>CM073486.1:10015000-15882500 GCA_037074505.1 Albizia julibrissin
CTTCCTCAAATCCCATTACTTCTCCTATGCCCTAGCACTCGCCTTAGAAACAAAGTTCCTTGCTTCTTTGAGGTTGACAAAGAAAGAATCTTGAGATTTGAAAATAATATATACCCTAGAAATCTTGTTGTTCTTGGCACAGTTGATAGTTGGTTACTCGTGTCTGAATCTACAATAACAACCAAGACGACGACGACGACAACAAACCTAATCCTACCAAACGGTGCCAGCAACAACAACGTGGAATATTGCATGAGGGAAGATACGAATAATACTAAGTATCATTATTCAGTCAAGCTCTTCTTCTTCAACCCTATGTCTAGGGCTAGGGTTATGTTACCATCACTGATGAATGATAACGGTGATTATCACATTCCCCAGGTCACAAAAATGGTGGCAACTTCAGCTCCATATGATAATTGCCCAGATGATGAGCCAGTTTATGTGGCGGGTCTTACTTGTTGTGGAATAATTTTCTGTAAATTAACAGATAAGTGTTGGAAATTAGTTGGTAGTAGAGAGAGAAAATTTACAGACATAGTAATGACAAGTAATTTATTATATGGTCTTGTGGGTAAAACAATATATCATCTTATAGAAGTTTATAATCTGATTGAGTTGGATAAGTACAATCAGAGCGATAATAGTATTGCTCCAAAGCAAGAAAATCTTATGGCGATTGGTCTTATTCCAGAAATCAAAATTGAAGGTGCTTACCTAGCACATGATCCATTTCTTGGAGATATAATAATGGTTGAAAATCATAAGAGGAGAGGGTTTAGGGTTTTCAAGTTGGAAAGAAGAAGGATGAATCATAATAATAATGTATGGGTTTGTGAATGGGTGGAGGTTAAGGACTTGGGTGATCGTTTGATTTTTGTTGACTCGAAAAGCTGTAAGGTGATCTCAACCGTCGGTTTGGATGAAAAAGATGTGCCTAAAAGAAATTGCATATATTATGCTTTGAGCAAGTACCTCATAGCTGGTCATATTTGGAATGTTGACTTGGGAATGTTTTGCTTATCGGACTCAAGTTTTCATCATTTTGGTGTGGCCGAGTCTGTTCTGAAAAATTTTGCCAATTCTGTTTGGCTCATGCCATAGCTCACTTATTGCAAGTGTAATTTACTTTTAGACATTATTTTTCTTTTTACCATACTATTAGACATTATTGGAAGTTTATATATATGCATCTTCTTCTTTCTTTACTTATATACACACTCATATTTGGCACATATATGTGCAGCTTTTGAACTTGTTTCCACGTCGTGTAGCTCAGTTTGGGATTATATGTTTTCAAATATAAGCGTCAATAAACCAAGTTCGAAGCCGGCGATTAATCCATAGAAAATTAAAACCAACTCTTACCACAACTGAGTAACTCAAGTCAACCATAGTTAGACATGATTGTATGATACACTACTACTACTGCTGTCTCCTGTCCTTAACTACGAACAAGACAGGAGTTAGTACTATAGACAGCAAGCAGCAACATGAATTTCTGTAATTTACATTTCAAGACATAAACTTATTGTCTCTCTCTATTATTCAGTACAATAATTAAGTTAGGCCCCCTATTCATTATTTAAGTGGGATCTAGCTCTTTGCCCCTAGCTATTTAAATTAAGGGTAGGAGTTATTTTTCTAATATAATTTATGATATATAAGATAGATATATAAAAAAGTTTTATCTCACTTTACATAAATATGCTTATATAACATTGATTCTAAGAGGGCCTGAATACTATTATTAGACTTGAGCTTAGTGATGATCCCATTCCATCCAATTGGTTTGACTTCCAACGCGAGGGATACTATTGACTCTGGTGTACTTATCAACCTTGAAGTAGGCCCCACACATGGCCCCTTCACTGTCAACCCTTGGCATTGCCTTCACCTTATTCATTGGATGCTCAAAACTCATCAGTCCGCCTTCACTGTGAAACATGCACCCTGCAACATAAAAAGAAATTGAATTCCTTCCACATCCTTAGCCTGTAAACTTGTTGATTTGAGTAGAAGAGTTTGTTATTTGAGAGGAACTGTACTAAAGGTGACTTTTTAGGCTATCTTAAGCCACTTGTTTCTTAAAATCTTTAATATAAAAGACTAACTATTATTTATCATAAATAAATAAAAACATTCAAAAGTAGTCTTAAAATTAAAATTGAAGTGATTCCTAATATTACTTTTAATAAGTACACTTAACTCAAATATTATATAAATTTTTACTATTTTCACTATTTTTATTAAATATCCGCATACATAAAAAAAAATTAATGTTCCTTAAAAGCTTATAAGTGAGTCACTTCAAAAAAAGAAAATATTAGTTAACTTGTGTGTTATGATAATCACAAGAGGGAGTATGATCTTTACTACACCAGATTGAGCTAAAGATATGCCCATGTTAGAGCAGTAATGAAGCTGAAACAGTACCTGTTGGAAAGGGAGCAAAGGATTTGGAACATCCCTCTTTGATGACTTCAAGATCATCTGAGATAACCACTGACCCATCTGCTGAAATCCCCCAATACAGCTTCACTCCCCCATCTGAACCCTGAAACCAAAATTTTCATGTTTTGGTGAGATTCTTTATGACCTGTTTGGATGCAGGCACAAGTTAAGTAGTTTTTATCTGAAAAACTAGCTCTATAGTCTATGGAAGACCTACCAGTGCAGCAAAAACACTTCCAACCTTGCTGTCATAGACAACAAAGGCAAAGCTGCCTTCAAGATCCTTCACCACTTGATCTGCAGGGTATGGTCCCCTGTCTCTAAGAGTCTTGTAAGCTTCAATCACAAACATGGCCTCGTTTGTGCCCTTTGTCAACCCATATTGCTTGTTCAGAACATTCAAATTGTTCAAGCTCCCCAGGAAGAGACAGTAGATGTCCTCATGCCCACAAAACAACCTGCGCAAGTGAAAATTCCAAAGTGGGGTCTATTTCATTCGGAAAAACAGAACCACAAACAAAACACAAGATAGGATCTTTAATTGGATGGAGGCAATACAAAACAAAAAGTGGGTTATCTTCAACCTAGCTGATTATAAAACAAGCAACAGAAAAGCAACGATCTTTGCTTGATAGAAGAAGGAAAGAGGCAAAAACAAAACCAGTAATCCAGAAACAGTGGAAAGTAAGCAAGTTTGTTAGATATGATGAATAATTAACCTCTGATGAACGGAAAATGGTCGATCAGGACGGACATAGGCAAGCACAGCAGCCTCACCGAAGCTCATAGAGCAAGTGTTGTGAGGATGGCGAGAAAGAAACTCTGTGAGAGTCTCCTGAGGAAGCTTAGGCTTCTTAGAGCCATTGTAGGAAGCAGGGCTGTGAAGCTCCTCCGGCGGATGAGCAAACGCCTTGTGAAAAATGGCCAACATTCTGAAATTTCTGATTATTCTGTCTCAAACTCTCACAAAGAAAGGAACGGGATAGGAACTTCAAGGGCGGGTTGATGTGGGTATTTTATAAAGGAAGGATCTTGCGTTAATCCATGGTTGAGTTGGGCTGTGGTTATGGTTAATTATGTTATTGTGGGCGTGAGAGTGAGATGGATGGATAAGATTCTCAAATTCCAATGAATTGATGGGAACTTTATCTTTTTGTCAGATGAGATTCAGAAGCTGCTTCGTAATTTCCTTTGTTTGTTTCAGAGAGTTAAGTTGTGGGGACCACATTGTCACTGTTATTGGCTGCTACATTCCACCTCTCTTGTCGTTATCTTAGGAAGGCTGGTGAGGCCGTGAGGGCAGCTTCCTTTTCCCAAGTTTGGAGAGCAAAGTCCTGGAATAGTTTATGAAAATTTTATAAGTGTTTATAAATTATAATTTAAGGTTTATGAAATAATTTTTATAGTCTATGAGGTAGTTTTTACAGTCTATGGGGTGTTTTTACGGTCTACAAAGTACTTTTACGATCTACGAAATAAATATGTAAAAAAAATTTATCTTAATTTACGTGAATCAGACTTATATAATAAATTCGATTCAGATAAGTAATAACAAACAAGCTCTCTTATTCATGTTGGCTAATTAAATGGCTATTCGTAGTTACGTATACAAGTGATTTTCTGCTATGGATTATTACTTGTCAATTTTGCTTTTCATAAGAAGAGTTTTCTTTTGGACAAATCCCACTAAATCAATTGAGATATTGGGTTAAGATTAATAGATTAGATTAAAATTAAATCTGAGTTAATTTAGGGTCAGATTAATATAAAAATAAACTTAAACGACATCAAAATAGGGTAGTTGAGGAGCAAATGATAATATTTTTTAATAATTCCTTTTGCATTAAAAAGTAAATATTTCAAGTTTTTCATAGACTCTTCATTTGTAATTTTTGAAAATATGTAAAATTAAATATAAATTTTTAAAGTTATAAAATTCTGGATAAATATTGAACTGGTCTCCTGACTAGTTACTAAACCGGTCAAACTGGCTGGATTGGACTAGTTGGGAGACTGATTTACAGGTTTTCTGGTCAAACCAACCGGTTCGGTCCGATTTAATAATCATGATTATAATACGAGATCAAATTCATAATTTTGTTTTTTTAATAAGAAAATGAGAGATATCTCTCGTGCATTGCATGGGGCAATTAATTTGTTATGATCAAGATCTATCAAAACATTAATTAAATGATTTATTTTTCAGCCAATTTGTCTAATCTAAGGGCCAAATATGATCAAAATTTTAAAAAAGAGGCTAAGCTTACCCACAAGCCATCCCACCCAGCCACACATAACCTAGTCGTCTATCAATCATACACTCCCCCCTTTAAGTAACTTCGATCTGTCTAGGTCAGTAGTTCAGATATCGTAGAGCCACTACTACAAAAAACATGATAAACATCGCTTATTTTTTAAAATATTATGGCATTTTGCAAATGACAAAACTTTCAGTACCATAAAAAGAACCTACGGTGCTTGTTGAATTTTTAAAAGCACCGGTTCTTTGTATTTTTCTTTTTTAAAAAAAGGCGTAAAGATAAATCTCCTATGATGCTTTCCATGGGAAAGCATCATAGGAGGTATTGCACCTCCAATTGCGCTTCTTAAGAAGCGTTGTAGGAGGTGCCTACGGCACTTCTACTAGAAGCGTCATAAAATGTCCCATTTTTTTTTTAAAAATAATTTTGCGTAATTGTTTTTTTTTAATGAAACCCTCAATCTGTATTTACATCCAAATCCATTATCAAACTTGCAGGTTTTCTTTGTAATATTGAATTCTCATCTTCATCTATCAAGCATGGAAGAACTTTAAGTAAATATCTGGAAAAAAAATTATGAATACATATAAAATTCATGACAAATTTTAATTAAAAGAAGAAGAAGAAGACATACGAATTTAAGCTCAAAAATTAAAAAACTTACAATGTATAGGAAGTTTAAGAAGACAGAGTTGAAACTTCAAGTAAATACCTGAAAAAAATTAAGCATAAATATAAGATTCATGACAGATTTTAACTAAGAAGAAGAAGAAGAAGGTATACAGATTTAAGCTTCTGTATATAAAAAAAAACTTACAAGCTAAGGAGCTTCTGTAGGAAATAGGGACCAAGACAATAGAGTGTGAACTGAAGGGATAAGACAAGATGGTGGAGTAATTGAGATCTAAAAAATTGGGAGCTAGAGGGCACGCGAGAAAGATGATAATGGCGGGCTGGTGAAAAGTTAAAATAAAACCTTATATGGCGCTTGAATACAAGTGGCATACAAAATCTAGAGAAGCTTCAACGCTTTCCTAACAAGCGTCATAATTTTCAATAATTAAAAAAAAGGCAATAACTTTAATTAAACAAACGTCGTTGAAGACAAATAGATATATGTTACTTTAAAGAAAATATATAATATTATATACAATATATAATATACATTATAATATTTTATATATATTATAATATATAGTATAATATTATATATTATAATATAATATATGAATTGCCTTAGCCATTATTGTCTTGCTCAGGCAATCCTCAGCGCTTATTTTTTTTTTACATTAATTTTTTTCTCTATATTATTTTTATGATAATTGTTTTCTCTATATTATTATTTTACGATAATTTTTTTTACTACTTCTAATTACGCTATTAAGTTAATTATCAGTGAATCACATACACTCACACTAACATATCTATATATACTACGTAAATATTTGAGTGCATGTGTGCCTGTACTTAATTATACATTATTACTAATAAAACTTGAATCTTTGGATGACGTTTTCCTAAGGAAGTGTCATCCAAAACTTTCCATCAGCTATGACGCTTTACTACAAAGCACCATAGCTGTCATTTAATTTTTTTTAGAAAAATCTTATATGGCATTTTCTTAAGAAAGGGTCATAGAAGGCTAACACTAAGGTATGACGCTTATAATAGAAAGCGTCGTAGGTTATAATTTCTTTTTTAAAAAAAAGAAATAATTATCTATGACTTTTTTTGAAAAACGTTATTAGAGGTGCGCCACTAAAAACCTCTTTTATAATACTGACCATTAACCACATGGGAATTAACTTCAATTTTCATGCTTTTCTCGGATACAGGATGACTTCCGTGCATCGCAACGATTTTAAGGATTGAACTCACTCCCTTTAGTAAGTTTATCCAATTCTTCAACCGCTGAACCTATGAATGAGGGGTCATAATTTTGTTTTTTAATTTGGATGGCAAGTGCCTAAGGAGCAATGGGATCAAACCCCACACCAGTTGCATTTTATGTGCCATCACATCTAAAGGCTTTAGCTGATTCTTGTTACTTACTTGTTTAGATTAATTTTTAAGAATAAATTTTATAATTTACGAAGTAAGTATGTGATATGAGTTTTGTTTCGATTTACGGAAAAAAACTTCTAAAACCACAATTTCGTAGTTTGTCAGACATGCAATCGGGATACTAAACAAATTTAGTTAAATGTAATACTTGATCCAATTTTGTAGAAGCAATCGAGAGTGTTTCTTGACTAAACAAGTTTAGTTCAATGTAATACTTGATCACAAAATCTTCAGCTTCTTGACAAATTTTTTAGAAGCAATCGAAAGTGTTTCTTGACTAAACAAGTTTAGTTAAATGTAATACTTGATCCAATTTAGTGAGTGTGTGGGTTATGGAAAAATATCTTAACTTTATTTTGACCAAAAAAAAAAATCATGACTTTGAGTTTTATGGATTAAAAGAACTATATAAATCAATGAAGTTGGGTCTAACGATAGGGGCTAGTTCATCATAACGTGATAAACCAATATTTGAATATTCATTGAAAGAAGTGTCAACATTTAGTACCTACAGTAATTCTATTAAAATTGCCTCCAACATGAGAATACTAGTACGCGGAAAAACAAGATATATAAAGAAAATTTTTTATTTAATTAGGCACAACACTGTTTATGTTTGAATTAGTTGATAATACTAAATATTAAATAATTCTTTTAATAAAACATTGGGTCGCTAATATAAAGAAAGAGCAAAAAATTGTTAATGGGTATAAAATCAAGAAAATATAAGAGATTGAGATGAAGGGATGAAGAAAGACAAGAGACAATTGTAGAGATGGAGAGTGGAGAAGAACTCTCATTCATATAGCATTTTCATGTACATATAATCATTTGTGTTAAGCCTCTATATATAGGTCTCCAATAAACATAAGAATTAACCTACGTTATAATGGAGTTACAATGTCATAAATATAAGAATTAATCTATAACATAAAACTACATAAAACTATGGGAGATTATATGTATTATGAAATCCTAAGAGATTATGAACATCCACTACCATAATATTCATAACATTAATTTTATTAATCTATCCTTGTGTTAGATATCAATTTTTTAAGGGAAAATTGTCCATAAATACTTTATTAGAAATTTATTTGTTAAATGAGACTTTATGGTGCAAACAATATTCTCTGTGTGTAAAATATCTACTCTTATGTTTAAATAATCTTCTCATATATTCAATATATCTTCTTTATATGACATTCTATTATGTTTGAATAATCTTTCTTTTTATATAAAAAAATATTTTCTCAAATCTTATTTAATAAATAAATTTTTAATAAGGTATGCATAAATAATTATTCCATTTTCTTAATCCTTATACTTTAAATAGAATCGAGTTACGTAAGGGAGAATGAAAGCAGCCAAATATGATCCTTGACGATGAGATGAGAAGAGATGAGACAAAGGTGGAGAGAGAAACATGTTTCATGGTGACAATTTTGGTATTTAGGATTAGATAGAGACATATTTCATATTAAAGTCATCATGGCGTTCAAGGTTTTGAGGTAGATGTGATGTATAAGTCCCAAAAAATAATAAAAATATGGAAAAAAGGAATTGGTCAGGCACTTGTGACTGCTAGAGATAAAGATAAAGATTATTCCTCCTTGTCACACATTTATAATCAACCAATACAGCCCACCGTTTTCTCAACAAAACTGTGGGAATGTAATCATGATGTGTTCTAAATGATTTTGGAAAGGAAGAAAATTTCAATCCTTTGTTTAGTTTTTTTTTTTAAAAAAAAAATTATCATCCCACATAATATTATGTACATTTGTAAGAGGAATAGTACTCTTCCGATTCTATATTACACCTTAGATTTGTCTTAAATGTAAAATCCAATCTATTTAATCTCTCAAAATTAAAATATTCTTATTTACAGAATATATTAAAGATGATTTTCATTAATGTTAGGATTTCAACAAAGGAGGGTAGGGCGTCGCGAAGCTTGACTTGGAATTCTCCCTGCAATTGCAATTTTTTCCATGACGCATGGCAAGATTTTTCATTATCTTTCACACACACACACAATACTCCTCCTCCGGTGCTAAAATGTACAAACTAAATCTATATTTAAAATGTAGTATTATTTCGTGCGTCTAGCTCTATTTTATTAATTTTTTTTATATATATATTTTTTAATTTGACATAACATTTAACTTTTCTCTTTATTCATATGGACCCCACGTCTCATGATTGCCCACCTAGTTGGTCGTGAACTATCTACATTCTGATTATGGAGGGAGCAAGTAGGGGAAGTTACACATACACATAAATGAAATATATTCAAGTAGTTGAGAAAGTAATCTGCTAAGGCTCGGGAGAGGACGTCGTTGGACAACCACCCACTATTGCTTCTTTCCTTTGATCATGGTGGAATGAAAGTTAGCCTTCCCATCTTCAATCCGTAAGGTTTAGGCAAAGGTTGTCGTAGTCTTTATTTGTCTTGGTGGTTCTTGTTGCCTGCTGGATTTTGTTTCAGTATTTGAATTTCAGGGTCTGTCTACCGTTTGTAATCGGTTTATGATAATAGAATTATCCTTTCGGCCAAAAAAAAAAACTCAATATAGTACATAACATACGAGTAAAAAAGAAAAAGTGTTTGAAATAGTAATTGAGACCTTTAAAAATATTTTTCAATCGTAATTTACGGTATATAAGGTAAGTATGTAAGATGAGTTTTGCCTTAACTTACGTGAATCGCATTTATTTCATAATCTGCCGCTATTCCAAACATCTCTGTAAAATAGTTTATGTGTACACTTTTGGTCTAGTCCTTGCCCATTGTATGTACTAATCTAGGGATGAGCATAAACTAGATTGGATTGGTTTGACATCAATGTGAGAGTTGGTTTGAGAGAATCTCAGGTTGCATAAGGCAACTCATGATCTAGTTTGGTCCAACACTAACCCTGAGGCTGGATTGGATCAAATCGAGTCTGGTGGACTAACTGGACTGTAGGACGTAAATTTATTTATTTATTTAATTTTTTTGTTTTTTCCCTCTTTAAAAGGAAAAATTTGAATCTATTAAACACAATTAGAACTATAAAAATATATATAATAATATAAAATGTGTTACAAAAAATTAAAATATTATAAATCTATAAGAATATCTAACAATATTCAATAACAATAAAAAAATATGTTGAAAAAATTTACCTAGACCGAACCAGACCAGTCCAACTAGTCTGGTTCCCTGGTTCGAAACCTGGTCCAATCCAACCAGTCAGTCTGATCCGATTTCATCATGTTGCTTATTAAAACTGGGCCAGACTTGGATTGGACCATAGAATAGACCGGACCACTGGATTTTTACCCACTCCTATACTAACCTTTTAAAATTTAGAAGCCAAGCACCCAAAACCAACTCTGCCTCTCAAGGAAATTGAATATTTGGATTAAAAAAAAAAAGATTTTTACAGCGCTTAAATTTTAAGTAAGAGGTTTTGTGTGTCTTGTATTTTTTCCCCCGCCATGACGTGTGCTGTATTTTATTTTAGAGTCTGTTTGAGTTGGTGGTGGAGAAGTCCGTTCATGTAAATCAATATAAAATTTTTCTCATAAATTTTCTTAGTATACCGTAAATCATGTTAGAAAAATAGTTTATACTGCAATCCAACTAGACACTTAATGTATAAGTTATCTCTTTTTACTTGGACTTGAGTTGTCCTTTTTTGAAAAAAAAAATTTACCTGAAAAAAAAAAAGAACACATGAGGCGTTCTATAAAGCTGGTAATATGGGCTAACCCACCATATAAAATCCCTTCCTTTTAATTTAATTCTCTATATACTTAATGAAATCTTCTAATAATGAACGTTACTATGACGTAAAACAAAAAAACTTAAACCGGATGGTTTGCTATAGTAGAAAAGACTACAACTCATCTTTAATAAATATATATTAGCTTCAATTTTCAATCATATCCCAATGTTCGTCTATTATATTTCTAAATCTCCTCTAAGTCCCAAATTACTTAATAAATCACATCCTAATAGCACTTAATTACTATAAATAAAAATTGGAATGTTACATTCTATGGGTTTAGGACTATATGGGTTGGGGTTAAAAAGTATTGCATCAATCGGGGTTAATATTTAACTAACCCAACTCTAACCGCATCAATATAGGATGACATTTAGTCAACCCAACCTATAACCTTTGAGTTTGCGAGTTAACTTGCCCAACCCATTTTATCTTCTTTTTTTTTAAGAAAAATTTATACTACGTTCTTTCAAAAAAAAATTAAACAATATATTGAACTTTTTCCCCAACAAATTTAAACCATAAAAATACATTACAAAATCATAAAGTGATAATAAAATATTAAATTTAAAGTTTCAAACATTACAAATTAAACATATATCACAGGTTCATACATTACAAACTAAACATAAATCCAAAATCTATTATTAACATTCAATACAATCAACAATTAATTCACTTACTTCACTTAACCTTGTCACCTTTTACATATTTAAAAAACAAAAAGGTCCAACTCACCAAGGGTTGGGACCATATGGATTCAGGTAAAAAAGAACCGAATTAAAATGGTCCCACTTTTTAAAATCCAAACTTTTTTGGGTTGTGCGTGTTCGAACCATGATTAAAACGCAGTCTCTAATTCTGTTCTAGTATATTTCTGGGAGTGATGCTGGTGTCGGCATGAATGAGAATGGAATTGGATCGCCTTTGGATGGACCTAGGCCACTTATTGAAGCCCGATACAGAAGACAGCTACTGGTCACGGTTGGGAAGGCCCGTAAAGTGCCCATTTAAAAAATGGGCTATTAATCTTGCGGCCCACCATTTATTAATTTCATTTATTGGAGATAATTATAAACTAGGTTTCAATGTACAAAGAAAAAAAAAACTGGGTTTCAAAGTCAAACTATAGTCAAATTAGAGATGATTGTAAGGGGTGTGTATTCTCTTAAGCCTCTACTCCTGAGTTCGATGATTGGGGCAGCATGTATGGAGAAAATTTATTTGGGGGATCGCCCTCCCATATTGGGCCCAATAATACATGAGGGATTAGTTAATGGGCTCACTCCAATGGATACCCTACATAGCGAGAGAGAGAGAGAGAGAGATGATTGTATACTTATTGTTTGTTTGTCCTAGTCACTTTTAAATAATTTATACAATTTAGATAAGTTAGTTAAAATTAATACATGTTCATAAAATTACCTCATCTGATTATTAAAAATGTTTGTATAAACATTTTTTGTCACTATAATTAGTCAACAATATTCATACCAAGGTTACTATTAAAGAGTATTATTTAACAAATTTTGCAAAATGACTCTAATAAATAAGAACATCAAATGCTTCTTAAAATAATGCCCACCATGGGTACTACTGGAAACAATTGATAATCATATCATAAAATTTGAAATATATATATATATATATATATATATATATATATATATAGGAACGAAATAGAAATTCAAATAAGGACAAGTAAATAGGGATGGAAGAAAGAAGTAACTGCTTAGTTAAGTAGTTCTTTTAACAGCTGAACATAAGATTAATAGAAATTTCATGTTAAACGCTTGTTGGTATAGTGCTAGAGGTGGACCAGGACCACCACTATAATTAGTTGTACGTTGGAACTAATTAAGAGTATCGTTTTTTTTAAAAAAAAAATTTCATTACTAATTTATTATTCCAGAAAATATATATAAAGACAAAGCATCAAATTGATTTGTCAGAAACCAGACTGTCAAATTACATCACCATAATGATGGAATAAGCGCGCGCGATTTATAAATTCAAGTTTGAGAAGTATCATTTGCATCGATTCATAATATTCATATATACACGATTGAGCCATTTATTATTCTCTTTTCTAGGATGGACTGGGAATTTACTCTACTAACACTAGAAACTAATTTCATTCCTAATAATGTTAAATGTAAAAGTCGAATATCTCTCACCTAGGTTTTCTCTAATTGTAAAAATTTAAGATTAAATTTATAACCACTCAAGAACCCATATGCTATTCAAGTGTTCATGAAATTTGATTAAAAAAAAAAATCATATGGGGAGTGTCAATTGAAAGGACAATAATGAGGAAGATATTTATGAATTAGAAGTAGGAGTACATAGTACCAGAGATATATATATATATATTAGGAACACCAATACCACATATTCCACATCCAGGTTCTTTAGCTGCATTTTTTTTTCCCGCATGGAAGACGAATTTCTATTTATATATAGCTATTTAATGGGTTGGGTAGGAAGTAGTACCTTAGAACTTTTAATGTGTTTGGCCACTCATGAGCCACAAAACAAACCTACGTTGCACAAAATATCAATTACGTACTCCTCAAAAGTTTGTGAATTGTCTTATACTTGTTAGTACACTACACCTTCCAAAATTTTGTAGTACGGGGAGAGTAAGACATAGATTAGTTAAAAATTATTTTATTTAATATGTAAATTGCGTAATTTTGTTTTTATAAAAAGATATATAGAATAATTAAAGGTCTGTTATAAGGTAATTTTTAGAAGGAATAAGTTACCTTTGTTACAAGTTATTAAGTGAGATATTAATTGCATTTTTTTTCAAAATTTCCTCTATTTAAAGTTTGATACTTCCCCCCCCCCTCTCAAGATGTAATTCATGATTTTGAGCAGGGGTAAATTTGGAAACTAATTAATTTTCACTTTCTAAAAATTTGAATGACTCAACTACCTCTCTTTAAATTTGATGAGGTGATTAATATGATATGGTTAGCAGATGGTGTATTGTAGAATAGCAAAGGATGCTAAACTTCGAATTCCACGTTGGGAGAGACGGTGCTTGGAAGGGTATTGACTTTCGTAGAAGAATACATATGCACTTTTTGAAAAATTTACTCTTTTCTTATGTGCAATGTAATTGTGAATTATGTTTAACATATTTATAAATAATTTTGTAACTGCTAACAAAAAATAATAAAAAAGATCCATATCCTGGAGGAGGCACATGTTATGAATTATTACCCCCTGGATAAATCATTTAATTTGGGGGGACTCTATTGACTTAGCATGTTACCTCACCCAAAAATAATAACAAGCACGCGCACATATATATAATTTGAAGAGATTGAACGTCCGTTTGAGAAAATGGTGAAAAATCACGTTCATGTAAATTGAGATAAAACTCTTTTTATAAATTTATCTCGTATACCGTAAATCATGTTGGAAAAACAGTTTCTACTGCTAATATAAACAAGCACTAAGTCATGAATGTATTTAGACCAGACGAAAATTAATCATAATATATAATTTCAAATAATAGAGAACAAAGTAAACTATGCACATGTGATAGCGTAACAAAATTAATGAATATTGAGCAAGGGAATATGCGCAGAGAATGAAGCCTGAAGAGAAGTGTGAGAGATAAATACTCATAATATTATAAGTGTAGAGGCATGTGTGTGTGTGAGGTGTTGAGAAAGGAGAGAATAGGTTCACAAATGGAGATAGCTAGAGAAGATAATAAGATAAGCCAAGGCTCCTTTCAATTTCAGGGCTGTTGGATCAACACAAAATAAAGATATTAATTAGTGGTTTAGTGGGTATGAGATATTAATTAATGTGGTTTGAATAAATAAAAAAGGGGACATGCGCGCATGTACCTGGTAGGGATCAAAACCAGCCACATGTGTAATTAGAAGAACGATTACGTATTGCAGCAGAAAAGCGTCAAGTAGTGTATGTGAGAATGATTCAAATTAGGACCAGCCGACATATTTGTATTTATAAATATCTGTCTTCTCTCTGCTTATCCAGCACATGTGAAACGTACGGATCATTATGACAGCTTAGTCACTCCATGTGCTTAGTCTCTTATCACCTTTGTTTTTTTACTCTCTCTACATATTTATTTATTAAAAAGCATTTCAAAAGCTCGCAATTGTTGACTTCAACAGGACAAATGAATTTATGTTCTGTCCTCCAAGTGAAATATAGGGTGGAGTCCAGAGAGTTCCTCATATTAAAATCATATCCATGTATCCTCTCCGGCTGCCTCTTTAGATTTGTGTGTTTTTTTTTTTTTTTTGGCGCCAGTGTTTGGAAAGGATGTCTACACAATTTTCATAGTAAAATCTTTTTCATGTATTTATTTTATACACTGTAAATTATATTTAAAAATTTTTTTTACCATTAATTTAAATAATTATAGTCTAAAATATAAGTTACTTTGAACGAGCTTTCTAAAATTGAGGAAGAGAGGTTCACTCATTATTCGATCTAAAATTGATAAATTTTTTCTATTTTATCTCTTATCAAATGAGGTTTTGAATCAGGGAGAAAAATATAATGAGGCACAATTAAACATTAGTCCCTATGGCAGATGAGTCACAATTAAACATTACTCCCTGGGGTAAAATTGATAAGTGAATATTAATTAATCTGACTTGAATTAAAGATTAAAAATTCTTTTTTTTTTTCGTGCGACTAGCTAGAAAATTCTTTTAAAATGCTATTATATCCTCTACCAAAAGAAGTATTTTTATAATGTGTTAAATATAATCAAATTCAAAAAGGTTAGCATGGGTTTAATAATGAGTTGTAATGATTTTGTAAGTTAGAAATGATATTAAGCAAAGAGATTGGGGAAAAAAAATATTATGATGAAAGATGAACAATCATATCATTTATTAGAGTAAAGTACTCTAACCACCTTTCTATTTTTTCTTAATTACATAGATCTCCCTTCTATTTTAAAAACATACACATTAGTCCGAACCATGAACACTGTTAAAGAATATTCTAAAAATATTCTTTAAGTATATTTTTTAATTAAAAACATATTAAAATAAATCTTGTTTACTAATTGACCCCTCATTACACCAAATCCCTAATTTATCTTTTAATATTAATACTTATTAATGATCTATTATATATTTTTACTAAATTTAGAAAAAAGTTTACCATATGTGAAAATACTTGATTAAAAATGTGAGTATTTTTTAACAAACATAAGTATGATATTAAACATATATATTTAAGAAATTATATCATAAGTAAGTTTCAATAAAAAAAATGAGATTAAACATTTAAATTTATTAAACAATAAAATTTATGATGATGAAGTTAATTAACTTTGAGATATGGTAATCAATTTATCCGTATGTCAAAAAAATTTAAGAATATATATTAAATTTATTTTTTTATTTTGGATAAATATATGTGATTAAATGATTGTGTTTTGGCCAAATATTACATGATTATTAAAAAAAATTATTTTGAGGAGGGGCATTTTGGTTAAAGTAATATGTCAATGCTTTGATTTAACAATCAACTAACCATAGGATGAATAAAAATTGAATTTTAAAACTAGAATGGAAGTTTGTGCAACGTATGTTTTGATTTTAAGAGAAATCTCTAAAATTTAAAATAAATAAATGAGAGATTGATGTATTTTACTCTATTCATTATTGAAATAACAGCAACACACTCATGCAACAATTGTTTCGTAACCCACTTGGGTAAAACCTTATCATCTCATTGAGTAATTAATGACCTCACTTAGGTACTTGAAAGAGATTTCTTTCTCTCTCTAAAAAGATCTAACTTATCCTTTCTCTTAATATAATATGGTGAGGATTTCACCGTTATTTATAATCTTTTATATAAATCAGGACCATCAACCAACCGACTCTCACAAACGCAAAAACAGCAAAAAAACATTAAACTAGGTAAGAGTAAGTTGTCACGGTTTTACAGGGTGCAAAATGCAAGTTTCACAACAATGATGGAAATTACATCCCACCAGACAATTCTCGTTCCTTTCTCATTATTAAAAAGAAAAAGAAAATGTTATTGTTTGTATTGTTTTGAATAATTAATTAAGTTCACTATAATTTAATTATATATCGAATATCTATGAGGGAGCAGTATTTTAATTATTTTTCTTCCACCAACTTGCGGTTTGAAAAAATTGTAATTAATAAGTCACAAAAATAAACTTGGCCAGCTGGTGTCGTACAGTATTGAATTCGTATATTTCCTCATTATATTTTAACCCTTTGACTATATACCTAATTTGTGATTCCAAGTGTAAGTTTTATATTACAATTTACAACCTTACTTATATTATACTGTTCATAGATTTTGTTTTTCCCGATAAATATATCGTTCACATAGGGGCGCTTAATTATTAATCATGAGATCTATTAACATTTATCAGTAACGTGAAGTATTGAACCGTACGTAAATATATCTGTTTTAATTTAAACTGATTTTAATTTCCTGTGAGTATCTGACCTAAATTTGGATTATTCTGCCTGTTTTATATAAAAATTTGATGCTTGATTGTCGTCATTGTTGAAAACAATTAGGCCAAACGTGATGCTAACTTTGATTAATTGCATCTTAGTTTATATGAATTAAATTAATACGTGTTTTGATGGAAAATATTCTTAGTGTGTGCTCATATATATGCATGCCGTATAATGTTGATATGGTTGGTAAGAACATAAGATATCTATTCGGTTATTTATATATTCTAAATCTAGAGCTAAAATTGATAGGGAAAAAAAAAGAACTATAGAGCTAAAATATGTTATGTCATTATATTCGAATTTTATATTAATTACCGGAAATAGTGTGTGTATACATGTACAATACCCTGTCGCTGCTCTAACTAATTTCATATTTCACAACGAAGGGAGCTTTTGGCCTCACGAAAGACACTGATCCTTCTAGCAAAAGAGACCGATCCTTAACAAAGTTTAATAAAGTGGCAAGTTAAGATTCAAATCTTCATTATAAGAGGTCTTTGTATTTAGTGTTTGAAAAAAGTGTCTTAAACAATATTTCCTCTAATATAAGAATATACATATATCCTTTTTTAAGAAACAATCATGTTTGAATAACACTGTCGGCACATATTCCAAATCTCATATCTCTTCCTTCAAAATCTTTCTCAATGATGGGTCTTCTCCGAAACTTGGATCCAAAAGCGTGGATCAATTATATGTGTCGGCATGGTGATTATATTTTTGGCGAAGATCCAAATTGCACTACCGCTAGAGCTACTCAATGGAGCGATGCTTGTCTGGGGTCGATGATACTGCAAGAATGGCAGTACTTGCAGGTTTGTTTCTTAGAGATGCTGCTGATGGAGCTACTTCAATGGTGTTGTGGTCTCCGAACAAGAACACTTGCAGGTTCATTCTTGTTCGATGATTTATTGCAGAGCTGATTCACTACTCAATAATATATGGTGTTGGTGCACTTTGGCTAAAAGTTCAAGGGCATTTTTATAACTTTTCACTGTTTAATTCCATTGGTACTTCAGCCTTATATTTCACATGTAATTGATTAATACTGCCAACCTGGCAAGCTAACCTCCAAATGGAACAACTACCTATATTATGATATATAATATAAAATAATGAAATTGGCAAGACAAGCAATAGATGATATTATTAATTTTTAATACTACTTTCAATTTTTAATATAGGATCTCATTACATTACATTACAAACAAAATATTATATCAAAGATACTAGAGGTAGTAGCTAATAGTGAAAATTGGCTTCTTGGATATATAACTAGTAGTTAATAGTGAAAATATTGCACTAATTATGATATATGCCGCTTATTAATAGCCCGTTTGGTTTGATTACATAATAGAGGATTACATATAATCTGATGTAATAGAGTGATTACAACATTTGGTTAAACTTATGTAATATAAAGAGGATTACATTTTGTAATCCTAATTACATCATTTGATATAATTATGATTACATTGCTAGGACTAATAAATAAGGATGCAGGCATCCTGTAATCCAGTGAAAATGACATTGTTGTCATTATAATTTTTAAATTAACCAAAGTGCCCACCTATAAATGCGGTTAAATATTAAATAATTTTAATTACCACTATTAAATATTAAAAAATAATTAATAATATAGAAATTTAAGAAATATTCTCTCATTAAAAAATTTTAAAAAATTATATTCCACCATTAAAAAGTATTAAAATATCTCATTAAATAATATTCTCATCATTAAATATTAAAAAATTAACATAAATTAAATCTATACACTTTATAATATTTCCACTATTAAATATTAAAAAATTACTATGAACCCAACGTGTACACTGCACGAAATGAAAAAAATTATTATGAATCCAATGTATGCATTACTATATGTGTAAAAAGGGGTAATTTTGTCACTTGCTATATTATTCTCATATATTCTTATGTTTGATGTAATCCAACCAAATGTTTTTATATACATGCATCATCTTTTCCTAATGAAGAATCAAATAAATTATATAATCATCATTCCATTACATTCCATTTTATTCCATTACTTTCAATTTCGTGAAACAAACGGGTACTAAGAGCTCAGGCTATATATCTCAGCACTTTTTTTAATACTTTCATTCACTTTTTCAGTTTTGGGGTTTGTGGCTTTCTCCTTTAATATATAATATAAGTGTCTTTTTTAAGACTCAAATTCAAGATTTAAAGGGATCTAATAGATCTTATACCGTTAGACTGATTCTGTGTTAGTTTCACAACACCTTAAATACTCATGAAAATCAATTAACTATTAACAGTTTTTATGTTACATGTTAATAATTAGCTTACTTTTACAATGAATTGAACTCCGCCCACTAGTGCGACGGTGGCCGGTCATCATCATAGCTGACATAAAAAAGAAAAAAAAATGAGGGGCAATATTATAAAAACACTACATTCACAATTGGTTGACCATCTTAAGATTTTAGATTTCAAATGAATTTAGAATGATTTTTTCTTCTTATAAAAAATAATTTTTTCCCAACAAATACGCAGAGGACACCATTAAAATTTTAGCTTAAACCTTAAAAATTCCTTTAACTTAAACTATCCAAAAACTAGTCCTTTTTTTTATATAGAAAAAAAGGATGGTCAATATATACAAGTAAGCGTATATCTAAAACACAGAGAAATTAAACTATGCACATTGAAAACACTAAAAAAATAACTTGCCCTGCAAAATGCGACGTTAAGGTTACACATTTCTTTCCATTTTCCTTGATCTCCCTCCGTGTTTAGCGGATCGCCGAATAGATCCAAACCAACCATCTTCACATCCCCTTCAAAAGTTTTAAAAAAAAACACACAAAAAAAGACATCAAACAATATTTTATACACACACATATTGTAGATATTAAACCATTGAATAAAAAATATATTAAATATAATTTATTTAAATGAATAAATTTAGCGTATTTTATTTAAAACATGCTTTAAATTATCACTCAAACTATTATTTTTTTTATATTTAAATAATGAAACATATGATGTAACTTCTTGACTAATCCTTCCGTATATAATATAAAATTCAACTGACTTTTTTTTTAGAAATTAAAATTGTTAAACAAATTACTTTAAACTATTTAGGTTTATTGTTTTTCTACAACCTGCTTTACCTGATTTATAAATTGATATATAATTGAGTGATATATTACATATGTTATAATTAAGTAATTTTTTTAACTTCCATAATTTCTTTAAAAAAAAGTTAATTGACTTTTATATTACATAATAGAAGAGTATGTTTTATAAAGATAGGTAAAAAAATATAAGAAAAATACTACTTTTAGTCCTAAATACTACAAGATTTAGTCGACTTTTTTGAAGAGATTAATGAAATTAATTAAATAATTTAAAAGTATTTCTATTTATTTTTGTTTCTTTAAATTAATTTATCTGATTTATAAACTAATATATATAATCTAATAACACATAACATATAATATGATTAAATAGTTTATTTAGCTTCCTTAACCTCATTTAAAAAAAAAATTCACTCAATGGTATATTTAGCTTGTTTGAATGAGCGATGAAATAACTTATAAGTGTTTATACACGTAAGTCAATATAATAATACTCTCACATACTTACCTCATATACTATAAATTATGATTGAAAAGCAATCATTGTTTCAAATCAGTCCATTAATTAAGATGAAATGGAGTAGTTACAATACCAACAAGTAACAGGCCGACAGGATCTCATCGTATCAGAAGTAGAAATAGGAGAGGTGGGAACAAAAGCACCAACTTGACAAAAAATGTAAGTACAAAACTGTAGCTGAACTCACAATATATGGTGGATCCTATAACATGTGGACTTCCTTATTCATATAAAAATAAATTAAAAATTGATTGCTTTTACATTCAAACGCAAGAACAGTAATTTTGGAAAAAAATAATTTTAAATGTAATTTATAGTATACGAGTAAATATGTAAGAGAAGTTTTATCTCAATTTACATAAATATGTTTCTTTAATACTAACCCAAACATGCCCTTATTGAGTGGAGCCAGATTAGGTTATAGAAAAATGTACTCTCCTAATTTTATTTAGGAAAAATGGCTCAAAAATACCTTATAAGGAAATTATTTGCTGATTGGTACCACGGGTACAAACAAGCACCCTTTATGTGCAAGCATCATCCACATGTGCAAAATTCATCCCTGCGAATGTATAAACACCATCCCTCATATGCAAAATATCATCCACCCGTGTGTAATTTATCACCCACAATGAGCAATGGTAGCAATTATCAATTAATTTGTTTACAAGGTAGTTTTTAGCAATTCTCCCTTTTATTTATTAGTTACTTTTAGACCTTAAATTTTATGAAATTGCCTTAGAGTTTAGGAAAAATTATGGATAAGGACTAAGGAAAGAAAATATTTATTATAAAATATTTAAAAAATTATAATTATTTAAAAATACCAAAAATTTTAAAAATAATTTGTTAATTACTAAATTAAGCCTAACCAACTCCCTACATTTTCTCTACTCAATCTCATTTATTTGACGGTTAAATATCAATTCATGCTCCCTAATCCATCTGTGTATTATTTCTCCACACATAGAAGGTTGCTTCAAGTGAGTCCAGAAGACAAATTAAAAGGATTCAACCACAAGCTCCTCTTCACGGTACATAGATTCAGATCACCGTTCTCCTTCATTTTATTTTTATGGTTCATAAGTATAATTTTCCTATTTCCCACTTTTCCTTTCTTTTATGAAATTGTATTCACATTTTTGTATTATAGTATGTCCATAGATATTCTAATTTGCACAACATAAATAATATAAGGCAGTCCATAAAGATCGATGTTTAAAACCCTTGAAACCTCCATAAGTGAACAGAAAAACAAAATCAAATTATAATATGAAAATCAACTCTGTTTCACGACAGTAATGATGCTAATTTAGTAATCAACAAATTATTTTTTAATTTTTGGTTTTTCTAAATAATTACAATTTTGTAGATCCTTTATCATAAATGTTTTCTTTTCTTAGTTCTTCTCTCTAATTTTCCCTAAAATTTAATAAATTTTTAAATTTATTCTTATTTAAAATATATTATAATATGTGAAAATAAAATCAACACAATAATAAATGAAAGATAAAATTATACATTCTGATGAAAACTAACTTATAAATAAGACCCCAAAAAAAATCTTCCCTCTATCTTATAAATAAAAGTATATGGTACTCGCATGGTCTTATTTATAAGACGCTTGTAACATGTTTCACATAGAAAAAAACCTTAAATTTTACCTTAAAATTTAACGATTTTTCACCTTCACCCCAACTCATCTAGCTTACTTATGGGTAGAGAGAGAAAGGTTTTTTTTTCGTCTTATTTATAAAGCACCTCATTAAAATTTTAGAGTGAATGTACAACTTAACCCTTAACTTATTATTATGTTGACTTTGTTTTTATTTGATAGAGTTAGAAAGTTGTTATATTTTATGGTAGAATTAATAAGGTTTAAGGTTTTTTGGTCTATGTAAAAAATGTTGGAAGCGCCCTACAGATAGAATCAGATGGCTATGTAACCACACACTCTCTAAGAGAATAACAATTTACATAATGATAAGTAAAGAGTAAAATTGTACATTTATATAAAAAAAAAAATTAATGATATAACTTATAAATTAAACATAAAATACTTTTTTTTTCTTTACCTTGTAAATAACACAAGACGGGTGTTTTGGATTCAAATTAGTAGAGTTATGCGTGAAATTTAATCAATCCTTATCTTGTGGTGGGGAGAAACCAGCCCATTCCATGGGATTAGACACTGATCTAATCATCATTTTCAGGAAGGACAACGTTGTCCCCTAACGATTAAAACAAACAATTATCATTTTAATTTGTCTTCCTTCACTTCCATAATAATTCGTCTGTTTGTCCATTCATGGGATGAGACACTTCTTACTTTTCTCCTTAGTCTCTGTTCGTCCATTAATTTGTGCTGTGCTTTTCTCCACCAACAACGCTAAGTGCTCAGCCTCTAATGGACTAGACATAAAGTACATAGATATAAAATAAATGGATAAGTTATAAATTTATTTTAAAAGTTTTTAATAAAGAGCAATATTATTCTAAAAATTTCTTTTTGATTCAATGGTGTCTTGAAAATGTTAAAATGGATCAATATTATTTTTTACTGTTAAAATGTTAATGGTTAATGTTAATTCTTAAATGATATAGGACAATATTATTACGCTTTGAAATTTTAAGGTGACATTAAATTTAAAAAAATTTTAGAGACAATATTACTCGTAAGTGAAAACTTTTGAAACAAATTTATATTTTAACATAAAAGTAAAATTAAAAGTAGTACATGATGATGTAGGTTTCGATAAATTATTGGATGAAGAAATAAAATTCTTCCTCCAGTCTTTATATATATATATAAACTAGTCGGGAGATTGAATTTGATGATAAAAAGACTTCAGTCCACATTGTTTATTTATATTTGTTATTTTTTTCTAAATTATTCCTAGTGATTATATTTATATATGTTAAGGGAATTTATATTAAAGTAGTTTTCATACAAATGATTTAAAAAATATTTTAAAGAAAGTAATACATATTTTCAATAAATAATAAATTTAACCGATTCTTTGATTTATTTAAATTAGTTAAATAGATCTTATATTAAAGACTTAAAATAATATATAGAAAATAGTACTAAAATCCCATTCAAAATATTATTTTTATTGTAAATCTATCTATCTATGCTACCAGAAAATTTATTTCCTCGAAAACTTTACTTTTCATTGAAAATCATGAATTTCAAGTTTTTTTCCCAATGAAATAGTAATTTGCATTATATAATGTGCTCATTTAGAATATAGATTGGAGTGTTTAAAAACAATCTTTCAATTGTGATTTATGAAATATGAGATAAGTATATAAGAGTAATATTATCTTAACTTACGTACATAAACCTCTCAAAAACTTCATCAAATATGCTTAATAAAAGAAAAGCTTGCAAAGGTTTTGAGTATATTACATACATCTTGCAGTAGATATATATGAAAGATTACATGGTACTATCCTAGTTAAACTATTAAATTTGTACTAATGCTTATGAATTTCAAGTTAGACTATTGGTTTCATTAAATTTGTACTAATGCTTTTTTAAAAAATATATATTTTATCCAAAAGCCATTCTTAGAATTAAATATTATATTTTAATTGACGTAACTGAACAATTATTATCCTGTGAACATATTCGTTGGCCTCAATAACTCTGATAAAAAAAATAATTATTTATTTTTGTCACTTTCTTTGATAAATCTTTTGTGTGTGTGTGTGTGTTCCGTGCAATCGTGCATAACGCGTTATATGAGGAAGTAAGTGTAGTATGAATTTAATTAATTAATTAATTAAATGATTCAATCCTTTTTTTTTTTGCATATTCAATTATGAAAATGCCAAGGGCTTCTCATGTATATAGAATTAGTTATGTTGTTATTTTTTTTATATCTTGAATATTGCAAGGGAAAACATATATGGTCAGAACATAACATGTGCACATCCTGTACAAAAGAGTTGAGACAACGGAAGAATCAATACTCGTACTTCTTGAACAATTTGATAAAAAAAAAATTTATAAACAATAATAATAACATTTTAATTTGTATAAAAAATGTAGGAAGTCTAGTTATTAAGAAAATAAAAAAGCTATTTCAAAAGTTAGATCAAATCTATCTGCTTCAACTAATGAAATCTAAACAGAGAAGTAGAGACGTGTCATGTTCATTACGCATTACGCACTCTCGCGTTCGCCTCTTGATAAGGATAACGGGTTTGATTGCCGAAATAATTAAAGCGAAAAAAAGACAAGGATTATATATATTTAAAATTAAAACTGACACGTCAATAACTGAATAATAAATTAAAGAGATTGATTAAATAAACAAAAAGTATTAGCTAGCCTGCCCAATTTGATATAAGGACCTACCAGGAGCCCTTTTTGTGTTACACTTTATATCCACACGATAATGACCATTTGACAATTAGGTTTGAAAAACATCAATAAAGACTACTAAGTTTCCTTTAGTTGAATTGTCATTTGATGGCTGAGGATAAAGAAATAATAATTATTTAATATATACTACACCACTTGTGGCTTTGATATATATAGAAACTCTTACCACTAGCTAACATAATTTTTGCGATACATTTTGAATATTACTTTTTGAAAGGTAAGTATTTGACACTATATATCACTTGGTAATTAATTAGTGTAAAAGTGCCTATCGTTTTGAATTGGATATTACAACTAACTCACTAGCATATTAATTAATACGTAATATGGCCTGCCTCCATTTTTTGATCTTAATAAGGTGACTTTTAATTTAAAATATATACTTGTGCGTTTTTTATAGGGTTTTGAGATAATTTACAATATTCATCATGATGAATAGATAGAACAAATAGCTTTATATTTTATATATTTTATGAAATTTTTCCCTTCTTTTAATTTTCTAAGAAAGATACCTAGTTTTTATCCTGTTGCGATGTAATTCATCATTTTCTCGTTTAATGTCAAGTTTAACAATAAATTAACTTGTACTCACATATTATTAGGCTTGTGGCATTATTCATGTTACAAAATACAAACAACAAATTAAAGAGACAAAATTGATCATATTTTTGGTCTTCTTGAAAAAAAAACTAATTGAGAAAGCTTATTCTCTCTCTCATCACACGAGATTGAACTAACTTCACTTTAAATAGGTTTTTTCTTTAAAAAAAATTATCGTGTAGTCTCATATAATTAATTAATCACTTTAAAACCCCACAATAAATAAGCAACATAACAATGACAAAATTTAGTGAAAAAATGACATCATGTTATGACATATTAACAATTTAAGAGAACTTTTAGCAATTAAATTACTTTTGTGATGAGATTGCACAATATTTTCCCCTTCTTATTATATAATTGCACACACCATAAGAATATAGCACACCACTTGATTGTGGTAAAAGGTGAGTGTGGGATCGGCTATCAAACGTTTTTGAAATAATGAAAAAATAATATTATTTTAAAAAACAAAAAAGGAATATGAATAAATTTTTATAAAAGTATGGGAGCTAAAAATTATGGGTGTGCATGTGCTGTTGTGTGACCTAATTGAGGGGATATATATATATATATATATATATATATATATATATATATATATATATATATATATATAAGTTGCATGATTACAATCGGAGGTGTGGGAATTAAAACAATGAAATATTATGTATGTATATATATGTGGCAAATTTAATTTGTAAAACAATGAAATTTTTCTAAGGAAGGAGGGGTATTCCAAAATTTGAGGCAAGCATCACCAGTTCACCACCTTTTTGCTTCTTTGGATACCTTGTTACTGTAATTGGAATCTGAAAACAACAGTTTAGGATCCAAACAACTTTCTTCTTCTCTGTTTTTATATTATTTCTTCAGAAGAAGCTCAAGCATCAAAGTATCTAATCAATTAATTAATTAATTAATGGTAGATAATATAAGTTGAAGAGTTGTTATTATTGAATAAAACGTCATATATACTAGCTCAAATGATGTCTTTATTGACTTGAAAACTGGCCTTTTCTTCTTGTTACGTTTTTGCTTTTTATGGTTCATGAAAAAAATTGGTTTCCTTGCCCAACAATGTCGAAGAATTATAAGGTATATTCTCTTTGCCCTCTAAAATACAAGTTACTTTCAATCATATCATTAAAAAGGAAAGTAGTTAACTCATTAAATATATTTTAAATTAAAAAAAATAATCTACCTTTACCTCTAAATGAGGTTCTAAAGAGTGGAGAAAAAAATACAATAATTCACGTTTACTCATTAATTACAAAAAATAAATTTTGTAAATAAATATTACCAAATACTTTCCAAGTCACTAAAATTATAGACCAAAAAGAATTTTCTGGAAAGTGACATTCTGGACTAGAGGTAGTCTCAAACTCTCAGGGCATAAAGCATGGGGAATTTGATCACCTTAAAGTGCTTTTTTTAATTTTTGTTTTTTAATTTGAAAGGGGCTAAACCAACTTTATAAAATGGACCCCACAGTTATGTTATGCTAGTTGGACAATGCACCAAATACATCATAAATGCTTATTGATAAAACAATTTAGAGAAACATTTTTTTGTGTTGGCGAGTGGCTAATGAAACTCATCTACCCAAATGGAGTATATTGTACTTAAGAAATTAAAGGCTCTATTAGTTGTTGGTTTGTCTTTTTGTTTATCTATACATGGCCTTTTTTTTAATAGAATAATTGTGAAAAAGTTCCTTATTGAAAATTTTGTTGGTGAAAATGCCCTAAATCAATATATCAGTATTTGAAGTTTTAATTTACACTTCAACACATGTAACTTACTACATGAATGGCTTATTAGGAGTTTTTCATGATTAATACACATAACTTCTACATGTTACATCTTGTACAATTATATAGGTTTAATTTTTATTGTAACTCTTAGATAGAATTTTTGGACTTGTGGCCTATAAATAGTAGTCTTGTGTTAAGTGATTGCAAGTATCAAAATAATAAGATATTGTTCCCTCTTTTTCTCCAATTTTCTCTCTTCATTTCTTTCATCTCATCTCTTGCATTTTCCTATTTTCATAACAACCAATGTTTTTCCCTTTTTCCATAGCCTTTTATTAGAAAAATAAATTATTTTCCCCAAATGAAGTAATAAATGTAGTACTAGTGTCCATAAACGTTTTCGTAAAAGAGGTTGGGTATATTTTTTTAAAAAAATTTTGTCACGTAAAACTTTTTACTTCCCCCAAGAAGATTTTAATCTTTAACTTTAATTTGTCCCATTCCTAAGTATCTTTGGCTTTTAACGAAGCAAAAATTAAGTACTCCTTTTTTATGATTATTTGATATATAATATTATTGACTTGTATTCAAATATATTACAATGACTCTTTTAACAATCAATTTAGGTTGTTGCGAACAATGAGGGCTTTCATCACTTACGTACTTGGAGGATTTAAATTCCAACTTACACATATGATAACTTACTTGAGAGGGATTTTCCTATTACTCTAAATAGCATTTGGGGAGATTAGACTCTGTTGTTTGCAGAATATACTTGTGCCTAAAAATAAATGCTCTTCGTCCTTTAAAAAGTGATGAAGATGTCAACTTATGTTGGCATAGTTCTTGTAAATACAGTGTGTAATACGAGTCACATCTAAAGACGTTGTTCTTAAGAACTATTCCACAATTACAGGCTAATAGGAGATAAAATAGACTCTTTCTGTAAATACGGAGTGAACAGAATAGCAAAGAAGGCTTTTATAGTAGTCAATCAATGGTAATAAACATGATTAAAGCAACAGCTTTTGTGGCTAGTCCATATTAATGGGCGCCGGCCCCGAGGGGAGGGGGATCACCAGATTTCCATTGTATTTGCCTTCTAGTGACTTCTTGTTGACTTCTCTTCTTAACCTATTTACTAGCCCAAACTTACAAGATATAATATATACACTTGCATTCTCTCACCCAAACAATATGAGACTTTGTTCCTAATTTATACATCCACCTACAATGCATTAACTCCAACAAGATATACTTTGAATTCTATGTTATATAATTGCATTCATATGTCATACTCAAAAGAGATACATACATACATATTAAAGATGCTTGTGTGTGTGTATTATGAGTTTAAAATTCGAGCATTTAAGGTGAGTTTCACATGTTATATTGAATATTCAATATACAACTAGAACTATAACTTTCTTAGCCCCATCAGAAATTCTAGCCGACTCAGGAAGAAAATAAGAAAATCTTATCATTATAACAATGTAATTAAGATAACTGAGACCAAGTTTAGCAGCACAATTTTGAAGCAGTATTCATTCATGTCAACTACTACATTTATGTATTCAAAATAAATGGTTTGAAAAAAAATTTGATGGGAAAACTTTTTTGTTTCTTTTTAAAAGGTTCAGTTTATCATATGCATGTTAGTATTCATGCAACAAAATGGCCCAACCACTATAGCATGCACGTGTTGGTATAAAATTGACAATTCAAATCTATTTTCTTGCTGGCTATAATGGGCCATATATAGCTGCCATAGAGGTTTTCAATTAGTCATACGCAGTCACTTTAAATTCAAAACATTATTAAGAAATTAAAAATTTACAAATGGTAGCTTTCAAAATTGAATATAATCTTTCGTATTTCTAAATAAGTTTTAACACATCATTCTATCCATCAAAATAAAATATTTGAATACAATAACTCAAGACGTTTTCATGAAGATACGTAATAATCATTAGTTAATTACTTTCTTCTGCATTAACATAAATGACAAGAGGGAGAAATTCCTATTAGATGGCGCCACCTCAGTCACACATGGCACCACGGTCAGTCTAACATGGCAACTGGTGGGTCCCGCAATTTTTGTTTGTTTGTTTTTTTATCTTCTGCAATTTTTATCTCCCTCAATTAATTTCCCTCTCTTTCTCCCTTGTTCACTTCCAGCTGTCCCTTTTCGTCTTGTTCTGCAGATTCGCACCTCTTGTTATGAGATTTAGGGTCTGTTTGGAATCCCATTTAGGATAAAAAAAAGTTCATTTAGGATCTATAAACTCATTTGGGTTAAAGTTCAATATTTGGAAACCCATTAAATGTTAATGGCCTTGAGCTTAAAAAGTAGTTTTTTTTCAAAAGCTACCACATATAGCTTTTGGTCCCAACTTCTCATCACTTTTTATAATTTGCATCACTTTTTATTTTAAGAAAAATGATATTAAAAAGATAAGTATTAAGTATGAAATTTTTTTGGTTAAAAATGAGTTACAAACATGAGAGTTTTAGTTACAATATAGACTCATATTTGTAACTTATGATCTGACAAAATTTTTTGGAATGTAACTGTAGTTAAATTTATCTTTTAGGAATTAAATGTAATTTTTTTTCTGTTGTTTTTTAAGAAAAAAAATCATCCTTATCTTTATCACACATGAATCATGTTCGTGACATGATCAGAGACGAACTTGTTAGGGATAGACGAACCAATTATGATTCACTTCATGTATAAGATTATGATTGAAATATATATTTATCCTTTTTAAATTAAGTGTTTTAGTGTATTTTTCTTTTTTAATAATTATTTAAATTTTTTATTTTAAAAAAATTTATTTATATTTTTAACATCAATTATAATAATATATATACAAACAATATATACGTAGTATTAAATAAGGTTCATGCCCTTTTCAGTCATTTCTTATCCAAACAAGCTTTTCAAACGCTAATCCAAACAGGTTTCTTAAAAAAAAACAACTTCTCCCACCACCAATCCAAACACAAATCATATTTACAACCTGATTTTTTTTCAAATGGGCTTTTATAAAAGTTCCATTAAAAAAAAAACTACTTCTCCACCGAATTCCCAAAAGGCACTTAGCTTTTAGACCCCATTAACGCACCTCTTTGTTCTTTCTTTGATTTAGGTTCCTCAATAACTGCTCAAAATTCCTGTATGTCTGAAACAGAATACAAGAAGATATTTGAATTGTAGGCGTGTTGGGGGAAGTCGGAGACTTGGAGGTGAACCTGGGAGGAAGAGAGAGAAATTAATTGAGGGAGAGAAAAATTGCAGAAGATTTAAAAAAAAAAAAATTGTGGGACCCACCAGACATGTTATACTGACAATGGGGCCATGTTTGACTGAGGTGGCGCCATCCAATTAGAGAGGCTATCGATGACGTGGTCTACTTAAGAATTTGTCCAGTAACAAATATCTTATTCATAAACGTAACAAATAAGGGCATATTTTCTTATGTTATACTTGCTCATTTTCTCTCTTATTTTTTTTATAAATATCGGTATATTTAGAAAAAAATCTGGTATTTTAAATATTTATTATTTTTAACTAATTTTAATTATTAATTTATTTTATATAATAAAAATAAAAATTATTTATGAAAAAAAATCAGAAGGAGTAATTGTTGGAGGACAGTCATGCGTCAATATGAAAAGTGTAGTAATAATAATATGGAAAAATGGCTTCGATGGCTGAGCCAGACAACGAAATACCAAATGGTGATGAGTCTTGGTACTGAAAGTGACGCTGTTGGCAGGCAAAAAAAGAAAGTGACGCTGTTGGGTAGAAAAAGAAAAATTGGCAAGCTCTTCTAGAAATCATATTATTATTATTACGAGTATTATATTAATATATATTATGCTTTCATATTTCTTTCACGGCCACCCCAAATAAATCAAATACTTGAGACGGATATACCGATTGCTCTCGATAGCATTGGGGGAGATTAGACTCTCTTGTTCGCAGAATATACTTGTGCCTAAAAATAAATGCTCCTTGTAAACTACGATTAAGGTTTTAATTTTTACGTTAAAAAGTGATGCAGATGTCAATACACACACACACACTTTGAGTTCTATGTTATATATAATTGCATTCATGTGTTATACTCAAGACATTTTAAATATATTAAAGATGCTTATGTATGTCTGTGTGTTATGAGTTCAAAATTCGTGCATTTAGTCATCCAATTGGTAGTTGATGGCTCTGTCGTGGAGGGTGGGAGGAGTGGCTGTAAAGGATATTTTTATGACTGACAATAACAAATGGTTTGGTAGCTTCTGCTACAAATTAGTTAATGCTCCTCTAGTTGTTACGGAATTAATTGGATGTATTTAGGGTTTATAATTGTGTAGGTCAAATGAGTATAGAAAGATTGTTTTGTTTACTATTGTATAGAGGTTATAAAATATAAATTATATTTTGAGAGGATGTAATAGAAATTATCCCTTTAAGGATATTGTAGACTAATGTTAGGTCTTTAATCTATGGAGATTGGTAGGTTGTGGTCAATCATAGTTATAGAGAGACTATAAATATTACTGATTGGTTATCTAAATACTCTCACAGGATATATGTTAATTTTTATTTTCTTGATCAACCTCCTCCTTTTATACACAAGAGATGGAGATTGATGAAAATTAGGCGTCTTTAGTCAAGATTTAATTTGTTGCAAGGTCTCTTTTGAGATAATGATTCCAGATTTATTTTTAAAAAAAATTCGTGCATTTAAGGTGAGTTTCACCTTTTATATTCAATATTTAAGATACAACATTGATAGCCGTAAAAGTATGATCATGTATTTTTTGGTATGCAACTATGCTCTTATTAGTTTGGATTTATTGAGATACAATTAATACTTTTGTTCAGTTTAAGGAATTTATACATTCGCGCATTCTAGAAGTGTTGGATCCTATATATTTTTTTATTGAGCAAAAAGTATCCTATATTTTTTAAATTTAAGAATATTAATATATAAATACGTACGTATCATATTTGATTCATGTATGGTATCTTTGTAAGGTACACTATTATAAAAATAGGGATTAGTGATGCATCTTTTGTGACACTTTTTTCAGATTTTTTTTTAAAAATATTTTAGGTGGATCTTCTTTAAGGAAGCGTAACCTAAAGTCAGTAGGAAGCTGTGACGTTTTTCTAAAAAAATGTTACCTAAAGTGTCATTTTTAAAAAATAAAAATTCAAGCAACAGATGTGACGCTTATTCTAGGAAATGTCACAATTGTTACGTACTTTGTGTAGCACTTAGCCTAGCAAACGCCATCTAAAGTATTATTTTTTTTAAAAATAAAAATTCAAACATTTCTTTCTTCTGCAATTCTCTTAGTCTCCACTCTTCATCCAACACGTGTTATCACCCTTATCCCTTAGTTCCCATACTTCCCCCTTCTCCTCTTTTTGTTACTCATCACCATCTCAGTTCGATCTACACTTCCCTTATTTCTTTGTTCCATTACTTCTCACATTTTGTCCTCCTCCTTTTCTTATTTTCGCGGCACTCCTTCTCATTTATTTTGTCTCATTTCTTACACCAAACTGACTCCACTCCATCTCCCTCTTGGTCTCATTTCATTCTACTTATAGTTTTATTTCGTCTTGTAAGTTGTACCTATTCATTTTTTTCTTTTTTTTAATATTTTAAAGCTATGTACAACACATTGTCTTGTTAACCACTTTTTAAAAAAAATCTATGCAACTTTTTCTTTGTCTTTTTCCTTTATTAATTTTTTTAGGTGTTGTGTTTGAGGTTTTCAGTTCGCTCTATTTAAGCTTCCTCTATATTGTAAGTTTTTTAATTTTACAACAACAACAACAAAGCCTTTATCCCACTAGGTGGGGTCGGCTACATGGATTGCACGACGTCATTGTGCTCTATCAAAGACCATAGATTTCGATATATTATTAATTAAAATGTCTCTCTCAATGACCTCATTAAGCGTTCGTTTCGGTCTTCCTCGACCTCGTTTGACAGGACTCCATTCTGTTTGATCAACCCTTCTCACCGGAGCACTCAATGGCCTTCGCTGAACATGTCCAAACCATCTCAAACGATTTTCTACCATTTTTTCGTCAATAGGGGCCACTCCAACACGATCACGTATATGAGTGTTACGAATCTTGTCCTTTCTTGTATGGCCACACATCCATCTTAGTATCCTCATCTCAGCTACCCCCATTTTATGTTCATGATATCCCTTTAAAGCCCAACATTCACTACCATATAGCATTGTTGGTCTTATAGCAGTGCGGTAGAATTTTCCTTTTACCTTATTAGGTACCTTACGATCACAAATAACTCCCGTAGCTTTTCTCCATTTATACCATCCAGCTTGAATTCTGTGATTGACGTCTCCATCCACCTCACCATCTTGTTGTATAATTGATCCCAAATATCTAAATTTTGTCACTTGCGGGATGACTTGCCCACCCAATTTAACTTTCACTTCACTTTGACTTTGTCTCTTATCAAATTTGCAATGCATATATTCATTTTTGCTCCTACTAAGACGAAAACCTCTCAATTCCAAAGTCCGCCTCCATATCTCAAGTTTGGAGTTAATTTCTTCCCTAGATTCAGCCAACAACACTATATCATTCGCAAAAAGCATGCATTTAGGGATCTCCTCTTTTATAGGTTCAATTAGAACGTCTATCACTAGGTTAAACAAATAAGGACTTAAAGCTGATCCTTGATGTAGTCCAATCCTTATAGGGAAGTCCTTTGTAACACCTCCAGACGTTCTAACATTGGTTGTAACCCCCGCATACATATCTTGAATGGCTTTAATATATGCAATCCTCACCCCCTTCTTTTCCAAGGCTTTCCAAAGCACATCTTTTGACACCCGGTCATAAGCTTTCTCCAAATCAATGAAGACCATGTGTAAATCTCTTCCTTTACTCCTATACTTTTCCATTATCCCCCTTAATAAATAAATCGCTTCTGTTGTAGACCTTCCTGACATGAATCCAAATTGGTTTTCAGCAACATCAGTCTCCAACCTCAACCTATATTCAATCACTTTTTCCCACAATTTCATTGTATGGCTCATTAGCTTAATTCCTCTATAGTTTGCGCAATTCTGAATATCCCCTTTATTCTTATAAATAGGAACCAAAGTACTTTTCCTCCACTCATCTGGCATTTTCTTGGTTCGTAAGATCTCATTAAATAATTTTGTGAGCCACGACACACCCTCCTCGCCCAAACATTTCCAAACTTCAATTGGAATACCATCAGGTCCGACAGCTTTACCAGTTTTCATCTTCTTAAGAGCTTCTTTAACCTCGCCAATTCGAATCCTGCGATAAAATGAAAAATTGAGGTCACCTTCTCGAGTTGTCAAATCTTCCAAGTCACAATGCGACCCTTCTCCACCATCATTAAACAATTTATAAAAGTAGGCTTCCCACCTATCCTTAATATCTCCATCAGTAACCAAAATTTTTCCTTCTTCATCCTTTATACACCTCACTTGGTCCAAGTCTCTTGATTTTCTCTCCTTGTTCTTTGCGATCTTGTAAATCTTACGCTCTCCTGCCTTTGTCCCTAACTCCTTATAAAACTCTTCATATGCTTTATTACGAGCTTCACTCATAGCCTTTTTAGTCTCTTTTTTAGCCATACGATATTTTTCCCAATTTTCAGCATTATTACAAAAGTGTATGGCTTTAAAACAATCTTTCTTATGCTTGATTTTCTCTTGAACAGTCTCATCCCACCACCAAGTCTCTTTATCTTGCCGACCAAGACCTTTTGATTCTCCCAGAATTGCTTTAGCAACCTGCTGGACCTTTTTAGACATATTCTCCCACATGATATTAGGATTTCTTTGCAACTCCCACTCCCCCTCCTCCAAGAGAGTTCTCTTAAAAATCTCATTTTTTCCCCTTTCAATTGCCACCACCTGACCCTTGGGTTTAAAACTTGCCGGCGTTTTTGTTTTACATACTTAATATTCACATCAAGGACTAGAACCCTATGTTGTGCTGTCACGCCATCCCCAGAGATCACTTTACAGTTAGTACAGAATCGTCTATCAGAATTCCTTACCAAGAAGAAGTCGATCTGTGACCTTGCGGCTCCACTATTGTATGTTATTAAATGCTCCTCTCGCTTCTTAAAACAAGTGTTGACAATCTTGAGATCATATGCGAGGGAGAAATCAATAATAGATTGACCTTCATTATTGAGTAACCCAAATCCAAAACCACCATGCGCTCTTGCATGAGGTCCTGCCTCCTTACCAACATGTCCATTAAGATCACCTCCAATAAAAATCTTTTCAGTTAGTGGGATACTCTGAATTAGTCCCTCCAAATCTTCCCAGAATTTTTCCTTAAGATGTACTTCTGCCCCTACTTGAGGTGCATACGCACTGATAATGTTAATAGTATCATTTCCAACAATCATTCTTAAGGAAATAATTCTGTCCTGTTTTTTAATTTTAAAGCTTATAAATATAATTATATTAGTACTTAATAGTTTAATTTGCTCAATATCTTTTATATTTAATTTATTATGAAATTTGAAAAAATTATTCTCATTTTTATATGCTGAAAAATAAATGAGATAAAATTAAATATTATTATATATAGGTTGTATGTGAAGATATGTAGTAGTTATAATTTTTGGTTGTTGTAGTAATTGTTAATATTGATGAGTTGCATAAATAAAATAATTATTTATTTTTAACACTTGTATTTTATTTAATAGTGATTTTTTAATTAATTATTTGTCAATATATATCATTTTGGAGTTATTTGATTGTGGCTTGTTTTTCTTCATTTTGTTGTAGAGATATAGAAATGTGTTTAAAGTGTGTTATTAACTATAATTATAGGGTTCTAAAAGAAAAATACGAAAAAAATTATTTTTTTTTCAAAAAAATGGTCTAAGGTGACACTTCCTTGAGGAAGACCATAAGAAATCACTTCCTCAAAGAAGCACCACCCTAGGTTTTTTTTTTAAAAAAAAAAATATACATGCCACGACGCTTGTGGATAGCGCCACAACTTCTTTTAGTGACGTTGGGATATATGACGCTTATTGAATATCACATATAATATTAAAATAAGAGCCACAACTATATTTATTTATAGTAGTGATAGAATTTTACTCTTAATGGAGGCTGCAAATGTTCAACACATCTGAAGCAATGTTGTAAAGAAAAAAGACTTGTAAAGATAGGATTTGTTTAAGCACTTATATATAAGCTTCAAAATACATAAAATATTATGCGTTACTTTTTAAATAGGTATAAATATCCTCTTATCATAAGCAATTTGATGTGAGGAAATATTAAATACTAAATGCAAACATATACTCCCTGTGATTCTATTTATAAATAATTTTTTTATTATTGTGTAAAATGAATTGATAGTTAAAAGTAATAAATATATAAAAAAATGTTATATTTTTTTCCATATATACCCTTAGTTATAAAAAAAGAGAGAGAATGTATAAAAAGTATGAGAGATAGTAAAATATGTTTTCTCAATACTTTGTTGACTTAATTCACCTAGTGAATTTCTATTTCTCTCTCTCTCCTGAATATAATTTTTGGTGTGTGTGATAATTAGTTATAAATAATATATATTTAATAAGGGTAAAATAAAAAAAATGAGCTTCTATTTTCAGACACAGAATAAAAGTTATTTATAAAAAGAATCAGCCCCATAAAAAAATTATTTATAAATAAGACTAAAAAGAATATCACTCAATAAAAATTTGAATCTTGTTTAATAATGCTATTAGTGACTAGTTTCTTTTAATAGGCCCAACCCCATTGGGGTACTTTCCTATGTGACAGACATGGTTTATACTTTGCTAAACGTACAATTTCTTCTCATAATACTAAAATTAAAGGATAAAACATAGGGAAAATCCTATTAAAAATCAGTTAAATTATCCAAATTCTAAATTGAGTCACTGAACTTTCGCAAATTATTAATCAGGTCATGTGAAATAAATAGGGATTTAGAAATTGGGTCAAATTACACTCATGCCCCTTAGTCCCTAATCTTTCTACATTTCATAATTTAATCCTTTTTATAAATAAATTATTTCAAGTCATCAATTAATTATCTTATATGTATTCAATAAAAAAAATTGAGGGGAAAAAAGTATCCGCTCAACATTTCTTCAACCTCACCGCCAGAAAAATCCATGTCACTATACATATAAAAGAAACCAAAAGTCTTCTTGACTTTCACCAGACTCTTTATTTAGAATCTTCGATCGAGTGTTGAACTGAAATTAGATTCATAGTTTTATTATGGTGAAAATGTCATCAAAGTATCAACAAGCTAACAAAGTAATTATTAAATGAAAACATGATAAGAGTGGCAGTATATTATGTGTGAAAAAGATTATTAAAATGTCCATTATGTCTTTTAAATATGGTTGAGAAAATTTGTATATAATAGAATCAAACTCTACCGGAGATTTCTGCAACTAGTTCATGAAAGTGAAAGTGAATGGGGTATTGAAGGATCTATCGGCTTCTGAAACTATATTAATGGTGATTAATTATTCATTGTCCTTTATTTATATTTTCTTAAATAATCATGTTGAAGAAATCATGGGCTGATGATGCATTTTTTCTCCTATTGAATACACATAGGATAATTAATTGATGACTCAAAATAATTTATTTATAAAAAAGATTAAATTATGAAATGTAAAAAGATTAGAGACCAAGGGGCATGAGTGTAATTTGACCCAATTTCTAAATCCCTCTTTGCTCCATATGATCTGATTAATAATTTGTTATGTTTAGTGGCCCAATTTAGAATTTAAATAATTCAACTATCTTTTGATAGGATTTTCCCTAAAACATGTGTATAAGCTTTACACACACACACACATATATATATAACATGTTTTGATAACTACTATAAGTGCTGTTCAATCGTAATTTACGGTCTACAAAGTAAATATATGAAAAAGATTTATCTTAATTTATATAAATCAGACTTATATATAAACCCAATTCAAACTTTCAATGTGTAATCGGCACTATACACTTTCAATGTGTAGTCAGCACCTTACCTTTTTGGATCATATTACCGAACATCCTAAACTTTTAATCATAATAAACCTTATGTATATTATAATTATAAAACAAATAAATTATATTTCTATATAATATAAATAATTTTAGCGAACTACAAATAATTCTATATGGCTAGTGATGAAAATTTTTATTAACAAGTTTTTATTAAATTATAATAAAATCATTTCTAAAATTACAACTAGATTCTGGCATCCTAATTAATTCCCCTGAAAAAGAAATCCACTCAATTTAAATGTTTATTTAGAATAGTGATTGGAAATTTTAAAAATAATTTTTTAATCATGATTTATTGTAGATATATGAGATAAGTATATGTGAGAGGAGTTTTATCTCAATTTACGTAAAAATCACTTATAAGCTACTCTCTCTTATCCTTATTATAAGTCACCAACTAACAATTCTCATTAACCAATAAAAACAGTTAAAGTAATTAAATTTATTCTAAAATTTAAGTAATTTCTAATATTACCTTGCTAATTACACTAAACTCTAATATCATACTATTAATTATTATTTTTATCGATTACCCTTATTAATTATAAATATATATGAAAAAAATATTTAATATTATTTAAAAACAAATAAATATCTTATAAAAAAATTAGATATATTTATTAATTAATGTCTTATAATAAAAAGTATGGGAGCATTGCGAACCATTCGAAACACACCATTAGTTTTTTTGCATTTCAGTGTATTTCTCTTTTTTTCTTCTTCAGTAAAGAAAAAAGTGGAAATATCATAATTATTCACTGGCAAACAAGTGGACCCCACAGGTATCTGTCATCCCCATCCTCTTTTACCGTACCCCCGTCCCAGTCATTGTGTCCGTATGACGACGCATTGACGAACGCGTTCGTTACTGGTTATAAATAGACCTCTCTGCTCACCTCAAAAGACGACGACGACCTCCTAGCGCCACCGCAGCCAACCACCGAAGCCCGCTGCATTCAGTTCCCGATCGGAGTTCCATTCTTGCATGGCAGTGAGATTACTGGCACATGAGGTATCCGACCTCTGCCTGGGCAAGCCGGCGCTGAAGCCGCTTCCACTGTCTGCCACCGTTGCCGACGCCCTAGCCGCCCTCAAAACCTCCGACGACAACTTCATCAGCGTCTGGAACTGCAGCGATCACTCCTTCGCCGCTCGAATCGGCTTCGCCGAGGAAAACGAAGAGCTAGGCTGCCGATGCGTCGGGAAATTGTGCATGGTCGACGTTATTTGCTACCTGTGCAGAGAGGAGAATCTTTTGTCTCCGTCAACTGCTCTGAAGGCGCCTGTCTCTGCGATTTTGCCTAAAATTTCAGGTCTCGTGAGGCATCTTGATCCATCTTCTAGGTACTTCTCGCTGTTCTTGAAATGCCATTCTTCCCCCTTTTCTTCTTTCTTCTCCCCAGATTCTTGTGGTGATTTTCTTTTTTCTTTTTTAATTTTCACTATGTTTACTGTGTATCTCTGGAGACTTCTGCGGAATTTAATTGCTTGGTTGAAACTTGAAAAGCACGCAGTTCTGTTTTTTTCTCTGCAATTTTTGCAGTGATAGCTGGAACAATGTCACTATTTAATGGCTTGTTTAGCTGACAAGTTCATTTATATCTGAAGTTGAACATATATGCACACTGGATCTTGAATTAATTCTTCAAATTTGAGTTTCTAACTGCACAATAACTCAAATTTAGACAAGAAATTTCTGATGAATTATTCAGAAATTATAGAAATCATTTCATCTCAACGACAAGTGGCAAAATCCAACACTTTCTTCTTCCAGGAAGAGCGGTTTCTGGGTTATTGTTGAGTGATTGTCTGATTGAGAAGATTTAAGCTTAAATGAACTGAACTTGAAATTGTCTTTGTTTTAGCCTTCTAGGAGAAATAGTTTCTCCCAATGAGGGAGTTAGTGTTCAATCATTTTCTTTTGACACTCGGAATCTCTGCTTCTACCTCTGATTTATACAGCTCAGAAGATCACCAATTAACCCACTATTTATTTTGATCTTTCAGCTTATTGGAAGCCATTGATTTGATCCTTCAAGGAGCACAGAACCTTGTAGTGCCATTACCTGCAAAAAGAAGCAGCATTACAAGGAGAAAACAGCACCAGAAACCCTCAAGTAGCTCCACAATTTGCACAAGCCACAGTGGTCGTGAGTTCTGCTGGCTCACCCAAGAGGATGTGATCCGCTTCCTTCTTGGTTCCATAGGCCTCTTCTCTCCACTCCCTGCTCTCTCCATAGACACTCTCGGCATCATCACCGCCGAGGTCTTGGCCATCGACTACTACGCCCCGGCGTCCTCCACCATAGGAGCTATCTCAAACTCCCTTACAGCACAAACCTCTGTGGCCATTGTTGATAGTGAAGGAATCTTCATTGGTGAGATCTCTCCCTTCACCCTTGCTTGCTGTGATGAGACTGTTGCTGCTGCAATCACAACCCTCTCTGCTGGGGATCTAATGGCCTACATTGATTGCGGTGGGCCCCCAGAAGATATAGTTAGGGAAGTGAAGGCAAGGTTGAAGGAGAAGAATTTGGAGAAAATGCTAGAAGAATTCACAATTTTGTCATCTGTGGTCCCTGATTCATCATCTTCTTCATCAGATGAAGAATCTGGGTTGTCCCCAAGAAGGTCATTACCAAGATCAGGAAGGTATAGTAGGTCCTTCAGCTACTCAGCCAGAATGGTGAGAAAAGCAGAGGCCATAGTTTGCCATCCCAAGAGCTCTCTAGTTGCTGTCATGATTCAGGCCATTGCTCACAGAGCTAACTATTTGTGGGTTATTGAAGATGATTTTAGCTTAGTTGGTATCGTCACTTTTTCTAATATGCTTAAGGTGTTTAGAGAACACTTGGAGCCATTCGCTTAGACGATTAGGAACAAAATTAAGAAGCAGTAGGGAAGAGAGACAGAGAGAGAGAGATTGAGTATCTGTGAATAAAGGTAATGGACCTTCCCTGAGTTTGTGAGTGGCGATGTTAGATGTTTGTTTTGCTTCATTTCAATTAATGTTATTTCGTTTTCTCTTTTTGAGATTTCCCTTCATTTCTTCCTATGTTTCTTTTGTCGATAAAAATTGGATGGATTTGTTCAAATTAAGCACTTCTTCTGCTGTGAGGATTTGAATTAAAGTACGACGCTTTATACTTATTTATGATCATGTGCGCGGATTTGAGTTCAATAATTATAACTATAGTTGTTCACCAATACAGGAAAAAAAAAAAATCATGACTATGATCATGCACAGAAAGTGAAAGTTATAACTATAGTTTAAAAAAAGCATTGCGTGTGTTTTTTTTTTCTTAAAGAAAATAAATGTATGACCAACGAGCCTATAATATTTATTTATATTTAGGTTAGTTAACTTATTTTTAAGGGTTTTGATTTATTTTACAATTTCTTTAGAGGAGGAAATAACTAGCCAAATGAATTAGGTGGAGACCACGCAGTCTTATTATAATAAACTTTCTTAAAAGCTTATGAAGAAAATGGTCTTAAATCTAAATCTAAAATTAACAATGAACAAAACATAAAATTAGAAATTTAATGCATCCTAGAATTTAAATTTGACAGGTATAATGAAATGTGTAAAATGACATTGCTGTGGCAGATAATATATTTTTTTGGCCAACGACAGATAATGTAAAACGGAGGGAATACTTCATAGTTCATAGTTCATAGTTCATACGCGCTAATAAAAATCTTAAGTATGACTAAACGAGATTTCGGAGGATTCCTCCCCAACTCTTTTTATTTGATCCCATGGGTTAAACTAAGTAATTCTAATTTAGTGTTAATGTCTAATTTAAATTTTAAACAACAAAATTAAATCTAGGCAAACATATATATTATGACTTATTATTTATTTTTTTAATAAACCTGTGATTCTTTAGGATTCTGGTGCAGATTGAATCTTGACGTTTGAAAATTACGAGGGAAGTCACATTAAAATAAAAGAAGTTCACCATGTGATGAGGTATTGAAATTAAGGAGCAAGGTAAATGAAATTTGATTAAAGAAAGATAATGACCATTGACTAACACTTTAGATTATGATCATTTTGCAATATAAACTCCCCTTGAGACACGCTAATAATCATATAAATAAAGGTTGACAGATTTCTAAGCAAGTTGCTAAGGGGCATCACACCTGTTTCTTTATTCAGATGAATTGATCACATTTTAAACATTGTTTTTTTTTAAAAAAAAATTAATGCAAAGGGGAGATCAGTTCAAACTTCAAACCCATATTTCTTTTTACAGATTATGATTTTTATTACATGACATAATTTCAGAAACCTTTTTCCATAAATCGATATAAAATTTCTCTCACATGTTTACTACGTAAATCGTAAAAGTTGTTTTCTAAAAGCTAATTCAAACACACATTAAATCTCTTCTTTAGCAGTCAATTTATTTATTCATTTTCTTGAATTAAAGAGTTATGTACTAATAACCTAAGTTTACAATGAAGACCATGTCATGACTCAAAACTTGGGACTCAAAACTTGGGACATGACCGGCGCATAGGCTAAGCTAAGTGTGTTTGGAAACACACAAAACCATGATTTGCATAAATCGAGATAAAACTCCTCTCACATACTTACCTCATAAATTGTAAAAGTTATTCTCAAAAACTAATTCCAAACACACAGTAAGTCGGCACTACCTTGCTAGCTTGACTTAAAAACATTCCCACCCAATACCATCATACATTATATAAAGAAAATAATATTCCTCGACAATAAAAATTCATCACAGAAGTTCCAACTCAATGAGAAAAAGAAAATTAACAAGTGACAAACATAAAATCCACAAGTGTCCAACCAAAAAAAAAAAAAAAAAGCTTAAATAGACTTGACCATGACTTCTCCATAGTAGTCACGACACTACAGGATTCATTTTTATTATACCAGGGCTCTACTCAACTGCAAACTAATATGAAAAAAAATGATATAATAAAAGGGTGAGTCCACCGACTCAGTGAGGACAAGTAACAAGGCGCGCGGGAGGGAAGCAAGGCACATAAGAGGTTTTTGAAAACATATTTTTAAGAAGACACAATTAATCATAGAAAGAGAAAAAAAATGGCAATAATATCTAATAGTCCCAAAGGCATTTAATTACAATTTTAATTTCATCTACCAACTCATATCCTTTGGTGGGGACTGGGGAATAACCATCCCACCTATTATATTACACATTTAATTTACACACACACATATACACACATGCATCTCCTTACACATATAATAATGGGGAATAACCGTCCCATTTAATCAGTACATATATTGTATATTTTTTCGCATAGGGTTGTGAGGAAGAATAACCATCTCAACTAATAGTATGTATATACACATAATAGCAGTATAAAAATTGGAAAAAAAGAGAGGTGCAACTAAGTTAAAAAGAGAGGAATTTCCAAAATAAAGTACATGTATATATTTTAATTAAAAGGAAAAGGGAAAAAAGAATTTAATTTCATAGAAAAGAAATTATGACAGTTGAAGTTATTTAAGAAAAAAAAGAAAATAATAAAGTATAATCAAGAAGGAGATAAATAAAGATATGCCTATAGAGAATTTATAATATTCCCAAACTATAAAAATATGCTTACACGAAATTTATAATATTCTCAAAACTAAAACTAACTATAACAGAGCTCCAAGACTAAATCAATCAGACATCCGAATTAAAACTAAATTTGACTCAAGTAAATTATGAAAGTGACATAGTATAAGAAAAATTTTGGATCTGCTTTCCATATGGCTGGTTAGAAATAAAAAACATTTGATTTATAAAAGAAAATCAGAGAGGTGGGAACAAAATTACCACCCCCCTATCATGCTCTAATGCTCCCAAATGATAAATTCTAACCTAAAACTTATTTTGCAGATTTTCAATATATGATATTGGAATAAAGTTATGCTGCCTCCAGGAAATCAATTAATTGCAAATGCTATCTTATGAGAGGAGAAATAGATACTTGGGTATGAGATGACGACGACGTGGCCAATACGAAGTTCAAACAGTGGCTGAATAAAGGAGGTGAGTAGCAGTAGTAATGTAGTAATTTGGAAGGAAAGGTTGTGTTAATGCACAACAACTAAACACAGAACGACAGATGAAACGTGGCAGCAAGGGATGGATGAAAAAGGAAAAAGGAAAAAGGAAAAAGGAAAAGAAGAAAATGGAATGCTTGGATTGTGCAATATCTAAGAGAGAAAATAATGGCGGCATAGAGATATTCAATAGAAAGGAAAAGAGAGTAGTAAAGAACCTAGCCTAATGAAAGAATAGACAATTTTGAACTCACCTGCCAATGGTTGAATTAGGTTTAGATTTTAGAAGGTAAGGCCTTATATAAAGGTTTACATTTGACTAGAAGAAAAATAAATATTATTATTAAATGCTGATATCTTGTATAACATGGGATTTACTAATATTTACTAATCCATTATTATTTTTTATATATATACACACACGAGTCATCATGTATCAAACCTACAACCTCTCACTTACAAGGAAGCATCCGTGTGATTAGTCTTAATGTTTATAGAAACTTAGAAACCCTCACAATCAAGGATTTAGGAAAACCATGATAATAAAGTAGCAAGAGAAAAGAAAAGAAATCTAATACCAAGTTATCATCCACTTCATTATACCTTCTGAAAGTTCCCTATCTTGTCCATCACCACAGTCTCAACATGAGATTTTATGGGTTTCGTCACAACATAAACATGATGAAAACAATGACAAACTCTAGGGTTAAGTTTCCTTTTTAGTCGCTATAATTATAGTACAACATAAAGTAGCAATCTTAACAGCTACAAACTAAAAGAATTTGGTATCTGGGTGATATCAAATGGTACAAACCTCCACAAATTGACATGGTCACGTGGTTGCAACTGGACTGTCAAGTCCCTTTCATGAAATAGCTTCTAGATCTTCGTCAACTGTATCGTGAATGAAAACTTCCGTTGGCTCAAGACATCCTCTTAATGTGTCTTGTCCGAGTTGTGCTCTTTCATTGTCTCCAAAACCAAGGATCTGTCCTCGGTTGGTGATTACAACGGTATGGTACAGCCCAGTGCTGATCTGAGAAACATGATGGGTCCGAAGGGTATCGAGGATCCGAGGCTTCATGACCTTGTCTGATAGCCTTCTGTCCAAAAATCCAAGGCTTCCAAATCCCATCCACCCGAAGCCAAAGACTGAACCAGAATCAACCAGAACAAAAGTTTTCCTCTTTCTCGCACAGACCTACAGATAACAAGAAGCTTAAGCTTGACTACGGCCGTGATAGGAATATGCAGTCTCTATATCAAAGGGATGGAGATGATTGAGTTTTACAACTTCCCAAATTACGAAGGTTGGATTTTTATAGGATATGATACAAAAAAAAATAATAATAATAAACAAATAAATTTTGATCCTTTGGCAAATGATACTCAGTGGTTTTCATTTTGATATCAACCACTTGAAATTATGTGATAAATAATCCCTGCAACTTACTAAGAAGTCAAGAAAATGAGAGAAACGTACAAGTGGCATGTTGCCAGAATTAACACTAAAGGGAGTGATTTGCCAGAAGTTCAAAGTTGAATGGGGTTATTTGCAACTTGGTCCCTCTTTTTGTTTCCATCTTTGTTTTCTTTCAGTGTAAACCATTTTATCCCTACAACACAGATTATCAAAACTTGTAGTTAAAGAGACAATACCTGAACAGCCAAGTGACTCTTGAGACTGGCCAAGATCTCTGGAGTTGTCTTGTCAATTTCATCCCCATGGCCTAAAGCACCACAATAGCCCTTGCCCCATGTATATACCTGGAGCAACAATAACATTAACTAAGAACACCTACAAGCACTAGAGAAACCAAAAATAAATGTATAACTAGCAAAATCAAAACTTCATCTGGTCTTAACGGAACTCACAAATCCATTTGAATCAAGCGCCACTGCATGCTCATCGCCAGCAGAAACATGGACCACATGGATACCTTTTCTTCTAAATGCCTGAATAGCACGTGGCTGAAACTCATTATGTTGCTCACCATGGCCAAGACAGAAATTAGAGCCTGATCCAAAGGAGTATACTATTCCATTATCCATGACAGCTAACACATAGCTTGGTCCGGCAGCTATCTGAACAACAGGACCAACCCCCACAAGCATTTCAACAAGTTTGGGAGTTAGAGCATCCTGAGTATCACCATGACCAAGTTGGCCATAGGTGTTGGTCCCACACGTGTATACATGACCTTGTCTAGTGAGAAAGACTGTGAAGTTAAGCCCTGCTGCAACCTGAGAACAGTCACCTTACTTTAGCAGCTACAGTAAAAGCCTTAGCAAAACAGTATTAAGGGAAGGAAGAAGATTATAGCATGCGATTTACTGTTAATAGTCAGAAAAAATACTCTCTAACCACAAATTTGTTGTGAACTTATTATGTTTGGTTTAGCTTATACTTATGTATAAGCCCAATTCACGTAAATCGAGACAAAACTCCTCCACATATTTGCCTCGTAAACCGTAAAAGCTACCTCGTATACCGTAAATCATAATTAAAAAGCACTTTTGGCGGTTCCAATCGCTATTCCAAACACCCTAATAATCTTCTACCAACCATTATATTTCAAACCAGCTGACAATAATCATCTTATGGGGACGATGAATTATATAGTTTACCTGTGTGCAATGTACCCCCTTTAGGGCTTCAACAAGCCTTGGCCTAAAAATTGGACGGCTTGTATCTCGGTGTCCACAGCAAGATGAAGAATTATCTCCACATGTGAATACCTACATTAGTCAAACATAATATCTCAAGTTGATGATGGAAACAAGTAGCAATCGATCAATTCACAATTTAAATAAAGCCATTTTTTTCAAGGCCAGAGAAGACAAATATGAAATCTAAACATTTTCTATGGCCTGAATTATGAAATTTGAGCTTATTAGTGTGTAACCTGCAGAAAGGTTTAATGTAAAAAAGTAACTTGGATAGCTAGTTCAGTCAAAAGGCTTGCACCTGTAAAACTTTGCTCCACTAACATAAAGACAAAGCAACATTAGGCATTACCTAAGCAACCAGAAGAAGTAATCTAATACCCAATTTCATTAGCCGAGAAAAAGACGTATAAGGAGAAAGAACTCCAGGAATTGTTTTTGTGATATTCACTGCATTCATTAACAACTTTTGTCATAGATGGCATTGGTGGAAGCTTGTAGGCTTCCAAGCTTCTATTCTGGTTGTGGTCTCCTTTAATTCCCATCAGGACATTCTTCGGTTGTTCGACATTAAGGAATTTACTTTAGAACAGAAGAGAAGTAAAAAAGATAAAAAGAAATAAGTAGAGAACAAAGTAGACTTACTATCACATACCTATGGAGATTCAAATTTATGATATGGTAAGCATGTGCAGTAACAAAAACCTCAAGCTCAAAATACGTCATAATTAAGCTTTGTAGTCTATCTTGTGTCTATCAAACAATCTATTATTCCCGCTTTCTGATAAAAACTCTGCCAGATCATATTATCCCAATCCCCAAATAGAAAAATATCTTTTTTTCAAAAAAAAAAAAAATCCATGACACTAGTTTACTTGAATCTCAAGCATCTGCTTTGAAAGTAAATACATCCGGACCTTTTGCACTGACTTGGGAAAATATAAAATATTTTCAGTTTTCCAGTGATGGGCTCATGCTATCCCCACTCAGAAAAGCATCCTATAGGTAGAAAATGTTAAAAGGCAGTATACACAATGTAACATGTTCTGAGCTTCTGACCTCAAGTTAATGATTCTTAACCTACTGTATGCCTCAACTCAACTTTCAACAATACATTTATGATGAAAGAGGAGTGTCTTAGGCAATCAAAGTTCAAATATATTGAAATTATATGCCAATCTCTCACCTTCAATTTCCCCAGCCCCTGAAGCTATATGTTGCTTCCATTGTCCTTTGTCAATGGGCAACTAGTCCAACATGCAAAAGCTATAAGGTTCAAACCCAAAAATGTCTTGGCCTATATTTCTACCCTGGCCCTTCATGCAAATGCAGTTTAAATCAAAGCATAGGTCTACCCCGACCTTGTACTGAAATTTGATATATTATAGTAGGAGTGCAGGGGCAGGAAGAATCAGGGTCTGAGACAATTTGATCATAAGTGCAAATCCAGTAACGGGATCATAATAAAATTCTAAGCTTACGTATGCTGATTCATTGGACCCTCAACAAAAATACATGGTTATGCTCCAGGCTATTCTTTATTGAGAGCAAGCAAATAACTAGTGACTTCATCAGGGCTGTCTCAATAAAGGACAAGCAGTTACAAACCTCTCCAGATTGCATGACAAAAGCTGCATGATTATAGGAGGCTGACACAAGAACCACACGTGCCAAAGGTGGGAAATCAAGCCTTGTAAATGTTACACATTGCGTTGTTTCAGGACCATGACCAAGCACACCACACAAGCCAGAGCCACAAGAGTAGGCAGAAAAATTTCTGATAACAAAGGTGTGATACTTCCCAGTCGTAACTTGCATCTGCCAATAAAAAGCTTTCCAAAAATAAATATGTGTGTGCAACATTTCTTTAGAAAGAACAGGCGGAAAACTACAAGAAAATTAAGTTTGCAACAATTATAACTAATTCCCATATTGAAGTGCATTTTTTGAAGGGGAAAATCGAAGGTAATACATATATCTTTGTCAACACTATGAAATTTAACTTCTGAAACATATAAAACTCCAATTTCTTTTTCTTTTTTTTTTTGGGGGGGGGGGGGTTTGCCTGTTATTACTAACAGATGCCTCAATAAAATCTCTAATCAAATTACGAACATTATGTAGACAGAGACACAAAGAAATGGAGTTTTATCATGTTTTCTGTTTAAACAACCTGAAGTTGCAAATTAAAGCAAAAGTATCCGTCCCTTCAAAATCACCTTTCTAAGAAAAATTAGTAACTTTTTCATGTAGGACAATAAGGGGTATAGATAAGTTGAATAGAGCTATCCCAATTAAAACTCGTTCACAAAACATGAATGACTTGGTAGCTTTTTAAGAAACATAATAGTTTATAGTACAAATTTAGTACCGTTACACCATAGATAATCCCAAATATAAATAAAATGATTCCTTCCCAAAAGGAAACAGTACATTGCCTGATGATGTCTCCGCCATCCCAGAAGCTTGTTCCAAGGACTGCAAAAATCTCAAAGCTCGCTTCCAGTTTCCACCACAACGATCATATAACTCCCTCTGAGAATTCAAACTCATCCTTAAATAGATAAGATGGGAAACAGATAGCTGATATGCTGCAAAGTCCACTAATGACCTAAACTTGAAAGGGTACCAACCGTCATTCCCACCAAAAGTCTTCGAAGTCAACTCTAAACAAACAAGGTCAATTGCACTAAGCCTGCCCGAGCATAGGATCTCTAGAATTAAATGCGATGGCAATTCCTCAATGGAAAGAGGTCTAAAGCGATCTCCCATCCTTAACAGCTTCTCTTCAATCTCACCGAAGAAAAATTTTTGCGATTGAAACAAATTGGAGATTGAGACGAAATCTTAACAATCACAGTAGTTGAATTTCACAGTGACATCAAGTACAAACTCAGTTCTGGAGCAGGGTTTCAAATTTTGAGACGAAATCTCAGGCAATTGAAGCAACATATAAAGAAGACATCAGAGGGAAGAAAAAGATGGGAAATTGAGTACCAGAATGGATAATTAGCGGGTGATTTAAACAGTGATTGGTAATAAAACATCAGAAGGGAACTAATCACAACCCCCACAATTACCGTATAATCAAAGAAAACTTTGGAACTTTCCCTGCAAATCAAGAACACCCTTGTCAGAAAGAGGGGGGGGGAATACAAGAAGAACAGTAAGATAGATTGAACACACTATATGATGGTGAAAAGATGTAATATGAATTCAGTTAGCGCAGGAGAAACAAAGGAGGATCTTTCAACTAAAAGTTATAGCATTAATCTAATGTAAAGTAGTAGTTAAAGGAAAGAAACTATTGGCGAAACCTTACCAAGGAATAAAAGTGAAACGAACTGGCTTTACGGTGCGAATCGATGGCCCCTTTTCTTTGCCGAAAATCGTCGAATTCAAGTTCCAAGATGCTTAATTAATGTTTGCAGCAAAACAAAACAAAACAAAAAAATGAACGACCGAGAAACGAATCGAGATAGTGATGGGGTTTGGTGGGGCTTCAATTTTCACAATGAAAGCACAAAAAGCTACGCTAGGGTTTGTGGTTGGGATTGTTTATGGCATTTTCTTGCTGTCATGGTTGGTGCCTTCTCTCTCTCTCTCTCTCTCTAAAGAAGTGTTGCTTCTAGCGAATCTTTTCTCTCTCTAGAGAAAATTAGGGGAAGGAACGAATGAATCTGAGAGCGAGGAATTTCATGGCTTCTCGAAGCCAGGTAAAACAGCGTCTCTGCCTCTGCTGGATGACTGGATCTGTCATCTGTTTTTGTCGTCGAGCTTCTTCACACGTGGACTCTTACTATGTTGCCACGTCAGCATAAGTTGTGCCACAGGTTCCATTTGTAAAATACTACCAGCAAGTCAAGGATCCACACAACAATTATGTGCCAATTATGTCCCACTAATAAGGTCAACAATTCCTTACAATAATTTTTGTTGATATTAAAATCCAAATTATCAGTCCAATAAGTCACAAAAAATACACTTTTGTCCGGGATATAAATCTACGTTGACAGTGATTAATGATTTTTTCAATTTTATCTCTATTAAAAATGTATATGAGAGAAAATATATAACATTTTTTTCAATACTCATTATTAAATAAGAGGTAGATTTAAAAAAATAAATCAATTTAAAACATATTAAACGTCTTATTTCTATTTTTTTTATTAGATTAAGAATTTCTCCTCAAAGTTTAGAAGGCAAAGTGTTTTCAATTCTTCCAACAAGTGTGTTTCCTAGTGTTCAAACTTGTTTCTATTTTTTGGCACATGAGATTTTGTCAAGTTGGACTTTTAAGGGTTAAGGGCCAATTTTGTTCCGAAAATTTTTACCAACGGGCAATTTTGCCCAGAAAGTTTAAAAAATAGAGCAATTTTGCCCCAACCGTTATCCCAGTTAGTTTTGATTGTTAGTTAACCAAATATTATAAGCTGACAGTCTACATGTTATCCATATCATTTTTGTTAATATGTAAATTTGTGTCAAAAGTCTATGTGTCATCTAATTCATTTTTTTTCAAAGTTATATTTAGAACTTTTGGGCCAATTTTGCACCTTAACAAAAATGATGTAGATAATATATGGACTAAGAGCTCAGCATATTTAGTCAACTAACGGTCAAAATTAAATAGAATAATGACTATGGCAAAATTGCTCTATTTTTTAAACTTTTGGGCAAAATTGCATCCGGTAAAAACTTTTATGGCAAAATTGCCCTTTAACCCAACTTTTAATAAAGAACAGGATAGTATGCAAGGCACTTAAGAATTTTATTTTAATGATAAAAAATAAAAAAATATATAAATTAAAAAGATGTAAAATTACAAAATCTAATATGCATAAAGACCATGACTAACAAGATCTAAATTTATATAAATATAAGTTAACTGTGTTATAGCCGTTTACTAGTAATAGAAAAATTTTATTTATTTATTTTGTCCAGATAACAGGCAAATTTTATTGATCAAATAAGGCTCACAAACATTAATCATAAAGAACTGTCAACTAAGTCTTGGTAATGATATTTAAAATCAATACTTGAAGGATGAGCAAAATTCTTGTCATAAATGTTTGTTCAATTTCTTTCAAGTTAATAATAAAGTTTTTTTTCAAATAATTAATTCTGTAATTGGTAAAAACTCTGAGGATTTGATTCTCCTGAGTTGAAATGTTTGAAATTCTTAATCTGGAGAGCAGACAGAATGAATAAAGTGTCTCTCATAAAAGGGGGAAAAGATAGGAAGTGGAGAAATAAAAAAGAAGAGAAGAAATGCAAGGGGAAAAAAGATTTAAAGTTCTTATGTTTTCTATATTCATATTTTAAAAGAGAGTGACACTTTTTCCTAGTCTTTGCAGACATTGATGCCACTCCATTTTCATCTTCTACTAAGTTATTTCTGAAACCACACTCCTAATTTTTGTATCCAACAGAATGTTTGTGTGACATCAATTCATTTGAGAAAGTGACTATGATTTGGAGCAATTAAATATTGAAGAACCTACTTCATCCTAGTTCACAAGACTTGGATTATTTTGAAGGGAACATGCATAGTTTGATCATTAACCTATAATCTTTTATTGATTTGAATAGTGTAGGTTTTTTCTCCAGTAGCTTCCCCTCAAACTCATCATTAATCCTAGCGGAATCTGCTTTTTCATATAATGATGCACTTGTTTACAATAATAGATTCCTTGGTTTAAAATTTTCCAAAGTAATCCCTTTGCAAATTTAAAACGTTAGGTTGTTGTAGCAGTTAGTTTGTTAAATGTGTTGAGGAGATGGACATGTCAAAAACATGTAGGTGACTTGGTAGCTAAGGACATGTTTGAGCTGGTGTTAAAAAAGTATGTTTACACCAATCGAGATAAAACTCTTCTCATATACTTATCTCATACACTGTAAATCACGTTAAAAAAGTAACTTCTACCCCTAATCCAAATAGACATTAAATATAAATATACATAACGTCAAAGTGCTACCTCCCAATTAAAATACTATGCTGCAACAAAATCAATCTGAGAAATTTTTTTTTTTTTGTTAATACCATTGTTAGTATTTATAATTTGATCAAATTCTAATTTCAGTCCCTATAATTTTAAATAGTTAGTTTTAGTTCTTATAGTTTTAACAAACTTTGGTTGAGTTTAACAATTGATTTCTATAGTTTTTATAAAATTATAAAGACCAAAATTAATGATTTAAAGTTATAATTAAAATTCAATTATACTGTATGGACAAAACATGATCCTAACCCATTTTTTAAACCATTTAGGACTTCGTTCCATTCATTCTACAGGGGATTGATGAGTGTGTATTTTGAGAGTGTTTAGAATAGTAGATAGAACCTTCAAAAATGATTTTCAATCATTATTTACAGTACAATGTAACTTTTATGATCTACGAAGTAACTTTTACAGTCTACAAAATAAACATGTAAAGAAGTTTTATCTCGATTTACATGAATCAAATTTATATACAAGTATAAGCTAAATCAAACATCCTCTTCGTCACAGTAACTTGTGGGTTCCATTTCATGGCTTTGTATGTTAGATTCAATGGAGACAGATTAACAATACTAGTTATACATAGCAATTTTCTTCATATTAATGGAAAAACACACAAAATATAAGAGTATACAACTTTTTAAAAAATCAAACAAAGCAATTGAATGAAATTGGATTATAAGAGAAAACTCAAGCCAATACATAGGAGAGGTAAGAGTGGAAGGTGGTATATTATTAGACTCTCCCCTTCCTTTACACCAACAAAATGGAGAGAGATTGAGGGGTTGTTAGGTATGAGGGATTTGGAGGGGAAAGAAGGGGAAGGAACATTTTTATGACTTGAATATAAAAAAATTGAAGAAGTGAGGTTTGAAGTTTTTAATTATTTTTTCTTATTTTTTTATTTTACATCTTATTTTTATTAAAATTTTATAACCCTACTCCACTTTTTTAAAATCTAACTCATAAAAATTTCCCCTCCCCTCCCCTCCATTTCTCTCTTGCCAAACAGACCCTAGGAAAGGAACTTCTAGAGTAATATCAAAAAACTTGTTAAAAATATGCACATGCCTAATTAACTTTAAATTTATCGTTTCCATCAAAGGCACATTCCTATGCAATGCATGGCAGATGCTGTGGAAACTATATATCTTGGTTAAATTATTTGGCTTGCTCAGTGGTTCCAGCTTGTATTTCAGAATCAAGTGCTATTCTGAACTTGAGAACCTTGTGAAGTTGACACAAAGGTTTTACTTGCTTCGTTGGAGGTTGACTTGAATCAATTATTCTAGTTCCAGAGAAAAGATTCGCTTCAGATGGTCCTGTCTCTTCATGAACCACAGGAGTATCTGCAAAGTAACAAGCTTTATCATTCTACTTGAACCAAACGATTTCTTTCTTGTGGGAAGACAAAAACAGATAAATATGCAAAACATAAGAGTCTCCAACAAAGATATCTTCAACTATAGTTACAGTTGTCTCGTATAAATAGCAAGGGAAAGCACCATTATCAAGCAATTACAGCTTGAAAATTCTTTAGGCAATACAGCTAGTTGCTTTGGTCTTCTAATCTGACATATGGACATTCCTAATACTTGTAGTTTTTTTATATGAAAAAGTATAGGTGAATTGGGTCTCATGGCTCATCAGGGCCCGGACGTGCTTTCGGACTCAAATAATGCTGACAAAAGTACTTACAAATTGCCCACAAACACAGTCCTCACATAGATGGCATTTGAACTTACACCCTCATGATTATAAGCCAACCCCTTTACCAGTTGAATCAACCTTTGTTGGCTACTTGTAGTTTTTTATATATACATATTGTCAACTTGAGGCTCTGAGAAAGACATGATTGGCTGTGTTGCAATCCCCAGTTACTAGTTCAGTCACAGATAATAATATACTTAAAGATGGAGTAACTGAAACTTTGGCAATTGCATCTTCAAACTGAGAAAATTCTTAACAAGGAAGGACATTAACATCCTAGCAAAAAAATAATGGTGTCCACTATACTTGGGAGGACATGAAGAAGCAGCTTCCTAAACTCAGTTATGTGGAAACAGCGAATACAATATTTTAACACTAGCATGCGAGAAGTGCTTGACAATTCATTCTAATTTTCCAACTAAGATATTTCCCTTTACCTATAGAAGATTTCAGCACATAATTGTAACTCACCTTCTTCTGAAAAGACAATACATGTGCCAATTGTCTCCTGGTATTCCCCAACCTGTAATAGACGATGAGGAACCATAACAACCCTTAAAATAGTAATCATACATTCAGAGGACAGAAAAAATGAAACAAAGTGGTTGCAGACCCAAAGATAAATTTCAATGCAGCAACTGCATGAATAGCTCCATCTATAATTCTGACAATTGATTTCAGGAAATAGCAGAAGTTAACATTTAAATTAATTATTTGACAGAACCCAAAACTAAAGCTGATATTATTTATGAAACAAGGCAATGATAATCGATATCCCTGTCCACCACGGTAGATGGGCAAAAGGATGGTAGCAGATGGCAGTCATAGTTACAGTAAGAAAGGAAAACAACAACAACAACAACACAAGCTATTCGAGAGACCAAAGACTTTTTTTTTATTTTATACAAAGACCAAAGACTTCATACTAGCCAAATGGTTTCTCCTGTCTTTCTCACACCTCAAGTCATAATATATATGTCCCAGAAACCACTTTATTCCCCTCTCACTTTCACACCACAGAACTCACAACCTGTGTATCAGTTACAAGCACCAAGCCACCTCAACAACATTCACTCAAGCCTTGGCTACTAATCATGAGCCCATCATTATATAACATCTAACATAGTTGCTTCCAAATGAATGGCTATAAAGTATAAATCTTCTGGACAGCATCACTAGACTCACATGAGAATTCAAAACACACACACACACACGAAATATCCACCAAGAAGCAGTCTATAACGGATGGAAAAGATCGGTCATGAAATTTTAAATCAAATGTATCAAATATAAATGAAAAGACTAATAACAAAAAAAAAAAAACGGCTGCAATAGACAAACAATGCATGATACTAGTTCCAGGATGCAACAGCAACTAGCTAAATGTAACTAACCCTTAAGGCACCGTGCATAGAGGGAGGGTGACAATATTGCGGTTGATTTCAACTTCTATCAAAATGCTCTCTTTATTTTAGTCAAAGGTGGAATAAGAAAGAATTTCACTCTCATGGATGAATAATGCAATCAATTTGAGGAAAAGTAAATAGACTAAACATGTATCATGTCATGCCCAAGCGTTTCTTTATAGATTCACATCCAAATATAATATAAAGGTTTTATCGGGCAGGGTATTTAAAATTTTAAAGGCAACTTACCAGCTTCAATTTATCATCAATGATCAACACTGGGTTCAATGTATTTAGGCCCTACAAATAATACTACATAATATAAGAACAGTTTACTAAGTTAAGATCTGATACTTTAATTAAAAGTAATTTTTTTTCTTAAAGAAAAGGATAATAATCTGAACATTAATAATTAAAACATTCAGGGGAAGAATATAAAGAGAAAATATGTTAAATAACATACAGTTAGCACATATTTAGCATTTGGAGGAATGTCAACACTCTCAGAAACACTATCCAGATCAAGCAAAACATATTCCTCTTGATCCTGGTGATCACGGGATATTACATTTGCGTCCATACTCCTGTGCCAGTTACAAGTAAGAGAATACCACTTCACAATTGCTATAAAGAAAGAAGAAAGTTCATGAATAACCAGCGCAAAATTTTACCTTACTAACGCAGTCCCTTTTGTAATTTCTTCCTTCCAAGAACAACCTTTGAAGTCTCCGCCGCCACTCCGTTTGATGTCTGACAACGACGTTGATTAATTTTCCTCCGAAGAGGTCCAAAAAAACCAAAGAAAGAAAGTTGTTCAAGCTGATTTTGATTCGTTGAAGAAAGAAACTATGATAAGCCAAAGAAATTCGAGTGTATGTTTGATTTCAAGTCTTAGAATCCCAAAACCGAGTTCCAACCCAGTAAAATTCGAGTAACCAAACAACACTAAGTGCAGCAAAACTCAATTTGCCCTAAAAACCGCCAAGCATTAATCACGGTCTGAACATTTCTTATCTACCACTGTTGCCAATCCTCTCTGGTCTCTGCGAAACAAGAATTGCAGAATTTATATTCACGCCGAGAGAGAAGAATGCAGCGATTCTAGTTCCAGAAATGTGAGTTAAGCGACGTTCCCGGCTCACAAGAGAACCACCGGGCACGGAGTAACGACGGAGGCGGGTAGAAAAGTTAAGGCCCAAACGGTCCACAGCCCGGAATTATATTACTATTTGTTTTTATATTTTATTTTGATCGTTAAATAAACTTTTATATTTTATTAATTTTATTGATAAAAAGTTATAGATAAAAACTTTACATCAAGTTATATTTAAAAATTTTATATTTCTTTAATATTTTAGGTTTTATCACAGCAACAAGCTGTGCCTTTTAAATTTAAATTTTATTTTTTCTTCTAAATAATTTAAATTTAGATTTTTATTTTTTATTTTGTTGAGTAGCAGCCACTGGAAAGCAAAGCCCAATAATGACTCTTTAATCCCAATCATATGGATTTGCTCTCACAGAGTTGAAGCCATCAACCATCCATTTGGAGAAATTTGGAATATCTCTATTAATTTTGAGCATAGAGATGTGTTGTTAGTGACAACACATCGAAAGGGAAAGGGGTGAGTAAACGGTATTCGGTTATAACTGAAAAAACCAAATATAAGATATTTTCATGACCAAATCGAAACCAAAGTGTTTTAAACTTTTAATAACCAAAATCGAAGTAACCGATCAATTTCAATGTCAGTTTGTTTTTTTAGTACAGTTCGATAATTGGGGCTTTTTGGCTTTTTTTTGCTGGAAGCTTGTCCAATTCAAAAAACTTCACCCTAAAGGAAATTCTAATAGTAAAAATAATTAATACAAACTACTTCAGCAACAAAACTATTATAAACCAATGAATAAATAAGATCAGTTACAAGCATTTAATACTTGTTTCAACTAATCAAACAACTGTATCATTTTAATATCATTCGAAAAGACATACTTGAAGTCTGGAGTAAAACACCTATATCATTTTAATCAAACACCTGTATCATTTTACTTACATAATATAATTTACTATTTCTGAAGGTCTGGAGCCATATATTCAAACCTGTTGTTGGGGAAATAAAGAAATAAAACTATCAGTAAAAAAATGGAATTGAAGTTACACCCCAACACCATGCTTAAAAGTCAATCGGGCATGAGGGAAACATGTTTGCAACAAAAGGGCTAATACAGAATAGAACATAATACAACATTCATTATATAAAAAAAAAAAAGTCATAATTAACATCAAGAAAGCAAGAAAGCAGCGTTTTCTTCTTGGTAATGATAAAAAAATGAACTTTTTCCATCTCTAAAAAGTAAACTTTTTTTTTCTTTCTCCATCCAGAGGCTTTCCATAACAAACTCAGCTAATGATAGAAGCAAAGCAACTAGGAAATTCAGGGTACAACTATCATACACAATTTTTTTATTAAAAAAAAAGTCGCACACTCGCACTGAACATTAAGGACGGTGATGGATTTGGAGGAGGCTGGCAAGTACATTCAATTGGTGAAAGTGCAGCAACGGAGAGTGGTTGCAGAAATTGAAGGGAGATAGGGAGGATTTAACTACCAGGTAGATCCTTATACACTTCGTTCTGGGGAATACGTTGTGCATAAGAAGGTCAGAAGGTGGGTATTGGGCGATTTGTTGGGATTAAGTTACCTGCTTCAAAGAATTGTACAGAACTAAGCTACCTTTTTCATTGCTAATGATAAAAGAAATGAACTTTTCTCATCAGTAAAAAATATTTTTTTTTTCAAGGTAATTCTCTTCTGCTCATCTCCCATATCAAACAACAAGAAAGCTCCTTTTTTGTTCAAAAAAAATCATTATTTTGATCTCCATTTGCAGTGGAGTGAACAAATAAAGATGCTTTAGAAAACATCAAGTAGAGGAGGCAGTAGCATTCCAAAAGTCAGTAACTTGAGATTAAAATGAGAGCCATTGTAAAAATAGGTGCTTACCAGAAAGAGGAAACTGATGAACTCTCAAGATCGAAGAGTTGAAGAGGAAGGGAGGAGCAGGAGATCAAACTTGGAGGTGGGAGGCGACGCACACAGTCGCACGGAACAGCGCCGACGTCAACGGAACACACATGGCGTGAACGGCGCGGCGAAGCTTCAACAGCACGGTGACGGGTGACAACCGAGGACTAAGGTGAAGTTGAGGACTTGAGGGTTAGGGTACGCAGACGGCGTGAACGGCGCGGCGAAGCTTCAATAGCATTGTGTCTGTGACTGTGACTCTGTGAGGACTTGAGGTTGAGGGTTAAAGGAGCTGGAGGCTAGGGTTGAGAGACTTAGGAGAGGAGGCGAAATGGCGAATGAAGAATGACGGGAGTTCACGCCGTCTTTGGGATAAAAAAAATGGCGAAATGGCGAATGAAGAAAGAGGGGATTAAAAGAAGAAGAAGAAGAATGACGGGAGCAAGAGTCAGGCCTCATGGGATGGGAAGATGTTTGGAGGAACTTTTAATCGTGTTTTTTAATTGTGATTTATGGTATATGAGGTAGTTTTTACGGTCTACAAAATAACTTTTACGATCTATGAGATAAATATGTGGACAAATTTTATCTCAATTTATGTGAATCGGGCTTATACATAAGCATAAGCCCAACCAAACATAGAATAACATTATATATTAGTCCGGACAGTGATTATAACTTTAAAAATATAATTTTTTAATAATAATTTATAGTGAATGAGATAAGAATGTAAGAAAAATTTTATCACGATTTATATAAAAATCACTTCTAAACTAAAAATAAGTTAAGGATTAGGCTACACACTCACACTTGCACAGAGTGAGTCTGAATTAGGGGTGGAAACAGGGCAGGCGGCCTGGCCTGTTTTCGGCCTGATCAGGTCTGGCCTGCCAGGCTAAAATGTCAGACTCAAGCATGTTTCAAGGCCTGTTTTCTTAAACAGGCCTATTAGGCCTGTCAAGCCGGCCTGAGCCTGTAAAGTATTTTAAAAAAAATATTATCACATACCTCACATCATAACTCTAAATCCCATAATTCCCATTACTAAATCTCATCTCAAGTGGATCATTAATTTATGTAATTGGGCCTGTTTTCGGCCTGTTTGAAATAGGCCTGTTTGAAGCAGACCTATTGTGAAGCCTGTGGCCTGTTTAATTTTATTTTTTTTAATTACAAGCCTCCTTAACAGGCCACAGGCCAGGCCAGGCTCAGGCCGAAAAAAAGGCCTGTTACAGGCTACAGGCCAGGCCTGTTAAGGCACAAGCCTGGCCTGTTTCCACCCCTAGTCCGAATGAGGAAATAAATGGGCTTATGGGCCTTTACCTTACCCTCTAGGCTTTAGAGCATGTTTGGTTTAAAGGGAAGGGATGTAAGGGGAAGGAATGGAGGGGAGGGGAGGCGAGGGAATGGATAGGGGGTCACCTTGTTTAATTTGATTGGATGGAGGGAGGGAGGGGAGGGGAGGGGTGAGGTGGGGAGATAATAACTAATTTATCATTTTACCTTTATATATTAGCTTACATTTTTATGCTTATATGAATAATTTAAATTATTTTTTTTGAAATGAAATTTATTTAAATTAGTTTTCACTTCAATATAAATCAAATAAATTATCAAAATTCAAATTTGTTTTACCAAGCGGACACAAATTTATTTTAATTCACACGGTTGGAATTACTAAAATAATTATTGGTAAAAAGAATGAGACTATAATTTTGTGTAAAAGAAGCATCACAGAAGCTGTAAGAGACGATATCAGAACTCTTTAAGTGCGTATTTTTATTTTTTGCTCGAAGGTATCACTGAAAATATGAAAAAGTCTTGGGGAGCAAAATAATCAAATATTTTGTTCCCTCCAAATCTCCCCAATTTGGAGGGAACAAAATGGAGGGGAGGGGAGGGATTGAGAGCCTCTCATATGGTTCCCCTCCCCTCCAACTTTTCATACTAAACAAGGAAAGGGGTTCATTTTTTATCCCCTCCCCTCCAACCAAACAGACCCTTAGTGAGTGTTGTTTGGGAATATGGTGGAGAAGTGACTGTTTTTTTAATGTGGTTTTTAGAGAAGTCAAATTGAAAAAAAGTTATATTGTAAATTTGATTTATGTTTAGATTGACAGTTAGAGAAGTAATTTTTTTTTAATGAGCTTATCTAAAAAGCTCATTTTTTTTATCAAAAGCCCAGTATTTCTAGATGAGTTTCCAAATACTCCTTAGACATACTAAATAAACCTTTGAGTCTAAATAAATTTTTTTACCTCATTAATGAATTGTCAAACACTTGGCCTACACTGTAACTATGAGAAAAGATGTGGCAAAAAAAAAAGGACTATGAGAAACGAATAAAATCATAAAACTGATATATTTTAATTAGAAAAATATAAAACCACGTTGTTTTAATAAAATTTAGTTATTTGGTTATGACCAAATTTTTTTTAAAAAAAAATCACACCGATAACAGAAAAACCGATATAATAGAATTTTAAAAAAAACGAATTATCAAAAAAACTGAATTAGATTTAATTTGGTTTGATCTTTGATTTTAGTTTGATTTTAATTTTACTCACCCCTAATTGTTAACATTGCAAGCTCATTAGTTGAGAAAAACTTGTGAACATTATATTTATTTCTGTACTTTTCTATCATCCCCACCTTTCATAAAAAGAGGAGGCAAAATTATGAAGGATAGTCTTACGTGACTTTTGGATATTAACTTTTGTATACTATGCTATATATGTGCATTTAAATGAATATATTCATTTTTATTCATAAAAATTGAATCAATTTTTACTCAATCTTTTTTCTGCCAAAAGTTAGCAATTGGGAGAGCGATGGAACCATGGTTCCCACTTATAGTTGCGCTTTTTGGGGAACTATGGAATGATTGTGTCCGACCTAAATAGTGTAAGTAGCCGACACATTTGTGATAGTTAATGCTATAAACATACATATCCAAATGTGACTTATGATAGGGACTAAAATGTCCTTCTAGAATGTGATAAACAGCACCCCTTGACGAAGAACTTAATTTGATCCTCGTTATAACATCTAAATCCAGTTAATCTTCCAAATTATTAACTGTATCTTAAAAGTATCTTTATTAATTATATATATTAAGAGAACTTTTGTCAATAATAATTTCATTTTTTTTTATTTGATAAAGGGTTTTACTTTCAAAACTTGAAACGTAAAAGATTTTCGTCTTTCACAATAAGTACGTTTTCAGAATTTAAACGTATATCATCTTTTTTATGAGTTAAATTATCTCAACTAATAATTTATTGACAATAATTCTAAACTTATAGTGCATATGATTAAAAAATATTTTAGAAAAAATAATAAGTATATATTATAAATAATTAAATTAAATTTTTTAAAATTTATAAATTAGTTTTTTTATCCATTAGTTATTTAACTAGTAATAAGGATAAGTGGTCCTACATGTTCATTGAAAGACCAACAGCTGGCATTTGGTGGCTAAATAAATGACATTATTCCTTGCATCTGAAACTGTGTGTGATCATGAGCATTCAATGAAAAACGTAGAAAAAGGAAATGTTGCATGTTCAAAATACAAACTCGTGAAGCCAAAGTCAATGGAAGGTTGGTGACTTTAGTGGTTAATATTAATGTTCTTGTAGTTGGTACTCTCTATGCTTATATTTATAAAAGTTTGATAATTACATTATATTGTTTAAACAAAGATTAAAATTAGTTAAAAATAATAAATATATTTTAAAATAAATACTTTTTAAATATGTCTTTATTTATAAGGGGTAAATAAGAGAGAGTAACAAAGTAAACACAAGTATCACCACCTTTTAATTAATTCAATATATATAGTTAATAAGGGACACAAATGAAAAAAAAATTAGTTAAATATTGAGACAATTCTTATCAAGCTCTTATAAAAAAGACCAAAATAATTAAAATTTTGAACTTTTATAAAAAATGACCAGATGGAGTATTTAACTACCACTGGGACTTACTACTCCAGTTCATATAACTTGGCACTTTTTAGAATGTGTTGATGACTACTCCCTCTGGTCTTTATTATAAGGCACCAACTAATAATTATATTTGATCCTTTTTATAAAGCACTTACTTGTTTTCAAATAGCATTAAATATTTTTTTCCATGTATGCCTCATAATTAATAAGGGCAGTATGTGTGAGAGTAATAATTAGTAAGATATTAAAGTTTAGTGCAATTAATATGGTTAATATTGGAAATTACTTAAAATTTAGGACAAATTTAATGATTTTAACTGTTTTTATTAATTTATGAAAATTGTTAGTTGGTGCCTTATAATAAGAAATAAAAAAATATATTGTTATAAGATAGTATTTGATAGTTTTAAGGATTGTTTTATTTCGTTTTTAATATATGATCATAGGGGTGGAGAGAGAGAAAGTATGCCAGTTTAATATCTGAGTTTAGTATACTACTCTGGGTCCTCATTGTATGTGAGGCCGTTCTAGAAGAAATTTGTGGTTTTAAATACAAGTCCACCTATAAATTGAGTTAGTAATAACTATTTTCTGATTTTATCCCTATTGAATAAAGAAAGAGATTGAGACAAAATATATAACATATTTTGAATACACAATCTTTAATAAGAATGAGTTTGTAAAATTTTATTAATTTAAGACATTTTTAATTATTTAAGTGTCATTTCTTGACATGTAAGAATTAGTTAGAATGAGCTTACAATAAAGATAAGGATAGTAGTCAATAAGAGTAATATTAAAAATCACTTAAAATTTATGAAAAATTCAATATTTTCACTGATTTTATTATTATTACATATTATAAATTAGTTAAAAGTGACTTATCTATGAAAGTATACTGTTTTTTAAAAAAAAAACTAAATCGCACCAATAAAGAAGTACAATTAATCTTGAAATTCAGAAAAAATATTTAAAAATTATGAATAAATATACATTATTATAACAAAGTCTTTTTTTATAAATGTTTTTATAAGGCGTCTTTGTCCTCGAACCCAATAAGACCACCATTATTTTATGTGGGGGGCTAGGAGATATGAACTAGATTTGAGGCGTATGCGATGAATGAGGATATGGATATGTGTGATTGATTCCAAACTTCCAAAATGCATCCGTGGAGTGAAATTTGTAGCATAATGTCACGATTTTGTTTGGTGTGACCGTGTTAGACCAATAAAAAAGGGATTATGTGGTCTTATCATTAGGTTATGGGAGGGTGACATTAGTGTTTGATCGTTGTTCTCCTTAGACGCTACGGTCTCACTATATAGTGGTTGAAGTTAATCTAAGAATTCAACTGATCGAGGGCTAATGTCGTCCCCCTGATGAGCTAATGGCAGGGCGAAACCAGTTGACACCATATCTTGTAAGGCTGGTTGCTGAGGGAAGTAGTACCCTCGGAACGCCACACGGGCGCTGTAAGCTGCGCCAAACTCCAAGTCCGTGACAAAGTGGTATCAGAGTCATCCTCGCTCTAAAGCTCGGTGTGGTGGCCTCCTGTAGATGGAATGGGGGTGGACCCCTACTTGGCGATTGGGGCATCACTTGGTTGGGTGGGGGAGCTTGTCAAGCTCTAGTTGATGGAATCGGGGTGGGTGAAGTCACAACCCTGACAAGTCTCATATCGGCTAGTTTGAGGTGGATCCTTATGCAGAGTCCTTTTCTCCCTTAGCACAAGGGCGTGCTAGATTTTTGGTGGGGAAGAATGTCACGACCTTGTTTGACGTGACCATGTTAGACCAACAAAAGACGGGCCATCTGGTCTTGCTATTAGGTGATGAGAGGGTGACATTAGTGTTTGAACGTTGTTATCCTTAGACACTACGGTTTCACTATATAAGGCTGAAGTTAATATAAGGATTTAATTAGTCGGGGGCTAATGTCGTCCCCCTGATGAGCCCATGGCAGGGCGAAACCTGTTGGCACCGTATCTGATAAGACTGGTCGCTGAGGGAAGTAGTACTCTCAGGACGCCGCACGGACGCTGTAAGCTGCGTCGGATTCCAAGCCTATGACACTAAGGTGACTTATAATATGAAGGGAAAAAATATATTAGGTAAAAAAATTACACTAATAAATAATTAATGTGCCATATTATTAGCAAATGATAAAGTAGCACCAAATTAGACAAAAAATACTCCCTCGATTATTTTTATAAATAATTTTTTTTATTTTGGGGTTAGTCCTTTTTTATAAACAATTTTCTTCTCATGTTTCAAAATTTTGAACTATTTTTTTTTCTTTTCTATCTCTATTAAAGACACATCTTTATATTAATTATCTCTTACTCACCACTAATTTTTTTCATTTATTCATTTATCACATATTCTCTGTCTTATTTTATACCCACACTCTCTCATATTTATTATTCATTATCTCTTCTATGTTTTTTTCATAAATAGGGACATATTTAGAAGAAATATGATATTTTTTTTATATTTATTATTTTTAATTAATTTTAACTTAATAAAAATAACAGTTATTTATAAAAGAAACCGGAGTGACGTGAAGGGCATCTTTGGATGAGGATTCGGAAATTTGTGATTTGTGAATGACAAAGGTTGGCTCGGTTCCATCCCCTATCTCATTTTTAAAAACTAAAAGTCAAACCAATGTGTTGTTGTCAAGAAAAAATAACAAGGGGAGAAGATTATTATAAGATCTTACAGAAGATCAAAAGATAGCATCTTCTTATTATAATGTCCCGTATCAGAATTTGATAATACATCTTGCTCACTTGGCGTGAGACTTTTTGACCTGATAGTGATTTTTTCAAAATAAAATAACCTATATAGAAAATTTTATGTATTTGACGTTTGATTAGGTAAATCAACTGCCAGAAAAATTAACTACTTTGTTTTGGTATATATTGGCGAATTTATTAAACAATATACTAATATTTAGTGCTTTTAGACTGAACACATATATAATTATTTCAAACTGATTTTGTTACATACAATGAAGAACCGTTTATCCTTAAAAAAAAGAAGAAGAAGGAACCATGTCTACATTAATTTTATGTTGATTCAGAATTCTATAAGTTGAAAGCTTGAGGCAGTCCGTAATAGCTTAACAAGGATTATACACAATCAAAATCTTCAGTAGAGATACAGGTACCCCTATAATTTATCACTCTTATCTTATTTATAAGTTATTTTTTATCAAAAAATTTGATCTTATTTATAAATCTAGTTTCAGTGTACTAAATAAGATTGTGACAATTTTACCCTTATTTGTTATACCAATGAAGAAATAATTTAAAGATAGATAGAGGAGAAATAGTTGAAAAATACATATTCATAAATGAGGGTATAATTGAAAATTTACCCCATAATTATCGAGTTAACTATCTCTTTTTAATATATGAAATTTAATTAAAAATGACTTATAAATAAAATTAGAATGGTATGATATTTTTATTGAAGTAGTAGAATATTGGGTACATGAAGGTGTCTGAATTTGGCCCCGGGGGGGACTACACGCACACTCCTCAAGCTCCATGTTATAAACAACTTTTTTTTTTTCATGGGGTTGGCTTTTTTTCGAGCAGTTTCTCCCTGTGTCTTAAAATTTAAATTATTTTTTTTCTACAATTATTAAATACATATCTTTATATTAATTATCATTTACTCATTATTAATTTTCTTTCATTTACTCATTTATTATATATTTTCTCGTATATTTTATACTCATACTATTTCATATTTCTTATTTATTCTCTCTCTTATACTCTTTTTAGAAATATAAGCATATTTAGAAGTATTATAACATTTTTTACATGTTAATTGTTTTTAACTAATGCTAGTTCTTTTTGGCACAATAAAAATAAAAATAAAAATAAAAGTTCCTTTTGAAGAGAGCATTTACAAAGGAGTCTAAATGAGGCGTTTCCTGTATATAAATACAGTTAATGTCACTATCTTTGCTTAAATTCTTGTGAAAGTCAGCCTACGTGAGGAAACACAGTAGTAGTTATAATGCAGTGCAGCTGTAAGCGACGCGCTTCAACCCTTTGCTTGGGAAAAATAAATGCAGTTAGATGAACCATTCAATGTATATGTTCCTGCGGTTTAATATTCTGAACCTGCTCCCATAGAAAAATCTCTTGCCTGTGATTTCTGACATTATTTAGAGGTGGTAGGGTACCGTTACAATGTGGGATGTGGGAAAGAGCTTGTCTTTTTGTCGGATTTGAGAATGTCTGGTGAATCTCAGAATCTGTTTGGCACTGTTGATGCAGATGAAGATCGAAGCTGAACAAGTTGTTTTATCAGCTCGTATCTTACTTTTATGAAATATAGTATGAGCTAAATTTGTGAAAAAGGGTTTTGCTTTTTTGAGTTTCACTGATACTCTACAAGTTGCAAAAAATAGGGTTCAAGTTCGCTTAAAGCTTTCTAGAGAGAATCTTCTTCTTCTTCAAACTTGGGAGACAATGGTGTTAATGCCTGCTTTTTGAAAATGGCATTGGTGAGGTGATTGGAAAGTCTATAAACTTCCTCTTGGGAACGTATTCTTCTTTTCTCAGTGTAGCAGCATCTATGAGTCATTATTTTTGAAGTTGACCTGTGCAACTTGAAGTTTGGCGAGTTTTAAGGATACTTCATACCTTAAAATGGCAGAAAATGAAGAGACAAGGTCATTGGCCTTGACTCCAACATGGTCTGTTGCCACCGTGTTGACAATCTTTGTTCTTGTTTGTTTCCTTGTGGAGCGCTCCATTCACCACTTAGGCAAGGTAAGAATTGTTACAATCATCATTGATCTTTTTGATGATTTTAGTCTTAAATCTGTAGGACTGCAAAAGATTTCTGGATTCAAATTACAAATGTGCATATAACTTCACGTAAATAGATGTAACTACACTTTAATAATGAGATTCATTGGAGGAAGGGAAGAAGGAAAAAGGAAAGTTTTGACCAACAACTGAGAAACTGAAGTGAACAGTATCCTAATGTGGTGGTCCAAGAAGATTCTTTTTCTGTACTATTTCCTGTTATGTGGCTCTCTTCATTCTAGTGCCTTATAATCAGCAAATTGATAATGGATGTATCAGGTTTAATTAGGTATTGTGTTGTTTCTAGTATGAGTTAATGGAATGTGTTGGACATAGCTCCTTTTTCTGAAAACCATAGCTTTCTAGTATAATTCCTTCTTGTGCCTGGTTAGTTTCATTTTTGTGCCATATTGCCTAAACTCTCTGTTTAAGCATAGTTCAGCCATACTATGCTCCACAACGACATGTATTCCCTGGATTTTAAGAGAAATCTGTGGTATGATCTTCAGGCTTGATTTGTGTATCTTTTTTTTTTTTTTCTGGCTCAGTTGTCCCTAGTGAGCTACATTTTTTTCAGATTATTATCTGTTTACTGTGAGGAAAACAAATGAAAGTTTTGAGATGAATTCCAATGTGGTTGCATTTCTCTGTGGCTGCAGTGGCTACAGAAAACCAATCGAAAACCCTTACTTGCAGCTTTGGAGAAGATGAGAGAAGGTACCATGCAATAAGTTCTACTGGAAATCTTCCCATCCCAAATTTTATGCATTATCTTAATTGATTAACTCTTATTATTTTGTGATTCTATCTTCAGAGTTGATGCTTCTAGGATTTATATCACTCCTATTAACGGCTACCTCGACAACGATAGCTAATATTTGCATTCCATCCAAGTTCTACAATGGTACTTTTGCTCCATGCACTAGATCTGAGGTTGATGAAGAAGAAATGGAAAAGAATGAACCCCAAGAACGTAGGTTGTTGATGGCTTCTACTTATCCACACCTTGTTAGGAGGATGTTGAATGGCATGAATCAAAACTCCTGCAAAGAGGTATATATATAGACACTTTAATGTTTAAATTTTTGATTATTGATTAGGTTTAACTTCTGCAGATTAATGTGGGCCAATTTGGGATTTTGTTCTGTCACACAGGGTCATGAACCATTTGTTTCATATGAAGGTCTAGAGCAGTTGCACAGATTCATTTTTGTCATGGCAATCACACATATATCTTACAGTTGCTTAACAATGATATTGGCAATTTTGAAGGTAAGATATCATTTATGATAGGAGAACATGACCTGACTAGCATGTACTGATAATCATACCTGTGATACTTAATATGTGGCCATAATTCTCTTAGAAAAAGAAAATACTCTCTCGAGTCCTTAGTATAAGACCTATTAACTAATTTGATTAGATTAAGGAAGTTAGTTACATTAGTTAATATGACATATATTTTCTAAAACATTTTAGTCATCTTCTTTAATTCTGTCATCCTCTCTTTTCCTTGATTATGGTTGAGGGAGCATTAATAGGGGTAAATTTAAAGGAAAAGATTGACAAATATGAAAAATATTTTGGACCAAGATCAGCTCTTCAAATACGTCCTATATTAAGCACTGGAGGGAGTACTACTTGTTCAAAGCTTAGTCGGAAATAATGGAAAACGAGATGTATTAAGGATTTTAATATCAACAAAAATTATTGTAAGGAATTGTTGACTTTATTTGTGGGACATTATTGGCACATAATTGTTGGAGAAATTGTTGTATGAACCTGGTTTGCCATGTCATGTGGTCTGACCAGTTTTCTGCTTCAAGTTGAATGGAATTTACCTCTGCATTAAACATAAATCTTTTTGGCCCAAGAAAAAGAGAACAGCACTCCAGGAATATGAAACAAGTTCATGTAGAAAATTCGTCGTTCTCTCTTGGGTGATAAAATATCCACTTGGATAGTAAAGCATCAAGGTGCTAATTACTTGGGTTTTTGTTTGATATGGAAACATTGTGATGATGTATGCCAGATTCACAGTTGGAGGATTTGGGAGGAGGAGGCTCACGTGGAACACCACGATTCATTAGCCGGTAAGCTTAAATTGGTTTTTCTGCCTTAGTCACTGTGTGATTTTATATTATTGACAGATTTGATCTTCATTGAAAAGATTTAATTTGGAGGTCCTGAGTTCAAATATGTGATTCTGTATCTGTATTCTATGGTTCTATTTGATCCTTTGTGCACCAGTTCCAAGTTCTATGATTGACTATGCACTGTATGATAATCTGATTCTTTATGATGCAAAGCAATCCCCTAGTTTATTAGTCAAAGGTAAGCTAACCAATGTAATTCTAGTACAATCCAAAGCTATTCCTGTGCCTTTTCATCTTATATTTTCTGATTTACTTTACTTATTTTGTTGAGCAGTTGTGTATATGAACTAGAAAATCACACCTCATTCTATATACTTAAATATTTTCTCTTAGAAATTATTTCTAGAACAAAATAAAAGAATTCTGGGTTTATATGCTTACTTTAATGACAAGGATTTCATACCTTGTGCAGTAGATGGCACCTCAGTATCATACTGTCATTTCCTTAGTTCTTCATTTAAAGGCTATATGAAGTATTACTTGTTCAGTGTTTTATATTGAAACCAATTTCAAGATGATTGATCCCTTCTTGTGTTGCTACAGAGATGACAAGAGAGTTGACATTGCGAAGGCAATCGACCTTTGTCAAATTTCACTCATCAAATCTGTTGGTCAGAAACAGTTTTCTGGTCTGGGTGGTAATTACAGAACTTCACTTTCTCTCTCTCCTCGTTTTCTTCTTGGTGCATTTCATTATCATTAATATCTTTTAATACTTCATTAGTTACATAGCATGCCTGTCCTTGATTCTGTTTACCATTTCCCATCACCTTTTCTGTTTACCAACTGGGTCAGATGTCCAGGTTCTACTTTGATCTGTTTATCCAGTATAAATTATAATTGTAAATCTATCTTATGTCAAGATTAATCAAATTGCAGACATGTTTTTTCCGACAATTTGGACGTTCTGTGGTTCGTGCTGATTATCTGACACTCCGCAAAGGCTTCATTGAGGTATGCAAATGACCTGGTCTAAGGTGCAGTTCAATATTTTTGTTTTATATAGTTCTTAATGCATCAAGTGAATCTTTGTACTTTCTAGTCTCATAAGTTTTCTGTTTATATGGATATCTGCCTCACCATCTAATAGAATGCACAAATCGTCTGATCTTCCTTGAAAAGATGAAAATAATTTGATGCTTTTCCCCATACTAACTTCAAACAGGAAATTCAAATGTGCTATATTTGCTTGATACCTGCATTTATTTTTGTCTTCTCTTTGTGATTTGATGTTGTTACTTTAGTTTAAGTGTCTTTTGTATCATTATCCATCACAATAATTTCTAATTCCTTGGTGGTATGCACCACTTTGAAATGTTTACTCAGTTTTTTTTTTCCATGTTCTTGGCAGAATCACAACCTCACTTCAAAATACGATTTCCACAGTTACATGATTCGATCTATGGAAGAGGAATTCCAAAAGATCGTTGGTGTGAGGTTAGTAATAACATTTGTAATATAATTGCAGCATCATGAACAGAACTTTAAGCAGTTAATTTCTGACTCTCTGTTTATCTAATATACTTGATTTGCTGTATCTATCTCTGCATTATGTACGCTTTTAGTTACTTGTTTACCTGTGATTGGCATTTCTCATGCTGTTAAATGAAAATATTCAATTCTGCTGCACATTCATGATGAAATATCTGTACCATTTTAATTTAAGTCTCACAGAATGTTACTTGTTTTTTCCTTCTGTTTTTTTCTAAAGTTAATTCTCATGAGATATTCCATAGCTAAAACATCTGTTTGCAAAATCATGGACAGTGTTCCACTCTGGGGATTTGTCGTTGCTTTCATGCTTTTTGATGTCAATGGTATGGCTTATCACAACAGAAAAAAATTCCTGTTAGATTAATTGCTTTTGTATTTTCTTCTAACTTACACAGTTCATATGTTTCCTGGTCTATGACAGGATCTAATCTCTATTTCTGGATAGCTATTATTCCTATTTTTGTAAGTTACCCTTGTTATTTCCCTTGCACTAAAATCACACAAAGACATTTACACCCTTTACTTTGGTTGTGCATGACAAGTAACTACTCCTCTGGTCCTTAAACTTAAGAACCTGTTTGTTTTAGCTTTTTAGAAGTGCTTTTACGATTTACGAGGTAAGTATGTGAAAGGAGTTTTATCTCGACTTACGAAAAAAGGCCTTTGAAACATATATGATAGGCAAATCAGTTTGGGAAAAATAATAAATATCATAGATAAAACGAAAAAAGGTCTTACATTTAGAACCAAAATCCACTACTAAACTAGATCTTACATTTATGATCGGAGGAGTGCTTTTTAACCTACATGTCTTTCCAAGTTCGTAATATCTCTTGGACAGCTTTCATGTACACCACAGAAGTGTATATGTTGAGTTTCTTAAAAGGACATATTTTGTCTTAATTACACTGATGGGTGAGTTAGTGTATAATTTCATAATGTATATTGATATGTTGATGTGTGTTGTATATGCAGCTTGTGCTGGTGGTGGGAGCAAAGCTGCAACACGTGATTGCAACCCTGGCTTTGGAGAATGAAGGAATAACTGGTTTCTTCTCAGAGGCGAAGTTGAAGCCTCGCGATGAACTTTTCTGGTTCAATAAACCTGACCTGTTGTTGTCCTTAATCCATTTCATTCTTTTCCAGGTTTGAAAACCTTTGCTTTACATGTTATGGAATGATTTTTTTTCTTTTGATTGAAATTTGTTGCTTTCAAACATGTTCTGATGGATGATGCTTCTTGGTGTTATTCCTTGCAGAATGCATTTGAGTTGGCTTCATTCTTTTGGTTCTGGGTAATTTCCTTACCCTTGTTAAGTTGTTAAAAAAACTAGAGCAAATTTTGAAAAGATATATTGTTAAAAACTTAGACTGTCTAAGACTAAAATAAGAAAACTTGAATTGTCAAGATCAGATGTGTACCTTACAGATATGAGGGGATCCATTTGTGGAAATAATAGAGATAACAGAAACTGACTTTTTTTTCCTGATTTAAATTTCTGTGTTATACTAAAATGTCTGAAATGTTAATTGCAGTGGCAGTTTGGGTACCGTTCCTGCTTTATTAGGAATCATTTCCTTGTGTATATAAGGCTGATCTTGGGGTATGTATAAATTTTGATATATCATCTCAGGGTCAGTTTGTTTAACATCATAAAAAAAGTGATTTTTGGTTATATTAAACATGAGGAAGTTGTTGGGAAAAAATATCTGTTCTCAACTTATTTTGATAATCTATTCCAAAAAGATTATCAAAACAGATTCCCCCAACACATTCCTCATGTTTAGCTCAAGGCTTCCCTATGCTGCCTACAATTTCCTCATGTTTAACTCAACTAAAATAACTGTTTTTCTTGTAACCTGAAACAAACTGGCCCTCAATCTTGTTAAATTAAGATGCTGAAAAGAAATTGTTGTTAATTCCCCAGGTTTGCTGGGCAGTTTGTCTGTAGCTACAGTACCTTGCCACTCTATGCACTTGCCACACAGGTAACTTCACATACAGATTATTCAAATTTGTGCCCTCCTACACATTCTTCGGTCCTTAATATAAGATCTATTTACCTCGTTTGATTAAATTAAGGAAGTTAGTTAAGTTAGTTGATATAACACCCAAATCAACTTCCTTAATTCCCTCATTCCCTCTTCTCCTCGATTACAATCGAGGGAGCATCAATAGGGGTAAATTAGGAAAAAATTCATAAATATGAAAAATATGTCTTGTATTTAGGAACAAAATCAACTACCAAAATATATCCTATATTAACGGCTGGAGGGAGTAATTAAAATGTTTTGCCACTTTCATGTCACATGTAGTAACGGCTTTCCTATGTCTTGATTCAGATGGGAACAAACTACAAGGCAGCATTAATTCCACAGAAAATAAGGGACACTATTCATGGATGGGGGAAACAAGCCAGGAGAAAGAGAAAACATGGTGGTTTCTTCCCTGATGATTCCACCATTCATACAGACACAAGCACTGTGTTGTCCATCGAGGAAGATGACAACACAGAATCTGCCACTGCCATGGCGGATGATGAGTTAGAATTACAAGCAGTAACTGGTGCAAATGAAACTTCAAGCAGGGCAGCTACACCTCTCCTCCTTCCATCTGCTTCAGTTTCTACATCAGCATCATCATTTAGTTTTAGAATAGGAGCATTTTCAAGATCCTCTTCTTTGCCCTCTGGAAGAAACAGAAAATGAAAGCCCTGCTTGCAATGATGAAGTTGCATTTTGTATGATTACAAGTTACAGTTGAGTACTGATATCACTGTCATATATATGTACTTATAATGCCTAGTTAGGAGTTTATTATGTTCCCCTTGTAACGCTAAAGGGATCAGAAGAAAAATTCATGTATTTATTACGAGATCAATTTGAGCTTTTTTTTAAAAAAAAAAAATCAAAATAAGATTCGTTTATCTTCATTGAAGGAATGCCTTGTGTTTTGCGTTTGTCTTTCCTCAGAAGCCATACATAAGCCTAGACAAATGTAGTCATCATTATTACAATTTACAATAATGATAGTCATCTTGTCCTTAATGTTAGACCCAATTAAATAATTTGAGTAAATTAAGGATATTAATTGAGTTATATTGATGTTTTTTTTTCTAATACTCTAATCATCTTCTTTAATCATTTATCTCCCTCCTCTACTTGATTATTGTTAAAAAAAAGTATCTATAGGGTTTATTTGGGGAAAAAATTGATGAACATGTGAAATAAGTCTTATATTTAGGACGAACACCAACTTCCAAATAAAGTCCTATATTAAGAATACGATGAGTGCCTCAAAGTTCACTTAAAAGCTTAAAATTATAAATTGGAGTGATTTTTTTATGAGTTAAGGTGCAAATCTATCCTATAAATACTCATTTAGAAACAATGTTACCCTAAAAGTTTTTTGAGGTTCAATATTACCAGGAAGTTTTAACATATAGCAATATTGTCCTATTTTATTAAGAAACTAACGTTGGCCTTTAACTTTTTAACAAAAATAGGTAATATTGCTCCATTTTAACACTTCCAAAGTGACATTGATCCTCAATTAAAACTCCCGGAGTAAATTTGCACCTTAACCCCTTTTTTTTATTATACCAAAGCTTCTATGACTCTCTATGACTAAGCAATCAATAATTCAATTCTTGCCACATTCTTGCTTCCTGATCCATGAAACATGGAAGCAATGTTTAGTGAAAGATCACTAATTAATGTAAGCGATTCGAGAAAGAATATTTGGGTGAAATTTGTTGTAAAGGGAAATTTTTTAGTGTCTGTTTAGATTAGCGGTAGAGAAATAGTTTTTTTAGCAATCTGACTTTTACAAAAGTCATATAGGATAAAAGTCAGATTTTAAATATGATTTGTGTTTAAATTGACAGTGACATAAGTGACTTTTTTTCTAACCTTAAACATATTTGGATTAGTGTTTGAAAAGCTCATTTAGATGAAAAATGACTGAAAATGGCATGAATGTTATTGAATACTATATGTCTATATTATTTGTATATACTGTGATAATTGAAATGAAAAAATATAAATAAAATTTGATAAAATAATTTTTTTAATTATTATTGAAAAAAATCATATAAAAAACGATATTGCTCCAACTAATTATGAGATTTTTTTAATGTAAGGAGATTTTTTACTTTACCTGAAAAGACTTAGAATTTATATATATATATATATATATATTGCATTTTCTCCAAGAAAAAAGAAGCCAATTAAATAATGTTACAGTACAGTTAATATCATCCGTTGAATACTAAACTTTAAATTGCCTCCACCGTTGGATTGGTGATGCCCGCGTAGATATAATCCAGAAGCAGCTTCACTCGAGTAGAGAAGCACCTTCCATCAGCTTCTATAAGAAGCTTCTTTTTTTTTTCATTAAACCCAGTAGGAGCAATCGTGAACTCAAACGGGGAGGCTTACCAAGACAACTGGGTTTTTGTGCGTTTTGGACAGCCAACTAGGGTTTTTTTTTTCCACTCAGCCACGTTCCCAAACAGACCCTTAATCTATCAATTATTATCATGGAGGCTTTTAGTTAAAGCAGTCCTTGAGACAATGATTTTCCTGTAGCAAATTACTTGCTAACACATTCAAAATTATTGATAAATTTGCCAAATTATTTGTATCATGCAGGTCCCATAGTCATAGATGATGCTTCAATGAGCATATTTGTATCTTTCGGGATTATTTTCTTGTAAAGATTTTATTAGAAAATTCATACCGTTGCTAAACATAATTTTCTTGTATATTTGTATTCCGCGAATGAGGCAACACCAAATCAAATAAATTTTCTTGAATGTGAAACTTTGACTTGGTCCCACAGTAAATTTCATGCCAAAGGGATACAAAAGATTAATTTGACACACTTTATTCAAACAAAAATATTCCTGCTTTTTCAATATATTTGAAAGCAAACTCGTTTGGATTAGCTTATGGAAGCTCCATAAGTGCTTATAAATCGTGATTCACTGAATACGAAGTAACTTTTACGGTTTACGAGGTTACTTTTACGGTCTACGAGGTAAATATGTGATGGAGATTTAAGTAAATCGGGCTTATAAAATAAGCCTGATTGGAAACAGAGTTTCCAAACAAGCTAAGTCTATTACAGTGATCAACAGCAGAAAACATTAGCAACCATGCTAATATTGTCCACTAAATATACAGCGATTCAACAGAAAATGGAGGAACGTTCTACATGAGGAGGCCTAATTTTGATAATTCTGAAACTCTGCTATATTCTTGGCACAGATTTTTCATAAACTCGTTGTGTACCAAAGTTAAGCGTCTTCACCATTTGTTCCTCCTGATTCCATAGCCTTCAAGCCTTCTGCTAGCATCCTTTCCCTATTTTGTAATTTTCTTTCGGCCGCAACCATATATAAGGCTGAATAATAAAAATAAAATCATCCTTGTTAGAAATTACAATAATTTTACTCATGAGTGCCATAGTGCCAGGTGCTTTGTCCATACTCCACAGTTCACATCTAAATTATTAATCAATTTCCACATGAAAGTTTAAGATTTCGAGATTAAAGAGGGTTTTGACAATCATTACTTACTATAAGGAAAAAATATAATAACAAATATTTAAAGAATTCTTACTGACAGCACTTCCAATGGCACAAAGCCAGAGAACTCTCATTGACCATTTATCACTGATTACTCCTCTTGCCATGGCTTGCTGAAACAGAGAACTATAACTATTAGATGGCTTTAAGCATAAATGTTTCCTAAACATTTCAGACTGTAATGGGTAAAAAATTAGTTACTGCCTGAGCTTTTAATAGCAAAATACAAAATACAGTTCATATGCTACATCCTAGCTCATATAAGAAAGCCAGAATTCGTTGAACTCTCAATAGGACACTTGACTTATTCAACAATTAGAAGAAAATTTAACACAAAAAAATGGGGATATATAAGATTTTCATGCTTAATTTGGAAAATGCCTAGTAATGGGATTTACAAACAACATAATTACAGCTGAGAAAGCATCCAAGACTTGATTCAAGTATCATAGTCTCCTGGCCTTGGAATCATTTGTGAAACTCTAAATTTCTATAGCTGCACAATATGTCTCATAGTGCATTTGAAGCAAAATAGAAACCATAACAGTTCTCAAAAGAGAAAAAAAAATGATAATCTTCATACGTATGTTCAACCAGTAATAAAATGAGGTCCACCTTTATTAATTTTCCAAAGCATGTACAATAACAACAACAAAAAAGCCTTTATCCCACTAGGTGGGGTCGGCTACATGGATCACACGGCGTCATTGTGCTCTGTCAAAAATCATAGATTTTGATATATTATTAATTAAAAGGTCTCTCTCTATGACCTCATTGAGCGTACGTTTCGGCCTTCCTCGACCTCGTCTAACAGGACTCCATACTGCTTGATCAACCCTTCTCACCGGAGCACTCAATGGCCTTCGCTGAACATGTCCAAACCACCTCAAACGATTTTCTACCATTTTTGCTTCAATAGGGGCCACTCCAACTCGTTCGCGTATATGAGTATTACGAATCTTGTCTTTTCTTGTATGGCCACACATCCATCTCAATATCCTCATCTCAGATACCCCCATTTTATGTTCATGTTGTCCCTTTAAAGCCCAACATTCACTACCATATAACATTGCTGGTCTTATAGCAGTGCGATAGAACTTTCCTTTTACCTTATTAGGGACTTTACGATCATAAATAACTCCAGTAGTTTTTCTCCATTTATACCATCCGGCTTGAATTCTATGATTGACATCTTCATCAATTTCACCATCTTCTTGTATAATTGATCACAAATATTTAAATTTTGTCACTTGTGGGATGACTTGCCCTCCCAATTTAACTTCCACTTCTCTTTGGCCTTGTCTTTTATCAAACTTGCAATGCATATATTCAGTTTTGCTCCTACTAAGACGAAAGCTCCTCAATTCCAAAGTCTGTCTCCATATTTCAAGTTTAGAGTTAATTTCTTCCTTGGATTAAGCCAACAGAACTATATCATCAGCAAAAAACATGCATTTAAGGATCACTTCTTTTATAGGCTCAACTAGCACATCTATCACTAGATTGAACAAATAAGGACTCAAGGCTGATCCCTGATGTAGTCCAATCCTTATAGGAAAGTCTTTTGTAACACCTCCAAGCGTTCTAACATTGGTTGTAACCCCATCATACATGTCCTGAATGGCTTTGATATACGCAACTCTTACCCCCTTCCTTTCCAAGGCTTTCCAAAGTACATCTTTTAGTACCTGGTCATACGCTTTTTCCAAATCAATGAAGACCATATGTAAATCTCTTCCTTTACTTCTATACTTTTCCATAAGCCCCCTTAATAAATAAATCGCTTCTGTTGTAGACCTTCCTGGCATGAATCCAAATTGGTTTTCAACAATATCAGTCTCCAACCTCAATCTGTGTTCAATCACTTTTTCCCACAATTTCATTGTATGACTCATTAGCTTAATTCCTCTATAATTTGCACAATTCTGGATATCCCCTTTATTCTTATAAATGGGAACCAAAATACTTTTTCTCCACTCATCCGGCATTTTCTTGGTTCGTAAGATCTTATTAAATAATTTTGTGAGCCACAACACATCCTTCTCACCCAAACATTTCCAAACTTCAATAGGAATATCATCGGGTCCGACAGCTTTACCATTATCCATTTTCTTAAGAGCTTCCTTAACCTCGCCAATTCGAATTCTACGATAAAATGACAAGTTGAGATCACCTTCTCGAGTTGTCAAATCTTCCCAGTCACAATGCGACCCTCCCCCATCATCATTGAACAGCTTATAAAAGTAGGCTTCCCACCTATCATTAATATCTCCATCAGTAACCAAAACTTTTCCTTCGTTGTCCTTTATACACCTCACTTGATCTAAGTCTCTCGATTTTCTTTCCTTATTCTTTGCGATCTTATAAATCTTACGCTCTCCTGCCTTTGTTCCTAACTCCTTATAAAACTCCTCATATACTTTATTACAAGCCTCGCTCACTGACTTTTTAGTCTCCTTTTTAGCCATGCGATACCTTTCCCAATTTTCAGCATTATTACATATGTGTATGGCTTTAAAACAATCTTTCTTATGCTTAGTTTTTTCTTGAACACTTTCATCCCACCACCAAGTCTCTTTATCTTGTCGACCAAGACCTTTTGATTCTCCCAAAGTTGCTTTAGCAACCTGCTGGACCTTTTTAGACATATTCTCTCACATGACATTAGCATTACTCTGTAACTCCCACTCCCCTTCCTCCAAGAGAATTCTCTTAAAAATCTCCCTTTTCTCCCCCTTCAATTGCCACCACCTGACCCTTGGGTTTAAAACTTGCTGGCGCTTTTGTTTTACATACTTAATATTAACATCAAGGACCAAAACCCTATGTTGTGATGTCACACTATCCCCAGGGATCACTTTGCAGTTAGTACAAAATCGTCTATCAGCATTCCTTACCAAAAAGAAGTCAATCTGTGTCCTTACGGCTCCACTCTTGTATGTTATTAAATGCTCCTCTCGTTTCTTATAGAAAGTGTTGACAATCTTGAGGTTATATGTGAGGGAGAAATCAATAATAGATTGACCTTCATTATTGAGCGTCCCAAATCCAAAATCACCATGAGCCCTTGCATGAGGTCCTGCCTCCTTACCAACATGTCCATTAAGATCTCCTCCAATAAAAATCTTTTCGGTTAATTGGATACTTTGAATTAGCCCCTCCAAATCTTCCCAGAATTTTTCCTTAAGATGTGCTTCTGCCCCTACTTGAGGTGCATACGCACTGATAATGTTCATAGTATCCTTCCCAACAATCATTCTTAGGGAAATAATTCTATCATCAATCCTCTTCACATCCACTACATTCTTCCTCCATTCCTTGTCAGCGATGATACCAACACCATTTCTTCCATTGACCTTTCCTGTGTACTAGAGCTTAAAACCATTAATTTCCCAAGACTTTTCTCCTGACCAATTAGTTTCCTGGAGACACAGGATATTAATCTTCCTATCATTCATTACTTCTACCACCTCCCAAGATTTGCCGCTTAGAGTCCCAATGCTCCAAGTGTCAAATCTAATCTTGTTCTCATGAACTAGCTTCTTTAGCCGCCTCCGTTCAGAAGAGAGCGGTAGCCCTTACTCATTTAACACTACATCCGGGTGACGATGCAGTGGCTCTCGCTCACTTCTCACTGTACTCGAGTCATACAACGCGGTACTTACAGGCAACGACCTAGCATTAGCACAATTTCTTTGTTGATCCATGTTCATAAGAGATTCGACAGGGTTTTACGTTGGTTGTCGGGGCCTAACACAACCCTCCTCCTTTACCCGGGCTTGAGACCGGCTATAAACATAGGCGGAGTTTTCCAAAACATGTACCAAAACGAAATTTAGGGATATTCAGGAGTTTTTTTCAAATGGTTTCATCAATTTGATGGGTTACAACAGGATTTAAAGTGTTGTACGATACTTTAAGGCATGCACCATTTTTCACAAGTATACAAGACTAATAGCAGACAAATTTTAGGGATGTGGATCAGTTCATTTCAGCATTCAGAGATTTTCAGCTTAAGATCTTTTCTGATTATATTGCATGGTGGTGGGAGACTAGGAAAGTAACTGGTGATGGTAATGCATTGCTGCAAAATTTCCTGTTATAATGTTTCTGTATTTGTTTTTGGAATAGAAAAATCAAATTTATTATTGCTTGTATAACTCATCACATAATCATGCAGGTAATGCACTATTGAACAATACGATAACTACAGAGAGTATTTTCAGCACAAGCGCAAACATTTCCTCCTTCCCCCTAAGCTCCAATTCCAAATCCCTCCTTAAAGAAAGAAAAGAACAACAGTATCACAGTTTAACTTTCGAAACAAAAGTAATTGGGAAATGTAAGTTAAATTATAAGGATGGTTATAATCGTTAGACACAGATAATGAAATCTCAAAATTTCAAACAAGACAGACTAAAAGAGAAACATTTATTTAAATCTGTCATAGTAAGATTTCCAAATGGCTACCAAATTGAAATGTCATTGTCATAAACAAGAAGGTACAGGAGAAGAAAGGCAGCACCACAGCAGTCCACTACAAACTATGTCTTACATTTAGGACGGGAGGAGTAATTAATACCAAATGCAACCACAATAATTTGTTGGAATAATTACACAGAACCATCAGAACTACCGTATCCACACTCTTCATATAAACACGAGTACACCGAATTTGCAGGTACAGTCGCAAGCAAACTCATTTAACTATATACATAAAAGTAGATACCAAAAAATGGAGCACTGGTAACACTCATTGGGAATAGAAAGTACAAACTGATTTGGCTCACACGAAGAGACTAAACATAAATTTGGCTCAAGAATCCCTCTTCACCACAAATGATTAATCCAAATAGATAAAAACTAGCAAACTCGAAATCAATTGCATGACCTTAAACCCAAAGAGACCCAACCCAGTTGAACAGAGAATTCAAAATCCTCGTTAGGCAATAAAATATCGAAACCAACATAGCTAGCTGCAAAATTTAACGAAATGAATATTTATGACAAAATCCAAAAGACCCAGCTTATATTCTATCATTTTATACCTCACGCACCAATCAATAAAAAAGAAAGTGGAAAATGACAGTACCTCTGGATTCAGAAGCGTTCAATATGAAGTTTCACCGGAGGGCAAAAAGGTGGATTTCAGAGGCGGACAGAGTCAGTTCACCCGTACAAAGCGATGAAACTCATGAAAGTAACGAAGAGAGAAGTTGGGATCAGATGCATAGCTCATTCCTGCTGGGCTGAGCCTGAGGAGCTCGTCGTTAAACGCAGCGTCTCATTAATTTAGTTTTTATTAAGAAAATTAAATAAATTAATGAATTATAACAAATATAATTTGATCTCCCTAAAATATTTATTTATAAAATTATAATATTATATATCATTTTATTAATTAGGAAAATTATTTTTTTTAAAAAATGATTAATATGAGAAATAAAATGGATTAAGATATTATATTTTAGTAAATCCAACCCTTCAACCTCCAATTAACTATTATATTAAGAATGTGAGGAAGTATAATTTATTAGTGGTCATATTTACGTAAATCAATTTGGCTAATTATTTGTGGTAAGTGTGTATAAGTTTCTTTAAAATACATTTTTTAATCATATACATTGAAATTATCTTCTATGGAAAGCCCCTTAATATATACAATTGATATTGATATTCTAGGGGAACAAATAAAAATTTAGAAGAAAAAGTGTATTAAAGTCTTATATACGTGACCAAAGTATGGTTTGCATGCCATGCTCATCCAAAGGTGAGCATGTAGAGCTGGTAATCAGGGCTGGTCCGGTCTTACAGGGCCGACTCTTAAAGGGTCAGGGCTTAAAAGGGCTGGCCCTACAGGGCTCGAGGTAAAAAAATTTGCTCTTTTTTAAAGTCCGGCCCGAGAGCATGAGGGCCAGGGCCATAAGCTATTTTCACAAGATTTAACTACACGTCTCATGTAATAAAACAAATACATTTATTAATTCATAATCAAAGGTAAAAAATAATGTCCACAAATAACTTACAGTCTCATACAAAGTATAAGATGACAAGAAGTTAAACACTCTAAGCAATATGAGTATGATGACTATCATTTTCATCTTCTTTGTCACTATCATCAATTTCAAGGAAATTCAATTGTGCTTCACTTTTAGTAGTAGAGTCTGCTTGAAGAGTAAAAATATCAAGAATTTCTTCTCTCACATCATGAATACATCCATAATCTTTATCTATAACAAATAATAAATCAAATGATAAATAAGTCTATAACAAATATAAAATATAAATAAATTAGTAAATTACCATCATATGTGAAACTTTGGAGTAAATAAGAAATATCTAATGTATTTTTCTTATAAAATAAGAAATATCTTTTATAAATTTTTAATTTTTAGAATTCTTAATACAAGATATTCTTATGAAATTTAATTCTAAAAAAGATAATAACAACTAAATATTTGCAACATCATCAACAAAACATAAAAAATCAATAATATTATTATCATATAAATAATTTTAAAAAATAAAAAAAAATATATAAGGGCCTACAGGGCCGGCCCTTTTAGGCCTACAGGACTGGCCCTTTTAGGCCCGCTTTCAGTTTTGAAGCTAAAATCTTAAGCCCGGCCCTTATAAATTCAGGGCCTAAAAAGACCGGCTCAACAGGCTTAGCCCGTTTTTCTGGCTCTATGAGCATGCCATACTCGTCACCCCAAGTTTGGGGTGGGGACCATTTTTTTTTTAATTTTTTATATGTTCTTATTTATTTAAATTAAATTATATACTGCACTCTGAAATATTTATCATATGATATCTCAAATTAATTAATTTATAGTCTTACATTTAGAAATATTTTTCCTGTAACACCAATACCCTAAAATATTTTTTCAATAACATCTAATATCTAAAATATTTTTTTAACACTCAATATCTCAAACTAATTAATATTTAGATTAAATTATATACTGCATTTTGAAATATTTGTCATCTGATATCTCAAATTAATTAATTTATAGTCCTGCATTCAGAAATATTTTTCCTGTAACACCAGTACCCTGAAATATTTTTTCAATAACATCTAATATCTAAAATATTTTTTTAACACTCAGTATCTCAAACTAATTAATTTTTAGTGTATGGAGTATTTCTGAAAAAAATAAAAAAAACAAACCTTCTTTTATTTTGGGATGAGCATTCCCTGCTCATCTTTTGGAGGGCAGGGAATAGTAAACCCATTGTCTAAAACCAAGACTCACATTGACCAGGCAGGCCTAAACAACCTGAATTTGAGACAGCTCAAGGAGTCCAGTCAGTCAAAGTGAAGAGCATTGCCGAGCATGAGGAAGAAATGAAGGCTAAAATGTCAAAAATAAAGGCTCGACCCAAAATAAGAAGGTACATAAGCCAGTTCCATGAATAGGTTTTACTTGTGGCCCAAGTAAAATAAATAGGATATATCCCACATAACCCATGCGCGGAACAAGATCAAGACTACTTAAAAGGCATTCCCATTCTTCAACAAAGGAAGGCCTTGGTCCAACATTGTAGACATAAATATATATATACAAGGGAGGGACATAAAAAATTCAGGCAGCAAGAATAGGCCATTTAATATAAACATCTAAATGTTACACAAGCATCTATCTTTATTGGGGTCCTTGTGTAAGCCTCTGCATCTCATTTTGGTCATTGAGAGTTTCAATTAGGAGAGGAGGAGCATACTGGGCTGTCCCTTGATGTTCCTCAGAATCTTGGCAGAATGACAGAATGATGGTGTCGATCGACATCTCCACCACCGCAAAGAAAAGTGTAGCCACGATATATCCAAGAGCCCAGCAGACCTACAATTACAGAGAATATTGAAAATGAGGTGGTGATTATCTTTATCATTCACACTTTGTTCAGTAGCAAAAATACCCTTGTTCAGTAGCAGACCCCTTGTACCTTATGCTAATTATCACATTAACTAATGTCCTTTTTAGTAATTTACACATAAAAGTGATTCTGATTCTGATTGCAACCATCCAAACATTTTCAATTATTTTCTATATCATTTTTTTTAAAAATCACTTTTCCTTAAAATCTATTCTCCAAAAGCTAATCAAAACACTCTGATTATATTTGATGCCTAAGGTTTAATCCAAAAAAGGTTTGAGATCAATATCAGCAAGATGTTCTGAGACACTACTGAAAAATTCTTTGGAACTGCAAGCTATAAAGTTCACACAACAGAAATAATAATCCAAAACCAACTCTTCATCGCCCTAGAGTCAATTTGACTAGAAAGATTTTATCAATTTAAAGATGAACACAATCATTAATTAATGATTTTTTCTTTTTTGGCCAGATTCATCAGTTATGCTTTCGATAAATGGTAATTGATCCTCATTCCCCACTATTTTAATTAGATGACAGAAAACATACCATGACAGGCAAGAGGGGAGATGAGATCTTGTTATGAGCAGATCTGTATTTGTGCGTGTCCAGCATGAGGAAAGCAAACACAGCGCTTGCCAGGCTAACACATAGCTTTCCAAGGAACAAAATGACATCTCCAATCACATTGACACGCCCAATTCGAAGGATGTTATTCATGATCAATTCTGTGGCGATAGTTGAAGCTCTGAAGAAACTTTTACCAGTTATAGCAATCTGCAGTTGCAAGCAGGCATTCAAGGAAAAGTTAAAGCAGAAATAGGTGAAGATCAAGCATGTAAGCTTCAACTAGTAAAGAAGGCTAAATCAGAAATAACTAATTAACAAAGGAAGAAAAGATAAATGAGAAACCCAATCAAATATTAGCAATTTTTTTCTGGACTTAACATCACTCTACTATTCTTGGTTCAGAATGACCCCAACACTTGCTATGTGCAACTAATACATGTCTGGGAACTGGACATCAATTGGCTAGGACCTTTATCACTCCACTATTCTTGGTTCAGAATGACCCCAACATTTGCTATGTGCAACTAATACATGTCTGGGAACTGGACATCAATTGGCTAGGAACTTCTCTCATGATCAGGAGCCCAGAATGAATTGAATTTAGACATGAAGCTCTATATAGTTATGAATATGTCACTATCAACACAAATGTTTTACACTCTATTATCTGCAGAAATTCATTTATTCAAATAGTGGGTGTGACAACTGGGTTTAAGCAAGTGTTTAGGATTAGTGGGCTTGGGCATCCAATAGATGTACTATCCTCATGCAACCCAAATAACATTTATAAATAGACACACGCAGGGTGCCAGGCTAACAAATCAGCAAAGCCACATAGTATTATTCCTATCTTTCTCAATATGGCATCAAAGTCTCAAATGCTTTCTCAGTCTCTCTCAAAGCATGCTAATTTACAAGGAAAAAAAATGCAAGAGGGTGAAATTTTATTCTCTTTTTCCCACTAATACGTTACTGTCTGTTACATATTTACTGCACCAAAATGATCAACATGTCCATCAAATGTTGCATGCATATGAATCTAATTTATTGTATATCAAAAACTTTACCATGATATAAGCGTTCCGGTTCACTGATTTTATGATCCACTCAATACACCTGAGAAAAAAATGAGAAGTTCGGTATGCAGCCTTGCCTAAACAGCCATCAGGTGTGTCACTAGAGATTTTTAGCTTTCGGCGAACAGATTCAAGCAGAAAGCGGATTGATTCAACAAATGATACAATCAGAGAGCCAAGAGCCACAGACCCCAGGCTGTAACGCATAAGCCTCTTTGTGGAGGAAACGACTGAAAGGAATGGAATTTCAGGCTGCATTGAGTAATGTTAGATGCTGTTAGTTACCACATATCAGTTAGTTTCATTAACAACTGATGATTGTGCAATTATAAAAAGCAAATAGTACATCTACTTTTGTTGGAAACATCAAAACCAAACAAATCAAAATATCTATAAAATTTATTGGAAACTGTGTTGTTCATCAATCATAAACAATGTGATTGACCTCAGGGTCCATGAAACACAAGACCCACAATTTAACTTATTAAAAAAAGGTGTAAAATTGCCTTGATACTTGAAGTTAATCCAGTTCACCAAAAGGCCAGTTTGTTTTTTTAAAAAAGTGATTTTTGTTGGGGGAGTTATGGGGAAATCTTGAATCTAATTGAATGAGAATTCATAATCATATTTCAACAACTATTAAAGCTACATCTTACATTGACATGCAGTTTGAACATTTATGAGCCATATAGTAAACTGTGGTCCTGTACAGACTGAGACTACATTTCGTTCATCCTCTAGTATTTAACCAACGTTGGCAACACAAAAGCAACTTAATCCCCCAAATTGCATTATTCAATTGTACAAAAGGCATTGTGCAAACTTACAGATGTTTCCCCACGAGCCCAGTAATAGGAAGCAACAGATCCAGCAATCACTGCTGATGAGCATGCTATGAAAAATTGAGTAGCCCAGTAACAACCAAATAGGTGAAAAAGGATGGCAACTCCAATATGTGGCGTGTATTGGATGCTATATCCACAACAATTGTCACAGTTCACCCGTTTTTCCAAGAGATCATAAGCGCAGCAGTTAGAGTTGCATTTATTCTGAACAACCTCGCCAGAACTGAACAAGTGGAGAGAAGCTGATATCCAAAACATATAGAACACTGCAAGGATACCGTATGGCAAGAGCGGAAAAATAATTAGTGCTTGGACTTCCCCAATCACTTTGGCAGCAACCTGCAAACAGAATTATACCAAATTAGTTAGATTGACGGACTCATCTCATTGATAGAAAGATGGATCATCACTTCATTCTCACTAGTGGGCCCACCATTGCAGAATTGTACCTCATGATGTGCCAATGGGAAAGTATGTAACACTTTTGCATGAAAAAGTTAAGCCTCAAAAAATTGTTTTTAGAGGGAATGAAATGCTCAGATTCTAAGTTAGATTAAGCCGTGGAATGCAGATACTACAGTTGCTAGATGCATACCAGAAAAATTAGCATGTTTTAATACATTCTTTTCATAGGATAGGAATTTATGTGTAGTAACATATTACAAATGCTGAGAGATTTGACATGTTTCACCACTCTCTATGTAGGAGTACTTGAAAAGACAGGTTACTTGATCCAGCTTCACAAATACACTTGCATAGTGCTTTCTCATGTACAATCCAAACAACTAAAGTATTTTAACAATTTTAAGTTTTAACAAATACACTTACAGACAATTGACATTTTTCAATATCAAGTCAAATTTAATTAGCAAAAGTAAGTGAAACATAATCATATTTTCCTAACTACATTTCACAGTGGATGCTTGCCTTAAGGACAGATGTTGCCATAAGGATTCGTCGAACAATAGCAATTGACGTAAGAATGGAAACAGCCATAATAAAGGTCATGAGGATGGCAACACCACGCAGATGATTAAGCTCCTGAAAATGAACACATGTATAAAACATATTATAAAAACATCAAAATACATCGACACGCATAGAAAGAGCTTATTATGGGTTTACTTGTTTATGGTACCTACCCTCCCAAATACATGAATGTACGGGTCATGTTCACCAATGATGGGAGAAACAGCATCATTTCCTATCCACCCAGCTGAAAGTCAAGAAAACAAAAACAAAATCAGCATCACTGTCAGACTGAAGTTCATAAAACATGTAGAAAAAAGATAAAATCTACAATTTTAAGGGTAACAAATTATATAAGCAAATTTATAGGTTAGAGAATCACCAAGGAAGCATAATAATAAGCATGTGCAGTAGGTATTTATCCAACAAAATAATCCAATAATTTAATTTACAACCAGCAACCCCCTTATTAATACGAGCTCTAAAGCTTTGAAAATTAAACCATGTGAACTAGCATATAGTGCATTCTAAGATTCCATACTACAAATGCATCATAATCAAAATTTCTAAATTTTAATTTGACCACTTTCTTTATATTGCAAGTGAATATATTTATTTTCACTATGGATGAAAGAGAAGAATTTCTATAACAAAGGCAAACTGAAAAATGAATTGGACCATGCAGCTGACAAGGATACAAACACTCAATTCATAATTTATATGCAGCTATGTAGTAATATCTCCTTTCAAACACAAACATTTGGTTTATCAAATAACCAGACAGAGATTCCAACCTTTTAGGTAGTAGAACATTGTGACTGATATTATGAGAATATTAAAGAGCACCACTGTTATCCAAGGCATTGCAACAACAAAATGTCGAATCATCAGAAGCCAAATAACTGACAAAAACAGAGGCAAGATCCCTCCACAAACTATCAGTACAGGCCATGACTTTCCTATGTCAGCCATGTATCTCTGCAAATACAGGTAAATGATGAAACTCCAAGATTATGCTCAATGGAAAGATGCAAGGCAGTTCAGAAAATTGCAACTGAAAATAAGGGAATGTGAGAATGCTTGACAAAAATAAACATCTACAGTACAAGCATCCAAGGCTTTTAATTCCTTGTCTATCATTCCTTCCATTGTCATTCCTACTCAGCACATTCTAAGTATCTATAAGTTGGTCATTAACTATATCAAGTGTAAACAGTTATGATGGGATCATGAGAAAAATTAACTTCTTAAGTTAACAGCAAGGATTGAGGATGAGGAAGACTTCCATTTGTTTATTTTTAGTGTCGAAATTAACAAACCAATAACGAGGTATATAAGGTTAGAGCTGAGAATGTAAACAATTTTACGATCATAATAATGATAAAGGCATGTAGAGTTGAAACCGTATAGAATTCAACCTTCAAGACAGCTGAATGAGAATTGATTGATTTGTGAACAGATTTATCTATAACAATGTCCTCATTGATGTTAACTCCACCCATCTGCTGCCAGTGCTTTAAAGACACATTTGATGCCCGAGCAATAAGTTGGCAACTCCAGTAAACTAGACAAAAAGAATGACAGGAACTACCTCATTAAACAATTAGCAAATGAAAAGCTCGTAATTTATGAGAGACTGACAACTTCATCCTCTACCTCCCAAAAACCAAAAAAATACACATTTCATATGAGGAGCTTACCCTTCAAACAAGGTCCAACCAAATAGAAGAAATACAAAAACAAGGAATCTATAGTTTGCTTACCATTTACACTTGGAAATATGACAGGATAACAAGGGCCCTGAAGTTGAAGAGAGCTGTTTCTCATTTGAGGAGTAAGAAATTCAAAGTAGTCAAAGTTCCCATCAATCCAGTCCTGCATCGAAATTTTGATTTCTCCTTCAGGATAATCACACACCCAGTTAAGTGAGTCTTCAGAAGGCACAGGACAATCCAACAAGCATATAGCACGAGCATCAGCCAGTTCGAATTGGGTATCCTTTAATCCACTCTGATAAACCTGATTAGGATTTAACCAATATTTGAGCTCCAATTGACGGAGGCCAGGGTGCGCATGCTTGTCCCCACACACATTGCCTCTGTAGTCCAGCCCATATGTGAGCCTGCAAAACAGTAATGCCAATGTTCACAAACAAACAATAAGAAAAACTGAATCAGAACAAAATCACAAGCTTCATCGTTCTACTAAACAAATGGCACTGCTTGGGCGAAAGCACTTTAAATGCTCGCCATCAAGAAAGTTTTCTAGCAATTATAAGAAGAATATGGTGGCAAACAACGAAGCGCTCCGCCTAATTTTCTTCCTCTTTCCCCCAAATCAACTCTCATTTCTTACTTCAAGTTCTTCAGCAGCCTACCAAATAACAAGATTGAGCCACAGGTGCAATTTAAAGCATACAAGGTGACTTATACTGTCATAAAGTTCGAGAGAAATTAGACCAATCATAGAAGGCTAAGAAAAGCATGACACGCCAAAACGGACACGGTGCAGTAGAAGTTAAAACATCATTATAAAATTGCCACAAGAACAGTTCCTGAAAAGATCTCATGCCTCAAACACATACAAAAACTAAAACTCCCCAAAAACAGAAACTCCATCAATGCAATGCAAAATTTAGATAAAGTAAGCGAAGCTTCTGAGATTTTACCTTAAGGGATTCCCTCTATCGAAACCGAAGCTAGAGTTCACAATCATGGAAATCCAGAATGCAATGAAGATGACGAGAACGGCGACGTCTCGGCATTTTCTGTTGTGCCTAATGATTCCACCCACTTGGGTCATTCCATCACTTGATGGGTATCTTCCTATGACTGCGCCTAAAGGACCCCGCATTTTCGAGCTTCGGTATCTATTAGACGATTAAGCTTCAATTCAACATTCGAAGGAAAGAGAGTAGTCTGAGGAGAGGAGAGAAGCAGCAGGAGTAGAGGGAAAGCAGAGTTGAGCAGAAGCTAGCTAGTATCAAGCTCTCAGTGAGAGAAGGGTTTTTAGATTTGGAATTAATTAGAATAAATGAATATTATTCCTCTTAAAGACAAAGATATTCTAAAGTGGGTGCTTTTTTTAATGGCTCCATGTCTTTCGGCTGGAGAAAGGCATCTTAGCTAGCTCGGCTTGAACTCTGGTAAATTGTGTATGAAAGCGCAGAGTACTGAGACAATAAAAAGAGCCGAACAAAATGGAACATGTTTTTTCTGAGTGAAAATTAATATTTCTCTTGTGATTAATATAAGAAATTTATTTATTTTGATTAGATTAAAGAAGCTAATTGAATTAGTTAATAGAACATATACTCCCTCCGGTCCTATTTATAAGCAATCTTCTCCTTAATTGCGTAAAACGAACTGATAGTTAAAAGCAATAAATATGTTAAAAATGTCATATATTTTCTTCATACATGCCCCTATTTATGAAAACAGAGAAATAATGAATGTATAAAAAGTATGAGAGATAATAAAATACGTTTTCACAATAATTTGTTGATTTCATTCACCTAGTGAGTTCTCTCTCCCCCTCTCTCCTGAATATAATTATTGGTGTGTGTGATAATTAATTATAAATAATATGTATTTAATAAGAATAAAATATAAAAAATGACCTTACATTTTCTAACACAAGGTGAAAGTTGCTTATAAAAAAGATCATCCCCATAAGAGATAAAATTGCTTATAAATAGGATCAGAGGGATATTTATTAAAACACTTTATTTATCTCCCTTAATTCACTCATTTTCTCTACTTTTATATTATTGTTGAAGGAGTATCAATAAGAATAAATTATAAAAAGATTAACAAATATAAAAATTATGTCTTATATTTAGAATTAAGATCAACTCTCTAAATATATATTATATTAAATGTTATAGGGAATATCCATGAACTCAAAAAGAGCCGAAAGACACAATGAACCCGCGTAATTCTAACTTCCTCATCATCCTCCATCTAAAAATCGAAGAGGATGGGATTGATCAAAGATACAAAAATTAATTACAAAACTATAGCAAAAATTGGCTAATTGATTATCGTGTTTAAATCTATAATTAATTACTATTACCTACCAACCCATACAAATGAGAAGTATGGCTTTATCTACCACATCCTATGGGGTGAAAAATGAAACATGTTGCCAATGAGCTTTAGCTCAAATGGCATCTACATCTCCTCTTGGGGAGAGGTCGTACAGCATTTGTAAGTGTGGGGTGCGTGTTTGTGTGCTAATATTCTATGCTTATCATTTGATCTATCCAAGAAAAAGGAAAAAATAAAATGGAACATGTTAAGTTGATACATTGAACAATGAATTACTATCAAATATTAAATAGCTATTATTTTTAAAACCCACAAATTTATAATTGTTGAATTTATACATATAATGCTCCAAGGAATTAAGTCAACTCTTGGAATAAATACATGTCTTTGTTTTAAACTTGACTGTGGATATTAATTTGACTCCAATTACTCTATTATATTTAAATTTTTCATGAATGTTGATCAGATTATAAATATATATTTATTGGAAAAATTAGTAAAAAAAACTATTTACTGAGAAATTTTATTCACTAGAAGAACTTTAAAGTTTCTACAACTGGAATTTATATTCTTCTAAGTTCTAACTAATACAATTTTTATTTTTTGCCTATTATTTATATGGATAAATGTGATCAAGAGCCAGCCAGCCAGCCGGGAGACAAAAGAGTGGAGATGGAGACAAGTTATTATGGGAATTAACGTTTAAGTTAGCAGTGGTAGAATTTTTTTTAATCTGATTTTTATAAAAATTATATTATAAATATGATTTGTGTTTGGATTGGTGGTGACATAAATAATTTTTTTTTGAAAAGTTAAACTTCTAAACTTCTTCTCAAAAGTTGTTTTTAGAAGAAAAAAAAATCCAACTACCAAAATGCTAACACAAACACTTTATTTTTTAAAAAACCAATCATATTTTTTTTAAAAAAAAGCACATTTGGGACAACAATATACTGAGAAAATACTCACTTAGATCTGAATGAATAAATTATATGCCACGAACCACCTTTTCTTTTCTTTTCTTTTTTAAAATATGCCATGAACGAATTGACAATTTAATATTTGGAAATGAATATTAATTCAATAAATTAATAAGAAGCGAGCTGCACGTAAAGTGTGGGAAGGAGCCCAGCCGGAAGCTTAAAAGGAAAGACAAGCCATTATGGGGAGTGAGCCAATAAAATAAGAAATACTCTAATTTGGACTTAAATAAATATATAAACGAGATGAGGGTATTTTCTCATTCCACCGTTCCCTGATAGGGACGCTGATAAAGGTAGCTGCACGGTCTGCTTTTTTAGTAGGTAACAAGGACCGTTGGATGGTGTTGGACAGTGTGATTGGGCAGAGAGATCACGGCGCATCGGACGGTCAAAATGGGTCAAGAAAAAATAGAAAATTATAGAGAGAGACCAAGGACACCAATTTGTCTTGTGGCGGTGGATCTGAATGGCTTTGTACTGTAGCTGTGGTCCTGTACCCCATCTTTCATCCTGTGAAAGGTCACTTTACTTCCTCTCTTTTTCGTACACTCCATATAGTTAGTCCAAAGGAATCAAGTATTGGTATCCATTCTTTCCTTTCTTTCTAATATTTTCCTTTTTGCCCCCTAATAAATTCACTATTGAAATATTTATTGCCCAAATATAATGAAAATTTGTTTAGGTGTTCACATGGTATTTTTTCAGTTATAGTTATACACAGATGTCTTCCGTTTCTCCTCTGCAATAGAATGTGTGATGCAATTCTTGTTCAAATGTGTGTCACATGTCTTTAATTGTATTTAAGAGTTAAAAATATGTTACACATGGCTTAAAGAATTGCATATCCTCAAAGACTTATGCCCTGTTTGATACCATGGAAGTGGAAGTAGAACCCAATATTTATGTGTATAGTGTGGTTGAAGATACTTCTCTAAGAAACTAACTTCCATAAAAAATGATGGAAATGACTTTTATCAACCCCTAAAGGAACTGGTTCCACTTCCCTAGAAGTGAAATTTATTGTCCGTTATACTCTCTTATGTTTTATCAAATTCTCAATTTTATCCCTCTTGCTTCCTTCCTAGCTCCGATCGACAACCTCCATCTCCCTTTCTCACGGCAACGGCGTAGGTGAAGGTCACGGATGATGATGAAGGCATATGACAGCATACGAAGGACGATGAAGGCAGACAACGGCATACGAAGGATGATGAAAGCATATGGCGTTCGATCACTAATTCTGCATTTGATCTTTGGTTTCATTTCTATCCTCGATCTATGATGAGCGAGCGATGAACGATAGCCAACAGATGATGGATGACAACGAAAAGGGATGTCATACTTGCAGAACACAACTACAGATCTGAGTTGATTATCAACGCTACAAATATGAGATGATGATGTTCCATCTTGATTCAGCCCTAGATTTCAAGGACGGTGTTCATCCTGGCTAGCCATTGTCACCAGTTTCTGATGCCTTCTTCCTAAAACTCATGACTCCTTCTAATTTCATTGTTTGCTTTCCTTGGTTTTTACTTTACTGGCTTGTTTCTGATGCGTTCTTTGTTGGTGTCTTGTTTTTTTTTATTTTGATTTAAATTGTGAATGTTATTTGATATTTGATTATTGAATTTTGATTTAATTTTCTTGTATGGGAATTCTTGTTTCTAGCCTGATTTTCCGTAACCATCTTGCTACATGGCTAAAGCTTGAGCCTTAATGGTGACCATCAGTGATTTTGACAGTGGTTGTGGCTGTTTTGGGTAGAGGCTAAGGATTTTTAAGGAAGGGTATATTAGTCATTTCATATTTAAAATTAACATATTAATTAAAATTTATATCACACTTCCATGATCATACCAAATACACTTTTAATCTCACTTTCACTTCTACTTCCATCAAAATGTCTTCCGTCATACCAAATATGGCATTAGGGTTCATTTGGTACAATGGAATTGGGGGATGTAGAAGTGAAATTGAGTCTCAATTTTATGAGGAAATGTGTTTAGTTGATGGAATTGGAAAATTTCCTAATTCCATATCCACCAAAATGGTTGGAATTGAATTCCATCATCGCCCCTTAAGATTTACAATTTCATGTTAGTGGATTTCATCTTTGCCCTTTCCCTCTTTTTCATGTTTCAGGTTAGTCCTCATTTCACCCACAATGACCTTTGCTTGGAACCCACGATGGCCACCACAAGCAGCCCATAACAACAACCGTTGGCAGCCCACAACAGCGACTTCAGCTTGTAAACCCCCATCAGATCTAGCTATCCTCTCTATAGAATCTAGGTCAATATGCAAGAGAGCGGTTTTGTTCAATTTGAGCTTGTCATCGACACCAAAGAGTTTATAAGCATTGAAGAGGCTCCAAGTCTTGCTGGTAATGGTTCTCCACCTCCTTTCTACCAACATCAAGCACTGAATTGAGTAACTCTAACAACATCAAGCAACAAGACGATTCATCCTTGCAAGTAATAGTTTGTGCTTAACCTCAAGATTGAAGTTTTTAAGATCTCTTGTGGTGTTTTGTATTCATAGATCTAAAATCTTGCTTGCAAAATTTGAACAATGCAGGTTGAGTTTTGAAGGAGAAAGGGGATGAAGCTAAAAGAAGTTAAAAAAAAAATATAGAAGAAACTTTTGGTCTTTTCACATAAAAATTATGTTTCATTTCCATAATATACCAAACATGATTTTAAACCTCATTTCTATCTCTATTTCTATTTTTATTAAAATCAATTTCAACGTATCAAACGGGCCCTTAGGTATTTAAATAAATTGTAGGTACTTTGGACAATAAATATTTCATTGGAAAATTTTCCAAAAAATTCCTCTTTTATCTAAGTAAGATGGTTGAAAAATTTCAAAGGTGAATTGAAGAGAAGAAAATTAATTTTATTTAAATTATTGTAAACAAAAATACATTAACAAAATTTCTCTTTCTATCAGATATATCATATATTTCTTGAGAATAATATAAAATGTAAAACTTATAACAATCTATATTACTTATTAGGAGCAATGGATATTATAATTCTTATTTACATACTTCTTAGAGAGAATCCTAATTAAATTTAAATGACATACCAATATTTAAATTTAGACCTACACTTTAAGCAAATTATTAATTAGGTCAAGAGGCCTAATTAGAGATATTTGAATGTTGTTAAAAGACCAAAACGACCTCATATAGCTAAAAACCAAAATTGAAGGTAATCAAATCCCAATTATTTTGGTCTTGATTATCTACAAGTTTAGTATACAATCCAAACATATTTTAACAATATATTCCAAAACTCAATTAAAAGAGTTCTATAAAAAGAAAAATCAAAGGAGAAAATGATTTGTGAATCTTATACATGTTTTGAAAAATAAATCGTTTTACCGTTTACCTTAATTAAAATGATTAATGATATGTTCATAATTTCAGTTATATCATGGGAGAGTTGAATTATGCTTGCATCAAGGAATTGTGAGACTTCAAGCTATATGCTCATAATTTCAGTTATATCGTGGGAGAGTTGAATTCATGCGTGAATCAAGAAATTGTCAGACTTCAAGCAATGTTGTTTTGAAAATGAATATCCTTATTCGCATTATTGTCTGACTTAGCTTCGTTATAGATAATCCAAGACACCTTCCATTTTAACATATCGCCACAGCATGTATCAAACTAAGCGATGCTAGGCAAATTTTTGTGCCCCTTATTTTGGCTAGGAATGCAGAGAATCACGTTGGTAGCTTTTCTACCTTTGATCGACCACTAGCTACCATATTTAGTTAAGATAACCAAAACAGAAATATTTGGGATTTGTTTACCTTAATTTTCCTTTCTAACTACAAAAGGGCTTTTTGGCCTTTTAATCATATTCAGAAATTATTAATTAGATCTCTTGGCCTGATTAAGAATTTATTTAAAATATAGATTTAAATTTGGATTTTGATATTTCAGCTGGATTTAATTGGATTTCTCTCTATTTCTTATATCTTTAATTTTCTTCATTTTTATTCTATCAATATTTCTCTGGAAAAATAACACCGTGGTCCCACAGAATAACTGTAAATAAAAAAAATTCTACTAAATGAACAAATAATTCTAAAGTTTCCGAGAATTTGTGTGTAAATAAATTTTGGGTAACAATTATCAAGTTGCCCTGGTGGATTAACAAAAATTCTCTCCCCATGATTTTTTAGCCGCTGGCGACAGAGGCCACTATTATTACAACTTCACATACTATATTTATAAGAAACAACTTATGGTTATATGATATATTCATCAAACTAGTTTGTGCTCCCCCCGGGATGTGTTGCACGTGGTGATTGTTCTAATGGAAATGTTTCATTCTAAATATTATAAAATTTTTCAATTAAAGTATCACATAGTTTTAATAATGAATATATACTCATAACATATGTCTAATACATAAATAGTACAGTAATAATAGTCATTCTATCACTAACTCACATTTCAGAAAACTTTTTGGTATACAATATTTCTTGTGGTCCTCTTATCCATGGTAATAATACTAATAACATATGTCTAATGAATATTACCCTCAAATGTCAGATATACATGTATTCATTCTATTATTTTACCCTTTTTAAGTTAGATTATTAGCATATTTTGTACCACGTCATGAGTATAGTGTAAATGATACCACCTCACATCCTATTGGACTTAAAATTAGAGGGAAATAATGTTAGAAGAGAAAAATTCCAAGAAAAAATAATTATTGATAATGCTCATTTAGAATTTAGAAGTTAAGATGAAATAAAAATATACAACTCTAAGATGCGTCTCAAGAGTTAAGAATAACTCTTTACTCTATCATCTTTGCATACCACATGCATCTAATGGTTATACTAACTATCTAATAGAAAAATTAGGCTTTTTTTTTACAACCAAAGAATGGTATCTGGATTCTACTTCTGTAGAGTGGTATCTGGATTCTAATTATAAAAGTTATCTAAAGATTGCATACCTATTTTCTTAACTAATAGATCCAATTTATGTGCATAGGTTTGTAGTTGATCAGTAGTTGGTGCAGAAATTATGGAATGACGAGTTGCTTGGGGTATGAATCCTGTTTCCACAGTATGATAAAAAAAGACAACAGATCATCATAAAAATCATTAACATTTAATAATTCTAATGGCTTTTTATGAAAGTTTAGTTTAGCCCAATATGCAAAGCTAGAAATCTCATCCAACGTTTCCAAACCACCGAGTAGAGCGATAAAAGTTTCAGCATGATAAAACATACGTCTCATTCATTCAAGCAAGCTTGAAACATGTAACTCTTGTCCTAAGGGAAAAAAAAGTGATCTTCCAACTCCTTCTCCCTTACACTCAAACCCTTGCCACTGTTAATTGTTGTAGAAAGAGCAACACTTCCCCTTAAGCCCTGGCTACATTTCCCGTATATAAAGTTGATCTTTCTAACAGCTAATACATTTTCAAGTTCTTTTGCTGCAGGTAGAAACTCTCTATCTTTTCCCAAATCAGTTTCACAAAAAATGCAGAAATAATTAAATCTACATTTTAGGGTGATACCCTTTCTTTCTTTTTTTTTCTTTCAAACATTTTGTGTTTACAAGTGGAAAAGTGTATATTTATACTACTAAAATAGTAGCTTGAAGATCATATAGATCATGCATTTTTCAAAGAAGTTTAAAAAAAATTGCTGACAAGAATGATCGGTATATGTTGCGTGAGGAAATTAAACAAAATGAGTAAATAAAGTCAAAAGTTATTGGAAAGATAAGACAGATTAGGCAAAACCATGATTTTGTACAGTAGTTGTGATTATGGGTCATATCTTACTCTGGTTTTACGTCCAGTAACAACTTAAACACTTTCTAGGAATCAAGGATTTTCTTCACATCCATTTTTCTTATAAGCTGGCAAACATAGTCTTTTAATGTCAGATTCCCAAGATAGTAATGTTCTTTTTATTTGTTGAATAAGTTCAATAAATCAAGAAGAATAATAATCACATATAAATACTTGAAATGATAGTCTAATTTGAACGGGAACTGAAATTCAAAGTATAATTTTCATGCCCGCCAAGATGTTGAAGTTTTAAATTTCAACATTGTCAATATCCGATGAGAACTAATTACCTGTTGATCATTGCAATACATTAAACCTATCAAGCATATTGTAAAGCTAGCCGTAGGGTTGGGGGACCAAATGATAATGGTGACCATCATTCATAATGATTACACATTACAATATTTTATAGTTAATTATCTTTCGGTAAGGCATTAAGCCTCCTATGACAATAATAATGATACAGAGTTGATCGATAGTGCTAATTTAGAATTTAGAAATTGATATATTTCCTGTGTCATTAGTTTTTTCATATTTCCTGGCTTTACAGCTTAGCACAAGCGAATCTTTTCATATTTAATTTCTTTGCATTTGCAAAAATTATATGTGCCACTATTGATCTAATTGTATAATTAAATTAAGCACCGATAGCTCTTTTTCACCAAGTGGATTCATAAGAAAGTTAAAAGCAAGCACCTGCCTTATTGTCTCCTTTATCATTACTCTCGTCCCGTGTAAAAAGAATCTACACTATTTGCGAAATGGTTTATTGCCACGCAACAAAGTGCCCTATTTATAAGAACTTAATAATCAAATTATATAGTTTAACAAAGCAGTTAAAGTTAGTAAAAAATAATAAGATGAAACAAAAATATACAACTAACAAGATGTGTCTCAAGAGTTAAGAATAACTCTTTACTCTGTCATCTTTGCATATCTCATGTATCTAATGGTTTTACTAACTAACTATCTAATAGAGAAATGATGCTTTTTTTACAACCGAAGAGTGATATCTGGATTCTGCTTCTGAAGAGTGCTATCTAGATTCTGCTTGTGAAAGTTATCTGAATATTACCCACCTATTTGTTTTAATAATAGATCGAGGATTTCTATAGTAGTTGTGATTATGGGTCACATCTTTCTCTGGTTTTACATCTAGTAACAGTTTAAACGCATTCTATGAATCAATGATTTGATTCCCATCCAATTTTCTTATAAGTTGGCAAATAGGGTCTTTTAAAGTCAAATTCCTAAGACAATAACGCTCTTTTTCTTTGTTGAATAAGTTCATTAAATCAAGAAGAATACCATGAACATCACCACTAGGATGTGTCTCAAGAGTCTGAATAATATCATCCAATAACTTCTTACTCAGTCCATCCTTTATGAATTGAATTTTATCTTCTTGATTTATAAAAACTATACATTTGCTCCAACTGCGCTTATCACATGTTCATCTTGCACATTTAGGGTATACCTTCATTCTTTTAACTCTTCTTTTTTTAGAGTAAGAACTTCTTCACATTCCTGGCATAGACTTAATAAATGACTCATGAATTTCACCTGCTAAGTGTATCTTAGTTTCAATGGTCCAGCATACATCATCAGGAAGGCCCAAACGCTTGAATGTCTTCATTCTTTCAAATTGATAGCTATAGATCTTCCTGAGTACATCTTTAGGAAGAGTAGCGAACCTATTTTTAAGCTTTTCAAGAGATTCCTCCATGAAAATAATGAAAACTAAAATTTTTAACGCAGTGCAGTGTGCTTCAGTAAGTATGAAAGAAATATTAATGAGTAGGGAACATAAGTCTTGGATTGCCTCCCAAATAGCCGCCCTTCTTTAACGTGTTTAGTTAGACAAAAACTAAACCAATTGATTTTTTTTTTGTTTCGAACTTACCTGTTAGTTCCTTAAATGTGATGATATTTTTCAAAGTGTTGTGTGCACCATCATTATACTCTTCTAAATTTTGTGTGATTCAAATTTTTGAAATTTGAAACCAAAAATGAAATTTTTGAAATTAAATTTTGAAAAGTAAGACTATAGAGGCATGGTGTGGTGTCAACGTCTTGTTTCCAACAAAGGTTTGATTAATTTACTATTATATTAAATGATAGATAGGTAGCTAGGTCTTTTGATAAATGCTATTATATTCTCATACCCATGTTTCAATAAAGGTTCTTTTACTTTATATCCAATTTAATACTATTTTTATTAATATTATTATATAATAAATCTCACAGTATATGGATTATTTTTTTTAAAATTACATATGGATTATTTGCTTCGTTCAGTTTCAAAAGTTGTTCTTCTTTTTCTTTGATATGAATACAACTGTGAGATTCCTATTTTTAAGCTTTTCAAGAGATTCCTCCATGAAAATAATGAAAACCAAAATTTTTAACGCAGTGCAGTGTGCTTCAGTAAGTATGAAAGAAATATTAATGAGTAGGGAACATAAGTTTTGGATTGTCTCCCAAATAGCCGCCCTTCTTTAACGTGTTTAGTTAGACAAAAACTAAACCAATTGATTTTTTGTTTGTTTCGAACTTACCTGTTAGTTCCTTAAATGTGATGACATTTTTCAAAGTGTTGTGTGCACCGTCATTATACTCTTCTAATTTTTGTGTGATTCAAATTTTTGAAATTTGAAACTAAAACTTAAATTTTTGAAATTAAATTTTGAAAAGCAAGACTGTAGAGGCATGGTGTGGTGTCCATGTCTTGTTTTCAACAAAGGTTTGATTAATTTACTATATATTAAATGATAGATAGGTAGCTAGGTCTTTTGATAAATGTTATTATATTCTCATACCCATGTTTCAATAAAGGTTCTTTTACTTTAGATCCAATTTAATACTATTTTTATTAATATTATTATATAATAAATCTCACAGTATATGGATTATTTTTTTTCAAATTATATATGGATTATTTGCTTTGTTCAGTTTCAAAAGTTGTTCTTCTTTTTCTTTGATATGAATACAACTGAATGTAGAAATATCTATTAATTAATAAAGAACTTATATAATTCACATATATATGTTATTCCTTTTTCTGGAAAATATTATATTTTTTATTAACTAATTGGAGAATGATAATCCTCTAAAATACTTTTTTATTTTTAAAAGGATGGATTATATTTTTTTTATGGCACTACTTTATATATGTTATGCAAAGGTAAGACACATTCCTCATTTCCTCTTTCCCCTTGTAAATTTATTCTTATTTGTAAATATTTTAGAAAATACAAAACTAAATATATATTATCAAATTCATTAGCAATGGATGCTATATCTATTTATCGAGTTTTAATTATTATATTTCCCATATAAATGAGGCTTAAATTGAGATGATTGAAAAGTCTCGATATATTTGTCACTTTTGGTAAATATAATAACCGAAATTGGAAAACAAAGTTATTCGAAATTTTGAAGCATATTGGTAATGCAAATATTGATTCCAAACTATATATCAACTTATTAATTAATAAGTTTAAGCTTGAGACTAAAATATCAAGATAGATTCACATCCAATAAGTAAATATAAATCAAAAATATTCTTAAGCTCATAATACTTAATGTAATTATTTTTTAACATAGAAGCAACGGGTCAAAGACACAAAAATCAACAGAGAAGAAAAACAAATATATAAGTCTTGGGACAATATTATGATGCAGGCACAGTTTGTTAGATCTTGAAAATATACGTCTTGGAGTTTCCCAAAAATACACTAAATCATTTTGAAACATGTAAAAAAAATTTAAAAAGGTATTAAAACGTTGATATGAATGATTTAGTGGGTATATATATGGATGCCAACTATATATTGATTGTGGGACAAGATTAATCATTTTGGCATATAGTCTAATGTCGGTATATGAAATGGTCAATGAAGTGGGTATCATTTTCATTAAAATTAGAATTTGAAAAGCAAATTGTACATATATTTTTTTAACTGAAATTTTTGAATTTGAATTTTGAAAAGCAAGACTATGGAAGCATGGTGTGGTGAAAATTTGAATTTGAATTTAGAGATGACAATGTGGTTCCCTCCAATTAATTTAGTGGTGGGATTTTAATTTAAATATTATAATTTTCACTATTTTGAAAATTTTGAGAGTCACGGTGCCCGAAAGTAAAGTATGGTTTAGGTGAAAATAGTTGAACTCTGAGTCTGTGTCAATGTGCGTGTTCTTTGCTCATTGGTCAAGTTTTTGCATGCCAGCCTCTTTTCACCAATTCCTTCCTCTGCTTCTATAACTTGTATACTTTGATTTGTCTTTTCAAACTTTTTGCCCTTCCCTAACTTTTTCTTTTTCTTAGGGGAATAAAATCAATAGCATTTGCAAATGCAATGCATATTGATGGATTTCCTTTTGTTGAATAAAATTAACTAAAATATTAAATTTAAATAAAAAAAGGAGTTGTTTTAAATTAGTTTTATCTTATCTGTTAATTTATCTACTTGTCTTGATAATAATCTCTTGAGTAGCCATTCGACTTTTAATTTAAAGATAAGCGTCCATTAGCCTTTCAACATTATACTTTTCAACATTTGAAGATAATTTTCCAATTTATGATCGTGAAAAAATAAAATGCTATTCAACAGAGAGTGAATTTATGACAGCATCACCTTCTCACAGTATTGTTTTAGGAGAAATGAAATTTCTAAGCTATCAAGTTCTACTCAATTTTTTTTAGCACAACTAGAAGTATTATTTAGGGTAATTGTTCAAAATTTGATATTTGTTCATAGAACTTTTTGAAGTCACATTGATTATTCTTCTATTCTTTGACATATTCTTCTAAGTATAGGACCCAGTCTGGGTCCCTTGAAGAAAAGAAGCTATGTTGATAAAAAAAGAAAAAAGAAATGATGTAATGTTACAAGAACGAAGGCATCATTAGCATAGTTATGGTAATGCATTATAGTAGTATAATAATGATGTTCTTTATCTATTATGGCCTAGTGAATCAACTTGTATTATAACCTTTGTTGATTTTCTTTTGTTATGTTGATATTTCTGATTTACAGGCTATATTGATGACTTTCTTGGTCTGGAATAAAAGGATATCTTTCTCATTGGCTTAGGCAATACCTAAACCTAAATTGACCCATACTTGGCGGGATTGATAATGCATATGCGATTATAACATACTTGGCGGAATTATGACCGTTGAGAGAATCAATGTGATTCAAATTCAATTTCAAGATTGAGAATTGCGCACTAAAATTATCATAAATAATTTATTCAAAAAAATTTGAATTTTTTAGAAAGTGTATCATGCAATTAAGTTTTACCATGGAGAGAAAAGTAGAATAGATAGAAAACTGATGGAAAATAACATGTGAAACCCACAAATGTTTAGCTTTGTGAAATGTGGACACAAAAGAAAACATTAGGGGTCCAAAACTTGGAAAAATGACTCCATGCTTATATAAGTCAAAATTTTCATTGAAAATTTTCAAAAAGTCCCCAAGTAACAAAAAGTTTACTTAAAAGGCACTAAAAATTTTTATTCCAAAAAAGTGTGAAGCACCGATACTATGAGTTTGGAGATGACGGTGGTTCAAGAGAAGAATCCCGCTGGCGACCAAGGGAGAATGGAAATGATAAAGAGAAGATGCTAAAGGTGGTGATCAGATAGTAATGATGCACATGATCTTGTTATCCGATTACAAAATTTTTTCAAACTTCTTTGAATTTTTTGGCGATGATGAAAAAGTAGAGCTTTGGTCAGAGTATAAAATTTAACTATTAAACTTTCACCACAAACAATAATTGGTGAAATGAATAGCTCATCTTTTACAAAGGCTAGATAATTTATTGATCCATAATAAGATTATTCATGTTCCATCATATATGCTCATTCTTCTCATTCAATATTGAAGATGGAAAAGTGATGAGATCTAAAAGGAATAGCAAAAAGGTCAATGATTAAAAAAAAGAAAAAAAAAGGCAAGCGAAGTAAATTTGGGAATAATAATATAAAATAAGAGGAGGAGGGAGAAGGGGAACCGATGGTCAGAAGCTTTCTTTGTATCGTCGTTTCCACCAAACCATCCAACAAAATAATTGAAGAAAAGATGGATATGAAATGTAGATGAAGAGAGAAAAGAGAGGGCTGCAGACATAAAAAGAAAGCTTGCTTGGGGAAGGGAGAATCAAAATGAGAAAGATAAATATGAAGAAAAAAAGAAGAGAGGAGAGAGAGAGAGAATGTGTTGAGTTATATATTGATTTTGTAGTGGGAGGTTTGGTATGAATTGTGAATTTGAACTTCCCATTCCTGCTCATAGCATATTAGATATTCAATGGCTTATGAACAATAATTAGGAGAAGAGTTATTATATTGATATTGATAGTCAGTCAAGGCTGGATTTAAACACATTTCATTCGAACCTAATCTAGATAGATGCATGTTTCTCCTGTTTTAAGAGCGAGGTTAATGGTATAAACAGTTTCATCAACTTGTTATTAGTAGATTCTTCTTTATGTAGCACTACAATACAAGAAATTTCTAAGGGATGAATTACTTGCTCTTGTTCTAAAACTTCATGTGTCTGGTCTTGTGTGTTGTAGATGTTTGTGTGCTTGTTTGGGATCACTTGTTGGATCCTTAAAAGTGTTTATGTACGTAGGTCAAAATAAAACTTTTTCTATATACTTACCTCGTATACTGTAAATCACGATTGAAAAGTTGATTTTAAAGGCTCTAATCATTATTCCAAACAAATACTTTGTTTGATGGATTTTGCTGTCTTATTTACTATTATCTTTATGTAATGATCTTTTTACTATAATATAATTGATCATTTTATTAAAAGAATTAATAACTTTAGGGAATCCATCCAGTCATATAACTTTTTGGAATTAAAGAAAGCGTCTCCTTAACTCCAAATCAAAGTCATCATTCACAATCTTTCACAAATAGTTCTATTGCCAGTATCAAGGCTAATTGATGGTAGGGGTGTTCTTAGGATGGGCGGGATCGAGAATTTCCTGATCCCTATCTCGAAGAATGTTCAAGAAGGGAAATCATTTATGATCTCAATCGGGACCAGAAATTCTCGAAAAATTTAAAAGCATGCAATGCTCTAAAATCTATATAAATCTAAAATTTATGTAACATCAATTCAAAAAGGGTCAATGTTTAAAAATACCCATAAACTTTTACTCAAAGTGTATCTATCACCTATTTTTTTTTGAAAATATAAAAATACTCATGAATTTTTTAAATCATGACAAAAATACCCATACCGCTAAATTAGCTTAACAAATGTTACTTTCTATGATGGGCCCACAAAGTTTTAAAAAAAAAAGCAGAATGCCTAGATTTTTTTATTTCCTTTATTGTCATTCCCTTCTCTCTTTGGATTTTCGCCCTCTGCCTCCCTTCACTCCTAATTTGAATTTCCTTCTCAAATCTGCTCCTTCCAGCACTATACCTCCCTATTTCCTCTCAGATTCGCTCCTTCCCGATTCAAATAGTAGGATTTGTATTTACATACTGCCTTTCTTTTTCTTCTTCGAATCGAGAAGCGAGAAAGAAGAGGGAACAAGGTGGATATGGGTCGATGGCAACCATGGCGATTTTCAAAACTTTTCCATAAGAAGGGTAAATATTTGAAGGAAGTCTCTCATCTAGTTTATGGCATTTCAGAATAGTCCTGAAATCAAGCCTTCAATAGTTCCACCTGTTTTAGTTGCTTTTTCATGTGGTGGATTGAACATGCAATCAGAATTTGATGCTATGAATCCTCTCCATTAAATAGAATGATAGAGGATCAGTGCTTTTTGTAAGCATTGTCGTAATGGAGTTTGTATTTCTTCTCTGCTCTCTGAAAGCGGTTCGCTCCGATTCGTCTGTAAGTTTCTCCGAACCGTACATCAAACCCAATCTCGCTGGTGGTAGAAAAGGAACTGACAAGGGTTGCACTAACAATCAATCCAACGATTAACCGGAATAAGGTTTTTGAATGGGTTCAAATTTCAGAGATAATGTCGGTTTGAAGGGGAGAGTGTTGTTTTTAGTTGAAGGATATTTTGGTACTTTTATATGTAACTAACGTCTGTCAAGATAATTTAACACTATTTGTATTTTTGCTTCAATTTTTAGAATTCATAGGAACTTTGGCACTTTCAAAAGACATACGATTGTGGATGTAATTTGGCTAAAAATTTATAGGTATTTTTATATCATAATGAATTTAAAAATTATAATAATTCTTCACTTAATTTATAATATAAATATAATGATTTTGGTTTAAAATCTTATTTACTCATACAAAAGTCACTCAATGACAAATCATATACAATATATTATATAATTAAAAGTCCAAAAGTTCAATACATTATTTAATCAAAACGAGTCTAAAGTTTGAGAAACAAATCAAGTGTTTCATTTCTATAGAATTATATATATATATATATTTAAGGTAGGAAGTCCCTATGCCAAAAAAATTTTCCCATTCTGAATTTTTTCGGGGATTTTTTGTCCTTGCTTAATATTGAGATGAGAAAACTTTAAACATCCCTAATTGATGATATATAGAAAGGTAGTTTCCATTAAGAATAATTATTATGCACATAAAAAAGTACATAATATTTTAAAAAAATTAATACATATATTTTTTTTAATAAATAATTATTTTAACAACTTCATTAATATCCTCTAAAATAAACACGCTAATGTATGATGTATCTTTCTCCACTTTTATTGTGCATTGAATTTAACCCATTTTGATAGAACCATGCTTGCTTTAAAATTCAATTAGCATTATTCCCAGCCGTCACCCTTGCCACCAATCAAAACATTTTGAAAAAATTAAAATAGATCGGCCTTATATTTAAGATGAATGACGAGCCTAAATCCTCAACCGTGATTGTAAGCCCTTGTCTCGAAATTATATTTAGTGTTTGTTTGGATTAATTTTTAAAAAATAAATTTTATGATTTATAAAATAAATATATTAAAATTTTTTTATTTTAATTTATAAAAAATATCTTTTTAAAACCACGCCTCCAATAAAAATGTTAAAATCATAAAAACAAGGGAATATATTTTAGTCTAGAAATAAGAAATTGCCAGGAACCGGGGAGTTCACTTTGATTTCGATTTAGCAGACAGCTGATGATTAGGGTTTATTCTGATGTCTAAGGTCCCAATCCAAATTGTCGTGTATCGTTGATTCCTCCCTTCTCCGCCGGTAAATTCGCGATTCTTACCTTGTCCCGCGCATAATTAGGCACCTCTTCATATTTCCCATACAGAGGGATCATTCGCTACTGAGGAGTCAAGGCAAATTTTGTTGGATTAAGCTTAACAGTTAAGTTTTGCTGAAGCTTTGTTTCTTCTTGTTTGAAACTGGATTCTCTGTTTATCTAATTTACTAACTTTTGGTGCTTTTTTTTTCCTTTTACGTCGCTATCTGTTGATTATAAGGAATTTTCCCCTCTTTCCCTGTATATCTGTAAGTTCCTAATTTTAAGAGCGCTGATATGAATTTGTTGAATTCATTATTTTCGGCCAGTGATAGATTTTGTTCAGAGTCCGTTTGGAGTTTTCAGTTTGAATAACTACGCTTTCAATGGTTTTTTTTTATGTCGATAAGTTGATCTCCAGATCCATGGGAGCTTTTAGACTGGCCTTCTTTCAAAGATGTGCAAGCGTATGGTCTCAAATCATATTGGTTTGCCAGCCACTGGAAGAAGGCCAATCTGGAATCTCTTATGGAACTGAACTACGATTTTCAATTGTTTCCAGTTTCAGTATTTGTCACATGGTAATTAGTTATTGGTTTGTATGGTATTTAGGGAAAATGTATGGGGATAGTAGAATATATGGAAGACTGTTCTATGATTTGCATCCCTAATAGCTTATATTGGGATGAGAATTGAGATAGATATATGGTGTCAATGAATTGAGCATGTGTCAGGTTACGTGTCTACTCATTACCATCTATCACTATATTTCTTATCTGTTGCTTAAAATTCTCCAGTACGCTAAGAACCATCTTCATTTGCTAACATATTTCCCTGTGAACTTGCAGCCATGGATGTCAGTAATGGAGATGATGAAGTTTCAGTTTATTCTCTTGTCATAAATTCCATAGATTCGCAGCAGAAAGAAGTTCTTTCACCTGAAGATCTTGCCTGGGCTGATTCTTGCCTAATTGAAGATGCTGATATTTTAGAAAGTACATGGAATCCTCTGAAAAATGCTTTGCTTGACATTATTAGTTCTACACCAGAATCTTTCAACATTGATGGAGGAGCAGATATTGAGATTCTTCCCTCAATTGAGGAGAACAAGAATGCAGGGTTTCTGGGAACTGGTAATGATTTTTCTTCAGTCGGTGAAGCTTTTGAAATAATTACTGATAGTATTCAGGACGAAACAATGGCTTACACACAGCCATCATCTTCGTCTGAAGAAAATCTTATGTCAGTTTCTGAAGGAAACATGCAAGCAAGTAACCATAGTGATATGGAGCACACTTCTGTGTCTTCTTCAACTTATAATGCTCTACCAATAAGTCTAGCAACTGCAAATAGTAATGATATTCCCGACAATGAAAAGACCGAAACTCCACGTTCTCCTCCAGTCTTTGAGGGAAATCCTTTTTTGCCAACTTACAGTGAAGATCTGAAAGATAATGAAACCACGGATTCAGGACTTAATCTGGATTTATTAGCTCATGACATGAATCAATCATCTGATGATATATTCAAAATCTGGGATTTGAATATCCCAACTGAGGAAGAATTTGTTAAACAGTTGGACAAAGCTTTGGCAACAAATTCCTTACAAACGACGCAGCCATCTTTTGATGATTCGGAGCAGTGGCAAGTTTTGGGGCCAGGATTACCTGATAATCTTGTTTCTTCTAAATACTCAGAGCAGTTGAATGTTCTGGAGGACGGACCACTTGATAACCTCATTGAAGGCTTTGCTGACCTGTCTTTGAATAGCTAGTTCTTCTCCCCCCCCCCTTTCTAACTACTCCCTATGAGATTCTTCTATGCCCATTTAAATTACCCTACTACAAATTTAACGTAATATATTCTTTTCTTCTATTTGGTCTGCTGGGTTGAAATTTCTTTTCATCTACATCTATATGATTAGGTTTTGAATGATTCCTTGAAAAGCCAAGGACTCGTGTTTTACATGTAAGCTGCTGTCATCAACACATGGTCAAAGGGCATGTTTAGGTTGATGTTTAAAAAATACATGCAAGTCGAGATAAAACTCATTTTACATACTTATTTCATACACTGTAAACCATATTAAAAAAACAGTTTCTATCACTAATTTAAATAAGCATTTAACTGGGTTGGCCCAAAAAACATGGCATAGGATGGTTAATCCAGAAATTGGGGAGATGACCATGCACGGTATAAAAAGCTGGAGTGGTTCAGTACGGTCTATTCATTGGAGTCCAATTGTGGTTATTTATTAGATTAGTGTGAAGTGGTTCTTACCTCCAGAATCATGCTTGAAGGGTGTCTGATTTGGTTTAAAAAATATATTTGGCTTTACATGAGATAAAGCTTATCTCACTATGTTTATCTTGTACAGTGTAAAATCACTTAACTAATTTAAAGTAGCACTAAATTAAAGAAATTTGCTCTAATGATAGGAAACAAGTGTCAAGTATCGAAATTGGCCTATAGGATGCCTTATCTGATTATACAAGGGTAGAAAGGGATTCATCTTTCATTTTCTATTTACTATATCTTCTAAAAATCTCTCAATGATATTTATTTATTTTTTTAAAAAAATGTGGGGACATGATGATCATTTTTTATCCTCAATCTTATTACTCATACCAACACAAATGGAAGTTCTATCCTTTACAAAAGTGTGTGTTTGAGCAACTGTTAGTGTTAGGAAAAATGCAACTTTGATCAAAATAATGTGAGTGTGATTTTTCCTTGAAAGTTGTAAAGCGAACAAGTTAGCTATATCATCAGGTTTCTCTCATTTTGACTGAGAACATGAAAACTTGGAACAATTATAATGGCATCACTACTAAAACGTGAGAAGTAGTTTCAAGTGATCAGAATGAAAGAAGAGAGAATTATACTGAAGGATCAAATTCACAAATTAATTATTAAGATCTTCAAATTTACCACTTACATAACACAAATTTACCAATCAAACTAATGAGTAATTATCATTTAACATAACGCAAGCTCACAATTAAAAAGATATATAACACTATTCAGTTTTTTTTTTGGTCGAACACTATTCAGCTTTCAAACAACACAAAATTACAAGTGAATAAATGAGTATCTAATCGTTAGCGGCCTTTAAGAACAAAAATTAATAAAATTGATCCATAGACATAATTCTCATGTGAAAGAAATGATGGGACTACATATATGTAGGAGTGACAAATTTTATTTAATAGTAATAATTCTCTAGGGGATTTTTTCCCTCCCGTTTTAGATATATCATGCTATCCAACAATAGTAATAACAACCACAATGATAATATTGACCAATAATGTCACCATTTCCATAGTTGCCATAGCCAGGATGTTTCTTTTTGCAGACATTGTCACAGTCTAGAGGTCGCATCCCAACTTAGGATCTACTTCTTTACAGTTTGTCCTGTCTTCACTTGATGATGATCACCCCATTATCGTCACTGCAATATTATTCCATGTTTAATAATCCATTAATTTCTCAGCAGTATTATTATTATATATCACTTTCATGAGATTCATAAAGGAATGTCGACTTGTCTTTTTTTTTTTTTTTTTTCTCTCTCTCCCCCTCCTCTTGGTGGTAGGAGCTCTTTTCGTCGTTAGGCGAGCATTTTCCTCCCTGGTTTCAGTTGGAGTGGAGACATCTTTATTTTGTGTTATCGTCATTTATTTTCATGTTTTTTTGGTTTCTTATGGTGGTGTTAATTTTCTTTGGTGCAATAAATTGAATTGGGAGTTTCAATTGCATCAAATCTTACCTAGTGACTACGCATCACAATTTTGGGGGTTGAGATTTAGTACATATAGTCTTATATATTATTAGCTCCATTTTTCAAAAGATTATTATGGGTTGTTGGCAACGGGCGAATCCGAAGTGTATGTCATGGTCGAGATTGTGCAGTTCATTTGGTAGTTGACAACTTCTCCGTCTTCATCTTTTTTATTGGTGTTTGTGGGTACTTTTCCTTCTATAAGATCTTTTCATGGAGTTTTTTCAACAATCAATCTAATTGCTTTATTGCCGATAAAAGTGATAGATCATTTGCAATGATTTGTTCAACAACCACTTCTTACAAGTTACAATGACTTTTTTGCGGTTGACGATGTTTTTTTATCCATTAATTCCAGTAAATGGATTATAAAGGCAGTAGGATTTTTGACTGTAGTGGTGGCTCTCTTTCACCTATTTCAAGGTTAGATTATTTTTAGGGTTTGTTGGTATTGTTATATTTGAGCTTTCTTTTTGCAAACTTTTTATTTTGAACTTGTATCTCTCATTAGATTAGTTTTAATGAAATACTATTTTTTGGCCAAAAAAAAATTCAGAAAGGAATGAAGAAAATCATGAATCTGAGACAATGAGAAGCAACATGTTGGTTAACGATAAGGTCTTGGCAGCCATATTCCCAAAGTAGTCTCAAATCTCAGTTCATAATATGCTTCTTGTTCATTGGAATATATACAGAGACTAGCTAGGGAGGGGGAGGGAGAGATCAGTACGCTACTTAGTTTGATTCTACTCCTTCCTATCTCAAATATAAGACATCTTCTTCAAGAAATTCTTGATCTGTAATATAAGTCACCTAGTGGATTATTAATTCAATTTTTCTAAGCATTACCCTTATTACAATTTACTATGAACTGACTTGAAGTCTTACGTGGTATTTCTCTATGCTCTTATACGTGAACAAAGCTGAAAAAAATGTTTTATTTTCTTACAAAGTTAATAAATCAACCGCCCTCTCTTTGATTATTGTGAAATAGTTAAAGATGATGACTTCTATAACTGATTGACATGTACAAATAACAAACAAGTTAAAATCATTAAATTTATTATGAAATCAAGTGATTTCAAATATTAACTTTATTAACTAGGTTAAACTTCAACATTATATTAATATATATTCTTTCTCACTACCTTTATTGCATATGGGAATATATATGAAAAAAATATTCAATACTTCTTAAAGCTATTAAATGTCTTGTATAAAAAGGATCACGATCACCTTTTAGAATGCGTTCTATAATAAGAACAAGAGATTTAACTATGAGTTAATATCATTATAGTTAGTCTTTATAGTTTAATCAAATTTTGGTTTTCCTCCTTATAATTTTAATCGTTAGTTTTGATCATTATAGTTTTATAAGGATTTGATCTGAGTTTAAGTATAAGTATTAAAACAAAAACTCGTATAGTGACCAAACATTATACTCAGATCAATGAAACTATAGGACCAAAATCAACTATTTAAAACTAAAGGGATCAAAACCAAATTTTCATCAAACCATAAACACTAAATGATATATCTCTTTTAATTAAAATCATTCTTTCTTGGGTTGTGAGAGGTATGAGTGATTATTTGGCTTTAAAATTGAATTAAATAGCATTAAATCTCAAGATGTGCATTAATTGTTTACCATGTTTCATGATGCATCCAGGATAAGAGTCTGCGTTTATTTACACTTGAATGCTTCACACATATATATACATGTATTATTATATTAGACCTAGCTACTTATTCTCTATCTCACACACACACGCACACACACACACATGCAGACAGTTTCTTTTTCTTCTTTAATTTCCTTTTATGGTTGGACTGATCATGTAAACAAACAAATTCAAATACTATGGATTCAAGTTATTTAATATACAACTAGATGATATGGGTAGAGGAACAACCATATGATTCATGCTAGTATACGACCCCTTAAATAATTGTCTCATAAGGGTCAGTTATTTATTTATTATTATTATTTTTTGGATATTCATGTAATGAAAAGGAGCCGAAAACCTAACTCTGATATCAACTTATATATATAATAAACAAAAGAAAAGAGAGAATCGAGAGGAGGGGTAGATATAGAGAGAAAGGAGTGGAAAACTCATCGAAGAAATAAGGCAATAGCAACATTCAAAAGGAGGACAAAATAAATGTGTTGAGAGTTGGGTGGTTATTTATGGGCTTCTGCTTTATCAACCTTACTCTGAATTAATGGCAGAATATGCTGAAATCATAAAATTAAATGCAATATTATGATGAAAAATTGCAATAAATGGCGAAGATTCAAAATTAAAACAACATAGGAGTAATTGTCTAAAATTAATCAAAATGGCCAACAATCTTCAAACGTTAATTATCATTAAAAGTTAAAATGATGGTACATCATAGTCCTACAACCATGTTTGTGATGATGCAGATTTAGAAATACATTCTGACTAACCTGCTCTATTATATTCATGAAATCATACTAAATTCAAAAAGGCGAAGAATGATTTCTATGTCCTTGTAAAGAATATTTGCTGAGTTGCTATTTATTCCATAAGGAGGTAGCTAGCAAGAGCTTTCCAATGCAAAAAAACCTGAAATTAGTGGATAAGAAATGGAATTTGGATATCCATAGAATAGTTGCTCTGAAGCACAAAAGTGACAGAAATTGTTGTCCTAAAGTTCCTTTAATTTCTAACTAAAAGATTGAATTGCTTAACCTTGAAAACACACCCATGATGTACATATAGATCTTTTCCCATATTTGGACTTCTTCATGAAAAAAAGAAAAAAGAATGATGTGGCAAAGGTGAATTGAAAGCCGAAGATTTGGAATTAGAAAAAGCCAGATTAGATAAAGAAATTAACAACAGCAATATGGCTCTATGATATAAGGATCTTACCAAAGGAATATTCTATCTAATTAGACATTATGTAGAAGGAAGATGCAGTAATAAATCTCAAACATCTTTCAATGCTGAAAGAGTTGGAGCTCTAGCTTGCATGGATTATCACAAGGAGTGGTTTAAAGGGATAGATGGGCCAGATTATACTCTTCAATTAAGGTGATCACAAATAATAGATGAGAATTGGTGTATACCTTTTCACATCCAAGATGAATTGTAAGGTTTTTTTTAAGTAACAAAGGGCTATTTATATCAACGTATTTGATCTTCAACAATTTTCTCATTAATCTTCAAATCGCGCCTTGGTATATTTTTCCTCTTTTTTTTTTTAATTTTCATAAATCACAAACTAATGAGTAATATTTTTTAATTGATCGCTCAATTGAGAGGATGGAGATTCAAACATAACTGTATTGGGAGAGGAATGTTTCCACTAATCTCTCTCTTCATTTTCTCTCTATTCAATATATCTACCATTAGATTAATTTTTAATATTTGAAATTTATTCTATTTACAATAGTAGATTTTTATTATATTTAATGTTTTAATAATATTTTTATATAGTATTTAAACCTCAACAATTAAAACTTGATCTCATGGTAAATATATTAAATAGAGAGGAAATGAAGAGAAAGATCAATGAAGATATTCTCCTCCCAATGGGTATGTTTGTTTAGGATAGCTTTTGGGTCCCTCAAAAGTGCTTATGCACATAAGTCGAAACAACATTTCTCTCACATACTTACCTCGTATACCGTAAATCATGATTGAAAAGCTATATTTAAAGATTTCAATCACGATTTTTAAAGATTCATGAATCTGACTATCTGAGAACCCAAAATTAACACAACAGTTCCCAATATCACGATATCTCTCTCTCTCACACACACAGGTACCGAATATTTCATAGCCAGACCATCAGTTTATTTAATACGGGACATCTCAGTAACAATATGTAACATAGTACTATAGTTTATAAGTTAAATGGTCAACAATTAAAGTTGGAAGAATTACAATAAACAGTGTATATAACGGTAACGTGATCTCCTGCGGCACAACCATCATACAAATAGTATGTTTGGATGTTAAATCCAAACCATGGTTTCAACTTCAAACCATAGTTTGGGTAAAAAACTTCCAAACACTAAAAAAAAGGTAAAAATCACTTTTTTTATCAAAACCATGGTTTTGAAAAAGTCAATATTTTCAACTTTTTTGTATGTGGGTCCCACTTCATTTTCCCTCTCTTCATTTTCCCTCTTTCATTTCTTCTATTTTCATCCTCATGTTCTCATTTTTTTTCCAAATACCTATTACAAAAAAATTATTGTGTGGTTTTTTAAAAAAAATCATTATTCATGTCAAAATTTATTATTCTCTTTAGTCTTAAATATAAGATAAATTTAACTTTCTTCAAGAGATTAAAAAAATAATTAAATTATTTTAGAGTATTTATATTTTAATTTTTCCCCCAAACTAATTAATTTGAATAATAAACTTATATGTAATTTAAGGATACAAAATATATGATACGATTAAGTAATTTATTTAGCTTCATTAATCTTTAAAAAAATCAATTCTATCTTATATTTAAGACCGGAGGGATTATTTATTTCAATCTAAAATATAGTATTATTTTGAATAATTACTATATATAAATGTTTTATATAATTTATTAATACATATGTTTGAGCTATTTTTTATGATGTTATATAATTGCCCAATGTTATAATTTTAATTTTATAGACAAATTTATTTAATTTTAGGTATTATTATGAAATTTAATGTTGAAAATATTTAAAATAAAATCTTATCTTTTTATATGTAATTATCACAAAAGCTAATGTTCTTTTTTTTGGTAATTTGGCCATTAAAAAATTGATTCTTAACCCAATACCCAAACACTCTCATTTTATCAAAATTATTATTTTTTCTATAATTAATATGTGTGTGTGTGTGATTTTTTTTTATGTTAGATAATTGATTAATGTTATAATTTTTAATTTTTCAGATAAATTTATGTCATTTTTTGTATTTATTATGAATTTTTCTATTAAATAATACATAAAATATAATCTTATCCTTTATATGTAATTATCACAAAAACTAATGTCATTTTCAGTAATTTGACCATAAAAAAAGTTATTCTGATCAAAATATCCAAACACTCTCATTTATCAAAATCACTTTTTTCACATAATCTATTTTGCCAGAATCTATTCTCAAAAATCACTTTTTTTCATTTTTTTTCCATAAGCTATTCCCAAAAGCTGATTCCAAACACACCCAAACTCTCTTATGTATACTCCTCTGGTCCTTTGTATATAGGACAGGGAGAAATTTTTTTTATAAATACATAATTTTATCTTTTATTTATTATTATATTGGTTATAATCATGTTTGGGATCCTAAAAGTGCTTATGCACATAAATCGAGATAAAATTCATCTAACATATATATCGAGTATAATTTGCACTACAAACTAGATCTTATAGCTTTTTGATAGGAACCGACATGCTATTGGTTGAGATGATAAGTGATCTTACCCAATAAATATGGGAATACAATTTTAAATCCTGAAAAAAACTTATTAAAAAAGCTTTAACTTTTATGCTCTCGGTCAAACAGAATTTAAGTTTAAATTCAAAATAATTTGGGATACTCTAAGGCCAACACCAAAAATAGGAAAAAGGTAGTATTAAATAACAATTCTTTTAAAATTACGAATTGAAGCAGTGTGTATAATTCTCTCGCAAGGAACCAAATGCCGTTTCCCCCGAGTTTTACAATGGCTAGAATATGTGTAAAACTTGATGGTAGCTATTTCGAAATTGATCATGAAAGCTTTTCCTTAGATGTCACATATTTCAAAAATAAGTCGTGATATAGTAAAAAAATCCTTTAGCATGATGGATAAAAAAAAAATTCATATGCAGAGTGTCATTTAAAAAATACTTTATGGTGCTCAATTCTACTTTACCCATTAGAAAATGTCAAACAACTCAATAAAAGAAGGGAAACTCCATTTCTAGGTACCTATAATTTCATAATTTGATAGCTGTATGTTGTTTTTTCTCTTAATTAAATCGTTTTATTCTGTTAACATTGTTAATTTCTGTAATTTTATTTTATTAGTACTGTTAGTCTTTGTACAGGGGGTCAACAGTACCAATGAAAAAAAATTAAAGCATTTAATTAAAAAGAAAAAAAACAGACACCAAATTAAAAATTTAAAAAAAATATATAATAAGTACCTTCAAATGAGTTTTCTCTCCTGGGTACCTTCAAACAAACTCATTTTTTTTCAGTTTGGGCATATTGGGCCTGATCCAATTAATACCAAAACCCATGAAGAGAGTCAGCGAGAGAAGCAGAACAAAGGCAGTGAGGGAGAGTAGTGCCTTTCTCTCTTTGGAGAAGACGCTAGCCATGCCGGCCCCTGCACCCTTTAGCAGCGCCTCCGCCATGCTCCGTCATCGGATCCTCCCCACCCTCCGGACTCGTGGAGGCGGCGCCTCCTCCACCAGCCGCTGGACCAGCCCCGGCCATGAGGAACGCCCCAAGGGTTACCTCTTCAATCGCACCCCGCCACCACCTGGTCAGTCTCGCAAATGGGAAGATTGGGAGCTTCCTTGCTACATTACCAGTTTCTTAACCATCGTGATCCTTGGTGTTGGCCTTAACGCTAAGCCTGATATGACCATTGAAACCTGGGCGCACGACAAGGCCCTTGAACGCCTCAAGATGGAGAATCTTGGCCTCTCCAATTCTGGCTCTGGCGAATCGGATTGAAACTTGATCTTCACAACTATAAACTGGATCCAATCCTTTTGTTGAGCTTCTTGTGTCTGGTTAATGGCACTGCGGGTTTGATCGGTTCCCTTTCTAGGGTTTGATCTGTAGTTGAATAAGGCTTTAAATGTGGAATTTGGGCTCCTGGTGTAGTCTGATTTACTGCATACCTAGTTGTTAATTCTGACTCGTAACATGTTAATTTTTTAGGCTGTTTATAAGCATGTTAATTCAATATTTATGTTTTTGAATGTGGACAACACATTATAGACTCTCTTTGGCTCGAGTTATATTATATCTGAAGTTGTTGCTATGATCTTTGTTTCCTGTATCTTCGAGAAACTCGTTGAACCAATTATTCATCTCAATGTTGGTATATGTTTATAAAGTTTGCCAGCATATTTGGATTTGTCCACAGTTTGCCTTGGAGATATTACAATATTCTTGTGTTTTTCATCGATGATTGGTTAGCTAAAAGAATTGTGGGTTATATGGATCATTTGCTTTCCCTTTCGAAGATTTAGGACCATGGACTTCTTATTCTATCTCTAACCTGAATGTTGAAACTCATTCTACCGCTGCAGATTGAAAGATTTTGTCAGTTCCTTAGTGTATGATTAATGAACTGATTAGGCTTTCAGTTAGTTTCTGCTTTCTTCTGATACTATCTCCCTATACTACTTTTCTGGTATGATGGTCTGAAATAGACTCCCTTTACTGCTTTATTATGGTATACTTTTGGCTGCTGTCTTCATTCATTTTGACATGGGAACTTTAATTTCTGATTTGGGGGAGAGTTCATTTTGCTGTTTTTTTTTTTTTTTTTTTGGCTTTCCTTGGAAAGCTTCAGAGTGACTCTGATAATATGACCTAGAGGTTTGCGGAAATGATTTTTAAGCGTGTCCGGTGTAGAAAAGTTCTTCTACGTTTTTTAAGTAGATTAGGTGGCTGATGGTGATTAAATTTGAGTGCTAGTATTGATTGAACATATAATTTAAAAGCTATATATTGAAATATATGAATCAACAAAATGGATGGAATGGAAAGATGAGTCTCTTTTATCTCTCGAGCACATGACTCTTGAAATTGATAAGCGATAATACATTCGATCATAAATATATGAGTTATATAAGAGTTTGTTTAAGTCTAAGACCTCAGTACACTTTTACCCCTGAATTGATTTTTTTTCTTTTCTAAAATATCCAATTGATAAAAGGGTTTTCATTAAAACTTAAAAGATAGTTACAATGCATAATTAAAAGGGTAGTTTTAAAAAATCAACACATTTATTATGAACAACTAATTTGATTATTTTTTTCATATTTATAATTATTTATCTAACTTTTATACTAAGAATAAGTATAATATATCATCCCGCTAATAACAAAAGAATCGGTAAAAAATGAAGTTGAAAAACTGATTGGATTAATTTTTAAAGAATAGATTTTACGATTTATGAGACACATATGTAAGAAGAGTTTTATCTTAATTTACAGAATTATGGTTTTAAAGGTTTTCAAACACACACTTAAAACTTATCTGGCATAACAAGAAGTTACAATGGACAATCCACATGCTGATTCTTCATGTATTTCTTCAGCTTCAATAGAAAATTGGTCATTCCAATTCATATTTCAGACTTCTTTCCTGATAAAAACGTGTTTGAATAATTATTTTTCAAAAAACGCTTGTCAAACAATTAAGAAAGAAAGAACGAGTTTTTAGCTTTAACACAAAGCACCACCCGCAAAGTTGAAGGCTTTAGCAAGTTTTTAGTCATGGAAGGGGTTGCAAAATCTAGAAATCCAATACCCAGGAGAGATTGCGATTTGCATCTTAGCCATCGATCAAATCCGCCATTGAAGCTGGACATTCTAAAAACCCCTCATCTCCCATTTCCTCCATTAAAATTCGTCCTCTTCCCTCCCGTTCTGTCAAAGGGAGGAAAAATGAGCCTCATTTTGGTCCCCTCCAAATGAGGGTTTTTTGGAAGGGAGTCAAATTTTTTGACTATTTTGCTCTCATGTGTTTTAAAATATTTCATTTATACCTATATCAAAAAATATAAACCCTCCATTGTTTATTATTCACGTTTTGATGAGTCCAAACCCTTTTTACTATACTTGGCTAGCAACTCCCTTCCTCTATCTGTTATGAACATATGATGAGATAAAATTTTATTTTTATAAATTTTATTTTTTTATATAACAGCTGGACAAAAAAAATTAATTTATATAATATGCTTTATAGTTAAAAGATAAGATCTAAATTATAGTTGTATTGATGAGAATGAATTTTCATAAATTATATAATTTATATTGAGCTTTAAACTAATTTAAATAATTTATATAAGTAAATAATATAAACTAATATATAAGGATAAAATGATAAATTAGATATTATCTCTCATCCCCTCCTCTCTTAAACCAAACAAAAGATCATTAAAAAACATTCATCTTCCTTTGCCTCCAACCAAACCAAACAAAGTAACCTGCTCCCCTCTGCTCCCCTCCCATTAAACTAAACAGGCCCTAAAAGTATTTAGGGCCAAAAAAAAAAAAAAATTCGTGATTATGTATGAACTCATACCTCTTTCTTTTTCTTTCTTTGTTTTTTTTTTTGGGGGTACAACTCCTACCTCATCTTTACACCCACCTCATCTTTTCTCTTTGTTTCTTTTTCAATGTACTAAATGAATACATTCATCTTTAAGAGTACAAAACAATAACATCCAGATTCACAATCCTCAGTACAAACAGATACAGCACACCTCAAACACAATATTCAAAAAGGGCCAATGTTTTAGCATCAAACATTCACAAATTAGTGATGCTAATATTCTCTCTTCAACTTCCCCACAACATTTGGCTTTAAATCAGACCAAGACATGTTACTTACTAGTCACATAACCTACAGCCAATCTCTAAACAGTACTTAGATATCTAGGACTACACAAGTCATGTGTCTATACTGTCGACTACATCAAAATATCTTCAGAACAAGAGAAGACACAGAATGACACAACAGAGGAGAAAGAAAGATACTCTGCTTAGAGACTTGTCCATGAGCATTTCCTGCCTTCTCATTCTCTGACTATCACTTCCAATATTATGAGGGTAGTAACCAACATAGCGATACGCCAATGAATTAGACTCAGAACTCCCAAAGGTCCTTGCAAAGACCATTTCCCTGAACATATCAATAATAGGATAAGAGAGACTAGTCAGGGCTGCAACTCCAAGATATGGTGATCTACTAACACCATATCCTCCATAAAGGCGAGGCAAGTATTGCTGTGAAGGAGATGCACTAGTAGAATTTAACATAGCATTTGAGCCTTTAGGAGGCGGTCTACGGGGTATTCCTATATCCGTCCGGGTTTTCTTGAGCTCAGAATCCGAACTATGAGTGCCTCGGCCATAAAGAGGGACTAATGAAGTATGAGAGAGATCGGCTTTACAAACTGGGCATGTAGGTTGCAGCTGGTCTGATTCATCATCATCATCATCAGAAGAAGAGTGTTGAACTTGAAGCCACCTGAATATGCAAGACCAGCAGTACAGGTGACCACAGAGTGTGACCACAGGATCATGAGCTGAATCTAAGCATATATTGCACTCAAAGCAACCATTGTTGTCACTATCAGTTATGCTTGTCTGTGAAGAAATTGACTTCGAATTTTTCTTACTTGAGAACCCCCCGTTACGGTCAGAGCACGCCGGTTCCATTTTTGTTTTTCTAGTTCTACAGCAATTTTCCCTGTAACAAATTTGAACGCTTCTTTAAAGAGAGGGGCAATGAAAAAAAAACCAATTGGATAGATATATGTGGTTTCAAAGAGAGCAATATCTATTTAGCACGTAACAAAGAACATATACTCCTTCAGTACTTAATATACAACATACTTAAGGAAGGAGAGAGAATGAGGGAATTAAGGAGAGAGAATGAGGGAATTAAGGAAGACGGCAATGGTGGTGTTTTAGAAAATACATCTTATATTAACTAACTCAACCAACTTCCTTAATCCAATTAAATCAAGTAAATATATCTTATGTTAAGGACCGGAGAAGTAACATGTTTTTGTCTTCTATGGGAAAGCAATTACATCAAGGTAATAAGATACCACCAAACATTTCTCTTTTCTTTCTGATGTTTTAGGTAAAACAAAATGATGATAAGTTCAAAACTTGAACATATGAACAAGCCAGACCGGATCAAATATATCAAAGGAGACCCAACTATAAAAGTTCCCTAGATCCAGTTATCATGGAAAATAATCCATAGATGAAATAATTATCTCCATGCAGAGAAAGAAAGGAAGAAAATAATTATCATGTGAAATATCTGTTTCAACTGACTTAAGCTATTCAGATTTTTTCCCCTCTCAACAACACACACCAATAGTATAAGAGTTGAAGTTGATAAATTTTGGTCTTGTATATTTTTTTGCCTCATGTTTAATAGTTCACAGTAGAAAATCATGTTGAAGATATTGCTAGGAAACACAAATCTATGTTATTTATTCAGAAATGCCAATGGTTCATTTTGAATCTAACAGGCACAAGATTCAAGGTATGTAGTAGCTTGAAGCATATATTATTATGATTCCCGAAAAAATAAAAATCATAACTTCGATCTAAATGATTGAAACATATCAAAGAATTAAACGAACTTACATACGCATTAAACCAACGAGGAAACTTCAAATTCAATGTACCAACAAAGAGAAGGAAATAACTCTCCATTTTAATCGACAACATTGTTCATCCAAAGTGATAGTTTTAGTGAAGGGAACAAAATCCCACAAGACTTTCTCGCTAAAGTACCGGTAATAGTGATGAAAAAAGAGTAAGTAAGATATTTGAAGGTATATGAAGATACAGCTGGATTGAATTATTTGGAATTTCTTCAAAATAAAAAACAAATTCAACCAAAGCACATACAGAATCAGAGCTTAAAATTTGTGACCAGATAAAAATCCAACAAAACAAAAACCAATTTCGAGGTCAATCAAGAGCAAAACAAGATACCCAGAAGAAAAAAAACCCAATATGAATCCCAAAAAAATCAAGACCATTAAACTGGGGAAATAAAAATGTTCCCTTTCATTCATAAAGACGACACATATGAGAAAGAGAGGGGCAAACAGAAGATACCTGTGAGAAAGAGAATGGCACAAGAGAGACAAAAAGGAAGTTACTCAGAAACGGAGTGTGAATAAATGCATGGAAGAGAGGTAAAGAGAGAAAGGAAAGGTAGGTGGAGAAGAAATGCGAGTGGAACGAGGTGGCGGTGACACCTTTCTAGTTGACGGCTGATATTACCCGGCCACCATCGTATTATGGAGACGTTGGAGATAATTAACTCAAATATTAAAAATTATCATCTTACTTATTTATTCATGATATGGACACAGTGGCTGCCCCAAAAAAATAAAACACAGTGGGATTTGTAAAAGAATGACTTGATTTAAAATATAAATCGTTTATAAAATAGTTAATATTTATTTTTAATTTTATCCAATAATTAATACGCATTTCTAATTTTTCTTACTCGTCAAATTTTTAAATACATCTTTTAATAAAAATAAAAAAGTGAAAAAGTTTTTCATTTATGATATATTTAATAAGTTTTATTTTTTATGAATTAGTTAAAGCACCGATAAGAAAGAATATGTGTACTTATTTAATTTAATTTATTCTAAATAACACTTGCCATCACATGTCTGTAAAACATAAAAGGCTTTAAAATAAGCTGATAAAGGCCCCATTAATATTAATATTAATATTTTGGAGGTGGAGAGCAAATTAAGTGGTCAGATAATAAAAAGTCTAACATCTGTTAAAGATGAGGAGAAATGGAGGCATAAATTATGGTGGGAGATATTTTTATATATTTTTAAAAAAATATTTTTAAATGGATGTTGATTGATGATTATAACGCCATTAATGGTGCCGGGGCCATTTATTTTGAAATTGCATGGTCATGAATCGGACGACCCATTCAAGGGCATATACGTCTTTTTGCCCTTTGAATTTCTGTCTCCAGCTCATTACATTACATAACATCAATCACAAGGTAAGCTCCCAAGTCCAGTTTATGATTTTTTTTTTTTAAAAAACTTATATTGACATGATGAATGATAAAAGTATTTTGTCTTTTACGTAAATGACATGAGAATTGAGATGCTACTCTTAGGTTTTGTTACTGTGTTACAACTTACAAGACACTCTCTAGGGGGAAAAAGTGGTCTTTAAGATTATCTTTGTTAATATTTTTTTTTTACTTTTTTAAGATATAATTTATGTTTTTAAAACGTAGATAAATTTTTTAAGAAATATTTTTAAATAGATTTAATGACTTAACCGCATGTCATTAATTAAAATATGAGACGATTAAATATGCATGTATGATTCTTTTTGTTTGTGCATAAAAGAAGCTTAACTAAAAGGGGTTTATATTTTCCCCTCTAATCACACATATTCAGTTATTCCCAATAATAAAATTAACATAAGTTACGGAGAAATTAGGGGAAACCTTTATTAAATCTTTTTTATTAGTAAAAATGACTTAGGGTCTGCTTGGTGTAATTACTTACCCTCTTGATAGTGTAATGGACTGTAATAGAATAGCATGTAATACTATGCTTATTATTATTAGCATGTTTGATTTGTTGTTAATAAGTTGGGAAGAAATTATATTTTTATATTTGATTGAAAATGAAAAAGTCCAAAATGTCCCTTAGATTAAAAGATACCCTTCATCCTCAATCGTCTTCTTCCTCAACCAAAACAATTAGAATTATTACTGTTAAATTCATGAGTTGACTATTTAAATTTATCATTTTTACGTTTCTAACTTACAAAATTAAATTGAATTGTTGGTAAACTTGTGTCTGTTATAACTTTACTAAACTCGCAAGTTTACATACTAAGTTTACCTTTTTTATATTTTTAACTTACAAAATCATGTTAACTTATTCTTAAATTCATGTTAATTTTTTTGATTTAATTATGTTTAATAGTTTTATACATAAATTTTATAGAAATTTCTTTGTCAAATATGATAAATTATGAATGTTGATAGATTTAATTTCAATTATTTGAATTTAAAATATATTTAAATCAATTTTGTCATTTTTCATATTTTAATTATTTAATTATATATTATTAATATATATTTAATAAGAAAAATAAACTCTTATAAATTTACGATACGAGTTTATGTTATTGTTATGAATTTACTTAAACTCATGAGTTTGACAAATTTGCTTTGATTCCACGTCAATTAAATTTGACTGCACCATTTGAAATTAAATTTGATTGCAGCATTCGAAATTGTTTTAGTTTTATCAGTTATGAAATTTATAACGTTGGATTTATAGCCTATCTATGTTTTAAATCGTAATGCAAGTATTAATATTTAAATTCCTATATTTAAGTTTTATCATTTACAACTTAAAAATGAAATAGTTTTAGTTTCATAATTTATGAAATTTCCTAGTTTTATCAATTAAGATTTGATCAGTAAGAAGGTTATACTGCATGATTTGCCCTGAAATTTGCTGCCGTATAAGTTAAAAAATTTAGAAAAAATTACAGTTAGGTCTTAAATAAAAAAAAAATAAAAAATAATCTCAAAAACTCATCATAAATTTGTCAATATCATACATTTGAAGTTATCAATAAAATTATTTTTTTAATTTTAAAATCTGAAGGGACATTTTTTTATTTTGTCTTTCGTTTATGAACTTACTGTAAATTTCCCAAAAATTTAATACTTGCACAGCTGTTGTTCCAGATTTGGCCTGTGTCGCAGGTATTAAATTTCAATCCCACGGCTATTGAAAAAATTGATTTTATTGCATGATTTATTTATTGTGGGCAAATCTTTTTTTTTTTTTAATGAAACAAATCTCATCTCTTTATTGTGTTATTAAGAATAAAATTGAGATTTTATTAAGGATTGCATGCCTGAAATGATTATTCATAGGGGTCTCCTATGAGTAAATATTATCAAAAAAATGTACAATTTGTTTTATTATTATAATTTATATTACTATCAATAAGTCCAACCAAACATACCACTTATAATAATGTGATAAATACTACTATTACATGTGTGCCATACGGTCGAATCAAATGAATTCTAGATGAGCGATACTTTCTATGTATAAAAATTTATCATGTCCTTTTTATTAGCAAAATTCTTAAAAGAAAAACTTGTTCCTATATTTTTTTATAGTAAGAATATGATCAACTTATTAGTACGGGACAATATTGAAACATATTATAGCGATTGGACTAATCAAAATGTAACCCCTACAACTAAATACATTGCATCAAACCATCTAAAACCACTTGAAACATTTTGAGTTGACCAATATCACGTGTTCATGTAGGCTGTAGCCATCTATGAATGTGCTCCATTTGAAAAGCTGCCTCCACTTAAATTAGATAATGCTCAACATATAACTAGCCAGTAGGTTCCAGACTTTTGCTGGGTTATTTTTTTGAAGGACAAGCCTTCTGTCATGGCTAGTCCTCTAATTGCTCGATAGAATATCACATTCCAGGCTACAAGCCGTCCTCTTGTTCTTTTAATATATATATATACACATAACTAGATAGCAATATTTAAAAAATGGGATCCGACGTTAAGCCAAAAAAGTAAGTGGGTCATGGTTTAACCAGTTGAAACGGTCGAACTGTTTGGTTGGATCGGTGATGTAATAATTAAATTTTAAAATTATATATATATTACAATTAATCTTTAGTATAATTTCATAGGAAGTTAATAAAATCACAAAATACCATTTAAAGAAGAACATTAAGTCAATCATCAACCTAACAAAATATACTAACAATAATGATTTTATGGCTTGTCAAATATTGATGGCTTTTGATTGATTTAAGCATAAGTTTCTTGAAATGCATTTAGATCATATCACTCTGATCCTATTTATAAGTCATTTTTTACCAAAAAAATTGGTTCTATTTATAAGTTCAGTTTCAGTGTAATAAATAAGATTATGACAAATTTACCCCTATTTATTGTACAAATGAAGAAATAATTTAAAGATAGATAGAAAAAAATAGTTAAAAAGTACACATTCATAAATAAGGGCATAATTATAAATTTACTCATTAATCATTGAGTTAATTATATCTCCTTGTTATGTGAGATTTAGTTAAAAGGGACTTATAAATAGGACTAGAGTGGTAAATATTATCATCATCTTGAGGAAATGATCCAAAATCAAGACATTCAACTCCAATTTCAATGCTTTCAATTTCATCATTAGCTTGAGCATGAACCTCATTGGCTTTTTCTTTAAAAGCATCTTTATAAAATAATTTGTAACAAACCAAATTATTAAAATTAGTAACATATAATATAAATAAAATAAAGTAATATGTCTAAAATTTATATACCATTTTTTTATTTTTTTTTGCAGCATCATTTTTTTTATAAAAAAAATTCACATTTTTTACTGGACCGGACGGTTTTTAAAAAACATGTCCGGTTTCCGGCTTAACAACGGTTTCTGGCTCAAAAATGATTAAACGACGGTCCAAAACAGCTCTCTCAGAAAAACGGTCCAACGTATATATCCGGCCTGCCTCAGTGACTGGCTAACGGTCCGACTAGTCCAACCGTCCGGTTCGGTCCAGTTCTCTAAACAATGCTAGACAGAAATACATGATATTGGATTATTATAAAAAAAAATATAAGCCTATCAGCAATTTTTAATTCAAGAAATGCATCGTTTGTTTTCTTTAATTAAGGGAAAATCTCAGAAAAATAAGATTAAAATTGGAAAAAGACAAATTGATATTGTTAATTTATCAAATCCCATGTAAAAATTAAAATAGGAATATGAGATTTTGAATTCTGACCAAATTGCCCTAGACAATATGTTGATTTTTGGGATATGAAGTTGTGAAACATGAAAGTAAAGTTGTTAATATAAAATCTAATATTGTTAATATAGATACAGATGTTATTATTGACCTCCTGAAACTTGTACCCTTAAAATTATCCATGGGAATGTGTTGGTTTTTGGATATGAAGTTGTGAAATATAAAAATGAAGTCGTTAATGTAAAATGTAATGTTGTTACTGTAGATACAAATGTTGTTATTGACCTATAAAACTTATGCCCTTAAAATTATTCATAGGCATGTATTAATTTTTGGGATATAAAGTTATGAAACATAAAAGTGAAGTTATTAATATAAAATCTGATGTTGTTAATATAAATATAGATGTTGTTATTGATCCTTGAAACTTGTATCTTCAAAATTATCCCTATACATGTATTGGTTTTTAGAATATGAAGTTGTGAAATATGAAAATAAATTCGTTAATGTAAAATCTGATGTTGTTAATATAGATATATACGTTGTTATTAACTCATGAAACTTGTGCTTTCAAAATTATCCTTAGGCGTGCGTTGATTTTTGGGATATGAAGTTGTGAAATATAAAAGTGTTGTTAATGTAAAATCTGATATTGTTATCTGCCACTTAACTCAGGGCAATTTGATTTTGTTTTTATCTATCAATTAACTTAAGACAATTTAGTCATTTGGTCAAAATTAGAAATCTCATATTTCAACTTCAATTCTGACTTAAAATTTAATAAATTGGTAACACCAATTTTTTTTCTATTTTTAATTTTATTTTTCTGAATTTTTTTAATTGAAGTATTGAGTTTTATAAATAAAAAAATTATTATTGAAAGAATTGTAAACTCATCACTCATGTGATCCAATTTAACTTGATTGGTATTGACGGGGCTCAATTGTTACCCGGGGCATTACAAAGAAAAAGACAAATGTTGGGCGGTTGGTAGTGACTAGTGACAACGAGGCCACAAAAATCTAATCAAATGGCATAATTTCTTCATACTTCTCTGATTCTCACCTATTTTACAAGGGAAAAAAATTACGAGGCACTTCAACGTTTTTCATTATGATTAAAAAAAATCTTAAATCTTATTAATTAGCTTAAAATTTAATAATTTTTTTCAACTCCATTCCTATTTAATATGAAGGGATGAGTGAAAATTGAAAAGTTAAAAACCAATAAATCATGTACAAAATTGAAAATTCATATAATAAATTTAATGATGGGATTTATATTAAGAACAAAAAAAAAACTTCTATTTGTCTTAAAAAAAATTTTCCTTTTTTTTATAAGTAACTTTCTTTTTTTTAAAGTTGATCATTTTTATAAGCAACTTTCTCATTATATCTCAAAATTTAAACTATTTTTTTCTTTTCTAACTATATTAAATACATATATTTATATTAATTATCCCCCACTCACCACTAATTCTCTTTCATTTACTCATTTGTTACACATTTTTTCTCATATTTTACACTCATACTCTCTCATATTTATTATTCATTCTCTTTCATATACTCTTTTCATAAATATGAGCATATTTGGAAGAAACATGACATTTTTTACACATTTATTATTTTTAACTAATCTTAACCGTCAATTCATTTTACGCAATAAAAATAAAAATTGCTTATAAAAAAGACCGGATTGAGTAATAAGCTACTCCCTTCTGTCCTTAATATAATATAGATACTGTATTTGATTAGATTAAGAAAGTTAGTTACTCCCTCAGGTCCACAATATAGGGCAATTCAACCAATTCATGGGAAATAAGAAATAACAACTAACTCAATAAAAATGTCCTAAATTGAAATTTTTTTCCACTTTCACCCTTGTTAGAAAATGTGTTTGAAAATTTAATGAGTGAATAAATTAAAAAGGAGCATTAATTACATGAACAAAACTGAAAAATAAGCATTACTTATCTTAGAAATGACTTATATTGTCAACCAAACTATTTTTCTAAAAGTGCCTATATTGTAGACAAGAGGGAGTAAGTTAGTTAGTATAATATATATTTTTTAAAACATTCTAACCATCTTCCTTAATTCTCTCCTTTTGTCTCCTCTTTAATTATTATTAAGGGAATATTAAAAGAGTAAATTAAAAAAAATTGACAATTATAAAAAAATATATCTTATATTTATATTCATTATTAACTCTCCAAATATACTTTATATTAAAGATGAAAGAGAATACCTAAGTGACAGCAACATAGGGGAATATCATCCCTCGAGACCACATATAATTGAAGAAACATAATTGCATGAGTCGGACTGCCATTTTTTTATTTTAAATTAGATCTTCCGATTAAGAATCACTAGTGAGTATTATGTAAGGGACTTCAACAATTATTGTCATCAACACAATTTATTATGCTGTGTTGCATTTTGGAATATTTGCTTTTTCATCCTTACTCATCACCTGACTTTATGATATTGGTGGAGATATTCGTATAATATCAAAAGTCGATCACAATCAATTCAACAACAAAACCAGTACTATGCATTGTTTCTCACTCAATCAAAGTGCGCTTTGATTCAAGCTAAATCTAATCGTAGGCCTCAAGCCAAGTTGCATCTAATACAACTAAAGTCAAACAGCATCTTTTTGTGGGGTCTGAGATGTCATTTTAATTATACCCCTATCTTCACTTCATGCTTCAAACTTGGTCCATGAATTTATCATGTGATTTCACACTCCTGGTTCGATCACATCAATAGATATGTGATGATTTTATCGTGTATAGTTTCTCCTCAACTCTCTATCATCATGTTGCAGAAATTTGAAGGGATTTAGCTTCACTCTTTTTCTTTTTTCCGTCTACTCCCACTTATTTTTTATTTTTTTTATGACCATTGAATCAATATCTAATATCAATATCTAATGATCCACATTTAATATTTCATAAAAATATTATTACAATGGAAAGAATGATGGAAAAGAAATAGAGAGAAGGATATGAATGAAATATTAAATATAGAAAATTAGATTCTGATCCAATGATTATAAATAGAGTAAAGAAGAAGTCCTTTCCAATTAGTAGCTTGCAGATACCCTACTTTTGAATTGCCCATTGGATTAGCAGTCGAATGAAACAAACAATGGAATTAATACATTTCTGGAAGAAAATACATAATAAACCTTGACTAAACTCCAGGAGATGAACTTGGGTACACAATCATGGACCCAAAGCATTTCAAGCAGATAACAAAAGACGAGGATCTAGTTAACCTCCTGATAATTTCTCTAATTCTTGTGAGGTTTAGCCTCCCCAAATCTCAATCTATAAGCTGATGACCCCTACATAGACTCTGGAACTTAACGTCATACTATACACCCAACAGTGACCTCAATCAAGGCATATTTGGTTGAGAGGTAATCCTCAACATACACCCAAAAAGCCTAAATTTTCAATAAAACTGATGCAAAGGAAGCTTGATGTTGATTGAAGGCGAATTGTGCTTCTAAAAGGTTCAATGGCTTTGAGTCAGATGAAAAAAGTTCCCAAGTGAGCTTCAAAAAGCTTCCAACTTGATTGGGAATAAATTTCCATGTAATGTTCAGGTTTTTCATAGTGAGCTTCCGGATTTTCAGTAGTCTAAATTCTTATGGACTGAAACAAGAATCACACGAGAGGAGGAATCTTTCGTACAGAGAAAATTTACAGGATTCATAATAGGTAAGATGAAAGAAGATAAAAGTAAAAATAGCTTTACTTCCAACAGACAAGTTACATGCGAATCATCTCATAAGAGTTTTTCTATGCTAGTGGTCAATGTTGATTTGGGCACAGCACCGATAATTGCATCTTTCTTTTCACCATTTTTGAAGATAATGACAGTTGGGATACTTCTGATTCCGTATTGAGTTGCAACCGAAGGGCTGTCATCAGTGTTAAGCTTGTAGCACTTCATCTTCCCAGTATATTCCTTTGCTAGTTCATCAATTATGGGGTGAATCATACGGCAGGGGCCACACCATGGGGCCCAGAATTCAACCAAAACAGGAGACTCAGAATCCAGGACTAGTGACTGCCAATTTGCATCAGTAATAGAAGTCACTGCAGTATTTCATTCAGAAAAGGTTGTCTTCAGTACTGATTCTTTCAGATAAGTGAAAAATCCATTGAAAAGTAAAGAAAGAGATCATAAGGATTTGCATGCATTGATATAACTACAATCATGAGGAAAGCAAGGCATCAGCAAAAGAAGGCAGGGTCAGAGACAGTATACCACTATACGTTTTATTATAATAGTTGTCAAGGTACATTTAGTCAATAACTTAGTGGCACAATGCAAAGAGGACAGACTTGGTATACGAAAGGTATCAACCATAGGCATGCCAGAATACACTGCAACTGTAAATGCTTCGCACCAACAGAAACTGGTGATACTGGTTTCCAATTCCCATCAATAAACCCCAAGGCATTGAAATGGATCTGTTAATGTATATATGCATGATGGAAACTAACATAGCTGAGATGTCTAAGTTCTGCATTGAGTAGTACATAATGTTCTATGAACACTTGAATGAATTGGTTCTCTCACCTCCATAGGGGAGGGTTCCCCAACTCACTTGAATGCCCATCAACCCATAATCTCATTCTTAAAGAAACTTCAAGGCGAGTAGACGGTATGAAAAGTCAAAATAACCACCATAAATGGAGGCTATGGCCAGTTTTGTTAGCTGTCGCAAACAAATAGAACTAGTCCCTTCAAGGTAGAAGTAAGATATTAGAATTACTAAACCTAACTGGCATTTTTCTTAATCAGAATGACATCCCAGGACAGCATCTGAGCCCTTTTTACCTGAACCATTAGTACTGGAGGAATTTGTTAAATGTTTCTTACAGAACAAGATTGAAGTTGCTCAAGGAAAAGGAGGAATGCCCTCAATGGCTCAGAGAGTTAGAATGGCTTGGATCAACAACATATTAGGTTGATATTATAATCACTCCTATAATGGCATAAAACTCAAACCCCAAATATTACAATGTGCTGAATACTTAATGCAAGAGATCATGCATTGAATATTGTCAGCCATTTAGTTTTTTCCCCTTGGGGTAACTACTGTAATAGCTCTAAAAATTATATTAATTCCATGTAAGAAGAAAACTAGAAATTACTATATCAGTTTGATGACTTATTGGTTCCACTTTTATAATTTTTCACCATAAGTTTTTCTATAGCAAGCAGCAGATGAAAGTCACCTAAAAACGGCAACTGAAGCAGATATTTCACGTTGATTTTGTCCGAGTTTCTAATCTAACTTAGAGTTCTATCCAAAGAAGGTTTTTTTTTTGTCCTCTCTCAGTTGAGGGAAAATAAGTTCATGCACTATACCCAAATTCCAAAGCCAATCCCTCCACCTCTTCATGATATAATAGTAACAACTCTCCTAATTGCCATAATCAATTTATGCAAGTAACAATGGCGGCTCTGCAAGGAAATTAAGTTTTGGACTCTGCCTCTATGGTTAATGGATTGCATGTATGCGCGGGTACCAAAATGGAAAAGAAATACGCCAAACTACCAAAGTGACATTGAGTGTAGATCTAATTTGAAATTGCAAGTGTAAAATGACTATATGCGCATGATGCGCTGATTTAAATACTCAATTGGTCCACGTCTAGCGCGATAGGAGTTAAGTAGGTTATTCGCTAACATCAAGTCCATCAGCAAGAAGAGTGAATAGAAAGCACCATGACAAAACAAATTGATTTCACTTTAATCCTCAGAATTATCAGTATTAATCTTAGACACTAGCATTACAAAACAAATTTCCGTTCTCAATAGAACATCCTCAGAAGGTTGTCCAGAAAGAAATTACAGTGAATAAAATCAGCCCACCAAAAAAAAAAAAGTTCAAACCTTTTCACTCAATTAAAACAGAATCGATGTGCAAAAAATAAAGGCAGACCTTCAGCGGCGGTACCTTGAGCCTCGCACACGACACGCCCACTGCGATGAGCGATTATCGAGGCCGGGGAGGAGGCGAGGCGAGTCGTTGAGATGGGTCTGCTGAGCTTAAGGCCTCTGAACTGCGACAACTTGAGAGAGGCGCGACGGCCGGAGGGCGAAGGAACCGAAGAAGCCGAGATCTGAGAGAAGGTAAGGGAAGAGCGAGAGAGGCAGAGTGAATCGAGAAGAGTGGCCATTGAAGAGACTGGGAGGGAGATCTAGAAGAAAGTGAAGAATTGAAGAAATGAGAATTGAGAGAAACAAACTTTGTGTATAGATTATTATGAGGCGAATAAAATAGATTAGCACGAAGCGGCGGATGGATGAGGTGGTGGGACTGAGAAAGTGAGAAGAACCAGAATCTGGTCGGTGCCCCAAACAATCCGTTCTGACAAAAAAGCTCTTATCAGAATCAAAAACCAAACAAGCTCAATCAGGCCCAGTAAGTAGCCCAAAACTACCAGATCGCTCATTCACTTTCACGACAATACTCGTGGGTGGCTTTTCATTATTTAGTTTCCAGTAAAATATGATGTCACTCCAAAATAAGAGAAGAATATAAGTTACTACATTTGTTAAAAAAACAAGTGAAAACCCTTTGCGGTGTAAGATTTAAAAGAAAAAACCCTTAACCAAATAAAAAAAAATAATACTCATATGATATGAAAAATTGATGAAAAGTCTATGTTCAAAAATTTTAGTGTTATTATCACTGTATAAAAATTCGAACTGGACTGGCCGGTTCAATCGAAAAATTGGTGAATCGGTCAGTTATCCGATGTAGTTTACCTATTGAACCGTGAATCGAAAAAATCGATGGTTTGACTAGTCGGATTGGGTTACATTTTTTAGTTCTTCTAACCACTATCTTGTGCTATTTTTGAGAGGGAAATGAAATGTTGAAGATCAAGATGAAGAGAAAAATAGGTAAAGAAAGAATAAATCTAAAAAACAAAAAATGATGAAAAAAAATTATCTACAGGGCACGATCAAACGACTGGCTGGCAGATCTTCTGACAAAAGCCTTAAATGAGACACGAGTTGAGTATCTTTGTAACAAGTTAGACATAATCAATATATATGCTTCAACTTGAAATGGAGTGTTAGAATCAAATCTCATATCGGTGAGTTGAGGATGTGAGGAGGGCTCATTGGACTATAAAAGGAGAGCACCTCCTCCCTTCCATTTTATCCCTTTAAATAGTCTCACAAAGCATTTATATATTCTCCTCTCTTATAGTATTTGACTTGTAAATTAATTCCACTTTCTCAATTTACATTCCTGAACTTGAATTCGAAGATAAAGCCATCCACCTTTACTTGTGTTGAGCCTCCCCATCTTCTTCCAATCTGCCTCCACCCTACTCCCTTCGCTGTAGGTTTTAAAAGCAAAACAAATAAAATCTTCTCACACTTGCCACCTCCTCATTGTACAATAAATTCTACCATAACATAAGCAAGAACTCCAAATTAACAGATGTCTTCTTTAAATAACGTTGTGTTAACGGTTTTGCTCCATTTTACATAGTTCATAGTTATTTTTGTTCTAAAAAATAGTTCATGGTTACTTTTGCACATTTAAAAATAGTTCATGATTATTTATACACCTTAACTCTCAAAATTTTATTGGCAAGTAATGCATAGATACTTTAATAAATGTTCATCAAGGAGTATAAAACATATTCTTTTATAATCTATAGTTATATATGCACTAAGACTGTTATTAATACAAATCATTCTTTTTTTTGGCTTTTGTTTTCTAAAAAGATCAAAATGCATTATCTCGCAATAAAACAATTACATAAACTTGGGCCACATTACATGATATAGAAATACAAAGCCAGCAGCTTAAAATAGGGTACAAATTGGCCATTTTTTGTTTTGGAAGTATCGGTTTAGGGGTAATTTTATTCCAAAAATTTTAAATGTGGGGTAATTTTGCCCTGATAGTTATCCTAATTAAGTTTGACCGTTAGTTGATCAAATTGAGAGACAAATTTTCTCTAAGTAAAAAATTTCAGGATAAATTTATTTTTAAGTTAAAAATTTCAAGACATGAACAAATTTACCAGAAAGTTTCCGCTTTTTCCAAACAGCAAACATCGAACAAAAGCAGAACACAGGAAACAAACAAAACAACACAACGGCAAATGACTTTGGCTTCAAAGAAGGTTTGGAGGTAGCAAAAGAGGACTACCCATCGCTTTTCACAGCACCAACAAAGCGAGGAAAGGTCGAACAAGAGCATAGAGGCGGGTGTTGCAGCATGTCTCCAGAAAGACATGGGCCACCCAGCGAACCAACGAGGTTCATGGCACCCAAACAAGTTCAGAGGCCAAAAACAGAGCAAAGTGAGTATTCCCTAACTTCATAAGTCGCAGATGAGAGCAAAGCAGATCCAAGCAACAAACCTGTATGAAAACATAAGAAAAGACCGAACCAAAGTCATAGAGAAAGCATCGAGCAGCTTGACCGACACAAATATTGAAGAATATAATCTTATCAATTCAACAATTAAGGTTTACCAGAGAAATAACTAATCAACCCTCAACCCTCCATGAGGTTGGACAATCAAATCCGAAAAACACCTATAAATTATATATACGAGGGAGGACTTGAGCTAACAACTTAACATCCCTCTATTTTTGTGATGACGAGGACTCTTTATCTTACACACCTAATCTATAATTAGGATTCTTTTTTATATAAAACCCTAAAATGATTGACCAACTAATGTGATCTTAACTAACTAGATCACATATTTCTAACATGCAAGATACTCGTACTTGTGTGTAAATTCAGAGTGCTTGGCAAGTCATTTTAGACTTAAAACTAATACATCAACCTAACCCATGGACTTCCACATTTTCACAACTAAATTACACTTATTTTAGTATGTTCGAGTTAAAATTTATTCGTCCTCCAATGTTAAATTACAAGATAATTTTGCCTAGATTTTGGGCTATTAGTGGAGTTTCCCCCACAAATCAATGGTAAAACCGTAAATATGAGCGACCGGGTCAAACGCAATCTTTTTCCCCTTCATAACCTCTGTCAAACCCATCACCCACGCTTTCCTCGTGTCAGTATTCTCAAAAGGCCAATGTCTGAACACCACACGCCCACCCATTGGACAGTATCAACCACGCTCCCTCCAACGTGTCAACACCATCACTATTCCATTTTCTAAAGAAAGTTCCTCAGTCAAACTTCAAATGCCGTATACCAAATATTCCCTTCACCATCTTCCTTCGCCCACCCCATAACGCTCTCTCTCTCTCTCTCTCTCTCTCTCTGCTTATGGCTATGGAGGAAACGGAGCTGAGGCAAGAGCTCAAAGAGATGAGGCTAACACAACACAAGCTCAAGCAAGCCGAGCCGAGCCATGAATTTGGACTGGCTGCACTATCCATCACCTTCAACGCACGGCTGAGATCATCCGATATGCCCCTCCACATGCAAGAGCATGCTCTGCGATACACCAGATCACTCGTCGGCGATCCATCTCCTTCCTCCTCAAAGCCCCGACACAACCCGACCCACTTAGCTCGAGCGCTCAAAAAGGTTTTTTTTTTCTTTTAAACATTTCATCTAATGACTAGTAATGTTATGTGTTTGTGATCTTTGTTTGGTTTGAATATGACGGTGTGGACCGGGTTGATAGGAGTTTGACTCGGTGTATGGACCGGCGTGGCACTGTGTGATGGGGAAGAGTTTCGGGTCGTTCGTGACTCACACGGCGGGTGGCTTCGTTTACTTCTCCGTTGACTCACTCTTCGTCCTCCTCTTCAAAACGGAGGTCCACTTGGTCACGCAACCACCACCGACGACTTTGCCTAAATGATCTTATTAGCTTTTGTTATTTGTAAAGCTTTGTCATTTTGGAACGATGATAATTAAGGCTTCACACGTACACACATATATATAGTAACAAAGAGAGATAATGGGTTGACTAAAGACAGATCATCAATGTGAACACAGAACACAACACCATATCTTCGCTGATGCACCCTCGTGAACTTATAAGCATGAAGAAAATGGAAGAAGCTAGTTTGTATGTTATATTATAGTATTATGTATTTAATTTGATTTCGATTGGCTGCTCAAGTTCTTTTCCTCCTTTTGTGTTCGTTCATGTTTATTGTCTCTTCCGACTTCCGAGGGTATGATGGCGTTCCAATTCGATCATAAATAGAGGCAATCAATTAATTCGAAGACGAATGGAAAATATTACTATACTTATGAAGTAAACGTGTTAGTAAAAAAAGAAAAAGAAAAGTACAAGGGGTTGGATAGGGTTAAGTGTATCATGTGTTGGTGTTTTCTAGTGATCGAGGTGATTATCGAAGGATAGGCACCGTGGCGTTGCTTCTTATATGTATGAGAATATAATGGAAAATAGGTTATTGAAGTCTTGTATCACATAAGCCAATGATATGTAGGATTTGATTGCAAAAAACACTTAGCTTATAGAAGCTATTGAGAAATCAAATTAACTAAACTCTCAAATGAATATAGATGGCATTGTGTAGAAGTGCCGGAACTTAAATTTTGACACGTATGTCAACAATTTTATTTAGAGGAAACTGGCAGTGATTCATATGAAAGGTGAAAAAAAATGAAGACTTTGCTTAGCTTGATGAAGAGACGTGAGCATTCTGATGATGGAGGATGCATAATGATTCCCAAGTAAGTTTGAATTGAAACATATGAGTTGGCGTGGGTTCGTGTTTTGTGTCGGTTATGTCTTGTCCAGATCCTTTGAGATTGTGTGGTGTCCCAAGTAATTTGCCATTAATAGAAGCAGTTTACATTGTACTTGTCACAAATTTCCTCAAATTTTGGCCTCTTGCTCTCTCAGTGCCATGTTCTCCAGCCACCCATCCCACGTTCTTCAAATTTTCTCGACATATTTGGTAGTTTCATGGACTACGTACTCTTCACCTCATTGATGGTGAAAACATTACTTGAGTTGAGTTCCAAAAACATGATATGCTTCAAGGTTCAAAGTGTGCATATAGAGACACATCCACCAAGAACTAAATTCTCATGTTAACAAGATTCGAACATCTATATCCTGTGGGATATGTGGTGCATCCATGTCAATTGGATCCACCTTTATGATTATATTCTTGACCTTTTTTGTTTTAATTTCTCTTTCTCTGAATTAAACTGCATCAAACAACTTGAAATATTTTTCCAACACTATTCAATCTTAAACTAATTTTTTTATGTATCCAATATCCATTTTTTTCTAACAGCACCCAATAACATAAAGTAATTTTATATGCAATTTTACCTTTAAAAGTATTTTTTTTTTTCCAATAGCACAAGCATCTTAAAACTTAAGATCCTAACCACCATAGAAAAATACTCTAGGATGAACCAAAAATTACTTTTAAGATACAAAGTGTTATTGCAAAAATACTTCAAAATGCTTGATACTGTATTAATTTTTTTCCTTCAATGCAATGTCATACGTGAAAACAAAAGAATTGTAGTGACATGTAATGGAATATTCTACACCTAACGAGTGAGCCAACTAACCTAAATTAAAAATCTGATCAACAAGCTATTGATCGAAGCAGTAAAGTGACATTTCTATCGTAAGGAGAAAAACATAACTTTAAATCCCGATAAACACAATTGTTATGAGAGGTAAAACCCCGCCAAAATTCTCTATGATGCCTTGAACAGGGGCCAAGATAATATTGGATACAATCTTCTTTTTCTCAAAATCCAGTGCCTGTTGGCTTATCCATGGGAAGTGAAGATGCAATTGATACCCCGAGGATGGAATCATATAGCAAATGCACGGGCAAAAGAAGGACTTTCTCGATCAGCATTATTGTAATCGTGCCATTCTAACCCGAGGGTAACAGTTGCTAATAAGTGAAGGGGATCTAAACCCCCTTAGACTCTATGCTTGTTGAATTTGGGCTCTAGCCCCATATTAGTGACACCTTTGAAGAGCAGGCTTCGTATATTTTTAAGTCATCTAATTTTAAAATTTGAAACTTTTTTTTAAGAAATTTTTTTAAAAAAATCCCCATTCAAATTTTTATTGGTTAGAATAGAAGGTTTTAAATCAGAATACTAATTGTGTGTGTACAAAATTTGTAGAATGCTAATACTTTTTGTATATAAAAAATTATCAAATCATTCCACCAATGAAATTTTGGAATGGGAGACGTTTTCCCAAATTTTCCTTTTATTTTGCCAACAAAAATTTGAATCTTGCCAGACTCAGTAGGCAACTAATGAATATATTTATGTCCCCTGTTCAACGCAATATGGCGTCTTCACTGGTTGATCATCTGCATATGTGATAAGTATATATTTTATAATTAAATAGATTAGATTTTGAAATATATTTAATTAAATTTATGGATATTTTATACCTATTTAATTATCTTTTATATATTTTTCCTCTTTTAAATCAAATATAAGATAATAAGATATTTAGATGAAAAATCTATTCATATCATATTTCATTATGGATATTATTTAAAGAAAAATAAAATAGTAAAAGGAGCTGAATCTAATCATTAATAAATAAATAAATAAATAAATATATTTATTTATTGAAGGAAAAGATATGGCGAACGTGGCAAATATATGAAACGCAATTGATATTGAAAGTGGACCCCACCAGATCAAAACCACAATGAATAAATCAAAAAGATTATAATATATGAGATAGTGTAAGGTATACGTGGGGCCCGTGAAAAAAAAAAAAGGAAAAGCTTCTAAGTCTTATCTATTTAGACTATGTTTGGGAGGGAAAAAAGCCCAGCTGCCTCACAAAAGCCCAATTGAGTGCCTGTTTGGGAACTCAGCAGAGAAGTAACTTTTTTTTAAATGGAGCTTTTGCAGAAGTACGATTGAAAAAAAGTCAGATTGTAGATGTGATTTGTGTTTGGATTGACGGTGGGAGAGGTGACTTTTTTTTTAAAAGTTGAACCTGTTTGGATTAGTGTTTGAAAAGCCCGTTTAGATGAGAAATGACTGAAAAGGGTATGAATGTTGTTGAATACTACATATATATTATTTGTGTTAATATTGTTATAATTGATGTTAAAAAATGTGAATAAATTTTTTTAAAATAAAAAAGTACAATAATTATTGAAAAAGAAGAAAAATACACTAAAACACTTAATTTTAAAATAAAAGATAATTATATATTTCAATCATAATGTCATACATGCAGTGGAATTTAATTGGATGACCTACCCCTAATAGCCCTAACAAGTTCGTCCCTGATCATCTGATTATGGACAAGGCGGATTAAACACAGCCGAGTCACTGGATATCCAGCCAATCCCCATCTGTCACTACAAAAATTGAAAAATTCTCACAACGCTAAACATGATATCAACCCAAAAAGAGGAACTGGCATCTTATACCTGTAACCATGAATAACAAACACAATTAGCAAACAACAAAGAGGGGAGAAGGACCAGAATGACATAGTCCTGCCTACCACAAATACAAAAATTATAATACATAGAAAACAATTAAAAAAATTCTCATCCTTGTAAATAAATATTCATCATTCACCAAAGAAACAGCCTTTTGTGAAACGTATTTAGTTGCAACATAGTCACAAATATTCTGCAATTCCAATTATAATGGACCACAAACTATCTTCTAAGGAATATAACTGAAGTTCCATCCGTTGACAAGAAAACCGGGTCAAGCAAATAGATTAGATACTTCAAAAGGTAAGAACAGGGAGGCGAAGAAAACCGTACAGAGTGCAGGCAAAGGAGAGGATAAACATATACGCATAATTACGAGCATAGCGTTTGACATTCTCCTGGACCCTCAAGCGAGCCTGAGAAGAAGACGGAGGGAAAGAGTAGGAATCGCAACAGCCAATAAAGGAGTGAGACCAAGAGGGCGTGTCGCCGGATAAATCCTCAGCAGTGAGCTTGGCGAAGGGGTTGATTGTGAAGAGCGAGAGAAACGTGAAGATGTGAGAGAATAAGGAGACGAATAATCCAGTGGTGACCGCAGGAGCGGCGTCAGAATTAGCGGCGGATAAAGATGATGCGGCGGCGTCGGCGGCGCGTTGGTCGAGAATTTTGAGGTAGCCACTGTCACGAAGCCATGACTCGAAGGCAGGTTCGGGAACGCTGAGAGCCAAGGCAACTGCAACGACAAGGTGCTGCACCAACAATGGAGGCTGTAGCCTCACGGGACAAACACCGCCGCCTTCTGAAGGGGGACCCGTCGCCGTCAGCGACGACATCCGACGAACCCGTCGCCGCCCGTGGTGTTGAGGACGAGAGATCCGCCAAATGCTCTCCGGCTGTGTGAGGAACGAGAGAGCCGAGCAAATGAGACAGGCACAGTGCTTCAATGGAGAAAATATCGGATGCGAGAGAGAGAGGACGGGAGTGTATGGGGTAGGTGGGAATTTAAATAATAATAAATGCTTCTCCAACGGAAGGAAACGACCACGGTGAAAAAAAAGCTTAAATTTTTAACTTTTGGGTAACTGGACTTTTTTTAGAAAAGCCCATCAGCTGGAGAAGCTTTCCCAAACAAGAAGATTTCATTCACTGGGCTTTTGGAGGCTCACTGAACTTTTTTTTAGCCAAAACGTTGTTCCAAACAGACCCTGACATAATTCATCTGTTTGATTTCACTTCTTTTAGTGATGGGCTTTTATAAAAAAAAGGAGGATATCTAAGAAGATCATTTTTTTAGTTTTTCCACTGATCCTCATTATCCTACTATTATTATTATTTAAAAAACTCACCTACTCACCCTCAGCTCTCTATCCATTGTCTCCTCTCTGCTCTCTCCCTCAACGCAAAAAATATTGTTAAAAAATCGAGCACATTACTGAGCATTTACTGGAACCTTCAGTTTTGGTTTAGTGGCCATGAATTTGATAATTTTAAAAAATAAAAAAACTCACACTTTTATTTTTACTATTAATATTAATATTTTGAAAATTCCTGAAATATATAGGCAAGCTCGTCGCAATTATTTATTATTTGAATTATTATTTTTTCTGATAAGTGGTAATTAGTGCCTTTTTTTTCCGAAGAGATCATTATTAATTACAAGTATATTTATTTTTCACAACGTATTTTTTTTTCTTTTTCAATAATTATTGCACTTTTTTATTTTAAAAAAATTTGTTTACATTTTTTAACATCAATTATAACAATATTTACACAAACAATATATATGTAGTATTCAACAAGATTCATGCCATTTTCAGTCATTTTTTATCTAAACGGACTTTTCAAACGCTAATTCAAACAGGTTCAACTTTAAAGAAAAGTCACTTCTCCCACCGTCAATCCAAACACAAATCACATCTACAATCTAACTTTTTTTTCAATCGGGCTTCTACAAAAGCTCCATTAAAAAAACTACTTCTCCACTGAGTTCCCAAACAGGCACTTAAAGGAAGCAGCGAAAGCGATTAGAAGAATACAGATGGAGATCGAAGGCGAACGAGAATGGAGAATCATTCGAATACAGAGAGCAAGGAGAGCATCAGAGCTGAGGGCTAGAGAGAGAAGATTGAGTAATTAGAGAGCTGAAGCTTGAAGATTCAAAGAGACTTGAAGCTTTAATTTCGGTTCTTTCATTTTCTTTTTTTTCTCCTTTACCTAGCTTTGGTCATGAACCGAATTATCATCTTTGGTTTTTGTTTGATTTTGTCTATGAGTAGCTAAATTTCATATTCTAGGATTACTTTGAACTATTAGATAGATTAAGACTTTTATTTCTGTCTTTTATTGATTAATGAAATTTATGTGTTGATTTTATCTTGTGCTTAATGCTTCTGGGTGATTTGGCCACCACTTTGATTGTTGGGTTCAATTGAGTGATGCTTGAGAAAGCTAATTTAATTGTAGAACTTATGTAAAATCGTGTTAGACTTGAAGTTTAGGGATTAAATGGATGGTTTGTTAATAGAATAGAGATATATCTATTAGCCTAGCATTGTCTAATTGAGGTTAGAGCTTAATGAATATTTTCGTTAACTAAGACAAGAGATTGCACATGTTAATTACAAATATAAAATTGGTTTTGACTTGAGAAAACTTTATCAATTAATTTGAACTTCTGACAAGCACATGTTTTCATTATCAATTTAAGAGTTAAGTTAGTCTTATGAAGTACAATATGGGTAAATAATCTTAGGTTCCTCCCCGTCTTGAAATTTTTGAATAAATTCTCTTTTAATCAATTAATTCTTAAATATAAAATTTCTTTTAAATTACTTTTACTCAATCTAATTAAGAACATAAGTGTGCTAATTAACTCGTTTTTGCCTTAGTCCTTATGGGAATGATATTATTATACTACTTGTGACGATTCATGCGCTTGCAAGCTAGACGGCTAACAATATGCTTTCTGAAAACACTAAGTTGCATTCAACAGTGATATTGTACGTCTGTTGAAGTCCAAGTAAATGAAATGTAAAAACTCCAAGACTCTAAACTTCAAGTTTAAAAATGTATTAGTATTACCCATTCAAGGTAATAATCTTGTCATGATCAACAAAACGAAACTCGCTTGAGACCTCACTTTCTTCAGTGAGGAGTCCTCAAGCATTCTCATAATGAAGACATGTTAAAGCCTTCGTTGCTCATGAAATCAGTTTCATCTCAGTAGAAGTTGGTCCTCTGTTTCTTCTATCTATCTATATATATTACTAATTACTTCAACAAGCTTCACAAAACACGACTCTCAAATTAAGTTTTGTTAGTTTTTAAGAGTTGCAGATGAAGCTTCAGAAGTGATGGCATCTAATTTATACAGCAAATGGGGCAAATTTAGAAGGGTTCACAAACTATGTTCCTCCAAACACAACCCCTCCATCATAAAACAAGAAATAGATGTACAGTATGTCACAACTCTAATGTTCGACAGGAAAGAAAATGATGTGTGAGTAATGAACACAAAAGGAATAGGTGAGAGATTATTTGATTTAGGTAATAAGCGTTTTAAGAAACAGAACCCACAACATTAAGGAGGGATCAAACAGTAACATTTCATCAAGCAAAGCACATAAAAAGAAAAAATACCCTGATTAAATGTAACTCATAACACTATAATGATAGATATTTCCCTCACTTCTTCCTCCTAGGCTTGTTATCGACTTCGTCGTCGTCGTCAAAGTCCTCACTAAACTGGCCATCAAAATCCTGATCATCCAAGTCCTCAGGGAAATCATCTTCGTCATCGTCAAACTCATCAACGTCATCGTCACTATCGATCTGTTTTCGCGATGACGACGAGCCTCCCCGACCCCTGGCCAACAAAGATCCGCCGACAGCAGAATCTCCGGTCTGAAGGCATTTACGAGCGCTCAGAAATCCTTCTTCACCGACGAGAAGCTTCTGGTTTGCTTCGAGAAAATCGGAGAGGAAAAACGCAGGAGGAGGTGGATGCTGCGATTTCTGGGACAGAGGAAGGCTAAGAGCTTCGTCAATGATTGTTGATCGAGCAATGGGGGTAGTGAGATGCAAAGGTTTGCAAAGGAATTGGGAAGTAAGATTCGAATGAGACTTAAGGAGCGATCGTATTGCTGCCATTTTTACAGAAACAGAGACGGAGAGAGTACAAGAACAGGGGAGACTTTATAGAGTAATGCAACAAATGAGGATTCAGGGTTTAGGGTTGAGTGAATGAAGGCGGCGCACGTACTACTACGTCCCTATAAGAGGAAACGGCAGGTTCTAGAGACTTCACGCTCTCTGCCACGTGTCTCAAAAAGACTATTTTTCATCCAATGAAAAAAAAAACACTAACACACGCATTAATACCAAGTAATCTCATTTAATTGTTTTATTAAAAATTTTACTCTCTTCGTGTTTAGCAACATTCTCTCACAAAGTTTGGTTCTATATATAATTAACAACTTGATTTTGTCTCAAAGTTTGATACATTTTTTATTTTTACCTATAATTAATTAGATTTCTTTCTTACATTTTAAATTTAAGTTTCAAAAGAGGCACTTGTCTTAACTCTTGTGGTGACAAATTGCATACTGTGTGCTACCTCTCGTGATGATAAGAACAACAACGACACTAGCATTTTTATGTGATGAATTAGAGCCTTTTCCCACATGGTGTGGTAAAGCACATTTTATTCCACAAAAATGTTCACAAGGCATGTCATGGGAAGGGAGTAGGTAAATGGGTATGTATAGAAACCAGACCCAATATATCAAGTTCATCTCAGTCTTCAAAATTGAGGCTGATGCCAGATGAGCTAGTGGCTTCAGCTCAATAGTAGAACTGCTCTAAACAATTTACCTAGATGTATCTGCACTTTTGCCAATTAAGTCCTATATTCTCGTTTCACTCAATTATCTAGTAAACAAGGTTGTCAAATTTATTTACTAACACCTTGTTAAACTCATATGCTGTGAATCTCAGGAACCGGAAAAACAGCCATGTTTGTGTACCACATAACAAGACACACTATTACATAAAACGTCAAAATTTTGTTATAATATAATATAGCGTTTTTGTCACTGATGATGATCTAAAAGTTTCGGATTTAAATCCCAAAAACAACTTCTTTCTAAATGAGGACGATAAGGTTGCATACACCTATCTCTCTTTAAACTTCACCTGTTAAAAGCCTTGTACACTTATCTTGTCCGTATTACACTACTATTTTATAGCCCATGACCATGAGTCATGCAGCTAATGGTTGAATGAGTCTCATCCATGGTGAGCCATTTATTCTAGCCAAACTAATGCAAAGAAATCAATGGCTAAACATACCTATTGACTAGGTACAAATATTGAAATATGCATTCAAAGGAAAATTGGAAGAAAGCTACTAGGAATCAACCAACCAATTGTAATCATAAATTTTGGACAAAAATTATCTTACCCCAGAAAGTTTAACAGTGCAAAATCATTGAGAAACTTGGTTCTAGACAAAAAGTTCGAAAAGGAAAACAAGTTCGAAAAGAAAAACAACAGGACAGGCAAATCAAGCTTTCCATAGTTTTAAGTTACAGTCGAGCACAGCATATATATATATTTCTCCTGCACTTCAGTCTTCACCACCAGCAAATCGTCTTCCATGAATTCCATTCCTCCGTAATCTTCGACACACCCAATTCAATCACCATTATTATCATGCCATCCACATCATTTTCCCTGATAGATAAACACAGAGCACTACCACATTCTATACAACAGAATCCTCCAAGCAGTACCTTTTACAAACACCTTATGGGCAATCTGTGAAAAGCTTAGAACTGCGGCGCAATCTGTAAACTATGCGGCCTCTAGACGAATCATACCGACTAACTTCAACTTTAACTCTATCTCCCGGAAAAATTCCAATGGAATTCCTCCTGATTTTCCCAGAAATATAACCCAGAATCAAATGTTCGTTATCGAGACGTACGCGGAACATGCCGTTGGAAAGGGACTCAGTGATCAAGCCTTCGTTCACCCATTTCGACTCCTTGGATCGGCCAGCAGGAGGAGACTTGGCCTGCACGAGAAAGTTCTCTAGAGGCTTAGTCTCCAATAAAGGATGAGATTTAAGGAAAAGGGGACTTCTGCGAAAATGGGAAAAGGAATTGGGTTGAAGTGTGAAAGGGGCAAAAGCGGGTCTTGGAGGAGGAGGAAGACGGGTATGGAGAATTGGGTTGCTATATCGGACTGATGACGAGGCTTGCATCTCTGCAAGAAAGAGTGTTTGTAAATTATGTGAGAGAATGTGTCAAGGAAGAAATTTCATATTACTAAAGATTGAGAATACTTTAGTATATAATAAAACAACATAACAAAGGAAAATTTTGAATTTTTCGAAATTCTGAAATTGAACTTCTTGTGACCGGTAACTGATTACCGTTTCAATTATTAGCTTCATCAACTCATCAAATATCTCCTTTATCAATTGTTTTATTTGTTGATTAAAACCATAATTACTTCGTAATTTTATGGCTTCAAATTCGTTTAAGTTGGCAAAAAAAAAAAAAAAAAAAGGTCTGGTTAGAGTTGGTTGTAGTTGTTATGGGACATTGTATCTTATTAATTTTAGAATATATAATGTCACCATTCCTATCCAACTTTTTAATTTTTGATAGCTTAATCTTTATATAAGGGTGATAAGAATGATATTTCAAATTGGAATTTGGAATGCATACCCCACTGGAAACGGGGATTTCGAGTTTTATGGAAGGAGAGGATGAACCTACTACTGTCTTGGAAAGGGAAGGAGGGTATAGTAAGTAAGAAATTTTCTATACTAATGGTTAGTAAATATAAATACATTGAATTATTGAAAGAGAGGAGATGAATCTATTGCTCTAGAAAGAAAAAGATATTGAGTGGCCAATCAAATTATTTTGAAATTTTTTGAAACCCATTAAATATTTATCTCAAATTAAGATTTATCTTAAATTTGACTAATCAACTATTACTTAATCAATCAATCAACTATACTCACTCAGTCATCATCGATCAATCATCATCAATCAATCAATTATATTCTTGAAATCATCTAAAGGGTTGGTTTGAATTCATCAATTATATTTGAATCCTTAAACAATATAATTTATTGGTGCAATCATATCTCAAATAATACCCTAATAACTTCCTTTTTTATATTTTTGAGAATCTCCCATCAAATAAACCTATATCCCAATAAAAGTTCATAACATTATAAATAATTTAAAATCATATCATCTAATTATCTCTTCATTTATGTATTTATTATAAATAATTTAAAATGTGATTAACATTCAAATTAATAGAAAAACATGTGTCTATAATTGATTAAGTTTATAAGGGTTTTTTGACCCCCAAAAAAAATCCATAGAGATTTAAAAGCTAAGATTACGGCATTTGAATACTTCATTGTGTAATATTTGTCTGAATTCATCATCTCTTAATACTCTAATATTAATAGAATGCTTTATCATTATAAAATGTAAATTTAAAAGGCCTAAATGCTGAAGTAATGACTTTGATTTCATTCACGATTAAAATGAAAAATAAATGCTAAAATAATGGTTAACTTTGAATCTTTGATTCCATCATTTTTTTTTCAAATATCATATTTAGCAATCTGATTTAATTATTATACACAATGTTTGATTTTAGCTCAACTAATAATATCCCAATAACTTCTTTGTTACAATAATATCCCAGTAATAAATATTCATTGAGTATTCCTACTTAATTCTGTTAATGTTATCAATGAGATGTATTAATGAATATTTTTTATTTCTTTTTATTTATATGAAGCAATGTGTAATTCCCATTTACTTCAACAGCGAAGGAAGAGTAATCATGGTGGAGGAATGAAAAGGGGATAACGGGTACGAAGGGTTCTTCACTTTGCTCAGGTGCAACTTGCTTTCTTCCTATCTATTTGCAACTTCCACTTAAACACTAGATAATCTCTTTTTTCTTAGTTAGGATGCCTCTCCCCTCTTTTTGGTTTTTTGTTTTCCCTCCTCCTCTCACGGTTGTTAATTTGTAGGAGCATAGAATAGTTGTTTCTAAAGAGTGGAACACATGGCATTTTTCAATTGTTTTAGGAATAAAAAATCGGACCAGGCAATGAACCGGTCACAGCACTGGTTCAAGGGTCAATGGTTCAACCGGGGTTGGACCGGTGATCGAACCGGTCATATTAAAATATTATAATTTATTAGTGGCAATATATATATTAATATATTTTTAAATTTTCATAGATAAAAATAAAGATGTTTAGACAAAAAATGCTTAAAATCTATTAGTATTAGTTATAGTGCCTATATTTATATAATAACATCTCATTTCCTATAATTAATTAATTATTATATCATTTCAAAATATTTTTTTTAGATTTGTTCTTTTTTACCTACTTGTCTCTTCTTTTTGGTCTTCAAACTTACATTTTTCCCTAAAAAATAATGCAAAATAGTAGTTAGAGGAATTAAAAAATGTATTTAAAAAAAAAAGAGGCAAATTGGGTGGACCGGTTGAACCATCGGTTTTGACCGGTTTTACCGGTTCACCAGTTTATTTCAGCAACCGGATCAGATCACCGGCCAGTTACCGGTCGGACCGGTCAAAAAATTGGACCCGTCAGTCCGGTCCAATTTTTTTCCCAATGGTTTTACGGTATGGTGAGCCTTTTGTCGTTAATCATTATCTTCTACTTTAAATTTTAAATTAATGGAATATAGTTTATCATTTTTTGAGAGTATATAATAATATATTGAATATTTTAATTTAGGGAAAATTTTCATTTTGAGTGGTATTAATTGATTATTCTAAGTCCTAAACCCTTTTCTAGGATAGTAGAAATTGCTATGTGACATCTAATTTAAAATCAAATAATTTACAATTCAGTTTATTATTGTTGAATTATATTAAGTTCAATAACTTCTATTATATTATAAATGCATGCATATTTGTTATATTTAACTTCAATCTCTTAGTGTAATATTAACTAAGTTTATATTTTATACACATACATATAGAAAAATCTCACTTCTACAACACATTCTTCAATCTTGAGTGATGTAGTTTATTTTTATATTTAACTTTATTATTTTCTTCCTATGTTTTTTTTTTTCTTTAGGTGGGGGTTTATAAAAGTTTCTTTTAATTTTACATTAAACTATATTCCTCTCACGCAACGCGCACGTGTAAATACTTGCTATGTTTCAAAACTTATTAACTCCCCCACTTTACCCTGAATAAAATTACAACAAATTAGGAATAAAATTGTGTATACAAGTCATTTATTAGTTTTTTAGTGAAAAAAAAAACACTCCCAAGCAACATAAAGTTCATGAATTGTGAGATTCTGCCTTATAAATCCATGATCACGAATTATTAGGAGATATAAAATTTAAGTGCTTATTTACAAAAAAATAAAAATAGAAAAAACTGTTTATCCCATAAATCAAAGGTTATCACAATGTAAATTTAATTATTAAAATTATCTAAACTAATCATTTCTGTACTTCCAACATTTATTGAATTTTATCTTGCAAATTTAGTATATAAACATTTTACTCATAATATTATAGTATTGGAAGTATTAACCAACATTTCAATGCAGTCAAATAAAATCATAGGGCCTTGGCATAAAGAAAAACATGTTGTTAGAGGTGTTCAAATCCGAGATTGAGACTGGATCCCCTAATCTTGGTCACGGTTCCGATTTTTTGTTGGGATGCAAATATGCATCTCGGTCCCAGTTTAATCCCGGTCTTAGGATTACTGGGATCGGGAATTTTTAGTTTTTTTTTGAAAAAATTAAATTTAAAATATATTATTATATTAGTTAAATTTTTCATAATCTAGTGTTTAAAATAATCATTTAATGGCTAATAAGGTCATAATAATCACACAAATTGATTTAGAATTGAAGAATAATATTTTATTATTATTATTATTATTATAATCACATTCATCATCTTCGTTATTAACTTTATACATTATATAGTTAGGGTTATTATTGTGATATATACGGTTTAGCTCCAACTAAAAATGTAATACACATTTTATCAAATGATAATTTAATTTATGGAGTAAAAAAATACAAAAATAAAAGGATAACTTAATTTATAAGGTAAAAAAAAACCAAGACGAGAAATTCTCAGATCAAAATCTCCGGGACTGAGCCGGGACCGGGATACTTTAAACACCCCTACATGTTGCTATATTACAAATATATATAACTAATATTTAAAATGTTTATATATATGCTCAATAAAATTGTTGACCGATTTAAGAAGGTATTTTTTGTTGGAGTGAAAAGATTTGTTAGCTGCTTTCTTCACCAAATATTTATCCAGATTGTTTCTGGATAAATACTATTGAGTCTAAGAAAACCAACATGTAAGAAATAAAAATTAATTGAGGAAAAATACTTAATAGTTAAAATAAAGAATATTATGATCTAACACTGACGTGTGGAAAAGTGAACGCGGGCCTAAAAGGGCCAGCTCTGTAAGGCCAAGGGCCTAAAAGGGCCGGCCCTGATATACTTTTTATTTTTTTAAATTATTTATATGATAATAATATTATTGATCATTTATATTTTGTTAATGATGTTGAAAATATTTAGTTGTTATTATCTTTTTTAAAATTAAGTTTCATAAGAATATTTTGTATTAAGAATCATAAAAAATTTATAAAAGATATTTCTTATTTTATAAGAAAAATACGTTAGATATTTCTTATTTACTGTAAAATTTCACATATGATGGTAATTTACTAATTTATTTGTATTTTATGTTTTTTATAGAGTTATTTGTCATTTTAGATTATTCTTTATTGTAGATAAAGATTATGAATATATTCATGATTTGTGAGAAGAAATTCTTGATATTTTTACCCTCAAGTAGAGCCTACTACACAAACTGAAGCACAATCAAATTTTCTTGAAATTGATGATAGTGGTGAAGAAGATGAAAATGATAGTCGTCATACTCATGTTGCTTAGAGTATTTAACTTCTTGCCTTCTTATACTTTTGTGCGGATTGTGAATTATTTGTGGATACTATTTTTTACCTTTGAATATGAATTAGTAACAATATTTATTTTATTGCATGAGGCGTGTAGTTAAATTTTGTGTAAATATGTTTAGGCCCTGTGGGCCGGCCCTGGCCCTCATGCTCTCGGGCCGGGCTTTGAAAAACGGAAATTTTTCTTACATCGGGCCCTGTAGGGCCGGCCCTTTTAGGCCCTGGCCCGTTAAGGGCCAGCCCTGTAGGGTCGGGCCAGCCCTGTAGGGTCGGGCCGGCCCTGATTCCCAGCTCTATTCTTATGTGGCAGCTATTAGGTATCATATTACTTTATGAGGTAATCATTAACCAGTTTTCTTCAAGGTTATGAAAACCGGACCGGTTACTGAACCGGTCGGGGTACTGGGTCAAGGGTCAGTAGGTCAGATCGGAGTCAAACCGGAGCTAAACCGATAATAAATTGAATATTTTAGACTTATAAATATGAAATTCTAAAGAAAAATTAAAAAAAAATTGATTTTTTAAAAATAAAAAAATATTGAACCGGTTCGGTCATCGGACCGGACCGGTTCAGTCACCGGGTCACCAGTTCCCGGGCCGGACCGGCTGGTCCGGTCCAGGTTCCAGAACAGTGGTTTTCTTTTCAAGAAATGAAGGACCCACTCACGGTAAGTGCAAAATACTTTTTTGTGAAAAGATTAATATCCTTATGAAGAAACACTCTCGCATAGTATCACTATTTGCATTATCCTTGGAGTGAAATTAGAGTTAAAAAGAAAAGTACACTTGTAACATTTTACAGCATTATAATCTTGATAAATGTCTCTAACAATCCTATATATCCTTAAGACGCTTGTGTAGGATTATTTTCATGAGAAATGTAGCAATAAAGGATTTGATATTGAGCGTAGATAGTGTATATGTTACTGTTGATCATGTCTTCCTTGAAATTTTCATGGCTTGATTTCTCACCATAGGTACGCACATTGTTAGCTTTACGCCTGAAGTTGAAACTCGGTGTTTTTTGACTGTTTCATGGACAAAATTTTAACTTGAAACAAATGATAGATTGTCGGAATAATTTTATAGATTGAAGAATTTATACCTATTTCCAAAAGCTTGTTGTGGTTATTAGCGATTAAGTAGTAACAGCTTATATAATTCATTGATATTGTGGTCTAACCATAACTAATCAATTATTGCATTAAGAGTCATGATAGTGGGAGAGACAAAGAACTATGATGCTCAATCTCTTCAAGCAAAGTGAAGCCACTAATATGTGTGACAGTGAGGTATCATAAGTCAAATCTAGAACATCAATAAAGTTACTGGAGGGCATTCTAATGATTTTGTATGAGATGTCTAAAAGCTAATGTTGGAGGTTTTATTGTTTTTGGTAATAATGAGTATTCCTTTGGTGAATTAAATCATTTACGTTGGAGGTTTCATTGGATGTGATTAATGAGAATATTAATTGGCTTAAATTATTTTTAAACCTCCCTGAAATAATTTATGGCAACGGTAATTTTGTGATGAGGTACCAACGGTCAACGATTATTAATGAAGAGAATAAATGTTAAGTTGCATCATGGATGATTATTACCATGGAAGTGTTTCCTCACTGTTGGCAACTCACATAATTAGTGATGGATGACGTGACCGTTGGTAAATTTAATCTCTTTCACAGAGGTGTTATTGTTTTTAAAAAATATATTTGATTGGTTTTTTTAATAACCTCCTGTGATAATTCCATTGACACTATCTAATTTTAACTCATATTTTGATGCTGAAGTTTTCAAATAATCCATATTTTTTAAATATATCGTTTATTTTGCGTAGTGAAAAAATAGTGAGAGAAAATTCTAATTCAATTAGAATGGGAGGAGAAAGTGGCGTGAGATTCTAATTTAATTACAATTTTTTTTTTATTGAAAATTTATGAAATAGTTGAAAGTGTGGGGTGCTTAACATGTGAAGTTACCATATAAATTTTTAAGTTCTAAACTGTTTTTAGCCTCATTTGATAAAGCTGAGTTGTAATTTAAAGTTAATTATGTGGAAGCTTTATTATTTACTATTGAGAGTAAATTTTATGAACTATGAAATTTTTGTGTAGCTTAAAACAAGTTTATGATAGTGATATGAAAATTCAATCATTTTCATGATTTGTGGGGATATATTTATAGTGGTATAAAAGGTTGTTTGGGACAGCTTTTTTGGATCGAGCTTATTATATAAGTCCGATTCACATAAATCGATATAAATCTCCACATATTTATTTCTTAGACCGTAAAAGTACCTCGTAGACCATAAAAGTATCTCATAGACTGTAAAAACTACTTCGTAGACCGCAAAAGTTACTTCGTATTCCGTGAATCACAATTCATAAACACTTATGAAGCTTCCATAAGTTAATCCAAACAGCCTCTAAATATGCATGACTATTGAGAATATGATCAACTGTAATGTTGTTGCTTCAAATTTAATATACAAGCATGGGTGAAGCAAATATGATTTTGGGTGTTGAAGTTATAAGGGAATAGTGATTATATATAATATTGAGAAATGTTTTTGAAGTTTGTTTTTTGAGAATCATTGTGAATATTTTTTATGATGCTAATATAGTTTTTGAAGTAACTTTGCAGCTCAATTTGGATACGCACAAATTATTAAGAATTTATTACATTAAAGGATGTTAATCACTGTAACATAGCTTGTACTATATGAAAATTGAGTATACATATAAATATGTGGTCTCATGAGGAAATTAAAATATCTAAAGGGTGTTATAAATGTCGATATCATGGACATTGGATTCCAGTTATACTAAAATATACAGATGTTAACTGAATTTTTATTTTAGGTAAGAAATCTACTGGTAGCCAAATTAAATTATTATACGAGTTAGAGTTTGTTACTTTGAAATTGGCTGAAATTGGAGGGTAAATTGTTGAAAACCTCTTAGAAAATATTTTGAAGGAAACCCGACATTTAATGTCAATGAGATGTGATTGCCAAATGGCAATAGCCATTGTTAAAGAACAATAGTGCAAGTGGAAACCATTTGAGATATTATGTGAATAAACTAGCTTAAGACTTGTGGAGTTATCTCAATTGATTTTGTGAGGTCAAAAAATTGACCTGCGAAGCAGTTACCAAACCCCAAGAAAAATTAAATAAGCCGAGGGGAATGGGACTAAAGCCAATTCGAAATTAACATCGATAACTACCCAACCTCTATGATTGGTGATCTCATAAAAGAGGTTTAATGGGTAATAACAAGTCGCTTATTGGTTATGCTGGTACTAAAATAAATTACCAATCCTTTCATATGGTATAAGAAAGTGCTAGAATGCATTATGGTGGGGTTGAGCTAAAGCTCTTAATGATTCTATAATCCTACAGGATGGTGAGTGAATTGCAGGTACATCTCATGAAATCCCCTATATAAATGAGGAGTGGGGCCGCTCCTATGAGATCATGACAAAATCTCTAGAGCATTCATTAAATACCAGGACACGCACATGTGTAAAAACACGCTAACAACGGGAAATGTAGATGTATAATTTGACTCTTCATGCCTCTAGTATACGCCCAAAAGGTGTTAGTTTATAGTCCATAGGACAACTAGTATCTCTGTGTACTAAGTATTATTAGTCTAGATTTGATTCATAGTCAAAGGAGCACCAGATACTATGGTTATATCTATATGTGTAACTCAGCTAATAGAGCTACGAGCTTCCTTTGACACATGTGGGGGATTGTTGTAAATTATGTGTGTGAATGTGTCAAAGGAAGAAGTTTCATATAACTCAAGATTGGGAATACCCTAGTGTATAGTAAAGTGTGAGCTTAAGTTAGTAAAAATGCTTACAAGAGGAGTTTCTAAACTGACTGTTAGAACTTTAATGTGCTTTAATTAACCTATTTTAATGACACTAAATGGTTTTAAATCATCATCAACCATTATTTGTAAATGTCACTTTAGCTGTCATTAAGAAGTATTTAATAGCCATCATCTTTGCTCAATAGTCATATAATTTCTACCTGGAAATGTACAAAATAAGATCATAAGGACTGAGGACCGAGCACTGAGGTGCTGCTGCCAACTATTTGTACAGTGCAAGGTGCTAACAGCAACAGTAAATGAGTAGGTTTGGTAAAATGAGGTCGAAGAAAGATTGATACGAGAGTTTCTGTGCTAAGTTGATGTTTGTTGTATCGAAGCCATAGGATAGAAGGACATGGAATTTGTCGGGATAAGGTTTAGCGGGCTCAAGGAAATTTGAAAAACAAAATCAGAAAATGAATATTCTGACCATAATATTCCTCTTAATATGAATCAAAAGAAAGGTTAATACCCTCTGTACTAAAATTTAAAAAGTTAAAAATTGTTGGTATTCTTAAATTTATTTTGCATTGTTTTCTTGTTACTTTTCTTTATAGACACACATACATGTACAGTTTTAGATTACTACTCATACTTTACCTGATTCTTATTTTTTGAGCTAATTTTAGAATTTTAGGTGGCAGTTCTGGACCCTTCTTCGCCTAATGTGTTATAATAATCTCACAATCTGAAATATAACCAAACTAATCAAATGAAAAAGATAAATGATTATACTAAATCCTAAAAAGTGGTATGTAACAATGTTGTAAAGCAAATATATTAGTATATAATTTTTGGAACCAGTTTGGGTGCCATCAAACCTCATTTAGATCTAGTTCAAATTTAATATGTCAATGAAAATGGTATAAACATGTTTATTTATTCATTTAACAAGTTTTGATTTTGATCTATACACATAAGTCACAATAGTCCATGTTAGTTTACTTAATAGTATTAACACCACATTAGCAAAGTTAGCTCGGTTAAGCTCAAATCCAAATTCTTATGTATCATTTCTGGTCAAAAATATAAGACTCAGTTGACTTCAGCTCAATAGCAGAACTTCTCTACACAATTAACCCAGATGTATCTGCACCTTTGCCAATTAGGCCCTATATCTGTGTTTCACTTAATTAACTAGTAAACAAGTTTGTCAAATTTATTTACTAGCACCCTGATAAACTCATAAGCTATGAAGCCCATGAACAGGAAAAAGAGCCATGTTTGTGTGCCACCTAACAACACACACTATATAAAACTTCAATATTTTGTCACGATACAGCATTTGTGTTACTGAATGAGCCTCGAAGCATTTTACTTGGAGATTACTGGGTCAAATCTTAAAAACAGCCTCTCCCCTAATAAGGTAAAGCTACCTACATCTATCTTTTCCAGATCCATCTAGTGAGAGCCTTGTGCACCATAGGCTTCTGCATACTACACTACTACTTAGCCCATGGCCATGAGTCATGCAGCTCATAGTTGAAAGAGTCTCATCCACGGTGAAGCATTTATTCTAGCCAAACTAATACAAAGAAATCAATGGCTAAACGTACCAATTGACTAAGCACAAATATTGAAATATGCATTCAGAGAAAAATTGGAAGAAAGCTACTACGAATCAACTAGCCAATTGTAATCATAAATTTTGGACACAAATTATGTTACCCCCGAGAGTTGAACAGTGCAAAATCATTGATGAACTTGGTTCTAGACAAAAAGTTCGAAAAGAAAAACAAAAAGACAAGCAAATCAAGCTTTCCATAATTGAAGTTGCAGTTGAGCAGAGCATATTACCTAAAGAGGCTAAGATATATATATATATATATATTTCTCCCCCACTTCAGTCTTCACCACCATCAAATCCTCTTCCATGAATTCCATTCCTCCGCAGTCTTCGGCACACCCAATTCAATCACCATTATTATCAGGCCATCCACATAATTTTCCCTGATAAACACAGAGCACCACCAAAATCTATATCTAACTGGTTACAAACAGAATCGACCAAGCAGTACTTTTTACAAACACCTTATGGGCAATCTGTGAAAAAGCTAAGAGCTACCACGCAATCTGTAAACTATGCGGCCTCTAGACGAATCATACCGACTAACTTCAACTTTAACTCTATCTCCAGGCAAAATTCGAACGAAATTCTTCCTGATTTTCCCAGAAATATAACCCAGAATCAAATCTTCGTTATCGAGACGTACCCGGAACATGCCGTTGGGAAGGGACTCAGTGATCAAGCCTTCGAGTACCCATTTCGACTCACTGGATTGGTCAGCAGGAGGAGACTTGGCCTGCAAGAGAAAACTCTCTAGAGGCTTAGTCTCCAATAATGGATGAGATTTAAGGAAAAGGGGGCTGCTGCGAGAATGGGAAAAGGAATTGGATTGAAGTGTGAAAGGGGAAAAAGTGGGTCTTGGAGAAGGAAGAAGATGGGTATGGAGAATTGGGGTGCAATATTGGAATGAGGATGAGGCTAGCATCTCTGCGAGAGTGAGTGAGTTGGGTAGGTTTTGGTGAATGAGGTTGAAGAAAGATTGAAACTGAGTTTGTGTGCTAAGTTGATGTTTGTTGAGTCGAAGCCAATAGGATAGAATGGAAGGACTTGGAATTTGCGGGGATAAGGTTTAACGTGATAAAGGAAATTTGGAAAGAAAAAAAAAAAGGTTAATATAATTTTTTATCCCTAAAATTTTGACCTAATTTTGATTTTGGTATCTTCAGTGATTTTGGTCCTTAAAGTTTGACTCGATTTTAGTTTTGGTCCCTCAAGTTTACTCTGTTTATAATTGTTGCCTCTCCTCCTATAATCCTCCGACTCTTCTTCCATCCCTCTTCCTCTGTCAAACTTGTAAGTCCTTTGTGTTTTCAATAAAATTTTGTAATTTTTTAATACTTCTTTGCATCATGTCCTTACCTCCTAGGATGAATTGATCATTGGTTGGTTCTACCGTCTCTCAGTTAATCACGAGCACCCCCTTTGCATGTATATTTAATTTTTTGAATTTTAATTATGTATTAAGGAGTCTGTTTCCTCCTCTACTTCATTTCCCTTCTCCTCCCTCTCCCTTCTGGTCCTCTCAGGGTCTCCTCCTCCATCTTGGTATCAAAGCTAAACTTGAGGGACCAACAATTATAAACGGAGTAAATTTGAGGGACCAACAGTTATAAACGGGGTAAACTTGAGGAACCAAAACCACTGATTTCAAATTTAAAGGACCAAAATCAAAATTGGACTAAAATTTAAGGATCAAAACCACTGATTTCAAACTTAATGGACCAAAACTAAAATCAGACCAAATTTCAGGAATCAAAACCACTGATTTCAAAAGTTATATTAACCCACAAAAAATTAGAAAATGAATAGTCTCACCATGTTAAATTAAGATTCATCTTAATATGAATAAAAAACGAAGGTTGATACACTCTATATTACAATAAAAATAAATAAATCTGGAAAATAAATAAAAGTTGTTGGTATTCTTTCATTTATTTTGCATTATTTTTCTTATTTGCTTAAAGGGATATATAATCCTTTTGAAATAACAAGTGTGCTTCCTCAAATTTCAGAAAGAATCACAGGGAAAATGTTAAGAATTTGAGTCGTACTGCGCACTTAGACCCCTATTGTATTATATAGACAATATGGTTAAAACAGATTCAATATAGACCATACACGTATATACAGAGAATTTTATACAACCATAACCCTAAAATCGTATATAGGTCATGTCTACAATATTTACTGCACAATATTTATAGCAGTAATATTATACTCTAGCATGTTCAAATCTGTGTAAGAGTGACTTATCATTTCAAACAATAATTTGTTAATATTTATTTTCTATAATTTTCTTCTTGTTACTTTCCTTTATACAGAGATATATGCATAGTTTTATATTATTATTTACTACTCATACTTTACTTTACTCTCATTTTTTGAGTTATTTTTAAGAATTGTAGGTGGCGGTTCTGTACCATTATTGGCCACATGAATTGAGAATTCTGACTGTTGATTTGTTCAAAAATAAAACTTGATATATTATAATAATCTCACAATCTAAAATAACCACACTAATCAAATAAAAATGAGATATGATTATAGTAAGTCTTAAAGAGTGGGAGTATAAACTACATGCTTGTTTTCATTGTAATATTTTAATCTAATTTTCTAAAAGAAATTTTGTCAATCAAAACGGTATAAACATGTTTGTTTTGACATTTATATGTGTTTCAATGTGTATGAAAGCTAATAAACGCATATTTGAGGGGAGAACATTAATTTAAATATGTTTTTAAAGTAGTTTTTTTTTTTTTGGCCAAATGTTTTTAAAGTAGTTGGTATGATACTCTATCACATGAGAAATGAAAGAAAAAAAATAGGTTCATGAATCATAGGTTTGGAATTCATTAAAAACAACACAGAATTCTCGAGTAAAGTTATAATCCCTTAACATTGAATTTAAATGAGATTAATTTGTTAAACATTTTTTTGTTATCATGTAACTTAGGTTTTAAGAGCTCATCTTTAACCCATTTTATCAAGATAGAAATTACTATCACAAAATGAATAAGTAATACATGAGGAAACACAAATTATTCATTATAGATCACATAAATTTTATTAATGTCACGTAATTCATTTGTTAATAGGTCATTATTTTTTTTTTCCAAATAGGGAAAAAAACTCTTTCTCGTAGACAATTCAGGCTTTCATCATTATCATACATAAATTTTACATGAACCACCATTAACACAAAGTCAAGGTTTCTACATAATTTTTTAACAGGCAAGGCCTCACTAAATCAGCCACATTACCCCAACTGAGTACTAACCATTTAGTTTATTTATAAGATTTTTGTTACACAAGCTTCTTAACTACCACATGACATTATAAAACAGCTGAGGCCATTTGCACTTTGACATAACACAAACTTTAATGCAAATATTGTTGCTTGCCTATACTGTTTCTTCTCTTTCTTTTTCCTTTTCATTTTCCTTTTCTCCTTCTTCTTCTTCTGGTATAGTCACCATAGGCACTTTCTGATATCCTTCTTGTGACCTTCTAAACCTACGAGGCACAACACAAGAACCTCCAAAACGTTGCTGCAACAAGATGATGACAGCAAACATAAGACTTCCCAAAGGAATAACAATGTCCCAAGTAGTGGAGTAGTAATCTGCACTTGGATCAGCATAATAATAGTAGGAGCCATAATCATCTTGCTCATCAAAGTTATGAGCCCTGTAAAGATCATAAGCATGAGGTAACATTCTCACAAAACTAGTCCCAAAGTAGAACCAACATGACAGAGCATTCTCCTTCATGTTTGAGAACAAGTTGAACATGATTTGCGGCAACAGAAAACCATCCAGAACCAAACCTCCCAAGTGTTTCAAGCCTTCCCATGATGAAGGTCTCTGAAATGATGACGCTGCATTACCATAATATTGTTTGTTAGAGATTACAATATAAGAGTCACACATTGACTAATTAGAGAAATGATTGAAAAGGTATATAATATTAAAGGAAGTTCAATCAAATTGGCTTAAGCTATTTTGACATAAAAGACAACCCTAATTTGTACCTCTATTTTAAAGAATTTAATTTAATATCATACAATATCAAGAGCCATTCAACCTTGGAAACCAAAAAAAAAAAAAAAAGAAGAAGAAGAAGAAGAAAAAGGGAAAAAAAAGTAAAAAATGAAAAAGAATGAAATTGTGGACTGAGGCCTATATTAACCTCTTAAAGAAATGATTGAATGTATATAATGTCAAGAAAAGCCCTATCAAATTGGTTTAAGCTATTTTGATAGAAAAGACAACCCTGAAATTTTTTTGCCAACAAAAGACAACCCTAATATATATATTATCTCAAAGAATTTAACATATAGTATAACTATAAGAGAACTAGCAATTCAGGGAAAATCAAGAAAATGATCATACCTTCATAATTGTTCTTTGACTTCAGTAATAGAGCAATTAAGAAGCATAATGCATATAAGGGCAATATGACACAAGCAGTTTTCTTCTCAGCAACCCAGATTCTCTTATGGCTTTCTTCATCAACCTTTCTTGCTAACCAAGTTACCCTCAGAAAACGAAGAAGCAGCAGGAAAACCACCATACTTAACAGCCTCACAGTTGTTTCATTCACCTCAAGTTGAAACCACCCAACATTTCTAAACACGAAGTTTCTGTTGTTAGGATTTTGAGTGAAGATGGCTTCAAAATTCAGAACCAGAGGCACCATGTGGCCTAAAGTGAGAATTGAAACCATAGTAAGTGATATTAAGGGAAGCACTTTGGGATTTCTCTTCAAATGGATGAGTTGCGATACCAGAAAAGCAGAAGCCAGAATTGTTGATACAAGAACCATTATAGTCTCTATGTCCATTCTCCAAGCTGTGTCTTCTCCTTGAGTGTAATAAGCATATGAAGTTAGGTTCAAGACTTTGAAGTAAAGAGGATCTGAAACTTTCCTTCTGCTTTCAATGCTTCCTTTGATGTGGCTTCTTCTTCTTGCAGCATCAAATGGTGGGAACTCAAACTTAATTAGAATCTCACAATCTGAAGAATCTTCAGCTTTTGGGGTCCCACTACTAAAGTTTAAGACAAGATTCCTGCAGCCAACCATACACAAGATTCCTGTCTCAGCATCATAGGTTCCCTCAGCAGAAATCGTCACGTGCTTTGAGGACTTGTTGAACAGAGATTTCTTGTCCTCTAACATTGAATTAGAGTACAAGGTCAAGGTGAAGCTAACATTAAACAAGGTAGTGTTGCTAATAATGCCTTCATAAGGCTGGGAAATCGAGGTGGCCGTGACTGAATCAAAACTAATGAATGGATCCCTGTATATCTCATCACCAACAGCTAATTGAGATGAATCAGCCCAACCTATTCTCTTCTTGTATTCTCTAACAGAAAATTGAGTTCTCATGTAATGAGAATCAGCATATGGGTACCTGTTTTCTTGATTCTTGACATGGTTGTGTCTGGTGGGGCAAAATTTCTCGACTTTCTTTAACTGGGTATATTCATACTTCAAGCCTTGAAGAACCACCTTAGAATTCTCAAAACCGTCATTGAAGTTCACCAGATCTTTCTGAGTTTTGTTACTCCAGATTTGCCCCACAATTCTGCTGGTGTTTTTGATGGATAAAACGGATGGGAATTTGAGCCTTAATCTGATTGAGCAATCACCAACATGAGCCCCAGACAAGGATGATGAAGAATCATCCTTCACTCCCATGAAATTGCAAGCCACTATCTGTATTTGATTCTTCGTCTCATCCCACCATCCTTCACCTACGAACATTGGTGTTTGTCTTGTGACATTGACAGGCTCGAAGCCATAATAATGATAATCATCATAAGGAAATCGCACCAGAACTCGAAACCTCAGCTTGTCCGTAGTAGAAGAAGAAGAACATTCAATCTTGTCCATAGATATCATCGATCCACATGATGATCCATTTTTGTTCTTCACAGAATTAAGATGGCAATCTATAGGGTGGTCCAGATAAAGCCAACGAATTGCCCTCGAGACTTGTTGTGAGCAAAAAGATGAGGGATCTAGGGTCAAACCTTCATCATCATCATTTTCATCAGAAGCAAAATCATGTTCAACTTCCTTAGAATCCAAGCTATACTTGTAATTCTTCTGGGGAAGCATCAGAACATAAACGGGTTCAAAGTAACGGTCTTGATGATCACCATCAGCAGGACTCAAGCTTCCATGGATGAGACTAGTCACGTTACTGGAGTTGAAAAGGTTACTCAGTTTGAAAACAGCATCGAGATCATGAAAAAAGTCACCATCTTTGGAATACCCTTTACCTTTCCCAACCATACAAAGCCTTCCTGAAGATTCAGACCAGAACCCATCAAGATTGAAGACGACGACTTTGCCACTATTTCTACTACTGTAATAACGGTCATTATTGCTTATGAACTTTAGGGTAGCTTCAATTTTGTACAACCCAGAAGTCTGTGTTTGGTGTACTTTGTTGGTTTGAAGAGAAAAGCCGTTTTGTAACCAAGAAGAGCTAGTTTTGAGGATTTTTTCACCTCCTTTGAAGTAACCAGTGTGAAGCTGAGGAAGAGGGAAAGAAGACGGTTTGAGCTTGAGGGGAACAGAGTCAGGGACGATGGAAGCACAGTGAGATTTGTATGGAGAAGGTGTTGAAGCAGAAGTGAGAAAGTTGGAAGAGAAGAAAGTGGAAAGGAAGATGAGAATGAAGAGAAGTGTGTTCATGGCTAATTAAGAAAGGGGTAAAGGAAATTGAAGGAGGTGAAGCAGAGGATGGTGTAGAAACCGAAGAATAGAGTTAGTTATATATATACCAGAGAATTCGATTGCCTCCCTATATTATCTTTCATGAAAATTATAAATGCAAATTGCAAAAAAAAATTCATCATTCCCTTATTCCAGTAAGCAAATACTTAAATACTATTTAAAATTTAAAATGTTAAATTAGTTTTACTGATGATAAAAATAATGGGATTGATAAAAAAAAGTATGACAATTAATAACTCAATTTTTTAGGAAATCAATGATTTAATATTTTAAAATTCAAGTGGTATTTAAATATTTTTTCCCTTTCTTCTTTACCCTTTTTTTTATAATTTTTAGAGGACAAAATGTCTATGCAAAGGGAGTATCCTCCCCTCAAAGAAAGTTACTCACTCTTATTTATAATACATGATACTTTAACTAATTCACAAAAAAGAAGAAGTGATAATTAATTCATTAAATATATTATAAATTGAAATTTTTTTGGGAGAATGCCAAAAAAATACTATTTAAACTTCAAAATCCCGTTAACAAGTTCGGTAATGGGATTAACAAGAATGATAATGCAATTAACAAATCATTTTATTGTTAAATCACCTATTTGGGATTTTGAAGTTTAAATGGTATTTTTTTGGAATTCTCCCAATTTTTTTCTACTTTTATCCTTATTGAAAAATGTATTTAAAAATTTAATAAATATGAAAAATTGAAAATAATAATTAATTACAAGGAAAAAAATGAAATATGAGCATTAATTATCTTACAAATGACTTATATTTTAGATCAAACTATTCTTCTAAAAACACTATATATTATGCACCATAAGAGTATATTATGTTGGGTAAAGAAACAATAGTTTGATTGATTCCTCAAATTTTATCAATCAAAACAATGATTAAAAAATTTAAAATTTATTAAGAAAATATATTATTTTAGTTCCTTTTTTTCCATCTCCATACAACTATTTTAATTTTTATTACTGCTGTCGTTGTTGTTAGGCCTTTTTCAATGTTTTTAGGAAGTTGTGATCCATATACCATCAGGATTCCTATTGGGGATGTCACAAGGCTATAATGGTTATTGACCAATATTTTACTCCCCGGTTCTTATTATAAGGTTGTAGTTCAATTTCTTCCTAAAAAAGAATCTTACATTAGAGATAGGAGAGTGTGTTATATACTTATATTAAAAATCTGCATGTTTGTTTTAGCTTATTATCACGATTGAAAAGTATTTATAAGCTTGGACATATAAATCGAGACAATTCTCACCACATAACTTACTTCTTATTCCATAAATTACGGTTGAAAAATACTTTTGAAACTTCCAACTATTATCTCAAACGAGCATGCCTCAATTGACGAATATTTTATTTTATTGCCTTTAATATCAGTATTCAAAAGTTAAATTATTATGTAATTTCATACAAATTGTAAATTATTATCTCCACACCATTAAAAATAATATCTAGTTAGTAATCATATCAAGATGCCCATATTTCCAACCCTCGTGAGAAAATTGTCCATAGAGTCTTAAAAGTCATAATTGCTTGAGAAAATCACATTGAAATATTATATTAATATCCCTATTAAAATTATATTCAAGCGCAATGCAAAAAAATGTAATGTTACTTAATTATCTTTACTGTTAAAGTTCAAAACAATATTATATTAGAGTTTGATATTGATTCAAAAAAAAAAACTGTATCAATATATTATAAATAAATTATAATATTATATTTGTAAAAAAATTACCTGACAGGCTAAAACGTTAATACATTAAAACCAAATACAATCCAATCTATTAGTGTGACTTCTTTTTTTTTCCCCCAATGATATTAGTGTGACTTTCACCAAAAAAGAAAAAGGCATTATCTTGACGATTAAAGTTGACTTTGAGTCAACTCTAAAGACTTTGGAGTCTAGCTAAGAAAGAGGAAATCATCGCCATCCACAAAAGACTTGTCTACGGCGTTGGATAGTCTTGGGCACCCTGTGAAATCCTCTTCATAACTTAATTAATTAATTTTTTTGGCCGGATAAATTGAAATTGTTTAAGCTATTTTTTTCAGAGAAATTTCGTGGATATGTCATCGATCATACAAATAGTCAAATGTCAAACAACGTTTGTTCTCTATCCATAAATTTCAAACAACTTAGACGTAACTTTTGGGGCAACATTAAATGCCAGAGACCCCAAGTCTTTGACAAAGTCTTAACCATTAGAGAAGGTAAAATTAAAATTTTTTAATAAATATTTACATTGAAGTTAAAAATGTCAAATTCAACATCAAACTTTAAACATTTATAAACCTTCTTCTGTTAAGCGGGTCAGTTAAATATTTTCATGTCGTTTCAACAAAATCTTCAGTTTAATTGTTAATCAAAACTTCAAAATTGTAAAATGTTTTGAAAAATTCTATAGGTGCACATTTTTTTCAATAATTCAAAATAATATTGAATTTGAATTATTTTTATATAAATGTCCTGAGCTTAGGAGTCTAAACTGTCTGAGCAACAAGTTATGATCATGATGCATTACATAAAATTTAAGAGATGAGTCATAGTTATAGGAACTTGTATGTAAAACGCGCAATTTCTAATAATTTTTCTATTGTACATTTATTGATTATGAAAAACACATGTTCCCATATGTTTTAGGCAAAATCTCACTTAGTCCCAATTATTAGAAAAAATATCAAAAAAGTCTCATTGTAGATTCCTCTATTAGAAAAATCCCTAGTTATTTTATTAACATAGATAAGATTGTCAATTGTCACTCTATGATTTATCAATATAGTCATATACATTTGTCAACGAAAGCTATTTTAATTAACATAGATAGGCTTATAACTTATTACTCTATAACTTGTTAATATAGTAACACACACCTATTAACAAGAGCTGGTTTGACTAACATAGATGAGTTTATCACTGCCCACTCTATAACTATAACAATATAGTTATATACACTTGTCAACGGAAGCTGCTTTAATTAACATATATAAGCTTATCAATGGCTGCTCTTTGACTTATCAATATAGTCACATATATTTGCCAATAAAGTAACTTCACATTTGATATTTATATCACTGAGATTCTTAAGGAATTTTTTTTATAGAGGAATCTACAATAAGATTTTTTTTTTAATGTTTTTTCTGCTCCTTAGGATCTAAATGAGATTTTCACCATGTTTTATTTTTTGCATTGGAAATGATATAATGTTTGGTTGAGGTGAAAATTTACACTAAAATTTTTCACTGAAGAGCAATGTTAAAGTATTTTTTAATTGTTTAAAAATTACGGGTTAATCTCAATGAACAATACGGAACAAAACTGTTACATTTTGAAATTTCTAAGATAATATTGAATATACAAAAACTTTTAAAACAACGTTACTCCAAGAGCAAAAACTTTCATGACAAATTAGATGGAATGAGCCACACTTGCCTCTCCATTCCTAGTTCCACAGCTACAATATTGCATATCCCAGAGATTACTAATAGATCATTCCCAAATTCACCAGGAGCAAATATGCTAGTGTCAGTCTGTTAGACCAAATAATTATAATGTAGCCCATTTTACCAATAGGCTTCCCTTCAATCATTTGTTTATATATATTGCTGGAAACTAAAACCCTGAGTCATACTGACAAAGTACTAGCATCATTTGCAACTATATACAATGTCCAAAATTATGTGCAGCCATTTTTCCCAATGTGAACGAACATAAGATAAACCATCAAAAGATTTTGGATATTTTCATGAAATAAAATAAACCGGGAGCTATTAGTTATAGCTTAAATATGCCTCCTATATATATCAAGTCTCAAAATTGGGCTTCATCAGAGAGAATTCAGGTAGCAGGAGCAGCAACATCAGGGTCACAACCTGCCTGCACGTTCCCGGTTGTAGCCGCCACCTGTGGCAAGAATTTCTCGCAGTCCTTGGCTCCAACTTTGGAAAATTCTCCAACAAGCCTATTCACAAATCCAGTTAAAGTATCCTTAAACGGCTTCGAGCAGCTCCGGTCACCCGCGTCAACATCCTGCACCCCACCTTTGACCAAACAGCCAACTTGAGCACCATCCATGTATGCTTTACATGCCACCAAGATATCGCAAGCCCGGTTGCAGAAATGCCCTGCGACAAAGTCCTCAAAATGCTACAGCCAAAAATAGGCCATGACAGTCAGATTTTGAGCCACCAAATAGGAAAAGGGGCAGTAGGAAGTTTATGGCTATAATGAAGAAAAACCCTTTTGCATATTCTAGCACTTGCCACATTCTACATTCATGACTTCAAGGATCCAAGTAATCTTCAACTAATTCTGGGTTCATAACTGAATAAACTACTTAATAATGCCATGCGATGTTATGACCTTTTGATGCTATGCTATAGCAAGATAATTATAGAAATCCATAACCAGATTTATGAGTGACCACAAAATCATGTTTTAAGCAGAAAAAAAAATTGTGTACACAGAAGAAAACTGCTGAATTATGGAAGATCCTTAGCCATCTTTGGAGGGGAGGTAAGGAAAACAAAAAAGATAGAACTTGTAGTATCAAGAAACTGTGATGATGTAAATAAATGCATACTACGATATATGGACACACTAAAGAGTTATATCTGTGCCTGACACTCATAATAGATATAACACCACACAGTACACTACTTTAAAATACTTGTGAACACTTAAATTTTGCCATGTTTCCTCCTATGCTTATGCAAATGGACTGATACATGTTATGAATTTCACCACATGCAAAAACCATCCCAATAATCAAATAATGTACCTAGTTCGATGTAGTAAACTCATTTCGACAACATAACAAACTTAACCATTAACTACATATAATTGACTAAAGGGACTGAAACCAAACCCACATGCATTTTTTATCAGATCTTTTGTTCTAACTTCTAAATTAATCGATTAATTTAGTCATTTAGTCCCTCAAGATTCTAAATGCATTGTTTGTTTCTTTTCCTCCCATTCCTCTCCTCATGTTATGCCAAAAGGCACAGGAAGGCATTCCTAGGTGATGCTACAAGTGCATATGGCGAAGGCTATATAACATACATATCAAATCCATAACAGATGTCTGATTAGATTTTTTTCATTGGCCTTGGCCATTCATTTTGCAATTTGAAAGTCTATTATTTTAACCTATGTCACATAAGATCACTCTTCTCACTAGATACAAGTGCCTGTGTGTACATATATATTGCATGAATGTGCATAAAACTTGACTGAGGTTTAAAAATGAACCATGATATAGTTACGAGAATCACACCTTTGGAGGCTTTTTCATCACGTACATCATTGTCTTCAATGACAGAAGAAATGCATCCTCGTTGTACTGCAGGGACCTCATTTCACCCGAGGCAGAACCACTCATATGAGCAAAACCAGGCTCATTAAAATAAGGCTTTGCATTCAAGATTAAACCTTGTATAGAAACAAGAACCTGTAGAATTGTTGAAACACCAGGAAGCCACTTCTCATTCTTATTGCCAGACCAAGTATTGAGCAGACTAAGGCATACTTTGCCACAGTTATACAAATTTGGGTTGATCCTAACACCACCTGAGTGGTAGTGGACCTCCTGCCATGAAATTTTCCATAAGTCAGACTTGTACTTAAAGGGAGAAAACATGAAAGTGATGTCAATAAGATATAGCAATGATATCCATACCGGTGGCACATTGGGGTAGCCAGTGGGAAAGAAAACATCAAAAAAGTAGAGACCATCATGATAAGGAGTACCCTCTGCCCCAATAATTACAGCTCTCAAAATATCCATCCTTGATTCAGAAACTCTAACAAATATCGTATCTGACAAAATCAATCAAAGAGAGGAACAGTGAGAGATATTGCAAAGAATATAGTGAAAGGTTGCACACTATGTAATCCATAATACACTGTTACATCTACTTTTAACACTAGCTCAGATCCCTAGTATTTCAATTACAATATTAACATGACATTATTTCAAATGCATACTGATATTTAAATATAATAAAGGATTAGAAGTTAGTTAGGGAAGTTAATATAGGTAGCCGTTGAGACTTTTAACCCTTTATTATATTTACATATCACTTACACCAAAATAATGATCAGTGCCAATTGGCTTATGGATCTAAGAGGTTCTCCCTTCAATGTCAACATCAAAGATGAAAACCAGAGACATAAAAATATTCAAGGATTATCAGCTTGAAAAGGAAACTAGAAACAAAAGATATATACTAAGGAAAACGTCACTTCCAATTTGTAACTAATAATAACACTTAAAATACACTCACCAGGCAAATCCTTCTCCAGAATCCTCCACTCTTCCTGAATTTTCTTGGACCAAGATTTTGAATGCTGTCAGAAAAATAGCTTAATGAAAAACCAAACTACGAAGATCAAAACTGAAAGAGACAGTTCCCAGAAAACTAAACTACCTGCTTCAAGGAATAACTCTTGCGATTATAGTAATGGTCTGAAGTGTCTTCAACTGTGTCAAACTGTTTAAACTGTTGGAATTTCCTCAAGATTTCTTCCCTATCTTCATCAGGGATTGTGACAACTGGGATGTTAGCAGTGGTTTCATTCTTTTCATCACTAGCATTATTATGAAACCAAGTATTCCCAAACATTGGTGGAAGAGGGGCATCAAGAGGATCGTATGGATAATAAAAACCTAAATTATCTGAAGGATCTGTAAAAGGTGGATTAGGAGGATTCTTCCACATACTAGAGTTTGCTGATTCCAGTCCAGGAATATGGTATGACCCTTCAAAAGGTGGAAAGAAATTTGAATGGGACATAACATCTTTGCCATGTGCCTTTTTTGCACTTTTAGCTTTCCACCAATAAGGGGGTTCAACTCCAGGTGGCAGCTTCAAGGACTCTGACTTGTGTGCTAAAGCATCATTATGAAATTCACCTAAAATAGAAAGCTTCTTCTTACGACCAAAAGGTCCTTTGAACCAATGAGGTTTGGATGAATCTACCCCTAGTGCTAGATTCAAGTTCAGCTTAAGCCCATCAACTTGTGAAAAATTTGATTTCTTTTTGTTAGAAGCAGCTTCAGCTTGTAACTGAGAAGACAATTTTTGAGGAGGAGGATTAATGGCAACATCTTTGGTTAGTGAACTAGAACTACCTACTGGAGCTTCTTGGATGAGGTCAGAAGTCTCCATTGCCCATGACAGCTGAGATAAGTCTGTCACATGAGAACCTTTAGCATCTAACTGCATATTACCCCAAGGATTCGAAGAATTACTTTCAGAATTCTTCAATTCCAGATCAAAATTTGACATCCAAGGAATGGGTGCCTCAATTCCAGCAGGTAAATCCACATGGTCAAAGTGTGCCTGTAACAGGGCGTACTCATCGACATCCATGAAATCTTCAGCAAAATGATCATTGTAGTCGTCATCATCATTTGATAGATCAGAACTGTGACCATCAACATTGATTACGTTATGTGATACTGAAGCAAAACCACTGGAAGATGCAAGACCACTAGCTGGTCCGAATTGTTCCAGAGAGGGTGGGGAACAAATATCACCAGACATTTCCTTAAAAGGAAACCAAGAAAAATGTTAAATCACGATTCATTTTAGTAAAGATAAATGAACCTGGTGCATGAAATAGAATTTCTTATTGTTTAAACCACAGCTAGATGATCACCATAAGCCATTATGAACAGCTTCAATTACCTTTCCCTTGTTGCTTCCACCAACTTTTTCACCAATAAACACTAAATCAGAAGAGTCCTCATCATTGTCTACGTCAATTACGTCACTAATAATAGCCTAGAAAAATCAAAAACACTATTTAAGAGTCAGATGTACCTGAGTAAGAAGAGGTAGACACAGAGACATCCAGGGAATCTTACACAAACAAGACAGCACGAATAATAGATCCAATTAAAAAAATTAGAAATAGAATTATGTAAAATCAGAGACTATAGCCTTCTATGGGAAAGTTTCATTAATCAGAGACTGTTTTCCTCTGCGGTTTAGAACTATATATGAGATGATAATCTCCAATATCATATTAACCAGTAGAATACAGTGGAACATTGTAATTCCACTACTCTGTTAGTTCTTGTTCCTCAGCAAACCAGAAAATATCAACTGCGTCAAGAAATAATTCATTTCATACATTTAAGTTGTTAAAGAGAAGAAAAGTGAATGGTTATTAGCATTATTAATTTATCTCTAATGCAACTACCCCAGTGCCAAAGTGCATTGGATTTGAAGATCAATTTGTATATATCAGGAAAAGCAATGATCAAAAGTTCCAGCTACATTGGAAAGGCAGAATGTCTCATTAATTTTCATGGCAGAATAACTATTCAACAAACCAAGAGAAATTGCTTTTACTGGTTTATTTAACAAGTAAAAAATTTATTGATAGAAAAGAAACGCTAGAATATCTTGAAATTGAATAATGAGCAGAGAAAAAAATTAGAGCTATCAAAATAACAAGGCCACTGATCATGGTCAAGTAAAATTTGTAAAGAGAACCCCTTCGGCAGGTAACCACAAAAAAGTTAGTAGACACCCCCTACATTAAGTTTACAGTGACAGACAAATTCCCTTGAAGATCCTTAGAGGCTAACACACAACTCCAGCCACAAAATCACTACACTGCTAATATAGCATCCTTCCTCAAGTTTTACTCTCCCCATCAAATAGATGAATCCATACAATAAAAACGTATCCAAGGCCTGTGATTGAATTAGTAGCCATACAAGGCTTCTTCTGTGGGGCACTATTCCCAGAATTAGAACGATGCAGGAAGAAAGAAACATCAAGAGAGGATCATATGGATAAGCTCATAAGCCGTCAACTTCTATAACAAATTATGAGTTAATCTTATCAAGTAGGACAGTCTAGTAAGTTTATTTCAAAAAGAAAAAGAATTCATATAGAAATATAGCCTACCAAATATATTTTTTACCAAAGGATATGATTGTGAGCAAAACCTTTAAAAAATATTATCATAGGTACAGTGACATCTAAACTGAAATCCTCACTACTCTTCTCAATATTCATCACAACGCACCACAGACTCCAATATTACAGCAACAGTCCCTAAACGTGCACCGCTTTAGGAAAAAATAGTGCAATCCTTATTCACGATTTGAAATAAAAAAACCCCAAGTTAATATACTAGGCGAACAAAACCGGGCACTTTCAACAGATACCCAAAAATTCCAATGGTACGATCAAGCATTCTCGGCTCACTAATTCAACTCATTCAAGCCTTCCCTGGTAATTATAGATTAACCGAAGTTCACACGTAGTGCCCCCATAAAAATAAAGCGAAAAAATTCGGGGACCGCGACTACGAATTCAGAGCAAGGATGAAATACGGGTGAACACAAAACATTAGCAATCGACATGAATTCCGAACACCCGTAACAGAAAGATAAAATATTTGCACAATTTTTCAGACCTATGAAGCAAAAACACCCGAAATTTCTCAGAAAACATGTGCTTAACAGACTGTTTTTACCTTCTGTTTCATCAGTTTCGTAGGGCGATGAATTGGGGGAGGGATTTCCACAACGTCAGGGTCCATCAAAAGCGAATTGCTACCGGAATATACACTCCTCCTGTTTACAGCGAAAACAAAACACAAAAGATTCTGCGAAAGTGTGAGGAGAGCGCGTTCATGCGGGTTTCATGAGACGAAATTATAATATTAACGAACAACAAAAACAATAGAGAGAGAAAAGGACTTGGATTTCCGAAACGAATATTGGGGCAGCGGCGGCAGCTCGATTGATCGGCTCATTATAAAGCTTGAGATGAAAAGTTTCTCCAGAGAGGAATCAACCCCCACTATCAGCGACTTAGACACTGAAATTTAAAAGGTAAATCGGTTTGATCTCATGCGGAAAAATAAAAATTTCTTTCCGGGCAAGAAAATAAAGAAAAAGACCCAACGAGACGACACTCGTAGTGAGAATAGTTTAGAGCATAGGAAGAGCAAAAGACAGCCTTTTTATGGCTTCGCGCCTTCATCTTACGAAGAAGCTATGTATCGGCATAGATGGTGACGAAACCGGATTTTCATTTTGAAAAAAGAGTCACGATATTTCAACAATTTACGTTTTCTTGCCACTACATCGTGATCAATTACGCCCGATACTTTTGCGGTTAGTTTTGTTTTCAACCCAATTTATATTAATATTTATAATTATAATTATAATTTGAGTGATTTTGTGATCCGCCTAGATAAGGTTTTGCATGAAATCGGAGGTCGGGGGCGCTTTTAATAATTATATATTTGTTTAGAATTTTAATAAATGTATTAATCGATGATTGATTGGGTGAGGTGATTGATGATTTTACCTAACAAGGTTTGGTTCATGAATTTAAAATGAAACATAGATGAGTTGCATGAATATTGGTTTATCACTTATGAATATGTGGAATTAATGATTTGGATTCACTCTCTTGAATTGGTAAGTCATTACATATTTATAAATAAATTAAATATATAAGTTTTTTTAAGTAAAAATTAAGGGTTTATATTTCAAAACTTATAGCCCGAAAGCTTTTCGTGCTTAATTAGATTAGTAGTGGACAATTATTATCATAATTTATATAAACGATATTGATTAAACTATCGTTTGTCATTTGTGGTTAATTGCGATTTCTGATTAGATTTTTTTTTTGGCAAGTCACTTTAAGAAGTGTGATTATGCTTGGATTTCATTTATTAAAAGTATTTATAAATATATAATTATAAAAAATGTATGAATTTTAGAAAGTTACATTCAAAAAATGAAATAAAAGAAACTAAAAGTATAAACGGCATAAAACTTTACGACAAAGTGCATATATTACCAAAAGAAAAGTTAAACATATTGAAATATATTTCAGATAGTATATTATGAGATCTATCTTCTTCTTGTTTTTTTTTTTTTTTAGCCAACTATATTATGGGATCTATCATTATAATAGGATTTAATATCTACATAGAAAAACAAATTAATAAATATGATAGCTAATTATTTTGTTAGGATTGCACCAGATTGTATTCAAGTTTATTTTTTCAGCAAAGTTGTTTACATTTTAATGATTATATTGAATGATAACGACAATTAAATATTTAATAATTATTATTAAATATGATTTAATAAATAACATGAATATTTAAATATTATTTTTATTTATATATTATTATTTAAAACAATTTAAAAATTCATGCTAGGTAATGAGCAAAACAGTATTTAAAATAATATTATTAAATTACTTTAGTTGAGAAATAATAGGCAAGATATATGTAGAGAATATTTAGAGAGAATTTTGGAAAAGAGATTAGAGGGTAGATTGAAGATTTTTTGTTTTTTGAAAAATAACTTAAAGAATTTTTTGTAGTGGATGTTTCATCGTGGTTTTCAAATAGCGTAAGCAACCCCCGTTACTTACTCAACGTACAGCTAAAGGGTGAAATCACAATTCATCGAGATTGATCAAAATTTTTTTAAAATTGTCTAAATAAGACAAATAATATTTATAAGTACTTTTTTTTATTCAATCGGGTTTATTTAAACTCCCGCCGCTTAACAAAATAAGTATTTGACCTCTTCTAACAAGTGTGCTTTCCAAAAATCAAACTTATGTTCTACTCTCTATAAAATAAAATAGTTTATCACTTCAACCAATAATTTGTTAGAAACAACATCAACAACAACAATTAGAAAAAGAGTTGTTTATGTGTTTAACTTTTCCAATGGTTGAAAAAAGCGTTTAATTCTTCCTACCAAAAAAGAAACTTTTTTTTTTTAAAAAAGTTTTTTAAATGATGAGAAATTAAAAAACATATTTCTAGTAGCTCTAGTAGCATCTAATTGAGAAATACATATATATTTTAGGAGTATCAGGTCATCTGAATTTTATCTAATAAAAATATAATAACTTATATCATTTTAATCTTAGTTGGCTAATGACTTATTTTAAAAAAATTAAATTTTATCTCGTTGTTGAGAAAAATATTGGTCGATCATTTTCTTTTAGTTTATTTCTAAATTAAGTTTTTTATAAACAAAATAATATTTAATTTTTTTTCATATGAGTCATCAGCTAATTATGATTAAAAATACCTAAAGTGTTTTTATTGGATAAAATCAAGATATCGTAATACTCCTGAATTATGTAAGTATTTGTCCATCTAATTGTACTATTTAATTATTTTGAGTTTCTTTTAAAATGAATTAGTAAAGGGAAGAAAATATTTTTTAAAAAAACGTATGTATATATATAAATATAATATAAAATTTCAAATTTATGAATAAGTACATAAAAAAATATGATGGGATCTAAAAAATATTTAACAATAAATCAATTTTTCATTGCAACAAAACACAGAATAATTTTTTTAATAAAATATTTATATAATAAATTATTTTACATAAAATTTTTTAGCTATGTGGAAATCATTTAATTTTTAATATTAAATAAACTGAAATTATATTTATTTTAATATCATAATTAAATGAATGAATAAATTTGAAAAAAAAAACGTATTATTCATCATGGTTGTATTTTGTTCACTATCATTATTGAACATTTTGTAAAAAGTAAAATAAAAAAATTTAAGCCCATTTTGAAAGAATTTGATTGCAAAGTCACTGTTTAAGATGAATGAATCAACATTTTCTATTAAATTAAACTAACAGTGTTAATGTTAAAGGAATAAAAGTACATTTTATAAATTTAAAAAACTAAACTAAAATTTAATATGAACTTAGAGGAATGAATGTATTTTAGCCTATTTTTTTATTAAGAAAACATATGGTTGGTAACCAAGATGAAAATATCCTTCCTATAGTATCATTATAACTAGAATGAGCCTATAGATTTATAAAGAATATGAAATGAATTATACAAGTTTTAAGAATTTAATGAATATGCTGAAATATTATATAACATTTATTTTGGAAATTATATTTTTATTAAGATCCATTTGGATCTATTGTATTGAATTAATTGTTAATCTAATTCAACTTAGTCGGCTCGTCAAGAAATGAATGGGACAAAAAATGGGACTCGTTCTATATTTTTATGAACAAACTTTCGTAAGTCAAATGAAAAGTGAAAGCAACAATTTTAAAGCAATAGATTAATCCAATGTGGGAATAGAGAATTTTCATACACTTCATTAGTGATTATTCAGTATTAAAATAATTATTTAATTTTACATGTCACTTTTCAACCTACAAATTAACCAATTTATCAACAACGCAGAATTTATGCAAATTTATAATAAAAAAATTAAATGGCTTCTTTTTTAGTATAAAAATTTAACAAAATTAACGTCACAGAATATGAACTATAAATTTTTTTAATAATGAATACATTTTAGGGAAAATGATAGAAAAATAATTTTAATAAAATTATAAATCAGGTTTATTACCAAAAATTGATAAGGTAATGACAAGATTTAATAAGTAATTCATAACTTTTTTATTGCCCGTAATTCACAACTTATTTTATAAGAAATACATGATTTGAAATCTTACAATTTCAAAGTTCTTTTATATCATTTTCCCTATATTTTACTCCATCGTCTTATTTTATGAAAATATATTTATTTTGTATTTTGTGACAACTTATTCATTGCTTAGTCAACATCTACATTTGCCTTAATTAACAGATTATGAACTAATGTCTATAATTGATAAAATTGTAAGAACTCAATTAAAAAATTGCATGGTCCTGGATAAAAATTAGAAGAATCCATAAGAACTGACCAATTAATGTTTTCAAGTTATAGATGGTACAATTTATTGTAAATTTAAAATTTATATTAAGTACTACTAATTTAAATATTTCCATAAACTAAATTCCATTTTTAGGGTGAAAATTCTTAAAGTTAAAGGGCAAAAATGTCTCGAAAGTTTCCACCGATAAGAAATGGGCACCTGAAAGTTTTCAAGGGGCCAATATTACCCAAAAGTTTCAAAAATTGTGTAATGTTACTCCTACAATTTAAAGTTGACCAATTTAACCATATGTTATGTCAAAATTAACCTTTAAATGGTGAACGCAGTCAATACTCAAATGTCATATTAGTGAAGGTTGAAAATCTTTTCCACACATCACATGTTCAAATTTGACATATGCTGCCCTACCAATAAACAGTGGGGCAACATTGCGCATTTTTAAAAATTATAGGTAACATTGCCCCTCAAAAGCTAGGTGCCCATAGTTCTTCAACTGAAACTTTGGGGACATTTTTGCCTTTAACCCAAATGCTTATTTCTTTTATTCAACCTTTTATTGCGTTCTTTCTTTATTTTTTCCCTGGGGCAACTTATGTAGTCTCCCTTCAAGTTATAATTGGAGGACTGATTCGTAATGAAAGAGGTCATTGGGTGGCGGGTTTCCAGCAAAGAATTGGATATGCACCTTCCACTGCAGCAGAGGTTATAGCTATTGGCACAGGGTTGAAAATGTGTAAAATGTTGAATATTTCAAAAATAAAATTGTTTTCTGACTCTATTGAGGCTATGCAGTTCTTGCTAACCGATTGTGGTCATGAACATCCGCTCAGAGATGAAATAGGTGATGTCAGATCACTTATCTCCTTGGATTGAGACTTAGAGATAATACATGTGAAGCGTGAAGCCTTAAGGAGCGCTGACTTCCTTGCTCGTACTGCCCATAAAACACAGTCAGATTTTACCATATTAAATGAACCACCAATATGGTGCTGGGTCCAGATGAATCAAGATTTAAGAGATGCTAAACTGGGGGTTTCATCTCACCATGACACAAACTTTTGTTGAGATGTAACTTTCAAGCGTAATGCTTGCCATTTTATTAAAAAAAAACTTTGTAAATATTCCTTTTATTGCATGCTGAATTTCCCTTTTTCTGAAATTTTATCGTTTCACTAATAATTTTGAAGTAACTATGAAACCAATGAAGATAATAGTTTATAACCTACATATCCGTGAAAGGATTCGCAAGAATGATTGATGTTTATAGGTAATGGAATTTCACCCTCAAATTCAATGAGTTCGATTTCATTACTTAAGAAACAATGGTATTCTGATCCTAAATAACCACGATTTTTATATTCTTCTATTACAATTTTATCAAATATAAAATATTTTTTGAGCCTAATATATCTATTACCGATAGCAATAACTGTTCCCCTTCCACGTTATTCCCCTTCTACTGCAGACTTTTTAAATAAGTTTTTTTTTTTTTGCCAGACTTTTCAAATTTTTTTAGTACTGGCCACAAGACCCTCTCTATATACATTGTCGGGAATTGAGCCCTTAACTAAATATTTAAGGAACCCAACTAAGTGCCACTTGTGCTAGGCCTAATGGTTATCAAATATATAATCTTACAAGTATTTTACAATTAATAATAAAATATTTTTAAAAAATGTTGATAAGTCTTTGATTAGAAAATTTATTGGTCATAAAAACTTAATATACACCCTCTAATCCTCAATATAAAATATATTTAAGAAGTTGATTTTGACTTTAAATGTAAGATATAGTTCTCATATTTGTCAATCTTTTCCTAATTTACCCTTATTGATGTTCTCTCAACTATAATCAAGGAGGAGAGGGAATGAATAAATTAAGGAATATGACTAGAATATTTTAGAAAATACATGTCATATTAACTAATTTAATCAATTTTTTTAATATAATTAAATTAAAAAAATATATCTTATATTAAACACTAGAAGAAGTATCTTCATACACAAAAAAATACCGGTACCCTAAAGAATTTCATACACAAAAAGCATCTGTACTTGAATTTAGTTTCTTATTACTTAAACATCTTTAAACTGATACTAACAATTATATTTTCATAAAATCATTTAAAGTAATGTTTTAAAAGCCGGATCAGGTGTTGAACCGGAAATACCAACGGGTTATGATTCAAATTGTTACACCGGTAATGCGATAATTAAATTAAACATAATATTACACATATATAATAATATATGTATAAAATAAAATATAAAATATTATATAATTTTTATTTTAAAAAGTCTAGTTTATGGTTGACCATGGCTCAATTGTAATTAAATTAGAGCAAATTAGAATGAAAGATCTATAACAAATTATATTTATTGGGAAGGACTGCAAAAATTCTAATGATTTAGAAGAACCAATTATCAAAATAAAAATTTAAAAATACTAAATTTCCTTTTATTAAACCTTTTACATTTGCTCCCCATTCTATTTTTAAAACAAACAAGAATATTTAAATTTCATCAAATTCAACTTTGTCTCAACTTTTCCCACTTATCTATTGAAAAAAATAACACAAACATCTTTCAATTTTATTTAAAAATAAAAATTATGTAATTTTAGGAAAACCCAATTTTTTTTATAATTCACTATAAATGTTAAAGAAATGTTATATATATAGATGTATATGTATATATGTGTGTGTGTCTAAAAATAAAAAATATATGTAATTTTACACAATTTATAGGAGGTTTGCATAATTTATTTCTATGCTAGAATAGATTTATGTGAGTTTTAAAAATAAAAATCCATGTAATTTTTTTTTTTACCGAAAATCATGTAATGTTAATATGCTTTAAAAAATGTTTAGATAATCTATTATAATTTTTATTTGATAATGGTATTTAGGATTGCCTCCCCAAAGAATACTCATGTGTAAACCAAAAAAAACAAATGTTTATAAAAAATTAATATAATCAATAGAATCTATAAAAAAAATAATAAAGTTTCTTTTTTTTTTTATTTTTTGGGTTGCGATAAAGATCTTTTAAAGATTAAGATATTAGGTAAAAATTTAAAATATTCTAAATTCGTTTATTTTAGTTAGAGTTTATTTTATATAAGATTATACAAGTCAGGAAAAAAAATCAACGATTTTTTTTGTAAGAAGAAATTAATGATTTAGGTGGGCTAATATCTGTGTTAATAATTAAATGATATATTTATGATTTGATTATGTAGGTGTTAGTTAAAGTTAAGAAACTAATGAAGGCAAAAAAATAAAAAATAAAAAATAAAAAGTTAAGAAACTGATTATTTTAGTTGTTGTAATTTTTGTGAAAAATAAAATTCAGATTACTTTAAAAATAGAATGGAGAAGAGATTGTAGAAGATTTAATTAAGGGTAATTTAATATTTTTAAATTTATATTTTGATTATTGATTTTTCTGAATAATTATAACTTTTACGATCGTTTTTAATAAATATCATATGTTTTAAGCCCTTAGTTCTAATTTTCCCATTAAACTGTTATAGTATTAATCTAAGATTTTATTTTTTAAAAAAAAGTACATTAAATTATTTTTAGTATTTTTATAACATGTTAATGTTTTCTGATTGAGTTACCCACCGAAAAATGTCTCCTCAATGTTAATTTATTATTCACTGATTATAATATTGTATCTATTAACCTATTAATAGTATTTGAATTTTAAATTGAGTCATGAAAAGTCTTTGCCTGATTTTTAGTTAGTTAATGGCTCGTTTGGTATGATGAGTTTTTTATGGAAGTAAAAGTGAAATTGGAAGCAGAATTAAAAGTGGAATTGGAATTAGAAGTGGAGATAAAAATGTGTTTGGTATAATTATGTAAATAAGGATATAATATTTAATAATATATTAATTTTAAATCCTCACATTCATCCAAGAGCAGCCCTCACCGGAGGCCACCACCAATCTCACCGGCGGCTAGCGTAGAAACCGCCAGTGTCGTTGTCAGCCATCAGCCCATCACAAACTACCCATAATTTCATAGTAATTTTAATAGAAATCAAAGGCATAATTGGGGGGGGGGGGGGAAACACAGATCGAAACAGAAGTCGGACATCATCGCTGGCAAAACCAGAGATCAAACCAAAAACGAAATCGAAACCATCGTTGAAAACATAAACCAGAAAATGAGAAGAAAACGAAATCGACTGGAAGGCCTCCCTTCCTCCCCGACTTCTCTGAATCATCCCCTTCATCATTCTGAACAACCATCATGAATAAGAACAACAAATCAACAGTCCATAAAAATAAAAAATACTTAACTCCTATGAAAAATTGTCAATGTTCCTGTCAAACCCAGAAATCGAACTCAAATCCAGAAACCAAAAAAAAAAATCTAATCGAACTCAAAATGCATAACTTCGGCCAAAATCGCAACTCAGAAGATCTGAGGTGGACCGTTACTGTTCCTCGCCGTCAAAACCTAACACATCCACGACTCGTTCTCGGCAAGGGAGAAGAGTTTCATTTTCGTTAATGTGAGGAAGGAGGAAGGAGGAAGGAGGAGGAGGAGACGGTAGCTTGGATGGTGATGCACCTTTGTTCTTGGCAAGGTCCATGATGGCAGCGAAGGCTGAGGGAGGAGAGGAGATGGCAAAGGAAGGAGATGGGTCGAAGGCATCAAAGAGAAATTGGGTTGAAAAATGAGAGGACATAATTGTCAATAGATGAAATTGTAATGGGTATAATGGTCATCAAAGTTTTGGTTCTATGGAACTGACCCACTTTCATGGGGTCAGACAATGAATCCAGTTCCACTTTTGGTGGAACTGGGTTCCATGAGGAACCACGTTCCATTTAACAAACAGGCCCAATTTTCGTTTACATCCTTAATTCCACTTCCCAAACTCTAGTTCCATGGTACCAAACGGGCCTTAGCGCTAGCAGCATTTATCGCACTAGACATTCGAAACACACATCAGTAAAACCCTTCAATCTTTTTAAAATTGTTCATCACTCAGCACTCAGTCGGCGGTTTCTCTTTATTTTGCTATGTTTAGGATGAATCAAAGTCCCCTGAGACACACATCCGATGAATAGATCATCTTTTCTTCAGTTAGATCTTCATTTTTTTTAATGATGTTTTTCATTATCATTAAAGATTAGACGAGGCACCCTCTTAATTTTTATATGTTTGTGCCCTATGCGTCTTTCTTCATGGTCTTCTCCTCTTCTGCTTTCTGGTTTTTATGAGAGCTGCTTAGTTTTTCCAAACCCCCTCCAGTTCGTGAAACGAACCCTTAAGTGTGCCGCTTGACGGCCGGAAGAGACTGGTCTGACCGTCCCTGATAAAGTTAAACCAAAAGATTCTGATTTAAGATAAATTCATAAGGAAATAGGATCTACTCCAAAGTTTAAAAATTGGTTAATCAGTAAAGATGCATGTATTTAATACCTTACCTAAGAAAGACCCAAGTCCTAGACTCCTAATAACGCAACTAAATGGTGATTCAACATAGATTATACGTTTTGAAACCAAGCCCGATGTTGAAATCATTGATTTAAGCTCGATCAAAAGGAATGATTCTGTTTTCTAATAGCAAAAACAATTTTAATTATTTTACCTTTTTTTTTTTAAGAATCAACGCTCAACAAGAATCCACATGCCCTTTGTATGGACAAACATTTTACAACAATAACACAAAATCTTATTCCATTAACAAAGGTCAGCTACATGAATCACATAACTATATCATATTCTATTAAAAACCAGATCTTTGAACAAACCTTGAAAGCATGAAATTCAAACAATCACATTACTGAGAAAAAGTAGGAATTGTTTGAGAACTTAAACGGTATCAACTTGACTTTGGAAGTCTAAACCTCAACAACTTTGACCAACGAGTCTTTAGCAATTTTTAAATATATATCTGTATATATATGTAATATTTAATCTCAAAAAAATTATTATTATCATGAACTCAATTTATATTTCGACATGAATTCCCACGAAGCTGCCATCATCTGGTGTTTACCAAAAGCAACAGCACTGAAGCTGTATATCAGATCATGACCCAGTGGACTCCTTCAAAATTGAGCACTAAGGCCATGTTTGAAACACCAAAATCAAACATAGCAATCCTTTTATAGTTTTTTGACATGAACACCATCACTCACCCATAAGGCTATAGTCCAAGCTAACAAATTCCCAACCATAACATTCCCCTTTTGCATTCAAAATAGATTCAGTGAGCTAATAAAATTTTTCGTTGCATAGGTAAGGTAGTGTGTGTGAGTTCCGTTTGCTGTGCAGAGTCTACACGGTGGAAATTCAATGGCCGGTATTTATTTAAAAGATCCTACGGCTTACATTACAGCTTATGTGGCCGTAGGATCGAGAAAATAAATTATGGCCGTCAGATCCCCACTGTGTAGGCCCCCTTGTGCAGAGAATCAGACCACATGCCTTTAGAAATTATATATACTTGGACATTTGATTGGATTTGGTGTTAAGAAATTTTTGTGGCATGTTGCCAAAAGGAGAGAAACCTATAGAGACCACAAATGGGAAAGGGGCTTCCCTTTCTGACATTCCATGACATTATCAAGTACTATATCTTGCAGCTGTTTCTCCACATCTTCCATGGATTGGCAAGCATCTACAATCTGCATCATGCAAGTGGACAAATTGAGAAGGAAAACTAGAGAGAAACAACACAAAGTTGGTCTAGCAGTGTAAGGTCCTGCTATATCTTTTTAGGTCTCAAATTCGAGTCCTAGAGGAGACATCTGTGTTGGATGGGCAATCACAAACCCCAAAACTGGAGTAGTAAGTTACTTGGATACCTCATAATATGATCCAAAAAAAGTACCGAATACCAGTTGATAGTATTAAAAAAAGAAAAGGGAAACCAAAGAGAAACAAAAGATTCATTTTGCAAATCTGACACTTACATGGAGACCCCAACGCACAAACAAAAACTGACAAGCTTTTGAAGCAACAATTCCTTAAGCAATTCTTATTCTTTTTATTATTATTTGTGTTTTTTTTTTTTTTTTGAGAACTATATGGTATACATCCAATCAAAAAGAATAATGTGGATCACATGCTTTACAGAGTCTGCAGTGAGTTGCACTATTTATGACCTATGAGATATATAGATTCAGGTCCAAATATTATCAAGTCCTAAATGAGGGTTATTCTTCCTAATGTGATTTTCCCCCTCATTCACAATACTCAAACTCAAGACATTTTATTAAGAGGTATTGAGTTCCTTCCAGTTGATCAAAAGCTGTTGGTATTGTTATCAAGTCTTTTAACAAGAGCATAATATGATTATATTAGGATATTTATTTGAATTTCGTAGACTCTAACAAAAGAGCTCTTACACATGTCAAAAATTACATTTAACTTTTTTTCTCTAAGCATAGAAGATGTACAAGCTAAAAGAAACTGAATGAAAAACATGACTATGAAAATAGTGCAAGACTGACAGCTACAGAAAAGCATTAAAAACACAGAAGCATTGTGCTTTGGGGGGAAATCCATATAAACGCAAATTACCTTCCAGGAGGCATCATGGAGAACTTTGTAGCTTTCAGCAACTTTCCTCTGAAACTCCAGCTTTTCATATCTCTCACCCCCATACCCTCCTCTCTCTGTAGCTTTCTGACATATTTCAAATATACAGGGAGTACAAATAAACAAAAAATGGGTTACATGCAAGGACCAAGATCCAACATACTAAATGACTAACAGTGAAACAAGATATCCAAAAAAAAAATCAACTACGTGAATGCAGTGCCATAGGCTGACGCAATCTACATCAAGCATGAATTTGAAGACTGCTAATAATTAACTTGAACCACCTTTTGGTAAAATGAAATATATGATATCACTTGTTTTACCGCTCCTCATCCATCTTTGGTTGGAAACTTCTAGTGGAAAGAGCATACAATAATAATAGGATTGGGGGATAAGGAAAAAGAAACCCTGGCCTGGTACTATTACACGTACACTTCAGAAAATAAGCAAGGCTTCCCATTATAAGATAAAGTGCTTATAATTTTTTTCTTGTATAAAAGAGACCTTGAAATACTTTGACTTGTAAAGAAAGCAGCTTCAACACGGTGTCTCAAACATAACCTAACCACCACTGTTTAATGGTCATGAGGAAAGATCAATGGCTCACCTCAGGTGATATGTCAAGGAATATTACAGCATCAGGAGCAAACAAGCCAACCTCAGGTGCCTGCAAAAGATAATATTCAGTTTTCTTTCCAAACAGACAACCATTGCCTAAACTAATCTAATACAGATTGCTCCCAGCTTAATTGTCAGGCAAACTTTTCACCTTGCACCATTCTATGTCAAGTCCTTTTGATGACGAGAAAGCCACTCCAGAATAAGAATATCGGTCAACAATGAGGGTTGTTCCAGCTTTCAGTTTGGTTTCCATCAGTGATCTGCAAAAACAACCAGGTGTTGGAATGTAATATTTACTTTGAAATGCTTTTTATCCTACATATACCACATCCATATAAATAGATCAAAAGCTAAAAATCATCTTATTTTATCTATTGGATGGACTTATAAATCTTGTCAAGTACTATCCTATTCCAAAAGATTAACCAGTTTAGTGTAAGTTCTTAATTGGTTTTAGCAATAATCTCTAACCCATCCCCTCATGTGAAAACTCATCAAATTTCAAGCGGAACAAGCACAAGGATCATTTCATTGGGATTTAGTACTTTTCATATGCATATAATACTAAAATAGGAGATGAACTGGTAAAGATGAAAAAATAGGGAAGGAAAATTAGTAGGGGGATTTTAACATTTGATTATGCCAGTTACTAGGCTAGATCAAGAGAGCACAAGAATTAAATTTAAATTTTATCACCTTTTGAATTTCAGAGGACAATGAATTGGAAAAATTAATTCAGGTGCCTACTTGAACAAGTACAATTGGCCAATGTAAATGCCAAAAATACCTTGGCTGATTTTCTTCTCCTATCTTTGCTCCACTAGCCATTCCTCACGTATTTTTCCTCTACCTAAATGTTGAGCTCCTATTTTTTCAAGCTACTAACAGCTTATAATATGCATATAATAGTAAACACTACCCAACTTGATCTTGCACCTCAAAAGAATCTTATATCTTATCTGTTGGGTTTCCATAATATCCTTTCTGTTGATCCATTATCAACATTCATGCTATTCACCTCTCCATAGAATCTTTCATAGGCTTTCCAGTTAAATATAGTAATAATTCTGGTACAGAGAATCGAGAGAGAGAGAGAGAGAAAGGGAAGAGGAAATGAGAGAGTTCTTTATTCAATGAATTCCGAATTATTACACGTGTGCTTATATACTGATCCAGCTCCTATTCTGGCCTAACTGACTAACCACATATGGTTAAGGACACGTGTAAGACTAGCCACGTGGCAATGAATACCCTTACCACGTAACAAATTCCAGTTTCATGAATCAAGAATTTGTTCTATTCCTCTCATACTTTTCCATTCTCCAAATATAAAAACCATGGACCCAAGTGACAAAAGGAAGATTGGTTAAGGAAGAAGGGCTCATTATATGACCAACTTTGTACAAATATTATTGCATCAGAAACCATTGCAACCTAGTCTTCTGCTCCCCAGTCCTCCTTCCCAAGGTAAATGTTTTCAGGTGTACAAGTAATAAAATCTACACACCTAACATAAAATATTTGTTGACTGAAAACACATCAAGCCCGGCACATTAATTACATAATAAGGGTAGCAGATCAATAAAAGAAAAGAATGACCAACCTCTTCTCCCAACGATTTGCACTAAAGAGAAGATGAATGGTGTGATCATCCAATTGAGATGCGTTAGTAAGATAGGAAGATATCATTTGCCCAACATTCGTAGTTCTGTCAGGAAACCTCCATAGTTCAGCAGAGATCCCTCGTCCCTCCAAGTATGAAACTAATCTGCTACTCTGAGAAGACTTCCCAGAACGATCCAAGCCTTCAAGGACAACCAAAGCACCTCTAGGTTCCACTCTTCTGTCTTCTATGTTTTGATTAGAATTAGCTTCCATTCTTATCTTCCCAGGACAATACTTGTAAGAGAATATCCTTTGAAAATTGAATGACCTTGGCACAACTAAAGCTCCAAGATTCCTGTAAAAGAAAAAGACAGACCTTGTAAAAGCTGAAATACAAGGACAGAAATCCTATGCTCAATTACTGAGCGGCCATAGCGCAGAAATGAAATTGAAAATGCATATCTTCGCAGTTTCTTCATAGACAGCCAATGAAAAGTACGAAAGAAACTTTTTACATCCATTTGACTGAACACTGATTCCGGTTTTGAATAATTTTCAAACACACAGTGGTGCGATAGACATTAGGAAAAGAGACCCAATCAAAAACTGATATTTAGCCTCTTCAAAAGAGAAGGAGAAGAGCCAAAAAAAAAAAAAATCTTACAGTGGTTTAGAAACGATGATATAGGATGAACAGAGCAAACCCTCAGTAAGCCATTAAACTGGGCTAAAATAAAATAAAAAAGAAATTAAAACGGCAACGATTGCAATCCAATCAGCAAAGAAGATGAGGAGAACAGAGCAGATGAATGAATAGCATTCGGTAAACGAAAGTAGCGTATACCTGCACGGAGAAATAATCGACATCAATATTGGGAGGAGCTAATGGGAGTTTAGGGTTTACGCTTTTTCAACCAAATCCCCATGCTTTTTTGTTTTTGGCTGCCCACTGTTTCGCGCCTTATCTTGAAATGAAAATTTTCCGCGCGCTTCAGGCCGGTTTAATTAAAGCTCACTATTTTTCCACATTTCCTAATCTAAAACACAAATCGGCAACATCAACTCACAAACACCTAGTACTAAAATGACAATTAAGGGGAAAAAAGTATAAATAATACGGAAAATAGAAAAAAGATCGAAAATTTCAAAAAAGTCATTTGAGTTGAGACAGCGATTTTGAAGACAGTTAGGGGGTAAAAAAAACGAGTAACACACCCTGCATGCCTCAAACCCAAAAGCGCAGCCAGAATCTTCCAACATCAATCAAGGAATTGTAATTCAATTCCAGTTCTGGTTCTTCTTTCCAGTGCTTGCTACTTCAATAGCGCACCCAGTCTTCCAAAATATCATCGGTAATCAATTAGTCAAATGATGCGATGCATAACTAGAAAGAGAAGGAGTTGGGAAACCTCTGATTTGCTATTCTGCCTCCACTACTAACTTGTGATGCGATGAAACGCGACGCCGGTAGCCACCGCAGCTCAGGAAGGTGAAATGAGAGAGATGGGGCTGAGACTTGAGAGTGAGACGACAATGAAGATTCGAGATGGAGACGTTCAGAGTTTCAGAGAGAGATGCAGATACGGTTGAGTCAGAGCAAGAGGCGAGGCGAGAGACGCAAATATAACCTGAGGTCCTTGGCAAAAGTGATGGGTCCCTAGCTTGGTGACATCCTGTCTTGCTTAATGAGAAACTATCCACTGGACTCAAGGAACCATGAGGTTTTCCTAATTGGTTGGAAGGTTTAGAGAATGCTATAGCAGAGCAAGATAGAATTGCTTTGATTTCTTTTATTATAGCTTGAGGTTGTCACATTTACCAATGGAGAGCATGATTTCCCTTCAGCCAAATGACATGGATGAGACAAATGATTCCACAGGCCATTTGCTTTAGATTATCACTGTGCAGTTGCAGTAAAGTGGTGTTAAGCCATGTTTTTAGACCTTAGAAATCCCCTGAAGGGATTCTAATAAGGAAGCAACCAAGGCATAAGGATTTCGAGGGAGGGCAAGAGGGGAAAATTTTCGTTAGAAAATTTGTCCTTGATATTGTTTTGATGATTATTGTTTTTAAAAAAATAATATTTAGTGGCCAACAAACAAATCTTTGGTTGCTTTGGTAAGCGATCTCACCTATAAGAAAAAGAAGAACACAAATTTGAATCCCGAAGAACCAACTTGTTGGATTTGCATTGTATGTGTAAAAAAACCAACAATGTATTGATAAATGTAGCAAATGACATTATTATTATAAGGAAGAGAATACAAGTTTAAAGCTTAAAAGTACACTTATTAGAAGAGACAAAAACATTTTGCGCTCTAAACCTCAAAACGAATTATGTCATTGACCAATTGGAAAAGACAAAAAATGAGGGATCACTACATTTTGTAAGAACATATTTTTTAAAAAAAAAATACATGCAATGGTGGAAGTTGATGCATTTCCCTTGTTTTTTTTATGTACCACCCCCTATCTTAAATACAAGAACAAGTTTAAAAGTAAATTTTGATCTTAAATATGATATCTTTCCACCCATATCATCATTTTAATTTGCGTGATTTACACACTGATATATAATTTAATGATACATATAAATATTTTAAAGAGATTATAGGTTATAATTAAGTAATTTATTTACTATTTTTAATCTCCTCAAATTAGTCAACTAAACCTTATATTAAGAATTAGAGTTAGTGTATCGTTGACAATCACTCTACGTATGAAATTTAACATTATATGTCTCCTTATGCTGGTGGCAGAAAAATCATCGTTCGTTTGTTTGCTTTTGCCATCATACATTAAGTATCCAAATAGAAGATACCAGAGGAAAACATATAGGTTTTTATACCTTTGAAGCTCCCTGCCATAGCTTATAAACCTAAGAAATCCTTCTTACTAGACAAACTCTCAAGCAGAAAAAGAGGGGGCTCACAAGAAATTGGGATAAAAGAAAGTGTCTGGGCTTATTGAAGCACACAAGTACAAATCTACAAGATATAACAATGCAACCAGAGCACTTTGAAGGCATGTCTGAGAGACAAATGCACCACATTAACTTCAGAGTATAAAGACTTCATCATTTTAGTTTTCTCATTGGAAGGCATCGCTGCAATGCTGAAACATAATATAATTGCTCAAAATCACCAATATCAGAACCTGTCGAATTACTCAATAACAAATTCATTCACAGCAAAGCAATAAGAGAACTTTGAAGACCCATATGAGACAAATACTCTACATTAAATTCAGATGAACTGATTCCATCAATTTGCTTTGCTAAATGATGGACATCACTCCAGAACTGAAAAAAATAATAATGCTCCACTGCATGAACAGAATCAAGATGTTGCTATGCTAATCGAAGACCTTAAATGAGACTAATACTCCACATCAAATTCAAATTAAAATGACCTCATCATGTTGCTATGCTAATCGAAGGGCATCACTCCACTGCATGAACAGAATCAAGATTTAAAAACCAATTACAGCAGAAGCCATGAAAATTTGTGGCAAGCCAAACACTCGAGCGAGGAAAACCCTGCACCGAGACTTTACGATGCTAGGGGCTACATGATGCCTCAAGTTTCCAACAATCTGTAAAATCAAAGAAGAAATTTCCTGATTGCAAGATCGGAGAAAAGCGAGTAGTCTCCATCTGAAATATGAAGGCGCAATGGAAGAGCTTCGCGGCAATTTCGACTAGGAGGAAAACGGAATGCAAAGCAAGAAGGGCATTTTAGGGGTGAAGGGTAGGGTTGGAATATTAGAAAATTTTCACGGGTACTTTAGTTATAGTTAGATATAAATATTTTCTCCACTATAAAAAACTTCAAATCTAAAAGTTTTATAAAAGAGGGGAGGTGGCCATTAGAAGACAAAAAAACATCCCTCATTTAGCTCCCCTCCTTCCAACCAAATACTTATTTTCATCTCTAACCCTCCATTTGCCTAACCTCACCTCCAAAAAAAAACCCCAACCAAACAAAACCTATATTAAGAACTAGAGTTAGTGTATCGTTGCTATGAAATTTAACATTATATGTCTCCTTATGCTGGTGGCACAAAAATCATCGTTTGTTTGTTTTATGTAAAACACTAAAACATAACCATTAGGTTAATAATTTGGACAATTGCTAAAACCTACCTTGCAAGTAAATTAATTGATAATTGCTATCATTGCACATGGTGGGTGATAAGTTGCACACGGGTGGGTGATATTTTGCACACGAGGTATGGTGTTTGTACTTTCGCAGGGATGAATTTTGCACATGTGGATGATGCTTGCACACAAGGGGTGCTTGTTTGTACCCGTGGTATCAATCAGCAAATAATTTGCTTACAAGGTATTTTTGAGCCATTTTTCCTTAATAATTTGGATGTTTGCAGATTTTTTTCTAAATATGTTTTAAAAAATTCAGATAAAAAAATAATTTAGACTATATTGATTAGACATTATACCAAGGTCAAAATTGATGCAAAATACATTATACTAACTAATCAGGTTAAGTGACAGTCTGAAAAACTTTCAAATTATGATTTCAGAAGTTATTTTTTATAAGTTGAATTACAATTTTTTTCACATAATTACTTCGTAAATCATAAAAGTGCTTCTTAAAAGCTAAAACAGCCATGCACTAAAAGTACAAAGGATCAAAATCTTAGAACAAGAGGAATGGAAAAGAAGTTTACAAGAACAAGATACAAAATAATATGTAGAACTAGAACCCACCCCATAAGATACAAGTAGGCAAAGAAAAGAAAGATAACCAACATGTACGTGAAAGAGACTTTAACTGTATAAGCATGAGTTCTTGATTTTAAATCTGCGTAAATACAAAAAAAAAATGACTTTAAAAGAGTTCCCAGCCCCAACAATACTCAAATATAACACTGGTCAAATAACCACATATCAAAGAGATAAGAATGACTCATGGAATCTAATTTTTGCTTTCTTGAAAGCTGGACCTTATCTCAGAGAAGACACACACGTATGTGTCTGTATTTGAAAGAAAGATAAAGCAGATTCTCTTCACATTTTTTTCCTTAATATTTGTATGGACACACGTTCTGCTGGAGGGTTGCTTTTATATATATATATATATATATATATAAGAAAAAATGATATTAAAACAAACAAGGTTTGTAAATTAGATACGGTTATAGATCGAACTCAAATAAATACCTACGGAATTTTGAAATATGCATATAAATACCCTAGTATCAACACTTGAAAAATTAAAAAGTAGAATCAAGATCTCTTGCCAGGTGATCCAAACGCTTTTTTGAATTTTTTAGTATGAATATATTTCTTACCCATGAATGTATACTATGGTTTAGTTAGTTTTAGAGCTTCCATGCATGCAAGTTCATTATATAATAAATTTTTTGCTGCTTGTGAATTGTGATGAAGCAGTCGTTGAAATCATCATTTGAATGAAGATATTAAAACCAGGTCTAATGAACCCCAAGAAAAAAAGGTCATTTCAACATCAGTAGTATTGGAATATATAGTACTGTCTACAGAGAGACACTTGTTGTATGTTCTCTCTCTTTAAAAAAAAAGAAGTGATGAAGGTGACACGAGAGAAGCAGAGGAAGCCAGGTGCTCCACTGGGTAAAAATTCCTTGAGATAAGAATATTCAGTAGGCTCGTGCCACTCACGTGCATATATGCCCTGTGATAAGGTCTTTGGCTCTGTTATAAATACTGTATCAATAGTTTGGAGGTTGGAAACATATATAGCAGCAAGCTTTGAAAATCCATTTTGTTGTTTGGTCTCAAAAGCATAGTAAGAATAATCACAACCATGTCGGACAGGTGCGGCAACTGTGACTGTGCTGACCAGAGCCAATGCGTGTAAGTCCTCTTTAATTTTTTCTTCTCTCTTTTCCTTAAAACTAAACTTGTATCCTTTATTATTATGATGTGATTCTAATAATCTCTCTGTGTGGGTTCAGGAAGAAAGGGAACGGCTACGTTGCTGACATCGTATACACTGAGAAAAGGTAAACATCCTAATTCACTACTTTTTGGCTGTCCAATGTTTCATTTTCAAGCTTCAAGTTCAAGCTCCCCCAAAATTTGGTAAACTCTGAGAGGAAAAATGCCCACGGTGGGGTTCGAACCGACGACTACACCGATCGAGCTAGACGGGCTTCTTCACTCTGTATTTGTGCAGATCAGCTCAGATATATCGAAACAAGCAAAAATCGAATCGGGCAATGAACCAGTTATGGCATAAGTTTAAAGATTAATGGGTTAATTGGGGTCTAATCGATAGTCGAATCGGTCATATTAAAATATTATTATTCATTAGTGGCAATATATATATTAATATAGTTTCAAATTTCTATAGATAAAAAAGAAGATCTTTAGAAAAAAAATGTTTAAAATCTATTAGTATTAGTTATGGTGCCTATACTTATATAATGATATTTTCTTTCCTATAATTAATTAATTATTATATCCCCTTAAAATCTTCTTTTTTTTATATTTATTCTTTCTTTACCTACTTTTCTCTTCATCTTATTCTTCAAACTTTCATTTTTCCCTCAAAAATAGTATGAAATAGTAGTTAGAGGAATAAAAAATAAATTTCACAAAAAAAAAAAGAATAAAAAATGCGACCGGTCCAATCACCTATTTTTACCTGTTCAAATCGGTTCACCGACTAATACCTGTACCAGACCAAACCACTAACCAGTCACCAGTTCAACCATTCGAACCGGTCGGTTTGGTTCGACTTTTCGTACAGTGAATTTATCTATATGTATATATTGTTCGTGATTGGCATCATGAGTCATGTATGGACAAATATATTTTGCAGCCATGAGGAGAGCTACATGATGGACAGAGCAGCCGCCGGCGAGCACGACGGGAAGTGCAGGTGTGGAGCAAGCTGCTCTTGTGTGAACTGCACCTGTGGTCTCTAAGCCATGAAGAATCTGCCACCACAAATATTACCATATATGTAGCCTTACTTATTATATTATTTATATATATGATGAAGAATAAAAGTGTGTGTATTTGCTTGCTGTTTTATATTTATATATAATACCTTGTTGGTGCCTATATACATGAGGTACATCTAATAATTATTAACTCTGTCTCTGCTTTTGATCTGCTGTGGTGCTGTTCTGTACTTAAATTTCCATGTATGTCTCTGTCTTTCTGTGGCATAATGCCTAATAATATACTAATATTTAGCTTGTTTGGAAACTCTGTTTCTAATCGGGCTTATTTTATAAGCCCGATTTACTTAAATCTCCACCACATATTTACCTCGTAGACCGTAAAAGTAACCTCGTAAATCGTAAAAGTTACTTCGTATTCAGTGAATCACGATTTATAAGCACTTATGGAGCTTCCATAAGCTAATCCAAACGAACAAATTATAATATCATAATATACCCCCCAGCTTAACTGTTCTTCCCTCTCTGACACTTATCTTCATTCATGTTTGTTTCACTGAATCCAATTCCCAGTATACATGCATACACCAAATCAATTCTCAATATATACAAAGGGAAAATAATACTCCATCCGGTCCTATTTATAAGAGCCTGATAAACGAATTATACAGTTTAAGAAAATGGTTAAAATTACTTTAAAATAATAATAATAATAAGTATGTTTGAAATAAACCTTGCTTTTCAAGTATACCCTTATTATAAGGGATAAATAAGAGAAAGAAATAGAGTAAATATAGATATCATTAACCTTTTAATTAATATAATTTATATAATTAATAAGGGGCAAACATAAAAAAAAAATTTATGGAGGAGATTTTTGTGCAGAGAAAAGATGAAATTCCTCTAAGCATGGGTGGGTAGTGATGATGATGAGTGAGTGATTCTGATTCTTCTCTTTTTTAAAATATTAGGGGCATTAATGTAAAAAGCTTCAACATTTTAAAAACTCAGATTCCTCTCAATCACCTTTATGTCATTTTCATGTGTTAAGAGACTTTTTAGGATTTTGTAAGTTTAGATATTATTTAAGTGTCTTTTTTACTAAAAAAATGAGAACAAGATAGAAAAATACAGTCTAAATATATAAAAGAAAAAAAGGATTTTAAATTTCAATAATTTCAAATGTCCTTATTTAGAATTTTAAAATGTTGATAAATATGAAAAATTACATAATTATCCTTAATTTTTTAACCAGAGATCCGGTGATCTTGCCGTAATGTTTTAAAAGTCGGACTGGACAATGAGCCAGAAAGATCAGTGAGTCATGGTCTAAACAGTTAGATCAATTAAGTCGTCCGGGTCAGTGATGTAATAATTAAATTTAAACTAATATTATATAGATATATAATTACATAAACATAATTAATCTAATTAAAAATAATATTATGTACGTACATAATCATATCAACATTTCTCACCATCTAAATGTTATATATATATATATATATATATATATATATATATATATATATATTAGTAAAAATGAGATAAGAATATATCATGTAAAATAAGGAGATGAAAAGGTAATATTAAAAGTATAAATATTGATAACAGTTATAAAAAATATTAATAACTTTAAAAAAGTGTTTATAATTTATTAATAATAAAATAACGATAATTTATATTTATAATAGAAAAAAATTTGTACCCACCATCAATTTAAATATCTTTTTTACTAAATCTTTTTCTTTTGGTAGATTTTTATTGATAAATTTTAATTAATATAATCACAATCAAAATTCTCAAGATTTTAGCATCCATAAACAAACCTTTTCTATTTTGGTATATTTTTATGGATAAATCTTAATTAATATTGTGGACTTTCCTCAATGTGACCCAAAACTCTGTTTTTCTGTATTATTGAATAATAATGAATAGTATTCATATAATGAATAAGTCTGGGCCTATATTTATACTATATAGATTGATTGGCCTTAATGGGTTTAAAGCTCCCAACTAACTAACATATAATACTAATACTAATTACAATCTAGTAACATACAACTTAAACATAAAATCACCAGCATTTATTATAGAAAGTCATAATCTCCACACTTCCCCTCAAGTAGCTGGAGCAAATTGACAGTTCCTAACTTACCAAGCAGACGCCTTTGGATTTCCCTGCTCACCACCTTAGTCAATAAATCTGCTTCTTGATTTATTGATTTTACATGAGTCAGGCTGATTAGTCCCCTCTCTCTGATTATACCCCTTTGCTACAAGCCTGACCTTATATTTAACTATTTCCCCATTATATTTATATTTTACTTTATACACCCACTTACATCCTATGAGTTATTTTCCCTTAGAAAGGGGCACAATATCCCAAGTTTGATTATTTTATAGTTCTTCCATTTCTACTCTCATAGCCTTAAACCAATTTTCATCTTGTATGGCCTCATGATAGGACAATGGTTCAGTTATGGAATCAATAGAAGACAAACAATATAAATAGGATAGGGAAACAAAGTTATATGAGATATAATTCTCGATGAGATATTTACAACTCTTTTTTACCTCTTGGTTTACCTTTTCTCCAGGATCTCGCTATGTGACCAAACCACAAATATAATCCTTTGCCCATATGGGAGCTCTTATTTCCCTTGTGGATCATATAACTCCCCCTTCTGGTAAAGGCATTTATGAAACAACACCTTTTGTTGTGTTGGTTGTCAGAATTGCTGATTGAATTGTGGATTCTAGTCTGCCATGGAGACTTTCCTGTAAATTACACTCATCCAATTCGAAAAAGAACATATGTCTTGTCTCCTTAAACACTCCCCTAAATGAGAATCAAATTATGTTTGAAAGGGGAAATGATTCTCAACAAACCGAACATGGTGAGAGACAAAAATGTTACCATTCTTAATATTATAAAGAATAAAGCATTTTTTACTGTTGGGATAGCCTAAAAACACACAAGGATCAGATTTGGGTTGGAATTTGTTAGAGGTAGTTAAATTAGTCGCATATGTAAGGGATCCAAACACTCTCAAATAATCATAAACCGGCTTACAACCATAAACAATTTCATAAGGAGTTTTAGAGTCTAATATCCTAGAGGATATCCGATTGATCAAATACACAACAATTTTAACACACTCACCCTAAAATTGGATAGGCATGTGAGATTTGAGCATCAAGCTCCAAGATACTTGCATCACTGTTCAATGTTTTCTCTCTACTATGCCATTTTGCTTAGGCATATAGGGGCATGTGGTTTCATGCATAATGCCCTCCTGCAACAAGTAAGTTCTTAAAGAATGGTTAGTAAACTCCGTACCATTGTCACTCCACACATTTTTTATAGTTACACTAAATTGAGTTTTCACATAAGCAAAAAAAAAAAACAATGTGTGACATAGTCTCATGTTTATATTTCATTAAAAATATCCAGGTAGCACGTGAAAAATCATCAATAAGGGTGAGAAAGTATTGATTTCTGAAGTGTGTAGGAAGCCCATAAGAACCCCAGACATCCATATGTACAAGTTGAAAACAAGCTATAGTTTTGATATAGCTATGAGAGAAATGCAATTTACTCTATTTTGATTGACAACAAATGTCACAAAATTTTGGTGATGGATATATTCTTGTCTCTAACAACATCCAAATGTCTCAATACAGATATGGGCACATGCCCAAGCTTAGTATGCAACAAATCTATGTCAATATGCATCCTATAACTATTAGAGGCAGGAACAACATTTATAACAGCATCCTTTGAAGATTGCAGTACATATAAATCTCGTAACAGCTTACCAGCCACCCTTATTCTTCCATCCTAAATAGCCTACAATACACATGTGTTAGGAAAGAAAGCAACCATACAATGTTCCTTATTCGTCAACTTGGAGATGGAAATCAAGTTAAATTGTAATTGAGGTGCATATAACACATTATGTAAAGTAAGTCCATTAGCTATTTCCAGTATGTGTGACAGTAACTTTATGGCCATTAGGAATCTTGATAGTTTTAACTGGGCCTTGCATTATCATCTAAGAGGAATAAGTCACTAACTAAATAAGTGGTGGCACATGAATCAATGACCCAGGGGACATGTGTGTGAGTATGTAGAGATGAAGAATGCAAACTTATACCCGTTAATGCATGAATGGTATATCCAGCATCCTTGTTGATCAACTCAAGCAACATTTCATACTGCTCTTGTGTAAAGGAATGTGACACAATACTTGTACTGGGGGAAGCAAACTCCCCCTTGCTTCCACCGCTAGATCCTTGCTTATTGGCATTCTTGTCACGTGGTTGTAGTGCCTTAACCCCTTTAAAGTTTGAAGGGCAGCCAATGAGTTGGTAACAATTCTCTCTTATGTGCCATTTTTTGTTCAATGTGTGCATTGAGTGTAAGACCCCATCTTATTATTGATATTAGCTAGAGTAGCATTTGCGTAGTTTAGTGGGCACATAATAATAACATAAATATACTGATATTAGTTAAACAATATTGCTTGATTACATGCAGAAATTCACCATAGGGGTGCTCAGGATAATTCCATACCTTAAAAAAATAAAATGTCTTCAGATAACTAACTACTGCTCTCGTACAGGTCTGGAACCTTCAGTTGTTAGAAATTACAGTTCTGCCCTTTGAGCCGCTGCCTGCTGCTGGAAATTTAACATGTTTTATGGAAAATGTGAGATTCGGGAGAATCTAATTAGCAACATGCTTTCAAACATATAGAATGCGAGAATAAATATACAATGTTATGTCATGTAATATGATCAAAACTATGTGTACACTTACCCAAGACTAAACGACATATTTGCACCCTGATCTACTCGGCGTCCCTGTTGGGTCCCTGACCACAACTTGGAAAATTCGTGTGTCCAAGACACTAGGCTCATGTTTTAGAGAATGACATATTCAAATATTTGGTAATCACATAGTATATGTAAGAATAAGTTACTACCTGAAACATGTCATTTCCTTGCATGTCAATCGGTCTAGCTTCGTCTTCGACTCGGGCTATCGGTATATTCTAAAATTAAAAATTTAGGATACATGAGTTATTATTTATTCATAACTCATTCTAAACTCATTGTATTGGTTATCTTGACTAAAAACCATAAAATTACTAAAATACCCCTAAGAACCTGGTTTGTGCCCCTTTGTACCTGGTCAAACTGTACCTCATCAAAAATCATGAACTAGGATAATCCTACACAATTTCACATGTAAAATCCATTTTTGACCTAAAATTAGTCAAAATCAGGGCCCAAATTGTGAAAATACCATTGACAGCCCATAACTTAAGGTTTTAAGGGTAGTTTGGTCATTTCACATTTTAGGACTTTTCTCACTTCGCAGTTTACATGAACCCTACACAATTTTCCCTGCTAAACACAATGAAACCATCAAATTGATGAAATACAAGCTCCTTTCCCCTGTATAGCCCTTGGCCGAAAGTCACAAGAATTAAGGGAAAATGTTGTTGTCTTGATTTTAATCTGTAAACCTCATTCTTTTCACCTCTAATCATATGATTAACAACTAAAACACTTATTGAACATGATTTGGGGAAATTTTGGCAACATTTCCCCTTAGGATTTCATCAGCTCAAATTTACAAAACAAGAGAAAACCAAAATAAATTCCACAACAACATTGTATAATACATCAGGATCAAGTTTTGGTGATTACCTCTTGATTCCAACTCTTTCCCTCACTAGGATGTCTTATGCATCTCTCTATACACTCTTCTTTTGGCTTGATTTCCATGGATTTCAAGGAGGATGAGAAGTTAAAGGAGGTTCCAAGGTGATTAGGTGGCAAAATCACTAAGTTTTCATGCATCTTACCTTGATCTTTGCTCTTAGAACCCTAAGTCCTCCTTCTTATGGTCTTAAACTGTTGATGCTCTTCTCTCTCTCTTTTGTTAGTTTCTGGCTGAAAATGAAGATGAAGGGAATAAGAAGATGAGAGCTTAATTAATATCTAGTTTGCTTTACAAATGCTTGCTTGTGATTGGTCATTGTTTTTCTTTTTCTCTTCTTCTTGCTTTAATATTTACAAAATGAATATATTTCTCTTTCTTGCTCCCTGATTCAACCAATATTTATCCCAATTAAAGGGAAAAATAAACGGATGCTTGCTTTATTGGTCAAATGACAATTTTACCCATACATTTTTTCTATTTTCGCACTTGTTGAAAAACTGGGTAGAATTTTCATTAAACTTTGAAAATTCATATCTAATTGTATATATATCCAATTGGGTTGGTTCCAAATGATATGTGACTCTTATTAAGTCTAGTTTTAAGAAAAAATATAGCCTTTAGCCAATTAGAAGCTCAACATTCCCATAATTATTATTTTTGGACGCTGACACTGAAAATCGCCAATTTTATTAGGCTAACTTCAAAAATACATATCTGCCTGTGTACAACTCCAAATAATTCATATGACCTATCAAATTAAATTTTGATAAGTCTAATTTCATTCTAAAAAATTTAATAATTTTTGGACATCATTTTTCCCATTGAAAAATATCACACAACATAACTGCCTCACTAGAAAACTCACTAGCAACAACACTAATTTGTGTTCCAACATATTTATGTCATGTGCAACCCCTAATTACCTTACTTTGCCACCCCCTATGCTCTTTAATACCCAAAGGGTATAAAAAAATTTTAAGGAATAAAATCATGCCTCACTGGGACACTTGCTAAACCGGGGTTTAGCGGTCCACTTACTTCAGGCTTATTCTCAATCCTCTTGTCCCAAAATTTATGGTGTTACATTGAGGAGAATGGCCATTCCTACCCCTTCCTCTGCCACGTCCCCTATCTCTAATGGACATTGCTATTCCTTATGCAGCACCACTCCGACCAGTGGCAATAATGGCTTTCTGATCCTTATCTTTGATTAACATGGCAAAAGCTTGGTTGACGGAAGGAAGTGGGCTCATGAGCAAGATTTGACTCCTGGGAATCCCATAAGAGTTATTCAAGCCCATCAAAAATTGAAGTAATTTTTACTGTTGTACGATGTCCATTTGAGCCTTGGATACCCCACAAGTACATCACCTACAAGTCGGGGCTCCAATTAGTGCAGATTGTTCTTCCCACATTTATTTGAGCTTTGAATAGTAGGCCAAAATTCCCTGCTATAAGGAATTGATATCATGGTACAAAGAAAAAATTATAGTGATGGTGACCTTGTTAAATCACTCTTTAAGGTCTATCCAAACGGCATGAGCAGTTTGAAAATACACTACCCCGTTTACAAGTTATTTAGAAAGTGAATTCAGGATCCAAGAGAGAACCACGACATTACATCTCTCCCATTGGTCCTTCAGAGTGGCAAGTTGCGTATCCTTGGCACAAAAACCATCTATGAAGCCTAATTTATATTTCTCACGAAGTGAAATGATCATAGCTTTGCTTCATACAATATAATTCTCGAAAGCCAGTCAGAGTTTAAGGGATAATAGTGGTACCTTGTGTCTTTGAGGGATGAAGGAACAAGGGGTGTGTGAAATTCAAGCCTGTCGCTGGGATAAAACAAAACAAATATAATCACAATCAAAATTCTCACAATTTTAGCATCCATGATTCACATTCTCTAAAACAAACTTTTTCTTCCTTACTTTCATCGTTTTCCAAAGTTTTGTTCTTAAGACGGACGTTACCCTCTGCATCTACCACAGTAGTTTTTGTAACATACTTATTTTTTATTTTTAGGATATAATTATAATTTATAAAAAAAATTATTTATAAAAAATGAATTTAGTAGATAATTTTTAGGGATAAAAAAACAAGAATATGGTTAAAATATGATAAAAAAACTATTTTTTTTAAAAAAAGAATATATAATAAAATAAAAAAAGGTGATGCCGCAATATTGAAATTAAGGAGGGTGGCATTCGGTGCCAAACCCCCTTGAATAAAAATAAAAAAAATTGGCCAGGAGGAAGGGGTATTATAAAACCCCCTCCATAATCACTTCACGCAGTGAAGTGTGGTGTAGAGAGGCGGAGGGTGAGGGCACTGATAGAAATATTTTTGTTTTTTTGGATCAATAAGATACTTAAATTCTCTTCTAACCACAAAAATTCCTTCATGGAAAATGTTCTAAATAATTTTCTCTTTCCTATGATAGTAATTTTGTGCTGGTTAGAGAAAATTTTAAGATTAGGATTTGGGTAAAATTGAATTTTGTCAATATAAGACTATATGAATGTAGATAACGATTAATAGTTAATTTTAATTGATTTAATTTTATTGTTTAGTAGGTATAAGATTTTATAATAAATTTTTTATATAACCAATGTATAAATAATTCTACATTAGACTCTTTAACCAATTAAATTTAGATTAAATAGTTTTTTTGTTGTTATTGGAGGTATTATTATAATTCTAAACGGTTTAGTTTTGTAAATTTTGTGTTATATGAAATTATAAATTATAAATTGATATTAGAAATTAGAGTTTGATATAATTTTAATTATGTGGAGATTTCAATATTATTTAATAATTAGTTATGCTCATATGAGATAGAAAAGATATTTAATTAATCTAAGATATTGATATTGATAATTTTATGATCCTTGAAGTTAAGGTGATTAGAGAATTACTATTGTTAAACATTTTATTGAGTGAAATAGAGTTAAGAAATTTTAGAAATTTTTATTTGAGGAATAGATAAATTGTGATTATTTTTCTACGAAAATTAAAGTGAGCTAATTATGCAGATTATTTTGTATTAGTTAGCAATTATTATTAATTTTATTAACATATAATTATATATTTATTGTAGAGTAAATTTGGCTTGTTGAACTTGAATTCTCTCAAGTTTAATTTGTCAAGAACTCGAGGTAACCACTTTTCAATTGATCTTATTGAGGTGATTATAAGTATATGTTAGTATTTTTAATTGTTATAAATATGTTATAGTATTATATATATATATAATGTATAATGATAGTATGAATTATGTTTTAATAAACTTGTTAGTTAAATTGGCCTGAATAGTTTTAAATGATTGACGATGCACAACATTAAATATAGAATATATAAATTATTGATATTTATGGTGTTAAGATGTTGAATGTGGTGAGTTGTGATTGGAGGATGTTTGGTTCTTTTATATCATGTGGTATAGCCTCCATTGTGCGCACAGTGGATGATTTTGACATTCTCAGGGCCCTTGATATAACCCTTTCCTTTGACAGGGTTAGGGGTCAGCTCAAGGGACAAGTGACACATTTCCATGTTCAACAGAAAGGGAACCCATGGTTTGATATGAGTTCTGTAGCCTTTGGTCGGGCTACACCTCATTATTTGAGAGCTTAGTGCAGTCTTGTTAAAGAGACTAAACCTATTTATGTTGTAGCTCATGAGTTCTATCAGCGGATGAGGAGGTTATAAGAATGGTTGAGAGAGTTCTATACATATTAAATTGTTTTCTTAGAATATTAATATTTTTGGAAGATTATACTTTACATATATTTTTATTTTGTCCGCTCAACTATCTTGTAATCATTTCTCACATACTTGTTAAAATAGAAGTAGTTCATGGGTGCATGTGACTCATCCCGTCGATTTTTTTTTATGTGAGAGTTCAAACGGTGTTATCAAGGGGGAATCACACGAAACTTGATTTGATATCAATTTGTATGTCTCGTTTAGTTATATGAGTATAATGTATATTGTCAAACTTATGAACTATTTTGACATTCGTTGTATATGCTGAATACTCCGCTGCATACTGGGATTTAAACTGTGGACGTGGCCCTTTGATATATTGTTTATGTAATATTAATTAATGTTATGATGTAATGATAAATTTTAAAATAATTTAAGAAAGTTGTTACAGTTTCAAAACTCAAATAAATCTTGTTTCAAATATAGATTTGAAGCTAATGAGTTGATCTTTGCAGTTCCTCGTCTTTATTGATTTTCATCTTTCTTCCCTTGTTGTTTTTTGTTCTTCATATTTCGATTTTTTATTTTTCCTTCAACCTAAAAACCGGCCAATTCTCTTCAATTTGTTCCGGCAGCTCAAAAATTGGTTTGTAGCGGTCCATCCTGGATCAATTACTCAAACGATCTAAAACAAAAAAAACGGATTGCCCTCCCCTTCGGTTGACGGTGGGATCGATTCGCTCGTTTGATCTGGTCCAATTCAAAAAATATTATTTTACCCAAGCCTAATATTTTTTTATTATTATTATTTCTCACGTAAAAATAGTCAACATATACTTTTTATGATTGTAAAAATAGGTTGCTTCTTCTTGTTTGTATCCTGTTTATGATTGTGATGCATTCAGTGTTATAATAATAAAAAAACTTCCTCACAGTAAATAAGATATTTATTGAATATACCTTAACAACTACTTTGCTTTCTAAAGAATTATAATCATAATTACAAATTCCTTATATAATAAAAGAGAGAGAGAGAGAGACATCAGCAGCTACTTCAATTACTTCAACACCCCACCCAGTCTTGCAAAATATCATCGGTAATCAACTGGTCAAATGATGCGATGCATACCTTGAAAGAGAAGGGAGGAGTTGGGGAACCTCTGATTTGCGATTCTGCCCCCATTACTAACTTGTTATTTGATGCGACGCCGGCGGCCACCGCGGCACCGGAAAAGTGAAATGAGAGATGGAGCAAATACGGTTGAGTCAGAGCCAGAGGCAAGAAAGGCGACAGTTCCGTTCCGTCTACAGGGTTGAAGCTCTGAGCGAGTGAAGCCAGAGGGACGAGAGAGTGTTAATATTTTTTTTAAAAATATATGCTCATGAAACATATTTATTAATACTAAAGAGGTTGGTTGATATTGATATTACATATATTTTTTAAAATATCTTAATTTATATTTAGTTTCTCTTCTTTTCTATATAAAAAAATGATAATTAATGGGTTGATACTAGTATAAGGGTATAAGGGGTTTTAATGACTAAATACATATAAAAAAAACATTTTTAAGAGGATCACTTCTAATTAGGGATACAATATTTAAATCTGAGTCAGTAAAATAACTATATAAAAAAAAAATTTTGAGAAGGACTGATCGAATGTAATTGAGCTTTCTTGAGAGCTGGACCTTGTCAATTGAATGAACATATTAAAGCTGGGAGGTCACCATGGAGCCTTACAGAGAATCACGTAACTCACTCACTCTCTCTCTCTCTGAAGCTAGAAAGGAAGAGATGAAGTTGACCCGAGAGGAGCAGAGGAAGCCAGGCCTTCCATTGGGTAAAAATTCCTTGAGATAAGAATTATTCAGTAGGCTGGTGCTACTCACGTGCATATATGCCCTGTGATAAGGTCTTTGGCTCTGTTATAAATACTGTATCAATAGTTTGGAGGTTGGAAACATATATAGCAGCAAGCTTTGAAAATCCATTTTGTTGTTTGGTCTCAAAGTATAATAATAATAATAATCACAACCATGTCGGACAAGTACGTCAACCGTGACTGTGCTGACGAGAGCCAATTTGTGTAAGTCCTCTTTAATTTTTCTTCTCTCTTTTCCTTAAAACTAAACTTGTATCCTTTATTATTATGATGTGATTCTAATAATCTCTGAGGTGGTTCAGGAGGAAAGGGATGAACTGCGTTGCTCCCCCCGAATACATCGTCACCACGTTTCAAGTTGAAGCTCGCCCAAATTTTGGTAAACTCATAAATATTATATATTATTTTATAATACTCTTTTAGTTCTTAATATAAGATGTATTTAACTAATTTTATTTAATTAAGAAAGTTAGTTAATATGATATATATTTTCTAAAATACGTTATTCATCTTCCTTAATTCATTCCTCCATTTTTCTATTTGATTATTGTTAAGGAAACATCAATAAAAATAAATTAAAAAAATTGATAAATATAAAACTTTGTCACCAAAATACATGTCCTAGATATGTTTTATATCAGCACTCAGCAGAGGGTCCTATTTACAGATGGATTAAATAAATAAATAAATAAAAAGAAAGGACGCCCACCATACCATAAGGTTAAGAGCCTTGCGCTCTACCCACCAAGCTAGGCGGGCTTCTTCACTCTTTGCGTTTGTACACATCAACTCAGATATATCTACATGTATATATTGCTCGTGATTGGCATCATGATTCATGCACACACATATATATATATATATAAATATATTTTGCAGCTATGAAGAAAGCTACGCGATGGACGGAGCAGCCGCTCGTGCCCGGCAAGCAGCCGCCCTGTGAGAACGACGGGAAGTGCAAGTTTGGATTCAGGAAGAAAGGGAACGGCTACTTTGCTGACATCGTATACACTGAGAAAAGGTAAACATCCTAATTCACTACTTTTTGGCCGTCCAATGTTTCATTTTCAAGCTTCAAGTTCAAGCTCCCCCAAAATTTGGTAAGCTCTGAGATATTTTACAGCGCCTTAAAAGAAGCAGAGCGAGTTTATTCTTTTATACTACTCTCTCGCTTATGTTTAATATAAGATATATTTAATTAATTTAATTAGTTTAAAAAATTAATTAATATCATATGTATTTTATAAAACACTCTACTAATCTTTCTTAATTCCTTAATTCCTTCTCTTTCTTTCATTATTGTTAAGGGAACTTTAAAGATAATAAATTAAAAAAAAATTAAATATGTCTTATATTAAAAAGACCCACAAGGTTAAGAGCCTTGCGCTCTACTGACTGAGCTAGACCGGCTTCCTCATTCTTTGTATTTGTACACATCAGCTCAGATATATCGATATGTATGTATATATTGTTCGTGATTGGCATCATGAGTCATGTATGGACAAATATATTTTGCAGCTATGAGGAGAGCTACGTGATCGACAGAGCAGCCGCCGGTGAGCACGACGGGTAGTGCAGGTGTGGAGCAAGCCATGAAGAATCTGCCACCACAAATATTACCATATACGTAGCCTTACTTATTATATATATGATGAAGAATAAAAGTGTGTGTATTTGCTTGCTGTTTTATATTTATATATAATACCTTGTTGGTGCCTATATACATGAGGTACATCTAATAATTATTAACTCTGTCTCTGCTTTTGATCTGCTGTGGTGCTGTTCTGTACTTAAATTTCCATGTATGTCTCTGTCTTTCTGTGGCATAATGCCTAATAATATACTAATATTATAATATCATAATATACCCCCCAGCTTAACTGTTCTTCCCTCTCTTACACTTATCTTCATTCATGTTTGTTTCACTGAATCCAATTCCCAGTATACATGCATACACCAAATCAATTCTCAATATATACAAAGGGCAAATAATACTTCATCCGGTCATATTTATAAGAATCCGATAACTGAATTACGTAGTTTAAGAAAATTTTTAAAATTAATTAAAAACAATAAGTGGGTATAAACCTTGTTTTCCAAATATGCTTTTATTATAATGGACAAGTAAGAGAGAGAAATAGGTAAATATAGATATCACTAATATTTTAATTAATGCAATTTATATAATTAATGACGGACAAATATGGAAAAAATTCATTAAATGTTCAAACAACTCATGACTATTATGAAAAGAATCAAGGCAATTCAAATCTTAAGCTTTTATAAAAAAAATAGGAGGAAGTAATAACCCTGATGTGGGAATTGTAACAAAACCGAAAAAATATGAATTTTGATCACTATCCACAAGAGATGATCAGACTCTTGCAACCTGACCGCATTTTGTTCTGAATACGCACTTATAAGTAACTCAACTCGCAAAAAGAAAACTTCTTATTCCAAAATCTCTAAATAACTTAGTACAACTTGACTATTAAATAGAGAAACTTTCTAACTCTAATACGACTCAAAAATAAAATAAAAAAAGATATTCTAAGATATTGAAATAAGATACCATTTAAAAACAATTAAATAAAAGATAATAACAAGATATTAATAATGTCTTTGAGATTCCTAGTTGACAACTTATATATCTAGAATAGAGTGAAGAAGGAGATTAGATGTTGATTGTTCATGTAACCACTTTTTATTTTTGATGTTATTATTTGGTTTCCAGTTCGGAGTTTATGACTGCCCCTCTCAATATAAATATTTTCTCTTTGACTTAAACTTAAGGCTTAGAGGGATTGAGTGGAGAGATGTGCTCACATTTAATGTCAGACAGTGCCTCAAACAAAATTAATTAGCTTATAATAGGTATATGTGCCTAACAAAAAAAAAAATTACAGCTTCAAGGAGAGCTACGTGAATTGGGCAAGCCAGTGAACACGAACAACATCCTTATTAATGTTTAGCCTTACTAATGAACAAGGGTGTTTGTCCGGGTATATATATATATATATATTACCTTCTCGGGTTTCTGTCGTGGTTGTTGTGTGCTTAATTTCCATGTATGTGTCTTTCTGTGGTATGATGCACTGGTAATTACAGTGAGATATATAAACATGTAAGTAGCATATATCCATGGATTAAGATGTAATTTTAATAATCAAGTTTTTTTTGAAAGAGCGTATGATATAAATAAGTTTTAAAAAGATAAAAATAATAATAAACAATTTAAAAGGGTGCAAATTCAACAAAACCGTTAAATTTACTCAAACGCCATTTGGTCAAACGGTTTTGTTGAATTTGTACCATTTTAAATTGTTTATTGTTATTTTTACTCATTCTAAAACTTATTTGTGCCAAATGTTCCTCGAGAAAAACTTGATTGTTAAAATTGTACCTTAACCCTATATAGATTTGTGCTGCTAAAAAAATATAATTAATTAATAACTTCATCTCCTAGTACCATGTTGGAATGCCGATTGCTGAATTAAAAAGAGCTAGATGAAAACGTTTTTATATGGCTCTTTTAAAGTAACACAACAGTAGAAAGCATACTAACATCTCTAGAAGAAGCCAAAGAATACAAAAAGATATATGGAATCTCAAAAAGGCAGAATATGTACAAGTGATATGGTAGCAGACTGCAGAGGAGGATCAAGCCTTCCATTGCTGACAATTTCAGACGGACTTGATCACTCCTTTTGTGTTTGTTTTATAACAAAATTCATGATTGGCTTTCATAGCCTTACTTATGAATGAGTGTGCCTTTGATGTTAGATAGATGGTACCTTCTTGAGACACATTCAATAATTACTCTGCCTTTGTAGTTATTAAGTGTGTCATTTACCACACTAATTTACCAAACTGATAAATTAATATATAATCCATTGATATACAACATATAATATAATTAAATAATTTATTTAACTTCATTAATATCTAAAAAAAAATCAAATAGATTTTATAGTACAATACATCAATATTAACATATACCCCAACTTGTTCTTGATCTTTACACTATTCTAGTTTGTTTCACTCAATCCAATTCACAATATATATACAGACCAAATCAATTATAGAAATTATAGAGATATATAAATACGTAATAAATGTGTGCTATTTTAAGGTCTAATTAATAATTTAAAGCTACCAAAAGCCTTTGCACCTGAAATATCAAATCATGAAGTATGCTTTCTCCTCAGCACAAGGTACAACATGGAAGTAGTAGGGGATTTATTGATTTACAACATTTGTGTGCCTACAAAGTACAAATTGATAGTATAAAAATGCAATCTGCATTAGGACCTTCCAATTTCTACAAAATATTGAGAGGGAGAAACTTCCCAATTAAAATTTACACGTCAATTATGCATTGAATCTAGCAATCAGTTTCCTTTTCTCTTTATTCGAAAAAATTCAAATATCATGTATAATGTTAGTAACAGTCTAATGTGCTCCAAAGTCTCTATCAATTTCATGAAACCAAATTCAATTATTCTACCAATGTCCTCTTTTTCTCTTCTCTATCTTCTTTTCTAGCTCCTCGGTTTCAAACATTGAACCCCTCAGCACGCAGGCACAGACGGTGAGCCTCGATCCATTTTGCACAAGCCGATTCACCGTGCTCTACTATGCATTCATCTCGCAGCCTTTTAGTGTCTGGGCAAGCACAACAGATTTTCTTCTTTGGTTTTGATTCTGCACCAGTTGCCGTAGTTGTTGAGCCTTGGCTTTGCTGTGACCCGGTTAAAACCAAGGCAGGGGAAGCATTTTGCAGTTCCATACCAGCTCAATGAGTTGAACACTAGTGAAACATAAAGTGGGAAAAAAAGCAAGTCAAATAAGGATGAAACAATAGAGAAGTGAATAAAACTAAAGTATGTTGAAACAAGATGTGAATTGGAGTCAAGGATAAAACTTCGGCTAAAATGGGAAAGATATATGAAAATTGTTTGGCATTGAAGTATAAATTCAAGTGTGGAGTAATCCTACAAGTGTCAAAACATGAACATGATCTTTCAAGTGTTGTACTTCTATAGAATACAGGTAGTGATTTGCATTTTCTTTTACCAGGGAAATTAGCATCATTGGTATTACTGACAATGGTTGTGTTTGACACAGCGATTTGGTGGGCCAATCACGCGATTGGCGGCTGATGGCAAAATGCGTCTTGTTTTGTTGACGCGATTGGTAACGTGGGCTTTTAGCTTAATCGTACGATTGGTATAAGCCACCATGTGGAGCTTTTAGCTTTTGGAAAAAGCCCAAATTGACTGTTATGCATTAAATACGTTTTAAAAATTGACGGTAGTATAAGTGACTTTTGTATTAATGATAAGAGAAAAATTAAATTAAAAATTATAAAAAAGTAAAGTTGGGAAATTTTGCAATAAAAAAAATACATAATTTAATGAAATAATCTTACATAACTAATTAGATTACATGTCCCGTATAATTTGGTCTCTAATTGAACCACAAATATAATTCATTTGGACGGAAGATCGCCGAGTATAATTTGTTGCGGAAGGCTCTTCATCTACACCATTATTATCTACATAACCTATATTCCCAACTTCAACTTGCTGAAAATTAACGTTTAATAAAATTACGTAGGGCCATTGTTGCACAAACAATGCGGACTTGTGTTTGGTAGTTGTACTTGCGCATTTTTTGTAACATTTCAAATCGATTATTTCACACTTCAAAAGTCCTTTATATAGCAGACCTCAAACTAGAATGATAAAATTTGAAGTTCTCTTTAGCATTTCCAAATTGGGGTTGATGCCTAAGTTCTGGCAGATGATAACGCTCACATCTGTAGGGACCAAGATATCCAACATAGTAGAGGAAGATGACCACGTCAAGTATCTCTTATAGATAAAGAGTTAACAGAGTATGAACAATTGGTTGATGCTCACGCTTTTAAAATGATTTCAACATTTATTAGGTAAATATTATTTGGTTAATATTGGCTATCCAACATCAGTTGTGTATCTTGGTCCCTACAGATGTGAGCGTTATCATCTTTCACAATTTAGGCGTCAACCCCAATTTGAAAATGCTAAAGAGAACTTCAAATTTTATCATTTTAGTTTGAGGTCTACTATAGAAAGGACATTTAGAGTGTGGAAGAATCGATTTGAAATTTTACAAAAAAAATGCGAAAGTATAGCTACCAAACACAAGTCCGCATTGTTTGCGCAACAATGACCCTACATAATTTTATTAGGAGAAATTTTGACACTAACGTTAATTTTCAGCAAGTTGAAGCTGGGAATATAGGTCATATAGATAACAATGATGTAGATGAAGAGCCTTCCACAACAAATTATGCTCGGCGATCTTTCACCCAAATGAATCATATCCGTAACTCAATTAGAAACTAAATTGTACGGGACATGTAATCCAATTAGTTATATAATATTATTTCATTAAATTCTATATTTTTTAGTTGCCAAATTTCTCAACTTCACTTTTTTAAATTTTTTATAATTTTTAATTTAATTCATCTCTTATCATTATCACAAAAGCAACTTATACTATCACCAATCCAAACAAGTTTCAGTTTCAGAAAAGCCATATATAAAACTTTCAATCCAAACATCAATCACATTAGCATGTTTGGATAGCTTCCATAAGTACTTATGAATCGTGATTTATGGAATTCGAGGTAGCTTTTACGATTTATGAGGTAACTTTTACGGTCTATGAGGTAAATATGTGGAGGAGGTTTATCTCGATTTACGTAAATCGGGCTTATTAAAAGTTGTCTCAAACAGCCTCTATGTGGGTATAACTATTTCAAACATTATGAGTGTGTTTGTAATAACGGTTGTCAAATGTTTTTTTTTTAATCTAACTTTTATAATCTTACTTTTGGATAAGTGCTCATGCGGTTGTCAAACATTATGGGTATAACTATTTCAAATATTATGAGGTTTATCTCGTATATCGTAAAAACACCTTGTAGACCGTAAAAGCATCTCGTAGATCGTAAAAATTACTTCGTATTCCGTGAATCACAATTTATAAGTACTTATGGAACTTGAATAAGCTAATCCAAACAGCCTCTAGTTATACCCACATGAGCCGCTAGAAAACTATCTCAATTCTCAATCCATTGGACAATAATCTGGCATAATTTAATCTAATGCAAAATCGAAGTTCATCGTGTTTTTTAAATCTCTAAATAACCGGCTATGGTACTGTACTAGTAATAACACGACACTTCACAAAATAGATGAGATGAAATTTTCAGCTTTCAAGTGTTGCAAGATGGTAATGAATTACTAAATCCCGGCCAAAATTAGATAGAGGCTGAAAATCACAAAAAAGAAGACCCACTAATTACCAAATGTATGATGTTTCAGCTCCAGCGTGAGCAAGCTATAGCACCTGAATATCTACTAACAAGAAATTAGTGCAAACACCAAATGGAAACAAGCCTAATCCTGGAAGCTTGATCCGACTAATTGAGTAGTGACAAAGCTATACATTGTTGAATGAATGAAAATATTCAGATACTTAATCGATGAACAAAAAAACATCAATAGAAGTTTAATTTTATCAGAGAGGTAAAGAAATATAAAAGACCCTAAAAAGGTACTCATCCCATTCTCGAGCCCCTCGGCTACGCTCTAGACTCCCGTTTTCTCCATTGTCAATTTCAATAACAACTCTTAGAGGACGAAGACGAGCAGTATAAAGAAAGTTTAAAAGAAATAGAGCTTGTATCAAGTTTGGCCATTGCAAAGCAATAGATTATGAAAATTAAATAAGCTTCAGAGAAAGACGATGGCTTACCAGCAACGATAGAGCGGCGTATCTCTCACGTCTGTGCTGATCTCCACGACGTTTTCTGGTTCTGCGCTGTGGGCCTGTGGCTAGTTTTCAAAACAAGGGAAAGACCGAATGACCAAGAAGATCTAGAAGAGTCTGTAGTGGGCCTGGTGGGCTTCAGATGTTTTGTACCAACCCAAAGTTAACAACTTAACGTCAATGACTCTACTAAGGCCCAACTCGATTAATCCATTTTGTAATTGAGAGGTGAACTTGTCGAAAGAACCAAAAATCCTCTATGCTCTAAACTTTGAAAAGGAAAATCCTTCATCAAATAAAAAAAAATATATATTTTTTGGTGGGCATAAGGTATTCACCGCTGATAACGGTGGCTAATCCCCTCGCACTATGAATTTCCTAAAAGGGTTTTAGAGCTGGCCGTGAGACTCTCTTCATACACACCAGAGATTAAACTCCTAACTAAATGTTTAAGAAACCCAGTTAAGTACTAAATGTGTTAGGCCTTATAGTTAAAAGAAGTGAATTTATGTGGCTGTGCTGCCATGAGTTTGACAATGGATTCTATCATAATGCATCTTCCTAATTTTCAACAATTACAGCTCAAAAGAAAGTCATAACCAAATTACACTCGATTTATTCTTCCAACATGGTTGATCAAGTCGTTGATTGGAAAGATCTTGGTTTTGATACACTACAATTTAAAAAAAGACATAATAATCTTTTTTTTTTTTTATAACTTCCATGATGAATTCTAGATTCATCATTCATCTAGAGACTACAGAACAATCATAAAGCTCAAAGTTACCCCCAAAATTTTCATCACATCCATTCTCTCCCCTAAAACTGTTTGATCATGTTGCACAGTTCTGAATAAATCTTGGCTTCAACGAATAGATGGTGAAAACTATAATTATATCTTTCGCCCTTTATACCGGTCCAAAGCAACATTTTCCATCACATGATAAAATGAAATTTGTTACACACACACACTGCCTCTAAGTCCTTAATTGCATTACAAACGATATCTTCTCAGAACTAGTTTTGGATTTGGATAGTCTATATTTATTTTTTTAAAAATTGGTGGTTTTTAAATAAAAAAATTATTTTTTTAAAAAAAAATTAATTAAGATATTATCTTTATTTGAGATTTTTATTCATTAATTTTTTTTATTCCAGCTTCTTAGCGTATTTCGTTTTATCTGGTTTAATAAAGTTGAATAGTTACAAAAAGACTAAAATAATTGAGATACATTTGTTTTTGGGTATACATGGTGAGATATTTTTTTTTATATAAAAAATAGTGATTGAAAAGGTTTTTGTGAAACTGATTTGTTTAATATATTATATAAATTGAATAAAAAGAATCTATTGGATAAAATTTAGGGTTAATGTATAAATTTGGTCTGGTAGGTTTTATCAAGGAGTAATGTCACCTCGTAAGTTTTTTCAGGTTCAATGTCATTTTAAAAGTTTTAAAATATAGTAATATTACCTTATGCCATTAAAAAAAATTTTAACATTGACCATTAAAAAATTGATGTTATTATTAACTTTTTAACGGTAAGAGACCATAATAATCAATTTTAACACTTTTAAGGGTAACATTTCTCCTTAGCAAAATCTTTCAAGACAAATTTTCATCTTAACCTAAAATTAAAACATAAAAAATTAAATAAGTTTTATATTCTATATCAATTTAATCAACATATTGCATTATATTAAAATGAAATGGATTTGGGTTTTGGCAGAAGAAGAAAAATAGATGGAGCCAATAGAACATGCTTTTAGTACTCCCCCCCCCCCCCCCAAAAAATTTTTTTTTGTGTAGTTAAAAAAACTGAAAATTTCAAATTCCCCGCTACTGGTTAGCATATGTTTGCTAATCTGTTACTTCTAGCAGAAATTTAGTTTTGGCCAAAATTTAGTTGAATAATTGTCAAAATCATGTTTTGACAAAATTGATGCACATTTTAGTAGAAGATTTGAATCTCCTCAAAATACATTAAATTTCAACATTTTAAATAATAATCTATCGTAAGATATGATTTTTGAATTTTGATAGATTGTAGTGACCCTGTATAGTAGAATAAAACATTATTTTTTTTTATAAAATAGGATAAAACTTTATTATTATTATATTGTAAATAATAAAATGGAGAGTGAAATATAAATTTTGGTGCATGAACTTTTCTTTAATTATTACTATTATTATTAATTTAAATCCTACACTTCAATTTAAGGTAATATAATTTCTAAAATTCCATTGCTCAAAAAAACACAATTCTTAAAATTATAGAGTGAAAGTTGGAACTAAATCCATAATTAAAGAAATTCTAGAAACTAATAGTTATATGATCCCTATTAATAAGAGTTATCTATTGTGAGGCCATCAACTGGTTGAAGGTCTGTTTGGGATAGCGGTAATATAAATGATTTTTTTAACAAAAGTCAATTTAGCTCATTTGGTTTGAATCATGCGATTATATAAGTTTGATTCACGTAAATCGAGATAAAACTCTTTTACATATTTACCTCGTAGATCGTAAAAGCTATCTCGTATTCCGTGAATCAAGATTGAAAATCACTTATGGAGCTTCCAATCCCTATTCTAAATATACTTTTGAAAATGTGATTTGTGCAAGGTTCTGAAAACCGGACCGGTCACTGAACCGGTCGGGGTACTGGGTCAATGGTCAGTGGGTTAGATCGGAGTCAAATCGGAGCTAAACCGGGGCCAAACCGGTGAGAAATTGAATATTTTAGACTTATAAATATGAAATTCTAAAGAAAAATTTTAAAAATTTGATTTTTTAAAAATAAAAAAATACTGAACACCGGACCGGACCGGTTCTGTCACCGGTTCCCGGGCCGGACTGGCCGGTCTGGTCCGGGTTCCAAAACAGTGGATTTGTGTTTGGATTGGCGATGGCAAAAGAGATTTTTTTTTTTGGAAAAGTCAGACTTTGAGCTTCTTCTCAAAAGATACTTTTTTTTAAAAAAAAAGCCTAATTACCAAAACATAAACACAAATACCTCAATTTTCAAAAAGTCAGAAGCCACGATAATTTTTGAAAAAAAAAAACCCCCCATTTGGGATGCAAAACGCCATCCCAAACAAGCACTGGATGAAGTGGTAAGCTAATTGAACCTAACCATTATGAAACCGACAACATGTTAAATGAAGTGGTGAGGGGGCCTCAAACTAATACGAAAGATAATACAATTTTAAATTTAAGGAAACACACTTATTAAAAGAGATAAAAATCTTTTACCTCTCCCTATAAAGACCCTTTATAAATAATAAAAAAATCAGCAGGTAAGAATGTTTATATAGCTGATTTGCTTTTTGGGACTATTGATGATAACCCTTTATAAATAATAAAAAAATCAACAATCTGAGTAAGCAAATCAGTTAAGATAAAATAAAAATTATATTATAGATATTATTTGTATTTATATTGACGGTATCAAAAATAACTTTTTTTAAAAATTTAAAATTTTAAACTTCTTAAAAACTGCTTTAAAAAAAATACAGCTACTAAAATGTCAACTCAAACACTTTAATTTTCAAAAACTCAGATATTACAGTGTTTTCTTATAAAAAAGCGCTATGTATGGAAAACGCCATTCCAAACAAACTGTTTAAAACGCTAATCATTTTAGAGTTTGTTTAGAATAGCGGTTGAAAATTTCATAAGTGCTTATGAATTGTAATTCACGGAATACGAAGTAAATTTTACGGTCTATGAGGTAGCTTTTACGGTTTACGAGGTGCTTTTATGGTCTACGAGATGCTTTCACGGTCTACGAGATAAATATGTGAAGGAAATTTATCTCGATTTATATAAATCAGACTTATATAATAAATCCGATTCAAATAAGTGATAACAAACCAGCACTTATCATAGTAATCACTGTATCCACTATCCACCAATCTGAGTAAGATAGGCACACTGTCAGTGAAGTATGTCCGGCATTATAACTCATGAAGCATGAAGTTAAAAAAAAAAAAAAAAGGTCTGTACCAATAATTTTCTGCAAATTACACTGAATAAGCATGGCTTTGTCATGTTTAGGGAAGTGCGTTGCCATTTTTGTATCAGCGAGAGAGTTCTGTACTGTGTAAATCAATTAATCCTCTGGGAACTAATCATACTTCTCTCTCCATGAACACACCAGAAAGAAGACCCAAGAAACTGCCAATGCCAGGTCTCCAATGGCCTGTCTGGGCCAATCATGTGCCAGATCTTCAACCTTCCTCAAGAATCCGAACCTCCACGCCGCCATGGAAATGTGAACGGCGATGCATCCTTTTGCGAAGAAGCTCTGAAACTCCCTGTCCTTGGCAAAAGCCACCATGAACAGCAAGAATCCGATCGCGAACAGGAGCAATCCAGAGAACGAATTTGAGGTTTGAACCAGCAATTGATCGTGAGGCGTTGATCCTTGAATCTTTCTCGCTGTCTCGAAGCCGTGGCTGAACTCCATGGTCTCCGCCGAGTAGAAAATCATGAGTAATCCACTGGTTAGGGCTATCGCAGAGTGCAGAAGACAGATCAGGAAGAAACCGGAAGAAGCCATCGCTGAACAAAAACAAAATCTCCGGTAAGATTCAGATACTTCAAATTAACCTCGATCAAAATTTTTGAAGCATCAATTACATAGTAATATCGTGCTTGATTCAACAAACCTAGCTAAAATTTACTGATGGATCTCTCAAACAAATCGACAGAGATCATTCTCCCACTAGGGCTAGAACAAGAAAAACCAGAATACATGGCCATGTCTGTACTGTGGTATAATACTATTGATTTTGAAATTTGAAGCAGTAGAGAACCTAGATATTCCCCTTGACTAAAACAAACAAACAAAAAATGAACAGAACCCTTCTCTTAGGAATTTGAACAAGAAAACTAGGAAATACTAGAGATGGAGATGTTGAGGAAGAGATATGATATAGATCTGGAATGGCAGGTACATATAGCACTTACTACTTATAGAATAAAGAATTAATTTATGAGATTTGGATCATGGGTACAACAACGAAGACAAGTTGGGTGACATGCCATCAATTGCATACATAGAGATTGCTTTCATGATCATTAAACCACCAATCCCTATATGCAGAAAATGCCATGCTTATGCTCTTCTGGTTCCTTCTTTGCTTGTTTCAATGAGGAGTATTGGTGTGGGTCAAGGAAAATGGGTCTGCATAACTGTTTAAAAGATTATTTTCAAATCATTATGTTGAAATGAAATACTTTGGCTTTTCTGGTAGGGCCCCTGGGTTTTCATTATGCAGTTGCCCTTCTAGATTATATAATTTTTTAACTTTATATGTGATTTCACGTCTTGGGGATGACTTGATTTGGTGTTTGGATAAGCATAGCAGATAAATTTTCAACCCATCATCCCAAATTTTTAATAGTTTCTATTTAACTTAATCCTATAGGCAATGACTTGATCAGGTGTTTGGATATTTATTGCAGATAAATTTCGAGCCATACAAATATTTAATATTTTCTGTTCAACATAATTGCATATAAGGATAGCAAACGGACAATGATGGGTGAGATTCCCCTCTTTTTACCCAGCTTGTTCTTATTAATTTTAACCACTTAAATTTTGAGTCAAACTGATGTCTCACTGTATTCCTAATCTTTTTTTTTTTTTGGACATGGCACTGTATTCCTAATCTCACAGGGGGACCCTTTTCACTTGAATTTATATATAGTAACGCTTTGACCAAAAAAAAAATATATAGTAACAAAACTGACGCATCTATCTTATATTTATAATAGGACTAAACGGCCAAAAAGAAAAGAGAAGCAAGAGGAAATTGTAGTATAAAGAAGATTCAAAGGACAAAAAAGCAGAAAACATGCTGACTATTCCGAATCTTCAGGTCAGAGTTGCGATATTCTGTGAGGAACGTTGCTTTTGATCTGAAGAATATTGAGACTCTTTTGATGTTTCTGCACACCCACCCAATGGCAAATTATCTTATCGTATCACACAAATTTCGAAATTTGAAACACTATATAAATAAAGAGGAAAGTCATCATGGGGTTTTAGTTGAGTGATTTGTCCCTCACAGCTAATAGGAGTAGAAAAAAAGACTCTTGCTTTTGAAAACAGAGTAACGGGTAAAAACTAAAAAAGATTAATCTCACAGCTAGCAGTCATACTAATGGTGATTGACGTTCTTGAATTATCTACTGTTCTTCCCCTCCACACATTTGATTCTAATGGCCATATAATGTTGCTGCTGGCAACCAGTTATGTTCTCTAAATGCTTGTTTAGATTAATGATAGAAGTTGTTTTCATACTTTTCTAACCCATCTCAAATAGGTTTTAAATTGGATCATCACGTTAAGTTGGGTTTTTAGGCAGAAACGCAGCGGAATAAAATTTAAAATTTTGCTAAAACCTCCCTCAAAAAATCAATAGGCGTTGCACAAATCGAATTGGAGAAAAAATATGACTTACCAAATTGAACTTGATATTTGATCTTTAAGATTTCGTTTGGTAATTCCGATTGCAAGTGTTGCTCCTCTAAGCTCTTCTTATCCAAGAAGGTCACGAGTATTTTTCCCCGTGTGACTAGGTTAAAAATGTTCTCCTTTGTTCTCACAGCTCTCTCTCTCTCTTTGTTGGTCTGTAAGTGGTTTCTCATCATTATGTGCGTTATACACACACATATAGATATATTAATTTTCATTAATATCCTTAATGGAATTTTATCATTACCTTTAATTTAAGATCTTCCACATGAAATCTTCTAAAGATATTATATTTCAGAATAAAATACATTAAATATATATTTAATTTAACTATACAAAATCTCAGTTTATTATTTAATGTAAGTATGATATATAAATATATAAAATTCATTCATCAATAAAAAAATGAGATTATATATATATATATATATATATATATATATATATATATATATATATATATATATATATATATATATATCAATATCTTTTAATAGATTTAATCATAAATCAACATCATACTAATATTAATTTATTATTGTTCCCATGATAGTATTTGATGAGAGAAATTTAGGATAATTATTTTAATTATTCATGGATCCTTATAATAAAGAAAACATGCGAAATAATATATAAATAAATATTTAATAAAACTCTTTTTATTAAATATAATATAATATCTACATCTAATTGACTGGGCCATGTCACAATCTCCAAATTATGCATTATATTTAAAAGAGAACAAAAATTAATTAAATTACGTAGGAAATCATGAACTTCAATTTTTTTTTAAAAAACATATACTATGTTTTCTTTTCTATTTTATGTCGACTACTATATTCTAATATTCTATAATAAAATCAATGAACCAATTAACTCCATGTCCATGGGGCCTGCTCAGTACTCCCGGTTGCTTTCTTCATGGCCAGCACATAAGGTAGCAACCATGCACGTTCTGCAATTAATAGCTCTGGAAAAATGGGTGTAAATTACATGTCACAATCCATTTTTGGTGTGAGGCCACGTATTAAATTACTTAACCAAGTGTTCTCACATCTACACACCAAACTCTTGAGTAATCAATATCAATATCAGTATAATATATACATATTTAAAAAATGCGGTATTATTCATAATTTAGAAATGTTATGATTGATCTGAAACTTGTGATTAGGTATAGATTTTGGATTTATTATATAAACTAAAATTTTTAAAATGAGTTAATCATATAGTATTGACTTCTGAAAATATCTAGCTGTGATGGTTTTATTTACTGAGAAATCATAAAAAGATAAAAGAACTGTGGTTTGATATTTTTTCCAATACAAATTGGATGATAACGATGAACCTCAAGATTGCTCTGTCGCTGCTGTATTTCAAAGACTTCTCAAAGATATAAATGTTTTTTTTTTAATGGTTTATGTTCTTTTTTATACAATTATGTTATTGATGATTTATTCTATACATAACCGTAGTTGAAAAAATATTTAATATCAAATTTTCAAAACAATCTTTCTGTTTATGGGGTAAAGCTGCATATATCTAACTTTACTCAGACAATTGATAAGAGCTTTATACATTGGGTCACTTTTTAATTCTAAACTTATTGCTACCGAGGACTATACCCAAAAGTCATTTGGCTAACCCAAATGGATCTATGAAATAAATTATTGCTTCTTGCTTCTTGAAAGTATGACTTGCATTTGAGTATAACTCTTTGACCAACATGTCTTCCTCTTCTAATGTCATTCTGATGAACGTAGATAGCATTTCATCAATTGGATGGATCATTGTTGTGAAGAAATATAAGATTCACACAAGGAAAATTTGTCAAGCTTGGATTGGATTTCAAGGATAGCCACTAATTTCATTTAAATGGAAAAAGATTTTGATTTTTCCATTGTTTGCTCTTTTATGTCTCAGAGTATGTCTTTTTTAGATTACAAGTTTTGCTCATTTATGTCTCAGAGTATGTCTTCTTTAGATTACAAGTTTATCCCTATTTCAAGAATTTCAGAGGCAATCTTTATAGATCATATGTCTTAACTTAATCGAGCTTTCCCCCTTCTAAGTGGATTTAACCGACTACCATCCAATGTCATCTACCAGATTATAGAGGAGCTTCTTTCTAATTTTATTTTCCATCAACTTAGCTTTTATAGTAATCTGTGGCATGAATTTTAATTTCTTTAGAAATTGCAACACTTGAGTTTGACATATAATTTCTTGATGTATTCATTTTCTTTAATATAAATTTTACTTTCTTTTTTTTCAAAAAATCAGGGGATTTTAACTTGTGAAATAGGAAAGGAACCATTTAAATAATTTCTTAATCTCTGATAAACAAAAGAGCATTATCTATAATTGAATGGGTCAAATAGTTGGCCCAAAAAAGTGGGCCATAAATGAAAGCCCAAAAACAATTAGAGAGAAAAGGTCAACCAAATGGGGACACCAGAACTGTGTCTGCAAGTCACTGCTAATTCTGCTCCCCTGAACTCCCCTGCCCAAGTGTTACTTCATCAAGTGAGACAAATACCATACTATACAATGTACATTGGCCAGTTAGTTTCCTTCAAATAACAAATATCATTAATTAATTTTTTTCTAAATTACCCATATATATCACAGTATCACACACTTTTTTCACTGCAAAATACTAGTTGAATTAAAAGAAAGGGCATTTTTGAAAAATTATCATAAATTTTGACACATAAATATCAAATAAGTAACTTAATCCATTTTCTTAATTTGTGTCAATTCATACATTTAGCACCTATATCACACTACAAGAAAGGGAAGAACAAAGTTGGATGCTATGTATTGTCTTTTCTGGTTCAGATGCAGAGTTACTCTGAAAGAAGCTCTGTTTTGCCTTTGTCCTTAAAGCTGTTGGGAATTTCCTTATTAACAGGGGAAGCTCCTGCAAATTTTTTACTTCACTTTCTTGGGTGCTAACCTAAAGCTTTTATATTTGAGTAGAATATCCCTAAATGCATTCTTAATAACTTGTTGTGACGATTGCAATTTGTCATGCTTTTCATGAAGTACATATGGACAATGTTGGAATGGATTAGGGTCTAAGTCCAAATTAAGAAGGGTTGTTATATAAATATGGAGAGGTATGGGTTTATAGAGAGAGATATTTCTTTATGATTTAAATGTTATATCTATTACCATATAACCGTATGTTTAAGGGTTACATTTATTCATATGTACATATGCCATATATAGGATGTGTGATTAAACAAGTAATTAGTTTGAATATAATACACACAATCCTCTCTCTAAGTGGTTCTCTCATAAGAGTTCTTTATTCTCTTACTCTTTATGGTAAATTTGTTGTGTGACATAATCGGAGTCCGTATCGATGCTCCGGTTTCATGTAAATATTTCAGTGAGTCAATCGGATTTCAGGTATACCTAAAAATTTTATAGATAGAAATTCCTCTGATTGTATTTAATGTAGTCTAAGGAGAAAGTTTGTGAATTGTTTAAATTCAATTAAATGCATGAGCAAAATTTCTCAAAAAACAGTAGCATTAGACATTATTATTATTACCCCTCTTATTATTGATATAAGAAATAATTAAGGAGTTCATATCGGTCTTAAATGTAAAACATATTTCACATGTTTATCAATTTTTTCTCAAACTAATCATATTGATTTTCCTTTAACAATGATTAAGTAAGAGAAGGAGGGAAAGAGTTTAGGAAAATGATTAGATTGTTTTAGAAAAAATATATCATAATAATTAAATTAACTAGCATCCTTAAATAACTCAAATTAATTAATTAGATAAATTAGATTAAGAACCAGAGAAATATTATATGTTGAGGCGAAATTTTCTTTTTGGGACAAAAGGGAGATATAACTTTAAGCTACTTTATGAAGAATATTTGCTTTGGGTACAAGGAATCTCCCAGGGAGGGATTGGGAATAGTGTAAGGGAGAGTGAAAAGGTTGAGTCTTTTTGTGAAATTGTTGGTCTTTTGAGGAACATTTTTATTGTGTGTGAGAAAGAAACCCCTTGTTAGTTTAAGTGGCAATCATGGGTTAGTTGAAAAAACATGGTTAACCCACTTTAATTATCAATGATCTTCACTCAGAAGTTTTTAAGAATCTTGCTCTGGATTAGTACTAGAACTAGTCTTGAACCTAATGATGCTCTTTTTTGTGACCCTAATCATTCTAATTTGAAGAAACCCATACAAGTCACAACAATGTCCATGATTAAAGTTTCAACCTTTTTGCACATGCTCCTCAAATTTCTAGTTCACTTGTCATTCTGAAATTATCCCAGGATATGAAATTCTAGCACAAAAAAATTATGATAGTTTTATTATAGTGCCGACCATATGTGCTAGGATTTTGTGCTACAAAGCGAGATATATCTCCAATGAAGCCTACAACCTCATCTTGCTTTATATCTATTGATTCTACATCATGTGTTTACTTGAGAGTTTTAAATTAATAAATCAGATGGGCATGTACTAGTAGTATGAGATTACAAGCGGATCGCACCATGACCTCCCATTTAGAGAAGCTTTCATATTATTAGGCTATAAGCCCATTGCTGACTCTAAAATTAATAGTTAATATTCATCTGATTCTTAATGTGAGGCTTAATTGAAGAATTACTATTGGTCTTAAATGTAAAAGTCTATTTTATCAATTTTTTTTTCTAAATTAGTCATACCGACATTCCCTCAATAATAATTAAGTAGGAGAGGGGGCAAGAATTAAGAAAGATGATTAAATATGTCATATTAACTAATTTATTTAATCCAATCAATTAGTTAATTAGGTCATACATTAACTACAAGAGGAGTAGTATATAAAAATTTTTAATTTAAATTTAAAGTATCACCAAACTATAGTATTAAAAAAATTTGAAAAATTATTCACATCAAAATTTCTTGTCCAAAGATATTTTAAATTTGTTTAAGGACTCACATACAACTTATCTTCAATAGTTGCTGCTTTTCTTTAATTATGTATAAGTTATTTTTAACTATGTGTAGAATGGAAGATATTTATGTATAATTAAAAAAAAGTTTCACCCGCTTAAAGATAGAGTCCTTAGATATAGATATGTCTGGACAATAGGGTGGGGGGTTTTTTCAGCCATTTTTCTTAGTAATAATATATTTACATTTTTTGTAAGTATACAATATTACATAAATAGTGCTAGATCCTATTTATAAAACATATGTCATGAATAATGGGGAACTAAAGGTCAATTATTAAGACAAAGTGAGGCATCCAATGTCCATAGCATGAATGAGGCTATGGGATTGTGAAAGCTTCTTTGTTTTTGTCCTTTGACCAACTTCGGAGTTTGGATTGTGAAAGACATTGGGGTTTGCTAGAGATGAGGCAACATGGTGGGCCCACATCAAGGGTACCCCTAAATGGGTCCCACCAGCCTCGCACGTTGCCCCAGCAAAAGAAGGCAAAGATATAAATTTTATGCACAAATGATTAATTGGATAACTATTCATTATTTAATGGTCTATGTGGCTTCCCCTTCATGTTCCCCCCCCCCCACCTGTATTGTCCAAAATCCTACTCTCTATTACCTTTTTTCTTGTCGTAATTTCGTTGTTATTTATTTATTATTTTATATACAATTTTTAATGTTTTCAGGCTCAACCAGGGGCAATGCGTTTAAGATGATTTTTTTTAAAAAAAAAAATCTGCAAGCTTTGTAATCTAGATCATACTCTATCCCTCAAATTTATCATTTTTTCCTGAAATTTTTCTTTTAATTGCATATATCAAAAGAGATTCCCATCAATTGAGTAACTTATATAAATTGATAATTATTCAAATCCACATTTAAGATTCGGGAGAGTATTTACAACGACAGGACAAAGATAAAAATACTCCCCTAATACTAAGAGAGAGTATTTTTTATTCTATCTATAAGTCACGTTATTAAATTTTTCACGTGAATGTATAAATTTATCTTTCAATAATACTCTATCTGATTATTAATATAATATATATTTACCTAATTTTATTATATTAATAAAGTTAGTTAAATTGATTAATAAGATATGTATTTTCTAAAACACTGTGGTCATTTTCCTTAATTCTTTCCTTCCATCTCCTCCTTAATTATGGTCAATGGAGCATCAATATGGGTAAATTAGAAAAATATTACTAAATATGAAACATATGTCTTATATTTAGGATTAAAATTAACTTTTTAAATATATCTTATATTAAAGACAAGATAAATATATTATGATGGTTTTTTTCTCATGAGCTATGGTGCATAGTAGTATTAAATAGGAATAAAATTATAAATTGGTTAAACTTTATTACAGAATTAATGAGATTTAAAGTTTTTCTTAATTCCTAGAATCAGAATAATAAAATACTAAATCAATTTTTTCTTATTTAAAGGGACACATAGTTAAACATCGACATCATGAGATTGTAAGAAAGATTAACAGTATGAATTCTCATCTACGAGAGTGCTTTTCATAGGAATCAATCTTGTTTTATAAATAAGTCAGATAACAAAAGTGAGGCAGGACGAGTACTACTGCACTAATATATTGAAATAATAAAGTGCCTCAAACTCTAATCTTGGGATTAATTAAGAGAAACTGAAAGAGAGAGGGAGAGAGAGAGAGAGATGATAAACCAATTAAACAAGTGATGTAGGAAGGAAGCGATTGGCAAAAGTGAAAGAGACAGCACAGAGGCGTTTGTTAGCCAAAAACGATCACAAAATAAAAGGAGCGACGTGGATCGCAGGATGAGATAAGAGAGGGAGTGTGAGAGCCGTTGGATGAGGGGGAGGGTGGGGCCGCGTACACAGTATTTTACGGTGGGGGAGTGATTGGGGTAGGATGGTAAATTCCAATACAGTCACCTAACAAAATTTATGAAATTAGTTGATAAAGCAGCGGAAAAGCCAACGACTTTCAATGACCCAAACGATCCTTCCCCTTCCTTCCTCCCCTTCGTACCTTATGCTGCCTCTCCTCCCCCACTCGCCTTTCACCCTTCCCCATCACACGCGCTCCTCATTCTTCCCCTTACTTTTTTTTTCCCCTTTTGTTACTTGCACTAATTTATTTATTTTTTTAAATTAGAAACAAACATCCTCTCATCAAAACAGAGAGACTTGGCACACAAATTGAGTATTTGAGAAGCCACAAAATCCTAGTTTCAGAAACCTTTTTTATAAGTTAAAATAATTTTTTTACATATTTACCTCTTAAAAACTATTTGTTAAAAATTAATCTAAATGCACAATAAATAAATAGATCCCTCCAAATTGTTGGGCTCATGTGGGATGATGTAGTGCCTATTTGGGAATTCAGTGGAGAAGTAGTTTTTTTTTAATTGAGCTTTTATAGAAGCCCGATTTAAAAAAAGACAGATTGTAGATGTGATTTGTGTTTGGATTGACAGTGGGAGAAGTGACTTTTTTTTAAAGTTGAACATGTTTGGATTAGCGTTTGAAAAACCCATTTAGATGAGAAATGACTGAAAATGACATGAATCTTGTTGAATACTACATATATATTGTTTGTGTAAATATTATTATAATTGATGTTAAAAAATGTAAATAAATTTTTTGAAAATAAAAAAGTTCAATAATTATTGAAAAAGAAGAAAAATACACTAAAACACTTAATTTAAAAAAATATAATTATATATTTCAATTAGAATGTCATACATGAAGTGGATTATAATTAGATCACCTTATTGAATACTACACACACACACATATATATATATTGTTCATTTGTTTGTATATGTTGGGATAATTGAAATGAAAAATTAAAATTAAAATTTGATAAAATACAAAAAGATCAATTATTATTAAAATTTCTTAATTATTTAGATAAATAATCCCTTAAACTTTTAATGCTTCCTTGTGCTTAATTTTGTATTGTAGGTGCTTAATAAGAAATTTGAGATTTTGGAGGGTTAGAATTAATCTTTTGCGGACTGGAGAAAATTACAAAAAAATTCCCTATAATTTATAAAATTTATAAGTGAATGAAAGATAGGATCAAGGAAATCATAAAAAAGGACCCAAATGTTTCAGAAATTGCAGTTAACCTCAAACATATTTTAGAAGTTTGCACCATAATCCCTAGTCGAGAACTTTTGAATTTTTCACTCAAGTCTCTGGTCAAATCTGGTTTGACCAAAGCTCTTCCTCTTTCTTCGACCAGTAGCCAAATCAGAAAACAGAGCAAGAAGCTCTCACTCATTCGGCTGTTCCCGTCTCACTGAGCTTCTGGAGAAGCTCTAATTTCCAGCTTCATGGATAACATGTTTTTTTCATAGAAGCCCATCACTGAGAGAAGTGAAACTAAACACACAAAATTCTTCAACTAGACTTCTATAAGGCAACTGGGCTTCCCCCCCCAAACGCCTTCCCAAACAGACCCATAGATGGAGCTGTTGCCTGTTGATAAACATGGAACTATATATCGCAGTATGAAAATTAGCTAAAATTATGAAAATTAGATATATTTTTTTTGGTCAAGAAAATCAGAGGCATGAATTTGCGGGATTTAAGATTTAACCATCACTTTTTGGTCACGTTCTTAGAAAAGCAAATTGATATGTCCGCTAGGTGAATAGCAGTTGAGCTTTTAAAAAGAAATTTTTAATTATATATGAGATAAATATGTGTTTTATCTTCATTTATCTAAATAAGTATTTTTTTTATGTATCCGAATGTGATTTCAAATAAACATTAGTTCATTCATCACTTTTAAAGTGAATGAGCACTTCAATGCTAAGATCCTCGATGATCCATCCATAAGGTGCTGGGATTTTAAGTCTTAATATTACTTTCGATTTTATTTATAAGAGCTCAATAATTGAATCACGTGATTTAAGAATATAATTAAAATTAGCTAAAAATAATAAACATGTTTAAAGATAAACTCTTTCTTTCAAGTTGCCATTTTATACGAAGAGGCAAAAAAGAGAAGGAGATAGAGTAAATTCTATAAGTATCACTAACTTTTAACTAATGCAATACATATAACTGATAAGGAGGAAAAACAAAACTCATTCAATATTCAAATAACTTTTGTCATGTTTTTATAAAATAGATTAAAACAATTTAAAATTTAAACTCTTATAAAAAAAAGTGAATGAGTAATTAATTTAACCTAATTGTGTTTTCTAGCATTATTCTATCTTGGCCTTTTACTAACACGAGTTATAAGACTTGTGCATAGGAGATAGCACACTTTATAATATGTCTTCGCCTATAATATAAATTAAAACGGGCCTTAAGTTATGCATACCATTTTATATTACACCGTCCACATAGTACATAGATGCGATTCTTCGAATTTTAAGTCATATGTACACCCCAACGGTTGATTTTTTAAAATTAACTATAAAATTTGGGCTAAGCAATTTAGATTTATTAACATTTGAGATTATGTGCAAATGACTCCCTATTACCAATGAAATATAGTTGTTCTCTTCAAAGCAATGAAATATCGTTATTTTATTACCGAAAGCAATATATTTAATAGAATTTTTATTCACTAAAATATATAAAGACATCCTCATTCTATTAATAAATCAATAGTTCCATCATCTTCACCAATGGCATGATCTAGATAAAATATTTTGGAAGAATTTATATATTAAATTTTAAGGGTTAAAAATTGTCCTTACATATGACTTGCTTTTTTTAAAAATGCGTATTTTAATTTAATATTGAAATACAGGCATATAATTATGGAAAATATGAATTAAAGATGGAGTTGACTGGAGGGTCACCTACAACATTTCCATAATAAAAACATCATTAATTTGGACGAAAAATAATTATGCAAGCAACTATTTAATATTCTTTGATAGCGGATCCAGCTGTATAAGTAGTGCTAAAATAACGGACTCCTCGTGTGTGTTGGACCAAATATATTAAAATAAAAAATAATTTAAATGAACTTAAGTCAGCTAGCTGCTAGAAATTAATTCACAGATGATAGAGTAATACACTTAGCTTTTTATGCCTTCGATAATACATGTAATTCATTGCTTTTCAAGAGCCGTTTATTGGATATTAATTTTTGTGAAATTTCATAATTACTCAATTTGAACTTAGAAACAAAAACATTTCAAATCTATTCTTTACTTATAATTTATTAATCTGACCATCAAAGTTAAAATGTATAATGGAGAATCATGCATATTTAAATAAGGATGCATGGCAGATATTAAACAATTTTTTTTAGATATAAAGGAATTTTTTTTTCCTATCCATTTTTAGGCTGAAAAATTTTCTCATAAGAAAATCACTTTTAACGCAATCAACGACAAAAGAAAAGTAATTAAAATAGTACTATTAATGTCCATTATAGAAAAGTTGGTGACTATTTGTAATTATCACATCCTTTACTTGGCGCGTGGTCATATGGTAAGAACAAGAATGTCTTCATGCACTGAGTTTCGTTTCACAGCTTTTCTCTCTCTTCACTGAAAGCTGCAGCCTGCAGTGCTGGGGACACTCCTCTTCGCAACATAAATATGCGCCGCGAGAGGCTATATTTATATATATATGTTTTTAATTTTTTTTTGCTACTACTACCAACATTAATTTATCTTCATTTATTTAATTAAATATATATAATAATTTTTATTGTTTTCCTAGCATCTCTTCATCTTCCAAAAACACACGCTATGGGTTTCTCAAATCATTGTGCCCTAGATCCATGGCTTCGCTGCGCTAGCTCTGAGCTGCTGTGATACCCTTTTTGTCATTCATTCAGTTGGGATGCTGAGAAAGCTTCATGAGGTCTGTATTCAACATTTTTGCGGTGAAAACTCACTCTTTCAAGGTTTTGAGGATCTGGGTATTGCTATTTTGACTCCTTTCGTTGTAAATTTGCAAAGTTGTATGTTCCTGGATTAGAAAGTAGCGAGCTTTTATTTGGAAAGGCATTCATTCTACTGAGCCAAGAGCTGTCATTTTCAAGTTATTATGTTTTTTAACTTATGGTCTTTAGAGTATTTTTGAGATTTCTGGGTTTTGATTCCTTGGAGTGTTGAGCCTGTTGTGCTTCCTGTGTTCTGATGGGTGGAATATGTCCATTATTTGGTGATTTGAGGCCACATTTGAGATGAGATGAATACTGTGTTACTTTGTAATAATTTTACATGTTAAGTTATTGTATGACATTCGAGATATGGATTTTGACTGAGCTGGTGATTATAGCTCAGAAGAGGATAGCATGATAATATTGTGGAGATACAATTTGGGTGGACATTGAGATTGGTGGTTGTTGTTGAAGGGGTTGGTGTGCATGATGGGTTGCGTTTGTTGCAAGCCCTCTGCCATTGATGACAGTAGGGAGAGTCCAAGGGAGCGATTATCGAATAAGGCTTCATTGGACTCTCGTGGATCTAGGGCTACCTCATCGAGGAGGGAAGATGGATATCGAGTGAAGGATAGATATGATAATAATAATGATGGTAGAATTGCATCCATGGATAAACAAGGAAATGGCTCTGTTCGTTTACAAGTTGATAATTATGAAAGGAAGAGAGAGAAAACAGAGTATGTCGTTGCACAGCATCCAGGAGTTGGTAGTGTTCCAAAAGCCATAGAAGGGGAGCAGGTTGCAGCTGGGTGGCCTTCATGGCTGGCAGCAGTGGCTGGAGAGGCTATCAAGGGATGGTTGCCACGACGAGCAGATTCTTTTGAGAAGTTGGATAAAGTATGCTTCATTCTTGATCTGGCTACATTTCATTACATGTTTGTTGTGCTTTTGGCCCTCCTTTTGTTCAGTCATTAGAGCTGTATTTCCTTTTGTTTTTATCAACTTTGATGTGTAGTGTAGTGTAATGATTTGTATGTTAATATTTCGTTATTACTTCCCCCCCAATATATTGCATAATAATAATATCACTTCTGAAACCTGTGTTCAATTTTAAATATGATGGGCCGTTCCTATCTTTCACTTCTTTTTTGTTTAGTTACCTAAACTTTCAGAATCTGCTGCTGCCAAAGATGGCAATGTGTGAAGGACAAACCAACTTCTTCGCTCCTTCTTTGATTATTGATATCTTACTAGGATGATACTGATGGTTTATATCCTTTGAAGTGCAGATTGGTCAGGGAACTTATAGCAATGTTTATAGGGCTCGTGATCTTGAACATAAGAAAATTGTTGCTTTGAAAAAAGTGAGGTTCGATAATCTTGAACCTGAGAGTGTTCGTTTCATGGCAAGGGAAATTCACATTCTTCGTAGGCTTGATCATCCAAACGTTATAAAACTGGAAGGTCTAGTTACATCAAGGATGTCTTGCAGCCTATACCTTGTTTTTGAGTACATGGAGCATGACTTGGCTGGGCTTGCTTCTCATCCTGGACTAAAGTTTACAGAAGCACAGGTACTTTCGGAATCTTCTTTTGCTTACTGCTTTACAAGAAGTGTTGCTGTATAGGCTTTATCTATATCTCAAGATAATCTAGCTGTCATTAATGTATTTTACTATGATAGTAGTTATTTTAAGATGATAATTAAAGATGCTGGTCCTTGTTCACTCATAATTTGAGGATAAATTCAATTTTGTCTGGAAATTGGAAACGAAACAACAGAACAAGAGTAAGAGAAATTTTCATATAAAAAAAGAATCAGAAATTTCACTGAAGAGCGAGATTTCCTCTCAGGGCAGAACATAACTAACATCAAGTACTACAAGACCTAAAGAAACCTCCAAAGAGACTTACTTCTTTTATTGGAAGTTGTCAGGTCAAATGCTATATGCTGCAACTTCTACGTGGACTTGATCACTGCCACAGCTGTGGTGTACTGCACCGTGATATTAAGGGATCCAACCTTCTGATTGACAACAATGGAATCTTGAAGATTGCTGACTTTGGTTTGGCAAGCTTTTATAATCCCAATCAAATTCAGCCATTGACTAGCCGAGTTGTCACTCTTTGGTATCGGCCTCCAGAGCTTTTGCTTGGAGCAACTTACTATGGCGCTGCAGTAGATTTATGGAGTACAGGCTGCATACTTGCTGAGCTGTATGCTGGAAAGCCTATAATGCCAGGAAGAACTGAGGTGTGCATTATTGAAATTTTATGCATTTTCTGTTTCCTTCTCTTTTGCTAAAAATGAATGTTACGCTCTCTTTATTTGTTTACAATTTTTTTCTGTAAAAATGAGAATGAGTGGTTTTAACTAGATAAAACATGAAGTTCTTGGATTATCATGCTATTCAATTTGCTTGGTTTTATGAAGGAAATTATTACACACATTATCTCCCTTGTAGGTTGAACAGTTGCATAAAATTTTTAAACTTTGTGGCTCACCTTCCGAGGATTATTGGAGGAAATCGAAGCTACCTCATGCAACAATATTTAAGCCCCAACAGCCCTACAGGCGGTGTGTTGCAGAAACATTTAAGGAGTTTCCTTCACCTGCACTAGCACTTATGGAAACCCTTCTATCCATAGATCCTGCTGATCGTGGAACAGCAGCATCTGCTTTGAAGAGTGAGGTGGGCATATTTTGATGAAAATCTTATGGAAAGAACATTTTTTGTGGTGATGTCATTTCTCTTGTTGGCACTACTAATCTAAATGCTCCTCACATGAAATGTAACTGTCAGTTTATGTTGAAGGGGATGTTGGTAGTGGTCAAATTATCTGTTCAACTTTTTTATTTTTTCAAACATTGACTTGGAAAATTTAAATGTTCGTGGAACTTTTCTTCAACTAACTAAAATATAATTGCTCTGATATTATTTTTAGTGGATAATATTTATGCCAGTTATTAATGGTCAAATATCTTGTGTATTGATGTAAATACCTAAAAGTATCGTCCCCAATCTCGGAAGTCCTATACGATGAACCTAGTAATTCATCTTACAAGGTTTACTACTTGATAATTTATGGTTGATAATTGTTTATTATGATCAACTCAGACAGTTTAAAGTAGTTCTTTTACATTTGATGATCATTTGTTGCCTCTAATACGTGTATATGCATTGGTAATGACTTCTTCCTTTTGGTGTTTTTGTGATTTAGTTCTTCACAACAAAACCCTTACCTTGCGATCCTTCAAGTTTGCCCAAGTATCCTCCTAGCAAGGAATTTGATGCCAAAGCACGGGATGAAGAAGCTAGAAGGTGTGTGCGCAGACTTGGTTTACAAGTTAATATGTTATCTACGTTCAGCATATCCACTTAATGAAATCTATGCTGTTATTTTTTTTTTAATCGCTTTCCAGTTTTAAATCTTTTGGTTCCTCCTTTTCAAAGTGAAATGTATTGGACTAAACTAAGATGCATCCATCTGGTTTTTCAAATTGATCATTGGTGTTTGTCTGGTCCTTGTACCTTGAAGGTTGTATTGTAAGGTTGACTATTGCAATTTAATTTAATTTTTCTGATTCTACCAGACAAGGAGCGCTCGGAAGCAAGGGCCATAGACAAGGGACAAGAGAGTCGCGGGCTGTCCCTGCACCTGATGCTAATGCTGAACTGGTCCTATCCATGCAGGTACTTTGTTCAATCATAAGAACAACCCTAAATATGTCATTGTAAGACACAATTGCATGTTATGTTCGCTATCATTCTGCTTTTTAAGACCCGTTGTCCATTCAGTTTTCAAGTGCATGAAACTTTCTTCAGTTCTTACTTTTACCTCAATCATGATAGCCTCGCGCAGACATATTTTTATAGACAATGATTTTTCATGTTCTCCCTCCTCAAAATTTCAATAAATAGATTTTTATGTACTAGGAAAATTTTTGGCCAAACAACCTCTTCAGGAAAACTTCTATGAAGCATCATTAGATTGTGTTACAACTTGTTGAAATCTCTATTTCTCTGCGGTAATGAATACTCAGTATGGACCACAGAAGAAAAAACTATTATATGCTTTTACTGGTTATTGCTAACTATCTGTATATTGTTATCCTTTTTCTAAGGATGCTTTTTTGAATATCTAATTTGTTTTCCTGACTGATAAATTACCAAATCTCCTTTTATTTCCCATAAATTTTCATAGTCATCTTTGTTTATTATTACATATTATAAGTTGGTTTTATTTTGTTAATGTTGGGATTTTAAACCTTATGGCAGAAGAGACAAGGTCAACCCAACTCTAAGAGCCGAAGCGAGAAGTTCAACCCTCATCCTGAAGAAGTTGCTTCAGGATTTCCCATTGATCCGCCTAGGCCATCACAGGCTGTGGAAATAGGTATAGATAACCAGGCACAGCAACATAAAAGAGCTTCCCATTCAGGTCCACTTTGTAACCGCACTGCATGGACAAAAGCCGGGAAAAACCCAGATGATGCCCCAAAGATCTCTAATGGGGGTGACTTGTCAGCAATGTCCGGCTTAGTTGCAGCAAGAAGGAGCATGTTATCTGATGATCGCAGGGAAAGGTCCGGATCATCAAACTCAGAGGTTCCAAAACTAATAAGCCGGTTCCCGGGATCCTTGAAGGACGCCTCTGAATCATTGATGCAACATGAACAGAAGCATGCTGGAGCTCCTCCTCCAAAGGAAGAAGCGAGAGGCAGCAACAAAGACCCAATTCCTGTGAGTAGCTTTTCATTTTTTCCTTGATACCAGTCCTGTCCTTTTCGCTTTTTATTGTTCGCTTTGTCATTCATGGCTAAGAATTTCAAACCGCCTTTTTTTTGGGGGGGGGGTGTTTTAACAATGTTTTTGCTCTAGTTTGTTCAAAACCTATTTCCATCAATCCTGCATTTTTGGCTTTGCCACTTCTAAAAAATACTCCCTCTGGTTCTTAATATAAGGCATATTTACCTAATTTGATTAGATTAGTTAAGTTAGTTAATATAAAATGCATTTTCTAAAACATCCCAATCATCTTCCTTTATTCCCTCTCCTCCTTGATTATTGTCAAGGGAGCATCAATACAAGAAAATTAGAAAAGGATTGACAAATATAATAAATAAGTCTTGCATTTAGGATCAATATTAACTCCCCAATTAGGTCTAATATTAAGGAACAGCGTAGCGATTCTATAACTCTTATGACGAATTTCAATCATCAAAACAAACATGATACTACTACCTATAGATCTTTTATTAAGGACCGGAGGGAGTATTAATAACCATTATATTTTCCACCTCAGAATCTTGCATGCCAAGAATGAGCAAGCGGCGTACTATGTGGCATACCATGAATGTTATGCTTGCTTCCTTGTTTTCTCATTTATCAGTAGTAGATAATACTATCTCTATAATGTTGCAGGTTGGTTATGGATCAAAGGGTCATAAAATTCATTATTCTGGTCCTTTGTTAGTTCCATCTAGCAACACAGATCAGATGTTGAAGGACCACGATCGCCAAATTCAAGAAGTCGTCCGAAGAGCACGATTGGACAAGGCGAAGATGAGGAGACTTCAGGCTGAAGGGAACAACCAGATAACCACCAATTCGTTATTTGTTTCTGGTCGCTGAGCTGTTTGTATTTTGTACTTTGTAAGGTCTGCTGCTGCAAAATGCAAAGCCATCATCACTAAGAAGATCACTGCAAAAAATAATTTTAGCTGGTGATTTTTCTCTTGTGAATCAAATATTCATATTTGATTCTTTCTTTCTCTTACACACACTCTCTCTTGGTATGTATAGGGTATATCCCTCGCAGAATGCCCCCCGGTTGGGCCGGTGTTAGGTAACTTAATTAATAGCATAGAGAAAATCTTCTTTCCTCTTCTTACAGCTGCAATTTCTGATATATGGCTGTTCTTGTAAAAAGCTTATCAGCCTTGAGCTGTACAATTCTGTGAGAACAATGTCTTCCTTATGTTATGATAAATAGTGCAACATTCACTCACAAGATGCCTCCATTGATTTTTAGGTTTCATGTCAATATTTGCTTCTCATTTATTTCCTATGTAGTTTAAGCTGTTGACTAATACTCCTTCGGTCCTAAATTTAGTTTGATGGGGAATTTTGGTCCTACTCTTTTTCATTCTATCTTTTATATTTATTATTTTTCTCCCAACTAATTTGTTTAATTTATTCACTTACATATATAATTTAAAGTTACACAAAAGTATTTTAAAGAAACTATTTCCTATATGTTGTGATTAAGTACTTTATTTAGTTTTCTTAATATCTTCAAATTAGATAAATAAGTTTTATATAAAAGATTAAGAGTCTGTTTTTTTGGGGGGGGGGTTTAAAGTACAAATTTGTTATGGAAGTTTTCGTTAAGGAATAATGTTATCTTGGAAGTTTTTTTAGGTTCAATATTAGCCCGGAAGTGTTAAAATGGAGCAATATTATCATTTTTCGTGAAAAAGCTAACAGTCAGTGTTAGTTTTTTAATAGTATAGAGTAATACTGCTACGCTTTAAAATTTTGGAGTGACACTAAACCTGAAAAAACTTCTAAAACAATATTACTCTTCAGCAAAACTTCCGGAACAAATTTGTACACACTTTTACATACCTTGTTTTCTACACTATTTTCTACTTGTGAATAACTTGTGAACAAAGCAAAACTCATCATGTTAATGAATTTTGTAATTTGTAACAAGAGCCTTAAAATTATCTTGCTTTTTTTTTTTCTGATCTTTTTTTGTGTGCATCTAATTCCCCATCCAACTGATCCAAGGTATTAATATCTAGATGCATGTATATCTAAATATCAAACCAACAGTTTTACTCCATGCTGGTTGATAATGTATCATATCGTTCAAACAGTGTGGTCCATTGTCCCCACTTCTCTTTAATCCTAAAAATTTGGGAGATTTAGTATTGAGCAATGGCTCATTCTTTGAGATGGAACCAATTCATTTTTAATTTAAATGGTCCAAATTTAAATTTTCTTTTTAAATTTAAAAATTATTTTTAAAAAGAAATTATGTATAGCCACCTAGACTTTCCCTATATGATAAAAAATTACTCCATTGGTTCTTTTATATAAGTTGATTTCTCTCTTTTAGGGCTGATTCTTAATATAAGCAATTTTTATATTGTATCTTAAAATTTAAACTATTTTTTTCTTTTATACTCTTATTAAATATATATCTTTATATTAATTATCTCCTATTTATCATTAATTCTCTTTCATCTAATCATTTATTACACATTCTCTCATATTTTTTACTTATTATCTCTCTTATACTCTTTTCACAAATAAGGGTATATTTAAAAGAAATATGACATTTTTAACACATTGTTTTAAACGAATCTTAATTATTAGTTCGCTTTACGCAATTAAAAAAATTATTTATAAAAAAGGCACGATGGAGTAGTTATTTTTTTTTATATTTTTAATTAGATGACAAGTTAAACAACTTGGTGAGAATTATCCATGAATGACCTTAGATAAGGCCTTCAGACTATCCAGCCAATCATGGGTTTCAAGGAGTGGTTATTAAAAATAATATTTCTGTCACTTTTTTGCTGCTAGAATATGAAAGAAAATACAAAAAATTTGAAAATAAAATAAAATGGGTTTCATGAATCATGATGTTTGGTCGGAATATGGGTTTCAATTTGTGGTCCTACCTGTACAGAAAAAATCTGGAGATGCATTTATTAGAGCTTACTTAGGTTTCGGCCAGCCACATGTTCACGTTATCCACTAGAATCAAACCAACCGGACATCTTAGCTACTTCATATAATTTCACTCAGTTAAAATTTAATTCATGAATTTTATCTTACCTTAACTCAATTCCTATATCTTTCAAAAAAAAAAAAATCAGTTGCTATAATTTTAACTAGTTACTTTAGACCTTAAATTTTAAGAAATATATAATTTTATTTTTTAAAAGGCAAGGACTCATTTTAAATGATTATAACTTTAGAGATAGAGTTGCATTGAGTTAAAAATAAATTTTGAATATTAAATCAGTTGAAATTATAACTGATTTGCATCATGTTAAAGTTTAAAGATTACATTCTAATTGAGTAAAATTATAGGAACTAAAAGATTAATTTTTTCAATAATAACTCAAATGTTGTTATTGCTAAAGATTTGTTATAGTATTGAATTTTTACTCTTTTTTCATTAATCTATGGAGTCCTCGTTGTTTTATATATAAACATGGGGAGCACAAATGGATGAAATAAAACAATTATTGGTATCTTGGAGTAATTAAAAAAATCTTCATAGGTGGGTGGGCTTAAGAAAAATCTTCTCATGTAAAGACAGAGAAAAGGGTCAATGTGATGCAATTTCCAAAGTCCATAGAATATTTTTATTTTAAAAGTCCATATAATTCTTGCAATATAAAATAATATACAAATAGAAGATCCAATTAATTATCATGTAAGGCATGAACATGGGACAAGGAGACATTTCATATATTGTATTAAAAATTTTCTCTCTCTACCGTGACGCTAAAAAAAATTGATTCTTTGGAAAAGCCTCCCATCAACCCATATAATATAAATATATGTCTAATCATTAAATTCACAAATGAGAGTATTAGTCCAATCTTAAAATAATTATTACTTTACGATATATGTTGGAGCCTTTTGGCTTAGTCAAAATAACTGTTTTTTTTAGTTATCAAAGCAGGTGATTGTGGTGCTTACTAGGATGCCATTGCCATATTAATACTATTTCTATGACTTTAGGACTTCCCACTTTGGGAAAGTGGATTCATCTTTTCCAAGACAAATTAATCTACTTTTTTTTAATAATTGCCATTTGCTCCTATTTCTTTTTTTTTTTTAATATAAGTTTTCACCATATGGCCATCCATTTATTGAAATTTACTCCCTTTCTAGCTAGTGGCCATGCATGGTACAGCTACATATGTTACGTTGGAAATAAAACAGTCAAGTAATCAGATCAAAATGCACCACTGTTTCATAAAATAATTTTTTCCCTACAGAGATGAATTAAAACACATTAACATAAAGTTATTATAATGATTTTTTTAAAAGAAAAATTGAAAGATTCAAATCAAAGACCCAATATGATAAACATTTTTAATAAAAAAGTACTAAATTGCGAAATATTTGTAATACTAATGTAAATTATATTATTTGACTAGTAATTTTCCCCCAATAAAACCTTATTTAATTTTCATAAAAAATGATTAAATTATGTGGCAAAGCATGTAAATTACTCATAGACATGAAAAATAAACTTCTAAGAAAAAATATGGTGAAAATCAAAGGAGCGATAAAAGAAAACCCTGAACTTTTGAGGGCATTCAAGGACCCTTTTCTTTTATTTTTTTTTATTTAGATACTTTCAACCTGGATCCTACACTTTTTTGGATTTTACTATCAAATATCCGAGTAATCAACTATTCCCGTTTCATTCTTAACACAAATATTTCCTTTAAGATTTGGTGACCTTTTCTTTTGTCCAGAGAAATTAAATGAATGAAATTTATGAGGTTGTGGAAGTTTCAGGGGGCCAGTGCTATGCTATTACTAAGCAGATAGTTTTGTTGGGTGGTTTACCTTCTCAGGTTGGCCTAGTCGCCTAGCAGCAACACACCATCTTTCTCATATTCCTATACTGTATCTCAGTTCTACTTGCTCTATTTACTCTTATCGCTGTTGCTTCACTAATCAACTTGCAAATCTGAGTTCTTTTTCTGTACTGTTATTTACGTTCAAATTGGGAAATCCTTGCAAAACTTCATCTTTCTGCTTTTGGTTTTCTGGGACTTTCTCTTTTCAATGTTCTGGTGTTTGATTTTAAATTAAAACTGCAGGAATGAAATTTTGAGCTGTGGTACTTGGCAGGAACTAAACGTTTGGTTCAAATTTTTTTTTCTTTCTTTTTTTTTTTTTTAATACTCTGGAATGAAATTTTGAGCTAATGCTTGTGTTAAGAGAGAGTATTACTCAAGTTGGAAAATTCATCATGCTCACGCAATTCTGAGAGGATAAACATGGAGGGTTCCTCAGGGTCTGTTTGGCAAAAGTCCAACAATTTTCAGATATTAAACACTTCTGGAGTTTCAGACAGAAACACAGAGCCTATTTATCCAGACAGAAACCCTTATTCTGGTCAGACATCTAATAATTCTTCTGGCTTCAGGAAGGACAAAGAAAGAGTTGTGTTGGCTCAATCTCAAGGTGATCAGCCTAAAAATCTGGCAAGTTTCTCCGGGGTTCGTGAGTACGAGGTTGCGGTTGGCCCTTATGTTCCTTCTGTAAAATGGGGTGATGTTAGCTTGAGGCAGTGGTTAGATAAACCTGAACGCTTGGTAGATGTATTTGAATGCTTGCACATATTTAGGCAAATAGTAGAAATTGTTAACACAGCACATTCTCAAGGAATTGTTGTTCACAATATGAGGCCCTCATACTTTGTCATGTCATCTTTCAATCATATTTCCTTCATTGAGTCTGAATCTTGTTCAGGTTCTGGTTCAGATTCTTTAGAAAATGGATTAAACAGCCTAGGTACTCAGATTGAAAAAAACCCTGCATTTTTCTGTTCCCTTGATATACGTCACCAGAGAAGTTCAGATTCTCGTTGCATGCTGGCCAATGCAGTGTATGCAGCTCGCGCCTCTTTAATTGAAGATACGGACGAAAACAAAGTCAGAGACAGGATGAACACTGAAGAAATAGAAGGAAAGAAGCAATCATTTCCAATGAAACAGTTACTGTTAATGGAGACTAGTTGGTATACTAGTCCTGAAGAGGTGGCTGGTACTTCAAGTTCCTGTGCTTCAGACATCTACCGGCTAGGGGTTCTTCTGTTTGAGGTTCATATTGATAAATGTACTTTAGATTTTATTCAAGTACTTCAATATACTTTATAGAGAGTGAACCTTTGAGCAACGGTAAAGGTTGCTGCCATGTGACTAAGAGGTCACGGATTTAAATCCTGAAAACAGCTTATCCGCTTATGGGGGTAAGGTTGTATACATTTGACCCACCTCAGCCTGGTGGAACCTTATGCATAGGGTTACTTCAATATACTTTATCTTCTTCACTTTATATCTGTTTTTCTTTTTCACTAACTTGATTATCCTACATATTAATTGGCCAGCTATTCTGTCCATTCAGCTCAAAAGAAGAAAAGAGCAGAACAATGTCCAGCCTTAGACATAGAGTTCTTCCTCCACAGTTACTTCTAAAGTGGCCCAAAGAGGCTTCCTTCTGCTTATGGTTGCTTCACCCTGAACCCAGTAGTCGTCCAACACTAGGGTAATTTCTCTCCAACCAAGTTGCTCTTATACATCATCCAAATTCTAGATTGTTCTAGACTTGTCATCACTAATTTGACATTTTGAGACCTTGTTTATTCCCCCCCCCCCCTATTTTTCAGTTCCTTGATGCATGAGAGTTGAAAGAACATGATTCAGCTATAAAGCAACTTATTTTTCTTTAGATCTTTATAATTAATTTGTTAATTTGTTGCAGTGATTTTTCTGAGTTTAGATGTAATAAGTCAGAAACTTGTATTTTTGGTGAAGGACAAAAAAATAGATGGCGAATGAGCCAGTAACTATAAATGCACATATCATAATGTCTAATTGCATTTTCTGACTAATTTATTAGTTTGAAGGATAACTTGGGCTAAATTCAACCTCTAGTAACTTATAAGGACCTTTTGAATCCTTAAGCTTTTGGAATAATGGCTTCCCTAAAATCTGACTGCTAGGTTTGAGTGGACCCAAGCTTTTTTTATGTTTCAAGCTTTAGGAGTAGGCTGTTCCTGGACACCAGAGTCAGCTATACTATTTCCAATGATTAAGATCCTTGATGATAAAAATTTTCTAGTTCTGTGATAGGCCTTAAGTGAAGAACTTTCTGTAACATTTGTTTCCTTTTGTCGCAGAGAGTTGTTGCATAGTGAGTTCCTTAATGAACAGAGAGATGATATGGAAGAACGTGAAGCAGCAATAGAACTTGGAGAAAAAATAGAGGAACAAGAGTTGTTACTAGAATTCCTTTTGTTAATTCAGCAGAGAAAAAAGGGTGTTGCTGATCATTTGCAGCATACTGTTTCTTTTGTGTGGTCCGATATTGAAGAAGCTACCAAGCAGCAAATAGTATCTAAAGAAGTTGTTGACAGTGAAGATTCTTCTTGCCTAGGGACTAGAAAGCATATCAGATCAGAAATGTATCCTTGCAACATTAAAAAATGCAATGATCAAAACAATTGTGGAGGTGTTTTTTCAAATAAATCTCAGCTAATGAAGAACTTCAAGAAACTAGAGTCAGAATACTTTTTAATGCGATGTAACTCATCGATGAAACCAATGGCTACTGATGGCAAAGGCTCCATTATGATGACTGAAAGAGGTTTTGTCAATAACTTTGCCTCAAAAGACCAATGCAGAGAGGAAAGAATAATTGCTAGGAAGAATTCTTTCCTAGAGGGTTTGTGCAAGTACCTATCTTTCAGTAAGCTAAAGGTTAAGGCTGACCTGACACAAGGTGATCTGTTGCAATCTTCGAACCTAGTATGTGCACTCAGTTTCAATCGTGGAGAGGCATTTTTTGCTACCGCTGGCGTGAGTAAAAAAATTAAAGTTTTTGATTATGAGTCAATCATAAACGAGGATCGTGATATCAGCTATCCAGTAGTGGAGATGGCTAGCAGGTCAAAGTTGAGCAGCATATGTTGGAACACTTACATCAAAAGCCAAATAGCTTCTAGTAACTTCGAAGGTGTAGTACAGGTCAGGTCAAGGCATGTGCTGATTCATTCTATTGTTTCTGTTACAACAATGTTGTTAATTACTTATCATTTTGTCCAGTTATGGGATGTGACAAGAAGTCAACCACTATCTGACATGGTGGAGCATGAGCGGCGGGTATGGTCCATCGATTTCTCATCAGCAGACCCGAAAATGTTGGCAAGCGGGAGCGATGACTGTTCTGTCAAACTATGGAGTATCAATCAGGTAAGTTCCATTTCTGAACTTGTTGGATTTCAGCTTTGAAACTAAAAATACTACACCCTCCGGTCCTTAATATAAGACCTATTTACATAACTTGATTAGATTAAGAAAATTAGTTCAGGTGCTTAGTATGACATGTTTTTTTCTAAAATACCTTAACCATCTTTTTTAATTCCCGCCATTTCTCTTTTACTTGATTATGGTTGAGAGAGCATCAATAGAGGTAAATTGAGAAAAGATTGACAAATATGAGAAATAAGTCTTACATTTAGGACTAAGATAAACTCCCTAATTAAGTCCTACATTAAGGGCCAGAGGGAGTATGATGGAGACTTAGTGGTATGGGATACCAAGTCCCACATTAAGCAAAATGGGATGCTCAATAAGGTTATTTAAGGGGGTCGGTTCTCTTACCTCAACAGCTAACTTTTCTGGCAGGGTTCCTCATCCCACTTAAGTACCCCATCATACTACACGTTTATGTATTTTTTTCCCTGTATGTATGATGAGTTGTTTCTCTCAACTGGACTGATGCTGCAGGGAATTAGTGTTGGTACCATCAAAACAAAGGCTAATGTATGCAGTGTTCAGTTTCCCCCAGATTCAGGTCGTTTTGTTGCGTTTGGTTCAGCAGATCATCGAATATATTACTATGATCTGAGGAACTTAAAAACGCCTCTTTTTACATTTTCTGGACATGATAAGACTGTGAGTTACATCAAATTTGTGGACAGTGTGAACCTTGTCTCTGCATCCACAGACAACACTTTGAAGCTTTGGGATTTTTCTGCATGCACATCTCAAGTCATAGACACCCCACTTCAAACATTCACAGGTCACATGAATGAAAAGGTACTCCCTCTTCTCCTTAATACTCTATAAAGCATATTTACCTAATTTGATTAGATTAAGTAAGTTAATTAATATTACATGTATTTTCTAAAACACCCCAGTCATTTTCCTTAATTCCCTCCTTCCCACTTCTTCTTGATTACTGTTCAATAGGGGTAAATTAGGAAAGTATTAACAAATATGAAAAATTGGTTTTATATTTAGGAGCAAGATCAACTCCCCAAATATGTTCTATATTAAAGACCGGAGGGAGTATGCTTTTGCCGTAAATTTTATGTACATCATGTTTGCTGATGTATTTTCCCTTTTGTTACAGAACTTTGTGGGATTGTCAGTATCTGATGAATTCATTGCCACTGGTTCAGAGACAAATGAGGTATGCTCTATTAATTATTTTGACAGAAACCTTTTGGAATATATTTATTATTGAGTTTTCTGCTTGTATTTTCTCCCCTAAATTTGCCAAGAAAGCTTACGTGCTAATCAGGATTATTGTTTTCATGCTATCAAACTGATTGCCCGGTTTTTTCTTGAAATCTACAAATTTAGGTGTAAATTCTAAAATTTCCTGTGACCTTATGGAGTGACTGTTACAATAGATTGAAATGTGACTTTCCCCTGTCAGTCATATAAAAGCTAAAGCTGTTTGGTCCTACTTTGCATTCATCACTATGTTAGTTTGATCTTGGAGGAAGAGAGAACTAAATACTAAAAGAGCGATCTTCCATTCTCATTCACACCTTTCTTTCAACCTCCCATGTTTAAAAACTGCAGTAACCTAACTAAGAAATCAAATGACCAACTTGGAATATCTGAACTTTGTTGAGATATTAGTCACTTTGACTCTGCTTCCATAGAAGAAATTAAGAATAATGTTTGAATATTCGACTCTTTCAAAAACTTCCAAACATGTCCTTAGTGTTGAGTTATGAAAGAAAAAGGTATAGATCCTTGTGTTATTTATTTGCTCTTCAACTTTGCTGTTTTATTAAAGGACGTGTTCTGTGTGGATTAGGTGTTCATATACCACAAGGCTTTTCCCATGCCAGCAATGTCTTTCAAGTTTCAGAACACAGACCCATTTTCTGGGAAACAAGTGCATGATTCTGCACAGTTCATCTCTTCTGTTTGCTGGCGCAGTCAGTCAAACACCTTAGTAGCTGCAAATTCCACTGGGAATCTCAAAATTCTGGAGATGGTTTGACTTAGCTTTTTACTCATCAGTCTAGAAGGATGCCAAAAACGAAAATTAGGAGTACATTTGGTGTATAAAATATAGGTAGATTAAGTTAACCATGTAAAGTTATGTAAGCATACTTTTTAGTTAGATCTATTTTTGACATGATTGTAGTTTTCACTTATTTCTCTCTTCTATTGCCAAGAAACACTACAGGTATACAAATTCCACGATTATTTGTAACATAACTTCCTTTTTTATGTAGATATAATTCTATAGTAGAGGAAAAGATGTATCAAAATCCCATTCATCTTTGATCTTTGTGGGTTTTGTTCCAATCATGTTCCATTTTATTTCTGCAAATACTTCCCAACTTTTTCGAAACTTAACTGACTCCTAAATATTTAAATTTATGCAAATACTTCCTTGTTGAGTAGTCGGTGATTTCATTAACAAAATGATCTAAACATAGTTTTTTGTTCAAGTAATTTTCTTCATATTGGTTATATCCCTAATAATCTTTATAAACTTCAAGTTACAGAAGACACTTGAATGTCTACATATACCAACGAATAAATTTAGTTTCATCGCTTCTCTAAATTGAACCCTCCAAAAAATTAAGAATCTAGTAGCAAACACTCCTAAAAAGGGGCAACAAGAATGAAAAAAATAAAAAACTTATCTCATTCTTGTAACGCAAGAAACTGTGTTTAACAATGGCTGAAGTTTCAGATCTCTCCCTTCAACCCCAAAACCATGAGATTTCCCCCATATGATCTATTCACATTGACTTTTAGTTAAGTTACCTCCCTTTGACAATTTAGTTAGAAGATCAAGAAGCCTTTGAGATCCCAGACCGGGTTTGATTTCCCGAGGGTCTCCGACCTTGAAACACTTGGAGTTTTCAGCACACCAACCACCTGGAGTGAATCTCCCTCTCTTCCTACGAAGTAACTTCTTGTCAATCACATCCAAGACAGGATCATCTTTCTTAAACTTCCTCGCAAACGCAGCGTTGCTCGCGAATATCTTCTCTGTGTCGTTGATGGTAAGCATGTGGGGATGCTGTTTGGGGGGGACATCCCAAGCAATATAGTGCAAGTCATGGTTTACAGTTTTTTCTGCATATTCTGGAACATTGCAGACAATGGTCTGAAAGTAGCCTTCTGGTGAGGAAATAAAGTTTGTGTAGTACATAAGAAGAATCCTAGGAAGATTGTCCCAACCCCAGATAATGTATTCAACTATTCCTCGCGATAAAACCGTCCAGGCTGATCCTGTTTCACCAGAAATAAGGAAAACCTTAAAACTCATTACTTTGACTTAAAATTTAACAAGTTTCCAACTTTATCCTTATTAAATATACATACTTTACCTCTCTCTTAATAGTATACACCAACATGTAACGGGGGTAAATGAGCAACCTTATAAGTAAAAAAAGACAATGACATGCCTTATAAATAAGACTAAAAAAATTCATTCTCTTTCTGCCTTATAAATAGGATAAGAGGAATATACTTTTATCATAATGTCTAACATTCTCAAGCATCAAGATTAAGTCCAATTATCATGGTGGTTTCAGCTTTGAAGAACTGCAAGGAAACATGTCATAGTCCTAAGTAAAGAATCATTTTTTGACACCGATGCTGTCAGTTGATTGAGATTACACACCAAAGACAGTTCACACACAAGATGGTCTATAATAAATTAGGTACATTGCACAAAGGCTTGAAATGGAACTTCACTGCTTGAAAAGTGAGATTTTTCCCCCTCTGAAATTAGAGCAGCCCATGTTGGAGGACACACTTTGGAATTTCATCCTCAAATTGTAGAACTAACTTAGGATATAACGCAAGAAAAGTGATTCCATCAAGAACAGCAAGTGAAACTATTCGAAATCAGTGATCAGTATATATCATTACCGCGAAATTAAAGGAATAAAGGCGTGAAGGCATAAACTAACCAGTGAATAGTCTGAATGCAGTTGGCAAAGTTCTCTCAGGATTAACCGAAAATACATCGCTCTTGGTTGAATTGTAAAGCCCAGGATCTACAATTAAAGGCTTTGCTCGCTTTTGGCTGCAAAACACAGTTTTAAATATCAGTAAATGTCAATGTCAGAAGGAAGGAAAAAGCAAAGAGAAAACTTACAATTTCCATCCTAACTTGCTTGTATACTCAACGAAGTTCAGGTTTCTATCCAAACCAGAAAAAGTGGATATAAGATCTGCAAAAATATGAACCCAAAATATTAATCAAATAGTGTCAGAAAATGAACAACAACAACAAGTTAGTTAAAGCAATCACCAAAACATAACAAACTAACCATCCTGAGTCACAAGAGGATAATCAGAAGCACTAAGGTTGATGAACCAGTCCCAGTCTTTACTTCTCTTGAGTAGAAGAGCACAAGCATGAAGAGTATTAGCAACCATGGTTGGTCCTCTATAAGTGACCATATTAGCTTTCACAATCATAAAAACATTCCCAATCTCAGAGAACATTGGGTGCTTCTCTATTCTAGAAGCAAGTTCCATCCTTTCTTCCGCTGGTGATTCAAGGTCCAGATGAACAACATACTGGTTTATTGGATGATAGAGGGCGAAAAGTGTTCTCCAAAGCTGCTCCAAGTCGCCTTTCGACCCCGAAATTAAATAGGCAAAGCGAGGAATTGAAGGTGCAGAAGGAGTTGTGGATGGATCAGGAGAAGGAGGAGGAGAAGGAGGGACCTTGGTCTCGGCGAAAGCCATGGAGGTTCGGTTTTCATTAGGGTGAAATGGAAGGAAGAAGAAGATTGAGTTTATTGATTGCATTGAATGAGCAACACTCATGGTTAAGGATGTGACAAGAAATAGTATGCATAGAACAGAAAATATGATGAGAGGTAATAGCCATTTCTTCTCTATGTTTGAGGACCCCATCACAGACTTTGTCATGTGTCCCCTACACAATTTTTACACTCAAGACTCCAGAGAAGAACTGAAATATAAATTCCCAATTCAACTTCAGTATATATATTTCTTTAAGAACTTTACCTTTTGAATTGGGTCTGTTTCCTCAATCAAATATTATATTCAAGGTCTTCTTATATAATAAAGAATGAATTGGCGTTTGTATGTATAATAAAACACAGAAAACTTAACAAGAACTAACTTTTTTTCCTGGGAACAAGACACGGAAAAAAATGAAGTTGTTATCAAAAAGCAACCGGAAAATGATGACCCAGAACTCAAACAGTTGTAGAATCTGTTGGGGTGATGAATTTCATGATCTTCAGCTGAAATAAAGAACTGAAATACAACAAGATCAACAAAAGCAACAATAAGGAATCCAACAGGGGTTTAACGCAGAAAATAGAAAAATTCAATCCTTGAACCACTTATTCATCAGAAACTAGGAAAGGAAATTGCATGATGAAGAACATGAGCCAGATATTAAAGCTGAAACAGGATCAGACTCTTGATGATTGATTGAGTAAGGAGAGAAATGCGAGACCCTAACCTGGTTGTGATTTATGGTGCGGAACAATGTGTGTAGCTTTCGACAAAGTTTAGGAACAACCAAGAATCATAGGACTAGGACAAAGGAAGAGCCAGGTCAAAAAAAAAAAAAAAAATAGGACAAAGGAAGAGAGGGTGTGATTATATAATTGTTAGTGATGGTGATAGGATTCAGACAAAAACTGTGCGAACAAGAAAAGCAGAGGAATTTGTTTCTTGTGACAAAGGACGTAGGTTTTCCATCTCACTTTCACATTTGCCAAGGAGATTCTGTTCTTCCTCGCATGAGTCTTCGCCAAATATGGCAGCTTTAACAAAATTGAAAATAACTTCTTTCCCAACCTTCTTGCCTTTGTTTTGGTGCCAAACTGCCAGATAAATTACGTTACTCGCTCCTGTAATGAATACAATAAGGGTCAGTTTGGTACGGGTAATTGGAAGGTTGGAGAAATTTTTATGAATTGGATTTAAGAAAATTGAAGAAGTGGAGTTACAAAATTTTAATAAAAAGAATAAATAAGATAAAAAAGTAAGGAAAATTAATTAAAAAATTTCAATTACTTCTTTTATTTTTTTTAAATTCAACTCAAAATTTTCCTTCCTTTGCACACTTTACCTCCCTTCCCCTCCTCTCATACCAAACAAACCATAAGAGCTTAATGTTTAAGAAAAGAGTTAAAATTGGTTAAAAATAATAAATATGTTTAAAATAAATATTATTTTTTTAAATATGCTCTTATTATGAGAAGACAAGCAAAAGATAGAAAAATGATAATAAATGAGGAAAAGTAAGAAATAAAATGTAGAATAACAAAAGTATAAAATAAATGAGGAGATAGAATGAAAAAGTCCACCTTTTAATTAATGCTATATAAACTATTTATAAGAGGTAAAGATGAAAAAAAAGTTATCAAATATTGAGACAATTTTTGTCGGATTCTTATAAAAATGATTGAGCTAATTCAAATTTTTTGCTCTTATAAAAATGATCGAATGGAGTGCATTTTGGTCTTAAATTTAATATTTTTTCTAATTTTTATCATTTTTTTCTAAATTACCCCTATCGATATTTTCTCAACAATAATCAAGTAAGAGATATATATGAAATTAAGGAAGATGATTATGATGATTTAGAGAAATACATGTCATATTAATTAATTTAACTAATTTTTTTAATCTAATTAAATTATGTAAATAGGTCTTATATTGAAGACCAGAGAGTATTTAAATAATTGATAAATCAATAGTTAATATATTTATTATTATATAATATAAAATTTTGGGAGAATCCTATTTAAATCCATTTGAAAAACCTAAATTCATAATCATGCTAACACTTTTAACAAATCTCTAGTAATGTCTACAGGCTAAATTAGAGATTTATGAATGTTATTAAAAGATCATAATGCCCCTTTATAATTTAAAAAAATTGAAAATTTTTAATTTCAAATTCCTATTAACTTTTAGCCCTAATTCTAAAATACATTCCTCCTAGGATCTCAACTTTTAGTCAACTCAATAATATTGAAGGGTAAAAATCCTCACAATTTTTTTAACTCTAATGTCGCACAATTTTACATGAAATGTATATGGGATGATTGAAAGAATAAAAACCTATAGTGTGTTTTCGAAACTATAGATTTGTAAAAAAAAAAAATTGATCTTCCAAGAAACAAAATCAATCTAAATTTCAAGGTAATTATAAATTATCTTCAATGAGAAAAATATTTTCGTGCCCATGTGTAATTAGAGAGGGACTCAAAAAAGAAACTAAGACCTGAATAGCATGTCAAATGGTGAATCGGCTAAAAAATCTCAAGATGGGGAGAGAATATAAGAGGAGTTGACAAAATCGAGATGGAGGTTTTATTAAAAAATAATGAGACAAAGAAAAAATAACAAAGAACATATTGGTAAAATCAATAAATTCATAAATCCCTAATCAAGTCTACATCCCTTATTAGGGATTTGTTAAAAGTATAGGTCTAATTCTGAATTTTGTTATTTCAAATGGATTTAAATGGGGTTGTTCCAAAAAATTTTATCAATTAAAATAATACAACTCATTTTTAAAAAAAATTAGTGAAAAATAAGAATAATCCCCTCTTAAAATTTACATGTGTTTTTTAATATTAATAAAATATGTTGTGGAAGAGAAAGTCGCATTTTTTTTGGGGGATAACAAATACAAAGAGGTACTAAAAATCATATTTATAAGTCAAAATTTAAACAATTTATATGGACAAATCAAACTTTCATAATTTAATTACACATCGAATTTGCATATTTACAGGTTAAACTTATAAAAATATTAAATTCTTTAAGACCCTTTTTGTGTTTAGTTCATTTTCTGAAACTTATGGGTTTTTTTTTTGTTACAGAGAAAATAGCTTTAAGATGGCTCTTTTTATTTGTGGTTATTGGAAGTGGACGGTGCAATTTATCTTGGATTACTATATACATATTGGCTCCATTGTAATTTTAAATAATATTTTATATTTATAAAATTATGCTTAATTTTCTTATCGTTTTGTTATATTATACAAATTTCAATTCTAATTTATTTCTTTTTGTAAAAAAGTGAACATTTTTGTGACATCATATGAAGTTAACTTTTAATGAGTGATAGAAGAGATGGACTATCTTTTGTAGTGGAATTTACACTGAGATCTTATATTCAGATTCAGAGGTAATACATTTTAAATAAATATAATGTAAAATGTTATGTTTGTTTAAAGAGAAAAGATTATATATATACACGTGTATATAATATACTCTTTTAGTCTCATTTATAAGTCAAAGAGTACAAAATATTACGGTCCATTTATAAGACAGAGAGAAATTTTTTAGGGTTAAATGATATTTTTGTCTTGAAAGTATCGGCTCAAGGGCAATTTTGCCTTGAAGTTTTATCTGAGGTAATTTTGCCACGGAAGTTTTAAATGTGGGGCAATTTTGCCTTGACCGTTCTCCTAATTAAGTTTGATTGTTAGTTGACCAAATTTTGGGACAAATTTTCTCTTAAATAAAAATTTTCAAAGCAAATTTGTTCATAAGTTGAAACTTTCAGAGCAATTTTGTTATTATTTCAAGGGCAAATTTGTCCTGAAAATTTTCATTTTGGAGCAAATTTACTCTTAAATTTGGTCAACTTAACGACGATAACGGTCAGAGTGAAATTGCTCCATATTTAAAACTTTTGAGACAAAATTGCTCCTAAAACAATACTTCCGAAGCAAAAAAGACCTTAAACCTAAATTTTTATATGAATATATAATTTTATCATTTATTTATTACTGTAATGACTTTATTTTCATGGAGCATAATGAATATTAAATAGAGGTAAATTTAGAAAGTTGTTGAATTTTATAGAAGAGTTAATAAAGTTTAAGATTTTTTTAATCTCAAATATGTTAGGAGTGCCTTATAAATAAAGCGGGGAGTAAAATTTATAAATAAATTCACTATTTTTTTTTCCAGTGTACATAAACTCACTATTTATAAATTATCAATAGTTCAATGTAAATAAAGTTTGATTTAAAAGAACTGAATGCTATGTGATTCTTTCATTTTTTTTTTAAATTAGAGAGTTTCGTTTCAACAAACGTTTATGATTCACAAAGTTGGTTGACTGAACTTGAATGCACGTTTGAATTACTCCACTTGGATGCATGTCCCCCAATTAATTCAATTCACCAATAAATTGAATGATGGTTGGTGGGTTAAGTCAAACTAAATGCAGATGAAAGCGGAAAAAAGTAGTCAGTTTTTTTTCCCCCCAGCTAGCCATTTCAATGGGCTTAATATAGTGTTTGTTTGGTAGAGCGATCTTGAATCGGGTTTATTATATAAATCCGATTTACGTAAATCGAGATATATCTCCTCCACATATTTATCTCGTAGACCGTGAAAGCGCCTCGTAGACCGTAAAAGCACTTCGTTGACAGTAAAAGCTACTTCGTAGACCGTAAAAATTAATTCGTATTCCGTGAATTACAATTTATAAGCACTTATGAAATTTTCAACCGCTATTCCAAACAAGCTCATAATACTGAAACAGGAATCTCTCTGTTTTCCTTCACTTTTTTATTCTTTTCATTGAATCAATTCTGACTAATTAGTCTCGTGGCTTCTTCTGACTAATTAACATCAAGATTATAAATTAAATTTATATGATGTTTGACTGTTTATCTTCAAAATAAACAAAAAATTGTATATTGCTGTCAGGCATGAAAAATGAAAAGTTAAATAATTTTTGACCACATAATCTCAAAATAAGAAGCAAAAGAATATAGTTTCTATCAGAATATGAACTCAAAGGTATATGACTTCTATCTATAATAAAAGTAATAATATCAATAATATAGAAGAACTCGTAAAGGAGATTAAAATAAGATATAAAAAAATAACAATATCCAATCTTAGTCATGGAACCTGATGATAATAATAATCGGTAAAAGAGTCTCTTTAATTCTATATATTGGTTCAAATTCTCTCATATAGATCAAATAAATATTTCGTAAAAAAAGATAGATGAAATTGTTAAAGAAACTATGAGAGGAATATAACTTTGTCAGAGTTTTTGTGTTAATAACATGTTGTGAAAATAAAAGAGATATGAAATAAGAAATACAGAAGATCAAGACGATAGAGAAAATGGTGAGAGAAAGGAAGGGGAGCAATTCTCATTCACTCATGTTTGTTATAGTTATAATGCTTTATGCAATGCTTCTATTTATAAATCTAAGAATCACTACAATAAATGGTACAATTAATTCTATATGACCTTTTGTATTATGCATGTACTAAATAACCTTTTAGTTTATCAACAATATATTTATAAATGCTGACTATGATATGAATCAACGGACATCCATATAATTAAATAACCTTTTGTATTATGCATGTATTAAATGTCCCACCTCTGATATTTAAAAATGCATGATTCCACTGTGGTATCTAATTAGGGTCTAGGGATAATAATAAAAAACTAATTTTGCATATTATATATAGATCTTACTATTTTCTTAATTTATATCTTGGAGTATATTTTTAAAATTGAGACTTACATAAAAAATATGAGGGTTTTCCATTTTCAATGTATCATGTGTGGCTATCTAATTGGGCCGGTTTGAAGTATTATTGAATTTAATTGAGAGTAACTCTTTTAAAAACGTTTTTTTATCCACATGAACTCAAATTTGATAACTCAAGCTTAAACAGGTAAAATTCCTTTCACTAACACAAAAACCTGCTTATTAACATTGTGACTCTTTGATTCCAACTTTGAGTTATTATAAATTTATTATAATTAACATAATATATGTGTAGTCAGAGTGGCATCCGGTGTTGATCCGAAAACATTCCAACGTTTATTTTTCGACACTTCTGATGGCCCTCTAAATTTGTTGCTTGATTTATGTGCTTTTTTATCTCTAGTAACAAAACCTTGACGTTGTAGTTTTTGTAATTCATTCAGTTATTTCAAATCCATCATGTCTATATTATACTATTTTAATCCTATTTATTAGTCTATTTTGATAAAAAAAAATTGATCATTATTATAAGTCCAATTTTAGGGTAATAAATGCATTTTTTACTTTTTTACCCCTATTGATGAAATAAATAAATAAAATTTATTTATGTTGACTTTTAGAACTAATCATAAATAAAGACAAAATTGAAATTTTAGTTTATAATTATTAAGTTAATTAACTATTTTTGGTATGTGAAAGTTAGTTAATTTAGACGTATAAATAGGATCAAAGTGTATATCAATATAAAGCATAGTATATAGAGTAAATCCCTTTTAAGTCTATAAAATTTCATACATTGTTCATAAGATATAAATCATGTTAATTTTTTCCTACAATTTATTTTAAGTTTTATGAATCTCTTTATTATATCATCATTGTTTTTATTTTATTTATTATCTTTATTTTTTTATTATTTGATTTTGAATTTTGAATTTTCCATCTAAAAATCTGATCTAGAAGCTTTAAACGCATTTTTCTCTGAAAATATTTTCAGGGGATCTATGCATCTATGCATACTTTTAAGAAATTTATAAAAACTGTAGCATATAATCTTTCAAAATTGATACAATACTGCTCTTTTTTTATTTGTAACTTGTAAGTCATGTCATTAAATTTTTAATATGAATGAACTTTCTTACCCTTTATTTTTATTTTCTTGAAAATTGTATATATAGATAGGATAAAGTTGTAAAGTGTTAATTTTAAGTCAGTTTGTTAACGAGGTTAAAGATATTTTTTCCGTGAAATATGACTAGTCCTTAATATAAACAACATTCTTTTTTTTTCTTAAAATTTAAACTACATTTTATTTTTCTAGCCTATTAAATATATAACTTTACATTAATTATCCTCACTCACCACTAATTATCTTTCATTCAATCATTTATTTCTCATATTTTATAGGAGTAATCATCTTCTCTCATATTTTTAACTTATTATCTCTCCTACACTCTTTTTATAAATAAATATATATTTAGAAAAAATATTATATTTTTTATATATTTATTATTTTTAATTAATCTTAACTGTCAGTTTATTTTTTATAATTAAAAAAGTTATTTATAAAAAATATTGAAGAGAGATTAATACTACTACTATCTCTAATACTAATGCTTATGTATAACTTAATTTGCAGTGTAATTAAGCCCCTGAATTCTGATTAAGAGAAAATGAAGGAGAATAGAGAGCTGTGGAAGAAAATAAGGGGAGAAATGGGCTTTCCCTGTTTGGGTGTGTACAGAAAATTAGAAAAGTAGGAGAGAGATAAGTGTGGGGCCCACATAGTTTTATCTCGAAATTTTCTCTCCACAAGTGGAGAGATTTGGTGGAGAAAACCGTTTGTCGTTTCTGCCTTCATCGACGCTAACACGCCCTCCTCTTCTTTGTTTGTGCCTATATGCTTCCACCTCCACCTCTACTTCAATTTCACTCGACGTCTACAGTCTCTCGACCTCCACCTCAGAATAATTCGAGGTCTTGAAAACAGGTCTAAGTGTAGAAAGACAGATTCAATTTTGTTATTGCTGATGAGAGAATAGAAGAAAAAGAGTCAATTTTTCCGCAAATGGTGTATTTATATTTTAAATCCAATGAATCTTCCATGTCTTTGCGTGTATTCGATGGAGTGAATGTGAAAAATAAAGTTTTATAAACTACTGTGATATCGGGGTGTAGCTCTGATTAAGACGATGAGAAGACTTTTGGCTTTTTTTTTCACATGAAAAAATGCTTTACAAAAATATTTGATTTTAAAATATTACAACATAAAAATATATTTTTATCATATAATTTGATTTTAAATTGTTATGATGATGATCCTTATATGATTATTTTATTATGATATTTAATGTGATCGCAATATGATAGATTTTAATGTAAGGTAAGGATATTTTAGTTATTCAGATATTTATTATTTTATTTTCTTCCTTATATGAGGGGATGATTTTTTAAAAAAAACAATTATGAAGGGGGTAAGGGCGGGATCAAACCCACCCCACCCCCCATTGTAAAGGAACTTGGTGGCCACTGGCCACTAGGCCACCAAGCTCCAATGATCTTCATTAGAGTTGCTATTAGGATCTTTGGATGTCAATTATTTTATAAGTATTTTTTATAGAAGTTAAGATAAAATTCATCTTATATACTTATCTCATATACCGTAAATCATGATTACGAAACACTTTTAAAGGTTCCAATCACTATTTCAAACATCCCCAATAAATTTTAACCGTGGCCCGATCCGTCCAATCTAGAAAAATAGACAGTTTAGCTTTTGTAAAAATGGAACCATTTTGATGCGGTTCTTTTTTACCTGAACCCATATGGACCAAACCTGTGACGGTTGGATCATCGGGTTGGCCTGTTGTACCATTTTATTTATTTTAAAAATATATATAATTTCTTTGAATATATTATATAACCTATCACCATTAATATCAGTTAATTATTGAATGTTAATGATATCTTTTAGATTTATGTTTATTTTATAATGTATGAACTTATAATGAATGTTTAATTTGTAATGTTTGGAAATTTGAATTTCATAATGTATGGACTAAGATTAACGGTAATGATATTTGTACCCTTATTTTTAAAGTTTATTGGCATTTTTTCACCTCCAAAAAAACACATGATGCTTGATGCAATTTGATTAAAAATTTATAAATATTTTTACACCTTAACCTAATAATTAAACTTATATTTGTACTGTGTCACGTGTACGATTTGCCCCTTGCAAATATTCAAACCATCTTATCCCGTAATTGAAAATGGGCTATCGTCTGTGATTGGCCCACTTGGTTCAATAGATAGATGGGCTTTTGTTGTTGTTTAAAAACCTAAAAAGAAGTTAGTTGTGGCTGGCTCTAAAAAAAATAGAAAATATAAATTGCGGGAAAAAACTTGAGTACTCTTTTTAGTAAAAGGCAAAATAATATTAAGGTAATAACAGCAACTACGACGTTTCTATAAACTGTAAACTGACGGAAAACGAAAACATTTCTAAACCTATTGAAATAACTAATGTCTTCTATCCTACTTGAAAAAGAAGCAAAAGAACTTTAGAGAAAACTACTCCTTCTCGTTTACAATATAAAATACTTCTAGAAAAATAGTTTAATCTAAAATATAAATCACTTTGTAAGATAATTAATATTCATCTTCTAATTTTGTTCTTATAATTAATGCTTATTTTCAATTTTTCCTACTCATTAAATTTTCAAACACATTTTTTAATAAAGGTAAAAAAAATCAATTTATGACATATTCAATAAATTAATTATCATTTCTTATTTTTCATAAATTAGTTAAAGCGCCATATTATTAAACCAGAAACAATAATATCCTCTTGGATAACAATGGGGCATTCATAAAAGTAGAATTTGGATCAAACGGTAGACGTTGAATGCCAACAATTTCCAGTGTTCGTTGATTTAATCCAGGAATGCCAATGTTGCATATCCAACTTAATAATGCATGCAGACAGCTGGGAATAAAAGTATGACTAGGAGCATGAAGTTTTTTTTTGAAAATGAAGTACTTAACTTTATCTACTTAAGATATTTTTCCAATCAAATTATAATATATGTATTTTTTATCTTTAATCTACCCAAATTAACGAAGTGGCTTTTATATTAATGATCGATGCAGTATAACACTATATTCACTTTATACTCTTTTGGTCTTTAATGTAGGATATAGTTTATCGGTGATTTTTTGTCTTAAATGCAAGACATTTATTTATTTTAATTCCCATTTTTATTATTTTTCTTAAATTAATTTTTCTAACTCATTAACTAGTATATAATTTAATGTTACCCATAAATATTTTGAAATTATCATGTCACATATATTATAATTAAATAATTTATTTTGATTATTAAATAATTTTAAATTAAATAAATATGTCTTGGTTTAATAACTTGAAGAGCATCAAGTGTTGACATATAAAATAAGAGCGAAAGTGTAATTCTACCTATAAATATTTTTGAAAGAGTTATTAGCGCCGTAAATATTTTTTAAGTGCAAAAATATCTATAAACTTAAAAAAGTAGACTGATAATGTCAATTCCGTTAACTTTGCTTGATGGCATTAGTTTTCTGTTAAAAAAAAATAGGTGGGGCCCACATAAACAAAAAAATTAACGTCATCGAGCAAAGTTAACGGAATTGACATTATCAGTCTATTTTTTAAAGTTTATGAGTATTTTTACACCCAAAAAATATTTACGATGTTGATAACTCTTTTAAAAAATATTTATGAGTAAAATTGAACTTTAAAAAAAAAACTAAAGTAAAAGTCCACTTAGTACATTGGTTTCTTTTTCAGTATCATTATTTTTTTAATTTTTTTTCCCAACATTTTCGTAGTCAAACTAGCTAGTGCTCAAGTGGCATGATTAATTGTACCATTAAAACTTGAAAGTTTAGTTATGTCAATTCTTTCAAGTTAGGTTCTGATATGGATAGATGCATTATGCATATACCTCTTAACCATTTAAGTTTTTTTTTCTTTAAATGTTTTTTCTCGTGCCAAGGGCATTATGCATAAGGTCATGTCAATGGCCATATTTTTATAGGCTTATTGGGAAAATGACAATCAAACTCTATTCATTTGTAGCCATTAACCAATTTAACAAATAATTGCCAACTTAACTCTAATTACTAGGTTAAGTGCACTTTCAAACAAATAATTCGTTGATTTTCTTAAGAAATTAATTACACTAAGGCCGCACCATTAACAGACTAAAACGTTCAGAGTCATTTAATTAAAAAAAAAAGATAATGACAAAATTTAATTAATTGTAGTAGTTTTGCAAATTTTATTTATTTATTTTACTTTAGTACTTAAGATGTTTACAAAATATTCATATTTATGCGTTAATGTTATTCGAAAACGACGTAGAAAAATAGCAATCTCACCGAACAGAACAACGGGCGAGCAAGAAACTTAGAATCGTGATGCAACTTCTGTTCGGTGACCATTAAATATATTAAGTAATAGGTAAAAAAAAAAATTCAATCATAAATTTAAATTTGCTCATACCAAAATCATATATGAGAGCGCAAGTTCAATAAATGTGTAAAAAAAAATTAATATGATTTTATAAACTAGACACCTAAATATAATAAACTCACAAGTTCAATTGACTTTTGCAATTAGTATAAGATAAGAGTCCATAAAATTAGTGAGTTGACTCACTAAATTTACCATTTGATTTAGGTAGTAAGGTGAAATTTAGATGTCAGTATACACCACAACAAACCTGTAATTGGAGGAATTTAAGATGACTAACTAGAGAGGGTGAAATGAGTCAAACCATTTAGTGCTTGTTTGCAATAACAGTTAGAGTTTTAAAAAATAATTTCTAATAATTATTTATGGTATACGAGATAAGTATATGAAATGATTTTTATTTTGATTTATATGAATAAATATTTTTAGGATCTTAAACGTGATCCCAAACAAGCTTTTAATATGTGGGAAACCATGATGAGTAATTGAGTAGACATCCTTAATTCATGATCACAATCATTTTTTTTATAAACAACTTTTTTTTCTTTTGAGTTATTTATTTTATAAGTAATTTTTTCTTTGTGTCTCAAAATTTAAACTGTTTTTTTCTACCTCTATTAAATACACATATTTATATTAATTACCTCTACTCACCACTATTTCTCTTTCATTTACTTATTTATTACATATTTTTTCTTATATTTTATATCAATACTCTTTTATATTTGTTACTCATTTTCTCTCATATGCTCTTTTCATAAATATGGGCATATTTAGAATAAACATGACATTTTTGACATATTTATCCTTTTTAACTAATTTTAACTATCAGTTGGTTTTATATAATAAAAATAAAAATTCCTGATAAAAGGGATAAGAGGAGTATAAAATAAAAACCATGAAATGTTTTTGGATTACAGTGGAAAAAATACAAGCGTTGGCTAAAGTCTGAGCCATTTGAATTGTTTTAGACAGAAGAAGAGAACAAGGCAGAGGAAGCAGCAAGTGTGAAGAGAATCTAATCAAGAGAGTGGGAACAATGCATCCAAAAAAGCTTCTATCCATCGCGAAGGTTGGACCAGAGACACGTCAAGTACAGACAAAAACACAGCAAAATAAACAAAGTGATGGCAGAGTTTGGGATAGCACGTGTAAATTACCCCAGTTTCGCCCCTGTCATTGTTGGATTCATCAGGGGTATTTATGTACTTTCTCACTTTTCGCAGATCGTAGTCGTGGATCGTCTCTATCCTCAACGAGTTGCCTCGTAATCATCGCCCATGCCCACCATAAACAAGCCTTTTATAACCCCCGCTCGTGCTTATACAGTTATACCATAATCCATCCTCCTTAAAATAATATAGAAAAATTATAAAAAAATATCATTTAAATTTTAAAATTTTAAATAGGTGATTTAAAAATAAAATGAGTTATCAATTGTTTTATTATTTTTATTAATCTCATTAACATATTTGTCAACAGGATTTTAAAGTTCAAATGATATTTTTCTGTCATTTTCCCAAATAATATTCCCTTCTGTATTAAATATAAAATTTGGTTGGGTTTTTTAATGTAATTAATGAAGTTAAATATATTACTTGATCATAGTATATATTTTATATCATTAGATTATATATCAGTTTATAAGTCAGACTTATTAATTTGGAGGAAAAAAATAGATATAGATATTTTAAAATAATTTATTTCGTTTCTTTAATTTTCTAAAAAAAATTCAACTAGATCTTATAATTAGGATGAGAAGCACCCTGAAAAAATTATTTAGGCACAATAAATATGTAAAAATGAATTTTGCTTCCAAAATATGCCCTTACTTAATTATGCATGTGTGAGTGAGAATACATGGGGAGAGGTTTTTCCAAAAAAAAAAAAGAAAAAAAAGAATGCATGGGGAGAGAGAAAGTTATCTTGAAAAATGAAGAATTAAAAGAGCAATTTTGATGATTAAGCTAAATTAGGGTAAGATGAGGAGTTTAAAAAAAAAATTTGAGACATCCCCTAAATCTATCTTATAAAAAAAAATATAGCAATTATTAAAAAAAACATGTCATACTCAAAAATTATATCTTTATAAAAAGGAACGGAAGAAATAGTACAGGTCGCAACTAAAAAAATGGTTAATTTATTAAATTATGTTAGATTTAATTTTTTTTAACTTTCTAGGTAAAATAAAGTTTGGGAGAATTGCTAAAAAATACATTTGGAGCAAATTAATTGCCAAATGCTATTATAGAAGATCTGTTGTACATAACGGAAGATATTTTATACGCAAACGGAAAATGTTTGTACGATTATAGGAAGTATTTTTTAACACACGGAAGATTATTTGTACGCGTGGTAATATTTGGCAATTAATTTGCCCCAAAAATATTTTTTGGCAATTTTCCAAGGTTATTAAACCCAAACCGGTCACTGAACCGGTCCAGGTACTGGGTCAAGGGTCAGTGGGTCAGTGAGTCAAACCGGAGCTAACCCGAGGCTAAACCGCTGAGAAGTTCAATATTTTAGATTTATTAAGATGAAATTCTAAAGAAAAAATAAAAAAAATCAATTTTAAAAAAATTAAAAAGGTGACCCAGATCGGTTTACCAACCAGTTCGTCGGTTCCCGGTTTGGTCTAGGTCTGAGAACTATACAATTTTCCCATGAAGTTTTAACTTTACCTTTATGAAATGAGATTTTTTTTGGGTAGAATTGCTAAAAAATACCTTTTGTGGTAAATTAATTATCAAATGCTATTATGGAAGATCTATTGTACACAACGAAAGATATTTTACACACAACGGAAGAAGTTTGTACATTCATAGGGAAGATTTTTTAACATACAGAAAATTGTTTGCACACGACTGAAGATCTTATAAACACGCGAAAGATTATTTGCACGTGTGGTAGCATTTGACAACTAATTTACCCAAAAGATAATTTTTAACAATTTTTCCTTTTTTTTTTTTGCCTCACACTATGAAATGAGGTTTGAAAGAGAAAGAAAATACAAGAAGCCACGTTTAAACACTAATTATAAGAATAAATTTGTCCAATAAGCATTAAATAATCTTCTATTGACTTATGGTTCAAAAAATTCTGTTAGAAGGTGACTTAATACTACTCTGGTAACTTGTAGATGAAATTTTTTTCCTTATATATGTAAAAGAAAAACGAAGATCTCTTATTTTGTTGCAAGCTTACATTTATTATTTGTTTGCCAAAAGCATATAATCATAGAGTATTGATTATTGGTTTAACTCAATGATGAAGATAATTTTTTTTATCTCATGTGTACTTTATAGTAACTCAAAAATTCAAAATTCATCTTGATCAATTAAAGTCATTAGAACAAAACCCAAATTTAAATAAATAAAAATTATAAAAATAATTTTTAACGAGTTACTAATTTGTCTGGGATCATAGATGTAAGTGACATCAATTTATTAAAAGTCCTTCCAAGATGATATTACTCATGTAATATTTAAATAAACAGAGCATTTAAAATTAGTCAAAAGAGGTAATCTTCTTATATATGATTACAAATTTATGTAAAATTAATCGATTAGAATATATAATTATAACTATATATAAAATATTATAAATCTATAATACAAATTATAAAATTTTATCACAAAAAAAATTAAAAAAATCAATGTTTTTCTTGACACACAAAAAATATTAACGATAAACGTCAAGTCAAACCCCCAGCCAATTAGCTAATTTTTCCAGTATTTGATTTTCTTCCACGTAGCACAATCTTCCAAAAAAATCATTTGTGTTTACGTTACTTTTTCATAGTGTTAAATGAAAAACTACTTCTTGTTATATATATATATATATATATAAACTACTTCTTAATCTCATTAATTTGGTTCTTTCCTTCTTGAAATAGTCAACTATGTTTCTTAAATTAGAAAAATCAATCATATTTAATGACAATTGCAGTATATTAGAAAATATTCATTCCAATCCTTTTTATAAACAAATTTTTTTCTCTTGTAGTTTATTCTTCTTATAAAAAAATTTCTCCTTATTAAATACACATTGTTATATTAATTATCTCACACTAACAACTAATTCTCTTTCATCTACTCATTTATTATACATTCTCTCTTATAGTATTTTATATTCATACTCTCTCATATTTATTACTCATTCTCTTTTCTATATTCTTTTCATAAATAGAGACATATTTAGAAGAAATATGATATTTTTGATATATTTATTGTTTTTAACTAATCTTAATCGTAAGTTCATTTTATATAATAAAAATAAAAATTATTTATAAAAAAAAGTGTACAAAGTATATGAATGTTTTAGAGGTACATTATCAACCAATTGTTTTAATTAGCCTAAAGAGTCCAAAGATGATTTATACCCCCTCCGGTATAGAAACCCACATTAACTAATTTACATTGTTTAACCACCAACTAATTCGTTTAAGAAAATTAATTAAATTAATTATTTTAATATTATTATTATGTAAAAAAATCCATCTTACTTATTCTAAAGATACCTAATGAATGATGCATAACTATTTAAGCGAGTATTGGCTATTAAAGTGTGAGAGTAGAAATCTTACTTGTATGATTGTATCCCATTTTATTGAAAATATATGTGAAACATATCAAGAAAAGAAAAACCTTTGACATTTAGGGAAAATGCTACTATCCTGATGAGGTAGTACCTAATAACATTAGTAGATCACGATTAGCTTGTTTGGATAACCTCCATAAATACTTTTCAATTGTGATTTATGGAATATGAGATAACTTTTATAGTCTACGAGGTAGTTTTTACGGTATACAAAGTAAATATATGGAGGAGATTTATCTCAATTTATTTGAATCAATTTATGTATAAGCCCGATTCAAACAAACAAGCCTGATATCTGTCATTCTCATTATGTTGCCATAATTATTTCAGTATCATTATAGGTTCTATTTTGAGAATCTTTTCGTTAAATAATCATTATATTTCTCATCCTTTGATATAAATTAATAAGGTATTATTATAGTCAAATAGTATATTTTGCTTCGTTGTAATGTTTTTTTTGGGTAATACAAGTAGGTGTTTATAATAATTTATAATTAGTATGAAATTTAATTAAGGAAATATATCCCCATATTAAATGACTTTATCTTTTAATTTTTATCCTGAGAAAAATATTCACAAGATTATCTTGGAGAACTTAATATTTTGGAAGAATTTTTTATTTATTACTACTTCAAATATAAAAACTACAGAAATAAGTTTCTTTCAATAATTGAATTAAATTAAAACCTTATCTTAAAATGTTTAAATGAAATTGCTTTTTATTTTTTAAAATAAACAGGGTATAAAATTGGAATACTTTTTCTTAATAAAATTATATTAATAATTTAATAGAACCTATATTGGATTCTAGTACAAAATATTTGGGCAACGGATTATATCAGTTTTTGAGTTTGTGGTTTCCCTTTTAATATAATTGTCTTATCTATGATTTAAATTTGAGATTTACAGAAATCTCATGGGACTTACTGTTAGACCAACTCATTAAAAGATTATAATCTTTAACATCAACAAATATAATAAAAAATAGAAAACCAGGATTCCCCTTTTTTTATTACTACACCATAGCTTTTTTCCAGATTTATTACATGATAACTATTAAATATATATTTTTTAAATTTAAAAGTAAGGAAAATTAAATTTATAGTCTATAACATAAAGTAAATTATATATATATATATAATTTTTTTGTTTATTTGTGTCTGTAAAAAGAAAAAACAAATGTAAGAATCGCTGATTCCCAAACAACGGAGAAGCAAAAGCTTGAAAGCCAAAACTTTGGTTTTTTCCCGACAGAAAAAAAGGATTATAAAAATCGTTGAAAAATATCTGAGCCGGGGAGTTTAAGATTTTTTACTATTTTGCAAAAATTATGAAATTAGCGAACCCAAAAAAAAAATCGGGCAAAAAAAAAAGAACAAAAAAAACACAAATTACAATAAAACCAACTGCTCGAGTGCTGAGCCTTCAATGTCTTCCCCTATAATAATAGTCGCACTGTAAATATAGCCATTTCTCTTCTTACCTCTCTCTCTCTCTCTAGTACAGATTTAGAGGGACTTGGAGGCTTTGGTCCTAGGAAAAGAAATTTCAGAGCGAGATCTGGCTATTTCTTTACTCTGTTATTTTTTTCCTGGGTTTTGCCTAAATTTGGAATTGGAGGCCCTTTGTCAAAAGGGGTCGTCTTCTGCGCAATCCATTTGCTCTCCTCTCATCGGTATTCATCACCTTCGTGCTCACAATGCCGTTCTCTTCCTATTGTTTGTGATTTTTTTAATTTTTCTGATTTAGAAGTTCAATTTCTTTTTGTTGGCTTTTGGATTTATTACGGGGAAGCCTGATCGGTTACTCTAGGTATTCAGACTCCGAATTGTGACATTTAGTTGTCTCGTGTTTGATTTAGTTTTGCTTGGTTTGTTGATTTGTATAACAATATCTGATCTTTACCTTAAAACCAGAGTTTTTTTTAATCAAGCAATCTTGGTTTTTCTTTCTCTTAGGATTTCTTCTACATGATTGAGATTGAGATTGAGATTGAGATTTATCAGATCCCTTTGTCCTTCTCAATATAGTTCAAATCTGTTCACAATAATGTTCACAATTTGGTTTTTTGATCGTGCTCTGTGGATCCGCAATTACGTTTATTTTCAATCAATTCATCAACAATCACGATTTAACGTTTCCGTCACCATTTATTGAGCTTTTGAGATCAAATTATTGAATTGCATGCGTTGTCTGAATCTTACTTATTCAAACAGAACCTTTGACTTTCGAATCAGGTTACGTCGGTTTGTGGTGAGCCTTTCTTCAATTCGGAGCCATGGCTGTTGAGGTCACTGGATTTGAGATGGTTCAAGGGCCAGTGGAGAACGGTTCTGAAGGAGACAAATCTGTTTTGGTTGGGAAGGAGAATGGCAAATTAGAACCAGATTCTGGAGTTTCTGAACCCATAAAGTTTGGATCACATGGCGATGAACCTGTCAAAGGAGCAATAGTTGAAGGGAATGGAGTTTCAGATTCCGGTGTTCCAAAGGGTGCTGTAGAAGAGTGGCCTGCGCCTAAGCAAATATATTCGTTTTATTTTGTCAGGTTTCGCCCTTATGATGATCCAATTGTAAAATCCAAAATTGATCAGCTTGATAAAGAGGTCAGCAAGAAAAATCAAGCCCGATTTCAGATCACTGAATCGCTAAAGGCGAAGCGGGTGAGTTGAAACTATTTCAACATGATTTGATCTATAGATTTCAATGTATGCTTAATAGATCTGAAAACAGGAAGAGATTCCTTAGGTCTTTGTCAAGCTAAATGTTGTCCAGTACCAGCTAAATTAGACATGGACATTCCAACGACCTAATTTGCAGAATGCCTATCCTTTATAGTTGTGAAATACTTGTCCATTCACTTTAAAGCGAAAAGGGAAGTATCTAGTTATTACCATTTCATCACAAAGTCAAATATATTATAGCACTCAACTCACCTATAGACACCAATCAGATTTATAGATATAAGTCACTGTGTGCCAGAACATTGGATGTAATACAGTGGATAATGTCGCTTTTGGGATAAAAATTTTGTCTTGTGCTAGATGGATTTGTGTACTTGTATATAATAAATAGGACTTCTCTTGCGCGTTACTTTGATAGTTCTTTGGTTGAGAATCCGACAAAAAGTTGCACATTATATTAGAACTTGTTTGCGAGTGTGTTAATAGCGGGTGTTGGGGGGCGTGAATGCGATTGCATTTATTGACAGATGTCAGAATCTTTACTGAAGTAAATCTGGCCAGCATAGAAACATAATTACTAAAGTAAAGGGCTCTGCATATTTATTGGGCTGACATTCATTTACATGAAAATCATATGCTTATTGAATGACGCCACATTTGAAACTCCATCTCAACAGGCATTCTAATGTGGCTTGGTATTTTGTCTATATTGCAGGCTGAACGGGCAGAGTTGATTTCTCAGGTTAAAACTTTGAGAGAGGAGGATAGGCAATATCGGAGTCTTTTGGATGAGAAAAGAAAAGAAATTGAACCCCTTCAACAAGCACTTGGCAAGCTGCGTTCTACCAACAATGGTGGCCGGGGTGGTTTATGCTCATCTGAGGAGGAACTCAATGATATGGTATGTTACAACGGTACATCTTTGTTCAATGCAGAATCCATCACTTCATAATGTTTATCCTCAACAAACATCTATTCTCCATTCATCAATGGATGCAGATCTATGGCTTAAAATATCGCATACAACATGAGAGCATTCCATTGTCGGAGGAAAAGCTGCTCCTTAAAGAAATCAAACAACTTGAGGGTACAAGGGAGAAAGTTATTGCAAATGCTGCTATGAGGGCCAAGTTACAGGATTCCATGGGGCAGAAAGAAGCTATTCAAGATCAGGTTAAGGTAAGATAACTCCTTTTTTTTTAAATTATTATTATTTATGTGAGCCGTCTGGCTTCTTGTTTTATTTATTATTCTGAATTTTTAATGAAGTGTCAAAAGTTCTTGAGAAATTATTTCCTTTGTAGCTTATCGGTGGGGATCTGGACGGAGTAAAGAAGGAGAGGCAACTAGTTCAATCCAAAATCAACAAACTTGATGAAGAGTTAAAAGCCATAGAAAAGGATATCAAGTCTTTGCAGGATGAACTGACAGCCGCAACCCAGAAGAGGGAAACAGCATATGAGAGCATTCAGAAGCTGAGAAAACAACGTGATGAAGGGGTATGTGTTGTTTTCTTGCCTCTGAGACACACAAATATATGTGTTGTTCTCTTCATGTGGTACCAATTGATCTGCTTTGTTATTCAAATCTGTGTCGATTTATAGCCCTTCACCTTTTTGGCTAACTGAGGCGGAACATGTTTACATGTCATGGCATTGTAGTTTTTCAATTGTTACCTATGCTAACTTCTCTGGTTTAGTAATTTTGGGATTTGGGTTCAAGTATGAATATTGAAGTTGCTATGGCGCAGTTGCACATGTAGTTGCTCCAAAAATTGTCTTTTCAAATTTTAGAACTCGACAAACAGCATGTCCTAATTAGTTGACATATGGCAATTTCAAGGCATGTCTAGTTGCTTTTGAGAATCAACCTTCATTTCCAGCTGTTGTTGCAAGGGTGGGATAGCACTTGCTATCATTTTGCTAATAATGTTAATGCAGCACAAGAATGTGGAAAATTGTGCAGAACTTGAAAATGATGTTATTTCCTATAACATTTTGAATGGGATGTGATAATTTTGGTTTTGGGTCAAGTAGAGTTGAAAACAGTATTTTTACTTGAACGCACTTTAAGAGTGACGGGGCTTGGCTCTGTGGAAGCTGTTTAAGTCAGATGAACAAATGTGTGAACCTTTATGAATTCATCTTTAGTTTTTTATCAGAAAAACATCTGATAAATGAGTAAGTAAAACAGACTTCGATGGTTGCCACTTGCCTTGACTCCGGCTTCTGGCAGGTTTTTGCTGTTTTCTATTGCGTATAGTTTTTTCTTGCTCTGCACTTTATTAGGTCATTTTTATTCCCATTGTGGTAGGATGCGTTTATGAATAAGCATACTCACTAAGTTGGTCAAACCTTACAGTTAATACTCTCATGTAATCGTAATAATGTATAACGGCTAGTGCCACTAACAACTAATGCTGCTCATCTCCCTAACTAACATTAACTAAACATTTAAAAATACAATATTACAATTACATAACACACACCCACACCCACACCCACACCCACACCCACACCCACACCCACACCCACACTCTCTTTATGCGCTCTCGGGGATGTGAAATTTGTGTCTTACCTTTGCTGTTTGATGTACTGCTTGCAGTCTTGATTTTGATGATATTCATTATTATTCATAAACCTTGTTATTTTTCTTAGTCTTGCTGTGTGGTGCGGCAAGGATAGTATATGTAATTTGAATTAATAATATCCATTTTGTTTAGAATTCCTATTTCTATCAAAGTCGGATGCTTTTGAACAAAGCAAAGGAGCTTGCTGCGAAGAAAGATATTAATGCTCTTGAGGAACTTTCACAACAAGAGGTATATCCAATATTTTCTCATTCTTAGGAGCATTATTTTTTATACTACCTCCGGTCCTAAATGTAGGACTTAGTTTGAAGTGCAGTTTGCTTTACTATGTAATTTAATTTTCCCTGTTCTTGCTTGTTACATCATTTAGCATTTTAATTTGATTTTGATTTTTTTTTTCAATTTGTTCCAGGTTGATAAATTTATGTCACTCTGGAGCAGTGACAAGGCTTTTAGGAACGATTATGAGAAAAGACTTTTGCCCTCATTGGATGCACGACAGCTGAGCAGGGATGGGCGGATGAGGAACCCTGATGAAAAGCCACTGCTGGAAGAACCAAAACCTGCTGAAACTACAACGGCACCAAAAACCAGTGTAAAACAGCCAAAGGAGGAGCCTAAGTCTACTCCTCAAAATACTGTGCCCGCTCAGAAGGTTCAGAAAGAACCTGCAAACAAAGGAAATGATGCAAAATCAATTCCGGATAAGAAGGATGTGCCTGAAATTGATGAACCAGACTATGTAAATCCCCAGAAGGAGACTCCAGCCAAAGAGCCTGAAATTGATCCAGTAAAGTTGAAGGAGATGAAGAGAGAAGAGGAAATGGCAAAATCCAAGCAAGCTCTAGAAAGGAAGAAGAAGTTAGCTGAGAAAAATGCAGCAAAAGCTGCTCTCAAAGCACAAAAGGAAGCTGAGAAGAAGCTCAAGGTAAACATCTATGTAATCTTCTTTTCTTCTCTATCAGACATTTGCACATTGTGCTCTAAATGAAACGGTTGCTCGGTTGATGTCAGGAGCGGGAGAAGAAAGCAAAGAAGAAAGCCGCATCCGCCTCTGGTCCCAATGCCGATGAACCAGAAGATGCAGCAGTAGTGGAAGCTACAGAGCAAGAAAAGGTTGAAGAACCTGTTGATGCCCCAGGTCCGGTGAAGGAGAAGGTCGCAAAGGAGACTACCATCAGGTCGAGGAGTAGAACAAAAGGCCCTGAGGCAATCCCAAAAGCCATTCTGAAGAGAAGAAGGTCCAATAACGACTGGCTATGGGCTTCTGGTGCTGCTGTACTACTTTTACTGGTGGCAGTTCTTGCATACAACTATCAAAGTTTAATTTAAAGAGGTTGTAATATTTAAGCCAGTTTTCTCAACTTTTTTGAGAGTAGACTAATTAAGTTAATTTGTTCCATACATGCTGTTGGGGTTAGAGGGAAAGAATCAAACACAGTTATATTCTGCTTTGCTTGTTCTGTTGGAGGAAGCTGGTGCACACAGTTGATTAGTCTGTATCTGCTCTACTTTGAAATTTTGTTCAGATTTCATGAGTTGTTACCGGATTCTTAAATTTTAGTTGATTGTTCAGAGGAAAATGTTTCTTAATGCGTTCATGAGATCTCTGTTGAAAGAGAGAATGGATCTGTGTGTTCGTTACCCGCTGTGGATGTTCCGCTTAGTTTATGATAAAATTATATCCTTGTCTGAATCAAAGGAAAGCCTAATAAATTTTCTGTTGGCCAACAAAGGAAAAAAAAGGCCAAATCAATTTGACATTTGAGAGCCATCCTCTATTGAAACTTAGATAATATTGTTATAGATTTTCAAGTTTTCCAACACTTTTTATTAAAATATTAGAACTCCATTGCCAATTTTCCACGTCATTAAATTAAGAAAAAGAAGAAGATATGTACATGTATAAAATTTATATTTCTAGTCTTTAATATAAGATCTACTCTAATGTATGAATTGGATTATAAAGTAGATTTTTTATTTAGAATTGGAGGTAGTATTAAATTTTTAACGTTAATTTTACCAGCTTTAATAAGTACTCCCAGCACTTTTAATTTTATAAAACATGTTTGGCATGAAGCTACACAAACAGGCTATAAGTTCATACTTCATACATTGAATACATAGATAATGGCTTATTTCTGGCCCTGGCTTTGTTGTAGTTATGCTTAGACTTTTAGGTATGAAGATTCATTTTGAGCATTGATATATTTTTGGGTCGGTGGATAATTTTGTCCGGAAGATTTTCGAAATTTTGTTGTCAAAGGTACCAATTTTGCATTCGGGTTATCTATTAGTTGACTAAATATGTTTAGTTGGCAGTTCATATGATATTTACATAATTTTTGTTAAGGTACAAATTTACTTGAAAGTTTTAGATCTAATTTTGATAAAAAAATGAAGTAGACGACGACACATGAACTTTCAAGGCAAATTTACACATCAATAAAAATAACACGGATGACATGTGGACTATTATCTCAATATATTTGATCAATTAATGGTTAAAATTAATTGAGATAAGGGTCATAGCAAAATTTCTTTCTTTTTGACACTTCTAAGGTAAAATTGCCTATCGAAAAATTTCTGGAGACAAAATTGCCTTTTAATAAATAAATAAATGGAAAAATAGGATGGATTTGATTCACAGAAATCCAACCATATAGTGCAAGTGGCGGCCTGGCAGGTGGATATATCAAAGTAAAATATATGGCTAAAAGATCGTACAAATTTTAAGTTTGACTTTTTTTTTGCAAGATGTCTCAGCTTCACATGCTTTTAGGAAGTTTCAGATCAAATGAGAAAACAAGTTAAGTCGATGGAAATCCAATCAGGCATTAATTTCTTTTTACCAAAAAAATGCATGACAATTTGGCCTATGAATGTCTCAAAGTCAACAAGTTGAACCAATATGGCTGCCATGTGATCGCAAGACATGCTGAACTAAATTAAATTGAATAGAGAAGATCAAATCTAGCAAATAATTAATCAAAAGACCTCGAAAAATTTATGGATTCTCACTTCACACTATACCCGGAGACATTAATATTAATATGGGTTAATATAGTTTTCACGTTTAAGTTTACCTTTATTTTAGTTTTAATTATTTAAGAAGTAAATTTGTCCAAATTTTTATTTTTTGCGTAGTGCATCCGGTATCCCGGCCCGCTCAACGTGGGGCCAATTGTAAGATCCTCTCCTTAATTCCATAATATTAAATATTATCTCTCAAAGACTAATCATAATAGAGATAAAATCGCACAACTATTAAATATTATAATATCCAATCTATGATACGATAATACAAAGTATGTAGTCAAAGCAGAGTTTATAAGATGAAGGCCCTATGAGTGGCAATATACATCAATTCAATACATAATAAACCACAAGAGGCCATAGAGATATATCTATGCCTCAGGAGCTCCTCCCGACATTCCAGCACGGAAACTATCACCTGAAAAATGTTAAATCAACGGGGTGAGACAAAAGCCTCAGTAACCAGCTTTCCAACTCATTACACATGCTGACATGTATTCATGAGGTGCCAAGTGGAACAGTTTATATAATAAAATATTAAAAATCTAATATCATTGTTTTGTACACAAATCTCTTATCAGAAATGATAATATTATATCTCAAATCTCACATCACAATTCTCAAGTGCTTCCCATCAATCCAACCGAACCGCCTTATTTCCGCCGACTAGACCCATGGGCTAAGTTAATATCCATGTTACTGGCCACTCAAAGAGCTCTCCGGTCACATGATGAGGATTGGCCAAAATCCACAGAGCATGTTTCCAGACCATGGGTCTTTCCCCTCATTGAACTAGTGGGGTGTCGCAGTCCCTCATTGAACTAGTGGGACAGTCCCTCATTGAACTGGTGGGACAATATAAAGCCAATCATCGTGCACCAATGGAGGCTATACCACGTGGTAAAAATAACTTTCTCCATCTCAACCCAAACCAAACAACCCAATATGTATCAATAAATAGCTCAATAGGAATTTTCTCAAGATTTCCATACACATATGATGATATTCAAAATATACAAATACATCTTATAATTTAAATCACATGGTTCCACAAAGCAAGTGTATAACAAAATACTCCTCAATATTACTCATTGAAATAATCTATGATATCCATATATAATTTTCAATCCCATAATCATTTTACAAATACTCACAAACACACACCAACACACATAATAAGTGGAAAGTGGTTACCTCTCGCCAAAGCTAATTATTATCACACTGTTCCAAATCCAAGAGCTCAAACACACGCCAAAATCAATCTATCACAATCAATTTACTACCCGTTAATAATTTTCTAAAAAGTAAAAATTATAACTTATTTACAAATTCTAATAATAATATCCTATAAAAACTGAAAATAATAATTTAGGGTTTAAATTATAAAATGACAGTTCAGTCCTTCGAATTTCATAAATGACAGTTTAGTCCTCCGAATTTCCTAAATGACAGTTTAGTCCTTCAGATTTTAAACTATACCAACTAAAATTTCAATAATATCTCCATTAACCCAAATAAATTATTTAATCTAAATTTAATCAGTTTAAAAGTCCAAAATAACATTATTTATAAGTTGATTATATAGAAAATTCATTATAAAATCTTATATAAACTAAATAACAAAAATAAACCGATAAAATTAACTATTAGTTATCAACTATATTCTTATAGTCATATACTGACAAAACTCAAACTTGTCCAAAATTATAATCCTAAAATATTCTCTAATCAGTATAAAATTAATATCATAAGAAAGAGAAAATTATTTAGAAAATATTTCATAAAAGAAGTTTTATAATTAGAAGAGATTTTGAGTACCTTATTGATCCCCAAAGAAATAAAAATACTCCTATCAGAACCTTGCCCGTCACCCTATTACACAACACTTCACGCAGAATGTGCGTGAAGTGTGTGTGAGGAGGGGGAGGTATTTATATACCTCCTCCTACCTCTTTTTATTATTTTATTATTATTATTTTTTATTATTTATTTTTTCTAAAACGTGTGGCACCGTAGGTGCCACACCTTGATTTTCAAATGTGGGGGCGCCGCCCCCACGTTTTTATTATATATATATATATTTTAATAATATTATATAATAATATTATATTATATAATAATATAATATTATATTATAAAAAATAAATAAATAATTAATTAAATTTTTTATAATATTTATTTATTTATTTTTAGTACTAAAAATTACCTAATAAAAATGATAATTTTTTCTAAATTATAATTATATCCTAAAAATAAAAATGAGGATGTTACAATTCTCCCCACCTAAATAGAATTTTGTCCCCAAAATTCGATTCAAGTGGGAAATAAAAATACAATCAAAATACAATAATTCAATCAAGACAGCGACAATCACAACTTAGACAAATAAATTAGGAAAATCTCGACTCATTCTTTCCTCTGTCTCCCAAGTCACATCTCCAGGTGTCATACCCTTCCAGAAGACTTTTACCAGTCGTATGGTCTTTCTCCGCAGTTGTTTGTCTTGGACATCCAAAATTTTCTCTGGTTCTGCTATATAAGTTAAGTTTTCTCTCAACTCAACTTCCTCAGGTTCAATGACGTAGGACGGATCTGGATGATATTTCTTTAACTGTGACACATGGAACATGTCATGCACATTAGACAAGTGCAGAGGTAAGGCAATTCGATAAGCAACCGGTCCAAACCGCTCCAAAATCTCATATGGCCCAATGAACCGGGGAGTCAACTTCTTCGCCTTAATTGACCTTCCAATACCCGTAACAGGTGAAACCTTTAAGAAAACATGATCTCCCACACTAAATTCCAATGGTCTCCTTCGACGATCCGCATAACTCTTTTGTCGGCTCTGAGCGGTCAACAATTTCTGTCGTATCATCTCAATCTTTCTTGATGTTTGATCTACCAAATCTGGTCCAATAATGGTTCTTTCACTTAATTCCGTCCAACACAACGACGATCTGCACTTTCGCCCATATAAAGCTTCAAAAGGTGCCATCTGAATACTGGAGTGGTAGCTATTATTGTATGCAAATTCTGCCAATGGTAAGTGCTTGTCCCAACTACCTGGGAGCTCGATAGCGCATGCTCTTAACATGTCCTCAAGTGTCTGAATAGTCCTCTCTGTTTGACCGTCTGTCTGAGGATGATAAGCGGTACTATACTTTAACTTCGTACCCATGGCCTCCTGTAGGGACTTCCAAAAGTTCGAAGTGAACCTTGGATCACGATCTGATATGATACTTTCTGGCACTCCATGCATACGAACAATCTCTTTAATGTATAACTCGGCTAATTTCTCTAAAGAATAGTCCGCTTTAATCGGTAAAAAGTGTGCTGACTTGGTTAATCGGTCTACAATAACCCAAATAGCATCATAACTGGCTCGGATTAGTGGTAAACCCATGATGAAGTCCATAGAAATGCTATCCCATTTCCATTTAGGGATATCCAAATTTTGAAGTAATCCTGGTGGTTTTTGATGCTCGATCTTGACCTTCTGACACGTCAAACACTTCAAAACAAAGTGAGTCACATCTCTTTTCATCTTCAGCCACCAATACTGTTGCTTTAAATCATTATACATCTTGGTGATTCCTGGATGCATGACGTATCTGCTCTGATGAGCTTCTTCCAAAATGGTTTTCTTGATCTCGTCATTGTTGGGAACACAAATTCTTTTCTTGTATCTCAAAATTTCTGCATTCCCAATGTCATAATTTGGAACTTCACCATGTTCTAATTCCTCTCGAATTCTACTTAACTGATCATCTTTCATCTGGGCGTCTCTTAGGTTTTGATAAAACCCATATTCACCAAAATTTTTGAAGTGTGTGTGAGGAGGGGGAGGTATTTATATACCTCCTCTAACCTCTTTTTATTATTTTTTATTATTTATTTTTTCTAAAACGTGTGGCACCGTAGGTGCCACACCTTGATTTTCAAATGTGGGGCGCCACGTTTTTATTATATATATATATTTTAATAATATAATTTATTATATTATATAATAATATTATATTATATTAATATTATATTATATAATAATATAATATTATATTATAAAAAATATAATATTTTATTAATTAATTAATTAAATTTTTTTTTTCTAATATTTATTTATTTATTTTTAGTACTAAAAATTACCTAATAAAAATGATAATTTTCTCTAAATTATAATTATATCCTAAAAATAAAAATGAGGATGTTACACCAGACTAATCCGGATCGAAACCGGGTCGGCCCATTTATGGGGGAAGCCTCTACCACACTCCCCATGGGGGATTTACCACGCTAGTTGCATTCCCAAGGCTCAAACTCGAGACCCTTGGTTAAGCTAGGACGACCCCTTACTAGTCGACCTAAGCGTTCGGTGGTTAAATTATCCAAATTTTTATTTAATAATAGAAACCAATGTTTTAAATAGAATGAAACTCTTAGGGTCTGTTTGGTATGAGGGGAGGGGAGGGGAAGGGAGGAGAATTGAGGGATTTTGCTCATCTCCCCTTATTTGGATTGTTAAAATTTTTAGGAGTAAAATTCCCCCCTTCCCTCATAAGCCTCCCCTCCAAAATTGGGAGAATTTGGAGGGAAAGATTAATATTCAGATAAAAATTGACTAATACGTCCCTACTATTTTATAATATTCCCACAATGCCCTTTTCATTCTTTACCCAAAACTGTCATATATTTTATAATTATATTTATTTAATTTTTATAATTATAAAATTATAATTTTATGTATTGAATACCATTTATAATTTTATTTTATTAAATATGTTAGAAAGTTATAAAATGCAAATTAAATGAAATAAGGGTAAAGTTGTCTATATAAAAATGTTTCCCCTCCTATACCAAACAAGGTAATGTCAAAATCCCTCACCTCCCATCTCTTTTTGTCAATTCAAACAATGTAAAAGAAAATCCCTCTCAAACCCTCCCCTCCATCAAGCCAAACATAGCCTTAGAGCCAAAAATCTCAAATATCTAGTTTGAAATTTGAGAGATTGAAATCAAAATGAGGGCAAACTTAAGAAAAAAAAAATTATATTAACCCTATTAATATTGTATAAATAGATGCTTAACATGTACTTGTTTGCTTCTCTTTATAGGGTGGAGAGGGAAACAAATTTTGGCTCCATTTATGCGGCAGTGAGAAAAGAATTCTTATTTGAATGTGTAAATTTACCTTTAAATTATTATTGTACATATGGTATAATGCATATTAAATATAGGTAAAGTTATAAAGTTATTAAGTTTAATGATAGAGTTAATGAAGTTTAAGTTTTTTTTAATTCATGTGAAACATGTTAAAAGTGCTTTATAAACATGATAAGAACATTATTTCAACACAAACCAATTAAATAATACAAATAAATTAACTTCTTTTTTTATAATAAATAGATTTCCTTATTTTTCATTAATTAACAAACATCAAAGTTAACTAATCAATACAACTTTAGTCTTGATAAAGCACTATTTGTTATCCTTACTGGTATACCCCTTCTCCTGTCTCAAGTTTTCTTCTAAATTATGTCATGCAATAAAAATGAAGATGTCAAATTTCTTCAGGGGTCGAATGGAAACTTCGAATGTGGCACATTTTCTCTGATGGAGTGAGTTATGTATTCCCAAAGTGAATAGTGGTCTCCAAATTGTTTAAGTAGAAGCATTCAATTCTGCTCTCTTAGCAAAGTATTTGTGGCGAGTCATCACTAACAAATTTTCAGTGCTTAGTTTACTGATGTTACAAAAATATCTAGATCCAGAGCATAATTATATATTTACGCTTGCTTATAATAGTTCATCTCTATAGAAAAACATACTTAAATAGGGTGATATTGTTACTAACTATCTTACATGACAAGTGGGTGATGATACTTCTATAATTCTAAATAGTCGACTTTAGTGGCCTCTAAAGCAGTGCGGTTTGACATATCCTCATTTTTGAGTATCAGACTTATATTGTGCCCAACAGGATCTTGGGAATACCCAATTATTATCTCCACTCTACCTTGGGTAAGTGGTTCAAGAAATTCTAAAACACCCAGTTCCTTTATCTAGATCCTCTGATATTATTAGGTTGTCTACAACTAATTCATGAGTATACACTGTTCGAGACGGATATAGACTTTTCCAATCCATATTTGGCCAATCTAATCGCTTAGCTAATGAGGTATGCACTTTAATTTGGAAATCTTCTTTACCTCCTAGGATCCGTTTGCTCTTGTGGAAGATTGTTTGATGTATCTTGCCTACCAATCAGTTCTTATGTCATCGACACTTGGCTTCTACGAAGGTATGTTCTTTTTGTAATGACAATGATGAATCTTTAGAACATCTATTTTTATATTGCCCCTTTTCTAGAGTCTATTGTTTTGGTTGTAATGCTGGTATTAGGATTGACATCATCCCTAATAAAATGTTACAAGATTGGATAGAGACATGGTTGATAAGCCACAATGATCCTAGCAATTTTTTGAGCTATTTACCATTTCATGTTTTACATTCTCCTTGGTTTTTTTTGGGGTCAAACATTCTCTCTTGTTTTCAAGAAACAAACTTTGTCATGCAGGTTCCAGTATCTCTAGTTTATAGGTTATTAAATTCGTACAAGCTAAAACACATGCTTTCACTAATCCGTTTATGGCTCAAAGACGTCAACAAGAAGATGCTTTTCACCAACAAGAGATACAATATTGAGCCTGACAATCTATCCTACAAAATTATTCTTGCAAATGGGATGTTTAATAATGTTTACTTCCACTATTAGTTGTTAACTCCTCCGACCAAACTAGGTATCCTTCAATTACAGCTGCAGGCACTCCATGAAGCAATGACTCTAATTCTCCAATAAAATCATATCAATTATCCTCATCGTTTTCGTATCCACTATAAGTTGGTTAAATCATTACATATAAAAATCATAACTCAAACTAAAAATGTTTATTGGATTCTATAATATCTTTTAAGAGACATGAGACATCTGTATATTACTCAACTACTTTATAACTTATCTTTTAACGGAATAAATGTATAGTTACATCCATAAAAAAAAAATCCAGTACAACTTTCTTCATTAGTGCAAGTGGTTGTAGTATCTTATTCACAAAAACCTTTTGGACTTTAAAATACTGTTAAGCATGCATATAAATTTAAGAACACAAAAAGAGGATTTCAAATGTCAACACGTTATGTGAATATACCAGTGCTCATTGGGGGAAAAAAAAACAAAACAAACAGTGCTTCATATACAGGGGCTTTGATCAAACCTCAATTAATTTGAAGCATACCCACAAAAACCAATCTGACGTGAAATTCCATATTGCAGCAACGTTGACCTTTAGCCAGTGAATCATGTCCCGAAGAATGTTCCCACATTTCTTCTTGGCCCAGAAACCGAATGCCCTTCTTAGCATAAACCCCATGCTCCCTCCTTGATAACTATTTTATAAATATTAAAAAAATTAGTAGTTAACACAGTTATTTATAATAAATGTGTGCTGATTGTTCAACAAAAAAAAATGTGTTGATTTTTATAAAATATATTCTTTAATCTCATATGTATGGAACTACCCATTGAAAAAAGCCCCCTAAATATATGCAATCAATAAAGACATTTAAAAAAAATTTAAATTTAAAAGATAAAGTGGATTGGGTCTTACAATTAGAATACAATGAAGTATTGTAACTGTTCGGATCACGACAACAAGATCCCTTGTGCCTTGTTGGGCCCAATATTAATGGGCCTGGGCTGAGGAAATTTCTTCGGCAACAGGGTGGATTTTAGGCATTTGATCCATAGTCTTGGCCTCATGGGTATATCGTTCATGTTTGGACTTTGGATATTTTTTTTGTCCCCGAAGGATTACTAATTTTAAATGATTTTGTATTATGCATTATAAATATATGAACAAAGTTTTGCGTTGTAAAGCATAAAAATGTTTTTTTAATATCTTCCAAACGGCTTTAATTCATCAAGTATTAGACAACTGCATCAAATAAAACACAAAATATTCAATGATTTAGTTAAATTGATGTATATATTTTTTAATCAATTTAACTTTAAGCAATAAATAATTCAGAAAATAACATATAAATCAGAGAGACACAAAAGGCAGCATTTCCCTAAACCTAAAGAATTTTAAATTAAATCATATTGCAACTTGCGCAATCCAAATATATACTTCGGCTGAACAAACATGAAAAATACATCTAGTATGAAACAGTACTGTATTTTTTCAATAAACGATTTTATAAATTTCCAACTATTACATATTTTTTAAGTTCATGGTCAACATACAGTCTATTTTTATTCGACATAAACAATGTTTATGTGAACGAAATTGTATGAAAATTAAAAAAAAAGGAATAAAATTTAGACCATCACAGAAGTTTAGATGATCATACTAATTAAAAAACAAATTAAACCATTATTTCCAAGTCCATTGTAATTACTACTTATTCAAGCATACCCACAACAGCCATTCTCACAATGAACCCCAATTGAACACTTGTTGCCACACCTGCCACAGTGATTTTCATTAAACAAAACGTCGGTGCAATCTCCGTTGCAGCACCGATGACCTTGCCGGCATCTGTGGCCGGTGCCCACAGTTGTTCTGGTCGCCGAGAACATTCCGGCAGTGGTTCCTGCAGCAGAAAATCAACCCTCTTCCCTTGCTTGCAGAAACTCCATTGCAAATGTTAAGACCACCAGCACTGGCATCACAATGCATGCCTTTCTTTATAATTCTCGTCGAGAATCGACTTCTCGAAGAAGGTTTATGATCAAGAACATATCTATCATCTTCATTATCATCTATGTCTTCTGTTGGATAGGTCGTTGCTTGGGAATGGAGGAGGAGGAGGAGAGAAAGAATAATAATGGTTGTGAGCTTGAGGAAGCTGATGATGTTGTGAGCCATGTGTTAGTTGTTGTTTGTGAGGTTTTGAGAAATGTTTAGATGTGATTTAAAGGGTAAGTTTCGTATAAAAATGTTCCATGTTCTTAGGGCAAGAAAATTAATATTGATAGATATTATTGAAGCATGATGAGATCATGAACGAGCGTGCATGGTTTTGTTTAGTAGTGCTTAATTTCCTCTCTAAATTATCGGAAGATGTTATATATATTTAATATATGCCACAATAATTCGCCTGAAAATGTGCATTTTTAATATATTTAAATAAGAGAAAATTGCTCCTATAACTTAGCTGGGTTGATTTCAACGATTTATGCTTAAACTCACACTTCACTTCTTAAAAATCATTCAATTAAACCTGTTTTGATTTAAATTGTAATGGTCGTAGGATATTGATGTTCGTAATTGTCTCAGATTATTGAGTTATTTGATATTTCTTATTGTACCATGGCTGGAATTAATTGAATAATAGATAGAGTATTTTTTATACGGTTAAGTTGTATTCAACAACTTGAAGTATATTTTTAAGTACATCAAACACACTAATTATTTTGTGGTGTATAAAATACCTAAAGTATATTTTAGATGCATTAAACACACTTATTATTTTGTGGTGTATCAGATACCTAAAGTATATTTTAGATGCATCAAACACTGTCAAGTATTTTTTATGCTTTAATATTGGATGCACTTAAAAAAAATATTTCAGGATACTGGATGGATAAAAAAAAACTTTAAAGTGCTACTTAAAAAAAATGTTTTAGAGCTCTAGATGTACCACAAAAATACTTCATCAATTCCTTTTTATATAAGAAACAACCGCTACATATACCCCATTCATTTTTATAAGAAACATTCAGAGAATATCCTAGTTTTCACTTCTTACTTTCCCATATTGCCCTAATTTAATTACTCCTGTTGGATATCAATATATTAAATTTTCTTAACCCCTCTACCATATTTATTTGGAAAAATTACATTTAGGTCCTGACAAAAGAAAATATAAAAAAAATGGTTTAATGAAATCTTAAAATTGAATTTAAGTCCTGTGAGACTTTTTTATAATAAATATCAATTGTAAAAAATGCCTATGGATTTGTCATTAGAAATCCATAGATTTGTCAATACACGCTCATTGACTTGTCAATGGACGCTCATTGACTTGTCAGTGTAAGCATCTATGAATTTGTCAATGGACGCTTATGGATTTATCGGTGGAATTGGAATTTCTTACAAAAAAAGTCCCACGAGACTAAAATGTAATTTTGAGATTTCAAAGGACAATTATTTTCATATTTTCTCTTATCTAGAATCTAAATACAATTTTTTCTATTTATTTTCTTATTCACTCTTTTCTACAATCTCCTTATTATAATAATTTATTTTCTCTTTCTCTTATTCCTCATCTCATCATAAATAAAGATATTTTAATAAAAAAAGATTATAATTTTAACATATTTATTATTTTTAACTTACATTTCGAATCATGAATCATGAGATTCGATTGAAGTGTTAAACGTTTTTAATTAAAAAAGAAAGGAGATGTAATTTAGAGTAATAAATATATGGGAAAAATATTTAACTTTCAACCTTACAGAAAATTTTGACTCAAAAAGTTTGAACTTTTTGCATGATGATGTCACAATTAATAAGGGTTTTATTTTTCCTTTTTAGTAAAATATCATGCCTATCTCCCACATCATGTTGTATAAACAAGATCACCCTTGATATAAAGAATAAATTATATACTCCTCAAGAGAGTTTTTCAAAATATATTTAAACTTTTTTTTTGTGCCAGCACCCAATACATATTTAAACAAATAATATATATTGAGCTCAAAAAAAAACTTTATAATAGAATTTTCATTTTTCTGGTGAGCTAGTAATGAAAGCAGGAACAGGGGCGCTGAATTTATGCGGGGTGTAAAAGTAAAATACTAATTCTAACACTGTTATGGTTGACCACGAATAACGTAGGAACACGTGTAGAGGATCTTCCTTCCCGACGGGCGTTAGCGTCACTGTTGGTTACGTCACCACCCTCACAAAATCACGGTCACCCATTCTGGCCTCTCCAAGTGCCGGAGTCTCAGTGATTTCTTCTAAACGGTTTTGGCTTATCCACACATTCCTCTAATGCCTGTTTGTGACGGATTTTAAGTTATTGGGACTGATTTTTTGAACCAAAAAATCTAGTTGAGACTTGAAATGGTGTTTAGCATAACTTTGAAGACATGTGACTTTTTGAATGAAACATAACGGATTTTTAGTTAAAGCGTTGTTTGGACGAAATTCTTTAATCTCAGTGTAACATATTAATTATCAGAAATTAACTTTAGTTTGTATGTATCCCTTCTGTTTCTCATCAAATGAAACGAGCCTTGTCAGAATTGCTTAAAATCGGATTCCATGCTTTCTTGGGAAAGTATCTCGTATGTACATTGATAATCCAATATTTGAGAAACAAAAGTATCTTGAAGTTATTGAGAAACTTGACAAATGATTTGCTGGGTGGAAATGCAATATTCTCTTTCAAGCATGACGTTTGGTGTTAATTAATTACTTGTTATTATCTCTATTGGTGTACCTTTTTTCATGTACGAAATTTTCTAGCATGTCATACCATAGCAATGAAGATGACAAATTTTTTTTGGGGATACACTGATACTTCACAAAAAGCTTATCTTCTCCGTTGGGAAGAGTTATGTTTGCCTCGTGTTAATAGTGGTTTGCAAATTATTCAATTGGAGGCTTTCAATGATGCTTTGTTAGCTAAATATTTATGACGGGTCATCTCTAATCAATTGAGTTTGCTTAGTCAAGTAATGATGATGAAGTATTTGGATCTTGATCGACAATATATTTTTAAACTTGCTTACATTAATTCATCTCTATGAAGGCAAATTCTTAAAACTGGTAGAACATAATCACTGACCACCTTACCTGGTAGGTTGGCGATGGGTCTTCTATTTCTTTAAATAGTCGGCTCTGGTGACCTTTGCAGCCATATAGTTTGTCATTCTTTAACTTAAAAGTGTTAGACCTTATACTACACTCTTCTGAAAAGTGGAATTTTCCTTTTTTATCATCACTCTACTTTAGGCAAGTGGTGCAACAGTTTGCAAGATATCTAGTTTCATTATCTGAAGCCCTTGATATTATCGGATGGTCAGATAATAGTACAGGTAGTTACATTGTGAGGGATGGATATATTTTGCTTCAATCCACAAATATGATTTCCAATCAAGTGCAAAGTGAGGTATGTAAATTCATTTGAAAATATTTTCTACTTCTACAAATTAAGTTGTTGCTGTGAAAAATTGTTAGACGTATTTTACCAACTCAATTACTCAGCACTAGACATTTAGTCACTTTGGAGGTTTGTTATTTTTGTTGGTGTGATAATGAATCTTTAAAACATTTATTCTTATATTGTCATTTTTCTAGAGCTTGTTGGCTTGAAAGAATTGCAGATTTTATAATTAATATTAATTCTAATATGGACCTTCGACAGTGGATAATGACATAGTTGGCAAACCATAGGGATCCTACTAATTTTATGGCATACTTACCTTTTCAATTACTAGAATCCCTATGGTTTTCCAGAAACAAAGTCTATCATGCATAAACGGAAATTCTTCCTCCACAAGTGATCAAGGGGGCACAAACTAGAATAAGCGCTGTCAAATCCTTGTCCATACATCAACATCAACATCAAGATAACCAAATAATTGAAGAACAAATACCCTTGAATGATAGCGGCCATCTGTTATGGAGACCTATAGCTCCTCATTCGGTGGGATGTCATTTTTAGCATCAAGAATACCAGGAAGGGTCCTCGTAGCATAATAATCACGATATACATTGATCACCTCCCCTTTCATTAATGGACATTTACTCCACCAATTTAACTTGGAATCTTGCACTTACGACTACAAGCTCTATAGGATACTATGGCTTTTATACTTAACCGGTCTCAACTGCACCATCCGAATAGTTTTCCCATCCATTGTAAGCTTATTAGGCAATCACATATAAAAATTATTAGTAAGACTAAAACCGTCCCTTGGAGTCTATCTTATCTTTTACAAGATATATGTATATTACTACACTATTTCATAACATGTAAATTTTCATCATGAATGCATAGTTACGTTTCATCAAGTGACTTTTTGAATGAAAGTTAAAACTAAAGTTAGTTTTTTAAACTTATAACATTTCACTTTTATCCAAATTCAAAACTTTTAAAGTTAATTTTTTAAAATGTGTTCATACAAGTTCAAGGCTGTTAAATTCGTGAGTTTAAGAAACCTCGTTAGAGTGATGTAAACTCTCAACTCGAATTCGAATTGTAAACTTATAAGAATTTACTTTTATCATTAAATAGACATTAATAATGTATAAGTAAATAATTAAAATATAAAAAATGACAAAAATTTAATTTAAATATATTTTAAATTTAAATAATTAAAATTAAATCCATCAATATTCATAATTTGTATAAAATTCACATATAAAACTACTGACCATAATCAAATCGAAAAAGTTAACACGAATTTAAAAGTGAGTTAATACGATTTTGTAAGCTAGAAACGTAAAAACAATAAACTTAGTGCATAAACTTATGAGTTTAATTGATTTTATTACAATTGACATAAGTTTACCAGCGACTCGACTCGATTTTATAAGCTAGAAACGTAAAACGGTAAACATAAAAAGCCAACTTGCGAGCTTGACAACAATGTATAAGTTTAGAAGCCCCTAGTACATCACCATAGTTCGATCTAAGTAGATCCAAACAAGCAATTCTTGTAAAGTGTTAGAATCTTGATTTAACCCTTGAGCCATTTGAGTTTGGAAGTCGGCGTTGAACAATCCCTTCTTCGTAACACAAAACTTATACCCCACAACCACAAAATTATCAAAACATCCTCAGAACTGTAAAGATCTCAGGCCCATCAGTTTATCAAATGTTATCTACAAGATCATATCTATGGTTCTATGTAATAGACTAAAAAGGCCCTTTACAAAGATGTATTACCCCGAATCAAAGTGCTTTTCTTAAAAGGAAGATTTATCTCAGATAACATCTTGCTGGCTTCTAATGTTATGAATCAAATGCTTTGCTAAAAAAGGAAGGAAAAGGTTAACAACTTTAAAATTAGATTTCTCCAAAGCTTTTGATAGATTATCTTGGAGTTTCTTGTCAGCAATTTTAAGAAGGATGGGATTTCTCGAGAAATAGGTTAACATTATATATTAATGTGTCTCTACAGTACATTACTAGCTGTTGATTAATAGTCAACTCTATAAGGTTTTTATTCCTATGAGGGGAATTGGATAGGGAGATCCCTTATCTCCATATTTGTTTATTTTGGCATCCATTGTTTTTCTCGTGCTTAATTACATAAAAGGAATGCCAGAACTTATGGAATGACATTAAGATAAATAATGGGGCTACTCCTATTTCCCATTTATTGTATGCAGATGACTCACTCATTTTCTTTGAGTATAATAATCATTCCTTACTTTCTGTTAAAGAATCTCTTAATATTTTCTACAGGTGGTTTAGACAATCTTTGAATAAATCCAAGTTCTGTTTGATTTTTAGCCCAAACATTGATCATCAATCTAAATTACTCATATCTATGTTTTTTGATATTCCTTTTGTTGGAAAACTTGTAAGCATTTGGGCACTTGGATTGTCCTTAGTAGAGACAAGTCAATGATATACCATCATGTCATTAACTCGATAGAAAGAAGAACAAGTGCATGGAAGACTAAGCTTTTATCTCAAGCTGCTAGACTTACCTTGATTAAGTATGTCCTCTCGGCTTCTAATATTCATGTTTTCTTGTGTGTCAAACTCCCCAAAAATATATGTGACAAGATTGACTCTGTGTATCAATTTCTTCTGGGGTTCATCAGGAGATGGAGGAAATAATCATTTAGCAAGGAAGGATATCCTCTTTATGCCAATGGATAAGGGATGCCTTGGCATTAGGCCTTCTCATTGTGTAAACCAAGTGCTTTTAGCTAAACAAATCTGGCGTGTGGCTAACTCTTTTCCTCCATCTCTTTTTGCCACTACCCTGAAGAAAAAATATATACCCTCTGAAAAGTCAACCTTTTTTGAAGAAGCCTTATAACACATCTTGGACGTGGAAAGGAATTTTTGATTCTGCTGATCTAATAGGTGAGAAGATTCAATGGAGGGTAGGAGATGCTCTCTCAATCACCCTCTTTGGTGGTCAATGCATCGAGAGTCTGAAGCTCGTGTCAATATTAACTCGGTTTCAGATCTCATACTGTATACTCCTTTCAATTGGAATCCTCTTAGATGGAATCTTCAGGTTCTAAATTCAATCTACTCTCCACCTGTGGCAATGAAAATTGCAAGAATTCCTCTTCGTTTTTCAAAGAAGAGGGGATTCACATATGTGGACAGGTAAATTCTTCAGAGGAGTATTGTGCTAAAGATGGTTTTTTGGTATCCTTGGAAAGAACTTCATCTGATTTCAGGAATGGGGACATATTCTGGAAATTTCTCTGGTCTATCTCTCTCTTTACTCTTCCATTTTGTTTGGAAGCTAACAAACAAAGCAATTCCGGCTTCAGACATATTAAATGAGCATCATCTTCCATCGGAGTCTTTTTGCTCTTTTGGATGTTCAGATAAGGAATCGATGGAACACCTCTTTATTAACTGTCCTTGTGTTAGATCGATCTGGTATGGTTGTGTCTTAATCAAACTTGAGGGGAATTCTTTTCAAGAGTTTGTGGCATGGTTAAAGGAACCTCTTCTTTCTCTTCACAAGGATGGATTCAATGATCTTGTTTGTGTCTTAATCAGATCCTATTCCTTTCTATCTTTTATGTTGCAGGGCTGGATTGTCTTGGATAGTAAATTCAGGAATTTGTCTTCAGAAATCAAAGAGCCTCCATGTCATTTGTGCAGAGAAAATGTTCTCAAGGATTCATGACTCTTTTAACCCCTACAACAGGACAACAGAAAAGGACATTGCAATTTTAGCAGATTTTTTCTCTCCATACAATGTCTCAGTCATTTTATCTTCATGTATATATATATTTTGACTAATTTTAGTTGTAATGTTTCTTTTCATGTATTGTAACACATTATCATTTTATCCTTAATATCATTTGACCTTTTATCCAAAAAAGAATGAAAGATCAAATGAATTAATTTATAACAATTAAAAAAATTAAATTTTTGTTTAGGTTAATATAATTTTTGGTCTCTCAAGTTTTCTCTCATTTTAGTTTTAATCCCTCAAGTTTCAAACAAGAGATTTTAGTTTCTCAAATTTCATTTTATTTAAAATATTAGTTCTTACAACTCAATAAAAACCTAATTTATTTTACCTATAGAACGACCAAAGGCAATAGTTTGAACTTTAGAGACCAAAGCCAAAATGTGGGTAAATTTAAGAGACTAAAAATGATATTAACCCTTTTATTTATTATTATTGTGTAAAACTGTGTAATTTTTTCTAAAATACTTTTATTTAATATTCTCTTGGAGATAGAGAGACATGAAATTAATGAGTACTAAACTAAGGAAGCAAAGAAAATTGAGGTCAAAATTATAACTAACATAAAATAATTTTTTTATAAAATTAAAGGGTACAAAAATTTTTTCAAAATCAAATTACAAATTTGTCAGCAAAAATCATGTGATAGTCTTCTATTATTTGATATTATTGTCATTGGCGGTAATTAGTTCCGGCCGAGGCTATGCTGACCAGATTTTTGAAGTTCAAGCCCATTAAACTTTGGCCCGAAATAGCTTTTCAGTTAATGGAGTTTTTTTTTTTTGGGGGGGGGGACCCGAAGTGAGGTTCGAATCTTATGTTCATCATCGAAAAACAAATCCAACGTCTACTTTTTTTGCCCAATTCAAATTTAAAATCTCTCCGCTCTCTTCGTCGTCTTCTTCCATTTCCCTTTCGGCTTCAGTGGCTGCAATGGCTACCACCAATACTTTCCTCTCCACTCCGTCCAAAACCCCATCGGACAAGTCGGCTTCGTTGTCCAGGAAGCATGCCCACTCAAACTCTCTTGATTCTTCCGTTAATCGATCGGCCTCCAACTCCGATTTCAAGTCTCGATTTGAGGCCTACAATCGGCTTCAGGCTGCCGCTGTGGCTTTCGGCGAGAAGCTTCCAATTCCCGAGATCGTTGCACTTGGGGGCCAGTCTGATGGCAAGAGTTCTCTCCTTGAAGCGCTCCTTGGGTTCCGATTCAATGTGCGCGAGGTCGAGATGGGTACTCGCAGGCCCCTCATTCTCCAGATGGTTCACGATCCCACCGCTTTGGAACCTCGATGCCGTTTTCAGGTTTTTCCCTCTCTTCTAACTTCGGAGCTTTTGAAAATTTTCAAATCTGTTCTTAAATTTCTGTCATGCGTTTATTGATTATATTTTAGGAATCTGAATTCACAGCTGAATTTTGTCAAGTTTACCATTTTTTCCAAATAGATTCTTCAGTGGTGTGACTTTGTATTAACATAGTGTAGTTCAAAAACCTGATGTTTGAAATTGAAAACACAGGAGGAGGATTCAGAAGAGTATGGAAGCCCTGTCGTTTCGGCATCTACTATTGCAGACATTATAAAGTCTCGAACAGACGCACTTTTGAAGAAAACTAAGACATCAGTATCTCCAAAACCGATTATAATGAGGGCAGAATATGCTCACTGCCCAAACCTTACTATTATCGACACCCCCGGCTTTGTTCTTAAAGTGAGTGCCACGAAGGAATCTATGAGAATAGTATGTTTGACATATACACGCTTTGTTAGACGTCTAATGTTTTGCTTTTGTGAATGACTAAACTTATTTGTCAGGCAAAGAAGGGAGAACCGGAGAACACACCTGATGAAATTCTCTCAATGGTGAAAGCGTTGGCCAGCCCTCCCCATCGCATCCTCTTGTTCCTTCAGCAAAGCAGCGTGGAGTGGTGCTCATCCTTGTGGTTGGATGCGATTCGTGACATTGATCCAACATTTAGACGGACGGTGATTGTGGTCTCCAAATTTGATAATCGTCTGAAGGTAAGATAGGGTTACTCACAATGGGTTTATGTAAAGTTTGAATACAACTTGCAATGCTGGAGGCTTTTCTAGTTCAACTTCAAATTCAACTGTTTGTTGGACATTATCGGATGACTAATTTAACTTAAAATTATAGTAGATGATAAATAATAAGTTAGGTTTGTGTATTGGAAGGAGGTTTCATCCTTGAAACAAGTAGTTGAAAGACTTTGGATTAGTCTTTGCTGATACTGCTAATCCATGGGAAAAATTGGTGATAAATACATTGTCCAAGCCATTTGATTGTGAGCTATGACATGATGTTTAAATAGAAAATTGAGACAAAAGGACAACAAGACAAGCATGTAATGATTATGTGCTAAGTGATCAACTTGAAAGAAATACCGTATCAAGGTTAGAATAGGAAGTCCTCTTTAATTACTCTATGCCATACAAAAGAAAATCGTCGTATGGCACTGGCGGCAGTAGGCTATAGAATTAATATGGACACAAACTCTAATGTTATTTAGGAGTTGGTTCTGGGAGTTAGCTATCTATTTTATGCAGGAATTCAGTGACCGATGGGAAGTGGATCGTTACTTAAGTGCAAGTGGTTACCTTGGAGATAGTACTCGCCCTTTCTTTGTGGCCCTACCAAAAGATAGAGGAACTGTTTCAAATGATGAATTCCGCAGGCAGATTTCTCAGGTAGACTCAGAGGTCCTGCGTCATTTGCGTGAAGGTGTCAAGGGAGGTTTTGATGAAGACAAGTTTAGAAACCATATTGGTTTTGGCTGTCTGAGAGATTACTTGGAGGCTGAGCTTCAGAAGAAATACAAAGAAGCTGCACCAGCAACTCTAGCATTGCTTGAGCAGCGCTGCAGCGAAGTCACTTTTGAACTTGGCAGAATGGACTCGAAAATTCAAGCCACTTCAGATATTGCACATCTTAGGAAATCCGCTATGCTATATGCTGCTTCTATCAGCAATCATGTGGTGCGTAACAAGAGTCAAATTCCAAACTCATTTTTAAGCAAAAGGGATTTATAAGTAATAAGTTGGCATGTGATAAGAGATAGTAACTAATTTGCTCACTTTTATCTAGGGCGCGTTGATTGATGGCGCAGCTGACCCTTCCCCTGAACAATGGGGAAAAACCACAGCAGAAGAGCAATCACAAAGTGGTATAGGGGTTTGGCCTGGGGTCATAGCAGATATAAAGCCTCCAAATGCTACCCTTCGTCTCTATGGAGGAGCCGCTTTTGAGAGGGTGATGCATGAATTTCGCTGCGCTGCATATTCCATTGAATGCCCCTCAGTGTCAAGGGAAAAGGTTTTGCGCCTTACAATGAACTTGTTTGGAAAATATATCAGTCCCACTTCTTTCAACTCAACTCTTTGGTATCCATCCAACAGGTTGCCAATATATTACTTGCTCATGCTGGGCGAGGCGGGGGAAGGGGTGTAACAGAGGCTGCTGCAGAGATTGCACGTGCTGCTGCTAAATCATGGCTTGCACCTCTTCTTGACACTGCTTGTGATAGGCTTGCTTTTGTTTTGGGAAGCTTATTTGATTTGGCTTTAGAAAGAAATCGCAGCCATGACTCAGAATGTAAGCGAATCTCCATCTTGACTTTTTTATTTCTTTTTCTAACTTGATAGATTCTGTGTCTTAAACAAAACTTCTTTTGTAGTTCTTAGTTTATTTCAATTTATAATCAATGCCATGGATCTTATGTGGATAGTGTATCCTTTAACGCTAGAAAAGCTAAGCAATGTTATTTTCCTTGCAGACGGGAGTGGAACAGGAAATATGGACGGTTATGTAGGTTTTCATGCTGCTCTAAGGCATGCTTACAGTCGGTTCATAAGGGATCTAGCTAAGCAGTGCAAGCAATTAGTTAGACACCACCTTGATTCAGTTACCAGTCCATACTCACAGGTCTGCTATGTTAATGACTTCCAACTATCTAATGGTCTAAATGCTACCACTTTTAGGAAGGCTTCTGCTTCTTCATTTTTTCTTGAGTTGAGTGATGCAGAGTCAGTTTCCCGCAATGTAACGATGGATCAAGAAAATATACCCCCAGAAAAGAATGGGCAGGAAACCACACCTGGTAAAACTGCAGAAGCAAAAGAAGCTTTGAGAGAAAGCCAGATGACTGTCCCTGAGACGCCATCTCCTGATCAGCCAGGTGATCCTGTCTACATTGGAGCTAAAAAGGATCTTGGAAATTGCAATGACTTTGGACCAAGAAAGAGAATGTCAAGAATGACAGGAAATAACAAAAATTCTGATAGTGTGAGAATGCCGAACGGTGGCCTTCTATTGGGACATGGAGATAAGTCAGGTTCAGCGTACTCAGAAATATGCTTATCAGCGGCACAGCATTTTGCACGTATACGAGAAGTGCTTGTTGAGAGAGGCGTAGCATCAACGTTAAATTCTGGATTTCTCACCCCTTGGTAAGCTTATTTGTCCTTTTGTAAATCAACTCATGGCCGCAGAATGTTGTCACTATGAAACTCAACCTGCAGACTTTCTGTCTAGTAGTTTGAAGATGTCTAATGCCAAGTATTTTCCATCAATAACTTCATACAGTTGTGAAGTACTAACTGAAAATCATAAATTACTTCAGGGCTTACGTAAGACATCTTTCATTTAGGGGTAAACAATGATGTCTTAAATTGAAGTGATTTTCTTTCCCTATTTTGTTGCTTATGAGAAAAAACAAGATTTTTTTTTTTTTTTGATTTTGTTTACTTTATGGTAGAGTATATTCTTATATTACCAGCTATTTGTTCTATTTTGACGGAAACTTGGGTTAAGATCCAAAGTTGTCACAAATTTAGATTTTCAGCAGAATTACATTCAGGTCCCACCTAAGAGAAAAAATAAAAAAAATAGTCCCATTGATAAGTCCAGAGGTGTAAATTGACAAGTTTAAGGACGTGATTGACAATTTCATAGGACTAATTTTTTAATTTTTCTCTTGAGTGGGACCTGAATATAATTCTTCCTAAATTTTTCTAATTTACACACTGGTAAAGGTGTAGCAGCTATCTTTCCCAGCGAATTTGCTGGGTGAACTAGAATAGACAATCTTTTGAGCTAAATGGATTTTATGTCTGCTTTTCTTGTCTCATCCATTCAGATTTTTGTTCTGCTTTTATATCTTTTGACCTTATGCTTAAAATTTTTCTTGTGTTCTGTGCAGTCGGGAACGGCTTGTAGTGGCTCTTGGGTTAGATTTGTTTGCGGTGAATGATGAGAAATTCATGGACATGTTTGTGGCCCCTGGTGCCATAGATTTGCTGCAAAATGAACGAGAGTCTCTTCTGAAGCGTCAAAAAATACTTCAATCTTGCTTGAATGAATTCAAAAATGTTGCTCGGGCCCTTTGATCGAAGTAACTTATTGGTCTTTCTTACCAAAACATTTGATCCTGGAGGCCCAATATTTCTGCCCACCTCTCATTCTATGTAGATTGTATTTTATTCACATCTAGTGAAAAAGAAGAAAAAGCCAAAAAAAAAAAAAAAAGGGTTTCATTTTGGGGCTTTCTCAAAAGCTTAAATGCCACTATAATTTTCCTTCTAATGATTTCCCTGGTTGGTCCTTTTCAATGCTCCACAGAAATTATCTCAATTTTCCATTCCTAGTGGTTCAAATTCATCTTTCAGGAAAAAGAGCAGCAACATGGGGACCAAAAATATTCTACTGGACATGGTTCCTGAATAAATTCAAGGTAGATCTGATTAATAAAAGTAATATATATGTTCATACACTAAAATGTAGTACTAAGTACGCACATTATTTAATGATTAGTTTGATGATTGGTCATAGACAAAATCTGCGTTGCCTTCGTTTTCATTGAATTTAATTTGCAGATTGGAAAGGGTAACTAATTTGGGACCATTTCTTGACAAAAAGACAATGAAGGAATAGGCCTCAGGAGGGTTCTATACTTTTCTGAAATATGTTTTTGTGATTGTCAGTTTATGAATCAATGCATTTCATGGGCAACAAATTGGATGCTTACAAGCTACCAATGTTTAATGCAGAGAAAGCCTCTCTTCACCAACATTTTGTGGTTATCAAATGCTCTTTTTGACCTTTCCTAAAGTTCTATATAATATCCCTTGGACTTTTTTTCCTGGAAAAAAAAGATAACTTGCTTATAAAATAGTATTATTTATAGACATAAGGGGAAAATCAACTGTAGCTTGTTTGCATCACTAGCTGCTTCTTCCTCAGCAGGTTGGTTTAGTTTCAGGTAGATTCTAGGAAGACATAAGTGCTCAATTTATTTTTATTTTATCTTATAATGTTTTAGTGTTATAGTATTATACCTTTTTATAATCAACAGTTGAAACCTTTTATGTGTATTTATGTTTTTAAAATGTTACTAGAACAATAATACCACTGCGGCCTTTTTGTGAAAAGAATGGAAATAAATATTTGGGTTAACTAGCAATTTTATTCCAAAAGTTTTCACTTAGAGTTAATTTTGTCTCGGAAGTTTTCCGAGGGATAATTTTACTTCAAAAGTATAAAAAAATGAGTATTTTTTTCTTGACCATTATTCTAGTTAATTTTAACTGTTAGTTGACCAAATATGTTGAGCTGACAGTCTACATGTCATTTATATCATTTTTGTTAAGGTGTAAATTTGTCTTAGAAGTTCATGTATATACTTCATTTTTTTTTCAAAGTTAGATTTAAAATTTTTGGAATAAATTTGCACCTTAATCAAAATGACATGTGAGCTATCAGCTTAGCATATTTGATTAACTAACAATTAAAATTAACTAGAATAAAAGTTAAGGCAAAATTTCTCCCTTTTTTACATGAAATTGCCCCCCGAAAAAGTTCGGGATAAAATTGCCCTTTAATAAAAATTTTCAAGACAAAATTACCCATTAATCCTAAATATAAATTTCTTTAAATTATGAGATGAAAAAAGCTTAATATATTTATTTAAATATAATTTTCGCTTCTTGGAAAACGAAAGGCAAAACAAGCAAATCAAGGATGAACTTCATGAAAAGCTAGCTTTTCAATAAGTCTCAAATTGAAACAAGTAAATTGGTCACTCTTTTAGTGACTATTTCAAAAATTTTATACACATTTATCAAAATAAATTCAGTTGAGTTGAACGAGCTTCACTCTTTTTAAAGAGAGTGAATTGTGGTTTTATATGTAGGATTAAAATAAATTTATCATCTAGCTCTTAAATTTAGGATAGGAAGTAATAATTGTATAAAAAAATATTTTCATACTTTTATTTATAATTATTTTGATCTATAGAACTTTAGCATTCCTAGATTTTCGCCGATAATTTGCATTGAGATGATAATAATTAGCTTATTCATATAATGACAAAATGACATTAAGCTTATCATCATGACACTTTGTGCGATATGAAGTTATAAATTTCACAAAGGGTTTGGAGAAGAAGCTAAAGCAACTTTAATAGAGAATAGGGTTAGCATGCCATTATTTAAAAGGGCATGTAAGTCCAATGAAAGCAACACATGGCCCTCTATAGTGGAAATTAAAGTTTCTTTTTAAATCATTTTTTTATGTAAGATTTTAAATAATTTTCTTATATGTTACTACAGATGCCATGATGAGAGGCACTACATTTTTTTTTTAAAAAAAAAGTGAGAAAGACAAGATATAGTAATAATGGAATCACTCTTTCAACATAATTCATTCATTCATACATGAAATGAACCTTTGAAATGGCAATACCAAAGTCTAAGTGGTCCCTTTTCCCTTCCATCATCTCTTTGTCCCTTTTATGAGAGACCTATTCCAACATCTTATTATTATACATTTCACTCCAATCATAGTATTAATTAATGGTGTTGGACTTTAGTTCTGTTGAGATAATTGATGTGAAAGAAATAAACATTTCATAAAATGAAAATAGGAAAACCTTTTTTAATATATGGATATTTCACCTTTGTAAATTATCGTCCATTTGATATTATAAATTTTCCAGTTATCTCTCTCCCCCTCTTATTCTTTCTTGTGTGCTGCTTTTGTGTCACTCTTGTTTATACTTTAGTAATCTGAACTCTACATGAGCATTTGAAGTTTTAATATAGCATTTCAAATTATCTTTTTTATTTTGAAAAAAGGATCAATTTACTTTTACTTTCTGTTATTTATTTTTTATTGTTCGATCTAATCTAATCACTACACTTTTAATAATGATAAAATGTTTAGATCAAATAGAAATAGGGACAAACAAATATCAGCAAGATTTTGATTCAAGATGACTTTGTATTCTACTTCTTCCTTTTAAAAAAATGTTATTATTTAATAATAGAGATGAAGTTACTTCGAATATGATATGAATTTAGTGGTAGTATTTTTTAATTTTCTAAAGAATGATTTGAATATTTTTTTAACAATATGCGAGCCGGATGAGTTATTAAATCCTATCTTAAAGAATGATAGAGTATTTAATTAACTCAATATATCACCACATAAAGATAAAGACCAATGAAACAAGACATAGGATACGAGACAACGAAATTGTGAAACAATAAAATATCAAGTATCTAAATACAAATTTAAAATGTTACTACTTAAGTCATATGGAGTGAAATACACGGCTGATATATAATGAAAACATCTTTTCTTTTTTACATCTTTATATTTTAAAGTTTTCCATGCTTCATGGCGTAAATTTCAAGCTAATTTTTTTAAATACTTCTTAGCGCATACGTAACACATGTTTCATCAATTTATTTATAACATCAACCAAATTAAAGGCTTTCATATGGGGAGATGTATTTATTTGGATTCTTGGTAGATCCTAATCAATACTACTGAATATAACAAATATTAATACTCAATAACGTGAAATGTTTTTTTTTTTGTTAATGGTGATCATCTCAATTCATTAAGCTTTTATAAATAATTAGACTAAATGTTATTATTCATAACTTATAAAAATTGAGGTCTCTATTTAATGGAATGGAAATGAATTGATTGCATATATACTTGAAATTTTTACCAAGTAGTGTTTAACCAGACGAAAAAAGAAAAAGAGAGAAGAAACAGAGCTAATTTGAAGTGAAAAGACTAAACAACCCATCTCCCTTGAATATGAAAGTACCCAATGACAAATGTAAGCCGTTGATATTTTCTTGAGAGAATTATTGATATGTTAATGAAGATATTTAATTATTAAAAAGTATCAATGATAAGTAAGTATCATAAACTTGTAGTTTTTTTTTTAATATTAGAACTTACCATTACGCATGCTTCTTAGTTGTTATTGAACTTTTATGTTATTAAAATATTTTTGGGAAACTTATAGTACTTAACTCCCCCTATTTTCTTTGGGGAAGGGCTATGTTGCAAATAAAACATGAAGTTGGGGTCATGACCCTTTTTTTTTTTTTGTACAAGTAAAAAATACAATTTTTTTTTCCAAAGAGTCATTGAAGTGTGGTAGATTCGTATGCTCAACCTTTTTTTCCCAATAGAATCTCATTCCTGTACATGTCAGCATTAGTAGCTAGTGTTGACTATAATCCAAAACTTGGCCATGACACTTTTTTCTCTCTTACTTTAAATATCTTCTCTCATTTTTCTTCCATTTTTATTACCTTTCTTTACATGTAGTATGGTAAAAGTATTAACCCCACTGAGTAATATACTAATATTTGATTGATTACATTATAAATATTGATATTCAATTTTTTTTTTAAAAGCAATGAAAGTATCATCAAAAGTGCTGAATCAAAGCATATCCATGAGGCATATTTAGGTTGAACCATTAAACATGGATAAATAGTAACTAAGACTTCTTTTAGGAACAAAAGATGTTTGAGACTATATATAGCCACCTAGTTTCAAAGAAATTAAAGCCAGCATCTCATAATTATATGTTTCAACATATTTTCTCCATGATGAAGTTGCATATTATGGCATTGTTGAAAACTAAAGCTTGAGTTAGGGACATTAAATTTAACTAAAACACATTAGTTTATAATTACTTTAAATATAAAAAGAGGTTTAATTTCAAACGCATAAGATTCATTTAACATTAGTGGAATTAATAAAATATATTTCTATCCTATTCATGCTTACACCTCTAAATCATATTTTGTCAAAATCTTTTTTTTTTTGTCACCCTTTATTTAATGGAAGAGACTCATGCATTCATCGTATTTACAAAAAGTCAAACTCACAACCTTATGCACTTAATAAAAATTTAAGAGAAGTGCTTGGTGTGATATTGTCTTTGGGACCTAAGGCCCCAAGACATTTTTTTTGTCAAAATATTACTGTACATATCGCTTATTTGTATTTTTCAATAATGCGAGGGACTTATTTATGTGATGCCAATTAATTAGATGAGCTTATAACAAGATGAAAGAAGATAAAATAACTAAAGGAAAGTTTTTCATTCACTTTATATTAATCACAATGCCTCAAAATCATAAGAGTATACCAATTAAGTTTTCTCATCCCTCTTCCTTTCTTTGTCTGCCAAGCGTTTATCATATACAGAATCAAAAGTAACACCCTTTTGTCCAAACCCAATAAGTAATCCGTAGCTTGTGCTCGTTTGAAATATTAATTAAAATATTTAAAAACAGTTTTTTAATCGTGATTTACGGTATATGAGATAAATGTATTATATGAGTTTTGTCTTGAATTATGTGAATAAACATTTTTAGACATCCCAAAAACTATCTCAAACAAACACTTAGAAGAGAACACAACTTTTCTAGAAATTATCTTCATTAAAAAGAATGAATGAATAATGATCAATATAATTTGGCTTTATCATTTTTTGTCAGCTGATTAATTATTCCACTAATATAATTAACCATGCACTGGTTTTTGTTGGAAATAAAAATAGAGGTAGTATGCCCCATTTTTTTCTCATTGATCAAACTCAAATATGGGATTTTGCTTAAGACAGAAAAGGTGCATGTGTCGAAACAACTTAATATTAATATCATTGATTATTTAAAGTTTTTTTTAAAAAAACTATTTTAACACAGTATCAATTATGAACAGGTTATTACTGCTCCCAATCACCACTATCCAACAAGATCAAGAAGGAAAATTAAATAAAAGAAAAGTCATTTTCGTGGGGTTAATTGTGTCTTCCTCATATTACTACATTAATTAATTAACTTAATATATATTAGTATTAATATCTTCGGTTTCACAAATATTCTTCAAAGCCTACTCATTTTCCACTTCATAGTTGATAATTCTTCTTCATCCCAAAAAAAAAAAAGGAAAACAAAACTCATAATTGTTTATATATATACCAATAAATTTGCCACAACAATTAAGTTGGTGAGTGGGACATATTACATATATATCTTTCATATGTTTCTCTCTCTACGCACTGATATTTTCTAAGTAAGCTTTGTTTTAGGGTTGGAAAGGATCTCACTGGCTTTACATGGAATGTGTAGCTAGCAGTAGCAACCATTATGTGTTGGCGACGACTTGTAAATAGTTGGGACTCCTCATGATTAGTTCTATTATTTTAGTTTGTAATTAATGATTGGATGATTTAGTGACTCTTCAATTTCTTGTTATTTTCACCTCTTCACTCTCAAATCTAGTTATAATAACTATGATGGTGATCTCGTCAATGATTCAATATATATGTGTGTGAATTACCATTATTTTTGTTTATTATATACTTTATTTTGTTTTTGTCAGAATAGGTTTATTAAGAGTCTACTTATACAGTTTGGTGTTCGTGAAAAACTCTATGTTGAATTTAATTTTATGTTGGAGTCTTGAAATTTTTTTAAATGTCTAAAGAGTTTGCGAGAGATTCTTCTTCAAGAACAACAACTAATTTTGAGTTGTATTTAGAACCAAAATTAAATAATTTTATCTCTTTTTAAAAAAAAATGCTTGAAAGAAAAAGTTTTCTTTTCTACGTTCAAGTATGATAGTAATAAAAATTAACGAAATCTCCCTCATGTCATAAATGTTGGAGCTACCTAGAGAGTATTTACCTGCTAGATACAAGAGCTCAATTTATTTAATGTTCCCAATTTATAAATTTTTTTGCTGGAAAAAACGTATTAATTTTTCTCCATGAAAAATTAATTCTAATGTAAATTATTAAAGCATGTATTTTTTAACAAAAATAACACACATTTTTTTATAAAAAACTAACATAAATAATTTTTTTAACACATATAAATTTGTTATCTAACGCATGCATTCAGAACGGGGGAGGGTGTCATATTTAACTTCAATCTACACAAAAGAGACAATCTAATATCATTGAATTCTGTTATTAAAAATGGTTTAATTTTAAAAAATAGGGAAAACAAAAGAATTTACATGAAAATTTAAGTCTAGGGATTAGAGTTAGTCAGATTTATGAAAATAAATGCTGGCTTAGAATTTGAATATTACTTTGGAATAGAAAAGGTTAACAAATAAGGGGTTAAAAATAAAACGATAAATATAATAATAAAATTTAGTAAGTTGTCTTACAATTTGAATTTTTCAAGTGTTTTTTCTAATATCAATTTATATATTTATAAAATATAAGTCATACTATTCATATTGTAAACAGTATTATTACTTCATTCTTAAAGTTGTGTATACTGCATTCTACCTTTATTCTCCTACTATCTATCTCTTATTCTCATAATATATAGATAAATGATCCTCCTTAAAAATGCATATTTTGAAAATAAATAGTACAATAAAGAACATTGCAAAACGAAGTATTAGGTTTGAGCCTTTGAGGAGTACCAAATATGGAACTGAATTATATATAATGGATGACTTTTTTTTTATTAATACATAAAATTGCCCAAAAATAATATGGTTGTTAGTGTTTCTCGGATAATAAGAATGGATTCCCTTTTCTTTGAAGGAGAATTGTTAAAAAAATATTTTTGGGGTAAATTAATTGTCAGATGCTACCATGAAAGATCTGTTGCACACAATGGAAGATATTTTACATATAAACAGAAGATATTTTACACACAACAGAAGATGTTTGCAAGTTTGTAGAGAAGATTTTTGAACACACGAAAGATTATTTATACACGACGGAAGATCTTATAAACATACGAAAGATTGTTTACACGCATGATAGTATTTGGTAATTAATTTGCCTATGTTTACACGCATGACAGTATTTGGTAATTAATTTGCCTCAAATGTATTTTTTAGCAATTTTCCTTTTCTTTTATTACGTTTTGAAATAATATTAAAAAGTTTGTGAAAAAGGAAATGTGAAACCACTTAGGCACATAATGAACAGTGGATACGAAATTGCATCATACAATATATATAATTTTTTTTCCAACTACACACACACACATATATATATATATATATATATATATATAAATAATTGTAATGAGAATGCAACTTTGAATCCGATAAGTGCTGCTTCTGTTCGTCTTTTGAAGCGAACTGTTCAGTTGCACTATTTTGAGACAAAAATTAATCGATTATTAATTATGATTATCCATATGATTTATTTAATAACATACAAGCATATCAGTTAGTGCTAATTTGTAGTGCTAAGAAAAGTGCTTTCTTTTTATTCACTATGAATTTTTTTTTAAAAAGGAGAAGACATAAAAATAACTCTCGAATCTGCTAATCTCACTTCAAAACCTCAAAATAGACTAATCATGCATTGTGAAGTTCTTAAAGCCTAATTTGAGATTAAATTTTATAGTGAAATTATTTAAATACCCTTAATTTAAAATATGATAAACACTTTAATTAGTAACAACTTTAGTTTATCCTATCACAAAAACAATTAAGACATTAATAACAAATTTCATAAAAATTTCTTACTGGATATCAATGCATGACAATTAGGGAAAAGTCCTTCACTTAGAAATTTTTCTTTTGTCAAATATTCTCAGTTATCATTTTTTTTTTGTCCTTCACTAAAAAAATTTGAAAAAATTAAGGAAAAGTCCCCATTAAAATTTTTGTTGTTATGGAGGACTTAATTTAGACCAACATAGCGCAGTGTCTAAAAATTTTATAGAAAAATGATATTTTCTCTGTATAAATTTTTTTTTAAGTCTTTCTCACTAGTAAAATTTTCAACCAGAGGCTTTTCTCCCAATTTTCCCAAAAAATTAAGCACACACTACAAGTTGAACACATGATTTGGTATTTAATTTGGTTTTATTTATTTTAAATGATTCTACCTGAGATAAATATATCAATACGTTTGATGAGTTTTGTCATATAAAATATAAATTGCTTTTTTTTTTTTTGTCAGAGGCAAACAAGCACTTAAGATATGTTGAACAATCATAACGAGTGATGTAGTAGTATAATTTACTTATTTATATGGAGAATTACTCTTGAGATTTTGACAAATGAATGTAATCACACACAAAAAAAAAATCTCAAACTATTGAAATTTTCCGTTGAATTTAGTCACATACTGCTTGACAGTTACCTTCCTCTCTGGAAACTACAAAAATTCTCCCTTGTTTAGAAGATAAAAAATTGGATTACAAATTGGGAAAATCCCAAAAAACAAATCTCCAAAATCTTAAAATTTTAAATTAGGTCTATTTAATTTCTTTCCAATTGATAAGGGATTAACTACCTGATAAAAAATTCATAACTTATTTAAATGAAAAAATCATTAATTTAATATTTTAAAATTTTAAAGATTTTTTTAAAAATATTTTTTCCTCACAAATTTCATGCTACAATGTTCACCCCACACACATTAAAAAAGAAAAAAAAAAGCATATAAAGAAAGAGAAAGGAAACAAAATAGTAGCCAATAAGCAACCCTCCCTCCATCCTGCTCCTCCTTCACTTCTCTCTGCAACTCTCTGTTTCTCTCTGTTTAGGTTTTGCATTGCATCAATGGAAATGAGAACTAAACCTCATGACCCACAGAATTGTCCTTCCCCAACCATCCCCAGATCTGATTCCCACCCTTACCCCACCACCTTCGTCCACGCCGACACTTCCTCCTTCAAGCAAGTCGTTCAATTCCTCACCGGCTCCTCTAAACCCCAACTTTCCGATTCCCTTCCTCCGCCGCCGCCGTCCTCCAAGAGCTTCACTATCCCTCCTGTGAAGATGCCGCCCAAGAAACAGGGCTTCAAGCTCCACGAGAGGAGGAACAACCTCAACAACAATCTCTTCATCAACACCTTCACCCCCAATTTCCCTCCCATTTCTGGGTTTTCCCCTCGCAAACCTGAGATTCTCTCTCCCAGTTTGCTCGATTTCCCTTCTCTCTCTCTCAGTCCCGTCACGCCCTTGAACAACGACGACCACATCACTGACCCCTTTGACAAGTCGTCGTTGTCGCCTCTCTTGACCACCATGACGACGACGACGACTTCTTCCTCGACCGCCTCGCTTTCGTCGTGGTCTGAGGAGGAGGAGAGGGCGATCGCCGAGAAAGGGTTTTATCTGCATCCATCGCCGTTGACCACTCCCAGAGACTCCGAGCCCCGGCTTCTGCCTCTGTTTCCGGTGACGTCACCCAGAGTCTCCGAGTCAGAGTCTCCTTCTTGAACCTATGATTGCTGTGTTGCTGATTCATTTTGACAGAATGATTCGAGAAGTTTCTGACTTTTAAGGTACAAAACCAGATTGCAAAAATTCTAGCTTCTTGCTTCCATGAAATGGCAGAGGTCTCTGTTTCTCCTTCTTAAATTCCCTTGCTTTTCGTATCTTCTTCCTCAAAATATCATTTCTTTTAACTGAAAAAGAAGAATATCTCTCTATCAGATGAATTTCATCGAGTCCGGTTTTGGAATCCTTTTTGTCTTCTTAAGTCCTGACATGAGTGACTCTTCATGGTCTTTGTCTTAAAATCAGAAAACAAAGGAAACAGACTATGAAGTATGATGACTTTTCGGCTTGCACTAGAATACTCAACATTTTTTCCCCTGCTGCAATATATGTCATGTCTCATAGTACAATGTCTCGTAAAATGTTTCTCTGTCATGTACCTCCTAATATGAAGAATGGTTTAGAGAAAGTGGGATGATTTTGGGACACAAGGAAGACATAGACAGAGATGCAGAGAAGAGGAAGATGGACTTTTTCTTCAGCCATTAGCTTTCTGTTGAGAGACAGAGTCCAAGATAGACATATCTGTTTTGTTTCTTCATCTTTGGTTTTTGACTCCTATTGGAATTATTGGAAGAAATACCAGATTAGATAGATTTGTCTGTATCAAATTCTAAAAATCTCTCTCGGATCAAGTGAACCAGTTTTTTTCGCTCCTTTTTTGTCATTTTCTTTTTTCCTCCTCCTCTCGTGTATGTAGGATAAAATTATGGGGAAAAAAAACAAACAAAAGATGTGGACAAAATATGTAGGAAATGTGAGTTTAAAGGCAAGATCAATGATTGGCGAAAAAAACAAAAACATTAGAAAGGTTGGATATTTTTATTATTATATAGTATCCAGTTTGAAGTTTATAACTATAGGTGAAAACAGATCAGATTAGACTAGGATTTATACTTAACAAACCAAATCTATTTTATAACAAAAGATCTGGCCTGAAAAATGACTACTCTTTCCAATATAAATATTTGACCAACTTTATATTAGTGAAAGGTTGGATTGTTGTCCGTCCCCATTGAAAATTCCTATGGTTCTTAGATTGTTAGCTTAAGATTAGTTTAAAGTCACTATGACTTTAAAATTGCAGTTAGAATAACATGAAAATAGGAACAAAAGTTGCTGGATCCACCGTATAGAAGTGACAATTGTAATTATGGTTCATAATTTATAATTATGATACATAGGCAGTCATTATTATTGTTTATCTCTTGTTTTGTTGTTGATTAATTTATTATTAATTATTAATATCACTTTCATACTTGGTTGAGTCAAGCAACATTTCACAAACGGATGAAATACAATAATGGAGAGAGAGAAAGTGTTGCTTTTGTTGGTATGAGAATAATTGTGGTTAAGGAAAGTAAGGTTAAAAACAAAAACAGCCTATGGAAATTTGAACAAGAGAGAAAATGTGAGCACTTTTTTAGGGTTTCAGACTTTGTTTTGTCATTCATATAGGTACAAGTAGGTTGGACCCAACCCTTTGTTGTATCGAAAAAAAAACCTTTTTTAGAGAAAATTTGGGTAAAGTCCCCACTTAAAAAGTTTAATTGATAAAAAAGGCCCCAATTAGAGTACTAGTACTGGTGTGTTTGGATCAACAGTAAGAAAAGTAACTTATTTACAATCTGACTTATGGATAAGTCCGATTAAGTAAAAATCAAATTGTGTAAGTTGTTTATGTTTGGATTGACGATTTGATAAATATTTTTATAAAAGTGAAATGTGTTTGGTTTGACTTTTACATAAATGAATTTTATGATATTTAAAATAAAAAATTATAAAATATATTAAAAGTGAAAAAAATATATTTAATCAGAACTGATGTTGGGTAAAATAGATAATTAAATTGTAATGAAAATACAAATAAATTAAAAATGATACAAAGTTAAAGTTTTTGATACAGTCAAATATAACATAATTAATCAGATCAAATGTCCCGTACAATTAGGTCTCTGATGGTGTTACAAATATGATTTATTTGGGTTGAAGATATCCGAGGATCATTTGTTGCCGATGACTCTTGATCTTGACTATTATCTACATTAACTGTATTCTCATTTTCCACATCCCTAAAGTCTACATCAGTTTGAGAATTTCTTATAAGCTCTTAATTTAAGCCAAAAGCTACATATTCTAGCTTAAATGAAAAGTGGTTTTTTTTCTTATAAGTTCTTAATTTAAAAGCCCGCCCAAACACCCAATAATTCACCCCTCCAATTGAATTGGGTTTCTACCTTGCTTATCGGGCTTAAAGTGAAAAATAAGCTTATCCAAACATACCCATAATGAATGAACAAAATTCATTGATTACCAGTATTATGTGCACATAAAAATTTACAAGTCCCACCAATTAAATTTTTAAATGGGGACTTTTCCCAAACTTACCCTTTTTTAATAAAATTTTAATAAAAGAAGAGGGAGAGAAAAACCCTAAATTAGACTCAAAAAACATGTGAGAATTGATCTAAGGACATCAATGTGAAGAAAATCTTATATAGTTGAGTTAAATCATCATAAGAGACTTAGCATGTGCATTTTTGCCTACTAAAAGATCATCAACTCTTAAGACTTAGTGCCTGTTTGGGAACACAGTGAAAAAGTGGCTTTTTTTCTAATGTGGCTTTTGTAGAAGTCAAATGAAAAAAAAAATCATATTGTTAATGTGATTTGTGTTTGGATTGACAGTAGGAGAAGTGACTTTTTTTTTCTAAACCTAGTGAAAAAAAGCTAGAAGCTACTTCAATGAGCTTCTAAAAAAAGTAGTTTTTTTTCTAAAATCCCAGTGAAAGCTAATGTATTCACAAACGCGTCCGCAGATGTCAAATTGGCTTTTGCCCTTCAAATGAACTTTTCTCCCTCCCAAATGAGATCCCAAACAGGCCCTAGTAATTGGTATGGGCATTATAAAATTGTGGCCAGACTTGGTATGTGCATTATAACGTGTTAAATTTGTGATCAGATTTAGGAAAATCATGAATTCTATCACGCAAATTTGAAGCAAATATCACAAGGAGAAACTATCAATGAAAGCTGAACTTCCATATCGTACAAATAAATTTCATTTATATTTAAAATGTGAGTATATTATTAGGGCTTTTTCAATGATGTAAGAGTTCTATGATGTCTCATATACGAATTTCTTTTTAAAACCAAGTTATGCTTGAGTTACATATTTTTGTTTTGTTTTTTCCTGGTAGTAGACTTTCGTATTTTTGTTTATGAAGGGTATTATTGGTCAACCATTTCTAGGTTAGCCTAAAATGTATAATATGTAGTATAAACTAAATTGTAGACCCGTTTTGCACCAAGCCTAAAAATGAACGTATGACTTGTTAATAGTTTGACTTCCTATAGTTTTATCTTTTATAAATATTGATTACTATACTTCATCTCTAATTTTAAAATATATACCTGAATCCATCTATGCCTTTTTCCCTATGAGGCTTTCCAACCTAAACTATTTCAAATGGATTATATGATTATATTCAAACATATCCTTATGCCCTTTTTAAATATGAGGTTGTGAGTTTGACTCTATGAATATAATAGGTATTTGTGTTTTTTTCTACTATGGTAGAAATTAAAGGAGGATGAGGACTATATTTCAGTTAATAGAAAGTATTTCGATAGAAAAAAAATGTAAACTTTTCGGTCTAGTAATAATGAATGTGATATATACTCTTTCAGAACAGTGTTTTTTTTTTTTTTTCCTTTTTGCCAACATTCAGAACAGAGTTACTAACTCCCTTTTATTGACAAAGATAGAAACCAATTTAGTGAACAAAGACAACTTGAGACCAACTTCAAAATTTAAATACCTTATCATTATTCATGATTATGATCAAAAGTCAAACCCACCCATTCTAAATAAGTAGTATAAACGGGCCAGCTCGTAAGCTTGCTATTCATGCATTTACGTAGTTTTGTCGTCATTTATATATGTTTAAATTAAAGAAAAAGTAATGAACAGTTAATAAACTGTAAACCTCAACTGACCAAACTCTTATCAGTTTTGGGAGTGAAGGTTATGAAGTATACATCTGTGGTAGTTGCTGCACATTAATATCTTTACACAATCACTTTAACTACTACTCTCATATCTCCAAGAAGGAATTGATTGTCCTGAATCCATGATTTTCCGGCAGAGGTCCGTTTCCAGGTCGAATAGAAATCATCACCTCCAATCCTTAAGCATGAACATAACTTATAAACTGATATATAATTTAATGATATACAAAGTACTTCAAAGAGATCATCATGTATTATTAAGTTTCCTTAATTTCTCTAAATTAGTTAATTAGGTCTTATATTAAGGACAAGAGGCAGTATTTGGCTTTTTATTGGCTTCAATGGGAAAGTCAGTCATTCAGATGCTATATTATGAAGAAGGAAAAAAAGAAGACTCATCAGTGCAGAAACTGTAAGATTTGGCTTCCTCATCCGTGGAATATAGATAGGAGCAATAGGTCGGAGAAGAAATCTAACAGTTCCAAAAGCATCAACACATCTACTGGGTATATGAATAAATTAAGGTACTAATAGAAAAGCACAAACCTGCAGCCTTTGCGGCAGTAGCTTCTTGAGAAACATCAGTCAAAAATAAAATATTTGACCGTTTATCAACACCAAGTGTCTCAAAAATTTCAATGTAACTGGATGTCTCTCTTTTGTTACTGCAAAAGAAAGAGTTCTCCATGAACATAGCTTCCTTAAAAGTCAAGACAAGCACTGACAAAACGCAATATATAGAAAAACATTACCCCACTTTGGTGTCAAAGAACCCACATAAGTATTTTCTCAGGTCACCATAGTTTGTATTTCCAAATATTAGCCTCTGCGCCAACCTACTACCACTAGAATATATGTACACCTGTGGAAAAGTTTAAAAATAGAAATTAAGATGCATGTAAAACATGCCTTCCATGCAACATATGAGAAACACATCCAGGTTTTGTGATTTGGACCATAATAATTAAAACAAGGGGTGAAATATTCAACCCTTCTCTGAGAGATATTTTATTTATAAGAACCCCCCATTCTATTATGAAAAAGAGGGATTCCTCTTTCAAAGCCAAAAACCAAGCCACAAGTAAACCCTAATTTCAGGTCTGACACTAAGGGATCCATTTAGCATCTCTTTCCTGTGAAATAATTCTACCGGTGTCAACAATAACAGAGTTAACACCAGATAGAGAGGGAATAAATCAACTTTCTTCACAATGAAGGACTTCTTCATGTCGCCACCAACTAAAAACCTTCCATGTGCTTAGATATAAAAAGGAACCCACCATGTTGGCCAAAAAGCACAAAGAAAAAGAAAACAAAGCAGAGAAGTCAATGAGGAGTATTAGGGAAAAATAAAGTGGCATTAGGTCTCTGATGACCTAAAAACAAAAAGTAAATGAATCCTTTAATGTTAGATCGAAAATTGAGATTGGTTGTAATGTGCTTTTGGTTTTAAGGGAAGGTTGTGTATACTTCTAATAAATTGGGAGCACTGTGTAATTAAGTCATCTCTCAATGAAGGGGGACTAAAAGAGACAGCATCAGGGGTACACTTGAGAAGGAAGACAGATACAATGAGATAAGCATAACTAATTGTTTCAGAGCTAAGAATTCGTAATTCAAACCTTTTTACCCAAGGCATGCCACTTCTCAAGTGCTTTTGGTACATCATCAAAAACTACAGCCTCTATTTCCTTACTCTCAAAACCAGTTCGCCATATATGACCCTGCATGACCAGATTTCAACTACAGAAATACAAATTCAATAATGAGAAATCTTCCACTGAATCAGGTTCACCTGCAACTCTTTCAAGGCAGTAATCTTCCTATCTGCTTTAATCATAGCTTCTACATTAGCAACCAAAGAAGCAATGACTTCCTCTTTCACAGCATCGTCTGGGGGAATAGGCACAGCACCTGCAATACCTTGTTCCAGATCATTTTGAACCTGCAATATATATAAGTGGTTTTTGCTGCTTTCTCTTTCAGAATTCTAGTGAAGTATTCAATTCATATTTTGGAATTGAGAGGTTTTCGTTTTAGTAGGAGCAAAACTGAATATATGCATTGCAAATTTGATAAGAGACAAAGTCAAAGTGAAGTGGAAGTTAAATTGGGTGGGCAAGTCATCCCGCAAGTGACAAAATTTAGATATTTGGGATCAATTATACAACAAGATGGTGAGGTGGATGGAGACGTCAATCACAGAATTCAAGCCGGATGGTATAAATGGAGAAAAGCTACGGGAGTTATTTGTGATCGTAAAGTACCTAATAAGGTAAAAGGAAAATTCTACCGCACTGCTATAAAACCAGCAATGCTATATGGTAGTGAATGTTGGGCTTTAAAGGGATATCATAAACATAAAATGGGGATAACTGAGATGAGGATGTTAAGATGGATGTGTGGCCATACAAGAAATGACAAGATTCGTAACACTCATATACGTGATCGTGTTGGAGTGGCCCCTATTGAAGAAAAAATGGTAGAAAATCGTTTGAGATGGTTTGGACAGCGAAGGCCATTGAGTGCTCCGGTGAGAAGGGTTGATCAAGCATTATGGAGTCCTGTCAAACGAGGTCAAGGAAGACCGAAACGAACGCTCAATGAGGTCATTGAGAGAGACCTTTTAATTAATAATATATCGAAATCTATGGTCTTTGATAGAGCACAATGGCGTCGTGCAATCCATGTAGCCGACCCCACCTAGTGGGATAAAGGCTTTGTTGTTGTTGTTGTTGTTGTATTCAATTCATATTTTATTTCAAAAATGTTTGGTATACTTCCATCTTCATTCAAACACATTAAATACTTCAGTATGTTATAAATCTGAATTAGATGCCTGGAAGCAGCCACAGAATGCCCTCACTTTCCAGATATCTCATACCACCATATACATATATAGATCTCTCATCCCACAATTTTTAAAAACTTTTACAAATAACATTGTGCATCGTTTCTTTGATGCCTTTCAAATATTACATGTCATGGTATCCTACACCAAGATAACCAAGATATCTAAGAATGTAAAGATACTAGTGTATCAAATGGCTCTATCAAAACAATAATCAGAAGCTCTATTAAATACATACTTGAGAACGAAGCAGCTTAATATCATCTTGCGTCTCAGGGCTATCATAAGTTGCAGATAGATGCCTACCAACATTAGCACGTGCATATGGGAAAAGAACCTCTGTAACAAATGATATGGGAGTAGTAGTCCCCTCAATGTCAAGAACAATGCAGTGCTGCAGTTCAAATGGATGAAATAATGAAGAATCTAATTTGAAACTATAGGGAACAAAACTGCAGGATATATCAAACACCTTATAAACTGTAAGTTAGCACTACCAGTATACGTAGGATATTTTTTGAGGAATGTGGAAATTTAAATTGTGACAGCTTAGAGGTCTAAGTTACAATCTGAGAGGTGAAATTATGTGAACTCACGGGGAATGGATCAATTTCACGCTCAGATTCCTGTGCCTTGGTTGACACATTTCGCTTCTTGCTGATCCCTATACCACTTCGTAGTCTTTGTGTTGGACAATCACTTGGAGAAGAAAAGTCTAGTCCCAGCTGATAATGTTTAATAGAAGCAACAAAGAGATAATGGCAAAACTCAGCCTTACAGAAAAATTATCATTTTATGTGAGAACAAGATGAATAACCAACCAGCAATTGACATAAGAAGATATGACAAGAAGAACAAGATCAAAGAGATATTTTTAACTCCTTCTACGATAATTTTTATAGATCTTGTCAGAGCATATGTAGTAAAGTTATAAGAACATGTGAAAACTGAAAACCACCAACAACCTCCCCATGGAAAACTCTTCAGAAAAAAGTCTATTTTTGGAGAACTTGTACCGTAAACATTCAAATGGCCATCAAAGTAACTACTTCTCACCCCTAAACAGAAAAATTTAAATGTTTTGAAGTCATCTCTCTTATTAACCACCCAAGTCTGATGAACAGATCCTTACATTTAGCATGTCACGAATTTATAACCCATTCCCAGGTTTAATATCATTGACCTTTATTCCATAACTCTAGTTTAGTGTTTATCGTTAGAAACTCTTAAAGCATACCAGAATTTGAATTGTACAAAAAGATAATTTTTTTAAATCTTGCAATCAAAGTAATGATGGGCAGCTGTACTGCACATGTTATGTAGCAATATGACCATCAAAATAAGGAGCATTGCCAATGCCAAAACTCTACATTTTCATATACTACAGCAAGTAATAAAGTGTAAATTGATTTCACCTTCGTGAAGAGAGAACCACAACCATAAGACTTCGGAGTTTTAGTCAGGTAAAGCTTTGAAGATGGAGCAGACAAACCACCTATCAAAATTTGAAGAAAAAGAAAAACAAAAAGGTACAACATAAAATGGATAAATTATCTTCCACCAAGTCATATCCGAATTCCACTCAAGCACAAGTATAACAATTCAAAATTTATTGCAACAATTGACATATAAATTGAAAAAGCAAAAATGAAAATTGGTATCTGCTAGGAATTGGAATACCCAGAAAGATGCCAATGCCAAAATGACAAGGAAAACTGAAATCAAACGAACTTTTCTAACACTTATCCCATCCATTGCAAACAATGCACCCCAATAAATGAAAATTCGTGGCGGCGTTGGATTATATTGATACCTGAAGGGGAAATTACCATAAGCTGTGGTGGTTTACGAATGTAGTGATTGTGGACCTTAATAATGGTGGTGCTTCCAGATGTCCCTGAGACCCATCCGAGATTATAGAAATGGCGAGAGAATCCAGAAATCAAAACTCTGGTCTCTTTTGCAGCTGAGCTTTCTAGGTATGGCTGCGATACTGTGCCTATCTTTATTGCGTTCATAGCCATAGCCGGTGCTGCTGCTGCCGCCGCCGCAGCCATGGATTCTAGAGGAGGAAAACGATGAAGGAAGAGATAGCAGGGAATAAGTGAGTGAGTGAACTGAGTTAAACGTGTTGACTATCTTCAGAGCAATGGAAGGCGCATTTCTGTTTTGCAATATCTGTCTCTTCCTGCGTTTATCGTACTTTATGCCGTTATTTTCTTTTTCTTTTTCTGTGTACTACTAATTAAGGAGATGGCATCACATTAACTTTTTTCTCCACTTCATTTTTATTTAATTTTTGTTGTTGTTGAATTAACTTTTAATGATGAAGAGTTTATACTATTTTAAAAATATTATTTTAATATTAAATTATAATAATATTTTTATAAAACAAATCCCAATCCAACTATAGAGAAATTAAGTGAAAAAGAGCTAAGGGGGTTAGTGAAGGCACTATTTCTCCTCAATTCTATTGAGAAATCACGTTTTTTTTTTATGACAACGTGGGTACCTGTATACACTCGTTGAATGTTTGAATATTCACACAATCTCATACTTAAAAAAAGAGTTAAGAAGACTTAAGGGGGAGTTTAAATATTACTCTCTCCAACCCTTTTTTATAAGTGGTCTTTAATATAAAAAATAAATTCTATTTTCTTAAAATTTTAAACTGTTTTTTTTTTCATTTTTACCCTCACTTATTATTTCTCTACAATAATTTTTTATTAATTATCATTTATCTCTTATGTATATTCTTTATAAATAAAAGTATAATTAAAAAATATATATTTATTATATATTTATTATTCTTAACTAACATTTTAAATCGTATGATTTTGATAATTTTTTTTAGTGCAAGATAAATATTTCCTACAAAAAGTACATTAAGTGAGTAAGTGATTGAGTTATTGAGCCCAACAGTGGTGGAACCACGATTGATCTTTTTTTTTTTTTTCAACCTAGGCATTAAATCTGAACTTCTCATGGGGAAAGTAGGAAACAAAAGTTTTATTGTTTTGCTACACATAGCTATCTTCTTATTAAAATCAATCCTATTATGAGGGTTTATTGATTTTTTATATTGAGAGAGACTAACTATTTCTAATAGACCCAACCCCTATTGATAAATAAAAAACAAAAGTTAGATTCAAAATGTGGGTATTAAAAATCAGATCTTAAATATGAGCCCACATTAGTAGCTAAAATAAAAAAAAGCACATGACCCATATTAAAGGATCATATCAATATATTCCTATTAAAAGTAATCATGTCAAAGATACAGTCAAATAGTAAATGTGAATACTTATTCTAATAAGAAAGATTTGAACATTAATTCTTTGCATTATGAATTACTAATTTTCTATATTAGACTCAATTCCTATCTAATTCGAAATGAGTTGCTACAAAAGGTTAAGTAATCTATGTCATTTGTCATTACTATCCATAAGAAAGTCCAATAATGATAAAAAGGGTTAGTCACATAGAAAGTAATTGATAAATACCTTTTCAATCCTAATAATTATTAAATATAAGACTTAGTTCATAAATTTATTTTGGTTCATAATATAATATTGTAATTTTTTTTACCTTCATCGTTTAATATTTTTCCTCATATTACACATAGTTAATTTCATTGATCTTTTTCATTTTCTTTAACTCTCAAATTTAATGTTATCTGTGAAAATAAGGGCATTTTGAAAAATGAACATTTTTACATAATAATAGACAAAAGACAATCTTAGCATTCCCAAATTTCATCAGTGGCTAAATGATACACCTATTAGCTTGTATCAACATAATCATTTTTCTCTTTGAAAAGGCATTGTAATTCCCATCAATATTATATGGAGGAAGATAAATATTGCCCTGCATGTCCTCTCACTATTGTGCAATAGATCACTAGTCTTTTTATCATTCTCTATGTAGCCTTCACTTATAATTTGACTCCTAATAACTGGCTTATAAATCCAGTCTTTAATTATTCTGGTTGGACCATTAAAAAACATAGTTAAAATTAGATATCTTACTCTGTCATATTTGGATATGCATTCAAGGTCAACCTTTACAACACTTTTAGTGGATTCGAAGACAAAGAGAGACCATTTGTTTAATCATAAGTTTCTTCATTATGCTCTGTCCTAGATTATTAAATCCTCTTTATTCTCTTAAAGACCACATCATTACAGCTTTTGGCATCTGCCGAGTAATTTGCTCAAGTGGCGAGTCATACACAAGGAACATTAAATACTATTTTGGAAGATATTACGTCATTTCTCTTTTTATTTACTAGTTTAGATATAGCAGTAAACAACTCTTCTTTATATGTATTTTTGCTAACCTATTTTCCTTGTTGCATTTAATATTGTTTTATGGTGTACTTTTACTTTTGTTATTAATATCATTTGGCTCTTTTATAAAAACAAATCAATTTAACCAATTTTCTTATTTTTTATAAATTAATTAACTAAGTTTTATATCTAAAATTGAAGATAACAGAGAGTATATACGCATGTTATGATTTGATTGGAAAAGGTACAACAAATATATGTATTTTTTTAATGTAAAGCTAAAATCCATTAAATAAAATCATCTACTACGAGGTAAGAATCAAATTTCCTTCTTCAACTTTCACATATTTAATTAAAAGGAAGAGGGTCATCAAAATACAAAAATCACTATCAATTCTATAGATAGTGTTTGGCAACCTGGTCAGCAAGAAAGTTATTCTCTCTTGGTATATGATTGATAAAAGTCATCCAATCCCTATGTAATAGAAGCCAAGCCTTATCCACAGTGAATATTATCACAAACCATAATTAATGAGTTAATAGCTTCAATCATAAGGGATGCCAATCCTTCTAAAGCCTTTGGACCAACAAAGATAGGCAATGGCAGGAGGAACATCTGTGAGTTTACAACTAAAACTACATATCCATTTGTCTTGATGACTGTCTTGAATGATTCGTCTACAAATGTTTTTGGCCATCTTCAACCATTGAACAATCTATCTGCAACTTGATAAATCTTTTGGAGCATAATGCTCATTCAACCCATAAACTTGATTGTCGTTGAGACTACAACTTTAAATCAATTCTTGGTCCAATTAAGTTTTGAACAAACTAGATTGAGCATTCCCTTTATTCAAGTACCATATGCACCAAAAAGTTTGTCACATCTAGCTAACCAAATATCCCAACAAATGAAATCAATAAGAATAGCCCAATAGCTTATTGTATGGCAATTCCTTTTGATCCATTTCCACTCAATAGATTTTGCACTTAAACAGTTCATCAGTATTGGATATTAGTTTTGTTCTTTTTAAAATATGTTTGGCAAACCACAAAATCGTAATTTTAAAAACTCTTTTTCGTAAGTTGAGATAAAATCTCTTTAATATATTTATCTCGTAAATCATAAAAATTACCCTCTAAAAACTATTTCAAACCTATATAAATAATGTATACAAAAAAATGCTAGATGAAAACTATGGTAACTTGGGGAAGGGACTATTGTGACTGAATTTTGAAGATTTCGAACTTAACATTTTAGCATTCCTAATTTTAAGTTTAACGAGAATATTTTAGTGGGTATTTGAAATAGTGATTGTAACCTTTAAAAATATTTTTTAATTGTGATTTACAATACACAAGATAAATATGTGAGAGGAAATCACATTTATAAAATAATCTTCCGTTATCCCAAACAAGACTTTAGTAAACTAATTTTTAAAATGGCTTTAAAGGATCAAAATATTTAATTTACGGATTCTTATGTACGGATCATCTTTGCACGTGTGAGCTTCGCAACTTGTTGCCACACCTCCCGAGTCCCCAAATCTTATCGCTTTTGTAGACGTGTCGTTTTGTTTAGTGGTCGAGAAGGGGGGTGTCGTTTTGCTTCACTTTTAAGTCCGCTGCGAAAAAAGTGTTTTCGCTACATTAAAACCATTTGTAAAAATTTGACTCATAATTTATAAATTCGTGAATTAAAATTTAATTTTTAATGTAAAAATTTTGTTGGTGGGTAATCTAAAGGTAAATATTCTTTATACATTGAGGCATGCTCTGACTTTGTTTGTGAACTTATACGACCGTTTACATAAGCTTTTTAGCCAAACAAAGTGATTTATTGTTATGTTTTCTAAATATATGTTTATTGAATCTCATCTTATTTAAAAAGACTTTTAGAGAGAAATATCATAATCACAAAGCATTAATCTAAATTAGTCAATTACTCGTTTACTTAATAATAGAATCAAGAAAAGACACCAGACACTAATGACCCAAAGGGTTATAAAAAAATAAATGTGTTTATTTCACTAAAATACCTTTTTTAACCATATGAAATTATGAATGAGACTGTCAAGTGTAACATAATAATATTTGTTATTTAGTTATAACAATTTTCAGTTATGTATGTATCATTAGTCTAGGCAGAATACTTGTATATAAACTCCTGATTATCATGTTAGAAATATTGTGTGTGAGTGTGTCAAAGAAAGAAGTCTCATACAACTCAAGATTGGGAATACTCTAGTATACAATTAAATATGAGCTTGAGTTAGTAAAAAGACCGATAAGAGGAGTATGTGAACTGACCGTTGGAAATAACTGTTAGATTTTTAATTGAATGGTTTTAATGACATTTAAAAAGGTTTTATTACATTAAATTGTCATTAATACTGGTTTTGTAACTGTTGTTTTAATTGTCATTAAACCGTCATTAATGGTCATCATTGCTGCTCAACGGTCACATAATATCTGCCTATAAAAGGCAATGTATGGAGTAAGTCCTGGGGGGGCCAAGGTGTGAGCACCGAGGTTTGGTGACACAGAGGTCCCTGAGCTCCTCTCTTCTCTCTTCTTCTGAGTTATACTAATATATTTATGCAGTTCTGTCGCCCTGCTTTCTGCAGGAAGAGTTCGTTTTATCCTGGGGAGTGCCGCTTCCTAATCTACTAGGGGGGTTGCGGAATATCTCCTAAGGACAGCGTCCTTGGACGTGACTCGAACTATTTGTTTATTGTGTTTCAACAGGTGCTACCGCTAACAATTTGTACGGTGTACGATGGTGACACCAACAATCTTAGGAGATACTTCCTGCTAATTTTAGGACTGCGTTATGATGGGTGTTCTTCAATTTGTTTAGTTGATTACAAAGAAAATGAAATAAGTTTTGATTCTAATCTTTGCCCCCTTTGTTTGATTTTTAACCCTTGGAAATTATTCATGAATTGTTGAATGTTTCGTTATTTGACATGTGAATTGATGAAAATTCATCTTGTTTATTCACTTCCATTTCAATTGTGTCAAAATGCATATTTGAAGATTGTATATTAAATTCAAATTAAGGCTTATTTGCATTAATATGGAAAATTTGCAGTAATATATTGAATATATTGAGTTAGCGGTTTTGTGAATTATGTATAATTGATTAATTGTTTTTTAGTTATGCAGAAATTTATGGGTTAGAAAATATCCTAATGTGAGGTGCTTGACATTTAAGAAAATCATCATGAATGGATATTGATCTTGGGAGCATGAAATTGCTTGTGTTTAATTTGGGGGCAGTAATATTAGTCTTGTTCCTTTGAAGATTATATTCCTTGGAACATTTTATGAACTATATATGTACTCCATATTTACGTGGTGATTTTAATTGTTGGGTTTGAGAAACAAATTTCATATTTTAAAATTTTGTGGTATTCTGTTAAATTAGAAGATATTACTTGCAATGATTGTTTTGGCACTTATTAGTGGCGGAGTTATTTGATAGTGGGAGAGACAAAGAACTATAATGCTCAATCTCTTCAAGCAAAGTGAAGCCACTAATATGCGTGACAGTAAGGTATCATACGTCAAATCTAAAACTAAAATAAAGTTACTGGAGGGCATTCTAATGATTGTATAAGCAGTTTATAGTTTTGTATGAGATGTCTGAAAGCTAATATGTTGGGGGTTTTATTGTTTTTGGTAATAATGAGTATTCCTTTGGTGAATTAAATCATTTACGTTGGAGGTTTCATTGGATGTGATTAATGAGAATATTAATTGGCTTAAATTGTTTTTTAACCTCTTTGAAATAATTTATGGCAGCAGTAATTTTATGATGAGGTACCAATGGTCAATGATTATTAATGTAGAGAATAAATGTTAATTGTTGATGAGTGTTACCATAGAAATATTTCCTTATTTTGGTAGTTCACATTAATAAGTCATCACCGTTGGTGAATTTAATCCTTTTTATGAAGGACTTATTGTTCTGATTGGAGAATATATTTAATGGTTTTTTATAACCTCCTATGATGGTTTCATAAACACTATCTACTCTTAATTCATGTTTAAGTGTACGATTGGTTTTGTGATTTTATGGGTTTTGAACAAAACTCATGACAAATAAAGTTAATGTGAACTTATGGGTTTTCAAATAAATGTAATATTTGAAAAACTGAGGCATCATATTCATTGGTGATGTCGAACAATGTTTAACATGACATTTGTGATTTTTTTTTCCGGTGGAAGTTTTTTTTTAGAAATTCTAATGTAATTAGAATGGAAGGGGATTATATAGTGAAATTCTAATTAAATTAGAATTATTATTTGTAAGGTGTGAAAATATTTTTAAGATATTTAAAAGTGTAGGGGTGCCCAACATGTGGGGTACCTTAAAAATTTTTAAAGTTACAAATTGTTTCTAACCCCATTTAATAAAACCAAGTTGTGGTTTAAAATTAATTATGTGGAGGTATCTGATTTTGTTGTAGAGAACAAATTTTATGAATTATTTGTGTGGCATGAAAATTTAATCATTTATCTAGTATAGAGATAAATGTGTTTAAATTTCATGATTTGCGAGTATATATTTATAGTAGTATAAATATGTATGACTACTGTGAAGATTTAAATTTCTAATGCAGATAGCATATGTGTTTTAATGTAGCTTCAAAATTTAATATGAAGCATGTGTGAAGTAAATGTGATTTTGGGTTTTGAAATCATAAAAGGAATAGTGACTATATACAATATTGAGAAATGTTTTGAAGTTTGGTTTTTTGAAAATTGTTGCAAATATTCCTTATGATTCTAACACAGTTTTAAAGTGATTTAAAAACTGATTTTGCTGCTCAATTTGGGTATGCACAAATTGTTGAGAATTTGTTGCATTAAAGGATGTTAATTCCTATGATATAGCTTGGACTATGTGAAGATTGAGTGTATATAAATATGCAGTCTCATGAGGAGATTTAAATATTTGAGGGGTACCATAAATGTTGGTATCATATACAGTAGATTCCCGTTGTATTGAGATACACGGATGTTCAACTGAATTTCAGTTTTGTATATGAAAATCCACTAGTAGCCTAAATAAATTATTATGTGAGACAGAGTATGTTACTCTAGAATTGGCTGAGATTGGAGGCTAAGTTGTTGAAAATCTCTTAGCAAAAATTATGGGTGTAAAACCGACATTTTATGTCGATGAGTTGTGATTGCTAAATAGCAATAGCCATTGTTGAGAGAATAATGGTATAAGTGAATATCGTTTGAGATACTATATGAATAAGCATGCTTAAAATTTGTGGAGTTTTCTCAATCGATTTTGTGAGGTCAAAAGTTGACCTACGGATCCGTTAAAAAACCTCGGGAATAATTAAATTAGCCGAGGGGAATGGGACTAAAGCCAATAGGAAATTAACAATGATGGCAACCCAACCTCTGTGATTGGTGATCCCATGAAGGAGGTTCAATGGGTAAGAACAAGTCGTTTGTTAGTTATGCTAGCACTAAAATAAATTATCAGTTCCTTCCTATGGCAAGAGAAAGTGCTAGAATGCATTTTAGTAAGGTTGAGCAAAAGCTCTTAATGATTTCATAATCCTATGGGATAGTGTGCTCATTGCAGGTACATTTCATGAAATCACCTATACGAATGAGGAGTGGGGCCGCTCCTATGAGATCGTGGCAAAATCTCTAGAGCATTCGTTAAATACCAGGACACGCGCATGGCCGTTTTAATGTGCAAAAACGCGGTAACAACAAAAAATGTGTGGGTATAATCTGACTCTTAATGCCTCTAGTATACGCCCAAGAGATGTTGGTTCATAGTCCATAGGACCACTGCATTTCTGTGTACTAAGTATTATTAGTCTAGGTCTAGTTCATAGCCCAAAGGACCACTAGATACAATGATTATATCCATGTGTGTAACTCAACTAATGAGGCTACGAGCTTTCTTTGACACATGTGGGGGATTGTTGGAAATATTGTGTGTGAGTGTGTCAAAGAAAGAAGTCTCATACAACTCAAGATTGGGAATACTCTAGTATACAATTAAATATGAGCTTGAGTTAGTAAAAAGATTGATAAGAGGAGTATGTGAACTGACCGTTGGAAATGACCGTTAGATTTTTAATTGAATGGTTTTAACGACATTTAAAAAGGTTTTATTACATTAAATTGTCATTAATACTGGTTTTGTAACTGTTGTTTTAATTGTCATTAAACCGTCATTAATGGTCATCATTGCTGCTCAACAGTCACATAATATCTGCCTATAAAAGGCAATGTATGGAGTAAGTCCTGGGGGGCCAAGGTGTGAGCACCGAGGTTTGGTGACACAAAGGTCCCTGAGCTCCTCTCTTCTCTCTTCTTCTGAGTTATACTAATATCTTTATGCAGTTCTGTCGCCCTGCTTTCTGCAGGAAGAGTTCGTTTTATCCTGGGGAGTGCCGCTTCCTAATCTACTAGGGGGGTTGCGGAATATCTCATAAGGACAGCGTCCTTGGACGTGACTCGAACTATTTATTTATTGTGTTTCAACAGGTGCTACCGCTAACAATTTATACGGTGTACGATGGTGACGCCAACATATCATTAATGAAGTATGATTCATTTTCATTTTTTCTCCCAAATTGCTTTTCGTCACACAGACTACCTCTTAATAAGTGCCATCATAAATTAGAATTAATAGTTTATATTCAGGATGAAAGTTAAACTCTTATTTAGCCATCATGGTAGAGATAGGCAACAGTATCTGGTTAGGGGACAACATAAAACAAACTAATATTATTCGAATAAATCTTTTTTGCGAAAGAAATTATTTAAGTAGGTTTGAGGTTTTGAATGAGGATATTTGATTAGTTTAATGAAAAAGTAAAGACTAAAGAGTTCTCTTTTCACTAAAAAAAAGGATGGACTGAAAAGTAAGGAGCAATATATTCAGAAAAAAAATGGAGTAAGAGAGAAAAGTTGCACTTAAAACAAGGAGGTGCAAATTATTGAATTAAAATATTAGTTTGTGCATGGGCATCGTGTTTGGCGAATCCAATAGCGTAGCTTTAAACTCTTAATTAACTCCTAATAAGCTTTTTGGACGGTGCACTTCTCCTCATCCAATAAAAGCTATAACAAGTTGTCACGTTCAAGATAAACTTACGAGTTATTGCTATATTAATTAATCAAAATATAGTAAAGGAAAATTTAGTCAATGAGTTAAATTATTAGAAAATTTTCCAACTCCAGTGTACATTTTTTTAAATAAGGATAACATTTAAAATTTTAAGGAAAAAAAATTGGAGAAAATTCACCATAAAAATTATTTAAATCTTTCACACTAATAAAATTTTAATTACAAGCTTTTCCCCTATTTTCTCTTTAAGAAATGGAAGTTGAGTCTAGCGAAGAGAACTAGTCCCGTATAATGTTATGAATCAAGGTTTGAATCCCATCAAGATTGTCAAACTCGTGAGTTTAAGTAAACTCGTATCGTGAACTTAAATCGTAAACTCGTAAGAGTTTATTTTTATCATTAAATAGACATTAATAGTGCATAATTAAATAATTAAAATATAAAAATGACACTGATTTGATTTAAACATATTGTAAATCCAAATAATTGAAATTAAATCATTTAACATTCATAATTTATCATACATTTTGGGACAAATTTATCATATTTAACAAAGAATTTTTTATAAAATTCATATATAAAGTCATTGAGCATGATGAAATCGAAAATGTTAACATGAGTTTAAGAGCGAGTTAGCACGATTTTATAAGTTAGAAATGTAAAAACAGTAAATTCGGTATGTAAACTTACGAATTTAACTACGTTTACAACTAGCACGAGTTAACTAACAACTTAACTCAATTTTGTAAGCAAAAAACGTAAAAACAGTAAATTCAAAAGTCAGCTCGTGAATTTAACAACAATGATACCTATTAAGAGAAACGCCCATATTTAATGTTTGAACTACCTCAAATAGAATTACTTCTAATAAGAGAATGTTGGAGATATGATTTGTGATATTTGGTAATTACCAGCTAGTTGGTTAGACTCTACATATAGGAGTCTCAGTTTGCAAATTAAGTGTGTAGAAACTACAATGTAGAATCTTTTCCAAAATAAAAAGGGGTTCACTTGAGTCTCTTTCATTAATCCCAATGATTTGTTCATCGCCCTTAATAAAGGGTTGATTGAGTGCCTATTTGGGAACTTGGTGGAGAAGTTGCTTTTTTTTTTAATGGAGCTTTTACAAAAGTCCATTTGAAAAAAAGTCAGGTTATAAATGTGATTTGTGTTTGGATTGGCGGTGGGAGAAGTGATTTTTTTTAAGGAACCTGTTTGGATTAGCGTTTGAAAAGCCCATTTGGATAAGAAATGACTGAAAATGGCATGAACCTTATTCAATACTAAGTATATATTGTTTGTATATATATTATTATAATTGATGTTAAAAATATAAATAAATTTTTTTAAAATAAAAAATTTAAATAATTATTGAAAAAAGAAAAATACATTGAAGCACTTAATTTAAAAAGGATACATATATATTTCAATCAGAATCTTATACATTAAGTAAATCATAATTGGATCATCTACCCCTATTAAGTTCGTCTCTGATCATGTCACGAACATGATTCATGTGTGATGAAGATAAGGATGATTTTTTTCTTAAAAAAACAACAAAAGAAAAAAAATTACATTTAATTCCTAAAAGTTAAATTTAACTACAGTTACATCCCAAAAAATTTTGCCAGATCATAAGTTACAAATATAAGTCTCTATTGCAACTAAAACTCTCATGTTTGTAACTCATTTTTAACAAAAAATATTTCATACTTAATACTTATCTTTTTAATATCATTTTTCCTAAAATAAAAAGTAATGCAAATTATAAAAAGTGATGAGAAGTTGGGACCAAAAGCTATATGTGGTAGCTTTTGAAAAAAAAGTTACTTTTTAAGCTAAAGCCCATTAATATTTAATGGGTTTCCAAACATTAAAATTTTACCTAAATGAGCTTATAGGTCCCAAATGGACTTTTTTTGATCCCAAATGGGATTCCAAACAAACCCTGATTGTTGTCTGTGTGATCTTACGTCATTAATGCATATGATTTCTTCATTTTGCTCTGATTTTTCCTCTATAATTAACATAGTTACATGAGGATGCATTTGAGCCATTAAAAAAAATATTTTTTTCAGTTATCGTTAGCCTAGTAATGATAAATGATTTGCAACATAGTAACTTTCTTATCCGGAATAGAGCTTGTTTGGTTAAGTTTAATTTATTTTATAAGCCTGATTTACGTAAATTGAGACAAAGCTCCTCTACATATTTATCTTATAGACCGTAAAAACTACTTCATAAATTATAAAAACTATCTCATATATCGTAAATAATTAAATATATACATACACGTTCCAGATACGCTAACATCATATCCAATTCAGACCTAGAAAGCTAGAAGACTCCAGAGAAATTATATGTAACCCTATCTTCATCTTCTTCTTAGCCTTAAACTCTGAAAAATTAATTATTAAAAGTCAAGAACATCAGCTACACCAATCAAAGAAGGAATTATACTCCTCCTATGGAAAATTCCCCACGTGGCCTCTCTCCATGAATCGGTCAATCACATCATATATATTATTAACCAATAATACACACTATTATTCTTCAATTTTGTACCAATTCATGTGACACTTGACCTCTCTCTTTGTAATGACACGTATTAATTTTGGACAATCTTGGTTTTTAAGCAAGACCACCCACACTTGGACAAAAATTCTTCTGTCTGTTTGTTTTTTCATTGAAGTTTGTGACTTATCCTTTCCATGACGTATTGTGTTTTCCCTTAAAAAAAAATTGAAAAAATAACAACAAGATCCTATTTAATAGACTTAATAATAACTAAGTTCTTTGAAATTATTAAATTACGGTGAAATTTTGAAGGATCTAAATGTAGTTAATTTAAAAAGTGATAAGGCAGTTTTGCCCCTAACTAAATTTTTTTCAAAAAAAAAGTTGAAATTTTTAAGGTTTAGTCATATTTAAAAAAGTCAAACTCTTCTCCTTTACACGTTGTGAGGTGCGAGCATGGTGAGGTGAGGGAGAACAGCTCGACTTTTTTGAACACGACTAAACCTTAAAAGTTCTAACTTTTTTTTTTCAAAGTTCAGTAAGAGGTAAAAGTGTATTTTCACTTTTGAAATTAATTACACTTAGATTCTTTAGGATTTTATTATAATTTAATGATTTTAAGAGATATAGTTACCGTTAAGTTTGTCAATTAGGATATAGCTACAATTTTCCCAAAAAAGTTTAAGCAACAAGATTGGCCTCGCAGGACCTCGTTTTGGTGTAAGTAATAACATTTGTTACTGCCTTCTATCCTGTTTGTAGTGTAATAATTTGCACTATAAACGGAAAAAATAAATAAATAAAAAGTTTATCCGACAAGGTGAGCCTTGTAAGAGCTCATTTTCATGCATGTAATAATATTTATTACTACCTCAGTCTTTAATATAATATCTTATATTAAGAATAGTATTATCTTTTATTACACTCTATTTTTAGTTCATTTTTCTTTCTATGATCAGTCATACGAGTATATGTTAATTGTGCCTTAAATCACTAAAACTTGCGAACCTTTTTAACAAAGCAACAAGTTTAGTTATATACTTATTTGTAACGTGTGTTTTATTGTGTTAATAATTAAAGGGATATTTAGATGAGTTTAAAATTATTTTATAATTATTTTTTACGTAAGTTGAGATAAAACTCTTCTCACATACTTAACTCATATATCATAAATAATGATTAAAAATTTTTTAAAAATTCCAATTACTATTTTAAACACCCATATAATATGCGTTTGGTCTTTTCATTAAAAAAAACCAAAAACTTCAAGTTTCCTTTGCAGAGAAAATTATTATATTTCAGCTAAAATTAGACAATGATAGAACTTTTCAATGTATGTAATGTTTTTCCACTTGTAAATATCATGCCTCGCCAGCTGTGATTAGTTTCTTTTTGTTAGATTTTGTTGCCACCGACAATTCAAGTTTCCGTACCTAGAAAAAACACCCAATAATTTAATTGAAGTGAAAATCTTTTTTTTTTTTGGTCAAATTGAAGTGAAAATCAAACCACGAATTATTGCCCCATAACGTCATTTCCGTTAAGGATTGCCATATTGACTGTTTATATTGTCAGACTTAACGAAATAGGTCCATTTTCTCTATAGTGGAACAAGTTTATGTTTAATGTTGCATACAAACTTTATGCTATCATATGCGTACATGAAATACTCGGCGACATTTTTACTTTTACCATTAAACTAATGAGAAAATCACTAGAAACAGCATGTGATAACGATTTAGAACGTGAAAGTATGAATTTTTTGTGGGGTGATCAAGATGAGTGTAAAAAATAGCATTTGGTATATTGGGAAGTAATCATAAGAGAAAGGAAATAAGGAAGTTTGGGAATCATGAACCTTAGGAATTAGAATAAAGCATTTTTAATGAAATTCTGTTAGGGATTGGTTTATTCTCCAAATGCCTTATGGGTTAAAGTCTTGAGATCCAAATATAATTGTAAGGAGCAAGATGTGCCTGAGATAATGAAGAAGAAGAATTCCTCCTTTACGTGGAAAGGAATATGTATTGTTTGGGAACATTTCAGGAAAGGCTTGGGGAAGAGAATTGGAGATGGGAAGAAAACATCTTTCTGGTTTGAGAATTGATCTACTCTCAACATCCCTCTAATTGATACTGTTCCAGAAGTCGAAGGGAGAGTTAACCGTAATGAGCGGGTTGTAGATTATGTAACTCAAGGAAGGGAATGAGATAGACAGAAACTTCAGAGATGGCTTAAACCGGAGATTATTGACCGCATCACTTGTGCTCACCCCCCTGTGAAGAGAGAGGAGATGACATTTTCTACTGGAAACTATCCTCAGATGGACGTTTTTTTGTAAAGTCTGCCTATTTGTCTCTTTTTGCAAGTACTGATAGATCAATGGATATCATATAGAATATAGAGATGGCCTATTCCAGAAAAGATCAAATCATTCATGTGGCTTTTCTCACATGGCAGAGTTCACACAATAAAGTTCAGAGCAAGTAAAGGAATACATGAATCAGCCTCTTGCCCTTTTCAATGCAACAGGAAGACTCCATGCATCTCCTTAGGGAATGTTCAAATGTTATGGACAGATGGAGAGTAGTGGTAGCTCAGGACCAATGGAGCACTTTTATTTCTCTTTGGGGGGCATTAATTGGTTAAGATGGAATCTAACTCATGAAGCAGGTAAATGATATACAAAGAAAGTCCCTTGGCCGACCTTGTTTGGATATGTTTGTTAGGATATTTGGGTGTCACGATGCAACAAGCTATTCGGAGGATCAACCTAAGGTGAAGATCATAGTGTAAATTCTACCTTCTTTAGAGCAAGAGCTGATCAAGATCTGTTATGCAAAGGAACTTTGGCTACCTTAGGATGTGTATATCAAGAAAGAATGTAGAATTAATTTAGAGATTTTTTCAAATGAATGGTGGATGGCTCAGTTTTAAGGGACGGTAGAAGTGGGTATGTGGAAGACTCTAGTAATCATTGGATTTGTGGGTTTACCTGCAAACTCATCAGTGTTCCACTTGCCATTGCCGAGTTGATAGGAATGATACATGGTCTCTACCTATACTGGAGTAAGGGTATTAATAAAGTTTGCATTCTTTCTGCTTGCATAGAGGCTATAAATTTAACAATTAGAGATTGTGATTTGGAGTATCCTTTTAAAGATCTTGTGGAAGAGATTATGACTCTTATTTATAGAGATTGGCAGGTTCATTTTGTAAATGTGCCAAGAAAGGATTTAATTTTAGCTGATAGATTAGAGAAGTTAGCTCATACCATTTCGATGAATTTTTATGTCTTTGATCATCCTCCACCTCTCAACCAAGAAGTGGAGAATGGTTAAATGGTGCAAGCCCTACTAAATTTCTATATTTTGTTGTTTGTGGAATGATATCTTGTATTATACTAAAAAAAAAAATCAGAAAATCCCAACATATCTATTTGGGACCTCAGCAATTTTTCTTTCATTCTAAAATGATGGGAAAACTGGAAAACGAAAAAATTGATGGTCCAATTCCAATGTTAAGTACATTTCAACCCAAAACACATCAACAATCAATAATACTTTTATAGTAAGTGCGAAATGACAACTGAGAATCGCCAAATAAAAAAAAAATTACAACTGAGAAACGGTCACAAAATCACAACCAAGGCATGGTAACAATCGCAAAAAAAAAAAAAAAAAAAAAAAAAAAAAAGTAAAAAACAACTCCTAATAAAATATATGCAGGCCAGCTCTCAAATAATTAATTTTATATTATAAATAACAATAATAATAATATTTCTTCTACTGTCCACCCAAAATTCCACTCACAGCAGCAGTCAGCACAAAGATCACCGGATACACCAATAAGCTTGACGGAGCCAAGTCCCATGCACCTGATCCATTTGGTGGAGGCGGCGAGGTTTCATTCGACGACGAAGGGTTCGCCGATCCTGGGGGGTTCGCCGAAGGTGTTCCCGGTGACCCTGGAACAGATGGCGGAGTGCTCGCCGGAGGTGATGGCGGTGACGACCCAGGTGTCGATGTCGCAGGAGACGGCGATGGCGACGTTGGAGAATGAGCTGGAGTATTGGTAGGGGACGGTGTGGGTGATGTCTTTGCCGGAGCCGGAGCAGACGCCGGCGTTGGGTAAGAAGGCACATTGGACGGCGCTGGGGAAACAGCCGGAGAGGGCGACGACGACGGAGATATCTTCGGTGATGGATATGGTGAAACTTCCGGAGCTGGAGGCGATGACGGAGATATCTTGGGTGCTGGGTGTGGTGAAACCGCCGGAGACGGCTGATTAGCCACCGGAGGTTGAGAAACAGGGGATGGCGAAACAGAGGGAGGAGGAGGAGGACGGTGAGGAGGTGATCTGATGGCCAAAACCACAACGATCAATTTCTGACCCTTTTCACAATAATCATCGGTCCCACTAATAAAGTAAAAAGGTCCTGATCGATCAAACTTAAACACTGAATCACCATCTTCAAATTTCTTGATGGGGTTGGTCTTATTGCATTTATCATATCCCTCCTTGTTGACCACCAAAACCGAATTCGAGCCCTTCTTGTACTTAAACACTACAATAATAACAAACCCAGATTTCTTGTATCAGTCACGAGCAAGAGAAAAAAAAAAATTAAAGCTTGACTTTTCCAATCATAAATGAACCATAGAAAAGAACAAAAGAGGAAGAAAAAAAATAGAGAGCTCACCTATAGTGTCATTGACCTGAAACCTGTTTCTTCCAGTCCAGTGATTGTATTCCTCTGAAGGGTTCAAAACCCAACCATCTCTTCCACCAGCGTAGAACACATAGGCTTGAGAACCATAATAGAGAAGACTAAAAAGAATGGAACAGAGACAGTACTGAAGTCTCTGAAACTCCATGAAAATGGAAGAAGAAGAAGAACAGGGGAAAATCTGAAAACAGGGTATATGAATATGTGTATATGTTACTGTGTATATCGAGATGGCGTTTTTTGGAAGAGAGGGGAGAGAGATTATGAAACTGAAGGTGGAGGAGAGTGATGGTAGGGATTGGATTATAAAGCGAGGGTTTTTTGGGATTTTGGTTATACTAATAATAATTTTTGTGAGACATGGCCGTTGCGGATGCAGGATGAGGAAGGCGAGGACAGAGAGGAACATGCGTGTCAAATGAGGGAGTATTAGGTGGGAGGATCGTGTGCCGTTGATTAGGAACGTGACACGTGGCGAGATCTTGGAGGAGTAACGTTGGGATTTTGGTTTCATGGTGGGTGAATATTATGTTTTAATGTGGGTATTAATTAGGATGCCAAAAAAAATTGGGGTATTAATTAGGAAAATTTCATTTAGGTGGATTAGTATATGGTAAGAAGGTATTAGATTAAGGATTTCCAATCTTTGCCCTTTTTGTTTGCCTTTTCATTAATTTTTTTCATGAACTAATTTTTAAAAAAAAATTGTTGAATATGAGATTTTTGAATATATCCATCTAGTATCTGCTCCTGCTAGGATATTATAATTACGACAAGACTCAAATATTAGTCACAATTTGTGAATAGTAAGTCTTCTTATTTACTTTATATTTTATATTAATATTAATATTGATTAATTTCAAAAGCATGAAAAACGTGTGGTCTATTATGCTAACCGACCTTATAAATGAGATTTATTAGCTGAGTATTATATTTTTTGTCCGCCTCTTTTGAAAGCCGAACCATCAATTAAAAAGGAGGCCTTGTTTAAAAAATTTACTGGTATAATAGGAAGAAATTGAACTTAAATTATTACAACAAGATATTAATTTTTTTAGTATTTCAGATAACTATTGAGGATTCTCTATTAAATTTGGGATGATTTTCTTCTTTAATACAATTCAAATGCACACACAAATATATCAATGCGAGCATCGACTCAAGAGCTTATGCAAGTTGCACTCGGACACCTAGTCCTTGACAGTGTCAATGAATATGATGTAACCATATGAGTTGACCTCTTTAGGCAGGCCATCTTCAGCACTGGAGCGAAAGAAACATTTATATTAGCGGAAATGCTTGTTGTGTATTGTGAGGATGACAAGGGATTTTTTTTTAGGGAAAATCTCTGGCAGGATTTAAGGATAAGAAAAAATATTAAAATTTTTTTATTGTAATTCCTCTATCAAAAAAAATTTAATCTGTAATAAAAAATTTTAGTTATTTTATTGATATAGATGAGTTTGTCAATAATCATTTTATGACTAGTTAATATAGTCACACTTGTCAATGAAAGCTGTTTTAGTTAACATAGATGAGCTTATCAATAATCACTCTACGACTTGTCAATATAGTAACACACACTTGTCAACAAGAGCTAGTTTGATTAATATAGATGGACTTGTCAATAATTATTTTATGACTTGTCAATATAGTCACATACACTTATCAATGAGAGTTATTTTAATTAATATATACGAGTCTGTCAATAGCTACTCTTTAACTTGTTAATATAGTTATATATACTTATGAATAAAGAAAGTTCACATTTAGAATCTAATTAGTGAGGTTTGAGACTTTTTAATGTTTTTTTTTGGGAGCTAAGTGAAATTTTCTCCTTTTTCTATAAAAGAATTCTTGGTTCTGTATGTACGGTGGCTCTTTCTGCATCTAAATATGAATGTGAATATTTTTAATCCAAAGTTATGCCTCATTTTGTATTAATATTCCATTTTTTTCCTGATTGATATTATATTTATATATATGTATTTACGAGGTTAAGAATTTTGCTTTCGTCTGCCTTATAAGTTCCATGTTCCTCGACTAAGTAAAAAGTTTAGTAGGAAGAGCTAAGCATATCTATATTGTAAGATCTAATTTGAGATCCAGATATGAGAATTTAAGATTTTATATTTTATTAAAAAAATTATTTTAATGGGTATAAAATCTAAAATAAAGACAATATCTTAACCATTATTTTTAAAAAAAATGAATTTTTATTTAAAAAATCATCATTTTAAAAAAACTCATATATGGACAATCTAAAATTAGGGTGAGGCCGCTTATCATATCAATTAATGTTAATTAAAATTAGTTCAATTTAAAATAAATTTAATAAGTCAATGGCTCATTCTTGAGTCCAGTTATCACGCAATTGCAATGACTTATATTTAAAAACATACCAACAACTTACTCTAACCATTGAAAAATCGGACCGAATTGGCTGGTTCAATCGATCCAACCGGTAATCGATCGGTGGTTCGATCCCATTGATGAGTTAGATCGATGAACCGGTCAACCGGTTTTTACCTTTTTTTTTTAGAATTACAATTTTTTTTATTCCTCTAACTATTATGTCACTCTATTTTTGAAGGAAAAATAAAAGTTTGAAAACCAAGATGAAGAGAAAAGTATGTAAAGAAAGAACAAATCTAAAAAAAAAAAGAAGATTTTGAGAGGATATAATAATTAATTAATTATAGGAAAGGAGATATCATTGCATAAATATAGGCCTCATAACTAATAATAATATATTTTAAGCATTTTTTGTCTAAAGATCTTTATTTTTATCTATAGAAATTTTAAAATATATTAATATATATATATTGCTACTAATAAATTGTAATATTTTAATATGACCGGTCCTACCCCGGTTGAACCATTGACCTTTAAATATGTGATGTGACCGGTTCATTGTCCGATCTAGTTTTTTGTTCCTTGCCCATTGAATGAAAAACCGAACTGGACCGGCCGGTCCAACCGGTGACCGGTCGGTGGTCCGGTCCCGTTGATGAGTTAGACCAGTGAACCGGTGGTTCAACCGGTCAACCATTTTTTACCCTTATTTTTTAGAATTATATTTTTTTATTCATCTAACTACTATGTCACACTATTTTTAAGGGGAAAATGAAAATTTGAAGACAAAGATGAAGAGAAAAGTAGGTAAAAAAAAGAACAAATCTAAGAAAAAAAAGATTTTGAAGGGATATAATAATTAATTAATTATAGGAAATTAGATATCATTGTATAAATATAGGCATCATAACTAATACTAATAGATTTTAAGCATTTTTTGTCTAAAAATCTTTATTTTTATCCATAGAAATTTTAAAATATATTAATATATATATTACCACTAATAAATTATAATATTTTAATATGATCAGTCCGACCACCCGTCTGATCACAGTTGAACCATTGACCTTTGAAGCTTTGTAACCGATTTATTGTTCCATCTGATTTTTTATTCCTTGACTCTAACTAAGGAGAGGTAGTTAGTATTAAAATTTTTTACTTGATTAAATATTTACCTCATATTTTGAACTAAGTAGGACTATAAAGGTTTGTCTTATAATTAGAATCCTATGGCGTATTTGTTTGGTGCAAGAGAAATTAACTCATGATTGGAATGAGTGAGAAATCAAAATAGTTCCTGTTTTTATTTCCTTCCTCTGTTTTTTTTTTACATAAACCTTAAGTGAGTTGGGTTATGGGGCTTATCCGAAAAGCTTCCTTTGATAATACTATATATATATGTGTGTGTGTATGTATAAGATATAATTTCTTGTGGTAGTCTGGTCTCTCCAATTGTTTTTTTTTTAAATTAGAGGCGCATGTATAATGATATAAGGTTACAAATAGATTGAATCTGTAATCTCTCACCCACAAAAATTTTCTATGACCCCCGGCTACAAGGTCATTTGTGAGCTGTAATGTAAGTGAGTTTAATGCGTGGAATAAAAAATTGAATCGGGCAATGGACCGGTCATAACATAGGTTCAAGAGTCAATGAGTCAACTGTAATGGCACGGCGTCTCCCTTGGGGTCCCTAGGCCCATGACCGTCTCCCACCGAGGTCCTAGCGATGCCGGACTGAGTCACCCCACCAAAGAGGTCTTTTTTCAGCCAGGAACTGTCCCCTCCCCACGGGGATTTAATACGCCTCCCCAGGGCTCGAAGGCTCAACCTGGGGGTAAGTACAAGCCTTAAGAGTAACCTGGTAGCCGGTGGGAGACGGCCATAGGCTTAGGGACCCCAATGGAGATGCCGTGCCGTTACAGTTGAATCATTGATCATTGAACCTATGTTATGACCTGTCCATTACTCGATCCAATTTTTTATTCCTTGTATTAAACTCACTTACATTACAGCTCACAAATGACCTTGTAGCCGGGGGTCATAGAAAATTTTTGTGGGTGAGAGATTACAGATTCAATCTATTTGTAACCTTATATCATTATATATGCGCCTCTAATTTAAAAAAAACAATTGGAGAGACCAGACTACCACAAAAAATTATATCTTTTATATATATAGTATTATGAAAGGAAGCTTTTCGGGTAAGCCCCATAACCCAACTCACTTAAGGTTTATGTAAAAAAAAAACCGAGGAAGGAAATAAAAACAGGAACTGTTTTGATTTCTCACTCATTCCAATCATGAGTTAATTTCTCTTGCACCAAACAAATACGCCATAGGATTCTAATTATAAGACAAACCTTTATAGTCCTACTTAGTTCAAAATATGAGGTAAATATTTAATTAAGTAAATTTTTTTAACACTAACTACCTCTCCTTAGTTAGAGTCAAGGAATAAAAAATTAGATCGGGTAATGAATCGGTTACAACACAGCTTCAAGGGTCAATGGTTCAACTGTGATCAGACTGGTGGTCGGACTGATCATATTAAAATATTATAATTTATCAGTGGTAATATATATATTAATATATTTTAAAATTTCTATAGATAAAAATAAAGATCTTTAGACAAAAAATGTTTAAAATCTATTAGTATTAGTTATGGTGCCTATATTTATGTAATGATATATCATTTCCTATAATTAATTAATTATTATATCCTCTCAAAATCTTCTTTTTCTTAGATTTGTTATTTCTTTACCTATTTTTCTCTTCATCTTGGTCTTCAAACTTTCATTTTTCTCTCAAAAATAGCGTGACATAGTAGTTAGAGGAATAAAAAATGTAATTTTAAAAAAAAAGGTAAAAACTGATTAACCGGTCGAACCATCGGTTTTCACTGATTTTACCGGTTCAAATTGGTTCGACCGGTTCACTGATCTAACTCATCAATCGGACTGGACCATCGACCGGTCACCGGTTGGACCGGTTGGACCGGCTGGTCCGGCTGGTCCGGTCCGATTTTTCATTCAATGGCAAGGAACAAAAAACCGGACCGGGCAATGAACCGGTTACAGCACATGTTCAAAGGTCAATGGCTCAACCGAGGTCGGATTGATCATATTAAAATATTACAATTTATTTATGGCAATATATATATTAATATATTTTAAATTTTCTATAGATAAAAATAAAGATCTTTAGACAAAAAATGCTTAAAATCTATTAGTATTAGTTATGATGCCTATATTTATGCAACGATATCTCCTTTCCTATAATTAATTAATTATTATATCCCCTCAAAATATTCTTTTTCTTAGATTTGTTCTTTCTTTACCTACTTTTCTCTTCATCTTGGTCTTCAAACTTTCATTTTTCCTTTAAATATAGAGTGACATAGTAGTTAGAGGAATAAGAAAATGTAATTCTAAAAAAAAAGGGTAAAACCGGTTGACCGGTCGAACCACTGGTTTTGACCGGTTCAAACCGGTTCGACCGATCCACCGGTCTAACTCCTCAATCGGTCACCGGTTGGACCGTTTGAATAGGCCGGTCCAGTCTGATTTTTCATTCAATAGTTTTTTGAAAGAAATTTTTTGTTTGTAACATAATTCACAAAAATGGTTATTAATTACATCATTTTTTTATTTTAGCTTTATTTATTGGTGGTACATATTGGATAATGGATGTCAAGAAAGAGAAGACTAGTGAGAATGATTAATTTAAAATTTTATTTTAATTAAAAATAAATTTAATGAGTTCACGACTCATCTTTAATTGATTACCTAATCAGTGAGTTGAAAATAACTTATATTTTAGATTTTTACTTTAGATTGAAGGGAGTACAATAAAATATTGTTTATAAATTAAAAACACCCCAGTGCTATAATTGCAGAGAGGTAATATTAAAAAAAGTTTAGGCTAGTGACCTTATACCTTAGTCTTACGAGAGCTTCCCTTTAAGTGGGAGGTCGTGGGTTTGATCCTACTTATAATCTCAGTCCGATAATGCCTACCCTTTTAATTGTTTTTTTTTAAAGAAGAGGTTTAACTATTTACCTCATATTTTGAACTAAGTAGGACTATAAAGGTTTGTCTTATAACTAGAATCCGTTGGATCATGTGTTTGGTGCAAGAGAAATTTACTCACGAATGGCAAGAGAGAGAAATTGAAATAGTTGTATAACCTCCTGTTTTTATTTCCTTCCCTTTTTTTTTTTGCTAAAATTTTTTAACTGAATTAAGTTATTGGACTTACCAAGGTCAAGATATACTTCTCGGCTCAAAGAGATTTTCCGATTATATCTATAAAAATATATAATTTTTACTAACGCAGATTGACGCAAGTGGTAAAGGGCTTACGTTCCTTTAAACGCTCTAGTCATGAGTTTGATTCTTAAAACGACGTGTATGGAGAAAATTCGCTTGGGAGGGTCACCTCAATCTTGGACCCGACAGTACCTGAGGGATTGGTCATTTAACTCGTTCCGATGGATACCCTATATAAAAAAAAATATTTTTTTTTGTGATAGTTGGTTTTTTAATTAGAGGCTCATGTATGTATAATGGCCCATGAGATCTTCCATGACCCTAAGTTAGAAGGTCATTTACGAGTTGTAAGTGAGTCTAATGAGATGCATAGAGTGCTTTGGGCTTTTATTACCCCTTTCGTTTTTTTTTTTTTTGGGGAATGGGAATGGCAAATTTTATTGATAAGACAATATATACATCAGTAACTTAAAAAGCATAACAGAAACTTAAACAAGGGACCCGTTGAGGGAAGATTTAAAGAGGCAAGAACTTCCTTTACTAGCCGATGTGGTTCTGTGATTTCATCATTGAAAATCTGATTGTTTCTCACTTCCCATAATCTGATTGGTTTGAGGTTACGTTCTCCTTGAGCCATCAGTCATATGGCATCTCGAAAAATTGTGCCAAACAAGCCTTGGCTAATTTACACCTCCTGAAGACGTGGTTGAGATCCTCTGTATATATTGCTTCCACAGATTGGGCATCGATCACTAGCAGTCATGTTTCTCTTAGCTCTTTCCCTGTTGGTGAGGAGCTTGTTGTGCAGAGTAAGCCAGAGAAAGGTTCAAATTCTTGGAGGACCAGGCCAGTGCCATGCTAGAGACCACTTAGTAATTCATCTCCTTCCAATCATCACCTTTTCCTGAGCTACTCAATTTCCAGTGACACAAATCCTGCTGATCACTTGCTGTTAGGTGGCTTGATCCGTGCTATTTGGTCTAAAATTTCCTGAGCTTGTATTTGATTTGATTTGATTTGCAAAGGCCAAATGATTCATTTGCTTTGGCGTTTTAACCAATTATATAATTAGGACTCTTGGTTTTATTTATAAATCATTTTTGAGGAAAAAATTTGATCTTTATTATAAGTTTCCTTTTAGAATAATAAATGCCATTTTTACAATTTTATCCATATTAACTATAATAAATAAAAAAATTTATTCATGTTGACTCTTATAATTATTTATAAACGAAGGAAAAATTGAAAATTTAGTTCATAATTAATGAGTGAACTAACTCTTTTTGGTATATAAGAGTTAGTTAATTGTGACTTATAAATAGAACTAGAGGTATACATTATACAATTTTTAAGATACTCTCTTTTTCTTTTTCTGTCTGCTGCTATCCTTTTCTTCTTTCATGATCATTGAATCAAAATCTAATTATCCACATTTAACATTTTATAAAAATATTATTATAATAGAGAGAAGGATAGTAAAGAAATGGAAAAAAATATGAGAAGAAAATATTAAATAAAAACTATTAGATTTTGATCCAATAGTTATAAAAGGTAAAAATAACGACAACGGATGAGAAAAGAAAAGGAGAGAAGCTAGATCACTCTCTCTGTAGCATTTCATAAAATGAAATTTCAAACATAATGTAGAGAGGATGATGATATGAAAGAGTGGGGATAAATCCCATTTATTTATTTTGTTCCCCATAAATGGTTCATTATAGAACTCCAGATCGAGTCCATTATATATGTACATGCACCTTTAATTTACCTGAGAGGAGGGTAACACACATCAAAGAAAGTATTTTGGCAATCAGCTTCTGGGATGATTCCTCCAATTAGGCAGTCTGCCATGCATTTGGCGAAGTCCTCGTCCTTCACTCCTTCTTCTCCGGCCACCTCTGCAACTAACGCCACCGTAACAACCGCCAGCTACATCATCAGCACCAGCATTGCCTTTTGATTTCTCTAGCTCCCTGCTCCTTTCCTTCTCTCCAAACCTTCTTATTTATATTAAAGGAGATCATAATTCATAAATCTTGATCCCTATCAAGTTTTTCCCTCAAATGACTTATATTTTTAACGTCTTAGAGTATAATGTTTTTGAAGTTTTATTTTTATCACTGCAACTATTTATTGTAATATAAGCGTTACAAATATTTTGGTTATTGTTACTAAATTAATTAATACACAATAAAACTGATGAGATGGCTTTTAAGTACTCGCTCCTGTTAAAAAAATAAGCAGTCTTCCAAAAGAAATTTTTAATCCATAATATTCAAGTCAAGTTATTAACTACCATTATTTTTCATTTTTTGTTATATATTATTGGAATATGCCTGGTCCACTCTTGGTAGATCAGGACCCAAACCTAGTTCACTTGGGACTATTATAAAATTATGAAAAAAATATGGGTTCAAATAAGGAGTTCTATCCTTTTAAATTCAAATCATAATAACTCCCATACATTATATTAGGGGTGTTCTCGGGACGGGACGGGATCGGGAAATGCCATTCCCGATCCCCATCCTGAGAAGGATTCGAGAATGATTTTCATTTCCGATCTCGAAAATTTCTTGACCCTTGGGACAGGAAATTTTCGGGATCGGGATCGGGAAATTCCCGATCCCAATTTTTTTTAAAAAAATTCATATATTAAGTTTTTTGTTGTATTTTCTTTAGCTTAAAATAAATATATAATTTATCTAATATCATATTATACTAGATTAGTCCAATATAAATATATAATTAGTCCAATATATACTTAAAATTATCGATTCAACTATAAAAAGCATAAAGACAAGAATAAAAAATTAGAATTATTTAATAAATAATAAATTAAATTAAATAAATAAACTAAAAAAATAGATATTACCTTAAGGGTGTTAGGGATTTTCACATTCTCTTTACATTTAATCCTACTTTTTAAAATATTTTTTAAAAAAATGTATATATTTTCGGGATTGGGAAAAAGTCAGGATTAGGAAGTCTCATTCCCGAATTTTTCCCGTCCCGATTTGTTTGGGATCGGGACGGGAAAATGTTGCACACCCCTACATTATATGAGGTAATATCACTTAGTGGGAGTTAGTGAAAAAAATTCCAAGAAAAAAACTTCCAAAAAAAACTTTTCTCTTTGTGTTCCTCTTCTTCTGGATGGTGAGTCTGCCGTATAACATGATCGGAGTTTAAATCGGTGTTTCAATTTCGTGTGGGTACTCAGTGAATCAATTGGATTCTAAGTATGCCTGAAATCCTTCAGTGGTATCAAATCATCTATGGTTTTTTTCTTGTGGCCTGATGGGGTTTCTTCCGTTTCATCATATTATAGACATGTGCATTTTTTTTGAGTTTGCTTGAATATCATCCAATTGCATGTTTTTTTTTTCTAGATTGGTATTTATCTTCCTGTTGGTTTTATATCTATCTCATATGTATGTATGCATTCGAAATACATAGAATAAGTATGTTAAAGTCATAGAACTAAAAGGCTAAGATAGATAAACCACCGGAAGCCAAAACTGAAACTGAGAACATATAAGTTCTTGAGATCGTGTCACTTGAATACTAAATATGTCGATTTTGCATTGTGCATTTCACCGTAAAACGATAAGAAAGACACAAAAAGACAAACCCGAAAAGAAATAAAAACACTGCTGAAAACTTCTTGTTTGCCAAAAAAAATTCGCCTCTTCGAAACATGAAGATTGGAAGACGTGAAGATGTGCTTTTATGGCTTCCAATTCAGCCTGATTGTGTAGCTCTCTAAAAAAACAAAGAAAATGATACCAAAAACGCTCAAAACGGACATCGGTTGGAAAAGTTGTGGAGGAGAGAAGGAACGGATCCGACCCACACTGTACTCGGGTCAAACGTGACCCGGATGGATGCTGAAGACAACTCCAACCATATTAAATGGTGTCGTTTTTTATGCTATTCTAAAAAAAAAGGGCGGGCTGGGTGGATCAGAATAAGTGATGCCGAAAAAAAAAAAAAGGGCTTCGCCTGGAAAATCCCATACCAAACTTTTAAAAAAAAAGTGTAATGAAACGGTGTGTTTTGGGCTTGCTGTGATGGTGGACTCGGTTCGGGTCGAAAGAAGGGGATCCGACCCAAACACATTAAAAAGAAAATTGTTGGGCTTGACAAAGTCAATGGGCTGACAAATTAAACAAAAAAGTAAAGGGTTCTGGGCTCATTTTCATGGTTTATAAACATTTTTTTAAAAAAAAGGATTTGGGCTTCGTTTTTGGCCAGATCAGTGCTCCAAAGTAAAAAATATTTCTGGTTTTTCCATTTTCCAGAATTTTTTGGTATTTCCTTCTTTTTGGGGGGCATGAGGGAGCATTTGAGCTCCAATTGAAACGTGGTTTATTTTTGAAAATTCTTAAATTTAAGATCTTCATTTTGGTATATGTTTTAAATTTTTTAAAGTATATTTGGATCTATTTTAGAGGCATTTAGTGCTATCTTTAATGATTTTTATGAGTTTAAAAATCATAAAATATTTATAATAATTCATAATAATTTTATATGAGATAAATATGAACTTAGAGAGTTCAAAAAGCACTAAACCAAAAGGATTTTATTCTTTTGGATCATTACTATATTGAAAAACACTTTCCTGAATATAAACCACCTTTTGTAGTGGATTAGAAAAGGAGAAAATTATTTGTTTGCTATCTCTAAATAGTGATTCAAGCCTAAATTGCTTAGAGTAATGTGAGCCTCTGAGTGATAGACGAAAGAGGGATTTGCTCATTTAAATATGAGCCTTGCAACATAGCCTAGAAGGAGAAAATCTTAAAGATGGTCAGGAGGAAAATGATTCAAATTAGGTTCATTAGAACCTAAAATTGAATAAGAGGTGTGACCGGAAAGAAATTTGGAAGATAAACCTAAAACAAAAACCTGAATCTCTTGAATCTTAAGAAGTAAAAGTCTAGATTCAAATCCGAAAAAACCTCATGGAGGTGAAAGTGAAGGATTAGATATTAAAGAGATAGTATCAAATCAAAATGTAAGGAAATCTCCAATGGAGAAATTTCCACGTCCAAACTCTGGATTATGGTGAGATTCAAGAAAGTGATGCACTTCAGAAGGTAGAGTCTACTTCATGAGTGAAAAAGAGTCTTGAGCCCAGCCCAACCACCAATATTAGAAATTATAAAAGGCTTGAAAGCAAATACTACTTCATGTTTTCTTGAAGAAACAAAAAAAAATTGCATAAAACTTTTTGAAATATCTCTTCAAGAAAATAGAGAAACTCTGGAAGATAATTAAAATAGCATGGGACATAAAATTATTTTGGCCTTAAAAAAATAATGGTTATTATGAACCTTATCAAATTGGGTTTGAGAAGCTAAAAAAATTCTCCCCAAATGAAGAAATGAGATAATATGAATCCAAAGAAAACTATTGAATTGTCCCAAATTCCTTGATAATAAGACATTTTGAACATAATAATGCTTTAAGAGACATAAAGAAGTAAATGTCAAATACTCTTTATGAGTGGAAGCTCTTGAAAAATGAGTCTTATAAGAGAATCATATGCTCCATCTAAGTGGGAGCTAGTTTCATATGCTTTATCTAAGTGGAAGCTTTCAGAAATTGAGCATTTTGATAGTCATAATTGAGCATATTATGTGAAATACTTGTATGAAATTCTTGATAGATGGTAGTGGCATTGCTAGAATATGTGTGATGGAACGTATAAACATATTCTCCTGATCATAGACCCAATGATGTTATTACCTTTCTAGTCAAGAATAATATAAATACATGACATTGTATACTTCAATGTGCTATAAAAGAGCATTCTTGGTTCAAAACAATTGTAAATAACCCTATGAGTGAGATGATTTAAGTGACTAAGCCAAGCAAGGCTTATAAGAACAAGAACAAAATTAATAAATTAAATAGGGATAATTATGATATTTGACATTGAAAGGTCTCATATAAATAAAAAATCTTGTAAAGCCATTGACTTGGGTTATAATGGCATTAAAGCTAAGAATTTGCTCAGCAAATAAGAGATCATGAGACTTACATGGCTTGACAAGGGAAATTTCATAGTATAAATTACCTTGCATGTGCTATACTTGATAAATGCATGTGCAAATGTGAAAGAAATCCAACAACAAGGCCATATGAATTACATTGAAAAAAACACCTCAATGTACTTCTAACACCACTTATAAGGTAACACCTATATGAGATAACCAACATGACTAGGAAACTGAAAGAAGCTAAACACATGTTGTCTAATGAACATCAAATGTAGCTTGTTCATCAAGATGCTCCTTTCCAGGTAGGAGCTCATGAAAGTCAGCATGACCTATAGTAAAAACATTATTATTTTTAATGATGTATTGAAGTACTTGGAGCTTGAAAATAAATGTCTAGAGGTTTGTAAGTCCTCTGGACAAGCTTACTCATAGAGGATGCAAGTCTTTCACACTATAAAAGAGAAAGAAAGATAACCCTAAGTTCAAAGAAGGGTAAGAAATTCTTCAAGCATGAGGCTGACCTAAGCGAGGTCAAATACTTTTTCTGTTTGAAAATTAGCCATTTTGCAAAGGATTTTTGTAAACAAAGTGAGCACAAAAAGACACAAGATCCATAAATCATGATGATATGGATTGAGGATCCTTTATAGAATGTTCTCTATCGTTAAATCAAAGCAAGATGTTTAATATTGGAGGCAACATAAAAATTGAGGTGAAAAGGCATTAACGCCTACAAGTTCATTTTATGTGGTGAAACAACCTTACTTTTTTGTGATGCACTTCATGCATTGGTTCAAATGAGATTAAGTTATTATCTCATACCGTCTAGATTATGGATTCAATTGATTTAAACTTTCATGATTTTGTGACACCTATATAGTTCTGATTCAGTTTTCCTTTCATGAGATTTCTTTGAGTTGAGCATTGTTGGTGACTCTCTATGCTTAGTTGCTTTATCATTCTCTGTAATTCAAGTATTGACATTATTACATGTCATGCTAGACAAGGACATAGGAATTGATAAAAAAAAATTAGCATAATGAGGATTGCTAAGTTTAATTTCCAATGTGGAGATGTCCTTGTGATAGTCTAGCAAGTAAAGCAACATGAAAAGATTTATAGTGAAGGGAAAACGACCGTATTTCCATTACGGTTATTCCACTATAATAAATTTGGTACTGTGTATGAGGGCAAGGCACATAGCTTAACATTTTATAACTCTTGTTGAAGATTATTCACTATATGATCATACTTGTTTGATTTCGCATAAGTCTGAAGTTTAAGTTTTTTGGACTGTGAATGGATAAGTTACAAAATCAATTGAATCAATTAAATATAAATTTTGAGATCCTATGAACTAATTAAGGTTGTGAATGATCAAATGACCTCTATGACAGAAGAAAGATAGCTAGATAGCTAACTATCCGATGCACTCGACCACCATATGGAGTTGTTGAAAAGCGTATTGAAACATTATGAGACATAGTTATGTATGTCATGGTTCAAGCTAACCCACCAAATATGAGTGGGAGAGTATTATGACGTCCACTTTTTGTGGATTAGTATACATATTTGTTTTCATCAAGTGCGCAGATCATAAGGGTCAGTTGCAAATTCCTATTGTGATTGTAAGTGGGAGCTTATTAGAGTGACGTCTTCACTTATCATAAGTGAAAAGATGGAATTGTGACTGAAAAGAATAAAAAGCTACCACATTTATTATGCATCAGTTTCCAAAATAAGGGTAAAAATGGTGGCTATATATCTTTTTACGAGATATATAGACAGGGCAATACAGAACCAGCCAGCAATTCTCAATCATCTTTGGGAGTGGGAGCTTAGGAATGTCAATAAACAGACCTAGACCTAAAACAAGAGAAGCAAGAAGCTCCAATAAGAGAGTGATTGAGAAAGAAATTCATGGCTGCTCTAGAAGATAGAGTCATATTCTGTACAAAATTCCTATAAAGGCAAAATGGAAGAAAGTAATGGAAGTGATGATTCATTGAGAAATGATCATGTTTGAGAATTAGTTGATCTGATCCAAGATAAGAGGCTATTTGGAATTAGTCAATTTTGAAGACAAGAGAGTAAGAGTAGATAGATCAATCAGTAAATACAAGACTCATTTGATTACAAAGGGGTAAACATAGCATAAAGGTTTTCATCTTACCTGATGTGAATTTTAATCAGGCTTATTCTAGCAATATTTGACTGTTTGAATTTAGATATATATCAAGAGGATGTAAAACCTACACTTTTAAGTGGTGATGTGGATGAAGAAATCTATTTGCAATGACAATTATATTTCACTTGAAGTGGTATTTGAGGTTTCATAGAGGGATAACCTCATATTTTTTTGCAGAGATCATTTTTATGGATTGAAGCAATCATCCAAATAGTAATGCATAAAGTTTTGTAAGAGCAATAACCTAATGTAGTTTTTCAAATGGTAGAAGAGAACCATTATCAAGATTTATGATATTATCCTTTTAAATGGATGATATACTATAGTCTATAAATAGTTTGAATCTAATAGTGCATGTTAAAGAATGATAATCATAAATTCTTAAAAGAAGTATATGGATGAAGTAATGTATATTCTTGTACTTGAGATTCAGTGAGATATCTTAGGGAGAATCATCTCTGTCACAAGAGAATTATATTAGGAGATTCTTGAGCAATTCTATATGAGTGAATGCAGACTCACGGATACCCCAGTGACTTTAGCAATGTTTTTGAGTCTTGATATTTGTCCCTGAACTAAATCAACATAGAAAATGGAAAAGATTTCCATGTAAATGTTGTTGGTAGCCTAATGTACGCAGTGACGTGTACAAGATCGGATATCTGTTTTGTGGTAGGACTTGTATGTTGGTACTAGTCTAACAATTGAAATAGACATGGAATGTCTCCACAAAAGGTCTTGAGATACTTTTAGGGCATATAATGATTATGTGCATTTTAATGTACTATGACAGTACAAGTGGCTATATGGCTAATGATGTTTGAAGAAATATCTATGATTTAAAAGTGAGAATTCAAATTCAGTGTTAATGTATTGTGAAAACACTACAACCATTACTTGAGTAAAAACCCTAAGTATCATATCAAAACTAAACATGAAGATGTGATTTTTGTTAGAAATACTATAGCACAAAGTTGTTGTTGAATAACAAATTCCTATGCAATGTCCCCTAACTAAACATATGGCTAAGGAAATACATGAAGAGCATGATGAGTCATTGGCATGCATAGGAAGTGAAGTATAAATACTTCATTATGGTTTTACATGTGTATGTAAAAGTATACAATGTCTAGTATGTTGTACATGTTGATGAAGTCAGCTTTCTTACACGAGTGACCACCTTTGACACTCAGGAGGAGTATGCATAAATGAGACATATGTGTTCACCAATAAAGCAGCGAGATAGTTGATATGGTAGAGAAGAAACACAAACTAAATGTTGCCTGGGCTTAAAAGTGTAATCAGTTGGGATGGGATCCATGATTATAAATATGGATCGAATCATGGAAACCCACGTCTATGATACCTATAGCCAGACAACAAATTCTTCAAATCAACGTCATATGAGTAAAGTAGAAGAATTTTGGTTTAAATACTATGTGTCTAAACTTAAGTCTGTACGGTGTTAACGGTAAGATCAAAATGACATACGCTCTTAAAGTATAAGAGTGACATCGTAGCATGTGATTCATACCGCATGTGCTAGAGTACCGCAAACGAGAAACAAGCGAATAGATCCCTACTTCATTGTTGTGTGAGTCCCATAAAGGTTAATCCTTTCAAGATATCCTTTTGACTTTGACAATATCATGGAGATATGTTTCAATGTATGCTACTTTAACATTTTTTCTATAATCATGATCAATGCGATCTAAAGGTATTATGTTAGAAAAGCGGTCGATTCATATTGATATGATATACGAGCGAAAGAAAGATTACTTAGAATATACACATTTATGCTTATGTCTAACTCTGGTCTCGATGTTACTTGGCTAATTTCATAAGTATAGACACTATCATATGAATAAGGTAGTCTGAGTTTTATCTTGACTCAAGAAGGATTATATTGACCATGAGAAAAGTGTATATGGGTTAAAATCTAGAACATCAAAGGCATTACCTTAATATGATTGAGTTGTACTATAGGGTTGTTTTGTGCTGGTCTTTGTAAAAGGGATTTCTAGTACAAGATACCCAAATGGAGACGTTATGCCCACGCGGTTAAGGCAAAGCACCTAGTATAAAAGAAGGATGGAAGAAAAAGAGACTTGACCCATAACATCAGATCCACCAAGTGTGAGTGAGAGATGTTAGAATATGCCTAGTCCACCTTTGGTGGATCAGGGTCCAAACCCAGTTTACTTAGAACTATTACAAAATTATGAAAAAAATATGGGTCCAAATAAGGAATGTTACCTTTATGATTTGAAATTCAAATAATGATAACTCTTATACGTGATATATGAGGTAATATCATTTGGTGGGAGTTAGTGAAAAAAATTCCAAGAAAAAAACTTTTCTCTCCGTGTTCCTCTTCTTCCGGATGGTGAGTCTGCCGTATAACGTAATCGGAGTCCAAATCAGTGCTTCGATCTCGTGTAGGATTACCATTTTTCAATTTTGATCTTATTTGTTTGTGGTAGTGGCATATATTTGATATCGAGAAAGACCGATATCAAGAAAGAGAAGAGATGTGAGATAGAATTAAATTAGGACAATTAAATTTAGGGTTAAGGTGTAAAAAATACCAATAAACTTTTTCTAAATGTGCATCTAACAGTATAAATTTTACCTATGTGTAAAAGTACCTAAGAACTATCAACTGATAGTTGTTCCAACAGCAATACCATTGGTCGCCACCTTTGAATTAGGTCCTAAATTCAAGCTCGAAGTTGACATGTTTGTGAGCGTGCCTCCATTAATTGATGACTAATTACTCCAACCAAAGAATTGGCGGCCATTAAGTATTCTCATGGATGTTTTTTAGTTGCTTTGATTATATATATATATAGAAGGATTTCAAGTCTGTAGCTTTACTATATATGAGAATAACAAAGGGAAGTCTGGGACTAATGGCCATACTAGAGGTGTGGCAGGAAGGGGGACACTTTCTAGTGATTTGCTAGAATTCTTAGGTGGCTAAATCAGCTTCCCAATGAATAATTTCAAGCTCCCTATCAAAGTACATTAAACCTCTAATAGCCACACCTTCTCTCATTATCAATATATTGTATGAATTATCATCATATAGAGATGATTTATTAGAGTAAGGTCCTGTTAGATCTTTCTGGATCTCAAATTTGTCTCTCAGAAAAAATATTTATGTTGGAAAAAGCATCCACGATTTCTAAACCGGATAGCAGTGATGATATAAAAAATATAACATAATCCTTTAACAAGTTGTTTAGCCGTTGGTGTATGATGGATTTCTTAGTGGTCCCATCGGTGAGGGGTTTTAAATTGTTAAAAATAAAAAAAGTTGAAAAAAACCGAAAATATAGAAATTGTTATGAATATTGATTATGTGGATGTCCATTAACCCTCATCTAAGCTAATTTACTCTCCCAGTCAGCTACGCATATAAGATCAGATGTCACTATTCATCAATGATTAATGTACTATTCATCACTGTAGCATTTTACTGTATAGGTACTGTTCATACGCGTTTTACTGTAGCAGCACTGTAGCATACGCGGTTACTGTAGCATACTGTAGCAGTTACTGTTCATACGCGTATTTCACTATTCATACGCGTTTTTTGCCTATAAATAGGAGCCTTGGGCTGAGAATTTTGTACACACAACTGAATGAGAATTTCCCTCTGATTTCTCTCTTCTTAATCTCTTCTTAATCTCTTATTCTCTCTGATTATCCATATTTTTTATAACAGAAATAAATTTATAAAATGAATTATATAGCCCAGCAAAACAGTCTCGGCTGCGTCTGGTGAAGCAGCAAGGTCCATTTCCTTTGTCAGCGAACAAACATTCGCGCTCGCCGTCGGACGCCGTCCGCCGGCTTCAGCCCTGCGTCCTGTAAGCATAAAAGAAGGTTCGAACCCTAGGGCCCCGTCTTATCCCAAAATCCGGTGGGATTGACTTGTTCAAGCTGGGTTTGAATCTAGATTTGAATCTGTTTCCCGCATCGTTTCTTGCTTTGTCTTAAGATTTTCGTTTTAACTTGGCGCTGAATCTGATCGTGTAATCGTTTCAATATTGACGCTTTTGTATCTGGTAATATAAAACAGATTTTGTTTACATTTTTAAAACTTTGATTACTAGTTTTTTCTTGAATGATGTGTAATTGACTGTCATGCTTCTCATTCTTCATTTTAATTACTAGCGACTTGTACGCTTTTGATTGTGTTGTTGTGCAATGTTGGATTTGTTGTGTGTTGGCATCCAGTTTACTAATCTCTTTATATTTTTACTAATTTAGAAAATTCTCAAGGTATTTGTCGTGCATGTTCTGATAAATGACTTGACTCCATTTGTGTCTCGCAATTTAGAAGCTTGGGTTTAAATCATTTCCTGCTGCTCATTGGTCTGTGAATTTAGAAGCTATTGACAGAAGTAATCAATTGTGCGCCTTACTAATCAATTGTGCGCCTTACTCACTTCTAGGCAACACTTTTCATCATCATAAATTGCAAGATCATAAATTTCAGGAGTGTAATAATTGTCTTTCTCCAGCGGCTTGGAAGAGTTTCCTGAATCAATTGGCTTACTAAGGCATCTTACTTAAAGTGTCTGGAACAAAAATTAGAAGGATATGATTTCAATTATGCATATCTCCTAATATTTCAGTGGGGTAAATGCCCCCCACTGCATATAATATAGGTACACCTATAATTATATATGATGTTATATGATGAAGTTAAAGAAAAAGGTAGAGTTCTTCTTTAGCTTCAGATTAGTTATGTACAGAAAGAGATAATAATTTATGTGGCTTTCAGTACTATTTGAAGTTTACTGATTTAGAAGAAGAAATTTGGAGCATGCTTGGAGAATGTGGATGTGACGTTGAAAAAAATACCTGACATCTTTTGCTTTCTTATGAGTGATATTGACAAGCTTAGGACAATGGTTCAATGTCCGTCTACAACACTGAAGCAAGTGATAATGAAGATGCTCTCTTTAGTTTTGATTAGATAATCTTGGGTATATTTTGCTATATTTTGTTGGCCCTAACTTTTTGTTATATGCTGAAAATGTGGCTTTTGAGCAATTGATGATGTTACTTTTGTGGATATGCTGAAAATGTGGCTTGAATAGCTTAGATGACTATGCTTAGTAAATGATATATTTTGACAAGTAGAACATTTTACAAGCTTATTTGTATGATGACTCAGCAATTTCCTACATATATTTGCATTATATCTTCATTATTTGATGTTGAGAGATGAAATTAAGGGAATTTACAAAAGAGAGAAATAAGGGAGATTTATGATCTATTTAATAACAATGCCTCATATTTTATGATTTATTTAAGGGATTTTTCAATATATATATATGTTGTCACCAACCATATGTTGAGATTAGAGTGAAAAAAATAAATTATGCAGTTTGGAAGGTGCAAATTTAATTTATACAAATATAAAAAAAACCTAACTTGTAAAGGTATAATGATGAATTAGTTATTACTTCTCCCCTCCCGAACCAAATAACAGATCATTAATAAACCCGCCCCCCCTCCCTCTGTTGAACCAAACGCACCCCAAGAGATCCATCAAGAGGAGGCCAAAGAAGATCTGGTTGTTTCAATCTTCACCTCTTACTGTCTGAATATTCTGACATTCCATTCCACTTTACCTTAAAATATCCAATTTCATCAAGATTTCTTTGATTACTTCAATCTTAGTATTTTACTCTTATTTCTGATGGCAAAAAAATACATGTTTATGATGCTCCCATCATTTGCTTTTAGCTTCCTAGGTACATACATCGTATATTGAGGAGAGTGCTTGGAATGGCTTTGTTTGTTTCTGCCGATTGCTTCATTCCTGTCAATCAGCCTCGGCTTGGATTTCTGCCACATTATGGCCCCAATCATTCATGTGATAGTAGTACCAACCTGCATCTGTACAAGGGACCTCATAGACCAAGTCATCTTTCATTTTCACATTGTACACGAGGTAGCATTTCTTTCTTCTCTATCCATAGTGATAGATGATAACCCTGAAAGGATATGATTTTGGTGGCATAAGTTTGTTATAACTTATGAAAAAGACAATGGCAAAGAATTAAAATTTTGAGCATGCTTCACCTCTTCTTTTGTGTTCATTTATTTTTCTTGTCTCTGAGCAGTATTAGTGTCTTAATGTACTCATGGGTTTCCTTCATTAGCATCGGAAATTGTGCCTCTTGTTGCTGTTCAAAGAAAGGGCCGATCATCTCTGTCACAGACTGCTGCAGTACGTCATTTGACTGGTTCAGTGACAAGAACCCAAGGACTTCGTTTTGCTGTGGTCAGTTCACCAAATATTATGGCTAAAACTACTTGAGTTTTACTTGTCAGTTAATCATAATATTTTGATGTTCCTATTTTATTTAATCTATTAGGTAGATTATCTCTAGTACGCATTCGGATATATTTTGCGCTCAAATTCCTTGTATATGAAATTGTTAAAGGGAACTGTGTTTTGGTAACCTTTTGAAAGCAGAAACTTGGGAACCTTTGCAATTTCAACCTCGTATACATAAATTTCTACTATATTCAGTTTGTTGCTTATTTCATATTGTGAATGTTGCAATAAAATCTTGAGGAAGTTAGCATATCTTCAAAAATCTGCATTCTCACTTCCATTGCAAAGTGGATAGAAATTATAAAGATTTTCTTTTTGATCATTTTACTGTTCTGACCTGTAATCTCTCATCATTAAGGTTGTTGCACGGTTTAATGAAATTGTCACTAAGCAGCTCTTGGAGGGAGCTCTGAATACTTTCAAGAATTATTCGGTTCCAGATGAGGATATTGATGTGCGTATGGATTTTAGAATAACATTAACGTGCAATTTGCAATATTTTTTTACCCATTTTTTCATTTGCCTGGCAGTCTATTGATTTAATATTCGTTTTGTTTTTGCCTAGTTACATACTTACTTTGGGTTGACTTTTCTTACCTTGTTTTCCTATTTTGTTCCCCCACCATTTGTTGATCTTCTTTTGGATTAGTGCTCATGTTTCATAACCTGGAGTTATATTCAGAATATGGCTTATTTCTTATCTGTAAAAGGTGCAATCTCTCTTTCTCTGTGTGTGTGTGTGTGTGTTTCCTCCCTTTTAATATCGGCTTGACATTACCTACCTAACTATCTATTTTTGTTAGTTCGTTGTGTTAGTGAGAGGATTGTGCAACTGTCAGTCTTTGTATCCAAACGAATATGTTATCTCCAATTATTTTCATTGGCACCAAGAGTTAAATTATCTATGAAGCAAGGTAGACTTGCCATGTTCTGAATCCTATAATTGTCAGTATTACGTAGATCGGCTTATATATATATATATATAATTTAATGTGTCTCATTTGTGAGAAATATTAATGGTCACTCTTTAGGTTAACTTGGCTTTTTGCATTGCTTATACTTTTGTATATTTGAAAGAGATTATTGTATTTTTCCTTCTACCTCAGGTTGTGTGGGTTCCTGGTAGTTTTGAGATTGGTGTTGTTGCAGAAAGACTGGGTAAATCACACAAATATAACGCAATCTTATGCATAGGAGCTGTGGTATGGTGATAATAAGTTGAATCTTTTGAATGGACAAATTATTATTCTGTATTCTTGGCTGTATATGTTATTGATTAAATTATTGTTACTATTGCAACCATTGGTTGTTGCAACTTGCAAACAGATAAGAGGTGATACTACCCACTATGACGCAGTTGCAAATTCAGCAGCATCTGGTGTGCTTTCGGCTGGCCTAAATTCAGGTGTCTTTTATTTATTTATTGTATAAATTCTTATAATATGTTCATACAGCAACAAAAATTCATGCTTAAGCCTATTGCTGCTGTTTGTGTCCCTTATAATATGTTGTGATATTAACCTTCAGTGGTGCTAGTTCATAACATTTTGATCTGAAGTAGGTTTTATTTTCACCCTTTGAATTTAGATGATAATCAATTTTTCTGTTTAGATCAATCTCTACGCTTTCTGATTGACTTGAAATATGGATCAAACTTCTCAAACCTCTCTATAATTTCCTTACCTTTTCCCTGTACTTAGTCCTCCTTTAAATCGTAAGAGTCACTTTGTCGTCCTGTGAACCCGTAAGAGCCTTCTAACTAGTCCCTTGATGCTAACATTCTCAACAACGGGAGCCCAATTTTATCTTTATATCATTTGTCATGTAATTTACCTCTTCTATTCCCTTCTCTCCTCTGCTACCAACCTTATGCTTCCTCTCACACACCTTAACAATAGTCTTCATTCTATCATTTTCAACTTTCTGTGATTTACCACGTCTTAATTCCTCAATTGCCATCAAGATGAGAAATTGAAGCATTTCTGAGATGACTTTGCAGGAGTTCCTTGCATTTTTGGTGTCCTGACCTGTGACGATATGGATCAAGTAAGTTTATACTCAACCATTTTCTTTCGAGTTTTTTAAATTCTTCTTGTCGTCAATTAGGATTATGATTGTTATGATGTCTGTTTGATCGCTTTCTGCTAATTTCAGGCTCTAAATCGAGCTGGTGGTAAATCTGGAAATAAGGGTGCAGAGGCTGCATTGACAGCTGTAAGTTGATATAATATTATCCAATAATCATTTGTGAAGTTATATGAAGCCTCTTTCACTTAATTTTTTTATTAATTTACATAACCTATTTATGACATCTGTTCAAGTGTGCTTTGAGAAGGGATTGGTGAGGAGTGATACCCACCTTCCAAACTTTCCAGCTTAAGTTTCAATTTTATCCAGATTCATCAGAAAAATATTATTCTTGAGTTGATTACAGTTTACTGTTTGGTTAATCTAACACTCCATTATAAACCATATTTCAAAGGATTATTCTAATTTTGAGGGATGGAAGCAAGTTTGACTCACTTATCAGTCCTCATATCATCCCATCATTTATCATTATGGTACAATCCGACTCAACCAAAAGCAGCAGGGTTTTATTCTTAGCGGTCATTATTTAAGCAATTGAAAGTGGAGTAACTCTACCACCAATCACTCGGTTGAGCTGACAAGGGGTTGTACCCTTAGATGTCTCAGGTTCGAGTCCTGACAATGCAACCTTGTTAAATATTTGGCGGTGGAGTTTTGCCACCTTTTGTAGCTGTGTCCAGTTCGATCCGGATTAGCTTAGACTTTGATAAATCTTCCAATTGAAATGAGGCAGGAGATGCTCTAAGCAAAAGTTTAGTTGCTCATGCCCTTTCTTTTATGATGATATTTGGTAGCAAGAAATGAGGTTACTTTTGTTGTGTCCAGTTCACCGTTGAGTCTGGTCCATTATTGTTGTCATGTGCCAACACGACGTGCCATTTGTGCATTTCTAGTTACATTTAATATTTTTTTTTTATCTGTATCTGGCCTTGATGAGCTCGAGGGACCCAACTCTCTTAAACTTATTTTGTACCAAAAAAAATATTCTATTTTTAGGGTTGTTTTGAATGATGGGTTTAATTCATGTGTGCTACAGATTGAGATGGCTTCTTTGTTCGAGCATCATTTGAAGTAATGCTTGCATCATCCTGACAACGAGTTGAAAGAATTTCTATAGTTCAGGGATGGTGAATAAAACATCTGTAAGTTCACCGATCGTTGTGGTAATAAATGAAATAAAGGAAACCATTTGGGCACAGCCGTGGAATAGTGAGAAATGAGATAGGTTAGTTTACTATTTTGATGGAAGTAGTGTTTTTGCCCATAAGAGCCCTGTAGAATATTTTCCGGAATAGTTCTTGTTTCAACCATCAAACTTTGTTCTTTTTTTTTTTTTTTTTTGGTAGCACATTCCCGTTTAATGTTACAATTTGGTCAGATGTATTTTTCCTATGTGATGCAAGCTTAAAGAATAGAGTCGTGTTATTTAGAATTTTATTTGAAAATAATAATTTGACTTATGGTACATTTTATTATTGATATATCATCACGATGCTCTGCTTTGGGGTTTTCGTTGAAGCTTTGAAGTTGGATGATGACGTGGAGAATGATATGCTCTCTGTCATGCAAGTCCATTTTTATGCCACCGTTCTTTTAATTATTACTATAAGATAGGAATTACAAGAAAATATTCATATATAAGATATAAATAACACGCGCACACAAAAGCCATATCTGGTTAATTGGCTGATTGTCACGCCTTGCTTCTCTTGGATGAGTTATTTCTAGAGCATGTCTAAAATTCAAGTGCTAGAGAGGTTTTATGGCAAAGATTGTTCACTCATATTGCTTTCATCTTCAAAGCAAAGAGATGTACTCCGAATGGCACCTCCTAACCTAGATGGTGATTGGATGTAGATGTAGGTGGTTCAGTCTATAGAAATGGTGCCACTGGCATGGGCGTTGGATATAAAGCTTAAACAATTTTCTTTTTTTAATTTCTCCACCGGCGCGTTTTAAGCTATTCAGCTTACTTTTATAATTTAATGTAAAAAGGATAAAAAACATGTTAAGAGTACAATACATGAGAAGTGGAGTTGGCTGCATAGATTGTATGATACTAATATGTTTCATTAATAATAAAATCTTTAGATATATTATCAACTAAAAAAACTCCCTCTCAATAAATTGTTGAGTGTTCTTTTTAATCTTTTTCTACCTCTCTTCACATGACTCAATTTCTCCTTCAACTTAGGGTGTGGCGCCTATAATTCAAGTCACATATTAAGAGATTATTACAATCAAGAGGTGGGTAGTCAATGATCATATAATTCGTGTTTGTATTTAATTGCTGCTTATCGACCTTGTAGCTTGGTGGTGAAAGTGTTTTGCTTTCAGTCTTTCACTCTTAAAGCTCAAGCTCGAATCAGGCAAACACAAAAACAATAAAAGAGGGTTGCTTTCTAACATAGGGGCTGTTTGGTACAGAGAGATTTGGAGGTGTGGAAAATTTGAGTTGCTGGACTTAAAAAAAATTAAAGTGAGATTATAAGTTTTTAATTAATATTTCTTACTCATACATACTCTATTAAAATTTTATAATTTTATAATCACACTTCTCTAACCCTTTTAAAACCAACTCACAAATATTCCCCCATCTAAATTCCTTGTCACAAACAGCCCCTAAAGCGCCATGCCATTCTCTAGCTATCAATTTTTTTTGACAATGCCACTTGAGCACTGCAGGAGTAGATTTAATTTTTGGGACTAACTTCGCTTACTGAGAAAATTATGGTCACTTAAAAGCATCCTTCAACTACATAACAATAAATAACATCATTCACCCGAAAGTAAAGAAATTATATATAACAGATCATGCCTAAAGTTACAGAAGGCAAAAGCCTGAGCAACTCAACCCCTACTTGAAGCGCTACTATATGAAGTAATAATAAAGGGGCAACATAAAGTGACCATTGAAAAAAGCATAGGAGTGAATACAAATATTGCAAAACTAATTTAGCATAGCATGTGAGATTAAAGCCATCCTCTAAAATCGAATTAATATATCAAACAAAATTGCCTATAGACGACCTGGTAATATTACTTCTTGAGAGAAAATATCAAGATGATGTTACTTCTTTCTCCTCTTATTTCCTGGGGCAGAATTCTTGTTGAGCCCTTTAAAGTCATTTGTGGTATCAGCTGTATTCTGCTTTTTCAGTCCCTTCCTGCCTCCAAAACCAAATTTAGAATTCCTAAACTCCCGTTTCCCCTGTTTCTTTCCTTGTCCGAAAGATTGCTTTGCCTTGCCTCCGGTCCGGTCACCCGGAGAGACGCCGGGCCTTTTCTTGTTTGACCTCTCAAATACTTTTCCGTCCTCAAAGTTCAAATCCAGATCAACATCGTTGCCACTCCCAGCAAAACCGCTCTGTTGCCTTTGCTTCCTCCACTTTTTAACAGATTCTATATCTTCCTTTTTCTGCTTAGCTCTTTCTTTCAATTTCTGGGCCTGAATTTCTTTAGACAATCTTTTTGCTTCCCTGGCCTTTCTTCTCTCTTCAGCCTCTTCCATCTTCCTCTTCTCTGCTAAAAGCCGGCCCTTCACCTTCCCCATATGAGCATCTGTCTTCACCATTTCCGCATAATAGTCTGAAGGCCTGAGGAAAGGAACACCCACTGAATGAAACTTCTCAAAAGCCTGCCTAGTTCCCTCCAACGCCTGTGTGTAAAACGAAAGCTCCCGTGCCAAGTCATCATTCACATCTACTTCTTGCTCTTGATTGATATCAATGGAGAGTTTGTGTACCCATCCCACATTCTCTGGCCAGCTTATGTCTCCAAGTCTATCCAAGAGACCATCTCTGTTAAATATTGCAGTTTTAGATGGTTCAGTCAATTTCACATCTTCTCCCGATTCTGAATCTGATTCAGATGCTGACAGTTCTTCATTCAGATCTTCAACTTCATCGTTAATCATTGTAGACAGTTCCTTCTTAAGCACTCCCATTCAACCTGAACGAAAGTTGAAGGGGAAAATTAATACAATTCAAATGGTCTCTAGTATTTACAGTTTCTATTATGTTTTTTTGGGTCAAATAATTCTTCATTGAAAAAATTCAAGTTGCAAAGCTTCCTCAGCCAAAAAAAACAAAGAAAGACAGCCAGCTTTACATTCACGGAAAAACTCCTTAGCCAATAGACAGAGCTCAGCACTATCTTGGAAGAGACATAGAGCATAATAAATAATACCAACTTTTCATAATGCATTCTGTATTTCATCAAAACAGCAAGCTTAACAAATACATACTTGACATTAATGGAAATCACCATAGAGGTAGAATTTGTACACAGGCAAAGAGTTTGATGTCATTAGCAAGACAAAACTAATAAAACAATGTTCTTTCTTTATCAAATAGACATTCAACATTCTGTATTTCATCAAAACAAAAAGATCTCCATGAATGTCCAAGAGGGGGGGAAAAGCTCCATGAGATTCAATAATGATAAAAGTCATAACGTATTGAAGTTGAGCTTTCCAAAAGTAATCAAGGCTTGGCATCTTATCACCAAATAATTACAAATCATGTTCTAAATCTGAAACAATAACACTCTAAATCAGTAAGAACTGGATGAAGTGTTAAAATTAATAAATAAGATAGACTTCAATAAATCAATCAAACATATATACTCCTTCGGTCCTTAATATAAGATGTATTTACTATTTAGAGAGTTTATCGTGGTCCTGAATATAAGACAAAGTTTCCATATTTGTCAATCTTTTTCTAATTTACCCTTATTGATGCTCCCTCAACAATAATCAAGGAGGAGAGGGAATGAAGGAATTGAGGAAGATGACTAGAGCATTTTAGAAAATACATGTCATATTAACTAACTCAACTAACTTCCTTAATCTAATCAAATTAGTTAAATATTTCTTATATTAAGTAATCAAGGAGTACTTTATATCTGCTTTCTTAACAAAAAATTCAATATATAGATATTATTTATACCATGCGTTTCAAACTTGACACCGCGCTTATAAATGAACTATGGAAAAGTAGGTGTTTTCTGGCTTTGGTTCCGTGAACTATGCAAACTTACTTATTCATTTAGTTTGATACCTTGTGCAAAATATGTGTCTATCTTATCTTCCAATTAGTGTTATGTATCTTTCTTATTCTAGATAACCCAATCCTCATTTCTATAACCTTTCCTCACTAGACTAGAGAACATAGGCGGGCCTATATTACAGTCAGTGGGGCAGATGCCCCAACTGAAATCGCTATAATATCCTTTTTAATTTTTGTTCCAGCAACTTTGACGAAGATGCCTTAGCAAGCTAATTGATTCAGGAAACTCCTCCAAGCCACAGAAGAATGACAATTTAAACTCAACGTTCTAAATTGTTAGACACAACTAGAGCCAAGTCATTTCAAGTACCCTGAGAATTTTCTAAATAGATGATAATATGAAGAGATTAATAAACAGAACGCCAATACACAACAAATCCAACAACGTAAGAAACGGTGTTAGTAATCATAATGAAGAGGGCAGAAGTACAATAGCTGATTAGACACTTTTGGAGAAAGAACTACTAATAATTTAAAAAAAAAAAATTTAACTCAATCATTATTCAAGAGCGTCAAAGATTCAAACGATTACCCGACCTGATTCAAAGCCAAATTAAAATGAAAAGTTTATAAAAAAGTAAGAAATGGTGTGCGGCGTCCGACACAGGGTTGACAACAACTCAGTGAACATATGACGCGGGAAATGCATTCAAAGCCAGATTGAACAAATCAATCTTACCGGATTTTGGGAGTAGAAAAAGCCCTAGGGTTCGAATCTTCTTCAGTGCTTTCCAGAGAAAAACCACGCAGGGCTGACAATGGCGGACGGCGAGCTCGACCCTAACTCCCAAAGTATGAAGTGCTTGTTCGGACGAAGCAAAAGGAACCCCTACTTCTTGCGAGCGGGGGTTATAAATAATAGTTTGTTTCATTAATTTAGCGAGGGTTAGGTAATTCTGAAATCAGAAGTTTTTTTCGTAAATTAAGATAAAATTATAAATTATAAAAATTATCTTTTAAAAAATAATTTAAACTAAGGTTCTGAAAACCGGATCGGTCACTGAACCGGTCAGGGTACTGAGTCAAGGGTCAGTGGGTTAGATCGGAGTCAAATCGGAGCTAAACCGGGGCCAAACCGGTGAGAAATTGAATATTTTAGACTTATAAATATGAAATTCTAACAAAAAATTTTAAAAAATTAATTTTAAAAAATAAAAAAATACTGAATCGGTTCGGTCACCGGACCAAACCGGTTCAGTCACTGGTTTCTGGGGCGGACCGGCTGGTCCGGTCCGGATTCCAAAACAGTGATCTAAACATATATTTAATGAGTGTTTGGATAAATAAAGAATAAAGGTGCTTGGGTAAACCATGATTTTGAAAATTATAAATTGCCCAAACACTAAAAGCTCACAATCCCATTTTTTCTCAAAATTATGATTTTAGAGAAACTATTTTTTTACCCTTTTTTTTATGGTTGCTGGCGAATGATAATGTCCTATCATTTTCCTCCTTTTCTTTTGTCTTTGCTACAGTGATCCTCACGAGAATACTATCCTCATGTATAAATGCAATACCCTATTGCAGATACCTATCAATTATCAAATTGTCTCCATGTATCTTTATACGTCTCACTTTCTCTTTTAAAATTTTTAGTTTTACCAAGGTACCTGAAAATTTTGTACGAAATAAGAATCTTCTTCAATGCCCCGTTATATGTAAGCTTTTGAAAATTACTATATTAATTTTTTTATTAAAGTGATAGAAAATTCTTGAAAACTTGACTCTAGTATATGGACAAATGTTATAATTTTAATTTTTTAGATAAATTTATTTTATTTTTGGTATTTATTATAAAATTTAAATGTTAAAAATATATAAAATATAATCTTATTCTTGATATGAAATTATCACAAAAGATAATGTCATTTTTAGTCATTTGATAATGAAAAAGTGACTCTGATAATAATATCCAAATGCTATTATTTTATCAAAATCATTTTTTTCCAGAATCTATTATGTTCATAATCTATTCTCTAAAATCATTTTTTCACTTTTTTTTTCAAAAGATATTCTTCAAAAACTAATCAAAACACACTCTTATACTAATTGCATGATTTATATTATAAGCATGTGCATCAATTAAATATTCATTTACAAAGATGTGTTTGAGTAAACGTTTTGAGGAGTTTAACACATGGTGGACGAGGAAAAAGTAGATTTAAGTTTGTTGGTGTCCTTTTTTTTTTAATAGGAAACTGGATATCAACCTTAAATACAATAAAATTATATCAACTTATCGTCTTTCATCATTTACCACCTCTTATTCTAAAGATGGAGGATGATCAAAGAGACAAAAAATTCCTGAAATACTATGAGCAAGTTTTGCTAAATAATCAGCCCTAGTAAGATCCTCTCTAGGAACATTAACAAACCTCATCACCTGCCACTTCCTATAAATAAGAGACCTAGCCTCATTCACCAGGTCCTTAAAAGGATAGTCAGCATCACATCCACGAATTACCAAGTTAATAGCTTCAATGCAGTCCGAAAAAATAGCTACCTTACGAATGTCTCTCACCCAACATAAGTATAACCCATGAATTATACCAATCAGCTCAGCTATTGCAGGTGGAACAACAATAAGTTTACAGGAAAAAACAGTAATCCATTGTCTCTCAGGACACCTAATCATCCCCCCACAACTGTTTTTACCATCCCCAAGAACCGAACCATCAACCTCCAAGAAGAAAAAACTCTAAAGCTCCTGCGACCTTAAATCTTGATTTAAGCGTATTAAATTTGCCAGAACCCCCGCACCCAGAAGCTCCTGATCTGCACAAGCTCTGCTAGATGCAGCTAGTTGGTCTTCCTCCCGTATAGTACTCCTAAATAGTTTATTACACCGAGCCACCCAAACATCCTAACATATATAACCAAACAGAGTTGACCACAGAATCTTCTTTGTATACTCTTTCCCAACTTCATGTGTGAGATTCCATTTAACTCAATCTTATATGTGATATTCGCTGATGATATGATGGTTTATCTAGCATACTTTTTGAACATGCATTTTGTATGATTGAATGCTTGTTACTACTGAGATTTTCATGAATCTCACCATTTCCAATAACTAACATACAGCTAAAGCAAGCGGCTCGAAGAGCAAAAATGTAATCTCGGAGAGGTAGAAGACAAAGAAGAGTTTAAATGTTTTGTTGGTTATCTGTATCTATGTGTTACTGTGACTTAAGATAGTTGGATAGTCCGTATAACTATATATTTTGTATACATATAAACATAACTATAGTTGAACCAATGCCTATAGTGATAGTATTAATACAACATGCATAGTAACTCGCTATACGCAACAAGACGACAATTACCTAACACGATAAAAGAATTGGGATAGGTCAATTGTATGGAAAGAATCCCTAAGTTAAAAGTAGAGGAGTAGCGCACTCTAATAATCATAAATGAAGTTTATGGAAAAGTGAGTCCTAATGAGTTGTGAACCATTATGAAACTATTTTGAAAGTTCAAATTTTTTTAGGAAAGTTTATTTGACTACAGATTCGAATCCTATAGTGAAATTAAATTATAAGTCAATACCAAAATATATAGATTCCATGACTTAGTGATTCAGATTCTTTATGTGAAAACTCATCTAATAACTATCAAAGTAAAAAGTGGCTTACATGGTGCGCATTTGGTTCGCCAATTCTGAAGAAAAAAATTTTCTCACCTGAAATGATGTTCATTTACAGTACCTGGAGTTTGCGAAACCATAGGGAGAGGAAGAACAAAGGATGGATGTCTTGCTTTGATGATGAGAAGGCTTTGGATCAAACGCGAACAAGAGGTGGTGTTGGAATTCAATTTGTATGAGACAGGTCAAACCAATAAAATGGTAAATCAACTACCTAGTTAGCTTAATCAAGGGTTTTGAGTAGCCCACTTGGTTTAAATTGTTTGTGCGCGTGCGTGTGTATATATATATGAATATTATTTTCTTATTAAGTATGAAACGACAACATTTTGAGTTTAAAAAATATCAGCAAGTCATATTTATAATTTGATAACCATTTTTCTTGAATTATGTGTAGCTTATAGATGAATTCCATTTAGTTGTGGGTTTAATACAATTTTTATTTAAATATTAATCTTTAAAATGTTATATATATTGTATATTTTAATTATATTATTTTAATAATAATTGAGCTGATCGCAATTAACTAGCTCTTGAAAATCATTGCCCAGCTATCACTATCCGTAGCCCGTAGTAATAACTTGAACAAGAAATGAACCGAACAAATTCAACATACGAATAGATGATCTCATCAACGTTTGGCCAGTTTGATATACTGGAATTGATGTTGATGAATATGAATATGGATATAGATATGAAAATGAACTACATTAATTTCTACCCAATTTATATTTTAGATATGAGTGAAAAATAAGAGAGAAAAAAGACATGAGAAATATATATAATTAATTTTAGATAAAAATAGAAAAACTACATTAAATATTTAGAGATCCAATTTAAGCGATCCGAGGCCGATGGAGTATTAAAATATCTTCTCCCAAATTACTCCTCATAAGAAAAATCAATATCAAAATATATACATATATAAAATTTCTACCCATTCCATTGAACCTCATAGAGTCATACCGATATATTAGTAATTCTCTGGAAAGAAAAAAATGGGGAAAATTTCAGAAAAAATACCATGAAAAATAAAAAAAGGATAAATCATTATTCTGAAATTGTAAAATCTCATATTAGTATGGTGGAGTAATTTGGGATTATGAAATATCGGTGAAAAGACGCTCCTGCCCTTCACCTCTCCTTCTCTCTCAATTCGGAATAACAACACCGATCTCTTTATTAATAACACTGTATTTTGTATTAATAACTCCATTTTCTTCTTTTATAATTTTGTATTTCAAAAAAATCGAGTTGTTAATGTAAAATATGATGTTATTAATAAAGAGACGGGTGTTGTTATTGGCTTCTGAAACAAGAAAGTGAAGTTATTAATGTAAAATATGATGTTGTTAATATAAAGACGGGTGTTGTTATTAGCTTTTGAAACTTGTGAATTTTTGGTTTTTGAAAGAAAAGAGTGAAGTTATTAATGTAAAATATAGTGTTGTTAATAAAGAGTCCGGTGTTGTTATTCCGAGCTGAGAGAGAGGGAGAGCTAAAGAGCAACATCGTTTTTTCATCGAAATTTTAAAATCCCAAATTCCTCCACTGTACTGACACCGAACTCATATGAGATTTGTAATTTATTCTTTCCTATTTTTCATGATATTTGTCTGGAATTGTCCCAAAAAAAAAAACACCTCATTCCAAAAAATGCTGGCAAAAAAAAAAAAAAAAAAAAATCCCCAAAACAAAAAATGTTCCCTCCCATGAACAGAGTGTTACAGACTTCCAGGGTAAGTGCCTCTCCGATCCTCCCCTCCCCTCCGCTTCATCAACCTTCTTTTTCGTCCAATTCATTCCGATCAGAAAATTCACCACTTTAACGTCGGGTCGGTAATAGCAGATTCTCTGCACTATCACCACCCACACAGGTACTCTTTCTTTTTTCGATTCCCCTCTTTAGTTATCTCCTTATTTTCGTGTTCCTATAACATTCTTATAGGAAAAAAAGTCTTGTTTAGTGGCCACCAAGTCCCTGATTTTACTGTTTCTGTTTACAAAGTTTGTGGGTTCTAATCATTCTGCTCAACGAATCTTATCTTTTTCCAGGTATAGGTTTGAATTAGTTTAGTACCTGAAGGAGTTGAAATTAGTGAGAATGGCATCAAAACGGGGAAGGGAAATTAATAGTGAGTCGAAGGAGGAGGAAGAGCATAAGTTTGTGTCTGATTCAAAGAGGCAAAGATTGGTTGAGGAGTCTTCTCCCTCTCCTCCTCCTGTTTCCATTGCAAATCCTCTCTCTGGTTTGGCCAACAATTATGCCGATGTAGACGAAGAGGAAGTTTATGCGAGAAGGGAATCGAATACTACTGTTGGTGACAAGGTAAATGGTGACTCCCAGCGAAATGGGCATGGATATGATGAAGAGATTGAGGAGGAGGATGAGGAAGATTCACATGAACAATTGAGTGTGGGAAGGCATAGCCGCCATGTTGAGGTTCGGAGGGACTGCCCTTATCTTGATACTGTTAATAGACAGGTATTTTAATTCATCTGCTGCATTGTGGACACTGAACTTTTCTGGTTTGTGTTTTTGCAGTGTACCATATATGGACTTAATATTTGTTTTTGGTTCTTTAGTATGGTTGGAAGATGGCTGTGACTATTTTCATTACTTTTAACATTGAGGTTCTTGTTCCTTTTCCCTTCTGTTGAATTTCTTATTCACTTCTGGTGATACTTTGCAGGTTTTGGATTTTGACTTTGAGAAGTTCTGTTCTGTGTCTCTTTCAAACTTAAACGTGTATGCATGTTTAGTTTGTGGGAAATATTATCAAGGAAGAGGGAAGAAGTCTCACGCTTATACTCATAGCCTAGAAGCAGGACATCACGTTTATATCAATCTTCGAACTGAGAAAGTTTATTGTCTTCCTGATGGATATGAAATTAATGATCCATCCTTAGATGACATTCGGCATGTTCTAAATCCAAGGTTGGTCTAATTTGTTTATTTTGCAGCACTTGCTGTGCAGACAATTTTCTTTTTGGAACATATATCTTAAATGATCAGCTATTGGCTAGTAGTTACGTATTATAAATTTACTGTTTCATATATGGATCATCAGCTGTTGGAGGATTCAAGAGTTTTATCCTTTTTGGAAGCTCAAAACTGAAATAATGGGCTGCCAAAATTAAACTAAAAAAAGGTCTTTTTAAATGGGGAATACTTATATTTCTTGTTTCTTTGGCCATTGTTGTATTTTCTTGACCGCCTGTGTCTTTGGCCAACATGCTGGACTGTCTGTTTTCAACATCAATTACATTAGCACATTTGTTTTTGTCACAATTTTGACCTTGTGGTCTCCCTGTTTGTAAATTTTCTTTGTTATGCATGTAAGCCTTTCAATCTTCTGGTGATATTCTTGTTGCTTCATCCCCATTAGTTGATCACTACTTGCTCTGATGATTATTTATTCCCGCTATTCATCATTAATTGAAAACATTTGAAGATTATTTTTAACTTAGTTTTATGGTTATTGTTTAGAATACCTGCTACCTTCCTATTATTACTGCATCCTCTTTAAAGAAAAGAGGTTTTTTATTAATGAATGAAATACTTGGGCGCACCTGAGTTCTTTTCTAATGTCCTCCATCTGTAGGTTTACTAGAGAACAAGTTGAACAACTTGACAAAAATAAGCAATGGTCTAGGGCACTTGATGGCTCTGATTACCTTCCCGGAATGGTATTTTCTTCATCTTGATTATAAAATAACTGGAATTTCACTTATTTCTGGCTGGTCAATAAATGCTGTTTGCTTATATTTTGGCATTGATTAAAATTTTTAGGTCGGACTTAATAACATCAAGGATACTGATTTTGTCAATGTGACCATTCAATCCTTGATGAGAGTTACTCCTTTGAGAAATTTTTTTCTTATCCCAGAAAACTATCAGCATAGCAAATCTCAACTTGTTCATCGATTTGGTGAACTCACCAGGAAGATCTGGCATTCGCGGAACTTCAAAGGACAGGTTTGCTTTTGTTATAGACATCTTAAAACTCGTTCTGGCATTTTTGCAGCTAAATTTTTAATGTTTGTGTCTGTAGGTTAGTCCGCATGAGTTTTTGCAGGCTGTGATGAAAGCCAGTAAAAAAAGATTTCGGATAGGGGCACAATCTGACCCAGTTGAGTTTATGTCCTGGCTTCTTAATACAATGCATGCCGATCTTAGAACCTCAAAGAAGAATAATAGCATAATATACAAGTGTTTTCAGGTTCTGCTCTGATCCATTTTACTTTTTTTATTTGTTTTTTACTGGAACATTTTTTCCTAGCTGCAACTAACTTGTGCTTGCAGGGTGAATTGGAGGTTGTAAAAGAAGTTCCTAACAAACAAATCACCGAGAGGAAAGAAAACAATGAGGAACAAAACCCTAATGACAAACTTTCAGATGGTAGCATTGAGAGGGATGCCTTTGTCACAGAAACTTCCAGGATGCCATTTTTAATGTTAGGATTGGACTTGCCACCACCTCCTCTATTTAAGGATGTGATGGAGAAGAATATAATACCTCAGGTACTATCTCTGTGATGTAGTTCTGTTACATTGCTTCTGAAATTATATAGTTTCTGTAACTTTCATTGACCAATGCAGCTTTGGGTGTGGATTTTGGATCTTGTTAATTAGACTGTAATATTAATATCTGGTGGTCATATAGCATTGCTAAATTCTGTTAAAATTGAGGATATGAGTGTCATTACGAATGTTGTGAACCTTGATTGGTATGCCTGTATCTCAGTGTCACTATGTGAAAAAGAAAAATGAGCAGCTTGTGATATGTTCTTGATGGAATATGCTTATTCCGGCCAAAAAAAAAAAAAAAGATGGAATATGCTTATGAAGTTACACCATTTGGCTCTGATTCCAAATGGTAGAATCTGAAACTGAAAGATATAGGAATAAAATAGAAACAGGGATAATCTCCTAAAAACACTCGAGCAAGTTTCTCACTTGAATCTCACTCTACTAAACTCATCAGCCAAAAAGAGGAGAATCTCCAGTTGAATAAATAAATAATCACTCAGATTAATGCAAAATATCCAAAATTTTATCAACAAATTCTATGATTTGGCCTTATGAAACCACATGCACATTTTGCTAGTTGTATTCAAATTATGCACAGTTCAACCAAAAAGTATACAAAAGAACAGAAAATGTGCTGAAATGGTATTAACTTCAGGAGGTTATCATCTCCCAATAAACTCCCTTAAGCAAACATGTTCCAAGTTGCCTACCCTATAAAATCCATTGGCACCAGAGGATCTTGTTAGGATCGATGGTAGACACTAGGCTAAAAGTTAAATCTATTAGCCAAAGTGCAATTCTGTTTCCTTATTGCAAACGTGCAACATAGAACAGGGGGCAAGTGCCAAGGTCTAAATAAGGAGAGTTTATGGATGTGACCAACCTTCAATCAGCCAACAGACCCTGTCTGTTCAATTGCCACTTAGATTGATTCTCATCAATGGCATGGAGTTTTAATACCCCATTACTATAAACTAGTACAACCCCAAAAAGGCATACACAATAGGCTCTGCTCATCTCTCCCTTGAAAATTATCTTTTAAAAGGAAAAAATAAACTAGAATCCACAGACATATTGTGTAAATTCTAGTTTAAATAGCTCGATAAACAAATCCTCCAAAGGCCCATTACCCACCATATTTCCTGCCTTAAAGTACAGTGCAACCATGTTCAGCTCAGAGTCCCATTTTTATGAAAAGGATTGCCACCTTTCGTTCAGTAGTTCCACAAGGTTGCAGCAGGTTCGTGGCTTTTCCTAAAAGCCCCCGTTATTATATATTTGAAGATGTATTCTCAAATTCTCATTTAGTAATTTCTCCATCTACCCACGTCATGTGGCTTTGGATTTTAGTTGTTAGCATCCACAACAATTTAGTCATTAATTTGAATTAATTGCATCCTAGAAATGCTATGTGAGAAAGCATTAAAGGAAAAAAAGAAATATAAGAAGCGAGCATAATCTGCTACTTTAACACTTTTCTAGACAAACTTTTCTTGATAATTAGGTTTTGTATTTGAGTTTCTTTTTATGCCCCTCTCTTTTCATCTTGGCTAATTAGGTTTTGTTTCCAGGTTCCACTCTTCAACATATTGAAGAAGTTTGATGGGGAGACTGTCACAGAGGTGGTCCGTCCTCATATAGCTAGAATGCGATATCGTGTTACTAGACTGCCACCATACATCATTGTACACATGCGTCGATTTACAAAGAATAACTTTTTTGTGGAAAAGAATCCTACATTGGGTGAGAATTAATATTGAAAACAGGCTTTTCATAATTTTAATCTGAATACAGCAATGCTTATTTCTAAGTTGATCCTAACTTTACTCATTATTTGTTTCAGTTAATTTTCCTGTGAAGAACCTGGAGTTGAAGGATTACATCCCCTTGCCAACACCAAAGGAAAACGAGAAATTGCGATCTAAATATGATTTAATAGGCAATGTTGTTCATGATGGCAAACCTGGCGAAGGATCCTACAGAGTATTTGTTCAGCGCAAATCAGAAGAACTTTGGTAAGTTCTAGTCCTTGACAGAATGAAATCAATCTAAATGGATTTATAAATTATAATATAGCTGTGGACTCACAAAAAAAAAAAAATATTTAGGTATGAGATGCAAGATTTGCACGTCTCGGAAACTCTTCCTCAAATGGTTGCACTCTCAGAGGCTTATATGCAGATATATGAACAGCAGCAGTAACATTGATAGATATAATGGTAATTTCATGGCGGAGTGGTTCAGGGTTTTGAATGTCCTTTTTGTTAGAATCCTACTCAGAAGATGAAATATCCCAATCCCAGTTTCTGCTTGTTGAAGATGTTTAGTTTAGGCATGAATAGGAACTTCAGCATTAAACTTGTAACTTAACTGCATTGTTTTTGTTGTAAACTCTATAACTCTTCGTCTTTATTGCTTAGCTCCTGTTTTTTGTAAGCTTGGAATTGTACTTGAGCTGGTAGGTTGCCTGATTTTCCTTGGTGAAACATCAATATAGTCCATGGGTAAGTTTGCTAAGTCATAATTGATATTATATAGCTTATTTCATTAATATCTAAATAATTTATATTCTTAATATTGTTATAGTGTTCCAAATTTATAGTTTGGATTGAATGGACATGTTGCAGTAATAAATTAAAAAAATATAAAATTGTTTTAAGAATGTATTTTTAACCAAAAATTGTGTTAAGAAGTCTTTTTAAACCAAAAATAATTTATGAAGTTAAAATCCAGGCGCATTGCCAAGACTTTGACTTGATTTCCATATGATTGCTATTTTTTAAAAAGCAAAGTGGTAATGTTACAATCAATCATCAATCAATATTATTATATATTATATAAAACTATTTAAAAGTCACAGACGATACAACCAATTTCTTCAAATTTCAATGCAATATATATTTTAACAGATTGACAATCTTGTCTTTAGAGGAAAACACAAATTTTCAATCCAAGCATATTGATAGCATATAATGATCAAATTAAAGATTCCCCTCATCAAAACTATTTTTATATTTAAAATATGATTGACTGTACAAATAATTAAATATGCAGACAAAATGGAAGTTACAAATTACAAATTCTCAGTGATACAACTAATCTTTGCTTGGACAAAAATTTGATTTTTGCTATCATGGTAGGTGTCTTCTGATGGCAACAACTGTTCTTGGATCCAGGCAACTAGCCGTGAAACTTCTCCATCTAAGTTCAGGGGACGCCTCTGCAGACTCTGACAAAAATGAGATTTAAATTTAACCCATTGTTTATAATCTCACAACATGATTATATGCAAAAACATATATAAAAAAGGAATGATTACTATCTCATAAGTCCACAAGCAATCATATACTTTGCGGAATATGGATGTGTCTGAAATTCACATGTTCAGTAATATAATTGGCCATGTAGGACATTTTTGAAAACTTGGGGGGAGGGGCGAGAAACTGAATTTTGCATACAAATTATTAGTTAGAAGAATTTAAATAATTAGTTAGAAATCCTATAATTATAGTTGTAGATGTTAGTTGTAAAAAAAATGTTTTAGATAAAATATATTATATGAAACATATACATCAGAGGTAGTGGAGGGAGAATACTATGAAACAATTTTTTTTTTTTTTTTGCCCCAAGTTAGTCCGCTTATTACGCTTGAGGGAAAACCGCATTCAGGTTCCAATAACTAGAAAAAATATTAAAAAGTCTTAGTGTAGATTCCCCTATCTAAAAACTCTCTGAGGATTGCAGTGATATAGATTTTAAATGTGAAATTACCTTATTGCCCTCATTGATTAAAAAAGGGAAAGAGAAGCATAAGGGCTTGTCAATATAAACAATATATGACTTATTAATGAAAGCTGTTTTAAATTATATTGGGAAAATGTCATTAGTTAATATTGATTGTTTTGTCAATGATTACTCTATGACTTGTCAATATAGGAATATACACTTGTTAATGAGAGCTATTTTAAATTGTATTAGAAAAAATGACATTAATAAATATAGATGAGCTTATTCGTAGACACTCTATGACTTGTCAATATAGACATATATATTTATCAACGAGAGTTGTTTTAAATTAAATTGAAAAAATAACATTAATTAACATAAATAGACTTGTCAGTATAAGCATAAACACTTGTCAAAAGAGGAGGCACATATACTTGCCAATATATAACTTAATACTATAGGCACATAAACTTGTTAAAAGATGCACATACACTAGCCAATGTATAATTTGTCAATATAAGGCACATAAAAACTTGTCAAAATAGACAAATATAATTTCACATTTAAAATCCATATTATTAAGGTCCCTAGAGAGTTTTCAAATAGAGGAATCTACAATGGTATTCTTTTAATATTTTTTCTGATCCTTAAGACATGAGTGCGATTTTCCCTGTATTATATATATTGCTTAATTTCACAAAGCTTCATATTATATATATATATATTGCTTTCCATTCTAAACTCTTTAATATCCCTTTTACTTACTCCTACTATCACGAGTGTACGACGAGTCGACGACCTTGCTTCAACGAAGATTTAATTGGCATAAATCAACAATTATATTTTATAAGAAAAGATTATATGTCTCATTTATTTATTTGGTTGTGTATATACATAACTCCCAAAGACATATATGATATGATGAAACGATGGAGTATTCACATTTTTGCTTGTCATGGGAATGGTCCAACTTTACGTGCTGGAAGAATATTATTACACTTAAATTGGCAGAAGCCAATGCAATAATCGGTCGCGCATTGCTTCATGAAATCGTCGAAGCATTTTTTAGGGTCTTCATGTGGCTACACGGCTCCTCCGCCGCCTCCTCCTCCTTGGCTGCCGCCGTCCACCGCCTCTGCAGCTATCAGAAGAATGAGCATCAACCCCAATATTGCTGTCACTTTGTTCAAACCGATTTTTGAATCCCCACTTTTCACTGCTCCTCTAAGCTCTTCCGACCTATGTTTATTTATATAGAGGAGGTCATTAATTATTTATGATTTTCAATTAATGTATGAGTCATTCATTTATTTATTTTTAGCTAATTCAAGCCATTGTTGTGCTGGCATTTACTTTAGTTTTGCTCCTGTGTAAAACTATGAATTATGAGATAATATTCAGGAATACAAGACATTAATTATTAGATCATTTTAGCATACGTTTCAAAAACATAAGCCACACCATATTTATGTTTTTCCAATAAAAACATCTTAATAATCTTAATAAATGTTTTTCCACACTAATGAATTTTTATGAAAAGGGAAAAAAGTATTATTTCATTTGATTAATGATTTGGAAATTTTAAAATATATAATTAAATGATGGCTTTAAATATGATGTTCAAGGATTATGACAATTGTGCAGTATATCAATTCAATTCCTTTGATTTTTTTTTTTGGTTGGGAAAAAAATCCTCAGATTTTATTTATAAGACCCTCGGAGAAGGAATTTTAGGCCCTGTTTGATATGAAGCACTAAGGGGTAGGGATTGAGATTAGACTAGGGATTATGTTAGAATATATTGTTTGGTATGAAGAACTACAGATAACCAGAGATTGAGAGTAACATGAAAGTGAGATTGCTGCAAAGCCACCTCCCCTGGTATTGCGTTTTCAATCCCGGGACTACAAAATTATAGAGAAAAAAATATCTTTAATTAAAATATATTTCAGACAAAAATACCCTTTTTTAAAAACAAATAAATAAAACACACCTCAAATATAATAGAAAATAAAATAAGATGCCAGGTTGTTCGCCTCCAACATCAAGATCTCTTACTCATCCTAGCCAGAACAACAGCTTCTTCTTTTGAAATGTATTCTAGTCTCTTTTCAAAATCATCCTCACATAATCTAAATATTGCATTCCAAATTCTGGAAAAAAGTCCCTTGCGCTTCTTTCTATTCCCAGCGGCCGTAGAAACATCCCCTTTCTTTTCATCTTTTCCAACTCATACACATTTCTTTGGTCGGACTATTCTTCTATTTTGGAGAATAAAGCTAGACATACATCAACTAATATATATATATATATATATATATATATATATATATATATATATATGGGGATTCATTAACCATTTCTTCAGTGCAGTAACAGAATTTTAAACCGGAAAAAATGACGGAAACTAATTAAGGGGAAAGCAAAATCCAAAACTAAAATTGGAGCTTACAATGGAGATCAGAAGATCTGAACTGGGATCGAACTATCAGCAAGAGGATATCGAAACTCAAGATTTCAGACAGCCCCAAAGATGCTGTTATAAACAGGGACAAATGGATTTGACATGATAGAGGGAGCTTGCTCATGCACAGAAATGGCCGACTGATGAAGGTGGAGTTTTCTAAGCTGTAGATTAAATTTGGAATTCAGGGTATGGGTATTTAGGTCTTTTCATAATTAGTGGTTATTTATTAAATATGATTAATGAAATTAATTCCTCCAATTATTACTTTGTACCAAACATATTTTTAAAACATCAATCCCAGTTCCAATCTTAGTCCCAATCCTAATCCTCGTCACAGTCCTAATCCATCAAAATTCAGCACCACATACCAAACAAGCCCTTAGGGTCCATTTTATAAGGTGCATGCTCCATTGATTATTTATTTTATTTTTTTTCTTATACCTCTCTTAAATGTTTTTTTGGCATTAATATACCCCTCTTTAATGTTGATATCAAAAAGTAGATTTTTTTTGGAATCTTTATTGAAAAAAATGCTTACATTTAGTATTTGACAATATCTCAAATAAAATTACATTCAACAAAAGGATACCTATATTTCTATAAAAAAGTGGCTTATAAATAAAATAAGCGAGTTACATGAATTAATTGAGCTCTTTCATTTTGGTGGTAGTGCATTTAATACTAGGAAAAATCCTAGATAAAGAACATAGAGATTATAAAATGATGGGGAAGTGCTCTTAATATTCATAATATGGAAGAAGATACTATATCTAAAAAAGAGATTTTATAGTTGAACTACAAATATAAAAATGAAGGAAAATAATAAAAATACCCGTAATTATTAAAAAAAAAAAAAGTTTCCAACTACCTCACCGGAGACCTTGCCGGCACCCTACTGCCGGTCCAGGCCGCGAGCGGGAATAATTATTCTTATAAAATTTTCCATTTTATTACTATATCCTTACGTTTTTATTAATAAATGAGATATTTTAAGGAGGATGTTTTAATCAATTTATAACAATAAATCTTGTTCGTTTTCTTTATCCACATGTCATCCATGACCTTAAACAATACTCCCACCATTTCGTTTTATAAGATACCATTATTTGAATGAGTATATGTATGTTTTTTTTTTGTATAAGGCACCTATGTCTAAATATTTAATCCATTTTTTTTTATCCTCAATTCATTATATGTCTTCTCATTTCTTCCTACCCTTAATTTATTATAACTTTTTGATTTACATAATTTAGTTATTGGTATCTTATAAAAATGAACAGAATGAGTAGTAAATACTACTATACATTTGAAATTTATTACAAGCATTTAATAATAACTTTATATAAATTAATAAAATTATTTATTTCTATGAAATATTAAAATTACTCAATAAAAATTATTAGTTAGAAGAGTTTAATTAATTATTTAGAAATCCTATATTTCTAGTTATAGATGTTAGTTGAAAAAAAAATTAATATTTTAGATAAAATATATTATATGAAACATGATTTTTGGTTTTCCCCCCAAATCAGTCCACTTATTACATTATATATATTTCTTTTGTTACGAGTATATATATTGTTTTTCATTCTAAATAATTTAATATCCCCTTTGCATACTCCTTCGACCCCGAGTGTACGACCTTGCTTCAACGAAGAATTAATTAGCATACATCAACAACTATATTTTATCAGAAGAGATGATATGTCTCATTTATTTATTTAGTGTTGCATATACATAACTCCCAAAAACATATATGATATTATGAAATGATGGAGTATTTATTTTTTTTGTTTGTTATGGGAATGGTCCAACTCTACGTCCAGCAGGAGGAATATGACACTTAAGTTGGCAGAATCCAATGCAATGATCGGTGGCGCACTGCTTCATGCAATCGTCAAAGCATTTTTGAGGGTCTTCCTGTGGCTGCACGGCTCCTCCTCCGCCGCCTCCTCCTCCTTGGCTGTGGCCGTCCACCGCCTCTGCAGTTATCAGAAGAATGAGCATCAACCCCAAAATTGCTCTCACTTTGTTCAAAACCATTTTTGAGTCCCCACTACTTTTCACTGCTCCTCTAAGCTCTTCCAACCTATGGTTATTTATATAGAGGAGGTCATTAATCATTTGTGATTCTCAATTAATGTATGAATCATTCATTCATTTTATTGGCTAATTCAAGGCAATGCTGTGCTGGCATTTAATTTAATTTAATGCTATATATAGCAGTTAATTATGGTGTATGGATTCAGGAATACTAGACATTAGTTATTCGATTATTGTAGCATACGTTTAAAAAACGTAGGCCATACTATTTTATGTTTTTTCTCCGATCAAAACATTTTAATAAGATACATATAGACCAGCATTTTTATTGTCTTTTTCTAGAGACCTGTTTGAAAAATAAGAGAACAATGCTAAATATGCGCGTGTGGGGGCAAAGAGAATTCAAGCACGAGTTTGCGCTACAATGCTTATTTTCTCTCCTCTCTGCCTCGGATCTGCCTTTCAGCTTGCACACATATGTATATACATCTTCCTCATTATCTTCTCATAATCTCATATCCACCCTTAGATCATAAAATGGATGGTTTAGATTTAATATTTTATAAAATTATTATTATAATATTTTATAAATTAAGATTGTTTTATTTTTATTGATTGCAATTATGAATGGTATAGATCAAATTTTAAGAATTTAAATTTACTTATTTATGTTTATAGAAATAGTTTTATAAAAGATTAAATCTGAACCATATATTGTTTTAATCTAACGGTAGATATGAGATTATGAGAAGAAAATAAGAAGAGGATAATGAGAGAAACTCAATTCAGTGTTATCTCATATACTTAATATAAGAGTTAAATAACTAATTTAAAAATATTAAAAAAATTGGTTAAGTTAGTTATTTGTAACAATTTTTTATTTTCTTAAAATATCCTTTTTTTAATAGTGTACAATGTAAATATCCATTATGAAAACCCACTCACTTTTGCAATCAATATGGTTCTTTGAGGAAAACATATATAAATTTAGAAGGCAAAGTGAATTGATATTTTATACTTCCTTTGGTCCTATTTATAAATATGTCTAAAATAAACTTTATTTTTTAAGTACGACCTTATTAATGAGTGTCAAGTAATAGAGAGAAATAAAGTAAATATAAATATCATCAAACTTTTAATTAATATGAGGTAAAAATGGAACAAGCTCATTAAATATTTAAACAACTCTTGTTGGGCTTTCATAAAAAAAGATTAAGACAATTCAAATTCTGAGCTCTTATAAAAAGAATCAGAGGGAATATTTAATACTAAAATAGTAAAATGGACTCTTTTTGTATCTCCAACATTTTAAAAGCCAAGCCAGACATCGAACCAGAAAAGTTAATGGGTTATAGTTCAAACGGTTGAAATAGTTAAGCCGTGTCTAGCTGAACTATTGACTAAATAGTTAAATAAGAAAAATATTATATACATGTATAAAGTAATATATGTATAAAAAATTATCTAAATATAAATGATTTTATAATAAGTTCAAATAATCCAAATTCATAATGGGTATCTTATGTCACAGGTATTTAAAATTAATATGAATATAGTTTTACCAAAAAAAAAATGAATATGAATATAAATGATTAATTATTTATTTATTAAAAATTATTTCAATATGAAATACTATTTTCCTTGGTCCTGTCTGGGTCTGGCACTCAAAACGTTGCCTAACTCTTATATTAATATAATATTATGACTTAAAAATAGGATAAAAAAAAAATCTTTCCTTTATACCTTTCTAGAGAATTATTTATACGTAACTCTCTGTTAGGAGTAAATGTATAGGGTTCTTTAAAGAAATTATTATTTTAGTATGAAATCTGGTGCATTAATTGAACGGATGTGGTGTCATGATTAAGAAGGTAATGAGAGATTAACAATTAATACTGTATACAATTAAACGTCAATGTATGATCTTGAATTTAAAGTGAGCATTTGGGAACCACAGAAAAAGAATGTGTTCAGAGATTGATACTCAAAATCTCAAACCTCACTCTAATCTTATTTATATGTTCACGTTGCCTAATGTTTAGATATGAAAGTTAATTAACTCAATAAATATATACTTTCATTTTGTTTGAACCCTACCATTGACAGGCCCGCAACGATCCCTCTCCTCTGTGAGAACTTTTGTATTCTTCTTGCTCCTTCTTCCTTTATCTCCTTTCTCCATCAGTAACCTTAGTAAGAATCCTTTCTTGCTTAGGTCTTGTTCTCTATTTCTTCTTGTTTATTTCACGTTCGTGCAAGTGAAGTTTGTTGGGTGTGTGAGTATGTGATCCTAGCAGGTTTTGTACGTGTTGGTGCTATCTGTGTGAAAGTGTTAGAATGGAAAGCGGACAAAATAGCATCGGAAATAAGCGAAACGAAGAAGTGCAACTTGACCTGATCGAACTCCATTGATGAGGAATGGAAGGGACGTGCCCTTATTGGAAGACTTGAAATAGATAAGTCTCTGAATAGGGGCAAATTGACACGGAATTGGAGATCCACGATATGCCTGACAAAACTGTTTCCTTTTTCGATTTGTTAAATTGGAGGATTACAACAGAGTTCTAAAGGGTCGTCCATGGTCGATACAAGGTGCCTTACTAAACATTCAGCACGGGGATGACCCTATGGTGTTCAGCGAGGTTAACCTTACTTGGTGCCCATTTTGGATTCAATTTCATGGCCTCCCACATATTGTCTTTGATCGTGAAAATGCCATTAAGTTAGGGAATGCGGTGGGGAAGGTGATGATGTTTGAAGCTCCGAAGCTACATAACATATTGACTAGGACTTTCATTCGGACCAGGCTCCTTGTCAATATCTCGAAACCTGTTGTTATGGGTTTTTGGGTGCCTCGACCGCAGAGGGATCCCACTTGGGTTAAAGTCTGATATGAATGCCTCCAAAATTTCATTATGACTGTGGAAGGATCGGGCATGAAGCGGAGTGGGCGATGAGAAGGAAGAGTACGATAACTGGCTTAGTACACAACATGTGAAAACCATTGAAGAGGCCATAATCGTGTGTGATAATGCCTGGGATGAGGCGGAGCTCCTGAAGAAGGGCTTGTCGCCAGTGAACGAAAGCCGTTGTAACGAAAGGACGGAGGGAATTAGCTCTGGAAAAGAAATGGCTGGAAATCAAACCGAAAAATCTGGGATTGCTATAATAAAAGGAATTGATGGGAGCAACGGGAAAATCGTAATAAAGTTGCATTTACTGAGCAAAATTGAGGGGGGGATCACTATTAATAAAATCCTGAATGTAAAAGACCACATTTCAGATTTCCTGAAATCTCAGCAACTACCAGATATCTTCAAGCACTCTTATACGGGGGTGATTAATCCAGTTAATGTCAAGCTTACATGTGATTCAGGCCCCAGAATCTCCTAAAAGCCCACCTCCTCATGCTCCAATGACTATCCCAAATTATCAAGTGGATTTCCCAACGGAGGAATTAGAGGTCCCCAATGCTTTAGTTCCTTTTACTGGGCTATCACCTTTATCAGCAGTTCCTTGTGGATTGAACCGAATCAACTTGGAAAGATACCAAATACCCTCAGATGATGACAAATACCTGAACCCAACTAAGAAGAGGAAACTTTTCAAAGAACCTGAGGATAAAGCTGTGCCGACTAACACTGGATCGGAGAAGCTACCCAGTCAGGTGTGACTCGTGTAAGCTATCGCAAATTAAAAAATAACCATCGTGTCAAGAAAGGAAAACGTAAAATCAACAAGTAGTGCGGTGTGGAATTGAGCACAAATGAAGGGAAAGAACGAATTATCTATCCAGAGAATTGGCTTAATACTGAAGGCTCGACCATCCAATATATGTCTCTTCTATCTCATATAATGTCGATGGCTGTCACCAAGCAGCCATCGGTTCACCATGAGTCTTCTATCTTGAAACTGTTAGGGGTTAGGAGTTCCTCTGGCAGTCAAGAACCTTAAGGAGGTATGTAATAAACAAAAACCCTACATTGTCTTCCTTATAGAGACAAAGAAGAAACATCGGTATGTTAGCAAAATCATACAAAGATGTGGCTTTGATGAGGAATGGATAGTGGATCCTATCGGGATAAGTGGTGGCTTAGCATTATTTTGGGAGAAAGAAACAATTATTAACGTCATCTCTTCATAAGAAAATGTTATTCATGTATCAGTATCATCCTCAATGATTGATTTCCCACACTACATATCCTTTGTTTATGGCCCTCCAATTGAGAAAGACAGGTGCAGCGTATATGATAGCACTGCCCAGTTTACAAGTCGCTAGGCAGAGAGCTGGGTATGTTTGGGAGACTTTAATCACACTATTTCTCATCAAGAAAAGCATTGGGGGAATCCAAGAGCTATAAGGAAAATTCTCAACTTCCAAAAGTTCATCTCTGATTGCTCTCTAATTGATCTGAGATTCAGTGGTTTATGGTTCACATAGTGCAATCACAGACAGATTGATACAACAATTCGGGAGAGACTTGACCGTGCTATGGGAAATGATATTTTTTGCCACAACTTTCTATTTGTCCAAGTCTTTCATATTGATCCATTAGGATCAGACCATTATCTTTTGTTTGTGAATTTTAGCCATGTTTCTTCTAATAAAATAAGACCTTTCAGATTTGAGGATTATTGGACTTCTCACAATGATTTTATGCAAGTCCCCCATAAAAGTTGGGAAGTCGGTGTGCCCGACGGAAATGATATAGTAACTCTGTTTGCATTAAAGCTTAACAATTGCAGGAAATATTTAATTGACTAGGGCAAACTGGCTTTTCCCAATAATAAAAGAATGATAGCGTTGTTAGAAAATCGCCTAACCAAGTGTAGACATGGATTTCGGACAGAGGAAAGTGCTCAGGAAGAGGCTGAACTCCTTAGTTGCATTGAGAAACTGATGGATCAAGAAGATAATTACTAGTGGCAGCGATCTCGTGTTTCTTGGCTTAAATCAGGCGATAAGAACTAGAAATTCTTCCACCTATATACTCTAATCAGGAGACGTCAAAACTCAATCTTGAGTGTTAAGGATGATAGTGGTGTATGGATGAGAGACACAGGTATTATTAATAATATAGTTACTGCTTATTTCACTAACCTCCTCTCTCCCTCAGGTTCGTGACAATTGGATGGTGCATTATGGTTTATTGACAGGAAAATTGATGATATTACAAATGATTTATTGCTCCGTCCGGTAACTAGAGAGGAAGTTCGTTTGGCCACATTTGAATTGGGAGGATCTAAGACTCTGGACCACATGGTTTTCCAAGTAAATTCTACCAATTTTCTTAGGAAGAGGTGGGAGACGCAATCTTCAATTTGGTAAGGGATTTCTTTGATAAGGGTATAACTCTGGAAAGTACCAATGGCACTAATATTACCCTTATTCTTAAGGTGGATAAAACTAAAATTATGTCTTATTTTAAATCTATTGGCATTTGTAATTTTTTCTATAAAATCATTTCTAAAATTTTGGCCAATAGGATGATAGTGCTGTCTTTGTAAATGTATCACTCCTAACCAAGGTGCCTTTATCCCATGTAGATTGATTCAAGATAATATCATCATACTCCATGAAGTGTTTCATTACTTAAGGTGAAAAAAAATACTGTTAACAAGTTTGAATTTGCCTTAAAAATGGACATGAGTAAGATTTATGATAAAGTTGAATGGGATTTCTTAAAGCAAGTGCCTTCTCATCGAAATGGGTCTCTTTTACAATGAATTGTGTGGAATCGGTTCATCTTAACTTTTGTATTGTTGGAGAGAAAATTGCCTCCATTAACCTTGGTAGAGGACTTTGTCAGAGAGACTTTTTATCACCTTATCTATTTATTCTATACCTGGAAGCACTTTCTTGTATGATAAATAAACAACTAATACAGGGACGTCTTAAGGATGCTGATCTAAGAAATTCTTGTCTTACTTTATTTCACAGTTTCTTTACAGATGATGCCTTGTTTTTTATGAATGCAAATCCTCAAAACTACAGAAATTTGGCCGATATGCTCAGAACCTATTGTACAGTGTCAGGACAACTGGTCAACTTGGAGAAAACAAGTATTGTGTTCTCGGAAAACACCCCGCAAACACTTAGAAGGGAGGTTTAATTTGCAACATTCTCGGAATCAGTGAAAGCATGGACCAGGGCAAATACCTCGGCATACCTAGTGTTTGGGGTAAAACTAAACACCAAGCTTTCGCCTATGTCCATGAGAAAGTAAGTTGCTTAGTTGGAGCAGCAGACACCTTTCCTTTGCAGGACGAGAAGTCATGATTAAGGCCGTCATCAATGCCATTCCAATTTTTCTTATAACTTGCTTCAAATTCCCAATCAAAACCCGCAGAGAACTTAATAGTATGGTGGCCAACTTCTGGTGGGGAGGTCAGAGTAGTGGGGGAAAAACGCATTGGATCGCTTGGACCAAACTTACTAGATCAAAACAAGAAGGGGTAATGGGTTCCTGAGACTTCATTAAATTTAATAATGCCCTTCTAACAAAAACGGCATGGCGATTGTTTCAATGATTTGTAGGCAAAAGTTCTCAAGGAACTTTATTTTCCCAACTGCTCTTTTCTTGAGGCAGCTAAAGGCCACAAAGCATGGTGTTAGTCAAGCATCCTAGAAGGAAGAGACTTTATCCAAGATAATTTATGCTGGCAAATAGGCAATGATCATTCAGGATGAGTATGGAAGGACAGTTGGATTCCTATTCTATCTCCCAGGAGGATGATTACCGATGATGAAGTGCTAAAGAAATCAAATCAAACATTAGCGGCACTCATATCCACAGATCAGCGAAGTTGAGACCTGAACTCCTTTCAACACATAGTGGATGAATCAACCTTAGAAGCAATTGCCGCCATCCCCATTTCGTGAATAGCCTCTGAAGATAAGATGATGTGGACATTGGCAAGGAACGGAGTTGTATACAGTTAAGTTGACTATCATCTAACCAATGTGAAACCCAATATCGTTCCTAATAAAGCTGGACCCTCATCCCAAATTACAAACGAAGCACTCATCAAGAGAAAAAGGAAAACCACGGAGTTATGCCCTGTATGCCAAAATGCAAGTGAGTCAATTAAGCACATGTTCTTTCAATACCCTTGGGTTCGCTGCGTTTGGTTTGGTAGTAACTTGTCTTTCAAGTGTGATATTGAGAAAGTCCATAATTTTACAGCTTGGTGGACACTCATCTTAGACCCTGAAAGTCCCTTCACGGACCTTGACATTGCGTTCATTTGCTTGATTCTGTGGTATATCTGGAAGGGAAGAAACGACAAGCTCTTTAATGATGTTTTTTCGAACCCTGGAGCTGTGGTAGAAAATGCCAAGAATTATACGTATAATCACTGGTTGACGTTTGGGTATAATAAGTAAGAGGAAGGTAGCATGAGAGCAGCGAAACAACGTCAAAAGTGGGAAGCCCCCCCTGAAAATAAGCTCAAGATTAACGTCGACAGAGCTTTTTATAACTCCACCAAAAATGCTGCCATTGGAATTTTGAGTCGAGATCATCAGGGTATCCAAAAGTGGGCATTTGTTGATAAAGTAAAATCTATATGAGCTTTTATGACTGAAGCTTTAGCCTTGAAGAGGGCTCTTATTATTGCTCAAGACCTGGGAAATAAAAATATCATCTTCGAGACAGATTGTCAACTACTTGTGCAATGTTTGGAAAAGGATCATCTGGATCTATATCGTGGAATCTTGGAGGATATTCTTAGTATTCTGAAGTCTGAAGCCAATTATATAACCCAGTTCTCTCCCCGTAAGGGGAACCAAGCAGCTGATTTGCTTGCTGCTCTTACTTGTAAGGGGGTGTGCCCTGTTGGGTGCGTGGAGTTGCCCATACCCCTGTCTTTGCTGCTGGCAGAAGATTCAAAGAACTCTAGGCATCACCAAAACCAGGAAATTCCACAAACCACGAACTTGGATCTGGGCTGATCCTCTCATTTTGCTTCGCTTGATGTTAACTTTGTTCGTCTGATGTTTTAGTAGTTTTTATTTCCCCTCTTGTCCTTTCCAATTTCTTGGCCGATTGTTGTAGTTTTCAGCTTTGCTGACTATTGCATGTTTGTTTTTCAGTAGTAAGAATATATTCAGAATTGTTTTTTTTTTTAAAAAATATAGATCAAATTAATAATTTTTTTTAAATTTCGTCCTTATTTATGAATGATTCTTCTCTCTAAACTTTTATTAAGGGAAAAATTGTAACATTATCATTTATTATTTTAAAGTTAATCATTTATCATAAAGATTAATTTTTTTTTTCCAAACTGGACTTATAAATATGACTAGAGTGATAATATTTTTCAATTTTTTTTGGTTGAAATGTTTTTCAATGTTCATTCATTGGATATATATTATATTATTTTACACATTTTGTTCTGTTTCCGAAATTGTCATCTTGACAATTCAAGTCCTTATATATGTATTTTTTTTAAATAATCAATGTGAATGATAAGAGATTTCATTTTTTAAGCTAGCGGCTTTCCGTAAGACTAAATTTAATTTTCATCCCTTATGTATACATACTAGACCAAATTCGTTGGGAGAAATTTACTTTTTGCCCTCGTTATGCTTGTGAGAAAAAAATGTTTGATAAAAAAACTTGGGTTAAATGCCTTTTTTATCTTGAAAGTATTGACTCAAGGGGTAATTTTATCTCGAAAATTTTGTCTGGGGCAATTTCACCCTGAAAGTTTCAAATGTGTGGGGCAATTTCACCCTAATCGTTATCCTAATTAAGTTTGATCATTAATTGATCAAATTTCGAGGCAAATTTGCTCTTAAGTGAAAACTTTTAGGGCAAATTTGCTCATAAGTTGCAACTTCCAAGGCAATTTTGTAGTTCATATCATTTTTGTTAAGGTGCAAATTTGACATAGAAGTTTTTACTTTAGAGTAAATTTGCCCTTAAATTTGGTTAGCTAATGGTTAAACTCAATTGAAATAACTGTCTGGGCAACATTTGAAACTTCTGGGGCAAAATTGCCCCTGAAGCAATACTTCCAGGGCAAAAAAGGCCTTTGACCCAAAAAGAATTTGTTTCTTTGGCAGATAAAAGGGTTAAAAGCAATTTTTGTCTCGGAAGTATTTACCGGAGGCTAATTTTGTCATGGAATTTTTTTTAGGACCAATTTTGCCTCGGAAGTGTCAATTTTGGAGCAAATTTTCCCTGACTGTTATCCCCGTTAAGTTTGACCGTTAGTTGACCAAATTAGAGGCAAATTTGCTCCAAAGTGAAAACTTCCAGGATAAATTTGCACCTTAACAAAAATGACATGGACGACAAAATTGCCCTGGAAGTTTTCACTTTGGAGCAAATTTGCCACTAATTTGGTTAACTAATGGTTAAACTTAACGAGGGTAACTGTTAGAGCAAAATTGCTCCAAATGTGGCACTTCCGGGGAAAAAATGATCCTTAGAAAACTTCTGGCGAAAAATTGGCACTCAATGAATACTTCCAGGATAAAAATGACCTTTAACCATCCAATAAAAATACCTTTATTTACAATAAAAAAGGAAATAAAAAGTACATTTAAGGCGTTGTCAATTTATTTATTGACTATTTATACCCTTATTTAATACTCCCTCTCTTTTTTAAGATGTAATTCTTGGATATGCCATGTTCTTTTTTATAAGATAGGAAAGGGGATGTCTGAAAAGTTTTTTTTTTTTAAATAGCGTACGTTTCAAAAATGTACCCTACTATTTATGTTTTTTTTAATAATTTTAATGAAAAAGAGAATGAAATTTTTGAAAAGGACAGAAATATTATTTCACTTGATTAATGGCTTGGAAATTTAATATTATTAAGTTAAATGATATTTTTTGAAGCATTAAATATGATGCTCAAGTTCGGTAAAAAAAAAAAGTATATGTTCATTGCGTGTATACTTTTTTTGTATTATTTTTTTAAATGTTTTTCAGGAAATAAAACTCATTTTATGTTGTTATCTTTTCAAAAGAAACCCCTTTGTAAGAATTTTATAGATGTTAGTTTAATAACAAGTGCATTCCAACTTGTAATCTAAGGCAACATCTTGATTTACAGGTTTACGACATGATATATTTTATATTAGATTGGAAAGAATTCTCATTATTTTATGTCTTGACGAAAATGTTAAAGGATGTAACATGATAAAACAAATGAATTCCTTAATCAAAATTTTAAAAAATGCTTGATTAATTACTTAGAAGATGAAGGTGTGGATTGTGAAATATTGAAATGAGAATGAATTGTAAGTCTTAATTGATTAATTATATATATATATATATATATAGATAAAAGGAAAAAAGATAAAAAAATATCATTAAAATTGGTAAAAGATAAATAAGTATATTAATTTCAATAATTTTAAAGGCATTGATTTGAAATTTTAAAATGTTGTAAAATTTGAGAAATTACCTAACAACCCTTAGTTTTTTTAAAATAAAAAATACATAACCCCCTTGTCAGCCATCCGTGGCAACACACACAAAAAATTTCTCATAATAAAGTTGTCAATATAGATATTTAAGTTGTTAATAACGATATTAAAACGGGGTATTTGTTGAATATATTAGGCGTTGGAACTCCGGTGAAAGTTATTAGAAAATATTTAACAAATATTCCATTTACAACTTTAGTATCACTATTAACAACTCAAGTATCTATATTAACAACTTTAGCTTGAGAAATTCAGGAAAAAAAAAGTCGTCAGAGCTCCGGTGAAAGTTATTTGGAAACATTCAATAAATACCCCATTTACAACTTTAGTATCGATATTAACAACTCAAGTATCAATATTGGTGAATTTTTCCAGAGAAATTAAAAAAATATATAAGGCTGTCGTTTATAACTTTAATTTTAATATCGCTATTAATATCTCAAATATCTATATTAACAACTTTAACCTAAGAAATTCAAAAAATAATATCAGCTTACGGAGTTCCGATGAAAGTTATTAGGAAATAATTAACAAATATCTCGTTTACAACTTTATATCGCTATTAACAACTCAAATATCAATAATGACGATTTTTGCCTGAGAATTATATATATACATACATACATACATACATACATACATACATACATACATACATACATATATATATATATATATATATATATATATATATATATATATATATATATATATATATAAGGCTTCCGTTTACAACTTTAATATTGTTATTAATAACTCAAGTATCTAAATTGACAATTTTTACTTGAAAAAAAAAATATTAGGCCATTGGAGCTCTGGTCACCGGTCACTGGCGACAGAGCTCTGGCTGCTTGTCTCAGACAAGGTCACTGGAGCTTCAGTGATGGCCGCCTCCACCGGTCACTAACGTCGGAGTTCAGATGGCCTGCAGAAGGTTAAAGGGTTTTTTATTAAAAAAACTAGAGATAGTTAGATAATTTCTCAAATTTTACAACATTTCAAAATTATAAATCAGTCCCTTTGAAATTCTTGAAATTCAATTTACTTGTTTGTCTTTTACCAATTTTGATAGCATTTTTTGTCTTTTTTCCTTATATATAATGCTAGTACATGCATACCCTAATATAAAATATTATAGCTACCATATCTCCATACTAATATTTATAATATTAATTAATAATAAAATTATAATATTATTATAATATTATAATATGAAATCCCATAATATTTTCTGAGATATATTGCCTTCATGGATATCGCGATAGAGGCTAATTAGTTGCTTCTAATTCTTACTTCATCATCTCTCTTCTACTCTTTCTTTTTTGCCAAGATATTTCGTTCTTATCATGTCCGATTTGAATCAGAATGGGATGAGACCACCTCTAGGATAGGATTAGAAACTGGGGATCACGGGATATGATCCAAAAATCAATAGATTAGCGATAGAATAATGATCCATTCATAAAATAGACTGTCCCCAAATTTCATCAGTATTTAGCTGTTTTTTTTTACAATAATCCTGATCTCATCATCCCTGTCATGTATTTTCACAATTCTAATACTACAATTCAGCTTTCAAATCCCACCTTACAAGTTTACTTTGCTTGAAAGAATTTGTGTCAAACCCCTTAATATTCTGATATTCGCTATTTAATAAATGCGTCGTTCAGATGGCAAACAGAAATAGTGAAACTATACTGATAATAAGTACTTACTGATATTACAGAAAATCCACATATAGGTTGAAAAATACATACAGAGTACAAAAGAAATAAATTCTACAACTAAAGATAATTAGATGTAACTCCTGGCTAGGACCGGACCTTCAGTCGCCAGTAATTACGGTTTTGCCCTTAGAGCCGCTGTCCTTTGCTGGAATATTTTTAGATGTTGAAAAAGGGTGAGATTCGAATGAATCTCAGTAGTAATATACAATCAGTCATATAAAATATGATAAATAAATATGCAATGCATCATGATATGAAAAATGCTAACTCATGTTGTATGCATACTGTCCAAGGTCAAACGACTGTTTGCAACCCCGGCTAAACTCGTGTCCATGGTCAAACGATATGTTTAGACCCTGGCTTATTCGCGTGTTGTGCCACAGGCACTGTCATGTTACAGAAAATGGCATACACATCATATAAATAATCACATAGTGCATGAGAGAAAGAATTACTACCTGGGTCCTTTTTCAGTCCAACTGTTTATCCAAAACTTTTTCTTCGGCTCGGGCTTTTACCAGTTCCTATGAATTAAAATTAACAAGTAATTGGTTATTACTTGTATTACTACTATCTTTAATCATAATCTGCCGATTATCTCAGTTTCAGTGGCTTATACACTATATAATTTTGCATAGTGTAATTTTACTATTCTTCAGCAAATTGGCAGATTTTTCAATTAACTTTGAAAAATCATAACTAATTCTAGAAAACTCTAAATTGACTGGGTCCAAAGCCTACATGAAGCTATTGAAATATAGTTTCATGGAAAAATATCAAAATCTACCCAGATTTACCATATTACTCTCAGAATTTCCCGAAATACCCCTATTCCAGATTAGTCTCCAGAAACATAGCATGACTTTAAAAATCTATATCAACTAATATATTTGTCCAAAAATTATGTTCTACCCGTCAAATTAAAGCTATGGATGTCTACTTTAAATCTGGAAAGTTTCATAATTTTTTGACAAGTTTTGATGTTCCAAACGTTCGACACAAACAAACTGTTTTCCAGAAATACATTTTGAGAGCAACTGACTTCAAAAATTCATATCTCTTAGTATACTAATCCAATTAATACAAACTATATACCAAATTAAAGCTAAGACTATGTAATTCAATTCTGGAAATTTTCATAGCCATTGGAAAAGATTAAATAATTCAAAAACACCACGAAATCAACTACTAGAGTCTGGACGTTCAGGATTGCACCTGTTTCTAAACCCATCTTTCAAAAATCATAACTCTCTCTAAAGATATCAAAATGATGCATTCTACCACTAATTTTAAATCTTGTTATGTCTACTATCTACCTGTAAATTTTCGTAAATAATGGATGTGATTGGGTTGGTCATAAAGCCACACGAAACTGACTGACGCTGATGAATATCAGTTTTGGACAGTCTAACTTCAAAAATTGATAACTTATTCGTTTTGACACCAAATTGAGCTCTTCTTGATTCTATTTCATACTACACATCCTAAAATTTCCATATAAAAAAGAACCAGATGAAAAATTCATCTGTAGCCTCCGTGTGAGCTTCTGAAAGTTTCCAATAAAACCTCTGTTTTCCGGCGACCAAAACAGAGTTGATAAAACTCACATGCAACCCAGAAAACAACCACAAATCCAATGGAAATCCAAGGTTAAAGTAGAAGAAACTTACCTAAACACGTTTATGATGTTGTGTGTGAGATTTGGAGCTTGTTCTTCCTCTCTCTCTCTCAGTTTTTCTGCTGTGTTTTCTGTGTTTTTCTTTGCTGAACTTGTTGGATGAATGAAGAGGTGAGAGGTGTTTATTTATCGTGGGGAGGCTGAACGTGTATGCTTATGTGCTGTCCTTATGTGTGCTGTATGTATGTGTTGGACAAATGAGAGAAAAGAAAGGGAATGAGTCATGCATGTACGTGTATGTTAGGTTGCAAATGTGGAGAGAAAGAAGAGAAGAGAAGGAGTGACATGGGTTGCAAATATGGAGAGAAAGAAGAGAAGAGAAGGAGTGACATGGGGGCTGTACGTGTCTTCTCATGCATCCAAAGAAGAAAGTTGTTATGTGTGTATGTGTCTCTTGTGTTAGTCAATTTTTTTTATACATATAGGTATATTTTTATCCTATTAATTACACACACTAGGTCCTAATTTTTCCCTTTGTCAAATTTAAGTTTCCTTAAATTTTGTAGATTCCAAAATTGAGCTTACTATCTAATTTCTATAATTTAATCCTTGCATTAAATTTTTGGGATGTTACAATTCTCCCCCCGTAAAAATTAATTTCGTCCTCGAAATTTGTTACATATATGAAGACATAAATTCTGGGTATCGTCTCTTCATGTCTTCTTCAGCTTCCCAAGTTGCTTCTCTAGGAGATAACCCCTTCCATACTACTTTGATGAATGGAATACTCCTATGTCTTAATTGTTTCTCCTGTCGATCAATGATTCGGTCTGGTGTGACCTCAAACGTCAAATCATCTCGCATGTCAACCTCTTCATATTCAATCACATGTTCTGGATCAGGTTGATATTTCTTCAGCTGTGAGACGTGGAAGACATCATGTAGTCTACTCAAACTTGGGGGTAAAGCTATTTGATACGCTACTGGCCCAATCTTAGACAAGATCTCGAAAGGACCAATATACCTTGGGCTAAGCTTTTTCACCTTTAACGCCCTACCAATGCCAGTAGTAGGCGAAACTTTCATAAATATGTGGTCTCCAACTTGAAACTCAAGTGGTCTTCGCCTTTTGTCAGCATAGCTCTTCTGTCGACTTTGTGCAGCTAGTAACCTCTGCTTAATCAACTTTATTTGCTCTGTTGTTTGATCAACAATATCTGGCCCGTACATCTGCCTCTCGGATAATTCTGCCCAGCATAAGGGTGATTGGCACTTCCTTCCATACAACGCTTCATAGGGAGCCATTTGAATGCTCGAATGATAACTGTTATTGTATGCGAATTCCGCCAAAGGAAGGAATTGGTCCCAACTACCTTTGAAATCAATCACGCATGCTCTGAGCATATCTTCTAATGTCTGAATTGTTCTCTCAGTTTGTCCGTCTGTCTGAGGATGATAGGCCGTACTGAATCGAAGCTTAGTACCCAAAGCCTCGTGTACCGCCTTCCAAAATTTGGAAGTGAACCGAGGATCTCTATCAGATATGATGTTCTTTGGTGTACCATGTAAACACACTATCTCCTTGATATAAATGTCTGCAAGTTTATCGGGAGAGTAGTGAATGCTGATTGGGAGAAAATGAGCTGTCTTCGTGAATCGATCTACAATCACCCAGATGGCATCATGGTTTCGGACTTTTGGTAATCCTGTCACGAAATCTATAGTAATGCTCTCCCATTTCCACTCAGGAATTGCAGGGTTTTGCAGTAGTCCTGAAGGTCGTTGGTGCTCAGCTTTGACTTTCTGACATGTAAGGCAACAAGCAACAAACCTTGTCACATCCTTTTTCATGCCTGGCCACCAATATGTGGATTTCAAATTGTGGTACATCTTAGTTGCTCCTGGATGCAGAGTATATTTACTCTTGTGTGCTTCTTCCATGATTTGTCTTTTCAACTCAGGTTGTGGTGGAACATATATTCGCTTCTTGTATCTGACTAACCCACTTGGTGACAAGTCATATTCCTGAGTGTCTCCCTTTGTAATCATGTCTCTAATAGACTGTGCGTGTTTATCTTGCATCTGAGCTTTTTCTATAACTGCTCTTAGATCATTCTCAATCTGACTGATATTACTGCTGTTAATCATGATCTGGTTAGATAGATTAAGATCCCTAAAATCTTCAATCAGCTTTTGCTCATGAATCATCAGGGCTGCTACCTGTATTGTTTTACGACTCAATGCATTTGCTACTACATTAGCCTTGCCTGGATGATACTTGATCTCCAGATTATAGTCTTTAAGTAACTCCATCCACCTGCGCTGCCGCATATTGAGCTCTTTCTGATCGTATAAATACTTTAAGCTCTTGTGGTCACAGTACAACTCTACAGTCACCCCATAGAGATAATGTCTCCAGATTTTTAGTGCAAATACAATTGCCGCTAACTCAAGATCATGTGTAGGATATTTTTGTTCGTGAGGCTTCAGCTGACGAGATGCATATGCCACTACTCGGCCTTGTTGCATCAAAACACATCCTAATCCATGCCCACAGGCATCTGTGTAGACAACAAAGGTCAACTGTGGATCTGAGATTGTTAGCACTGGTGCTGTTGTTAATTTCTGTTTCAGCTCTGTGAAGCTCTTCTCACAACTGTTGTCCCACACAAAAGGTTGAGTTTTTCGTGTTAACTTTGTCAATGGCAAAGCTATTCTGGAGAAATTTTGTATAAATCGCCTATAATAACCTGCAAGACCCAGAAAACTACATATCTCAAATACAGTTTCTGGCCTCTTCCAGTTCAGTACTGCTTCTACCTTGTTTGGATCCACTGAGACCCCTTGCTGTGAGACTACATGACCCAGAAATTTCACTTCTGAAAGCCAAAACTCACATTTGCTTAGCTTGGCATAGAGTTGCTTACTTCTCAACGTGTTTAATACAACTCTCAAGTGGTATTCATGTTCTGCTTTACTTTGGGAGTATATCAGAATGTCATCAATAAAGACTACCACGAATTGGTCCAAGTGTGGACGAAAAATTCGATTCATGTAGTCCATAAATACTGCCGGTGCATTGGTCAACCCAAATGGCATTACCAAAAACTCGTAATGACCATATCGTGTTCTGAAAGCAGTCTTTGACACATCTTCTGCCTTTACTCTGAGTTGGTGATAGCCTGATCTCAGGTCAATCTTTGAGAACACACAAGCTCCCGATAGTTGATCAAGCAAGTCATCAATTCTAGGAAGCGGATATTTGTTTTTAACAGTCACCTTGTTTAACTCTCTGTAATCAATACAGAGTCGTAGGCTTCCATCTTTCTTTTTCACGAAAAGTACTGGAGCTCCCCATGGCGAAACACTGGGTCTGATGAACCCTTTCTCTAGCAGTTCTTCAATCTGCTTTTTCAATTCCGCCATCTCACTTGGTGCCATTCTGTATAGGGCTTTTGATATCGGTTCTGCTCCAGGCTTAGTATCAATTGTAAACTCCACTTCCCTGTCTGGGGGTAATCCACTAATATCCTTTGGAAATACATCTGAAAATTCATTTACAATAGGGATACTCTCTAATGCTATTCCAGCCTCTGATTGCATAGAGAAAAACACTATATATCCCTGACAGCCTTTACGTAAACATTTCTCAGCCTCAACTGTGGAGAGAAAGTTCAGGTTGATTTCCGTGTTGGGTTTAACTAGTGGATTAGGGTAAATGACCCTTTTCCTTCCACAGTCTAACAATACATTATTTGCAGTTAGCCAGTTGATTCCGAGAATGACTTCGAGTTGTTTCAATGGCGAACAAATCAAGTCTACTGTAGACTCAAGCCCCTCAACATTAACTATACAATTTAAACAAACTTCTGTGGTGACGAACCCGTTACCCGTAGGCGTGGATACCGTCAAGTCATATGGTAACCTATACATGCTTAAGCCTAGTCGTATTACACAATCATATGCAATAAATGAATGACTAGCTCCTGAATCAAACAATGCTTGTACTAGATTGCCATTAAGAGAAATTATACCTTTAATCAGCTCTGGTGATTTTCGGGCCTCTTCTTGTGTCAATGCAAAAACTCTACCCTGCATTTGCTGCCTCGGATCTCTAGGTTCAGGTCTCTGTCGACAATCCTTGGCATAATGCCCTGGCTTGTGGCAGTTATAGCAAATAACCTGTCCTGTTGGTGTTGACACTTGCTTTGCTTGGCTACAAGTCTGACCATAATGATAGGGCTTACCACAGTGTCTGCACATTCTATTCCCAGGGGGTCTTTGACTGCCTCGACTGTCAAACTGATTAGGTTTCTTATTACTGCCGCTTGAAGAACCACCCTGATATTGGCGCTTCTGAAAAGAATTTCCGCCACCAAAAGTATTTTTATTACTAGTACTCCTGTGGCTTTGTAACTCTAGCAGGTTGTGTTCAGTAATTCGACACTCCTCAACTGCCTTGTTAAATTGTTTGAAATGTTTGGAAACAAATTTTTCTTTTAGCTCTGGCTTCAATCCACGTATCATCATATCCGAACTCAATCCTTCGTTATTACATACTTTTGAGTAGGAAGAGTATCGGGATAGACGAGTAAATCTGGTCAGGTAGTCATCAAAACTTTCCTTATCACCCTGCTGAATAGCCAGGAACTCAGTTTCTTTGGCCAGTCTCACTGATCGAGGAAAATATTTCTCATTAAATTTCTCTTGAAACACTTCCCATGTCAGAGGAATGTTCCTTTCTTGCAGGATTGCTTCAATGCTTTCCCACCAGCGATCAGCTTCTCCCTCCAGCTTATAGATGGCTAGACGGGCTTTAATGTTGTCAGGGCACTCCAAGATTCTGAATATTTTCTCCAAACGGAATAGCCAGTTCTCTGCATCTTCCGGATCAAACTTTCCTGTGAAAACAGTCAATTGATGTTGTTTCATTCGGGTTACCCAAGTCTGCATACTCTCGGCTTCAACAATCGGAGCTTCAGGCACCACCGGCTCAGGCACAGGAGGCTGTAGATGACCTCCGTCCTGTCCATCAGGATTATCATTATGGGCTTCTTCATCAGCATTTCGTTTTTGTTGTCTTTCCCTCACTTCATTTCGAAGTTCGTTCAAAGCATTCTGTTGCTCCAGTATCATCCCCATCAGTTGTTGTATTGGGTCGGGTCTAGTGTTTGGTTCTTCACTAATATTTCCGTGTCTTCCTCTGCCCCGGCCTCTGCCGCGACCTCTACCTCGACCTCTACTGCCGACTCTACCGCCTCTTATTATTTCCATCTTTATGATTCACTATATCGAAAATGAGGAAAAGGTAAATTTCACATACTTATATCAGTATACTATTCTGATATTGCCAGAACCGCATAGCTTTGATACCAAAATTGTCAAACCCCTTAATATTCTGATATTCGCTATTTAATAAATGCGTCGTTCAGATGGCAAACAGAAATAGTGAAACTATACTGATAATAAGTACTTACTGATATTACAGAAAATCCACATATAGGTTGAAAAATACATACAGAGTACAGAAGAAATAAATTCTACAACTAAAGATAATCAGATGTAACTCCTGGCTAGGACCGGACCTTCAGTCGCCAGTAATTACGGTTTTGCCCTTAGAGCCGCTGTCCTTTGCTGGAATATTTTTAGATGTTGAAAAAGGGTGAGATTCGAATGAATCTCAGTAGTAATATACAATCAGTCATATAAAATATGATAAATAAATATGCAATGCATCATGATATGAAAAATGCTAACTCATGTTGTATGCATACTGTCCAAGGTCAAACGACTGTTTGCAACCCCGGCTAAACTCGTGTCCATGGTCAAACGATATGTTTAGACCCTGGCTTATTCGCGTGTTGTGCCACAGGCACTTTCATGTTACAGAAAATGGCATACACATCATATAAATAATCACATAGTGCATGAGAGAAAGAATTACTACCTGGGTCCTTTTTCAGTCCAACTGTTTATCCAAAACTTTTTCTTCGGCTCGGGCTTTTACCAGTTCCTATGAATTAAAATTAACAAGTAATTGGTTATTACTTGTATTACTACTATCTTTAATCATAATCTGCCGATTATCTCAGTTTCAGTGGCTTATACACTATATAATTTTGCATAGTGTAATTTTACTATTCTTCAGCAAATTGGCAGATTTTTCAATTAACTTTGAAAAATCATAACTAATTCTAGAAAACTCTAAATTGACTGGGTCCAAAGCCTACATGAAGCTATTGAAATATAGTTTCATGGAAAAATATCAAAATCTACCCAGATTTACCATATTACTCCCAGAATTTCCCGAAATACCCCTATTCCAGATTAGTCTCCAGAAACATAGCATGACTTTAAAAATCTATATCAACTAATATATTTGTCCAAAAATTATGTTCTACCCGTCAAATTAAAGCTATGGATGTCTACTTTAAATCTGGAAAGTTTCATAATTTTTTGGCAAGTTTTGATGTTCCAAACGTTCGACACAAACAAACTGTTTTCCAGAAATACATTTTGAGAGCAACTGACTTCAAAAATTCATATCTCTTAGTATACTAATCCAATTAACACAAAATATATACCAAATTAAATCTAAGACTATGTACTTCAATTCTGGAAATTTTCATAGCTATTGGAAAAGATTAAATAATTCAAAAACACCACGAAATCAACTACTAGAGTCTGGACGTTCAGGATTGCACCTGTTTCTAAACCCATCTTTCAAAAATCATAACTCTCTCTAAAGATATCAAAATGATGCATTCTACCACTAATTTTAAAGCTTGTTATGTCTACTATCTACCTGTAAATTTTCGTAAATAATGGATGTGATTGGGTTGGTCATAAAGCCACACGAAACTGACTGACGCTGATGAATATCAGTTTTGGACAGTCTAACTTCAAAAATTGATAACTTATTCGTTTTGACACCAAATTGAGCTCTTCTTGATTCTATTTCATACTACACATCCTAAAATTTCCATATAAAAAAGAACCAGATGAAAAATTCATCTGTAGCCTCCGTGTGAGCTTCTGAAAGTTTCCAATAAAACCTCTGTTTTCCGGCGACCAAAACAGAGTTGATAAAACTCACATGCAACCCAGAAAACAACCACAAATCCAATGGAAATCCAAGGTTAAAGTAGAAGAAACTTACCTAAACACGTTTATGATGTTGTGTGTGAGATTTGGAGCTTGTTCTTCCTCTCTCTCTCTCAGTTTTTCTGCTGTGTTTTCTGTGTTTTTCTTTGCTGAACTTGTTGGATGAATGAAGAGGTGAGAGGTGTTTATTTATCGTGGGGAGGCTGAACGTGTATGCTTATGTGCTGTCCTTATGTGTGCTGTATGTATGTGTTGGACAAATGAGAGAAAAGAAAGGGAATGAGTCATGCATGTACGTGTATGTTAGGTTGCAAATGTGGAGAGAAAGAAGAGAAGAGAAGGAGTGACATGGGGGCTGTACGTGTCTTCTCATGCATCCAAAGAAGAAAGTTGTTATGTGTGTATGTGTCTCTTGTGTTAGTCAATTTTTTTTATACATATAGGTATATTTTTATCCTATTAATTACACACACTAGGTCCTAATTTTTCCCTTTGTCAAATTTAAGTTTCCTTAAATTTTGTAGATTCCAAAATTGAGCTTACTATCTAATTTCTATAATTTAATCCTTACATTAAATTTTTGGGATGTTACAATTTGCATGATTAAACCCATGACAACAATATGAATAGGATAAATAGAGAAACAAAACTAATAATAATAATAATAATTATTTTTAATATTGATGAAACATATATATGTAGCTGCAAACATAATGCGGAATGCTTAACAATTAGTAACACAAATATTCATCCTTTTAAGTTCACCGTCGTGCGAGTTTTTTTCCCTATGCTAGGGTTTCGTTCCTTCAAGAGGCCAACGTCTTCATCCTGATGCAGCTGATCTTGTTAGGGGGTTGATTTCGTCCCTCTCCCTATAAGGCTCTCTCTCCCCTTATGGTGGAGTCCTTTAGTAGCCCCCTTATGTCGAGGCTAGTGAAGGTGATGGCTGGGAGAGAATCTGGTAGCGGCAGCGAGCGGGGAAGTAGGTTGGAGGGTTGCAAGAAAGCGTTTAGGCTGCAATCCTCTAGGAGACCCTTCGATAATGATCTCCGATGGGTTCCCCCATGGCTGTCGTAGCTGAAGAACAAAACGAAAAGGTGGATCTCTGTTCTACTTAGTGAAAGGGTGACTGCGATGAAGGCTGGAAATTGGGGTTGTGCGACTGTTCTAAGGAATCTGAAGGCAAAGTCATGGATGCGTTCAAATGTACTAATCGTTCGATCGTTCAATCTTGAGGTGAGCGACTTGCTAAAGGTTCCAACTTTCCCCACTAATGTCTATTTGAGATTGAGATTTGTAATTGGTTGGACCGATTTGCTTTCTGTTGATCTCTTTATGCTATGGGTTGTCGCCTTTTTTGAAGCTTTGACATTGGGTGTAATTTGGTTAATATTGTTTAAGTGGGTACTTCATTATTTTTCTCTGCTGGGCAAAGGGTTTCATAAATCAATGTCTCGTATCCAGGCTGCCTCTATCCTAATAGAATTGGTGTGGAAGGCTTTTAGATGGGACAGAGTATAAATGATTGATCTGAGCTACATAAGCAGGGATTTTGACACCACTCCAAAAAATGGTTATAGTTGGTCAATGATATTGGTATGTGGTGGAGTGAGAAAGTTTTTTATTGATCAAATGTCCTTAGATTGTGCAATAGATAGAAAATTAAGAATTAGTAGTTTAAGTTTGTTCAGTATGTTTCTATGTATTGTTCATCATTGGTTAAATGTGTACCTGTTCAATGTTGAGTCAGAGGGTAGACATGTGCCAGTTCAGTGTATATGGCTTTACTACTCACCCTCGCGTTGGGGTAGTATTTCTTTATCCTATTGTCTATTAGATTGTGCGTTCTTTGATATTATGGTAAATGTTCTCCTTATATACCTTCTAGTCCCAAGGAACCTGGTTAAGAACTCTTATTGTAGGTGTGTTCCCATGGAATCAGATTTGGTAGCCGGGTGGATTGTCAAAGCTTCATTGTAAGGGTCTTGCCTTATAGTTTGGGTATTTTGATCTTCGGTTCTGATGCAGGCCTATCTAGTGTATGATGCGGCACAATATTTGGCTTTGTATTTATTTTATTATTGTAACAGAGATCTTGTGTTTCCTTGTTTCTCTAAACTGTTAGCTAGATATGTAGGTATGTGTGGTTGCTCTTTTTCTCTGCTTGTTCTTGTGTTTCCTTGTTTCTCTAAACTGTTAGCTAGATATGTAGGTATGTGTGGTTGCTCTTTTTCTCTTTTTCTCTGCTTGTTCTGGTTTGTTTAATTCCTACTTATGAGACATTGTACTTTATTTTCCTTTAATATTATTAGTTTCCTTTGATGGCAAAAAAAAGGGAAAATTGTCGAAAAATACCTTTGGGGAAAATTAATTGTCAAATGTTACCACGTGTGCAAACAATCTTCCGTATGTTCATAAGATCTTCCGTCATGTGCAAACAATCTTCCGTGTGTTCAAAAATCTTCCCTATAAATGTGTGTAAACATCTTCCGTTGTGTGCAAAATATCTTTTGTTTGTGTGCAAAATATCTTTCGTTGTGTGCAAAGATCTTCCATGGTAGCATTTGACAATTAATTTACCTGTATTTTTTAGCAATTCTCCCAAAAACAATAGTAACACAAATATTCTTTATTGGCCCCAAAAAAAAAAGCAACACAAATCTTCTTACAGCAATCAAAGTAACATTTCTCGTTCTTTGGATTAATGCTTCCACAATGTCTGACAATTAGTAACACAAATCTTCTTACAGCAATCAAAGTAACATTTCTCGTTCGTAGGATTGCTTCCACAATCTCTGAAGCATTGTCGTTGGCAATGAGCCACTTCCTCCACTCCTTCTCTAGCCTCTGCAACAATCATCTCCATCGCCATCACCATGATCAGCACCATCGCCATTATTAATATTCCTTTCTTCAAACCCATTTCTCTCAGGAAGAAGAAGACAATTGGGAAGCAATTCAATCTTTATTCAGTTAACAAGGAGTATACAAAATTAGATGTGTGTTGATCGCTATTTATAGGCCTTAACTTACGTAAGGAATTAAGGAAAGAACATTCTAGAATTCTATAATTAAATGCATATAACAATAATAAGTGATAAAAGATAACAATCAAGTCAAATTATTGAAAATCCTAATCAATCATTAATATTCCATATCACATCACTCTCACTTTATATATCCATGGATCTTTGTATTTTTTTTAGTTAATTGAAAATGTGATTTTATAACTTTCTTAAATTATAATTAATTACTCTCATAATTCTTTAATCCTATATTTATAATTAATTTTCAATATGTTTAATCAGAATTTGAAAAACTTTAAATTTCACTAAATCTGCCTTAAAATTTAATAGCTTTTCAATTTTATTCCTATTTATACACAATATTCAATTAGAACAAAGTATAAAAAATAATAAATAAAGGTAAAATTATATATTCATATAAAAAAAGGGTTAAGGTGTAGATTTAGCAAAGAATTATTTTCTAAAGTGCACCCAATACAACTAACTATTTTAGGGTGCAAAACTAGACATTATGAATTTTTAGGGTGCAAAAGTAAACATTATAAATTTTTTTTAAAGCAAAAATAGCAATTTCGTAATCTATTTTGGGGTGCAAAAATTGCTATTTTTGCTCCAAAAAAATTCATAATGTCTATTTTTGCACCCCAAAAATTTATAATTTCTACTTTTATACCCTGAAATAGTTAGTTGGGTTGGGTGCACTTTGAAAAATAATTCATTGCTATTTTTACACCTTAACCCTAAAAAAAATTAATGACTTGACTTGCAAGTTACAAATAGGACCAGTGCAGTATTATACTACTTCCATATGAACAAATCATGTTTTGATCAAATCTAATACCTCTTCAAGCATAGTAATAAATCAATTATTACATGAATTTGATGCAGGTACATGCATTTTATATTATATACACGTGTGTGATCTCCATTATCAAAAGGAATGATAATTTAAGTATGAAATTTGGTGTATTGAATGAGTTCTAATCAGGAAAACGAATGCATATATAAAATTCAATGTCATACATGTATATATATATATTATCTCAAATTTAATTTTCAATATTTTTTTATTCAATTTATATAATTGTTTAAAGGATTATTTAACTATCAAATCTGGTGCATTGAATGTGGCCTCATGATGGAGGGCAACGAGGAAGTTTATCACACTAATTATGACAATTAATCACTGGTACAAATAAATGTCATTATATATATGATCTCGAATTTAAAGGTAGAATCTTCTGACCAAAAAAATTTAAAGGTAGAATCAAAAAAGAATTCTGGTAAAATAAAAAGAATCAAAAAAGAATTTAAAGGCAGAATCCATGCATGATCTGTTATATATATATAAAAAATCCAGATCTATGATCAAGAAAAAAAAAAGCATTGTTTGGAGATTTTTAATGATACTGGGGAAAAAAATCAAGGCCTTGTACATGCCTCAGTCAAAGTTGCCTTGTCCTAAATGGAATATTTAGGATGGGCTTTATCTTTTATCCACGTGTCATGCCCTTAAACAACAATAAGCCTTCTCATTTTTTGTCTTTAATATAACAGCTACTCTATTTTACAACCATAACTATTTCTCTATTAGTTGAGTGAGAAATACATATATATGCTTCTAGAATGTCACGTCATAAAAAATTTGTCCAATGAAAATAAGGCAACTCACCATTTTAATTCTAGTTGTTTAATGAGTAATCTTAAACAATTCACATTTTATTTTGTTTTAAAGAAATATAAAACTCTTAGGAAATGTTTGGTTTGATCCTATGGCACCCTACAGTGTAATGTGATGCGATGCAATGGTAGTGCAATACAATATTAATTATAATACTAGTGCTTGGTTTGATTTTTAAGTAAAATGCAATGAGTTATTTTTCTAATAATTATTTAAAATTAATATATCACACAAAAAGTCTATCTTAACCTTAACATAATCATTATAAAAAAATGCTAAGATTCACGTGCTGCCTCATTATAACCGTTGTGCTACCTTGATGAGGATCATCCGATGGCGGTGCTTGTGATGGTGGAGGCAACAATAATGGAGATGTTGCAGCAGAGGAGGAGAAGTAGAAGGAGGTAGTGGCAGCAATAATGACATTGTCATGGTAGAGGTGGTAGTAGTGACAATAGGGGGTGACGGTACTGGAAGTAGAGGAAGAGGAGGTAGTGGCTGTGGCAACGATAACAAGGGGTGGCAGTAGAGGAGGAGGTAGTGGCGGTGGTGACAATGATGATAATTGTCATATTAGAGATGGTGATGACTACAGGGGCAACGGTGGAGGAGGAGGTGGTAGTGGTAGCAGCAACGATGCTAACGACAATTGTTATGGTAAAGGTGCCGGTAACAGTGGAGGCGGCGGCGGCGACAATGGGGTGGTGGTAGTGGCGATAGAGGAGGAGGAAGTGAGAGTGGCAATTGTGGTGTAGAGTGGGGGTAGAATAAGACAAGTGAAATAAAGACAGATGATACTAAATGGTAAATTAGACTTTTTTTTAATGATAAACTGGAATCCATTAACAAAATCTCAAAAGAGCATATACAATCAATCTTATAACTATTGAAACTATCCTTATTTAATAACTGCCTCTTGATAAGTAGGTAGTGGTTGATCAAAGAGAGAGAAATTTTCCTATATATTATGAGCTAATTTTTTCAAATGGTCCGCTAAACTATTTTCCTCTTTAGGAATGTGCGTAATCAAAAATTGCCAATTTTTCAATAACCACAGTCTGACATCATCGATAATATCCTTAAAGGAATGAGTGTGATCCAGAGTTATTAAACCCGGACCGGCCCGGAAATTGGCGACCCGGGCAGGAAACTGATCCGGTCCGAGTAGTGAACCGGTCTGCTTTTTTAAAAAAAATCAATTTTTTTTATAATTTCATATTAATAAGCTTGAAATCTTCATTTTCTCATCGGTTTGGTCCCGGGTTAGCTCCGGTTTGACTCAGGTCTGACCCACTGACCCTTAACCCAGTACCCTGACCGGTTCACTGATCGGTTCCAATTTAATTACCTTGGTGTGATTATAACCTCTATTTACTACATTAATAGCTTTAATACAATCAGATAATACAACCACCTTCCTGTAACCACGATCCCAACATAACTGTAATCCTTGGATGATTGCAATGATTTCTGCTATTGCTAGGGGAACATATATAAGTTTCTGTGTAAACCCGCATATCCAGCTTCCCTTCTCTTCACGAATAGCACCTCCGTAGCCGCTTCTCCCAGACTCAAGAATGGAGGCATCCACTTCAAGTGAGAAAAAACCATTTCGATGTTCTTGATTGATCGATCTTGCAGTATTATGATTAGTATAGAATTAACATTTTGATACTATATCCCTATCTCAACTAGCACGAAAAAGGCTATCATATGCATTTGTGTTATTGATGTATGCCTCATCTCCAAACAATTTCTTACATCGAGCTACCCATATATCTCAACAAACATATCCGAATAGGATGACCCATTGGACTTTCTTGGTAAAATCTCTTGCCTGCTTCCTACTTGAGGTTCCATTATAGCCATTATGTGTCTTGTAGTGTTGTAAACTTCTCCTATAATACCAGATTAATTATTGAGATCCATCATTCCTTGGCATTGCTACAATCCTGCATTAAATGCATTAAGTCCTCCTCCTGGCCGCATCCAAATGGGCATCTAGCTATCTCCTCAATTCCTCTTTAAGCTCTCAGTTGTGCCATATGAACTCATCCATGTGTGAAAATCCATATGAAGGATTTGATTTTCTCTGGTACTGCCCATATCCATAAAACCTTCCAAACAGATTCTCTAGTTTGATGAGTATCTGCAGAAAGAAAATGATATGCAGAATTTACAAAGAAACTACAGTCAGGCGCTGGCCTCCTATAGTATTTATCCTCTCTTATCTTCGCACAAGGAGGATGAGCACACATGATCCTATCCACAACTGAAGGCTGAAACCATCTGCTCAATTTGTTTTTATCCCACTCTCCCCACAGTTCAATATAATCAGCTACTTTGTCATTTTTGTCCATAAAAGCTTCATATCCCAGAATAAGTTCAATAAGGGGTCTATTAATTTTGGACCAATTGTCAAACCAAAATGAAGTTGATTCTCCATTACCAATTTTAACCTTAACTCCATTAGAGAATTTCTCCCATGTTGAGACTATTCCTCTTAACGAGTAAGATATTCCTTCCTTTTTTGGGATCTTACTCTAAAACCTTCTCCACATTTGTATTTATTACGAAGGGCTTTGACCCATAACGCCTCCTTTTTTGTTAGAAGATTCCAACAAAGTTTCATTAAGAAGGTTTCATTTTGTTTACACAAGTCTCTTATTCCTAGTCCTCTATCTCTTTTGTCTCTTTTAATCTGCTCCCAAGAAACAAGATAGATATTTTTTCCTTTAACATCATCTCCCAAAAAGAAATTCCTACTCTTCTTCTCCAGTTCCTTGACCAAGCCTTTAGGGAGAAGCTTTGTTTGCATGAAATAAGATGGTAACGCAATTAAGACTTCTTTAATAAGTATAGTACGACCCGTTAAGTTCAAACATTATCGCTTCCATCCTGCCAATTTCTTCCCTGTTTTTCCAGGATCGGGGCAAACACAACATTTGAAACTCTCCTATGAATCAAGGAAATACCCAAGTATTTTCCTAAATCACCTGTAAGACTAACTCCCATACTCTGGCTTAGGTGAAGGGCTCTAGAACTATGAACATTCCTAGAGAAACATACTTTAGTCTTGTCTTTATTCATTAGTTGACCTGAAGCTCCACAAAAAGACTCTAAGTATTTCATCATCCCTTCAACTTGTCCTTTTGATGCTTCATCAAATAAAATGAGATCGCCAGCAAAAAATAGGTGAGAGATAGACGGGCCTTCCTTCTTAAGCTGAATCGGCTTCCAAGTACCATCCTAAATAGCATCCTTAATAATATGATTTAATCTCTCTATACATAGAGTGAAAATATATGGAGAGATTGAATCTCCTTGCCTTATACCTCTAGAAGATGTGAAAGTCTTTGTAGTTTCCCCGTTCCATAAAACTTGGAATGAAGGAGTAGTAATGCAAGCCATTATAATAGTACACCACTTCTTATCAAAGCCAATAGCTATAAGAGTATCTCAAATAAAAATCCACTCAAGTCTACTATAGGATTTTTCAAGATCAACTTTAACTATCATCTATCCTTTCTTGTCTGTCTTCGTTCTCATGGAATGAATAACCTTTTGGGCTATAATAATGTTATCACTGCTTTGTCTTCCTGTTATAAAATTGCACTGATGATCTCCTACAATCTTCCCCCATCACTGCATGGAGTCGCTGACTAATAACCTTAGTAATGATCTTGTAATTCACATTACATAAGGAGATTGGCCTGAAATCCTTAATGGTCTTTGGATTTTCCACCTTGGGTATAAGGAAAATGTTCGTATTATTTATGTCCTTTACCCTTTATGGATCGTAAAAAAAGCTATTGACTAGTTTACAAATCGAATCCCTTACTAAATTCCAATACTCTTGGCACAGCCTGTATCCCATCTGTTCCTGAAGCTTTAAAGGCTCTAAGATCAAAAGTAACAGCTTGGATATCATCCTCAGTAACATCTACATGGAGAAGATTTAACTCTGCTGCATTTAAGGTAGGGAAATGAGAGCGTGTCCTAATTTGATGATTTTCTGCCACCCCTATCTTAAAAAGCTCATTGTAATAGTTAAGATCTAGGGTTCAGAGAGTATACTAATCAAAAACTCATCTTACATTCATGTCTTTAAGCCCCTCGATCCTGTTTCTTCTTCTTCTTCTTATTGTAGCACTAGTATGGAAAAAGTTTCTATTCATATCTCCCCATTTGAACCAATTACATCTTGACTTCTGAAACCACATCAATTCTTCTTGAGCCAGAACTTTGTTATATTTCTTCCAGAGTTCCTTTTCTATTTATACAAGATACTGACTGACCCGTCTTCCCCTTGCTCTTACCACTCCCTCAATTCTTCTAAGAATATTCTTCTTTTTTATATTTAAATTTCATATTATGCTTATATTCTGTTTTCTAGCCATTTTAGCAAAACTCTCTATTTTTCCATTCCAATGTTCCTTCTTCCAACTCTGTTTCACAATTTTGAAAAAACTGTCTTTAAGAAACCAAGCAGCATAACACCTGAAAGGGGGTTCCTTATGCCGCACCTTTGTATCATGAGAACTTTTGAATAGAATCGGTCTATGGTCTGAACCAAACTTGTTCATATGAAACATCTTAGATAAGGGATGTAGACAATTTCATTTAACATTTGTGAAAGTCCAGTCAATCCTATCCTTAAGTTAATCATTTTCCCAAGTATATCTTTCTCCAACAAATTAAATTCAGTTTGAATCAATTGAGCTTGAGCAATGCACTCTCCAAATTGTCCCATCGATCTAAAGTTAGGCTGAGATCCACTTCTTTTATCCTCCACTGAAAGATATGCATTAAAATCACCCATAACAACCTAAGGCCCATTTACGTTATTACTAATGTCAACGAGTTTACTCTATAGATTACGCCTTAGAATACAATTGGGCTTCGCATAAATTCTATATAAGAGAAAGTCCTTTAAATTTCCCAAAGGCACCACTCCGAGGTGAATAGCTTGTGTAGGGGAGGATATATAAGATATATATATATATATATATATATATATATATATATATATATATATATATATATATATATATATATATTATTTCTTTGCTCCAAACACTAGTGCAAAATAGTATTTTTAGACCGCATCATTTAGACCGGTTATTGCGAATAAGGTCTAAAAAATATGACCGGTGGAAGTTTCGTAATTATAAAGAATTTTTTAGACAGGTTCTTCAAATAACTGGTCTAAAAGATATTATTTAGACCAGTTATCTAATGAACCGGTCTAAAAATAAAAAATTTTAAGACTTTTTAGACCGGTTGTCACTAATAACCGGTCTAAAAGATAAAACTTTTTAGACCGGTTGTTGATGATAACTGGTCTAAAAAATACGGAATTAAAAAATTAAATATTTTTTATTTTTAAGACCGGTTATTAGTTATAACCGGTCTAAAAGATAAACTTTTTAAGACCGGTTTTGTCTAATAACCGGTCTTAAAAGTCCGCCCTAATATTTAAAATCCTCTCTCGCGGCCTTAGGTCGCACCTAATTTCAACTTTGAAATCTGATACTCATCAAGCTTCTTGTAAACCCCTCTCTCATGCCGTGACAGCTCCTCCTCCCCACATCGCTCCTCCATCCTTGGCCATCTCTGCCGTCAACGCAGAGGTACGGTGGAATCTATTACCATAAGGCTCGGCTTTTCTTCCCTTAGATTGGTTTAAGGTAAGAGCTCTACTTAATTAGTTTTATACATACTTCAGACTAGCTACCGTCATATACTTCAGATCGATTTCTATTGCAAAATTTTATACTCATATTTGCTTCAGGCTTACGATTGCATTATCTGAGAGAGTTTACAAATTGGATTCTTCACTAGGGGCCAAGGTTAGTGTTTTCTTATGTTATTTTCCCTGTTTCTAAATATTTAGTCTCCAAAAAAATTTCTTAAATAAAAATTATCTTCCAACCTACGATCTAATTACTTTCTTTTCTAACTTATTTCCTAATATTATTTCATATTGTTGGGCCATTCACATCTCATTATATATTTGCACTGGGTGTTGTAAGATTCTTGAGCTGTGCTCATTGGGTTCTTCAAGTATGACTCCACAAGAATATATTCGTTATAAGTAATTATAAGTATGGCCTTGGAAGCATGCTTTTAGTATATGTACAGATTGAGTAAACTAACATAATTAATGGACTAGAAAAAAAAACACTTTTAAGACCGGTTATGTCGATAACCGGTCTAAAAAGTCACACTTTTTAGACCGGATGTATCAAGACCTCATCTAAAACCGGTCTAAAAAGTCATTTTTACCCGGTCTAAAAAGTCATTTTTCTACCGGTGAAAGAACCCAAATGCCTCCCGCATAACCCATAGCTTCTAGTCTCAACCAAGTGTCAAAACCCAGTCTGTGAATCACTCTATATGCCCTTTCGCCCATAATACAGGATTCAGTAAGAATAAGAATATTAACATTCCTTCCTTGCATCACATATCCCTTACTCTATCAGGAAAAGATTTTGAGGCTACACCCCTGCAATTCCAAGATAAGATATTATTCATAATTAACTGAATAAAAATTTAGAAAAATTGGAACCTAGGAATTAGTGTCCTGACTCGGATAACTACATATCTTCATTAACTCCCTACAACTCTTCTTTGACTTCATCTTGATTTTCAACCCACATGTTATTATGAATATATGTCTTATTATTTTTAGAAGAAACGTGGCTTTCTAAATTATTGTCAAGTGTTTGTGAAGGATCTGGAACTTGACTTGCTATTTTATGATGTTGAATATGAGGAGTGTGAGTTTCAGCATGGTCTATTAAAAGTTCCTCGGATCACTTTACATCTAGAATCTGCACTTTAACTGACCTGCTCTAAGACTTGGTTTATGACTGACGGCCCACCTTTGATTAATAAACCAAAGACAAACTTATGAGCTTGCCCTACTTGCTTTTTCTTCAACTTGTTTCGCATTAACTTTGGTACTGAACTATTTCCTTTCTTTTTGCTGATACCTATACTTCTTTCTAGACCCTTGATTTTATCCAATGCTAGCCTACTTTGATCGCATCTCACTTGCTCAATATTTCTTTATGGACAGCTCACTTTTACTCCACTATTTGTCCTCGTGACTTTTGCTCTCTCACTACTTTTTTGTCTCTTTCTCAACCTGCTTTGTTCCCTTTTTATACTCATTCGTATTAGACTTCTTTGCCTAAACTTTTTCCGCTATAGGTATACTAGAAACATATACTTCCTTTTTTGTATTAGAAGGCTCTCTAATCTCTTTTCTCCTCCATTGTGTAACATGTCCTCTTTTTGTGTTGATATTTTCTTTCGTTGATGATGGGATTTTCGTATTTAATTCCCTCAGAACATCAAATCGAGTCCCAGCCTACTTATCACCCTGTTTCGTGGTTGCCCGATCGTTGCTAGTTTGTTTGAAGATATGTGGTTGAACAGACTCGGCTTTCTAGCTACGATGCTTCATTGATATGACCTTCATCCATACTCCATACTCTTCCTCCAATAGAATACCAGGAACACTAATTGCTAGTTGCTTCCCCTTCTTCTTGTTTTCCAGCACTGTCAAATTCAAGTGCGACACTCCTTGCTCTGTTATTGGTACTAACCTCTGTATTCTTTGTAGACAAGCCTCCTGTATATGCTCATATATTCCACAGATGAAACATATTGTGTCTAACCCCTCATATTCCACATGATAGATATGATTTCGAAGAGAAAATCTAACTTGAAGTTGCTTGTTTAAATATACTTCCATACTTACTCTCGCATACTTGCCTCTTTCCACACAATGATGATTATTTTCTCTTATTATTAAAGTATGGAGATCCACCTTAAGGGCACGTCTAATTAAGTTTCCAATCTCTATCATACACTCTTCCGAGTACATGTGCAATGGAAGTGTAGGAATCTTAACCCAAATCACTACTTTACGCACTTTGTTACAATAGGGGTTAAAATTTGGACTCTATCTCTGAACAGCAAGGTAGTGCCCTTGTATAAGTCACGGCCCATCGAACATTAACTTGTTACACAAACCTTTTTCAGCTGTTCTGAAAACATAGTAATAATTTGGAAGGTCAATAAGCTCAAAATTGTCAAAACGCAGCAACCACCTGACTTTATCCTTCATCATGTCTAAGTTAGTCCTTTTGCCCAATACTGTCAAGATTAGAGCATCATTCCATGGCTTACAAAGCTCTTTAAGTCATTCATCTAAAATATTAAGTTTGGGAATAGACTTTATGATTTTCTTATGCTCGTTCATTAGCTCCAATGTTGTCTCTTCTTCCTCTTACAACCACTCTTTCATTTTCTCCTCAAGATTTTTATTAAAAGCCTTTTCTTCATTTCCCCACTGTTTTTCCTTGTAAGAAATATGATATTTTGATGGCATTATTGAGTTATAACTCTATTGTGGTACATCTTCTTCCATTCTTGCATGACTATTGCAGTGGCCAACGGTCAAAACAATGAGTTTCTCTCTCTACCAACTGTTATGAGCCTCATTGGATCAGATTTGAGTGTGAATAGGGATTGCCAATTTTTTTGTAATAATCATTACCATGGTAAACTCTATTACTATGCTAAATAGCAAGCAAACACTCTTATCTTGATAATGTAATCATGATTACCATTACATGCATGCAATTGCTTTAAACTAAACGCGCTCTTAATCCTAGTTAGCTGAGATTTTGTTTTCTTTTAATTAAAAGGTTTATTTTTATTAAAAAAACAAATCAAATATGAATTTTTTTATATGAATTATTAGTCAATTAAGATTAAAATGATATGAATTGTTGTGTTTTTATTGAACATAATTCACATTAATATAGCAATGGCACTACTAGAGCATTACTGTCAAACTCACAAATTAACTCTTCGAATTTATTGTTTTTATGTTTCTATCTTATAAAATTGTGTTGATTCATATTAAACCCATGCTAGTTGTAAAATTGGTTAAACTTGTGAATTCACCGATAGAGTTTACTATTTTTGGGTTTCTAGCTTACGAAATCAAGTTAACTCCATATTAAACTCGTACTAACCTTTTTAATTTGATTATGCTGCATGACTTTATATATGAATTTAATAGAAATTTTTTGCTGAGTGTGATAAATTATGAATGTTAATATATTTAAATCAAATTGTTGTTATTTTTATATTTTAATTATTTAATTATACACTACTAATACCTATTCATTGAGAAAAAGGAAACTCTTAGGAGTTTATTATTCGAGTTCACCATATAAACTTATATCCTTATCACGAGTTTGTTGCAAACTCGTGAGTTTAATAAGTTTGTCCTAGAGTATATAAATGTTTCGCCAGTTAAGGATATAAAACGACTTACTATAAATACTTCCTTTACAATTGAAAGTTAGGAAATTAAAGTGGACTTTAAATAAGGGTAAAAATAGAAGTAGGTAATTTATTTTTAAAAAATAAAAGTAGATTTAGGACAATATTAATTAACTGATTAACTTTAATTGGTATACCCTGAAGTAGGTAATTTTACTTTCTATAAATATAATTTGAGGGAGTACGTATTCTCTAGACAAAGAGATTTATTCTCCTTCTACATTTAAGGAAATAAATTATTCATTTTGATTGTATAGTTTGTATCATTTTTCAACGTGGGCTCCAATGTTGAAAGTGCTTTTAAAATGCTCCGGATAATTTTTAAGGATTTTAAGGTTAATCCTTGTCCTGTATTAAAAGGACGAAATCTATGTAAATTATACATACCCACCATGAGGTTTGTATTGAGACTATGTTTGTTGTGGTAATAAATATGTACTGTTTGATTTGTATTAAATATGTACCGTGGTTCTAGTACTGGTTTTTGCTTGCAATTTGCAGATGTGTAGTGACTGGTAGTTTGTATTGAGACTATGTTGTGGTAATAAAATCTAAATTTTCGATAAAAAAAACTCTTTAATTAACTGATTTGATTATAAATATTTCTCCTCTACAAGTGTTCCTATTTAATTTATCATCTCAATATGATTTCAAATTTGATTTATTTATATGTATTCCTCCATTCGGAGTTCTTCAAAGGAATTAATATTAATAGTTAAGTATGAAATCTGGTGCACTGAATGGATGTGCTCTCAAGTTTAAGTGGATAATGAGGTATTAACAACACTAACTATGAAAATTGATACTGCATATATACAATTAAATAACAATGTATGATCTCAAATTTTAAGTGAGGATTCAGAATTTGAAGTACTCAAACTCAAATATTGCATTTATTGCTTATAAAAAATATACGAAGGAAAAAAGTTAGATTAAGTTTCTTATATTTATTATGTAAAGTTCCCTAATTACACGTGGTCATGTGTTCTATTCATATACTTAAAGTTAAATAATAATATTTCAAAAATAGAATACACATGGTCATATGATGTGTGATTAGAAGAATTAATATAATGGATATAAGGAATTTGATCTAAGTATTATCTATAATTAAAACATAAAAATTGTCAACAATTAAAATATATATAAAATATCCAAATTATTGAAATTAAATTCATCAACATTCATAGTTTATTAGACTCAATGTGGAAATGTAAATGAAGTTAAAAAATGAAGTCACTAAATACAATCAAATACAAAAAAAAATTAATACACGTTTAAGATTGAGTTTGACATGATTTTAAAAATTAGAATTGTGTAAAAATAGTAAACTAGGTGAGTCAACATGTGAGTCCAACCAAATTTATAGTTAGGATAAGTTTAAGAGCCAATTAACAATAGTTAATTAAAAACACAAAAAGGATGAATTCGAATAGTCAATTCACGAGTTCAACATCAATATTTGCAAATTAAACATGGATAGTAAGAAGAAAAGAGAAAAAGAAGTAATATTTATATGAAGAGAAGATATATCTATTTTTTTTTGGCTGTGCATGCATGCATACAAGTCCAAAGGACATTACATGATGAAATGAAGTGAGCAATTGAGTTAGCAGTTCACTTGGATTTATGAAATTATATATTGTCCGTCGGAGGGAATTAAAAGAAACTGCACAATTATTAGTAATACAAGTCTTCTTTCAGCAATCATATATAATAGCCTTTCTCATTCTGAGGATTGCTTCCACAATCTCTGAAGCATTATCTTTCCACTACAGTTTCTCTTCCCTCTCCACCATTCATCATCATCATCATTCCTTTCTTCGACCCCCCCCCAAGTTTCCACCTTTTAAATTGTTTCTGATCATTCTCTACTCTCTCTAACCCTCTTTCACTTATATACATGAAGTAGGTTTGTGTTTCTGGTTAAATTTGGAAAAGTGATTTTACAACTTGAAATAAAAATACTCTCATTATAGTGTTACTTTGATGAACAATTCATGTCTTGACCATATCTAACACGTATCCAAATTTTAAACATAACGTGGAGAGGATGATGAAATGAAAGAGTGGGGATAAATCCCATTTATTTTGTTTTACGATCCCCATAAATGGTTCATAATAGAATTCCGGGGTCCATTATTTATGTACATGCACCTTTAATTTACCTAAGAGGAGGGTAACACACATCAAAGCAAGTATTTTGGCAATCAGCTTCTGAGATGATTCCTCCAATTAGGCAGTCCGCCATACATTTACGCATGCATTTGATGAAGTCCTCGTCCTTCACTCCTTCTTCTCCGGCCGCCACATTTGCAACTAACGCCACCGTAACAACCGCCAGCCACATCAGCACCAGCATTGCCTTCACTTTGTTGTTCATCAAAGTCATTATTGTTTATGATTTCTCTAGCTCCCTGCTCCTTTACCTTCTCTAAAAACCTTCTTATTTATATATAGAGGAGATCATCCATAAATCTTGATCCCTATCAAATTTTTCCCTCAACTGACTTATTTTTAACGTCTTAGAGTATAATTTTTTTGAAGTTTATTTTTATGATGAATGTAACCATTTATTGTAAGCGTTACAAATATTTTGGTTATAGTTACGAAATTAATTGATACATAATAAAACTGATGAGATGGCTTTTAACTTTTAAGTATTCCCTCCTGGAAAAAACATAGGCAGTCTTCTAGAAAAAATTCTTAATCCATAATATTCAAGTTATCGTGGGATGTATTAATTACTATACCATTTTTCAATTTTAACAATATTTATGTATGGTGGTGGTACGTACATTGGATATAGAGAAAGTGGAGAGATGTGAGATAGATTTGAGTTGAGACAAATAAATTTAGAGTCAAAGTGCAAAAATATTATGAGATGGCTTTTAACTTTTAAGTATTCCCTCCTGGAAAAAACATAGGCAGTCTTCTAGAAAAAATTCTTAATCCATAATATTCAAGTTATCGTGGGATGTATTAATTACTATACCATTTTTCAATTTTAACAATATTTATGTATGGTGGTGGTACGTACATTGGATATAGAGAAAGTGGAGAGATGTGAGATAGATTTGAGTTGAGACAAATAAATTTAGAGTCAAAGTGCAAAAATTATCAATAAACTTTTTTTAAATATGCCTATAGTACCATAAATTTTAATTAGATGCAAAAGTGTCCATCAACCTATCTAAATGTAAGCAAAAATGCCAAGTTTGCTAACTAATAGCTCACGCAAACTTCTGTTATTTTTTTGCTCGGTGGACCCAACATTTTATTATTTTTTTTAAGGGGTGGGGGAACGTGTACAAGAGTCCATATTCTTGCTCCAACCAAAGAATACAATTTGCGGTCCAGTAATTAAGTATTCTCATGGATGTTTTTTAGTTTTTTTTTTAAAATGTTTTAAGCACAAGTATACTCCTATTGAAAACAATCACATTCGAGATACTATCGAGTATTAAATGTAAACACTTTTCTAGCCGGAATTCAAATTTTGATTCGTCATATTGTAAGTGACTAGTTCCTTCCATTAAACTTAATCCCTATTAATTTTTGAGTTTCTTTTATTACACAGAAGCATTTCAAGTTTGTAGCTTTACAAAGAGAATAACAGAGGAGGTATGGAGCTAATGGCCATACTAGCGGTGTGAAAGAACACTTTGCTAGAGTTCATGGTATGATCATAGAAGCTTGCTCAGTAAAGGATAGCAAAGTAAAGTGGATATTTAATAAAAAAATTAGAAGTAGGTTTAAGAAATTTATAAGTTATGTTAGTTTTATTGGTACATGAGAATTAGGTAATTTTATTCTATAAACAAAGAAATTTATGCTCCTTTTACAAAAATATTTTGACAAATTTATGAAAAAAAGTTATTAATTTTGCTTGTATAATTTGTACTCCATCCTGTTCTTAATATAAAACTTATTTGAGAAGTTGATCTTAGTCCTAAATATAAGATCTATTTTTCATATTTGTCAATCTTTTTATAAGTTACCCCTGTTGATGCTCTCTCAGCAATAATCAAGGAGGAGAGTGAATAAGGGAGTCAAAGAAGATGATTATGGTGCTTTAGAAAATATATGTCTTATTAATTAATTTAGCTAACTTCCTTAATTTAATCAAATTAAGTAAATATATCTCTTATTAAGAGGGGTTGGTAGTATTATTTTTCAATGTACGGCCTTCAAAGTTCTAAATTCTCTTAGAATGCTCCGTATAATTCTTAAGGATTTTAAGATTAATCATTGTATTGTACTGAATTAAAAGGGTAAAAAAGCCTATATACTGTAAATTATACATACTTATGTTGGTAAAAAAATTATATACTTGCGGTCAGGTTCTTTAATTACCTTATTTAATTATGAGTAATTTCTTTCTCTTACTATCGTTCCAATTTAATTTATCATATCTCTCTTTAAAATGTTTTTTATTATTTCAAGTAATATTTATTTAAGTATGAAATATGAAGCATAAAAATGTGTTTTAATTCGGAAAATTAATACTGTAAAAAATATGATTTTTTCAAATATGATTTATTTATATGTAGCTCTCTAGCTATTTAGGTGTAAATATTTATGATTTTAATGACAAGTTATATATGTGTATGTTGCTCACTTATTATGAGACATTTTTTTGTTATTACATTCCTTTCTTGAGGCCTTATATTAATCCTCCCTAAAGAAAAAGGTATATCCTTTACTCTCAACATCTAAAAGAAAAATTGCTTTAGCTGATAAAAAAATATCCTTATTCATAAAGAAAAAGGAAATAAGAAAAGTAAATCTAAGGATTTATCAATTTTTTTCTAGTTATATCCTTATTTAATAATTATACTTTTCTTTTTTATTACAGTTATATTTTTCTTTTATCACTACTTTTATCTTAATTAATATTGATGCAATGAACAAAATTTTTTTTTTGTACTAAAAAGAAAAACCCTAATAAGCATTTAAGACCCAAATTCACCCAAAATTTTTGACCAGCAAAAAAAAAGGGCGTATCTGCATTAGCAATCATATATCCCATCTCACAAAGCTTTCAGACATACATGTATTATTGCTCTAGTTCTAAACTCTCTAATCGTTCTTATTTATTCCTCCCATCCACAGAATAAATCACGATCGTTTACCTTGCTTCAAGGAATAATTTATTTGCAGAAACCCATAATTTTAACAATCATAACAGGACAAATAGAAAAATAAAACTTTTACTTGATTATTATTTTAAAATTGATGAAATGCGCAGTTGCAAACATACATGGGTAATATATAGTTTAAAAGAGAAAAGGCAGCAATTATATTTATATGAAGAGATTATATATACATCTCATTTATTTGATTCTCCATTGACATAACTCTTCATATATAGTTCACTTGGATTTATGAAATTGTAGAAGCAGGAGGGAATACGTAGCGAAACAGTTAGTAACACAGATCTTCTTACAGCAATCATAGTAGCATTTCTCGTTCTGAGGATTGCTTCCACAATCTCTGAAGCATTGTCTTTGGCAATGAGCCACTTCCTCCACTCCTGTTTCTCTTCCTTCTCCACCAATAATCACCATCACCATCACCATTATTATTCCTTTCTTCAAACCCATTCTCTCTCTCTCTCTCTCTCTCTCTCTCTCCACCTTGTAATTGTTTTTGATCATTCTCTACTCTCTCTAATCCCCTTTCACTTATATACATGGAGTAGGAAAAGTGATTTTTCAACTTGAAATAAAATTACTCTCGTTATAGTGTTACTTTGATGAACAATTAATGTGTTAGACCAAATCTAAAACGTATCCAAACATATATGCCCCTTTGCTGCTGGCTCAAAAGAGCCTAGGATTGGGGTGCAGAAAACATAATCCTGAGAAGTGACTCTGCTGAAGCTGTTCAACTGATTGAGGTTCCAATAACCAATGGAGACTGGGGAGTGGTCTTTGAAACCAAAGCATGATACAACTTGTTTGGCAAGTAAAATTTTAATGAATAATAGGTAGACAAAAAGGCTCTGGACGAAGCCATTGGACTGAAAATCCTTAATCTAGAGTTGCTGATGGAGATTCTAGCTTTTGAGACTGGTTCCTAGTTTTTCTTGTAGTTAGATTTGTCTTTATTTCTGGTGTATTAAAAAAGAAATTCCCCTCTACTCTTTTTTTATATGTTACAAGTAATTAAAATTAAAAACATACATGGTTAAGAAATTTAATTTTTTCTCAAAAAAATAAATGTATTGTTTAAACCTATCTTATTTTTAGAAAGGGCGAGTGAGAGAGAATGAATGAGCAAATAGATGAGAAAGAATGTGTAGGAAATAATTCATGCGCGCGCTCGCATATATATATATAAAATCTATTAAGGATAAAAAAAAAAAGAGTGCATTAACATTGTTTTTAGTTAAAAAAAAGGGCATACAAAGTTTAATTGATAGAAAAGGACTAGACCTATTTAAAAAATTGTAACTTATAAAAAGTAATAGAAGGTGTATAGTAATAAAGTAGTTAGATGCATCTGGTGCAAGTACATGCACCTCGTATATAACTTTCGTCCAAAAAAAAGGTTTTCTAAAACTAATAATGTGTATATATATACAATTAAATTATGTACATATATGATTAAAAATCTGATAACATTATTGGGTCTTCCAGATTAATAAGTTCTAATATTATAATTTTAGATTTCTTATTTCAATTTTCAAAACTTTTTGTTATCTTAAAATTTCAAGTCCTTGGTTTTGTACCGAATATTTTCTGATTTTCTCAAGCTTTTCAGTTTGCCGCTGTTATTCAAAAAAGAAAACAAAAAATCAAAGGCCTGTTCCTCAAGCAAAGTTGGCTTGTTCTGTAATCCAAAAAAAGAAAAAGTTGGCTTATATATTAATGATTATGGTAATTGCCCTCCTCATGTTCGCAAAAAATTTACGTATAAGGCATTTAAATTTTACTTTCTTTTTATTCCTTCACGAAACTCTGTCTATGTTTATAGCCGGTCCCAAGTCCAGGTAAAAGATGAGGGTTGTGTTAGGCCCCAACAGCCAATGTAAAACTCTGTCGAATCTCTTATGAACATGGATCAACGAAGAAATTGTGCTAATGCTAGGTCATTGCCTATAAGTAACGCACTGTATGGCTCGAGTACAGTGAAAAGTGAGCGAGAGCTGCTGCATCGTCACCCGGATGTAGTGTTAAATGAGTAAGGGCTACCGCTCTCTTTTGAACGGAGGCGGCTAAAGAAGCTAGTTCATGAGAACAAGATTAGATTTGGCACTTGGAACATTGGGACTCTAAGCGGTAAATCTTGGGAGGTGGTAGGAGTAATGAAGGATCGAAAGATTAATATCATGTGTCTCCAGGAAACTAAATGGTCAGGAGAAAGGTCTCGGGAAATTAATGGTTTTAAGCTATAGTACACAAGAAAGGTCAATGGAAAGAATGGTGTTGGTATCATCGCTAACAATAAATAGATGAAGAATGTGGTGGATGTTAAGAGGATTGAGGATATAATTATTTCCTTAAGAATGATTGTTGGGAATGATACTATAAACATTATTAGTGCGTATGCACCTCAAGTAGGGGTAGAAGCACATCTTAAGGAAAAATTCTGGGAAAATTTAGAGGGGCTAATTCAGAGTATCCCACTAACCGAAAAGATTTTTATTGGAGGAAATCTTAATGGACATGTTGGTAAGGAGGCAGAACCTCATGCAAGGGCTGATGGTGGTTTTGGATTTGAGACGCTCAATAATGAAGGTTAATCTATTATTGATTTTTCCTTCGCATATAACCACAAGATTGTCAACACTTGCTTTAAGAAACGGGAGAAGCATTTGATAACATATAAGAGTGGAGCCGTAAAGACATAGATTGACTTCTTTTTGGTAAGAAATGCTGATAGACGATTTTGCACTAACTGCAAAGTGATTCCTGGGGATGGCGTGACAGCACAACATAGTGTTTTGGTCCTTAATGTGAATATTAAGTATGTAAAACAAAAGCACCGGCAAGTTTTAAACCCAAGGGTTAGGTGGTGGCAATTGAAGGGGGAGAAAAGAGAGATTTTTAAGAGAACTCTCTTGGAGGAAGGGAAGTGGAAGTTAGAGAGTAATGCTAATGTCATGTGGGAGAATATGTCTAAAAAGATCCAGCAGGTTGCTAAAGCAATTTTAGGAGAATCAAAAGGTCTTGGTTGACAAAATAAGGAGACTTGGTGGTGGGATGAAAGTGTTCAAGAAAAAACTAAGTATAAGAAAGATTGTTTTAAAGCCATACACATATGTAATAATGTTGAAAATTGGGAAAAGTATCGCATGGCTAAAAAGGAGACTAAAAAGACCGTGAGTGAGGCTCATAATAAAGCATATGAGGAGTTTTATAAGGAGTTAGGGACAAGGCAAGAAAGCGTAAGATTTACAAGACAGTAAAGAACAAGGAAAGAAAATCGAGAGACTTGGACCAAGTGAGGTGTATAAAGGACAACGAAGGAAAAGTTTTGGTTACTGATGGAAATATTAAAGATAGGCGGGAAGCCTACTTTTATAAGATGTTCAATGATGGTGGAGGAGTGTCGCATTGTGGCTGGGAAGATTTGAAAACTTGAGAAGGTAATCTCAACTTGTCATTTTATCGTAGGATTTTAATTGGCAAGGTTAAGGAAGCTCTTAAGAAAATGGATAATGGTAAAATTGTCGCACCTGATGATATTTCTATTGAAGTTTGGAAATATTTGGGTGAAGAGGGTGTGTTGTGGCTCACAAAATTATTTAATAAGATTTTACGAACCAAGAAAATGCCGGATGAGTGGAGAAAAAGTATTTTGTTTCCCATTTATAAAAATAAAGGGGATATCTAAAATTGTGCAAACTATAGAGGAATCAAGCTAATGAGTCATACAATGAAATTGTGAGAAAAAGTGATTGAACACAGATTGAGCTTTGAGACTAATATTGCTGAAAACCAATTTGGATTCATGCCAGAAAGGTCTACAACGGAAGTGATTTATTTATTAAGCCGGATTATGGAAAAGTATAGGAGTAAATGAAAAGATTTATATATGATCTTCATTGATTTGGAAAATGCGTATGACCGGGTACCAAGAGATGTACTTTGGAAAGCCTTGGAAAAGAACGAGGTGAGGGTTGCATATATCAAAGCCATTTAGGACATGTATGAGGGGGTTATAACCAATGTTAGAACACCTGGAGGTGTTACAAAAGACTTTCTTATAAGGATTGGACTACATCAGGGATCAGTCTTGAGTCCTTATTTGTTCAATCTAGTAATAGATGTGCTAATTGAGCCTATAAAAGATGAGATCCCTAAATGCATGCTTTTTGCTGATAATATAGTTCTGTTGGCTGAATCCAGGGAAGAAATTAACTCTAAGCTTGAGATATGAAGATAGACTTTGGAATTGAGGGGCTTTCGTCTTAGTAGGAGCAAAACTGAATATATGCATTGTAAATTTGATGAGAGACAAGGCCAAAGAGAAGGGGAAGTTAAATTGGGATGGCAAGTCATCCTACAAGTGACAAAATTTAGATATTTGGGATCAATTATACAACAAGATGGTGAAATTGATGAAGATGTTAATCATAGAATTCAAGTCGGATGGTATAAATGGAGAAAAGCTACTGGAGTTATTTGTGATCATAAAGTACCTAATAAGGTAAAAGAAAAGTTATATCGCACTGCTATAAGTCCAGCAATGTTATATGGTAGTGAATGTTGGGCTTTAAATGGACAACATGAACATAAAATGGGGGTAGCTGAGATGAGGATGCTGAGATGGATGTATGACCATACAAGAAAAGACAAGATTCGTAATACTCATATTAGCGAACAAGTTGGAGTGGCCCCTATTGAAGCAAAAATGGTAGAAAATCATTTGAGGTGGTTTGGACATGTTCAACGAAGGCCATTGAGTGCTCCGGTGAGAAGGGTTGATCAAGCAGTATGGAGTTCTGTTAGACGAAATCGAGGAAGGCCGAAACGAACACTCAATAAGGTCATAGAGAGAGACCTTTTAATTAATAATATATCAAAATCTATGATTTTTGACAGAGCATAATGGTACCGTGTGATCCATGTAGCCAACCCCATCTAGTGGGATAAAGGCTTTGTTGTTGTTGTTGTTGTTATCTTATCCCTTCATGAGCAAGCAAAATGCCCAAATAGAAAATTCTGAAGCATCTGCGTTGGCATTACCATTGTTGCTTTCTTCCAACCCATTTCTCTGTTTCTTGTCAAATAAAAGTAAAACCTTGGTTGCAGCAATTTTTCATACGCTTCCCTAACTCCTTTTGCTTCTATATATATAGTGGAGGTTTATTATTTTTTTAATGAGATATAGTGGAGGTTAATTGGTAAATCATGCAAATGTATGTGGTTCTGACGTGTATGCAATTCGTGCAAGTATCTCTATAAGATGTTCTTTTTTTCCCCTCCCTTGATTTAAGAGAAATTGATTTATGCATGAAATCTGGTGTTTTCAATGTTGTTGTAGCCCCTATAGAAAATAGAGTTGTTGACTCTAGTTGTATCTACAGATACTGTCATTAAGAGCTATTATGTTATTCACTATTGATAATAAGCGTCATTCACAAGGATTAAATGATCCCTTAACTAACATTTAATCTATTATTATGATTACACATCACCGTCTCACCTGAACGCCTAAAGCAAAACTTAAGCACATGGTTTTTTTTATTTATGTGATAAGATGTAAAAGAGTTTTAGCAACTTGTTCTTTTACACTTGAGTATTATGTTGGCTTTTGGCCACCATCTCATTCTAACATATCACACAATTCTATGAATGTTTAAGGATTCATCCTAACAATATCTCGACTACTAGAAGTACAAGTTATTTAATACATCACTTTTTCACGTACTCTTTCTCTTGCTGAACTCATATCATAAATTATTTTCTTCTTATTATGAATCATTTGAAGCCCAAAACACTAGACTACAAAACAAATAAGGTAAATTACAAGTTTCCGACTCATTTCCAACCACTACAGGAAAATTCTTCTTCAAACTTCATCTAACAACTCAAGAAAAAAGTTACACCAAATTTGAGTGAGGATAACGTGCATTAATTAGTGTTTTTTCCCCTTCATCTATCATTTGGGTTTTTTATTTGGTTATCAATTAGGGTTTTAATTTCATATTAGAGTTTTTCAAGAGTCTTAACCTATACATATTTTGATATGTACCTATTCAAAGAAGATTTGAATGAATAAGAATTTGATAATTTTATTTATGTGTGTGAACAATTCTTGCATATTCATGTTCTTGTAAGAATACTCTGACATTATGAGGGAGCGATCAATGTAATATCCCAAATTTTGTTCATCAAAATTTCTTATTCACTTGTTATATTAAATTGAATAAAATAGTGAATTTTGGTATACTTGAAATGGGACAAGAAATAATATTTCCATGATCAAAGGCAAAAGAGTTAAGTGACACTTGATCTTGAGGATAAATTTGGGAAACAAAATGAAGGGCCAAAATTTGCTCATACAAAGTAGAAATAATGGTGAGGATGATTAAAATAAAAGACTCATTTTTTTTTCTTAATTGGACTACATGATTCATGCTTGCATAGGCAAGACATGTGCAGCAAATTCTCTCCTCTTTATGTCCAGATTTATGGCTAGGAATAAGTAAGAAGTGTGAATGGAATAAATAAGGGAAAATTTCAAAAAAAATACCATTTAAACTTCAAAATCTCAAATAGGTAATTTAACAATAAAATGATTTGTTAATTGCATTACTATTCTTGTTAATCTCATTAATGACTTTTTCAACGGGATTTTGAAGTTTAAAAAGTATTTTTTTGGACTTTTCCCAATAAATAATTCCATACCTACTTTTGTATAAGTAGGGAGGGCCAAGATAAATATTAAGATAAGAGAGAGATTGCATCAACTAATTATTCACCATTTGTCTAAAGAGAAGTTCGGTTGAATAAGAGCAAAAAGGAAATGGAGCAACATGAGATCAAATAAAATATTGGGTCAACAATTCAACTCATCTTTTCACTAAATATTAGACGGTTAGGCAAGGAGGAAGAAGGAGATAAGTCTAATTGATTTATTGTTTATTAGTTAACAAAAATGGCTATAGATATAAAGGAAGAAGTGAGAGAATGATATCAATATTTGTTTTCATCATTTTTTTTCAAACATTTCGGCCAAAGCTCAAAAGATAAGAGAGGAGATAAATATAAAATTGCCACATGTATTTCTTCTCTTTTTTCTTAAGTGATTTCGGCCAAGATAAATTGAGGGAGCTGAAGTAAATTAAATAAGATACTATCTCACTCTCTCACACACAAAGGAAGTCGGCCAGCTTGAAGAAAGGAAAGAGAAACAAAACCTTGAAGAACAAAGACTAAGGTAAGGGTTTCTAATTGAATTTTCATCTTGTAAATCACCTCTTTAGCTCAAACACTCTTCATAAACATTGTTCCTCTTGGTGAGAGCTTCATTTCTATGATTTTAGAATTTCAAGAGGAGGTGTTTTGAGTCTTCTAGTAAGAGTCAAAGTTAGAGAATCAAAGAAAGAGCTTAAGAAAGAGCAAGATGTGAGTTTAAGCTTTGATTTGAACCAAATATTAGGTTGTTTGGTTGATTTTTGTGAATTTTCTTGGCTGCTCTGAATTTCAGTTATTAATAGAATTTAGTGTTTAATGGTGTTATGATCAAATAAATGATGTTATATGATGTTTAAAGAGCATATGAGACTTGTATGATGATTAAATTGGAAACTTGGTGATCACTGGACTGTGTTGTCACTACTAGTCAGAATAGGGCGTATATAAGGAATGAGAATTTGGTAAATTTGATGTCACCAATGGATTCTACACAAAAAATTTGTAGATATACATGTGTTCATGATTTTTGGATGTTGGTATAAAATCTGGAAATTTATTAAGTTATAAGTGCATGTTGTTTGGTTGCCTTCTGTGAGGCAGTGCTGTTGTAAAATATACTTCACTGGACAAACTTAGTCCAAAAATTATGAAAATTATTAGAATTAAATTAGAGATATAGATATTTAATTTGATAGGTAATTTGTAATTTTTGGACAAGTGGATTGGGAGATATGTATTTTTGAAGTTGTGTCCTGTTTCTGATAGTGAATCGGGGAATAGTATAGTTTGATGAATTTTCTGGGAATGATTTGGTTACAAGGGTCAAAAATAATTATTTTTTCTCAAATTTAAACTTACAAAGCTTCATTTAGGCTTTGGAATCAGTCAAATTGGAGTTTTTTAGAATTAATTATGAATTTTCAAAGTTGACTGAAAAATCTGTTAGTTTATGGAAACAGTGAAATTGCACTGTGCATAATTATACTATACAGAAACTGTTGTAACTACATTGAATAACCCACAGAATATGATTAAAAATTAGTAATAATACAAGTAATAATCAGTTACTTGTTAACTTTAATTTATAGGAATTGATAATAGCTCGAGCCGGGACAAAAGTATTGGACTGATAATGGAACTGAAAAAGAGTTCAATAGTAACTTCTTTCTTTTATATACTATGTGATTATTAAATATTTGTATATGTCATTCTCTATAACATAAGCTAAGTGTCTTGGACATGCCTATTTGCCTAGTTGTGGTCAGGGACCCAACAGGGGTTAAGCCATGGTGCAAACATGTCATTTGGACTTGGACAAGTGTACACATAGTTTTCTATCATCTTACATGGCATGGCATTGTATATTTATTTTTTACATTTTATATGTTTGAAAGCATATTACTACTGAGATTCACTCGAATCTCATTCTTTTTCAAAACAAAAACTTTAGAGCTGAGGCAGGCGGCTCGAAAGGCAAAACAATGGCTATCGGTGATTAGAGTTCTGGGAATTTTGTAGCTGCTATAGTTATTTATGCATGTAATTTTGGTTACTTTTGAATGCTCTGTACATTTGTATATATTTATCAAACCCTATGGGAATTCTCCTGTATTGTAAACAAGTACTCATTATCAGTAAGTTTCTGCTGTTTCTGTATGCCCTATGGAACTCCATGCTATTTTCTCTGTACATATCGAAATGTTAAGAGGTTTAACAATCAACTTGTGGTGTCTTCATAGTTAAAGTTGCAAGAAAATAGGTTCTCTTAAAGTCCTATTTCTATCATTCACTAGGATTCCTGTGCTTTTAGGGCTGCAAGAGACAAGTTTTCTAAATGTCTCATTCTTATATATCATACTTGTTTTCTAGTCGGTATGTTGTCTATTTCGTATAAAAGAAATATTTTTGTTAACACAACTATTATGAGAAAACTCCAAAATAAACGACATGTTTTACAGAAGATGAACTCCAAAACTTGAAACGTCCAAATACAGCTAAACAAAGAACAAGAAGAACTTGAAACAGAACAGATCAACCCAAAGAAATATAACTTATTTTAATATCCCCATCCCCATAATATATATTCTTATAAAGAATATAACACCATTATTTACTATTTATCATCTCTAGTCACAAAGTGAAACATGGGAGTGTTTGTGGAATGATCAAGTTCTATAGCGAAAGCACTGATTGAAGCAAACACTGTAGCAATTTGGGACCCCAACGAAGGCACATTCTGCTTCACATTCTTTTCTGCAAATATTATGCGTTGTTATGGTTCAACCCAACACTATTCCTTGCTTCTGCTTTTAGCACCATCATCGTCGTCGTCATCAACCCTAACATCAACACTATGGCTATAGCTGCTGCTATTTTGTGATTATTTGAAGCCATTTTTGAGATTCTTTTTTATTATCTCAAGTTCTCAACTCTAATATATTCTTCTTATATACACACACAGCGCACTGATTAGCACTGAAACTTGAATATATATATATATATATATATATATATATATATATATATATATATATATATATAGAAGTAGTTTGAAGGATAGAGTAGGAAACTTGAATGCTTTTGCGGAAATATATATGTTCGATTATCTGAATTCAAGTTGAGAGTCAAGTATTTCGTCATAAATTACTAGTTCTTCTTCTTCTTCTTATTTTCTTTTTACATAAATTTTTTTTAAGGATGACATGTTGCTATATTTACAAAAGATATTAGTAATGACTGTCTGAATTTTTTTAGTGCTATATTTTTTTATTCTCATCCCTCATAATTACTGTAGTTTATATACTCAGTGTACACTCTCTCACACTTAATTACTCGCTCTCTCCCCGTAAATAAAGGGGAATGAGTTTCAATTATAACGAATTTTTGATATCCACCTGATTTATTCATTTATATATATTAAGAAAAAAGATATTTAAATACCACTTCAACTTCCAAAACCCAGAAAAGCCCATTAAAGCATGCAAATGAGAGAGAAGGGATGGGGTGAAAATTTGGGTTTTTCACGTTTTGGCTTAAAGACCAAAATGCCCTTAAAACTCATTTAAAGACCAATTGAGTAATGTGATTGACTAAAACATAAATGTTTTTGACAAAAATCATAATAGTTTTGACAAAATCAATAAGTACTGATAAAATGTGTGACATGATTGGCCAAGAGTTGTATGTTATGACCAATTGAGTAATGAGATTGACTAAAATAGTAATGATTTTAACAAAATTCGTAATGATTTTGACAAAATTAATAAATAATGACAAAATATGTGAAAGAATTAGACAAGAGTTTTGAGTTATAGCCAATTGATGAGTAATAGGATATTGACTAGAATATTAATAATTTTGACATAAATTATAATGGTTTTGACATAATCATTATAGATAATGTCAAAATCAGTAATAGTTTTTCTCTCTGCGGTTTCTCTCTCCACCATGTGAGGATCACCCATTTCACCCAGAAACATGCGCAATCACCACCAGAACAATAACCCATCCAAGGCTCTTCTAATTCTAACTCTTAAAAAAAAAAAAGCCAAAGCCAGATCAACAATTAACAAAAGTAAAGGAAAATATTTAATCTGGACAAAATAAACCTCCTCCCTTTATCATTGGAGTCCATGAACAATTAAAAAAAAAAATCCTACGTGATGATCTAGGAAGAATAATTAACCAATCCCCCAAAAAACAAACAAAAAGATCAATCTGATAGAAGATCTAGGAAGAAGACAAAAAAAAACAATATCAGTTTAATGAGTTAAACCCACTGATGTCGAGGGAAAAGGAAAAAGAAATAGCAGTGAACGAGATCGGAAAGAGGAAAAGAGGAAGGAAAGAGAGGGAGAGGGAGAAAGAGGGTAGAGTTTTAATTTGAGGGGTTTTGGTTATTTGTTACAAACATCAAAATCTCAGATTTTCCTTTAATTCTCTCTCTGTTTTTTAAAGTGTTAATAGATTTTTCTAGATTTTAAAAATTCATATGGTATTTATATGTCTTTTTCCTCATATATGATGGAAAGGAACAGACAAGTATAAACCTCTCCTGATTTTTTTATATATATAAATATATATATTATGAAAAGGAACAGACAAGTATAAACCTGAAAATAGACGTGGTTCATATCCGTCCATCGAGGAAATTCAAGTACTTCGCAAAACCAAGAGATGAGAGAATTAAAAAATATATACACAGATTTTGAAGAAAAATAAAAAATAAAAAATATATTTTTTATATAAATACTAGTTGCAACCTTTTATTTCAATTAATAATAATAATCTCAGAGAGAGACTAAAATCTGAACTTACAGCATCGTTCACACACACACTGTAATGCTTCTAAGTTCTATCAAACCACGATTTCAGGCTCTATAAACGTTTTTTTTTTCTTGGTGTTTGGATGAAGTCAAGCAAAACCATGATTTTCCTTGAAAAAGTGCTTCTTCTTCTTTTTTAAATATTTGGCCAAACGCACATCATTGATTTAATGTCCTCTTACAAGATAATAATTCTCACTTTAACTTCTTTTAATTTATCATCTTTCTGATCTTGTTATTGAAAGTCAACATCTCTCAATACTTCAAATGAAGATACACACACATATAATGAAACAAAATTATGTTGCAGATAAGAAAAATGATATTCCAGAAATTTCTATACAGCAAGTTTGACTTGTAACTAAGAGTATGAAACTGTTGAAAGAGGAATTGTCTGGGCAGACTTTCTGGATTTTTCCCACATATTTTCTGTAGTAGGGCCCACACAGTGTGACCTTTACGATCTAGTGCATTGTCAAAGTGGGTCCGTGCATATACTATGACGTCAATGGCTGCATGGAGCATAATCCATTAGAAAGTTCATGCATATAACCTGACATTATATCGGGCATCAGGCGAAAAGGAAAAGGAAAAAAACATAATCAGTGTTTGATTTGGTACAGCATGCATTTGATTTTCTTACTGTTTGGCCTCTCCTTGCAATTATTAGGAGTGCAAAGACGGGCAATCTTGAGAACGAGATGCATCTACTTCTTATACCCCTTGCCTCTGAGCTTCCCATTGATTGTTATCCCTAGGATTTCTTAAAGCCAACACCTTCCTCGTCCATGGCACCAAACTCAGCTCCTCTATTATGATTCTCCCTTCTACAAAATCACACATGTTACGCTTTTTATTATTCTCTCTTCTTTTGATCATCCATGCCAAAAGATACATCGTTAATACAGAGAATTCAGCTACAAGAACTGCTCCAAAATCTATGAAGAACTGTTCGGTTGAAGCTGTAACATCCCAAAATTTAATGCAAGGATTAATTTATGGAAAATAGATAGTAAGCCAATTTATGGAACCTACAAAATTTAAGGAAACTTAAATTTGACAAAGGGAAAAATTAGGACCTAGTGTGTGTAATAAATAGGATAAAAATATACTTATATGTGTATAAAAACACACACACCAACACTTGGCAGCACACATAAAGCTCCACCTTGCATTACAATTCCCTCCCATCATTAGCAAACACACGTCCCATATATACAATCACACATACACTCACCTCTCCATGCATATCACCTTTAGAAGCAAAACCATATATGTCCACACCTACCTATTCTTCATTTTTCAATCTTCATTTGACAGCACACACACGTAGAGCCCCCACCCATGCATTGTGACTCCTTCCCATCACAACAAACACACACATGTACCACACACATACTCACATCTACACCCTCATCATTTCTCTTCTTTCATTCGCCCAACACATACACACACACATTCAATAAATATATCAACATCTCCCACCTCTCATATATGTTCAGCTGAAAAAGGAGACACAGAAAGAGAGAGAGAGAGCTTAAGAAGAAAAAAAGAAAACACAGCAGAACAAAGAGAGAGACGTGAGTGAGAGAGTTGATCGGAGGAAGAAAGAAGAAGCTTCAAAACTCACATGCAACACCATAAGCTAATATAGGTGAGTTTCATACATCATTATCTTCCTTTTCCAGTAGATTTGAGGCTATTTTCAGTAGCTTTTTGTTCTTCTGCTGGAATTCAGAAAATTCGTCGGAAAGTTGCTGTCACCGAAACCAGTGATTTTATGACGATTTTGGGTGATATTTCTGGTGTTTTTGATTCTGTAAAAATGTCCTAAAACCCAAGGAACATGTTTAAGAGTATGTAGAGTCAAAATCTTTGATATTTGAGTCCAAAAGCATGGCTACATATCAATTTTATCAACTCTGTTTTGGTCACCGAAAAACAGAGTTTCTATTGGAAACTTTCAGAAGCTCAAACAGAGGCTACAAATAGATTTTTCATCTGGTTCTTTTTGATATGGAAATTTTAGAATGTTTAGTATGACATAGAATCAAGAAGAGCTCAATTTGGTGTCAAAACGAATAAGTTATTAATTTTTGAAGTTAGACTGTCAAAACTAACGTTTATCAGAGTCAGTCAGTTTCGTGTGGCTTTATGACTAACCAAATCACATCCATTATTTATGAAACTTTACAGGGAGGTAGTAGACATAACAAGATTTAAAATGAGTGGTAGAATGTATCATTTGGATATCTGTAGAGAAAGTTATGATTTTTGAAAGATGGGTTTAGAAATAGGTGCAATCCTGGACGTTCAGATTCTAGTAGTTGATTTCGTGGTATTTTTGAATTATGTAATCTTTCCCAATGGCCATGAAAATTTTCATTGAAGCACATAGTCTTAGATTTAATATGATATATAGTTTGTGTTAATTGGATTAGTATACTAAGAGATATGAATTTTTGAAGTCAGTTGCTCTCAAACTGTGTTTCTAGAAAACAGATTATTTGTGTCGAACGTTTGGAAAATCAAACCTTGACAAAAAATTATGAAAATTTTCAGATTTAAAGTATACATTCATAGCTTTAATTTAACGGATAGAACATAATTTTTGGACAACTATATTAGGAGATATAGATTTTCAAAGTCATGCTATGTTTTTGGAGACTAATCTGGAATAGGGGTATTTCAGAAAATTCTGGGAGTAATATGGTAAAACTGGGTATATTTTAATATTTTTCCATGGAAATATATTTCAAGAGCTTTATGTAGGCTTTGGACCCAGTCAATTTTGATTTTTCTAGAATTAGTTATGATTTTTCAAAGTTAACTGAAAAATCTGTCAATTTGCTGAAGAATAGTAAAATTGCACTATACAAATTATATAGTGTATAAGTCACTGAAACTGAGATAATCAGAAGAATATAATTAAAGATAGTAGTAATACAAGTAATAACCAATTACTTGTTAATTTTAATTTATAGGAACTGGTAAAAACCCGAGCCGAAGAAAAAATTTTGGATAAACAGTTGGACTGAAAAAGGACCCAGGTAGTAATTCTTTCTTTCATGCACTATGTGATTATTTATATGTTGTGTATTCTATTTTCTGTAACATGACAGTGCCTGTGGCACAACAGGCGAATAAGCCAGGGTCTAAACATATAGTTTGACCATGGACACGAGTTTAGCCAGGGTTGCAAACAATCGTTTGGCCTTGGACAGTATGCATACAACACGAGTTAGCATTTTACATATCATGGTGCATTGCATATTTATTTATCGCATTTTATATGACTGATTGTACATTACTACTGAGATTCATTCGAATTTCACCCTTTTTCAACATCTAAAAATATTCCAGCAAAGGACAACGGCTCTAAGGGCAAAACCGTAATTACTGGCGATTGAAGGTCCGGTCCTAGCCAGGAGTTACATCTGATTATCTTTAGTTGTGGAATTTATTTCTTTTGTACTCTGTATATATTTTCAACCTATATGAGGATTTTCTGTAATATCAGTAAGTACTTATTATCAGTATAGTTTCATTATTTCTGTATGCCATCTGAACTACGCATTTATTATATAGCGAATATCAGAATATTAAGGGGTTTGACAGAAGCTGCTCCAACTCAGAGCTCTAACATCACAACATCACGGATACAAGTTCACAAAGAGCAAACTGGGTGGATGGATTCTTGGATGCATAGCAGGATCGAAGAATCCATCCACCCAGTTTGTTCTTTGTTAACTTGTATCCCTGATATTGTGGTATAGGAGCTTGAGTTGGAGCAGGTTGAACCGAACGGTTCTTGATGGATTTTGGAGCAGTTGTTGCAAATGAATTATTTGTATTAATGATGTATCTTTTGGCATGGATGATCAAGAAAAGAGAGAATAATGAAAAGCGTAATATGTGTGATTTTGTAGAGGGAGGAGTTGAGTTTGGTGCGATGGATGAGGAAGTTGTTGGCTTCAGGAAATCCTATGAGGGCCATCGATGAAAAGCTCAAAGCTAGGCAATGGATATGAGAAGCAGATGCGTCTCGTTCTCTACATTGCCCGCCTTTGCACTCTTAATAATCGCAAGAAGAGGCCTAATAATAAGAAAATCAGATGCATGCTATCCCAATTCAAGCACTGATTGTGTTTTTTTTTCAATTTGAGTCTGATGCCCGACATAATGTGTGGTTATGCATGAGATATAGGGAGAGCCATAACAAAGGAAGATGAAGGGATAGAGTGAGCTAAAGACATGAGAGGGAGGACGTGAAGTTCATGGTTTCAACACCTGTATAAATTAAGTGTGTTAGGAAAGAATCCGTACGAAGCTATAGGTTTTCTAAAAACAAATAATAATCCAAAACATTCACGGGGAGAGATTAAAGCGGAGTGAGAAAACAAGAAACGTACGAGTTATTGATGCAGGAAAAGTGCAAACATGGAAACAGTAATTTGTAAATTATAAAAGAAAAGTCATCATCGTTACTTGAATTAACCAAAAAAATCACAACAAAAAATGTGCAGATCTGATATGAACCAAAATGCAAAGGAAAAAAAGGGGAAAGTGCAACTAATTCCCACATAATAGAAATAATAACAAGCAGGTCCCTTGAAATCATTAAATTTTAATGAAATCTCATGGAACCTGGGTAATATTAATTCTTAATGTGAAAATACAATTTTACCCTCTTTTATTTAAAAGGAAAATGAATCAAAAGAGCCTTGTGATCCTGTTCCGTGCACTTATTTTGTCAATCGAGAGAAAGAGAAGCATACAGAGGTGGTTTTGAGACAAAATATTATGGGCGCCAAACATAATTCCAAGGTTCTTTTGAATCATTTTTTTCATTAAAATAAAAGAGAGTAAAATGGTGTTTTGACATTAAGAATTAATATCACCCAGGACCCATAGCACTTTACTGCAATTTCATTATTTCAAAGAATCTGATTATTATTATTTCTATTACTTGGGAACTAGTTATAATTTTTCCAAAAAATGAAAAAGAGCATGGTAAGAAATTAAAGGAAAATCAAAATATCAGACTAATAATTCTACTAGTTCCAAAAATCAACAAATCACATGGCAAGATAAAGAGAAAAGGAGAGACTGAGGTGTAGAAAGCCCAGTACATACAAAACTTGTATGGCAGCCTTATCGTTTTGCAAATTTGAATTTAATTTTCTTGCTCTTTTTATGCATACCCAGACGAAAACTAAGTCCTCACTCACGACCTATGTAGCAAGCTGCATCAAATAAGAATTGTAGAATAATTAGTTTAGAAGGACCGACATTGTATAACCATTCATCAATGGATGCCACTTCTGGATCAAATGACAAAGACATTATTGAGAACAAGATGGCTTTTCCCATATGAAATGAAAAAAGAATTTATGTAACAAAAGAAGAGTTTCTCATTCCTTAGTCGGAAATATATGTGGCCATGAAATAGGGATTAACTGAAATAGAATTAACTAGGTGGTAGAGTCGTGGAAACACCGGTTTCTTCCATAAAAGATAACATAGACTAATAATACGATAACTCCAACCATCCAATTATTGAATAAATTGAGACCTGTAATAATTTCTATAAGAAACTCCTTATCATTTTGCAATTTTGAATTTAATTTTCTTGCTCTTTTTCTCATTATATTAAAAAATTAAATTTAAATTTTTTAATTTAAATTCAAGTTCAGAAAATAACATGTTATTATAAAGCTCTTTGAATCAGGTTTCTAATCAAATAAGACCCATTCAAAAAATCTATATTTTTAAAGTTGGGATCAAATTAGTAAACAATGCTGAAAACATTTGAGCTTTAATGATTTAAATAAAATAAAAAATATCTAAAACTATTTAAATAAATATATATTCTTAATATTTCTCCAACACTCACTAGCATCCATTATCCTAGTGATCTATCAAACATCTACATCTACAATGATTTTTATATTTAATTATTTAAATTATAATTTTTCTTCATTATACTTTTTTAATGTTTGACATATATACTGTTATATATTTTTTAGTCTTCTTTGTGGCTGAAATCGATCAATTTCACTACTGCGATTCAAGGCCGATGCATTCATCTTCAATTTATAAACGAATACATTATTATTTTTTATTTTTAATTAATTACTTTTAAGGGCAAAATAGGTATTTCTTAATTCTTTCCCAACTATACCTCTCAATTTTCTTTTTATCAAACAATTCATTTTCCCTCCACCTCAGCCTTCAAAATCTTTCTTTCTCTTCCTTTCTTGTCCCTAAATTTCTTTTCCTCCTATCCTCAAATCTCCCTCGTACCAAACAGGCTGTAAAAGTTTCTGAAACACCGATCTAGAGAGAGAGAAATAAAGAAAATGGCAAGTCAATAAAAATCAATCAGATAAATGGGTTTTTGTATTTCACTTGCATAAATGAAACAAACAGCTGTAGGTACAAATGTTTGAAAGAATCTTTACAGGTTGCAAGCACAGAAGTAATGAAAGCAGTTTGTGGAATGGAGGGATGTATAGAGGAAAAGATGAATAAACAGTATCAAGACATATATATATAAGTAATGAAAGCAGTTTGTGGAATGGAGGGATGTATAGAGGAAACGATGAATAAACAGTATCAGGATATATATATATATAAGCATCAATCGGAAAAAAAAACTTTTTAAAAAATTCATAAAAATCGAAACTTTTCATGAAAAGATAAAGCCCAAGAATCTAAGATTGCCAATACAATATAGAATCCGAGTTAAAGAAGTTTGGAAATGGGAATAGGGTTCCTGACTCGCCAAATAACCTCAAAATCAACTGTGATTGAAACTACTGGGGTATAGTTCTCCCAAAACCAAAGAAGAAAAAATGAAGGCCTGCCATGGGAGACGGAAAACCATGAAAATAAATAATAAAATGAAATAAATAAATAATAAATAACAAAAGGAGTTAATAATAGGGTGATCAAAGAAATATATGTAATACACACCCACACAAAAAGAACCAAATAAGAAAGATTCAGCCACCGAAGAAGACTCACCTCACTCATTAGATCGTCGCCGACCAGATCTTTGGCCGGAGAAGCCATGGACGCTGCTGCTGAGAGCTGAAACTCCCAAAACTCGACGCGTACTCGTGGGATTAATGGTGGAAGGCAAGGAGGAAGAAGTCTGTCTCTTTGTTAATGGAAGCTAGAAGGAGACAGTAATTAGAAAGAAGGTTCAAAAGGAAGGAGAAGCAAGAAAATGTAGAGGGAAGAGGAGGCCGTTTAGAGAAACTGAAACTCAGAGAATTCGTCGGAACAACTCTGATGCCCATGCCTTGTTTAAGAATGAAGTTATAAAGAGAATCAAGTCATGACTCTGATGCCATTCACGTGTGTATGTGAGAGAGAGAGAGATATTGGAAAGGTTAAAAAAATAATTAGAGAGTTCGTCATGAATAAGATATATTTTTATATTTATTAATATTTTTTTAATTTATTTTTATTGATATTCTCACAATAATAATTAAATAAAAAAGATGCAGAGAATTAAGAAGATGATTATGATATTTTAGAAAACTCTTGTAATATTAGCTAACTTAAACCACAAACATATAACTGATCTAGCAGTGTAAGGCCCTACTAGATCCCTCTGAGTATTAAGTTCGAGTCTCAGAAGAGGCAGTTGTGTTGGAAGGGGCAACCATAAACTAGGGGTGTTCAAAGTATCCCGATCTCAGTTGTCCCGGTCCGGTCCCGAACATTTTGATCTCAAGAATTTCCTGTCCCGACCAGGCCGGGACTAGGATTACAAAGGTGATCCCAATTCCCGCGTCCCGATCCTTGTTTTTTTATTTTTTATTTTACCTTATAAATTAGATTATCCTGTTATTTTTATATTTTTTATCTCATAAATTAAGTTATCATTTAATAAGATATGTATCACATTTTTAGTTAGAGTTAAACCATATATATCGTAATACTAATTCTAATTATATAATGCATAAAGATAATAACGAAGATGATAAATGTGATAATAATAATAATAATAATAATAATAATAATAATAATAATGTTATTCTTCAATTCTAGATCAATTTGTGTGATTATTATGATCTTGTTAGGCGTTAAATAATCACTTTAAACACTAGATTATGAAAAATTTAATTAATATAATAATATATTTTAAATTTAATTTTTTTTAAAAAATGGGATTTCCTAGTTCCAATGGGACCGAAACTAGGACCATGATGCAACCTGCATCCAACCAAAAATCGGGACCAGGAATAGGGATGGGGGGATCCAGGTCCTAGTCCGGATTTTGAACACTCCTACTATAAACCCTGAACTAGATACATGATGATAACATAAAAAAATAACTTAACTAATCTTATTAGTCTAATCGTGTTTTTACCTTTGTGTTTGATTAGGATAATGATTGGATACAACAAAAATACTTTATATATGCAAACCAAAATTAAAATTTTCTCATATACTTGATACATCTTAAATCATAATTGAAAAGTTGTTTTTTAATGGTTCAGTCATCATTGCAAATAAGCATTTAAAGGCTCTAATCATCATTTCAATCATTATAAATTATAATTAAAAAACTACTATTAATTCATTCTTGCTTTTTCTCACGTTTATTTTCTTGATAAAAATATGTCTAATATTTCCTATGTTCACATGGGAGCCAGTAGATATGATTCCTTTTTTTTATTATTATCATTATTCATTTGATTTCTCAACTGCCGATTTGTCTCTTTTCATTGTTTCCATATACCACTCCGTTGCGAGTCTCAATAAAGTTTCCTTCTTTAAACTACCATCAAATTTTACGCGTCTTTCTCTGCTTAGTATGTTTCAGAGACCATACATTCTTTTTTCTTTTTTTCCCCCTTTCCAACAAGACTACCAGAGACCAGTCATATTCGTTCTTTAATTTCATGGACCAACCATCTGTGATTGATTTCTACCAATTAATCTTCGTGTAACGAGTTAGTTAATTATATAACGCAGAGCTTTTATGGTCTTTTATTCTTTTTATAAACAACTTTTATACTAATTGTGTAAAAAGAATTAGCGGTTAAAATTAATTAAAAATAATAAATATATCAAAAATATCAAATTCCTTCTATATAAGAGAGAATAAGTTATAAATATAAAATAGTATGAGCATAAAATATGATGAATAATGTATAATAAATGAGTAAATAAAAGAGAATTAATAGTGAGTAGATGTAATTAATATAAAGATATGTATTTAATAAGGGTAAGAAAAGAAAAAATTGGTTTAAATTTTGAGACACTAAAAAAATTTCTTATAAAAAGAACTAACTCTAAAAAAAATTACTTATAATAAGGATAAAAAAGAGTATTTAAGATAGGCAACGACCCTGTATTAACTGTGGAGAAGAGGTGTCGCCACGTGTCAAGAGTGAGTTTGAAAGGAATCAGCTGGAAACCTCCTCTTCCTTTTTCTAACCATTACATCAATATTTATAATTGATTCAAATTTGATTCTTTTATAAAATTATTATTAAAATATTACATTTAAAAATAAAATTAATTAATTAAATAAAATTTACTAAATTGTGATATAAATAATTCAATAGTACAATAAAAAATTAGAAATAATATTTTGTATAAAATTAAATCAGAACCATTTAAATATTGATTTAATAGTTAAAAAAATGAAGAAGATGAGAAGAAAGGAGGAAGGGTTCTAGACCAGATTGTCGAGTCTTCAGTGATGCATAAATGAAGCCCTTCTACACCTTTACTACCTTCCTATTTATAAGATTTTTTTTTATGAATTGGTCATGGCAAAATAAAAAATTCTAAAGTAGTGCCTCCCTTTTTATAAGATTTTTTTAGTGTTGTTTGATCATTAAATACATTTTTACTAATTTTATTTCTAATTAATTTTCCCCAACACTCTTCCGTCAATGTTCTTATTATTACTATCTTTCTTTTGCCTCCTTATAAATAAGAATATATTTAAAAAATATATTTTTTTTTTTATAATTTATTACTTTTAACTAATTTTAATTATTTTTTTACAACACAATTTAGTTAGAAGTATCTTAGGAATGGAGGGAGCAGTAATGGAATGGGGCATCTTGTTTATTTATTATTGTGTACTGCCACATATAACATCCCAAAAATTTAATGTAAGGATTAAATTATGGAAATTAGATAGTAAGTCAATTTATGGAACCTACAAAATTTAAGGAAACTTAAATTTGACAAAGGAAAAAAATTAGGACCTTGTGTGTGTAATTAATAGGATAAAAATATACCTATATATATATTTAAAAGCTTACCAACACAAGAGACAAACACACATATACTCACCATGCATGAAGACACGTACATCCTCCTCATTTGCCACACTTGGAGCATTATTAGAACATACACGTACATGCATGACTCATTCTCTTCATTTTCTCTCATTTGGCCAACACATACGTACAGCACACACATACACGTCCATCACCTCATTAACCAACAAATAAAACACTCTCTTATATCTTCATTCTTGCAACACATGAGCTGAAAAACAAACGAAGCACAGAAAAACACAGCAGAAACAGAAACAGAAAACAGAAAAAACTGAGAAAGAGAAAGAGAGAAACGAAGGAAGAACAAGCTCCAAATCTCACACACAACATCATAAACGTGTTTAGGTAAGTTTCTTCTACTTTAACCTTGGATTTCCATTGGATTTGTGGTTGTTTTCTGGGTTGTTTTGTTGCTGGAATCAAGAGAAGTCACCAAAAACGTTTTGTTACCGTTCAGTTTCAAAACCAGCAAATTTGTGTCCGTTTTGCATGAGATTTTTGATTCCTTTTCTTCTGTAATCATGTCCCAAAACTCAAGGAACATGTTTAGGAATATGTAGAGTCAAAATCTTTGATATTAGAGTCCAAAAATCATGGTTGCATGTGAGTTTTATCAACTCTGTTTTGGTCACCGGAAAATAGAGGTTTTATCAGAAACTTTCAGAAGCTCAAACAGAGGATACAGATGGATTTTTCATTTGGTTTCTTTTTATATGGAAATTTTAGGATGTTTAGTATGAAATAGAATCAAGAAGAGCTCAATTTGGTGTCAAAACGAATAAGTTATCAATTTTTGAAGTTAGACTGTCCAAAACTGATGTTCATCAGAGTTAGTCAGTTTCGTGTGGCTTTATGACCAACCAAATCACATCCATTATTTACGAATATTTACAGAGAGATAGTAGACATAACAAGCTTTAAAATTAGTGGTAGAATGCATCATTTGGATGTCTGTAGAGAGAGTTATGATTTTTTAAAAATGGGTTTAGAAACAGGTACAATCCTGAACGTCCAGACTCTAGTAGTTGATTTCGTGGTATTTTTGAATTATGTAATCTTTCCCAATGGCTATGAAAATTTCCATAATTGAATTACATAGTCTTAGCGTTAATTTGGTATATATTTTGTGTTAATTAGATTAGTATACTAAGAGATATGAATTTTTGAAGTCAGTTGCTCTCAAACTATGTTTCTGGAAAATAGTTTGTTTGTGTCGAACATTTGGAACATCAAACCTTGCCAAAAAATTATGAAACTTTCTAGATTTAAAGTAGACATCCATAGATTTAATTGGACGGGTAGAACATAATTTTTGGACAAGTATAATAGGAGATATAGATTTTCAAAGTCATGCTATGTTTCTGGAGACTAATCTGGAATAGGGGTATTTCGGGAAATTCTGGGAGTAATATTGTAAATCTGGGTAGATTTTGATATTTTTCCATGAAAATATATTTCAATAGCTTCATGTAGGCTTTAGACCCAGTCAATTTCGATTTTTCTAGAATTAGTTATGATTTTTCAAAGTTAACTGAAAAATCTGCCAATTTGTTGAAGAATAGTAAAATTGCACTATGCAAAATTATATAGTGTATAAACCACTGAAACTGAGATAATCAGCAGAATATGATTAAAGATAGTAGTAATACAAGTAATAACCAATTACTTGTTAATTTTAATATATAGGAACTAGTAAAAGCCCAAGCCGAAGAAAAAGTTTTGGATAAACAGTTGGACTGGAAAAGGACCCATGTAGTAATTCTTTCTTTCATGCACTATGTGATTATTTATATGTTGTGTATTTCATTTTCTGTAACATGACAGTGCCTGTGGCACAACACGCGAATAAGCCAGGGTCTAAACATATAGTTTGACCATGGACACGAGTTTAGCCAGGGTTGCAAACAATCGTTTGGCCTTGGACAGTATGCATACAACACGAGTTAGCATTTTACATATCATGGTGCATTGCATATTTATTTATCGCATTTTATATGACTGATTGTACATTACTACTGAGATTCATTCGAATTTCACCCTTTTTCAACATCTAAAAATATTCCAGCAAAGGACAACGGCTCTAAGGGCAAAACCGTAATTACTGGCGATTGAAGGTCCGGTCCTAGCCAGGAGTTACATCTGATTATCTTTAGTTGTGGAATTTATTTCTTTTGTACTCTGTATATATTTTCAACCTATATGAGGATTTTCTGTAATATCAGTAAGTACTTATTATCAGTATAGTTTCATTATTTCTGTATGCCATCTGAACTACGCATTTATTATATAGCGAATATCATAATATTAAGGGGTTTGATACCACACATTAGTCCTTGTTATAACTCTCTTGTAGAAGAAACTTTTGGTCTTAAATAATGAGTACTTACTTAGAGGGTTATTATTAATGACTGTTTTTCAGTTTTTCCCTTGTTGTATGAGAAAATGGGCGAAAGAAAATATACTGCATAATTTTTCAATACACATTCTTTAATATCCGGAAGCTTGAAAAATTTTATAGAATTAAAATATAGAAAAAAGACAGAAAAATAATTTTAAAATTGTAAAATCTCAAATTAAGTTTATTAGTAAGAGTTGAAAAGGGAATGATGAAACTTGATAAGTAATTCATAACTCATTTTTAAAAAAATACCTAATTTAAAATTTTACAATTTCAAAATTCTTTTTCTATCTTTTTCCCATAAAACATTCTCAATACCTAAACTGTCATTTCTTAATATATGAAAATTAATTAAAATGTTTTCATAACAAGGACTGAGAGACCACTCCCTCTAGTCCTTTTTATAAGGAGCAGTCTTCTCTTATATAGATTATTCTTAACATAAGGAACAAGTTAAATCCTTTTTGTCTAAAAGTTTAAAGTGGTCTTTTCATTTTTATGCTCATTAAATATAGGAAAAATGACAGAAAAATATCATTAATCATGTTGACAAATACGTTAATGAGATTAACAAGAATAATAATGCAATTGATGACTCATTTTATTATTGAATCACCTGTTTAAAATTTTGAAGTTCAAATGATATTTTTTTTTTCCCTTAAATATACTCATTTATCTCTCCACAATAAATTTTCACACATTGTCTAATATGTACTCTCTTTATAAACAACGGTATAATTGAAACACAAACACACATCTTACATATTTATTACTTTTAATTGATATTTTGAATGACATGATTTTGACAATCGTTCTTCATAAAAAAGAACGGGGAAGTACCATTTCCTTAGAAAGTGTATGACTCCCTCTGATTCTTAATGTAAAATATATTTGTCTAAGTTAATTAAATTAAGAAGTTAGTTAATATGATATGTATTTTCTAAAACACTCAAGTTATATTCTTTGATCCCTTATCTCCTCTCCTATTTGATTATTATTGATGAAGTATCAATAGGGATAAACTAGGAAAATATTGACAAATATAAAAATTATATTTTATATTTAGAATAAGACCAACTCACTAAATATATCTTATATTAAGGTTGGGTGGAGTATATTCAACAAGGTTTAATTTATATTATTAAGTTTTAAATTAGAGTTAATAACCACATAGCAGACTAGACGACTAGTAGTAGTGTGGACCACATAGTAGGTTAGTGGGGACATGTCACGTTCTGGTTTAAAGTTAAATCCACCAGAAACCAATAATCGATCCTGCCCCTCTCCATATCCTATCTGGGAGTAATCTTAATAGGTTTCTGGAATAGAAAACGTGGTGGAAGAAACCATATTTTTATGCAATTGCTATTATTTCATCATATTCTATAGTTCGGTGAGGATGAGACGGCTTCATTAAATTTGTGCAATTAATGATTTTGGTCGCATCCTGAGATTATGTGTGAAATTTCATTTGTATTAATTCACCTCACCCACAAATTTGTTGAGGTGATTTTTGTCAACAAGGTTGTCTTGGAATGGAAAGAGTTCAAATGTTGATTTAATTTAAATTCAATTATTGTCCGACATTGTATTTATACTTTCAGGATAAAAATGTAATTTAAATGTAACTTTAACTACTCCTATTGACTTAATAACACGTCATTTCCCTGTTTATCCATGCATACAGGATTCTTATTAACTGCCTCAGTTTCTATATTTTCATGGTTTCCATATTCTTCTTTGTCCGCCATTTTATTTATTTTCCTCACAAGGATTTACCCATTTTACTTTTGGGAAATTTTCATTCAACCCCTTGGGAGACTAAATTTCAATCAAACCCTAAAAGATTATTCAACATTACTGCACCCGGGTCAAAATAAAATTAATTTTTATAGGTGAAAAGATAATAATATCCTTACTTTATTTTTTTTAATCATCTTCTTTATCTTGTGAATGCCCTTATTTATCTTGTGAATTTCCTCACTTGTCATGTGAATGTTCAAAATATTTTTAACTCCCTAAATTTTTTTGAATCTCTTTATTTTTCTTGTAAATGCCTTTATTTATCTTGTGAAATTTTTTTATTTGTCCTGTGAATGACCAAAATATTCTTATTAACTCCCTAATTTCTTTAAAATTCCTTTATTTGTATTATAAATGTTTTTATGGAAAAAAAAAAAGCAAGGCATCATTGTCTTTTTTCCCACAAAACTTAATTTTATTTTGGCCCAAATAGATACAGTAAAGTTTGAGCATCTTTTAGGGCTTGATTGAAATTAAGGGACTGTTTGATTTTGTTTTTAAAAACTGTTTTTTTAAAAACAATAAAATCTATTTGATAAATTGTTTTAAAAAAATTATTTTTAAAAACAAAAAGTTTTTAAAAACTAAAAAAAATTTAGTTGTTTTCTTGTTTTTGTTTTCATATTTTTTATTTTTTGAGTCTACCACTTATTCACTATCAACACTACAATACTAGTGACGACCACCACCACGTCACCACCGATAACCATACCACCACATCACTTCAAAAACATATTTTTCAAAACAATCTATCCAAATAAGTTTTTTTGTTTTTTTTTATTTTAAAAAATTGTTTCCAAAAACTATTTTATAAAACTATTTTTGAGAATAAAAAATAAAAAATAGAATCAAACGATCCCTAAGGCCCAGTTTGGTACGTGACACTGAATTTCGATGGATTGGGATTGGGACTGGGATTGGGATTAGGATTGGGACTAAGACTGGGATTGATGCTTTAAAACTATGTTTGGTACTAAGTAATAGTTGGAGGGAATAATTTCATTAATCTTATTTAATAAATAGTCACTAATTATGTCATTAGCGAGAAAAAAAACAGAGAGAGTGATTATGCAATGTTTTGAAACCCGGACTGGTCGTTGAACCGGTCGGGATACTCGGTTAAGGGTCAATGGGTTAGATCGGAGTCAAAGCGGAGCTAAATCGGGCCAAACAGGTGAAAAATTGAATTTTTAGGCTTATTAATATGAAATTCTAAAATAAAATTAAAAAAAATTAATTTTTTTAAAAAAATGGTGGATTGGACCAGTTTCCGGATCGGACCGGTTTTACGACGATTAGCTGGTTCCCGGTCCGGGTTTCAAAACCCTATGATTATGTGAGAGGGATGGATTCTTGGTTAAAATCAGGGGTTATTTTTGTCCAAAAAATATTTTAATTAAGGATATTTTTGTCTCTACAGTTTTGCAGTCCAGGGATTGAAAACACAATACCAGGGGGGAGGTGGCTTTGCAGCAATCCCACTTTGGTGGTACTCTCAATCCCTAGTTATCTATATTCCCTCATACCAAACGATATATTTTCACTCAATCCCTGATCCAATCTCAGTCCCTACCCCACAATGCCTCATACCAAACAGGGCCTAAGTCTCTTCCATAGGGGGTGAATGAAATTTTCTCTTTACTTTTCCTGTGTTACTTTCTTGCATTAGTAACTTGTATATTTATTTATTTATTTTCTCTCACACTACTTCAATCTCTCGCCGATGTTTTGGATTTTTTGTTTTGGAAAAAACCTCTGGCTTCGATCTACGGATTCTTTCCTAACCCGTTTAATTTATAGGTGTTGAAATAACCACAAACTTCTTAATTATTGGCAAAAAATGAGACATAAATAGTATAGGAGAGCATGTGTAGTAGTTTCTGCCGTTCATGCCTCTCTTGTGCCTTTAGCTATCTCTTCATCATTTCCATTCCACGCCCTCAGCTGGCCTACAAAAATACAATAAAAGAATAGTTCGGCTCTTGTGCAAAATCACATTATCTTTATAAGATATTTTGCAAACCCCTGATAAATAAGATAGCGGCACTCCCTAAGATAAAACAAACATTTCCTATAGAAGGCATCATGACAGAACAACAAAAAGATAATATAATCAGTATAACTCAAAAGAAGAGAGAAAAGAGGAGTTTAGGGGACAGAGCTCGGTGTCACCTGACTTCGGTGCTCTATACTCACCTTAGACCGTGCACTACCTTTTATAGGTAGAGAATATATGACCGTTGAGTAGCAATAAAGATCATTAAAAACATCTTAATGACAATTAAAATGACAGTTACAAAATAAGATTTAACGATGATTTATTATAATAAAACCATTTAAATATCAGTAAAACATGTTAATTGAAACACATTAAAGCTCTAATGATCATATGCAATAATCAGTTCAAAGAACCCTTTTATTAACCTTTTTATTAACTCAACCTCACACTTTATTATACATTAGGCATTCACAATCTTAAGTTTTATGATACTTCTTCCTTCTACACACTCACCAACTATATTCTATATTTAACAACACAACCTTCTTTTTTTACTCTTCGATCATAAAATTTTACAGCAATTTTAATGATAGGAGAGTTGATAGTCAAAGCATGATATATCATCAGGATCCTTAATTTAATCTTTTAAAGAATAGGGAGGTGATGTAAATCTAGCCCAAAGTTCATGGCATTTTTTTTTTCGTATTTTATATTTTATATTTTATATCCTTTATTTGATGTTGATAGCGGGATATAGGGACAAAAAATTGAGTTTTGATTCATATTTTATTAGGCATGATATTTTTTAAAAATAATAATAACATTTTTTTATCATTCGTAATTCAAACCTTTTAAAGGCCCAAATCCCAACAATGTCTTTATAGATTTATTCAAAAGAAACAAAGCGAATACAATTAAATATATAGAAGCTTACATATCATGAACTTAATGTAATGTGCACTATTACTATGAACTTTCTCCCCCTCTATCTGTATGTTGATCGATCAGTATTCACAGTATTATTGGAGAATTAGCCTTATTTTTTTCTCTTTTTTGTTTACTGAATTAATCAATTCACAATATTACCGTACTGTTTTTCTTTGTAAGTTTTTTGATTAATGTATTCAGTTTTAACTCATGCAGACTAAAGGCTTGTTTGTTTCTGTTTTTTTTTTCAAAACATTTTTATAAAATTGTTTTTCAAAACAAGTTTAAAAAAAAAACCTGCTTGAAAAGTTGTTTTAAAAAATCTATTCTTGAAGTGTTGTGGTGGCAACTGTCGTCAAAAGTATGGTGTTGATAGTGGATTGGTGGCAACCTCAAAAAAATAAAAACATAGAAGAACAAAAACAAGAAAACACATAAAAACTATTTTTATTTTTTATTTTTTTTAAAAAAATTATTTTAAAAACGATTTATTGAAACCAAACAAGTTTTTTTCAAAAGAAAAAAATATTTTCAAGGGAAAAAAAACAAATAATCCCTGAATGATTTGTTTCAATTTTTAATTGATTCCCTCTCATCATATCATTACCAAAAGGGAAAATCCCTATAAAAGAAATATAAATTATTTAAATTCTAAATTGAGTCTTTAAATTCAACAAATTCTAAATTATGTCATATGAATGAGAAGTACTAAAATACTGTTAATTGTTTTTCATACCCTGGCCTCTATCTAATGAATGAGAATCTTCTGGCAAATAAATAAATGAGAATCAAAATATAACTTTTACTTAATTCAAACGTAACCACTGAATTTCTTTTATCAAGGCTTGATTACTGTTTACTGATCAGAATCGTCATTGAACAGAATTAATATACTAGGGATATTTTAGTGATTTGATTCTTTTTTATTCTTTTCAAATTAGTCAGGTATTGATTATGAGGATTTTGGTTTGAAAGTTATTAATTTTAGTGCTAATACATTTAAATTATTATTTTTCAGATCTGATATTATTTTTGCTAACTTTTAAGTTAGCTTTATTCAATCTCATTACTCAATTGGCCCCAACCTAAAATTCTCTTTCAATCATTTTACACATATTGTTAGTACTTACGAATTTTGTCAAAATTATTACTTTTTTAGTCAATCTTGTTATTCAACTGGACCTAAATACCAAAACTTTAGATAAGAATTTTTTTTTTTTTTGTGGGCATACCTTTTCACCGTGACGCTTCCATGGGCAAGCCTTTGGATGTTGAAACAGATGAAAAGCAACTCTCTAATACTAAGCGAACAGATTTGACCCCAAAAAAATTTAAAAAGGAGAGGTTAGTGACCGATAGTAACCGAGAAGGATAAGAAGGAGAGGTTGGTGACGAAATAAATTTTTATATCAAATAAATTGAGAGAGAAATCCACTAGCCATTGAAGCTAATCTGTATCACCAAGAGACCAACCTAGAGGCTCATAGAAGAAATCTACATGTTTCCCAGTTACTTTTTTATTAATTTAGATGTGTAAACATCAAGAAGGATTTTTTAAAATTTTTTTATTTTTTATTATTTTTTTATATAAGGCCGGGACAAAATAGGGTGGTCAAATCATGATTAGTTTATACTAGCAATTTTTATGAATTACTCTCTCAGGTATATAATATAAGTTACTTTTAGACCAATGTCTTGGTTTATGTTATAATCCATTTGTAAAGTAATTAATGTTTATTGTTAAATTTGCCTATGCTATTAATGTTTAAATATGACTTTTTGTATTTTCTCTCTCATTCGAAACCTAATTAATATATGTAAAGTTGGAAAAAAATTCACTTAAAGGCATATTTAATTTAATGAGTTCACTGTGATTTCTTAGTTCGGATGAATTAATTGTAATGACTTATGCAATGGATCAGACTACGAGCACACATAGCTTACTCAATAGGGACATGCCTTCCATTACTCAGCCTCGATGCTTGTAGTCTGAGTTGTCCAAAATAAACAAACTGTTTTACAGATGAAAAACTCACTTTGGGGCTCAACCATGTAAAACTGTCTTGCATGAAAAATTGGGTTTAATGGTTCTTAATATATAATAATATCTAGTTTAATATAATATGTAGTTTGCAGTACAAGATCTTATAATCAGAGGCAGTATAATTTTTTTCTAAGCACTCCACTCTCGTTAATCTTCCTTGCTTCGTTTCTTCCATATATTGGATAACAAAAACTGATGTACAAACAACAAACCAACCATGCATACAGACAACAAATGAACAAACTTAATATAATAAGCTAGTCATTCCGGTTCATAATATAAGGGTCTGTTTGGAAACACGTTAAGTGGGAAAAAAAGTCCAGTTGCAGCCATCAAAAACCCAGAAGCCCATTTGGCATGTTGTGAACCTATTTAGCAATGCATGAACTCTCATTGAACTTTTAGGAAAAAAAGGAGCTTTTTGTGAGAAGCTCCTTTTTTTAGCTTATGGCGGTGACAGCAATGAGCTTGGCTTCAGAAGAGACGTTGGCAGCATTCATTATAAAAAGCTAGGTTGGTACTGCTGGAGAGAAAGTCACAGGGCCTTTTTTTTTTTTTTTGGTTCAAAATATTTGAAGGTTTCGTCAGCTTGTCAAGCTATTTAAGTATAAACTCTATTTTGTCCTACAAGCAAACAAATTTACCCCATTACTATTATGTGCCTATGAACAGGAAAAAGCTAAGAGTACCATTCTATGAATCTTCCAATTTAGTTGGATAATTATTTATTTTGTATATTTGAAAACTACTTTTTGTTCATAATTAAAAAATTATCTTCTATGGATATTTTTATGTTAAAAAATGATTTATTTTAATTTTTATAATAATAAATAATCCAGTATTCGCTACAAATGACTAATCAAGCTTTGAGTCAGACTTATTAGAATGCAAAATATTAAACATAAATTATAACAATATATATACAAACAATATATATATAGCATTCAACAAAGTTCATAACATTTTCAATCATTTTCCATCTAAACGGGCTTTTCAAACATTAATCCAAACAAGTTTAAGATTAAAAAAACCCACTTCTCCCACCGTCAATCCAAACACAAATCACATTTACAATATGACTTTTTTTCAATATGACTTCTTCAAAAGCCACATTAGAAAAAAAAGTCACTTCTCCACCGCTAATCCAAACACGCACTAAGTCACTTCCAGAAGAATGTCTTGATCTACAATATAACTCACTTGGAAAGTAATTAATGCCTATTTATTAATATTGCCAATGTAGTTTGTAACATCCCAAAATTTAATGTAAGGATTAATTTATAGAAACTAGATAGTAAGCTCAATTTTAGAACTTACAAAATTTAAGGAATCTTAAATTTGACAAAGGGAAAAATTAAGACATAGTGTGTGTAATTAATAGGATAAAAATATACCTATATATATATTTAAAAGCTTACCAACACAAGAGACAAACACACATAGCAGGTGGCATTCTTTTTTTGATGCATGAAGACACACGTACCATACAAACACTCACACCTACACTCTCATCAAAACAACACTCACCTACTCTCCATTCTCTTCTCATTCGACCAGCGCACACACACCCTTATCACCTAATTAATCAGTAAATATAATACTCTCTTCCCTCTCCATTCAACATTCATACAGCAACTGAAACATAAAAGAAGAAACGCAGAAAAGAAAAACAAAGAAACAAAAAAAAAAGATAGAGAGAGACGTGAGTGAGAGAGTTGATCAGAGGAAGGAAGAAGAAGCTTCAAATCCTACATGCAAGCCTATAATCTGATGTAGGTGAGTTCTCTTCACATATTTCTAACAATTTCCATTATATTAGAGGCTGTTTTCTGCTGGTTTGGGTGGCTGGAAGTAAGAAAATTCACCGGAAAAATTGATGTTACCGATCAGTTTCAAAACCAGCAATCATGTAACCATTTTACATGAGATTTTCGATCTCTTTTCTTCTGAAAACACGTCCCCAAACCCAAGGAACATGTTTAGGAGTATGTAGAGTCAAAATCTTTGAGATTTGAGTCTAAAAGCATGGCTGCATATCAATTTTATCAATTTTGTTTTGGTCGCCGGAAAATAGAGTTTCTACCGGAAACTTGCAGAAGCTCAAACGGAGGCTATAGATGTATTTTTCATCTGATTCTTTTTTCAATGAAAATTTTAGGATGTTTAGTATGAAATAGAATTAAGAAGAGCTCAATTTAGTATCAAAACGAATAAGTTATTAATTTTTGAAGTTAGACTATCAAAACTGACGTTTTTCAGAGTCAGTCAGTTTCGTGTGGCTTTATGACCAACCAAATCACATCAATTATTTACTAAACTTTACAGGGAGGTAGTATACATAACAAGCTTTAAAATGAGTGGTCGAATGTATAATTTGGATATCTGTAGAGAGAGTTATGATTTTTGAAATCTAAGTTTAGAAACAGGTGCAATCCTGGAAGTCCAGATTTTGGCCGTCGGTTTCATCATGTTTTTGAGCAATGTAATCTTTTCCAATGGACATGAAACTTTCCAGAATTAAATTTCATATTCTAATATTTAATTTGATATATAGTTTTTGTTATTTGGATTAATATGTTGAGAGATATGAATTTTTGAAATTAGTTGCTCTCAAACTGGATTTTTGGAAAACAGATTGGTTTTGTCGAAAGTTTGGAAAATCAAACATTGACCAAAAATTATGAAAATTTCCAGATATAAAGTAGACATTCAGAGATTTAATTTTATGAGTAGAACATAATTTTTGGACAAGTACATTAGGAGATATGGATTTTCAAAGTTGTACTCTGTTTCTGGAGAGTAATCTGGAATAGGGGTATTTCGGGAAATTCTAGGAGTAATATGGTAAAAATGGGTAGATTTTGATATTTTTCCATGAAAATATATTTCAAGAGCTTCATGTAGGCTTTGGACCCAGTCAATTTCTATTTTTCTAGAATTAGTTATGATTTTTCAAAGTTAACTGAAAAATCTATCAATTTGCTGAAGAATAGTAAAATTTCACTATGCAAAAGTATATAGTGTATAAGCCACTGAAACTGAGATAATCAGCAGAATATGATTAAAGATAGTAGTAATACAAGTAATAACCAATTACTTGTTAATTTTAATTTATAGGAACTGGTAAAAGCCCGAGCCGAAGAAAAAGTTTTGGATAAACAGTTGGATTGAAAAAGGACTCAGGTAGTAATTCTTTCTCTCATATACTATGTGATTATTTATATGTTGTGTATGCCATTTTCTATAACATGACAGTGCCTGGGGCACAACACGCGAATAAGCTAGGGTCTAAACATATCGTTTGACCATGGACATGAGTTTAGCCGGGGTTGCAAACAGTCGTTTGGCCTTGGACAGTATGCATACAACATGAGTTAGCATTTTACATATCATGGTGCATTGCATATTTATTTATCGCATTTTATATGACTGATTGTACATTACTACTGAGATTCATTCGAATCTCACCCTTTTTCAACATCTAAAAATATTCCAGCAGAGGACAGCGGCTCTAAGGGTAAAACCGTAATTACTGGCGATTGAAGATCCGGTCCTAGCAAGGAGTTACAACTGATTATCTTTAGTTGTGGAATTTATTTCTTTTGTACTCTGTATATATTTTTCAAGCTATATGAGGATTTTCTGTAATATCAGTAAGTACTTATTATCAGTATAGTTTCACTATTTTTGTATGCCATCTGAAATACGCATTTACTATATAGCGAATATCAGAATATTAAGGGGTTTGACATAGTTAATACTTAAATATGACTTTTTATATATTCTCTCTCTTTTGAAACCTGATTTAATATAGGTAAAGTTTGAAAAAAAATTAATTTAAAACATATTTAATAAGTTAACTACCATGTTTTGGTTCAGATAAATTTATTGAAGTGTCCAGTATTTTGGATACGAGGGAGTACATAAAAACCACAGAAATAGCACCTGATGATATCCGCAACTGAAGAAACGAACAAGAAGAGCTTGAAACAGAACACATCAACCTAAAGAAATATAACTTATTTTAACATCCCCATAACACACACACACACACACACACACACACACACACACACACACACACACACACACACACACACACACACACACACACACACACACACACACACACACACACACACACACACACACACACACACACACACACATATTCTCAGAGAGATAACATACACCATTATTTACTATTTATATCTTTAGTAACACACAGTGAAACATAGGAGTACTGTATGTGAATCATCATCAAGTTCCAGAGCGAATACACCGATTGAAGCAAACACTGTAGCAATTTGGGGCTCCAACGAAGGCGCATTCTGATTCACATTCTTTTCTGCAATGATCTGGGCTGTTTTGATTCACCCCAACATCATTCTCTGCTTCTGCCATTATCGCCATCGTCGTCGTCATCATCAACCCTAACATTAACACTATTGCTACAGCTTCTGCTATTTTGTGGTTTGAAGCCATTTTTTGAGATTTTTGTGATTATCTCAAACCTAATATATTCTTATACACACGCCCGCGAGCGTGTACACCCCAGAGATTAACACTGAAGTTAATACGTTCTGATTCGAGGCCATATCACTTGGGAATATTAATGATTGCTTTTCCTAATATTCTGCTATAGTTTTTGGTATTTCAAACGGAAGCATAGAATTTATATAATGCGTGATTAGAATCATTGAACTGAATTTACTATGGATATACTCGTGATTTGTTTCTTTATTATTCTTTTCAAATTACTCATGATATTGATCATAGGGATATACTTGACAAATTTAGATCCTACGTTTTTTTTACCCATCTTCCTTTCTATATCATTTCACTTACAAGTTGCAACATTCAAGTATGAGGCCTAACACAATTGGTATTTTGCTATATTTTCTTAAACATTTAGTTAGGGGTTCGATTTCTGACTATATGTATGTATGGAGAAGATCTCGTGGGCAGCACTAAAGCCCCTTTGGAAAGCCTATAATACGAGCAGATTAGTTACTACTACCGCTAATGGATACCCTCCTACCAAAAAAATAAAAAGTTGCAACATGCCCACCCATGAACCAACAAAGGTTTAAAACTCACGAGTTTAAATAAACTTGTGGTGAGAAGTGGGGACATAGACTTAAATTGTGATAAACTCGAATTGTAAGCTGGTAAGAGTTTACTTGTATCAATAAATAACTATTAAAAGCATATAGTTAAATCATTAAAATATAAAAAAACAACAATAATTTAGTTTAAATATAATTCAAATCCAAATAATTAAATTAAATTCATCAATATTCATAGTCTATCGTACTCAACAAAGAAATCTTTATAAAGTTCATATATGAAGTCACAGAAAATAATCAAATTCAAAAAGTTATAAAAAAAAGTTAACAAGAAGTTCACACAATTTTGTAAATTAGAAATGTTATGAACTAGCAAGTTCAACCAAATATACAATTGTCATGAGTTTAAAAGCAAGCTAATACGATTTTATAAAGCAAAAATAAAAAAAAAATAACAAACTCTAAGAGTCAATTCATGAATTTGACAACAATAATTACAAGGGTTTGGTTTGAAAGATATTTTCAGTGATGCTATTAGTACACTAAAATTATTCTTTTAAAATTTTTTGGCCATCCACCACTTAGTTTTAACCTTTTATTGAGGGAAAATTATAGTAGTTAATATTTCAACATTTTTTACAGCTTCTTTGGATATCACTTTCTTTCTTTGTTCTTTTTCATAATATGCAAATCACTTTTTACATTAAAAAATTTCATATTTAAATTTAGATTTAAAATTAAAATATCACATGTTACAGCTTCTTTGCATATCACATTTTTTACAGGTTCTTTGCATATCACTTTCTTTTGTTTTTCTTTTTCATAATGTGCATATCATTTTCTACATAGAGCATATACGGTCTCCACCTGAAAGTAAAATTTTCATTTTTAAATTTAGATTTAAAACTAAAATATCATGTTATGCCTCATTAATTCAACCATTGTATATAATGCAGATGGCCCCTTAGTCCCAGACAGGCTGCTTGGAGTGAAAATGTTGTGAACTTGCGTGAAGACTGTTTGCAAAACGGTCTACATAAGCTTACTTAACAGTATGAAATTTTTGCACCATTTTTTAAATTTTTTTTTTGGCATTATTTTCTGAAATATTTGTTGAACGGTCAGCATGAGTTGATTTTACGACTATGACATTTTTACACCATTTTCAAAATTTTAGGTGTATACTTTTGTATTTAAAAAAACTTTATGGTATCTAGTGCCAATGATAAAATATTTCATGAGTAGATTTACCCTCAACCCTATAAATGGATATCTTTAATTGAGGAAAAGTGGGGAAAAAATGCTTAATTACTTAGAATCTTTAAAGACGTACGTGGATATCACTTCTCCATCTCTCTCTTCCACTCTATCTTTTTTATTGGTATTTCTCGATCTCATCCTATACCGTCCCAATCTTACACAAGACGGAACCACCTTCTCTTGGAAAACCACCGTGGTTTGAAACCATGGTTTGTGTAAATCGAGATAAAACTCTTCTCATATACTTACCTCGTAAATCATAAAAGCTATTCTCAAAAGCTAATCCAAACACACACTTAATCCTCTCTCCTTTGTCCTTACATATAAAAATTTTTTAACCAAATCGAGAGACTCTAAAAAATAATTAAAAATAGTTAAATATAATAATTATATAGGAAATTTTTTTTTTCAAAAAATCCCTTATTTATGAATAGGTGAGAAAGAGAGTAATAATAAGAAAATGATTAAAAAGAATGTATGTAGTATAATAATTAATTTAAAAAATGGAGAAAAATGCATTTATTATTGAGACAATTTCAAAAGAAATCTTACATTTAGAGACAAACCCATTCAAAAAAATATTCTTATACATAAGTACGGAGGAAGTAATACACGGGATGAAAATCAATATTGCTTGTTTCCTTTTCGAGATGAGACAAGGGATAAATAGTTTCAATCTAATTGAATTTGGTCTTAAATATAAGATCTCCGTCAACTTTATCTTCTAAATTTATAATTTTTATAAAATATTTCTATTGATTGCATACAGTATGAGTTTCTGTTTAAGGATAGTTATAAGAAAGAAATTATTTTAGAAAAATTAACCTATATTTATTAGTTACTACCTCCGGTTCAAAAATGTAAGATGCAAATAATTAAATTACAAAATTTAAAAGTTAGTTAAAATTGGTTAAAGATAATAAATATGTAAAAAAAAATATAACTTACTTTCTTAAAACACCCTTATTTATGGAGAGGGTGAATGGGAGAGAGAATGAGTGAACAAGTAAATGAGAGAAAATCAGTGGGAAAAAAAGAGATGAGAGACATATACTCCTTTTGGTCCACAATATGAGTCACTTCCAAAAATGGTTTGATTCATAATATAAGTCACTTAGAGAGTAATTAATGCTTATTTGTTAATCTTGTCCCTATAATTATTGTTCAAATATGATTCCTTTTATTTCTCTCTCTCTTTCAATACCTTATTTAATATTGGTAAAGTTGAAAATTTCTTTCAATTTAAGATAAATTGAATTGGTAAAGTTGAAAATTTCTTTCAATTTAAGATAAATTGAATGAGTTAACTAATATTTTTTAGTCTAGATAAACTAGTTGAAGAACTTATAATGTGGACAGGATGGAGTAATTAATTTTGGGAAAAGTTGGAAAAAAATGTATTAAATGGTAAGACAAAACCAAATTGCATCTCATATAAAAGCGTTAAGATATAAATCTGTCCCAAAAGTATTCACAAAGTCTCAATGTTGTTTTCAAAGTTTTTTTAATCTCAATGTCATCTTAAAAGTTAAAAAACGTAACCATATTATCCATATGTTAACAGATGTTAAGTTTAACTATTTTGTTTGACTGAAAATCCCTCGTGACACTCTCATATGGATCTCAATAATCCAACTCATTCCCACCTGACAATCTTAAAAATCCCAAGTACCCTTTCAGGTTTCTTAGCTTCTTCCTCCAGACCTTCGTCCCCCTCCACATGGCTCCTCCAACACCGGCGATGCCTTCCTCTCCAGTGTCGCTGGCATCACTCTCTCATCCTCTTCGTCCTCTCCATGAATATGAGCACCCCAACATCGGCATGTTCAAAATGGAGCACAACCGCCTTTGATCTCTTCAACTTCCAATCTCCCTCCACAACCCATATCTGCCTCCACGACCGTTTTTAATCACCCGCCCCATCAATCTGAAGGACTTGGATTATATGCAGAGTGCTTCACAACCGTTTTGAATCTCTCTCCCCCATCGATCCGGTGGACTTGGACAACGAGATCAGCCATCTTCACGGCCAAGCTAGAAGGCTGCGACATCTATGTTCTCGATAGCCACCGTTGCCATTGATAAGTATATTGTGGATTTTGCAAGTTTTTTTGGTTTGATTTTCTAAGTTTTTTTTTTAATTCTACAAAAACCAATCTTTTTCTTTGCTCTTATTCTTGCTTTATATATATTGCTTGAATTTGTGATGGGCGAAACCACATATTTGTGAAATCATAAATGCATTATGGAGTGTGCTTTAGATTTGTGAAGTCATATTTAGAAATTGCGATGAATTGTGCTTCAGAGATTGCGATGGAGTGGATCTGATTCATATTTGCGATGAACTGTGAAATCATATTTGCATTAATTTGTTTATATGGTTTCACAAATTGAGGTCCAGGCGATGGAGTGGTTTCTTTATTTTTTTTTTAAAAAAAAAATTCTGGATCTCAATGGCGACCACGCCACCACAGCGATTCTGGTTGATTGTGGCTTGTGGTTGTAAGGCAGACAACCAGATCTGAAAATGAAGAAGACAAAGTAGGAGGCAGACAACTAGAACATGAGGGAATATTACAAATAACTAATATAATTGATTTTTTTGTCTAACCAAATTAATCAATAAGTTCTTATATTAATTAAGGGGGTATATGATAGCATTTATCTAGTTTGGGCGTTACATATATTTTAGACTTTTAGTATATACTACAATTTAGCTATGAAAGCTTCCCAATTAATAAGACGAACTTGAGCATCATTATTTAACGTAAATTTGAGAGAATTAAAGAAAATTTCAACAAGATATAAACAAATTATTAAAATTATATGAATTTTGTATTTAAATTATATTATTTTTTTATGATTCTTATTTGTTAAGATGCACACCCATGCTTCAGTGGTTAAGTTCCACGTTGGATTCAGACAAATAAGTCCTTACACAAACATTTTCTTGTTGGTCTTGGTGTTGAAGCTAAGGGACTCCTGGTGACAATAATAAATCAGCTTCTACTGACATCTTTGTATTATTCATAAATGTCTTATTTACCATTCATTCAACTCATGTACCAAAAAGGTTCTTCAGTTTTTTCTCTTATGAATATAAAAATTGCCACCTTATTTCAATATATTGTATACCGTAAAAATAATTTTTTTAAAAAAAACATAATGTGGAGAGGAGATGATGAAAAAGTGAGGATAAAACCCATTTATTTATTTGATTCGGCAATTCGCATATATGGTTCATATAATGGAACTCTAGTCCATTTATCTATCTAGATTCCAAGGTGACATGGCGATTTACTTTGAGCAGGAGGGCAACACGCTTCAATGCAAGTTTTTAAGCAAGTGGCGTCTCCTTCTTGGCAGCCCAACTCACATTCACTAATGCATTTGGCTGGGTCTTCCTATCCGGCGACCTCTGCAACTAATGCCGCGGTCACCACCACCAGCCACATCACCGCCAGCGTTGTCCTCACCTTCTTGTTGTTTAAAGCCATTTCTGATGACTCCTCTCCAAACCTTCTTATTTACAAAGGTTGTTTGTGATTATTTGTAGCCATATACATATCACTTTGGAATACTGTTTATTGCTTTTCCTTGTCCGCTATCCAAGGTACAAAAAACCGGATCGGATATCAAACCGGTGAAAAAAATGGTTCAAAGGTTAGTGGGTCAGACCGAGGTCAACCCGACTTCAAACCGGTTATATTAAAATAATATAATTTAATTGAGGGTACAAAAATACTCATATTTAACTATAAAAAATATTTAAACATAACATAGAAATATATTTTAAATTAACAAAAGCTTAGAAAAGTGTATAAAAAAACAAAAGCTTAGAAAAGAATGATAACATCATAGGGAAAATAAAATATCCGTTAAGAAAATTTTAACGTTAAAAAAAAAAGAATGCTTTTTATTTCATCGAAAAAAGTGCAAGCCTCTAGTTCCCATGCTTCTGAAACCTACCTGATATGTAAAATATTTGTATATTTATTTTTCCTTATATAATATTTTGTGGACGATATTTTGAGCTTAATGTAATAAATTTGGGTGTAATTGATAAATAAATAATGATTTTCTTCTTACAGGCCATACAATACCATATTAAGTAGATATTAGGGAAAGAATTGAAGAAAAATACTGTAGCACTATTCATATGGTACTGTAGCAAAATATATGACTGTAGTGGAATCACTGTATCGTACTGTAGCGAGATCACTGTAGCGTTGTAGCAGGGTAATGTAGCATTCGGTGGTGTAAATGTGGGACAGTGCGGTTCACTGTAGCGAGTGGGTGGTCGGGTCACTGTAGCAGTGCAGTTCACTGTAGCAAATTACTGTAGAAAATCATTGTAGCAGTCCGAAAATGAAGCTTATAAATAGAGCTTCTTGGCACTCTAAAATGAAGAAGAAGGAAGAGAGAGAGATAGCTTCTATTTTAGAGAAAGAATTGTTATTTTAGAATTTATTTCTTGCATTTTTTTTACTTCTTACATGCCTCCTACATGGATGGTTTTACCTCCTATATGGAAGGCCTAGGTAGTCCTCATTTATGGATGGTATAGGTTGTCACCTACATGGAAGGTTTTACCTCCTATATGGTAGGCTAGATTTTCCATTTTCATGCATCTATTAGTTCTATTTTTATCTTTTTATAATTAATTTTTATGCAATGTTTATGATGTTTTTATTTTATGTTTGTTTTGTTTTTAATTTCATTATGAGCTAATTTTCCTTTTCCTAGGGTGATGACGTAACTTACTAATGACGGATTGAATCTAACTTAATAAATCTAGTTCTAATTTTTCCTTCATAATTGAGTTTTAATTATTATTTTTAATGCTTTCAATTGACTGGCCACCTTTTGAATGATTTCAATATGTATGTTGAGACCGAAAGGAGATGCATGTGTGTGGATCCTATAATTAAAACCATAATTTGCATATGAAACAGGAATATATTCATATGAGTTATATAGTCTTAATGAGTTCCATAAATCATAATGCATGATTAATTGCTTAAATTCATATAGGAATATATTGGGTTAACAATTAATTATAGAATTGCTTGACCTTGGAAGAGGCTAATAATTAAATTAGGGAAACTCGACTATCAATCATGTAGAATAAATTGGACTAGAATAGATAAGTGATTCAATCCAAAATTTGTTAAGTGAAATCTAATCCCTAGGGCTTTTTTTCATATTTGTCTTCACATTACTTGTATTCACATTTTATCATTTTTATTTTATATATTCTCAACCACCAACTAATCGATCGACTAAATAGAATTAAAATTACTCATTTTGGTACTTAGTGATCAATTCTCGTGGAAACGATACTTTACTCACTTCTATATTACTTGATTACGATAGTGTACACTTGCACTTTCTAATTACATCATCCTACACCCGTAACACTACCCTAACATCTAATAGTCTCCTCAAACCTACTTCACAGCATAGACCTACGCAACTTCATTAATTACATCTTACTCTCCCAATGTTGCCAACTACCACCTTTCAATTTTCACTCTTACTCAGTGCCTTCCTTTCCCTAAACAATTGTTTTACTTTCTTTTATGTTATCACTGCCTATCTCTCTCTCTCTCTTCCAACATATTATCACCGCCTATCTCAGCCCTACTGTTTTTCCTTGCCTTGAGTAATCTGGGTTCGTCCGACGGGAAGGTGAGATTGCTGACTAAAGGGGAGGAATTTGCTGCGATCTGCAAAGGAGATTGTGCTTCTCTCAACAATCCAACGGCCTACCCTAGTCAAGATCTGTATTTTGCTTTATTTTGTTGAAGTTACATGTGGGTTTTGCTGTCACTCGAAGAGATAAACATGATTGAATGGAAAGTTATTTTTTCACTTCTTCTTTCTGCTTCATCTCCTATGTTCCCTCAGCATTAGAAAGGGGAAAAGAATGACTCGGTGAACCGCACAACTTGGCGGGTTATCCGGTTTTCTCCCAGGTTACACTGGTCTAAACTAAGTTACCCGGGTCGACATCTCCCCAAGTCTGGACGTTAACCGGACCGGACAAGTTCCCGGGTCGCCGGTTTCCGGCCTAACCCGGCTGGTCCGGTCTGGTTTTGTATACTATGCTGCTATCTAATTAATGAGAATCCAATTATAGCTTTGACTTAATTCAAAAGCATTGACTTTTTTTGTGATTATAGAATCCTATTCATTGAACTAAATTAATATATATAATGCATGTTTGAGAATGTGTCATTTGAGTCCTTTTTTATCCTTTTCAAATTAGTCAGTTATTGTGAAACTCAAGAGTTTAAAGATCTGTTTGGTATGAGGGATTTGAAGGGAAGGGAGAATTTTTATGAGTTGAATTTTAAAAAATTAGAAAAATGTGGTTAAAAATTTTAATAAAGAGAAGATGTAAGATTAAAGAATAAGAGTAATTAACTAAAAAAATTTAACCCAACTTCTCTAATTCTTTTAAATTCAACTCTAAAAAATTTCCCTTCCCCTCCCATCCTACTAAACAAGCCCTAAGTAAACTTGTAATGAGATGTAACTTTGAATTGTAATTAAACTCAAATAGTAAACTCATAGTAGTCTTTTTTTTTTTACTTTTTATCAATAAATAGCTATTAAAATTATAACATTGAATAATTAAAATATAAAAATGACAATAATTCGGTTTAACCATGTTTTTAACTAGGACTTGGATTATGATAGCAGACAAGGAAAATAAGATTATATTATAAGATTATATCCCACTCCTTCGCGGGTAGGTTTCCAATTATCTCTTTTATTGTATAAGATTATATTCTTATTTCTTACATAAAATAATATAATCATATTTTTAACATAACTATTACTAATTTTATTCATTTAATATATAGGAGATGATGATATTGGTGGGCTACATCTTCAAATGATGACTCTGTTGCTCCTAGTGTCTATACTTTTCCTCCTACCGCCTCACCTCCTAATGTCTCAGTACCTAAAGTGTTGAATGATATAGTTGATGCTTATTTTAATGATGATAATTATTAGTTTACTAGTTTAGTGATTAAAGGTGAGAATATTTTGTTATCATAAACATGTTTTGATATTTTGTTTTGATGAATATTTTGGAATTACATATTACAGCAGCCAGCATGTGTCATTAGGTGGTAAATATATGATGTAGTGATGCCAATTTGTCAAGAAAATTGTAAAGAACTTTGATACCTTTATGATTATTTTGATATTTTCAGTATTTTGTTAGTATTTGGAATTTAGATATATAGTATTCATAATTTGGATGGCGTGATGAGAAATTACATTATTTTTAAATTTCTTACTCCTCACTAGTCTAGTCTAGCCTCAGGTTGACTCCGGTCTGATCTACTAACCCTTGACCCAATACACAGCCGGTTCAGTGACCGGCGGGTTAAATTACCTTGATTGGGAGAGGTAGTCATGAACCTCAAACTAGATACCAGATGATAATATCAATATATATATATATATATATATATATATATAGAGAGAGAGAGAGAGAGAGAGAGAGAGACATCACAGATCCATCATACGTATATTTGCTGATAATGATCTGTTTGGGTTTTGCATTATAGCCAATATTTCTTCATTTTTTTATAGTCTAAATCTTGTACAACCCTAATACATTACTATATGATAGGATTTATCTAGTCTGGGCATTACATATATTTTAGTATATACTGCAATTTATAGATATCAAAGCTTCCCGGGTAATAAGATGAACTTGAACATCATTATTTAACGTAAATTTGAACGAATGAATGAAAATTTCAACAAGATATAATTTTTAAAAAAAATTATATGAACTTTGTATTTAAATTATATTAATTTTTTATGATTATTATTTATTAAATGCACACCCACACTTCAGTGGTTCCCCGTTGGATTCAGACTATAATAAGTCCTTGTACAAATATTTTCTTGTTGGTCTTGGTGTTCAAGGGACTCTTGGCGACAAAAATAAATCAGCTTCTACTTACATCTTTGTGTTGGTCATAAACTTACTTACCAAAATGGTTCTTCAGTATTTCCTCGAGTCTTAAATATAAGACATATATACCTAATTTGATAAAATTAAGGAAGTTAGTTGAGTTAGTTTATATGATATATATTTTCTAAAATATACTAGTCATCTTCTTTAATTTTCTCATTCCATCTCCTTAATTATTATTGAAAGAGTATCAATCGGGGTAAATTAAAAAAAATTAATAAATATGAAATATATATATCTTATATTTAGAATGTACCCAATATCAACTCTGGAACTCCCAAATTGTCTTATATTAAGAGCTGGAGGAGTAGATTTTTTTTTTCTTATGATGAATATATTATTTGAATATAAAATTTCCATTATTTGATTATATTGATTACCATAAAAAGAAAGGGTGGGGATGAATCCCATTTATTTACTTTATCTTATTCCGAATATACATGATATGGTTCATGTAATAGAACTCAGAGTCCATTTATCTATCTAGAGACATGGTGGTTTACCACTTTTATCAGAAGGGCAACACACATCCAAGCAAGTTTTTGTGCAATTTGGGTCTATGATGATTTCACCTTCGCAGGCTGCCTCGCATTCACGGATGCATTTGACTGGGTCTTCTTCTTGTCCGGCCACTTCTGCAACTAACGCCGCCGTCACCAACACCACCACCAGCCACATCACCACAGGCCTGCATGCCCTCACCTTGTTGTTCAAAGCCATTTCTGATTCCTCTCCCTGCTCCTCTCCTCTCCAAACCTTCTTATTTATATACATCACTCATCGTTAACAATCAATTCTTTGAATGTATTGAGATTGATTGTGATTATTTGTAGCCATATATATGTGATATTTCACTTCGGAATGCTTTTAATTGCTTTTCCGATTCTTCTATCTTTTTTTATACAACGGAATAGAAAAAAAGCGCATACAAAAAATAAGCCTAACTAACTGGGTCTTATTCTTCTATCTAATTAATGAGAATAAAAAAATAGCTTTTACTTAATTCTAACGGAAGCATTGAGTTTCTTTCTTTTCTTTTTTATTTTTGTGATTATAGAATCGTAGTCATTGAACTGAATTTATATTTGTACGATGAATATTTGAGTGATTTGATTCTTTTTTATGCTTTTCAAATTAGTCAGTTATTGATTATGAGCAAGGCCGTGAAACTTACGATCTGATTTTTTTGTGATTATAGAATCGTAGTCGTTGAACTGAATTAATATACAAATATTTGAGTGATTTGATTCTTTTTTATGCTTTTCAAATTAGTCAGTTATTGATTATGAGCAAGGTTGTGAAACTCACAAGTTTAAGTAAACTCTTAATATTCAAGATGTAACCTTGGTTTGTGAATTCGAATCATAAACTCATAATAGTACGATTTTATAATAAATAACTATTAATAGTATATATTTGGATATAACTAAAATATAAAAAAATAACAACAATTTGATTTAAATATATTGTAAATCCAAATACTTGAAATCGAATCCATCAAGATTCATATTTAATCATACTCAACAAAGAAATTTTTATGAAATTCATATATATATATATATATATGATGGAAGCCAATGAAACATTATCAATTCTAAAATGTTAGTAGAGTTTAAAAACCACTTCACATGATTTTGTACGAAAGAAACTCAAAATTAGTAAACTCAGTGTGCAAACTCACGAGTTTGACTGCGAGTTTGCAACTAATGTAAGTTTAAAAATAAATTAACCAGATTTTGTAAACTAAAAACATAAAAATGGTATATTTAAAGGATAACAACCATGATTACGAGGGTTTGGTTTGAAAGTTATTTTTAGTGATGTGATTAGTACATTAAATTTTTTTTTCAAATTATTTGGCCATCCACCACGTAAATTTAACCTTTTATTGAGGGAAAATGATAATAATAGTTAATATTTCAACATTTTTACAGCCTCTTTGCATATCGCATTCTACATAGAGCATCTACGATCTTCACATGAAAGTAAAAATTTCATATTTAAATTTAGATTTAAAACTAAAATATCATGTTATGCCTCATTTAGAGAGAGAGAGATCACAGATCCATCATACATATTTTGACGGATAATGATCTGTTTCAGTTTTGCATAATAGCCATTATTTCTTTATTTTTTGGTACGTACAAATGCTGAGCCAATTAATCTGGTAAATGAACGATCCCCATGTAGAGTTACAAATTAATAGATCTTGCTTCATTGTTTTTGTTTAATTTCATTTACTTTTTTATAATGTAGACTAGCGGTATGAAAGCTCTTATATAAATGAAAGGTCATGTAATAAGTTCGATCCCGCTTACCCTATGCTATTAGTGCCTGTCAGCATGTCCTTTTAATTCAATAATAAGCCTTGTTACTTCTTCGGCTGATACTTCAATTGTGTTACCTCATTCATGAACTTAAAAATTTGTGTGACCAAAAATAAATTATGATGTCAGTCCCTCTAACATTGTTATCTAAAAACTAAATGAAGAATTTTATTTTGAAAAGACTAAAAGGGAAAATCGATGAAAGGTTTCTACTTAAAAATTTTATTGGCCAGAATGATCTAAATGATCCAGTGTGTACTTTCTTTGTATAAAATCTGATTTCTTGTATATACAAGTAAAAGCTATTAGTTTTTAATAAAAATATTTAAAAGGGACTTTTCGCTGATATTTTAAAAATAAAATTAGTTTGTTTTCTCATTGCAATTAAAATCGAATTAAACCAACCGTTTGTGTACTTTTACCGAAGTAAAAGCTAATGTCCCGTAGGATATCTCTTCATAATTGATTTACTCTGTACACAAAGGTAAAGATGGATTTATTAGGGGCATTTGACTCCGCAAAAAAATTATTTTCTTTAAATATTTACTGTACGATGTGAGTGTATTTTTTTCATCTCCTAATATTCAATAATAATACCTTTAATACCCTATAATAACATATAAACGTGTATATGTTGCCTCGAAAACCTTAAATTTCTACGCCCGTCACTACTAATAAAGTTCATAAATCAATCCCTTTACTACTTTTTTTAATGAATCAATCCCTTCACAGCTTATTTTATAAAAGTTTAAAATTTAAATTGCCTTGATCCTTTTTATATGAGCCCAAGAAAAGTTATCTGAACATTTAATAAGTTTTTTTTTCATTTTTATCCATCATTAATTATATGTATTACATTAATTAAAAGGTTAGTTATACTTATATTTACTTTATTTCTGTCTCTTACTTTCCCCATTATAAATAAGGGCATTCTTAAAAAAAATATTTCATATATATATAATTATTGTTTTTAACTTATTTTAATCATTTTCTTAAACTGTTCAATTCAATTATCAATCTCTTATAAATAGGATAAAGGAATCGGAGTGCTAGGTTAAAAAGACAAGAGCCCGTGCCAATGGCCTTGTGGCATGTTAAGCTAATTCTCTGTAAATAAGAGATTGTGGGTTCGGTCTCACCTACAATTATAATTTCCGGTTGTTAGTATTTGGCTCGCCTCTCTAATTCAAAAAAAGAATAGTGCCCGTATTACTCCTATTAACTACAATGATTAAAGAGAAATAAGAAGAATCAAGATGAACAATTATTCTTCTATCACTTCATCCGAGTAGTGTTAATTGTTAATTATTCTTCGATCACTTCCGACTACTGTTAATTTTTTTTCCTATTCTTCTATCTAATTACTGAGAATCAAAATAAAGCTTTTACGTAATTCAAACGGAAGCACTTAATTTTTCTGATCAATGAGTGATTAATACATTCAAATTGTTAGTTTTCAGATTTTTTGCCTACCATGCACTTAATTTTCACCCTTTAAGTGAGGGGGAAATGAAAATATAATTAATTTTTTAAAAAAAAAACTTATTTCAACATTGTTACCTCTTCTTTGCATATGTCACTTTCTATTCTACACAGCATCTACGATCTCCCCAATAAAGCAACAAATTCATATTTAGATTTAGATTTAAAACTAAAATACGTGATGCCTTATTTAAATAGAGAGAGATCGTCATAGACGCATCACAGATACGTCATACATATATTTATGGATAATGATCTTGTTTTTTCTTTTTTGCCCGAGGATAATGATCTTGTTTTACTTTTGCATAATTTGCCAATATTTCTTCATTCTTTGGTAGGTAAAAATTCTGAGCCGATTAATTAATGTGGGAAATTAACGATCGTCTTATGAATTAGCGGATCTTGGTTTCATTGGTTTTCTTTAATTCCATTATTTGGAAAACATTATTAGAGACAATAAGCCTTGTTACTTCGGCTGCTACTTTAATCGGGTTACCTCAGAAGCTTAATGATTTGTGTAATTGTGTGTGACCCAAAAAAAAATATGATGTCAGTCCATCTAATAATATTATTGTCTCAGAATTAAATAAATTATTTTATTTCAGGAAAAAATAAAATAATTCGTTTATCTCATTGCAAAAGTAAAATTGAATTGAACTAACTGGTTGAATTTAAAAAAAAAATCAATAAAAGATACAGTGTTTGAAAAAATCAGTGAAAATTCCTGCTTAACAATTTTATTGACAAGAAGTGTCTTTCTTACAGATAAAATTTTCAAACACGAACCTTTCACTAATTTTTTCGTTTTTTCAAATGGTGGGGACCTTTTATCAATTTTGTAAACTTCCGTAGGCGATAGAACTTCTTAGACATGTCACCTGTTTTATCCAACTAAAAATACAGAACGTGGATTTTACATTATCTTTGTTTGTTCATCATGACATGTTGCTTTGAAAAATAGGATTAACCCGTGAGTGAGAGGCATGAATGTAGTACTATTTAGAAGCACAAACAAAAATGCATTTATATATTCAATCTTCTGTGTGGGGTTTATTTTGTCTGTCCTTGTCCCATTTTCTATATCAGTCATGCCTATTTGCTTTGACAATTTTCCTCCTACCATGCGCTCTTGTTTAACCCATCATAACCATGTTGTCTTTTTGCACACACACACCTTCAGCTTCATTTTGTGCTATAATTACCAATAATGTTTGGCTAGACTATCTCATTATTAATTTTAAGGGCCTTCCTTTTTCATTAGTCTTATACTAGAATTCTACGAGATAATAATCTCAGCTTTTGAATCCAAGCTAGAGGCATATGTGCGTGTGTGTGTGTGTGTGACATGATGAAAGTTATATAATCAAGGGAGAGATAAATACAAAACCAAAAAAATTATTAGACTCCTTATGTTTATCTTTCTCTTTCCTTGCATGATTGCTATTCTATATCGTAGTATCATATAGGAAAAGACTCAATCCTTCATGTCTGAATATATGTATGATGGAGATAAATTATCCTAATGAATGTCTTTTTCTTGTTAATTCAGTTAATGAATTATTATAAGAATCTGTTTTGAGTCGGTGGAAAAAAAAAAAAAAAAAGAAGTCACACTCATCAGGTAGACATTTCTGATTTCTCAGGACTGCAGTTTTATTTGACTCCAAAATGATAAAACATCAGTTTGAATGTAATTCCCTTGATTTAATAAAGCTAGAAAAAGCTAAAATATCATGTAAAGCCTCATTAAAATAAATATTTCAACATAGAGTTCATCTAGCAATGTAAGGCCCACTAGATCCCTCTAAGTCTCAAGTTCGAATTTTAGACGAGACACTTATGTCGAAAAGGACAATCACGAACCCCAAATCAGTTACCGGATAATATATATATATATATATATATATATATATATATATATATATATATATATATATAAGAGAGAGAGAGATCCATCACACGTATATTTAGGGATAATGATCTGTTTGGGTCTTGCATTATAGCCAATATTTCTTCATATTTTGATAGTCTCAATCTTGTCTCGTCCCATGCGCAACCCTAATACTTACTATATGATAGGATTCATCTAGTATGGGCAGTATATATATATTATAGTATATACTACGATTTATAGCTATCAAAGCTTCCTGGGTAATAAGATGAACTTGAACAGCATTATTTAACGTAAATTTGAACGAATTAATGAAAATTTCAACAAGATATAATTTTTTAAAAAAAAGTTATATAAATTTTGTATTTAAATTATATTATTTTTTGTGATTATTATTTATTAAATGAACACCCACGCATCAGTAGTTCCCCGTTGGATTCAGACTATAATAAGTCCTTATACAAACATTTTTTTTGTTGGTCTTGGTGTTCAAGGGACTCTTGGCCACAAAAATAAATCAGCTTCTACTTACATCTTTGTGTTAGTCATAAATGTCTTACTTACCATTTCATTAAGTCATTCCAACTTATGTACCAAAAGGTTCTTTTGTATTCCTTTTGGTCTTTAATATAAGATATATTTACCTAATTTGATTAGATTAAAGAAGCTAGTTAACCTAACTTATATGATATATATTTTTTAAAACTCCCAAATTATCTTCCTTAATTCTCTTATTCTCTCTCCTCCTTAATTTCTTGAGGGAGTATCAATAGGGGTAAATTAAGAAAAAATTGACAAATATGAAATATATGTCTTATATTTAAAACAAAAATTAATATGTCTTACATTAAAGACAGGAAAGGAGTAGGTTTTTTTCCCCTTATGATGAATATATTAATTATTTGAATATAAATTGTATACCGTAAAAAGAGTTGGGGATAAATCCCATTTATTTATGTTATTTTATTCCGCATATACATTATATGGTTCATATAATAGAACTCAAAGAATCCATTTATCTATCTAGGGACATGGTGGTTTACCACTTTTATCAGGAGGACAACACACATCCAAGCAAGTTTTTGAGCAATTTGGGTCTATGATGATTTCACCTTCGCAAACCGCCTCACATTCCCGGATGCATTTGACCGGGTCTTCTTCTTGTCCGACAACCTCTGCAACTAACGCCGCCGTCACCACCACCACCAGCAGCCACATCACCACCGGCCTGCTTGCCTTCACCTTGTTGTTCAAAGACATTTCTGATTCCTCTCCCTGCTCCACTCCTTTCCAAACCTTCTTATTTATATACATCACTCATCATTAACAATCAAATTCTTTGAATGTATTGAGATTGATTGTGATTATTTGTAGCCATATATCTCACTTCGGAAAACTTTTGATTGCTTTTCCTATTCCTCTATCTTTGTTTTTTGATATAATGGAATAGAAAAAAACGCATACAAAAACTAGGTCTAAATAACCGCTTCTATTCTTCTATCTAATTAGTGAGAATCAAAAAATTGCTTTCGCTTAATTCAAACGGAAGCATTGACCCCTTTTTTTTATGATTACAGAAACGTAGTCGTTGAACTGAATTAATATACCGTGAATATTTGAGCGTTTTGATTCTTTTTTATCCTTTTTCAAATTAGTCAGTTGTTGATTATGAGCAACGCTTTGAAACTCACGAGTTTACTAGGTAAACTCATGATTTTGTTGTGATTATAGAATCGTAGTCATTGAACGGAATTAATACACAATGAATATTTGAGTGATTTGATTCTTTTTTATCGTTTTCAAATTAGTCCGTTATTGATTATGAGTAAGATTAAGATTGTGAAACTCATGAGTTTAAGTAAACTCATACTTTTAAGGATGAAACCTCGAGTTGGGAACTCAAATCATAAACTCCTCATAATTTGTTTTTGCTAATAAATAGCTATCATAAACTCGTCATAATTTGTTTTTGCTAATAAATAGCTATTAAAAGTATATGTTTGATAATGATTAAAATATAAAAATGAAAAAAAATTAGTTTAAATATGTTTTAAATCCTAATACTTGAAATAAAATCCATCAACGTTCATATTTAATCATATTCAACAAATAAATTTTTATTACGTTTACATATGAAGGAAGCCACTGAACATCATTAATTCTAAAAAGCTAACACAAATTTAAAAACCACTTGATACTATTTTATAAGATAGAAATGTAAAACGGTAAACTTGATGTATGAACTCACAAGGTCGGTGGAGTTTGTAGCTAGTACAAGTTTAAGAATAAATTGACATGATTTTGTAAACTAAAAACCTAAAAATGATATACTTAGAAAGTTAATCTGCGAGTTTGACAACAATAATTATGAGGATTTGGTTTGAAAGTTATTTTTGGTTATGTGATTACTGATTAGTACATTAAAATTATTTTTTCCAAATTAGTTGGCCATCCACCAAGTAATTTTAACCTTTTCTTGAGGGAAAATGATAATAATGTATAATAATTCAACATTTTTTACAGCCTCTTTGCATATCACTTTCTACATAGAGCATCTACGATCTCCACATGAAAGTAAAAATTACATATTTAAATTTAGATTTAAAACTAAAATATCATGTTATGCCTCATTTAAGTATATATATATATAGAGAGAGAGAGAGAGATCACAGATCCATCATACATATATTTACTGATAATATAACGATCTGTTTTAGTTTTGCATTATAGCTATTATTTCTTCATTTTTGGGTACGCACAAATGCTGAGTCAATTAATGTGGTAAATTAACAATCCACTTGTAGAGTTACAAATTAATGGATCTTGTTTCATTGTAAGAATTTCGAGCATACCTGAAATTGGAATGACTCGCTAACGTACGCACACGAAATTGAAGCACCCATACGGACTCCAATTACATTATATAGCAAATACATCAAAGAGAAAAGAAGAGATCATTCTTATGAGAGGATTTTCTAAGAGTGAGAAAACATTATTTTGTGTGTGATATATACAAACTGATTACTTTCTTAATCTCATATCTTATATATAGCATACATGCTATCATATGGGCATTAATATAACTCTTAACTATATGGTTATTTGGTAATAGACATAACCTTTAAACCACAAAAGATATATCTCTTTATGAACTCATATCTTTCCGTATTTGCATAACAACCCCCTCTTGATTCGGGTTTGGGCCCTAATCCACCAAAAGTTGACTAATATATTCCAACAATTTTTTTTTGTTAATTCCATTTATTTTTTGGGTCCAACTTTAATTCCATTATTTGCAAGCTTTGTAATGTGTTTAGACTAGCGCATAAAGGCTCTTATTTAAGTGGAAAGTTGTAATAACTTTGATACCGCTTATAATCCCATAATGTTAGTGTCTATGGTATGTCCCTCTAATTATATTCGAAAATAAGTTGTTACTTCTTTGGCTGCTACTTTCTTGTGTTGCCTCATAAGCTTAAAAATTTCTCTGTGACCAAAAATAAATTATGATGTCAATAAAATACTTAGTCCACCTATGATGGGCCCAAATCCAATATAAATTGGAACTATTCTATGAATATGAAGAAATATAGGTCAAAGAGAAAGTTTTTCCTTCTATCTTTTCCATATAACCTTACTTTGAAGGGTTATATCTATTTTTATGTAATCATATGTATGCTATATAAAGGATGTGGGATTGAGGAAGCAAATAATCTAAATATAACATGCAGAATAATGCTCTCCTCCTTATAAAAAAAAAAAAAAAAAGTTCTCTCATAAGAGTATTTTCTTCTTTTTCTCTCCATGATGAATTTGTTGTATGTAACATAATTAGGGTTCACATCGGTACTTTGATTTTATGTAGGTACTTCAACAAGTCAAATTCCAGGTACACTACTTGAATTTCTTATATAGTCCCTCTAATATTGTTATCTCAAAATTGAATGAAAAATTTTATTTTGGAAAGACTAAAAAGAAAAATCGATGCAAGGTTTCTATTTAAAAATTTTAATGGTCAGAAATTATCTAAATGATTGAGTACGTACTTTCTTTGTATAAAATGTTTTAGAGTAATAGTACTTTTGTATATAAAAGCGTATCATACTTTTCTAGTCATCAATAAGAATTTTTAAAATGGAATTTTCATTGATATTTTCAAAATGAAATTAGTTTGTTTTCTTTTCTTTTTTTAATTGGAGTAAGGGTTACCTCAGAAGCTTAATAATTTGTGTAATTGTGTGTGACCAAAAATAGAATATGATGTCAGTCCATCTAATAATATTATTATGTCAAAATAAAATAAATTATTTTATCTCGAAAAAATAAAATTAGTTCGTTTATCTCATTGGAAAAGTAAAATTGAATTGATGAACAACTGGTTGAATTAAAAAAAATCAATAAAAGATACAGTGAGATGGTCTTTGAGAAAATTGGTGAAAAATTCCTACCTGAAAATTTTAGACAACAAGAGTCTTTTTTACCGATAAAATTTTCAAACACGAAACCTTCATTAATTTTTCCGTTTTTTCAAATGGTGTGGAAAGAATCTATCACTGACAAAATGATCAAATAGAAAGAAATTGGTCCTTTTATCAATTTTGTCAACTTACGTGCGCGATAGAACTTCTTTACCATCTCACCTTTTTTTATCTTCTTCTTCCGTCAATTTTATAGTTAGCTCGTTTGGATTAACTTATGGAAACTCCATAAGTACTTATAAATCGTGATTTACGGAATACGAAATAACTTTTATGATTTACGAGGTTGCTTTTACGGTCTACGAGGTAAATATGTGGAGGAGATTTATCTCGATTTACGTAAATCAGGCTTATAAAATAAACCCGATTATACATTAAGTTTCCAAACATGCCATAATTATCATCACCATTTACATTATTATTATTATCCAACTAAAGATAAAGAACTTGGATTTTACATTATATTTCTTTCTTCATCATGATGTTGCTTTGAAAAATAGGCTTAACCGTGAGTGAGTGAGTGAGTGAGAGAGGCATGTAGTACTAATTAAAAGCCCAAACAAAAACGCGTGTGTGTGTATGTGTATTCAATCTTTTTGTGGGGTTTATTTTGTCTGTCCTTTTCCCATTTTCCATATCACGCATGCCTATTTGTTTTGGCAATTTTCCTCCTCCCATGTGCTCTTGTGTAACCTATCATAACCATATTGTCTTTTACACACACACACACACCCCTCCATCTTCATTCTGTGTTATAATTACCAATAATGTTTGGCTAGCCTATCTCATTATTAATTTTAAGGGCCTGCCTTTTACATTAGTCTTATACTAGAATTCTACGAGATAATAATCCCAACTTTTGTGAATCCAAGCTAGAGGCATATATATATATATATATATGACATGATGAAAGTTATATAGGAAAGGGAGAGATAAATACAAAACCAAAAATTATTAGACTCCTTATCTTTATCTTTCTCTTTCCTTGCATGATTGTCATTCTATATCACAGTATCATGTTAGAAAAAGACTTAATCCTTCATATCTGAATATATGTATGCTGGAGATAAATTATATCCTAATGAATGTCTTTTTCTTATCAAGTCAGTGAATGAATAATTATAAGAATATGTTTTTGAGTCGGTGGAAACAAAGTCACACTCATCAAATAGACATTTCTCAGTGATCTCATGACTACAATTTTATTTTATTCCAAAATGATAAAACATCAGTTTCAATACTTGATTTGATAAAGCTAGAAAAAGCTGAAACAGTTATATGCTTATGTTTCTCTATCAATCTGACATCAATATTCACACACACGCTTATACACACTTGAAATTTATATGTAATTGCAAATTTTTATTTGAATAAAAACGATGGATTTACTCTACCGACAATGTTCTAAAGCTTAATAATAGACCTATTTGCTGAGAAATTATATTCACCTAACAGTAACTAAGCAAGCTAGCTTCAATTTTGCCTGTTATCTTCCATGAGTGCAACTTCTTAATGAAGAAAACTTTCATAATGCCCAAAGCAACAATGAGGAAACAAAACAACAATGTGAACTCAGATATATACCAGAAGATATCTCTGCACATTCTGTGTAACACAGGCTGAAGCCAACAAAAGGCATAATAATACACACCAGAAGCACAGAAATAATAATTACTGACACATACTTTTTTAATCTTATTCTTCATCTGAACGGCTATCAGTGAAGGCATTAATAATCTTACATTTTATATATATATATGTATGCCATGGCAGTGCCAAATGATGAAGAAGCAAGTACAAAGAAGACACATTGATCTGTTGTTGTACATGCATATATAATGCTTATGGGAATAATAAAAATATTAAAGGAGAAGCAGAAAGGAGAGAAAGAAAAAGGGTAAAAAAAAACTGACAAATGATCAGAACAAAGTTTCATTCTGTCTTTTTTTCTTCTTGCTTGGTTTCTTTGACCTGTTTCTTCACTTCGTTCTGTTCCTTCACTTCTTTCACCTTTGCTTGCCCTTTCTTGGGCTTCACAAAGCAGAAGCAGGAGCAACAAGGACACTGAAACAAGAACTTCATCTTCTTCTTTCTTCTTCTTCTGCTCTCAGATCCCAAACTTTCTCAGAAGAGTCTGTGTGTACTGATGAGAGTTAATGTTCTAATAAAAGGTTTCCGCTTTGTGATTTCTTTGTTGTCTCCTTTTGTTTATTTATTTATTTCATATCTGTTCGATTTATTTATTGTCCCCACCAATTTTTTTCTTCTTTTTTCCTCCGCCCTTTTGGCCCTTTTTTTATTCATGACCCATTATTGGATTCCATTTCCATCACTTTCAATGAATATGCTTGCCTGGTAATGACAGCTTTTAGAATGATGGAGGGGTACAAGTGGGGCTACAGTAGCTAGGCATAGCAGTGCAAAATAAGATGAATCTTCATCAACTGTTCAAATTTGTATCATTATTGAATATATATATATATATATATATATATATATATATATATATATATATATATAGTGTTAAATTTAAATCCCACCTATCATATGCAATTTACTATACATTATCTTTCTCTCTTCAATTATGGGACCCTAGGTTAATACAGAAATTCAAGTTCATATAAGAAAATGCCACAAACATACTCTCAGAAATCGACCTGAAATGTTTTAGTTAAATAATTTTGAGTGTATTTGTTTTTGTGGTTTTTTTTTCCCAGAAGATGTAAAATGTAAAATGTAAAATGAAAAGGTTTTAATTGTTAATTTAAAAAGATGTCATGCTTTTAAACAAAAAAGGGTAAAGAAAAAGAGTAAAATATTGAATGGGACGCAGTCTCAACTGTGTGTCAACCTTGCGGGTCACCTTGGCCATGAATTAGGGACAAAAGGACACTCCTTTTTTGAATTTTGAATTTCTCTGTCTAATATTATAATGATTTCTCAGCTGGCAAGCAATAAAATCATAATTGTATGCTGAAGAAAGAAAGGCATGTCAGGATCTAAAAGATTAAGTTAGCATGCTTTGGGAATAAGGGTTTAATATTTAATAATCTTGGATAAAAGAAAATATTTGTATTCAAGTTTAAACTGTGTTATGAATTATGACGTTAAACTTCAGTCTTCTTCCATTATTTAAAGTTAAGTTAATAAAATCACCTCACCATGAAATTCAATAACATAAGTTTTTTATATAGCTATCTGATTGGATCAAATTTAAATTTTATGGACCTAATTAGGAGTAACTCTCTCAAAATTATTTTCTTCGATAACTTGAATATTCTTCAGTGACTTTCATCTATAGATCACAATAAACCTAGCTACTAATTTATAAACCAAAAATTTCAACATTTCAAGAATTACAAGATTATTGTATGAATGATGACTCTAAGACCAGCCCAGCAAGGCCATCAAGCAGATCAAAACTTGAATATGAAGGCCCAAAATAATAAAACCCAAATTGATGTATTGTCTGTGGGCCGCTTCATTCTGATTCATCAGCCCAGTCTCTAACCCATCACAGTTAAAAGTTGAACATTATATGGCGATTGTGTTGATCCAATATATATCCTCGGGAGAATAAAGGAGAATGACCCAGAAAATAAAATATTTATTACTACGGATCTTAAAATTGTAATTATTTTTAAAGGATAAAAATTAAAATATAAATTATCAATTATGAAGTTACCCTTATCTAACCCATCTCAATTATTTGACAGCTAGGTTATCAAATTTGATAATATCTCTATATATATTTTGATTAAAAAAAATTTATATACAATTCAATATTTTTATGATATTTTGTTGGGTACACATCAGATTATTTTAAAAGTTACCAAATTAAAATAGTCTCTAAAATCTGTGAAAAATTAGATATCTCCCTTTTTTTAGGTTTTATTATTTTTAAATACTTAAAAAATCACAAAAAAATATTATAATATATTTCTTTTAGAAATACGTAATTTTTCATGGAAAAAAACTTAAAAAAACTGGATGTACCCAAAAAAGAATGTTATAAAAATGAAAATACAAAATTTTAAAATTCTTAAACAATAAATTCTTAAATAAACTACCAATATCAAGGGAATATCAATTCCTAAATAAAAGCCAGACACACTTGACAAGGAAATATCAATTAATATCTAACCATCATATAGTTGAGATAAGATTAGAGAAAATGTAGGGAGTTTGGTGGGGGTTAATTTTGTAATTGAATATTTATATTTTAATTTTTAGTCCTTCAAAATAATTACAATTTGTAAGGTATTTATTAATAAATATTTCGTTTACTTTTTCCTTCTCTTTAATTTTCTCTCCGAATATAAGTAATTAATTTATAAAAATTCATAAAATTATTTATAAATAAATGTGTGTTGATTTCTCTAAAATAGTTCTTTTTTAAGATCTAAAATTATTCCTTTTAATCATTTGCATGAAAAACCATATCATTGATAGAAATACTCCTTTAATATATCCAATAATAGGGATAGTTAAAAACAGAAAAAGGATTAACTGTAAACTAATGTATTATATTTAGGATAAAAACAGCACCATAAGCTAACTCATATGTTTAATACTGAGATGGAGTGTGTGTGTGTGTGTGTAGAAAATGTGTTTTGTATTGATGTCAAAATGTCCATTGAACAAAGACTTGGATCAAAAGACTTTGATGTGAACGTGTGTTTGTTATGTAATAACATATGAGTTTGTTTTTGTTTGAAATCTGAGACTTAGGCACTTTCTTTGGTGGGGATGTATTAGTGTGTGGTTAATAATAACAAGAGCAAGAAAGAAACAAATTAAACATTAAGACAATAATGTAGTTAGTGTGATGATTTTAAAAAGGGTGGTCCTTGTGGTCCAATTTGTTTTCAACAGTCGTGTACTCTTTGACTTCATATATATATATGTGAATCCATTGAAACAATTGCTTAGGAATCCAATGAAATGAATTTGCTTGTTCTCTTGGATTACAGATAATTATCAAAGTGACCAAACCATAATAAAACATTTTTGAAGCATATAAAGGTATATATGTTCCTCTTCCCTTTAATAAATATTTAAATATTGGCTAGCTTTTTTAACCCTTCCTTTTTTTTTTGGCATTTTATAAATTAGGCCAGTTTTAGTTATGGCTTAACGCAAGTGAGCAGGGTTGGTGATTGCATGTTTGAATTCAATTTTGTTTGGAGGAAGAAAACTGAGAGATTAAGGAAAAGGAAGAAAGTGAAAAGAGAAAAAGAAGCTAAGAGGGTAATTTTGCTTCCTCTTCTTTTTTTCTTTTCTTTTTTTCTTTTTATTTTCCCCTTTGAGGTTGCGTGGCTGAGTGGGAAAAGCACCATTATGATTCATCACAACACTTGTTTGCTTTCTTCATTCCTCATTCCTTTTCCCTCCTTCTTTCTTCCTCTATAATCAATCCTCCTAATTTCAATCTCTTGCCTCTATTACATCATTTTCCAAATAAAGATCATAATTAAGCTTCATGACAACTTTTTTTTTTTTTGGTTATAAAATCGTTAACTTACATAGGGTGCCATGTAGGGTTCCATATATCTTCTATTAATATGATGAAGCAATTTCATTAAAAATAAACAATTGATAATAGTAACTTATCATGTGGTCCATGATTAACAAAAAAAAATATTAAAGATTAGAATGTTAAATTTAAACTTTAGAATGACATAGCGATTGACTTAAAATTACATGAGTTTAATATAATTTATCTGTTATTAAAAAAGTTCAGATGAGTTTAGTACAATTTAATCTATAAGATAATGATTCAACAAGAAGGTGAGTCACTACATACGGATTAGGCTCAAATTCCACTTAAGTCCTATTCTGTTAAAAGGAAGGAACCTAACTAAAACATAATTGAGTTTTTATATTTTGTACTTTTCAAATGGTATCACTAATTATAGATTTTACATTTTATATTGATGTGGAAAGTTAGATGGTTTGTTGGAGATTAGACGCGTTTTCCAATATTAAAACTTTTTTTCTTAAATCACACTCTTTATAAAGGAGAACTTATTATATAGTTGGAGCAATTAGGGCCAATAAGATGAGGGTTGTGGCCAATCATAATTATCCTTACATAAAGATATGGAAAAAATTGTTAAAAATTTTCCAGTGCAAAATTTATTATCCAAAGTACATAATAAAATTTGTTTAAAGATATAGTTGCAACATATCTTCAATGAGTGAAATTATTCTATAGTTTTATACAATATACATGTAATTATATGTAAAATAAAAGATATTTAAACATAGTTAAAGATATGTTGCATACAATTGAAAATGAGTTACATATGCTAAATAACCTGGATTCTTAGATATCTTTGGGTAATAAATTTTGTAATGGAAGAATTTTTTTCAGCAATTTTCCCCCAAAAACATTTTAAAACTAACCAACAATTATCAGTAATGATAGAATAGAGTGACAAAAACTCGATTTTCTCTAAGTTATACCTCAAATGTTGTAGAAGTAGTAAATCATTTTGAGAAAAATCATCCTCAATTCGATCTGACAATGCTGAATACTCATATGGTATTAGAAACTAGACATATAATATATATTGGGAAAAGAAAAGCAAACAATCATATATATATATATATATACACACACCTAGAAATGGAAATATAATATTTGGATGACATTATGATTTTATTTATTTATATATTGCGTGATTAAAAAAAATGAGAGTGAGAATTATTAGAGACATTAAAAATGTCAACGATGGAAAAAGGGAAAAAGGGGAAGGGAACAAGTGGGAAAAAAGGGGTATGATTGAAGTGTTCATGGTGGGAGTTGGTGCCATGCCATGATGGTAAAGTGTTTTCATAACTTTGGCCAAAAAAAAAAAAAGTGTTTTCATAAGTTTTGCTTTGCAATGTCATTACTAACTTTTTTAATTCCAACCCCAAAATTTAAATTAAAAATTAAAGAAGGTGTAAAACCATTATTTAGAACAGAAAGTGACTTAGTTACAAGCCAAATTAGCATTATGATCATCAACCCTCTTTAATCTATTTCAATTCATACCATTAAGTAGGTTTCTTCTTCTTTTAACCCAAAAACATATTTGACTTACTTTTTGTCAAATCAATTTTTCTCCATTCATCATATGTTCTCAATGAGAATAGCTAAAACAGAATATATGCATGGGCCAATTTTCTAAAAGCCGACCAAATTTTTGTGCACACATAAACTAATTTCGAGTTAAGTCAAATTAAATCATATAAAGTGTGTAAAGCTAGTATGTATGTAAAATCAAGAATAAATGTCAAAACTCGAAAGGACTTGGATCAATTGATATTAGGATATTCATCCACTCTCTTTATTTCTTTTGCTGTTTGTAAATATCAATAATGAAGAATTAAAAAATTGATTTTTTTTTTCTTTTGGCTTACCTTCATTTTATTTCTCTTTGGGATCAATAATACTCACTGCTGCCAAATGTACATACATCAAATGAATTTGATGTTTTCGTCAAAGATGAATATATTTGCATATATCTCTTGAATTCTATTTAAAATTATATTTTAATTTTTCAAAACTGTAACAATTTTATTCAAAGTTTAGGTAGAATCATTACCTAAAGTAGTTGAATTGATTCTTCTCCTTCAACAGTTGTAGATTCTTTGGTTGCCTTTATTGATCCACTAGTAGGATTTTTTTTTTTTCATGGCTTGATGAAGAATATCTTCATCAATGGATAACATATATAGACTAATCTCCCCTAAGATACATTAAAAAAAAAAAAAAGGACAGACTCTTCATAACCAACATAAATTATTTATTAATTTTTAAAAATTAAGGCAATTTTATCCTAAAATATATGGGTCCTTTTTATTTTAAAAGAACATACAAATCTCTCCCAAAAATAAGATAGGAAACAATTAAAGACTTTGTAAGAAAATTAATATAAAATAAAGGTAACTATTTTCAAGTTGCAATTATTGAATTTTGAGTTGTAAATTTCAAAATCTTAGTTCTTTATTTGGTATCAATTTTCCTGCAGCATTATCTTTTGCCATTCTATCTAAATAAAATTTAGGGGATATTCGAAATTATTTAATTATTTTCAAATAAAGGAATTAGAATAGAAAATTAAGTTGGAAAAAAAAAACCAAAACTAATCCCGCTTGTTGATGAATTAAATATGAAAAATGGTGCATGCATAATAGATGACGCTGATGCCTCATGGCCCCATTAATAAGCACAAATTTCTTATTAGTTACCGAAATTAAGGACTAAGGTCCCTAGCATGTCCTATAATTAAGGAGCATTGTGTTGATTTTATAGGGGGGAAATGTGGACTTTTTACACGACAAGAAGACAAATACTGCTGAATTTTTTGTTCAGCTGAAGATAATCCCAGAAATATAATGGCTTACCCCATAGTTTTAAAGTTTATGAAGTTCCTTTTGTCATAGTTAAGGGTCTGTTTGGTTCGACGGAGGGGAGGGGAGGGGAGGGGAGGGGAGGGGAGGGATTTTAATATTACCTTGTTTGGATTGATTAGAGGGGAGGGGAGGGGAGGGGAGGGATTTTAATGTTACCTTGTTTGGTTCAGGAGGGGAGGGGAGGGAAATTATTTTCACATGGACAACTTTACCCTTATATTATAAATATAAATAAAATTTTTAATCAACTAAAATTTTAAATATATAATAAATTTTAAATATAAATAAAATTTTTATTTTATAAATTATAATCAACTATAATTAAATATTTTCATATTAAAAATTTAACAATATTTAGGAATTAAAATGAGAAGGGCATTTCTGGAATATCATTAAAATATGAGGGGCATTTTTTTCCAATAAGTTTTTTTTTAAAAGCCTCCCCTCCAAATCCCCCAATTGGGGGGGAGAGGTTTTGAGGGGAGGGAGGGGAAAATTTCAAAAAATTTCCCCTCCCTTCCTAAATTCTTAATCTTCCCAATTAAGGGGAGGGAACCAAAATCCCTCCCCTCCCCTCCCCTCTAATCCCCTCAAACCAAACAGACCCTAAAAGTTAAAACCGACTCTTTTAAGCAAAAAGTGGTATTGCTTTACTCAGCTTGATTGATTATATATATAATATTAATATTTATATATGTAATTGCTTAGTTGGTAAGTTAACTGTCCGTATGATAGACTTAATTGAAGCTAACTAAGACATGTTTTTCCACGAGAAACTTCAGCTACTTTATTAATAGATTTTATCCGATACTCCAATGTAAAATATAATTATTTAATTTGATTAAATTAAAAAAAATAGTTAAAATAGTTAATATTACATTATTTTTTAAAATGATCTAATAATTGTTCCTAATTTCCTTTATTGTTCTTTTATTTGATTGTTGTTAAGGAACATCATTAGAAATAAATTATAAAAAGATTGATAAATATAAAAAATATGTTTAATATTTAATACAAATATCAACTTTTTAACTAGGTTGTATATTGAGGATTAGAGAAGTATAATATAGGCGTGTTTGTTTGGGCGTTTGGGCCCTATAAACTCCCGATTGAAAATGAAAAAACCCGATTAGCACTGTGTTCATGTTTGGTTCAGCGTTCAATCCATCTAAGTTATCTAATGTTAAGCAGCTTTTTTAAAAAGCTCCCAGGACCAGATTTTAGGTTGGAGCTTATAGAATTTATTAACGTTATTAGTAATAAATGCATCCGACCTGAGCCCTTATTTCTCTCTCTTCACTTCTCTTCTTCTTCGCGTGGGGTGCTGTGGCCGATGAAGAAGACACTGAAAAAATTCTCACCACTCTCTTTTGCTGGTTTTGCGTCGATTAGCAGCCATTTAAACGAGTAAATGCTGTTTGACCTCTCTCTTTCATTTATCTCTCTTCTCTTCTCTTCTTCTTCATGTGTGGTGTCTATGGCCGAAGAAGAAACTGAAAAAAAGTTGAAACCGACGTTGCTGGTTTTCTGTCTCTCGGCCACCATTTAAATGGGTTGCAGGTGGATCTTGACTTATCTTCAGCCGTCAGTTATGGGCCTTGGTCGGCGGCGGCGGTGATCGGCCCTTTCCTTGTGTTCTTCCGTTGGTCAGAGTTTTGGAGTCTAACGAGGCTGGTGGACTCCAGAGGGAAGGTTCCTGGTTTGAAGGTGGCCGATTTGTGCGTGGTTGCGTTTTTCGGTGACTTTGCTCGAGCAAGTGTAGATCTGCTCTCTCATCTCTCTTCGTGTGGTTTCTGCTTGTCAACACTGTGAGCTCCAGTGTCTGGTGATTCATCTTCCCTCCGCTAGTGTGTTCTTCTGGGTGTGGTAAGGTTTTGAAGTTTGTGTTTACCAACATAAGCTACTGTTCTGGAGATTGATTTCTGCTAGCATGTTCCAAGAATACGTGTGCTACAGTGTTGCTCTGTTTCTTTCTGTTTATACGGTACAAATGGCATTGATCAATGAAATGGAATTTTGAGAATGCTAAGTAAATAATGAGATGGACAATATTAATCTTTCAAAACTCTACAGTGTTGGACTTTCGACGCCTTATATTCACCTTCTGTCTGTGTTTTGAGTATCATATGATTCACTTTTTAGTTTTTACTATCACCTGCAGAGAAGTTTGTATTGGCTCCTTTACCTTCATTGGAATCTGACTAAATGCTATATTTTCTCTTTTCTAGACTCCATTTCGTTTGATAAATTTAAGCTCTCGGCATTACAAGAATTCTTCAACTACTGGATTTTGGCTTTTGAGGGGGGAGTGAAATACTTAAATAATTGAATTACTTGGTTTTTTATATGTATAATATTCTGCACCTTCAATTGTGAGGCATCGCCATATATACAGATAGACATGGTAACTGAGATTATGATTAATAATGATGCAATCTAACATGTTAAACAGGACTGAGTGCACGAGACGGAGAGAGACACTTTTAAGGTTCAAAATCAACCACATGTCGTACCTTTTCAAAATCAATCATTTTTTGGTTCATAAGCTAAAAAGCTAAAATTTATTGCTTCATTGCATTGTTGTGCCATATTGGTCTCGGATTCCATGTTCAAAGTTGTGTTCGTAGCATTAATTTGGGTGAGGGCAGAGTGTTGTTAGGCTTGTTGGCCATTGCTCATTTCAGAGAACTGTTAGCTTCAACTTCTGGAAGAGAAATGAAGCCTTTGTGTATTTCTACTGATGTAGATGCTACCTTGGAGTAGCTGGGAAATTTTGTTCCTCTTAGTTTTCACCTTTTGTTGCTCTGTTTACTACCATTTAACATTGTTCCCTGGATCGTTTATTCGGTGGATAGCTATATTTATTTGGCTATGTACTTTCTGACCATATTTGGTAATGTATGTACTTGAGGACTATAATCTGTGTTTTTTTTGTTGGTTCTGTGATTCTTGCACTGACATTGTATTGTTTTCATTTGGCACATTAATTGTCATTTTCATTAAGGTTGGTTTTCCCCATAAGGGGTAATAACTGTAAAATTTTTGAGTGTTTTTTACGATCATAATTCTAATTTTTCATGTGCATTTAGAGTCGTAAATCATTATTGGATACTGATCACATGAGTTGTGTTATTTTAATTATGTTTCTATGTTTGTTGTTCCTGTTATTTTTAATTTTTTCTATGAATCGTGTACTTTGTGTTCATAATTTAGGGAAAATTTTAATAGAGTATGTATGATACTTTGTCATAGAAAAATGGATAACAAAGCAGTCTGGGATGAAGAGACTACTGAGATTTTCATCCACGCATGTCTTGATCAAGTGTATAAAAAAGAACGGACTGGGTTGGCATTTAGGAAAGATGGGTGGAAGAACATCGTCTCAACGTTCAATGAGAAGACGGGAAAATCATATGACCGAAAACAATTGAAGAATAGGTTAGATATATTGAAAAAGGATTTCAAGATCTAGGATTCGTTACTAAAAGAGACTGGTATGGGCTTTGACCCCGCAACCAATAGGGTGAAAGCAACCGAGGATTAGTGGACTGGGAAATTACAGGTTCAAAATGACTATAACTATTTTGATTTATTCATAACAACAGGCTATATGTCACTTGACTAAAGTATTGCTTTTTAATAAAAAAAAATTGACTACGGTTAGCTGGATGCATGCAGGTTAAGTCAGGATACAAGAAGTTTAGGCGATCAGGCCTTAAGTTTGAGAGAGAACTAAGAATTATATTTAAGGATGTCATAGCCACCGGAGACCATATTTTCTCACCCTCTTTGACACAACCTCAGACGAATCAAGAAAAGGGGAACGATGTGTATAGACATGCAATGGATGAAGAAGAAGGCTCTAGTGATAGCGATGACAAGCATTTTGGTGTTGACCCTGCACTTAGTACAAGAGTCATAAATGAAATGGCCAGCATCGGATTAGCCACATCAATACCATCAAACGCTGGTCCCAGTGTATCTGATTACCTACAGAAACGGAAGAGAAGTGAAGGGTCCAGTAAGAGCAAAAAACAAAAAATGACAGCCGTGACACAAATAGTTGATGCTATCTGTACTATTGCTAATGTCAACGTGGATAGAGCAGCAGCCTTAACAGGGACTGACGAAACTAGCATCAGAGAGGTTATGAAATATTTGATGTCCCTTGACGAAGTAAAGCATGACAGAGCCTTTAGAGTCCGGTGTATGAAGGCTCTGGAGACTAAGGCACGTCGAGAATTTTTTGTGTCATTGAAATGAGACCCTGATTACTTGCTTGACTAGCTGCGTTTTATCATAAAGGATCAATAGCTCCAATTGTACTTGATATGTGGACGCTTGACTTGAGACAATTTTTTTTAATATTTCAGCTTAATTGACTTATCGTTTAGAACGGTTTGATGTAGTTACTATCTGTATGCTAATGTTATGTTTTGTAATCATCCTTCTTACACCTCAATTTAACCACAATCACAGGTATGTCAATGGCAAATCGTAACAACCAAAATAGGTTGCAAGGGATGGAGGAAGATGAAGATTACGGCGATACTTCAATTATTGATGTTGACTTAGCTTCGTATGCACAATTATGCGTGTTACTTTGTTTATATTTGTTATCATATTTGTGTAGACAACCGTGTAGAACGAGTACGTAAACAAGTCCCCACTGGGTTCAACAAAGATTGGCAAGTGAATATTCAGAGTGTCATAAGATTTGTAGAATGGAAAAGCATATATTCTACAGCTTTTGCAATATGTTAGGTGAGCATGGGTTAAGAGAATCTAGGAATGTAGGTGTCGAAGAAATTGTTGTAATGTCCTTGCTCACTATTGGACACGGAGTAGGAAATAGACTGGTACAACAAATATTTCAACATTCGGGTGAAACTGTTAGTAGGCTTCTATATACAGTTTTGGAGGCCTGCATTAATCTTACAACCAAAATTATCAAGCCACTTGATCCCGAATTCCATGAATGTCATCCAAAAATAAGCAATGATGACTGATATTACCCATATTTCCAAATGTCATTGGAGCTATAGATAGTCCTCATATCAGGTATGTGATAAGTGGACCGAGCCGAGATAGATTTATTGGGAGAAAGAGATATCCCACGCATAATGTTATGGTTGTTTGTGATTAGAATATGTGCTTTACGTTGGTGTTAACGGGATAGGAAGGTTCAGCACTTGATGCTCATGTGTTTCACTCTGCTCTCTCAAATGCGGCTATGAATTTCCCACGTCCACCACAAGGTATATTTTTGTATACTTCAATTACATTTTTTGGTCTTCATTTCACTTTCAAAATAATCTCATATTTACAATGATTTTAGCACATGTTAGGCAAATATTATTTGGTCGATTCTGGCCACCCAACATCAGTTGGGTTTCTTGGTTCATACAGATGTAAACGTTACCACCTCCCAGAATTTAGGAGTCAACGGGGGTTTCAGAATCCTAATGAGGCATTCAATTTTTATCATTCAAGCTTGAGGTGCACAATAGAAAGGACTTTTAGAGTATGGAAAAATAGGTTCGAAATCTTACAAAAAATGTGCAAGTACAGCTTCGACACGCAAGTCCACATTGTCTATGCCACAATGGCTATACATAATTTCATTAGAAGAAATTCCCAAACTGATGTGAACTTTAGGGATGCAGAAAATGAGAATTTAGTTGATGTAGATAATAGTAAAGTTAAAGAGCCACCGTCAACAAATGATCTTCGGACATCTTTAACCCAAATGAATCATGTTCGTGACACCATCAGGGGCTTAATTGTACGGGACCTTTGATCTGATTAGTTATGTTATATTTTACTATATAAAAAACTTTAACTTTGTATCATTTCTAATTTATTTGCATTTTCATTGTAATTTAATTATGTATTTTACCATTATAAAATTTTCAAAGCTAATTTTTTCACATTTAATAAATTTTACAATTTTTTCTCTTAAATGTCACAAAAGTCACTTATGAAAAAGCTTAACCAAATATCTTTCATTTCCATAAAAGTAGTTATCAATCGTCAATCCAAATATAAATCACTTACACAATCTAACTTTTACCCAATCTAATTTTTCTATAAGTCATATTGCAATAAGCTAATTTTCTCATTGCTATTCCAAACACACCCTATATTAATACAAATGTCCATTTCACATCATATGGTTTGGGGGAGGGGGAGGGGAATTTTTTCAAGCTCTGGGGAATCTTTTTTTTTAAGTATTGTTAAATTCAATTTAGGGTATCCTTCTTAAAGAGATTTCCTATATTTACATGTATTTAAACCTGAATCTTCGTTCATATTTAAACTGCCAAAATCCCTTTTATTAATACCTATGTTTGTGAAACTTTATAAATAATATGCATCCTCATTAAACTTTGATACTTCCTTCGGTCCTAAATATAAGATAAATTTAAATTTTTTGAAGATATTAAGAAAGTTAATTAAATTACTTTAAAATATTTATATTTATCATTTTTTTCTCTAAATTATTTTTCCTAACTTATAAATTGATATATAGTATAAAAATATATAATATATTATATGATTAAGTAATTTATTTAATTTTTTTAATTTTTTTTAAAAAAATCAACTCTAACTTATATTTAAATTCGAAGGTATTTTTTATATTAACCTATATATAATGATAAAAAAGATAAAAAGAGAGATGAACCGGTTAGGGTGGGTCCCAATGACAAGGAGTCTATTTGTACATTGTGGTACATTGTGGTCAAGGGAACTCATGAAAAACTGCGATCTCTGAGACAAGTTGATTACTTTCCACATTGCCTTTACGTGATATATGCAAATTCATTTATAATATTCATATTTTGCATGCATATACCAATCCAATTTTGTCTCTTCTTCTATCGTACTCTCACATTTATCTCCTCGATCACTCCTCACTGATTTGTGCCCAATCTTTAATATCGGCCCTTAATTGTCAGTTACGCTGAAAGTTAAAGAAATCGTACTTGTCCTTTTACTAGGATATGAAAATATACCAAAAAATTGACATATTTACGTTTCTTTATTAGCATGGTTAGTTAGGACAAGCTCTATTTCGAAATATCTCCAAACTCAATAAACTTTACGAGAATAAACATGTTTGTTTTTTTTGGAAGATTTTCGTTGGGAATATACCACTCATCCTTCATATAAAACAATTATAAATTCTAACTACTTTTTACAATAATTAAGAAAAATACATAAAAGTAGTTTGTATTATTAAAATGGTAAGAATTATTTTACTACTTTTAAGATCATACTCCCTTCAATTTTTTTATAATTAAGAGTATAATAAATTAACTACCCATATATATGTTTCATCTAAATTACAGAAACTTTTCATATATTTTGAAAATGTATATAGAATTTCCTTAAAATTAAAATGCAGGTTACAAAGACCTTCCCTATGGGCCTGTTTGGTACGTTGGAATTAATTTTGATGTAAATGAAAATGGATATGAATATGAAAATGAGGTTTAAATGTGAGTTTGATATGTTAATAGAGAGGGATAAAAATAGAATTCTATGGAATTGTTCAGAATTCCATGGATTGTACGATGGAAATGATTTCCATCAAGTTTGATGGAATTGGCCTCTACATGGAAGCCAATTCCATGCTCTTAGATTTGTATCAAACAAGCCAAAAGCATGAAATTCAATTCAAATTCCATTTCCATGAGACCAATTCCGGTGTACCAAACGAGCCCTATATATTTAGGATTTCATTTTCATCCACTTAGCCGTTAGTTGACCGTTAAATTTGACTATCAAACATTTGTTTTGACCAAAATATCCCTCTTTCAACAAATGAATAAACATTTATATTTTCCTAAAAACAATTTTTATACAAACAAAAAATAATTTAATACATATATGTTCAAAATTTCTAATATAATATAAAATTTATTAATTTTTATAATATTATAAAATTTGAAATTATAAATTTTAATCACATTTATTGAAACTTATTTATTTAGTTTTTTTAAAATGACTAAACATATATTTATTTCTTTCCTTTTTTTTTTCTTTGCCACAATATCACAATTGAAAACATATTTAAAAAGCATATATATTTTTATTCATTATATATTATTAATAATGTAAATTTGAGATATTATATAAATTATATTAATTTAAAATTTTAATTTTTTAAATATATTTTTTGCACAAACATTTATAAAAACTTTGGTTTAAGTATGCATCTATTAAAATAATTAATCATAATTTTAATTAATCTTTTTATTTAATTAAGTTTTCTATGTCTTCATTAATTAAATTAATTAAGCTTTTATTCCAATATGATAAAAAAATTAACGTAAAAATATTTGCAAATGTAACAAATAAATTAAGAAACACAAAAAACTCTTAAATTACTTTAAAAATTTAGCTAAAATTAGGAAATTAGTAATGATGAAGTGTAAATTAGTAAATAAAATTTATTTTAATATAAATTTTAATTAAAAAATAAAATTCTTAATAGAGTTAACAGTTTTGGATTTAAGTGTATGTTTTCTAAATAGAGAAGATGTCTGTGTAATTAAGACAAAATACAAGAAATGTTAGAGTATTTTACTCTATAATAAAAGAATAACTAACAAAATCATGTAGTTCAAAATTAAAAGCAATAAATTAAATGTATAAGATTTATGTTTATACTATTATAAGACCATAAAAACCTTTTAGAATGTACTTTATACTGTTAAGGTCCAGGGTGGTAAATCTGGCAAGAACAATATTTATGTTTCCTATCCAGCAAGATAGTGTGATCCATGGTAAACGATGGAAAGTGATAAATGTCCTCATTAGACATTTTCTGCATGTTAATTTAAATATAAATTTTAATATAAACTATTTTTTTAAACAATCCGAAATACCTTAACCATAGACATATTAGGAGAATTTAGAAGCCTCGCTTCTTGAAAATAGAAGCATAATAAGCTAGGTTATTAGACTTGGACTGGAAATTGGCCAATCAGCTGACAGACCGGTCCGGGTCAATTTATTTATTTATTTTAAAAAAAATCGATTTTTTTAATATTTTTTTGAATCTTGTATTAATAATCCTAAAATATTTAATTTTTTATCGGTTTAGTTCCGGGTTAGCTCATGTTTGACTCCGGCTTGACCTACTGATTCTTGACCCAGTACCCCAACCGATTCAGTGACCGATTTAGGTTTAATTACCATAAGTTTATTGAACAAGTTGATGTGTATAGTTATAATAATTGTGGGATTCCCATGCATATATATATAGTTTATTTAATTAAGTTTTCTATGTCTTCATGCATATATTTGTTTATAACCAGCAAAAAAAAAAAAAAAGAGAAGAAGAAAGAGATAAAACTGCTAGCAACGTTTGTGGGTAATTGTGTATATAACAAGGTTCTGAAATTCGGACCGGTAATTAAATCGATCGAGGTACTGAGTCAGATCGGAGTCAAACTGGTGAGAAATTGAATATTTTAGGCTTATTAATATGAAATTTTAAGGAAATTTTTTTAAAAAAATTGATTTAAAAAAAATAAAAAAAAGTATCAAACCGGGTGAGTCACCGGACCGGCCCGGTTTGGTGGCCGGTTCCCTGGCCAGACCAGCCGGTCCGGTCCGAGTTCCAAAACACTGGTATACACTCCTTCCTTTTTATAAGTATTTTTTTACGTTGGTCTTTTTTATAAACAACTTTCTTCTCTTGTCACAAAAGTCAAACTATTTTTTTTTACTCGTATTAAATATAGGTATTTATATTTATTATTCTCCACTCACCATTAATTTTCTTTCATCTACTCATTTATTACACGTTCTCTTTCATATTTTATACACATACCCTCTTATATTTGTTATTCATTCTCTCTCATATGTTCTTTTCATAAATAGAGGCATATTTAGAAGAAACATGATATTTTTAACATATTTATTGTTTTTAACTAATCTTAATCTTTAGTTCGTTTTGCATAATAAAGATAAAAATTACTTATAAGTAAAACTGAAAGGAGTATATATATATATATAGATCCCTATGATTTGAGTGAGACTAATTAATTACTAATATGTATTATTGTCTTTGAATTTTTAATCACATGCATACCAGTATATCAGCTTTATTAGTCATATAATATTATTTCGTACTAACGAATGAAGTTTAAAATATTTTGAGTTCCATGGTTTAATGGTGTGGAGTGAGGACAAGTGCGGGATATAATTAATAAAGACATTACCACATAAAAAGCAGCATTAATATTTGTCCCAGGTTTTTCAGGATGTATAGTTTTTTTTTTTGGTTATTAGTATAATTATAAATATATGATGTTCAATATTATTATGAAATATTATATATTTTTTTGGTCAGATTATGAAATATGATATTAGATTTAAGTTTTATCTTATATTGAATTAAACTTTCTTTGGTCTTAAATATAAGATAAATTTGACTTTTTTGGAGATATTAAAGAAACTAATTAAATTATTTTAAAATGTTTATATTTACCGTTTTTTCTTCAAACTATTTTGCGTAATATATAAACTGATATATAATCTAATGATAATAACATATTATGTAATTAAGTAATTTATTTAATTTTCTTAATATCTTCACAAAAAGTTAACTCTATATTATATTTAGAACTGGATGAAATATTTTTTTCCCCTAAATAATTTTATAGGGTGAAACGGACAACATTTTAAGTGCCTTATAGATACTTACACTACTACAAAAATTGTAATATATGATGATTATTAATTGTCATATTTCACGGTTTTGAACCATCATATATGCAGGCGCTATAAAAGTTCGGTACAGATATATTACAGTTCCAAACTGTTATTTATTTTGAATATATTACAACGTTTATAATATAACACTCGTTATGTATTGAGATTTGATAAGGGCCTGATATACCCTTTGTAGTAATAATAATTAACGGGTACACGTTAACAACCGTCATAATATATAATAATGCTTGCATCATATGTAACGGTTCTGCTTTAATAACTATTATTAGTTAATATAAATAAAGGTTGTTAGATAACAACCGTGATTTATAGTGTTATACGTAACAATTTCGTTTTAACAACATTTATATATAGTTAACATAAATAATGGTTGTTAAATAACAACCATGATTTATCGAAGTTAATTTTTTTTAGAGGGGGGGTTTCTGCTTTTTCATATCCCCTGCATATACATTTGTATTTATATACAGAACAATACAATAAATCAGAATATATTTACATGTATACACTATTAAAATCAAAATTTTAAGACAAACAAATGGTCAATATCTATAAATACACACACACACACACTCACACACTTCTCAAGCAAAAGTTGTAAATATAGTTCACTAGAGCTCCATGAGATCTCATATATATATATTTTTGAATGTCTCAAGCAAAAGTCGTTAATATAGACATTTGAATTGTTAATATAGATACTCGAGTTGTCAATAAAGATAATAAAATTGTAAATAAGGTTCACCGGAATTCCGACGGTCTCATATATTTTTTAAATTTCTCAAGCAAAAGATGTTAATATAGATACTCAAATTGTTAATATATATATTCAAGTTGTAAATAAGGTTGATTGGAGCTCCAACGATCTTGTATATTTACAACTTTAATATTCATATTAACAACTCAAGTATATATATTGACTACTTTTGTTTGAGAAATTTAATATATATATATATATATATATATGAGACCGTCGGAGCTTTGATGAGCCTTATTTACAATTATATTATCTATATTATCAACTCAAATATCTATATTAACAGCTTTTGTTAGAGAAATTAAAAAAAACACGAGACAGTCGAAGCTCCGGTGAACCATATTTACAACTTTATTAATTATATTAACAACTCAAGTATCTATCGTCTTTGATTAGGGAAATTCAAAAAAACATATAAGATTACCGGAGCTTTAGTGACTACCACTGAAGCTTCAATGGTTGGCACAAGTAAGGGGGTTGAGGGATTTTTTATTAAAATAAAAACTAAGGGCTTTCAAGCAATTTCTCAAATTTTACAATATTTCAAAATTTCAAATTAGTCTTTTTATAATTATTGAAATTCAACACACTTATTTATCTTTTTCTAATTTTGATGGTATTTTTTTATTTTTTTCCTTTTTAACTCTTATATTATGGACGAGGTAGTATCATATTCTTTTCAATACTCCCTCCGGTTTATAATATAATTTCTTTTAGAAGAATAATTTAGTTTACAATATAAGTCACTTTAAAAGCAATTAATACTAATTTGTCAATTTTATCCATGCAGTTAATGCTTAAACATGACTTATTACATTTTTTCCCTCTTTTTTAAAACCTCATTTAATATGACTAAAGTTACAAATTTATTTAAATTTAAAACAAATTTAACGAGTTAAGTATCATTTTTTAATTTTGATAAATTAATTGGAGTGACTTATATTATAGAAGGAAATGAGTACACTAGTACACATTCTTTAATAAGAAAAAGCTTGAAAATTTTATAAATTTAAGACATATTTAATACTCCTTTCAGTATTTTTTATAAGAGCTGAAAATTTGAATTGTCTTGATCTTTTTTATAAGAGCTTTACAAGAGTTATATGAACATTTAATGATTTTTCTCCATTTTTACTCATAATTAATTATATGTATTGTATTAATTAAAAGGTTGATGATATTTAAATTTACTTTATTTCTTTCTCTTACTTACCCCTCATAAATAATGACATAATTAAAAGATAAAGTTTATTTCAGACATATTTATTATTTATAACTAATTTTGACTATTTTTTAAATTATATAATTCAATTATTAAACTTTTATAAATAAGACTTGACGGAGTAACTTAACTATCATTAGTTAAAATATAGTGTCTATTTAGATTAATATTGGAGAAACACGTTCAGATAAATCAAAATAAAACTCCCTTATATATTTATTTCATATTATGTAAATTACATCGAAAAATAAATTTTTTTTATATATTTATTTTATTTATATAAATCACATAAAAAAATAATTTTTAAAGGAACAAAGATCATATGAATAGATTTGAGGATCGTTACTTATCCGCTAGATACTCCATTGATTAAGAGAGAGAAACCATGAAAGGAACACATGAATGAGAGAGAGAGAGAGAGGGAGGGAGGGAGGGAGGAGTTGACCAGACAGGAGAGAGAGGAAGGGGGAGAGGGTGATGAAATAAACACAAGTTGTTCAACCCGTGACGTTCGCCTACCGTACCGCCGCTCCCCTTTCACCTACTCTATTTACAGCGCGTCCTTTTTCATTTCTCCATATCTCCCCATATTTACTATTTCCAGTCCCAAAAAAAGTCACACTCTTCTGTTAAATCAAATTAAATCCCTCTACAGTCTACATTCCATCCCTCGTTTCCACCTACAAACTGGTACGTCATTCACGTCAGAGGTAATTAAATTTTTTTAAAATATTTATATTTATTATTTTAAAATTTTATTTAATTTTCTTAAAATTTTTTTAAAATTTAATCGACTATTATATTAAAGACTTATAGTATTTAGTCATTTTTAAAATTAAACTTGGTTTTGCTAATATAATTTTTTGACCTACATATGGTAATATTATTTAAGGAATATTATTTTTCTCAAAGCTTATACATATTATTAAACAGAAATATTTAATCTCTTATAAAATATTAAAATTTTAATTTCCTTATTATTTTTAATTTTTTAACAAATATTTTCAGGATTATTTTATATTAATAAAATAGACTCGTATTAGTCTCATATAATAAATAAATACATGCTAGTGAAAAATAAAAAAAGGAAGATATGCACCGCAGTTCTAAATATGTAAATATAAAATCTTCTTAACTAATTTATAGATTTTTTTTTCTTCAGAAAAATGGCTAAGATGTTTATTTTTAATTAATATATATATAATTGGGGACATTTATTTTATATCTATTATTCAATAATTATAATTTAGTCCATAAAGGCCAAAAAAACTTAATAAAAGGCAGAATATAATTGAGAATTACCATTAGAATCAAACTAAACCTCTTTTAAAAATAATTGTTGACCAATCTTTTTTTTTTTACAAAATTTATAAAAAGTATCTAAATGCTCGGGTTTTTAAATGGGTGTAACTCATTACTCATCTCTAATTATATGTAAATATCTTTAATTTTATAAATAATTAAAGATATAATGCATATATTAGAAGAAGAGTTGCAAGAGATAGATTGCATTTTGGTTAAAAAGAATTTTCCAGGATAGAAATTTCTCAATGGGGATTTTTTTAACAATTTTTTTTCTATATTTTACGTATAAAAGAATTAAAAAACACTTTATCAGAGTCAAAAGAAAGCGTGAGCAATTGAGGCAATATAAACCCACTCTGTAATAATAGCATGCCACGTGTGTAAGGCACGCGCGTAATGAATGCGTGGGGCTTTGAAAACCGCTTTTCCCTCCTCGTTTTACCACCCCTACCGAATCTGTTGAACCTCATAACCGCATCGTCTCTTTTTATTCCAAAGAGAGAGAAAGAAAGCAGACAAATGCAGGTGCCGCGCATTGACGCTCAGACACACACTTAAGTGAGAGAGAGAGAGACAGAGAAGTTGGCATGTGATATGAATGTATAAATTCGATTAATATAAATTGAGATAAATTTTTTTTATATATTTATTTCGTAGATCATAAAAATTATCTTGTAGATCGTAAAAATTATCTTATAAATTATAAAAATTATCTTATATTTTATAAATCATAATTGAAAAGTATTTATGAAAACTATCTAAATATATTATAAAATTTTTAAAAATAATTTTTTAATTATGATTTATAATATAAAAAATAAATATGTGAGAGTAATTTTATTTTAATTTATATAAAAAATATTTATAAATTAATTTTAAGTTACACATCATAAAAAAAAGGAAAGAAATTTAAGCAATAGCGAGAAAAACAAACTTTATTGCGCTCAAGTCAGCTCTCTTTACCTTCATCCTCGTTTCAAGTTTCAACCTTCTCCTCTCTACAGACTACTATTATGACCCAACCAAATAAAAAATTAGATTCTGAAGAAAGAGAAAGAGCTTTCCTTTTCGGTCTCGTCCCGTGCTCCTCCTATAGCTCTCTCTCTCTTTCTTGCAACTATTTCGTTGATTTGAAATATCTGCTCCCCCGTCTCTCTCTCCTCTAGATTCTACCCTCATCTCTGTGTTTGGTTTGAAAAATAGAGAGAAGACAGCTAGTACGTTTGGGGGGGAAAAAAACTCACTATAGCACAAGAAAAAGAGCGTAGATAAGTCCAAAAAAAAAACGAAGAAAAAAGATCGTCGGGTTTGGAAACCAAGGGATACCCTTTGACGAAAAAATTGTTTTCCGCTGAGGTTAGGTTTCGCAGGGCCTTGTCATCGTCCTACTCCCATCTTTCTTTATTCTTCTTTGTCAACTCCCTTAGCTCATAATTTCAACTTCTGTCTCCTAAGTAACCAAAAGATTTGTTTTTTATTCAAGGGTTTTTTTGTAGTTTTCCTGTGATCTGGTGGGATTTAGTTTTCATTTAAAAATAATCTGTGTGGTTCTTGTTTTAAGGTTTTTTTTTTTAATCTTAAGATTTAGATTATGTCCCGTCAATTTTTAGTTTATGGGTTCTTGATTTTTGGTCAAGGATCTTAAATTTCAGGTGGGGACGAGGGAAGATCACCTGCTCTACCTGTATAATTTGATTGTTGTTTGTTTCCTTTATTATTTTTTTTTGGGGGGTTTTTTTTTTTTGCTCTCTCATGGCCACTGTTGTTCGCTTCACCCGCAAGCTGCTCTTAAGATGATCCTTTTTGTGCTTTCTTAGGCGTCTTGGAGCATGGGTTATAAGTTTCTTCATTTGTAGCTTCCATATCTCTTTCTTCAAGAGCTTGTTCGTGAGAGTGCGTTCAGATTAAGTGGGGTTTTCTTTCCCATTGTTTCGATCTCTCTTCTAGGGATTTGATTTTCCACTTAGGGATTGATGATACTCCTTTGTTTATTTATAATTACTGCTTCTTCAGTTGCAATTTCAAGCTCCTTCTGAAAAAAAAGCACTGTGATTCTAATGGCCTTGCCTTGATTTGAGCTTTGAGGATATTATATTCTCTGGTTTCATAATGGTGGTACTGAGATATTTCTTGATGAGTTTTCTCCAATGGGTGTTCTTGGCTTGCTTTCTTTGCTTATCTCTGGGTCTGAAAACTTCAAACCCATCTTGTGACTCTCGTGATCTGATGGCTCTGAGGCAATTTGCTGGTAACCTCACAAATGGGACTATTATCACATCATGGTCCTCTGATATTGATTGCTGCAAATGGGCTGGAGTTGTCTGTGATAATAATTTGACTGATGAGACAACTGGTAATAGAGTGACCAAGTTGATTCTGCCTCAAATGGGTCTCAAAGGTGCAATTTCTAGTTCTCTAGCGCAATTAGATCGCTTAATTGTGCTGGATCTTTCGTTCAATCATCTCCAAGGTGCGTTGCCCGCGGAATTTTCCAAGTTGAAGCTGTTGAAATTTCTGGATTTGAGCCATAATGTGCTGTCAGGACCTGTTGCTGAAGCTCTCTCTGGTTTGGAATCAATTCAGACTCTGAACATTTCCAGCAATTCAATTGTTGGAAATCTCTCTGAGTTTGGGGAATTTCCTCTTCTCGTTGCATTGAACATAAGCAACAATTTATTCAACGGTCAGTTCAATTCTCAAATTTGCAGTTCCTCAAAGGGGATTCGTGTGCTTGATTTATCGGCGAATCGGTTTACTGGTGGCCTTGAAGGCTTGGACAAATGTAACACATCTCTTCAGGAGTTGCATTTGGATAATAATTTATTTTCAGGGCCTCTTCCAGATGCTTTGTACTCATTGTCAGCCTTGGAGCAACTCTCAGTGTCTTTGAACAATTTCTCGGGTCAGTTAAGCACACAACTAAGTAAGCTCTCTAGCCTAAAGTCTATAGTGATTTCTGGGAACCAGTTTTCTGGGGTACTCCCAAATGTGTTTGGGAATTTGTCTGATTTAGAACAATTAGCAGCACACACCAATTCATTTTCTGGGCGATTGCCATCTAGCCTGGCTTTATGCTCAAAGCTTCGGATGCTTGATCTTCGAAACAATTCTCTGGCAGGTCGAATTGATCTTAATTTCACTGGATTGTCTAATCTCTGTAACCTTGATCTTGCATCTAATCATTTTACTGGCCCTCTTCCTATCTCCTTATCCAATTGCCGACAATTGAAAGTTTTGAGCCTTGCCAAGAATGGGTTGACTGGTTCAATTCCTGAAAATTATGCGAACCTTTCATCGCTGTTCTTTCTGTCTTTGTCAAACAACAGCTTAGAGAACTTATCCGGCGCCCTATCGGTGCTGCAGCATTGTAACAACCTCACTACACTTATCCTATCAAAGAATTTCCATGGTGAGGAAATACCCGAAAGTGTTTTGGGCTTTGAGAGCCTTATGGTTTTAGCACTGGGAAATTGTGGTCTCAAAGGCCAGGTCCCTGATTGGCTATTGAATTGCAGCAAATTAGCCGTCCTTGATTTGTCTTGGAACCGTTTGGAAGGTAGTATCCCTTCTTGGATTGGAAGGATAGACAATTTGTTCTACCTGGATTTCTCAAACAATTCTTTCACGGGAGAAATGCCGAAAAGTTTGACACAGTTGAAGGGCCTTGTATCCACAAATTGCACTAGACCAAATCTGTCTGCATCTGCCGGTGTTCCTCTCTATGTCAAGAGAAACAAGAGTGTTAATGGGCTGCCATATAACCAAGCTTCAAGTTTCCCTCCTTCATTATTATTGAGCAACAACAGATTGAATGGAACAATATGGCAAGAAATCGGGCAACTCAAAGCACTGCATGTCTTGGATTTGAGCAGGAATGAAATCTCTGGTACAATTCCTAGCACTATTTCAGCGATGGAGAACTTGGAAATATTAGATCTGTCATATAATGATCTCTCTGGGATTATCCCCCAATCGTTTAACAACCTCACGTTCTTGTCAAAGTTCTGCGTGGCATATAATCACTTGCAGGGACAAATTCCAACTGGGGGACAGTTTCTAAGCTTTCCTAGTACAAGTTTTGAGGGCAACCCGGGACTTTGTGGGGGAATAATTTCTCAATGCAAAACCAACAATGTGGAATGGAGGTCCAATATGCCTTCTGGTTCTTCCAGCAGATTTGGTAGAAATAATGTCCTTGGTATAACAATCAGTATAGGTGTAGGGCTTGCCCTGCTTCTTGCCATTGTTCTGCTAAAAGTATCAAAAAGGGATGAAGAGAAGCCAGTTGAAAACTTCGATGAGGAATTGGGTCGGCCCCCCAGGTTATCTGAGGGACTTGTTTCTTCAAAATTGGTTCTTTTTCAGAATTCAGATTGCAAAGATCTTACGGTTGCAGATTTATTGAAATCCACAAACAATTTCAACCAGGCAAACATTATTGGTTGTGGTGGGTTTGGTCTCGTATACAAGGCAAATCTTCCCAATGGCACAAAAGCCGCAGTCAAGAGGCTTTCTGGGGACTGTGGTCAGATGGAGCGTGAATTCCAAGCCGAAGTAGAGGCCCTTTCCAGAGCTCAGCACAGGAACCTTGTTTCTCTTAAAGGTTACTGCCGGCACGGCAACGTCAGATTGTTAATTTATTCCTACTTGGAGAATGGAAGTTTGGATTACTGGCTGCATGAGTGTGTGGATGCAAATTCAGCTCTAAAATGGGATGTGAGACTCAAGATTGCAAAAGGTGCAGCTCATGGATTAGCTTACTTGCACAAGGGTTGTGAGCCGTTCATAGTTCATCGTGATGTTAAATCTAGCAATATACTTCTGGATGATAAATTTGAAGCTCATTTGGCTGATTTTGGCCTTTCAAGGCTACTTCAGCCATATGACACCCATGTTACAACAGATTTAGTGGGTACATTGGGATATATTCCACCAGAGTATAGTCAGACTTTAACAGCAACCTTCAGGGGTGATGTCTATAGCTTCGGTGTTGTTCTTCTCGAGCTTCTCACTGGTAGAAGGCCTGTAGAAGTCATCAAGGGTAAAAACTGCAGGAACCTGGTGTCTTGGGTCTTTCAGATGAAATCCGAAAACAAGGAGCAGGAAATTTTTGACCCGGCCATTTGGGACAAGGATCATGAGAAGCAGCTCTTGGAGGTACTGTCCATTGCTTGTAGGTGTTTGGACCAGGAACCAAGGCAAAGACCCTCTATCGAAGAAGTTGTTTCGTCGCTTGATCGTGTAGGAACTGATGGTTTACAACAATGATTATCAGTTCTTAACATAAATACATGACACAGCTAGCTAGCTATCTGGCTTTTGGTTGTTCTATGAATGTGCCAATGTACATGTATAGCAAGTTTGTTGTATGGGGGTGGGGCTTTCTTTGTTTAATTTTTTTCCTGGTACTTTTTCACACTATACTGATACCTGTACTCTGTAAGAAAAGGCTGATTTTTGGCCACCAGATCTTCCTGCAAATAAGAAATATAGAATTAGCTGTGCTGTAAAATTGTGAGTTTCAACTTTCAATATCACAAATCATGTGTAATTCATCTAACTGCTCTTTGCTTATAACCCTTTTTTTCTTGTCCATTGGACTTGAACATGATTTATTTACTGAAATGTCTGTTGTATAGAATTATGACATCCAAATAAGTACTTTCTGGAAATTCCTAAGTGGGAATTAGACTAACTGCCTTATCAAAATTCTGTGGTTATAATTAAAACTCTGATGTGTATTGGTGGTGGTTGTTGTTGTTGTGGCTCAATGAGACAACTACTTTATCAACCAAAAATTGATCTGAAGATTATCTCTCCACCCACAAGAAAATTTATAGTGGTTCAAATTAAAAGGGTAGTTGACAAAACAGATAGAGATCCAAAAACCCAAGTGGGATCAGATCATTGGCAAGAGCTCAAGCAAAGATTTTGAGTAGAAATTAAGTGGAATCTGCACTCCAGAATCACCCAATTGGCTCATATATATATATATATATATATGATGTGGAATCCTAATTGGTAACAGTATATTACTTGGGATGATCCTTTTCTTCTATTTGGTTGAAACTCTAATCTTGTGCTTTTACTTTAAGAAGCAAGTGCTGGCTGCGGAACTCAGAAAGTGGCCTCTTTCTTTTTCATAAAGGGAAGCCAATCTGTGTGGTTGAGAAGCATGCAAGTTTCTTATCAGAGAGGGGGAAGAAACTTTGATCAAACATTAAAATGCCCATGAAACCAACCATAAAGTTGCAAATCAGACAGTTAAGGATACACTCAAAATATTGGTGTGTGGATTCAATCCCAACAAGTTTGTTGTCTATATTTAGTGCTGGAGCCAAACATTTCAAAGGTGTTTTCTCCACTGTTGTTTTAGATTTTTTTTTTTCCAAAAAAAAAAAAAATTCTGTTGGATTACCTCTATGGTGATTAGAAGTTATTTAGAAATATAGCTGACAATATGTTTAGGTTTTACGTATTCTTTCAATAAATATTGAGGCCTTAAATCAATTTTATAGTACATATTGAAATGGACCAAATTTCTCATAACGTGTGACTAATTGTATATCTATATACGTTAATCCTTAGTATAAGGTCTTCTAATTAAATTTAGAGTAATTAAGAAAGTTAAATAAATTATTTAATTATAATAAATATGGTATGGTATCTTCAAAATACTTTGGTATAATATTAGATTGTATATTTCTTTTTAAGTTAGATAGATTAGTTTAAGAAAGGATAATAAATATATGAAATAAAATGGATATATGTTTTATATTTAAGATCAAAATCTACTAACAAACTAAATCATGTATTTAAGACTAGAGGATTATTTCTTTGATGTTATGATAAGACATTAAATACCAAGTAATTTTTAAAGTCATATTGAAATATTAGCTAATTTGAATCCAGTCGAGTTGAAGCACATATGGATAAAATTTTTTAAGGACCTTGCTATTATAAGGTGTTCTAAAAATTTATTTGAGAGAAGTTTCTTTATAATATAACTCGATGTATTGTGTGGTCATTATTGTATTTAAATAAAATATTTTATAATTAAGAAATCAGTTAATCATACACTAGGTAGAATGGATGAGATTAAATAGAGTATCTAGATTAATTTTTCTTTATTTATACTCATCTTCTTTTTAGTTTTAATATATGATCAACGTAATCAAGAATTCATCCACATCAATATATCAATTAGTATTCAATATAAAATATAAAAGGACAAGACCGACCCAGTATGCAATTATTATTTTCATAATTACTCAAAATCTTTACTTTATCTAATTTAGTAATTTCACTATGACAAATTTTTTTTATAGTATGTGATAAGGAAGATAGTGTGAAATTGCCTAATGCGTTTCCCATTACAAATTGAGTGGCAATTTCACTAATTTTTCTTTTTTCTTCATGAGATAACGACTTATAAGCTATAATGCTTATAATAAAGGACATAACTTTGGACATATTATTAAACAAAACATAAATGTTAATGCAGGTCAAAGTCATCATCCAGAAAATAAGGTTGAAAATATTCAAACTTTTGAAATTAATAAAAACTTCAAACACGAAATAGAAAATGCTCTGGACGCGGTCTCCTCTGCTTTATGTCTCCTTGAAAAACACAGGGGTATGACCGTATGAGAGAAAATATTCAAATTGCATTTTTCAAATTTCTTAAAAATTATGTATGAGATTGAGACTTTCTCAATAACTCCCATAATCAGTACTCTCTCTTTTAAGAAAAAAAAATTGACAAGTTAATGAAAGATGAAAAAAGAAATTCCTTATTTGAAAAATATTATACTATTACTATGGTTCACTTTAGACTCTTTACAGTTTTTCCTGAGATTTTTTCCAAATTTTAAATAAAAATGACATAAATGAATTTGTGTATGTAGATTTATTTTCTCCCTTTCTACTCACGTTTTCTTTTCTTTTTATTTACTTCTCATCGTTCTAGAATTTATTGATGGGCGTTTTGGAGGATAATGTAAGTTATAAATAATTGGGCTTGAAAATTTCGTCCACTTGAGAATTTTGTGGGCCTCCTACTTTCATTGGGCCTTCCACGATATGTAACATTTTGCTAAATGGGACAGTCTGATCCAAGCATGCACCTAACTGTTATGTGATTGTAATATTTTATTTTTAAATGTTAGTTAATATTAATTAGGGAGATGAGCGGCATTAGCCGTTATAAGAGCGGTACTAGTCAAATACAGCGTTAGCTATATCTAACTAACTAAATGAACACTAGTGATTAGGTGCCCTTTACTTGGAGCTTTGAATCAGGATCAGCCCTACAGGAGCCGGTCTTGTAAGGCTCGAGGTAAAAAAAAATTGTTGTTTTTCAAAGCTTGGTCCAAGAGCATGCGGGTTAGGGTCGACCCACAAGGCCGAAAGCCATTTTCACAAGATTTAACTACATATTTACACGCCTCATGTAATAAAATAAATACAGTTACTAATTTATAATCAAAGGTAAAAAATAGTGTCCACAAATAACTCATAGTCTCACACAAAAATATAAAAAGGCAAGAAGCTAAACACTCTATTATTTTAATCTTCTTCTCCACTATCATCGATTTTAAGGAAATTTGATTATGCTTAACTTTAAGTAGTAGGCTCTGCTTGAAGGGTAAAAATATTAAGAATTTCTTCTCCCGCATCATGAATACATCGATAATCTTTATCTGCAACAAATGATAAACCAAAATGATAAATAAATCTATACAAAATACAAAATACAAATAAATTAGTAAATTATCATCGTATGTGAAAATTTGGAGTAAATAAAAAATATCTAACCTATTTTTCTTATAAAATAAGAAATATCTTTTATAGATTTTAATTTTTAGGATTCTTAATACAAGATGTTCTTATGAAACTTAATTCTAAAAAAGATAATAACAACTAAAATATTTGCAATATCATTAACAAAATATAAAAAATCAATAATATTATTATCATATAAATAATTTAAAAAAATAAAAAAATATATACGAGCCTAAAAGGGCCGGCTCTTTTAAACCCTCGGCCCTATAGGGCTGTTCCTTTTAGGCCCACTTTCACTTTAAAAATATAAATCTTAAACCTGGTTCTTATAAATTCAAGGCTTAAACGGGCAAGCCCGATGGACTCGATTCATTTTCTTGACTCTACCTTTACCCCTTTGCCTCTGGATTTCATCTAGAGCAAAGTAATGTTCAGCCATTAATGTCAAGTTTGTGTGTCTTGATCATAATATTTAGGAAAGTCCATTTTGGTGAACTAGGTGGAATGTTGGTAGCCTTGTCGACGTTCTTGATTTCTTTGATTTTTGGGATTTCCATGCTGGTTGTTGCCTTGTGTCACTTGTGCCAGAGCTCTAATTTCCTAAGCCAAAACATCAATATTTTGTTGGATCCCACGTTTGATCAACCGCAACTCTTCTCGAAAACCCAAGACAGAGTCTTGCAGATTATCAACTGATTCCACCTTTTGTTCAATTGCCTAGACTCTATCTTCCATAATTCTTGTGTTTTCTTGAAGTTTGGTTTCTACCATTCAAGATTGGGAAGCGTGTAGCCAATAACTGCGGCCAAGAATAGAAATAGCAAGATGTAATATGAATCTTATTAGGGTTTTTAGGAATTAGAATTGAGAAGAAGCAGAAGAGAGGGTTGAAGAAGAAGTAGAGGAGAATTAGAAGAAACAATAGAGAGGAATATTCTGAATATAGTGCTGCTGAGGTTTCATTAGGATAAGGGGTTGTTTTCAAAATATTTGGGAATGTCATATAACTTACGATCATAAGTATTTGAATATTTATGAATAGATGATAGTTACTATGAAAATACAATTAATTAGATTGTCCATATATTTTTAATATATATCATTGTCCTCTTTCTAATTTAACTTTCTAAGTGAAGGCTTGCTTGAATATGCACACAAACAGGTAATGTCATTAGAAGGGAACTTTAGGAAGATTATCAGACATACTCTTACTTGAATAATAATTGAAGAGCTACAAGTTATGAAGTGCATTACAAAATGTACATTAAAGCCTCATACTCTATATATAGGAGAATGATTAGTTTTATTTAGTTTTGTATGATGTGTTAATTATAAAATAGTTAATATTATAATGCATCTTTACTGAACAAAACGCAACATGGAGGAATACAAGATTGCTAAGTAGTCACTGGTTGCTTAGTTCCATCATGAATTACTTAACTTAGTTATTCTTTGAGACAAGTTATAAGATTGCCGGTTAAAGAATTTCATCATGTGGTTTTAAATTAATTTAAACCCATTAAGGGTGTTGTATGACTATAAAGTCAATAGGTCATAAATACATAAAGCATTGAATTACATGCATTTAAAGACATTAAAGGATCAAATATCTTATATGTGAGTTGGATTACATTAAGTAATCTAGATGAGGTATTGTCAAATGATGAAATTCAAGTTAAAGTTTGTTGTCTCATATTGATATATAGCTATCGAGATTGACAAACATTCAAGTAGGAACTGAATAAACATTTAAGATTTATTCTTAAATTTTAACCCATTAAGTAAGAGTATTACTACGTAATACATGGAAGATAATACTCAACTTAAGAGGATTTATAGTCATGATTGTTGCAGCATAGCCTTAATTAATTTGGACATGGCAATTGACATATAGTTATGGGCCAAGTGGAAGAATGTAAGATATTTTAATATATTATAATAATAATTATTTATTATTAATTATGTGATTAATTAAAATATCTTGAACGTGTCCTGTAAGTCAGATTTATGTCCAATTCAAGATTAAGGTTATTGGCTATTAATGTGATTTTTCTAATGGTGGAAAATACACAATTGAGTTTACTGCCAAATGAGACGAGCGTAAGAAAAACCTAGTCTGCTCATCTGATGTTCTCTGACTGGTGACGGCTCTTAACCCAGTTGCCATCGATGTGCCTCACAGCCAGTCAGAAAGAGACTTGACAATTATCTTATGTCTTCATTTCCTTTTGCAATTATCTTTCATCAGGATTTGTGGGTGCTTTACCTGATCAAAGCTTAGCAATGACAAGAGGTAATTCTTATAAGTCTTCCACTATTGATGTATGAAAATTCATGTATTATAATTTACAATTAATTTGTGTATTCATGAGCTTTGTCCTACATGTGTATGTCTCAGTCTACAAATGAAAACACACACACATATATACTTCCTCCCTCTTGTCTTTAATACAAAACCCAGTTGACTTTTTTTGAACATATTAAAGAAGCAAAATAAGTTAGTTAATTATAACATATATTATATATCATTTAATTATATATTAGTTTATAAGTTAGACAAATTAGTTTGATATGAAAAAGATAAATATAAATACTCAAAAATAATTTATTAGCTTCCTTAATCTCTCCAAAAAAAGTCAATTGTATCTTATATTAAGGAACAGACGTAGTATATCCATATCCTTAAAAATAGGATGATATTATATATATTGCGTTTAGTTAATGCGTAAGTTCTGGTTTTTGTGCATGCAGGGTGGAGAAGGAAGTGGCGGTGTGAAGGAAGACCCCATAAGAGCTGTGGAAGCGTCAGATATGGCAAGAGACAGTGCTCATGGCGGTATGAACCAAGGTTTTGGAAAGAAGTTCAAAGAACTGCCAACTTGGCTCAACACAATATTAATAATGATGAGCCCAATAAGGCTCAAACAATAATTGAACTTATTGTTGCACTAGGGTTTGCTTGAATATTATAAGAATGGCTCCATTTAATTAGTACTAAATTGCGAAATTCAAAAAGTTAGTTAAAATTGTTCCACTTTTAATAATCAAGAAAAAACCACACCATCTCATAAGTTTGGGTTTTATATTTTAAATCAGAGGAAGTATCTGATATATGCATATACAAGTAGCAATTCAAAATATGAAATTCCCTAAATTTCAATTAATGATTCAGCTGTGACAAGATTTGGGTAAAAATATTGGCCTTTCTTTTATAAGGGCGTGTTTTCAGCACAGGGAGTCCAAAGGCTATATATGTTTAATTTTCTTTCTACAGAGTTGCTCTAATTTCTTGTGTTCATATATAAACTGATCCTATTAAGAGTTATATAACTAACCTGTAGATCTTAAAAAAATTAGTTAAGTCATTTATTTGTAAAAAATGTTGGTTTACCTAGAATACACTTTCTAATCTATATGCATTATAACTACATTTAATGGAAACACCTTTAACTCTTATATTTAGGGAGGCAGTATTTGATATTTTGATTTATCGTTTAACGTTTGGTTCGGATTAATCATGCTAAGTTAGATCAATTGACGGAATTTTTTATATTCTCATTGGTCCTTAATATAAGACATGTTTATTTAATTTGATTAGAGTAAGGAAGTTAATTAAGTTAGTTAATATGATATATATTTTATAAATCACCCTAATCATCCCCCTTAATTCTCTCATTCTCTCTCCTCATTTATTATTATTAAGCGAACATTAACAAAGATAAATTAAAAAAAATTAAATATTTAAGACCAAGATCAACTCATATATTACTAAAAATTTACCTCATATTTTCTTAAATCAAACCCACAACCACATCTCTTGAACCAAATCAAGTTCGTACTTGCTTGATTGTTATGCTCTCGGAACTATAGAAATCACCTTAATGCATCAGTATTTAAATCCAAGCGGGGCGTTTTGAATGAAAAATCTCAACTTGATGACATCGGGATATATATATTATGATTCCAAGACAACCCAAAAAAGGGGCGTCAATTACATATGAACCAAGTATAAACATGGAAAAATTTCCATATAGAATCAGATACCTTGGTCAATTATTTATCACCCATGCACAAATCCTCCTCGTATAAAGTTACAGCAAAAGCAAACAAGTGTGTGCGGCAAGACTCAAATGTGCCTTCCCTTCATTCACACACATCATTGTACGAAGATTTAAGTGTGGCGTGAAAACAAGTCCTTGGTTTTTCCCTTCCCTTTAATTTTAATGGAAGTGTGTACTTGGGACCAACAAAAATACCATATGCTCTTGCATGAACATGACTTTTAATTCCTCTGATCTTATCAATCATTCAACCATCTAGCTGTATTCACAAGGACACATGGAAGCAGCAGAAGAGGAAGGAGAAGAAGAAGGACAAGAATCCACTAAACAGCAATTCTTTGCTTTTGTCCATTCACAATAACAATTGCACACAACTGTCCTACATAATTCTCTCTGTGAGTGGCCACCTTAACGTGTCCCAGTCACGGATGTACCTTTGTCGGGTTGTTGTAGGGCTTTATGGTCGTGGGGGATGCATCACCTGCAATTGCATAACAAGTCACAGCAGATCAGATAGAAGAATATGATCCAAAGAGCCAAAGGTGAGAGGGGACCATAACACAACTCAACGACTGTGACGGTTGATTTTGTAGCGTTGAAGTTTTTGTGTGTGTGGTGTGATGATATATTCTTATTCTTGTTGTGGAGGAAAAAAAAACATAGTCATCATCATCATCATCATCATCATCAACTGAATCGATATAATACTACATATCATGCATTATTGTTTCATGTACACACACACACGCACTCCACATCAGTATCAGTTGAAAGGATGTTTCATGTAGTATCAAATCTGCCAAACGTTTGATGTATAGATGAAGCACTTCCAAGTTTTAAAGGCTTTGGAGGATTATTGCAACCATACAAATGTGGCCTAACATTCATGCATGCATACAAATGGAAAGTCTTGATGCCGTTGAATGTTATACAGTTATAGACAATAGCTTCAATGGAGACTATGGTAGTATGAAGCACTTCTTAGCTAATTCTTTAGAGTTCAGAAACACAATAAAAGCGGCTTAGTGCACAAGGCTTCCACCAAGTTTTCCATCCAGTGAGGGTTGGGAATGTATACAGCCTAACTTTACAATAGGAGAGTCTATTTACAGAATTTGAACCAGCGATCTTCAGATCATATAGTAACAACCTTATCGTTTCTCTGAACTCTCTAGAATTTGAAACTACAAAATAATAATTTTTTCTTAGAGCTGTTGATTGACGGTTCCTCACATGGTTTCAAATATCCGTCAAGTTTTCAACTAAAAGACTTAGGTTAAGCATTTACATACTTAAAGGCATTATTACCTTGCAGAGTTTCCTGGAAGATGCTAAGAGGTGCTTGAACCTGTTTTGGAAATTTTCAGATCAGTAAAAAAGCACAAAACGTGAGTGATATGTCCCACTAATGGGTGAGAGTGAGAACAAGCTAAGCTAGGAGCAGTCTAATACTAAAGTAGTACAGATGTGAACATCAAATCCTCAGATCTTTTCTCGTTAATAAGTCTTAGAACCCACCTGTTTTTGTCTTCCATATCCAGATACCTTCCATGGTGAAAGCTCACATCAAGTACTTGGTACTATGGCATCTTCTGAATGGTGCTAGCGAGCTTGGTCATGTCAGTGTAAAAACATCATTTTCTTTGTGGCCCTGCTGGTTCAGTACTACTCTTGTAACACACAGATTTTTTTTTTCTTTTGGTTTTGAAGAATATGGCATGATTATCACTTTGATACCCAAAAAAAATTTAAAGAATACTCCTCCGGTATTTAATATAAGACATATTTGAGAAGTTCATCTTAGTCCTAAATGTAAGACAAAGTTTTCATATTTGTCAATGTTTTCTTAATTTACTCCTATTGATGCTCCCTCAATAATAATTATGGAGGAGAGAGAGTGAGGGGGTTAAGGAAGATGATTAGAGTATTTTAGAAAATATATATATGTCATATTAACTAACTTAACCAACTTTCAAAATCTAATCAAATTAGGTAAATATGTCTTATATTAAGGACCGGAGGAGTAGTATAAAATAAAATACATATGATCCAAGGACATAGAAAATGTCTATCTAAAAAAAAATTCAAAATCAAAAGTTTGCATCGAATTTTACCAGATTTTTTACAAGTTTTAAGAAACTTATTATCAATTACAACTTTTTTTAATTTTATAATAATTTTATTCAGATGTTACTTGTTTTTTTGCCAACAATTCTGATGTTACTTATTAGAAGTATTAAAATAACAGAAAAACTATTGTGATCCTGAACAGTTGGTGTAGCTGTCAATTTGGTACCCTGATTTTTTGTACTACTGTAAAATAGTTGAAAGTTTGAATTTATTTCAACGTCATGAAATTTCTGATTTAAGGGTTGTTTAGTGCAATCTTAATATGTTCAGAGCGATAACATCAATATTTTAAGGGGATGAACAACACCATACTCCAAGGTACCAAACTGAAACAAAAATGGGTTTTAGTCCAAAAACTTAAAGCTAATGACTGAAAATATAGTAAAGAAATCCATACAAAGGGAGAAGCTAGGTAGAGGAAAATAAAGCAGGATTCAAATTTTGAAGGCCTAGGGGGAAGCTAGAAATAAAGCAAAATTGAAACAGTTTGATATAACAGTACATTTAACTTAAAAAAGGCTTCTGGGTAAAACTTGGTATGTTTATCTCATCTTCCTAACCTCTCTCAGTACACTGAGCTCTTCATATAGACTGTTAAGTAAAAATGCAGAGCACCAGTAGCTTCCATCCTATCCATCTCAGTTAAATGAAAATACCCACGAATTTTTAGTGAGAGAGTACTGGAAAATAGCCCAGACCTACTAATCTACTGAAATGTTTACCATTTACCCTATACATGTAAATAAACAGTGGCAGTGAATAACTTCCTGGAAAAGTTTTTGTGGTGATTCTGCAAAAGTTTGTAGGATGTCAAGAAATTTTGGGTGAATATGGTTTTGAAGACATGGATTCATTATGGCATTGCATGTAATGTGGATCCTTCTGCTTATCATAAAGCACAAAACAATACAAAAACAAACAAAAAGCAGAATTTCCCCCTTTTCCCTATATAATTCCTTCAGCACCAATAGTTAAGCTTTTGAATTGACATGCAAGTGTATGTGAGAGCACCATCACTTTCAACACACCTTTCATACAAAATCAATCCCCACTTCCCACTTGCGGCAAGAATTGGGATCTAAACTTTTTGTTAGCTTACCACAACAGACAAAACCTATTGCATAAGGACAAGGCTTTGATGAAGTTCTATCTAATTCTCTAATAAAGTTTTTTTTTTAAAAAAACAAAAACAAAAGTTGTGTGTACCAATAAAATCCTCCTCTATGCATATTCCCCAGAATATGAATAAAAAGCACACACTCAACAAAGTGGAACCTGTGTTCCACCCTCTCTACCTTTTTCCCTCCTTATAAACCCCCTCATCACTTCCTAGCTTCCTAGCTCACTCAGCGTACTACTTGCCCCGCCATTTCCTTCTCCTCCATTAACACAGCCTTATTGTAAGCTCTCACGATGGAAGCCAAGATGGAGAGGAAGGGGGCTTTAGTTGAGAAGGTAAGGAAGGACAATAACATAGTTGAAGAAGAAGAAGTAGAGGATGAGATAGAAGAGGAAGAAGAAAACGGTGGTGGAGGCAACGGCGGTGTTGCAGAAGAGCAGAAGAGGAAAGGTGTCATGGGAAGTGGAAGAAGAGGGTCAAGTGGATGCGGCGGAGTTTCTCCACCTTCCTGTCAAGCAGAGAGGTGTGGAGCTGATCTGAATGATGCAAAGAGGTACCATCGCCGCCATAGGGTGTGCGAGTTCCACTCCAAGGCGCCAGTTGTCATGGTTGCAGGGCTAAGGCAGAGGTTTTGCCAGCAATGTAGCAGGTGCTCAATCCCTTAGTCAACTAGAGCTTCATCTCTATGTTATATTTGTTTTACTCTGTTCTTTACAGTATTCTGGTTTTCATGAAGCAGAGGAAGGAACAATAGCATTTATATATAAACATGCTAATAGGGATGGGATAGTACCTTTGAATAAAGGAAAATCAAGTTAAATGGTTAGAAATAGTTATCACTTAAGTTCACCTAATATTATAAGCCATAAAAAGTTGGTTCCTGTTTACCATTTCTACCAATTGAGAACCAATGTTCTGATGAATGTAACCTTGTCTTTGAACTTGAACTTCTTTCCTTGAGACTTTTTCACTTTACTTTCCTCATGAATCCCAAGGAGAATAAATTCCAAATAAATGTTCAAAGTTCTTCTTCTTAATATGAAGCTATAATGACTCTGCAGGTTCCATGATTTGGGGGAATTTGATGAGGCCAAGAGAAGCTGCCGAAGGCGCTTGGCCGGGCACAACGAACGTCGCCGCAAAAGCACTGGCGAAATTTACAATGAGAGCAGCAGCCGTGGCAAAGGTCACCACACAAAGGAGAGCCATTGCAGGCATGCTGATGATAGAGGAAGAGTTCAAATGAGCGTTCCTGGGAGTTCTGGCTACAACAAATCTTTTCACATAAAATAAAACCTTAACTATATATGAGGCTCTCTCTCTTCTGTCATCCTCTAGTTTCTTATGTTCCAAGGCATAGATAGAATATTTGCTTGTTATCAGAATAAGCCAGAGAGAACTTTCCATTGCCTAGAGAGGGTGACTTCTCCGAGTTGAGTTATTAGTTATTAGTACGTGATTTGGGTAGGATAAGTCTAAAATGAACGATCCTTTGTTTAGAGTGTGGCTTTTGTGAGTTTAATTATTATTAGTGCGTGAATTAGACTATTTGCCAGGAGCTCTCTGCTTACGTGCGTTTCTACTGTTATTATTTTTATACATATTGTATGTTCTATTCTATGTTATGAGAATAAAGCGTCCAAAAGGGAGTTATTAGCCCGGTTGGTCATGAAGAATATAATCTCTTCTTGACAAAACTCATAAGAACACTTCAATTGTAATCCCAAAAACCAGAAAACAAAAGGAAAATCATATACTCTCTCATAGGAAAATAAAAAATGGCATGTGTTTGATACTCAGACTGCACACCTTGAGCTCCTTTCTATTCATTTTATTTTGTTGGTTATAAAGATAACCCAATCAACTTCCATTCGCTTCACCTCTAGAACAGAAACAAATACAAACAGAAGATGACCTGTATTTAATAAGAAAAATGTGTCTGTAAAGATCTCCTAACCGGAGCAAACATCCTTGAATTATACATTAATACATGATTGTTTTGTCTAAACAATCACAAAAACTATATCTTTCCTACATTATTATATCAAACAGCAGTTCACACCTTAAGGGTCTGTTTGGCAGGAGGGAAATAAAGGGGAAATTTTTATAAGTTAGATTTTAAAAAATTGGAGAAGTGTGGTTATAAAATCTTAATAAAGATAAGATGTAAAATAAGAGGAAAAAAAAATTAACTAAAAACTTCCAACCCAACTTCTCCAATTTTTTTAAATCCAAGTTATAAAAATTTCCTTCACCTCCCTTCCCCTCCAAATCCCTCTTACCAAACAGCTCCTAAAGGACTCAAGCATAGCAACTGGTGGAAACCAAGTCTTCCAAACGTTTACACTACTTCCAAGTCTGCACACCTTATTGCACATATGATGAGTTCTTGCGAGTCGCAATCATTGAAACTTCAAGACAATACAGGAGATATCATCTGAGCTCTTCCTGTGAAGCGCCTCTTCAGTAAGAAGCTTTGCCGCTGATCGAGCATCCTTTACATCTTTGATAGTATCAACTGCTTCTTGATTTGTCATAACCTAGGATAGATGTGATTAATTAAGTGTGAGCAGCAGATAAGTATGCAAGTGAATCCAACAATAAATATATTGCAAAAAAGAATCTGTGAGGTGCATCATGATTTAGTATATCATTTATTAAATCTGACCTTCCATAATCCATCACTGGCTAGTATAACAAACTCTGCATCTTCATCTATAATCTCTTCCGCTACATGTGGTTCTGAACTAAGGTGTTTCTTCAAGTTTTTGTCACCAAATGCCCGAGACACTGCCAGCTGTCCATCCACACGTGCAACATCCCCTAAATTAATCATAAAACCCAGATTGTTAATCCTGAAACAAAGCCTATCTCGGTCTCAGAAAGATCTGAGAATCATACCAAATCAACTAGATCAGAAAGACAAATATGCAAGAATCATAAGCCCATTGTACCACAACCACCATTAACAGGATGAGCCAGTGCAGTATTTTAACTAGAATGACCCTTACTAGTTGGATAAGTGCTTGGTGGTAGAGCTTTGCCGCCCTTGTAGTCTCACTCGGCTTGATCCAGATTAGTCTGAACCCCCGATAAATCCTCCAAATTAAAAGGAGGTAGGTCCAGGATACCAAATGCTCCACTAAAAAAAAAATTACACTAGCTAGAATGAGGCGGAAATGACCTCAACGTCTAAAATCTGCTTACCTGGAAAGTTTGATACAAAACCACCTCTGTCTTCAATCTTCTCTCTTTCAGTGCTCGGCTCATGATCCACTGATAGTTGTTTGGCCACACCATTCCTGGATAGGACAGCCCTTGAATCCCCAACATTGGCTATTACCAGCTTATGACAATCAATCAATATTGCCGTGACTGCAGTGGAGCCCCCTGATCCCAATTCAACTGCTTTCTCAAGAATGGTTGAATCAGTTATACGATATGCTCTTTTGATAGCTTTTCCAGTTTCTGTCCAGAAGTCAGGCTACACGGAAAAGAAGAATAAGGGGAGAAGGGTTATTGGAATATATCATGTTCCAAAACCATTGTCACTACTAAGTAAATGTAAGCAGAAGGACATAATGATTGACAGCACAGACCGAAAAACTGGATTTTTTTTTTTTTTAATTAGAGGGGTAGGCAGTAATGACCTAAGATTAGAAGCGGAATTGAACTTGCGATTAAGAGCTTTCATGCCACTAGGCTACAAGACTTTGGGAAAAACAACACAAAAGCTGGAAGGATTTGAAATAACGCACTTACAAGTGTACATTGAAACATTACAAAACAAACATGAGTACGCCTGTCAAATGCACCATGATGTGATACAATTTGAAAACTGTATGATGTGACTACATAGTTGGGTATATATTGAACAAATTAATAGAAAATAATTGACAATAGTAAAAAAAAATTATTTTTAAATAATATAAAATTGTACCTAACAAGTCACCAATAAAAGTACAAGGTAAACTAAAATAAATTTTAGTTCGAAACAAATATCACTCTTCATCTTTATTTATATCTTTACAATTTTTTATAGCTCTTGAACCCGACGGAAAAAAAAAACAACATAGTTCACAAATGAAAATTCTCCTACAATGGATGCAACTCTAAGCAACTGGAGTAAGCCGGGATCCTTCATTACCTCTTTTAAGATATTTTCAAATAAATGGGACTGTAAGTAGTCAGCCACATCGTGACCCATGTGGCCATCAAATATTGCAAACAAACCCAATTCATGATCATCAACTTGCTTAAATTCTGCAACGAGATAATCTTCCATAGCATGTGCTGATTTTCCCTTTACCAAGTGAAAGCCATGACTTATCTGCTTTGACATCTTGCTCTTTCCTTTCCCTGAATCGGGATCTGACAATCCAACTTTTTCCTGCAAGCAACATATGTTTGTCAAAGACTCACTACATGAGAATACATGGTACTACCTCCGCTCCTAATATTTACAGCCGGAGATAGTAAAATCTAAGCACTGATACTTAAAAATAAATCTATTAGACACAAGGCAACTCTTCAGATTACAGACAGACACTTCATACTTTGTATATATTCATTCTTTCTAGAGCAAAATTGTAAGCAATTTACAATATCATAAGCAAAACAGAGTGCTATACTCTCGAATCTTTTAACTCTAGGAGTACAAACATCGCAGTCAATAAATGAATGAATGTGGATGTTTGCCCAAAGTGAAGACAAAAAATGAGAGAACTACCGTTGTTTAGGATTCAGATTTGAAAGAAATCTGCAAAGTTTTATTAAATAATTATTGTTGTCTAAAAATAATTCCTGGTGTACTTTCCCAATAACTGGATATAGACTCAAAACTCCTTTTGTTTGTTGTGGGGGGCATTCCTTCTACCTGGGTTTTATACAGTCACTAAGTGTAGTGGTGTGCAATGTATCCACTATATCAATTCTTTATTGCAATAAAACAAAATCTGGAAGAGTACTTAATCATGTATCTTGTGGATGGTAGTTTGTTTTTAATTCAGTTCAGAGTCTAGCCCTTCCAAATCAGTTTGTTTGTCCATTAATCCATCAGCAAATCGTCATAGTAAACCACAATCCTCTAAAGAATCATCCAATCCAATGCTCTTTAACTAGGTCAATACCAAACTAACGATAAACATAACAATTTCACTACTGATCTTATCAGCATTGTGTCACTTTTCCATACCAGTCATATCATGAATTTAAGGCATCCATAAGATGCTCCTGCTAAATGCAAAACGATCTCTATAATTTAACATCACTAGAATGATTAGCTTGGCAGCTAGATGAATCACAACTGACAGAGAGGATACAAAAGTGTGGAACAATTCATTCCACACGAATGATTCTATGTTTCTATGGTTAATAAAGGAAAGAAACTGAGTTTTCAACCCGTGATCCAACCTACTTTGATCTTACAGGAACAAAGGTGCGTTACATTAAATTCCGAAGATTGTTGGCCACAAGAAAATAGATATTTCCCAACCATTGGCCAAACCAACAGCTATAAATGAAGCAAAAGAATCCATATCCCAACCAACTGAAAGAAACTATATTTAAAACAGGAAGATCTAGTACATACAATATGAAAGTTGTTTTGACTAAAATTGATTATGGATAGCATGCCACGTTAATCAGTAATTCCAAGTAACAGCTGGGTTCTAGAAGAAAGCACCCCAACATCTTGGTTTTGCCTCATCATGAATATTTACATATAAGGGATGAAACACAATGGACAGAGGTAACATGATCAATCATCATTCAATCAGTGATATATCATTCTTTACAGACCCAAGAAGGTTAAAAATTTTGAACATTCAAGTTCAGAAACGTAGAAGGAGGATACCATGTCAATAGTTACCAATGAAAGAGAAGGCACACACATATGGAAGCATTAATACAATTACAGCTCAAACCACCCATAAACCATATCCAATATCTTCAATTGATCACAAAAAGCACACCACCAACACATGAAGATCTAAAACATACATCCATCACAGAATACAGAAAGCAAATTGCACAATATAAAATGGGATGCAATCATTCAAACAAGCCATTACCCAAAAAAATTCAGCCAAAAGTGTCATGATTGAAGACAAGAAAAAGGAAAAGTGGGGGAGCCATACCTTTATTTTATGGAGGATCTCTTTGCCAGCCATGGCGGGAAGGCTTGGGGTATATATATAAAATAGAAGGAGGTATGAATAGAAGCGACGTGCAGATCGAGGTGAGGACAGAGACGAGGAATAATGAGTCGAAAGAGAGAGGCGAAGGAAGAAGGGAAAGACGAGTGTGCAGAATTGAAGCTGATGAAGATTATTTTGTTGACACGACCACATTTTCTCTCTCTTTCTCATTTCTCAATCCCAACCATGAATCGCAACCGTCCGGTCCTAGGGGTGTCTCCAATTGATTTTCTTTTTTTATTTATTTTTTATCGAGTGTTTCTCATCCCATTGATTTTTTTTCTATTTATTTTTTATTAAAAATATTTATCATTAAATCAATTTTTAATATTTAATAATATGTAAAAAATATTATTATAATAAAAATGATAAATAATAATAAATAATAGATATCTTCAAAAAGCAAATAGAGAGGTCTCCCCGTTCGCTCCATAACACGTCATTGCTCTCTTCTTCGAAAATAGCCCCACCGCTGTCCCTCTCTTCTCCAAATTTTGGTTTGCATGGCGTGTACTCTCTTTCTTTTTAATTTTTATTAAATTAGATTTTACTTTTCATTTTTTCCAATAATCTAAAATTCTTGCAATTTAATTCCTAAATTTATCAATTATGCTCTTAAAATTTCATAATGATATATGATTACACTAAATACACACACACACATTTGACATATATATACTCATGTGTTTAGGATTGTACAAGTTTCTTATGTGCACTATGTCAAAATCTCCAATCTCACGATCCCACAAGCTCATATCTCATATTTTTTATAGTTTATAATTAAATAATAGTATTTCATTAATAAGACCCATAAGCATACGTGATTAGATAACTTTGCATAATAGATATAAAGAATTTGACATAAATATTTTCTTAAGGGACTGTTGGGTTGAGGGATTTGGAGGGGAGGAGATGGAAAATTTTTATAAGCTAGATTTAAAAAAATTGGAGAAGTGTAATTACAAAATTTTTAATAAAAAAAAGATGTAAGATAAGATAGTAAAAAATTAATTACAAACTTTTAATCTCACTTTTCTTATTTTTATAATCCAACTCAAAAAAAATTTTCTTTTGCTCATTTTCCCTCCCCTCCCCTCATACCAAACAAGCCTTAAGTAGAAATAAGAGACCAAAAATTAAATAATTATCTCAATACAATAGTAGTAAGCTTTATCCATATAAATGAAGTCAGCTATAAAGATTGCAAGGCGCTATTATATTCTATCAACAACTTATAGTTTGTTTGGATCAGCGATTTAAAGACTTATAAGTGCTTATACACATAAATCGAGACGACACTCCTGTCATATAAACTTACTTCGTATACCGTAAATTACAATTGAAAAATTGATTTTGAAGACTTCAATCGCTGTTTCAAACGAGCACTAAATTTTTAAATAATTTGTTAATAAAAAAATCTCTCAACCATTTCATTAAGTGGTATCTTCAATCTTCTTCTACCCCTTTTAAAAGGCTTCATACTGTTTGATTAACCTTCTTTATCAACGCCTCCAATAACCTTGTTTATTTTAACGGTAGCATTTACAAAAAATTAGTTAACCTGAAGCACTATTTCGCAACTACCAGCAAACAAAGATGCAACACTCTCCAAAATTAAATGGATCCTTCTTACAAGGACATAGTGAATTCGACAACAAAAAAAGAAAAGAACTTGGTAAGGCAGAATGCCAGAGGATGGGAGGGAGTTGCCTCAAAGCTCAAAGCAATATGTTGTACTATGAACTTTAGTATCATACCACTTTTGTAGACAATGGATCATAGTACCGTTTGGGCCACAGGATGCATCGTGTAGTGTCTGGTAGCATAAGAGGAAAAATGAGTATTGGGGAGATAACAGACAATAAAGTAATCACAGTGGGAGCTTTGGAAGGGGAAAAAAGTTGTTCTCAATCGGTGAATGTTGAGCAGACGGAGAAGATGACGAATGGTGTTAGGATCGACTTATTGTGCAAGCGTATGGTGAATATGGGTGTGGATTCGAATAAGGTAGGGATTCTCGAAGAGATGATATATGGTGATTCAGTGGAGGTGTATCAAGAAGGTGAGGTACCTTGTAATCAGTTAATTGAGGAAGAAGTACCACCAGACAAGTAAGCTTCGGGTTCCTTTCTTTTTCATCATTTTGAGTTTATTTTATGATTGTGTCAACTTGGAATTGCCGTGGAGCTGGGAGTAAACCATTTCCATGAATGCTCAAAGATATTGTTAAAAGATATGGTATTCAAATTATGGGATTAATGGAAACTCGTGTCAGTGGGTTGAGAGCTGATAATATAGTTCGTAAATTGGGGTTTAATAACTGGGTGAGAGTTGATGCCACAGGCTATGCCGGGGGGATTTTGCTTCTGTGGAACGAAGATGAGGTCACAATTCAATATTTGTGCTCCACTACTCAGTTATTACATTGTAAAGTGGTGGATATTAAAATAGGCCAATGTTTTTCTTTATCACTGGTCTATGGTGATCCTCGTATGACACAAAGGAAGGCGTTATGGTCCCAATTACAAACACTAGCTGTAAAAGTGGAGGGTCTGTGGTTAATCATGAGTGATTTTAACGCCATGATGGAATTAACGGATAAAAGAGGTAGGGGCCTGCCAAATGAACAGTCTATGAACCAATTCAGGGAATGTATTAACTCATGCAATCTTTTGGAGCTCCCAGTTGTGGGGGACATGTTCACATGGGTAAGAGGGGAAATTAAGGAACGTTTGGATTGGGCTTTCAGTAATGTTGAATGGGGGATGGCCTATCCAAACTTCAAGTCATTTCACCATCTTTATTTCAAATCTGATCACAGGGTGGTGGTCGTCTCAGACAGGGACTTTAGTAGCAGAACAGTGGTGCCAAATCATTTCAGATATCAGGCTGCTTGGTGCTTGGAGAACAAGTTTCCTGATTTAGTTAAAGAAGCCTGGAAAGAGAAAAGCTAGGAGGAGGAGAGAGAGGTGTTTGAGGAAATAGCCAGAAAGTGAAATGAGTCAGAAGTATGTAGTATTCCGAAGAAGAAAAAAGAACTTCTTAAAAGGTTGGGAGGTATAGATAAAAAATTGTAGATCTCTCCTCATACTGGTCTTGTTAAACTAGAGAAGAAGTTATAGAAGGAATACATGAAGATAGTGAACCAGGAGGAGCTGTTGTGGTTTCAGAAAGCAAGGTGTAATTGGCTCCAGTATGGGGATAAAAACACAGTTTTTCCATACATCGGCTGTGATGAAAAGGAAAAGGAATCAAGTTGAAGCTCTGCAAGATAATTCTGGGGAATGGGTTACAGACCAAGGGATCTTGAAGGATATGGCTTTGAAGTATTTCAAGGAGCTATATACCAAAGATGCCGAGGTTCAGGAAGTAAATAACTGGGGCAGGAATTTTCCTAATATAGATGTCGATCAACTTCGCTACATTCAAAGATCCATGTCACGTGTTGAAATTAAGAATGCGGCTTTTGAAATGGGGGCTTTTAAAGCACCGGGACCAGATGGTCTTCAGCCTCATTTTTTTAAATCTCAATGGGAGGTGGTGGGTCCAAAAATATGTGATTTAATAGACAAGGCTTTCAGTAACCTGAGGATTATAAGAGATTTTAACCATACAAATATTATCCTAATCCCCAAGGTAGAGAAACCAACCACAATTAAGGATTTTAGGCCAATATCTATGTGTAATGTGACCTACAAGATTCTCAGCAAGCTTTTAGCTAATCGGCTGAAGGGCTTCATGAACATCTTGGTTCAACCTGAGCAATGCAGCTTCATTCAGGGACGTCAAGGATGTGATAACATCATTCTGGTACAAGAGGCTATACATACAATGAGACTTAAGAGAGGCAGCAAAGGATTTATCGCCTTGAAAGTGGATATGGAGAAGGCATATGACAGGTTAGATTGGTCTTTTATTGAATTCAATCTGAAGTGTTTAGGGCTGGATAGGAGTTTCATCAATATCATAATGGAATGTATATCCTCAGCATCAATGAAAATTAGCTGGAACGGTATATTGTCTGAAGCATTTTTACCTACTAGAGGGGTGAGACAAGGGGATCCACTAAGTCCCTATTTGTTTTTACTGTGTACAGAGAGATTAGGACATTTGATAAACCATGAGGTTAATACTAACCGGTGGAAACCTTTAAAGTTTAGCACAAATGGTCCAGGCATATCTCATCTCTTCTTCACAGATGATCTCATTCTGTTCTGTGAAGCTTCTAAGCAGCAAGTGGAAAAATTTAATAAGATTATGAAGACATTCTGCCTTGCTTCGGGTCACAGGATCAGCTTGAGTAAGTCAAGATTATTTGTTTCCAGAAACGTTCACTTAAATAGAGCTATTGAGTACGGTCAGATATTGGGTATTAATGTCACTGATGACCTGGGGAAGTACTTAGGGGTCCCAGTCTTTCATAAAAGAGTGATCAAATTAACATTTGCATCTTTCCTTGCAAGGGTTAGGAAGAAATTAGCAAATTGGAAAGGACGTTTTCTGAGTATGGCAGGGAGGTCAGTGCTTATCAAATCGGTTTTGTCAACTATTCCCTCGTATCAGATGCAGACTGTGCTAATTCCCAAAGGAGTGCTCAGGGAAATAGACAAAATCAGTAGGGATTTCTTCTGGAATCAAGGGTTTGAAGGTAGAAAGATGTATCTTGTAGCTTGGGATAGGATTCAGAATGTGAAGGAGGATGGTAGCTTAGACATAAAGAATCTTGAATGTCAAAATGAGGCCTTTATAATGAAACTTTGTTGGGGGCTTCTAACTAAAAGAGATGCTCTTTGGGTGAAGTGCTTGATGAGCAAATATAATTGTGGAGAAGGGAGATTTCCCATAATTGAGAAGAAAAGTCAGCAATCAGCTGTTTGGAGTGCTATAGTTTCAGTTTGGGACTTGTTTAGATTGGGGGTAGGAAGTAAACTATGCAATGGAGCTGATACTAATGCTTGGTGGGAACAGTGGCTGCCTCTTTAAAACCCTCTTATTGCATATGTGAAGTATAATCATCAGCTTATCTCTCATGAGAGTATGGTAAGAGATTTTGTTACTGATAGTAGAAGTTGGGATCTGGAGAAATGGAGTTCTTTCCTTCCAACAGAGGTGGTTGAGCGAATCAAGTTAGTACAGCCTCCTTTCCAACAAGGTCATGACAGGTTTCTTTGGAAGCATTCCTCTAACGGCATGTTTAGTGTTAAATTAGCTTACATGAGTATTCAGAAGAGGAGCAGTGGCGAGCAATCTGATAAATGGAGATCCCTATGGAAATGGCCGATTCCTGATAGAGCAAAGTACTTCATGTGGCAAGTGTTTCATGAAAGGCTCCCTACAAATTCAATGAGAGCTAAAAGAGGGCTGAGTGTTCATTCTGAGTGTCCTATGGAGTACCATTGTAAGGAAACTATCATACACATACTGAGGGATTATGAGATTGCAAACAATGTGTGGTTTTCACTAATTGATCCTATATATTATACTTGTTTTTTTAGTGGTAATTTGCAGGAGTGGCTAGAGTGGAATATAAAAAATGAACCAAACTCACGAGGGTTTAGATCTTGGTCATGGAAGCAAGTCTTTGGACTGGTCTGCTGGATCCTATGGACAAGTAGATGTAAAAAGGTATTTGAGAATGTCAGTACTCAGCATGATAGGATCATTCATAGATGCCTTCATTTACTACAAGAGGAGGTGGAAGAGGGAAAACTTAAGCATAAAATTTTTCGATTAGCTGAGAGGTCGATGGACGAAACCGCCTACTGGATATGCAAGCCTTGACGTGGACGGGTCAGTATCTGCTGCTCAGGTTGCATCATACGGTGGTTTGGTGAGAGATGAGGAAGGCGCATGGATTGTGGGGTTTAATCAGAAGATTGGTTTTGGGCCTCCGACAATGGCTGAATTAACAACAATTAAGATAGGGCTAGAAATCTTTAAAAGTATAGGCCTTTCTAAAGTTCACTTACATTCTGATTCTCTAGAGGCAATTCAGTTGCTGATGTCAGATTGCAGTGAAGATCACCCTTTTTCACAGCTGATTTGGGATACCAGGTCCCTTATTTTTTCAGGTTGGGATTTACAGATTTTTCATTCACATAGAGAGGTACTTGCTTGTGTAGATATCATGGCTAAGTTAAGTCCTGGAGCAATCAATGAAATGGTGCTGTTTTGAGGCCCGCCAGCTTCGTGTGGGAGACAACTGGTAACTGATGTAGCTTGACACTATTGGTCCTTACGTTGTGGGTCTTCTTTCTGACCAGTTAGCTCTATTATTCCAAGTGTAATAATTGTCTTTGCAATTAAAAAAAAGAAATACTTAAAGTTTGGACCGCACATCCAATAATTAAGGATCCAATTGTTTCGTTTTACAAGAGAGCCCAAGCCCATATTCTTTTTTCTTAAAAAAAATCATTAGCCTCCCACTCCATCCTCAATCCTTATCTCTTCTAGATTCCCCACCATATTCTTGGCGGGCCCACCTTATCCTTATCTCTGCATTATATAATTAATTAATAATTAATTTATTCGTTACACGAAGATTAAATACGTAGTAGAAATCAATTACAGAAGCTTGGTAATTAAATTGAAGAATGAATATGACTCGTCTCTGAAACCATATTAGGCAGAGAAAGACCCGTGCAGGAGATAATATCGTTTTGGTCCTAAATAAAAGAAAATAATATTAAAAAAATCTTTATTAATAAATAAAAAACTATTCTTGATAAGTTATGTGACTTATGCAATGCTCTCCTTTTTTTATCCTGGTATTGTGTGTGAATTTTTATTTTATTTTATTTATTGTCTTTCTCCTTTCCATTCGTGAATCACAACCCTTGCAAGTTGCGGCTTCATGTCTACAGGGGTCAGGTCTCAAGGGGTACGGTGTATGGTGAAACGAGGAACGAGAGAGAGAGAGAGAATATTTCTTTAATGGCTCGTTTAGATTAGCTTATGGAAGCTCTATAAGTGTTTATAAATCGTGATTCACGGAATACGAAGTAACTTTTACGATTTACGAGATTGCTTTTATGGTCTACGAGATAAATATGTGGAGGAGATTTATCTCGATTTACGTAAATCAGGTTTATAAAATAAGCCCGATTATACATTGAGTTTTCAAACATGGTATTATAGCATTCATTTTTATACCATCAGACTGCGTCTGCGACTTTATCATTTTGTAGGCCCGCCCACACATGTATATCGTATATACATATATAAATATTATGTCTGGGTTTCTAGCGGGGAGTGTCACGACATCAGAGTATTTAGCTTTAAAGTAACTACTAGGTAGTTTTGAGTTATATGTTGATAAATATTTATATTTGTGACTCATACTTAGAGCTCTCAAATGACTTTATAATTATTTGTCAACTCTTCCACATTCACTCCAAGCTCAAACTGAGGATTTTTCAACGCCATCACTTCTACTCCATTGCTTAGTGCATTCAATACTAACATTGAAAAATAGTCCCTTAAGCCTTCATTTAACACATATCCATACTTCTTCTACCATATATGATTTCGAAAAGCACTTCTAAATACTGCTGAGCCATCATTGTCTTAAGAGAATAATACTTTTTTGTATCGATTCAAAGATACATTAATAACTCCTATGGATGTATGGTTTCAACAGTTTGAGAAGGATTTTTAAAAGAAATTAATGTTATGAAATTAAGGAAAGGCTTTTACACGGTAAAACTCAAATCACTTAATCCATAGCACGCTTTAAAGTTGTATAATTTCAATATTGTTAGCGATCTTGCGTATTTAGTACTAATGGCATATAATAGTTTCTCTACATCACCTTTTAATTTCTTAAACTCCTTAGGATAGTTATAAAACACTCATTCGACCACATTTAACATTTCTTCGAGACCATTATCCTCATCACAATGTGGATCAAACTTATTTGAAGTATCATTCTTGGTATGCACCTGATCACTACATGCATTATTCGTCTCACCATGCCTTGTCCTTTGTATATATGTTTGATCAATTCCATGACACATCTAGCAAATCAAGTGGACTAATCCACTTTCCATAATAATAAGATAAGTAAGGATATAAGATTTTGTTAGGTTCTTTTATATATCCAATTATAAATCTACTAAACTCTTTCACCCCATTTGTATTCCCTTAAACACTGATCAAATGACATTCATTTTTTATCCATCTATACCTTCAATCTATTTTTAAAAAGTGGTTAGTTGCTTGACTATTACATTTACTAATTACTTTTATCTTTTGATATTTATTTTAAAATAAAATCAACAACATAACATCTTAAACATTAAAGCTTTCCAAGTCTTAAACTCTCTCTTTTAATTGAAAAATAATCCATCAATTAATCTCACACCATCATAATAATTTTTCACAGCTCATAATGAAAGAAATTATATTTGCCAATATATATCATAAGTAAATTAGAAACCATTGCAAGCTAACAAATAAAATACAAGTGTTAGAAATAAATAATTATTTTACTTATGCATCTCATCAATAACAATTACTACAATATCTACAGATTATAACTACTACATATTTTCACATACAACCTATATATAATAACATTTAATTTTATTTCATTTATTTTTCAACATATAAAAATGAGAATAATTTTTTTCAAATTTCATGATAAATTAAATATAAAATACATTAAGAAAATTAAACTATTAACTACTAATAAAATTAGATTTGTAAGCTCAAAAATTAAAAAACTTACAGTGTATAGGAAGCTTGAATAGAATAAGCTGAAAATTAAGCACAAACATGAAAAAAATTAATAAAGGAGAAATAGAAAGACAAAGTTGCATCCATCTTTAACTTTTTTAAAAAAAAGATAAAGGGTGGTACTTACATGGGTACGATGCAAGAGCAAAGCAAATAAGGAGGGACGAGGAGTGGGGTTGGTTGCAAGAAATGAGAATGGGGACGTTGGTGATAAGTGATGAAAAGAGGGGGGAGGAAAATGTGAGAAGTGGTGGAGACAGAGTGGGGACAAAAGTGATGAAAAGGAAATATGAGAAGTAGTGGGGATGGAGTGGGGATGAAGGTAATGAAAAGAGGAGGAGGAAATGTGAGCTAGAATGAGTAATAGGGACAAGAGTGGGGACTGAAGGTAAAGGGAGTGGTGGAGCACGTGAAAACCAATAGGAAGAGGATAAGGGAAGTAGAACATGCACTGCCTGGATATCGTAATCTGATTGGGTGTGAGAGAGGATAAAAATCCACTTTGTGTGGCACTTACCTCTATACTTGGAGACTTGTGTGGCGCTTGGTCGACCAAACGCCACACAAGCTCTATTAGCAGCTGTGACACTTTGAGAAAACGTCACATCTGGTTTAAAAAAGCTTAAACCAAGTGCCATATAAATCCCCCACCCAGCTATGACCTTTACTCAAGTAAGCGCCACAATATTCCTATTTTTTTAAAAAATTAAATTAAATTAAGAAGAAAGAAGTGCCACAAAACGTGTACCACTATTTTCTATTTTTGTAGTAGTGAAGTCAAATGAGTCAAATGAATAGTTAAGTGATTATTTTTTAATGCTAGTATATTAAATACACTAAACAACGTGTAGGAAAATAAGGAGAGAGAATAGACTTGAGTACTGGGGTAAATCCACGTTCGAATCTGGATCAAAGCTCCAATGCTCCATAACTTGAATATAATAATGCTCACGAATTATTAGACTACTAGAGCCTAATTAGAATTGACACAACAAATCACCAGAACAAAAAATATGGTAGGAGAGAAGAGAGATTGGTAGATAGCTCAATGAAATGGATGGATTATAACTGAGGGAGGCATATCCTATTTATAGTGGTTTAAGGTGACCACTGATTATGAAATTAAGTGCACTCCTTCTTGTCTTCCAAGTTAGCAATCAGGAAAATTAATTCTCAATTAATTTTCTGAATTATGATGACTTATTTCTCAATTAACAATGTTATAATTAATACTAATTTGTTTCACAATTCATAATTAATGCTAATTTATTTCTTATTTGATGAGGCTATTTATATCATAATTAAATAGTCCAGCCTATTAAGGGTGGATTTGGACCCAAAGTCCAATATCTCCCACTTGCACTTGATGGGCCTTCGATCGTGCATCTGCTACTCTTTCTTGTTTCATACTTGGCGTCTACCGTGACTGCTTGGGCAAAACGTCTTCAAAATTTAGTGCTTGTGATACTAGAAATCCCCCATATCGGATCAACATCCAATGACACCCTTTATATATATATGTAAGCTATCTATTTATTGTTTCAGATGCCCCAGATTCTCCCATACATATCATTCATGGCAAATCTAATCTCTCTCAAGTTAATATGTTGATTAACTCATATTGTTTTCCATGCACATAGTATCCGCACTTACAAGCTATACATAGAATTAGTAAGGGGTTAACCACAGACACTAACACATCTCATGTATCTAGGAGTAAATCTTTCTTTTTGACTAAATATCAATCCATCTTGACTTAGTTGCTTTCTTAGTTTTCACTTGTCTGACCAAATCGTGTGTGATCATAGAGTTTCAGCTAAAGTAGCTATCACCAAACCAAGCTTTCATGATGTCGCCTAAATTTTAAAGGCATCGTGGAAGGATTTTTCCTTCTTGGGACTCACATCGTAGTGAACTAAGGATTTTTTACCTACGTCCCATGTTGCAGTCTAACTCTCAAGCACATGCAGTATAAATTGCATGCTACAGTAAACGGTTTGTGGTGTATGTTGATTTCTTTCTCTTTCACCGTACAAATATTAGTTCCAAAATGTACTCAACATTTAAAGTAGAACTTTCTTTTTCATAATATCACTTTTGTAATCTCATTTATGAAAAAAAAAAAGAGTTCTTTGCCTGGCTACAGTCTGTATTCATGCTTCGATCCATTTTCTGTGTATGTATATACATAGAAGTCACTGCTTCAATCCCAATTGATTTAATGTGGTTGCAAGCATGAGAAGACTTATTATTATTTAATAATTTCAAGTTGTTGCTGCAAGTTTCAGGTTTTATCTCTAAGAATTTGAGTCAAGGTTTGATAGGATCTCATATGCAAAACTCATTTGAATAATTTCTCATTTTAAAGAGTCTTTCAACATTAACTTTATGTTGTAGCTGAAATACTCTTAATAAGTAAACCAACTTATCCCAAAAATAATAGAATCAATATAGACTTAATTTCAACGTTTTTAAGAATCTCTAAGTGCATATAAATTCCTTTTTGACTCAGATTAGATCCAAACATGCTTCAAATATATGCAAATATATATCAAATTGAAGCTCTTGAATTTAGGAATTTTTATGAAGAAATAGTGTCTCAATCAGAGGTCCCACATGCCCCCTAGAAGATGTCTGGATCAAAAAATCCTGAAAAATTAGAAAATTCTAGCGAAGCCCACTTTCAAAGGAGGCGCGTGTGGTGCAACCGTGTTGCTGGCTTCCAAGATTCCACGCATTGTCCTCTCTCCGACTGTGCCAGCCATGTGGCAAACAGTAGCCCCTATAGGCCCCATGCGCCACTTGTCAAATTTTGAGTTTTTTTTAATTCACCGGTCAACGATTGACCGTTGACTGGTTAACACTTGACTGTGACCAAATAACGTGGCGCTATTGGTATTGTAAAGAATGCTGACGTGGCACTGTCTCATTAGTGCCACATAGTTTGTTTGACCGATGACATGGTACGATGATTGCCATGTCATCTTCTTCAACCCCCAGACAAGTCATCTTGACTCCGTTGGAGTTCCGGCGAGTCATTGTGACCCGTAAATTTCAGAAGGTCATATATTCCTCGTTTTAGCTCCATTTTTCACGTTCTTAATGTCATTAGAATCGTCATTAAAAGAACTACAACTCTATGGCTTTTATGTGATCTAAAAACATCTTTTTCAGAGATCAAATTGTGAGTCAAGGGGAGGCGGTGACAAGGCGACCCGCCAACTTCTTTCCTTCGTTTCTCCCTAATCCAAACTCCGTTTGACGTGTTCTAAGTGTCATTGGAATTGTTTTTTCGAACTCTACACACACATGGCCTTATCTTAGGCAAAAACACTTAGTTTCAACAACCCAATTTTTCTCCGATGTCGACGACACTCTTTAATGTGACTTAGATGTGTGTCCTCTATGTTTTAAGTGCCCTTCTACCTTTTGAGGGTTTAAGTATTTTATTTTTTATTCGACATAGGTTTTAAAAAATCAACTTTAATTATATCGAAGAAGTGAGTAGAAGAGGAAGAATGAAGTTTTGTACAAAAAACTTTAAAACTCAAGAACCTAACATCATACATCCACATGCGAACTAGAGAGCATGCATGTATTGGTTTCAAGCAAAATAATTAAAAAGTGAAAAAGTTTAAGCTTGAAACAAATGAGAGGGAGAGACAGTCTCGCATGAATATACAAACATATGGATATTTACAGGTTGCATAAAGGGGAGTGATAAACACGTATTCATGCATAAGAGAATCATACAGTTACATATGAACAAGAGAGACAGAGGCACATACATATAAGCATATATAAGCATGTGAATGAGAGAAGAATAGTACCCCTCATGCGGGTTCAAGCTTATTAATATTGAATATGCATATCCAGAGCATGTAAATATTTTAACATCATATATTCACATATATATGATTGCACAACGGAAATAAAAATTATAATAGGGATATAAATAAATTATATCACATGTTTATTCACATAGAATAATCACAGCTAATAAGTAAAATATTTACATATTTATTTTCCTTTATATGATGATTTTGTGGACGATATTTGAGCTTAATATAATGAATTTGGGTGTAATGGATAAATAAATAATGATTTTCTTCTGACAGGTCGTACAACACCATATTAAGAAGATATTGAAAAGGCATTTAAAGGGATAGACTGTAGCAAAATATTGTTCATACGGTATTGTAGCAGGGGGCACTGTAGTGGTCAGTGCAGAAGTGCGTCGGTGCAAAAGTTTGTTTTCACTGTAGCAATGGTGTTGGTACTGTAGCTGACGGTTTTCACTGTTAGGGTACTGTAGATGACGACGTTTACACCGTAGCTTATTGTTTTGACTGTAGCAACCCGAAAATGAAGCCTATAAATAGAGCTTCTTAGCATCCTTAAATGTGAAGGAAAGAAGGAAGGAAGAGAGAGAGAGAGAGAGAGAGAGAGAGAATTTCAAGTTAGAGAGAGAGTATTTATCTTAGAATTTATTTCTTGCATTTTATTACTTTTTGCATGCCTCCTATATTGATGGTTTTATCTCCAATATGGAAGGCCTAGGTAGTCCTCTTTTAGGGATGGTATAAGTTGCCACATACATGGAAGGTTTTACCTTCTATATGATAGGCTAGATTTTCAATTTTCATGCATCTTGTAGTTGTATTTTTATTTTTTTGTAATTAATTTTTTATGCAATATTTATTATGTTTTTAATTTATTTTGGTTTTATTTTTAATTTCATCATGAGCTAATTTCATTTTCCTAGGGTGATGACGTAGCTTAATAATGACAGATTGAATCTTAACTTATTAAATCTAGTTTTAATTTTTCCTTCATGATTAAGTTTTAATTATTGTTTTTAATGCTTTCAATTGATTGACCACTTTTTGGATGATTTTAATATGCATGCTGAGACCGGAAGGAGATGCATATGTGTGAATCCTATAATTAAAACCATAATTTGCATATAAAATAGGAATATATTCATATGGGTTGTGTAGTCTTAATGAGTTCAATAAATCTTAATGCATGATTAATTGTTTGAATTCATATAGGAATATATTGGGTTAGCAATTAATTATATAATTGTTTGACCTTGGAATATGTTAGTAATTAAATTAGGGAAACTCAACGATCAATCATGTGGAATAAATTGGATTAGAATAGATAGGTGATTTAATCCAGAATTCGCTAAGTGAAATCTAATCCTTATGGCTTTTTCTTATATTTGTCTTCACACCAATTGTATTCACCTTTAATCATTTTTATCTTGTATTCACAATCACCAACTAATCGACCGACTAAATACTATTAAGATTATCAATTTTGGTACTTAGTGATCAATCCTCATGAGAACGATACTCTACTTACTTCTATATTACTTGTTTATGACAGTGTACACTTGCACTTTCTAAATGCACCATCCTAAACTCGTAACAACAACCTCAAGATCAACTGCCTCTGATGCCAATGTAGGAAAATAAGGAGAGAGAATATACTTGTGTACTGGGAAAATTCACGTTCGGATTCGGATCAAAGCTTCAATGCTCCATAACTCGAATATAATAATGCTCACGCAATTATTAGATTACTAGAGCCTAATTAGAATTTGCACAGCAGATCACCAGAACAAAAAAGATGGTAGGAGAGAACAGATATTGTCAGATAGCTCAATGGTAGGGATGAATTATAACTGAGGGAGACATATTCTATTTATCGTGGTTTAAGGTTACCACTAATTAGGAAGCTAAGTGTACTCATTCTTGCATTCCAAGTTAGTAATCAGGAAAATTAGTTCTCAATTAATTTCCTGAATTATAATGACTTGTTTCTCAATTAACAATGTCATAATTAATACTAACTTGTTTACAATCTATAATTAATGCTGATTTGTTTCTTTTTTTTACGCAGGGTATCAACTGGAACGAGCCTGATGATTTGTTTCTTATTTAATAAAGGTACTTGTATCCTAATCAAATAGTACAACCCATCAAATCGTACTTGACCCCCAAGTCCAACACAACAACCAAACAAAAGTGATACAGCATGTTTGGGAACTCATTTCCTCCCCAAAAAAGCCCATTAAATATGTAAAAGTTCATTTACATTTAAAACAAGTGTTTGACAAATCATTGAGGAGCAATGTGATTTACATGTAGAAGCTCTTTTTTTCACAAGCTCAGGCTCGCAGCTTTTTGAAAGAGCTTCTCATCAATTCTCATTAAGTGGGATCCATAGAATTGGTATTTTTGTTGTGTTAGAAAGTTTACATGGGACCCATATTTTGATCCAATATATAAATTAATATTTCAATTAATTATTAAAATAAAGACACTAAATTAGAATCTAATCAAAATTATAGAATTGAAATATATCACATTCTGATCCAATTCATGTATCACATTCTGATTGAAATATATATTTATATTTTTTTAATTAAGTGCTTTAGTGTATTTTTCTTGTTTTTCAATAATTATTAAAATTTTTTCATTTTAAAAAATTTTATTTACATTTTTAACATCAATTATAACAATATGTACACAAACAATATATATGTAGTATTCAATAATGTTCATGCTCTTTTCAGTCATTTTTCATCCAAACGGGCTTTTCAAAAGCTAATCCAAACAGGTTTTACTTTAAAAAAAGCCACTTCTCCCACCACCAATCCAAACACAAATTACATTTACAATTTAACTTTTTTTTAAACGGGCTTCTGTAAAAGCCCCATTAAAAAAAAAATCTTTTTTCACCGGATTCCCAGACATGCACACTATTAGCAGATTAGTGGGAGAGTGAAGTGAATGTAAAAGACGTGACAAGAGCTTGCAAGGGTGCTTGTTAGTGCATCCAAGATCACAGAGATAGACCAACCATGACTCGAAGTGATTCAAATTTTGGAACAAGTGATTCAGGTAGCCGTGCCTCCAATTTCACTTTTTTTTTCCTCCAATACCTTTTGAAATGTTCCACAAAAACAAGTCTTGTTGAGAGAAGTGAGGCCTTGAGTACATCAAATTCGTCACTTTACAGTTTCAGCTTTCAATCACCAGTGAGTTTTTCTAATCTTATTTTTGAGTTATTAGAAAAGTACTAATAGTTTGGATAATTGAACATTTTGGTGTAATTCTTGGGATAAGTTGTGCTAGTGCATGCATGAATGCAAACCTTGGAGTATACTTTAACCTAAAGTATAGAATGCAAATCTTCTCATTTTATAATTTTAAGAGAACTTTTCGATTTGTTTGAAAATTTTCTTATTGTAAAATTTATTATTAAAGGCACCTTAAATTTTCTTATTGGCTCTTTTCTTTGGGAAACCGGCCTACAAGATGGACTTAGCTCACCTTCACTGAGCTTAGTCCAAAAAAAATGGAATAAGCCATTTCGCTATTATTTGGGCCACACATTTCAAAACTTGTTCATTTTTTTTTTCCGAACATTTCAAAACTTGTTCCGAAGTGATCAAAAGTCAAGATTATGATGATATTGGGCCTCAGTAGTATGGGCATCCGGCCCAACATATAAACCCACAAGTTTCTCTACCGAATTAATAATTTATGTTTCCCTATTTAATAGTGCTATTGCCGTTTTGTAGGAAAAGTTGACAAATAATTGGGTTATATTTGAAAGAGGTGGTCCCAAGCAAATAAATCTCAAATAATTGGGTTCAAATTCATACTTTGTATCCTTGATTAATGAGCTTATTAATCAAATCATATCATATTCTCTAGTTTAATTTATTTAAAACCATTTTTCTTACACACACTCTCCATCCGGTTCAAAATACAGGGAGAGAATAAATTATTGGTCTATAGTATAAATCATCTCAAGAGTTATTAATTATCATTTTTCAATTTTATCTATATTTGATAATAAATCATATTGAATATTGAGAACTGGGAGAAATACGAGACATTTAAATATGAACAGAGTTAGAAAATTATTTTAGTGCTGTTTTTTCTTGGAATAATGCATGTTTCACCCTTGGTGGATCAGGACTCAAACCCAGTTCACTTAGGGCTATTATGTCATTAAGAAAAAATATAAGTCAAAATAAGGAGTTGTATCATTATGATTTGAAATTCAAATCATTATAAATTATGTACGTGATATATGGGGTAACTTCACTTGGTGAGAGTTATGTTGAAATATTTCAAGAAAAAATTCCAAAAATCTCTTTTTCTCTCTGTTTCTCTTCTTCTCCATTGATGAATCTGCCGTATGAATGTGATTAGAATCCATATCGGTACTCCAATCTCGTGTGGGTACTTAGTGAGTTAACCGATTTCGGGTAAATCCGTCACTTCCTTTCTAATTTGACTTAATTATTTGTGCAGAGCTGTAATTTTAATTTGGTTTCTTCTCATGTAATCGAAAACGAGTTGGAAAATTTTTTAAATTAATATGGTTGAAAATTACTCATATTTTAGTTTGATGCCCTTATCAAATAAAAAAATAAAATAAAATAAAATAACTCATATTTTAGATCTAATCAAATATAAATTCTTTGTCGGAGCCTTTGGTCCCTCGTTCAAAACTACTAGTGGAATTCTTAAATAGGGGTTGTTTTGGAAGAAGAAAAAAAGGAAGGGGACAAGAAAGAATGAGTAATTTTATTGAATATTGGGAGATGTACAAAGATCGAGTAAGCAACAGCTTGCAGGCTATATTAGCTACTAGTGCCTAGTGACAATATGATGAAACATATATCTTATCTTTAATTTTTCCAAAACCATCATAATTAGTTCTTCATCAAACTTGATAACACCATCATTACCATTTATTAATCTCTAGGTTTAGTTGGCATCTACTTACCACTAATTGGACAACACACATGATTACGTTCACATACCACCTCTTGCTGCTTCGTTTAACTTCTTCAACCCAACAAATGAACCAACTTCTTCATTCATTGACTCCATTCAAAAGACTAATTGGCTATGACATACACTAAGTGTTGAATTTTCTTCATCATGTATATAATTGATTATGGCATAAAAATTAATTTACAAATACCTATAGTTTTATCTAATTTTTATAGTTTGTTTGGTAAATTCTCAAAACCATGGTTTTGAGAAAAGCCTCTTTTTGTTGCTTTTTGTCTAAAATCATGCTTTTTTGGTTTTAAAAAATGTCCAAAAATATTTTTTAAGTAGCATGTAGTATCCTAAAATATTTTTTAGTGCTTTTAATTCTTTAAAATATTTTTTCAGTTGTACCCAGTGTGTTTGCAGACTGATTGCAATTTTACCCTTAATTTATTTTTTCAGTTCTAAAAATTACTTTTAAATTTTTTCAGTTGTACCCAGTGTCATCCACTCTAAAATATTTTTCCAGGAGCACTTAATATTTTAAAGTAATTTTTTAAGCTGAAAAAATAAATTAAGGGTAAAATTGCAATCAGTCTGTAAACATATTGGGTACAACTAAAAAAATATTTTAAAGAGTTAAAAACACTAAAAATTATTTTATAACACTACATGTTACTTAAAAAATATTTTTTGATACTACATACATCCAAGAAAATATTTTAAAATACCAGATATCATTTTTTTTAGACAAAAAAAAAGTTCATCTCCTTAAAACTACACCAAAACGATATATCTTTAAGAAAATGACTGGCAGCTTTTTTTGGTTTGTCCAAAATATAATCTTATCCTTCATATGTAATTATTGTAAACTTTCAATGTACAATTTATTAATATATATATTTCTATGTATGTATGTATGTACAATTCATTTTTTTTGTCACAATTTATAATTTTTTCGGATAAATTTAAAGAGTTTTTGGTATTTGTTGTTCAATTTTATGTTAAAGAATACCTAAAATATAATCTAATATTTTATATCTAATTATTATAAATTATTTTTTACAATTTATTATATATATATATATATATATATATATATATATATATATATATATTACATTTTTCAAATAATTTTATGCCATTTTTTGTATTTATTATGAAATTTACTACTATAATACATAAAATATAATCTTATTCTTTCTATGTAATTATCACAAAAGTTGATGTCCTTTTCAATAATTTGACCATGAAAAAAGTTATTCTAATCATAATATACAAACACTCTCATTTTATCAAAATAAATTTTTTCTCATAATTTATTCTGTCAGAATCTATTCTCAAAAATCACTTTTTTCACTTTTTCTCCATAAGCTATTCTCAAAAGCTAATTCCAAACACACCGGTAATCAAATATCTGAGTTCTTTAACTTGAAACTACAGAAATTTAATTAAAAATCAAATAAAATTACAAGGACTTGATAAACGAAAAGAAAAACTACAAGAACATGGTTAAAAATTATGTGGAGTTGACTTGATAAAAAGGGGAAAAACTACAAAAACTTGTAATTAAAAGACTAAAGAGACTCACAATTTTTTTCCTGATTATATTATAGACAAGAGGAATGCATGCAAGAGACTTAGTTTGTAGTAATTGCCTAATAACCTCTTTTTTAAATTTTTTTATTAATATATTGTATTAAAAATATTTTTATTCTCAGTCAGATATTCTTTGATTTCCAATAAAAATATCCTTGAGTTATGAAAATTTTCAACTAATTAACCCTTAATTAATTGCTTGTTTTGCAACAAAACACAATATGGTATCACAAGAAACAAAAAAAAACACTATATATATATATATATCACTTTCAACACCATTTTATCCTTTGTTCTTTTTCTGCACTTTCTTTATGTGTCTCCCTTTTGCTGCACCCAAAGTTTCTCTGAGTGGAATAGAAGAAAAAAAACAAACCAAGAAAGTTAAGATATGATTTCTTCTTTGAATTTGAACTAGGATCTCTCGCGCGCGCTCACAATTATTTATATATTTATTTTCTAATATTATAATATACTAATCATGTAAGAAAATTAACTATATGATAGTGTGATATAATAATTGAGACGCTTCAAATTTTTATTGAAATTCAATCCGATAATATAATAAATATATCCATCATTCACGTTCATGCATGTGTGTGAAAAAGACCAACAAGTGAAATTGTGAACGACCTTGTATGGAGCTAAGAAAGAAATTATGATTAATAATGAAGAAATATGAAATATATAAAGGAACACAAGGGACAAAAGTACAAAGTGAAAAGACAAACACATTGGAAAAAAAGGGGAAAGGGAAAAAAGCAAACACAAATAAGTATTAGACACATATAGATCATACAAACTGATCATCTCATCATTTTCTCATAATCAATAATGACACTCTTTTTTACCACTAGCTAGCTAGCCCACAACCATTAATATTCCAAAAAGGTCTACATCACATCCTGGTATGGCCCTCCTTCAGATTTCCTGTAATAATCCACAGGTTGCTGCTGATGATGTGGACGTTCCATTAATGAAACTGCAGCAGAAGAAGAAGAGGAAGACAAAGCCACTATTGTTGAAGAAGGTTGAGTGAAGCTCCTCTTGAACTTGTCCATGTCACTTTCCTGCTTCTGGAATTCACTTGCAGTATTAGTAGTAGCAGCAGCAGCTCCATCAGCATTGAAAAACGACAGTCCGTTTTGCCATATGAGGTTGTCGTCGCGTCCGATCACCGGTGGTGGGGGCTGATCGGAGGGATGATTATGGTTGTGGAGGAAGAGGTGGGTTTGGTCTTTGGGTGGATGGTGAGGGATAGTACTGTTCAATCCGAGTAGTGTTGAGTTGTGAAAGTTGGCGGGAGAGGAGAGGTTCATGGAAGTAGTTGCAGAAGAGAGGAGTGGTGGCCGGTGGTGGTGGTGAGGCCAGTTGATGAGAGGAGACGGTGGATGAATGGCGGTGACGGTGGTGGAGGTGGAGGAGGTGGAGGAGGAGGAGGAAGGGTTTCTGGTTGAAGAGAAGAGGTGAGAGAGGTAAAAACCAGATTGATATCCCAGAGACTCAAACGTGTGCCTCATTCTCAGAACGAAATGAAGATCTTCTGGAATCTGTATATTCTCACAAAATTCAAACCCATGTATCACTATAACATCAAACACATCGTACTGAACAACACATGACACATGCATGTTTTATCTGTCGGTGAGGTCGGTTACATAAATTAAATGAAGTTATTATACTCTATCCAACAACTAGAAGGCTGGGGTAATATTCTCTTTTTTTTTTATTTAATTAAAAATATAATACTTTTGAGGCTTATAGCCTCTTCTCTGACCTCCTGAATTTAAACTTGTATCAGTATTTAGTATGAATATAAATGTATTTTATAATCAGCCAGACAACATCTTTCCAAGCTAAGTAAATCGCGTAATTGTTCTTTTATTACTAAAAAAAAAATCTTTCAAAATGGAACTTAAATTTCTGGCCCTTGAACAAAATGCATATGGGTCAAACGGTGGATTCCGACAACCTGATGTGTTCTGATTTTATTATTATTTTATACTATACATAGTTATACACACACGCACGCACACACAGTTAATAGCAATGTTATAATTACAGCATGGATATTGATGAGAGTATAATATATGATCATATTTAGAAATCGATATACTAATTTTGTCATTACATTATAGTCAAGGAGATAAAATGTAATCATATATGTATTTAGTATTTACATATCACACTCGCACATTTGCTTTCTTTGACTTTTTATAGGCAAAAAAAAAACACCGTATATAAATACATAAAATATCGTGTAATATTTTAGGTCATACACATCTAAAATACCATATGAGATATCCTAATCCATGTGTTCCAATTTCACAAAAAAAAAAAAAATCTAATTTATCTCCAATTCAGAATATACGCTGAAGATGGTAATTCACCAATGTTCTCCCAAACTAACGTTTCCTTGAAAAATAAAAATGCAGGAAGGGCAAATTATAGAGAAGCAAAGTGATGGGTACTCACTATCTTGCAAGAACCAAGCTGCAGAAGTCCATGCCCAGCTTGAATCACAGCTATTGTCTATTAAATTAAATATGAAACAACAACAAAAAAACAAAAGAAATTAATAACAATAATTGTTGAGAGGAGTGTAATGAGAAAACTGAGGGTTGAATCTGTGATTCTGACCTGAATGCCTAATTCAAACTGGTCAGTCCATTCTTGGGGAACCTGAAACAATTAATATATCATCATCAATCAATAAAAGACAAACGCTGTAGGGTCAGATTCAGATCCTCAGTCAATCAAATAAACAAAAAGGCAAATTTAACACCACATTCTGTTTGTTCAAACTTCAAAGAAATCAGAATCAAATGACATGAATTGCTTCTTCTTGTTTGGTTTGGTTCTTACAGCATCAAAAGAACTCTGCCAGTAATTGGAGATGTTTGGCTCACTTTCTGATGGTTCTTTGAATACCCATTTATGACACTTATCTGATGCAACCTTCCCCATCAACCTGATTCAAACATTAAATCACAATATGTATATGCAGAGAGAGAACTATGAACAGACCAGTTTCCCATATATATATATATATATATATATAATAAAACACCTACCCAGTAGTACCCACCCTTCTCCATAATTATATAACTGAATGGACATTTTGCTGAATGCTTTTCTCACTGGATCTTCTTCTCCGTTGTTCATATCTTCCAGATTTTCCGAAGTCCTCCCACGGCAGAAACCATCTTCCCACATCAACATCCTTCCATAAAATTCCAACCAAAATTCCATGTCAGTACATCAAACTCCCAACTTACTCTGTTTTCCAAGCCCCCCCAAAAAAAATGTAAACTTTGTTTGGATGCTGAGGAAAAAAGAGTATTTCCCCTGCAACAATAAGTGCAAAGCACAGAGAATCTGGAAATTTTCATGCTTTTCCTCTGAATTCTCGTTACCGTAAAGTGCACACCCAGAGTGAAAAACTGCTTATATTTTCTGTCTTTTTGTTACTCTATTTGGATACTCACAAAGTGTTCCGACAGTTGTACAAAGGAACAAAGGATTTGGTATTTTCTTATCATCCAAACAGAGGATAAGAGAAACCATCAAACCAACCATACTTACAAGCTACCGTTATCGTCCCCAAACTTGCATCCATTATTACCACCTCTGAGTCTTCTGCAAGTAAAGACGGAGAATCCCCAGATGAGAAAGCAGTCCAAATAAATAACGTTTCATGACAGAGAACACAGAATTTAAGACACACAGAGAGAGAGAGAGAGAGAGAGAGAGAGAAGCATATATATACGGGCGAGGACGCATGGTCCAGAAGACAGAATAAGTCCAATCAGAGTTGATACAGACACTTCTGAGAGCCTCATGAAGTGCCATCATCCCAACAGCTTCTTTGCTTCTATCTGATCCTGATCCCACCGAGCCCACCATTTTTTCTTTCTTCTATACCTTTCTTCACTCTATGATCTATCTCTGAAACGTCTCCTCTGTTTTTTTTTGGCCGATTCTGTTGTTAATTCTTCTGGGGTTAAGGTACTCAATCACAGAGATTTGGTGGAATCTTGGAAAAGCAGAACAAATGATTCTTCACCTGTGGAGTTGTGGGAGTGATGTGAGCTTTATGTCTTGGAAGAGAGAGGGAGGAGGTGGGATTGTGATAAGTGTGTAACCATGGAAAAACGTGGGGTCAGCTTTTGTCTTCTTTTTCTGTCTCTCTGTCTCTCGCAAAGCAAAACAACCAAAAGAAAAGACACAGGGGAACAAGGGAGAAGGAAGATGAAGGGAAAGGAGGAGAGGTCATGGTCTTTTTTCCCTCTCAAAACCCTTTTTGCTTCCATATTTCATCTTTCTTTTTCATATTTTAAATCTCATAATAGGGAAAAAAGAAAAAGAAAAAGAAAAAGAAAAATTGCTCAAAAATTCTTCGCTACAAGATTTATTGCTTAAAGGCATCTCAATCTCAAATTTGTTTAAAGAATCAAGTGCTGCGAAGGAACGGATTAGAGTACTTATCGCTGCAATGATGAGCCCATGGTGTTCATAGTTACGATGAGATTATACAGTTTCAACGATTTATATTTAAAGTTTTTTAGCTAAAAATTTTTAAATAAATTTTGTTAAGAAAAAAAGCTTAATTATATATGTTTATTTTGAATTTACAATAGCTTTTTTTTAAAAAAAAGGTTACAGATTTAATCTAAACCACAATTAGATTTAAATAAGGTGCATAATGGAAAACTCTTAGTGCTCATCATTCCGCTTAACATGAAATCTTGTTTGAAGGTGCAACTTTTCTTCAACTATCTATCTAAAACATATTTTAACTATGTGCAAAATAAAAAATATATGCACATAACTAAATATATGTTACATATAACTAAAGAAGAACTACATTTGCTTACCTGAATGTTTAAATACATTTGAATAATAGAAAATTTTTCATTCTAAAAATATATTTAATTATATTGATATCCTGATTACATAATTTTTTATAAATTTGCACTTTATTTTAAAATTAAGAAAAATTAAACCTAAAGAAAAAAAAGTTCTAAATTTCTAAATATTGTGATCATGAATTAACTGAATATATCTCTCTTGCAGTATACTAAATTTGACGTGAGTCCTTTTTTTACATGGCTTTTAAAACAGCGTTACATTGTTTATAACTCATGAGCAGTATAATTTTCTATAAATATTGATTGGGTTGTCCGGATTTTCTTTAATTAAAATGACTATTTAAGGGTTTGATTTTTAATACCCGGCCCTAGCCAAATATAGTTTGTTATTTTAAAATAAGTTGGATGGACAAATTTCAGAACCAACTTTTATGCACAATACCTGTTGACTAATGAATTTGAAATGCTGGCAAAAAAAAAATGAAATTGAAATGATTTGTCCATTTTCTAGTTTTGTCAATGCAATAATGTGTGTATGAAAAGAGTATAGATCATTTCCGTTTAAAAAAAATGGAGGCATATTGTTGACAAGACTAATATAAACTGCTAAAGATTTCTTTTTGGTTTCTTGCTCTAAAATAATTGAAATTAATATTCGTAACAATTCAAGCTGATGATAATAAAATATAGGGAATCTAAATCATCGATTTACCACAAAAAATTTCTTCCATTCTTCTTTATACTAAATATTTAGATTAAATAGGAGTACTAAAAATAAAAAATGAATTTTTATTTGAAATTCTTAAAGTTATATGTGAACTCTACTCCAATGTTTTCTTTCACTTGAAGGATCATAAATTCTTAATCGGGGAAGATGATACTTTGGCACCTTTTTGAAGAATAATGAATGTTAAGAACCTAAATTTCGAAAATACTAATTAAGAACCAATGTCTTTGACAGATATTGAAAAATGATATATGGACCAAAATCCTCCAGCTCAATCGGAGACTATAGTGACTTTTGAAAATCAAAAGCTTTAACAAAACGGCACATCTTTATAGTTAAAAGTATGTTTTACATTAAATTTGATATATTTTTAATTTGTATACATTGCATCTAGAATCTAAGCAGTATATAAATGACACACCTTATGACTTGGTAGATAATTGTTTTTGTTTCTTTTTCGTCAGGCTTTTGACTCATCGTATTAAAAATAACACTCCATCAAAAATCACCTTTATTAATAACTTTCAAAGACTTTTTTCTTTCAATCCATGTTTTTAAGTAATGGGTAAAACTGAAAATTATTTTATTTTTAGACCATTTCAATGATCTGAATAGTTTCTGTAGTTTCAGTTAGGGGGGTGTTTGCATTTTTTTGGGTTTATACAATTTTTGGTTTTCAAATTTACCTTTATTTTAATTTTAATCCCTTAATGTTAAACCAAAGTTTTTGATCATTGCTAAGTTATAAGAACTAATGTTTTAAATGTAATAAAATTTGGAGGAAAAAAATCTATAATTTAAAAATTCAAAGACCAAAACTAAAATGAGGATAAACTTAGGAGACCAAATGTTGAATTAATCTTATTTTGTATATAGCTATATGATTGAGTCAGATTCAAGTATTATCAAACTCAATTGATGATAGCTCTCATAAAGACTTTTTTGTTTCATTCACAGGAATTTAAACTTGAGACCTCATATTTAATTATTTAATTGCCCAAAAACTTGTTTCATTGTCTCCAATACTGTTGGTAAACGTTTTGTATTTTGAAACAGAGGAAGAATTTTTCAAATAGTCATAGTTTTGTATGAGAAATTTTACTCCATATAAATGAGTTTTGTATGAAGTTTGAGAAATTAGTCATAGTTTTATAACCGACTTAGGGGGAAATTTTATATATATTCTGTATTGGGCATGAAAGTAGATTATATACTCCTTTCGGTCTTTTTTATGAATAATTTTTTTTCTTAATTGTATAAAATAAACAAACAGTTAAAAATAATAAATATGTAGAAAATGTCATATTTTTTTTAAATATACCCATATTTATGAAAAAAAATATAAGAAAGAAAATGAGTAAAAAATATGAAAGAGAATTAGTGTTGAATATGAGATAATTAATATAAAGATATATATTTAATAGGGATAAAAAAAATAGTAGTTTGAATTTTAAAATACAAGATAAAAGTTATTTATATTAAAAAGCAGCCTAAAAATAGAAAAAATTACTTACGAAAAAAGGCCAGGGTGAATGTGGTGGAAGGTGATGTGATAGGAGAAAAATAAGCTGAAACGAGGAAGGGAGTAGAAAAGAGAACATGTTGTGGGCAAAAGTGAGAAGGAAGGAGGATTGATAGGCTAGATTTGAATTATTATTTTAAAGGCATCTTAATATATTGGTTTTATATATGCCAGCACCTACTCAAGCAGCCTCACCACTTTTCCCCTCATTTACTCATTATTATAATTTTTGCATTTATATTTCCAATTTTCCATGACTCTCTCAGTCTATCTTACCCTCCAAACTCAACATCTGGCTCTCACTCTCCTGCTCATTCTTCCCAATTAAGCTATTTGAAATCCCAAATTTACCCCTGCCCCAACAAGTGTCTAACAAACCAGAACACAAGGGACAAAGTTTATAAATCAATAGTCAGATATTTCATAAGACCATTTTATAAAAATATACCCCCTCGGATGAGTTAGATGAATAATTTATAAATATTAAAGGAATTTTTTAAATTGCTTATCTATAACAAATATGTATTAGTTTACCTCTAATCAGATATATCTATAATCTAATCATTACTCTTGTTAATAAAAAACCCATTTAATCTATGCAATAAATAGGAATATCTCAAACTCTACAAAAGATGCCATTTATATGGTAGCAGAGAGATCTGATGAAGCCTCTATCATTTAGATTCCCAGACAGCTACCTAAAAAAGAATTATCCCAGTTGATGCCACTAGTGTGGCCTTCAAGCTACCACTATTGAGCAGCATGTCACCCTTAAAATTTTCCAAACTTTGATAAATTCCTGGATAGCTCAGGAATATACTCATCTCTAAGTCGATGTTGTTCGACTCATTTTTACTTTCAATAAGGAAGGATTGCCCTTTTAGATATTACTTACACTTCTTATAGCAATACTAATGACTTCGTATTATAATATCAACGAAGTAATACTGGGACACCAACAACGTTATTGGAATCAAGAAAAATGCCAACATTAAATATAAATTTAGCGGTAAAGTGGATTGGTGTATTTTATCTAAGATTGAAGCAAACCATTCAATTAGCTCCTACATTTAAGAGTTAATTGAGAGAATTTTCTTTAATATAAATGTAATATCTTTTTAATTTACTTTACCTTCTAAATTTATAAATTTCTTTTAGATATTATCATTAATTCCATGAAGGGTTTTCATCAATATTGATAATAACAAAAGGGGTATTTTAAAAAAACAAGCACACATTTATTCAAGCTACTACCTCATTAATCCACTTCTCTAACTTTATAAATCCAATTCAAAACAATTTCTCCTTCCCCTCGTCCCAAATAGCCTCTTATTAGGTAAGCTTGTGAGTTCTACCCCAAAAGATATAGAAGTGGGTGAATGAGGTGTGTGTGGGTGTGAGTCCTTTCCTTTGAGAAAGGATTACGACGGGAAAATTGATTTTAAGAAAGAAAAGCATAAACAAAGAATGGGAAAATCTCAAAAAAATATATTTTAAATTGGGAAAAAAACAAATCTGGAGTACAATATCATAAATCCTAAATCAGACATATAAGAGGAATATATGTTTTATAAATGTTTCCAAATGACCAATATATCCCTAATTGTATTTGAAGAACTCAAGTTGTTAATATAAATTTTAGTTATTAATTGTGATTTTTATGTTGTTATTCTCTATATATACCTAAGGAGTTAGTGACGCCTAAGTGTCTGATTGGGAATACGGTGAAGAAGTGTTTTTTTTAATCTTGAACATGTTTGGATTAGCATTTGAAAAGCTCGTTTATATGGGAAATAATTAAAAATGGTATGAACCTTGTTGAATATTACATATATATTGTTTGTGCATATATTGTTATAATTGATATTAAAAAATGTAAATAAAAATTTTTAAAATAAAAAAAGTTCAATAATTATTAAAAAAAAGAAAAATACATTAAAGCACTTAATTAAAAAAATAATCATTTAATAAAAAGCAAATAGATAATACACATGAACCAAACACAAAGTAGCTTGCACTATTATATATTGATTATTGATATATTGATGACAAATGGAAAAGACTGAGATAAATAGATAATATTAAAAATTATCTTTTTTTTTTAACAAGTGACGGTTTGATTTGATAAAAAGTTCATTGGCTAGAAGCTCACAATAGGAACCTGTCCTAAAGCTCCTTTTTTTTTTTTTCAAAAAGCTCATATTGATTTACAGTGATTCCAAACACTTTCTGAACTTGTCAAATGAGCTTTTTTTCTCCGTCATCGCGTTTCTAAACAGACCATAATTTATGGGGCTTTAAAATATTGCCTACAATATTGTTGGTATTTTGGTAACTATGTTGTGAATATACATACTGAAGTTGTTAATTGTTATGCGTAATTAATTTAGATATAGAAAATAACAACTTAAGAATCGTTATTAATAACTTCAATATACATATTGACAACTTGAGCTCCTCAGATATTTTCAGAGACAGATTAGTCATATGGAAACATTTTTAAATCCTAAATTTATCTTATAGATCTAACTTGAGATTTATAATATTGCACTATCCCTTGTTTATCTTTTTCCGTATTTTAAACGTATTTTCTGAGGTTTTTTATAAAAATTAAACAAAAGGGTGAGATAAAGAGAAACATTGAGGTTAAGAAGTCACGTGCGCACGTGCCATGGTACGTCGCTTCACATAAACAAATGCCTGCCTGCATGAATTGGGACTTGGGAGGCGAATGCGTCTTCAAAAGTTTGAACTTTCGACACTCCCCGTGCTCTGTCACGCCATCTCATAGGTCCGTATTTTTCTCAATTGACCAATGATGAATTCTGAGCCGTTGACTGTAGCGTGTGATACAATCGCGAATGAGGCCACTTGGGATATATCGCCCAATGGATGGCAGAGTCTAAAATCCCTTGGGCCACTTTGTCCTCCGCATTGATCGGTCCATCATTGGCCCCCCATGACTGTTGGGGGACCCGCGCCATACAAATCCCATTAACTTCTTAATTATTTGGTATTATATGCTTTACATTTGTTTTAAAAAAGTTACGATTTTTTTTTTAAAATTTTTTTTCGATGGCACTAATAATTGATCTCAACTCAATATTCCCTCCCGTCCAATTTATAGACAACATTGTTTCTAATGTGTTTAGTCCTTTATATAAATAGTAATTTTATTTTGTCTATAAATTTAATTCATTTTTTTTTTAATTTTATTTTTAATTAAGTACATATCTCTCTCATCTTTTTTTTTACATTCGTTCTCTTTTACACTTATCGTCTTCATAAATATCTATTTCTTATATGTTCATTGCTTATAACTAATTTTAATCATCAATTTATTTTACACAATTTAAATAGTTGTGGTTTATAAAAAGGATAAAAGGAAGTACTATTTTAATAACAATGATTTATTTGTTAGCATCCTAATAACAATGATAAACATGATATTATGCGCGCTTACAATATAGGACATCAACTTTAAAAGATTACATGGAGTTGACTCTTTATTTATTTTTTTTTAGTATATGTACCTTTTTATTAGAGGCATCTTGTTCGAGTTACTACTAAGTATTAAATGTGAGCACCTCTTTCAACGCGAATTCAAATCTTGACTCGTCATATTATAAGAGACTAACCATTTCCACTAGACTTAACCCCGTTGTTGGCTCTTTTATATATATATATATATAATGGAGTTGACACCTTATTTCTTTGATATGTATTTCACTTTTGTTTTTTGGGTCATGCATAGGCCCATTTATTTTTTTTGTCCCCAGTTATGTTTTTGTCCAAATAATATTAATATAGGAATATTAGATTAACCACTTAAGTACCCATCAACAAGAGTTAATTTCTTTTATTAACATGAAGACAATGTTTTTAGACATATCAGATAAGATCACGTGCCTAACTTGTTTTCAATTTTGACTTCCAAACTTGTTGAAGCTTATCTATTTTGTCCCAAACCTTTTTCCCCCCAGCTATTTTGTCTCAAACTTGAAGCTTATCTATTTTGTTCCCAACTCATCTAATTTGTGTTCGAATAAAAGTATTACTCTTTCCGTTTTTTAAAAGATAAAATAGATAAAGGTTGGATTTTTTCTTTTGTTTTTTTTATTTAATCAAAGGTTTCCCTTCAAGGCTTAAAAAGTTTAGATAATAAAAGGTTTTGATTTCTCAGAGTCTTTTTTCTCATTTTCTTTTTAGAATCTCATCTCAACCATTATATTTGACAAAAATAGATAGGTCATATGTAATATTTTATAAAACTATTATTCTAAACATAAATAAATAAACTTAAAATTTTAAAACATGATCTACATAATTAATAACTGTAATACAAATAAAATTAATACAAAAATAATTATAAAACATTATAAACATAATGTTAGAAAATATTAAATTTGAACTATTCATTTTTTTTCATCTAATGGTGGAGATGAGATTCTGAGAAGAAAATGAGAAAAAAGATTATGAGGATATCTACACCCAATGGCAATAGACTTTCACATCTCCTAACAAATGCGCTTAATAAGATTCTAACTTGTATTCTCTTTTTTATATGGTGAGACCCTTTACCACTTTAACCAACAACTTCTTAGTATGGTTGGATTTTTCTACCAATGAGATAATTTACCAAATTTAGACAGTAGTTAATATATTTTCTTTTCAAAAATATCTTTTAGAAATGATACTTTTAATTAATTAAAAGAAAGAGAATAGTATCTAAATAAGGACATTTGGTGGAAAAATGAGCAATTAATAATTTTGATTATGAACTGAGAACTACATTTATAACTTTAGTTGTGAATGAGAATTCCAATTATGAACTAAGAACTACATCTGTAACTTCCATACTTGTTTTGCATTTGAAACTCCAAAATTTATAATAGCTTGAATGAGAAATACTTACCAGGCCAATATCACCTCATCTGTACTCTAACTAATTAACATATAATAACTAATATTATTTTAATTCTACATGACAGATGATTAATATGGAGAAATTCAAATTTTATGATTTAGAAAAAAAATAAACTTCATAATTTTGAAAAACAAAAAAAAAACCTAATTCTCCCCCATGAGTTATTATTTTTTAATATCATATAAAATTTGAATTTCTCCAAATGACTCATCTGTCATGTAGGATTAAAATAAGATGAGTCTTTTTGTCAACAAAATAAAATGAGTTGTTATGTTTTAATTAATCAGAGTATAGATGAGGTAGCACTCCTAAAATATATAACTATTTCTTCAGCTTGAATATTCGTCATATTAATTCCACCTTTTAGAAAAGTTTATCAAAACCTAATTTTCATAAAATTGATATTTTGAGATTGTCCCCAATTAATAATCCAACCCAAAATATACGATCATGGATCATCGATTTCACCGTAGAACAAACTAAGGAATTGAAGTTATTATCCTTTATATATTTTCTATCAACAAATTATTATATCTTTTACAAAAGGGGGGAAAATTTTAATGGGTATAATTAGAATCCCTGCATTGTTCACAAGTCATGAACACAGATAATTTCACATGTAGGAAAATTACCCTTAATAGAATCTATCATATTGGGTTGGGGGAAAAATCCATCATATTGGAATCTCATTTAATAATATTGATAATTGAATATCATATAGGAGTAGTTATATACATCACTGAATATATATTTCTTTAAAATCTAAAAGTTGTCTTTTCCCCAGTAAAACTAGACGAATTTTGGAGAGTTTAAGAATAGAAATTTGAAGCTGTCTGTAGCAGGGTTGACTCGAAACCAAAGTTGGCTCAACATGTATGCACATTTTTCATACCTTTCACATTTGAGCCCATCATCAGTAGCTACCTAAATTGTCAATGGAAACATATACGCACGTGAGCTAATGATAATTAGGTAAAGTAAAAGAGGTTGGTTCCACACAATTTAGCGAAACCAGATTCAAAGACTTACTTAAGAGAAATTGCCCACATGATGCTCCATATCAAATATAATTGCTTCCGATAAAAAAATATATGTACTTCCTGGGGGACATGTGCTTACAAAAAAAATATATTTAAATGAATTTAACCTAGGCTTGTAAGAATGCATTGACACTTTAAGTTTTTGTTAGGATAAATTTAAACATCATTTTTTTAATGACAATTTGATTGTGTCATATTTAAGTATTATCAAGTTCAATTAGAGATAACTCTCTCATAAAAGTTTTCAAGACCTTATGTATAAGACTTTATTAAGCAACCAAAACTTCTTCCAGTTTGACCTACATCAGTCGGTTAATAAACTCCATTTTTTCTTCAGAGAAGATAGACACACAAGCACAAATTTTCTAAATCACATCGAATATTATATTCCTTTTGCCTTTTGACCACGATTTTGCAGGCCAAATTATATGTTCTTTTCCAATAAGCAAAATGGATCTTAATTTGTTGGTGCAAATTCATGAACATGGCGATTATCTGTCATCTTTTTCTCTCTGCTGATTAATCAGTATATGTTTGACTTTATAAAACCCAAATGTCAAATTAGGACATGCATAGACTTCAAAGTTGAACCAAAAATTAACTGTTAGGGATTCAACGTTTACCTTAACTTGCTACACCAAAAATACCAGTCTTAGAAATTGAATTTCTATCTAAATGCTGGCTTTTTCACCCAAAAATGACCAATTTCTTTGTGTTTTTCTCTTGGAAGTTGGCCTTCAATTTGCCAAATTTTGACTTCAGATATGCATCCCTGAAAAATATTATATATTTTCCAACAAAATTCACAGCATTTTTCTTAAAAAAAATCAACCCATTTCATAAACCCATATTTAATCTCAATTAATCTTAGTTCAAGCTGAGTACAAGTAAATGGGATAGTGGTATCTCTATTGACCTTTCTTTTCATTTACTTTTTTCTTGGATTAGCTTCCAATGGTTGAGATTTAATATTTTATAATAATATATTATAATCTTAAATAACAAAAAATATATAAAAAAATTTAAAATATTAAAATTTAACATGAAAAGTTTAGAACTGTTGGAGATAAAAAGTAAAAAAAATTTAATAAAAGTATACAAGGTTGAAGTATTTAGATATAATTTTGATAGTTTAAATTTATTCTTATGTATTTTAGTATTTAATATAGAATGATAATAATATTATTATTATTAAATGTTAAATCCAAACCATTGGAAGTTAATCCAATGATGAGGAAAGTAAATAGAGAGAAAATGAGAATAAATGTCATTGGAGACACTTTTCTCCCAATATGAAACTCTACTTGTAACGATTTTTCTCAACAAAATTTTAATATTTGTCTGTATTATTACTTGTTTATCTAGACTAAATAGAAATAACATTTGTTTTCATTAACTCTCAATTTTTTTTAGTCACAATTGCTCTCAGGTTAGAATTGTGAGGGTTTTCAAACAACGCAATATCTAGGTTTTTTAATTGAAAATTTTAGGATTAGGAAAATAACAAATAATTTCTTAGTTATTTTGTTAGTATGGTCATGTGATCAAACATACATGTCCATTTTTATCAAAAAAAAAAAATGATACATGAATGTACCAAAGAAATTATGAGAGGTGAATTAATTTAATTCTAAGTGGTATATATAAAGAGCCATTCACTTTCGTGTAGAGATGTGAATGATAGTTGGATCTCACTCGCAAGGAGGGAAATTAACTTAGATCATAACCCCTCTTTAAAATTTTAAAGTTTAAAGTTATTGGTTTCATTTCACCCAAAATTCAGTTGACAATGCAAACTAAAGATATAAAAGAAAATAAGAATTTTCACTGTACTTTTTTAATTTAAATATTTTTAAAAACAGGATAAAATCATATATCAAATAATCATACTAAAACTTAGTATAACATTAAAAGGTTAAATGCATGCGTTTTCTCTACAAAAGAGATAATGTGGAACGTATTTTCCCCACAGTCTGAATCACATGTTACCAATCATGAAATAAATGGTTTAACATCCAGGTTTTGAAACTTGGAGCGGACGTATTAGTCCGGTTCGGGAACTGGCCAGTCTGGTAAATTTTTTTAAAAAAATCAATTTTTAAATTTTTTTAAAATTTTATATTAATAAGTATAAAATATTCAAATTATCATCGGTTTAGCTCCGGTTTGACTCTGATCTAACCCACTGACCCTTGATCCAGTACCTCAACCGGTTCAATGACCAATCTGGATTTCAGAACATTGTTTAACATAGAAAATGAGTTGCCTTAAAAAAAAATAGTTTTGTTTTTTTTATATCGCAATTCGATATCCAGTTTAGAGTTCATAATTACCCCTCACAACATAATTATTTTTTCTGAGATTATCTAAGAACGGGACTTTATATTATTAGACTAACTTTATCTTGCTTAGTTTTGTCATTATCATGGAATTATCCCATGCCTCTCAAGATTAAAACAAATGAGGGCCCAACCCAAGGAAATTCGGCTAACGACATTATTGGGCCTAAAATTTGTGGGAGCCTTAAAGAGGAATCCAGTTCATTATTCATTACTGATTCCTGCTCCTTTGGGTCCATGTTAGATCAAATATACTTTTTTTTTACGGAAAAATTAGTTCACAGTCCTTATAATTTTATAAAATTTTGAATCAGATCTTTATAGTTTGCAAAGTTATTGGGGTTAGTCCTTCTGTTAATGAAACTTGCTGATGCCGTTAGTTTAAAGTTAACAGGGGTGAGAATAAAAAGACTTATTTTTATCCGCCCTGCGTTTTTATTTTTGAATTTTAAGCAACATTATCTCTTTGAGGCTCGTTTTATACTCCTTCCATCATTTTTATAAGAAAGGACCACCACATATACCATGTTTCTGTTTATAAGAAACATTTAGAGAATGCTTTATTTTGTACCTTTTAGTTTATCATTTTTCCTTTATTTAATTATCCTATTTAACGTCAATATAAATTTTTTTTACAATTTCCAAAAGTCTATTACTTTTATTATATTTATTTTCTTATTCTCTCTCTTTTATGATTCTCTTTATTATAATAATTTTCTTATTCTCCTTGTCCTTATAAATAAGGGTATTTTAGTAAAAAATGGTTATAATTTTGACACATTTATTATTCTTAACTGACGTTTTAAACCACGAGATTCGGTTAAATATTTTTTATAAAAATGAATGGAGGGAGTATATAATGAGCTCAGAATCCCTCACGAAGTGCGGGTTAGTTGAAACTCATATTTTATTCAATAATTAAATAGTATAACATCTATTACTTATATAATATAAGTGCAACTGGTAAGATTGATTGTACATGACAAGTGAACTATAATAAGAGGGCCATTTGTTTGGTAAAAAATAGGACATTGGTAGTAAATACTCACTCAACTATTTTTTTCATACATGAAATCAGAAAACCGAAGTTAAAGCAACAATTCAAAGTAAATAAAACAAGACTGCAATAATTATCTAATCTTCATCCTCTATCATCTGCCACTGAGAACGCTGCATCCTTCACATTCGATTAAGTTGTGCTAATGGTATGGCGACCCAATCAACTGGACATGACCCATTTAAATAAGCTCTAGCTACCCAATCTGCAGCCATGTTAGCCTCCCTTGAAATCCATCTAAAACAATGGTTCCTTAACTTACTTCCAAAAGCCGAAGTATGGTCCAAGATGGCTTCACACCTCCACTCCGGAGATTACCCTTTTAGAGGAAAGACAATCAACCAGAACCTTCTTGTCCGATTCAAACATTACATCCTTTAACTCGTTTTCTTTTGCATACTTCACTGCATCCATCATAGCAAAACATTCATCCATCAATATGATCAATAGATATAAGGAACAATTTGGTCTTGTCCTTTGTACAAAAAAAATTGGTCTTCTCCTAGAATTCAATGTACTTTTTTTCTTTTGAATTTTACCACCATTAATTACATGAGTCTCTCATCTCTTTCTTTCCTTCCATCATCTCTCATGCATCATATTCATAAATAAGGGTATGTTTGAAAAAAAAAATTACATTTTTTATATATTTTATTACTTTTAATTAATTTTAACCAATAACTTATTTTATATGATTTGGGAAGTTGTTACTTGTGTGTGTGTATATATATATATATAAAACAGATACTGGAATCCTTGACCATTCTTCCGGATTCATCCGGCCCGGATCATGCACCTTTGTATTATTACGAAACCAATGATCTCCATATTACAAAACATGAGGGGCCCTCTAACCTCAATGCAAAGGAAAGAGTTGGTTTCGATCCATTGAAGCTCCCTAAAGCCTCTGTTTTAGGAGGTTTCAACTGTAGCGACGTAGAAGGAGGAGTGACATAGACGTAGTCTAAAAAAATCCATGTAACTGATGATATATCATTTGCTTAAACCCACAACATAGTGGAACGCAAAGTTCCCTCCTTTCTCAGAGTCGCATTCATGGGTGAGTTGGAATCCCGATTCCCCATTCTTGTTCCGCAAAATAATACCAATATGATGAATGTTTACGCCACTGCCAAAACCTCACAAACCCGATACACACACATACATATATATATGCGTGTGTTGTTATTTCGCATTCATTTCGTTTTCGCCAGTGGATATTAAGTGTTATCGCGCATTCAATTCTGTTGGGTGGTCACTTTACCCTCCCACTTCCCACCTAACAATACTCAGGAAACGTTTCCAAGCTCATTGCTTTGCTTTTTGTCCAAGAGCTTCACTACATTTTATAATCCCCCTTCAAAAAAAAAAAAAAAATTATTTGCGGCAGAATTGGGATGCAATACTTTTCTTGTGCATAATCTTGTAATGAGTTTCTCGAATGCTGACAATTCGTATTGACAATTGCTATTCCAAAATTTGGCATTCGAAGTCTACATTTATATTGTATGCATTCCCGTTTCTGGTTATATGAGCATTTGGTTTGATCTGGATTGTGAACGTGGAGACATTTGGGTAATCTGTGCATCTCAGTTGTTGTGTTTGGTGTTTTAGTTTATATGTAGCGACCGTCTAAGGTTTTAAGTTGCTTGTGAGAATGGCTGAGGCAGCGGGTCTAGCTGAGGCAGCAGGATCAAGATTTACTTCCTTGGAGCTTATTGGACAAGGTTCATTTGGTGATGTCTATAAAGCGTAAGTTGTTTACTCTTGGACTAATATATTGTCAGTGTAAGTAGAGACTTCATGTTCTCCCATTGAGTTCAGAGTTCTTCTAAATGGCTTTTGTTTAATTAAATCAATGGTTCTTTTTACAGTTTAAGTTTTAGACTTTTCACACTGCTGCTTCTGGGGTTGCAATTATGCAAACTAGATCCTGTTAATATTAGATAAACCTATTTCCAAATGTTTATTTGTTCCATAGCACATAAAAACGCCCAACTTCTGTAATCTTTAATTTGATGCAATAAGAAATAAAGGGCAATTAATGAATATTGTAAGAAAGGAAAGCTTTGTATGAATGCTGTTATTAAGGAAAATACAATGCTGAACTTCCTTACCATATTTTATTTATAATAACTCTTTCTCCAACCAAAAACAGAACACTTAAAAATGGATGCCATGCAAAACCTCAAGATTTGCAAACCAAGGTGTAAAATATAAACTGCCTTCACTATTGCATTTTGTCAAGAATTAGGTGTTTCGACACAAATTATGCTGAATATTTTAATCATCAAGTATTTGATTGTTGTCTCAGATAAATACTGTGAATCTTTGAAATAGCTGATCATATTCATGCATGTCATTCGATTGGCTCTCTTTTCCCAAAGTTTCTTTCATAGACCAATGACATTGCTGACACTTCCATATCAACTAAAAGATCCAATTTTTTTTGGAAATAATAGAAATTAAAGTGATATGTTATGTTAAGGTGTGCATACAATTTATAATTACTAAGTATATCACTGTATTCTGAACTAAAACATGTCCAAGTTCAGACAGTTTCTTTCATAGACCAATGGCATTGCTGACACTTCCATATCAATTAAAAGATCCAATTTTTGTTGGAAATTTAGAAATTAAAGTGATATGTTACACTCAGGTGTGCATACAACTTATAATTACTAAGTATATCACTGTATTCTTAACTAAAACATGTCCAATTTCTGAGAGAGCTTCCTTTTTTGGAGATATTGGCATCCTAATGTCCTTGTTATTTGGGCGGGCAATTCTTATGTGCATAGACTGCTTGTTAGATTGCAGTCCTATTTAGTTGAATGATTTGTTCTGTATATAAAAAGATGGTAGATTTATGATCCATGATAATTGCTAATTCTTTCTGTTTCCAAATTAACGTCTACCTTATAAGTTGTGATTATATAAATTGCTGTTTGATTATTTTATCCAGGCATTAATTTTGACCCTTATAGATGGAAGAAAAGCATATAACTTGTCAAGTTTGTGAATATTTATATGAATTTTTCAAGAGACTGAAAAAGGGATCCAGAGGAACTCCCAATCGTTTCCTGTATTGTCATTTTTCTTCATAGAAATAAAGCGATACAGTTATAAAAAACTTTGGTTTAAAGAACTTTTTGGTCTTCTCAGAACATTATTTTAGTAATAGGCCACAATATTTAACTAGTCCAGTTATATGCTGTACTTCCTTACCTTCAGGTTTGACAAGGAACTCAACAAAGAGGTTGCTATCAAAGTGATTGATTTGGATGAATCGTAAGTATAATATTTTCTACTTATTGTAGGCGCAATTTACACATTGCATGATGCTAGGAAAATAAAGCAGAGAAAATAAAGTGGTCGTCTGATGTGTAATTTGTAATTAACTCGTGCAAGGTAGTTATAAGGTACGTGTAATAAGGGAGTTGTTAGAAGGCTGAGGAGTAAGAAGCCTATATAAGGGAGATGAATTGTATGGGAACCTATGTTTTGTGAGTAATATTTAGTGCTCTATTCAGCTATCTGTCTCTCTTTTCTCTCTTCCCTTCTCACCTCTTTCTCTCTACCATTATCCATCATCATCATTAATGGAAATCATTTAAATTGGGAATAATGCTATGTTGAAACTTATCTATTTCTATGGAAAGCAATTAAATTGAAAATAATGCTGTGGAAGAATTTATCTATTTCATTCGATTGCCACATTGCATCAAGAACTTTTATGCATTTCTTGCTTTCTGGGCTACTTCATCACCTGCTTTTTCTTATTCTTTTCTGCTGCAGGGAGGATGAGATTGATGACATTCAGACGGTATGATCTTAGAAATTATTTGTTCATCCATCTGCTTCAGGCTAATGATTATAAAATCTAATTTACTTTTGCTAGGAAATTGCTGTTCTATCACAATGTCGTTGTCAATATATTACCGAGTATTACGGCTCCTATCTCCATCAAACTAAACTTTTTATAATAATGGAGTACATGGCTGGAGGCTCTGTAGCTGACCTAGTAGGTTACTTCTGCGGACTTGCTAGTTACTACTGTATGTTCAACACATGGAAAATGATGTTGATTGTTTCTCAAAATTTCTGGTTCTACTATCTTGAATTCTTGATAAAATCGTTTTACTATGTTTTGAATTGTGCACCTATTCATCTCTGACAAGTGACAATGTAATTGACATATTTGTGCATTCAAAATATGCATAGATAGGGATTATGATGTTGAATATTTTAATGCAAACAAATGAAGTATCGATGTTAGATTTGGGTATGATTCATTTACCAATACTATGGCTATTTGCTTTGTTACATGACTTCTTCAGTGTCATTGGCTGCATTGTTTGTAGATGAGTTTTGGTGGAATTGGTTTCTGTCTTTGATGTTGGTCTTATATGCTTTAATCTTTATACTCATATTATGTTTAAAGAAAGTCTTATTTATTTATTTTCCGCTCTATTTATCATTTTGTATGTTTGTTGGTGGTAATCTCTGATATAGCTGTATGGCATATAGTTTTAGTGGATCTAACTGTAATTTTGCTTCTGTAGCTTCAATCAGGCCCACCCCTTGATGAAGTATCAATTGCTTGCATTTTACGTGACTTGTTGCATGCCGTTGATTATTTGCATGTTGAAGGAAAAATTCATAGAGACATCAAAGGTAGCATCCCCTATTCCATTCCCCTATTTTGTGATTTGAAAGTGCTCCACTTTTGACTTGCTATATGTCTTGGACATTCTTTTACCTTTTATAGTTGACAATATCTACTTATCAATTCTGCAGCGGCAAACATTTTATTGTCTGAGAATGGTGATGTAAAGGTATGTCTTATTCCCAACGGGGATATAATTATTTGTTTTTCCTACAAAGGACGAGTTCAAAAAGTTCAACAAAATCATATAAAATAATTTTGAGAGTGGGCTTGCATGCATTTAGATATGATTTTCTAAGACAATCTGCGACTGTCACAGGTTGCAGATTTTGGCGTTTCTGCCCAGCTAACTAGGACCATATCAAGGAGAAAGGTGAACACTTTTCATTAAGGGTAGACTCTTGATCAATTGGATATGGATTGGCTGTTAACATCATGTATCATTTTTCTTTAAATTTGTATTCAAACTCACGATAGTTCTTTTATCACTTGCTACTCCTATCTTAACCTCCTCTCTAGAACAAAATTCTCTTTCTTCTTTCAATTAGACTGTTGCTGTAGACTTCAAAAGTGAAATGGACGAAAAAGAGCTGCATAACCTAATTTGATTTGGACACAGTGAATTTTGGTTTGCTTTTGCTGTTTTTGTCCCTTTTTAGATCTCTCCTATGGTATACCTTCTTTACTATGATAATTTCATTCAATGATTTTTAAATACAATTTAATTAATTCTCTGAGTTGTAAAATACAAATTAGTATTTTTCATCTCATGCTGGATATCCTAATTATTTTGACAACAACAGACATTTGTAGGAACACCATTCTGGATGGCACCAGAGGTCATTCAGACTGCAGAAGGATATAATGAGAAGGTTATTTCATAACTAATTTTTGAGTCATTTTTTTACTTTTCTGTTTGATACAGTTCTTTTTCATGTTTAGTTTGTTTCGTATTCTTGTTAGACCCTGGAGATTACTGATATATATTCTGTTTGTGCAGGCAGATATCTGGTCTCTGGGGATCACAACAATTGAGATGGCAAAAGGGGAGCCTCCACTTAGTGACCTCCATCCTATGAGAGTGCTTTTCATCATACCACGTGAGAACCCACCACAGGTTGTGTTCTTTATTGTCAAACTGGTTTATGCGAAGTTCAGTGGCCAGAGATATTTTTCCCAGTTTAAAAGAGTTGACAATTACTGTTCTTTTGTGCAGCTAGATGAACATTTTTCTCGTCCCATTAAAGAATTCGTTTCATTTTGTTTAAAAAAGCTTCCAGCTGAGGCAAGGGACTAAGCCATTTCCATTCTTACTGCTGGTTCAATTTCTTTTTTAATTTTCCCCCTATTGAGCACATACTATGATTTTTTTAAATCGTGCACTCAGTATGAGTTTTTTACTTATCACATAATATGATTTTTCAATAGTCAATTGTTGATAGTCTTATGACATGCAATCTATGTAACTGACCTTAGTGGGATAAGACTTGTTTTATGTTGTTGAATACGCAGTATAATTAAATTAGTTGTAGACTCCTAATTGAGCGAGAAAAGCTAATAAAGTACTTTTCTGAAATTATTATGCTCACTTTTGTTTGATATTATGGTAAAAATATTCGTTGCCTTTAACTTAACAATTTTTGAGTCGAAGTGGTCCTCATCATAACATAAGTTGCCTGGAGTTTTTTTGGGGCTCCCACCTGTTGATTAAATTTAAGTTTTAGCACAAGTTATGATGAGTTTATGTTTTGTCCGAACTTCAAGTCCAGTGGGTTTTCATTTGAGGAGATATGTTGGAGACTATGATAAAACTATTCATAAACTTTCACTTAATGGCTTAAACTTTTGATTTGAATTATTTTTGCCAACTTTATTGACACCATACCCAGAAAATAATTTTTATATGATTGTACTTGATATGATTTTTAAGGATTTCTCATATAAAATATAACTGTGTTTTTGCCCCGGGTTAAACTGGAATTGAAACAAGCTAAGCAAGTCTTTCTCTTTCATAAGTTTTCTTCTTTTGAATTTCATTTCAGAGGCCAAGTGCTAAGGAACTTCTCAAACATCGTTTTATTCGAACTGCTAGAAAGAGTCCAAAGCTTTTGGAAAGAATAAGGTGTGAATCACTGCTAAAATCTTGCTATATTTTGTTTCATCTTATTCTGGCTACGTTGCTTTGTGATTATTTTTTATCATCTTACTGTTTCTTCTTACATTATGGCACTTTAAATGAATGAAATTTGAAATATATGTAGAATATCTACTGAAACATTGCATTCATGTTTTCTGTGGCTAGAAAATTTAACATTCATATTCCCTAGCTTGTAGTTGACATCCTGCCTCGTGATTTGATAGGGAGCGTCCCAAGTATCAAATAAAAGAAGGGGGGACACCTAGAAGTGGTCAAAGAGGGATAGGGGAGCCATCTGATACGATGAAAGTGGCAAGAAATTTAAGAGAAGAAGCTACTCAATCCATTCCCAGGTAGTTTCTTAATGTTGCTCATTGTTTTCATATCATAAATTGATTTTTTCTAATGGAATTCTTCTGATGGACAGTGGTCAGGATAAAACCCGGAAAAATTCTGGATGGGACTTCAGCATTGGTGGATCAAAGGGTACTGGAACTTTTCGCAGTATTGCACGGCCACCTCAGTATAGAGACAAGAAAACAGATGGTTCACAATATCAACTGGACCAAAAGAAGGCAACAGACAGTGGCTATCTTGGGGCATCTTCCTATAGAAATGCTCTTAATGAATCACCAGAAACTTCCCTTGAAGATGTAACTGACTTTTCTACAAAGTATATTTGTTTATACTCGCTTGTCTTTGTCAAATAAGTTAGCTTGATCAGTTCTTTGTTGCTCATGTAAGCATCAATATTGGGAATATCAGGGCCTCTTGGTACTGTCTAATATGACTGAATTTGATGATCTATGCTGAACCCTGAAATCTGAATGGCTGAGCTTTTATATAATTTGAATTGTAGCAGTGAAACTGCTTATGTTCATTCTATTTTACCACCAATTTAGAAGATATTTAGCAAATAAAATGTCTGAGGTGAAAGTTGATCTGGTTCAATGTTTGAAAAAAAAGTGTCAACCATGAAGTAGATGGAAATCCATTTAACTAGATAAATTGGTTAATTTGCAGGATGAATTGTCTGGGAATGGATCAGGAACTGTTGTTATTCGATCTCCAAAAGGATCAAAATCATCAATCTTTCATGACCAAAGCTCCCAGGTATTCTCTGGGCAGAATTGCTATAAAATGAAATTTGTTACTTCTTATTGGGGTTCCATGCACTCGCCTAATGGAAGCTTTTTTCTAATATGTAGTCTAGCAGTTGCTATGGTTCTTTTGAAGATAGTTCTTCCAGTGGAACTATTGTTGTCCGTGGTCAGCATGATGATTATGACTCTTCACAGACACCGAGGTCCAGGCTGGGACTTAATGAGAGAACTGCAAATGCCTCACTTGAAGATAGCGCCTCAAATCTTGAACAGGTTCTTTTTGTTATATAAGATGTGAATTACAGATGTGCTTTTTGACTTTTGCAAGAATGCAAGTTGCTCGAAAACAGAAAACATCTTTCTCCTCTTCTTTTTCTTTGTGAGGGATTGATTGATATTTGGAATTTATTTAGCAAAAAGCCAAATTTGATTTTATTATTGTACTATGTCATGTATTTTCCTGAGTTAACCTTACATTTGACAGGTTCAATTTTAGTACTTTTCTCTGATTACATATTTGTTGATACTCTAATTTAACAACCCAAGAATTTTCATTTTCTTGATTATCTATGAGCAATTTTATTGCTTGAACAGAGAAGAATTGTCTTTGACAACATCTTTTTATCTGCCTAGGCAAAGGCTGCTATCCTAAGACCAAGGAAAGGAAATACTCGAGAGAGAGTTATACAGGGAAAGACCAGCAATGATGTGCAGGAAAGCAGAAGAGACCAAGTGACAAGCAGCTCTGATTTCTCAAGGTACATTCATTATCATAATGCTGGAAGTTTTCTATGCTGAAGGGGTCATTTATATTCTCAATTTTGTTTTCAGATCATCTCGTCTAAACAATGGTCCACAACAGGGAATTTCAAGACTGCGTGATGCTGATGAGGATCAAGACAATGGCAGAATATTGTCTTCCTCTATGGCATTATCTGTTCTACTTATTCCTTCTTTAAAAGAGGTGACTATTCTTAAGCAGTCTGGTAGATCTTATATTGTATTATAGCTCTTGGTCTACCTTAGGTGATGATATATAGCAGATAGCATCCATCAAGTATGGGTTCGTCTAAAACAAAGCCATATCCACGTCAAAATGTGAAACTTCATTAAGTATTAGATTTTGCCAAGTAGTTTTGTCTGTGTACTGTTCCTGTCCCATGTCCATGCTTCTCAGACTTGAGTAAATAATGTTAATTCCTAAATCTTTTCATATACCATACTATAGTTCTAGCTTGAACTTGGATTCTTTTTGAATCACATATTTGTAAAAATAATAAGGCCAAGTTATGATAGACTATTCAGAGAATAAATGCAAAAATTTCATAATGATGTCACACACGCAAATATAGTTGCTCCTTCAAATAAAAAAAAAGAAAAGAAAAGAAAACCCAACAAATTGACTATGAAAGTGCTTTTTCTTTTTCTTTTTAAGACTTTGCTATCAGGTTCTCCTGCAGAAACATGACACATGGATAAGTTTTACAACTCTGCATATGATTAACTATTTTAAAACAGTTTCTTCTCCTGTTATGTTTCCATTAGAAAACCTCATAATATACACTTAAGGAACTTTTGCAGAGTCTTGGCCCTAGAACAATGCAACAAGTTCCCTGCAAAAAACTACTAACTTGGCTAGAGTCTTGGGAAGCATGTCTTTTCAGTTCTATTCTGGAAGTATAGTGGGCCTGCTGGCCCAAGTGCTATTACAACAGGAAGGACTTATTGCAGAAAAGGGATTGAAAAAGAGGCATGACTACCTCTGCCACTAGCAGAGTTGTTGTAGAGTAGTGGATGAGAGAAAAATATGGTATGGGATTGATGAAGGGTTCCGGTAGTGAGGGAGGGGTATGAAGAATCATGTTAAAGGATTTCACCTGGGAGGGACTCTGGCCTCTTGAAAGTTTCACTCTTTTACCTTTTATATGTTAGGTTTCAAGTTGAGTAGCTGCTGTTTAAAGGTTGATAGTCCTATGGGATCTTTTTTCTGGTGCTATTTTTTTCTGGGGTGTGTGTGTGTGTGGCACTGGAATCAAATCTGTGTCTGTGTATTCTGTTTTAGCAGTGAAGTTTGTTGTTCTTCTACCCAAGTGCCCTCAATTTTTATGCAATAGTGCTTTTAGGATTCTCCAGCGTTCAAGTTTTTTACATGCTCTATTTTCTTTTAGCTTGAATGGATTTAATATGTTAAAACTTTTAATATATTTTTTTGGGCTTTAATTATGCAGGCCTTTGCCGATGATCCAGAAGGGTTCACCATACAAGAAATAATCAATTCACTCAAACACATGGAGCACATAAAGTCTGGATCATGTGATGCTCTTGTCAAAAAGTTGCTTCAGCGATTGGCAAGGTTTGCATTCTATTCCAAGCAAAATTTATTCTGCATGCTAGTAAACAAAAATAAATGGTTTTTTTTTTCTTTTTCATATTAATTGTATGAATTAATCTGGTCCCCCCATGAAAAAATGTTTATCAGTTCAAAGGAATCTTCGTTGAAGGATCTGCAGGAGCTAGCAGCTCAATTATTCACTACGACCAAGTCAGCTCCTGAAGAATCCCAAAATGCAACTGCAGAAGTTGATGCCAGGAAGAAACAACAGAACAGAGAATTTCATTCAAATAGCAATCTAGGCCCTCTTGCAAGATTTCTTATCTCAAGGTTACTGGAAGTTATTCTTTGCCCTTTAACTTTAGTCCTTAAATCGTAAATTCCTTAGATCCTTTACAAGGAGAATGTTGATAAGTATGCTTGAAACAACATGGTGAGCCTAAGCTTAGCTCAAGTCTAACATTTGGGCCACTTTTTTTGAAATTTAGTGCGATATTCATTTTTCTGGTAATAAATCAAACATGATAAAAACAAGATTGTTTGGACATTACCATTAGGTATATCAATATTACCAAAAGAGGGCATATTTCTCTCAGATTCCTCTGGCACTAACAATGCTTGTGAATGTCTGGTTCTTGTTTCACAGATGGCAAGGTCAAGCCTAAAGGGAATCTAAATCCAGTCTCTGAAGTGGAGTTAGAAGTCACCTTTTTGTGGTGTTTTTCAGTTTATGCATTTAACCTTATTATTAACTGTAAATAGGTAATTGTAAGATCTTGTTTGTCAATTTTCTAATTATTATTACTATCATCATTCTTTTTCCACATTCTTTTTTTCACATAGAGAAGCATTTCTGTTCAATTACATTAGGGGTTTGTATGGTAACAAAAGATCGTTGCTTACTATACATTTTACTGATGCTTGTCTTGTGGCAATGCAGAAGAATGAGCCAAGACCTGGTTATTTGTGTTTTGGCCCAATTTTACGTTTTTTTTCTTGTGTACAGTTTGCGAAATGAAATTGTCTTCTGTGATATATATCTCTGAAATGAAATCACACACCGACCACAATTCATTTTTCTCACGCGTTGGAAAGGGCATCGATATGTTCATGCTTATTAATAACTAGATTGATCCACTACTGATTTATAGGAAAAAGTCATGAAATTTCTCAGTAATTAATTATTAATTCAGCCATCCTTTCTTTTCTTTCTTTTTTAAACATCAAATCAGCCATCTGGGTAGTAAAATGTAATTCATGAAAAATGATATTTGTATTTGTATATCTAAATAAAGTAACAAGAAAAAGGGATGAATAACTCCTCTAAAACTAAGGTAATCATTATACATCTCCATTTATATACATAATATTTCAAAAATTATACCCGTTGCACTGAAGGTCATTGAACAATACAGTTGTACAAGGTGCTCTTATTATCTGCCCATCAATCCACCCAGACCCTAGACCATTTAGTTATCATTTATCAAAAAGGTTTTATAGAAAGTATCAATTTTGGAGTCAATGAGGGATCCACATGTAAAAGCCAACAAAACAAAAAAGAAGCTCTATTGAAGTACACTTTATTTGTCATATACCTTTCAGATGTAAGTCATGAGGACATCAAAGTCCTTAAATATCCACGATAGCCCTGCCCCACAGCAGTAAGGACTTTATACAGTGGCTCCTACATAATAAGCATCATTTTCTGTTAGGGCCCCCCAAAAAAAATCTTCCGTACCAAAGCCCCTTGAGTTTTTTTGAGCATGTTGCCTGTTCCTAGTGCTACAACTACCACCATACTCCGCGTCGAGAAGGTTGCTTTGTTGCAGGGGTCAACTTTCGAAATGCAGCATGCAGAATCACGCCTGCAAATTGGATTTTTGAGCTTCAGAAGGAGTTGGATAAAGAAAACCAGATAAGGAAGAGAAAAAGTGGGAGGCAAATATGGCAAGAGACTCACCAGCATAACTGACACTTAATGCACAAAAGAGAGCCAACTGAACATTGAAGAAGATGAGAACAATAACAGTTGCTGCAAAATTAAGGATTCAGAAAACCAGTTAAACCTTGTAAAAATAATGAAACAAGTTTTGCTTTTCATGCAATAATATGCCACAAATGTATACTGTACATGGGAAAGATGAAGAAAACATATGCAGAAAAGAAATTATCAAAAAAGATTATTTTCATCGAATAATATGCCACAAGAACCACGAAGTTCACAAAATTCAGTAAACAGCAACAGATAAGGCCAGATAAGAAGTTTGTCCTTCCCTCCTTGCTTGGTCTCCCCCCCCCCCAAAAAAAAAAAAAAGGGTCAATTTATGTGTACGGTAAGTGTTCAAGGCAGATATGGTTTTTACAGAGCTTAATGGCGTCGTTTGATCACGGAGCCGACCCTACATAAGGCTTTGTTGTTGTTGTAGGTAAGTGTTTAGGGTTCAAACAACATACAAGTAAATGAAATCAGGATACTCAAGGTGAGATAAATGCCAAGGAATAAGCTCTCATGGAGTCCCTGAAATGGTAAAACGAGGCACTTCTGATGATCTAGGTTTGGACAAGTTGGAATGAGAATTTTGATCAGGATCATATATGATAAACTTACAGAGCCATAGCATTCTTAAGTAAGGAACCACCAGGGAGAGATATTAACAAATTGTATTGCACTTTTAGCAGTAATTGCAAATACTGGAGGATTTATTGACGCTAGAAGTGTGTTGTACACTAAAACCAAATGTTGAAACCAATACTAGATTCCTACTCAAGTAGAGAAAAGTAAACAATAAATATAAGACATAATCCCATAGAAATGATTACTCACCACATTGGACAAGGCGGATTAAACACAGCCGAGTCACTGGATATCCAGCCAATCCCCATCTGTCACTACAAAAATTGAAAAATTCCCACAACGCTAAACATGATATCAACCCAAAAAGAGGAACTGGCATCTTATACCTGTAACCATGAATAACAAACACAATTAGCAAACAACAAAGAGGGAAGAAGGACCAGAATGACATAGTCCTGCCTACCACAAATACAAAAATTATAATACATAGAAAACAATTAAAAAAAAATCTCATCCTTATAAATAAATATTCATCATTCACCTTAGAAACAGCCTTCTGTGAAACGTATTTAGTTGCAACATAGTCACAAATATTCTGCAATTCCAATTATAATGGACCACAAACTATCTTCTAAGGAATATAACTCAAGTTCCATCCGTTGACAAGAAAACCAGGTCAAGCAAATAGATTAGATACTTCAAAAGGTAAGAACAGGGAGGCGAAGAAAACCGTACAGAGTGCAGGCAAAGGAGAGGATAAACAGATACGCATAATTACGAGCATAGCGTTTGACATTCTCCTGGACCCTCAAGCGAGCCTGAGACGAAGACGGAGGGAAAGAGTAGGAATCGCAACAGCCAATAAAGGAGTGAGACCAAGAGGGCGTGTCGCCGGATAAATCCTCAGCAGTGAGCTTGGCGAAGGGGTTGATTGTGAAGAGCGAGAGAAACGTGAAGATGCGAGAGAATAAGGAGACGAATAATCCGGTGGTGACCGCCGGAGCGGCGTCAGAATTAGCGGCGGATGAAGATGATGCGGCGGCGTCGGCGGCGCGTTGGTCGAGAATTTCGAGGTAGCCACTGTCACGAAGCCATGACTCGAAGGCAGGTTCGGGAACGCTGAGAGCCAAGGGATTAGGTGCGAACGCCATCATCGACTTTCTTCTTCTTACCAAATCCCAAACTTCTTTGCGCGCTTTTGTGTTTTGCGCCTTTTGTCCGTTCGACTGCTCCGTTCCCTTGGGCTTCGCTTCCACAATTTTAATTGTTGGTCAAGGAAAAAAATTTCCTATTTAATTAGTTTCCTTATTTTATTTTTATTACAAGTCACTCTAGGCATTAATTTAATTTAATTACAAGTTACTCTAGTAATAAGTTTAATTAACAAGTCATAATTTTGATGGCCTAGGATTCCTTTGTAACTCTCAAAAGGCAAATTCTTTTCAAATTTGTACCCATACAAATTCATATTTAATTATACATTTAATTTTTTTGGTTAAATAATAAATTTTAATTTTTTTATAACCAAGTATATGTTTAAATAAAGTCTAAATGAGAATTAATTCAATCAAAGTACTTTTTCACATGAAAAAATTCAAATTAAATTTAATGTAATTTGTGAAATTATGGTTACATTTAAGGGAGATTTTCATAAAACTTAATGTAATATTCTTAATTTTATATTTACTTCAGTGAAAATATTTTGAGGAAGGAATTATAAAAAAGGAAAGATTTTGGAGGTTCCTGACTGAGATTATAAAATACTCACAATATATTAGTTAGTTGGCAACTTTTCTTATATCCAATCCACATATAGTTAAAGTCAAATCAAATTAGGAATTGGCTTCTCTTCTTGGTTTCTTTTTTCCTTATTCTCCTTTTGAAGAGAACTTTCAAAACGTGTCATTTGGAGAGTTTTTGGATTAGCTTTTAAAGAATAGTTTCTGAAGATAAAGTGAAAAAGTGGTTTTACATAATAGATTTTGTGAAAAAAAGAGATTTAGATAAAACGAGAATGTTTGGATAATTGTTATCAAATCACTTTTTTCATATACAAATTACTAAAAAAGACATTAGCTGATATAATAATTACGAATAAAGTATAAAATTCCATTTTGAAAATATTTAACATCAAATTTCATAATAAATAACAAAATTTAAATAAGTTAGTTTACAAAATTAAAAATTATAAAATTATTCAATTTTATAAATAATAAAATAGCTCAAATATATATGTATTAATAAAATGTAGAGACTTATAAATGATAAAAATAAGAGTGATCTTTTTAACATAACTTATAATCTTAACTAAAATTAGAACGACATACAAAGCTAAGTAATGTTAAATTAAAGGGATTTTTTTTTTTAGATTTTTTGATATATCAATTTGAGGCATCATTTGTAGAATTTCAATTAAAAATAAAATATTTTAAGTTTAAAAAAAGAACAATCATTAATAACAATAATAATTGAAAGTTTCTACATAGAAAAAAAATGGTTAAGGTGCAAAAATAACAATAAACCATTTTCTAAAGTGCACTCAACACAACTAATTATTTCACGGTGCAAAAGTAGACATTATGCTCCAAAAAAATTCATAATGTCTCATTTTGCACCCCAAAAATTCATAATGTCTATTTTTACATCCCAAAATAATTAGTTGTATTGGGTGCACTTTGAGAAATAGTTTTTTGCTAAATCTGCACCTTAACCCCCAAAAAAAACGAAGTTCGTTTATTATTATTATTATTTATTCCGTTTTAGTTTTTCCCTCTCAAGCAACAGAGAAATAGAGGGATTTGGGAAAACAAAAACCTAAAAATCAGAAGGAGCAATCGGATTGAACAATGAAGGAAAGAGACAGAAGGTAATAAGAGGAGAGGACATATTGGGTTATAAATTAATGATGCTCATAATGATGACTTCAATTACCTCAAAAATTTAAAAAAAATAGCTTTTTCCAAATCAAGGTTTTGAGCCTCAAATTATGGTTTACATAAAAAAGTGTTTTTCAAGTTTTTTCAAGTGTTTTGCTTCATTTTTACCAAACCAAGGTTCTGAAGCACAAAAAGAGCTCTTTTGTGTTTACCCAAACACACATTTAAATGAAAATTATATTTAACATTCTATTAATTAAGCACCTTGTACTTTCATAAAACTGTAAGATCTCTCAAAGATTTTCACTTAACATTTCTTACTATAGTGCTTGTTTGGAATAACGATTGAAATTTTCAAAAATAATTTTTCAATCGTGATTTACAGTATACGAAATAAATATGTGAGAGAAGTTTTATCTCGACTTACATGAAAAACTCTTATAAACTCTTAAAAAATTATCCCAAACAAACTTACAAGAAGGATTAGACTCGTGCTTCTCTACAGTCAAGCTGCTCAAGCATGTCCACGGTTGAAATATATATATATATATATATATCTAAGTTAGAAAGGAAGCCAAACTGGTTTTGGGAGTCCAAAACCATTACACCCCCTGTACAAGGAACAAAACCCCAAATGTCATACTAAATAAGCCATCAATCTATTTCCTCTCTTGTACAAGACATAAAATTTCATTATACTAAGCCTTCTTTTTAAATTATTCATAAAAAATTTCAATAAACAAATCCTTTAATTTTTTATATATGTGCAGCCAATTCACCTGACTACATGACCAAAAATTAATTCCCTTAATTGTTTTAGGGTCAGTTTGAGACACATGCATCACTTGGAAGTGCATACTCTTAATGAACAAATATATAATTTTATAATTAATTTGATTTTTTTTAAAAAAATAATAAAATTGCTTAGGAATTTGACCATGAATATATCATTAACCTTATTCAATTTAAAGCCTAACAAATATTTGTACTATTATTTGTTTTTGGTAAAAAAAATTGTATTATTTTATGACACTTCAATTGGTTTTGCATCATATAGTATCAATTTAAATTTGATAAGAGTATAAAAAACCTCTAGGGGAGCAAATGTTGTAACACTTAAAATATGTCACATAAATTAATAATCAGAGATTGTTTTCATTATTATTTTAATTAGAACACAAAGTTCTTGTATAAGCTCAAATTGCAAAAGATAAATGGGAAGAACATTCTCAGAAGCTCCTTCAAGTCTTGGACTCCTTGCAAACAGATTAACGTTTTGAACTTTCAAAACCAGAAGTTTCAAAACTTCCTCACATAGACAAAAAGATTTTTTATTTTCACCTCACAACAATAACTTATTTGCCACCTTCCAACTGTAATTTTCCCATATGGAGTCTAAAGTGGCATATAAGTTCACGTTATTAGGAGAAAATTAAAGACCACCTATTTCTTGGACTGTAAAAGTTCAAAATCTAACTATTAATTTCGAAAATTCAGTGAGTCTCTTGCAAGAAAGCCAAAGACCGAGAGTTTCCCTCTGCATCATTTTCCCCAATATAGATAAATAAAGCTAAATCATAAATAGACATGTAAACATGCCTGACAAACTTTTTTTAACAAAAATCCATCTTCCACATGCTTACATGTTTATTTATAATTAACTTATTTTTTATAAACCAAGCTTACTTGAGAATATCTCCATAATCACCTGTCTATCATCTAAAATAAAATTACCTATATTTAAAGTATTACAGTTCCAAGGTTATATATGATCATCGCTTAAGTTTCCTTCTAGCCAAAGCTGGAGTTTTCTTTGGGATATAGACCTTGTAGCTCACCTGAGATTTCACAAAGACTAATTGTAAGATGGGAATGTATATTTAAGGCCTCTAACAGACCATCATGACAAGAAATATTAAAAATCTAAGATAATATCATACACTAACCTGTACCATTTCGCCACCACGCACCACATTCATTGTTTTCTGCTCAAATTGGGATCCCTGACTGGCTTCACCTTGCAAATTATTCGAGCTATTTTCTACCGGCAAACTTTCTGAGGAAGGTTTACCGATAACAGAAACACATGGCTTATCAACATCATGAATCTTAGCAGCGGCATTCTGGTCTTCATTACCCCCGGTTGGTGGGCTCTTAGTATGATGAAGCTTGTCCAGGTCTGATGTTCGCTTCGATTCAAATTGACAGTGACCCTTAACTTCATCTTGCCCTTTAGAAAGCAATGCTCTAATGTTTTTGACATTATCATTGCTACTGTTAACAGGATCAGAACCATGCCTATCTATGGCATTATCTGTGACTGTTTCACTATGGTTTTCTGTGTCCGTTACTTTTTCTGGAGCACAGGAAGAATGATGTTTCAGTGATACAGAGTCACCTTTAACACCATTTACATCCTTTTCATGTTCACTTGAAGAAGCTACTGATTTTCTCCTCACTGTAGCCAAATTAATACCTTCTGTGTTGGTTATCTTGTCAAATTTCTCCGCCTTGCCTGCATTATTGACAGTAGACTTGCCTTGAACTGGTTCATGGCTCTTAATAGGAGGTTGAATCACATCATTATCTATTCTAATCTTCTGACTGGAAGCTTTTGCACTTGACTGGACCTCACCTCGGAACTTTCTCAAGTTTTCCAATGCTCTTTTTCTTAGAATTGCCTCTAAGTCTTCGCCATCCAAACTAGCCCCAGAAGTCTCACTTGTTTTCTTCTCCACAGATTCACCGGTCCCAGCACCATAAACATCAAGCTCACTTCTGTCAAATTGGCTGTTGTTGTTGTTGTACCTCTGGTCTCTTTCGGGTTCTGTTAAATTAGAATCAGCAATCCTGTCAACTTGTGTCTCCTCAATTCCCAATTTTTCTCTTGAAGAGGGAAGCGAATGATAGTCTGATTCTCTCTTACTGCCCCCATCATTACTGTCATTACTTCTACAAGGGTAATCGTGATCATCAACGATCTCCTCCTTAGTCTCGTTGGGACATAATTCTCTTGCTTCCTCTGCCACCTCTGTAACAGTAATAACTGATTTGAGCCGCATTGAGTTGTTCTTACTGACATATTTGTCCTCAGTCAGTTCACCACTGCTTTCACTAGAGAAACTGCAGGATGAGCAACTTCTAGCTCTGTATCTATCGCTTCTTTCACTTTCACTTTTGCCTCTATCCGATCTTTTTTCCTTTTCATTTCCCTTTCTTTCTACTCTTCCTCTGTGCCTTTCAGGATTACTATCATCACTGCTAGCATTCTCACCATTTGAGCAGCTCAATGACCCATTGCTCATAGAACTAACACTTCCATCTTTCCTAAGATTTTTCTTCTTATACAGTTTCTCCTTCGCCTCTTGCTCACTCTTCTTTCTCTTTGCCCTTTTTCTCTTCCTATCACGGCGAGAGTCATCACTGCTTTCATGTCTATATGAACGTCTCTTGGTCATCTTCCTTCGACCTTTGTCATCTTTCCTTTTGGAAGACCAAGCCCTTCTGCTTCTGTAGCTATCCTCAGAACCAGAAGACAACGATAAGTCCAAGTCAGAGATGGAAAGAGATGCCTTGCGCTGCCGCCGAAGTTTCTTGGATCTATGTTTCCTGCTCTTACTTTTACCACTTACCCGTACCTGAACCAGCAAATTAAACATACAATTATATAGGATTCCCATTTACCCATTCAACAGGCAAATAATCCACTTCAACCATCCACAAGGCATGGGTACCAGCATCGAACAGGTAACTAATATGGTCATATATACTTATAGATGGAGAGTATTTTTAAATATATGACAATATTAAAACAATAAAGTAGACCATGAATGTGTAATCAATCAAAATATTAACCTAAGTTACTTAATCTGATACCTAAGAAACATGTGATGTCGAAATTGAGCAAGCAGATATTCAGAGTCAAAACTTTGGAAGCAAACCTACAAACCATGCACCAGGTAAGTCATGAATCTAGAAGTCTCTGTGCTTCATAGCAACCAAATTTACAGAGATACAAACCAAATGCACTAAGAATGAGTACGAAAAACAAAACCACCAAATCAAAAATCGTCATCGGTTATAAGAAGAAAAACTTGAAACATTTAAACCCGGCAAAGAATTTCTAGTATCCACAGAGAAAAAAATGTCTTTCTAAGATAAGTATATAATTTCTACGCTCACTAATTTCAGTTCTCAAAGCACACGGTGAATCAGAAAGTGGATCTCTTTTCGGAACAATTTCAAATCTGAAGCAAAAAATTCAATACCCAAAATGAATGCAGTAGTAGCAAGGAGAGGAGGAAAAAAACTGAGAGGATGTTGATAAATTGATCATACCTTCAAGGATTTCTTGGAACGTTTTTTCTTGTGCGAAGTGGACGATTTCCCCATTAAAGTACTCTGCAAAATCGAAAATTCAAGAACAAGAGAGAGGAAAAATACAAAGAAAATTGGAAAGAATCGAAGTTGTTAATAAATCAAGAAAATTTTTGGCAAAGGCATCGTCCAAGTACGACGAGATAAAGTGGTTCTTTCTACCCACAATTTTTTTCGAGAGAATCCGAACCAGGTTATGGTTTTTGCTGGTGGGATTTATAGATTGACAATAACAATAATAATAGCAATCGTTATTTTAACTTCTCTGAAAAAGTTTCTATTTTTACTTTAGGAGTTCATTGTTTCATCGCCAGGGCTGGATTCATTATATGTACTACACCTTTCAGACTTGACCTATCCTGAGTCTTCGGTTTTAGGATGCACCTGTTAGGTTTCTTGTTTGCTTGTTCTAGGTTGAAGGTTCTACTTTGTCTTTTATAATTTGTACATTTAATTAATTGATGATATTAATAGTATTAATTATTAATATATCATTACCGAAAAAAGCAAAAAGTTGATGTATTTTTAATTTTATTCTTATCTCACTTTTAATTTCATTTGATATAATTCTTTTTAAAAAAAAAAATTAGCTGTTGGAAAAGAGTTAGCATGCATTTCTTCAATTAAAATAAGCATACATTATTCTTTTTAAAATATTCACAGTATATTTTTGAAATGCTATAAACATAATATCAATTAGTTTCATCTTTTCATGCCTAAAAAATAGCAAGTACTAAGTAGTACTTTAGTACTTGCATCATAGAGTTTCATTGGTATTAAGTGGTGCGATATCGGATAATAAATAATTAGGTTTTTTATCCTAAATATTTAAGGTTATTTTATTAGAATTATTTGAATAAGGATATTTTGAATGTTCAATATATTAATTAGGATTTTATTGGATTTTCTTATCATTATCTTTTCTAAGATGGTTTTAGATTTATTTATTTTCAAAAAAATAGGATATCTACTTATATAGGTTAGCTAGATCTTCCTATCATTATCTTAGATTTAAGTTAGATTTAGAATTTGATTTAGAATTATTATTATTTTATTATTTCCTAAACTCTATTTTAGGGTTCTCATTTGTATTTAACTTTAATTGAATTGAATAATGTTGTGTATTGAGTTTTTTTCCCCTCTTCCTCCCCTATTCCTCTCTAGTCTCTCACCTCCTGTTCTAGTTGAAAATAAACTGGGAAAGCCTTCCAACATTTTTATTTAAGGAAAATTACAGAAAAATATCATTTGAATTACAAAAATTATAAAATATCTACTAAATTAGTAAAAAATAATAATTAGGTTATCTAATAAGAATCTAAGATTTTAAAGTTTGAATATTGACAACTTGAGTATAAGAATTAAAAACTTGGATATAAAAATTGACAACATGAACTCTTTAAATTGTTACTGTGTATATCCAAGTTGCTAATAGTTATTTTTAAGCCGTCATTGCATATACTCATGTTATTAACATTCGAACTTTCAAATCTCATATTTCTACCCGGTCACCTATTTGTCTTTTTGCTAATTTAATAAACATTTTGGAGTTTTTATAATTCAGTGGTATTTTTCTTTTATTTTCCCTTTTATTTACAATCTAGTAAGTTTTGAATGTTTTTATTTTCTCCCAGACTTCACATAATGGCTTTCTAAAGTATTTGATATTAACCTACTTACTAGAGGACGTGATAGTACTCATCTATTTAGAGACTCGATTGATAATACTAGACTACTTATTCAAAGGAACCAAAAAGTGTCTACAGTCCATGCTCAAGGGGAAGAACTAGCTCTTGCCTTTTACTTAGCTTAGTTATCCATTCTATGGAGCTCAACTTTTTCTCACATTCTCTTGAAACACCGTATCTTTAACTAAGAAAAAAACTTCCACTTGCCAAAAGCTTTTAAATATCCTTATTGGTTTCAGTTTAGAGGTTTCATTCACATACATATCTGATATTTTGCATTCTAGAGGACAATCTTCATCCTCCAACTCCAACTCATCTGCAGGCTCTTGTTCCATATCATATTTTATTGCCAAAAGCCCAAAACCCCTTCTAATATCACTAGCACTATGCTTGATGATAGTTAATACTATACTGAAGCCTTTTTCATAAATAAAAGGCATGATTTATTGTTCAGTTTAGCCAATCGGACTTCTTTGCTGTATTTTGTTGTACAGTTCATCTATGGTGAAGCATAAGGGCACCATAAAAAGGGGGCTTTTCTTTTCTCCAATAACCAATCCTGAGCATTAAACTGTGTAAGCGCATACACCACAAACATTTCCCCAAAACAAATTAAGTGCCTTTTTGGGAACTCAGCGGAGAAGTAGTTTTTTTTTTAAATGGAGCTTTTGCAGAAGTCCGATTGAAAAAAAGTTAGATTGTAGATGTGATTTATCTTTGGATTGACGGTGGGAGAAGTGACTTTTTTTAAAAAGTTGAATCTATTTGGATTAGCGTTTGAAAAGCCCGTTTAGATGAGAAATGATTGAAAATGGTATGAAGCTTGTTGAATACTACATATATATTGTTTGTGTCAATATTGTTATAATTGATGTTAAAAAATGTGAATAATTTTTTTTAAAATAAAAAAGTGCAATAATTATTGAAAAAGAAGTAAAATACACTAAAACACTTAATTTTAAAATAAAAGATAATTATATATTTCAATCATAATGTCATACATGCAGTGGAATTTAATTAGATGACCTACCCATAACAGCCCTAACAAGTTCGTCTCTGATCATGACACGAACATGATTCATGTGTGTTGAAGATAATCTGTGAATAGTTGATGTGGATGCTACTTCAACTGGATCATTATTACCTTGAGCACTCACATTTTCTCTTTCAGCTTGCTGAAAATCCATATCTGTTTGGGAATTTCTGCGAATAAGATTATATATAGCCATTGTTACACAAACAATGCGAACTTGTGTTTCAAAACTATATGATTTCATTTCTCCCAATAGCTGAAACCTATTCTTCCATACTCCAAATATCCTTTCGATAGTGGTCCTCAAGCTTGAGTGATAATAATTGAACATCTCATTCTCACTTGTAAATCCGTCCTCAAAGAATCCAGATCCGAGAGAGATGATGAGAGTGAGAGAATGAGGTAGATGAGATTTTAAATAATAATAAATGCTCCTCTCTCAACGGTAGGAAATGAGACTAGTGAAAAAAAAGCTCTGATTTTCAGCTTTTGGGTAATTGGACTTTTTTTACAAATGCCCATCAGCTGGAGAAGCTTTCCCAAACGCATGGATTTTGCTCACTGGGCTTTTGGAAGTTCAGTGAGCTTTTTTTTTTAGCCAAAACGCATTCCCAAACAGCCTCTAAGGCGACTAAAGTCGCATACTTTGCACAAAATCTGAAATGGTTTAAAGAAGTGTTTAATACTTTTATTCAGTTTGCATCTAAAAGCTTTACAAACTGGAGAAATCCCTCCTGTCCATCTGCTCCAGTGTATATTTTAAAAAAAACAAAGGAGAAATAGTAAAAGGCAAGCATGCTTGATTCTGAAAAAAGCTACACCATTATTACTATTATAATTATTCACATACAAAAGCAGTGTTTGATGACCAGAATGAAATATGCTAAGCATCTTCAGCATCACTCATGCTGGCATGGGTGTCAATATAGAATTCAGGGGAGATGTCAATTTCATCAACAATCCTTCCTCTGTGACATGGGCAAGCACGAACATTACACACAATCAGTAAACCACATTGTATAATCCAAGAATACATAGCAAAGGTGTCAATAGAATAGAATGGAACCTCTCAAGGACAAAAGGCAGAAGAAGAAGAATAGGATGATACCTCTCAAAAAGAATTTTTTTTTTTTTGGGCCAAAAAAAAGAGAATAGGATGATATTGGTACCTCTCAAGAACAAACTTCCCCTCTTTATACTTATGGCTCTTCTCATGCACAGTCTCCTGTGGCAAAACAGTATAGTGTTAAAGGGATTGCAAAGTCTTTTGACAGTTGACTATAACTAGAAAATGGGAGCTTATGCATGATAAATAGTTCAATGACTCTCTTCTATAATTATTTCTCCCTGAAGACCAGGTTGGCCCAGAATAGGCTTTTAGAAGACCTAAGCCCATCATTAAAAGCCCTATAATGGCCCAAGGCTAAAACTTTGAGTTTGGTCCAATTATCTTTTATACAAATAAAATTTAGCTCAAATTCAATTTGAAGAACACAGTTATCTTTCTTTTATACTGGAAGGGGCCAACTAGGCCAAGCCCTAACTTGGCCCTAAAGGGAATACCATGTATAGGAGGATGAGCTTAAGTTTAAGACCAATGGCCTGGATTATGTTGGGCCATTCATATCCACGGACCAAACTAATCCACAAACAGCTCTATCCAGATTATGTATTTTAAGAGTTTTCATCTTTAACACTATTTGCAGATGCAAGAAGATGAAAGGGTAAAGTAGTGAAAAATTACATATTTCCAGCCAACTATTTGACCACAGCAACAGCAAAAGATATCGGCCACCGTATGCAATCCTGAAAGCATCATCCTCTCCTCTAGTACACCAGCTGTGATGTTCACACTAGATGACAGGCCCAAAACATTAGCATCTTTAAATAATCAGAAAAAAGTAATATTTTCATCCAAGAATCAAGGAACCAATCAATTCCTTAATCATACAATACTTAAAATCATTGCATGAAGAGAGATAAAACCTGGCTTCTGGTTTCTTTTTTTACAATAATGAGCTATGAAAAAGTTGGCCTTGGAACATGCTTTCAAACTCTCCCTCTCCCTCTCTCCCTCTCTATCTACACAAGCCCGTGTGGAAGTTCCTGTCTTGAATATCATACTTTCCCAATTTTACAACAAGTTATGCTATTATCTGATAGTACTTTTCAAATGTAAGAAACTCTCAAATGTTGTTGCATGCTCATAATAATCCAATTTTACTAAAGTTCTGCATGCACACACAGCATCTTCATTATTTTTATTAAAGAGCTGAATCAATTTCAGTCACAACTGTTAGGGTGAAAAGTTGATATGAAAGAAGTATCAATGGTCGGCCACAATATTCATAACGACAGAAATAAGGTCGCAAAACATAATTCAACATGGGAGGCAAGAAAATTTTCAGTGGAGGATGAAGAAATAATGAATTTGTAACAGAGCAATATACATTCCAACTGACACAATGCAAAAAATAATCTGTTTTGAACATAGAAACACAATGGATAATGGCTTTACTTCCTCAGATATATCAAAGGCATATCTACTTTAGGCATACACCTACAAGTTAAGCAATTTGGGAATATAGATTTTAAAGACACGTTGTTTCAGGAATTGGCTGGATAATCCAGCATGGCATAACAGAGCACCAATCTTCCTGCAAGTCTGAATCACAATATCACATCATAGATTCAATTTTGGGTATAGTCAATGCAACGATCAAACTTAGGCCAACAACATAGATTTGACTATTTCCAAATTTTGGTCGCTTAGAGAAGACCTGATATCGATTTCTTAGAAAGTCACTGTAATAAACCCAAGATCGTTGTCTACAAAAGGTTAGGGTAAAACTTTATTTACTTACGTCATTCTTTTGAATATGGTTACATATTCTCTGGATGTCCCCTCATTAGTGTATTACAATTAGGGCCAACGATTTGAAGATTCCAACTTCACTTATCAGAAAGCTTTCAATTTGCACAGAACTGTAAATATGTTAGAGAAGAAAGAGGAAAGAGCCGAGGAAACGAGAAAAGGAGATGAAGAATTAGCCTGAATAATTGCATTTCTTCTGAATACATTAACAAGTGATGGACTCAGCTAGTTGCAGACGTAGTGCTAAAGAATTTTTACAATAACATCCCCAAGAGTAAGGTTATTTACGATGAACTCCTGATTAAGTAAAAGAAAAGGGAATATTAGGGATTCCAAGTTATCACAGTTCAAGTCAGGAGATCAATAAATTTCTACTAGCAGGTTCTTTCAATTCTATGTCTCTGCATAAAATAATTTCTGACACTATTTTCACCTCGTCATCAAAAAATTCAACAGCTCATCCTCAGGTTTAATCCAATTTGTTGCTTTGAAGAAATTATGACAGTTGATACAATCAGTCAATCATGTCTCTTGCTTGGGATAGAGATGACAGAGAGTCAACAGAACACAGAAAAAGAAGCATTATTGTCAAACAATGGACCAATCAGCAGTTATCTTAAATGAAGAATAACTTCATCATATACCTGTACAAGATGTAATCTTCAACAAAAGGGGTTGTGTCATGGTTATAGAAGGAAGCGCACACACTCAAATAGAGAAAGACACACAAAATTAGACCTGGGACCTAAAATTCATAAACGCACAAGAATGCCCTTGATCTTGTTGCACTTTCTCACCTCAATTCTCAAGAAGCCGTGTTAAAACAATCAAAGCAAGAAAATTAGTGTTTATGCACTATTCCTGTCATTTAAAACTTCAAATTTCTTCCAAATATCATGGCAATTGGATCTTGCAGAGGGCTTGAACACATTCATATTATTGTCATCGAAGGACAAGGCATGTCATTTCAAACATGAAACTGCTCCCCTGGATCAGTTTGTCCCCTTAACTGGTAAAGCATTTATAATCCAATTCACAGGACTCGAAAGGCTATCAAAGTTAGTGTTCAATGATACAAACCAACATCTATGGTTTACTGAGCACATTCCCCTTTGGATACCATTTTAAATATAAGCTTAAAATCTATTCCATGATGCCAAGTTGCCAGCTACTATATGCAAACAATAGATTCCCGAATTAAAAACCAGAATGAATAACAAATAGCAACAACTCCATATGTTAGCAACTTAGGATTTAAATTGTGTATTCTAAATAGGTTACATGCTTTGCAAGTATGCATATAAATTCTGTTCAGCTATATATTTATATCGGTTGAAGATGTATAGTTTTCATTTTGAGTAGCTATCACAATGTTGATAAACAAATACGAGAAGGAGAAGTGGTTTACTGATGAATGCAACCCTCACAATAAAGAATGAGTTTTACAGAGTATGAGAACTACAAGGACCAGGTAGCTGGTGTTTCAAAATTATATAAAATAAAACAATAAAAAAATCACAGTAAAAGCGTTATCTGGATCAATAAGCATTTTTAATACAATCTAAAACACAAAAACATGAGTGACAAGCTGCTAATTTTAACAACTTAACATACAAGTTACAACACAAGCACTACCATAATTGTTATTTGTCACAATTGAATATCCAGTAAGAAATGCAAAATACTTACACGTTATTGAAGAGGTATGCTTTTCCCCGTCGGCAATGAAAAGCCTGAGATCATGATAAAAGAATTTTGTTTGATGAATTGGATTTTTTTAATCAATCGGATCATTTTAAGAACTATAGTAATGAAAACCAAGCAAAATCAACAACATAAGGATGATGCATACAATAAGAAAAGACGGAAGGGCGAAAAAGTCTCATTTTCATCCAATGAATAGCTATAGCGAAATGTTCAACCGGCTAAATGAGCTTTAAATCTTCCGATATTGGAAGATTATCAAGCTTTGAAGGTTTCTGAGTGTCAAGAACAGTTCTCCAGCGTTACCGCTTTGAACAACTTCGGTGTAAAACTGCCCCAATCCCATCAACTATCCAATGAATGAGTTACCACTGAAGTTTTAAAAAGCTTCATCGTCACTAAACCATGCTTGTACATCTAGATTACAAACCTTACAGACCCCAATTACACAAAAGACGGTAAATTGACAAACACTAACATGGATGTAGAATCGTTCTTTCCAATCAGAAAATTGGTCTAAGGTTACCAATATAGAAAGAATAATACCCGAGAGATGAGATCATCGGCTAGGGCCAGGTGGGTTTTGCAGAACTTGCATCTGTAAGACCTGCCCTCCAGCTCCACGACGAAGATTCTTCCCATTTTTTTTCCGCGTTCTGCTTTTCGCTATTATGGAGACTCGCGTACCCGAACCTGCAAAAAGATAAATGGGAGATTTCAAGTCCACAGGGAAAGGAATAGAGGAACCGAGGAAGAATTAGAAATTGGCGCAGCAATATGGGCCAGGCTGGGAAGTACAGACTTGGCTCTGCTATGTGTTCTCGGAATTTCAGATAAGATCTGGCGGCGCCGGAAAATCTCTCTCCCCCTCCAAAAATAACACTGTTGCCCCAAACTGGGCAGATAGGGTCTGTTTGTTTGGTTGGACGGAGGGGGGGGGGAGAATGGAGAGGGATGATTTTTATATTACTTTGTTTAAAGTGATGAGAGGGGAGGGGAGATAAGTGATTTTAATATTACCTTGGTTGGTTTGTGGAGGGAAATATTTTGATTTAGACAATTTTATTTTTTTATTTTTTTTTTAAATTATGTACAATATTTAATAAAATATATTATAAATATAAAATTATAATTTAATAATTATAAAAATTGAATAAATATAACTATATTTATACTAATAAATATTCAAAATTACATTATATGGTTTTACTTATTATATATATACAAATGACTACAGGTATTTTTGTCCAATAAAAAAAATTTAATCTCCCCTCCAAATCCCTCCAATTTGTTTGGTTCAAGAAGGGATGGGAAGTGAGATAATATATAATTTACCATTTTATCCTTATATATTAGTTTATATATATTTACTTATATAAATTATTTAAATTAGTTTACACCTCAATATAAATTATATAATTTATGAAAATTCACTCTCATCAATACAACCACAATTTGAATCTCGTTTTCTAGTTGCAGAGTATATATAAATTAATTTTTTTTGTTCAGCTATTATATAAATAAATATAATTTATAAAAATAAAGTTTTATCCAATGTGCAAAAAATCAAACTGGACTGGCCGGTCAGACTGGAAAACAGATGAAACGGTCACTGGTCCGGTTCGGTTGGTGTGTTAAACCAGTGAACCGGTCAAAATCGGTGGTCGGACCGGTACCCTTTTGTTTTTAAATACATTTTTTTATTCATCTAACTACTATCTTGCGCTATTTTTTAAGGAAAAAATAAAAGTTTGAAGATCAAGAAAAAGAGAAAAGTAAGTAAATAAAAAATAAATCTAAAAAAAAGATTTTGAGGGGATATAATAATCAATTAATTATAGAAAATGAGATATCATTGTATGAGTACAGGCACTATAACTAATATTAATAAATTTTAAGTTTTTTTTCTAAAGATTTTCATTTTTATCTATAGAATTATATATATATATATATATATATATATATATTCACTAATAAATTATAATATTTTAATATAACCGGTCCGATCCCAATTGACCCTTGAACTTGTGCCTTGACCGATTGCCCGATCTGATTTTTTGTTTCTTGGTTTTATCACATCATATATTCATAACATGCGTATTAAAATTTGATATAATAATAGTATTTTATTTTTAATCATATAAAATAATATATTTTTTCCTTTCATTATCTTTATTATATTTTGTCCTTTCCTTCTGTCATTGATCTCGCAAAGCTTCACTTTCCTTTGAGTATGATCATCTACTTGATTTCGACCAGGTACAATGAAAAATGTTTGGACTTAGCAAAACACGAACAATGAACAATAAAGGATTATTTTTTTAGCATGAGTATAGATGGAATATTACCAAATATATGAGGGCAAGTTAGTCTACAAATTTGGCTCCCCTCCAAAAAAAAACCCCAATTTGGAGGGGACCAACATGAGAGGGTTGGAGGGGCTCATTTTTTCTTCCCCCCCCCCCCGGTTTTAATAAATCAAACAAAGTAATGTATCATCCCCTCTTCTAAAACAAAATAAACCTTAAGGCTATATTTGGCTCGATAGAGGGGAGGGATTTTAATGGAGGGGACGGGAGGGGAAGGTTTAAGAGGGATTTTCTTTTACTTTGTTTGAATTGACAAAAAGAGAGGGAGGGATTTTGACATTACCTTGTTTGGTATAGGAGGGGAAGGGAGGGAAAACATTTTTATATGGATAACTTTACCCTTATTTTATTTAATCTGCATTTTATAACTTTCTAACATATTTAATAAAATATAATTATAAATGGTATTCAATACATAGAATTATAATTTTATAATTATAAAATTTAAATAAATATAATTATAAAATGTGTGACAGTTTTGGGTAAAGAATGGAAAATGCACTATGGGAATATTACAAAATAGTAGGGACATATTAGTTAATGTATATCTAAACATTAACATTTCTCTCCAAATTTCCTCAATTTTTGGGGGGGGGGGGAGTTAGGAGGCCTCCTAAAAATTTGAACAATCCAAATAAGGGGAGGGGAGCAAAATCCCCTCATTCCCCTCCCCTCCCTTCCCCTCATACCAAATAGACCCTAAATGTATGTTTGATTTGAGAAGAGAGCCCTTCCCTCATAGCCCTCCCGGCAAAATTAGGGGATTTGGAGTGGAGGATTAATATTTTACCTCACAATGTTTATTTTGTCAATGAAGATTTTTGATTATCTCATTTGTTATCCTCCTCTACTTTTGTTTTAAATTTTTTTATTGTGTACATATATATTATAATTATAATATATTACTTATTTTTGTATATATATGATAAGTAAAACCATGAAATATAATTTTGGATATTTATTAGTATAATTATAATTATATTTATTCAATTTTTATAATTATTAAATTATAATTTTATATTTATAATATATTTTATTAAACATTATACAGAATTTAAAAAAAATTAAATAAAAGAGTAAAATTGTCCAGATTAAAATATTTTCCCTCAATTCCCTTCTAAAATCAAAGAAGTTAACATTAAAATACCTCCCTTCCCCTCCCCTCTCTCGAACTAAACAAGAAATTATAGGTGGTTGTTTTACATTTTTTCTGGACAAGCCCAGATACATATAAGAACTGGTATTTTGAATAAAATGAAATGGTATTTTGACTAAACGTCCTAAAATTTGTATCCCCTTTGATTTTTTTAAGGCATTTTATATAAGGAGTTAGGGGAGTATTGATGATTTTTTCCCAAGTTTCCTCCAGACAAATTGGAAAATTTTTAATTTATTTTGTCCTTTTTAAAGTTTTTATAATATCTATCTACTATTAATCTATCTATTGATCTATTGATTATATATAAGGAGGGATGTTGAGTTGAGTTGCAAAAACTCAGATGATCTTAGAAGATACTTTGGCGTGCCCTTATTGCAAGAAAGCGTTCGGAATGGCACCTACGAGTATATTGAAGATAATGTAAAGCACAAACTCTCTTGTTGGGCAGCTAAGACCCTCTCCCTGGCTGGGTGTATTACCTTGATGAAGTCAGTTTTATCAGCCATTCCTTCTTATGCGATGCAAACCACTAAGTTGCCGAAAGGGGTGTGCAACCGTATTGAACAACATATTAGGAAATTTTTATAGGGAGGTATGGAGAGCGAACGGAAGCTGAGCTTAGTGAAGTGGGATGACATGTGCAAACCATTTATAGCATGTGGTTGCTGCTAGGGGTGAAAATAAGCCAGGTGGTTTGACCTATGTTTGGCCTGGTCATGCCTAACCTATTTCCATTTGTTTAATGTTTGAATATTTAATGTTTGAAATTTTTGAATCCATTGCAATTTTGCTTCATCACTATTTAATGTTTGAATGTTTGGCAAACAACTTTAATCATTCAATTCTAATGTAGATTACAAGCTTAAATAAGTATATTGTTACAAGTAAACCACTTAAATAAATTCTAAAATACAAGGAGAAGCTAACTAACAGTCAAAAGGCTTGGAATCGTGTTGACTGTTGCTTAAGGTGTTGAGATTGGTAGGCACACAGCGGAAGAATTAAAATTTAAAATTAAAAAAGTTTATCAATCTTAATTGCGGATATATCAAAAGCATTTAAATCGAGTTAGAAAGAGTCATATCTTATTCATGTTTGTTTGAATGCCCACAATCATCAACATATTGCGAGTTCTCAAATCTCCATGCTTGGTTGCTCCTTAAATAATTTCCCTGGCATCTACATGTCCGCTAATTCTTCTTAAAAGCATCGAACTCTATGAGTGTGAGATTAATCATCCCCGACATCAACATGTTGGCGAGTTCTTCTTTTGAGTTTTACCTTTTGGATCTTAAGGAGCTAACTATTCAGATCAGCTCCCTCTACTGGTATCCATACAAACAGGACCCAACACCGGCAGTGTGCTAGTGCCTCCAATGTCCTTCTAGGGTTTTCTTACGGCTCTATTTTGTTCGTCGTCTGTAGAAAACCCTAACTTTTACCTTTTATAACTAGTCAGTGTTATGATGGATATTGGATTTTTAAAATTAATCTTAATTAATTTTAAAATCATTATCATATCAATTAACACTTAATTATTTTGATAAGCTAATTAAATAAATATGGTTTAATTAAATCTGTCCAACAGTTTTAATTTAACCTATTTATTTAATTAGAATAAAGAGCCAATCGAATTAGATTTAATTTATCTTTATAAATTAAATTTGAGATATTATCATATAATATCTTTATATATACACAACATAATAATATTATCATATAATATAATATTATCATATATTTAATATATATTATCAAATAATATATATTATGTATGTATGTATATAGTTCAAAAATACATTTGTGCATATATAATATTATTAATTTTCTTTTCAAATATAAACACACACACACACATATAAATATTTATCAAATAAATATTCGCACAACATGTGTGTGTGTAATTCGTCCACCATAGATTAAACATTGTATTCATTGAAGCTTATACGTATCTTAAATCCAATGAATCTGGACATTATAGTTTGTGTTGGGATATTCTTGTGTGCGACCTTGTAGGCCCATATGAAGTTGGCAGTGGGCCAATGACTATACTAACCCACAAGTCGTAAGCGGCCTTTAGCAAGATATTACGACTACCCAATTCATATGAGGATCGACAATACGGAATAACCTGTCGTATAATCATATCACGTCCCTTTTGTCACATGATATTTCAGTCAAGGATGAGGCATGGAGAATGTCATCCTCCTATTCCTGACCATTACTTTCTTGATCCCTGAGTAATCTGACTATAGAAATGGAAACTCATTTCCATCGTAGTATGACCAAACATTTATCAGACTCACTGATTGAGAAGCCCAGTAATATCTCTCTACTAATGTGAGGGACAAATTTCATTTTGACCATTCACATTCATCTGCATGAAAACCACTAAGCTTGATTGTAGCATTTATCATCACCCGGTTAAAGGTGACTTTTGACTAAGTCAAAGCTTAATGACTCTCATATAGGAATCCATGATGATCTCAGGTCAAAGGGCATTGTGACGTGGTTATACATGAGATAAGCTTATGACTTGATACATGCAGCTTTCTCATAGCGGGTCGGTCTAGCACCTTGTACTCCTACAAGTGCATAAGGCTTTGATTCGTATCCCCATACATTATCAAAGTCATACTGGTCTTATTTCATCTTTGCTCTCATATAGATGACCGACCAGGGACATTTAGGACAATCATTATAATTTATCCAATGATACAGTTATCACAGTGAACATGCGAATAATGTGATAACTAAATAGAAAAATTTATTAAATAACAATGTTAAAAGTACAATGATTGACCCCTATGGCACAATTTCCAACATAAGGCTCTTCACAGTAGTGTAAATTTTCTCTTGTTTTTGGTCTGCAGACAAGCATCAATTAATCAATCTAATAATAAGAGAAAACTATGAATTTTTGCGGAGCAACTGCTAGCAGTTTGAATGTTTAATTGTTTGAAGATGTTGCCACCCCTTTTCCAAAGAGCTTGAAAATGCAAATCATGCAAAATGTTTAATGAAAGATGTTTGAACATTAAACATTAATGTTTAATGTTTATGACATTAATGAAAGATGTTCATGCAAAATGTTTAATGTTCGCAATTTCAGTACTGAGTATGTTTTGACATTAATGTTTGAAATTTTCATGTTGTTTGAACATTAATGCTGTTTGAAATTTTCATGCTGTTTGTGGTGAAGATGAATATCGTTCTAAATTGAATGAAGAATCAATTGAAGCACTTATTTGTGGTGGGGATTGTCTTTGCAACAAGTACGGTTTAAAGGAGGAACAAAAGATAAAAAAATTTCATTGTTAAAATAATGTCATTTCTTATACATATTACTTGTTAAATTGTGTTATGCTCTAATACTATATATTTGATTAATTTTTTTCAAGGTCTTCGAAGGAGAAGAAGAAATTATATTGAAGATTTGATGTGAAAATTGGTGAATTTGTAATGAAAATTGTTATGTTATATCTGGTTTCATATTTTATGATGTATATTAGGTCATGAATATTAATTTATGTAATTAAGCTTGTTTTCGGCTTGTTTGAAGTAGACCTGTTAGCTTGCTTAAAATCTTTTAAAATTTCAGGCCACAGGCCAAGCCAAGCTCAGGCTGGAAAAAATGCCTCTTACAGATCACAGGCTAGGCTCAGGCCATTCAGTTATGAAACATGCCTGTTTCCACCCTAGTTGCGGCATGAGGAAGCTAGAACAACAAAATCATGCTTTCCTTATGAAGATGGGTTTTGTTTTTCACGCCTAAACCTCCTTTAGGTTCAGGTGTTACGTAGCAAATATGGTTGGGATGATTTTGTGGGACCATATAAGCAAAATCGCGACTGTTCATATTTGTGGTGGCATGTTAAGAAGATGTGGAGTTGGGAACCAAGTGGGAGCTTGGAGATGGCATGCATACTCATTTTTGTTCTGACAGTTGGCTTCTCGGTGTGGGTTCTCTCAAGCTCTTGGCTTTTTCGTGAGATCTCAGAAGATAAGGCTTCTCTTCCCATTAGTAACTTGTGAGAAGGGACGGTAGTTGGGACTGGGATCGTTTTCGTGGTGACCTCCTAATAAATATTATCTCTCTTATTGAAGGCTCTAAACCCCCCTCCATGGATGGCGGTGAAGCTTAATGCTACTGGGATGGTACTAGTGATGAGCATTTCTCCATTACTTTTGCTTACAATATGTTGTGTGAAGATGATTCACTAGAAGTAAATAGAGACTGGGATATTGTTTAGAAATGGGAGGGGGTACAACCTGCTTACTAATAATATCGAACACTACCAACTACATATGACAAACTCTGATCTGTGTGTGAGGTGTGGTATTGGGGTGAAAGATATTGATCATGTCTTACGAAGATGAGAGTTCGCCCAGAATATGTGGAAACATTTATCACCTCCAGGACAATTAGCATACTTTCTTAGTAGGGACTTTAAAAGGTGGTTGTCGCAGAACCTGGCGAATGAGACACAATGTCTTAGTGGGAAACCGAGATGGGGCACCTTGTTTGATCTCACATGCTGGAAGCTTTAGGTATTGAAGCTAATTCATAAACTGCACGTACTTATGGAATTCAGTGAGGAGGCAGCTAATTTGGTGTGTCTTGCACGTGGTGCCACGGGAGGAAGGAAAAGAGTTTTATTACCTCTGCAGGACGTGTCATTCGTGATCATAAAGGCCGTTGGATTATGGGTTGCTGCCGACATATCAAAACATGCATGTCTCTTCATGCGGAACTCTGGGCTCTGGTATATGGTTTAGAATTAGTGTGGTCCACAGGGTATAGATGTGTTCTAGTCCAAATCGATTCCTTGGTCGTGTTAAATCTGATCCAACGTGGGGGGAGTAGTTCCAATGTTCATACGGGGCTCATCAAGAAAATTCATAGGCTATTAAATCAAGATTGGCAAGTCAACATCTTGCATGTTTACCTTGAGGGGAATAGAAGTGCAGACTTCTTGGCAACGTATGCGCTGGGTTTGGACTTAGGCTACCACTTGTTAGACGAACCACCAGGAGCTCCACAGCGGATTCTGCATGAGGAAGCAGAAGGTATTGGTTATGCAAGACTTTGCATCACCACTGACTGATCTATTATGATCTCTTCCAGTTATAAACAAAAAAAGGAGGGACGTTGAGACTTGAGAGTCTTTCCTCCTGTTATATGATATATAAACACCTCCATTCATAAGATGTTCTTCTGCTAACTTCTTATAACAACAAATTGTTCAAAACGTTTAAAACTTTAAATTAATATATATTATCTATTATCTATATGTAATATATATATAATTTTAGCTCCCTTTATTTAGGAAACCCCCTTTGTTTTATCTAAATCTAAAATAGGTTAAGATGTATTTAGTATTCTAAAATATTTTTTCAGGTATATGTCCTTAAGTATTTTGTAGTGTAGTGCACCCACCACTCTAAACTATGCTTTTCTGGTCCAGCACCATGAAATATTTTTTTAGAAAAATCTCACTTATGTCCTAAGAACCAGAAAAAATATAAGAAAAAAGTCTCATTATAGATTTCTTTATAAAAAAAGTCTTAGTATAGAATCTTCTACCAAAAAAGTCCCTAGGGACTTCATTGAGCCCAAATGTGAACTTACATTATTGAGAAGTGTATTGACTATAGAATGTTTATTGACAAACTCATATATATTAACTAAAGCAGCTTATGTTGACAAGTGTATGTAACTATATTGATAAGTCATAGAGTAGCCATTGACACGTCCTTCTATGTTAACTAATCTAGCTCCCATTGACAAGTATATATCACTATATTAATAAGTCATAGAGTGACCATTAACAAGCCCATCTATGTTGACTAAGCAACTTCTATTTACAAGTGTATGTTATTGAGGTCCTTGGTGACTTTTTTAAAAGATGATTCTACATTGGGACATTTTTATAGAGGAATCTACATTATGACCTTCTTGATATTTTTTCTAGTTCTTGGGACCTGAGTGATATTTTTCCTATTTTTTCAGGTGCGTATAATACCATAAACTATTTTTTTTGGTGTATCCAATATCATAAATTTTGTTTAAGTGCATTCAACATCCTAAATTATCTAAATTGTTAAGTGCAAAATTACACAAAAAAAAAATACTTTAGGGTGATGGACACCCTTGAAAATACTTGAAGAATACTATAGGTCGTTGGATGTACTTAAAAAAATATTTTTAAGACGTTGGATGTACTTAACCCATTTAAAATTTTTTGTAAGGGCCTGTTTGAGTTGGCATTTAAAATTTATGTTTACGTAAGTTGAGACAAAACTCTTCTTACATACTTATCGTATATACTGTAAATCAGGTTGGAAAAACAGCTTCCATCACTGATCCAAACAGGCATTAAGAGTTCTTAAGAAAAATAAAATAACTCCTTTTATTTAGGATTTTTTTTCTCTTAATTTTTTTTTGGATAATGTAGTGAATCAAATCAATCTCATAACTATTCATGTGGATAGTGGTTCAAATAAAAAAAAATAGGGGAAACTTATATTTAGTTCTTGGATAAGAAAAAATATGAAAAAAATGATATTTTAAAATTTTAAAATTACATTTAAGTCTTTGAGATTTTTTTTTATAATAAATTTTAATTGTCAAATGTTAGTGGATTTATCAATAGATGTTTATAGACTTGTCAATACATGCCCATTAACTTGTCAGTGTACACTTATAAATTTATCGGTGTAACACCCTAAACTTATTAGTAGAATTATAATTTATTATAAAAAAATTCATAAAACTTAAATATAATTTTAAAATTTTAAAGGATTATTTTTCATATTTTCGTGACATACATGCAATTTTACAAAAAAAACTATACATGTGGATTTGTCATATTGGGGCTTTAGTGCAATTTTCATTTTCTGATATTCCATCCTTGCCCCCCTAAAGTGAAAACCCTTTTTTCCGCTTTCTCCTCAGATTTTCCCCTCCCCCGGCTTCCTTGCTTCGCTCCTCTCCTCCTCTAGCGTCATCATCGCCGCCTGCTCCTCCAGCCGCCGCCTGCTCCTCCAGCCGCCGCCTGCTCCTCCAGCCGCCGCCTGCTCCTCCAGCTTTCCGCCTTCTTCATTCAGGTAAGTGTCATAGTTCGTTCTTCATTCTTGTTCTTCAACTTACTTCTTCATTCGATCCTTCTTGTGTGTACTGAGAATCTTGAAGTTTTTTTTGGTCTATTTAAGTTTATTGCTTCGTCTGGTTAAGTTTAACTTGAAAGTCAGGAGCTTGAAGAGAAATCTAATTGTTTTTCATCCAAATTTTCTGCATATTAAATTATTTTATTTTATATTTTTTATGAATGCGACAAGAGCTATTAATTATCACGGCTCTATCGTCTAAGGTCCAGTTCGTACTCCTTATTCCATTCATTATTTCTGTAGTGACGTCATTTGCCTTATAATCATGAGAGTAAATTTTGATTCATTGTTTCACATGTATTCAGCCTCTTCTACATTAGAAATCAATTTGAAGCCCATAATTATGCTCTTTTTTTCAGTTCCTTTCTGCACAAATGGTTTAAGCTGACTTATGCCATCCACACAGATTTATATAGCATGCATGTTTAGCAGTATATCATATGACAACTTGCAGAAATATTCAGCTTTTATGTGTATGCTTCTCTTGTAGATGTTTGAGAATCTTGAAAGTTTGATTATATAGTGTTTGATGGATTGCCTGTGCGAACCTAAAATAAAAAAAAATAAAAAACTTTCAGCTCAATGTCAATCCTATACTGATTATCATACTGAAGTAAGATACCCTTAAAAGGATTTTGCTGTTAAGTTTATTTTTTAGCATCATGGCTGGGTTGTACAGCTATGCTTGTGACAAGTAAAAGAAGAAATGCCTCAGCATAACAGTTATACACTTTTACTTACTAATAAGAAAACCTCAGTAAAAAAGCTACAGCCTTTTGAACCAAACCTCCCCTCCCCTCTCGTTCAACCAAACAAAGTTCATAACCTCCCTTGCCCTACCCCCACCTACCTTTAATGAACCTCCCCTACCCTCACCTCTGTTGAACCAAACACACCCTAAGTGACTGTAGGGGACATACCTCTGATGAAAAACCAACAGCTCTCCCAACAATGAAAGGCACCAAAAGAAGTTTCTGTCCCATCACTGACTCACTCCATTATATTTTATTTTGCTGGCTCCTAGATACATTACTTGCTCAAGGTCTAAGGTAAGTTATCCATTTAGCAGAAACGGCTTTTACTAATTAGGTTGTAAATTAGTGGTATGGGTTGCATTTTGTCTTTACTATCTATCTAGGGTTTTTCCCATTGTATGAAATTTATTTGGTTTAGTGCTGAATCTTTTCTTTGTAATTGCTACTTATATGCTTTTGCTATCCCTTTGTATAATAGGGAGCTGTACCCATGAGTTCGTCTTTACCTGATGCTTTTCAAGATGGGCAGGTGCCGCTTCTACATCTTTTGAATGCTAAAACATGTCCAACTTAATTATCCATCCATTAGAATAGACCTTTTTTTTTTTTTTTTTTTTGGTGAAGATTAACATTGTTTCTGAGAACTCCATGATGTTATTGCCTTTTCCCCTCTCATTGGCAGGAAATAATGTTGGAGTTCCGTGCTGGAAAAATGTTTCTTGAGGGGAAAAAGGTTTGCCCTGACACACGTAAAGGGCTTATTCGCATCGCTAAGGTGTGATGCTATTTTCTATGAAATAATGTCCTCCCTTTAGATTTACTCTTTTAGAACATTAATCTCATTATCTTGGTCAAGTTTCAAATCATGAAGTCCACTGCTTTGAGATTTTTAGAGAAGTTGACGGTTTTTTGTTTCAGGGTGAGGAGGGATTAGTCCACTTTCAGTGGCTTGATCGGATTCAAAATGTTGTTGAAGATGTATCCTAGCTTTTGTGTGATTGAGCAGCATTTAAGTGTTCCATAATGTTACTCATTGTTTGTAGTGCCGGCAATTCCAGTTTGTTTCTTTAAGTTCCTCTCTCAGTGATTTTTTTTAATTTTCTTGCGGGAGCTGTCGTTCCTCTGTCATACACAAAATGAAATTATTTTGATTTTTTGCGGTGAAAACATAATTTATTTACTAAAAGAACACTAGTGCGTTGAGAATGGAGTGCTCCTGTGGCAAATGTCAGGGATAATTATTTCACGCCAAACGTTTAAGCTATCATCTAATTTACTCACAGAGGAGAGAACTCTTAGCTTGAAGCGTGAACTAAAATATAGGCATGCCAGAGGAGAAATATCAAACTCAAGAATTTTCTAATTCCTTTGTGAATCCATCAGGGATGACCCTTTGTTTGTTATTGTTGGTTGTGTCTGTAAAATTGTAGTTTGTGAGATTTTCAAACAAATGTAGAAGCATTGATTGAATGTACATTTCAGAATGAAATGTCCATTTTTGTTAATCTTTCACTTTGTAGATTTTCTGTGTGATAGCCTGAAGTTTCTATAAGCGAAGATGTAATGGAGAAGGACAAAAGTGGCACATATTACAAGTTTAGGGATAAAATTAAACCAAAGAAGGTCAAGGGACTAGATTGAAACAAATAAGTCAGTCAAGGGACTAACATGAACATTTTGGTTGCTTTCTGCTGAGCGTGTCTTGGATTTCTTTGACCAAATCTGCCACAGGATCAGATAATTTTTCCAGATGAGGCTGTTTTTGAGAAGGTGTCACTTGTTTGTTGTCAGTTAGTTCGATTTTTATAATTCCTTAGCTATCTTGATGATGATTTTGGCTATTTTCTTTTTCTTGGTTGCATAGGTTAATCAAGCATCTGGAAGGGTTTACATATTGAGGTTCAATAGCGACGACAGGAAGTTTTTCTTCTGGATGCAGGTTTATCATATTGCAAGTTCATCTTCTGTATTTTTTGTTCTATAGCTGTGACTTAGTTTTTTTAATTCTGATTTATTCCTTCATTGTTTCTAGGAGCCAAATGCTGATGGTGACTTGCAGCTGTGTAACTCAGTGAATGATCACTTAAACAGGCCATTAGGTGAGTGGCTGTGTTGTTGGCTTGGCTCATTGCTACTTTCAGTCAGAAAATGTTGAGCTTCCTTCTAATTACCGTGCATTGCCACTCATAAGACATACTTGCGATTCTGATATAGTAGTGTAATATGCATCTTGATCTAACGATCTATGAAATGATGGATCCATAATGCTCTCCACTTGGTATTCTGGAAGAATTCTTTATGGAAGTGGAAAAGGAAATAGAGGTGGAAGGAGGATTGGTTTTGGGGGGGTCTAAGCATGTTTGGTATGTAGATGGGAGGTTGATATAAATTTTACTTATCTATTTATATTTTGAAAGGACCAAAATACCCATGAAATTTGAAAAAAACTGAGAGAAAACCAGCACCATGAAGCATGTCCTGAAGAACCACTTTCGAACCACCTAAGCCATTCTACTAGTTATAACACTGCTGCCAAAAGAACCACTGCTAGAGAACAATAGTTACCTTCAAAGACCAGAAACCGCCATTAAAAGAACAAAGCAGCACTATCCAACCAATAATTCAGATTCACAAATTAAGAATTCAAAAGGCAGTCCAATCCACAACAACAGTCCAGCTCCGCAATTGCTCAAATATAAGAAAAAAAGGCCACAATTTAATTTTTGCAAATCCAAAAACCCGGTGTGTCGAAGAGCAATCAGCAACTGCACAAAAAAAGGGGTGTTGGTGGTGGTGGAGGAGATGTTGCTACTGTGTCCTGACCATTGCTCATCATCTCCACTGTTGTTCTGTTGTGGAGTTCAAAAGATGGAGACGATGGGGTGGCTTGACAGGGGAGGCTTTTATTGAGATGGTAGCTGAAGGAGATGGCAGCTGAAGGAGATGGCAGCAGATGGTCAGTGAGAGGTAGACAAGAGGGTGAAAGAGAGAAAGGGGAGGAGGAGATGGTGGCAAGGCAAAGGGACGATGGAGAGGTTCATCCAAGGGTGAAGAGGTCTAAACATAGACTTCCATGGAATTCCGAGGACTTGTGTTGTGTGAGGGATGAGACTCTTTTCTAGTGTTTCTGATGGAAATGACCTCCAGGGAAAAATTGACTTCAAGCACACCAAATGAGCAAAGTGCCAACTTCCAACTTCCTTTCCACTTCTAGTTCAATTAATCTTGTGAAAGGAAAGGAAAGGAAATGAGAATCCCTAGTTTTCGAGAAATTTTATATTTTTATTGTGCATAATGATTCACAAAACTTTCTTGAAGCCATGCCCTTGCAAACTATTGTTACTAATTATTATCATGTGGCTTTCAATTTTTAATGAGCTCTTTCAAATTTCAATACTCTCTAGTCGCAGGCTGCTTCTTGTCTCTTTTTATGATATTGTTCTTTAGGATCGTTCTACAAGTGGACTGTGTCATCCATCCTTTGATTGCCTGAACATATTGATATTTTGGCTCATATTATTTCTGCATGCTTGGAATTATATCGCATACAACTTACGAATTTTCAATTTATTTCAATTATTTGTAGACATGTTTTGATTGTACAGCACTTTAGCTTCTTACACTTCCTATTACTCCCATGATCACTTCTATCCATTATCCTTCATGATTTTGTCTATTGCAATAGCTTATTACTTGATGCAATGGTGTGAGATTGTATTTGTTTTTGTGTTCACCTGTATGCGTACTTTGATGAGTCTCAATTTTTATGAACTGCCAACTAGGAGGAACCACTTACATTCAATTGCTACATGTGCAGTGTGAAATGTCACCCATATTGTGTAATTTTCTTGCTGATTTGCAGAGATCCTTGGTGAAGAAGAGCCTGATGCATCTGTTCCTCTTCAGAGTTCTGAAGATGTGGCTGAGGATGATCTCTCGTCCAGGTGTTGCTATGTGTATTGGAATTCAAATTCAAATTGATTATAAAAGATTGATCACATGCTTGTATGCTGTCACTTTTGTATAATGAGTTTGATCCTTACCTCTTTCCTTGTTTTTCTATGAACTTACATTGCATTTAATGCTTACTGTGTCATGCAAGCTGAAATGCTTTTATAATACTATGGGAGGGGGATATTACACTCATTAGTGTTCTCATGAAGAATGGAAAAAGAATATATGGGATTATGCAATCAATGAGATGGGTAACTATCTGCAAGTCGGGAGCTAATCCTTCAGGGCTTGAATTAGGAATTCTGAAATACTATTACTATTTTGTTTATTATTTAAGCATTTATTAATAGTCTCCTCTATAAATCCTTGGTTTTGAGGCTTTCCATTCAGCTCAGTACTGGGATAAAATATCAGTAGTTTTTTAATTTCTCCCTCCATCATTGGGTTTCATTCTTTTCCCTCATGTCTCCCTCATCGGCACTTCTTCTTCTATTGGTCTTATATATCTTGTTCACTCCTGGTTTCCTCACACCATACTGGCTATATTATCCTTGCCTGTCTGTTAGATACCTCCATTTTGTTAGTTGGCTCTTGTCCACTGAGCAGATGGTTCCAATTTTTCTGGGAAAGATGTCAATAGAGATGTGACTGCTCTGAATTTGGTGTACTTTTGGTTGGATAGGCTGATTCCATGCAGTATTATTAGGGCAGAAGTTTTCCTTTTTGGGGTTAAGTCTGTCATGTCAATTGAAGATTAGAGCCTAGATTCATAAAGATCTAATTTAAAATTCTGGATAAAACATATGCCCATTTTGTTTTAATCATTTCTCATAAAGGAAAAGACGTAGGAGGGTAAGAATCTTGATGTCAACTTCTAGACTGCTGACGACCTGACTAGATGGACATGGCCACCTTATTTACTTTGTTCCAAGTTATTAAGTTTCTAATTTGTTCTTATCTGTTCTTGCCAGAGGATGATTTCTTAAATTCTCATATTCAAAATTTTCATTCATCTTTTGACGTTTGGTATAGAAAAAATGTAGCAGTACAGTCTGCTGTATTGCAATAATGAATTTTGGTGTGATTTTTTTGTTACTATTCACAAATGTATTTCCAGCCTTATCTAGTATTGTCATACACACTGATCCAATGGAATTTCATTTTTGTATAAAAGAGCTGCAAATTTGGTTGGCCCTAATTTGGGCACAGAAGCGACTAGCCATTCAGCATCTTCTGGTCCAGTAAAATTGGAAGATCTTCAGAGGATATTGAATAACATTGGGCCTGCAGGTAATATACATTGAGGTAATGTTTACATACTAATGGTTTTCTGTTTCTGTGGAACCTGACCCTTTTTGGCTTCTGATTTTATATTTTGCAGATAGCATTGGTGGTCCAGATGGAGGTATTGTATGATTTGCTATTTCATATAGTCCTTGTTATCTGTTAGACTATAAACATTCAGTCTATAAAATATCCGATGCCATCACATTCAAAATAGAAGGCCTCACTTATAGTCGAGGGTATGCATAAAAACTATGGAATACAGAATTTTGATTTGCTAATTTTTTAGATGTCTGGTCACCTAAGGAATGGCACAAAGAAAAAGGCCATTTTCTTTATGCATCTGCTTCCTTATTTAAAGCCTTGTGTTGGGAGATAGTTTGATTCAGAACTCAATTGTTTTCTTTGCAAGTTCAAGTTGTAACAAAACTTCTTGAAGCCTGTATTATAAAATGAGATTGTTAAGTCAGATAATTTTTATTTCAAATAATGACAGTTTTCTTAAATCTTGTGAATCACGTTATATAGCTAAATCGATTGTTTTCTTGCATCCTGCTAGGTTTGGGACTTGATGATCTATTGAAGCCTGAGTTAGTAATGCCATTAATTGAGACATTGCCTATTGAGCAGTGCTTAGCACCCTACTTACCCGAGGTATATGTCTACTTTTGGCTGATGTTTTCTGGTCGTTCATTTGGTTATAAATATACTTTTGTCACTCTTAATTTAGGGTCAGTGGTCTCCAGAAGATATATTGGAGTTGTTGCAGAGCCCACCTTTTCGTCAGCAAGTAGATTCATTTACTTATGTGAGCATGGTTTTTTTTGTTTTGATTCTTTCTTGTTTTATACTGTGTTATTTTTGGCCATCTTGTTTTATGGTATCTTTAAAATCTTTTTGTTGTACACTTTATTTCTCAAGAGCTTATCATGCATTTTTCTTTTCTTTATATAGGTACTTCGGACAGGTCAGATAGATTTGTCTCAGTTTGGAATTGATCCAAGTAAATGTAAGTGATTGGCATTTTAAATTTTAAAAATCCCTTTTAGTCTTTTGCTTATTCTGTACACTGTTAATGGTGTGTCAAATAGAAACGGGAATTGTTATTGAACAAAACCTTTTGATTTTCTTGAAGCTATCTGATGTAGAAAACATGACTATCTTTTTGTAGAGTCAGCATTTTTTGTGTTTTTTATAGCAATAAAAATATATCAGAAAACATTATCTTATTATTTCAATATTGTTGACTTGTTTTTCTGTCATGGCAGACAAGTTTACAGTTTTATCTTTTCTGGAGGCTCTTGAGGATTCTGTTTCTAGGACGGTAGCCTCTGAGGAGGAAAGGCCAGATGATCAAAATTCCAGATCTCAATCGTGTAATCGTAATGAACCTATGGATGAGTCTTAGGGGTGAGGTTCTTTAATCATCTGTTTTTCTTTTCTTTTCTTTTTTCTCCTTTTCAAATCCATAGATGGATACCTGTTATTCTTGATGAACATATTTCGTCTTATAAGAGAAGGAAAAGATAAGAATGAGATAATGATTTAATGTACTTAGTATTTTTTTTTTTGTTATACTGAACAATAAATTCCGAGCTGTTTCTTTCTCCGTTCATATTTTTAATAATCTATAGCTTATGTAATAGCCATTCTCTTTAAATTTCTCTAATAACGGATCGCAATCTCGCATAAGGAGTTTAAACGTGTCCAATTTGATCTCCCTCTAGTTTGTATTTAAAGGCTGAACCCATAGGCCTCGATTTCTTTAAACACCAATTTCGCATGTTTTGGTCTCATTTGGATGATTCAGAGAATGAATTGAGCCCCCCACTTGGAGTTGTCATTCTTCAAATGAAATCTGAAGACGTTGGATTGCCACAAGTGTTACTTTCCACCTAACCGAAATGCCTTACACAAGACTAGTCTTGTTGGTTCATGCAAAATTACGCATCAAATGGTAAGCATCATCACTATAACCAAACCCATTATGGCCAGTAATAGCGCAACACATGACAATGCACCCTCCATTTTCTTTCCTATGAAAATTTAAAGCTAGGGATTCATATGGAGAGTACTGACAAAGGCTCTGAATCATAGTAGATAGGTAAGAAACCAGCAGAGCATCCAGTGGTAGCTACAAATGAGAGACATGAATAACTCAAAACAAAGAGATTACAAACATTGTAGTCAAAAATTCACGAGTTTGACTGAGTTCATGTTTTTAGATGAGATAATCGAGTCGACTAGCTCACAAACTCGCACTGGTCATAAACTTGACTAAACTTGTTGCTGACTCGGTCAAACTTGGCAAACTCACCGTTCTGAAACTGAGTTAGGTGAGTCAGAGTTTTGGCTAGTAAAAGGAAACTGATACAAGAAAAAAAGATTGAAAATACAAGTTTACCACTTTTGTGCCACCATAATCTTCCCCCAAGTTTACCCCTTTGCTTTTCCTTCTTCTTCCATAGCTTGGCACCTGTGCCTGCTAGTTTTCTCATCTCTAGACGAAGAAAGAAAGAGGATGTGGAAGCTAACAGCCTGACATATTAAGGTGAAGTTTTGTCTTTAGAGCAAATTGTCATTAATTACCCCATTCTATCATCTTCCCTCGTCGTCCTTCTCTCTAGCTTCGCTTTGCTTTTAGTCTTTTCTTTCCAATCTTTAGAGAAAATTGCAATTGGCTGCCCCATCCTATCAACTTCTCTGGCCTGACACCCCCCTTCTTCTTCCTTTTTATTGAGGGAAAATCCCAATTAATTCAACTAAAATACTAAAATCCAGATTCATGCCCACATATAGATAAAAAATTATAACTTAAAACTCCACAAGTATACGGGTTGTATCAAGTAATAAAGAGTGAGTAAAGTATCGTTCTCATGAGGATTTGATATTAATAATTCAGTTGAGTAATAATTTTACACTTTTATTTAAGTTGATCAACCCAAATTGACTTTAAATAAGTGAAAAGAAGTTAAAATCAAAATAAATGAACTGTTACAATTATCAAACGAGCAACTCAGAGTCATTAATCCCTTATTAACTTCATAAACCTTGTTTTTACTAATTTAATTAGCCTTAAGGTCAATTTTGTTAATCTCAAAAATAAATAGCTATAAATTCCTATCAGCCCACTTACAATCCTCTCTTAAGTATAAATTATTATGTCTAACATAATTACTGAATAGGCAAGATAACTCGAGCACACTCTTCAATAATTATGTGACCATTAGGTATATGTCTATCTTAATTGCAAATTAAATCACAATCTAATAACATATTAATCTCATAACCTAATTAAAATTCCTTTCGTCAAGGTAAATCCAAATGACTAAATTCATATTCAATGATATCCAGCCACTAAATAGACAAAGCTAAATAAGATTAAGTAACTAAAATTAACATCAATTATAACTCAACAATGAAAACAAAATTTAATCCACATATAATTTCATGGCTCCTCTAAGTTACACAATAAACTAACTAAACATAACTAAAAAAAGTCAACATATTCATAATTCAAAATCGCAAAAAAAAAAAAAAAGAGAGAAAAGGAAAAGGAAAAGGAAAAGGAACATAGTATTGATTCAAAACCTCATCTTGAAACTCCAACTGCTCCTCTATCCAAATAATTACTTTGGTTTCTTCTCTTTTTCAAAGTCCTCTCGTCCTTAAAAAAAAAAAAAGAATGGAATTCGAATGCCTCTGTATCCCTCTCCCCCTCTCGTTCTTGCTCCAAGAAGAAGACACTGATGATGTGCGACTGCCTCCCCATTTATTCTTCCAACTCGTTACTTTGTACTTTGAGGTTTTCCCCAATTCTTTCTAAAACGGTGATGTCACTCTATGAAAATCAATGAGGAGAATATATTATATAATAATAATATTAGTTGCATTCTTTTTTTTTCTTTTAAAAAACTTCCCATTATTATTATTTTTCCTTAAATTTAAAAACTTCTATTTTAATTTAAAATCCCACAAATGTTATGCATCAAATTGATATCTCATAAAATCTTTAAAATATTTCTTTAATTCAGCATAAAAGACTTCCTAAATATATCAAGATATATCTTAAATCTATTAGAAATGGGAAGTTATGATAGATACTTTTAACAAATTCCTAATTAAGACAAGAGGCTTAATTAAAAATTTCTGTATATTGTTTAAAGACTAGAATGTCCCTCTCTAATTAATAAAATTAAAGGTATGTCCTATGACCCTAGTTAAGCCCTCTTTAGTTTTTCAGTCAATTGATGAGAGCTCATCTCATGAAAGGAAAATAAAGAAGAAAATTCCCAGAATGTTACATCATTTCAAGTCTGGTAACAGTAGGGATACTGGAGGCTTCAGGCAATCTGTACTGTTCAAAAAGGTCATCTAAAATTGCAGTAACCATTCTGGATGCGATGTGGAGATTTATTTATTTTCATGGATGAGATGATGGAGATTTTGGGAAATTTCTTATTTTACTCCCTTTGCTGTAAAACGAAACATGGCTTATTACCTAGGGTTATATATAAGACCTACCTTCAATTTCTTTTTAAGTATAGAGGAGTATTCTAATCTTTTAATAATATTTAGAAATCTTTAATTAAGTCTCTTGATCTGAATAGTAATTTGTTAAAAGTGTAAGTCTCAATTTGAATTTTAGTATTTTAGCTGGATTTAATTGAAATTTTTCCTTTTATTAAAAAAATAAATTTTGTTTTTACCTTTATTAGTTAGTAAAATTTATATAAATGTTGGATTTGGTTAAGTAACTCCCTATTACTGTATGAATTTATATAAACCATGAATATTAAAAAATTTAATTTCAATAATTTTGATTTAAAATATATTTAAACTAAATTTTTATTATTATTTGTATTGTTATTATTTAGCCATATACACTTAATAGCTACTTATTAATAAAGATAAACTCTTCAGAGTTTAAGATCCAAGTTTATGAAACAAGTTTACATTAGTCTCACAAGTTTTTTAAATTTAAGAGTTTGACAACCTTATTACAAAGATCGGTTGACCATGGGATTACCTTTCAAATCGGTGACTTGAAGCAGCTGCTACTTATCTCCTGTAGCTGTATTGAAATGCCAAATAAACTCGAAAGTGAGCAGATGAGAAGATAATTTGGAGCGAAACATGATACTCCCTCTAATCTGTAATATAGGGTTTTTTAATTAATTTATGAAAAATAAGAAGTGATTATTAACTTATTAAACATATCCTATATTAAAATTCTTTTCATTTTTTACCCTTGTTAAAAAATGTATTTAAAAATTTAATAAATGAGTAAATTAGAAATGAGCATTAATTTTTTTATAAGTGGCTTATATTGTGGACCAATCTATTCTTCTACAAACGCTTTATTTTGTCCACAACATTAGCAACTTGGAAGGTAATTCAAGTTTTTTTTATCAATTTTTTTATGTAATTAATGCTTAAATATAACTTATCATATTTTTCTCTTCCATTTAAAATATCATTTAATACATGTAGAAATTTTTAAGATAAGTATAATCACTTATCTATTTTTTAATTCCGATGGGTCCTGAAAATGATTATCTACAATCTTTGACAAGAAAACTATGGTTTGGACTGTAAAACCATATATTTTTAGAAACCATTTTTTTCCTTACTTGTTCGAAAGCTATTCTTTAAAAATTTATTTTATAAAAGGACCTAACTTTCATAAAGTTAATTAAGCCACGTATAACCAAGTACCCAGTCAGAGTGCGCCACATGCATTAGTTGTTTCCATATTACTCCCTTCGGTCCTATTTATAATCAACTTTCTCCTTAATTGCGCAAAACGACTGATAGTTAAAAATAATAAGTGTGTCAAAAATGCTATATTTTTTTTTCATATATGCCCCCTATTTATGAAATAGAGAGAGAATGTATAAAAAATATGAGATATAGTAAAATAAGTTTTACAAATGCTTTGAATTCTCTCTCTCACCTAAATATAACTTTTGACATGTGTGATAATTAATTATAAATAATATATTTAATAAGGGTAAAATAGAAAAAGTGAACTTATATTTTCATATACAAAGTGGAAGTTGCTTATAAATAGGATCGGAGGGAGTAGCAGTTAACCCCTAACAACAACTTAAGTACGGTTAATTCTAAGAATTGCTGGAAAAAAGTTTTGTTTTTTTTTTAAAAAATAATAGAGAACCTAGGGCGGTTGTGAAGACTAAAGAGGGGATATGACGGTGATCATGAAGGGGAGGTATGATAGCCAAGGATGGAGAAGAGACGATGGAGTTCCATTTTGGTGCGTAAGTATCTTCTTTCCGTGTGATTCTTTTATTTTAGTTTTTGGGGCTTCTCTGATTTTGGTGTGAGTGATTTTGGGCTGCCACTGACGTTGTGATCCTAGATAAGATTTCTTTTTTATTTACGAAATCTAAAGCTATTACAAAGCTAAGGAGGAAAAAAAGTGAAACTCTCTTTAAGATAATCAATTAAGATGATGTTTGGAATAGTGGTTGGAAATTTCAATTGTGTTTTTTAATCTTGATTTATGGTATACGAGGTAGTTTTTACGGTTTATGAAGTAGCTTTTACGGTCTACGAGATAAATATGTGGAAGAGTTTTATCTCGATTTATGTAAATCGGACTTATGTTTACCAAACATCCTCTAAAACATCAATCGTCATTTCATCCTTTCATCTCATCTAAATATTTATGTTTGTTTAAAATAGTGATTGAAATTTTTAAAAATAATTTTTTTAATAATAATTTACAGTATAAATATATAAAAAGAGTTTCATTTCCACTAACATTAAAAAACATTCATAAAACATGTTAAAAATTTGTACAGTGTAAGCCAAATGTAAGATGTCATTGAAAGATCTAAGCTTGTTTGGCATCACTTTTATGAATCGGGCTTATTATATAAATCTGATTCATGTAAATCGAGATACATCTCCTCCACATATTTATATCATAGACCGTAAAAGTACTTCGTAGACCGTAAAGTACCTCGTAGATCGTAAAAGCTACCTCGTAGACCGTAAAATTTACTTCGTATTCCGTGAATTACAATTTATAAGCACTTATAGAATTTTTATAAACTAATCCAAATAACTAATGGAAACAACTAATCCAAACAACTAATGAAAATAACCTCGTAGACCGTAAAAATTACTTTGTATTCCGTAAAATTTATTATATGATGTAAGTTTCTGCACCGCAGGAGTGAATTGCTGATATGGAAACAACTAATAGACATGACACACTCTAATTAGATATAATAACTTAATATAAATTTGGTCCTTTCTAATATTACTTTTATAATTCTTTGAATGGAAGAAGGCGCTCCTTTTTTCAAAAAAAAAAAAAAGTAAAAGAAAAGGAAAAGACTGTTTCAACTTTCAACGTTCAAGTGAAACGGCACTTTAAGGAATGAATGCTGTGCCAGAGGAGCTGAGGCGGCCCATCCCTAACGATATTAAGAATAAATGAAGAACCACGCGCCACGCCAAGCGCGTTACAAGGTACGCAACGCGCCGCCATAATTGTTGGTATTCTTCCGACACGTTACCCAACTGGAGCTGCGCACTAGTCGCGGCTTCTTCGCAGCCGTACTCATGCCCACGTGGCCCACAAATGTCTGCTCCCTCTCACCTTGATGAGAGAGACAATATAATAATAATAAAACCATTCACTCATACCTTCATACGTGTTCGCTCCACAAATCCCCCCTCCAATATAAATTGCCGCCACTGGGTCCCACCCCAAGCGGCCGCCGCGTTTCTTTTCCCTACGGCCTCCCCCTTTTACTTTTGCATGATTTCCACGTAATCTCAACCACATTTATCCTGGGCCCCACCCTCCAACCCATACTGTTCACATGTGTCTTTCTCCCTCCTCTATCTAAAGTCTAAACTTCAAAAATTTTAAATACCGAATTTAATTTAGTTATATACTCCCTTTTTTCTGTTATAAGATAAAATTAGCTAAACTGTGCTGTTTAAAAAGGTTAGTTGAAATTACCAAGAAGCTGTTGGTTATTATAATAAGTGGCTTTATCCTGGTGAAGAGTATAATACAAGTCTAAATCTTGATATACTTATTTAGGAGGGACGAAAAAAAAATACAATGAAATTTTAAAAAAATTAGTTGAAACTATTTATATGCAATAAACATGTAAAAAATGAATTCTTTTATGAAAAAATTATTGAAAATAAAATGAGGATGAATTCAATTCTTTGACATTGGAGAGATACTAATTAATTGCGTGAAGCATGGTAAAGTAATAGAGTAGGAGGGATCCTATGTATAAAAGTTTTTTTTAATGGATTTGTTCTTAAACCTAAAATCTATTTTAGGTTTATTTTAATAATAAATATATATTTTTTATTTTATTTTTAATTAATTTTTATACTACATATATTATCATTCATCAATTTCTCATTATTATTTTCTTCACATATTCATAAATATAGAAATTTTTTAAAAAAATTAAATTTTTTATATGATTATTATATTTAACTATATTTAATTATTTTTAAAATTTTATGATTTGATTGAAAGGCTTTTGATGGAGTATCATTTAAAGGATCCGCTAGCATTAAAAAAAGTTAGTTTCGTCAAAGATAAGTTAGGCAGTCGGCGGAGGGAGAAATGAGGAAGAATCTTATGAAATACTCCTAGTAATAAAATAAAATATGGTTTAAAAAAAAAAAGGCGGAGCAGGAGGAGGAGAATAATAATAATGGGAAGTGAGGAGAGGAGGCACTGATACATCACGTGAAGACAACATCAACGCCGACAGATACACAGTCCACACGGAATGCTCAAAGTGGGACCCACCTTCAGACACGCTCGCTTCTGATTCGGTCTCACTCCTTACCTTGTACGTACCCCCCTCCCCGCCGTCCCTGCCGCCTCGCCTCCAATCACGAATTAAACCCTCTTTCATAATTATAATTTTCATTAATTAATCAATCAAATTAAAAATATATCTTTTTCTAATTAACTCCTGCTGTGATTGGACGTACCATCGTTTCATTGTCTTCCCGCGTTATCTGGCCGTGAGATTCGACTAGCGTTTCAGATCCGCCCCCCAAATACGACAATAATTACGCGAATCACGAGGAAATTATTCAATTCTTAATCGAATGACACGCACCGTTTCTGTTCCAAATTGGTCAATTCCATTGAATATCCGTCCCATTTATTCACACTCCCCAGAACCAGAATTTGGTTCTTCTCAAAGATTCCTTTATTCATCATCAATTATTTACTTTAAATCCAAATATATATTTTGGATATCATACCACATCACACATAATAATAATAATAATAATTAATTTCTCTATTCCCGCTGTCAATGAAACGCACTTGTAATGGTTTATCAACCAAATCAAAACCCATCGTACAACAAAAATCTAACTGGTTCATCGACCATTCAGACACATTGTTCAGATCTCACCAAAATTAAATCCAGGAAAAAGTTTCAAGCATGTTTGGCTGTGTTTGGTTAACATGAAAATCTACGAAAAAGGATTTAATCAAATCAGAAAATGAGGGAAAATCTGGAAAAAGATGGATCCATTCTCATTATATGTAGATGAATAGTAATTTCAGAAACAACTATGTGAGAAACTCTGATCAAAGTTGTCTCACAAATTGTAAAAAAAAGGATTCTTCTGTTATCATCTATTTACACAACGTGCGGTTTATCGTCATCATCAAATCCTAGCATGTCAGCTACTTTCTCTCCCAGCTGTCTATATCCTCGGAAGACTGGTTGTTTTTGGTTCTTTCTTCTTTTTTCCTTCAAAATTACTAGGGCAAAAAAATATGAAGTAATATTGAAAAATCGTCGGATCTTTGCCGGAGGATCTTCAAAACGCGGTGGATCAGGCAACTTCCGACGGCGGAGGGACATTGAGGTCAAGATCTAAGACTGTTCGCGGCGAAGCACGCTCGTAGTCCACGACAGAGGACGAATCGGAGTCACTGTGGGAACCACCGTCGCCGACGGAGCGGCGGAACTCTGCAACAGGCCGATCAAACCCGCACATCTCACGGCGGCCGGCAGCTGCCATCACACGGTCTGCTCGAGCAAACGCATCAAAAAACATCACCGGGCGAGCCACCGGAATGGCAGGGAACCCCAACATGCCGCCAGAAGTGAGCATCCCGAGGGAGAGTTCTAGCGGCGGGGGAGCAGCAACTGGCGGCGGAGACGATGATTCAAGCGTGCTGCTCTGGCTAGGGCTGCGACTGAAGTTGTTCGGAAGTTCAGACGGAGAAGGGAAATTAGTCTTCGCCTTAGCGCCACGGAACTCCCTGGCCGCCGCGTCGTAAGCACGCGCCGCCTCCTCAGCGGTATCAAAAGTTCCCAACCAAACACGTGTTTTCTTGCCGGGATCACGAATCTCGGCGGCGTAACGCCCCCACGGCCTCTTGCGGACACCTCTGTATCGGATCTCCTTACCAGAGTTGGGCGGGTTGGAGGCGGCGAGAGAAGCGGGTCTATCCCTAGGAGCCATGGTCGTCGCTAAAGACTTTGAAAAAGAAAACTTTATGAGGAGAGAGAGTTAGAGAGAGAGAGTGTAGGTTTTGAGAGGAGGAAGGAGATGCGATGTCTGAGGAAAACGGAATGGGAGGTAGGGTCGTTTTATAGGGAAGATGGGAGACAGAGGAGGGAGAGTGTGTGCGCGCGAGGAAAAAAAGCTACGCTCCTTTTGGGCGCTTGATGCTCCCAGCACAAGCACTTGAGGAGGGTACTGATCGCCAATCACTTCCCGCCACGTGTACACCGCCTTTACTTTCATTCTGTTTGATCCCACCTCCTAATTTTAACCAACCCTTTTACTACCATTATCACCAAACTATTTGTAATAGATGACTAATCCTATTTTATTGTATTTTAATTAATTTTATTTTAGTTTGTCAAATTATTTTACACAAAAATTCCCCAATCAATATATAAAATAGACTAGCATATCATCATGCACAAGTGTCTTGTTTTTTTTAAAAAAAAATTACAGGAGGCAAGTCTTGAACTTGAGATGAAACTTCACTTTAACTAGCCATTACAATAGACTTATCCTTGAAGAAATCAACCCAGTAGAAGCTTGGAACATGAGTAATCAACAGAGTACGCGCTCCTACATCATGAGCTCTTCTAGCCAACGTATCCGCACACTATAGCACTTCCCTCCTGCAATGATAAAGCTCCACAAGCCAATCAGCATAAAGAAGGTGTCTGGTATCTGCAATAATATCTCTCATAGGATGATGCAATCCACTATCCCGCAACAAGGCTGAGACAGCTGCCATAGAATCATAGTAAACATGTATATTCTTCATATTTAAATTCTGACACATCTCCAGACCTGTTTTAATGGCTAGTAGTTCAGCAGTAGTGACTGAACTTTTCCCTAAGCTTCTCAGGAACCCCATAATCCATTGCCCAACATGATCTCTAATGATACCTCCACAGGCTGCTTGTGCATTCTCCCTAACAGAAGCATCCACGTCAATTCTATATGCATTACTTGGTGGTGGTTGCCAGCTGGAATCATAACTTGAGAAGTCCTGAAACACTGTGTATAAGTTGGCCTCCTACAGAGTCTTCAATCAAAAGAAACATGCACTGGTGAAATATTTCTCTCGTTGATGTCTGCCTGGATTCAAAGACCTGCGTACATCTAGACTTCCATATTGCCCAGCAAACATGTGCAAATATCTTTGTCTATGGCCATCAATCAAATCTAGTCCTCCCAGGGCAATTAGAAGAATTCCAATTGAGCCATCCCTGCAAATCACAAGAGAAAAAAGTAATACACGAGTTAGCATTAATAAATTGTCTCCACACCTCACGTGCTCTCGGACAATCTCGTAAGATATGAATCACACTCTCCTCACAACCACAACCAAATGGACACTCTCATGTCTGAGATATTTCTGTTTTGGCTCTAAATGAGTTAGTCATCAGTCTCTCATGGCTTACTTGCTAAAGGAAGAGTTTGATCTTTTCAGGAACATACCATTGCCAAAATTTGTGCCAAAATGGTCTGGCCACGGCCTCATTTGATTTCAACAGAAAATTATAAGCAGATTTGACCGAAAAGGTACCATCCAATGATGTCTTCCAATATAAAGAATCTGGATCAAGAGAATCAAAGCTTCTCATCCCGACTCCTCCCATAAACATGTCTCAGACTCCCACAATAGCCTTCCAAGTCTCAGGAATTGAATTTCTTCCTCACCACATTTGGAATGAGTTCATCCCCACAAGCATATTGAGATCTTAAGCATTTAACCCACAGATCATTTGGTCTTGTAAGCAGCTTCCAACACAATTTCATGATGAAAGCTTTGTTTTGGGCACGGAGATTTCTAATACCAAGTCCATCCATCCTCTTAGATTTCAAGACATTATCCCAAACAACAAGATGCAATCTTCTGATATTAACATCCTGGCTCCATAGGAATCGTCGACAACTTTGATCAATTTCTTGTATGACTCCTATTGGGAATAATGTAGATTGCATTTGATATGATGACAAAGCTGATAGGAATGATTTGATAAGCACTGCTCTACCAGTCATATTCAAAGTTTTCCTTAACCAGGAGGATAATCTTGATCTAACCTTCCGATGAATGTGGCCAAAAGTATCCCGGGTAACCCTTTTATGAAACATAGGGACTTCAAGATACTTACCTAAATCACCAGTCAATCCAATTCCCAATCTTTCACTCAAATTACAAGCTCTATTAAAATTAACCTTCTTGGAGAAAAACACTTTTGACTTTTGAAAGTTTATTCTATGGCCTGAATGAAGGCAAAACTTCTTTATTACTCTCTTTAAAACCTCCATTTGTTTGACTGAAGCTTCTACAAAAAGGAATACGTCATCAACAAAGAAAATGTGTGAGATCTTAGGGCCATTGTTTTTAAATTGGAGAGGTTTCCAAGTACCCTTGTCACATTCCTTCTTGATGAGATGCCCTAACCTTTCCATACACATAATGAATAAGTATGGACTGAGGGGATCCCTTGACGTACACCCCGTGTAGGCTAAAATTGTCCCCCTTCATAACCATTCCATAGCACCCTCATAGTAACCGAATTGACACAATTCATGATGAACTCAATAATACTTTGTTTAAGTCCAATACATCTTATGATTTGTTTAAAGAAATGTCATTCCAACCTATCAAATGCCTTTTTCATAAAAAGTTATTGAATTTTAAAATAGAATTAATAAAATTTAAGATTTTTATTATTCAACTAAAAAAAATACTAAAAGTGTATTATAAATTGGATAAGATAAGTACGGTGAATATTTTAAGATATGAATCACATAATTCCTAAACAAAATTGAAGAAATTGGGAAGATGGTGAATGTGGCAGCAGTTATTGCGACTGTGGGGGGGTGATGTGAAGATCAGAAGATGTGAATAGGGAAGATAGTCAATGGGAAGTTGACACGTGTTGGGAAACGCGTGGTCCACCATAAATGCGTGTGGGTTCCAGCATACACACGTGCCATGCACTGATCTGATGATCTCTCTCACACACAAGGGAAGTGGGTGGAAGATGATGAAAGAAATATTCGGGTGTGAGTGAGTCAAGGAGGGATTTTGATTTTTGACTGCGCTTGCTTTTGCGCGCACACAGATAATATTTGATAATTTGATACTATCATATGAAAGCCCGCGCGCCGCCCCAGGTGGGACCCACACAGATAGAGTAATTGCTCGGAACTCGGAAGGATATTATGGGGTAAGGCATCCACTTTGCCGCGCTGTCGCGTCAATACGTGGCCCCCACCTCAGAAGGCGGCGTCATCCCCTTTAACGGTGGTTATGACGTGGCGGTCACAGGAGACATGTTGCATGAAACGGAACATGGGAGTTCGTGTGACGGCAGTTAAGGGGAGTGACCGTGGGAGGTGCTAAAGTTTTGAGGTACAGACATTTGTCGGCACCATAATTAGTTAAGGTTGCGTGTGAAGTCGGCATTTATTTTTGAACTGAAGGAAAAAAAAAAAATTACAATTTAAAATATTTAAGAAAGGGCAGGGCAGTCTCAATCAGTTATAGATCGGACGGATGAAAATGGTTGGAGGAGGTGGATGAGATGTGAACACGTGTAGAAGGGGTGGATCCCTGTGAGGAGACACGAGTAGCCGTCCCTGCCGTCCTTTCAGATATTTTTCAGGTGTTTGAAATAGCGGTGGTAAAAATAGCTTATTTACAATCTGACTTATAAAAAATTCAGATTGTATAAATGATTTATGTTTGGATTGACAATTGTATAAGTGCTTTAATGAAAGTGAAATTATATGTTTAGAATAACGGTTGAAACTTCCAATCGTGCTTTTCAATCGTGATTTACGATATACGAGGTAGCTTTTATGATCTACGATGTAAATATGTGGAGGAGTTTTATCTCGATTTACGTAAATCGGGCTTATGCTTACATCAATGTGTTTAGTTTGACTTTTACATAAGTGATTTTTGTGATATTTAATAGAATTTTTTTTAAAATTTATGAAAATTGAAAAAATTAATTTTAAAAATTTGGTAATGGTAAAATACATAATTAAATTACAATGAAATCTAAATAAATTAGAAATGATATAAATTTAAAATTTTTGATACATTAAAATATAACAGAACTAATTAGATAATTATTATATGATTTATAAATTATTTTTTTAAATTTTTTCATTATTATATGTTATGAATTATGTAGATCATATTTTAACCGTTTAAATTTATTTTAAAATAATAAATTTAAACTATTTACTTTTTTAATCTGATTGTGGAGAATAAATATAAGCTTATGAGAAGAAAATGAATATATATATATATATATATATATATCCCAAACCTCCTAGATGATGCTACTTTTCTTTTCTTTCTAAAATATATTGTATACATTCATATTGAACATACGATTAATACATCCGTATGTGTGTATAAAGAAAATATTTTCTCTAAAATTATATAATCAAAGTAGAAAAAATACTATATAAAAGTCTTTTGTGGTTGGGGAATATAAGGCTTTGTCTGGTTGGGGGTTTTTGGATGGGAGGTTAAGTGAGGGGAGGGTTGGAGATTAAAAATAGGTGATTGGTTGGAAGTATAGGAGGGGAGGGGAGGGGAGGGAAGAGATCACCTTGTTTGGTTTGATTGGAGGGAGGGGAGGGGAGGGAAGATAATAACTAATTTATCATTTTACCCTTATATGTTAGCTTACATTTTTTATGCTTATATAAATAATTTAAATTAATTTTTTTAAATGAAATTTATTTAAATTAGTTTACAGCTCAATATAAATCAAATAAATTATCAAAATTCAAATATTTTTTACCAAGTGGACATAAATTTATTTTAATTCACACTGTTGGAATTACTAAAATAATTATTGATAAAAAAATGAGATTATAATTTTGTGCAAAAGAAACATTATAGAAGCTGTGAGAGACGATGTTAGAATTTTGTGAGTGCGTGTTTTTATTTTTTGCTCCAGGATATCACTGGAAATATGAAAAAAGTTTTGGGGGCAAAATAGTCAAATATTTAGCTTCCCTCCAAATCCCCCTAATTTGGAGGGAACAAAATAGAGGGGAGGGGAGGGATTTGGAGCCCCTCATGTAGCTCCCTCCCTTCTAACTTTTCATACCAAATAAGGGGAGGGGCTCATTTTTCATCCCCTCCCCTCCAACCAAACAGACCCTTAGTGGTCACCTCCCCCCTCACACATAGAGGTGGTAATAAAAGGGCTTAGGCTTGATTGTCCGAGCCCGTTTATTATTCAGGCTAAATGGGCTCGGCCCGTTTAGTCCGTTGATTGTCTGACGGGCTCGGGCTGGCCCATTTTCCCACCTCTACTCACAAAACCTCTAGATTTAGGGGTTTTTTATAAGAGAAAAAATATTTATGTCTAACTATGACTAAATTGATCGTGACAGTTTTTCAAAATTCCAACACTGCCCCCACCTGTCAAAACACTTTTCCCTTCTTCATTCCGTTTTTTTAATTAATGTCTCCCGCTCGAAATCCCTTTTTCCCTCTTCTCCTTCGCGCGTGGTAATTGAGCATCGTCTCCGTCCGCTCCTCCAGCCGCTGCCGCCGCCTGCAACCACCAGATATATATCTGAAACATTGCACTGACGCAAACTCCATTAAGAAAAATCGTCTTCTTCAACACTTTCTCACCATTCAAGTCAGAAATGGGCGCACCCAACTCATGCTAATTTCACCAAACCGGCGATGGACCGTAATCCACTTCACCGACATTGCTTCAGATGGGAAAGGCTGAAGAAGAACAGCCTTTGCTTTCTAGTGTTGCCTCCGGTGATCCCAAGCAGAATGTGGAGGCAAGATGTGGGTGTAGATGTTCAAAAATTCGAAAAATCATTTGCATCAGATGCATTTTCGTCCTCTGCTATCTGTTGTTGTGTTCCTCTCTGCAATATTTTGGTTACCCCTATTTCTTCGGTACGCAGATCAGAAGGATCTGGGTCCCGATTCAAAATATAAAGGTAGGTTTTGGTTATTTATTCTCACTCAAATTTTTGAGTCTGTCGACAGCGGCGTTTATTATATGGGCATAGATATATTCCTTTTACAGAGATAATTTTTGTCTTTCTTATTCGAAATAGGGAGTCTATACGATTTGCGATATCTGTTTTGCTAGTCATTAGAACTTTCATATGTTTCAGGAAAAAATGCAGAGGAAAAAGTGAACTATATGATTATCAATTTAAGTTATCCAATTCTTTGGTTGACTTTGATTATGCATCAAGGGTAATGGCGGGAATGAATGTTACCAAGGATAGTTTCTGTTGATTCAATTTGCTAAAACTGGGAAATGGAAGTAAGCTCGGTTCTAGTTTTTGATTGGATCTTGATGCATGAAAAGTAGCAGCAATTCTGTGATTTTATCCTTTATTTTTTGATTTTTTTGATAAACCAAGAATATAGTCGTATACGAAGTAGTATGTCAGGTCAAGTTTCTGATTGGATCTTAATGCTTTCTCTCTCCAAAAATATTATAAATAATAATTATTAATAATTCATTATAAAAAAAAAGAAAGAAAATATGTAGGAGGGCATTTTTGTCCGTTTATAATTAAGTCCCCTCACCTCCCCTTCTAAACTAAACAAGAAATCAAACCTCCCGTCATCTTCCTCTTTTTGAATCAAACAAAATTATAACATTCCCTAACCTAAAATAAACCTCATATAACCTAACTTTTGTTGAATCAAACATACCCTAAAAGTCTTTACTGGAACTTCTTTCCTCCAAGAAAAGAACCCTTGGTGCCAATGTCTTCCTTCTTGTGCAAGTGTTTGCGTTCTCCGTTCTTGGCTGTTTTTGTAAGATCCTCTCCTTAACTCCATAATATTAACTATTTTCTCTCAAAGACCAATCACAATAGAGATAAAATCTCACAAATTATTAAATATTATAATATACAATCCACGATATGATAATCTAAAGTATGCAGTCAAATCAGAGTTTACAGAATGTAGTCCCTATGAGTGGCAATATACATCAATTCAACACATAATAAACCACAAGAGGCTATAGAGATATATCTATGCCTCAGGAACTTCTCCCATCATTCCAGCACGGAAACTATCACCTGAAAAATGTTAAATCGATGGGGTGAGACAAAAGCCTTCGTAACCAACTTTCCAACTCATTACACATGCTGACATGTATTCATGAGGTGCCAGGTGGAACAGTTTATATAATAAAATATTAAAAATCTAATATAATTGTTTGTACACAAATCTCATATCGAAAATTATAATATTATATCTCAAATCTCATATCATAATTCCTAAGTGCCTCCCATCAATCCAACCGAACCGCCTTATTTCCGCCGACTAGATCCATGTGCTAAGTTACTATCCATGTTACTGACCACTCAAAGAGCTCTCCGGTTACATGATGGGGATTGGCCAAAATCCACAGAGCATGTTTCCAGACCATGGGTCTTTCCCCTCATTGAACAAGTGGGGTGTCGTAGTCCCTCATTGAACTGGTGTGACGGTCCCTCATTGAACTGGTGGGACAATAGAAAGCCAACCATCGTGCATCAATGGAGGCTATACCACGTGGTAAAAATAACTTTCTCCATCTCAACCCAAACCAAACAACCCAATATGTATCAATAAATAGTTCAATAGGAATTTCTCAAGATTTCCATACTTATATGAGGATATTCAAAATATACAAATATATCTTACAATTTAAATTACAAGGTTCCACAAAGCAAGTTTGTAACAAAATATTCCTCAATATTGCTCATTGAAATAATCTATAAATATCCACATATGATTTTCAATCTCATAATCATTTTACAAAATATTCACAAACACACGCCAACACACATAATAAGTGGAAAGTGGTTACCTCTCGCTAAAGCTAATTATTATCACACTGTTCCAAATTCAAGAGCTCAAACACACGCCAAAATCAATATATCACAATCAATTTACTACCCGTTAATAATTTTCTAAAAGTCAAAATTATAACTTATTTACAAATTCTAATAATAATATACTATAAAAACAGAAAATAACAATTTAGGGATTAAATTATAAAAATGACCGTTTCGTCCTTTGAATTTCATAAATGACAGTTTAGTCCTCCGAATTTCATAAATGACAATTTATTCCTATGAATTTCATAAATAACAGTTTGGACTTACAAATTTCAGAAGTAACAATTTAGTCCTTCAGATTTTAAAACTATACCAACTAAAATTTCAATAATATATCCATTAACTCAAATAAATTATTTAATCTAAATTTAATCAGTTTAAAAGTCCAAAATAACATTATTTATAAATTGATTATATAGAAAATTCATTATAAAATCTTATATCGACTAAATAACAAAAATAAACAAATTAAAATTAACTATTATTTATCATCTATATTCTTATAGTTATATACTGACAAAACTCAAACTTGCCCAAAATTCAAATCCTAAAATATTCTATAATCAATACAAAATTAATATCATAAGAAAGAGAAAATTATTTAGAAAATCTTTCATAAAATAATTTTTATAATTAAAAGAGATTTTGAGTATCTTATTGATCCCTGAAAAATAAAAAATACTCCTATCAGAGCCTTGCCCGTCACCTTACTGCACGACACTTCACACAGATTTGTTGCGTGAAGTGTGTGAGGAGAGGAGGTATTTATAATACCTCCTCCTCCCTCCTTTCTAATTTTTTTAATTAATAATTGTATGGCGTGGCTCATGCCATACCATTATTCAATATTGGGGGCGCCTCCTACGCCTCCCACGTTTTTTGTTAAAATAATATTTTAATAATATATTATATTATATTAATATTATATTATAAAAATAATTTTTATTAATAATTTTTTTAGTCTTAAAAATTACCTAATAAAAATGATAATTATCTCTAAATTATAATTATATTCTAAAAATAAGGATGTTATAGTTTTGCTACTCGCTATCGGCTCCGATCCGACTCTAGCAACCCCCTCTTTCCCTTTTCTATAGTTTTTGGTTTTGTTTTGTTGGTTGATTGATTTTTCTTATTCCACTTTTCAGATTCGTTCGGCTTCTGTTTTTCAATCTGCCATTATACCAAATTGTGCACCGGACGCCAAACCCACTGATGGAGCTCAAAACCACGCCGGATCCACAAGCTGAACATGATGCAGGAATCACATAGGCGGTTCGTTGCTGCCACCGTGAGCTAGGGAAGTGAATCTTGGAGGAAGAGAGATTCACGAGCTGGGGCTAAACTTTGGAGGAAGAGATAGGTTGAAGGAAGAGAGAGAGCTAGGTTGGTTTTAGTTTCAGACAGATTTGCACGATCAAGAAGAGGACAAGACAAGTAAGTTCAAAATGCTTGGGTTGGGGAATAATTAAACGGTCAAATAAATGACCCATAACGGTCTAATTAATGGGCTAATGATTGTGTGCAACGCCAAGAGATGAAGGGAAAAGCTCCAAGTTGGAGCTTAAGCTAAAACGTGCGATTGTGTGTAACGCCTAGGTTAAGTAATCGTTGTACCAAACGTCAAATTTTTTATGGGTTATACCAATCGTGCAATTGGGTCTCTAATCGCACGATTGGACCTTGGCAACACCAAAACAAACATGCAAATTGTAATGGGGAAGCATGTGAATGCTCATGATAACGCCACCTCTATCAAGGCACTCTACATACAGACACACACAAACAAAAAAATAGTGAGAATGATAATTCATCACCTTCACAAAAACATAAAAAATAAAAAATAAGGGAGAATTTCAGTGAGCCCCATATATGGGACTTTATTTTAGTTAAACCAAAAAAAGAAATTTAAAAATTCACTACACCCCTTAAATCAAAATAAAATTATATTTTGTGAATGAAAAGACAATAATGTCCTTCTTTTATTTTTTTCAAAAGAGAATTGTATAAGACAAATAACGGCATTTACAAGATAAATAAATGGATTTAAATGAAACCAGAGATTTAATAAGAACATTTTGGTTATTTATAAGATAAATAAGAGAATTTATAAGACAAATAAGGGTATTTACAAAATAAATGAAGCTATTTATAAGATAAATACAGTAAGGACATCATTGTCTTTTCGCCCATAAAATTTAATTTCATTTTGACTTAAGAGGGTGCAGTAAAGTTTCAGATTTTTTTGGGAGGTAAATTGAAATAAAGTCTCATCAATAGGGACCAACTGAAATTTTCCCAAAAAATAAAGTTTATTGGACTCATTAATTTGTACAAAAATAATTTATTATGTTAGTTTTAACCAGGGTTCTAGAACCCGGACCGATCGGCCGGTCCAGCCCAGGAATCAGTGACCCTGTGGCCAAACCGGGCGAGTTCGGTGACCGGTCTGGTTTTGGCATTTTTATTTTTATTTTGAAAAATCAATTTTTTTAAATTTTTCTTTAGAATCTTATATAAATAAGTCTAAAATATTCAATTTCTCACTGATTTAGCTTCGGTTTGACTCCGATCTAACCACTAACCCTTGACCCAGTACCCCAATCGATTCAATGACCGGTTCGGATTTCAAAACCTTAGTTTTAACTAAATTTGAAAAATGAGAGTTAGAGTATCTTGATCTTGCCATGTTGATCCAACCAATAAAGAGTTGATTCGTGATTAACAAAGTGGTGAGTTGAAATCTCACTACCAATCTAAGAACTTCTTTTTTTTTGGCAATTTGTAAGTGGTTTTGTATGCCCGCTTTGAGCCTTTTTGCCATAATCGTAATTCAGTTTACCTTAATTTTTTCTTCTAAAAAATTAACTGAGAGTAATATTCTCAGTGATTTATAAAGGTTATGACTCATTACAAATTTTATATTTTATATTAATCATGAGAAATTTCACAATTAAATAATGAAAATATATCTAACAAATGAAAAATATCTGGAAATTCAACAAAAATGAAAAGGTATTATATCTAGTAAATAGTAAAAAATAACAGTAAGGTTCTTTTCTTTTTCTTAAGAAAAATCGTTTAAATAGATGAGAGGCATTTAAGCCGGAAATTAAAGGGACAAAGAAGGGGACATAAGTGGCAAAGTATTTTTGAAAACGAATAAAGATATCTTTGGTTTAACTTTTGAAAAATAGTTTTGGGAGAAATAATGAAAAAATGATTTCAAATAATAAATTCTAGAGAATAGCTTTTGAAAATGTTTAAAAAAAGTTTTTGGGAAAATCATGGTTTACAACCCCAAACTATGGTTCTACATAATTTGAGAGTGTTTGGGTAGCTTATATCAAACCATGGTTTTAAAAGTTAAAAACTACTATTTTGAGCTTTGATAGGTATTTAGAAATCTCACTTTTAAAACGTGGTTTCAAAAGTGAAACTAAACACACATTAAGGGCTCGTTTATTTCAAGGAAAATGAAAGGAGGGAAAATTGGATTTTTTTAGTTGGCAGTGGCCTTTTAGTTTGTTATTTCCATCAGAAAATATTTCACCGGGTCCACCAATTTTTAACCATATGATTGAAAATGAGTTACCATCAAAATTGGTGGAAACCAATTTTCAATTGGGGAGGAAAAATGCCCAAAAGACACACAAACCTCTTAATGTGACCTTGAATGTAATATAAAAAAGTGAGTGGGTTTCATGGACATTTAAATAATATTTTTACTCAAAGGCAAACTAGTCTTTTGGCTCATTTTCCTACATTATTTTCTTTAAACCAAACAAAAAAAATTTTATCAACCCATTTTCTTTTTCAGTGCAAACCAAACACCCATGGGACAAAATTTTTTCCATTCTTTTCCTTTCCAACCTTTTCTTTAATCAAAACAGGCCCTTATATAATAGATTTCAGTGTGCAAAATATACTCATGAGGACTTTCTTATAACGTCATAGACTAACTTATAAAACAGTTAAAACTATAGGTATTGAGTTGTAATAAATCAAAATTTAGGATCGAGTTACACTGAATCAAAGTGAGAGGATTAAGTTACAACCAAGTCAAAATTATAGGAATCAAAAGCTTAATTTTCCCAAACATGAGTCTATTAGTTCCTTTGTGTTATCCTCCTTCCATAGTCTCCAAGCCTGCAATAATTTAGAGCGTCCATGATCTCAATCACTGAGTTAAACTATTGCAGGTAAAAATGAAGTTTTCAAGTTCTTAGGTTACTCACATGGTTGATAAGGTTAAAACCGTAGTTTGGATAAGAAGCGCCTCGGTTTCTCTTTCCACTTATTATTTCTAAAAGTAATGCGCCGAAGTTGAATACATCATATTTTATTAAAAATATCCTATAGACTGCATATTCTGATGTCATATAACCACTGTAATAAGTGACAAAAGAGTTAATAATAGGTAAAAATGTGTAGATTAAAAGGTAGTGTCACAAATCATGTTGAAATACTTGCTATGTACTGATCACCTTCTTTGTATTTCCTTTCATTTGGTTTCCTCCAAACATTCTTGTAATGCCAAAATTTGAAATTTTCGGATTTAAATCCTTATCTAACAAATTGTTGCTTACTCTAAGATCTCTATGTATGATCCTTAATCAAAAATCTTGATGAAGATAGACAAGTCCCCAAACAATTCCAAAAATAATGTGAAAGCGCTGTGGCCAATTCAAAGATTCACTTTGGCAAAAATCTGTCAAGCTTCATAATTATATTAAATCTGAACATGGAGCAAATTAAAACTTCCATAAAGCTAAGCACCAAATTCTTTTCAGAAACAGACCAACAAGAATGGAATCTAAACTTTTGTTGGGCATATATTTATATATGAGCATTTTCTCCTCTCTTTGAATGCAACAGCCAAGAACCTTAACAAGATTCAGATGTTGAAGTTTCGCAAACATTATAACTTCATTCTTAAATTCTTTCAATCCTTGTAAATTTAACCAAACACTTAGTAGTAAAATATTTTCCATTTCATTTCTTTTCAATCTTTTCTTTGATCTAAATGGGCCTAAGAGGAAGGCTTGGAAGAGTGGAACTGGCCTTCCAAGTTCCAATGAGGGAACTCCTAAACATTTGGACAAGAGGATAACGCAATACAAAAATTTGATTTTTTTTTAATTTTCATAATATTTAGTACTTCATCTTGTGTTTAATGTAAAACATATTTGAACAAATGGTCTTAGTCCTTAATATAAGATATATTTATCAATATTTTTCTTAATTCACTCTTATTGATGTTTTTAATTTTTTTTCTAATTTACCCATATAATAAAATATTTTTAATGCTTTTGATATAGTGATGTTTAGAACTTTTTAGCTCACAATTATACTAGTAGCTTTTAGGAAAAATCTCAAGTAAATCTAATTAAAATACTAAAATATAAACTTACGCTTACATTTTTAACAAACTCCTAATTGCGTCAAGAGAATTAATTAGTGATTTCTTAATCTTGTAAATTTACCTCAATGCCCCTTTCCCCTCTTTTCAATCAGATATCCATACTTCTCTCGCATCCTTCTCACTCTCCCTCAACGGCAGCCTCCTCAACAATGACAGCCTCCTTTAGTGTCAGCAATGGCTTCCCTACGTGATTTCAAGCCACCAAGCCGTTGAGGTAAATCAATCAAACTCTTGTAACTAAATTTAACTAACATTTTGAAAACTTTTGGCTGTATCAAAGGCTGAGATTGAAGGCAATTCATTTAATAAATATGTGGAGGTTGACCAAAACTCTTGGCTGGATTAAATGCGGAGCTTGAAGTCAGGCTTGGTCCGTTTTAAATCAACAAGCTTGAGGGCATTTTGCTCGGCTGAATTACAATCCTATCATGATGTGTTAAAAAAAGGTGGCTTTTTTTGGGGTTGGGGGGAAGTTAGGGCAATGTGGTCATTTAACAAGATTATAAAATCCCTAATTATTCCTCTTAATCTAATTAGAAATTTATCAAAAGTGTAGATCTGAATCTGGAATTTTGGTATTTTAACTGAGATTTTCCCTAATTTTTATCTTTGTAATTCAGATTCACAACCCAAAAAGAAATTTAGAAGTCTTCATTGCACATCTGCACCCTCTGTCCAAATGGAAAGAATAGGATTGAGAATAACAATCGAGTTGGATTTCTAAGCATGCCTTACCATAAGCATCTGTTTTTCAAATGTAATACTAATAATTACATTTTCATCTTCAGCCAAAGATGGCATACAAAAGTTAGGAATCTACTTTTATAATTACTCATTTCGAATTTTATTGTTAAAAAAAGAGTTAAAATGAGTTAAAAATAATAAATATATAAGAAATATATTTTGTTTTCCAAATATGCCCTTATGATTGATTAAATAAGAGAGTAATAATGAGAAAAATGAAGAGAGATAATGTATAGGAAAACTAATGAAGAGTAAAATAAGAAAAAATATTTATTACTCAGACAAAATTAAAGATGACCTTATAAAAAAAAAGACAGCATTTAAAAAAAGATAGCATTGTAAATAGAGAGAGATAGTAACATTTCACAGGACACCTACATTTGAACCTTAACCACAAAAGTCCAGTTACCAACGTTTTACCAGAAAGATGGATTAACTTCGTTAGTTAGATTTATTTCTCAATATCGGCAAAAAAAAAAGATTTATTTCTCTAAAAAATATATGCATCCACCATGAAAGAAGCTTGCATTCTTTATAGGATTCTTTTTAGGGTTATGGGGTAAAAATACCCATGTATTTTTTCTAAAAGGGCATTCAGCACCATATTTTTTTTTCTAAGGACATAAATGGCTATCAACTTTCAAAAAATGTCCTGAAATGCAACTTCGGTCAGATGGCTGTGACGGATGTTATTTCATGATGTGGGGTCCACTTTTATCATCTTAGGTGGACATTTTACACACAGATGTGGGGCCCATTTTTATTGTCCAGTTGGACAAATCTTTGTGTCTAGACGTGTGCATTTTCCTTCCTCCATTAAAAGCAAAAGGCAATGAGACATACTTCAATTAATTTGTTTTTTTTTGAGCTGGCCATTAAATAATTTTTTAACATATATTAACCGAGAATATTACTAACCTGAGTGATAAATGCTTGATATTAAATAATAGGTACTAAAATAAAGCATACTTAAAACACATTATTATTATTATTTTGTGGCCAAAGACATATTATGAAATTAAGGAAGTATACAATAGTTGATGGCATTCATAAATACACGGTTTTTGGTGCAGTACAACACATATATATATATAAGTAAAACAGTTCATAAATTCATGGCACACAAACTCACAAGTCATAAATACTAATTCTTGGGCAATAATATAACAATACAGCCTATATATTTCAAGTAGTCTTGGAGGTGGCCTTTGTCTTTGAAATCATGATTTGTCTTTGTGCTAGCAGTTGTGAAGTGGTAATACACGGTTTGCCTTTCCACTTGAGAGCAGGTGGCTTAACAAGAAGTTGACAAGGGTGTGGGTTGAATTGAATATGTCTTGATGTACCCTCAATCCTAAAAAACAAACATTATCTTGCTCTTTCCCCAAACTTAACCCTTCAAGGATTGCTTTTCCTTGGCCTTCTGAATCTTCCAAACCTTTTTCACAATCTTTTGCTCTTCAACCAAGAAGGCCCGAATGATCCTACAAGACCAAAGACCAACTCAGAATATGAACCAAGATTGATGAAACAACCTATTAAAGCCCTAGAAAGTTGAGTAGAACATACCTTTCTCTAACAGCACCCCCAGACAAAACTCCACCATATGCACGGTTCACAGTCCTTCGGTTTCTAGGTAACCTCGATCTCTTGTATTCAGCAGGCCTCAAGTGTGGAATCTGCAATAGTTATCAAACTTAAATTACAACATTAACCTAACAACTCAAAAGAAACATTGTCCACAAGAGAGATAAATTCTATCAAAAATATAGTTCAAGCCAAAAGGTAAGTAATGGCTAGAGCAAATATGTATAGAATTAAATAATCACAAATATATAATCAGATAAGCAACTACGACTAAGAATATAGAAAGGGAATCAGGTATGAAACTGTAAAATCTGCAGAGGATACTGATATTCAAATACGAATATGCAGAGAGCCAAAGCCAAACTAATCAAACAATTATCATTCTACAAACTAAACCAAAAACATCCAACAATGACGACAACAATGATAACCAACACCATGTCTTCTCTTCATGAATTCTCAGAAATTGACACAAATTAACATCATTACTGTTCCCAGTATAATAAATGCTGACACTCAAAAGTAAAACGGTACAGACTAAGTAAAGTAGTGGAACGAACACACATCAAATTTCAAGTATTGTGAAGCCCAAGTCAACCTTCAGAATCAATTCACAAAAGCAGTCACCAGTTAAACATAAATCCATTTTCACCATGCTTGATAAACATTTCCCAGCACGAATTCTTCTAAACCCCAGTAAACCACCAATACTTGTCAGAATACAAACTACAAACTATGTAAGCTTAAGAATACAAACTACAAACTATGCCAGCTTCCAAATTTCCCGAAACTCAACAATCTTCTCTTGTATCCCATGTGGTTACTAAGTAACAACACTATAACTTCAGTACGGAGTTTATACATTGAATATGAACTGTTGAAAGATGGACAATCACAAGACAGTTCTAAACCATTGCGAGCAAGTAGCAAAAGAAAACAGACACTTAGCAGCCTTTGCTTAGAAATCATTGTCTCCCACTCTCAAACTCCATCAATATCAAAAATATAAAAATTAAAATTAAAATCGGATATTTTAAAGACCAACAAACTAAAAGAAGAATTTGGAATAAACAGACGGCATACCCCTTGAATCCTCTTGCCTGTTACAGTACCGAAACATCTCAATCACAGTACCAATTGCAAAAGCTTAAATTTTGGGTCATACTGAACACGTACCAGCAATTACGACGCCGCTGAATCTGCTGCGATTTCGGGTTCTGAGGAAGCAAGAAATTGAATAGGATTCGTTGCTGAGACATTTCCGTCTCTTCCCTTCATCTTTCAATTGAATCGAGCACAGGGACCAATGCCATTCCTTGGTTAAATCTTCTTCCCTTGCGACCAGGTTGAGAGCCGGATGACTACGGTCGATTTGCCCTTGTGTGAAGGATTCGAAGATTTCAGATGACATAGAACGACGATCTCATCAGTTGGGAGCCGGAAGACGATTTGCCCTAAATCTACTGAACTCGACCAAGGACGTACTCATCAGTTGGGAGCCGGCCGGATGACGATTTGCCTTAAATCTACTGAACTCGACGATTTGCCGACCGGACGTACCCCCTCGAATGACGATTTGCTGGGATGCTGGGGGAAGGCGATTTTTTTCTCATGCCAAAGTACTCTGGGATGCTGGGGGAAGGGGATTTTAGATTTTTTTCTCATGCCAAAGTACTCCCCAGTCCCCAGCCACTGTACTCGTATAAGATGAAATATGCTTCCCTTCCATTGCCAACTCAGCGTCCAGTCATTCTTTTTTGGGTCAAAATCCTTCAATTTAACGGTCAACAAGGCTCTTCCAACAATTATGATAATTTAGCACTGTTTTTGAAAGTTATAGGTATTTATGCTTTTAGAAAAAAAAGAATATAGTGCTGAATGTTTTTTTTGAAAAATATATAAATATTTTTACCCCATAACCCTTCTTTTTATAAGCGCCCGTTTAATATGTTGGAATTAATTTTGATAAAAATAAAAATAAAAATCGAGATAGAGTTGAGGTTAAAAGATACGTTTAATATATCATATAAATAAGAGCTAACTTTTACATGAAAAAGATTAAAATAACCTAGATTAAAAAAAAAAAAAAATCTTCCTAGAACCACCTTCATTCTTTTCCTCCTTCAAAACTCATCTTGCTTGCCGGCAAGATTTCAAACCAAAATGGTGGAGAGACTCGTCCAAGATCAGAAATCCATATTAGATACCGTAGGAACTCAGATTCAAGTGTTTACAAACCCATATTTCATATCTAACTCAAGGCGAATAACTCATCCATATTTCAGATCTAGATTTCAGACCCGCAGGTCGACCCAGATTCCGGTGAGTTATTCATCCTGAGCTATGACTTCAACTTCGTCTCTGCTTGCAAACCTGAAAAGCACCGTTGCAGTTTAGATTTGAGCCACCGTCAAAGGGAATGAAGATGAGGAAAGCACCATCACAGTTTAGATCGTGCCCACTATCGTTCACCTACAACGACAGAGTTGCTATCGGTTCCAGCAATAGGGTCAGGCTGGTCAGTTGCTAGAGGTTGCGCATGGTGAGTCCAAGTGTGAGTAAAGCAGAGAGGGTAGGAAATAAGGATATGGAATTGTAAATGTTAGGCTACGTTTGCTATGATAGAATTGGGGGTATGAAATTGAAATTAGATTTTAATTTTATGTCTAAATTTGTCTGATACGATAGAATTGAAAATTTTTACAATTCCACGTGGAAGCCAAATCTCCTTAATTCCATCAAATTAACTTTCACCCAAAAAGTAAAAATTTGTAATTCCATAGATCTAAATTCCATGAACCAGTCAAGGTACTGGGTCAAGGGTTAGTTGGTCAGATCGGAGTTAAACCGGAGCTAAATCAGGGAAAAACTGGTGAGAAATTGAATATTTTAGGCTTATTAATATAAATTTTTTTAAAAGAATAAAAACTATTTTTTATAAAAAAACAGAACTGGACCGGTACTGAACCGATTAAGGTATTAGGTCAAAGGTTAGTAGGTTAGTCTGGAGTCAAACTGAAACTAAACCAGGGCCAAACCGGTGATAAATTGAATACTTTAGGCTTATTAATATGAATTATTTTTTAAAAAATAAAAATCATTTTTTATAAATAATAAAAAAAAGACCGGTTTTCTGGCTGGTCCGATCCGAGTTTAATAACAATAATGTTATCCCATCCCACCTTCTTAAGTTGACATATTGATAATTTTATATTTTAAATATAAATATTAAATAAAATAATATTTGAATTCAATATACATATACTTTTAAACCTCATTTCCATTTTAATATCCATATCCATCAAAATCAATTTCAATATACTAAACGGACTCTTAACTTTTTTTTTAATAAAATTCATTTTAATAAAACTGACTCTAGCTGGCTTCCACATGGAATTCAATTCAATTACCATTTCACCGTACCAAACATACACTCAGCATAAAATTTAATTCTAATTCTAATGCCCTTTAATTCCACCGTTTGAGCTGGCCTTAATTTTCGTTGAATGAATGAATCACCTTTTAATAATGAAAAAAGGATAAATCCAATCCTCATGGGAAATAAAATATAAAGACAACTATATAGACTGATAATTACTCTGAAATATCTAATAAGATACTCTTGATTTTTTTAATCCCTATCACAGATCGAAGCCAGGCATAAATATATATAGAGTAATAATTATACTCTGAATCATCTAACAATGACACGTTGCCACGTTGTCTCCAGTTCCAACATTACTGGACCCAATTTCTAGCACTAAGGCTTAAGGCAACATGTGCATTTGGCAACACCTTTTGCATAAACTTAGAATCTCTCAGCCGTCATCACAACTGGTTGAGCTTCTACATGCTTTTTAACGAGATATGGACCCATCCCAATGGCTTCTTGAAGCTGCATGCAACAATTCACATCACTCAGAATACATCGACACATGTATAAAGGTGAAATCTAAGAATGGAGAACAAGCCCGGTCAGGCCAGACTTCAGCCTTATAGGCCTGAGCTTGCAAGATAGAGCTCGAGCTTGGGCCTAGGCCTGTCAAAGTCCTAACCCGGCTTGAAGGCCTTTTCTCTTTACCTTTTTTTTTTTTTTTGCCAGAAGCTTGAAGGCCTATTTAAACACACACACATATTTTTAAATAGACTTAAAGGGCCTTAAATAGCTTTAAGCCTATCAAAATTCAAAACCTACTTGAAGGCCTACATATAAATTAAGTCATATATTTATTTTGAAAATAAAAAAACAATAACGTATATTTTTAAATGTGTATTATATATTATACTCCCTTCACCCCTATTATAAGCTTCAAATAATTGATTTGCGTTAATCAAGAAAACGGTTAAAAGCAAAAAGATGCGTATTGTTTTTCCAACCATGCCCTTATGTATAAAAAGGATAAGTGAGAGAATAAATGAAAAAAATACAGTCAACAATGCAATAAATGTTTAGACAAATATAAAATGAGCTTATATTTTTGGGAGTTTGAAGCTTATAAAAAGAGACGGGAGGAGTATTTAATTTGTTAAGCAAGCTGAATTGACAGGCTTCAAGCTAAGCCTTAATCACAAAGGCCTGTCCTGTTTTCATAAATAAGCAGGCTTGAGCTTGGCCAATGAAATGGGTCTGACCTCTTTCCAGTTTCCAACCTTATTCTGACTTGGGTAAATCTGACTGAACCACTCATAACTTGGTTGATTCCCTTTCTAGAGTTGGTTTTTGGTTAGGTCAAGACTGATTATCATCTTTTGGCATACGTGCGTTATAGAATTGTTCCTTTGTTGTTGTTTCCCCCCCCCCCCCCCCCAAAACTTGAAAAAAAACAACACAAACTTTAGAAGCACATTCAATGGCTGGGGATCAACCTAGAATATGATCCCTATATAAGGCCACATCCAAGTTGATCCCACACCAAAGTTTCTAACCTTGGCATCAATTGCTGCTAGAGCAGGATCAAGAGATAGTTTACTTGACTGCATCAGTGCCTTGTGTATAGCCTTGCAGCAGTTATGTCTAGCTTCCATCCCTGAAATTCTCTCGTGTTAATGTTGTGAACGAAACTAAAAATTGTAGTAGGAAGCTGTCAAAATCATACACACAAATTAAAATATTGCTATCAAAATCATACACCCAAATTCTATCTTGATCTTTCTTAGTTTTCCTTCCTTCTACTTTATTTTTTCTTTGGGAATAGAATTGGGAAGTCAATTATTAACACAAGTTGAAGGAAGAACATAATATTCATGACTGTTGTCATTATAATTAAAATGCAGATACCCAAGTAGTATTACAATTATATGAACTACCAGATATGAATATATATACAAGAACTACAATAATCCAGACCGGAAACAGACCTATTTTTGTGGTTTCAGTACTCGGGTCAATCACTATGTTTATTATCTCTTGCTTCGAGCAGATCTCCATCAAACACCATGATCGAGCAACTAATCCACTTATCATTCTATAACCCTGATAATAAGTTACAAAAATGCCAAATCAGACTTTGATGAATTTAAAAAAGGGAAAACATAATTTATAGCGCTAAGCAGCAAGTTTCATGTTAGTGAGATTGCTTTTTATCACTAGAAAATTATGGAATTTGTAAAAGAACATCTAGTCTAAATGCTTCATCATTGGATGTTGAGCACCCACATTTATAGATGCCTAACATTTCATTCTATAAATACTTTAACAGATCCACCTCTAAACTATAGCAGGAACCAGTTAATGAGTTTGGCTAGAAGCAACAATCAAACTTCAAAAAGTTCTTTCCCTGTATTCCTAAACAATAGTGAAATTCTGGTTGAAAAAATATCAGGATCCTTCAATGTCAATTTTTGAAATTCAGAGAGACCAACTTCTAAGCTCTAAATTAAGGCAGGAGAAAAGCCATTAGTGTCATCCCATGTGAAAGCATAAATTCTTTTTCTTTTTCCCCCCAAGTGTTTATCATTTACAAAAATTTGCAATACAAAATTTCCCATTAATGTCTCACCGCCAATCGGATTTCTGAATCCTGTTGCAGGACTGATAGGAAAAGACCCTACAAAAAACATGAACTAAAAGGTAAATCTCAATTACCAGAAAATTGAGTGAAAAACATGTGACAGACATATAAGCCAGTTGAAAGAATCTTACTCCCCTTTACCATTCTAAATCTTTGATATTATAGATAGGGGAAAAGTACATCTTGCACTGATACTGAATTATTTTATTTCATCTACTTGAAAAGAAATGTGGCATGACACAAGTGCAGAAGAGTATAACATTTTCTGTGTTAATATTCAAATCACAGGAAGTTATAATGAAGGTCAGATCAACATGCAGCTGAGTAAAAATCACCAGTATGAAGTACTAGAAAGTTTGAAATTACAATGGCATGAGAAAATAATACCGATGGTGTAAACTTTGAGCTCTTGGATGCTACTTCATAAACTAAACGTCGCAAGTTTTCTTCTGCTTCAGAATTGAGTATGATATTATTTTCAGATCGAGTTTCTCCACAGATGTTTCCTAGAGCATGCAAAGCAGCCTGCAATTTCCAATTACAACCCCCAAAAAGTTAGAAGCATAGCTAATGAGGTGTCTAGTAAAAACTATTGCTTTTTCTTTATCAGTTATCTTGAAAAAAAAAAAAAAAATTCTATTACTTTCAAGTAAAAGCTAATGCCTTTTCTTTTAAAACGTTCCTCCCTTCTAGAAGTTAAAGATAAAGAAATAGATACCTACAGGTGGCCAGTCATGAGCCCTTACAAACTAGGGATCAGTATTTTAATATTAGGGAAAATCCCATTTAAAGCCACCTGAAATAGGAAAATCCTAAATCAGGTTGGCAAATTCAACAAATCTTTAATCCCATTTAGAATTTGTAAATGTGGGGTATTTGACCAACTTGCCCCATAATATTTAATGCTGTCTTGTAAATCACGTGCTTTAAATTAATTTAAATTATAGAATACATTCAAACCTACCAGTGCAGTAAATCACTATCATTCACGGTATAAAAATCTCCCTGCAACATTAACGAGGCATCTCATCCTCAATATTACAAGCACATCAACAAGCCATCTCATCCTCAATATTACAAGCACGACAATTTTTAAGAAGCAACATCATTGCAACTAATGTTGCTTTAAATCGCAACAATTTATTTGAGTCTTGAAAAATCAAATTTGGCAGCGAAAAGTTCACTCTCAAGTCTAAAGCATTATGGCAATATGATCCAAGCTGAAATCTTAAGCAGGAAAACAGAAAAATATGAAGATGTAACTAAGAAACCAAGGAATCAAAGAATACAAATGACCGCAGCAAATATCACGAGGGAAGAAAATCCAAGAGATATAAAGTAAAATAGCGCTCAGAACTGGAGAATTCGGTATGAATGGCCAGTAATTTACAGCTTATTACTCTCTCTATTGCAACCAAAACAAACTATGCGATTGCCAAATTAATCATGGTTTGAATATTCCTCATCTACCACTACTGCCCATCCACTAGGAGAAACAAGAATTCTTGAATTCATATTCACATAATGTGAATTCAGAAACGAAAAATTCCAGTTTTAAAAATCATTATATCTAGAATTTTCGTTCTGGAACAACAAATCCAAGAAAGAAAAATGTCCACTAAAGATACTAATCAGCGGTGAGCCACCAGAAATGTAACAGAGAAGAGGAGTAGACGCTCACAGATTCTGGAGATGAGGGCTGAGTGAGAGAATAATGCCGGTGGAGGGCGCTATCGACCATGATTAGCCGAGGGAGAGAGCAGAAGGAGTGGGCGATAGAATTGACGAGCAGCAAATATGGCTGGTGCAGAGGCATAAGAAGGAGGAAGAGGATGAGTGTGAAATGATCAGCGAATGGGGAAGGAAACAGTGGATGGGAGGGAGGTAGTGATCAGCAGTAAGGTAAAATCATTGAATTCTAAAACCCTATTTTAGGACTTTCCACCTGATTTAGGATTTGTTAAATTTAACAACCCAATTTAAAATTTGGGTAATTCAATTGTCTTTTTAAGGGGATTTTCCCTTAATATTATAGGAGATTATTACATTTAACTGGCTTGGAGCAAATTTAATTTGGATCTTTCATTTCATCCTTGAATGTGAGGAAACCATTTGCTTGTGAGAACCCCTGAATAATGGAATCCAGTATCCAAACACTACAAGCGCAGATTCAGTCTTGTGGGCACTTTGCTTCTCTTAAGTTGCATTTTAAGTGATTAAAACATTATATATATATATATATATATATATATATATATATATATATATATATATATATATATAATTAGCTGAAAAATACAAAACAAAAGGGAACTTGCTAGTTCACTAACCAGCTGTTTACCATGCCCTTGTGGTCCTTGTCGGTCAAAAGCAGCATAAATAACATGTCTTGCAACAGGTGATGAACCAGAGAGCAATAATGCAGCCCCAGGGATAGCTACAATCACAACAAAATCTTACATACAAATTCACAGAACTTGAAAGATAAGAGGCTTTCAGGAAAACATAAAACTCTGATGCAGATAAGTTCTCAGGAAAATCCTCTAGAAGGGATAAATTTCATTATATGCTTGAATCAACTCTCCTAATCGTGCAAATGTGCATTGGAGATCATCTATTCTTTCTGAAATAGTTTGGGATGATTAGAGATTCTAGCATTGTCAGAAGCATTGGGTTTTGATTTTTGAAGCATTCCACACCTCAATATTCATTCTTGGAGTTTTAAGCAAAGGAAGAATTAAAAGGTTCCTTTTTTTTCTCTGGTCAATCATGTCTGCGAGGCTCTGGAAGAGATAATTGTTAGGTTTTGTATAGTATAGTGCATTTGGTTTGAATGTAATGCCATCTTTTCAAAGACAGGTTTTTACCCATACAACTTAGTCAATTAGGAATGCCTTCGCAGGCTTCTTCCCACTGTAATTTGGGAAATTCAAGAGATGTTCATGCAATTCACATCCAAAAATAAGCAAACTGGAATTGTAGAAAAGATGGGACTAATCAATTTCCAAGGTTGACCAATATAACAAATCAACCAAAACTACTTTTATCACATTGCAAAGGTGCAATTCTGTACTGAACAACAGATATGGCATACTTACACATTCCTATGTAACCCAAAGCTTCAAGTGCAGTTTCACATTCATCTCTATCAGAACTTTCTAATGACTTGAGCCTTCCATCAATAGAAGAAATAACTGTTTTAAGACCTGAAATTGACAGCACAAGGACTGTATATTAATTAACAGTTCTAGTTCTTAAATAATTAGTAAACTCCATTTAAACTATGAAGTACTTGGACATAGTGATAGTACAAAAAAGCAGGAAGGAGATAAACCATATTCAGAACACAGTTATTGAAAGTATAGTGGTCATGGTTACAATCCATAATCTACAATGAAATAAAATAGATATGCATATTCAAATACTTGATAGAGAAAAGAAATTGTAGCGTTGAAGATTTAGGAAGCAGAAGGCTATATATCTTTCAAATGGGGGTTAGCAATAACTTCAGGAGTAAAAGTGAGTCTTACATAATTCATCTATGAAGGAGTATATAATTTCCTTGGACAGAAGCCTTCCAATTATCATCATTGCTCTAGATCTTAACATGGCCTCCACAGAATTGTTGCTAACCTCATGAGAAAAAAAATAAAACATAAAATCACCACTTACTTCATCCAGTAGATTTACAGAAACCATCGGGCAGGAAATATTTGAGTACCTAATTATAGAACTAAGAAGCTGAAGGAGGTTAGTCTTTGAGAAGAACTCAGTACTATGCTCGATCTCTGCTAACTTCATTTCAACACAAAATGAGAACAAATAAATGCACATGAAAAATTAAATTTAGAAGTTAGGGAAAAAAGCTAAAGCTAATTGCCAATATAAAGTTCCTCGATGCCACATGTATGATGTGTGTCTGGCATTGTGCGTTTTTGTTTTTCCATCTTAAAAAACTAACTTTTTGCAAGAACTGATTTTGAAGGAATTTATTGCATAATCAGTCATGACTGGAAACCTACCATTCCCACAAAGGGCATGAGAGAAATTGCTTAAGCTTGGGGAAATCACTTTTCAGTATCATTTGTCGAGTTGTTAAATATGGTTAAGCAAAACTAAATTCAGTTAGGGCTTTTGAATATGAAGGGGCAATCTCCAATTACTCAAGAGATGCTCAGAATTGAATACAAAATTTAAAAAAAAAAAAAAAGAGCATGCAAGCAAATGAGAGTTTAAGATGATAATGATACTTATCCAAATATACTCTTACTAAACATAAATAAAATAGTCCCTAGAAGCTCCAAAAAGGATTCATAAATTAGTATTCCAAAGGGTTGAATTACATCAGCAGTAAAGAACCTCCCCCAGGCCCTCCCTCCTTTATTTTTCCACATATTCACCAACAACATTGCACAAATCCAATCAATAACAGACTGTAACAGCTAAATTATGCAGGAGTGTTATGATAAGGAACAACCACCTAATAGTTTAAGCACTATATCTAAGTTAAAACCTCCAAAGAAATGTTTTAAAAAATGCATATCAAATCATATCAATCATCTTAAAGCCATTAAAAATTGTCTTCATAAACAATGTTACAGTTTCATGCATTTTAAGTCAAGGAATCCAACTTTTTATCTGTAGTATGACGTATTTGAGTGTCTATATATATATAGAGAGAGAGAGAGCACATAGCAACCTCATATAGAAGCTCCAAAACACTTAAAGTTACAAGAGTATCATCTGCATTTGTGATTTCTGCCTCCAACAAATTAAGAAGATTTAAATTGTAAATGGCTGATGCTGCAGATCTAGATACAGAAAAAAGCTTCACCACTAAAGCCATCACACGAACCCGTCCCTGAATCAGAATGATAATCATGAGTAACTTATGTCCACGCCATACATGGAAACAAAGAATTACAATATCAGTTGAACTTGATATCAGCTTCTGCATTCTTTAGACATGAAATTTAACCTTTTTTTTTTTTTTTTGCACATGTATTATTACTGAACCACTACATTATACCCAGAATGCTCCAATCAAAAGCTTTGCTTAAGAATGCTAACGCTAAATCCCAACTTAAGATTTACTATAAGCTCAGAATAAGGCCTTTCCTGACATCTATGTCAGCAGGTTATCGTAAAAAGTTATTTCTTGTACATTGCTTAATTTAAACTAAGTTCTTAATGTAAGAAATATTAGCTATAACTGAGACATGTTTAATAATCAGGAAATTAATTTTTCATATACTTAGATAATAAGTCAACCATCTAAAGTTTAGGTTTAGGACTTCTACTAAGCACCATCAATGATTGTTTTGTTTTAATTAAGAAAATCCACCAATAGATATCATTTTCTTATTATAAGAAATAAGTGAAATTATATCACTACTAAAGTTAGGGAAAAGGGGGGATGCAATCAAGACAGACCTTCTAGGCAATGCATTTCATGATAAATAATAAATTTCAATATTTTATGCACTTCATGAATTCATCCAATTTCCAAGTGAAATTCATGATAGATCTGCTACCATACCAATGATGAACACTGCAAAGCTAAAGTCCTGAGGTCTGTAGCATCTTCCCTGGCAGATGGAAAGATGATTTCCTACACAAGTATTGTCAAGCATGATAAGTACGGTTTAAGCATACTCCTGTTTTTCATACAGACAAGAGGATTTAAACCAATGGAGAAGTAATGCACTTTCTTACCATGCCCTTGGGAGAATAAGCTAACTTCTTTATTGCATCCATTGCTGCAGCTGCCACTTGTTCATTGCTGCTTGTGTGAAAATAGGTACACATCAAATAATTATCATATATGAGGTTTTAATAATACATTATTTCATCCTATGCAAAGACAAGCTTATCTATCTGTCAAGCAAAGGCCCTAGCCCAATAGCAAAATAACACCCATGTGCAGGAATTTAACAATTTTTTTGGCATACTTCACCATAGAGGGCCCCCTAACCTAAAAGAAAACCTCAGTTTGAGTCACTACATCCCAAACCTTCTGTAGTCATTAATAAGGCCAAAAGCAGTTGTTATTCTTACCCATTCACAAGGCAATCAATCAAGAGAGGATACACGTTGTATTCTGTAATTAGACGAGCAGCAACATCAGTATCATTGTCAAGTTCCCCCAGAAGGCAAGAGACCTGCAAGTTTTTTTATGTAAGAGAATGCAAGAAGCTCCTCCAGTTGAATTAGAAGTACTTTTGTATGAAAAAATTTAAAAAAACAAAATCATCAAATGAATTGAATGCCACTTGAACAGCTTACAATAGAAGTTAACGTTAGGTACAACAGAACAGCTAGTCAGCCATATAACTGTCCTCTTCAATTACGAGAAACATCAAGGAGCGTTAAGGAAAGAGATGAGAAAAGCTACAGGAATATAAACTAACAAAACCAAGAAGAGTGCAAGAGATAGTAACTTTAAAAACAACAGAACAAGTTGCAAAAAAAGTCATGGAAGCAAAATATGTATGGACTTCCATTGTTACAAACAGACGAGGTTAAAAACTTTTATAAGGAATGCTAAAGATAAGAAAATGAGAGTTGTTGATTAATTTTTTTGAAAATTAATGAGAAAACAGGGGACAGATTATTTTGACAACGCGCCTAATGAAAGAGATTGAAAAAAAAAGCATGGAAGCAGAACAACCAAAAAATCAACTTCACTTTTATCTACTAAAAAGAAAATCCTTTGGACCAGTTCAGAAGTGATATTCAATTATATAATATTCCCCAGGCCTAGATGTGCGCATACAAGAATGCATAGACAAGCATGATTTAGTTCGGGTCTTAGTAATTGGTGAGTTGGTTTCACCTTACAAAAGAAAAGTGAGTTGGTTTCACCTTACAAAAGAAAAGAGGATTGCCAAACGTAAGAACAAGAAGAAGGCGATTGCCAAAAATCAAACGACAGTTGTTACATATTCTCTATCAATAGAACAATCCCATTAGGGAAGTGTCTCAGTTTCATTAGGAGAGCCAAACTCACAGCTTACTAAAAGCAAAAATAGAGAAGATAGCAGGAGAGACGGATATTTATTGATGTTACCAGATGCCTGAATTGATATTGATAACTCAACTGAAAAGTAAACCCTAAATTTTCACCATAAGCTAATCATGAAGTCGCATGAGAGTCATTTTAAGGTTGCAGTAGGAATAGTGTGGCAGAAAAATCATACTATAAGGACAACAACATAAGCTAGCATATAAGTAAATATACAATAGATTTCAGTGGAGTGTTGACCCTCTTCCAGTACTAATGAATAAATATAGTATCTTTGCAGAAATCTAAAAACACATAAAATCAAAGCTTTTTTTTAATGTTAATTGAATGTAATTAACATAACAAATAAACATGTAAAGACCAAGCAAAGTAAGTGCTTTTTAAAAACAAAGTACTGCTAGAGAAGGGAAGGAAGTTGTAGGGAGGTGCCTCTGCAGCCAATATGTGAAAGAAGCATTTATATGAAGTCAGGATAGATTAAGCACATGCACATACTGTTTTACAGGCTAAGGATCTGACAGCTTGAGAATCTGCCTGCAGACCAACTTGTACAAAAAGCTGCAAAGAAACAATATGGCTCACATTAGACTCGATGCAATGCATGAGCCAACAACAAAAACAACAACTACTCGCTGGTTCTGAGAATTGTCAAGATAGAACTTTAGTACTCTTCTTGCCAGTTCATGATACATTTTTGTCTTGAGTAAAACATTTGTTGTTCTAATAAGCTGCTTGCTCTCAAAATAAGAAAAATAAAAACTTTCCACATGTATGAATTCCTACCCTAGACCCAAACTCAGGGACAATTCTTTATATATCATCTTTGTTGATCATGTATATGTTAGCTACTACATGAAATGTGTATATAATACAAAACAATATGTTTTGAACAAAAAAAATTAATTTCCATCTTCTGTTGAAAAATTAATTATAGCTGGAAACAGAACACGAGGGTAGAGTGAAGTGTTTTAAAATATAAGGAGCAACAAAACTTGGATCAACCATAGTCCCAGAGCAGTAAAGTTTTGTAATTTTAGAATTAGCATTCTCAACTTCCACGTAGTTCATAATTGTCTACTTTGCTTACATTGAAAGATCAGGACCTGCAATTCAGAAAGGTTTTTCTCAAACATAATAAACGGATTAAAAATACAACTCAGAAATAACCTGTAACTTAAGTAGTTCATCTTAGATTACATGTAGAATATTGCCTTTGACAAGTACTAGATTTTCACATCCAGTGAAGCGAGTGAGTACGCCATGTTCCAATAGTAATTCAAATAACAATAAAACAATTAGTTGGCAAACGAAGAAAGTCACAAACCATATACTGTGGAATCAAAGAAGCGCCAAATTTTGTATTGAACAGCCTCTCCAAACAAGCAGTTAGAGTATTTTCTAGGCCAGGCACATCAAATTTGGTTTGTAACGCACTGTAAAAGGAAAAGGATGAAATCAAATGCAATTTTCTTCGCATAAGTACATTTTTTTTTGGGGGGGGGGGACTTTGAAGATGGGATGAAAACAAGTCCAACACTGAATCACAAAGAACTTATCAGACGAAGATTGTACAAGAAAAATAGTTATCACGCCTCAAATGAACAAGACAAGTAGTTAGTGATCAGTTGGCTTAAAAATTGATAAGTTCGCTTGGACTTTAGAGTAGAATTGCCCATATACTGAGAATGCACGATGTTCCTGCTCAACTAAGTAGCAAGCAAAATGTGACTGATTCTAAGGGAAACGAATTGCTATCTCAAAATCACAAGTTTCTGAGAAAAATCAGCTGAATCAAATCGTGTTACTTTGTAGAATATCACCAGGAAAATAATAATAATAATAATAATAATAATAATAATAGTTTCAAGCCTCGAAAATCAACCTCGTCCTAATATCCTCCAACTGAATTGAATTTTTTTTGGGAAAAAAAAAAGTTCCGACAGAAAATACAAAGCAAGGGTAAAGTAGAAGCTGACTTAATAATAGCTGGAAGAGGGAAGCGATTGAGAAAGTCCCTTGCGGTGGCGTCGGTAAGTACTCCTGAAGTGAAATCAAAACGATGATTCAGGAATATTTGGGGGGCGGAAAGAAAGAAAGAAACATAGAGAAAGTGAAGAGTGTATTACCAGGATAATGAGCGAAATCTGAGGCTGCTTCGAGAAGCTGAGTAGGATCCTCCATTGAAAACTCTTCGTCCATTTTGCTTCGCTGATTTGCTGTGTATCGCAGCCTCGCGACGACTCAATGGGGAAGGCTGAAGAAACCGAAACGGACCGACTTGCGTGGCAATAGGTATTCTACGTGGCACGCCGGAGATAGTAGGCACTTTTTTGTTTTTTGGCCATAATAGGGACATATGTTGATGGACTGAATTTTAGTATAATCTGATTATTACAACAACAACAAATAAGAGAAAATTAAAAGCATGACAAAAAGTTTAGATGTCAGTTATAAATTAAAAAAGAACTTCGTTATCATTATAGTATATTTTTTCCAAATAAATTGGAATAATTAGATTTTAAAATGTCAATAATATTAAAAATACTACTAAGAGTTTGTTATTGAATAAATAATATACAAAAGAAAATATTCATATTTTGATTTGACTGGAAATTAAACAAAACATTATTATAAAAATGCATTCCATGCACAATAAAGCGAGGGCCTGTTTGGTTGGAAGGGAGGATTACCTTATTTGGTTTAGTAAAGAAAGAGGAGGGATGTTTAATGATCCTTTATTTAGTTTAAGAGGGGAGATAATAACTAATTTATCATTTTACCCTTATATGTTAGATTATATTTTTTTTACTTATATAAATTAGTTTAAACTTAATTTAAATTTCATGATTTATGAAAATTCACACTCATCTCAACTTATTATGAAAATTTCATGATTTATGATACCACTTTGCCTATAAAAAAAATATGATACCTTTTCTGTAGAAAAATTACTATGTGCTTGTTTGGGATGACGTTTTTTTTTAAATAAAATCACAGTAGCTTATGACTTTTTGAAAATTGGGGTGTTTGGGTTGGCGTTTTGGCAACTGAACTTTTTTTTTTCAAAAGCAACTTTTGAGAATAAGCTTAAAAATTTGGCTTTTCCAAAAAAAAAAAGTTACTTTTGTCACCGTCAATCCAAAGGCAAATCACATTTACAATATGACTTTTATCCTATTTAACTTTTATAAAAGTCAAATTAAAAAAAAATCACTTCTGCAACCGCTAGCCCTGGATCGAGAGATGTAGCTTGCAGCTACATTGCTACCATTAACAATATGTTTGATTATATAATCATGTAAGCATTTTGCTAGCACATAACCAGAACATAGTCCCCAAATATATTTAAACATCGGAAGAAGAGTCTGGTGAGATAAATCATACTGAAGAACGGGAACTCGACCATAATACAGTCAATCTACTTCTACTAGACTTATAGATCAATTATGCGCAAAGTTTTGGTTGATTAAAATTAAGGACCCTATACTTAGGAAATAGTTCAAACCTCACTCTGCTTACAAATTACACAAGCATTAAAAATAAATAAAAGACAAAACAATAAAGAAATTTTGATGAAATCCCCAACCATCCGACAAGGTTGAGACTTCTATCGAGTACAATGTGAAGATAAAGAATCTCTAAGAATCATTACAAGATCCCATTGTTTCGATTGCCATTCAGCAATCTAATATGCAGTATAGGACATCAAAAACCAAGAAGAAAAGTAGAAAACTCACCTCTAGGCGCGGTCTCGTCATTACCAACTGAAAATGTCGACAAATTGATATAGACGAAAAACAGAAGAAGAAATAGCCCTATGCCTCTGGAGTCCTGCTTTCTTCTGTTCGGGAAAGGAGAGAGAATAAGAATGCTCTACGGCACCAGGCTCGATTGAATAAAGAATTTTATAAACAGTTAGTGGTGTTTTAGTCTAATGCTTTCAGTTTGTGTTTGAGCTTGGACAAGTGATTGAAGCAGATGAACGAACAAGTTTCGGACTGCAGAAGTTAAGGAATGGTGATAGGCAAAGATGGGATGTCACAAGATACAAGGGGACAATTTGGTCACAAAAAATTTGGCTCCCCTAGAAAAACAAACCTAAATTTAGAGGAGATTAATAGCTTGTTTGGTTGAGCGGTCGTAAATCGGGCTTATATAATAAGCCCGATTTACGTACATCGAGATAAATCTCCTCCACATATTTACCTTGTAGACCGTAAAAGCACTTCATAGACCGTAAAAGCTACTTCGTATTCCGTGAATCACGATTTATAAGCACTTATGGAGCTTCCATTAACTAATCCAAACGAGCTATAAAATAAGGGGAAGGAAGAGAAGAACGAGAGAACAGATTTTTGCTCCCCCCTCCAAAATTATAAACTAAATGAGAAGAGGGGTTCATTTTTCCTCCTCTCTCATCCCCTCCCCTCCAACAAAATAGGTCCTTAGAGTGGTTTTATTGCTTTGTCAATTAGCGTTGATCTTAATAAAAAAAGTTTTGATGGTTTAGGAACAAAGCCACAGGTTCAAGTCAATGTCAATTTACAGAGTAGAAAACATCTTTAGGAGTGCTACTTCAAAGCAAGCCCAACAACACTTGAATCCGATCTGATTGCAAACAAAGCAAAGGTAATCATACTATCAAATTTGACCACGTCTTTTTTTTTTTCACACTTTCAATCGGTATTTGGCTTCGGAGTTTGTAGCTTCCCCTCCTAAGTCCCAACACAAGTGTTTCTTCTGGGATTTAAACTCAATACCTAAAGAAATCTAATAAAATATTACATTGCTAAATCAACTCTGTATTAGTGAACGCTTCTTTATTAGAGAAGCAAATATATAGGTGAATTGGTTGACTCAACAAGCTAGCTAATCATATGTCAATTTCATGCTTGTTCGGAGTTGCTTTATCATAAGCATATTTACATAAATTGAAATTAAATTTATTTCACATACTTACCTCATATACCTTAAATCACAATAAAAAATCTACTTTTCAAGAATCAAATGACGATGCTAAATAAGTTTTTCATTGTCACCATCTATGATGCTCCACCATCTATAATGTTTTATATTGCACGGCCTTGTTGTGGCCTATGTATATTTCATTTAATTAATGAAAAATTAAACTTCATTGAGTATATTAAGGACTGTAATAAAGCACATCCTATTAAACAAGTAAAAAACTAGATTGTTGAAATTATGAATGAATTGTATTTGTATGCATAGTGATCATGAGGCAATAAAAATGCTCAATACCAAATGTAGAAATATAAAATCTATAAGGTTTAATATTTTTTTGGGCAAAAAATAAGCCACAATACTCAAAAGATTTAAACGGTCTATCCTCTCTCGCTCTCTCTCTCTCTCTATATATATATATATATATATATATAAATTATTGTACAGAAAAACATATACCTAATTACTTTAAAGTCACTGAAAAATAGATCTTACCTAAGTAAACACTAATTTTATTTTAAAGAAGAATTGAGCACTACCCTTTCTTGGCGGGGCCAATTTTGATAGAAGCTGACGTGTGTACTTTTTTTTTCTTTATGAAAAAACGTTATCTTTTTTCATAGAAGATGTCTCCATTATTCTGAGGAGTAGAGAGGTGCTGAATAATTAATTGTGCCAACAACTTCCTAAAGTTTTTGCAGCCTACATCACCATTTCTGCAAAACAAAGCTCATCAAATAATATGAAAAGAAAAGGGCAAGTAATGATAAAGACTCTCCAAAGAGGAAAGAATAGAAAGTCTTTTGTCTTCATTCCTCTGACTAAAAGATGTTCAATCATGTTTGTGACTTTAGGTTCCATTTACCATGTACTATACATCTTCCCTCATTAATTATTTCATGTCTTGCTATCTCAGAGAAGTTAGATGTCCCATATTTATTTATTATTCTATAACAGTTTCTATATATCCATAATTATTTATGATATCATACATATTCCACTCAATAAAGGAAAGAATGAAGAAGAAGATTTGGAGAAGACCAATGGCTTAGTAACAACCAAATAGATCAAGATCTTCCTTGTTTGGAACTCTCACACTACAAAAGAAGCTATTTCTTTGCTTCTAAATGTAGAAGCTATTTAATTAATTTGTAGGGATTAAGAGAATTATTATTTAAATTAGTTATTTATAAAAAATGTGTATTGGTTCCAATAACATCCATTTTAATCATTTGCATATTACTTTTTGATTGAAAAGTCTCTTAAATATGGGCAATCAACAAGGAAAGTTTAGAAAAAGAATATAAACTTGAGAGACAAAATGTATTAAGATCTTAATTACATTTAGATTTTGAAATTTCAATATTTTTTATGATGAACGAATAGCTGAAAGAAATATAACTTTCTAACTACAACTAGGGCATTGTGTATATGTTCACATTTAGTATCTAACAGCGTCTTTAATAAATTTGTCTTCAATAGGAGGGTATATGTGCCATTGTGCCTTGAAAAAAAATGACACAATAAATTTGATTTATAGTAGTGCTTTGAATTCTTATTATACAATACATTGATGATTTATTTTTAGGGTTAAGGTATAAATTTACTCTGAAAATTTTCACTAGAAAGTAATGTTACCCTGAAAGTGTTAAAATGGAGCAAACTCATTTCCATTAAAAAGTTAACGGTCAACGTCAATTTTTTAACGAAATAAAAGTAATGTTGCTCAATTTTAACACTTCCGATGCAACATTGAACCTACAAAAATTTCAGGGTAACATTACCCCTCAATGAAAACTTTCGAAGTAAATTTGTACCTTAATCCTAAAAATAAATCATCAACTTATTGTGTAATAAGAATTCAAGAGCACTACTGTAAATCAAATTTTTTGTGTCATGTTTTTTTTTTTGGTTCAAGGCACAATGGCACATATACCCTCCTATTGAAGACAAGCTTGTTAAAGACACTATTAGGTATAAAATGCGAGCATCTTTATTTAAATCGGTGTAAATTTCTTAAATTTTACATGGTAATCTAACCTGGGAAATTAATGCATTCGGTTAAGACTTGAGAGGTCAAATTAAGTAATATATAATTTTTAATATAAAATATAAAACCTATAATAAGCTTCCCTCTTAATATTTTGCTAATAATGTCACATAATACGGGAAGCTTGGACCATTCTACAAAAAAAAAAATTGAATTGAATTATCCGAAACCAATTTGGACGGTGCATCTGTAGTACGTACACCTCTTGCACACTACCCCCCCCCCCCCAATAATGGACTGTGTATAAATTTGCTTTGTCACAGCTACTATATATAGCTTAATAATTATCACTGATAATATTCATATATATTAAATTCCACCACGAGGCCAAAAAAAGAACAGTCTGAGAGAAGACCTATGATCCATAACAACTATATACATTAAGATCCTATACATATAAATAGTCCTGTCTATATTCACCATGAGAGGTTAAAAGAGAAAAACGAAGAAGGGTGAAATAGTACAGAGAAAAGAAAGTAAAGTAACAGAAGAAACAAAAAAAGAAAAAGGAGATAGAAGAAAAAAGCCCAGAACAGTAGAGAGAGCCAAAGCAAAGTATAGTACGAAGAAGAACAAAGACGCAGAAGCTCAAGTGTTTAAAGGAGATGTTTCGGTTTGTGTTTGTATAAATTCCAAAGGCAAGCTTTTGGCTTTTGTAAGGTAGCTACCACCATGTTATTCTTTGCCCTTTACATTTCAGACCCATCAGAAGGAGAAGGCCTAGACGTTAGAAAGCACCATTCATTGAAACCCTAAATAATAACATAAAGGAAGAGAAAGAGAGAGACATCAGGCATTGGCCATAGTGTAAATGGCTTAATTTGACCATTTAAGTATAAAATCTTAAATTTAAGTTTGTGTGAATATAGAAGACATTAGTTATTGTGAGTTAAGCTGGGTCTTGATGTTGTACCATGTAGCCTAATTACCAGTAAGACAATGCTACCGTGAGAGCTACTCCCAATAATACTCTAATTTTGACCCAGCTTTCAAGTGTTACGATAATAATGATAATACCTAGCTAGCTAGAGAGGCTTCATTGATATTACAGTACAGTACAGACACAGGGGTGTGGAAAGCCAGTTCCATGCACAAAGGCTTTCTCACCCAAAAAAAAAAAAAAGGTGGATGCTACTCATTGCCCTTCTCAATCATGCACACATCACACACACCATTTTAGTTATGTGTACTGTTATCCTACTGTCCACAGTTTCATCATCGCTATCATTATTATTATGAGGCCTCATCTGATCTACAAAGTTATATATACACAGCGATATATATATAGAGAGAGTATAATAATTCACCATGAACCACACAAATTTACTGTACTGTAATGTGAGAGATGTACATCAATGCCATGGTGATAGAGACTAATAAGGATGAATGTTTTATTGCTCGGAAAAAAGCAAGTCACCTTCAGAGGAAACATGGTGAAGTATTGTTTAACCTGCTTTTTCCCCTTTTCATCGTCCATGGTTAGCTGTGTGCGTGTTATGACTTATGAGTCCCTGGTTGAAAAATTTTATACTAGAAGTGAACTTTGTAAGTTCAAGAGGCTCTTTCATATCCAATAGGATAGTCTATTGGATTAAGCTATATATTGTTTTGGACTTGTGCTTGTAGCATATTGGTCATTTTATTGAGACACTGATGTCATGGAGATCAAAACTATCCACAGAGGTTATAACTAACAAAAGTCGAGTGAAAGATAATCTTTTAGAATTGGGGCTCACCATTTAGGGTTTGTTTTGTACGAGGAATTTTAAGAGGAGGAGAGAGAAAAATTTTAAATTGAATTTAAAAAAATTAGAGAAATAAAATTATAAAATTTTAATATAGAGAAGATATAAGATAAAACAAAAGCAAGGAAAATTAATTAAAAATTGTTAACCCCACTTCTCTATTTTTTTTAAATCCAACTCAAGAAAATTGTTTTTCCTGTACTTTCCCTTCCCTCCACAAAACAAGCCCTTGAACTTGTGTTTGTGTTTGTGTGTGAGAGGGGGGGTTAGGTTTCTCTCATTATCATCTTTCTTATTTTTTTCTTATAATCTCATATCTACCATTAAAATAAAATAATATATGGTTTATATTCAATCTTTTATAAAATTATTTCTATAAACATAAGTAAGAGGATACTCTTATTATCCTTTTTCTCATTATATTCTCATCATTTCATCTCTATTGTTAGATCATGAAATGGATGGCTTAAATTTAATATTTTATGAATTAAATTTATTTATTTTTTATATATTGCAATTATGAATGCTATAAATCAAATTTTAAGAGTTTAAATTTACTTATATTTATAAAAATAATTTTATAAAAAGTTAAATATGAACTATATATTGTTTTATTCTATCAGTACATATGATATTATAAGAAGAAAATGAGAAAGACCACAAGAAGAAAAGTCCAGAGAGAGAGATTCCCCCCTCCCTTAATATGGGGAGAGCTTCATGATAAAGACCGCATATGTTTATTTGAAATAGTATTGAAGTCTTTAAAAATAGTTTTTCAATCGTGATTTATGATATACGAGGTAAGTATATAAGATGAGTGTTGTATCAACTTATATATATAAATATTTTTAAAATTAACAATCGTTATCCCAAACATACCATAAACCTTCGCTTTGTTACAATCATCCCTCCTTGGACTTTGTTGTCAATAGTGTTGTCAGATTTTGGGGGCCTAATGCTGATAATTATTAACATAATTTTAAGTCAAAGTCAATAAGCATATTACTATTAAAATGGATTGAGCCAACGGCTTATAAGATGTGTAATATCTTTAACATAATTTTAAGTCAAAGCCAATAAGCATATAATAGTAGTATTAAAATGGATTGAGCCAACGACTTACAATAACTTTATCTTTATTATCCTCTTTTACTGCCTTACCTTGGTATTTTACCAATATGAGAAATAAATAGTGACGTGTGTAACTTTCAAGCATATATAGAATGTGGAAACTTTGGCCACTTAAAACACCCATTAAATTATTTCCACTGCGACATACGAGTACTACTACTATGTATAAGTGTATATTTGTGTCATATTGATAGTGAGTGTAGCATTATTATTGGCACCACTATTGTTGCAATTATGTCCGTCTTCACAGATCTAATTAATTGTGTGTCACACTCGAATTTAATGAAAGCTGGGTATAGGCATGCGTTAGGGAGAGTTATGTCTAATCAATAGATAGCTCAATTTTTTCTTTTCCTCGGTATTATAGTGCTAATAAAGGAAGTGAGAAAATTAGTTTTAAAAGCAACAAGGAGGGTTCCGAGGTTAGTGTCGTTGTTCACCACTATGAAAATGAAGCATAATTTTTTGAGAAATTATTATGGCTTGCTTTCTGGCTCAGATAATATTTAAAAAATTAAATATAAATCACCTATCAATAAGATTTCTATATTGAATCGGGTTTATATATAAGCCAGATTCACGTAAATCGAGATAAACCTTCTCCACATATTTACCTCATAGATCGTAAAAGCTACCTAGTATTCCGTAAATCACGATTGAAAATCATTTATGGAGGCTATCCAAACAAGTTATGAAATGTAAATATGTAATTATACCTTCATTAATAGGTAAAATCAGCTTGTTATGTTTAATTTTCAAAATAATTTCTATGAAAAAAACTAGCCCAGATAAACCCTTTCTTATGTACAAGACTGATCAATGGACCGAAGTGCCCAAAGACTTGACCCCAGGCTGATAGTCAACCACTCAACCTAATCTTCCCTAATTTTTGTGCATCTGACGCTAGTGTAGAAAAGATTTTTTATATGTGACAGAAAAGATTTTTTACACTTGATGTAGGGCTGGTGTAAAAAGTATAGGTGTAGAAAATCCGGACTTTCTACATGTGACCACTAAAGTCAGGTGTAGAAAGTCTCAGTTTCTACACCTGACATAAGACTTTCTACACCTGACCTCTCATGTCAAGTGTAGAAACTTATTTTCGGGGAAAAAATCACTTTTTTTTGCTATAAACTTGTTTACATAATAATAAACAATAAAACACCTGATAAAAAAACCAATTGCAACAAAACTAATCTGAAATATCAAATTTCAATCCAAAATATTAACAAAGCCATATGAATGTAGGTACACAAACTTAGTTTCACTTTTACAATGAAATTTGTACAATTAAAGTCAAATCCAATACCAAACAGTGACAATGAAATTCAACAAGTCCAATATCAAATAGTTATTAACATTACATGTTTAATATTGCACTCACATTTGTCATCTCTAAAAAATAAGTTGCCCAACATGTGCGAATGTCATCAATATCCTCTTCAGAAAATGCATACGTAATGTCAAATACCTACAGATTTTAAAATAAAAAATCATATCAATTTAATAACTACAAAATCAACTTAATAAAAAAATATAATTAAATACAATTACCTCTGCAGTAAATTATGTACTATCCAAGAGGATGATGTTTAACATGTGCTCGTCACATAATATCCACAAGCCTTATTATTTGAAGTAAATTTTGACGACGACACTGTAGAAGAACATGCATTATATTATATGAATTATCTGAACAAGATAACTATGTTCATAGAAGGATTGAAACCATTTACCTTTGGTTGTATCCAGATAGTCTCTTTAAGCTTGTATGTATGCTTTTTCTTAACTACTCTTTGGTATGTTTCCATTGCCCTATGGAAAAATATATACAAGAGGGTAGATTCTATAAAAAACTTACATATTGTAAATAAAATATCATTGTCAAAGTATACTTACGTGTCCATCGTTTTCTTCAAATCCTTTACCGGATTATAATGTAATGAACATAAAAGAATGACGATGTTCTGCTTTAGACATATAACCACTAACTGCCAATGAGTACTGCAAAAAGATGTATGAATTATGTATATTCACAAAAAACAAGGTATCAATTACAAATTTTTTCTTACTCGTGAACATATGGCGCTAGGTAGCACTCTTTTCTATCTTCACAAAGCCTCTGATGAATGTATGACTCTCTTATCGTGGAAGTGTTCCCTTTTTTCTGGATGTGAATCGGGCAAAGAAATCTAAACTTGTCACTATTTCCTGATAAAGTATAAAGGCGATGGAGGTACCAACAATAGTTAAAGTGTGTTAGATTTAAAAGTTGAATACTTAGTAATATTGTTAAAAATATGCCCACATCATAAACAAGTGGACGTGCGGTATGATAATCTGATCCTTCATTAACATTCGCACCATATCCTCCTACTCAATATGCATGAACATATCCCTCTTACCCATAACGCCTGGATCCATCGTCAATACTTCAGTTGAGAAGGATTCGTCAAACGCCAGCATACACAGACATTGAAGTGGCTTCACCTGGGTTTGGGTTTGCGGTTAGGGCTGGCGTTGTGGAACCACTTCATTGGATGGGGTAATTTTCTAAATAAACAAAAATTAATAAGAAAGAGTTAGTAATAATTGCAACTTATAAATTTATAATATGAAAAAATTAAAACACATTAAGAAAACAAATATTTTCATACTTTAGCACAAGCCGCAACTGAAACTACCCGGACAAGTCTCTTTGGCCACCTAAGGAAAGTTTTGAGGGCTTCACCCATAATCTTCACCTCATCATTGGGAAATGGAACAGGCGCATCTGGAATTTTTACCTCTCTAACCACCACTCTCACTTCATCATTTTGCATTTGCTCGTGGTGGACGATTGGCCCTAAGTTTTGTATTGCGCCAAGTACTACTAAGCGTCTACTAGGGTCCTCTAAATATAACTCATAAGGTTCACTATTTTTTTGGACTCCAAAATCCTCTGATTTACGCCCAAGAACACAACTCCCATTTGTGCTTTGAACTGCAGGAGAACTTGTCGCATGGATAGTTGTGTCCTGTCGTGAGCTTAGGATGCTCATCATTTCTTCCTTCAGTTGTAACATTTGGGCGGTCGTCTACTTCCTTTCATTCTCCAATATCAGTTGCATCTGCTTCCATTCATTCTCTAGTATCAGTTCCATCTCTTCCTTAGTCACCATTCCCGTAGAGGCATAACGTGTATGTGCTCCAAAATAGTCTCTTATGCCTACTCCTCGTTCAACGCCCCTAACATGACTACCATGGTCTGGTGTCCCCATAGTAACCGTCAAGATATCATTCATTCCTTGTGCAATGAAGGTTCCCTAGGCACATTCTAGTTAAAGTTGATCCTGTGATATATAAATAACAAACATGATTAACATGTTACTATACAACAGAGAAAATAATAAGCATTGATGCTAAGTTACTTACAATCCTTTCAGCAACCACACGTGCCTTCTCGCTCGTATACTCTCCTGTCTTCCTTCGGCATGCGGCCCTCCATTTTTCTTCACGAGATATTGGAGATAGTGGAGATATAATAGTAGATGGATCAGACTGAGCCTCTTCTTGTCGCCTCTTCTGCTTCTCTTTCATCATTTCTTTTTCAAGCTTTTCATACCCCCACGAGACAATCTGTGGGGGCAATCATTCTTTCTACCACTCGCTATAGATTTTTCCCTTATTATCTTTCAATAAGAAACCAACAAATCAATAATCGAATAAATCAAATGAGAATAAAGTAACTAACTAAGTGAATAGAAACTAACCAAGGCTTCTAGTGTAGTCTTCATCCTGTAAAATTCTTTCCACGTAGCTTCATCAATAAATGTATACTCCGCACAAGGATTAGGAGGAATCCTACCATCTTCTACCTCGACACGCACAAATATTTTAGTTAGAGGGGTTTTGAAGGCTGTCCAATGCTCTGCGCAATATGATAACAATTTTTCCTTCAAGACTTGACTAGGAGGAACGTCGTAAGTAAGCTGTGAAGCCATTATAATAGTTAGCAACATGAATAAATGTAATAGTTACAAAAGTTAATAGGTTCATAGTGTTATACTGCTATAGTGTTCCAAATCTATTCCTTCATAGAGTCGTCCACTTCATACCACTCATTAATCGTTATGCTAGGCTTGCTACGTGCTTGGAGGGCAACAAAGCTAATAAACTTGCTCTTGTTAGGCCCGATTGGTCTCCATTACCTATCAAATTCAATCGGCATCCTCTGGTCATTCGATCGACTCTTGGTCAACTCTTTTAGTGTCATGCCACTCTACCCTTTCTTTGTCGCTGAGTAGACTGGCTGCTATGCCCGGAATGAGTATCATCATTATTGGAGAGATCCTTCTCCATGTTCCTATTTAACAATGAAATATTATAATAAAATAATGAAAATCTAAGATAGATAATCAACGAAATAAGATTACTAACTTTTAATTAAAGTTCATCAAATAAGAGTAAATATATTCTCCTATATCCCTTCATGGTGGTCAGTTCTTGTAGCATGTATGTCATCTACTTCATCTTCATTTAATTCAGGCAACCCTGAAGAGAAATATGGAGTCTCAGAAACATCATAGTTTAACTTCTTATTATCATCACTGTCAACCACCTTTTTTCTTTGGAGAACCATGGAGCAACTTTTATTTGCTGGATCAGTTATATAGAACACTTGTTTTGCGTGGGCTCCTCACTGTACTTTAATTTATTAAGATCAACTAATGTAAATCCATACTTATCCACTTGAACACTATTATTATCAATCCACTTGCATTTGAAAATTGGAACTCTAAATTTAGTATAGTCAACCTCCTAAATCTCTTCAATAACCCCAAAATAAGGCATAGCTGCTAACTTCGGCTTTTTGTCTTTTGAACTCGAAAAATGCATGGATTCAGCCACCACCATAACTCCACTTTTTTGCACAATACTCTTGTCATCCAGGGATTTCGTATAGAAGGAATACCCATTGACATCGTATCCACTCCAACATATGACATTAAAGTTAGGACTCAATGCTAACTATTTTATAGTTTTAGAAACATATTATCATTTGCAACTTCTTTTTTGAACCATTGTGGGAAAGTCTTGTTATACTTAAGCAATAACTTTTGCTCAATCATGCGACTATGTTGTGCCCTTATAATTTCTTTGTGAATATATATATAATCTTGAACTTCATTGGTGTTATTCAAAATGTATAAATGTACTTGTAACACTGCATCATGATCCATATTAGTTTTCACTGTTACCCCACGTGTACCCTTACCTAATAATCTCTCCTCATGACGAGATCTAGGAAGCCCAATAGCTTCTTCATTTGACAAGTAGTCAGAACAGAATTCAATAGCTTCTTCACATACTCTTTAAGGATTTTCATGTATCTCTCAACTGGATACATCCATCGTAGATAAACAGGGCCATACAACCTTATCTCCCTCACTAAATGAACAATCAGATGTATCATGATATCAAAAAATGAAGGAAGAAAGAGCATCTCAAGTTGGCATAAGATAATAGCAGCATCTTTTTCCAGTTCTTCCAATTTATCAAGGTCAACCACTTTTTTGCATATGGCATGGAAGAAGAAACACGGTCTAGTGATAGTGTGTCTCAAATCATATGGCAATATGCCCTGAATAGCCACCGGAAGTAGTTATTGCATCAAGACGTGGTAATCATGAGACTTTAAGCCCACTAATTTCAAATCTTTCATCGATACAAGCTTTTTAACATTTGAAGAATACCATTGAGGCACTTTGACACCATGTAAACAATCACAAAAGCTTCTTCTCTTAAGCTTGGATAAGGTATGAGAGGCTGGGGGTAGATAAGTCCGCTCACCTTGTGGTCTTGGATGTAAGTCATCTCGTATTCCCATTTCAATCAAGTGTAATCTTGCATTGACACCATCAACGGTCTTGCCCTTTATATTGAGAAGTGTTCCAATAATATTATCACACACATTTTTCTCCACATGCATGACATCAATACAATGCCTCACATCAAGACTTTGCCAATATGGAAGATCAAAGAATATAGACGTCTTTTTTCATACATTTTTATCAGCTGCACTCTTCTGTGTCTTCCCAAAGATAACATTGATGTCTTTCACCCGTTTATAAACTTGCTCTCCTGTCTATGGCACTGGAGCATCTACATACTCTTGATGGCCATAGAAAGCCTTCTTTAATCTACGATAAGGGTGATTCTGGCTAAGATATTTCTGGTGGCCAAGATAGACTTCCTTCTTTCCATGTTTAAGTTGATGGTGCATTGTTCCTGCTTCACAAATTGGACATGCTTTGTGTCCCTTAACACTATACCCAGACATATTTCCATATGCAGAAAGTAATTTATAATACAGAAGATCATGGCACGCATCTTGAACACCTCTTTTCGATTTGCATCAAACACATCCATGTCTATCTCCCACAGCTCTTTCAAGTCTTCAATCAAAGGGGCTAAGTAAACATCAATGTCATTTCCTGGCTGTTTTAGACCCAAAATCAACATAGACAATATAATATACTTGCGTTTCATGCACAGTCGAGGACACAAGTTGTAAATCACTAAGAGAACAGGTCATGAACTATGAGTACTGCTAAGGCTGCCATAAGGATTCATACCATTAGTACACAGCCCAAGCCTGAGGTTTCTTAGCTCCTTTCCGAATTCAGGAAACATCCCATAAATTTTTTTCCATTGAGGAGAATCGGCTGGATGACAAAGCTTGCCATAAGATATTCTCTCATCAGCATACCATTTTAAGTTCTTTGCATCATTCATATTAGCAAATAATCGCTTGAACCTTGGTTTCATTGGAAGATACCATAACACCTTCACAGGAGGGTACTTAGTAGTCTTATCAAACTCTGTATCGTAATTCCCTTTTAATTTGTACCATGAAGCCCTACATTTTGGACACTTATGCTCCCTTTCAAACTCTTTTCTATATAATATGCAATCGTTAGGGCATGTATGTATCTTTTTATATTGTAGACCTAAGGGACACAACATTTTCTTTGCCTCATAGTTACACTTTGGTAATTCATTACCATCTGGAAGCATATCTTTCAGCAACTCAAGCAATTTTGGAAAACTCTTGTCACTCCACCCATTCCTTACTTTTAAGTGGACCAATCTTACCACAACTGACAATAGTTTGAATTTTGTACATCCCGGGTATAAAGGCCTTTTTGCATCACTAGACAAGTTATCATATGTATGTGATATCTCAAAAGCCTCTCCGCCAATATCACGGATCATGTCCTCTAGTCGATCATCCATGTCCTCACAACTTCCACCTTTTTGGATGCACCCAGCTCTTCTACTAATTCACCATGTCATACTCATCGTGTATAATTCTTCAAGAACCCGCCACTAATCAAATGCTCTCTTATTTCCGTGACACATAGTTGCCTCAAATTTAAACAATTTACACAAGGACAATAAAACTTCCTACATTTATTACCACCAGCATTTCTTATAGCAAATTCTAAAAAATTCTTCACCCCATTGTCATACTCATCACTAGTTCGTATAGCATAAATCCAGCTACAATCCATATGTGCAAACATGCTTAAAGAGAAAATAAAATTGTTTAAAATTTTAGGTGTTTAAATTATCAGATCACTAAAGGACATTGAATGAAGAAGGAATGAAATTGCAGAGATAAGAAGAAAACGATCTCTCCAGTTAGAAGAAATAAAACAAGAAGCAAATCACATGCATAGTGAAACCACTTATGTGTTTATGTCCAACCAGCAAGCAAGTCATCAAACTGAACCAAAATATAGTCAAAGAGGAAGAAAAACACATGCACAGTGAAACCACTTATTATGTGTTTGTGTCCAACCAGCAAGCATCCTATCAAACTGAACTCTTGTCATTCTCAAGACGCATATGCGAGCATATATATTTTCAATCAAGAAAATAGAAGTTTGGAAAATTGCAGAAGACAAAATGATTTAATCTATAGTGCATACCTTGTGGATCTAGTTTGTGGCTGCTAGGCTCCCAACGAAATCAACAGGTAATGCAAGCGGCGACAAGATTAGAATAGCATACAAAGAATGAGCTGATTTCAGTTAGGGAATAGGCTGGACAAGTTGCAGAACATTAGACTTTCCAACATGCATAGAAAATAAACCACAATATATAAAGGCAGAAAAATATTTAAAGGCATACAAGGAATGAGTCAGTGCAAAGTCAGAAATGACAAGAGTGATAGTTGTTGGACTTCAAGTAATGAGAGAGTGAGGTTGATATATAGCAATAATTGGAGTGTATATAAGGGTACAAATGAAGGAAGTGAAAGAGTGTAATAATAACTATTAAAGCAAGAAGACTACGCAACAAATATCTTTAAGTAAAGCAAGTGAAAGAAAAGACAGAAAATCTCTTCACATTTAAATGCTACACACACACACACACACACATACCTGGAATTCAATTAAAGGCAATTAAGCAACAAAATATTACCAGGTTAATGAGAAGATAAGTAAACAAATAAGGGTATGAATGATATGTAATGATATTAAGTATTATGGAGGGTATGATTTGGGATGAAAACACAAACATGATTGTTACATAACTAAATGGTGAATTGATAAAGATGAGAGTAGTGATAAAAGAAAGAGATGGGTGGTTATGTTTTATAGGAAAAATTGAAGAATTTGGATTACATTAAAAAGTTACAATTCAAACATAAAATGTTTAATTACATTAAAAATGCACATCACTCAAATTGCATAGGTAAGTTTGTAACACAATGCAGTTTGAACAAATCATGACCACAAGTCAAGCATATGGTTTCATTTTGTATAGCAATAGGAATGTGGTTGGATTCACCGACAACCATTGGTCCTAGTAAAAGGGGCTTAGATCGCTTAAGCGTGAAGTCTTCATTTTGGGTCATGTGTATATAGAAAATGCATTTAGGAGAGCTACTCTTAATTGGGTTTGACAATACTTAAATCTTACCCAGTCAAATAGCCAGATAAAAAATAGGGAATGTGTATTGGGCTTGAGGAGCAATTTTTGACAAGTTGAGAAAACTCAGGCCCATAAAGCCCAGCCAAGGATCAGCTTTCAATATGGTCTGTGAGAATAGTGACAAGTGAAATGAAAGTCAAGTATGGCAATTTGCTTTATAGTTTGAGGAGATGAGCCAAAAGCTATCATTTCACAAGCAAATATTTCAACAATTTATCCAAAATGGGTTGTCTCAGTAAGTTCAGTTTTCCTCAGTCAAAATCAAATCAATTAGCACATCTGACAGTTAATGTATAGAGCACAAATTGCATTATTAACCTATGATAAAGCACTAAATCAAACATCAACAAGTCAATGGTCTTATAGTCTAGTAGCTTGAATACTTCCTTGTAAAGGTTTGATCCCACTTATAAACTCATACCATTAGTGTTTACCCTTTTAATTCAAAAGGGAAAAAACATGAACAAGGGAGGTTACTAAATATGGTCTAGAAGATAAAACATGAAACAATTTTGAAAATGAAACTGCAGGATGCATCCTAAGCAATAAGGGGCAAACTGTTATTATTGCAATTCCAAATTTATTTACATAAGAAAAAAGCAATTAAGTTTTATAGAACTTATAATTGGAACAACAGGGTACAACCTTAAGGTCTCTGTGAGTGCCACATGAAGATAGTGCATTTTCAGGGTAGTAAAACATTTGGAAGCTCACCAACATTCACTTCATGTTGTTGCTTTACGTTTGCAACTGTATCAAAATTAACTGAAGGCTCAGGGTTCTGCACTCAAGAATAAACATATCATAATTGGCTCACTAACACTCAAATCATTTTATTCTGGCTATAAAACAGAATAATTTTGTAGGCTTCACACACATACACAATCAAATGGAAAGATCTCATATTTTGATTACTATCTGCAAAAGCGACCAAACGATTTTGAAATTGAAATAATTTCCAAAGCACCACAAACCATCTTGTCCTACCCAATTACCCAACAAAAAAAAAGCAACACACCACGCACACCCCATTTGACATCTTGGTATCGTAATGATAGTCATAGGAACAACAAAAACTTGTTACTTGCATACTATAAGATCAAATAAAATGCATGAAACCCAAAAAAATCATTTGTTCGCCACAGTTTGACAGATCAAATGGATTGAAGGAAAATTTGAAGAATTTGAAAAAACAAACTCTTAACAGTTTTAAGTATAGAGGAGTCAGATGAGTATAGGAACCTGTTGGAAGCTCTTAACAGTTTTGCCGATACTCTGACCTACTTCTCACAATTTCTTGGGTCCGAAAGCCAGAGCATCCAATCCAGCAATGACAATGAGCTCGGGCACACCCAATCCAAAAAAGGCATTGCAAGCGAGAGCCTTATTGGATTGTTTGGTTTTGCTTTTCGTTCGTTCTAGTACCAAAGTGAGAGCCCTAGCTTTCTTTAAGAATGTAGAGGTAGAGCTAGTGAGCAGGGAGGAGGGAGGAAGATGCACGATGGTTCTTGGAATTAAATCGTAAATTTCAGGGAGTTACAGATCTTACACTCTCGGTGGGAGTAAGGGGCTAGCTGCTTTGGATGTGTTTGCAAAGGAGAGACAGCCGACGAAGAAGACGATGGAGGAATTTGCGAGAAGAGGTAATGGGTCTTTAGCAAGTGGGGAAAATCTTTAGCGGGTTTGTGGAAAAGTTTTGGTAACAAGGGTGCGAGCTTTTTAATTTTTTTTTTTGTAAGAGATGAGCACTTTCTACACGGGTTGGCAAGCCAACCCGTGTAGAAAGTTTGTGTTTCTACATGGGTTCGCTAGCCAACCCGTGTAGAAACTTTCTACACCGGTTGACAAGCCAACCAGTGTAGAATCGGTGTAGAAACTGTGTTTCTACACGGGTTGGCTAGCCAATCCGTGTAGAAAGTAATTATTTATTCTTAAAAAGAAATTAAAATAGAATTAATTGCATTTATCGCACTTTATTACAAAAATATATCTAAAAAATGATAATTTGTTAAAGATAAATTATTTTTAATTTACTTTCTACACGTGTGTTCTTTTCAACACGTGTAGAAAGCTGCTTCATCTTCATATATTTATAGAAATGACACCGGTCACACTTTCTACACGTGTCCTGTTTTGACACGTGTAAAAAATAAGTGTAAAATATATATTTTGTACTTAATGCGAATAAGTTATGTTAAAATAAATTCTAAGAGATTTTAAATATATATGCATAAACCTTTTACTAGGAGTGTAAAAGGCATCTATATGATTTTAATAAAACTGGCATACAATTTACTTTAAAAAAAAGGTTACAAATTTTGAAAAATAAATTATAAGCATGTTTTTTAATTCTTGAGGTATGAATAATTTTAAGGAGGGAAAATTGCTGAAAAATCTCCCCTAGTAAAGCTTATCTGATGTGAAATTTTCTCAAGGACCTAATCGCAACATATATTTAACATGTGCTGCAATTTCTTAACTGTGTATAACTTATTTTTAAATATGTCAAAATTAAGAGCTTGTTTGGAATAGCGGTTGAAAATTTCATAAGTGCTTATGAATTATAATTCACGGAATACGAAGTAACTTTTACGGTCTAAGAGGTAGCTTTTACGGTCTACGAGGTGCTTTCACGGTCTACGAAGTAAATATGTGGAGGAGATTTATTTCGATTTACGTGAATCGGGCTTATATAATAAGCCCTATTCAAGATCACTCTACCAAACAAACACTAAATAAAATACATTTCAATATAACTAAAAATACGTTTGATAACTAAAGAAAAGTTACACCCGCTGAAAATAAGTTATATTCACTTAAGATATAGATCCCTAAGTACTCTTGAGCCATATATATTTTTTATATGGCTATATCTAACAATGTTAAATTTAAATATTTTAGAACTAATAAAAAATAACTCTCTTAAAGACATTTTTAACATTCATATAAATTCAAACTCCAACCCTTGTATTTAATCGATAAAAACCCCTCCCAAAATGATTAACACTTGCAATTTTTTTTTTTAAAGAAAGGTGATTATATAAATAAAGCATCCATGTATATCCTAAAAAGGTTAACTTCTTCCTCGTGTGCTATGTACATGCGTACAAAATAGAATAAGGTGGGGGCAGATACTAGAGAATAGGGTCCCATAACCCTACATGTACGTACGTTCCCTTAAATCCAAGAGAAGAAGGAAAAGGCTGAAACGTCAAAAGAGAAAGCATTAAATATGTCCCCTTCCACAAGTAGCATGAGATGGATTATATATATAGGCTTATAGGCACTTAGCCTTAGAACACGCACACTTGCATAATACTACTCCTCCCCTTTTTTTTATAAATAATTTTTTCTTTAAATACATAAAATAAATTGATAATTATAATTAATTAAAAATAATAAATGAGTTAAAAATATTATGTTTTTTTATGAGAGAAGGATATGAGAGAAAATGAGTAAAAAATATAAGAGAGAATGAGTATAAAAGATAAAAAAGAATATGTAATAAATAATTAAATAAAATTAATTAACAGTGAATAATAAATAATTAATATAAAGATATGTATTTAATAAGTATAAAAAAATAATTTTAATTTTTTTTAAAAAAATTATTTATATTAACAAATACCTCAAAAGGAAAAAAAAAGTTAAAGAGCGAGGGAGTATGATATTATATTTATCATCATTATTCATCAAAACAATTTCAACACCACTCACCTACTCTAAACCCTACACTCAGTACTCCACGTGAACTACTCTTCTATCTAACCCCTTTAATTTCTTCTCTACCATATCTTCTACTGTTCATTAATGGCGAAAATACTACAACACGCACAAGCTTTCACCTAAATCACTCGGGAAAGAAGGGGGGGGGGAGATTTTTCTGTTAAATCAATTAATTAATGGCTTGGAAAACAGGTGATAAGTGTATAGTGAAGTTTAAATAATAATGAAGGGCTTGTGTTGTGATGGGGTAAAGGAAAGTGTGTGAGAGAGAGAGAGAGAGAACGGTATTGATGTTTTGAGGTTGATGATGATTTGTCTGGTAGTAAGGAAAAGGGGAAGCTTGCTGTGGAGGGATTCTGCAGAAGTTAATGTTTGATGTTATGTTTGATACTTCAAATGGTAAGGTTGGTGTTGTTGGAATTGGTGTCGCATGATCACCATGGACACTTATTCACAAGTTTTTTTTTTTTTTGGCCATATTCACAAGTTTGTTTGTGTGTTTCGTGAGAGTGGAGTTTTAGATTTGATCAGAATCCAAGAAACAAAAAGTGTGAATTCTCAGTTCTTTGGTGATTTAATGAATATAATCTGTCCAAGGTATAGTTTTTTATGAACACGACATAATTCATTATTTGCACTGCTTCAACATATATATTTTTCCCATTGGTTTTTTCCTCTTTTTAATTTCTTTGGACCTTTTTAAAAAGATCAGATATAATAATATTGTCACTCACCTTCCAAATATCAACGCATTAGTAATTATCAAAAGCTTTTTTTTTAAAACAACATTAATTAATTGTATACATAGAGTTTGGAAAATAAAGAATTAATAAAATATCAGTTCTGTAAAGATATTGGCTGGAAAAAGAATAATGAAATAATATCCTTTTCACGTTACCACTGGAATCAGAAAGGATGAGAAAACATTGAGCAAATTCTTCTTTCACCAAATCACCATCATCTCACGTGAAGGAAGATTGATAAAAGGTTTAATAATTACTTTTCTATTCTACCCCTATTTAATATGGCTGAATGAGTGAGAACTAAAAAAGGTCTAAGAACAATAAATTATGTGGTAAAATTACGTAATAAATATAATGAAGTAGCTTATAACAGACTAAAAAAAAAACACTATCTTAGCTTCCTAAATAGAACTGAGGAGACTGTTGACTGGGGTCATGCTTATCTGCTATTACTGCATTATTATATGACCTTTGATACTGATCTTGTAGCAATCTTTTATGTACATTATTAGTCTGACTTGTGTTATTACATTATTATATGACTTTTGATACTGAACTTTGTAATTGTAGCAAGCTTTTATGTTGTGATTCTCAACCGTTTTTACCAGACTTGCATTAAGTAACTTTTAAGTCCTTAACTACCCTATATAGGATTCTATTATAAATGTTGTTGTGCCAACGATATGGAGCATGCAATTATGCAAAAGAAACTAATAAATGTTGGGTTTATATAATTGTTCACTTCAAACAGTCTAGTCAACAAAAGTAACATCTACCGATCAGGATGGTCTCAGCTTTTACCATGTCCATATACAGTAAGCCTCTCTCTCTTTTTTTTTTTTTTTTACCGGGAGTAAGCCTCTCTTTGAAACTTTGACGATTTATATGTTTGTACATGTCACAGACTCATAAATGCTTATCAACTACTCAAACTTGTAATCATGATGTTTGGATACTGTACATACACTCTAGTAGAAAACTACTAGCTAGATCCTGAATTTATCTTCATATTCCACTAATAAAAAGTACCCTATTTGGTTGTATATATAAGGGATATTTTTAAAAAAATATGATTTAAACTTTAAAATTTTAAATAGGTGATTTAACAATAAAATGATTTGTTAATTGTATTATCATTCTTATTAATTATATTACCGAACTTATTAATAGGATTTTGAAGTTTAAATGATATTTTTTTGGCATTCTCCCTTTAATTCCTAGAACTAATAAAAATAATTATTCCTTCTTTTTCTAAAAAAATTGTTTGCACTATTTTACGTTTATTTTCAAATATACTGTTATCTTCGCTGATTATAATTATTTCACCCACTCATATCACACACACATATCAATGAGATGTTGAAAATTTTAAAAGAAATTCTAATACACTAATTATAAACTTTAAAAGCACGTAAATATCCATATAAGTTATAACCTTTAAATAATTTATCATATACAAGGATGACAACCAAATAATAACAGATGAGTTGAGATGTATATACAAAATACATATGTGTGCAAATTCACATCGCTTGCATGCAATCTTTTATATGATTGAGGAGATAATCAATATTATCTATATAAAAAGAAAATATAAATTTGAATTTTTAAAAGGACACTTAGGGGGTGTTTGGTATAGCTTTAAGCTTAAAAAATAACTGTTTTTTTTTATGTAAATCGAAACAAAATTACTTTCATATACTTATCTCGTATATCGTAAATCACGATTGAAAAGCACAATTGAAGGGTTGAATTATTTTTCAAACACCCACTTATTATGAAAGGTAAAAATATTTTTATCCTTTAAATCTTAAAAGAGAAAACCCTTATCAAACGAAAAAAAAAAGTAAACAAAATCCCCTTATGATATAGAGTACTCAAGTGTGTTTGTAATAATTTGTATTTATATACTATATAAAGATAAAATTATCAAGATGTATTAAAAGTTATAAAGATGAATACGAAGAAAGCCATTGCGACGTCAAAATCAGGAACATTACATTAACTTCCAAAGTGAAGATCGATCACATGTAAAAAAAAATTTTAGGAGTTTACATAAATAGTGAGACAAATAATGATGGGCCCCTTGACCAAAATAAAACTAAAATTTAAATTCCACCAAAAAAATTTATTCACGGATTAAGACCTTACTCAATTTCACAATAATCTTTTTTTTTTCCAACCAATTTCAAAATAATCAAGTGAAGTGAACTTATTCTTAAGCAATAACTAACCAAAGCTGGTAAAGCGTCTAATCGACTAATCCTTTCAGTCTTTCACTTCATTTAGATAAATGGATGTGCAAAGAGTCATTTCTGCTTAACTACGTACAGTACGAAACAAGGATTTATCCTTTAAAAGTAATTCAATAATAACACAAGACACTAAAATCCTCCAACAAATTATATCTTCTGTTACTTCATATCATAGGCTCGACATAAAATAATATGGCTGGTAAACTTTAAAAGAAGATTTTAAGGAAGCTCAATGACTAAAATACATAGATTCATGTAATGTTAACCTTATTTAATTTAATTTACGCGTTTATTTCTAGTTACCCAATATTTTAGTTTCCTTGCCATAATAATATGCGCTTACTTAATCTGTACAGCCAAGATAATTATGCGAAACATTTCCACAAACATAAAACATAAGTTATATTGAACATTAATACTTTTCACGTAGATCAAACATAGATTTAATCTAAAAACTGAGTCCGATCGAGCCCAATAACCCTAATGCAATCCTAAAGACTAGAGTCAATACAAGGGAGCCTGAGACACATTTTAACAAGAAACATAGATTTCTAATGGTCGATGACAACACAACACAACCAAAAACTCGGTACTAATCCTACGATCGAGAGGGCAAGTCTTAGAATCCCCACATGCAATCAAGCTCGGAACCACCCAAACTAGCCGTCAAGCCGGAGCCACCGTCCGCCACCCTCGGATCGGTCACCGGTGTAGCCCAGTTCATGTCAACAGGAACACCCTGGATGGGCTGCTGCAGCGGCGGCGGGATGAAGAAGGGAAGCTGAAGGTTGTCTTGCAGATGGAGCGACCTCAGGCTCGGGAAGGAGACGCCGCCGTTTCTCTGAAAACGAGCAAAGGGATCCACCGTGACGGAAGGCGGCGGAGCGGCGGGGGGCAGGTCAAAGCTGTAGTTGTTGCTGGCGGTGGCAGAGAATGTGGAGAAACAGGACACGTGCTCTCTTGGGGTATTCAAGTTGTCATAAGCATTAGAGCAACTGTCTGCGGCGGTGCTGCTAGCTGCGGCGGCGGCCGAGAATGGAGAGGAATCAAGCAGGGGTGGAAGGTAGACCGAGGAAGGGGAACCCGGCTCAGCTGGGTAGAGACTCAAGTTAGAAGAAGAGCTCATGATGTTTCGCGCCTTATTCTTCGAGCCACTGCAAGTAGAGGATATGGCTGCGGAGCCACCGCCGTTGCCGGAGCCGCTCTTCTGGAAAACTCGGGAAATAACCCACTCATCCTACAAAAGAAAAAAAAAAAAAAGAAACATTACTATAAGATATTTGACAAAAAGAATTTAGGAACAAGATAAACAGTTCCAGTTAACAAAAAAACGATTAAGCACACGTGAGCGCCGAATATACACCTGCTAATAACAAGACCAATCAGTAAAAATAAAAATAAAAGTAAAACTCATACATCTTTTCAGTATATAAACAGCTTTTGAAGTGCACTACTAAAAACTAATAAATTAATCAACCCAGATCAGTTCGCAGGTTTATCCATAAAAGCAAACAAAAACAAGGCGTGATGAACAGAATACGAAACTGTACAACAGTCTCTCTCTCTCTGTGCAAGTAAGATCCCACTGTTAGAGTTTCACAGATCTTCTAGTTTTTAGCAGCAGAGAGAAGCATTTATAAAATGGAAGCTATAAAGTTACAACATGGCGCAGCAGCATAAAACAGTGGTTAATAGTAAGACCCTTTAGTAAATTATTAATAAATATCCTTCTATGGGGTGTGGAAGAGAAAAATAATTCATGGTTTATGGTGTACCGTTATGAGGCTGAAAAAGTACGAAGCCCTTGCTAGTAGAAGACTGAACAAAAGCATATACAACACTGAAAAAGCAAAGATCTTTTATCATATATAGGGTGAAGTTCACACAGAAAGCCACGTTGCACTTAGCCAGCTAAGAGTTTTTCTACAATGTAAAACGATAAGAATCTGCAAGTACAGGAAGGAATATTGATGGGGAACACGATGAAGACGAAGAAAATAAGATATGTTACCTTGGAGGAGCGAGAGAGGTAATGGTAGGCGAATTTGCCTTCAAGGCGATACTCGTGCATAACCCAGTTGCTTTTCTCGCCTTTAGGGGCTCTTCCTCTATAGAAGACAAGAGTCTTCTTCATGCCAACCAAACCACAAATCTTAGAGCTGTAGATTTCTCTGTCTTTCCCAGTGGCCTTCCAGTAACCTGCTTCTGTAGCCCTATTAGTTCTTAACCCAGTTGGGTACTTCCTATCTCGAAGACTAAAGAAGTACCACTCCTTCTCTCCCATCTTCGCTTTCTCTGCCAATCCCAAACAAAAAGAAACGAGTTTATTATTATTATTAACCTCAGATTCATAGATGTGATCACATCCCACCAAGGTAGAAGAAAGAGAATATGCAAAGAGTGAAACAAGGAAGAAAGAGATCTTATTACCAGGAAGCTCCCAGGGCTCACATTTGTTGAGGTCAACTTCAGCGATGGCTCTACCAGAGAAGTTATTGTCAAGAACTTTCTTGAGGAGGTAGTAAGTGATGAGTTCTTCATCTGTAGGGTGGAAGCGAAAGCCTGGAGGTAAAATAGCATCATGGTTGTCGGAGGAGGAGGGGTAATGGGTCTCCATTGGAAAGAGAGAGAGTGACGCTAAGAGTGAGAAGTGAGAATTGAGAGATCACATATGGGGTTTATATAATAATGATTCAAGGGGGTGGGGTTTCATGGGGATTTGATGAATGGAGGAAGAAGGCAAAATAATAATAATGAGGAGGAGAGTAATGGGGTTGTAAAATCTGTGTTTTCTGTCCTATTCTGATCTATCTCTTTCTCTCTCATATTAGTTTGGCAGAGTCCTTGTTTGTCATAGGAGTCCAGATAGCTAGAGAGAGAGAGAGAGAGAGGAGTGGGGCAGTTGTTCTGGCATTGAGTATGCGTGCGTGCGTGAGCAAGTGTGCGGGTATTCCTCTGTCAGCGAAGAAAAATGAAACGCACCAACACCTTGTTCATTTATTTCTTACCATAACACGAGCTCCTTTTGCTCTCACAGGTGAGCAATGAGCACAAAAGCATCAACATATTGCTGAGTTTAATTTAGGTTTAAGTAGCAGGACTGATCGATTTTTCAATTGTTACTTATTATCCCACGCCAGCTTGTTTAAATTAACGACGTGAGATTTTAAAAATAATTTTTCAATCGTGATTTACAGTATATAAAATAAATATTTAAAAATAGCTTTGTTTTAAATTACGTACCCAAGTATTTTTAAGTCTCCAAATCACCCAATTAAACACACATTTATTTGTGATATACCAGAACATTCTGATTTTATTTTCTTGATGCATCTAGCACTGACTTGTATGTTATCTTCCAATTACATTAGTACCCTAATTGATCTTATTTATGGTTTAAGGTGTTGGATGTTCAATAAATAAGATTAGGGTGCTGAAAGTATTAGAAAAGTAACATCTATATACAAGATGCATCATAAATAAGATCAAAGTGTGGAATGCAATTAAGAAATAATATTAGGGTGTTAGATTTTTTTTACCCTATTTTAAACTAATTTTGATATATCTTGCATGTACCTTAAAATATATTTTGGTAACGTTTAATATTCTAAAATATTTTTTTTTACATGTCATACCCTCAAATATGTATTTAATGAGCACTTAGTATCATAGGGCCTGTTTGGGATCTCATTTGAGAGGGGGGAAAGCTCGTTTGGAGGGGAAAAACCCATTTGACATCTGCGGACGCGTTTGTGAACACATTAGCTTTCACTGGGCTTTTAGAAAAAAATCTACTTTTTTTAGAAGTTCATTGAAGTAGCTTGTGGCTTTTTTTCACTGGGTTTAGAAAAAAAAGTCATTTCTCCTACTGTCAATCCAAATACAAATCACATTAACAATATGACTTTTTTTTCCATTTAGCTTCTACAAAAACCACATTAAAAAAAAAGCAATTTTTTCACTGTGTTCCCAAACAGGCACATAATCTTAGGATACTCATTGCAATTGTAAAAATATTTTTTTAAAAACATTGTATCAAAAAATATTTTAGAATATGGATTATGGAGACTATTAAAAAATATTTTTTAATAGCTAGATGCTACCCAGCCCATGTTTAAATCTTAATTTTCGTACATTTAGTGAACTAATTTGGAAAAGTCTATCCTACTGCTACTACCATGAGCTAAATTAGAGTCTAAATACTAACATCAACTGAATAGTGAATACTACATTCTTTGTATCTCACCTGAAAATTATATATTATATAAAGAGATTTTCACCATGTATGTATATCCATAAAGCTGTTTCATATCTTCTCTGTCAGCACAGTACAGAAAATTAAATAAACAGAACAACACCTAGCCGTGTTTTATTACCCTACTCCCCCTCCTTCCTCCTCTCTCTCTCTCATTTTTTTCTGCAGAACTTAGTACTCCTGAGTCATGCCTCAGTGTTTCTCATCCACTCTTCAAACAAAAAAATCCTTTTTATTATATATATATCTATCTGTGATATCTGATGATCATTTCTCTTTCTGGGTATTTGTTCCTCTGGTGTCATGAGTTTTGGCATCTCAACTAGAACTGCAACAATTTGGTTGTTGCAAAACACAAACACAAAAGAAAAAAACTCATCTAATAATTAAGGTTTCCCTGCGTCTTTTTTCTTTTTCTTTTGTTATCTCTCTGTCATAAAACAGCTGGTTTTACTCGTTTACACAGGATACTTTGTGTACAAATGATGCGTTTCCACCAGTATATGTAACTGTTACATAAAAGACAAATAGATCTCTTCAAAAAACGCCAAACCTAAATGCATCACTGTACAATAAAATATAGAGGCTCAACCAATAATCATCATCATTTGCTTTTTTGGTTTTGCCAAACCAATCCTTTGCTAAAGTCAGTTTTAGGTTCAAAAGGTTGTAGCTTTTTTATATTTTACTGAGGTTTTCTTACTAGTAAGTACAAAGTGTATAGTTGTTTTGCTGAGGCTTTTCTTATTCACTTGGTACTACAAGCGTATTTGTACAATCCAGCCATGATGCTAAAAAATAAACTTAACAGAAAAATCTTTTGAGAGTATCTTATTTCTCTGATCAGTATCTCTCTGGGTAGGTAAGTATGATAATTAGTAGGATTGACATTTCAATTCTTTTTTATTGATCCATTTAACTGTTTAAATGTAAATCATGATGCTGCTGGTAATGAACTAGAGGCTGGCTAATAACAGTATGAAGAAAGAGAAACAAATTAATTCTAAAAGGGGATATCATATCAGAAACCCTATTGAGTATTGACTATTGCATTGTACTCATCATGACAAGTGAATAGAACTAAAATTTGAGAAGTAATACAAAAAATAAACAGAGAGAGAAACAAGTAATAAATACCAGAACATCTCAGATCCCCTATTGTACTTATATATGTGAATACAACCAAAACTAGAGAATAATCTCTCTCACACATTCTAATCTCAAGTAGGCATCAAAGCATTATATGTGAGTAGTGACCATTCGTAGAACACTTACTGAAAGTGGGTATATTTTGGTCTTTATGCATGTATACGCTTGAAAGCATAAAAAGGTGCAACGGAACATGTAGCTGAAAGTTGATTTATTGATTTTACATCCCTCATGGTCAATTCATCAAACACCTCCAAGACAATGGATATATAATCAAAACTTTCATCTTTTATATTTGCCACAGGGTAGAAAGTAGAATAATCATGCCAAGCAAAATGTTGGACCAAAGAGAAACACATATACAAAAGCTGAATTATATCTGCAACTTCTAAAATTTGGGGAGATTGTGTACGTATATATATATTGGATGCCAGCAAGTTAAAAGCCCCAACAAAACATGTGGGTGGAATTAAATTTTTGGAGAGAATGATTAATGTTTAACATGCACTAATCTATTCATACTTCCCATCTATCTAATCCAATTCCATTTTATCCATCAAGTATCAGAAACACCACAAAGAGAGATATAGAAGAAGACGATGATGCTGGCTGGTAGTGAGAGAAAGAGAGAGAGTGATTGATAGATTTTTGCAATGAGAAGTTGACATATGATGCTCGGATTTTGAGAAACACAGCATCTCTTACAGGCTTTATATCAAATCATCTCTTCAATCTGCATGCTGAGGTCTTCTCTCTCTTCTCTCTCTCTATTCCCTTCTCATATTCTTCTTCATTGGCCCATCCCTTCTGCGTTCCCCAATTTCCGAAATTCCCTCGTCACTGTTTTTCTTAATTTTAAATTTTTGTCCTTTTTTTTTTTTTAATTCTAGTCCTCAAGGCGCTTTCTAATGGTGATTCCCCATAAAAGCAAAAAATTCTCCCCCATGATCTTCTCTCATTGGGGTTGGTTAAACCCCCTTTTTTCTGATTTGCTTGTAATTGCAACAAACCCTTTTGGCTTGGAACTCACGGTTTCTCTGTCCTGTGTTGTCCCTCTCGTGCCTCCTTCGTAATCCGAACCGGGTCGGCCAAACCCGACCCATCGGAACACTTAGATATGTTATCATAAAGTTTGGGTTTTTTTAAATGGGGTGGGATAAAAAAAAAGACCTTGATAGCTGAAAGCTGCCAAGACAACACAGAAACTCATTGCAGATGGTGACACACCTGTTCATGATCTTGTGTCTGGTTCCACGTGATTGATAGATGGGGGGCCCGGGCAGAGACCCATGGCGGTTCGGTTCAACCCGACCGGGATCTGAGCCGGGGTGGCTGATTCAGTGATTTGGCCTCTGTACGGAAGTTGACTTTTTCGGCTAAAAATAAAAAATGAATAAGAAAGGCACGCGAACTATTTTCCTGTTTTAAAGAAAAGGAAAAGCTCTTCTGCCGAAGAAGTAACGAGGAGGAGGTGAAAAGAGGAGGGCGCGTGAACCGAGGGCGTTGGGGATCGCGCGTGACGACATTCTTAGGTCAGGCTCCGCCGCCCTCCGGCTACGGCGCTTCGGTGTTCGAGTCAGTGTCGTGGGGTGTGGTGGCCGTGGTAGTGACGGGTCAGGAATTATAATATCCAATTATTGTGAGAAATCTTAAATATGGCCCCATAATAATGTGTGGGGCCTGATGACGTGGCATAGATCGTACGGTTGTTTAGCCTTTTACCTTGTTTCTCATGGGACCATCTGCGCCGTTGGATTTAAAAATTAAAAGCAAGTGTGTATAAATAAACAGGGTGGAAGTAACCTCTCAAGTCTCAAGAGAGATGCTATCCAAAGTTTTTTTATTAGCAATTGTGTTCTAAAGTGTTAAAAAAGGAACAAAATGTGTTCACAATAATTTAAAAATTAATGTTGACAGTTAAAATCAACATTGTTAATCCTTAAAAAAAATTTCGGATAACTAGTTAAGTGGTTGTTTCAATGGCAAAGAAGTTACATCTTAAAAATATATACAAGTGATACCTAGACGAGGCACAAAAACAGCCAAATCCTAGTTAATAACACACAAACATACCATAGCACTAGAGGACAAATCCAGCAAACAAATAAAATACAGGGTGTCCCAGACATTCCAGAATCTGCGGGTATTTCTGTGGGTAATAAGAAAATTCTCTATGTAAATAATAAAAAGATTGGAAAGGGGATTTTTTAAAAAAATTATGAAGAAATTATTTTACATGTTTTGGGGTCATTGATTGAAGAGGCCCTGACATGTTTCATCAAAACTGTGCTGTTCGACAAGTAATTTCCAACTTGAAGCACATCAATTATGAGGGGGCAAATCTAAAACATGTCAAAAACAGTTACCTTTAATTTATTTAATTTTCTTAAAGAAAATTAAAATCTTCCAGGAATAGATCGCTTGCAAAAGTTCTTAATTTGTCTTCATTTTATGACACAATATTGTGTTGCCACGTATTACAAATAAATATGGACTCGAGCATTATTAACAATTTTTTACTAAAACGTCAAAACGATATTAATTAAAAAGAACTAGTACCACATTACAGAGCCTTAATATTAACAGTACAACAAGAAAGGAAATCGTTAAAAAGAAGAAAGAAAAGAACTGAACATTTCAACTTACAAATGAGAAAAGGAACAAAAGAAAGCAACAGTATCCTCTATTAAGATGTCTGGTTCAGAAATCTGTAATTTTGACAAGCTGTTTTATGCAAGCAATGATTTTCATAAGAAGAAAAAAGAGTTAACAATCCAGTAAAAAAAAAAGACATTTATAGTTAAGAAAATCGCACCCCTATTTTTCCAAATCCGTTGAAAGTATTGAAGTGGCTGGTTGGCCAGAATATATATATATATATATATATCAATGCATGACATATAATTTTGCTTTAGCGCAGCTTTACCTTGTGAAGAACCAAAGTCCTTCCATCTCTATTCAATATTCATAATAACGCCCCATTTGCTAGAATTTAGGACATGAAAGTGGTTTGACTTGTTTACTAGGTGGCAACTCACTTTCATATAAAACTCATTTCTATTAAATATGATAAAAATGAGTTTTTTGGGTCTACTAAAAGAATTCATATGAATTTTATGGAAGTAGATTTAAAATAATAAAAATATTTTCATTTTAAATTTTTTAGATAATTCTACTCATCTCATTTTCAATTAAAAAAAAGAGAAGGGTATGTCGGTCATTTTATAATTAAAATTAATATATTAATTAAAATATATCACACTTCCATAATCATACCAAATATATTTTTAATCTTACTTTCACTTATAGTTTCACTTATATTTCTATTTCTAATTCTACTTTTATTTCTATCAAAATCTCTTCCTTCATCCCAACAAATTTGGAGGCAGGGGAGGGCTTTCCAGATCAATATTGAAATAGAAGAAAATAGTATAATCTTTTTAACTTCCTTGGCAACTAAAATTGGAAGAGAAGCAGATTTTTTATGCAAAATAAGATTTCTTTCCCTCACAATAACGTAATAATACCCTTTAATAGATGAAAAGAGCATTAATAAATTTAAATAGGAGTACTTCTTCCGGCATATAGTAATGGGCTAATTAATCTAGAGGTCTTTATAGTTTTAATTGATTTTTAATTAGGTCACAATAATTTTTTTTAACAGATTCTTATACATCTATTTTTAATCAGGTTCTTATAGCTTTTCTTCTTCTTCTTCTTTTTATCATGTTCTTATTGTTTCATCGAATATTTAATAAGCCCCTTATATTTTTTTGGATTTTAATTTATTAATTTAATTGAAATTAAATAAATGAATAATATTAAAATATAATTCACTGATACTAAATCTAATTAATTATTATATAATTTTAAAACAATTAAGTATTAATTGTTCATTAATTTATAATTATATTCAATTTTTAGACAAATTTATTATTGAAATTCAAATTTTATATTTATAAAAATAAATAAAATTAGAATTAAAAAAATAAAGAATATAAATACATGTTTAGTTAAAATTTATGAAGAATATTCAAATAATACATAAAAAAGAATGTTAAAACAAAATTATCATAATAATTTATTATTTATAGAATACTAGTATTTATAGAGTAATATTTAATAATATTATACATAACACAGTTATATTTTTATTTATATAAAAATATTATTAGAATTTATTTAATAAATAATAAAAAAGTACAGGCACCTAATTAAAAATTATGTAAAACTATAAGGATATGATTAATAGAAAAATAACTATAAGGATCAGATTAAAAAACAAGTGAAAGTATAATGATAAAAAAAAAATATAAAGACCTAATTAAAATTAGTTGAAATTATAAAAACCTGTAGGTTAGTTATTTTTTTTCCTTCACAAAATTTAAAATTTTATTTTATTTAAGAGATGATTGCACCACCTCACTTAAACCGGCCCAACCACTGAATTACCTTTTTTTCCCCGATAAATACCACCTGAATTACTTAATACACTAAACGGGTGATATTAAGTCTAATTTACCTTAACCTCTTTTTTTTGGGGGGGGGGACATTTGAGAATAACATTTTTGAGTTCAATACGTGAGAATCTCAAAAGTTTGCATTTTAAACAATTTGATTACGGATTATGGACTATAAAATTAATGTTTTATAAAATATTTTGTTAAATACTTTTTTATTATAGTTTTAAACAACCATAACTAAAGTTTAGCCGCTCGAATTTATTTATTTTTAAAATTTTAAAATTTGACATTTTATTAATAAGTTGATAAAACATTAAATTTGGACAATTCAGATCTCACAATACAAATAGGTACTAGAGAGGAAGTGAATGAAAAGGATATATGAAATAAGCCAAGTCTTTATATAAAAAGGTAGGGAAATACTAAGAGGCTGTTTGAAATAGCGATTGGAAGCTTCATAAGTGCTTTTCAATCGTGATTCACAGAATACGATGTAGCTTTTACGGTTTACGAGGTAACTTTTACGGTCTACAAGGTAAATATGTAGATAAGTTTTATCTCGATTTACTTGATTCGGGCTTATACAATCCATAAGTCATTCCAAATAACCTCTAAATAAGACACTCAATAAAGCCATTAAACGAGACTTTTTACTTAATAATATATCTAAAAGTTTATTTATTGACAAAGCACAACGGCACTGTGCATCCATTTAGCCTACCTACATAATACTTGTTTTTCTAAGAATATGCATCCTTTTATTAGAGACAATCATATTTAAGACAGTATCGAATACTAAATATAAACAATTTTTCTAGAGAAAATTTGAACATTAATTCACAAATTACTAGTGAATAGCCTGCTTACATAATACTTGTTGTTGATTATGGATTTTGCTTCTATTTCATTAAATTAAATTGAACTTTTATGGGCTCTGAATTGACACCCACTTTAGTTGAAGTGAAAACAAGAATAAAGCCCATTCCAATGGTAGCCCAATCCACTCTCTCACTGACAAAATAAGAACTTTTTTTTCCTTCTCCTCTTCAGATCTGTGTTGGTGCATGTTGGCGAAAAAAAGGGTTGGTGCGATTGTTGGGAACACTTTCTTAAGACACTAGCGGCTATGTATATTCAATACATTTTAAGTAACTAGCTCGCCTACCTTTGAATTACATACTTTTTTGGCAATCCGTTATAATTTTTCCTAAGTTGTTTGTAATATTATAACGTCACTTCAAAAAGTAAAAAAAAAAATTAACTAAAAATCTCTAAACACACAATACCTTCAACAAGAAGTCATCGACGTGTATAATACGCAGCAAAAATATACATAGGGTTCACACTAATTAAAATCCTCCACGTATTTAATACATAGACGTGAAACAAGGTTATCTATATCCAACTCCGGCAAAATGGGTATGAAAGAAAGAAACACACAAAAAAGGAAACAAAATTAATATAACACACACACGCACACTAGATTGGGAATTATTGGGTGGCATACTGGTATAATAGTGGATAAGGATGAGTGATAACGTAAAAGACCAAAATGGAAAATGAAATTGGGATAATCCTTGTGGATGGACAAGTATGGAGCGAAACACACACACACATATATATGAATCATTCTTCTTATCCAATCCATTGTTTTTAATTTTTTTTTTGTCCACTACAGCACAGGCCTGTATATTATAATATTGATGTTATTGAACATCAAGGAACCATGCAACCTTAAATTTTAAATGACTCAGTTTATGAGATGCTCGAGGTGTATATGTTTGATCCATGTTGATGTCTTTCCAACATTTCAAGCGTTACTATATATTTCAGGTAAAAAAATAAAAAAACAAGAAGCGTCTCTATATATCATTAATGTATACTTAAATTATCTAACAAATCTTATTGTTAATAGGTCAAAAATAGGTCCAAAAAAGAACAAAAAATAGGTCAAAAATAGTATTAGCTCTTATCCCTAGAGTTAGTAATTGGGAATGCATATTTAATCATAAATATAATATCTCAATTTATTTTATCTCTTATATTTATCATTTTTCTCTTAATTAATTTACTTATAACTTATAAATTGGTATATAATATAATATTACTTAATAATATTTAAGGAGATTAGATCATATTTTTTCAAATTAACTAATTTATTTTATTTTCTTAATTTATTTAAATTAGTTAAGTAACTTTTCACATTCGGGGGTAAAAGTTGTAGAATCAAGAAGTGGATGGGAAATGGTATTAAACTATTGATATACCTGGAATATATATAATGAAAAAATATGCAGAAAAGTTAATAAATAGTGTACTTATACAGAAATAATAAATATTGGACTTCATTTTCACTGAACTTATATAACAAAAAAATTCAAGTCCATGAGGCTGAGGGTATTTTAGTGAAAATATAAAACTAGACTAAATTGTAATATAAATTTTATATTTAAAAAATAAACTGAGACATCTTCCTCTATATAATTTCATGGAATTTATATTATTTGTGCTGCTTATATTTTTTAGTCAATATTATTTGTGGGAGAAGAATCTTTCTATTTACCTTCCTCTCAATTTTCTATATTTATTATTGGATCAATTTCAAACCAAAACCATTTAGATTTAATATTTTATAAAAAATATTATAGCATCAAATAATAAAAAATATACATAAATAAATATTAATTATTAAAATTTAATTTAAAAATTTTAAAAATGCAGATGATAGAAAGTAAAAAGATATAAAGTATTTTAATAAAAGTCCAAAGTTGTAAATTGTTCGTTAAATTTATTTATTTTTATTTTTATTTTTATCTAACATTATAATAATATTATCAATTTATCACAAAAAAATATTTCTCAACTATTAAATTGATCAATGACAATGAAGAGTTGATAGTATAAGAATTGGAGAGGATCCATTCCATTCATAACCTAAAAAAAAAAAGTTTTTGTCAGTTTTATATTGATTTGCGTATATTATTAAAATAAAATATAACAAGACATAGTTTTATTTTTTATGTCACGAATATCCTGCTGTTAAACTTTTGTCCTCTGGTGTATTAATAATCGGAATTTTTTTTTGACCTTGTAATAATCGGAATTTAATGGAAGTAGTTTTGACTATTTAAATATAAGATCTTAAGGTTAAGTCTTTGTGAATGCAAAAAAAATACTTTTAAGAGTGTTTCTTCTAATTAACTGGCTTGATAATACTTGAATTTAATTTATTCATATGGTCATCTAATAAAACAAGGCCACACGTTTTGCAAGCTTCATCAAACGAATTACTATTATTTTTTTAAAAAAGTGTTAATAAGATTTTTTAAAACTTGTTAAAACACAATTGGGGTATTAAAAGTTGGCCAAACAAATTGTACGAATTACGAATAATATCCGAGTCAGCAATCAGTTCTGTAATCACTATCAAAATAACGTAAACATTGATCTCCCTCCGATGAATTTAATATATATTAATTATAAAATGAGTAAGAAGGAATAAATTATTAATCTTATATTTTATTATTAGTCTAAAATATAAGCTTGTTTGGTTACTTATGGATTTAAGATCCAAATTTGTCCAGAAAATTTTTACATGGGAATTATAAATATTTTGAAAGTTTTTGTTAAATTAATATCATCAAGTGTTAAAACTAAAAGTGGCTAAAATTGTTTAAAAATCTAACATTAACAGTTACTCTATCTTATTTTTAATATATGACATATTTATCTAATTTGATTATATTAAAAAAATTAGCTAAGTTAGTTAATATGGCATATATTTTCTAAAACACCCTAATAATCGTCTTTAATTCTTCATTTCCTTTCCTTATTGATTATTATTGAGGAAATATTAATAAGTGTAAATTAAGAAAATCTCAATCAATATTATAAATAGGTCTTATATTTATAATTATGATCAATTTTCTAAAAAAGTATGATATTAAAGACATAAGGGAGTAATATTTTTCATGGTCAGAGTTTACATTGTTCCTTACTTTTTTTTAAAAAAAACTCTGAATAATATTGTTCTAACAAAAACTTATAAACACTCACTACTCATAAATTTTTGGAAAAATTGTACTAAAGTCTCAAACTAAACATCATAATTTTAAAATCTTTAATTTGCAGCTAGACCTCAGGGATATTTGAGTAATATAATCCGAGTGTGAAAAGACTAATATGCCACGTTTGGTACAATGGAAGAGTTTTTAGAAAATTGTAAGTGAAAATAGAAGTGGAATTGAAAGTGGAAATAGAGATGAAAGTATGGTTTAAAAGTGTGTTTGGTATGACGGTAAAAGTGAGATATAATTTTTAATCGAAATATATATTTGTAATATAAAAATACCAAAATACCCTATGAGAGAGAAAGTTGCTTATAAATTAATTATAACTCTCCCCCCTCAATATAACTCTTGGTGTGTGATAATTAATTATAAATAATATATAGAGAAAGTTGCTTATAAATTAATTATAACTCTCTTCCCCCCTCAATATAACTCTTGGTGTGTGTGATAATTAATTATAAATAATATGTATTTAATAAGGGTAAAATAGGAAAAAGAAGCTTACACTTTTAGACACAAAATGAAAGTTGCTTATAAAAAATATCAGTTTTATGAGAGAGAAAGTTGCTTATAAATAGAATTAAGGGGAATATAAGGATATAATGGTCATGAATGCTTACTTCCATGGAAGTGATATGAGTTTCATGGGTCTACCCAAAGAACTCACTTCCATCTTTTGAAGAAGTGAGATATATGGTACTAAACATACAAAATAGTGGAAGTCATTTCTACTTCCACTTCTCCACCATGAGTTCCTTCCTACCAAACAAGGCATTAGTGGATTTGAGAAAAAGGTGGGCTTGTGTAAAAATCAAATTTACTAAGGGCATATTGGTCTTTTCACAATCGGATTATATTACCCCAAATGTCCTACATGACTTGACTATAAATTAGAGATTTCAAGAGACCTTTTGATCATGTTATGTATATTTGAAATAGTAATTGAAGTCTTCAAAAATATTTTTTCAGTCATGATTTACGGTATACGGGGTAAATATGTAAGAAGAGTGTTGTTTCGACTTACGTGCATAAATATTTTTAGATCCCTAATCGTAATTCCAAACATATTAAAAGCATGTTTGGGATCGAGATTAAAGATCCCAAAACTATTTATATACGTAAATTGAGATAAATCTATTCTCATATACTTACTTTATATACCGTAAATCATGATTAAAAGGCTATTTTAAAAAGTTTCAATCATTATTTCAAATAAACACTTATTGTTTTTAACCTGAGACTGTAGTGCAATTTTAGCTAAAGTTTTTCGGCAAACTTTATTTTATATATATGCGTGGCCCAACACTGAACACAACACGCTTCCTGGAAGGTCAGGTGGGGCCAGTTAGTTTGAAGTCTGCAGATAAATACGTGTCAATAAATGAAACACAAGGACAAGTCTCCAACCCATATTTGGAAGGTAATGGAACCCGTTTTTTTTTTCTATTTTTTTAATAATTACGGAAAAATTATAATTTAAATCTCTAAAAATATTAATGTTTTGAAGGTTGTTTAACTTAAAAAAAATATTAATTTTAAAATTATATAAAAATATAGTTTGTGATTGTAAAATTAACATTCTGCACCATAACATCTTTATAATAAGTTTAAATTTTAAATTATCTTAGTGCATATCTTCTGATTTTATTACTTATAATTTTTTTCCCTGAATTCGAACCAATCATCGTTATCACAGAGATCCGTGTGCACAAGCTGCGCTTGTCTTGCCAGGGAGCTTTTTTTTTTTTTTTTTTTGACCTGGTTGCCATGGAGCTTTCAGATCATCTGTAATAGTATGAGTCACTCTCTCTTCTTTCTTAATAGGCCTCTTTTTTTTTTTTCTTTTTTTCCCAAATAGGCCTCTCTTTCATTATTAAAAGTATGTTTGGTGGGACTTATGTTTATGTATAAGCCTGATTTACGTAAATCGAGATAAAACTCTTCTACATATTTACCTCGTAGACCGTAAAAGCTACTTCATAGACCGTAAAAGTTACCTTCTATACAGTAAATCACGATGAAGTTATATATGAAGTGATTGATTTTAATGTTTTATCGATATTTAAATTTATATTAATTAAAAAAAATTATAAAACACAAGAGAAACAGTTGTTATCAAACAAAAGGAGTATAACTTGATGGGTGTATGATATATTAATATTGATGTCACAATCAGGCATTAGCCCTTTATTATGTGAAATTTGACAAAATAAAAAGTGCCGGTATTATATTATCACAGTTTAAAATTACACATGTTATAAAGTATTACGTGTGCGTAGATTTGATTGGAAAATTAAACCTCACAAAATAGAAACAAATAAGTTCATTTAAGCTTAAATAAGTGATTATGAAGTCTCATAAATCCCATTTTGCTAATTATAATAATAATTATTACCTCATATCCTAAATATAAAACTCAATTGACTTTTTTAAAAATATTTAAAAAATTAATTAAATTAGTTTAAAGTAATTATATTTATAGTTTTTCTCTAAACTATTTTGCATAAATTATAAACATATATATATATATATCTATATATACATACATACGTGTATATATATATATATACATATATACATATATATAATAACACATAACATACGATATGATTAAATAACTTATTTAGCTTCTTTAATCTCTTTTAAAAAAAATCAACTATGTCTTATATTTAATATTAGAGAGACATTAAATATAATTAGGAAAAAACTTTATTAAACTTTTACAATTTTTAATAATTATACATCAATATGTGATTTTAATAAATGAAATCCAGCCATAATTAAATTTCTCAAAGTCATTTATAAAAATAAAGTATTTAAATACAAATTGCGATTACTAGTATGACCTGAGGGTGTTTTGAATAGCGATTAAAATCTCCAAAAGTGATTTTCAATCGTGATTTACAGTATACGAGGTAAATGTGTGAAAAATTTTTATTTTGATTTACGTGAATCAGACTTATACATAAATATAAGCTAAACCAAACATCAAAAATTAGAATGATCTAAAATTAGCTAATCCAAACCGCCAAGTTTGGTCTTTTCTTAAAATACAAATTAGGTTTAGTAACATGTTTATGGATGAGAAAGATTTTACTAGTATATTTTATATTTTATATTAGGGTAAAGGGGCAAAAATGCCCATATGTTTTTCAGAAAAGGACACAGAGTATCAAATTCTTTTACTGGGAGCATAAATGCACATCAACATTTAAAAAGGGAGCTAAAATGCCTATCCATCTGTCACGTCATCATTTTTTTGGGGAAAATAAACATTTTGCCCTACAATTTTGTGAAAATTTACAATTTTACCCTTAGCAATTGTGACACTTTTAAATTAGTAAACGACCTCCAAAAATTCTGAAATTTTTCAGAATAAAAGTAGACATGATAATCTTTAATTTGATAGGTCAAATGGAATTTTATTTGGTCAAAATAACTATTTTGCACTTACAATTTTAGCAATACTTGAAAAATTGGCAGATTTGTCACAAAACTTTAAAAATTCATATATAATTGTATAGATATCCAATTGGGGTGGTTTCAAAGCATATGTGACCTTTATTAAGTCTAGTTTTATGAAAAAATATAAATTTTAGCCAATAGGAACCTCAAAATTCCTAGAATTTTTATTTTTAAAGTCTGCTCCAGAAAAATGTTAAATTCACTGGGAAAATTTCAAAATGAGGTCATATGGAATTTTGAAGCCTATTTGACCTCATTTTAAATTTTACCCAGCGAATTTAACATTTTTTATGGAGCATACTTTAAAAATAAAAATTTTGAGAATTTTGAGGTTTCTATTGGCTAAAATTTATATTTTTCCATAAAACTAGACTTAATAAGGGTCACATAGGCTTTGGAACCACTCCAATTGGATATCTATACAATTAGATATGAATTTTTAAAGTTTTGTGACAAATCTGCCAATTTTTCAAGTATTACGAAAATTTTAAGGGCAAAATGGTCATTTTGACCTATCAAATTAAAGCTTATAAGGTCTACTTTTATTCTAAAAAATTTAAGAATTTTTGGAGGTCATTTACTAATTTAAAAGTGTCACACAATTGCTAAGGGTAAAATTGTAAAATTTCACAAAATTGTAGGACAAAATGGTTATTTTCTAAAAAAAAAAATGATGACATGACAGATAGATAAACATTTTAACTTCCTTTTTAAATATTGATTTACATTTATATTCTCAATAAAAAAATTTAGTGCTGAATACCTTTTTCTGAAAAATATATAGACATTTTTATACTTTACCGTTTATACTATGTTGACGTTAATATGCTTTTTCTGGTGTGAAATGAAGAGACGATATATTAAATATTTCTGTTTAATTTTCTCAAAATATAGCCCCTGGGCTGGGCGCCTGTGAGGTAGTTACTAGTTAGTCCATGCGTTTTTGTGACAAGGCACGTACTTGATGCAAGAAGCCGCCAAATTTGGTTCAATCAGAGAAGAAGAACCGTGTGGTCATGGAAAATCAAAATCAAATTCACAGTTCAAAGGACATGCTCATCACTCTTCCGTCTCTATGTAGGTACCCAAAATCATCTTCTTCCTCCAAGCCTTGAACAGATCTCAAATCGTTCCGAAGCACAAATTCGTCTTTCAGACGCTACGGAGATAGATTCCGATTAGTCATGGAAAATGAGGCATCCGTGAATCACGAAGCAAAAACTGCTTCAACCATCACCATTAAAGGGATTCTCAGCCTTCTAATGCAAAGTGTTGACGGGAATGATGCCGAAAAGCGAGTGATTTCTCTCGGTATGGGTGACCCTACTATTTATACCTGCTTCCACACCACTGATGTTGTTCAGGAAGCTGTTGTTGATACGCTTCAATCTCAGAAATTCAATGGGTATGCTCCCACCGTTGGTCTTCTCCAAGCGAGAAGGTAAATTGTATTTCATTGTCTCTCTATTTTGTGAATTTCGATTTCTTCTCGCTCTTCAATTCTTCGTGTTTCTCTTTTCGTTTTCTGAGGTTTGTGATTTTGTCCCTTTTGCTTTTAGGAATTGCTTTCGATGCGTCATTTCTTTCTTTATTGTGATTGTTACCGTGATGATTTAAAGATAATCGCTGTTTAAGTTAGCGGTTAATTTTGAAATTTTACGTATAAGACGGTTTAAACACTTTTACTACTTTCTGTTTTTGTTTTCTTCTGATTATCAATTCAGAAAGTTCCTATATTAGTTATAGTTGGGACCGACTGAGAAGTATTTCAAGATTTCATAGTGGCTTTATTCCCCTTCGGTCTTTAATTTGCCTTTCCCCTTTAAATTAGGTGGTCTGTTTATAGAACTGTACCTTTCTATTCATAGTTAATGCTATAAATAGTATATAAAGTAAGAAAAATACTAAATTAATTGCTGAAAGTAACTCAAGTCAAGTCTTGGTCTCTCTAATCGGTTTCCCTGTAGTATATTCTTCTCGCTGTAGCAGCTGATTTTAAAACCTACAGGTGGCAGTGTATTGTTCAACAATTTTGCTTCAGTTTCTTGGTTTATCCCTCTCTGAGTTTGTGAATAACCAAGAAAGATGTCTGAGAATGTGAATCGGGTATCTCACAAGAAGCAATATAAGCTTCATCCTTGCATCTGCAATTGAAAGAATTTAAAACATCTACTTGATTTGGTTTTTGTTTCTTCCTATGATGTTTTTGTTACTTCTTGGTGACAGAGCAATTGCTGAATATCTGTCCCGTGATCTTCCCTACAAGCTAACCTCTGATGATGTCTTTATTACTTCTGGATGCACTCAAGCTATTGATGTCTCAGTGGCAATGCTTGCTCACCCTGGAGCAAACATCTTGCTTCCAAGGCCAGGCTTCCCAATCTATGATCTCTGTGCTGCATTTAGACAAGTTGAAGTTCGCCATTATGATCTTCTTCCTGAGAAAGGTTGGGAGGTTGATTTGGAAGCTATTGAATCTCTTGCAGATCAGAACACAATTGCATTGGTGATTATAAATCCTGGAAACCCTTGTGGAAATGTGTACAGTTACAATCATTTGAAGAAGGTTAGTGTCCTAGGATTTGGCTTCAGATGAAATAACTGAGACAAGACATTTCTAGATTTGGCTGTATCAAACTAATTATTGAATGGTTTGTATGTTGCACTTAGATTGCAGAAACTGCTAAGAGGCTTGGAACTGTTGTGATTGCTGATGAAGTCTATGGTCATCTTGCATTTGGAGCCAATCCTTTTGTGCCAATGGGAGTTTTTGGATCTGATATTCCCATTATTACTCTTGGGTCCCTATCTAAGCGATGGATAGTTCCTGGATGGAGACTTGGTTGGTTTGTGACAAATGATCCCTGTGGCACTTTTAGGAAACCCAAGGTTCTCTTCCTTCCACCTTCACTGTGATTTACACTTTTTAATTATATACCTGGAATTTAAGCTTGCATGTGCTTGAATATTGATTGATCCCACGGTTTATGAACAAGCACACTTGGATTACGAGTCCATCTGTAATTCATGTTTTTTCATGATTTAAAACTTAAAAGGGGATTTGCATTTCTTTATTAATATTTGTTCATGTTCTCTCCTGTTTGTTAGCTTCACAATGTGGTAATAAATTGGTCTTCAAAATTGTCTAAGATCATCTGTTTCGTTTTTTTTATTTGGACAAATTAAAACCCCTTCCCCATAGAGGAGGGGACCCACCCATCCACCCCAATTTGGCAGCATGGGGTATAGAACCCATGACCTCCTCTATGAGAGGAGGTATGGGTGCCATATGCATAGAATCATATGCTTGACAATAGAAATGTTTTATAGTTGAAAGATATCATTATTACTTTAAAAAGATTATGGTTTCAAGCTTTGATAGATTATCTGATGCCATCAATCGAATGCTTAATTATGCAGGTTGTTGAGAGAATAAAAAAGTATTTTGATATTTTGGGGGGTCCAGCTACCTTCATCCAGGTTTTCTATCTTTTGGTTTGCATGATTCTTTCTTACAAGTAATCAATTATCATAGTTGAAACTATCCACTAGTGTTAATAACATTGGTAGATAAAGTAACTCAATATGTTAGATAGGGTTCACCTGTATTTATCTCAATAGCAAAAACCAAACGGAAGAAGGAAAAGAAAATGAAAGAAAGAAAAGAGAAGCACTATGATTTCAGATTTTATGGTTGTGAGAAGAGAAGAAAATAAACTATTGCATTAGAAAGAATACTACATCAGACTACACTTATCTTTAGGCTACTAGGCTGGAAACTAACTCGCAAGACCTTCTGACTAAAAATTTCAGCACCACCATGAGAAGTAATTTTGATATAGAATTAACTGCAGTTCCTTATTCCTGGTCTTTTTCTTTCCTTCTCACTTTTCTTTTTTCTCTTTTATGTGTAATGCTTATTCCTGATCTAATCAAGTTATTTAGTGCAGAAATAAGTTGCTTCTTGATTTTAACTGACTGATAGTTGTTCTGATCTAAACAGGCAGCCGTACCTCGCATAATTACAGAGACTGAAGAGGGTTTCTTTAGGAAAACCCTCAACATGTTAAAGCATATCTCAGATGTCTGTTGTAAAGAGATAAAGGACATTCCATGCATTTTTTGCCCTCACAAACCAGATGGGTCTATGGCTATGATGGTGAGTTCATAGCATTATTGGAATTTTCCTTAGAACTGAATGAATGTCATTATATCAGCATTGGTATTTATTACCTACACTGCAATACAGGTGAAGCTCAATCTCTCACTTCTGGATGATATTAGTGATGATATTGATTTCTGTTTCAAGCTTGCAAAGGAGGAATCCGTTATCGTTCTTCCAGGTATAAATGACCAAATCATGCTTAATTGTTATTTTTTTTATATAACAAAAAATTTAGGTGAGTTAAGTCTTGGGGGTTCATTAAGGTCAGGGTATACCTCTGGGCTCAAAGAGCACTTACAGAGGTATTTATATATCATTCATCAACAGAGTCCTTACATTGATAGGATTTTAACTCACAACCTTATGGTTACAAGCCAACCCCTTTACCAACCTTTGTTGGCCTCAATTATTATTCTTTTGCCCACATCTTGGGCTCAATCATTACCTTTTGCATCCTTTTTTTAATTTGGAAAGCTTTCGTTCAAACAGACTAAAAAATCACATGACCTGCTGCAGTTCTTGCATCTAATATCCTAGATACTGTTATCTTTAAGTAATTCACTGATCACTGCTTGTTAGTCTTGGCCATATAACTTGCATATAAGCCCATATTAGGCATAGGAGTAAAATTAGAAATCCACTTTTCATTGCGTTTTGTTACTTGAAAAATAATCTTCACATATAGGTAATTGTAACCTAAGAAGGAAAAAAATAATCTGAATTCCTTAGAAAACAATATACAATTGTATGTCTATTTATATTCATGTATCGTATCTTCCCTAATAAATTTAGGATCAATTTCCTTATTTACAAGAATCAATCCTTGATTATGCGGGATGTTATTTTAACCAATCAATCCTTGATTATGTGGGATATTATTCTAGCACTACCCTTCAAGTTGGAGCATATATATTGATCATGTCCAACTTGTTACAAAGATACTCAACTTGTGTCCCATTTAAGGCTTTTATTAGAAGATTTGCCAGCTGGTCGTTTGATCACATATGCCCTGTAGATACAACATTCTCTTTGATCTTGTCATGAATAAAGTGACAGTCGATTTCAGTATGCTTTGTACACTCATAGAATACAGAATTCGATACTATATGAAGTGTTGCTTTATTGTCACACTAAAGTTTCGCAGACAATGTCGTAGCGATGCTAATTTCCTTCATGAGTTGAAATATCCACACAATTTCTTGTACTGATTGTGACTTGGCTTTGTATTATGCTTCTACACTTGATTTTGACACAACACCTTGCTTTTTACTTATCCAAGATATCAAGTTTCCACCAACAAACATACAGTAACTCGTAGTGGACCATCTTGTGGCCTTAGATCCTGTATGATTCGCATCACAGAAGCACTCGACTTTAGTGTGCCTATAATCTGTATAGAGAATGCCATGACCTGGGGAACCTTTCAAATAGTACATGATATGTTCTAAGGCTTCCTATTGTGCTACTGTTGGGGATGTCATGAATTGGCCAAGAAAACTGACCGAGAATGTTATATTAGGATGAGTTACTGTCAAATAATTTAACTTCCCAATGAGTCTTCTATATCTCTTAGGAGATGAAAGCGGCTTCAGTTTCTCTGGATCAATCTTCTTCAAGTCATCAGGAAGTTCATCAAACATGCTATCATTAAGATCTAGGAACGGATTCAGAATTATGAGAATGCTGCTTGGTGCAACTCCAAGCTTTCTAGTCTCCTTTAAGAGATTGAGAACATATTTCCTCTGAGTTAAAATGATGCCCTTCTTGCTTCTTAAATCCTCAATACTAAGAAAGTACTTTAATGGTCCCAAGTCTTTTGTCTGGAAATGGGAGTTAAGGAAGACTTTAAGTTTTGAGATTCCAGAGATGTTACTCCCAGTAATTACAATATCATCAACATACACTACTAGAAGAATCATGCATGCATTGGACTGCTGGTAAAACACAGAGTGATCATACTTGCTTTGGCTTAACCCAAACTTCTTGACCACACCACAAAATCTATCGAATCAGGCACGAGGAATTTGCTTCAGACCATAAAACGACTTTCAGAGGTAGCACACTTTCTTATACTACCCCTAAGCAACGAACCCAGGTGGTTGCTCTATATAAACTTCTTCAAGGAGGTCACCATTTAATAAGGCATTTTAAACATCCAACTGATGCAAAACCAATGATAGGTATTAGCCATAGAGACAAGAAGATGAACTAAAGTGAGCTTAGCCATAGGTGAAATAGTCTCAGAATAATCAATTTCATAAGTTTAAGCATACCTTTTGGCAATAAGTCGAGCTTTCAACCATTCCAAGAAACCATCAGCCTTAGTCTTAACAACAAACACTCATTTACATCCAATGGCCTTCTTCCCCCAAGGTAGACCAACAAAAGCCCAGGTACCGGCCTTTTCAAGGGCAATCATTTCCTCCTCCATTGTTGCATACTAACCAGGGTGAGTCAAGGCTTGGTGAAGGATGGTAGGGGTGGAGATGGACACAAGGGTAGCTACAAGCAAAGAGAAAATAGGGAATAAATGCTGGTAGAACACAAAGGAGGAGATAAGATAGGTATAATCATCATATCGTTTGGGAAAGCAGTGAGGACGGGTACCTTTTCGGAGGGCAATAGGTAGGTCATTAGATGGGTCAATAGCATAATCAAGTACAATTGGGTTAGGGATAGGAATAACAGGCTTTGAGGAATCAAGATCAGGAACTAGGGAGTCATGAACAGATTTCGTTGGTGAAGCAGTCATTGTCAAAGGTAGAACACGGGCAACATCAACATCATTGATGATAGCATATTTTGGAACAACAAACTGTACTGGTGAGATAGGGACACGATATACTAGGACATCATTAGGCTCATTAATGATGGAGGGAGACTCAAACAATATTTAAGACTTGAAGAAGGGAGAAGAATCATGAAATGTTACATCAGTGGACACAAAATAGCGACGAAGGTCAAGAGAGTAACATTGATAACCTTTCTGAACTCGAGAATAACCAAGAAAGAAATTCTCACTTCGAGGACTTGGGATCGAGTTTACTGACACTTGGACGGACATCTCGAACAAAGCAGACATATCAACATTTTTTTGGATTAACAGGAAACAGCTTAGTGGTGGGAAACAGAACGGGATATGGAGTGTCCCCATTAAGGATAGCCGAAGGCATGCGATTAATGAGGAAGTAGGCAATAAACACTTCATCAGCCCAAAAGGATTTAGGGACATAGGAGTGAAACATGAAAGCTCGGGTAGTTTCTAAAAGATGGCGATTCTTTCTTTCAGCAACACCATTTTGAGCAGGTGTATCAACACAGGAGGATTGGTGAAGAATGCCATGACTATACATATAATCGGTGAAAGGAGTGGAAAAATATTCTTTCACATTATCACTTTGAAGGATTTTCACAAGAGTATTAAACTGCGTGAGTTTCAGCACAGAAATTACGAAAATGAGTAAACAATTTTGAACGCTGTTTCATTAAGTAAAGCCAAGTGATTCAGGAAAAATCATCAACAAAAGTGACAAAATATCAGTAACCAGTCTGAAACAAAACTGAACAAGGACCTCAAACATTAGAATGAACTAAATCAAAAGGGGACGAATCCCGTTTATTGACTCGAGGTGCCAAATGAACATGATAGTGTTTGGCAAACTAACACGACTCAATCTAAAGCAGACGTAGAAGAAAACTGAGGATACAACATTTTGAGGGACAAATGAGACATATGACCTAGATGACAATGGACTTTAAAGGGAGACGACCCACTAGAACAAACAATTGAACGTGGCACCCGATTATCAAGGATATAATGCCCACCATATTCATAGCCTTTACCAATAATCTATTTCGTCAAAAGATCCTGAATTAAACAATGGTTAGAGAATAATGAGATAAAACAATTCAAATGACAAGTTAGTTTACTGAGAGACAAAAGATTAAACATAAGGTTGGGAACATTAAGAACAGAAGATAGCGAAATGAATGTAGTTGATTTAACACTGTCTGATCCAAGTACACGGACTGAGGAACCATTAGTGATGAATATGGAGGATGGGTTGGCATAGGGGGCATACGATAAAAATAAATGATGGTTACCTGTCATGTGGTCGGTAGCACTAAAATCAATGACCTACTTTGTGGAAGAAGTAATAAGGCCAGAAGACAAAGTACATGTAACTAGAACCCTTGCAGATGATGGACCAGAATCAGACTGATGAGGTGTCTGGGTAATATGAGTAAGACTACGTTGCTGATCACGCTGCTGTTTATTCTATAATTGCGATAATTTTTCTTAATGTGACCAGATTCCTTGCAATAATTGCAGATAAAAGGCATGTTCGGAGTACTAGTACCCTGTTTGGACCCATAATTCTTGTTGTCAAAGGAACCACGCTCGGCCAAAGCACTCACATTTGGATCAACAGACAGGCGAATTAAACTATCAGCACGAAGCACCCATGAGAACACATCTTCAAGAGATGAAAGCTCCTGACTAGACAAAATTTGAGAGCGAATAGTCTCATAAGAGGAGTCAAGAGCTTTAAGAAAACTGATGGTAGCCTAAAGTTCCAGATTCTTGATATGGGTTGGAAGATCCGCTTGTAGAGACATGAGTACTTTCATCTCTTCATACAACCTCTTGGACTCCAAGAAGAAATCCTTCAAGGGACGACCCTGCTGTTCAGAGCGATAGAAGCCTTTACACACTTCGTGAACCTGAGTAATATTCCCTTTACCAGAAAACATAAATTCAAGATAGCTCATAAGTTCTTTTACAGTGTTGCAGTGACTAACATAAGACAGAATCCGTGGTTCAATAAAGTTCCAAAGTTAGAGCAAAATTCAAGCATATACTCTTTTCCAAGCCAAAATTTTTGTGTCATCACCAGAAAGGGGTCCTTAGTTAAATGAGCTTCTTTCTCAATACCCTAGATGTAAACCCTAACAGTTTTGTTCCAATCACTATAGTCTGTCCAGTTTAATGGTGAAGTATTAATTTTAACAGATATAGGTAACATATCAGGGTTCTTTGATTCAACCATAGAAAATTAACCAATAAGAGAACAACAAACAATTCCAATGAAATCCCGAAGTACCACAAATACAAAATACCACAAACAGAGCAAACGATGACCTCTAGATCCTCTAACAAAATGCAACAACAACTACTAAAGGTAAACACCCTTAAACAGAAGCAAGACCTAAGAAACGGAGTAGAAACCACTAATTGTACCGCGTTGAACAGTGCCGGAGTGAATAGTAACAATGACAGTACCACACAGTCCGATAAACATCCCCCTCACAGATGAACAATACGAAAATAGTGCCGATGAAACAGTGTGAAATAGTGTCGATGAACAATGCAAAACAATCAAAAAACAATTTTAGAGAGAACAAGGCTTTGGTACCATGTAATATGAGATGGAAAAAAATAATTTGAATTCCTTAGAAAACAATGTACAAGTATATGCCTATTTATATACATGTATCATATCTTCTCTAATAAATTCTAGGATCAATTTCCTTATTTACAGGAATCAATCCCTGATTATATGTGATATTATTCTAACCAATCAATCCCCGATTATGTGTGATATTATTCTAATAGTAATTATAGATCAAAGTATAAGCAGTTTGTTAGTCATTGATTCTGCTGGTTTTGACTAGTTTGCTCATGAATTTGTTAACATTTAAGAATGACAACCTGTGCAGGAACTGCGGTAGGGCTCAAAGATTGGCTCCGAATTACATTTGCCGTGGATCCATCTGCTCTTGAAGAGGCAATGAAAAGGATAAAATCATTCTATAAAAGGCATGCCAAAAAGTGGTGAAAACAGCAGCAAATATACAGTTAAATTAATTAACTACTCTTAATTTATTCAAACCACTTAATTAGTAGTGTCCCAGTCTTCTAGAAATGCAAAATAAGGGATTTGAATAATTGATAAGATTTTAAGCTCAATGTGTATGTTTTGTCCTGTTCTCATATGGTATCAGAACCTATAACTGAATAAATTTGGAGAATTATAATTCAATTTAGCTTATTATAATACTAATTTCCACTATCCCAAGCTTTTGAGAAGTCAAGTGAGTATGGTACAAATGAGAAGTCAAATGAATAAATGAAAAGGTGGCCACTTTTTCCTTAGAAGTTTAAAACTTATTAAGAAACTAATGATAGTAGAGTCGAGTACAAAGGATTCAACTTCTATTAAGCAAGGGTGGTTTTGGAACATTGGGATAGCGAACATCAATTTTTTTTTAATAAAAAGATCCATAAACAGTGAGTCTGAACTAAACATACACAAACACAAAAGACAATACTATTATATAAATAATAATAAAAGATAAAACTGAACATATATATAACAAAAATCATTAGCATCTCTTTCTCGTATTCATGTCGCCATGAATACAACACTGGATATCAATACATCAATCAAAGGTACACAAACAACAACAACCTACATTCTTTCATCATCTTCCACTTCTTGTTCGAGAGGTAGAGGATGATCAAAGATACAAAAATTTCCTGAAATGCTATGAGTTAGTTTTGCCAATCTATTGGCGAGGATAAGATCATCTCTTGGTACATTTACAAAATAAACCTACCAATATCTATGAACAAGAGTCTTAATCTCATCCACCAGATCTCTGAAAGGATAATCTAGATCACAACCTCTAACTACTAGATTAATGGCCTCTATACAGTTAGAAAAGAGACAAACTTTTCGGCTGCCCTATCTCCAACATAAGTAAAGTCTATGGATTATACCTAAGGAACAAAAAACCGGACCGGGCAATGAACCGGTCACAGTATAAGTTCAAAGGTCAATGGTCTAACTGGGGTCGAACCGGTCATATTAAAATATTACAATTTATTAATGGTAATATATATATTAATATATTTTTAAATTTATATAGATAAAAATAAAGATCTTTAGACAAAAAATGTTTAAAATATATTAGTATCAGTTATGGTACCTATATTTATGTAGTAATATCTCCATTGCTACAATTAATTAATTATTATATCCCCTCAAAATCTTTTTTTTTTTTAGATTTATTCTTTCTTTACCTACTTTTCTCTTCATCTTGATCTTCAAACTTTCATTTTTCCCTGAAAAATAGCGTGAAATAGTAGTTAGAGGAATAAAAAAAGTGTAATTCTAAAAAAAATAAAAGTAAAATCGGGTGGACCGTTTGAACCACCAGTTTTGACCGATTCGATCGGTCCAACTTACAAATCGGACCGGACCACCAACGGGTTACCGGTTGAACCGGCCGGTCTGGTCTGATTTTTCATACAGTGATTATACCCATTAATTCGGCTATAGCCTATAGTAGGAGGCACACTAATAAGTTTGCAGCTAAAGCTGTAAAGCCATTGATTATTAGTGTCCTTCACGATCCCATTGCACCCACTTCGACCATTCCTCAAGACTGATCCATCCACTTGTAACATCTTTATTTTTATTTATAAGATATAATTATAATTAGAAAATAATTATTTATAAAAAAATGAATTTAATAGGTAATTTTTGGAATAAAAGGGGGATCTTATTAAAATATGATTTAAAAAAATAATTAAAAAAAAGGAAGTAAAAAAGGAACGGTTAAGGAAGGAGGGAAAGAAAAAAAGAAAAAAAGAAAAAAAGAAAAAAAAGGCTGTCGGTGGAAAGTAGGAGAAAAGAAGAGGGGGGCGGAAGAGGGTTTTCAGCTGAAAATAGAAAAAAAAAATAGTACGACGCCACTTTGGCGCCATATAAGAGGAAGGGGTAGTATTATATATACCCCTCCCCCTCAATAATCACTCATAAGGCGCAGGGCGAAACGTTGGTAGGAGTATTTCTGATTCTTCGGGGATCAATAAGGTACTCAAAATCACTTTTAATCACAAAACTTCTTTTATGAAAAATGTTCTAAATAATTTTATTTTTCCTATGATAGTAATTTTCTGCTAGTTAGAGAATATTTTGGGATAAGATTTTAGGTAAGTTTTGAGTTTTGTCAATATGTGACTATAGAAATGTAGAGAATAATTAATAATTAATTTTAATCGATTTAGATTTATTATTTAGTTGTTTTATGATTTTATAATCAATTTTTTTATATATAAAAGGTCATAATTAATTTTTATAGGGTGTTTTTACCGATTAAAGTTAGTTTAAATCATTTATTTAGATTATTGGAGGTATTATAGAGGTTTTAATCAGTTTATTTTGTTAGATTTTGTGCTATGTGAAAATATGACTTAGGACTTATAATATTTAAGTTAGAGTTTGATATGATTTTGATTATGTGGAGGTTTGAAGAGTTGTTTAATAATTTTGGGTTATACTCATATAAATTAGAAAAAAGAGATTTAATTGGTCTAGAAGGTTAATATTGATAATTTTATGATTGTAAGTATGTTGAAGGTGAAATTTTAATTTATAAAATTAAGTGGTTGATGTGAAAGAATGATATAAAGGTTATTTAAGGATTTTAATGAGTGATTTGGGCTCATGAGGAATGATATATGGCTAAGGAGTTTTAAGGAAATTGGAATAATTGAGGATAATTGTTGTAGAGGAAATTGAATTTTTAGAAGTTGAATTACGTAAATTATTTATTTTATTATTGCTTATGGTTAATTGGTATTTACATTGATAATATAGAGTTTTTTTTGTGATCGGTGATTGCTTGTGTTTTGCTACGCAAGTTAAAGTTAAGCTTGGAGTTGAGGCAACCCGGGTTAATTTATTCTATATGTTTTCTTTGGACTGTAAGGTGTTTTCTGAACCTTATTTTTATCTATACTACTTATATGTGTTTTAAAAGATTATATTTATATTTGAATATAAACTTAGTTCAATGAAGCAATGTATTTTCCAACTCGTATATATATGAGTGGAGATTATTATTGTTGTGATGATTATGTTGTTTGGGATGGAATGTTGTATAAGATATGATAATCTTGTAAATGTTTTCAAAAACTATATTAATTTATTGTTTTTCTGTTATGGGATATGTTGAGTTATGTGGAAAAGATATGGTGAAATTGCGCCCATCGGCTCTCTCATTCTTGGCTCGGATTTTGAGTTGAGTGTTTTTGGCAGGCACCTCCCTGCTATGATATATCGGTTGTGGCATGGGAGGGGATAATATTCTTGAGGTGACTAACTAACCTTTAGCTGTGTATACTAGCACTGATAGGCTGTACCATGTCCAGAAGCTATAAGGAGGAGCATGATGAATGGGTGATGATTGGTCTAATTGTTAATCATATTATGTGAAGTTTAATTAATGAGAATATTATTATTATTATTATGCCAATTAAACCTACTTCTTTGACTTACAATCCTTTTCTGTATAAATTGTAAATTGATTTTTGGTTAATGGGACTTTATATCTTACCCCGTTGTTGCGAATAATTTTTTAGGTGAGACCTCTAACTCGGCTAGAGACCAATGGAAGCAACCAGAGGCATAAGCGTTGAGAACCTTGTAGGCCTATTTTGATATTTGTGTTGTATTAACTTCTATATTGCTATTATATGGCCCTCGTGTTTTTAAAATACCACATTTACTGTTTGGATAACTATTTTAGAATAACTGTTTAACCCTTATTAAGCTTGAGGCCTTATTTTGCGTACTCTGACATTTTGGTGGACCCACAAAAATATCTGTATTGGAAATTGTTTTGTATGGATTCTTAGTTGTGAGATTTAATGTTGTAAAACTAGTAGGATGTGATTTTCTCTTATTTGTTATGTGTGATCAGAGCAATGAATTTATTCGTAGTGGGTTTATGGGTGGGTTTTGTGTCCTAAACTCCAATATATCTTGAATAATAAATAATTTTCAATTATTACTGGTTAATCAGGTTTTGTAAAACTATATTGGATAATATTTATTCGTGAGAAATGGTCTTTTCACCACTTCCAAGAAAAAAGAGTATTCAAAATCTTTTGAATGGTTGCCTTGATTTAGACGCCTCATGTTGGTGAAAGTTCCACTTCACATAGGGCCTTGGCCAGCACTGGCTCTAAAAAAACTAGAGGTTGAATTCTTTTTTTTTTTTTAAAAACACGAAAACCCATAAGCTCTATCTTTTATCTAGATCCAAGATCCTCTGTAGCCCATATGGGACTTCGTTTACCAAGTGAAAACCAGGGAAAACCGAGAAACTTTGCTTTGCCAACCAATTCGTAGCTATATTACTCTATCAGCACACCTGCTTAACTTCAACAGTCCAGGAGCGACTGATGAGCTGTTTAACCTCACGGATGAGGTTAATATCTGCATGGGTATCAACCACGCCTTCCATGATCACCCGAACTGCTTTCTCTGAGTTACACTCTAAAATAACTTGACAAAGGCCTAGATCCTATGCCAATTTGAGACCATGAATAGAGCCCCACAACTCAGTAGTAAGACAATCCCCATCCTGGCCTTTAAACATGAAGCCTTGAATCCAGTTACCTAAATAATCTCGGAAAACTCCACCATAGGAAACCTCATGGGTCAGGTATGAATACGCTCCATCCACGTTAAGCTTGATAAAACCTGGGCTCGATTTCATCCATCTCACTACTTTAGTAGATATTGGCAGAGGTGCTAGCTTACTTTTACAAAACCTTGCATGAGCCTTTTGCATGCTATAAACCATTGCACGAACACTCATGATAATAGAATTATTTGAGAGTAACTTATTTTCAAACACATGAAGATTCCAACGTCTTCAGATCCACCAACAAGTTAACGCAAATACTACACTCCATTCTGCATCCTCTTTACTTGTTGCAGATGTTAGATTCCAACGAAACCAAGAAGAGAAATCCATCGACATGAACCGGTTCCATACCTGTGGGTTTACTAGCTTCTTCCACAGTTGAAGTGTATTTTCACAGTCTCAAAGCACGTGCGCCAGGTCTTCTGAGTATGTCCTACAAACTGTGCACAAATCATCTACACATAATCCTCTTTTCCAACGAGAAGCATTTGTCAGCAGTCGTTTATGTGTTGTTGACCATAGAAATAACTGGCATCTCTCAGGCACGCGAAGCTTCCACAATTTTCCCCAGAAAGGATCCACTGTTGTAGTCTCATTGATTAATTTCTCATAGGTAGATTTCACTGTGAAGCTTCCAGACTTCTCCCCCTTCCACCTCACATCTCCTTGTCGTATAACCTCCATACCTGACCGTACCTGATCCCAAGTCTTTTTAATTCCAGACCATATATTGGAACCATAACGATTTTTTCCTATTACAGGAAATACATCCATGCCACAACGATATTTGTCCCTGAAGACTTTAACCCAAAACTCGTCACGTTTCTTTACAAGGTTCCATCCAACCTTCATTATATATGAGTGGTTTTGGTGCTTTGCATGTCGAAGCCCAAGTCCACCTCTTTTTTTTGGCTTGCAGATAGTATCCTATGCAACCAACGGTATACAGCGGTGTTCATTCGTACTACCCCACAGAAAATTCCTATTGTGTTTATTAAGCGTTGCATGTGTACTTGGTGGGAGCAGGTTAGTTTGCATGACGTAGCCCAGGATATCAGAAGTAATCGAAGAAATTAGAGTACTACGTACTGCTAAAGAAATAGAATTCACTTTCCACTTGGTAAATTGTGCTCTAACCTTATCTACAATATCAGCAAAAGTGTCCTTTGTAACTCGTTGGTGATGAAGAGGCATACCAAGATACTTACCCAAATCACTTGATTGTGTAAAGCCTAACAGTGCACTAATCTCACTACATCTAGTGTGGTTCATATTCCTTGAAAAGAACACTCTAGTCTTAGCTGAGTTAACTTTTAAACCAGGGCTTTCATAAAATCTCTTCATACACTGGCTAATTATCTCAGCTTGTTGAATTGAGGCTTCTGCAAACAACACTGTCATCAGCAAACACTAAATGAGATATAGGTAGTCCCTTCTTTGTCAACCATATGGGATTCCAGTTTTGGAGATCAATTGCCTCTTAAATCAAATGGGTAAATTTTTCCATGCATTTGACAAATGGGTAGGAGAGATAGGGTCCCCTTGACATACCCCTCTAGTTGGGGAAAATGTATCCGCTTTATCCCTATTCCATAATAGCTGCATATTAGACGTAGAGACATAACTCGAAATCACTTCAATAACATTCTTTGGGAGGTTAATTTCATGCAGACATTTTTTCTAGGAAAGCCCAGTTTACCCGATCATATACTTTCTCTAGATCAATTTTAACTGCCATAAAACCTTTCTTTCCCATCATATTCCTTATAGAATGAATTACTTCATGAGCCACAATAATATTATCACTACTATGACGACCAGGGACAAAACTACACTGATTTGGAGCAATTATCTTTGGCATAAAAGCTTTTAATCTATTCACAAGGATCTTAGTAATCACCTTGTAAATCACATTGTATAAACTAATCATCCGAAGATCTCTCAAAGTTTCAGGTGGGTCCTTCTTTGGAATGAGAACAATCAATGTTCCATTAATATCCCTGATATCATGTGGGTTAGCAAATAAGTATTTAATAAATTTTATAACCGCATGGCCTACCATATTTCATTGATTTTGATAAAATAAAGCATTGAATCTATCAAGACCTGGTGACTTCAGAGCCCCCATACTAAAAATGGCTTCTTTAACCTCAGCATCAGTAACTTGCCCTCCACACCGTGCTATTTCAGCATTTCTATATATGGGAAATTAACTTTACACTCCAGAGTTGGCCTACTCACCTGTTCTTCCGTGAATAACCTGGCAAAAAAATTGGTGGCCATATTCTTTATATCAGCAACTTCATATATCCATTCCCCATCCTCACTTTGGATGGCTTCTATACGATTTACTTTGTGTTGCCCATTCGCTCGGCCATGGAAATATCAAGTGTTACAATCCCCTAAAACTGACCAATCCAGTCTTGTTTTTGAGCCCAAATAAGAGATTCCTGATGCAAAACATCTTCAAGTTCCCTCCACAACCTAAACTGTAACTCTTCAAGCCTTGTTGTCATTCCTCTACTGGATACTGCATTATCAATACCATCCAGGCGTCTTAGCAGCTCTCTCTTTCTTCTCTCTGTGTGTCCAAACACATTGCGATTCCATTCTGAACACGCATATGCAAACTTTTTAATATTCACATTCCAATTCTCCTCTCTGTTCCATTCTTGTTTAACAAACTCATCAAAGTTTTCATGGAGAACCCATGAGGCCATAAATCTAAAAGGTCTGTTTGGTCGTTCCTAGAGCGTCCTCTGTTCTGTGCATACTAAAAGTGGCCTATGATCGGACTTAAAAGAATGGCAGGTGAGAAACCACAACATCCAGAAACCTTCGAATCCAATCTTCATTAGCGACCACCTGATCTAGACGAACCTCAGTGCTTCCTCTGTTCCAGGTAAACTCAGGACCCACATGTCCTACATCAATCATGTTCATATGCTCAACCCAACTCGTGAAGTCCCGATCATGATGGAGATGATGCACTGCCAAAGAATGACGTTCACTGTCAAGAAGCGTTGCATTAAAGTCACCCCCACCATCCATGCCCCCTGAGTACTTTCATGTAATCGCCTCAGCTCACTCCATAACACCCGGCGTGAGTTACTTTGGGGACTTGCATAAACCACAGTCAACCACCAATACATGTCAACATTCGACGTGATTTTTAGATGAATATATTGTGCATGCTGCTCAATAGCACTAATTGTCACTGAACTATCATCCCACAGACACCATAACCCTCCACTAAAACCTTCTACATCCACCACAACATAGTACTGGAATCCAAGCTGATCTAGACGTTTACCAGTCTTCTTGTTTTCACAACGAGTTTCAAGAATTGCTAGAAAATCCAATCTATAGTGTTTTTTTAAGGTCACAAACTAGAGTAGGAAAACTCTGAGAGCCCATACCTCTGACATTCTAGATCATTAGGATCATAAAACCAAATCATTGGGTTGGTGGTTTTGCGCATCCTCCACTTAGATCTTATCCTCTTCGATCATAGATTCATCCATTTCATTGTTAGTAGTAGCCTGGCCATACTCCATAAATGTTACATCCTTGCATATCTCACGTATTTGACCCACATTTCTCCCAGGATGCTCTATGTCTTCAAGCTTGTTTGGGTTATCCTCCCTTATATGAACACTTGAGGTTTCCTTATAAGTATTCAGCCCAACTTCCTCATCTTGTAAGAACGTAAATGAATTATTTATCTAATTGGATTTTTTAGCCAGGCCCAAATAATGAGGCCTTCTTATTCTCTCACGTGCTGGAGGTTGGTTTTCCTTTCCTTTAGATTTTATTTTGGTAACATCTTTCCTCTTTGAACCTATTGGGACCCACTCCGTAAACTGTGCATTTAAATCCTTAGAGCTACTAGCTTTATTATTATCCATTGACTTCAAGCCACTCCTATTCTTTCCTTTTTCCTTATCCTTTGATTTGCCCTCCTTGATTTTATCCTCTTTTTTCGCCACCTTCCCCTTAACTGAAGCTATCCCGTGATTCACTCCCAACAAATCCTCCTTCTTCAAAGCTCCCCAAAAATCCCGCCTTAATAACCGTATGTGCCCATATGGGCTGGTCGTTGTTTGTGCGAGGTCAACCGTCACCAGTTGCTCTGCCACATGTGACTCACCTGAACCTTGTTCCACCTCCTTCGCCTTCTCCACTACACCATCCTTTGTCCAACTCCCCCTTCCTTCATCTCCGGTATTTCCTGCTTCTGTGGACACTCACTTGTTTAGTGGCCATATTTCCCACAATGGAAGCAAACCATGTGCAATCCTTCATATACTATGGGTATGTCTTCCCCAAAAGCGTAAAAAGTTGGAAGCAATGGCCGATGTAGATCCATCTCCACACAAATACGAGCAAATCCACCTTTATCATATATTAAAGTAGAACGATCAATCTTTATCGTTTTGCCAACCTAATTTCCTATCTTCGGAGTGATTCCACGCTATATAATTCCACTGAAAGGTCAAGAAACTGTACCTAAGCAGCAATACTTCTTTGATGATCAGCCTTCCAGGGATTGAAGTTAGGTCTCCATCTTTTCACTAATAGGTAATGATCTTCTATCATCCACGGACCCTCTTGGTAGGCATAATCACAGTCCTCCTTCTTGGTAAACGAAACAATACAATAGCCATTACTTAAAGGAATTGCCTTTATTGGTTCTTGAGGCTTCCATATCCGGTTAATCCGATCCCTTATAATATACATAGGAATCTCAGCCCCCTAAAACCTTGATTATTAGAGATTTCATCCATGGTCTACACCAGTTTGTGTACTCCTCCTCCGTCACTGTCAAAGTCGGTTTCTTTACGTTCATCATCCCTTCCCCCACTTCCTCACTCTCCGACTCCTTCGAATCCTCTTGATCCCTCTCAATGTTATTCATCTTGTTAAAATAAGCCTTCCACCCACGCACAATATCCTCCTCCTCATCATCTTTTCACAAGGAACCCTGCTACCCTTGGTGATAGTAGCTTATCTCGATAAGACGTCAAATTTTCCCACCGACGCAAATGTAGATTTTCAGAGCTTGAACCACCCCCTTCTGGACCCTTGTTTCCATCATGTCGACCAAAAACAAAAGCTTCAGCATTCCCATGCTTTGAAAACTTATCCTTCTCATGACCACCTCTGCGCTCGCCATACTCCCCTGTTTCGTTGCCGCCGCTAGCCCCACTTGCACCGCTTGCCCTCTGTCTCACAGTTGCACTCACCACCCCCTTAGCACCCCTTGCCCTCTGTCTCACCTTTACACTCGCCATACTCCCCTATTTTTTCACTAGAGGTTGAATTCTAATCTTTCCTTTGACCCGCTCCTCCAAGTAGCTTGTTGCATTTTGGCACCCAGATGTCCCATCATACATACCCAAACAACAATGGCTAATCAACTTTTTTAGTATACCTCTTACTAGATTCATTAGTCAGATTCCATTTCACCCAATATGTGCCCCCGAGTGACATGAATGTGCTCCACTGATCCTAGATAATTTCATAAAAATATTACGTGTGATTGTGTGTGTTTGTTTGTTTTTTTTTTAACGTTTCAACCGTACGTCATTAAATTCAAAATTTTAAAAATTCTTTAGTAGTGAGACGGCATGGGATCAAGATTGGCTTTTGCGTAACCGTTTGTGTGCGTGTCTGTTTGCTAGACTTTTAATATTTAAAACGGATCTGCATCCAATGTTAAATTTAAAATTTAAAATAAGAGAAAATATGATTAAGTTCTGAATAATAGACTTATTTACCGCATATTTGCCAGAATACGGTAAAGTCTTTGGACGTGAATGTTGTTACAATTATTAGAACCCCTTCTATTCCCATTCCATCCTTTTTCTTTCTCTTTTTTTGTCTAACCTTTGAATGGTTTAGATTTAGTTTCATAAAATGTATTATTTTTATTTTCGTTATTGTAGTATTGAATTATTCATATCAAAATTTAGTAATTTTTATTTAATTAATTATTTTTGTATAATTACATTATAGAAAAATAATAATTATAAAAAATAATTAATTAAATACAGATTACTAAATTATGATATGAATAATTCAATACTAGAATAAAGAAAATAAAAATGTTTTATAATTATTTTTTTATAATTTAAAATATTAATAATAATTTTATAAAATATTAAATCTGAATTATTTAAATATTAGTCTCATGGTTATAAAAAAAAAGAGCAGGGAAAAGGATAGGATGGGAAGGAAATAAAAGGATGGCAAATAATAAGAGGGTTTCAAATTGGTTTGGCATTTTACCAACTTAGGTAGTGGTGTATCCGTGTAGGTTATTCCAACCTACAACACTTGGCTGGTAGCTGGTAGCTGGTAGCTGGTAGCTGGTACTGGTAGCAGGCTAGCATGCCGCCCGTGAGCCAGTTCTTATTGCCAGCTTATTACGTATGGGTGTATTGTTGACACATTAATTGATTGAATTTACTCTTTTTATATTTTTAATTTATTAAATCGTCTCAATTCATTTTAAATGGGGAAAATTATTAAAAAATATCTTTGGGATAAATTAATTATTAAATGTTACCATAAGATATTTGTTGCACACGAAAGATGATATTTTACACACAATCGGATGATATTTTACACATAACGGAAGATGTTTGCACACCCATAAATAATATTTATGAACACACGAAAAATTGGTTGCACATCACGGAATATCTTTTGTACACGACGAAAGCTGGTTTGCACACGTGGTAGCATTTGTCAATTAATTTACTCCAAAGATATTTTAATAATTCTCCCTTTTAAAAGTCATTTGAATTGTAAATTTAATTGAACTCACAAATTCACATACTGAATTTTATATTTTTATATTTATATCTTATAAAATAATGCTAGCCCGTTCTTAAACTCACGTTAATTTTTTCAATTTGATAATATTAAACAGCTTTACATATGAACTCCGTATAAGGTTTTTTTGTTGTTGAGTATAATGCTAATGGATTCCATATTAATTAATCATATTTAAAGTATATTTAATTCAAATTATTTTCACTTTTTATATTTTTATTATTTAATTATATACTTAGGAAAATCCCATATAAAATTGCTTGAAATGAGAAAATTATAAATCAGGTTGGTAAATTCAATAAATCCTTAATTAAGTTATCGACCTAATTTAAGATTTTAAAATATGAGTTAAATAACTTTATTTTCCTCTCTTTGTCTCCTCTCTCATTTTAAAAGGGTTTTAATGCTTTCTAATTTATTTTTTCAATAAGTGTATATATATAACAACATTATTGTATAATAAAAAAAATATAATTCGCTTAAATCAATTTTTGTTTGTTTGTTTATAGTTTGGAAAGATCATCAAAAATAATTCAAGCCAAAAGAAAGGAAAGCATAACCCAAAAACAATCAAATTATTTTTAGCTAAAGATTTAGAATAGAAAAATTTATTTTCAACTTGAATTTTTTTGGATAAGAAGAAAATTAATAAGAAAATTTTACTTGTGTGATATTATATATCAAATATTTTCATTAAAGGAATTTAAAAAAAAAAGTTTCATTAATGTAAGAAACCAAAATAAATATCACACATGTCAGAATTCTATGATTAATGAAATTTGATTTTATTTTTATTAACAAAATAAATTTAATTTAGTTCTCCCAAAAATTAATTTTTATTGACAATATTTAAATAAAAATCATTTAATTGATATTGGAGTTATGTTTTTCTTTTTATTCTTTGGCTTATGATTCTTTCAGAAAATTCATTTGATTTAGAAAAATCATATTTTATTTTACTATATATTAATGCTAATATATATAATCATACATTTATTTAAAAACTAAGTTTTTTTCCCTTCTTATTTAAAAACTAAGTTACAGTCAAAAACTCTTTTAAGAGAGAAAAAATGATAGATGATGAGAAAATGCAATAAAATCATTTTATTCATATTTTAAAATTTTAAATTAGGTCACTAACATAATTAAAAAAAATTGAATTTAACAACTTTATTTAGAATTTTCTTATTTCAAGTAACTTTATATGAGATTTTCCCTATATACTTTTAAAATCTATTTATTAAAATATAAACAAACTCTCACTTAGTTTACTATTCAAATTCACGCTCTGTTTACTTTTTTTTTTTTTTGGCCGTGACACTCTGTTTACCATAGGCGTGAGTTTTTTTTCTTTTTTTTGGCCTTCATTATATAGTTGAGTTTATTCTATCAAATGCAAACAAAATGGAATCTAATCATGTACCCAACAAAAAATGGAATGTAATCGGGTAAGAATTGATTATATGTGATCTAAATTGGCATAAAATAGAGATTGCTGAGTAGGAGAAATGGGCAAAAGGAATTATAAAGAAAAAACATAAAATAGAAATTTCTGAGTAGGAGAAATGGGACAAAGGCATTAACAATTAAAAAAAAAAAAGATATGGGCAAAAGGAGAATCCACCAACCGGACAAATAAAAGGTGACAAAAAAGTTAGTGTTATTTTTTGGCGGAAGCTATCATCGGTTAGGTTGCTGATAATGGAGAGCTGTCCACCGACGAAAAGACAAGCAAAATATATCGAATCCTTCAACTGGTCCTCGCGTTTATTAAACCAAGCTTCACTTTGTTGCGTAGAGATTCAGAGACATGCCGTGATGTTAAAAAAGAAAAATGAAAAAAAAAGAGTGTTTTAGCAAATTTTAACACTCAAACAGTTTTTAATCTTCCGATAGTATGCACTGTTAGTTGTTATATATTAGCATAAATCTTCGGCTGATTTGTTGCCCCAACTTTGATATTTACTTTTTGTTCCGATTGGTTCTCTCTCTGCCCTCCTCCTGTTCGATGGAAAACCACACTGAATCCATCACGTCCTCTGAGAAGTCACTGGGTAAGTATTAGTATTACATATGAACTCTGTTTCACTTTCAATTATCATGATCAATTTGTGAATTGAGATGCCAAACCTGACTGGTGTATAATCATTGATCTGATCGTGTTTTTTTGGTTGAACTTTTTTTATTTTGGGATTAATTCAGCAGAGGTTGGAAATGAAAGTGATTTAAAAGTTCATGTGTTCTCTTCATCATCAGAGGTGAGATTTTTTAAACTCCCACACATATCGTTTGACCAATACAAATTCCTACTTATCCTATCATATCGAATTCATTAATTAGTGTCTGAATATCGTGTGAAGTTCTTGCTTAGTTTGGTTTTTGATGGGTACCTAAGCTAGGGTACATCCGTTGGCCCCCATGGAAAGCAGAGGTCCTGATCGGCGGCTAAGTTGACCCATACTACTGAAAGATTGGTGTTACTGTTGAAGTTGATGCATTATTAGATCCATTTAGCTTTTATAAAAACTTAGAAACCACACAAGTCTCACTAATGGAACCACACAAGTCTCACTAATGGGATCGTATTATCTGCTCAGCTCATTCATGAGCAAGCAGGATGAGCTCTTAAGCTCGTAGATTCACTGGGCATATAATGCAGACCCAGTCTCTAATAGCAAAACTTATTGCAGTGAGGCTGCTTCTTTTAGGGTATGCTTGGTTGGAGGCTTTTTGAGGTGAGAGTTAGAGATATAAAAACTCTATTTGGTTGGTTGGAAGGAGAAGAGGTGAGAGGTGAGAAAATTTTTTGTCTTCTCACTCTCCATCATTTCTCAACTCTCCAAGGTTTTTTTAAGGGTTGAGAAATTTTGTTACCCATATCTCAAAATGCAAGAAACTGGAGCAATACGTTTTCTTTTATAAAAATGGAAGCAATAAATTTGGTTATGACTAAGATTCCCAATTCAAGTTGGTCTATTAAATTTGTTCCACTTCTTTGACTAGAATTCTATTAATAATTTAAGAAATAATAATTTTAATAAAAAATTGTAAAATAAGAAGGAAGATATATAGATAAAGAGAAAATGGTATATTTGTCCACATATAATTAGCTCCCCTCACTTACCCTTACCCTTCTGAACCAAACAAGAAACCAAATCTCCCCTCCACACTTCTTAAACCAAACAAAGCTATAATCTCTCTAACCTAACTTTAATGAATCTTACTTAACCTCACATCTGTTGAACCATACAAAGCCTTAGAAACTAAAACTTTCATTTGTGATTTATGGGGGAAAGAAATATATATTTTCAACAATCTCAAGTCCAATTGTTAGTTTAATTTATACAAACATGACAGAAATTAGGGCGTTGCCTGAGTTAGCTGGTCTCGTGGTGCAGCCTAGTATAGTGCCTATATGCAAAATGCGTCTGAGTGCCAGGCCATAATTTAGCAACATATATTTTAACCTAACTCACATGATGACTTAATTAACAATACTGTTGGTGTTTCTAGGATAATAAGTAAACTCTCAAATGAGACTTGGTATTTGAAGAAGTTTCTTTCTGCTATTGGTTTCTGATATACTTTATTTTTACAGCATACTTGTGTGAAAAAGAGAAAAAGAATTCTGTTTTACAAATTATTCACTTAAGCTTTTGCATTATTCTTTTTGACTCTGCAATTTCCGTTGGTGTTGCATTGTTCAGTTACTTGAAAAGCTTCACAAAAAGTGGAGTCTAGTGGAAAAACAACCATACCCTGCAATGTATTCCAGTATCTATGGAGGTATCATACTTGATCCTGCAATGATGGTAATTCCCATTGATGATCACATGGTACATCGTGGACATGGTGTATTTGATACAGCAATTATTTATGACGGGTAAACTGAAACATTCATAATAAATCTTTGTTCTTCGGGTTTTTTAACTAAGAAAATTCCACCTCTCTGACTTTGGGCTGCATTTGGTGTTTATCATCACCAGGTACCTCTATGAGTTGGATGTTCACCTTGATCGCTTTCTCAATTCTGCCTCAAAGGCAAAGATATCATCTCCTCACTCTCGTTCGGCTCTTCGAAGCATTCTCATTCAACTAACTGCTGCATCAAAGTACAAGAAAGGAACTCTTAGATACTGGCTAAGTGCAGGTCCTGGGGATTTCTTGCTATCACCAGCAGGATGTCCAACGCCAGCATTCTATGCAGTAGTCATCGATGATGACTTTTTGCAGTGCAAAGATGGGGTTAAAGTGATCACATCCAATGTCCCAATGAAGCCACCTCAATTTGCAACAATGAAGAATGTGAATTATCTCCCAAATGTCCTTGCAAAGATGGAAGCTGAAGAGAAAGGAGCATTTGCTTCTATATGGGTTGATGAGGAAGGTTATATTGCTGAAGGTCCAAATGTGAATGTTGCTTTTATAACTCAAGAGAAGGAACTCGTCATGCCTTCGTTCGATAAGATCCTACTTGGCTGCACTGCTAGAAGGCTTCTGGAACTTGCACCCAAGCTCGTAGAAGAAGGGCATTTGAAAGGCGTAACGACAAGAAATCTAACTGTGGAGGAAGCTAAAGGCTCTGCTGAAATGATGTTTGTAGGAAGCACCCTTCCTTTACTGCCTATCACCACCTGGCATGATCAACCTATTGGCGATGGTATGTTTGGTAACAGCAACTCTTTGGTGCCCATTAGTTCTTTCAATAGTATAGAGCTTTGAGAACTGAACATGTTAAGAGAGAAAATAGTAACACTAGCATTCAATTCATTAGACAAGTTCTTACAGGTATAGTTGGGGTATTTATAATTGACCTCTCCAACCTCTCTCCAACAGAAGTGGTTAATACTAACTAATCAACCAATTAATTGACTAATACCTTCTCTACTGCTTTTCTGCATGTTATGATACTACATTAATTCATTGAGTCATCTAATTTTGACAGGAAATGTTGGAAAATTAACAATGCTTCTTTCGGATTTGCTATGGGACGATATGCTTGCTGGTCCTGACACGCAGAGAATAGCTGTTCCTTATGCCTAATGAACCACAAAATCACCAAATAAAAGGCTTGGAACGTAATTACTTTGGTATTTAAGTTTATATCTGTCTTGTTCCTTGTTCTTCTTGGTGCATATGTTGAGCAAGGGACTTCTCTGCCTTGGCCTGATTTGTGTCAAATGTGAACAAGTATTGTCCTGAAGCTCTTTAGTTTAATGCTAAGCAAAAAATTGCATATTGAATAACACATCTGTATCTGTCATTGAGTAGCTGTGCTTTCTTTCAATCAGGTTTCCTTGTGTTTCAGTTGTATGTTTCAAAGATCACATAAAATGTAAAATGAAAGCTGCTGAGTAGTTTTATATAATCTTTGTCAAAACACTCCTTCGCAATAAAGGCCTCAAGTTTCAAGTGTAAACAAAGCGCATACACACCATGCCTTACGTTGAGACTTAATTTCAGAAGCAGGAAATCATGCAGAAAAATAAACCAGAGTGCTAGGCCTTCTAAATACTGGCAATCTTCCTAAACAAGTGTAATTTTCTTTTACCCTTCACTCTAATTCCTGTGTTTTCAAGCCTCTTTCTGTAACTGAATGGCCAAAACCCACTTATCACAAGACTAACAGTCCAAAACTGTTATGTAATAAACTACTCACAGTATTCCTTTCCTCTTCCTTCCTTCTTGGACTCTCTAGAATAAGCCTAGCATACAGAGTGAGTGGTGTTTAGTGTGTGAGTTCAGGGAGGGTTTAGGGTTGGTGTGTCTTTCCTTAATTTCTGCTATTTTCCTTGTGATTCTCTGGTTCCGTCAAGTGTGATTGAGGTTTTAATGATTCTAAAGCACAGTAACAACAACCAAAACCCAAATTTCATTCAAAAAAAGATATAACGAGCCTATGACGGAAGGGGATGTTTTTATCTTTCCTATGGGCAAGAACTTGAGAAACATTCAGTAACTCATCTAAATGTTAAATCTTTATATGATAGTTTTTCAAAGAAAAAGTCCCAGTTAAAGTATAACTATCATTTTTAGATCAAATTGATCAATATGCACCTTCCTTCCCCATTACCATCAAAGAAAAGTTATCCCCATTGAACTGAAACACGAAGGTAAAAAGCGATGTTAATTGGGTATTTGATATGCGCTCTGGTTTTCTGGAAGGAAAACTGTAAAATGAGGAAGTCAGATTCAGCAAAACAATGACTTTTATCTGTTCTTTTATCAAATGAAAATGGTACCAGTCAGGAATCATTGAAGTGGCCTCTGCTAGAAAATATGCGAAAGTCAAGATGCTATAAAGCTTATCATGTGCATGTCGAATATTAGGACTTTAAGGTAAACTTTTCTTTTTGGCCAAAAGAGTCAATAAAAACTTGATCTATTCATTTTTCAGGAGTCAAAATTAATAAAATAATTTGATGAGACAAAATTTATGCAAGTGCTTTGAGTAGTGAAAGCAAGGAGCTGGTCAGCCTTGGTCTGAAGTCTAAACTAAACTAGATTTATATGAGAACTTGGTGACAAATTGCATGGAAATGTTAAATTATTAAAAAAGAACAAGGGAAGCATCTTTGGTTGAACAAGTTATTAAAAAAATAATTATTCAAGTGTTCTGTGATTCCCTTAAAAAATATCTCTAGTTCTCAGAGATAGATACACACTATGAACCATAAATAAGTTGGGTGTTTCGCATTGAATACCTTCTATCTGCATTTTGATTTTTGATCATATTTATTTAACCTTCTTTCTTGTTTTGAACCTTCTGTTGCCTCTTTATCTGTCATTTTCCCCCTTTCTTGTTGGTTGTTGCTCTTAATTTGGCTTACTTTAGTAAAGATTTTTCCAATTCCCTGTTTACATAAAAGCGAACAGACAAAGTGAATCACAGTTTAGATATATAAACATGTCTGCTCCACTGGGTGTATCTCAAATCTGCTATTTATTTTTTGTCAGTTTTCTTCAATAGTCAAAACTTTTGAGTTTTTTTTTTTACTTGAAGCTATATTCAGCTACATTCAGATCTGAAAAGTATAACAATCTGAATCACAATCAGTTATGATCAAACATGGAAATAGTTTTAAACTCGATTAGTGCTTGAATTGCTATCTTTCTCTGTTCTTGTGTTGAACATGCTGAGTATCTACAAGAGGTAGAAAGGGATAGTAAATTTTAGAGTTCAAGTTATATTCCTAATCTCTATATTTTGCTTTATCTTCTATTTTTAAGGAGATCTGAAGTTTGTAATCTAATTGAGCTAATGATGGAGATATTTGATATCGCATGGTTACATAAATGCAAAAATGAGTACATTTAAATAACAAGAATATGAATAACACACAACATATAAAACACAATACTTGCCATCAATTACAAAATGAGTACATTCAATATATGAATAATAAGATAATAGAATGATAGTATACACTTGTAATAATGAATGAACTAAACATGCACTGAGAAATTAGATGTATTTTTTTTTATTAGATGTCTTTATATTATTTGATTATCATAGAAAAAAAATTAGATTTACTTCTTGCAGAACAAATCAGCTCTCCACTGCCTCCTTAAGCTAAGAAATAAATTTTCCCAAAGCCGTCCATTCCAAAAAGCTTAAATCTTTCCAGAACCCCAGAGCATCAGTTTCTTCTGAACCATCCATGGCCTCCTCCTACTGAAGCTGAAGAAACATGAAAAACAAGAAGAAGCTTCACCCTCAGCTTCCTTTGTTCTCCTTCTGGTCAAGACTTGAGAGCAAAAGACAGAGAAGGAACTGTGGAGATTAAGGTACCCCAGGATGCTTTTTTTTTCATAACCATCTTTATAGAGAAGAATCTGATTCAAGGCTAATTTTATCTTTGTTTGGGGAGGCCATTTTTTAGTCGTTTGGTCATCATGTGAATAAGTGACATGTGGTTTTGACTTTTGTGGTGGAAAAGAAAAGCACTTGACAGTGAACAGATAATTGCCATTTGCCAGATATTTTGTTATTTTTCGTGTGACCTGATTTCAATACCAAAGCTAAGCTTGTTTCTATTTGCTCAGGGCTTTTATGGGCCGATGAGTGATAAATGTAGTTCATCCTTTCCAAAACACGTGATCCACAAGTATATGCCATTTTTATGAAGGATTGAAAGGAACATATAAATTTCGAACAGAAAAAAGAAAGGAACATATAAACGAAAACTAAGATATTATTAGGAAAATTTTACCTTACCCCACTGGAGCTAAATATTTCTCAAAAGCTCTATAACTTTCTGAAACATCACTGCAGTCTTATGAGGGCAGTGAAATTACTTTCAGGAGGGAATAGACAAAAATGACCCTAAAAAAAATTGACTAGCACTGGTGCTATTTATAAGACAAGAATGAATTCACAAAATAAGTGTGATACTTTATAAGATGGATGTGCAAATTTACAAGATAAATGAGCCAATATGCAAGACTTATCATTTAAATCACAATGACACTAGTGATATTTATGAAATAAGAGGACTACACTAGACAAGTGTGATGTTTTATATGTGCAAAATTTACAAGACAACTGAGCTAATTTACAAGATTTACAATTGAAATGAAAATGACACTGGTGCTATTTACAAGGGGAAAAAAATTTCACAAGATAAGTATGACACTTTACAAGATACATGTGTGAATTTGTAAGATAAATAAGTTAATTTACAAGATTTACCATTAAAATGACTAAAATTTTTTAGGAAGGCCATGTTTGTCCATTCCCCCGTGAAATTAATTTCATTGCCCCCATAAGACTACAGTAATGTTCTAGAAGGTTATGGCATATGGGGGCTTTTGAGAAATATTTAGTTACAGTTGGGGCTAGGTGAAATTTTCTCAATATTAATTATTGAAAATTATCATGTTTATTAACAAAAGTTATGGGTGTACCAATAATGCAGAGCCCAAAATCATCTATTACGAAAGCAATATGTACATATTTATAAAATAAATCATGGGCTTTTCAGTACAGGCCCAACGCAACATGCACTTTACAACTAATATATCTAGAAATATTACAACTTAATATCACAATTTATAGCATGCTCAACACCCCCTTTCAAGTTGGGGATTATACAACTCCATGGTGCCTAACTTGCGCACAAGTCTCTCATGATCCTCACTCCCAAGCGCTTTAGTAAGAACATCTGCGAGCTGGTTTTTGCTGCTTACATGCTGCAAATCAATAATCCCTTCCAGTAGTTTTTTTGCATATAAAGTGGATGATGGAAGACTAAATTCATAGCAATATACAGTAAAGTAGTGCCTTCTTGAGCCCCTTCACGTGCAGACCTCCCAGCACCTGGTCACCCACACAATCTTTGAAACTGCATCTCCTAGAGCTCTATATTCTGACTCAGCCAAAGATTTCGAAATTGTTTGTTGCTTCTTCAGTTTCCAACAAATCAGTGATGCTCCAAGTTCGATAACATAGCAATTCCCCGATCTTCTTGATTCATGACATGCTACCCAATCAGAATCTACAAAATATTCCAGCTTGTAGTCCTCTGTTGCGTTAAGAAGAATTCCTAGTGTGGGACACCCTTTGAGATATCTCACCACTTGCTTGGCAACACTCAAGTGAGACTTCCTTGGTGCACTCTATAAACTGACTTAAAGTTTGCAATGCAAAAGAGATATCAGGCCTAGTAGTAGTGAGGTAAGATAATCTACCTACCAAATTTCTGTAGGTGGTTAGCTCTTGAAGAAGTGGATCATGCTTATTGGAATACTTTCGCCTTTTATTCTGGTTTAGCTCTACTCAAGCCTACATTAGAAATAAGATCAAGTGTATATTTTCGTTGGTTAAGAACAATACCCTTTTCTGATCTAGCTAGCTAAACCCAAGAAATACCTAAGATACCCTAGGTCTTTAATCTTAAAGTTTTGGTGCAAGTGTGCCTTTATCCCATCAATCCTTTGAACTCGATCTGTTCCTAGTAATTACCAAATCATTAACATAAGCAAAATATTTCTACAAGCAAATCAACACTGTCACTTTTATTCAACAACAATAAAATCCAAGTACAACGAGAGAAATCATTTACAATAGTAAGGAAATACCTATGCATTTTATAAGTAGGGACTTTATAAGGCCCTCAAACATCAACATGTATGAGTTCAAAAGGAGAAGAAGTGGATACAGAAGGAGAAAAAGGTAAACGGGTCTGTTTAGATTGAGAGCATACATCACAGTTATGTTTAGAATGATGATTTATCTCACATTTCAAGGGATCTAAATGCTTAAGAATGTCTAAGGGAGCATGTCCAAATCTCTTCTGCCAGAACTCTGAATTATTGTTTTCTTGCTGGTTATTCTGCACATTCATAAGATTTTGTAACTTTAAATTCTTTCCAATTAACTACAATTCTTCACAAATTTTCCCAGTTGAAATCTCCTACAAGATATAAAATTCAAGGTAAAAAGACACAATACATTTCATTTGCTTAGTCAATTTGGAGATAGAGATGAGATTAAAACAACATTCGCTAGTATAACACACATCATGCAAAACATTGTCATCAAATAGTCTTACTATTCTAGTATGTGTCACAATAATTTTACCTCAATTAGGCATTTTAATTTTTCTAAAGGGTCCTGTGTATATGCTAGTTGTGTCCAACATACTTAACCTACTAACTACGTGACATGTGGCACCCAGATCCAATATCTAGAGCCGGGAAAACGAGTTGAGTCTGTCAAGCCAGCCTATTTATGCCTAAATTTGTAAGGGCTGAGCTTGAAATTTTTTCCTTAAAAGTGAAAATGGGTTAAAAAAGGCCAGCCTTATATGGCAAAAGGTTAGCCCGTTTATTTTTTTATTTATTAAAATTATTTATATGATGCTAATATTATTGATTTTCTATATTTTGTAAATGATATTGCAAATATTTGTTTGTTATTATCTTTTTAAAATTAAATTTTATAAGAACATTTTGTAATAAAAACTCTAAAAATTAAAAATTTACAAAAGATATTTCTTATTTCATAAGTATTATTACTAATTTTGTGTTAAATTAGAACTTTTATTGTTGTGATTTACTAATTTTATTTCTATAGAAAAAGTTGAACAAATAGTAAAAGATTGTTAAAAAGGCTTCAGGTCCTGTAGGGCCGGTCTTGGCCCTTATGTTCAAGGGCCGATGTTCGAGAAATGACTGTTTTTCTTTAGTCAAGTTTAAACAGATTAGTTCTTTTAGGCCTTGGCCCGTGAATGACTGACCCTTTTTACCCGTTCTACCAGTATCCAACCAAAATGACATAAAGTAGAATGTAGCGCATTAACCAAATCTGATATATGTTCATCAACGTAGTAAAGTGAACTGATAACAACTTCCTCCTACTCTTTATGCAGAAGTGGCAATATATGGTCATATCGCTATTGTGTCAGTGAAGGCTCCACGGTTTTTTACGGCTGCCCCGATGGATTAGTGTCACTAATGGCTTGATTAATGTGATTACCATCGCTAAGCGCTTGACTAGTACGATTATCTTGTCCTTGTTGGTTTCTAAAGGTTGTGGGATACCTAGTGAGCTCATAGCAACTTTCTCATTTATGCTCCATTTGCCGCAATGGGTGCATTCATCTAGGGAGCGCCCGCGCCCGCTTCCTCTTCCTCTTCATCCTCTACCTCTAATGGTTGTTGTTGTGGCATCAATAGGATTAGAGAGTAACTGAGAGGAAATCAAACGATGCTCCTTATCTTGGGATACCATAAAGTATGCGTGGTTAAGTGTGTTTGGAATTAACTTTTAAGAATAGTTTTTACGATTCATGAGGTAAGTATGTGAGAGGAGTTTTATCTCGATTTACGCAAACTATGGTTTGAAACCATAATTTTGTGTGTTTGACTAAGGCTAAGCAAAGGAGACATAAGGAGAATTTGAAACCTAACTTGATGATATTCATCATTCAATCTAATAAGAAACTCAATAAGCGTTGTTGTTGTGTAATTTTGACGTATTCTTTGGCAGTATCACACTAACAAGAGGGAAGGGGGACAAGTAACGAATATTAATCCCAAAGCTTTTTAAGCTTTGTGAAATAACTAGCCACACTCAATGTACCGTATTACAGTGAAGATATAGCTTTGTGCAGATAGAAAATTTTTGTACCATCTATCATATGAAATCTTTCTTGTAAATCAATCCAAATGGAACGCGCATTATCAGAAAAAACTATTCCTGTAGCTATGTCCTTATCAACCAAATTCAATAGCCATGATAGCACCACAACATTGCATCTGTCCCACTGATCCGGGAATTACTTTTCCTTTCCTTGACTGTAAGATCCATCGATGAACCCCTTTTTGTTCTTCCTTGCTTTTTAAAGCCAAACATATGGCGCATCTCCAGACTGTGTAGTTACTGGAACCTGTCGATAGTGGTAGTAGCCGAAGACATCATTAGTGAAACTTGATAGAAAAGTGAAGAGAAAGACTATGTAGAGGAATATGGGGTCTCTCTCAAATCCCAATTGCAATAATCTTAGAGCCAAGGGTTCGAAATAGTCGGTGACAATTTACCGTCTCTGTCAAGATGGTAAAAACCCAGAAAGTTTTATTATTTGTTTGGGATTAGCATTTGAAAATAGCTTTTACAATTTATAAGATAAATATATGAGAGGAATTTTATCTCGATTTATATAAATCATGCTTTGGAAGCCTCACAATGTATGACCTTTAGAGACCCATCAATGGCTGTAAATCTGGCAACCGTGAGTCCTGGACAGCAAATAGAGTCAACAACAATCCAAGAATCTAGCGAATTTAGTGCCAGACGATGACTGCGTGAAAGATTCACGTCTACAAAGAACTATTGAGGCTTACAGATCCGTTAATGGCTGTAAATTCAGCAACTATGAGTCATGGATGGTGAATAAAGTTAGCAACGATCCAAGAATCTAGTGAGATCAGTGTCGAACGATAATTACTTGAGAGTCAAAGAATTATCGATGTTGAAAGTCACGCTCAGCGAAAGAAGTGATGAAATTGAGAAGGAACACGAATCCCTCGATTAAAATTGGGAGAAGAGAAATTGGTCACTTTATCAATCCAATGGTGAAAATTCAAGATCCAATCTTGATAAACATCCAAACAGCATTGTTGATGACCAATAGAGTTTTTTTCAAAGGGAAACAAAAATGAAGATTGGGCTGCAACAATGAGGCCTCAGGGATTCAGCCTGCTTTAATACCATGAGAAAAGTTTTGAGAGTGATTGAGACATGAGAGTTTTAAACGAGCAGAGTGATTGAGATCGTTCAAAGCAAGAAAGTCTCCAAGAAGAGAGTTCAGAGTAAGAAAGTCTCCAAGAAGTATCTGAAATGGATGCAACAAATCTGCTTTATCAGTTACGTTCTGTTGTGGACGAAGAGGGTGCCATCCCCTTTATGATTCAACTGACTACCTACATCTGGGATCACCTTGAGGAAGCGATGCCAAAAGGCTTAATTAAGGTTAAGAACTAAAGCAGAACTCAAGAACAATATGGGAGAGGAAACGAGATACAACTTGATAGGTTTCTACCGGTTAAAGATGATGACATCTTCGTTATTGGTAGGGACAACTATCCCTACTCCATGTGGCTATGTCAGAAAGGTGCACATTAAATACAATGACTATTCACAATTTTGGAATCCGTTGTTGTAGAATCCTAATAGATTCTCTGTTTTCGTCGTTCTTGGTAGTGCCATGAGAGGACGACATCTATTCATCCTGGTTTGATAGCGATTGAGTGCTTTTTGTTGTTCCCCTCCGCAGTATCAATGGAGAGAGTATGATGACTAATTCTTTTAGTATTGTCGGGTTTAAGATGGGAGTGACCCTCCCAAACAAATTTTTTTTATATACGTCGTCCTAAAGATCAAATCCAAAATTAGAATGCTTAAAGAAATATAAATCATTTACCACTTACACCAACCTGCATTTATAGCTATTGAGTACTTTGATACCATGAAAACTTATGAGCATGTACCAATAATGTAGAGCCCAAAATCTTCTATTACCCAAGCAATATGTACATATTTATGTAATCACTCATGGGCTTTTCAGTATAGGCCCAATAACTCAACATGTACTTAACAACTAATATATCTAGAAACATTACAACTTAACAATAACATCACAATTTATAGCATGTTTAACACAGTTTTTTTTAATTTTAAAAATAATTTATTTTATTTTATTCATAATTTAATATTAATAGCCTTAGTTAAAATAGCTTAATTACTCTAATATGAATATTAAAAATAATTTTAGTGTGTGCAAATCATCAAGGGCTCAAACAATGAAGATATAAAGTAAAGAGAAAACTGAAGGGATACGGCCTAGAGAAGATCCATTTTCATCTGGGACCTCTTAACCTTCCAAAGTTGTCTTGAGACACAAACCTTTTTATTTTATTTTATTTTTGGGGAAGTTGTTTGGATGCGACAAACCAAGAAGGCCTCTATTTGTAGGGCCTCTCTTGTACCCTACATGCAAGCTATAGCCAATAAAGTACTGAAATGTGTTAGAACTTAGAAATACTTGAAAGGAAAAAAAAAATTCATGGGGCAATGAATTAGTTACGGTACAGATTTAAAGGTTAATTAGAGTCTAATCAGTAGTCAGATCGATCATATTAAAATATTATAATTTATTAGTGGCAATATATATATTAATATATTTTTAAACTTCTATAAATAAAAATGAAGATCTTTATAAACAAAATGCTTTAAATCTATTAGCATTACTTATGGTGTCTATACTTATGCAATGATATCTCATTTCCTATAATTAATTAATTATTATATCCCCTCAAAATATTTTTTTTTAGATTTGTTCTTTATTTACCTACTTTTCTCTTCATCTTAGTCTTCAAACTTTCATTTTTCCCTAAAAAGTAGCGCGAGATAGTAATCAGAGGAATAAAAAAATGTATTTCACAAAAACAAAGAGTAAAAAATGTGACCGCTTCAACCATCGATTTTAACCGGTTCACAGGCTGATGCCTACATCAGACCGGGCCACTAACCGATCACTGGTTCAACCGGTCGAATGATCGGTCCGGTCTGTTTTTGTGTACAAGGGAAATACTACCTCTAATATATTTTTTTTTGTTAGTTCTTTTGTAGTGACTTTTTATAAGCTATGTGTTAGCCGTTTAGCTTAACCGCAAGCGCACGAATCGTCACAAGTAGTATAATAATATCGTTCCCACGAGGACTAAGGCAAAAATGAGTTAATTATCACACTTATGTTCTTAATTAGATTGAGTGAAAGTAATTTAAAAGAAATTCTATATTTAAGAATTAATTGATTAAAAGAGAATTTATTCAAGAACTTCAAGACGGGAGAAACCTATGATTACTTATCCCCATTGTACTTCATAAGACTAACTTAAATCTTAAATTGATAATGAAAACATATGCTTGTCAAATGTTCAAATTAATTGATAAAGCTTTCTCAAGTCAAAACCAATTTTATATTTTCAATTAACATATGCAATCTCTTGTCTTGGTTAACGAAAATACTCATTAAGCTCTAACCTCAATTAGACAATGCTAGGCTAATAGATATATCTCTATTCTATTAGCAAACCATCCATTTAACCCATAAACTTCAAATCTAACATGATTTTACTTAAGTTATACAATTAAATTAGCTTTCTTAAGCATCACTCAATTGAACCCAACAATCAAAGTGGTGGCCAATCACCCAGAAGCATTAAGTACAAGATAAAATCAATACATAAATTTCATTAATCAATAAAAGAAATAAATAAAAAAGTCTTAATCCATCTAATAGTTCAAAGCAATCCTAGAATATGAAATTTAGCTACTCATAGACAAAATCAAACAAAAACCAAAGATGATAATTTGGTTCATAACCAAAGCTATGTAAAGGAGAAAAAAAGAAAATGAAAGAACTGAAATTAAAGCTCCAAATCTCTTTGAATCTTCAAGCTTCAGCTCTCCAATTGCTCAATCTTATCTCTCTATCCCTCAGCTCTGATGCTCTTCTTGCTCTCTGTATTCAAACGATTATCCTTTTCTTTCCTGAAGAAGCTTAACCCCTATATATAGGTCAAGTTTCTAGATCCTCATGCAATATCTTTTTAGCAAAATAAAATCAAACAAAAAGATAAAAAATAAATAATGATAATAATAAATAAAGATAATGATAATAATAATAATAATAATAAATGAAATATATTTTTTTTATCTTAAAATATTATATTTATTATTAATATCATTATTTTTATCTTTAATATCAAAATCATTATTTTTATCTTAAAACTTGATATTTATAATGAAATCTCTCTAAATTGATATCTTATCAAAATCTCACTCAAATCCCTTTAATTTAACCTAAATGAATCTCAAATATATTAAAATATACCTTAAGATTATCTAAAAATAGAGAGTCATCACTATGACGTCCAGTTTATATTTAAAAAGAAGAAGAAATACTACCTCTAATATTTGCACTACAAAGTAAATTTCATATTAAAAGATAGAAGGTAGTAGTATATTTTTAATTTATCTTGATAAATTAATCCAATTAACTTATCAAAATAAGCCAAAAATAGATTATTTATCTCAAAGTTATCCTCCAACTCCTTTAATTAAAAGCACTTGTTAAAAAAAATTAAACAAACTTTACCAGAAAGTCAATGACAATTCGCGTAGCTCAGGCGGTGTAAGAAAAATAATACTCCCTCCTCTCATTTTTTTTATAAACAACAACTATAATGAGATTTAAAATATTAGTTAAAAATAAAAAATGGCAATTATACATTTATTCAGAAAGAGTGTGCTTGAGAGATAATTAGTAAAAATTTATTATAGACAGATAATGAGTGACATATATTTAATTAGGATAAAAATAAAAACACTATATCAAAATTTCAAATAAATAGAATTTATTCATTATATTAAGGATGGCCCCTATAAAAAAATATTTCTTATAAAAAAGGTCAGAAGAAATATGATGAATAGACGATTGGTTTTAGCATAAGGGCTTATCTCTCATTAGAGTGATGAATTAATATTTGAATCCTCATTATAAGGTGACCATGTTTAATAGCTAAAACTGTCTCCAGAAGTAGGATGCTTGTGCCAACAAAGAAACGGAATCTATATATATTGCAAATTAAAGCTGATTTTGAATCAGGGGTTGCAACTTGCAAATAGAGACTAGGCCAAGAAAGTATCAATAGTCATTCCATTAATCTCTGGCTCAAGAGAAGTTAAAGAGAGAAAAGATTTGATATATGAAAACTCTTAAATATTGGCCAATATAGAAGCAGCATTTTGGGAAGTCTGGTTAGAAGCAACGGTGCCGATAATAACAGAAGAAGGAACAGGCAAATCAGGGAATTCATCAAAGGCTTTGAGGCAGGCGAGGATGTGAGGAATGGTTTCTCCTGTGAGCACGTCTTTGGCATTCTTGTAGTACCCCTCTCGAACGTAGCGTTTCAAGGGTTCAAAGTCTTGTTGTGCCATGAACGAATCATCTGAGCACTGATCCAGTGCTTTCTTCAACTTCCCCGTCGCATTCTTTGCCAGCTGCGTTGTCTCTTCTTGAAGCTGTGTTGTGTCCCTCTCCGCACAGCCTAGTGCTATCACAGCCAGACCTGTTACGTATTTCTTTCACTTCAGATTTGCCACTGATTTTGGTATGCAATTTTATAGGTAAAAGGGTTAAGATGTAATTTTAGCAACGAAGTTTTATGTAAGGAGCTCCTAACACAAATAAATTTTAGAAAGGGTAAAAATAATAATGAATAATTAAAAATGGTGTAAATTTAACAAAACTGTTAAATTTAGCCTAACGCCGTTATGAGTTTTATTCTCTTATAATTTAACGCCGTTAGGACTTATGCCAAATTTAACGGTTTTTTTAAATTTACATCATTTTTAATTGTTCATTATTATTTTTACCCATTCCAAAACTTATTTATGTTAAAAGCCCTTTGAAAAAAATTTAGTTGTTAGATTAGCACCTTAACTCTTTAGAGTTTTTACTCATTGTAATTCTGTTTATAAACCTTGAATCAATACAACGTTTAACCCCTACAGTTTAACCATTTAAAATCAGAATCAGTTTCAATGCTTATAACAATAATAAGCACAATGTCGCTTATCACTGTGGTGAAATTTGCAATGTTTTAATGCAGTTTCAACTGTCCATATTTAAAATTTTCAACTAATCATTTTTAAATAAAAATTTTATTTATTCTTTAAAAAAAGGAAATTAAGAGATTGTCTTTTGTTTAAGATTTTTGCACACATTAAAATAATTTTTTAAAAAGGGGAAAGTGAAAAAAATAATTTGAACCATTTAAATTGGATTGTGGTAATGATTGTACTCTTGGTGATCACCAATATGCTCAGCATCAAAACTCATTCTTTTACAATATTATAACTTATATTTTAGGGAAAAAAATATTTTATGAATCTTAGGAGAGTTTTAAATGGTTAAAACTTTAAAACTATAGGGACTACAATGAATTAGAATTCAGTGGCTAAGCTTTAATTGAATTAAGACTATAAGGACTGATTTGAACTAAGTTAAAATGTAAAATGTAAGGATCGAGTTATAATTGAATCAAAATTATAAAAATAAAAAAGATTAATTTTCCCAATTTCATCTAGCTAGCATGTATTTTGTGGATACAAGATATATACATATATATTGTTATACAAACGCAATTAGTAGAAGTTTGAACCTGGGGGATTATCAGAAGAGCCATTGGGATCAGAGTGGAGGCAGTCTTGGCAGATCTTGGGTTCATCTGTTTTGCCACACAAAGTGGCGATCAGCTTATCGTCCGAGTTCATGAGAATGATCAACGAGTTATTCAAGGAAACTATTATCACTGTCCCACAACAGTTTTATTTTTATGATAGATTCCGAAGTCTAACTCTAATATGTGTGTGTGTGTGTGTGGTGTTAAAAACTCTCGGCGCGTGTGTTTATAGTTGTAGGTCCTATGCAAATAATGCAATGCACCCACACACTCATCGATTTGCCTATTTTCCTTGTATGTGCAATTTTAATGCATAACAAATAATGCCAAAAATAATTAGTAACGTATTGCGTTTGAAATGAATATCCACGCATAAATACATGAGATTTGTGATTATATATGCATTTTAAGTAAAATTGTTAAAGTCAAACAAACTTGTGACAGACATATAAATTCTAATCTTAAACATTAAAGGGTTTACTTTTGATGAGTTTATCAATAAAGAATTATTAAAAGTATATGATTAAATAATTAAAGTATAAAAAATTATAACAATTTGATTTAAATATATTTCAAATCCATATAATTGAAATTGAATCTATTAGCATCCATAATATATCATATTTAATGAAGAAATTTCTACAAAATTTATATATGAAGCCACTGAATATAATCAAATCTAAAAAGCTAATTATTACAAGTTTAAGGGTGTGTTTGGTATGAGGTGAGGGGAGGGGAGGGAAATGGGGGGATTTTGTTTCCATCCTCTTATTTGGATAACTAAAAATTTTAGGAGGGGAGGGAATTTTCTAAAATTCTCCCTCTCGTCCCCTCCTAACCCTCCCCTCCAAAATTGGGGGGATTTGGAGGGAAAGATTAAGTTTGAGCTTAAATTGACTAATATGCCCATACCATTTTAAAATATTCTCACAATACCCTTCTCATTATTTAATTACAAAATTATAATTTTATATAGTAAATTTCATTTATAATTATATTTATTTAATTTTTATAATTATAAAATTATAATTTTATGTATTAAATTCCTTATATAATTATATTTTATTAAATATGTTAGAAAGTTATTAATTACAAATTAAATGAAATAAGAGCAAAATTGTCCATATAAAAATATTTCTCCTCCCCTCCCCTCCTATACCAAACATAATACTGTTAAAATCCGTCCCTCCCCTCTCTTTTTGTCAACTCAAACAAGGTAAAAGAAAATCCCTCTCAAACCCTCCCCTCCCCTCCATCAAGCCAAACATAGCCTAAGGGTCTCTTTGATATGAGGGGAGTGGATGGAAATGGGGAGATTTTATTCACCTCCCTTTGTTTGGATAGCTAAAATTTTTAGAGGGAGAGAGACAATTTTCTAAAATTCTCCCTCCCCTCCCCTCCTAACTTTCCCCTCCAAAATTGAGAGAATTTAGAGGAAAAAGGTTAATGTTTAAGCTTATACTCACTAATATGTCCATATTATTTTAAAATATTTTCACACTATCATTCTCATTATTGAATTACAAAATTATAATTTTATATAATAAATGTCATTTATAATTATATTTATTTAATTTTTATAATTATAATTTTATGTATTAAATGTCATTTATAATTATATATTTATTAAATATGTTATAAAGTTATAAAATATAAATTAAATGAAATAAAGGTAAAATTGTCCATATAAAAATATTCTCCCTTCTCTCCACTCCTATATCAAATATAGTAATATTAAAATTCCTCCCTTTCCTCTTTTTTTATCACTCCAAATAAAAAAAAAATACTTCTTAAACCCTCCTCTCATATCCACCATTAAGTCAAACACAACCTAAAAGTGAGTTGGCACGTTTGTAAGTTAGTCAGTTAGATACGCGAAAATAGTAAACTCTATATTTATAGCGAGTACGAGCTAGTTAACACGATTTCTTAAGTGAGAGATGTAAAAGCGGTAATTTTGGGGTATCTAAACACGATTTTAATGTATGGAGTATCGATAAATATTTTTATGAATAGTATACGTGTGAGTTATGAACACACACACGTATAAACAAAAATAACTGTCTCAGAAGGTTCATTTAAGAAATTAAAAGTTATTTATTTCTATTAATTATATATGGGTTTGTTTTTTTTTCTTGAAATACTCTTATTAGTAATGATGGTCATTTATTGGAATAGTTTAAAAGTTATTTATTTCTATTAATTATATCTGGGTTTGTTTTTTTGTTTTTTTTCCTTGAAATACTCTGGAATAATTTAAAAGTTATTTATTTATATTAATTATATATGGGTCTGTTTGTTTTTTTCTTGAAATACTCTTATTAGCAATGATGGTCATTTATTGGAATAGTTAATTTCCAACTACTCCTATATTTTATAGTTTTTAACAAGGGCACAATTGAAAACAGGTATTAATTGCATTTGAAGTTGAGTAACTTTAGTTCGGGGATAATCTGATTTTAAACAAGAAAATTAGAGTAATTATCACAAAATGGTGGGAAGCTAATCTCATCGCTGCTGAGGTACATAAGGGGCTTATATTTGAAACTAGACGGAGTATTATATATTCCTCTGGTCCTGTTTAAGTATTTATAGAGTAAAGAGAAAAGAAAATTTACTTCTATTTATAGGATAAAAAGAGACATTTTATATATAAATGTATAATTTTATGTTTCATTTATTATTATATTAATTTTGTTTTCATTTAAAATAATGTATCAATTGCATTTAAATGTGTATGATTTGCTACGTGGATTCGATGAGGGACATTTAGAAGGAATATGGGGGCAGATATGGAGCTGGAAAGGTCCTCGTGGTATCCAAGTATTCCTCGTGCTTACAAAGTAGAAGGGTGTACCGCAGCGGAGGCCGAACTGTGGGGTGTGACTCCTCTGTTTTTGAGATACTCCCTCCGACCTTATATACAATATTCCCTCTATTTATTTATTTATTTATTTATCTATTTTAATAAGCTTGTCTCTTTCTTATATAAGGTACCGTGTTGTTCTGAATAAAAAATGCATTTTTTTATCTATTTTTTTTCAATTGATTTCATATATTATATTAATAAAATATTAATTCATTTTCTTAATTATCTCATATCATCTTTCCCCATACACCCTCTTTCATCATTTTCTCATTTTTATCATCTCTCTTACTTATTCTTAAATAAAAATATTTTTTAAAAAAATTATATTTCCTATATATTTATTACTCTTAACTAAATTTAAAAGTTATATAGATCACCATAATTCAATTCAAATGACCTTATATACAGAGAAAAAGGGCGTACTTAATAAGTTTAAGGCTTTAAGCTGGAGAAGGTAGTAATAGAATCCGATTCAGCAATTATTGTGACATTAATCAAGGATATAATCAATATCAAGAGTGTACATAATAGACACTTCAGACATATTGATAGGGTGTTTGATAGGAATTTAGGTTTTCAAATGCTTGGTAGGCCTCCTGAGAGTCTAAATGGGCTGCGGAGAAGAGATGTCATGGGCGTGTTGACTCATTTCAGCTTATTAATGACATTGGGATGACGCCCGTACTTTACCAAAAAAATGTTGGGAAGCTGTTTAATTTTATAGAAAATAAAATTTAAGATTTTTTTTTTATAAGAGTACTCCTTTGGTTCATTGTATTACGATAATCTTAATGGTTTAGATTTGGATAAGGGTAGGAGTAGAGGCAAGGTTTGAAGGTTGCGTGTTTGAATTTGAGGAGTACTACTTGTGTGGAACATGGAATCAACGTGGACTTGGTCTCGAACCTTCTTCTTCCCTCACGCGCTCTCCATTCTTCATTCAACTCTCTCCTTTGTTTGACTCCACTGGCCACATCCCAATCATTGAACTCTTCACCACCACCCACCTCTTCTTTTCCCCCTTTTTCCCTTTCTTATTCCCTAATTTCAACTTGTTAGTGATCTCTTTAAATAGGAAAAAAATGTTTATTATCATTATTATAGATATTTAGAATAGTTATTAGAACCTTTAAAATTATTTTTTAATTGTGATTTATGGTATACGAAATAAGTTTATGAGAAAGATTTTGTTTCAACTTACGTAAATTACACTTATAAAATAATCTGTATTTATCTCAAAATATGTGAGTACATCCAGACGTGCCATTAAATATTGTACAATCACTTCTTCACAATATAAATCACTTAAAGAGTAAGGTTATTAGAGTTTTAACGTAAACTTGTAACTATTTATTTTATTAATAAATAGGTAGTATGAATAAAAAAGTTATATAAAAAAATTATAAAATTATAAAATTTTAGATAATATATTTTTTATAAAATAAGTTATTAATTACTTATAATAAATCTGATTTAATATTTTTTAATTTTAATTTTTTGTCATTTTTTCTGTAAATAATTTATAATCAAATAATTAAATAAAAAACAGTCGAAGGGGAATTGTCAACACGCAAGTACAAAGGCAAGCTTTCCTAATTCCTAATTTCGTAGTTGCACACCACCTGCGTTTACTTTGTCCTTTACTTCCCGAAATTTCATCATCCTTCGCCGACTCTTCCATCTGCCCCCTTTATATTCCCCTCTCTTCCTTCTTTCCCTCCCCAACAAGTCACTGCAATTCCCTGAGAATTTCTTCCAGAACTTTCCCTCCCTTCCAAGCAACCTTCACCTCAATAACCGCTTCAATCCCTCAATTCTCCGATCCTCTCTCCAATCTCTCCGATCGCCAGGATTCATCATCAATTTCATCATGTTGATGTCTATCTTCAGTTCCTTCGATGCTCTCTGCGCCGAGTTTTCCTACGGTCAGAGATCGCGCTTGTCTATTGATGCCCCAAATCTCAAGCCCAAGCCGGAGCAGAAGCCTTCTTCCGCTGAGAAGAAACCGCCGTCTCCAGATAAGTCCAAGGCGGCAGCGCCGTCATCAACGAAACCCGATGGAGCGAAGCAACAACGGCGGCGCTTCTCGCCTAGGTTTGCGCCGGAGTTTGACGGTGTTCACTGCTTTGAGTCAATTGTTCCTTATTAAGTTTGAATTCTTGTGATGTTATACGATACGATTAAATTAATTCAATTAATGAAATTTGTGATTCAATTAATGAAATTTGTGCCTTCTTTCTGACATCTCCCTGATCTAATCATTCTGTATTCTCCTTTTGATTGTTTTTTTGGCTATAAAAAATATGATATTTATTGTTGTTTTGGGTCATCGCGAAAAATAAGCTTCAATTCTTCTGAATTTGGGATTATACCTTTTTTTTTTTTTTGCCCGGGATTATACCATTAATTAGTTCTCACCTAATGAGATTGAGGCTAAAATTAACTTTATAAGATTTGTAATTAGCATATGAAATTAAAGACTCGCGAGAGATCATTAAATATTTTTAAATCCGCGAAAGCGTCAAGCCGTCAACCCGCAGCCGACCTGATTTCAATTGGAGGCAAGTCGCTTTTTAATTTGTAATGTTAATTTGTTAAGCATGTCTTAAATTAATTTCTTTTTGATTTCGTTGGTTTTGAAAGAAAATAAACTTAAGAGAAATTACATTTAAATATATTGACAGCCAAATATATTAATTACGTGGCTTATATTATAAATCAAATAATTATTTCACAATATAATATAATTTTATATTTTAAACAAGAGGGAATATATTACAATTTTATCCAAAACACAGCGGGGTGCTAAATTTCTTTCTGTTCAGACATTTTGGGGTCACAGTGTTGCAAAGTCTTTGGTCTCATAGAAGTAGAACCCAACAAACACCTTAATGCCCAAGCTAGCTTTCTTCGATCATGTTTGGATAAGAATTTGATGAATTCTTGTGCTCTTTACACTAAATATCCACACAGCTTAGAGCATCAAAATTTCCTAGGAGATTCCATCAGGATGGTTGAATGTTAAGTTAGAGAATAGCAAATAGATTGATCACCGGTTTTAACTTTAAGCTCACAAAACAATTCCATCAGGGATGAGGGTGTTTAGTTGGGCTTATGTTTACGCATATGTCCGATTTATGTAAACCGAGAAAAAATTTCTCCACATATTTACCTCATAGATCGTAAAAACTACTTCGTAGACCATAAAAACTATCTCGTAGACTGTAAATAACGATTGAAAAACATGATTGGAAGTTCCAACCGCTATTTCAAACACTAATTGCTCTCTTACATTTTTTTCCCCATTACATTGGCAAAGCTTAATTGGAAAATATATTACAACAAAACAAGAAGCAGCATTAAGTATGTATACAGCAGATGAACTGCTTGCCTTCAAGAAACATCGCCAAACATCCATTGGGTATAACCGACAATAAAACCGTCTCACTTAATCCACATAGATAGGTCGCAAAGATAATAATCACAACAAATGATATCTCTGTTAGTGTGATGGATCTCCACGTGCCAATCGCCAGAGATCAGGGCATCTCTCAAACCTCAGTGAAGATAGGTCGCACTGGATGGTCAGGTTCACAGTCTCACAACAGTAAGCTGCATGTATCTAATGAATCTATGATTATGTACAACACTAGCTTGTGCAAATTCAAACGCTGGCAAACTTGTCGACCTATATGGATAGCCATCACCTCCGTAACTCAATTTCCAAGGGTTATGATAGAAAATAAATTCTTAAGTGACATTATTGATGATCCTATGCTAGTGGTTACTGCTTATTACCTTTTTCAGTGCCCTCAGCGTTATCTAGAAAACAAAAGGAAAAGATAAGGAAAGGGTGTGGGTCGGTTTTTGTCACATGACTAATTCATTGAACATGGACAAAAATCCCGATTCGCTTGTTGAATATTTGGATCAAGGTTATTAAACTCGTATCAGTCATTAAATTGATTGGGGTACTAGAATAAAGGTCAGTAGATAATATCAGAGTTAAACTAGAGCTAACCCAGGGTTAAACCAATGAGGAAGTGAAGATTTTGGGATTATTAATATGAAATTATGAAAATATTTGTTTTAAAAAAATAATTTTTTAAAAAATTCAAAAAGAGAATCAGGATGATGACCGGACCAGTTTACGGGCTGGTTTTTCAGTTTAATAACCCTGATTCAGATCATATCAAATCCTATAAGGACTCCTGTTAAAATTGTGAGACTTTTATTAGTGAGTAATATGTTTGACGATTTATTTACCAATATATTATAAATAGTACAAAAAATATTGAAATGTTATCACTACTGCAAAAAATAGATATTACTATCCTAAAAGACGTCCATATATTAAAAAAGGAAGTAAAAAATAGACATAGTGGCATTTTCATAATTTCAAAAAGCAATTTTAAGCTTTAAGTGTCCATATTAAAATTTAGGATGTCTAAAGAACACTTTAAGCGTCCCAAATAATAGTAGGGACGCCTAAACCTTCAAATAGGCGCCAAAATCTAAGTGGGAAAAATCTTAAATCAGAATTTTTTTTAAGTTTAGACGTCCCTATTATGAAATAGGGATGCCTATACCCAATGCATGTCAGCCTTTGACTGACATGTCAGCGTTTTTTGGGGGTAAAGGGAAGGGAATAGGCGTCCCTATTTTGAATAGGGACGTCTGTTCTTTGTGATTTTGAAATAATATGCGTCCCTATTTTTGAAATTCTATTTTTGAAATAGGGACACATATTTCCCTCCACAAAACGTACACACACTCGACCACAGACCACAGACATGTTTGTTTCTCTTCTCTATCTCCACCCTTTCTCCCACCCCACGACAGACACCTCCCCCCCAACCAACAGCCTCCCACCCTTTCCTCTTCACTTTGCCTCTCTTCTTTATCTCCACCCTCCGACAGCCCCCCACCACCGAGACTTCCCCTAACATGACAGACACACCACCGCTCCCCCACACCGCTTCAGCCCCCCAATCACCACTCCCCCCTCCACAACAACCCCATCACCACCATTCCTCCCCCCACCGTGACAGCCTCCCCTACCGCGTCACCCCCCGCAACCATCACTCCCCCCCTCAGCGGCTATAGACACACATATATATACTCCTCCTCCTCCTCACTTCATCTCTCAGTCCTCCTCATTGACTCTCGATGGCTGTCTCGCAAGATAAAAGATGCAAAACAACAATCAAATATTGACAATTTTTCTGAGCTTATTGTTATAGGTGTATTGTGTAGGAAGTGTGTTGTGGGAGTGGTGTCCGAACCTACCTCCGCAACAGCCCCCCAACTACCACTCCCCCCTCTGCGACAACCCCCCCCAAAATACCATTAGTGACGCCTAAAAGTTGGCACATTTCTCTACAGACGCCAACTTTAGGCGTCCCCAAGACCATTAGGGACCTAAAGTTGAAACTTTAGGCGTCCCTCCCCAAATACCATTAGTGACTCCTAAAAGTTGGCACATTTCTCTACTGACGCCAACTTTAGGCGTCCCCAAGACCATTAGGGACACCTAAGGTCTTCCTTTACTATGTCTCTAGGCGTCCCATCGTAAAAGGACGTTAAAAGGTAAAAAATAGGAACATTAAAACTCCTTTTTGTAGTAGTGTATAGGGTGAGAATTATTTATCAAAATACTACATATAAGAAATTGTTCGCTTTATAAACGAGTTAAGATTTAGGTTTAATTCTCACCTATTAAATCCTCTAAACAGATGTTTATTTTCTAATAAAAAAGTAAAGTTATTCAAAAGGCAAACGGTTTCAATTTTTAGGACATTGCATTAACGGTTCGGAATCCATCCCCTTCCATTCTTTTCATTTTCTAACCATTATATCAACATTTAAATGGACCAGATATAGTTTTATACAAAATATTATTTTTATTTTTTTAATTATATATTGAATTATTCAAATCAAAATTTAGTAATTTGTACTTAATTAATTTTTTTATTTTTATAATTTTACATCTTTTGTTGAACTCTTGAAATGACAATTCAAATACTGTATTTTATTGAACTCTTGACATGGCAATTCATATTGACATAATAATGATATCAAAAGTAATTTAGTTACGAGTTTTTCTTTTAAAACAATGTTTATTGGGTAATGTAGTTGTTTTTCTTAATTGAAAGAATCATTTTTTAGTTTATTCCTATAATATAAAGTCTACCCTACTATCACATAAGCGTTTTATCAATTTATCATTATCGACCTCTGCTAGTAGCTTTCTTTAGGTTTGATATTAGAGTTCAAATTATATCCTACTCTTATCGAAAGCTTCAAAGATAAACCTCCTTTAAGAGGACAAATCCTACCCGCATCATTCCCTCTCCTTTAATTTAAATGAGGTTTCCTTTTTTATGGATGTAATATTTGAACCCGTGTTAGCTCTGGCTTTGATACCAAGCCTAAAGATTGTCACTTCCAGCTAAAAGGTAAGATCTGGCTCTGATACCAAACCTAGAGATCGCCATCACCAAGCTAAATGAGCTTAACAATATCAACACTTAATTACTTTAAAAACGTGGTACGTGCGAGCCTCTCCATAAAATGCAACTCAGTGTCAAAGAAGACATACGAATAGTCATGCATTATACTCCCCAGATATTTTTTATAAACAACAATTATTTTGATTTTGAAAAAAAATTAACAGTTAAAATTAAGTATTCTACATAGAGCAGATGAAAAGGATCATCAAAGAAGCCAGATATGTCTTCTTACTCTTATCTAATATAGTAATATAAACAAAAGCAACTAAAGAATTAGTAAATCAGAAAATGATTCCCAAGGAAGGATTATCGCATGGGAATTGGGTTTCTGCTGTTGTATTGTCTACAAACTTGGTCTGAAATTTCCTTCAGCAATCGAGCGATGTATTTCTTGCATTGTAAAATCTAAGCAAGACAAACGAAAGCATGGTAACAACTCATAATTTTTCCTTGTTAACATTTTGTTACATTTAAAGTGCGCATAAATCATTATTGGTTCACATCCTAGATTGAGGCAATGAATATATTATAAGAGTGAAATTTTGTGCTGTCTCTCTCATTTTTTATGTTTTTATTCTGTTGAATATAACAGTACTGCTATATTTATTATAAGTCTATTATATTGGGAAAAGTTTGGTTCTAAATATTTGTAGGGTCATTAATTACTATTTTTTAATTTTACCCTTATTTAATTTTTGTAATAAAAAAGAGAGAAGAGAAAAAAGTGAGAATGATTTGTAAATGTAAGGAAGAAAGAATTATTAAGGGAAAATTTTAAGAAAAAGAATTATTTAAGATATATTTAATGCATTCTTTAACATATGAGAATGTAATACAAGTGAGAAGGGTGTGGTATTTGTATGCAAGAGCATGAAAATATATTTTTTTTGGTCAACCAAGCAGCATGAAAATATTGAAACATGGTAATTTATAAAAATATAATAAGTTAAGAAAATGAATTAATAAAATTAATTATAAGCCCAACAAGGTGCAATCTCTCTCGGTAGGAGAAGCCAGATTCATTTTAGACATACCTAATGCATTTCTTAATATGTGAGAATGCAATACAAGTGAGGACCGTGGGAGAAGCCAGATCCATTTTTCAACGAAGAAGCATTCTACCTTTGAGCCATTGTAAGTGCTGGGAGGTTGTTCTCCAGTGTAATGTAGGTCCGATTAAGACTGATGATATGTTATCAAATATACATAACGGTGTGATTTGCATTCCGTGATCTAATTGATCATGTTGAACTCAAAATATGAATAGTTGCCTGTGTAATTTTTATTGGTATTTGAAGTCCTTTGTGTCTAGTTCCTTAGTAATCATATGTAGTTTTTATGTTACAAAGAAATAGAAAAGGAGAATTGCTCATTAAAACCTCATTAAAAATTTATTTGTTAAATGAGATTTAGGGAAGATTTTTTACACATAAGGGAAAATTGTTCGTACATACATAAGAAATATATACTGAATACGGGGAATATCTTTTACACATGAGAAGATTGTTTGCATGTAAAAGTCTTATTTAGTAAATAAGTTTCTAATGAGACATTTTTGAGTAATTTTCCCAAATAAAAAGAGCATAAAGATAAAATACCCATCTTCATATTTTCAAGTGTTTCTTCCCATCTACCAAAGAAACTAAACTTTCGACAAAGTCAAGATCATAAATCCATGGAAATTCGATCCACCCGGATTGAAAATGATGGGATTGAAACTTATGATGCATGTGTTGATTTTGAAGATGATAAAAAATTAATCCACCGTCAAATTCCTCAATAAGATGGAGTCAAGCTTAGGAAGTGGTCCGATATTAAATTTGGTAGTCAATTACTTTCATCACCATACTCATTCATCGCCCAAATCTTCGATTTTTTAGTATTCTAATCATGCTCAACAAAGACAATCAAATATAAAAACTTTGCCTCCACAAAAAGAATCAATCATAAAGGGCAATTTAATCGTCCTAAACACCTCTTTGTTAAAACTGAAGCTCAAAATAAAGTCCTTTGTGATATGATCGGAGTCAAAATCCCACTAGTTATAAATTTCATTCATACAAGACTTACGGAAAATTCTAAATAAATACTATTTAAACTTGAAAAACTCTAAAAAGTTTATTAACATATGGAAATGATATATAAATCTCAAGGGACTATTATGGAATTTTGAAATATTATGTTTTTATCAAAATGCCCCTCAAATTTTTTTTTTAAAAAAAAGAACCCTCATTAGCACTGAAGCTCCGCCGCTAGAGCTTCACCCTGCCTATGGGGACTCTGGCGGCTAGACGCTGGAGCTCTGATGACAAGTTGAGTAATAAAGTTGACTACTTGAGCTCCATAACCCCTATCCAGCTTCGTTAACAAGTTGAATAAAGGCATGACAACTTGAGTAAAGCGATTTACAAATTGTGCTGCCAAAATTGTCATTATCAATACTAAAGTTGTCAATGTATTTGTTCAACTTGTCAACGACGCTTGATAAGGCTTAAGGTGCTTAAATAGTCGATCACATTATTCAACTTGTCACCAGAGCTCCAGTTGCTAGTGTCGAAGCTCCATCGGTCGGCTTCCGGAGTCCCGCCGGCAGGGTGGTGCTGGGCGTCAGAGCTCCGGCACCGGAAAGGGTTTTTCTTTTTTAAAAAAAAAAACTTGAAGGGCATTTTGGTAAAAGTACAACATTTTAAAATCTTATATTAATCTTTTGAGACCTATTTATCTTTTGCATGTGTTAACAAACTTTTTGAGATTTTTCAAATTCAAATGATATTTATTTGAGATTTTCCCTAAGACTTAAAATCTTCATAGTAAGTTTCAGAATTTATAACCAACACTAATTAATTTATTTTCCCATCATTTTAACTAATGAAACTCTTTTCTTTTAGGAAAATTCCTCTAAAAGACAGCTGAATTATTTAAATCTTAAATTTAGTCATTAAATTTAATAAATTCTAAATCAGGTTATATAACCTAAAATAGAATTTTAAAATTCAATAATTTTATCTTACTACCCCTCATTTGATTAATAAGTGCACCTCCCAAGATTTAAACTTATGTTCTCTTTCTTATGGGGGGTGAGGCCCTTTGCCACCTCAACTAACAGCTTGTTAGTAAATATGGTACAATTAACGGGTCCTTATTTTTGTAAAAAAAATAAAATAATAGAGATGGATAAGTGACACCTAAGTTACACATCAGATTATTCTTTAATTGGGTTAGAATCAAATGCGGGATAGTAGGTAAAATGATTGAATTCTAAAATTATATTTTAGGTCATATGATCTAATTTAGGATTTATTGAATTTAACAATTAAATTTAAAATTTTAATAATTCAACTGTCTTTTAAACGGATTTTTTTACACTTTTTAAAACGAACCAATAAAAGATCATAATAACCGTAATTTTATTTATTTAGTTATTTATTTTATATTCTTATTCTATTTTAGGACATTATAATCTCAATAGTTGAGATGAAATTGAATCCCTTGATTAAGTAAATTGAAAATTTAGAAGAAAACGTAACATAAACCGTCATTACATATATCAGTAGCCATTTATTCAAGTAGGAGTAGCTATAGCTATTTTAAGTATATCTTCATTTCACCTCGATAAAATTTGATTGGATAATACCAAATAGCAGATATGGAATTAACTCCATTTTTTTTATGAATATGATTTTTTTATAAAAAAAAAATTCATTACTTCTTTCTTACATGTTTAGGGTTCATGGGCTGAGTTGAATTGGGCGTTAACTTTGTCCATTGCCTGCCCTGATACTTCACAATTTATCCACAATCGAGGAACAGATCCATGTCCAGGTGAATTGGGCTAAGGCTAGTCTGATATCAAGCCCAGATTGATCTGGTAAAACGTTATTAAAAAACAATTTATAAGCTTTTCAAATCTAAAATTGTTATTGAGACGTTGCTTTGTAATTTAAAATAATAAATGCATCATTTTATGTGTTAAAATGAAAATTGCTACAGTAATAATGAAACTAAAGTTTAACTATAAAATTAAAAAAAAAATCCTGTAAAAAAGAAAAATTGTTGAAAAATCTCTTATAAATTTTATTATCGAAAGATGCCTAAGAACCAAACCTAACAATCCTGGTTCTTAGGTAACCTAGGTTTTTAAGTGAATATAACTTTTTTTTAAGTATGTGCAATATATCTTCATCATCTATGTCTTTTGTTTTATATATAGTTAAATGTTTTTTTTTTTTTTGCCAGCAAGTTGAATATATGCTATAAGTAACTGAAGAAACAAATTTCAAGTATTTCTAGTTAATAAATTTTGCAATGATAACTTTTCCTTTTTTTCAGAAAATTTCAACCAAAAAAAAAAAAACAGGATAACAGAAAAATTCTTGTTTACAATGGAAGCCCCACGTCATTCATATACTGTTGAAGAACACGTCAACTTCTGGATGTCCAAAGTATCCCAGTTTCGGTAGTCTCAGCCCGGTCCCGGAAATTTCCCATCCCGGCCGGGACCGGGGGTCCCAGTTATTTATTTATTTATTTAATTTTTATCTTAGAAATTAAGTTATCCTTTTATTTTTGTATTTTTACTCCATAAATTAAGTTATTATTTGATAAGATGTGTATTACATTTTTAGTTGGAGCTAAATCATATATATCATAATATTAATCATAACTATATAATGTATAAAGCTAATAACGAAGATGATGAAGGTGATCATAATAATAATAATAAAATGTTAATCTTCAATTCTAAATCAATTTGTATGATTGTTATGGTTTTATTAACCGTTAAATGATTATTTTAAATACTAAATTATGAAAAATTTAACTAATATAATAACATATTTTAAATTATTTTTTTAAAAAAAACCCGAGAATTCCTGGTCTCGTTCCGGTCCCAGGACCGGGATGCATATTTGCATCCTGGTCTTGAATTTGAACACCCCTACGTCAAGTCACATAACTCAAGTCCAACTTAAAAATGTTCTAGAGGTGTTTTGCCGTTCTAAATATGGTTTTCTTTTCAAGAATTTCGGTGGTAGTTAGTGTAAGGTGTTTAAGTTGATATTTTGGTAATTGATTTTTTTTATAAAAAAAAAGAGTAGCATTTGAGAAGATGCTCAAGAATCTGATTTTTCTAAAAAAAGTTACTTCTGTCATCGTTAATTCAAACACAAATCATATTTATAATATGATTTTTATCCTATATAACTTTTATAAAAGTGAGATTAAAAAAAAATCACTCATATGTTATGTTATCCAAACGTACCTTAATCTTACATGGCATTTATATAAAATTATAAAACATAATAGATACCTATGTGGGTCCCATTATCTCCTTTCCCTTACCTTACCCTCTCCTCCCTCAGCCAAATTCTCACTTCGCTCCTCCTCAGCTCTACCGGAACCCTGAATTAGTTCTAGTGCTCAAAGGGTTTTTTATCACTGAAAACCATTCAAATCTAATTCAGTAATTTAGATAGTTTTGATTGACCATTTTTTTTACTTTTAATTTTTTAAAAAAATTATTTTAATGGATGTAAAATGTAAAACAGAGATAATATCCTAACGGTAAGTTTTTTTTAAAAAAAAATTTAAAATTTATAAATCATTAGTTAAAAATTTTAAATCTAGATTGTCAAAATTTTATTTAAACTGTGTAAATCTTATTATAGTGAATAATTCTTAGTGTTGATCATTATGATCAACACTCAAATTTGTTTATACGGCCCCCTCCCTTACTCTATATTATCTCTCACTTCCTTCACCACCAAAACCAAAACTAAAACTTAATCATAGTTTTCAGCTATTAAAGATGGAGTGTGAGGTTATTAAAGTTGCAGTTCAATCCACAGCAAACAATATGTGTATTTAGAATAATGATAACAAAAGTGATTTTTTTAGCAATATGATTTTTATAAACTTAAAATTAGGGTTATCAGACTCGGACCGGAAACCAGCGAACCGGTCCGGGTCAATTTTTTTATTTAAAAAAAATTAATTTTTTTAAAATTTTTCTTTTAGAATTTCATAATAATAAGTCTAAAATTTTTAATTTCTCACTGGTTTGACCCCGGTTTAGTTCCGGTTTGACTCTCGTCTGATCCACTGACCCTTGACCCAATACCCCGACCGGTTCAGTGACCGGTCCGAGTTTGATAACCTTGCTTAAAATTGACTAAAAGTCATATTATATGATGTAATTTATTGGTATGTTTAGTTTGGCCCTTATAAGCCGGATTGGAAAGGGAAAAGCTCAATTGGCACTGTACACCTTTTTTTGGGTTGTTTGATTGGGCGTTTGGTTGATTTAGCTTATGGTGTGATAAGTGGATTTTGACAAAAGCCCCCACCTGCGTTTGACCCATTTCTTACTCCCCCCCCCCCCCTCATTTCTCTCTCTGCTCTTATCTTCTTCTCCGTCTGCTCGTGAGTGGCTGAAGAAGAAGCAAATCTTGCCACTCTCGTTTGGATCTTCCTCTCTCGGCCGCTAATGCTACACTTAGCAGCTGCATCGTTCCCTTACCTTCAGCCGTCTGTTGTGGGTTGTTGTTTGCTATGGTAGTGATCCAAACTTTCGGAGAGCTTTTAGTCGTTGCTCCTGTTGTTCGAGTCCAACGAGTGTTGTGGAGCCTGGCGGGAAGGTTATCGGTCTGATGGTGGCCGATCTGTGAGTGGTTGGTAGTTTTGGTGATCGATCTGACGGTGGCTAGCGTGGATCTACTCTCTCATCGCTCGTCGTGTGGTCTCTGGTCATCGACACTGAGCTCTAGTCGGTGGTCCTGCATCTGATCTTCGGCGCTGTGTTCTTCTCTGTGGTAAGTTTTAAAGTTTATTCTTCTCCGGCGGTCAATCTTTCTGGTCTGCTACTGTTCCGGCCATTTGTTTTTTCCTCCTGGTGCAATCTTGCTTTGGTACTATGTGGTTGGTCTGGTTTAATGCAACTTTGAAACTCGATTTCGAGAACTTTGGTCAGGCAAACAAAACTTTGAAACTCGTTTGATCTTGAATTGTTGAATGTATGAAATTGTTGCAAAAACCAATTATGAACAACATTTCTTAACGGTTGTGATTAAATAGTGAATATATTTTATATAACTAAAAACTGTTATGGGCCAAATCGTTGTAAGTTAGTTGCCATGAATTTAACCTTCCCTCTGCTTCCTTCCCTCTGTATGCAAAACAGAGCCTTTTTTTTATTGATTTTTTTAACGTTGGTGGATCTGTTTCGAGGTGCAATATGTTTTTTTATTCGAATGAATTATACTTTTGTGTGTGTAGATGATTTTTGAACAAGAAGTTAGTGAATTGACATGAACTTTTGTTATTCATACTAAATCATGCTCAGATGAGTAATAAGGTAGTGTCTAGAGCATTAATTCCATGCTCAAATGCATAGCTAAGCATATCGTGAGCTTCTTTTTATATATTCTGTTCCACAAATGTCATCTGAAATGTTACATGAACTAACCATCAACAACCAAACAAGATGCCACAAAATATAGTGCCATATTTATAGTGCAACAAGGCTTCGAAGGTGTAATGAATCTTGGTGAAAAAGAAGCATATTATGACTATTCAGAGAGAGGGATTTTGAGAAAGAACTTAATTCTATCAATCTGGCACTAAGTAATGAGGCTAAAAGATTTTTAGGAAGTAGCGATCCAAAGAAGAACAAATTACGTTCTACTAAGCATGAATTCAAACATAAACTATCCCCTTGATCATTTCTTAAGCCAATTCATGTCTTTCATTTTTCTTAACAACTCGAAATCTGAATGATAAAAAATATGCTACGTAAACATCCGTTTTTGTAATGTCTTTAGTACCCCTTCCTTCTCTTTTTTTTCCTTTGTAATTAATGGGTATATTTTTTAACACATGCAGATTTTGTCCACCGTCATGCTTTGAATTTTTCAGTCTTATATTTAACTTTTTTTATACTTCTATTTTCTATATTAAACTTTTTTTGATGTTGTGTTATACCAAGATGTGGACTTTAGGAATGCAGAAAATGAGAATATACATAATTTCATTGTTTGTGCCATAATAGCTATATATAATTTCGTTAGAAGAAATGCCCAAACTGATGTGGATTTTAGGGATGCAGAAAATGAGAATATAATTAATGTAGATAATAGTTAAGATTAAGAGTCATTGTCGACAAATGATCATCGGATATCTTCAACCCAAATGAATAATGTTTATGACACCATCAGGGACCTAATTGTACGGGACTTTTGATCTGAATAGTTCTGTTGTATTTTATTATAGCAAAAATTTTAACCTTGTATCATTTATAATTTATAATTTATTTACAATTTAATTATGTATTTTACCATTGCTAAATTTCCAAAGTTAATTTTTTCATTTTTCATAAATTTTAATTTTTTTTAAATATAACAAAAGTCACTTATACAAAAGTCAAACTAAACACATTTCATTTTTATAAAAGCACTTATCTAATCGCCAAACCAAACATAAATCACTTACACAAATTAACTTTTACTCAATCTGACTTTTTTATAAGTCAGATTGCAAATAAGTCACTTTTCTCATCGCTATTCCAGACACACCATATGTTTGGATTGACGGTACCATGAGTGGCTTTTCTAAAACGGAAACTTATTTGAATGATTATTTTAAAAAAGTTAGATGGAAAATGGCATGAATCGTAGTAAATAATACATACATATACATATAGATATATATATACCTAATATATATATATATATATAGTGAAAAATACATAAACTTATTTGGATGGTTAATGGAAAAAAAAGTTTAAAGGTAAAAAGATTGAGAAAGACATAAATTTTATAAAAATAAAAATAGGTAATGTATTATTGGAAAAAAAATTACAATACTAAACTACTTACATTTTTTTGGGAAAATTTGGGGAAAAGTCCCCTGAAAAATTAATTGAGGAGAATGACTTAAATAAGAGTAACAACATAATTTTTATATAAAAATTTATCATGTAATTCTCATCAATTAAATTTCTCATGGACCTAAATCAGTAATGTTATGATGATTAATTTTTAAGTGAATTTATATTAAGTACAAAAAATTCATCTATAATGATTTATATATAATAAATACTAGAATAATATTTCGATTAGAAAAATGGGATCCAACATCTTTCTTTCACAATCTACTTTTCTCTCTCCATAGTGAAAAAGTCAAAAACAAGATATTTTAGTTTATGGGTTAAGTTGATATTTTTCCAAAATGCCTAATAGGAAAAAGCTATCCCAAATATCCTAGAAAAAGCCAAAATTGCCCATAAACACATTTGCCCATAAAAAAACTACTTTTGAAATGGTTACACAGGACGGTTTGGATTAACGGTGACAGATATAATTTTTTTTTATTTTGATTTTTATAAAAGTCAGATAGGATAAAAGTCAAATTATAAATATGATATGTGTTTGAATTGACAATGGCAGAAATGTTTTTTTTTTAAAAAAAACCAAACTTTTGAACTTCTTCTTAAAAGTTCCTTTTGGAAAAAAAAACTCAATTGCCAAAATACCAACCCAAACACCCTAAACTAGTTGCCACCAAACTTTTTTTTTTAAAAAAAACCAACTTTTGGGATGGCCTTCCTCTAAGGGAGTGTTTGGTTGGGCTTATAAACCCTTATTAAGCCCAATTGAGAAGTTATAAGTTGGTTGGGTACTGTTAAGGTGTTTGGTTTGAGCTTTTTCTGAACTGACTTATAATAAAATAAGAGCTTATTTCATAAGCTCCTTCCTCCAGCTTACCAACTGAGCTTAAAAGAATTTATGCAGCAAATGAGGATACAATTTTGCTGGATGATAGTCAAGAACAAGAGCCATCATCAACAAATGATTCTCGGACATCTGCAACTCAAATAAATCATGTTCGTGACGCTATCAGGAATCTAATTGTAGGGAACATTTGATATGATTTGTTCTGTTATATTTAACTCTATCAGAAACGTTAACTTTATATTATTTATAATTTATTTACATTTTCATTGCAATTTAATTATCTAAATTATTTCTAATACATTTTTCCACTTTTAATATATTTTACAATTTTTTATTTTAAATATCTCAAAAGTCACTTATGGAAAAATCAAACCAAACACATTTACTTTTATAAAAGCACTTATACAATCGCTAATCCAAACATAAACAACTTACACCAATTTGACTTTTACCCAATCGAATTTATCCATAAGTCACTTTTCAAATAAGTCACTTTTTCTACCGCCAATCCAAACACACCCTAAGTCATTACAAACATAGCTTATGGGCATGGAGCATGGAGCATTAGCATAGAGACATTTAGCAACAAAAACCCATCAAGCTATTACGTAACACTAATACACCCCACAAAAACAATTCATCAACACTTGATGACCTCTCCTATAAAATCCACCAAAACCCATAAAAGATTAATAATTTCTTTTTCCTGTTTTTTTTTTTTTTTTTTTTGAATTAGAAGACGAGGAGGTCTACTAAGTACGTGACGTTACAAATAGGATCGAACACTTAACTCCACACTTACAGAGGAGCTTTCATGTACATGTACAGATGAGTTATCTCTAAGCACTCAAAAGCTCTCTCAAGTTCTGAACAAAGCCATCGATATAAGCATCCATAAACCCAGAAGTCCCCAACACTTGCCTCCATTCCTCATGATTCTTCCTCACCTTCCTCCCTACTTCACTCCCTTCATCCATCACCTTCTTCACGGCCTCGCACAGCTTCTCCTTCGAAATCCACCTGTTCTCCGCCTTCTCCACCTCCACCGCCACCACCAGCTCCTCCACCAATATCCTCGTGTTCAGAATCTGATCACCCAAATGAGGACACAACACTATCTGTTTCTCACTCATCAGCGACTCCCACATCGACCCGAACCCACAATGGTTCACAAAACACCCCACCGTCGGATGCTCCAGAATCAACGGTTGCTGAACCCAACCTCTACACACCATCCCTCTCGCACTAACTCTCTCTTCGAAACCTTCGGGTAGGGCCTCGTCCACCGTATCGCACCCCACCGGAGGCTTCAGGTAAACAAGGAAGGGTAACCCTGTGAGCTCGAATCCTAGGAGGATCTCTTGGAACTGAGGCTTCTCGAGGTTGAGCTGGGAGCCGAAGGCGCAGAAGACGACGGAGAGGGGCTGGAAGCCAGCGAGCCAGGTGGCGATGGTGGGATCGAGTGTGTGGTCTTTGGGTTGTTGGGGTAAGACGGGGCCGGTGAGGAAGACGGGCTTGTTGTATTGGAGGGACATGTAGTCGCAGAAGCTGCCTTCAATCTCTCTGCAAGTTCGGATGGCTATGGCGTCGCATTCTCGTAAGGCGGCGGTGATGCGGTCGTAGAAGGTAATGTTTTGGCCGAAGGGGAGGGAGAGGAAGAGTAACGATTGAGCTTCGTCCCCACGAAGCACCACCTTTGTTGAAGGGTAACCTGCGATTTCTCATATTATTATTGCTTCTTTGTTGGCAAGTTGACAACCACGTAAATAAAGCTAAATGAGTGTGTGTGAGAGAGAGACCATTGGTAAAGAGTATATATGAAAGAGTACTAAAAAATTATTTTGTGGGGGAAATATATGCATTTACATAATCATTTATGACCATCAAGTAAATATTTAAATATTATTTTTAAATACTAATTATCCGTTATTAAAAGGTGTTTTGATCTATCCTTTCATTAACGATTTTCTTCATATATGCCCCGTATTGAAAATTATAATTATAATGCATGTTGGAAGTTTATGTGAGAACAAAAAGTAATCTATTTAATAGAGGAATATATAATTATTTTTTATACATCTAAATTAATTAGTTAAAAGGGACTCATATTTAATATTGGTTAATAAATTTCTAGCTAACACGAATTAATACTTTACAGAAATTAACTTAAGAAAAAACTCCAAACAAATAGTAACTACTTAGATATTATAGCAACAGACTGATGGCCGCCAGGAAAAAAAAACAAACAGACTACATTTAATATTTTAAACTAGTATTGATAAGCCGTGCACATACCTGTGGGAGTATGGAAAGAGATTACGTGGTCAAACAATAAAAGAAGTTATCATAGATTTACAAGGGACTTAATTTTTCCCATTTTCCTTCCCCCCCCCCCCCCTCGTGAAGCAATATTTAATTGGGGAAAATTGGGAGAAATCTCCATTAGATGAAAAGGACCTAGATAGAAGACTGGTGCTCTGTGTCACTCCATTTGTCATCTCAGTCATCACAGCAAATTTAGTTGGCTGTCCTCTAAAGCTATACATTTTCATGATTTTGGTGTCTAAATATCATGGTTTTGCCTACTATGTTTTCTTTTAAAAAATAACTCTTTCTTACAAAATGTTCAAGCATAAATTACATCATAATTAAGCGACTTTTATACTAATTTCAGCTTACAAATTGTAGATTATGGAAACTTTCATTCTCCAAGAATTAATTCAAATACACAAACTATCATAAAAATAATCTAAAATCTTAACTTGGTTGATACGATTCAAGAGCTCTAAAGAGGTTGCTGGTTCTAGCCAAAATTTCTCTCAATTTTTGTGAGTTGCATATAACATCTTTTTAAGTTATATGCTACTAAATCAAAGTTCATGAGTTTTTTTTTTAATATTTTAGCCCATAAATTAACCCTAAAATATTAAATACTACCTCCAATCCAATCCTAAACGTAGAATATAGTTTTAAATATAAATTTCACCACAAACTAGATGCTACGTCTAAGACCAAAAGAATAATAACGAAATAACAAAATGGAGAGTTCATTTGCTCAAAACTGAGGGGAAAAAGGACAGAATGGGATACTACCTTATGCCCTTAATATAAGATTAAATTTGTAGTAAAGTCGATCTTATATTAAGAAGTGAAAATAGTAAATGATTAACCTGGTGGTGGCTGGCTGACCTCTTCCAGCGTTAAAGCCCTCTCCTTTGGTACCTTCCTTGCTGGGACCAAACCCATAGCCATGCTTGCGGCGCAAACGACATTGAAGCACACCGTTTTGATCCCAAGCTTTCGGGCCAGTTCCGGCACCCAAAACGCACTGTCGTACACCACCATCTCTGGTTTTGTTTCTCTCAGTATATCTCCAACCTGCTCTTGCATCATGTCAGTCGCCGCACACAACAAGTGGTTTAGAGAGAGCGGTATCTCCGACGCCGTCTCTGTCCCCTCCGGCAGCCCGGCAACGTGAGGGATCGTCACAAGGCGGAAGGCGATGAGATCCGGATGGCGGTTTAGGTGGCCGAGCTGAACCTGAGCTTTGTTGGGCAGCAGGTAAGTGATTCTATGGCCTCTTTTGGCTAGCTCGTTGGCCAGGTGCAGGAATGGCGTCATGTGGCCGGCGGCGAGCCATGGAAACATAACTATGTGGAACTTGGAATCCGCCATTTATGTGGAGTATGGGATCTCCTTCTTCTTCTGGTTTTGTGATTAGGGTTTTGTTTGTGAGAGATTTGTTTTAGGTTAGAGAAATGGATGGTGGGTTGAAAAATGAAGAGAGGGATGATTATTCAGCATGGGAGCTAGAATCATGGAATGTGAAGGTTCAGTTTTTGGCAAAGGTTTAGGAGATCTGATTGGTGTTTGTATATATATAGTATATTATTTAATTTATATAGGACAAATTATGCGTATATATACGTACACATGGTTTTCAAAACGGAAACATGATGTGTAAAACTAGAAAGAAAATAATCAAAACATGAGAGGATTGTGTTTTTACATGATACTAATAAGTGATTATATGCAAACCTCTCGCTTCACGGGTGGGCGATCAAGTTCTATTTGGGGTGAGATCTTTAATTTGTTAGGTGTCTGTAATAAATAGTCAAAGATCCAACACTGACGGATCCAGCTGGGAGCTAATCCACAATTTTCGCTATATTTAAGTTTATCTCTATTTCATTATATCAAGGCGAAACTGTAAAAATGCTCCCAATCTTTTTGGAAAAAAAAAAGCATTTGCATCATAAATAATTTTTTGGTTTAAAAGTATTCATAAATTTTTTTAAATAGAGTAAAAAATCATCTCTATTAAATATCTCTGACAACACCAAATATCTCTGACAACACAAGGACCACATTGTGTCGGAGTGTCCAAATATCAATTATATGCCAGCTCCCTCCAGGCTCCACCCCGACCAAATATTATTAGTAATACTAGTGGTGGTGGTAATAATCGTACTACGCTCTCCTGTCCATATGAGTAGGCTTCTAGATATGCACTCCTTCTCAATTTCCAACAAGGAAAAAGAAAGCTTCTAGTATCGGTAAAAATATAAACCACAAAAACACGTATTGTAACTACTCTCATACCATAGTAGTAGTAATACTAATCAGTGGGAGTACCAATAATATTAGGTGTGAGATTGGGGTGATGAGATGGTGACTTGATGGGGGCAAATAATTAATTAATGAGGGGACATATGTACGTGTTAGCCAAAAAAAAAAAAGAAAAAAAGAAAGAAAGAGATGCATGTCCAATAATTAACTTTAGCTTATGTTTGAATGTATGGACACGACAGGAACATAAGGGGAAAGAAACATTTGTTTTGGAACAACCCAAATGTATATTCACTCCATTCTCTTTTAATTGGACTAGCTAATTTACTTACTTCACACAAACTTAGAAAATTATTTGTCTATTACTATATTATCTTGTTTTTACATATACTGTAAGCCTAATTCATGCTTTTACATCATACACATATCATAAATAAGCACAAATTGTCTCACAACTACAGCGGAAGACTCATAAATACCTCTTGCCATTGCTAATTTTTGAATGGGATGAAATCCACGAGTTCCTGCGGTGAACTGTAAAACAGAGAAGCGTCAGAAGGTTGTCAGGTACTCTTCTGACTGACTGCAAGGCACAGTGATGGCAACTGGGTGGGAGCCGTCGCCAGTCAGGGAACCTCAAGGAACTGCTAGTGTTTTTCACTCGTACGCTCAATATCACTGACGGCTGAATACTTTCTTGTGTTTATTTCACCATCAGAAATAAACATTAATAACCGGTCAGTTAATTACCCTAATCCTGTAATTGGGCCTGGATCTGACTAACGGGCCACATTCTGGATATTTTAATTAAATCTAATTAATTAATCAATAACTAATAAATTATATTATAATTAAAATATCTCACATTCTCCCACTTGGCCAGTATCTTGATGTCAGTTGCCCTATCCAGATTAAACTAAGGCTATGCTGCAAGAATCATGGCGATAAGTCCTCTTTGGTCGAGTATTATCTTTCATGCATTACATGCAACACCCTTACTTAATGGGTATGACTTTATGAATAAACTTCTACGTTTATTCGGTTCCAAACTTAATGTTTATTATTTTCATCAACAAAATGTATACATATAATGATTGAAATAATAAACCGCATAATTAATTTCATTGCGTACCTCTTCTATATGAATGAGGGTCTAACCCCCATCTGAGGGACATGTAACACAAAAGCACTCGGTTTCAATCCCTTAGTCAAAGGATCAGCTAGCATGTCCTTTGTATTGATATGATCAACCGAAATTTCGCCATCTGCAATTCTCTCTTTTAAACTTAGGAATTTCAGTTTGACCCATCGGCTTTGACTTCCACTCCTTTTGTTATTTGCAATGGCTACTGCGACTGTGTTATCACAATACATCCTAATTGGCTTAGAGATTGAATCCACAATCTTAAGTCCAGCAATGAAATTCCTTATCCAGATTGCTTGTGAACTTGCCTCAAAACACGCTATGTACTCAGCATCACAAGTAGAGGGAGTTGTAAGTGTTTGTTTTGCACTTTTCCATGATATAGCTCCATCTACTAGTAGGAAGATGTAACCAGTAGTAGACTTGTTTGTGTCTAAACATCCTCCTAGATCAGAGTCTGAGTAACCAACCACTTCCAGGTTTTCTGTTCTTCTATATGTGAGCATGTGGTATTTAGTACCTTGTAGGTACCTAAACACTTTCTTTGCAGCTGTCCAATGTGCTTCCCCTGGATCACTTTGGTACCTTCCCAACATGCCAACAACGAAAGCTATATCAGGTCTTGTGCAAACCTGTGCATACATCAAGCTTCCCACTGCTGATGCATATGGGATCCTTCCCATTTGCTTTCTTTCAAGCTCATTTTTTGGGCATTGACCTAGACTAAACTTGTCCCCTTTTTCAAGAGGAGCTACGTTAGCTGAACAGTTCTGCATCCTGAATCGTTCAAGAACTTTGTTGATATAGGTTTGCTGAGACAAGCCTAAAATGCCTTGCGCTCTATCCCTATGGATCTTGATGCCAATAACATAGGACGCCTCACCCATATCCTTCATATTAAATTTCTTACACAGGAACTGTTTCACTTCACATAATATCCTAGATCATTGGTTGTAAGTAGTATGTCATCAACATACAAAACCAGAAATATGATCTTGCTCCCACTAACCTTGTGGTAAATGCATTCATCCATGAGGTTTTCATCAAAACCAAATGATGTGATTACCTCATGAAATTTCAAATACCACTGTCGTGAAGCTTGCTTCAAGCCATAGATCGATTTCTTCAACTTACATACCAGGTGTTCCTTATCCTTTGTAATGAATCCCTCAGGCTGCTTCATATAGACTTCCTCCTCAAGTTCCCCATTGAGGAATGCAGTCTTGACATCCATTTGGTGCAACTCTAAATCAAAATGTGCAACCAATGTCATGACTATGCGAAAGGAGTCTTTCGTTGATACAAGGGAAAATGTTTCCCTGTAGTCGACTCCTTCGACTTGTGTGAAGCCCTTGGCAACCAACCTAGCCTTGTATCGATCAATGTTACCTTGAGAGTCTCTTTTGGTTTTGTAAACCCATTTACAGCCAATGGCTTTAGACCCACTTGGTAACTCCATAAGATCCCACACACCATTGTTTGCCATGGAATTCATTTCTTCAGTCATAGCATCATGCCATAACTTAGAGTTTTCACTCTTCACAGCCTGAGTAAATGTAAGTGGATCATCTTCAATGCTAATGTCACAGTCAATCTCAGTAGAGTACACCACGTAGTCACTAGGTAATGCTGGTCTTCTCTCTCTGGTTGATCTTCTTAATTCAACCTCTTGAGTTGGTTCAGGTTGTTCATTCGGGACATCCTCCTCCACAACTTGTCTTTGTTCTTGATGTATGGGAGGTGGATAAATCTGAACATACTCATCATTACGTAAGTCATGGGTCACTTCCATATGATCTTCGTTTGTTTGATCACTCCCACTGATCACGTCATTTTCAAGAAAAACAGCATTCCTAGATTCTATAAATCATGCAGAAGGTGAAGGACAATAGAACCTATAACCCTTAGTCATACATGGATAGCCTACAAAGTAAGCTCTAATGGTTTTAGGATCTAGTTTCTTCTCTTGTGGATTGTAGACTCTTACTTCTGCAGGGCAGCCCCATATCCTCAGGTGTCTTAAACTAGGTTTCCATCCTTTCCAGATTTCAAAGGGTGTTTTTGGCACTGCCTTTGTTGGAACCCTGTTTGATATATACACAGCTGCCTTGAGTGCCTCCTTCCACAAGGATGGTGGAAGTTTAGAGCTATTCATCATGCTCCTAACCATGTTTAGAAAGGTCCCATTCCTTCTTTCTGCAACACCGTTCATGTCTGGTGAACCAGGCATGGTGTATTGGGCAACTATCCCATGCTCTCGAAGGAAATTTGCAAAAGGACCTGGCGCTTGTCCTTCACTAGTGTATCTACCATAATATTCACCACCTCTATCGGATCTCACGATTTTAATTGGTTTTCCAACCTGCTTTTCTACTTCAGCTTTATATTCCTTAAAGGCATCTAGTGCCTCACTTTTATTATCAAGCAAGTAGATATACGTGTATCTCGAATAATCATCAATAAAGGTGATGAAATATTTTTGACTGTTTATGGACAAATCAGGGCAACAAATATCAGTATGTATTATCCCAAGTAGCTCAGAGCTTCTCTTAGCTCTTTTTTGTGACTTATTGGTCTGCTTTCCCTTTATGCAGTCCACACAAGTATCAAGTTCTAAATGGTTTAAAGATGGAAGGATTCCATCCTTAGTTAACCTTTTGATCCTGTTCACGGAGATATGTCTCAATCTCCTATGCCACAAGTCAATAGAATTCTCATCAATAATACTTTGTCTAATACCATGCATTACAGAAAAAACTTGGGGCAGTTCAGGAATTATTCTAAACAAATCGTCAATCATAATAACTTTCACAATTGGAACAAGGTCCTTACTGAAATACATCAAATATTTATGCAAATAAATCACATAGTTCAAAGGAATAAGCTTTGAAATAGAAATCAAGTTTCTCCTATAACTAGGAATGAAAAAACAATTAAGAAGATCCAGCACGGTTTTATTTGGAAAAACGATTCTAAAAGTTCTAATTTCTTTGACCGGATCTCCTTTCCCACTCCCTGAAAGAACTCGAGCTTCATTGGGAAGTGGAGGTCTGGTTCTTAAAAACCCCTGCATGGTAGTAGAAATATGGATCATTGAACCCGTATCGATCCACCAAGTATCACTATCAATGCTAATATGATGAGATTCAAAAGCTAAACTTGAATGATACATACCTTTACATTCCAGTCATGCCTTCCTCTTCAGGCACTCATCCTTCATGTGCCCTTTCTTCTTGCAGAAGAAGCAAATTGCTTCAGCTTTCTTTATGGATGGCACAGCAGGAATCCGTTTCTTCTTCTTGTCCTTGTCCTTCCTGCCTTCGGCACCAGTCCTGGAGGAACTTTCAGCCAGATGAGCTGCCCTAGGTGCATCCCTTCCACTTATCTGAAGCCTTGTTTCCTCCTGAACACACATGGACAATAGTTCATCAATTGTCCATTTTTCCCTATGTGTGTTGTTGGAGACCCTAAAGGCGTCATACTGAGGAGGAAAGGGAGTTCATCACCAGATGCACCAGGAACTGCTCTGTCGGTTCCATGTCAAAGGTTCTCAGCTGAGAAGACAAGTCTCTCATCCTCATAATGTGTTGCCTGACTCCGTCCGTCCCTGTCAGCTTCATTGCGCACAACTCCGACATGATGGAACCACCCATCTGTTTATCAGTTGGCTTAAATTGCTTATCAATGGCTTCAATGAACTCCTTAGCTGTTTCACACTTGGGGATTGCTCCCCTAATGCTTCATTGGATCCTAGTCTTAATATAAGACAAGCACATGCGATTGTAGTGCTCCCAGCGCTCCTGATAGTCAATTTCATCCTTAGTTGACCTGTCAGTTGGTTTGGGAGGTCTGGGTTTCTCCATGACAAAATGCATGTTCATCATATCAATCTGCAAAGAAATTTCTTCCCTCCACTCAGGGTAATTGGTACCATCCAGTATGATCTTGCTAGTATTTTCAGCAAAAGTGTTAGGGAAAACAGTAGGTGCTGCAATTTAAAAACTTAAGTTAGCTCACAAGATTTAAATTTGAGACAATCACGAATTCTGTGCCTTTGTATGCATGTTATGCTTTAATAGAAACATGCAACATATATAAATGTGTATCACTAAATTCTACCTGTGGGCAAAGAATATAGCATTGCTTGCATTTATCTCAAATTGGTGAGCCTAGAGTGTATAATTTACATTTCCTAATACCTGTGGGCTACTTAGAAAATATAAGACCAAACTATCCCACCCTAATTAAATATATAATCATAATTGTCTACCTGTGGGCTAAGATAAATTATAATTCTATATTTAATTACAGTATGATATTTTATAAGTTCCATATGTGATGTTATTGCATGCAAAACTAAAGGATGCTGTGGCTATTCCTTAGAGAAAGTAGCATGCAAATCACCAATATCATTTTAGTGCATTTAATCAAAATATGCACATCCTAATGGAGAGATTAATCAATTTAATAAACTCAATAATTAATTAAATCCCTCCCACTGTTTTATGTATCCGAAATTGTTTAAAAAATTAATTTTGACATTTTTCAACTTAAAATCTGATTTGTAAAATTATAATTATTAAATAATTGTCTAAAGTTAATTTTCCTCAATTTTAGAACAATTAAATAATTCATGAAAAATAATTTTATAAATTTCCAGTATGTGAAAATTGCCAAAATTAATTATTTTCATTTATTTAAACAATTTTGTGTCATTTATAAAGAAAATTACATAAAACAGAAATTAATTAATTTAAATAGTAAATGCAAGTATTTGAAAAAGGCCCAAAAAGCATTTTGGAAATCCATCATATCTTGCCCAGAAAAATTAAAAATAAATAAATCCAGCCCAAAATGGAGCCTAGAAACGAAAACACAAAAAAAAATTGTTGGCTCAATTCCGTACGGCCCAAAACGCCTTTAAAAAAAATTATGTCGGCTCAGTCCACGGTTTTTGCAGGAAAAAAAATTATTTATCTCGGCCCAGAAAAAAAAAATTTAATCCGGCCCAAAACGAAACGGCCCAATATACATTCTGTGTTCTCTCCATCTGGTCAAAAACGCAGCGTTTCATTAAATCAAAAACGACGTCGTTTTGCATAATTCGAAACGTCGTCGTCTGGGTCATCTTCCCACCCATTCACTGAGAACCCTACCCAACCCGGAAACCCGTCAGCGACCCGGTTGGAGTCGTCGCGACCCGCGATGACTGTCAGCCATTTTCCGTCCGATCGGCGAGCTCGGGACAACGTTTCTCACGGCGGAAAGATTGAAAAGCATACAGAAACTCGAACAGAATGCAAGATGTGACAGATCAACATGGATTTGATTAAAACTCTTAAACTAAAATAGAAAACACAGAGCCCCCGACGGCGATACCAAAATGACGGTGACGCAACTAAATCTCACGGCGGTTCTCGACTCTCTCTTGACCCGATTAATACACAGCATTTACATCAGTATGTTCTCAGATTTGAAAAATGAAAATGAAGATATCGACGGAAACATTTTCGGTGATATGGCAATAGCAGAGATCCAAAACAGAGATCCAAAACACAAGTTAAATGCAAGATTAAACAGCATACTCGTAGGATTAAACATGTATTTGATTCAAACTCTCCTCAGAACAAAACAGCAAAATCAGACCCGCTGATAATGATTATGGTGCCGTATTCAACAAAATTGAGATATCAATTGCAATCACTTTTAATTTTCAGAAATTAGAAGGCAGATGATAACCTGGCTCTAATGCCACATGTAAGCCTAATTCATGCTTTTACATCATACACATATCATAAATAAGCACAAATTGTCTCACAACTACAACGGAAGACTCATAAATACCTCTTGTCATTGCTAATTTCTGAATGGGGTGAAATCCACGAGTTCCTGCGGTGAACTACAAAACAGAGAAGCGTCAGAAGGTTGTCAGGTACTCTTCTGACTGACTGCAAGGCACAGTGATGGCAACTGGGTGGGAGCCGTCGCCAGTCAGGGAACCTCAAGGAGCTGCTAGGGTTTTTCACTCGTACGCTCAATATCACTGACGGCTGAATACTTTCTTGTGTTTATTTCACCATCAGAAATAAACATTAATAGCCTGTCAGTTAATTACCCTAATCCTGTAATTAAGCCTGGATCTGACTAACGGGCCACACTCTAGATATTTTAATTAAACCTAATTAATTAATCAATAACTAATAAATTATATTATAATTAAAATATCTCACATACACATCCTTCATTATTAAAGACTTCCTCGAGCCCTACTTTATATTAGGCACTTTCTGAAAGATATGGATAACTGAAACATTAATCAATTTTTTAGCATGGCTCCTCTTTCCGTTTTTCAGAATTATCTTTAAAATTATTGGATGATACTTTTTTTTTTTTTTTTGGATGGTACCGGAAATGAACTCGGATCCTCTAGACCATTTGAACTGAAACCATGATTACTGATTGGGTGGTTACTCCCTACCTAGTCAATGTATTATCTCCACTTTTTTAAGTAATTAATAAAATTATTTTTGCAAATAAAAAAAAGATTAATACACCAGACAAGCATGAAGGAGATTTTATGAAAAAGACCAATCCTGCGTCTGCATCAATGTCAACTTTTTCAGTCAAAACACACTTCCCCCTCCCACATATGATAAACAGTGAATGTTAACGGTTGTGTAATTTTTACTCTCGTCTTGAACATTCATAAATACTTTTTGCATTGGAGAAAAGTTTATAATGTTTGGGTGAGGTAGAAATTTATGATGTTTGGATAATAGCATGGCCTCCATCACATAAAATAATAAACGTTAGGTTATTAGGTTATTTTAACGGTTGTATCACTTTTGCAACTAAAAAAAAGTTTATAATGTTTAATGGATATTGGGTAAAATTTTATAGGTAGATTTGTATCTTTACCCTTCATAAATAACAATTTGGTAAACAATTCAAACAAAACAACCCTATCTCCATCATTCTTTTCAATTCATTCTTCTTTGTTCAGCCTGTTCGAGCGAACCATATATCAAATGGTATAAGCCGTTATATGGCTATATCCCAAATTATAGTAATTAAGGTGTAAGGTTTAATTATGAATATCATATTTTAGTGAAGGTTAGGGTGCCTATCTTATACACATACATTGAATGAGTTATTTACCTCCCTTTTAAGAGAAGAATCCGAAAATAAAATAGTACAGTGGAAATTAAGAATTGTAGTGGAAGAGGTTTTGTTAAATTAAAAAGAAAAAGGAAAATTTTGTATTAGAGACTTTTTTTCTTTTTTGGTATAATTCGAGACATGATTTAAGTGTAGACTTGTAGTGAGCTAGCCTATTAGGGGGGAAAGATCATTTGGGCCTCCATAAAGCCTATTAGGGGGGAAAAGATATTTTGGGCCTCGTTTATGGCCCATTATAAAACCTACTATATGTTCAGTGTGGTTTCTTCGGGCCTGGCCCATGATGTACTCATGACTCTCATGCATTTTACCAAGTTGAGGATTATTGATTAACAAAATAAAAATAATAAAAAACGTCATACTTCTAGTACATTTTATAACAATGCCAATTACATAAAGTAGGAACAATTAAAATACCACCTCGTTATAATTCAAAATTATATGCGAAAATGTTAATGTTTTCGTTTGTGGATTTCATTAATATTCATATAAACAACAGGTACCAGTTCTTCTGGTTCTAACTTTGAGCACATGCTTATGTTTAGAGTTGGGAATCAGGGTCGGCCCGGTCTTACAGGGCTGGCCCTTAACGGGCCAGGGCCTAAAAGGGCCGGCCCTATAGGGCCCGAGGTAAGAAAAATTACCGTTTTTTAAAGTCCGGCCCGAGAGCATGAGGGCCAGGGCCGGCCCGCAGGGCCTGAAGCTATTTACACAAGATTTAACTATACGTCTACACGCCTCATGCAATAAAACAAATATTATTACTAATTCATATTCAAAGGTAAAAAATAGTATCCATAAATAATTCACAATCCGCACAAAAGTATAAAAAGGCAAGAAGTTAAATACTCTAAGCAACATGAGTATGACGACTATCATTTTCATTTTCTTCACCACTATCATCAATTTCAAAAAAATTTGATTGTGCTTCAGTTTGAGTAGTAGGCTCTACTTGAGGGTAAAAATATCAAGAATTTATTCTCCCAAATCATGAATATATTCATAATCTTTATCTACAACAAAGAATAATCTAAAATGACAAATAATTCTATAAAAAACATAAAATACTAATAAATTAGTAAATTACCATCATATGTGAAACTTTAGAGTAAATAAGAAATATCTAACGTATTTTTCTTATAAAATAAGAAATATCTTTTATAAATTTTTTATTTTTATGATTCTTAATACAAAATATTTTTATGAAACTTAATTTTAAAAAAGATAATAACAACTAAATATTTTCAACATCATTAACAAAATATAAAAGATCAATAATATTATTATCATATAAATAATTTTAAAAAATAAAAAAATATATCAGGGCCTAAAGGGCCGGCCCTTTTAGGCCCTCGGCCCTACAGGGATGACTCTTTTAGGCCCGCGTTCACTTTTTAAGCAAAATTCTCAAACCCGGCCCTTATAAATTCAGGGCCTAAACGGGCCGGCCCGACGGGTTCGGCCCATTTTCCCGACTCTACTTATGTTCACAATACAGAGAGCAAGTAAAAGACTAAATTATCCTTTACCTTACAAAATATAATTAAATAAATATTATGGTTTAATTTCCGACTAATAAAAAGACTTTGATTCATGTTTTACGGGTCACAAGCACATGTCAAAAACTTTTTAGAATTTGTTATGCTAATTTTTTTTGTACCCTCCAATTTTTAATGTAAGATATATTTACTCAACTTAATTATATTAATGAAGTTAGTTAACATGACATATATTTTCTCCTCCTCGATCATTATTGAGTAAATATTAATATGGGTAAATTAGGAAAAGATTAAAAATATAAAAAATGTCTTATATTTATAATCAAAATAAATTTCCTAAATAAGTTCTATATTAAGGAAATAGAAATTAATTAAGGAGACAATACCAACTATTGTTAGACGTCCTAAGAAAAGGCTTTGACCACTTAAGCATTTCTAATCCTGGGAATGTAGAAAACATCATTGGAAGAGTTACCTCCAACTGGGGTTGACAATATTTGAATATAACGCAATCTAAAATAGATGGAGAGAAGGAGAGCATTGTTTTAACTTACATTGTTCAGACGTTAATTGCCGTCACAGCGTTCAGAAACCAAACTTGATCACTTGGATTAAAAGAGAAACAGTCTTCCTGATTATCGTATTTTTGCCCCCCTTCTCCTCATACTATTAATGATTATCACTGTTATTATATATATATATATACATATATATATATATATATATAGTAATTGTTGAAAAATAGGTTGATCACCCTTGATGGATTAAGCCCAAGCCCAAGATATTGGGGCAATAATATAAATTTTGGGTTAATACATGTAATATTCCCCAATTACTAAGAGTCATATTTTTAATCGATAGATTATAACTATTCGGGAAACAATGTTTCGCTGATATGTTATGTCTCTCCATCGGAAAGATATATTATTTCATTGAAGAAAGGACACGTCAGTAGAGAGGATGTGACACGAAGAACACTATAAATAAGCGTAAAAGGGTTCAGTTGAAACGAGTAAATCTGGAATACATAAATTTCTAGTATATTGATCCCTTATCCTCCTACTATATTTCTCTCTTCTTCCTGTCTTGTGGTGTATTTACTGTGCGTTATAATCGTTTCCGTCACTGTGATCCAATTAAACGTTGATACAAAAGTTTAACGGTCGCACTTCAAATACGCCCAAATATTTTTACAGTAATTAAATTAGGGAGGTGGATGGGGGCAAAAGTTGAAGTTGACTAGATTGGCTCATTGTGAGGGCATGACTTTATGAAAGGCAGAAAGGGTTAAAGCATTGCATGTGAGGGCTTTCAATTTGTGGGAGCCAGAAAATGTCTCTCGGTCTCTCGTTATATATCTATAATCTACTTGCATGCACGAATACATACACATATATATAATTACTGCTGCTAAAGTTTGCAGTAACAGCAAAACACACTTTACTTATATTAGCAGCTTCCTTTGTGTTTTTTCTTTCTTTGTCTCTTTCCTTATAGATTCCTCCAACCTATCTGGCCACCTTTTATCACGTAGCATATATTTTGTTTCTTCAAAAACAAGAGAGAGAAAGCAAAAGAAAAAGAATAAAAGGAGTGAGTGTGTGTGTGTGTGTGTGTGTGGGGTTATGATCCAAGGTGCTTAAGGAAGAAGCTTTATAATTTATATGTTTTGAAGCACTTTTCTATTATACATCGAACTATCTTACTCATAAAAGAAGCTTTTTGTATGACTTTTCTTTGTAATTGAATGCTCTTCATGAAATCACCACCTTTTTCAAAGAGAAATGTATAAGCTGTATCATAGTCATATATAATTCATAATGTGGTATCCTCAATTATTTCATGATCTTTTTTTTTTTTTTTTTGCCATAATTTCATAATCGTGTCTCAATTTAAAAGCTATCAACTACCTTTATACTATTCACGATATAAGACATTTCTAAAAAAATAGTTTTATCTAAAATATAAATCACTTTAAGATAATTAATACTCACTTTTTAATTTTTTTCATTGTAATTGGTGTTCGTGTCCAATTTTCCCACTCATTAATTTTTAAATACATTTTTTAATAAGGGTAAAAGTAAAAAAAAATTAATATATAATATATTTAATGAATTAACTATCACTTTTTATTTTCCATGAATTAGTTAACTGTCTTATATTATGAATTGGAAAAAGTATATAATTACTTTGTTGATTTTTTTATTGTTAGTACTTTTCTATATGCAAATTTCTTAATTTTTAATAAAAATAAATTGAACCAATCTTTTATGAGTTTTTACTTAACTTAATTATAGACGATGTATCTTTTAATTTGAAATGCACAATTCAGTTTAATTTAACTTTTCATCTGAAACTTGTAAAAAAGATGGGTGTAAGTTTTTGCGAGCTGTTAACTTTAATCTACATGCTTATTCTATTTTTTCTCAAACTTCAAAAAGACGGTAAAGGCATAAAGCCAAGAAGCTGCCTAACTGCACCATAAAAAAAAACAGAACTCTACTGGATGCTAAATTAGTGCCCCATCCAACTATTTTTACGGGCAACTATCAAAATCATGTAGTTTAATATATTAATTAAAAATAATAAATATGTAAGATATATAATTTATTTTTCAATTGTATCTTATTTAAGAAGAGATGAGAGATAATGAATAAAAATTTATTATAAAGAGATTATAATTGATGTATATTTAATAGAATTAAAAATAGAAAGACTAATTTATAAATTTAGATAAAAATAATTTATTCTTTATATTTAAGACCACCCTTATAAAAAGATATGTTCCTTATAAAAAAAATTAGCAGAGGAAGTAGTAGTTAAGGGTCAAACAACTACCAAATTATAACGGGTACAACGAATCCATTAACCAAGAGTAACGGTTTACGCAGTTAGCTACTACATTGTTATTGCCTAAAGTTAGGGGTGGAACTTTGTAGCGGTTTGGTAGCTACATTTAATAAACATGACGCTTCATTTAAGAATATTATATATGTACTTTTTTTTTTTTGACCTGGATTATATATGTACTGTTTACACCTAAGAAAACTTCATGTATCGAAGATTCTTAGCAGAAAATACTTCATATATAGATTTTGCACCTTAACTTTAAACTTGGTGGCATAGGTTGAAAACAAAAGCAATTTTATGTTGCAGTCATGGCTCCTTAATTACATATTAGACACTAAGCATGTATTAGAGAATGTGCGTTGAAATTGATACCCACTAATGAAATGAGGCTCTGAATGATTTTAGAAGGATCATTGGAATTCATACTCATTATCATGAGAGTTCTCCTCCAAATGTTTCGCTATTTATGCCATTCATGTTATTGAATTGTTATTAAACTAGTGTGTGTTTGTATTAGTTTTTAAAGAATAATTTTTATGATGTAAGTATATGAGAGGAGTTTTATTTTAATTTGTAAAAACTAGCTTTTGAAACTATGGTTGCAGAAGCTATCAATAAGTGCTTAAGGTTCGTAGTAGAAACAACTTTTATAATGTGATTTACAATATACCAGGTAAATATGTGAAAAGAGTTTTATCTTAACATACGTGAACATACTCCTCAAATACCAACTTAAACAGAGCCTAATGCTAATAATCAAAGTATAGGTAATATTGGGAATACATGTGTATAGTAAGATTACATAGTATTATTGATTGTCATATGTTAACATGTTTGGATAGTTTCAATAAGTGCTTTTCAATCATGATTTATGGAATATGAGATAGCTTTTACGATCTACAAAATAAATATATAAAAAAAATTATCTCAATTTACATAAATCAAACTTATTCATAAACCTTGATTGAATCCAAACAAACATATGATCTAATAATTGAAGATACCAAAAAACCAAAATGGGTGGAGTTACTTTTAAGAAAGATGTCATGTGATCATAGTCATAGGATTTGATGCCTTGTGAATGTGATTGTTGTCGTGCTTTGAAAATTGAAACTGTATCAGGAAGCTCCCTCAAAAAAAAAAAAAAAAAATGGTACTCCATTGAAGCATGTTTCAACCCCTCAATTCTCACCCTCAAACCTTGGTGAAATTCTCGGTTTAAAAAGAATACTCCCTCAGGTCTTTAACGCACGAGGTAAATAATTAAATTATAAAAATTTCAATTTCAATTAAGTCAATTATTTATAAACAATGTATACTGATTTCTCTAAAATATACTTTTTAATAATTTGTATTAAAATTATTTTTAATTAAAACACTCTTAATATAAATAATCAATAAGAATAAATTAAAAATATATATACATTTAAAAGACAAAATAGATTAATATTTTAAGTTTAAAATTAGAACCCCAAATCCATACGTTTAACATAACTTTATATCAAATCTATAGTTATTTTATTGAGATACAATTTACTCGCCTGCTATCTCAATAAAATAATATATCTTCATACCTAATCTTGACTATTGATAAAATTTCTTAGTTACTTTACTTTGTAATCAAGCCTCACTTTCTAAAATCTTACCCAACGCCACTCTATTCTCAACCAATTCTCATGTCTAATTTGTTTGACCTTTTGGTTCATACGGGCTTGTTTGGTACGCAAACCAAAGTAATGAGTTGGAATATATATATATAAACCCAAAAGGAAAAAAAAAGATTCCTTCATCCTGGCTGTAACCAAACAGAGCTTTATTATTCAAGTTTGTTGGTGTCATAGTGTAGTTTGAATGTAGAGTACCATACAACTTTCTAATACTTAGAGATTGCATTCTAACAAGATTCTCATATTAATAGCAGAATTCTGTCCTATATATACTGAGTCTCATCCTTTGCCCTATTAAACCGTTAGCATGAAAATGGTTTTTTTTTTTTAAAAAAAAAAGGTATGTAAGTTGAATCCAAAGGATTCATTAATGGTAAGGTAAATAAGAGACTGAAAAATGGCTTATAAAAATACTTAAAAATCACGAACTTGACTTGCATCAAAAGTAGGATTTAATTAGTAAAACTAAGACTTGAGTCAAGGTCTTTGCGTTTTTTATAGCTCGTTTGGTTTAATTTTATGGGAAATGATTATATATAATCATGATGTAACATACTGGTTACAACGTTTTTTTGGGCTTATATAATGTAAAGAAGATTACATTTTACAATTCTAATTATATCATTTATAGCTCGTTTGGTTCGATTCCATGAAAGAATATTACATATAATCCTGATGTAACAGACTGATTACAATGTTTGGTTGGTCTTGTGTAATGTAAAGATGATTATAATTTATAATCCTGATTACACTGCTAGGACTGATAAATGAAGATGCACACATCATGTAATTAAGTAAAAAAGACAACATTGTCATTATAATTTGTTAATTTGACCAAAGTGTCTACTCATAAATACTATTAAATAATTATCAACATTAAATATTTAAAAAATTAATTAATTTTATAAAAATATAAAAAAAAAATCCCCAATAAAAAAATTAAATATATTATAATCCACAATTAAAAATATTAAAATATCTCATTAAATAATATTCCCACCATTAAGTAATAAAAAATTATTATGAACTCATCGCATATACGGTACTAATTGAAAAACATTACTTTGAACTCATTGTGTACATTATACATATATGTGAAGATAAGGGTAATTTTGTCTCTTACTATATTATTCTCATATATTCTCATTTTTTATGCAATTCAACCAAATGTTTTTATGCATATGCATCATTTTTCCTTAATGACAAACCAAACAAATTCATGTAATTATCATTACATTACATTACCTCTAATTCCGTAAACCAAACAAGCATTTAATGTAATCAGGATTACACTGCTAGGACTGATGAATAAGAATACAAACATCTTGTAATCAAGTAAAACATACACTATTGCCGTTATAATTTTTTAATTTGACTAAAGTGTCCACCCATAAATGTTGTTAAATATTAGGAAAAATTACATTGAGATTCCAAACAAGAAAGAAAATGAAGAAACGGTCATTTGAAATCGCAAAATGAAAAATTGGTCCCAATGAATTGTTAATGGAGCCCCTCAAGTTGTTAATTGACAACTTGAGGGGCTTCATTAACAACTCCTTAGGATCAATTTTTCATTTTACGATTTCAATGTACAATTTCTTCGTATTTTTAGTTGTTTAGGACTACAGTTTAATTTTTCCTAAATATTAAATAATTACAACCATCAAATATTAAAAAATTAATTAATAATATAAAAATTAAAAAAATCCCCCACTAAAAAATTTAAAAAATTATATTTTACCAATATTAAAAATTACTATAAACCCAACATTTACACTGTTTAATATTTTTACTATTAAATATTAAAAAATTATTATGAACTCAATATATACTTGCACAAATTGAAATAATTACTATGAATCCAACATATACATTATACATATATATGTAGATAAGGGTAATTTTATCTCTCTTTTTATATTATTCTTATATTCGATGTAATCCAACCAAACTTTTCCATACATATGCATTATCTTTATTTAATAACAAACCAAACAAACTCATCTAATCATCATTATATTATATTGCATTACATTACCTCCGGTTCCATGAACCAAACAAACAGTTAGTGTTTAAAATAATAATTGAAAATTTCAAAAATAATTTTTTAATTATGATTTCCAGTATACGAAGTAAACATGTGAAGTTTTATTCTAATTTACGTGAACATATTTATGATAAGTAGCTTTAAATAAATAGAATGAATATGCTTTTACTTATACATACTCATTTGAGGTTTATTTGTGAGAAACAAGTTATAGTTAAATAAGTTAATTTATTTATGATAATTTATTTCTTAAAAATGAGAGGAGGGAGTACTAAAATAATGGATGAAAAGAGTGTGAAGTGGTTAAAATTGAGAAATACATTTCAACCCACATGAAAAGGAAACTAATGAATTACAAGTATTGGTGTAAGCGTCTACCGAGGTTACATCATTTTCACAATCGGAAAAAGTCGAGGAACCAAATATACACACGTATGCTCATAATAATAATAATAATAATGAAAGAAAACAAAAGGGGAAATTAAAGATAAGGTGGATGAACCAAAAGTGCGTACAAACAAACCAAACCACAGTGTCACAGACAGCGCAACCACCCACTTAACAACCTTAACTGTCTCTCTCTCTCTCTCTCTCTCTCGTCCTTCCTTCCTAATTAATTATCCAGTACATCCATCTATACTAAATTTAGAAACTAATTCGCTCATTCATTTAGATTAAGGAACTGAAATATTACTCCCGTTATCCCTTAATATAAGTTTTAAATTTAAAAATAAACTTATCTCAAAATATAAAGTTCATTTTAGTCTTATCAAAATATTTATTGCGTTTTTTTAATTTTACCCCTTAAATATATTTATTAGATTTATTGTCTCTCTCTCACACTTATCCTCTTTATAAATAAGGGTATAATTGGATACACACACTTTTAACTAATTTTAATTATTTTATTAATATGTGTAAATTAATTATTTGAAGTTTATATTTAAAGATGAAAGGAGTACTAATTATTTATAACATAGTCATTTCTTTAAAAGAATGACTGTATTTAAATTATTGATGTGTTCCTTTATTGCTTTGATGAAGTATCAATAGAAATATGTGCTTGTTTGGTTGAGCGATCTTGAATCGGGCTTATTATATAAGTCTGATTCTCGTAAATCGAGATAAATCTCTTCCACATATTTATCTCGTAGACCGTAAAAGCACCTCGTAGACCGTAAAAGCTACCTCGTAGACCGTAAAAGTTACTTCGTATTCCGTGAATTACAATTCATAAGCACTTATGAAATGTTCAACCGTTATTCCAAACAAGCTCATAGTAAGAGGAAAATCAATTTTTTACTTCTTATTGTTGTGACTTGGGCTGCTTGGAACAACTTTTCTAGATCGGGCTTATTATATAAGCCCGATTCACTTAAATCGAGACAAATCTCCTCCACATATTTATCTTGTAGACTTTAAAAGCACCTCGTAGACCGTAAAAGCACCTCGTAGACCGTAAAAGCTACCTCGTAGACCGTAAAAGTTACTTCGTATTCCGTGAATCACAATTCATAAGCACTTATGGAGTTTCCATAAGCTAATCCAAACAACCTAAGTATTAACTCAGTCACTAAATCATAACTTGATGTAACTCAGTTCCTATAATTCTAATTTAGTTGTAACCCACTCATTAAATTTTAATTTAATGCAACTCAATCCCTATAGTTTAACTATTTAAAATAATAATCCTTATATTTTAGAAAATAAAATTGTATGTTTCATGAAATCTAGAGATTGAAGCTCTATAATGTTAAAATTACGGACTAGGTTGTAATAAGCTAAAACTTGGAGACAAAGTTTCACTTGGGTTAAAAGTTAAAACTATAACTCTATAAGAATTTAGTTATACTAAATAGAAATTCAAGAATCGAGTTGTATCCGAATCAAAATTATATGGACCAAAAAATTTATTTTTTTGAAAAAAAAAATATGAAAGAAAAAATAAATTAAGATCTTATACTTAAAACTAAAATAAATCCCAACTAATTTCTACATTTTGCGCCTAATACAGTATTATCAACATTCTCCCGTTAACCAAACAACCAAGTACCATGCTAGTATGCTCAGCTCTGTTTCTGTCGTCTTCTACCTTACATCTTATGCGTCTTCACTTTGATTATTGTTTATTTCTTCAATAGCATAGTGACATCTTGTTTATCACTTTATCATATCCTTTCCACTCAATAAACCAAAGTGGTATGTCGGTCCCAAATAATTTTAGTGTACCATATGAGAGATATTATTCCTTTTAATACATTCCAACCATAGTCACATGATTTTGCCTAATAAAAACTTTGTTAGAAAATATTCAAATGACAAAAATGGGATGTTGATAAAGATTAATCAAGTGTCACATCTCAAGTTTTGATTTCTGAACAGGCAAAATCATGTGACTAAGGTTGTGGATTGTATTAAAGGAATAACATTTTATCTTGCCTTTATTCTTTGAACTATCCTCAAGTGTTCAAAAAGAAATTATCAAAAAAACTAATCTATAAGTAATTTCGAAAATACTATGGGGCTATTTGGTAAAGCTTTTTCTAGATCGGGTTTATTATATAAGCTTAATTCACATAAATCGAGATAAATCTCCTCCACATATTTATCTCGTAGACCGTAAAAGCACCTCATAGACCGTAAAAACTACCTCATAGACCATAAAAGTTACTTCGTATTCCGTAAATCACAATTCATAAGCACTTATAAAACTTCCACAAACTAATCCAAACAGCTTAAATAAATTTATAATTTTTTTTCTGACAGTTCAATAAATTTATAATTGAGATATTGCGTATGTTTGGTTGAGCTTAAACTTAAAAAATAAATATTTTTTACATAAATTAGAATAAAATTCCTCTCATATACTTATCTTATATACCATAAAACTTACCTCATATTTTATAAATAATAATTAAAAAACATCATTAAAGATTTCAATTAATATTTCAAACAATAATAGACCCATCCTCTCTTTATGATGTCATGGCCACTGACAAAGGAGGAAAAAGTAGACATTTTTTAAAATTTTGTTACATGGCTCAGAAAAAAATAAAAAGTACAGTCCAGAACAATAATTACCTGAAAATCACTGATAAATTTACAAGGGAAAAACCTAAATGCAGTAACTTCATGATGACACTATTGTGATTCCAAACATTGTCTAATAATCTACAGAATCATACCTTAATAGATTATTTTTCATTAAAAAAAAAAGAATTGAGATCAAAATCCAACGCCAGCCGCGCCGACTCCAAGCGTAGCCGGACGGTGATGCGGCTCCAGCTTCCTGTTTTTCCAGAAACAAGCGTCCGGCGCCGCAAACTTAGCCGATGACCTCATCGGCTCGGACTTGCAGCGAGTCAGGACGAATGGCTCGTAGGCATTGGACCCCACCAGCTTCCGCTCTATCATGCTCGCCATCGACATCCCTCCGCCGCCGTGAGCCGTCGGCGCCGGAAACGAACATGACGACCTCGGTGGCTGCATTGGCGGCGGCGGAAGCCCCGGCGGCGGCTTGGCGTCAATGCTACTCCTCTTCTTCGGCTCATCTCCACTGTCCTTTCTCTTCGCCGGCCTCTCCGGTAGCCAGCGGACGAAGTCCGTACTACACACCCACGTCTCCTTCGACACCTCCATAGATAGCTTCGGCTCACACATCATCAACAGCAAGCAATCGGGTAGGACCGGACCCTGTTTTGGTTCGTTGGGTTTCGGGTCTTCCTGGTCGGATAATCTATCCTGGGTCACTGTCGATTCGTCTTCCCTAGGTCTCTCTTCGGTCTCTTTCTCTTCTTCTTCCTTTTCCGTTGACTCCACAGTCGCCTCTCGTGCTGATGTTTCAGGCGTCACAGAAATATCTGCTTTTTCTTCTTCTTCATTGTTTTCTGATTCTGACGCTTCAGAGATTACAGGAGATGAAGAAGCAGGCTCTGAGATTTTTAGTTCGTCGCCACAAAAACCTCCGCCATTTTTCTCCTCCTCCTGCAGATTCTCTTCATGAAACTCTTCAAGTTCTGGTTTTTCAAAATCTGCTGGAACTTGAGGCGAATTATCACACAAGTTTTCGTCTTTTACATTGCCATTATTGTAACTTCCTTCAACTTCGACTTCATCAACTTCTTTCTCCTTCTCTTCCTCTTCCTGGACTTCTTGCTTTTCTTCAATTGCTTCAGCAACTCCACTAATTTCTGGGATTGTTGGGATTTCAGATTCACAAGCTTCAATTACTAATTCAGCTTCTGCTTCAGGGACTTCTTGCTCTTCATTGCTTAGTTCACAAATGCTGCTTTCTTCTTCCACTGCTGGAACTTGAACTCTGTCCTGCTTTTCTTCTCCTTCTCCTTCCATGTGTACCCGTTCTTCGTCATCTTCTTTTTGTTGTTCTTGTAGTTCGTCATCTTGTTCAACTTCATCTTTGGGAGCAGGTGATTCCCAGAACCGATTAGCAAGAGCAGCCATTTTCACAGGATCAGATCTACACCTCATCAATAAAAGAGCATTCTTTGGAGGAATACATATACTTACCCTCCCTTTATCTTCCTCCTCCTCATCATTCTTCTCTATATCAATCTCAATATCTTCAAACACGTGCCTTCGTCTACTTCTCTCTGGCCTATCATCATCATCTTCTTCTTCTTCTTCAACTCGTTCATTTTCTTCACCCACCACCAGCTCAATCTCTCTCCCCTTACCTTCCCCTTCTTGCAAAGCCACCAACCATCTCGCAAATGCAGCCCCACAAGAAGCCTCCCTACTCTGTCCACCAGATCCCTCCCCTTTTCCCTGCACCTTCTCTTCCTCCTCTTTCTCTCTCCCACCACCACCACCACAAGAAGACGACCTGCAGGGAAATAAACAGCTGAACTCAGCCCCAAACGTCCTCAAAGCTTCACAAATCGTCAACGGCAGATGAACCCATCTCTGGTTCCGATGTGTTAAACCCGCTTCAGCTTGCTGCAAATTCTGAAGATCTGAAGAAAACCCTTGCTCTGTTTTTCTAAAGCTTGCTTCTCCTCCTCTCCTCTTCTTCGATCTAGCCGCCCTCATCTTCTTCCCCTGTTTCTTCGTCTTCACTCGTACTTGCCCAATGCATGTTACTTTCGGCGATGAAGGTTCTGGGTTTTCGAAAGCACATCCTCTCTTTTTTCCTGTCGTCGTTGGGAACATCGGAGAGGCTTGACCGTTACTGCCTTTTATGCTGCCATTGTTTCTGAGCCTCCTGCTGAGAGAGGTAGAGAGAGAAATCTGAGACGGTTCTCTGTTACGACCTGGGCTAAGAATGGACTTGGACGTGAGCTTCATGGAGGAAGAGGAAGACAAGCGAGAGGTGAAGCAGATTAAGAGCTCGCTGGTGCTGTTATTGTGATGATGATGGGGTCTCTCTACTTCCATTAAAGTTCCTCTCTTTGATCACAAAACCCTAAAGCATGGCGACTGAGAGATTTTTTTTTTTAATCCGAAAGCTCGGTTGATAAAGAAAGATCAAAAGCTTTAATGGGGGGTGGGATAGGATTTACAGAGAGAGTAGTACTACAAAATACTGATTGCAGAGAACACTGTGTATGAGTATATGAGAGAGAGAGAGTTTTTAAGGGAAGGTGACGAAATGCTGTTTGTCTGTAGCTGAATGTATCTGTGGAGGTTTTTAGGGTGTGGGGTGTGGGGAGGGGTGCTATATTTTTTTTTTAACATTTAGAGGACGATAATACCCTTGGTCTTTAATGAAAATTCGTTAGGACACATGGCATGATTAGGATAGATTGATGAAGGAGTAGTCGCAGAAAAAAGGCAGTGAAACTGCGTGCCAGAGCGCTTGTGCAGATAAACAACTTTGGTAATATCAGAAAAGTGAAAGGAAGGAACCAAAAAAGTGGAGGGCAAAAAACTGGCAAGGAATGTATGTTTGGATAGTTTTTATAAGTGTTTTTTAATCGTGATTTATAAATATAAAGTAATTTTTATAATGTATGAGGTACTTTTTATGATATATAAAGTAAATATGTGAAGGCTTTTTTATCTTGATTTACGTAAATCGAGTTTATACATAAATATAAGTTCAACCAAACAAACCTTTAAAAGTTAGAGTTCGGGAAATCTTCATAGTTTGTTTGGGACAGTCGTAGTTTATTATATAAATATTTTTTATATAAATTAAAATAAAACTCTTCTCACATATTTATTTTATATACTGTAGATCATAATTTAAAAACATTTTTAAAAATTTTAATCATTATTCTAAACTCTCGTTCCAATCTCACCAAAACAAACCTATTTTAGCTTGCGTAATGTAATTCTCGTTATATTAGAAATAGTTTGATAAATTGGTTGATGTGATAGCTAGTTCAATATAAGTTTAAATTTTAAGAAATATTTTTATTAAGAAAGGTAAAAACTCTTTAAGTTTTATCTCTTAAAAAAAAAAACTCTTTATCAAATAACAAAATTCCCATAATTATCTTTAGAAAAGATGGGTGACAAATTTTCTATTTAAAAATTTTATTAGTTAATTATTGTCCTTAATTAATTAGAAAAAAATTCGTTCCATGATCAGTTACAGAGAATTTCTTATTTTCCACATAGATAAGAGAAAATGTAAATTATTTCTGTATTCATTCAGAACAAGCAAGATAAATTATAATACATTGAAACATATATTAATAGAGCATGTTTTTGTCTACAATAATCATGGCCAATAATAACCTACAACATTGAAACATTATTTTATAATTGATATATTCAGCAGTTCCCTGCTTCATTCCAAGATCTTCTCCGGGATGCAAGATCCCTATGTTTTTTAGAAAAGGAAATAAAAGAGCTATATTCTATCTTATAAGAAGAAAAATAATTGAAGATAGAGGGAAAGAAAATATTCTAGACAAGTGACGATCTTTGAAAATTGATGGGATTCAGGAGACCACAAGAAGATGAATATAAATGTCTGGGCACTTAACAAAATGGACACTCCCACATTTTCTGATTTGATCTATGTAGTGTTAATTTTATAATTTATATACAAAAGAAATAAGGTGTCACAAAACATGGGAATTATTTTTTAATTTACGATTTTGAGTAATTGCATGAACGTGGCCAGCTGATCAGTGTTTGTTTGGAATAGCGGTTGAAAATTTCATAAGTGCTTATGAATTGTAATTCACGGAATACGAAGTAACTTTTATAATCTACGAGATAGCTTTTACGGTCTACGAGGTATTTTTACGGTCTACGAAGTGCTTTCACGGTCTACGAGATAAATATGTGGAAGAGATTTATTTCGATTTACGTGAATCAGGCTTATATAATAAACCCGATTTAAATAAGTGTTCCCAAACATGACCGTTCCAATTAATTACACACAAGCGATTGAGAATAATAACATAGGGGGTTAATCATCTATGGCCTATGACCTACCCCTATTCCGTGGTTTAGCCTGAAATTAATATGTGATTAAGTTGTTTGAATTGTACGAAAATTATTTTTAAAAGGGTTAATATCATCTTTAATCTATCAAATTTTAAATCAATGGTTTTAGTTCTTTTAACGTTAAAATAGTTCAGGGTTTTATTAAGTTATCAGAATAAATGTTTAAAATAAATGAAACTTGAAGGATCAAAACCTATTATTTAAAATTTAAGGGATCAAAATTAAAATGAAAAAAAATTTAAAGGATCAAATATTATATTAACTCTTGTTTGAAAATATAGTGTTACATTAAACTTGAAAATTACAATATAATTTTTAAATAATGAATATCACTAAACATAATTTACTGCCACGCTTAATTATAAGATAGATGAGTAATACTGATTTTAAGAAAAGAAAACAAACCAAATTTATCATCAGATCATTCAACCAAGTTAATTCAATAAGTATTTAACACAACAAATCAAAGTTATATTTGAAAAAAATGACTAGTTCCTTGTGAAGTAATGAATTAAGATTAAAATCCTTGTCGAGCAAAGTTCTACATTTAGTATTCTACTATATTCTAAACATAATTATCTTTGTTTAAAGGAAACTACGCACAAATGAGAAAAAAGAATAAAAAATCGGACCGGGCAATGAACCGGTCACAACACTGGTTTAAGGGTTAATGGTTCAACTGGGGTCGGACCGGTTATATTAAAATATTACAATTTATTAGTCACAATATATATATATATATATATATATATATATATATATATATATATATATATTAAATTTTCATAGATTAAAATAAAGATCTTTAGACAAAAAAATGCTTAAAATCTATTAGTATTAGTTATGGTGCCTATATTTATATAATGGCATCTCATTTTCTATAATTAATTAATTATTATATCCTCTCAAAATATTTTTTTTAGATTTGTTCTTTCTTTACCTACTTTTCTCTTCATCTTGGTCTTCAAACTTTCATTTTTTCTTAAAAAATAATGCAAAATAGTAAGTAGAGGAATAAAAAAATGTATTTTATAAATAAATAAATAAAAAGGAAAATCGGGTGAATCGGTCGAATAATTGGTTCTGACCGGTTCACCGGTTTATTTCATAAACCGGACCGTATCACCGGTTGAACTGTCCAATCCAATTCGATTCTTTTTCAGTGAGAAAAACAAACATTTAACACATTTTTGCATATCAAACATTTAAAGCCAAGATTAGTAGTTAAGCTCACAACATACCCCCCTCCTATACCATTAAATTGATGAATAAAGATGTAAAAGAAATTTATTTCGATTTATATAAATCGGGTTTATATAATAATCCTGATTCATAAAAGTAATGACAAACAGCCCATATTATTACTATTACTACTGGCAGTGTAGTAAATAAAAGAGGAGAGGAAGGGTAGTCTGGGGGATGGGAGTCACATGGGAGTGGGGAATCCGAAGGTGCACGTGACCGCAGTCTAAAGGCTTGAGTACGTTAGTATCAACGTCCTCCATACTCACCAATCATTCTTCACACCTCCCTCCCCCCTCCACGCGCCACCCTTTCCCGTGTTTCCCCATGCCACCTAGTTTCTTTCTTTTTTTTTTGCGCCAGCCACCTAGTTTTCTATGTTTATTTGATATACTATTTTATCATTTTTTTAGTTTAATTTAAACATCTAGATTCTAGAGTTTAAACTCACTTACAAATAAAACAGAATTTTCATATGTCTTGGATAGATATGGAAAAAAGTCCGTCCTCCACGAGTCAGGTCCGTCTGGTTGGCTCTAGTTTTGGAGAAAATCCAGCAAAAGAAAAGGTTAAAATATAAGAAATACTTTTATACTTTAACGGGTATCGTCTCCTCTGTATTTTAGTTAATTAAAATATAATAATTTATTTTATTTAAATTTTAAATCTAACATGACAGACAAGTCATTTAGAGAAATTTAAATTTTATAATTTTAAAATGTATAAAATTTTTAATTTAAAAAAAAAACAATTCTTTCATCTCTAAAATTATAAAATTTTAATTTTTTTTAAATAATTCATCTATCATATAAGATTAAAAATAAATGAATTTTATATTTTAATTAATTAAAATATAATTAAAGTGTTGCTCCTAAAATATATAAATATTTATTGTTAAAATATTGGGAGAGAGAGAAAAGGAGAGCGATAGGAACTTTAAAAATTTAAAATTCTTGGAAGTGCAATGGCAGAGAGACCTGTGCCTTGTTCCCACGCTTGACATTGAGAATCGCGCGCTCGTGGCGCGTGGGACACAAGAGAATGCCAAGTGCTGTGATCAGGTGCGGCAACCATCATAAAGATAAACGTGACCACATCAGCTCATGGCCTGCCACGTGTGCGAAACGAAATGAAAGTATGATTAGAGATGGTGATGATCATTCAATTGAGCTTAGAGGACAAATATTGCATGCTTTAGGTCACAGAGGAAAAGGAGACACATGAGACAAGGGCTAAAAGGAGAAGGCAATTAGTAATTAATTAATGGGTCAAAGCGGAAAAAGGGGAAATATAGGGGGAATGGTAATTAATTAAGTTGAGAGCAGAATGATAAGGCAGAATAATGAGTGGGTCAAGGGTTCCTTAAAAAGAAGGGGTTGAACACAGATTTGCACCTTCGCTACCAGACAAAACTTCTATTAATATCACATGATGTCACCAACGACCCTTCTTCTTCTTGTGTTTTGCCCCCAAGAAAAACAATATTCTTTTAATGCATCCTTCAATAGGGTTATTTAAGATATTTTACTTTTTTTTTCAGTTGGATTTTTTAGTCCACTGTGTTTGGGATGACTTTTAAAATCTCTAAAATTATTTATTCATATAAATTGAGATAATACTCCTCTCACATACTTAGTATATCATAAGTCACAATTGAAAAATTATTTTGAAAACTCTAATTACTATTTTAAATAAGCATGTTTGGATCAGCGGCCACTTATTTTATAAGTGTTTTTTACGTAAGTCCAGACAAAACTCCTCTCACATATATTTATCTCATATATTATAAATCACAATTAAAAAAATACTATTGAAAGTTCTGATTACTATTCCAAATATCTACGTAAATTATAATTAAAAAATATTTTATAAATACATTTCACACTAGTCTCAACTCAAAAACCCTCTTCCAGCATCCCGCTTCTTTGATTCCCCCCAACAATACCATGGACTGCAATAATAAATCAATGTAATATTAACTACAGAATTAATGTGTGTTTTGATTTTTAAATAAAATGTAATAGATTATTTTTAATAATTATTTATAATTAATATATAACACACAAGTATATCTTTTTTTAAGAAACACAAAGTTTATCTTAACATAATTATCATAGAAAAAATTGTTAAGAACTATGTTGTTGCCATCACCATCGCACTACCCTGTTTGGGATCATCCAACAAGGCTCATCGTCGCCTCTAGTTCTAATTGTGTGTGTCGCATAAATATAACATACACAACAATTTAAAATACATATATTATTATATATATTATGTGTCCAAGATATTTTAAAACGCTGGATAGATGTTAATTCAATGATATCTTGCAACATAAATCAACCTACACACCGCAACCAAACACGGATTCGCCTTGACTCAAAGATATTTTCTTCTTAATAATAATAATAATAATAATAATAATAATAATAATAATAATAATAATAATATTATTATTATTATTATTATTATTATTATTATTTTAACTTGTTTTGCGAAGGCATGGGGCAGAGGAGGCCTAGTTGCAAGGGAAGGTGGGTACTTGAGTGACATGGAACTCAGCCATGTCTGGTAAGGTTTCAATTCCATTTTGCCCCACCCACTGCCTCTAGCCATCAATGTTCAATTATCTTCATCTCCCCTCGTCTCTCCCTTTTACATATTCATATAACTATATATTTTCTTATCTAAATATAAGATCTAATTGATTTTTTAAAGAGATTAAGAAAAAAAAATAAATTATTTAATCATATTAAATAATTATATTCTATACTGGTTTATAAAATCAAACAAATTAGTATGGAAAAAAAATAAATATAGTTACTTTAAAGTAGTTTAACTAGCATTCATAATCTTTCACAAAAAAAAGTAACTAAATTTTATATTTAGGACCATATGTAATATTGAAAGGAGTAAGATTTAAATAAAAATATTAGTTCACAAGTAAATGAAACATTTGTGTATAGATTACACATAATCTAACAAAATATAGTTATTGGAGTATAAATTTGATTGACTGTTATTTTTAACTCAAATTAGTATCAATTTAGGCTTTGCAAAAGGAAAGAAAAAAAAGAGGTTAAGGTGTAAACTCATCCAGAAAGTATTCGCAAAATCTTAAACATTTACAAACCCATTAATATCTTAAATTCTATGCAAAAGGCAAATTCATAATATGGTTGTTTATATTTGTAATTGGTATAATTTAGTTGTAAATTTCCTATTCCATATTGATAATAGCTTTAAGCCGTTCTAATTTTTAGGGAAAATTAAGTGCCTGTTTGGATTAGAGGTAGAAAAATGACTTTTTTTTCCAAATGGGCTTTTACAGAAGTCAGATTGGAAAAAAATCAGATTGTAAATGTGACTTATGTTTATTGACGATGACAAAAGTAACTTTTTTCTAACATTGAATATGTTTGGATTAATGTTTGAAAAGTATGTTTAGATAAAAAATGACTTAAAATGGCATGAATCTTATTGGACGTTACACACACACATATTATTTGTATATATTATGATAACCAGAGTGAAAAAATGTACATAAAATTTGATAAAGTAAAAAAAAGTTCAATTATTATTTTAAAAAATACACTAAAATATTATTTGTATATATTATAAGTTGATGGAACCACGAGATTTACTGAATTATTCAAGACATACTTCAAAACTAACAAATACTTAGTTATAAGGGAATATATATTTTTGATGAATTATAAAGATAAAATAACATAAAATAGTAAAAATTTAGTTCCTTTTTTTTATTTGATGAAGGAAATAATCTTATTCATTACTTTCTGTAAAATTCATAAAAAAAAAAAATAAAGGAGGGTCTCAGGAGGATGAAAGAGGACAAAACGTGGCCACATGTATACAAGGGTTGGCCCACAAATGGGGGAAGATAAGAATAATAAACCAAGATTACAATCTTCTATTCAGGAGCCTCACCGCGCCAAGTAAAAAAGCTACTTCAGTCAGCTTCTTATAAAAGTTACTTTTTTTTAAAAGCTTAGTAGAAAATACCGGGTTCTCAAATGGTGGCAACTGGACTTTTCAGCTTTTTAAGGAGTAACTGGGCTTTTTTCCCTTCTCACCGTGGACCCAAACAGACCCTAAGTTATTTGAATCATATAATGATGTCAAAGTCTCAAATTAGCGTTTTCTTAAATTAATTGTATGAAAAGCTAAGGTGCTTAGTTGGAACGCCCCCATCTAACATGTTATAACTCATTTCCACCACAAAAATGTCTGAATCTATATTGAAAGAATGAAATTAATTAGCCTTTTGGGAAGCATGTCCAAACACTTGGACATGTCATTTCAATATATTGATTTGATCATTATTAGATTTAAATGAAGTTATGTTTTTTCTAATGTGATTTTTTTTATCCATAAGATTTGAATCAACTCAATTGTTATTATTATTGATGATTCCTACATTTTAAACACAGGAAGATAATAGTATAATGCATTTGTGGATGGATGGATGGAAGTTCAGGTTTGGTGCACAGATAAATCTGAACATTGTCAATATCAGCACATGTGTAAAGTGATATCCTCAATAGATGAGGCTCACAAGTCACAACAACTCACAACACTTCCCACATGATATGTTGTCGTGTTTTAACTATGACTTAATTATACTCGTTTCTTTTCGATTTTAAATACAAAAATTAGATAAATAATTTATAAATATTAAGAATAACAAACATGTGCTTGTTTTTCCAAAATATATACCTCATTTGATCCCTACTCATATTAATAGTAACCCCTTAATATATACAATGAATAGGGATAGCCTTGTTAAAACAAAATTAACCTTTTAACTAATTCTTACATTTAAAATTAGATCAAATAATTCAAAAATTTGAAAGAGAGAAAAAAAAGGGGGAAAGTTGGTGCCTAACAAGGTTAAGAGGATAATGGGCCAAGTGTATGTTCGAGTTAGCATTTAAAAAGTATGTTTACATAAATCGAGACAAAACCCATTTCACATACTTATCTTGTACATTATAAGGTCTGTTTGAGTTGGTGGTTGAAAAGCTCGTTCACACAAGTCGAGACAAAAATTATCTCACAAGCTTTCCTCGTATATTGTAAATCACGTTAGAAAAACAACTTCTACCGCTAATCCAAACAAGCATTAAGATCTATTTGGGTTCACGGCCATAAACCCAAACGTGCGGCCACAAGAAAAAAAGCACAGAGGGAGAGTGTTTGGGTTCACGTTATAGTTGACTGAGTTTTTATGGGATAAGTTGCTTCTAATAAAAGTCCACTGATCCTTCTTTTTTCCCACGGTAGCTCGCCATCACCACAGGAGGGGGGACAGGCAAGAGAAAAAAAGACTATGGGCTCCACCTTACTTCATGCATCCTGGAGAGAGAGAAATGAAATAGTAAAAGTTCTCTTTTTCCCCTGTTTAGTCATTTGCAAGAGTGACATTTTAATTCAATAAAAATGAAATGTAAATATTTTAGCAGAAAAATAACATAATTAATTAACTGGAAAATAATATAATAAATATATTTTATTTAAAATATTTATATATATATATGAAATATACATTTTTGTAATAAATATTTCAATATTTGGTGTAGATGTCTATAACCTTCTAAGATGAGTCTTTTAGAATTCTACACTTAAATCATATAACCTATGATATGAATGACTTAGTAAGAGTTGACTATAATAAATGTAAATAACCTACAAAGACTTTATATTATATCATTATGTATAATTATTATTTTGTTGTAACTCTTATATTAGAAGTTAAGGATTTGTGGCCTATAAATAGTAGACATGCATCAAAACTTTTTATACCATTACAAAAAGCTTTTTATGTTGTTTATTCTCTATATTATTTAGTAATAACTCATTATTATCATTCACAATATATACAATTAATATATCTAGTTTTCAATAAGATTCATGCCCTTTTAAATCATTTCCCATCTAAATGGATTTTCAAACGTTAATCCAAACATGTTTAAGGTTAGAAAAAAAGTCACTTCTGTCACCGCTAATCCAAACATAAATCACATTTACAATATGACTTTTATCCTATCTGACTTTGCTTGTTTGGAAACTCTGTTTCCAATCGGGCTTATTTTATAAACCCGATTTACTTAAATCTCCACCACATATTTACCTCGTAGACCGTAAAAGTAACCTCGTAAACCGTAAAAGTTACTTCGTATTCAGTGAATCACGATTTATAAGCACTTATGGAGTTTCCATAAGCTAATCTAAAATTGAAAAAAAAAATTACTTTTCTACCTTTAATCCAAACAAACACTAAATCATATTAAAAAAAACAGCTTTTACTGTAAACTCAAACAAGCGCTTCCACCAAAGAGCATCTCAACATATCTTGTTCATAGAATTTACCATTTTTCTTTTTCACTATAACAATTGTTTTTTTGTTGTTACAAATATAACAATTGTTGACAACATTCACTGTTTGAAGGCGAGAGATCAGAGCAAGGACGCTCATGAAATAATAAACATCATATCACGACATTCCAAGTCAAACTTTAGTAGGGAAAAAAATAAATAAAACATTTGACTAAGTAGCTCCAAAAGTCAGCATCCATTATCGCACAAATTTCTGAACCGATTCACAGAAGATTAGATATTTATCCATATCCATGAATGAACAATTGAAAAACTCCAAATTAAAAAAGCTTGCGCGTTCTATCACACAGTAGTGAGAACCCAGAAAAGAAAAAGTCACTACTATTCATGCGCGCGCGCTCACAGATATCGATCAATCAGCAGTGGATTAAACAAGCTCTTTCAATTTCTTGTCTTTTGATGTTGTTATCCAATTGTGAGTGTGTCTGATTTGAAATGTTTATTGGACTCACATGTATGATTATTCTTCATCAAGCCAGCTTCCATGGCATTTATATATGGATATAGCTTACACCCATGTATCAATAATGAAGCTTATAAAGGGAGTCATCTCTCGTTAAGTTCGTGAGTTGTCTCTGTATTATCAAAAAGTGGAGTGTGGTGTCGGCTTCAGTTAGTTTTCAAAAGGAGAACATTGGAATAGCAACCATCAAATTTGGTTGTCCAATTGTGATAACAAATAGTTCATAGATAATTCATTAGTGAGACTGAGATGATCCTCCTTTACATTGCAAGAGGTTGCTTGATTTAGATTAGCTTTTTTTTTTTTGGGTAACTGTATTGCTCTTCATTTTTATTTTTTTTAACAAATGTATAGGGTAGTTTAGCATGCTAAAAAGACTCCCACAATTGGAGCCCAAGAAAAATGAAAAATTTAAAATGCCAAGTAAAAGTTCTAAATTGATTAAAAACCCAACATGGATTAGGTCTAAAGTCGAACGGAAGCCGTCATTCCCTTACAACTTGACAAACCAAAGTTCAAACGAACTTGGATTCTCTCATTTTCCCTTACTCTCCTATTCCCTCCTTTTCTTTAATCTGAACCATTAGATTAAGATCTCAACCCGGTTCAGATTTAATATAATATAAAAATATAATAATAATAATATTTTTATAATAATAAATACTATTTTTATAATAAAAGAAAGATCTGAACCGTTCAGATCTTAATCTAACGGTCCAGATTAAAGAAAAGGAGGGAAGAGAAGAGTAAGAGAAAAAAAAAAGAAATCCAAATCCAGTTCAAACTCTTATTAGGGGAGGTGCCCACATTTAGCACCCAACAGTATCTCGAATATGATTGTCTTCAATAGGAGGACACTTGTACTTAGCCAAAAAAAAAAGTAATAAATTTTGGTTACAATTAATTAAAACCAACCCCCCCCCCCCCCAAAAAAAAAAGAACACCACACAAAAATAAAAAAGGATGTTACCTCTTCAAACCCCAAATGGTATACAACTAATACAAGGGTGTGCAGGTGACCCTTCCCTATAAGAAAAGGTTAGGTTCGGGATAAAAATTTTAAAAAGAAAAGGTTAAAACATGTGGTAAAAAACCCAAACCACCTTTTTGAGAGTGGTTTTGAAATTGGGGCAGGGAATAACCTACCCCAATTCATTAAAATTAAAAACTATAATTTATCATCTAACTACTAATATATTCGAAACATCTCATCTCACCACATCTAAAACCATCCTTCCAATCATAGTCAGAAAAACCAAAGTGATCAACGCGTCTTTACTAGCCATCATTAACTACAAAAAGCTCACTTTTAAAAGCCGATGTGTGTGTTGTGTGGGTAATGCCCCACAGGACTCAACATTGTTGCCAATTGGAGCCATTCCAATTCTAACTTCGTCAAGTAGAAGGGAGCGCAAGAAATTCCGATTGCCGCAAAATCAGAAACAAAAACTAACATCTAATATGTATCATGCCTTACAAGGATTTAGAAGGTGATGACCAAAATGTATATATAATCTCTCTCTTCTTTTCAGTTTCCAGGGTTCATGTAAAGCAGCTGGAGAGAAACTCATGTACAAGCATCATGCGGCAGAAAGGTGAATTTCCCAGCAAGTTAAAACTGTCTGGAGAAAAAACGTGCGCATGAAAAATTGAACCTCAAAAGGGAGTGAACGAGGCAAGAAAACATGCCTTCGATTATTTTCCTTCAGCCTGATTCTGATTTGAAACTGCAGGAACACTGCTTGTAACAACATTGCTGGGAAATGCAGTACTACTGAGCGGAACATTGCCGGGAAATGCCATACCACCGGGGGGAATGCTGCTTGTAAAAACGCTGGTGGTAAATGCAGTGATACTAGGGTGGATTACGGTGTTTCCTCCAGTCATATCGGTGGCTACTTCAGCTTTTCTCTGATCTACATTCATAGGTTGTGAGGCTAAAGTAACAGTAGCTTGCAAAACTTGCGGGGCACTGGCAATGTTTGCACTCTGCTGTTTTGGCACTGTTTCAGCCGCTGAGCTTGTAACCCTGACAGCATGAGCAGGCATTAAGTCCATGCCGGTCTTTTGTGAGTCCACAGGTGTTGCCTCATTCATAGCATGAAGTTGTTGCAACCTGTAATCGGTCTCGGGCCTACGACAAACCTTCCTAAGCGGAACAATTTCCTGCCAAGCAAACAACTAGGATGAGTCAACAAAAATATATCAAATAAGTAAAATAAATAAATTTTTGGTCAAGCAGACTCATCAATATAGCTTTCCTAAAAATGTACAGCCAATGCCTCATTGTGATTCACTGATTTACAATAATTCTGCATTCCATGTTTATCCAGACAATGATGCCAAACATCAAATCAGAAAACAGCGCTTTAATATGGCCACATAATCAGAAAAAGAAGAGTAGGCAATCTTACATCTATCTGATTGGAAACATTTAGAAGTCATTTAAATCAACAATTACAGTATAACATATAAAGACCCATGGAACTGGAGTGAAAATGACTTGTTTGGTAATTAAGAGTTATACATTTAGAAGATACTCGAAGAGGTGTTCCCAGTAACTAAATACAGGAGGCAATACCCACTATAGATTAGACAAGGTACTTGGACACAAATTATTATCTAGTTCCAGGATGTAAGATAAAAGTGATCGGGTCCAATCATGAAGAGATGAGTGCCACAATAGTACATCATAATCAAATTGGGTACCTCTGATTGATCATGATCATAACGGACCAGAAATCTACAACGACAGCCTCTAACATCATGCCTTCGTCTTTGAGCATCAAGGACATGAGCATCGAAGTAAAGAGCCTGCTCCTTACCTTCCTACATGTTGCAAAACCGGAACTTAAGATTTAAGAAAGAGAAATGGAAAAATAATTTTTTCTTGAAAAGAAATTATGAAAAGTAAAGGAAGTGCAAATGGGGATCATATCAATGTTTTTAACTCCACATCCAGCTACTGATATTCCCACCTGAAAACACAGTATGAGATCACCAGGGAGAACTGCCACACATTCGGATGATTCACATGGCAGAGAGCGTGGCCGAATATTTTTTCGCACGTTAACCCACTCATCTTCCTCAGGTCCAAAACCAGCAAATCGGACCAGAACTTCCTGGAACAAAAAAGATATTATTGCAAGGATCAAATTGGTGGGAACCCAAAGCAATATAAGATGAAGAGCATGACAAATTCCTCCTGGGGCAACAAATTAAAGATATTTACAGCACGACTATAGAGTGGCCTAAAAACTGAGAACCAAATCAATTTTATTCTTGTAAATAAAAACCACTATGGTAACATAGTTGGGGTTAAAATTATCACTCAGAAGTACATTCCTCAGTCATTCAAACAGCAAAAAATTGGATAAAAATCAAACAGCTGGCATTGCAAAGCAGTGGTTCACCCAAAAAAATGACTACTTATGACATCAATTGTTGATAGCAGCAACACTAACACTTTTGAATGCCTATAAATATCTTACAAGTACAAACTTCATGCGAGCAGCCCCACAACTGATATGAACATGCATATGAAAATGGATCAGTTAAAAAGTCACAAAATCAGCAAGATATTGTTAATTAAAGAAAGAAAAGGGAACAAAACCTAGATACCAGCTATGAAAAGGCCCTACTAATTCTTTTAAATACATTCAGAACTGAGATAAGTTCATCCTGAAATTACCGGATCACTGGTTTCCAAATGCCTGTGGGATAGAAAGTTTGCAACGTCGTACCTTATAGACAAAAGACCAAAAGTCAGGTCTGCATATCAAAGATAGCGTTTTTTTTTTTTTTTTTGGGGTGGGGGTTTGTAGGGGCGCGAAGCAACAAAATAATATTGTAGACATGAATGGTTAGAAATATTGACCATGCTCCATCCCTTCCAGACTTAGCTTCAAACTCCATTGCTGAGTTCTCTGGAGCACCTTTTCCTGTTGAAACTGAGGGGAATAAAATGAAGGCAATATATGTTAATACATAATATGACAAATTAAAACATGAGAGCACAGACACTCTAGACAATAGGCTCTAAACAACAATTGATATGAAGTGAGACAATATTTCATGATCCAGGCGTCTTAATCACAATTCAAGACTTCAAACAGCCAAGAAGAAATTGGTATTCAAGCCAGGACCTTCATAGCAGCGAACAAGTTGTCTTGCTTCCCAGTTAAACAATATTATCACATACTTCCAAACAAAAACTGAGCAAAGATGACCATAAATCAAGATAAAGTTCTAATAACTATGGTTTTGGTATAGACTGACTGTGTCCATTACGCCTTATACGATGATGATACAATCAACACTTAGAAAATTAGACAGTTAACATGAGTTTTCAGTGTTTGAAATTGTCTAAGGTCCAGATGAAATCTTTTAAGACAACAGGTTCAGTATAACAGACATATCATGAATGAAGCACAAAGTATCAAGTGCATAAAAGAATAGCAGAGTTAGTTCCCCATATAGTTTCAAAAAAGCATGGAACACTGAGAAACTACCTCTTGTATAGCTCACCTTGAAAAAATCGAAATATTTAAATCATTACCAATAACACTAATCATTCATTATGTTAATATGTGCACTTACAAGTCAATATTCTCAATGCTCTACTATAAGCTTAAAGTAAATAAATAATATCGTCTCATCAATAATAAAAATTTTAAAAAATATATATATAGTAGATTCTGAATATGTTAAATATTATAATTAAAAAAAAAAGCAGAATGAATAGTTTGACTTAGAAGCTTAAACAGTCATAAATGGCAGTGTTATGGCAGCCATGGAGAGGGCCTCAAAACAAATGCAGGTGAAGTTACTGAAAACTTGGCAAGATAATGAGCACATTATAACATGCAATAGAAGGTTCCAGAAGAGTGAAATTCTATACCCTAAGGGCAGGAAGAATTGTTAACATACTTTCTTAAAGGGGCCGCTTAAATTCTAATTGGCATCAATGAACATGAACCTTAAAATTCTAATTGAAACCTTGACCCATTCTCCGCTCTTTTTTTAAATAGAGATAGGAAATGTCACTGGACACAGTTCATAAGCACAAAATTATCAAATTGAAATTAGTTAGTATGTAAACTAGAAAATGAAAGAGTAGAAAATGGTACAAGGAAATTGGGTGGATAGGGCTTGTAATGGGAGGAAGCAGAGACCTTTCCACAAACAATAACATGCACACTACAAAGTTTAAACTTGAAAAGAAGCCTCAAGAAGGTGCCACCGTATTATACATTCTATCTAGGAAAGTAAAAACCTATATTTTAGGAAAAACCAGCAGAACCAACTTAAATAAATTAGGCACCCAAGAAGAGAAAAAGCAAAATACAAGCTTAGTTGGTAGTATCATCAACACAGATACAAGATTCAACCAAAATGAATACACCGATATAAAGGTACCAGAAAATGACAAATTAAAAAGAAAAGAAAAAAAGATGTCAATGAACCAAAGTGCAACAATTTCTACCTGAAGCAGGAGGTATAGGAGCAGCCATTGGTTGAAGCATATTTCTAACAGGGGTTGAATCATCTCGAACCATAGGAGTGATACTTAACTTTCCAGGAGCCTTACTAGATTTTGCCCTTATAGCATACCGTTTATTTTGAAACCAGTTCCAAACCTATAATAAAGTGGACTGATAAGAAAAAGAAGGAAGAAGATATTTTTTACCTAAAAAAAATACAGTTGTCACATTCATACTTGCTTCATCTGCACAGTAATCTTTCCTTTACGGTCAGGAGATTCACTACAACCAAAACAAAAGGAAATGATAAGATCAATCCACTGCCCACTTTCATGAGCAGAACAAACAATACTTAAATACCTTGCAGTAATCAAAGAATCATAATTATGTAGCACACCTGAACTTCTCTGCAAGAGCTGTGAGAACATCACGCGCTGGCATAGCATTATTATGCTCTTGCAAAATTGTTTCCATTTCTGTAACCTATACAAATATTGTTTATAGAAAATATACTCCCAGAATCCAAACATCTAGTAATCCCATCATAAATTTGAGCGTGTCTTTACAAGGCATCATAGAGAAAAGTACACAGAACAATATTTAAATAATAAACATAATTTGAACATGGAACCATACTAAGACTTTCACCTACTTAGCATTTACAGATGTGTATGTATTAATAGTCTTGAAAAATGTTTGGGAGTAAACATATTTACATATGCACCCAAAGGTCTGTGATAGCAGCCTAAAAGCTCGATGATTGGCACAATAGTGCATGTAATAATCTAAAGTGTATCCACATACACCTTCCTAGTTTATTGAATGAAGAAAAAATGTTAAAGCTCAACTATCCTCTTATTTATGCCATGCAGCCACTCTATTTGTTTGCCATAGCCAATAGGCCAAGGTGATTAACAAAGGTGCTTCGACACTATTGCAGGTGGCAGATTTTGAGGGAAGAAAGAAAAGGCAATCAAATGGCAGTTCTCCAGAGCTGGTGTGAGCTTTCATTTCTGTTTTAAAAGAAAGTTTAGCTAAATACCAAATTGGGTAAAGAGAAGAAAGACGGCATTGTAATGTTTGAGATCCACAGTACAAACACACTACCTTGTGAATAAATAAATTTGGGCACTAGATGATGGTATTGACCCCTTGGTACCAGGCAAGCCTTCATGGACAACATCTACACCAGAGGGGCAGAGTATAAAAAGTTATCCAAGGTTCATGATAAAAATGTTTAACTAGAATTGCTTCAGCTGGAACCTCAACTAAGTTAATGATAGGGACTTCGGGAGGACCAAAGCTTTAGATAACAGTGTAGGCGAGGAGACTTAAATTGTAGAAACCTTGGCAATTTCCAGTGTTGGTGCTACACCAACACGAATAAATATCCTTTATCCACAAATCCACAGCACGCATGCAAGCTAGGCAGTCCATAGAACCATCTAAGACACAGTATAAGCCGCAATTTGAACAAGCTAAAGCCTCGTGAGAAAAAGAATGGATGAAAATGTACGCCAAGCAGCACCATTCGAGATTCGACGCAAGAAATAGAGCGTTTCATGTCCAAAGAAGCACAAAAACAAGAAGAAAAATAAAAACTCTCCTTTTTTAATTGAATGAAACAGAAGACAAATGAAAGAATTGCGAGCCTCAAAATCAAACAGATATTACCCAGAGGCCGACTTAACAAAATCAGGAAAAAAAAATCGAAAATTAGCCTCTAAAAACGCATTCATTATACAAACAAAAGAAAGCACCAGGAAATAGAGCGGGAAAAACACTACAATGGAACTATCCATACAGAAAATTTCAACAAAAAAGTGCTAAATCAAGCTCAAAAGCAGGTTTGCGCGACTCATGCACGTGGTTTACACACAAAAAAAAAACACAAAATTTCAATCGGAACTTAAATAGACGAATACCTCAATCTGAGTGAAGCGGAAGGCAGGGCCTCCGTTACTGGGTGGCCTACCCATGGCCTCTTTTCTCCTACGCTTTCCGTGAAGCAACGCCCAACAAAGCGATCACACAAAGAGAATAAGAAAAATCAGATACAAATTGTTTTGTTGAGCACAAATATGCTAATGCGAGAGGGGAAAATGCAAAGGCGCCTATGGAACTAATTTGAAATCGGTTATGAAATTGAGAAACAGAGAGGGGGAAAAGGGTAACATGGGCGTTAGGATTCAAACCTTGTGATGTTGCGAAGACGAGAAGAGTGAGGCAGGTGACAGGCACGATGACGAGAGACAGGATCGTCTCTCTCGTTCAAGGCCCACTTTGTGCGAATGGGATTTTTATTTTTGTATATCCCTATCTCTCTTTTAAGTTTTAATCAATTTTTTAACCCAAAAATAATGCTAACTTGCCATTTGCCAAGTCCATTTTTTAACTCCTTTTTAGTTTTTATACAACGTCCCTTATAAAATTATCTTTAATTCTTGTTAGTAATTGGTATGTTCTCCCCATTAATTTTTTTTTCATCATACAATTTGAACTATCAACATATTTTAAGAAAAATCAAGCCATGTTAACTTAATCCACCATTTAAAAACTTGTTTGCAAATCCTCATTACAAAATTTATTGGCTAAACGTACCTAAAAAGTCAGGTCCTTCTTTGAGTGGGAGGGTTTATTTTTCAGTTATGTACAATATATATTCAGCTATATGTAAATGTCTTTCATTGTATACATAGTTGAAGATAATTTACACTCATATCTTATAACAAATTTTAGATAATTTCTGGCAATAAATTTTTAGTAGGAAATTATTTTTATCAATTTTTATTTTTTTATTATCTTGGTTTGTAGTTCATATCTATTACTCCCTCCGGTCCTTAATACAAAATATATTTACCTAATTTAATTATATTAAAAAAATTAGTTGAATTAGTTAATATGACATGTATTTTCTTAAATAAATAAGTCATTTTCTTGAATTCATTTCTTCCCTCTTTTTTTTTATTATGGTTGAGAGAGTATCAATAGGGGTAAATTAGGAAAAGAATAACTGATATGAAAAATATGTCATATATTTAAGACCAAGATTAACTCCTTAAATATATCTTATATTAAGGACTGGAGAATTAGTAAATTTTTTTAATCTTACATTGAATTGTATCCTCCTTCATTAGTTTGGATTGAGTCCGCAAATCAAATTATAAATAATTTGACATACACTTTCAAAACAACTATAGAACAAACCATAATTATCTGCCGCACTATGTTATTCTTCAACCAATAAAAACAAAAGACTGACTTGCTTCCTTTTTTTTCATCGAAGAGCTCTATGATCTACCTTGTATAGATTTGGCAGATAATTAGAAATTCAAATTCAAAATGAATCTTTAAAACGGGGCTGTAATGCTCTACACAAAAGCAGGAAAATAATCTATATAGATTATAGGGACTTTTGTTCTCCTTGATCACCCACCACCTTCTTCTAGGAAGAGGTTGGTGTTGAGGGTTGAATAATTAGTTTTATAACTAAGTTTGTATATTAATCTCTTAATGGATTAATGAATTTCAGTATGTTATTCAAAAAAAAAATCTATATAGGATATAGGCGCCCATGAAGATAAATGCCCAAGATTGATTAATCAATTATGCACAGTTAAAGAGCCAGAACTAGCACCTTCAACTAGTATTGGGCCTTAAGGCCCAAATAAATTAATAATGGGTCAAAACCCATCAAGGTAGCCCAGGACCCAGGTCCTCGTTTTCACTATTTTCTTTCGTTTTTTTGGGGCAAATTTTCACTATTTTTCTCTATGATCTTGGTTTAATGTGAAGGGACATTGATCCCAACAAGTAAAGGGACACTCCCTCATAATCCCTAAAGTTTAGGGTTTGTTAGTTTATCATCATTAAATAAGAGAAAATTAGTGTAAATCCAAGTAGGTTATATTGTTGTATGAGCATTGTTGCTCTTTTATCATCAATAATACATATGATTTCTTATCTTGATTCTTCTTATTTCTCTTTAATCACTAAAGTTAATACACCCTCCATTCCGAATAAGGGTCCCAAATGAAATTGTAAATCTTGGACCTGTCAGTTCTTTTAAACTGTAATTCTTCATCACTGGTTCTTAGCATCTATATCTATTTGAGGAACTCTAGTAAATCTAAACTTAATTGCAACAAAGTATGGTAGAGCTTTCATGATGTAAAATTGATGAAACTGTGAAGTTTATTTAGTATTTTGGCATTAAAGCGATGGTTAACAAATTCGTCATTATTTCTCTTGGATCACTATAGTTAACAAATTTGAACAAATACAACACACTCTATCTAAAATATCATTGTGTATAATATATATATAAGTGAGGGAAATTAGTATGAAAAAAATTATAGATATTGGAGATAAAATAAATCAATATATTCTATTTTAGATCAAATTCAATCCCTAACTAACTTATATACAAGGAAGGCAAGTACACTATCATCTTTAAAAAGTGTGATCTGTATTATTACCAATAATTGAAAAAAAAAAAAAGCACACACACACATTTCAAAGTGACTAAAGCGTGTATGTGTAATTAGAGGCTGATTGGAATGGTTTATGGATTGTATAAGTCCGATTCATGTAAATTGAGATTAAACTCTTCCACATATTTACCTTGTAGACCGTAAAAGTAACCTCATAAACCGTAAAAATTACCTTATATTCTATAAATCACGATTAAAAATAATTTATGAAGCTTCCAATTACTATTTCAAACAGACTCACATATATAACTTAGAGTGTAAAGAAACAAAGAACGAGGTGGGGAATTAGGTGCGGAAGCAAATTGTAGTTCGGACAAGGTAAGCAACCTATGTGGTTGGCTACAAGAAACCCATTGTTCTGACACCAATGTATTATATAAAAATATCCACCGGCATGTGAAAATAAATATATAAATAAAATGATATTTCCCGCCTCCGTTTAACTAGGACCAGCTCATACTATGAACTCAAAGATGCTGTACACTTCATCAAGTACACAGGGTACGTAGGGTATGTGAATAAACATATAGGTTCATAAACCTTGTTAACTTATTATATATTAATAATTATATATTTTTGGGAGAACAATAGGGGTTGTCACTGTGTTGCCAAGAGGCTGTTTGGCATTGCTTTTATTAATTGAATTTATTATATAAGCCCGATTTACGTAAATCGAGATAAATCCTCTCCACATATTTATCTCGTAGACCGTAAAAACACCTCGTAGACCGTAAAAGTTACTTCATATTCCGTGAATCACAATTCATAAGCACTTATGGAGCTTCCACAAGCCATTCCAAACAGCCTCCAAGTCTGCACTCTGCGAAATTAGGCGAAAAGTGCGGTCATATTTAATTCTGACAATTCAGGCATCATATTAAGCGTCTGTTTGCGAAATTGTTTAAGAACTATCTCTGCTTAAGTTAAGATAAAATTTTTTATACATACTTATTTCGTATATCATAAATTATATTAAAAAAGTAGCTTTTATCACTAATCCAAATACACACTAATACGGTATAGTGCCTTTTTCTACTTAAATAATACATTTATTGAAGAATTATTTAATGCAAAATATAATTTACTTATAAAATAATTAATATTTATTTTTTATTATATCCTTATAATTAATGTTTATTTTTAATTTATACACTTATTAAAATTTTAAATACATATTTTAATAAGGATAAAAATGAAAAAAAAATTAGAATATATTTAATAAATAAATTAGTTAAACTGTCATATCTTATAAACATGAGAAAGTAATGATTATTTCACGATTGACATTCAAATTTCCATTCAAGTATTGGATGTTGGGAATTTTTTACAAGTTAATCTCTTCCATAAATTCTCAAAACACGGCAATGGAGTCTTGTTGTTACCAAATCCTATATTTTAAATTTGATCATTGCCCATTGAGGATGACCTATTTTAATTTAAAGACACTAATAGCATGTTTAAAATTTTTGATGTTATTTTTTTGGTTTTTCCTATATTAATTATTAATTAGCACTGTGCAAAAAAGGGACAGGAAAACCGGTGAACTGATCGGTGGTCCAGTCCGATTGGGGTAAAAAATCGTCGAACCGGTTGGAACCGGCAGTCGAACCGGTCCCCCCCTTTTTTAAAAAAATAATAAATTTTTTTATTCCTCTAATTACTATCCTGCGCTATTTTTTTAGGGAAAAATGAAAGTTTGAAGACCAAAATGAAGAGAAAAGTAAGTAAAGAAAGAACAAATCTAAAAAAAAAAGATATTAGGGATATAATAATTAATTAATTATAGAAAATGAGATATAATTATATAAGTACAGGCACAATAACTAATACTAATAAATTTTAAGCATTTTTTTTCTAAAAATCTTTATTTTTATCTATAGAAGTTTAAAAATATATTAATATATATATTACTACTAATAAATTATAATATTTTAATATGACCGGTCTAACCACTTATCTGACATCGATTGAACTATTGACTCTTGAATCTGTAATGTGACCAGTCCATTAATAGGTCCGATTTTTTGTTCCTTATTAATTAGCCTCACTCTATTGAATAAGATGAGGAAAAAGAAAAATTGGATTTTTCTACAGTCGACGGCGTTTGATTGGGCTTTTCATCTGGAAAAGATTTTTCCCACCTAAACCCATTTTTATCCATATAGATGAAAATGATTCCCACCAATAAGCTAAGGAAAATGGGCTCTTCCTTGAGAAAATCTTGTGAAAATATCGATTTGCCCCCAATGTGTGTTCGGACTGCAATGGAGGGTGGAAGGTGGTGACGTTGACAGTGAAGGACTGAAGGTCGTGATGAAAGAACGATGGTGGTCTCTTCTCTCGATTTCCCTCTCTCTGTTATTGGCCCTTTCTCTGCTCCCAGTCGGCTAGATCGACGGTGAAGGTGGAGGAGTGGAGGGTGGAAGGTGATGGTGGAGAGGAAGGTCATAATTTCGACGGTGAAGGTGGCGATGAAAGGAAGTCAATTAGGTTGGGATTGTTAAGATAAATAGAAGATATCTTGAGATTACTTTGGGACAGAGATAAAGGCAAACTAAAGAGTTTGAACACTTGAATTTCTGCCAACGATGAGGATCTGACCACCCTTCCTTCATCGTCACCTCTTCTTCCCATGAGTTATTCTCTGTGCACAACTGACGTCGGATTTTGTGTTAGTGCCGATCTGCAATTTTGGGGATGGGGATGAGCAGAGGCAGTGTGATTTTAGGTGGGAGTTACTAATTTATAACATTAATTTATAATAATAATAATAATAATAATAATAATAATAATAATAATAATAATAATAATCGTGGTCGTGGTGATCATAAATCAAGGGCAAATATTTTCCCGTCTCATTTTAATCCTACTAAATATAAATTTTTCTGTAAACCTATTTTCTTTTTTATTATATATCAAGCCCCTTTATAACAAAATATTTTCTATTCATTTCCAACTCATTCTTTGATCCAATGGGCCCTAGTATCTGCTCACTTTCTGACTTACTCTCACTCCACATAAATAAAAACATTTGTAGAAAATAAGTTTGTTTTACATATTTATTTCATCTAATCAAATTTAACTAATTTTTGGGACCTACACGATTTGGTTATTTGTATGTAAAATGATAGGATGAAGTGTAAAATAAATATATTTTATGATTAAAACATAAAACTTGAAAATCTATCACTTAAAATTGTTTTGTAGTTAACATTCAGGAAAATTTCAATAGAATACGACTTAAATTTATAAAATCCTAAAAAATTTGTTAATTCTTAAAAATAATAGAAATGTTATATGGTAAGAATCTTAAAATTTGAAATGTGTGTGTTTTTTATCGAAATGCCCATAATATTTAATAAAAAAAAAGAAAAAGAAAACAAACACCCTTTGCCCTCTTCTCTCCGTTAAAGAGAGCCTTCCCTACTCTTAGTGACTTCGATGAATCAAAGTTCATCTCCTCAAAATCACTGCAACGTTAAAAATCAAAATCACAACAACATTAAAAAAATCACACAACAACTTACCCAAAAAAAATCATAGAGCAACATTCATGTCTAACAATATAATATAGAAGAGTGTTATGAATATCAATTATGTGAATGTCCATTAGTTTATATCCATGATAATTTACTCTCCCAATCAGCATGATCTATAAGGTGAAAAACATTGTGTATCACTGTTCATCAATGTAGCAAATACTGTATGACTGTTCATCACTGTAGCTTCACGGGGATTCACTTAGCACACGATGACAGTTACTGTAGCAGCACGATTTTACTGTAGCATGGGTACTGTAGCGTCGAAATTTTTCTATAAATAGGGACCCTGGGTGCTGTAATCAGATGTACAAGTGAATGAGAATATCTCTATAATTTATCTCTCTAGAATTTCTCTCTTATACTCTCTTATTATCAACATTTTTATAACACGTTATCAGCACGAAGCTCTGCCAAATGTATGATATTCTTATAATTTCTTTGATAATTTATACTTTATTTTATAATATCTTTATTTCATAGATCTGGGATAATTTGAGCCACTATATGGAATTAAGAAATATATATTTACTGATTGTTGTGAACATCGGGTTCCATAGCTAGGATTGAAGATCACTATTGTTATTATATCTCATATATATCTTTTATGAGTTCATTTATATTATTATTATTATTGCTAGAAGCCATACATATCTGATCCTTGAATTATATGACTAGAAGTCATATTGTTTTAATTTCTTATTTTGATATGATACGGTCAGAAGCCATATACTATATCCCTATGATCTCCTATTATATGGCCAGAAGTCATATCTATATGATTCCTTATTATATAACTAGAAGCCATATATATCACAACCAGAAGCTATGTACAACTTTTGTTTATCCTGAAGATATATAGCCAGATGTCATATATATTTAATTTCTCATCATGAGATTAATTAGCCTGAAGCCATGATACAAATTGGCCTGAAGCCATGAGAACTAAATGGCCTGAAGCCATAAATTTTTAATTGTTGTTGCAATATTTTACTTTATGAATTATTTATTGCCTTTATGAATTTTCTGTTATTATATTGCGAATGCATTTTTTATTACATTATTCTGAACTAATTTTGGTAATATATAAATTTATGGCTCTTATTATTATCAAAAAGAACTATTTATCTTAAATGTCTGATCCATAATTTTTCTAGACCACCATTTGCATAAAGGCCTCAAAATTCAATATTTGGCCATGAAAGACCCACTTGTTCTTTGGAACAATTTAAAATAAATGTATGATCACCAGAAGATGGTCATCCTTCCAAAAACTTGTATAAATAGATACATCCAATTTGCTCCTACAGTAGCAATATTGTGAAAAAAGGTTTAAGAAATATGTTAAATTAATTTCTTGCCTCCTTGTGGTTGAACAAAATAATGAGCTTTTATTGAAAAACCATGAATCTCATCCAATAGGCTTAACTCCATTCCCAGAAGAGAATGTAGTAATAAATGAATCTAATTGTGACCGTGGACGTGGCTATAGCCGTAAGCATGGCCATGGTCGAAATCGTGGTGGTTCAAATTCCTACCAGAAGTAGGGAAAAGATTGATAAGAACCATAAAAGAGAAAATAGTGGGCAAAATAAAAATGCTGAAAGTCTATGTTATGGCTGTGGTGGCAAGGGTCATTGGTCTCGTACCTGTCGTACGCCAAGACACCTAGTTGGTCTTTACCAAGAATCAATAAAAAATAATGGTAAATGATCAACAACTGAAGTAAATTATGTGGATCAGGCTGAGAATTCTGAGTATGAAAACATGGCTTTTACCCATTTGGATGTTGCTGATTTCTTAGTATAATTATTTATCTATTTGAACTTTTATGTTACTTTTATCGAATGTATTTATCTTAATTATGTTTTTATATTTCTTTTAATGAAGAATGAATCATAATGGCATCAATCCTGAAGATTTATGTCTCGTTGATAGCGCAACAACCAACACCATACTCAGAAATGATAAATATTTTTCTTCCTTGGTAATGCAAAAAGCCAACGTTCAGACTATATCTGGTAGTATAAATTTGATCGAAGGCTCCGAAAGAGCTAATATTTTGTTACCTGAGGAACAAAATTATGTATTGATAATGCAATTTATTCTACCAAGTCTGGAAGAAACTTGTTGAGTTCCAAAGATATCCGCAGAAATGGATATCATATTAGAAACAACAACTAAAAGTAATGAAGAATATCTTGTTGTTACAAAAATAGTTGCTGGTAGAAAATGCATATTAGAAAAGTGTCCTGCTTTTTCTTCTGGTTTATATTATACATTTATAAATACAATTGAAACACATGATATTGAGAACCAGAAGTTCACCAATACAGACCAGAAGTCTACTAATGTAAACCAGAAGTTTACTAATGAATTTAATGTTTGGTATGACCGGTTAGGCCATCCCGGTTCAATTATGATGCGACAAATAATTGAGAATTCATGTGGGCATACCCTGAAGTGTAAAAAAATACCACAATCTCATGATTTCTCATGTGCTGCATGTTCCAAGGGAAAATTAATTATTCGCCCCTCACCAAGCAAAGTAGAAAGTGAGTCTCTCGCATTTTTAAAACGGATACAGGGAGATATTTGTGGGCCAATACACCCATCATGTGGACCATTTAGATATTATATGGTTTTAATTGATGCATCAACTAAATGGTCACATGTGTGTTTATTATCTTCTCGCAACCTGGCGTTTGCGAGATTACTTGCTCAATTGATTAGATTAAGAGCACATTACCCGGATTAGTAGCACCACCACAACGCACTAAAATGGGTCCTCAAAGAAGAATGAGAATATATGTTGGGTATGAATCTCCTTTAATCATAAAATATTTAAAACCATCTATAGGAGATTTATTTACGGCACAATTTTCCGATTGTCATTTTGATGAATCACTTTTCCCAACATTAGGGGGAGAAAACAAGCAGTTAGATAAAGAAATTAGCTGGAATGAATTATCATTGGCTCATTTTGATCCTCGTACAAATCAGTGTGAACTGGAAGTTCAAAAGATAATTCATTTACAAAATTTAGCTAATCAAATGCCAGAAGCATTTACTGACCTAAAGAAAGTGACAAAGTCACATATACCAGCTGTTAATGCTCTTGTTAAAATTGATGTCACTGAAGGACAATCTACTATGAATGAATCTAAAGCACGCCTGAAGCGTGGCAGACCCATCGGTTCCAAAGATAGAAATCCTCGAAAAAGAAAAGGAGCAAAGAATATAGATGGTCACATTGAGGATAATCAATAAAAGTTAATAGCTCCAGAAGGGCCATCTCCTGAAGAGTTATTATCTCCAGTAGAGATATCTCTAGAAGAGAATGTTATAGTCCCAGGAGAGACCCAGGTACCTGATATATGTGAAAATAATGAGATCTCAATAAATTATGTTGTAAATGGAATCCGATGGGATCGAAATGATGTCAACGTTGACGACACATTTGCTTATCATGTAGCAAATGATGTAATGAATAATAATGAGGATCACGAACCAAAATCCATTAGCGAGTGCCAACAAAGAAAAAATTGGCTCCTATGGAAATATGCCATTAATGCAGAATTAAAATCATTGGAAAAACGAAAAGTATTAGGATCTGTAGTCCTTACACCTGAAGATGTAAAACCAGTTGTATGCAAATGGGTCTTTGTAAGAAAAAGAAATGAAAAGGGCGAAATAACAAGATATAAGGCACGTCTTGTAGCCCAAGGCTTTACACAAAGATCTGGCATTGATTTTGAAGAAACGTATTCACCTGTAGTGGATGCGACTACTTTTCGTTATTTAATTAGCCTAGCAGTAAAAGAAGGGCTTGATTTGCATCTAATGGATGTCGTGACTGTCTATTTATATGGGTCACTTGATAATGATATTTATATGAAAGTCCCTGAAGGACTTAAGGTGCCAGAAGTATCTAATTCAAGTTTTCGAGAACAATATTCAATTAAGTTAAATAAGTCCCTGTATGGCCTGAAGCAATCAGGGCGCATGTGGTATAATCGTCTTAATAAATATATATTGAAAGAAGGATTAAAAAATGATCCAATATGCCCGTGCATTTTTATAAAAAGATCTAATAGTGAATTTGCTATAATTGCTTTTTATGTTGATGATATCAACATTATTGGAACTCCTGAAGAGCTCCAAAAGGCAATTCATTATTTGAAGAAAGAATTTGAGATGAAGGATTTGGGAAGAACAAAATTCTGTCTTGGATTACAGATTGAGTATCTTAAAAATGAGATCTTTATATAATCAAAAAACTTATACAAGAAAGGTCCGAAAGAGATTTTATATGGATAAATCACATCCATTATGTACCCCAATGATTGTAAGGTCTTTGGAGCCGGATAAAGATCCATTTCGACCTCGGATAATAAGTGAAGAAGGTGATGAAGAACTAATTGGTCCAGAAGTACCATACCTTAGTGCCATTAAAGTACTAATGTATCTTGCTAATCATACACGTCCTGATAAATCATTTGCTGTTAATTTATTAGCAAGATGTAGTTCTTCACCAACACGAAGACATTGGAATGGAGTAAAACATATTTTTCGTTATATAAGAGGCACTATGGATATGAGGTTATACTACTTAAACGTATCTAAGCATGAACTGGTAGGTTATGCAGATGTTGGATTTTTATCCGATGCACATGATGGTAAATCACAAACATGCTATCTGTTCACATGTGGAGGTACAACTATTTCATGGCGATCAATGAAACAGACTATATCAGCCACATCATCAAACCATGCAGAAATTCTAGCAATACATGAAGCAAGTCGAGAATGTGTATGGTTGAGATCAATAATACATCATATACGAACAAATTGTTATTTATCTTTAGGCAAAATGGCACCAACAGTTCTATATGAAGATAATACTGCATGCATTACTCAACTTAAGGAAGGCTATATCAAGGGAGACATAACGAAGCATATTTCACCAAAATTCTTCTTTACTCGTGACCTTCAAAAGGATGGTGAAATATATGTCCAACAAATTTGTTCAAGTGAAAATCTAGCAGATTTATTTACAAAGTCACTTCCAGGTACAATCTTTGAAAAACTTGTATATGACATTGGCCTTCAGAGATTAAGAGATATCAACTGATGTTGTCAAGAGGGGGAGTCGATACACGCTGTACTCTTTTTTCCTTATCTAGGTTTTGTCCCACTGGGTTTTTCTAGAAAGGTTTTTAATGAGGCAGCACTGGACAATGTATCAATGAATGATGTACTCTTTTCTTTGGTTAGGTTTTTATCCCATTGGGTTTTTCCTAGTTAAAGTTTTTAACGAGGCACATTCAAAATGGACATCCAAGGGGAGTGTTATGAATATCAATTATGTGGATGTCCATTAGTTCATATCCAGGATAATTTACTCTCCCAATCAGCATTATCTATAAGGTGAAAAACACTGTGTATACTGTAGCAAATACTGTACGGTACTGTTCATCACTGTTGCTTTACGGGATTCACTGTAGCACACGATGACAGTTACTGTAGCAGCACATATTTTACTGTAGCATGGGTACTGTAGCGTCAAAATTTTTCTATAAATAGGGACCCTGGGTGCTGTATTCAGATGTACAAGTGAATGAGAATATCTCTCTAATCTATCTCTCTAGAATTTCTCTCTTCTACTCTCTTATTATCAACATTTTTATAACAAATAGGAAATTATATTTGGGGTTGTGGGTCTTTAGAGATGAGCTACAGAACCTATGAGATGAGGAAAACAAACTCGAAACAATTGATGCTTGTGAGCTTGAAGCCTGGAGATGCCGATGTTGGTGAGTTCAAAGATGTTGCGAAGGTTTGGCCTCCATTGAAGAAGAAATTGGTAGTGATATGAATGAAAAGGATCTAGAACCCAAGCGACAAAAATGAGCGATAATGATTTAGATCTATACAATCACAAAATGGGATGCGATCAACTAGTCTCAGTAGCTCCTTCTTCACTTCTATTGACGCCATCGTACCCAAGTCTTCCTCCACTTACTGATGCACCCACCGACACATTGACTTTATGTGTATTGTAATTATTGATTTTATCAAAACCATTACAAATTTTATAAAAATTATTAATGTTTTAGTCAATCACATTACTCAATTGGTCATAGCTCCAAACTCTTGGCCATTTTTTTTACACATTTTGTTAGTACTTATTGATTTTGTCAAAACCATTAAGAATTTTATCAGAATCATTAATGTTTTAAGCAATCCCATTATTCAATTGGTTATAGCCCAAAACTCTTAGCCAATCATTTCACACATTTTGTCAATACTTATTGATTTTGTTAAAACCATTATGAATTTTGTTAAAATCATTAGGACCCGTTTAATACACTAGAATTGATTTTGATGGATATGGATATGGATATGGAAATGAAAATGAGATTAAAAAGCGTGTTTGGTATGTACATGGAATTCAAATATTATTTTTATTTAATATTTATATTTAAAATGTAAAATTACCAATATGCCAACTTAAGAAGGTGAGATGAGATAAAACCATTGTTATTAAACCCGGACCGGACCAGCCGGAAATCGGTCTGGTTTGGTTTGAGTTTTTTTAAATGATTTTTATTTTTTAAAAAAAATTTATATTAATAAGCCTAAAATATTCAATTTTCTCACCAGTTTGGCCCTGGTTTAGTTTTGGTTTGACTCTATTCTGACCCACTAACCCTTGACCCAATACCTTGATCGGTTCAATGACCGGTCTGAGTTTAATAACCTTGGATAAAACCATGCAAGTTTAAGCGCAAAAATGGATTTAGGCGCATGGAATTGCAAATCTTTTCTTTTTAGGAGGAAACCAATTTGATGGAATTAGGGAGATTTGGCTTCCACATGGAATTGCAAAAATTTCCAATTTTATCATACCAAACCAAACTTAGGTATGAAATTGAGATCCAATTCCAATTCCATACCCCCAATTCCATCATACCAAACGTATCCTTAATGTTTTAGTTAATCTCATTACTTAATTGGTCACAACCCACAACTCTTGGTCAATCATTTCACACATTTTGTCAATACTTATTTATTTTGTCAAAACTATTACCATTTTTGTCAAAAATATTACTGTTTTAGTTAATCTCATTACTCAATTGGTCTTTTAAGTGAGTCTTAAGGGTATTTCGGTTTTTAAGTCAAAATATGAAAAACCTATATTCTCACCACACCCCTTTTATATCATTTGTAAATTTTAACGGACTTTTTTAGATTTTAGAAGTTAAAGTAGTATTTAAATATTATTTCCCTTAACATTTTCTTAAGATAATAATAATAAAAGGAAAAAAAAATAAAGGAGGACCCACCTTAACCATTGGTTTGGGGGAGTATAAGATGTATGAGACCATGAGGCAAAAGCAAGATATTAAGTGCGTGTTTAGATTAGCGGTGGATAAATGATTTTTTAATGTGGCTTTTGTAAAAGTTAAATTGAAAAAAATTCATATTGTAAATGTGATTTGTGTTTAGATTGGTTGTGGGAGAAGTGTTTTTTTTTTAAAACCCAGTGAAAAAAAGCTATAAGCTACTTCAATAAACTTCTAGAAAAAACAACTTTTTTTAAGCCCAATCAATACTACTATGTTCCTAAATAGATCTTCAAATACCAAAAGAACTTTTCCCCCCTCCTAATATATTTCCAAACAGAACCTAAGAATATGCTCACTACCTCTCCCAACTGATTCCATCCTTTTCACTTGTCCGCGGGAAATCCCACCCAACCCCCTTCTCATGTCTATTATTCATTTCCACCATTCTAGCTTTTCCCCCTAGAAAATTTACACCGCCGCCCCGAGTCTATTTATAAGGTAGGGGGAACAAATTAGCACTATTTCAAAGTCACACCATACCATTAAATTTTTATAAGAAATTATAATTTTATATTTCATTTATTATTGTCTATACTTTATTTTCATTAGATATAACATATATTAAATAGAGATAAAAGTACATCTTTGTTAAATTTTAAAGTGAAGTTAATAAAGGCTTAAGTTTTTTCTTAATCCCCGTAAAAGGTATTGAGTGTGACTTATAAATAAAATATTTATTATCATGTACACTTTAATTTTATTGAGTATAATGTATATTAAATAGGGTTAAAATTAAATAATTGTTAAGTTTTATGGCGGGGTTAACCAGCTTTAAGATTTTTTTTAGTTCTAATGAAACAAGATGTTTAGAATAACGGTTGAAACTTCTAATCGTGCTTTTCAATCGTTATTTATGGTATACGAGGTAGCTTTTACGATCTACGAGGTAAATATGTGAATGAATTTTATCTCAATTTTCGTGAATCGGGCTTATGCATAAGCATAAACCCAACTAAACATCCTCATAACTTATAAATAGATTAGATGAGTACTTTTCTAAATATTATATTCTTGATACTGTATATAAGTTACAAAAAAATCGAATTAAATAGATTAAAAAATTAGTTTAAGTGGATGTTTGGATTAGTGGTGGAGAAGTAGTTTTTTTTTAATCTGACTTTTACAAAAGTTAGATTGAAAAAAAAGTTAGATTGTAAATATGATTTGTGTTTGGATTGGTGGTGGCATAAATGGCTTTTTCCCTAACATTGAATCTGTTTGGATTAACATTTGAAAAGCCCGTTTAGATGAAAAATGACTGAAAAGGGTATGGATCTTATTAAATACTATATATATATATATATATATATATATATATATATATATATTATATAATATATATTATTTGTATATATTGTGATAATTGAAGTGTAAAAAAGTAAATAAGGGCATACCCAATTTTTTTAAAGAAAAAATTAAGTTAGAAAATTTTAAAGATTTAGTCAATTTTTTTTATTTGATGAAGAAAGAAATATTTCCTATCCGTTGCTTTCTCTAAAATTCATAAAATAAAAATTAAAAGGATGGGTTTTCTTTGCATAATAAATCAGTGTGGAGGATGAAAAAAGACAAAACACATGGCTATATGCATATAAGATGAGCCCACAAATGGGGCTAGAAAAGAAGAGTTCCCTAAGATTTATAGTGTTCTTTCCAGTTGTCTTACCGTGCAGAAAAAAAAAGTAAGACTAGTGAGCTTCTATTAGAAGTAGGTTATCCTACAAAAGCCCTGCCATCTGCAACGTGGATCCAAACATTCTCCTCACCGCCTACTGTGTTTTTTTCTTATAACCGCACGTTTTGAGTTGTTGGCTGTGAATCTAAACAGAGCCTAAGGCAACTGGAAAGAACACTATAAATCTTAGGGAACTCTTCTTCTCTAGCCCCATTTGTGGGCCCATCTTATATACATATAGCCATGTGTTTTGTCCTTTTTCATCCCCCACACTGATTTATTATGCAAAGAAAACCCATCCTTTTAATTTTTGTTTTATGCATTTTAGAGAAAGCAACGGATAGGAAATATTTATTTCTTCATCAAATAAAAAAAATTGGAACTAAATTTTTAAAATTTTCTAACTTACTTTTTTCTTTAAAAAAATTGGGCCGGCCCTTATTTACTTTTTTACCCTTCAATTATCAAAATATATACAAATAATATATATATATATATATATATATATATATATATATATATATATATATATATATATATATATATATATATAGTATTAAATAAGGTCCACACCCTTTTCAGTCATTTTTCATTTAAACGGGCTTTTCAAACGCTAATCCAAACAGATTCAATGTTAGGAAAAAAGCCATTTATGCCACCACCAATCCAAACACAAATCACATTTACAATCTAATTTTTTTAATCTGACTTTTGTAAAAGTCATATTAAAAAAAACTACTTCTCCACCGCTAATCCAAACATGCACTTACCGTGCGGAAAAAAAAAGTAAGACTAGTAAGCTTCTATTAGAAGTAGCTTATCCTATAAAAGCCCTGCCAGCTGCAACGTGGATCCAAACATTCTCCTCACTGCCTACTGTGCTTTTTTCTTATAACCGTGTGTTTTGAGTTGTTAGCCGTAAATCCAAACATAGCCTAAATTAGTTGGAGACGGTAATTCTGTGAGAAATGTATTTGACAAGGTATGTTAGTCAAATAGCACCAAATCACCTAATTTGTTTGGGTAGTTTACTTTTCCTAAACCAATCACTATGTGATAAGGTGTTTTAGTCAATCACAATTAATTACTAAATAGCTTTTTAAGGTAAAATGCATATTTATTGATTATATAAAAGAAGATAGTCCCTCCTCTTATCATCTGCCATGTCCTCCTCCTACCACCTTCAATATAGATAACAATAAACTTTCAAGCAAATATAATTCCCATGTATGCCGAATTTTCTTGTAGAAACTCACTGTGGAATACCCATAGTATGTTAATTATTTTCAGTTATCTTATGTAATTATTGATTATAATATTGTATTATTTAATAATTAAATTAAAAATTTAAAACTTAAAATTCTCCACATTTTTCTATGCATGAATGTGAAACTTATTGATGGCAAATAAAAAAAAGAAAAAGAAATGTGAAACTTGTTTCTCATCTTAATTCACACGATAGACTCAAATGATTACGTTTACAAGTTTGGAGTTTTACTTTAGATACTAAACGGAACATGCTTCGGTATCTTTTGATGACCATATGAGCACATGCTTCAGTATAAATCTATATATCTTCTTTCTCAAAGCATCTATCATTATCTATTATAGCTCCTTTTTAAATTCGTATGTTGATCTCGTGATTATGTAAAAGGAGGGAAATTGAAAGTCTCTCCTCTGCTCCTGTCATCTGATATGTCCTCCCCTTGCCCCTTTAAATGTATATAACTCAATAAATTTTTAAATAAATATAATTCATATGCATATCGAATTTTCTTACTCGCTGTGGAATACCCATACTATATTAATTAGGGACAATTGCTAAAAACTATATTGGAAGTAAATTAATTGTTAATTGCTACCATTGCACATGGTGAGTACTATGTTGCGCACAGACGGATGATATTTTGCACACGAAGGATGATGTTTGCACTTTCACAGGGATAATGTTTGCACACATGGAAGATTATTGCACATGAGGGGTATTTGTTTGCACCCATGATACCATTCAACAATTAATTTACTTACAAGATATTTTAAAACAATTTTCCCTATTAATTATTGTCGGTTATCTTATGTAATAATAATTGGACATCAGAGTTCTCTTATCTGTTTGAATTAATAGTGAAAACTGCTTTTCTAACATGATTTACTTTATATGAAGTAAGTTTGTGATAAAAATTTTATCTCGACTTACATGAACGAATTTTTCTACCGCTAACTCAAATAGGTTCGAATCATTTATCTTGACAAGAGTACAAGCCAATTATTTATTCTTACAAAAAAAATATTTTATCTAAAAAATATTTATTCTTACAGAAAATTAATACTTATTACTTAATGCATCGTTCTCTTACATTCTTATTTTGTAGTGATTTTTCCCTACCAAATGTTAAACGCGTTAAATTTTGGGAACAATGAAGTATAGTATTACGTAACAACGGCGATAATGTATCAAAAAGTAATAATGGTAATAATTCAAAATCTCATTTTGTCAAGGTCAAAAAAAAAAAAAATCTCATTTTGTTAATAAAACGGTAAAAAACAAAATATCAAACAGAAGCGAACCGTACATTAAAAAAAAACAAAGTACAGATAAATATTTCACCTCACGATCCTCCCTTGGCTCATCGCTCCCTCGTTCTGGGTGATCTTTTAACCTCGGATCCTTCGATAATCTGCTCTGATCATTTATCACTTCCATCGGTTTCTTTCTCCGGTAAATGAATTTTACATCTAATTACCGTTTTTTCCCTGCAAATTTTTGGGCTTATTTTTTGCTATCTAGGGTTAAAAGCTTGTCCTATTGAATTTGATTGTCCCGTGAAAGAAAAGAACTTGCATTCCTTGTTCTTGGGGATATTTTTTATCTGTGATGTTAATCTCTTTATTTTTCCTGGTCAATGATGCTAATTTCTTATTCGACCCATTAATAATTTTTTGTTTATTATTTTTTTTAATTTTATTAGAGTTGATTTCGGGTTCGTTGTAAGTTAAATTGATCTGTGAAACTTGGAAGTTGCGGCCTTTCCACGATAACGAGGTAAAGTTTTGATATGTTCTTTTATTGTTTTTGTGGTTGATTTAGTTGGGATAATATGGGTGGGGTGCTTTCTTTGGTTGTTAACAAATGATGAAAGAAAAAAGGTATTTTCTTTTACACTTTGCTTTAAATATTTGTTTGCATGCTCAATAAATCACAAGGATTCTGAAACTCACATAGTTAAGCTTCGCATATTTGAATATTTTAGTTATTATTATATTTTGTTTATTTCAAACTTTGAAATAGGCATGTTTTGTATATATTTTGGAATTTTTTTAGGCATGACTACAAAAACAAGGAGGGAGTTTTTGTTTCTGGTTTTATGTTTGGAATGCTTATTCTTGTGCGGATGATTATAGTGTGATTATGCTTCTCCCAAACTTGCGATCTTCTGAATGCTTCAATGACCTTTTCCTTGCTATCAAATTTGAACGAAAGAAATAGTCATTTTGTGGTTGATTACCGTATCATATATAGTGTAAGTGACCCTTTTGGTGTAGAAAAGTTCATTTGTTATTGTTGGATGCATAATATTAGATGACGCAAGCACCTACCATTGTGATTAGCATCGGATTAACTTACCCAAGTGTGACAAAGTGTTGTATGGTTGTGCACATAAATGCAGTTCTTTGCTTTTCCTTTCTGTCTGTCTTTCTTTCTTTTTTAAATTTTAGCTTTAATAAATTTACTTGGGGTTTGGCTCATAAAAGCCTGCCTCTGTTCCCCCTAGTTTCATGGATCAGCTAACCAGCTGTTAAGGTATAACGTGTGTTTTGCTCTGTAAGATAATGTATAGTTTCCTAGTCTTCAAATTTATGAAAGTTTGATGCTAAACTTGTTTGATATGCTCTCTCTGGATCGCCCAAGTATGGGCTTTGATCATATTGAAAGAGTAATGTATGCTTTGACTGTTGGTTTAATCAAACTTCTCATAGTCCGTTAGTTTGTCTGAAAGAAAGATGATGGAGGCTTTCAGGATGTTACAAAGGCACAATGCCTCACATGACGCTGAATTTGCATGTGGGCTGTGTGTTTAAGTATGCCATAAATGATCAGGGATCATAATCATATGCCATTTTACCTCTCTAATAGTTTTGTATTATACATTAGGTATTTTGTGCGTTTAATTAATTATTTAATTATTTTACATCTTTAGATTCTCTAGTTCTCTGTTTTCCTTTGTTATCTTCCTTCTATTTCTTGTTCTTGCTTTTACTTTTGTTTCTCTTCCCCTGAAGTAAATAAAATTGAGTTTTTATGTACTGTCTTGGCAACCCTGAAGATAATTTAACCTTTTGGCTATTTATTATTATCGGCTATTATTATCAAATTCATTGGCTTGGTGAGTTAATTTATTAAAATAAGCAATCCCTTTGGATGGATCAGTAATTTTGTGTTGAATTCCTGATTGTAATACTCATCATATGTGTCAAGATATCTTCCTGAGTTACTAGGTAGCCATTGACTATTATTCATTTTCAGTTACTGAAAGATGAGACATAAGGCCAAAATAATAAGGGGCATTCCTGTGCTTATTATCTTTTTTGGTTCCTTCTCTTGTTTTTTCTCGTATAATTACGCACAATCTTTGAGTCTGGTTTAGTTCTCTCTACAAGAAAAGAAAGAGGGTTAGGGAAGTGTGGTGTAGCATAGTTTATAGATGCAGTGTTGTCTATTTGGTTTTGAATTGCATTTTTGAGTCTGATTTAGTTCTCTCTAAAAGAAAAGAAAGAGGGTTAGGGAAGTGTGGTGTAGCATAGTTTATAGATGCAGTGTTGTCTATTTGGTTTTGAATTGAATTTTTGAGTCTGATTGATTTTATTTACCTTGTAAAACAGAAATCAGCACATTTTGACTGCATAGATGAGATGATTGGTTCAGATATGGATCAACAAAGGCATGGGAATTCTAATTCTGAACCTTCTATCCTTGTCAGTAGTGCCAACGTTTTGCAGCCAAATATCCGCACAGTGGCAACAGCTTCAGGGTACACGAGTAATCTTGATGTCTATGACAATGCAGTAATGTATAGAGGGACACAATACAATGCCATTCAGAATCAGCGTAATCTTGATATGGGTGTTGCAGCTGTGACCAACTTGCATTATTCTGGCATGAATCCTTCTTCTAGTACTGGTGTATTGCCTCTCCCTACTAATCACGGAGCCTATGATCAGTTGCCAGCATCAAACAGATTTGCTGTGTCTGGAGTTTCTTCAGATAATTTTGGAAGGAGCAGCAATTACGCTGATGATGTAAGAGCTTCATTCAAAAGAAAAAATGCTGAAACTTTTAGAGGCAATTTCCCACATTTTGATGCGTCAGCTAGTTCTTCAGTTGTTCCCCTAAATGCAAGGCACTCTGATGGGGTTACTATTATGGATACTGCTTCCTTGCCCCCACCTCAATTCCGAGGAAATAGCGTCCCTTCACCCATGGAATTAGGTCCCCCTGGTAGTTTGTGGAGCAGGTCAGGTGAGTCTGTTGCAGTGCATGAACAGAGCCATTTTATTCAAAGTAATTATTTAGGGCAGCCCTTCCACCTAGTTGCTCCTCCTTGGTTGGATCAACAGTTGAATAGAAGTCACAGTGATGGACATACTACAGCTTGGAATCAGTCTCTTCCAATGCTTTATATACAAGGTAAAGATGCTAGTGCTTTCTCTTTTTTCGGTTTTGCATTTCTCCTTTAGAGCCTTATGACCATTTTTATTTGGACACTATGTTAGTAAATTGTCATTTATTATGTCTAAGAAGTATAAAGTTTTCTGATGAAAAGTGGAATTAACTTTTTTGGATGTCTTGTTTTAAACTGTCTCATTTGAGTTGTACTGAAAATCATAAAGTGAGTGTCAAAGAAAGATCTCAAAATTTTCTTTGAAGACGCATTGTCTCGCTGGATTTGGTCTTTCTGACACTTTCTCTTATACTTCCCAGCACCCAATGTTAATGGAAGTTCATTAGAGAATGCGAATATGGGTTTGCAGAGATATCATGATGCGGCTAGTAACATAAATGGCCTCAGGTTTGTTCATCCTCCTGTCAACCACCAGCACCATAATTATCATCATCCGGCAATACCAATGAGAGGATTCAGAGGCCACAATATAGTTTTTCAACCTCCAGTAACTGCAGCTTCTTATGGAGTTCCAACAAATCCTTTACACAACGCTATGATCCCGGCGCAGAACGGTTTTGAGATGGGTCATAGGCATGTTGTTGGACTTGTACCATCAGCAGGCCTACAGGTATATCCTCCTCATAGACGATACATGAATGAGACAGCAATTGGGCATCAAAATCTTCACCCTATGGGCTATGTCCAAGTTGATGCAGTAATATTCTCTTCTCTCAAATTCTTTTGCCCTATATTTTCTATGTACTGTCTTTTCATGAGTTGGCTATATTGATTGTGTGTGCAGGATGTTGCAATACTGGATGAAGTGGGATTAGTCGACCATCACAGAGATATGCGCTTGGACATAGATAATATGTCCTATGAGGCAAGTTGTGAAAGTCTACTAGCATAATTTATTATCAATGTGGATTGTGGACGACCAAAAATCCTGTTATTATAAATACTGATCCTTTGTGTTTTTCGGTTTCATAATTTACACTTAATTTAACAACAGGATCTTCTTGCATTGGGCGATCAAATTGGCCATGTAAGCACTGGTTTGTCAGAAGAGACCATTTCAGCTGTAATGAAAACTAGAATTCATTCAACATGCACTATTATTAACCTGGAAGAGGAGGAAGAAACTTCGAAGGATGAGGAACCTGAATGCTCAATATGCCTGGTATGAGTTTAATTTGTTTGAATATGAGAAACTAATTCAGATTTTTGTGTCTTCAATATGAAAAGATATAATATTTTCCCCAGTAATTAACATACTTGCTGTATAATTTCACAGGAAAAATTTTTGAACAGAGAGAAGATTGGATTTCTTAAATGTGGTCATGAGCATCATGCAGATTGCTTGAAGAAATGGCTTCGTGAGAAAAATATCTGTCCCCTATGCAAATTTGAACCAGGAAAGGACAAAGAAGAATAGAAATTACTGAAGACAAAAATCTCTTCTACTTCTCCTCCTTCTATCCACGGCCGTCATCCCTTTTGGAAAATTTATTTTTGGACAGAGTCCATATTTTGTTGTGTAATTTTGTATATGAACTTGCACATATTTAGACAGTTACGCTGCCCAACTGTTTTACTTGTTGGCTCCAGTGACATTGTAACTATCAAATTGTACAGACTTTGTTGTGTGATGTATCAGCTTCAGGTAATTATATCATTACCTTGACATTTTTTTGTTCATTTTGATAAGTATGGTTGGAAGTGCCATGACCATGTTCAGAATGAAAGTTTACGTCTTTACTCTCAATGATAGTCTCTCATCCTTAATGTTTTTCTTTCTTCCTTTGTTGTTGCATTTGGCTTGATAGTGTTACATTGTGTGACTATTCTTGAGTCCTTTTGAATTGCAGAAATTCTAGATGTTAAAATTCATCTTTTTTTGTGTGGGGGTCATGGCTTATTATTACTGGTGTTGCATCTGCATCCACCATCAAGTTTGTTGTTAATTATAACTTTTGAACATTAAAAACGTGAAGATGATCTAAGGCCCTTACGCAAGTTATTGGGGATATAATTCTTGCCTACATGGGGAGAGCAAATTTTTATTGGGAGATTTTCTATTTTTTGCCTTCTTTATCTTGAGAGAGATTGATCTTTAGTCTTGTCTTTAAGCAGAAGATGCTTTTGGTGTCTCATTAAGGGACAAAATTTTAAAATCATATCACTAAAAAAGTGCAATCTATTCTAGGATTGGTTCAGCACTTTTTTTTAAGGTTCAGCAGAGTTTAATTTCTTTCGGTTGTTGGCCAAAAAAAAAAATCTCATTTCAATTCGAAGCTAAAACTAAGATAATTATTAAGAATTTTCATGGCTATAATATAAAATTGTTGCCTTTTTTTGGTACAAAAATTATTGGCTTTTTATAACAAGCTATTTTAACAATTAGGTGGGTTATAGTACCTTCGGTCCTTTAATATAAGATGTCATTTGTTGGGTAATTTATACTCTGAACAAAATCTTATTATCTTATATTAAAAATCAGATGTAGTAGTATATTTCATAGAATTTACAAATGACTCACAACATTTACCATAATATAGTTTATTATAATTTTTCTTTATCAAAATAAAAGTTTGTTATAATTTTAATTTTATTTTAATTCTAATATGCTTCTGATAATAATATTATTTTGGGTAAAATTAATTACAGCGATTTACATCAAAACAAAAATATTTATATTAAAAAACTATAACTAATTTTCATTGAAAAAATTAGGAAATAAGATAAAAAAATATCATTTGAACTTCAACATCCTAAATTAGCCTTGTTACTTATAAGAATATAAGTATTAATTACACTTGAATAATAATTGGCAACTCATTTTAAGAGGAAATTATTGATTGGGGATTTTAAAGTTCAAGTGATATTTTATTATCCTTTATCTAAACAAAATTATAAATAATTCATTCTTAAAACAACAGGCGATTTGAATTGATTATGTCATCAACATTATAAAAAAACTTTATGTAACAAAAAAAAAATATTTTACTTTAGTAGGAATTATATAAACGTCACTTGTAAATTAAGTGATTGATAGATTATTAATATTTTTAAAGGTTACGAATATACAAAATAACAATGTTAGTTTTTGTTTGACCTGAAAAAATAATAATGGTAGTTGTAACACCTTAAGTTAAAAAACAAATACTTAATCAAAGTATTTCAAAATTCGTTAATAAAGATGTTTAATATCTAATTCATCAAAGTATATAATTAGTTCAAATAAAACACATATCACAGTGTCAAATTAAATTTTCAAAACATTTTAAAAATTAAAAATAAAATGTGGAAGTCTTAGGGTTATAGCAAATAAAGACAATATAACATATGCTCCAAGAGCACAAGAGAACCTTTAATGCTCACTCCATAAGTGCTTTCTTTTATTGTCTACTAGAACAATCATTTGAAAAATGTTAATGTACAGGGATGAGATTCCACCTCTCAGTAACTACAGAAAATTTCTACCGTATACAAGCAAACCGCATATGATTTAAATAAAGAAATGATTACACATATATTTGAATGTACCATAATCCTCATACAAAACTATTATAAATTTAATAATCATTATGTCAATCTATATTTTTATCACAACATGTAATATACAATTATGTAATATGCAACCTCACTTATATCATCATCCATCTTTATACTGCTGACTGGAGTCATATGCTAACACATAGTCTAAAAGAAACACATCCATTTGATTGAATTGTCCTAAGCTCGCCAGTTCTTAAGATACACTCAGGCAAAGGTGTAGAGCTTAAGTTTGGATTATGGCTTCCCTCCTTAAAAGAACACAACTCAGGAGATGTCACATGTTCCACAACTTCAATACAATCACAACTAAAGAAAAACATGGAAGAAAGGGCTCTGACAAGTGCCATCCATTGTGCACCGAGTGATGGCACAGCACGTGGTAAAATATTTTATCATACAAATTCCTTCTTACTTCAACTCATCACAAAGGAAACCGTCATCACAGTTATATTTAATCACCAATAAATATAATATCATTAAAAGATAACATACAATAAATCATGCTTCCATTTATATCAAACATCATCACATATTCAAACATGTCTAAAAAGAATTAATAATCCAAAAATAAATAAATTATAATTAAATTATTAATTATGTGAATAAATTGAGTTATCAAGAAATTTTCTTGTAATATTATTTACTTAAGAATTTACAATATATACATACAATTCAATTCATTTTTTTAAAAATAAATGATAGTTATTCACAATCATACATAATTCACAAATATATGAAATAATATTGAAAATTATTTGTTACTCCCTAGTTCACAAGTAATCACACAATAGTTACTCTAAAACTCTCAACGAAAGTCTACAAGATCACACACATAAAGATCTATTAATATATTAATTAAAACTTTTCTAAAGTTACTCTAAAATCATAAAACTATTCTCTAAGACTAATATTATATATATGTACACACACATTAGCTCCTACTAATCACTAACTATTTATTTATTTATCTTTTTTTTTTTGTTGGGTTAAGATATGGAATAGAAGGCAAAGGATTTTAATATATGAACCGTTGTGTGTGTATTCTATGCGTGCTTGCTAAGAAAGAGGATCTGAAAGCTTATGTGTGTGTCTATATATTTTAAGAAAATATTAAGTGTATGTTTGGATTAGCGGTAGAAATTATTTTTCTAACATGATTTACAGTTTACGAGGTAAGTACGTAAAAAGAGTTTTGTCTCGATTGACGTGAATAAACTTTTTAAACATAAATCTAAACATGCTGGTATTACTGCTAGATGAATTTTTCTCACACTACAATTAGGCTTTATATTGGAAATAATGCACCAAAGTAAAAACAATAAATAAAAAAATACAAGGGGTACGCAGTGGGCTATAGGTACTTGGTAGGAAGAAGGATTAAATGATATTTACATAGACATTCATTTAGAAAGGATGGAAGAGGTGTGTGCGGTGTTGAAATAAAATAATATATAGAACAAACAGCCAGAAACCCACCTTAACAAATAAAAGGATGAGGCCTGAAATAATGAAAATGGAAATATACATAATACACACACCCGCACAAGAAGAGAAGAAAGGTTGTGCATCATAATTGTTGGGAAATATAATAAATAAACCAAAAAGTTAAAGGTTTTAACAGTAGCCTGAGTTTTTTTTTTGCCATTTTAAAAATATATTGTATATATTTACACACTCTTACAACTTGCCTATATTTATAGTTGGTCCCAAACTTAGGTAAAGGAGGAGGGTTGTGTTAGACCCCGAGAGCCAACATAAAACTTTGTCGAATATTTTATGAACATGGATCAACGAAGAAATTGTGTTAATGTTAGATCATTGTCTGTAAGTAACGTGTTTGTATGACTCAAGTATAGTGAGAAGTGAGCGAGAGCCAATGCATTGTTGCTCTGGTGTAGTGTTAAATGAGTAAGGGCTACCATTCTCTTATGAACAGGGGTGGCTAAAGAAGCTAGTTTATGAGAGCAAGATTATATTTGGCACTTGAAACATTATGACTTTGAATGACAAATCATGGGAGGTGGTGGGTGTAATGAATTATCAAAAGATTAATATCTTATGCCTCCATAAAACTAAATGGTCAGGAGAAAAATCTTAGAAAATTAATGGTTTTAAGTTCTAATACACATGAAAGGTTAATAGAAATAATAATGTTGATATCATCGTTGATAATGAATGGAGGAAGAATATGGTGGAAGTTAAGAGGATTGAGTATAAAATCATTTCCTTAAGAATGATTGTTAGGAATGATACTATAAATATTATTAGTGCGAATGCACCTAAAGTAAGGGTAGAAGCACATCTTAAGGAAAACTTCTGGGAGGATATGGAGGGGCTAATTCATAGTATTCCACTAATTGAAAATATTTTTATTGAAGGATATTTTAATAGATATATTGGTAAGGAGGCAGGATCTCATGTAAGGGAGTATGGTGGTTTTGGATTTAGAGTGACCAATAATGAAGGTCAATCTATTATTGATTTCTTCCTCATATATAACTTCAAGATTGTTAACATTTACTTTAAGAAGCGAGATGATCATTTAATAACATACAAGAGTGGGGCCGCTAAGACATTGATTGACTTCTTTTTTGTAAGGAATCTTGATAGAAGACTTTGTACTAACTGCAAAGTGATCTCTGGGGATGGCGTGTCGACACAACATAGGGTTTTGATCATTAATGTGAATATTAAGTGTGTAAAACAAAAGTGCCGGCAAGTTTTAAATTTAAAGGTTAAGTAGTGTCAATTAAAGAGAGATAAGTGAGAGATTTTTAAGAGAACTCATTTGGAGGAGGGGGTGAGAGTTATAAGCAAATGCTAATATCATATGGAAGAATATGTCTAAAAAGGTCTAGAAGGTTGCTAAAGCAATTTTAAGGGAATCAAAAGGTTTTGGTAGGTAAGATAAGAAGACTTGGTGGTGGGATGAGACTATTCAAGAGAAAGTCAAGTATAAGAAAGATTGTCTTAAAGCCAAACACTTGTATAATAATGTTGAAAATTGAGAAATGTATCGTTTGGCTAAAAGGAGACTAAGAAGTCAATGGGTGAAGCTCGTAATAAAGCATATGAAGAGTTTTATAAGAAGTTAGGAATAAAGGCAAGAGAGTGTAAGATTTACAATATTCGCAAAAAACAAGGAGAGAAAATCAAGAGACTTGAACTAAGTGAGGTATATAAAGGATGAAGAAAACAAAGTTTTGGTTATTGATGGAGATATTAAGAATAGGTGGGAAGCCTACTTTTATAAGTTGTTCAATGATGGAAAGGGAGGGTCGCCTTGTGAATGGGAAGATTTGACAACTCAAGAAGGTGATCTCAATTTGTTATTTTAGTGTAGGATTCGAGTTGACGAAGTTAAGGAAGCTTTTAAGAAAATGGAAAATGGTATAGTTGTTGGAATTGAAGAGAGTGTGTTGCAACTCATAAAGTTATTTAATGAGATTTTACGATCCAAGAAAATGTCAGATTAGTGGAGAAAAAGTACTTTGATTCCTATTTATAAGAATAAAGGGGATATTCAGAATTGTGTAAATTACAGAGGAATTAAGCTTATAAGTTATATAATGAAATTGTGAGAAAACGTAATTGAACATAGGTTGAGGTTGGAAACTGATATTGCTGAGAACCAATTTGAATTCATGCCAGGAATGTCTATAATAGAAGCGATCTATTTATTAAGGGAGCTAATGGAAAAGTGTCAGAGTAAAGGAAGGGATTTGAATATGGTTTTCATTGATTTGGAAAAAACATATGACCATGTGTCAAGAGATATATTTTGGAAAGCCTTGAAAAAGAAAGGAGTGTAGGTTGCATATATCAAAGCCATTCAAAACATGTATGAGGAGGTTGCAACCAATGTTAGAATACTTGGAGGTGTTACAAAAGACTTTTCTATAATGATTGACCTACATCAGAGATCAATTTTAAGCCCTTATTTGTTTAACTTAGTGGTAGATGTTCTAACTGAGCCTATAAAAGATGAGATCGCTAAATGTTTGCTTTTTGCGGATGATATAGTTCTGTTAGCTGAGTTCAAGGAAGAAATTAATTCTAAACTTGAGGTATGGGACGGACTTTGGAATTGAAGGGCTTTCGTTTTAGTAGGAACAAAACTGAATATATGCATTACAATTTTGATAAGAGACAAGGTAGAAGTGAAGTGGAAGTTAATTTTTTTTGGAAGGGGGGGAGCCATTCCACAAATGACAAAATTTAAATATTTATGATCAATTATACAATAAGATGATGAAATTGATATATATGTTAATAACATAATTCAAATTGGATGGTATAAATGGAGAAAAGCTACTAGAGTTATCTGTGATCGGAAAGTACCTAATAAGGTAAAATGAAGGTTTTTTCGCATTGCTATAAGATCAGTAGTGCTATATAGTAGTGAGTGTTGGGCTTTAAGGGACAACATAAATATAAAATGGAGGTAGCCGAGATGAGAATGTTGAGATGAATGTGTAGTTATATATAAAAAAAGATAAGATTCGTAATACTCATATACAAGAACGAGTTGGAATGGCTTCTATTGAAAAAAAAAAGGTAGAAAATCGTTTGAGGTGGTTTAGGCACGTTCAACGAAGGCTACTAAGTGTTCTGTTAAAGATGATTGATCAAGCAGTATGAAGTCCTGTAAAATGTGGTCGAAGAAGGCTGAAGCAAACGTTCAATGAGGTCATAGAGATGGATCTTTTGGTTAATTATATATAGAAAGATATGAATTTCGACAGAGCATAATAGCGTCGTGTGATCCGTATAGCTGACCCTACTCAATAGAATAAAAATTTTATTTATGTTTACACACTTTTACGTAGAGAGAACTGAGAGATTGAAGATGGGTAATATCACAGGGCTTTATTGTTGTTTACACACTTTTACATGAAGAGATTGAGAGATTGAAGATGGGTAAAATCACATTAAAAAGACCTTGAGAGAGAATATAACAAACAATGAAGGAGGGAGGAGGAGTTGGGAAATGGTGAAATAAATTCACACCTACCCAATAAATGATAAAAGACATGTGGCTTCTTGTAGGATTGTTATACACAACGCACAATGGGAGGAGAGTTGGAAAGACGGACAGAGGAAAGACTTGCTACAATGAAAAGCAATGGAGAAATTAAAGCATAGGGCCATGACACGGCGGCGGAAAAAAAAAAAAACAGACAAGAAGAGTAGCTGCGTGGCGCCTAGGGTGTTGTGAGAAGAAAGAGGATTTCATGGGATAGTGTTAGGGTTTAACTTCCCATTAAAATGATTATATATATATATATATATATATATATATATATATATGAAATAATAAAATAATATCAGTAATACTCAGATAGTATTCCAATAATAAGAAATAGATCGGAAGAATTACTCATAAAGACTTTATTAGAAACTTATTTATTAAATGAGATCTAAAGAAGATTTTTTTTCACATAAGGGAAGATTGTTCTCATATGCATATGGAAGATATATTGAACACAGAAAATTTTTTTGAATACAAGGGAAAATCTTTTACACACGGGAAGATTGTTTACACATGAATATCTCATTTGCCAAATAAATTTTCAATAAGGTATTTTTGAACAATTTTCCCAAATAAATTCCTACTCATGTGCCCATATATCCAAATTAAATATTTTAAGGATGTATTTCATTGGTACATTATTTTTTTAATAGATACTTAGAATTTGATGTTTTTATTATTAATTTATTATTTACTCTTTGAATATATAAATCCTAACTAATCCACAACAAATTCTAAGTGCTAACCAAAATAAAGATTTTACATTAGTGATACTCTAACTTTTTATTAATTGTAAAGTTAAAAAAATCATATTTTTTATTACAATATACTAGTTTATTTTTTTTTGTTCAAAAACCATATATATAAAGGACATACTCCTCTACCAACAATATAGGGGACTCACCTCATAAGGAAGAGAACATAAGTTTAAATCACGAAAAACGTATTTGTTAAGAGAAGTTCTCCATTTTAGAGCGAATGTCACAAAAGCTCTTTTTTCATATTTCACAAGTCATTTTTAGATTTAAAAAATGTATCAAATGTTTTATTTTCTGTTGTGCCTCTTACTAATGTACTATTAGTGGCCAAATATATTTATTTACAGAACACTAGGGACACTTTTAGGAAAACACTAGATTTATGTTTTTTAAAAAAGTCAAATTATTTAAGATTTAATTGGTTTGCGTGAAAAATATTGTTGGGCCACTTTTTATGAATCAGAGGGAGTATATTTTACCTGGAGAAAAAAAGCTTACCAATAAACACACTCTTGCCCGCATATACAGAGGGAGTAGAGTGAGGGACCAAGCCACAAACACGAACTTTATATAAAATTTAATTAAGATATGGACATTCTAAAAATCTTAAATTTCAACAGTCATAGATGACTTCCATCAGGGCAAACGAAAAAAAAAAGTTCATATATGACCCTTGACCATGTGAAAGTATAAGAAGCGGCAAAAGTAACAACAATTTTAAAGGGTACTGAGGCAACCATGTCAATATAGGTCAATTGCTGATTGATCATGTAACAAATAACCAAGGTGATTAAAGAAAATGCTCTGCTTGGGCTGTATAGTATTGTCTTCTAAACTCTCAAAGGAAACATCTCAATGGTCATTAATACATGTAGAAGAGATAAATGTTGCTCTTCCATACCCAAGAGTTTAAGCTACTTATAGCTTGGACATCAAGAGGGGCATATTGGGAAACTGAATAATCAATCTATCATACAACCCCATAAACAAGAGTGATTTTCAATTACAAAATTCAACTAAATCATGGATTCTTTCTAAACTAGTGCAAACAAATACAGTAGAACCAAAGCAAGTAAAAGGAGAAAAGTGTGCGTAGAAATACTTTTTCCAAATCAAACCTCCTATCAACCTAAGACATACTCAAGAACTGAAAAAAAAAACTGGCAAAAAGGTTCAGCAAAAAGTCCACCGGTTGCTAGGCAAAAAATTTGAATTTGAATTGAAGGGTAACGATGAACAGATAGCATGCTTCGTAGATTAGCCAGTCACTTTTAGACAGAGCAGCAACCAACTTTCTTCACAGCAGAAACATCATCCTTGTTTCCCATATTTATTGTTTGTCCTTTAGGTAACTCTACAGGATCATTCGCAGCTTCAAGAGCTTTCCGACTGACCACTTGATATATTTGGGTTAAGACTTCAGTAAATGAATTCTCAACATTCATAGATTCAAGGGCAGATGTCTCCATAAAGAAAGTATTCTCCTTTTCGGCAAAGGACTTGGCATCTTCAGTTGAGACTGCTCGCAGGTGACGCAAGTCTGCTTTATTACCAACAAGCATTACTACAATATTGGAATCTGTATGGTCTCTCAACTCCTTCAACCATCTCTCAACATTCTCAAATGTAACATGTCTAGTGACATCATAAACAAGTAAAGCACCAACAGCTCCTCGGTAATACGCACTTGTGATTGCTCGATATCTAAGGAAATGATGATTTCCAACAATGATCAGAATAGTTACTTTTCATTCATGAATTACATTTAGAAGATCATGTGTGCATTAATATCTACATCGTATAGCATAATGAAAACTGATTTCACTTAAGAAAACATGTCAACAATAAAACACAGAAAAGAAAAGATGCACAAAGTTATCATGTCAAGCAAAATTCATTCTGATCTCTAATCATAGTCCATCTCCTATTATTAAGTCACTTGGGTTCTAGGCTCATCTACAGGACACATGACCTGCCTCTCCACTCTTCCAATTGTCACAATCACATGATTACAAGTTTTTTTCCTCAGAATACACTCAAGTTACCAACCAAAAGAAATTTCATGCTTTTCTCAAACCTTGAAATAGAATCGACATTTTTATTTTTCTGAGTTTCAAGACTCTCAAAATTATGTTTCCCAAGCTTCCACATCCCCACTAGTTTCCAGTCTTATCCTTAAGAGTAATGCGCCATAAGACTCCCCTAAATATCTAGCTGAAGATATCAATTAAACCCTCCACCTAAATTATCCAAGTCTTTGCTGAAGACCATAAATTCTCAGCCATTCAGTTTACTAACAGCTTATCCACGCAAAGTTCAGCCCTCATTGGACTAAAACAAACTTCACCCCAATTCATCAAATTCAAATGTACAGTTGACCTTTGGAGAAATAGGAGAAAATAAAACAGAGAAGCTTTTACCCTATGCCTAAAATAAAAAAGCGAACACTAATCAGAATACAACCATTTAAGTCATTCAATTGGCAATCAAACCATTGGCAATTAAAATTCCAGAGATCCACCGTACAAAATAAAAAGGAAAAAAAGGAATGAAATGGGGAAGAACCTTTCTTGGCCAGCGGTGTCCCAAATCTGGGCCTTGACTATCTTATCGTCGACCTTTATACTCCGAGTAGCGAATTCAACCCCAATAGTGGATTTAGATTCGAGGCTGAACTCGTTTCGAGTGAATCGAGAGAGAAGGTTCGATTTACCTACGCCAGAGTCTCCGATCAGCACCACTTTGAATAGGTAGTCGTAGTCATCGTCAGCTCTGTAAGCCGCCATGATTCGGGTCGGATCGGATAGGCTTCCAGGTAAGGTAGTGGGTCTGAGAATCGGATCAAAATACGAAGCTAAAAAGCATCAGCCACACAAACACATTAGCTCACTAACGCAAACCAGGACGCAAGAGAGAGACGAAGAAGAGTTCAAAAAGACCAGGAAGTAGAGACTAGAGATAGAGAGAGAGAGTTGAAGATAGTCTCAAGTCGGCCTCTGTGGAAATTGATTATCTGTGTGGTTGAAGTTTCGTGAAGCATAAACGCTTAGCAATTTCGTGGTCTCTTTCCTCCTCCTGAAACTTTTTCTTTGCGCTTTCTAATGCTTCAAAGTTTAAACTTTGAACTTTCAACTGGTCTCGTTTTTCTCACAATTTCGTTTCCATTAAATATATTCACAATTAGATTAATTTTTAATTAATAGGATTTATTTTATTTATAACATATATTTTTATTCTATTTAATATTATAATAATATTTTTATATAGTATTAAATCATAATTATTAAAATCTAATTTAACAATGGATATATTCAATTAAGTAAATTAAGTAATAAAGTAATGTAGACATTTCTCTCCCCATCAATTGAGCCGTGAATAGGGGCCCATTTCTTTGCACATTGCCAAATAATTTTTGGGTCATCACTCATAGTCTTACCTATTTTATTTCTCCTTAAAAGTATATTCTTTTATTTCTCTTCATTTATTTATTTTATAGCAGATGTCACCTAATGAATATGGTTTTGTTGTTGTTATTTACTTTTAGTTATTTGTTAAAAATGATACATAAATATAAAATCTATCATCCACATTTAAGAATAATAATTTGTATACATTTTTCGGGTTCTTTTACCAATCAAACATTTTAGAGGTCAAAGCATATTTTTTTGCCCCAAAAGTGCATTTAGATGAATTAGATCTTAATAAAAATTGGGGAGTAACATAATAAATAATATTTTTTATGAGTTAACAGTGAGTGTTTTTCATATCTTATTTGGCATTAAATGAAAGAGTAACAAACTACAAAATAACTAATAGGAGTTATTTTCTCACAATTAAATGTACCAAGACTCTAATTTTTGCTTAGAGAGATGCCCACAACTAGTAGAAGTGCTTCAAACAAAATTATCTCCAATAGTAATTGGATGTCTTTTTTTTATAAATAAAATAAACAAATAAACTACAAAATGCATGCCTTCATTTATTTCTTCCCTCTTTTCTCATTTGTATTATATTAATGTGCTTGTTTGGAATAACGATTGGAGTCTTTAAAAACAGTTTTTCAATTGTGATTTACGGTATATGAAGTAAGTATATAAGAGAAGTGTTGTATCGACTTACGTGTATAAACACTTTTAAGATCTCCAATCATGATCTCAAACATACTTAAATAGTTAGTCAAATTGGCTTGTATCAACTAATTTTGCTTTCATTAGGTGCATAGAACATGAAGACGAAAGAGATAGTTGTCATTCTAGACTGTAGTTAATAATTGCTTTTTACAACAAAAAATCTTTACAAGTCCATTTGAGCCTCCGTTCATCCAAAAAAAACTCAATAAACCCTTCTCATTATGCTTCTCCAAATGAGAATAAGCCTCCAGTCCTCCACGACGTAAGGGAACCCCATATATATACACGATGTGCACACAACTTTGTATGTCAATGACTCCAAATCACCTGCACGAAGACAACAAATTAGCATGGAACTTAATAGAAATCTCAATTTATTAAAAGGATATATATATATATATATATATATATATAGTGATTTAAAGGCATCAGAAGAAATACCAGCTTGAATTTCTGATTTACGATTTTTTGATCCAAAATGTTTTCTTTTCCACCACCTGCTTCGCACCCTCCAAGGCTCCCTCCCTGTGAATACTTTTGAAGTGCTGCTTGGGAAAGATCTAACGTAGCACATGAATAAGGATGGAGTTAGAAATTATGGGTCAACGTGATGATTTATAAATGCAAAGTAGAACCATTTAAATGTGTTGGAAAATGGGATTAATCCACGGTAGATTAAACTCAAACCCATTAGTCTTAGGGTCAAATTCCTATATTCAGATTTATGGGATATTTATTGAAAATATCCCCACTTATTTCAAACACCTTGATGAAAACAATTTTTGTTGTGTGTCTTGGAGTGAATGGGTTTACACATATCATGGGTTTATGGGAGAATATGAAAAATTGTTACATATACAAGAAATACATTAGTTATCAATTATGGGTGTACACTTTTAACCTCCAAATACAGAAAAACTCTCTCAAAGTTTGTTTATCTTCCTCTAATGCATTTGCTGTATAATATAGTCGAAGTCCGCCTTATATGGGTATCTCAAAAATACGAATATTCACTTTAGGTACACTGACTGAATCTCTCCAAGATGCATCTCAAAATGGTTTGCAAATAAAATTATAATGCAGTTTAATTGTTTGTGGAATGCAAAAGATTTGTTGATTTTAGAAATATGCCTACCACATGCATATTTGCATTTCACATTTTCACGCTCCCTCCCATCCCCTCCTCGTTCTCTATATTTCTCTCTCTTCTTAAGTTAGCAGACAAGAGTTCACACAAAATAAATTGAAACTTCATCAGGCCAAGAATGATTTCTTCACAAATTCACAAAAGACAAAATGAAACTTCATCAAACCAAAAATGATTTCTATACAAATTCAAACTCGTTCCAATCGTGAACAAGTTTAGCTATAACATATTGGTAAATATTTCTCAAATTGTTGCATCTCAGTAATTTTTTTTTAATTGTGTATATAACATAACTATAAAAAACCCAAGCCTAAAACAATTTAACATTTGCAATCTACTTTGAGCCATTCATTTTTTTTTTCTCTACATCATTATAAACTCATATTGACTTTGATACCAAACTTTAAGAAAGAAGGGCTAACCATTATACCAAAAACTTAAAATAATAACATAGACGCAGTTAATTCTTCTCAAACCATATAAGACACAAATCCATTCATCTCCTACTACTTTATGATCCATCCTATCCACACCCTATTCCAAAAACCGAGAGTATAATTAGTAATGCACCATAAGAGTCCCATAAACATCTAGCTCAACTATTGCTAAAGCTGAAGTTGGAGGACCAAATAATGCATTGAAGATATCCAACTTGTTTGTTTCTGTTATAAAAATATGGATAATCTGAGAGAGAAGAGAGAAATTCTAGAGAGAAATCAGAGGGAAATTCTCATTCAGTTGTGTGTACAAAATTCTCAGCCCAAGGCTCCTATTTATAGGCAAAAAACACGTGTGAATAGTGAAATACGCGTATGAACAGTAACTGCTACAGTATGCTACAGTAAACCGCATATGCTACAGTGCTGCTACAGTAAAACGCGTTTGAACAGTACCTATACAGTAAAATGCTACAGTGATGAATAGTGACATCTGATCTTATATGCGTAGCTGACTGGGAGAGTAAAATAGCTTAGATGAGGGTTAATGGACATCCACATAATCAATATTCATAACACTCCCCCTTGGATGTTCATTATGAATGTGCCTCGTTAAAAACTTTAACTAGGAAAAACCCAGTGGGATAAAAACCTAGTCAAAGAAAAGAGTACATCATTCATTGATACACTGTCCAGTGCTGCCTCATTAAAAACCTTTCTAAGAAAACCCAGTGGGACAAAACCTAGATAAGGGAAAAAGAGTACAGCGTGTATCGACTCCCCCTCTTCACAACATCAATTGATATCTCTGAATCTCCGAAGGCCAATGTCATAGACAAGTTTTTCAAAGATTGTACCTGGAAGTGACTTTGTGAATAAATCTGCTAGATTTTCACTTGAACAAATTTGCTGGACATCTATTTCACCATCCTTTTGAAGGTCACGAGTAAAGAAGAATTTTGGTGAAATATGCTTCGTTCTGTCTCCCTTGATATAGCCTTCTTTAAGTTGAGTAATGCATGCAGTATTATCTTCATATAGAACTGTTGGTGCCATTTTGCCCAAAGATAAATGACATGTTGTTCGTATATGATGTATTACTGACCTCAACCATACACATTCTCGACTTGCTTCATGTATTGCTAGAATTTCTGCATGGTTTGATGATGTGGCTGATATAGTCTGTTTCATTGATCGCCATGAAATAGATGTACCTCCACATGTGAACAAATAGCCGGTTTGTGATTTACCTTCGTGTGGATCAGATAAGAATCCAGCATCTGCATATCCTACCAGTTCATGCTTAGATACATTTGAGTAGTATAACCCCATGTCTATAGTACCTCTGAGGTAACGAAAAATATGTTTTATTCCATTCCAATGCCTTCGTGTTGGTGAAGAACTATATCTTGCTAATAAATTAACAGCAAAGGATATATCAGGACGTGTGTGATTAGCAAGATACATTAGTGCTCCAATAGCACTAAGATATGGTACTTCTGGACCAAGTAGTTCTTCATCACCTTCTTCGTTGATTACTCGTGGTCGGAATGGATCTTTATCTGGCATTAGAGACCTTACAATCATTGGTGTGCACAACGGATGAGATTTATCCATATAAAATCTCTTTAGGACCCTTTTTGTATAAGTTTCTTAATATATAAAGATCTCATTTTTGAGATACTCAATCTGTAATCCAATACAGAATTTTGTTCTTCCCAAATCCTTCATCTCAAATTCTTTCTTCAAACAATGAATTGCCTTTTGAAGCTCTTCAGAAGTTCCAATAATGTTGATATCATCAACATAAACAACAATTATAGCAAATTCACTGTTAGATCTTTTTATAAAAATACATGGGCATATTGGATCGTTTTTGTATCCTTCTTTCAACAGATATTCATTAAGACGATTATACCACATGCGCCCTGATTGCTTCAGGCCATACATGGATTTATTTAATTTAATTGAGTATTGTTCTCGAGAATTTGAATTAGATGCTTCTGGCACCTTAAGTCCTTCAGGGACTTTCATATAAATATCATTGTCAAATGACCCATATAAATAGGCAGTCACGACATTCATTAAATGCAGATTAAGCCCTTCTTTTACTGCTAAGCTAATTAAATAACGAAAAGTAGTCGCATCCACTACAGGTGAATACGTTTCTTCAAAATCAATGCCGGGTCTTTGTGTAAAGCCTTGGGCTACAAGACGTGCCTTATATCTTGTTATTTCGCCCTTTTCATTTCTTTTTCGTACAAAAACCCATTTGCATCTAACTGGTTTTACATCTTCTGGTGTAAGGACTACAGGTCCTAATACTTTTCGTTTTTCTAATGATTTTAATTCTGCATTAATAGCATCTTTCCATAGAAGCCAATCTTTTCTTTGTTGGCACTCGCTAATGGATTTTGGCTCATGATCCTCAATATTATTCATTACATCTTTTGCTATATGATAAGCAAAAATGTCGTCAACGTTGACTTCATTTCGATCTCATCGGATTCCATTCATAACATAATTTATTGAGATCTTATTATTTTCACATATATCAGGTACCTGGGTCTCTTCTGGGACTACAATATTCTCTTCTAGAGATATCTCTGTTGGAGATAATAACTCTTCAGGAGATGGCTCTTCTGGAGCTATTAAATTTTCTTGATTATCCTCAATTTGACCATCTATATTCTTTGCTCCTTTTCTTTTTCGAGGATTTTTATCTTTGGAACCGATGGGTCTGCCACGCTTCATGCGTGCTTTAGATTCATTTATAGTAGATTGTCCTTCAGGGACATCAATTTTAACAGGAGCATTAGCAGCTGGGATATGTGACTTTGTCACTTTCTTAGGGTCAGTAAATGCTTCTGGAATTTGATTAGCTAAATTCTGTAAATGAATTATCTTTTGAACTTCCAGTTCACATTGATTTGTACGAGGATCAAAATGAGCAAATGATAATTCATTCCAGCTAATTTCCTTACCCAGCTGCTTATTCTCTCCCCCTAATGTTGGGAAAAGTGATTCATCAAAATGACAATCGGCAAATCGTGCCGTAAATAAGTCTCCCGTAGATGGTTCTAAATATTTTATGATTGAAGGAGATTCATACCCAACATATATTCCCATCCTTCTTTGAGGACCCATTTTAGTGCGTTGTGGTGGTGCTACTGGCACATATACCGCACACCCAAAAGTCCTTATATGGGAAATATTAGGTTCCTGACCAAAAACCATTTGTAAAGGGGAAATCTTTAAATAACTTGTTGGCCTGATGCGAATTAACATTGATGCATGCAAAATGGCATTACCCCAAGCAGAAATTGGGAGATTAGATTTCATAAGTAAAGGTCTTGCAATTAGTTGCAACCTTTTAATCAATGATTCTATAAGTCCATTCTGTGTATGAACATGAGCTACAGGATGTTCAATATCAATTCCAAGGGACATACAATATTCATTAAAAGCTTTTGAAGTAAATTCACCAGCATTATCAAGACGTATTTTCTTGATAGGATAATCAGGGTAATGTGCTCTTAATCTAATCAATTGAGCAAGTAATCTCGCAAACGCCAGGTTACGAGAAGATAATAAACACATGTGACCATTTAGTTGATGCATCAATTAAAACCATATAGTACCTAAATGGTCCACATGGTGGGTGTATTGGCCCACAAATATCTCCCTGTATCCGTTCTAGAAATGTGAGAGACTCACTCTCTACTTTACTTGGTGAGGGGCGAATAATTAATTTTCCCTTAGAACATGCAGCACATGAGAAATCATGGGATTGTGGTATTTGTTTACACTTCAGGGTATTTCCACATGAATTCTCAATTATTTGTCGCATCATAATTGAACCGGGATGGCCTAACCGGTCATGCCAAACATTAAATTCATTAGTAAACTTCTGGTTTACATTAGTAGACTTCTGGTCTATATTAGTGAACTTCTGGTTCTCAATAACATGTGTTTCAATTGTGTTTATAAATGTATAATATAAGCCAGAAGAAAAAGAAGGACACTTTTCTAATATGCATTTTCTACCAGCAACTATTTTTGTAACAACAAGATATTCTTTATTATTTTTAGTTGTTGTTTCTATATGATATCCATTTCTGCGAATATCTTTGAAACTTAACAAGTTTCTTCTAGACTTGGTAGAATAAATTGCATTATCAATACATAATTTTGTTCCTTCCGGTAACAAAATATTAGCTCTTCCGGAGCCTTCGATCAAATTTATACTACCAGATATAGTCTGAACATTAGCTTTTTGCATCACCAAGGAAGAAAAATATTTATCATTTCTGAGTATGGTGTTGGTTGTTGCGCTATCAATGAGACATAAATCTTCAGGATTGATGCCAGTATGATTCATTCTTCATTAAAGAAAACATAAAAACATAATTAAGATAAATATATTTGATAAAAGTTCAAATAGATAAAGATCAGCAACATCCAAATAAGTAATATCCATATTTTATACTCAGAATTCTTAGCCTGATCTACATTATTTACTTCAGTTGTTGATCATTTACCATTATTTTTATTGATTCTTGGTAAATATCAACTAGGTGTCTTGGTATATAACAGGTATGAGACTAATGACCCTTACTATCACAACAATAACATGGATTTACAACATTTTTATTTTGCCCACTATTTTCGCTTTTATGATTCTTATCAACCTTTTCCCTACTTCTGGTAGGAATTTGAACCACCATGATTTCGACCATTGTCATGTTTACGGCTATAGCCATGTCCACGGCCACAAATAAATTCATTTATTACTACATTCGCTTCTGGGAATGGAGTTAAGCCTATTGGACGGGATTCATGCTTTTTTTTAATAAAAGCTCATTATTTTGTTTAGCCACAAGGATGAAAGAAATTAATTTAACATATTTCTTAAACCTTTTTTTTTCACAATATTGCTGCTGCAGGAGCAAATTGGATGTATCCATTTATACAAGCTTTTGGAAGGATGACCATCTTCTGGTGATCATACATTTATTTTAAATTGTTCCAAAGAACAAGTGGGTCTTTCATGGCCAAATATTGAATTTTGAGGCCTTTATGCAAATGGTGGTCTAGAAAAATTATGGATCAGACATTTAAGATAAATAGTTCTTTTTGATAATAACAAGAGCCATAAATTTATATATTACAAAATTAGTTCAGAATAATGTAATAAAAAGGGAATTCACAATATAATAACAGGAAATTCATAAAGGCAATAAATAATTCATAAAGTAAAATATTGCAACAAAAATTAAAAATTTATGGCTTCAGGTCATTTAGTTCTCATGGCTTCAGGCCAATTTGTATCATGGCTTCAGGCTAATTAATCTTATGATGAGAAATTAAATATATATGGCATCTGGCTATTTATCTTCAGGATAAATAAAAGTTGTACATAGCTTCTGGCTATGATATATATGGCTTCTATTTATATAATAAGGAATCATATAGATATAACTTCTGGACATATAATAAGGAATCATATAGATATGGCTTCTGGCCATATAATAGGAGATCATAGAGATATAGCTTCTGGCCATATCATAAAAATTCAAATAATATGACTTCTGGTCATATAATTTTAGAAATTGGATGTAGATGGCTTCTGGCCATAATCATAATAATAATATAAATAAACTTGTAAATGATATATATAATATATAACAACAATAGTGATCTCCAATCCTAGCCATGGAATCCGATGTTCATAACAATCGGTAAAGATATATTTCTTAATTCCATATAATGGCTCAGATTATCCCAGATCTATGAAATAAATATATTATAAAATAAAGTATAAATTATCAAAGAAACTATAAGAATATCATACCTTTGGCAGAGCTTCGTGCTGATAACGTGTTATAAAAATATGGATAATATGAGAGAGAAGAGAGAAATTTTAGAGAGAAATCAGAGGGAAATTCTCATTCAGTTGTGTGTACAAAATTCTCAGCCCAAGGCTCCTATTTATAGGCAAAAAACACGTGTGAATAGTGAAATACGCGTATGAACAGTAACTGCTACAGTATGCTACAGTAAACCGCGTATGCTACAGTTCTGCTACAGTAAAACGCGTTTGAACAGTACCTATACAATAAAATGCTACAGTGATGAATAGTGACATCTGATCTTATATGCGTAGCTGACTGGGAGAGTAAAATAGCTTAGATGAGGGTTAATAGACATCCACATAATCAATATTCATAACAGTTTCAACGATTATTACATCAGACGTAAAGACAAAAATGTCTTTTTGTAAGGGTGTAATTAGAAGGAACTCTCCATAATGCAGCGGTGACGGTCCAAAAATATTTAAACCTCCAATTCAATTATCTAAGCCTTTGCTCCACACCATGAATTCTCAGCAGTTCAGTACACTAACATCTTATCCTGGCAAAATTCAATTCTCATTGGACTTGAACAAACTTCATCCCAATTCTTCAAATTCAAATGCACAGTCAAAAAAGCTCACTGTTATCACACATTTTCTACATAAAGAGATCCTAATACTATCCCCTATATAGCTGTTTATAACTTTACATATCGATTAAAGAAATAAAAAACTTTTACGGTGGGGCAGGTGAGTAAAATAAAATATCAAACAGTAATGTACCAAAATACTACCATTTAAGCCATTCATTTGGCAATTAAAGTTTTAGAGATCCACCGTACAAAATAAAAAGAAGTGAAATGGGGAAGAACCATTCTTGGCCAACAGTATCTGGAATCTGGGCCTTAACGATCTCGTCATTAACCTCTCTACTCTGAGCAGCGAATTCAACCTCAATAGTGGATTTTTTTTATTTTAAAAAGATATTTGTTTTAAAAAAATATTTTTTTTTAAATTTTATATTAATAAGTCTAAAATATTAAATTTCTCACTATTTTAGCTTTAGTTTAGTTCTGATCTGACCCTTGATACAGTATCCAACCATTTCAATGATGATTTAGAGCCTGGTATTTAGACCCGATTTGCTGACGCCATGGTCGGGACTCTGAAGAGGTAGTTGTGGTCATCATCAGCTCTGTATGTCGCCATAATGCGGGTCGGATCGGATCGGAGAGGCTTCCAAGTTTATTTGGTTGAGGCCAATTTCAAGTTCAGACTCTTCATGCATTTGTTAAGTATCCTCTGTGGAACCAAAGGCCTTGAGATGAAAACATAAATAAGTTCAGTATCCTACGACAAGATAGTAAACCAGCCATATGGGTTTATCACTAATCATTCCTCATTTGAGAATGATGAAATAATAATGGATTATGAGGAAGATCCAAGTTACCCTCCTTCTACAGAAAGACTCTTTTCTCTTTTCTTTGTGGGATCAATTTCCTTTCACACATAAGCTAATTGCTAAGACTTGTATAACAATGATCTTAACTAACAAGGTAAGATTCTAACCAGAGTTCAAAATTCAAATTAACACCACTTAGACTCATAAAAGGGTCAACAATCTCCTTCAGCACTTGTTTGGCACTTGCGAGAGAAGCATGGAGTGATTTGAGTCCATGGCAGTTGCAGAGTTAGGGAGGAAGAGAGGGAGCTTGGGAGATTGAAAGTGATGAAGCAAGAAGGAAAAGGCATAGGAAACTAGACATGATTCTCCATTTTCTGCAGTGGACGTGCAACAACAAGGGAAAGGAGAACGAGAAGAAGAAAAAGGCACAGGAGAAAGAGAGAGAGCTAGCGATTGTTGGTTGATATTTGAGTAATGGTGCGGAGACCCTGCTGAGAATGGCCAGATATGTACAAGCGCCAGCCCTTTTTTTTGGGGTTTGGAAATCATAAAAATCGTCCTTTCAAAAGCCTTTCTCCACTTAGTGATGCGGGGTGGGGACTTCATCATCCCATGACCACAAAAATTGGAAAAATTTTGGATATGTTATTTTTAAGTTGGGAGATTGTACTTTATTTTGTTCTTAGAGAAGGTTATTAGATGTGCTGATTATTTAGTTAAGGACACACAACAACTATTAGAGGGTTTGGTGGTCTTGCCAATGATGTATCCGGGGTGTCGACAACAGATGTTAGAGGATACCATCCTCAAACAGGAGATATAGTGCTCTAGGATAGTATCATCACTAAGTTTTACTTGGCCATTTTTTTTTTAAAAAAAAAAAGCCTTTCTCCACAAATCCATATAAAAATTTTCCTCATAAACTTATTTTGTAAATTGTAAAAACTATTCTCCAAAAGTTAATCCAAATAATCTCCCATATGTCCCCATTTCAACTGTCATTACTAGTTTTTATTCTGTCCTTTTTTTTATAAGAAACATTTAATCAAATTTCAAAGTTCAAAATGTCGGTTAAAAACTATAAATGTATTAAAATTATAACTCTTTTTTTATTAAAATACCCTTATTTATGAGGATCTAGGGAATAAGAGAGAGAATAAGGAAATTATTATAATAAAGAGGATTATATAAGAGGGAGAATAAGAAAAAAAATATATGCTAAAAGTAATAGGTCTTGTAGGCTGTGAAAATTTATTATATTGATATTAAATAGGGTAATTAAATAAAAGCAAAATAGGAAAATAAGCAGTTAAAAAATAAGGCATTTTATGAATGTTTCTTATAAAAAAAGAACAGAGTATGTGTGGGGATTATCTATATTTTCTATAATACTCATTGTAAAGCAGTTAAAATCGTTCCGTGAGCAACCGTTTTTTAAGAAAATACTCAAATAGTTGTGTTTATATTAACACAATTAGTGTATTCTATTTACTTTGACACCAATAAATATCAATATCCATATTTATCACCTTCTTTTGGCTATCATAATTGTATCAATATTTTATATTTTATATCTATAAATTATTAGTTTACCCCCATGATTCAATGAGTTATTATAATAATAATTTAACCCATAAATCAATAAGTTTTCATAATCATAATTCAAACTAAATTTGCAAGAAGCTTAATTTCAAAAAAAATATAGTTGGCCCCATGATTATAGTAATGCTTATATATATATATATATATATATATATATATATTAATGTCATTAATGGATTTTATTTCGTGTTCTCCATTTTTTATTGTTGGTGATATCAATTTTTCATCCCCAATATTATAGCAAGTCGGCCTTATGAACTCATTAGTCATATTGACGATTACAAAAATACCTGGGCTATTGTTGCTCGGTTATCAAGAAATGGATGATGACTAAAAATACATCACCTTGTAATGAATAGTTAGCGGCTGCACTTATCTCAATCCTTTCTTTTCCTCTTTTCGTTTGATCTTTTGTACTTGTAGTATATTAATTTTTGAATTTAAATTTCTCTTTTATATATACCTCTATACTTGACTTTCTTAAGATCTATCTTTAACTACAGAAAGTAGAGTTTGAAACTTTCCCAAAATGATTAGAGTTGTGTTGGAAGAGAAATTATTATTAGAGGCTTAGGGTCAAATGGTGCAACATTAAATACTCATCCAGTAGTTTGGGTGTTTTGCAATATTTTGAGGAGAGAAATATTTTACAGCATTGGAATACTTCATTGTGTTTTGTCTTAATATTTTTCTTAATAATTCATCATCTCTTAATATTTAAATATTAATAGAATGCTTTATCATTACAGAATTTAAATTTAAAAGGGTTAAATGCTGGAGAAATTTAAAATAAATGTTGAAGTATTGGGTTAACTTTGATTTCATCATATATTTTTTTTGGCCAAATATCATATTTGACAATATGATTTTACTATTTAAAACAATATCTGATTTTATAATAACTAATAATATCTCAATAAATTCTTTTTTACAGTAATATACGATTACATATTCATTGAGTATTCCTATTTAATTCTTTTAATGCCATTAATGAGACGTTGTTCATGATTAATTTTTTATTTCTTTTTGTTTATATGTAGCAATGAGTAATTCTCATTTACTTCAATAGTGAAGTAATAGCAGTCATGGTGGAGGAATGAAGAGGGGGCCGATTGGTGCTAAGGGTTCTTCCACTTTTTTTTTTTTTTTGTGACATATAGAGCATTTGACCCCCTAATCCGGAGACCCCCGGTATCCAACGTCTTTTCCTGAGTCCCTGACCTTCTACACTCTCTCTTTTCCCTCTATTTGCAACTTCCTTTCAAGCACCAAACACCCTCTTTTTTCTTAGCTAAGTTGCCGCTCCCCTCTTTTCTATTTTTTTTCTCTCCTACTCTCGCGGTTGTTCATATGCAGGGAGCATAGCTTATTGTTTTTTGAGAGTATATAATAATATATTGAATATTTTAATTTTATGTGCTATCATTAGTTTCATTGTGACAATGATATTAGGGAAAATTTCATTTTGAGTGATATTAATTGATTATTCTAAGTCCTTAATCCTCTTCTAGAACAATAGAAATTAATATGTGATACTAATTTAAAATCAATTAATTTACAATTTTTTTTATTATTGTTGAATTATATTGAGTTTAATAACTTGTATTATTTTATAAATGCAGATAGATTGCCTTGAACTTCAATCTTACTATAATATTAATTAGGTTTATATTCATACACATGTATATGGAGAAATCCCACTTGCAGCATCACATCCCTCAACTTTGGGTGATGTAGTGTATGTTCTATATTTGATTTATTATTTTCTTTTTATAATTTTTTCTTTAGGTGGGGGTTTATAAAAGTTTCTTTAAATTTTACATTAAATTATATTTATTTGCGCAATGTACTAATGTAAATGCTTATTTCTTATAAGAAGGAATGGAGGGAGTACTTAATAAAGAAAATTTAACCACCATCTCTATCTTCTTCAACTAGGTTCCGATCATGATTCACCAAAAGCAAGAGGGTTTCCAGCTACATGGGTGAGACAGATCCTCTGAAAAGTGGGGATGATGAAGTGTGTAAAGTCGTTTTTTTTTCATTTTCTTAAATAAAAAAATAAAACTCTCTTATGTAGGAGTGAAACATAAACTTTATCACGTAAGATGTTTGAAGGAAAATATAGAAGAGAGAATAATCTAAACCTAAGTGGCACAACAAATCACATGATTGAGGCGAGTGAAAGTGAAGGAAGCACCTCCTATTTATAGGGTCAGGGTATCAAATTATTAGGAATGGGTGATCACTCCTTACTTGCCTTCTAAATAATAACCAGTAAATTAATTTCTTAATATGAGGTTATTTGTTCATCAATGCTCTTTTAACCATTAATAATGTTGATTTATATCTCTTTACTTAATTAGGAGATAGGAACCTTTCTTTCTTCTTAATCAAACATTCCTGCCCATCTAAGGTGAATCTAAACCCAAAGTTCAACAATATCTACATTCACCTAATGGAATACAACACAGCGGACTAAAATACTGGGCTAAAACAAATCAGCATGTAAACAGACACTCACACTGTAAACATTTCCAACCATACTCAACAAAAAAAAAAAACTAAATATGTAAACATTCCCAAACATTCCAACAAAAAATAACTCAAACTGTAAATTATTTTTGAAGCAAAGCAAGAAAGGGAACCATTTGAAGCAAAGCAAATAGACACTCACCAGATAACAACAAGAAACTAGAAAATACACAGCCAAATTCAAAGCCAAAATAAAGGGAAGCACTTGAAGCAAAGCAAGAACAATCAGATAACACTTACGATCAAACACTTGGTTGCCGATCGCTTTACTCCGTCGTGTCGTCGACCACCCTCTTTCATGTTGAGTTCATGAGCAAGGATCGGCTCCTCTCTTCTCCAATAGCATGATCTCAGTTTTAGGGTTAAATTGAGCAAGGGGTAAAAATGTTAATATTTTTCATAACATAGAATATTTTAGTCCGAAAATTATGCCATCCATGTAGCTCATTTCATTTCCATAGTTCTTGTCCTGGAATTCAAATCAACTCATTTTGATAGAATTCATTTTTACATGGAGGCCCAATTCATACAAACCAAACAAGTACTCACCATGGATTTTAATTCTAAATCCATTTCTCACATATCAGTTCAAGCATACCAAACAGGCCATAAAGGGTTGGCTAAAAAATATTCTGACAAATCCCCCAAACTCCGCATTGCTTCATTACTCCGCATTGCTTTTTAATGAAGGACAAATTATATTCTATATTCCTAAGTTTCATTCGAAAAGAAAAATGATGAGAAGAACATTCATTGCATCCCATTCATTTCAATAGTTCAGTAGGATTGGGAATCACCATGTCAGGTTCTTTGGACAAGGTGTGATTTATCGTTATTACCTTCTGCAATACTTAATGTTGGAAATGATGTGTCAGTGTCAAATTCATGGATTTTCCCTCCATTAATTATTAATTAATTAATCAATATGTGTATCTTTGATACTTTGATAATTTGATTTGTGGCCTCCACTTCAACAATACACTATGGAAAAGCAAACTAACAGAAAATTAAAGTTTACTCCTTATTCACAACTAAGAAGATAAATAAACTACACCACTTTCTTTCTTTCTTTCTTTTTTTGAATTCACATTTTTATTCACAAACACTTTTTAAATCATGATCTTATTCTTTTTTAAAAAAAAAATGGGTCTTTGAACTGATGAAACTAAATGTGTTAAAATATTGATTGAGAGAACATAATTGTAATTTACACACAAGTCTTCCTTGCAACTAAAAGGTTAGTTGAGCATATAATCTATCACACACACACATATAGCCATGGTGTGTATGCAAATTTTACTTTTAATTAATTACATTTTTTGGGTTTAAAATTTAAGCTTCTTTAAAAGTAAAATTGAGAGTTACAGTTGAATCACACCGTCAAATTTTTGATATCTTTTATTGGCTTTCCCCCTCCCCCTCATTTCTTAGTTCATCAAAGATTTAGGCCTTCAAGATACGGTGATTGTAACTCAGTTTTTTGAGAAACTATAAATCAAATTTACTTCGAGTATAGATCTAGGTTTCTAGCCAGGTTTAGGAACCCGGACCGGCCGGTCCGACCCGGTGGCCAAACTGGGCCGGTCCAGTTTGGCCTTTTAAAAAAAATCAATTTTTTAAATTTTTCTTTAGAATTTCATATAAAAAAACCTAAAATATTCAATTTATCACCGGTTTGACTCCGATCTAACCATTGACCCTTGACCCAGTACCCCAACCAGTTCAATGACCGGTCCGGGTTTCAGAACCTTATTTCTAATCTCTTTCTCCTGAGTGACATTTGTGTGTGCAAGTTCTTATCCTTATGATCTTACCAATAAGCATCTTATTAGGGGCTAATATGAGCACAAGGAAGATCATGATGTGCAATTGCTTGCTATGTTTCTAAAGACTAATCTCTTACTACTATCATAAGTCAGAGTGTTTTTTTTTCCCATATTCAATGAGATTAGATAAATGAGTAATAAACTACAAAATAATTACTGGGAGTTGGATCTGATAGAAGTTATTCTCTCAAAATATGATGTACCATGACTCCAATTCTCACTGGAAAAAAAGGCCCACATTTAATAACAGTGCTTCAAACAGAAGTATCTCCAATAATAATAAGATGTTTGTTTTTACAAACAAAATAAATTAATAAACTACCAAATACTGCTTTCGTTTATTTCTTCCATCTTTTCTCATTTGCATTATATATAATAGTTAAATTCGCTCATATCAAGTAGTTCTGCTTTCAATGAGTGCATAGACTGGAGAGATTGTTGTCATTCTATTCACTTCAAAGTTCACTTACTAGATTGTCGTTAATAATTGCTTTTTACAATGCAAACATCAAAAGTCTTTATAAAATCCATTTGAGTTGTGCCTATGATTATCCAAAAAACTCAATAAATCCTTCTCATTATACTTCTCCAAATGAGAATAAGCCTCCACGACGTAAGGGAACTCTCCTCCATATATATACGATGCACACGCAGCTTTGTATGTCAATAACTCCAAATCACCTGCACGGGGACAACAAATTAGCAGGGGACTTTATAGAAATCTCCATTTATTAAAAGGAGAAATATATATATGTATGTATGTATGTATATATGTATGGATTTAAAGGCATTAGAAGAAATACCAGCTAGAATTTCTGATTTACGATTTTTTGATCCAAAATGTTTTCTTTTCCACCACCTGCTTCGCACCCTCCAAGGCTCCCCTATAAATACTTTTGGAGTTCTGCTGTGGAATGATCTAACGTGTTTCCTACTACGCTCATCTTCGCTACCATTTAAGCATGTAGACATACAATCTTCCTCATAGGTAAATAACATAAAGAAACAAGAAGCAAACACCTTCCATGTGTTGTGTTCTCCATCTGTAGCATCCAAGTGCAAGGCAATCATTCCTACTAGAGACTCAACATTATAGTTCCCTACAATATATCAAGAGAAATCTGAATATAAATGTAGCACAGAATTAAGGATGTGATAGGGGATTGTAATATGAATGTTTTTAGAATAGGGAATTAGGGTAGAAGAGAAGAGAAATCAGAGGATTAGAGAAGAAGAACAGAGAAGAATAGAGGAACAGAATGGAGAGGAGTAGAGGAACAGAGAGAGAAAACAGAGGAACTGAATAGTACGGTTTCATTAAGCGGTGCAAATCTGACTGATACAGGGTATAGGCCGCCATATATGTGTAGGCAGTAGACTAACGGCAATTATTAATGAAACAGTATAGTCCTAACCTTATACTAATCAAGGGTATATTAGTAATTAGACACAGTTAAGGCCATGTTTCGCTACTGCACACTCTTAAACGGCTAGTGCCACTAATGATTAATACTGCTTATTTAATTAATTAAACTAACTTTCAAAATATTCTAATTACAATATCATATCAATACCCCCTCCCAAAAACATTCTTGCCCTCGATGATGGGAAGCAAATTACAAAACCACAAAACTGAAACCAAAAATTGAGCCCTGAAATTCTGAAAACTCCTTGTGAACCAGTGTAGGAATCTTTGTCTTGAATGCTGCTACACAGAAGTACAATTCACTTGTTGGATGCTGAACCAAAAAGCATTTAAACCAAGTACACAGAACCTTGCACTAAACTAGAGCCTTGCAGCATTTTCACTAATTTTCCCTTGAACCAACTGATAACCAAGCCTCTTGCAGGAAAAGATTGAAAGTAAAAAGCCCACTTGTAATACAGAGTCGTAGGTCCATTAAGCAAACAACATTGTAGAGAAAACTTTGGGCCTAATTCTTGAAAGATAAAGCCCATATGCCTAGAAATTTCAGAAGTTTTCTGCCCTTCCAGGAATATGCAAGCCAGCTGTACCCCCTTTTAGAAGAATAGTGCTAGAAACAGTAAATGCTAGCCAGCAATTTTGTTGGCTTTTCAAACCCACTTTTATTCATCCACTCGAAACCCAAATCAAGAACAGTTGAATCTGAAATTATCGGAGGTTGCCACTCAACTCTTTCCTCCTTCTTCTTCTTCGCTGAATTGCAGCTATCTCTCTCAACTTGCAAGAAGTCACTAGCCCACGACCCAACACTTAAACAAGGATAGTGACGACGGAACAGGGGAGACATGTAATGAAGTCCCCCTAACCATCACTGCCGGAGATGAAGAAAGAGAACTTAGCGGCATGGAACTAACCGAAACAGCCGCAAACGAACAAAGAGCAAGCGGCGACGGCAATGAAGAGCCCGGTTCCACATCCTCATTCTTTTTCAAGGCGTTGCAAGGCGTCAAACCCTGTTCTGAAGATATTGAAGTCGATTTGGACAAAACAGAGGCTGTTCGGGGGTCGAACAAATCTTTATTGTGGGAACGCTGAGTCCCACTACTCATATGTGGCACTTACGAACTCCTCCACGCTTCTAGGATTCGGACTTCTTGATCAATCTCATGCGTAGGAAGCCCTAGTCCATTCTCAATGACTATCGCATCTCCGTTTTCCTTTGTTGCCTGCGAAACTTAGTGGGGGTCGCCAAGAATATCTATATTGGACATGTTGCCACATCGATAAATATCATCAGATGCTTTATGGTCAACAAGGCCTTCTTCTTGAACTTCGTCAGGTGTTGTGTGGTCAACTGGGCCTTCTTGGGTGTTGGTCGAACAAGACCCACCTTTTTCTTGATCTTCCAATTCAGAGGCTTCAAGGCTTTCTTTTTCATCTATCATCTTGCTGGGTTGGGTTTCTTGCGCACGTTTTCGCCAACATCGTCTGGTTTAATAAACAATTCCTACTCTTTATCATCCTGCTCCTGAGCAACGACAATTTCTTGAGTTTCTGGGTGCGTTCCTCGTGTCTCAATCTTGATGAACGGAGGCACATGTTGCTGCATTTGACCTTCCCAAGCCTTTCTTGCCTTCTCGGCCTGCCTCTGCAAGAATATTTCTTCCGCTCTAGCGATAGAAGGAGCCTCACTCATGGTTCTTAGTTGAAAGAGTCGGACTGAATCTGCGATCTCTCTCTTCAACCCCACCACATGTCATGACGAGATATCGTTCCGGCAACTGTATGTTATTCGTGGCATCATCAAAGAAAGCGTTAAATTCCTTCACGCTGCCTTTTTGCCATAGCCACATCTTGTTTTCATTGGAGTCTTGGAAAGAAGAGGGAGCCATGTTCTTGAGTACAAGCGAGATTGTGGGATTTTTTTTTCTTGGTAAGATATATATCAGAAAGAAAGAAGGAAGGTAAGGGAGAGACGGCCAAGGAAGGACCGCTCTGATACCACTGATAGGGGATTGTAATATGAATGTTTTTAGAATAGGGAATTAGGGTAGCAGAGAAGAGAAATCAGAGGATTAGAGAAGAAGAATAGAGGAACAGAACGGAGAGGAGTAGAGGAACAGAGAGAGAAAACAGAGGAACTGAATAGTATGGTTTCATTAAGCAATGCAAATCTGACTGATACAGGGCATAGGCTGCCATATATATAGGCAGTAGACTAACGGCAATTATTAATGAAACAGTATAGTCCTAACCTTACACTAATTAAGGGTATATTAGTAATTAGACCCAGTTAAGGCAATGTTTAGCTAATGCACGCTCTTAAACGGCTAGTGCCACTAATGGTTAACACCGCTTGTCTAATTAACTAAACTAACGAACTTTCAAAATATTCTAATTACAATATCATATCAGGATGAAACTAGAAATTACGGATCAATGTGATGATTAATAAATGCAAAGTAGTACCATGCATCTTCACAAGCTTTGCTAGTGATTCACAACATGTTGGGTCCTTCTTTAATGCATCCACATAAGAGGAATTGTTTGATTTCAACTGCTCTGAGAGGATAGCCTTCAACCTACGAGGATGTAAATTAGTGGCATCGTGAAAATGCAGGGGGGAAAATTAGAGTATTACAATCTGCTTGGGTGAAAAAATATCATTCTATCAACATTATGAGAGCTAAAAAGAAATAATAGGAGAATAACTTTATTCAAACCAACAAAGTTATACATCTCAGATTTCTTTGAGTAAAGTCATATTCCTTATCAATGAACATAAAGCAAACTATTAATAATTCAAATTATGCAAGTAAGCATTTCACGGGAGAAAAGTAAAGGCATAACTTTAGTTAGCTTGATTGTTAGCGTTTGTCCTCAACTGTCACAGGAGAAAAGTAAAGGCATAAATTGGCATGTTACCAGAAACTAGGGGGATGCTTATGGAAAAAGTCATTCCCGTATAAAACAAGAGACTGGGGAAACGTAAAGGAGGTGTCAGTGGAACGCAATGGGGAAATATTAAATTCCAGAAAAGTCCCCTTCATTTTAGGGCTCACTGAAGGCATACAAGGTAGGAATTTCTCAACAACCATATAACTAGCATGTAGAAAAAAGTCACTGACAGCATGTAAAACAGAGAAAAAACCCTATCACGACTTTCACTATGACTTCATCTTCTGCTGCCAACTTTAGGGAAACGCTCAAATCTCTGAACTCATGATACATCTCATCGGCCTCATTATCACAAATTCAACGTGCTTATAAAAAAAATACCAGGTCTGCTATGAAAAATAACTCTAGTCATGCATGGTTAAGCAATAAACTAAGCATGGCAAAGAAATATACTATAGCGGTATGCTACATATAATCCAATAAGACGTTCCCTTCCTAAGGGAGTTCAGCCAAATCTAATCAAAGAATTTTGGTGCGAGTTTAAGCTTTAATCTTGCTGGTATTTTCATTAAAGATATAACATTCATATATCCTATGTATATGATAAGCCAAGGGGTATGTACCTAAATGGAAGAGCAGAGCCAGAAGTATTGCACTGCTTCTCTAGTATATTTAGTGCCTCGTCAACTTGAGCTCCCATCAGCAAAAGCTGGCAAAAATGTTAAAATGTGAAAGGAATGCTGGCATCTAAAATCGTTTTAACATACAGAAACTCTGGTCATACAATTTGAACATTACAACACTCATGTAACAAGTATATGCATATGATCATGGATGCCTTGTACCTGTATCAATGGTTGTAATACCACTAATCCTGAGGGATCAGAGTCATGAGCTATTTTTAAATGCTTCACTGCATCTCTGTAATAGTCATTAAGCACTTTGTTGTGCATGCAAATGAAATTCTCCCAACTGTTGTGGTCAGGCAAATGCAAGGGTAACAAACCAGAATCAAGTCCCTCTAAGTAAATGAAAAAGAACATTAGTAATGCAGTCAGAGATGAACCAAAGGGTAACCACACTCAACCTAAATTTGCTGCGTGATATGTAATTGAAAGAGACTCATCAGAGGTTGATGAAATAATGTAGAAATATATTTTTGACTCTAATTTCCATCTGTATCTTTTTCTTCTTTGGAGGGAGGGAGCGGAAATTGCCGTCTATATCTCAAGTATAGAATAGTTCACATAGATTGAAAAAATAGAAATAAGAAGAGACCATGTTTTTTCACTCAGAAAATATTAGGGAGAAAATAAAGATACAAAAACATGAATATATATGCAACTTAATCCATGCCATTGCCAACAAAATATAGATTAGTTCTCCAGTCCAAAGCAAAAAATGGGGAAAGAAATTTTGTTAAGAAAATCCTATAGCCAACATAAGAAGAACGCCCATACAATGAAACACATTTTGAAGATTAAAGGATCCATTGTAAAGTTTTGAAGATTAGGAGTTATATGCAAATGACTCCAAATTCATGATATTCTGTACATTTTAGCCCTTAAGATTCCTGATTGTCATATCACATATAAAACCTTAGGTTTTCCTCCTTATTGGAGGAAACCACCATAATAAAGTGACCTATAACCAAACAAATGTAAGCCCCCCAAAATAACATATAAAAAAAATCTTGGGAGGAACATATAACAAACTAACAAAAAAGTGAAAACTCAAAGAAAATAGATGAAAGGAATATATATTGAAAATTTACCGAGAGCATATAAAGAAGAGGCATCTTGCATATGAAATCGGTTATTTAAGCCACAGTCTCCATCTCCTGTATGTTCTTCAGAATCCATATAAAAACCTCGAGGCTGGAAGCTTGAAAGAGATTTTTCTCTTTGATGGTTAACATCGATCTCCATAGGAACACTCATGTCGTGGTTGATGCTGGCGTCCATAGATATTTCATTATCCTTAAAGACAGACGAGTTTGAATCACATTTGAAAAAAGTATCTCCTATATGGGTCTCAACAGTATTATGCCACTCTGATTGTCCGGGTTGATTGCTGAATTCATCTCCCTCTATATATGAGGTTTGTGGGGAGTCAGCCTGGTCTAAATCTCTCAGTTGGAACTCTTTGGGAATACCAGAATACCACAACTCATAGAATACCAAACCAATCATCATATTTGCCCCAAAATCATGTTCAGACCCAACTTCTTGCTTGAGGCTAAAAAGGAAAAGGGAAGAATAGCAAAAAGGTTAAATTTCGATGGTTCATTTTCAAAGAGAAACACATCATAAAAGAAAAGTCTGAATTCTAAGACATTAATATATCATATGCCAGATAGCAGGTCAACTTATATATAGTAATGAAATTGCTCAAAAAAAGAACATGTCCAGTTTCCCTTGTTGGCCATAGAAACCTAACCAACTACATAAAGTAATAAACAAACAGCCATTTTTTTTCCTCTTTTTTTTTTATAAGGACCATTACTAATGTAAATCTCACCCATCCATTCTAGCATCCCCATGGCTTGATTCCATGCTATATATAATATGCCAAGCAAGAAGCACAAGTCTGAGTTTTGAAAGCCTCTAGTCAAGAAAAGCATGTAAAAAGGCCTTCCTCCCATTTTCTGTCAACGAACTTCTGAAATATGCCATTACTTTCCTTGTATGCCTCACTAAAAGCCATTCATTTTAGGCATACACAACTACTTGCTATAGCATATGATTATTAGAGTTATGTTAGAGAAAAAAGAAAAGCTTTAATCAAGGAAACTTGTTTATTGTAAACCAAAGAGTGTAATACCAAAGTATATCCAACGGCAGTACTAGGAATATCAATTTATAATAAGTGGACCTATCATGGTCACACCTACTTGTCACAAAGGTGAGGAAAAATAGACAAAGTGATAATTATTAAAACCCTAATATATGTATTGAGGACAATTTGTTTCAAAGAATTCATAAAACCTTCCCCAAAAAAAGGAATGGCTTACACTCAATGAACTACATCATGGAACAATACTAGGCATATTGATACTACACATATTTCTTTGCAAAAGCAAATGATTGCAAATTAAACAAAAAAAAAAGGATTACGCACTAAAGAACAAAAATACATACCATAGAACAGCCTGGTATGCTTCCTCAATGTTGCCTTGCATAATAAAAAACAATATGAACTCCAAATGAACAGCAAATCTTTTCTGCTCCACAAGTAACTTTATATTAATAAACGAAGTCTCATGAAATATCCAGATGTCATGAATGCAAACACAATGGCTCCATGGCAAATTCAACAATTAATATACAGGATGAAGCAAAATAATCTATTCTTTTTCACTTGACCATGAAAGGCCTAAAGATATTTCCATCCAATATACACAAAATCAAAGTTGAATAACCATTTTTATTATTTAGTCAAGTTTACTCCTCTAAAGACATTAATTGATAGCAAATATGGAAACTTTCCTAACTAGTATCCTCATGAATCGGATTGCAACAGTCATGACTAAGAATGGGCATGCACTATACACCAATAGAAATCAGATGCACTCTAGAAGACACTACTCTCCAATGATTCGTACTATTTTGGTCTTTACTGTGTCTTTCCTGACACCTACTTTCACCCCAGACCGTTTATTCCCCATAGCTTTACTGTGATAATAAGCTCATTAAAATAATAATTGTTAACACCACCAAGCCATTGAGAATAATTCAAAACCAATTAGAATCAGCAACACTGAAAACATTCAACAAAAATATAGTCATTTTGCAGCACTTAGGAAAAAGTAATATGAATTATACCTCTACTGGCCAATCCTTCATTGACCCATTCTTCCTCATCCAAACATCATAGATGTTCTTGATTCTTGTAGGATTGACACGGTTATTTTCTACATGTTTGAGAAGCTCTAGTAAAACCTAGACATGTAACAACATAAAACATGGTATTGAGAATCTACATCTGGATCAGTCATAGAAAAACATATCACAACATAGTACTAAATAGCATGATTATCAAGAGTGCACTAAATGGGTGACAAACAGATTAAGCCGCTTCAACCACTTTAACAAACTTCTGAATTAGAAAGTTACATGTAAATTGTACATTTTAGCAAGTTAGACTTCTATGTCTGGAACTTTATTTTTCAAATTATCTTGTTAGGTTACATTTTTAGAATATATTTCACCCCAACAACAAAGAAAATGATTGAAAATTTAGTAACATTATGGTAAAAAAACAAAACTTCTAAATTCTAAATTAGTTAAGTAATCTTTAATATATATCTTTAAATATTATATCCCCAGATATTAACGGTAGGAATGTCTGCAGATAAACATAATGAAGGGGGGGAAACCCTTCCTTCAAAATAGTTACTAAAGATTTAGATTGATAGTTGGCAAAAGTCCATCATCCTACAATAGCATACAAAATTCTTTGTCCAGACATCAAGTTTGTACCAAAATGGTATAGCATGTTTGGATGAGGAAAATGGAAGGAAAGGGACAGGAAGGAAATGCTTCATTGGAAGCTCTGCCTTGTTTGGGAGTATTTTATAAGGAGGGGTGGAGGATAGATGATTTTCCTCTAACCTTTCAAACTCTTAGAAAGTCTTCCAAGGTACTAAACATTGTATAAATTTAAGCTTCCCAGATCTAGAAATTTTAATTCTGTGATATGAATCAACCAGTAGACTTCAAGGTATCAAGAAATCAAATTATCATAATTGAGAATATAATAACAGATAAATGTGTCAAAACTAAAAACATATATCACGCTGATAAACTTCATCTTTTATGTTTATTATGCAGTTAAGTTAAACATAGAACGAGAAAATACCATCTTTTTTTGTTTACCACAACAATGCCATAAGACTAGAACAAATAAGTTTACTCAAGACAAATGGTTTCCTGATACATACTGGATATACAGAACTAGAGTCAACTATACACCATGAATTTATAACAAAAATAAAGATCTAAAAGACATTAAAACTTTAAAAATGATACAAAATAAACTTATACCCAAAACTTAAATTGATTATCGAAAGGTGACTTTTCTTTAATTGTTGCCTGCAGATACACACTAAAAACGCCACTAGCTTCCACCCAGTTTCGCTGTTTCACGAGTCTCTGCAATATAACCCGCAGTCTACTCTGATTCTCTGTCCTCAGTTTGTCAGGACACAATCCTAGAACATACGAAGGCTTTGTCAATGATAACATGATTCTTTTGACAAGCTTTTCTTCTTCGGCCATAGGGTCATCGTGAGCAACCCCCTTGGACTTCCTTTTCCGACCATGTATTTCTTCTATAGGTTCCTCAGCTTCCCTGTCCCAAGTATGAAACACCAAATCAGTATGAACTGTTTAACATGAGATCCTGAAAGTCATCATAAGTGAAAATAAAGAGAAGGGAGAAGTTCTGGTACACAAGGACATAACTTACATTCTTAGTTTCGAATATTTGACATCAAATTTAGTAATTTACGTCTCAATAACCCAATTAAACTTCAGCTTCCACATATAACACAAAATTCCCAACGCATAAAAAAAATCCATCGTCAAAGCCCCTAAACATCATTCTTTCCCATGTCAATAAAAGATCCCCTCCATTGCAAGAAACTCGTTATTAATCCCACTACTGCAAGGCAGTAAGTCACAAGCTCCACATTTTTATAACAATAAAAACCGCAAGAAGCACTGGAATTAGGGTGATAACACGATAAAATAAAAGGATGAAAAAGTAAACCTATGTTCATGGCGTTGGATGACACCGGGGTCGTCTGGATGAATTTCTTTGTTTTGCAACTCTTCGACGGAAGAGGCCATCGCGGCAATGAAGGAGAAAAACCAAGAGACTAAGAGGACCAAACAGAGTTACTTCCGTCGTCACTTCGTTCGCGCCACTCTCCTCTGCTCTCGCTCTCTCTGGTCTTCGAGCCGGATTTGGCTTTCCCTGCGCTGCGTCCTTTTCTTAAAACTAAGGGCATGTTTGGTATGATGGAATTGGGGGTATGGAATTGGAATTGGATATCAATTCCATGTTTAAGTTTGTTTGGTATGATGGAATTGGAAATTTTTGCAATTCCATGTGGAAGCCAAATCTCTCAAATTCCATCAAATTGGCTTCCACCTAAAAAGCAAAGATTTGCAATTCTATGTACCTAAATCTAGGTCAGGGTACTGGGTTAAGAGTTAGTGGGTTAGATCGGAGTTAAACCGAAGCTAAACCAGGGCCAAACCGGTGAGAAATTAAATATTTTAGGCTTATTAATATGAAATTTTTTTAAAAAAATAAAAATAATTTTTTATTAAAAAAAACCGAACTGGAGCAATCAAAGTACTAAGTCAAAGGTTAGTGGGTCAGATTGGAGCTAAATCAGGACTAAACCGGTGATAAATTGAATATTTTAGTCTTATTAATATGAATTTTTTTAAAAAAAATAAAAATATTTTTTTATTAAAAAAAATCTGTCCGATCCGTGTTTAGTAACAATGGTTTTATCTCATTCCACTTTCTTAGATTAGCATATTGGTAATTTTACATTTTAAATATAAATATTAAATAAAAATAATATTTGAATTCCATGTACATACCAAACACACTTTTAAACCACATTTCCATTTCCATTTCCATTTCCATATCCATATCCATATCCATCAAAACCAATTCCAGTGTACCAAACGGACCCTAATGTAGTTTTAGGTGCTAAATGCTGATTTTGTTTTTTTTTTAAATGGTATCCAATACAAAAAATTTCAAGTAGTAGAGGTAGAGTTGGGAATTAGGACATTAGGGTTGGTCCGGTCCTATAGGGCTGCTCTGGTCCTATAAGGCCGGCCCTTGAAAGGTCAGGGCCATAAGCTATTCTCACAAGATTTAACTACACGTCTACACGTTTCATACAATAAAACAAATACAATTACTAATTAATAATCAAAGATAAAAAATAATGTCCACAAATAATTCACAGTCTCGTACAAAGTATAAGATAACAAGAAGCTAAACACTCTAAAAAATATGAGTATAATGACTATTATTTTCATCTTCTTTGCCACTATCATCAATTTCAAGGAATTCAATTGTGCTTCACTTTGAGTAGTAGGGTTTGCTTGAGGAGTAAAATGATAAATAACTCTATAACAAATATAAAATACAAATAAATTAGTAAATTACCATCAAATGTGAAACTTTGGAGTAAATAAGAAATATCTAATGTATTTTTCTTATAAAATAAGAAATATTTTTTATAAATTTTTAATTTTTAGGATTCTTAATATAAGATATTCTTATGAAATTTAATTCTAAAATGATAATAACAACTAAATATTTACAATATCATCAACAAACATAAAAAATCAATAATATTATTATCATATAAATAATTTTAAAAAATAAAAATATATATATAAGGGCCGGTCTTTTTAGGCCCTCGGCCCTACCGGACTGACCTTTTTAGACCCGCTTTCAATTTTGAGGCTGAAATCTTAAACCCGACCCTTATAAATTCAAGGCTTAAAAGAGTCGGCTCGACCGATTCGGCCTGTTTTCCCGGCTCTAAGCATAGAATACCTTAAAATAATTTTTTGGTGCTTTTAACCCCTCAAATATTTTTTTTTAATGTACCCAATGTCTTATCAAAGTGAATATAATTTTACTCTTAACGTATTTTTTCAGCTCCAAAAATTATTTTAAAATATTGGGTGCTACTAGAAAAATATATTTAGAGTGGGTGAAAATCAATATCCTATGACACTGGTTACAACTAAAAAAATATTTTAAGGGATTAAAAGTATCAAAAAAAAATTTAAGATACTAAATGCTACTTGAATATTTTAAAATAATTTTTGGAGCTGAAAAAATACATTAAGGGTAAAATTACATTCACTTTGATAAGACATTGGGTACAGTTGAAAAAATATTTAAGTGGTTAAAAGTACCAAAAATTATTTTAAGATATCCTATGCTACTTGAAAAATTTTTTAAGATGTCATATGCTTCCAGAAAAATCCTTTAAAATATTGGATACCATTTTTTTAAAAAAATAAAAAAAATAAGCATTTAGCACCTAAAACTACATGTAGTTTAAGAAAAGGACGCAGCGGACGAAAAGGCGCAGCGCAAGGAAGCCAAATCCCTTCGAGTTCTCGGCCGAAGAAGAACAGTGGCGGGTGGCTTGAGCAAGTAAGGGTGTTTTTTGGATCCGTATTCCCTGCTCATAAAAAAAAGATGAGTAGGTATCCTCATCACCCCAATTTTTTATATATTTTTATTTATTTGAATAAAACTGTGTATACTGCATTTTAAAATATTTTTATTATTCAATATCTCAAATTAATTAATTTATAGTCATGCATTCATAAATATTTTTTCTGCAACATCAGGATCCTGAAATATTTTTTCAGTAACATTCAATATCTGAAATATTTTTTAACACACAATATCTTAAGCTAATTAATTTTTAAAACATGGAGTATTTTTAAAAAAAGAATAAAAGACCCCAAAATTGGAGTGATGAGCATTCTCTACTCATCTTTTTGCTGAGCATGGAATATGGATCCATTTTTGGTTTAACGGAAGTGAGGTTAGGTAAGATTTATTAAAGTTAAGTTAGGGGAGGTATGAACTTTGTTTGGTTCAAAATGAAGGGAGGTGAGATTTGGTTTTTTATTTAATTCAGAAGGATAGGCCAGATGAGTTAATTATAAGTTGACAAATATACCCTTCTCTTCGTCTATATATTTATCTTCTTCTTTTACAATTATTTTTTAATAAAATGATTATCTCTTAATTTCCTATATAACATTCCTTAAATTTTTACATAGCATCGTATATTTTAAATTACCACATGCGATAATAATATACAATTTTTTGTTACAATTAAAATGGAAAGAACAGAAGTTCACCAACAAAGAAACAAAGTGGAAAGAACTGATAGAATTATTTGAAATAATAATGAGAACATAAAATAATGATTAAGAGAATGCCAAAAAGAGAGGAAGAACATAGTGAATACCTATATGAAGAAAAAATGTTTTTATATTATAGGGATAGATGTAGAATAATAAAAAATTATCATAAGCAATTTGATCAAAATGAATCATAAATTTTCTCTTACCTAGAAAAAACCCTAAATTTAGAGACTTGAGAAAAGAGAGGAGGGAGCACTATAAGATAAAAAATGTTTACCTCCCCTGTTTCAAATCAAACAAGATTTTTTAATTTTCAACCCACCTCTAACCTTATTTAGCTAAAGACCCCCCCAAACACCAGACATACAGTAGATGTCGGGTCCATCCTCCTCTTTTCAACCACCTCAAGTTCAAAGCTAGCAAAGAAAGAAAATAAAATAGAATAAAATGGAATAATTGAAATAAAATAAAATGGAACTAATATATTATATTTTTTAATATGTCAAATTATTTTGAACCTAAATTTAAAACATTTAATTTATATTAAAACTATGATATTCACCATAAAATCCCACACAAAATTGATATTTTATCACAATCTTAAGAAAATACATTTAATTTAGTTTTAATGACTCCCAAATATATAAAAATATATCACAAATTTATTAAAAATCGTGAGTCATCACACTCAACATTGGCATCAAATATTATCCTCAAAATTTTAAAATATCAAAATAATTAAAAATATCATTGAAGTAAGATTTTAAATCAAATTTTACAAAATTAGAATCAATTCAAATTTTCAATTCAGGTAAATATTTTCCACCTCTAAAAAATGTAAGCAGTAAGTCAATTAATTTTGTAAAGATAACTCATAATAGCGAATAGAGAAATGAGTGTCTCCACTAATCTATCTATCTACTTCCTCTCCATTTAATTTTTTTACTATTGGATTGACTTTTAGTGGTTAATAATTTATACTAAATTAAAAATATTATTGTAGTATTAAATAATAATAATATTTTTACATAATAAATCTCAATAATTGAAAGCCAATCCAATTATAAAGAAATTAAATGAAGAGAATAGTCCGTTGATAGTTGATACACTCTTTTTCCAATGGAATATGCCTCATAAGTCGGTGTTTCACTTAATTCCACTTAATGCAATCTAACTACCATAAGCTTACTTATAATCTCATTCTCCACTTTATTATCCATTGGACAAATAAATCAAAATGACAGAAAACCAAACTATGGTCAAAAGAAAGGAAAAACAAACTCACTTATATTATAAACAACTTTTATTCTCTCTAACTTCACAATCTTTTTCTTGCTTTCTTTCCTGCCTTCTGTTTAATAAGTGAGTGTTTGGAAACCATCAAAACCGTAACTTTAGAAGCTAATTTTTTTAAATTGAGATAAAATTTTTTATATATATTTACTTCATAAATCATAAAAACTATTCACTAAATACTAATCCAAACCCACGTTAAAAATAAAAGAGGAAAGTCAAGTCCCAGCCCCGCCCTCCCCCTTTGCGTTCATCAATGGTCGCTCAACTTCATTTTATTTTCTCAAAAGAAAGCCCAGATCGCTGTGGGATGGGGACTTTGGGTCCACATTCTTGTAACTTTTACATGTTGAGTCCTTGCAGTTGAGGAAAGGAATGAATGATGTGGCCCCTACGTATTTTTTGTAATTTGGCATATAAACAAACAATTGTATGGGCTTATGTTGGACAACTAAATACGTCAAGGAGATTGGGCTAATTACAAGACATCTAATGGGCCATTACCAGCCCAATTTGAGTGCATAATTGATTAATTCTATAATGCGTCAAGATTTTATAATATTTGAACCCTAATCGGTAGTCCCAATGGAATGAGAGTTTCTCTTCATCACACAACAATTAATTCAAACATATTTTAATGTGCCTACGCGTCAAGTTCATGTATTGTTGCCATCACTATTTTATAATAACTTCATTATCTTCATGACAAGATTTTTATTCATAAAATTAACACACAAAAATTAAGCACCACTAATCAAATATTAAGTGATAATAAGCCAGGTTGGGATCAATTTTGTTTGCTCATGCCACGTGAAATTATGCTTTCTTCTTTATTCACTCCACACATACAAAGTCCTTCCACAACGTTCCCGTGTACGGTACCACATAATAAGAAGCAAAATTTTCTACACAATATTTTATTAATATTCACATTCATCTATTCCTTAATTCTTATTCTAAAGTAGTTCATGGAGGCCACATGCAAATCACTTTATTTGCTATGGGATTACCGCAGAATATTTAATTAGGGTCTTTTTTTTATCAAGTTGAGTTAATTATTACACACACTATATGTGTGTGTGTGAGAGAATATAATTTGTGTAAAAAAGAAATTTAAAAAAAATTTATTACTCTTTATATCTATTGTTATTTTAACTGGGGGTAGAAAGTGTTTTTCACAGATGGTTACAATAACAACCAACGTAGAAGGCTAGCAGCCTTGTATTTTATTATAAAAATATCACGATCCCACTTTTTGCTCCTTCTTTATTATAACCGGAGTAAAATAATTTCCTCTTTGAAAAGGTTTTTTGAAAAATAGAAAAAAAATGGTGATGGATTTTTTAAAATGACGGTGACTAACACACATATATGTATATGTTAAAGGGAAACGTATATGTGAATGCAGTTCTGCAAAAAGAAATAAACATTATTAAAAAAGTGGTAGTTAACATGCAATCCAACCTTTCTTTCCTAATCATTGTTAGTGTCTCCCAATTGTACTTTTAATTATTATTTATTTAAATAAAAGCACAAAAATCCCAACACGAAATGATGGGAAAAATACTTTTAAAAAAAGTTCTTTGAGAGGCAAGAGACAGAAATCTGGCCATGTGACTCTGATTTGGGACAAAGCAAACAAACCAAGCTGGCCTCTTCACATGACATGATTCTTCTTCCATATTTTAAAGAGGTAGAATTTGATTCACTCAACACCGTATTTGATACTCTTACATAATTTCAATTTATTAGTTGATTTTTAACAAACCAAATTTGAACTAATTCATAAAAGTAAGAATGAGTATTAGGTTTTGTTAATAACTTTATAACTTAATGACGTGAAAATTACTCTATAAATATGAGGTCGTGAGCTCAATTCTGTTTATTTATAACCTTGAATTGTTAGTGTATATTTTTTTGATTGAGTCTCTTTTACTTGATTCATTCATTATTGAATAAAATATTAATTTTGAAATCCAATTTTAGATTATTTTCCCTGTAACTTAAAAAAAATTTGTTTATGACAATGTTTTAATTATAACTATTATGCAAACTCTTATCAATTAAAGATACTTGCTTTCTTTCTCTTCTCACACAGCTCATTCTTACCCATAGGCCATAAGCCCTCCACCACCCCACTATTCCCCTTTCCCATTAATTTATTCTTCCCAAGAGATATCGTGTTTGAGGCGTGGCCTCACTATTAGATTATTTTTAATTTTGAAGTACATATTTCTTGTGGAAATTAAACATTGTAATATACTTTAGTTCATTTAATTTTAAGGAATTCATATTGATCAAAAATCCATATAACTTCTTTTAAAAAATTTGCCGTGTACAAATAATTATGAACTCATGCATCTTTATAACAATTTTCTGTTAGACCATGAGTGCCTTCTTTTATTTTATGGGTATAAATCACTTTTTGTTTATTTGTTAAATGCCTATAACAATTTTCTTTTACACTATGAGTACTTTCTTTTATTTTAATTAATCAATGGTATATCTATTTCCAGACGTAGAACGTAAAGGAATTTCGTCTTTTTTAATAAGTTTGCTTCTTAAGATTTAGACTTACATTCTTCTTCTTAAAAGAGTGAGACTATTTACTACTTTAATTAACATTTTATTGATGAATTAGGAGTATTTTCATTGACAACAGAAATCAATTTATCTTTATGTACTGAGAGTAAGAGAAACATCCTCTCAATTAGAGTTACTCTAAACAAAGAGTTGAGAATTTAACACTAATTATTTATTCAAAAGTTGAAAATCTTGTCATCACCACATACTCACACACTCACACACTCACCTCATCAAGATTAAGTGTGATAACTGTCAAAAAAATTTTTTTTTGGGATCCTAAATTTACCCAAATTCAATACAACAAATTATATCTAAGAAGTAATAAGAGTACTAGAAATCAATGACATTTTTTTAAAAGGTGTCTTGTACTAGAAACCGAAATAGTACATTAAATTAATTAATTTAAGTTGGTGAGTTTTGATTTATTTTAATTATAGGAGTTATGATGCTAAATTTGTCAAGAGCCACATTGAATGATCATTAATTACATGGTTTATCCATATCTGAATATTGAATATATGTGATAATGTGATGAGAGAACAGAAGAAGATAGAGGCAGCAATTCAAGCAGCAAGATGACCCCATTGATTTCAGATCAGTAATGAATGTGAGATGGTTGTGATGATCCACCGACCCTCTCCAAACTTACAAGTGGCCCCATAAGGCCCTTCACTATACTTTACAATTTTAGAATTTCTTAGTATTTTAATTATTAATTAATAAACGGATTTCATAAAAAACTGTTGTATGAGTTCATATACTATTAGCTCCCAGAGATCACATCACATTTCCCAATGCATCAATCATTGTACTCGCTTCTGTTCCTTCATGAGAGTTAGGCTTTGTTTGGTTGGAGGTTTTGGGAGGGGAGGGGAGGGGAGGTGAGGGGAGGGTTAGGGGTGGGAAAAATGTGTTTGGTTGGAGGGAGGGGAGGTTAAAAATTTTGTCTTCTTTTGCTCCCCTCCCCTCTCTTCCCTCCAAAATTGGAGGTTTTTGGAGGGGAGAAAAAAATTTGTCTCACTTTGACCAAAATGCCTATACTTATTTTTTTAATATTCCAAGTTTACCCCTCTTGTTTAAAATTAATGAGATAATATGTAAAAATCAATAAAATATCCCTTAAAATGTATACAATTTTTTTTTATCATATATACTTGAGGTAATAGGTTTTTTAAGATTTACAAATTAAAAAATAAAAGAAGAAGAAAAATATATAAATAAAGAAAAAATGGTATATTTGTCAATTTATAATTAACTCACCTCACATACCCTTCTGAACCAAACAAGAAATCAAACCTCCCCTCCCCTCCCCCCTTCTTGAACCAAACAAAACTTATAACCTCCCCTAACCTAACTTAAATTAACCTCACCTAACCTTAATTGAACCAAACACTAAGAAAGTTTAGTATAGTCGGGAGTTAATTTGTTTTAAAAGAGTTTTTTAATTTTCATTAAAAATAATAACTTTAAAAAAATTTATCAAAGATTCAACCTATAAAATTGATTTTTTAATATATTATTTAAATAAATTAATTTTAAAGTAATTTTTTTTCTTAAAAACTTACTTAAACATAAATCACACCATACTAATTAATTATTATCCCAACTTCAACTTGTAAAAGTTAATTGACTAAATAAATTGAAAGTCATTTTTACTTATGTTAATCCAAACAAGTGAAATATGGTTAGCTTATTTATTTTTATTTTTATTTTTTGGAAAGATGATTATTTCATTGGTAATTGCTTTATTCACTTTGAATTGCGACTGGTCTCATTGTTCATAATAAATTATTATCATGTCGGTTAAGTTGGTAAGGTAAAAAGCAACGTAGCGAAAGAAATCAATTTTTGAGGAAAAATAATTAAATAATCAACTAAAGCAATTGAAAAAAAAACTCCCTTCTATCCTAAACATAAAAATTAGATAATTAATTTATAATAAAGAAATTGGTTGGGTTGGTTATTTATAAAAAAAATCTGTGTTGTTTTTACTAAAATAATTTTTTTAATCATTTACATTGAAAAATATCTTGTTAATGGAAACCTCCTTAACAAAAGCAATCAACAGGGATACTTTTACATTAGAACAAAATCAAGCCCCTCAGCTAGCTCATGCATTTAGCATTGAGAGGAGCATGTAGGCGTATGTATTTCTTATATTCTTAATATATATAAGATATATTTATCTAATTTAATTAGATTAAAGAAGTTAGTTAATATGACATATATTTTATAAAACACTCTACTTATTTTCCTTAATTCCCTCCTTACCTCTTATCATTGATTATAGTTAAGAGAGTATCAATATAGATGGAATAAAAAAAGATTAAAAAATATAAAACTAAATCTTATATTCAGTATTAATATCAACCTTATAAACATATTTTATAGTGAGTATCTCAGGAGTATTGATTAAAATAAAGGTAGGATAAAGAAAATGGAAGAGATATTATATAGGGAAAAGGCAATTGATGAAAGAGGAGAAGTGCATGTGTTTGGGGATTAGATTTGAATATATATGAATGAAAGAATGAAATGATTAGCATTTTGTTATATAATGGATGCCAAAGGGAGGGGTCACATCGGCACGTGGTTGCTGATTCCACTACTTCTCCTTCACAAAATTACACTCTAATTCCCACCATTTATCATATTAACAAATTATCCACATCAATTTTGAAAACATTAATAATAAAATAAAGGGTTAAAGATTCCTCAAATTTACTTTCATTTTAATTTTGGCCCTTAAGAATGAAATAATCAAAATTTTTATTAAATTATAGGGATCAATATTTTAAATAAAATAAAATTTAATAAAACAAAACCTATAATTTAAAATTTGAATAACCAAAACTAAAATAAAAACAAATTTAAAGTATCAAAAATTAGGTTAACCTAAAATAAAATTGATAACAAGTTTTAAGGTGAGAATCTCCAACTTCTCTTTAACTTTTTACCCAAGTTTCAGGTTTGATTTTCTTTTTTCTGCCTTCAAATGTCCAGTTTTTTTTGTCTAGTTTGTAATATCTTAGTTTAAATTAAGTGGCATGTCTAATTCAAGTTTCAGTAGAGACCGACAAAAAGTTCAAAGAGGAGGAAGATCTGCTGTAGCAAACTATTATAAATCTATATATAGATATGGTTAAAACCCCCAAAAGATATTAATAATAAGAGCACCTCATATACAACCTATTATAGTGAAACCACCTTTGAAAGAATTGTACCACAAATTTCCAAGTCATATATAATAGATTGAGTGAATTCAGAACATGCAACTATGAAGATGAGTATACTCAAGAGAGAGTATAATACCTACTGGCTCGCGCGCCATGGCTATAATATATATGGATATTAAGTTTTGTTGGAATCACATAATAGACTCTACAGCTCTGCTTAGATGGGGAGAAAAATTAGAAGGAAGGAGAATAGGAGGAAAGAAAATGGAAAGAAGAGAAAATTGGAGAGAATGTATCATCCCCTCTTTTGCTTGGATAGATGAGAGAAGATAAGGAGGAAAGAAAATGAGCAAATATCTAAATGACTAAAATATCCTTGTATGTGTCATGTTCAAAATGAGATTAAATTTTAAGGATTCAATCTCAATTTTAAGAAAAAATAATGTGGTTAAGTAAGAGTAGATAAAGATATTTAAATTAATTTCTCACAAAATTTTATTTATATATTGTAAGAGATGATTTCAATACTTTTAGACTAATATATGAATTTAGGTGAGAGAATTTAATAAAATAAATTTAAAAAGAAAGAGGAAATTAGATGAAAAAAAAATTAAATTAACATTTATAAAATAAAAAAGTGGGCAACAGACAAAGAAAAAAGAGTTTTCATAACCTAGGTTTTATTATCCCCTCCATCCTTCAATTTGATACTTGACGTAGAGGGGCAGGGAAAAAGAGTTTTCTCCTCTAAATTTGGAGAGAAGAGTTGGGGAGAAAATTGGATGGGCCCCACATACTATTTTCCTCCCCATTTTTCTTTTCTCTCACTTTTCTTCCCACATCCAAGTGGAAAAAACCCATCTCCCCCCCCCCCCATTTTTCTCTCTTGTTTTATCTCAATCCAAACAACAAATACAAGTTAATTGCCATGGCTTTCACCTTTCATTATATTTAAAAAGAAAACATCATACTATATTTTTAAAACTTTTGATTGTCAGTGATAAGATCCAAGTCTCTAGTCATTCGAAGTTAATTGGGGTGACTATAATGGAGCATGGTATGTGGATAAGAATGATGAACCGGCCTAAGCAAATTAGTAGCCCAATCCTACCTAATATATAGAGATGAAGTTGGACCAAAAACACTAGCTATGAGAAATAAACCTCAATCCTATTAGGCCTAACTAATTTTGTTTTTATTCTGTACACCCCTACAAGTACAATAGTTAAGAATTGCCAATGGCCTAGTAGCTAGATTCCGGAATGCGGGTTGGCCCGCACCAACTTATAGGCCAAGGACTTTTATGGGCTGATAAAATGCTAACTCTAACTCGTAGTGTGCGGGTTGCGGGCCAGCTCACGGACTTACATTTTTCTAAAAAAAAAAAGTTCCTATTTTTAGAGACAGTTGAATGTATAAGACATATATATATGAATCATTAAATTTATTTTTCTAATATCAATCATTCCTCTTATAAAAATTTAAAAACATAATCCATAATTCAAAAGATAAAGTTATCAAATTTGTCAAAATTTATAAATAAAAAATAAAAATCATCATCAAGCAATCGAGATATAATAATTTTGTTTGAAGAAGAAAGAGTGAGGCTAAGATTTTTTTCTATTTGGATTGTAAAGTACTAAAATGAAAATAGGCAACTTATATATTTTATGAAATTTTTGTATACAAAAAAAAATAAAAAAAATTGCGGCACAATCCGCCAACCCTCGTGTTGGCCCGCATCAACCCGTTGATTATGCGGTGCTAGCTTGTGCGGCCCTTTTTTTACAAGTTGGGAAAATTCCAACCTACAGATCTATAGATTGACCCCATATTACCGACTCTACTAATAGCATTAGGCTTTCCACTAATTCAAATGGTTTCAGCTTGCCATGGTAAAAGAGGGGGATAAAAAGAGTAGTTAAGAATTGAAACAAAATTTAATAACAAAGAAACTATGGGGCTCTGGATGTTATTTGCTCAATATATTAAAATAGACGACCTTTCGGGTTTTCCACCACCTAGCTGTTGATAGCTGTCCCTAATCCTCCTCCCATGTGACACACTCTCTCTCATCTCTCCAAAACCTCTGGACCTTCCCACCCCCCAAAAAAAAAACCTAAGCATTAAACAAGGAACAGCAACACACACACATCAATCTCTCTAGGTCGTGTAATAAATGACCAAAAAAAAAATATCACTAATAATCCCATATTATCTATATAATTGATATGTTTGAATTAGTTTATAAATTATTAATAAATATTTATACATATAAATTAAGATAACATTTCTTTCACATACTCACATATTCAACATTATCAATTTTAAATATTCTAATAATGGTTTCGGACGAGTAAAATGTCTTAAGGTGGTTGGGAAATACCTTCTTTATAAATCATAACCTCCCTCTTACTGCACTGCTGTTTTGGGATCCCCAGATTTCGCTTTTCTTCTAAGATTATTGTTGGTTCTAACTTCTAGGTTGCTTCTCCTCTCTCTCTCAGAGACAATACTACAAACTCGTTCAAATTATAACTTTGTTTTTCAATCTCCATCTCACCTAGGAAATGGCACATCTACCTCCTAAGATACCCACCATGACCCAAAATTGGCCTTCTTCTTTTCCTCACCAGAAGTTACCCAATATCAATCCAACTCAACAATTTCAGCAACAGAACTCGCCGCCACCAACTTGGGTGGATGAATTTCTTGACTTCTCGTCGGCACGTCGGGGGGCCCACCGGCGGTCTGCGAGTGACTCCATTGCCTACCTCGACACGGCATTCCTCGAGGAATGTCGGAACCCGGTGGCCGGAGCTCATCATAATCATGGTGGGTTTGATAGGCTTGATGATGACCAGCTCATGTCCATGTTCTCTGATGACATTGGCTCAGTCTCGTTGCCGCCGTCGTCTGCCACCGCGTCGAACCCGTCCACGCCCTCCGATGACCAGAATAGCAATAATGAGGAGAAGCCTATGGTGCTTGACGACGTCGTTTTTCCGACACAAGACCTTCCATTGCAGAAACAGCTCAAGCATGAACCAGGGGAAGCGGAGAGCGCTTGGAAGAATGAGAGTGATACGTCACTGCCGCCGCCGCCGCCGGCCTTGGTAGGCGGTGGTGGAGAACCTGTCGTTGATCCAAAAAGAGTTAAAAGGTGAGCTATATCTATATATGGTATAAATGATATAACAGATGGCCCATGCACGTATACAATTTAGCTTAATGAACTTATAGATTTCAGGTTTAGAAATTTTCATGGTTATTTAACTTAATCATCATTATTTATTTATGATCTTCTTTTTCTTCTTGTTTTTTTTTTGGGTTGTGAAAAATCAGAATTTTGGCAAATCGGCAGTCAGCTCAGAGATCCAGGGTGAGAAAGCTGCAATACATTTCTGATTTAGAAAGAAGCGTATCAACTTTGCAGGTATGAATTGAATATGAATTAAAGTTAATTTTAGGCTATTTATTCGGTATCTTAGACCAGACCATGTGTGTGTGTGTCACCCTTAATTATATTGAGAAAGTTATAATGATTTTAGGTGAATTCAATTATATAGTACAAGCATACTTATAGCTAGGTTCTATTAAATTTTCTATATTTAGACAAAATTTATTCAAAATTTTCTTGGCATTATTAACTAATATTATTTTAAAAAAATTAAGACAAAAAAGAGATGAATCTGAATTTCTTCATATTTTGCTACAAAAATTCCTTCATTAAACTTAATATAAAATCTCAGCCAAAACATTATGAATCATATCTAGTTTATCATGGAGCGGTGAGATGTAGAGTTTGATATAAGTTATAGTGTATATGAGTTATGAAATAATTTCTTTGTTATAGATGTTATATATATATTGTGTGTGTGTGTGTGTGTGTTATTGTAATGAAAATGATAATGAATAATGGAATTATATTGATGGTGAAAATGAATTAGACGGAGGTATCAGTATTGTCGCCGAGGGTAGCATTCTTGGACCACCAACGTTTGATTCTGAACGTAGACAATAGTACCTTAAAGCAACGTATTGCAGCTTTGGCTCAAGACAAGATTTTCAAAGACGGTAATATATATAATTAATCCCTTCATTAATACTATCCTCAGTGCTTATTAATACAAGAACCTGATAGAACAAATTCTTATATTAAGGTCCTAGTATTACACATTCCATATTATCATCATTAGATAACTTCGTTCACAGCTTTTTCTTCTCTTTAAACTTATAAAGCACACAATGATTGATCGGTAATTTTAATATGGTCTCATTAGCTCACCACGAAGCATTAAAGAAGGAGATAGAGAGACTAAGACAAATCTATCAGCAACAACAACAACAAAACCTTCAGAACATGGAGAAGTCATCATCAGCAAACAATAATAATAATAATAGTAATGGCTATCTGCAGCTTCACTCTACTCCACCACCACCACCGACGACGATGACGTCGGCACCACCGCCAACACAGGCATAACCACCACTAAAGCCACCGCAGTGTCAGCCCACTAGGATGTTTGGACAAATTGAAGGAACAGCTTATTATGAGTTGATGATATCAGAACTTTTCACGTGGTGTGTTCCCCCACACTTGAATGTCCATCATGTGGGGGCTGCTCTGTTCTTATTCTTTGACATTTTCGCCCAATATTTTGTTATATACCAATTAAATTTAATTTGTGTGGATAAATGGAAGGGGGAATAATTATCATTTCTGATTAGTTGGGGTGGAAATTTAGCGATACTATTACACGGTAATTTTTTTTTTGGGCGTTCTTTGTCTATATATATATATGGATGAGTATCAATCCCTTTTTTTACCTCTTTAATATATGTTTAGAGGAAGCTAGGGTGTGTGTTTCTCTTAATTAGCATTTATTCCCTTAGTTCTAAGTCCTAACTTTCCCGTTGTAAGCTTATCTTTATGGTTTGGATAATTGTACAAAGGACTAGTGATGCTGAGTGCATTTTAACTGTAACAGTAGTTCTTAATATTCTTACTTCTTATCCATTGCTCTTGATGTTATGTGTCTGTGTATTTTATATATGTATGTATGTATTGTATTGTGACTGATATGTGCGCGCGCGTGTGTCATGACATGGACTGCAGCGAGCGTTTGAATCATATCTATCACTAAACACATATATTATATTTAATATTTTTTTATTAAAAATGAAGCAAAATGCATAACAAAAAATAATACTGCATTTAAGATCGACGTTTGAAAATGATTATCACTAAATGAAGCAAAATGAATAACACATACTTGCTTTAAATGGGATGATCTCTTGGATTTATGCATTGGAAAAAAAAACATAGGTCTATTTCATTATATCCATTATAATAAATTTCTCCAACAAATATATAATCATAACCCATTAGGTAGATAATAAAATGAGAAAAAAAACCAAGCATTTTTATTAGAAAATTGGTTGTAATACATATATATACAAATCAACCTAAGTCATCTCCTTTTGCATTTTTGTATTTGGAGAGAATAGCGTGGAAGAAATTAATTAAACTTGCATTAAAATATCACACTCAAATCAACTATTTAACTAATTCGGGTAGATTAAGTAAATTAGATAAATTATTTAATTACAACAAATGTAACTTAATTTTCTTAAAATATTAATGTATAATATTAGATTATATATTAGTTTATAAGTTAGATAAATTATAATTATAGTTTAACTGTTTAAGAAAAATGATAACTATAATAAATAAAATGAATTAATTTCTTATATTTAGAATTAATAGCACTTCCTAGCTAACTCCTATAATTACCACTGGAGGAGTATATATATGTTTAAGCTTATTAAGTTAGTATTTTATTATTATTTTATCTTTCTTTGGATGCACACGGCATGTATTCATTTTTTTGTAAACATATGGAATTTGTAAATACTGGTAAACATTTTTTTTTATTGGGTTGGATGACTCCTATAAGGGTCATTATTAGCATACACATTATTTACATCTTTATGGGGCTAATTTTGCCATGCGGACACATTTATTTTTATTTTATGCTTGGTTTAAAATTTTTTGTGCCGGATTAATTAACCCAGAATGCATTATTATAGTTGAGTTGCAAGTTTCGTAATTTCTAATTAGTTGTGCCAATGACAGAAGTTGGTGCCATAATTATATGTCGGTTTGGACTTTGTTAAGAAACCCGTCCATTAAGTAATTGGGATAATGATCATATTATTAACACTCGAGAATAACCACAGCAATCATTATTGAACCTTAATTATAGAGTTTCGGAAAGTTTAAGAATGGGGAAAATGACCTGTAATTGTTATGATAATTATTGGTCTTAAACTCTCAAGCTTTAGCTGTAGATTCCCTCGAGAATTCACAGCTGGACTTTTGAACTAATAAAAAATAGCATTGACCATTGAAGAAACTATCTCAATTATGCAGGGTTTGGGCTGTTATTATATACACTCTCTCTATTCCATAACGTAAATCTGGAACTAAGAAAAGCTAGAGTTACGTGGTTATAGTTGTCTAAAATTTTCTCTGATTTTTCATCTTTATCCTTAGAAATTAAATGTCATAAATTTTAAAAATATAAACTATTTATCCCCCTAAGTGAAAATTGAGAAAGAGGAGGATATATATAAAAATAAGCAATTAATGCTACGCAAACTCTTGTAAAGTAACATATTCATGACTATAAAATTATTTTATAAGTGACTTATATTATGAACAGAATGTTGTTACGGCTAAGACATGCGGTCTGATCTCCATCTTTTTCCGTGTCTTCTTCAAATTGTTCTGATGCCATCATTAATTGGACCAGCCTGAGCGAACTCTTTACATCACTTCAAGAAATGCTTATGCTATTTATTTGTTCTCAGGGATTCAGCATATTATATTCTTCTGTAAAAGTTGATTTGCTGCCATATGCAAAATTGATTAGTATACCAGAAAGAAACTCATCTTGATATGAATAGTGTGGATACCCTTTACCTTAAGATCGATGATATTTATTGTATCCGCATAGAGTAGCAAGAACATCATTCATCGAGGTTATTGAGGGCAAAATTGACATTTTTTACAAGATTGTAATCCTGCAATGAGTATTTAATTAAGGGAAGCCACTTATAATTAGGAATAGATATTACTAAATAACATGCATAGCTTTCAGCGGATGCAATTTTTTTTTTACTATCAATAAGCCCAACCAGACATGTTTTCTTTGATGTGCCATAAGCACTGCTATTACACACTTGCAAGTTGCAATGCAGTTAGTAGAAATGACTGATAATACTCCCTCTCCAGTTCTAATTATAAGAGCTCAATAATCGAATTACGAGATTTAAAAAAATAATTAAAATTAGTTAAAAATAATAAATATGTATGCAATAAACTTTTTTCTCTAAGTATGCCTTTATTTATAAAGGAGCAAGTAAGAAAGATATAGAGTCAATATAGGTATCATCAACCTTTTAATTAATGCAATATATAACAAAAATTGAAAAAGTTCATTAAATGTTTATAAAAAAGACCAAGACAATTTAAATTTCAAATTTTTATGAAAAGAACCGAAGGTGGGACGAACATGAATCTAGTAAGGAAGAACCTGGTAACCCATCCTTTGCTAGAGCATCTGCAAAGACAATTCTGATCTCTTGAGATATGCTGCAATTTGAGCTCCCATGAATACATCATTAAACGTGGGATCTGTACAAACAGTAAGCCAGTAAGCTACATGCTTTGTTTCTGCTTTTATTGACCATAATGTTAATAATATTTTTTTTTCAATGGTGGCAAATCTGTAACAACAACCCTATTTTGGACTTCGACATACTTTTTCCATGTTTGCATAATAACAGAAGCTGCCTCAAAAGGTTTACTGAAACACTGAAATCAGATTTTTTTTTTTTTCCTTTTCCTCTTTTAAAAGGACCAACTTGAGCTCTTGAGGGAGCATCTCCCATATAAGGATCGGCCCATATTGGTCCAATACCAGATGAAGCCCAAAAGGCCCAAAACAACAGATAAGTGGAGTGGACATACCCATATCAAAATTGGTGACTGTGTACATTGCTTCATCAGCCCAAACTGGATCATCTATTCATATATTCTGAAAGAGATTGATTTTTTTAAAAAATAAAGGTTGTGTATGGGATTCCTGTACGATAATTATACTAAAGTCTCGTTTGTTATTATCTAAGTTTTCTAACAAGGAAATTTTTAGATTGTTTGAAAAAAAAAAAAAGATATTTTATAACTACTTATAATTATTTTTTAAAAAAATGCTTTTTACTTAAAAGGAATTCTCAAAATGATCAGACTTTGCTTCTGAATATTAGAGGATGCGTAACAATAGTATAGAATAGAAAACCATATCTTATTAAAATACAAATTCAAATCTCAAGAAATATATTTATTAGGAGAGGCGAAAAACATTTACCCTTTTAAGTTTTAAGGACACCAAAAACCCTTGATCTAATCAAAAAGGGAAACCACGTCAAAAAAAAAAAAAAACTCATGGAACAACAATACATTACAAGGAGTGCTGCGAGCTTGGCTTTTCCTTTTTGGGCAGGTTAAACTAAAACAAAATATCATATTGAAAGCTACATGCTAAACTACAACGATAGAGATTTTCAAAATAATATTCCTAAGCAGCCCTTATTTGTGAAACATAACTTTTTTTTTTTCTTGTTACAAAGCAAGCCGAAGCTTAAGAAGATAAAACATAACTATATAATATTATATAGCTAACTTATATTAGCCTTCCAAAACTATATATTGCATAATTAAGGCCACATTATTGTTCATTGCTATTGGAATCATACGTGAGCCTGACACTTGCATGGTCTAATTAACTGATCAATTATTGGCAAAAGTCTCAGAGTGAGGTCCCTGCTGGCGAGTGACCACCCTACTATTTGGTGACGGAGTGGGTTCGCCGTCTCTCCCGTCCTCACCGGAGATTTCCTCGAGAGACCGTCCTTTAGTTTCAGTCAACAAGAAGGAGAGGCAAAACCCTAAAAAGTTAGTCACCGCCAACAACATCATCGCCGTCTTTATCTTCCCAGTGTCCTCACCCTGCGTGAAATTCTGTAGCCCAAACGCCGCCACCAACGCCCCGGCCTTCCCCGACGCTGCGCTCAGCGCGTGACAGGTTGACCTCACCCTCGTCGGAAACAGCTCCGCCGGCAGCACAAACGTCGTGCTATTCGGCCCAAAGTTGGCAAAGAAAAACGTCAACCCATACAACAAAGCAAACAAGTTTTTGTTATTCTTCATAGCATCATATTTCAAACCTATCACGAACATGAAAAACGACATCATGAAGAATCCGATCAACTGAATCTTGTAACGCCCTATCTTCTCAATGAAACCCACCGTGAACCAATACCCCGGGAACGTTCCAAGCAAGGCGATCACGAACATGGCACGTGCCGTCTCAAAAACTTCACGCAATGCATTCATTGCGGCAGCATCTGAGTTGACTAACCCCATTGTCGGAAAAATATCCTTTTGGGTTAAATTCTGACTGTAAAAAGCAATGTCCAACAAGAACCACGTGCTCATAGTTCCGATCAAATGACGGCCATGTCTCGCGAAGAACTCATTAGACCAAAGTGAATACTCGTTTGCTGCTTTGATCTGAGCTAGCTTCTCTTGCTCTGCATGGATTTCTATGTCCAAAACCCTAGCCATGTCGGCGGCGGCTTGTTTTGCGTTACCTTCTATTAGAGCCGTGTAGCGACCGGTCTCCGGCATCTTCATTCGCCAGTAGAACGTCAACGCCGCCGGGATTGCTCCGACCATGAGCACTAATCTCCACAGGAAGTCGCCGGCGGGCTGAGTCGACATGATTGGGTCGTCGTGATAATTTGGCGCCGGGTTGTTGGACAAGAAAAGGTACGATAATGTCATGGCCACTAAGCCACCGAATATAATTCCGACGCCTTGCATGGCGAAAACGGCGGCGATGAAAGCCCCACGTGTGCTTTTATTAGCGTACTCTGACATGATGGTTGCAGATAGAGGGTAGTCGCCGCCGACACCGAAACCTAACCAGAATCGGAAGAAGCAGAGGGTTGTCATGACGGCGCGGGGCGAAGAACCAAAGGAGAGGCCGGAACATATAGCGCAGATGACCATGAGGATGAGGGTGATGCCGTAGACTTTCTTCCGGCCAAGCTTGTCGCCGAGCCAGCCGAAGACTAGCTGGCCGCAGAGGGTTCCGATGAGGGCGGTGCCGATGACTGCGTTGTTGACGTCTTTGGGAAGCTTGCCGGGTTTTTTGGTGCTGGGGTCGAAGTAGTACAAACGGCCCAAGAGCTTAGAAACGGTGGAGATACAGAAGAGGTCATAGGCGTCGGTGAAGAAGCCCATGCCGGCGATTACTATGGCGGTGACGTGGTACCATTGCGTCCGAGCCGAGTCGAGAGCGTCCAACACGGCCAACGGCATTTTTGAGATTGTTTGGTTATTGCTTTGTGTGTTGGTGTGGATTACTTTGCTAGCTTTATGTGGAGAGACTTTGCTTCTTTTATACTCTCATGTTTAATTCTCTTGGAATTATATTAATTGCTATTACACAACAAGAAGGTAGACATCGTCTAATCCTAAGCTTAGGGCGATATGTTAAGAGAAATTTTGGATCTATTATATGGAACAAAAGCATATTCCTTTGCGTTGCTGAATAAATTATTGTGCTTGTTTGGAACAGCGGTTGAAAATTTCAATCGTGTTTATGAATTGTAATTTACGGAATACGAAGTAACTTTTACGGTCTACGAGGTAATTTTTACGGTCTACGAAGTGCTTTCACGGTCTACGAGATAAATATGTGAAGGAGATTTATCTCGATTTACGTGAATCGGGCTTATATAATAAGCCCGATTCAAATAAGCTCAAACAAACAATTATTTCTTCCTTTGCGTTGCTGAATAAATTATTATTTCCTCCTATCCTTCAATATTTTGGATGGGCTTTGTCTTTTTTTAAAAAAAAAAACAGGGAGATCCACTACCCGGTATCGGCATTTTTTTGAACCTACTCAATTGGGCCAAGTATCTAAGTAATTGACTAATCCAGGCTCGAAGAGTGAGAGTAGGTTATTTCATCTCCTGATTAGTGCGCTTTGTTAGATTTAAACTAATTACGTTCTTATCTTTGTGTTATTGATCCTTTTTATCCATGTCTAAACATTTATTATATTTTCCCAATTTTTACACCTAATTAATTATATGTTTGTGACATCTCTTTTTCCAACTAATTCTCTCTCTCTTTCTATCACACTCTTTCCCACTCACCCTCTCCATAAATAAGGTATTTGAGAAAATAAATTATATTTTTTATATATTTATTGTCTTGAATCAATTTTAACTACCTTTTTGCATTGAGTAATATTTAGTTATTTGAAGCTTATAAATAAGATCAGAGAGAGTATATTAACACCTCATGTCCTAAATAAAAAAGCTATACAAGCCTTTTTTCTGGTATGCATATTACAAGGGTATATTTTGGTCATACATATAATACCATGATACACTTTTATTATCCAAATTTATATTTCCCCTGCTGTTAATTGCATATAGAAAGAGGATCTCCATAAAGTATAATTACAATGCACATTATTAAAAAGGGTGTTTTGAGGAAACTAACAAACATTTGTTATAAATATTGATCTTATCTAATATTTTAATATCCCCAAATTCGTTATAAAAATTTTATAATAGAGTTGGTAATTAATATCTTGCTAGTTAATTATCCACAGTTTAATCTGCTAGTTATTTTCAGCTGGCTACTCACAAGTCTTTGTAATTAAGCTTCTCTCATATGTTAGTTATCCATTTGTCGTGTGTGTGTGCTCTCATTTTAAGTACGAGTAGATTATTTTATGGTTTCACATTGATTTGAGACTGAAAGCTGTCAATATCCTTGGGAATCATAGGTCCCATCCAAAACTATGTTGGGTTCTCGATCGATACTTTTTTGTGTCTTTGATCGGATATAGAATTTGTCGCCTTTAGGCTTTATGGAAATATTTTTTTCCATAATTAAATATTAACCTTTAAAAACTACTATACTCTTATGACTCGTAATTAACTTAAATCAATCACAATAGGGAACTTTCAGATTTAAAATGTCTTAATTAATTACCAAAAACATAAATTATTGTAATCAATTTGTGCTCCTTAATTAAAATCATTACCTGATAAACCAACAATATAATAGGTTGAATGGAATAAATTTTTTCTTGAATAAAGTTAGGGATACCTTGTAGATAAAGATCATGTCAAAAGAATTAGATATTTCTTATGAAGATACTGGACAGCAAAGTTAGGCTGTGTTTAAGTGGCATATATAGGTGTGTCACCAACGATTACTTAATTTTATTATACTACCTCCAATTTTAAATATAAGACATAATTTATTTTTTTAGAGAGATAAAGAAAGTTACATAAATTATTTTAGAATATTTATATTTATTCTTTCTTCCTTAAACTAATTTTTGTGATTTATAAACTATTATATAATTCAATGATACACAACATATCATATATCATTAAGCAATTTATTTAGTTTTTTTAAGCAATTTATCTTCTTTAATCCAATGATACACAATTTATTAAGCAATTTATTTAGCTTTTTTATACTATCATTATGCAATGTATCTTCTTTAATCCAATAAATTTGCTTCACACACCAAATTATCCTGAGTGTCATTAAAATCATAGAATTTGTATGGAAGATGGTATATATATGGCAAAAGTTCCAGTGTCTCTGAAAAGGTCTGCAGCAAAATCTTAGAATGAAGTATAGTATCATCACACTCCTCCCCAAGGATCATACTCCCTCTGGTTTTTAATATAAGATATATTTACCTAATTTGATTAGATTAAAAAAATTAATTAATATGAAATTTATTTTTAAAAACACCCTAATAATTTTTCTTAATTCCATCCTCCCATCTCCTCTTGGACTATCGTTAATTAAATGAGCATCAATAGAGTGCAAATTATAAAAATATTGATAAATATGAAAAAATATATCTTATATTTATGATCAAGATCAAATAATATATTTTATATTAAGGACCGGAGGGTATTAAATTTATAGATTGTTTTAGTGGAAATTCAAGAGGAACCCCAATTGTTAAAGGCTTATCAGTTGTTGGGGGAGTCCCTGAATCATTATTGATGAATCTTATGTATGTGTATGTATGTATGTATGTAAGCACTATAGAGCCAATAGGTCTTGGGAAGCTTGGTCCATCTCTGACCAAAACTCTATTTCCCCACACATGGAATTAAAAAATAATGTGCAAAACCCTGATAAATTGGAAAAATTGGTCGGATATATGGTTCAACTGGTTCAATGATTTTTTTTAAGATGTTGCTCTCTTTCTGAGTTTCTGTCATTAACTAGTACTTTATTCACTCAAATATTCAATTACAAATTTGGTTTGGGTCCAATATTTGTAACATGATCAGCCCATCTTGGCCCAATACCATATGAAGCCCAAAAGCCCATGATTATGGATAAAGGAGTGAACATATCTCAGGCCTACAAATATGACATTTTAGAATCTGTTGGGAGATGTGTCTATATTTAATGCTTGATAGTATCTTGAACAGAATTGTCTCTAATAGGAGAATACATGTGTCTAGTAAAAAAAAAAAAAGACATTTTAGTGGGATTAATGTGCTTCTTCAGCCCACAAATTGATAAAAAAAGCCTTACTTAAAAATTTTATTAGTTAGAAGGGTCTAAATTTAAGTATTGGTGCTTTCTGTTTATAAAATATTGTAAAATATTAGTACTTTTTATATATAAAAATATATCATGCCATCCTAGTAAACTCACATACAACCATTTTGGGTATTGATTTATCTTATTGGGCACATGTTGATTCAGGTCAACCATGATCAATCTAACCCGCTTCTGTCTTGAGTTTATTGGGTAGTAGGAGTGAGTAAAATCAAACCGAAACTGAAGACCAAACTAAAAGTAAACTCAATTTGATTTTTTCGGTTCGGTTAATTCAATTTTCAATTTTTATTTAAGGATTTTTTGGGTTATTAGTTTTTGGTTCAGTTTATTTGAAAAAATTTCGATTATAACTGAAAAACCCAAATTTCATTATACATAGGTCTCACTTAGTCATTGCTTAAGTTAATCTTTTTTATGCATGTCTCACTTTGCCTAGCAAGTCCAAGCCCAACAATCCATAACCTAAGCTAAATAAATTTAAAAAAGGAAGGAGGAATGAGATAGATGACAGTCACAATAGTCTCTTGACTGCTTCGTGTTCTTCATCACCAACATCTTTTTTCTATCATCACCATCGTCCACAGACGCTCTCTTCCTTTATCTCCTCTTCCTCTACTTCGATGTCTCCCATCCTTCCCTTCTTCACTTCACTAATCACCGCCGTCAATCTGCACTTTTCATCATCAGTTTCAAACGTCCACCAGATTTATGACACTCTTGTAGCAACCCATCACCCAATCATCGTGGTTTGCATCTACCATCGTGGAGTTTCATATTTTTGTTCAAGATTTGAACTTCAAATCTACGTTGTTGTGTTGAATATTTGAGTTTCATATCTATGTTGCTTTACAGACTTTGGTTCTTCTTTCTTTCCTTGTTCGGTTCTTCTGCTTTTTTATGTAGTTGGTCATTCCTTAATCCTCCCACTTCCTCTTCTTTTCAGTTAATTTTGATTCTAACCGAACCAAATCAAAACATTTCGTTTCAGTTCCATTTCGATTAATGATATAATTTAGTGTGGCTCAATGTTACTAAATACCTAATTTCGGTGTTTCATTTTTTTTTATTTTTAGTCCCAACTGAATTAAAAGACCGATTGCTCACCCCTACTGAGTAGGGTCACATATCCATACATGAATAGGTCACAAGGCTAATTTTCTAGGTCAGGCCTGGCCTATCGTTGACCCGGTCCGACCATGCACATCGAATTGCCTTAATAGGGAAAATCTCATAAACTAATCATGAGTCTGTGCATTTATACTGTATGAAACTATGAATAATACATGTTTATTTTATAAATATCTATTAAATTATTCAACATCAGCTTTAAATTCGTATTTACTGCATGCGAGTTGATTTGATTCATATGTGTCAGTGGGTCACATGAAAGCGTGTATGACATGACGGTGCTTTAATTAATGAAATTATGAAAGCGTGTCTGGGGGCGATAATCACTTCGATGCACAGCCTTGATGGTTAATACTAATTAATTACGAAAAATTAATGACAATTAATTTTTTGTAAAAATACCAAGAACCAGCCCAACATTTCAGTTTCTTACTGATTCTTGTTTGTTTCTTGCTTGTTAGCTCAGATTATTTAAAAGAAAACTGTTTTTTTATAATTATAATTATAGTATTAAAACCTAACCCGGGCTATCTAGTTAGACTAACAAAGCAAAGAAGTGGTAACCAATTCGATCGTTTTGAGTTTTAAAAAGTAGCCGTCTAATCAAATTCGTACTTAAATAATTTTATTTTGTTGAATTATATGTGCTTTATACATGAATATATTTAGTATACTTGTGGATTAAATAGATTTTGAACGTTATCCATAAATGACATTGAATGGATCTGGAATTGAATGGAAGATTGTGTTGTTTATATTGCGGCCACCATATTCATTCATATCCACTAGTGGCCCAGCAGGGTCCAGGCAATGTGGCTGATGAAAAGTACAATTCAGTTACTTATATATTTAATATTCAACCTCTAATTTTCATCCTGCTACTTGCCTTCAATATTATAACTCCCCAGCGGTCCCTACACTTCCAGAAATCAGTTGGAGAACCCTGCTTTTCTCCTTGCCCTTATCTTTTTTAGGTGGACATAGGATATCTCCATAATGTAATAGTAATTATTTTCTCATGTCCTATTTATAAACAATTTTCTCTTTGATTACGTAAAATGAATTGGTAGTTAAAAGTAATAAGTGTGATAAAAATGTCATATTTTTTTTCATATATGCCCCTATTTATGAAAATAGAGAGATAATGTATAGAAAGTATGAGAGATAGTAAAATACATTTTCCCAATGTTTTGTTGACTCTATTCATCCAGTGAGTTTTTTCTCTCTCTTTCTCTCTTCTGAATATAACTCTGATGTGTGTGATAATTAATTATAAATAATATGTATTTAATAGGGATAAAATAGAGGGAAAAACTTACATTTTTATATACAAAGTGAAAATTGTTCATAAAAGTGACTAGCCCTATGAAAAAAAAATTACTTATAAATAGAATCAGAGAGAGTAATTCTCTCACATAGTAGATTTTTTTTAGAGGGTTTGGTGCTAGCCACGACTCCCTCCTAACTAAATATTTGAAGAGATCAACTTTGTGGCAACTATGTCACAGCTCATTGTTTATTCTTGCCCTTATTTACTCACTTCACCACTTGCCAAAAATAGGTCTTTTACCAAGTCAAAACTAGGGTAAGATCTTTTTCAAGTCAAGGATTAAATTCTGACAGTTTATGTCCCTTTGATGGGTAAACAGTACAATAGGGAGAAAGGCAGTAAATGCGTAAAATCTAAAGATATCCTTATCTATTGAGAGGCTAGATGAGACTGTGAGAGATAATACGTGGTAGAAAAATGAGATTGATATGCAATTAATTAATGATAAAATTTGACAAAAAAAAAACAAATTAAATTTTTAGAGTGGTACAAAATGTACATCCTCTTATCTTTTTTATAAGAGTTTAAAATTTAAATTGTATTAATCATTTTTATAAGATCTTATAGTTAGAATTGTATGAGTATTTATTGGCCATAATTAATCTATTCCCTCCCCTCATCTTTTTTTCTTTATTACACTTTTTTATACTTTTTCTTATTATTACTCTATTTTTCTCTCTCTTACTTGCCTCTTATATATAAGGACATACTTAAAAAAAATTTATTTTTAACATATTTATTAATTTTGACGTATTTCTTAAATCACAATTTGATTATTAGCCTCTAATAAAAATGATAGGAGGAAGTAGCTTATAAAAAAAGATCATTGACCAAAAAAAAAAATCCTTATAAAAAGAATCAACCCTATGTTTCAAAAATTGTGACTTATAGAGTGGAGGGAGTATTAAGATAATAGTCTCTTTTTTATATATAAAATACCAGTTGTTAATACACTCCTAGTCTTTACTATAAGATCTAATTAAAAAATTAATTTTAGTTCTAAATATAAGACACAGTTTTAATATTTATCAATTTTTTTATAATTTACCCTTTTGTTCTCCCTCAACAATAATTAAGTAAGAGGGATTAAAAAAATAAAGGAAGACGATTGTGGTGTTTTAAGAAAAAAAATCATAACAACTAATTTAAATAATTTTTATAATTAAATTAAATTAAATAAATATATTTTATATTAAATAATTTTGAAAGTTATGCTGATTGGAAATTTGAAAGGAAACATTTGATTAAGGATTAGTTATTAAGAGTTTGACAAGATGGTAGAGGTGGATGAAAGTCGGCAATGTGGTGGTAGTTGCTCCCACCATTCACTTGTCAACACGCTTGACTTTTCTAGAAATGAGTCAAATTAGCCACCAAAGACAAGTCAATGGAGTGTTCACACGTGGCGGCATAGAGACTCCTATTCATTTGTATTGCACATTTTGCTGGCATTGGGAGCACCACACAATGTGCTTATTAAAAAAACCAATCTAGCTTCCCCCATTGGCCATTCCCCACTCCACAATAATTCAATCCAAATTATGAGCACGTGTATCTTATAATATCTAGTACTCCCTCGTCTTAAATGTATGAGCTACTAGATAATAATTTATAGAGATTAAAAAATTTATTAAATTGATTATTTAGTTAATCATTACATTTGAAATTACTTATTAATGGAAGCCCTCTTAATAATTATAAGTCATATGTAGGGATGATCCAAAAACAAAATAATAAATTTAAGAAATAAATTGGATGAGATTTTATATTCAGGATTAAAATAAACCCTTAAATTAACTTTTACATTAAGGAGCCAATAAAGTATTTGACACTTGTCAAGATAAAATATTAGTGTGAGCCAATGTTTTTAATTTTTGTGAAGCCTGGTTTATTAAGAGGCTGTTTTATTTTATTTTTTAAAAAATAAAATAATAAAACATGTTTAGTAAACTGTTTTCAAAAAATTATTTTTAAAAACTAAAAAACAAAAACATTTTTTAATTGTTTTCTTGTTTTTATTTTCCTATTTTTTATTTTTTGAGGTTATCACTTATCCACTATCGACACTACACTACTAGTGGTGACCACCACCACGTCATCACTAGCAACCACACCACCACATCATTTCAAAAACAGATTTTACAAAATAATATATTAAAACAGTTTTTTTTTGTTTTTTTTTTATTTTTAAAACTTGTTTCTAAAAATTGTTTTATAAAATTGTTTCTGAGAATAAAAAAGAGAGAATAGAATCAAACAAGCTCTAAAATTTTCATATGTTAAAATTATTATAATTTATTGACTCATCACAATTTTTAGTTTGTTGAGATTTTTTTTTTTTTTTTTTTTTGCCATCAGTATTTTGAAAGTGCTTATAACCTAATAAAGGCTATAAATGTTTGTAGGGAGATTACTATTATAAAGTCCGAGTGAAATAATTTAATAATCCAAAAGCCCGATAAGCATTCAATAACAAATTCTAGTTTTTGAAATGACAACAAATTTTTTGGCTAAAAAAAATGAAAACAAATTTATATTCCTTATTTGTCATTGAAATTTTAAGTAATTAATTTTTTCTTAGAACCTCATGATAATTCTCCCGTATTTTTAATATTTCAATTTTCTAAGCTGTTCAATTCATACTAGATATAATCATACAATGAAGGTAAAAAAATTTTACTATCTTTTTTTGTCTTTTTACTTTTAACCATTATTATTTTAGAAGTAACAGGTAAATAGTAGGAGTTTGTTTCATATTATAGAGAAATTAGATGTGACTCTCATGGTTCACAAACAATTTAAGATGAATTGCAATAACAATATATATCATATTATATATATTGCTCACTTGTCTTTATTGCTTTTAATTTATTGATATTTTTTAGTTATTATATTATTTTATTGGGATATTATAATAATTTTTCCTTTAAATTATTGAAGTATGTAAAATGGAAGTGATTAATAAACATTATATTGTGAACGGTGTGTTTTAATACAATTAAGATCAAAGTATTATTATTATTTAATTTGGAATTAGAATCAATATTCTTACATCTTCGAGGAGGCACATGACGTCCCGTCACCGATGAATCATCAAACACAGAATCATTTAAGAATGGGATCCAAAAAGATAATTATGAGCTTACGTACATATTAAGAATGGGCCAGCAGTCAACAGATGGGATGGCTAAAAGATAATACTCCTCCGCTAATAATTATTGGATAATATTTAAAAATTAATCTTAATCTTAAATATAAGATATAGTTGACATATTTGTTAATCTTTTCTTAACTTACCCTTATTGGTGCTCCCTCAACAATAATTAAGGAGGAAAGGAAATTTTAAAAATATGCTTAGGGTATTTTAAAAAATATATATCATATTAACTAACTCAGCTAATTTTTTTAATCTAATTAAATTATGTAAACATGTTTTATATTAAGGACTAGAAAAGTATAATTTGCTAACATACTATTAGTGTCTCTTATACTCCCCTCGATTCTTTATGTAAAACCTAATTAGGGGGTTGATTATGATTCTAAATATAAGACATATTTCTTATATTTATCATTTTTTTCTTAATTTACCCTATTAATGTTCTCTTAACAATAATCAAGTGAGTGAGATGGAGGGAATTAATTAAGAAAGAGACAGAGGAAATTAAAAAAATGATTAAGATGTTTTATTAAAAAATATATGATATCAACTAAATATACTTTATATTAAATACGTAGCTCTTGAAGAATAATAAATGTATATTAAACTGTTAAAAAAATAAATGTATATTAAGCGCAGATGTATATTGAATATTAAATATATATTTCTTCTTCTTTATTTTCTATCTACCTTTTGGTCAACTATGACTAGCTACCAACCAACGACATTATCCACTCTTATTAATACCACCCTCTAGTGGTAATAAATTCAACAAAAGTTTTGCAATAAAAATCGGGGGCACATCTCTTCAGACAATTTATTGGGATTCAATTAGGTAATTTATCATTAAAAATGATAACTGTTATTTCCTCTCTTCTAAATATAAGATCCAATTAACTTTTATTTAAAAAATTAATAAAATTAAATAAAGTATTTTAAAGTATTTATATTTATCATTTTTTTAAATTAATTAATTTGACTTATAAACTGATATATAATCTAATGATACATGATACATAGTTAAGTATAAAAAATTCTTAGAAATAAATGCTGGGCTTGGATATATAGATTGTAGATGTGTGTGTAAGCAGACTCAACATGATGTGTTACTGAAAATTCTTTAAGACTACGAGTAATGAGTCGTTCATGTAATATGTTGGACACACAAAATTGAACTATATTAAAAAAAAAACCTCTTACTATATATTGCCCATTAACAACGCTTTGTATAAGAGTTAGGAAAAATATATATTCCCTCGGTCCTTTATTATAAAGTATATTTATCTAATTTATTTAGATTAAAGAAGTTAGTTAATATGAAATATATTTTCTAAAACATCATAGTCGTCATATTAAATTCTCTCATTCCATCATCTTTGATTATTGTTGAGGAAATATTAATTGAAGTAAATTAGAAAAAAAATTAATAAATATGAAAGAAATATGTCTTATATCTAAGATTAAGATCAACTTCATCCTCAAATATATCATATATTAAGGACCGGAGGGAGTACCGTTTTTTTCGTCCTCTAAGTTCACTTATATAATAGACACCAACAAGAATATATTATACATACATACATACATACATATATATATATATATATAGGTCTATCTACAAAATTTAATAAAATATTTATATATAATTTGCTCAAAACAACATCACCATCTTAATTATGATTTTACACATACAACTCAACATTCCCTTTTATGTATATGTCAAAAGGGGAACTTCCCTTATACAAAAGGTACACAATGGGTAACATAGAGGCTAAGGTTCATGAAGTAAAACAGATCCAAACTAAAAGATAATCTTTTATCTAACAGTTCAGTAAACCTATATATTTCTACTTATTCATTTAACTTTTAAATCATTGAGAACCTTGCATTGTAATAAATCAGGATATAATTTAAGTCCTAACTTACTTCCTTCAGTCTTTTTTATAATTTACGAATAATCAAATTACATGGATTGATCAAAGTTTAATAAAATTAGCTAAAGGCGGTATATATATAAAAAATGTCACTTGTTTTTTTAGAAACATCCATGTTAGAGAGAGAGAGAGAGAGTCATTGGTGCAATGAAACTAGCCAGTAATCAATGGGGCCAGGATAAAAAATGATAATACCAAATCCCTAACATACTATTATTGTCTCTTATACTTCCTTTTAGTTCTTAATATAAAATTTAATTGAGGAGAGTTATTTATAATTTTAAATATAAGACATATTTTTTATATTTATCAATTTTTTTAATTTATCATTTTCTCTATAATAATCAAATAAGAGAGAGATGAAGGGAATTAAGGAAGATGATTAGAGTGTTTTATAAAAAAATGTTATATTAGCTAACTTCCTTAATTTAATTAAATTAAAAAAATATGTTTTACATTAAAGATTGAAGGAAGTAAATAAGAATAACTCATCCAGAGAAAAAATTGAGTGAGTGGCACAAATAGCAGCGCAATATGTTTGAATTAGCTTATGGAAGTTCCATAAGTGCTTATAAATCATGATTTATAAAATACGAAGTAGTTTTTATAGTTGACGAGATAAATGTGTGGATGGATTTTATTTCGATTTATGTAAATCGGGCTTATTCGATAGACAAACAATATTGTAACTTATATTGATTATTTGAAATGTTGAATGAGGGGTGGATCGTAGTGAACTTCCCAAATTCACATCCAATTTAAGAGAATTTTCATTTATTTAATTAATTTATTTTAAATAATTTTATAATATATAAAATAAATATAGGAGAAAAATTTCGTTCCCTCAAATATAAGGAGTGGTTTTCCCCGTCCAGTGATTATATTAAGCTCAGCCTTAAATGTGCCTTTATTTTATTACTGTACTCTCCAACTAATTCCTCAACCACTATCTATTCCTTCAGTCACCCAAAAAGGAAAGGTAGTCACTAATTGTTTTTACCATTTTGCCCGTCCTCCTCACGGACCAATCATGTTGTACCAGGATAAGGTGAGGCTGTACTTTTTCTTCTGTTTGACTAGGTGGCCTTTTTCTTGGGGGGGGGGGGGAATTTGTGGCCAATGTTTGACCAAGTGGTCGAAGAGATACTGTGATATTACAAAAGTATGGGGTCCTCGAAAAATGTATATTAAGCCCATATCTATATAGAATACTGATATTTAAGGATTAAAAAATTAATTAAATTAATTAAATTTATTATTTTTTAAAAATTTATTTATTTAATTTATAAATAATATATAATTTAATAAATTTATAATTAATTAGATTTTATATTTAAGATTAATATATTTTTTTCTTCTTTATTTTCTCTCTGCCTTCTTTTTCTCTACGAGAGACGAATTGAACTATGGCTAGCTACCTACTACCTACGTTATCCACTCTTATTGCCGCCCTCAAGTGGTAATAAATTCTATAAAAGTTTTGCAATAAAAATCGGGTGGTACCCTCCGTTTGGATGAGAAAAAAAGTTGGGTGAAAAAAAAATAAGAAGAGAGAAAATGAGGAGAAAAGAAAAGTATAGAGAAAATATTATCATTCTCCTTGTTTGGATGAGTGAGAAAAAATTGGAAGGAGAAAAAATGAGAAAATATTTGATGATTAAAATACCCCTACCCACAAATTAAAATAATTATTTTTAAAATTAAATTAAATATCATAATGACAAAATATTTTAATATTAACATAATCAAATAATTCAAAATAATAAAGATAAATTTTAATGAAACAAAATAAAATGTTATGTTTTAGGTAAGAAAAAAACTGGATAATATTTTAAAATTAAATATAATAAAATCAAATAAATAAGTTATGCATTAGCCACATTATTAATGATTGGTGAAAATAATATAAAAATGAAAAGGTTAAAGTGTAATATAAAAAGTTAAACATATTTTTTAAGAAAATATTTTTACAAAACTTAATAAAACATATTTTTTAAATATTATCTATTTATTTTTATAGATATGCGTGGTGTAGGTGAGAAGGACTTTTTTATTGAACCAGGGGTGCAAGGTAAAAAGAAAATAGTAAATTAAATAGTATTGTTGCGGTAAGGGATTTTGACATAAAAAATGAGTAACATTGGAGGTAATAATATAAAAAGCAATATAGGTATTAGTTTTTCTCCCCCAAATCTCTCCACTTTTGGAGAGAAATTTTGAGAGGAAGAAATTATATAGGACCCACCTTATTTTCTTTCATACTTTCCTTCTCCCTCCATTTTCTCTCCACTCCAAGTAGGGGGAAATTTTCTCCCTTTTCTATTTTCCATCCCACTTTATTTTCCATTCTCATTTTCCCTCAATCCAAGCACAACATACATCTCTTCAGGCAATTTATTAGGATTCAATTATAATTAGGTAATTTATCATTAAGAACAATAATTTTTAATAATTTCACCTCTTTTTTCAAGTGTAATATAATCAATACTAATAAATGGTAAAGTTATGTGTATAAAAAAATAAATGGTAAAGTTATGTTTGTTTCCATTAAAATTATCAATATATAACCAAAATATAAAATAACAAAGGATTAGTAAAAAATTGAAACTAATATTTTTTTTAAATGTAAATAATGAGATTTATTATTATTGTCTTCAATTCTGTATTTGGGCCTATTTAGAAGAAATAAGTGAAGGTTAAAATTTAAACTATAATTTTTTTATAGATAGACCTGGAAATAATAAAAAGCATTAGACCACTCTAATTTTATCACTAAAAAACAATTATCTTGTTTAAAAAAGGGGCCATAATATGATGGTTCATGTATATCTCTTATTAGTTATTACTGTATCCTAATGGTTTTTTTGCAAGCAAAAAAGATAAAGGGAAAAAAAAGCAGATAAAGAACATTTAAAATGGGAAAAAAATAAAGAAGTGATTTCAATTTCAAAATCCTATGTTAGTCTTCTATTTGTCTTTTTTGAAATTAAAAGAAAATGACACAAATGTTCATTATACAATTTTTTTTAAAAAAGTAACCCCTACTTGGCCAGCAGCAGTCGGGTGCCAACAATTACCATTGGCAGGTGTCATACCCCGATGAAGCTCTAACGGAAATAATTGATCATTTTTAAAAGGATATAGTTGTCGTTTTCATATTCAAATGTGTTATTTTCAAATTCAAATTTGGTAAACTCATATCAAGTCTAAAAAGTAATCGGACTTTGCTTCTCTCTTCTACCCCTTACCACCCTTTTCCCAATTTACCATTATATTAAAATTTCAACGGTCTAGATTTATAATAGTATAAAAATATTATTATAATTTTACCTAAAAGATACAAAAATAATTTTAACAGTTTGAATTTTTTTTGCATCTTGTATAATTTTTTTTGGTATTTTTAAAGTAAAATAATAATAATATTTTTATAATATATTAAATTTAAACCGTTGAGATCTTAATCTAACGATGAAAAAAGAAAAATGATGGGAAGATATAGAGGAGAGAAGTCAAATCCGAATCAATCAATGTCTCTCTTCTCACTTCCAGAAGTGAATATTTTTAAATAGATAGTAGTTATTTCCAAACCTAAAGTTGTTATTTTTAAATCCAAGCTTGGTAAACCCATATTGAGTCTAAGAATTAATTCATGTACATCTTCTCATTTTCACAAGTGGTCATTTTTTAATAAATAGTTGTCACTTCCATATCCAAAGTTGTTATTTTCAAATCCGAACTTTGTCCGAATTTGTTGTTTTCAAATCAAAACTTGGTAAACCCATATCCATTCTAGGAATTAATCTGTAGATGCCTTCTCATTTTCACAAGTGGTTATTTTTAAATGGATTGTTGCCATTTTCATATCTAAAGTTATTATTTTTAGGTCTGAAGTTAGTAAACTCATATCAATTTTAGGAATTAATGCATGCATGTCTTTTTATTTTCATAAGTGGTCATTTTTAAATGCATAGTGGTCATTTTCATATCTGGAGTTATCATTTTAAAATTTACCGTCGGTGCCCTAGCGACGGCGGCTGGGCGACTTGCCAGAGTCCTGGCACCAGTGGGATATGTTGCCGGCGGCCGGATTAAAGTTTTTCTTAAAAAAATTATATATGAGGGTATTTTTGTTATTTCATTTTAATTTTTAAAAAAATAAATATAGCACTAACATGATATAGAGATTTTGAAATTTGAATCACCTCTTAGTCCTTTTACCATTTTTAATGGTCTTCATGTATCTTTCTTTAAAAAAAAAATTATCCTTACGGTTTTAAGTAGTTATACAGAAATTTGGCGATAAAATATTTATTGTGATTGGGATAAATATCTCTACGGTCAACCTATTTGGATATATCCAATTGGGCACCTCATCAATGAAAATTTTTGTCCACATAAAATTGATCAAGAGGTGCCTGATTGGATATATCCAAATAAATTGATCTCAAACAAATATTTTGAAAGTTCTATTTTCATCCCAACAAATTATTAATTTTCATTTTTCATACCCTCAAAATTCCACCCTACCCAAAGTGATGTCTCTCGTACCAAACGCTGTCTATACGCGTCGATATTTCAGAGCACCGAAAGGGAGAGCTGATGCAAAGCTGCACAACCCAATTCTCCCTCGACGTGTGGCCGCAGATCCATATCACCAAACCTCAACACGTATTTTATCCCACTGAACATTTTTACAACTTGCCAATAACCGAATTACTAATATGACTTTAGATATAAGATTTATTTAGAAGTTATTTTTGGTTTTAAAACACTTTAAATTATTTTTAACTAATTTTCTTAAACCATATAATTCAATTATCATGTTTTTGGGTGAAGGAGCAAGTTATTGGTGAAAATTACATTTGCCTGCGCAGTCCTTAACTGGGTTGATTGTGCAGTCCTTTATTAATAAGTAATCAGTGAAAATGGGAAAATTAGAAAAAATATATTAAATTACTTTTAACTGTTTTCTTAAACCGTCTTATTTGATTATCATGTTATTATAAAAAATATAAAAGAAGGTTAGTTATTGGTAAAGATTGCATTTGCTTGGGCAATCCTTTATTAAGAAATCATTAATAATATATAATCAGTAGTATTAAAAGTATTTTTTGATTGTTAACTCAACCCATTTTAAGTTGAATCCCGTATCAAAAGTTTTTAAGGATGATAATAAGGTTGATATTGATTCATTTATCAAGGGGAATTCGCCTAATCAGAAAGAATAATTTTTTTTCCTAATTTAACGTAGAGGATTTTGTGTCATTTTCCCTTCTTAAGATTGTCAATGTTTGTTTAAAGAATTATATATGTTACCCGTTTACTCTTAAACGAATTTTAAATATTTTACTAAAAATGGATGATTCTGTTACATTTGATTATTTTGTTCCATTTGTTTAAATTAAATATTCATGCAATTACTTTTCTTCCAACTTAAAGACTCATTTTGTTATATTTTCTTAAACCCTCCCCCCCAAAAAAAATCTCACTAAGTTTTTAAAATTTTCACACATCATTCTAAATTTGCAATATTAAATGAGAAAATTACATACATGTACCAAATAAAAAAATTATTTACTCAGAGCCATTTTTTCTTTGATATTATTATCCAATTAAAGGTTCAGTGTTATCTCTTTCAATATAAATATTTTTTCCGAAACTTAAACTTAATACCTAAAAGTTTAACGGAGCCATGCACTTCTAACGTTTGCTAACTCTCATATGAACTTACAATAATTGCCATGCTTTCATAGGGTTTTGTAATCCAGATTGGACCGGCCGGTCTGATCCGAAAACTGGCAATTCGGTGGCTGAATCGGTCTGATGTTAGTATTTTTTTATTTTTAAAAAATCAATTTTTTAAATATTTTTTTAGAATTTCATATTTATAAATCTAAAATATTTAATTTCTTACTGATTTAACCCTAATTTAACTTCAATTTAATTCCGATCTGATCTACAAACCCATAAGTCAGTACCCGACCCATTCAATGAACCATCCCATTTTCACAAATTATCAAAAGACACCCACACCCAACCCACAAAAAAGATCACATGGTGACCATCACCTCTCACTTCCTTCTCTCCCACTCTTCCACCCACCACTGTGCTTTCCGCAGAGGACACGCGATTCAGACGCAGATTACCCCTCGGAAACTCTGTCCCCACACGCTATAACTTCCTTTCATTTCAATTCAAATATCCACTACGTCACTCTCTTCTTCCCTCTGTCTTCAAATACGTAGCTAGAAGCTAGAACCTCCGAATGCTTCACATCCACACTCTCTAGCAGATTTTCCGATCTCAAATCCTCCGTACATCTCTCCCCAATGTCTCGTCGTTTCGCCTTCACGCTCTTCCTCTTCCTCTCGCTCCTATTTTTCTGTGCTCAGGCTCACGCTCGATGGTTCCTTTCGTCCTCCTCTGATCTTGTTTCCGATGGGATCCGCGATTCCCGGGATTCGCCGGAGGACAATCTGCTCCGACTTTCCCCTCCGGTGAAGGAGTCTTCCTGCGAGCAGACGTACGGGTTCTTGCCCTGCACCACCTCTGTTGTCGGAAACTTGTTTCTCATAATCGTCTATGGCTTCTTCATCTACAAGGGTGCTACCTATTTGTCCAATGGCAGTGAGTTGTTACTTGAGATCTTGGGCCCTGGGATCGTTGGTGGTTTGTTTCTTCCCATTCTTGGCGCCCTGCCTGATGCCATGCTCATTCTTGGTAAGTATAATATGCATTATTACAATTTTGTTTTTCATCCTGCAAATAAAAAATTAAGATCTCGTAGAATCAGCGAAATCGATTTGTTTCCTTCGAAATCAGAGATACTTCTGGTTTACTGTTTGGTTAGCCGGAAAATATATGCTCTGCCTCGCGTTTATCATAAAAATGAACGATAAGAAGTTGAATTGTTAGTGAAAAATGAGATAAGATGAGCTCTTGGTAATTTTTGTACTCGCGCTGGATGTATTACAGAATTCTAGGCTAGCACTCCAGTATGTAAAAAAAAACTTTTATCCTTTAATATAGGCCTAGCTAGAGTCATTAATAAATACTGGTAAATTTAAAAAATCTGATCAATTTAAGACATATAAAACTATTTGATCAAATTGAATTTTTAATAAGAATAAGGATTTTCGTTTAACTGTTTGGTTAGCTGAAAATATGTTACTCTTTTTTGTGCATAATATAAGGCATTTTAGCTAATTGATAGAAAATAATAAATAATAGTTATAAATTGAATTTTTTTATTTCACTCAATTTTTTTAAATTTTATCCTTATTAAAAAATATGTTTAAAAATTTAATGAATGAGAAAATAAAAATAATACCAATTATAAAGATAAAATAAAAAGAATAAATATTAATTATTTTACCGTGACCTACGTTTAAAAACAAGTTATTACAGGAGGAGCGCCCTAATTTTTCTTCCTGCCTCAAATTCCGGACCGTGCGCAGTGACGTGCGCTTTTGTACACCGTAAAGAATTTTTTCCCTTCTCTCTCATCAGTGAATTCTATCCTTTTCCATTTTTTTTATCACATGGAATTAAGATGTGTTTAAATTTAATATATTATATAAATATTATAATTATATATTAAATCTGTATTATTGAGATCTTAATTCAACTATTTAAATAAAAAAAATAAAAAATAATAGGAAGAGAAAATTATGAAAGCCAAATCCATAAAGGATATTGAGATCAAATCCAGTCGTTTTGTCTTGTCAATCCGGCCAAAATTTTAAAATCCCCATTCGAAATCGCCATTACCTTTTTCATGGTTCCCGTGAATATTGGGCGTTGAATAGAATTTCTTGGAGCAAAGCTTTCTTTAAACCTAAGAAAAATTCTTAGATGACTCCTCCCCATATAAATCTTCCATTTTCTTTTTAAATTTTTCCTGCAGCGTCGAGTATACTGCAAGCATCAACCTCTTCAACTTTTGAAAAGAGTAATTCTTGAATTTTTTTTTTGGGAATACTTGAAATCTCTAGTAGTCTACCGAAAGTACATTCAGCAAAACCTGCACAACTTTTTCGTTTTGGCTAGATTGTTTTTATCATTTTTTTTTTTGAAAATTTTCATCCCTGGGTTGAAAAGTTTTAAAAATTTAGAGGAGTTTGAAAAAGAGAATAGGGAAGCTTAAACATCAAGATTTTTTTTATTAGGTTAATATAATTTTTGGTTCATTAAATTTGACCTGATTTTAGTTTTGGTCCCTTAAATTTGAAATCAATGGTTTTGATCCCTGAAGTTTGACTCGATTTTGATTTTGGTTTCTCAAGTTTTAAATTAGTGGTTTTAGTCCCTGAAGTTTGACCCGATTTTTGTTTTTGGTCCCTTAAGTTTACTCCGTTTATAACTGTTGGTCGCTCAAGTTTAGGGTAACATATCAAGTCCCTTTCAAATTTGAGGGACTAAAATCAAAATCGGGTCAAATTTCAGAGACTAAAACCACTGATTTCAAACTTGAGGGATCAAAACCAAAATCAGGCCAAACTTCAGGATCAAAACCACTGATTTCAAATTTAAAGGATAAAAACCAAAATCAGACCAAACTTCAGGGACTAAAAATTATATTAACCATTTTTTATTCACATGAAAATGTTCGATTAGGTTAAAAATTTTTTTTATTAAAAATATAATCAAAAAATAACTTATACATTTATTATAAAATACTTAATATAAGACACATGAGTCTGATACAGCATCCTAGAATATGAAAAATCACTCATATTACTTATGCTTGCCAAAAAAACCCTATTACTTATGATGTATATAATAATGGAGTATTGTATAAATTTTATATATAATAGAATGGGAAAATCCTATTTAAAATGCCCAAATTCTTATTTAAGCTTGCACTTTCATTAAATCACTAACCAGGCCAAAATGCCTTATTAGAAATGCTAAATTTGTTGATTTTACTAATATGTCCTGAGGCTATTTTCTATGTGTCTTTTATCTCAAACCTCAATCTTGTTGACTCCTTGTCTCTCCTCTACCATCTCGAGATTTCTCCAGCCAATTCACCTTCTGATTTAAGAAGAAGAAAAGAACAAATAAGGAGAAGAAAAGAAAAGAAAAAAGAAAATAAAAAACCATGGTGGTGGGGATCCTTTTGTTCTTTTTGCTTCACCATCTTTGTCTATTATATTCCACAATCTCTCTCTTTTTTGAGTTATCAAATACACCATTATAACACTACAAAAAAAAAATAATGATAAGTTCTTCTACAGTAAGGTTAGTCCCAGTTTTCCATTTTATTTTTTTTAATAGGGAGTTTTCCATTTTATCGATTGTTTTATTTTCTCTAATCTATTTTGACTCCCATCTTTAGGATCTCGCTAAGATTTCTTTGGCAGATTCCTTGCATTATCCTTACGTCATGTTGGCTGCTATATCTTGTTAAAAGTATTCTATTTTGACTGCCATCCTTAGGATATGCTTTTAGTTAAAAGTATTTAATTGGAATTTTTCTTTATGTCTTTGTGTGCCTCATTTATTTTTTATTATTAAAATACGATTTATTATTTATATCAATTTAATTTGAATAGCACAAAAACTAATTTAGAAAACTCCGCGCCTAAAATCATGTTAACACGTGATTTTTCATGGTTTTTACAATTATAATATGTTATAGAATATTTAAAATATCTATCAAACTATTTATTTTCCATTTACTCTTTATACATGTACAAGTACAATTATAATATGTTATATAATGTTATCCTGACTTCCCATCTCGTATCCTTGCTTTTTCAGCCCTTATTGGATCCTCTTCATTGTAGTTTCAGATACAAATAAAAGTACTAGATCTATTCATGTTGGAAAATGAAATGTGCGTGTATATTAATACATCTTATTTTGGGCCCACTCTGGACATGAGAATTTGGTCCCTTGATCTGTCACATCGGATCCACATTCTTTCTGGAGCTTCATTTCCAACTTTTACTTTTTATATGCTTCGCTTAAACTCTTCAAAAGTTCAAATTTCTATCTGCTCAACTTCCCTTTACATTTTGATTGCTAATCTCCACTTGATGATTATTTGTGCCAATTGGGTTTTAGGAATAGTGAAAAATATGGGAGAGTTACTATATGGTCTAAAAAAGGAATATAATCACTAAAGAGTTTTAACAATTAAGTAACATACAATAACAAATTTTAATATAAGAAATGACAATAGTTTTATATTACTCACTTGATATTGAGATTTTTTGATGATTACATTAGTTTTTGAGGCCTAATAGTAATTTTCCTGAAAAATATCCTCCGGTGCATCCTTTAAAAAATTATGTCAGTTGTTTCTAATGTTTCCAATGGTGGTCATCCGGGGTGTTTCAACTTTCAAGAACTAACGAAATTTGTGTCCTGGATAAAAAATAAAGGAATTTTTCGTTCAGTAATCAGTGTGCAGTTCAATAATCATTCATTAATCAGCGATTCTTGAGAAACAAATAGAAGAATTTAACTGATAATCTCGTAGTGCTCTTACGTGCCAGAAAATTGCTATATATTTGCCACTCTCATATATTAATAAAACCAATGGTCACTTGGTACTGTTATCTCTATATTTTTATTGTTTCTGATCTACTTATCTTGTTTTTATTCTAGTATCTGGGCTTTCTGGTAGTAAGGAAACCGCTCAAAGTCAGGTCTCTGTCGGAATGGGTTTGCTAGCGGGGTCAACAGTTTTGCTTCTGACAATAATATGGGGAACTTGTGTGATTGTTGGCAAGTGTGACATTGAAGATTCAATTGCAAAAGATTCACAAGACACACGAGGATTTAGCTTAACTGGTAAGTCTGATGATGTTCCTTTCAGCTATCTTCGAAAAATTTGATATTAAGCTTTCTAATCCAAGACATATAAAAAAAATTCTCTCCGCTTAGTAATCATCCCACAAGTATAATTCCTTGTGTCAGACATTTTTTCCTACTGAATTAAGGTATACCTGTTCAAATTTTAACAGGATGAATGGTGTAGATTAAGTTTATCTATTTTGCTAAACCTTCATTTCATTTTAATGTCATACATTTGATCAGCATGGATATTTTAATAATTTGTTCAATATATTTTCCACATGCAGGCTCTGGTGTTAGTACTGATATTTGGACAAGTTATGCTGCAAGGATCATGGTTATATCTGTCATTCCATTTCTGGTTGTTCAGATACCCCAAGTACTCAAATCAACGTCAGGAAGGCACTTTGCTGTTTTAGTTGCACTTATTGTCTCTCTTTTGTTATTGGGTTCTTATTGCTTTTATCAGGTAAGTCGTTGTTGCACTATTGTCATATATCTTATGCATTACGTTAGGAATTTATTTTGCTTAAAGTTTGTTCTGTGTTAATGCAACAACAACTCTGGTTTTTAAGAAGCACAATACCATGAAAGAAGAGATGTAAACCGATACCGTGCCATCTTTGTCCAAATCCTCATACTGTTCTGTTGAACTTTTCTTATATTCTAGGATTAGCACTTTCCAATATCTATAAGTACTGTATGCTAGGTGAGAGATTCTCTATTACTATGAACACCTAAAAATTGTTCCTGCAACCTAAAGAAACCAAGGGGGAAAATTGTGCAGGTTTTCCAGCCGTGGATACAGAGGAGAAGACTTGCTTATGTGAAACACAAGCACGTAATATTAGGAATTCTGAAACATTTAAGGCAGCAAGCATTGGGAAGGTTGCTGAAAGAAGATGGTGAACCTGATAGAGAAATAATCAAGAAGTAAGACGTTTTCTTCCTTTTTGGTCTGACTCGAGATATTACTTCCTGAAGCATATCGTTGTGTTGTTTTTCATATTTTCATACTTTCAGAGTTGTCATTGATCTCCTTTTAATGGTGTTATTCATATAGGCTTTTTTCAAAAATTGACGAGAATGGTGATGGACAACTTTCTCATGGTGAATTGAGAGCGCTGGTTGTTGGAATTGGATTTGACGAGATTGACCTGGACCATGATGATGCTGTGACGAAAATAATAGAGGATTTTGATACTTCTCGTAACTCCCTTATTGATGAAGATGAGTTTTTTAATGGAATTAATAGATGGCTTTCTAAGGCTAAGGGCTCTCGACGTCCTTCTGCTGATGCTGGTTCACATACAATGAAGTTTTTAAGTGATTTTCACCAAGTGAGTAATTTTACTGTGATAAACTCTATTTGAAAAAAAAATTCCTTTCAGGAAATGGGTATATAAGGCAGCTCATTTCTAGGATTTGAACCCTGATCTTTTAGTCATCTTTTAGTCACATGGTATCAACATTTACCGTTACTCCAAGACTAACCCTCAATGAAACGGATATATAACAGACTGGATTTTCATAATTTGCAGGAAACACAGAGGGAACACGATCTATTGGATGTTGGGGGTTCGACTGAAGAAGCTGTTGAGGGTGTAGAGAATGCCAAATGTAATTCTATTAAAGCAGTGTTGCTGCTCCTGCTTGGAACAGTTATTACTGCGGCATTTGCTGATCCTCTGGTTGATGCTGTTGATGAATTTTCTGATGTCACAAGTATTCCTGCATTCTTCATTTCCTTCATTGTACTGCCTTTGGCTACGAATTCCAGTGAAGCAGTGTCGGCGATTATTTTTGCTAGTCGTGACAAGAGGCAAACCGCCTCCTTAACTTTTTCCGAGGTTTGTTTATTACACTTCTTTGACGCTCTTCTTTCTTTCAAGCATTTGGTGTCCAGAATTTTCATTCAACTTGTATCATTTTCTGTACATTTATGCTATGATAGCTCGGCAAAACAAGAGGGCAGAGTAATTAATTTGGACTCATTTATTGTGATATATATGATTAGCCATTTTAAACTTGACCATTCAGCTAAAGTTGTGATAAATATGTAATTATATGATTAGTCAATTTCAATGGACCAATTTAGGTCTTATCTGCTTATTGTCAAGATCATGGTGAATGGCAGTAAGACAGGCTCATTTTCTAATGAAACACAGTGGATTATATGAAATGTCTCCTTGTATTTTCTAACTATCCATGTAGCATTGCATTAATACTTATATTCGCGGATATATCTAGGATCAGTGATTTATTCAATTAGTAATTGCAGGTGACAAGTGGTTGTAGTCCTGATAATCTCTCAGTTAGTACCTTTTAAAATTTTAGAAATACACTACTTATTTATGAGACTATTGACATTTTAGTTTAGTTCTGTTTGCCTGGGATGTCTTAGGAAGAGGCATCTAATTTATTTTACGATCAATATCTTTCCATTTTTGGGTCTTTATTAGCTTGCTTTTCCTTCATCATTACCATTGCATTGTGCATTCCTGGTCAAAATATCCATTTCGTCCCTTCACTCTGTATGAAGTTTAAATTTCTTGTCATAATTTTTGTTGGTTTCAGTCCTGTTTATCTCTTAAAATTTCTTCAATATGTTTCCAAGAAAAGGATGAAAATGAGATTTCTTTCAAACTCAAGCGATGTTATTCCGGCAATTTTCTTCTATATATGCTTGGTTGCGACAATTAATGAAAGTGAGTTATTATTTGTGTGTTGTGCAGCTATATGGGGCAGTGACAATGAACAATGTGCTATGCCTGGCAGTGTTCTTGGCGCTTGTGTACACAAGGGGATTGACATGGGACTTCTCTGCAGAGGTATTGGTCATTCTGGTGGTTTGCATTGTGATGGGTGTCTTTGCCAGTTTCCGTACCACCTTCCCTCTCTGGACTACCATAATGGCCATCCTCCTCTATCCCTTCTCTCTCGCATTAGTCTATGTCCTTGATTATGTCTTTGGTTGGTCATAGACCCCAATCATGCATTAATCTCATGCTCTGTTATAACATAAGTAAGCCAAGCTAGTTAGTTATCAATGAACTTTTGTGTGATGTTTATTTATGATGGTTAGCTTGGTTTAATTCTTATTTTTAGTGAGCATGTGTTCTATCTTAGGCGTTCACTTATTTTTTTTTTTTGGGACTGTATCTTATTAGGCCTTTACTATTGTTGTGCATTTGGACGATATTATTTACATTGAACTGAGAGAGACTAATGTGGCTGGCTGGCTTTGGCTAGTTCATGCAATTGGTCTCTTTTTTAAAAAAAAAATTTGAGGACTTTGTGCATCATCATATACATTCACGTGATTCTGGAGGCGAATTTCTAAATTTAAGAAACTTGCTTGAATAGAGAATTAGATTCTTATAAATTATAATTTGATCATACATACAACGGTAAATATTTTATTTTTAGATTAATATAATCTTTGGTCTCTTATATTTACCCTCATTTTAGTTTTAGTCCATCAAGTTTTAAAATATATGTTTTAGTTTTACAAATATAAAATGGTCTAAAATTTTATTAAGTTATTTGGACAAATATTTTAAACGGAATGAAACTTGAAGGAAATTCAATAAATAGTCACAACATTTAAATAATTCATCATGTAAGTTTTAGCTGACTTAACAAAGGTTAAGAGGTTGATTAACACTGAATATTAAAGATTAAGAAGACTGATTAACACAAAAACCGACCTTGAGAGTGGGGTCCATGAGATTGATCCATTGTCGTTTTATCATCTAAATTCCCACAACCAAAAGCATAGGAATCCTCTCTCCCAACACGTTGTTGGCAGGCCTCACAAAAGAGAAGACCAACCAAACAGAATGCAGTCTTATACTGGAGGAGAAAAAAATAGTGAAGATTGCAATATATTGAACTAATTATTAAAATATCCATACTGATCAAATGTATGACATTAAAATGAACTGAAGGTTTAGCAAAATAGATAAACTTGATGTACTCCATTCATGCATCCTTTTAAAATTTGTACAGTTCTGCCTTAATTCAGTAGAAAAAAAATACTGACACAATTGGAATTATACTTGTTGGATGATCACTAAGCGAAGAGATTTTTATGTATTCATTTTTTTAAATGTCTTGGACAAGAATGCTTAATATCAAATATTTCCAAGATAACTGAAAGGAACAATTACACAAGTTCCCCATATTATAGTCAAATGCAAAACTGTTGAACACGCTAGCAATCCCATATATTCCGACGGAAACCTTACTTTAATTTGAGCGGTTTCTTTACTACCAGAAAGCCCAAATACTAGAGTCAAACAAGATAAATAGATCAGAAACTGTAAAAATAGGGAGATAACAGTGCCAAGTGAATCATTAGTTTTAATAAACCAGAGTGACAAATATGTAGCAATTTTCTGGAAAGTATGAGCACCTTGTGATTGTGGTCAAGATAACCAATGAATCATGAAATCTAACAGAAAAAATGATTAAGTTGATGTATAATATTTTAATATTGAAAATTTTAACTGCACGCTTAATTAGATAATAATACAATAAAAAAAATCATAAATCATAAATTTATTAATAAATAATTTTTAAGTAATTTATAAAATTTAATGAAATTCATGGACAAAATTTAATGATAATATACGTCAAACTATTCATATATTGTGAATAACTTGTTATAAATTTATTATATATAAAAAATTTTCTTAGGTTTAAAGAAATCTTGTTTAGCTTTACTTTAAAGAATTCAATTCAACGCATGCAAAAAGTAATGCACGATTTCGAATGGGGATTTTAAAAGTTTGGCCTGATTAATGATTAATAATATTAGTGTGTGTTTGGATTAGTTTTTAGATAATAAATTTTATGATTTATAAAATAAGTATGTGAGATGATTTTTATTTGGGTCTGTAAAAAAGGACTTCTAAAACCGCGGTTTCAGTGTTATTCAAACACTCAATTTAATCTCAATTTCACCAATGAGAGAAACATACTAGACTGATGATAAGAACAAAAGTGCTAGCTGAGACTCCTGTAAAAGTAATTTAGTGCTTGTTTGGATTAGTAATTAGAGCCTTCAAAAATAACTTTTCAATCGTGATTTATAGTATACGAGGTAAGTATATGAGATAAGTGTTGTCTCGACTTATATATATAAGTATTTTTAGACCTCCCAATTGCCCAACTAAACACACATATTAATATATATATACATATTTTGATTATAGAGTTTTCATTTTCAAAGAAAAGGCAAGAGATAAGGAGTATAAAAATGCTATCATGATTTTCCAACATATTTTGATTATAGAGTTTTCATTTTCAAAGAAAAGGCAAGAGATAAGGAGTATAAAAATGCTATCATGATTTTCCAACTAATCAAACACATTGGAAGTAAAATCTAGAACATCCAAGAGACAACAAAAATGTACTACTCAATTATGAATATATCTCATTTTTCACTAACAAATCAACTTCTTAGTTTTCATTTTTATGATGATGCCGACACAGCATATTTTCCGACTAACCAAACAGTAAACGAATGATTCAACTTCAAACATGATCCAATAGTGTAATGGTCAACATTGGAATCTCTGCAACTAATACAATGAATTCAAAGTGGCACAGAGGTGCCAACGCTCTCTAGTGCAGTTGGTATGGCATGAGGTCTATGTGTCTTATCATTCAGGTTAGGGGTGCTAAAAAATATGGCACAGAGGTAAAGGGCAAACAAAATTGACTCTAAAAACTAACACCATCGAATTCTGGAGGAGAAGCTCATCAGAGCTTCAAATCCAAGTCCAAGCCTCCAGTTTCTGTTTGGATAGCTTCTTCTTCCTCTTCTTTTGTTGCGAAGTTGTGCACAGGTACTCTGTTGATTTGGTTTGAAGGGGGCTCTTGAGGGGTGCCAAGTTCTCTGATGGGGCTGGTGAAATTGCCGCAGGAGCGGCCCCAGATTTCATTCTTTGCTCTTGTTCTATCCTAATTCGTTCGAGCTCTTCGATCGTATGGAATTTTGCATCTTTCTGAGTCTCTTCGAGTGGTATTTTCTCAAAAAGTTCCTTGCCAGTTACTTTTCTTGGACGGCGTCCCTCATCATCGCCGCCACTATGGTTCCAGGTTTGGCCTTGCTGAGCCATTGTCTTCCATGAAAAACCCCGCGCACACACAAACACACCACAAATGGGGTCAGGCTTTGATCTATCTTTGTTCTCTCCCATGACTTTGAACTTTCTTGAATAAATCTTGGAAGAAAAAAATATAGAAAGACTTTGAAAACATACCTAAGATCTTGCAAGGATTTGAAGTAGACAGCAATCACTGATAGGAAGAAGATGAAGAATACAGAGTGGGTTAGAAGAGGGTGAATGATTTGCATCCGTTCTTGGGTCAAGAACTGGACATATGTCAAACTATATAGAAAGGGTTTGAAAACTTACCTAAAATCTTGAAGAATGTGAGAGATTTGAAGTAAACAGTAATGACTGACAGGAAAAAGACGAAGAATATAGAGTGGGTTAGAGAGAGGGTGAATGATTTGCATCCGTTCTTAGGTCAAGAACAGGACACATGTCAAAATATATAGAAAGGGTTTGAAAACTTACCTACAATCTTGAAGCATGTGAGAGATTTGAAGTAGATATCAATCACTAACAGGAAGAAGACTAAGAGGGAGAAGAAGAAGAATACACAGTGGGTTAGAGAGAGAGATATATTTTGAGGAGTGACACATCATTTGTCAGCTACCTTTTAATATGATCTGGCACTTATTCAATCCTAGTTGGCAGATGAAACAATTTGAATTTTAGTTTTTTAAAACAGAAATGAAAGCCCACACCAGCACTGGAGAACTGCCATATGATTGCCTTTTCTTTCTTCCCTCAAGATATAATGTCATTCCCCCGCCTGCAGTACTGTCAAGACAACTTTGTTAATCACCTTTGACAATTGACATAGGTTCAGAAAAATTGAAGCTTGGTTTGGACATGGCTCCAAAGTTATTTCAGTGTATTTATTTTCCCTCTTAAAGCTCAGTTATGTTTTTGGCCTATTGGCTATGGCAAATAAATAGAGTGGCCGCATGCAATAAATAAGAGGATAATTGAGCTTTAACTTTATTTTTTTTCCTTTGTTGAATAAACTAGGAAAGTGTGTGAGGATACACTTTTGATGATTACATGCAGTGTCATGCCAATCATCAAGCTTTTTAGGTTGCTATCACAGATCTTTGGTGCATATGTAAATAAGTTTACTCCCAAACATTTTTCAAGACTAATATCACACATAAATCTGTAAATGCTATGCAGGTGAAAGTTCTAGTATGGTTCCATGTTTAAAGTAGGGTTATTTTTTAATATTGTTCTGTGTACCTTTCTCTATAATAATGCCCTATAAAGATACACTCAAATTTATGATTGGATTACTAGATGTTTGGATTGTGGTGGTATATTTTCTATAAACAATTAATAAGTATCACTCCTATCTAATGGTTCGAGATGATTCAGGTAGAAATTGTTGCACTTTGGTTCTTTGTCATTTTTTTAATAGAATTTCACTCTTCTGGGACCTTCTATTGCATGTTATAATGTGCTCAGTAGCTTGCCAAGTTTGCACTAACTTCACCTGCATTTTTTTGAGGGCCTCTCCATGGTTGCCACGACACTGCCATTTATGACTGTTTAAGCTTCTAAGTCAAACTATTCATTTTACTTTTTTTTAAATATAATATTTAACATATTCAGAATCTGTTATAGTTTTTTTTTAATTTTGTTATTATTGATGAGATCAATATTTTTTATTTACTTTAGGGCCTGTTTGGTACGCTGAAATTAATTTTGATGGATATGAATATGGATATGAAAATGGAAATTGATATAGATATGGAATTGGAAATTGAGTTTAAAAGTGTGTTTAGTATGGAATTCAGACATTATTTTTATTTAATATTTATATTTTAAATGTGAAATAATTAATATGCCCTCATATAAAAAAAACCTAACAAGTACCTCAAACATCCAAACTATTTTTTTATTATAATTAATTTTTTAATATATTTTAACCAGATCCCCCTTTTCTTTTTATTTTAAAAATTACCTACTAATTTCATTTTTTTATTTTTTATAAATAATTAATTACAAATTATAATTATATCCTAAAAATAAGGATGTTACAGTTGTCGCCAGAGTGAAGAGAGGTTGCCGTTGTTACTGAATGGATGAGGGTAATTGATGGAATTGTGGATGTGGAATTACAAATCTTAGCTTTTGGGATGGAATTCATTTTGGTGGAATTGGATTATTTGGCTTCCACATGGAATTAGAATTGAGAGTCAATTTCATTGTACCAAACAAACCCTCTGATGAAATTGAAACCCAATTCCATTTCCATCATCTCAATTCCAGCTTAACAAACGGGCCCTTAAACTTAGAGTAGAGCATTGAGAATATTGGTCTGTAAGCAGACATATTAACAAGATGAATGGTTAATGTTATTGGTAATGATTCAAATTTATTTATTTAATACTGTATATTGTTGGCAACTCATCCGTGGTTTGTCGTAAGCCCGAGACCGATTACAGGTTGCAACAGCTTCATGCTATGGACGAGGCAACCCCCTGCACCCACAAAAGATTTAATCTTTATATATCCTAAGAATTTGTTTTATATATTTTAAATTTGAGATTATTTCATTTCACATATTTCAAAATTAAAATTTTGAAGTATCTTTTGAGTTACTCCTCATAATCCCTATTTTGCCGATCTGGAATTATTTCAAAATTTATACCGATAACTTTTAGAGCTAAAATAGCCATGTTGACCATTTCTCTCTCGGTCAATAAAAAAAAAGTGACATCGTTGTGTGTTTAGGAATTATCTTAACTTCCTATATATTTATTATTTAAATTTAAGTCTTAAAAAGCTTAAAAAATTGTCACTTTCTAATCTTTAACTAATGATTTCAATTTGATTTTATTATTGACTTATTAGTTCACATTAACACTACAAAGGAGATTAAGAGAGATGCTGAACATACACTATATATTGGTTACCTATATTTGAAAAAAAAATGCCAAATGATTGGTTTGGCAGGAGCAAAATTTGCCCTTAAACAACATGGTTAGAGTTTAATAATGCTTCATGTAACTTAGTAATATCATATTTTGTTTCCTAACTATATGTAATTAATCGATTGACTTTATGAGCTGCAAATCAATGAAGGAATTTATAGAAATTGCGTAATGGGGTAATGATTTTTTCTTGTTTTTCCCAAATGATGTTGAGCATAATTGAAAATTATTTTTTCATCAGTATTTTGACTATTATTGTTTCAAAATACTTCCTAATAGATATTTTTAGGATCTAAACAATATAGAACTATTATTTTTTAAGTTTAAAAATATTTGTACGTTACATAGGTGAATGCTTATTTGTACTTAGTTTGGAGCCTGTCCTAGTTACTATATAAAAGTAGGGGTGTCAGCAGTTTTCCTTGTCCCACTCTCGGATTCAAAACGTTTAGATTAATATAGAGGGTTTATACCATATTTTTAGTCTCTCAAATTTATAATCATTTTAATTTTAATTTTTAAAATCTTAAATAAGTGGTTTTGGTTCTTCAAATTTACTCTATTTTAAATATTTAGAGCTTGTTTGTTTGATCTTATTTGAATCGCGCTTATTATATAAGCCCGATTCAGGTAAATCGAGATAAATCTCCTCCACATATTTATCTCGTAGATCGTGAAAACACTTCGTAGACCGTAAAAGCACCTCGTAGACCGTAAAAGTTACTTCGTATTCCGTAAATTACAATTCATAAGCACTTATGAAATTTTCAATCGCTGTTCCAAACAAATATTTAGTCTGTGAAGTCTTAAAATGATTTGGAACCAAAGTTAACACTGTTAATTAAGCTTATGTGACATTAACACTGTTAAATATACTTATATGGATGCTAATTGAGTAAGTTGAGGTGGAAAAATAAATTATAAACCTATATTTTTAAAAGCTTTTAAATAATAAAAATATAAAACCAACATTAATCTGTCATCGTGGGTATATTTGCCGGTGAGATGGAGTATATTTGTCGCTGACTAGTGGTCGCCACTAGAGGTGTGCAACATTTTCCCGTCTCAGTCTTCCCGTTCTGATCTCGAGTAAATCTTCCGTCCTGAAATTTTTTGGACGGGAAAAATTCGGGATCGGGATCGAGAATGAGACTTCCCGATCCCGACTTTTTCCTGATCCCAAAAATATATACATTTTTTTAAAAATATTTTAGAAAACAAGATTAAATGTAAAGAGAATGTGAAAATTCCTAACACCCTCAAGGTAATATCTATTTTTTTAGTTTATTTAGTTAATTTCATTTATTATTTATTAAATAATTCTAATTTTTTATTCTTGTCTTTATGCTTTTTATAGTTGAATCGACAATTTTAAGCATATATTGGACTAATTATATATTTGTATTGGACTAATATAGTATAATATGATATTAGACAAATTATATATGTATTCTAGGCTAAAGAAAACACAACAAAAAACCTAATATAGGAATTTTTTTTTAAAAAATTGGGATCAGGAATTTCCCGATCCCGAAAATTTCCTGACTCTTGAGACAGGAAATTTTCGGGATCGGGATCGCGAATGAAAATCATTCCCAAACCCTTATCGGAATCGGGATCAGGAATGACATTTCCCGATCCCGTCCCGTCCTGAGAACACCCCTTAGTCGCCACTAGTGAGAACGTTGAGTGTGTGATGCCTGACATTGAAGGTTTGGCCGAATTCAAAGGCGAGATCGTTCACGCTTGTGAATGCAAGTCGTGTGATATTGACAGCAACTCCTAAATTATCATACAATTCAGTGAATCTTTTAAGTCCTTTATAGTGTCATACAGATCCTTTTGGTAACAACACCTGCAAATAACAAAGTTGATTTGAGCCATGCCTGAGAACATTGTTCTTAAGAGCGATTCCGCAACTCTCAACAGATAAGAAGCAGCACACCCCAAGATTAAACAAACTCTTCCTATAAAAACAGGGTGAACAAAACAACGGAGGATAATAGAACTTATCAAAATAAAACACCATAGGAAGGAAAAGAAGTTGCTTAAAAGCTCAAAACCAAGTGCTCATACCTTCAGTCTCATACCCTTTTATAGGCTATATATCGCAAGAAAACATTAGGCACTTAAATACAATTAAACATCGGTTACAAAATCATTAACCTACTTAATGAATATTAGTGGGGAGGATACTGGCCGTTAGGTCATTAAACACATTAATAGGTGTTTATTATTCATTAAGGTAACAATAATCATACAAATTAATCTTGTATTTTCGTAGAGATATTTCTAGTAAAAATGTCCATTACTGCATTTAACTCGCACAGAAGGGAGGGAAAATTGCCGGATTTCAACTATATTTCCGTTAACCTTTTGTCTTACGAGTAAGCATATTCCTCCTTTTAGTCCATTTACTAGCCTAAGATCACTTGTCATTATTTAGACCCCACAATTCCATGTAGGATTCTTCCTTTAACACACCCACACACATTCTTTACAACTGGGGAGAGCTTAAGGGGAAAGATAGTGCTCGTTGTCGGATGTGGTGATTCCGACATGGAGCTCTCACTTGACCTCTGGAACCACAGTGGTTCTCCGTCAATGGTTGTTCGTAGCTTGGTGAGTGTTAGTTTGGTTTTTGGTTTTTAATTTTTTATTGACTTGTAATAAAAATATTTATTTATTATTTATTTCACTAGGATGAAAACTAATAACCGGGACCGGGTTTGCTCTGTTTCTCCAGTGTGCAGGTTGATGGAATGCTTAGATAATATATTGTATATATTAGTGCTATGTATCAGGTGCAGAGTGTTAGTGTTGTTGGGCTTAGGCCCAATAGGTGTGATCTGGATAGTTAAGTTTGTAGGGAAAAAGGACTGATATAAATATATGGATCAGCCTATGTCCAAGTACACACTGATTTTGTATTTTTATATTTTATCAATAAGAGAAAGATAGCAGCCTTCTTGGTGCTCTGTATTTACCCATAGGAGTATAAATACTAACATAGTACCAGAGCTATCCAGATCGGGATGATTACCAAGAAAGGCCTCCATTTTTTCAAGATCCAGCCTACAGAAGGCCACCAACCGGATCCAGCCCACCAGCAGTCACACCCACGCCGTAGTAGAAATTCTTCCTTCCTAGCAATTTCCATACCTCGCAACTCTTGTCCTCCGTCGCAGCTCCTCCTCCCTTCTTGATTCACCGGTGGCCCACCAGCGGCAAAACCCACGCCGTTGACTCACCAGCAGCAAAACCCATGCCGTCGACTCCTCCTTATTCTTTCCTCCCAGAAATTTCCAGAACTCGCGATTCACCGGTGTCTTCCTCTTCTCTGGAAGGATGGCGTTTGCACCGAAGGGTTCTTCTTCCTCTACCACCAGAGTTGACGGATTAAGCTTTAATCACCCTTTATTCCTTCATCGGTCGGAGACCCAGGGCATGACCATTGTCCCTCATGTTTTGACTGGCAGTGACAATTATCTTGTATGGATCCGTGCAATGCGAATTGCTCTACGGGGGAAACATAAATTAGGATTCGTCGAGGGGACTTGCACGAAGGAGTCACAGGACGACGGTCTTCAAGAACAATGGGAACGATGCAACGCGGTGGTCCTATCCTGGATCCTGAATTTGGTTTCCAAAGAACTTGCCAACAACCTCATCTTTCATCAATACGCTCATCTCGCTTGGAAAGACCTCCAAGAACAGTTCGAGAAGCACACAGGGTCCCGTCTGTTCGCTCTTCACCGTGAATTGAGCTACCTCCGGCAAGACTCCTCTTCTGTCTCATGATACTACACGAAGATGAAGGAGCTTTGGGAAGAGCAGTCCACCTTGTTTCCTCTCCCCTCCTGTAAGTGTGATTACGTCTTGCGTCTACTCTGAAATGGTTCAACGTCAAAAACTCATTCAATTTCTGCTTGGCTTAAATGACTCTTTCAGTAGGGCTCGAAGCCAAATTTTATTGATGAGCCCACTCCCATCGGGCAACAAGGCATTTTCCATGATCTCCGAAGATAAGGCGCAAAAATCCCTTGCTCATTTGGCACACCACGATCCTATTGAAGGCATTGCAATGGCAATCAGTGGCCGTGGACGTGGCAGGGGGCGCAGTCAGGGAGGTGGAAGCTCTGAATGTTCTAACTATGGCAAGAAAGGCCACCATAAGGATATATGTTGGGAATTGGTTGGATACCCCCCAGATTTTCGTGGAAACAAGTCTAAGACGACTTGTGATGCAACTGCTAACTAGCTTAGGACTGTTCTAGGCACTGAAGCAGAAAAATGCATCCAGAACACCCAGGGATCACAAACTGCCTCACCAAGTCTTACTCCAGAGCAATATGAGCGACTAATGGAACTCCTGAAACAAGATTCTGAGGCTACAGTACATGCTCTTACCGGTTTGACTTGCTTAAATCCTAGTTTTAGTCGTTGGGTTTTAGACTCTGAGGCCACTACCTATATAACAGGAGACCTGTCTCTGTTTGATACTTACAGAACTAATGATAGTAACATAAAAGCAATAAAAATACCAAATGGAGTTAGAGTCCCTGTAACACACAGGCAATATTAGGCTGTTTGAAGATATTTATCTCACTAATGTTCTTTAATCCTCCCAATTGCAATTCAACCTCATATCTGTACCACGGTTAACTAAAGAACTGGGCTGTATGATTGTGTTTTTCCCTGACCATTGCTTGGTGCAAGACCTTCCAAATTTCAAGAAGAAGGGAATTGGTAAGCTAAAGGAAGCATGGTTATCAAATCAGGATACGAATTGTGAATCGAAAAGCCTATTTGTAAAATTGTGAATCGAAACATATCGTGAATCGTAAGATTCAAGATCAATTATTTAGAATGATATAAATGTAATGTTCACATAAGAGAACATCACAAGTTTGTAGATATTAGCAATTTAGTATTTTAAAGGCAAATAGCACTTCAAATTTCATAAATTAATATTTAAAGAGTAAACATTAAAAATTAAAATGACAAATAGTCCCAAAGATCAACTGAAATCAGTTAAATCACTGTCACACTTCAAAACCCTAACTTTAAAAAAACTAAACATATAATCTTTTTTCTTCACAATATGATTAATTGATTAATTAAATTAAAAAAATAATATATACCTAGATCCCATAAATTATGGAAATCACTAAGTCTAAATAAATTTCGATTGAAATATATCAAATATCATGAATTCATGATAATTGATAAATACTAGATTTAGATATTTTATATATAATAATCTACATATAATCTTTTCTCTTAAAAAAAGGTAATCCTATTTGATTGGATTTCATCAATTTAGGTGCTTCTAATATTTTACTTTAATCTCAAAATCAAAAAAAGGAAGTATTTAAAAAAAAAAGACGCAGGAAAACAAACAGTGAGACTAACCAAAAAAATGCTGGAAAGTGTAAAACAATAGGCAACAGTGAAAAGGAAAGAAAACCGATGAAAGAAACTCTGAAACGTCGGATGAAAGAAACGGAAAGAGGAAAAACAGATGGAAATTTTTTTTAAAAAAAAACGCAGAAAAATGGGGGAGGGGGAACCGGGTTGCGTCAGGTCTGACCCGGATCTGAGCGCGACCCGTCATCTCCAGAGTCGCGCGATTCTCATCGGAATCGCGATTCAGGCGACTCTGACGAGAATCGTGCGATACAGCGCCGATTCAGCGCCAAAACGAAACTCATCTCCGATTCACATCGCTAGAGGTTGGGTTAGGATCGATTCGTAGGATCCATATCGCAATTCAACCGATTCTAATAACACTGAAAGGAAGGACTTTACATGATATCTTTCCCAAAACGACCTTCTGCTACTGCGAATGTATTGAATTTTGATATACATAATTCTGCTGATATGTTGCTTTTGCATAGAAGATTAGGACATATGCCATTTCCTATTTTGAAACACTTGACTTTTTTAAAGAACAAATATGTTCACTTCAATAAAGATTGTGAAATTTGCATACAGTCTAAGAAAACTCGAATCCCTTTTACCTCTAGTTGCATCAAGTCTCGTTTGTGCTTTGAATTGCTTCATATGGATAAGGATCCCCACACATCAAGGGCATCACTATTTCTTAACGGTTGTAGATGATTTCTCTCGAAGTACTTGGATTTTTTTTAATGAAATCCAAATCTAAAACGGTTCAATGCATCCGAAAATGTTCCAAAACCCTATGTGAGAAAATGTTAAAAGGCCATCCCTGGGTCCATTGGAGCTAAAGAACACACAGGGCAAACCCCTGTTTTGGACATCGGCACTTTGCAGCAATGTTCCTTATTGACTACATGTGAGAAAATGTTCCAAAACCCTATGTTTTTCCATTAAGAAAATAGAAAAGAAGTAATTTTTCAGTAAACTAACTGAAGTGAATTTGGTTATGTTATGAGCAGGAAGGTGAATTTTTCTCAAAGAATGGATACCCAAAGAGACCACTTTCTCATGGATAGAAAGGAAATACAGGGCTTTATGCAGTTGGATTTACAAGGAGAGGGCTATCTGGAGTTTCATCTGATGCATGAAGGGAGTAAGTAGGTAATAAGGTTTTCTGGAGTTGATATGTGTTTTGAAGAAGACAGTGAGCTTGGGATTTTATTAGAGGACGAAGAAAACTGTTGTGAGTTTGGATATTGAACGAAGTGGAGAAAGAGAAAGCAAAACCCATTTGGAATCTCTTGTTTTCGATTGCAGAAACCATGGCAGCGACTTATGGCAACGGACAGATGATGGTTTCATGTTTCACTTTCTTTTTTTAATTATATAAAAGCTTTTAAAAATATAGGTTTAGAATTTAATTTTCTACCTCAGCTTTCATTAGTTAGCATCCACATAAGCGTTTTTAACGGTGTTAATTCTATTTTCAAGTCCATTTGAAACTTTAGGAACTAACTGTTTGAAATGAAGTAAATTTTAGGGACCAAAATCACTTATTTAAAACTTCATGGACCAAAACCAAAATGATTGTAAACTTAGGGATTAAATATGGTGTTAACCCTATTTTGTTTTAGGGTTAATATAATATTTTGTCCTTGAAGTTTACCCCGATTTTGGTTTTGGTCCTTTAAGTTTGAAATCAGTGGCTTTGGTTCTTGAAATTTGGCCTGATTTTAGTTTTAGTCCCTCAAGTTTACTCCGTTTATAACTGCTGGTCCTTCAAGTTTAGGATAACATATCAAATCATTTTCAAACTTAAAGGACCAAAACCAAAATTGGGTCAAATTTTATGAAACTTTTTTTTCCTGATCTCTTGGCTCTTCAAGTGGAAGTTTATGCATTAAGGACAAGGTTATGGAAAAAAGTTGAACTCGGGAACTTGGAGGGTGTATAATATATTTTCAATTTCCACCATTTCGTTTGTAATGGAGCCATCTTTTGGTTTGGCCGAAAGGAAGATGTGGAGGAGGGCCGCAAAATTTATCGTTGTTTGATAGTGTCATTTGATATAGCAACGGAAGTGTTCACATTGATACCATTTCCTAGTATGATTTCTGCCCAGTTTTAGTACATTTCACTTGCTAGCTATGAGGAGAAACTAGCTATGTTTTTTCCCACTGATAATTCTAAATCAAATATGATTGATGTAATGATTGATACGTGGGTGTTGGAGGAGTGTACAGATTCTTCCAGGGAGAGATGGAATTGGGTTAAAAGATTTACTAGCAAACCTAACCCGTACAGCTTTATCATTGGTCCAAAGATTATTTGGAGAAATGAAATTGTTTGCGGCGTGAAGGAAGAGAACCATGAAGGTGAAGAGGAGGAGAATCATGAAGTTAAACTTGTTTTGTGGAATCTCAGTACTAACGAATTCAACTTGTTTGATATCCCATGTAGATATAATCATCAGTATTTTGATTATGTGGAAAGTCTTGTGACTTGACAACATCCACATTTGAAGAATGCTAATATTTAAACCAAATGTTTCTTGCCATATTTAACCTTTTTATAATTTCTAGTTGCTTAGTTTTATATGATTTTGTTGCTAGTTTATGGATTATTTGGGACAACCCAATCTGCCACTGGTTTTATATTTATGTTGAAGGGTGTTGATCCACTGGTTTTATATCTATTCAAGTAATTTTTGTGTGTGAAAATGAATACACACATTAGTCCCTACCCTAATGTGTGAGAGTGACTTCTTCAGCTGTTTTGAGTCATCTTTGTATCAAGAACTCAATCTCCAATATTAATGAATCTAATGGGACAGTGCATGGAAGGAAGGCCTTCATGTTGAAAACACATAGAGGTATCCATTCATAGTTCAATGTCTTTCTCTACTCTCTCAGCCAATTAGAACCAATTCTCATGTCTCTTCTCAAAATTAGAACCAATTCTGGTACTGCTACTCCATCTGATGACTTTTTGGTGGAATACTCCATCTGATGACGCCTTTATGTCTTGAAGTGTGATCCCAAACCTTGACATTAAATCAGAAAATAGAAAGTTTGGTGTGACTTCTGATACTGCAGATGCAGATGCAAATTCATACTCATGAAGCATGCATAATGGTATTTGGAAAGCAACCAAAAAACAAAAAAGAGAAAAGAAAAAAAGAACAACACAGTATACTGTCACTTTAAAAGAAAGTGGAAAAAAACAAGTGAAACAGCCTTATTCAGGAGCCATTCGTTCTGGCTAACATGTAGAGGAAATTTAACTCAGTATTGGATGTAGAGAAGGTATATTAATGCAAACGATGCAAGTTCTTAAATATAATAAGATCAAACATTTGTCATATCATATTTTGAAAAGCTAAACAGTGCACTAGCAGCCATAAATGGCATTTTCCACATTACTGAAGATGGCCATATATTTGAGATAATTTATTAGATTGAGATCATCAAAGTTTAATCAATTTAACATTTTCCGCATCAGATTTGATTCTGCTCGAACGTATAATGTTCTGCACTAAAACCATGAGTTGAGAACTTAGTTTCCACTTTCCTGGTTATCAACCTACTTCACTAAACTAGAAAAAATGAAATTAATGGCAAACAATGATTTTATTCATACCACATCCAAAGCCATTTTTATTCTACACTTCTCGTCAATCATACAATTAGGACGATGCCATTTTCCACAATTGTGTACCTTTACATTTCAGTTATTATCAACCAAAAGATTTTCAGATCTCGTCATCTCGGTGAACAATTGTAGGCGTGCTGGTGTGCAAGGCTGCAAGCAGTTCATGCCTCTTGCATGCAAATTAGAGGGTAATAAAATTGAAATCTCATGGACAAAAATGATTTTATTCAAAAAAGGATGATGATGATTTAGTTATTTCATCATTCATATTACATCCATAGCCATTTTTATTCTACGCTTCTTGTCAATCTTACAACTAGGACAATAAAGAATTTTGTACCTATGTCCCAGGCCAGCCACTTGTTACGGGAAACTCCACGGACTCAAACTAATTCGCATTCGAAGCATGATATGACCTCTTTTTTAGGTGGCACCCCTACCACCTAACAATGCTACGTTCCTAAGTTTTGAACTCGAGATCTCTGGTTAAATTAGAAATAAATAAAATAATAAATATTAAATCAACAACACCATTACAACACAAGAAATAAATAAAATAATGAATAAAGTGCAACTAATTGCTTCACATCGCGGAAAGAGTGCTCAACTTGTGCAGACCTATGCAGATAATGAATGTTACCTTGGCCAAAGAACAGATGATAAACCAAATGACCTTAGGCTAATATATCATAGTTGGTAGTTTGACCAACATCAGAAAGAAAAATACTTTTTAGCTCCAGAATTTTCAACCTCCAAAGTGATTTATGACTATGTAATGCTTCTAACATTTTGGTTCTATTGGGGGAAAATTAACAAAGGTAGGCAAAAAAAAAAAAAAAAGATGAATAAATAGCATCACTCATCAGAAGTATCATAACTGATGTGCTGCTTTTTTCCCATGGATGCCATCCTCTATAAAAACAACACTAGCATTGTACTCCAACTGGTCTTTAATATAAGACCTATTCCCATATTTATTAATTTTTTTTTTCTAATTTGCCCTTATTAATACTCCATACCATAATCAAGTAAGAGAAAGATGGTCGGAATGAAGGAAAGATGATTGTGGTGTTTTAGAAAAAAAAAATGATGGTTTCAATAGAAGAGAGGAAGTAGAGAATTCATTCAATGAAAAAGAAATGAGCATAAGCATACAACATATATTCCCTACTTAGCCCATAATTAGGAGTGGAAACATGTCAAGCGGCCTATGGACTAGCCTAACTTGGCCTATTCAATAACAAGAACATGCTTAGGCCTTTTAAATGGCCTATTTAGTTTAAAAGGTCAGGCCTAGGCTCACTAAAAAGCCTATTAGGTCTATTAAGCAGCCTGGGCCTGTTACAAAATTATAAAAATAATATAAAATAAAATAATCATAAAAATTGTTTAAATTATAGATTTTTTTTGAAATATAGTTGGAATGGTACTGAAAAAAATAATTGTTTAGTGAAAAAGTTTGGGACATGGAGGTTACCTTGCAAGTTGTACCTAATAAAATTAAAAAAAAAAAGGAAAAGTTTAAAAAACTAGTCTAGATAGTGGTCATCTAGTACATAATAAAATAAAAAAATTATAATAAGAAAGGAAAAGTTAAAAATGGTAGAAAAATAAAAAAGAAAATACATTACGAAAAAATAAATATTAAATAAATAAAAAATAAAATAATTAATTTTTAAAAAAAATTCCAGGTTTTTTTAACAGCCTCAGGCCAGGTTTGGTCAAACTCAGGCTGAAAAAAAGGCCTATAACAGGCTATAGGCCTAACTCAGACCTACTTTTTGCAAGACATGCCTGTCATGTAAAAGTCAAGTCTGACCTATTTCCACATTTACCCATCATGAATATTTCTCTCACTCATAAAACGTTGATTAGAAAATAACATATATCAAGTACTCCCCCTAAGAAAAATCCTTGTCTACAAAGATGGTGGTAGTTGGCGGAGTATGAAATTGAGAAAACTGTTGTTGAATGGCGGAAAGGAGTCATAGGCAAATTGTGGCGCTTGATAATCGTTGAACCCAACGTCCTCGCTGACACATCAGCCCACATCGACTCGAGCCTGACTTTGATATCATTTTTAACATCCCCCACTCTTAATATTGTTTTCTTTGGGGTCCTCGTCACTCTTCATAGTTTTAAAACACGTCTAAGAGATGAGGTATCCAGACCCTTATAAATCATCTTTCGTTCCCCTCCCCAGCTGATGTGGGACATATCACTCCATCCACCTTTGGGCCCAGTGTCCTCGATGGCCTATTGGCCTATATCGACTTGAACCTGGCTCTGATATCAATTGTAACATCCCAATGCCTGCCCTTAATATTGTGCGCTTTGGGGCCGTTGCCCCTCACGGCTTTAAAACGCATTGAGAGGGGAGGTATTCCGAGCTTTATAAGGTGTCTTTCATTCTCCTCTCTAGTTGATGTGAGTCATACAAGGAAAGATAAGATTTATAATGAAATTATACAAGAAAGAGTTGGAGTGACATCTATTGCAGAAAAAAGGTAGAAAATTGTTTGAAGTGATTTGTACATGAACAACGAAGGCTATTAGATGTGCCAGTGAGGAGGGTGTATCAAGTTATTTGTAGCCCGATTAAAAAGAATAGAGAAAAACCGAAGAGAACATTCAATGAGGTTATTAAGCAAGTCTCTTAGTTAATAATTTATCTTAACATTTAGTTTTTGACAGAGCACAATTGCGTTGTTTGATCAATGTAGTTAACCCCATCTAGTGGGATTAAGGCTCTATTGTTGTTATTTTTCATATTTATATTATTCTTTTTGTTCTTGTATTCTTATCAACGCCATTTATCATTATTAATAAACTTAATTATTTTGTTATTATAATAAAAATGATAATAATTTTTTTAAAAAATTCACTTCTCATAAGCCACTCCATACTCTTTAATTATATACATGCATCTTAAGCCACAAATGATTCTCTATGTCCAAAAGAAATAAAAAAATTAAGGATGTTACAGACCCTTATAAGGCGTCTTTTGTTCTCCCCCATAACTGATGTGAGATATAACAAAAACCTCATTTAATATAGGTAAATTTGGTTTCAATTTAAGACAAATTTAATAATCTAACTACCATTTCTTGGTTCGTACAAATTAGTTGAAGTAACTTATATTTTGGGTTGAAATGAGTAATAAATACTCTGACACTAAGCATCCATCAAGTAGTCAAAAGCATTCAAATATTTCATCATGTTTGCTTTGGTTGACTAAGCAAAGATTAATGTCTCGTTTGATAGTATGGAATTGGGAAGATGTAACTGAAATTAAGGTTGGAACCGAGACTTTGGCTTGTTTGGTAGGATGTAATTCAGTTCCATGAAAGTGCCAATTCCATTGAAAGTTAGAATTGCCACTTCCTAGCCCTCATTAGTAGAAGGCCGGGGGAAAACGTTTTGACTCTTTTAAACTCAATTAATATGAAAAGGTAAAATTTTGAGGCCTATCCCTTGAAGCTTTAGGCTCAGACCAGCCTGTAGGTCTCGAACACGTTTAACAATTTATTCTTTTAATTTTGGATTTTTTAAGGACACAAGTCAAAATAATAAAATTCTTAATTCAAGATATAAATATTATCAAAGAATTAATTACTTTATCTTTTTATGATAAATAGAATAAGTAGTTATTTACTTTCAAACAAAATTATTTCTAAGATTAGTGCTCTACATTTTCATTTTTTAATACATGTCTATTATTTGGCTCCTCTTTTCGATAATCTATATGATATTGGACCTCCTCAAATACATTTTAAAAAAATTATTCTCTTTGTTTATCTTATATAAATCAAGATTGACAGATTATGTCAATATTTTATAAGGAAAAATTTATTTATAAACTATTAAGAACCAAATGAAAGATTTAGGTACATTAAGTAATTTTTTAAATCAATTAGAAGACTTAACAAAATAAAAAACACTTCTTATAAATATGTATTTAAAAGTGATAGGAATTAAAAAAAATAAACCACATTTTATTATTATATGCTTGAAAAGTACAAGTTACAAGATATGAACAAAATAGAAAATAAGTCAAAAATACAAAATTAGTAAGAATACTTGTGGAATAAGCAATATCTTTTATAAATTCTTAATTTTTAAGATTGTTAATACAAAATGTCCTTATAAAATTCAATTCTGAAAAAGATAATAACAACTAAATATTTGCAACATCATTAACAAATAATAAAAAATCAATAACATTAGTATTACATAAATAATTTTAACAAATAGAAAAAAAAGTAAAGAGGCCTAAATAGGTCGATAGAGTAGGCCATTTTAGGCATGATTTCACATCTAAAGAAAAAATCTCAAACCCAGCCTTTACAAATTTAGGGTCTAAACAGGCTAGCCTAACAGACTCAGCCATTTTCCCGGCTTTACCCCCATAGGTGATAGAACTGAGTTCTACTTCTAGTGGCCTAGATTATTTCCTCTCCTACCCTTTTGCTCTTCCCCCTTCCTTTCCAGAGTGATGGTGGCCACGGTCCACCACCAACAACCTGGTTCTCCAGAGTGACGGTGGCCATAGTCCTCCACCAACAACGATAACAACATTCCTCTACCAACAACAGTGACGGCGACCACCATCGCCCTTGTGCTCTCCTTCCAAATCCATCTCCGTCTTTGTGGTTGTGCTCTCCGTTCAGAACCATCACTATTGTTTGTCTTCATTCCCTTTAACGGTCACAACCTTCTTCCAGATCCTTTTATCGCCTCTCTATCCAGATCTGGGTTCGCACTCCCTCCATCAAACCTCCCCCACGTCTGCGTTCGTGCTCTTTATTGTTATGGGTTCATGCTTCTTGAATCCACATTCCCTGCTCATCCAAAAGATGAGCAGGGAATGCTTATCCCCAAATAAAATGAGTTTTTTATTTATTTATTTTGTTTTTGAAAAAATACTCAATGCACTAAAAATTGATTAGATTAGGATATTGGGTGTTAAAAAAATTAGGTACTACTAAAAAAATATTTCAAGATACTGGTATTGGAGGAAAAATATTTCTGAATGCAGGACTAGAAATTAATTAGTTTGAGACACCGAGTGAAAAAAATATTTTAAGGTACAACATATAATTTAATCCAAATAAATAAGAATACATAAAAAAAAAACCCCAAAATTTGGGGGATGAGCCTGTCGTGCTCATCTTTTAGATGAGCATGGTATGTGGACCCATGCTTCTTCCATCAAACCTACCCAATAGCTTAGCAATGCGGAAATTTCCTCTTCCATCCAATTCTTCTTCTCACTGAAACCCTCTTCAACCTATGACCCCTCCTCCCTCTTGTCCTCTCCTTCAGTTGTTTAGATTAATTATTGCTAGTTGTTTGGACAATTTCCAACGACAGTGGTGGTCACAGGAAGGTGGCTGAGGGCGGATCTACTGTTGTGGGAGAGTTTTTCTTGTGTAGGGTAATTTTGTATTTTTCATATGATAAATACATATTTAAATTAAAAATTAGGGTAAAGGTGCAAAAATAGGAATAATTTTTTACACTTAAAGCATTTGATGGGTGCAAACAAGGTCATAAAATATTTGGCATGGAGCAAAATTGAAACCGTTGTTAACTTGCTGCTACACCCTTCACTTTTCTCTCAGGTGCCACAATACAACAATAGGAGTGTCACGACACTATATTACCATTTACCTCACTTTTCATAACCGGTCTAAATAAATAAAATATAGATCTTGTTATTTGTTTGTTTGCTTGTTGGTATATTACTATATTTACACTACTAAAAAAAGTTTTTAAGACCATTACTTCAAGACCTCTATAGACAAATGCGGTTTAAAAACTATAATCGGTGGCATTTTTATAAATATTTATACAACTAATGTCGTTAATGCGGTCTCAAAAAGTATTAAACATATGAAAATTTTAATTTTAACATCTAGATAGTTTAAAAATTTTAATGTGATCTCCTCTCTCAATCAACGTTATTTGTACTCAACGCCAATGACATCGAGAAGAGGGAGCGTGAAAGATAATTTTAATTTGGAGAAACAAAAGGACCGAGAGAGGCAACCGCATTAAAATTTTTTTACCATCTCAACATCAAAATTAAAATTTTCATATATTTAATACTTATTGAGACCGCATTAATGGTTTTAGTTGTATTAATATTTACCAAAATATCACCAGTCATAGTTTTTAAAACTTCTCCGCCTATAAAGATCTATATATCGCGGTCTTAAAGGCAATTTTTCTAAAAGTATAAATATACCAACAAATAAACAAATAAATACAATTTTATTAAAAGGTAATTTAGTCATTTTTCCCTTCACATCTAGTGACACCTAAGGACTTAAATGCTTAAGGTTTCATTTCCCAATTAATTTGTCAAATAGAGACTTATCTCCAATTTTTCTTTTTAACTTTACCCATATTTAATAACCTAAAAGTCCAAAAAACATAAATGTCTTCAGAACAATAAATTATGTGTAAAACTATACATTTATATAATCAATTCAATAAAGTGACTTATATGAATGACAAAAAGTACTCTCTATTTTTAGGATCAAAGTATCATACTTACATCAAGTTTTTTATATCCATTACATTAAGTTCTCCAATTACACATGACAATGTGTCCTATTTTTTTCATATAAGTTTATAGCTAAATTATAATAATTCAAAAATTACGTAGCTATACATGATTGGAGAAGTTGACAAAATGGATATAAAGAATTTGACTTAAGTATCTTGCTATAATTAATAGGGAATAGTTTGAAAAAAAAATTGTAAATTTTGGAGGACTAGGGTCTTACATTTAGGGGAAAAAACTTGGGAGAATGCCAAAAAAATACCATTTAAATTTCAAAATCTCGTAAACAAGTTCGGTAATGGGATTAACAAGAATGGTAATGCAATTAACAAATCATTTTATTGTTAAATCACCTATTTGAGATTTTGAAGTTTAAATGGTATTTTTTTGGAATTCTCCCAAAAAACTTCTCAACTAATTCATATATTTGAAACCAGAAAGAGCATGTATTATGATTTATAAAGAGTATATATGATTTATTTGGGAGAAAAAGAAAGACTGACCTATTATAAATTTATATTTTATGTTCATTTAATTAAAAAAATGAATAATAAATCTTGTATAACTAATGAAGAGTGGATCATGAATTTATGCAATTTGTAGTTCGATATATGCATCCATGCACATGCTGACAAACACACCCACTTCACATCCATATTAGTAAATAGAATTCTCTACATTATCATGCGAAAATATATGTGGGTGGAGATATTTAAGAAAATTATTAACATATGCATATATAATACAACAAACCTTATATATATATATATATATATATATATATATATATATATATATATATATATATTTGTTGATCTCCTTTTCAATTGCATTAAATGGTGTCACTTTTAATAACCATAAAAGAAGCAGTACTTCGTATATGATATGTCTATAGCAAAATATTTCTGAATATGAAGAAAAATCCAAGGACACAAGGCAACACAACCTCCAGAGTTTGGGTGGATAGAAAAAAAAAAAAGGCATTGCCATTATTTTTTTTTTTGTTACATTTAGCAACCTAAAGCCTAAAACAAATAAATCTTTGCTTTTTTATTTTTTTTTGCTTCTCCACTCTTCCCACTTCTCACATGGCAAAGCTTTGAAGTCCCTTTCAGACTCGACCCCACAATGTGCAACTTCTAGAAATATCTACCCTCTTGTGACTATTGGATCACAGATGAGTTTGCTTGCAATTTTGGGGTGAGTTTCATAAGTGAGGAACATCTGGCCTAATAGTGACACCATGAGAAGAAGAAGAAGAAGAAAATGGGGCAAAAAAAGATGCTCATAGGTTCAAATCTAAATCCATACTTTCCCCATTTTCACCATTGCAATCCCCATCTTTGTTTGTCTCTGTTGTTTGGACACTTTGTGCTTCTTCTTCTTCTTTTGGTGGGAAGAAATTGTGTAAACGTTGTTGCTGGCCATGAGGAATTTGATCTTCTTCAGTTCCCTGTAGAAAATGAATCATTTAGATTCTACAGAAAAGAACAATAACTTTGCTTAATTTGGTTCTTGGGATGTCACTTTAAGACGTGAGAGTATGACTTCATCCCACAATTCCCCAATTTTTTTTTTTTTTTTCTAGAAAGATGGTTTTGATGTATCATTTTAGTAATACTAAAAGGGTGACATCGAACGATTAGATTCAGTCTTCTGTAACTTAGATTTAGGCCTTTGGTGTAATTTTCAAAGTTTAGTGCTTGCCTTTGTAATCCAGAAAAAAAAAAGGGTGACACTGGAATGAGATTACACTCTGAAATATAAAAATTTCAAGACTGTCAAATGAATAAAAATGCCATATTTGAAGGATGGGAAAAAAAAAAAAGGTTTCTCTGTCAAAATAATTAGGGTTTTCTAAACCTGAGAAGGTGGAGGAAGTTCCTGGTTGTGAAATGCTGCTGGGAAAGTTGAAGTGGACTTGGGCTCGGAAGGTGAAATGGGTGGAGCTAAAGACAGAAAATCTCCATTGAGATTCTCATTCTTCTTAGAGTTTGGCTCTGATGATGAGCTCGGTGTTGTTGAACAGGAAGGCACTTGTCTACCTCAGATGTTGCAGAAACACATGATGTGAGCTAACAGAATTTACAATCAAAATGCAAAGAGCCAGCCAACAACAGATTCAAACCGAGACAAACCTAAAAGCTGAAGGGTCATCACCAAAGTTCAGGTAATTAGTACTTTCATTTGATTTGACATTGAAAGAGGAGGCAGGTGGAACACCCTTAGACAAGGGGTATGATCTTGAGCTTTTCAGGATAATCATCTGCTTCAAATTTAAAGCACAGATAACTTAAAAATGCATCAGTCTAAAATTTCAGTATGAGCACAATTAGAAGATACCTTATCCATTGGCATCACCATCATAGGCACAATAAAGCTGCTACTTTTGTTTTGGTTTGAAGGGGGCTCTTTATAGTAATTATCTACAGGTGGTGCTAAGTTCTCTGATGGGACATTTACCTACAAATTCCAACAATACAAAAATATGCCAATTGAAAAAACTCCCATCTTAGAAAATCATATAGAAAGATCAAAGTTGAAACCTGAAAAATAACTAACTTACCATTGATGAAGAAGGTTGCTGATATTGTTGTGTTCTTGGAGTCCAATCGGAGGGAGTGTTGGATTCATAAGGAAAGTTCATAGACATACCTGACACAAAAATCCATCCCAAAATCACACAAAACTTAATGCACGTTTTCATGCACATGAACTTGAATTGAAAGCTAGATAGAGTCAAAATTAATTACCACCGCTACTGTTTTGCAATGGAACGGAGGATGAAGAGGAAGGTTGATTAGAGCGATAAAAACCAGGAAGTTGCAGAGGTAAATAAGATATGCTTGGTGGTGGTGGTGGTGGGGTTGGTGAAATTGCAACAGCAACTTTGCTTCTTTGTTCATTTTCGATTCTTATTTTCTCAAGCTGAGCGATCCCAGGTCCTCTCTTTGGTATCTTTGACTCCGAAGTTGGCTTCTTACCCGGAGACCTTCCACGGCCGCAGCCACTGCTATTGCTCCGTTTCTGGGTTTGATCTTGCTGAGTCATTATCTTCCATGAAAAACTGTATACACTCCACAAATGGGAAAAAAAAAACCGAGAAACCAAGCCAATAATTCAGCAATTACTGACAAGGAAGTGGAGGCAGAAGAAGAAGAAAGTAGAGTGGTTAAGAGAGAGACTGAGAGTGAGTTGAAAGATTATGGGATTTTCTCTCAAATCCAGGAGCAGAGACACAAACGGACTGAAAGGATTTTTGTTTTGATCTGAAACATAGCTGAAAGATTTAAACAAAAAGCCGGAAGGGAGAAAACAATTAAAAGACGAAATCTTTTTCTTTCGCTCAAGATTTTAGAAAAGGAAAAATCTAATGGAATAATGCAAAAATATTACATTAACCCATTTGTCGCCCAAATCCTGGTTGCTTTCTCCTCAATATCTTGCTGGCCCAACTCTCTCAGCCTTAATGCAGAAATGGCACACACAGAGATTTTGGGATTGGGAGGTTGTTGGTTTGGTTCATTTGCGCATGGCTGTATTTATTTGCAGGTAGGGGACCCATATGTGGTGGGGCCCACCCACAACTCATGCATGATTGCCTGAGATTGGGATTGGAATTGGGTTTGTCTTCGGCTTGGGCGCAAGAAGTGGAGGCATGTCATATCACGGGCACATACATATGATATAACCTACACACAAGAAGAAATGAAAATATGGGGGCAAAATATTTAAATTGTTTAATATAATATTGATTGTTGAAATTTGAAAGTTGCTGTAAGTATTATAAAAATGAATTATAGTTAATATTCTTTTAGAGATAAAATTAATTAGTTTAAATATCTGTGGGTTTATTTTTTATGCTACGAATATTGTTTTTTTTATCATGATACTAGTAAATTCAAGGGGTAATGAAACTATTATATCCTTAAGTTTGTCTCAATTATTGATTTGGTACTTTAAATTTACTTTTTTTTATTAATTAAGAACCTAAAATTTCATAATTGTGCATAGTTTGTCCTTATAATGTTATTTTGCTTTCATACCACAGGACCATGGTGTATGGTTATGAAATTTTATTGGCTTGATGGTACAAATTGTACTTTAGGGACCAAATTAATAACCCAAATAAATTTGAAGGACAACAAAATTTATTGTCCCTAATTAATGCAAAATAGTTGGTCATGAATTAATGCAAATTACTCCATGGAGTAATTTGATGAAATATTAATAATAACTCATTTTTATAATTTTGAGAAAATAATTGAATTCTGAAACATTTTATTATTATTATTATTATGAGACTTTCTAAACTTATTTTTTTTAAAATTACAAATCTAGAATTTTGTAGGATAGCTTAGAAGTTATAATTTTAAGAAATATGCGTAATAACTTTTAAAAAAGTGCTAATGGTATTCCCATTATTATAAATTAAAAATGTTAAAGTATATTTTTAGTCCTTTAAATTTACATAAAGTATAGTTTTGATCTTTTAACTTTACAAAATATATTTTTAATCCTATAATTCTAACACTGTTAATGTTGTTAACAGAAAACGTTGACGCAACAAACTTATCAAGTGATGACTGTGTAATTAAATGATATTAATCTTAAATTTAAAATATATGAAATTTGAAAAATACCTAAACATCTAATGAAGCAGTCAATATAAAAACTTGAATTGTATTAAAAAAAATTATAGTTTAATAATCTAAATATATTAGTTTGATAATCTAAATAGCAAAACCTTAATTTCATTTTCAGAAATTTGTCAATTTATTTTAGTTTAATAATCTAAATATATTTAAAAATTAAAAACTTAAAAATGTTTTGTCAGCTACACAGTCATCACTTGAATTTGTTGTGTCAATATTTTTTGTTAACAACATTAACGATGTTAAAAATATAGGACCAAAAGTATACTTTATAAAATTAAGAGACCAAAAATATAATTATGTAAAACTTAAAGGACTAAAAGTATAATTTTACCATTTAAAAAAGGTAAAGTAACATCTAATACTGATGTTGTTTCTCACTTGCATTCAACACCTTAACGCTTATGCCATGTTTGGTACCATGGAACTAGAGCTTGGGAAGTGAAATTGGGGATGGAACTGAAAATTGGGCCTGTTTGTTAAGGTGGAACCCGGTTCCATAAAAAATGATGGAACTAGGTTCCTTGCTTTAATTATGGAAGTAGGTCAGTTCCATAGAACCAAAACTTTGATGACCATTATACCCATTACAATTTAATCTAATGATAATTATGCCCTCCTCATTTTTCAACCACCTATCTCCTTCCTTAACAATCTCCTCCCCTCCGTCAGCCTTCGCCGCCACCATAGACCTTGCCAAGAATGAAGGTGCATTACCATCCAAGCTACCGTCTCCTCCTTCTTTGTCCTTCCTCGCATTAACGAAAATGAAACTCTTCTCCCTTCTTCAATGGTTATTTTTTTGATTTGGTTCTCTGGTGGCAATGGAGTAACTATAAAATTAAGGAATGTCGAGGACTCTGTGTTACTGAATCTTTGAAGGCAACTGTAAGCTCCACCTCAAATCTTCAACAACAATAAGGATGCTTTGTCGTGTGAGTTGTGGTTGTGATAGGTTTTGACGGTGAGGAATAGTAACGGTTCACCTTAGATCTTCGACGGCGAGGAACAATAATAGGACACCTCAGATCTTCAACAGCATACTCCACCTCCGATCTTTTAGGTTGTGATTTTGGCCAAAATTTTGACCTTGATTAGAATTTTTTTTTTTTTGGGTTGGTTGGCCAAAAAGGGATTATTAGAAAAGTCGGGGACGAAGGGGGCTTTTTTTTGTTGCAATTAAGGGTGTCTCGATACTTTTACATTATAAATATAAATATTCAATTAAAATAATATTATACTTCCACCGTCATACCAAACATACTTTTAACCCCACTTCTACTTCCATATCCACTTATACTTACACCTCCATTTCCACTTTAAATTCCATCAAAATCTCTTCCAGTGTACCAAACGGGGCATTAGTGTAGAAGGGTACACCTCTTTTGATTCTCTCTCCCTGTAAAAGTTTTGTGAGGTTCATGAGTGACCTTGCCGATTCTATTATTCGAAAGTAGATTGGCGTTACTGTTTTTCTTCTTATCTCTACTTTCTTTTCTTTTCTTCTTTTCTCTTCAGATTTTCTTTTTGTGTGTGTGTGTGAGTGCATTGGGGTGTATGTGTGTTTATAAGGAGTAACATGCATAGAGGTTGGGTAGTGTAGTCACAGGAAAAAGCAAAAAGAAGTGATTTTGAATATGGAAAAGAAGTCCATATGTAAGGGTGGTGCATATTAGTAGGGAGGCTTATGACAATAAAACATCTCAATAAGAATACAATGATGTCAATGATTAAGAAGGGTAGGATGTTGGATGATGAAGTGGAAGTTCATAATTTTGATAAATCACAACTTGTATTCTTATTCAGGTTTGTCAAACCAGAGGATTTACTATACATGCTCAAAGGAAGGCCCTGGTCTATTCAAGGTCACATTCTAAACCTTTAGGTGTGGGAAGACTACATGATTATTTGGGAAGTTGAATTTCATGCATCCCCCTTCTAGGTACAGTTTCATGGGTTGCCTTTAAAAGCGTTTAATCAGGTGAATGTTGTTATATTAGGAAATGTAATCAGGAAGACACTAATGTTTGAAGATCCATAAGTTAATGGGAATCTTACTCATAGTTATATCCGAGTGTGAGTTCTGGTAAATCTTGGTGATCCACTTGTGACTGGTTTTTGGGTTCCAATATACAATAAGGACCCAGTCCGGGTTACAATTTGATATAAGATTATGCAAAGCTACTGTTATAAGTGTAGACGCCTAGGCTATAATAGTAGAAATTGTAAGGAAGAAAGGGTGGCAGAAGAAGATGAGGAGGAAGAGAGTGAGTATGAAGGGTGGTTGGGCACTGCTAGTGTAAGGACATTAAGGAAGTGCTAGTTTTTCAAGACCTAAATTGGTTAGAAGCAAAGTTCTCTGAGATGAGCATTTTGGCAAAGACTCGCACAGGGAATCGGCGATCAAAGGGAAATAAAGATAACTTTGGTAAAAAGCATATTGATGGATTTGAACAAAAAAGCTATAGTTAAAGAGAAAAGTTTGGGAAAACAATTATGGGGTATAATAGCCATGATAACCGTGACATAAATTATGGCACTAATGGCAGGACCTTAAAAATAATCAACCAAAGTGTCATTTATATTGGATGCCCCAAGGATGCTCAAGTTAATTTGAAAATGCCAGTAAATAGTTTTAATTCCCCGTTTCTGAAGGATAGGCCTCGAGACAAACCTCAGTATGGAGCCCAAATGACTCAGTTAATCTCTAGCCTAAGGTTTGGTTCAATGAATAATGTAACAGGCCAATAAATATCTCAAAAGTACTATATGGTGTCCCCAAAGGACATTGGGGTGAGCTGTCCCGAGATTACTCCTTCGTGTTGTTTATCTCCTTTATCTACAGTCGTCCTAGGTTTGGGAGATATTACCCTCAAAAAGAAGCTACAGTTACGACACTCTCCCTAGAGAGGTTACACGGAGGCGCCGCTTAAGCTTTAAAGAGAACAATTCGTTAGTACTCCATGACATTTAGGGTAAAATAATCCAAAAGAACTCTCATCGGAGTATCCGAAGCTTGAAGCAACAGATCTGTAATGGTAAGAAGCAAGGTGTTTAACTAGTATACAATACTTTTAAAGGGCAATAGGAAATCGAGTTCCCAGATAGCTGGTTTAAGAGTAGTGATGGTGACAATAAAGGTACGAAAGATTCCTCCTTTGAAAATGTCGGTGATTAGATGGGACCAACTACTAGTGCACAATAAATCTCTTAGCCTGGAACTATCAAGGACTTGGGGCTGCCTTAACAGTTTAAAATCTTAAAGCATAATGCTTAAAAAATAAATCCCAGCTTGTTTTTCTCATGGAAACAAAGCAAAAACGTCGAGTTGTAAGGAAGGCTATGAGGAAATATGGGTTTAAAGAAGATTAGGTTGTGGACCCAGCTGGTAGAAGAGGAGGTTTAGCGCTCTGAGGATATTATTGTTAATATCTTGTTCTCATCACCTCATATAATTTATACTAGTTTATTATCTTCAACATTTGAAATGCCAGAGTATGTGACCTTCATATATGGTCCTATTGATGAGCAAGAAAGGAATCAATATTGCTAGGACGTTGTTCGAATAGGATGTGGTGTTACTTCTCAATCATGAATATGCCTCGGGGACTTTAATGATATAGCCTCACCATTTGAAAAAAGTGGGGGAACCCAAAACCATGGCGCAAAATTATTAATTTTCAGAATTTCATATCAGATTGTTCTCTCTTGGACTTGGGTTATAATAGGTATGGTTTCACCTAGTGTAACAAAAGAGAAGGACATGCTACAGTATAGGAAAGACTAGACAGAGTGATAGGGAATATACCTTTACATGCACAGTTTCCTTTGCTTCAGGTGTTTCATATTGATCCTGTTGGCTCTGACCATCATCTTCTCTTGATTAACTTCAGCTTCAAGCAAAAGAAGGGTTCTCATCCATTTTGTTTTGAAAGCATATGGGCTTCTCATTCTAATTTCCACCACACTGTAAAAGCAAGCTAGGGTATTCAATCTATTAGTGATAGAACTAATATTAATTCCTTTTGTGGCCAATTGAATGCATTGAAGGAATCTCTTGTTCATTAGAGTAAGATAGAATTCCCCAACAACATCAAGAAAATAGAGAAGCTCAAGGAAGATTTGTCCATTTATACCCAGGGTGCCTGTACTGTTGATAATATACTGAAGGCAAATGCTATATTGGTGGAACATGATGAAACATTTGCTAAAGAAGAGGAATACTAGTAGCAGTGCTCTCGGATTGATTGGTTGAAAGTGGGGGACAAGAATTCAAAATTCTTTCATTTATCAGTCATTAAAAGAAGGAAGTAGAATAGCATCTTGCCTATTAAAAATGATGACAGATTATGCTTATCGGAGGAACACGATATTACTGGTAATATCTCTACTTTCTTGCAAAATCTCTTTCTCCCATCGAATAAACATTCATTTGCAGAGGTGTTGAGTTACATAGATTCTGGCAACACATATTATATGAATTTAGGTTTATTAGTGTTTGTCTCTGCAGAAGAAATCAGAAGTGGAGTGCTTAGTCTAGGTGGTTTAAAAGCACTAGGTCCTGACGGTTTCTCAGGTAAATTTTATCAATAAGCTTGGCCTAAAATTAGTGATAGTGTTTGTAAGATGGTATTGGAATTTTTTACGGGTAAATCTGTGTTGAATTTATAAATGACACGAATGTGACCTTGATCCCTAAAATTTTGAAATTAGAACATGTGTCACAATTTCGTCTGATTGGACTATGTAATTTCTCATACAAGATTATTTCTAAAATTATAGCTAATCGGATGAAACATCTTCTAGATCATTGCATCTCCCTGAATCAAAGTGCCTTTGTACTTGGTGGATTGATTCATGATAATATTATTATTGCATATAAAGTATATCATTATCTCTGAAGGAAGAAAACGGGGGGGGGGGGCAAGTATGAATTTTATTTGAAAATTGATATAAGTAAAGCCTATGACAAGGTGGAATGGGGTTTCCTCGAACAAGTCTTGCGGAAGTTTGGTTTTTTCTCTGAATTGGTCAATTTGATAATGAAATGTTTAATGTCTATTAGTCTAAATCTGGGTATATCAGGAGAGAAGATTTATTCTTTTGAGCCTGGTAGAAGTCTTCGCTAGGGGAACCCTCTCTCGCCTTATCTATTTATAATGGTTGCAGAGATTCTATCTATCATGATTATAAAAAATCAACAGCAGGGAACACTCAAAGGTATTAAACTTAGCATTACATGCCCTGAACTCTCTCATAGCTTCTTTACTGATGATGCATTATTTTTTATGAACGGTAAAGAGAGTAATTGCAACAATTTGGCTCATCTTCTTTTTCTGTATTGTTTTGTTTCTGGCTCATCTGCCAACTTAGACAAATCTAGTATCTTCTTCTCAACAAATACACCTACAGAGGTAAGGAATAAAGTTGGTCAGCTTTTAGGAGTCTCGGCAATAGAGGATCCAAGCAAATATTTGGGTATTCCTAATGTTTAGGATAAGACTAAATATACGAGAATGGGTGAGATCAAAGGTACATGGATGGAGTAGATCTACTCTTTCATATGCTGGACGTGATGTCATGATCAAATTAGTGATTAATGTTCTCCTAATTTATCCTATGAACTGCTTTAAATTCCCAGTACAAACTTGTAAAGAGTTGAATAGCTTAATTGCTAATTTCTGGTGGGCTAGTGGTCCGGGGGAGAATAAAACCCATTAGAGGTCATATGAGCATCTTACTAAGGCTAAAAATAAAGGTGGAATGGGTTTCTGTGACTTTTCCATTATGAATGTTGCGCTACTCGCTAAAATAGCGTGGCGGGCTATGAAAGATCTGAATGTGCTATGGGTTTGGGTATTGAAAAGTATGTATTTTTCCAAGGCTGAATTTATTGACGTAAAAAGAGGACTCAAGGCCTCTTGGTGTTGGTCGAGCATAATAGATTGGCATGAATTCCTCAAGAAGGAGTTGATATGGGACATTGGTGATGGTAAAAATATCCAAATTTGGGGTGATAATTAGGTCCTTAATACTATATTTCTTGAGGGTCCAACTAGAAATACAAATCTTATTGTAAAATATGGGGAGTTAGCGACCTTATTGTAGAAGGACAATGGAATCTTAACCCTATACATAATTTTGTCTCAACAGACATTTTAATTGCTATTGTTAAAATTTCATTAGCCAACAATAGAATATAAGATAAACTTATTTGGACCCCTACTACAAATAGAGAATATTCAGTTAAGGTGGGCTATAAGGTTGAGAAGAAACATGTACAAAGAGTGAATCAAAGGCCAAGTACATTATGAGACCTGTATCAAGAACATTATAAGCAGCTATGGCACCTGAATGCCATACAACGGGCTCAACATTTCTATTGAATAGTGTTAAACAATACCATTACCACCAATCTCGGTCTTTTCAGGCACAAGAGGTCCCCCACTGCCACATGTCCAATCTGTAATACTAAGGACGAAACCACCAAGCACCTATTTTTTCTTTGCCCTTGGACAAAGTATGTATGGTTTGGATGCAATCTTGGCTTCAGAATTGAAGACAATCAGGTTCACAACTTTAAAGCTTGTGGATAAACATTTCAAGTAAAAATTTCAAGCTTGCAAGGCATGAACTATCCTAAGTATGCTTACTGCATTAGTTCATATGGAAGCAGGAAGGTGTTTGATAATGACACTCCCAATCTATCATTGGTCATTGAATCTGCTATGAGATTGAATAATGAGTTCTGTAACCACCCTCCCCATAACTCAATTGGGACTGTAATAACTCAACCCGATAATAGAGGTGTACGTTGGTCACACCCCCCAAATAGTGTTCTCAAGATCAATTGTGATGGTGCTTTTAAATCACCATACTTAGACGATGGTGTTGGTGTTATCTGTCGTAACCACCTAGGTTCCTTTTGTTGGGGTTTTGTGGACAAGGTAAAATCTATATCAGCTTTCATGACAGAAGCCTTGGCCTTGAAAAGAGCTCTAATGCTAGCTATTGACATGGAACATGATAAATTCATCTTTAAAACCGATTCTCATATACTGCTCAATTGCGTAAAAATGAAAAAACCAGACTATTATGAGTAGAAAAGTTGAAGTATTATACATGATGTCATTAATCTCCTGGAGTCTAGAGCTGGGTTTTCTCTAACCTTTACCTTCAGAGAAGGTAATGGTGCAGCCGATCACCTTGCAAATGTTGCTTGTAAGGGAGTGTACCGTATCGAGTGGGTTTTAGAGCTAGCACTTTCCTTGTCTACCATTCTAGCTTCAAAAGTTTAGGAGGTTGATAACCCCTTCGACGTTACTTCATGACTTGGGAACTGTATGTCTCTAGTTGAGATTGCTATTGTTTGTTGTGTGTTTGGTTTCTTGGTTTTCATTTTCTTATCGCTTTGGAATTTATTCTCAATTCCCATGAAAGTTTCAATTATGAATTAATATCATATGCACCATTTGACCAAAAAAACACCTTAATGCTTGGGGTAAAAAAAAGCGCACCCTCATGCCCCATAAATAAGATATATATGTTGAATACTACTAAGAAACACATCATAGTAGAGCCGGTAAAATAGGTCGAACCAGCGAGCCTAACCCGCAGCCCACGAGTTTAAACACGGTTAGGGTTGTAATTTTTCTGGCTCGAAAAAATGCGAGCCGCACAGGCCTACACAACACAATCCGCGGGCTAATGTGGGCTGGCCCGTAAATTTTCTTTTCTAATAGCATGGGTTGCCTTGTCTCATTTTGGGCCCATAATTTTTTGTGTTAACAATTTTTTTCAACACTAAGTTCTGTTGGGCTTTTTTTTTAGAAAATTGCCAGAAAATACCTTTGGAGCAAATTAATTGTTAAATACAACCACACGTGTAAACAATCTTTTGTGTGTTCATAACATCTTCCGTCGTTTACAAATAATCTTCCGTATATTCAAAAATCTTCCCTATGAACGTGCAAACATCTTCCATTTTTGTGCAAAATATCTTTCGTTATATGCAACAGATCTTCCATGGTAGCATTTGACAATTAATTTGCCCCAAAGGTATTTCTTAGCAATTCTCCTTTTTTCTTCCTACTAGGTTCTAAGTTCTGATGTTATGTGGCCTCTCTCTTTATAACCATGGTCCATCTTTTGGAAAAAAGAAAAAAATTTAAAAAAAAATTGCGGGTTGTAGGTTGGCTCGTGAACTCGCACATGCGAGTTAAGGTCCGTAATTTTCCAACCCGTGCAAGTGCAAGCCGCGGGCTAGCCCGTATTCCCAGCTCTGCATCATAGTGCTACCCAATTAAGAATTTTTACCTTAATTTTCATAACATCATTTTTCTCAAATTAAAATGCAAGTCTCATGCTTTGCACATAATTCAGGGTGTACTACATTATTTATGGATCATGATTATTGTAACTTTATGTAAATCTCATATTATACATATTAGATAGGAAAATATATATTTTAATTAGTTCAATTTTATGAAAGGAAATGCATGTGATCAATTATAACAAGGATTGCTAATAGTTAAATAAAAAAATCAATACCATAATTATCATCATATATATAATAAAATTTAAGGTAAAATTAAAAAAAAAAACCTCAAAAATTTTATGGCAGTTAAATATAACCTTATTGACAGTTCAAAGTTTAAATTTATCTTTTTTAGTAATTTAGTTATTGACATTGTGTGTGTTTGGAACAGTGATTGCAAAAGTAACTTTTTTCAATCTGACTTTTTGCAATCTTACTTTTGGTAAAAGCAGTGAAAAAAAATCGGACCGGACCAGCCGGTCCGATAGAAAACCGGTGAACCAGTCTGGTTGGGGTGTTAAACCAGTAAACCGGTGGTCGGACCGGTTTCCCTTTTTTTTAAGTAATTTTTTTATTCCTCTAACTACTATCTCGGACTATTTTTTAGGGAAAAATGAAAGTTTGAAGACCAAGATGGAGAGAAAAGTAAGTAAAAAAAGAAAAAATCTAAAAAAAAAGAAAATTTTGGGGGATATAATAATTAATTAATTATAGAAAAGAAGATATCATTGCATAAGTAGAGGCACTATAACTAATACTAATAAATTTTAAGCATTTTTTTCTAAAGATTTTCATTTTTATCTATAGAAGTTTAAAAATATATTAATATATATATTGCCACTAATAAATTATAATATTTTAATACGACCGTTCCGACCCCAGTTGAACCATTAACCCTTAAACATGTGCCGTGACCGATTTATTACCCGGTCCAATTTTTTGTTCCTTGAGTAAAAGTGAGATTATGTAATGTGATTTATGTTTGAATTGGCGGTTGTATAAGTGACTTTTGCAAAAGTAAAACTTATTTGGATTAGCTTTAGCATAAGTGTTTTTTGTGATAATGGTAATAGAGAAATTAAAATAAAAATTATGAAAAAATTTATAAAAGTTAAAGTTAGGAAATTTGACAATTAAAAAATACATAATTTGATGAAATAGTATTACATAACTCATAGAATCACATGTTCCATACAATTTGGTCTCTAATTTAGTCATGAATATGATTCATTTGGAAGGAATATCGCCTACCATAATTTGTCGTGGAAAGTTGTTCATCTACACTATTATTATTATCTACATCAACTATATTCCCAACTTCAACTTGCTGAAACACAACATCAGTGGCATCATTTCTTCTAATAAAATTATGTAGGGCCATTGTTGCACAAACAATACGGACTTGTGACTGGTAGCTGTGCTTGCGCATTTTTTGTAACAGTTCAAATCGATTCTTCCACATTGCAAAAGTCCTTTCTATAGTAGAGCTCAAACTAGAATGATAAAAATTGAAGATCTCGTTAGCATTTCTAAATTCGGGTTTGCAGTTAAATTCTGACAGATGATAACACTCACATCTATAAGGACCAAGATAATTAAGTTGTATCGGATAGCCAGCATCAACCAAATAATATTTTCCTAACAAGTGTTGAAATCAATCCATACTGTGAGATTAATTAAAGTGTGAAATGAAAGTAATTGAACTGAAGGTGACGGAAATATACCTGTAGGTGGATGAAGGAAATTCATAGATGGATTTGAAACAACATGTTGAAACACACGAGCACCATATGCAGTACCTTCCCAACTTACCAACACGAACATGAAACACATATCCCAATCACATACAACTATTACGTTCTGTGTTGGATATCCCTTTCTGCCAATGTATTTATCCCACGTGGGACCAGTGATCACACACCTAATGTGAGTTCCATCTATTGCTCCAATTGCATTTTGGAAGTATGGATAATATCGGGGATCGTTTAGTGTTTTCGGGTGGCATTCACAGAATTTGGGATCACACGATTTGATATTTTCCCGCGCTAGACTATTGAAAGCATCTAATTTAATGTGCAAAATCATACTTATCGTTTCCTCTTAATGTTGAAAGAGTTTATGTACCACCCTATTGCCTACTCCATAGCCAACGGTAAGCAAAAACATGGCAACTATTTCTTCGATCCTAATGTTCGCTGAATTTTGTAACCCATGTTCGACCAATTTATGGCATAAGCTGAAGAAGACGTGTTTTCCACCCTAAACATGTCATGACAGCGTGAACGATGGGTTGCCAATATCTCTTGCACCCATAAATGACCGGTGTGTTTACTTGTTTTGTTCGGTTCTTTACATATGAAAAGGCACCCAATATTGACAGAGCAAGACAGTCAAATGTTCATACTCTATTAACTTGTCATTTATAAGAAATACTAGTCGATCCCGTTCATCTTCCTCCACCATGTCAAGTAAGTTTTGATTGTTCCAATTTTCTATTGATTATGTACCATGTGAGTGTAATTAAATTCAAGTATGAGTAATGGAAGAAAAAGATATACCAAATAAGAACTCAATCATACATGTAAACATATAGTGTTGGCATAAAAGGTCGTTTACCAAACATATTGTCATAAAGTCAAATATTGTCATACATTACAAACACAAACATAATTAAACTACGCGGACATATTAGTTTAGGTACATCCTTTTAGGGGTCATGAATGATAAATGATATATACGCTTTGTAAACCATAAACCGCAACCATGGAACCACGAAATGCTTGTCTCATTTGTAGAGTGACACAAACGTTTCCCGGCTAGTCTTCTCCATAAGAAGCTTGATACAACGGTGATGAAAGTCCTCATCACATATGACTTCATCAAAGTCAAGCAGCTGATTCATAACAACATCGATACTGACATCTTTGATAGCATCTAATGTTGCTACTCTGTCCTTGGATGCATTAGCTTTCACACTAACTGCATCCGTAATTTGTTGAGAAGCTGGAAGTTTCTACTTTTTCTTACGACCAGCTCAATCAAGTCTCTTCCCCTTGCTAGATCCTCTAGAATTAGTGGGAATAGTTAGTGTTGTCTCAGTTGATAAGCCAATGCTAGCAAAATCATCTATCACCCCTGTACTAGCAGCCAGGTTAACTCCAAAGGAATCATCTTTGTTGTTCCCTGACCCTTCTTGTTAATCCATTATGGGTCGGTACACGTCTTCCTCATCTGTCTCTTGTTTTTGTGTGAAAGATGGTGAAAAAATATTGTCACCAGTTGCCATGACATCCTGGAATATAATTCTTAGTTCTCTTTCAAACTTAAGGCTTAAATGTCTAAACTTTCGGTATCCAAAATTAAACTGCATGCATCCAAGTAACAAAAATCAATACCTATATTAAAATTACAAGATACCAAAATTACTTGAGTCAATTGAATCAGTAGTTACCAAAATTATAAGTTATTATAGTCATTATTTACCTGTATTTTTTGGTGCCACCAATTGTCCGTTGCAATGACATTATTGGTTACAAGGTCTCAGCACACACCAGTCTCTTTTGTTAACAAATTCTTGAGTCTTCAGGTCATTCCTTAAGATATCAAGCCTATTCTTCAACTGTTTCTTCTCATATCGATTCTCAGTCTTCTTATTGAAGGTGGAGACGATTTTGTTCCACCCAACCTTCGTAAATGTCAACGCACTTCATTGCTTTTGGTAAATTTGCTCAAGGCATGCATTTATGAAAATCTCCGTTAACTCTTCATCCCATACTACTTTGTTGTCCATATTTTTGTTTTGACTCCCTTTGATTGTTTTTAAGGGAAGCAATCTTTCTTTAGAGAAACCAATAGTTCAAACATGCCTCCATTATTACTCATAAAAAGAACTACTAATAATTAGAAGGCACTTTTCTTATTTTTGAATTAAACAATCCCTACAAAATTCCTAGAAAGAAAAAACCTCCTATTTCATCTGGGAAAATTTCAGAAAAAGGAAAAAAACAAAAAACAAAAGTTATTATTATAAAGATCAAGGGCATGTTATAAAATTGGATGTTATTTATTGGTTGCCCAAAATTGTTGTGAAAATAATGATCATTTCAGTTTGTAGTAGTAAATCAGTAATACTAGACTGCTTGAAATGGGATTTGTTTGTTTGAAAAGTTTGATCATTTAAGTAAACCTGAAATATTAATGAGGATTGAGGAAGTAAACTTTTGAAACCTTACCCATCTCACTGGACAGTGAAGTAGCATTCTACTAGTACGCAATACATAAACGTGTTTAGTTAAATAAAAAACCTAAAAATTTTAAAAAGATTGTGTCTTGATTTTAGAATTCATTTAAGTAAAAAAAAAAAAGGCATATTGTGACGCCTTAAATTATATTAGTACATAATCATATTTCCTAAATGATCACTCTAGTTGAAAGGGATTTGAGTTTGAGGTTACACGTGTGTTTTGTACGGATTTGAACATGGCTTTCTGTTTTTTTAGATATTTGGTAATAAAAGATTCAATGTCCAAAGTAGAAATGAAGATCTTCTGTTCACAAAATTTTCACAGAAACCACCACAAAGAGCAGAGTTTGAAGATTAAGGAACGAACAAACAGCTTCACAGCAAAAAGCAAAGTAACATGAACACGTGTTTGGTTCCCTTAGTAACGACAAAAATAGAGTAACATGAACATACTGTAAAAAAAGACACAAAAACTGCAAGACCACAAGAACAATACATCACATTTTCAGCACAAAGGCAAGATCATCAAAGCAGTTTCTCATAGCCTACAGATTGCAAAAGGAAAACAAAAAATATATTTATACTTATGCAAAACCACATGGCCAGAGTAGAGGAACACAAAATGGATAGATCGATGTTGAAAGATCTTAGAGAAATGAATGTTTAAACCTTACCACGTTGCAGACGAGATCGACGACGAGAGAAGAGGTTAAAGATGACTTGTTTTTGTAGGAAACTCTGTCAGACTTTAAGAGCAGGTGGAAGGTTGAATAGCTCATCCTTCAGATTGATGGAAACGGTGAACTTCAAGAAGACCCACCGCCGGAAAAGCTTGAAGCAACTACGGCTGAAGAGCTAATTAAGGCTGTAAAGTCATGCCTGAAGCAAGCTTGAACCCATATCAAAGACTCCGAAGCACCGTCGAACAGATCCAAGATGTAGACAACTCAAAGATGAAGACAGATCCAAGGTGACGATAAGATGCTCTTCAAGTTAAAGCTTGGGTGGCCGCTGACAGAGGGAAGAAAGATCCGAGAGTCAAAGGGAGAGCGGAAACGAGATGGATGGAGGAGAGGCCAGACAGAGATCTCAAATGGAGGAGAGAGAGAGAGACATAGAGGAATAAATTATTGGTTGGTAGGACAGAATAATGGCATTTAACAGTCACTTATTTCATACATCTTTTGCTAAAAAGCTCCAATGGGCTACTTTTGCTAAAAGTAGCTTCTGAATTGATAAGCTCTTAAACACACGTAGCCCCAAACACTGGATAAAAAATTATCATCTGCCTATCGAGCTTATGGGCTAGTGATCGCATGATTGAATACCCCAATTGCAGCCCCAAACACTCACATTAATCCCATGTCATTGCTTTTATGGTTAAGCTCTTGAGGAAAATAACCACGTCATATTAAAAAGAAGACATGACATTTGGTATGGGTTGAAAAATGTAAAACATTAAGTATGGTAAATTTAAATTTTGAAATATCAAGTGAATTATATTATATGAAAAATTCTAAAAAAAATACCTTTTAAACTTCAAAACCTCGTTGATAAAGTCGTTAATGGGATTAACAAGAATAGTAATGCAATTAACAAATCATTTTATTGTTAAATCACCTATTTGAGATTTTAAAGTTTAAATGATATTTTTTTTAAAATTTCTTATTTATTATATGCATGCAATTGGTTTAAAGTTCAAAAGTGTTTTTGACATTATATCATAAATTTTATAATCCTTATCAGATGTCATGTCATTTTCATTAATTTGAGATGTCATGTCATCTTCATTAATTTGACATGACAGTTTCCACCAATAACTAAATAGTAAAGGGTTTAACATCAAAAATCAAAATATTAAAAGATTAAATTTAAACTTTAAAATATCATAGGAGTCATATATAAGTAACATAAAGTTTAAGAAATTTTTTAGATTTTACCCAAAAATTTATATATCATCCTCATGTTATAATTAACCTAATTCATTTCTTATATCTTATGCCATACAAATCTTGTTAAATTAGGCGTAAGTGAAAAAATGTTATGGAAAGATCCACAGTAGATTGTTGTTGTCATGGAAGTAGAGAGGCAACGCCCTCATATAGTGTTTGTTTGGGAACACAATGGAAAATTGACTTTTTTTTTAATGTGGCTTTTGTAGAAGCCAAATAGAAAAAAAGTCATATTGTTAATGTGATTTGTGTTTGGATTGACAGTGGGAGAGAAGTAGCTTTTTTTTTTCTAAACCCAGTGAAAAAAAAGTCAGAAGCTACCTCAATGAGCTTCTAAAAAAAGTAGTTTTTTTTTCTAAAAGCCCAATAAAAACTAATATGTTTACAAACGTGTCCGCATATGTCAAATGGACTTTTACCCTCCAAATAAACTTTTTTCCCTCCCTAATAAAATTCTAAACAGGCCAATAGTCATATCCTTGAAGCCTCCATGCGGCCCCTCATTTTGTCAACTGAAGGGACTTGAAGATTTTTCTTCAGGGAAAACGTTAATATTTTCACAGGATTTTTTTTTTCCTCATTCGTTTCATTTGATTCAACTATGCCATTAACCTTACACTTGGTACATCTTTCATTTGGAAATCATCACGTGCCGCATTCACGGTAGGATTATCCTTAACCTGACTCAACCCAAATAGTGTTATGAGAAAATTAATTATTTAATTTTTATAGTTTCACCGAATTTACAACTTAGTCTCCAACATTTGATTCGATCGAATCCAATCTTTATAATTTCCTAATTATCTGTTTCTCTATATTTTTCCCCAGAAAATAATAATCTGATCATTACGTGTTAAAATATGGCGAAACAAGGCATAGTATCATCGGGCATTGCATATTGTTCAAGGGGTTGTGATGCAGAAAAGAGGCCCTGTTTTCGTTACTGCTTTTATCCTTTTAAGAGTCTATTTGGTTCGACTAAGGGGCAGGAATTTTTATATTATTTTGTTTTGAGTTATAAGAAGGGAGAGGATGAGAGAGATTTTAATATTACCTTATTTGATTTAGAATGGTAGAGGAGGGAAAATATTTTAATTTGGACAATTTTACCCTTTTATTTAATTTTTCTAAAATTATGTACAATGTTTAATAAAATATATTATAAATATAAAATTATAATTATACTAATAAATATCTAAAATTATATTTCATGGTTTACTTATCATATATATATATATATATATATATATATATATATATATATATGGTTAAGGGTATTTTTATCCAATAAAAAAAATTAACCTCCCCTCCAAATCCCTCTAATTTGGGGGGAGAGGTTTTGAGGGAGAAATTTCAAAAAATTTCTCCTCCCCTCCCTTCCTCTCAAACCAAACAGACCCTAATGCTGATTATTGTAGGTAATTTCTATACTTAGATCTTTGTTTTTAAATCTATATTCCTTATCTACCACAATATTATCATGCTTGAGGGAGAGACGAAGATGGATTTGACTTTTGAGGGGACTTTTTCTTGGCCTTCGTTTTTTTAATGACTTGACCTTTAATCTTCCGTCGAGAAACTGTTAGGCATAACTTTTTATTTTTTATTTTTTGGGTTAGGTTGGATTGGGACGTACTTGTATGTATGATTTAACTTGGACTTTGCAAAATTTAAAAGGAAATCACAGAGCATTGGATATTTGATTAAAGCTAGTTCTTGATTATTTTACCTTGTTTTTTGAAAATACAGGGAGTTGCGATGAGTCAAATAATTAGTTTTTAAGGGGGAAAACATTAGTAAAAATAGTTTTAATACTGTCTCCATATTTAGAAAATATCTGGTCCCGTAGCTCAGTTGGTTAGAGCATTGGTCTTATGAGCCGAAGGTCGCGAGTTCGAACCTCTCCTGACCAGATTTCTTATTTACTTCGCTACCCAGTTTTTCGGCCATGTTATATTCTAACTTATGAGCCCACTGAACTATGGACTTACTGTTTTTATAGAGACTATGGACCTATTTTCTAAAAGAAAAGTGTTGGGCATAGATATATAAAATAACAAAAAGTTATCGATATAGATTATTCACATCAAATTGTGTCCCAAAAGAGAAGATTGTTCAGATTGAATCTGGACAAATCGAGATTACGAGAAGTGTGGGATGAGATTTTGACGTTTTTGTTCTTTTTTGTTTTGAAAAGGATGAACATATCTTGTTGTGGTCTATTCATTGGATGACTGGATCCTCATTAGGATGCATTTACACTTTTTTAAGTTCTTTTATTCTCTTTTAAAAAATAATTCTTTTATAAGTTTAGTTTCCTCAATTTAAATGTCTAGAAAACACCCAATACACTTTCAAAAGCCTGCATTTTTTCTCTTGAAAAATCATGAAGTATCTTAGATAATACAGATGCATACATATACATTTCCTCAAAAAAAAAAAAAAAAGTGTACATTACCAAACGTGTATATGTATCTAGCTTGTTTGGAATAGCGGTTGAAAATTTCATAAGTGCTTATGAATTGTAATTCATGGAATACGAAGTAACTTTTACGATCTACGAGGTAGCTTTTACGGTCTACGAGGTGCTTTTACGGTCTACGAAGTGCTTTCACGGTCTACGAGATAAATATGTGAAGGAGATTTATCTCGATTTACGTGAATCAGGCTTGTATAATAAGCCAGATTCACAAAAGCTTAGCCAAATAAGCACAGATACACAACTCACCCAATAATTTTTGTTTCCTTTTGTTATAATGATTTTCTTCCATCCTTATCTATTTGAGGAAGAAGAGTATTATTGGACATAGTGAGAGGATGTGAGAATTCACGGGTTAGGGGGACCAAAATTTTCATATCCTATTTCAGACTTCCACGTTTTCAATATCAGCATCAGTCAATATTATCTATCCTATTTTTCAAAAGATTTTTTTTTTCAGAATTTTCCTTAGTTTTTCATAGTATGAATTATTTTAGAAATTGATTCATTGTTTTCCTTTTTTCAGAACGATTAAAGTTACCAATCAATGGATAGAATGTCATTCTCATAAGGAGACCAAGGAGTAAGCATGGAAAACGTGCATTGATTTCATGAAAAAATACTCGAAATTTTAACCCACGGAGTATTTCTAAATATTTATGAAATAGTTAACGGATAAGGGGCCAAAATGAGTATAAACTTTATAATCCTTAATATTTGTAACTTGTAGACACTATTCACATTGTACTTCTCTAATCCTTAATATAAAATATATATATCTAACTTAATAAGATTAAGGAAGTTAGTTAAATTAACTATCATACTATGTACTCCTCCGGTCTTTAATATAAGATATTTTATGAGTTAATATTGGTCATAAATATAAGACATAATTTTTATATTTGTCAATTTTTTCATAATTTATCACTATTGATGTTCCATCAACAATAATCGATGAGGAGAGGAAAAGAGGAAATTAAGGAAAATGACTATGGTGTTTTAGAAAATATATGTCATATTAGCTAATTTAATTAACTTCCTTAATCTAATTAAATTAAGTAAATATATCGTATATTAAGGGCTGAAGAGAGTATTTTTTTTAAAATAACCTAGTCATCTTTCTTAATTCACTCAGTCATTCTCCTCTTTTAATTATGGTTGAAGAAGTAGCAATAGGGGTAAATAAGGAAAATATCGACAAATATGAAAATTATGTATTATATTTAGAATCAAAATCAACTATATAAATATATCTTATATTATATGTGAAAGGCAGTATTAAAGAGTAAATCAAGAGATAGTAACACAAGAAAAATAAATAGAATTATGTATAGAACACACACATATCATCATGATAAGGTATAGTATCAAAGTCAACAATTTTTAAAAGGTCGCACTACTCATATGCTCCATCTTGTCTTTTTATAAGCTATAGTTAACTATTACAGGTAAATTAAGAAATTTAGTTAAAATTAATTATTTTTTATTACATCTCAAAATTGCCTTCAATAATAATTATTAGTTGTTATAGCTAGTAAGGGATAATAAATAAAAAAATGATATTTTAATTAATATATATTCCTTCAATCCCTAATATAAGAGTTAATTTGTTGAATTTGATCATAAATATAATATCTAAATCCTATTTTAACTCTTATATTTATCATTTTTTTAAACTAATTTACCAAACATATCAATTGATATATAATCTAGAGGGTGAGTTTTGGAGTAACAGTAAATATTGTTGTCATGTGATCAAAATGCCATTGATTTAAATCCTAGAAACAGTCTCTCTCCTTCTAAGGTAAGGATGCATATACATAACCCTCTTCAAATCTCTCCTGGTGGGACCCCTATGAACTGGACCATTTTTTTTATAAATTACTAATATATAATATGATATTATACATGGATATTTTAGAGAGATCATGTCACATGTGTTTAATTTAACAAATTTATTTGATTTCCTAAATATACTCAAATTAATTAAGCATACAAAAGGTCCTTAATCCTTATAGTAAGAGGCGAAGGAAATAGCCATTAACTAACATGGATAGTTGGTAGACATATTAACCATAGCAGAGATTATGGACAATTATTCTTGAACGTGGGGGAAAACAAAGAGGAAGAAGTCCCATAGTTGAGAAGACAGTAGTTTGAGGTGGAATTGTTAAATTAAATTCAGAAACCCTATAAAAGGAGATCTGGGAGTGAAAAAGTAGGTAGGTGGGTCCTTTTTTTTTCTTTTTTCTTTTTTGGCCGTTGGGGTGGGTCCTAATTCTAAAGATTATCATGCTGTTGCTTTCCTTCCATAACTCGTTAAGGTGCCTCAAATTTCTTTCTAATCAATCTTTCAGTCACCGTCCATATACCCTCAAACACCCACAAACCCGTTAGATATTTTTAGCAGCTTTGGATAATCTTTATAAGTATTTTTTAAATATGATTTATAATTTTTAAGGTAGTTTTTACAGTCTATAAAATAAATATGTGGAGGAGGTTTATCTCGATTTAGGTAAATCGGGCTTATGCATAAGCCCGATTGTAAAAATGAGAAATAAAAAAAATTCTAAAGCTGAATAGATATATAATTCAGAAAATGAAAATAGAAAAGGTATCTAATTATATATGATGAGTGTGTTACAATTATTAATTGAAAAAACTGTTCAAAAAATTTCAGTTACAAAATGTCCAAAGATACCTGAATTTTTTAGACCCGGATGTAACATATCTTTAACGTGTGTAACTCTTTTTCAACAAAATTCTTTCTCATGAGTTTACAATTTATCTTCAACTGTATACAAAACAGAATACATTTGCAAATAGCTAAAAATATATTTCATTAGTTGAGAAAGAGCTGAACTTGCTTAAGGACACGAATCCATAAATATCTTTGCGATAAATTTTGTGTAATAATGAATTTTTCAACAATTTTCTTCTATTAACTTGATAATTTTATACATATATTTCTTTCTTGCTCATTACCATTTATTATTCTTTTGTCAAAACTGACGTAAGAGGCATGCATAAATCATAGCCGTAAAAAGGCCTCAAAAAATATATATAATGCGTGTTAAAAATAGTAATTAGAATTTTTAAAAATAACTTTTTAATCATAATTTACAGAATATGAAGTAAGTATGTGAAATGATTGTTGTCCTAACTTATGTATATAAATAGTTATAATCCTTCTAAAAACTAAACCAAATATACTAATAATCACCAAAAAATGTTAATAATAAAGTCAACAAAAAGACTTATTATCATTTTTTATACGATAATTTATCATTATACATTGTACACTTGTTGCAACAGTTTTTAGTAACTATACATTTCTTGAGACTTACAGTGACTCTTCTGATGAGTGGGAGACAAGATTTGACAAATTATCAAATCATTCTATTTGCCCTCTATTTGAGACAAATCTTGCCTCCATTCTGGTCAAACCGATCTGTGTGTAACTATTTTTAAAGTCTTGTACAAGAAATTTCACTTCTCTAGGTTATGGGACGTAATACTCTTGCTTCTAGGAATCTAGAATATCGCCCTCCACACAAGCTCTGCTTCCAACACATAAATATATTTATATTGTGTTGTTGGGATGTTCATAGACAATGACCTCACAGTCAAAATGCTCCCACAATTGAAGCACCAAAATACTCATTTAAAAACACCAAAACGCAACCTAGAAAGCAGTAAAAAGGACACCCAGCAATCATTCATTCCCACCCACGTTCACATCTCAAAACTACACACAAAAAATCATTTAATTTAATATTGGTCTGATGATAACGTCAGCCTTTTTAGTTTTTACCATTTTCAAAACAAAAAAAACCCATCCCCTTCTCTTTCCCTCGATTCAAAATCATCTCCTCCTTATTAGCTTTCAACCCAACTTGTTCTCTTATCCATAAATATGAATTATTCAACTTAAAACATGATCCAGTACTGTAATGGTTAACAGTTGAATCTCTGTAATTTAGACAGCGAATTCAAAGGAGCACAGAGGTAAACATAGGGATCCAACAATTATGAAAACAAACATAGTCTCTGGTCAAACACAGGTCAAACAAAAGTTGACTCAAACAACACACAATACAAACCGGGGATTTGGAAACCTGGAAAATTCGCCCCAGATTTTCTTCTTTCCCACAGCATAAACACACCATCGAATCAGACTGACTGAAAAAACCGAATCCAACTCCTTCAACATTTGATGAACTTCTTATGCTTTTTCAAACTTAATTCCCATGGTAGCTGAGAATTTCATTATTGTTTCTCTATGAATTCAGCTTGCATATAACTCGTCAGTCCTGAAGGAGAAAAAACAGAGTGAAGATTGCATTGTGAGAGTGAAAGTGTAAAACAGTAAGATAGGTTGATGGAATTTGAAGGTGGTACCTGAAAGGAGAGGGGAGTTCGGAATTCTCTGATTCGTTCAATGGCGAGAATCAGAGGAAGCAGAGGACGGTTTGTCAGAAACGCCATCGTACTCCTCTTCACCCTGGATTCGTGCTGGGATACGAAAACCGGTGAAGATACCGGAATCAAACCCGATGCCGCCGGAGATGGAAGATTGCTGATGAATTGTCGGTGGAAGATAGTGGTAGTGGTTTTGGTGATCCGGCGTGGCGGCGATTGATGAGTCTATCCAGGCACGAATCAAAGGAGTGTTACTGGACTGAAGGGGACCCCTCTGAGAAAGAAACTGGCTCTGGCCAAACAGTGGCGGCAGCATCGGAATCGGCGATGGTGAGTTGAAGATAAACCCTCCCCCTCCCCCGTGGCCATTATTACTCGTATCAGTAGCACCAACATTCCTAGCTACCATTCTATGAAATCGATCATGTTCCTCCGGAAATGAAGCCACATCGAACCCCACTGGAGTCGTCACAGAGAACAATTGCTCGTTCTGGTGGTATTGGGTCTGAGCTTGAGCTTGGTGAAGCAGAATCGGGTCCTGCAACGACTGAAGCGAGAGCCGTAGATCTTGGTTCTGGCAGGCGCCACTAGTTCGCGAATGCAAATCTGGTGAGTAATTCTGAAACTGAATCGACGGAGAATTCGTCTCCGGCGCCGACACCCCCATCGGGAAGAAAGACTTGATAGAATCAGCAATGTCAGTGTCAAAAGTCGGCGGCAGAAAATCAAACCTACCCCGGTTAGGGTTTTCATCCAATTGTTCCAAAATTCTCCCGCCACTATCCGCCACCATACTTGTTCTCCCGCCACCAGAATCCAAAGCATCCACCGCCGGACGATGAACTTCAATCGGGCTCTCGTTCTCGTTTATCTGCGGATTCTGCTGTCGATCCTTCTCTTGCTGGGCATTTTGATTCACCGTATTGGGGTTCCATGCCGGAAGCTTGGCAAGTTCATCTATGGCAGCTTTGGCATTCTCAATGAGCCAATCGACGGCTTTGCTGGGGCGGTCGTAGCCGAGGCGGTCTTGGACGTCGTAGAATTGAATGGCGGTATGAGCGGATAGACGAACTCGCCGATCTCTGGGTCCCTTGGCGGTACACACCTTACTGTGACGGTCTTTGCGTCCAGTGGAGCGAACAATGTGGCCGCCTTGAACCTCCACGATCTCTCCCATTCCACCCCTCACAGCCAATCTCGACGACCTCGTTGCCGGTCGCTGGTGATGATTGCCACTCTCCCCCATCTTTGTTGCATATTCAACGGAAAAACAAGTAGTCGGCGTTGGCGACGGAGGAAGGAGATAAGACCGCTTCTTGGGAGGATGAATAGAGTCAAGCTCTGTATCTAAACCAGCATAAGAGTGGTTTTGTTGCAGATATTGAAGATGAAAATGAAGAGCTGGGTCGACGCCTTTGTGAGATGAAGAAATTGATGAATCCTGATCCTCCTCGTCTTCTCCATTCAGATGAAGGTAATGGCTGAGGTGGTAAGGATCCAGACTCAGACTCTTATGGAATTCCTCTTCTTCCAGCTTTGTTTGATCTTGTTATTCTTGGGGATGAGTTGTTGCAGAAGAAATTAATACCAGTCATTCAATAATACCGGTGGTTCCAGGAAAAAAACGAAAAAAGCAAATCTGAACTCAGAAACCCCAAAGCACACTCGAGAGGACTTCGTTCCAGAAACCAGAGTCTCTCTTGTCAACCTAACCCATCTCCTTCGTCTCTCTCTCTCTCTCTCTGGAAGCCACTCTATGGCTTTGGGTAATTGTGCGACTGCTTTATGTACTGCTAAGATTCACACACCCAAGTGGCCAAAGGGGAAAAAAACTTGAAAAGAGGGATACAGTTGGGTCGGTTAAAAGATGATGGTTAATAAGGGTAACGCATGTTATAAATAATCAAGGGAAGAGGGGGGGGGGGTTTGATGGTGGTGGTGGCGGCGGTGGTGGTGACGGTGACATGGTTGGGTCAGAGTGGGGAGGGTAAAAAGTGACAGACTCAAATATTGCGTTACTGTTATACACAACAATACATACTATACAACATGGAAGGTTTGTTTGGTACGATTAATAACATAAATTAAATAATTAAATATCAACTGATTTTATAGCTCAGGTGAAAATGTAGGTTAGGGCATGAAAAAGGTGCTTTTAATTTTTAAACAATTATAGCACGATTTGGTTGCAAATAAGGGTGCTGTTAAATTTTGTTTTTAAAAATTGTTTTTTTATTTTTAAAAATAATAAAACAATAAAACATGGTAAACTGTTTTTAAGAAAAAAATTTTAAAAATAAAAAACAAAAAGTTGTTTTTAGAAACTAAAAACTAAAAATAGTTTTTAGTTGTTTTCTTATGTATTTTCCTATTTTTTTATTTCTTGAGGCCGTCATTTATCTACTATTGACATTACATTACCAATTATGACTATCATGATGTTACCACGACTGCACCACTATGTTACTTCAAAAACATATTTTTCAAAATAATATATTTAAATAATTTTTTTTTTATTTTAAAAATTTGTTTTCATTATAAACTGCTTATGAGAACAAGTCCAAGGTTTTTGGACAGTATGCTAAAGTAATCCAACATAACCCCTGACTATCAAGTAATCCCTGTTACAAAACTTTTGCTTTGTAATCCAAATTAAAAAAGATTATTCACATTTGTTTTTATTTTTTAGATAAAAGATAAATTTCATTCCATAACTCCTTCATAACACACTAACTTATATCCTTATAAAACCCATATAACTAATTTGCAATTATAAAAAAAATTGGTTGAATTAGTTATTTGTAGTAAATGTCTATCGGCTTCAGTATAATATGTTCTTTAATCATATGTATTGGAATTACACTTAGGGTCTGTTTGGTTCGATGGAGGGAAGGGGGGAGGGATTTTAATGGAGGGGAGTGAGAGGATGGATTTTAATATTACCTCATTTAGATTAATGAGATGAGTGGGAAATTGAGGAATTTTAATGTTATCTTGTTTGGTTTGAGAGGGGAATGGAGGGAAAATATTTTAATATGGAAAATTTTACCCTTTTATTTAATGTTTTTAAAATTATATAAATGTTTAATAAAATATATTATAAATATAAAATTATAATTTAATAATTATAAAAATTGAATAAATATAATTATAATTATACTAATAAATATCCAAAATTATATTCCATGGTTTTATTTACCATATGAATACAAAAATAAGTAAAATATTATAGTTATAATATATATGTACATAATAAAAAAATTTAAAACAAAAGTGGAGGGGATAACAAATGGAAGAACCAAAAATCTTTATGGGCTAAATGTTGTTAATGTGAGACAAAATATTACCCTTCTCTCCAAATCCTCCTAATTTAGAAGGGGAGGGTTATGAGGGGAGGGAGGAGAAATTTTCAAAAAAATTTGCCTTCCCTCCTAAAAAAATTGTAGTACCAAACAAGGAGAGGGGAACAAAATCCCTCCCCTCCCCTTCAAACCAAATAGACCCTTAATAAGAACTCCTTTTATATATGTAATTAGTGTGAATATTTTGAGAAAAAATTATAAAGTTAAGGGAATAAAATAAATTAAGCCTTTATATTTATGACCAAAATAAACTTTTATCTATATTTTCTATAGAGAGGTACCAAATAAATGTTACATAATGATCACTGTCATTATATTTTCATCGCTCCATAAACCAAACAAGCTATTAGTGTGTAATTAGAAACTAAATAATTAACAAATATATTCGCCTGAATTTATAAAGCGTGAAGTTACGGTGGCCAACTAAAAAGCAATAATGTCAGTTGCATCGTCAAACGGGTTACGTGCCTCGTTTTATTGCCAAGAAAAACGTAGCTTTAAAGAGAGCTTATATATAAGTTCAATTTTGTAGAGTTAGGAATTTCATATTTTGAATATTACAGGTTTAAAGATTTAATATAAATATCTAAAAGTTAAGATATTTTTCCTATGCTCTTCAATAATTCAACTCTCCTGCAAAACAAACATAATTGGATCGATATATATTATAAATTGTGCGGGGTCACTGTCAACTAACAAAAAATATTTATTTTGATGAGTAATTATACTTTTCTTATATAATACTCTTTTTAGATTGATTTTGCGCCAATACATATAAGATTGGTACTATATCTGCATCAAATTTCTTATATTCATTATATCAAATGTTTCAATCATATATAATTATATCTTTTTATATAAGTTTATAGTTAAATAATAATAATTTAAAAATAAGACATATGGTTACATATGATTAAAAAAATTTAATAAAATGGATATGAAGAACTTGACCTAAAAATTTTTCTGGTTTGGTCCTAATCCAAAGACTCATTTTTTTAACAAAGAATCCATGTTTCCATCTATACCTCTTTAAATGCGCATCACTATGCATATTTTCTTTAAAAAAATGAATACATAATTTATTCAAATACAAAATCCAAATACTCAATGATTAAATTGTATATTATTTAATTATTTGTTGATTAGGTTTGAATCATCAATAATAAACTATTCGTAATACACTCTAGTCCTATTTATACAAAGAATGTTTTTTGTGATCCTATTTATCAATCATTTGTTTCTTTTTCTTTTTCTTTTTTGTCCAAATGAGTCTTGTGTATATACAATCTTATCCCTTATCCTTTATTTATTGTTAGGTATACTTTGTACTTTTAAGATCTATTTGGTTAGAGGGATTTGGAGGAGAGGGATGAAAAAATTTTATGAAAATTTTTTTTAAAAAAAATAGAAAAGTGGGGTTAAAATTAGTTTACCTCTTATTTTTATTAAAATTTTATAATCCTAATTTTTCAATTTTTTTAAATCCAACTTTTAAAAATTTTAAAACAATGTAAATGAGATTTAAAGTTTTTTTGGTCCTAAAGAAATATGTTGGATTTGAATTATGAATAAGACTAGATGAGTAGGTCTAATTTATCCTTGTCATCACAATCTTCAACAACCTTCTTTGTAAATATCCAAACCACCACCTAAATGATTTTTTACTATTTTTTTTTTGGTTTCAAGGTGACATTAACTCTTTTGTGTGTGTAACTGTAAGTGGGTGTGTGCGTGTGTGTGTGTCAAGACATTTGCAAATAATGGAAATGGTTTCTCAAACTTTATGCAAAATTTCACCTTTAAGATTAACCAAAGGAAGAGCTAGAGGTGTCCTGGGGTGGATGAGATTTATGGAAGCTCCATAAGTGCTTATAAATCGTGATTCACTGAATACGAAGTAACTTTTACAGTTTACGAGGTTACTTTTACAGTCTACGAGGTAAATATGTGGTGGAGATTTAAGTAAATCGGGCTTATAAAATAAGCCCGATTAGAAACAGAGTTTCCAAACAAGCTTATATGCATGAATGACATTGCCATCACCCAATCCTCCTTCTTAATTGAAAGAAGAGACTTCTTCTGAGCCTTTTTTTTTTCTCTGTTTGGAATGTTGTTTCCCTCTCTCTTCCTCTTATTGTGTCATTCTCTGAGTGTCTGAGAGTGTTTGTCAATAAGTGTCAATAAATGAATGAAGGAATTGAAAAGGAAACAAGGAACATGTGTGTGGGGATTGTGATGTTCCAAACAAACCTTTTGGGTATTACTGGAGATGCCATCTTCACTCCCTCCCTTTCTTCATCTTTTCCTCTTTTGTGGCAACATCCTGCTCCTCTGCTCCCCCTTACCATTTTACTCTTTTGCCCTCAACTTCTTTTCCCTTTTATTTTTACATGATACATGTATCTTCCTATTGAATTACAGTTTAACAAGTAAGCATTGACAAAAAAACTTAATTAGGATATAGAAGCAAGTTGAACCAAGATAGCACTAGAGAAAACTTGATTAAGAGATAGATGCAAGGCAACTTGTCTTTAATTTAGGGAAATTTGTTACTCTCGTGGCCATATTAGTTTTGGTCAATTGCTAAACTGAATTAGTTAATAGCTAGTCCGTTGTTGGTAATGATAATAGTTATGGTAAATAGTTAATATATTTATTAATTGCTAAACTATTATGGTAAATAGTTAATGATGTGTGGGGAGTTGTCAAACTTGTAAATAACCTGAAATTTTATAAAAATTGCTAAAATAACCTTACCTTGCCCCCCACTTCCATTGAATTTTTTTAAAAAAATTTATCCATGATAAAATTTAGATTAAGTGGCATCGTTTTCTTTTTTTAAAAAAAATAATTATAAAATTGATTTATAAGTTTACATCAAATTTCAATTTCATCCTTTAAGTTTTACAAAATGTTGACTCTACAATTGAAATTGATAAAACATGTGTATAATCATTTTTATAATAAAACATGCTTATTAGTAATTTTATTTTATTTTTAAAATATGAAATAATTATATTAAAATTTTAATTAAAAGATATTATTCTCTAAAAATATTTGTGTTTTAAAAATAAAGAAAATTTTTTGGTAGAATAAATAAAGACAAGTTCTAATCATGCACGTTTACTCACCCACTTTCTCTCTCTCTCTCTCTCTCTCTCTCTCTTCTTCTTCATCTCATAACTCTTCTACTCACCTCTCCCCACCATAAAGGAAAAATGCAGATTTAAGCAAGCTTGACCTGATTTTTATAGCCTTTTCAAGATAACCCGAAAATTCGGATTATAAGAAAATGTAATATACTCCCTATTGTTGTTAATATAAGGTTTTATTTATAATGTAATTCGAGGTAGTATTATTTTCATAAGCATAACCCTAACATTTTTTTGAGCTTCCTCGTTCTGACATGTCGAGATTGATCCAAATTTTCGGCTCTAGTCTAAAGTATGAGTCCACAATTTAATTTTCTATTCACCTACACATTAGTTACCATGATCATTAAAATAAAATCTAAAAGCATGTATCTTATATTGCTTTTAACAATTTCTTTTCTTTTTTCTTTTTGGAAATACACACACTCTATGCTATGTTCTACGCTATGAAAAGTTGGATTGCATTCAGATTGACCTCAATAAATGAACATCCATCAGTTCAAGCTAATAAAAAAATCGCATCCATGATGAAGACACAACGTCGGACACTTCCTCCAAATCTTTTTTTTTTTTTTGATAGTGATACGTAACATTATAATATTAAAATTAAATACTATCACAAAAGGAATGATGCTCCTCTAAGTTTCATGTTCTTTCAGAGGAAACTAAGAAAAAATATAATAAATTGAGAATAATTGGTTGAGTTACTTTCACACTACTATTCAAGAGTGAGGACCATCTTTTGTTTTGTCATTATTTTTGCGTCACCGTTTTAGTCGTGACTTAAAAACTTGAGTATCCATCAAGTTTCACCCTTTTCTCTTTGTTGTTCATGCACATATATGGACCACAACACACACACACACTTTTCAATCAATGAATCACCGGCTTATTGTGGAATTTATATAATTGGAACATCTATTTCTGAAGAGAAATTAAAAATATCAAAGAAAAATTTGATTTTGAATAATTCCTAGTGTACCCTACTTTGGACTGCTATATATGATCTGTGTGTGTGTAAAAGATGTGTTTGCACACTTATTGTGATATTTGATAAAGTCAGAAAGTAAGAACAATATTAACAGGAGGGAAGAATATATTGAAAAGCCAATGAGGAAGACATAAAGCAAAGTTGGGGGTGTGAAGCAGCTAGCTAGCTAGGGTTTTGTGAGTTGAAGGAGAACAATGCAAGTTGTGAAGTTTTGTTCTGAGATAGCTTTCTGGCTTTACCTTGTTTGGAATCTGCCAAAAGTTACAAAGATGAAAAGGTAAGAGGGGCCCAGTGAGTTCTTTTTTTTACCAGGACATGTTTTGACTTTTATGTGCATGAACCTCTTTAATTACTCCTATGGTACAGAATCTAGTTCCTTCTGTGAGATATTTTAATTATAATATAATATATTAGTTATTTATTAATTAATTAGGTTTAATTAAAATATCCAGAGTGTGGCCCGTTAGTCAGATCCAGGCCCAATTGCAGGATTAGGGTAATTAACTGACAGGCTATTAATGTTATTTCTGATGGTGAAATAAACATAAGAAAGTATTCAGCCGTCAGTGAAATTGAGCGTACGAGTGAAAAACCCTAGCAGCTCTTTGAGGTTCCCTGACTGGCGACGGCTCCCACCCAGTTGCCATCACTGTGCCTTGCAGTCAGTCAGAAGAGTACCTGACGACCTTCTGACGTTCCTTCTGTTTTGCAGTTCATCGCAGGAACTCGTGGATTTCACCTCATTCAGAAATTAGCAATGGCAAGAGGTATTTATGAGTCTTCCGCTGTAGTTGTGAGGCAATTTGTGCTTATTTATGATATGTGTTTGATGTAAAAGCATGAATTAGGCTCACATGTGGTATCAGAGCCAGGTTCTCTGATTATCTGCCTTCTAATTTCTGAAAATGATTGAGAAATAGGTATCATCGAATAAATGAATCACCGATGGATTTTTTGGGAAATCTTTAACATATCTATTCTATTTTCCGTTTCCATAAGAGGTGCTTTCGGTTCATGGAATTCCATTTAGGTTTTCTGGATTTTGTGTTGATCATGTATGTAATTTGGATTTAGAACATATGATATTTTTATGTATTCTCAATTTTTTTTGAGTCACTACCGTGGAAATTGTCGTCGGGGACGCTGTGTTTTTTATTCTTTGGTTTAGGAATCCTGAATCAATTCTACTGTGTATTACATACAAATGGTTTCTCATCGTATTTCTGTATGAACTCGTTTTGGATTGCGGTAAGAATCGGCGAGAGTATTACCGTCGGTGTCTTCATTTTCAATTTTTAATCTGAGAACATATTGATGTAAATCTGTGTATTAATCGGTAATCTCTTTCTGTATGCTATTTTTGTAATTTTTTGGTTAAACGCGGTCGAGAACCACCGTGAGAAACGCCCCATCCTGAGCTCTCCGACCGCCTGAGAAGAACACCGTGATCGCGGGTCGCGGCGGCTGAAACCGGGTCTTGCTCTGGTTGCGGGTCGGGTAGGGTTCTGGGAAACGGGTGGGGAAGATGAGCAGGACGACGTCGTTTTTGTTCTGGAAAAACACACCGTTTCACTTATGCTGCAACTTGGGCCATTTTCGTTTGGGCCGAATTATTTTTTCTGGGCCGAGATAAATAACTTTTTTTTTTTATTTTTCTTTCCTGCAAAAACGTTTACTGGGCCGACAATTTATTTATTTATTTTTTTTTTTTTTTTAAAATGGCAAGAGACTGGGCCGAATTTACATTGCTGGGCCGAAATTTTTTTTTTTTTTTTCCTCTTTTTCCCTGCAATAATTGTTCTGTGCGGCGGATTGGGCTGGATTATTTACCTTTTATTTTTTCTGGGCAAGAGATATGATGGATTTCCAGAATGCTTTTTGGGCCTTTTCAAATACTTGCATTCACTATTTAAATTAATTTATTTCTGTTTTATGTAATTTTCTTTATAAATGACACCAGAATTGTTTAAATAAATGAAAATAATTAATTTTGGCTATTTTCACATACTGGAAATTTGTAAAATTATTTTTCATGAATTATTTAATTGTTCTAAAATTGAGGAAAATTATCTTTAGACAATTATTTAATAATTATAATTTTACAAATCAGATTTTGAGTTGAAAAATGTCAAAATTAATTTTTTAAACAATTTTGGATACATAAAACAGTGGGAGGGATTTAATTAATTATTAAGTTTATTAAATTGATTAATCTCTCCATTAGGATGTGCATATTTTGATTAAATGCACTAAAATGATATTAGTGATTTGCATGCTACTTTTTTCAAGGAATAGCCACAGCATCCTTTAGTTTTGCATGCAATAATATCACATATGGAACTTATAAAATATCATATTGTAATTAAATATAGAATTGTACTTGATCTTTGCCCACAGGTAGACAATTATAATTATATATTTAATTAGGGTGGGATAGTTTGGTCTTATATTTTCTAAGTAGCCCACAGATATTAGAAAATGTAAATTATACACTCTAGGCCCACCAATTTGAGATAAATGCATGCAATGCTATATTCTTTGCCCACAGGTAGAATTTAGTGATACGCATTTATATATGTTGCATGTTTCCATTAAAGCATAACATGCATACAAAGGCACAGAATTCGTGATTGTCTCAAATTTAAATCTTGTGAGCTAACTTAAGTTTTTAAATTGCAGCACCTACTGTTTTCCCTAACCCTTTTGCTGAAAATACTAGCAAAATCATACTGGACGGTACCAATTACCCTGAGTGGAGGGAAGATATTTCTTTGCAAATTGATATGATGAACATGCATTTTGTCATAGAGAAACCTAGACCTCCCAAACCAACTGACAGGTCAACTAAGGATGAAATTGACTATCAGGAGCGCTGGGAGCACTACAATCGCATGTGCTTGTCTTATGTTAAGACCAGGATCCAACGAAGCATTAGGGGAGCAATCCCCAAGTGTGAAACAGCTAAGGAGTTCCTCGAAGCCATTGATAAGCAATTTAAGCCAACAGACAAACAGATGGGTGGTTCCATCATGTCGGAGTTGTGCGCAATGAAGCTGACAGGGACGGACGGAGTCAGGCAACACATTATGAGGATGAGAGACTTGTCTTCCCAGTTGAGAGCCTTTGACATGGAACCGACAGAGCAGTTCCTGGTGCATCTGGTGATGAATTCCATTCCCCCTCAGTATGATGCCTTTAAGGTCTCCTACAACACACATAGGGAAAAATGGACAATTGATGAACTGCTGTCCATGTGTGTTCAGGAGGAAACAAGGCTTCAGATGAGTGGAAGGGATGCACCTAGGGCAGCTCATTTGGCTGAAAGTTCCTCCAGGACTGGTGCCGGAGGCAGGAAGGACAAGGACAAGAAGAAGAAACGGATTCCTGCTGTGCCATCCATAAAGAAAGCTGAAGCGATTTGCTTCTTCTGCAAGAAGAAAGGGCACATGAAGGATGAGTGCCTGAAGAGGAAGGCATGGCTGGAACGTAAAGGTATGTATCATTCAAGTTTAGCTTTTGAATCTCATCATATTAGCATTGATAGTGATACTTGGTGGATCGATACGGGTTCAATGATCCATATTTCTACTACCATGCAGGGGTTTTTAAGAACCAGACCTCCACTTCCCAATGAAGCTCGAGTCCTTTCAGGGAGTGGGAAAGGAGATCCGGTCAAAGCAATTGGAACTTTTAGAATCGTTTTTCCAAATAAAACCGTGCTGGATCTTCTTAATTGTTTTTTTCATTCCTAGTTATAGGAGAAACTTGATTTCTATTTCAAAGCTTATTCCTTTGAACTATGGGATTTATTTGCATAAAGATTTGATGTATTTCAGTAAGGACCTTGTTCCAATTGCGAAAGTTATTATGATTGATGATTTATTTAAAATAATTCCTGAACCGCCCCAAGTTTTTTCTGTTATGCATGGTATTAGACAAAGTATTATTGATGAGAATTCCATTGTCTTGTGGCATAGGAGATTGGGACATATCTCCGTGGACAGGATCAAAAGGTTAACTAAGGATGGAATCCTTCCATCTTTAAACCATTTAGAACTTGATACCTGTGTGGACTGCATAAGGGGAAAGCAGACCAATAAGTCACAAAAGGGAGCTAAGAGAAGCTCTGAGCTACTTGAGATAATACATACTGATATTTGTTGCCCTGATTTATCCATAAACAGTCAAAAATATTTCATCACCTTTATTGATGATTATTCGAGATACACGTATATCTACTTGCTTGATAATAAAAGTGAGGCACTAGATGCCTTTAAGGAATATAAAGCTGAAGTAGAAAAACAGGTTGGAAAACCAATTAAAATCGTGAGATCTGATAGAGGTGGTGAGTATTACGGTAGATACACTAGTGAAGGACAAGCGCCAGGTCCTTTTGCAAACTTCCTTCGAGAGCATGGGATAGTTGCCCAATACACCATGCTTGGTTCACCAGACATGAACGGTGTTGCAGAAAGAAGGAATAGGACCTTGCTAAACATGGTTAGGAGCATGATGAATAGCTCTAAACTTCCACCATCCTTGTGGAAAGAAGCACTCAAGGCAGCTGTGTATATATTAAACAGGGTTCCAACAAAGGCAGTGCCAAAAACACCCTTTGAAATCTGGAAAGGATGGAAACCTAGTTTAAGACACCTAAGGGTATGGGGCTGCCCTGCGGAAGTAAGAGTATACAATCCACAAGAAAAGAAACTAGATCCTAAAACCATTAGAGCTTACTTTGTAGGCTATCCATGTATGACTAAGGGTTATAGGTTCTATTGTCCTTCACCTTCTGCACGATTTATAGAATCTAGGAATGCTGTTTTTCTTGAAAATGACGTGATCAGTGGGAGTGATCAAACAAACGAAGATCATATGGAAGTGACCCCTGATTTACGAAATGATGAGTATGTTCAGATTTATCCACCTCCCATACATCAAGAACAAAGACAAGTTGTGGAGGAGGATGTCCCGAATGAACAACCTGAACCAACTCAAGAGGTTGAATTAAGAAGATCAACCAGAGAGAGAAGACCAGCATTACCTAGTGACTACGTGGTGTACTCTACTGAGATTGACTGTGACATTAGCATTGAAGATGATCCACTTACATTTACTCAGGCTGTGAAGAGTGAAAACTCTAAGTTATGGCACGATGCTATGACTGAAGAAATGAATTCCATGGCAAACAATGGTGTATGGGATCTTATGGAGTTACCAAGTGGGTCTAAAGCCATTGGCTGTAAATGGGTTTACAAAACCAAAAGAGACTCTCAAGGTAACATTGATCGATACAAGGCTAGGTTGGTTGCCAAGGGCTTCACACAAGTCGAAGGAGTCGACTACAGGGAAACATTTTCCCCTGTATCAACGAAAGACTCTTTTCGCATAGTCATGGCATTGGTTGCACATTTTGATCTAGAGTTGCACCAAATGGATGTCAAGACTGCATTCCTCAATGGGGAACTTGAGGAAGAAGTCTATATGAAGCAGCCTGAGGGATTCATTGCAAAGAATAAGGAACACCTGGTATGCAAGTTGAAGAAATCGATCTATGGCTTGAAGCAAGCCTCACGACAGTGGTATTTGAAATTTCATGAGGTAATCACATCATTCGGTTTTGATGAAAACCTCATGGATGAATGCATTTACCACAAGGTTAGTGGAAGCAAGATCATATTTCTGGTTTTGTATGTTGATGACATACTACTTGCTACCAATGATCTAGGACTATTACGTGAAGTGAAACAGTTCCTGTGTAAGAACTTTGATATGAAGGATATGGGTGAGGCATCCTATGTCATTGGCATCAAGATCCATAGGGATAGAGCGCAAGGCATTTTAGGCTTGTCTCAACAAACCTATATCAACAAAGTTCTTGAACGATTCAGGATGCAGAACTGTTCAGCTAACGTAGCTCCTCTTGAAAAAGGGGACAAGTTTAGTCTAGGTCAATGCCCCAAAAATGAGCTTGAAAGAAAGCAAATGGAAAGGGTCCCATATGCATCAGCAGTGGGAAGCTTGATGTATGCACAGGTTTGCACAAGACCTGACATAGCTTTCGCTGTTGGCATGTTGGGAAGGTACCAAAGTGATCCAGGGGAAGCACATTGGACAGCTGCAAAGAAAGTGTTTAGGTACCTACAAGGTACTAAATACTACATGCTCACATACAGAAGAACAGAAAACCTGGAAGTGGTTGGTTACTCAGACTCTGATCTAGGAGGATGTTTAGACACAAACAAGTCTACTACTGGTTACATCTTCCTACTAGCAGATGGAGCTATATCATGGAAAAGTGCAAAACAATCACTTACAGCTCCCTCTACTTGTGATGCTGAGTACATAGCGTGTTTTGAGGCAAGTTCACAAGCAATCTGGATAAGGAATTTCATTGCTGGACTTAAGATTGTGGATTCAATCTCTAGGCCAATCAGGATGTATTGTGATAACACAGCCGCAGTAGCCATTGCAAATAACAAAAGGAGTGGAAGTCGAAGCCGATGGGTCGAACTGAAATTCCTAAGTTTAAAAGAGAGAATTGCAGATGGCGAAATCTCGGTTGATCATATCAATACAAAGGACATGCTAGCTGATCCTTTGACTAAGGGATTGAAACCGAGTGCTTTTGTGTTACACGTCCCTCAGATGGGGGTTAAACCATCATTCATATAGAAGAGGTACGCAATGAAATTAATTATGCGGTTTATTATTTCAATCATTATTTGTATACATTCAGTTGATGAAAATAATAAACATTAAGTTTGGAACCGAATAAACGTAGAAGTTTATTCATAAAGTCATACCCATTAAGTAAGGGTGTTGCATGTAATGCATGGAAGATAATACTCGACCAAAGAGGACTTATCGCCATGATTCTTGCAGCATAGCCTTAGTTTAATCTGGATAGGGCGACTGACATCAAGGTACGGGCCAAGTGGGAGAATGTGAGATATTTTAATTATAATATAATATATTAGTTATTTATTAATTAATTAGGTTTAATTAAAATATCCAGAGTGTGGCCCGTTAGTCAGATCCAGGCCCAATTGCAGGATTAGGGTAATTAACTGACAGGCTATTAATGTTATTTCTGATGGTGAAATAAACATAAGAAAGTATTCAGCCGTCAGTGAAATTGAGCGTACGAGTGAAAAACCCTAGCAGCTCTTTGAGGTTCCCTGACTGGCGACGGCTCCCACCCAGTTGCCATCACTGTGCCTTGCAGTCAGTCAGAAGAGTACCTGACGACCTTCTGACGTTCCTTCTGTTTTGCAGTTCATCACAGGAACTCGTGGATTTCACCTCATTCAGAAATTAGCAATGGCAAGAGGTATTTATGAGTCTTCCGCTGTAGTTGTGAGGCAATTTGTGCTTATTTATGATATGTGTTTGATGTAAAAGCATGAATTAGGCTCACACCTTCACGTGCGCGCGTGTTTGTATCGACAATTTTTATTTTTGAAGCATGTCCGTGGTTTGCGTCTGAAATCTCTTAATTAAAGGTAATCAAATTGGTCGTTGACATTCAAATTAAATTTCCAAATTGGAGTATAGCAACGAGAGTCATGTCTCTTTAATTCTTAAAAATACATGTGAAAATTTATAATTAAGGTTGTAGTGGCCATTATTTAGTAAAATGTTGTGTTGTTTGCAAAAAAAACTCTAAATATTATAAAGACATAACTTTTCATATATTGATTTATGAGTCTAAAAAATAGTTGTGACTTTTAATTGAATATGTATTGTTTTAAAAAGTACAGCTTCAAGTCATCACTTTATAGCCTATAAATACTTATTACTTTCAGTCCATTCACATATCATACCGTACAATAACAAAATCGACTAAACTCATTGTCTTTGTATTTGAATGCACACAGAAATAAAGTTAATTATCACTTTGTAAAATCTATTATTGTTTTGCTTTAGTGCTAGAAATGTAATTCCTACTTAAGGGATTTCATTATATACTACAAAAAATTCATCGGTCAATCTAGCTTGCACCCTACAAAATATATGAATATGTGGGGGCGGATTATAAGTCTAAAAAAAAATTTTAATCATGCCCTTAAAGACATTGTACACTACTTTCTTCTTCATCTCTTCTTCTACTCCTCATATAATCACTTCCGCCAACAATACAAGAATAAATACCCACAACAAATTAAACTATTAAATCTAATTAATTTAAACAAAATAAATTATAGATCAAATGATATGAAATTGAGGCAAACTATAAATAAGTGTATCACTTTCTCATATTATACTATTCATCATACTATCTATCATGAGAAAATAATTTAAGGAATAATCATAATTATTGTTAGAGAAAAAGAAGTTTAACTACTCCGACTATAGGAATATACTAGAGCAAATTACAACTGATTTTTTTTCACAAAGGATATGGACTGTGTTTAAATTTTTCTCCCTCTTTTTATTCTCGAATGACGTATACACATTCAAAGTTCTCGCACTCCTTTAATTGATGATTAAATATTATTATAATTAATTAATTAGCTTCTTGATGTTACCTATTTTGAACGGAAATTGAAAAGACGATGGCCCTTTCAAACATGTATATATTACAATTTAAAACTATTTTTTATCGTAAAAAACTATAAGAAGTTTTTAGAGGCTCACTGTCAATAAAAGTTGTTTTAATTGATAAAGAGTTAACTTATAATTTATAAGTTTGCTAGTTTAAATTCTACTATTAATGTAAGGATCTTAACTTGTTGGTAAGCTTGTTTGGTTTGAATCGAGTTTATAGATAAGCTCGATTCACGTAAATTGAGATAAACCTCCTCCACATATTTACTTTGTAAACCGTAAAAACTACCTCGTATTCCGTAAATCATGATTAAAAAGTATTTATAGAGGCTATCCAAACATGCTAATATTCTTTAAGTCTGAAGTCATGTCTTACCAGTCTACCACCAATAAATTTTGAAATTTAACTCACCTAAACTGTTTTTTTAAAAAAAAAAAGAGAAAGAAAGTTTTATTTAGTAGTTACGACAACGACCAAAGACTAAGTTCCACGTAAGAGGAGATCGAGGAAAAGTCGTTTTATAGTATTTTGTATTTCTATTATTGAGATTGTACGCGTGTGTTTTTTAATATTATTTTGATCAAAAGATTATATTTTTAATTTGGATGTTGGGATTTTTTTCGTCCTTGTTTAAGAGCCATGTCTTTTATGTTGTCAACAAATGCGGAGGACTAAAATTTGATTGGGTGTTATACAATTAATTCGGATTCGCATTGATTTAAGTAATAAAGAGATTATATCTTAGATGTCTGTATGTATCTCAGATGATTATTCAACCACCATGGTCAAAAGCATAATTAATAAATAAGCAAACATGTTTTAGCACATGAATAAGCAATTATATCATACTTTTTTTACCTCAAGTCGACGAAAAAATCTAATCATTTAAATTTTAATATTCTTATCCTCAAGCGATAACATATATATATATATATATATAACATATTTTATCAGAAATATTATTTTAAATAATTAAATTTTTGGCTACCATTTTCAAATAAATAATTATTTATTTGAAAAGATGAACATTGTGGATTAATTGAAGGTCCACCATAATTTGCAAATGCATCTGTACGCCTTTTGTGCAGTTCTAACTATTCAACTCTAGCTCGTACACCTATTTGTGATATTCATAACATTCTCATATCGACGGAGGAGGATTGGACAATCTATATATGAGAAAAATCATTCAAACACAAAAATCCTGCTTTGCCACAATTTTCCTTGGTCAAGACGAGATCCAAACTTTTATATAATTAAGTGAAACTACAATCTTCTAACCCTTATCTTTTTTGTATGCCATGTATGAGATTTTGATGTTACACTTGGTGATCCAAGTTATTACCTCGACTTTTTTTGCACCCTTAAACCATGTTCATGTTACCTCGTGTAAGAAGAATTTGTTCAACATACATTCTGAAAATAAATTAAATAATACTGATTATTGCCCTTAATTGTACTTTCACAAGTAATATTCCTTCTGATCAAGAAGAATAAAAATTGATCTTCTTCTTACTCACTCGGTTTAGTTTTACCCTAGTATTTACATTCGTCATTCAACCCAAAAAAAAAAACAATTAATTTTTCTTGTTTATTAAAAGTCTCATCGATCAAATTCAGAGAGCTTACTATTTGGAAGTTATATTCATAGGGGTAAGACATGTCTTTAAAATAAACTCTCGACTCAAATTTTATGAACTAAGAAAATCACGTTAAGAGAAATAATTTTTATGTAAAATTTTAAATATTTGAATATGGATCAATCAGTAATACCAAATATTAAACGACTAAAATACCTAGAAAGTTATTTAATACAAAGCTATGTTTCATTTCATATGCCAACAAATATTTACTTTCGTCAATAAATAGAAAAAATTCATTTTCTAGTAAATAATTTTTATTTACAGGAATCAGGTAAGAAAATTAAATACAGATAGGCTCTTGAATTTTATTTAATATTAATAGGCTTCAAAAAAATTTAATATTTAGAAGTTTTACTTGTAAATAATTTTTTTATGTGGGACCTATGGATAAGTAGGTTCATGTGTAAGAAATTTAATTTAATATTTCCTAAACAAGGCTTAAGTTTAAATATTTTCTGCTGGGGAAAAATCAAGTTATCACTAATTTGGTGCTTTACAATATTAAAATAAGAATGAATTAATAGTATCAAATAGATATCACGTAATTCTATAAAAATAAAACATTTAAAGTTATTCAATGAAAACTGCGTTTCATTTTAATTATTTTTCATGATCTTTGTCAAGATTATTCCAACATTATATTTCAAAATTTTTTTAAAAAAAGTTTCCTCCAATAATCGTACCAATAATATATATATATATATATATATATATATATATATATATATATATATATATATATATATATATATATATATATATATATATATATATAGTTTGTTTTGCCATGCAGATCAATACAGAACGGTCGACTAATTCATTGGTTTGATAAGATATAATCAGAGAATTAATAAACTAAACTAAAAAATTTATTTCAAATGGGCATACTTAATTATGTGGGGGAATGCTATAACTTTTTTCATTTTATCTTTGAAGTTTGAATTATGGAACCCTACATTTTCTTCTGCAAAGTTAAGAATCCTCTACGTACGTATCTATATAATGAAATGTGATCTGTCAGCTATTAATTAAGTTATATGGATTAAGCATAGTCCAAAGAATAATAATACGACAGAAATTTGGCTTGTTTAATTTGAAAATATAATAATTTTTATTGGAAAAAAATAATATAATGTTTGGTTTGCAAGCAATAATACGACATGAAGAGCCATAAGCAATGAAATCACAATTGTTATATATATAGTCCTACTAGACAAAAAAGCATATACGGATCAGATTTAGGCTCCCATTTTATTAATAATTATTTATTATTTATCAATGACACCAAAACAAATTAATCTGAGGATTTAGTCAATAGTGAATTAATAATGTCTAGGATACGTATGTGTGGGATAACAAATAGCGTCATTGATTTTGTTCAGTTGGTGACAAAGATATTGCTAAATTGTACACAATTTGGTAAAATCACTAGTCAAGTCCTTTTAACTTTACATATAATTTTATTTTGATCCCTTAATTTTATGAAATACATTTAATTTATAGTTCTTTAACTTTAATGTCACTAACAAAAAATACTGAAATATTAAATTTAATTCTAAAAAGTAATACTCTCTCCGATCATTTTTATTACTATAAATAAATATAGTTGTGGCCTTTATTTTAATATTATCTGTGACACTTGACAAACGCCGCATATCCCAACGTCACTAAAAGAAGATGTGACACTAGCCATAAACGCCACATTATGTATATTTTTTTATTTATTTAAATACCACCTAAGGTGCCGCTTCTTCAAGGAAGTGCCACCCTAAACCTTTTTTTAAAAAAAATAATTTTTTTTCATATTTTTCTTTTAGAACCCTTTAATTATAGTTAATAACACACTTTAAACACATTTTTATATCTACAACAAAATGAAAAAAAGAAAAACACAATCAAATAACTCCAAAATGATATAAACTAACAAGAACTATTTAACAAAATTACTACTAAGTAAAATACAAGTGTTAAAAATAAATATTTTGTTTATGTAAATCATCAATGTTAACAATTACTACAATAACAAAAAATTATAACTACTATATATCTTCACATACAACCTATATATATTTAATTTTATCTCATTTATTTGATGGCATATAAAAAATGAGAATAATTTTTTTATATTTCATAATAAATTAAATATAAAAGATATTAAGCAAATTAAACAATTAACTACTAATAAAATTATATTTGTAAGCTCAAAAATTAAAAAAAAACTTATATTGTATAAGAATCTTAAATAGAGTGAGCAGAAACCTCAAGTACAACACCTGAAAAAATTAGTAAAGAAAAAAGACAAAGACAAAGTTGCATAGATGTTTTAAAAAAAAAGATGGTTAAAAAGACAACGTGCTGTACATAGTTTTAAAATATATATAAAAAAAAGAAAAAATGAGTGGGAACAACTTACAGGATGAAATGAAATTATAAGAAGGATGAAATGAGACCAAGAGGAATAAGGAGTGAGGTCAGTTTGGTGTAAGAAATGAGGCAAGAGTGCCAAAAATAAAAAGAGGAGGATGAGGAAATGTAAGAAATGATTGAACAAATAAATAAGGGAAGTGTAGATCAAAGTGAGGGCGGTGATGAGTGACAAAAAGAGGAGAAGGAGGAAATGTGAGAACTAAGATGATAAGGGTAATGATACGTGTTGGGTGAAGAGTGGAGATTAAGATGATAAAGATGATAGAAGCAGGAGAGAGAAGGGTTTGATTTTTTTTATTTAAGAAATTAATACTTTGTGTGGCACTTGCTTGACTAAATGCCACACAAAGTACATAGCAGTTATGATACTTCCTTAAGCAAGCGTCACAGCTGTTATTTCAATTTTTATTTTTTTTAAAAAATTTAGGTGATAGTTTCTCAAGGAAGTGCTACCTAAGGTCACTAGAAAACTGAAGTGTTTTTTAAAAAAAATTAGAAAAAGCTGTGGCACTTCTTTAAAGAAATGTCATAAAATGTGCGCCACTGATCCCTATTTTTATAATAGTGTTTTATAACCAATTTGTTGGATACGTATGATCATTTTTATAAGTTAAACTTTAAATATGTCCCAAATTTTGATATACTTTTTTTTATCCCTAATTAATTATATTATTGATACTTTTTATTTTTATTTTTATCCCAATTGATTCTATTGTATTTGTACTAATAATAACACTTGACCTAGAATAGGAACAAAAAAATTAATTCACTTTGCATTGTAAATAGAGTGAGAGGAGTATAAAGGTAGAAGAGTAAAGGTAGACATTTTGCACAAGATGTTCTTCACCTTCTACAATAAAGAACTCGCTCCCTAACTGGCTCTTAAATTTGACAATGACTCTAAAAAAAGAACTAAACTTTTGTAGATAATTTCCCCGTCATAAATTAGTCCTTTATTTTACTAATAAAATGTGTATGTCAATGGAAACGTAAGTTGTTAAAATTTACTACTTGTAATTCTTTTAAATTTTATATTACAAGCAAATAATTTTCTTAAATTGTGATTGCATGCATATAACTTTTTTCAAAGAAAAAAAAAACAGACTTGTGACAATTAGGGATTCTTTGTATAAATTTAAAATTTAATTTTAATTATAGAATCATATGTTAAAGTTGCCTAGCTACGATAATTGCACCAACTACATATAATTTATTTGTTTAAACTTAAGAAAATGGTTTTAATCATAGAATCATAGGATATAAACCATAAAGTTGCTAATGATAATTGTACCAACTATATATAATTTGTTTTGTTGTGCAAATCATTACATGCAGAATGGTCGGCTAATTATTTTGATAAAAATATAATTGGAGAATCAATAAGAAATCTTATTAAAAAAAAGAAAAATTCTAAAAAAATACCTTTTAAACTTCAAAATCCCGTTGACAAAGTCGTTAATAGAATTAATAAGAATAGTAATGCAATTAACAAATCATTTTATTGTTAAATCACCTATTTGATATTTTGAAGTTTAAATGGTATTTTTTTTAGAATTTTTCCTAAAAAAAAATCAATAAAGTAAACTTGGAAATTGATTTTTATATGTTCATACTTCATTATTTAGGGAATGATTAAATATTCATTTTATTTTCAAAGTCATAATTATCCATCCCTACATTTTCTTCTGGAGTATATATGTAGTGTGTGTGTCTATATATATTCCCATGACTTGTGAGTTACTAATTTATGTGATAATTTTTTTGGATGCTGATAATACGACATGAAGAGCCATAAGGAATGAAATATAATCTCAATTATTAGTCCTACTAGACCAACAAAAACATATAAGATTTAGGCGCCCATTGTATTAATAATTTTTTATCATTTATAATTACGACAAAAACAAATTAATATTCTAAGAAAACCTATAGGATTTAAAAGAGGGAGAAAAGATTTAAGGATATATGTGGGGTAAAGAAGAGAATGATTGCATTTTGTCTAGTGATGATAAAGTCCACACATGAATTTAAAATATTGCAAAATCAGACAAAATTTTATGCACCTTGAACAATACATAACTCTCGTACTCTTAATGTTTGACAATGACTTACAAATAATAATAATTTTGTGTTGATAATTTCCCAGCAATAATTAATTAGTCATTCGTCATTCGTCTATATATATTATATGGATTATTGTCTATCTAAAATCAGAGGTCGAAGGAATTAATGCTGCAATATTATATTGACTCTATTATAGTGTTACTGATGATGTGGAAAGCCACGTCCGATGGAAATTGAATTAATTTTATATTTTGAATATGATTTTATATATATTCTTATGTGATAATTTTATTAGACCATCACAATAATATAGCCAATCGGGTATTCCTTTTATATTCCTTTCAATCAATAATATAAAATTAATAAAATCTCATTACATCAAAGAATATTTGAAGATTATTGGGCATTTTAATTATGTGTTTTATTTGCCCATCGATTGAATATTTAAATTGTTGCTTTTGCACTATTATAAAACATAGATGATAATATAGTTGTTGGTTTTCAGTGTGGAATCCTTATCCTTTTCCTTCTCCTATCGTTTTCCTCTTTTTCCTTTTTTTCCCCTTCAGTATATACCTTTAAATTATAATATGAATAGTTTGGATTTAATATTTTATAGGATTATTATTATTATTATATTTTACAAATTATTTTTTATTTTATTTATATTGCAATTATGAATTATGTAAATCATATCATAAAAATTTAAATTTATTATTTATATTTATAATAACTTTATAAAACATTTATTTCTTTTCTTGATTTAAGAGTAGCTATGAGAATACAAGAAGAAAATAAAAACGAGAAAGCTGAGAGGATCCAAACCCATTATTAGTGTGTTTGGATGTGAGCAAAAATAATGGTTTTGATGTCAAATCATGGTTTTGGTGTAAAATCATTCAAATACACTAAAATTTTGAAAACCTTAGTTTTGTTACAAAACCATGGTTTTGTTTTTTATGCTTGTGGGATCCATATTCCTCTCTCTCTTCTATCTTTCTTTCTTTTTTTTTAAATTCTTATAAATTTAATTAAAAAATATAGCAATTTAATTAAAAAAATTTAAAGATAAATATTTAAAAAAATTAAAAATTTAATTAAAAAGATTTAAAAATTTAATTAAAATTTTTTATTTTTGACTATATTAAAAAAATTAGTTAAATTAATTAATATCACATATAAAATTTTTTTTGTATTTATTAAGAAATTTAATGTTAAATATTAGGTAAAGGTGTAAATTTAAAAATCAAGCTTTTTCTTGAGGGGCGTTTGATACAAATAAGTTTTGGAAGGGACAAATAATAATAAATGATTAAAAAGAGTGCAAATTTAACAGAATCGTTAAATTTGATCTTACACCGTTAAGAGTTTTATTTTCTTATTGTTAATAAAATATAACATATACTTTATGTGTAATTATCACAAAAGTTAATGTCTTTTTTAGTAATTTGACCACTAAAAAAAGTGATTCCCAACCTAATATCCAAACACTCGTCTTATTAAAATAACTTTTTTACCCATAATCTATTCTTCTCATAATCTATTAAAAAAATTACTTTTTTCACTTTTTCAATAAGCACTTAAAATTCAATGGCACTAATAATATAATAATAATTTTTCTGGAGAAGGGGACTTTTTGGCCCTCAAAGATTCATCTGATTTGTGATTTCGTCCTATGGTTTAATCGATATTAATTAATTCTGTCCCCATAATTTCAAAACATCAAATAAATAGTCCTTATGCTTTGAATTTAGTTCAGACATCAAAGTTTTATCCAAGACGTTTAATACTTTTTACCCTAAAATTAGTCTTCGGATCAGATTTATTTGACATTTTAAAACCATAAATTTAATATTTATTTGAAAATAATAAAAATTTGAGGACAATTTATTTCATAATTTGAAAACCATAAGGTCTAAATTAATACTTATTGAGATATGGGGATCGAATTGTAAATTAAGTGAAACTTTGAAGGATAAAAGTTTCCTTTTCCCTAATTTTCATACATCTCACATAATTGACATATTAACAATCCTATTATAAGTAATTTTCATGATTTATCTGGTCTCAACTCTCAAAACATGGATGGGTAAAAAAAAAACTTTACAAACACCTAGGAACAAGATTGAAGTTATGAAAGTTATTGGCTGTAAGAAAAAAATCCATTTAAAATATTGGGATCAAACAACAATTTCTAAAACCTATTAGGGTAGGAAAATAATTTTAAAAACATCGGGGTTAAAATAAGATTCATAACTTTTTTTGCACTTAACTATATATATATTAAAAAAAAAGCACAGATCTGATTTGAGAAACTATTGCTATCAAAGTGCATTTCACAAAATCTTCTAGAGGCCGAATTTCAAGTAGACATTAGTGGGCAAGGATTCATATAAAAAATATTGGGTTAAAATTTTCATCAAAGAAAGCCATTAGACTATAACGAAATGGATCAGAGAAAAATCCAAGATGTTATTGCCCAATAAACATAGCTGGGAAAAAGGAGCCCGTTTACCTTTTTCCAGTATATCAGCAATGAGCTAAATTATTTTGTATTCCTTCTTATTTTTTTTATAAGAGTCTAAAATTTAAAGTATCTTATTTTTTTATCAAAATCTGATAAAATTTATCTAAACATTTAATAAATTTTCTTAATTTTACCCCTCATTAATTATATATATTACATAAATTAAAAGGTTGGTGATCTCTCCATAATTAATTCCCTCATTTAAAGAGTTTTATTGTAAAAAAATACATTTTTTACAAAATAACAATAAATACATGACTTAATTAATTTCTATAAATTGATTAACTATATATTATAATTAAAAGAAGAAAAAATAATTTTTTTTACGGAAAATCATAGTATGGTCCCGAGAAAAAAAAAGTCTCAGTATAAAATTTACCATCTAAAAACTCAAAGGATCTCAGTGATATAGATTCAAATTGCGAAATTATTTGGTTGCCCTTATTGTCAATATGACACGTAAACTTGTCAACGATGACACTATAACTTATCAATATGGCGCACACACTTGTCAATAGTAACATTATGATTTATCAATATGGCTCATACATTTATCAACAGTAACACTATGACTTGTCAATATGACATATACACTTGTTAACAGATCGACTTATCAATGGTAACATTATGACTTGTCAATAAGGACAAATAGGCAATTTCACAATTTGAATTTATATCACTGAGGTCCATTGGAAGTTTTTAGATAGTGAAATCATATACTACGACTCTTTTTTGATATTTTTTTTCCTGTTCCTTAGAATCATACTTCAATTTTCCCAAATTTTTAATCGAGGTTTGTCTATAAATATTCCCCTTAACACAATTAAGTATAAGGGAAAACCCCCCCCAAGAACTTTAAAAATAATATCAAAATGGTTTTCAAATATTCATAATACTAAAGAGGACTAAAGAGGTGTTAGAGCTTAATTCGCCCTTTTTAAAATAAAAAAGAAATGACAGAATTGTCTCTTAGAGTTTAATTTTCACTTTGACAGAATTACTTATGAAAACTTTATCCTTGTGAAATCTTTATCAAAACTTGTGAAACTTTTATCATATCTTATAAATTTTGATTCGCAACTAGTGAAATTCTTTTAAAAAAGTTGTGAAATTCTTTTGAAAACTTATAAAACCTTTATTAAATTAATAAAACCTTAATAAGATCTTGTGAATCAAAATTTGCAACTTGTGAAGTTCTTACAAGAAATGGTAAAAACTTGATCTTACATTGTGAAAACCTTTATCTTTTCCTTTTATTTTTACAATGAGAAATCGCGCCTTGCTCTCTGTTCTTAATTTTAAACTTAGAATTACAATTATATTATTTCCTTTTAATTTTAAAAAGAACGAATGAGACCCTAACACTTTTTTTGTTTTATAAATATTTAGATAATCTTTTTATCTTTTGACCTTTTTAAAGTTTTTTTTAAATAAGTATAATATGTAGCAATACACAACATATACCTCCCAAGAACTTTTTAAAGTTCTATTGTCCTAATTATTTCCCCATCCTTATCTCCTTTTTTTTTTCCCTTGAAGATCTAGTGGAAAAAGATGATTTTCCAACTTGACAAATCATAGTGAGACTTTTGTGACACACAGAGATTCAAGTGGTAAGGGACCATCCACATTCTACTCTATCACGGTCTCTAACACTAACTTATCAGTACACTGTTCATAGGTTATACAAATGAGAGCCAATCCTCAAAGACTAAGCAATTTACAAAGGAGACTCAACTAATTGCTCAGACCATGAAAGCATTACCTCCAACACCTTTACCTAGGAAGTGCCTGTATGCTATCATTGCTATGTAACCCAAAATAAAATAATCCTCCCTCGTGTCTTTAATATATAAAGACCAACTAATTTTTTTTTATGAGATTAAAAAAACGAAGCAAGTCACCTTAATATATTTATATTTATTATTTTTTAAGTTAATTTGTATCACCTATGAACTTATATATAATCTAATGATATATATTATAAACTAAAATTAAATAATTTATTTAGCTTCTTTAATCTCTCTAAAAAAAATTAACCAACTCTTATATTAAAAATTAGAGGAAGTATCATATCTTCAAATAAATAATAAATATCCACCTAGGAAGAATTCGAGTATTATTTGCGCTGCAATCTTCATGAGTTGAAGAATAAAACTCCCCATGATATTTATATACTTGCCCCCCTCTTTATACAAGAGTTGGATAATTTTTGGATATTTAAAAAAGTTAGTTAAGTTAATTAGTTATAATAAGAGTGTTGACTAAGGTTCTATAACCTGGACTAGTCATTGAACCGGTCGGGGTACTAAGTCAAGGGTCAGTGGATCAGATCAGAGTCAAACCAATAAGAAATTAAATATTTTAGGCTTATTTATATAGAATTCTAAAAAAAATGATTCAAAAAAAATTGCTGAACCGACCTAGTTTGGCTGTCGGTTTGACGATTCCCAGACTGATACAAGTTCACAAACCCCGGTGTTGACTTTCCTAAAATACCTTCATTAATCATGTATACTAAAAGTACCCTTTAAGAAAGCTCTTAATATATACAATCAACACCGATACTTCAAGAAAAAAAATTGTAAATTTGTGACTGGTTCAAGGTTTTATATTTAAAATCTAAATGAATATTCTAATGAGCACTTGGGTCTGTTTGAGAAAGTAATGACAAAAAGTAGTTCACATAAAATTCTTTTAACAAACTTACCTAAATCCCTTTGAAAAAACAAACTTTTAACGCTAAAGATAATCTCGTACGAAGGAGGTTGCTGCAGAAGTGATGACTATGGCTTCCTTGTGGGATGGTTTCTACTGTTCATGGACAATGACTTCTCAGTCCAAAATGCTCCCAAAATAGAAACACGAAGCAGTGATTGAAAAATTAGCCTACAAAACAGTGAACAGGAACACAGCATCGATTGACTCATGCGGTCATGCCTAATTATTCACAACCCACAAAGCCTCTTTCTTTTCTTGCGTACTCGGAAGGGTTTGTTTGGATCGTAATCCCAAACATGCTTGAAAACACCTCGTCTCTTTCCCTCCCCTCAAACATCACACCATCGTCTCCAACCAACCATTTCTTAAACCTTCAAAGAAAATTAAACATCCAACACAATATATAGCTCCCCCCCCCCCCAAACGATTCAGCACTTTGAAGCATCACTTGGTAACAAATTAATTCGTGCACAGTAATGGTTATGACTCTGTATTTTAGATGGTGAGTTCAAAGGAAACAGTGATCCAACAATGATGAAAAGAAAGACGCATAATAGTATCTGCTCAAACATAGGCCAAAGGAAAAAAAATAACTGGAAAAGAAAACATACAACAAGCCGGGGATCGGGAAACCTGGAAAATTCGACCAGATTTTCTTCTTTACCGCGGCAGCATAAACCCGCCATTGAATCAGAATGAGTGAAATCCGAGTCCAACTCCTTGAGCTTATTGTGCTTCTTCAATCTTGATTCTGATTGCAGCTGACAATTTCTTTCTTGGTCCTTGATGAAGCTGCAAGTTTCCATGAATCCTGTAGGAGAAGAACAGAGTGAAAATTACATTGAGAAAGTAAAACAGAGAGGTAACATAGTGAAATTTGAATGTGGCACCTTAAAGGAGAAGGGAGTTCGGAATTCTCTGATGAGTTCAATGGCGAGAATCAGAGGAAGCAGAGGACGGCTTGTCAGAAACGCCGTCATGCTCCTCTTCACCCTGGATTCGTGCTGGAATGCGGAAACCAGAGAAGCTACTGGAGTCAAATCCGATTCCGCCGGCGATGGAAGACTGGTGGTGGATTGTCGGTGGAAGATAGTGATGGTGGTGGTGGTGATCAGTTGTGGATGAGTCTATCCAAGCACGAATTGAAGGATTGTTACTGGACTGAAGGGGTCCCCTCTGAGTAAGATACTGGCTCTGGCCGAACAGCAGCGGCGGCAGAGTCGGCATCGGCGACGGCGAGTTGAAGATAAAACCTCCTCCTCCGGCGTGGCCACTATTACCAGTATCAGCAGCAGCAGCACCATTCCAAGCTTGCATTCTATGCAATCGACCATGTTCCTCTGGGAAAGAAGAACCGTCGAACCCTAGTGGGATCGTTGCAGAGAACAATTGTTCGTTCTGTTGATGTTGATGGTGGTGGTGCTGAGTCTGAGTTTGAGCTTGGTGAAGCAGAATCGGGTCCTGGAAGGACTGGAGCGAGAGCCGTAGATCTTGGTTCTGGCAGGCGCCACTAGTTCGCGAAACCAAATCTGGTGCGTAATTATGAAAATGAATCGACGAAGAATTCGTCTCTGGCGCCGCCGGCGCAACAATCGGGAAGAAAGACTTGATAGAGTCAGCAATGTCAGTGCCCAAAGACGGCAGCAGAAAACCCAACCCTCCGCGGTTAGGGTTTTCACCCAATTGTTCAAAAATCCGTCCGCCGTTTCCCACCGGCGTACTTGTTTCCCGGCTACCAGAAGCCATCTCATCCTCGGCCGCCGCACAGTGAACTCCAATCGGGCTCTCGTTCTCGTTTACATTCTCGTTCACCAGCTGATTCTGCTCTCGCTCCGGCTCTTGCTGGACATTTTGATTTACCGTATTGGGGTTCCATGCCGGAAGCTTGGCAAGCTCATCTATGGCGGTTTTGGCATTCTTAATGAGCCAATCGACGGCTTTGCTGGGGCGGTCGTAGCCGAGGCGGTCTTGGACGTCGTAAAATTGAATGGCGGTATGAGCAGAGAGACGAACTCGCCGATCTCTTGGTCCCTTGGCGGTACACACCTTACTGTGACGGTCTTTGCGTCCGGTGGAGCGAACAATGTGACCTCCTTGAACCTCCACGATCTCTCCCACTCCACCCCTCATCGCCAATCTCGACGACGTCGTTGGCGGTCGCTGGTGATGATTGCCACTCTCTCCCATCTTTGTTGCATATTCGAGGGTAGCAGTAACGGAAGAAGAAGAAACCGGAGGAGGAGGAGGAGGAAGGAGATACGACCGCTTCTTGGGAAGATGATTTACAGAGCTCTGTTGCTCTGCGTCTAATCCTGCATAAGAGTGGTTTCGTTGCAGATATTGAAGATGAAAATGAAGGGCGGGGTCTTTAGGAGATGTAGAAAGCGAAGAATCCTGGTCCTCGTCGTCTTGGTGTTGCTCTACATGCCTGGAATCGAGAAGAGGGTTTTGATGAGGGAAATGGTGGAAAGGGTGAAAGTGATGACGTTGGTTGCTTTGAGGATCCAGACTCAGAAGCTTGTTGTTCTTTTGGTGTTCCAGCTTTTTGAGAGGAGGTATCGATTGATTTTGTGGAGCTTCCGATGACGACGACGGTGACTGGTTTTTACAGTGATAGGGGTTGTTGCAGAAGAAGCAGAAGCCTCGGGCGTTGTGCAACCGTCAACAGTGTGAGACCTGAGATTTCTTGTGCTGAGGCAAGCAAAAGTACCTGCCATTCATTCAATATTACCAGTTGTTCCATTCCCAGAGAAACAGAAAATAAAGCAAAAAGCTCTTAACTCAGAAAAACCCCATCAAGAGAGAAGAACGTCGTTAAAGAAACCAGACCCCTCTTTCCTTTCGCTCTAACCCATCTCCTTCTCTCTCTCTCTCTCTCTCTCTCTCTCTCTCTCTCTCTCTCTTCTATCTACACCACTTTATGGCTTTTGGTAGTTGTGCTTGTCCTTTATGTACTGCTATGATCCACTCAACCAACCGGGGAAGAAATCAAGATAAACATTCTAGTTGAGTTTGGGCGGGTTAATAGTCACTGGTTATTATTATCATCTCACTGAAACAAGCTCAGGATTGCAGATAGTGGAGAAGGTGAGGGTGATGTAACCGTAATTTGTATTAAGAGGGCATTTTTTTGTTAATGATGATGATGATGTGGCAGTGCTGTTGATGAAAAAACTAATAGATGGATACTTTTTAAGTTTTTCCACAATTTTGGTTGAATGAGGAAAAAGGAACAAGAAGAGGGTGTGTCCCAAGCTTTTACTTTATGAGAGGTTCTTCATATTACTGCAGATGCCATCTTCACCACCTCTCTCTTTCGCATAAACACTCTTCTGCCCCTTTTCTTCCGCTTTCCCTCTTTCTACTCTTTTGGAAATATAAGAGAAGGAAAACTTTAATAAGTCCAATTTTTTTTATTTGACTCTGAGTTTTTTTTAAAGATTTAGAGTGTAAATGGTTTTTATTTTTTTAATAAGTATATTTTTAATATACGAACTTGTGTTTTCATCTTTAAATGAATTAATTTCAATGCTCATTGTAATGATAAACATCAAGAGTTATTAATCTCTGCATATCATTTAGATTTTATTTGAATGGTTTGGATTTTATTTTATTTTTTTACAAAAAGTTATTTTAATATATACAAAATTTAAAATAATATATTTTCAAAAAATGACTATTTGATTTTAAAATCATTAGTGGAAAACCTTAAATATAGACTATTAACATTTATTTGTATTGTGTAGATCTTACCATAGTAAATAACTTTTGATACCTATCATTGTGAGGAGCACTGAAACTGGTTGTCTTTTTAGGTGGATCTAATTTTAAAATGAAGTTAAAAATTTTTAATAAGAAAAATATGTAAAATAAAAAAATTATTAAAAAGTTTTAATCCCATTTTCTATTTTTTTTTTAAATCAAATTCATTAAATTTTTCTTGGGAAAATCTCATACAATGCTACTTGAAATAGACATATTCTAAAACAGGTTGATAAATTTAATATATCTCTAATTAAATTATTGACCTAATTTAAGATTTTAAAATATGGGTTAAATAACTTTATTACCCTCTCCTTACCTCATCTCTCATTTTAAAAGGGTTTTAGTGCTTTCTAACTTATTTTTTCAACAAGTGTATATATATAACAACATTAATGTCTACTAAAACAAAATATGATTCGTTTAAGTGAGTGATTGGAAAACACCTAAACCACAGTTTCAGAAGCACTTTTCCACAAATTGAAACAAAACTCCTCTAAATCAAAGAAATTTTTTTGTAGTTTGGAATGATCATCAGGAATAATTCAAGCCAAAAGAAAGGTAAGCATGACCCAAAAACAATTAAATGATTTTTAGCTAAATATTGACAATATAAAATTTTATTTTTGACTTGAATTTTTTTTGAATGAGAAGAAAATTAAATTAAATTAATAAAAAAATATTACTTATGTGATATTATATATCAAATATTTTCATTAATGGAATTTAAAAAAGGTTTCATTAACATAAAAAACCAAACTAAATATCACACATGTAACAAGTGAAAATTGTGTGATTAATGAAGTTTAATTTTATTTCTATTAAAATAAATAAATTTCTTTTATTGAAAAAATTTAAATAAAAATTATTTAATTGATATTGGGGTTATGTTTTTCATTTTATTCTTTGGTTTGAATTATTCGTGATAATTCTTTCAGAAAATTCTTTTGATTTACACAAATCATATTTTATTTTACTATGTATTAATGTTAATACACACACACATATTTATTTAAAAAATAAGCTTCAGTTTTACAAAATGACAAAACTTTTTTAAGAGAGAAAATATGATAGAGGAGAGGAGAATACAAAAAAGTCATTTTGTTTATATTTTAAAATCATAAATTAGGTTATTAACTTAATTAATAATTTATTAAATTTAACAACATGATTTAAAATTTTTCTATTTCAAACAACTTTATATAGGATTTTCCCATTTCTCTTTCTCTGTAAATTTTTGAGACCTTACCCTCCCCTCCCTTAGAGAGCCCCAACAAAAGAGACCTTAATCTATATTGAAGGACGAACCGGCTCACAAGCCTACCTTAATCTACGTGTTGGAGAAGCTGGCTAACCGCAACAATTTTAACTCATCTTACTGTAGTTAGGTGGAACTAGTATTAAATTTTAAATTTCACCGATTATTAAAATTATATTTAAGCATTGCATATCTCACTACAGCTATATAAGCATTATTAGCGGGCCAATAGGCCAACAAACATTTTTAAAAACTTTTTATTAAATTTTAAATTTTTATATACTAAATCTAAGCTCTTTCTATATTTTTATAAAGTCGTGTGATTGACTACTCAAAACTTCAGGCAAAAAAATGACTTAATCTCAAAATTTTCAATAATATATATATATATATATATATATATATATATAATCTTATTTTACATAATTATTTTTGTCAATATTAAACATGGAATCAAGTTCTTAACATAACATAAGGCTATAATTAAATTAAGTGTAAAGTAATAATTCTATTTTAATTAAAGTTAAATAAAAAAAATGAAAAAAAGGGCAAGCTCGCCTTGATGGATTGTGGGTTGGGCAACGTGCGCTGAAAAAAGGTAAGGTTTTGAAACTTGGACCAAACCGTTCGATCCGGCATAGGAACCAACCAACTGGCCGGTGAACTGGTCCGGTCCGGTCCAATAATTTTGTATTTAAAAAAATCAATTTTTTAAATTTTTTTAACGTTTCATATTAATAAGTATAAAATATTCAATTTCTCACCGGTTTGACTTCGGTTTAGCTCCAGTTTGACTCCGATCTGATCCACTGACCCTTGACCAAATACCCCAATTGGTTCAATGACCGGTCCGAGTTTCAGAACCTTGGAAAAAAGCCACCTTTAGAGGAGCTACTATTTTGATAACATTGCTAGTATTTAGTAGGCAATTTGTGGGTATCTCTATAAGTACTCTTTAAATCTGAAAGCGTGTTCTAATCCTAATAAGCCCTCATAAACTAATTCACCTAAACTTTTTTATTATAAAAAAAAAGAGGTTGGGTGACAAAACAATATTGTAAAGCTCACTATCATTTTTATTTAATTTACTCTTATTGGGGCATTATTTAAAAATTACACCATCTTTCTTAAGATTACACATTTTAAAATTTTTATATTTATAATCTCTAATATTAAACCTAATTTATTATTCCATCAACAGAATCTAAAATCTTGAATTCCCAAAATGAATAATTAGTAATTACAGTATCACACACAATGTAAATTATTTCATTGTTTGGCCAAATACAGTGAAAATTATGAAAAGGTGTGGCTACTCACTTCTGTCTAAGGGTGTTCAAAAATCAGACTGGGGTTGCGATCTCCCAATCTTGGTCCCGGTCTTGGTCTCAGACCCGTTAATTTTGAGACTAGGAATGGGATGAGATTGGAAATTTTTTATTTATATTATTATATTAATTAAATTTTTCGTAATCTAGTATTTAAAATGACTATTTAACGCCTAACAATGCCATAATAATCACACAAATTGATTTAAAATTGAATAATAATAATAATAATAATAATAATAATAATAATAATATTATTATTATTATTATTATTATCACCTTCATCATCTTCGTTATTATCTTTATACATTATAAGTTAAGATTAGTAACACGATATATACGATTTAGCTCCAATTAAAGTTGTAATACATATATTATCAAATGATAACTTAATTGGAGTAAAAAATATATAAAAGTACAAAGATAACATAATTTATAAGATAAAAAATAAAATAAATAAATAAAAACCGGGACCGGGATCACAAAGGGTGATCCCGATCTCGGTTCCAATACATCTTGGTCTCCATCGGGACGAAAAATTTCCGGGTCAAAATATTCGGGACCGGCCAGGACAAGTGAGATCATGATACTTTGAACACCCTCTACTTCAGTCATCACATACAAAAGAATATCATGATGTGTCGTCATGCATACGTAGTTTAATATTTAAAAAATTAATTTTATATTTATAATTATTTTTTATAATGATAAAGTAACATTTTAATTTTTATGTTTATTTTATCGATTATTTATCACACTATACCATTCCACAATAAATGTGTAAAATATTGGGAACAAAGAATTTTCATGATCACTGTGTTGGACTGCATTACCGTTATTTTTTTTTAATACGCATTACCGTTGTTTCTTTTTAAACGTGCACTATTTACAATCTATTTTCTATTTGTTTTTTGTTGTTGCTTTATTAAATGAAAATAGTTATTTTACATTTAAACAAAAATACACTCATGTGATTAATTTAGAAGGAAGCGTGATTTTCAAAATATTTAACCTTTGTGAAAAATACAATCAAATAGTTTATAGCACTTAAACACTTTTCTTTATTTTAAAATTATTTTATCTGTTAAGTTTTAAAAACTGAATTCAAGGAATATCCCAACTCAAACATTGTACAAGAAAATATTTCAGAAAAATTCCTTCAAAATATCAAAATCCCACATAAGTTTTATTTTCCTACCATAGTTTATGTATTGACTACACTTTAATAGCAATTCTAAACTCATTTTAATAGAAATAATTGATTTGATATTTTCAAAAGCTTGCATTTTTAAAATAAGCAAGATCTTCTATAAAAAAAAAAAGTAAGATCTTCTATAATTTGGCCATGTTTGGTATAGCTTAAACTTAAAAAATAAGTGCTTTTCATATAAGTCGAGACAAAACTCCTCTCACATATTTACCTTATATACCGTAAATCACAATTAAAAAGTACTTTTAAAGATTCTAATCGCTATTCCAAACATCAACATTGTAACTGTTTCAAGTCCTCTTTGAGTCCTTTAATATCTTTCCTTTTATTCTATGAATCCCATCTCCATTATTAGATCAAGAAATAGATTATTCAAATTTAATATTTTTTAAAACATCACTTACTATAGTATTATATAAAAATAAATAAATAAATTCAAATTGTTAAAATTTGATTCACGCTTGTAGTGTAGGAAAAAAATTAATTTATAACAGATTTTAATAATATTTTTAAGAAATATTAAATTTGAACCGTTTATTTTTTTAATCTAAGAGTGGAAATGGAATTTTAAAAAGAAGATGAGATAAATGATTCTAAAAGGATATTGATATATTAATTGAAGATAAAATGGTTAGGATTGAACTTTAGAAAAAAGACAAAAAAATAAAATACCACATGGAGTCTTGAACTTTTAAAATACCAAACCAGTTAATTCATGCTAAAATGAGTTGTCAATTGTAGTCAAGTATAGTTAATACATATACTCTTCTAAAAAACTAAGACTAATTTAAAATTTTGAAATTCAAGTGATAATTTTTTTTTCTTTGAACTTTCATATTATGAAGAAAAAAAAATCTTTTAAGGCAAGGATCTGGTATTTTATGATGACGATAACGATGATAATGATAGTATATCTTTTCCTTCGACTTTCTTTTAATCTTTTTTGAAAAGGCATATATGACATATAGTTGTGTGCATATTAATTAATTCTCCTAATCTGTTCTTTGTTCATCATATGAATAAATCAACTGTTTACTTAAAGCAGCTTCGTATAAATAAATAAATATGAAACTTAGGATCGTCATTGAGATTGACCTCAATCAATGCACATATCCAGTTTCGAACCAATAAAAAAGAATTGCATTCATGATGAAGACTCGATCGATGAACAGCATTTCTCCAAAATGAATGATAGCGATATATACGTAACATGACACTAAAATAAAATAATATATCATTACAAAAGGAATGGATGCTTCTCCAAGTTTCATATACATATAATAGTATTTTTCTTTTAGGAAACTCTTATAAGTAATTATATAGAATAATTGGTCAAGAGTGTGTGAGGACCATCTTTGCCTCATCATTTCTCCATCACCATTTTGGTGTTGGTGACTTGAGAAAACTTAAAAATCAATTTTCACCTTTTCTATAGCTTTTCTTCATGCATATATATGGACCACAAAATACACACACACACACAAGCAACTAATTGTGGAACATCTATTTCAGAAACAGAAATACTTTGCGACCATCATCACTTGGCGATTGAATTTGAATCCCAGTAGTACAGTGTACCCTATAGCTACTACTTTAGAACTGTTATGATTTGCGTGTGAGATACACACACTGATATTTTTAATTATTTGATATGAAATGATGCTCAAATTGAATGCATGTATATATAAAATCACAGAGAATAAGAAAAAGGAAACTAAAAGCAGCAGTGTGTGTGTGTATAAAAAGCATAAAAGCAAACCTGGTGGAGCTGAAAGAGAGAGAAACTTTGTAAAGCAACAAGATAGGGTTTCTGAGTAGAGGCACGAGGAAGATAATACTCTCGCAATGAAGAAGGTAATACAAGTTGAGAGCTTGTCTCTGATGATGTTTCTGCGAAGTTGCAGTTTTCAGGCTTTACTTCATTTGGAATCTGCCAAGTTTATAAGGTTAAAAAGGTCAGAGAGAGGTCAAGCAATTTGAGAAGCTTTATGAGCATTATACTTTCCACAATTCTTAATATATATAGGATCATTCTTACATCAAGTTTCTTACTTCCATTACATCAAATTTTCCAATCACGTACATGACAACATATCCTTTTTTATTCCATTTGGGTTTATATTTAAATGATAACAATTCAAAAATATGGCACATGGTTATATGTAATTGAAGAACTTGACGAAATTGATATAAGGAACTTGATCTAAGTATTTTTCATATATATAATGCTCATTGACTTAGAGAGATTAAAGAAGTTAAATAAATTATTTTAAAGTATTTGTATTTATCTTTTTTTTTAAATAATTTGTCTAACTTATAAACTGATATATGATCTAATAATACACAACATATATTATAATTAAAAAATTTATTTAGTTTCATTAATCTCTCATAAAAAATCAATTGAATCTTATATATATTAAATATCAGAGGGAGTACTTTATAGTTGTGTCACAATTAAACTTCAAAATGTCTCTTCATGTTTAAAAGATTCTAATTAATGGTTTATATATATAGGAAATTTTAAGTTTTTGAAGCATAATGTCGAGTCCATCTGTTTTTTATTTCCAAGTTATATATATATTATTATGAATAGAAGTATGAAAATGCGTTGGTATGTTTCATTTTTCCTTCAGATGATTCAGCTGAAATAATAATTTGGCACAAGCTAAGAAAGTATAATTAATTTTCTTTGATTTAAGGAAAAATATTAACCATATAGAATTGATCAAGACTCTTCACTTTTTGATTGTCTATCTCTGATATTTGTCTTATTGAAAATAATAAAGAGAACTTTTGGTCAGACATGATCTTGCCTCCGAGATAGTCAGATAGAGCATCATGAAATTTTTCTCTAACTAATATTCTAGCTTTAGAAAAAAAAAAAACTGCCTAATGTGGTTTATTCTGAAAACAAAACCTGTCAGTATATTCCCCAAAAAAAAAAAAACAAAAGTTGATGGATTCTTTTTCTTGAGTTTTTATATTTCAACTTTTTGTCTACGAGGGGTCGAGGGCTATCATATAATTAAATATTCAATAACTTGAAATAATATATACTTTAAAGTAAAACAAAGCTATATAAAGATCCGGGATCTACTTTGCATGCCAGTCAATTAAGGCAACACGAGCTTTAACATAAGAAAGGGAATTTTTAAGGTAAAAAGTTGGTAAGCTCGATGCAACTTTCATTAGAACCATATATATAAAATACCTTTCTGTCATTTGATAATTAAGATATAAATGCTGAGATCATAGGTTGCCTCCTACATTTGGTACTGTTGGGACTATTTATGGTACTGTTAAGGTTAATGCTTCAATTGCCTTCGAGTTCCGAATCCAAAACAGTAAAAAGCCAAATCACAGATCCTACGTAACTTTAGCTATAAAAAAGCCTCCTCCACCATCGAAAGTTTAATCAAATTAAACTAATACTACGTAACTTTAATATACTTGGGAAAGAATAAAAATAACTCTGAATAGTAACCCTACCTAGCTAGCATGTTATATATATGAACCTGAAATGCAATAGCTAGCTATTGATAATGACGGTTTAGGAAGATTAATTAATTATGGATACGTGTAACCTGACGAAAAGTTGGTGTTTAAGATTAATTAAATACATAGGCGTTTGATTATTATATATAGAGAGAAAATTGGTGGTGCTAATTAATTAAGGTTGATCACAATCCTCGACTATATGCTTTTGATCTTAAATAAACACACAGAAATCTTCTATTGGAGGGTTGAAAGGCAATTAGTTAGGTAGGCAATGAGCAATATTTTTAAGTTGAAAATTTGTTGGTACAGAAGAATTTTGGTGCTCAAGGCACTTAAGGCTCTCCCTTTTAGGAGGAATTAAGGTAGGGGGGACAAGAAACCATGTTTTCTATTCTTAAATGAATATGCCATAGGACAATCCGAGGTTTCATTTTTCAAACTACGTACTCTTCCTGGATTTCCCCCCTTGTCTTGCTTCTTCATGTTTTTTTTTTTTTTTGCCTTCTTTTTATTATTACGTTTGGTGTTTGTAGAATTATATGTAGACGCTTTTCTCACTTTGTACATTGAGTTTGAAATGAGTTCCATTGTTTATAATTCATCAATGGTACTCCTCTTTGGTTCTATTTATATGATAAAAAGAAAGTATTTTTTATTCTTGACATGACTAACCTTGCTAAATTTATTATATGAATATACAATTTTATTCTTAATTTATCAATTATTTTTAGACTTTTGAATCGTTGTCAATCAAAACCAAAGCAGGTATATACTTACTTTCAATTTTCATTTTTAACTACAAAGGGGCATTTTAGCTTTTTAACAACATTCAAAAACCCCTAATTAAACCTCCTGACCTTATTAGGAATTTGTTAAAACGTAAAAGTGTACATATGAATTTGAATTATTTTCCATGATGATAAATTATTTTTCATTGGCCAGTTAATAGCAATGTGCCCTGAGGGCATAGATGTTTATAGTTCAAATTCTCTCAAAATAATAATAATAATAATAATAATTTAGGCGTTGTTTTGATTCTATCTTTATTTTTTTTTCGAATGATTTTATGAAAATATTTCTTACAACGAGTTTTGTGGAAAAAATAAAAAAAATGTTTGGATGATTGTTTTAAAAGATCATATTTGAGAAAAAAAAAGTTTGAAATAATGGCTCTAAAAAATCATATTTGAGGAGATGACAAGCACCGAGCAGATTTGAGAGTAAAAACAAAAGGTAGACGTAGACAAGAAAACGAAGCTTTGGCGAGATCGACTTCGAGAGGCAAGAGCTCAAGCTGTTGGCCACTAAAAGAAACCAGGGTCATGCTCCGCTTTTTACCCAATTTTACAAAATAAAAAACATATTACTATTTTTTATTTTTCGAAACATTTAATTGAAAATTAATTATCAAACAAGTTATTTTATTCTTTTAAAAAAAATAAAAGGCTTATATATTTTTTTAAATTTTACTTTTACATTTTTGGCATTATCTAGATGCATGACATTTTAGTTTTCTTAATTTTGTAAGAATAAGCATATAACTATTCAATGCATGTTTTTTTTAATTATTGTTGTTGTTATTATTTTGCAATATATGTTAAGTATTTTGTAATTATAATCAATATAAAAAGTAACTAAAATGTGGGTCACATACTCTACAATAACAATCTGTAATTATATGGATGTAACTCTTCTCCGCTGTTTTTTCTATCCTAATTCTTTAATTTTCTTTGTTTTTTGTTTAAAAAAAGGCCAAATGGCATTAACAATTAATGTTAAAGTACATCATGAAAATGGGACAAGGATAGTAGGTTAATAAATTTGTATGAAGAAGGATTAACTTCTACTACATCTAAACTAGTAAATAAATAGAGAAATGACATAATATTCACCAAGACAATATCTCCTATTTTTTTGTATGTGACTATCTTGATTAATTGATGTCAAAAGCCTAAATGATATGGTCCCATGAGAGAATAAAGAAGATTTAATAATGAAAAAATTAATCTTTTGGTCTCTATATATAATTTTAACTTGATTATAACTCAGTCCTTACACTTTAACTCGATGCAACTCAATTCCTATAGCTTTAACTCAGTTGTAACTCAATTCCTCAACTTTGATTCACTGCAGCTTAGTCTCTATAGTTTTAACCATTTTATAATTTAGTCATTGTGTTTTAGAATAAAGGTCAACAACTAAATTATAAAATGATTAAAGTATAATGACTAAGTTGCAATGAGTTTTTAAGCATGTTTGGGATCACGATTAGGGATTTTAAAAATGTTTATGCACGTAAGTCGGGATAACACTTCTCTCACATACTTACCTCGTATACCGTAAATCATGATTAAAAAGTTGCTTTTGAAGACTCTAATCGCTATTCCAAACAAGTTGAAGGATTAAGTTATAACTGAGTCAAAATTATAAGGACTGGGTTGTACCAAGTTAAAGTGTAGGGACTGAATTACAACTTAGTTAACAATATAGAACCAAAAGATTAATTTTTCCTTTAATAATTTAGGAAAGATTGGAACCAAAACAGTTATAATTAATCAAATGATCCCCCTTATCTTCAAACCAACAGAAAGTGTTATAGAAGTTAACCTCTAAAGCTTATCTAAATATGAAATAGAGTATGACGCTTCTAACTCTATGTAATATCATGTTTAGAAGGTCTTAATTAAGAGAAATAATATTAGAAAAGTCTTATAACTTATCAATGACAAGTGAAAGAATAACCATTACTAAGTGGAGTAGCTATTATTAACAAGTTCTTGCACTTTTCTGATATTATTTTCTTTAATTGAGGCTTTAATGTCATTTTTCCTATAATATTCCAATAAGAATTATGAAAGACTGAATTCATATGCCACACAGAGTTACTGTAAGTCATAAATGAATTAATCGGATCATGAGTGAAAGCGATACCAGATATAGGAATTTTTTACTGCTTCTTTAGGACTAAAGACGAAGAGCTCCTGAAGAACAAAAGATTTCCTGCACCAACGAAAATCGCTGTACATTAATATTTTGTTTTTATTTTTACTTTAGTGGGATATTGTGAGGCTGTTTTTTTTTAATATTGCCGTATAAATACCACCAATTAATAATACAATATCCTACCATCTTACACATCCAAATCATAGATATATTATAAAAAAAGGTTGATATTTTAAACTATATTTGTATGACATTATATTAATTATTTAATGTAAATGTTGGGATTTTTTGGGGGTCTTCCTTCAGAGGCATGTCTTTTATGTTGTCTATAATCAGCAGCAATTTAAAATTTGATTGGTTGTTATGTAGTTAATTTGGATTAGTGGCAAGAAAAATGTAGCCTTATGATTCTGTTTGATTTAACTAAAGAGAATAAATATTAGACCTCTTATCAATGTCAGATTTTCCGAGCCAGTAATAAGCAATTACTATATGATAGTAATTCTTTTGAGCTTAATATACTTGTTTTTCTTAATATAAGATCCATTTAACTAATTTAAAAAGATTAAGAAAAACTAAATAAATTATTTTAAAATATTTACATTTATTATGTTTTAAACTAATTTGTTAGAATTATAAAATGATGATATATAATATAATGATACATATAATTATTTTAAAGAAAACATATAACATATGCTCTAATTAAGTAATTTATTAACTTTTTTAATCTCTCTAAATTAATCAATGAGTTTTGCATTAAGGATTGGAGGTAGCAGTATATTTTTTGCCAACAGTTTAATATACATAGAGACCGGCAGGATAAATTGGTTTCATCAAATATAATTGGATGATTTATCAGGAGTTTCTTTTATGAGTAATTAATGCTAATAACCTTTTAAAGTCATATTACATATAACTGTGTAAATTATTAATTTTCTATGTAATTTTTACTTAGGGTTAATTTTATTGAAAATCTGAAAATAGATGCCGTGTATGTACTATTCTAAGGATCACACATATCAAGTGAATGAGAAGTATAATCCACAGTTTTTTTCCCTTTAATATTGTTTTTTAGTCGTATGAAATTGTTTGTATTTTTATTAATTGTATTACTCTTAATATCTATTTGTACGAAGAAAGGGTAATTGGTAGGGGGGAAAAAGTTAAAAGGGGAGATTTAAAAGTCCACCGTAAGAATGTGAGAAGGGAGTAAGATTTTGAAAATTGAAGGCAAGTTTGTGTATTGCAACTTGTAGTGTTTAGGAAAGATTATTTGTGTAGGTTTTAAGGATAGAGAAAAGGTCTTACTAATTAAAATAAAATGGAGGTTTATTAACTATATTTTACTTTAATATAAATAAAATCCCAATAAGCATTTTTTTTTATTGTATTCGTCTAAAATCCTAAAAATGCCTTTTGTTTTGGCAAAAATTCCGAGTATTTGAGTCTTGAAGATATGTCGTGACTCTGGTGAAACTCAAAGCCTAATTCATCCAAACTCTTTTATAGTTTTATTGATAAAAATAATACTTTTTTTTAAATCTTATTGTCTATATTTATCGTTAATTCCTAATCAAAATTTTATCAGAAATATGCATTAACATTATTTTGAATCTTATTATCCAATAACTAATTTATCTTATTTTATATTATCTCATGTTCTTAAGATAAAATATATTTACCTAATTTAATTAGATTAATAAAATTAGTTAAGTTGGTTAATATGATATATATTTTTTAAGACTAATAAGGGTAAATTAGAAAAATATTGAAAAATTAAAAATTATATCTTATTTTTAGAATCAAGATATACTCCCTAAATATGTTTCATATTAAGGACCGAAGAGAGCTAGTATCTTGTTATTTTTTATTTTTTTATTATTTATATTGTAAATATGTATATGATCATCAAGGGGCCGGGCCGGCATCTCACACATGCATATATATTCCAACTTTTTTTTTATTGTATAAAACCATTAAACAGAAATATAGATACTTTTTGTAATTAAAATGTTTAAAAATTCTATATATATTGAATTAAAACCAAGCATAAAAATTTTCTATAATCTATATATTTGTTGCTGATAACAACATCACAGTAATCTCTAGATCTCCAGCTCTGCGCGTACAGCGTACTTGCTGCCACGTCGAATTTTCATCAAGTAAAGCAAGAAGCAGATTAATGCATAATTATTCGAATGATAATAAAATTTAAGTCATAAATTTGTGAAATTTATATTACAATAGTGAAATAATGATTTTATCAATTTTTTCTCTGCATAAAACATATAAATAAACTGCGACAATTTTTTATTACAGTTATTTGAATTCTTTTATAAATTAATTACAATTATTATGACATTTTTTATTAGAATTATATGTCAATAGCGCGTCATCCACTAAACTTGTTTTCCATTTTGTTTGGATTAGAAATATGAAAGGATTAATTTTCTATATCAGGCCCTATGATCAACATTATCATGACAAATAAAATTCCTAGCCAATTTACTAGAATATTCTTGCTCTCAAACAAACATACGATATAAATTTTGTACTTTTTTTTAGATCAATTATTTAAAATAATCAATTATTTATTTGAAAAAAAGGGATCATTATTAATTCATCAAGGCCCACCATGATTGGGACGATACCCTATTCGTATCATTCATTATGTTTACGCCGTAAGTTTATAACAAGTCGTTGTACGCTATCCGAACAAAATTGACATGTCAATTTTCAAAATATTTAAATGAAAATAAATAACACTACACTAATTATTGTCTTTAATTAATTGTACTTTCTTAAGTAATATAGTATTCCTTCTGATAAACAAGAATACAAATTGAGTTGCGGATAGAAAAAAACTGAATCAACTCTATGATTATTTCTGTGGATGGGAAAAAAATAAATAAATGTGCAGTTATGACCTGAACTATTTTTAGAGGTGTAATTTTGATCCTGAATTATTTTTAGGTGCAATTTTGACCATAAAGCAATAAAGTTGGAGTAATTATGGACCTCAACTAATGGAAGTGAAACTCCATTTGCCAGTCATTATTTTGTTTGGGGAAAATAACCATTTTGCCCTTACAATTTTGTGAAATTTTGTAATTTTGCTCTTAGCAATTGTGTGACACTTTTAAATTAGTAAATGACCTCCAAAAATTCTGAAATTTTTCAGAATAAAAGTAGACATTATAAGATTTAATTTGATAGGTCAAATTGAATTTTATTTGGTCAAAATGACCATTTTGCCCTTTTAATTTTTGCAATACTTGAAAAATTGAAATATTTGTCACCAAATTTTAAAAATTCATATATAATTGTATTGATATCAAATTGGGGTGGTTCCAAAGCCTATGTGACCCTTATTAAAGCTATTTTTATGAAAAAATATAAAATTTAGCCAATAGAAATCTCAACATTCCCAAAATTTTTATTTTTGAAGTCTGCTTCAGAAAAACGTTAAATTCGATAGGCTAAAACTTTTTTCTGGAGCAGACTTCAAAAATAAAAATTTTGGGAATTTTTAGGTTTCTATTGGCTAAATTTTATATTTTTTCATAAAACTAGACTTAATAAGTGTCACATAGGCTTTGGAACCACCCAATTGGATATTTATACAATTATATATGAATTTTTAAAGTTCGGTGACAAATCTTTCAAATTTTTCAAGTATTGCGAAAATTACAAGGGTAAAATGATCATTTTGACCAAATAAAATGCAATATGACCTATCAAATTAAAGCTTATAATGTTTACTTTTATTTTGGAAAATTTCAAAATTTTTGGAGGTCATTTACTAATTTAAAAGTGTCACACAATTGCTAAGGGCAAAATGGTTATTTTCCCCAAACAAAATGATGACGTGGCAAACAGAATTTCACTTCCGTTAGTTGAGGTCCACAATTGCTCCAATTTTATTACTTTAGGGTTAAAATTGCACCCAAAAATAGTTCAAGGTCAAAATTGCATCTCTGAAAATAATTCAGGGCCATAACTGCACCTTTACCAAAAAAAAAAAAAAGGAATCCCTATTTCAAAATCAAGTCATTATCATTAGATATAATTTTTAAAAATATATAATTACTATTTATGGGGATGTAATACCATTAATGGAGACATAATTTTCATAGCCTATATTCCCTTTTGAGGAAATTATGAAATAAAGGAAATTAAGGAATTTAACAATTATTAAATCATTTCTAAATATAATTGCTAGCGCAATCAAATATGAACAAACATGAGGAATAATAATTAACACATGTATTTAATGATTGATGGATCCGAATTGACCCATTTTTTAAAGAAACTGGGTATTATAAATTTTTTAAAATAAAATTAATTGATATCAATTTAAATTTATTTTATTACCTTATCTTCAAAATAGAGTAACCCTATTTTTCTTTGTTTTGTTGGATTAATGTTGCTCCCATTTGATGCATAGTATAAAATTCTAGAACACGTTTTTCCTTCAAGATTAAATTAATAATATGAAATTAACTGTCAATAAGCTCAAATTTTCTCACATTAATATAACTATTACAGTATTTACCTAATAAAATAGTATTGTCAATTGTCCCGTGTATAAATAAAACTTGTTCATTTTTAGTTTGTAGTTTTATTTTCGATGTATGTACGAAAAGGAAATAAAAACAATGTACCAAATAAAAAAGAAATAAAACTAGCCAAAAAGGAAATAAAACCAAAATTCGTATGATCCAAAAGATGATAACAGTATACACTAGTGTAGAAAAGACTTTTTACATGTGACGGAAATGACTTTTTACACTTGACATAAAACACGTGTAGAAACAATATGTGTAGAAAATCGAGACTTTCTACATGTGTCATAAACCACGTGTAGAAAGTCTCACTTTCTACACCTGATCTAACGCGTCAGGTGTATAAATTTTGAAAAGTTGAACTTTCTACACCTAACTTGAGGGGTCACGTGTAGAAAGTCGACACAAGAGATTGTAGAAAGTGACACTTTCTACATGTGACCTCTGAAGTCAGGTGTAGAAAGTCCCACTTTTTACACCTGACCTCTTACGTCAGGTGTAGAAACTCATTTTCGGAAAAAAAAAATAATTTTTATTTTTATGTAAACTTATTTACATAATAATAAACAACAAAACACCTGATAAAAAAAATAATTTGTAACAAAACTAATGTGAAATATCAAATTCTATCCAAAATATTAACAAAGCCATATGAAGGTACATAAACTTGGCCTAATTTTTACAACGAAATTTGTACAATTAAAGTCAAACCCAATACCAAACAGTGACAATAAAATTCAACATGTCTAATACGAAATAGTTATTAACTTTACATGTTTAACATTACACTCACAACTTTGTGATCTCTAAAAAATAAGTTGCCCAATGTGTGCGAACGTCAGCAATGTCCTCTTCAGAAAATGCATCCGTAATGTCAAACATCTATAGATTTTAAAATAAAATATCACATCAATTTAATAACTATGAAATGAACTTAATAAAAAAAATATAATTAAATACAATTACTTCTTCTGTAAATTCTGTACTACCTAAGAGGATGATGTCTAACATGTGCCTCATTACATAATATTCACAAGCCTTATTCCCCTTTTGACGACGGCACTATAGAAGAACATGCATTATATTATATTAATTATATATGTGAACACGATAACTATGTTCATAGAAGGATTGAAACTGTTTACCTTTGGTTGTATCCAGGTAATCTCCTTAAGCTCGTGTGTATGCTTTTTCTTAACCACTTTTTGGTACGTTTCCATTGCCCTGTCAAAAAATATATAAAATATGGTAGATTATATAAAAAAATTACATATTGCAAATAAAATGTCATTGTCAAAGTATACTTACGTGTCTATCGTTTTCTTCAAATCCTTTCCCGGATTATAATGTAATGAACATAAAAGAATGACGACATTCTGCTTTAGACATAGAACTACTAACTGCCAATGAGTGCTGCAAAAAGAGGTATAGATTATATTTATATATATTCACAAAAACAAGGTATCAATTACAAACTTTTTCTTACTCGTGAACATATGGCGCTAGGTAGCACTCTTTTCCATCTTCACAGAGCCTCTGTCGAAGGTATGACTCTCTTATGGCAGAAGTGTTCCCTTTTTTGTGGATGTGAATCGGGCAAAGAAATCCAAACTTGTCACCGTTCCCTGATAAAGTATAAAGGCGATGGAGGTACCTACAATAGTTAAAGCGTGTCAGAATCAAAAGTTGAATACTTATTAATATTGTTAAAAATATACCCACATCATAAACAAGTGGACATGCGGTATGATAATCTGATCCTTCACTAACATCCACACTACATCCTCCTGCTCGATATGCACGAACATGTCCCTCTTTCCCACAACGTCTGGATCCATCGTCAATACTTCAGTTGAGAAGGATCTGTCAAACGCCAGCATACACAGACGATGAAGCGGCTTCACCTGGTTTTGGGTCTGCGGTTGGGGCTGGTGTTGTGGAACCACTTCATTGGATGGGGTAATTTGCTAAATAAACAAAAATTAATAAGAGTTAGTAATAATTTCAAGTTCTAAATTTCTAATATGAAAAAATTGAAACATATCAAGAAGACAAATATTTTCATACTTCAGGACGAATTGCAGCTGAAACAACCCGGACAAGTCTCTTTGGCCACTTAAGGAATGTTTTGAGGGCTTCACCCATAATCTTCACCTCATCATTAGGAAATGGAACAGGCACATCTGGAATTTTTACCTCTCCAATTACCACTCTCACTTCGTCATCTTGCATTTGCTCGTGGTGGACGATTGGCCCCAAGTTTTGTATTGCGCCAAGTGCTACTACGCATCTATCAGAGTCCTTTAAATATAACTCACAAGGTTCACTATTTTTTTGGACTCCAAATTCCTCAGATTTTCACCCAAGAACACAACTCCCATTTGTGCTTTGAACTGCAGGAGAACTTGTCGCATGGATAGTTATGTCCTGTCGTGAGCTCATGATGCTCATCATTTCTTCCTTCAGTTGTAACATCTGGGCGGCCGTTTGCTTCCTTTCATTCTCTAATATCAGTTGCATCTACTGTCGTTCATTCTGTAGTATCAGTTCCATCTCTTCCTTAGTGACCATTCCCGTAGAGGCATAACGTGCATGTGCTCTAAAGTATTCTCTTATGCCTACTCCTCGTCCAATGCCCCTAACACGTCCAGTGTGCTCATAGCAACCGTCAAGATATCATTCCTTCCTTGAGGAATGAAGGTTCCCTGGGCACGTTCTAGTTGAAGTTGATCCTATAATATATGAATAACAAACATGATTAATATGTTACTATACAAGAAAGAAAATAATAAGGATTAATGCTAAGTTACTTACAATCCTTTCCGCAACCACACTGCCTTCTTACTCGTATACTCTCCTGTCCTCCTTCGGCGTGCGGCCCTCCATTTTTCTTCATGAGATATTAGAGATGGTAGAGATATAATAGTAGATGGATAAGACTGAGCCTCTTCTTGTCGCCTCTTCTGCTTCTCTTTCATCATTTCTTCTTCAAGCTTTTCATAACCCCCACGAGACAATCTGTGGGGGCAATCATTCTTTCTACCACTCGCTATAGCTTTTTCCCTTATTATCTTTCAATAAGAAAGTAACAAATCAATAATTGAATAAATCAAATGAGAATAAAGTTAACTAGGTGACTAGAAACTAACCAAGGCTTCTGGTGTAGTCTTCATCCTTTAAAATTCTTTCCACGTAGCTTCATCAAGATATGTATACTCTGCACAAGGATTAGGAGGATCCTTACCCTCTTCTACCTCGACCCGTACAAATCTTTTAGTTAGGGAGGTCTTGAAGGCTGTCCAACGCTCAGCACAATATGATAATAATTTATCATTCAAGGCTTGATTGGGAAGAACGTCATAAGTGAGCTGTGAAGTCATTATAATAGTTAGCAACATGAATATGTAATAGTTACAAAAGTTAATAGGTTCATAGTGTGGTACCGGTATAGTGTTCCAAATCTGATCCTTCACAGAGTCATCCACTTCATACCACTCCTTGATTGTTATGCTAGGCTTGCTACGTGCTTGGAGGGCAACAAAGCTGATAAACTTGCTCTTGTTAGGCCCGATCGGTCTCCATTGCCTATCAAACTCGATCGGCATCCTCTGGTCATTTGCTCGACTCTTGGTCAGCTCTTTCAGTGTTGTGCCACATCTACCCTTTCTTTGTCGCTGAGTAGACCAGCTGCTATGCTCGGAATGAGTATCATCGTTATTGGGGGGATCCTTCTCCATGTTCTTATTTAACAATAAAAGATATCCTATAAATGAAAATGAAATATTATAATAAAGTAATGAAAATCCAAGATAGATAATCAACAAAATAAGATTACTAACTTTTAATTAAATTTTATCAAGTAGAAGTAAATATATTCTCCCATATGCCTTCATGGTGGTCTGTTCTTGTGGCATGTATGTCATCTACTTCATCTTCATTTAATTCAGATAACCCTGATGAGAAACATGAAGCCTCAGAAACATCAGGGTTAAATTCTTTATTGTCATCACTGTCAACCACCCTTTTTCCTTGCAGAACCACGGAGCAACCTTTATTTGCTGGATCAGTTATATAGAACACTTGTTTTGCGTGAGCTGCTAAAATAAAGGGCTCCTCACTGTACTTTAATTTTTTAAGATCAACCAACATAAATCCATACTTATCCACTTGAACGCTATTATTATCAATCCACTTGCATTTGAAAACTGGAACTCTAAATTTAGTATAGTCAACCTCCCAAATCTCTTCAATAATCCCAAAATAAGGCATAGCTGCTAACTTCGGGTTTTTATCTTTTGAACTGGAAAAATGCAAGGATTCAGCCACCACCATAACTCCAATATTTTGCACAATACTTTTGTCATCCAGTGATTTCGTATAAAAGGAATACCCATTGACATCGTATCCACTCCAACATATGATATTAAAGTTAGGACCTAGTGCCAACAATTTTATAGTTTGAGAAACACTATTATCATTCGCAACTTGTTTTTTGAACCATTGTGGAAAAGTCTTGTTATGCTCAAGCAATTACATTTGCTCAGTCATTTGACTATTTTGTGCCCTTATAATTTCTTTGTGAATAGATATATAACCTTGAACTTCATCAGTGTTATTCAAAATGTATAAATGTGCTTGTAACACTGCATCATGATCCATATTAGTTTTCACTGTTACCCCATGTGTACTATTACCTAAAATCTCTCCTCATGATGAAATCTAGGAAGGCCAATAGCTTCTTCGTTTGACAAGTAGTCAGAACAGAACCCAATAGCTTCCTCGGCAATATATCTTTCAACCATGGAAGCTTCTGGCCTGTATGGATTCTTCACATACCTTTTAAGGATTTTCATGTATCTCTCAACTGGGTACATCCATTGTAGATGAACCAGGTCACACAACCTGATTTCCCTCACTAAATGAACAATCAAATGTACCATGATATAAAAAAATGAAGGAAGAAAGAGCATCTCAAGTTGGCACAAGATAATAGCAGCATCTTTTTCAAGTTCATCCAATTTATCGGGGTCAATCACTTTGTTGCATATGGCATGGAAGAAGAAGCACAATCTAGTTATAGTATGTCTCAAATTATCTGGCAATATGCCCTGAATAGCCACCAGAAGTAGTTGTTGCATCAAGACATGTCAATCATGAGACTTTAAGCCCACTAATTTCAAATCCTTCATAAACATAAGCTTTTTAACATTTGAAGAATACCATTGAGGCACTTTGACACCATGTAAACAATCATAAAAGCTTCTTCGCTCAAGGTTTGATAAGGTATGAGTGGCTAGGGGTAGATAAGTCCGATCACCTTGTGGCCTTGGATGTAAGTCATCTCGTATTCCTATTTCAATCAAGTCTAATCTTGCATTAACATCATCATTGGTCTTGCCCTTCATATTAAGAAGTGTCCCAATAATACTATCACACACATTTTTCTCCACATGCATGACGTCAATACAATGCCTCACATCAAGACTTTGCCAATATGGAAGATCAAATAATATAGATGTCTTTTTTCATACATTTTTATCAGCTGCACTCTTCTATGTCTTTCCAAAGATAACATTGATGTCTTTCACCCGTTGATAAACTTGCTCTCCTGTCAATGGCATTGGAGCATCTCCATACTCTTAATGGCCATATAAAGCCTTCTTTAGTCTATGATAAGGGTGATTTCGGCTGAGAAATCTCCGGTGGCCAAGATAGACTGTCTTCTTCCCATGTTTAAGTTGATGGTAGCATGTGCCTACTTCACAAATTGGACATGCTTTATGTCCCTTGACACTATACCCAGACAAGTTTCCATATGCAGGGAAGTCGTTTATGGTACAGAAGATCATGGCACGCATCTTGAACACCTCTTTTATATTCGCATCAAACACATCCATACCTATCTCCCATAGCTCTTTCAAATCTTTAATCAAAGGGGCTAGGTAAACATCAATGTTATTTTCTGGTTGTTTTGGACCCGAAATCAACATAGACAACATAATATACTTGCGTTTCATGCACAGCCAAGGAGACAAGTTGTAAATCACTAAGAGAACATGCCATGAACTATGAGTACTGCTAAGGCTTCCATAAGGATTCATGCCATCAGTACACAGCCCAAGCCTGAGGTTTCTTGGCTCCTTTCCGAACTCAAGAAACATCCCATCAATTTTCTTCCATTGAGGAGAATCGGCTGGATGGCGAAGCTTGCCATCGGATATTCTCTCATCTGCATGCCATCTTAAGTTCTTTGCATCATTCACATTAGCAAATAATCGCTTGAACCTTGGTTTCACTGGAAGATACCATAACACCTTGGCAGGAGGGCCCTTAGTAATCTCGTCAAACTCTGTATCGCAATTCCCTTTCAATTTGTATCGTGAAGCCCCACATTTTGGACACTTATGCTCCCCTTCGAACTCTTTTCTATATAATATACAATCGTTAGGGCAGGCATGTATCTTTTTATACTGTAGACCTAAGGGACACATCATTTTCTTTGCCTCATGGATACATCATTTTCTTTGCCTCATAGTTACGCTTCAGTAATTCATTACCTTCTGGAAGCATGTCTTTCAGCAACTCAAGCAATTCTGTACAACTCTTGTCACTCCACCCATTTCTTGCTTTTAAGTGGACCAATCTCACCACAGCTGACAACAGTTTGAATTTTGTACATCCCGGGTACAAAGGCCTTTCTGCATCACTAGACAAGTTATCATATGTATGTGATAGCTCAAAGGCCTCTTCGCCAATATCATGAATCATGTCCTCTAGTCGATTATCCATGTTTGCATCAACTTCCACCTCTGTGGATGCATTCAGCTCTTCTACTAATTCACCATGCCATACCCATAGTGTATAACTCTTCAAGAACCCATCACAAATCAAATGCTCTCTTATTTTCGTGACACATAGTTGCCTCAAATTTAAACAATTTACACAAGGATAATAAAACTTCCCAGATTTATCACCACTAGCATTTCTTATAGCAAATTTTAAAAAATTCTTCACCCCATTGTCGTACTCATCAATAGTTCGTCTAGCATAGATCCAGCTACGATCCATATGTGCAAACATGCTTAAAGAACAAATAAAATTGTTTAAAATTTTTGAGGTGTTCAAATTATAGGACCATTGAAAGTTTGAAATGAAAAAGGAATGAAATCGTAAAGATAAGAACAAAAGGGTCTCTCTCCAGTTGGGAGAAACAAAAGAGGAATCAAAACACATGCACAGTGAAACCACTTGTGTGTTTGTGTCCAACCAGCAAGCAAGTCATCCTACTCAACCAAATCCAACATCTCCTTACACGCAAGCTATTTTAACTATAGTTGTTATGAACTCTTGTCATTTCCAAGACACATATATGTAAGCATAGATGTTCTCAATCAGGAAAGTAGAAGTTTGGAAAATTACAGAAGGTAAAATGATTTAATCTAGAGTGTACCTTGTGAATTTAGTTTGTGGCTACTAGGCTCCCGATGAAACCAATAGGTAATGCAAGTTGTGACGACGAAACCAACACCAAATGTTAGCAGAGACGGCAAAACCACCCTGAATAACATTGAAACCTAAGGGGTTATCTATTGAGAATACTAGCCTATAGTGAGGGTGAAACCATTAACTATTTGCATGCATGATCAGGAATATAACGCAACAAAGTTCAAATGGCAATAATTTATTCTTAATCATTCATGAAAAATGTAATGCCCTCTTGAAAAAAACCAACGGGAGGTAGTACATATTTATATCATCGAGCGGGGGAAAAATTAAAAAATGCAGAATTTAGTTACATGCAGATTCATTCCCTCCTCATTCATCCATTTATTCCTTCCCATTTCAATTCTCACATAACGATCTAAAATTTAGTCAAAATAATTAAGGGAAAAATGAAAATCCTTGAATTTCTCTTTTCTTCTTCACGAACTACAACCTCATCCCTCCCTACAATATAAAATGCACACTTTCCTTCTGCTCTGAATATGGAATATTCAGCTCACAACCAGTCACATAACCTTTTCTCTCACATAGATATGGACTTTAACCTCAGTGAATTTGATTTACCAAACATAGATTATCCACATATCTTCTACTCCCAAAACCCTACATGGCAACAAGAAACGTAAGTATATACATGGGCTTCATTTCAAGTTTTAAATTTTAGCTTCCCAGTAAAAACGAAGCCCTCCCTGTTCTTGCTTATTTCTCTAATTTTTTGACACTTGGTGTCTTTTATCTCTTTTATAACATTTGCCTCTCAAAGATTGACAATGAAGCAAGTAAAGCTGAAGCGAGCACGTAAAGCTGAAGATCTAGAGAATGAAGCAAGTAAAGCTGAATGTTACCTGTGTGGTTAGTTAGGTTGAGAACGAATTTAGAGAAAATGAATCTCAGGATGTGGAACAACTATGAAGACCCACTATATGCCCTGAAGATCTTCGCAACAACAACGACACTGGTAGGCTCGAAGCTCACGGATTCAGAGGGGGAAGAGAATCTGAAAGACGAAGTTGCTTCTTTACGAAAATGAAAGAGGGAAACGAAGGAGGGAAAATGTGCTCACAAACTTGAAGCTATATGCCTTGAAGATAGTGAAAGAGTGAAACGAAGACCCACTATATGCACTGAAAATCTTTGCAAAACACCAGCATTGGTAGGCTCGAAGCTCACGGATTCAGCCGGGGAAGAGAACGTGCAAGCGCCAAAACTGAAGGAAGGAATAGGGGCCCTGAAGATTTTTGCAAGAAGAGCAGCACCGATGCTTGAGGCTTACTGATTCAGAGAGAAAGGGAAGAGAATGAGAAAGACGAGATTTGTGAAAATGAAATAGGGAAACGGAGGAGGAAAATTAAAGGAGCTGTTTCAATTTTTTTTCAATAACATCTTCTACATCGGTTTTTGGCCCAACCAGTGTAGAAAACAAATGTTTCTACACCGGTTGGACCTCCAACGGGTGTAGAATATGTTTCTACATAGGTTAGAGGTCCAACCCGTGTAGAAACATTTGTTTTCTACACCGGTTGGGCCTCCAACCGGTATAGAAGATTTTTTTACACGGGTTGGATGCCCAACCTGTGTAAAGACTTAAAATTTAAAAAAAAATAAAAATTAACTTCCTACACCGGTTGGTCATCTAACCGGTGTAAAAAGTGATTTTTTATATTTAAACAATTTTTAAAAAAATTCAAAATAAAAATAATTGTATTAATCAAGCTTGATTCCTAAAAAAAATCTATAAAATTTTAATTTATTAAAGAAAAAATATTTTAAATTTACTTTTTACACGTGTTGTCAAAGACAACACTTGTAGAAAGTTCCTGCATCTTAATATATTTACGAAAATGCCACCGGTCACACTTTCTACACGTGTCATGTTTGGTCAGGTATAAAAAGTAGGTGTAAAATCTATATTTTGTACTAGTGATAAAATCAATTGCATAATTGAATTCTTGTTGGTAGATTGAATAATTGTTTAAATCATTTTAAATAATCATTACTTATTATCTGTCAATAATCATCAATCAATCAAGATTAATTTCAACCAATAACATCAATTAACAAATATCATCATCAATATATGTAATTATGTGTGTGTATCTCAAAATAAAGTGATTGGTTCACTTAAATACTTAATGCTCTATTTAAATTTTAACAATTTTTAAAAATAAAGTTGATTGATATCAATTAAAATTTTTTTATTACTCAATTTTCTCCCACTTATGGATTAAAAAGGAAATCCATATTAATTACATGAATTAGTGTTAATGTCATTACACATAGATTAATTACATGATGTAATTTCTTGGCCTGTTTTGAAGTTAAATGGGTTATTAAGCAGATATTATAAAATTTCACATGTAAAGTTGATGATTATAAAGTGATATATATTACTCCAAAAAAAAAAAAACACACACACACACATTGCTATAGCTTGTGAGCTATCAACTAATTTATATGGGTTAAGCTTTCGTCAAAATATAAGTATTATTAAAAGACACGACCATAATAAGCAATGAAATCCCAAGTATTATCCTTCAAGACCTAAAGGCATATATCAAAGATTTAGTCACCCATTTAATTAATACTTCCTCCGGTTTTTAATGTAAGATATATTTAAGGAGTTGATCTTAGTTCTAAATATATGACATAATTTTTATATTTGTCCATTTTTTCCTGATTTACCCCCATTAATACTCACTCAACAATAATCAAAGAAGATAGGGGAGGAAGATGACTAAAGAAAACACTACTACAAAAAGAATTATAGGCAGCATTTATTGTTACAAATATTATGACGCTTGAGAAACGCCGTAGCTTCCAATGCCATAAAAGTAACCTATTGCGCTTCTTAAATTTTTAAAAGAGCTATAGGTTTGTTTTTTTATTTTTTTTAAAAAAATACACTTCCTACGGCGCTTTCCCACAAAAGCGTCGTAGGAAGTGTATGACCTTCTACGGTGCCTCCTTAGGGAAGCGCCGTAGGAAGTCATACACTTCCTACGACGCTTCCCCACAAAAATGCTGTAGGAATGTCTCTTTTTTAAAAAAAAATTGCATAATTGTTTTCTTTTTTCTAATGAAACACTTGTTTTGTATTTACATTCAAATCAATCATCCAGTTAACTTGTAGGTATCTTTTGCAATATTGAATTCCCATTTTCATCTATCAAGCATGGAAGAACTCCAAGTAAATACCTGAAAAAAATTAAGCATACATATAAGATTTATGACAGATTTTAACTGAAAAGAAGAAGAAGAAGAAAACATACAGATTTAAGCTCAAAAATTAAAAAACTTATAATATATAGGAAGTTTAAGAAGGCAGAGTTGAAACTTCAAGTAAATACCTGGAAAAAAAATTAAGCATAAATATAAGATTCATGACTGATTTTAACCAAGAAGAAGAAGAAAAAGAAGAAAACATACAGATTTAAGCTTCTGTATATAAAAAAACACTTACAAGCTAAGGGGCTTCTGTAGGAAATAGGGACCAAGACAATAGAATGGGGACTGAAGTGATAAGATAAGATGACAGAGTAATTGAGTTCTAGGAAATTGGGAGCTGGAGGGCGCGCTAGGAAGATAATAATGACGGGCTGGTGAAAAATTAAAATAGAACCTTATATGGTGCTTAATGTACAAGTGGCATACAAAATCTAGAGAAGCTTCGGCGTTTTTCTAACAAGCGTCATAGCTTTCAATAATTGAAAAAAAATAAAAAAAGTAATAGCCTTAATTGAACAAACTTGGTTGCTTCCCCAATTTTTTTTAAAAATAAACAATTTATAAAAAATTAAAAAAATGCTACCCATTGTTTTTCCTAATTTTAAAAGAAATTATGGTTAAAAAAATAAAAGAGGTTATTTAAAAAAAATTGCAACCTTGCATGACGCTTGCAAGGCAAGCATCATGCAAGGTTGAATGAATATCCCTTGGCCGGCGCTTTAATAAAGCGCCGGCCACGGTTAATGTCACTGCAACTTGGCTGGCGCTTTATAATAAAACATCGGCCAAGGTTAAATCCATTACAACATTGGCCGGCGCTTTATGTTAAAACGCCGGCCAATGTCAAGTATTTTATATTTTTTTTAATGCATTTTATTAAAAGAAACTAAACATTTTTTTAATGCTTCATATCTCTAGATCTGGACTTCGTAGGCACTAAGGTCACAGAGTAATTCTAGATTTTCTGATAAGGTTGCTTTGGTTTTATGGATAATAAATTTTGTAGTGTTTTTTAGATAAACTGTTTGTTTACATCTCTTCAAACATTATAAAACAATCATCCAAGCGTCATAACTTTCAATAATTGAAAAAAACAAAAGCAATGACCTTAATTAAACAAGTATCGTTGAAAGCAAATAGAGATATATTCTTTTTAAAGGAAATATTATATATATATATATGAATTGCCTTATTACTAAGGCAATATATTGCCTTAATGAAAGCGCCTGTTAAAGTAATTTTTTTTTCTTTCAACGATATCAGTGAATCCACACACACACTCACACTAATATATCTATATATATTACGTACATACCTGAGTGCATGCGTACATGTACTTAAAGCATCAGAAATAAATATGTATATAATTATATGTTCATTATTATACAAGCTAAGCATCATTATTTAACGTTAAAAATAATTTTAAATCTTTTGGGCTTTACATCAGCTATGACGCTTTTCTACAAAGCGCCATAGCTAATACTTAATTTTTTTAAAAAAAAAGATCTTGCACGACTTTTCTTAAGAAAGTGTCATACAAATTTAACACTAAGTTATAAAAAAGCGTCGTAGCTTATCATTTTTCCCCCTTTAAAAAAATAATTACCTAAGGCGTTTCTTGGAGAAACGTTATTAGATGTGCGTTATTAAAACCCTCTTTTGTAGTAGTGAAATGATTAAAGTATTTTAGAAAATATATGTCATATTAACTAATTTAATTAACTGCCTTAATCTAATTAAATTAGATAAATATACCTTATACGAATATTAAGAAACAGAGAGAGTAATTTTTATTATTATTTATGATTGCAACCTAAACAAATTATTCTTCTCGGCATATTCATGTGACTTACACACACACCAAAAGGCATAAGCATTCATTTATAGGATTTAGACGATAGCGAAATAAGGATGCCCGTGCGGGATGCGACGCAACATAACAAAGAGCATTTTTGCCTTTTGTTTAATGTTTTAGTGACAAAGTTTTCACACATGAATTAAATCATAATCGAGATATAAATGAATTGTAAAAAAATTATGTAGCTTGAACCATTGGTAAATAAATCTCTTACTCTTAAAATTTGATATTGATTTTATAAAATTTTTAAAATTTTATATACAATTGTTTGCTTTTAATTACTTTTTTATTTCACTGAAAAACAATGTTAGTTATTGTACATATCTTTAAGAATTTCTCTGCTTAAATTTTAAGTTAATGCATAGATAATATGCTTAAATTTTAGTTTTTGCCCATACCAAATGAGTATTCATTCCTTACATCAACAATGAGAAGTATGTATGTTTAATGATAATGTAAATAAATAGGATATTTCATTATTTGGGCACCACCCGAGTTAGGTTGATGTTGGCTAAAAAAAAAAATTAATTTAGTTTTCAGGGAATTTGAAAAATGTGTGTTTTCTTTTGCATTATAAATTACTAAAAACATATATATTGTTTAGTGGAAGCTAGTAACAAGTGTCAGAAACATATAGAATTTTAATAATTTCTAACATGAAAACAAACAGATCTTAAATTGTAGAGTGAGATGAGAATTATTTTCTAGGTCCTTTTGACACAATAGTGAAGTAAATATCTTCTCTTTTAAGTCTTTAATTAATATCTCCATTTGCCACACACGCATAGTGCAAAAGAAGATGGGTTGAATTATATTAGGGAGAATTACTGTGAATTGAAAGTTCAAATGCATGAATGTAAATCCTAAAAAGTTCTAACAACAATTAGAGCACTATGTAGATATGATATTATTTTCTATATCGAGACTTATCATACTTATCATTGTATATAGCTCAATTGTTGTAAATTTTTTAATGATTATATTTATTATTGAGACTTTATAGTGTTTATCTACCTGTTACTCCATCCGGATCTTAACAGAAGACCTACTTATTTAGTTTGGTTATATTAAGGGGGTCAATTAACTTATTTAATATAACTTATATTTTTTAAAACATATTAGTCATTTTTTTAATTTTTTTAATTAATTATTGTTGATGGAGTATCAAAAGGCTATGGACAAATTAAAAAAATTGAAAAATATCTTATATTAATAACTAAGATCAACTCTCCAAATATATCATATATTAAAAACCGGAAAGAGTATTAATTATCTTAATTGTTTGTAGTTTTGGGTAAAAAAATATATCAAAAGGGTCGCTATATATTAGTTAGACATAGAGGTGCGTAGAGAGGTATCACAGGTGGGTCATATGTCCATTCAGCATAAATATTTATAGCTACAGGATATATATGAACCCTTCTGTTTGTCTCTGTTTGTTACATTCACACACACAGACATATATGTGCAAAATAAATTAAAAAATATATTTAAAGTAAAAAAAAAAAAAGGGGAGATAATAGAAGCTGCACTGTGACTGACTGTATATGTTCCATGTGTTGTCTACCTCGCTCTCCATTAATTCACCATTCCATCTATCATTTTCTTATTACCATTCACCCACTGGCACACTTCACATGAACCTAAATATCTCAAATAAATAACCTCAACACATTTGAGAGAGAAAGAAAAAGGAAAAATTATATATATACCTGTGTATTTATTTCCTTTAAATTGAAATTTCATGAATAGAAAATATCTCAAACTAATAACCTCATAACTTTTGAGAGAGAAAGAGAAAAGGAAAATTGCTTGCGTTTTTATTTCCTTGAAATAGAAATTTCTTTTTTTTTTACCTTTGATAGTAAAATAATAATTTTAAAACATTGTTGAAATTTTTATTATTTTTTATTTAACTCTCTTATTGGGTCATATTTAAGCATTATCAGATGCAATTGGGGGTAACTTTTCTAAAGATATTTCAAATTCCAGACCTCTCGTACTTAAATGATCAAAGTCATTTTCATTAGAATAACGTCTATTGGTTGAAATTTTCATATTTTTTATTTTCAAGATTTATACTGGCTTTTTCTTTACAAATAGAAAATAAACTATATAAATTATACAAATCTCCCTATAGTTTACTAAATTTTATACATCTCCATTTCATTTTTAACTCACAAGAATCATTTTTCATACAAAAATAAATTAAACAAATCGTTCTTTTTTTTTCTTAAATTACATACAGATCTCTTGATTTTTTTAGGGACACTTGTGAAATTCATCTTCATTTTTTCGAATATCTCTGTAGGTCTAAGAAATTAAGAGAGGTTTGTGTAATACTGTAATTTTAATAAAGAAATATTTCTATTCATCTTAAAATTTGAGGAAAGTTATGTGCATTTTCAACAAAAAATCAAATAACATTTGATGATTTCTCCAGATATTTATAAATATAATTATATGACTTATTAAAATATAAGTCTTTTTCTATCTTTTATTATTAGGGAAAAATTTTCTTTTATTCAAGATATCTATTATCTATATTGAAAAGATGGGAGAATTGGGAATAAGGACTTATTAATTAAGAAATTTAATAGGGAAACAAAAACCAAGATCTCTCCAACCAAACTCAGAAGGAAAAGTGCAAAATACAGAAGCCACTATTATAAAAAAGGCTTTTAATGACGCACCTCTAATGACGCTTCTCAAAGAAACGTTGTAGGTAATTGTTTTTTTAAAGGGAAAAAAATTATAAACTATGGCGCTTTTTATTATAAACGTCATAATTCAGTGTTAAGCTTGTATGACACTTTCTTAAGAAACACTGTGCAAGATCTTTTTTTAAAAAAAAATTAAGTATCAGCTATGACGTTTTGTAGCAAAGCGTTATAGCTGGTGTAAAGTTCAAAAGATTTAAAATTATTCTCCACGTTAAATAATGCTGCTTAGCTTGTATAAATAATGAACGAGTAATCCCACACATATTTAATTCTGATGCTTTAAGTATACACATGCATGCACTCAGATATATACATAGTATATATAGATATGTTAGTGTGTGTATGGATTCATTGATAATTAACTTAATAACGTAACTATATAACTATATATATATATATATCCAAAGTACTAAAGGCAAGAATAATCTGCAAAAAAAAAAATATAATAAGGTCTTGATACAGGGAAAAAAATCATTGTAAAAAAAAAATTTAAACCTTAGCTGGCGCTTTTTTAAAAACGTCGGCTAAGAGCATTACCTTGACCGGCACTTCATATAAAACATAAATTTTTTTGTGTGGTCAGAAAAAGACCTTATAAAAAATCTGCATTTTATTTCTTCATGTTCTATATTTTAGCTTCCGTATTCTTTACTTTTTCCTTCCACATTTTTTGCTGGAGAACTTTAGGTCCTTTTTTAATCTTCAAATAATTTTCCCATCAAGTCCCTATCACCCCAATTTTCTCTAAAAATATTATACCGTAATTAAATTCACGCAGTGCCAACCAATGCTAAGCAGAATATATTTATATGTGAATAGAATAAGCACACAAGTTTTCTTATAAATAATTTATATATAGCCCTGTAGAAATATAAAATTTGCACGCTTAGAAAACAAAAAAAAAGCTAAATCATAATCAAATATGGGGATCAAATATTCAGTATTTTATAATTTATCAAAGAATGAAAATTTCTTGTTTATATATATAATATATTGCTCATGAGATGCTAGCTGGGTATGGGACATGCATGTAGGGTTGGGACACAATGGAGCATTGATTTGAATGGGACATGAAATGGGTCCTCAAAACGTTGCCCTAATTTTAGAGGCCATGTGACACCAAGGTCCACCAGAAATCATTGGTGTACAGTTGGAATTTCATCTTTCTATATATCTCCTAATCAATTAATAATACTATCTAATTACTTGACTTCTATATATATATATATAAAGATAAATATTTTGATGTGGACTTCTACGACGTCTGAAAGATCCACTCACTTTTTCACTGGGCCAATTTGTCCTTTCAAGATGAATGATTGAAAAAAAAAAGGAGGAGGATCCCACATTGAAATATAATTCAAATAGACTAAGTAAGATCTTTGAAAATGATTTGACACACTCAACTTACTGTTAATTTTAATGTGTGTATAAACGTCATGCTCATGATCAATGTTTAAATTTCTCTCAGAAGCCAAATGGTACTTTCATTTGAATTATATACATAGTTCTATCTAAAAAAATAAGCTCATTATATCAATCATTATCATATTTACTGACTGATTAAGCATATAAACTAAAGGGTTAATCTTTATAAAGTGGCCCCCATAAACTTACTCGAGGGCATGATTATGTGATCTATTACCTTGCACTGCTAGGGTTATATATATATATGTGTGTGTGTGAGTGTGTGTGTGAGAGTGTGTGTGACTGTGTAGTGCCACAGACGTGTGTGATTAACTCTAGCTGTCATGCCAGCTAAATCTCTTACTAGTTATTATAATTGCTTCTTAATATAAGATATATGTTGCATTTACCTAATTTGATTAGATTAAGAAAGTTTATTAATATGATATGTATTTTTTAAAACACTATAATATTCTTCCTTAATACCCTCATCTCCTCTCCTTTTTAATTGTTATTGAGAGAGAATCAATAAGGGTAAATTAGAAAAATATTGATAAATATAAAAAATAATTTTTATATTTAGAATTAAGATTAGTTCATTAAATATGTTCTATATTAAGGGTTGGAGGGAGTAATAGAAAGGATTAAGGAAATCCTTTTGCATAGCCTCATAAGTATAAACCCTAAACCATAAATGACCATAGCATTATAAAATATGCATATACTCTATTTACTTTATTTATAAGTCATTCTCAACATATTTCAGTGAAATTAAGAAAATCACATTAACCACTGTTTAAAATTTATAATAAATTTTCAAATGTATCTCTATTTAATATACACTCAACTCCAAGAGTATAAAGTCTATAAAATAATAAATAAAGGGTAAAATTATATAATCATATATATAGTTAGGGGCAAAAATGGAATTTAATTATTAGAGGGACAAAATTGTAAAATATACATATAATACAAAGTTTATATAAATTTTGAAAGGAAAAAATATAACACCTAGCTAGCTATCTAAGACTAAGAAGTATGCCTGGGTCTTTTCCTTTGCAACTGTACATGTTTAATTGAGAAGTTTTCCCCCCAAACTTATCATTATTAGCTTGAAAATTTTGGTATAAATTTGTATGTTGTTTGTTTCTAGCTAGACCTACACACCAGCAACCGTCAATTGTATACAAGTTAAGCATTTATAATCCTAATAACGAGTCTTAACTATGTTGAAAGCTCCATGTGATTTTGTCCAAAAGAAAAGGAATAGACAGAAGATCGTGAAGACACAAATAAAAAAGATGCTGTGTGTGTGTGTGAAACCTAAGATTCATTATTATGTGAGAGACATGAGCCATATAGAATCAAATAATATAATACTGAAAATCTGAAACAGCAACGAAATTAATGAAAGTAGGGCCTTTGCATACACTGAATAAGGCATCTATTAATTATTTCTTTTTTGAATCATTATTATTGCTTCCTGTCCTTTATGCACTCTAGTACTGGTCTTCTTCGCTTAATTTGTTTATTTATGTGCCTAACTAATTATTCATATGTACTAGTATATGCCAATATGCAAGGCCTTCATCACTAACATATTAATTAACATGTCCTATTTAAATTATTATTATATATCTATATATATTTTGCATGCATTGAAAGAAGTAATTAAACCATGATGAGATTAAACGTGCCTTAATTAATTACTACTGTGTTCATGATGCCAGCTCATATATCTCTGACACTGAGACAGCTGACATAAAATAGCCTTCATGTTGATTAAATTTGAGCAGAAGATCCGTGCATTTTCTGTGAAACCCTAATTCTGATGATGATATTAAATTTCATGAAATATGGATATTGAAGATTCATGCCAAAAGCAGTGTAGCATATAGCAAGTTGCTGTTTGAATCAATGAGAAAGCTGAAGTGGACCTACTTGCAGGTGATTCCATCATCACTATCTCATGATCGTTTAAAAAATGATCGTCCCCATACATATATAAGTCAATAATTTATCTTATCGCATCATTAATTAGTCATATATATGACTCATGATCGTTTTATAAAACGACAGTTCGTTCATGTGTATATATTTAATTTAATGATTCTAAGAAGTGGATGCTACATACTGGCACTAGGGTAACAAGTGGAACAAGTTACAGTGTGGTGGGACACTTAATTACTGTGCTAAGAAACTAAATATTTTCTCATATTTTCCAATGCAAGTCTCATTGCTTTTGTCAGCATCCTGGGATCTTAATAATAAGTTTTACCATTTTAGGTGGAGATGATTATATGAATTGTATATGGTGTCAATCGTATTCTATTAACAACCAACACTTTGAATAAATTGTTAACCAAAATATCACCCTCAATAATTACATTGAGTGTTCTTTTTAGTCCTCCTCTCCATACCTCTTTAAAGAGGATTCTGTACTGTGTTTGATTTGCCATCCTCTTCGGTGCATGTGCATCTCGCGACCTTCTTTGTGGGTGCATGAGGTAAACTCAATTAGAAACTTGCCGTGATCCAACTTAACAGTGAAGAAAAAGGGGGAGTGAAGGAATAGGTTAATAGAAGTTAATGGCAGCAAAGAAGTATATAGGACTTTGAACAATAGACCCAAAATGAATGATCCTGCATATGGTAGGGATCAAATGAATAGATGAGTTTGGGTTTGATTTTTTGCTAAATTTATTTTTGGGATTAAAACGTTGATGAGTGTGTCAAAACTATATACAAGAAAATCATTGTTCTTGGAAGAATCTGTATGTGCAATATCGTGTTCTAAACAAATGGTTCTAAGGAATGTTGTAAGGATAATTGATTACTCCCCTTCTCCTAATTATAGGATGAACTAATTTCAGAGTTCTTAATTATAATGCACTAACTAATAAGTTTTTTTTAAGGCATTTGTAAGTTTTTAAGAAGTATTAAATTTATTTTTCCATGTATGCTCATAATTAATAAAGGTAGTGGAAGAGAGTAATAATTAATATGATTTTTGAATTTAGTGTAGTTGGTAGGGGCAATATTGAAAGTCACTTAAATTTTTAGACAATTTTAATGCTTTTAACTATTTTTATTAGTTTGTGAGAATTGGAATCCGGTTCCCCTCCTTGGCACCTCCCACCGTTTTGGGGTAAATGGGAGGGGGACTTCACTTTTTTTTTTTTGTAAAATAAGATTTAGGGTCTTGAAATATTTTTTTTCGATAGCACCTAATATTTTAAAATAATTTTTTGTGCACAATGTAGCATAAAATAATTTTGAAGTAGCACTCAGTATTTGGCAAGCTGCATCTTGAAGTATTTTTTTAGTAACATTCAATATTCTAAACTAAATTTGATCGCATCCAATACTTAATATCCTAAATTTAGAATGCTCATTACAACTAGAAAAACATTTTAGAGCTTGTTTGTTACAGCTAGAAAAATAATTTAGGATACTGAATGCGATTTAGAATATGGAATGTTACTGAAAAATACTTCAGGATGCAGTTTGCCAGATATTGAATGCTACTTAAAAATTATTTTATGCTACATTATGCACAAAAAATTATTTTAGAATATTATGTGCTATAAAAAAAATATTTCAGGGCCATAAATCTTATTTTACAAAAAAAAAAAGTGAAGTCCCCCTCCCATTTACCCCAAAACAGTGTAATTTTGGGGTATGGGAGAGACAAATGATGGGAGGCGTCAGGGAAGGGAGCCGAACTCTGAGAATTATTAGTTTGTGCATCATATTAAAGATCAGAGGGAGTAGTTGATATCTTTAAACTTGTAAAATTTTTAAGTTTATCTTCACTGAAATTAATAACCACAATTAAGTGTTGCATGGGAATAAAAAACATGTTAACAACTTAATGGACAAGTTTTAAAAAAAATTAATTGTCACATTTTAACTCTACATTTAAGGCTATCAAAGTTATTTACAATAGAAAAAGTGCTCAATATAAGGTAGAATTGAAGTTTTATCAAACTGCTATCAGGCTAACAAGAGCATAGTGAGTATATATAGTTTAGATGGATGCATGATCATGTAAGAAAAAATAATATTTATAATATACATACATACATACATACATACATATATAATATATGTACGTATGTATGTACGTGCGCACACACACAAAAGAATTAGATTGACGTCTATTAAAGAGAATAAAAATAGTAAAAAATTGTTTGAAGGGTTTGAATGTGTACAATAAAATAGTTATTGGATGCGTTAGTGAAGAGGATAGAGTAAGTAATATGAAATTCTCTGAAAAAGAAGATAAAGAAAAACATAATAAAACACTCAATAAACTTGTGAAGTAGAATCTTTTAATAACAGTTTATCTAAAAGTCTTATGGTTACTAAATGATAGTGACACCATGCCATATCTATAAAGTCCACCACTAAGTGTGATAAGCTATAAAAACAAATTATTAAAAGGGAACATCACAGTGAGGTTCTTAGGATTATATAGAATTACTAAAAAGTCCCACAATAAATTCCTCTATAAAATAGATTTCTAGGGACTGTATTGTGATTAATTTTGAATATGAAATTACTTTGTTGCCACTATTAAATAAAAAAGGAAAGGTCTGCAGTAGGAGGAAAATGAACCTGTCAAAAGTAGGCAGATGCAGTTGTTAAAATAGGCTGACGAAATTGTTAAAATTGGCATAGAGGCTTGTGGAAAAAGGCACATTAACTTCTCATTTTAGGACTTTTCCAAGTGGGAAAATGGACTTGTCAAAGTAGGTAGATTTATTTGTCAAAATAGATGGACAAAGTTGTCAGAATTGACATAGAAGCTTGTGAAAATAAGCACATTAATTTACCATTTTAAAACTTGTCGAAGTGGAAAAATGAACTTGTTAAAGTAGGTAGATGCACTTATCAAAATAGGCGGACGAAGTTGTCAAAATTGGCAAATAGGCCTATGAAAATAGGCACATTAGTAAGGGCAATCCAGTAACTTCACATCCAAAATTAATCACAATGTAGTCTCTTAATAAAGACCTTTTTAATAGGAGAATTTGCTATAAGATTTTTTTAATAATTTTTTATAGCCTTTGAAACCTCACTGTGATTTTCCCTTATTAAAACTATAAAAATAAAAATAGAATGAAGTTAAATTTAGAGAGAATTCTGTTTAAATACCATTTAAACTTTAAAATTTTAAATCAGTAATTTTTCAAAAATATAAATTATTAATTGTTATATTCTTTTTGTCAATCTCATTACTTTTATCAATAAAATCAATTTAAAATTTTAAAATTTAAATAGGATCTAAGTATCTTTTTCCTTTAAATTTACACGGTGATGAGTCTTATTTATGTTGGCGCATGTTTTAATAGGTTTTGAGCATGAATCCCATTATCCCAACTCAATTCAATGGAAAAGCATACAAGGCTTGCTTGAATAAAACTATAAAATAAAAGAGCTGTCTCTCTCTCTCTATACACACACACTCATATCGCTGTCGGGGTCTGTTAGATATATAGAGAGAGATCAGCTTTTGGAAAAGGCATTAAATAGAGGGAGCAGAATTGATGAAGAAAGTGAAAATAACAGAGAAACATACAGCGGAGCATGCAACGCCAAAGGTGTAATTCTGGCCATCGTCCTTTCTTCTTCACACTCCTGCAAACTCGTGATCCAAGACGATAACTAAGGTATCAAATGCCAACAACCACATCCTCTCCCTCCCTTTTCTTTTATCCCTAAATTATTTATTCTTTTTTTAATAAATAAATGATTTAGTCTTTATAAAATTTTAGTCATATCACTATCATCGTTAATTTAACTGTAACTTTAGGTGGCTTTTGCCTTTACTATACTATCGTAATGGAAGCGGTTTTAGCGATTTCATTGTAAACAAGAGCTCTCTTGTAAATCGTTCATATCTCATTTAGAGAATTTAGATTATATTTTTACCTTTATTTTTTACATAAAAAATTATTTTACCCTATATAAAATATAAAATAAATATAATCTTTTAATTTTCAATAAAAAAATAATTTTTTAATTTAAAAATTATTAATTAAAAATCTTAAATTTAGACTATTAAAATTTTTTTTGAATTGTACAGATCTCACTACAGTAAATAGTTCTCAGTGCTCATCATCAACAATGAGCATTGAAACTGATTCTCTATTGTAATTTTAATTTTCTAAATTTTCTAACTATATTACCTTTACCCTTGCTCGTTAGCTAGTTGGATTAGCTTTTTAACAAACTGTTTATCTTAAAACCATTATCTAAGTTACCTATGAAAATAAACTTTTTTTCTAAGTGATGAATGATAGTACAAAAAAAAACAATGAATTAGCAATGGAATTGTACGATTCTGTCATCAAATATATTGACACTAATTAATTATCGACGGAATTCCATCATTGCTAATTAAATTTTTTTTTTGGTGATGTTTAACTTATCAAAACTACTCCTCTTAAATAAAGCATACAAATTAAAGGCAATCTTTGTCCGCCAGTTTCCACCTTTCTCCACATATATAATTGTAATCTAAGTTTAGCTATCACGTAAGAGTGACTAAGAAAAATATTAATTATGGAAGAAATTAAAGACACCTTACTAGTGACATATAAATTAATAAAAACTCAAACCTAATAAAATTTAATAAACACATGCGTGTGTGTGTGTGGAAGAAAAAATCTAGCTACGTGTACTAATATTAATTTTCCAAAAGTGCCAATTTTAACTTTCTGTTTGATGTGTCTGAAATTGAAGGAAACTGTTTGTGATGGTTGAGACTTGAGATGACCAACATCAAATAGTGTGTGGTTATGAGGGCAAAAAAAATCAGGTTGATGTGTGAACTGTCGAAGATTGTGAATCAAATGGGGTCCCATTTTGATTCAATATATATAATATTTTTTGGATTCAATATATATTGTTTTTCTGGGTCTCACAAAATAGTGAGTACTCGTTTACATGTAAAATTATAATGGCACACAAAATGAAGAGTTGATCAACTAATTATGTCATTTTCTGGTGAGGGTGTCAACTATCTATGTGAGTGTTTGAATTAGTGTATGCAAAACTCAAGCTTTCACAAATGAGAATTTATAAATTGAAGATTGGGTAAAAGCTGATCTAAGTTCTCTTTAAGGTTTTGTTTGGATGATTGTATTTGTGTGTGTTTGGATTGATTTTTAGAGAATAACTTTTACGATTTACGAGGTAAGTATGTGAAAAGAGTTTTGTTTCAATTTGCAGAAAATGATTTTTCAATCGTGATTTACGATATACAAGGTAAGTATGTGAAATGATGTTTATTTCGATTTGTGTGAATAAACACTTTTGGGTGGTTCAAAAGCCATCCCAAACATAAGAAACTTCTCCCAAAAGCAATTGTCAAAAAGCCAACCGGGGTACGTAGCTTCTCTCAAACAATTCTGTCTCATTAATATGCTTTTAATGTGTGTTTGGAATAACGATTAAAGTCGTCACAAGTAACTTTTCAATCATGATTTACGGTATACGGGATAAGTATGTGAGATAAGTGTTGATTTGACTTGTATATATAAACACTTTGGAATCAACAATAGTGATCCCACATATGCCTTTTAACTCAGTGTTTGGATATAGCCTGCATGGAATTTGATGAAAAAATTTCTTGAAAGGATCTAAACACACACTAGGGACAACCTAGATTATAGTCGTAAATATACTTTTTTTATAAAAAGGCTTAATGAAATTGTGGGTGTTTGGAATAACGATTAGAACCTTTAAAAGTATTTTTCAATTGTCATTTACGATATACAAGATAAATATATGAGATAAGTTTTATTTCGATTTGCGTAAAAAACACTTATAAAATAAGCTACAGCTATCCCAAACCAGTCAATTAATAAGGAAAAAAATTGAAGCACATTATAAAGACAATAACAAAGGGGACAAAAAAAAAGTTAGTAAATACACATGAAGATGGATTAATAACTACTACATCTAAACTAGTAAATAAAGAGAGAATATCCTCCAAGACATATTTTTTCTATTCCTTGTATGTGACTAGCCTTGAGCAAGTTGCTTGATTGATGCTAAAAGCTATAATGGTGAGGTCCCAAGAACGAATAAAGAGGATTTAATAATCCAAGAAAAAGTAAAACGAAGATGCTTATAATTAAACAAATGATCCACCCTTTATCTTCCAATCCATTGAAAATGTTGTAGAAGAGGTTAACACATATCCAAATATAACATAGAGTAACACTCTTGCTTTTAACTTTATGTAATATAATGGTCCAACTAAAATTATTGAAGATTTGATTTATAGACGGCAGAGAGCTACTAAACATATCAAGCAAGGAGAAAATTATTCCAACCAGCTTTTGACTCCTCTAACCTTGGTTTGAATAATCGTCCAACGATGATCCAAACCTATCAAGCAAATCTTATAAGTGATTGTATTCGGACTAGTTAAAGGTTCTTGAATAAGGCTAGCTACTAGTCCGAATACATTAGACAATATCTTTGTCATGAGATGGTGGGCGGCAACAAAATTATCTTTTTGAATTATAAATATTCATTTCACAATTAAGATGGTCCAAAGTTCAAACTATATTTGACTAATTGATCGCCATCCATATGTAAAGACGATCACCGTTGGACATATATACGTACGAGAAATGTCGTTGCTGAATTAGTGTCAGTGGTTACCATTAATTCATGGAAATGATAGGTAGACAATATTTTATTTGAATTAGTCAGCATATATAGTTATCTGAAAATGCTGTAACTTTTGTAATTTAGTGACATATTCAAAAATACTTTTCAAGTTCAATTTCCCTTAATTCCCCCCACAAATTTGGGAAAAAAAAGTAATATTCTATTCATACTTTGTTGTGTGAAAAACTCTGATAATTTGTGTTCAATGGCAAAATCACATCTCTCTTTCTCTGAGCATCTTCTTCTCCACTTGATGTTGCTGTCTACATCAAACCATTCTTTTCGTGATGTCCAAGAATTTTGGCAAGTTTCCCACCACATCAAGGTCACTGTCTTAGCTAGACTGTATAATCACTGGTAATAGGTCAGATAGTTATTCGGATCAAGCTAACCAACTTTCCAGATTCAAACATGTGTGAACAGTACAACACATGCAATATTTTCAAAGGGCGAGAATTTGTCTTTTTTTTTTTTTGATACATAGGTACCCACTTATTTTCATGCATCACACAAAGTTTAATTTAATTTGATGAGTAAATTGTGCATTACTTGTGAATTTTATAGCTTGTTAGATTTATTGTATATGTGGGTCAAAGGAAGAGTCACATATTGTCTAGGATTGTAAGAGTCCACGAGTATATATAATAACTTGTGGTCTTGAGCTTACAAATGGGTCCAGAGGAAGGGCGAATTCATTTGCCCGATAATGGGCCATCAGAGTTGAACATATTGTATTTCATTAATTAGAGTCCTTTACATATATTCCATTAAGTTATTACTACCTATCTTAAATATAATTTTTTTAATTTTTTTAAAAAAATTAACTGGATTTTATATTTAAAACATGAGGGAGTATATTCTATCAATAATAGTCAACTTTTTTGATAAACCATTATTAAAAGCTCCAATTCAACATATGTTATCAATTCTAGGCAATTCTACCGGTCTTCTTTTTACATAACCAAACCACCTTAAATAGTTTCTACTAGGGTTGTCCATGGACCGGACCAGACCGGGTTGGACCTCAACCCGAGGTCTGGTCCTTATAGGACCTCGGGCTGGACAAGTCAGCCCGAGGTCCGGTCTGGTCCAGCACCAGCCCGAGCTCGGGCTGGACCAGACCGGTCCAGTGGACTGCCTGGACCAGTCCAGGCAGTCCAGGACCTATTTTAATTTTGTTCTCCCTCTTGTTTGGATTGATGCAAGGAGCTAGGGACAGTGGAAAAATGTATAATAATACTTATAATTGAGAAAAATATATCACAAAATATTAAAACTCATTCATAAATCCATAATAATCTCCAACAACATTGAACATGAATAAAAAATAACAACATTTAAGTTACTTTAATACAATCCATAACAATCAATTAAACACATTAAATCTAATAAGTATAAAAAAATTATTTGAGTTTTGAGGATTAAAAAAAATTATACAAGATATTTTTTTAAAAAAAAATCGGGTCGGACCGGACTAGACCGAAGGGTCTGGACCCTTGACCCGATGTCCGGTCTGACCCGATCAGTCTGGTCCGGTCCGGTCTGTTTAAAGTGTCTTGGACTGATTTTTGGTCTTCTGGACCGGGTCGGGTCGGACCGGGTTGGACCGGACCAAACAGACCACCGGGTTTTTTGGACATCCCTAGTTTCTACCCTATTTTCTTGAATAAATGACACCCCAACTTTTTTTCTTATTTTATCATTACAAATTTAATATTTAATTTATATTTATGATCAGTATATTTGGTACTTGAGGTTAATTATTGTCAAATGATGAGCACCCAGGATCAGAGAACACGGTTTCTAACAAATTCAGAGTTGATTCCTTTCTTCATATGTATCAAACACATATAAGATGACGTTCTGATGCAATTAATGTGAGTTAACTAGTGTCACTTTCCATCAAGAAATTGATGGTGAACTAATTAATGGTTAGTTTTAAATCATGAAAAAGATGTTGTGTGTGTGTGTGTGTTTGTGAAGTCATACTTTAGCTGAAAATGTTACAACCTATAAATTACCCTTTTGAAATTTGCTGTCCCTCAAAATGGGAAAAAAGCTCAGATTTTATCTTTAGTTAATCAAATGTTATGTTCTCTTTGGTAGTATATACACAGCAGGTAGCACAACTTAGAGAGAAGCACTATAATATTACCTCTGATTTTAAATATAAGACTCAACTGACCTTTTTTTAGAAAGATTAAAAAAGGTAATTAAACTATTTTAAAATATTTATATTTATTTTTATTCTACTAACTAGTTTGTTTGACTTATAAATTAATATGTATTATAATTATATATAACACAAGATATCGTTAAGTAACTTATTTAATTTTATTAATTTAAAAAAAAATTAATTAAATCTTATATTTAAGATCAAAAGAGTATCGTGATTATCTTGCACAAGGCTCATGAATTGAGTAATGATCTAACCATATATTGCAGGAACCCCCACTATTCTTCGCCCAACGTCGAGATCCTTGCCTTCTTTACTTTCCCCCCCCCCCAAGCAGTCTTGCATTATCTTTGGTTTTAGTTTTCAAGTTTTGAGTTTGCTTTTGTGTTAAGAAAAAAGGAGAGAGCAAAATGTTTTTGGTGGCTAAGATTCACATCCCCTATAAATATAATCTTAAGCAGACTTTACAGGCATGTTAGTGCATGTATTGGTTTCTTTATATATATATATATATATTCTAACAAAATGATGATCCAATTCTTTATACACTGATAAGGTGTTTGGATTAACTATTTGGAAGTGATTTTGTCCTTTACGAGATAAGTATATTTTATCTTTGGTTTGTATCAAAATGCTTAGTAGAATTTTCTCTTGTGTTCAAGCTAACATGTCATTATTGGTCAAAATCCCTCCTCATAGCTAAAGGCCTTCCAATCCATTCAACTATTTTTTTAATTTTTTTTTGTCATAACTCAAGTATTAATTAAATTCTCCTTTTGAACTTACAACTTCACACTACACTTAAAGAAGCCTTAGGGGCTGTTTGAGGGATTTGAAGGGGAAGGGAAGGGAGGGAAAATTTTTATGATTTTGATTTAAAAAAATTGAAGAAGTGGGGTTGCAAGTTTTTAGTTAATTTTTCTTATTTTTTTATTTTACATCTTATATTTATTAATAATTTTTTTGTCAGATCAAGTAGGCTTGTATATATCTAGATATTTGTTATCTTATGCATCGTTTTTGAAAGTGACAACAGAAAAAAAAAAAAGAAGAAGAAGAAGAAGAAGAAACGCGTTTGAAAGTGACAACAGAAAAAAAAACGTAATTAAGAAAAAGCGTCATTAATGCCATAAAATACATTGTGCAAAAGTTCGAAATAATTTTAAAAAAATATACAGATCAAACTCATCTACAATTCTTTTTGTGGGCTTATAGGATTGGTTCAGTTGGATTTATACCAATCTCATATGGGCCGACGGCCCTATCAAGATCTCCAGTCTGCAGACCCGATGCTTTTTCTGAAAAAAAAAAAAATGAAGACGCAATTTTATTGGTTTAACATCATTTCATTCCTCTGGCCTGTCACATTTGGTAGATAGATAGCTGACTTAGAGGGATCTAGGTCATACCGCCAGATCAACTGTGTTGATGATTTTTCAAGTCAAGTCATAAATTCATTCAAAATATATTTCTAACATTGAGAAGAATAAGTTATAATTTTAAAATTACGAGAAATTTGAAAGAAAAAGATATTTAAATATTATCTGAACTTACAAAATCTTAAAAAATTTGTTAACACGTGAAAATAACAGAAAAGTGATGCGGTAAGAATTTAAAATTTTATATGTTTTTATCAAAATGCCCCTAAATATTTTAATTCCAAAAGAAAAAGCCACCTTCATTGAAGTGCTACCGCCAACCAGCCACCAGAATTTTGGCGCAAGTGGTTGTTTCTTTGGGGAGGGGATTAATTTTTTTTCTCCTTACAAGATGTGGAACGAAAGGGGTGAAGGTGGGATTTGAATCCACATCCATTGGTTCCCAAAAAAGTTTGGTGACTATTGGGCCATCAAACCTTTTTGATATATATGTAAAATAAAGGTATAATATTGTTTGACTAAATGAATAATGGAAATGACTAAAGGCGTAATGGTATTGACTAGAGCTATAAATGTATTAACTAAATCAGTAATGATATTAATTAGAAGCGCAAATGTATTGACTAAAAGCGTAATAAAAATGATTAAATGAGTCATATTATTAACTAAAAGTGTAATGCTATTAACTAAATGAGTACATATATTTACTAATAACATAAATATTTTAACTAAATAAGTAATGAAAATGACTAAAGATGTAATGATATTAACTAGAGTTGTAAAGGTATTAACTAAATCATTAAAGATATTAGCTAAAGGCGTAATGATATTGATTAAATGAGTAATGATATTGACTAAAGGTATAAAGGTATTCACTAAATGAGTAATGTATCATTACTCATTTAGTGAATACCTTTATACCTTTAGTCAATATCACCATTCGCATTTAGTCAATACATTTACGCCATTAGTTAATATTATCATTCATCTAGTTACTATTATTATGTCTTTAGTTAATATCATTACTCATTTAATCATTTCCATTACGCTTTTAGTTAATACGTTTACACATTTAGTTAATATCTTTAGTCGTTTAGTGAATATTATTATGTCTTTAGTCAATATCATTACTCATTTAATTAATACCATTACGTCTTTAATTATTTCCATTGCTCATTTAGTTAAACACCATTACGCTTTCATTTGTGTTACACACACACACACACACACACACACACATATATATATATATATATTTTTATGCATATATGTGTGTATTTAAAGGCTTGATTGCCCAATGGTCACCAAGCTTTTTGAAGAACCAATGAGGGTGTTCAAATCACACCTTCACCCCATTAGTTCCACATTTTTTAAAAAATAATTTAATCCCCTCTCCAAGAAGATAGCTACCATAGTTGGAGCTCCGGTGTCCGGTGGTCTGAGGGTGTTGCTGGCTGTTGCTAGAGCTTTGGTAGTTGGTTGACGATAGTGCTCCGGTGAGGGTGGCTTTTTTTTTCTTTTTAGATTAAAATATTTGAGGGAACTTTGATAAAACCACATAAACTTCAAAATTTCATATTCCTATCACATCATCTTTCTGTCATATTTATGTATTAACAGACTTTTTGAGGTTTTGTAAGTTCAAATGGTATTTAAGTATATTTTTTCCTAATTTTCAATGTCTTTGTTTCTTTCTTAAGTTAAGTAGTGCGAATCTTTTTTGTTGGGCTAGTTAATATTATATTCGATTCTTAATATAAGATATATTTATCTAATTTGATTAGATTAAAGAAGTTAGTTAAATTACTTAATGTGATATGTATTTTATAAAATATCTTATTCATATTCATTAATTCTTTTATACTATTTTCTCCTTAATTATTTTTAAGGGAGTATTAATAACGATATATTACAAAATTAATAAATATAAAATAATATGCCTTATATTTATAACTAATATCAACTTTTTAAATATGTGTAAAAAAATTTTAGTTATATGAGCTGGCTGGGTGATTATTTCTTTTTAAAAATTGCTTAGCAAGTTAGAAATTAAAAATTAAGGGGAGAAACGAGGGATATCCGAAGGCTTGATGAACGTTATTGGACACTAGAACACGCAAACAAGAGAGTCCAGAATTTATCTGATTTCAATTCCTTTCGCCCACCATTTCCTTCGTCTTACTGAGAGAGAGAACATTTTCCTTTGATTCACAGAAGCAAGCCACTCTTCCCGCCAAATCGGATGCTAGGGTTACCGTTACTTCATCGCCAACCTTCCTTAATCTCACCACCAACTCTGTTCCCGAAGCTCACACCCAAAGCTTTCCACTCTCACAATCCATGCTTACATTTCGCTACTTTGCCTCGAGTCCTGCCACTAAATGTTTCTGGATTCCCAAGACGTTTACTGGCTTGGAATATATCGGTTTGCTCTTCTCGCGATGTTGACTTCGATGTTGAATTGGACCGTCTCTTGGCGCTGTTGCCGGAAGAAATGCGGCGGAGGGTCAGTGAGCACCCTGAGCTACATCATTTGATTGAAGTAGTCATGGATTTGGGAAGGAAGCCTCTTGCTAGATTTCCCTCCGGAGATTTTGTGATCTACGACTATCCTATAACGATTCAGGATATTGAGCATGCAACATCCCAGGTACCCGAAACAATGCCCGCTACCTGTTTGGTGAATTGACTGAAAAGAAATTGTTTTATGCCCTATGAAGGAGAAATCACATTTACTAAAATCAAATTATAAGATAGGCGTATTAATTTCAAAATATACTATTCGTATAATATATTACCTGTGAGTTTTGGCTTACAATGAAACAAAATACTTAAGTCTTAGTTAAAATTAATTGCATGAAGGCTCACAATCCTCATGTAACTTTTTATGTTTTTGTTTTTATATCAGTCATTCATGAAAATTGTTGAGAAATAGTCCCTTACAATTAGTTTTGACAGAATGTGATATTCTAGTTTGAAAGTATTTTGATGCATTTCAAAGTCCAGGTAACGATTTAATTTTGTAATTAAGTTTTAGTTGAAGGAGTTAGTGTCATTTATTTTGGCCTGTCTCTCTTGGGAAATGTCTTGTACTATAACTTAACATTGTTCAGAATAAGTTATAGCTACATTAACTGTGGACTCGCTGGGACCATCTCTTGCAGGTTGGGGACTTTGCTGTTGATAATCGAGCAGGAATCAGTAGGACATTACATCGAATTAGTGCCATCAGAAATCGGAAAGGTGCAATTATTGGTCTTACTTGTCGAGTTGGCAGGGCAATATCAGGTAGTGCTAAGTTGCTGAGAGACTTGGTTCAAGATGGGGCCTCTTTGTTGCTTATTGGGCCTCCTGGTGTGGGAAAAACTACGATTATTAGGTGAGTAATTCTTTTGTTATTCTATATCCAAGGAATTGATTATTGCTCAAATTATTAAAAGAATACGCAGCTGATATGCATCGAGCATAGTTTGTTGATTTTCATTTGAGTAAACAGTTAATGGGTGTGCCCCAAAATATAATCGTAGCATCTTTATTCTTTGAGTCTTGAGTCTTGTTACTTTCCCAAGACTTGACTCAAGAATATTCTTTTGTTAGCAGCTTTATTCTTTCACATAAACTTATGTGTACTTAAATCCATATCTATAGGGAAATTGCTCGGATGTTAGCGAATGATTACAAGAAGCGTGTGATGATTGTTGACACCTCCAATGAGATTGGTGGTGATGGCGATATACCTCATGCAGGAATAGGTAGTGCTCGTCGGATGCAAGTTCCTGACTCTGAAATGCAACATAAGGTATTAGCTGCAATCAAAGGTTCTTGAGTCTTGTTATCTTGCTTATTAATGTGGAAAATTTATCTGTATTATCTACATTGATTGAGAACAATAGAAACATCTAGGTTGGCATTGTAAGTTACCGGATGGCTGGAGCATAGTTTTTCAGCATACATTAGAATAAAAATAGTACAGAATGAAGGGTTTTTTTTTTTTTTTTTTTTGCTATGTTCAATGGGTTTGAAGGCGGGCCTTGGCGCAACTGGTGGGTGCGCTAGCTTTCCGCCCCCAGGTCCAAGGTTCGAGCCTTGGAAATAGTCTCTTGGCAATATGTCAGGGTAAGGCTGCGTACATATAGCGTCTCCTTTCCCTGAGCCCGCATTGTGCGGGAGCCGCTTGGCACTGGGGTCCGCGGGTTTCCAGAACCATCCCTTTTATGTTAGATGTATTCTGTAAGTCAGTTTCTCTTATCTAATACGGTGAGAGTCTTCTCTTTTTCCTCTAACGTGTTATTTTTCCTTCTTATTTTTGTTACAATTTCTCTCATTTGAGGGTTTTTAGGGGTCTGAGGGTTGGGTGGGTGGGTGTTTTTCCTTTTCATTTTCCTTTTGTTTTGGGACAGGTAGATATTCTTAGCAGGACCCCCACGATCACAGATGATTTCATCCAAGAATTTTTTAGTTGGTGATTTGTTGTTTTTTCAAGAAATTTTTAATAACATGTGCGTGTTGTATTTCATTGTTTAGGTGTTGATAGAAGCTGTAGAAAACCACATGCCGCAAGTAATTGTAATTGATGAAATTGGCACCAAACTTGAAGCAATGGCTGCAAGCACGATAGCACAACGAGGGATCCAGCTTGTTGCCACAGCTCATGGAGTCACAATTGAGAACTTAATAATGAATCCCTCATTAGAGATGCTTGTTGGAGGAATACAGGTGAACTTCCTTTGTTTAAAGTGAGATGCCAAATTAAATAATTGGGTCCTTTATACCTGTTTTAGATTAATTACTCAACTTGTTTATGATCTAAATGATGCGGATACTGGCAAGGCCTCTTTTCTGAGGCTATCCATTTGTCTAATGTTATATTCTCTGACTACACATTAGTTCACTTAAAGTTGTGTTTGATTATGTCTAGAGCCACATCACTATCAGTAGGCTGATAAGGAATGTCATGCTGGGAAGCTTATTGATGTGAAACAGATTGGGAAAGGGGAGGAGAGAGAGACTAGAGGGGGAGAACAGCAAGAAGGAGGGGAAATCAAAGGAAGGGAGAGGGAGGAGAGAGAATATTCAGAGGGAAAAGGAGTTCTTATTCAATTGATCAATTAAAGCTAATTACGACTAAGAACCTAGCTCTATTTATAGAGCTTCGGAAATAACAAAATAATAATAAAAATAACAATTCAAAATTCAAATCTAAATTCTAAATAAGATCATAGGATACTATATATCCTATTTTATTGAGATACTACAAATATTAAAATAGTAAATCCAATAAATCATAATCTAATGGATAAATATCCTTATTTAATATCCCTAATGGATAACCCTAGATCTCCTAATTAAACCCTAGATATTCCTTATCCCATATCCCACTACTTATTATCTGATGCTAGGTTGAAACGGGAGGAAATAGATGAGTAATCATCAATACACTAAGTCAAGTTTAATAGTAACTATGACCATACTTTGTGGGTAAATAGATCTACCATGTCATATTTCAGATTTCTTTTCTTTACTGGTGCCACTGGAGCCAAAGGCCATCAGATAAATGCATTTTAATTAGTTAGGTCATAAACTAAGCCCTTGACTGAAAAGATTTTTATATTGATAAAATTATAATTTGTTGACTATAATGCTCTTATAGTGTTATGGACAGATTTAGCCAACCCGTTTTTCTGATATCCTATGATTTTGTTATCTTCTTTGTGACTCTTTTTTATGACAAGCAGATTTTGTATTTTCTTTCCTTGGTTACATAGAGCTATTATTATCTTTTAGAGTGTAACGCTGGGGGATGAAGAGGCCAGCCGCAGGGGTGTTCAGAAGACTGTACTGGAGAGAAAAGGGCCATCAACATTCAGTTGTGCAGTTGAGATAATTTCAAAGACAGAGTTGCGGATTCACCGCAGCCTTGAAGCAACTGTAGATGCTATACTTTCAGGTAACACCATTCCCTGGCAGATTAAGTTGTCCTAGTATATGACTATATTGTTAGTTATTGAACTTCTTTCCTTCTTCGTGAAGGTCGCTTTCCACCTGTGGACATCCGCAAGATGAATTCTGAGGGACGGGAAGAAACCATACAAGAACCTGTTACTAACAATTCTGAAAAGAATGAGGAACTTATGCTTGAATATGGTCCAGAAACCACCGGTGATCAAACCTGGCAATTTGAAACACTTCCTCCGTTGCCTGTTGACATGGTTGAGAATTCATGGGAACATAGATTGCCACTTCGCCTTTTTTGTTATGGGGTAAGATGCCAATACTCACCAGCTTTGACAAATAAAAAATTTGTAAGATCACAAAGATAGACTATTAATTTGATTGTCTCTCATTTCCTTTGGCTCTGTTTCTTTTTCCCTTTTTTTACATAGTTGCGTTAGAATGATGATATAAGGAAGTTGAAGCTTTATTAACACCATAAAGAGACTTGCATTTAGGGTCAGATGACAAGGAATCAAGGATATAGATGAATTTGAGTTACAATGACTATAAAATTAATAAAATTATACTGTGGTTTGATTGGATAGATATTAACAGAATCTGCTCTGTGTGAAATTTAATTCTTTTAACTTTTGAGGGAGGAAATTGTTGTTTGGCCTTTTTTTTTGGGGGGGGGGGTTGTGCTGAGAGAAGAGCTTACAAGAACGCTCAGACAGCCCCTGCTCTTTTTTGGTTATTCTTGCAATCATTTATTAGTTATTAGCTGCAACTAGATAAACTCTATATACTGTAGCTCACTTCTCCTGGGGTGACATCTGGTATCCTGTTCACAACTTGTCATCAGTCAAAGCATAATTAGTGTACTCTTCTTTTTGGTATTTGTATTGGCTATTTAACTTACAGAATGAGCGGTAATTCTAGATTCTGGAGGCAACAGTTATGCAAGCAATTAAACAGCTGAAAATGAATGATATGGCCCTTCAATTGACTGACAATATAAGTGAGGCAAACGCATTACTTGCCTTGCAATCCAAGCTTAAGAAGAATCCTCGGATCCAAGCTGCTGCTAAATCTCATGATATACCCATTTATGTAACTAAGGTAAAATATTTCTGAAATTAAATATTTAGTTAAACAATTATTCTTTGTCATAAATTTATGCCACAGGTAATGTTTACTTTCTAGACAAGTTCATTGGTGCAAGTAGAAAAAGCTATACAAGCACTAGTAAGTGACTATGAAAATAGTTTAAAGGAGGTTGGATCCATAGAGAGCATAAAATTGTCAGAGAAGGTTGATGCCTTGGAGGTAACATTTATATTGTAGTTTTCTTTTAGCTTTTCCCTCGAATTTTTGTAACTGCATGTTTAATTTTCTTGTTGCCTTTTTCTCTGGGGCCCAAATGTGGTTTTATGTTTCATGGAGGGAGTAATTCGTGGTAAGAATTGTTAGGCTGTGAGAGATATGTTGCTGAAACCCTAAATCTGATTTTTAGACACGATGAAATAGAGGGAGAAACAAGATTGTGAATACCTAGAGGCTAAAACGTAGGCTTATTATTGCTTAAACCATGGTGTCTTGGCTCATCCTTCTGGATTCCTTCTGTAGGCTGTTTCTTCAAGTAGAACTGTACAAACCCATGGCTACCGGACAGAATTCTTATTAAAGACTTGGATTTTTCACAAGGGAACCAAATTAGGAGAAAAATGAATATTTAATATGGAAATTTCAACATGGTATTGTTAATTTAGTGCCGAAACTTCCACTTATCTGAATGAGATAGTAAACAATTATGAAACTTTCTGTTTTGATCCAATGAGTCACTAAGGAGAACATGAACTATGCACAGGTAAGATTTATTTTGATAATGATAGTGGTGTAAAACCTGGGAACGAGCCAATGAGTACCATGCATGGTGGTGTTACTGGTTCTTTTGAGTCCGAAGAGGCCGGCCACTTTCTTGGGCCTGAGTAACAAAAAAGCTTACTTTTTCCAAGCCTGACCATAAAGTTTTACCGGATCATACAGGCCGACCCGTCAGGTTTGGCCTGAATTACCTTGTCTAAAGGTGATGGGTCCTTTTAAAAAAAAAAAAAAAATTTCCCCCCTTACAAACTCTACAATAATATTTATTAATTGATGGGTCATTTTTCCTCAAAGATGTTGGCTTATATGTCTGATCAATATATATGAAAAAAGGTATGGGGAAGTCTGTTCTTTTCCATTGTAATTAGACATTACATATCGGTGGATGTTACTGACGACACATGACATTGTGAAGATTCTGGTCATCCCCGGCATTTTAGTTGGATTGAATCTGTTAGGGCCTGGACATGTTTGTAGATTAATTCAACGATTCAAACATATTGTGACAACTAAAAGTAGAAAATCAAAACCCCCTCCAGAAAAGAGTGAGGAACAATAGAGTTTCATCTAAATTCTTAATTTCAGATCTTCAAGTAGTTCTAGTCCAAGGAAGGCTGGTATGTCTGTACATATATATTGAAATTGAATGCTTGTAAAAATTTAAAAGAAAAAGAGAAAAATGCATGCTATTAACTAACATGTTACTCATTCAGGAGGCAAGAATGGCCGTAGAACATACTGTGATCCCAAAAGGAGAGCCTGTCGATCTACTGCCAAGGTCATCTGCCATATTATCACTTCAGCTAGAACTTGTACAAAAATACCAACTAGAAGCAAGAAAAATCACTTCAGATTCAGGTGTACATCTACGCATCCTTCCAAACCATTATAGGATTGATGAAGAACGATTTGATAATAGTGAAGCTTCTGATCATCCTGAAGAAGATGAAGGACTTGATGGCTTTGCCTCTCCCAATGGCAATGTCAATGTCTCCCCTTACAGGTTGCACAGGTTACCCCTCCTGCCTGACTAGTCCTTAATTGTATGTTTGTGTTATTCTGTATATATTTCATTCTTGTATGGGAAATGACATTGAAGAATCCATTATTTGAAATATTGACAAACATGGATTTTCAAAATTGTGGAAAGAAGTTATCTTTGATCTGGTGCGTTTTAAAATTATCACTCATGATTCTGTGGTCATTAGTCCCCAACTTGTGTTATTGGCCCAAAAAAAAGCCACCAAACTTGTTTCATTGAAGTTTGTATTAATTATACAGGAAGCCATGCGTGAGTTTTAGGATTTGTTCTGATCCTAAATATAAGATATAGTTGCTTTTTTTGGGAAGATTAAAGAAGACAATAAAACTACTTTAAAATATTTATATTTATGTTTTTTCTCTAAATTATTTTGTCTAATATATATATATATTTTTTCTTTAAATTATTTTGTCTAATATATAAACTGATATACAATATAATACACAACATATGGTATAATTAAATAATTATTTAGTTCCTTAACCTCTTCCAAAAAAAAAAAAAAACTCCATCTTATATTTAGATCCAGAGCGAATATTAAAGAAATTAAACCGAAGTGCTGATATTGTGAGATGCGATTTTGTTGCTCTTTCTTTTTTGTGTTCTTTTTGGCCAAATCTTTTTATGCCTGTTGATTTGGTAAATCTTTTTGTGCTGTTCACATGCAATGTTTTTGTAAAAAGGAGCGTTTATTATTGGGCTTAAAATTATACTCTTCCGGTCCTATAAAATAGGGTAGAAATAGAGTATTTTACCATCGTTGATATAAGTTATATGTCATTAAATTTTTTTATGAATGCATAATTTTACTCCTAATTTATTATTCTATAGACTATTATTTTTCATTTGAAAAATGTATATACTTTTAAATATAGATAAAAATGAAAATTTATTTAATTTTATAATAGAGTCAATAAATTTTAATATTTTTCTTAGTTTTTTTGGTAAAACATGTTAGAAGTATTTTATAAATAGAATTAAAGGAGTAGTTGGTAGCAATGCATAGTGCCCTTTCTTTTCATCAACCTCAAACATGAATTGCATGAGATTTGAACTTGAGACTAAGCCTTAATAACAAACTTGAAGAAAGAGCTTTTAATTAGGCAAAAAAAAAAAAAATAATAATAATAATAAAAATCAACCTAAATCAAACACGGCTCATCCATTCAAAATAAACATGATCAACATTTTCTAAGACTTTCTACCTTTTCCCCCCCTTTTTCATGACAAATTATTTTGTGTCAATTTTCGACTACTCAAAGATTTCTCAACTTTAGTGCTCTCTATCCTTTATGTTTTGTCACTACTTGGACCATTTGAGCATGACGTGATTTTGAAAACAAGAATGTATACCCCTATAATTAATATGTTAATGTAAATTGTATTTATATGAATCATATCTTGCGCCAAGAAAGTTCCTTCTTTTTTTATGGATTGAAAAGCTTATAATTTTAGTTGGTCAAAAAAGAAAACCCAATGATTTTAAAGTTTGTTGTGAACGTTGGGTCAATATTAACTTGGATGCCTTAATATGCTTCAAACCGGATCTGCTGAGATACGATGTGGGCTATAGGCTAATCAATCAATCTTTTTTTTTTAAAAAAAAAAGGTAATAGAAGAAAGAAAATCTGATATATAGTAATATCAAAACTGAAAAATCCCATTAACACTAATTAGCAAGAATTCCTATGTTATGTCTGTAAAAAGTGGGAATGGGAATGAAAAAACCTATTCGGCTCATATTGATATTAAATATAAGATAAATTTTTTCCGTGACAGTAGAACCAAGTGAGGACCCTGTTCACTTTGCTGTTCTTTTCTGACTAGAGCTTCACCACGTCTTCAAAAGGTGATCTGAAACCTAGATCGAACTAGGGAGCAACTTCAGTCTTTTACAATTAAAAAAAATATCATTGCCACATCTCTTGCCATGTAATCTTCCAACTAAGCTTCTATGGGTCAAACTTCAGTCCTAGTTAGCAATTTAATTGTCAAACTATTGAGTCTATAACCAAGGAGGGTGACATTAATCAATTTTAAATATATTCAGTCAAAATTGCACTACAAAATATTTTAGAGTGTTGAATGCACCTCAAAAAATATTTCAAGATGCTGGATGCGCCTTAATATCTAATAATTTTTTTTAAAATATCACTATTGATTGTATACATTAAAATGTTTTTATCCAAAGGCTGTCAGGATAGAAGAATGTATTTTAGAAAAACCAACTCATATTTATTATAAATAATTAACTTAACTAAGTTTCTTAATTTACTTAAATTAATTATTTTTATTAATACCCATATTAATTATCCAGCTCTTTTATTAAGAATAGAGGCATCATAAGATTATTTCTCCAGGTAATGGGCTTAGTTGCAATTTATATAATTATTTATTCAAAGTTGATCGTGGAGAGGGAGAATTGTATGAGTAGCTCGCAATTTTCTTTTTCATTAAGAAATTGCACTTGGTGTTATTCTGATTTAAATTGTACCAAGATCCATATGTTCCTTAAAAAACCTATATATATATATATATATATATATATATATATATTCAGCGTATATTGACATTAAATGTCAACATGCACTTTAAATTAAATTAAGATCAATTTTGACACTAATTATTAAATAATGGGTAGATAATGGATTCATGGTTAATTGTACTATTTTGTAGAATATAAAACAGCTAATGGAACTACTCAATGTTTACTTAATTTACTAGTTTGCTATTGAAATCCAGCTAAATAACAGAATTAAAGCACTATATATATATATATATAGACACACACACAGCGTATATTGACATTAAATGTCAACATGCACTTTAAATTAAAGTAAGATCAATTTTGACACTAATTATTAAAAAATGGGTAGATAATGGATTATGGTTAATTGTACTATTTTTTAGAATATAAAACAGCTAATGGAACTACTCAATGTTTACTTAATGTACTAGTTAGCTATTGAAATCCAGCTAAATAACAGGATTAAAGCACTATATATATATATATTACTTTTTATATAATTATCTAAATATATATATATTACTTTTTATATAATTATCTAATATTTTGAACTATTCTATCATATTTGGATATTGTAAAATTTAATGGATATAATAACATTCTTAACAATATTTTTAATTTATAATATTATTATTAAAAAGTATCAAATTTATTCTACTTAATCTAACTACTATTGATTTATTGATTTATTACGCTCACTCTATCCCTAATATAAAATCTATTTAATTATTTGAGTAGATTAAAGAAGTTTGATATATTATTTAATTATAATAAATATGACATAGCCTTTTTGAAATACCCCTATATAATATTAAATTATATATCAATTTATAAGTTAAGTAAATTATTTTTTAAAAAATAGTAAATATTAGAGATAAAATAGATAAACATATTATATTTAAGACCAAAACTAACATCTTAACTAGTTTTTATAATTAGGATGGAAGGATAATTATATTTTGTTGGTAAATTGTGTACGGTTAAATGGGGACCCTCACATTGTGCACCCATATCACCTACGGACAACACAATTCGAATTTTGGTATTCAAATGCTTATCTTGATAGCTTTCCAAAAAAATAAAAAAATAAATGTAAATTATGGCAACGGATTTTCTTTATGTTAAGTATATATTATTAAAAGATTTAGATACCAGCATTAGCATAAAACATCAATAAAATAGTTATTTGATTAATATAAGCATCGTTAGTGTTGTACCTTAACATCACTAATGCTTATTGAGCCGTCCTTATGGACATTTCAAAGGTCACTTGTCCGCAAATGAAGTGTGCATGCTTAGAATTTTGTGTGTGTGTGTATATATGTATGTATGTGTAAATATAAACATGCATACTAAAAAATGAACTAAATCCAAGCAGAGAAAAACCAAAAAAAAAAAAAATGAACGAAACTTAAAACCGATTATAATTTTATTTTATGAAACGACGAAGTCAAATTACTTTTATTTTAGTTATTATAAAGCAAATAGAAAGCCTTTTTTTTCCTAATCAGGAGCCGAAAGGAGGACAAAAGCCTACAAGGGTTGGGTCAGACCTTATGCAGCGAACCGTCCAAGAAGTTTTGGGAAAATGACAATTAGGTGCCTTGTTATAAAATTAATGACCCGTTCCTTGAATTTGGAAAATGACATACAACTCTGAAATCTGAAGAGTCAAATAGTTGGGGGAAAAAACATGATGGATGGAAATGTCCTTCCTCAACCGGGAACTTTAAAAGAGATACTGTAAGTGTCTGTTTGGATTAGCGAAAAAAATTATTTTTCTAACATGATTTTATGGTGTACGAGATAAATATATAAGAATAGTTTTATCTTAACTTGTTTGTAAATACTTTTCCGCCAAATAGATCCTATTTTATAAACCTTGGACATATAAATTGTAAATATTGAAAAATAAATGACAGGTTACACCAAAACCCATTTTTATATGTGATCTAATCATCTCAATTTACAACTACTATATTTCTTTAGATCTTACAATTCAATTTTACATCAAATACAAAAATTGATTTTTTTTATAATTCACAACTCATCTTCCAAAATTCAGTTATTCAATATTTCTAAATGACCATCTGATCTTAACTATAAGCCATGTTTAACTAATTCACATGTATCAATAAAAATAGTTAATAGTATTAAATATGTTATAAAATTCAAATTATTTATAATATTATTCTTCTAAACTCTAAAATTATATTAATTTTACTTCCTCTTTCTATAACATGAAAGATATATGAAAAAAAATTTAATACTTGTTAAAACAATCAAATATCTCATAAAAAGGATCAAAAACACTTTATAGAAGGCGTCCTATAATAAGAACCGTGTCAATATCATCCAAGATTTACAATTAATAAATTATGTTTTTTTATTTGGGCAATTAATAAATTATGTTGATTACGCCTTTTTTTCCCTGACAATTAATTAAGGACTCTAGCACTTACGTCCCATTATGCAAATTTTTTTTTAAAAAAATCTCATTAATTTTCGAACAAAGGAATTGATTGCTATTAATATATACACATAAATACACACAGACGCACATTTATAAAAGCAGGTTATAAAGTCAAAGGAATTAAAAAAGAAAAAGGAGGTCAAATATTATATAAATGTAGTGTGAGTGCCACTAGCCAAGAAAGCGGAAGGTAACATTGTATAGCTGATGTCAAAAACCTTAAAAAGACAAGGGTGGCGTGGTGCATCAGTGATCAGTGCATGTGGTGAGAACATTGTGAAATGATAAGTCACAAATCCCAAATGACGAGTCAGCCCCTCTTTTCTTTTGTGGACGAGGACGCCATGTGAAGCATCTTTTGCTTTTTAAGTGTGTTTTAAGGCAATTTTATTTTGTATTTTTGGTAACTTATCTTCTCTTTTTATATTTGGTTCTTCTTTCTTTTCAATGTCTTATGTGTGATCACTGATCACTGATCAGCTTTTTTCTTCCACAATTTCATCATTTCTTATTTTTTAGATGGCACAGCTATAATTTGCAGAAGATGTCCTCCATTTTGCCGTTATGATTAGTTGAAGAATTTTACATTAATCGAGTAAAGTAGAGTCCGACATACTGAACTTTCAAGAAATAAACAACTTCATTACCTAACTAATGCAGAAATTAATTCAAACTGAGATAAAAAAGAAAGTTTGTATAATATTATTCAGCACTGGCTTCCACATATAGGGACGAACAAACTCATTTATGGATAAAGTGCTGATAAAATCAATGAAATTACTGAAACAACCTTAACAAGTGCATGAATGGTAGATTCTGAACTAGAAATTGTCCTCAACCAAATAAACTTGGGTTTACAGTGGGACGATGAGTTTATGAAGAGCTTTTCATTAATATATGCAACAGAAATCAGCTAACTCTTCTGGAATCATAAGTTTTGACTGTTTATATTGTTATTATGCTTATTTATGTCCGACAAATCCTTTGCCGTGCTTAGCGTATCCGATATAATTATCTGCTACAAGTTCTAATTAAGGTATATAGACCTACTAAGCTAGGCGAAGAAGACAAAGAACAAACTCCTGGTGTACACAATCAATACCAACTTGAACTGAAAAGTAACTCAGAAAATGTTTGCAACAACAAACTTTGAGTGTCAAAGCCTTAATAAATATGGGGTTTTTTGAGCTCACGGTGTTGTTTTAGATTGTATTTTCAGAGGGTAAAAAACATTTTGCAAGTACCTATATTTTTCCTCTATTTTTAATTGGGCACATGTACATTTCTCTCTCTTAATTAAATCCTTACTTCTATTTTATTAGCACAATTAATTCCTGTGTAGAAGCTAACCCTACTAACAGAGTAAAGTTATAGGGGTTAACGATGATTTAATTAAGAGTAAAATATATATAGGTATCAAATTTAAAATTGAGAAGAAGCATAGGTACCTATAAAAATGGTTTTCAGATTACACCATGACTTCGGGGAAGATTTTCTCATCTCAAATATCAATTATCACTACTTTTTTTTTTATCTGGTAATGATCACTACTTGAAGCACATGGCCTAGTGTCACAATGGCATCAATCACTTCCCGAAAATGGGAGATTACTGGTTCTATCCCTAGGTGGATATATGGGTGTGTCATGTGTGACTTTTTCTGTCCTATAAGAGAGAGTTGTAAAAGGGTGAGTGTGTAATTGTCTCTTCCCATAAAAAAAAATTACTACACACATGAAGTTTGTGAAGGTACACTCTACAGGGGCCCCATATCAAAGTAGTGGATTAATCAATTGGTCGATTACTTTATTATTAGTACAAATTTCTTGTATATGCATTTTCTTCCAATGGCCAATGGGTATCCATATAATGAAGAAAAAGAAATTGGAACTTTTCTTTAACCTATGTTTCATTTACCTATTTGTCACCTGAATGTTGTTGCTCACTTGCTCCAGAATCAGAATATTGCTTTTGGAAGGAACGATCATTGACAAATTGCTCTCTTCTATGCAGTTAGTCCCCTGAAAAATGGTATAAAAGGTCAATAATTTCCTGGCCAACACACCCTACCATGTTCTTTTAAAATATTATTCATGAATGACAGATAATTAACCAAAAAAAGGAAGAAAAATAAAATTCTTGTTACGTAAACCTGATTTAACTTTTGCCACTCTCTAAAAAAGACAAGTCTGCATAGTGGGATAGACGTATCAGATGATAAAATTGATCGACATTCATCTCCTGCATACCTTAAAATCTCTAGAAAGAAAAGAAAAGAAAAGAAATGCTACTAGAGTAAAAATAGACGCCATTCATCAGTCACTCTGACACCCAAAAGCATCTTTAGTCTAAAACCCTAAGGTCCTACACTATGCTTAAACAACACAACTAGGGACCAATAGGTGTCTTATCTGATCTAAAATCACTCTCATACTACCTCATTCTTTTCTTCCTTGTCCACTAATAAAGTATCTTTGTGATGTTATTACTCGTAACCACAAAAAAGAAAGATCATTTGAACATCTTTGTCATTGTCTCATTCAGCAGAAAGATTTCATGACGCTCATATAATCTCCAAAATGCAAAATGCAAGTTGCTAGTTGCTAGTTGCAGCATAATATATTTTGGTGGTGATGTACGTTCTCCAATCTCAAGTGAATTTCAAGGAGATGATGCATTTTGATAAATATGCAATGGAAGCAATACAAAGAGAAGGACAATGGACTCAATTTCTTAAGATAATTCCCTTGTTCATGTCCTACACATGCTGTTTAAATTATTTTGGCTTTTTAGTCCGGCAAATATTTTAGGTTTGGCAGCTTTTGTAATCTTCGACCGCGACAATGTGTTTTATTAGGTTCTAAAATATAAAGTGCCGCAAACTTATCACGCTTGTGGCTTCTTCCTTTTATATATGACCCTCTTTTGTCTTCGCCTTCTATGTATTTTCTGGCGTCACCATTATGGACGCACTAAAAGGAATGTGAAGGTGAAGCAGTCACTTTATCAGTAGGTGCCTACTCATTTCTTTTCTTACAATAGTGATTGGATTGGATTGGATATGATAGAAAAATAATGCATTTAACCATCAGCCTAGAATATGAAAGGTTCACATTTATGAATTCTTAAAATTAAAAATGACTGGAATCATACGTTGGACACTAACTTTAAACTTTGAAGGGCTGCAATAATAAAGCATGCATATTTCAGCTAAACAAATGGTAGTTACTCTAAAATTTAATATGAAAATATTATTTACTTGAGAGACTTGCAGTAAATTCACCATCAAAATTTACAACCAACTATCAAACTCTTTTCATTGTAAATTTATACTGAATCATTCTCTAAAAATATCTAATCCTGTATCATGAGTTAAATCAAGTAATTGGGTGAATGACTTTTTAACAAATTATATTTATTCATATTGTTGTACAAAACTTAAAAGCTCTCACAACTTTATCTTAAATGTGTGATCAGGATTCATGACTAAATTTTTTGGATCACGAATTCATGTCCTCACCATGTTCCCAACCGAAACCCAAAAGGAGTAGGATAATGATGCAGAAAAAGCAGACTTACTTGGATAAGACTGCAAGTGATATCAGCAATATTGCAGGCTCAGATCATTGTGATTGCAGCCTTATCTGTTATAGACGACCAAACCTGAAAGCAGAACTACTAGATATGAACCCAATTTGACTAATTACTTTACATAAAGCAACAAAAGTTGGAAGAAATAATTGAACCCAGCTATTTTGTAGTTTATTGATATTTAGAAACAAGGAATGCAAATCAGGCTCTTCCTTTTGCTAATATTAGTCCCTCCCAACATGCTTGCTGATAAGGTCATAAGGATAAGAACTTGCTTATTCGATCACCGAGAGAGAAACTAGAGATACAGAGAAAACTGATGTATGCAGAGCTTTGTTTCTACAACATTTAGCTGAAACAGAGGATTTCAAGTGCAAAAATTTGTGTAGAATTGAGGATTACATAAAAGGGGTAAGGAAGGTCCCGACAGACATATCACTTACAGATTTTTGGGACTCTATCCATCCTTCTTTTGAAAGAGGGAAAGGTGAATGGTGATCCGTCCCTTTCAAAACCAGCTAGGACTTCCAAACGGAAGTTTAATCTGAGTATTTGACACTGACACGCCATTTCCAACATAAAGTACTGCAAAAGGTAACAAAGGCATTGACTATACACCACCCCTTGTCCAAAGAACCTGACATGGTGATTCCCAATCCTACTGAACTATTGATATGGATGGGATGCAATGAATGTTCTTTTCATCATTTTTCTTTTCGAATGAAAGTTGGGAATATAGATTTTAAATGTTTGTCCTTCATTAAAAATATGATATATGAGGAATTTTCCTTCAATTTCAACATCAAATAAATGATATTTCAATCATCTTTTTGTATGTCTTGCGTGTATTAAAAAACTTTGGCAGCAATTAATTATAGCACTGTTAAGTCTATTTTTTCACCTTGGGATTATTGTCAAATGGTGTGTGGCCCGTAATTAATCTATCTTTTAGCTTAGGTCAAAAGCGAACCATTCATGTGGAGATTAGGGGATTTGCCAATATATTTTTCAGCCAACCCTTTATGTGGATGTAGATATCTTGTGTGATAAAGTTTATGTTTACCAATTACGTAAGAGAGTTTTTTTTATTTAAGAAAATGAAAAAAAAAAATAGAACTTTACACACTTCATCATCCCTAAGGATCCGTCTCACCTATGGAGTCGGAAGCCTCTTGCTTTAAGTGAATCATAATGGGAACCTAGTTGAAGAAGATAGAGAGGGCGGTGAATTTTTCTTTATTGAAAACTAGTAATGGCAATTGAAATGGGACATATGGAGATTAATGGCAGATGGATGCGGCTGTTTTCGGTGAAGACTTCAATTTTTTAAAAAGATCTTTGAAAAAAAACTTAGTTGTTGACTTCGGAATTTTATGACAAGCACTTCCTGAGTCGTGACACAAAAAGCAATGTCCATATGATAAAGTACAGAATAAAAAAACAGTTGGCGCTTCTATATATACCTAGCCCTTCTGACCAGAGTCTCCACACCATTTACTTACTCAAATCTCGAGCAGTGACCATTATGGCTATTAGCTGCAGGATATGGAGACTCATATCTATTTTTCTATGCCTTTTCCTTCTTGCTACATCAATTTCAATCTCCCAAGCTCGTTCTCTTCCTTCCTCATTCTCCAACAGTCATGGACACAAATCACACCATGCATTTATCCAAAATGCCAAACAAGTGTTGAAGGAGATCACACGAAGACAAATGTTGCTTGGAACACAAGACATGCCTACACGACTCAGCCCCGGAGGACCAGATCCTCACCATCACTAGTCTCCCTCCCAAATTATTTGAAAGGGAAGAAAAGAAAGAAACGAGCTAAGACTTACGGGTTTTATTTCTTATTCAGACGGCAGATACACATTTCTTTTAGCATGAGGATAAGAAAAAGGCCCACACAATCTTTATGCTGTGCTACTGATGTTTGTACCATTATATATCTGTGGGCCGTTTCTTAATCTTCATATTAAAGTAATAGTGTAGTCGGGTAATAAGCAAAATCCAGAAACAGAGTAGCGCTTCTGCATGCTATATAGTTCATCTCAAATATAAATCGTACAAACATCGATGACACCACAATGAGATTTTGTTGGCCTTTTTCTTGTCCTCATGCTTAAAGAATTGTGTATCTGCCGTCTGGATAAAAATGCGCGTCTGTGCAAGAAGAAAAACCCAGATACAGAGTAATGATCGCAGGTTCAGCTGAGCCTCAGTTTCTTTCTTTATTCAGGCGGAGGTTTTTTAATCTCCCCTGCATTCTTCTTTGTATCATTTTTGCGTGAGTATTTAATATTTACTTTTACAATGTAACTTTAGAAGATTGTCTTGCTATTTCTTATAGCAGGATCTTGCCTAATGCACTATCTTGTCAGAGGATAATGAACCTATTTCGATCCTAAGTTCTTTGGTTTCACAGAAGCATTTTCACAATCAGTTGATAGACGCCAAACGGAGTTATTGTAACTTCCCTTATGTGATGACAAGTAGGATGCCTAGTTTCCTCTACCTGAAATTATTAATTTGGCATAATAGTAATGGATTTTGCATAGGGTTCAGCATCTTTCATCACTATAAGTTTTAACTAATCCAATCTGGAATCTCATTTAGTGGTGCTCCACTTGAACAAAATACCCAGGACAGGACACTTTCAATCACATTCTTTAAATCTTAAAGCCAATTCCGACAAAATGAGGCTTGTATCCACTTATATTTTGTTCTCATGGCAGAGGAAAGTCATATTCTTATACACACGAAAGCATATTCCAAAACTGGAGATCTATAAAAAAAAGAATAACTACTTTAACAGAAATACATGTGCATGCAGCTAGAATAGGAATTCAGATCATACCTACCTGCCATGAATAAGCGAAAAAAAGCCGAGGATTCAAACGCCTAACTGATGTGAGGACATCGATCCACTTTTCCGCCTCTGCTGCAATCCACTAACGCATTTGTATCTCTTTATTAAAAAAAATAAGAGAATGCACTAACGAACAATGATTTCCTTCGATAATTGTGCGCTTTCGCCTTCAGAATTTGTTATTTGTAGATTCATGAGCGTGCGGTTGTGGGGTCGGAGAAGCATAAACCGATCGCTGTGTTTATCCGGCCGCCACAGATTATAAAATCACTGACGGGGGAATTTTTTTTTTTTTTTTGGCCAAAGGGAGGCGGGAGATTTGATTACATCTCTTTTAATACTTACTTTCGTTTATTCAGTTTGATCTTAACGGTAAGAAATTGTTAATCGTTGCATTCAACTAATAATGTTAATTATTATTATTTTTTTCAATCATGTTAATCATTTATTTAGTTAACATCATAAATACTAATTTTATTTTTTAAATTAAATCATACTATTTAGAATAATAAAGGTAAAGTATTAAATTAAATATACTGTTTGTTTATAATTTTTATCTTAACCATTGGATACAGTCAATGGAGAAAATTATGCATGGACGTTGAGAAAATATGGAGAAAATTCATGATTGAATTTATCCAAAAAACTAGCCTCTGAAATTGTAAAACAGACTTTCATTACTTCCTAGTTCTCACAAACAATAGTGTTAGGTAGCTTTTGAAATTATAGTTTCAAAAGCTATTTTTCGTAAATCGAAATAAAACTCCTCTCACATAATTATATCATAAATCGTAAAAATCATTTTTCAAAAATTAATCCACAACATAAGCAAACACAAACAAAAATATAAATTTTTTTTTTTTGCCAACTAACAATAAGATATAAACATCATCTAAGATATATTATAGAGAGGGAGGGAGGTAAATTAATACATATGAATTAATGTGGCCATTTCCAAAAAATTGTGTGTGAAGCTCCTACTCCTGTGACTAAGGTCCAATTTTATCCTATAGTTTTTATATAGGAATTATGTATATTCAGAAACTTTTTTCAGGTTTAACTTATGTTTAGCAAGGTTATTAAACCGAGACCGGCCAATGAACCGACTAGGGTACTGGGTTAAGGGTTAGTAGGTCAAACTGGAGTCAAACCGGAGCTAACCTGAGACAAAACCGGTGAGAAAATGAAGATTTCAGGCTTATTAATATGAAATTATAAAAAAAATAAAAAAAAAGATTTTATAAATAATAATAATAAAAACAAACCAGTTCACTACCCAAACCGACCGATAGGTTCGATCTGAATTTAATAAGTCTGATATTTAGAAGCATTAAAACAAGAGCAATATTGCCCATATTGTATCGATAACCAAAGAAAAATCTATCACATCGGACCTTATATCACATATAATTCCATGTAGAAATAATTGTGCCTTTTTCTTTGGTCATTTTTTCCACAAAAGTTTTCGTGAGAAACATCAATATTGCCCAGATATATAAAAAAAAAAATTATCAATATTGAAGACGCAAAATGAAGTACATGATAGAGATGATCATTGGCTCACCCTTACCTCTAGTATTAATCCATTCCCTTATCTATTATTTGAGCATCACTACAAAGAAAGTTGAATTCGTCAAAATTAAACATGAATCTTTAACTCATGTAATTTAATTCATCTACTAAAACTTTTGAGATAAAATTAGACGTTGATTTTTATTATTATTTATGAATTGGTTAAGATACAAATTTACTTTTAAATTTTTTACTTAAGACCAATGTCATCTTTAAAAAAATTTGTTTAGAGTCAGTCTGAAATTGTTAACATAAAACAATGTTACCTCTTATTATTAAAAAAAGTGTTATTAATGGTTATCATTAGTTTTTAACAGTGATTAACATCAATTTTTTAAATGGGCAAGGTACCATTATTACGCTTTAAAATTTATGGGTGTCATAAAAAAAAACTTCTAAAAAAATATTGTTTTTAAAAAAATACTTCCAAAATAAATTTCCACCATAATTATCTATGGATTTATGAATGCTTACATTAGTTAGAAGGCATCTATAAAACTTCTTGGCCTAGTCATTCATTAGTCATCATGACATGGATAGAAGTTCAACAAACCTCTTCACTTTTTGGTATCTTTCGGCTAATTGGGTTTGCTTATATAAATAATATCATCACCGCATCTCTTAATTTGTTTCTTTTCAATCTTTATCCTCTTCAAATACCTTGATCGGATCTTTGAAACTTGTAAGAATAATTTGACAGAGACAGGAATCATACAACAAAAGGATAATATTCCTTAAACAAAAAAAAGGCCATAATATGCACATGAAAAGGTAGAATAATATAATTAAAATTTTCACTTAATAATTAATACTAACATAGTTCAGAATATATGTTTGTAAATCCTAAGGATGAGTGGAACAGTTGTGGGTCGGTTATAATCTAAACATTTATATTCATAGAAGTGACCACATGAAGAGCACTTTCATCTCTCAATTTATTTTTACGTTAAAGGTTTTCTGTTTCAATTTCGTTGCTCCAAATTACTAGCAATAATTAAGGTTTTTTTTATAAAAAAAACCTATTTGGCAATGGTTAAGTTTATGGGTGTGTTTGGACTAGCGGTAGTAGAAGTGATCTTGTTTTTCAGTATGATTTTTACAAACATAAGATTTGATAAAAGTTAGATTAAGTAATGTGATTTATGTTTAAATTGACTTTTGATTAAATGTGTGTTTGGGGATCACGTTTGGGGTCCAAACTTGCATTCCAACAGCCACCGCTAGTCCAAACACACTTAAAGTTAGTTTGATAAATTGAAACTTATTTAAATGATTAATGTAAAAGTAAATTTAGATGTATGAAAATGATATAAATTTAATAAAAATGAAAATAGTTAACATATTATTGAAACAATTTGAAAATACTAAATTACATACTCCCTCAAGCAAGATTAGTGAATGTTCATGAAAAGAATTTTTATTATAAATTTTAAACACAAAAAATTAACGCAATTAATTAATATTCAATCAAAACCCTTATGTTTTCTTTTTGCCCCCAAGACCCAAGCGCTGAATCAAACTTTTTGCTTTCATTTTTTTTTTAATTTTGCGCCGACTTTTTTGTTGTTGCTTTCAGTTGTTATATTCCATGGCGGTTTGTGAGAGAAATATTATACTAACTTGCTGTCCCATCCCATGTGCTTACACCTTAATGAAGTTTTATATTTTCGGATAACCTTGTTAACTACCCAACAGAAATTCATTTCTATATATATGATCATCCAGTTCTGTCATGAACGTGTTTGAGAGCGTGAAGAGAGAGAGACATTGAAAGTTTTTGAAATAGGTTGGTTGAATCTCATTGCACCCTATTTCAAGATATAATGGGTTATTTTTTTTATAATTATTTAAAATAATTATATATAAGACAAAATCTATTTTACCATTAACATAATCTTTATAGAAAAAATTGCTTAAGTCATGGCGCTACTCACCATATTTTTTGTGAACTGCCTCATTGGGAATTGAGCGCTCCTGAATCTTAGTTCTATTAGGGTGTGTTTGGAAACAGCTTCTGAGAATAGCTTATGAAGAAAAAGTGAAAAAAAGTGATTTTTGAGAATAGATTATGGAGAATAGATTATGAGAAAAAAGTGATTTTGATAAAATGAGAGTGTTTGGATATTATGATCAGAATAGTTTTTTTTCATGGTCAAATTACTGAAAAGGACATTAACTTTTGTGATAATTACATATAAAGGATAATATTATATTTTATATATTATATAGTAGTAAATTTCATAATAAATACAAAAAATGGCATAAAATTATCTAAAAAATTTATAATATATATGTATGTATGTATGTATGTATTAATTATAATAAATTGTAAAAAATAATTTATAATAATTAGATATAAAATATTAGATTATATTTTAGGTATTATTTAATATAAAATTGAACAATAAATACCAAAAACTCTTTAAATTTGTCCGAAAAACTTATAAATTGTGAAAAAAAATTAATTGTACATACATATATAGAAATATATATATATTAATAAATTGTACATTGAAAGTTCATAATTCAATAGTTAACATCGAAAAATAATATAAGGAGCCGCTCTTTCAATACAGTTAATACAATCTGTTTTTGTCTTTCTCCTTTAAATTGTATTTCTTTTACTAACAAGTGATATATTAGTCATAACAACATGTCTAGAAACCTCAAATTTATCATGAAACAAATACATTAACATTTAATAGTTTGTCAATAATTCAAAACATCAAAATAGATTATGAGAAGAATAGATTATGGGAAAAAAACTGCTAGTCATTTTCTTAAATTACACCGTTTTGGTGTTGTTTTAAGGAGCTGAACTTGTTTTTTTGTCTAAAAAAATATTATCTAATATTTTGAAATATTTTCTTGGACGTATGTAGTATCAAAAAATATTTTTTAAGTAACATGCAGTATTCTAAAATAATTTTTAGTGCTTTTAACTCTTTAAGATATTTTTTCAGTTGTACTCAATATGTTTACAGACTGATTGCAATTTTACCCTTAATTTATTTTTTCAGCTTCAAAAATTACTTTAAAATATTAGGTGCTCCTGAAAAAATATTTTAGAGTGGATGACAGTAGGTACAACTAAAAAAATACTTTAAAGTAATTTTTAGAGCTAAAAAAATAAATTAAGGGTAAAATTGCAATCAGTCTGCAAACACACTGGGTATAACTGAAAAAATATTTTAAAGGATTAAAAGCACTAAAAATTATTTTAGAATATTATATGCTACTTAAAAAATATTTTTAGACATTTTTTAAAACCAAAAAAGCATGGTTTTGGATAAAAAGCAACAAAAAGAAGCTTTTCTCAAAACCATGGTTTTGGACATCAAAACCATGGTTTCCTAAAAATGTGAGTGTTTGGCTAATTTTTCTCAAAACCATGGTTTTAATGTCAAATCATGATTTTGAGGATTTGTCAAACACACACTTAGTTGTTGTCATCTTACGCTCTAATTTAGGAAATAGAAAGGACCAGACAATATAATTAGAAATATAGAAAGACTTGTTGTCAATGGGGTTGGCGGCGATGAGATGCTCTAGTGGCAATGCCAACTGCCACATTTAGATGAGGTCTTAGACTTGAGTATAATATTGACATGTTTGGGTATATGCATTCCTTTAAATTGTATAAAATAAAATAAAAAATTGTTAATGAGGAGTAAACTTTGATCAAAGTGGTTTACTTTTTCATTTGGTGAAGTAAAGGCTAAAAGTAATTAATAGGTCAAAGATCCAAACACTAATTAATTAATTAATTAATGGAGGGAATGCCCATGAAGTGAATTTGACCTCCTGTTCAAAACTGATTGGGATAGTGTCGTTCTTCAATGTTTCATACAATATTAATTATTAATTACTATTATAATATGCATAGACCAACTAGCTATAGGTGGCTAGCTTGTTATTTTCAATTCATAACGGTGTAACTAATATTTTTAAAATCACATTAGTTCGGCTGGTTTATCCGGTAATTAAATTGACTAACACCAACCTAAGCATATATAAAATCTCTTTAAAGTTGATCCGGTTAGTTGACTATAAGCTTCTGAAAATCAATACTATAATTTGTGGGTGCTTCTTGATAATATGACATATTTTTACTTCTGTTTTAAGTTTATCTGATGCCGTAATTTACATGATGGCATCAATTGTATAAACACCTGATGCCATAATTAAATTTATGATATTTTTGTATCAGGTGTATTTCAAACATATGTCATATTAGCATTTACTATATCAGTTTAGTAAGCACCAAAAACTGTAGTTAATTAAAAGGATTTAAATTAAGTTTTGAAATTTTTTGTAATATATATTAAAAAATAAATATTTATTTTAAATACAACATTTAAAAATTTTAATATAATAATGAAAAAAAAATTTAAAAATAAAAATATTATAGTTACATTAAAATGACATTTTTTAAGCCAAAAATTCATATAGTCATATATTAATTGATTGTATATGAAGTAGGTTCTGAAATGAAGGACTATATAAATTTAACATGTTAAAAAAATTATATTCCCAATACAACGTCAATTATAATTATGATTGTCACCATGATATGCAAATATGACATCAATTTAGATAAGAATAGATATCATAATCAATTAAATAATTACCTTTTATTATGACACCAGTTGTATTTAGGTATGACGTTATAATACATTTGTTCATTTACTGTGTCAAGTCCTTATTAATCGATGTCATAATATATGTGCTTTCACTATTAAAAAAAATGAAGTTAGGTACGTAATTTTTTTTGTCAATAATTTTCAACAGATTATATTATAAAAATTATAATATAAACATAATAACAAAATAAATATATAAAATTTTTATTTCTTATTTTTTATTAAATATGTGAGTTTTTAAATAATATCATATATAAATAAAAATTATAAATATTAAATAAAAATCAAAATCAAAATATGTAATATAAATATTATTTTATAGAACATTATTATTTTTGAATAAATAATATATTATTTATTAATAAATAATTAAATAAAATAAAAATAAATATTTAATACACACACATATACTTATATATTTAATTTTATAAATAAATATTGTAGATTTATCACAGCTCAACTGGTAAAGGTATATCAGCATGCACGCGAAGTCAAAGTTAGAATCCTCCCTTTGTCACAAAATGCATCCAATTTGTGACCTGAACAAGGCGTTAACATCGACACGAGGCAACTCAAAGATGACCGAAAGGTGGTGGCTGGCCAGTGACATGGCAATCCCTGGGGTAAGTCAATTTTTTTTATTATTTCTTTACAACATTATGTCATTTGTAATTACTACCATAATATATTCCTTTATAACCTTAGATTCTTTGCAACTGACGCCATAATATCTATTTCCCACTACTCCAATTTCTATTACACCCTATATGCTGTTGTAGGGGTGGGCAAGGTGGGGCCCCTACCCGATGCCCATCCCAATCGATGAACGAGTCGTATTTTGTAGCCTGATGCCCTGCCATGCCTAGTAAAAGCCCTAACTATTTCGAGCTGGGCATGACGGGCTTTCTTGCCCAAGTGGTGACGCCCTATTCTAAAAAATAATTCCATTTAAATTTCATAAATATTTCTATAGATTGTAGCATACCAACAAAACAAGACAACAAGAAGCATAGTTCAACACCACATCCAATAGCTTAAGCTCTTCTTGTCACACTCTCTTTTCACGTCTCTTGCCATTATCATATGGTACCAAAAAATGTTGTAAAAATACAATGCACATGTCGTTTTTAAAATTATAATACTGTGGTGCTTTATTTTCCCTAAAAATTACATTAAGTTATGAAGAGGAAGCATTGGGTTAATTCTTCATTTAATCAAAACTCTTCAATTTTAAGCAAGTTCAGGTAACGAAATTGAAAGCATAAAACAAAATCAATAACATTATTTCCAATTCATTCTAAAAATTTATGGCAGAGGAAGGAACGCAAAAGATACTTTTCATATAATAGTCCTTGATAATAATAGGCCATACAACGTGCATAAAGTTCACAAAAATTAGGGGAAAAAACAAACAAAAAAATAAATAAAATAATCGGGCAGGGCAGGATCCCCTACCCGATTACTAGCTCAGCCCAAAGCTGCCCAAAATTTTTTTTGGGCCACTGTTTTAGGGCCAGGCCAGGCAATTTTTAGGTGGGCTAGGGTGGGCCTACTGGGCACCATGCTCACCCCTATACTGTAGCGATGATACAATTTTAACCAATATCAAATATAGCATTTTGTACTAGTGATGGTTTGAACTTTTTTGACCTAAAAGAAATGGTTTGATTTCAAAAAGATACTATTGATTAAGTGTATTACCATAAAATCAAAAACACTAAAGTGTATTATACTATGCTTTAATTTCTGTTTTCCTTGTTATTCATGCATTTTCTTTTCACTAAAAATTAAAATAAAAGAATAAACTAGTTAAAAAGTGATTAAGGGTGTGTTTGGAATAGCGGTGGTAAAAGTGGTTTTTCTTCTATCTGAATTTTGCAAACTTAAAATTGGACAAAAGTCAAAATGTTTAATGTGATTTATGTTTGAATTGGTGGTGACCGATGTTGATTTTTTTCAATTTGACTTTTTAAAATTTATTTGGATGATTACATTGAAAATCAAGTTTATATATATATAAAGACTTAAAAGGACATGGATTTTAAAAAAATAAAAATAGTTAATGTATTATTAGGAAAACTTGAAAATACCAAATAACTTAAATTTTAGGAAAAATTAGAGAAAAGTCCATGTTTAAAAATTTAATTGATAAAAATGACCTCAATCAAAGTACTTTACACCAATTAATTAAATTTATAAATTTAATGGGGGAGTTTTTCACGCCAATTAAATTTCTAATGAGGGAGTTTTTCCTTATTTTCCTTAAATTTTATTATTTATTTTTTTAATACTTTTATAAATAAGGATAAAATTAGAAAACAATCATTATTAACCTTTAAGTGGACTTATATTTAATTCAAAATTTTAATCTAAGTGGATTTATAATAAAGTCCCAAAAGTTCTTTTAATAAAAGAAGACCTCATAAGGTGATTAGGCATTTATATTTTTCTTCTCTCTTTATGATAGAAACTTCTTCTCTCTCAACGGTGAAAAAGTCAAAAGCAAAAATTTTTGGCTCTTGGCTTAAAATAGCTTCTTCTTTAAAAGTTTGATTGATAAAAAGCTACTCCAAACATTTGTAATTCTACAATCTTGGCTTAACCGTTCTTTTTGGCCTTCAATCGTGGCTTTTACACTTTGATTCAACCACGATGTAACCACCATGAAAGATTAATGTTTCCTGATTCAATGACCGATTTAATTAGCTAAAAAAAATCACTTAAGCACTTTTAGCATTTAATTAACTAGTAATAGTCTCATACTCCTGTAATCCTATTTATAAATTACTTCCAATTCCAACATATTTTATCGGAAAACCTTGATAAATCTCATTAACCCTTGCTTTAAAATTTAACAAATTTTTTTACTTTACCCTTATTTAGTACACACTATGTCTTATGAGCAAGAACAAAGTCTAGAGAATAATAAACGAAAAGTATAATTATGCATTTATATAAAAAATTTAATATGAACATTTTCTCTGAATTATAAATCCATGAGTATATGTTTGTGTGCCTTAAAGAAATGTTAATAAAATGGGGCAAACGACACATGCGTTCCACTGAAGAGCAGAGACGACATTAATGGTTACGTTGGAGGGAAGGATTGTGTGGCATGGCCATGTGATTGATTTTTGATTGTGGAGAAGACATAAACGACACTTTCATTTCATGGCTTAATTATCTGAAAAAGCTGCGCTGAGTTACAAAACAGTTTCAAGGTTTCTTTTGTCCTTTAATTTAATTCTTTATTACTTAATCTCTTCATATCTGTTCTTAAATATATATACATATACACACACACACACGTTTTCGAGTGGATAGGACAAACATAAGATGAATGGGATTTGTCGGCTAATTTACTTTAATCCTTTTTTTTAATTGTTTACAGGTATCTTTCTAATAAAAATAATTTTATTCGAGGTATATGATTCCTTACATTAATGTAATATAGCAGGAATATGCAATTCAATTAGTAGAAAGTTATACATTTGATTTATAGCAAGATATATTACCAACTCCGGTTCTAAATATAAAATTCGGTTAATTTTTTTTTGGAGAGATTAAGAAAGTTAAATAACTTATTTAATCATATTATATATTGTGTATTATCAGTTTATATATTATTTTATAAGTTTGGAAAAGTAGTTTGAAGAAAAGTGATATGTATAGATACTTTAAAATAATTTATTTTGTTTTCTTAATTTTTTTAAAAAAGTTAATTGGGTTTTATATTTAAAACTGGAGGTAGTATCTATTTTGACCTACCTAGATAATTATTAACTTGTTAAGTGGGGATAGAATATGGAATTAAATCTGAAATTTAACTAATGTCACTTTGGCACTATTCTAAACAACATACCAGCCTTATCTAGAGGAAATTAATTAGTAAAGGGGGCAGGCAAACTGTTAAAGAAGGGAACTATCGGTCTCTTGTTTAGAATTATTCCTTCCGATATTAAATATTAAATCTAAGAATATTTACGATCTAATTCAGAAATATTGAGAGAAAAAAGTAAGTTAGTTTTTTTTTTGTAATTAATATGTTAATAATTTATATTTAGTACCAAACCAAAGTCCTCAACATGAGATGGTCCTAATAAATCTTCTTCTCTAGCTAATTCCTTCCTTAAATCTGTAGCAGCATCCTTCCTCCAGTTTAAAATACAGTCATTTTTAACCCGTCATTATAATCAAAAGAGGTAACTCATTAAATTTGTTTTAAATTGAATTTTTTCCCACTTTACTCTGTTTAAATTTGTCTTGTCTCTCCAATCTTTCTCTACATCCAATGTGTATCACTAATAAATAAAAGGGTAAAATTAAAAATGATAATCAATGACTCAGCTCTCTAGGTGACTTATAAATCAATAATTTCTTTTAGAATGTGCTATATCTTTTGAATTAGAGGATTACACTTTTAAATCTTGGACTTCCATCATTCTAATTCAAATCATGAACATGAATTTCCTCAAAATTTGTAGGATTGCCCCCAGGTAAAGTTCACTTTTAATTGAATAGAATTGAGTTCTTATTTGATACTCCTTCTCATCCTTAATATAGGACATATTTACTTAATTTAATTAGATTAAAGAAGTTAGTTGCGTTCGTTAATATGTTATGTATTTTCTAAAACACCCTAATCATTTTTCTTAATTCCCTCTTCTTATTAATTATTGTTGCGGGAACATCAAGTAAATTAAGAAAAGAATGACAAATATGAAAACTATGTTTTATATTTAGGATCAATGTATATCAACTCCCTAAATATGTCTTATATTAAGCACCAGAAGAGTACTACCTTCACTTCCTAATATAAGAGCTATATGAGAATTGAACTTGATCTAAAATATAATATCCCAATCCATTATCTATCATTTTCCTTCAAACTAATTTAACTACCTAACTTATATAAATTAAATAATATACAGTCTAATGTTATAAAGGGATATTTTAAAGAGATCATGTTAATTATATTTGTTCAAATGAATTAATTTATTTCATTTATTTAGATTAATAATATAGCCAAATTAATTAAGTAACCCTTATAGGCGTGAGGCAAGTAGCAATTATATATTGACAAGAGGCAACCAAAAGTGAGAGAGAAGACAAGGAATGTTTGGATCATCACACTAAATTAAAGTGCTTACACAAAGTTCCAATAACACTGTTCCATAAACAAAAAGTAACTCATCATTATCCTCTCACACTAGATGCTCTATCACTTACAGCTCGGACCTCTATAAATAGGCCTCCTCTTGTAACTATACTGTCACAGCAACCTCACATTGCTAATCATATATATAATATTAAAGTCTTTGATTTGCTTATTGCTTGCCATATTGTATATAACTATGGCTTCTCATTTAAAGTCATCACTCATGTTTGTTCTCATTGTTGTAGTTGTTGTTGTGTCACTGTTTGTAGGAAGCTCAGAATCACGAGTCTTCCCTGATGAGTTCTCCTCCAAAAGAAGCAGAAAGATTGACTCACAACTTCTTCTGAGTCAAGTGATCAAAACTTATCATTCAAATTCAAACAGGTCAATGCTTGAAGGAAGATTGGACAGAATGTCGCCGGCCGGACCCGATCCTCAGCACCATTGATGATGGGTGGTGTTTCCTCCTCAAGAAATTTGCAATGTCAATTCTGAGAAGAGAGAAGATTCAGTCAATGTTAATTCTATATATATATATATATATATATATATATATATATCTCATTGACAATGTGTTTGAAAACATGTTTGCTTAGCTTTGTCAATTCTTCATGTGTTTATCTCTCTTGTTACAACATCGTACTGTTGTAACAGAGAGATAGTTCTGAATTACCTCTAAAACATAAAGAGAGAGAGTTATATATGAGTACGTGACATTATATACTAGTACGATTTTCTCTCTTAAAATTGACACTGATAATTTCTTTAGGAAATGCCAAGAATTAGATGTACTGAATGCTACTTCCCTGCAAGATTCATACGTGCTCTTCTGTTCCATGTATGAATTTAAGCAGAGTAAATAAGTAGAAACTTTTGTTTCTCATACGTAGTTTTCTCATGTAATGGTTTTGAGTTCAATGCATATCTTATTTTTCTTTCTTCACTTTTTCTAAGGATTTCTATAGCCAAAAATTCTACTTGCCAAAATTGAATCAATTATAAAAGAAATTTAATATATGCTTGATATTCTTTTATAGATTAAGATGCATCCAATATCCTAAAATATATTTTCTTAGGAACACTCAGTTTCCTATTTACATATCAGTTTAATAAATTTACATTTTTTTTTTGTAGAAATTGGATTGTCTCAACTATTTCACTTACTACATTGGCAAAACCGAATCCTTATTGTACATATAATCAAACACATGCTTGTGCACATCAAGGTTCATGGATTTCTTTTTTCAATCATCGAGTATTTTTTTTTTTCGACTAACCATCCAACAATTGAGTATTTGATAAAGTTTATATTATTTGAGCATTATTGTTGCGCTCAAATAGAGATAACTTTATGTAACTTTTTTTTTATCATTACAGTATATGTAAGAATATTCCGGCGCAAAAAAATGTAATAAGAATATGTGCAGTAAAAACCCACATGGAATAATATCAAAAAAAGAAAGAAAAAGAAAAAGAACCCACATGGAATCAAAAGTGATAGATGAATCCACCTCTATCTCTTATATATCTCTTCTATCTCTCTCTTCATTTGAGTAAGTGAGCAATTAAGGGTTCGAGTGTGAATACGTAGAATTACTATAATTCATGGATTAACAAGAAGGAAAGAGGGGAGGGAAAGAAATACTCCATCTAATCTTTAATATAAGACCCAATAGACTATTTTTAAAAAGATTAATAAAGCTAAATAAATTTATTTAATTATAGCATATATTATAATAATAAAACATTATCCCATTAGGTGGGGTCAGCAACATGTATTGTATGACATTATTGTGCTTTATCAAAAACTATATCTTTGGATAGATTATTAATCAAAAGATTCTGCTTTATAATTTTATTGTGTATTAATAAATTATATATCAATTTAAAAGTTAAAAAAATTAGTTTTAAGAAAAATAATAAATATAAATATTTTAATATAATTTATTTAACTTTCTTAATATCTTTAAAAAAAATGAAATGAGTCTTATAATAAAGGACTGAAGGAAGTATAAGGCATGCCAACAAGTTATCCATGGCTATATACAAACGTTTAGATTTATTTGCCAGCCTAACTCAGCCCCACACAAGGGTAAGAAAACCTTAAGAAGGGATATGGATCCCTTGTTATGCTGTTTGGAATGGTTTATGTAAGCTCTATAAGTGCTTATAAATTGTGATTCACGGAATACGAAGTAACTTTTACGGTCTACGAGGTAGCTTTTACGGTCTACGAGGTACTTTTACGATCTACGAAGTGTTTTTATGGTCTACGAGATAAATATGTGGATGAAATTTGTTTCAATTTACGTGAATCGGGCTTATATAATAAGCCCGATTCATAAAAGTAATGCCAAACAGCCCTAACCTTGTAGCGGCACAAAAGCTTTCTTGCAAATAGAAGGCATCGACACGTAGGAAATGCAATAAACTATTCTTTCTGGTTTTTTTTTATAAGCAATTCTTTTTAAATTGATCTTTTTTATAAACAATTTTCTACTTGTGTCTTAAAATTTAAACTACTTTTTTTATACCCTTATTAAATACATATCTTTATATTAATTATCATTCACTCACCATTAATTCTTTTTTATTTACTCATTTATTATACATTCTCTTTTATATTTTATACTCATATTTGTTACTCATTCTCTATCCTATACCTTTTTTATAAATAGGGCAACATTTGAAATAAACATGACATTTTTGATATATTTATTGTTTTTAACTAATTTTAACTATCGGTTTATTTTACACAATAAAAATAAAAATTATTTATATAAAGGAGCCGAAAAGTAAATTATTCAACCATACATTAGGAATCAATATTCCCTAAAATCTTGAATGAACCTCGTAAACAGAATTTAAATTCATACCCTCCAGCAACTAACTGCTCTCACAGATTCACATTATTAAATCCTGGTGTCCACCTAATCTAAACAAAACAGAAAAACCGGCACCGACCAATGCCGGCCGGCCACATTACACCGACGACGGTCCTAATATATTGCAAATCTTGGATTATTTCTCTATGGAATATTCACAAAAACCTGTCAGACATGGATCTGAAAGTTCAACTAATTAACTCTTATTGGCAAAGTTGATTCCTTTCTCAATAGATGCTTTGAGTTCAGACTTAAGGCTCTCAAGACTTTGTTGTTCATAATCTGAAAGAGGACCCAAATCCATAGCTTCCTCCGCACCATTCTTCCCAAGCCTCACCTGCAAACATTTATGATCTCCAGTTACAACAAACAAGCCCACATACTTGAATCAATGACCGTACAAAATTAAAAAAGGTGAAATTGCGCTTAGGTCTCAAGGAAGGCCAATTATTATAAATAGGTCCTTTGAAATCATCAAATATCCAATTGTGAAAAGACGCCCTTACCCCTGTTTTTATTTTTGATAAAAAAGAGTCTTAATAGTAGTAGGACAACAAGAAAGGAAATCATAAAAGGAATTAGGAAAAGAACTAAACATCTCAACTTCTAAATGAGAAGAGGAAGAAAAGAGAGCAATAATATCCTCCTAAAGATGTCTTTTGATGTGGTTGAGGAATTTGTAAGTCTAGCAAGTTGTTTCATAGAAACCATGATCTTCAAAGGGGCAAGGCTAGTAGAGAAGAAAAAAGAGTTCATAATCCAGCAAAGAATGGACCTAAGACATCTATAATTGAAGAAAATGTCATCCCTATTTTTCCAAATCCATTGAAAATATTAAAGTGGTTGGCCATAAAAAGAAATCCATGCATGCCCTTCCCCCTACTGAAGTAACACAAATAACAAAGTTTGGCATGAAATGATTTCAAAGGGCAAGGACGTCTTTTCACAATTGGAATATATTACTCACATATCCCTTGAGACTTGTTGGATAATTGTTGATTGCAAGAGACTTGTTAGTAGTAATTTGTCTTTCTTAGGACCTGAGCGTAATTCCCGTTAAAGAAAATGAAGATATGATACAAAATAAGTGTCAAAGTTCAATCACCTTAGAAGCAAAGAAAGGCAGCTCAGTGACATTGGATTGCACAAATGAACACTCAACTACATCTGGAACCCCATTAAGTCCTTTAAGGCAAGCATCAGCGAAAAGTGCTCCAGCATAGCTGCAAAAAGCCAAGAACCTCATGGATCCAATGTTCATCTTCATACAATAAAAGCATAGGTAATACAAATTAAAAGATTCAAGTCACTTAGAATCCATAATCTCTAAGAATAGAAAATGATCGACTTGTTAGTTAATGCTTGAGATTCACAATCATTATTTAAAAAACTCGTGTTAAAACCATGCATCTTAACTTGAATTATGTTCAACAAATTATCTTAACTTCACATTCCTTTATATATCTTTGTACCCAACAAGATAGCCTAAATTGTTTACAATTCTTTGCAATAAAGCATTTAAGAGGATGGCCACACTTACGCCATTGACAGTGTTGCAGAACCTTTTCCAGCCTTTGCTTCCACAACCTCTGTTCCTCCATCTTGTGTTCGTTTTGTCAGAGCCTTAATATCATCATCTCCTAGATTGGCTTTTGGTGAGGCCTATAACAGTGAAAAGGTTCAAAAGTGAGGCAAGTTAAGGAAGTCAAACAAGACATTACAGAATCTAAATGTTGGGCTGAAGAGCAAGAAGATACTTGAGAAAATAGTGGGAGAATAGTTATGCCTGCATGGCCTCCTACGACAGGCACATTCACCTCTGCAGAAATATGCACAAAACCTAGTAATCAGTGACACATAATAATAGGCAGTAAAAGAAATTTAAATGGTTATTTAGCCATCAAATCATAGTATTCAACAATAAAAAACCTCAACCCCCACAGCTTATCTCCACCCAAAAGAATTTTTTAAAAAAAAAACTAAATGTTTAAATTTTCTTCTTGAGATGGGTAGTTGGCCATTGTTCAAAACTAAATATATTAACAAAAACCAGAAAAGACATAAAAAGTAACTACAAATTTAAAAAGTTTTAGATACCAGCAGGTGGAACTTTTGCATTCCCAGCATAGAAAGTTTTTGCCCTTACAACATCAAGGGTAGTGACCCCAAACAACTTCCTCTCATCATAAGCCCCTGCCTTCTTGAAAACCTCAGCAGCAATCGGAACAGTAGAGTTCACAGGATTACTTATCACGTTAACAAGTGCCTGAGTTTCATCATATGAAGAAAAATACATTTAATAATTTTCAAGCATACACACATTTTAATCTTATATTAAAGCTCATGATATAAGATCGTTTGCATTTTCTGATTTCTGTGATTTTCTAGTTTTCATCCTACTCAATTCCATACTGTACTACTACTGCAAATGCATCCCCATAGATCTTTTCACCATGGTTTTGAATTGAGAAGATAAAAGTACAATGAGCTTGAACAGCACTGCTTCTTGGAAAAATAGACAACTTCTGCTCCATTATTACCATTTGGACTTCATGGATCTTTGATTTTTCGAACTTCCAAGTGGGTACAATGCCATATCAACCACAAGAATATTTTTAGTAAACTCAACAATACTCCCCATCTCTACATATCAATTCCTTTTTTTTAATGGGTTTATCCTTTTTATAAGATCTCTTAAGTTTGTCTCAATAATAAATACATTTTTATCTATTTTACCTTCAATTACTCTCTTATCCTTTTTTCATTATCACACACACACTCTCTCTTACTTATTCATACATAGTGATATTTTTGAAAAACAACTTATATTTCCTACACGTTTATTATTTTTAATAGTTTCTTATAATCCGGCGATTTGGTTGAAAAGATATTATATATAGGGACGGAGGGAGTAGCATTTAGTATCCCAAATAAATATTATCCACCACTCAAGAATATCTTTTCAGTAGCATTTAATATCCCAAATTAATTTTTAGTATACTCAGTACCCTAAAAATATTTTTAGTAGCACCTAGTATTCTATATAAGAAAATGCACTAAAAATTACTTTAGGTTATTAAGTGCAACTAAAAAATATTTCTGTGTACCAGATACTGGATACTAGGTGTCACTAAAAAAATATTTTAAGGCGTTGAATGTCTTAAAGATTATTTTGGGATACTAAATACTATTCCCTCCGGTCCTTAATATAAGAAGTATTTACCTAATTTGATTAGATTAAGGAAGTTAATTAAGTTAGTTAATATGACATGTATTTCCTAAAACACCCTAGTCATCTTTCTTAATTTCTCCATTCTTTTTCTTCCTTAATTATCGTTGAGGGAATATTAATAGGAGTATATTAGAAAAAGATTAATAAATATAAAAATTATATCTTATATTTATAACTAAAATTAACTATTTAAATATGTGTTATATTAAAAATCAGAGGAGTACTTGAAAAATATTCTAAAGTATGGGATGCTTTTTTTTTTTTTTTTTTTAGTAGACCAGAATGATAAAGGAGAGAATCCAGATCCATCAAATCCCGGGAAAGGCACAGGCAAAACACCAAAACCACGTAGAACAAAGGGAGGAAAAGCTTTTTTTTTTTTTTAAAAAAAAAAAAGGTGATCATACATCAACAACCACAACTAATTCTCATTATACCCAGGAACTCAGTGTAGCATATGGGTTTTGTACAATGTAATCAAAACAAATTAACATAAACAGTAGTTCGCTACAATTAACGTATAATGAGTAGTTACTTAAAACAACAGAGAGAGAAGAGATACCCACATGAGGACAGTACTTGGCAATAGCAATGCAGAGTGATTTGACGATGCCTGCATTAATGTTAAAAAGATCATCACGTGTCATTCCTGGCTTTCTGGGCACACCTGCCGGAATAATGACAATATCTGATCCTTCCAAAGCCTTCCCAAGCTCATCTTCACCTTCGTATCCAGCCACCTTCAACAATTCCAATGCATAAACACCTCATTCAATTGTAGGGTTAATATCATCCATTATCTTTTAAATTTATTCTCATTGATTTTTATTTTTAAGTTTTAAATTATTAGTTTTTGTTTCTATAAAAATAATGTCTAAAATTTTATTGAGTAATAAAAATCAATATTTTAAATTAAATGAAACTGGAAGAGATACTCCCTTTTTCTTATTATCTTCTTATAATTCCATTTTCGATGATAAAATGAATGATTTAGATCTAATATTTTATAAATTAAAATTTATTTATTTTTTCAGTATTGCGATGGACTTTAAGGGTGCAAATTTACTTATTTATGTGTACAGTAATAATTTTATAAAAGATTAAATCTACCATTTATTTTTTTAATCTAACAGTAGACGTGGGATTATGAGTAAAAAACGAGAAAGTGAACAATGAGACAAACACAGCAGCCATGAAACTCGAATCCGAAAATAATATGAAAAAAGAATCGAAACTTCAGAGACTAAAACAATGATTTGAGACTCAAGAGAGAACAAAACTAAAACCAGGAGTAATTTGAGGGACATCACAGTACAGCAGTAAATCCCGTAGTCTTTCAAATTCCAAGAAAACGATGAACAAATGCAAGGAAATGTACCTCAGATTTGGTGCTAACGTGGCTGATATCAGCGGCGACACCGGGGGTTCCGGCGATATCGTAGAGTGAGAGACTTGAGACGTGGGGGTTAAGCTTCATCAACATTGATAAGGGCTGACCAATCCCGCCAGCGGCTCCGAGTATGGCCACCTTCCGTTCCGGTACTGCACTGGTGGAATACCCACGGCGTGCCAGATGAGAGGAGCCACGAGCCACGGCTGAGCGTAAGGATCGGAGTAATGTCGGATTCACCATTTTCTATCTCAGGTTACCGGAAAATACGAAAGCCCGTGAGGAAGTGAACTGAACAGAGTGCCGGAGGGCAACTGAACTGAGCAGAGGTTTAACACTGACGAGCCAAGTTTAAGGTGTAATAGTAGTGATAATAATAACAAATTGTCAAAATTTACGGATATTCAATATCATGAATCATGAATTTGAGCCATAAAAATTATAATTAATTTTTTTGACCTGATATAATTAGTGAAATTTTAGATAAAGACGGTCTTAAAAATATATAATAATTAATTCACTTGGCGCATGAATCATATCCATTTCTTTCCGAAAGTGTTTACTAGTTGTGATAACTCTGTTAGCTCTCATATTAATAAAAAGACACTTTTTTTTAATAGAACATTCTACAATTTACACATTATACTATTTTCATATTGACGAAGTCGTTAATGAATGCCTCAAGCCTTCTTTTATTCCTGTTTTTAAGCAACAAATCAATAAATTGTAGGGTAATTAATAAAAACACGTTCGAATTTGTTGTGTTATTGATGATTGTTTTTAAATTACTCATCCGAACTGATTGAAAAATGTATTTTTTTAAAAAAAATTGATTGGTGTTAGTGATAAGTATTCGTCCAATCCAAAATGTAGGATGTAGTTAATAGAGCAAATCACAATACAAATTAGATCCTACTTTTAACTCCGATATTTCTTTGTTCCTCAAGTTTGACTTGTTATTCTAAACTTTCCTTCGTTTACAGCTAATAAATCAAACAGAGCGAGTAATTCATAACCAAAGTCTTGAATCCAGACAGAAAGTAAACAGAGGAAATATTATTATAGCTGACAAAATTAGTCCCTTCCAACTAAATCAATGACAATATCCACATCACCATCTCAATTATATGCTTGGGGCCTCTCTGAGTTAACCATTGTGGAAGCACATTTACGAAGATCGAGACAAAACTCATCTCAAACACTTACTTCATATATCGTAAATCATGTTTAAAAAACAGCTTTTACCGCTAATAAACATGCACTTATAGTGTCATCCAGGGCAGTGTTGAGTTTTTATAGCCTACGTGTACCGATGAGCTTCTTTCCCATATGTTAAAAATCTTTCTCAGCTTTTCGTCAATCAGTCTCTCCATTTTGAACACTCCACTGTTTCTTGATTTTGGCATCCGACAACAGAACAGAATAGTTGGCACCTGATCTTCCAAAATTTGACATGGAATATTTTAGAAAAAAGGATAATTATGCAGTTTTATGTGATTTTGTCCCTCAAACTGAAATTAAATTAAAGTTTGGGTCCCAAAGTGTCATTCCCGGGAAAAAAAAAAACTCTCAGAGGTCTGTCTAGAAGGTTTTTGAGTAGTTCATATTTTCTACAGCCAATGCACACGCATTTGGAAACCAAAATAATTTTAATGAATTTTATTGGCACAAATTGTGAAAACAAAAGAGAAAAAAGTTGAAGCAGCTCCAAACAGGACGTAAGCCAAAGCAACAGCATTGAACACAAACCTTTACATGCAATCAGAATAGCATTCCTCTTTCTGATTCACCCACTCCAGAATATGAGAACAATCTACATCTTTCATGAAATGCCTTCATAAGAAACTTAATTTGTCAAGCTCTATGCATCAATTAATATAATTATTACTATCATTATTCCGTCTCTATAAAAGTATACCTATTTTTCGTGCGGTAAGACTTAAGTTGAGCAGCTTCTTGGCGATTAGATATATCTCTCGACATTCTAAGGTGTTCAGGCACAATGAGATTTCCACTCCAATCATGATAAGCATGGTCCATGAATTCTATAATTGCATTCTGCCACACCATAATAAAACTATATGAATGAAATAAACAGAAGGAAACCACTAATTTGAGGATTAATTAAAGCAAATGGTCAAAGAGTACTTCCACACAAAAGCTTAAATTATTTGAATATAGTTTGGCTGTAATGTCTGATAGCCCATTTAAGTGTAGGGAAAAAAAAAAAAAGTATGATGACACTTTGTCGGGTATGTGTTTTTTCTTATTTGATCAAGGGTTTCCCCTTTCGAGATTTAGAGCATAAAGGTTTTTGCCTCCTCCAACAAGTGCTTCCTGAAATTCGAATTTGTGTTTTCCACCTTACGGGGTGATGTCATTTACCACCTCAACCAACAACTTGTTGGTGTATTGGGTATGTGTTTTGCAAGCACTTGAACAAACTTTTGTCTAAAATTAGGGGAAAATAAAAGAAATAGAGGAATGTTCCAAGCTATACCCATTGGTCTTCAAATGCCACACCAAATCAGAAGCCTCTAGTTTTCGTCCATGGCAAGAGAAGTTGAATAAATAAAAGAATCTTCCGACTTACAGGCAAATCATTAACCATGCAAAGCACAATATAGAGCAACAGCCAGCAGCAAGGAGGTTTCATTACCTGTGGCTTGGAAGCATCAAGCCAGTGGTATATATGCTCGTTGCGAAACCATGTCAATTGTCTTTTTGCAAAATTCCTACATAAAAAAAACCACACACACACACACACACAAGTATCTATCTATATCTCATCATTGGGTAGGGTAATCCAGCAACAATCCATCTCAAGCACATCAAGAATAAAGTCCAACTAAGCTCTGGGAAAGTAAGCAAATAGATGCTCTCCAAACACAATAGTCAAATACAAGCAGCCATACATGACTAGAAGATATTACAACAAGCAAACAAACAGTTTATTCAAAATACTATTAATAGGATGCCGAAACCTGTGTGATATTGAAATATGAAAAGGTTATCATTGGAAGATAGAAAATTTATATATTTAGGTTCATATGTCAGATCGAAAGTCTAAGCTTCCGAACATATAAAAAGATGATAAAAATAGCACACTTCACAAAACTTCACTATCCCCAACTTCAGGTGATCCTTTTCCAACATTGATTAGGCCCCACTGAATAAAGATTACACTGTACGGATTGGAAGAAAAGAAGTATTACCTAGTTTCTTTTTGAAATTCAGATAAAAAATTGTAAAATTCTTTAGCTGAACTCTGCCCTCCATGTTGTTGGCATCTAAGTAAGTATTCCATAGCCTGAAATTAATATAGCTGTTACAATAACCAAATGACAAGAAACACTCCCAAAAAAAAAAAAGAAATTGAAAATATCATCAGCATTCAGCAGGATAATATATTAGTTGTCATCTGCAGATTGTAAAATTAGAATGAAATTAGGCAAAAGAAATGATATACTTGTCTATAACCAATTGCTCGTGTTGCAGAATTGGAGTTTGGATGAAGACCCAACTTTAGAAGCCATCGAGCCTCACACAGAATCCCATCCCTTTCTGCAGTTTTTTAATACAAAGTGCATAACACCAAGGAAGTATGTGTCATATGATGTTAGTGCGAAGCATGCACACAAATGAACTGAAATAATATCTGGTCATTTACCAATACTTATTAATTATTAACTCCCACAGGAATCCAATTACATGATTAATACAAGAAATGCTGCTTAAGGGAAACCAAAGAGAAGAATGTATTACAATACATATGGGAAGCATAATTGCATGGAGAAAACTTAAATAAGCTTTTTATATATTTTATATTTAGATTTTTCAACAAAAACATGACAGGCAGATCATTCTGTAGCATACACCAGTACACCACATAATTCAATAATTTAAAAAGATTTCTTCAGTCATTTTTTTATTGGAGAGTTTGAATGAAGAAATACAAGGAACTTTACTTGAAACTAGTCACAAGTGAATTACAAATAAGGTGTTTCTGGCTCACAAGTCACATATACCTAACAGCATATCTTCGCACCGCTGGTCAATTGTTTTATATAGGTCAAGTCTCTCACTAGAAAGGAAAAAGCATATGAACTCATAAGGCAAATCTGATAACTTGGAATCTTCCATTGAATCTCCAGAAATTTGGACATCAGAAGATTCAAAACCATTGGTATCACTAGAATCACCCCGTTCCTTGAAAGAATCATATGGCGCCCGATAAGCAGATGGAGGAGATCCACTAGACTGCCATTCCAAAAGAGTATAAATGTGATAAGAACAAATTGTAAATATATCCCAGACAACATAATAATATAGACCTCTAAAAAATAATAGATGTATACACCCCCTTGGAACATGAAAGTATGATTAGTTTATTAACAATGAACAATCGTTAAAGCAAATAATTTTGGAAAGATTTAAGAAACTTATTTATCTACTCATTCATGCAACCAATGTTACTGCATTTGTCCTAAATTTGCCACCATGCACAATGAACGAGAAAGAGAGATAGGCAGGATAAGGAAATACATAAGATAATTGTATAGAATGGAATGGAACTTTAAATTTAGGGGGGGAAAAATTGACTTTACAACAACAACAATAATAAAAGAAACTTTTAAGTAATAATCATAAGAGTATGGTAAAAATTGCAAAGAACAAAGAAAGGGAATCCCTTCCTTCCATGATAGCTAACAAGCCCAAAGAGCACTTTCTTCATTCTTCAGGTGAGTTTTGAAGCTTGCATGGTTGCGACACAAGGCAGGTCCATTTAGATTTTCTTATAGAAAAAATTGCAAGCTTACTTTGATAATCTCTAGGCTACGCCGTAATCGATACCAATCATTCACTGCTAAAGTTTGGGCCTTTGCGTCACCTGCATCAACTACCAGCTGCACAGCAGCATCCCAATCTTCATTTTTCTGCAGTTCAGCTAACTCTGAATATACTTCAGATTTGACATCTGGAGAGGATTTGGGAACATCTGGTTTTCCATATATGAACCTGATATTTTGAAGCTCAAACACAACATAGAGATATCTTTGTGTCACATTAGCTGATTTTAACAACTCACTGTGAATAAACCGAGGAATTCATTTGGAAAAGCAAGACATACCATCGTAAATACAACCCAGTTCCCCCAACAACTATGGGAACACGACCATTGTCAAGGATACATCTTGTCGCTTGCCTTGCATCCTCAAAAAATTGTCCAACTGAATAGTCTGATAAATAACAGTAGGTTTTAACTGGGGGTATTAAACAACTCTTCAAAGGTTTATCAACATACAACTTAAAGTAAGTTTCTAAAACATGTCAAAAGTGAATAGCATCTTCTAGTAATACATGAAGCAAAGATAGCCAGCCCAACAAAGAACTTAAGAACATACCTTTAGATGGATGCAATATGTCAACCAGATGATGTTTTACCTCCTGACAAGAATAATTAACAAAAAAATGAATAAAAATCTACAAACTAAGTTCCATATTTCTAGTTCATGAATGATGGACAAAATGGATGGGCCTATACAAAATGCATTTCATTATCATGGGACGGGCAACAATGCAAAACATGAACACTGATAATGCATATTATAATTATATAGATTTTTTTTTTTGGGGGGGTCCCCTAAGGATCATGTCATATGTTATTCTAAAGCATCTGTTCTTTTTTCTCTCTCTTTTTTTATCAATGCTTTAGTTTTACCGTTTCAAGCAATTAAATCAGAACAAAACATATTTAAAATTTTAATTTCAATGCTGAGGATGGTTGAAATGACCAACAACATAATAGCAAAAAGTCTCCCAAAACGCAAACCTTGACAGGTGAAACAGAAACCAAAGTTCCATTATGAAAAGAAAGAGGAAAAGAGGTGTCAATAATTCTAAAAGTTAAGCACACAACAAACCCCAGGCAACTTGAGATACTCTAGGTGGCAACTTGAAGGAACAGGGGAATATTTGAACAAGGGAATATTCTATGTCTAAATTACGGACCTTTCTATCATTTGGAGAGGGTTTAGCGGATCCAACATCAAGACCTTGGTACACCTGCCACAAAAGTCATCTTGAATAAATATAGGCTAAAGGAAACATCTACACCTTTATTATTATAATTAAAAAGGATGAGAATGAACATAGAAAATTCTTTTCATATATGTAGTTACTTAGATAAGAATGCTTTGCATATAGCATTTTGAGAGTCAAAAGGCAAAACTATTTTCTCACTTCTTAGTCACCACTATATTGCACTGCAGTATTGCAATATGAGGAAATAATCCCACATATAACTCTACTTTTTTCCTTCATAACAATAATCTTTTCTCTCTTTCAATTGTTGACCTTTCATTTTCTGCTTGATGAAATAGAGAAAAAGAATCATGTGAAGGAACCTATAAAAGACCTCTTACTATGCTTGGTGGAAGCACCTTCCATTTTCCAAGAACCAACACATACACAAAGGCACAAAGCGATAAGGCATGAAGCATAACATTCATCTTTCACATTATCCAAATCTAAATAACAGGCAATACTCTCCATTACTCTCAACTCTTCCCTCCTTAGACCCAAATCTCACACAAAAAATCTCCCCCCAATAAAACATTATACTCGCTCTTTCCCTCACTTCATAAAAGAAAGAAGCTGAAATTTCCACAAAAATGTTTCTACTTCTTCCTCTAACCCACTTCATTAAGCTAACCTGAACAGAGTCGGCACTGACAATTTCGCCATTGAGCCGCTTCGCGAGTTCCAATGCAAGGCGACTTTTACCGGCGCTGGTGGGTCCAGAAATCACAATGACCTTCTCTTTAGTCTCCTTCTTTTTGTACGTTTCAGAGACTGCGGCGGCCGTGACCAGAGTCCGCCGGCTCCGGCAAGGAAGTGAGAAACGATGTGGCGGGAATAGCGGTGTCTCCGGGAGGTGAGGAAAACGTAGGCAGAGCGTACGGAGACTGCACATACTACTGGTAACCATATTCTCTTGAAATCCTTCGGAGGGAAGAGCCTGAAATTGTATGATTTGTTTGACTTCAACGTTGGAAAACCAGATAACAAAGGAATAAAAGATTCTTTGTCTTAATGACAATTGTTCCTATCATATTTTTTATTTACTTTTATCTTTGTTAAAAATTCTAAATTCTCAATGTTTAATTAATTAATTAAAAGAAGTAAGTTCCCCCAATATTTTTTCATATATCTCTTAACGGATAGTATTTTAAAATATTTTATGATTGATCAAACATTTTAAATATCAATAATAATTGAATATAATGTATCGTCATGTCTTATAATAGAATTTATTTAATTACTTATTTTGGATTTTGAGTTATTACACTTTTTTTTGAGGTCTCATGATAAATTTTCTTAAAATATATTTCTAAATTTATAATTACATTTTCTAAAATATATTTTGTTAAACTAAAAATCTCTGAACAATATGAAAATCACATTTTTTTTTAAAAAAAAGAATTAAATAAACAGACCATGAATTAATAAAAACAATTTCATATAAAAAATCAGAATAGATAAATGTGCTAACTTAAAGTGGCAAACAATATTTTCCTCTATAAAAAATGCTTTACTAATTTTTAAATACAAAAGGACTTCGAAGGCCAAAAGAATACAAAAAAAGACTTTCAAATTTCAAGTCTAGTGACATGTTGGGAAATATAAAGGTCTACTTGACTTGAAAGTTTAATTATCAAGTTATGAACTCATGATCTTGTAAAACTTTTTTAAGTACATTCAACATAAATGAAAACTACATCCTCAAGGACAACTAGGATTCCTTTCACGTCAAAATAAGCAATTGATATTCAATTATCTTCTTGAACAAGTTTATATTATTTTTTTTAACCAATGCCCATAATAATTCTTAAACACCTTGATATGTTGAAAATGACCCCAAAAAAAAAAATTCAGTATTTGCTAGAATTCTTGGATTTAATCTTTCCTCTTCGAATGAACAGTCCCAACATTACTTAATCCATAATTTTTCTTCTCCTCCCAATTACCTAAACCAGATCCTACCAACTGTCTGTTGAAAATTCTTAAAAGCATGCTTCAAACCCAAGCAATCGAATCTTCCCCTTCAAACACCACCAGAAACAAAAACAAACAACAATTACACACTACATTTCTCCTTCAACAACCATCCTTCTCAATTCAATGCATTCTTTCAAGTCTGTCTCAGACAGAAAGATCCAGACTCTGTTCCCAATAGTTCTATCTTCCATTATAATTCTAGGAAGTGTGAGATTGGTCTTGGACAGCTTCAAGAGCAATCAGAGCAATATTTTTGGGATCTATGGGAAGCTTAAGGGGGAGAATCATAACAGAGTACACGTCGTGGTTTCGCCGGAGGATCGGCTCGAGGACGAATGTAATGTGTTTGAAGGGAAATGGGTGTGGGACAATGAGTCATATCCTCTGTATGAAGAACAGAGTTGTCCTTACTTGGTGAAGCAGACCACTTGCCTCAAAAATGGAAGGCCTGATTCTTTCTATCAGAATTGGAGGTGGCAGCCAAATGGATGCAATCTCCCAAGGTAATAATGAACTAACCCCTAAAGATGAACACAAGATATGAATATTCAATATGATTCTGTGATTACATGACACAACTTAATGTTGTTTGTGTGTTAGTTTCAAGTGTTGTAATGTATCTTAACAGAATTATTTGTCATGTGTCAGATATTATCATAATTGTTTTGTGTTAGTATTGAGGTCAGGTTGTGCTTGGATCAAGTTGTTTGTAGCAAATATGATACTGACATTAGCAAAAGTACAACTCCAGGTCTTTTAACTTTACGCAAACTTTTATTTTGGCCCTTTGATTTTATAAAATGTCTTTTAACCCAAACTTCGTTAACAAAAAACGCTGACATTGAAATTTTAAACATTGACAAAACATTCTCAAATGTTGCCATATAAGTTTGATTGTCAAAATAACAATGGTTGTTACAAAAAAATATCATTTGAGATTAACGATTTTAAGGTTAGAGGACCAAAAAAAAATACTTTTTAAAGCTGAGGTCCAAACTAAAATCTTTTATAAAATTATATGACTAAAGATGTAAGTTTGGCTTTAGTGTCATAAGAGATTGGCATAACATAAACCACATAAGAGTATTTGCAGAGATGGTCCTAGATAAGATACTGGCATAGCTTGATGTCTATTTCTGGTGTCATATGTAGGGGTATGCACAAAGTGCACTATGAAAGAATCAAAAGTTAATAGTAAGGATACTATCTCCTCCTACCAATGAGATTAGATATGTAGCATTACAAATGAAGAAACTGTTGAATCAAAACCAGAGTGATGATGAATCTTGTGTGAACCAAAAAAAAAAAAATGTAGTAGTAATTATTCATTGTTGAATATCTTTGACTACTTTAAAACAGAACGTGCAGAATCAGAGTTCAACTGTGTTTTGTTTGTTTGTTTTTTTTTTTCTCTTTTTGTTTTGTTGTTGGGAATTCAGATTTGAGCCGTTGAAGCTGTTGGACATGTTGAGGGGAAAGAGAATGATGTTCATAGGAGACTCACTACAAAGAGGCCAGTTTGAATCAATGATATGTTTGGTTCAATCAGTAATTCCTGAAGGCAAGAAATCCCTTCACAGAGTTCCACCCATGAAAATATTCAAAATTGAGGTATGTACCAATGTGCCTACTAGGAGACCAAGATTGAAAGGCATATATAATACTTCCATTCAGCCCTTGACATAAAAGTTAATTGACTTTTTGAGGAGAGACTAAATAAGCCAAATAAATTACTTAATCATAGTATATGTTGTGTATCATTAGATTATGTATTAATTTATAAGTCAAACAAATTAGTTTGGAAAAAAAATGATAAACATAAATTCTTTAATGAAACTTAATTATTTTCCTTAATCTCTAAAAAAATCAACTAGCTCTTATGTTAAGAACAAGAGGTAATACTTCTCTAGTCCTAAATATAGGAGCTAATTAGAGCATTTATTTTAGTCCTAAATATAATATTTCAATCCACGTTTTCTCCTAAATTTATGATTTTTTTTCTTCAAATTATCTTTATTGAATGCACATAATAAGTTGTTTTCATAAGGGGTAGTTTCAATGCAAATGATGATTAAATAAGGTAGTTTAGGAAAATTGATGCACATTTTTTATAGAATATATAACTTAACTAATTTGCAAATCAGTTATGTAACTTCTATATGAATGATTGGATGGAGTGAAAAGTTTGTACATAAAGGAGCTAGAGATATATACTCCCTCGCGTCCTAAATATAATACCCCAATTTATTTTATCTTTTATATTTATCATTTTTTTTAAACCAATTTATTTAATTTATAAACTGATATATTACCTAATGAACTATTACATGTGGGTATTTAAAAGAGATTATGTCACATTTGCCGTAAGTAATTAATTTATCTCATATCCTAACAAAAAATGAGTGTTGTTCAGGAGTACAATGCATCAATAGAATACTACTGGGCACCCTTCATAGTGGAGTCAATATCAGATCATGCCACAAATCACACTGTTCATAAGAGGATGGTGAGGCTGGACTCCATAGCCAAACATGGCCAGCATTGGCAAGGTGTTGATATTCTTGTCTTTGAGAGTTACATTTGGTGGATGCACAAGCCTTTCATCAATGCCACGTCAGTCACTTCTTTTTCTTCTTCTTCTTCTTCTTTCTTCTTCTGTTTGGTTTTTGATTGGTATGAAGTTTGAAGAATGTATTTGGTTGGATATCAGGTATGGCTCGCTGGACCATGTGAAAGAATACAATGTGACCACAGCTTTTAGATTGGCCTTGAAGACTTGGGCAGATTGGCTTGAGTTAAACATTAATCCCCTCACTCAGAAACTCTTCTTTATGACCATGTCCCCTACTCATCTTTGGTGAGCTGCCCCTTGGAGATTAATAAACTTCAACTAGTTTTCAAAAAGCTAAAAAGAAAAATTAATCATTTGGTCTATAGTTTTATTCGGTTATAACTTGATCCATAAAAACTTTGATTCTATACAACCCAGCCTTTATAATTTTAACTTGATTGTAACTCAGATATTATTAAGCTTTGACTTAATACAACTTAATCTTTATAGTTTTGATTAAGTTGAACTGACTTCTTATGAATTAAGTTACAATCAAGTCAAAACTATGAAAACTAACCGATTAAATTTTCAAATATGCGTGTGTGTGTGTGTGAGATAGCCAAAAAGATGTCTTTTTTATTAATTTTACTTCAGTTTTAATGATGTACTTTGTCAAGTACTCAGACAGAGAAGAAAACATGTCGTCCTAACCCATGATTTCTATGTTTCAGGAGCTGGGAATGGAAACCAGGAAGTGATGAGAACTGCTTCAATGAGTCATATCCAATACAAGACCCTTCATATTGGGGCACAGGATCAAACCTGGAGATCATGAAGATATTGAAGAAAACAATAGCAGAACTGAAAATAGATGTGACCATATTGAACATCACTCAGTTATCAGAGTACAGGAAAGATGCTCATACTACTGTTTATGGAGAAAGAAAAGGAAAGCTCCTCACAAAAGAACAGAGAGCTGACCCTAAATCTTTTGCTGATTGCATCCATTGGTGCCTTCCTGGTGTCCCTGATACTTGGAACCAAATCCTATATGCCTATCTCTTGAAGACATTTCAGAACTTTGCCTAAGTATGACCCAATTTATCCATTTTGATTCATTTAACTCATTGTTTCAATCTATAGAAAAATTTTGGAGCTTTTTTCCTTTTTCATTCCTTTCTAATAAGAAAAAGTTTAGGTAAGTCAGATCCGGCTCATCATCAACGTCAGCATTTACCCCATGACTCCATGACTCAAAAAGCACTTAGAATTTCTAACAAGACTTACCATTGATACTTTTTTTTTATTTAATTAAGGGTTTCTCCTTTCAAAATTTAAAACGGTTTTCGTCTTTTTCAGCAAGTGGGCTTTTTAAGATTTAAATGTTGTATACTCCTCTTTATGGATGTGAGGAGGCTTACCGCCTACCGAACGACTTGCTAGTATTGGACATTGATAATTATATGCAACTGATATTAGTATTTTTGCTAAAGAAAATTTTGTGGGCTTGCAGCTTCGCCCAAAATTCAGGGTTCAATATTTCAATGAAGACAAGGTTCAAAGGTAACTAACTACTTCAATTCAAGACAGTAAAAAAATTTGAGGGAAATCATAAAATTTTAAAAAGAATAATATTCAACTTAAGAATAGAAACATAACCATCAAAATGACTTCAGTTCGATCGATGTTTGAAACAATAAAATGACAAAGTAACTAGATTCTAAGTTAAATAAAAGCTATCTAGTTGCAACTAGAATAAATCCAACATAGTTTTTGTGTTATCCTTTTGCAGGTGCCACGTTAATCTTAATTGTATCATTCCCATTTTTTTCCGACGAAGCCACATCATCCCGCCGGTAGAGAAGTTTCTCATGCTGCTTGATCGTCTGCTGCCATCTTCTTTCTGCCAAAAAGACTTAGGATTCTTTCCTGTTGGAGAAAAATAGTTATTCAACAGAGACAGAGGCATTAGTATATATATAAGCAGTTCTTGATCTTCCTAAAACACATACTTGATTTCTTGAATCATCTTATTAAATTAAAAATATGGAAAACTATGATAAAATAGTGTTGTTAATTTACTTTACTATCCAATTTAAGTTTAATTTCATAAAATTCAAAACAGGATCATGATCTTAAATAAAGAGAATGAATAGGCACCTTGATTGATCTTTGTTTCTGTTGTTGGCTAGGGACAGAATGGACTTCTTTAGGATTTATAAATTCCCAGGTTTGTTCAAACTCATCATCTGTCAGATGAATATCTTCCATATTGGATTCCATTGAAGTGTTGAGATCTTCATCTACGAAAGCAAAAGGTAAAATAAGATTCACTTCTTCTTTCTTTTTTTTTAATGTCATGTTGGTGGTTGCTCCTCCGACTATAAGTGTTTCCTTTCAGTACTCGAATTCAAAACCTAGAAGGATTTTACGGGTCTTACATATATCTAGAATAACTCTATGTTGGTAAAATAAGATTCACTTCTAAATTCAAATATGCTTCATTTCTACAGATAAATGCAGAGAATTCACTTGATGTATACGTAGCATGACATGATAATATGTTAAATTGTCATTTATTTCATATTTTGTTAACTTAATTACCTGAATCTGAAGAGGAGGATGATATTATTATAGGATTTCTCCAAGCAGAACTCATCTCATCGATTTCTTCAGGCTCCGAGGCCTCGTTTCCATCTGATTCCACTGTTGGTTTTTCAGATGCTACTTTATTATCATCACAAAAATCTGGAGACTTAGCAAGCAATACTCGATCCCAGATTGTTCCGACGATTCCTGAGGACGACTCAGACTTGATATCCTCATCATCTGAAATATCAGACATTGCGTCACAACTATAATACATCTCATTGGTCACAAAGTCGTTCTCTTCGTCACCTTCCTCATCATCATAGCTTGAGCAGTTCTCCTCATCACTTTCCTCCTCATAATAATCGTCGCTTGAGTCGTTCTCTTCGTCACTTTCCTCAGTAGTTGATTCTTCATTGGAAGAATTTTTATACGATGAAATAAGTTCCTGTAAATAAGCTTTGGCTCTTCTTTTATTTTCCCGGTCTTCGAGTGCAATCTAGTTGACACAACATCGAACAAAAGAAATCAAAACAAATTGGTAGAAAGTATCATTACTATATTACGTTGATTTAACATCGCAATAATAACAGGACTCAATGATTCAGTATTTGAACTTTTATTTAAAACTATGTGAAGGTCAAGAATATAATAGCGTAGAGATAAAGAATGAGAAAGGACCGCTATTTGAAAATCTTGGAGAAGTTTGCACATCGTTTGTCTCTGGTCAGCAGACTCCTGTTTTTCTTCCTTTAAAGTGATTTGAAACTGCAAATATATATATATATGTGTATATATTTGTAAGTCTTACCAAGAGACTATATTTACTCATTTTTCCTACCGAAGAAAACTTCCTTAAATATATGCAATTACAGGGATAATATAGAAAAAAAAAATTCTAAACTCAAGAGATAAAGGGGAGTAAGGTCTTATATTTCAAATAAAAAGAAATTTTTCAATTGTCTCGTTTCGGAGTTAAAGAGTAGTAATAGTCCGTAATAACAAACACACAAATGGGAAAAAAATAATTTTAGTCCCTTTTTATAAAAAAATCTAGAACATACATTTTGACTTACAATAATTTAATCATTATATTATTTTGATTTAAGGTATTATAGGGACTAAGTTGTTCCTAATCATAGTTCTTACTCAATAATTGAGGGAAAAAATCTCGGATAAAAAAGTATTTTTTCTCTATATAATTCATATTCTTAACTACTGACAAATTTCAAAATAGAGTTGAAGTAAGAAAGAAGAAGCAATACCTTTTGAGTCATGTCTTCTACCTCCACGTAGGCTCCTTCTGATTGTTGATGAATATTCAACAAGTCCTTCTGCTTTTGATCAATGTCCAATTTCTCAAACCCTATTGAATCTAGTCGCAACAATTAATTAATTGATGAGATCAAAAATTATATATGAATATATATGTCTTTTTGAATTTGGAATTAACTAAATGGGATTAATTTATTTATTAGCAAAATTCTAACCTTGTAAAATTAAAATTATGATAAATAATTAAACATTTTGAGAGCTATATATATGTATACGCGCTGAAGGAAGGTTGAATTTCATACCATTTTGTTTATTGCTCTCATCGTGCAAGTTATCTTGCGAGCCATCATCGCTTTCTGATTCAGAATCATTGCCATCCTTGTCGTCATCACTTTCAGATTCTTTTTTAGCACCATTATTGTTAAATGATGAAATTAGTTGATGCAAGTAATAATAGGCTTTTCTTCTATTTTCCTCATACTCGGGTGGAAACTACAGAACATTATTGAACAACAGAAATAAAAACAAATTGTTAAAAAGTAGTAACACTTCAGGATGCTATATGCAGCCATAAAAATCGAGCTGTCAAAATTATGTTGAACTTATAGGGTAATATGACATCCCAATAATAAAAATTAAGGGATTTAAAAATATGTGAAGGTAAAGATAAAGAATGAAAAATGACCTGATCTATTTCAATATCTTGCTTTTCAAATCTCAGGCCAGTCCGATCGTACATCCACTGAAAGATTTCTTCCAAGATCACCTCAAAATCCATGTGCATATTGGATTGATCTTCAATGAATTGCGACTGCAAATATATATATATATATAACCGTGAGAAATTATACTTGTTAAAAATAAGTTTAAGCTTGTGTGTGTTTGCGTGTGATCAAATTAATCAACGTAACCTCCCAATTATACATGAAAATATATTTTATTATAGTCACATATAACTCTACTCATCACATACATAACCCATAAATCTACAAATTGAATTGTTTAAAACTAAATTCATTCAAATATATACATACAAATTGACCTACACATTTAGTGCTTTAATACTTGCTCTCCTTTTATTCACGTTTAATATGGTTTCTAAAAACTACTCCCTTGAACATAAGAAATATATAAATTAAAATTTTCATATATTAAAGAAATTAGTTAAATTAGTTATTTATATATTTATAAGTTTTTCGAAAATACTATGTTTATTCAAATTCCTTTTCAATAAAAGCTTCCTTTAATACATGCAATTAATAGAAATAATATGGAGAAAATTCTAAACTTAATAGACAAAGGAGAGTAAGGTCCAACATTTCAAATAAAAGCAAATGTTTCACCTCATTTAGGAGATATTAGGGAGTCATAACACACACATAATCGAAAAAGAAATATAATTTTAGTCCCTTAGCTTTTTTAGAAAAACCAATTCATTAAATTTTGACTCAAACAATTTAATCATTATATTTTATTGATTTCTGCAGATATTACAGGGATAGTCATAGTTCTTAATCTTTACCGGCTAATTTCAAAGCTGGTCTACACAAGAGAATAGCTTAAAGATCATATCAAAAATAAAATAATAGAGATGAAGCAAGAAAGAAGAAACAATAGGTACCTCTTGAATGGTGTCTTCTTCCTCTTTGCCAACTCCTGCTAATTTCTGACAAATACTACTTAACACGTCGTCCCAATTCACAAACCTTAATGTATCTAGTAGCAACAAATTAAATAATTCATGAGATCAAAAATTATGAATACATACCTTAATTCATTAGTAGCAAAATTTTAACTTTCTAAAATTAAAATTTATATTTATACCATAAATTCAGAATTTCATACCATTTTCAGAACTTTCTACTGAGACATGCAAGTTATCTTGAGGCAAGACAGAACCAGAACTTTCTGCCGAGACGACGACCTGAGGCAACCCGGAACTTTCTACGGAGATGAAGACTTGAGGCAACACAGAACTTTCTACGTTGTCATTCTCCGATGTTTCTATTGAATCGTTACAATTTGAGTTGTGGTCGTCGTTCTTGGCAGTTTCTATCGTGTTATGGCCATGGCCGTCATCATATGGCTCATTTAGGTCCGGAATATTAGCGTAGATCCTATTTTCATTCTCTTCCTGAACCTGAGTATGAACTTAAGTTTTTAAGTCTAACCCTAATCACATAATAACCTAGAGATGAAGAAACAAAGAAGAAACACACGTACCTCTTGTATGATGAGATCTCCCACGTCTCTCTCAACTTGTTCCAGACACCGATCCAAAATGACCTTCCACCTCTCACTATCCATATTGTTAAACGCCATATTATATTGCTCAATGAATTTGCTGGCACCACAATTAACTCATCATGAGCTCCAAATTATAAGATTATTGAATTGCTTTATATATATATATATATAATCTGCTGTTTTCAAATTTCAAATATACTAATAATAAGAAGCAACAAGAAAGCCAGTCTTCCCAATAATTAACAAGATTCTACAACTATACGTACACAAGTATCAACGCACGGAAGAACATATATTTAAATTCTTAATTCACAGTAGAAAAAGAAAGAGTTAATAACAATTCTCTCCTTTGATTTTTAATCATTTAGAACAATGGGTTTCGTAGACTTACCAAGAACGAAGAACGAGCTGCGGCAAACCCTACTAGAGTGATGAGAGAACCTGAATACTTTAATTTGAAAGTCAAGTTCAGAATGCTTTAGCGCCAATTTATAGGCTTTTATTTTGGGGTTAGGACTGATAAAGATTTTAAAATATATTATCGTGGCAAAATCCTTTTTTGATAGATTATCTTCATAAATTTAAATTATCATATATCATTTTCAATTTAAATATTCTTTTTCATAATTATCCTATGAAAAAGAATCTGATCCAGCTATTTTAAAAGTAACATTTCATTGACAAAGTAAATGTTAAAATTCTTTGAATGATGATTACGTAGTTTTACCCCATTTTTATACATATAATAATTTATATAAAATATTAATTTAATTTATTTTATATATCTATTTTCTTAGTAGATATTAATACGGTAATCTTTTCATGCAATTTGATATCAGACCAGATTAAAAATTTAAAAAGATTGAAATAATTAGTGTGTGGTTCAGCATGTAGGCTTGGCAATTGCTCAATGAATCTGGCGCAACAATTAAATCATGAGGTCCAAATTATAAGATATTGTTTTATATGGAATCTGCTTTTAAATTTTGAGTTAACTAAATTAGATTAATTTATTGGCGCTGTCTTCTTTAAATTTAAAACTAAATTTTTATTGGAAACTGGAGAGAGTACGTAAGTTGTGTGATTTTAGAATTAACAAATTAGCTTTTTACAAATGATTTTAGAATCAACTAATTAGCTTTTTACAAGTAATTAATTTTACAGGGTACATAATACCCGAAATAAATATAGTATGCCTTTTAGGCTTAGTAATTCTCTTTTTTGACTTTTAATAATCCAGACGAATTGAATTCTGAAGGCTCACCAACAACGAGATAGAGGGTTAAACTTACCTTCTATAATAAGTAAGAGAATAAAGGTACTTGAAATTAGATTCAGGATACTTTAGCTAAGAATAAATATATAATTTATCCATATTTATATCGACATTTGAATAGATTTTGTGATGAATACATCTATGGATTTAGGATTGACATAGATTTTAAAATTATCGCCACAATACCTTTTATATTAATTATCTTGATATCAGATATCATGTGTCTTTTAAATATTCAATAAGAATTTCTCAGATTTACCCTATGCTCTCTCCTCCAAAATTCTCTCTCCAAATATTATCATTGTAGTTGTGCTAAAACATGTGACACAATAAGTTCAAATTTTGTTTTCTTCAGCACACATACACATGTTCTCCAACTATTATCATTGTAGTTGTGCTAAAACATGTGACACAATAAGTTCAAATTTTGTTTTCTTCAGCACGAATTCACACATGTCTTTAGCTGAAGCATATAACATATTGTAAGTTCAGATCTTGATTGGCTTCAACTAATGTGTTGTTGGCCGAAGCATATGACATAATAAACTTATACATCATTAAGTCTTGTTTGCTTCAACAGATGTATTGTTAGCTGAAGTGAACAATACAACAACTTTCTTCCTAATTTCATGAGGTTGACTTTTTTAATATTTAGTACAACAAGTTTTGTTCTTTAGTTTTTAAAAAGCTTCCCAATTTATCTTTATCCTCTACAAGAGAGAGAATTTATAAGTTCTCACTTTTTCTTTGAAATAAACACAAAATATGTGGTTTTACAAGAATTTCTTTAACTTTAGTTTCCTTCTTTTATTTGCACATTTTCTTCTTTAAACTCTTTCTATACACAATTTGAATCCAAACATAGTTGAAAAGGGGAAAAAATTTGGTCGAATATTATTAATTTCTCAAAAGCTAGTTCAAATAATATTGCTTTAATTTTCCCATTATTTAACACAAATTTTTTAATTATTTTAAATAATAATAATTATAAGATAAAATAAAATTTAAATATTCATGGAATTTATTAAATAATATTTAATTATAATTATTAAATATTTAATAATAAATATTATTAAATATAATTATGAAAAAGTAAACCGTTTTTTAAAGTTCATAACCTTTTTTTATACATGTACAAGTAATTTTAATAGATGAAATTAAAATATAATAAAACATTCAAAATCACTTATAAAAAATATCCAAACATATTAAACCTCCTCCTAATGGTCATAAAAATATAACCTTTATAATTTCAAAAATATAATTTTAATTATTCCAGGGTTACAAGTGGCATTTTAAATTTGTGACAAATTACAAATTTAGGGAGGTTCAATGGCAAACCTGTGAGTGTGTGTTTCCTTTCCCTAAAGAGATAGGTTATGGAATTAACTTAGGTGGCACTTTGTTTGGAAAAAATATTGGAATTTTAAAATCCATGATCAATTGGGGAGTAAAGTGAAGATTTGAGGATTCAAAAAAGCTAACGAGGATGAAGAGCTTAATAATTTGATCATTAAGTAAGTAGAACACTACTCACTATGCCCAACATCACTGTTTTATTAAAAGTTCTCACCACCATATATTCCTGTAACACAGCCCAGATAACAACGATGGGCTTCTGCAGAGATGGAACGACAAAAGTTTTGAAAATGAAAGAAAAAGTCACGGTGAGACGAGCAATTTATCATTAACGTATGTAATTTAGGCATCTTAACAAACTGGTAGACTTGAACCTACATGGCCCAATCAATTTGATCAGCCACTTCCCATGTATTTAAGCCTTCTTTCTTGAGGCAAAAAGCCAAATGCTCATATGTCAAGTATGATTTATTATATAACTATAAGGACACAATTTGATCTTATGTTTAAATTCAAATTTAAACCATAATCTTCAATCTTCATTGGAGTATTTGTTGGGTTATTGGTGACAAGCGATTAGAGGTTGGTTGTGACCATGCTTTGCCTCATGTACTTCATCATTCATGTTGGTCATAATTGGACTCGTCAATTTTTTGACTTTGAGATTAAGGCCAGATAGTCTACGCCCGTCAAAATGCATGCATAAAAACTCAAGTTATGAAATTTTGGTGGTTTAGCTTAGGAGTCTTGCCCTATTTCATTTTATATTAATATATATAAAATTTCAAAGTATATTTCTTCTCATTCTCATGGATTGATACTTGAGTAAAGAGCATAGAAAAAAGAAAAGAAATGATACGGCACAATTTTTTTTCCAATCAATTTCAACTGAAGCATGTCTTTTAAGTCAGAGAGGAATCCTATAGATTGAATCAATCCTTCTCAATAGAAATCATAAAAATAGTTGAAGGCGCTTAATCAATGGAGACGAAAACCTGAACAAGTTGAAGAAGAGAGAAAACACAGTGCATATATATTATAAAACAAACCAATATCTATAATTCTTAGGAGGATGAAAACAATCATCAGCCCAAATTCTTTCACATTATGACAAAGCGTCAAGCAACTAATTTTCAATCAACACCAAGAAGGGTTGCCATAATTTTGAACCTGCCTATGCTACTGGGATCAGATTTTCTTAGAATCTTTTTTTTCCTTTTCTTTTCATAATTATATATCCACATTTAGATCAAAAAATATGTGGTTCATATTTAATAATTTCTAACACTATTATTATAGTATTTTATAAATTATATTTTTTTAACGGTTTAAATTTATATACTTATGTTTAAAATAATTATTTTAGAAAATATTAAATCTGAATGATTCATTTTTTTTTAATATAAGGGTAGCGATTAGATTCTAAGAAAAAATGAGAAACAAGGTTATAAGAGAACCCAAAACCGCCTATATTACCTCTGTCATTTCATCATCTGACGTGACAGTTTTCATTAAGAAAATAACAGTCACTTAACGATATGGGGTTAATAATAGTTAAGAAATGAAAGATCAGGTTGATTCAATGTTTAGGAGGCTTTTGTACAATGCAGCTCACCACAGGTGTTAGACAAACGGTCAAACGTTTCATTTTAATAGTCAATGTCCACCCACTTAACGGAATTAGCATTATTAATTTACTTTTTAATGTTCATAGGTATTTTTGAACCTAAAAAATGTTTACTGTGCTGATAGCTCTTTCAAGAAATATTTATAGGTAGAATTACACATTCCCTTTTTTAAAATATTAAATATAAACCATTCATTTTTAAGATTTGATGTTTGGATGATCAACAAACTATTGGTTATTATATTGGTTGATGTAGTAAACCTCCTCACCGCATACGGAGGATAAAATAAGACCCCATACGGAGGATAACATAAGTTTAGGAAGCGCAATTATTAGGAGAAACAAAAAACATTTGTGCTATAAACCTCGAAAAGAATTGTACTATCAAATTTTTCTTTAAAAAAAAATTGATGACGGGATTAGATTATGAAAATAAAAGGTGAAATACTGAAATGATCTAGACATGAAACCTCCTCCTAATACCCGTAAGAATATAACCTTTATATTTATAAAAATATAATCTTATTCCATGTTTACAAGTGGCACATTTCAAATTTGTGACAAATTACATTCCAAAGTAGTAATTACAATTGTTGCCAAAAGCATGAGACTTGATTGGCAAACCACATCCATTTAGGGAGATTGTGGTTCTAGCTTTAAGGGATCTCGCTTTCTTAAGCTAACGTTATTATAGGACATGATGGTACTTTCTTTGCCATAAAGATAGTCGAAGAAAATTATGCAGAACTAGAAAGCTGTTGATTCCTTCCTGTTACGTTACCATTGATAAATTTCCCTTCTGCTGAGGAGGATTAAGAGTTCGTATCTAAAACATCTCATCTTCTGATATGGAGGCCTCAACATCAAGTTGTTATATATCACTAAGAGACAAATCATCAAACACTGGAGGGACTATATAATTTTCTTCACCACTTATACCTGAATTCCTTTTTTTCAACCAAAGCCTCAACGCTCAAATGCAAGTTATTTTTGGACAAACAAAAAATTTCTCTAGAGTCATCTGATTGTCAAAAATACTTGCATTCAACTTGTATAATTTATTTAACATCCTAATTTTATATGAATCTAACTACACTCACATAACCCACTAAATTAACAATTAATTGGGATTTCCTGTAATTTTTAGATATTTTCCTCTTTTTTTGTCATCATTCACCTGAGTACCCATTTACCCATAAAAAGTTAAACTTCTCTGAAGACTTATTAGAAGGAAGTATTCTGGCAAGCCAGTTCCGAAGACTTACCAGAAGGAAGTATTCTGGCAAGCTAATTGAGACAAACCTCTCCCATAACTTAATAGAGGTACTGAATACACAACAATTTAATAAATACCAATTGAAAATCTAATTGAGTTTATTTCAAATTAAAAATTAATAATAAGAATAATAAATATAGAAAATATCACGTTTTTACTTGTTGATTTTTGTTTTCAATTATCTATTCAATCCTTCAACTTTGATTTCCATATAGATTTTAAAATATATTTTTATGCCATTTTACCCAATCAAAAATGTTCACTTAATAAAAATAATTCATCTTTTAAAAAAACTAGCAAAGAAAGGAATAAATTAAATTAAATCTTACACATTAAAATTCCTCTTTAATCTGTAAACTAGCATCTCATGATAACAATAAAAAATCATTTTAAATCCATAATAAGATTCATGTTAAGAAATTCTATATTCTATAAATTAGGAGTGAGCATGGTGCCCGATATGCCCCCAAGTCTGGTCAAAAATTGTCTAATCCAACTTAAAAAAAGTCGCCCAAAAATAATTTGGGCATCTTTAGGTTAGGCAATGGGTAGGGGGTGTCACCCTACCCATTTGGCCTTGGCCGAAAAGTTATATACAATTTACTTAAAATATATATTATTCAATATACATTGTTTTGTATAAAATAAATACTATTCTACATGTATTATTTTATTTAATATATATGTATCTATGTATATAATTTCATTTTTATGAAATATTTTAATAACCATCCACTTCAATTTACGTATAAATCATTGCTTTTGGGTGAAGGTGATTTTTCAATTTGGATGGATGATATAAAGCATTAAAATGTTGAGATCAAAGATAAGAAATTTAGGGCCTGTTTAATTTTGTTTTTCAAAACTATTTTTTGTTTTTTAAAACAATAAAACCTATGTGGTAAATTATTTTCAAAAAATTGTTTTTAAAAACTAAAAAACAAAAACAATTTTTAGTTGTTTTCTTATATTTGTTTTTCTATTTTTTACTTTTTGAGGCTGCCACTTATCCAATTATCGACACTACACTATCAGTGATAGCCACCGTCATGTCACCACCGGCAACCGCACTGCCACCGTCATATCACCACCGGCAACCGCACTGCCACATCATATCACTATTGCATATATTTATATCAATCAATATTCACATATAAACACACATTACTCTTCATAATTTTTCATGTAATTATTAAGGCATCTGGTAGTTTTTTGTTTAATTTCAAGACTCAACTTATAGATTCATTTTGAAATATCTCAAAGTGTGAAATTATGGAATGCATTTAAAGTGTTTAATAGCATTTATTAGGTATAATTGGAGGTTTTACATATATGGTGGTAGCTATGGAGTTACCACTTGGGCAAAGAAGCCCGCCCTGCCTAGCCTATTGTTACCCTTCTCAAAATGGTTAGAGCTTCTATTGGGAAGAGCCAGACATCAGACTGCAAAATATAGTATGTTCATCCTTTAGATTGGGCATCGGGTAGGGGTGTTCAAAAATTGGGCAGGGACCGGAATCCCCCAATCCCGATTCCCGATCTTGGTTTTTTGCCGGGATGCAACATTAATCCCGGGACAGAAGCGGGAATTCCTGATTTTTTAAAAAAAAATAATTTAAAATATATTATTATATTAGTTAAATTTTACATAATCTAGTGTTTAAAGTGATTATTTAACGCCTAACAAAGTCATAATAATCACACAAATTGATTTAGAATTGAAGAATAATATTTTATTATTATTATTATTATCATCTTCATTATTATCTTTATACATTATATAGTTATGATTAGTATCACGATATATACGATTTAGCTCCAACTAAAGATGTGATATATATCTTATCAAATAATAACTTAATTTATAAAGTAAAAAATATAAAAAATAAAAGAATAATTTAATTTATAAGGTAAAAAATAAAATAAAAAACCGGGACCGGGACGAGAACCAGGATCACAAAGACAACTAAAACCGAGATATTTTGAACACCCCTAACATCGGGCAAGGCGAGACCCCTGCCCATACTCACCCCAACTAGTATAAATAAACATAAGAAACATAGACATTGAGATAGTTGTGAATACTCACCACTATACTAATCTAACCACATTTTCTTAATCTAACCAAATTAATAAAACAGTCGGAGGAGTAATTTATTTTTTTCAAAAAAAAAGGTATGCCTTTTAAATTAATATCTACTTTACATCAATCGATTTCATAATAATTTACCACTTATAGTAGGGGAAATTATTACACTTGCATAATCGAGCTGTAAATACAAGGATCTTGGATTGGAAACTTGCAACCTCATCTTTTAACAAAATTACTCAAGACCTGTCATAAAATTGGCTGTTTGAAATTTAAACACCATTCCCCTTTCATATGCTTGACTCCAAAAACGCAAAGTTCAAGCGAAGAACAGAATCATTGCCTTGTTGAGAATGTAATAGTCAATCAAAATCTAATTATTATATTGTACAAAACCCCCGAACTTAAATTTTAGGTTAGTTGTATATAACCTTCCTAATATTTCAAAGTCTGAATAAATTAACCCTCCCACCTAATCTTTTATTTTGTTACTGTGAACCCTTTTGTCTTTAATTCACCGTTATTTTTTTTAACGGAATCTGTCACGTCATATCAATGAAAGGCACATGCTATTTTACGTGGCATAATTTTATAATAATTATATATTTTTTACAAACGGATAAAATTGTCATCTTATCTAGTAAAAAAAAAAAAAACCCAGCTCTTGTTCTCTTACATACTCATTTTCTCATGGTTCAAGCTGTGAGAAAGGGAGAGAGAGGAAGTGAAAGAGAAGAGATGCAACTATTATCAAATTATTTGAGGTTTCGCAACACTTGCTCCAATTGCCTTTAGATCAAGCCCGCAAAGTGGATCACAGCATCGAATTTTCTCGCGATTAAGCACAATCAAAATTTAAAAATCAAAGCCTTAGCTCTTCCAGTGTTTTAGATTTGAAAGATATATCTGATGAAAAAAAATCAACCCCTCATCCTTAGAAAAAGCAAAGCGAATGGCCGACATATAAACATGCAGAGAGAGAATGGGGGAGAACGACATAAAAATTGAGAGAAAACGAAGTTTAAAGGAAATAACAAAGATCAGGTCCAAAAAAGACAGAAAATAAGATGGTGCTGGCGCAAGGGCAGTGATCCATTTTTCCTAGACTTACGTCACAGGTTGAGCGATGAAAAATGAGTATGCATAGAGAACGGGAACGGGCTTTTTTCCCCCCTTTAATGACAATTTTATCCATTTTGTACAAAAAAATATATAATTACTATAAAATTATTAGATTATATAAGATACACATAGGATGCTATATATCTTGCATTAATATGACGTAGATAACAATGAATTAATTTAAAATTTTAAAATATTAGAGAGATTATAAACAACTGACCCAAAATTTAAAAGATTTTGTATAATTTAGCTAAATATAATTATAGTCTTTATCTCTAATAAAATTATAGTAGTAACTCTTAACGAACCGTCCCATTATAACAAACATTAGCTGATATAGTCTTCCAACGTTATCCTCCAGGAAAATAATACGCAAGTTTCATCAGCCTCAGCCGCCAAACCATGGCCATTGCACGGGTCGGTAGATTTGCAGGAACAAACGAATCAAGTAAAAACTCCCGCGTTCCTAACGAAAGTTTTGACATCATAGCAAGTAATCTGATAGACCAAGACCTTACATCAATTGTTGCAGTTTAATTCAATCGTACAAGCTTCATATAGATCACGAAAACAATGGAAAAAGAGCGATACCTAAGGAAAAAGAGTAAAATGGTGTCAAATCTCTTCGTCCCATTTTACAATGAATCCAAGGAAAAATTGTTTGATAATTGAATCTTTGTGATCAGCGAAGGGGACAGTGGTTAAGGGAGAAGAAAGTACAGAAATCACAATTTCCAACTTGGGGTCTTCTCTAATGAAACAACCTAAGTAGCCCTACTGCAAGGCGCTTCGGCAAACACTTTAGTAGGCTGCTGTATTGTTCGGTTCAGACTCGACGAGACCAGCATTGAAACTTACCTTCAGTGTGATGGAAATCTTCAATCTCAGCTTCAATCGGCCATGGAAGCTCCCACGTAGTTTTCAGTCCATAGGGAGACAGGGAAGGAGTATTTTACCAAATGGAAAAACAGTCATGAGAGTTAAGATATTATTATCAAAGAGATTCCATGAGACAAAAGGGAATCAACTTAAAATCCAACATATATGAGAATCCAAGACGACATTCTTTAATGTCTGGCCACCAACAACAGCCCACAATGAAAGAAATAACTGACATCATGTTGTAGCAAGTAATCATTCAGGGATGTGAAGAATGTCACACCCTAGGCTATCCTTCAAACACCCCATGAAAACCAGATATCCTCCCCCCATTGCAACCATACAAGGTCCACTAAAAGCTCAACAGAGACAAGTACATTTATTCGTTCAATTAGAGCAGTAGACAAGAATGCAAAACAAAACCGTCACATGCAAATTTCAGCACATGGGAGAGCCACAGCCAATGGCAAATGTGAAGATAACTGTAGACAGTAAAACCCTGAATTGTTTTGAATATCCCGTTATTGCTCTGATATTCAGGGATAGCGAAAGAGATTTATTTCTCAATTAAGATACCAGTCAGAGAACGAACAAAATTAGCAGCTCAGATAACTCGTAACACCTTAACTGTATAGAATAAAAAATAAAAATAGAAACGCGGCTTCCTTCAGTATATCAATTTGTTTGTCAGACAACAAGCTTTTGATGTGACTTATTTAAACTTCAGTATGATTAACTTATAGAGAATGTCAGACAACTAGATTGTTGGAAGCAGGCAGACGATCAGAAAGCCAAGAAACCAAATTGGTATAATTTTAGAGATGACACAATGAAGGACAAGATCCTCTAAAATAGAACCACCCACAATTAAGATCACTCCACGGGTTGAACCAAATGCATCAATTTCCTCTCAACAAAATATGAAAATGAAAACAAAGAGTAGAAGGCATGATGGAGGATTTATCGATTCACATATACAAAATAGGCTTTCGAATTTCTAGATAACTTAAACTACTTAATCAGATTAAGCCAGTAATAAATAACCATTTGAGCAAGTCAGATGGAACTCAGTTGAAGATTATTTGACAAGTACTCTCGACTATGCCTCACTAATTTAGTCTTATCGTCTAAAGATCAAGTTCACGTATATAGAATCCCTACTAAGCTGTGCGATTATCATCAGGCAGTAGAGAATGTGTACCAGAGCATAAAACAACATACCAACACCTAGAATATGCATACTCCAATAACAAGCCCCACTTCAAGATGCTCGGTAAGCAATTAAACTAGATAGTAAATGTAGGAATAGTTCATGGGTGAAAACCAACAGCACCAGTCAGTATTCAGCAGTAAGGTAGCACAACAACTTGTTAACCAGCAAGAAGTTGACAACCATCCATACAACACAAACCTAATACCATCATATTGGGGAGACTATATTCATCCCATTGAACATGCACCGCGGTTCAAGTAAACAACAAAAGTAAAGACGTGGAGGCCAAACAAACACAGCACTATAGATGGTGAAATAATCTATATGACACAATATCATAGTCTCCACTTACAGAGTTTCATTGTGTATCCTTAATTCCATTGTTTTGTAATGTAGGCCAAAGAAAATTTGTCAGAAAAACTTCAATTATTATAGCCAATCCTTAACATTATTATGGTTTCACAATGGCTCAGATGTGTACCATGGAAGTTTGCTGGCAAAAATAGTGTACAATGAAAGTCCTCAAAAGAGGACATCCTCAAGTCACCAGTACATAACTCCATAACAGAAAATAACCAAAACCTAGAAAACTGAAACAACCTTAATGCTGAAGAACTTGTATTCCAACCATCAAAAGGCAGTTGTAATTGTAAATAAGAATTCATGAACATTCATGAAAACATGTCAAAAACACAAAATCCCCATTCAAAACTAAAATTACAAGACTAATCTAACTCAGTAGCTTTGACTAACTAAACTCATTAATCATAGCCTAAAAAGGTGCAGATGAAGACAAGTGGCTGTAAATGGACAGGCTAATACATTCATCACACCAGAAGCACATAGTCTGCAATCACGTAATCACCAGAACCACATAAAGCATCTGCGCCAATAAGTGAAGAAACACCTGAATCAAATACCCACGCAACTCAATCCATCATTCCACAACCATCAATCAAAGCATGTTAATTTAAAAAGCAATAGGACAAAGGAAAGAAACAGATAATTGCCTCCAGAATCTCACCATCCACATCTTAATGTCACAGCCAATATTAAGCAATCAACAGAGATTAGGCATTCATGAAAAAGATGCATAACATAAATAATGAAAAAAAAAAAGCAAAAGATCATGATGGTTGTTTGGAAAATGCAGATGATATATATTAAGGTTTAGAACCTTATCCATGACCATGAAGTAACCACTAAGCATTATATAGACAAATTTTAACTTCCTTAGTTCTATTTGGCTAGTACATTGTAGCATAGAAAACCAATAAAAAGGGGAAAGGAAGAACTCTGACCACCATAGGCCCAAGCACACTAAAAACCAGAATTACATAAACATTTCCACACAAAAAATCCTCCAACCAATATCATTTTAGGTAATCTTAGACACAGAATGCATGAGAAGGAACGAAATTGATCAGTCTTCTTTAATTGAGGGATGCAATGACAAAAGAAAAAAAAATCATATATAACAAAAATAAGGTTAACAAGGCAAACATTGAACACCACGCAGCACTTCAAGGACAAAAAACAAAACACAACAAATCAACTTCCGTCACCCCAACACTGATTATTCATAAAACAGAACCAATAACAATACAAAAGCCGAGATGAGATCGCATATCAAGTCATGTAAGGAGAAATTCAATATTCAATTTAATGAAGATAAAGCAAAGCAAAACAATCCATCATGCTGTAAGCACATAAAGGAAGTACACTCATATCACGATGTGAAAACTAAGAGAAATCACCCAATGGAATGCCTCTAACAAATCTTCTCGTAACTAAGTTAGCATCAGTGCATTAAAATTGGCAAACAACTCAACAGAACACATAGACATTCACCTAACGCGGATAGCCAGGGCAAATGCTACAAAGAAAAGATTACCTCAGTAGTAAGGAGGCACATTCGGATACATAGCACCAGGTGGGACCCTAGGTACAGGTGACGCTCCAGTAGGTTGGTGATGTTGATTTGGATACGACAAACCGTAAGGTCCACCATCTTGATAGCCACCTGTTGGCATTCCTACTGAAGTTGGCAGTCTGTATAAAGAACTAGCACCCCCCAATCCACCACCAAGTCCACCAGTACCCAACCCACCACTACCTCCACCCAGACCGGCACCACCACCACCCCCCAATGCACCGTAACCAGTTGGACCGGGCCCACTGTAGCCACCATAAGGACCACCTAGCCCAGAACTATACCCGCCAGTACCTCCCAGAGAAGAGGGCACCTGACTACCTGCCGAAGACAACCCCGTTCCACCCACAGATGAGTTCAGAGGATGATTCCCGAGTGGAGGTTGACCAGGAAGCCCACTCCCAAAACCCCCATAAGATCCCATGCCGACAGGGCCGCCGTATTGACCGGAAAGTGACCCTGGCATTGAAGACGGTGGAGCCAAACCCATTCCATCACCATGAGCATTCCCTGGACCTTGCATTCCATCAGGACCCATTGGCCCCGTGCCACCTCGCTTCCCTTGCTTCCCATCGGTTATCGCTAACTTGCAATTCAGCTGCCTTCCCTCAACCATCTTCACTGGATCCACAAGTGCCGCTTGCGCGCCCTCTGGCGTCTTGTACACAAAAAGGGCAAACCCCTTCGACTTACCAGTCTGCTTATCAAACCCTAATGGCCCCTCCTCAATCTCTCCATAAAGTGAGAAGTGAGCCAACAATTTATCGGCCGGTAGATCAGACGGCACATTTGCAACATATATCTTCCGCATCGCTATGTCGGCAGCATTGGTATTTGATCCCGTATTACCAGCTGCTGCAAGCTGCGTCACAGTAACGCGACCATCTATCCTCTTGCTGGGCTCCTTCAGAGCAAGCAAAGCACCATCAACGTGCTTGAAGGTGACAAATCCATAACCCTTAGACTTACCGGTGGCCTTATCAAGAATGACAATGGCTTCTTCAAGCTCACCATAGGCGGAAAACAGGGAGCGGAGGCCGTCAGTGGTGGTCTCCCATCCAAGACCACGGATAAACAGCTTGCGTTGGGTGACATCAGGGTCGGCGACAGACCGCACGGCGTCGAGGACGTCAGCGTGACGAACGACGGCTTCCTGGAGAACATCGATGAGCTGCTCGGGGCTGAAGCGCTCAATGATTTTGCGAGCGTCGGAAGGAGTGAGGTTTAAGTCGGAATCGGAAGTGACGACGCCGTTATCATCAAGCTTTCGCTTCTTGGTGGGATCCATTGAAACGGATGAGAAAGTCGAGGCCAGAATCCAACTAGCCAAAACCCTAACCCTGACACTGGAGGGTAACAGTGAGAGTTGCTAAGCCAACCAACAGAAGCAGAAAGAGAATCAAAAATATTAAAGGCTATCGTTATTTTATAGCAGACCGAGAAGGGCAAAAATTTATATTGATATATGCTGTGGATTTGGGCCAGAATCGCAGGCTGCCGTAACGTTTGAGGCCTCTTTGTATATTTTTTTACTAGAAAAATATAAAGAATGAAAGGTCTGATTTTTTTTTTTTTTTTTTGGGACCTGAAATGAAAGGTCTGATAGAACTATATGATAAATTAATATTTGTAACCAAAAAATGATAAATTGATAATGATAAGTAAGAGTAATTGAATAATTTAATTTTCCTAACCATGGGTTATTTTGCAACTGAATTTGAATATATAAATCTATTATATTTTGAGTTTATCACTTGTATGGTACGTATATTATTTTTGTTATCTGTTACTAGTATTACAAGATTCTTTTGCCACATGATATTACGAGATTATATTAGAAAATAATACAAATATACCTTTACTATATCATAAATATTTATGAAATTGAAATATATTACCTTATTTATCACATACATTTTTTTATTAGGAAATTTGCATTGGGGTCTTAGGCTAGACAAAAGAGAGTAGTATCCTTTGTAAATCAAAAAATATAGATGAGATATCTCCACATTAACAATAGACCCCTCTCGTCCTGAATGTAAGCACATGTGAGTTGTTCAGGCAGTGTTAAGGAATATCAAATTAAGCAACATTGATTTTATTGGAAAAAATAAATTGAAAAGACCTTGATACAAGTATTTGAACATAGCAAGTATTCGTAAACAATAACATGGCTGAGCTGAGCATACAAATCATTTTATTTACAACCCTCCAAAACCCAATTAAACAGATCAAACAGAATTGTGACATGATAATCTAAGTCATCATATGCCTTCCCCAAGCTCAGTCTCAACATCATAAAACAAGAATCCATTTTTGAGGACCCTAATAATATATTATGAGTCCCACGTTAGAGCCTCACTACTAAAGTGTTATTTATAAACTCAAGGACCTCTCTCACTTAAATCTAATCGGCGACTTTCTAATTAACGTGGAACTCATAATATCATACCCATCATAACCCCTCTTCTTCAGGTCTGTTTGGGATCCCATTTGGGATTAAAAAAAAAAGCATATTTATTATGTATAAACTCATTTGGCTTACTCATGAGTGTTTGGGAATCCATTAGATTTTAATAGGTTTTAGGTGAAAAAGTAGCTTTTTTTATAAGCTCACTCATACAGCTTTTAAAAAAAAACTATTTTTTTCACCACTAATCCAAATACAAATCACATTAACAAGATGATTTTTTTTTCTATTTAACTTCTATAAAAACCACATTTAAAAAAAAAACACTTTTTCACTACGTTCCAAATAGGCACTTCGTCTTATTGTTCTCATCAGCATCACAACCTATGATACAAAGATACAAGTATACATGTAGGGTAATATACAAAACAGAACATATATATATATATATAGCAGATTTTAGCAATACTCAATCAAAGTATGTGTTTCTGAAGCATCAGTATTACATAGCTAACAATACTCTGGAGGCAATCTGAACAGTGGAGAAGCAAACCCCAAGTTTCTTTCTGAAACGAAGCTTCTTATTCGCTGTCTTCTTGTTCTTCTTCCTCTTCTCTTTCACTTCATCTTCCTCCATATTATATGTTTGTGATTCCTTTAAGATTGGTTCTTTCAGGTATTCGAAGGGGTCCTTAGAGGAAAGTAGGTCGTAACCTATCTTCTTCTTGGATTCCATAATGAGATCGGCGAACTGATATGGTTTTTTGGGGGTTGTTTGATGATAAACCCAGCCCAGAAAACACTGTTTCTTTATTTATTCGTATGTGGTGGGGCTGATTCTTCAAAAAGTCTAACACGTTTGTATTGTTGAATCTAGTGAATTAGGAGTGTTAGCTCGTATTGTTTAATTGGCATTCTGGATCTTTCGATATTATAGGTTGAATAAGTCATTCTGTACTAAATATTTAAAACTGAAAATTTTGAACCATATGCATATAATAATATGTAAGAATTAACTGCCGTTGAATGATCAAGTTTAGTATATATAGGGTGGTTTCTTGGCGATCAAGGAGTTGATTGTTTGTATATCAAGCTAATTTCTTTCATGAGATCATGATATGCAAGCAGTTATATATAAAAATATATATAGTATTATCAAATTCAAATGCTCGCCGTCCTAAATAGAAAATAACTCACGAAAACCTCTTTATTTCCCTTACTCCTCATTTCATGTGCATCTCTATCTTCATCGTTAAATTAATTTTGGATTGTTGAAAATTAATATTTTATATAAGGTTAAGATACAAAAATAGCAATTAACTATTTCCTAAAGTGCACCCAACACAACTAACTATTTCAAGGTGAAAAAATAGACATTATGAATTTTTAGGGTGTAAAAGTAGACATTATGAATTTTTTTGGAGCAAAAATAGCAATTTTTGCACCCCAAAATAGATAACAAAATTGCTATTTTTGCTCCAAAAAAAATTCATAATGTCTACTTTTGCACCCTAAAAATTCATAATGTCTATTTTTACATCCTAAAATAGTTAGTTCATAATGTCTATTTTTACACCCTAAAATAGTTAATTGTGTTGGGTGCACTTTAGGAAATAGTTATTTGCTAAATATGCACCTTAACCCTTTTATATAACATAAAAAAGTATAAAATGTTTTAATAAAGTTAAGCAAATGCAAATTTTAACCGTTTAAATCTATTTATATATATTTTGTTATTTGATATTATAATAATATTTTGTAACATATTAAATTGCAACTGTACATAGTTTCTTATGGTGTAGATCACATGGGAAGTGAAGCTTATTTGAAATGAAAAGGTTTTTTTCGACCCAAATGTCTTTTGGGAGAGAGAAACGTCTCTGCTTAACTCTCTCTCCATGGTTAAGGATGGTTTATGCTTTATACTTTTATAATAATATCATTATAATAAGAAATACATAAATTCAAATAAAAAAATTTAAATGGTTAAAATTATGGTTAAATATTTCAACTCTGTAGGCTTTTATTAAAATATTTGATTATTTTTATCACCTATACTTCTGAATTGTTTAAGTTAAATTTTAATTTAATATTCTAAACCTGTTAATTAATATATTTTTTTTGTTATTTAAAACTACAATACATTGTTATAAAATGTCAAATTTTCAACCATACAGTAAGTGGAGAATAGGTAGAAAGTCAGGTTATTAAATCCGGATCGGATCGACAGTTTCAACCTAAAAATAAACGAACTAATCCAATTCGGGCATCAACCCCATTTATCTTTTATAGAAAAAAATAGATTTTTTTATTTTTTATAATTTCATATTTATAACCCTAAAATCTTTACTTTCTGGGATTAATAACTTTGATAGAGAGTAAAGTGAGTGGGGCACTCCTCTCATAAACTATACAACCTCAAAACACAAGAAGAAAATGGTGCTTACAGACGATTTATTACAAACGACTGAACTACGTACAACCACAACAACAAACAGATAAAATGAGAGAGAAAGTAAAGAAACATATTCAAACAAATTAAAGTTGACATCATGCATGAACATTAAAATGAATGTTCATGCATCTTATTGGGCAACCTGAATGTTGGAGAAACAGACAAGGAAGCAAGACTTTTTTTTCATTTTCTCCACAAGCTCCTTGACTTTCTCCATGTCTTCTTTCGGCTCAATCTCAACATTGGAAAACAAGAACCCTTCTTCTTTGACTTTGAACCCACCTTCATCAAGCTCTTCCCTTTTCTTCTTGCTTTCATCCTGAAACAACACCATCGACCCAATCCGAACATTGGAGAAGCAAACCCAGAATGTCTTTCTATGACGAATATTCTTCTTACCTTTCTTTTCTTTCTTCTTCTTCTTCTTCTGATCCTCTTTCTCTCCATCTTCATCGTTATATATTGGTGATTCTTTCATGTTGTGTTCCTCGGATGGAACTAGGTCGTAACCTGTCTTGTTCTTGAATTCCATGATGAGATCGATCAATGAACTATGTGGCTTTTTCTGATTGTTTGGATGGCAGGAATTATCCTACAAATTTGTCTCTTTGTATAATTGAGATCTATAGGGTTGATTAACAATGACAAGATAAAGATGAATGAATAGCAGGTGGCTTTTTTTGATTGTTTGGTGTTAGATAGATGTCAACATAGAAAGTTGCATATTTATATATAATTGAGATTGAGATCTCGATAGGGTTGATTTTCTCAAGAAGTCAACACGTAACACAATATAATTTGTGAACACCGATTCTAGCTACACGTATAATTTTTCTGTTGGCTGTATTCTAAATCTTAGCTTGTAAGAGTCTCTTGATTTGACATTCTGGGTCAATTATATATGGCCCTGTGGGTTTTTAAAACTGAAAAATTTTGAGCCATGTACCGAGTCTTGCTAACTGGGGTATTAACTGTGGTATGGATCACACAGTATTAAGTATTAACGAGAGGTTCCGCTCAATTATACTCTATTAACAATCTAATCTTTAGATAGACTGGTAATTAGAAAAGCCTCTGGTAATTTATTGAGTGTTTTTTTTCACCCTTTTAGAAAATTTTATATGACACTACTAAGTATCTATTTGGATTAACGGTAAAAGCTATTTTTTCAATATGATTTACGATATACGAGTAAAGTTTGTGAAAAGAATTTTATTTTGACTTGCGTAAACAGCTTTTTCCACCTCCAACCTAAATATACCTTTAATCTACTCTCTCCATTGACATATTATCCAATGACCTTCGCAGCTCTTTCTTATATATCATATTATGGATATGTAATTATTGTTGTTAAATTCATAAATTTACAAAATCGTGTCGAGACATCACTCTTAAATTTATACTAACTGTAAATTTAGTTAAATTTATAAGTTTACATAATAAGTTTAGAATTTTTACGTTTCTAGCTTACAAAATTATGTTTATAGGCTCTTAAACTCGTATTAATTTTTTCAATTTAATTATACTCAATAGCTTTATATATGAATTTTATAAAAAATTCTTTGTTGAGTGTGATAAAATATGAATGTTAATGGATTTAATTTTATTTATTTGGATTTAAAATATATTTAAATCAAATTATTGTTATTTTGTATAGTTTAATTATGTATTACTAATACCTATTTATTAATAAAAGTAAACTCTTACAAGTTACGAGTTTACAATTTGAGTCTATGATACAATTTTATGTTACTGTCACGAATTTACTTAAGTTCGTAAATCTGACATCCTTTCATATAATAATAAGGGAAAAGTACAAAAAAATAATTTTGAAATTGCAAAATCTCAAATCAAATTTATTACTCAGAGTTGATAAAGGAATGACGAAATTTGATAAATAATTCATATATCATTTTTTTTGGAAAATACATGATTTTAAATTTTAAATTTCTTTTTCTGTTTTTTCCCCTAATAATAATGTATTATGATAAAGAGAACTGGCGTTGAATCAGATCAAGTTGTCTTGCATACCTTACTTGGTGATTAACGCGTTGATTACTAAACAAATTGTAAACATGATCGTCATCGAGATCACGAAGTTGATATATTCTTATATTAAGCTTTTTTGTGCTCAGTTTTTTATACCAGTTTCTGAAGTAGCTCTTTGTTTTGTTTTGTTTTTTTTCCTTGATAGTCCCTCTTTGTTTTTTAATTCAATTAATTAAGGATGGATTCAATATTAAATCGCCATGGGCTTTTCAAATTCTTTAATTTATAGAAGTGTTCACGGTTTTAAGCCATCATTTTGATTTCCCCAGATGTACCTTGACAAAAGAAAATTTGAATTCAAATTTTTCAGTCAAAGTATATACTAGCGGTATAATTTCTTGTAGGTTAAGAATTGTTTACATAGAAGCCATGGGAAATTTTTGGTTAAGTTTTGGTTGGATTAACTTTGCTCCCGAAATATTAAAAACTCAGTAAAGTGGTTTATAATTAAAAAATTAATATTGATAATTAAAATATTAACATTGCCGCTAACAATTTTTATGGTTAGAGGCAAAAATTGATCCAACAAAAATTTTGAATACCTACATTTTCAATGCGAAAACTTATGAGGTCAGTTTGAGCATTTTCTACCAAGGAATGTCAGTATAGGTATCAGACGTGTTAACATCCCTCAACTACATGGGCATGACTTCCCAACATGGAGATGATCTTCAGATAGAATTTCTCCCTTAGCTCTGCTTACAAGCACTTAATAGGTACCCCACGATATGAGGATAGACACTGGTGGAAATGTATCTAGAAAATGAAGGTCCCTCAAATGTATCGTATGTTCTTTCATGACTTCCCAACATGGTTGTGCTTTCATGGTCATCTAATGACAAATTTGTTACGATTACATCATGGTAGTCATCCCATGAGAAATTGTGGATTATGTCATATTTCACACAAGTCAATTCTCCACGTCCTACGGGATTGTCCGGTGATCTTTGAATTCTGGAATGATTTTTTACCACTGGGATGTCATGATATGTTCTTTAACATGTTGGAAAGGAATGAATGGCTTGAATGGTGTCTGGGATGAAAGGACATAGTACAGGGATTCGAGTTTTTTCTTTAGTTTATGGTAATATGCAGGCATATTTAGTTGGCTCGAAATGATCGATACTTCAACAACATTACTTGGAGTAGCACAACCATTTTAGCCCGTGCTCATACCTGTTAATCATGGGGTAATACGAATCTGCTCAAAAATCAACATGAGGAGGGGAGCAGTCTCCATTGGAAACCACCACCACCTGGGTGGGTGAAGATCAATACTAATGGATTGAGGAATGAAAACTCTAGTATGTGCACTTGTGAAGGTGTATTGCGAGATTATAATGGGAAGTTCTTGCAGGGGTTTATATACCGGATTGGGCAATGGACGGTGGTATCCACCATTGAAACTTGGGGTGTTTTGTAGGGACTCAAACTTGCATGGGATAGAAGATACAGACAAATCTTAGTAGTGTAATTGTATGGAAGTCATGGAGCTGATTCAAGATACGGTGCCTCATGAATACCTTGATTTTCATCTTATCGAGGAAATTCGTACATTGTTGGATCGACAATGGGAGGTGAAAATGTTATAGTGTAATCAAGATGTTAACACAGTTGCAGACGCTATGGTAAGGGAAGCATGGAGAATGATGATCGATATCCACATCACTGAATCGTCACCTGAAGTTATTAGGAGCCTATTACTTACTGAGGAAAAAGGTTTGAGAATGTTGTTTGACTTAGGAGATTAATCCTTTAGGAGTTTTGTGTTTTCCATGTACTATCAAAAAAAAATTGAACTTTAATATTTTTTTAACTAATAATATAAGGAATTTGTTTGAGATCACTTTTATCCTATGAAAATAAAAAATAATATATAATTTTAAGGAAAAATCCTTTATAAAGACCATTAAAAACACTAAAAGGAAAAGAGGTGATTTCAATATTCATAATACTGAGAAGTGTGAGCCTTGATTTGTCTTTTGAAAATTGAAAGAAAATTATACAAACGCTCTCTCACACACACATTAAAAAAAAAAGTATTAACACCGTGTCGGCAATCGGCCACCGGCAGCTAGCCCCCAACAGTATAGCTACGCTGGCTTGGAGCTCCGTTAGCCATTGATTGGGCGACTGCCGGAGCTCTGGCACCTGTGAGAATAATTATCTAGTCATTCACAAGTTTTATTAAGGCATTTTTGCATTTCATTAAGTATTAAAAACTTTTATTTATCAAGTGTAACAAATTCACACTATTAGATCATTTATAAGTTTTGTTAAGGTATATTACCCACATTTCATTAGGTTTTATAAATTTTTGTTTACTAAATAACAAATCCACAATTTTAGTTAACTTACAAGTTTTGCTAAATATTTCTCACATTTCATTAGGTATTTACAACTTTCATTTAATACCAAATAACAAATCCACACTTTTCATTTATAAGTTTTGTTAAGACATCCCCCGATTTCATTAGATTTTACTAAATAATAAATCCACATTTTTATATCATTCATGTTCAAATTTTGTTAAAGTATTTTCCACATTTTATTATATATTACCAACTTTCATTTATCAAGTAATAAATCCATACTTTTTATTCATAAGTTTTGTTGAAAAATTTCTCACATTTTGTATTAGGTTTTACCAACTTTTATTTACTAAATAATAAATCCGTCATCCACAAATTTGAAGATATTTCTTACATTTGGTTAGATATTTACAACTTTTTTTTTTATCAAGCAACAAACCAATGTCAACCAACACCAAAATTTATAGCCATCTTCATTGGAAAAATAAACAAACCTGATGCAATCAAACTTAGCACGAGTAGCTAGCAAATTAATAAGAAAGCAATGAAGAAATGATTTAGGAGTTCAGAAACGAGTAATTGATTCCCGAGAATAGATTGATAAGAGAAGCTTATAATAGTACAACATAAAGGCGCGCAATTCCTACCATTTATAGAAGAAATCAAGTAGAAATTTACAGGGACACTTCAATCAAACTCCTCATCCTCTTCAAGATCTCCCGCATAAGCAAAGTAGAGAGCCCAAATGAGACCAAAGACACCAAACAGGATCTAGCCTAAAACATTGTTGCTGAGGCCAAAGGGAATGCCTGTTCCTTCGGTGCTCCTCCTCTCATCACTGCAATGGCTCGCAGCCGCCATCAAAGACGCCCCCTCCCCAATAGGATCTATTAAGGATGATCTGGGGTCATAAGCCATCGGAAAAGTTGAACCTGTAGAGGAGACGATGGTAGAAATCGAATATTGTCATCGCCGTTGTTGATGGCCGCCGCCATTGGAGAAAGCATCGCGGTTACTAAAGGAGGAAAATATTTTGTTGGAGGATGAGATGTGAGTACGAAGGCATTTGTGTAATTTTATTTTTATTTTTGATATCATAAATATTAGAATTACCTCACTATCTTTTAATATTAGTGGTTTTTACAAGAGATTTTCTCAAGAATCAATTTATTCTCTAAATTTTGATTTAATTTTTGTAATTGATCGAGTTAAAAAATTATGAACGCCCTAAATCAAAGAGATTATAGTTGGATTCAGCCTTTGATTCATCTTAGCAGGCATTATTCCTTTCTTTTCCTTTCTCTGGCCAAAACAAAAATCCTTTATGGGTTCGATTAAGGAAATATGGACCAATTTAATACTCGCTGAGAGATGCTGAAAACATGGGCTACTCTGGGTGAGAACAATTTAATTGCAATTGAAAAAGACTGAAAGCAGAGGAAGGAAGGGGGAGTTTGCTTTTGACGCTTATCCATAAAGGAAATAGTATTAGATTTTCATAGAGAGAGAGAGAGAGAGAGAGAGGCAGTGATGACAGACTCGTTCTAAAGTGGTTCACGTATGTGAGATCGATTAAAGCAGAAGAATATGAAATTTATTTGGTGGAACTTGTTTATTTGATAAACTCAAGGACGATGAACTATCTTCAGTCTTCACTGTAAAAATGTCGCAGACTCGCAGGAGATATAATGGAAGACGAGGGCATTTCGGTAATTTTATTTTATATTTGTTTTTGCTTTTTAACTGAAAATGCTCAAATATATCTTTGCTATTGTATTCTCAGGTTAAGAAAAACATAAAACGAGAACGAGGAAGTGAGAGAGAGGATGGAGTACTATTTCCCATTCATTAGCACAATGTAGAATTTATTGTAGATTAGGTGCCGTTTGAGAAGCATCCATCTGAGTTCAGCTTCACCTTCGTTTTCTATTTAGGGCCTGAGCTACAACTTCATTTGCTAATCGCTTCTTTCTTTTTACAGTTTTCGGCGTCTGCCGCTTTTCCAATGCTCTCCTTCAATTCATTGTAAGCTCTTTCTCTGTCTCTGGTTTTGGCAAGTTCTGTGTTTGTCTGTGCTCGAATTAAATCCATTCTCCTCTTCTGGTGTGCTTCTCATGTTTGAATTGGAATGTCGCAGAGATAATAGTATTACGGCTTGGAGAATTTAGTGAGAGTTTGTGTCTTAACGTTGTTTTATCTTCAAAAGTTCTCTTAGTTTCAAATGGATGATGTTAGGATCGATTCAATTGTAGATTAATGGTTGGTATAGTTTTGTAGAATTGCTAGGGAAGTGATAAAATACCTTGAAATTTGGCTGTTTGGTTTAATTTTTCAGCTTTGTGAAACAATATGTTGGGCTTTTTACGGTTTGCTGAGGGTTCATTATTCACCTCCCTTGTACAAGGAGGAGGAAAAACAACACTCGTGTGTGTGTGTGTTTTTTTTTTTTTTTTTTGCCTTTTATGTTCATGCATTTGTCTAAATGATATTAGAGTTCTATCCTATGACATTGTCTTGACATCACAAAGTCACAAACTGTGGAGGACTTGACTTGTGTGAATTTTTGTTACTAGGGCATTCGTATTTGATAATATATCCAAATGCATAGGAACTGATGCATCAGCTTGTTGTCTATTGTGTGTTTCAAAATTTATCTAATAAAAGAATTTTGCCTATAAACCTGTCAGAGGAATGTCCGCTTTAATTTCTTCCTTGAATCACATTTCAAACATTGATTCAAGGCGACTTTTGAGCAATGTTGTGGATTTCAATCATAATCCTCCAAGCCCGCAGAAACTGCATCATCAAATATCAATAGCGAAGAGTGTAACTCCCAAATTAGATTTTATTTGTTCATCTCAAAGGGTTAGCCCTATTGGGGAACTGCTTATTGCTGTTGATAATCGAGAGGCAGTTGATACTGGTGAGTACAATCAGTCAAAAGTCAGTGTTGATTCATCTGAAAAGACAATATTGAACAATGGGAACGGAGATTTTGGTTGCAGCAACTCTGTAGAAACTCTGGATAGCAAAATGCTTAGGGAGAGAATTCGAAGGATGAAAATAGGACTAGCCAACAAGGGAAAAGTTCCTTGGAACAAAGGAAGGAAACACACCGCAGGTAGTTAGAAATTCCAAATGAATGAACATTGTTGCTTGTTTTAATTGGTTAATTTTGAACCCCTGGTATTACACATAATGCAGAGACCCGGGAGCGAATCAAGCAAAGAACACTGGAGGCATTGAGAGACCCTAAGGTGATGTCATGTAAGAATTGTTGCAGTTTTTGGAACATGCCCTCTCTAATAGTTGTTGATTACATGACAAGCCTTATAAGTGCATGACAATTCTCTTAATTTTTTTTTATTCTTAAACACTGATGATTATCATTTTGAAGTGTCACATGACCTAAAGTAACATTTTTCCCTCCAAACAAAACAGAAGAAAAGAAAAGAAAACGCAAGAGTTATTTTTGTGTTACCATCTAATTCCTTGATTTTGATTCACCTAGTAACTGATATTCACTTTTTCCCTATCTTGACAAATTTTCAGGTTCGAAAAAAGATGTCTGAACATCCTCGCACTCATAGGTAAATATGCCTGCTATCCCCTGCGTCTAATTATCTGTCTGTTTGCATGCTTAAAGAAGAAAATAATCCCATACTGTAGAAAGGTTTGTGCTTTTCAATCGGAAAACAAAAGATAGAAATAAATGATCACATTCAACGTATAATATTGGACATCCATCATTTAGAAACAATAAAGAGAAGGAGAATTGCTATTTCTGTATCCAATATGGAAAAGAATGGGAAGCAGAAAAATTTTAGGAGTTAACTTTGGAGTTTGAATTAATATGTGGAAGTTGCACCTGTTCGGAAATGTGCTGAAATAACATAGGCAATAAACTTGTAATATTGAAACCAATGCAACTAAGTAGAGTTCTCAGATTAACCATCTATTTAATATTTTGAAAAATAACTATGGGTTTTTTTGGTTATTGCCACTTGTATGATTTCGAGTTAGTATGTGAGCTAATTTTTCAAACAATGTGCATTTACCCCTTTAAGAATAGCATTTACCCTTTTAAGAATACCTACCGAGGATAGTAAATATAGCTTAATTTATATCCTTGATACAAGTTGATAGGATCTTCTTATTTCAAATCATATTTGTGTTGCAAAATTTATTAGTTGTTAGATTTTTGGACCCCATTAAATAATCAAAACATCAAACTTTTGTAAAGGAAAATTTATTTTCATACAATGTTTGAGCTTGATACTGATCTTTTAAATGTTCTCAGTGCACCTGAAAGCTACTGGCATAATGTCTTAAGCCTCAACTTAGCTAATGAAATTCTGCACTTATTGGCTTAGTATTTGAAATTGATGTTAGGTTGACCCTTAGCATGATATGTAATGTACTGCAGTCAACACCAGCATGTTTCTCAATCTCTATCAATCTCCCTGCAGTGATCAAGTCAAGGCAAAGATAGGCTCTTCACTGAAACGTGTTTGGAAAAAGCGCTTGAAATCAAAGAGATTGAAGGAGCAGCTTTACCTTTCATGGGCACAAAGCATAGCAAATGGAGCTCGGAAAGGAGGAAATGACGAGGAAGAGCTAGATTGGGATAGCTATGATAAGATAAAACAACAATTGGAGCACCATCAGCTGCTATGCGCGAAGCAAAAGGGAAAAAGAAAGCAGATTGCTGTTGCCCGAGCAAAAAAATTCATGGAGTTATGGGCTACAAGCATAGCCAAAGCAGCTAAAAGTGGAGGGAAAGGTGAGCAAGAATTAGACTGGGATAGCTATAAGAAGATAGATCAAGAAATGGCGGTACACTATCAGCTTCAGCAATCTGCTGAAAAGGCGAAGGCCAAGGAAATGGCAAGGATAAGAGCCAAGAGAGCTGCACAGATAAATGCAATAAAAAAGATTATGCTCATGCAAAAGAAAAGGGAGCATGAAGAGAGGGCTAAGGCTCCCGGGGATACAAGGACTCAACCATATGGAAGAGCAAAGGAAGTCAAAGGTGACTTAGAGGTTCCCCCGGATTTTAAACTTAACTCAAAACTAAAGGTAGGGCTTCAAATTTCCTCATTCATTAACTTAGTCCTGGTTTATGTTGTTTATCTGTTGAATATTACACTTCTTCTCGGCTCAAAAAGAAAAGGGGATTTTTGAAGGATACAAAAAATGTTCTTTATGTTTGTATAGGTTAAGAAAGGGGAAGTCCAGTGACTTGATTCCCTGTGTCCTCTAGGAACTCGTGTCCTCTAGGAACTCTTGTGTCCTCAACTAACATATACAAAATATAGAATTATTATTCTGTGATAGTTTGGATATGAACAATAGAGGAAGAGATGATGAGTAAATGGGTATTTATCATGTGAATATACATGGAAGGATGTGCTAGTTCTTTTGAGGGAACGAATGTGATGGTTAGTTGGGGGAAAAAAATTCTTTTGACCTTAACAACAGCATCTGAAGAATTTTGCCTAAATACTATCCCATAGATATTTGTCAAGAGTTGTCATTTTTGAAGTCTGGCACAGGGTGCTCACAAGCGCCTATCAAGTGGAGCTACTATGTATACATTCATTTTAATAACAGGAAAATCACACCAACGTCCCAACCAAGGAAAATAGTATCTGAAGATACTATTTTCCTTGGTTGGGACCTTGGTGCGATTTCCCTTTAACATATCCCTTGACCCTGTTGTTCTATGTTTGTAATGTGCCTCATTACTTGTATATTTTAATGATGCGGTGTTTGTCTTGTCTTTAGTTTTGCATAAGAGAGACCACCAGGGATCAAGAGGATTGGAAAGGAGAAGCTAAGAATTCCATTTTTCCAAACTCTAAGAGATTGGATTTGGAGCTTATCAAGAAGGAAAAAATGCGGAAAGAAGTTTCACTTGCAGATCAGATCCAAGCTGCTAGGAACAAGAAAGGCAAAATTCATTGAGGGGTCTTCTGCCATACTCTGATTATTCTCTACTCGAGAGGCATTGATACACGTTTTATTTTGTATTTTGGAGATGACAATTACTAAGGTGTGGCTAACGAGGGTGAGTAGATTGCTAAAGCTGAACACTCATGGAAAGATTGCTGCTGAATGTGCCTATTTTGGCTTAGCCATTCTCAGAGGAAAATGATACGGAGAGTTCTCTTTTTCCCCCTTTTGAGCAGCATGGAGAGTACACCTAAAAAAAAAAAACTTTATCCCACTAGATGAATTGATTACATGGATCATCACACGACACTATTAAATTTAATAAAAAATTAAATCTTTAAATAAATTGTTAATTAAGAGATCTCACTCCCCCTACTTAAGATAAATTGAATTTTGGTTTCTACTTGTTATCTTTATTGGATGTGTGTTTAATAGATCAATGTATATAATTGATTGCCAAAAGAAAAGGTAATTAAAAACATGGTTCTATGTATACTAAGGAACTCTAATATTTGTGACAAGAGTTTGTAACTCGAAGCAATCTCAAACTCCTTGCAAAAGGTGAGATTGTGGGTGCTTTCTTTTTCTTTTCTTTTTTTTTTTAACATGGTTATATCTCACCATGTTAAAAACTTGGTTTATATATACTAAGTAATTTTAACATGGTTATATCCCACCATAGGGAGTAATGAGCACTTAAATTGGGTTCCACCATTTTGGCTCATTATTGATTAAAAAAAAAATTAGCACAGTGCTAATCGTATTGAAACATAATCATAGTGAGTGATGAGCACCCAAAATAGGTCCCACCATTTCGGCTCATTATTGATTTTTAAAAAGTTAGCATAGGGTGCTAATCGTATTGAAAGTTTGAATCACAACTATAGTGAACGATGAGCATCCAAAATGGGTAACGTAATTTCGGCTCATTGATTTAAAGAAAAGCTAGTACATGGTGCTAATCATATTGGACCACAACCGCAATGAGCACTCAAACCGGGTCTCACCATTTCGTCTCATTATGGATAAAAAGGAGAAAAAGCTAGTTCATGATACTAACAAACCGGATCCAACCATTTCGGCTCATTATTATTTTTTTTTTGGGGAGGGGGGGGGGGGGAGTTAGAACGTGGTGCTAATCATGTTTGAACACACTAGAGCGATGTAAAACCCATGGATGTTGCAATCTCAAGCCCTAACTTGCGTCCAAATAGCTTTTCCACAATAGTGAGTGTAAACTCCAAGGCAGTCCCTGGTGCCCTGCTGGTAATGAGGTTGCCATCAATTACAACCCTCTTTTCAACTTCACTCTGCTCTGTTAACTCATTGCTCAGCCCAGGAAACGCCGTGGCTTTTTTGCTCTGTTTCACACCAAAATGTACAAGTTTATTTCTTTTAGCATGCAACAAAATGAAGTAAAGTATTCATTAAGCAATGGTGGAATGACCCATGTCCCAAAGAAGAGAAATAATCATCAAATTGCATTGAACTCCTATAGGTTTGGGTTAGATTAATTCTAAATGTGAGAAGACTATTTTACCCTCATTCATTTAAAAAAAGAAACAAAATTAGAATCAAAGGAACAAATGGTGGGTAAAGTTGTGTTTTTACATTGAGAATTAATCTAAGCCAAATCCTATGGGACATCAATGTAATTCAATGATTTCAAATAACTTATTTGTGATTATTTTTCATCCCTAGGACCCATGTCATTCCCCATAAAAAAATTAAAAATTAAATATAAAAGATAAAGGTGATTCTTTCTCTACATAAACCAAAACAGAGTATATATACCTTGAGCAAGCCATGGGGCTCCAAAACTAAAGCAGGGGATGTACTAATTGCTCCATAATATTTGTTTGATTCTCTTTGGTTCTTAAGCAAGCTCACCAAGGTTTCTGAGTTTGCAAAAGCTTGAGCACCAACATCTCCACCCTGCAAAAATCCCATTAAAAAAACAAAGAAGCTTAGCCTAAATACTAATAGGTGGTTATCATGTGCGAAGAAATTAAAGAAGCTAATTAAAATCACTTACTGCTAACACTATAAGGTCATATGACTGTTTTGCTGCCTCATGAAGGAGCACGTCTGCCTCCAATTTAACTTTATGAGAAGCTACAATATCTAGTTTGTCCTCAACTGAAGCAACTGTAACATTTGCTTCAGCTCTTCGCAAAAAATCAATTATCATCACAGCTTCCATTTCTTCAGTGCCATTAGCAATGGGTACAAGAACCTAAAATGACAGTGGAAAATTCAAAAACAATATAATTGTCATTGGGTAGCCCTTAAGTCACTCCCCCCCATATCACGGGTTTGACCTGTGTGCTTTGTAATTTTAAAAAAAAAAAATTCTCTGGTAGTAAACAGAAAGTTGCCTAATCAATGATCACTAATGCTCAGTTTGGGAAGCATTAAAAAAAAGTGTTTTTTCAATTACTTTTACATAAGTCGAGATAAATCGTAAAATCACTTGTAAAATACTAAAACAAACAGTTACTAAACCATATTAGGGCTGAAACCTCACCTTTGGTGGATGATCAGATGTCCATTTTTTTGGGTTTAACTCAGCAAAAGTATATTCATCACCATGATTTGAACGCATAAGCTGAAATTGTAGGTCACATAAAGCCCAGTGAGAAAGGCAACGAATTAAACAATATAACTGGAGAAAATGACAATATAATCGATCACTCACCAAATATACTTAACTTTTAAAAGTAAAAAAAAAAAAAGAGGAGATAGTTCCCGTATTTTTTTCAGGTTAATGTCCAATTTTGATTTTGAAGTTTTCGCATAGGAGCTGAGAGTTAAAGTCACCCTAAATGTTAAAAGAATAAGGTAGATTGTTAACTTAAGACAACATTGTTCTTTTTTTAACACTTAATAAGATGATATTGATCAAAGAAAAACTTTTAGGTACCCACAACTCCCATACAAAAACTTGTAGAGTAAAATTGGACCTTCTTGACCTTTTTTTTTTTTTTTTTGTGATGGCAATATATGATTTTAAATGTTTTCCTATGAAAAAAAAATCAGTAAAAAAGTAGAGAAATGTTCACCAACCAGTGGGCCAGCAATTTCATGAGCCTTTTGTTTTCCAAATAACTGGTCAACCAGTGCAATAGCAAACTCCATGGAAGTGCCTGGGCCACCACTTGTAACAACTCTGCCATCAACTTGCACTCTTGATTCAACAGCAGTTGCAGCATAAGCAGCCAGTTTTTCCATAAATGATGGAAAAGTTGTTGCCTATCAAATTACCCATACCCACATCCATCACCAATATTAGATATATAAAGTTGCATAGCTTCTTAAATCAATATTAGCAGATAATTAAGCAGCCACTAGCTACTACATTTTTGCTGCTTGCTGAAACAGCTTATACTGCTATAGGTATAAAAGTATTGCCTAATACACACACACACACACATACTCCCTCTTATCTTTAATACAAAAGCAAGTTGACTTTTTGGAGAGATTAAGGAAGTTAAATGAATTATTTAATCATAGTATATGTTGTACATCATTAGATTATACATTAGTTTATAAGTCAAGCAAATTAGTTTCAAGAAAAATAATAAATATAAATAATTTAATGTAACTTAATTAAGTTCCTTAATCTTCCTAAAAAAAAGTTTAATTGATTCTTATATTAAGAACATGAGGTAGTGTGTGTGTGTGAACAAGCAATGGGTTATTCTTTTCTTAGAGTAGCCTCTATCTTGTGCCTGACCCACAACAATTGGAGACTCAACAAGTTCTAGACTAATTTGGATCAAGTTGAATGAAAATGGACAGTAAAGCTTTCTCAACAAGTATTTAACACGACTATATTCGCATTATTGTCATCTCTATGCCTTGAACAATTCTAGTCATTTGCTTTGGTACACACCAAAAAGAATAATAAGCAATGGTTTTTCTGACCCAAGGATTGAACTTCACTTTAAGGAACAAATACTAATTAAGCCTTGCAATTATATAAACAGTTTTATAAGCTCTATAAGCTATATGATCTTTTGGATTAAAATGTAGTGGAAAGCCAAGTTACCTTGAGTCCCTTGAGCAAGCCCCATGGTCCAAGCACCGCAGCAGGAGCAGCACACGCCGCCGCGTAAGGCCGCCCATCCGCGGCGTGCCTTTTCACTAAACTTTCTAGGGCTTCACACTCTCTAAGATTGTCAACGCCCGGAAGACCTCCCTTAGTTACATAAAATTAAAAAATAATAAAAAATAAAAAATTGACCCATCAGTATAACATTATGAAGTTGCAAATTAGAGTAGAATTTAAAACAACAATAAAACGTCAAATTATAAGAGAGGGTTTTGTGTTTAATACCAAAAGGACATTAGTTAAAGTTTAATTTCTTATCAAAGGTTTCTGAAATATCCAACACAGAGACTAGGTCAAAATGGTTAGCTAGAGGATCAATGATGAAACAATAGCATAATTGAGAAAGAGAGAGGGAGAGGGAGAGACAGAGCTTTATATACAGGTAGAACTATGAGGTCGAAGATTGTATCAGCCACGTCGGAAAGAAGAGCATCAGCTATAATGTTGACACCAAGCATTGCTTCAACTCTAAGCTGTTTGCCGACGGAAGCAACAACAACATCAGCTCCGGCTCGTCGCAGAACGTCGACGGTGATGGTAGCCTCTATAGGCTCCGAGTCATCGGCAATGGGGACCAAAACCTAACAAAGAAACCAGAATTTCAGCGTCATCAATTCCGAGATGGAGAAGGAGAAAATCGTTAATTACGTACCTTGGGAGCTGTGGAAGCCATATCGCCGGCGGAGGGAGTTAAGAAGAAAGGTGGCTTTTGATGAATTGATTTTGGTGGCAGTGAGAAGCTGCTTCAAGTTGGAGCTACTTGTTACTACTTCTAAGTCTTGAGGTTGTTTGGATTAGTTTATGGAAGTTTCATAAGTATTTATAAATTGTGATTTACAGAATGTGAAGTAATTTTTACGGTCTATGAGGTACTTTTATGGTTTACGAGATAAATATATAAAAAAAATTTATCTCAATTTATGTAAATCAGACTTATATAATAAACCCGATTTCCAAACAATTGCTTTGCCGGGTCTGAAGGAGGAGGATCAAAGTCCTGCATTGCATGTGACACGAGTTGAATTAATTGGCAAACTACGTACTATTATTACCTACCATACGTTTACTTTGCTACCCATAACTAGTGACATGCCGATGCCGGTGTGTTACAAGGACAAGTTTGGTCTAATGGTGCCACAATCATTTAATGCAATGATAAGCACTGATGCTGACCGTTCATATCTAATTTAAATAGTTTAGATTGAATTTGTTTTTAATTTTACGTTTTTTTTAAAAAAAAATTATTCTAACCTATAGAAAATCTAAAATAAAAACAATATATTAACTATTAGTTTTTCAAAAAAATGATTTTTCAATTAAAAATCTTAAATACAAACCGTTGAAATTTTATTTAAACTTTGTAGATCTCACTACAGTAAATAGCTCTATGTACTCATCATCACAAACATGTTTGAGATCACGATTGAGGATCCCAAAAGTATTTATGCACGTAAGTTAAGACAACACTCTTATCATATATTTACCTCATATACCGTAAATCACGATTAAAACGCTGTTTTTAAAAACTTCAATCGTTATTTCAAACAAACACTAAAACTGGTTCTTCAGCAAGTGTTACACGGCATTTTTGCTCACAACAGTCTTGTTTGCCATGACAGGTCTTATGCAAGATCATACTAATTTTCTTGTTTCTTGTTTTTTGGGGATTGCTTGATTTATCTTTTATGGATAGCTAAACACATTTCTTAGAATATAAGAAAATAGGGAGATTATCGTTTATGTCTCAATTAAACAAATAAATTGGCAAACTACTACTACTACCCATCATACGTTTACTTTTCTACCCATAACTAGTGACATCCCTGAGGGTTACTCGGACAAGTTTGGTCTAATGGTGTCATAATCATATATCATGTTATGAGTAAATGCATATATAGTCAAATTTAATTATTTGTATATTTTATAAGTGAATTAATAAAAATATTGTTTAGAAAATGTTAAACCTGAACCATTAAAACTTTTAATCCAATGGTGATAAAAAGAAGAGAAGGTAAAGGAGAGGCAATGGATGGGAAGGGTAAAGGAGAGAAGCCCAACCCAACATAGATTAACTAGATTGATGATGAACATATAATTACGGGAAAAGAGAATATTTATAAAAAAATTGAATGAATTTGATATTCATATCTATCGTGAAACACATATATTAATGTACCCCTCACAACCAACAAAAACATTTAATTTATTTATTTTTTTCGATGCAGTAGTTAACATCCTTAATTTATACTGCATTTAATTAGGCGAGAAACACACGATTGATTTAATTGGTGAAATAAAATAAAATAAAATAAAGGATATTTGATAAATACACCACCCAATCCACAATAGAAAGCTCTTTTAGAAGAATAGTTTGGTCTAAAATATAAGTCACTTTTATAATAACTAATATTTATTTTCTAATTTTATCCTTATAATTAATGTTCATTTTTAATTTTATCTACTCATTAAATTTTAAAACACATTTACTATTTTTGAGAATATTTTCGCATAGTATTATTTCTTCCTAATTTTTTTTACATCCAAACATAACGTTAATTTGCTATACTTCCCTTCCTAACACGGTAATTAATAAGTTTTACTTGAGGAGGGGAGACATCCAACGTGAAAAACAGATCCCAGTGGAGGTAGCAAAATTAAAATGTAAACCAAAAGTCCAATAAACAAATTGAGTTAAAAAAAATTTTGTTAGGAAATCAATAAAGATTTAACTAAAATTTTCCCACAATCTAGCTACCCCATGGTAAATAAATGATTGGGCACAAAAGAATATAATATTTTTTTCACTTAACAGGTATTTATAAAGAGAAACAGTTACATAATTAAGATTTTAAGTTTTTTCAACTTTGTTTATTGATTTTTTTTTTTTGGTCAAATCAACTTTGTTTATTGGACTCGCTCAATTTTCTATCCATTTAATATATTCATCATTAGGTTAAGTTTTAATAGTTAGGATTTATTCTATTTATCATAATAAATTTTTATTATAATTAATGGTATAATAATATTTTTATCTATTACTAAATTAAATCACACCTATTAAAATTTGATCTAATAATGAATACATTAAATTAAATAAAAATGAAATAAAGAGAGTCAACGAAAACATTTTTCTCCCCCCCCCCCCATGGACCATGTTAATGAAGTGGAGTAAGTAATTTTACCATACTCTCGTGAGTATTTCAGGAAAAATATAATTACCTTTTTAAATCGGCAAAACAATTTATATACTAGAATATAAGGCTTCTCAAAACATGATTTATATTTGAATTAGATGTAGTATTATTTTCACAAACCACGCCTCTCATGATTCATCAAGTAAAATCAAATATCTTACCATTTAAAAGCTTTAGACTTTAATCAACATAGAATTTGTCTAATGGTGTAAAGTCCTTTTAGATTCTTCTGAGTCTCAAGTTCAAGTCTCAGAAAAAACATCTAGGGTGGGAAAGGCAACTTTAAACCCCAAACCGAATATATGATAATTATATATATATATATATATATATATATATATATATACATACACACACACATACATACATACATACATACATATAAAGCTGTAGACCTTATTTTATGCTTCAAAAATAAATAAATCATTGACGCAAGGGCACCTCATCATTTTCAATCTACTTTGTTTTATTGAATTTATTTTCAAAGGGACTGTTGCACGCCCTGAAAATTAAGGAGTGATTAGCACATAATATGAGTGAACTCAAACTATTTAAGTCTTAAACTTATAAATCAATATTAAATAATACTCCTAATATCATTAGCAACATCGTAACTAACACAATAATCTTAAGTTTGCTTAAACTATTTTAAATTCATATATAATAATATACCTCATATAATCAAAATACTAAGTCACTTGTAGAAATTTTGGGCAAAGTCTCATCTATAAATCAGACTTCCCAAAAATTCTACAATGACTCGAATTTTCATAACAGCATTTGGAGCTCTGCTCCATTACAACATAACATATATTCCAGAATACAAGGGAAGACAGGAATCCTGCCTATAGGCTACGTGGAGCACCTAAATTATACTCCCTCTAGTCTTTATTATAAGGCACCAACTACCAGCAATTTTTGGTCTTTAATATAAGTCACCAACTGCCTTTAACTCACTCATTTATTATGTTTTTCCTATTATGCCCTCTTTTGATAATTGACTATTGTGTTTTAATAAAAATTATTTTTTGAATAACTTCTTGTATGTCGTGCATTTCATACTCTGTTAATTGACTATTGTATTTCCCACTCCATTCAGCATGTTTCTCCCCCCCCCCCAAATTTAAGTCTTCATTTCTCGATGGGTTTTAAGTCTATATCTTTCCCTTCATTTTTTCATTTCTCAGTCATCTCTCTCTATCTATTTCAATGGTTGAAATGTGATCCTCTCTCATCCATAAATTTTTTTAAATCAATTACATTAAAGTAGGGATAAATGTGGAAATTTTTATCAACTAGACACCAATTTAATGATTTAATTTCCTTTCTTTGGTCTAAGAGAAATGACAGTTGATATCTTATAATAAGGACCAGAATGAGTAGAAGTGAATACATAACTATAAACTTAACTTTGCATCAACTAGCAGTTGTACCAAAATAAATCTAAAAGTGGTGATAAGCAAAGAGAGTCTTCACTGTTCAACAGAAGATGCATGTCACCAGAGCTATTTGAAGCCAAAATAATTTTTCGATAAATAACGTCCTGTTAATAAAAAAAATAACTAAAATACTGAAAGAAATAAATTGATTGGATGAAAGTCTATAATAAGTTGATAATAATTAATTTCAACTTCCAGGTACGAAATCATAACCATAAATCGATTTATATAAAAGATTAATAATAAGCACAATTAAAGCTGTATAGAAGATAATTAAATGAATAAAACCAAGTATGTAATAAAACAATTTGTCATTCAGAATCAGTTTAAAAATAAATCTCAAAATATATCTTCTTATTGGACTTCAACAGAACGGATGACAAACGTGGACAAACGGTCCACGAGGGGAAATAATCAAACGCGGCTTGAAGTTACAAAAATAAGCGTGGACACACAATTCATGAGAGTAAGTAACCAAGCATAGCTTAAATCCACGAAACAAGAGTATATACAAAACCCACGAATAACAAGCGTGAGAACAAATCCCACAAATATTAAGCTTGAGTACTGTGCCCATGAATGTCAAGCGAATTCGAGGTTAACCATGGCGTGCCAAGGGCTAACAATACTGCGATTAGTAACCAATATTATGTATAATTTATCAAACCAATAAAAAATTCTTCTTTCAATATGATGATAGCTCGTATCAAATACTTCATTATAGAGTACCTAGGATGAAAGGTTCACAAATAATATCTCAAGTTTTCATTCAAATTCAATCTGTCAACAATCCCTCTCCAAATAATAAAACTTGCGTACTAAACATTGCAAAATGCAAGACTATCTCAATATAAGAATTTATGAAAGATATCTCAAAAGTTTCCTTATCGTCTCCAAGCATAATAGTGAATTATACCATGAACCAATAGAAGAATAAATAATAGCAACAAATAAAATCATCAATCCTTATTCATTTTCAATATTAATGAAAACTGAGATAATTCTAACAAACTTTATTTGATAAAGTCACAATTAGAGAATGTGGTAAATAAATTAAATTAAAATATAACAAGTAAAAATATCATCTAAAATTTATAATGGGACGTTATTCACTCACCTAATACATTCCTGAAATATAATTCACTCTTTCCAAAGTTTCCCAAAACAATCGCCCTTGAAGCCGCCTAACCAATTGAACAATATCATCATCACTTCAATATAATTCTTTTACTTAATGTATTCTCAAGATAATTTTTCTAGTTATTTTCTTTATTAAATTGCATAGCCACACATTCATACTTGTAGGAAAGAAGGCAAGTCTCTCCCAACAACTTTAATTTTTTTCACTTAATAGTTCAATAGTCTTAAAAAGATATCTTTCATTATCCTTGTTTACCATACCATAAAACTTATTTCGCCAAGCAAGCCTCGTCATTTCTATATCACTATGGTGCTTATAAATATTTCCCAAGTTTCAACATTCAGATTAAGTGGCTTCTATACTATATAATCATGTCAATGCCACTTTAACATGCTACTAAATTCAACATGATTAAATTCTTTCCTCCAACATATCACACTTTGTATACCGCCCAAATACTAAAGAAAGAATAAACAACTCAATCATTGGAATTTACCAGTAGCACTATTTTTCACGTCACCATGCATGGAAATATCAAGTTTCCAAATTCCATATTTAGGCAAGATTTAATTCAAATTCAACTTCAACTTCAACTTCAGGTTAGTATATGTGCGTGTGTGTGTATTTTCCTTCTTCACCATAAATATACAATAGAAACATATCAAAAGTCCCTTTCCTTTCAAACATTGCAATGAACACCTAATAGGCACTCAAGATTAACTCATAAAACAAACATCCTTATGATACCCTTGTTTGCCACAATAATTCAAAATCTCTTAAACCAAACAACTCATCCAGCACCTCATGACAATCAAAGTTTAAATCACAATTAATAACATCCAACTATGCCTCTTCCATCAGCAAAACAAATGGGTTTCTCAGTTTCATCGATTCCCAAGTTTAGATCTATGATATTTTTACCATTATATTTTAGAATTCTCCTCTAAAGCATTTTATCAAACACCCTATGTGCGCTCTATTTTTACAAGCTTTAAGAATAATCTTTTTAAAAAATAAAATCACAATCCCCACATTTCTTATATAAAAACTGAAAATCCAATCTTTGATAATTACCAAACCCTTATACAACTCAAACCAATTATCAATTGGAGGAATATGTATCCTTTCCAAACCACAAACGGCACAACAAATCAAAGAAGGGTATAATCTGAGAAGAAAAAATAATCTGAATTCCTTAAATCAAAACACATATACAAGTCTATATATATACAAGTAATGCTCCTAACATATCCCTTATTCTATGGAAACATGTTCCTTATTCTATGAAAACATATCCCTTATTCTATGAGATTCTAATATTCCCCCTCAAGTTAGAGTATATTTATTGATGATGCTCAACTTGTTACAAAGATACTCAACCCGAGTCTCATTTAAGGCTTTTGTCAGAAGATCTGCCAGCTGTTCATTCGATTTCACATGCCCTGTAGATACAATATTCTCTTTGATCTTGTCACAAATAAAGTTATAGTTGATTTCAATATGCTTTGTACGCTCATAGAACACATAGTTCGATACTATATGTAGTACTATTTTATTGTCACACTATAGCTTTGCAGGCAATGTCGTGGCGGCGCTAACTTCCTTCATGAGTTGAAATACCCACATAATCTCTTGTATTAATTGTGACATGGCTCTGTATTCTGTTTCTATACTTGATTTTGACACAACACCTTGCTTCTTACTTCTCCAAGATATCAAGTTTCCACCAACAAACACATAGTAACCTATAGTGAACCGTCTTGTGGCCTTAGATCCTGTATGATCCGCATCATAAAAACACTCAACTTTAGTATGCTCATAATTTGTATAGAGAATGCCACAACTTGAGGAACTTTTCAAATAATGTAAGATATGCTTTAAGGCTTCCCATTATGCCACTGTTGGGGATGTCATGAATTGACTAAGTACACTGATCGAGAATGTTATATCAGGATGAGTTACTGTCAAATAGTTCAGTTTTCTAATGAGTCTTTTATATCTCTTAGGAGATACAAACGGCTTCAGCTTTTATGGATCAATCTTCTTCTTCAAGTCATCAGAAAGATCATCAAACATGCTATCATTAAGATTCAGGAACAGATTCATATCATGGGAATGCTGCTCGGTGCAGTTCTAAGCTTTATAGTCTCCTTTAAGAGATCGAGAACATATTTCTGCTGAGTCAAAAGGATGTTCTTCTTGCTTCTCAAAACCTTAATACCAAGAAAGTACTTTAATGGTCCTAAGTCTTTTGTCTGAAAGTGGGAGTTAAGAAAGACTTTAAGTTCTGAGATTCTAGAGGTGTTATTCCTAGAAATCACAATATCATCAACACACACTACTAAAAGAATCATGCCTGCATCAGACTATTGATAGAACATAGAATGATCACTCTTACTTTGGCTCAATCTAAACTTCTGAACCACATTACAAAATCTATCAAACCAGGTACACGGACTCTGTTTCAAACCGTATAATAACTTTCTGAGATAGCACATTTTCCCACACTCCCCCTAAGCAACAAAACCAGGAGGTTGCTCTATATAAACTTCCTTAAGGAGATCACTATTCAAAAAGGAACTCTTAACATCCAAATGATGCAAATCCTAATGATAGGTGGCAGCTAGAGATACAAAAAGACGAACAGAAGTGAGCTTAGAAACCGGGGAGAAAGTCTCAGAGTAATCTATACCATAAGTTTGAGCATAACATTTTGCAACAAGTCGAGCTTTTAACCATTCCAAGGAACCATCAGCCTTAGTCTTAACTACAAACACCCATTTATATCTAATGGCCTTTTTCCTAGAAGGTAGATCAACAAGAGTCTAGGTACCAGCCTTGTCAAGGGTCATCATTTCTTCTTCTATCGCAACACGCTAACCAGGGTGGGCTAAGACTTGTTGAAGGGTGGTAGGAGTGGAGATGGACTCAAGGGTGGTCACAAGAGATGAGGAAATAGGGGACAAGTTCTGGTATGAGACATAGTGGGAGATAGGATAGGTGCAATCAACATAGCATTTGGGGGGACAATGAGGGAAGATACTTTTTCTGAGAGCAATAGGCAGGTCACGGGATCGATCAACGGCTGGATCAGGCACAATTGGACCAGGGGCAAGAATGGGAGGGTCTGGGGATGCAGTAAGCGAATCCAACAGTGAAGCATCTACTGACAGAGGTGTAGAATTGGTAGCATCAGTCTCAGTGATCATATCAGGATCTAGAACAACATCCTGAACTGGTAGGATACGATAAACCAAGAAATCACCTGACGTATCAATGATCGATAAAGACTCATGGAATACTGAAGACTTGAAGAAAAAAGAGGACTCATGGAAGGTGACATCAGTGAACACAAGATAATGACAAAGATCAGGAGAGTAACACTGATATTCTTTCTAGACGTAAGAATAATCAAGGAAAATACATTTTAACAACTTGGGATCAAGTTTGCTAATACAGGGACGGACATCCTGAACAAAACAAACACAGCTAAAGATTTTTAGATCAATAGGGAATATCTTAGTAGTAGGGAATAAAACAGAATATGGAATGTCACTATTAAGAACCTCTAAAGGCATGCAATTAATGAGAAAGCAAGTCGTAGACACGACATCAGCCCAAAAGGGTGTAAGAACACTGGAATAAACATGAGAGCTCGAGCAGTTTCTAAAAAGTGGTGATTCTTTCTTTCGGTAACACCATTTGAGCAGGGGTATTGGCATATGAGGATTGGTGAAGGATACCATTGCAATGCATGTAATCAATGAAATGGATGAAAAATATTCTTTTGCATTATCGCTTCGAAGGATTTTCACAGGAGTATTAAATTGAGTTTGAATTTCAGCACAAAAATTTTGAAAATGAGTAAGCAATTCAAAGCGTTGTTTCATTAAGTAAAGCCAAGTTGTTCTAGAAAAATAATCAACAAAAGTAACAAAATAATGATAGCCAGTTTGAGATAATACTAAACAAGGACACTAAACATCAAAATAAACTAACTCAAAGGGGGACGCATCCCGTTTATTAACTCGATGTGCCAAATGAACACAATGGTGTTTGGCAAACTAACACGACTCACAATCCAAAGCAGACACAGACAAAAACTGAGGATATAATCTCTTTAGAGACGAAATTGATACATGACCGAGATGACAATAAACTTCAAAAGGAGACGATCTACCAGAACATGTAACAAAATGTGGTACTTGATCATCTAGAATGTAATATCCACAAGATTCATAACCTCTACCAATAACATGCTTCGTCGACAAATCCTGAATCAAACAATGATCAGGAAATAATGAGATGAAACAGTTCAAATGATGAGTTAGTTTACTGAAAGACAAAAGATTAAATGTGAGATTAGGAATATTAAGAACAGAAGATAACGAAATGGAGGGGTAGGGTTAACAATGCCTGATCCAATGACATGGACAAGGGAACCATTAGCAGTGAAGATGGAAGATGGGTTAGCATAGGTGGCATACGATGAAAATAAACTATGGTTACCTGTCATGTGGTCGGTAGCACCAAAATCAATGACTCACTTCGAGAAAGTAGTAACGAGACCAGAAGGCAGAGTACCTGTAAATAAGACTGAGGCAGATAGTGAACTAGGGGCGCATGGTTCAGAAATCTACGCCACATGAGCAGAACCACGCTGCTGATCACGTTGTTGTTTATTCTACAACTTACGACAATATTTATTGATATAGCTTTGTTTCTTGCAATAATTACAGATAATGCCAGCAAAAGTCGTGGTCGGGGCACTAGATCCCTATTTGGAGTTATAATTCTTATTATCAAAGGGACCCCGACTAGCCAGAACACTCACATGGGGATCCACAAATGGATGGGTCATACCATCAGAACGAAGGACTCGTGCGAACACATCGTCGAGAGAGGGAAGTTCCTGACTTGATAAGATCTGAGAGCGAATGGTCTCATAGAATGGATCAAGAGCTTCGAGAAAACCAATACTGGCCTGTAGTTCCATATTCTTAATACGAGTTTTAAGGTCAGCCTGTAGAGACATTAGGACTTTCATTTCCTCATACAGCCGCTTGTAGTCTAAAAACAATTTCTTCAACGGACGGTCTTGCTGCTAAGAGCAATAAAAACCTTTGCAGACTTCGTGAACTCAAGTAAGGCTTCATTTACCAGAGAACATAAATTCCAAATAATTCATTATGTTCTTAACAGTAGTACAGTGACTGACGGAAGACAAGATCTGGGGTTCAATAGATTTCTAATTTGAAATAAGATCCTAGTATCAGCCCATTTCTAAGTAACTAGTTTTTCTTTGTCACTAGGGGGTCATCAGTTAAATGTCCCTCTTTCTCAATACCCATAATATATATCTTAACAGTGGTACTCCAATCATTGTAATTTGTCCAGTTCAATTGGGAGAAAGTAATCTTAGCAAACAGGGGCAATAAGTCAGGAGTCTTAGATTCAGCCATATAAACTCAACCAATAAGAAAATAATAAACAATCACAATGAAATCACAAAGTATCACAAATTCCAAAAATACCACAAACAGAGCAAACGATGACCTCTATATGCTCTAACCAAATGCAACAACAACCACCAAAGGTAAACACCCTAAAACAAAAGCAAGATCCAAGAAATAGAGTAGAAACCACTAATCGTACCGTAATGAACAATACCACACGGATGGCCAACTGAGGAGTATGTTGTGGTGTTATAGTAAAAAAAGATGCTGGAACTCTAAAGAAGAAGCTCACTGGAAACTCAGAAAATCATCAGAAACTGGAGGTAGTCATCAAAAAACTTAAGAACCTCACAGGAAATGGTGAACAATAGTAAATAGTACTTATGAATAGTACCAAAAACAGTACTGTGCACAGTATGAAACAATGCCCCTGATGAACAGTGCCAGAAACTCCAACACCTGCTTGAGTCTAGAAATTCGTTATCGGAAAATTTAAAAACTCGCCAGAATCTGGAAAATTTTCAAAGAGCCCCAGGCTTTGATACCATGTAATCTGAGAAGAAAAAATAAAATGAATTCCTTAAATCCAAACACATATACAAGTCTATATATATACAAGTAATACTTCTAACATATTGCTTATTCTATGGAAACATATCCCTTATTTTATGAGATTCTAACAAAGGGAAAGCAATATTCTCCACTCATTCAGAAATTGAAGCATTCTAGAAATCAAAGGGGGAAGAAGCTATTCATATATACCATGAATAAAAAAACGCACAAGCAAAGGAGAGAAATGAAGACGTAGTCTGCCCCCACCCTCAAATAGCAACGTCACAAAGCAGAGAAAGAAGGAGAAAAACGGTTGATGAAGATGAAGGATAAACCAACAAGGAGGACAACATGGACGGATTATTGATTGTGCACACACAATAACAATCACGCTAAACAAAGGAGGAGGAGGAGGTCCAGAATGTTCAAGAGAAGCCCCATAATTTTCTTTTTTTCCTCTCCACTTATTGCTAGGAAGGCGGGTGGAAGAGAAAAAAAATTAAAGGGTAAGGGTTTGTTTTGTAAATGTGTGTTTGTTTGGAATAACGATTGGAGTCTTCAAAAGTAACTTTTCAATAGTGATTTACGGTATACGAAGTAAATATGTGAGAGAAATGTTGCCTCAACTTATGTGCATAAACACTTTTAGGAGCTCTAAAAGCTATATCAAACACATACTAAAAGACCCATGAGATATTTTAAGCTAGATAATTAATTTGGGTATTTTGGTAATTCACAATGTTAGAATAAAATTAAATTTTATATAAAAAAAAGAATAAAATTAAATTGGCCCTTGGGCTTAGAGAAGATTCAACTTAGGCCCAAATATAGATAACAAACACAAACTCCACCAGACAACCATTTACTTTTGTGACAACTACAATAAATAATTGAAAGAAATAATTCCTTATTGTAAATTTAAAGGCTGTTACAAGTATAAGATTTATTCCCTAATAGTTCTCAAATGCTCTTTTACTGTCAACTTATAACTTTGAATATATACGTGAAGTAAACTATCTTTTTTTTTATTATTCCTACTATGCATATTTTCGATATTGACTCAACAAGTCAATCAACTATTTACTTAATTTATTATAATTATTATTTTAAATTCCATTTTTTTCTTGGGTCATTACAGGATAGATATTAATAGCATGAAGTTACTAGAAAAATCAAACTCACGAACTCCCATCACATCAATAAGTTATAAAGCAATTGGTTGATTGAATTTATTTTTTGCAAGATTCAAAATTATTGCTCCCTAACATGGCTGAGCAAAGAGCCTGTACCCTGATGAGCCCACTCGCACATGCAAGAAATTGGCCTATTTGTAGTCAGCTAGAGAAAGGCCCATAACAGAGCAGGTTAAATCCCGCCTATTTAATACTTAAATGGGTGGCTTACGGGCACACTTTTGGGCTGCCCGTGCCTGCCCATTTAGGTTTCTAGGAATATGGTTGAGGGACTCATGTGCCTCAAATCGGCTATCCAATACTCTTTCCAAAACTATAGAATTTGAGACCAATAATTGTGATGAGAATGCAAGTGTTATTATTTGTATTGTTTTATCTTTTTATTACATATTACATGATTTCTCTTAAATTTATTTTATAGTGGAAGATTTAGAAGCTGGAGTTACATTCCCTCAAGTAAACCTAAAGATGATGATGAAGCATGAAAATCCAATTGATGCAATGAAGCATACCATTTCATTAATTATTGAACTTATAGATTGAATATTAAAATGATGTTATGATGGTATTAGACTGAATTTAAATTCTTTTTTGTGAACTATTATGATTAAACTTTGAACTTTGAAGATTATAAATTTAGAATGATGGATTGATGCTTCTATTATGTATAATTATGATGTTTCTTTTTTTTGAAAAAAAAAAGTTAGGATCCAAATGGGTTCCTCATAACCCAATTTAACATGTCCATTTATGTCACAACCCATTTAACATGGGCTAAATGGATAGAGGCACGGGTATGGGATAGCCCATAAATGTGTAACATTAAATGGGCGGGTTATGGGCTAGGACATGGGCATGGGCTGCCCAACTTGCCGATTGATCAACCCAACTTAATATAAAAGACAATTAATTTTTGTGGAAGAGATTAAGGAAATTAAATAAATTAGATTAAATTATTTATATTTATATTTTTTTAAAATAATTTTTTTTTACTTATAAATTAATATATAATATAAGATATAAAATATATATTATGATTAAGTAATTTATTTTACTTCCATAGTATCTAAAAAAACCAAGTCAATTGTTTCTCATCCAGAGGTACGAGGTAATAGTTTTTTAGATAGGATCTTTCATGAGGCCCATCAGACTGGAAATTCTAAGTTAATGGATCAGCTGGCCCATGAGGAAAGAGGACCATAGGCCCAACAAAACTAACTGTCAATAACGGATATGGGAACTTGCTAGTTCGTCAATTCCTTAACGGAGAATCTTTCTTCATCGTCTCTTTCCGTTTCAGTACACCAGCGTCCCTCACTTCACGTGTCATGGATCGAATCCACAACCCATACCTCACTCACATAGAGACCCTGGTCTTCTTCCTGCTCCAGGGCTTCTTTGAGTCATGCCCTCCTCCCCCAAGTCCTTCCATGGCCGTACACCTCCATTGTCGTCTCGTAGATCCGCAATCCTTCTCATCTCCTCCCTCGTAATTGCCGTCTCAGGTTTTGTTTTTGGAATTACAGCCTTTTTAAGGCCCATTTCGGAGTATAAATGCTTGAGTAGCCCTTCCAGATCGATTCGAGTAACTTGGGAACACGGTGGTGGAGGTGGCGACGGCGCCGATGGTGTTATCAATGGGAATGGTGGGCCTGGAAGCAGGCATAAAGTTATGGGGTTTGTGGGCATTCAGACTGGGTTTGGATCTGCCGGTCGGCGTCAAGCATTGAGGAAGACTTGGATGCCTTCGGATCGACAAGGGCTCAAACGGTATGCTACAGATCTTTTATTGCGTTCGAATTTCATTTTTACTGTTGCATTCGGATCTTACCATAATAAACTCCACTTAGCCGTGAGCTTTTAAGAAAAAGGGATGATTTGTGAATCTTACTAGAACACATTTTTTGAGGCTTTGGAAAATGCTATTGGCTGCATATTATATGAAAATTTCACTCGTTCAATGTTCCTTTCTGTGTTATATTTCCTAATATAGAGTCTATTCAGCATCTAGATATTGTACCGTGCAGTGCGTATATGGCATCTAATTCTAAAATGCATTTGTTTGTTCTGTTGGAGAATTGGATATAATGAGAGAATCTGGATTCGAAAATGGTGTAAATTTCGTACATGTTCTCAGTGCTTTGCATATGTAAACTTTCAGCTTGGAAAGTCTCCAGTAGCATTGGCTGACAAAATTAAATGTCCAAGTTTACTCTAAATCCGTTGGTGAATCTTATTAGTAAATCATTAATACGCATGAGGGGTTGAATTTGATATGATATAGTGTAATTCATGTAATTTTCACCTCCTGCATACGCGTAGTTCTGCTTTTTTGCTTATATAGGCTAGTTAGTTGTTGGTTTGGATGTTTCGATGGAATGTGGGCTAGAAAATCTGTCAATTAGTGTTTTTTTGTTCACAGTAGTAGCATGCTTTTCTGAACTTTTCAAGTTAGAAAGTCTCCAGCAACCTTGGGCTGACAAAGGGCACGATTCACTTTTATATTTGAAACAGAATTTTTAATCACTTAATTGACACGGATTTGCTAATAGGCTATTGCTTGCAGTTTGGAGGAGGCTACTGGCTTAGCTTTCAGGTTTATCATCGGTAGAACAAATGACAAATCGAAGATGTCAGAACTACAGAAGGAAGTAGCAGAATATGATGATTTTATTCAATTGGATTTTGAAGAGGAGTACAGTAAACTTCCATACAAAACGTTAGTGTTAATGATATTTGGATGAATGTCTTTTATGCCTCTAGGATGTTGCTAAGTTGCATATTCTTTTGTTTTACAGTCTAGCTTTCTTCAAAGCTGCCTATGCACTTTTTGAGGCTGATTTTTATGTCAAAGCTGATGATGATATATATTTAAGGCCAGGTGATTAGATTATACAAGGCTTATCTTCAATGCATCTGAGAACTTTCTTTGAGGTTTGGTTTTTTTTCCCTAATCAAAATTTTTGCTCATTTTCAATTGTTTATCAGATCGTCTTTCATTACTAATTGCAAAAGAGCGAAATCACCCTCAGACTTACATAGGATGCATGAAAAAGGGTCCTGTTATCACTGACCCAAAGCTCAAATGGTTAGTACTGTTTAGGTTGTTCTTACTGTGCTTTTTAGTTGTAAACATGTTTCTAATTCACTCTTTTTTGCATGTCATTGCGCCTATCATGACATGGGATAAGTATATTGAACTTCTTTCGTATCTTGATGATGCTCTTTGCTTGGAAAGAAGCATGGATCACTAATACTCATAATTACTGCTTAAGAGATTTAAAACTTCTGGTCATAAACTTACCTCTGTATAAGCATCATTTACCAATTGTGTTATCTTGGTCAGAACCTCTTACGAAGAACTATATAAACTTTTAAGGCATTGTAGTTGATCAACCGTGCTGTATAGCCCCTTCACCACAGTGACATTAAAGGTTTAAATTATAACCAGCACATTTGTTTATCCTAGGCTAAAAGAGTTATTTTACTGATAAAATCTTGCAGGTTTGAGCCTCTATCTTATTTGCTTGGATCTGAGTACTTTCTTCATTCCTATGGACCTATATATGCTCTTTCTGCTGATGTTGTTGCTAGTTTGGTTGCTCTAAAGAATGACAGGTAAGTTTAACCATCTCCACGACTTAATGTTTGAACATGCGAACTTCAGTAATTTTTGTGCTGAATCACCATGTTTATGATCTCTGATTGCATGTCCTTAATCATTTATGTCCTTCTATTGTGTACTGCATATCTGCTATTGACTATTCTCAAGTTGATATCCATAACATGTTGGTTGGAAGAGATAACTTTGTTGGCTCTTGATCCTTAATTACAATTGTAGTTTGAATTGGTAAAGAGGGTTAAGTTATACAATTGCTTCTTTATTTTGCTCCTCGCATCAATGATATCAATCTATCATTGACAAGAAAAGTTGTTGCTTTATGTTTTTCCTGATATTCAATTTTGATACTCTAAAGAATAGTTTTATGAGGTCTCTCAATCTTTTATTTTCTTCCTCTTAATACTAAGGGCTGAGGTTGGTTTAGACATTATGTAGCACCTTCCCCCTTATCGATATATCTTGAGGTTAACTGGTGTCCCTTTTGCCAATCTAAATCACAGTTTCCGGATGTTCCGCAATGAGGATGTCACTATTGGAGCATGGATGCTCGCAATGAACGTGAAGCATGAAAATAATAAGGAGCTGTGTGCTTCAGACTGTACACCCACATTCATTGCTGTGTTAGATATTCCAAAGTGTTCAGGTTGGTTTATCACCTCCCACAAAAAAATGTTACAGAATCTGGTTGAAGGAGTTTGTTCTGTAGAGTTCACCAGGAGAAGCTGAAAAACATGTGAAATTAACCCCGGCTTAACTGATGGACTTCTTAGCTATTGTTTCTGACTTCTGACAGATACAAGACTCCCAACTTTTTCATTCGTCTTATTACATCTTTCTTTACCATGAAAACCAAATCTTTCTTTAGAGTTTCCTGTGAGCTAGATAGCTTGGTTGATAGAATCAGATAAAGACATGAGTCAAGAAACAGACATGGACACCATAATATAACAAAATTTGAAGTGTTCATGGCTTATAATTTCTTGCATGCCATAAGAAACAGAAATGGTCACAAAAATATGACGAAATTAGACGTGGTAAAATTGTGTTATGCCTAATACAAGAGTGGGCATGTGTTAATAGGGGTACGACACTGCTAAAGTTCGTAGCTGCTAAAGAAAATGGTCCGTGTCTTTTTATAATGATCTGGCGATAACTTTGAGACTTGAGATATGTTTTGGCCAGCTATATGCATTTTTTTTTTCTGGCTGATGTGATTTTAAATGTAGATTACTTCTATGGGTGAGATTATTTTACATGCTGTATTTGGTGATTTTGTGTTGAGACCTTTAGTAAAAACCAAGGGAAAAGAAAATTCTCACTATCTAGGTGCTGTTTGTCTGTTTCCCTTTAGGACTGTGTGATCCAGAACAGAAAATGTTGGAACTCCATCAGAAGGAGAGCTGCTCAAAGAGCCTAACTTTGGTATCTGATGATGATGAGTAGTATTTGTACCATTACTTGCAAGATAGGAGCCCAGGTATGCTACCATGATCATCATTTTCCGTCCATTGATCCCATTTTTTTGTTGTAAAATTCATTTTTCTTCCTGCTGGAGAAGGAAGATGGTTGATGTATTCTATTTCAATTTTTCTTTTCTCTCTCATATCCTTCTTTTATCCTTATTTTTGGAGGGGAAGTGGTTGATACCGTAGATAGGAGTTTAAAGGGAAGATTATTTCGTTGAGCATAGAAAATAGATAGACTGACAGATTAGTTGATCGTTCATTTGTTTCCATTTGAATATCATTCTTTTTCAGATATGCATTATTGTATTTGATTTATGACATTCTTTCAATGAGATGAAGTAATGTCGACCATAGTTCCAAGCAAGAGGTTGTGGACTTGAGTCGATACTTTGATTGCCTCTATGAGGACTTGTTGGATGCTAAATTCCTCCACCTAATGAGTAAGGACCCACCAATCTGTGTGTGTATGCCCCCACATCCCTCCCTTTTTTTTTTTCTTTTTTTTTGGGTATAAAGAAAGTTTGGGTGGGTTGAGTTTGATGTGCTCACCAAAATCAAGACATGCCTTTGAGCTTAAAAAATATTTACAGAAATACTTATAAATAACTCACTAACAAATTCCTTAAATTAGTGGGGTTTAAACTTTCAACTTTATAATTATGAGCTAATTCCCTATACTAACAGGATCCATCTTTATTGGTCATCCTCCTTTTTAATTAAAATGGGTGTCGTTTAAGTGAAGCTTATAATTTGCGAAGCCTGTACAGACAATGATGTCTAAGAAACTAAATGTGGCCCCATTTGGCCCATGTATTACATGAAATTTAATAAATTACACTTATGATTTTGGTTTTATCTTTTTGTCATCCTTCATCATGTGGAAGTAAGTCAGCACCTATTATATCATCTATGGAGGGTTAAATTTGTAACCTCTTACTTAAGACAAGATCTAAGGAAATGTTTGGTCTCAGTTGAGCCAAATGGCCCTAATTGTTTTATTTTACTTTCTACCATGATAAATTATGTTAGTATATTTATTGTAGATTTATAGTTTATTATATTGATGTATTTAATTATTGGTCATTACCCAATGAAGAGTACAACTAGAGTAGTTCCCAATGGGCCACTGTCAATAATGGACCCATTTTATCAATCATTTTGGCCCATGCTCGAATTTGCAGAAGCCTTTCAAGTAATCACGTGACAGAGGGGCCAGTGAGCTCAATTCAAATCTAAGATAATCATTCCAAAAATGTATATGTCCAGTTTTAAATATAAAATTTTATAAAATGTTTTAATTTAATTTTAAATATAAAATTTTAATTCATTTTATCTCTAAATTTTATATTTATTATAAACTCTCCCTCTCAATTGCACATATTAAGGTGACTTTTGGCCGGCGGAAAAAAAAAAGGTGGCTTTGGTTAATTATGGAAGTAATTTTCAATGCAAAGGATAAAATGGATACTTTATGAAATTAGCATAAACTTTTTACGGGAAACTAATTGAACTGATTTTTTTAATCTTCACAATTTCTTTATCTGACTCTGTAAGAATATATCATTATAATAAATAAATGTGTGTTAAGACACTAATTGTAAATGGAAATAATCATGCTCATTACATTTTTTGGGTGACTTCTTACTTAATTATATGAGATATAATTTCATATAGATGGAAATTATCTTTCTTTTAAGAAATCATCTACCCCCTTTAATCTTAAATATAAGTTTAAGTAGTTAATTTTTATAAATCAATGACATTAGTTAAGTTAGTTATTTATAAAAGATATGTATTTATTTTCATAAAATACCCTTTTTTATACGAGTCATTTACATTAGAAACTACCTCTTTGATAAAAACTTTCAAAACATGTGTAATCAACAAAGACGATGTAGATTATTGGTCAAAAAAAAAAGATGGTTTAAAAAAATAAATATAAATTTAAGAGACAAGGTGTATTAAGATTTGACATTTACCCCTGAAAAAACTCTATAAATAGCTTCTATATTTAATATGGGAAGGACAGGTATTTAATATCATTAACTAACCCAAATTTGATGTAAATTATGGTTAGAAAAATTTTATAACATGATTTTTTTTCTATAAACATAATTCCAATTCTCTTGCATAACAATCGATGTTTTCCCAAATGACAAACGTCACATCAGGGGCCGTTACTTTGCATAATAATGTATTCTTTTCCATCTTTGTTTTGCAATACTAAACACACAAGAGCAAATTATGAATATGTCATATCAATTTGAAATTATTAAGTGTTATGAAAGTATATATGTGAAAATTGAAAATGAAAGTGCTAAGATGAAATGATAAAGATTGGAAAATAAGGCATTTGTGAATGTTACTTGTCATCCTTTGCAACTTATTTCCTTTCATAAAAATGCTCCTAAATAAGAGACATCATCTTTGTCCTTTTTCATTCAATTCAAGTCTATATATAATGCTTCTTTTTTTGTTCTTTTTTTATTGCCAACATCTAAATTATGCTTCTTTTGACTGATATTTTTTTAACATAAATATATGCTCAAACACAATATCAATGATTAATATATATATGTATGTATATACATAGACTTACTTATAATAGTTTGATCCAGAACAAAGAATACTAGATTCTTTTAAAGAGGGTATGAAACTCATATTATTTACTATTTTTAGTTTTTAATATAAAATCTTATTTATAGTGCAAATTGTATTATAAGATCTTAAGACCAGAGGAGGTATATATTTAAGTAAATCTCTCACACATGCACATTAATAAATTATTTATTTTAAGAGTAAACGTGATAATGATTGAGAATGTGTATGTAGGAAGAACAAGAGGGGGAAATGGTAGAGAGAGATAAGGATAGAGATCTTTTTTTTTTTTTTGTTACACAAATTTTAGAGAAAGGGTTAGACTCATCCACGATCTAAGGATAGGACGAAATCTCTCATCTTTCTAAGTGATACAAATGTCGAGTAGATGTGAGCCATCAATTACCCTCAAGTTTTTACCTAAACACCCAAAAGCTATAATATTTTTCCCAACGCTTCGACTAATTCTATGATCGAACCTCCTCTATATTGTGAGAGAGTCCAGCCCCTTAGTTAGTTGAACCCGAGGACGAGGGGTGATAAGGATAGAGATCTAAAGAAGTGGCAAATATTTCGCTCCATGCCCAAATACAAACAAAACTCTATCAAAAATCACAAAATGATATATCACAATCACTTTACTAGTTTATTGCCAGTGTACCTTCTTTTAAGGCTTTATTGGAGGAACCTACAATATTTTTAATGAAAAATGCAGTTGGTTAGAATTTATAAATCTATGTATTAATGTATTTATGTATGTATATGCATAATTATATATATTTTCTAGAAAAATTTGAATTAATTCATCAGGGCTTACCCATGATCCGACTGATTGGCTTGATTATCTATCCAAAGCTAGAGCACTAATATAGATTGTGATCACGCTATACAACTAATGCACATACTAATAAAGAGTGTTCTTATATGAAAGAAGTTTCTCTCAGAGGCAGTTTAGGAAGCGGTATTTTACTCCTCAAACCTAATTCTCATAACAAAAGAACTACCTATGGCAATCCATACTCAGTATCTGTTTGAGTTAGTATTAAAAATTATTTTTCCAACGTGATTTACGATATACGAAGTAAATGTGTGATATGAGTTTTACCTCAAGTTACGTGAACGAGTTTTTCTAACGCCAACTTAAATAGGCACTCATTCCTTATTTCTGTCTGTGTGCCAAATTAAATTGGTTTAAGCCTTAAACCATCAAAAGTGAAATAGGTATAATACCACAAATATAAATGATAAATAATTATAATTAATTTCCCTTCCACCTTTTATATCCTAAATCAAAGAACATCTTAATTTCTTTATTTATATATATATATATATATATATATATATATATATATATATATATATGGGGAGATGATGAATAATTGAGGTGATGAATTGAAAACATATAAACTATTATTCAGAGACAAAATGATGATGTTCATATTTTTATTGCATGATCGAAATTCAGTTTCAGAAGGGAACCTATGAAATATCACTTATCAATTAGAGTGACCAATGTACTTCCCACTACATCCAATTATATTTAGTTATTCATATACTCATCTCCTTCACGAACTGAAAAATATTCTTTATTTTTGAAAAAAAAATGGAAAAAACCTCCTAAAAAATTTATTGATGGAAAAGACATAATAAATTTTTTTATAAAAAAAGTACCGTTATTTTAAAAATTTTATACATACTGATGCCGATACTCTTATTTAAATCCATCTTACTAACAAAATTTTGAATGAAGACTTTTTTCCTAATTTTATATGCTTCTTGTAGGATGATTATAAATTCTTAACTACTTAAACATCTGATCTCTGCCTTGTTGCAGAGCAGTCGGTCCATATTTTATTGTAGACAATTTATATTTAATTTTTAAAAAAATAAACATGACATAAAATAAATATAAATTTTTGATTGATAATAATTTTAAATAGCAATAAAAATACCAAATACAATATAAACTATTTAAATCAAATTTATATTGAATTATATACATGCTATAAAATATAGATTATAGCAACAATAATACCACCTCTGGTCCACAATATAAGGCATTTTTAGAAAAATAGTTTGGTTTACAATATAAGTTATTTAGAAAATAATTAATGCTTATTTTTTAGTTTTGTCCCTATAATTAATGTTCATTTTCAATTTGCCCACTTTTAAAATTTTCAAACAAATTTTTCAATAAGGATAAAAATGGAAAACATTTTAATTTAAGACATATTTATTGAATTAACCATTATTTTTTTATTTTTTATGAATTAGTTAAAGTGTCATATATATATATATATATATATATATATATATATATATATATATATATATATATATATATATATATATATATATATATAGTGGCGTTCTTGGAAGCTGCTTCCACTGCTTGCTTTTTACCACGAAATAAAGGTATAACGTATTACCATGTAATAATAAAAAATTTTATATTTATGTTGAATAAAAATTAAAAATAAGATCAATCTTCTTACTTTCAAGTTTCAACTTTAAAATGAAAAAAATCGATAACTGATATTACCAAAAAACAGAAAATAAAAAAAGAGAACCATGTGTTTTTTTAAAAAAAAAAAGTTGATCAACTTTCAATTCATCCCCTAAAACGCTCCTCTAGTTTGTAAAATTATCTGTTCAAAATTTGGGTTAGAATTATGACTTTATTCTTCTTCTTTTTCGCAAACGAATGAAAAGGAAAAATAGTCATTTTCATGCATAATTATTCATTATTGTTTCTCTCCCCTTTTTTCTCCTTTCAACTCAAGCATATCCAATCTCTAAAAAATCGGTTCATTGAACTGAATAAAAAATATTATGAAGAAATGTAAACGTCATGTTTTTGAAAAATTAATGGCATGCATTATAAGCAGTGACTTCGTTATATAAAGTGAGGCAGATTGCCCAAAATTATAGCTTTAAGTGTATTAATTATAAAAAAAAAGTTGGAAGCAAGTAACAAACATATAATCGGGTTAAGTAGAAGGAAATTAAAATATTAATTAAATAAGTTTGAGAATGAAAATTTTATAAATGAAAAAAATTAATTAGGAGAGTTATCCTACTTAAAATTGAAAATGCTTAAATAATTGTTGGTTCATGATGATAATTACTTAATATTTGTTAAAGAAAATGTCTTTAAAAAAAAAAAAAAAAGAGGTGAGTGTGGTAAGGTTCTTGCAAGAACAAATTAAGAAATTGATCTAAATAATCACAAACATTTGATTCAACTTAATACTAAGTTGAATAATTCACAAAGCTAATACTTGCCTTTTATTCAATGGAATATTTCTTTCACATTTGAATTTACATATTTAGCATCAATTTTTTTTTTTGGAAAATGAAAAATACAGAACAGATAAGAAAGTGTGAAGCCTGTTTTGTCTTTTAGAAATAAAAAGTGATATAAATGCCAACCCTAGCCCGTAGTGTGTGGGTTGTGAGTCAGTTCGCGGACCCGTATTTAAAAAAAAATAAATTATATTTTTTTAAGATGGCCAAAAATACGATATACATATATGTGAATTATTAAATTTATCTTCTTAGCATCAATTATTCCTCTTATAAACATTTAAAAATATAATTCATAATTCAAGAGATAAAATTATCAAATCTATCAAAGTTTATACACAAAAAATATAAAATCATCCTCAAACAACCAATATATAATAATTTTATTTAAAGAAAGAAGTGAAAATGTTAAGATTTTTTTCTATTTGGATTGAAATGTATCAAAATGGGAAGGGACAATTTATAGGTTTTATGAGATTATTATATTAAAAAAATTACGGGCTAACCCGTCAACCCGCGGGCCTGTGCGGCCCGCATTTTTGCAGGTTGGGAAACCCTGTCCTAACCCACGGGCTCGCGGGTTAGGCCCGTATTACCGGCTCTACCTCACACACATTAACCCCCGGCCCTGCCAGCCACTAGTGACATACCCGGTCGGAAGTTTAGTAGGAATAATTATTGGTAAAGTGGTGAATTTATTAACAAAAATTCTGAATGATAGTGTGAATTTGTGACCTGGTAAATAAAAGTTGTTAAAATCTAATAAAATGTTGTGAATAACTTGATAATGTGAATTTGTTATCACTCCTCTACTTTTTAATATAAGGCATATTTACCTAATTTTATTAGATTAAGAAAATTAGTTAAGTTAGTTAATATGATATGTATATTTTAAAAACTCTAGTCACCTTCCTTAATTCTTTTTTTCCTCATCCTCCTTAATTATTGTTGAGGGAGAATAATAGGGGTAAATTAGAAAAAAAGTTGACAATATAAAAACTATATATTATATTTAGGACTAAGATTAACTATATAAATATGTCTTATATTAAGGATCGAAGGAGTACTTGGCAAACAAAATTTGTTAAAATCTAATGAAATGTAGCGAATTCCTTCAAAAATGTTGTGAATGAGCTGAATATGAGGAATGCCTTACAAAAGTTGTCCAAGCATTCCCCATATTTCATTATATTTTAACAACTTTTGTTAAGGCTTTTCTCATATTCACCTCATTCACAACTTTTGATAAGGAATTAGCCACATTGCATTAAATTTTAACAAATTTTGTTTACCAAATAATAAAAAATTTATATTTTCAAGTCATTCACAAATTTTGTTAAGGAATTCGTCACATTTTATTAGATTTTAATAGCTTTCATTTACCAATTAATAAATTCACACTATCATGTGATTTACAATTTTATTAAGGAATTTGATACATTTTATTTTATTTTAACAACTTTTGTTTACCAAGTAACAAATTCACACTACCATATAATTTACAACTTTTATTAAGAAATTCACCATGTTGCCAATAATTATTCCCACCCAAGCTCTGACGCCAGAGGGGGTTGGGGTTACTTTTTTTTTTAGAAATAAATAAATAAATACGTGAGAATATTTATGTTATTTTATTTTTATTTTTTTAAAAAAAATCAGACCTAACCCTTATCTAATATTATAAATATTGAAAACAATTTTTAGAGTTCCATATAACGCTGTGGATTTAAACCCGTACGTTCTTAGCATATAAGATGCTGTGAATGGCTTAAGTACATGAAATAAAAATAAAATATAAATATTTTTATAAAAAATCAGATGTTTTTGTATGAAAGTGGTGAAAAATATAAATATTATTAAATAATATAATCAAAACGCAAAATAAAGTTTAAATAAATTAGAATGAAAAAATATATATCTTCCTAGCCAAGTGACAGAGAGATCAGAAATGCGTGGGGTGTGAATAGAAAATTAAAGCTTTTTCAGAGGCAAAATAATGATGGCCCTTTTTTCTGTATGATAGAAATGATCTCTGAGAAGAAACTTGTGAATTATTGTGAGTTATCATTTTCAATTACAGTGATTATTGTACTTCACCCACCATATCCAATTCCATCATTTCAATGATCATCAGATAGACAGTTCTATGATGAAGAAAATAGAGAAGTAAAGGTTTTTGTATTTAATATTATTGACTAATATTATTATATTTTAAGTAAGGTAAAGTTAAGGTGTATGTAACAATGATTGGAATTTTTAAAAATATTTTTTAATCGTAATTTATAATATACGGATTAGGCTTTATGATATACCAAGTAAGTATGTGAAAGGGTTTTATTTCAATTTAAGTAAATCAAGCTTATAAAATAAACCAAACTTATCTAAATATGACCCATGTTTTTTCCTATACACAAAACTTGAACGCAATAAGTTGCTGAGCAATTATCAACTACTTCTCTCGTCCACCTAATGTTTGAGTTAGTTGAAAATTTGGATATAAATGTAAGATTTTAATATGTCTCTTAAATTTATAATTTATTCTTTAAATTATCCCCTATTAATTACAGTTATTAAGAGAATTTACATGAGAGGGTAGTTTTAAATATAAATACAAATGATTAAAAGGATATTTTAAAAATTTAAGACACATTTCTTACAAATAATAATATAACTAATTTTTTTATTTTTTTTAAATTAGTTACCTAACACCTATATTTAGAACTAAAAGGTTGGAAAAAAAATTTAGAACAAAAAGAGCATCTTTCGACTTTCATCAAGTGACTTCAATATAGTGCTACTGTCTTTAGATCTATTCGTACTTCATTTTTTTTTCCCCAACATCAAACCCACTTATGTTCAAAGTTGGGTAGAATGAGATTTATACAAGAAAGAGAAGTGAGAATTAATATTATATGTAATATATATATTTTTAGATTATCATCCATATCAATGCGGAATTCGTAATTACCCCTCCCAATAAAAATATCTCCTCTAAAACTGGAACTCAAGACTCTACAAGATATAACGGGGCTTTACACTACTATATCAATGTATTATATGTAATACTTAACTTGAAAAAATAAAATGAGTAGCTAGCTTGGACTAATGAATTGACTTGAATGTGTGCTTTTTTTTTTTTCCTTTGATACATTAGACTTAAATTGACTTTTTGTTGGAAACACTAAAATAAATTATTTTAAAGTGTTTATATTTATATATTTTTTAAAATTAAATTATTTGATTTATAAATTAATATATATAATATAAATATGCACAACACATGTTATAATCAATTTATTTAATTTTATTAATCTCTTTAAAAAAATTAACTGAAATTTATATTAAGAATGAGAGGGAGTAACATTTTTCTTTCTGCATGTTTAATAGTAGTGGACACCAAACAAGTGTTGACAATGAAAAGGATTGGGAGTAATTCATTAGTTGAAAAACACTAAATTTGATTGGATTATTATGATTCATTCAATATTTGGCGACCTACCCCACTATTTCTAACAAGTCTTAGTGGTTAAGCCAGGCACTTCATACTGATTAAATAAAAATCAACGTGTACGTTGAGCTCACCAGAAAAACAAAAACATTTGAGTGTTTTACACGAAATCTTACTACTGTTTAGAGATGACCCCTTTACTACCAAACGACAATTATTTATACGACCTTGTTCAAGTTTATTTCACAGCTCTCAATTATTTTGGCCTTAATGATCTGTTGCTTCCCTCAGTTTCACTTGTTTATTTCACTCTCACTTTGCCACACGGCGCTGGTCCCATAACTTTAATTTTAAGAGTGAGATGTCATGTACTTGGAATTCACTTTCTTATACCGTGCCGGTCTTAGCTTGATCATACCTTTTGATCTTGGCTAAGTCAGTCAAACCCTTAAGAGTAGGCAAAGAAACTACAAGAGAACTTCTAGAGAGAGAGAGAGAGGTTCTTGAATGACAAATGCTTGAATTGCTTTCGATGGTTTACAAGTGAAGGAGACACCCCTATTTATAGCCTTACACCTCTTCAATGAACGGTCAAGATCTAAAACATCTAACGGTTGATATTGGTTATCTATAACCTTCTCCCAGAATATCTAGATATTTACATCTTCGCTTATGTCATCACTTACATCATCATATTTCTAGAATTCTCTACATAATTCTACCAATATCTACACAACTCATTACTCAAACAGAGTGTCTTGCATACCGAATATCTAGCGTTCCTTGCAGTGTGTGACAGAGGGGTCGCTATGGAGGCATTAGATCTAAGGGTTAAGGAGTAATTTTGTCTTTAAAATTTATTGGAGAGTAATTTTAGTTTCGAAGTGAAAGAAAAGAAACAATTTTGCTCTAGTTGTTATCTTAATTAATTTTGACCAAATACGCTGAGTTAACAGTTCATATGTCATCCCGTCATTTTTGTTAACGTGTAAATTTGCCCTGGAAGCTTCAAATCTAACTTTAAAAAATATAAAGTATATTGAAAAACAACAAAGTAGATGATACATGGACTTTCGAAATAAATTTGTACCTTAACAAAAATGACGTGGATGACATGTTGACTGTCAATTTAGCGTATTTGGTCAATTAATGGTCAAAATTAATTAGGATAACGGTCAGGGAAAAATTACTCCATTTTTTACACTTACAGGGCAAAATTGCCCCTTGACTCGAAAATTAATTTTCATTAATTGTTAATATTACCCAAAAAATTCAAAAAATATTATATTAATATAAGACATATTTATCTAATTTTATTATATTAAAGAAGTTAGTTAATATACCACGTATTTTCTAAAACACTCTAATCATCTTCATCAATTCCGTCCTCCCTCTTCTTCTTGAATACTGTTGAGGGATTATTAACAGTAATAAATTAAAAAAAATTGAAAAAAATATAAAAATTATGTCTTATATTTAGGATGATGGTTAACTACCCAAACTTGTCTTATATTAAAGACCTGAGCAAGTAATATTTTCAAATATTAATGGGGGAAGCTTATACACTAATCATATTATCTTGTGGGTTCCTCCTATAAGACATAAAGTATAAATTAAACCAGTATATATATAAATGGAATTTTACAATATCATAGTATCAAAAAACTTTAATCAAAATACCTCTTGTTATACAGGATGTGTCCTCGAAGTAGTAATTCACAGAACTTGCAATATGAAATAAGGATATAACTGAAATCACATAACACTGTCCTTGAAAAAGGTTGTCATGACTCTTTTGACTGGTATTTGGGTACAGTCAATCTATGAAATTGCCAAAAATAAAGAAATGACACTGTTTTTTAATTAGGCCTGTTATATGAAAGACGGATTAACTTTTACTAATTGTCATCAATTATATATAAGCAGTAACTTGGTTCCATAAAGGAAGACAAATTGCCCAGGAATATAGCATAATTATGTATTAACTTAAGAGAGAGAAAACAAACGAATTTGAAAAGGTTCATGCCTGGACAAAATAAGAAGTTCGAAATAAACAATCATAAACATTTGAATCAACAGAATACTGAATTGATAATTCATAAAGTTGACTACGTGCTTTTTTTTTTCCAATACTGACTCCCTTATCCTACCTAAATTTAGGGCTAAATACAGGGGAATGATATTTAATTTATAAAAATTAAGGAAATTAATTAAGTTAGTAGTTGCTAAACAAATATATGATGGTTTCTTTAAAATATTATACTCCCCCTACTTCATAATATAAGGCACTCCAACTAATTCATAGAAAATAAGAAATGATGGTTAACTCATTAAATATATCATAAATTGAAAGTTTTCTTTTTAACTGAAAAATGTGTTTGAACATTTAAAGAGTAGATAAAATTGGAAACGAGGCAAAACTGAAAAATGAGTATTAATTATCTTACAAATGATTTATATTTTAGATCAAGCTATTCTTTTAGAAGCGCCTTATGTTGTGGACCATAGGTGGTATTTGGACATTTACATTGAAAACTACTTTTTTGATCCTATTTATAAGATATTTCTAACATATTTTACATAAATTAAGAAAAACTTTAAATTTCATTAACTTTGTCTTAAAACTCAACAACTTTTCAATTTTGGTGATATTACACAATTTTTAAGAAAATAACAATCTATATAATAAATGAAGGATAATATTTTACATTTATGTAAAAATTTTAACAAGGAACCTTATAAGTATGATTAAAAAATACACTATCTGTCTTATAATAGGACAAAGGAGTACCTCTTTAATGAAAATCAAAGGAGTATCTCTTTAATGAAAATCTCTTTAATATGTATAATCAATAGAGATAATTTGAAAAATAATTATAAACTTTAAAAACAAATTGAATTAAAATCTTATACTTCATTTAAGATCAAATAAAACTTTAAACTCTCTCACTAGCTCTTATACTTAGTGTAGAGAGAGTTTTTTTCCCCCAGCCTGAAATAACTTTTGGTTAACACTTTGATATTATACTTAACTACTTACTAACAAAATTTTCACACCAACAAATAAGAAATAAATCCCCGAGACTTACTTTATGTTGAATTCTTTTTAACTAGTCAAATATGCATGTCTTTTGTTTAATATATATGTTTCGGAGTTTTTGGGTAAGGTTAGGTGTAATTTCTATTCTTATGGTCTAATAAGGGTCTGTTTGAGATAGCGGTATCAAAAATGACTTATTTTTAATTTGACTTTTACAAACATAAAATAAGATAAAAATTAGATTATAAATATTATTTGTATTTAGAATGACAGTAAGAAAAGTAACTTTTTTTTCAAATGCGATAAAAGCCACATCAAAAGCTCTACACTATACACTATGCTTCACGCCTAGAAATTGTAGTTTCTTGTACAGAGCTTTTTCTATTGTGCTTATAAGATAAGCCCATAAGAAATAAAAGCTATCTCAAACACCAAAAATCATCTAATTTTCACTATTTTTTTTTTTACTGTGCTCTGGACTTTTTCTACTATCAACCGCCAAACATGCACTAAAAGTAATATGCTTTTTCCCATTTTATTCTCTTCACCACTATTACACTATAGAATTAATAAAGAGGAAAAGGCTTGATAAAATATGTTGTGTTTTAGTGAGACAGAATTTTGTGAGCTCTCTTAATCATGAAAATGCTCTTCCACCTAACTTCATCGCCTAGAATTGAATATATAAATACACACACACATAGCAGTAAAGAGTAAAAGAAACCCTAAAACAGGGACCAATCAAATAATAAGGCTTTGCTATATGTGTGTGTGTGTTTATGGAGGGTGGTTGGGGAGAATCACTTGGCAAGCAATCCTATGCTAAAGCTTTGTTTTTTAGGGTCTGTTTGGTATGAGGGGAGGGGAGGGGAATGGGGGGATTTTACTCCCCTCCCCTTGTTTGGATAACTAAGAATTTTAGGAGGAGAAGGATAATTTTCTAAAATTCTCCCTCCCCTCCCCTCCTAACCCTTCCCTCTAAAAGTGGGGGAATTTGGAGAGAAGGGTTAATGTTTAAATTCAAATTGACTAATATATCCATGCCATTTTAAAATATTCTCACAATACCCTTCTCATTATTTAATTACAAAATTATAATTTTATATAGTCAATGCCATTTATAATTATATTATTTAATTTTTATAATTATAAAATTATAATTTTATGTATTAAATTCCTTATATAATTATATTTTATTAAATATGTTAGAAAGTTATTAATTATAAATTAAATGAAATAAGAGTAAAGTTGTCCATATAAAAATATTTCTCCTCCCCTCCCCTCCTATACCAAACATAATACTATTAAAATCTCTCCCCTCCCCTCTCTTTTTGTCAACCCAAATAAGATAAAACAAAATCCCTCTCAAACCATCCCCTCCCCCCCTCCATTAAAATCCCTCCCCTCCCTTCCCCTCCATCGAGCCAAACATAGCCTTAAGGATTTTATTTTTTTAAATTGCAGATATTATAAGCTTATAATGTTAGTGCTTTTGCTGCTTGATTGTATAAATTTCAGATTAAGGAAATGGGATCTCACATATAGCCGTCCCATTATATATCCATTAAAAACAAAAAAATAAGGTGAGATATAGTATTATTATTTGTTAGGCTTTGTTCAACTTAAATTGTTTTTTTTATTTTAGTCATAAAGTAACTTTATAAGAAAAATTGATATATTTCCTTATTATTAATTGGCGTTGGAGTGCCTAATCATCTTTATCACCCATATAAATTTCGCCTGAACATATTTAACATAGCAAAAAGCAAAAAATAAAAAATAAAAAAATAGTAAACTCAAGTTGTATACTATACATTTTTTTTTTGTAATGAGACTATACCTTGACAAAATTTTATGTTTGCCCACTTCAGGGCACTAATTTAGGGGCTGTTTGTGATAGCTTTTTTGAATCGGGCTTATCATATAAGCCCGATTCACGTAAATTGAGATAAATCTCCTCTACATATTTATCTCGTAGACCGTGAAAGTACTTCGTAGACCGTAAAAGCACCTCATAGACCGTAAAAGTTACCTCGTAGACCGTAAATTACAATTCATAAGCACTTATAAAATTTTCGTAAGCTATTCCAAACAGCTCCTTAATCAACATGACGTGTAGGTTTGTTAGAGCTGCATTGATATTGATCAATAATGATTGTTTAATTCTGCTAGTCAGATAAATTTTTATGTTTCTTCAATTCCATTTGGCATATTTATTTTTTTAAGCATTTTCAGGGTCTACTATTTATCCGTTAAGTATTATTTTGGCCATCACATTAATAAGTTAACTAGTTAATTATTATTAATTTGTATTTATAAATGATATAAAATTATAGGAATCTTACTAGGACTATAGTTTTTGAGGCAGTGTTGTATATATAAGAAAGAAAGAGGTTTGATTCTAGAACTTTGAAAATGAAGCAACAAATGATTGGAGTAATTTATATATGGAGTAAGAGAAAGGTGGTGCCTTCTTTAATTTGGTCCCTAGTGCAGTGAACCTTCCTTAATTAAAGCTCTTATCATATAGTACCTCTTATTTTGTCTTAGTGCCTAAGAAATTAAAGACACTGCTTCATTACCCTTTTAGCTTTCATGCCTTTTTTTGACCTTCTTATCCTAACTATATTATTATATTGGTAATTATTAAGGCCATTTAATGATAAAATATACCATATGCTTTATTAATTCACTATACAACATCAAGATTAGTACTTCTTTTTTTTTTTTTTGGACAAATGATTAGTACTTTTGCATATAAACACGTTCAACGGTGGAGTCGATCAAGATATAGTATATGTCACGGACCAAACCAAAAGAGAATAAATGATTATATTACCCTTCATAAATTTGAAAATTACACATGATATTAAGTTTTCTATTTAAATATACTTCCTCCCATGCTTAATATTTTAGTGCTTGCTTGAATTAGCTTTTGTGCTGTATTAGATAAATAAAATGAGTCTTGTCTCATGAAGTAAAAAACACTTATTTTAAGTATTTCTAAACCTAATGAGAAGCGATCATGCCATTAAATTTGTTTGAAAATAACTTCTTCTTTTTTCTTCTTCAATTTTTTCCATAATTAAAACAATAAATTATATTTTGAAAAGAAAAAAAATATAATTGTATAAACTAGAGACCCTTTTTCAAGAAAATACTTTTTTAGTTTTTAATATAAGACATATTTACCTAATTTTATTAAATTAAGGAAATTAGTTGAGTTAGTTAATATAACATGAATTTTCTAAAACACCTGAGTCATATTCCTTCATTCTTTAATTTTCTCTCCTACTTGATTATTATTGAGGGAGCATTAATAAGGATAAATTAGAAAAAGATTGACAAATATAAAAATTTTATCTTATATTTATGATTAAGATCAACTCTCTAAATATATCTTATATTAAGGACCGGAGGAATATAATTAATATCTCACTTAGTGGCTTATATGAAATACCACTCATTTCTTTTAAAAAGTGCCTTATAATATGACCAAATAGAGTGCATATAAAATATTTCAATTGATAACTTAATTAGTTTATTTTTCATGTGAATTAATTATTAAAATATGTTATTTATACAGAAAGTAGAGTTAGATATGAAAATAATTTTTATTTGAAAAAAATATTAAAACCTAAAGTATGTAATATAATTCATGCCCCAAATCACATAGTATTACCATGCAAAAAAAAAAAAAAGTATTACACATGCAATGTACTTTATTAATTATTCCTTCACCCACTAGATGCCAAATTATTCTGGTGATATGATAACACAAATTATTATTATTAATTATATAATAACATTACCAAAAATAATCATCATTTAATGAGCTAATTAAATGATACATACAAGTTGATATAGTATATTCCAAGTGCAAAGCTGAAGCAACCACACGTGAATACGTGTATATGAGGCTAAGAACAATGAATAGGGTTCAAGGCTATGAAAATTAGGCTGCACCAACAACTTCAATCAAAGAATTGGTGAACCAGCTAGCCATACACAATAATTATTCTTTGTTGTTTTTTATAACATGGAGCACCTAAATTTGCTTGTAGTTGGGTCCTAAACATCAAAATTAAGGCTTGTCTTGAATTTCTCATAAATAAATGAATAAACTTTAATTGAAATACTTATCTTTGGATCACCTAAAGTGCAAGTAAAATAAGAAAGAGAGAGATTTGGTGAAAACTACCGATCAAATGGGATTTTTACCATAGTTTCATAATACATAAATAGATTGTTACGTTTTACCTCATATTAAGAGCTTGTTTGGAATAGCGGTTGAAAATTTCATAAGTGTTTATGAATTGTAATTCACGGAATACGAAGTAACTTTTACTGTCTACGAAGTAGCTTTTACGGTCTACAAGGTGCTTTCACGGTCTACGAGATAAATATGTTGAGGAGATTTGTCTCGATTTACGTGAATCGGGCTTATATAATAAGCCCGATTCAACATCGCTCTACCAAACAAGCACTAAGAGAAGCTATCTGTTACCAATATTTTTTGGAAGCTACTTATATTAAGATCAATACAACTTCAAACCCAATACTTCGTTCGGTTATAGCTACTTACATTAAGATCAATACATATTACCAACTAGTGATTTGTTAAGATGGTAAATGATTTTACCCCCATAAGAATGAAAATATAAATTTAAATTTTGGGAATCGCACTTATTATGAAAGAAGATAATTTGCGCACTTTCTCTTCTGGAGCTCAAACTAATCAGTTGCTCGAATACTTACCCTAACTAAGAAGGCTTGGTTTTAAAAAAGGCGTGCTAGGTGACGGGGTTAGTCTCTCGTTTACCTAAAAAAGACTAATACATATTCTTTCTTCATTTGTTTGATTCCAATCTAGAGATGTTTTAGCCAAGGTTAGCCAAGATAATGTATGGTTCATTTAAATTGCCATTTATAAAAAGTGACTTTTAATTAAACTAACTTTTACAAATAAAATTTAGATAAGAGTCAGCTAGTGTAATATGCTTTATATTTAAATAAACTCTTTATGAAAAAAATCAATTTAACACCAACTTATTTTGGTGATAAATTGATAAGTTAATGGCAAAATGTTGAAACACGAAGAAAAACCTGAAAACGAAGACCTAGAAAAATTTGCTTCAACTCTAACTAACGTGACTTTTGATTCAGAAGTAATTGTGCTCAAAAGCTAAGGTAAACATATATTTGGGACTTCACTCACTTTTTCCTCCTCAATGTGACATATTACTTTTGCAAAATTAGGAATGATTGATGGCACGTGTCAAGTGGTGGGAAAAGTATTATGATGGGGGCGAGAACAGGGAATGATGGCCGGGGAGGAGTGGAGAGGGTGAGGGGAAGAAGATTGCCTGGTCATGATTCATTACCGGCTTCTCCTGGCATGATTGCCGTCACGTCACGTCAACATCACCGTAACGGAGCCACCCTGGGAGGCTGGAGCGTCCTGGAATGGGTGACGCCGTCAATAACGCCGTTAAGTGCTTAGCTGGAGGGCACTGTCACTCCCAGGGGTGCACTGGAATGGGCCAGCTGGCTCGCCACTCTCTCCTCCTCCAGCACATGGCCAGCTGCTCCTGTCCTCCCCTGCTTCGGTGTGCCTCCCATTCTCCTCATCAATTGCTGTACAAAGTAGTCTCTTGGGTTAATATTCTTATATGTTTAATATGATATTTATTTATTTAATTTAATTAAATTTAAAAAATTCATATGATATATTTTTTAAAATATTCTAGTCAGTTTCTCTAATTTTATCATTCATTTTTTTTTATTATTATTGATGAAGTATCATTAAGAGTAAATCAGGAAAATATTGATAAATACAAAAACGTTGTCTAATATTTATGATCAATATTAACTCTTTAAATATATTTTATATTAAGAATTAGAAGAGTATAAGAGTTATTTATCTAGTGTAAATGAACTAAACAAAACACATTAGATAAATTATTTAATGACAATATATATATATATATATATATATATATATATATATAATATCTGGTCATTCTAGATTATTTAATATCAATTACGGTAACATAAGTTTACTTTTTTCAAATAATAATGATTGATACTCGCTGTTTTATAAAATTAAATGAAGAAATTAAAGTATACTTTTTCTCATTCTTTTCATCAATTATTACTCATGAAATACCTTAAATCATGTTAATTATGCATTAAAATTTAATAACTTTTGAAATGCATTGATGGTGTCACTAACAAAATTTAATAACTTTTGGAATAACGATTAGAATTTACGGTATATGAGGTAAGTATGTGAGATGAGTGTTGTCTTGACTTACGTGTATAAGTACTTATCAACTTTTTAAAAGCTTTCCCAAATACACACTTAACATAAAATATACCTTATCAACAAACTATTGGTTGCAATGGATAATATAAATTCAAATACTATAAAACACACTTGTTGAGAGAGGTGGAATCCCATTACACTTTAAAGCTCAAAAGAGAAACTCTTCATTAAATAAAAATATACAATATACTCCATAAAAACAATTTTTTTTAGCCAGCCATAAAAAAAAATTTAATATAATAATAAATAAAGGAAAAATTACATATTTAGATAAACAATTCAATGAGGTGAATTATAAATATGATTAAAATAAATCTTATCCCACTGCCCAAGCAAGGATAAATAGTAAATTTATACCAGTTAATACTCTTAAGTGTAGAAATGTGTATATAAAAAATCACTATAGTATATTGTGATTAGCACCACAACTTATTTGGAAAGTTTACGGTATGAGGGAATTAGTTACTATTAGCGGTAGTGGATACCTTATGCCTAAAAAAAATCACTGAAGCATAGAAAACTAGAAATATCCCTTGATCAATGCTAATTAAAGATTAAAACATGATTTATAATAAATTACATTATTTTAGACACAATCAGAAACCTGTGTTTGGGTAAAAAAAATAATAGTTTCAACACTGGGAAATTTCAATTCAAAAAAAGGTTCAAATATGATATTATTCTAGACACTTTGATCTGAAGCATACCAAGTCAATTCAGGCAAAAAGCCTCCTCATTTTTTAACTGAAAGTGGTAAAAAAGAAATAATACTTTTTATTTGATTTATTTGCACTAGAAGATAGTAAGAATTCTTACAAATAAATTAATTTGATTTCATATAATATTTTTAATAAAACATGTGAACTTTTTAATATTTATTTTTAGTTATAAAGATTAAATGATAAATCACTCTTAATCTAACAAAATTTTGAAGGACACTGAGCAAGAGAAAGTAAGAAAAATGAGAATGAGAAACTTTACTTTGGCTTCACGAATTATGGAAGAGGGAGATCCTTACACAAAGTGTAAAACGGGACAGAGATGAAGATTGATTAAGAAAAATACAAAAAATAAAGAGAATTATTAGCATCAACATCATTAAGCAAAAGAAGAAGAATACAGAAGTGGGAGCCTATTCAACGAGAAAAAGCCAAACTTATAGTTTATTTTGATTTAGTTCATACGATTGTATAAATTTAATTTATATAAATTAAGATAAAATTATTTTATATATTTATTTTTTAGATAAAAAATTATCTCATAAACAGTAAAAACCACATCATATTTTTTAAATGACGATTGAAAAATATTTATAAAATTTTCAATCACTATTTTAAATAATAACAATCAAATGAAAACAATTATTACAAGTGAGAAAATAATAAAATTGATCGCTAGAAAGAGAAAGACGAGATTATCTAGAGATTAGAGAGAGAGAGAGAGAGAGAGAGGTGAAATTTATCTCGTGAAGAAGCAGGTAAAGGAGAGGAAAATAAAGCTCTCTCTTTTCCTTCTTTCCTCTTCTTCTCTTCCTCTTTCTCTATTTCTCTGTGCAAATTCCACTCTCTCTCACTAAGCAAAACTTTATTTATTTATTTTTGGGTTTCTCTTTCTCGATTGGAATTTCAACACCCATATTCATTCTTTGCTTCCTCCTTTTATATCACGAGATCCCCATCCCTTTCTTTCTTTTTCCTTCTTCTCATGTCTTCTTCGAAGTTTGTTGTTGTAGTTTTATGTTTCTCTGTTCGTGCTTCTTGTAGGATACCTTGTAGTTCCATTATCTAGCTTTTGTGAAACTTGAGAAGAGAGAAGGAGATAGAGGTTTTGAGACCTCCCTTTGTGTTAGATTCTCGGGAAAATGTCGCATTCTGGGAATCCCATTTCCGAGATAGGACTCGATGCTCTCAACCACCGATTCCACGACTCTTTGAGCTGTGAGGCTAACAAGCCGGATTTTCGAGAACTCGACTTGGGCTCGCCGGTTTCGCCATTGCGGACTCGTCACAGTGTACCTACTGCTAGTGCCAGTGGACTCACTACTACCAGTAGTAGTTCGAGTTCATCTGGATCGGTCTCTGGACGAAACGGGTACAAACCGGTCGCGAAACGATCTGATTACGATCCGAATAACCACTCCGGCGAACTCTCTGGCTCCGGCGAGAACAGTCCGACCGCCGCAGGGAATGCCAGGAACTTCAAATCGCCTCAAGCAAGATCAGATTCCAAGTCCACCCAACCGTTAATTTACTCCGGCCAAAGCTCCTCCGTGAATTCACCGCCGCCAAATTTTCTTCCCACAGGCAATATCTGTCCGTCCGGAAAGATTCTGAAGACCTTTGCCGCGGCCACTCGGAGCTCCAGGACTGACGTTTTGGGTTCTGGGATAGGATATTACGGCCATGGAAGCATAATGCGGGGCGGTGCGACTTCTAAAGGCAATGCTGGAGGAACGACCGGCGCGGCCAACGCGAGGGCGAGTGGCGGTGGCGTCGTTGCTGAGTCAGTGAAGCGAGCCGCGGTGAGTGTGGATGCAGAAGACCTGAAGAGAGCAGGGAACGAGCAGTACAAGAGGGGTCACTTCGCAGAGGCTCTGAGTCTATACGATCGAGCAATTGCATTATCCCCTGCTAACGCAGCCTACCGGAGCAACCGTGCAGCTGCATTGACGGGTTTGGGACGGTTGGCTGAGGCTGTGAGGGAGTGTGAGGAGGCTGTGAGGTTAGATCCCAATTATGGGAGGGCACGTCAGCGTTTGGCCTCTCTTTTTCTAAGGTGCGCTTGAACTTCATTTTTTCCTCCTGTTTTCTTGTTGTCTTTGGGTTTAGTCTTGCTTTCAAGAACATTGGATTGGTAAATTTGTGTAATGAATCCTGTCCTCTGATCCGAGATCAGGTTCATTAGTTATTTTGTGCTTATCGTGGCTTCCATTTTTAGAAATAGTGAATTCGGTTGGCTCGTTCTTTTTGTTGCTTCTACAACTGATTTTGGTTGAAGCTGCAATGTGAGTTATTTCTGATCTCAAGAAATCATTTGAGTTTTTGGGTTTCATGAATATTTAATCTTCATTTTGTCTGCTTGTGTTGGGGGCTTTGATTGAATTTTCTGTTTTCAAACTCTTCTGCATTGGTTTCAATTTAAAACCCAAATTTTTTTTGTTAGTTCCATGTGTTCGGAAGCTTTCTGCATTGATGGCATTTTTAAGAATTGTTCTGATTCTAGTGTAGATTAGGGTTCCATCGCTTGATTGTTTTCTACCAACTGTAACATGATGTAACTACAAGTACTACAATTTATCTCAGTATTCTGGGTTCAGTGCTGCATCCATTGTAGGGTGTCTGCTCATGTGTTGGCTGAGTTGTGGATAAGGAAGTTGAATGAAACCTTGTTTGTGGTCACAGGTTAGGACAAGTTGAGAATGCCAGGAAACATCTCTTCTGCCCTGGGCTGCCACCTGATCCTTCTGAGTTGCAGAAATTGCAACTAGTGGAGAAGCATATCGGGAAATGTACAGATTCCCGGAAGATAGGTGATTGGAAAAGTGTGCTCAGGGAAATTGATGCAGCCATTTCTTCCGGAGCGGACTCTTGTCCTGAGGTAAAATGATTCCATTTTCCTATCTGACTTAGAATATATTATGGACATAAAGTTTGAGGAAAAATGGCTTAACTGTGGTTGATAATTGAATTTACAGCTCTTAATGTGTGGAGCAGAAGCCCTTTTGAAACTCCATCAAGTTGATGATGCGGAATCAAGTCTGTTAAACAACCCCAAATTAGAACCATATACTAACTCCTCTTCACAGGCAAGATTTTTTGGGATCCTTTCTGAAGCTTATTCTTTCTTTGTGAGAGCTCAGATTGAGATGGCTGTGGGAAGGTGAGTTCTAAAACTTTAAACCTATGTTTGGATGGGAAGGAAATTAGGGAGGGAAGATTGCTAGGCAATGAAAACTTAAAAATAGTAATAAAAAATTACTATTCTGGGAAATTTTCTTTCTTAGTATCCCCTCCCACCTATTTTCCTCTCACTTTTCATCAGAAATCTAAGATCGCAAAGTTTTCTGTTGGAGAGTGTGTATCTATGATGGATTTGTGTGCAGATTTGAGAATGCAGTTACAGCTGCTGAGAAAGCTGGTCTGATTGATCCTCGAAACATTGAGGTTACCGTTTTACTAAAAAATGTAAGGATGGTGGCTCGAGCTCGAGCTCATGGCAATGATCTTTTCAAATCTGAAAGGTTCACTGAAGCTTGCTCAGCATATGGGGAAGGTTTGAGGCTGGATCCTTCAAACTCGGTTCTCTACTGCAATAGAGCAGCTTGCTGGTTTAAGCTTGGGCACTGGGAACAATCAATTGAGGATTGCAATCAAGCTTTACATTTCCAACCTAATTACACAAAAGCTCTTCTTCGTAGGGCTGCATCTAATAGCAAGGTATTTTGACCTTTTTATCTTTAATACTTGTCATTCGTTTTGTTGCCAAACTTGTAGATACCTCATGTGTCACCCCTTGCTGTATATATTGCAGTTAGAAAGGTGGGCGGAAGCTGTCAAAGATTATGAGATCTTGCGTAGAGATCTTCCGGATGACAGTGAAGTGGCTGAAGCTCTGTTTCATGCAATAGTGGCATTAAAGAAATCTCGTGGAGAGGAAGTGCATGATTTGAAATTTGGTGGTGAGGTGGAAGAAGTATCAAGTCTTGAGCAATTTAGAGCAGCAATAGCTTTACCAGGTAACTGAAAGGGTTGAAGGTTATCTTTGGTCAGTCTGCTTTTTTTCTTGTGAAATGAGATTGACCCTAGGCTTTATAGGTGTTTCTGTTGTCCATTTTGAAATTGCATCTAACCCACAATGCAAGCAAATCTCACCATTTATGGGTACATTATGTGGCCGCTATCCTTCCATTAATTTCCTCAAGGTACTTAACTGACTAACTTTTATCATCTTGATCCCCCAAATATTGAGATAAAGATTCGAGGAGTGCTTTATTGGAGTTTTCTTAATATTGCTTGAAAATTTTGTGTTTGGTTAAAGGTGGATATTCAAGAATGCCCAACAGTTGCAACGGCTGAGAGCATTAGAATCGTACCAACTTTCAAGATCTACAAGAATGGCTGTCGTGTGAAGGAAATCGTGTGTCCTAGTCGCGACATGTTGGAACACTCTGTGAGGCATTATAGCTTTTAGAACTCATGACTTGTACTGCTTCTCTGCTGTATCTCCTGCAATTTCTCTTGCTGTTCAAACCTCTAGTTGAACTGAAACTCTCAAGCTATATACTTTCTCCGAATTCCAGTTTCCTGATCTCATTCCCACCATAAAACGATAAGCTGATTCCTGTGACCTAGCCAGAACAGAACCACATATAATAAAATCTCATTAGTAGCCAATGCCAGTGAAACCCAGAGACGGTCTATTTCCTTTTAGAGTTTTTATTTATTCATTCATTCCTCATTGTTTTCTGGTTCCTTCTTCTCCCATCTCCCTTTGTCAGTTTTCTTTCTTTCTTCTTTCCAGGTCATCTAGGCCAGCTAGTATTATATCCCCATCTTCCATTATGATTTAAAAAACAAAAAATAGGGGAGCATTTTACATGTCTGTACATTTGATTTAATTGGCAGTTTAATTACCCATTAAGTTAGATAGATAGATAGCCAAATATAAAGAGAAAGAGGAGGGGGTTCTGTTGGTAGAGGGGGATCTGTACATGTATATATATTTAATGATACGTACCAACCAAACATTGGAAGCCTTTGAAGGAGACTGAATGAGTGATGGGTGGGCACCTCCTGAAATGAGGATGAATATGTTGTTGTTGTTGTCGTTGTTGTATCTTTAGCCACGGAATCAATAAAATTTCCCATTTTTTCTTGCTGCTGTGTCTATGTTTATGACTGCTTAATAACCAGTAGTGATGACTACCGTAAAATTTTATCATTATCTTGTTAGACCATGTTCATTATGTGCTTTACTGTCTTAAAAATCTCTTCAGCACATCATTAGGGACAGTAGGAGTATAAGAGACAAGCAGTAGACTCCATTCCACACAAATTTAAATTCTCTACATTCATTTTAGTAATTATGTATAGTATACTTAAAAGAGCTAAAAGAGAGAGGCTGCATGTATAGAAGGGGAGAATTACTATGAATCCCAATAAAGAGATTTAATAACCAAAAAGTCTTAATCACAGGTGAGCAACATATACCTGTTGTGATTTTCTACATTGGTGCTCCTTGGTTGTTATTAGACTTTTGGATGATTAAATCCCTTCCTTAAACCCTGAACCCTTATTGTAATTCCTTCGGGAAGAAAAGTGGACTTCATACTGTGGATCAGAATTTTGGAATAGCTTATGGAAGTTCCATAAGTGCTTATAAATCGTGATTCACGGAATACAAAGTAACTTAATATATGGAGGAGTTTTGTCTCGATTTACGTAAATCGGGTTTATAAAATAAGCCAAGTCCAGGCAAACAAGCTAGATTTGATCTCACTCCCCCAACCATATCTCTCTCTCTATCTCTCTAACTGCATCTTGTGCAGTTCCTGCTAGTACTACAGAGGATGGAACTTGGATTCATTTATCAATTATAAACTGAAGTCTTGTTTAATTAGGGAAAGCTGACATGGTGTTTGGGATTGAGTAGGTGGATGTGGCATTTAAGATGAACTGTGTTGCAGCAAAGGCCAGATAAATGTGTTTTCAAGCGAAGGTTTGGTTATTATTGAGGGTGGGGATGATGGATGGAGTGGGTGGTTGATATAATACAAACCATAACTCTTTCTTCTTTTAGCGCTGTGTCTCTCTGTCTGTAATATGTCTCCTTCATATGTCTCCTTCATATATACAATCACCCGTCCTTGATATAAAGGAAACCTGGATGACTTTTTTTTTTATAGAAAAAAATTAAATAAATTATTTCAAAATATTTATATTTATTTTTTTTATACCAAACTAATTTATCTGACTTATAAACTGATATATTATATATAATATATATTATAATTAACTAATTTATTTTGACTTCTTCCAAAAAAAAAAATAGTCAAACTAGGTACTACTAGTGTGTGTATATATATATATATATATAGAGAGAGAGAGAGTAGTTGGACCAGTGCTTCATAATTCAAATGGTGTTTTATTTTTACTTTTTAGGGTTAATTTTTACTTTTTAGGGTTAAGGTGTAATTTTAGTAACGAAGTTTTATTTGAGGAGTATCTGACGTAAATAAATAAGTTTTGGAAGGGGTAAAAATAACAACAAACAATTAAAAAATGTATAAATTTAGCAAAACTGTTAAATTTGATCAAAGGTCGTTGGAGGTTTTCTTCTCTTATAATTTAACGCTGTTAGATTAAATTTAACGGTTATGTTAAATTTATATAATTTTTAATTATTTATTATTATTTTTATCTTACTAAAATTTATTTATACTAGATATCTCTTAAAAAAAAATTCAGTTATTAAATTTAGTCCGAAATCCTTTATTTTTATGCAGGGGCCTTGTTTGATAGATGAGACTTGAGAGAGGAGGGATGATGATGATGATGTTTGACAAGGGAAAAAAAAAAAGAGGTAATGGTGAGAGAGGAAGGGGTTGTGATCACATGTGGGCATTTAAGATGTTGCCCACTCCTTTGAAATGGGGACACACTCTTACCCGGAAAGCCTCCTCAACAAGTTTTTCATTAGTCGGTGCGGCACCTCACACTCCTTTTTGACTTTGCCTTTAGGGTCTGTTTGGTTGGAGGGGAGGGGATAAAAAATGAGTCCTTTCCCTTGTTTGGTATGAAAAGTTAGAGGGGGAGGGGAGCCACATGAGGGGCTTCAAATCCCTCCCTTCTCCTCCATTTTGTTCCCTCTAAATTGGGGGATTTGAAGAGAAGCAAAAATTTGACTATTTTGCCCCCAAGACTTTTTCATATTTCTAGTGATACCCTTGAATAAAAAATAAAAATACACACTCACAGAGTTTTGACCTCGTCTCTCAGCTTCGGTGATGCTTATTTTACACAAAATTATAATCTTATTTTTTTATCAATAATTATTTTAGTAATTCCAACAATATGAATTAAAATAAATTTGTGTCCGTTTGGTAAAACAAATTTGAATTTTGATAATTTATTTGATTTATATTGAGGTGTAAACTAATTTAAATAAATTTCATTTAAAAAAAATTAATTTAAATTATTTATATAAGCATAAAAAATGTAAGTTAGCATATAAGGGTAAAATGATAAATTAGTTATTATCTCCCCTCCCCTCCTCTCCCTCCAATCAAACCAAACAAGGTGATCCCCCTCTTCTTCCATTCCCTCCCTTTAAATTCGAACCATTTTTAGGTGGATCTCATTATTTTTAAACACTTGTTAGATTAAATTACTTGTTAGTAGATGAATGCCAATTATATATATGTGTGTGTGAAACGAGGAGGGGGAGGGGGAAGGGGAAGATGCATATTTTATTTAATTAATCAAATCTGACTATAATAAGAAATCTTGTAGTGTTCTAGAAATATTGATATAATGATTCAAAACTCTAGTATAATTTTAAAACATAAAGACAGCAGATAATTAGATAATCAAGATTATTGAAATATTCTATTTTATTGAAAATAAATAAAATTTAAAATAATTCTAAGAAAGATAATAAATGGGAAAAGTTTAGAAAAATGCTCTGAAAATATTTAAAACTCATCTCAGTTTTGTTTATTTTACTTCTATTTATTACATTTGAATATTTGATAGGCAAATGACATGTTTTAGGGACCACTGATGATTTGGGATTTTTGAATTCTAAAAGTATTTAATTGATTTTTTTTCTAAAAAAGTTCAATTAATTTTAATACATTAATTAATTTATTAATTAATTTTAAGAGATAACCTTTCACAAATAATTTTAAGGGTTAAGGTGCAATTTTTGCAACGAAGTTTTGCCTGAGGTGCGTCTGACAAAAATAAGTTTTGGAAGGAGCAAAAATAACAATAAACAATCAAAACTGATGCAAATTTAACAAAACCGTTAAATTTAATTTAATCCCGTTAGGGGTTTTCTACTCTTATAAATTAACTCCTTTAGGTCAAATTTAATGATTTTGTTAAATTTGCATCATTTTTAATTGTTCATTGTTATTTTTATCTTTTCCAAAACTTATTTGTGCCATGCTTCTTAGGAAAAAATTTATTGTTAAATTTGCACATTAACCCTAATTTTAATAAAATAATTTTAAATATAAAAGTATGTCTTATCCCATGTTTCATCAATTTTATTATTTACTTTTTAATTGATTTGATAAAAGGGAAAATGGTTAAAAAATACATTTTAAGCAAATTAATTGTTAAATGGTACCAATGTGTAAGCAAGCATCCATCATGTGCAATCAGCATCCACATGTGCAAAAAACATCCCTGCGAAAGTGCAAACACTATCCCTTGTGTGCAAAATATCATCCTTCGTGTGAAACATATCATCCGCCCGTGTGCAACATACCACCCACCGTGTGTAATGGTAACAATGAGCAATTAATTTATTTGCAAGGTTTTTTTTAGCAATTATCCCTTGATAAAATTGTTGAAAAATATTTCTAGTAATTTGAATAATAATTATATTATAGGAAAGGACTGATCATTAAGATTTGGGCTTCAAGTTGGCGGGTGAATTAATGGGTAAGAGTTTTTCATTCACATGAAAAAAATTCTGCAAAGTCATGTGGAAGCAAACTGTCTGTTTAAAAATCACAGGATTTTAAATTTTAATTATTTGTTAATTGTATTTTTAGCTAATCTAATTACATGTATAAGAGCTTGTTTGGAATAGCGGTTGAAAATTTTATAAGTGCTTATGAATTGTAATTCACGGAATACGAAGTAACTTTTACGGTTTACGAGGTAGCTTTTACGGTCTACGAGATAAATATATGGAGGAGATTTGTCTCGATTTACGTGAATCGGGCTTATATAATAAGCCCGATTCGTAAAAGTAATAACAAACAAGCACTAAATATCATATTCTAATAGTATTTGAGAGGTATAAAATGATGTATAAGAAAAAGTGTGTGGTGACGTGACGTCGAACGACTTTGGTGTAGTGTGAGAGAAGGCCCACAGTGTAAAGAAAAACATGGAAGACAAAGTAACAGAAAAGGACTGTCCCATGTACCAAAAAAAAAAAAAAAAGGACTGTCCCTCCAAAGAATCTTTAATTAAAAGTCTCATTTTTATTTGGCGAAATGATACAAATTAAAATTCTCAAAAAAGAAACAAGCAGACACCTCAAGTCCTCAATCATCTCAGGCCACTGTGCCAACTGCCACCACTCCAGTACTGTGTACGACATCATCCTCGTAGGTCGTTTTGATCCGCTCACACCAAATTTTGCTCTCCTTGCCAACTGCCAGCACTCCAGTACGGTGTACGACATCATCCTCGTAGGTCGTTTTGATCCGCTCACACCAAATTTTGCTCTCCTGGTCCTGGCTGAGGTTTAGTTTTGATTATGGGCGCACCATTTTAGTTTCGGGCGCCCCATTTTAATTTTAAAGAGCAGTTGCCAACAACTTAGAGGCTGTTTGGGACAGTTTTTTTGGATCGGACTTATTATATAAGCCTGATTTACGTAAATTGAAATAAATCTCCTCCACATATTTATCTCGTAGACCGTAAAAGCACCTCGTAGACCATAAAAGCTACCTCATAGACCGTAAAAGTTACTTCGTATTCCGTGAATCACAATTCATAAACATTTATGGAGCTTCCATAAGCTAATCCAAACAAACTCTTAATATTACAAACGAGAAGTCTAATAACTTAGAGTTTGTTTAGGATTATGTTTGTACCTCTTTATAATGTTTATTTATATAAATCGAGATAAAACTTTACTTACATATTTACTTTATATACTTTAAATTATAATTAAAAATATACTTTTAAAGACTCCAATCACTATTACAAACAAACACAATATCACAAACGATAATGAACTCATAATTCACTACTTATAAAGGAATTTTTATTTTGTGTCACTAAATTACAAGGTGATTGACAGTTTGACAGTAAACTTTGTTAAATGGACAGTTAATTTATATAGAAAATGTTTGATTAAATTTGATATTTTTTAAAGTGTAAACTAATCTTTAGTATTAAAATTTGATTTAAGTGATTTAGTACTTTGTAATTTAGATTTAGTTATAGTGGAGAAAAACTGGGATCATTGATTGCTGAACATGTGTTGAGGTGCTGGGTATTATTAGAAGCACCTAAGATCTTAATTATATTTTGTCTACTTTGATGAGATAAAAGTAGTAATTATTTAAAAAAATGGAGAGAAAATATATGATGATGTTATTGGAAGGGGACATGTAAAGGCAATGTCACGCCATTGAATTGATGTTACAGCTTATCTATATTTTTGACGTTGGCCAACAAAACGGCAAGCCGTGACTTGTTAGGAAAGAGGCTTTGCTTATACTAATACGCCAACCATTGACTCGTACTGCTACTCAAATTTCTCTCTCTTGTCCCCACAAAAAACTTCTTTGGAACACTTCACTGCACGCCCTCGCAAATTATTTTCAATCGAGTCTGAAACTTCGCTGGCTGGCTGTACTCTTAAGAGTAAACTGAAATTAAAATATGTGGACGAAAAGATAATTATGTTTTTATTTTATAAGTTAAATATAATTATTTATAAGATATATATGAGAATTTATTAATCAAATATACTTATTTATAAGATAAAGAAGGGAAACTATAAAACCATTTCAGCTATGTACAAGACAAAGAGCATATTCACAAGAATAAATGTTATATTCACAATAATACATGCTATTTGTAAAATAAATATGAAAATTTACAAGTTAAATATAGAGAATTTATAAGATTGTCTCAACTATGTACAAGATAATGGCATAAATGCCTTTTCAGCCAAAAAAAACGTAATTTTAATTTAGCCTTAAGGGGTGCTCTGAAGTTTAAAAATTTTTTGGGGCTGTTTGAAAATAATTTGTTACATAAGGGTGCAGTGAAATTTTCCCCCTTCTTATTTTTGTTCCCCCCCAGCCTTCTGGTTACTTTCAGCATAAGGAAGTAAAAATATTATTTTATCATATATTGTGTATCATTAAATTATATATTAATCTACAAGTTAAAGTCAAGTTAATCAGTTTAGAGAAAAATAATAATTATCAATATTTTAATATAATTTATTTAACTTCCTTAATCTTCTAATAAAAATCAATGACTCTAATGGAAAGGACTGGCGGAGTAGCTTTAATACTATTACTAAGTTGTGTTGAGCAACTGAAAAAAGCTTACATGACGAACCCGAAAAGTTGTAAACTTGTAATTATAGGATTAGTATTAATCATATACCAATAGGGAACCTTCATACATTATCCCAAAATAAAAAAGCTTTATTAGTTGATATTAGAACCTTATCTTTTCCATATTCTTATCTTACAATAGGCTTATATTAAATTGTTCTTTAATTATGGTCCTCTAAATTTAAGGATGAATTGAAACCGTCAATTTAAAGGATTAGGATATACCATATGGAAAGAGAAATGATGTATACACCCACTTTTCTCGTAACTTGTCTCTTTCTACTGAACATGGGACTGTCTCGTTAAGCATGTCACCCTAGGACTAAAAGGGGAAATCTAAAAAGAATGTGGATGTAAGAATAAATATACTATTCTTTCACATATCCTTAATATAAAACTTATTCACCTAATTTGATTAGATTTAAAAAAAATAGTTAAATTAGTTAATATAACATGTATATTTTAAAACATCCTAGAGGTCTAAATCCCTCATTCTATCTCTTCTTTTATTATTATTGAAAAAATATCAATAAGATTAAATTAGAATAAGATAGACAAATATGAAAAAATAAGTCTTATACTTAAAACTAGGATTAACTTTTCAAATAAGTCTTACATTAAGGATTCAAAGAGAATAATGACTGATGAACTATCAAGATCTATAACATGTTAATTAAGGACACGTTAACTTAACAAAATAGGATCATAGGATAATTCCAACCCAACCACACATCGTCACAGGTAAGAATTCATGGGAAAAAGAAGGAACTCTACAGAAACCTTTTCTCTTTTTATTTTTCTCAATTTTCACTCTTTACTTCCAGAATTCAAAATCAGTAATAATCACTTAGCAGTTGAAGAGCTTCATGTACTGAATGAGACAGATAAATGACTATCATATGTTATATTCATACAAGATCCGAGATAACTGATTCCAAGGGAAGAAAGAAAATAACAGGAAACTGCAATCTATGAGGAATAATAACTTCAAATGTTCAGACTCCAATTCCTCCAAATTTCCATTTCAAATTGACAATTAATACTAATAGCATACATTTTTGCACCATGGTTATTTTGAAGCCAAAAGTTTCCGTCATTGCAATTAGGCTCCACTAGCATATAATCGAGTCCACTCTTTTGCTGCAAATTGCAAAGCAACATTGCCAATAAGACACATTTAAAATGTTATGACATCATTAACAAGTGATTTCTGAACAATCATAGACAGAAAATATACCAGTTTCAACAGCCTCGGCCTCATTTGTTTTCCAATGCTTGGCAATGTTCTCAGAAAGTGGATCGTCTGGGTTGGGTGCACTGAGAAGTGCTTGGATGCTAAAACAGGAACACCGAGAAAGCTCCTAGTATCAGTTCATAATTTTCTTTTTGATAAAGAGCAGATCACTACAATATTTTCTATCTGCTAGCTTATGACATTTTCTTCACTCTCTCTCTCTTAATGGAAGAGGGATGCTCTAATGACCAAAACTAACATCCAGTAACACTTAAGTTGAGCCAGAAGTTAATATTTCTACATAATTCATTCATTCTTTCAATTTTTTCTTTTTTTGTTTCACACCAAAATTTTTGCAAATACCTATATAAATCTACCCCATATTTTTCAGGAAAAAAGTACGCTGAGATTGAAATTCACAATACCTCAAAAGAACAGTGCGTATCTGAAGAGCAGGACTCCACTTATCTTTCAGAATATCAAGACATATCCTCCCAAGCTGACATTAGACTTGAATTGTAAGAAAAGGATTACCACAGAAGAAGAAGAATGAAAAAAGTAGAGAAAAGATAGCACACCTTATCAATATTGGGATGATATATTTTAGTCAGAAACCTAACCTGTGAGAAGCAATGCACACTTTGATCAAGAAACAATGGAAAACATTATGTCACGTCCGTACCATACTCTTTGGTACCATTAAAATCCACAAAACATTCATTGGCAAAAGGCCCCTGGAGGAAACTGCAGAATCACGTGTGACTGGATTGTGGCCAAACAAATATGATGATTATAGCACTCCTTCACAACAAGTGTAGAGAAAAGACAAAAGAGAGCCCAAAAAACATTTCAAACCACAATCAGATGGGAAGAAATGCTGGAGGTGTACCATCTTTAAATCCCTCAAATTAGCAATGGCCTTACCATGCTTGTTCAAATAAATGTTCTAAACCCAAAGGAAATCTTCAAAGCCATATCAGACCACAGTAAGTTGAGTATCACAATACTTCAACCCATGAGTAAGTAGCTACATTTGAGGGAAATGGAGAAAATGCCATATTTAAAACAGTCACAAATTCTTGTTATTTCAGATCCAACAATGGGAGGCAAGCAAGAAATGAAGATTGAACAAGAAGACAATTTGTTAAATTGCATTTCTTCAGGATTGAGTCAGGTGACACTAAGAAAAAACTAGCGGGTCATCAAAAAATAAAACAAATCAAAATCATTGATTAACTTAAAACATACAGTAAAAAAAAAAAAGATAGTATTAGCTTGTTTGGTCTGGCTTTCACTTATGCATAAGCCCGATTTACGTAAATCGGGATAAAACTCCACATATTTACTTCGTAGACCGTAAAAATTACCTCGTATTCCGTAAATCACGATTAAAAAGCATTTATGGAGGCTATCCAAACATACCATATCACTTCTTTAGGAGGAAGAATCAGACAAGATATACTTCAGAGAACAAATATAATTACCAAATTATTAGATGAAATACCTTAGGAGCAGCCATTGGATATTCCTCCGGCAAAAAAAGTTCTAACTTGAAAACACCTCCTAGCAATACAAACCAGAAAAACAAAATATTAGTCAAACAAAAAATTCAAAGTGTGGATGTGGAGAGATGGGTCACCAGATCAACAAAGACTAGGTTGTTAGTATGTCAGATCAATAAACTACGAATTCATCATATTAAAAAGGATAAAATACAGACTGCCCATTCTTGCACATGCAAACTCAGAATCAACAAAAGGGGAACCAAGACCTATACCTCTACCAATAAATCAGATTCATCATCTAGCCATTCCAAGAAAACTATCCTCCCTCTACAGATAAACCCTTATTTTATAGACTTCCCCTTTTCCCAATAGCAACTCAGAACTTCAAAATCTAGTAAGAATAATCAAGCATAATGATGCAGCCAATGAGCAGATAGAATACTAGTCATCATACCCATTGAATCAAATGCTCTAAAGCTTGCGACAAGTTATTCACAGAGAGAAAGCAAAGGATAAAGATAAGGGAAGTTCCCCTTTCCAACCCCTTGAAGCTTAACTTTCAATACGAAAATTCAAAATGCAGGGCATATAAGAAATCTCTAAATGGGCAAGAATATCACAAGAAACTTAAACAGTTAGTTATCCTACAACATGTCGTAATTCCTTTTCCATTTTTTTGCATCATATTAAGTCATTAACTGCTAAAAAGTGGCAATCTCACGCATGACCAGAAGCCCAATTGCAATTCCTATTTTGATCATATTAACTGCATGATCATATCATAATTCCTAGGAGAGAACAAATTTTGTTTAAAAACAAAATCTCAACATACCTTTCATGAGTGATCACAATACCATATCAAGTAGTTAGGAGAAACAAATGGCTTTCAACAACGACAAAGAATGAAAAGAGTAAAATATCAGACCACATATCCCATGCTGACAACAAGAGAGTAGTAAAGCCAACCAATGATTAAAACTGATTTCTTAACTCCATACTTTCCCCTTCTTACTTTCAACTCAATTATTGATATTTTAATATTTTGCGGCCAAAAAAAGTATTGTGGTCTTCAACCTCCAAAGACAGCAACTTGTGGCACAAAAATAATGCAATTAAAGAGGTTAAATCTTAGTGAGAGCAGCACATCAAAAAAATTTTGATGAATAGAAATAGATTGCTAAATAAAACCAGGAACGCAGCTTAAACACATGAATGACTTCACACTTAATTTCATCAGCAGAAAATGTTTCAGTATAAAAATTTATAGAAATAAATTTAAAAAATATTTATGGTGTATAATTTAAATATGCAGTGCACAATATCAATCCTATTAGGCATCTTGTGATAAACCATACATAACTAATACAATGCATGGGAATGTCACCTAATAAAGATTGATTATTTAAGACTAAAGAAATGTGAGGAAAATAACAACAGCAAACCAGATTTCTGACAAACAAACGAAACAACGGTGCAACAATATACTAAAGTTGATCTATACACAAAAACAAAACATTGTAAGTGGAGCTCTCAGATAAAAGTTGATGAGATAAGACAGCTCTTACAAGAAGAGCTTCTATGGTGGTTATCAAATACAATTTGATATTCCAATATTCCACCTCACCACTCAATCACATGCCCAACACCACCAGCAACAATTGCACGTGCAACTAAGCCATAATCGGAGTAGTAAAATGGAAATTTCACAGCAAAAAGGGAAAGCAAGTAGGGGTTCTGCCAGGATCATTCCTTATTCAGATTTGATTACATAACATAAATGCTTGTGGATATCAACATAATGCCTAAAAGACCCACATTATATAGAAATTGATTCCATATTTCTAGTACATACAAAATTATTGCCTTGTAGTGTAGTGCAAAATTTAGGAATATATTACTACCTTCATAAGGTGACTGTGTTGGTCCAAGGATCATCACGTTGAAATATCTCATATTGTCTTCTGAAGGCGAAGCACTAATTCCTGGGGCTGCACAAGGAAGCGACATAAAAAAAAATTGAAACCATATCGAACACACAATCTTGGCAAGAGGAGTAAAAGAAAGAAGGATAGGCAGCCCTTGCATCATATATTGCGCAAAACCACCAAGATGAGTTTTGATTTTACAAATATTAGCCTAGGTGAAATTCATATCACCAAATAAGTTCCACAAAAAGGCCCTTTAAAATTAGAGCGGGATTCGATAGCACTTCAGCAGGAGATATTCATATTTCGCCGGTTGAGATGAATAGGATGGCAATTACCTGGCTCGCTGAGAAGCCGCTGAGTTTCCTGTTGAAATCAACAATAAAAAAAAAATGACCAAGGAATTCAAAAAGAACAAATTCAAAGAAAAACTCAGTTCAGCCAAGGAGATCAAAACCAAAAGAGGGAATAGAATACCCGATTAAGCATATAACTTTTTTACCTCTCACTATCAGTAAATTGAAGCCACATATTGACATAAAACTAAACTGCGCTGAAATTCACCTTGAATTAACTACGCAGTTCTTCTTTCAATCAGGTTATTCAGCCGTACGAAATTCATAAATCAACGGAACCCGAAATCACACCAAGGTTTCGAATTACTTTTCATTACCTTTCTTTTACCCATCAATTAAACAAGCCGATCAGAGAAATGCAAATGGGATCTTGACAAGAAAATCGATACGAACCTTGATGATTCTTCGGGGGAGATTACTGTTGGCCATGATCAAGGTCGATTGCAAATCACGCAATAGGGTTTTGAGAGAAAGAGAGAGACAGAGATGGAGAGGCCTTTCTCTCACTAAGACCAGCGGAAAAAGGATCGAGGGTTCGATTGATAAAAGAAACTTCTTAATTGTGTATCATATTTTCAAAAAAAAAAAAAAAAAGAGCTACCAGTTTTATACGATAAAATAATCTAAAGAAATTACTTTTATAAACAAGATCGAAAATGACATTAGCTCGTTTAGATTAGCTTATGGGAACTCCGTAAGTACTTATGAATTATGATTTATAGAATATGAAGTAATTTTTACGGTCTATGAGGTAGTTTTTACGGTCTACAAGGTGCTTTTACAGTCTATGAAATAAATATGTGGATGAGATTTACGATTCGATTAAACTCATCCAAACGAGCTAATATTGACCACCAGTCTGAGATTTTTTTCCCGAAAGCTTTTTTTCGTTATATATATTCAATAATTATATAAATTTAGATTTTTTTATTTTAATTTAAAATAATTGTCATTTTTTATTTTTTTTCTTTTATGTAACATGGATTTTTTAATTTTAATCTTCATTTTTTTCGTTATAAATAATCAATAATCATATAAATTTTATATTTTCTTCATTTAAAAATATTTAATACTTTAGATATTTTCTTTTAGTTTAAAATAATTGTCATTTTTTAATTTTAGTAGAATTAAAATTATTTTGAATACTTTTATATTTCATTTACAAAAATAATGATCCGTGTAAGATGGATTTGCAGGCTCTGATTTCTGCAGAAACTTTAGCATTATTGTCCTCTCTTCGTCTAGGGTAATTTCTTATAAAAGGTACAGATTGGATCGAAATATAGTAAATTAGTCATATTAGTATATATTTTCTTTTAGTTTAAAATAATTGTCCTCTCTTCGTTTTGGATAATTTTCTTAATTTATATTACAGAAACTATAAGGACTAAGCTCCAAGTTAAGTGAAAATGTAACGATTAAATAATTAATTTTTTTATTTTTTAAATTTTAATCTTTTAACGTACTTTTCACTTTTATAATCCTCTTTAGAAGATGTTGCTTATACTCAACCAGCTAACAGTATGTTAGTGTTTAATTGTAATAGCGATGACAACTTTTAAAATTAACTTTTCAATCATAATTTATTATAAAAAATACTTATAAACTTTTGAAAAGTGATCTCAAATATGTTTTTAGTAACTTCTAATTATAATTGAATTAATTAATGTGTTTCTTCCGTTTTCTCTTTGAAAAATAACTCTATTAATCATTTTGATTTTCTTCCTTCCCCGGGGTAAACATAAGTTGATGAGATTCCCATTAATTTGTATATATCCATTGAATAGCTAATCAAATTAGCTTATATTAATTACAATTTAAAATTGAGAAAAGTACTTTCTTACGCTAAAAGCTAAAAGAAGAATACCAATAAATTATTAGTTTAGATAGTAAGGAGCCTAACCTCTTATAAGAAAGAGAATACTAGTTCGAATTTTAGGAAGTGCACTTATTTAGAGATGTAAGAACCTTTTGCCTTCTAAACTTCGAGAAGAAACCCTTGATCAATTCAAAAAAAAAAAAGGCTACGAGGATATGTTTTGATCCTAAATACATAAGAAATTTGAGGAAAGAGATATAAAAAACTTGGCATAAGTATTTTTTAATACAAAATTTCTATATATTTTGTCTCTCAAAATTATAATTTTTTTTTCTAATTTAACTTTATTTATTATATATATTAAGGGAGTTTTCTATAAGGAATAATTTTCAATATAAATAATTAAAAGGAGTATTTTAGTATAAAAACTAACATATGATTACCCCAGACGAAGAGAGGACATTTAAAAAGAGTACACATGTGATTTTATTTTATTTTTTTTACCTGAAGAGTAAACGTGATTAAAATATGGTTTCGTGTTATTTTCTTGGGCCAAATATGTGGCCTCATCTGCATCCACGTAAGCAGGTGAGTTATATATATATATATATATATTCCCACACAGTAAAATAAGATCGTGGCTGCCTTCTTGTACTCCCTCCGATTTATAAGTTACTCTTATAAAAATTCTCTGATACACAATATATTCTCAGAACAACAACAATCACCTCTCGGACAAGGGCAAGTTACTAAGTCTTAGTGATCCGGGCTTTCTGTAGTTAAACATGTATGCGTGTGACGCTTTGAGTGGTTGGATGAAGAAGAAGAACAAGCGGGATGGACGGGGAAGGGCAAGCTTCCATCACTGAAGTTCTCGTCGGATGAATATACAGCGTGGTGCATGCCTTGCATGAACTCTCTCATTGTCAAACTTCTGGGGAAATCCATTAGCCTTCCTTTTATACGACAAAGGCTGAAACGTGTAACAATATCCCTAATTTTAATTCCTAAGCTTTAAATAATAATATTATATTATTTATCAAATAACTTAAGATTTTAAGGAAGATTGCGTGAAATCTTGAAATATAGAAGGGAAAATTGTAAAAAAAAATACTTTTGAGGTAAATTAATTGCCAAATGTTACCACACGTGCAAACAATCTTCCGTGTGTTCAAAAATCTTCCATACGAACATGCAAATATCTTTGGTATGTGTGCAAAATATCTTCCGTTGTATGTAACAGATCTTTCATGGTAGTATTTGACAATTAATTTACCACAAATGTATTTTTTAGCAATTCTCCCAATATAGAATTGAGAAAAAAATGATTAAAAATTGAAGTGGAAAATCCTAGTCAGGATAAACTGGCCTGATTATATTTTGTAAGGTATATAATTATATTTTATAAAAGAAAAATATAAAAATTTATTATAGTTGATGTTTACTGATATATGATTTAAGTTAATGGAATTAATTCATGATAATTGAAATTATCATGTAATTATTTTATTTTTTTAACATCATTGTGTAATTATTTGAGTTATGAGAAATTACTTAAAATGGGATAAAATTTTAAGGATATAAATCCAAATCATAATTGTCACGAGAAGGAGAAAATTAATAAAAATGTATCGAATTAAATAAAAGTATTTAAAGTTTTTTTTATATAACATATTATAATCAATTCAATACTATGAGAATGATATGGGAGTAAAATACATAAATGTGGCTCAATTTTCTGAATTTTCAGAAGAGTGCTTGAAAATACACACACACACAAACTTAAAACTTAAAAAAGAAAGTAGAAAGTTATATAAAAAAAAAGGACGACTTGAGAAAAAGTGTGTGTATAAAATGTTGAAGATTGTTGTTGGATGGGGGAAAAATTGAAGATTAAATGGTGGGAGTCACGTGACCCACCCACCCACCCATTTAAACCCATTAAAACATCCTCTTTTAATTCTCCCCGCACACATTGAAACACACAGGAAGTAGCGACCTTCTTATTTTTTTCCTGCAACACGCCTCTTCTTCTTCGTTCTTCCAAGGTAGCGCCAAGGGAGTGAGAGAGAGAAGGGAAAGAGGATAAAGGGAGAGCTTGCTTGGTTTTCTTGGATATTTGGATTTGATTTGTAAATTGTAATTGAGCTTGGAGCTTGGATTCTTAAAATAAATTTAGTTTTGATGAAAGGTAACTACTTTCCACTTGTTACGTGTGTTGGTAGGTTATTTGTGAATATTTTATGAAATAATTATGAAAATAAAAATAGTATATTGATATTGATTAGATATTTAAAAGAGTACTTGAAATGTTATTGATATTGGGAAAGTTATCATGATATTGATGGATATTTTGATAGAAATTGTCTTATAAAACATAATTGTGAAATATATACATATATATGTACACGTATGAGTTGAGGATTGAGATATTATGGCATGTATATGAAGATGATTTGATTAGCATCGTATGAATATGAAAATCTTGAGAAATTCTTATTGAGCTATTTATTAATAATTATTGTGATAATTGGATTGAGATGAGATGGAGTAGTTTGTTTTACCACCTGGTATAGCCTCCTTTATGCACGATGATTGACTTTTTATTGTCCCACTAGTTCAATGAGGGACTGTTTCACTAGTTTAATGAGAGACTGCCCCACCAGTTCAATAAAGGACTATGACACCCCACTAGTCTAATAAGGGAAAAAGACCCATGGTCTAGGCATATACCTTGTGAATTTTGGCTGGTCCTTATCACATGACTAGTGAGCTTGGGAGTGGCCAGTAACATGGATAATAACTTAACCCATGGATTTAGTCGGTGGAAATAAGGTGTTTCGGTTGGATTGATAGGAGGCAACTTAAAAATTGTGATACAGAATTGTGATACAGGATTATGATACGTAATTCGTGATACATAATTTGTGACATGAAAATTGTTATACAAATTGTGATATGTAAATTGTGATATAGAAATTGTGATACTGAATTTGTGATACAGAAATTGTGATATGAAATTTATGATTTAGAAGTTTGTGAATTATATCTCTAATACTTTGTTATATAAGTTATTCCACTAGGCACTTCACGAGCACATATTAGCATGTGTAATGAGTTGGGTAGCTAGTTATTGAGGCTTTTGTCTCATCCCATTGATTTAACATTTTTCAGGTAATAATACTTTTTCTAGTCAATTTGGGAAGATTCTGGAGACTTGATTATTTGTGATACTCTTTGTAAAGCCTCCTCCTTTTTATTTATGTGGTGAATTGTTGTGTATTGCTATTGCAAGGCTCATCTTACATGCACTGATGTGATATTATAGTTTGGATTATACTGTTTTCTATCATGGATAAGTAACTCAAGTAAACATTTAAGAAAATTGTTGTTTAAGTATTTTGATAATTGAGTTTGTGGTCGAATGATTATGTTATGGACTTTGAGAAGTCCAAGGCCCAATGTTTTTAATTAATTAGGGTTTGATTTGCAAAGTAATGAGAAGAATTTTATTATCCATGATAAATTTTAAATGACTAGTCTATTATTTTCCATTATGGATAGATATTTGGAGTGATTTAAATCCTTTATTATCATAGTAGTGTTTTCAAATGGTTAGTTAAATTATATTTCTACCATGATTAATATTTAAAAAATGAGTTATAATCTTTTCTATTACGGTAGACTTACGGATTTAAATTTTCCCTTTTAGCCATTGTATTGTTTATTATAAGAAGATTTGATTGTGTGGAGAATTGAGTTGTAACTAAAGGATTTTACAGAACGCATGTGGAGTATCCCTCATAAATCGATCAAGGTAATGCCACTAAGCAATGGATATTATATAGTTTATTTTTCTTCTGCAGAAGATCGATATTTCACTCTCCAAGAAGGACCTTGGATGATTGCAGATCATTATCTCTAGGTTTAGAGGTGGCGCCCTAATTTTAATCCTTGGAAAGCTGATTATTAGAAATGCAAAGCAGTATGCATCCGCATTCCAGATCTTCCAGCAGAGCTTTATAGTGTTGAGTCTCTTCGTAGATTGGTTAATCTGGTTTGGAAAAAGTTGAAAATTGATTGGACAACAGCTTTCTCTGAGAAGGGAGGTTCTATGAAGATTTGTGTTAAGCTGGATTTGCAGAAACATTTTCTCTTGGGTTTTAATCACTTTGATGAGAATCAAAAACTCATGTATGAATAGAGCTGGGAAACAGGGCCGGGAAACAGGGCCGGTCTTTTTAGATCTGGGGTAAGAACAACAACTGTTTTTTAAGGTCCAACCTTTAAGCATACTGGCTAAGGCTGGCCGGAAGCCAGACGCCTTTCCAGTATTAATTTGTAGGGACAAATTGTGAGGCCTCGCAATATTCAATGGTGTTCTCCCCCTGTTGGTGGGGTCAGGGTTATTGTGGATGGAGCTTATTCTTTAGGACATGGAGCAGGTAGCAGCGAAATTCTACAAACGTCAGATGGCTCTTTCTTAGAAGGCTTTATATTTCATTCGTCGGAGGGAGACAATCTCTCAGCTGAATTATGGGCTTTGATATTTAGTTTGAGAATGGCATAGGAGAGAGGGGAAAATAAGGTTATAGTCGAGACTAATGCTGCAGATGTATTTCGTCTCCTCCAAGTGCATGAGGTAGAAGCTCACGCAGATGAAAACTTAATATTGCAAGCTCAGGAACTGGTAGCAAGGAATTGGCAAGTTAATGTCCAACTTATTCTGCGATCAGCTAATGCCATGGCGGATTATCTTGCTAAACAAGCTATAAGAGCAATGCTAGGTTTCTACTCCATCATGAATCCAACAGAGGAATTGCTTGATTTGCTTCATATGGATTGTATTGACCCTACTGATGTTGGGTAGTTAATTTGAAGATTTTCTCCTCCCTGATTATATATATATATATATAAAAGATTAGAGGACTAATATATTTATCGATCATGAGTATTACTTTCTTCTTTTACCTAAAATCCAGATTATTAATTCAATGATATTGAGATTGAAGAATTTAATTGCATTACCTTTTTCGTTGGTAACAAATTGCATTACCCTTTTCCCCCCCTATTTGATAAGCAAATGTATATTCCTATTTGAGGTAATCTTGTTTGAGACACTGTCGGGAATTAATATCATTGTGACGGGCAAATGTAGGCACCTCTTCTAGCTTGGATTCAAACTTTAGGTTGCTATGTTGTGAGTGATTAGCCCTGAAGCTGATAATATGGGTTCAACCCTCAGGTCGCGAATTATGGCAGGTTAGGGTTGGGAGTTTCTAGCCCACAAAAATGTGGGTTGCATAGGCCCACACCATATAGCCAGTGGGTTGGCGAGTTGGCCTGCACATTTTTTTTTAAAATGATAATTCCACAAAACTTGTAAGCCCCACACTCTCACCTTGGTATTTCCCAATCCCAAAGAGAAAAAATCTTAGTCTCATTCCTCATTTTTTAAACCAAATTATTATATCTTGATTGTTTGAAAATGATTTGATGTTTTTTACTAGTAAACTTTGGCAAAATTTGATAACTTTAGTTCTTTAATTGTGAACTATATTTTTAAATTTTTATAAGTGGAATGGTTGATGGAAGAAAGGAAAATTTGATGACTCATATATGTGTCTCGGACCTTCAGACGTCTTAAGAAAATAGAAAATAAAAGATTATTTTAAAAAAAATGTGGGCTCGCTGGCTGCCTCTCCAACTCGCCACTGCGAGTTAGGGTTGACATTTTGCCAGTCCGTAAAAGTATGGGCTACACAAGCCTGCACCGCCTAGCCCACGGGTTGATGTGGGGCACCCGCAACCCATAGGCTGACACGCATTCTCAACTCTAACTAGCCTATTATGTTAGACCTAATCCCCATTGGTTGCATTGCCTTTTAATAAAACTAATTTAATTAAAACTGAAAACTAATTAAAATAAAATGTGTATAGAATTACTTTTATTCTAATTCCTTAACCATGAGAGCACATTAAGGATCATAGAGAACAAGTAATTATTGATAAAAATCATTTTCTGTTAATTAATAAAACACAAATAATTAAAGACGTCAGTTTTACAAATTAAACAACAATTTGTTCTCATTCATATAGATCCAACAATCCAGCAATATTAATTATAAACATGAGTTACGTTGCTCATGGTGACAAACATTAATTAAATATGGCAATAATTACATTGGCAAAACAAATTATATTCCTTAACCTCTCCAGACTCAATCATCAACCTTAATGTTAAAGATATCATATTCCTTAACCATTTGAACACATCGAGGGTCAAATTCTTTCGACATGAACCCTAAGGGCCTGACGAAATGAGTCGAGAAAGATGAGAGATCTGTGCTCATCGTCACCGTGACCCTGTCGCCCCTAGCCGCCACGGTCTCAGTGCAGCTTGGATGAGTAGTTTGATCAGTTAATATTTCGCAATAATCACTCTTATGATCACCTTCCATGGGAATGACGTATATGCCATTTTGATCTGTTATTCCTGTGTTGGTGTATGTCACGCTGCCTAATTCTGTTGGTTTGCATTGCAAAATCACTTTAACACCTGCGTAAATAAATGTGTACATATAAATTAAAATAATGTGTCATTAATTTTATATTAGTAATACATTCACTTGGTTCAATTTAATTATTTTCTATGAAAAAAATTGGTGAACTAGGTCCCATTGTCTCTAGGATTCGGATAAATATTTCAATTCAAAGAATAATTATAGACTTATTTAATTTGTACAATGTCATTAGGGGTTTGGGATGACTTTTTCTTCACTAAAGCTGACTTCCTCAACTCTAAGACCTAAAATTATATTTGGGATGGCTTCACTGGTAAATGACTTCTAGACAAAAAGTGGAGTTAAAGTTGCATTGGACACCTTTTTTTTCTTACTTTTATTTATATTTGAATTTTATGAAACTAACTTTTAAAATTATCATTCTTGCAGGTTTTTGTCAAATTTTTTATATAAGTCTATCCAAACATAAATTACATTATACTATTTTAGTTTGCAAAAGAGAATTGAGAATTTGGGATAAAAGTTATATCACTTTTGCATATGTTAATTCAAGAAAGAAAGATAGGTAAAAGAGAGAGATTCCAAAGTTCAACATAAAATTAAGCAGTTTCTTGTAAGAAAAAAATTTAGAAAAATACTTTCAAAATTTGAAAGTTTTCAAATAAGTGATTTCCTATTAAAATGAGTTGTGAATTGCTAATCAAGTATAGTTAATACTTAATATATTATAGAAAACAAAATTAGTTTGAAATTTTGAAGGTTTTTTTCCTGAAATTTTCTCTTTCTCGTTTGTCACATTGAATTTGAGGAATGAATCACGTTATTTATAATCATGTACATTAAAAGATTTCATTAAGAACGTTACCTTTCAAAGGAATGCTAGTTCTAGTCTCTTGTTGGAAGCGACAAGGGTCACAATAAATCCTTCCTTGAATATTGTAAGTGTTATTATCGCCATGAACAAACCCTAGCAGAGCTGAGAAGCAAAGGGCAGAAACAATGAGAATCACCAAAGAAGATGGCTTTCCCATTTTTTATTTTTTGGTTGTTGTTTAGGGTTTTGAAATGTTTCTGCCCTTTGCAGCTAATACATTTGGATCTTTCTTAGCCTTAAATAAAGACAAAGCAAAGAAAACAGGTTTGTTTCTTCAGTTTTTATTTTCTGGCCATATGGTAAATATAGGGTTTAACTATCTTGGAGGGTAAAGACTGGATTTGTATTTGATCAATTTTCCTTCACATATTTTGTTTGATCTACAGCTAATCTTACCTTAAATGAGAATATTTAATTACCTTAATTTGGAGGTATTTTTTTTCTAATTAAATTGATCTGTTAACTCTATATAAAAGGAAAAATACAACTACAAATCAAGCAAGTTATATGTTATTTTTTAAGTAGTCAAATTTCCTTTTATGTATATATATCTATTTCCTTTCCAACTTACAACGAAAAACTTTAGATGATCTTAATGTGTGTTGGTCTGGTAATGGACATTTAAATTCTTTTTTTTTTATAATCATCTAACGAGGTGAATTTATCGTTTATTGTACAAATTATAATCCAAGGAACAAGCCGTACTTTCATAAGTTTCAATTCATGAAAGGTGATTATTACCTGTAATTCTGATGCAAATGGCTGATTCAAATGTTTAATTAATCAAGCTTATGTAATGTAAATGTTTGGAGATTATATATTTTGTAATGCTGATTCTTTTGATTAGATGCATCGGGATTACACTATTGAAACATGAGAATTAGAATATGTGGAACTATCCGTTTATATATATGTTTTACCAAACAAACTCATGTAATTACATTATATTCTCAATCATTATATTCCTACCGATCTTACCAACCATAACGGGATATTATGGATAGTCTCTTGCAATTTCTATTTCAACTTCTTTGAATAAAGTCGCATTGGATAAAGTCATTGGCCGTGCTTCCCATTTCCCATTGAGACAGCTTAGTATTGCTTTTTGATACAGTCAGGAAAACAAGCCAAGTCCACCGGATTAGATCGTTTAGGCCCTTTTATTATAGAGGCCAAACTTAAAAATTTGCTTATCAAATTACATTCGGGTCTAAAAGGTCCTATCCTAATGGGTTGAGAGTTTAAAAAAGCATGATGTAAATCTAGAGGGCACTTTTGTCAATTTGTAGGACTTTAGTCGATAAAGTATTACTTGAAGATCAATTCAACTAGAGTCTATTTAAGTCATTATTTTTTTATTTTCATTTTTTTTAATAAGGCCATGAGCCAATAGTCATTAATTAGTGTTTTAGGTGCCATTTAATTGTTAATGGCATATTAGGATTTTTTTATGATTATTAGGTTATTATTATTTTAATTTGAAGGCCCATAATCAATGTTTTAAAAGCCGAACTGGACGTCAAGCCGGAAAGGTAAGCGGGTTATGGTTCAACCGGTTGAACCGTTTGGTCGGACCGGTGATGTAATAATTAAATTTGAAATATATATATATATATATATATATATATATATATATATATATATATATATATATTAAAATTAATCTTTAGTCTAATTTCATAGGAAGTTAATAAAGTCACAAATACCATTTAAAGAAGAACATTAAGTCAATCATCAACCTAACAAAATATACTACCAATAATGATTTTATGACTTGTCAAATATTGATGGCTCTTGATTGATCTAAGTAAAAGTTTCTTAAAATGCATTTAGATCATACTACTCTGATCCTATTTATAAGTCATTTTTGACTAAAAAATTTGGTTCTATTTATAAGTTTAGTTTCAATGTAATAAATAAGATTATAACAATTTTACCATTATTTATTGTACAAATGAAGAAATAATTTAAAGATAGATAGAAAAAAAGAGTTAAAAAGTACCCATTCATAAATGAAGCTATAGTTATAAATTTATCCTATAATCATTGAGTTAACTATATCTCCTTGATATGTGAGATTTAGTTAAAATGGACTTATAAATAAGACTAGAATTGTAAATATTATCATCTTCATGAGGAAATGATCTAAAATCAAGATATTTAACTCTAATTTCAGTGCTTCCAATTTCATCTTTAACTTGAGGATGAACCTCATTGGCTTTTTCTTCAAAAATATCTTTATAAAATAGTTTGTAACAAACCAAATTATTAAAATTAATAACATATAATATAAATAAAATAAAGTAATATGTCTAAAATTTATATGTCATTTTTTTAAATTTTTTTACAGCATCAAATTTTTAAAAACATTGCAGCAAAAAAAAATTTTTTTTTCTCATTTTTTATTGGACTGGATGGTTTTTGAAAAACCGGTCTGGTTTCCGGCTCAAAAACGGTTAAACGACGGTAAAAAACGGCTCCTTCAGAAAAATGGTCTAACGTATATATCCAGCCGACGGTCCAACCGTCTGGTCCAGTCCGGTTCTATAAACAGTGCCCATAATATCATCTCCATAAATCAAATTATCTTTTATGAAAAAAAAGAAGTTCAGTTATGATGGAGTTATGAATGATAATTTCTTTTAATAAGTATTCATACTTGTTGGTTATGTATTCTTGATAGAATACTGAATGACGTAAGAGCTTGATCGACTCTTGTGTTTATATTTGGAGTTCTTGGGCCGTGTTTCTTTTGGGTGTTGTGTTTCATATATTCATTATTGTTTGGAATGAGATGTTCATAGGGTTCCTAGTTTCTATATTATTTTGATTTCTGCTTATTTGTTATTAATTTGCTTCCGTATCTTACCTTTATGTAATTTTTGGGTTTTCTAGGACAAGTTCTTATTGGGTCCACATCAGGGCCTGCCCTGTAGGGTTTAGGACCGACCCATTTAGGCCATTTTTTTAAAAGTTGTTCTTATAATAGTATAATTTTTATATTATTAATGATTAATGATGTTGTAAATATTTAGTTCTTTTTAATTTTTTAAATTAAATTTTATAAAGTGATTTGATTTATTTGGTTTTCCACAATGATTTATTCATTTTAACTTAAAAAAAAAGGCTAATTTGGACATTAGATAATTATTTTAACTAGAAATTTATGAGTTTTAACAAAATGTATCTCAATTAAAGTAAAATAATAAATATATTGTAAAAATTGAAAGTGAATTTTATGTGAATTAAAATGAAGATTGCAATTGACAAAACTTAAATGTGCATGTAGTATAAATACAAGCCCAAAAAAAAAAATTAAGTTTTGCTTAAATCGTTACATTGCAGCTTTAATCATCGCCTAGGATAAATTCTTAGGTGTAGATGCATATAAATTTTTTCTTTTCGTTGAACAAATATAAGGCTACTGTCATGTGGCTACCAGTAACTGTTTTCATATATCATAGTGTAAGTATGCATGTTTAAGTGTTGAAATTTTCATCCATAGTACCTTATTATTTTCTTTACTTCTTTGTAATTTAATTTTGATAATATTTATGTTTTAAATTAGGAATTTCTTATTTCAACTTTATTTCATTAAAAATAAAAATAAAAATATGTTTTTTAGTTAAATGGGCCTAAAGTCAGCGGGCCCAACCCTAGCCTGATAGTATAAGGGTCAGCTTTATAAATTGGGGGTTTTGACAGAAGTCAACCCTAAACCAACTAGCCTATTTAGGTCTGAACCCGTAAAGTCCCTGCCTTTATTCCTAACTCTACTTGATATTGTATGTGGGATTCAAATTCTTTGTTCATTTCAAAAGATGGGTAGGGGTTTGTATCTGATTTTTGATTTGGCAAGTGTTTATATGCAAATAATTTTTCTTAATTACTGGCTCGCTAATGAGATGAGAAACATTATAATATTTTATAGCGGTTAAATTGTGATATATTATATTTTCTTATAATTTTTAAAGAAAAAAAATCAAAACTACTGTTTTTTTAATGAGATTTAGCATTCAACAACCGTTAGATTAAAATTTTACAACTTCTATCATAAGATGGGCATCTGCCCCTCTTTTAGGATGAAATAGCCAACTTGATTCCATAAGCATTATAAAGGCTATAAATAATTCAAATACACTAGTCTGTTATAAAAATATGGATAATCAAAGAGAATAAGAGATTAAGAAGAGAGAAATTTGAGGGAGAAATCAGAGGGAAATTCTCATTCAGTTGTGTGTACATAATTCTCAGCCCAAAGCTCCTATTTATAGGCAAAAACGCGTATGAATAGTGAAATATGAGTATGAATAGTAAAACACGTATGCACAGTGCTGCTACAGTAAAATGCTACAATATGAACAATACTTTAATCATTGATGAATAGTGTCATATGATCTTATAGGCCTAGCTGACTGGGAGAGTAAATTGGCTTAGATGAGGGTTAATGGACATCCACATAATTAATATTCATAACACTCCCCCTTGGATGTCCATTATGAATGTGCCTCATTAAAAACTTTAACTAGGAAAAACCCAGTGGGATAAAAACCTAGCCAAAGAAAAGAGTACATCATTCATTGATACACTGTCCAGTGCTGCCTCATTAAAAACCTTTCTAGGAAAACCCAATGGGACAAAACCTAGATAAGGGAAAAAGAGTACAGCGTGTATCGACTCCCCCTCTTAACAACATCAATTGATATCTCTGAATCTCCGAAGGCCAATGTCATAGACAAGTTTTTCAAAGATTGTACATGTAAGTGATTTTGTGAATAAGTCTGCTAAATTTTCATTCAAACAAATTTACTGGACATCTATTTCACCATCCTTTTGAAGGTCACGAGTAAAGAAGAATTTTAGTGAAATATGCTTCGTTCTGTCTCCCTTGATATAACCTTCTTTAAGTTGGGTAATGCATGCAGTATTATCCTCATATAGAACTGTTGGTACCATTTTGCCTAAAGATAAATGACAAGTTGTTCGTATAGATATATTACTGACTTCAACCATACACATTCTCGACTTGCTTCATGCATTGCTAGAATTTCTGCATGGTTGGATGATGTGGCTGATATAGTCTGTTTCATTGATCGCTATGAAATAGTTGTACCTCCACATGTGAACAAATAGCCTGTTTGTGATTTACCTTCGTGTGGATCAGATAAGAATCCAGCATCTACATATTCTACCAGTTCATGCTTAGATACATTTGAGTAGTATAACCCAATGTCTATAGTGCCTTTGAGGTAACGAAAAACTTATTTTATTCCATTCCAATGCCTTCATGTTAGTGAAGAACTATATCTTGCTAATAAATTAACATCAAATGATATATCAGGACGTGTGTGATTAGCAAGATACATTAATGCTCTAATACCACTAAGATATGGTACTTCTGGACCAAGTATTTCTTCATCACCTTCTTTACTGATTACTCGCGGTCGGAATGGATCTTTATCTGGCTTCAGAGACCTTACAATCATTGGTGTGCACAATGGATGAGATTTATCCATATAAAATCTCTTTAGGACCTTTTTTGTATAAGTTTCTTGATATACAAAGATCTCATTTTTGAGGTACTCAATCTGTAATCCAAGACATAATTTTGTTCTTCCTAAATCCTTCATCTCGAATTCTTTCTTTAAACAATTAATTGCCTTTTGAAGCTCTTCAGAAGTTCCAATAATGTTGATATCATCAACATAAACAGCAATTATAGCAAATTCATTGTTAGATCTTTTTATAAAAATACATGGGCATATTAGATCATTTTTGTATCCTTCTTTCAACATATATTCATTAAGACGATTATACCACATGCGCCTTGATTGCTTCAGGCCATACAAGAACTTATTTAACTTAATTGAATATTGTTCTCGAAAACTTGAATTAGATGCTTCTGGCACCTTAAGTCCTTCAGGGACTTTCATATAAATATCATTGTCAAGTGACCCATATAAATAGGCAGTCACGATATCCATTAGATGCAGATCAAGCCCTTCTTTTACTGCTAGGCTAATTAAATAACGAAAAGTAGTTGCATCAACTACAGGCGAATACGTTTCTTCAAAATCAATGCCGGGTCTTTGTGTAAAGCCTTGGGCTACAAGACATGCCTTATATCTTATTATTTCACCCTTTTCATTTCTCTTTCGTACAAAAACTCATTTGCATCCAACTGGTTTTACATCTTCAGGTGTAAGGACTACAAGTCCTAACACTTTTCATTTTTTCAATGATTTCAATTATGCATTAATGACATCTTTCCATAGGGACCAATCTTTTCTTTGTTGGCACTCGCTAATGGATTTTGGCTCATGATCCTCAATTTTATTTATTACATCATTTGCTATATGATAAGCAAAAATGTCGTCAATGTTGACTTCATTTCGATCCCATCGGATTCCATTCATAACATAATTTATTGAGATCTCATTATTTTCACATATATCAGGTACCTGAGTCTCTTCTGGGACTACAACATTCTCTTCGGGAGATATCTCTGTTGGAGATAATAATAACTCTTCAGGAGATGACTCTTCTGGAGCTATTAAATTTTCTTGATTATCCTCAATTTGACCATCTATATTCTTTGCTCCTTTTCTTTTTCGAGGATTTCTATCTTTGGAACCGATGGGTCTGCCACACTTCAGGCGTGCTTTAGATTCATTCATAATAGATTGTCCTTCAGGGACATCAATTTTAACAGGAGCATTAGCAGCTGGGACATGTGACTTTGTCACTTTCTAAGGGTCAGTAAATGCTTCTGGCATTTGATTAGCTAAATTCTGTAAATGAATTATCTTTTGAACTTCCAGTTAACATTGATTTGTACGAGGATCAAAATGAGCCAATGGTAATTCATTCCAGCTAATTTCCTTACCCAGCTGTTTATTCTCTCCCCATAATGTTGGGAAAAGTGATTTATCAAAATGACAATCGGCAAATCATGCTGTAAATAAATCTCTCGTAGATGGTTCTAAATATTTTATGATTGAAGGAGATTCATACCCAACACATATTCCCATCCTTCTTTGAGGACCCATTTTAGTGCGTTGTGGTGGTGTTACTGGCACATATACCGCACACCCAAAAGTCCTTATATGAGAAATATTAGGTTCCTGACTAAAAACCATTTGTAAGGGGGAAATCTTTAAGTAACTTGTTGGCTTGATGCGAATTAACATTGATGCATGCAAAATGGCATGGCCCCAAGTAGAAGTTGGGAGGTTAGATTTCATAAGTAAAGGTCTTGCAATTAGTTGCAACCTTTTAATCAATGATTTTTTAAGTCCATTTTGTGTATGAACATGAGCTACAAGATGTTCAATATCAATTCCAAGGGACATACAATATTCATTAAAAGCTTTTGAAGTAAATTCACCAGCATTATCAAGACGTATTTTCTTGATAGGATAATCAGGGTAATATGCTCTTAATCTAATCAATTAAGCAAGTAATCTCGCAAACACCAAGTTGCGAGAAGATAATAAACACATATGTGACCATTTAGTTGATGCATCAATTAAAACCATATAGTACCTAAATGGTCCACATGGTGGGTGTATTGGCCCACAAATATCTCTCTGTATCCGTTCTAGAAATGTGAGAGACTCACTTTCTACTTTGCTTGGTGAGGGACGGATAATTAATTTTCCCTTTGAATATGCAATACATGAGAAATCATGGGATTGTGGTATTTGTTTACACTTCAGGGTATGTCCACATGAATTCTCAATTATTTATCGCATCATAATTGAACCGGGATGACCTAACCGGTCATGCCAAACATTAAATTCATTTGTAAGCTTCTAGTTTATATTAGTAGACTTCTTGTCTGTATTAGTGAACTTCTGATTCTCAATAGCATGTGTTTCAATTGTGTTTATAAATGTACAATATAAGCCAGAAGAAAAAACAGGACAACTTTCTAATATGCATTTTCTACCAGCAACCATTTTTGTGATGACAAGATATTCTTTATTATTTTTAGTTGTTGTTTCTATATGATATCCATTTCTGCAGATATCTTTGAAACTTAACAAGTTTCTTCCAGAATTGGTAGAATAAATTGTATTATCAATACATAATTTTGTTCCTTCAGGTAACAAAATATTAGCTCTTCCGGAGCTTTCGATCAAATTTATACTACCAGATATAGTATGAACATTAGCTTTTTGCATCACTAAGGAAGAAAAATATTTATCATTTCTGAGTATGGTGTTAGTTGTTGCGCTATCAACGAGATATAAATCTTCAGGATTGATGCTAGTAAGATTCATTATTCATTAAAAGAAATATAAGAACATAATTAAGATAAATACATTCGATAAAAAGTAACATAAAAGTTCAAATAGATAAATAATTATGCTAAGAAATCAGCAACATCCAAATAAGTAAAATCCATGTCTCCATGCTCAGAATTCTTAGCCTGATCCACATGATTTACTTCAGTTGTTGATCCTTTACCATTATTTTTTATTGATTATTGGTAAAGTTCAACTAGGTGTCTTGGTATATGACATGTATAATACCAATGATCCTTGCCACCACAACAATAACATGGATCTTCAGTATTTTTATTTTGCCCACTATTTTCCTTTTTGTGGTTCTTATTATTATTTTCCCACTTCTGGTAGGAATTTGAACCACCATGACCTCGACTACGGCCACAACCACTGTAACATCCTTATTTTTATTTTAGTATATAATTATACTTTGGAGATAAGTATACATTTAATAGAAAGTTTTTGAAAACAAAATAAAAAAAAATTTAATTAATAAAATAATATTATATATATATATATATATATATATATATATATATATATATATATATATATATATATATAATATGTTAGGCGCCGATTATCGGCGACTACCAAGACAAAAGGGGTCACCCCCCTTTTGTCAATTAATTTTTTTTTTAATGTTGCTTTGGTGCCATCAAGCGCCAAAGCAACGAGAATAGGAGGTGAGGGGGTCTTATAAATACCCCCTCCCATAAACACTTCACGCGGGTGAAGTGTTTCGTGAAGAGAAGAGAGGGTGAGGTCCTGATAGGAGTATTTTTGGTTATTTGAGGATCAATAAGGTACGTAAACTCTCTTCTAATTATAAAGTTTCTTTTATGAAATATATTCTAAATAATTTTCTCTTTCCTATGATAGTGATTTTATGCTAGTTAGAGAATATTTTGAGGATATGATTTTAGGCAAGTTTTGAATTTTGTCAATATAAGACTGTAGAAATGTAGAAAATAATTAATAGTTAATTTTAACCGGTTTTATTATTTGGTTGTTATGTGATTTTATGATTAATTTATTTTATAAATAGGATATAACTTAATTTCCATAGGGCTTTTTACCGATCAAAATTTGTTTAAATAATTTATTTGGATTATTGGAGGTATTATTGAGGTTTTAATCGGTTTATTTTTGTTAGATCTAAGCTCTGTGGAAAATATGAATAAGGACTTAATATTTAAATTAGAATTTGATATAATTTTAATTATGTGGATATTTGAGGAGTTGTTTAATAATTGGATTATACCCATATAAATTATGAGAAGAAGATTTAATTATTCAGAAAGTTGATATGGGGGATTTTGTAATTATAGGTATATTAAAAGTTATTTAAGGATTTTTAGGAATCATTTGTGACAAAGAATTTTTATTGAGTAATTTGGGTTTATGAGGAATGATCTATGATTAAGGATTTTTAAGGAAATTGGAATAATTGAGGATAATAGTTGTAGAGAAAATTGGGTTGTAGGAGTTAAATTATGTAAATTAATTATTTTATTGTTATTTGTGGTTAATTGGTATCTACATTAATAATGTAGATTTTTCTTGTGATCGGTGATTGAACAGGTTTTACTATCCAAATTAAGATTAAGCTTGGAATCAAGGTAACCGGTGTTAATTTATTTTATATGCTTGTTTTGGACTGTAAGGTGTTTTATAAACCTTACTTTTATCTATATTACTTATATGTGTTTTACAAAATTATATTTATGTCTGAATATGAAGTTATTTCAGTGAAGCAGTGTATTTTCCAATTTACATATATAAATGAAAATTATTATTAAATTGTTACTGTTATGATGTATATGTTGTTTGAGATGAAATGTTGTATAAGAATTTAGAATTCTCGTAATTGTTTTCGGAAGTTGTATTAATTTATTATTTTTATATTACGGGATATGTTGGGTTGTGTCGAAGAGATATGGTGAACTGTGTGCCCATCGGTTCTCTCAATCCTGACCCGGATTTTGGAGCTGAGTGTTTGGATAGACACCTCCCTGTTACGGTATATTGGTGGTGGCATGAGAGGGGGCATTATTCTTGATGTGACTAGCTAACCTTTGGCCGAGTATACTAGCACTGATAGGCTGTACCAGTCCAGAGGAGATAAGGGAGAGCATGATGGATGAGTGATGATGATTTTATTTATTAATTATATTATGTTAAACTTTTGAATTATGAGAATATTATTATTATTATGTCAGTTAAAACTGCTTCTCTGACTTACAATCTTTTCCTGCATATCTTGTAAATTAATTTTGGTTACTGAGACTTTATGTCTCACCCTGTCATTATAAATAATTGTTCAGGCGAGACCTCTAATCTGACTAGAGGCCAAGGGAAGCAACCAGAGGCATAGACGTTGAGAATCTTGTAGGCCTATTTTGGTATTGGTGTTGTGTTAATTTCTATATTGCCATTATAGGGTCCTCATGTTTTTATAATGCCACGTTTACTATTTGGATATCTGTCTTGGAATAAATGCTTAACCCTTGTTAGGCCTGAGATTTTATGTTGCATACTCTATTATGTTGGTAGGTCCACAACCACAACTGTGTTGGAATTCATTTTGTGATTTATGGGTTAATTGTGGTGTGAGATCAGAATAATAAATTTCTCTGTATTGAGTTTGTGCCCTAAACTCCGATATGTTATGAAAAGATTTGTGGACGAATTCTGTGTACTAAGCTCCGAGAATGTATTAAAAAAATTATTACTGGTTTTGTATAATTGTATTGGATAATACTTTTTGTGAGAAATGGTCGTTTCAGCCACGGATGTAGCCGCGTTCACATCCACGTCCACAAACAGATTCATTGTTACTATATTCGCTTCTGGGAATGGAGTCGAGCCAGTTGGACGAGATTCATGGTTTTTTAATAAAAGCTCATTATTCTGTTCAGCTACAAGGAGACAAGAAATTAATTCTGTATATTTCTTGAATCCTTTTTCCCGGTATTGCTGCTGCAGGAGCAAATTTGATGCATGAAATGTAGAGAATGTTTTTTCAAGCATATAATTATCAGTAACATTTTCTCCACATAATTTTAATTGAGAAGTTATTCTGAACATGACCGAGTTATATTCACTTACAGATTTAAAATCTTGCAACCTCAAATATATCCAGTCATAACGAGCTTTTGGGAGGATAACCATCTTCAGGTGATCATATCTATCTTTCAGATTGTTCCAAAGAACAAGTTGGTCTTTCACTGTTAAATATTCAATTTTCAAACTTTCATGTAAATGGTGACGTAGAAAAATCATGGATTTGACTTTATTCTGATTGGATTCCTGATTCCCTTCTTTTATTGTGTTTTCCAGACCATGAGCATTAAGGTGGATTTCCGCATCCAGCATCCAAGATAAATAATTCTTTCTGGTAATATCCAAAGCCACAAATTCAAGTTTTGCAAGATTTGACATGGTTCTCACTATTTAAAGAAATAAACAAGAATAATTAAAATATGTAAAGACAATAAATAAATTAATAAAGCAATGTAAGAAAATTGAAAATTTTATGGCTTCGGGCCATTCAGTTCTTATGGCTTCAGGTCAACTAATCTTATGATGAGAAATTAAATATATATGGCATCTGATCATTTATCTTCAGGATAAATAAAAGTTATACATAGCTTCTGGCTGTGATATATATGGCTTTTAGCCATATAATAAGGAATCATATAGATATGGCTTCTGGCCATATAATAGGAGATCATAGAGATATAGCTTCTGGCCATATCATAAAAATTCAAATAATATGACTTTTGGTCATATAATTTTAGGAATTGGATGTGGATGACTTCTGGCCATAATCATAATAATAATATAAATGAACTTGTAAATGATATATATAAGATATAATAACAATAGTGATCTCCAATCCTAGCCATAGAATCCGATGTTCATAACAATCAGTAAAGATATATTTCTTAATTCCATATAGTGGCTCAGATTATCCCAGATATATGAAATAAAGATATTATAAAATAAAGTATAAATTATCAAAGAAACTATAAGAATATTATACCTTTAGCAAAGCTTCGTGTTGATAACGTGTTATAAAAATATGAATAATCAGAGAGAATAAGAGATTAAGAAGAGAGAAATTAGAGGGGAATTCTCATTCAGTTGTGTGTACATAATTCTCAGCCCAAAGCTCCTATTTATAGATAAAAACGCGTATGAATAGTAAAATACGTGTATAAATAGTAACTACTGCAGGTTAATGTATGACTAGTTGATCAGATTTTAGTGACAAACTTGCTAAATTTTTCCAGTGCTACCAATTCTCACTTTGACTTTGATTTTTCCTTTAAGTCGTTACAATGATTTCTTCGAAGGGAAATTCCAGAATTTCTGTCTTATCAAGCCTAGTGGACCAGTCTTATTGACAATTCTATAGATCCTTTGAAACGTATTGGTGCGTATTATCTTCCTCTTTAACACACACACAATTTGTACTTCTTCCCCACTAGTAAAGAAAGTGTTAAAATTATGGTCATTGAAAGAATGATATGAGATATGAAAATTGTAACAAATTTAGACACTATTATTTATTAATCATAAATAATATGATTCATTTGCCATATTTTGTATAATGTACTATACCCACGCCCCTTTTATTAGTTGTGTTTCATATTCATTAGACCAATCCAGTTGCAATTTACATAATGCTAAAAATTAGATCGGTCGAAACAATAATTCAAGAGTCAATAGTTTAAATTTGGGTAAACTCATTATCACACTAATCGATCCATCCAAAACTCTTGACAGGATCAACTATGAGACTGGTTCTTTGGTTCACTGGTCTAACAAGATAACTTGAGTCAGGTTTTAATATTATGGCACCTTGTTCCATAGTTTTTGACTACTTTATACGGTCATTGAGTGATTGTTTTATCCAATGAATGAAAAATCAGACTGGACCGGCCGATTCAACCGGTGATCGGTCGGTGGTCCAGTCCGGTTGATGCGTTAGGCCAGTGAGATCTACGTTTTTTTACTTTTTTTTTAGAAATACATTTTTTTATTCCTTTAACTACTATTTCACGCTATTTTTGAAGGAAAAATGAAAGTTTGAAGATCAAGATGAAAAGAAAAGTAGACAAAGAAAAAACAAATCTAAAAAAAAAGAAGATTTTGAGGGGATATAATAATTAATTAATTATAGGAAATGAGATATCATTACATAAATATAGACACCATAACTAATACTAATAGATTTTAAGCATTTTTTCTAAAGATCTTTATTTTTATCTATAGAAATTTAAAAATATATTAATATATATATTACCACTAATAAATTTTAATATTTTAATATGACCGGTCCGACCCCAATTGAACCATTGACCCTTGAACCTGTACTATAACCGGTTCATTACCCGACTTATTCATATTCTGAAGCCAATGAAGAGCTACTTGAAAGATGAATATACAATATCTTTAATTTTTAATTGCTTATTAAAAAAAAATATAACAATAATATCTTGTACATAAAGTTGTTGCATAGTAATGTCATACGATCCATATAACAGACCTTATCAAGTTAGATAAAACTTGTTATTGTTATATTTCTTATAATACTTTCTCTACTCCTTAATACAAGATGTATTTACCTAATTTAATTAGATTAAGGAAGTTAGTCAACATGATATGTATTTTTTAAAATACCTAGTCGTCTTCATTAATTATCTCACTCCCTATCATCGTTAATTATTGTTGAGAGAACATTAATAATGATAAATTAAAAAAAGATTGACAAATATAAAAAATATACCTTATATCAACTTTACATATATCATATTAAAGACTTCAGCGAGTACATTATTCTTTCATTTTCTTCTTCCTTTTAGGTGCATGGGATAAATGATTAGGTTCTTAGCCTCCCACGTAACAGTCCCTACAAATTGAGTTAGGTATGACATACATTCATAAATTCAGACAAACTTTCAAAGTATTTTTTTTAAAGGATCAAATAATAGCACAGAGTATATTAGCACACGCACGCACGCACGCACTTCCAAAGGTTCGAACCTGTGACCTCTCTCCCAAAAGGAGAGGTAGGTGCCATGTGAATTCAATTCATTGTTGCTGTGTTTGACAATGAAGGTTAATTGAAAAAAAGAAAGAAAGAAAAGAGAAGTTAAACCAAATATACAAGTAATATAGAGAATCATGTAAAGCAATTCATTGTTACTGCGTTCGAGAAACAATTAAAGAAGTGACCAACAATAGTAGAAAACTAAAAACAAAGAAAGAAAAGGAAATGATGAGAAAGGGGGAAAAATAAATGAAGATTCCATTCGCATAAAGGTTTCTTCACCGAATTAAAGGAAAAAATGTCAGTGTGAGAAAAATGCATTTGTTTAGTTAACCTATTATTATCAAAGGTTATGAAAGAAAACTGACCCACCTAATCTGGCCATGCACCACCATTGATAATCCATCTTCCTCCTCGAAAACCGTAAATCACAATAGAAAAACAGTTTCTATCACTAACCCAAATGGGCACCCAGCTTACCTGCGTCACAAACCTATGTAACAATAACCACTAAATAACCACTAACTCGTATATATGTAACCACTAACTTACATAATATATACATTTCATTGGCATAGTAATTTTTTTCAGAATGAACTTTCAATGTTACGGATGCAATCCCTGAAATTCTTATTTCAGGAATGTAATCCTTCTTTTCCGTCAAATAGATGAAGACCATGTTTATTGCATGGGGTTTAAGTTAGAGGTCACATTGTTCATGATTTATGAATAGTGTAGCTTTTATAAAATATAATAGATAGACAGACTCAGAGGCACAAATTGATAATTTCTCTTCAAGGAACTTGGCTTCAGTTTTGGTAAAGATCATTGGAATCAGAAATCTTCATTATCTTGAAGTTTTCACTTTTTACCTTAAAATTTGAAACTCTTCACCTAGATTGTATAGTCTCAAGAATAAGAGAGTTACCTGCTGTGTTGTTTTCTTTTCCCCATCAATTATTCATTTCTATAATAAAAAAATAATGCGAATCATAAAAATTAAGCTTCATAAAAAAAATAAGCAGATTGCATGACAAAAAGAACAAGAGATTGTACCACCAAAACCTTTCTACTGTTCTTGTGCAATTCCCCATCATGGCCTTGCAGCTCTATACAAGCATCCTCAAAAGCTCCCGGCAAGATTGTTGTAAGCCCTGAAAATCAACTAGTATGAAGAAAAGGACTTTTCCTATTAATCCTTTATACTTTATAAATTCAAACAAGTGTTTCTGCATACCTTTCAGGTGAATTCATTATCTCATAATAAAACATTGAGAGATTTAGAGCCACACCCCGCCCAACGGAATTTGGAGATAATTCGGCCTCAGCACGGCTAGCAACTGTCTACAAAAAAAAAAAATCATAAAAGAAATAAAAATCCAAAGTTGTGAATTGGTGAGAAATATTATCCAACAACAAGAATAATTTGTAAGACGTGTAGGAGCATTAAAAGAAGGCATGCAAATTTGATGTAAAATTCAAGTCCCAAATAATATTGATCATAATCATAAGTAACAAAAGGGACTTTGAACATATAAAATTCTGACAGGAGAAGAAATAACATTCACAGAGAAGATATGCTTTGAATTTTGAACATATAGCAACTTTAATGAATTAACCTCAACATGAATTTTTCTCAATCAGTAAGAACTTGAAAACAAGTGTTAACAAAAAAGGACACAAAAATATTAAAAAATTGATGCAAAACCCAAGGGCTATTATCCTGATCATGAAGTCTAGTCCCAAAATATTAAGTTATTGACATGTATCCTTCCTCAATGCACCTAACTGGGCAAAAATGTATGGAGGGGAAAAAAGGATGCAGCTTCATTGAATTTGTTCAAGTACGAGTATACTAAATATCTGTCGATTAAAAAAAATTGACAATGGTGCTTTACAGATTACACAATTGTACCCCAAAAAAGTCATTTTGAAAGAACATAGAGAAAGGGCCCTAGCAATGAAATTTAGCGTCTCCACCCTAAATTATTCAGGCTGAACATGCTAAAGTCACACCACCTGGATACAACAATGAAAGATAGTAAGATACGAAGGCCAGGAACTTGTGGTGTAGCCAAGCTTCAAGAGTCAGCAAACTTATAAATCTTAAGGTCATATCAATGAAAATGAAACCAGATAATTAATAAAAAGAAAGGAACTAAGAATTTTATGCTTCATGAAGTGGAAAAGATTCCTTAAATTCATGCTATCTATGCAGGAAGGGGGGAACGGGGAAGAGAGAGAAAACAAATTACAAAGTCTTCATCAATACACAATACATCCCCAGATATGCCATAATAATCAGTCAAGTCATTAAAAAAAATCTGGCCATAGAATGGAAGTGAATAATTGTCGAGGATCTAATGAAGGATGTTGCTGGACAGAAGAAAAAAATTAGTTGGAACTCGTGGACCCAACAAAGTGCCCGTGAAACATAATAGGAAAAGAAATGGAGAATTTCCTTTTTTCCCCTTCATAACAATTTCACTACCTGTTTAGTCTTATTATAGTTGAGCAAATGGATGGACACAACTTGCCAAGAAAAATTCAACTGCAAAGACCATAAATTTTTTTTAAAAAAAATGAAAAAAAACTGAAAGGTTCAAAATAACTGGAAACGACAGCATAAAAACATTTCATGAGATTGTTGTTCAACAGATCCTACTAAATTATACAGCTCGAAGATGTTCACTAAAGAAAATGCTTAAGTGGCAACATTGTACGGGTTACAATTAAGCGAAACCATGATTAACTGAGTACCGTAGAGTCAGGAAGGGTAACTTTTTCTCGGCCTCAATTAATAAACATCGTCTAAACTTTGTGATGACAAAAGTAGTTCATACTGAGCATGGTAGTGGCGGTGAGGAAGAGCCATTTATAACCTAGTAGAGCGCACACATTTTACATAGAGGTGATCCTTGTTTTATTGCAAAAGCTGGCTAAAAATAATGCAAAAAAATTTAAAGGCTGAGTACCTCAAGCTTTGAGTGACTGATCTGCTGCATCTTTCTTCTCATCATCAGCTTTGAACTCTGCCAAATACCAGTGATAATCTCCTTTCCTGCACCAAATTCAAACATCAAAATCAATGACACAATGTATTGTAATTAAAAACTCAGAAATCAGCATGAGAAAACAAAGCATACATCTTACGGTAATACACAAATGACTCCACAACATTAGTGGATGGGATGAGATGCTCGTCTAGTAGTATCAAAATGTCACTGCAAATGTTGGAAATCTCTGACTCCACTTTGTGCATTTGATCCCTGACAAGCCTTGCACTCAGCTCATCATTGTGCACCATCAATGACAACATCCTCCATTATGTCTCTTGGCTTCAACTACATTTTTGTACCCAACCGTGAATAAATTTCTGTCTTCCATCCACTACATTTTTGAATTAAACATTTTTCAATCAAGAATAGAAGCAAAAGAATGTTTAATTCAATCCCATAAACCTTTACAGTATTCACCACTAGAATCCCACAGTGATTAAACCTTCGTATTTTTCCTTTTCCATGTTGTCAGACTGTTTTGAGTTTTTGCGTCAAAGTTTCGCAATAGTATCTTTCATAAACAGATTAGTTGGAAAAAAAAAAACCAATGCCCTTTCATCAATGTTGATGAATATTGGCTCATAGAGCCTTGATTACATTGATACAATAGGCAGCGATTACATTACACATATATATAGCAAAACAGAATGAGTGAAAGCGGGAAAAACAGAGAAACAGAGAGGTGTGATTGAAGGAGATTTGGAAGAGGGTTTTCGGTGTAAGTCAAAAAAACTCAGGCTTGCACCGAAAGCCTCTTCTGACTTTTAATAATGAAATATTCAACTAAGGAACAAGGATGAACAATGCCAGACAATGATTGATGAAATGCAAATTTGAGCACAGGAGGAGGCTAATTTATTCTGTTCTCTCAAAGATATATTGATACCATATTACCATTAAAAACAAGTCAATCAAGCTTGGTTTGATCTCGCACTTCTTCTGAAGTCATGGGATTTTAACCCCAATTCCCATGGGATTTGCAGTCAAGATTGGCATGCATCTTCCATTTTGACAAACAGATAACATATTTAGTGGGAGGCTGTGTATCCACTTGAAATCTGTTTAGCATCTAATACATATTTTCAGATCAGCTCTGATATAAGGTCCTGCTGGGGTTTAACATGCAGTCAAGTGCTTCTGTTCACTCTGAGGTAGCATTCTTTGTTCTGGTGGCAACAAGGAAAAGAAACGCATTTTCAGTTATCACCAATAATCCCCACAAGAACACCGTCCTTCTGTAAAGCAATGAAACCTGTAAGCATCTCTAACAGTGATTTCTCTATGGGTAACAGCAGAAATAAATTTGATGGCGTTGTGGCAATCACCACAGATTCTCAAATTCTTCACAACAAGTATCGGAGTCCCTTGTCTGGTTGCAATTAGCCCGAAAGCAATTGCCAACTTTTCGCTGTGATGCATCAACCTTCTTTCTTTCTCTTCTACCCCGTTCTCTTCATCATTCACCAATGCCCATCTAACCTCTGGCACATATCCTGCTCTCTTTATCTTCTTTAACATCTCAGCCAAATACTCATGAATCTCTTTTATCTTTGGATGTGAGATGTCTTCAGCCACAAACACATGCACCCTCTTATCCAGCTCAATCCAACTACAACCTGGTTTCTTTTTCACGCCTCTATCCCGCATCAACCTTTTAATACTTGCAGCCTCTTCCCATCTGCCTGCACTAGCATACATATTAGAAAGTATGACGTATGGAGTAGCATTACAAGGGTCCAGCTGGAGGAATTGATTGGCTGCTTTTACAGCTAATTCCATGTTTCCATGCTTTCTACAAGCACCAAGTAAAGCACCCCATTCAACAGAACCAGGATTAAATGGCATTGTCTCCATAATCCTCTCAGCTTCACTTAGTCTTCCAGCTCGGCCTAGAAGATCTATCATGCAGGAATAATGCTCTGCTTCTGGTTCAACCCCAAACTTTTCTTTCATCATATTAAAATATTCCTTACCTTCTTCAACTTTTCCAGTGTGTGCACATGCAGAAATAATGGATATGAAGGTTATGCTAGTAGGGGCAATATTCTTTTGCAGCATCAGTTCAAAAAGACGCAGTGATTCTACCTCAACACCATGTTGTGCATAGCCTGCTATCATTGAATTTAGTGATACTACATTATGTTCTGGCATCCTATCAAATAACCTTCTTGCGTCTTGAAGATTCCCACATTTAGAGTACATTGCAACAAGAGCATTATTCACTGAAATACGATTAGAAGGGATGTCAGATTTTATTGACAGTGCATGAAACTGTTTTCCATGAGTGGGGCATGAAAAATTAGAGCATGCACTTATTGCACAGACAAAACTGCAGTCATCTGGTTGAAAACCAACACGCTGCATCTGCCGGAAGCAAGCAAAAGCATCTTCAGACAAGTTTTCATTCAGGGAAAATCCAGAAATCATTGTGTTCCAGAGAACTATATCTGAAACAAGAATTTCTTCAAAAACTTTCCTGCAATCTGACATGCCTCCCCCACACTTGGAGTAGAAATCAATTAATCCACTTCCAACATGAGCATTCTGATGAAACCCACTCTTAATTAACTTGGCATGAAACTGACGCCCTCCTCGTGAATCCTCCAAACATGTAAAGGCAGTCAAAACACTTGCCAAAGTGAACATGTCAACATTAAATCCAAGGTGAATCATATCCTGAAACAGAGCCAGTGCTTTGTATCCGTCCCGGTGCTGCCCAAACGCCACAATCATTGAATTCCAAGACACCTCATCTCTGATTTCACCCATTCCATAAAACAACTGCTTTGCATCATCTAAAAACCCGTTCTTACTATAATAAGCGATAAGCACGTTGTTGACAGAAGCATAAGAATCAAAGCCGCCCAATATTGCAAAAGAATGCAACTGCTTAATCAAACGAATATCATTGCTAGAAGCTGTGATGACAGCAGAGAGGGTGAATCCATCCAAGTCAAGTCCCATGCGTCGCATACCCTCAAATAAGCGAAATGCAGGTTCTGTGTCGCCACGATTGGCATAAGCAGAAATGAGAGTGTTATAAGATACAAGATCAGGCTGGGGGATTTGATCAAACAACTGGTGTGCAATACGAACATGGGATTCTTTTGCATATGCTGAGATAATAGCGTTAAAAGAGAAAACATTGGGGTAATGGGTGCAATCAAAAACATGGCGAGCAGAACAGAGTTTACCACATTTGGAGTAAAGGAGAATGAAGTGGTTGGAGATATATGTTGAAGATGGAACGAGGGACTTGATGTATTGGGCATGGAGAGACTTGCCGATTGAAAGTTGTCTCTCTGCAATGCACGTCTTCAAAAGGTTGTGAAAGTTTTGAAAAGTTAATGTCCATAATGCTTGATTCATCTAACAGGGAGGAACACCATCAACTAATTGTATTACGTTGTTCCAAACTTACAATGGATATTCTGGAGCTTCTCTTTTGGCACTTCGTTGTAGAACTTATAGCACTGTGGAGTGATGCTCATCAAGGCTGGGAGCACCGGAATCCACCACATGCTTCAAGAAATTATAACTTGGATTAGTTATAACACAAGAAGACCAGCTTCTGAAGTGATCTTTTGTGCAAACATAACTAAAAGCAAGTAAGTAAAAATAAGTTTGATTTATATATTAAAAATTGTAGCCTGTGAAGGGAAAGCTACCATGAAAAGCTAATAGAAATCAGAAACCAGAAATAGGAAGGTAGGTCCCTCTAGTTTAACAGTTACTAAACTTGATAACAACCCAAAAAAACTCATGTAGATCCTCACACTGATTAAACTACTTCAGTTGTTCTATACCCAGGAGCGGGAATCTTTATTTCCTGGTAATTTTTAATCCCTTTCTAAGACCTAGTTAAAACGTTAATACAGAAAATTTAAATGTAAAATTTAATAAAATATCTTGTGGTCCTAGAAAAGAGTGCAAAACACCTTCGAGTTCAGTAGGACCGTTTTCGCAATTTTTCCAGATAACATTACGTGATTTAATCCGAGGGATAAAACATGTTTTTCTCCTTGTTATTTTGGTTTAGCTAATTCGCATGAGCAAATACAGGCATATAAGAGAAAGAAAAAACGCTATATAATTTAACAGCAAAGAGAAACCTTTAAAACCGAAAACTTCACTCAATAGAAAAATGTTAAGCGAGAGGATACATTGGCAACCAAAAATTCAATTCACCAAAAGTGGAATGAACGAAAAGAATGAAAATCTAACATGCGAAGAAGGAGATGGAGACAGACCTTCATATCGCTCGGCTTGTTCGGCTAAGTTGGCGATGAAGAGTAAGTTCTCTGTCATTGGAGGGAAGAAGCCATGGCTGATCTGAACCGAACTCTATAGTTCTCTCTAGCGAGCGTAGTGAGAGGGGAAGTGAGGGAGACGAAGTAGGAAGGGGAAGAGGGAATGCACCATTTTAGAATTTGTAAGTAGGCGAAAACCGTGCAGGAGCAGCTGTGTAACTGCAAGAGTATTAAATTAAAAAATTTAAAACAAAAAATAAAAATACTGTTCATTCAAAAAGCCAAAAGAAAAAAAAAAAGAATTTGATGAAGAAGAAAGAACTGGCTAAAGATGCAGCGCAATGAATCAATAATGGAAGGGAACAAAGAGAAAGCAAAATCTGATGACAAAGCAGAAACCAAAATTCAATGGAAAGGTAGTAAGTGCGATGATTTGATGACGATGGAGGTTGAACGTGAATTTGGACCCAATCGAACTCTGCAAACAATAATATTAAAAAAAAAAATGTGACGTGCATTTTAATAAAAACACGTAAACTTACAGGTTAATACTTCATTACCTGTTTATCGTTTTACTAATTTAAAAGAGACTTTGAGGTTTTTGTAACACAAATGAGTTTTCTTGTGTAATCCCTATTTGTTATTTTAATAGCATCCTTTAGTTCAATTTCATGATCTAGAATTACCTACCTAGAATCATAATGCATTCTGCTGATTAATATGTTTGATATATAACCTTGGTAATGTCATTCACATTAATAGAGTTAAAAATTAGTTCACATTAATTTTTATTTTTTTCTAGATAGAATATAAATTTCATTTCATGATTTCTTGAGAGCGCACTGTAATAAACCATTTCATTACATTACATTTCCTTAAACATATGAAACAAACAAGTCATTAGACTTTTTTATAATTAATATTAATAAATTCATAGAATTACAATTAATTATGCTTCTTTACTAACGTATACAAATACAACCGAAGATTGAAACTAGAATTTCTTACAAACTAATGTTAAGAATTGATGCTCATACGGCCATGCAGGATAAAAGGAAAATTACCAATAGGGTTATTGGAACCCTCTAAACCTGAACCTTGTACCACTTCGAAAAGAAAAACTAAAATCAAGTGCGCACACTTCATTTTCTGTTTGACGAAATTAGCAAATGGACATGTTAGAAATCCAGCCAAAGATTGGAAATAAAGTCTTAACATAACAGATCAGGTAAGTCCTAAAAGCTAGCAGTCTCAAACAAAAGTAGTTTTTCTAGTGCTGTGCTAATCCATTTTTCATCCACTCATGTTTGAATAGTTACAGCTAATAATTCAACAAAAGAACCAATTCAAAACTGCAATCCGCCAAATTTAAAGGCATATTCAGTCCCCAAATCATTTGGGTATTCTTCTGAGTAGCTTATACATGCCAAAAACATTCCTGTCTTGCCACAGGTATGGGATAAAGAAGGATCTGTACTTGGCTGGCGATAGCTCCCGGTCCAGATATGGCAATGCAGCAATTGGCTGAAAAGACAAGACAGATATGATACTCACATAATTAAAAATGAAAAATAAAAATGTTTTGAAAGATATGAAAAGAACTTCAAGCATGGCTTGTACCTCCCATGTTGATAAGTCGCTTCCGAGAGTCAGGTATGGTCTCTTTAGCTGCAGCTCGACGAGAAAAGAGCACATTTCGATGTTGTGAAGCTGCCATATAAAGGGAAGTCAGGCTACTTCTCATAAATGAAGGTACAAATGACTTGTGTTAAAAGTGTACATACGTATTGATCATTGGACGCAATGTTCTTATTGTTAAAATATGGTGGCGCTGCTGCGGTCCCACCTAGGGTGGAATTAAATGGGAACGGAAGGAGACCTCTGAACCCATCATCGATCCACCGAACTTGTTCCACAAAGTCAGGGATGAAAAATGATGAAGGAAAGCGATGCCATTCACTTCCAACACAAAGTACAGAACCTGCATATAAGGAGACAAGTCATATATGATTCAGATGTTTGGGTCTCAATAATACTTGATACATTTGCCCATTGAAAGTGGTTTCTGTCTATTTCTTTTGAGTAGTATGACATATTGCCAAAGCAGTCCAAAATTAGAGTGGCCAACCTTCAACAAACATTTCGGCAAACAAGTTCTTGATTCATATGACCATCTAGTTTTGTCCAGAAGGAAATGGCAAAATTTTGCGAAGTTAGAAGTGAAAAGAAAAATAGTGACAGCACTTTGGAACAAGAAATATGTGATGATTTGAGCAAAACAAGCATGTTTGCAACCACAAGCACCAGAAATGGGCTCATGAAATGTATATATTATTCTGCAAACTAAAGCTGGTGATGGCTTCCATTAACACAACTTACAAGTCATTCTCATTCAGTTTCCAGACATGTTAAATTAGACGACCAGAGAGCCTCTAAGTGTTTAGATGTTCTCTTCTATGTAAATTCTTCTAAAGGCATAAAGAAAACTTTTGAAATTTATAATTTTAGTTGCGACAAAAAGAATTTCAATTTAAGCATTACTAAACAAATTTACTTCTGTACATACCAGAATCCAGAATACAACAAAGGAAACAAATTTACCAAAAAGATTGATCCTCACCCATTCCTGCATCATCATGATGCTCTAAAATCTTGTAAACCTCCATAGGAGCAGAATAACCATGAATCAGAGAAAATGTACGTGCATGAGAGAAACATAATATGAGGCTAAGAATGACTGGCCTCAGAATTTTGGCTATCTGCATGTTAAGCAAGAAGAATTAGCAAGAGTACTTTTGCAGTCAGATACACTCATAGGAAAAGATCAGGAAATGACAATCCACCTTCACTAAAATATAATTACTGTCTGGATTATATTTTTCACGGAAGAGATCAGGAAAGCTCTCAATGACAGCTGAAGCAGCAACACAAATAAGCGTATATATTGGATAAAGAAACCTGCACGTAAAAATATCTACTATCATTGCCAGCGTAAGCGTGAATTCTTTATTTGCCTATATATCCCACTGATTGCATAAGCTAGAGGAACAGAACCATGTGAGAAAATTATATGAGCATTGTTCATCTGAAAGGCCCAAAAGCACCTCAGTAATGACTACTCCAAAACAGAGTTTTACTAAATTGGGAGATTACACCTAGGAGCAAAGTAATCTTTCCTTAATGACCATCTTGTGCAGACATATTAATGGTATATACAGGGAAAAAGAATCACTTCTGACAATTTCAAATAAAATAAAAAGTCAGATATTAATGATCTAGAAGATAATGTTTTCAGTGACCTGGAGATGCCTAAGAACTTCTTAGATCAAGTTCATCCAAATACCAAAATTTTACCCTTAGCTGCTCAATGCATATAAGAAAACTTATACAGATATTTTGCTAGACCAAATTCATTCTAACTTTTAACGAAAAATGTGCAGACCTGTAACAGTTTTAAATAAAACAACAGGTTCAAATGGTGAAGATCCCGTTCAATAACTTGGAGATGCCCATGAAATACTAAGATCAAATTCTTCTATATACCAAATTTCTTCCCTCAGCAGCTCCATGCATATAATAAGAGACCCAGATAATTTGCAAAACTAAGTTTACTCTGACTTCAAAGAAAAATTGTTCAGACTTGTTCCCATTTCAAATAAAATAACAAGGGTCACATAGTAAAGATCTAGTTCAATAACTAGTAGATGCCCATGAACTACTAAGCTCAAGTTCTCCCATATACCAAATGTCTTCCCTTAGCTGCTGCATATGCAAAAACTTGCAATTGCCTAGATGTTTTATGAACTACGGTCATTCCAACACTCAATCAAGTCCACCATTGACTATAAGCATCCATATGAATTCACTAAAGAATTCTTACACTTCAAAACAACCAAACCATCCAAATCCCATATTAGAATAAGGTAATATTGAAGATTACCAAAACTTGAATATAGACTGAGTGATATTAGCCAAAAATAGTGAAATAGAAAGATTAAAATCCGTTTCGTTCTCATTATACAGCATACCAAGTGCATGCCAGTGTATTAGAATTTTATGCCTCAAATAACCTTGAGTAATAAATTTGTAAAGACAGTCAATGTCATGTCAAAATCTTGCCAAACCTTTCTTCTTTATGTGGCTGCAATGACATAAACCCCAGCCAAATATATACGGGAGATACTATGATCAGCAGGTCCGGTGCATATTTCTTCTTTGCAATTGGCAAAAATCCCAAGAACAGCATAGCAAGAACAAAACCAAAGTTGAAATTGTTAAATCCATTCCTTAGATAATATGAAAGTCCCTCGGTCCCATATAAATGACTTTCACCACCTCCAGCGACATTATATATCAACAGATTCAAAACAGAAGAAGTCCATCTTCCATAATAGGAGAAGTCTATAAGTATTGATGACACCTGGGAAAAAAATTACATTATGTTAGCCATACATATCTTAACAACACAATATGATGAAGATAACAAAATATACATCATTAGAAGGCACTCAAATTACTAAGTTAACTTACAAGAAGAATGATTGAGGTCACAGCCCCAGCAATAAATGCTTGCTTGAATTTTCTTAATAAAGAGGAGATTGTCACTGGAAGGAAAGCCAAGATTGAGAATGGCCAGCCAAGTATTACACCAGTAGCAGAAACAGCAACTGCTGCAGCAGGTTTATCAAGAAGAAATAGACCTGATGCAAGAGATATAGCGTACATAGAGAATGAGCTTGGCAAGAAACCTGAAAATGATAAAAAATTGACATAAGATGGATGTTGGCCAAATCTAGCCAGCATTCTGACTTTGGAACCTTATAATGATTCTTCAATACACAAAATCAGGTCAAGATTTGCCCATTTTCCCAAATTTTTAGGTCCTGAAAATAATGCATGTCTGATGGTGGGGCTATCATCAAAGACAGCTAATCACGATGATGAAAGAACAAAGACAAAGAAGACCCTGAAGTTTTATACATTGTAACCAAAATCTCACTTACTTGTGCTAGCAAAGAAACAGCCACTGGATAAGCAGAGCATTGCAAGCGTATATGAAGCAAGTCGTTTTCCATATTTTCGCGAAAGAGCTACCAGAAGTACTGTTTCTGAGGCAACGGAGAGAAGACCTAGAAAGAGTCTTACAGCATAGAATACTCTCACCTATAATACAAAAAGACACTGTTAACGGGCATATATAATGGAGGAGTGCAAAATACTTTCCCTTAAATCACTAGCAGAGCAAAGTCTGTAGTAAATTATCATGCTCAGCCTGAATCTTACCTTTTCCTCACCAAATATCCAGGAAGCTGGCCGTCCCACTATTTCATGGAGTAAAAGGTACAAATACGACCGAAGAGCAAACTGTGAACTGTAAGAGATATAAAGTAATGGTCAATAGAATTGTGAAAATAAGACTGAATCTAACAAGGTTCTATACTAAGTTATTAACCAGCACACACTATTTTGATCCAATTCTCTTTCACTTTTTTATTTTTATCTTTTATCTTCAGGCCAAATTACAGAAACTGTCAAATCGGGGTTCAATAAGTAACTTTTTTCCCAACAACTAGCTACATCCATTATAATGTCACTGAAATGTAAATTTCAGCCCGTTCAATCCCCTGTATTCTCAAGAATGATACATTGGCCTTCCAGTTTCCAATACAACTTTAGTATAACTGACCATTTACTTCGCCATAGACCAGCACACATATATAGATAGAGCGAGCCCCCCCGGGGGGGGGGTGGCGGCGTACCTGTATTCCCATGTCTGAAACCCAGATTTGTAAAGCAGATAATGAAGAGGTTCCCAGTAATTGAAGACCTCATCGCAGTCGTGGATAATGTTGGAGGAGGCACTCATATACCTCAGCATTCCCAAAGCGAAAAAGGGTAAGAACCATCCCAACCCTTTGTCGACCTCTTCGCCGCCGTCCGATTTCTGGGGTTTATCGAGCTTCGTGTACGACGATGAAGACGACGGCGACGGATAGGAAGGTTGAGGGCGTCTCTGCCTCGGTGCAAGGGACATCGCGCTTTTCGACGATATCAGAATTCTTTCTTCTTCTTTAGTGTTGTTGCTGATTGAGCTAGTCACTGTTAATGGTGTTATAAGCTGAAACCATTTTCTTCCATTTGAACTTTGCTAGGCAGTTTTCTTTTTTCCTTTCCTTCCTTCCAAAGCAATATCAGATCTTGTCTCTCCTGCTTGCTTCGTTCTCCTTTTGTTTGTTTGCTTGTTTGTTTGTTTTTTTTTTGGTGAAAGATTTTTGTTTTTGTTTGGTACGATCATTTTCTTTGTTGTTTTCATTGGCTTTTCCCAATGGAAAAATTAATGTTCCAGTGTGATCTAATTTTTAATCTCTGTAAGAAATAAATTTTGTTTCATGATTTTAAGTATTTTTTTTAAAAAAATAAAAATAAAAAATAAAATAAAATAAAAAGATAAATAAATACCATTTGAATTAGAAAAACCCTAAAAAATATGATAACACACAGAAATCATATAAATGTGATGAGGTAGAAATCTAGATTTTTTAAGTTTACGTGTTTTTCCTAAAATACTCTCACTTCTCACTTCCATCTCTCTGGGTCTGTTTGGGAAAGCGATGGGGAGGGGAAAAGCCACGGTGGGCAGCGAAAAGCTACGGTGGAGTTGATGCGTAGTGTTTGGATTAACGATTTGTTGGAAAGACTTCTTGATCAAAAGCTATGATGGCATGGAAGCTATCCTTAGCTGCTTCTCGCCTGCTTCACGGTGAGGAAAAGAAGAGAGAGAGAAGAGGCATAAAGAAAGAGCAGATGAGATGGTGACATGAGAAGAGAGAAAAGATGCAAAAAGAAAAAAAATAAGTGGGATGTGCTGAGAGGAAAGAGATAAAGGGATATAAAGACTGAAAGAAAAAAAAAGGGAGGTGAGAGAAATTTTTTTTAATTATTTTATATTATATATATTTTTTCTTTTGTTTGTATAAGATTGAGAAAGTTTATTTTGTTCTTATTTATAAGGCAAAGTGAGAAATTTTTTATATAAATTTACAATTATACCTTTATTTATCATAATATATTTGATAATTTGTTTGAGAAAATAATAGGGAAAAGTTGGAAAAAAATTGATATGTATGTATGTATGTATGTATGTATGTATGTATGTATGTAGTATTCAATAAGGTTCATGCCATTTTCAGTCATTTTCTATCTAAACGGGCTTTTCAAATGTTAATCCAAACAGATTCAGGATTAGAAAAAAAGTCACTTCTGCCACCGTTAATCCAAACACAAATCATATTTACAATCTGACTTTTTTTCAATATGACTTTTATAAAAGTCAGATTGAAAAAAAAGCTACTTCTCCACCGCTAATCCAAACAAGCACTCTATCTTCTTCCTCTTCACCCTCTTTCTCTCTCATCTGCTACCCCACCACCAACATTCCACTGCCTCTTCCTCCACTCTCTTGTCACCTTCACCACCACCAATGCTCCACTGCCTCCTACTCTACAATGAACCATCGTTGAGTCCAAGCAAATCGGCAGCACTAACAAACAAACCCTCGTTGTTGTGACCCAGCACAACTCTAGCTCTTCTTTTTCTTTTTCGGGATTAGCCCTTCCTTGTAATGATAAACTCAGGGAAGAGCTTTCATGTGCGGTAAGAGCACTAATTTTTCTTGAAGATCTTGTTTTAATATCAATTTCTCCTTCTCTTTTCCCGATTTGACGCGTTGACATTCAATTTACTTTGGTAGATTTGTCTAGAGATATGCTATGAACCGAGTGCTAGTTCTCAAATTATATTTTGATGATAACAAATTTTGATAGTGAGGACTTGATGATTTAGGTCACTTAAATGAGTTTCTAGGCACTTAAGTGAAAGAACTATTTTTGAATCAAAACTTGAATTAGAAAAGTTACTCACTTTTCAGTTATCTGAGATGATCACTTGAGTGACAGGTAACACACTCGAGTGATAATCTTAACCTTCAGTGATTTTGCAAGTCACTCGCTGAAAAACTAAGTATTGCAAAATAACTCGAGTGGCTAAGTCAAAACTCGAGTGATTCTTTCCCACTTACAAGGTTTCAGCAAATCACTTGTGGGTTGTCTGAAGGTTATAATCAGAGCTCACTCGAGTGAATAAGTGACCACTCGAGTAACAGTGATCACTTGCACTATTTTCTTAAGTCACTCACAAGATTTTTTAAAGTTATAACGTTCCACTCGAGTTTATCAGTTGGCACTTGGCGCTTGAGTTATGAACAATGCAAGAAGTAATTTTTAATTAATGCACTCGAGTTATGGAGGAATACTCGAGTTCTAATGTGAATTGAACTCGAGTCCTGGAAATTTTTGCACTAAAGAGTTTCTGCCAGAGAGTTCCTTGTGTTATGCAAACTTGGTGGAGAACTCGAGTTCTCAATGAGCACTCGAATTCTAGACATTAACTCGGGTTGTTTTGCAGATATCTCGTGATAGCTCTACAAATTATTATCAAAGTTCACTCGAGTGAGTAAGTTGTCACTCGAGTGATGATAAGCAACTCATTGAGGATTCAACAAGTGACTTTTTGGTAAACCAAGAGTGACACTCTACCAGAACTTAAGGCACTCGAGTTGGACTGCATAACACTCGAGTGATACTAAATCACACTCGAGTGCAAGTTCATCGTCTCTTTGAAAAACAACGCCTTAATTAATTTGAAACTCACAATGAACGTCATTAAGCATTTATTATTACTTATTCACCGATTCAATACTACTAATAATTTACATGTACAAGTTTTCAGGAGCTTAAACCATGGAGCTAATTGAAATTTATCAAAAGCAGATGTGTTGTCAGAAGCATTAAATGCTCAACACAAAAACAGAGATCAGAGACTAGAAGAATTTTGTCTGAAGATTTATTATAGCAAAGACAAAGCAACTGGACGCCAAAATCCCTCAAACGACTCTAAGATAACCTAACGGAAAGATTAAATGCTCTCATCTCAACAGTCATAAATGCAGATTGCCTATAAATAGTCGTGCATTCATTACAAAGGAACTAACGAAGCCAACGAACAACCTTTCTTCATTTATTGCTCAATTCATTTTCTGTAATATTCTCTGATATTCATTTAGATCTTCAGTGATTATTTATTTACTCTGTGAGAGAGATTCATTATCGAATATCCTTCAACTCGATAAAATCTCAAGGTAATGGGACCTTAACTGTGATGGTAGAATTACAATCTGTAAGGAGAAGTGAGTCCGGTTGATGATCATTTATTGTTATATATATTGTACTGTTGTATCAAGAACCTATAGAATCTTGGAAGAATAGTGAGAACTCAGAAACATTTTGAGGATTGGACATAGGTCAGTGAGGTAAGACCGAACCAATATAATCCGTTGAGTACTCTACGGTGATATTTTTCTTGCTCTCATTCTCTATAGTATTTTATCAATTAGTCTTGTTTGGATTAAAATTTTTTAAATATCACTCAATTCACTCCCCTCTTAGGTAAAAGTTGGCACTAACACCGAGTACTAATCCTTGTGGACATAGGTACATCTCCAATTCCATACTTTAAATTGCCCTTTTATTCAAGAACGGGATTGACTTCATTGTAAGCTAAGATACTGATAGACTTTTTCGATGGGTTATTCATTCACGATTTTTTTAAATTCAATATCTACCATTATGCAGCTTTTGTAGAAAATGTCTTCAATCTGCAGCGGATAAATGTGGAAGAAAGTGCCCAAAGTGCAGACAACTAATTAGGTAACATCCCTATGAACTATGAAGCTTATATAGCTTGCGAAAGTAATATAAGCTAGTAGTAATATGATACTCCTCATAGTACCAAAATCTCATGTTGGCTTATTCATTTCTATTTTTTTTTCTAGGAATTTCAATAATGGACGACCTTGCAATGTGAACCCAGTTCTTTGGAATGCAATACAACTCCTTTTTCCTAAGGAAGTGGAAGAGTAATTGTTTTGACAAAATCAGTAAGTACTGACAATATGTGTAAAATGACTGATAAAAAGTTGAGTTATGGCCAATTGAGTAATGAGATTGATGAAATGAATAGTGGTGTTGATGAAATCTATAATGATTTTGATAAAATCAATAAGTCCTAACAAAATGTATAAAATGATTGAGTAAGAGTTTTAGGTTGTGACCAATTGAGTAATAAGATTGATTGAAAGAGTAATGGTTTTGACAAAATCCGTAAGTACTAAAATATGTGTAAAATGATTGACAAATAATTTTGAGTTGTGGCTAATTGAATAATGGGATTGATAAAATGAATAGTAGTGTCAGTTGTTGCTAATTGAATAACGGGATTGATGAAATGAATAGTAGTGTCAACAAAATCTATAATGGTTTTGATAAAATCAACAAGTACTGACAAAATATATAAAATGATTGACAAAGAGTTTTGGATTATGACTAATTGAGTAATAAGATTGACTAAAAGAATAATGATTTTGACAAAATCCGTAATGATTTTAATAAAATCAATAAATACTGTCAATATGTGTAAAAATAATTGAGTAATGAGGGGTTTTTTTTGTCATTTCTCCCAAACATGACAAACCTAGATTCCCACCACATTCTCTCTCTATCATTTGCTTGTGTTAAAGGACTTTTTTGGGTTTTGGAAGTTGAAATGATATTTATATATCTTTTCCCTAAAATTTATTTATTATAAAATTAAAAATTAGAGTAAAATACTCTAACTTCCTTTACATATTGTGTTAATTACACTTACCTCCCTTTTTATTTTAGAAACATATACTTAAGTCCAAACTCTTAACACCATTAAGAATATTCTAAAAACATATTCTAAAACAAATTTTTTATTAAAACAAATTTTATTTACTAATTTACTTTTCATGATACAGAATCTATATTTTTGGCTGAGTTTTTGGTTAAAATTGTTATTAATAATTTAAGAGTTTTCTTTTCTCATTTTTCATAATTTTAATTTTTCAAATATATTTATTTAATATTTTTAATTATATTGGGACATAAGTTTAATTAATTTAGTTAATATAGATATAAAAAATTGATTAATCATTTTAATAAACATATACACAAAATGAATGTGTTTATAAATGTTTTAAAAAAAATGTTCAAAAATTATAAATTTAAATAATTTACATAATCCCTCAGACAATGACTTATTCCATTATGCTTTATGATAAAATAAAATATATTTAAAATTTATTTTTAACCATTTAAAATAAATCTAATAAATAAGTTTTAAAAAACATGATGAAAAATAAAAAAGTTATAAATTTTATAAGATAATAAAAATTAATGGATTTGCATTAAAAAATTGAATTTATATCTATTATAAATGTTTTGGTTGTATAATTGTTTTGAAAAATATAAATGTTTAAATAATTATTATGTTAAATGGGGTATTTTGGTCAAAATCCAAGTTTAAGAGTCAAACTTAATAATCAACTAACGATTGGATAGATGGAAATGAAATTTAAAAAATATAAGAGAGGATTTTGTAACATACATTTTAATTTTAAAAGAGGTTTATATAGGTTTTCAAAATAGATAGGAGATTTTTGTAATTTAGATAAAATAGAGGGGTGATTAATGTATTTTACTCTAAAAATTATTATGCTCATTATCACCTATATATAAAAGTACATATAATGTATAACTATAATTTGGTTATATTGATTTTATTTACATCTATAACAATACTAATCTAGATATATGTTGAGTGAGAGCTAGGTTTCAACTATTAACGTGCTTCTCTTATAAATTAAAATAAATAATGAGTTTATAGATTAAGTGTCTGTTTGAATTAGTGGTGGAAACTGTTTTTTTGATATGATTTATGGTATACGATGTAAGTATATGAGATGAGTTTTATTTCGACTTGCGTGAACTTATGTTTTAAACGGCAACTCAAATAGGCCCTAATACCTATAATTAAGAAAATTATGTGGATAAAAAATATGAAGACTTAACTAAAAATAAGGTGGAAATTGTAAGGAAAATTTCTTATCTAAAATCCTATAATTGTCATTGAAGCTCACAAAGGATATAGTAAAGCGGAAGCTGAAAGAAAAAGCCCAAAGTGAAAAACATAAGCACAAATATGTAGGAATGTCAAAAAAATGGGCCCATTTGGTTGTAAGTAAACTATTTCTTTTTTTTTTAAGGGACCTGTATCTTCCTATTAGAAGTAATTATGTTTGAGGTCGAGCACCAAATACAGGCACATTTCTCCATCAGGATTTGAACCTTAAGGGTCTGTTTGGTACGATAGAATTGAGAGTGGTGGAAATGAAATTGAGGCTCAATTCCATGAAGAGGGTTGTTTGATACAATGGAATTGAGACTCAATTCCAATTCCATGTGGAACCCATATCATCCAATTCTATCAAGATGGCTTCCATAAAAAAAGCCAAGTTTTGCAATTACACCCCCACATTTCCATCATTACCCTCTTATTTACTTCAGCCTCCTCACTCACCGGTGACCTTTGCTCACTCACCAGCGACGATGACGACTTCTTCTCCCTCATCGGCAGCAGTAGCTCTCCCCCCTCCACCGGTGATGACAGCGATGGTGGCATCCTTTAGCATCGGTGATGACAAACAACAACAACTCTCCCTCACCAGATCAGACAGAGATGACAACGACAACTCTCCCTCACCGGCAACGATAACTCTCCTCCCTCCTCTTCATCTGATTTGGAGAGATCTGGCCTCTTTTTGTTTGATCCTCATCTTCGTCTACCCTCCTTTTCTTTGATGACTAGGTGCACGACGATGACAATGGCGACGGCAACCTCCTCCATCAACTCCTTCTTGTGTGAAGCTGAAGGTTGCTCAAAGCTGGACCTTGGTCTGGAGAAGTGAGATATGCTCGAAGCTGAAGGTTGCTCGAAGCAGACCCTTGGTTTGGAGAAGGGAAGACACAAAAAGGTGATGGGCAACTTTTGTTTTTTCTGGTATTAGATGGATTTTTTTATTGAGGGTATTTTAGTATTTTTATATAAAAATTAGGTCTCATTTCCAAGTAATACCAAAGACACTTTTAAACCACATTTTCATATTCATATTCATATCCATATCCATATCCATTTTTATTTCTATTAAAATCAATTTTAGTGTACCAAACAGGCCTTAAGCTTTTTTTAATACTATCTTAGATCCTTTTTATAAGCAACTTTCTTTCTCCTAAGACTAGTCTTTAATATAAGCATCTTTTTTCTTGTGTATCAAAATTTAAACTACTTTTTTCTTTTATACCCCTATTAGATACATATTTTTATATTAATTATCATATACTCACAACTAATTCTCTTTCATTTAATCATTTATTATCTATTCTCTCTCATATTTTATGCTCATTATCTCTCACATTTATACTCATTATCTCTCCTGTGATCTTTTCATAAATAGAGGTATATTTAAAAGAAAAAAGACATTTTTTATACATTTATTATTTTTAACTAATTTTAACCGTCAGTTTATTTTACACAATAAAAAAAAGTTGTTTATAAAAAAACCGGATGGGTATATGACAATTAAAATAGTAGTTTTCATCTAAAAACATATAGTATGATATTTCAAAATTAAAAAAGTCATCAGTTTTTATTAATTTCATTTCTCTTTTCCACAAACCAAAGGTGTGTGGTAGCTTTGTAATTCCATATAGAAACATATTCGAGTATAAGCCGCACAGCCCCACTTTCTGGCCACAACGATTAAAAGAATTACTTGGTATCAGAAAAATAAAAGGGAAAAAAATAACCAAAGGTATCCATTTTTGAAGAAGAGAGAAGGAAAATTGATGAAGTTAACCAATGTTTTGCAAAAAAAAAAAAATCATAATGATATTTTACATTTTAAAAGTCATTTTTTTTAAATTTCATTTTCTTTTTTCTTTCCACAAACCAAAGGTGTGTAGTAGCTCTCTATACATAAACATATTTAAAATATAAGCAGCACAGCCCCATTTTCCGGCCGCCACAATGCTCAAAGGAACTCGGCTTCTGAGTTCTATATACAGTAGAAGAAATATCAAAAAGGGGAAAAAAGAACCAAAAAAAAAAAAAAAAAAGTAGCCCCTATGGATACCCTTACATAAAAAACATATCAGGCCTTCCTTTTGGCCAATAAATGTCCTAACATGGACTTTTCACCGATTTTTCTTTTTCTTCCGGAAACTGATGAAGTTAAGTTAACCAGTGTTTTGCATGCCAGCAGCAATACCCTTCATGGTGAGAATAAGGGTATCTTCCAAACCAGGAGCATATTCACTTGTGGGGTTAAGTGCAACAAGCTCATTAGCTGCAGCTTTACTAGCCTCATCTGCAGCTGAGTCCTTCGAGATCTTATTTCGCTCCTTTGCATAGTTTGGATCTCTTACACTCTTCAATGTGTATGCTTGGAAAACATTTATGGTTGTTATGTACGAATCTCTTAGTCTCAGTCTTTGCCTCAAGTATGGATTCCCTTCTAAAACTTCCTTGTGCCCAGCCACCTATGCACCACCACACCAATTAAGCCTCATATTTGAAACAATTATATTCACATAATAAGTTTAGATAAGTCTGGTTTTAATTAGGGCTTATCATAGATCTCTCAACTCAAAGAGTGTTACATTTACACAAGTATTTGCCAACAAGATTCTCATATAACATTATATGAAGATTAAGAAATAAGTTATATATAATGCGTATCATCATCATCGATAAAACCTAATTCATTGCTCTCTCGGGTTCTTTATTGATAACGCGGGTGTTTTCCAGTTGTCATCATCATGCTTACACACCAGTCAGAAGACTCCGTAACATTTCTTTCTGACCGAGTTCTCTGCTTTCAGCTATCACTATTTCATACATAGAAAGCTTTAGGGATTGCTTCTCCAGATCATCTAACTATGGTGATGAGAGTATTATGATTTTCTACATATACATATGATTTGGCTTTAATTTAGAATATGTCATATAAACGGCTTAAAGAGTACTTAAAAACGTATGCATAGACTATTCAATGAGTACTTCTTATGCATGCCTTTCCAGGGCATGATGAGTCGCCTTATTATCAAATGCACTAATCTTTGTTATTTGAGGAGGAAGAAAATGTTAATTATTATAGAGTTAAGGGGCATTTTTATCGAAGTTTTTACTAAGGAGCAATCTTGTCTTAAAAAGTTTTTCAAGGAACAATTTTGTCCTGAAAGTTTTTAAAATGGAGCAATTTTGTCTTAACTGTTATCTTAGTTAATTTTGACCGTTAGTTGACCAAATATGTTGAACTGACAGTCCATATGTCTTCTACGTCATTTTTGTTAAAGTATAAATTTGCCCCAAAAGTTTTAAATTTAACTTTAAAAAAAGATGAAATATATGACACATGGATTTCCGATGCAAATTTGCAAATTAACAAAAATGACGTGGATGAGATGTGGACTACCCAATTTAGCATATTTGATCAACTAATGGTCAAAATTAACTGGGATAACGGTTAGAGCAAAAATTCTTTATTTTATAATCTTTAGGGGAAAAATTGACACAAAAAAAACTTTCGGGACAAAATTGCCCCTTAACCCGTTATTATATTACCTGAAGGAGGAGATTCTTGGTTTCTTCATACTTGGCCCTTAACTGCTCACCAAAAGGCCAAAGCTCAGGATACACAAGGAGCTTATCATAGAGAGCTGCAATGCTTGGGTCTCCTTTGGCGAACACCATTTCAACCAAATCAATGGTGACTCTGAAGAAAGGCCATTGATTGTACATTTCTTGAAGCATCTTGAGATTATTTTTGTCTTTAGCAATTGCCTGCTTGAATGCCTCCCCAAAGCCCAGCCACACTGGCAGATGAAACCTTGTTTGTGTCCATGCAAATATCCATGGGATTGCCCTTAAGGATTCTATCCCACCGCTTGGCTTTCTCTTTGCCGGTCTGCTTCCTATGTTCATTCTTCCATACTCCAACTCTGGTGTCGCCTGCAAATTAATCACTCAAATTCAAAACCTTATTGTCAGAGAGATTAAACTCGAGTTAGTTAGTTAGTTGAGGTTCTTAGTTAATGTGTTTAGAAGTATGGGATAGCTGAGTGCTCTTTGTAATGCCTCAACTTTTTAAATTTTTTTTAATCATTAAATTCTATATAAAATGAGTGATAATTTGATATCTTACGATAATGAAATGATGCATTTTTAGTTTTCAATAAGAACTTCATAATTTTATAATATTTTTCTTTGAGAAATTGTACCGATTTATTAACTTAAGATATCAAAATGTCACTTATTTCATGTAAAATCTAATTATAAAAAGACATTACAAGAAAACATTTAGAAAATCGAATTAGCATTAACAAGGGCATTATAGAGTATTAGAGAGAGAGGGGCACATTAAAGCTACTAAGCCGAGGTTATCATAGGTAATCTCTTATGAATTCCCAAGGTAATTAAGTTTTGGGTTGTTTGTCATCCTTTAGGGAAGGATTTAGTTATTAAAACGGTTCATTATATTGTGTCTCTTTTGGTGATTAATGACATTTTCATATATTTCTTCTTCTCCATGGTTAACACTTATACGTTGTCACAGAATTACATAATACACCTATTAAAAAATTCTGATTACTTACCAGGCGAAAATACTCAACAAAACGTGGTTCCTTGAACACAATAGAACGGTATTCCTCAGTAGCAATGGCGGCCATTTCATCCATGAGAGCTCGCCATTCTGGTTTAGGCGAAAGCGGAGGACGCATTCCATGTTCCAAAGTCGCCGCCGTGAAACGTTGAAGCGTTCTAAAGCACAAATTCTGTTCTCCGAACGATTGCTCTATAACCTCTCCCTGCACCGTCACTCTAAGCGACCCGTGAATTGTGTCCGGCGGCTGCGACAATATCGCCAGATGAGTCGGCCCGCCGCCTCTCCCGACGGTGCCGCCACGGCCATGGAACATAGTCAGCTTGATATTATTCTGTTTCGCCACCTTTATAAGATCTTCCTGAGCCTTATACAGCTGCCAACCCGCCGTGAACCTTCCGGCATCTTTGCCGGAATCTGAGTATCCGATCATAACTTCTTGCTTCCCATTGATTCGGTTCCTATACCAATCCAGCGAGAACAACCGAGCTAATGCTGCCGGCGCAGCTTCTAAATCGGCGAGCCGTTCGAACAACGGGACGACTCTTAACGGATGCTTCACACGGCATTCTTTCTGGAGAAGCTCCACCGCGAGGACGTCGGACGGCGCGGTGGCCATGGAAATGATGTAGGCGCCAAAGCTACCGGGAGGTAGCTCGGCGATGACGTGGAATGTGTCGAGGACATCCTTAACTTCTTCGGTTTGAGTAAGGTCTGGTCCAAACAATGGACGATTGCCGCTTAACTCAGAGAGAAGCCATTCTTGTCTTTTTTCTTCGGACCATTCATGGTATGATCCGATCTCGAGGTGTTTAGTAATGGCGTCCATGACGTCACTGTGACGGTCAGATTCTTGTCTGATATCAAGCCTCACCATTGATAGTCCAAAGGTGGTGATTTGCCTCAAGAAATCAAGAAGACTCCCTTCTGCTATAGCTCTATCACCACAATCACATAGCGATCTATAACAGAGTTCCAGGGGTTGCTTGAACTACAAAAGAAACAAGTTTAATTTTTGTTAGCATTTAATGAAAAGTGGACCGGTCAATGAACTGATCCAAAGAGTGATTCAAGGGTTATTGGTGGAGCAAACTTGAAGTCAAACCGCCAAAGATTAAAATAATTTAATTAAAATATGCAAAACTAGATACAAAGAGTAATATTTAAATAAAAAGATAATACACAAGTAAACAAAGTATTCATGCATAAATCACATATAATCCAACAAAATAAAGTTCCTAAAGCATGAATATGATGAACTTCTATTTTTTTTTAAATTCAAAATGATGTCACTTCAAGTTTAATACATATATATATATACACATATACAATCCAACCTGGTCAACTTATTCATGACTATTGATCATGAATATTGGCCAAGGGACAAGTTCACTGATTCATTATTAGTCTACCTGGGCGAGTCGGGTCGGTTTCATACCATGGATAATAAAGTTTTTGGGAGGATCATTAATTTCTAAAGCTACATGATAACATACTGAAAAAAGATTATGCTAATACTGAAAAATGAAGGTGATATGGATGATATGAGTGTGTGTGTATGTATACCTCTTGAACAGTGGTGTAAGTCAATTCATCGGGAATGTCGGAGTGACCTTGAGCAAGCAAATGGCGAGAGCGTTCACGAGTATGGTAAAGTCTGTCCCTTACGTTGCCCAGTATTACACGATATGGTTCATTTAGGGGAACTCTTTTCCAGAACTCTGATCAATAATTATGAACAAATATGTCCATCCATCAATATCATCACAAAATTAAAGTAACAAACCTTACTTCATTCTCTTGAAAAATTTCAGACAAAACTATCAAACAGAGTAATTGGCACGTAACAATAGCTAGCTTTGTTCCATTATTGGGATGCAAACTACTTGCTAAAAGATAATTTACATAATTTGATTAGATAATTTGATTAGATAATAGAAGTTAGTTAATATGATATATATTTTCTAAAATACCCTATATATCTTCCTTAATCTCCTAATTCCCTCTCTTCCCTAGTTTCTTCATTTCCTCTCCCCTCCTTAATTATTGTATTGTTGAGGGAGCATCAATAGAGGTAAATTAAGAAAAAAATTGATAAATATGATAATATATCTTATATTTAGAATCAAAATCAACTTTCTAAATAGGTAGTGTATATTAAGTAATAGAGGGAATGTAGTATATACCTTTATAGTGTTTTGCAACATCATCCTTTTTGGCAGATCTATGAATTTCATCTGCACGAGCACGCAACTCCTCGTTGCAGCGCCACATTGACAGCTGCAGAGGGGGAAAAAACACAAAAAATGAGACCAAGTTATATGAAGCTTGCTTCTTTTTAAACAAGAGTTGGAAATAGAGCCAGTTTTGGTGCTGATCGCAGTGATGAGCACTATGGTACTCATCACTTCCGTGAGATCTGATCTGATCCAATTCCAAAGTTGGAATGAGTACTAGACATTGTTTTGCCTGAAACATGAATATAAGTACGTACCTCAAACATAAGGTCCTCAATTTCGTTATAATACAAATTAGCAGCCATCATTCTAGCCAATAAGCAAACATGCCTAGTCACTTCAGGAGTCACCCTTGGATTACCTGCATCATTATATTACATCAACAGACATCATATATACTTTCTGGTTATATACTTCACTCAGTAAATATTAATCCAAGAATGAAGATATAGATATACCGTCGCGATCACCACCCATCCAAGAAGAGAACTGAATGAGAGGAGCATCATAAGGAACACGTTGTGTAATGCCAATGTTGTTCAAAGCAGTATCAACTCTTCGCAGAAAACTGGGAACACCAGTCCATATTGTCTCATAAAAGTAGCTCATTCCTGCTCTCATCTCGTCTTGTGGTGTTGGAGGCGTCCTCCTTATTTCATCTGTACGAAACGCAGCTTGAATCTGCACCAAACACAACTAAATTTTACATACAAATTTTGGCCTTCTTTTCATTTCCTGCATAATAAGCTATCTAGCTAGCTAGCTACATGAAATTGCCTTCTTTCATACTCCGTCCAATACTTAATATAAGACATATTTATCTAATTTGATTATATTAAAGAAGTTAGTTAAATTAGTTAATATGTCATGTATTTTTTAAAACGCTTTAGTCATTTTTCTTAATTCTCCCATTTCTTCTCCCTTTTGATTATTGTTGAAAGAGCATTAATAGGGGTAAATTAAGAAATATTTGACAAATATGAAAACTATGTCTACTAAGATCAACTTTACAAATATATATTATATTAAGGACTGGGGAAGTACATAGTACTCCTTCTAATGTCCTTAATATATGATTTAATTGTAAGGTTGATCTTAATACTAAATATAAGACATGTTTCCCATATTTATCAAGCTTTTCCCAATTTATCTCTATTAATGCTTATTCAACCATAATCAAATAAAAGAAAGATGATGGAACTAAGAAAGATAAGTAGGTGTTTTAGAAAAAAACATTTCATATTAACTATTTTAGCTAACCTTCTTAATCTAATCAATTTAGGTAAATAGGCCTATATTAAGATCAGAAGAGAGTATATAGAATTTTTTTTTTCATCAACGAAGAGAGTATATAGATATGACTTTGTTTTGAAGAACCTAGACGCATTTATTTATATTTTATACAAACATAGCTTGCTGCGGAGATATCAACTTCAAATGTTTATGGGATTAACAAATGGATATAATAAGTTTTTTCCAATAGAAAATATATAGTAAAGAGTCTTAGAAGCTTACTATCTCATATAATGTAGTATGATATATTTCATATTTGCATAATTTACTCCAATAACACGGGTCTAAGGCAATTATAGGGTAAAAGATTGTGAATTTCATGGATCCAACATTAATTTGGAGCTTTTAGCTAGGATTACATAGGTGAATTTATACAGTACATATCTAAATATATACGGAGAAAAGAAATTTATGTTAAAAAGAATGAATTATGCACAATGACATTTTCTATATATGTCAATTTTTCTTTAACGTATGGTCATAGAGAATCTAATTTAATTATAAAATAAACCTATTTGCAGAAAACTTACCTCCCTCTGTAGGGACTCACCAAGCTCTTTCTTATCATCAGAATAATCTGCGGCGTAAAACTGAAATAAGAAATTCCTTATCCTGAAAATTAAACCAAAAGACACCCACATCAATGCTTAGCTTTCATAAATGTGCATATTTCTTCCAAATAAATGGCTCAACAAACTCCATATATATATATATATATATATATATATATATATATATATATATATATATATATATATATATATATTCTGTGTCCATTTGTGTCTATATAGAAAAGAGAGAGAATAAGTTCAAATATAGAAATAAATTATCCACACATTTTTTTAATGTTTGTATAATTTTTTATAACTATTGCAATCTCATTTTGACAATCTAAACTTTGGACAATCCAAATTTTACTATTTTATTTTTTCGTATTTTTAACTTATATGTTTTTTATAAATTGATAGTTATAACATTGATATCATTTCGTGTTTTGCGTTAATTAATTTAAGATGAAGGTACTAAAATCTTATTAAAAAAATTGATATTTGAACCACCCAACTTATATTTAAATGTATCACTAGATGGAAATTTTCTCCTCCTCTTCAAAACATTTCTCTGTAGAAAATTTATGTTGAAATCACTGGATATACGAATGACATTGTAAATAAGCACATCTTCTAAAACTAAAAGTCGAAGAAGGAACTTGAAACAAGAAAGGATTTTTCAATGTTTTGCTGTAAAGTAGCATCCAATACTTTGATATAATTTGTTAATATCCTGATATTATTTTTTGGTACTCCCATCACTATAATATTATGTACAGTGCATACAATACCCTAAACCATAAATACAATTAGAATGCTAGATGTTGCTGAAAAATAATATCAAGGGTGCTAGATGCACATAGGGGCTTGATATACCATAAATAAGATTAGCGTTCTAGAAGCTACTGGAAAATAATATTAAGATGCTAGGTGTTATTGGAAATAACGTGTTGGATATTTGAGCTACTGCTGATTAATTTTGAAAATATAATTTGACGAAGAAATAGGAATAATGGTGGGAAATGACAAACGTAACCTTGCATATTTCTGAAGCAAGGATCTACGAACAGATTGAGTGGGATGAGCAGTGAGGACGAGATCCACAGTCTGGTTCTTGAGCTCATGAAAAATTTCTTCCGGCGACTTCCTCATTTCGACCACGAGTTTCCGGAAAGTCTCTTCGATGTTAGATTCAGTGAGGGCGCTGTTCTCGTCGGAGAAATTCCCCTTCTTGGGCTTGTTCCTTCTCCGGTGAGCGATTTGAACCTCCTCCGCCAAGTTAGCCAAATTAAGCATGTTTGAGAATGACTTGGCCACCACGATGGAGTCGCCGGCGTCCAAACTTGTTATCAGTTTTCCCAGTTCCTCCAGTTTCTGTGCCTCGTGCTTCCCTTCGTACTCCGCTGAAAGCTCATATGCTGCTTTCACCTGTTATTACCAAACATATTTTTTATTTATTAGTTCTTTCAATTCCAGAAATATATGTGGATTCTCTCTTATCTTGTGTTTGGAAGAAATTTTGATTCAAGGAGAGGGATTTGAATGATCTAACGGTCACACCGTACGTTTCATTCGTTGATCAACTTTTTAGGACCTTTTACTATAGTTAAATAATGCGCCACCAGATTAGATTTCAAATGAAAGAGGACCAGTGTCAGCCAAAAAAAAAAAAAAAAAAAAAGTAACAGAAAAAAATATCACTAAGGAAAGCCTTCTGAAAAATCCCTCTTTATAAAATTTATTGTCTGAATATACCTAAAATTTATTTGAGAATGTGCTCATGTGCAACCTATTTTTAGGGGTATAACTCTTCTTTAACTATATGTAACATAATTTCAACTACATGTAAAATAGAAAACATTTATATATAATTGAAGATATGTTACTTACAGCTTAGAAAAGCTTATACGCATATTCTTACACGCATATTAGAAAAGCTTACACGCATTCAAGGACCCGTGTCCTTGGGTACTCTGGGTAGTAAATTTTACAATGAGTGGTTTTTCAGAAATTTTCCTTATTATTAATAAAAAATTTTAAAAAATAATATGATAACTTTCTTTCAGAAAAAGAATTTATCATTAGGAAAATTTCAAATTAAAATCTGTAAATTTGAACTACCTCAATTGAATTTGAAGTGACAAATTGAAAATGAAAGAGGGAACATCATAAACTAGAAAAAGTAAGGAATCAAGTAACAACTTCGTCTTTCAATAAATATAATGGAAAAATGAATCATCTTCTATTAAAGCAAATGTGAATGGTGTATCTAGAGAGAAATAACAAGAATATGGATAAATATAAAGATAGATGCGATATGAACTCCACACACACACCCATATAATATTCTCTTGGGTCATCATGGATCTCTTATCACTCACCGTTTGGGTGAGACGTTGGCCATGTAAATCATTGAGGATGAGGAGGAATTTATCGATGAGTAAAGCATCGTACTCAACGAGTTTATCATCCTCGCTCACTTTGGCTGGAACCAATTGACGAAGCTGTTCATCAATGGATACCATCCTCTCTAAGGGTCGGATCGCCATAATATTAATCCGCTTCGATTTTTCTCACACACTCTAGTCCTCTTGCAAAATGTGATGAAGAATAATTAATAATAATATTGATGCTTAATTCAAAAACAAGGAGTTTTGCTTGACCCCATATTGATTGATCATTTGAAAATGGATCAGTACCTGTGAATTTTAATTGATAATGATGGTTGATGATTTGATAGGACGAAGAAGAAGAAGAAGAAGACGATTGAAAATAGAGGGAGAGAGAGGGGAGATCCGAAGTGGGGTATCTTTATATAGAAAGTTGACACATTTATGGAAAACAATGAGACGAAATTGGAATCTTATTACTTAGTTAATTTGACATTTGGTACTATTGTTCCACAGTGTTTCTCTGTTTATGAGATTTTACTATTATTATTATTATTATTATATTGTGAATGGAATATGCTTTTCCATTTTCTAATGCTCTTCCTTTATTTTCGAGTTATCACTTCTGGTTTCCTGATTTAGATCTTCTCTATATGTATATATATACTCTCTCTCTCTCAATACCTCTCCCGATACGATACGCAATCTCTTTTGCCTATCTGATTGCTAATATTGTGACATTAAAATAATAAATGTATTATTAATTTAATTACCACCACAAATAAAGAAGTATTGAACATAACATCGGTTGGTTCATGATAATTCCACAAGTTCATTCCTTTTCTAATATATATATATATATATATATATATATATATATATATATATATATGATTAACTGATGTCGCTTCTGTTGCTAAAAACAATCAATTAAACAAGATCCCAATTAATTATGTAGTTTATGATCAATCTAGGTTATTCTTCTAAAGAACATGCTGTGGGTTTTCTTTCAGATTGATTTTTAAGTGATAAAAGATGCAATGGAATGGACCTAAACTAAAATGCAAGACATTACTACTTAAATGCAATTAAACTAACTAAATGCACTAATGTAATTGACTCTAAAACCTATATGAGAATGATATTAATCTATATGAATTTGAATACAATTTTTGGGAAAGAAGAATTAAAATCCTAAGAAAAATATTGATTAAAAGCAAGATAAACAACAAATATTTAGTTTAGTTATGATAATGAAGATGATAACTTAGGATTCACATGGAGTTAGCTTTCTTAGCCCATATCAATTTATTAGACCAAAGGGAGATTGATGAAAAATTGAAATTAATAGAATTAATCAACTAATTGAAACTGAAAAACCCTCCAGTTCAATAACACCTAATCTACTAGAAAACTTATAATGGAATAAGCGCTAGTTAATTAAATCTATTAAAACCAGTCAAAATAATTTTAAGATAATTTTGGGAATCATGTTCACAATTGCCTAATTAAACAACTTGACAATTAACCAACCCAATTAAACAATCTAGATGATAAACTCAAATTGATAATTAAATTAATAATAAAAACTCAATTAATAATCTAATTGACAACCAAAGTTTGCAAACAAAAATCCCAGTAAAAGTTTTAAGCACAAATCAAATCCAAAATATCAATCAAATCCAAAAGGAATATGTTTACCATTTAAACTAGATTGTTCTCAATAAATACAACTCAAAATCATTTAAAACTAAATAATCTCTAGTCTTAAAATAAATTGATAAAAAAGAAAGACATTCCTTTATAGTTTTTATGTATAAGCTCTTAGGCTCTAACTTTTTCCCTGCTAATCTTAAGTTGCCTCCCAAATAAGATCAAGCTGTTATGAATATCACCCTTTCTCCATGCGCTAAACAACTCTCGGACATTTGAAATAATGGATAAAGGTGGAGATTAAAGGAGGGGGACTGTGGGTCCCGTGGACCGTGGTTGAATATGGTATGGATGAGAAGTATTAATGGAGGATGAGAGAAGGTGTTATGCGTGAGAGAGGGAATGGCTGGATATTGTGTGTGACGGTGATGATCAATGTGCGCCGAATAAGAAAATAATCCGTTTTTCTTCTGGTTTCAGCGTCCCCTCTTGATAAATTTAAGTAGCTTAATTAAAGGAGAGGAAGAGAAAGCTTTGGGTTCAAAATTTGAACTTATTAAAATTTAAGTAGTCCAATAATATCCAATCATTAGATTCTCTTTTAATTTTTAAGAAAAATTCTGTATTGTAGGATCTTCTTATTTGCTTTTCCTTACCTCGTAATAATTAAATAAAATTGTGATCTATCATATATTTAAAAATATTATTCAATCACAAGATATTAAACAGAATATTAACAATTTAAGCTAAATAATCTCATCAATTCAGATTTATATTATTTTCTAAAATTGGCTAACAATCTAAATATTATCTAATAAATTCAAATTAGTCTAAAATAGTCCTTAAAATAAATGAATAAGGTAGAATAAAATATATAAAATTTTGATTCATCATTACCCCCATCTCACCCTACAGCAATTTATTAGCTATGCATAGTTGATAGTTGCCTGGTCCCATAATTTAGAAAAAAGTCATCAATCTGATGAGATAAGTGTGGTTGTTTCCCATTTATTGGCCACAAATAAATTTGTTACGAAATTTATCAACATCATTGACTACTACGATGAGGTAGGATAAAGCTAAATAATAGCTAAGATAAATGCCTAGAAGACTCAAATGTTACTACGAGTAGATTTTTTTTTTTAGCAAAGCTTTAGCAATCATATTCACTCTATCGGTAGTAGAAAGTGGAATACACATCCAACAAGTTATTAGTTAAGGTGATAATTAGTTTCATTCTTATAAAGAAGATAATACAAGTTTGAATCTTGAAAATTGCACTTATTAGTGGGAGGCGTGAAAACCCTTTACGCTTTAAAGTCATGAAAAGAAAATCTTAGTCAAATAAAATAGAAAGAAAGTGAAACACCCAAATATTTCATTGGAAAGGAACCCATATTATTGAAACCTCTTAAAACAAAAAATTCATGAAAAGCCTCCATTAAGACTTTTTTATACATGATCAACAATCTCCTTATTGAACTTCAAAAAATCATCAGCAAAGCACAGTTTTATGAAATTAATAGCTTTATTTTACACTGAGGAGTAAATCTGAAAGGCCTAGACAGGGTCACCTCGTCTCAAGCTTCTTTTACTTTTAAAAAAAGAACATGAATTCCACCATTCCTTTGTACTATCTTGCATAGAGCGCGCGAACAGATATAAGAGTATTTAGAGATTCTATCGATTTTTTTTTTTTTTAAAAAAAGGAGGCTTAGAAGATGTCATCTTCTTGCTTCTACAAAAACTTATGAGGACTATTCCGGTTGGTGCAGTCAAGGTGGAGGTCAATGCATCGCGGTTATAGAAGATTGTCGGAGTGGCTGTGGAGGATACGTTAGAGATACTCAGAACAACTGGATTTGTGGCTTTACATGTGCAAACTAATCAAAATGCTCCACCTGCTATTGTTAAGATGATATGAATAATTCATGGTTTACATTAAAATGTTGGTCAAGAGGTTTTATGTTTATTTATCTCTTTTCTAATTTTATAACTGCTATTAACATGTTGATCAGTGGTTGTGATTATAATTACCCTTTTAGAAATATTGTAGATAAGGCGAGATTATTCCTCTATAGGGAATGACATATTGAGATAAGCCACTCATTTTAAAAGAATATCTCCCTGAAGGATCAACTTGCTAAGTACTCTCATGGGATTACATGGAATTACTGCGTCTTTGATCACTACCATCTTTCAACACGGAGATGGCTATTGATGAAGGAAGCTAGTCTTCTTGATTCTTTTAGATGATATATTATTAATGGTATTTGTTTTTTCACTAAAAAAAAAAGAGGCTTTAGAATACCTCCCACTTTCAAAATGAAAAGGTAATTCTATAAATATTAGTATTATGATGCTCTTATAAATCCAAAAATAATTGAAGATTAAATATTATTAAATTATGATAATGACAAAAGTATGTAAATTAAATAATTACCAATCTGGATTTTAGGTAAACAGTACTAAACATTGCTTAAGTTAGCTTCAAGTGATCCTTTATTTCTCCTCCCCACTAGCTAACTAATGAATTGTTGTCCTGTTTTGATGACCACCGTTGTTGAATTTTAAACGATATAATCTGATACCTTGTCTTAGATCGAAAATCCCCTTGATTATGTTGTTGGGTAAAACTTTTTGCTACACATTATAATTAAAATATTCATGCTTGGTCCATCGCACTATCTCTTATGGAAATGGGACATTAGGGTAAATCTGAATTACCCTTCAGTAAGAATTGAACCTTTTGACTGTCTAATTTGATGGAATATAATAATTTATCGAAGCATGAATGACCGATAGTCTATATATAGGGTCATGAAATTAATAATAATTCTTCAATTTGTTTATATTTTAATGCAATTTGCGGAACATGTTCATAAGAATGGATTGAACAATCAATTAGAGGAAAAAATCCAACAAAGCAATCACTAATTTTTCTCTCTACTATTGGCATTGCTGGCAGAGTAACTATCTCTTCACAAAGATATTAGTGTTTGCTGTACACAATTGAGTATGCCCTAAAAAGTTTATATTGTCAATGCTTTTCTTATTGATTTAATTGCCCCTTGGAAAGGAGAAGATAAAACATAATCAAAGCAGAAGAATCAGCACTTTAATTATCTTGTTAGCATGGAAAGAGACACAATCAATAGAATAGATATGATAAACTCTTCAAGATCTGCTTTCATGGTTCAAATCTATGTCCTTTTCTAATTTTTCTTGATCATAAAAAGTACAAAAGGTTCATAAATAAATAGTCAATGGTAGAAGGTCTGTAAGTTTGTGTATGGACATAAAATGTTCATACAAGAAACGCTTCTCAAGTTTTTTAATCTTGATTTTTTTTTTTGTTGAGATTTCTTCTACACCTCTGGGCCCTCATTTTTTTAATGAAGTTTTTGGTTGATTTTGTTTCTGATGGGCACTTGAGTGTGATGAGGAACCCCATCCCAACATGGCAAGGAGACACCTAGAACCGTCAACAACTTGACTCTGTTACCAATTGATTAGTACCTTAGGGGATGGGAAGCATTATAACAAAAGCTAACTGTTGATGTGAGAAAATCAACCGATTTAATTAAATACCCAATTGACAATCCTATATTATAGGACAAAATATCCCATACTACCAAATCTCTGTCAATTCTTAGACTTCATTGAGATTTCAGTGTTTCAGATTCGATACAAGGATGAGAAACTAAGGGTAATCCCAATGGTACGGTTTATGAGGCTTTTGGCTGCTGCTCCCCACGAAAAAGTTAGTTGAGCGACGTTCCGGCCTTCTTTTATAGTGTGTGTCTACACACACATATGTATATATATACACATATATGTATATATTATTTTTTATTCAATCAAATATATAAAAATAAGAAAATTTATCGTTTTTCATATATATAGCATACCAAATGTAATTTCATGTTGCAAGATTTGTTCCACATTCTGTTCCCTCATCAACTTCCTTTTCTAGTTACCAAAACAAGCCGACTTTGAGATTTGGTAAAGCTAATAGGCTTAGAACCTATGACTTTGCAAAACTAATGTATATAGAAATAGTTTGAATATGATCTCAGGAAAATTTCGAAAAGGATTGATTAAAGCTCAGAATGTTCGATCTAATTAAGAATCAGTTGGTAGGCATACTAATGAGGGCGTTGAGTAGTAGCATTCCAGGTTGAGATTGATTGATTGATTTATTTGATTCCTACAACAGTTTAAAAAATAATTTACATTATGTATAAATCATAAATGGTCCGACTTGCCAGAGCTTTTATATTATATAAACTCCCTTCAATCCTTAATGTAGGATTTAATTATGAATTGATCTTAGTCCTAAATATAAGGTTTATTTCTCATATTTGTCAATCTTTTTCCAATGTACCCTATTGATGTTCATTCAACCATGATCAAGTAAAAGAGAGATGAAGGGAATTAAAAAAAGATGATTAGGATGTTTTAAAAAAAACATATATCATATTAACTAACTTAACTAACTTTCTTTGTATAATCAAATTATATAAATATGTCTTATATTAATGACTAGAGGGAGTAATATATAGATGATAGGTTATGTTGGAATATTTTAAAATGAAGAGATGTGTTTTTTTATAAAGTCATGTTCATTAAATTAAGAGATTTATAGGAAGAGTTGTGTAAAGAGTTATAACACTAAAAGTCACTAAGGTTATGTCTGTTTAATTTCTAGAGACACATGTGAAAGGTTATAGCCTGAGATGTAGCAGGCTAGCAACTATTATTTGGTGAAAAGTTGTGTTATGTTTATGAGAAAACTTTATATAATATAAATATATAACTCTTCATATATCTGTTCATGAATCAACATATGAGATTCATTAATTTAACAAATTGTTATGACCTTTAATTGAAGAGGCGTTGTTTCAAGAGACACTACGTCAAAGCATCACTTCATGGCTTATAAATATCCAGCACCATAATCATTATGACACATCAGAAATCACACAAGATATCAAACTCATTATCTTTGTCCTTGAGTGCATACAAAGATAATGTCAAATTATCATTTTGTAAAAGCCATTGTTGTCTTGCTTGAGTATTGGAGTACAATATCTATACTCAAAGGTCTTCGTTGTATCCTGCGGGAAATTTCCCTCTTAATCCAACTTGCACCTATAAGATAGGTATAGGTGGGGCCAAATTAAGTATAAAGGAAAGTGCTGCCCACACCTTGAAGACATTTTACACTAGTTTCTTTTTCATCTCTTATTCTTGCACTCCTCAAAGATCTAGCCCCTCCAACAATATATCTTTAGGCTTAATACCGAGAATCCAAATGGCATCTTTGAGGGGGTTGACTATAAAATTTCTCAAGTTAGAAAGATTTGATGGAGGTAACTTCCTAAGATGGCAAAAGAAGATGAAGTTTCTCATGACAACACTGAATGTTGTATATGTTTTTACCACTCCCAAACCCCAAGAAGGAGAAGAAGAGACTATGGCTCAAATTAAAGAGAGACAAAAATGGGAGAATGATAACTTCATCTACACAGGGCATATCCTCAATGGGATCGGTGATGCTCTCTTCGATGTGTATCAAGACTCAGCCTTTGCAAAAGAACTCTAGGATAAACTAGAAGCAAAATACATGGAAGAGGATGCCACAAGTAAGAAATTTCTTTTTTCTCATTTTAATAACTATAAAATGATTGATGGAAGATCTATCATGGAGAAACTGCATGAAATAAAACATATTGTGAGTAATATTAAACAACATAAAATAAATATGGATGAATCTCTTATTATCCCTTCAATTATAGACAAACTTCCTCTTTTATGGAAAGACTTCAAAAATAGTCTTAAACATAAAAAGGAATATACTTCTTTTGAGCAGTTGGGGAACTGTCTTTATTTGAAAGAAGAATTAAGAAAGCAGGATAATGCTAAAGATACCAATGCTCATAAGAAAGTCCATATGGTGGAGGAAGGACTGTCTCACAAGACCTTTAAGAAAAAAGGGAAGGAGAAAGATAAATCCCAAGCACAAGAAGGTCACAAGAATAAAAGGAAGAAAGGTAATTGCTACTTTTGTGGAAAGGGTGGTCATTATAAGAATGAGTGTCATCTCTTAAAAAAGATGAAAGAGAGTAGTTCTTGCACAAAAGGTGACAATCTTGTGGTAGTAATTTCTGAGATCCACACCTAGTTGATAATGATGAGTCATGGTGGGTGGACTCTAGTGCAACTCACCATGTATGCAAAAAATAAGAACTTCAGAAAAAACTAAAGGAAGAAGAAGGTGATGTGCTTTACATGAGAAATTCTTCAATTGTTCAAGTGAAGGGAAAAGGGACTATGGAAATTGAATTCACTTCAGGGAAAATTCTTACTTTAAGAGATGTCTATTATGTACCAAAAGTTAGAACAAATTTAATTTCTGTAACCTTCTTAATAAGTTTGGGTTTAAGTCTGTATTTGAGGGAGACAAGTTTGTTCTAACTAAGGTTGAAATGTTTGTAGGCCAAGGTTATTTTTGTGAGAACATGCTCAAGTGTAATGTTGTTAAGGTTAATAATAATATTTACAATTCTACTTATATTGTTTATTCTTGTGATTTATGACATTATCGTTTGAGTCATGTTAATTTTGGTAAATTAATGATATGATGAATCTAGAATTTATTCCAAAGACTGCTATTAACCATTAGTCTTGAACTACATGCATGTTAACTAAAATAACAAGGTATCATTTCCCTAAAGTAGAAAAAAGTTCTAAATTACTAGAATTAATTCATTTTGATGTATATGATTTGCATGGTCAGACTACTTTAGGTGGTAAAAAATATTTTGTGACTTTCACTGATAATTACACTAGATTTTGTTAATGTTTATTTATTGCATTTAAAGGATGAAGTCTTAAGACAAATTTAAGATCTTTAAAACTAAAGCATAACTTCAATGTGAACCTTTATTAAGTGCTTAAGGATAGATAGATGGGGAGAATATTATGATCAAAAATATTTTGAATTTGTTGGTATAATACATCAAGTAGCTGCCCCTTATTCCCTACAACAAAATGGTATAGCAGAATGGAAACATAGGGTTCTAGTAGAAATAGTAAATGCCATGTTATCATACTCTGGTCTGACTAGTGGATATTGGGGGAAAGTATTACTAACTGCTTGTCATATATTAAATAGAGTTTTTAATAAAAGGAACAAGATAACCCCATAAGAATTATGGAAGAAAAGAAAACCCAATCTCAGTTACTTTAGAGTTTGGGGATGCAGGGGAATAGTTAAAGTTCCAGAACCCAAAAGAAAGAAATTGGGTGAAAGAGGAATTGAATACATCTTCTTGGGATATGCTGAAAATAGTAAGGCATATAAGTTTTTGGTAATTGAACCAAATGATTCATACCCTATCAATAAGGTTATTGAGTCAAAGGATGAAATTTTTTAAGAAGAAATGTTTGACTCAATTCTGAAATCCAATGACACTTCTCATTCTAATAAGGACTCAAATCTATATAAGAATGGTTTTAGTGATAATACTCTAGCAGAAATAGAACTTAGAAGAAGTAAAAGGGCTAGGAAGGCAAAAACCTATGGTTCTGAGTTCTTCATTTTTCTTGTTGAGGGGATTAGAGACGAGATTGGAAATTATTCACCTATTTGTTTTAATTTAGAAAATGACCCTAAAACATTTGAAGGGGCTATGAAGTTTCAAGATGTAGCCTTTTGGAAAGAGGTTATGCAAGATGAAATGAATTCAATAATGAGAAATAAAACTTGATAACTAGTAAACCTCCCTCCTAGTTCTAATTAAACTCATTGGTTGTAAATGGGTTTTCAAAAGGAAATTAAAGGTAGATGGACCTATAGATAAATTTAAGGCTAGATTGGTTGCTAAAGGCTTTACACAAAAGAAAGGAATTGATTATTTTGATACATATACACCAGTTGCAAGGATTTCTACTATTAGAGTGCTTATAGCATTTGCTTCTATATACAATCTTGTTATCTATCAAATGGATGTTAAAACATCTTTCCTTAATGAAGATTTGGAAGAAGAGGTGGATATGACACAACCAGAAGGGTTTGTGGTTCTTGGTTAAGAACACAAAGTGTGTAAATTAATTAAGTCTCTTTATGGGCTAAAGCAAGCCCCTAAGCAATTGCATAAAAAGTTTGATAAAGTAGTTCTAACAAATGGGTATAAAATAAATGAATATGAAAAATGTGTTTATAGTAAGTTTCATAATGGAAAATGTGTCATTATTTGTTTATATGTAGATGACATGTTAATTTTTGGTACTGATCTGGATGTAGTAAATAAAATAAAGAAATTATTGTTTGATAACTTTAACATGAAAGATAAGATGTCATACCAGGAATCAAGTTTATTAGAGATGACAATTGTCTTGGGCTTTTCCAGTCTCATTACATTGAGAAAATATTAAAGAAATTTGATTGTTATTATTATTGTTTTGTTTCTACTCCATTTGATTTTAATATGAATTTAGTGCCAAATAATAGTTGTCCTGTGAAACAACATGAATATTCAAAGGTGATTAGATACTTGATATAAGCTATGACATGTACAAGACCAAACATAGCATATGTTGTAGGAAGATAAGTAGATACACAAGCAATCAAAGTATGACACACTGGCATGCTGTGGAAAGAGTGTTGAAGTACTTGAAAGGAACAATTAAATATAATTTAACCTATAATGGTAATCCTTTAATTTTGCAATGATATATAGATGTCAGTTGGATAACCTACTCAGAGGATCATGCATCCACAAGTGGATGGGTCTATGTTAACATCATGAAATTCCTGTCAAAATGGCACATTTACCTTTAGTTTTGCACACATTTTGGGTAATTCATAGATAATAGATGATAAATGTGCAAAAGTAATGTGCCTAAGGGTATTGATGATAAAAAAGTATAATTTCTCTGTTTAAACCCTATAATTGTATTAAAATCATATCAACACTGTTTTTATAGATTTCATTGTGTTGATAGGTTAATATTGGAGCTACAAAGGAGTCATTGGAGGCATCAAAGGATGATCAAGAAGTGGGAATGAATCTAAGCAAGCCAAAGCACCATGGAAGAATAAGAAAAGGATGAAGAAGGCCAAAAAGCTTCATGTTGAAGCTTGGCCACGGCCAACATCATCAAGGAAGTTTGGCCACAGCCAAAGTTGTGCCAGAAACTTTTTGGCCGCGGCCAACAAATCTTTGGCCGCAGCCAACGCTTGAATTCTTCAGCTACGCGTTTTGATTCAGAATGAAATTTTAGGGCATATAAATACCAAAACCCTGAAGCAGAGACTGATTCTGGACTTGGGAGGCACCATGGAGGCAATGCTCTGCTAGGGTTTAAAGCTTGGAGGTGGAGATTGGGCTAGATGTTGAAGATTTGAAGAGATTTGAGCTTCTCCTCTTGGTTTTTCCTCTCCTTGTGCTGCCTTTCCCTTTTGTTTTGCTGTGTAATTGATTTATGCCTTGTTTCTTCTGGGTTTTATGAACATGTATAGCTAGAGTTTTATTGTTTGGATTGTTTAGAACCCTTGTATGGATTAAGTACTAATTTCCCCTTTATTTTTATGATGAATGGTTGGTTTATGTTGATTTCACTCTATTCTTAATGCTCCTTATTGATTGATCACCAATGAGGTTGTTGGGTTAACTTGGTTGATGCCTGAGAGGGCTAGATATAGTGTAGAACTTGAGTTAATCATTTGGGAACTTGAAATATGGGGGTTGGATGGATGGTTTTGTTAGAACTGGCTGACACCCAAGAGGGGTGAATTGGGTGTATTGTAGTATGTCTGATGTTTAAAAATCTTTTCGCAGATTGTTAACTCAGTATATATATGGAAGTATAAACTCACAAGCAATTATATAAATCGTATATGCTAGAAATATAAAATCTTAGAGAAGAGAATGTGCAAACTTTGATTTATCCTGGTTCGGTCCAATCAATGATGACCTACGTCCAGTCCCCAGGCTCCTCATGAGATTTTCAATCCACTATTTCTTGTTTAACTGGGCACAAGACAAGCCTCTATAAATTCACAAGAGTTACTCCCCCTTACACACTGTAAGGTTTACTCCTTCTTACAGCAAGTCGAGCAAAGCAATCCCAAAGACCTTTCTCTCCTGCTTACCCGTGCAAGTCTTACGAGCAGCAACGTTCTCTCCTGCTTACACCACTGTAAGTCTTACGAGCAACAACGTTCTCTACTGCTTACACCTTGTAAGTCTTACAAGCAGAAAGTACTACTAGCAATTCTCTCTACAACTTTCCCGTAAGGTAATCAACCCTCTCAAGGTCCCTCTACCTTGAGATCAATACAGAAGTATAGATGAAGTGTTTACAGAGTCTCTCACAGAGTAGATAAATCCTCACTGAAGTACAATACATATATTCACTCTCAAATATACATGATTTTGTAAACTGATAAGAACAGAGAGTATGTAAGAGACGAAGATTCATGACAGCAGCATATTGGCAGTTGGGTTCACGCTACTTCATCATTTTTGTTTGCTCGTGTATTTGGTCACTGTCATGTATGTTATTCTTTTCGAATGCTTTAGTTTATATAGAAAATGTTGAGAGCAGTTGGGATCATTCAAATATTTGTCCGTTGTAATCTGATCGTGCTCTCTGATAAGTAATTCAACCGTTGCCCATGATCGTGCTCTGACAAATGCTTCAGTTGTTTGCATGTTACGTTGACTCGTCTATTAAATATTGATATTGCCCATGATTCGTCATCATTAAATATTGGTCGGTTGCTTCCCATGTGAATTGTAGTAAAATACCTGTAATGCGCTAACAGAAAATAGCCGTTAGAGAATATTTTAAATATCACTCGAGTGGATAACTACTTCACCGGAAGTGATCCATATCAGTAGAGTGCACCATGAAATCATTCTGGTTGTTTTCCTTGTTTCTATCAAGTTTCTGGAAGTAATTCTGATGAGAACAATGAATCACTTGAGTTAACATCTAATTTACTGGCAGTGATATTCTGAAACATGAGAATCATTTGAGTGCGGTGTAACTTCACTGGAGGTGATTTTGATAAAACAATTAATACTTGACTGCATAAGCATTTCACCGGCAGTAATCTTGATTTCTGGATGTGACTGTCATTGGAACTGATTTTGATTTAGTGAAGAGGGCACTGAGTGATCATAGATGCTGACAAGAAGTGAAACTGACAAAACTTCATATCAGTTGATCTTGGCACGTCTCTGGAAGTGATTTGTAAAATCAACATAATCACTTGCTTGGATATTATCAGACAGAAAGTGATCTGAGGCATACTGGCTTTCACTGGAGGTGCATTCTGGTTCACTGGAAGTGATTTGATGCATATTGGTATTCTCTGGAAATGATCCGTTAAGGCACTGGAGATGATCTGAGAAATTTTAATATTCATCGGAAGTGATTCAGCAACCACTGGAAGTGATATGGAAAATTTCATATATCACTCGAGTGAATTTGGCATCACTGGAAGTGATTTTGTAAACAGTGAATTTTTCTTGCAGTGATTTTTAATCCACTGGAAGTGATTTAGCTAAAATAGTGTATCACTCGAGTGATTCAAGATCACTGGAAGTGATTTTGCAAACATTGAAATTTTCTTACAGTGATTTTCGTTCCACTGGAAGTGATTCTGAAAATTTTAAGGATCACTCGAGTGATCTGGTTATCATTGGAAGTGAAATTCAGAACAGTGATTTTTTCTTGCAGTGATTTGGCTCGCACTGAAAGTGATTTTGAAAAATCTCATATCACTCGAGTGATTTCGGTATCACTGGAAGTGAAATTGCAAACAGTGAAAAATTCCTCCAGTGATTTCTGCGCCACTGGAAGTGATCTGCATTCTGACGCATTTTACTCGAGTGATTATTAATGATCACTCGAGTGATTATAAAAATCACTTGGGTGCTCTATGTTCAAATCACTTGAACTCGAAACTCCACTTCCAATTCGACAACAAATAGGGGTCAAATTTCAGATGGTATAACTCTTCGAATATAGCTCTAAAAATTCTGTATTATATATCAATGGAAAGATCTTGAAGTGTAGTTTCATATGGCACCAGTTTCAGCTCAATAAGATCAATGGTTTGAGAGTTATAGTCAAAATACCAAACCTGTCCAAGAAAGTGACGCTTATATGAAGGACAAATTCGAATAATTATATCTCCTTCATCTGAGCTCCTTTGATTTTTATTCTAGTTTCAAAATGATTCATTAGGAGTCTATTTTCATATGCAACTGGTTTGGTCTCAATCAGAATTGTATTTTGAGAGATATGATCGAATAACCAGACCTCGCTCAGTTGGACGAACAACAGAGCATGAAACGCTGAACATCACTCGAGTGAATTAGTGAATCACTCGAGTGATTTTTACTATTTCCAGAATTACTTGAGTGATTCTAAAAATCACTCGATGCTACAGTGAAATATGCTACAGTGACCGTATGCTACAGTGCTCACTGCTACAGTACTCATAGAACTTGAATCTTCATAATTTTCATTAATTCTTGCAAGTTCTTCATTCCTCAATCTCTTTCTTTCATTGCTTGACTAATCTACAATATATACAATATTAAATAGTTGTTAGTTAAGGTAAGAGACAAGTATATTATGTAAACTTCTACTCTCTTAATATTTGACATCTATATTTGTCATCATCAAAACTAATCATATCTAACAGGTTTTATTGATGAGGTAGAGATACACTCATTGACCCCACATAGCCACATAGGTTCTTCAATGTAGGCTGGGTTTAATTCTTTAATTAATAGATTAATGAACTAATTAAGCTAAACACCTGTTTGGAGACTCGAGAGAGCACTTATGGGTAAATTAATGACCTTGGTTAGCATAATCCATCCTTGAGAGCTCATATCATGGGGATTTGAATGAGTACCTATGAAATGCAAGGTGGATAAACAATCCTAACTTCCACTGCATTATCCTTTCTAGTTCATGAATCACTTGTTTATATTTTACTTTTAGTTTATAATTCTGTCTTCCCCCCATCGTGATAATTGTCCAACTCGAATTAGGCGAAAGTGCGGTAATTGTTATTTTGGAACCAAATCCTCATGGAAATGATATCTTACTCATCACTTTATTACTTGGTGAGACCCGTGCACTTGCAGATTTGCGGACAAGTTTTTGGCGCCGTTGCCGGGGATTTGTGTGCCAGAACCATCTTTGGTTGATCTTGATTAGAGCACTACTAGCTTAAGCTTGAGTTTGTATATACTTGTTACATTTTTCTGTTTTTGTTGGTTTTTCTTTGGTTTTGCTGTATGTGGTTCTGTTTTTCTGTTTTTGTTCCTTTAGTTTTGTTGATTTTATTCTTTGTACATGGATAATCCTTGGTGGTTTAATGAATCAAGTGGTGGATTTACTCATGATAATGATTATCCCAATTCTTTTTATGATCCTTATACTTCTAATACTCAATATGAGTACATTTGTTGCAATCATTGTGGAGATAATCATTATAGTGAGCAATATTCCCATTTTTCAACCTAGGATTACATGGAGGCTCAATCTATTGTGTATGATAAAAATTTTAGCCTCTATGGAAATTAAAATCATTCGTTGTCTTGGGATTCAAATTCTTTTTCTTCACGTACATTACATCCTTATATGCCACTCCATTCCTATGAAAATGAATCCATCCCCATTCATGAGAAGAAGCCTTCAATAGAGGATAGGCTTCAGTGTATTCTTGATAATGTAACTGAAATGAGGGATTGGATAAAGAAGACATTTCATGAACATGCAGTTTCTCTTGAAAATCTAACAGTGCATGTGAGTGAAATAGCTTCTACACTTGAGTCTTTGCAACAAAATAAAAATTTTCATGAAAACTCAAGTGAACAAGTAACTATGGAGAGTGAAGAAGTGTTTGATTGAACCATAATTTTATGTATGATTTTCATGATTAAATTAGGATTTTAATGGATTTTATGAGACATCATTACATGATTAAGCATTAATTTGAGTTAGAGACATTTGTTTTGAATTTATTATAATTAGAAGTAAAATGGTCTTAAATTGTTATTTATTCATACAAATGTTCTCTTGGACTTTTGATGCTATATAGTGCTTAATATTGCATTATAGGTATTTTAGGAAGAAATTGGCAATTTCAGAGGGAATTATAGATAAGAACCCAATTTTGACCAGCTGTTTCATCCTCCTGCTAACACAACTGGACCTAACATATTGACATATTGCGTATGGTGGAGGTAGCTGACATCTTCCTTTTATACTTTTGGTGAGCACTGATGAAAAGAGGAAGCAAGAATATTATTTTCGGCTAGCAATAGGACCCATTTAATGCAGCAATTGGCAGTGGGAGTGGTTGGTGAAAGGAAGTAATGATGAGAAATTTCACTATATAATCCCCTCTTCCTCACCACCAGAGGCATCATAAAATCTTCAGCCTTCTTATTTTCGTAACTAGAGAAAGTTGTGTGATAATGTTGATGAAGAGGAAGGACCACAAAATGGTGGGGAGCTAAACAGAGGAAAGAGATCAAGAAACAACCACTACCTCTCTTCCATTACACCACCATTCACCATCACTTCTTCAACCACCTTCTGTCCTTCATCACCATCTCCACCGTGTATCACCACCATTCCCTTCTTATCCGTTTACCACCATCATCTTAACTTCACCACCATTTCTTTCTTTACCATTGTATCACTTCGGTTTTTCCTCTGTTTCACGTCAACCACCATTGTTACAGAACAAGGTGAGAAAAAACACTACCTAGGGAAAGAGACCGTGAGTTAAGAGACACCACCATTGATGGAGTGTCATCTTTGCCATCGGTTCTTCCCTATTTTCACTACCAAACCGCCGGCGTTCTCATTACCATCAACCTCTACTCTCTCCACCGTCAGACACTCTCTTTTCGGCCCCCATTTCCGGCAACCCAGAACCACCGAGCTTCAGCCTCCCTCTCTCATGTATCAACCTTCACCATCATTCCTTTACTGTCAACAACCATTAACGTCATCACTGTTAACACCTAGAAATTGATAGCATTCTAGCACATTTTCTTCTCTTTTCACATATTTTTGTGTATAATTTGTACATATTAAACGAGTCAATAGAAGAAAATGTGCATATTAGAAAAACAAGCCAATGTTGAAGATATACTTGTGTAGAGCTTAAAATTTGTATCTTTTAATTAAAAGAAAAAAGATGAGAATGCATCCTTTCTTTTGTAGGAGGGTAAAGACACTTTGGGAAGTTTTGAAGGACTAAAGAGTAATGCTTGTAGCAGCAAAGGTCAAAGAAAGCTAAAAGGAGGAAGTGCTGTGTTGTTGGCTTCAGCCAACAACACATGTGCTGAAGCAGAAGTGGTCAGAACTTACTATGTCATATGCTTCAGCACTTGACCCTTGGTTGGAGCCAACGAAGATCAGACTTACTATGGCATATGCTTCTGCACACGACAGTGTGCCGAAACACACGAACAATAGTACAACCTTACGTTTTACTTGCTGAAACGCTTGAGGAGGCTTTTTAAGGAAGGGATAGCCCGAAAATACATTATTATATTCTATAGTTTTCAAGTGTTCCTAAGAGCTTGTGTGCTAGGGTTTTGGAGTCTAGGCAAAGCATTGAGTTGGGTTGAAGTTTGGAAGGCACTTGGAGCTTCAAATCTTAGTTTTTTCCCATTCTTCTTCTCTTTCTTTGCTAGATTTTGACTATGGCTATAATTATTCCATATAGTTATAGCTATTTTATGATTATGTGTAGCTAAACTCTTAACTCTATGGTTGTTTTAAGACTTTGTATGGATTAAGACTTGATTATTCCTCTCTTTTGGTTGATAATGGTATATATGTGTTGATTTTACTCTTTTCTTAATGCTTCTAAATGTTTAGTCACCATTTAGATTGAATTGTTCATTTTGATTTGACTTGAGAAATCTTATCTATATGAAGAACTTGGGTAAAATTATGCTAGACTTGAAATTTAGGTCTTAAATGAAAGGTTTGTTAGTAACATAGAGATATAGTTACTAACCTAACATTGTTAATGAGGTTGTTACTAAATGAATATTCTCTCTTAGTTGTAGCAAGAGATTATGCATATTAAGTGAGGATATAAACTTGGTTTTAACTTGAGAAAGTTTAACCAAATGATTTTTGAACCTGGACTAACACATATTATCATTGAAGATACTAATGGAGATGGATTATATCAAATTTTATGAAGTGCAAAGTGGATAAATAACCCTAGGTTTCTTCCAATACTTGAAATCAAAGAATCTATTTTACTTAGTAATTGTTAGCTTTAGAAATAGTTTTTTATTTTTATCAAAAGTCTTTTACAACTTGCTAAACCTCAAATGATTCCATTCAACCTAATTAAGAACATTATTTCATTAGTTAACTCGCTTTAGTCATAGTCCTCGTGGGAACGATCTTTATTTATCACTTTTTTACTTAACGCGATCCGTGCACTTGCGGAGGCGAACAAGTTTTTGGCGCCGTTGCCGGGGACTATTGAACAAGTTTTTGAGTTGATTAGTGTAATTGTGTGCTTGATTACGCTTGAATCCTTTTCCTCTTTTTATTCCACTTTCTTAATTTGCTTTGTTTTTAAGTATAGTCATAGCTATAGTTCTTTTTCTTGTTTTTAGTAGTTTAGTCTTACTTGTTGATAAGTTTGATACTCGTTGTGGGATATTTGAATTGTAGGTACTCGTGCTCCAAATGTAAACTGATTTGGAAGTTGTTCTTGAGGGAGTGATTGAAGAATATTTTTCTGAAGATCTTAACACTGAACTGGAAACTCGACCTCTAGTGCAACCTATCCAAGAACCTGAACCTTTACTGGTACCAGAGCAACCGAGACCACCACCTCATCCTAATCCATATTTCAATATGGCCAATCCTAATGACGATGATTTGGATCGCACTTTGGATGAGTACATGGAGCAAGAAAGTTCCACCTATCAATTTAGCATCCAGTTCCCTGCTATTCAGGCTCAGAATTTTGAGTTGAAATCAATCATGATTTAAATACTCCAAATGATTGGCTTATTCTCAGGTACTCAGAATGAAGATCCTACTGACCATTTGACACGCTTTGTACAAGTGTGTGAGAACTTCAAATTTTAAGGAGTAACTTTGGATGCACTAAGATTGTGACTCTTTCTTCTATCACTTGACAAGAAGGCAAGAGCTTGGCTTACCGCTCTACCTCCTAACTCAATCACTACTTGGGATGAAATGGCATCCAAATTCAAGTCAAGGTTCATTCCAAGGGGTAGACGGGCAGTTCAAAGAGCTGAACTCTTGGGTTTCCAACAAGATTCAGGTGAACTCTTTCATAAAGTATAGGAGCGATTCAAGGAGATGTGGCGCAGTTGTCCCAATCATGAACAGAAGACCTATGTCTTACTTGAAGCTTTCGCAGTAGGACTGGATGTGTCCACCTCAAATATGCTCAACAATGCCTCCAATGGTGGAATTGGTAAGATATGGGTTTGTGATATATTATAATTGTATGAGGACATAGCTTCTAGTTCCTTGCAACAATCTGAAAAATCACGTTTTAGCTATCGAACATACAAGGAACCAAGCTCTTCAAGTGGTACAATTGCGTCTAAGGAAATTGTTGCTCAACTTGAAGCAATGGCTAAGAGATTTGATCAACTTAAGTTGAAGATAGAGAGAAATTCTTCTAAGAATGTGAATGCTATCCAAGCTCCAAGTCCTTCTTGTGAAATATGTGGAGAAGCCCACTCCTATAAAGAATGTCATCATACTATGGAGTCGGTGAATTATTTGAACAATAATCAAAGATATCCGCATGGTAACCCTTACTCTAATACCTATAACAAGGGTACGAGGGACCATCCTAACTTCTATTAGAAGACTGGACCTAGTGAGAACCCAATCAATCACTATGCTTTTACTAGTAAGCCAATGAGGCCCCCGGGATTTGAGCACCCACAAAAGCCACAAGAGGGTGATTCTGAGATAAATAAGCTTTTGAGGCAACTTCTTAAAGGTCAAGAAGGCTTAATTGGCACGGTTTCCCTTCATGATATGGCAATCAAGAATCTTGAGATACAAATGGGACAAATTGCTTCACACTTGAGTGCTCAACCAAGAAATGGCCTCCTAAGTGATACCATTCGCAATCCTAAATAGAATGAAAAAGAGGAATGCCATGCCATTTACTTGAGAAGTGGAAAAGTGTTACCGGATGTGCCTGGCTCAAGTAAACCAAGCCCCAAGAAGAAAGATCATGTGGTTTTTGACAATGATGAGGAGGAGTTTGGTGTAAAGATTGTAGAAGAAGAAAAATATAATAAGGAGCAAAAACAAGTTAAGGGGAGTTTAAATGTACTCAATGGTAAGAAGGTAGATCAAGAGATAAAAGATGAGGTGAAGAGGAAGAAATCTACATCTAATGTTATGATACCTCCACTTTCATTCCCTCAGAGATTCAAGAAGAAGGAAGAGGATACTCAGTTCAAGAAGTTTGTAGATATGTTCAAACAACTTCATATTAACATTCCTTTTGCTGAAGCATTGGAGAATATGCCTAAATATGCTAAGTTCTTTAAAGACGTCTTATCTAAGAAGAGAAGATTCAACGAGTATGAGACTGTAGCCTTGACTGAAGAATGTAGTGTGGTTATTCAGAGGAAATTACCTCCTAAGCTCAAGGATCCAAGGAGTTTCTACATCCCTTGTAATATTAGGACCAATTTCAGCGGTAAAGCTCTTTGTGACTTAGGTGCAAGTGTGAATTTGATGCCCCTTGCTATTTTCAACCAATTAGGGTTGGGAGAGCCAAAACCCACTACTGTTACACTTCTTTTTGCAGATAGGAGTACTTCTCAACCTAGAGGGATTATTGAAGATATTTTGGTTAAAGTGGATAAATTCATCTTTCCAGCAGATTTTATTGTTATAGATTGTGAAGTTGATTGGAGCATTCCTCTAATCTTTGGGCGTCCATTTTTAGCAATTGCTAGAACCCTAATCGATGTTGAAAAGGGTGAAATTCCTATATGAGTTGAAGATGAGCATGTTACTTTTAATATGAACAAGCTAATGAAGTCTTCCAATGAGGCTGAACAATGCTTCTTAGTTGATATGATTGGGAAGGTGAAGCAAGAGAAATTCAATAAGCCAATTTATAATGAACTTGTTAAAGCCTTGTCACTATAGCTTGCAAGCTAGGATCTAAAGGTGGAAGAAGGCATGTGTGTCTTGAAGGCAACACCGACTAATCCTAAGAGCTGGGTACCATTGGAATTGTTAAATTTGTCGTCCCTTGATAGACCATCTTTGAAGTCATCTATTGAAGAGGCATGGTCACCTGATTTGAAGAAGCTACATTCTAACTTTCAACATGATTATTTGAGAGCCATCAATCTACTATTGGGTATAGCTTCACCATTAACCATTCAACAAGAAGAACAACTTTTAGAAATTCTACAAGCATGCAAAAGAGCTATTGAACTGACTATTGAGGTTATAAAGACACAAGCATATACCTCTAGTGTAGTTGGGTTGAGAAATGAAGACTATAAGGGATTTAAAGCTAGTAGAAATGGATTAAAGGCTAATTATAGTAGAAAGGTGAACCATCAAGTTTTCACCTTACCTGAAGATGATGTGACTTGAGGAGATGAAAAGTCAAGCTAACGACTATAAACTAAGCGCTTCTTGGGAGGCAACCCAAGTTCTAAACTCAATCTTTGCATTTTTGTGTTTTTCTTTTGTGTGTTTTGGTAGATTTATGTTTGATCTTTATGTTTTGTAGGAAGGAAAGGTACCCAATGAAAAATGAGCAAAGTTGATGCAAAGGAGGAAATTTTTGGGAAAAAGCATGAAGTGGTTGGAAGGATATAGGAAATGCATCTCAGAGAAGTTCACTAAATTATGAGCTTACTTATATGATTTGAGAGTGCATGAATGATTATTGGTCAATTTTAGGTAGTACTGAGGCTACTTTTGGAATGTTGTTAATTCTGAAGTTTATTTGAATGATGCATGGGATGAGTTTGTGGTAGTGGTGTTCATGTATTGCAGAAGTAAGAAAATGCTAGAAAATTCTATCATTATTCCCATGTTCATGATGCATTTTCTTTGTGCTAGAGAATTTGGATGCAATAAGCTTATCTTGCTGTTTCATTGGGTGCATGTTACTTGTTTGATGGTGTTTGGGATGAGTTTTAGGTGTGACTGTGATTTTTATTCTGCTGTTTAAATATGTCAATAATTGGCTTCAGCCAACAAATGTGTGCTAAAGCCAATTTGACGTTTTCTGAAGTATTTTGCTCACTGTGTACTGTGCTTCAGCATACATGATGTTGGCTGAAGCACATTTTTCTCATGTGAAGGTTTTTGGTCTCTGTGTAATAAGCTTCAGCATACAAGGAGTGTGCTGAAGCCAATTCCCATGGCTACTTTTTGTGTTAATGGCTTCAGCACATAAGTTATGTGCTGAAGCCAGTACATTTGATGGATTGCATTTTTAAAATAAAAAATAAAAAAAATAATATTTAAAAAAAAGTCTACAGCAATTTTCCTTATTTGTCCTTCACTTTTGCATCTCATTCCCATTCTACAGTTATGAACTTGACCCACTTTGAGTTCCCATTCATTTCTAAATTCAAATTCCCAATTTTCTGAATGTAATTTCCTCTTCCCTCAAACCCTAATTTTCCTTTCTCTCCTTCCCTATCCCAACTTAGCTCATCTCGCCCTCAGTTCTCTCCTTCATCACTCAGAACTTCCACCGACACAGACCTCTATTTATCTCACCATACCCAACTCTCTTCCCTATCTCAATCCCTCAGCTCTCTCTCACCTAATCTTCCGTCACTCTCGATCTCAGCTCACACTCAGTCCCCAGCTCTCTTCATCACCTTCAACCTCCGCCGACGACCCCCTTCTCTAGCCAACCCTAAATTTCAGCTTACCTCATTCACCGTCGTTTCCCTCTCCAGCTACACCCCCATCGAGTTTTTCTGCCACTCTCTCAAGTCACTCTCTCTCTCTTATTTTCACCAACGGCCGCCGTGGGTTTAATCCCACTCTCACTACCTTGACCGTCGAGATCAAAGAGCTGTAGCCAAAGTTCATTTTTCACTCCTATAAGCTCTTTCTCTTTACTGAGCGTTCCCCTCTGTCTATCGAGTTTCAACCCACTCTAGCATCGTCAGTTCTTCCTTCATCAGCAGAGGTAAGCCGTCGTGTCTCTCTTATACTTATTGTGGGTTCAGGTTGGTTAAAGTTGGGATTATCACTGGGTTTATTTAGGCTCTCATAGGTTTTTGAGTTTGAGTTATGCTTATTCTGCTAATCGGGCTCCATCATCTCTGTTCATGGGTTTTTGAGTTTGAACTGTACTGAGAATCTGAGTTCATGATGCATTTTTGCTGTCATGGTGCATTATTACTGAAATACAAGTTCATGGTGTAAATTTTCTTGCTATGCTGTCGTTGCTTTATGTCTATAAATTGCTGATATAGAGAGAGCATTAAGGTTGTCATTAAAAATTGAATCTTTGGGTAGCTTTACAATTCTCTTTCCTTTGTTTTGAGTTTTGGGCAAATTAGAGTCATCCGAGTGTTCTGTACAAAATGTTATATGACAACTTTGAGAGAACTGTTTGGACTGAATTGATATGTGATGCTTTCAGGATTCATCTATTTCTTTCCTTGTTCAATCTGTATATGCTTGGTATTTAAAATAACTAAATAGTTTTCTTGACTTCTGAAAAATGGAGGTTGTTACAGAGACTTTGTCTCTATGTTTATAGCAAGAGTATATTGCTTTCTCATAACTGTATGCTTAATTTTGAGAACTGAAATGGTTCCTTAGTTCTGAAACTTGTAATTAATTGTGGAAATGTTTCAAGGATCCCAAAATTCCTTTGAGAAAGTTCATTGAACTCTTGCTATAAATTTGGACACAAAATCCCTGTGAGACTCACCTTTTAATCCTAATTCCAAGTGTTCAGAATTTAAATTTGCTCTAATATGCTTGGTAGGTAATGCTCTCTTGATGATCTGTATATGCTGAGTGGATGGGGTAGAGCATCTTTTCCAAGTTCCAAGACATGTTGGAATTTAGGCTTGAATGGAGTTTGTTAGTTAAGGATTAAGGTATTACATTATGTGTCAGGGGAGTCTTTAAGCTGAACAAGCTTAACCTCTTAATTACTTGGCTTTCTTTGTATATGTATTGGCTATCATTAAAAAAAAAGGGGCGGGGGAAGGCTATTAAGTTCTGAAATTTGTGATTGCCCTAAATTTTTTTTTTGCAATTCAATTTTTAAAGTTCTAACACTTTTTTTATTTCATAGAAAAAAATGATTTTGAAGGATTTCCTTAGCCATTTAGGAACTGCTGTGTAAATGGAATTAAAATTTTTTTATTACATTTAAAGGGTTTAAAAAAACTAAAAGAAAAAAAGTGTCCAAAAGCACGAAACTCCAGTTGTGATTATCTATTCAAGTATGCTAATAAATTTAGAGTTAAAGTCTCTATAGAGGCTATCTTTCATCCTAATCCCAAGTCTCAGAATTTAAATTTTAGCCTCCAAGATTTTAATAGATCAGTGAAATTTTGTCAAATTTCTCATGTTTTGAAACATTCTCTTGATAGCTTTCATATGCTTAGTTGCTTTGGAAATTCTGCTCTAAATTGTGGAAAGGAATATTGGCATTTAGGCTTGAATTTGGTATATTTAATTGGTGTGGAGGCAATGAAGGCAGTGAGGAATATGATTACGCTTGGAATTCCTGTGGATGGATTTGGATTAGTTAGAATTCAAGTTTGAGGGTATTTTCCTTTCTTTTAGGATAGTTTCAATCAGGTTTGTTTCTTTTTATTTGATTTCATTGTATTGAGTTTTATTTTTTTTGTGTTTTGTGTTTTTTTAGGACTGCTATAGCACGAATAACTGCTGCTTCTATCTTTTTTTTAGACTCCGGTTAACCCTTTGACTGATCTGCTGCTAGCTTATGCTTAGTGAGCATATTCTTGGTGCCTATTTTGGATGTGTATATTTTGAAATTTGGCCTGTAAATGTGACTGCTACTTCAGGACACTAAATAGATGCTGCTTGATGCTGGCTACTGATGGCCAGTGCTCTTTCACATTCTTGTTAACATGTGAATATGAATTGCCTAGCTACTGACAGCTAGTTTGAGTAGTTTATATAATTGTCTCTGTTTAATGACTATGTCTGTTGTGATTGTCAATTGCCTAGCTACTGATGGCCTAAATTTTGTTAAATATTGAATGATGTAAATGCTGTGAATATGGTGTTGTACAAGTACTGGCTATTTTCTTTCCTATCCTTTTAGTTGATAATGAGGACATTGTCAATTTTAAGTTTGGGGGTGAGAGTGCTTCAATTTTGAACATATTTGAAAAATTCTGAAAAATTTTGAATGAAAATGAGTGCACAGACCAAATTTTGTTAGGAAATTGTTGGAATGTTTGAGATTTCTCATACTTAAGCTTTTGTTTGTGATGAAATGAGTTGTTAGTTTCAATTATTAGTCAAATATTGTTTGGATGATCCAATGATATAAATTGCTGCTTTAGATGTTATATTAGGTAGGAAATTTTTATTAATATGTATGGATGAGTGCATTATAGTGATAAAAACATGTTTTTCAAGAGTTTTTAAGTAATTTATGCACTATTGGAGTTAAATTTATTGTGGATGTGCCTATTGAAGGGCTTTGTGACAAATTAGGTTATATACCTTTATTTTAAGTTTATGATTTTAGAATGCTCTTTGAATTCCTCAAAACTTTCGATTTATTTCATAAAATTTGAAAAAATGATTAGGGCAGTTCATAAAATGCGATCGAGCCTTTCAAACCTACCTAATTGATGTGATTTCCCTTTTTGAACCCTTATTTTAAGCCTATTTAAAAAACCAATTGAAGATTCTTATTGAAAAACCTAACACTTACCTACCTTAGCCAATGTGAAAAATCATAATTCCCCTTGCTTTAAGATAGATGATAAGTGATTGGGTGGTGGAATGTGGTGATGTTATACAAAGTTACAAAAATATTGGGAAAAGAGTGTTAAAAAAAAGGAAAAGAAAGAAAGCTCACAATATATAGAAATCAAGCCCAAAAAAAACTACAAAGAAGGCTTGATATGAAAAGATCAAATTGATTCAAGTTTAGGGGGAGTATGTTTCTTGAGAAAAGAAAGAAAGCCCTTGAATAGCTGTCATCTATCTCAATGTATTTGAATGATTGTCCTTTACCTTTTCTTTGGAAAACCTCTACCCCTGGCCCCATTACAAGCTAAGAAAAGTCCCTTTGATTTTTGAGTTGAGTGAAATGAATCAGAAAAAAAGAGGAAGGAATTAGGGGAAGATAAAATTATTTGTTTAAATATTAGTATATGATTTGAAGTGTTGCTCTGAACTTTGACTAGTGCAAAAGGAATGAATGTTGACTCCATTCACATACTCATAATTAAGAATTCTTGAAAAGCATGTTTTAAATCTATGAAGCTTTCATCTCTACATATTGTAATCATTTCTTGTTTAATATAATTACTTGAGTAGTTGATGAGGATAATGTGTTTTTACATAAATGAAGAGTGACTGACTCCTTCAGTGAGGATATATTTATTTGCTTGAGGACAAGCAAAAGCTTAAGTTTATGGGTGTGTTAACACCTAGAAATTGATAGCATTCTAGCACATTTTCTTCTCTTTTCACCTATTTTTGTGTATAATTTGTGCATATTAAAAGAGTCAATAGAAGAAAATGTGCATATTAGAAAAACAAGCCAATGTTGAAGATATACTTGTGTAGAGCTTAAAATTTGTGTCTTTTAATTCAAAGAAAAAAAAGATGAGAATACATCCTCTCTTTTGTAGGATGGTAAAGACACTTTGGGAAGTTTTGAAGGACTAAAGAGCAATGCTTGTAGCAGCAAAGATCAAAGAAAGCTAAAAGGAGGAAGTGTTGTGTTGTTGGCTTCAGCCAACAACACATGTGCTGAAGCAGACGTGGTCAGAACTTACTGCATCATATGCTTCAGCACTTGACCTTTGGCTGGAGCCAACAAAGATCAGACTTACTGTGGCATATGATTCCGCACACGACAGTGTGCCGAAGCACACGAACAACATTACAACCTTACGTCTTACTTACTGAAACGCTTGAGGAGGCTTTTTAAGGAAGGGATAGCCTAAAAATACATTATTCTGCAGTTTTCAAGTGTTCCTAAGAGCTTGTGTGCTAGGGTTTTGGAGTCTAGGCAAAGCATTGAGTTGGGTTGAAGTTTGGAAGGCACTTGGAGCTTCAAGTCTTGGTTTTTTCCCATTCTTCTTCTCTTTCTTTGCTGGATTTTGACTATGGTTGTAATTATTCCATATAGTTATAGCTATTTTATGATTATGTGTAGCTAAACTCTTAACTCTAGGGTTATTTTGAGCCTTTATATAGATTAAGACTTGATTATTCCTCTCTTTTGGTTGATAATGATATATATGTGTTGATTTTACTCTTTTCTTAATGCTTCTAAATGTTTGGCCACCATTTAGATTGAATTGTTCATTTGGATTTGACTTGAGAAAGCTTATCTATATGAAGAACTTGAGTAAAATTATGCTAGACTTGAAATTTAGGTCTTAAATGGAAGGTTTGTTAGTAACATAGAGATATAGTTACTAACCTAACATTGTTAATGAGGTTGTGGCTAAATGAATATTCTCTCTTAGTTGTAGCAAGAGATTGTGCATATTAAGTAAAGATATAAACTTGGTTTTGACTTGAGAAAGCTTAACCAAATAATTTTTAAACCTTGGACTAACACATATTATCATTGAAGATACTAATGGAGAGGGATTATATCAAGTTTTATGAAGTATAAAGGGGATAAATAACCCTAGGTTTCTTCTAATACTTGAAATCAAAGAATCTATTTTACTTAGTAATTGTTAGCTTTAGAAATAGTTTGTTATTTTTATCAAAAGTCTTTTGCAACTTGCTAAACCTCAAATGATTCCATTCAACCTAATTAAGAATATTATTTCATTAGTTAACTCGCTTTAGTCATAGTCCTCATGGGAACGATCTTTATTTATCACTTTTTTACTTAACGCGAACCGTGCACTTACGGAGGCGTACAATCACCTTCTCCATCTTTACCACTCTATTGTTGTTTTGAGTTTTTCGGTAATACCTCCGGTCCCCACTTCCGGCGAACTCTTGAACCAGAGAAAGAAAAAGAGAACAGGGATCATAGCTGGACAAGAGACTATAGAACCACACCATTTTTGTCCTAGTATGACCATTATAATCACCATCATTTAAGCTAACACGTTGACAGTGGCAACTCCTCTCAAGCTTAGTCACATTCATCAACGTTCACTTTCTTGTTCCAAGGGAGTTTTTAATTGAACTTTATTTCTCATTTTCATATTTTTCTTGAACTTAATGATTGCGGATTGAATTTGTGTGTTTGGATTTTTGCTATTTGAACTTCTGTATAAAATTTTCTTATGGTTTAAAATAATTTGAGTAGTGTGTTTCTTGTTATATATATACACCGTTGTAGTTGATTATAGTGAGAAGGTTTTGTGAATTAAATTGTGTAATTAAATTGTTTGTTGAGTTTATGTGTGTGTGTGTGTGTGTGTGTATTTATCTTTTGCAAATTTTGTTTTTCTAACCTATTCTCAGCAACACTTAGTTTTACTTAAGGGATCAAAATAAAAGACTCTTTGAGTGAGATGACTTGAGTATTGCATTATACTGCAATTCTTGGATTAAATATTTTGTATTTAACCCCAAGATGCAAAGACATGGTCAAATCAATGTTGCCAACAATTTGCAACACTTCTGAGGATAATTCTGTTTTGGAAACTAATGTGGAGGAGGAGAATACAAATTGTTCAGCTGTGGTTTCAATTTTGGAACCTCAAATTTTTTTTTTCTGAACTTGAAATCAATGATGAAATCCCTTCTACAATCTATGATCTTGATTCTCTTACTGTTGAGACTCTTACTGATGAGAGTCAGTTTGATTTTGTTTCGGCTCTTACTAATGAGGGCCAAATTGATTTTATTGGGTATTCTAGATTTTTAGAAGTTTCTAGTTTTGTTTTTGTGAATAAGTTTGTTTTATCTTCTTTTGATTTTAATTTTTTAAACACTTGTACTTTGAAATTACTAATGATTGATAAAGTATAGGTGATTCATGAACACCTATTCATCTTCAAACCTTACTGCCTGAAGAGGAATAAAGATGTGGTGATCATGATTTTTGATACGTATGATTAGCTGTTTTGTAGCATAGTCCGGCTGAAGACTATAAATTTAGCGCTTCTTGGGAGGCAACCCATGAAAAGAATAAAACCCAGGAGACGACAGGGGCAACAAGTACATAGAACGAAGGGAGGATGGAGCAATTGGGTGCTTGATGAGCATTTTCAGGGAAGTCTCGTGTTTACCATGCTTTTATTGATTCCGATATCATATAGACATGCCCTGTATTGTTGTTAATGCTTGTCATTATATAACCACTTCTTTAACCTCTGATTAAAGTATGCTTATTGTTTTGGATTGCTTTGGATATTCACTTTTTCATTGCTTTAACCTTTGATCATGTTAATATATGCTTCAATGTGTGAAATTGAGTGTTGAGGTCTTAAACTGCTGAAAATAAGGGGTCTGAAGGTCTTGGCCGCAGCCAAAAACATTTAACCGCGGCCAAATTGTGGTCAGAGAGATTTTGGCCGTGGCTAACACATTTGGCCGCGGCCAAATTGAGGTCAGAGATATTTTGGCCGCGGCCAAATTAAAAAAATAAATAATAATAATAATAATTTCCCCTCAATTTTTCTCACTCTTTTTCACAACTCCTTTCCCCCATCCTTCTCCTACATTGTTATTGTTATTGTTGAATGTATTCTTGCATGAGAGAAGACCCTCAGTTTTTCCTTGTGACAGTGAGGACACTATCAACTTTAAGTTTGGGGGTGTAGGTGTGTTTTGGCTCATTTAACAAGGATTTCAAGTTTTTAAAATGTTGACTATTTATTGTCCTCTGTTTTGAAAAGTTGAGTTAGATTGATTAATTATCTTTGATAATGAATATATGATCCAATGATAGAAATGATGCTTAGATTTTATGTTTTATGGGAAATGATGGAAAATATTTTTTATTGCATAATTTAGATTTTAAAGCTTGTTTCCTGAATGCTTTCAGAATAAACACTATACACAAGAGTTGGGAATGATTTGAATGCTTTTGTTGGGAGATTTTGTAGCAAATTGGTGTGTATATTCCTTCATCATTGAAGAAATTTAGAACTCACATTGGAATATCTTGAAATGAAATGAAAATTTCACACATTTTTGAAAAATGATCTGGGCATGTTCTTTCAAATGCGATTGTGTCTTTCAAACTTACCTATGACAATTATTCCATTTGCACCCCTTTTGAGACTTATAAAAAAAATCATAAAATTTTTTTTAGAACCTACACTAAACCTTAACCTTTGTAGCCTGAAAAACCATGAATCACCCTAATCTTGAGATGAATGATGATTTGTTAAGGATTATGGAAGTGTGTATTAGTTTGGGAGTTAGAAAATTTATGTATTGAAAAAGCTGGGTATAAGGAATACATTGTATGGTTGTTAGTGTGTTTTCAATTATATATATATATATATATATAAGAAGAAAAGAAGAAGAAAAAGAAAAGAAAGAGTGTTAAATTCAATAAGAATTGGAGTGCAAGGAATTCAATTTGAGATAAGTTTGGGGGAGTGCTTAGACTTCTGAAAAGGAAATTTTGTGTAATGCAAAGAGAGGAGTTATGTACTGTCATATTATCTCAAGAGATTTGAATCCTCTATTTTTCCCATTCTTTTAAGAAACTTAACCACTAGCCACATTACAAGCTTGTAAAGTCCCATTTATTTTGAAATTGTGTGGAAAGATCTATTAGGGGAGAGATAGGATGATGTGAGTATTTAAAAATATGATATTGAGTTTGATTTATACATATTGAAGTGTTGCATTTGATCTTGATATCTGCAAGAGAATTGTTGTCCAACTCTCCTCACACACATACATTTTGAAAGTTTTTTGGGAAACTTGTTTTAATTGATGAATCTTGCATTCCATTATATTTCATTGTTTTTCCTATAGAGTATAACATCTTGAGCATCCAATGAGGACAACATCATGCATGTGCTATAAGTCAATGATTAATTAATCCGGCTCTTTTATTTCCCGATGGGTTTCACTCGAGGACGAGTAATAGTTTAAGTTTGGGGGTATGTTAACATCATGAAATTCCTGTCAAAGTGGCACATTTATCTTTAGTTTTGCACACATTTTGGGTAATTCATAGATAATAGATGATAAATGTGAAAAAGTAATATGCCCAGGGGTATTGATGATAAAAAAGTGTAATTTCTCTGTTTAAGCCCCATAATTGTATTAAAATCAAGGAACAAAAAACCGGACCGGTCAATGAACCGGTCACAGTACTGGTTTAAGGGTTAATGGTTCAACCGGGGTCGAACCGGTGGTCAAACCGGTCATATTAAAATATTATAATTTATTAATGGTAAAGATCTTTAGGTAAAAAATGCTTAAAATATATTAGTATTAGTTATGATGCCTATATTTATATAATGACATCTCTTTTCCTATAATTAATTAATTATTATATCCTCTCAAAATCATTTTTTTAGATTTATTCTTTTTTTACTTACTTTTCTCTTCATCTTGGTCTTCAAACTTTCATTTTTCCCTAAAAAATAATGTCCAATAGTAGATAGAATAATAAAAAAATGTATTTTATTAAAAAAAAAGGCAAACCGGTCGAACCACCGGTTTTGACCGGTTCGAACCGGTTCACCGGTTTTTGCCCTGAACCGGACCGGATCACCGGCCGGTCACCGGTCGGACCGGTTGAACCGGCCGGTCCGGTCTGGTTTGGTTTTTTTTCCATGATTAAAATTACATCAACACTGTTTTTATAGATTTCATTGTGTTGATAGGTTAATATTAGAGCCACAAAGGAGTCATTAGAGGCATCAAAGGATGATCAAGAAGTTGGAATGGAGTTAAGCAAGTCAAAGTACCATGGAAGAACAAGAAAAGGATGAAGAAGGCCAAAAAGCTTCATGTGGAAGCTTGGCTGCAGCCAAAGTTGTGCCAGAAACTTTTTGGCCAAGGTCAACACCTGAATTCTGCAGCTACGCGTTTTGATTCAAAACAGAATTTTAGGGCATATAAATACCAAAACCTTGAAGCAGAGACTGATTCTGGACTTGGGAGGCACTGTGGAGGCAATGCTCTACTAGGGTTTGGAGCTTGGAGGTGGAGATTAGGCTAGATGTTGAAGATTTGAAGAGATTTGAGTTTCTCCTCTTGGTTTTTCCTCTCCTTCTGCTGTCTTTCCCTTTTGTTCTGTTGTGTAACTGATTTATGCCATGTTTCTTCTGGGTTTTATGAACATGTATAGCTAGACTTTTATTGTTTGGATTGTTTAGAACCCTTGTATGGATTAAGTACTAATTTCCCCTTTATTTTTATGATGAATGGTTGGTTTATGTTGATTTAACTCTATTCTTAATGCTCCTTTTTTATTGATCACCAATGAGGTTGTTGGGTTCACTTGGTTGACGCCTGAGAGGGCTAGATTGAGTGTAGAACTTGAGTTTAATCGTGTGGGAACTTGAAATCCGGGGGTTGGATAGATGGTTTTGTTGATGAGGTAGAGATACACTCATTAACCCCACATAGCCACATAGGTTCTACAATGTAGGCTGGGTTTAATTCTTCAATTAAGAGATTAATGAACTAATTAAGCTAAACACCTATTTGGAGACTTGAGAGAGCACTTATGGGTAAATTAGTGACCTTGGTTAGCATAATCCATCCTTGAGAGCTCATATTGTAGGGATTTGAATGAGTACCTATGAAATGCAAGGGGGATAAACAATCCTAACTTCAACTGCATTATCATTTCTAGTTCATGAATCACTTGTTTATATTTTACTTTTAGTTTATAATTCTGTCTTTCCTCCACCGTGATAATTGTCCAACTTGAATTAGGCGAAAGTGCGATAATCATTACTTAACCGGGTTTTGGAACCAAATCCTCGTGGGAACGATATCTTACTCATTACTTTATTACTTGGCGCGACCCGTGTACTTGCGGATTTGTGGACAATCAACACAATTGGTAGGGGTGCTATTTCATGGGGGTCAAAGAAATAGACTAGTGTAGCAGATTCTTCTATGGACTCTAAGTTTATAGTATTAGTTGCAAGTTGTAGGGAAGCAGAATGGTTAAAAAACTTGTTGCTTGAAATTCCTATATTGTCCAAGCTAATGGCACAAATATCTATTCATTGTGATAGTCAATCTGTTCTTGCAAAGGCTTATAGTCAAGTTTATAATAAAAGGTCACGACATATTGGTCTAACACATAACTATGTGAAAGATTTGATTTTGAATGGTGTAGTTTCTATTAGTTATAAAAGATCTTAATTGAATCTTACAGATCATTTGAGATAAGGTCTAACAAGGGATTTGGTGTTAAAAACATCAAAAGGAACAAGGTTGAAGCCCTATAAACTTTGATCAACAATAGTGGAAACCCAACTCACACTTCATCATCATATCAAGTCTTGAGTTCAATCGTGAAAGTTCGCTATCAGAGTGATTGCAAGTACTTGACTTTTAATACATCCTAGGTTGGAAAGTACTTAGTAATCATGAGACTAGAAGGGGTTAGGTTGAGCCTCAAATTAGCTCTTAATAGACCTATAAGCATATATTTACTGGAGTATTTATCATGGTAATGCTTTTGATAGAGTCTATTTATATGAGAATGACGTAAGGCCGCTTCTAAGAGTCCAAGGGCTTGACTCTGAAAAAGTTCTCATGAAAAAGATACAAATGCAAGGCCACAAATAAATGTATAATTTAAAGTGGCATACAATGGCCTGAGATCCCATGCGTAATTCATGCACACATGTTCATGTGGGGTAATTGGTTCAAAGCTTAGTCTACCATATTATTTCGGATAGGTGAAACCATGTCTTACTTAGGTAAATATTCAAATCCTCGAGATACCTTTACTGACAACATGAGATTTTTATAGTAATAAGAGTTTGTGATCATTTTAAAATGGTGGGGGATTGTTGGAATATTTTAAAATAAAGAGATGCGTTTTTTATAAAGTCATGTTCATTAAATTAAAGGATTTATTACATGAAGAGTTGTATGAGGAGTTATAACATTAAAAGTCATTAAGGTTATGTCTGTTTAGTTTCTAGAGACACATGTGAAAGGTTATAGCCAGATATTTGGCAGTCGCCACTTGGTGAAAAGTTATATTGTGTTTATGAGAAAACTCTATATAATATAAAGGTATAACTCTTCATATGTCTGTTCATGAATCAGTATATAAGATTCATGAATTTAACGAATCATTATGACTTTTAATTGAAGAGGTGTTGCTACAAGAGGCACCATTTTATGGCCTATAAATACCTAGCATCATCAATCATTTTGACACATTAGAAATCACACAACAAGAGATTAAACTCATTGCCTTTATCCTTGAGCAACGATAATGTCAAATTATTATTTTGTAAAAGCCATTGTTGTCTTGCTTGAGTATTGGGAGTGCAATCTATACTCAAAGGTCTTCATTGTATCATAAGAAATTTTACCTGCCAATCAAACTTTCACCTTAAAAGATAGATATAGGTGATGATGAATTAAACCTAAAGGAAAGTACTGCCCACACCTTAAAGACATTTTATACTACTTTTTTTTTCATCTCATATTCTTGTCCTTCTCAGAGATCCAACCCCTTCAATAGGTTATCCGAGATCTAAATGCATTATCTTTCTCATGTCAATGGATAATAGCTAATTCACTAATTTAAATTTAACTTGAAAGCCGAAAAGTTTGTTCACCTTCAAAGATATAAATTGACGCAAATGAGTAAATTGGGAACAACAAATTTTTGGTGAAAAAAATTTAGATAAGTTGGGATCTGGGATTTACTAGAGTGAGGTCATATTTTAAGACTCAAAGAGTACATATGTAGATACTTACAAATCCATATTCTTTTAAGGTATGAGTCACATCCTTAGTAACTAAACTAACCTTTATTGACTATAAGTAATTAACTAACAATTGAGAGAAAGCATAGAAAATTTAATTAAATATGCTTTGCTTAATTATAATGGAGGTAACAAATTAAGAATAGTAAGTAGTACAAGGTAGGATAAAAATAATGCAATCCAGCATCTTTAGCTAAATTATTGTTTTTGCTGGGTGGTTTAGTCAAAAATCAAATCTTTCCCTCTTTAATTTAAAGTATATTATTCCATATCCGTGGTAGAATAAATCCAAAAACATGTTGGTTATAAAAAAAAGTGTATATATTATATAATTAATATCTCAATTATCTGAGCTCAAAGAAAATAATAAACAGTTGATAGACAGTAATAAGCAATAACTTTACAACTGTCTGATTCTTTATATATAATAATACCTAAACAAGAATTAAATACAAATTGAAAAAGCTAGTCAACTTCATTTGAGTTGTTCGGAAATTAACAAAAACTAACATAAAAATGTAGGACAAAGTTAAAGAAAAATTTGTTCAAAAATCAATTTGTGACAAATTTTGCTGCACCACTACCATTTTGTGGCGTTTAAAAATTTTTGTGATGGATTTTGTGAAATACTATCAAAAATTTTCTATTTTGTTATAGTGATAATTGTAACGATCATAAGTTCGTAGGAGAACTACACCTCAAAACTCAACTAATAGTTGAAGTTAAAGATCTCAAAGTCTTATAAAACTCATCTTTTAAAGAAACCCATTCGATGTGGAATTCATGACAATGATATATATGAATTGAAACTTTTTTTCTTTTTTTCCCCATAAATAAAACTTATCAATACAGCAGCTGGTTGTGGCTAATATTTGGCCAAGAGATGTTACATGTGAAAAGAGTAATTATGAATAAATTTGCAAGTTTTTAAGAACTCGTACGTTTAACAGCCAGAAATTACTTGCTTGGAAAGCTAGTTGTTTTTTAATCAAAGTCTAATTCACATATGCATTTTACCAAATATTTCATCCAACAGGTAAAACATTGTCTGCCTCGTGGTGCGTGCTATTAGTTCACGTAGTGGGGGCTCGTTTTCATTATTAATGAATCTCTATTTATAGTATGCTAAATAGTGTAATATTTTTTACCTCACCAAAAAATAAAATATAATATTTTTTATACTCTAAACTATTACTATATCAACCCGTGTGTGTTTGAAGGATAAATTATATATATATATATATATATAAGATGTTTGAAGTAGAGGTGATAAAATTAGAATCGAAACCAAAAATTGAACTAAACCCATCTCAATTTAGTTTTTTCTGTTCAATTAATTCAATTTTCGGTTAAAGATTCGATTTTTATTTTTTGAGAACTTCAGTTTTGGTTTTTAGTTTGATTATTTAAAAAGTAATTCGGCTAAAATTGAAATATATAAAATATATTTATATTTAATAAATACTATTTAATAATTACATTTTTATAATTAAATAATTTTAGATTTTGAATCATTTTAAATAAAATATATCGATATTTTAAATCTATCTGATTTATTTTATATATTTTCCCTCTAAATCTAGTCTTGAAAATAAAAAAGTAATCTTTCTATAAAATTTATTCATATATCTTTTATTTTATAAATAATAAATAAAAAAGTGGTTAATTTGATTATTAACTAAACCAAATCAAAATATTTCACTTAATTTAGTTTCAGTTTGGTGCTCAAAATTATCTCTATTCAATTTTTCAATTATTTCGGTTTTCAATGCTCACCTCTAGGTTAAAGTGTTAATAACAGTAGTTAATGATAGGATAAGAAATGCATTAAAATTCTATATATCATAATTTGATTGAAAAATAACTTTTCTAACATAATTTTTTTTTCTATCTACAAGTTGAACCTTTGACCTTGCTTAAGGAATAATATAGTGTCGTCTCTTCATGAATTTAACCCAGCCACCAATGATTATAGAATTTTAAGGATACAAGAGACTATTGTTCCCTTTCTCAAAAGAATTTCATTTCGATATATCTATAATATTTTTTATATTTAGTCAATGTTGAAAATTGGGTGACGCTCATGAGTGCAGATGCTATCATACTAATTAGGAATATGGCACAACAAAATCCTTCATATTCAATATGAAAGGCATTTTTTAATATTTTATTTGTCCTAAGCAGTGGTTAGCTAGTTAGTGGACATTAGGAAATCCTTAACTTTCACTAAGCTTTTAAATATGTGTGTATATGTCGCAAGAGTCAAAATCAAATAATTCACGTTCGTAGTCTAGTAAGTAGTCATCAATCTTTTAGCTTTAGGGTTCATTGATTGGAAAAACTTTCACTCTGATTAAGGTTTGCTGTCCTGTTTTTGAGCCCTTCAGGTGTATAGAGGGTTTGCGTTTATGTTTAATTAAGAAATAGGCTGACCTTAAATTAGCTTTAGGGCTCATCGAATTGTTGAACTTTCCCTTTTTGAGCGAATATTATTTACTCAAATTTCTTACCCACACGACTCCTTTTTTTTTTTGTTGAATATATGAAATTAGATATGAATAGTATATAGGGTTAATACAACATTTCATCCTAAGTTGTTTTCAGTTTAGTTTTGATCTATATAGTTTCAAACCATATGTTTTGATCCCTTAAATTTTTTTTCGTTTAAAATGTTAGTCCTTGTAGTTTAATAATAATCAAGAACATTTTCCCCCTTAAGAGACTAAGACCTATGATTTGAAATTATAGAGACTAAAACCAAAATAAGAATAACATGTAAAGAACAAAAATTGTATTAACCATAGCATATATCATAGCCAATAACATATACACTCACTGATGTGTTGCAACTTGATTTCAAATTTTAAATTTGTATATTAATTAATTTGTACATTCTCAAGCAAAAGAAGTACATATTTGCGACAAAAAACCAGTGTTGCCTTGAGGTCAAAGTGTAAAAACATAGCATAATTGTTGTTAAAAAGTCTATATTGTTTACACATGTTGAAAAGGTTCGTAGTATTTTGTGGTTAGAAAATTTCAATGTTAATTAATCTTCTAATCGTTATGATATATTTGGAAAGCATGGTGAAGAAATATTGGATAAATGAATCCCAACACATGTCTAATTAGAACTATTTTCTTTTTCTAAACCATAACTTTTTTTCTTACCAATAAAAAGTTATGAATACTCCTTTCTACCTTTTGTATTCATTTATGTTTTCCCCCTTCGATCTTTTTGATTTAGATCGCTTCCATTAATCAACAAAAGATGTTCCCCTCAACAGCGACCAAAATTATAAGTTTGCATATATGGATAAAGAAATTTAAGTGAAGGGCAGAGAGTCATCCTTTTAAGTAAATAAGTTGTAAATATTGGTTCAAACTTCAAATTAATGTTAGAATCGGATCGGATCAGAAACCGACTGTGTCTAGTTTGGAACACCTCCAAAATTATTGAAGTGTTTCCTATTTATTATCTGGTAGAATTAATCCTGAGAGGAGACTCCACTGAAGCTGTACAACTGATTCTAAATAAGGTTTCATTGACCCATGATGATTGAGGAGTGATCTTGTTGGAGAGTTAAAATGCATTAGTTGGTTAAAGCTCTATAAATAAAAGACTTAGTGTGAGGTTTAGATGTATGAAGGAGAGTTAAGTCCTTACCCAAAGGAGAGTTAACATAGGTCCCTACCTCAACCATCGACATAGGAGGGTTAATAGGTCCCTGCCTCATAAACTATCAAAATGTCTTGGGTTTTAGTCATTACTTCCAAAAAAAGAAGAATTCACTGTATTCATTTATAATCTTTGTAATTAAAATCAGTTTATCTTCACTGTTGCTTAGCAACTTAACAGATCTCTAAAATCAAAAGTATTATTCGACATGCTTGGCAAGTAGAAATCCAACGAATAAATAGATGCAACAACGTAATGGCAAATACTGTTGTGAAAAAGGCTTTGAACGAAACTATTAGACTGCAAATCCTTAATCCAGAGTTGTTGATAAAGATTTTAGCCTCTGAAGGCTGGTTCCTAGTTTTTCTAGTAGTTGGATTTGTCTTTATTTTTGGTGTATAAAAGAAAAGGAATTAACCTTATTATTACGAGTGGTGATTATATAATGATATCTATGTATTGATTGTTTAGATATTAATTACAATTTTAATATTTTGATAAGAGAAAAACTTTAGATACTTAAGCTTATATATAATATATGTTATAATTTTTTCTTTATGATCAAAGTGTAATTATAGTGGATTTTTACCGGCCAAAAAAATTATAGTGGATTTTAAATTGTTAGTGCATTGTAACCCAGTGACACTAAACACCTTCCTTAAGGCTTTATTAAGCATGAAGTTGTAATCTCAATCCTCTATGGGGTATGTTAGGTGTATGACTGAGTTATGGAAAACAAAATGGAAAATCCTATTTAAAGCCATTTGAAATGCAGAAATTCTAAATTAAGTTGGTAAATTCAACAAATCTTTAATTAAGTTATTGACCTAATTTAGGATTTTAAAATATAGGTAAAATGACTTTATTGTCTTCTTCTCTTTTCTGTCTTAGTTATTTTCCCATTCATTTTCTCTCTCTTCACTTGGACGCTTCTTTCTTGTTATGGCGCTGAACTGGATTGCACCTATCTCCCAAGGAAATCCATATGAAAATATTAACCCAAAGTCATGTATTGAATAAGGAACCATATAAAACACATAGAATATATTAGGGCACTGCCACAAGTCGATTGAATAAATCTTCTACTGAAATTGTAACAAACTTGATAAACTCTTCAGTCTATGGAATAATGGGTCTGTTGAAGAACCCTACCTGCATTTGATTGACAAGCATGTTTTATATTAGAAAATTTTGGATTTCAAATCAAAGCCCAGATTTTATTGTCCATTTTTTATATACACTATTTTTTTCTTTTTTTTTCACATAATATCAAGAGTTTCTAAAAATATACTTTGTTATTTTCTATTTTTTCCCACATCGTTTCAAGAGTTTCCTAGACATCGTTATTTTCTTGAGAAAAATATGTCACAAGAGCATTGCTATGCGGGCGCCGAGAGGCTGAGACCACCTCTATTTGTAATTTTAGAAGAAATCCAAGCCTCCCGAAGTGGTGGCTGAAATAATTGGTGGGAGGAAGGAGAGGCAGTGATGAGAGAGAATCAAATCAAGGATAATAAAGTAAGATTATCAGATTCTGAAATCTTATTTTAGATTATATAACTTAATTTAAAATTTATTAAATTTAATGACCCAATTTAGAATTTGATTAATTCAACTGTCTTTTAAATGAATTTTCCCAAAACAAACTAGTGGATTTTAAATTAAAAAAAAGTTCAAAATATGAGTAACAAAAGTTAATTGCAAGGTACCCACAATGATTGGATCGAATGAAAGCAACTAATGAGGATTTGAATCCACGCGATCTAGTAATACTCTTTCAATTCTAAATATAGGAGTATTTGATAACTGATATGTATAAATTAAGGAAATTAGTTAGTTAGTCAGTTACCTGTGAAAATGTTTATTAATTTCCTTAAAATATGTACCTATTTTAATCATTTGTATTAAAAACTACTCTTTTAATAAAAATCCCTTAATATGTACAGCCAATAAAAAGAGTTTGGATCAACATTAAAAATTTAAGAGATAAAAATAAATTGATGTCTTGCATTCAGGATGAAAGCAGACACATGAAATAATTTAAGTTTAAATATCTAAGTTTTTGCTTTTTCAATATTAATTTACCATTGCCTCCCAAACATGCCCTAGGCTGTTTAAAAACTGGCCACAGGTAATATAACCTTAGCATCAATTACGCTGAGTTGCCCAATGTATAATATATAATTGCTTTGGTGGTAGAAACACAATAAGATACATATAGAAAGAGGAAAAATAAAGTGAGAATGGTTAATGTAAATGTAGTACCATTAAAGCAAGAAATAATGTTGGCAAGGAAGAAAAAGAGAGGCTAAAGCATTTTAATTGGTCCCACACTTTGTCCTATATATCAACCTAGCACCTTTGATTTGAGATGTTCTAAATAAAATAAGACAAAACACACAAACACAAATATATATGTTAACTTTTTAGCTAATTATTACATAAATCTTGTAATGATAATATTAAATAACATATCTATCTTTTTTTAAAAAAAATAAAAAATACATAAAAAATATTAAGTAATTTTTATGAAAAAAAATCTCTTAGGTTGAACTAATCAACAGAGCAAAAAAACCGATAATGAATGATACATTTAAATACGATTTTTTTATATATTTTATGTAAAATATAGCAATATGAATTTTATGATTCATATAATAAAATTAAATATATAATAAATCATATGATTTTTTATTTTATAAGTAATGAAGTGTGCCTATTGTTTACTTTGTATAAAAGCATGAATTCACAATGTTGAATATAACATTTTTCAACACAATTTCATACATTTTCAGTCAAGCAATACTTACGCAGACACGTCAATTAAATTAAATGTTAATCCCTTTATTGTATTAAATTTATTCATATATATTAACTTTATTACAAATATATTAGAAAAATATAAAAACTTTGAGAATCAAAACTTCAATTTTTCTGAGAAATGAGTGTGTATGTATTCAAAATTCTAAACACACACACACACCAAATTAATATGAAAGAGACTTTAAGATATTACAATATATAAAACTATCATTTTAAAGATAGTCGGTGTCTTGTAACCCAAATAACACAAAGTACCTACCTTAAATTTTTCTTCAATGTGCGGTTGCAAGTTCAAGCCTTCTATATATGATATAATTTGTACCTGAGTTTTGGGGAAAAAATCTTTTTAAAGATACAATAAGTCTTTTAAAAATTATAATAATTTTTTCTTTTTTTAAAGAAATATCTTTCCTCCACTTGTAATATATTGTCTCGTTCTCTATCATCCCTCATTCCCACCCAAAAAGAAAATAGAAGACTAGACCTTCCTTTTGTTGTTACTTGAGAGGAGAAAAAGCAGTAGGAATGATTTCTCATCGCTAAACAGCACAAAGCAAAGAAACCATGTCTTCCTCAAACAAGGGAAAAGACATAGTCCCAGGATCATCTTCTGCTTATCCTCCTTCCGATTATCACCATCATCATCGTAATCTTAATCCTCAGCCGCCTCCACCGCCGTCGACTCAGCAGCCTCTGAGTCGTTACGAATCTCAAAAGCGAAGAGATTGGAACACTTTTGGACAGTACCTTCGGAACCAGAGGCCTCCGGTGGCTTTATCCCAGTGCAATTTCAACCATGTCCTCGATTTCCTTCGCTACCTCGACCAGTTTGGCAAGACTAAGGTTCACATCCAAGGTTGTCTCTTCTTCGGGCAATCCGAACCCCCCGGTCCCTGCACTTGCCCTCTCCGACAAGCCTGGGGCAGCCTCGACGCCCTCATCGGTCGCCTCCGAGCCGCCTACGAGGAAAATGGAGGCTTGCCGGAGACAAATCCCTTTGCTAGTGCAGCCATAAGAGTTTACCTTCGTGAGGTGAGGGATTCTCAGGCTAAGGCCAGAGGTATCCCTTATAAGAAGAAGAAGAAGAAGAGGCCTCTCTTGATGAAGCCCCAATTTAATGGCGAGACCTCAAATAATAACTTGCCTTTGCAGTGAAATATTTGAGTAAGCATATATATATGGTAATTTTCTTTCTTAATTGTTACTTTGTCATACACACACACACATCTGTAGCTAGCTAGCTAGCTAGCTTAATTACCATTATTTTGATTGTACCATTTTCATCACCATCAGATTCAACTATTTATAAGCTTATTTGAATGCTTAATTAAATGGCTGAGATTAGATTGGTCGCAAAGGAATTTTTCACCAACCCAATGGTGAACTATTTTTAAGTTTCATTGTTTTCTCTTTGGCTTCTCTGAGGATCGAGGAGGTATGGTAATTTTCTTTCCTTATACTGATATGGACTTTTTATTTTATTTTATTTTTATTACATTTATATATATGTTTGACTGTGATTGATATTGTTTTTAACCAAAGGTGAATTTTCATCAAACTCTGCGACAAACTTTGGCTTTGAATTATTAGGTCGATTTATAGAGTGTTTCTTCTTCTACGGCAGTAAATTAAACCCTAAGCCATGGCCTTCAAAACTCTTAATCGTATGTGTGTAACAACAATAATCAATATTTAACATGTCTTCTGTACGAGCATATGGAGTAGGGACTAGGGAATTTAGATCATCCATTTTATATCAAGTCCCTTTACATGCAACATATTTGGATTCTGAAAATTTTCGTAATCATTATCATCAGTGAACATATCTAAAATAATAATAACTGTATATACTACTTATGTGTTCTTTGGACTTGGTTTATGCATTCGCAATTTATGTACTATATCATATTGCCTTCCACAAATCAGATGTTTTGTTTGGAGTATTTAATGGATTAATTAATGTTGTTTCCGAGTACTTATAAAGTAGAAAATTCAATAAGAATCTATATAACTAAGATGGCGTAATTTCATAACCCATGGAATTATTGTTCAAAATTCCAACAATTAATCCAAAATCTCTAGTAGTGTTGTTAATTAATTTGAAACTTTGTCTTGTTCTAATAAATTTGTGTTATTTCTCTTCTGTCTCTTTCAATTCCTTTCACACTATTACAAGAATAATGTCTTTTTCGTTGGTGCTGCTATATGTATATTTGACTTCCGTACATGAATTACACTGTCTCCTCCTACTATTCCAAACACAGTAGTTCTAAAGCTTCGATAATGATCATCATCTTTCTTATTACTCCTACACTCACACACACTTCTTTTCAATCTTACATTTCTTTTGTTAAAAAGAAGAATAAATCCATATGTAGTTCTGCATCTTTCATGCTACAATTTACTTTCTGTTGACTCTACCCATATCTTGGTTTTAGAATTAATTGGACTATATACTCCCTTCAACATGAAATATAGAGCGCCTTCCAAAAGAAATTCTTAACCTGTGATATAGGTCACTTGACAAGTCAATAATGAACTTTTTCCGAATAGCACCCCTGTTATAACTTACTAGGATAAGACTTGAAGTCTGATGCAATGTTTCTCTACATGAACTTAATATATGTTCATAGGTGGAAAAATGTAATATAGAGCGCATTCTAGAAGAAATTATTGGCCATGTGATGTAAGTCACTTGACAACTCAATAATGAACTTTTTCCGAATAGCACCCCTGACCTGTTATAATTTACTAGGATAAGACTTGAAGTCTGATGCAGTGTTTCTCTATATGCACTTGATATATGTGCATAGTTGGAAAAATGTAATATAGAGCGCCTTCTAGAAGAAATTCTTGGCCATGTGATGTAAGTCATTGACAACTCAATAATGAACTTTTTCCAAATAGCACCCCTGGCCTGTTATAATTTACTAGGATAAGACTTGAAGTCTGATGCAGTGTTTCTCTATATGCACTTAATATATGTTCATAGTTGGAAAAATGTAATATAGAGCGCCTTCTAGAAGAAATTCTTGACCATGTGATGTAAGTCACTTGACGACTCAATAATGAACTTTTTCCAAATAGCACCCCTAGCCTGTTATAATTTACTAGGATAATACTTGAAGTCTGATGCAATGTTTCTCTATATACACTTAATATATGTTCATAGTTGGAAAAATGTAACATAGAGCGCCTTCTAGAAGAAATTCTTGGCCATGTGATGTAAGTCACTTGACAACTCAATAATGAACTTTTTCTGAATATCACCCCTGTCACAATTTATTAGGATAAGACTTGAAATCTGATGCAGTGTTTTTGTATATGCACTTAACATATGTTCATAGTTGGAAAAATGTTTCATTTTCAGACCAAGTTAATGAGTTAACCACTCTCACTCTTTGGTTCTGATAAGGTAGTAAGTGGTGACTTATAATATGGACAGAAGGGAGTATATTTCAATCACTTTTACTTCAATATTAAATTTGACACTATAATCATCCACTAGAATATCTTATGTACGTCTCATAGAGGATTTCATTTTTCTGATGATGATTGATTGATTTCAGGGACGTCCCTATAATGAGTCCTGAAGAATCTGCTAGCTGTGACAGGCCTTCTTCGTTTGGGCATTAAATGACGCTTGCACTATCTTAAACCGCTTCCCTAGCTACGTAATGGGTTTTTAATTGTCAAGGAGCACTGTGTATTTGTTATTTTGAATGGAATTTAGAACTGAATGCAAAGAATTTGACTTGTTATATATACATATATATATGGGGTAAGTCCTTTAATTTCTATATATTACTGTTGTATCCATCTTTTATATATATGATCAGTCACTTTCAGTAGCACAACATCAATTATATAGTTTGTATGATGATGCATTTGGTGGTAAATATAGTACATGCTGGTATTTTTTATATGTAAGTATCTATATATTATATCTCATTAGATTGTATCCTAACTCTTTTTTACACTGCATTTCTCTTAATGTAGGAGTCCCTTCAACTCTTATTTCTTTGTGTCTATGTATATAGTAATATTTGTTGCTTTTTTTTTTTGGTTTAATCCACTAAGATTACATGTATTGGAGGCCCATGGTTTGAGAACAAGGACTAGAAGAAGAATAAGGGATATATAGGGACTGAATTCATGAAGTTACACTTTTTTTAAAAAAAAATAAAGACTAAAGCTGTGACATACACATAAGAGCTGATTGAAAAATTATACGTATGTTTATACACATACGCGTATATACGCACATCATATTATATACCAGCATGGCACGTAACTATGATTACACACAGAGGCACACACACTCTTCCCTACGAAGTTTTGAGAGTCATTAATTAGCAGTGTTATATCCCCTACAAATTAATGTTAAGTGATGTATGTCCCACTTTAAGATTTATAAATTGTAATGCAAAGTTAGTTAATTAACTTAAAAAGCATTGGATTCCGCTTCTGTCCCTTCAGTTCAACATCAAAATATATATATAATGACCTCACCACCTTTTTTCTTTGCTTGACTATATCAGTGAACATACAGGTAGGGGACGGGCTTCTCTAGTTTTTTTCTTTCCTTTTTCCCCCTTATTTTTTTTTATCAGATTTAACTTAATTAGCCACTTTAATTAATTTGAAGTAAATTTTAGCTTGTTGACTTGTTGTCACTCTAGTTATTTCACCTTTAGGTAACTGTCATGACTAGTTTTTACTACCAAAGATGAGAGAACCAACTTATAATTATTCCTTGACTCTCATTGACCCCTCAAAGGTACGATAAATATATGTCTGTTCAGTATCAATTTAGGCTCCAGTTTTCCCTTATTAAGAGCCTGTTCTGGCCTGAGGCACCAAATAGTTACCCCCCCCCCACACACACACACAATCTTTTTTAATTACTGTTATATATCTTTATTAGTATTCGTCTCAGTGGATTCTTCATATAGAATATAGCTTAAAATAGGGAGAGATAGGGTTGCATAAGACAATAGGTGATTTGATGTTGATTAGTGTATATGCGTGATTCCTATTATTATCTCTTAGGTATATTAAGAACCTAATTCGTAACAAAGAAGAAAATTTCGATATATTCTTAATATTGAAAAATTCTATGGTGTTTATATATTTCATTGAACAATATAAATAATACATAGAGGTCAGTTCATTTTGGAGTGTGTGTGTAATACATTTAGCTACCGAATATTTGTTGCAGTGGAATGATAACAAGTTAGAGTCAATTAGTATTGTGATAATCAACATGATTGTAATCTTACTTTTGATTTATATCTAAAGCAATATTATTCTCTCAAGGATAAAGGTTAAGAAAATACATATATAGCAACTAATAGAAGGGTCCTTAAGTTGGGAGTAGTTTCCTCATTAAAAGATATAATCATGATTAAATTATTTAATTTATTGGGTATTGTTATAAATATAATGTTTAAATTATATAAATATATTATGGACCATTTTTTACATACATATATATAATCACATGCATGAAAATGTTAAACTTAAGAGTGTGTAGGATTTGGAAGTTTCCAGATAGACCTTAATATATAATAAGACATATTTACCTAATTTGATTAGATTAAAAAAGTTAAGTTAATTAATATGACATGTTTTTTTGTAAAACACCGTAATCATCTTCCGTAGTTCCTTCCACCTTTCTTTTACTTGATTATTATTGAAAGAGCATCAATATGGGTAAATTAGGAAAAAATTGACAAATATAATAAATAGGTCTTATATATAGGATTAATATCAACTTTTTAATTATGTCCTATATTAAAGACAGGGAGTAATATTTTGCAAGTTGTGAGGACTTAAGCATGCACATACACACACTCACAGAGTTTTTGTAAATATATTGATTAAGTTACAACCAAAGTTTAGAGTTGGAAATAGTGTTCGAAGCTAGAGCTTCAAATTCATTCCATACTATATATATAAGGATTTATAGAATGCCGTTTAGAAATTCAGTTATATCATATGTATTCAAAAGCTCTTCAAGTGTTTTGAGTGTTTTTAATATCTTAAGTATTCAAGCTTACTCTGTCCAGTCTCAAATATAAGGCAAAAACAACTACTTCACAATCTTAAGAAATTTGGTTAAAAATTATTATCTCTCCAGAATTTTTCATATATTAGATATTACAGTAAGTTTCCATAAATGCCCTAATTTATTACTTCAACTTCTACTCTACATTACTAATATAATACTCCCTCAAATAAGGTTGGAAATGAAATTTTTTAATTAATGCTCTAGACACTACATTTTTGTCCTTTAGATTTTGGACCAGAACCACTCCTACAACATTCCTTTTATATATATATATATATATATATATATATATATATATGTATGTATATGTATATATATATATGTATGTATATGTATATGTATGTATGTACATATATGTATATGTATGTATGTACATATATGTATATGTATATGGGCGCGCATGAGTAAAATAAGTACTCATATTCGAAGTGTATTCGTGTGTGTTTGTATTACACTATTGTGAAAAAGAAAAGAAAAGAAAAGGCTTTTGTTTGAAGTGGTTTGAAGTGTTTTATGAGTTGATTGCTTTAAATTTTATGATTATGATTGATACAATATTGAATTTTTGATACATTAACGTGATTATAAATCTGGATTAGAATTTTGAATGGATGATTAGTTGTGTGTCTATGGCACGAATTTTGATTTTGAAAAACATTTTAACATAGGTTAGGCACTCCACGCTAACAAATGTTGGTTTAGTTGGTAAGTTGATTTATAACCTACAAAGTCATGAGTTTAAATCCCGTTGCCGATGTGAGAACCTTGTTGGTTGGCGATCAATAAGTACCTTTGTAAGCATTTATTGAAATCAAAGGCTTTATCCGGCTTTGATGAGGGCCATGAACCCAATTCATCTAAACTTTTCCTTATTAAAAAAAAAAGGCTAGGTATCCCACAACACTCATTTCTAAGAATGGTTATACTAGGTAAAGTCCACATTTGTAAATAAGTTAATTTAATTATTTACATTGTTCTTTTTTTTTCCTTAAATGCTTTTTAATAAGGATAATTAAGATAATTTAAGTGTCATATTAATTTTGTGCAATCAACCAAGGGTACCTGCTTTTTCACGAACAGATACTGTGGATTACCTAATAATTTTTCACGCACAATTAATTCCTAAACTCTTTTCTTTTGGCGCATGCCATCTTTTGTTCTAAAGGCTTCCCAAAATGTTTCTCTTAAAAGTTTTTATGGCAACTCCATTTGTTTTTATTTTTCGTTTTGGGAAGTCGAAATTCGGGCACTGTAGGAGCCAAAATATTGACTTTTGTAAGTTAACGAGGGATTAACTAAATTATATAGCGTGACTATTTAGCAAGGATTAGCGAAAGATTATCGAGAGGACTATATCCTCGCTAAATAAGTGAGAAAATAGTAGGGGTCCTTGCTAATACCGTGAGCACATATAATTAGTTATTAATTCCTTATTAATTTATAGGTCAAAGTATAACTTTAGGCTTTTAAGTTTATATCAGCTTTCCATTTAGTCCTTAAATTTAAAAAGTGTCTTTTTAATCCTTTTATTTAACTCTTGCTAATAGAAAATGCTGACTTAGTAATTAAGTACTGAATTGCTCCTTGAATTGTATTTACCCAGGTTCTGAAATCCGGATCAAACTGGCTCGGAAATCGGCCAACCGGCCAGTAAACTAGGCAAGTTTGGTCCTGTATTTTTTTTTATTTTTAAAAAAAATCAATTTTTTTAATTGTTCTTTAGAATTTCATATTAATAAGCCTAAAATATTCAATTTTTCACCGGTTTGGCCTCGGTTTGTCTCCAATTTGACCCACTGACCATTAACCTAGTACCCTGACTGGTTCAATGACTGATCTGGGTTTCAAAACCTTGGTATTTACAATTGACTATGCATGCTTTCATGGCAGGTGGTGTTTAATTTTGATCACCTATGAAAGCTTAGTTACTAGAGGTGGCCAATGCGAACAGACACATCTAGAATTATGGAGGGAGACACAATAATTATTTGGAGGTATTGAGGTTTCTTTCATTGTAGGCCTACATTCTTGTGAGTTAGACTAGTGGGTTGTTAATAGCATCAGATACCGATAGAGAAATCCAAAAAATATAAAATAAATAAATAAATCATGGAGGGATCCTTGAACTATTGGTTTGTTGCTACCTCGTATTTCCAAATACCAGCTCTATCGAACTCCTTGTCTGAAACAAACGAGAGCCTGCACAAAACAATTCCTTTGATTTTACTCCACCCTTTCAGTATATATAGTCACTGGCAAGTGATTTGACCTATTAAGAGAGGCTTTTTACTAACAGCCGGTGAAGCTTGGTATCTCAATTTTAAAATTTATAAATCAATATATTAAATAATTAAAATTTAAACAAATTAAACTTTGTTAGCACTTAATTACTAAGTCTGTGTTTCGTTCTTTGGTAGGGGAGGGAGGGGAGCTGTAATATCAAAAAAAAAAATCACTCAAGGGTTAAATGACCCAAATCTAGAGTACCCAATGACAATTTAGTTAATATTGCCTGGTGCAATGGCAAAAAGGAGATTTAGAATTTGATCTCAAGGAGAGAATTGAGAAATAAAATGAAGGGTTAAGATTTGACAAAAGATGATAATAATAGTCATAATAAAGGTAATAATGATGATGATGGTGCATAGGTGGCTTGAAATTACATGAAGGAAGAAAAGGGATTGGCCAATACATATTCCCTCTTCCTTTATCTAAAGAGTCAGCCAAGCACAAAGACATGGAAGAAGAAGGGACACAAGGAAAATTCAATCAAGTTGGAAGCACCCACATAACCATACAATTCCCAAACATTCAACCACTCACCATTATCTTGTCCATGGCCAACCTAACACCACAATCATCTATTAATTAATCACTCCCTCACCTCTCCAAGTAATCAAAACGTACAGCAACTGAAGATAGGAGAGAGCAACAGAAACAGAAAAAGAAAATAGAGAAAGAGAGAGAGAAGGTGATGGTTTTGGAAGAACAAAGGAACAAGAAGTAGAGGTAAGAACTTCTCTCTTGATTTTCAACCTCTTACTCACCTTTCTAGCTCTTGGAGTGTTCATAAACATTATTCCTCTTTATGAGAGCTACATTTATATGGTTTAAGTTTCTTGAGAGGTGGTGTTTGGAGCTGCCTAAGTGGTGTGAAATTTGGAGAAATCAAGTTAGGGTGATAGCAAAATCAAGAGGTAAGCATAAGCTTTGATTTGAAATAAGTATTTTGGATTTTGGCTAAGTTTTTATGGAGATGTTATGTTACCCTATTTCTGTAAAAAGATAACCTTAGGAGTTTAATGATGTAAGCACATGAAAAATGATGATAAAAGAGGTTTAAATATAGTAGGAAAGAAATCTAGCAAATTTTATGAAAGGAAGTTACAAAATTACTATTTTTCCCTATGATATATTTCAGCCTTGGATGGTTTATAGAGAAGAAATTGGTTATTGTCAAATTTGAGGTTAAACATGGATTCTACATAAAAAGTAGTGTGGGAATACATGTGGTTGTGATTTTTGGATGATTGTGTATAAGTCTAGAATTTTTAGAAAATCAAGAGGAGATGTTGTTTTGTTAGTTTCTGTGGAATCAGTTTGATTGTAAAATGAATTTCGTTGGACAAAACTGGTCTAAAATTTATGAAAATTTTCATAATTAAAATAGACATGATAAGCTTTAAATTTATATATAATATGTGTCATTTGGGTATGTAAATTGTGAGATATGAAATTTTTGAACTTAGATGTTGAATCTGGAACATTTTCTGGTACAGATGGTGTTTGACAAAATTTTGGGAATATTTTTCCTATAATTTCTATATGGTAATATTTTTCTCTAATATTATACTTAAATATGGTCACATATGATTTTGAACCATCCCATTTGGAGTTTTATATATTTAGTTATGAATTTTAGAAGTCAGAATATTAAAACTGGAAAGATTTTCTGGCAGTATGGGAAAACCTTAAAACTGGGAATGATTTGTGGATAAGTGACAGTGGAACATATTTTTATCTTAAAATAAACTTAATAAGTGACACATAGAATTTAGAACCACCTTAATTGAATATTCCTAGGTCAAGATATGAATTTTCAAAGATTATTGAAAATTCTACCAGATTTGGATAATAGTGCAAAAATAAGATGTAAGGGTATTTTTGTAATAATTAGGACTCTGAAAGTCTAGTTAAATACTTAGAGTTGGTATTAGCCCATTAAATACCCATTGGGTCTAATGTATTAACTATAATGATAACCTACCAAAGTGTCTTGAATAACTAAATATTTGGAACAAGTAATAATTTGCTGTCCGTAAATAATAAATTATAGGATTTGACATTTTCCCGGGACGCCAAAGAGACTGAGAACATGAACTAAATTTGGAAAGACAATCAGGTAGTATCTAATCTCTTATATCATATGTGATGCTATGTATGTGTCCGTATCATGAGTATATGTGTGGGACATATAGTCCATAGGCGGTAAGACCCGTAAGTACAAGTTGCACCGGGAGTTACCTGAAGGCGTCTTAAGCCAGGTAGGCTTGAGACAGAAAGCCTGTGATTACATCTTGTATGGGGTAGAAGCTCTGGACAGCCAGACTATGAATCTCAAGCGTTGTGAATCTGTGATGAGGGACTTGTTAGATCCTTTTTATTTGCTGCATTCCTGTAAGTTGTATTGTTTTATGATTTGTTTTACATGCTTAGTATTTTGTATATTATATGAGTGATCTATGTACTACTGAGATTCTTTTGAATCTCACCCATTTTTCAACAAATGACATGCAACAAAGGCGTCCAGCTCCAAGGGCAAGAAAGTAATACGGACGGATGAAGAAAAGGCGGATTAATTATGGATTGTTTAGTTATCATTTTATTTTGGATGACTGTAAAATATTTATAACTATTAGAAGTAGCGGTAGCAGTACTAGTACTTGCGACATAGACCGTATAAGTTGTAATCAGTACGCTAGACTTTCAGTAATGCGCTAGTATCCAAAGGCAAGAATTGAACTAGAATCGGGTAACTAACGACCAAACGCCCATAAGTTAACTACCACTACACAGGCTATTGATAGATAATGCTCTTTATTTCAAACAAATGATTTTAAAACTGATTAGGATAATGAATTTGCAAACTAGAATGAGACCATACATATTTATTCTAAAAAGTTTTCGAAAACCCTACTCCAATACAAGATTGAACCCTATCTTAAAGTTAGGATTTTAAATGTGTTATGGTCTCAGGTTTGAAATCATTACACATTCAAACTCATCTAAAGGCTTGAAAAATTAAGGTGTTACAGGAGCAATGTTACCTTGTTTGGTTTTATAGGAGGAGGGGGAATTGGATAGATAATTTGTTTGGTTAAAAAGGAGAGGGGAGGGATGATAATGACTAATTTACCATTATATCCGTATATGTTAATTTATACACTTTTTTACCTATACGTGGATAAAAAAAGTAATATAAATATATAATACTATTTTATATCTCTTATTAATGCAATACCACATTTTACAAAAATTAAATTAAATTTTATCACTGAACCAAAAAAACTTAACTTTTCTTATTGGAAAAAAAATATAACATAAAATAATTAAGTTAGCATTTTTTTGTTAGTAGGAGTTAACGGTGTTAAGATTAAAAGATTAAAAAAGAATTTTTAAATTCACGGGACTAAATTGAAACATGATGTAAACTTAAAATATCAAAGCTACACTTTACCCTTTTTATTTTATTATTTCAAATTATTCTACTTTTTCAAGGTTAATTGAAGTTAGATAATTGAAAATCGATATTATTTAATTTGTGATTTGACTATAAATTTTTGTGAGAATTGTTTTTACCTTTTATCAATAATTCTTTTAAAATTGAAAAAATTTTGTTGCCATTTAATTATCAATATAAAATATAAAATATAAAATATGCAGGAAAATGCTTATTTTGGCATTAAAAAAATTCATGTTTTATTACAAATTTGTGAATAGTGGGGGGTCTATTATGAAGACTGAGGATATAACAAGAATAAAGAAGGGAAAATTAGGGCAAAGACCTGGAAAAAATTATATTTATTGGGAAAGATCTTAAAAAAGTAATTATTTATAAGTACCATATACTAAAATGTAAATTTAAAAACACTATATTGTTCCTAAACAAACTTCATAATTTTAAGAGAGCAAACAAGCTCATTCAACCAAAAAAGCAATAAATCAATTCAGTTTTAACGTTAATCTACCCTTAATTAATTAAGGCTAACGACTAAACACCAAATTATGGGGAGATAAATACTCTCTAATGATCTATCTCCCTACGCATCTTTTGTTTTTTGTTTTTTCAACCAGCACCCTAGGTACACATCTAACATTACACTAGGAACCATTCTTTATATAAAGCCTAATCAAGATCTTAACTACGGATTTTAATATCTCTAACGTAGGGATATAACTAATTAATTAATTAGTTAAAGCTGAAGACCAAACTCCAAACTATGGGGAGATAATACTTTTTTCACAATTGCTTTATGTGCTAAATCATACTTTATTCACAAAGTCACTATATATGATCTATAATTACAGCATATTATATATATAAATATATAAAGGTATAATATTATTGGGCTGAGTTCTAGCTATAGTACAACTTCAACTTTTAAGGATGAGTTTGGTTTTATGGAAAATTACCGTAAAAAAATAAATATGCTGTAATTATAGATCATATATAATGACTTTGTGAATAAAACATGATTTAGCGCATAAAGCAATTGTGAGAAAAGTATGATTTAGAACATAAAGCAATAACATTCTTATAGTTTCACTTGATCTTCTTAAGTGGGATTAAATCTCAATTTAAATATTTATTGAATCATTTTATTTCTTAATTAGATTATTGCATGTCTATACCTTGCACTTTCATGCACATGATTTGTATAAGCTACATTATTTTTTATGATTTATGGATAGTGAAATTTCTTATAAATGTTAATATTATACCAATCATGTGTTGCTATATAGAAATAATTTTGTTTCTTAATTATGTTATACGTCACTTACTTTGTAAAGAATTTGAGACAAGCTGCGGTAATTACTATATATTTATATATATACCACTTATAACATTTATGTTAGGGAAAATTAAAGCTTGTTTGACTTTAAAAAAAAATTCACAATATTTGGCTCAAATCAACATGTTTCTAAAATCTTTAAAGTTAATTTGATGTTATGAGTGTGCCACCAAGTTATAGAAATTGGAATTTATTTAAGGGAAAATTTCAGAAAAATATCTTCAAAATTTAAAAATCTCAAATTAGTGATTTCCTACTAAAATGAGTTATAAATTACTAACTAAGTGTAGTCAATACCTAAACTATTATAGAAAATAAAACTGATTTAGGATTTTGATATTTTAAAGGTATTTTTATAAAATTTTCCCTTAATTTGATATGACCAGTTTTAGAAGATTCAAGACATTTAAATTGTTAGTGTTGAGTACTGATGCAACTTGGAAAGTTACCAACTTTTCTTTTCTTTCTTATTTTACGGTTATTTAATCTGAGCTTTTTTTTTTCCCGCCTATGCAATTGGTAGAGCAATCAACTATGTTCTTATTAGTTGTTAATAATAAATTTTCCTAATGAAAATTAAATCAATTCGTCATTTCTCTTAATGGAAGAATCCTCGGTGAAATTAAAATAAAAAAGAACGAGAAGTATGAGAGGCATGGTCTCGAGCTATGAGAATTTGTAAATTAAATCTGGTTGAAATAATTAAAATAATGTACCTTTAGACTTTAGTTTTTCTTTTTAACTAGATATGGGTATCCTAGTTATTTAACAATATTTAAAAATCCCTGATTAGGACTCTTGTCCTATTTAGAAATTGTTGAAAGTATAAGCCTTAATTTGAATTTTGGCATTTCAGTTGGATTTTGTTTTTATTTTTTATATTATATTGAAGATAAAGCTAACAACAAATTAAATTTAATTACTCTAAACATAACAGCCTACTTAATGGTTCATTCAATATATGAAAAGCTCAAGAATAAGCTTTCAAAATCTTTTTTTTAAAAAAGGTCATGTTTTATGCTATATGAAATATGTCATTCATTTATGGAATAAGAAAAATATGTCATGCATATTATTTCTATTTTAATATTTATTTTTCATGCATGGACTAGCCAAATGTGAGACATTAAGAGCCAGTTCGGTTCAAAAAATCATAAGAAATATAAAAATAAAAAATTAATTAAAAACTTTTAACCTTACTTTTCAATCAAATTCATTAAACTTTCCCTCCCTCTCCTACTTTTCATTCCCCTCATGTCTAACAAACTAAATGGGCTATCAGTTGTAAGTTTGAATTTGGATTACATAGTCAAAGTTATGTAATGGAGATTATCCGATTAGTTGTAATACACACACGTGCGCGCGTGTGTTATAACCAGGATTATATTGGATTGTTTTATTATGCCAACCAAATAGGCAATACTTCAATAAACAAAATACATCAAGCTTTGAGGCAATCAAGATACATGAAATTCAACAAAAGTAAAACTTTTTAAAAAAGTGAATTAATCACGTAATTTGATGATTTCATTGTAAAATAAGTTATCACTAATTTATTTTTTGACTGGGGACAGAATTCCTTCCGTCAGTAATTTACTGTTATTTTAGCTTCTGTCGTAACAATTATAAAAGGAGAGAATGTAACTTTATAAATATGTGTGTGTGTCTATATATAAAATAACGTTAACAATGAAATATATAGATAGGCTAATATCTAGAAACCTCAAAACTGAAACTTGTACCTTTTTAATTTCAAAATTCAAAACAATTATTTATAACTCATATAGGTGATCGAATATATTTCGATTTCTTTTTTTTATAAAAAAAAAGGTTAAGACCTGACCTCGGTGCGGGGAATCATATTCTACAGCTTGCCAGACGCCCGTATCTCGCTTTCGGTGTGGCTCTGTTCCTTTAACTCTCTTTCACCACTATTAAAGAATATTTGCTTTATGATGAAACACTTACACTAATAAAATATCAAAATTTATAATTAAATTTTTTTAGAGTATGCTACTTTTAGGTTTAAAGTCTGGGTCTGGGTGACTAGGCCATCATCCATGTAAAGCGTTTAATTTTTGCTCAGTCAAGGGCAAAGTCAAAAGTCTTATATTATGGACTATGAAAAATTATAAAACAAGTCTTATGTTATGATTATATAAATGCATTAATAAGTATATGATCACAATCGCCCTGTATGTATGTGTGTGTGTGTATTTGTCACCAAAGAATGTATAAATAATGTGAAATTTATAGTTAAATTGATATTAATCGTATTAAATTGAATACAAAAAAATAAAAATGAATTTAAAGGTAAAAATAAAATATGACAACACCAATTGTTATATTCTAGAGGTTACTTTTGTTGTAAATTTATAATGCCACTTGTTACATTTGAACATGATTATTTTTCTATAAATACAATGAAAAATAGTTCATATTTACAAATTTCATGACTATTAATTTTCTCCTAACATTTTCTTTTAAATAATTAATAATTTACTAACTTAGATGTTCAACGTTAGGTTTTATTTATTATTTATGTTAAAAGTAACAATAAATACCTATTCTTATGTCAAATATATGTAATATATTTTTCTTGGTAAGTTAACAAGTTATTTTAAAAAAAAATTATCCAAAAAACAAATTTTTGTCAAGCCATAGGTACTTTAATTGTCAGGTATCATTAGCATTTTTTCAATATCAAAAAAGGTGATTACCAATGTACAAGAAAATAAATTCAAAACCAGAATTAATAGGCCTAGTTTAATATTTATTTTTATATAAAATAATGGGTAAAGGGACAAATTTAACAATAAAATTTCTAAAGTTCCCAAAGGTGTAAAAAAATGTAAAAGGTGCCTGTGTAAAAAAGTGCGTAAAATTCTAAAAGTGGGGTATTTTTGACAATTCCATCCTAAACTTTGTTATTAAATTAGCAGCTAGGTTTTATCCTATAGGAGATAAACACAAAGAGGATGAGACCAAGAGCAATGATTTCACTTCGGATGAAGGCACTGAGGACTATCGACGGGGAGGTTGCCATGCTGTGCGAGTTGGCGATACCTTCAAGAATGGTCGCTATGTTGTTGAGAGCAAGCTCGGTTGGGGTCATTTCTCCACAGTCTGGCTCGCCTAGGACATCCAACTTTCTGTACAATTTTTTTTTTTTCTCAATAAGCAGTTTTTGTCATGTGGCTATGAATCCAACTTCTATTTTTATTTCGTTTCTTGTTTTGTCGCTGTGAAAAATAGTACTTTTTCTGGTAAGAAGTTCTTCCAAAAAGTTTCAACGATGCAATAATTAATCAATATTCTATGCATTCTTGTTTAAAAGTTGCAACTATTTGAAACAAGAAGGGAGATTTTACTTAACTGTGAGTGACCCTAACATAAGATTCGATTGGATTTGAGGTGCCCATAGTTTAATGGTATTAAGGAATATAACTAAATTAATTGGTAATAATAACCTTGGAATCATCCCATATCTTATAAATAAATTTACCAAAGATCCAAACTAGTCATGGTTGGACCAATAATGGAAACGGGATTCACTAACATATCAACAAGTGTGATTTGATCAGTGGCATTATCTATCATTTTTCATGGAAAAAAAAAAATTTTGTTGTTAGTGTAAGAAAAAGATTCAATATAACACAAGACTGAGGGTGTAAATTAAATTACATTGCAAGAAGAAATAGTTACATATTCTTTTTTTTCCCTCTTATATGCTTAGATTAAGGAAGTTGATTAAATTAGTTAATATAACATGTATTTTCTAAAATATCTTAATCATCTTCCTTAATTCCTGCATTCTCTATACTACTTGATTATTGTTGAGAGAGAATTAATAGGTGTAAATTAGGAAAAGATTAATAAATATGAAAAAATATATCTTATATTTGGGATTAAGATCAACTCTCAAATATATTTTATATTAAACATAAGATAGAGTACCTTCTTTTTTCTAAGTCTTTTTCACGCTGGCTATGACATAAAATCAAAGCTCTTTGTCAATTTTCATTTATTTTTTTCCTTTTCTTTACATGTTGCGGTGATTTTTCCAAATGCAAAAACATTATATATAATTAGGAAACTTAAATAGAAAAATACTAGGGATTAAGTTATAACCGATTTATTAAAAGTTGATGGTTATATGGAGTATAAAGGACCTATTTTTTTTTTAATATGTATGTATGTGTATTAAATTATCTATTCCTTTTAAAGAATTAAATACACCTTTTTAGTGCCCTTTAACATTTCATAATTTTCTTTCTCCTTCATTTGTGTCTTTCTATCACGCCCTAATTGGTAAAAAAACATCGACTTGAATGTGAGATGATCTCATGCATAAACCTAGTTAGCTTCATCTTAAATTTTGAAAAAATTGTTTAATCATCCAAACACAGGTAACACTCCCTCCCATTCCTAATATAAAAGTAAAACAAAAAATTTACTTTGATTATAAATATTAGATTTTGATCCACTTTATAACTAAATTTATAATTCTTATTATAGTGTCCCTATTGATGGCACAATTCTATTAATCTATAAATATATTTAAATAATATTATTTTTAAATACTTATCACCTTTAATTACTCTAGTTCTATATACATTGGATCTAACTACTGAATGCCTGTTTTAGTTAGCGTTCACAAAATACGTTTATGTGAGATAAAATTTATCTTATATATTTATCTTATATACTGTAAATTATATTTAAAAATCTTTTTTTTACCGCTAACCTCAACAAACAATGAATTTCGCTAAGTCAGGTTGATAGCATGAACTTTGAGCCCGTTTGGTTCAACACCATTACATGCATGCAATGGTAATCATGAATGCATTACCATGAGAAGAGTGTTTGGTTGCTCTTTAGCATGGTAATAGGGTTTACCATGGTAATGATGATTACCAAAAAATTGGTAATCCTCATTCATACCTCCCCCTCTATGAATCCTCATTACCATCTCATTGCATAGTTAGAAAAGTCTAATTTACCCTTTAGTCTTACTTCTCTTTATTTTATTTATATATTTTCACTTAGCCACATTGCCACAACTGCTACCGCTACCGCCGCCAGCACCTCCTCCTCCACCACCACCGCCACCTGCCGCCACCTCCTCCTCTACCGTTGCCGCCACCTGCCGCCACCACCTCCTCTGTCGTTGCCGCCACTACCTCATCCTCCTCCTCTCCCGCTGCCGCCACTACCTCCTCCTCCCCCCTCACCGACACCCGCCGCCACCACTACCTCCTCATTCTCTGTTCTCGCCACCCGCTACTGACGCCACTACCTCCTCCTTCTCCGTTCCCGCCACCACTACCTCCTCCTCTTCTGCCGCCGCCACTACCTCCTCCTCCTCCTCTGTCACCGCTGCCGCCACTACCTCCTCCTCCTCCTCTTCCGCCGCCACCACTACCTCCTCCTCTTCCTCTGTCACCGCTGCCGCCACCACTACCTCCTCCTCCTCCATTGCTGCAGCCACCCACCACCCGGCACCGCCGCCACTACCTCCTCCTCTTCCTCTGTCACTGCTGCCGCCACCACTACCTCCTCCTCCTCCGTTCCTGCAGCCACCTACCACCCGGCACCGCCGCCACTACCTTCTCCTCTTTCTCCACCTGACTCTTAACTTTCTTTTTATAAAGATTATAGTAAGGGTAAAATAGACTTTGTGTAATATATTAATTTTAAATAATTGTTAAAATAATAATTCATTGCACCTTACTTAAAAATCAAACCAAACACTAGACATGTAATTAATATTGCATTGCATTACCATTGTATCGCATTGCACAGCACTGCAGGGTGTAATGAGATTGAACCAAACGGGCCCTTTATGAATGAAAAAGATGCACATTATCTAAAAACCGAGCTATATTATTGATAATCTTATAGTAAATTATAAATAGTGAGATTTTTTTTGCCCGAATATAAATAGTGAGATACATCAATTATATATTTGATATTATAAATTTATACATTGAATATTGAAATATTGATTTTCAATTTAGTTACAAAATAATGCAATTTATTTATTTTAAGATTCCAAAGAAAGAAAATTGTAGCCCCCATATTTTTTGTCTTGCTATTTATTCCCTCCCCTGTTTCTCATAACTTCCTCTGTTCTCTTACATGTTACATCCCTTCGTCTTCCCTACGCGATCTCTCTCTCTCTCTCTGCGAGTTTAGTTTAACGGTCTCTTCTTCTTCTTCTTCTTAGCAAATATTCCAAGCATGGCTGCTCATAACAACATCATCAACAGCAACAATAACAATCCTTATATTAACGTTAAGCCGATCCCCAATTCCCCTGCTAACAACAAGAGTAAGTAATTCCAATGAGATTTTGTTCACTGTGTACGATTCCTTCTTGTTTCACTTCTGTTTTCTCTCTCTCTCTCTCTCTATTTCTTCTACGATTTCAGGTTCCAGTACCATGAATAGTATATACGACGTGATAAATCGGTGTGGTAAGAGTGTTGAGAAGGCAACCAAGCAAGCAGAGGACATGGCTGATAACTTCTGGAAACACAGTGAGTTTTCTTTTGTCTTCACCAACACTTTCTATGAAATATGATAAACCACAGATTGCTTATGAAGGCAAGCGAACTAGAGTAGAACTTGGTTTATGTAATTGTTATTGCTAGATAATAAATGAGGAAGGGAGAGAAACCTACTGGGTGCGGATTCGGGTCGGGTCACCAAAAGCTCTGAAGCTAGAGCGTAAACAAGCCTAAACTAGAGTAGCAGAGCAGATGCACCACAAACAGAGAAAAAGGGAGAGGTAGAAAAAGGAGATATAGTCGGAAAACTTAATTATGGATGAAGTAGTTTCAATGCTTATCACAATGATCAGCACTTATCGCTCTTTACTATTAATAATTGTTCAAATTTAATTTAGATGGTTTGGATTTATCTTTTTTTTAACCTTTTACTTTTATCTCACCACACAGTAAATATTCTTAGTGCTCTTCATTGTGATCATCACTTAAACTAGTTCTATTATAGGATGGGGCAACAAACAAATGAAGGAGACACTCCCTATTGTTTCAAACAGATGATGATGATGTTTGAAATAGCGGTTGAAACTTTCAATTGTACTTTTTAATCGTGATTTACGGTATATGAGGTAGCTTTTTACGATCTATAAAGTAAATATGTGAAGGAGTTTTATCTCAATTTATGTACATCAGACTTATACATAAATATAAACCCAATCAAACATCCTCGATATATTAGTAAGGTGTAATCACCTCATTTTAAAATCATTGCCTATTTCATATTTTAAGAAACATGCATATTCCTTTTTTGTCTTTCAATTAACAATCATCATAAATGCATTATAAGTGTAATTTATATTTATTTAGTAAGGTAGAAAACCCTAATTAAATGGTCTGGCCTATCAAGGGCAGATTCAAATTTCAACATTTATTGATTATGATCTCAAGTTAAGAGCTTCAGATGAAACGCTCTATACTAGGAATAAGAATCTAAAAGTTGTTTTCAACATCAAGATTGTAATAAAATTCATTGCGTGACAAGTTCAGTGAAGGATGAATTTATTTGATTTAAAATTGTGAATGATGATGATGTGCAGTAAGGTTGGGGTCTCATCCAGCTGATGCAGCAATGGCAAAACTTGTTCAGGGAACAAAAATGCTGACATATGGAGGGTATGAGAGAATGTTTGAGAATACATTTGGGATATTGCAAGGAGAGAAGCTGTTAAAGCAATATGCCTGCTACATTTCAACTTCTAATGGACCCATCATTGGAACACTTTACATATCAACTGCAAGATTGGCCTTTTGCAGTGACTATCCTTTCTATTATTACCCAGTCTCACCCCATAATAGCCAATCCATATACTACAAGGTACTTGTAGTTCCTTCTTTTTTTCCTCCCTTAAAAGTTGACATTAGTTCTTGCTATATGTGCTGTGATTTTGATCCTAGCATCTTGCATATCAGTTGACTAATTCAACCTTGAAAGGTTAATCTTTTAAGTGAAAGCTCATGAACAATACTACTAACAATAACATAAAATATTATTTTATTAGGTGTGATCGGTTATATGGATTGTATGGTGTCATTGAACTTTATCAACAATCCAATGTTTGTTATTAATCAAGATGTCCTGCTGAATAATTTTATTAACTAGTGTTCTCTTTAGTCTTTTTCTACTCATTTTTTTTAAAAGACTGTAAATTGCATAATCTATCCTGTGGCATATCCAATAATGGTCTTAGTTATACATGTCCCAATTTTTTAACAATTTCTTTTCAATATGTCACTCCGATTCTACCTCATCCACACACAAACATAAATATTTCAATATCCTCATCTCAGTTTCTCCTACCTTAAGCTCTTGTTACCCTTTTAAAACCTGACATTCCCAACTATATAGTATTGCTGATCTTATAGCAGTATAGTAAAACTTTTATTTTATCTTATTAGATACTTTCCAATAATAAATAACTCAGGTAGTCTTTTTCTATTTTGCACCTTAAATTCTAAGATTAACATCTTCAATAATTTTTCCATCTTTTTGTATAATTAATTTTAAAATACTTGAACTTTGCTACTTCTACTTGTAGAATAAGTTGATCTCCCATAAATAGTTTTGTATAATTCTTGACACAAAGTGAGATTTCACTAGGCTTCTACAACTGACAGTATATCTGGCTGCATCTTCTAAAATGGTTACGTACTGAATGTCTCTTGTTCTTTTCTTTCTCTAACTTCACTTGAGAGAGTTGTAAACTTGTCATCTAAGTTTTTGTTTCTACGTCTCTAATGTCATTTTTTTTTTCTAATATCAGCTTCTGATTTTGCGTTTGACAATGTAGGTGGTAGTACCATTGGAAAAGTTAAGCAGGGTGAGTCCTTGCTCAAATAGATGGAACCCTTTAGAGAAATACATTGAGATTGTCACAGTGGATGGCTATGAATTCACCTTCATGGGGTTTATAGCATACGACAAGGCTCTCAAGACTCTCAGTGAGGCCTCACAGCGATGTCGCAACCATTCCACTGCTACTTGAGCAGGGTCAGTCCTAGGAGCTTAACCATCATTCTGTAATAAAGGGGCCAAATTTTTTGGGGGGGTTTTTTTTTTTGGTGCAAAAATACCTATGAATACTAAAAGTAGACCTATAATGCTAATTCCGTTAACTTAGGCTCATAGTGTTACTTTTTTGTTGATGGGGTCCCATTTATTGTTTTAACAAAAAAATAACACCGTCAAGCGAAATTAATGGAATTAACATTATCGGTCTATTTTTTAATATTCATGGGTACTTTTTGAACCTGAAAAATATTTGTTGTGCTGATAGCTCTTTCTAAAAATATTTATAGATAAAATTGCTATTTTGCTTAATATATATTTTAAAGCTTGCATAAATGTTGGAGGGGCCAAAAATGTATAAACACTATAATGTCAATAAAATTTTATAATCTTGGGGGAAGCTGCCATTGCCAATTCCTCCTCTCTCCCTCTCCCTCCCTCTCTCTATTACTTGGTACTTAATTAGCTCTTTTTTATCATGCCTATCATTTTTTTTTAAAGAGACAACTTTTAGATATAACTCATTCCTATTTATAATGGACGCTTAGAATCTCTCTCCATTTTTTTGGGGGGTTAATTTCTTATTTTGCCCCATTTAATTAGTTAAATTAATATCATTGCATTTATTTTCAAGGTTAATCATATATGCTCTCTCTTTTTAAATAAAGTGTATTTTGGGGGGGAAAAAAGTTGCACATTTTACTAATTTTTTTTATCTCAAACTAATTTTAACCAATTTTTTATCAGTGATTGGGTTGGTTATCTCTTAAGAGAGAGAGAAAGAGAGAGTACTGATACTCAATTTTAAAAATTATCTTTTTTTTTAATTTTTCTAATATAAGAGTAGTGATTATCTCAGAGTAGTGATTCAGTTAATTATCTCTTATAAAAATTATCGGTGAATCATAACTTGCATGTTTTCATCAGCAAAATCTTTTATCAAAATCATTACTAAATTTGTTAATTTCATTACAAAATTTGGTGAAATGTCATAAATGTTGGTGGATCCTAACTTACATATTTTCATGAGCAAACTGTTTTGTCAAAACCTTTACAGATTTTGTCAAAATCATTACTAAACTTATAAATTACATTACGAATTTTGTCAATTTTATTATTGTTCACCTTCTTCTTCCTTAGCTTCCTAGATTTCTCCAAAATCATGACTATAATTCCTTTTAATATGCAAACCCAGCACAATTTGTCACAACCTCGCCATCACCTTCCTCCATTTTTTCCAACAACATTTTTTCCTCTACCTTCGCCCCACCATCATCGCCGGCAAGTTTCGATCACATCACCAAGTTCCGATGACAACGAGGAAAGGAAAGAGGACGGTGGTGGAAAGTATTAGAGAAGCTTCTAGAGTCTTTTATAAAAGAGCAACCTTTTATTAATCTTATTGAGCAGCTTCATTTATTCTCCGATGAGTCTATGTCTCTTATATCTCTTTGTCTTTTTTAAATGGTCTGAAGGGCATTTTGGTCATTCGTCTAAACTTCCAAAACCCAAATTCTTATCCTATGCTTTATCTATCATTTACGAGTTATAATAGATTTTTGTAGGTTAAGTAAATCTACAGGGTATTTTAATGGAATTATCCCATAATTTAATCGATTTATTTTGTGACGCAAGAGTAGGCCAATTGTGGCCCACATATTGGTCCTGCTATTATTCCCTCCCTTGTTTCTACCTTCCTCTGTTCTCTTACCTTCCTTCGTCTTCCCACGCTCTCTCTCTCTCTCTCTCTCTCACACCGAGTTCAGTGTAACGGTCTCTTACTTCTCCTTAAAGTATGGCCCATCACAGAGAAATCCCTATTCGATCAAATTCTCCAGATAACAACATCATCACCACCACGACCAACAACAATCACAACCCCTATATTAACGTTTCCCCTATTTCCACTTCCCCTGCTCACAACAACAGTGAGTAATTTCCTACTGATTTTCTTTACTGTTTGAATATTTTTGTTGTTTCACTCTTATTTTATCTTTCTGTGACGATTTCAGGCCCTAATCCCATGGATACTATATGCGATGCGTTACATCGGTGTGGAAAAACTGTTGAAAAGGCAACTAGGCAAGCAGAGAACATGGCTGATAATTTCTGGAATCACAGTGAGTTTTCTATGAATGAATTAAAGTGGGAAGTAAAACATGAGTAACTATTAACTGCCTTCTATGAAGGCAAGTGGACTTGAGAAGAACTGGGTAGAGAAGCAATTGTTATGGATTATGATCACAACTTAAGGGCTTAAGATGAAATACTTAATGGTCTTTATGTGATATTAGGATATAGAGTCTCAAATCTGAATCCATTGAACTGAGAGCAATTGGAACCTAAAAAAAAAAAAAATTACAAACAGAAACTTCATGGATAAGTCTAGTTAGGATCATACAAAAATAAGTAGAGAAAAAGTAAACTGAATTGCAATATTTTCACTTTTTCCTTATGTAAACTGCTTTTCTCTAAATTCTGGGAAACTGATTGTTAATTATAAGAAGACTAGAATCCTAACAGTTAACACCTATATGACAATGAAACTGGCTGCAGTTAATGATTAATTAAACTTATTTATGCCATAACTATTTAAGGTATCAACGTAAACTATTAATCATGGTTCTTTTATGATAAGTTTCACATTTTCTTCTTCTTCTTTTTTGTTCACTGTGATTTTATAGACTAAAATTTTTCAACACGAACATTGTACCAGATGCAATTTTTTATCTCTAGAGTCTGGTTTCAACTTCAATAGATGAATTTGGTTGTTTTGAAATTCTGAGCTATTGGAGTATGTATGAGAGAATTACTAGAGATCCTAAAGAAGGGATTTAATTACCAATAAGTTCCAATGATAAGTAAAGAGCATAAACATATTGTCATTTCTTATACTAAAACTTATCATTACATACTCTTCATATCAATTGTGATCGGACTTATGGGCTATTAAATCCTTTCCTTGGGACCTTATAGTAATTCTCCCAATATGTTTTCCCGTATGCAGTCAGATTGGGTTCTAATCCAGCTGATGCAGCAATGGCTAGACTTGTTCAAGGAACAAAAGTGCTCACACAAGGAGGGCATGACAGAGTATTTCAGAATACATTTGGGATATTGCAAGGAGAGAAGCTGTTAAAGCAATATGCTTGTTACTTATCAACTTCATCTGGACCTATAATTGGAGCACTTTACATATCAACAAAAAGATTAGCCTTTTGCAGTGACTGTCCACTTTATCATAACTACCCATTCTCATTCCACGGTCAATCCATATACTATAAGGTAGTTGTTATCTTCCTTTTCCCTCATCAGAAGTTAAAATTAGTTTTTGGTATGCTGTCATTTTGATCATAGCATCTTGCTTATCAGTAGACATCTATGATTGTCTCTTGTTTTATTGGTATTCAAGATGCTTGATACTCCTCTGGTCCTAATTGTTGGAACTAGTTAGGAGGTTGGTCTTAATTCTAAATATAAGACCCCTATTCATTTTAACTCCAATATTTATTACTTTTCTCCAAACTAATTTACTCAACTTACTGGTTTATCTAACTTTCTTACTTAATATAACCGAATAATCTAAGTAGCTCTTATGTTAAGGACTGCAGGAGTATAATCCAAGATACAAGGAAGCATGACATCAAGAACTGAGAGGATTTCCAATCCTGAAGTTTTGGCCTTGTTAACTTTTGCAAAATATATATTGAATTCTCATTGCAAACATTAAAATCTTAAACAAAGATGATAATTTAGCAAGCAGCTTAATATTCCCTATCTTCGAGAAGTGGCTTAATTGACTTTCAAATACAATTTTTCAATTCTCAATTAGTTGGGACTGCTTAAACTCGTTAACAGAAAAAACAAAGGTAGAAGGTTGGGCCAAATGATCTCATATAGGATCATAATTAACTACTACAATTTCTTGATAACTGAATCTCTAATGTTATGTTTTCTAATATAAAATTCTGATTTTGTATTTGATATGTAGGTGTTAGTTCCATTGGAGCAGTTGAGCAGGGTTAGTCCATCCTCAAATAGATGGAACCCTTCAGAAAAATACATAGAAGTTGTGACAGTAGATGGCTATGAATTCACTTTTATGGGGTTTATAGCCTATGACAAGGCTCTCAAGACTCTAACTGAGACCTTACAGCGATATCGCAACCATTCCACTGAAATGTGAATGCTCTGCTGTATGATTAATACCAATAATAATGTGCTCTCATATACCCTTCATTAACAGTGCCCTTGTATTTTACTGTGTGATAAGATTTTGCTCCTTTTTTTTTTTTTTTTTTTGTTGTTTGGGGCGATGCCCGTTTTTCCTCTTTCAGGAGCGGAGTGAAGTTAGTGGCATAATCTTCATCAATTTCCTGTTAATAGTTTCCTCCATTTGTAGCCTTGTAGTACAAGAAGTTTTCATAGGACTTTCTCATGCCCTGTTGTTGGAGTTTCTGCTTTATGTTTTTAGTTTGATGTGTTCGTTAACAATAACAAGGATGGTTTCCTTAGTTGTAGTAATTGTGTCGGAAGTTTATATGTTTTGGATCAGTTAGGGTCCTCATATGAGTAAGTAATTGGCTTTGTGTAATTATCTTTTCATATTTAATATCATTGATCATTTTATTAAAAAAAGAATTTATTTCTTTTTTCCCGTTTTCTTGTGTTTCACAAAGACAAATATATATACTCCCTTCACTCTTTATTATAGTACCTGCACTAGTGAAGAAATTGAACTACAAAGTGGGTTTTATATTAAGAACTAGAGATGATAATTACTTTTTAAATGACAAAGTGAATTATTATTCACAAGAGAAAAGTATCAAATTAAAAACTTTTCTCTTGAAACAATATCAGAAATAAAAGTTCACAGGTATAAGATACTTGAGGTGAAATAGCCCACAAGCAGAGATCTAGTTACTAGGCAATTTGATCATACAAACCAAAGCTCCATAACGACTTAAACTTTGATTGATTAGAACTATATCACACACTGGATACATAGAAAGGGCATGATCCAAAATTAAACAATTAGAAGGAATTCCTCAATACATTTAATAATAGAATAGCCGACAATAAAACCATAAGTTCATCAAGTCAGCTGGCACAACAATGTACAGTACCTTGGACCTTTTATAGCTACACGAGATCAGGTGATACTGAGGATGCATTCTTCCACAAAAAATGCTTGAACTTTGCTGGCTAAAGAAAATTTTGAACATGTGGCAACTTTGGTGTCGCCGGTACTTAAGCAGGATTTGCTTCTCACACTACAAGGTTAGGTTCTTCAGCAGATTTATCTCTAAATAGTGTTTCAAACTCCAAGCTCCTTGCTACTTCAAAGAAATGTGCAACTGCTTCTTCAGGTGTGCCAACAAGAACACCATGCCCTAGATTAAGAATGTGTCGTCTTGGCCCTGCACACCTCACAACCCTGACAAACAATTGCCTCAGTTTAATTATCCAATAGAGGAATAAAAATAACTCAAGATCCATCAAATTAGTGTTTGTAATTCAGGTAATTTATTAGTCATCAGGACTCAACTGTTAGTATAGTATCTTATAACTTCAATTTCAGGTTAACAATCAAAGAAAATATAACCTTCCAAAGATCCCAATCCAACAGAATCAATTAATCTATGTTAAATCTAAAATAAATGATTTTATTGATGTTACTTCTGTCTTAAGTTGTTGATTGCCACTCCCATCATAACTTATTTTCAGTGCTGTAATCCTACTGTAAGAATATATCAGGTGTAGTTCAATCCCCCCTAATTTAGATAAGAGATCGTAATTCATAAGAAGAAAGACTACAGCCCAGAAATGGTCATGATTTTATCTAAATCTTTGCAAAACTGTCATATTTGATTGAACAAAGAAAATCAAAGTTCAGAATATTGAATCACCAACCTCTGAATTTCTTCAGTCACAGCATTAAGGGGAGAGAACAAGTAAGCAGGGTCCACATTTCCCTGTACACTTATTCCACTACCCAATCGTCTTCTTCCATCAGCCATATCTACTGTCCAGTCTAGACCAATGACATCAACTCCAGTATCTTTCATACGCTCAAGAAGGCCGCCATTACCATTTATATATAGGACAAGTGGAGTCTCAGGGCACCTTTTCTTCACCACATCAACAATCTGGAAATTGAAAAAAAAAAAAAAAAAAGAACGGAATCACTATTGCAGAAAAGGCGGAAAATGGTAAGACGGTGTTTAACCTAGCATTGACAATTTTATAACATTATGAACAAGGAAAATAACTGGGAAAATATTAAAGGAATATTAATCTTAAAATTCAACATAAATATGTGAAAAATGTGGCTTCTTGTTTGGGACTTTAGTCATTTAGTATTTGAAAACTAAGATATTCAAACAGTAACTAAGTTCGTTCTGAACTTAATTTGTTACTAAAGACTAATAATATACAAGATTTCAACAGTGTAAATAATTTCTGAACTTCTGATAGTTTTCTTCACCAGGTCAACTAGCCAATAGCAGTCCAAAGAGTCTTCAAGCTCTGTAACCATTACCTTAACATGAAACAGTAAAAACAAAAAGATCTGCAAGCTATGGACTGTTGATCTATTTTGTTTCCTCAACAATACAAAGGAGATGAGTCTGTTTTATCATAAGTATGGGCTTAGTATATGCATTAATGCCAAACAATAAAGGATGAAAATGAAACAAAATTGAGGGGCAAAGAAAAGAAAAAAGAACAGAATGGAGTATATTTTCAAAGTTACCTCTTTGATGTAAGGCTTTGACCAGCGTTCCCACAGATCAGGTGGTAGTTGTCCACCCCATGAATCAAATATTTGTATGCAATGAGCCCCAGACTGAACTTGATAAATGATGTACTCCGTTATTGCCTGTGTCAAATGAGAAAGAAGAGTCCTCAATACATGTGGTTCTGTATGGCACATGCTCTTTATCTTCGTATAAGTGCGGGTTGTACCCCCTTCCACTATGTATGTAGCTATTGTCCAAGGTGCTCCCACAAAACCCAAAACCGCAGCATGACCACCAACCTAAATAAAACCATAAAGAGAACAATATAAACGTTAACTTAGTAAAAAAGAGTTACCTAAATAGTTATGATAAGAAACGAGGGGTGACAACTAAAATTACCTCCTGGCGTAATATCTTAAGTGATTCTCCGACAAAACTAAGTTTGTCCAAATCAATCGGATGCAAGGATTTTAAATCCTCTTCAGAGTGTATTGGTGATGATATAACAGGTCCCCTCACATCTTCGATGTCAAATGGGACACCAAATGCCGGAAGAGGTGTAAGTATGTCTGAGAAAATAATTACCCCATCAGGTCTGAAAGCTTTCCAAGGCTGCAAAGAAATTTCCACAATGAGATCAGTTGTCTCTGACCTCTGTCGGAAGGATGGATATTTCTTAGCGAGCTTTCTGTAAATAGCCATGTACCTTCCTGCCTGGCGCATCATCCATGCTGGAGGACGGCTAACAGGATCTCCTCTGGCAGCCTTTACTAACAGTGGATCTGAATAGGGGAAAATCGGAAGGAAACATAAAATATAAAGTCAACAGTTATGATAACATGTTTACATAGACATGTAAGTTCATGTGTCAGCTCAAGAGATATGAAAAGAGAAGAATCGACTGGATATGTTCAGTGCAAAGAAGTGGGGATGAAAAGAAAAAGGGAATTAAAAAGTTAATACCATGGAAATTAGTACCATCATACCCTACTCAATAGAATTAATAAAATGAACAAACACACGTCAGTGCCCTTAGTATTGGAGTGGAAGACTGACTATTGAAAGAGAGCAATGCTCAAAAGTCAATGAGTCACTCCTTAGGCAACATTCAGTCAATCAACTGTTTGAATTTCCAAACCGAGTTAAATGGCTTCTAGACATAGTTGCAATGATACAACCAAATTTTATTCCAAGAACCATCTATTCACACACGTATTCATACATTAACGATCGTCAAAAACAGAAAAGAATCTTAGGGTTTTCAAATAGTTACCCACTCACTATTAGCATTATCTCTTAGGAAACAAATACCTGATGGAGCTACATATGTAGTTCAGACAGATATATCATTTTGTCCTAATAATCAATTATGACAAATTCACTTCATTTCGGAATTACTGTTTTATCAATACTTGAAATCATTATCAACAATAATGGCATTACTTTCACCGTATATCTAACGAATCTCTGACAATGCCAAAACATAAAAGGCAATTTCATTTCCAGTAAAATTGAACATAATCAACAAAAGAAACAAGAAGCAGAGTAACCCAATTCGTTATTGACGCTCCAAAAAGTTTCAGGAATAGACAGTAGGCCGTACCATCATTCGAAGGCGAGGATGTTGAGCAAGTGACAGACAATTTTCTGTGGGGCGATTTTGCTTTTACTGGGACTGAAATTACATTGGGGCCACCATAATTTAAGCCAGATTGCACGAACAAGGAAGAAGACTTCCACCCCAAAGCACTGTACAAAGCAAATTACGAAGTCAAAGCTGAAACTGAAGTAACCAACAATAAATAGTGAGAGACGGGGAGAAAGAGGGAGAGGGGGAAGAACTAGCCTGCTAACGGAAGCACTCATCTGAAGTGGGAAGAGATGAAAGGGGATTCCTAAAGCTCTCTTTTAAGGATAAAATTTCGTTGTTGCTGAGATTTCTTATCCCTCAAAGCTTCTCCTTCGTCTTCGTCTTCGGCTTGCTCTAGCTGCTGCAGTGGGGACCTGGAACTGGAAGTGAAGGCTTAGACCCACGGCCCAAGAGGCAGCTGAAGCACGCTAGGAGATACATAGAAAATCGACATAATTATTTTACATCAGAAAAATCATATATGGTAAATATATGTGTGTGAGATAAGTCTTGTAACTTACAAGGAGTTCATATATTTATAAATGATGACTATTAAACCCTCTTTATTAAAGCTTTTTATTTTCTCCTAGGACATTTTTTTGCCAAATCCTAGGACTTTGGGGCTCAGCTTTTGATATTCATCAATACTGTTGGGAATTAGGGCTGGCTCTTGATAGGTCAGGGCCTAAAAAGGCCAACCTTACAAGGCCCGGGGAAAGAAAACTTGTTGTTTTTCAAAGCCCAGCCTGAAAACATCAAGGTCAGGGCTGGCCCGTAGGGCCTGAAGTCATTTTCATAGAATTTAACTATACGTCTACAATAAAATAAATACATTTATTAATTCATAATCAAATGTAAAAAATATTGTGTACAAGTAATTCATAGTCTCATACAAAGTATAAGAAGACAAAAAAGCTAAACACTCTAAGCAACATGATTATGAAAACTATCGTTTTCATCTTCTTCGCTACTATCATCAATTTCAAGGAATTTTGATTGTATTTCACTTTAAGTAGTAGACTCTGTTTAAGGGGTAAAAATATCAAGAATTAGTAAATTACCATCATATGTAAATTTAGTAATTTTTAAGGTTCTTAGAGAAGAGTCAGCAAGGGCATGGGTAAGAAGGGTAGTAAAATTAAAACAAAAAACAAAGCTAAAGGGCCTAACGGGCCAACCCTCGGCCCTGCAGGGCCTTTGGCCGTCCAGGGCTGGCCCTTTTAAGCTCGACTTCCTTTTAAAATTCCATTTTTTAAACCCGACCCGTAATTTAAAAGGACTTAAAATGACCAGCTTGACGGGCTCGGCCCGATTTCCCGACTCTATCTATCAACCAATTTGCTCAACTGACTAGTAAAGGAGTGGGAAATATTGTCTCCAATGATATTATAACTTTTCTTTATTTATTTACCATATTAGATGTAGTAGGATTAGTTTATCCTTCTTTATATTTAAGAGTATTTACGAACCTATTTTCTCCATAGGCTTTGATATTTATTTATTTTTAATGTACTTTAATTTTTGTTATTCATGTTATTTGGATTTTTTATTAAAAAAATAAATGACGAGTTTATTTTTAAATTATTTATACATTAACATTTTTCCTAAATTTCTGGCAATGCGTTAAAACATGTCTAATATAAGAAAAAATATAGAAAATAAATAATTTAATATGTTGCCAAAAACTAAATAATTCTGTTTTTTTTTAAGAAAAAAAAAGTAAAAATAAAAATATCAAACTTTTCCGTTGCCGGGAATCGAACCCGGGTCTCCTGGGTGAAAGCCAGATATCCTAACCGCTGGACGACAACGGAATTATGTCTGAGGTTTGCGTCATTAATTATATTACTAATTAATCACCGCTTTTACCAGATGAATTCACCCAATTGAATGCCTACAGGTCCTAGAATGAACGAGGGCGACGATTTTGCGTGCGGCACGCTTAGCCGGTAACTGAGAGAGTTGTCGGAGAAGAGGGAATCGTTGCCGACGGTGACACTACACTTGCCTCTATATCAATCTGTTTTGCCTCTTCATGATAGTTTAGAAAATTTATCTGCCTCTCCCTTCCAGGACCTAGCTCTGTCCTCACCCTTGGCGGGAATGATCTCTTCTCCGTTCGAAGGAAACGTTATTCCCTAGCTACTGCACTGTTCTCTTCCTTTGGAAAGGAGGCTGGTTTTTCATTTCCTGTGATAAAATTTAGCTCAACACGAACGAGTCCCTTGACTGTGAGCTGCTCTCCTTCCTTGGAGTTGGAGGTCCGTCAGATGATTTCATCAAAAGACGATAAATTTTGGGGATGGATTTTCGTATCACTTGGCTCTATATTCTTGGTTGCCTACGTCTTTGCTGCTATTATTTCCAAGCTTCTTCCGCCTTCAAATATAGCATTAATATCTGCTGTGCAAAATGACTGGTAATCAATTATAATGTGAAGGTTCCATATTTTTTTTTCTTTATCATTGTCTTATTTGTTTATTTATGGAAGGGTGCAATACATGTGTAAATCATGAGGCCTCAACATTGAATTGTGCTCCATACTCTTTCTATGTTCAACTTGATGGACTAGATATACATTTTTATGATTCAAGATACCAGATGACAATGTTGACTGTCTTTGTTTCATTTTGATTACATGAAATAACATGGTTAAAGTTTTACCCTTGCCATTATAAGTATGTAGATGCAAGGGAGGGTTGCACTTGGGTCAATTATGGAGTGATAATTTAGAAAATATTTTGATAAATTTTTTTGCGACTTATCTTAGTATTTAAGTTAGCTTTGAGGAAAGATGAAGCAAATGCTTCAAACTTTGAATTTCTGGTTATCAGCTGGGGGTTAAAACTATATAGATGCACTTATTTTATGAGGAAACCAAGTTGCCAAAGTACGTCAAGAGGGTTCTGTGATGGTGTGCCTTCAAAATAGCTGGTTTTGTCTAAGGTCTTTTAACTTCATGTCCAATGTACTACTAACCAGGCCAGCTTTATCTGCTTGACAAATGATAGGTATATCCTGATGGAAATGACCAAGTGATCGTGGGGGGCTTGTACCTTCACATGTATTAAGTAAGGGGGCTATGTAGTGTTCTTGTTCATCATTTGATGCTATTAACTTACTAGTTTATGCTAGTCAAAACATGATTGATGCAGTTATTTTGAGTTAAAATCACTAGTTCTGCTTATTATCCCATTTAAATGACCTATTGAAATATGGAGATCTATTTGTTTTTTATCAACGCTTAGTCATGCGTTTTCATGATTACAGTCACATATTATGACAGTTAAAGAACAATTCATCAGGGTGAATTCAAGAATAGAATGACATCCAAATACACAACAACAACAACATAAAAAGATTCAATAGAGTTTTACGTTGGCATAAGCCTCCACTGCCACAAATTATGACGTAGGCTCCACCAATTTAGGTAGACCTTAGGCAAGCACCCTGGAGGTCACATGCATAGGCCAACATCCAAATACTCATTAAAGCTAATTAGTCCTCAAAGATGAGATGCCTCTTGCTATTTTGAGTTTAGTTTGAATATTCATCCATTACCACTTATGTACATTGTAGATTTTTTAGGTAATGTGATTTGTGACACCACATGCCTTGACTCCAGTAACAGGGCAGTGTTTCCAACTAATGAAATGATTGTGTCATCTGGTGCGAAGTTACAGCCAACCTACGTAGGTCAAGTCTTTCAGCTTCTATAGAATATGGTGAATTGTTTGGCACACTTATTTCATGAATTCCCATTTCCTAGGTATCTTTTGTTTAGCATTCTCATATGTAGTATGAATGTGATGGTTAAAAGTTATAAAAATGGACTCAATTGCTTACACATTCAAGAGAAGCTGACACACCTAAGAATTTGTGGACATAAGGTTCTCATCGTTTTTTGGATAGTATGGAGTATTAGTGAAAATATTGGCATCCTATGCATCAAAACTTCTTAGATATCAGTGTGCCAAACACATACACCATGGATATCAGTGTACGGATACAGTTATCTTCCATGCTTGGATTGTAATTATGGTACGTCAAATGCCTTATTGTGTGAGATCTGCCGCTCCCAAGAATATGTTTGAAAGTGACATGGAGTTCTTGAATTATTCACCTTGATGAGGTCTTTCTAACTGTCATAATATGTGGGAAATAAATTTTCTCTTTCTCTCTGTGATTCTCTTACAGATTGATTATTTATAAAAAAAAATTTATTTATGTATTCATTTTTCTATTATAGGTTATTCAATTGTATGTTTTAATAGCGTCATCATAGCCATTCTTTCTTAATAACTTGATCGTCATTGTTGTTGATAATAATGCTGCTATCACCGTTCCAGTATGCTTTCACCCCCCCCCCCCCGGGTGTCTATCTATCTCAACATTTTTATTTAAAAAAACAATATTTTTTTCCGTGATATGTATTTGGCTTATTGTAGGTATTACTGCTTCTTGGTGCCGTTGACTCTGCCTATAGCTGTGGTTGCTGTATACTTTCATTGGCTCAGTATGAAGATGTTCAAGCATGCTTAACTTGTAATTATGGATAACCTATAAGTATCTATATAACTATACTTCAAAGGATTACTTATGCCTTGATGAACCTTTGGTACCAAGTTGCCTAATATTTTTCAATGCAGAAAAAAAAGGAAAGAAAAAGATGTTTGATTTCAGATTTTCTGATACGGACAGTACCTCGTTATGTTTATCTCTGGCAAAAATCATAGCAGAATCTTATTATTGCAAATATGAATAAAAAGATGCTTAAGTATCCAAACAACATCTTACTCCCATGCAACACAGAAACAGAAAATGAGGCTGCATCAATGGAAGCCTCTAACACACTACATACTCAACACTTGTTCAGACTTATCTTTGGAGAAAGGCCCCTTGAACATAATAGAACCAAGATCAGAGTTGCTTCTTTGGCTGCATGAGTATGCAACTTTATCATAGAGAACAGAGTAACCCAAATTACTCACATTCCTAAAATAGCAAAACTCATTGCTTTTATATTTGTATACTTGTTTTGTACTACCAAATGCTTTAACCAAGGTACCGTTGTTCACAGCCACAATGCTGTGAGCATTCTGCAGATTCCTGAGAGAGCTGCTTAAGAATCCAGAATCATGATGACTCTCTTCAAATCCCAATGTGACATTTGCAACAGATAAAGAGGTTTCATTTTCTTGATTCAGTTCATCCAAGTAGAAGGATAGGGAAAATTTTGTGTCAGTTTTATCAACAAAGTGGACAGGTAAGTATGGAAGGTTAGAATCAACAGTGCCATTGAAAAGGATTGTTTGGTTTGCACTCTCCATAGCCCCGTCTTTCCCAAATACCAGTGAGTTCATGTAACTGAAGTTTTGAACTAAACTGGTTGTGATATTACCAAAAGAAGATCTCACCCACCCAGTTGATGAAATTGATCTCCTTGCACTAGTCTGAAAATTTCCATTTAAGCCTTTGTAATGTGAAACAGAGGATTCAACCAGAGGCTTCACAATGAAGTTGGAAAGTTCTCCTTCTGTTCTTGTACTCTTTTTATCCAACCAAACATGCAGATTTGCATCTATGAACCAGACATTCAAAGCATTTGTTACCTTAAACCCTAATGAGTGAAAATCTCCATCCAATATCATACCCAAAAGTGGTGTGATTTCAATATCATAAGAAGGAAGTTCAAATGACCCTATTCCAGTTATGGGTCTCCACAATAAGGGACTTATCCCACCTGTGTAAATCACAGTAAAAGGCCAAACCCCACCAATAATCTGATCATCAAGAGTTACTAAAACCTCTCTGAATGGTCCATTCCCAGGTGTATCAGTAAGGTTATTTGCAGAAATGTACTCATTTGGAGGATTACTGTACCAAAATTCATCTTTCTCATGATATGAAATATAGACCTCTAACACAGCCCTATATGCATTTTGGGGGATTTTGAATTCTTTCATAGCTGTTTCATTAGAATTCACAATCTCAAACCATAAACCATCTTTCAATGGGAGATTTCTTGAAACGGGTAAGATTAAATCTGCTGGAAAACCATACCCAAAAGCTAAACTTCCATCAGATTTTGGCTTATCATCAGTACCAAAACTCTTCACACCAGGATAAAAGTGAAAGAAAACATCAACATGGTAAACCCCAGTGTAAGTATCATCAACAAAATTTCCCAAATAAACAGCAAGAACTTGATCATTCATGAGCAATGAAGAAGAGTACCTAGTGATGTCCTTTCTAACAGTCCAAACAATCCCACTTGGCCTAGGCTCCGCCGTACAACTTCGAAGTAACTCAACCCCGCCAAGCCAAACACCGAAAATGCGATCGAATTGAGTTCCTTTACAAGTCGCCTTCCACTCGAGAACAACCTTAGAAAACTTGGGAGGGCAGTGTTTGGGAAGACTGTAATTAGCGAAAACAGGAGGTTTTCCATAGGTGAAGCCAAAATCGTGTTGAAGTATATGGTGTGAACAAGGCTTTGTTGTTGGAGGGAGTCTAATGGGTTTGGTTACCTCGAAGAACTCAGTTGGTGAGGTGTCATTTGTGGAAGATCCAAGCTGAGCAAGAAGGTCTGGTTTGAGATGTTTGATTTTGTGAAGAATAGTTGCAGAACTTGGGTGGTAAAAACTGAAGAGGAAGAGGAAGAAGAAAGAAAAGTTCATCTCTGTGGTGTACCAAACCAAGATATGATTGATTCTATGCTCTGTGGAAGTTGCTCTGCATTGAGCTAAATTCATATGTGATTTCACTGGCCTGTTTATATGGTTGAGAATTCGAACTAGATGGCTGAAAAAAACATGCTAGGATAATTATCTCTACTTATAACCACAAGTTTTTCAATTAAATTTAAATAATGTTCCCTGGTTTTTAATGTAAGACTTAATTTAAGGTAAATTGATGTTCTAAATGTAAAACATTTTTTCATTTTATCTCTTATATTTATCATTTTTTTAGATGAATTTGTCTAATTATAAATAGATATATAGTTTATTAACACCCAAAATTTTTTTAGAGAATTTATGTCGTATATGTTATAATTAAGTAATTTATTTAGCTTCATTAATCTTCTCAAATTGAATACATAGGTTTTATATTAGGGGTAGATGAGTATTGTATACTAGATGATTGTATAAAAATACCTAAACTTCAAGAACAAAGGTATGTAATAGTCATGACTCATGAGCTTGTTGGAAGGTCATAGTCATGCTTACTATTTTGATGAGTACAAGGTTTCTAACCTATTTTTTTTTAGGCATAACCGATACATTAATTAATATAAACTTCAATTAGTTAATATATAACCTTGTAAACACTCAAGGAGTCACGCTTAATTCAGTGTGTAGGTCACGAGAAATCAATCGCACTCTATATAGGACTTGACCAATAGTAACAGAGAAGAAATTAGAATCCCTATTGTTAAACTTCGGGTCTACAAAAAGGAAAATCACAATCAAAGTTATTGGTTATTATGGTAAGGAGCCTTACCTAATAAGAAAGAGAAGATAAATTTAAATTCTGGAAAACACTATTGTTAAAAGTGAAAACCTTTTACACTCTAAACTTTAAGAGAAAACCCTTAATCAAATGAAAAAGAAAAAAAGAAAGGAAAATCACAGCAAAACATAAGCTAACTATATATAGTTCATAGAAGCAACAAGGGCCATGGAACTATCTTCTGCTTCATTGCGTTTAAGCTCATACGAATAAAAAGCAAGTCCCATAATCTGTCTCTCCTTCTCCTCCAAAGTTACCCATCATTGGCAATCTTCATCAAATATATAGGGATAATCTCTTATCTCTCTTTATGATCTGTCTCACATAAGTAGGATTAATTAATTAGTTCGTTTGGAAACATGGCCACGTAAGCAATTTTTTCGTATAATCCCTCCTGTGTTTTTTATAAGAGTATGATAACCGAATTATAATATTTAAGAAATTAGTTAAAAATAATAAATATATCATAAATGAACTTTTTTTTAGAGTATACCCTCATTTACAAGGGGACATATAAGATAGAGAAATAGAGTAGTAATACGAAAAAGTATAAAAAAGAATTAATGTTGTATGAGAAAAAAATGAGGAGAGATAATATAATTAGTTAGGGGAAATATGGTAAAAACATATTAAATGTTTAGGCAAGCCCAATTAAAATCTTATGAAAAAGATATAGGCACAATTTAAATTTTAAGTTTTCATGTAACGCACTACTATATTGTTTTTCCACATTTCAAACTATATATATAGCTGGTTTGGATTAGCTTATGAAAGCTCTATAAGTGTTTATAAATCGTGATTCACGGAATACGAAGTAACTTTTACAGTTTACGAGATTATTTTTACGGTCTACGAGGTAAATATGTAGAAAAGATTTATCTCGATTTATGTAAATCGGATTTATAAAATAAACCCGATTCTAAATATAGTTTCCAAACATGCTAATAAATTGTTTTCCTAAACATATATTGCAGTAATAGTCGTAAGCATTGATCCTGATGCAATGTCCGTTTTCAGATTTAATATGACTGAAAATACTTAAAATATTTTTCATTTTGGCATTTTCGTTAAAAATATGCATTTTTATTAAAACACTTGTTATCGTGCATGCATGTCAGATTTCAGAATACTAAATGAAGACACGTGCAAGTTTGCCTTCTGTCACGTTTGGCGTCATAGACAGATCATTGAACCAAAACTACGTGTGAGTGGGAAGGATTTCCAGAAATACAATTACTCAGCTCACATGTCACACGATGTCATGCCCTTTTTTAAAGGGAATTATATTCAGGTTTAATTTAAAAATAAATAAATAAATGTTTCTATTGATAATTTCAGATGTGTGAATTGATAAGTCTAAGTTATTGATAATTTTATAAAACTAATTATTTATTTATTTTTTTGACAGGACATGAATGTAATTCTTTTTTTTTTTTTTACAATAATAATCACATAGAGTACCATGTTTTGTTCTTTTATTTACGCGTTTTTTTCTATAGGCACAGGTACACTCTATTGGAGGCAACCATTGTTCCACGTTTTGTTAAGAACTGAATGTAGGCATTTTATTTCAATGAAAATTTAAGCATTGATTTACTATATATTGTGAGAAATTAATTGTTTATGTTAAACTCAACTTTTTTTATTGGTTATTTATGAGCTTTCTTGTTAAGCATAAATATCTTTATATTTGAGGCAATCATATTTAAAACACTATTAGACATTAAATGTGAGCATATCTCCCAGTGGAGATTTGAAACTCTGGTTTAGTTCACAACTTTAGGGCTCAAAACTCATCCATCAATATCCAATGGCCTAAGCAAAAAAAGAAAAGAGGGGTTTGGGATCGCTTGATCATTTTTTTTAAAAAATGAAAGGTTTGTACCCAAAAAAGAAGAAGAAGAAGAAGAAGGGGTGGATGAAGAATTTTACTCTAATAAGGGAACCAAATATGGTTATAAATAGGAAAGGATAGAGTATTTTGATGACAAGACTATCACTCTAACATGATTTTTATTGAAAGAAATTAAATTATGACTTCTTACAAGAAATAACTAATTATATTTTAACTACCTTATATATTCAATTTATGTAAAATTATTAATAGGTGCTCTTATAAATAGGATGGGAGAGAGTATATTGATATTCGCATTTTTGGTCCTTGAGGTTGAGGAAAAAAATCGGGTTGTTATATTAAAAGAAAGTTTAGTCATGAAAATTTCACTGCACAAAATCTGACATATTCCTCTAGCTTATTATTAAAAATATATTGGGTGTGTTTGGGATAATGGTGAGAAATGACTTATTTATAATATGACTTATGGAAAAGTCAGATTGGATTAAAGTCAAATTGTATAATGTAAAACTTGTTTGAATTGATGATTGGATAAGTACTTATATGAAAGTGAAATATGTTTGGTTTGGCTTTTGTATATGTGACTTTTGTGATATTTAAGAGGAAAAATTTTACAAATTATGCAAAATGAAAAAATTAACTTTAAAAATTTGGCAATGGTAAAATACATAATAAAATTATAATAAAAATATGAATAAATTACAAATGATACAAACTTAAATTTTTTGCCAAAGTAAAATATAACAGAATTAATTAAGTCTAATCAGATCAAAGGTCCTATATAATTCGGTCCCTGATGGTATGATTCATTTGGGTTGAAGATGTCTGAACATCATTTGTCGACGATGGCTCTTGATCTTGACTATTATCTACATCATTTGTCAAGATGGCTCTTAATGAACATATATAATTCATTAAGGAATCCCAAATCTTTAGATCTTTCCTTAAAATATATAATCTATTATTTAATTGTTTCTTTCCGGATTGTTTCCCAATCTTTGCATTGAAATTGGCAATAATATTCATCCATCCTTGTTCTGTAAATATCTTCCTAGTGCATTTTTTTTTTTGTATATTTGTTCTATGCATGTATTGATAAATATCTTTATTGACTCTAAATCACATACAGTTTTTGTGTCCATCTTTCCATAAGAAAAAAGTGACATATAACACACACCACACTTTTGGCATACAAAATATAAACAGGGCACACTTAAATGTGAAAGGCCTAATAGTTAATTATCTATATAGACACACCTAAATAAATAGAGATACATGATAATTGAGGTGCATGATAATTATAAATTAAAATGCATGCCACATGTTCGCATGTGTAGTGTAGAGATCAAGGGAGACGTGCGATTGGATCAAAAATTGTGACGCACTAAAAAGTATTTTGAAATACTAGTGGATACTAAAATGAATACGTTTAGCCATTACCCACACCAAAAACTATTTTAATATATTGAGTGCTATGGAGAAAGGGATAAATAGCGTAGTGGAGTATAGTTAAGTATTTCTCTTAACTGTCTTGAAATTTTCTTTAAAGTGACAGTGTCTTAAAAACTCATTTTGATTTGGTCATTCCATGAGGATCATATATATGACAAATGTTGAATAAACAACTACTAGACAAATATAGTATATTTCAAGTTTTGTATATATATTGGGATGATGAGAATGTTTGAGCCATTAAAGATGCAAAAAAAAGAAAGAAAGAAAGAAAGAAGTAATTTTTTATGCAAATTTTGGGGATTAAAAAAAAGAAGGGATGATGAATGATGATGAATACATAAAGGAGAAGTAGGACACCGCTACTTCTCTTTCTGCACTCAGCCTGCATTCCCCCCATTCTCCCATATTTTGTTGGATGTGGGAAAAGTCCCACATCGAATATTTGGTGAGGGAGGGGCGATGGTTTTGAATATAAATAGGAGGCCCCCCTCCCTCATTTAAATCATCCCTCAACTTGCCTTCTTCCTTCTATAAGGCATTTTGTATTTCCTCCTCTCTTATAGTATTTCACTTATAAATTTTTAGAGTGAAATTAGATTCTGGTATTTTCCTTATTGTTGTCTTATTTATTGTTTATTAGCTGCTATTAGATATAGTAGTTGTGATTTATTATATTATTAAATTACTTCTAGAAACTTTGTTTTCTAGTATTGTGATTTTTTAGTATAATCAGTTACGCTCTATATATCCTGCTTCCGCAACAATTGGTATCAGAGCCAAGGTTCTGTCTGAGTATGCTCTGTGGTTGCAGTATAATCTGAACTTCCACATCAGAAAAGAATTACCTTGAGGTTTTGCATTTGCATCTATTAAAAAATATTTGGAGCAGAAATGGCGGACAAAAAGGTTGAAGAATCCATATCAAGTGTCAACAATTCTTCGTCGGCATCTTCGCTTCTGACGAGAATTATGCCCAATGTGAAGTTTGCAGTTGAAATTTTTGACGGATCGGGACATTTTGGGATGTGATAGAGTGAGGTTCTTGATGTCCTTTTTACACAACAATTAGATTTTGCTCTTGAAGAAAGGAAACCAGATAAAATGGAGGAGGAAGATTGGAGGATCATCAATCGTGTTGCTTGTGGTACTATTCGATCATTTCTTTCCAGAGAACAGAAGTATCCATACACAAAGGAAGCTTCTGCTTGTAGATTGTGGAAGGCATTAGAGGATAAATTCCTGAAGAAAAGCAGTCAAAACAAGCTTCACATAAAGAAAAGATTGTTTCGCTTCACTTATGTTCCTGGTACCACAATAAATGATCATATCACCAGCTTCAACAAGTTGGTAACAGATTTGCAGAATTTGGACGTGACTTTTGAAGATGAAGATCTGGCCTTGATGTTGTTGGGATCACTTCCTGATGAGTACGAGCACCTGGAGACTACTCTACTTCACGGCAAAAAGGAAGTATCTCTCAGAGATGTTTGTTCTGCGCTATACAGCTATGAACAAAGAAAGAGGGATAAACAAAGAGGCGGAGAAGCAGAAGCACTAGTCACAAGAGGGCGTGCTGAAAATCAATCGAGATCAAGGAAAGGGAGATCCAAATCGAGGTCCAGACTTAGTAAGGATGAATGTGCCTTTTGTCGAGAAAAGGGCCACTGGAAGAAGGATTGTCCAAAGTTGAAGAACAAAGCCAAACAGAACAATGGGAAGGCTGCTATGGATTCAAATGTAGCTGATTGTGATGATGAAAATTCAGATTTTTCATTATCTACAACGACGTCGTCAAAAGCGTCAGGCATATGGTTGTTGGATTCAGCTTGCAGTCATCATATGTGTCCCAACCGAGACTGGTTCACTGATTTCCAAGAAGGAGGATGTGGAGTTGTCCACACAGCAGATAACACTTCACTTACCGCATATGGCATTGGTTCAGTTCGATTGAGGAACCATGAAGGATTGATCAGAACATTGACAGATGTTCGATATGTACCAGATTTGAAGAAAAATCTCATTTCTGTAGGAACTCTAGATTCAAAGGGGTTCAAGATTACTGCAGAAAGTGGAGTGATGAAGATACTTTCTGGTGCACTGGTGGTAATGAAGGGAATTCGGAAGAGCAATAATACGTATCACTATCAAGGTAGTACGGTTATTGGAATAGCAGCAGTGACATCCAGTGATGAGAAGGAGGTAGAAGCAACAAGGTTGTGGCATATGCGCTTGGGACATGCTGGAGGAAAATCCTTAAAAACTCTTTCAGATCAAGGGTTGTTAAAAGGATTAAAGCATTGCAGTTTGGAGTTTTGTGAGCACTGTGTGAAGGGGAAGCAGACAAGGGTTAAGTTCGGAACAGCTATCCATAATACAAAAGATATTTTGGATTATGTTCACTCTGATGTTTGGGGTCCTTCCAAAACACCATCATTAGGAGGAAAACATTATTTTGTAACCTTTGTTGATGATTTTTCCTGAAGAGTTTGGGTGTATACGATGAAGACTAAGGATGAAGTATTGGGAATTTTTCTCAAATGGAAGGCGATGATAGAAACACAAACAGGCAGGAGGATCAAATGTCTTCGTACAGATAACGGAGGAGAATACAGGAATGATCCTTTCCAGAAGATTTGTGAGGATGATGGCATCGTCAGACACTTCACCGTCAGAAATACACCACAGCAGAATGGAGTGGCAGAACGCATGAATCGGACTTTGCTGGAGAAGGTTCGGTGTATGTTGTCCAATGCTGGCTTGGGCAAAGAATTTTGGGCTGAGGTAATTACATATGCGAGCCACCTCATTAATCGTCTACCATCTACTGCTATTAGTGGTAAAACACCGTTGGAACAATGGTATGGTAAACCTGCTACAGATTATGATTCTTTGCATATATTTGGCTCAATTGCATACTATCATGTGAAAGAATCAAAATTGGATCCAAGAGCAAAGAAATCTATTTTCTTGGGGATCACTTCTGGAGTCAAAGGATATCGTTTATGATGTCCAGAAACAAAGAAGATTGTATTCAGTAGGGATGTTACCTTTGATGAATCTGCCATGGTGAGAAAGGTAGCAGCTGAAGATACCCAGCAAGGTGATAGTGTTCCAAAGTAGGTGGAGTTTGAAGGAAAGATGATTTTTCCAGTACAAGGAGCAGACGAGGAAACAAGACAAGACTTTCCTGAGGTAGAAGAAGAGCCAGTTGATAGAGAGGTTTCGACTCATGGACCTCAACAGCAAAGTGAATCAATAGCAACCAGCAAGCCAAAACGAACAATAAGAAAGCCTACTCGGTTTGAAGACATGGTGGCTTGTGCAACCTCAATTGCAGCTGATGACATTCCTTCAACTTATAAATGGGCTATCCAAAGCTCAGAAAAGGAAAAGTGGAAGAATGCCATGAATGAAGAAATGCAGTCCCTTCATCAGAATGGTACGTGGAAATTGGCCAAACTCCCCAAGGGTAAGAAGGCAATTGGTTGCAAATGGGTATATGCAAAGAAAGAAGGATTTCCTAACCAAGGTGATGTGCGCCATAAAGCAAGATTGGTAGCTAAAGGCTATGCTCAGAAGGAGGGAATTGATTACAATGAGGTATTTTCTCCGGTTGTGAAACATTCCTCTATTAGAATTTTGTTGGCTTTGGTAGCACAGTTAGATTTGGAACTAGTTCAGATGGATGTAAAAACTACATTTTTAAATGGAGACTTGGATGAGGAAATCTACATGACTCAGCCGGAAGGATTCAGAGTTGCTGGAAAGGAGAATATGGTGTGTAAACTTGAAAAATCGTTATACGGATTGAAACAATCTTCGAGGCAATGGTATAAACGATTTGACAAGTTTATGTTGCGACATAAGTACAGAAGAAGTAGATACGATCATTGTGTTTATTTGCGAAAGCTTGAAGATGGATCCTTTATATATCTCCTTTTATATGTTGATGATATGTTGATAGCTTCAAAAAATCAGGCAGAAATTGAGAAGCTGAAGGTTCAACTAAAAGGGGAATTTGAGATGAAGGATTTAGGCGAGGCAAGGAAAATTCTCGGCATGGAGATAACAAGAGATAGAGAATCAAAGAAACTCTTTTTATCTCAAAAGGAGTATTTGAAGAGGGTGCTAAATCGTTTTGGTATGAATGAGAGAACGAAGTCGGTTAGCACTCCACTCGCCCCTCATTTTAAGCTCAGTGCTAATATGTCGCCAAAGGATGAAGATGAACGAGAGTATATGTCAAGGGTACCATATGCAAATGCAGTTGGTAGCTTGATGTATGCAATGGTTTGTACAAGACCTGACATTTCACAAGCTGTTGGAGTTGTGAGTAGGTATATGCATGATCCAGGGAAGGAGCATTGGCAAGCTGTGAAATGGATTCTACGGTATATTTGTAATACTGTAGATGTTGGATTGGTTTTTGAGCAGGAAGGTGATCGATCTTTAGTTGGGTATTGTGACTCAGATTTTGCGGGTGATTTGGACAAGCGAAGGTCAACTACTGGTTATGTGTTTACTTTTACAAGAGCACCAGTTAGTTGGAAGTCAACTTTGCAGTCAACAGTTGCTTTGTCTACCACAGAGGCAGAGTACATGGCAATTACAGAGGCTGTAAAAGAGGCAATTTGGCTTCAAGGATTGCTTGGAGAACTTGTTGTTGGTCAAGAAAGCATCATTGTTTATTGTGACAGTCAAAGTGCTATTCAATTAGCAAAGAACCAAGTTTACCATGCAAGGACGAAGCACATTGATGTTCGATATCACTTCATACGGGAAATTTTGGAAGAAGGTGGAGTCATGATACAAAAGATACGGACAACTGAAAATCCTACTGATATGCTGACAAAGGTGGTGACTTCTATCAAATTTCAACATTGTTTGAATCTAATCAACATTGTTGAACATTGATTATTGAATTGTTAGAATAAATTTGTAGTGGGAATTTTCCCAAGGTGGAGATTTGTTGGATGTGGGAAAAGTCCCACATCGAATATTTGGTGAGGGAGGGGCGGTGGTTTTGAATATAAATAGGAGGCCCCCCTCTCTCATTTAAATCATCCCTCAACTTGCCTTCTTCCTTCTATAAGGCATTTTGTATTTCCTCCTCTCTTATAGTATTTTACTTATAAATTTTTAGAGTGAAATTAGATTCTGGTACTTTCCTTATTGTTGTCTTATTTATTGTTTATTAGCTGCTATTAGATATAGTAGTTGTGATTTATTATATTATTAAATTACTTCTAGAAACTTTGTTTTCTAGTATTGTGATTTTTTAGTATAATCATTTACGCTCTATATATCCCGCTTCCGCAACATATTTCTCAGCACCATCATTCAACGCCCTTCCTTCCTCTCTCCTTGTTCCTCTGTTGTTCTCACTCCCATATTAAACGTCCAACGCCTAAAATAATTTAAATGGATTCAGAGCAATATATTCAGCATTAATAGAGATCAAACCAAGGTAAATGCAATACTGAGAAACTTAACCCCAACATATAAAGGCCACAAATCCCTAACATGTAACACAATACTCATATCAAACTCAAGTTTCTGCAAGCTGAAACAAAGCAGCTACAGAGACGAAGGCCAAAGATTTCCCAAGTCAAAAAACAGTAACAGAACGACGATGAAGAGAACATAGGTCGCTTTACCACGTGACCATCGACACCTACGGAAGTTTAGGTATAGGGAGAGAGGTTGGTTGATGAAGATACCTTACCAGGCAAACAGATCACGGTGACTCTTGAGTAGATCCACAACCACACGATGTTAAACTGGAGATGGAGACTTCAGGCGAGCTAAAACAGTGCATCGCGAGCAGATCTGCCACAACGGCTTTAGCCTATCCAAAAACCAAAGGCAAACAAACTTCCACGCAAGCTGCCGGACTACAACCGCCAAGCCACACCAGACAGAGACAGGGAAGAAAAGGATACCCCCATTGGACGCGAAGCCAAGATCAACCTTCCCACCATGGTCGAATGGAGCCACAGCCTCAATTCGCCGCCAACACGAGCTAGAGTTCGAGCTGAAGGTTGGAGGAGGAAAAGAGATTCATATGCCTTATGCAGAACTAAGAGAGAAAACAAGAAACAAAGATATGGGGTTGGTACACAAATTTAAAATCTCATAAATGCTAACGGTTTGGGCTCAATTGAAGGAAATAAGCTCCAATTAGGAGCTTATGATATATCGCACGTTTGCAACAAAAACCAGATGAGTAAAATGCTCAACCAAACAAATGAATTTTCAACACAAGCATCCAATCGTGCGATTGGGGGCCCAATCCCACGATTAGGCCATTACATCGCTCTACCAAACATGTCAATTAACTGAATGATAGTAATGTACTAATGTTAGATTTAATAAGTATTATCGGCGCCAAATAGAAAATTATTTTCTTAATAGGATTTTCTCAAAGTCTACAATATTGAAATTCTCTCAATCTCTTCCACTAGACTTAATTACACCACTGATAATTTTTTTTATTTTTTTAATTAATTATTCTTTCAATTGTATTACCATTATGAATGTTGTAAATGTGAATAACATTTCATTAGTTATCCTTGTATTTTAAAAGATGATTAAACGTCATTACTAAAGATTTAGGTTTGATTGGCCGATTCTTCTCATGAGCTAAACATGGTGTTTCATTTACATGCCTTTACTCTTTAACCTGCTTCAATAATTGCTTTTAGTAATAATAATATGAAGAGGTTAGCGTCATTATCACTTAAGATAAAGAGGTTAGGGTAAAAGAACGTGTCAAACATTTTCAAAGCATTAAAAAATAAATAGAAGTCATTTTTTTGATGACTTGTTTCAATCTTTCTGGCGGATAAGAATGACCTATTGTAAAAATTTGAACTACCAATTTTAAAATTGATGAGAATCAAAACAATAATAATTAATAAAGATTTTGTTTTCAAAATTTTAAGGTATAATTTGGATGGTGTAAAACTATGAAGTTTGACTTTGTTCCGACTTAATCATTATGAGTGAAATGTTTATTTATACTTCTAATCTTTCAGTCATTTGTATTATTTTTTTAAAAAATATAAATTTAAATGATATTTTTTTAATTGTATCTTACCTCTTAAAAGACAATTAAATCTTCATTAAAATTTCAGGTCAAAAAGTCATTACCAAAAATTTAACATTGGTAGATCAATTATTTATATAAGAAATTTAGCATGGAATTAATGTGCTCATGTTCTAACTTAGCATTAAATCAACGTGTCTTTCCTTTTTAATGGCTGCTTCAATAATTTTGCTTTATTAAATTATAAAGAGGGTTAGAGTAAAACAAGTGTCAAATCCATTTAAAAAGCATGCGGGTCCATATTATGTGCTTAGCGCATCTATGAGATTAAGGGTGTGTTTAGATGTGGCTTTTGAGAATAGTTTTTGGAGAAAAAATGAAAAAAAAAAGTGATTTTTTTTAATAGATTATGAGAAGAATATATTATGGGGAAAAAATCATTTTGATAAAATGAGTATGATTGGATATTGGGTTAAGAATAACTTTTTTTATTGGTCAATTTACCAAAAAGGACATTAACTTTTGTGGTAATTAAATATAAAAGGATAATAATATATTTTAAATATTATTTAAGGGTTAAGGTGTAAATTTAACAACCAAATTTTTCCTAAGAGGTGTCTGATACAAATAAATTTTAATTAACTTAACTAATTTTTTAACATGAAATTTTTTAATAAATACTAAAAATAAAATAAATTTATCTATATGTGATATTAATTAATTTAACTAATTTTTTTTACTATAATCAAATTAAATAAATAAATATTATATTAAGGATATGAGAAATCATTAAAATTTTAAAATTCTAAAAAAAAAAGAATATGAGAGAGAGAATTTGGAAATTGTGGGTCTCACACATCTAAAAACAAAAAAAAATGTCACATATACATCAAGGGATAAAAATATTTTTTCAAAAGATTGCCAAACACACACTAACTCATCCCACAAAAACGACATTGTTTTGCTACCAAAACGACGTTGTTTAGCATAATAGCATCATCTTATAGGATGAGCTCCTAAGTTTATGGATGAGTTGAGCAGCCATTCATAGCCCAGGATGTCACTGTGCTTATTTAGATTAACGATTGGAATACTCAAAGGCAGTTTTTCAATCGTAATTTATAATATACAAGGTAAGTATATGAGAGGAATGTTATCTCGATTTATATACATAAATACTTTTATCTATGAAACACGATTATAAATAACAGGGAAAAAATTTATATAAATTTTTTTTACCGTAGACAATAAGAGAAGCTCCTCCCACTTGCAATTGAAAAACAATATTTGCAAGCGTTAATGTTGATGTTATAATCAGTCTCTATTTTATTCCGATTTTTTACCAACATGTTTTAATCATTCAGTTATTGGCATTATCACTTTAAATATATTATAATAAAGAATATTTTACTATTATACTTACCCGATTCTAAATGTTAGAGCTATATAACTAATTATGGGAGAATTACTATACAATCCCACATAAATAATCTAATTATGAAAAATCTCACAATAAATAAATAATATATAATAATAAGAACCAATGTAAGAAATAACGAAAGGTTGTTTGCTAAAATGTACAATTAATAAGATTTTTTAGAAAATAATTATAAATTTATAAGATAAAATAAAATAATATCTAATATTTATGATTAAACTAAGACTTTCAACTAACTATCAGGATAGGAGAAAATTACATACCTTTTAAAAATACCATTGAATCAATGATTTAAAGATTGAAGTTATTTTCACTTTTAAACTTGTTGTTTGCTTCTACCTGCTTTTAATTATAATGATTATACTGTAAAAGAGAGTTTTAAAATAAAATTACTCATGTTTGGCTGGCAAAATTATTATTATTATTATTTTAATAGCTTGATTAGACGTTTAGAACTATTGTTAAGTACCATGAGTTTCTTCTGTAACACGATTAGATTTTGATCATGCCAATCCCAATTATGCAAAGTAAAAAGGAAAAAGTTAAACGAGCGTATTAACCTTTAAAAATAAGACAGACATAATTTACTTTTTTTTATAAAAATTAATTTTATTCATCATTTTATTTTTAACAAAACTTCGTTTTTATTTTGTGTTTTTATGACAACTTACACATCACTTAATCAGCATTCACATTAACTCTAATTAAAATATTATGAGTATAAGAGTTAATTTACATAATCAGGGAACTGTAAGGTCCAAATGAAAGGAAAAAACAATTATATAGACATGATTATAAATTACATAAAACTATGCAAATTGACGAATTAATTTTTCCCTATTTTAAAACGTACAGCCCACTTATAAGAACTATAGTTAAATCATACCATGAGTTTCTTATATAACACGATTTATTTTCCTTAAAACTTTTTAGTGTGAATATTCCTTACTAACTAAGATGGAATCTATACGAGTATATGCTGTTAATTAAAGGTTTGATTAAAAATATCATATTAATTGACCCTACTAGTGTGTTAGCACCTACTTGGTCAACTATAAATAGAGCCTACTAGCGTGTTAGCCATCCACCACAAGAATCTAGTAATAGTGTGTTTGGCAAATCCTTAAAACCATGGTTTGGCATCAAAACCATGGTTTTGAGAAAATTTAGCCAAACACTCACCTTTTTAGGAAACCATGGTTTTATTCCAAAACCATGATTTTGGGAAAAACTTCTTTTTGTTGCTTTTTATCCAAAACCATGCTTTTTTGGTTTTAAAAAATGTCTAAAAATATTTTTTAAGTAGCATATAATATTTTAAAATAATTTTTAGTACTTTTAATCCTTTAAAATACTTTTTCAGTTATACCCAGTGTGTTTGCAGACTGATTGCAATTTTACCCTTAATTTATTTTTTTAGCTCTAAAAATTACTTTAAAGTATTTTTTTAGTTGTACCTACTGTCATCCACTCTAAAATATTTTTTCAGGAGCACCTAATATTTTAAAGTAATTTTTGAAGCTGAAAAAATAAATTAAGGGTAAAATTGCAATAAGTCTGCAAACATATTGAGTACAACTGAAAAAATATCTTAAAGAGTTAAAAGCACTAAAAATTATTTTAGAATACTGCATGTTACTTAAAAAATATTTTTTGATACTACATACGTCCAAGAAAATATTTCAAAATATTAGATAATATTTTTTTTAGACAAAAAAACAAGTTCAGCTCCTTAAAACAACACCAAAACAGTGTAGTTTTAAGAAAATGACTAGCAGCTTTTTTCCCATAATCTATTCTTCTCATAATCTATTTTGATGTTTTGAATTATTGAAAAATTATTAAATGTTAATGTATTTGTTTCATGCTAAATTTGAGGTTTCTAGACATGTTGTTATGACTAATATATCACTTGTTAGTAAAAGAAATACAATTTAAAGGAGAAAGACAAAAACAGATTGTATTAACTACATTGAAAGAGCGGCTCCTTATATTATTTTTCGATGTTAACTATTGAATTATGAACTTTCAATGTACAATTTATTAATATATATATATTTCTATATATGTATGTACAATTAATTTTTTTTCACAATTTATAATTTTTTCGGACAAATTTAAAGAGTTTTTGGTATTTATTGTTCAATTTTATATTAAATAATACCTAAAATATAATCTAATATTTTATATCTAATTATTATAAATTATTTTTTACAATTTATTATAATACATACATACATACATACATACATACATACATACATACATACATATTATAAATTTTTTAAATAATTTTATGCCATTTTTTGTATTTATTATGAAATTTTCTACTATATAATATATAAAATATAATATTATCCTTTATATGTAATTATCACAAAAGTTAATGTCCTTTTCAGTAATTTGACCATGAAAAAAAGCTATTCTGATCATAATATCCAAACACTCTCATTTTATCAAAATCACTTTTTTCTCATAATCTATTCTCCATAATCTATTCTCAAAAATCAATTTTTTCACTTTTTCTTCATAAGCTATTCTTAGAAGCTGTTTCCAAACACACCATATTCTTCATTAGGGTGTGTTTGGAAACAACTTCTAAGACACATCGATCAGATCTGTGCATCTATCAGCTTCTTCTTCCGATATGGCATCTCAAAACAAAGAGCTGATTAGTGAATCAACAAGACTTCTTAATGCTCAAACCCATATATGGAACCACACCTTCAGCTTCATCAACTCAATGTCCCTCAAATCTGCAATTGACTTAAACATCCCAGAAATAATTCACAAACATGGCAAGCCCATGCCTCTTCCTCTTCTTATCTCCTCTTTACAAATCCATCCCTCTAAGTCTCCGAACATTCATCGCTTAATGAGACTCCTCACCTACTCTGGCTTCTTCTCTCTCCAGAAACTTCCAGAATCTTCTGAAGAAGAAGATCAAGAAGGCTATGTCCTAACTGATTCTTCCACCCTTCTTCTTAAGGACCACCCGTTAGGCGCGACGCCATTCTTCCTCGGTATGATCGATCCGGCGTTGAAGAAGCCGTGGTATGAGCTGACAAATTATCTCCGAAGTGATGAACCGTCGCCGTTTCACATGGCGCATGGGAGCAAGATTTGGGAGTGTGCTAAGGTAGATTCTAAGTTGAATGATTCTTTCAATGAAGCTATGGCTAGTGATGCAAGGTTGGTGATAAGTGCGGTGATTGATGATTGTAAAGAGGTGTTTAAGGGGATTAAGTCTTTGGTGGATGTTGGTGGTGGCACTGGTTCTACAGCTAAGGCCATTGCTAATGCTTTTCAAGAAATTCAATGTACTGTGTTTGATCTCCCGCATGTTGTTGATGGACTACAAGGTAATGACAATCTCAAGTTTGTTGGAGGAAACATGTTCGAGGCTGTTCCTCCATCAGATGCCATACTAATGAAGGGACTATATCTCAGGTCCATGATTTAGTATGAGTTGGACAATTAATTTAGGGATATTAAAAAAATTAGTTAAGTTAGTTATTTATAATAAAAAAAGTTAATTTCCCTAAGAGATTCTCTGTAATTATGTACATTGGAACTACTTATTTAATTCAAAGGAATATGCTTGTACAAACTCTTGAACATGAAAAGTGAAGGGAACACTTTTACTATTGGAACTACCCATTGATGAAAACCCGCTTTAATCAATAAGGATACTTTGCGGTAAAAATCAAGATTTTCTTTATTCCTGTTTATAAATCACATTATTAAATTTTTTATTTGAATGTATAATTTTACACATAATTTATTATTTTGTGAACTTTATTCTCATGAGATATAATCTATATTATTAGATAGGGGTAAAGTTAAAAAAGTTAAATTTCAAAGTTTTTCTTGATAACGGTGAAACATGTTGAAAACGACTTATAAATAAAACTAAAGATGGATACGCATTCCCTCATTCTTTTATTATTCATATATTTATTGATTGATTCATTATTGTTCTGAAGACTAAGTTTTCTAATACGAGTAATTTTCTGTTGCTTCCTTAATTGGCATGGAAATAGTGGATCCTACATGATTGGAGCGATGAGGAGTGTGTGAAAATTCTGAAGAATTGCAAAGAGGCAATTACAAGCAAAGGGGAAGGGGGAAAGCTGATTATAATAGACATGGTATTAGAGGAGGATGACGTTATGGTGAGAGGCAAGAACAATAAATCAGTTGAGAATCAAATGTTGGCTGATGTGCTCTTGATGGTTTTGTATCCTGGAAAAGAGAGGTCTGAGAAAGAATTGGCCAACTTGTTCCGTTCTGCTGGTTTCTCTCATTACAAGATTCATCCTGTTCTCGGTTCACGATCTCTCATCGAGGTTTATCCATGAAACCTTCTTGGATATGTCCTTGTATGAATCAACTGTTATGAAGTGGAATAAGGTCCATGTTGGACTAATTTGAAAAAAAAACTATAAAAGAAGAAGAAATGGAAGATGATCTAAGGTCCATTTATATGTATCACTTTGTAATGTGCATTATATATTAATATTTGTGTGGTGAGAGTTGTCCTTCTCTATTTGTGTGATCGTTGCATGCATCAATCTAACAATTTAAAATCAATCATTTTAGTGATGGGGATTGGGTCTAACAAATTATGCTGGTTTCTCACAATATGACGAACTAAATTTAGAATACCTATTGAAAGTAGTTCCCACATTTAGTGACAAGAATATCTCGAATAAGATTGTTTTTAGTATAAGAAAGAATATTTGTGCTTATAACAAAAATTCAATAATTTCATTATACATATTTAATAATGGATTGTTGATCAGTCATCATAAAAAAAAAAAAAGTTCATTATTATATTGTGGATCAGCTTCGTTTGTTTTATGACTGTTCTAGTGTTTGTTTGAATTTGGTTTAATTTCTGGTTTGTTTTCAATTTGTATTTGTGTTGTTGCTTGGAAGGAAAAAAAAGGGGAAAGAATCCAAGTGGGTCATGTTATAAATTAAACTTGATTTTTAACCCAAAAGTATCATACGTCTCCATCCAGTATTCTTGTATGGACCATGATTTATATTTAAAAATTTATTTTTTGTGCTTGTTTGGAATAATCATTATAATATTTAAAAGTAGTTTTTCAATTATGATTTATAAAATACGAGATAAATATATGATATGAGTGTTGTCTCGACTTACGTATATAAACACTTATAAGCCTTTTAAAAACTTTACCAAACATACTTTATACAGAAGTTGGAAAATTGAAAGGTGCATTCAATCTCGCACAATATGCTGGCCAGTGATAGGTGCATTGAATTCGGTAAATCTTTGTAGTAATTGAATGGGGAAACAGGTAAAAAAAGAGGGGGGGGGGGGGATTTCACTACACCTGCTGTTGAGAATTAATATCCAATAATCCCAAACTTACTTTTTGAAATCTCAATGCAGTTCAAGGAATAAAACGAAATTAAAATTTATGGGTGAAAAAATAATTACACCCTTATTTTATTTTTTTATTAAAAAGGGTCAATAGCCGTGGCTATTTGGTTGGAGCACCGGCCACCAGAGCGATAATGCTAGTCATTAGAAAATTTAGTTGTAAATTGCTTTACTTTAATTCCAAATGTTCATATTTCAGTTGTTAATTTATATATAGACACTTTCATTTATGGGGCTTGTTAATTCCTTATATTTTTTGTAAATCGCCATATTTTGGTTATAAATTTCCTTATACTAGTTGATAAATATTGTGTTTCTTTTGTGGCTTGTAGACTTTGTACTTGTTTTATGTGGAATGAATTATGCGTTGGAAGAAAAAGAGGGGGGGGGGGGGAAGAATCCAAGTGGGTCATGTTATAAATTAAACTTGACTGTTTTAACCCAAAAGTATCATACGTCTCCATCCACTATTCTTGTATGGGTCATGATTTATATTTAAAACCCATGTTCTCGAGTCCCTTATCTGTGACCTTTTTGAATGTGATACATGTGCTCGTTTGGAATAGTTAATAAGCATGTATGGTTGGATAATTAAAAGATTTATAAATATTTATATATATAAATTGTGATAACAATTATTTCACATACTTACCTTATACTGGAAATCATAATTAAAAAATTACTTTTAAAAACTCCAATCGCTGTTTCAAAAGGAGTCTTCAAAAAACAGCTTTACAATCATGATTTATGAAATACGAAATAAATATGTAATATAAGTATTATTTTAATTTACGTAAATAAACATTTATAAACATTTTAAAAACTTTACAAAGCATGCTTTATACAAAAGTTGGAAAATTGAAAGGTGCATTCAATCTGGCACAATATGCTGGCCAGTGATAGGTGCATTGAATTTGGCATTAAATGTTGGCTGTAATTGAAAGGGGGGGGGGAACCAGGTCCAAAAAAAAAGGGGGGGGGAATTTCACTACACTTGCTGTTGAGAACCTACTTTATGAAATCTCAATACAATCCAAGGAACAAACCGTAATTAAAATTTATGGGTGAAAAATAATTGTACCTTTATTTTATTTTATTTTTATTAGAAAGGGTTAATAGCCGCCGAAGCTCCAGCCGCCATTGGCTTGCTTGGCTGGAGCACTGGCCACCAAAGCGATGACACTAGTCATTGGAAAATTTAGTTGCAAGTTGTTTTACTTTAATTGCAAATGTTCATATTTTAGTTGTTAATTTATATATAGACATTTTTATTTATGGGACTTTTTAATTCCTTATATTTCTTGTAAATCGACACATTTTGGTTGTGAATTTCCTTATACTAGTTGATAAATATTGTGTTTCTTTTTTTGCCCAGAGTTGATAAATATTAATATATAAACACTTTCAATTCATTTATGGAAATTGTTAATTACCTTTTGTTGCTTGTAAATCATCTTATTTTCATTGTAAATTCCCTTATCTTTAATAAACACTATTAGAAAAATGACATTTTAGATTGGGTAAAAATGACTTTTTAGACCAGTCTGGATGAGATCTTGAAACAATCGGTCTAAAAAGTCTGTTACTTTTTAGACCGGTTAAACAACTGACTTTTTAGACCCGTTGTACCGACAACCAGTCTAAAAAGAATGACATTTTAGACCTGCTATTGAAATAATAGGTCTTAATGTCACTTTTTAGACCGGTTGTATCAATTATCGGTTTAAAAAGTTTCCATTTTTTTTAAATATTCCTCTTAACAATTAGCTTTACCCAGCAAGACATTTCAACGACATCCAAATAAATTCTTCTCTTACACAACAAACACTTTGAATGCAATCAAAAAAATCATCAAGCATTTTAGAACAAAAGCAATAACAATAAATCATTGAAAATCAACACATTATCACACACAATTAAAAAATTAAAGTATGTTGCTACACATTTTTATTCCTTTGCCGAGATAACAATGACCCACAATTTATCCTCCCGGTTCAAGCATTTGACAGCAGCAAAATCTCAACTTTGTGCTCTTTCAATTCCACACGTTTTGAAGAAAAGCAAAGGAAAGACAAATCCCTCAGTATATATAGAAAATTCCTCAATTTTACAGAAAAGCAAAGGGAAGAAAAAGTACAGAGGTCAATCTTTCAAATCTCATGCATGTATCAACATCAGACTTGTATCACTCATATCCCAGAAATTGTTTTACGCAGAGACATAAACCCAGTTAGATATGAAAACCACAAGTTATCCTTCGTAGATCATCAGCAAACAGTAATCCAGTACACATCATATAATTGCAATTACAACAACACTTTATGATTCATGCATTGAAATGGAACTTGTGATAGCAAAGAGTTCAAAAATTATAGCAGAAGCAATACGTATTAGAACAACATTGGATTCAAAAACTCACTATTTTTGTAAAAGCTCATAGATGAATTCAGCACAACATTTATGAATGAAATCGATATCTTCTTCAGGAAAGGGATCAACAAGATCAAACATCTGTAACATCAAAGCCAGAAAAAATATTAACTTGATAACTTAAAAACAATAAAATTAATACAAATTTTTTGAAATATACATTTACCTCTTTTGTAAATTCAGTCATGCATAGGGTGATAATATTATAAATGTGTCTCAAAACATACAAACCACATACGTTGGACCCCGATGGTTGCCTACGGCTCTGAAAAAGAATATGACATCATTAAAACAAGTATAAAGCATAGCTTATTAAATACATTCTTAAAGCAAACAAATATGACTTTGATGATAACAAAATGTTAATGAATTGTTTTGTAAAGGAATATCAAATTTTAATCAAGAACATTGAGTTAAATTGGTTATTAAATTGACAAGTTCATGTTGCAGCAGATTATTTGATGCACTCAAGTTTTAGTGGAGAACTCGAGTTGTGATTACTGAAGAACTCAAGTTTCAATGAAGAACTTGAGTTATGTTCGGAAAGTTCATGCTAACTCTTGCAAGTTATGACTAACACTCGAGTTATGGATACTGCAAAAAGTTTATCAATCTAATGCACTCGAGTTTTACACTGAAGAGAACTCAAGTCCTGGAAGTTCACTCCTTAGAGTTTCTAACCGAGACTTGTGAAGTTATGGTGACCAGGATGAAAACTCGAATTTGTCATCAGAACTCGAATTTTGCATGTTGAAGAACTCGAGTTGGCTACTTAACTTTCGAAAGATTTATACAGAAGCTTATACATAAATTGGAACTGTCACAAGAACTCTAGTTTTGAATGAAAACTCGAGTAATGGTCTAAAGGGAACTCAACTTTGAAAGTCAACTCCAGTAAGTTTTATCCAGAGACTTTTTTCAGAAACTTGAATTGCAAGAAGAACTAAAATTTGGAAATAAAACTCGAGTTATGGTGTAAAGGAAACTCGAGTTGGCAAACTAACTTTCGCAAGTTTCATACAGAAGTTTAGTTAAAAAATGAAGCTTTCTAATGAACTCGAGTTTTGGGTTAAAACTCGAGTTTGCTACCTGAACTCGAGTTATGCTCAAAACAGAACTAGAGTTTGGATACTTAACTCTTGCGAGTTCTTGGCAGAGACAAACTGAAGTAGTGTTGACAATACTAGAACTCAAGTTTGTGATGAGAACTCGAGTTGGGACTTTGAAAAATCAGACAAGTAACTCGAGTTATAGGTAAGAACTCTAGTTTGCACTTCAGAACTTCAAAGTAACTTGAAAGTTCAAACTGAAACTTGAAAGTTCATACAGGAAACTCAAGTTTGGATTGAGAACTCGAGTGTGAACAAAAATTCTCTAAAGAAATACTTGAAGATTACTACTGCTTAGACATGCAAAATTGGTGAGAACTGGAGTTTGGACTCAATTTTGTAGTAAGAACTCGAGTTTATCAGTTACTGAAGCAGAATGAATTACAGAGTTACAGAGAGCAATCCAAACATGGTTAAATATTATTTATTCATTATGTTTTCACTTGTTATTATACCTAATATTGTCTAACATATATTTCAAGTGTGAAACAAGAGATTAAATGTTCGGATCACATATTCAAATATAAAAGTCAATTGTGCACCAAATATCGGCTACCAATCATAACAACCAACTTGCACACTACAAAAGGTTGTCTGAAATTCAAATTTCTAGCATATATGATTTAAATAACTTATTGTTGACTTATGATTCATTACTTTCATATTTGTTGCTTTCACTAAGATACGAAAATAATTTTAAAGTTCTTAATATCTTATCATACACCCAATGCACCCCCTTTTGGGTATCAACAGGTTCTAACAATATGTACTAACCTTTGAGATGAACCATGTAGGTTATTTTAACTCACGAACATGCTTACCACAAGCAGCGTGTAGGAATGTCCACATAGTCATATCATCAAAATCACAAAGGTTACTTATTTTATATAAATTCCATAAAATTCCAACAAAAGGTGATGCAAGAAAATTTACAAGTCCATGGTCTTCTTCAATTCATTCCCTGGTTTGTAATGGATGAAGCATAAGAGGATGATAATATAACTCTTCTTGCATAAAAAAACCAATTTCCATTAATCACTGAAAAAAAGGGATGAATATTAAGCAAATATAAAGCATTATATATATATATATATATATATATATATATATATATATATATATATTATGAAATATAAATTTGTTTCTTACTCATGCACATATGGAGCTAAGAAACACTCAGTTGCGATTTTACTAAGCCTCTCTGATAAGTAAGTATGTATGATAGCAGCAGTGATCCCTTTCTCTTGGATTTGAACAAGGCATATAAGTCCAAATTTATCACTTTTGCCAGAGGAAACCAACCTACGATTCATGTACCTACAATAATGGAAGCACACAAATTAAAGTTTAACGACGTAATTTTTAAAATATTTACTTCCAATTGAAGAAGATACTTACATTAAAAATAGTTGGACAATCGTAATTGTAAGATGTTGTCTAGGAGCTACCAGGGACATTAAATCATCCCTCTTAAGATAGCATATCACCCCTGACTTGCCAATAGCTGAATCCATAAGTCAATCTCTTGTTTGAAATGATGTATCATATGCCATCAGAATCATTTGTTGCATGGAATTCAATGGAGGCTGTGAAACTTCTTGAGTGAAGGGAGTTACACTTGGGGCTGTGATCAGGGTTTCTTCAGCTCGAATAGAAACAAGGTTCTTTGGCCACAAGATGAAAGTACCTAGGACATCACTCACAACCTTCAAATCATCAGAAGGGATAGCGACAGGTGCATTTGCAATGATTACCTCTTCAACTAACACTCTGACTTGATCATCTTTCATTTATTGGTGATGGACAGTTGATCCCAGGTTGTATACACTCCCCCGTACAACTAATCATCTTAGAGGATCCTCGATAAAAAGGTCACAAAGCTCAACAATTTCTTTTCCAAGACCCTCTGATGACTGCTTAATATTGCAATAACTCCCTTTAGTGCTCTGCTTATTAGGTGCAACCGATTATGCCTGGGGAGTAGTGGTATCTTATCTTGTGCTCATAATCATCATCATTTCCTCTTTAATCTTATTCAACTGGGCTTCTAATTGTGCATCAAATGATGCTTCTACCTCAGCTTTTACTTCCGCCCTTGCAATGGCCAACATATGCTCCATCTCCTCCCTAGTTACCACACTTGAGGAATAGCGTGAGGGTGTTCCAAAGTAATCCCTTATGCCTACCCCTCCTCCAACTCCCCTAACATGGCCTAGATGCTCATATTTTCCAGTAGCAACCGTTAGAATATCATTCCTCCCCTCTGACCTAAAAAATCCCTCGGCTTGTTTTTTTTTAAGTTCCTTCTGTAAGATACATATAACAAATATAAGTAATGAAACATGTTTACTAAATAATTAATAACAATAACGATACTTACAATTTCTTCACCTATTATATGAGGTTGTTCACTCGTATAAGACTCACTCCTCTTTTGGTGAGCAAACAACCATTTTTCTTCGCGACGTATCGAAGATGGTAGAGAAAGAAGAACAAAAGGATTGGATTGAGCTGCTTCTTCCAATCTCTTTCGTTTGACCGCTAACAAGTCTTTTTCAGCCTTTACCTAACCCCTACAAGACATTGTATGAGGAAAATCATTCTTTCTACTACTCTCTTATACTTTTTACCTGAAAATAATAAATTTAAAAAAAAAGGTTCTAATCAATAAAGAAAATTGATAAGTAAATAAAATGCAAAATAAGTTAACTCACCAAAGCTTTTGGAGTAGTTTGAAGCCTAAAAAATCATTGTCAAGTCGCTTTATCAATATAGGAATACTTGCTACATGGATTAGGATGAGGATAATCATCTTTCACCTCGATATGCATGTAATTGTTAGCTAGATTTATCTTAAACTTCCTCCAGCATTCACAACAATACGTCATTGTCTTCTTGTACAAGATGTCACTCTGAGGAACGTTGTAAGTGAGCTGTAATGCATGCATTGAAGGAGTTAGTGACAAATTTGATAATCATTACATATAAAAGAGAATTTTATACTTGGATAGTGTCCCAAATATGTTGCTTCACACGTTCATCGATATTTCTCCTCTCCTCTATTAAGATGCTAGGCTTGTTGTGTGCAAGGAGGCCGATAAAACTTCTATATTGTCTTGCATTAGTCCTGATTGATTTTCAATATCTATCAAACTCAATTAGGATGTTTTGCCCATAACTCCGACTTAGGGAAATGTCTCTGAACCGTGTGCCTCTTCTACCCCTCCGTACAGACTGGTTACTATGCTCACTTTGATTCTGGCTTGGAGCATTGCTAGGCTCGCTCTGATTAACACTAGCTGGTTTACTTTGATGAGTACTAACTGGCTTGCTTTAATGAACACTAGGTGGCTTCGGAGCCTTTACATTATGACGCCTTAGATCCTTCATTTTCCTGTTAAGATAACAAAAAAAAGATAAATTCTTAAATTATAACATGAAAAGACTATATGTATAAAATAACTATATATATAATTTAGATATAATTTATAATGATAATTATTTTAGCTAGCTAACTTTCAAAGTAGTTTTATAAAGGGATATCTTCCTATATCCCTTCTTGATGATCATTTCTTGTGCCATGTTCATTATCTGTTTCATCTTCTTTATTCAATTCTGGTAGACCCCTAGAAAAATGGTTTTCAAGAAAATCATAATTTGAACGACTTTCTTCATCAATATCAACGACCATTTTTCCTTCAAGAGCTACAGACCACATTTTATTTACCTGATCGGTAATATAGAACACTTGTTTCGCCTGATCTCCCATAATAAAAGGTTCATCTCCAAAACTTCTACTATTCATATCTATTAATGTAAATCCTAACTAATCGATCTTCACATCATTATTGACATCAACCCACTTACATTTGAAAATAGGAAATTTAATTTTAACATAGTTAACAACCAAAATCTTTTCAATAACCCCATAATAAGGTATGACTGCCAATTTAGGGTTATATCTTTTGAACTAGAGAAGTGCATAGATTCAGCCACTAACATAACATTACTGTTTTAGACAGTGCTCCTATCATCTAGGGACTTTGTGTAAAAGGTATAACCATTGATCACAAATGAAGTCCAACTTATGACATCAACCTTAGGACCACGTGCTAACCATTTAATTCTATCAGAAACACATTCTTCTCCATCAACCTTTTGTTTGAACCAATGTGTAAAAGTTCTATTATGCTCCCTAATTAACCTTTATTCAGTTATTCGACTATTTTCTTTCTGTAAAATTTCTTTATAAGCATTCATGTAATCTTGAACTTTATCAACATTATTCAAGATGTATAAGTGGACTTATTGTAATTCATCAGGATCTACACTCTTTACTGTAGCCCCGCATCTACCCCCTTCTTCATCATGACATTTAGGAAGCCTAATATGTTCTACATTTAACAAATAATGTTGACAAAATTTCATGGCTTCTTCAGAAATATATTTCTGAACAATACATGCTTCAGGCCGGTTAGAGTTCTTCACATATCTTTTTTAGGATTTTCATAGTTCTTTTAATTGGATACATCCATCGAAAATAGATAAGTCCACATAACTTTTTCTCCCTAACTAGATAAATAATTAGATGTACCATAATGTCAAAAAAAAGAAGGAAGAAAAAGCTTCTTAAGCTGGCACAAGATCAGATATCCTTCATTTTCTAATTCATCCAATCTTTCCATCTCAATGACCTTACTACAAATAGCATTGAAGAAGAAACAAAATATATAATCAATATGTGTTGAAGATCATATTTGACAATGCCTCGAATAGCTATTGGGAGTAATTGTTACATTAAGACATGACAATCATGAGACTTTAGCTCTACTAACTTCAAATCTTTCATCGACACAAGCTTCTTAAAATTTGAAGAATACCTTGAGGAAACTTTGATGCCATGTAAACACTAAAAAAAACTTCTTTTCTCATCCTTAGACAAAGTATGAGAAGCTGGAGGACAAAAAGTTCTCTTACCATATGGCATTGGATGTAAGCCTTCTCGTATTCCCATTTCTTACAAATCTAATATTGCTTTCATGCTATCCTTAAAACTACCTTGTATGTTGAGTAGTATCCCAACAATACTATCACATACGTGATACAGTGTCTCATATCAATATTGCGCCAATATGGGAGATCGAAGAAGATAAACCTTTTTTTCCATATTTTTTTTTTCATTTCTACTCTTTGTAGTGTTACTAAAAATAGAATTGATATTTTTCACCTTTTCATAAAACTTTCTCCACAGCTAATGCTTCCAGAGCATCTTCAAACTCTTGGCCACAAATTTTTTTTATTTAATCTATGATATGGGTGGCCCTGTCTAAGAAATCTCCTATAGTCAAGATAAACAGTATTTCTTCCATGTTAAAGTTGATGGTAGTATGTGCCTTCTTCACAAATCGGACATGCTTTATGGCCTTTAACACTATATCCTAACAAGTTTCCATATGCAAGGAAGTCATTTATAGTACAAAAGATTATGACTCACATTTTAAAAATCTCCTTCTTGTTCGTGTCGAAAACATTGATACATTCGTCTCACAACTCTTTCAAGTCTTCAATCAAGGGTTCTAAGTAAACACCTATGTCAATTATGGGTTGTTTTGGTCCCGAAATCAATATAGACAACATGATGTACTTTCGTTTCATATATAACAAATGAGATAAGTTGTAAATTACCAACAAAACAGGCCATGAACTATGTATACTGTTTAGGCTACCATAAGAATTCATGTCATCCATGCTAAGCCCAAGCCTAAGGTTCCTAGGTTCTTCGCCGAAACTAGAAAATAATTGATCAATTTTCTTCCATTGAGAAGAATCAGCCGGATGTCAAAGCTTTCCATCAGAAATCCTCTTATCTGCATGCCATCTCAAATTTTTTTGCATCATTTTCATTAGCAAACAAGCGCTTAGCTTGAACCTTGGTATGATTGGAAGATACCACAACACTTTTGCAGGGGCCTTATTTGATTTGTACATCGGGGTTTTATATATCGGAAACTGCTGCTTCTCTTCATGCTCTTTTCTATACAATATGCAATCATTAAGGCATGCATGAATCTTTTTATACTTCATCCCTGGTAGACACAATATTTTCTTAACATCATAGTATCGACAAGGCAACACATATTATCATCTGGAAGCATATCCTTAAAGGCCTCAAGCGTTTTTTAAAAACTCATGTTGTTCCATGCATGCCATATTTTCAAGCTTACCAATTTTAATACTGCTTTCAACAATTGATATTTTTTACACCCCAGGTACAGTGGCTTCTCAGCATTACTACACATATTACCATATACATGTAATTGCTCAAAAGCCTCTTCTCTTACATCACGAATAATATCCTCCATCCGATTATCCAGATTAGTGTCATTATCATCAAAGGCCACTCCTCCTATTAAGATGCACTTGGCGTTTCTAATTTTTCACCATGCCATACCCATACTGTATAACTCTTACAAAATCCTTCACAAATTAAATGTGTATATATATCTGCAGCACTTAAGTCACTTCTCATTCAAACATTTTACACAAGGGCAATAGAACATCCCACTGTCATCATTGGCATTTCTTCTAGCAAAGTCTAAAAAATCCCTCACCCCATTATCATATTCAACACTCATCCGTTTAACATTTATCCAACTACGATCCTTATATTTCAACACATTTTTTACTCTTTTATATTTTTTCCCCTGGAAAAGGTAGGAGTATGATGAGAGCACATAATCAGTACACTCATCAAGTATTTAGTTTAACTACAAGCCTAATGAACAAGTACATAGAAACTTTTATATTATGATGCGTTTATAATGCAGGCACCCAAAATTTACTCATAAAATAAAGGCCTCAATTCATAACTACCAATAAAGAATACATTCTCCAAGCATCAATGTAGTCTCACATAGTTTCAATAATCAATTTCTCAACAAAAATTAATATAGGAACTTTTGTTTTTTGCCCATAAACCCCTTAATCTAAAAATCCCAGCCAATTAACATTTTTGCTTCTTTGTTTTCTCTTAATCAATAGAAACCACCATTAAAAACAAAGATTCGAGCATACCAAACACAAGTGATGCACAAGGGAAGAAGGGGATGGTACTTGCACACCCACTCAAGGAAGCAGAATAGAGAGGTAGAGATACGTTTCAGCAATGGGGAATTAAGAAGTTAAAGCCTGTTCAGAAATCACAAAAAGCGAGATTGAAGCTTACACCCATATACATGGACACATTAGAGAATAAGCAGAAGAAATAAGTGAACATGGCTCACCTTGCCTCCCATAACAAACAAAACAATGGACAAAGGAGAAGAGAATCTTGCTATTACGACACCCATAACAGTAACGGACAAAGGAGAACACACATCCACGCTACTGCCAGCAAACAAGAAGAAAGATAGAGAAGATCGATAGGAAGGAGGAACTGCGATGACACTAACTAAAAGAAGGTAATCAACGAGGTCGTAAACAAAAAACCTTACAACTCAACGAACAGAGAGAGCATCAATGGAAAGTTTTAAGAGTTGAAACAAGGCGCGAGAGCTAATATGAAAATATTTGGGATTTTTAAGACCCATTATTCAGATAACCAGTCTTAAAAAAAATGATTTTTAAGACCATTTATTCCAATAACCGGTCTTAAAATAAATTGTTTTTTTGTTTCAACATTTTAGACCGGTTCCTAGGTAGAACCAGTCTAAAAGGTCATAAACATATTATTTTTTTAATTTCCTTTAATTTAGAAAATATATTAGACCTATTATAGATAGACCGGTTTGTTAGAAAATCAGTCTAAATAATATTTTTTTAGACCTTATGTCAAGGGAGCCGGTCTTAGAAGTTGTTCTTAATTACAAAAAATACCACCAGTCATATCTTTTAGACCTTACCCACTATAACTGATCTAAATGTGTCGGTCTAAAATACATTTTTTGTATTAGTAAAAATTAACAAGCACCATAAATGGAAGTATCTATATATAAATTAACAACTGGAATATGAAGATTTACAACAAAATTATGGCGATTTATAATAAACATAAGAAAGTTAATAAATCCCACAAATTGAAGTGTCCATATATGAATTAACAATTGAAAAATGAAGATTTACAATTAAAACATAGCGATTTACAAATAACTTTTTTAGTGGTAGGCGCTGAAGCTTTGGCCACTAGCATCTCCCCTTCGGAGATCGATGTTCTGGCCAAATGGCCAACAACGGGCCACTAGAGCTCCGGAGTCTTTGACCTTTTTTTAAAAAAAAATCAAGTGAGGACACATTTAGCCTTTCACCCACAAATTTAAATTTTATTTTGGTTATTGGGGTTCAATGAGGCTTCAAAAAGTTTTAGGGATATTGAATATTAATTTTCTACAGTAGGATTGCAGTGAATTTTTACCTTTGATTGGTGCATTAAATGCTTATTAATTAAGAGTTGTAATAAACATAGAAGCCTTGCTAGACTTATACTCCTCTTTTTCTATTTTTTCCTATATACTAGTTACTTCTAGCATATTTAACGCCTACTCCTCCCATCCTATTTATAAGGTAGAGAAATAGGATATTTTTTGGTATTATTTATAAGGAATACCATTAAATACTTTACGTAAATGTACAATTTTACCCTTAATTTATTAATGTAAAAATTGTTATTTTCTTGTAAAGTGTGTAGTTAAATAGAGATAAGTTAGAAATTTGTTGACTTTTAAGACATAGTTAATGAAGTTTAAGGATTTTATAGTAGGCCTGTGAGAAAATACTTCTCTGATCTTATTTATAAGGCACTTCAGCAAACCAAGAAAAACCTTAAATTTTATTAAATATACCTTAAAATTCTGTAACTTTCTAACTTTACCGCTATTTATATGGAACCCTGCATGGCCCTATGATTAATGATTGGGGAACCTACAAATCCATGTGCAACTCCTTTGGAAATATTGCCTAAATAATATTTCTTTCCTGAATTTAAAGGAACCCAGCCATACATATCCTCCAATTATATTTTCTAAATCATCTACACCAACAATCCACCCTTCTCCTCCAAAAGCTAATTTTAACTACACAATCTCTAAGAAAATAACTACTTACACAATAATAAATAAAGTTTAAAAGTATGCATTTATGTAAAAAATTGAATGATGTGCTTTATAAATAAAACAAAAAAATACATACTCTCCCTGCCTCATAAATAGGACCAGAGTAGTATGCTAGAAGTGTCTCATAAATAGGACTAGATGAGTATTAATAAAGAGGAGAAACAAGTTTGAATTCAGTGGAGTGGAAATGGAGAGAGAGGAATCAATGGAGACATTCCTCTCTGCTTGTTAGGAAAGGTGAAAACCTTCTAAGCCTCAAAAGGATACCCTTCATCAAATAAAAAAAATATTAAACTTTATTAACTTTGCCTTACAATTCAATAGCTTTATAATTTTATCCCTATTTAATATATATTATATACCAACATAGAGTTGGTCTATAGGTGTAAGGATTCGCTAGATCCTTTTAGATCTCTAGTTTGAGTGTCAGATGAGACACTTGTGTTAGAAGGGGTAGCTACGAACCCCAAATCGGATACCAGATGATAATACACACACACATTATATAAAGTAGAGTTAATATAATAATATATTAAAAGTAAAATTGTATATTTATATGAAAAGATAAATTTAATAATGTGAGTTATAAATAAAGCTAAAACAATTTCGTTCGATCAGCATATAAACAGGACGAGTTTATAAATAATAGTGGGTGCTTTTATTTGATATAAAGTGAAACTTAGGGCCCGTTTGGTTCGATCCATTACATTCTACAGTGCAGTGCAATGCGATGCAATGGTAATGCAATGCAATATTAATTACAGGACTAGTGTTTGGTTTGATTATTAAGCAAGGTGCAATGAGTTATTATTTTAAAAATTATTTAAAATTAATATTACATTAAGTCTATTTTACCCTTACTATAATCTTTGTGAAAAATAGTTAAGAACCATTGCGCTACCTTATCATAATTGTCACGCTATCTCACCGAGGATCGTCAGATGCGATAGTTGTGGTGGTGGAGGATGTTAACGGTGCTATGGCAGCAGTGGCGGAAGGTGGTGATAGCAACAACAGTAGAGGAGGAGGTAGTGACGTCAATGACAACGGTGCAACGGTGGAGGTGGAAAAGGAGGAGATTGTGCCGCCTCCGCCGGCAATGGTAGAGGAGGAGATCATGGTGGTTACAATGACAATGGTGCTGGAGGAGGAGGTCGTGATGGCGGGCGGCAGCAATGGTGGACGTAGTGGTGACAAGGTTTGGACGAGAAGGAAGAGGTCATGGTGGTAGTGGCAATAGTGGAGGTGGCGGAGATAGCGGTGGAGAAGAAGGTAGTAGTGGCGGAGAGGGATGGAATAGGAGGAGGTAGTGGCTGTAGTAATGATAGGGGGTGGCAGGGGCGGCGGTGGAGGAAGAGGAGGTAGTGTTGGCGATGACAGGTGGCGGGTGGCAGTGGCAGAGGAGGAGGAGGATGTAGTGGTGGTGGAAGTGGGTGACGGCGGCGGCGGGGGGCGGTAGTGGTAGAGGAAGAGGCAGTGGTAGCGGTAGCCGTAATAAGGGAGGAGGAGGTAGTGGTGACGGTAGGTGGTGGTGGAGGAGGAGAATGTAGTTGGGGTGTGGTAGGTGGCGGTGGCAGCAGGGGGCGGCAGTAGTGGATGAAGAGGTAGTGGCGACGGTAGCCGCAATAGGGGAGGAGGAGGTAATGGCAGTAGCGGGGGTGGTAGAGGAGGAGGTAGTGGTGGCGGCGAAAGGTGGAGGTGACAACGGTGGCAGAGGAGGAGGTGGTAGTGACATGATGTGGCTAAGTGAAAAGATATAAATAAAATAAAGATAAATGAAACTAAAGGGTAAATTGGACTTTTTTAACCATACAATGGGATGATAATAAGGATTCATAAGGGAGTATGAATGATGATTACTAACTTTTTGGTAATCATCATTACTATGATAAACTCTATTACCATGCTAAAGAGCAACCAAATATTCTTCTCTTAGTAATGCAATCATAATTACCATTGCATGTATACAATGGAGTTGAACCAAACGAGCTCTTAATTCAATGATCTATTGATCAGATCATAAGCTTACAGGTCTGGTCAGATAATTTCATGGAAAGATCAACAGCCATGGAATTACTATGAAATCAAAACCTATGCCCCTCTTTATATTGAGGGGCCTCATCCTCATGAGCCCAAGAAGCAATAGGCTTGATCTGCCTCCAAATAGTCCAAAATTACCGATTATTGGCAATCTTCATCAGATAATAGGAACACACACTCTTATCGGTCCGTATGCCCTGTTTAGCATATTTATGAATGAGGCATGCTCATCCCTCAATAGGTGGGGTATCTATTTTTTTTTATATTTTTTTTTATTTGAATTAAATTATATACTATATCCTGAAGTATTTTTGGTACTTGTTATTTTAAATTAATTAATTTCTAATGTATCTAGAATTCATAAATATTTTTCAGTACCATCCAGCATCCTGAAATATTTTTTAGTAACATCCAATATCTTGAAATATATTTTTAGTAGCATTCATTATATCAAATTAATTAATTTTTAATGCATTTCAGAATATTTTTTCAGTAGCATTCATCATTAACTAAGGAAAAAATACTTTATAATGATGGATGCACTATAAATTAATTAATTTGAGATAATAAATGTTACTAAAAAGGATAAAGATCCAATTCTACTTATAAACATTTTTTTAAAAGAGCTATGAACATAATAAACATTTTTTGATACAAAAGTACTCAAACATTAAAAAGTACTCAAATAATATCTAGTTAAGTGGGGGAGACCGTGACCTTGAAAATGTAACATTTGACCAGATATGCTGATATGTATGGTGAGCTGGCAAATAAATTTGACCAAGTCATGCTGACGTGTACATTGAAAACTAAAGGATCTATGACCCCAAAAAAAAAAAAAATCAGAAAATCGCACCTCCCCACCAGAATAAAGACCAGCAAATCTTATGTAGGAGCATGAGCAAAAATCATGGTTCTTCGGGCAAGCTTCAGCCAAATGCAAAAGGAAAAATCATGGTTCTTCTCAAATGTAGGAAAAATCGAGGAATCCATGGGTGGTTCAGATCTCAGCAAATGAGACCCATGTTTTCAAAATCAGAGCTCAAGTTCGTAGATCACAGAGAGATATCTTGGAGAGAGAAGGAGGAGTAGTGAGAGAAAGAAGGCGAAGTCGCGATTATTCTCAGATCGCGAAGTCGCCGTTGAGAGGGTTTCGGCGAAGTCGCGATTGTTCTCAAACTGATATGAAGAAATGAAAGGCGAAGTCGGCGATGGCGAAGTCGGCAAAGAATACCAGAATTTCACAGGCTCGTACAGTGGGTTCGCTCCGTTTCGAACGTATAACCCCCGAATGCATTTGAGGATCTTCCCGGTGACGGGGAGAGAGAGCTTGACGGGCTGCTCTAGCACCGCTAAATTAACGGAATGATTTTTCGATTACCACACAAAATAAATGTAGCACACATATTCATTGATAAAAATCAGGGAAATCAAACAAACACAAACTGTTAAATGAGGAAATTTCAAACCAGAGTGGATTCAGATATAGCGAGTGGTAGACCTTTTTTTTCTTGTTTTGATTTGTAGATTTTCTTGATAAACAGCTCTAGATCTCATAAAGCCGGAGAAAGTTCAAGCCATAATAGGTCCATATCCATTCACATCAATGGAAGCCATATTTTTTATCATTCTGAGAGACAAAGCTCATGTTCCCATCATAACCTTTTCATCAACAAGTCCTTCTCTGGCTTCCCTTCCAAGTTCATTTTTTTTTTTTTTGAATTGCACAGATCGATTCAGCTCAAGTGAACGCCATTGGAGCAATCGTGGAAGCTTTTGGGTGGAAAGAAGCAGTACCCATTTATGCAGAAGGGAGCGGAGTTGTTTGGCTGTGAAAATGCGCTGACAGGTTTTGAGTCCATGAAGTCCACGGGCCACGTCATGCTCTCCCACTAGGAATGATAATGTACACATGTCAGAAAAATGTTTAAAGTTTACATTTTTACGGTCAACGTCCCATTTAATGAAATTGATATTATTATCTATTTTTTAATATTTATAGGTATTTTTTCATCCAAAAAAATATTTATTATATTGGTAGCTTTTTCAGAAAATATATATGGATAGAATTACACCTTTGTCCTATTAAAAAAATATTTCAGATTATTAAATAAAAATTAATTCAAACAAATAAAAAAATTATTGAAAAAAAAAACCCTCATTTTGTGGATGAGTATTCCTTGCACAGGGAATGTGGATTCAGTTCCACATCTCTTTGATATCTATCTCACACAAGTATGGCCCTCTTACGTTGCGGCAGTTGGGTCAAATCCCAGCTTTGGTGGTTTCTTAGAAATGGTCACAACCAATGACGTCGTTTTCTCTTCCCGTCCCTCATCGACAGTCGCAAAAATCTACTATACTATGGATGCAAGGACCTGAGTTTTACTCCCTATGGCGAATAGTGGAAATACAAAAGGAGAATCTCCATTAATTGTTGAATTCCTGAGCTTGAAAAAGGGGGGGGGGGGGAAGGTGAGATCCTATCAATTCATCAGAGAAGCGGAAGTTGCAAACTTGGTTAACAAGATTCGTGAAGCTTGCATTAAGAATAATAATGTAGTAGCAGTGAATATGATAAAGATGCTTGTTGCAACCTCAGGCAATATTCAAAGTAGTTGTGTTTTTGGGCACATGTATGATGAAACCCTAGATGATATTAAGCAATAACAGAATTGAAGAGCTAGTCATGGAAACGATGCATCACTTCAAAGAGTTCAGTTTTGGGGATTTCTATCAATTGCTTTTAAGGTGGAATGTTGTATCGTCTTAGCGGAAGGGATTTTAACTAGGTAAATAAAACTTGTTCATCATCATATATTTTCTTTGTAATCAATTAATTTGTGTTATTTATATGTCTATTTTACTTATTTATGAAGAATTAGATACTTTCAAATGTGATCTGTTCTTGATCTTATGCTTTTTAACTAATTAACTTGTGTTGTTCATATGTCTATTTTATTTGTTTGTGAGAAGTAAGACGCTTACAAATAGAATTTATTTATGATCCTATGTTTTCCTTTTTACCAATTAATTTATATTGTTCATACATATATTCTATTTATTCATAAGCAGTACTTGCAAATGAAACTTCTTCGTAATCTTATATTGACATGAACTTACACAGCCAAAGTAACGTAACTTACAAAATGCTGTCAAAACCCAACTACCCTGCAGAGAGAGATGGTAGGCCAAATAAGTTCATCATTTTAGTCGAGACTCAGACAACCAATTTCTGGAAATTCCCTCCTCATCCACCACTCCCAAATCATTGGTCATAAAACATGGCATGATTATTCGGTGGATTTGAAAATAAACAGCCAGAAAAAAATATCTCAAATAAGCCTCAGTTCGCACTTTCCAGCCATTATAATGCATCTCACCCACGGAAGGGCCTAATACCCACTTTTCATTTCTTGGCAGCAATGAGCCATCAATTGAGAATCTCAAGAGCACGACCCCATGACGAAAAATGGGCTTAGCAGAACTATGCCGACAGTGACGGAACACATACACGAGATGGAGGATGGAGTGAGCAATAGATGAGCTTCTTTAGGATTACACCGTGGATGAGGGAGCAATTTATGGGACTTTTTTTTTTTTTTTTCCAAATTTTAAGGGCAGCAACGTCTTTTTGCTCCAAAATTTAATTTTATTTTCCTCCATTAAATGCCAGTGTTGTTTTAGAATTCTATGGGGCAAATAAGAATAAAATTGCTATAGTGGTCTTTCAGTGTGTTTCGAAAAAAAAAAAAATCATTTTTCTGGCCAAATCATGGTTTGACCTAAAATTTGTCAAACACTCGAATTTTTAAGATAATCTCGTTTCATTACAAAACCATGATTTGGTTCTTTAAAACCATGATTTGCAACAATCAGCTATTTTTTAACTTTTTCTGTTGGTACCCCACATCTCTCTCTCCCTCTTTGTATTCTCACATGCTTGTGGGTTCCACATGTGATTAGGTGACATTTTATGTCATTTTTTGTATTTATTATGAAATTTACTATTAAATAATAAATAAAATATAGGGAGAATTGCTAAAAAAAACTTTGCAAGCAAATTAATTGCTCATTGCTACCATTGTACACGGTGGGTGGTATGTTGCACACAGGCGGATGATATGTTGCACACAAAGGATGATATTTTGCACACAAGGGATGTTGTTTGCACTTTCGCAGGAATACGTTTTGCACATGTGAATGCTGATTGCACATGATGGATGCTTGCTTGCACATTGGTACCATTTATCAATTAATTTGCTTAAAATGTATTTTTTTAACCATTTTCCCTAAAATATAATCTTAGCAATTATATGTAATTATCACAAAAGTTATTGTCCTTTTAAGTAATTTGGCTATAAAAAAATTATTCTGATTATAATATCCAAACACACTTATTTTATTAAAATCATTTTTTTTCTATAATCTATTCTGTTAGAATCTATTATCTAAAAATTATTTTTTTCACTTGTTTTTATATAAGCTTTTGTCATAAGTTAATGCCAAACACACCTTATATCTCAAACTCTCCCAAATAATAACCTCTAGTCACGTGAGAGCTATACAAATACCTCAATAATAGGCTCTTCTTTTTATACAACACGTGGCGTTATTCTATTGGAAGAGTGCTATCCAGTGTACAATATTTATACACGATACAAATGACGTGAAGGGCAGGGGTCTTGTAAAGTAAGAGCATGAAAGCTTCCTACAGCGACACGGGGGAGGTTACGTGTAAATCATGCTTGTAGGCTTGTTGCTTGAAAGGGTTAGTTAGTGGTGGTTATATGGGCTGGATTATCAGATTCGGATAAATTCGGTTAAGATTATATAGGTTCAGATTTAAAAATATAATATTAATATGGATTGGCATTTAGTTAATTCAACCTATAACTGTTTGGTTGGCAGATTAACTCATCCAACCCAATTTTTTTAAAAAAATTATTTTACATTTTTCAAACAAAAAATTAAATTATATACTAAAATTGTTTTTTTCTACAAACCTAAAATATAAAAAAATTAAAAATATATTACAAATTAAGCATTCATTATAAGTCCACACATGACAAAATAAACATAAATCCAAAAACCACTAGTCGAACTTAAAAATAATCAATAATTAGTTGATATTAATGGTGTTCGAATTTGATGCGCGAGTAGGTGAAAGTATGAGATTAAGGAGTGACACTAAGAGACCACTGGACTAGGCTAGCAGAGGAACTGAGACCGTAAGCAAGAGCGAGATGTTAGACTGAGACTAATTTAGGCCTTTGCCTTTTTAGGACTTAGGTTGGGTTGCCTTTTTCTTAAAGAAAAAAATATGAGTCAACCTGTTAACCCAGTGGTCCAACTTACCGCGGTTAAGCCCATGCGGGTTCGAGTCTAAAGAAATCGTTTCCAAATGGTCCCACTTTTGCCGAACTCAAACCGCCCATTTTATTGGGTTGGGTGGATTCAGCCCACAGTCTTAATCCATATTACCAACTCTAGCGCTAGTTTGTGTCTCTTAATTAAAAAGGGTTAATATAATATTTGGCACTTATAATTTGGATTGATTTTGGTTTTGGTCTATATACTTTCAATATAGGCTTTGGTCCTTTTAGTTTCTTTCTGTCTGAAACATTAGTCCTTATATTTTAATAAAAACTTGAACCATTTTGCCTCTTGACTCTTAAGAGATTAAAACCTTTGATTTAAAAGTATAGAGATAAAAAATAAAATGAGGGTAAATTATAAAGATCATATATTGTATTTTTTTAAAAAACACCATAAGTTTAGGTGAGTCAGGTATTGGGGTTCACTAAGACTGGGATATACCTTCAGACTTGAAGATCACTTACAAAAATACATATAAATCATACATCAATAAAATTCTCAAATCAATTAGATTGAAACTTAAAACCTTATAATTATGAGCGATCCCCTCACCATGCATACACTATCATAGGAGTTGGAGTTTGACCTCAGAATAAGAGGGCCATACTTTTTTAAGAGAGATCTCGGAACGAACCTAGCTTATGAAGATTGCCAATTATGGGTAATTTAAGAGGAGAGGGAGGGAGATTATTGGATTTGAATACTATATTCTTTTTTTCTTGTGAGCTTATTTAGTTAGTTCTATAGCCATTTGCTCCCTTATATGCATGAAGCTATCAACATGGCTCTTGAATAATACATAGATATCACTCGGGATCATTATAACTTTAAAAGTAAATATTATCCGTTCTTCTGAAGAATTAATTGTCTTATTATTTATGAAGCAACCAAGTCTAAAATGTTTAGAATGTCAAAAAATTATATTTCTCTTATTCTACTTATAAATCACTTTTATTTCAATATGTTTTATGTAAATCAAGAAAAATTTTAAATCTCATTAACTATATCTTAAAATTTAATAACTTTCTAATTCACTACAAAAAAATATGTAATTTCTGACATAATTTACGACGGAACAGAGGTTTTTTGCGATGAAATTCCGTCGCAAACCGTTTTGAGATGGAATTTCCGATGGAAAAAATTCCGTGGCAAAAAGTGCCGTCGCAAATTAGTTTGAGACGGAATATGAATTTCCGTCTCAAATTGCGAGGAAATTTGCGACGGAACAAATTCCGTTTCAAATTGTGAGGGAATTTTCACATAATTTCCGTGGCAAAAATTGTGATGGAATTTGTTCTGTCGCAAATTTCCTCACAATTTGAGACGGAAATTCATATTCTGTCGTAAATCAATTTGTGATGGAATTTTTTCCGTCGGAAATTCCGTCGCAAAAAGTGCCGTTGCAAATTGAGGCCGAGGTAAGAAGGAAAAAAACACGTGGGAAAGAAAGCTTTGTGCTACAACGAGACAAGAAGAAAAAAAACACGTGGGTGAGGAAACTTTGTACTGCAACGGAAGTGACGACCAAATGTTGAAAAAATGTGCACGAGGAGGAGACAAGAAAAAACAGAAAGTGGGAGACCAAAGAAGCTTCTACTTGCCGCCGTTCAAAGAGATGAAGGAGTGGGGACAATGGATAAGGGAAGCACGAGGGTGATGATGGTGGGTGGAAAAATTTTATATCACCTTGTATGTCGCTTATATAGAAAGTGTCAAAGAAGGTATGGGTATCTTTGGCGCTTCCTAAAAAAGAGCCATTGATTCCTATTTTTTAAAAAAAATAAAAAAGAAATGGGAAGCTTTAGCTCTTCCTAAGGAAGCACCAAAGCTTTCATTATTAAGGGGGGGGGGAGCTTTAAAGCTTCCATTGTAAAAAAAAAAAAACCAATGCCTTCTTTAGGATAAACTAAAAACAATCTCTTATTGGTGTAATAAATGTTTGTCATATCTCATATAGTAGAAGATAAAAATTTGATTAGAAGTATGATGTGGGGAGATTCTGAATTTTAGGACGTGCATTTCGATGATATGAGCCAAGTCTTACAATTAAAGCTACCATGGAAAGAGTATAGTCTATCTCATTTCCAAAGATCAAATTTCATACTCATCATTCCTTTTTATGAGATAAATAGGAGTGCTTTTTGGTTCCCAAACATAAGAAAAATTGGATTACATTCATGGCATTATAACGCTTCTTCAATTTGCAAGGAATTTTTGGCAAAAAAAAAAAAAATCTGCAAGGAATATTTAATAGCAATCTATGAGTTGGGAAACATGGTATTTACGGTAATCCTAGCAAAATTCTTCAGTACAATGAAACATTTACAACTAGATCATTATTTGCCACAAAGATATAATATACAATACCATCAAAGTCAGCTGCCGGAGTCGAGATTCCACCCAACCCTTCCATGTCCACAAGTCATCAGCATTAGCTACTACTAGTCAACTTGCCAATAGTTTTTATAACTCCCAAAGAAACTGGAGGATTTGGATCTAGGATGTAATGCCCATATTCATTACTTTACTAATCTTAAAACTAAGTCTCTCCCCACTTGAAATTGAAATCGAGTCTCCGTCTTGAAATCCTTGGCGGTGCTTTTCTTGATGAGCGTTGCAGCGATGGAAGTAGAGGAGAAAGAAGAGGAAGAGACTGAATGGATCAATAGTTTTGAATTCACGAAGGAGATGGGTAATTTTGTAAGCCACTGAAAAGATCTAGATTTCATTGAGGTGAAATGGCTATTTTTTCTTGTGCTTGTGACAGTATATCTAGCTTTCTTTTATAGATTCTTTCTGATTATTTTATCTGAAAAAGCTTCCTCCCATTTTAAAAATGAAAAATGAAAAAAACCAAGGCCACTTTGGCGTGCCACAATGTGGCTTTGGCGCTGCAACTTATCAGAAGGAATCATGCAAGTGCATAAAGAAATGTTATAACCAAAACCATATAATAATATGCTTTATACATAATTATAAAAGACAAATCATATGATTAATAAATTAATGACAAGATCAGGACAAAATGACTACACAATGCGGCTATACTTTAAAACAAGAAATGTGGCCATAATGTTGTCATTAATCTGTTATGAACATTTTGTCCCTTTTGTTTTAAATGTAGTATATGTGATTTATTATCTTCCCACATCATTAGACTCTCTTTTTTTACCTTAGCTTTTGCATATTCCTTAAACATGTTATAACTAAATCCTACTATCATTTGCAAGCTAAGACATGCCTAGCTACTTTATAATATTTTTATCTGTGTGAATACCTGAAGGCATGCACTTCCTTAGAGAGCAATCGTTGTGTCATAGGGCACCATATATTTTTGAAGTTTATCTTTCCCAAATGAAATAGTTGTGGCCTTGTTTTTTTTTTTTTTAAAAAAGGAAGCTTTGGCGCTTTCTAAAGAAGGACAAAGCTTTCATTAAAAAAAATGAGAGTAAGCTTTGACGCTCCCTTTTCTTTTAATTTCTTTTTAAAAATTTGGTACATTTTATTTTTAAATGTAAAAGAAGTAAAGGCCCTTGCAATACAAGCGCCAAAGCTTCCTCTTTTTTCTTTAAAAGGGAAGTAATACCTACCAAGGCCTTATATATTTATTTATTCTTAAATGAAAGGGAAGAAGTTGCTTTTTAAAAAAAAAATACAGACAAGGCCTTGGAAGACATTTGCCTGAGAAGCGCCATACAAGTTACTTACTTTTTTTTTTTAAAAAAATAATAACAGCTATGGCGCTTCCTAAACAAATACCATAGCTGTTGCTTTATTTATTTATTTTTCCAAAAAATGAAGGCCTTATTTGGCGATTGTTTAGGGAAGCATTATAGAAGCTTAATGCCAACTATGATGCTTATAATTGTAAGCGTCATAGCTTCTAAATAATTTTTTTTTAAAAAAAACTATCTTTGGCGCTTATTTAGGGAAGAGTCATAGAAGCTTAACGTCAACTATAGCGCTTATAATTGTAAGCACCATAGCTTCTAAATAATTTTTTAAAAAAAAATAACTATCTTTGGTGCTTCTTAAAAAAAGTATCATAAAAGGTTGGTCATTAAATCGCTCTTTTGTATTAGTGCTTCTTGTTTTTCTAAGAGCTAGAAGAGGACCAGGTGGATGCAATCTTAGAGTTTCTTTCACCACACACTTCAAGTAGCTCATTTGATTCACATCACTTTCATCTATTCTTGCTTTGCCCCCTACAATTCCTCGTATCTCTTCTTGTGCTCTCTTCATTTTCCCAGGATGTTTCATCAACTCTGCCATAGCCCATTCCATGGTAGTTGCAGTTGTGTCCACTCCTGCCGCAAACATGTTCTGCCATATTGATGTGTAAATTAGACAGAGAGACAGATATAAATATGCATGAATCTGTGTTAGCGTGAAGGGATAATTATTATGCCCTCAAGGTTTCTACAGTGTTTTTCAGGTTATTTTAATTTTACCTATTTCCAATGAGGTCTATGTAATTTTTTTTATCACGTCTTTATAGTTTCAAGAGATTTTTAATCAAGTCCCTATAGTTTTATGGGATTGAGGTATACTCTATCTAATCATTCTTATTTATAAGAACCTCCATCATTGTTTCATGATATAACAGGGGAGGCAAAGTCAGGCATGGGATTGTGATGAATAAATTGTTATTTTCATGAATATTCATCTTCTTGGTCCTATGTTCTTCAACCTTGTGGTCGATGAAATCTTACAATTTTCTGGAAGTGGCCTTCGTTCTAGGAATCAGTCCCGTAATATAATCCATCCACCACAGTGATGAAGGGAAGAAATCCCCAAAACTAAACTCTCCGATTTGATGAATCATTTCCATCGCTTTCTCTGTGATTTCTTCATACTTGTGTGCCCAAACACACATCTGCACATTATGTTGGTTGAGGTCACGAAGATCATCTGAAACAAATTTACCGATATAGAAGACGATAATCCATTATCATTCTTCTTCTTCTTCATCCATGTTTCACTAATCTCAAGAATCAACTCTGAAACTTCCTCTTCATTTATGAACTGAAAAGATCTTACCTCTGAGGAGGCAAGAATTCTTCAATAATGATTCTCCTTTTCTGTTTCCACTCTTCTCCATAAGGTGCAAAGAGCAGATCATTATTGCATCCATAGAAATGGGTTTTTCCGGCCGTGATTGAAGGACGGTCGGAGAAAACGACGTCGTGGGACGATCTGGCCATTTCTCTGGCAAGTTCAGAAGAAGAGACTACCAGAGTTGGGGTTTGGCCTAAGTGAAGCAACATGAGAGGGCCATACTTGTTTGACAGATCTCTGAAAGAATGGTGTGTGAGTTTGCCTATTATCTGATGAAGATTTCCAAGAATGGGTAATTTAGGAGGAGACGAAGGCAGATTATAATTGGATTTGCTTCTTCTTGTTTTTGTGATCTTCACCGCAATGACAACGAAGAAGGCAACCGAAGACAGAAATGATGTAGAGGCTTTCATTTATTCCTACGGCCATAGCTCCTTTCATGCATCAAAAAGTGTGTATCAGATTATATATGTGTGTATATAGAACAAGATAAATGAGATTGTAGGCCAGTGACATGAAAGTTTTTTTTTTCCTTTATCAGGTGAAATGTTAGAGTTTGATCTGCTTATAATTAACCCAAGGCAGTTATGTCTGCCCTTCTAATCCAATATATGTGTGTGTACTCCTTTGGTCTTATTTATTAGGCAGATAGATAATGTTTTTTCTCTATTTATAAGTGATGTCATTAAAGTTTTTTTATAAATATATATCCTTTATTTATTACTATATTTATGGTATACTCTAGAGATAGTTTATAAAGTCATTGCATTATAAGACAAGGTACTCTCCATTTGAATGAAAAGAAAAGATGGTAGGAAAGAAAATGAGAAAAAAAAGAAGAGAAAACTTAAAAAAAAAAATGATGTTATCACTTTTCACATTTGAATAGACAAAAGAAAATAAGAGGAAAGGAAACGAGCAGATATTTAAATATATAAATGACTAAAATGTTTTATGTCAAAGTATAGCCTGTTTAAAACAACACCTTCAATTATCATTTTAGCTATAGTAGATCATTTAAAGATCTCAAAAATTTATATTATAGTGTGAAACATGTTGGAAGTGACTTTATGAATAAAATTAGAGGAGTATATATATATACATTCACTGATTCACTGATCAACCTTGTATTCATAGATTAATTGATTTTTTCATTGTTGTTTTTAACTAATTAGTTTTTTAATAATTTTTGTTACTTCCTTGAATTGGCATGAAAATAGTGGATCCTACATGATTGGAGCGATGAGGAGAGTGTGAAAATTCTGAAGAATTGCAAGGAGGCATTTACAAGCAAAGGGGAAGGAGGAAAGTTGATAATAATAGACATGGTATTGGGAGAGGATGACGTCAACAAAAAAAAAGATATTTTGTAGTGGTGCATTTGTATGGATTAACTACAACTACTACAAATAGAATGATTTGTAGCGATTTTGAGCTAAACCGCTATAAATTTGTAGCGGTAAACCTCGCATCAAGTGATGCGTTAGTTAGCCAACGTTATTTATAGCAGTTTACAAAACTAAACCGCAACAAATTTGGCATCAATTTTCCGCCATAATTTATAGCGGTTTATTGGGAACGGTTATGTTACGTAAACAGCCATAAATGTGGTGTCAATTGGTTCCGCCGAGCCAATCCCAGTTGGCCTAGGCTCTCCGTACAACTTCGAAGCAACTCAACCCTGCTGAGCCAAACACCGAAAATGCGATCGAATTGAGTTCCTCTACAAGTCGCCTTCCACTCGAGAACAACCTTAAAAAACTTGGGAGGGCAGTGTTTGGGAAGACTGTAATTAGCGAAAAAAGGAGGTTTTCCATAGGTGAAGCCAAAATCGTGTTGAAGTATATGGTATGGACAAGGCTTTGTTTTTGGAGGGAGTTTAATGGGTTTGGTTACCTCGAAGAACTCAGTTGGTGAGGTGTCATTTGTGGAAGATCCGAGCTGAGCAAGAAGGTCTGGTTTGAGATGTTTGATTTTGTGAAGATGAGTTGCTGAACTTGGCTGGTGAAAACTGAAGAGGAAGAGGAAGAGAAGAAAGAAGAAAGAAAAGTTCATCTCTATGGTGTACCAAACCAAGATATGATTGATTCTATGCTCTGTGGAAGTTGCTCTGCATTGAGCTAAATGCATATGTGATTTCACTGGCCTGTTTATATGGTTGAGAATTCAAACTGTATGGCTGAAAAAAACACATGCTTGGATAATTATCTCTACTTATAACCAAAAGTTTTTCAATTGAATTTAAATAATACTCCCCGATCTTAAATATAAGACTTAGTTTGAGGTGAATTAATGTCCTAAATGTAAGATTTTTATTTTATTTTATCTCTTATATTTATCATTTTTCTTTAAATGAATTTGTCTAACTTATAAACTGATATATAATTTATTAACATCCAAAAATATTTTAGAGAAATCATGTCACATATATTATAATTAAGTAAATTATTTTGCTTCATTAATCTCCTTATAGTGGATATTTAGGTTTTAATTAGGGGTCAGGTGATTGTATAAAAATACCTATCAGGAACGAAGGTAATAGTCATGACTCATGAGCTTGTTGGAAGGTCATAGTCATGCTTGCTATTTTGAGTACGAGGTTTCCAACCTATTTTTTCAAGCATAACCATCCACACTTTAATTCATTAATTAATATAAACTTAAATTAGTTAATATATAACCTCGTAAACACTCAAGGTGTCACGCTTAATTCAGTGTGTAGGTCACGAGAAATCAATCGCACTATAGGACTTGGCCAATAGTAACAAAGAGAAGAAATTAGAATCCCTATTGTTAAACTTCTGTGCTACAAGAAAGAAAATCACAGTCAATAAGTTGATTGCTATCGTAAGGGGCCTTACCTAGTAAGGGAGTGAAAACAAATTTGAATTTCGGGATACATATTTGTTAAAAATGAAAACCTTTGTACTCTAAACCTTAAAAAGAAACCCTTAATCAAATTGAAAAAAAAAAAAGGAAAATCACAGCAAAACATAAGCGTACTATATATAGTTCATGGAAGCATCAAAGGCCATGGAACTATCTAATCAAAACCTTTACCTCTTTGTATTGTGGTGCCTCATCTTCTGCTTCATTGCGTTTAAGCTCGCAGGAATAAGAAGCAAGTCCAATAATCTGTCTCTCCTTCTCCTCCAAAGTCACCCATCATTTTTTTTTCCCATGACAAAGGCAAGCTTAACACTTGAAATACAAAAGATAGGAGTTACACCTCCCCTACATATTGACAATCCAAAAAAAATCTATCCCTGCAGCGTATGACTTCTAGCACCAGGGACACTTGACTCCTGACCTCATGAGCTTCTCTGCCAATATGTCTGCACATTCTATAGCTTCTCTACAACAGCGGAATAGTTCAATGGTCCAACTCTCATACATGAGATCTCGTGTTTTGTCAATCTCAACTTGAAAAGGGTGATTAGCGCTACTATCTCTGATTAGCATGTTAATAGCTTGAAGGGAATAAAAAAAACCTGTATATTTGTAAGACTGAGGGATTGGCACACCTTTAGACTAGCTTTAATAGCCAAAACTTCAGCTATTGTTACTGGGTATAAACTCATTCTTTTTGAAACCCATAATCCATGTTCCATTTACATCTCTAACCACACCCCACATGCCGCTTGATCAAGAGCATAAACAGACGCATCCACATCAAGCCTCACCGCACCATTACAAGGGGGAGACCATTGAGTGGGACTGGTCATATTTCCTTGAAAGATCATATGTCACATCCTACCCTTATGTACCCCTTCCATTAGGTGGAATAAGCAACAATGAATAACTTCCTTTGGTGACGCTTCATGTGTTTGGAAAACTTCTGGGCATCTATATTTCCATATCAACCAACAAGTATATCCAAACACACGTTACCAAGGCCATTTGGAGAACCTAGTTGATCTTAGATGATGAGTTAAGTTCCAACACAGCCATATCTCCAAATCACCATAAAAGAAAACATAATATTTACTTGGATTAATCAATTCCTTCCATATTTGTTTCGCTCTCTTGCTATCTCTCAAACAATGCATAGCACTCTCCTCACATGAGCATCCAAGTGGACGCTCAGGTAACATTTCTATTCCTTTCCTTGCTCTCAAGGAATTTGTCATGATTCTATTATGGGAAACCTACCAGATAAAGAATTTGACTTTCTCAGGTAATTACCAACGCCAAAGTTTCTTATAAACCAAGTTCCTGACACCTGAGTATGATCCCGATAGGAATTTATAAGCAGCCTTCACTAAGAAATTGCCATCCGGTGCACTCCTCCAGTGTACAAAATCATCTTGGATGCTTGTAGGGGGTCAAATTTCCATAAGCACTTTGATCATACATTCTGGGAAGAAATGTCTCCATTTCCCCACATCCCATCTCCCAAAACAAAGAAGAAAAAAAGATACTCTATCCTCCGGATTAACTTGATATAAGTTCTTAGTGACATATTCTATGAGCGGTCTCTCTAAAGATGTCCAGAGATCCTACCAGAACTTTGTTGCATTTCCATTGTTGACTTTCCTACCAACACCCCCAAGAAACTTTTTCCAGATTTCTGTGATAGCTTGGCATATTACAGACATGCGTTGTTTCCTTCATAGGGATAAGATCTTCTCCACATTCATACCTGGCCCTCAAACACTTGATCCATAATGCATTTGGCTTAGTGATCAACCCCCAACACAATTTTATGACAAAGGCTTGATTTTTCTGTTCAAGCCTCTTAATCCCAAGCCCCCCATCCTTCTTTCTTCTTAGTATGTGACTCCGTGCAATCATCATTGGCAATCTTCATGAAATATAGAGGGACAATCTCTCATCTCTCTTTATGATCTCCCTCACATAAGTAGGATTAATTAATTAGTTCGGAAACCCGGCCACTTAAGCAATTTTTTCATATACTCCCTCTTGTCTTTTTTTATAAGAGTATGATAATCGAATTACAATATTTAAGAAATCAGTTAAAAATAATAAATATGTTAAAGATAAATTTTTTTTAGTATGCTCTTATTTATAAGAGGACATATAAAAGAGAGAAATAGAGTAGTAATACGATAAAGTATGAAAAAGAATGTAGTATGAGAAAAAAAAAAGAGGAGAGATAATATAATTAGTTTGGGAAAAATAATAAAAACACATTAAATGCTTGGACAACACAATTAAGATATTATAAAAACGATCGTGCAATTCAAATTTTAACTTTCGTACAAAGCAGTATATATATATTGTTTTCCTAAACATATATTGCAGTAATAGTCGTAAACATTGATCCTGATGCAATGTCCGTTTTCAGATTTATTTGACTGAAAATACTTAAAATATTTTTCATTTTGGCATTTTCGTTAAAAATACGCAGTTTTATTAAAACACTTGTCATCGTGCATGCATGTCAGTTTTCAGAATAGTAAACGAAGAAGACACTTGCAAGTATGCCTTCTGTCACGTTTGGCATCATAGACAGATCATTGAAACTTGCAAGCAAAGTGTTAACATATGTGAGTGGGTTGGATTCGCAGAAATACAATTACTCAGTTCACATGTCACACGTATCATTACCCCCCACCCCCCAAAATGAGTACCATGTTTTGTGCTTTTATTTATGCGTTTTTTTCCTATAGCCATAGGCACACTTTATTGGAGGCAATCATTGTTAGACGCTAAATGTAGGCATCTATTTCAATGAAAATTTGAACTTTGATTTAGTGTATTGTAAAGAATTAACTTCTTCCATTATATCAACCTTCTTTATTAGTTATTTATAAACTTTTCCGTTAAGTATATGTATTTTTCTATTAGAGACAACCTTATTCAAAGTAATATCAAATATTAAAGATGGACATATTTCTTAATAAAGATTTAAACCTCAAGTACTTAGTTCACAATTTTAAGGCTCAAAACTCATCCATCAAATATCCAATGCCCTAGGCAAAAAAGAAAAGAGGGGTTTGGGATAGCTTGATCAATTTTTTCTTTTTTAAACAAGAAAGGTTTGTACCCAAAAAAAAAACAAAGAGGGGTGGATGAAGACTTTCAGGCTAATAGCATCGGAGAGAGCATTTTGATGACAAGACTACTCTAACATGATTTTTATTGAAAGAAATTATGACTTCTTACAAGAAATAGGGAAAATCCCGGAAAAATGCATTGGAAATGACAAAAGGATAAATTAATATTTCTAATATACCAAATCCTATATCAGCACAGCAGTATGAATTTGGGATTATGAAACATTTAGAAAATACACCCTTGCCCTTGATTTGCTTCAATCACCTGTCACCTTCTTCACTTCATCTTCTCTTCTCTCTCACCTCATAATTGTGTTTATGCCTTTTCTCAAAAAAATGGTGTTTCCGCTTTTTCTCCCCAAAAAAATGGTGTTTATGCTCCATACTCTATAAGATTAATTATTTCAAATTTTTCTGGGTGCTTAAAGTTCCCCTTCTCCCTTTTCAAAAATTGGACCCGCTAATTGTTGAAATTCTCAAGACCCACAAACATATGATTGGCACTACTTTAACCAAAGAGAACTGTCAGAGTGAACCAGTAAGACGATGAGAAAGAAGGTTTCACTTGGATGAGAAATACAAGCTGATAAACACCAAAAGATCTAGCGGCGGTGAGATTGTCAAGAGCAAGATCAACAGCAGAGGTGGATTGCCACTTGAAGCCTTTTCTTTAGGAAATTCTTATGTGTACCAGAGCCTCTGTCGAGACTGGACCTTCGAAGTGTTCGTGTTGTGAAAAATGATGATGGAGTCATTTATTTAAATTCTCATGTTATTAATCTATATACTGATATTGTTGTTGACCCCTGAAACTTGTGACTTAAAATTTATATCTGGAAAAAAAGAAGTTGTGAAAAAAGATGATGAAGCCATTAATTTAAATTCTCATATTGTTAATCTATATACTAATGTTGTTATTGTCCCCTAAAAATCATACCTGGGAAAGAAGAAGTTGTGAAAAATGATGATGAAGTCGTTAATCTAAATTCTCATGCTATTAATCTACATATTGATGTTATTATTGACCCTTGAAACTTGTGATCTAAAAATTATACTTGGAAAAGAAGTTCTGAAAAAGGATGATGAAATCGTTAATTTAAATTATCATGTTGTTAATTTATATATTGATGTTGTTATTGTCACTTGAAACTTGTGACCTAAAAATTATATCTGAAAAAGAAGAAGTTGTGAAAAAGGATAATGAAGTCATTAAAGTGCCAATCACTTCTTGTTGGCAGTTCTTCTCATTAGTCGAAACTTAGTGGGTGGGCTTTTGGTCTAGCTGTTTGCCACGTTATATTTGTCCCCTTTGCTGGCATATTAAGGTTGAGGAATTTGCTACCATATTGAGAAATTTACATGTATTGATTGTTTGAATGACTAAAGTTGAGGAATTTGCTGCCATACTAAAGTTGTCCCATTTTACATTCCCTATTCGATTATAGTCATTCAAACAATCAATACATGTAAATTTCTCAATATGGTAGTAAATTCCTCAACTTTAGTATGCCATCAAACGGGATAAATATAACGTGGCAAATAGCTAGACCAAAAGCCAACCCACTAAGTTCCGACTAATGAGAAGAACTACCGACAAGAAGTAATTGGCACTTTAACCAAGTTTGGCCGACTGTTTCACAACTTCTTATTTATATATAATTTTCAAATCATAAGTTTCAGGGACAATAATAATATCAGTATATAGATTAATAACATGAGAATTTAAATTAACGATTTTATCATCCTTTTTCACAACTTCTTCTTTTCCAGGTATAATTTTTAGGTCACAAGTTTCAGGAGTCAATAATAACATCAGTATATAGATTAACAACATGAGAATTTAAATTAATGACTCCATCATCATTTTTCACAACATGAACGTAGGTCCAGCCCCAATGGAGGAGGCTCTGGTGCACAGAAGAATTTCCTAAAGAAGAGGATTAGAGTAGCAATCCACCTCCACTGTTGATCTTGCTCTCGACAATCTCTTCGCCGCTAGATCTTTTGGTGCTAATCAGCTTGCATTGCTCACCCTGGTGAAACATTCTTTCTCATCGTCCGCAATGGTTCAATCTGCCAGTTCTTTCTGGTTAGAGTAGTGCCAATTGTATGTTTGTGGATCTTGGGAATTCCAACAATTAGCAAGTCTGATTTTTGGAAAGGGAGAAGGGACACTTTAAGCACTCAGAAAAAATTGAAATAATTAATCTTATGGGTATGGAGCAGAAGAGGAGAAGGTGAAGTGAAGAAGGTGACAGGTGATTGAAGCAAATCAAAGGTAAGGGTGTCTTTTCCAAAGATTTCATAATCCCAAATTCATCCTGCTGTACTGATATGGGATTTGGTATCTTGGAAATACTGATTTGTCCTTTTGTCATTTGTAATACATTTTTAAGGGATTTTCCCTAAGAAATAACTAATTATATTTTAACTACCTTAAATATTCAATTTCTGTAAAATTATTAATAGGCGCTCTTATAAACAGGATGGGAGAGAGTATATTGATGTTAGCATTTTTAGTCCTTGAGGTTCAGGAAAAAACCAGGTTATATGAAAAGAAATTTTAGTCATGAAAATTTGACCGTACACAATCATATTCCTCTAGCTCATTATTAAAAATACATTAACTGCATGATAGTAATGTTAGATTTAATAAGTATTATCGGCGTCAAATAGAAAATTATTTTCTTAATAGGATTTTCTCAAAGTCTGCAATATTGAAATTCTTCAATCTCTTCCACTAGACTTAATTACACCACAAATAATTTTTTTAATTTTTTAATTAATTATTCTTTCAATTGTGTTACCATTATAAATGTTGTAAATGTGAATAACATTTCATTAGTTATCCATGCATTTAAAAAGATGATTAAACGTCATTACTAAAGATTTAGCTTTGATTGGCCGATTCTTCTCATGAGCTAAACTTTGTGTTTCATTTACATGCCTTTGCTCTTTAACCTGCTTTAATAACTGCTTTATAATATTCCGGCAAAAAAAGAATTTGCTTTATAATAATAATATGAAGAAGTTAGGGTAAAAGAACGTGTCAAACATTTTCAAAACATCAAAAAACATTAGAAGTCATTTTTTTTTATGACTCGTTCCACCCTTTCTGGCAGATAAGAATGGATAAGAATGACCTATTATAAAAATTTAAACTGCCAATTTTAAAATTGAAGTTGAGATGAGAACCAAAACAATAATTAATAAAGATTTGTTTTTTCAAATTTTTAAGGTATAATTTGGATGGTGTAAAACTATGAAGTTTGACTTTGTTCCGACTTAATCATTATGAGTGAAATGTTTATTTCTACTTCTAATCTTTCAGTCATTTGTATTATTGTTTTTAAGAAAATTTAAATTTAAATGATACTTTTTTAATTATATCATGCCTCTTAAAAGACAATTAAATCTTCATTAAAATTTCAGGTCAAAAAGTCATTACCAAAAATTTAACCTTGGTAGATCAATTATTTATATAAGAGATTTAGCATGGACTTAACGTGCTCATGTTCTAACTTAGCATTAAATCAATGTGTCATTACTTTTTAACGGCTGCTTCAATAATTTTGCTTTATTAAATTATAAAGAGGGTTAGAGTAAAACAAGTGTCAAATCCGTTTAAAAAATATGTGGTCCATGTTCAGCGCATCTATGAGATTAGGAACTCATCCTATAAAACGTCGTTTTGCTACCAAAACAACATTGTTTAACAAAACGACATCATTTTAAAGGATGAGCTCCTAAACTTATAGATGAGTTAAACAGGTAACGCGTAATAGATGAGTTAAACAGGTAATGCGTAATGCGATCTAGAGCCCATAATGTCACTATCTATAAAACATAATTATAAATAACAGGGGAAATTTTTATATAAAAAGTTTTTACTGTCGACAATACGAGAAGCTACTCCCACTTGCAATTAAAAAACAATATCTGTAAATGTTAATGTTGATGTTATAATCAGTCTCTATTTTATTCCGATTTTTTGCCGCCATGTCTAATCATTCAGTTATTTGCATTATTACTTTAAATATATTATAATAAAGAATATGCTATTATTATACTTACCTAACTTTAAATGTTAGAGCCATATAACTAATTATGGGAGAATTACTTTGTAATCTCACATAAATTATCTAATTATGAAAAATCCCAAACATATAACAACAAGAATCAATGCAAGAAATAACAAAAGGTTGTTTGCTAAAATGTGCAATTAATAACATTGTTTAAAAAAGAATTATAAATTTATAAGATAAAGTAAATTAATGTCTTATATTAATGATTAAACTAAGACTTTCAACTAGCTATTAGGATAAGAGAAAATTACATGCCTTTTTAAAATACCGATCATTAATCAATAGCTTAAAAATTAAAGATGTTTTCACTTTTAAACATGTCGTTTACTTCTACCTACTTCTTCATTTGCTTTAATTATAATGATTAAAGAGGTTAGAAAATTTCAAAAAAAATTAGTACTATTTTGTTGGCAAAATTATTATTATTTTAATAGCTTGATTAGAAGTTTAGAACTATAGTTAATTACCATGAGTTTCTTATGTAACACGATTAGATTTTCATCATGCCAACCCCAATCATGCAAAGTAAGAGGGAAAAAGTTAAATGAGCGTTTAACCTTTAAAAATAAGAAAGACATAATTTAATTTTTTATTTTTTTTATAAAAATTAATTTTATTAATCATTTTATTTTTAGCAAAACCTCGTATTTATTTTGTGTTTTTATGACAACTTATACATCACTTAATCAGCATTCACATTAACTCTAATTAATATATTATGAGTATAAGAATTAATTTAAATAATCAGGGAACTGTAAGGTCCAAATGAAAGGAAAAAACAATTATATAGACATGATTATAAATTAGATAAAACTATGCAAATGGACGAATTAATTTTTCCCTATTTTAATAACGTACAACTTTCTTAGAAAGAACTATAGTTAATCATACCATGAGTTTCTTATATAACACGATTTTTTTCCCCTTAAAACTTTTTAGTGTGAATATTCCTTACTAACTAAGATGGAATCTATATGAGTATATACTGTTAATTAAAGGTTTAATTAAAAATATCATATTAATTGACCCTACTAGTGTGTTAGGACCTACTTGGTCAACTATAAATAGAGCCTACTAGCGTGTTAGCCATCCACCACAAGAATCTACTAAATCCCACATCGATCAGATCTGTGCATCTATCAGCTTCTTCTTCCGATATGGCATCTCAAAACAAAGAGCTGATTAGTGAATCAACAAGACTTCTTAATGCTCAAACCCATATATGGAACCACACCTTCAGCTTCATCAACTCAATGTCCCTCAAATCTGCAATTGACTTAAACATCCCAGAAATCATTCACAAACATGGCAAGCCCATGCCTCTTCCTCTTCTTATCTCCTCTTTACAAATCCATCCCTCTAAGTCTCCGAACATTCATCGCTTAATGAGACTCCTCACCTACTCTGGCTTCTTCTCTCTCCAGAAACTTCCAGAATCTTCTGAAGAAGAAGATCAAGAAGGCTATGTCCTAACTGATTCTTCCACCCTTCTTCTTAAGGACCACCCGTTAGGCGCGACGCCATTCTTCCTCGGTATGATCGATCCGGCGTTGAAGAAGCCGTGGTATGAGCTGACAAATTATCTCCAAAGTGATGAACCGTCGCCGTTTCACATGGTGCATGGGAGCAAGATTTGGGAGTGTGCTAAGGTAGATTCTAAGTTGAATGATTCTTTCAATGAAGCTATGGCTAGTGATGCAAGGTTGGTGATAAGTGTGGTGATTGATAGTTGTAAAGAGGTGTTTAAGGGGATTAAGTCTTTGGTGGATGTTGGTGGTGGCACTGGTTCTACAGCTAAGGCCATTGCTAATGCTTTTCAAGAAATTCAATGTACTGTGTTTGATCTCCCGCATGTTATTGATGGACAACAAGGTAATGACAATCTCAAGTTTGTTGGAGGAAACATGTTCGAGGCCGTTCCTCCTTCAGATGCCATACTGATGAAGGTACTATCTCCGCTCTTTAATTTAATGAGTTAGATAACTAATTTGTGGGTATTAAAAAATTAGTTAAATTAGTTAATTATAATAAATAGACATTGATTTTCCTAAAATATGATATTACCTTTGGTTTTTAATGTAAGTTTTTCCTTCTACAAAGAAATTGAACTATAAAATAGATTTTATATTAAGAACTAAAATTTTTTCTTTGATTATGTGCATTAGAAGTACCCCTGGTTGGAAACTCCCTAAATATGTGTAATAGAGAGGGATATTTTGGGGGGGGGGGGAAACAAGATTTTCTTTGGTTCTGTTTATAAATCATGTTTTTAAATTGTTCATATGAATGTAAAATTTTACCCCTTATTTATTATTGTAGGGAATTTGTTTTGATGGTATCGGGGTTTACTGTATATTAAATAGGGGTAAAGTTAAAAAGTTGTTGACTTTTAAAGTAAAATTGATAAGATTTGAAGTTTTTCTTGATTATTTATAAAAAAAATTAATTAGAGTGAAATATGTTGAAAGCGACTTTATAAATAAAATTAGAGGGGTATATATATACATTCACTGATCAACCTTGTATTCATAGAATTGATTCATTCATTATTGTTTTTAACTAATTAGTTTTTTAATAATTTTTTGTTATTAATTCCTTGAATTGGCATGAAAATAGTGGATCCTACATGATTGGAGCGATGAGGAGTGCGTGAAAATTCTGAAGAATTGCAAGGAGGCAATTACAAGCAAAGGGGAAGGAGGGAAGTTGATAATAATAGACATGGTATTGGGAGAGGATGACGTGATGGTGAGAGACAAGAACAATAAATCAGTTGAGAATCAAATGTTGGTTGATGTGCTGTTGATGGTTTTGTATCCTGGAAAAGAGAGGTCTGAGAAAGAACTGTCCAACTTATTCCGTTCTGCTGGTTTCTCTCATTACAAGATTCATCCTGTTCTCGGTTCACGATCTCTCATCGAGGTTTATCCATGAAACATTCTTGGATATGTCCTTGTATGAATCACTGTTATGAAGTGGAATAAGGTCCTTGTTGGACCAAATTATATATATATATATATATATATATATATATATATAAGAAGAAGAAGAAACGAAGGATGATCTAAGGTCAATTTATATGTATCGCATTGTAATATGCATTATATATTAATATTTGTGCCATGAGAGTCGTTCTTCTCTATTTGAGTGATTGTCACGTGCATCAATCTAATAATGTAAAATCAATCATTTTATTGAGGGGGATTGGATCTAACATGTTGGACCAATTCCTCACAATGTGACGAATCAGATTTAGAATATCTATTGAAAGTGGTGCCCACATTTAATATCAAGACTATCTTAAATAAGATTGTCTTAGTATAAGAATATCTATGCTTATAAAAAAAATCAATAATTTCATTATACATATTTGATAATGTGATCAGTCATCATAAGAAAAAAAAATTGGTTATTTTATTTTGGACCATAGGAAGAGGAAGTACATTGGTCGGAAAGAATTTGAGTTGAATTGGGTTTCGTTTGTTTTATGATTGTTCTAGTGTTTGTTTGAATTTGGTTTAATTTCTGGTTTGTTTTCAATTTGTATTTGTGTTGTTGCTTGTAGACTTTGTACTTGTTTTATGTGGAATGAATTATGCGTTGGAAAGGGGGAAAAAAAGAGAGGAAAGAATCCAAGTTGGTCATGTTATAAATTAAACTTGATGTTTAACCCAAAAGTATCATATGTCTCCATCCGCACTATTTGTGTATGGGCGATGATTTATATTTAAAATCCATTTTCTCGAGACCAGTATCTGTAACCTTTTTGAATGTCGTAGTAGGCTAGTAGCGGTTAGAAAATTGAAAGGCGCATTGAATGAATCTCGCACAATATGCTGGCCAGTGATAGGTGTATGGAATTTTGCATTAGATGTTGGTAGAAATTGATGGGGGGAGAAAATTTCACTACACTTGGGACCGTTTGTTTGGTTCAAGGAAAATCAGGAGGGGAAAAAGAAAAATTGGATTTTTTTTTTAATCGACAGCTGCCGTTTGATTCACTATTTCTTTTGAAAAATGTTTTTCTGGCCCTAATTTTTAATCATATGATTGAAAATAGATTCCCATCAAATTTTTAAATGAGAAGGGAAAATACCTAAAAACATAAAAGTTTGGTCTGTTGATGTGATATATTAAATGTGATATATTGAATGTGATATAAAAAGATGAGTGGGTCTTAAAAATATTTAAATAATATTTTTTATGCTAGGCAATATGGTTTTTTGTCTCATTTTCCTATCTCATTTTCTTTAAACTAAACAAAAAAATTTCTATTAACTCATTTTTTAGTGTAAATTAAACATCTATGTGATAAAATATTTTTCATTTATTTTCATTCTTTTCTTTTCTATTACATTCATTTCCAACCTTTTCTTTGATCTAAACGGATTCTTGTTCTTGAGAATTAATATCCAACATACCCGGACTATTTTATGAAACCTCACTGCCACTCCAAAGACTAGAAAGAAATTAAAATTTATAAGTGGAAAAATAATTGTGCTTTTACCTTAATTTTTATTAAAAGAGGTTCATAGCCACCGAACCTTCATCCACCATTGTAAATTTCCTTATTCTAATTTATAAGTATTACCTTTTTTTTCCCAGAGTTGATAAATATTAATATATAAACACTTTCAATTCATTTATGGAACTTCTTAATTACCTCTTGTTTTTTGTAAATCATCTTATTTTTGTTGTAAATTTCCTTATCTTTAAGGAAATTAACAAACACCATAAATAAAAGTATCTGTATATAATTAAAAACAGGAATATGGAGATTTACAACGAAAGTATGGAGATTTATAATAAACATAAGAAAATTAATAAATCCTATAAATAAAAGTGTCCATATATGAATTAACAATTAAAATACGAAGATTTACAATTAAAATAAAGTGATTTACAACTAACTTTTTTGGTGCCAGAGCTTTGGCCATTGGCATCTCCCCTTCAGAGACAGATGCTTTGTTCAAAATGGCCAATGGCAGTTGGCACTGGAGCTCTAAAGACTATTAACCCTTTTCTTAAAAAATCAAGTAACGGCGCATTTATCTTTTCACCTACAAATTTTAATTTTAATTTAGTCTTTGTGGGTATAGTGATGTTTCAAAAAATTTTGGAAAAGCTGGATGTTAATTTTCTACGGTGGGGTTACAGTGAAATTCTACGATGGTCTTGCTAAACTTGTACTCGTCTTTTTCTATTTTTTCCTATATATTAGTTTCTTCTAGCATATTTGATACCTACTCCTCGATCTCATCTTATCACTTTGGTCTTATTTATAAGTCTTTTTTTAACTAATTCTCACATACCAAGGAGAGTTAGTTAACTTATTAACTATAGGCTAAATTTTCAATTTCACCCTTATCTATGATTGGCTCTAAAATTCAACATGAATAAATTTATTTTGTTTATTGCAATTAATAGGGGTAAAAAGGTAGAAGATGCATTTACTTCCATGAAATTGGACTTGTAAATAAGACCAAATTTTTTGATAAAAAAAGGACTTATAAATAGAATCAGAGTGATAATTATATTTTAGAGAGATAGTGTATTTTTTTAGTCTTATTATACGGCATATCATTAAATATTTTACATAAATGTACAATTTTATCATTAATTTATTAATGTGTAAATTGTTATTTTCTTGGAAAGTGTGTAGCTAAACAGGGGTAAAGTTATAAAGTTTTTAACATTTGAGATGCAGTTAATAAAATTTAAGGATTTTATTGTAGGCCTGTGTAAATTACTCGTATGATCATATTTATAAGGCACTTCAACATATTTCACAGAAACCAATAAAAACTTTAAATTTTATTAAGTATACCTTAAAATTTAGTAACTTTCTAACTTTACTCCTATTTACATAGACCCCGCATGATCCTATGATTAATGATTGGGGAACTTGCAGATGTAGATGCATTTGCAATTACTTTTAAAATATTACCTGAATAATATTTCTTTCACGTATTTAAAGGAACCCAACCATACATATCTTCTAATTATATATTCTAAATCGTCTCCTCGAACAATCCACCCTTCTCCTCCAAAAGCTGATTTTAACTACTCAATTTCTAAGAAAATAACTACCTACATAATAATAAATAAATAGTAAAATTGTACATTTATGTAAAAAAATTTAATGACGTTTTTTATAAATAAGACGGAAAATACATACTCTTCCAGCCTCATAAATAGGACCAGAGTAGTATGCTAGAAGTGTCTCATAAATAAGACTAGATGAGTATCAATGAAAAGGAGAAACAAGCTTGAATTCTGAGAAGTATACTTGTTAAAAGGGATGAAACCCTCTAAACCTCAAAATGGTATACCCTTCATCAAATAAAAAAAATATTAAACTTTATTAATTCTGTCTTAAAATTCAATAACTTTATAACTTTATCCTTATTTAATATACATTATATATAACAAAGTCAATATAATAATATATGAAGAGTAAAATTATATATTTATATAAAAAAATTAAATTTAATAATATGATTTATAAATAAATATGACTAAAAAAATTCTTTCTCTCGGCATATAAACAGGACGAGAATATAAATAATAGTTGTTGCTTTTATTTTATATAAAGTGAAACTTGCAGGTGTGGTCAGATAGTTTTATGGAAAGATCAACGGCAGTGGAATTACGAAATCAAAACCTATGCCCCTCTATATTGTGGGGCCTCATCCTCATGAGCCCAAGAAGCAATAAGCCTAATCTGCCTCCAAGTGATCCAAAATTAGCAATCTTCACCGGATAATAGGAACACACTCTCGCCGGTCCGCAAACCTTGTTTAACAAATTTATGAATATGGCATGCTCATCTCTCATAATGTGAGAGAACCTATTTTTTATTATATATTTTTATTTATTTAGATTAAATTATACGTTACAACCTAATGTATTTTTGGCATCAATTATTTTAAATTAATTAATTTTTAGTGTATCTAGAATCCACAAATATTTTTTAGTATCACCCACTATCTTAAAATATTTTTTTAATTGAATTCAGTATCTCAAATTAATTAAATTAATTAATTTTTAGTGCATCTCATAGTATTATTTTCAATAGCACTCATCATTAACTGAGAAAAAAATATTTTATAGTGTTGGATACATTATAAATTAATTAATTTAAGATACTTGGTGTTATTAAAAAAATTACAAGCAGTTAAATACAACTTAATTTAAATAAAAAAAATTAATAAAAAAATTGAAAAACCCCACGTTTTGGGGATGAGTATTCCCTATACATCTTTTGGACAGAGAACGTGGATTCACTGCCACATGTCTTTGATATCTCTCTCACACAAGTATGGCCCACTTATGGCGCTGCAGTTGGGACAAATTCCAGCTTTGGCGGTTTCTTCTGTAGAACTTGTCAGAACAACAACTCTGCTTTTTCATTATCTTACAGATATTGTCGGGCCCCATGATTTTTCTAGCTAACTAAGAGCTAACTATGAGCTTGTTTGGAATTGTTTTTTATAAGCTCGATTCACGTAAATCGAGATAAATATCATCTACTTATTTATCTCCTAGACTGTAAAAGCACTTCGTAAATCGTAAAAACACTTCGTAGACCATAAACGTTACTTCGTATTCCATGAATCACAATACATAAGCCCTTATTGGGCTTGTTTGTTTAGGCGTTTGGGCGTGATATAAGTCCGATTGGGCAGGTATAAGCTCGATCCAGTTTTTTTCGTGTTTGGTTAGACGATTAGCCTAACTAGCTTATGCTGAAAAAAGAGCTTTTTCTAAAAGCCACCTGATGTAGCTTATTCCGTCGAGCTTTTCTGAATTTATGATCAATATTAGCATTAAATGCATATTTGTCCTGTCGTTCTCTCTCTTCTCTACTATTCTCTTCTCCGGTTCTTTTTCGAAGCTGAGAAACAAAAAGTCACTCTCCTCTCTTCAGATCTTCCTTCTCTCGGCAGCCACCTGAAACAAGTTCCAGCTGCATCTTTTCCTTCACCTCAACCATGTGTTTTGTTGGTCCTATTATGGGTAGTGGTGAGCGTTCTATGGTTGGGCCTCTCGATCTGTGTAGGTGTTGGTGTTGATCTTCGACGGAGTCTGGTGGGAAGCTTCTGACCCTCTAACGCCTGATCTGTGTATGCAAGGTAGTTTGGGTGAGTTTGATCGGTGAAGCGTGGATCTTTATTGAAGTAACGAGCTCCGACGAGTTTTTTGTTGCACATGGAGGGAGTGAACCGGGTGCCATTCATACACTGGCCCTTCCATCGTGAAGGAATGTCGGGCATGCCATCGTCCTTAAAGCTCTGACATTCAGACTAAACGCTGGTGTCGACCAAGCCGACGATGACATCGTTGCCGTAGTCTGAGGCAGGCCAGGCGCCGGCAAGCGGGTTGAGATGGAGGAACTGGGGCGAATGGGTGGTGTGGAGTTTGACGGGGGAATCAGGGAAGGAAGAGACATAGCCGGGGGAGTTTTTGAGGGCACGAAGCTCAGAAGGGGACAGCCTGGCACTGAAGCCATTCATGACATGAGAATAGGTATAGATGAGCATTGAAGAAGGGTGGGAAGCGGCGGAGGAGAGGGTGGCCTTGTACCAGTCGTGGTAGGTGGAGAAGGCTTCTGGCATGGCGGATAAGTCCATATAGACGATGTAATTGTCCGACTGAGCCACCGTGGATCCTAGGTATGAGATCAGAGTGATATAAAACATGCACAGATGAAGACTAAGACCTCCATGGCGGAAAAATGTTTATTTGATTATGGCTTTTGGATCATTTGCAATCATAACAGACCTTTTTAAGTGTAGGCTTGTGTGTATACTAGTGACTTGTAATGGATTAAGGTTTAAACTATGGATTAAATGTTAAGTTAAAAATTTATATAATAATTGATATGTAAAAAACTAGTTGTCTCATACACTTTAATAAGAATTTTGATTAAGTTGAAATAAAATTAAAAAATTCATGACACCATCAGAGACCTAATTGTACAGGACCTTAGGATGAATTAGTTCTATTATCTTTTATTGTATCAAAGACTTTAACTTTGTATCATTTATAATTTATTTACATTATCTCTAATTTATTTGCATTTTCATTGTAATTCAATTATGTATTTTACCATTGCCAAATTTCTAAATATAATTTCTTCAATTTTCATAAATTTTACATTTTTTTAAATATTACAAAAGTCACTTATGAAAAAGTCAAACCAAACACCCTTCATTTCCATAAAAAGCACTTATCCAATCGCTAATCCAAACATAAATCACTTACACAATCTAACTTTTACCTAAAGTCACTTCTCTATAAACTACTTTTTAAATAAGTCACTTTTTCATCGCTCATTTAAACACACCATTGAATTTTAATAAGCTATTTCAAATAAGCTCTAAATAATGATAATAAATTTAAACCATATGTATAAGCAAGAAAAATTAGAACCCATTGTCATCTCCAATCATCTCCAGCAAAAGGACAAATCCATGTGGCCTGACAATAAACAGAGGAAAAAAATAAATAAATAAAGGAGAAGGACGATGCGATAGCGAATTGGTAGAGAGGGAGAGAGAGCTCTTGTGATGAATGAAAATTATGAGGGGGTAATTTTGAGTTATCATAAAATTAGATAGTCATTTTTGTTAAATATAATCTTTACGGTGGGAGGTCCTGTCCTTGAACATGCATGCCAATTTCTCTCCATTATTTGCGTGAAGGGAATGAATCTACCACACACGTACACTCAATTGTCCTCCCAACAATCTTCAAGGGCCCACCACTTCACGGGGATGCTTCCCCCTCCTCCTCTGTTTAATCTCTGGTTTTCTACAAATCTTTACCATCCAAATACTTTTTGCAGCTCCGCGAAATAATTCAGCCATCATTTGGAAAAACAGACAAATCGTAGGCTTAGTTCCCACTAATGATGAAAGCAGCGTTTATTTTCGTACTAAAACAATTTTTTAAATCGTGAATGTAATTGATTTAGTAAATTTCCAGTCTCTGTCGAGTCATAAATCCGTGTGGTCGCGTGCGTATTGCTTGCTTTTTTAGCCCAAGTGTACTCTAGCACGTTTCACTTCTCCATTGGGCCTCTGAAAAATTATTAACATACAGCCAACCATTTTCTGCCACCTCATCGGTTTCTCACTTCGCGGGCTTATCGACCCGCACAAGATCTGGACCCTTACACCACCTGAACAACCTGCTGCCCACGTCCACTCTATCTTCCTCCCAACAATCTTCAAAGGCCCACCACTTCCCGGGGATGCTTGCTTAAATTTTAAAATATAAGAATGATGATTAACTAATTAAAATTTGAGTATATTTCATCAAATTTTAAATGTAAAATCACCATTTAAATTAGTTGAACCCAAATTTTTCATTAAATTAATCTAAAAAATTAAGATTAAATGACTTAAAATATATTTTTTAAATTCAAGGGACTAAATTAAAACATGATATAAATTTAAAACACCAAATATATAGTTTCAGTATTTTATTATATTGAATACCTTATCATTATATAGACACACAGATTGGTAGTCAGACTCTTTTTCCAACATCTTGGATAATCATGGCTCTTCTTATTCCCCAAGCAGCTTGTGTCACTAAAAAGCTTCCTCGGAATAAAACATCCTTTTCTGTTACAATTCAATGTAAAGCCTCATCGGTTAGTGTTTCTGATCAAAGTCAGCAAGTTCCTCATCGATCTGAAAATTTCAAACCTGACTTTTGGCATTATGATTATATTCAGTCCTTGGATAATGAATACAAGGTATATATGATCAATTAATTTTATTCTTATAGTTACATGCAAATGCAATATATAAAACCTCATTTTCCATATCAATATATTCCCTCCGGTTCTTAATATAAAACATATTTACCTAATTTGATTAGATTAATAAAGTTAGTTAAGTTAGTTAATACGACATATATTTTCTAAAACACCCTAACCATTTTCTTTAATTCCATCATTCTCTCCCCTCCTTGATTGTTGTTGAGAGAGCATCAATAGCGGTAAATTAAGAAAAAATTGACAAATATAAATTTTTTGTCTTATAGTTAGGACTAATATCAATTCTCCAAATATGTATTAAATTAAATACCTGAGGGAGTATTTATGTGCATGATCACCCGCCAATAATTGAACACCTTGTCACAAGAAGAGAGGCAAAAAATAATACTACCTCCTGTATAGGACCTCTTTATCTATTATTTAAAGAAATTAAAAATGTTAAATAAATTACTTAATTATAGAAAATGTGATATGATTTTTTTGAAACACTTATGTATATCATTAGATTATATATTGATTTATATATAAATAAAAAAAATTAGTTTGAAGACAAAAATTTACTTTTGAACTAAGTTTTATATTTAGGATTGGAGGTAATACATGTGACAGATAAATTAAAGAAGAGACAGTGTAGTTTTATATAGATTGTAAATAAATTATAGCTGAAGACATCGATTATAGCTAGAAACTTTATTTTTTTTATTCACCGAAATGCAGGAACAAGCATATGAAGAAGAAAGCAGAAAACTTAGGTCAGAAGTAAGGATAATGCTTTTAGAAACAGCGAGTACCCTGGATCAGCTTGACTTTGTTGATACCTTATTAAGGCTTGGGCTTGGTTATCATTTCAAAGAAGAAATAAACAAGATCCTCCAAAATATTTGTAATAATGTGGACAATGCAAGTTCAAGAGCAATCAGAATCTACATGCAATAGCGCTTGTGTTTCGACTTTTAAGGCAGCATGGCTATGAAATATTTACAGGCAATTACCATTTGAACTTTATATTAATAAAAAAAATTCAATCCTTTGCATATTTATATATGGAAGATCTTAAATTACTGACTAGAACTATTTGTTTCTGTTAGATGTCTTTGATAACTTTAAGAATGAAGGGGGTGATTTTGAAACAAGTTTATCTGAGGATATCAGGGGGATGCTTTCATTATATGAAGCTTCATTTCTTCTAATGGAACAACAACAACAACAAAGCGTTTATCCCATTAGGTGGGGTCAGCTATATGGATTGCATGATGCCATTGTACTCTATCAAAAACCATAGATTTTGATATATTATTAATTTCAAGGTCTCTCTATGACATCATTGACTATTCGTTTCGGCTTCCTCGACTTCATTTAACAAGACTCCATACTGCTTGATTAACTCTTCTCACAGGAGCACTCAATGACCTTTCCTGAAAATATCCAAACCACATCAAACAATGTTCTACCATTTTTTCTTCAATAGAGGCCATCCACTCCAACTCTTTCGTGTATATGAGTATTACGAATCTTATCTTGTATGACCACACATTCATCTCAACATCCTCATTTTAGCTATCCCCATTTTATGTTCATGTTGTCTCTTTAAAATTCAACATTTACTACCATATAGCATTGCTAGTCTTATAGCAGTGAGATAGAATTTCCTTTTACCTTATTAGGTACTTTACGATCACAAATAACTACAGTAGCTTTTCTCCATTTATACCATCCGGTTTGAATTCTATGATTGACATCTCCATCCATTTCATCATCTTGTTTTATAATTGATCCCTAATATCTAAATTTTGCCACTTGTGGGATGACTTGCCCCCCAATTTAACTTTCACTTCCCTTCGACATTGTCTCTTATAAAAATTGTAATGCATATATATTCTGTTTTACTCCTATTAAGATGAAAACCCCTTAATTCCAAAGTCCGTCTCCATATCTCAAGTTTAGAATTAATTTCTTCCCTAGATTCAGCCAACAGAACTATATCATCCGCAAAAAGCATGCATTTAGGGATCTCCTCTTTTATTGGCCCAATTAGAACATCTATCACTAGGTTAAACAAATAAGGACTCAAAGCTGATCCATGATGTAGTCCAATCCTTATAGGAAAGTCCTTTGTAACACCTTCAGGCATTCTAACATTGGTTGTAACCCCCTCATACATGTCTTGAATGACTTTGATATATACAACCCTCACATTCTTCTTTTCTAAGGCTTTCCAAAGTACATCTTTTGGCACCCGATCATATGTTTTTTTTAAATCAATGAAGACTATATGTAAATATCTTCCTTTACTCCTATACTTTTCTATTAACCCTCTTAATAAATAAATCACTTCTGTTGTAGACTTTCCTGTCATGAATCTAAATTGGCTTTCAGCAATATTAGTCCCCAAACTCAACCTGTGTTCAATCATTTTTTCCTACAATTTTATTGTATGACTCATTAGCTTAATTCCTCTATAGTTTTAATGGAAGATGAAAATAACTTGGCAAAAGCTAAAGATTTTACTTCAAAATCTCTTAAAGATTTTGTGAGCAAGATCCCATCACATGAACTGAAATCCCAAGTGAAACATGCTTTGGAGCTTCCATTACATTGGAGGCTACCAAGATGGGAGGCTCGTTGGTTCATTGGTGAATATGAAAGAATTCCTAATATGGATCCCACCTTACTTCATCTTGCCAAATTGGATTATAACATGCTTCAAGCCATGTACCAGGAAGAAGTCAAGTCTAATATAAGGTGAGATATGTATACACATCATGCAATTATTTTTCCTCTAAAATTAATACTGGGAAGATAAAAATTCTAACTATATGACTTTGTATTAAAGTCTCTCCTTTTATATATATAGAGCAAAAAATTACCAAGATGATTGAGTTTACATGGACAACATATAAGTTTTACTTATTCATAATTATGTGCTTGATTTGATTTGAAGATGGTGGGAAAGAACTGGCTTGGAAAAGAAGGTGAAGTTTTTCAGGTGTATAAATATGTTTGGGGCCTTGGAGTACATGATGGGCCTGAATTTGGAAAATTAAGAAAAGTCATAGGAAATTTTTGTGCCATAATAACCCTAACAGATGATATGTATGATGTTTATGGTACGTACTTTGCAAGAATTAGAGCTCTTCACTGGGTTTTCCTATTTCCCTTCCTCGATTAAAGATAAATTGTTATTTTTAATATTTGATTCCTTAACTTTGAGATGTATGTGTTTCATTTTAGTTCTTTCAACTTTATTAATTTTCATGTAAATCCTTTAACCTTCTATATATGGTGAATTTTTCTAATTCTTAACTCATTAAATAATTTAACGAAAAAAATTATTTACATATTTTTCTGCCAAGAAAAGGTAAATTAATTCTCAATTAGTCCACTAGTTGTAAAACTACTATTGAGGCACATAATAAATAATCGAAACCTTCAAAATACTTTAATTCGAGACATTAAAATTAGAACATTAAAATAAATAAATTCTATTTATTCTTCATTAAGAATGACGATTGAATGTTGTTTTGGAGTTTTGAAAGCTCAGTTTCCAATTCTGAAATTAATTCCATCATTCAAGCCTTCAAGACAACGTCTTATGGTGGCAGCATGTTGTGCTATTCATAACTACATATGCAAGTGGAGTCGATTTGTGATTTGTTGTTTACAGAATGGGAGAATATGAATCCTGCACAAGTAGAGGATTTAACTTTAAATACAAACTTAGAAGTAGAAAGTTCGAGGAGAAACAGGAATACAAAAAGTACAAGTTATAATTTAAACAACTTGTCTAGACTATCATATCAAAGTGTAGCAAAGATGATAGCATTTTGTGATCTAATTTTTGCTAGGATATGGTCACATCATCGCAATTCAACCAATTAGATGTCATTTGATATAATTAGATATTATCTTTCAGAATTTATGTAAAAAAATATCCATTTAAATTTTAACCTTGTTATTTTTGTTAATAGTAAATTAAATCATTTTTGTGTTATTTTATTGTCCATTTAATTGTATTTTTAATTATTAATATGATAAGATATTAAGTATTTATAATAAATAAATCATGTCAAAAAAATAATTATAAAAAATAATGTAGTTAATATCAATTATGTATAATAAGTGAATTAAATAAGTTGATGTTAAAAGAATAGGTTCATATAAATTGTCTTGAGAAACAACAATCCAACCAGTTTTTTTTTTTTTGGTTTTGTTCCAAACTTGTTTTTAAGAAATAATTATTCAAATAGGTTCTTTTTTTTAATTTTTTTTCTAAAACTTGTTTTCAAAAACAACTATCCAAACAAGTTTTTTTGTTTTCAAAACTTGTTTTCAAAAACAATTATCCAAATAATCTTTTTTATTTTTTGTTTCTAAAACTTGTTTTCAAAAACAGTTTTATGAAACAGTTTTAGAGAAAAAAAAAATAGAAAATAGAATCAAATAGGCTCATATATTTTTTCCATCTATGTTTTCTTTCTGGTGTTTTATTTTGTTTTTATCCAGTTATGAGCTTTTCCTTCTGAAAGTAATAGCATGCTGACCTTTGTATCCAACAATTGTTATTATGAAGCCTTTTCAACCCATGAATTAGCCAGTGTCAGATCAAGATATATTCTTGAAATAACCTACAAGAAAAGAAAAAGAATACAAGAGTATTGACATTGGATATCTAAAATTACCTATCACAATGGCATCTATAATAATGTCGAATATCTACAATTCCATAATGGCCTTCAAGAGTATTGACGTCAGATGTCATAGGATTTTGACACCAAGCTGCATATCATTATTGTGCCAAGAGTATTCTTTTTTTTTAACATAAGTTTTCTAGCACCAACTATTGTTATATAAATATGGTCAAGAATTTTCTGTAAGAGATGAAAAGAATACATCAAGATATACATTCTTAAAACAACATGCAAGAAAAGAAAGACACGAGTGTAAGATATGAAAATTATCCGATGGACAAATATGATAATAAGACAAAGCTCCCATGATTGCATTTTCTTATAAAAAATATCAAGCAACTTTCTCTCTCTCACAGACAGATAATGCTAAATGCTTGTTCTCTTTTTTGACCAACTTAGCCCATCACCTTCTCTCTCTCGCACAAGTCTCAATGCTACACCTCATGCCACCCCATGGCTTTACAACCTCCAATGCCTTTTGTGCTACCAACATTTTAGCTTTGAGAGTAGTTAGTCTATGGCTCTCTAAAGACATCCTACTAAAAGACAAAGAAAGCTAACATCAGAATACACAGGTTAGAGCTCTCTAACCTTTACATATCCAAACCCCTAAATGACAAAACTTGTACAAAAATATCTAGGCACATCAATTGAAGGGTTGCAAAATTAACTAAGAACGGAATAATGCTGAGAGAATTTTTTTCAAAAAAAAAAAATGCAGGCAAGGGTTTCAAGAGAATGGCCCTAAAAGGCAGAGGCAAGAGGCCATTAGATGTCTTTTTGGAGCAAGGTGTATTCCTGCTCAATTCCATGCATGTTTCTAGATTATTCATAGCAAGGCATTAAATCAAAGGAATAAGAAATCTTTTGGGCAAAATCTCTCTTCGGATCAAGAACTAAGCAACAAATAATAGCAGGGTTCTTCTGCAACAACATTAGGATGACTGAATATTTTTGTAGCTACTTACCTTTTGTTTGTAGGAATGGGACCCCCAGTAAGAGTGTAATCATTACACTTGACCTAATGCCAATTACAATTGAACAGATTAAAATGGGAACTACACCATGAAAATAGTTTCTAACGGTGACAAATAAATTGACAAAGTAAAATTCAAAAGAAAGATAGAAACAAAACCCACCAAGATACTGTTACTCCTTATGAATGGATCCCTTTCACTGCTTGTAAGTTGTTGCCAAAATTTGAAACAGAGATATTATTAATGAACTGTCTCAAATAAGATATTGTTACTCCTTTTAAACAAAGATGTCATTAATGTACAGAGCTAAATAAATTTTATGAAAAAATGTATCATGCCTTTCTAGTAAGATAATTTAGTAATTAGTAATGGAAACCTCCAGTTCATGTCTTCTTAACAGAAGAAAAATAAAAACATCAATTGAAGCATACCCTTGGTAATGATTCATATCTTACATAGCGATGTTATGGCGATACTGTTATTTTGTCCATGATGAATTCAATTACCAAAACAATTTTGTTTAGCCTTCCTTTCTTTCTCAAATGTCAACCGATCCCTCATCAATCTAATGAAGAGTGAAAAAAGAGGACATCGCTGGCACATTTTCTTTGAAATACTATAACAAATAGAAAGAAGAAGGTAAAGGAAGAAGGGGAGAGAACAGAAACAAAGGAAAGAATAGAAGAAGAGTACAAACCTAGGAAGTTGAGAAGAAGAAAGACCAAAAAACTTCACCAACGACGACAGCTATGAGAATGGGAAAAAACACATATGTCTCTCCCTCACTCTTGAGTCGGCAAAGATAAAGGCCATTGTGAAGAAGTGCAGTGTTAGATATGATTAGTTTTGATGATGTAAAATATAGATATCAAATATTAAGAGCAAAAAATTTGTATAATATACTCATCTTCTACATTGGCCAACTATTATATTTAATATTGCATATCTTATAAATTAGTCAAGCAAAGAAAAAGAAGAACAAGATTGAAGAAAGAAGAATTTGTAAGAACTAATAGGAATGTCAAGATTTAAGCTTTTAGAAATAATACTGGAGGTTTCTATTATCAGAAGGAAATTTAAGTTGACACTGTAGCAGTTGCCATTGTATCAATAGAGGCACTATTTCGCACTGTAGCAATTGGCACTATATCAGTTTAGTCACTGTAGTATGGAGGCACTATAGCACTCAAGAACTGTAGCAGCTCGAGTTCATTGTATCACTTCATCACTGTAGCATTTGAGTTTTTGGCAAAAACGACCTCTTGATGCTATAACAAGTTAAGAACTTGAGTTTCCTTGTAAAACTCGAGTTAGCAATGCAAAAATGGGTCAGAACTCAAGTTTAAGTTGAGAACTTGAGTTCAGAATGAGTTTGGAAGCACTATATTCTGCTCTGTTTTTCATTTAGCATGGCAGAACTTTGATATTTTGGACATATATCTCCAACTACACGTCCGATTGAGCTGAAACTAGTTGCATATGAAACTAGACTTCCAATGTGTCAAATTGACACCAAAAGCAACATCAAAGGAGTTCAAATGAGAGAGATATGACCGTTGGCATATGACATTCAAATCACCGATGTATTCCAAAATATGTTTGGTATTTTGGATATATCTCTCAAACTACACATCCAATTAAGTTGAAACTAGTGGAATGTGAAACTAGACTTAAAAACCTTTCTATGGATGTATTAAATGTCAAATTTGGAGTTATATTCAAAGTAGTATGGCTTTTGGAATTTGGTACTAAAAAAATTAAACACTATCTAGAACAGTAGACACTCTTTAGATCATAACTTGCAGAATACAATGAGTTTGGAGTTGATTCTTTTTGTATTGGAATGTAGACGGCAAGAGCTTTCTAATGATAGGTAATTTTCAATATTTAGAGTCAAAATAAATAGATCATGTCAGAAGAGAGCTCAGGTTGATTGTTCACACTCTCACAAGTTTTGCACAGAAATTTGTTCAAAAATTGAAGTTGTCACAAGAACTCGAGTTTTGGATGAAAACTTGAGTTATGGTCCAAGATGAACTCGAGTTTGCATCTTCACTTCCATGAGTTTTTGACAAAGACACACAAAGTCATGGCAACCAGGCTGAGAACTGGAGTTCACCGTTAGAACTCAAGTTTTGGTATAAAGAGAACTCAAGTCTGGTTTTAACTCCCTCAAGTTTTACACATAAGGAAATCAAGCAAACAAGTATTGACACAAGAACTCGAGTTTTGGAACAGAACTTGAGTTATGGTTCAAGATGAACTCAAGTCGGCATTTGCACTCCCACGAGTTTTATCCAGAAAATTGTTCAGAATCTTGCAACACCCAGAGAACTTGAGTTTGAGAGCAAAACTCGAGTTTTGGGAAGAAGGAAACTAGAGTTTCCATTTGAACTCCTATAAGTTCTAACCAGAAACTTATACAGAAAACCAGAAGTACATGGAGAACTCGAGTTTATAGAGAGAACTCAAGTTTTGGACACTTTTGTATTTGAGTCTGAAAATGAACTCTAGCGAGTTCCTTGTAGAGACAACCTGGAGATATTCTGGAAACACTGAGAACTCAATTTTTTGGTGAAGAACTTGAGTTTGGTAGAAACTGAAGCATAGTGAATTATAGAGATCAATAAAAAAATGGTTAAATGTCATTTTAATCATTATATTTTCACTTGTTATTATAATTAAACATCAATCAACATATATTTCAAGTATGAAACAAGAGATCAAACATTTAGATTGCATCTTCAAGTACAGAGGTCACTTATGGTAAACATCATCACTCGAAGTGATGAGTTCTAGAAAGCAAAAATCCAGTCTTTGACCATTGTTTCAATATATTTATGTCTAACACTTTATTATATTAGTTTTTGAAGTACTTTTATAGAAAAACAATGAAGAGTTCATGTAGTGAGGAAAAGCTAGTTCACAGAGCATAAGGAGCATTCGAACGTAATAACTAGTTTTTCAAATATGAAGAATGGTCAAACGAAACAATTTGACTCCAACGGACAAATGCTTGCAATAGTCATATTTTGAAAGCCTTAATGGGAAGGAAAAAAACTCAATGGTCTTCAATCTTCATCAATTATAAATAGAAGAGCATTCAAATTCGAAGTGAAAAAGTAAATGAAGCAACGAAAACATAAACATACTGATATCATGAGTCATCCGCCTTAAACAATCTTTGTTATTCTCTATTTTCTATATCAAATTTGAGAGTATAATCATTTGTATTATACTTTAGTGAGTATTTTATCCACTCTGTGAGAGAGTTTGTGAAAACTTATACTTCTGAGTTGATCTCAAGGTAGAGAAACCTTAATAGGGTTGATTTTCTTACGGGGGAAGCTGTAGAGAGAATTGTCGGTATGACTTTCTGCTCGTAAGACTTATAAGGTGCAAGCAGTAGAGAACATTGCTACTCATAAGACTTAATGGGTTTAAGCAAGAGAGAATGTTACTACTCATAAGACTTACAAGGGTAAGCAAGAGAAAAAGGTCATCGACATTGCTCTGTTTGAAAGACTTGTCGTAAAGAGAAGTGAACCTTACAGTGTGTAAGGGGGAGTAGCTCCGTAGTAGACTTTACAAGTACCTAGTTAAACTTATGGTTTGTAGAGGCTTTTCTTGTGCCTGGATAAACAAGAAGATAGTAGATTAAAAATCTTAAGAGGAGCCTGGGGACTAGACGTAAGTCATCGTGAATTTGACTAAACCAAAATAAATCATAGTTTGCATATTCTCTTGCCTAAGTTTTTACATTTCTAGCATATATGATTTATATAACTGGTTATGATTTTATACTTCCATATGTATTGATTTAATCATATACGAAAAGGATTTGAAAGTTTTTAAAATCTTATCGTACATCCAATTCACCCTTTCTTGGGTGTCAGCCAATTCTAACATGCAGATGATGATTGAGAGATAAAGAGATCCGGGGAGGAAGAAATTTGATTGGGAGAAATTTTTAAAACCCCTAGGCTCCATATATGAGACACCATGAGAACCTGAAAAAGAAGAGAAAGCTAGAGAGAAGGAAAAGGCCTCGGAGAAAAAAGCTCAAAAAAGAGAGAGCATAAGTGATAGGTGAGAGATGAAGTGCTTTCTTTTTGAATATTTTTATACAAGCCTTTTTTTTTGAACAGTTCTTCCATCCTCAACAGAGCTTTAAACCAAAAAGGCCATATTTACAGGGCACGCAGCCATATGCAATGTCTTTTAAAAACGGCTTCAATGGAGCCCAAAGTAGTAGAAGTGGCATGTGAACAGTAACTTCCATATCAACTACAAGGAACATAAATATGATATGTTGATTCACTAAACCACCGCAAGCATACGGGTTATAAAAATAGTAAATGATAAATAAGATTGTCTACAGAAACTCAATCCAACTAGTGATTAGGCATTAAATTTTCTTGGTTCATTAAGTTGAACAAATCCAAAGTGTTTTAATATGAGTGAAGAAAAATTAAGTAAAAAAAATTAATAAAACACAGAGACTTTCCATGAGAAGTAAATTCCAATATCAATGAGGATAACCTAGAGTTACTAATCCCTTGTTTGTTTCTTAGATTTTATCCCCACTAAATTAATTTAAATTTAACTTATTCAGTTAATCTAGAGTATTAATGTCTATAAATGCATGTATGTTCATTTATACCTACCTCAATTAATTATGAAATGTCTCACGTAATTAAATAAGATGCAATTTAGATCGGGCTCACTCTAATTTGATTATGCGGAGCTTCTAGGTATATATCTATCCTAGACACAAATTAGATAATTTCTAATTATACATTATTTAATCTCATGGTCAATTTAAGATTCCATCAAGTTCAATCCTAAATCTCCAAAACATGCTCAATGGTGGCCAATCACTAAGAAATAAACAATAAAAATAAGACTAAATAAACTGAAATAATATTAAGCAAAACTAATTAATAGATATAATCTTTAAGTCCCAAACAAGTTCATAGGTCGTCTAGGTTTCAAAGAAAATCTAGCCACACATGGCTTTAATTAACATCGCAATAACATCAAATCTAGAATCAAAAATCATAGTGAAGATATGAGAAAGCAAAAAGAGAGAATACGCTACTATTTGTGCACTCTCCCTTAACTCTCGCTCGCTGTCTATGGACTAAGACGAAGAAGGAAATTGTAGCAACAAAATGCCCTCCAACTCCTCTGGGTCAAGATTGAGTGAAGGTGACAGTGGCTTTCCTCCTGTAGTTCGATATTTGCTTCGCTCTAGCTCTTCTTACCAAATCGCTCTCATTTAGATTAATTGATGAAGGTGATGATAATGAATAGCAGTACCAAATTATGGTGGGTCCCTTTTTAGATTATAGGTTTCTCTTTCATCCATTAATTTAAAACTGCAATCATTTGTGTAGTTGGATCCAAAGGAAGAAAAGGAAATATTGTATAATGATGATGATCATAATAATAATATCATAATCTTTTTTCTTTTTTTAGACTTCCTACGATTATTTTTCTTTCCTAACTTAAATGGTGGTAAATTCTCTTTAATTGAGTATTAACTTCCATACATTATAAATAGTATTCTTACTTATTGGGTCAAAAACCTAATCAATAAACCCTGAATGTTTATTAGGTTCCAATTTAAATGTTTGCTAAAATCTCATAATTTAGATACCAATAATTGAGACAATAAACTTCAACTTGAATTTCATCATTTAAACAATGTCTCATTTATATCACTAAACGTGATCTATCCCTGATGAGATATTTGATCCTTTTGATTCCTCTAAAAGTGTGCTCTTTATTAAAGGATCTATACTTTGTGTTCATCATGACCCATTGACTCCTTGGTTATACAATACTCTTAATTGGTTTGAATTAATTTAATAATTCCAAAGCCCTTTAATGAAATTCATTAATTGGCAATCTTGTAACTTGCCTCTAGGTTAAGTAATCCATGGTGGAATTAAACAATCAGTGAGTGCTTAGCAATCTTACACCCTCGATGATGCAAATTATTCAGCAAGTGTAAAGATGTATCATAATGTTAACTCTTTTATAGTTAACAAATCTTACAAAACTAAACAAACTAATCATTCTATTATATATAAAGCATGATATACATTGGGTAATGTATAACACCCGTTTTACATACCCCTTAATTACCTACACGGAAGCATTCATTATTACTTTGTTAGGGGTAATTACTTATTCACGATTTATTCTTACTGAATATCAGAGTTAATTCTTTTTCTCAGTGATCCCGATTACGGCTTAATTCAAATTCGCGTGTATTCTTAACACCAAATATTCTCTGTGCGCAAATAATGATACACACAGTAATCTAAACACAATTTGGTCTTCAGTTCTTCGTCTTCTTTCCTTCTGAATCATCTTCAAGCATTCTCTTCTTCCCTGTTCATATACCTATATGGTTGGTGGGGGAGGGTGAGATTCGAGAGAATCTCAGTAGCAAACATACAGACAATGCATGTAAGATGAATGCTAGTGCATGATATGCTTGCCTTACGTAGGCTCATGTTCACATAATGATATTCTGCATGCTCATTGTTTCGTACAACATACTTATGGCCATAGTAAAAATAGAAACATAGCTTCATTCATTCATACATGCTTCACATAATCAAGCAAGGCAATACAGCAAATCAATACACAGCATAAACATCACATACATACAAGTAAGTAAGTTTACTACCTTTTAGACTTTGCCTCCTCCTCTTGTACTTCGATCTTCCAACCATAGTTTCTTCTTTGTCACTTTATGGCCCTAGATAAGTAATGACATTATTAGAGCCATGAAAAGTGAATGCCCAATGGGTCACATTAGCCTTAAAGGCATACTTTCACCCTTGGAGTTCATACTAACTACATTTGATCATTTTCTTTCTCAAATTCGCATGGTAGCCAAAAGCTGCCAGCATTTTGACCAAACTTTGAAAAATCATAATTAATTCTATAGAATTCCAATTGGGGTGGTTCAAAGTTCTATTTGAAGCCCTTTAAGTGTAGTTGTATATAAAAATACTTTGGTATGACTATTATTGTCATAATTTTCCCAGAAATTCTGCAAACATGCACTATTCCAGATTTCATTCTAGAAATAGGGCACAACTTCAAAAATTTGTATCTCATAGCATACTTGTCCAATTAACCTTTATGACCTATCAAATTAAAGGTATATGTCTCTACTTTTAAACTGGAAAGTTTCAGAACTTTTAGACAAGGTTTGCCCATTGAAAACACGCGCACAATAACACTGCTTCCAGACAACGAATTACACAGCATTTATTCATAAATTTCCAAAAATTCCCAATTCATATACAAGCATCCAAAAATCATGAACAGTTGCATACCTACACAATTTTGCCTCCTAAAGCCAATGGAAGCATCAAAATCATCAAATTCTTACTCCTTCTCCACATCAAAACAGGGTAGAAAATCAGATTCTTAGGTGCAATCACTACTATAGAAAACACTTTTAACGTCCTTTTTTAGCCCTTTTAACGTCTAAAAAAAGAGGGACGCCTATACCAGGGACGTAAAAAAGTCAGGATACGGCGTCCTTTAAAAAAGAGACGTCTAAAGTTGTTTTTTTTAAAAAAACTCGCTTATATTTTTCACTGCCTAACAATTATAACATACAGAAACAAGATCGAATAGTTTTTTATAAACCAAAATATCCTTACAGATTAATATTGGTGAAGGATGATAAATCAAAATGAATCTAAAATGAAGATAAATCTAAATCTTAACACAACAAAATACATATACAATAATCTCAGTTTAAAACTTAGCCTATAAAAAGAAAAATTAATTATTCATACCTTTTGGCCACAGTAGGAGAGGGAGGATGGAGGCCAACGGCGGGAGAGGGAGGGAGGGAGGAGGAACCAACAACATCAAAGATCGAGGAAGAACAATGGCGAAGAGCTTCAACAATGGAGGGGAAGACGGTAGATGATGGTGGTGGAGATAGAGGAGGACGACTTTCAAAAAAAGAACAACGATAATGAAAGGGAGTAAGAGAGAGAGTTATAGTGGAAAATGAGCTTCAACAGAGTGATGTCAGTATCAATTTGACTTATATACGTTACCTTTAGGCGTCCCTTTTTGAATTTGGGACGTCTAAAGTAAAAAAAAATTGACTTTAGACGTCCCTTTTTCAAAAAGGGACGTCTAAAGTCTAAAAAAAATTTTAAAAAATTATTATTTTTACTTTAGGTGTCCCTTTTTGAAAAGGGACGTCTAAAGTAAGGATTTTAAGCGTCTCTTTTCAAAAAGGGACGCCTAAAGTCTAAAAAAAAAATTAAAAAAATTAATTTTTTTTACTTTAGGCGTCCCTTATTGAAAAGGGACGCCTAAAGTCCTGACTTTAGGCGTCCCTTTTCAAAAAGAGACGCCTAAAGTCTAAATTTTTTTTTTTAATTTTTGTAGACTTTAGGCGTCCCTTTTTAAAAAGGGACGTCTAAAGTTACTTAATTCTTATCCACAATTACAAAAATGCCATCGTCTTTATTTTTTACTTCCTTTTTTAAAAAAGGGACGTCTTTTAGGGACGTAAAATCTACATTTTGTAGTAGTGAATATGTTGTTTCTTCGTTTTCTCTTACCTAATCACTTCCTTGCTACTCCTAATCAAGTGATTAGCTATTTAAACACTCGTTGGACATTATTTAGCCATTAAAACATCCTTTAAACCAGCCATAAACAGTACCACACTTCCAATTTACTCATCCAAACAACAAATCAATCGGTTAAAAAGGAAGCTTACGCTTACCTCTACCCGTTTTCACAAACGGTTCGGAATTTCGGCAATACTCCAGCAAGGGAGACGGCACCAAACACCTCCAAATGAAAATCCGAAACCGTAGGAATGAAGATCTCGATGAGTAGAGGAAGTTTCCTGAATGGTACTTTGAGAGAGGATGCCATTTCGGCAGTGTTTTGGAGGAAAAAACTTCCTCTCTCATCTTTCTCCATTTTATTATGTACTCTTTCTCTCTCTTCTTTCAGATTTTTCAGTGAAAAATGAGGAGGAAGATGATTATTTAATGGATAAATGGATCAGTTTCTCATCTGCCACATGTCAACACTTGATTGGCCCAAATAATGAATTTTCGCACAAAATACCAAATTCTGCAGATTTTTCATTAACTTTGAAAATTCATATCTAATTGTACAAATGTCCAATTAGAGTTATTATAAAGGATATATGACCCTTATTGAGTCTAGTTTGAAGGAAAAATATAACCTTTAGCCAATTAAAAGCTCACTCTTTCCAGGATTTTAATCTTTGGATGCTGCCCCAGAAAATAATTAATTTCGCTGGGCTAACTTCAAAAATTCATTTCTCTTTGTGTATAACTCCAAATGATTTATATGACTTATAAAATTGAAGCTTGATAAGTCTAATTTCATTCTGGAAAGTTTCATAATTTTTCACCATCATTTACCTATCAAAACATGTCACACAATCATCACTGTCATACCGGGAATTTCACCGGTAGCAAAAATTACTTTGTGTTCCACTCCACTATATTGTGTGTGACTTCCAATCACTTCGTTTTGTTATTCCCTGAGCTCTTTAGCTCACCAATATAATTTATTTTAATATCCAAGGATATAAAGGAATTTTGGGGAATTTAAACATGCCTCATAGGGACATTTGCTAAACCAAGGTCTAGCAGTCCACTTAATCCAGGCTTAATCTTAGGCCTTTAGTCCCAAAATTTGGGATATTACATAATGTACCACATATCTTGTAGATTTTTATTTATTATTCAAGTAAGATTATGCTTGACAATCCTCCTAAAATTTCTTTGCAATGACATTGTCCGTTTGTGCACATATTTAAGCAGCCTTACACCTTAGAAAATAAGGCTTTATTTGACTAAAAAAATAGTACATAGTGGATTTCGTGGATGGAGTAAGAGCTAGCTTTCATTGAAGGAAGTAGAGGCGGAATCCACTTGTCTTTTTAAGTATTAGAGTTTGGCAAAGGACTAGGAAGAAAGAGAAGGAATAAGATGATATTAGAAACATATAGACAGTTTGATCACATTCTCATCATAGATATTACTCACAATAGCCACTATTATCTATGGATATTTAAATGCTTGTGATTATATGCTACTTATGATATTCTCAAATGTTTTGAGTATAATCTCTTTATGCATTCTAAAAGAATACTACACCTAACTTAGTCATATCACAACTTTGAACAATTATAACTTAGCTATTTGTAACACCTTAAGTCAAAAAATACAAGCTATAAATGAATCATCCTTTTATATCAGATAGTTGACTCAACTCCCACTAATATATTGATATAAATCAGACTTATCACATTCTCAATATGGTCATGTATACAATCATATCATGATACATTAACTATCACTATTGTAAGACTTGCTCATGACAAAATAAACTCCTAATTTTGCTAACTAAATTCTCTTTATTATTTATGTGATCATCTCTACTAATTCACATATTTATATTTTGTAACAACCTTCTGAAATTACCGTAAAATTCATCACTCCATTAAAAACATTAAGTAATATTATATAATAAACAACATATCATAGGGCTCTACCACATTATAAATCCTAGTATGCAGCAGAGTATTCAACATATGCAACATATTCCAAAAATGCCTTAATTTCTGCTATATACATTATGCTCATGTAACTAAATGAGACATATGATTGATATCAAATCAAGTCTCGCCTACAACAAAAATTAAAGAAATCGACAAGACGAGTCACTTGGACCCAGCAATTACTTCCATTGTAACAAATATGCAGGGAATGACTACAAGATAGTTAAGCGGGTAAAATATAAGTACATACATAAGGTGTAATCTTCTAAAAACATTAATAGTCCAAGAGAACAATTTAATATGTACAAAACCCCCTCAACCATTCTTATAATCTCATTACCTGCTGACAAAATCCATGGGCTACAATATATAATAGGATTAGTCTCTTTGACAAGACTGCAACAAGCTCTTTAATAATAAGATGTAGCCCGTCCAAAGGCTACATAACTCATATAAGATCATGGGTTTCCTTTCTGTAGAACATGGAAAGGTGTCACATGTCCCTTGAGTTGACCCTTAACCCAGCCAAGGGAAAGGGTGATACTAAGGGCCTTAAGAATGTCAAAGTCATCCACTGTACACAGTGGTGGCTATATCACGTGGTATAAAACAACCAAACCTCCCCATCACAACTCACCACATTCAACATTTCAACATCATAAATATCAATAATTTATTCTCATATATTTCATATTCAATGCTATATGTCATCAATAATTCAAAACCATTTAGGCCCACTTAACTAATAAGTTTACTAAAAATATAATTCATATTATCATTGTATATTTTTCATATATAAAAATAATATAACATATTTATAGCAATTAAAAATACCAACATACACCTATAATCACCTCAACAAGCATACAAGATAAATTAGAAAGTGGTTACCTCGAGTTCTTTACAATTATACTTGAAAGAATTCAAGTTCAACAGTCCAAATTCACTCTACAATAAATATATAATTACATGTTAATAAAATTAGTAATAATTGCTAACTAATACAAAATAACTCCCATAATTAGCTTACTTTAATCTTCATAGAAGAATAACAACAATTTATCTATTCCTCAAATTCCTTTAAAAATCAAAATTTCTAAAATTTCTTAACTCTATTTCACTCAATAAAATCTTTAACAACAATGATTATCTAATCACCTTAACTCCAATAGTCATAAAATTATCAATATCAACATCATAGATCAATTAAATCTCTTTTTTAGCTTATATGAGCATAATTTAATTATTAAACAACATTTGAAACCTCCATATAATTAAAACCATATCAAACTCTAATTCTAATATCAAATCGTAGCTTATAGTTTCATATAACTTAAAATTTACAAAACTAAACCAATTAAAATTTCAATAATACCTCCAATAACCCAATTAAATTGTTTAATCCAAATTTATTTAGTTAAAAAGTCCAATATAGAATTATTTATAGGCTGCTTATATAGAAAATTCATTATAAAGTCTTACATCAACTAAATAACAAAAGTAAACTGATTAAAATTAACTATTAATCATCTTCTACATTTCTATAGTCTTGACAACACTCAAAACTTACCCAAAATCTTAATCCTAAAATATTCTCTAATTAGCACAAAATTACTATCAAAAGAAAAAAAAATTATTTAGAACATTTTTCATGAAAAAAATTTTGTAATTAGAAGTAATTTTGAATACTTTGTTGATTTCCAAATAACCGAAAACACTCCTATCAATATCCCACATCTCGCCTTTTCGGAAATAACTTCACTTGCATGAAGTGATTATTGAGGGGTTATATATAATATGACACCACGTTTTTTTTATTAGTGGTGCCAATTTCGGCGCCACTTGCATTTTTTTTTCAAATGGGTAGTGTGCTGAACTTTATTTTTATTTTTTATTATTTATTTATTTATTTTTATTATTATCACTATTATTATTATTATTATTATTATTATTATTATTATTATTTAACATATTTTAACCAAATCTCCCTTTTCTTTTTATTCCAAAAATTACCTACTATATTCTTTTTTTATAAATAATTATTTTTGAATTATAATTATATCATAGAAATAAAAATAAGGATGTTACATATCTCTCCTTGTGTCCAAAATGGAAAGATACCGATGACATCCAAAATCAAGATAGACGTTTAACTACCATAAAAATATGAAAGGAATTATACATAAATACAAGAGGAAATACATCACTAAATCAATTTCTTCTTCACATAAAAGTTACGAAAAACAACTTTATTTATGTTACTTAATATTACATACTAGCAACTTTACAAATAAACTTATGTTGTTGCTTACCTTATATCTATCATGAATTAATGCCTTCATTTAAAATTTATTATCACTCTGGACATTTATATTCTAGTTAAATTTCCTGAAGTACATTACGTAGTTGCCATGAATTGCCAAATTTGTATTACCATTAGTCTCAACACAATCCGTTGACAAATTGAGTCTCAACTAGGTAAGTGCTATGTAAAACTAATATTAGGTGGGAATCTTCCATTTGTGATCACTCTCAATAAATTTGATCACTCCCACTAATTGTGACATTCCTAAATAATCTGACATTTCAAAATACTGTACAAACTATAAAATAAAATGGACAGCTCACTTGAATTCTTAAAACCTCTATGCATCTTCACTAAAATATGCAGTCTCAGTTTCTTCGAATATTTTTCTTCCACACTCATTCTTTTATAAGATAATTCTATGTAAGAATGAATTTAAATCAAGCTTCCAACCTTTGAGATTTAAAAAGGATTAAACATAAATTTTTTTAAAATCTCATCTAAAATATACATAATTGTCTTTAGTGTGTTCTTCAAGATGAATTCATTATGTTTCTTCTTACAACAATACTACCTACATTAAGTGAGTTCAAGTATGAGAAAACTTGACATATAGACTAAGTTTCGTCTACTAATTATGTGCTTATTATGTCACCCATATCTTCCAACTAATTTCACAATATTATTCTGTTTATTAGATTAACCACCCAATTTTACTTTATATACTCTAAATGCATAAAATTGGAACTACTTAATTATAAAGAAAATAACATTTGTTTATTGTGAAAAATCAACTATAAGGAGAGGTGAACTATTTCATCTGGTAGAACATATATATGCATCACTACCTCCAACTAAGCCTTTTAACTATAGACACATTATCTTTTATATGCATATTACTCTATATCTTTAAAGTTGGTAGCCTGATAGCCTTAATTTAAAATCTCATTCTTTTCAAAATTTTAGTCAAACCTTTGTATACATAGTTTCAATCAATATTCAATATCCATGAAGGTATAATGACTCACCTTAATAAGAAAATAGATTGAAAGTCCATTCTGCCAAAATTAATGGACACATCTTATTCCACAATATGGAGAATTACTTTATAGTCAACACACAATGTAATAACAGTTATGAGAATTTCTAAATTCATCTTTTAGCATATAAGCAACCTATGACTTAGCCCTATCCTTATGTACCCATGGTGATTAGGTCTTAATTGAGATTAATTTAATGAGACAATTACATCTCATAATGTTATCTTACTTCTCATGCTAGTATCATTGAGTACCAGAACTTTCTTCATGCCAAGTTTGATGAAGAAGTTACATTTTATTTCCTTCTAGACTCAACAATTATCTCTAACAAATTCTATCAAACTAAACGATTAAAGATAAAAATCATGCAACAAGGTCAAAGTAAAACATAATCATGCTTACAAAACAACTATAAGAGGTAAAGAAAAAATTATCACAAACAAACATATGTTTACCAGTGTAAATCATACAATTATAAATTCGTACACTAAAGTATACATGTGGGCAAAGATATCAGTATAGCATGAATTTATCTTAAATTGATGAATCTTGAACGTAGAACATAGTTATATTTTCTAATATATGTGGGCTACTTAGAAAATATAATGTCATTCTATTCCACAACACTGAAACTTGGCACTACTTAGGTAATTATATCTTCATCATCGTTTTTTCTCCCTTTTCTGTAATCATATGTGTTGTTAATGAGTTAGTTATCATGGGTGTGCCTTGTATCTTTAATTAACTGAGTCAAGACTGAATTTATTAGTTTTATGCATGAGTATGTACTACTCTAGTTTTATATTAGTTCCATCATCGTTTGAAGCCTTTGATTTATAAGCTCCTTTGACATATGGAGCATGTGTTGTGTGTCTATCTATATATGTATTACTTTAATTTTAAAAGCATTCTATCTTCTAGTTGATTCGCTCCTTCATGTCCTAGATATAATAGTTAGTAGAAAGTTTTGTTTTAGTCATAAATATATACTTCAATCCACTTAATCTCACAAAGTTATAATTTTTTTATTCCTAAACTCTACTTATTGATTGCATATATTTAAGGTGTAACACCCCATTTCTAATCACTAATATTCCTCCTATGTAATGAATACATGTAATGGAACAAAATGGTGAATTGTGGTGTGCAACAATTTACGGAAAATTCCAATTGTCGGTTACACACAACTTGGCCAAGTAAGGACACAAAGAAGCAAATAATGTCCACTTAAAGGCCTAATTTTGTAACCAAAATTTGAGTATAAAATGACACAAATAATGGCTTCATTCAAGTGTAAAAAATTAGGCTAAACCAAAGGAATGAGCAAGAAATGATTTATTTCGGTAAATAAGAAAATGTAGGGGCAAAACGGTAATTTTGCCACAAAGTGGGAAATAATTATTTTCCCCTAATATTCCCAATAATTTGAGTTAAATGGGAATTAAAAAGATAGAAATGGATACTTGATCATTAATAAGCCTATTTTGGCAAATTATTACCAAGTAAGGTCAAATAGTCAAAAAATTAAAGACTTTGGTCAACAATTTGCAAGATGGCACTAGGATAATTGAAGATAATATTTTCCTCTTATTTCTCATGTCATTTATGGTGGATAAAGAAGCATAAATGTAAATGGAATATTGAACAAAAAGAATGTACACATGGACCAATCAAAAGCAAGCATGTGATAAGCATTTGACAAATTGGTTATATCATACAATTCTCTATCTTTCCTCTTCATTTCCCGTGCAAAACAGAACCAGTTGAAGTGATAGAGAGGTTGAGGTGTGAAGGAGCTCAAGAAGCAAGAAGAGCTTAGGGTTTTTCCAAAAATCAAGGTAAGAAGCATATATACTTAAAGATTTTGCTTTCAAATCATGTAGGAACCTCTACTAATCTCTTCTCCTCTTTAAATACCATGATTAACAAGGTTAATCAAAGGTTTAGAGAGAGAGGGCTGAGACATTTTAGAGAGAGAAATCACAAGAAATCAAGAGGTAATCACCAAAACTTAATCATATTGTCTTGTATTAAGTTGTTGGTGTTGTTGTTGGTGGTATTTGCTATATTTTCTCTTGTTTTTCAATTATGGGCTGAAGCATAATCATGGGAAAATGCTGCCCAAATTCCCTATAAATATTCTCATTTAGTTTTTAAATAGATAATCATGTGATTAGAAGTAGAAAGAAAGTGATTAAGCAAGAGAAAACAAAGAAACAACAAGTTGCTCCTTAAAACCCTAACTTTCTGTTCTGTGGGTGACATGAAGATGGAGTAGGAATTTGGTAATTTTGATAATTCCATTGGCTTTAGAAGGAAAATTTGTGAAGGTATTCAAGTGTTCATGATTTTTGGATGGTTGTATGCCAATTTGGAAATTCTTGAAGTTGGTATGTACATATGTTGGTTCTGCCTTGTCTGGAGCAGTGGCAGTGTGCGTGGTGTTTTGTTAACCAAACCTTGTCCAAGAATTCTGAAACTTTCCATAATTAAATTAGAGATATAGATCTTTAATTTGATAGGTAGTTTGTAATTTTTGGACAAGTATATTGGGAGATATGAATTTTTGAAGTTATGCCCTGTTTTCTGGAATGCTATCTGGATCAGTGATGTTTGATGAATTACTGGGAATTATATGGTTACATTGAGAAAACCTAACTATTTTTCCTCAAAATTAAATTTAAAGAGCTTCGTTTTGGCTTTGGAATTAGTCAAATTGGATTTTTTTAGAATTAATTATGAATTTCCAAAGTTGGCTGACCAAGTTGTCAGTTTTTGAAAAATAGTGAAATTGCATTGTACAGAGTTGTATTATGCAGAATGTGACATTCTTTAAAGGGTCGTTACACAGAACCTGTTGTAACTGCATTAAATAACTAGTAGCATACCATTTAAAGGCGATAATGCTATAAGTAATAACCAATTACTTGTAACTTTAATGATGATAGGAATTGGATATAGCCCGAGCCAAAATCCAAAAGTAGGACAAACGTGCGAGTTTGGAAAAGATTCAGGTAGTAACTTCTTCTTGCATATCTTATGTGATTATTTATATGTTTAAAGTCATTCTCTGTAACATGAGCTAGTGTCCTAGACACACCAATTTGCCAAGTTGTGGTCAGGGACCCAACATGGGCGTTAAGTCGACCAAGGGCAAACATGTAGTTTGACCTTAGGCAAGTATACACCTATCGTTTGATCATCTTAGATGACATGATATTGCATATCCATTTTCACATTCTATATGTTTGTAAGCATGTTACTACTGAAATTCCCTCGAATCTCATTCTTTTTCCAAAATACAAAACCTTACAGTTGAAGCAAGTGGCTCGAAAGGCAAGACGGTGGCTCCTGGTGATTAGGGACCCGGAGCTCTCTGTTGCTGCAATAGTTATTTATGCTTACATTTTTTGCTGCTTATGAACGCTTTGTACCTTTGTGTATATTTTCAAACCCTACGGGGATTCTCCTGTATTGTAAACGTGTACTTAATATCAGTATTATTTCCGTTGTTTCTGTATGCCTTGTGGAACTTTATACTTGTCACTCTATGAATATCGAAATATTAAGGAGTTTGACAGAAGGTGTTTTCCATTCTGGGGGTAGCATCTAATGCAAATGGTTAAAACTTAAAAGGGTACCTTGGAGAAACTAACACATATTTTTTCCAAATAAGTAAACTAATTTTTTTATTACTACAAATCAGTTATAAATTTAGCTCCTACGTTTGAAATAGGAGAGATCTTTAATTTACCATCATTCAATCTCTACTTGAATGGTATCTACTTCCACTATTAATCTCTCGCTCATGCTTTCATGAATATTTTATTATTATTATTACATGTATTCTCTTGTTAGAGATGATCCTATTTGAGCTACGCTTAAACACTGAATGTGAGCACATATTTTAGTGGGGATTTAAACCTTGATTCATCATATTGTGAATGATTAACCCTTTAAATTAGACCCAATGCATGTTGGTCGCATTAATGAATAATCAATTAACCTCCATTGCATGCATATTTGCAAGTGCTTAAATAAGTGATGATTACAGCTGCAAATGCCATGGTAAGGGAAACATGGAGGATGACGATGAATATCTATATCACGGAATCACCTCTTGAAGTTATTAGGAGCTTATTACTTACTGATGACAAGAAGTCGAGACTGCTCTTGGACTCAGGAGGATAGCCCATGAGGAGTTTTTCTTGTAGTATACCATGTACTAAAAAGAAAGAAGTGACGATTATAGGATGATGGATGCCCAACTAATAAATAATTTGTTATTTGAATGATTTTCATATTGTGTTGACCTAATATCATCGCATATATACAATGCAAATGAGTTATTATTTGTAAATAATAGTACTTAAAATAAAATTTCATTAATTATCATTTATAATCTAAGAATAAGAAATTAAAATAAACTAATTGTTGATAAGAAAATTTTTCAGTCTTTAATAGTAGAAATAGATAATTACCGTTAAATAGATAATAATAATACACAAAAATAATATTTTATTCAATATCTTAGCATAAATTATATTATTAGTATAATGTTTTGGATTATCATTTAAATTCTCTAAGCTTTCAGTCCACTGTAAATTCAGTGTACAGAAAAACGTATGGAAACATCTGATATTAGAAATCAGTTTTATAGTTTTTCCCCATATTTGTACACTATCTACTTAATATCTTTGTTGAATTTATATTGATTTCATAATGCGTAATTGTTATCTTATCCCAAAAAAAGAAAGTTGGATTCAATGGTAAAAATATAACCCATAAATTATAAATACACACTCTGATTTAAAATATAAGTCATTTTTAATTACCTTAGTCCTCATTGAAATTAAGAAAGAGCTTGTGATCGACTTATTAGATATGTTTTAAATAAAAAAAATATCTTTATCCCTATTTAAATCTATCTAACCTCTCTTGCCTTTCATGATATTCAATGTGTACCCCCCAAATAAATAAGGGTACAGTTGAAAAATATAATTAATAACTCTCTGCGTAACTTATATCATGTACTAAGAATAATTTCTTTTGTAAAGCACCCGAATTTTGTTTGGGAGGAAGTATTCTAAGCCCCCGGGGAAATAATGTGCCTCTAATTAAACATTCATTCAGTAGTAAAATCTGTATTAATTATCGTGTGACAAATCTTGTTGCTTGCTGAAATTTGTATTCACCAGATAAATAATTGGAAAAAAGACAGAAAGAGAATTTTGAATTTATAAAATTTTAAATAAGGTATTTTTTAAAAATGAGTTATAAATTATTTATGAAATTTTATCATTCATTTATCAACTCTCAGTAATAAACCTAACTTTAGATTTTAAAATTTTTATTCTATCTGTTGCCCTAAATAATTTTGAATTAAACTAAGTCACTAATAATGAATCCAAACATAGATATTTTCAAAACTACACGTATAGATAAATTCCCATAATTGATGCGCAGAGCGCAGTAGCAGGTCTAGATTTCTGACTCTAGAAGCTAGGAAACAGATGAAGATTTGGGTGCTTTAAATTTGTCTAAATGAATGAAAGATAATTCTTTTGGCCAAAAAAAAAAAAAGAAAGAATGAAAGATAATTCTCAGTGCATGTAATCTTATTCTACTTACATAAACTGGTTAAATTATTTAAATCAAATTAAAAGTTTGAATCTTTTCGCATACATTTGTCAAAGTAATTCTCTCAATGAAGACACTTGTCGTTGCGCATGACTGCAAGCAATCTCTTCTGTCTTGTTGTACATTAATGGACGATCCTTGTATTGTCATAATAATGTCTCAATTGATTGATCTCATTACACATGTAAAGACTAAATGCAATTTAGTTGTTGCAGAAAGGATCAGAGCAGCAAGCCTAGCTACAGATTTCTGACTTTGCAGGGAAACGGATGGATATTAAATTTCTTCTTCTTTTTAGAATTGCAGGTATAATCAAACACTTGTCAAAAAATGGTATCAGTATTTTGTTTTTGGTAACAATGTCCGTTAGGTATAAATAGAGGGGCATTAAATGTTAGGGAAGAAGGGAGTCATTTGAAAACACTACTATAAATTTTAAATTTAGTGGCGTGTTTTTTATAGCGCATATTTAAATAAATACTATAATTTTAACTTATTTTATTATTTTTAAATTTTTTTAAAAAAATACATTAAGTGGCGCTTTTTTAAGAAAACACCACCTAAGGTATTTTTTCTCAAATTTTTTTAAAAAAATATAATTAAAAGAAATTATGGCACTTATTCAAATAAATGCCACCCAATATTCTTTATATTTTACAATTTTTTTAAAGTTTCTACTAAAGATATTATCATTTTTTTATATAGTTTCACTTATGAAAATCAAAATTACACATGTGATTGTTGATTATCAATATTAAAATCTATAATAAAATAACAAATTATAAATTATAATATTATATACAAATTTTATAATAAATTGAATGAGAAAATAAATAAATTTAATATATAATTTAATGAATAATTTTTTACAATACATAATTTAGTAGAAGTATATATTCTTTAATGATATAAATTCATATAACTATATTAGTTATTAAATATATAATATTAACAGTAATATATTATAATTTAATTATAAAAAAAATAAAATATTAAATGCGGAGATGACTTTAATTTTATAAAATTAAAATGAGAAATTAATGCAAGATAAATGCATTAATTTAGTATTATGAAGATCAAAATTCTGACAGTTTGACTGACAATCAAATCAATGAACTTATCGAGGAATTGTGTGAATATGTGTTGAGGCACTATTCTAGCTAGCAATACTATATAAATGTGCTAGGTTGTTTATTTGCTTATTGTTGTTATTGTGGATTTAAGTAGCTGAATTAATTACTGTCTTATATTCATAATTGAGTAAATATATATTTAGAGACGATTTTGTTAATTAGCTATCTGTTTGTATCAATTTAGTTATTCCATTGTGGTTTGCATGTGTATAGAAATTTTTTTTTTCACTATCATGATACAAATAAGGTCTAACCAAAAATATAGAAATATTCATTAAAAAAAAACCTAGGGTGACGCTTTCTTAAGAAAGCGCAACCTAAAGTCAAATAAAAATAAAAAAAATTCAACACACGACAGAAAATAAAAATATATATTTAAAAAAAAATAGGCCTAGGATGACGCTTACTTAAGAAAGCGTCACCCTAGGCTCAATTAAAATATAAAAATAAAATTTAACAAACGACAGACAATAATATATATATATATATTAAAAAATATATCCCTAGGGTGACGCTTTTTTAAGAAAGTGTCATCCAAGGCCAATTAAATATTAAAAAAAATCAACACAAGCCAGAAAATAAAAAATATATATATATTTAAAAAAATACCCTAAGCGCCACCCTAGGCCTAATTAAATATTAAAAAAAATTCAACAAAAGACAGACAATAAAAACAATATGTTTAAAAAAAATATATACCTAGGGTGGTGCTTTCTTCATAAAGCGCCACCTTAGACCCAATTAAATATTTAAAAAAAATTAACACACGACAAACAATAAAATAAAATTGTATTAAAATATATATATATATATATATACATATGGTGACGCTTATTTAAGAAAGTGCAACCCTAGGTTAAAATAAAATAAAAAAAATATTTCAATTAAAAAAATTATCTTAAAAATATATACCAATAGTAGCGCTTATTAAAGAAAGCGCCACATGAAGTTCCCAACAAGCTGTGTCACTTTTTTGAATAAGTGTCACCCTTGGTTTTGTTAATTTTAAAAAAAATATTAGCTACTGTGGCGCTTGTGTTGGAGCGCCACAGCTTGTTTTAGTGGTGTTTCAATATGTAGCGCTTGTCAAGTGTTACTAATATTATTGTTATAAGCGCTACAACTTTTATTTTTTGTAGTAGTGAAAGGAATTCAGGAAAATCAAACACAACACTTTGATGAAGCTATTGATTTAATGACATGCTAGCAGAATAATATTCTTATTGTTGTTATTGTAAGAAGCCGCCCTCCTTTCCTTTCTATAATATCCTCATAACTAAATTATGTAGTTTAAGAAATCTGTTAAAATTATTTAAAGGTAATAAATATGTCAGAAATTAACTTTCTTTTTAAAGTATGCTCTTATTTATAAGGGAGAAAATAAGAGAAAAAAATAGAATAATAATGAGAGAAAGTATGAAAGAAAATATAGTATGGAAAAAAATGAGGAGCGTGAATACAATTAATTAGTAGAAAAAATGGTTAATGTAACATCCCAAAATTTATTCAAAGGCTAAGGATTAATTTATGGGAGTTAGATAGTAAGCCAAATTATAGAAGCTATGAAATTTAAGGAATCTCAAATTAGACAAAGGGAAAAATAAAGACCTTGTGTGTGTAATTAATAGGATAAAAATATACCTATTTATATATAATAATAAAATAACACATACATCTACACACACCCTTTTCCCTTGCTCCTCTCATGTCTCACACACACACACACACCAAAATATTAAAATAAGACACACATGGCACATGCACACTTATATAATTAATAAAACAACACTCTCTCACTCTCTTAATCATACAAAACACACAACACACACTTCACATATTTCCATCGGCCAGCATCCAAAAAGAAAGAAAAGGGAGAGTGAGTGAAAAAGAGAGAGAACAATAGACACATAATAGAGAAAGAGAGATATGTAAGAGTAATTGGTGCCAGTAGAGGAAGGAAGAAGAGAACAAATTCCACATACAACTCCATATCCTAATATAGGTAAGTTTTCTTTCCATATTTTTAACTCTTTCTAGTTAATTTGAGGCTATTTTTGGGTAGTTTGGTAAGCATAAGAATCTAGTATAATGAATTATTGTCTTGTGAGGTTTTGTTTTGGCCAAAATAGTGCATAAGGAAGAAATGAGAATTTGATAAATTTGAGGTTTTCAATCAATTTTACACGAAAAGTTATGTGGTAATACATGTGGTTTTGATTTTTGGATGATTATATATAAGTCTAGAATTTTTAGAAAATAAGAGGAGTTGATGTTCGGTTAATTTCTCTGGAATCATATTGGTTGTAAAATAAATTTCAGTAACCAAACCTGGTCAAAAAATTATGAAAGTTTTTAGAAGGAAATTAGACATCTTAAGCTTTAATTTGATACATAATATGTATCATTTGGGTTTATAAATAGTGATATATGAATTTTTAAAGTTAGATTATGAATTTGGAACGTTTTCTGGTACAGATGGGGTTTGACGAAATTATGGAAATTTTGTGACTATAATATCTAAATGGTAATATTTTTTTCTAACAACATACTTAAATATGATCATATATGATTTTGAACCATACCATTTGGAGTTCTAGATATTTAGTTATGAATTTTAGAAGTTAAGCTATTGCAATTGGAAAGATTTTCTGGCAGTGTGAGAAAACTTTAAAACTGGGAATTATTCATGGATAGGTGGTAGTAGAACATATTTTTCTCTTATAATAGACTTAATAAGTGACATATAGAATTTGAAATCACCTTAATTTGATGTTTTTAGGCCAAGATATGAATTTTCAAAGATTATTGAAAATTCTGACAGAATTAAGTAATAGTGCAAAAATAAAAAGTAAGGGTATTTTTGAATTAATTAGGACTCTAAGGGTCAAGTTAAATACTTAGAGTTGGTATGAGTCCATTAAATACCTATTGGATTTAAGATATTAGCTATAATGATAACCTACCAAAGTGTCTTAAATTATTTTGGAATAAGTAATAATTCGTTCGTTCGTAAATTATAAATTATAAATTATAGAATTTGACATTTGCCCGGGATGCCTAAGAGACTGAGAACAGAAACCAAAATTGGAAAGACTGTCAGGTAGTACCTTATCTCTTATATCATATGTGATGCCAAGTATGTGTACCATATCATCTGTATATATGTGGGACAGATAGTCCATAGGCGGTAAGACCCGTAAGTACAAGTTACACTGGGAGTTACCCAGGGGCGTCTTAAGCCAGGTAGGTTTGAGACAGAAAGCCCGTGACTGTACCTTGTATAGGGCAGAGGCCCTGGGCAGCCAGATTGTGAATCTCAAGCGCTGTGAGTTTGTGATAAGGGACCGATTAGGCCTTTTTATGTGTTGCATTTCTGTAAGTTGTGCTGTTTGATGATTTGTTTTACATGTTTAGTATTTGCATATTATATGAGTGATCTGTGTACTACTGAGATTCTTTTGAATCTCACCCCTTTTTCAACAAATGATATACAGCAAAGGCGTACAACTCTAAGGGCAAGAAGGTAATATAGACGGACGAAGAAGAGACAAATAAATTATGGACTGTTTGGTTATCATTTTTTTTAGATGACTGTAAAATATTTATAAGTAGTAGTAGTAGCGATAGTAGTACTAGTACTCGCGACGCAGACTGTATAAGTTGTAATCCGTACACTAGACTTTCGGTAATGTACTGATATCCAGAAACCCATAAATTAACCATCACTACGCGAGCTATGGATAGAAAATGCCCTGTATTTTAAATAAATGATTTTGAAAGTGATAAAGATAATGAATTTACAAACTAAAATTTAGACCATACATATTTATTTTAAATTTTTTTTGAAAATCCTATACAAATATAAGATTAAACTCTGTCTTAAATTGGGACTTTAAACTATTTTGGTTTCAGGTTTGAAACCATTATATATTTAAACTATTCTAAAGGCTTTAGAAATTACGGTGTTACAGTTAAAACATATTAAATGCCCAAACAACCCCAAATAGGATCTTATAAAAAGGACCAAGGCAATTTAGACCCTTATAAAAAAGGATCAGAGAGAGTAACTTTTAAGAGTTCAAAACTTGGAATTGTGATTGATTTTTCACATTTTATATAATAACTCTCACAATCTTTAATGTAAGAATTTGATAACTAATTTGCAGATATCAAAGAAATTAGATAAATCAATTTTTCATAATAAATATGCATTTGTTTATTTAGAATACCCTTCTTAATCAAGTGCATTGTAGCCACCCCTTGATGGAAAAAAAAAGTGAATTGATGTCTTATATTTAGGTTCAAAGTAAACTCATTATCTAACTCCTATATCTAATCATATGCATTGTAACAAACCATCAAATATTTTACTCTTAGAATATATGACACGACCATATTTTATGGTTTGGAACCCTCAAATAGGTAAAAATAATTATCAAATGCCAACAATTCTGTAGCAGTGATATGTAAAATTCAGAAGCTAGTAAAGGTTGATTCAATGATGAAAGTTGCATTGATCCTTATAAGTTGTTGGAATCAATTGAGTAGCAATTACAGGACTAGAGATTCATGACTCCATAGGCTTGGGATAAATTTGTCTGAACATGCAGGTATGCAAATCTGTCTCCATATTGAATGTACTTCTCAGTGCATGCATGTGATAATATCTTATTCTCCTTCTTTTAAGTGGCAGGTATAATCAAACACTTGTTACACATGCATGTAATTTCCTATATTTTCTCCAATGAAAAGCTTGCTCGTTATGATGCATAAGTATTATGTGTGAACAGCTAAAACTCTTCGATTCTCTGTAAAGAATTATTAAACTTAATATATATATATTAATGAGAAGTTATTTTCATAATTCTTTGCAGAGAATCGAAGAGATTTAGCTTAAGAGAATTTTATAATACTTATTTTAACATTACATATCTTCAATTAATGGATGTGAGACTTTTTTTTAACATATTCTAAAAGTATCCTTCTTTCCTTTTGAGTCTTGGAGGCTTCCAGTCCCCAACCTTCTTTTTCTTTTTGGTGCTTTTTGTCTCAAATTAACGACTCTGATATATCATATTAGATTTTTTGAGAATTTGATATATAGTAAGTTTGTCTTTAATTTTTATAGCTTTAGCTAAATTTGAGATGACTCGCCTTAAGGTATGTACCTAAACACACAAATTCTTCAATTCAATATGTGTGTTTGCATGTGTTTTATTAGATTTTTTGAGAACTAAATTATATTATGTTTGCCTTTTTATCAAAATAATAGTCAATTTGTTGGAACTTTCAAATATCATTCGTACTACACAACTTTCTTTTTTGAGAATTAGGTATGTATTAAGTTTGTCTTTCCATCAAAATGTGTTGAGTCAATTCAATAGAATTCACTTTAATACTATATATTTTTAATTCATTCTCCTATTAGTGCATGTGGGACTTTTTTATAATATATTCGAATATGTCTAACTAGGAATTGAGGCTTAATAATTAGCGAGAGCTCGAGAGAGGGGATGTGCCCTCATCAATTCAGTGCCACATGAATGATAGTGGAGCTTCGGAGGAAGAAGCCTTCAAACGCATTAAAATCTTTGATATATAAAACATGGCAGAAGATGAATGAACAAGTTGCCACATCTACGTTCTCTCGCGACTTCAATGTGACTGCTTGGGAACTTTCAAGGACTGCCACTTTCTTTTATTTTTATGGAGACTATATCTACACTATTCAGGATTCTGATTTCAAGGATCGTGTTCATACTTTGCCTTTTGAGCCCATTTCCTTCCCTTGTCCTTAGGTGATAATAATAAAAGCTTTTGAAGCAAAACCATGAAATAAAATAACTTTTATGTATATCGTGTGTCACTTGTTATTGTTGATGAATTATATCTGGCGACATATGTAGTTGTATCAAATTATTTGTCACCAATATTTATAAAAAAAAAATCAAATATTGGCCAATAGTTCGAGGGGCTGATGGGGGATGGAAATATATTGGGAAATACTATGACTTAGGAAATTCATTGATTGAAACCATAAATTAAAGTTTGCATTTTGATCCTTAGGATACTATTTATTTAGAATTTTCAGCTTTCCGGTCCAACTTTAGAAGTTTATAACCCAATCTAGAAAATCATGAGGTACTCCAAAATTCTTTTGAAAGTTCTTGGACTTCTTTATGTAAGAAAAATATTATTCTTTCCTGAGAAAAATTCTAAAAATTATTTAAAGTTCTTTTTTGAGGTAATTTTCTCAATTATATTTCAATTAAGCCTCAAATATAGTTTAGAGATCATTCTCTACCTTCAGGTATCTCTGGGAGTGTTTCTTGAAATTCTGAGTGTAATTTCCAAAATTACCCTTTCATACTCATAATGTAAGAAAATAACATTGTTTCCCAATCTACTAATTATTTGGCCTTTAGCTAACCTTTGATTACACATCTTGTCACTTAAGTTAGCAAGGAATATTGTTTACTCAAATTCCAGATGGGCAGCATTTATCACCAAAAAGGAAAAGCCTTCAATGTGTAATTCAGGTGGTTCAAAAGTTTGAGTGGCTCAAAGCATTCAAAGGGGAAGGTTTTTTCTGGATCTATCAAAATGCTTTCGTGCAATTATGCTATGGATTTTTTCCTCTCCACTTCATTCAATCGTGTCTCCTCCAGAAATCTGGACTGAGAGGAGAGTTCCCTTATTAATGGAGAAATTACCGAAGAACCCTTCAAGCATATTTCTTCAAGATGTTGCCACCCTGCTTTCATCTTTTAGCTCAGTCAATTTATGTCACTTTAACTTCTCACAACACGAACAACCCTTTATTTGTTTGTTCTAACTTCTGTCTTTCTGTTGTGTATTCATGAACTTAATATCTATTGAAATTGATCATTTTACCAAAAACAATTTATGCATCTTGTCTTTATTTAGAAGGTCCAAATGTTACCAACGTCTATCCTTTCAAGGCACTTAGGAAACTTATGCTCAAGCAGGTTTAGTGGCCTATTTATTTTTAGCTAATTCTTGAACTTATAAGCTCAAAATTCAGGATATATGACAAAAGACTTGGTTGCTTCACATGGGAGACAATTAATTCTGCAGAAAGATAACGGATAATGCTCTTTATTGAACTCTCTGTGTATTGTTCAAGAGACATATTGACAGCTTCATGCATGTAATTAAGGAGCAATTGATGGCTATAGAACAAACGATTTAAAGCTCACTAGAAAAACGAAGAATATTCAAATCCAATAATCTTTTTCCCTCTTAAGACCTAAATTTCCCATAATTGGCAATCTTCATCAGCAAGGTTCTTAATTTCCGAGATCTCTCAAAAAAATAAAAAAGCATGGCCCTATTATGTTGCTGCTCTTAGGTCGGACTCCAACTCTGGTTGTTTCTTCGGATCTCGCCAGATAAATGGCCAGAGAACCAATAATGACGTCTCTCTCTCTCTCTCTCTCTCTAAAGGGACATGCACTAACGTACTGAATTCTCCTACCTGTGACGTGAGGAAACTTTTATGTTATTAGATCACAAGACCACTTGCACTTCATTTGTATTCTAATATATCAATAGTGTTTCCTCAGTATATAACACTCTTTCCAATTCAAAATAACGCACGTGTTGTCTAAAATTAAGGTAATTTGTATGGCTCTCACGTGGTGAAGTAACTCCATTTAGTCATTTCGGGGTTATCAAGAATAAACAAAATTAATGCAATATAATGCACAACTCGTGTCGTTTCACTTTGAGGAGCCGATTATAAAACTAATTCCTAGTAAACTAAGTAATGACAATGCAAAATTGACAAAGGTAAAACGAGATTGATTGATTTTCAAAACTAAATTAAATGTAATAAAATAAATATTTTTAGGATTTTCAAATAAGGAGGAATGAAAATGTATAAAAGATAGTGATGAAGATGCTCTTGGAAATAGTTTTTAATGACTATCATTGCTCAATTAAAATATTCGGGGAATTAATACACTAAGCTCCTAATTTACCAAACTCCAATTATCATTGAGTCTAACATCACAAGAGAGAGACCTCTACTCTTGAAATGTTATTAAATCATCTTAGTGCAATGAGTTTCTCTAAGTTTTCTAATATATGAAACCCCAATTACCATTGAGTCTAATACTTAAACTCATGAACCCATTAATTTAAGCATTATTAAAATCCTTTAGAGTGTGATTATGAAGTAAGTAATACATTTATGTTCGACTACAATTCCAATCCAATTAAGCTATCTAACAATACCATGTTAAATAAATATAAAGCAATAGAATCATAGAAAAACATATATATAACCATATATGTTGATGAGTACAAATCCTCATTACAAATCTAAAATTACAACAACTCAATTTATAAAATAAAATATAGTTAAAATCATAATCTCAATATATAAATAAATTCTTAAATTTAATAACTCACAAATATAATGAGCTATAAATAAAATAAACTCCCTTTTGAAGCACACGTAAGCTTCAACCATCTCTAATTCATCTCCAAGAGTACAAATTTACCTAGCGATTCATAGCCTATGGATTCAAGAAACAAAATCATTCTAATGCTCACATATACAGCCATGAAATCAAAGGTTAAAATGACCAATTTAATATTGAATCTAGTGGACTTGGAATTTAAAAACAGAAACAGAACAAGGGAGAAATCACGGCAGCAGGATGGAAATTAATGGCTGAATATGAAATTCATGGTAAGAGGAACACGTCCTCATCTAATATCTGGAATTCCAACGACAGCACCGATGAGTTTATGTTTCAGTCAACTCCCCCAGCTCCCTTCTTGCGTTTCTGTCTCTTCCCTTGCACAGTTCCTCAGCTCACGGCCACTCTCACTGCTCTGAATCCCACGGCTCTGATTCTCTTTTTCTGCTGCTTGATTTCGTCAGCCTCTTCTGCGTTTTTCTGTTATTCGGTGGCTGTAGTGGATGATGGCGATGGTGGAGATGAATGATGGTGGAGGTGAAGAGGAGTTGTGGCGGCGCGATATGGTTCTCTCCTCTTTTATTTCATTACTCTCTGGTTCAGCGGTGCTCACCCCCCGCGTTCTGTTCTGGTTCTTTGCTTTATATCGCTTGCAATTCAATTCTCTCTCAGCTTTTTCACGCAGCGTCTGACCTAAAAAAAAAAAAGAAAACGCTGTGTATAAAATATGCCTGAACAGACATTTTGGAAATTCATGGTTTCAAAATAGTATTTCTGAAATTCTACCCCAAACTGTCATTTTCAATTTTAAATCCCATTTTTTTAAAAACACTTGCAATTAAAAAAATTAAGCCAATATTAAGTCCTCACGAGAATCAATGATTAAGAGTAATTACAATTATTTTGATAATTTTATCTTTTTTAATCCTAATTAAATGTATTTACTCGTAATATCAATTTTATCACAAATAAGACATTTTAAACTCAATTAATATAACAAAACCCCTATGTAAAGTGTAGAAATATATAATAAAATTAGGGATTTGTCACGTGACTAGCTGGAGGTTATTATTTTTGTATATAAGCTATTGATGCTTTAACACTGCTATCACTCCATTAAGTAAGTGAAGGGCAAGTTTCAGAACAGATCTGGCTCAAAAGATTCAAGAAGCTAGAGGTTGTTCTTTTGATCAAGTGTAGCCCAAGTAGAAGACATTGGAAGAAATAATCAAGGTCATTTGTATGAAACTCTGATACCATAAAGCAGAGTTCACATGAGAGAGAGTGAAAATTATTTGGGATAAAATGATTTCCTGTATTTTTGCTAGTGACTCTGCACATATGTTCTCCCTCCGGTCCAGTTTATAAGTAATTTTCTCTCTCATGAGGCTGGTTCTTTTTGTAAGCAACTTTCACTTTGTATTTGAAAATGTAAGCTCCTTTTTTATTTTACCGTTATTAAATACATATTATTTTTAATTAATTATTACACACACCAAGAGTTATATTCAAGAGAGAGAGAACTCACTAGGTGAATGAAGTCATCAAAGCATTGGGAAAACATATTTTACTATCTTTCATACTTTTTATACCGTCTCTCTCTGTTTTCATAAATAGGGATATATATGAAAAAAAAACATAGCATTTTTTACATATTTATTACTTTTAACTACCAGTTTGTTTTGCGCAATCAAGGAAAAAATTTTATAATTAGAATTGGAGGGAGTACAAGAGTACAACCGACTTAGCTAGAGGACAACTTGCTATAAACTATACTCCCTTCCATCGAAAATATAAATGTCAGTTGACTTTTTTTGGAGACATTAAAAAAATTAAATAAATTACATTAAAATATTTATATTTATATAACACTTCCAACATATTTTACACAGATTAAGAAAAACCTTAAACTTCATTAATTTGGCCATAAATTCAACAACTTTCTAACTTTATCCATATCTAATATATATTATATCCACAAGAATAAAGTCATCTTTATATATATATATATATATATATATATATATATATATATATATATATATATATATATAAAGACAAAATGATAGTAAAGCAACCCAAGTTTACAATTTAGTAACAGTTAAAATGCTAAAGTAAGACGTCGAGAAATTATGAGATATAGATTTTCGAATGACCCCAATACTAACAATAGAAAAATCAGAGCAAAGCTAATATCTCCTGCTTAATGATACTGATGTTTGATGAGGAATCCAAAGGAAGCTTAAGATGAGAATAAAGTTATCAACACAATAACAAATGAAAGAAAAAAAAAAGACATTTATATCGAAAAATTTAATAAGGTATCTTATAAGTAGGATTCAAAAAATTGCTTTATTCTCTGCCCCATAAATAGGAACGGATAAGCATACGAAAACCTAGCTACTTGTAACAAATATTAATAAGTCTAGGAACATGCGATAATGGGGATGGGCTAAAAAATTAATGAATGAACAAGATCCTCAAATTCAGAATGCCGAAGAGTGTATGTATCATCTTCATTACAGTAAAAGAAAGTTGAAATCCTTGAAAGTTCCCAGGCAGTAAGGTTGAAATCGCGAGAGAAGGAAGATGTGGCAACTTGTTGATTAATGTTCTGCCATGTTTTTTTTTTTATTAAACACTTAATGTGTTGGATGGCTTCTTCTTCCGAAGCTCCACTATCGTTCATGTACCATTGAATATTAGAGAGTACATCCCCTGTCTTCACCTCCACACACACACAGATCAATTCAAAGATAATTAGACCAGAAAAGATTCAAAAGAAAGACAAAAACACAACTTGCGGGCAATAACTCACTACTAGAAAAAACACTTTTAACGTCCTTTATTTGGGACTTTTAACGTCCTTTTATGAGGGGACGCGTATGCCAGTGACGTAGTAAATTTGAACTTTAGACGTCCTTTATTAAAGGACGCTTAAAGGGATGGGTTTAGGCGTCCCTTTGGCCAAAAGGACGCCTAAAGTCCCCGTTTAGAATTTTTTTATTTAAAAATTAGGGAATTTAGGCGTCCCTTTGGACAAAAGGGACGCGTAAATGGTTTTTTTTTCCATACGGTGCCATTTATATTGTTTCTGGCCATATCATTCTGAAAGCAAACAGAAACGTATACACAAAAAGGAAACATACAGCACGCAGTTTATAATTAACAAAACACAACATCCACCTCTAATGAAACATTCATGCACTACATTGTTGACAGAAATGTTGTCCACTAATATAATAAACAACTACTAAGTAAATGTACAGGAAACAATAAACTTCTACAAATCAATGTGTTGAAGAATCCTCCCAGCCAACAATTCTCTGATCAAATTAATGTCTTCATATAAGTAAGCAGCATCATTATCAAAGATCTACAAATTAGAAAATATGATTATACGAAATCAATGAAATTAAAGGATTGTTTAGCAATTCAATTAAAATACAACCAAAATATTATCATTTGATTACCTGTTGAAAATCATTTGTAACGCCACTTTGAATGATATTATACATGTAAAGTATAACATAATAGCCACATTCAGTACCACCTGGCTGTTGAGGGCACTATAAATAAAAAGCAATTGGTTAAAATCAATAACATACATCATTTATAAAACAACTGTAAATAAAATAACTTAAATTATATTGGAACCACATACTTTGGGATAGAACCACTTTGGCTTGCGAACAACTCTACCCTCACGTGACCCGCCAAGCATTCTATATGTTTGGGTCGCGCTACCATTAAAATGTAAAACATTTTAAGTTAGAACCATTAAAATGTAAAACATTTTAAGTTAGAACAATTTATTTAAATCAAGCATTTCTTTAATTAATAAAAAAGAAATAACTAACGTGTTGAAGACTGATTTTGTGTCTTTGTCTGGCTTTTTTGTCAAGGAATCAAACCAATAGATTTCATTGAGGCGTGGGCAAACAACACACAGGCTCCAATGGTAACTAAAACAATACACAGATTAAAATGAAGTTTAGATTAGAAGAAAATTATTTCTCAAACATCCAAAAATAAAATTTGTTACTACATACCCTTGAACAATTGGCACTAGATAACATCGCAATTTGGTCGCTGCCATTGTGAAGCCCACATAATGCGTCCTTTGTGCGACATCATTTTTATCTGATGTCGTATTTGCCGGACACAAGTATCCGTATATATTTGGTCTTTGCATATCAATGCACATGTGGTAGAAGGACCTAAAATAGAAATAAAATGACCAATGAATTATTAAACTTATGAAATCTTGAACTTAGAAAAGAAAAACTAATCAAATGGCAAGTTTGACCCATCCTGCATCTATCTCCTTCAAATGTATAAACTCCTTAAGATCTTTATTGTCGATCGTGTAGGGATACGTCAATTGTGTACCCACAATCCCTGGAGGCATATTGAAGCCGACTTGGGGAATATATTTGTACATCTGTTGGAGCCGTGCTAGAAAGGGCCATCTCAGCGCATGTTGCTCCTCCTATAACCATAGAAAACAAAACCAATTATATTACAATGATGCCAATAAATGTCAAGTGATATGAATATAATTCCTACCATTGGTGGGGTTCCCAACGTGCCAATAAGATATTGAGGCCAAAGGATGAAACCTCCAATTGCCTGACCCAGCGTGGCAATCTCAACGTCAGGGATAGGGATGGCTGCACCTTCTTCCCCCTCATGAACATGTGTCACTGTCACCCTACGTAAATACTGTGGAATTTGATTATGATGGTGGGTGGTAGCTTGTGTGTAAACGAGAGCATCGGCTACAACACGAATCATGTCTGTGGTGTCCAAATAGGGGATACACGATTTACCCAACTCCGGAGTGGCAGAAGGCTGGACCAGTGGTTCTGTTATGTGAGAAGGCTGGCCACATGGTTCTGTACTATGGGAAGGCTGGACAAGACTATGGACAGGAGCGGCAACAACTTCTGGAGTGTGGGAAGGATGGACAAGGGGTTCTGGATTGTGGAAAGCCTCGGTAAAGAGTTGCGGAGTGTGGGAAGGCTGTACAAGGGATTCGTCTGGCGGGTTGTGACTTCCTTTAGTGCTGGGGAAGGCCGGGGATTCCTCGTTTCTAACCCTAGTAGCCTCCATGTGATGAAAATCAAACCACGATTTCATTTCACCACGTAGTTGTGTCATTAGCTCATCTCGGCGCTCCTCTCGGATTTGATCGCGAAGCTTATCCACAAACTCTTGACTGGGTTCAGCTTGTAAAGAATATAACGAGGTTTTACCAAAATACTTCGAAATACCAACTCCCCTTGGCTCCCCTCTAACACGGCCGGGGTATTCAGCCTTTCCAATCGCCGTGGCCAATATGTCCATCCGTCCACTTGGAGTGAACGAACCTTGGCTACTCTGCTCTTCGAGTTCGTCCTGTAGCATACAATTCGTTATGAACAAAAATTAAATGCTAGAATGTGAAAGAATTTCACAATTAATTACTTATGCTATTACTACTTACAATCCTCGAGGCAACCTCAGCAATAGTAGGATTTATATATTTTCCACCCTTAATCCTCCCTGCTTTCCATTTTTTGTGACGTGGAGGAGGAGCTGGCGCTTGCACAATAACGGAAGGATCCGATTTCGCAGCTTCCTTCATTTTTTCCAGCTCTTCTGCCATCATCATCTGCTCCAGCTTCCTGTAGCCACCCCGAGACATGCAATGCTGGTACTGATTTGCTTCTTGCCTCTGTGTGTTCGCCGCACTTAATTCCTGTTTAAGGGAAAAAGGGAAAAACAAGTCATTAGTGCATTAACTATATTGAAATTATAAATTTTCATACTGAAGATAGAAAATTTACCAAAAATTCAGGAGCTTGTCGTTTAGCTACAAACAACCTCCAGTCCTCTGGAGATAGATATGAATATTCCTGATAAGGATCAAGATGACTCTTGTCACCTCTAAGGTACTTCCTGGAGAGCTTATTTTTAAAATCCTTCCAGCGCAAACGAACCTCTCCCATCCAGTGGTTGTACATGTCTGTGGTGTCAGGAACATCGAACGTTTGCTGCAAAAACGGAGACAATTAAACTTGAATAGGAAGAAAGGTCTAAATACATAAAATGTATCGAAAGTTATGTACCAAAATCTGTTGCCATATCATGGCTTTCATCTTTTTGGGAACCTGCCTCCAACTATCATAGATGATTCGGACTTTGCTTCGACCCAAAAAACCAAGATAACTAATGAAGTGGTCTTCCTCAGGACCCATTGGATTCATCTTGGCATCAAACTCTATGTGAACTCTCTCCTGTTCATTGTAGTGGCGCTTCGCCAATACAGCCATCTTCGTGGCACCTCTTGTTCTTCTCGGAGCGGGTGGCTCTTCTTGCCTTCCATTATGCTGCTCGGTGTCGCTCCCTGAGTCACTGGAACTTGACATATTCCTAGACACAAAAAAATCATTGTCAGAGAAACTACATTAAGGTATATTGCAGGTATCTGTATAAACTACATTAAGGGAAAAAAGCACATAGGACATAATATAGTTTTTTATAGTTAAAGGTCTTACTTCATACTGTTTCCCATATTCCTTCACAATGATCATTTCTTGTAGAATAGTCTTCATCATCTACCAACTCGACCTCACTTCCTAAAGGTGGATTTGTTGTCAAAGGTGGTGTGTCGTCAAGGTTGAAGGTTGGATCACCATACTTTTGTTTTTTGCTTTGAAGTACAATGGACATATTTTTATTTGCAGGATCTGTGACATAAAACACTTGCTTCACCTGGCTTGCTAGAATGAAGGGCTCATCTCTATAACCAACTCTTCGAAGATCGACTGAGACAAATCCAAATTGTGGATCTATTACTACAGCAGCATTGCTAACCCACTTACATTTGAACAAAGCAACTTTGAACTTGTTGTAGGTCATCTCCCATATTTCTCCTATACCTCCATAATAAGCCATTGATGCACATATGGGGTTTTTGTCTTTAGAACTGGAAAAGTGCATAGCTTCAGCTTCAACCATCACCCCACTATTTTGCATGGTACTTCTGTCATCTTGCTCTTTTGTGTAGAATGAATACCCATTTATGTCATAACCAGTCCAAGTAACAACCTGAAATGAAGGCCCCCAAGCTAGCCAGTTGATTGTCTCGGACACACCGATCTCATGCGAAACCTTCTCCTCAAACCACTTAACAAATGTCTTATTTTGCTCAATAGCTATTTGCATGTCACCCTTCTTTGGATTCAAGTTCTTCAAAGTCTTTTTGTGCTCATCTATGTATGGCTGAACTTCTTCCATATTATTCAAGATATACAAGTGTGCTTGCAACACCTCTTCACGATCCGCAGTCTTCACTTTAAGTCCTCATGTTCCCTTGCTTCTCCCCTCTTCATGCCGAGACTGTTCCTTTTTACCAGATAGATAATCTTTACAAAAGTCCATAGCCTCTTCAACTACATATCGCTCAACTATTGAGGCTTCAGGTCGATAAGGATTTTTAGAATACCCTTTTAAGATCTTCATGTATCGCTCAAAAGGGTACATCCACCTTAAATAAACTGGACCGTAAAGCCTTACCTCCCTTACTAAATGAACTACCAAATGCACCATTATATCAAAAAATGATGGAGGAAAATGCATCTCTAGTTGGGACAGAATTATGTAACCCTCATTTTCTAGTTCATCCAACTTCTCAGTGTCGATGACTTTGTTACAGATAGCATTAAAGAAAACACACAATCTGGTTATAGTAGTTCGCACTTCTTCTTTCATAATGCCTCTAATGGCTACTGGTAACAATTGTTGCATTAACACGTGATAGTCATGGGACTTCATTCCCACTAACTTCAAATCATCCATTGACACACACCTGCTAACATTAGAAGAGTAGCCCTGTGGGACCTTAATTTCATGCAGACACCCACACAAACTTCTTTTCTCCGCTTTTGATAGCGTATGCGCAGCTGGCTCCATATATGCCCTCCTACCATCATCTCTTAGTTGTGGATGCAACCGATCTCTTATTCCCATATCAACAAGGTCAAGTCTCACGCTCATTCCATCCTTGGTCTTACCTGGGATGTGCAAAAGCGTACTTACAAGGCTGTCACACACATTTTTCTCCACATGCATAACATCAATACTGTGTCTTACATCAAGACAATGCCAATACGGAAGATCAAATAAAATTGACCTCTTCTTTCATATGTTCTTCTCACCCTTAGTCCTTTGATTTTTACCAAAGGTCACATTGACACGTTCTACCCGACTATAAACTTCCTCCCCGGTTAAGGCCCTTGGTACAACTCCATGTTCTGGTAAGCCATCAAAACGCTTTCTAAGCCTACGATATGGGTGGAATCGATGAAGAAACCTCCTGTGGCCAAGGTACACTATTTTTTTGCAATGCTTAAGTTGTCGAAAGTGTGTTTCTCCTTCACAGATTGGGCATGCTTTATGACCCTTCACACTATACCCTGACAAATTTCTGTATGCGGGGAAGTCGTTTATCGTGGTAAAAATCATTGCACGCAACTTGAAAGACTCTTTCTTATAAGCATCGAACACATCCACACCTTCCTCCCATAACTTCTTCAAGTCCTCAATCAAAGGAGCCAAATACACATCGATGTCATTCCCTGGCTGTTTTGGTCCAGAGATCATCATAGAAAGCATAACATACTTGCGCTTCATACATAACCAGGGAGGTAAGTTGTATATTACAAGGAGAACTGGCCACGAACTATGTATACTAGTAAGAGTTCCATACAGATTTATTCCATCTGTACAAAGTCCAAGCCGAAGGTTTCTCGGCTCGCTGCCAAATTGAGGGAACATTTCATCTATCTTCTTCACCCGTAGAGAGTCGGCCGGGTGCCGAAGATATCTTCCGTCACAAATTCTCTTATCAGAATGCCATCTCAACTTCTTCGCTTTTGTTGCGGTCGCAAACAAACGCTTAAACCGTGGTATTATTGGAAGATACCATAACACCTTCGAAGGTTGCCTTTTACTTGTTGTCCCTTCTCTACAACCACCGTCTTTCTTCACTTTATATCGTGATGTTTTACAGTTAGGACACTCACTAAGACCTGCATACTCCTTTCTATACAATACACAGTCATTAGGGCAAGTATGTATCTTTTTGTACTCCATACCCATCGTAGACAAGATTTTCTTTGCCTCATACATACGGTTTGGAAGTACATTATCTTCTGGAAACATATCACACAATAATTCCAATAGTAATGTAAAACTACTATCGGTCCATCCACAAGTTGCCTTTAAGTTCACCAAATGCAATGTTCCCTTCAGTCGTGTGTACTTACTCCCAGGGTATAATGGTGTCTCCGCATCACTCCGCAGGCTGTCAAATTCATGTGCCTGGGCGAAGGATTCAACCTCGGCATCGTGAATCATTTTCTCCATTCTATCTTGTTCTATAACATCCACTAATTCCTTCTTGTGCGACGGAAAATCAGTAATTACTTCCTCACCATGCCATATCCACCTTGTGTATCGAAGATTTATTCCATCACAAAGTAGGTGATCCCTTATATCATCAACATCTCGTCGACTCTCGTTTAAACAATTCACACAAGGACAAAAATACTTCCCATTTTTAGCATGTGTTTGTTTCAACGTTCAAATGACTTATAAGTGCTTATGCACGTAAATCGAGACAACACTCCTCTCACATACTTACCTCGTATAACGTAAATCACGATTGAAAAGATGCTTTTGAAGACTCCAATCGCTATTACAAACACACCTTTAGTTGGAGCATTCCTTCTAGCAAATTCAATAAACTCTTCCACCCCATTCTCATATTCTTCACTAGTTCTCAAAGCATTCATCCAACTATGATCCATTGTTTTACCACCTAAACCATTCCCAATAACACTCAAGTTTATAACAATTGTTAACTATGAGATTGCCTTTTATCACTTTTTTCAAAAAACATTTCGGGATCATTTCCCATTAAGTGTAAGATCCCACAATTGTAATAACAAATGATAATTTTTTATGCTAATCCCAATACTTTTAGTCTCAAATGATAATTTTTTATGCTAATCATTATTAAATATTTAATTATTTAAAGTAATTAAATTTAATGTACATGTTGTCACTTTTGAATTTTTTGTCAATATTTAAAATTTCAATGTTGCCATTTTTTTATAAATGAAATTAAATAATGCTATTAAGGTCAAATTAAAGGACTATAAAAAAAGACATTTTATAAAATTAGGGAACTAAAATAAAAACTTATGTGAGGTTAAAGGACCATATGTGCACAATAATACACATATTTTCAACTCAATTTTTAAATAAAAAATAAAAGAATAAAAATAAGAAATTAAATTTGGAAATTTCAGATTTTAGTGCTCATCACCCTTGATGAACATCGAAACCCCTTCCACGTACATACAAACATACATATATACGTATGTTCTCTGGAGCCCGATCCCTCTTAAAAAGGACAAACTTTAAGCTATTTTTCATAGGATGAGACTGTAACATCCCAAAAATTTAATGTAAGAATTAATTTATGGAAAATAGATAGTAAGCAAATTTATGGAACCTACAAAATTTAAGGAAACTTAAATTTGACAAAGGGAAAAATTAGGACCTAGTGTGTGTAATTAATAGGATAAAAATATACCTATATGTGTATAAAAACACACACACCCACACTTGACAGCACACACACGTACAGCCCATCCATGCATTGTGACTCCTTCCTATCACAACAAACACACACATGTACCACACACATACCTACACATACACCTTCAAGACAATAACACTTACCTACTCTTTTCTCTTCTTTCATTTGGCCAACACATACATACAGCACACAAGCACACCTCACTGTAAATATAATACTCTCTTCCCTCTCCATTTAACGTTCATGCAGCAACTGAAACATAAGAGAAGAAACAGAAACAGAGACCACAAAACGGAAAAACAAAAGAGAAAGACGAAGGAAGAACAAGCTCCAAATCTCACACACAACATCATAAACGTGTTTAGGTAAGTTTATTCTACTTTAACCTTGGATTTCCATTGGATTTGTGGCTGTTTTCTGGGTTGTTTTGCTGCTGGAATGATGAAATTCGCTAAACAGCTTCTGTCATAAACATCAGCAATTTTGTGTCTGTTTTGCATGAGATTTTCGATTCCTTTTCTTCTGAAAACACGTCCCAAAATCTAAGGAACATGTTTAGGAGTATGTAGAGTCAAAATCTTTGAGATTGGAGTCCAAAATCATGGTTGCATGTGACTTTTATCAACTCTGTTTTGGTCGCCGGAAAGTAGAGTTTCTATTGGAAACTTTCAGAAGCTCAAACGGAGGCTACAGATGGATTTTTCATCTGATTCTTTTTTATATGGAAATTTTAGGATGTGTAGTATGAAATAGAATCAAGAAGAGCTCAATTTGGTGTCAAAACGAATAATTTATTAATTTTTGAAGTTAGACTGTCAAAACTGACATTTATCAGAGTCAGTCAGTTTCGTGTGGCTTTATGACCAATCAAATCACATCCATTATTTACGAAAATTTACAGGGAGATAGTAGACATAACAAGATTTAACATGAGTGATAGAATGCATCATTTGGATATCTGTAGAGGAAGTTATGATTTTTGAAAGATGGGTTTAGAAACAGGTGCAATCCTGGACGTCCAGATTCTAGTAGTTGATTTCGTGGTGTTTTCGAATTACGTAATCTTTCCCAATGGCCATGAAAATTTCCAGACTTGAAGTACATAGTCTTAGCTTTAATTGGATATATATTTTGTGTTAAATGGATTAGTATACTAAGAGATATGAAGTTTTGAAGTCAGTTTCTCTCAAACTGTGTTTATGGAAAACAGATTGGTTGTGTCGAAAATTTGGAAAACCAAACCTTAACCAAAAATTATGAAACTTTCCAGACATAAAGTAGAAATTCATAGATTTAATTTGATATGTGGATCACAATTTTTGAACGAGTATATTAGGAGATATGGATTTTCAAAATCATGCTATGTTTCTGGAGACTAATCTGGAATAAGGGTATTTCGAGAAATTCTGGGAGTAATATGATAAAACTGGGTAGATTTTGATATTTTTCCATTAAAATATATTTCAAGAGCTTCATGTAGGCTTTGGACCCAATCAATTTTGATTTTTTTAGAATTAGTTATGATTTTTCAAAGTTAACTGAAAAATCTGTCAATTTGCTGAAGAATAGTAAAATTGCACTATGCAAAATTATATAGTGTATAAGCCACTGAAACTGAGATAATCAGCAGAATATGATTAAAGATAGTAGTAATACAAGTAATAACCAATTAATTTTTAATTTTAATTTATAGGAATTGGTAAAAGCCCGAGCCGAAGAAAAAGTTTTGGATAAACAGTTGGACTGAAAAAGGACCCAGGTAGTAATTCCTTCTTTCATGCACTAAGTGATTATTTATATGTTGTGTATTCCATTTTTTGTAACATGACAGTGTCTGTGGCACAACACGCGAATAAGCCAGGGTCTAAACATATCGTTTGACCATGGACACGAGTTTAGCCGAGGTTGCAAACAGTCGTTTGGCCTTGGACAGTATGCATACAACACGAGTTAGCATTTTATATATCATGGTGCATTGCATATTTATTTATCGCATTTTATATGATTGATTGTACATTACTACTGAGATTCATTCGAATCTCACTCTTTTTCAACATCTAAAAATATTCCAGCAAAGGACAGCGGCTCTAAGGGCAAAACCGTAATTACTGGCGATTGAAGGTCCGGTCCTAGCCAGGAGTTACATCTGATTATCTTTAGTTGTGGAATTTATTTCTTTTGTACTCTGTATCTAATTTTCAACCTATATGAGGATTTTCTGTAATATCAGTAAGTACTTATTATCAGTATAGTTTCACTATTTCTGTTTGCCATCTGAACTACGCATTTATTATATAGCGAATATCATAATATTAAGGGGTTTGACAGAGACTCTTTACTACTCATATCACACTAATTAGTGGTTAAGTTTTTACACATGTACTACTTCTAGTTCCTTATTTAAGAGCTAATTAGAGTTGAATTTGGTCCTAAATATAATACTTCAATTCACTTTGTCCCTCATATTTATCATTGTTTTCCCCAATCATCTTTATTGATTGCACATGTTAAGAGAGTTCACATTAAAGGGTAGTTTTCAATAAAATGGTTTAAGAGTGTATTTTAGAGAAATCAATACACATTGTTGACAAATAATTAATTTAATTAATTCTCTTAATTTACCTGAATTAGTTAAATAGATATTACATTAAAGAACAGATGTAATTTATATTGAATTGAATAATTTTTATTTAGATATAGGTACTATACCTTAAATGATCCGAGGTCATTTAGAAGACGGAAATTAAGTCCTGAGAAGTAAATTAGATTTGACCGAGCGTCAAAGGAATCCAAGTCCTGCTTCCTTATTGAACTGTTTAGCAAGTGAAGATAAGCATGTAGATGGAAAAGAGGTCCACTTGTTGAAATCCATCCATTTTCCAAATTTTCTTCCAGACTCGGCGTTTTCCCACACCATGGCACCATCCTGCCTCAACCAAAAATGCCGTACAGATACCTTGCCGCTGGAAAATTAAATTAAAATGTAATAATTGGTAATATTAAAGTGTCATTTAATAAGTACTTGAGGCAATAATTATATATATGTTTAACATATCACAGATCATATACCCTTTTCTTTAGATATGAATAGACATTGTGCCCCTTTTCTTTCAGAATGTGAGAAGCCACTTCATCCACAAAGTTGTAAATTGCGAAAAATACCACTTTCATGTAATCTGGGAGACTATAATGCCTATAATTAAAAAGCTCTTTAGCATTTTTAGCTTGGCCACCTCTACTTTGGTATTCTTGTGCATGATATCTTTCTCCTCTATATGGTGGAAGAAAACCACCAGTGCAAGAATATCCAAAGTCTACAAGATAAAATGATCCTAAAATAATTGCAAAACATTGATTTAGAAAAGAACAAATAGCATATAAGAAGGATTTTATTTTGAATCATACCTCTAGGAGGCCATGTATGGGAAATTTGCTTCAAGATTAGTAATTGCATCTAACAAAACTTTCTCATCATGGGCACTATCTTCCCATCCTGAATAAACATAAGTGAACATCATATTGAAGTCACATATACACAACATTTTGTGTGATGATTGCCTTTCTTCCTCTACATAATGCTTGCTTTTCAGAAGGTACACAATCACTTATATGTATGCCATCAATTGCACCTACACAATCCTACATTAGAAACACATACAGTTATAATAAAAAACTAATAATAACTAGAACATAAATATCAATAATTAAGATTGAGACTTACCTTAAACTAAGGAAAGTATTTTGAGTTATTTCTAACATGCACAGGTGCCAACTCTGTTGTATCTCATTTTATCAGCTATTTTCCTAATTGACATACTGATCTTAACACTTCCTTAAAGTAGTGTCACTGGTGGAAAAATGACTTTTTAGACAAGGTAAAAATGACTTTTTAGACCCATTTTGGATAAGGTCTTGATACAGACGATCTAAAAAGTTTGTTACTTTTAAGATCGGTTAAAAACAACCGGTCTTAAAAATAATTTTTAAAATCGGCTGTATAAGCAACTGGTCTAAAAAACATGCCTTTTTAGTTTTTAGACTGGTTTCCCAAACAGCCAGTCTAAATTGTATTTGTTTAGACCTATTTAAAAGGTTACCTTTATTTCAATGGAATCCTAATATGCAAGTATTCAACATAACGAATGACAATCATATTAAAGCAAAACAATAAGCTAACCCAAAAATTGCTTAAGCATATATATATATGAGACAGAAGCTCTTACTTAACAAACTCAATCAAAAAGGAAAGGGAATGTTGTGGGTGGATAGAAGAATGAAGGAAGAGAGGAACCTTAGTACTTGAGTACTAAGGGTTAGCTTAGTACTCGAGTACCTCTTCTTATTACTCGAGTACTAAGAAGAGGTACTAACAACGATGCTATAGAACGCGGCGAGGACCAGGCACAATGTTGCTCCTCTCATCGACAACAACACAGATGGCTACGGAAGATGATGCCACAGAACACAGCGAGGACTAGACAACTCTGGTGACACCTGCGTCAATGTTGAGGAGGAGAAGAGAGCTCTGAACCTGTGAGAGACGGTCCGAACTTGAAATACAAATAGAGACCAATTATTTTTCAGTTCAACAACAATGATCAATAGAAGTCCCAACAATTATAAACATGCATTAATCAAACCAAAAATAATTTCTCAGTCTAGCTACAACAATGATCAGGTCCAATTCACCAACAATTCAGTTTAGAAGCAAGTACACATCAATGATAGCAAGCTCCATGCATAACAGTATTAAAAAATGTCATAGAATATATGGTAAACAGATAACGGCCAGATTATAATGGATGCACTATCATATGCACAATTCAGATTCAATTAACAAATTTTCAGTCAAGGCAAGTTCCCTCAATAGAATTCAAAAAATCAATTACTTAGGTCTAAAACTAGTCAAGTTTTGACAGATACAACACAAAAGCGCTTTAGAAACTTGATTTCATAATAGTTCAACTTAAAGAATTTAGTTTAAGACTCTAGAGCATATTTGTAGGAATGAGTGCACTATCAACACTCAACTGGAGCAGAAAATTGGCTTATGAGTCACACTTGTGATATAAACAAATCAAACGAAATTCATGTCATCTTTTTTTTTTGGTATTTTCCAGCAAGCAGTCTCAAGATAAAAGTCTATTTTCATTCACTGTCCAAAATCACAACAATAAATCAATTTAGCTATAATAATGTAGTGCTTAAAGTGGTAGCAAGAATTAATTTCAACCAATTTTTTTCTAAACCAAATTTGGTTACAGCAGAGATAAATTTAATGAAAGGTAGTAACAATATGCTATTGAAATCAAAATTTAGAACCCAACTAAAGACATAGAAGCAAATGTTTCAGCAATTATGCCAACAAGGATGATACAAAATCCAGTTAAACATAACATGCAAGTGCAGAAATTAATTCTAGATCTGATTCACAACCAAATGAATTGATGGAAAAAACATTTCTTATACCAACTACTACAAAATGTAGATTTTACGTCCCTAAAAGACGTCCCTTTTTAAAAAAAAGGAAGTAAAAAATAAAGACGGTGGCATTTTTGTAATTGTGGGTAAGAATTAAGTAACTTTATACGTCCCTTTTTAAAAAGGGACGCCTAAAATCTAAAAAAAAATTAAAAAAAATTATTTTTTTACTTTAGGCGTCCTTTTTTTAAAAAGGGACGTCTAAAGTAAAAAAATTAATTTTTTTAATTTTTTTTAAGACTTTAGACGTCCCTTTTCAAAAAGGGACGCTTAAAGTAAAAAAAATTAATTTTTTTAAATTTTTTTTAGACTTTAGAAGCCCATTTTTGAAAAAAGGGACGTCTAAAGTCAATTTTTTTTTACTTTAGATGTCCCAAATTCAAAAAGGGACGTCTAAAGGTAACGTAAATCAGTCAAATTGATACTGACATCATTCTTTTTAAGGTTATGTCTACCTCCGCAAGCTAGCTTCCTCGATTCAAATTTCAAAACTCTCATTTTCTCTCGAAGCTGAATCTTCCACCACTCTCTTGAAGCTCATTTTCCACCATAACTCTCTCTCTTACTCCCTTTTTTTGGAAAGCCGTCCTCCTCTATCTCCACTACCATCATCTACCGTCTTTCTCTCTTCCTCTCCATTGTTGAAGCTCGTCGCCATTGTTCTTCCTCGATCTTTGATGTTGTTGGTTCCTCCTCCCTCCCTCTCCCGCCGTTGGCCTCCATCCTCCCTCTCCTACTGTGGCCAAAAGGTATGGATAATTACTTTTTCTTTTTATAGGCTAAGTTTTGAACTGGGATTATTGTATATGTATTTTGTTATGTTAAGATTTAGATTTATCTTCATTGTAGATTCATTTTGATTTATCATCCTTCACCAATATTAATCTGTAAGGACATTTTGGTTTATGAAAAACTGTTCGATCTTGTTTCTGTAGGTTATAATTGTTAGGCAGTGAAAAATATAAACGATTTTTTTTATAAAAAAAAACTTTAGACGTCCCTTTTTTAAAGGACGTCATATCCTGACTTTTTTACGTCCCTGGTATAGGCGTCCTTCTTTTTTTGGATGTTAAAAGTGTTTTCTGTAGTAGTGACCATCTCAGAATAAAGACAGACTAGAGTATTATACCATAGTCAAATTTTGGAGGTGTCAAAGAATAAAACACGAACCAGAGCATTATTCAGTAATGTAACATTACCTTCTTTCCAGTGAAAATGGAGGAGCAACGAGTGACAGAGGAAAAGAGGAGTGACGTTGGTAACGAGGAGGAGCTACATCTGACACAGGAAGAGAGGAGCTTCACATTCAAAGAGAAAGAGTGATGGTGGAGTTGAGAAGAAGACACACCGAAGCTCACAGAGTAATTGAGCTTGAAGACTGTTTCAGATACAAAGAGCTCTATTAGGCACGAAGAATAGGGGATTCAAAAATTTCTCCAATTACCAAATATTAGCACCCGAAATGATTGAAATGTGAAAAGGATTTGGAACACTCACCTGGACTAGAATGTATGGCTTCTTGTAGGGCTCTATTGCCTTCTTCCTTTGTAGTGACAATGGAGGAGTAACGAGCGACAAAGGAAGAGAGGATCGATGTTGGTAACGACGAAGAAGCTACAAGCGACAGAGGAAGAGAGGAGCTTCACATTCAAAGAGAAAGAAGGATGATGTAGTTGAGAAGAAACCCACTAAAGCTCATAGAGTAATCGACCTTGAAGACTTTCAGATATAGAGATCTTGGGCGCGAAGAAGAGGGCATTCAGAATTTAGGGCGCTGAAACATCTTTAAGACCGGATATACAAAAGAACCGATCTTAAATCAATATTTTAAGGACAGTTCCCATGAATTGCCTTTTAGACCTGTTGTCACTAATAATCGGTTTTAAAAGAAAAAAATTAATTTTTCAATTTCTCATCTTTTAGACTGGTTATAATCAACAACCAATCTAAAATGTTTTATCTTTTAGACCGGTTATTAGTGACAACCAGTCTAAAAAGTTTCAAAAAATTTTAATTTTTAATTAATCTTATCTATTTTGACTGATTGTTTGAATAACCGGTCTAAATAATATATTTTAGATCACATATTTTAAGAATCGGTTTCAAAAGTTCTTTATAATTATAAAACTGCCATTGGTCATACTTTTTAGATCTTATCCACAATAACCGATCTAAATGTTGTAGTCTAAAAGGGCTATTTTGTACTAGTGTGTGAAACTATTTTAGTAGAATGTTGAAAATGATCTATCCTATGTCCAATATTATGACCTATAATATATAGGAACATTGAAACCTTCCCTTCTATGCTTTGCAAGCGTTGTCCAAGGTCCATTTTTGCCACAAGCATAGGCCTTGGTAGGCTTGCCTAACAAGGCCAAGGCTACTGTGTGGCATTAGATTCTCTGCCAAGGCCACACATTAGTCTTGGATTCCCTGCTAAGGTTATTGTGTGGCCATGAGAGTGGCCTTAGATTCTTTTTTTTAATATAATTATCATTTAATTATTTAATTAAATCATCGAATTCCATTCATTAATTGTTTGTTTTATCTTGCCAATTTAAACCATCTTCCAAAATAATAGATAACTAAAATCTTTTAGTGAGAAATTAATTATTTGTGGAAATATTGACTTGAAATTAAGTTCTTACAATTTAAGTCTTATTTTTAGTAGATTTCTTCTTATTCCAATAATCATATGATAAATCCTAATTTTCATTAAAAAAATATTTTTATTCAACTAAAATCAATTTTAGTAATTATTTACTACTTTTAAATTTTGTATCTAATCCTTCATAAGAAATAATTTGATACCTTAAAAAATACAATTCAACTCCATTTATCTTGTTTTAGGATTTTCCCTGTAAATTTTTAATTATATTTTATTTATTTTTCAAATATTATATTTCTAGAATTCAAGCAATGAATTTATTTACTCCAAGCCTCGAATTTATTAATAAATCTTACATAATGTTATAATTTTTTTTTAAAAAAATTGAAGGGTCTTGGAAGGCGCTTTTTAAGAAAGCTCATTCCAAGGTATATAGCCTTGGGAAGCGCCTTCCAAGACTAAATACTTATGTCATTGGAAGGTGCTTCTCTTGGAAGCGCCTTCCAAGTTCACTTATTTTTTTTTATAACAAATTAATGCCAACTATGACGCTTTCTAACAAAGCGTTAAATGAGCACTTTTTTTTTTAAATAAAGGTCTTTTATGGCGCTTGTTTAAAAAAGTGTCACACATGTCTAACACTAGCTATGATACTTATAATAGGAAGCACTGTATCTTCTAAATATTTTTTTTTTAAAAAATTATCTATGACACTTCTTTAAAGAAGTGTCATAAGAGGGGTGCCACTAAATCCCTCTTTTGTGATAGTGAATGTCAAGGATTTAATTTTTTTTTTATCAATTGTCAATTGTATTTCCATTCAATGTTAGAATGAGTCATGATCATCATCAGCAATAAAATATTATTAATTTTAAATCTTTATGCTCTTGGGAAGAAGAATTTAATTATAAGTTATGGTCCTAATAAAATGTTCCTTTAATTATATATTGCAGCTGGAGAGGATGGATTGAAATAGTTGTGCATAAAGGTAAAATTGAGTCTAAAAATGTATGCATCTATCATGAAATTTGAATGTATCATGTCAAGATAAGTATGCAAAGAAGAATATATTGTTGGGATGGTATAGTGATTTTTTGAAATGTCTTTGATTATGAGATATTTATTCAATATGATAGTTATGAGTTGTTTTTTGTTAGAATTAAAATTAAATGACTCCAAATTTACAATCTTTCCAAGCGGGAAAGAGTACAAATATTGTGTATGATAAAAGAAGATAATAAAAAATCTTCATGCACATTATTGCTGGTTAGTAATTACAATGTAGGTGTAATTATTTATGGTTCTACTACAATAGTATAACTAATAAAGTATGAAATAATATATATCACTACAAAAAAAATGACTTTCAGCGGCGACAAAAAGTCGTTGCTGATGCGACTGTGGCTGAAAGTTTTGGCAACGACAAATATAGTCGCCGCTGAAAGTATACTTTCAGCGGCGACAAATGTCGCTGCCAAAGAGGTACTTTCAGCGGCGACTTTAAATGTCGCCACTGAAAGTCAATATTTAGAAAATAAGGGGAAAATAATAAATAAAGTCACGTCAGCATCTATGCCACCTATCACCTGTCATATCAACCCATGTCACCACCCACTTGCCATATCATATGCCACATCATCGCCACATGCCACGTCGTGCCACATCACTCCATATTTTCACCTCCCAAATGTGCCTCCACCAAGTTCGAACCCCCCACCTTTTGGATGTTGTCTTGAGCCTCTACCATGTGAGCTAAGATGAAATCTCATCAGAATTAAATATATACACACACATAACTGAATATTACACACATACATACAAATATATACAAATATATATATACATATATATATGTATATGTATATATACATATGTATATGTATATATATATATGTATATATATATATCTAAAATTACATATAAAAAATATATTCATATAAACATATATATAAAATATAATATAATATAAATATCTATTTATTAATATAATATTTATAATATTTCCATATAGATAAAAATATTGATTAATTAATATAATATTATTATTTTGATAAATTTTATTTTTTATATTGAGTGTATAATATTATATAATAAATCAATAAATGAGTTTTCATTTAATTTATATCTAAAAAATAAAAAAAATATTATATAAAAATAAATAAAATAAAGCATTAAATAATACTAATCAAAATATTTTTTAAAAAAAATATTCAAAGTTATTGAGGTAAGATGTCATCTATCAAATCATTGATATAATAATAAGATATTAAATAATATCCTTGAGATCCTATTTGACAACTCATATGTAGAATAATATCCTAAGAGGGAAACTACTAATAAATCTAAAATATACTTTGGATTATTCAAATTATATAAAAGATTAAAGTTATAGTTGGAAGTCCTCTTAAATAATATCTTTTATTTGTCTTCTTCCATGACCTAAAATCATTGACAAAATTGTCCTCCAGAGTCCTATGATTTTTTTTAGATAAAAAGTGTCATTACATAAAATCTATCTATAAGGATATCTTAAGTAAGGTATGAAAGAACAAAAAATCTCATATAACCTAATATATGAACCATTCACATTCTTTTTAACTAACATTCATTAAATTGTGGTTTTATTAGAGTGTGTGATTTAGAAAGTTATTTCGTCAAACTATAATAGCATATAAGAAGCACATATTCTTTGACTTATTTTATTCTTTTTGAAGCGTAGCATTTTTCTTTCATTCTTGTTTTGCAACTATGAGGTAGAAAGAAATTGGGTTGAATCATATACATATTTTATAATTAAATAAGTGTAGATTCTAAGCTATATTTAATTAAATTTATCAATATTTTATAACTAATTAATTAGCTTTCATATATTTTATTCTCTTCAATTGATTATAATCATACAATAAAAACTACTAATATATTTTTTATATTTTAGATATTAAATGAGTTAGAATGATTGTTTTTAAGTACACACAACAATGATAAAGAAATCAAAATTGAAATATTTAATACTCCTTCACTTTGCATGTTTGTGTACAATAAAATGGTGGATGCATCGCATCATTCATTTTAAATCAAAATACCAATTTAAACATAACCCCTATGAAAATAAAAACTTATGACCTTATTTTATTTCTTCATAATAAGTATCATATTTAATATTTTGAGAGATTAAATATTATATTTTAAAAAAATATTTTTTATGAGAAAAAAAATAATTGAAAAACTAATACTTTTGGCAGCGACAAGAAAAGTCGTCACTGAAAGTCACACTTTCAGCGGCGACAAGAAAAAGTCGCCACTGAAAGTATGACTTTCAGCAGCGACAATAAATGTCGCGGCTAAAAGTTTCACTTTCAGCGACGACAATAAAAAGTCGCAGCTGAAAGTCATAGTTTCAGCGGCGACAATAAATGTCGCCGCTGAAAGTGTGACTTTTAGCGGCGACTCTTCTTATCGCCACGAAAAGTTAAGTTTTGGTGGCGACTTTTTAGAGTCGCCGCTGAAAGTGGTCGCCAAAAACCAGTTTTTTTGTAGTGTGTGTATATATATATATATATATCAATACGTAAAAGCACCCCGTCATTGCTCGTTTTGGTAATATCAATATTAATGTCAATACGTAAAAGCACCCCGTCATTGCTCGTTTTGGTAATATCAATATTAATGTTTGTGTGATGAGAGTAGAGCTGGGAATCAGAGCTGGTCCTTGACGGGTCAGGGCTTAAAAGGGCCGGCCCTATAGGGCCCGGGGAAAGAAAAATTGCTGTTTTTCAAAGCCCGGCCCGAAAGCATTAGGGCCAGGGCCGGCCCGCAGGGCCAGAAGTCATTTTCATAAAATTTAACTATACGTCTACACACATCATGCAATAAAATAAATACAGTTATTAATTCATAATCAAAGGTAAAACCTATTGTGTACAAGTAATTCATAGTCTCATACAAAATATAAGAAGGCAAAAAGCTAAGCACTCTAAGCAACATGATTATGAAAACTATCGTTTTCATCTTCTTCGTTACTATCATCAATTTCAAGGAATTTTGATTGTACTTCACTTTAAGTAGTAGACTCTGTTTAAGGGGTAAAAATATCAAGAATTAGTAAATTACCATCATATGTAAATTTAACAATTTTTAAGGTTCTTAGGGAGGAGTCAACAAGGGCATGAGTATGAAGGGTAGTAAAATTAAAATAAAAACAAAGCTAAAGGGCCTAACGGGCCGGCCCTCGGCCCTACAGAGCCGATCCTTTTAGGCCCGATTTCCTTTTAAAGCTCCATTTTTCAAACCCGGCCCGTGATTTAAAAGGGCCGGCCCGACAGGCTCGACCCGATTTTCCGGCTTTAGATGAGAGTTGTTCTTCTCTATTTGTGTGATTGTTGCATGCATCAATCTAACAATTTAAAAGATTGGAATAGTTATTCACAATATGACAAATTAGATTTGGATTCGTCATTGGAAGTGGTGCCACATTTAGTGTCAAGAATATCTCAAATAAGATTATCTTTAGTATAAGAATACTTGTGCCTATAAAAAAATAATCATTTCATTAGACATATTTAATTAATGGGTTGTTGATCAGTCATCATTAGAAAACAAAAATTCATTATTATATTTTGGACCAGAGGAAGTTCATAGCGTGGAAAGAGTTCGAGTTGAAATGGGTTTCGTTTGTTTTATGACTGTTCTAGCGTTTGTTTGAATTTGGTTTAATTTCTGGTTTGTTTTCAATTTTTATTTTTGTCGTTGCTTGGAGACTTTGTACTTGTTTTTATGTGGAATGAATTATGCGTTGGCAGGGCGGAAAAAGGGGGAAATAATCCAAGTAGGTCATGTTATAAATTAAACTTGATGTTTAACCCAAAAGTATCATATGTCTCCGTCCACTATTTTTGTATGGACCATGATTTATATTTAAAATCCATTTTCTCGAGTCCATGATCTGTAACCTTCTTGAATGTGGTAGAGAGTGGTTGGAAAATTGAAAGGTGCATTGAATCTCGCGCAATATGCTGGCCAGTGATAGGTGCATGGAATCTGGCATTAAAGTTGGCAGTAATTGATTGGGAGAAAATTTCACTACGCTTATTGAGAATATATAAATAGGTTTGTTTGTTTTAGTTTTTACGATTGTATAAGCCTGATTTATGTAAATCGAGATAAATCTTATCCACATATTTACTTCATAGAGTGTAAAAGTTATCTCGTAAACCGTAAAAATTACCTCGTAAACCATAAATCACGATTCATAAGCACTTATAGAAGTTATCCAACATCCCAAAACTACTTTATGAGACCTTAATGCACTCTAGGATACCAAAACAAAATTAATATTTATGAGTAAAAAATAATTACACCTTTACTTTATTATTTTATTAATAGAGGTTCATAGTCACCAAAGCTCCCGCCACCATTGATTGTTTGGCCGGAGCACAGCCACCAGAGCGATGACACCGGCAACCGAAAAATTTAGTTGTAAATTATTTTATTTTAATTACAAATCTTCATATTTCAATTGTTAATTTGAATATAGACATTTCTATCTATCTATGGGACTTGTTAATTCCTTATATTTCTTATAAATCGTACTATTTTTTTAAAAAAAATTCCTTATTCTAATTGATAAATATTAATTTTTTTTTTTGGCCCAGAGTTGATAAATATTAACATATAAACAGTTTCATTCATTTATGGAACTGGTTAATGGCCTTTTGTTTCATGTAAATCATCTTATTTTCATTGAGAGCTTCGAAGACTATTGACCCTTTTTTGTAAAAAAAAAACACTCAAGTAAGGACATATTTATTTTTTTACCCATAAATTTTAATTTTATTTTAGTCGTTAGGTTTCATAAAGTTATGGGGATGTTGGATATTAATTTTCTACAGTGGGTTGCAGTGAAATTTTACCATTGATTAGTGCATTAAATGATTATTAATTAAGAGTTGTAATAAACTTAGAAGCCTTGCTAAACTTGTACTCCTCTTTCTCTATTTTTTCCTAGATATTAGTTGCTTCTAGTATATTTGACACCTACTCTGCTACTCCTCTCATTCTATTTATAAGGCAGAGATATAATATATATTTTTTGTCTTATTTATAAGGCATATCATTAAATATTGTACATAAATACATAATTTTATCTTTCATTTATTAATGCAAAAATTGTTATTTTCTTGGAAAGTGTGCAGTCAAATATGGGTAAAGTTAGGAAGTTGTTGACTTTATATGGATAAAGTTAGGAAGTTGTTGACTTTTAAGACATAGTTAATGAAATTTAAGAATTTTTTAGTAGGCCTATGTGAAATACTATTGTAATCCTATTTTTAAGGCATTTCAACATATTTCACACAAACTAATGAAAACTTTAAATTTTATTACCTATATTTTAAAATTTAATAACTTTCCAACTTTAAACCTATTTACATTGAGAACCCCACATGGCCCTACAATTAATAATTGGGGAACCTATAGATCCATAAGCAAAGCTTCTTTGGAAATACTACTTGAATGATATTTATTTCACGTATTTGAAGGAACCTAACCATACATATCCTCCAATTATATCTGTCAAATCGTCTGCACTGGTAAGCACATATAATAATTTGATAAGCACATTCCAATGCCCCCGATTTGGGCCTTTTTCCCCTCGTCTGGGTTTCACTCTTGCGGTGTCAAGCTGTACTGTTCAAGTTCTTGGGAGACAACTGATTCTCCTCGTTAGATGGAGATTACTGTGGATTGGTTCTGTGGTGTCCCTGTGTCATGGCCTTTTAATGCTTTGGGAGCAAGGACAGCTTTGGCGTCAACAAGTAGGGGGATTGCGGGGCTTGAAGCAGGGAGGTTTAGAAGGCTTGGAACTGGGTGGTGGCCTCTGATACTGATCTTCGATGGGTGCCGCCTGGGTCCTCGGCGATGATTGATGGGTTGCTGTGGGGATTTGTTGGTTTCACGATCAAGTGCTATTCAATTTAAGATCATCAACTTGTTCTTATTCAGGAGGCTTCTATATGCTATTCATCATTAGCTTACAATACACCTGCTTAGTGTTGATATTAACATTGTTCATTTTCGAGCTAAATATAGGCCAGTTTAGTGTGTATAGTCTTACTGTTCATCTTTAGACTTGAGTTGTGATTCTCTCGTGCATTACTATTTTGACCATGATTTCTATGCTATAGTAATGCATGTTGGTTTCCTTGAGAATATTTAGGACTCAAGGATTTTGATCAGGAACCATCCTTTCATATGTGTTCCCTGAAAGCAGATTTGATGGTTGAATGGATTGCCAAAGCTTTATTAGATAAGTCCCATACCCTAGTTTGTGTATCTCAACTTCATTGCAGTTGTTGACCGTGTTGGAATTTTATTCCTTTTATCTAGATTTATGTTCTTTTAGGAAGCCATTGTTTGTGTTTATTAGTTTGTTTGCTATTTGTTTGGATCTTTCATGTTGTTTAGTTGTTTCTGTTTCTTCTTCTGAGACATTTTACTTTATATAATTGCAATATAATTAGTTTATTTTGTTGGAAAAAAAAATCATCTACACTAACAATACACCCTTTCCCTCCAAGAGTTGATTTTAACTACACAATTTCTAAGAAAATAATTAATTACATAAACAATAATAAATAAAGGTAAAATTACACATTTATGTAAAAAATTTAATAACGTGCTTTATAAATAAGACAAACAATACATACTCTCCCGGCCTCATAAATAGGACCAAAGTAGTATGATAGAAGTGTCTCATAAATAAGACTAGATGAGTATTAATAAAGAGGAGAAACAAATTTAAAATTTTGGGAAATATACTTATTATGAGAGATAAAAATCCTCTAAGTCTCAAAAAGGCATACTCTTCATCAAATAAAAAAATTTAATTTTATTAACGTTGTCTTAAAATTTAACAGTTTTGTAAGATAAAATTATATATTCATATAAAAAATTAAATTTAATGATACGATTTATAAATAAATACAACTAAAAAAAATCTCTCTCTCTCTCTCTCTCTCACTCTTTCTCTCTCTCTCTTCTTATAAACAGGACGGGTGTATAAATAATAGGTGGTGCTTTTATTTCATATAAAGTGAAGCTTAGTTCAATGATCTCCTGATCAGATAAAAAGATAATAAGCTTACAGGGGATGTCAGATAGTTTCATGGAAAGATCCACGGCCGTGGAATTACTACAAAATCAAAACCTACACCCGTCTATATTGTGGGGCCTCATCCTCATAAGCCCAAGAAGCAACAAGCCTGATCTGCCTCCAAGTGATCCAAAATTACCTATTATTTGGCAATCTTCATCAGATAATAGGAACACACCCTCGCCGGTCCGCATACTCTGCTTAGCTAGCGAATGTATGAATAAGACATGCTCATCCCTCAAATATGAGGGAAGCCATTTTATTTATTTATTTAAATTAAATTATATGCTACATCTAAAGTATTTTTGATACATATTATTTTAAATTAATTAATTTCTATTGTATTCAGAATCCAGGAATATTTTTTAGTACCAGCCAATGTCTTGAAATTTTTCAATAACATTTAGTATATCAACTTAATTAGATTAATTAATTTTTAGTGCATCATAGAGCATGTTTTTAGTAGCACTCATCATTAAATGAAAAACAGATATTTTATGGTGCTGGAAGCACTATAAATTAATTAATTTAAGATACCAGGTGTTATTAAAAAAATACTTTAAATTGTTAAATACAATTTAATTCAAATAAATAAAAAAATTGAATATTCTCTGCAAATCTTTTGAATGAGGAGGGAACGTGGATTCACTCCCTCCCATATCTCTCTGATATCTCTCTCACACAAGTATGGTCCTCTTACGTTGCTGTAGTTGGATCAAATCCCAGTTTTGGTGGTTTCTTCCACAGAACTTGTCAGAGAAATTTTCACAACCAACGACGTCGTTTTCTCTTCCCGTCCCTCATCAACAGTCATAAAAATCTTTGGATCTATTTGGATCTGCGGTGGCTCGTCTTTTTTTTTTTTAAAAAAACTTTTATCTATCTATTTCACACAAAAAGTGTGGCCCTCTTACGTTGCTGTAGTTGGGTCAAATCCCAGCTTTGGTGGTTTCTTCTACAGAACTTGTGTGAGAAATGATCACAACCAATGATGTCATTTTCTCTTTCTCATCCTCATCAACAATCATAGAAATCTTTGGGTCTATTTGGGTTAGCGGTGTCAAAGGTAATTTTTTTAATTCAATTTTTATAAAAATCAGATAGGATAAAAATTAAATTATAAATATAATTTTTATTTAGATTAGCAGTGACAGAATTGACTTTTTTTTTTAAAAAAAAAAAACCAAACTTTTGAGCTTCTTCTCAAAAACTGTTTTTTTTTTTTGGGAAAAACCAGTTATCAAAACGCTAACTCAAATACTCTAATTTTCAAAAAGTCAAAAGCCACATTGATTTTTTTTTTTTAAAAAAGCTAACATCCCAGACAGGCAGTTCTATATACAATGGATGCAAGGACCTGAGTTTTACTCCCTATGGCGAATAGTGGAAAAAACATTATGTATGTTTATAATAGTGATTGAAGATTTCAAAAGTGATTTTTAATCGTGATTTACAGAATATGAAGTAAGTTATGTGGTGGGGGTTGTCTCGACATAAGTGCATAAGCTCATAGTTCGTTTGGATTAGTTTATGAAAGCTTCATAAATGCTTATAAATCGTGATTTACAGAATACGAGGTAGCTTTTACGGTTTATGAGATAGCTTTTATGGTCTACGAAGTAAATATATGAAGGAAATTTATCTCGATTTACGTAAATCGGGCTTATAAAATAAGCCCGATTCATAAAAGTTCATCCAAACGAGCTCATAAGGGCCTTTGAATCATTTAGCTAAATTAAACAAGCAACTAGATAATGCTTGTTGTTGTTGTTAGTTGTTGCTGTGGTTATAATTGTCATTACTTGATGATATGTGATAATAGGTTACGCGTAATTTATAATAAAAAAAAAGAAGATAGAATACACAAGAACAAGAACACTAAAACTTGAAAGGAAATGTTAAGCAAGTCATGAAGAAATTCATTAATCACAAATGATTGTTTATAAGAGACAAATGAACCCTACTAGACCAAAAACTCTTACTAAAGTTAACCTCTCTTTTTATTTGGTGGGCATCAATAGTCTTTCACACTCAAATCACTTACTAAAACCCCTATTTTATAAAACTGAAGTGACTAACCGACTAATTAAGGTTAATCTCTCCTATCACAAGAGTTTGAAAAGAAAAAAACTATACATTTTGCTTTCAAAGAATGTATTAAGAGAAGTCACGATTAGTTCGACATTAAATTAAAGAGGCATACAAAAAGATAAGGTATGTTCATTACTATGTCTAAATTCAACATGCCCCCACTGATTTAAAAAAAAAAAAAGGAAAGCGTGATATATATTGTTAGGTAGGGAAGGAGCTGTTATATATTTTTGACTTTATTAACGATTAATTTGAATTAGTATTACAGAAGTATATTTATATAAGTTAAAATAAAATTTACCTCATATATTTATCTCATACTTTATTAGCTTAATAATGCATGTCTTTACAGTGAGAGTTCCTTTCTATGAACATGCATGCAAATTTATGTCCATTATTTGCCTGAAGGGAATGAATCTCCCACACACGTACACGCATGATCTGGAACTTCATGATGCCCCCGCACGGCGGCACAACCTAGCACCCGCGTACACTCAACTGTCAAGGCCCCAATCAGTGTTGTCACAACCTAGTACACTCAATTGGCCTACAACAACCTAATACACTCAATTGGCCTCCCGCCACTTCATGGGAGTCTCTGTCGAGGCCCCAATCAGTGTTGTCACAACCTGCCACACACACCTGCTCAACCTACCACACACGTACCGTCAATTGGCCTCCCAATAATCTTCAAGGGCCCACCACGCCCCCGGGGATTGCTTCTAATCGATCTAAAAGATGGGCAAGGAATGTTGGTCCTCAAATAAAATTGGTTTTTGTTTTAAAAAATACTCCATCCATTAAAAATTGATTAAGATAAAATATTGGATGTTAAAAAAATATTTTAAATATGGGATGTTATTAAAAAAATATTTTAGAATACTAGTGTTGCAGGAAAAATATTTTTGAATGTAGGACTAAAAATTAATTAATTTGAGACACTGGATGACAAAAATATTTCAAGGTATAGCATGCACTATAATCTAAATAAATAAGAATATATAAAAAAATTTAAAAATAAATAAAAATGATCCCACCCCAAAATAAAAATGAATCTAGTTAGCGACAGAAAAATTTTCTCACTAAAATTAGCAACAGAATTTAGAAATAAAATTGTTCCATCATTAAATTAACGACGAAATTTCTAATCTACTATTTTTTTGTAGTGCTGGGATGCTTCCCGCTCAATTGTCCTCCCAACAATCTTCAAGGGCCAACCACTTCACGGGGATGCTTGCTTAAATTTTTAAATACAAGAACGATGATATTAACTAATTAAAATTTGAGTATATTTCATCAACATTTAATTGTAGATTCACCCTTTAAATTTGTTTAGTCAGAATTTTTTATTAAAAATGAAACTAATGGAGTTAAGATTAAATAATTAAAGGTGTACTTTTTAAATTTAAGGGACCAAGTTGAAATATGATATAAACTTAAAGAACTAAATATATAGTTTAGCCTATATTTTATTAATCCAATATTTCATTATTTGAATAACTTGTCTATATATAGACACATATATTGGTAGTCGGACCATCACTCTTTCTCCAACTTCCTGTATAATGATGGCTCTTCTTATTCCCCAAGTAGCTTCTTTCCCGTATGCTTCTCTCACTAAAAAGCTTTCTCCGAATAAAACATCCTTTTCTGGTACAATCCAATGTAAAGCCTCATCAGCTAGTGTTTCTGATCAAAATCAGCAAGTTTCTCGTCAATCTGTAAATTTCAAACCTGACTTTTGGAATCATGATTATATTCAGTCCTTGGATAATCAATACAAGGTATGATCAATTAATTTCATTCTTATAGTTACATGCAAATGCAATATATAAAACCTCATTTTCCATATCAATATATTCCTTCTAATTCTTAATATAAGATATATTTATACCTAATTTGATTAGATTAAGGAAGTTAATTAAGTTAATTAATATGACATGTATTTTATAAAACACTCTAACTATTTCCTTAATTCCCCCATTCCCTCCCTCCTTGATTGTTGTTAGGAAGTATCAATAGTGATAAATTAAGAAAAGATTGACAAATATGAAATTTTGTCTTATAATTAGGACCATGATTAAATCCCCAAATATATCTTATATTAAAGAGTGGAGGGAGTATTTATGTGCATGATCACTGGCCAATAATTGAACACCTTGTCACCAGAAGAGAGGCAAAAAGTAATACTACCTCCTGTATATGACCTTTTTATCTAATTTATTTGGGGAGATTAAAGAAGTTAAAAAAACTACTTAATTTTAGAATGTAACATGATTTTTCTAAAATACTTTTGTGTATCATTAAATTATATATCAATTTATAAATAAGAAAAATTAGTTTGAAGATGAAAATTTATTTCTGAACTAAGTCTTATATTTAGAATCGGAGGGAGTACATATCACAGATAAATTAAAGAAGAGAAAGTGTAGTTTTATATAGATAGTAAAGAAATTATAGCTGAAGACATCGATTAAATCTAGCAACTTTATTTTTTTATTCACCGAAATGCAGGACCAAGCATATGAAGAAGAAAACAGAAAACTTAGGTCAGAAGTAAGGAAAATGCTTTTAGAAACAGCGAATACTCTGGATCAGCTTGAGTTTATTGATACCTTACAAAGGCTTGGGCTTGGTCATCATTTCAAAGAAGAAATAAACAAGATCCTCGGAAATATTTGTAATAATGTGGATAAGTTCAAGAGCAAGCAGAATCTACGTGCTGTAGCGCTTGTGTTTCGACTCTTAAGGCAGCATGGCTATGAAATATCTACAGGTAATTACCATTTGAACTTTATATTAATAAAAAAATTTCAATCCTTTGCATATTTATATATGGAGGATCTTAAATTACTGACTAGAACTATTTGCTTCTGTGCAGATGTCTTTGATAGCTTTAAGAATGAAGAGGGTGATTTTGAAACAAGTTTATCTGAGGATATCAGGGGAATACTTTCATTATATGAAGCTTCATTTCTTTTAATGGAAGATGAAAATAATTTGGATAAAGCTAAAGATTTTACTTCAAAATCTCTTGAAGATTTTGTGAGCAAGAACCCAACACATGAACTGAAATCCCAAGTGAAACATGCTTTGGAGGTTCCATTACATTGGAGGCTACCAAGATGGGAGGCTCGTTGGTTCATTGGTGAATATGAAAGAATCCCTAATATGAATCCCACCTTACTTCATCTTGCCAAATTGGATTATAACATGCTTCAAGCCATGTACCAGGAAGAAGTCAAGTCTAATATAAGGTGAGATATGTATACACTTCATGAGTCTAATATAAGGTGAGATATGTATACACTTCATGCAATTATTTTTCCGCTAAAATTAATACTGGGAAAATAAAAATTCTAACTATATGACTTTGTATTCAATTCTCTCCTTTTATATATATAGAGCAAAAAAATTACCAAGATGATTGAGTTTACATGGACAAAATATAAGTTTTACTTGTTCATAATTATGTGCTTGATTTGATTTGAAGATGGTGGGAAAGAACTGGCTTGGAAAAGAAGTTGAAGTTTTTCAGGCGTAGGGTGGTGGAGAGCTATGTTTGGGGCCTTGGAATGCAAGATGGGCCAGAATTTGGAAAATTAAGAGAAGTCATAGGAAAGCTTTTTGTCATAATAACCCTAACAGATGATATGTATGATGTTTATGGTACTTTGCAAGAGTTAGAGCTCTTCACTGAAGCTATTATCAGGTTTGCCTATTTCCCTTCCTCAATTAAAGATAAATTAATATTTATAATATTTGATTCCTTAACTTTGACTTGTGTTTTATTCTAGTTCTTTCAAATTTATTAATTTTCTTGTAAATCCTTTAACCTTTTTATATGGTGAGTTTTTCTAATTCTTAACATCATTAAATAATTTAACGAAAAAAATTATTTACATATTTTTTTCCAAAAAAAGGAAAATAAATAATTTTAAATTAGTCCAGTAGTTGTAAAACTACTATATTGAGGCACATAATAAATAATCGAAACCTTAAAAATACTTTAATTCTAGACATTAAAATTAGAACATCAAAATAAATAAATTTTATTTGAAAAAGGAAACACTTCGCATTAAGCATTTATTATGAGAATTTGAAAATAGTTTAACAACAAGAGAAGTTCAATATATAGTTCTTATACTTTATAATTATTTACTTTAAATTTGTAATTCTAAAAATTTTATTAAATATTTTTAAAATTAATTATTTTAGTGTTGTTATTTTTTTCGTAAATCAATATATTTTTAATGTTTTATTTTGAAGACATTAATTATTTACTTCAAAAATGAGAATATTTAATTATAATAATTGTATTAAATAATTCATATTAATTTTAATAAGTGAATATTAATTATGCAAGTTATCATGATTCATAAACTGAGTAATTTGACAATAAATTTGATTTTAAACATGATTGTTATTATAATTTCAAAAATATTCTAATTATTTCAATTTGCTAATACTTTTTACTTAAATATTTTCTCTTTAACTATTTGTCTTCCTTACCATATTGATTGTGATTTAATATAATTATAGGTGGGATGCAAATGACTTGGATAGTCTCCCAGATTACACGAAAGTGGTATTTTTCGCAATTTACAACTTTGTGGATGAAGTGGCTTCTCACATTCTGAAAGAAAAAGGGCACAATGTCTATTCATATATAAAGAAATGGGTATATTATCCGTGATATGTTAGTTATATATATAATTATTGCCTTAAGTACTTATTAAATGAAACTTTAACACTACTAATTTTTACATTTAAATTTAATTTTTCAGTGGCAAGATGTCTGTAAGGCATTTTGGGTTGAGGCAAGATGGTGCCATGGTGGGAAAACGCCAAGTCTGGAAGAATATTTAGAAAATGGATGGATTTCATCAAGTGGACCTCTTTTCCATATTCATGCTTATCTTTACTTGCCAAACAGTTCAATAAGGAAGCAGGACTTGGATTCCTTTGACCCTCGTTCAAATCTAATTTACCTCTCAGGACTTAATTTCCGCCTTCTAAATGACCTCGGATCATTTAAGGTATAGTACCTATATCTAAATAAAAATTATTCAGTTCAATATATACTACATTATTCTTTAATATAAGATCTATTTAACTAATTTTTTATAAATTAAGAGAATTAATTAAATTAATTATTTGTCAACAATGTGTATTGATTTCTCTAAAATACACTCTTAAACCATTTGTATTGAAACTATTATTTAATGTAAACTCTGTTAACATGTCGAATTGAGAAAAAAATGATAAATATGGGGGGATAAAATGGATTGAAGTATTATATTTAGGACCAAATTTAACTCTAGCTAGCTCTTAAATGAAGAAATAGAAGCAGTACATGTGTAAAAACTTAACTACTAATTAGTGTGACATGAGTGGTAAAGAGTCTCGTACTGTGAAACATAGCTTAAAGTTTGTTCTTTTTAAGAGGGATCAGGCTCTGAGAGTATGTATATATGTGGAAGTGGTTTCGATGTTCATCAAGGGTGATGAACACTAAAATCTGAACTTTCCAAATTTATTTTTTTTTGTTTTATTCTTTAAAAAAATTTATTTTAATTGTATACATAATTTAAAATAGATATTTTCACCAGTAAGATTTCTAAAAAAAAATTATTTAAAAATTATCAGTTGAAAGTATGTGTATTATTGTGCACATATGGTCCTTTAACCTCACATAAGTTTTTATTTTAGCTCCCTAATTTTATAAAATGTCTTTTTTTTATAGTCCTTTAATTTGACCTTAATAGCATTATTTAATTTCATTTATAAAAAAAATGGCGACATTGAAATTTTAAACATTGACAGAACATTCAAGAGTGATAACAAGTACATTAAATTTAATTTCTTTAAATAACTAATAATGATTATTAGCATAAAAAATTATCATTTGAGACTAAAAGTATTAGGGTTAGAGGACTGAAAAAATACTTCACAATTTTTTTTTAAAAAGAGCAAATTCAAACTTTGTACAAAGTTATTGCCCGCAAGTTGTGTTTTTGTCTTTCTTTTGAATATTTTCTGGTCTAATTATCTTTGAATTGATGTGTGTGCGAGTGTATAGCGTGAGGCGAACACAGGTGATTTACCCTCTGCAATTCAATGGTACATGAACGACACTGGAGCTTCGGAAGAAGAAGCCATCCAACACATTAAGTTTTTAATATACAAAACATGGCAGAAGATTAATCAACAAGTGGCCACATCTTCCTTCTCTCGCGATTTCAACCTTACAGCCTTGGAACTCTCAAGGATTTGTACTTTCTTTTACTGTAGTGAAGATGATCCATACACTCTTCAGCATTCTGAATTTGAGGATCTTGTTCATTCATTAATTTTTGAGCCCATCCCTTTTATCGCATGTTCCTAGACTTATTAATATTTGTCACAAGTAGCTAGGTTTTGGTATACCTATCTGTTCCTATTTATGGGGCAGAGAATGAAGACATTTTTTGAATTCTATTTATAAGGCACCTCATTATATATATTTTTTCATTATGTACAGTTGTTCCTTTCATTTGTTATTATGTTGATGACTTTATTCTCATCTTAAGCTTCCTTCGGATTCTTCATCAAATATCAGCATCACCAGATAGGAGATATTAGATTTGCTCTTTGATTTTTCTGTTGTTAGTATTGGGGTCATCCCAAAATCTGTATCTCATAATTTCTTGAGGTCTTTAACATTTTAGTTGTTACCAAATCGTAAACTTTGGTTGCTTTAACATAATTTTGTCTCTTTATATATATAAAAAAGATAACTTTATTCTCATGAATATAATGTATATTAAATATTGATAAAGTTAAAAAGTTGTTGAATTTTTCGCCAAATTAATGAAGTTTAAGGTTTTTTTTTGTAATATGTGTAAAATATGCTGCAAATGTCTTATATAAATATAAACACTTCAATGTAATTTATTTAACTTTTTTAATCTCTTAACAAAAAAGTCAACTAATGAAAGGGAGTATAATTTATAGCTAGTTGTCTTCCAGCTAAGTCAGTTGTACTCTTATACTCCCTTCGGTCCTATTTATAAGCAATTTTCTCTCTCATGGGGCTGGTCCTTTTTATAAGCAACTTTCATTTTGTGATTGAAAATGTAATTTTTCCCCCTATTTTACCCTTATTAAATACATATTATTTATAATTAATTATCACATACACCAAGAGTTATATTCAGGAGGGAGGAGAGAGAGAGAACTCACTAGGTGAATGAATTCAACAAAGCATTAGGAAAACATATTTTACTATATCTCATACTTTTATACATTCTCTCTTTGTTTTCATAAATATAGGCAGGCATATATGGAAAAAATAGCTTTTTTGACACACTTATTGCTTTTAATTATTAATTTTTTTTGCGCAATCAAGAAGAAAGTTACTTATAAATATGACCAGGTAGAGTATATATATGTAGAGTCACTAGCAAAAATGTAGGAAATCATTTTATCCCAAATTATTTTCACTACAACTTTTACTCTCTCACATGTGAACTTTGCTTCATGGTATCAGAGCTTCGTAATTTCCACTCTTGATTATTTTTTTCAATGTCTTCTACTTCGGCTACTCTTGATAAAGAACAACTTGTAGCTTCTTGAATCTTGTGAGCCAGAGCTATTCTAAAACTTGCTCTTCTCTTTATTAATGGAGTGATAGCAGTGTTAAAGCATCAATCACTTGTAAACAAAAGTAATGACCTTCAGCTAGTCACGTTAGAGCCATACAAATTACCTTAACTCTAGACTCTTGTTTTTAGGCAACACGTGCGTTATATTGTATTGGAAAGAGAGTGTTATATACTCATGAAACACTGTATTGATATATTATAATACATATGACATGCAAATTGTCTTGAGATTGGTGACATGAAAGCTTCCTCACATCACAGATTGGAGAATTTAGTACGTTAGTGCATGTCCCTTCAGAGAGAGAAAGAGAGAGAGAGACGTCATTATTGGTTCTCTGGCCATTTAGCTGGCAAGGTCTGCAAAAGAAACAACCAGAGTTGGAGTCTGACTTAAGAGCAGCAACATAAAAGGGTCATACTTTTGTTTGTTTGTTTGTTTTATTTTTTGAGAGATCTCGGAAAGGACCTTGCTAATGAAGATTTCCAAGTACGGGAAATTTAGGTCATAAGAGGGAAAAATATTATTGGATTAGAATATTCTTCGTTTTTCTAGTGAGTATAACACTCCATTTTTAATCACTAATATTCCTCCTATATAATTAATGCACTTAAGGGAATCAAATGGTGAATGATGGTGTGCATAAATTTACAATCCTATTTCAATTGTCAGTTACACACAATTCGCCTTAGCAAGGACACGAATGACCAACTAATGTCCACGAAAAAGCCTGCTAATGTAATCAAAATTGGGATATGAAATGATATGACTAATGGCCTATTATACATGTCAAAAATTGGTCAAACCAAAGGAAAGGAGCCAGAAATGACTCTCCGAGATAAATCATAAATTGTAGGGTAAAATGGTAATTTTGCCAAAAAGTGGGAAACAATTATTTTTCCCTAATCTTCCTAATAATTTTGGATATATGGGAACTAAAAAGAGGGAGATGACTATTAGATAATTAATAAGCCTATATTGGTGAATTATTATCAAGTAAGGCCAACTAGTCAAAGTTAAAGGACAAAAGTCAACAACTTGCAAGATGACAATGGGATAATTGAGATCAATATATTTATCTCAATTCCCATGCAATTTCGGATGAGAAAGTATGAAGGAAGGAAATGAAATATTGAACAAAAGAAATTACATATGTGGACCAATAGGGAATTGCCACCTATGCTAAGCAATTTACTAACTTAATATAACCAAATCCCTTCAATTCTCTATTCCATTCCTCGTGCAAACAGAATCGAGAGAGTGAGAGAGAGCTGTTGAGGCGGTGCAGAACAAGAATCAAGAAAGGGAGCTAGGTTTCTCCTAAACTCAAGGTAAGGAAGGCAAGAACTTGTTATTCTTGCTTCTTAATCTTCCCACGATCTCTCCTACTCACTTTTTCTTCTTTGAAACCATGGTTTTTCAAGACAACTTCCAAGAGGGGGGGAGTTCAGACGTGCAGAGAGAGAAAGTTGAGGAAATCAAGGTAAACCTCCAAACTTGATTCTTATGCTTTGGTTGATGCTATTAGTGCTATTCTTGGTTTGGTTGTTCTTGTGAATGGAAGATGCTAAAACCTAAAGGACCATGTTGTCCAAGTTTCTCCAAACCTTATCCAATGAATGTATAAATAGCTAATAGTTTGATTATAAGTAGAAAGGAAGTGATTAAGTAAGAGAAAACGAGAAACCGACACAATTTTTTTGAGAACCTAAAATCTAAGCCCTGTCTTGGACATGATAAAGGAGATGGAATTTAATAATTTTAATACTTCCATTGGGTTTAGATGATAAAATTGTGTGGGGTACATGTTAATGATTAAGTGAGAAAAGCCCCAGAATGAGAAATGACTAAACTACCCCTTAAAACTCAAAGGAAAGGGCTACTAAGGACATTTTCATCATTTAGCCCTGAATTTGATCAATTTGAGGTCAAAAATGGATTCTACATGTAAAATTGTGTAGGAATGACCCGAGTCATAATTTCTAGTGAGGTTCAGGTAGACCGGGGCAACATGGGCATTTTGATAATTTAGCATTGTAAAGCTAAGTTAACCAATATCATGAGAGTGGAGTGAGGTGTGAATGAGTAATAACTCATCTATGGCATATTTGGATATTGTAGGATTTGGGGACAGTCCAAAGGCTAAGACTTGCCTGAGCTCAAAAAAGCGAGAAAATGACTCTAAAGGAAAACAACCAGGTAGTAACATCATTCTTACAAATACTATGTGATACCCATTATGAATGTCATACATTGTAATATGAGCTAGTGTCCTAAACACACCTAATTAGCCGTGTTGTGGTCAGGGACTCAACTGGGGCACTAAGTTGATCAAGGGGAAAACATATAGTTTGACCTTGGACAAGTGTACACACAAAATGTTCGATCATCTTATATGACATGACATTGCATATATACTTTCACATTTTATATGTATGTAAGCATGTAGCTATTGAGATTCCCTCGAATCTCATTTTTTCCAAACAAAAACCATTTCAGCTGAAACAGGTAGCTTAAAAGGCAGAGCGACAGCTACTCGTGATTAGGGTCTCGGAGCTTTTCGTTGTAGCTATAGTTGTATTGCATGTACTTTAGAAAACTTATGAGTTTGAATGAGTTGTACATGTGTATTTATGTGTTATTAAACCCTTTGGGGAATCCTCCTGTAATGTATAATTGTACCGAATATCAATATGTTTCTGCTGTGGTGTATGCTTTATGAATCATTATACTTTTGGCCCCACAATTATTTATGGGGAAAAAGGGGTCTTACAGTGAGCTTATTTAGTTTGTTTTATAGCCATTAATTGCTCCTTAATTACATGCATGAAGCTATCAACATGTCTCTTGAACAATACAGAGAGTTCATAAAGCATTATCCATTCTTTCTGCAGAATTAATTGTCTCTTATGTGAGCCTACCAAGTCTTTTGTCATATATCCTGAATTTTGAGTTTATAAGTTCAAGAATTAGTTGGAAATAAGTAAGATACTAAACCCACTTGAGAATAAGTACCCTAAGTGCCTTGAAAGGATAGACAATAGTAACGTTTGGACCTTCTGAGTAAAGACAAGATGCATAATTTTTTTTGGTAAAATGATCAATTTCAATAGATATTAAGTTCATAAATTCATAACATAAAGACAAAAGTTAGAAGAAATAGATAAAGGGTTGTTCTTGTGTTGTAAGAAGTTAAAGTGACATAAATTGATTGAACTAAAAGATGAAAGCAAGGTGGCAACATCTTGAAGAAATATGCTTGAAGGGTACTTAGGTAATTCCTATTAATGAGGGAACTCTCCTATCAGTCCAGATTTCTAGTGGAGACATGATTGAATGAGGATAAAATCCATAGCAGGATTGCACGAAGGCATTTGATAGATCTATAAAAAACCTTCCTATTTGAATGGTCTGAGCCACTAAAACTTTTGAACCACCTGTCCTTGAAAACATATCCATTAATTACACATTGAAGGCTTTTCCTTTTTGGTGATAAATATTGCCCATCTGGAATTTGAGTAGACAATATTCCTTACTAACTGAAGTGACAAGATACGTAAATAAAGATTAGCTAAATGCCAAATAAATTAGTAGATTGGGAAATAATTTTATTTTCGTAAATTATGAGTACGTAAGGGTAATTTTGGAAATTACACTCAGAATTACAAGAAATCCTCCCAGAGAGATTCATAAAGGTAGAGAAAAATTTCCTAGACTATATTTGAGGCATAATTGAGATATAAATGAGAAAATTACCTTAAAAAAGTACTTTAAAGATTTTGTATAATCTTGCTTAGGAAAGAATAATATTTTTCTTATATAAAGAACCTCAAGAGCTTAAAAATGACATACTTAATACATTCCTAATTCTTAAAAAAGAAAGTTGTGTAGTTCGAATGATATTTGAAAGTCCCAATAAATTAACTATTATTTTGATAAAAAGACAAACATAATATAATTTCACTCTCAAGAAATCTAATAAAACACATGCATACACACATTGAATTGAAGAATTTGTGTGTTTAGGTACATACCGTAAGGTGAGTCATCTCAAATTTAGCTAAAGCTATTTTACTGATAAAAATTAAAGACAAACTTACTATATATCAAATTCTCAAAACATCTAATATGATATATCAGAGTCGTTAACTTGAGACCCAAAAAAACAAAAAAACAAATACAAGGTTGGGGACTTGAAGCCTTCAAGGCTCAAAAGGAAAGAAGGATACTTTTATAATATGTTAAAAAAAAGTCTCATATCCATTAATTGAAGATATGTAATGTTAAAATAAGTCTTATAAAATTCTCTTAAGCTAAGTCTCTCTAATTCTCTGCAAAGAATTATGCAAATAACTTCTCATTAATATATATTAAGTTTCATGATTCTTTACAGAGAATCGAAGAGTTTTAGCTATTCACACATAATACTTATTCATATTAACAAGCAAGCTTTTCATTGGAGAAAATATAGGAAATTACATGCATGTTTAACAAGTGTTTGATTATACCTGCCATTCAAAAGAAGGAGAACAAGATATCATCACATGCACTGAGAAGTATATTCAATATGGAGACAGATTTGCATACTTGCATGTTCAGACAAATTTATCCCAAGCCTATGGAGTCATGAATCTATAGTCCTGTAATTGCTACTCAATTGATTCCAACAACTTATATGGATTAATACAACTTTCATCATTGAATCAACCTTTACTAGCTTCTGGATTTTATATCACTGCTACAGAATTGTTGGCATTTGATAAATATTTTTGCCTATATGTGAGGGTGGAATGCCCCTTTTACCATTCGATAATCGAGGGCGAAAAGCATATAAGACTCATAAAGTGTACAACACAGTGGAAACATATTAATATATGGTACCAGTTTACATTACCAGAGGATTCCCCCTAGGGTTTGATAACACATATATATACACATGTACAAGGAAACAAACTCAAAAGTCTTAAGTACATGCTAAATTACTATAGCCGCATACAAAGCTTCGGGACCCTAATAATCCTTGTTGAATAGCAATATGCTTACATACATATAAAATGCAAAAGTAGATATACAATGTCATGTCATGTAAGATGATCAAATGTTGTGTGTGCACACTTGCCCAAGGTCAGGGGAAAATATTTCTTGTTGAATTTCTCTGGGAACACCTCCCACGTCAAGGGAATGTTTCATGCTTGTAGAATTGCTTTAGTGCTTTCCCACCATTGATCAGCCTCACCCTCCAACTTATAGATCGCTAAATAGGCTTTAATGTCGTCAGGGCATTCTAAGATTCTGAAGATTTTCTCTAAATGAGATAGCCAGTTCTCTGCATCTTTAGGATCAATCTTCCTTGTAAAAACAATCAGCTGATGTTGATTTATTCTAGTTGCCCAGGTTTGCATACTCTCAACTTCAACAATCGGAACCTTAAGCACCACTGGCTCAGGCTCTAGAGGCTATAAATGACCTTCGTCCTGTCCATCAGGATTATTATGGGCTTCTCCATCGGCATTATGCTTTTGTTGCCCTTCTCTTATTTCATTTCAAAGTTTGTTTAAGGTGTTTTGTTGTTCCAGCATCATACCCATCAATTGTTGTATCTGGTCAGGCTTAGCATTAGGTCCCTAATTATCATTTCCATGTCGACCTCTACCTCGACCTCTACCTCAGCTTCTACCTTGGCCTCTACTATTTCTTCATATACGGGCCATCTCTATAATTGACTCTACATAAAAATAGAGAGAGGATGAATCTCATATGAATGCAAGGGCGTTTTTGTCCTTTCATAACAATTTGGGTATATGAATTTGTCATACATAGTATTTAGTATGATCACATATTTCACATAGCATGTATATTTAACCCATGTATGATAGTTACTAATCACATTAAAGCATTGCACAAAATCACTTTTCATATATTGCTCACTTATCTCTGAACTCGAGTTTGGATTCAAGAACTTGAGTTCTGACCCATCACTTGAGTCCTCAAGGAATTAATTTGGAGTGTAGAAGTGGGAGTTTGTTCTAAAAAGCTCTTGGATATCATCAAATAAACATGCACTTGAGTTTAACATTCAGCACTCGAGTTCTGGGGATTTCACACTTGAGTCTTGCGAGTTCTGGGAAGAGAGTTTCTACCTGAGAGAATCCCAACTTGCCAAATAGGTTTTGCACTCAAGTTCTGAACCGATTGTACTCGAGTTTGGTTCCTGCACTCTTGCAAGTTCTTTCCTGGAACTGCCTAAATTTCTCATTGTAGTCGAGTTTAGTATCACAAACTCAAGTTCTAGCCCCTAAATTCACCTATAAACTCGAGTTCCTTAGCTCACACTTAAGTTCATCAGTTATGGATAGCTGATTACACTTCAGAAATCACTCCAAATTAATTCCTAACTTATTCATTCCCTGTTTTCCACCTTGATTAATATCCTTAGGTAGTTTCCAACTACCATACCTTCTATCCCATGTAAACTAGACCATATCAATACCGTATTTTCCAAAACTACTTTATGCTTATGTATATACTTATAGCTCTGATACCAAAAACTGTAATACCTCTTTTACCATTCGATAATTGCAGCCAAAAAGCATATAAGACTCATAAAGCGTAGAACATATTAATACATGGTACTAGTTTACATTACCAGAGGATTCTCCATAGGATTTGATAACACATATATATACACATGTACAAGGAAACAAACTCAAAAGTCTTAAGTACATGCTAAATTACTATAGCCGCATGTAAAGCTCCGGGACCCTAATCATCGGTAGCCGCCGCTTTGCCTTTTGAGTTGCTTGCTTCAGCTGAAATGGTTTTTGTTTGGAAAGAATGAGATTCGAGGAAATATCAATAGCAACTTGCTTACATACATATAAAATGCAAAAGTAGATATGTAATGTCATGTCATGTAAGATGATCGAATGTTGTGTGTGTACACTAGCCTAAGGTCAAACTATATGTTAGCCCCTGAGTCGACTTGGTGCCCTTGTCGGGTCATTGACCACAACATGGTGAATTGGTGTGTCTATGACACTAGCTCATGTTATAATGTATGATATTCATAATAGGCATCACAAAGTATTTGTAAGAAGGATGTTGCTATCTGGTTGTTTTCCTTTAAGATCCTTTTCTCGTTTTTCGGAGCTCAGGCAAGTCTTAGACTTCAGACCGTTTCCAAGTCCTACAATATCCAAATGTCATAGATGAGTTATCACTCATTTACACCTCATTTCAATCTTATGATATTGGTTAACTTAGCTTTACAATGCTAAATTACCAAAATGCCCTTATAGCCCTGGTCTATCTGGACCTTATCAGAAATTATGACACGGCTATTCCTACACAATTTCGCATGTAAAATCCATTTTTGACCTCAAATTAGTCAAATTCAAAGCCAAATGATGAAAATGCCCTTGGTAGCCCTTTCTTTGAGTTTTAAATGGATAATTTGGTTATTCCTCATTCTGGGGCTTTTCTCACTTAATCATTAACATATACTCTAGACAATTTTATCATCTAAACCCAATGAAATCATTGGAATTATAAAATTCCATCTCCTTTACCACGTTCAAGATAGGGCTTAGATTTTAGGTCCTCAGAAAAATTGTGTTGGTTTCTCGTTCTATCTTACTTAATCACCTCATTTCTACTTATAATCAAACTATTAGCTATTTAGACATTCATTGGATAAGGTTTGGAGAAAATTGGACAATAAGGTCCTTTATGTTTCTTTTCCTATCATTCACAACATCAACCAAACCAAACCAAGAATAGGACTAATAGTATCAACCAAAGCATGAGAATCAAGTTTGGAGGTTTACCTTTGATTTCTTTAACTTTCTCTCTCCTTAACGTCCAAACTCTCTCTCTCTCTCCCCCCTTCTTGGAAATTGTCTTGAAAATCATGGTTCCAAGGAAGAAGAAGTGAGTAGGAGAGATCATGGAAGGATTAGGAAACGAGAATCATAAGTTTGTAAGCATCCTTACCTTGGATCTTGAGAAACCTGGCCTTTAGTATGCTTCAACTCTTTCACCGCCTCTCAGCTCTCTCTCTCGTTCTTGTGTTCTATTCTTGCATGAGAATGGAATGAATGGATGAAGGGAATAATTATATTAAGTTTAGTCAAATAACTTAATAGGTGGCACTATTCCATTAGTCCACAAATTTCATTTCTTGTAAATTATTTCATTTCCTTCCTTGCTCTTCTTCATTCCACGTGGAGCATTAAAAAAGAGAGAGGGAATTATGGATCTTAACTATCTCATTGTCATCTTGCAAGTTGTTGACTTTTGTCCTTTAACTTTTGACCTTTTGACCTTCCTTGATAATAATTTATCAAAATAGGCTTATCAAATATCAAGTAGATATTTCCCTTTTTTTAGTTCCCATATATCCAAAATTATTAGGAAAATAGGGAAAAATAATTGTTTCCCACTTTTTGGAAAAATTACCGTTTTGCCCCTACAATTTATAATGTATCTTGGAAAGTCATTTCTTACTCTTTTCCTTTGGTTTGACCAATTTTTGACATGTATAATAGGATATTAGTCATATCATTTCATATGCAAATTTTGGTTACAATAGTAGGCCTTTAGGTGGACCTTAATTGCTCCTCTGTGTCCTTGCTTAGCCGAATTGTATGTAACCGATAATTGAAATATTATGGTAAATTCATGCACACCATAATTCACCATTTTATTCTATTATATGTATAAATTACTTTGGAGGAATATTGGTGATTGAAAATTGGGGTGTTATAGTTCTCCCCTCCTTAAATAAATTTCGTCTCTAAAATTTGTTACAAGTATTGACTCATAAATTCTAGGAAACGCTTATGTATGTCTTCCTCAGACTCCCATGTAGCTTCTCTAGGAGATAATCCCTTCCACATTACTTTGATGTGCTGGGATTTGTACACACAGCAGAAGAAATTAACGGTTTAAAATTTTTGAATCCTGAACACCGGATCTATCAACAGCGTTTAGACTGAGTAATTAGAATAGTACCTTTATGATTTTGGCGCTTTCAATCTCTAGGAATCAACACTTCTGATCACCTCTCTCTACTAGTATCCACACGAACAAGACTCAATACGGCAGCGTCCTAGCGCCTCTAATCCTCTTTAGGGTTTCTTGCGGCTCTCTCAAAATATCCGTACAACCAAAGGTTCTCCAGCCCTTCGAATTTTATAACTTTTGTGGGCCGTATTAGGTTTTTCAAAATTAATCTGAATTAATTTTGAAATTCAAATTAAATCAAATAAATCTAATTTGATTAAATCTGTGAAACATATTTAATTTTATCATATTTATTTAATCTAAATAAAGAGCTAATAGATTTAATTTATCTTTATAAATTAAATCTGAGATACGATATCTCTATTAATTTTAATTATTTAATTTATCAAATAAATTAAGTATAAAAATAACATTATATAATAATAATATTATCTATACATACAATATATATATATATATATATATATATATATATATATATATATATATATATATATATATAATCTATCATCCCTAGATTAAATATTATATTAATTGAATCTTAGACAAATCTTAGATTCAATGAATTTGAACATTACAGCTTATGTTAGGCTATTCTTGTGTGTGACCCTGTAGGCCCACATGAAGTTGGCAATGGGCCAATACTGTAATAGCCCACAAGTTGCAAGCGGCCTCTAGCAAGACATTACGACCACGCAATTCATGTGAGGATTGATGATACGATGCAACCTATTATACAACCATGTCACGTCCCTTTTTGTCACACGATATTTTGATCAAGGATAAGGCATGGACATTGTCATCCTCCTGTTCCTGACTATCACTTTCTCGATTCTTGAGTAGCCTAAAATTAGAAATAGAAACTCCTTCCTATTACAGTATGGCTATACATTTCTCAGACTCACTCATTGAGGGGCCCAGTAATATCTCTCACTAATGTGAGGGACAAATTCCATCTTAACCATTCACATTCCTCTTTATGAAAACTCCTAAGCCTGATTGTAGCTTTTATCATCACTTGGTCAAAAATGGCTTTTGACTAGGTCAAAACTTAGCAACTCTCATGCAGGAATCCATGATGATCTCAGGTCAGAGGGCACTGTGACGTGATTATATATATGAGATAAGCTTATGACTTAATCCATGCAACTTTCTCATAGTGGGTCGGTCCAGTACTTTGTACTCCTACAAGTGCCTAAGATTTTGATTCATATCTCCATACCTCATCAAAGTCATACTGGTCTTATTTTATCTTTGCTCCCGCATAGATAACCGACCAGGGACATTTAGGATAATCTTTATAGTTCATCCAAGGATACAATTATCATAATAAACATGCAAATGATATGATAACAAAATGGAGAAATTCTTAAATAACAATAATGTTTAAAGTACAATAATTGGCCTCTAGAGCACAATTTCCAACATGATGAACGTGATACTTCGGTATCTCAATTGTTTATCCTGCTGATCAATAATTCGGTCAGGTGTGACCTCAAAATTTATGTTTAAATTCTTTTGAAATCTTAAAGGTTGGAAGCTTGATTTAAATTCATTCTTACATAGAATTGTCTTATAAAAGAACGAGTATAGAAGAAAAATATTATGAGAAACTGAGATTGCATATTTTGGTGAAGATGCGAGAGGTCATAGGAATTCAAGTGAGTTGCCCATTTTATTTTATCGTTTGTGTAGTATTTTGAAATGTCAGATTATTTAGGAATGTCAAAATTAGTAGGAGTGATCAAACTTATTGAGAATGATCATTTATGGAAGATTCACACCTCAAATTGTGGTAGAACATTAGTTTTATATGGCATTTACCTTGTTGAGTCTCAATCTATCAATGGATTGAGTTGAGACTAATGGTAATACAAATTTTGCAATTTATGGCAACTACGTAATGTACTTTAGGAAATTTAACTAGAATATAAATGTCAAGAGTGATCATAAATTCTAAATGAAGGAATTAATTCATAATAGATATAAGGTAGGCAACATAAATTTATCTGTAAAGTTTCTAGTATATGCAACATTAAGTAACATAAATCAAGTTGTTTGTTGTATCTTTTCTGAGGAAATAATTGATTTAGTGAGATATTTTCTCTTGTATTCATGTATAATTCCTTCCATATTTTCATGATAGCTAAATGTTTATTTTGATTTTGGATGTCATCGGTATCTTTCCATTTTGAACACAAGGAGAGATATGTAACATCCTTATTTTTATTTCTAGGATATAATTATAATTTGGAAATAATTATTTATAAAAAATGAATTTAGTAGGTAATTTTTGAAATAAAAAGGGGGGATATGATTAAAATATGTTAATAATAATAATAAATAAAATAATAAAAATAAATAAAAAGTAGAGGCATTGAAAGTAGCGCCATCCGCTTAAAAAAAATGCAAGTGGCGCTGAAATTGGCACCACTAGAAAAAAAATGTCACGTTGTATTTTATATACCCCCTCAATAATCACTTCACGTAAGTGAAGTGATTTTCGAAAGGGTAAAAGACAAGACGCTGATAAGAGTATTTTCGGTCTTTGGGAATCACAAGGTACTTAAAATCACTTCTAATTACAAAACTTCTTTCTCAAAAAATGTTCTAAATAATTTTTTCTTTCTTATGATAGTAACTTTGTGCTAATGAGAGAATATTTTAAGATTGGGATTTTGGGTAAGTTTTGAGTTTTGTCAATATATAACTATAAAAATGTAGAGGATGATTAATAGTTAATTTTAATTAGTTTACTTTTGTTATTTAGTTGGTATAAGACTTTATAAAGAATTTTCTATATAATTAACCTATAAATAATTCTATATTAGACTTTTTAACTGGCTAAATTTAGATTAAACAATTTAATTTAGTTATTGGAGGCATTATTGAAATTTTAATCAGTTTAGTATTGTAGATCTTGAGTTATATGAAATTGTAAGTTATGATTTGATATTAGGATTAGAGTTTGATATGGTTTTAATTATGTGGATATTTCAAATGTTGTTTAATAATTAGGTTATGTTCATGTAAGCTAGAAAAGATATTTAATTGATCTAGGATGTTGATATTGATAATTTTATGACTATTAGAGTTAAGGTGATTAGAGAATTATTGTTGTTAAAGATTTTATTGAGTGAAATAGAGTTAAGAAATTTTAGGGATTTTGATTTTTAAAGGAATTTGAGGAATAGATAAATTGTTGTTATTCCTCTATGAAGATCAAAGTAAGCTAATTATGAGAGTTATTTTGTATTAGTTAGAATTTATTACTAATTTTATTAACATGTAATTATATATTTATTGTAGAGTGAATTTAGCTTGTTGAAATTGAATTATCTCAAGTATAATTGTGAAGAACTCAAGGTAACCAATTTTCAATTTATCTTATATGTTTGTTGATGTGATTATAGGTGTATATTGGTATTTTTAATTGCTATAAATATGTTATAGTATTTTTATATATGAAAATTGTATAATAATAGTATGAATTATGTTTTTAGTAAACTTATTAGTTAAGTGAGCCTGAATGGTTTTGAATGATTGTTGACATATAGCATTGAATATAGAATATATGAGAATAAATTATTGATATTTATGATATTCAGATGTTGAATGTGGTGAGTTGTGATTGTGGGAGGTTTGATTCTTTTATACTACATGGTATAGCCGCCACTATGCATACAGAGGATCACTTTGACATTCTTAGGGCCATTGGTATCACCCTTTCCTTTGGTTGGGTTATAATGGTCAGCTCAAGGGACATGTGACACCTTTCCATATTTAATGCAAAAGGGAACCCATAGTCTTATATGAGTTTTGTAGCCTTTGGATGGGTTATAGCTCATTATTGGAGAGCTTAGTATAGTCTTGTCAAAGAGACTAATCCTATTTTATATTGTAGCCCATAGGTTCTATCAATAGTTAAGGAGGTTATAAGGATGGTTAAGGGAGTTCTATACGTATTAAATTGTTCTCTTGAACTATTAACATTTTTGGAAGATTATACCTCATGTATGTACTTATATTTTGCTCACTTAACTATCTTATAGTCATTCCCTACATACTTGTTACAAAAGAAGTGGTTACTAGGTCCATGTGACTCATCCCGTCAATTTTTTTTTGGTAGGTAAGAGTTCAGGAGGTGTACTAAAGGGAAGGTACACGAGACTTAATTTGACATCAATCGTATGTCTCATTTAGTTACATAAGCATAATGTATGCCAAACTTAAGGCCTTTTTTGAATATGTTGTATATGTTGAATACTCTACTGTACACTGGGATTTGTGATGTGGTAGAGCCCTTTGATGTGTTGTTTATTATATAATATTACTTAATGTTTTTGATGGAGTGATTAATTTTATAGTTATTTGCAGAGGTTGTTATAAGATACATTTATGAATTAGTAGAGATGGTCACAAGCATAATTAGGTGTTTATTTTTTTATGAGTAAGTCTCACAATAGTGATAGTTAAGGTATGATAATGTGATTACATATATGACCATATTAAGAATGTTATAAGTCTTATTTATATCAATAGATTAATGGGAATTAAGTCATCTATCTAATATAAAAGGATGATTCATTTATAGCTTGTGTATTTTGACTTAAGGTGTTACAAATAACTAAGTCATTATTGTTTAAAGTTGTGATATGATAGTTAGGTGTAGTATTCTTTTAGAATGCATAAAGAAATTATTCTCAAAACATTTGAGAGTATCGTAAGTAGCATATAATCACAAGCATTTGAACATTCATAGATAATTATGGCTGTTGTGAATAGCATCTATAATGAGAATGTAATCAGATTGTCCATATATTTCTAATATCATCTTATTTGTCAAACCCTTTAACATTTCGATATTCACGTGGCGATAAGCATAAAGATTCATAAAGCATATAAAGACAACGGAAACATTTGATATTAAGTACAAGTTTACATTATAGGAGAATTCCTTATAGGGTTTGATAAGTATATACAAAAATGTACAAATCATTCAAAAGTATATAAGTAAATGCAAAACAACTATAGCTGCAACAAAGAGCTCCAGGACCCTAATTACCGGTAGCTATCGACTTGTCTTTTGAGCTGTCTGCTTCAGCTGAAATGTTTTGTTTTGAAAGAATGATATTTAAAAGAATCTCAGTAGCAACATGTTTACAAACATATAGAATGCAAAAATAGATATGCAATGTCATGTCATGTAAGATGATCGAAACTATATATGTACACTTGCCTAAGGTCAAACTACATATTTGCCCCTTGGTCTACTTAGTGCCCCTGTTGGGTCCTTGACCACAACATTACGAATTGATATGTCTAGGAAACTAGCTCATGTTACAAATAATGACATTCATAATGGGCATCACATAGTATATGTAGGAAGAAGTTACTACCTGGTTGCTTTCCTTTAACAACTTTCCGTTTATTTGGGCTCAGGAAAGTCTTAGACTTTAGACTGTCACCAAGTCCTACAATTTCCAAATACACATTTTATGAGTTATTACTCATTCAGACATTACTCTAATCTCATGATATATGTTAACTTAGCTTTACAATGCTCAATTACCCAAATGCCCCTATAGACCCGGTCTACATGGACCTCACCATAAATTATGACTCAGCCCATTCCTACACAATTTCGTGTGTAGAATCTATTTTTTACCTCAAATTGGTCAAATTCAAGGAAAAATGACAAAAATGCCCTTGGCATCCCTTCCTTTTGGGTTTTAAGGGATAATTCAGTCATTTCTCATTTTGGGGCCTTTCTTACTCCATCATCAACATATACCCTACACAATTTTATCTCCTAAACCCAATAGAAGTATTAAAACTACCAAATTCTATCTCCTTTACCACATCCAATATAGGGCTTAGATTTTAGGTTCCTAAAAAAGTTGTGTCAGTTTCTAGTTTTCTCTTACTTAATCACCTCCTTTCTACTTATATTAAACTATTAGCTATTTAGACATTCATTGGACAAGGTTTAGAGAAACTTGGACAACAAGGTCTTTTAGGTTTCTTCATCTAACTTTCACAAAAACAAGTTTAGATGTTTACCTTTTAATTCCTCAACTTTATCTCTTCTCAACGACTAACTTCTCTCTCTCTCCTCATGGAAGGATTAGGAAGTAAGAATCACAAGATTATAAGCTCCCTTATCTTTGATCTTGAAAACCCTAGCCTTTGGTATGCTTGAGCTCCTTTACCGCCTCAGCTCTCTCTCTCTCTTGTTCTTTCTAGTTCTAATTTGCACGAGAATGAGAATGAATTGATGAAGGGAATGATATTATAATTAAATTAGTCAAATAGCTTACATAGGTGGCACTTTCTCATTAGTCCATAATTTCATTTATTGTATAATTATTTCATTTTCCTTCTTCTCTCTTGATCAGCTGAAAATGAGTAGAAATTGAGAGAAAAATATTGATCTCAACTATCCCATTACCATCTTGCAAGTTGTTGACTTTTGTCATTTGACTTTTGACTTTTTGACATTCCTTGATAATAATTCATCAAAAAAGGTTTATTAATTATCAAGTAGTAATTTCTCTCTTTTTAGTTCCCATATATCTGAAATTATTAGAAATATTAGGGAAAAAGAATCATTTCCCACTTTATGGAAAAATTACTGTTTTTCCCCTACATTTTATGATTTACCGAAATAAATCATTTTTTACTTCTTTCTTTTAGTTTGGTCGATTTTTAACATGTATACTTGGCCATTAATTATGTCATTTTATGTTCCATGTAGGAGGCAACCTATACCATACAAAAATGAGGACTACCTAAACCTTCCATGTAGGAGGTATGCAAGAACAACAAAAATACATGAAATTAAACTCTAAGATGGTCTCCTCCAATGTGCCTTTAAATCCTCTATTTATAGATGAATTGGGTGTAAGAATTTCCACATGTTAGGTAAGAATTTTGACTCTAAGCCACCAATATTGACTTTGTGACCAACTTACTCTTTGATTGCAGCTAATGTTTAGCAATTAAAACATTGGAAGCTCACTTTATTGTCTTCATGAAAGTTGTAGATATGGATCTTAGCTTGAAAACACATGCAAGAACTCCTCATTTCAATATTTGTAGCTCCAATTATGGTCAAATTAGTGGACAAAGGTCAGACCTGGACAAAATCATGTGCTCAACTACTAAGCAAAATTAGGAGCTCTTAAGGACAAAACTGGGTTTTTGCCTCAACATAAAAGTTGTAGGAATTTTTTTCAGTTTTCTATCCATATAAAGAACGTCAACATAAAAGTTGTAGGAATTTTTCTCAGCTTTCTATCCATATAAAGAACGTCCCAATTCGACATCTAGAGCTCCAGATATTTCCTAAAAATTGAAATAGGGTCAAAATTTAGTATTTTCCAATGAATTCTATTTTATGTCAAATCATTATTTATTTATCAATTACACTCAAATTCATTACATTAAGCTCAAATTTCATCAAAAAATGCTTCACATAAGGGAAAATAAATGTGCAGATATTTTACTTTTCAAATTCCCCTACACTTTGTTCTTGGACGTTCTTGGACAAGAAGGATTGACTAATAAGTACTTCCAACAAAATTAGAAGTGTCAAGTTATAAATAAGGATACAATTAAAGAATAAAGAGATTATAGTATTCTTGAATCAATAAAAGTATAAACTGGTAACTTCATTTGAAAATGAATGAACCAAATTCATAATTGTGACTCGTCCTCTAAATATCTTAAGTGTTTAAGGCACTACTAGAAAAAACACTTTCAACATCCCTTTTCTGGGACTTTTAACGTCCTTTTATGGGGGGATGTGTATGTCAGTAACATAGTAAATTTGGACTTTAGACGTCCTTTGAAAAGGGACGTGTAAAAGTAAGGGTTTAGGCGTCCCTTCTTTCAGAAGGGACGCCTAAACCTCAAACTTTAGGCGTCCCTTTTATGAAAAGGGACGCCTAAAGTCCTGTACTGAAACTTTAGGCGTCCCTTTTGTGAAATGGGACGCCTAAAGTCTTGTACAATATGTTTAGAATTTTTTTTAAATTACGGACTTTAGGTGTCCCTTTGCCTTAAAAGGGACGCCTAAAGTTTACATTATGTGTCCCTTCTAGCGTAAGGGATGCCTAAATGTTTTTTTTAAAATACAGTGCTATTTGTATTGTTTCTAGCCATTCTGAAAGCAAACAACAACATAGTCTCCTTACAGAATAAGGAAACATACAACACGCAGTATATAATTAACAAAACACAACATCCACCTCTAATGAAACATTCATGCACTACAGTGTTGACAGAAATATTGTCCACTAATAAACAACTACTAAGTAAATATATAGGAAACCATAAACTTCTACAAATCAACGTGTTGAAGAAGCCTCCCAGCCAACAAGTCTCTGATCAAATTAATGTCTTCATATAAGTAAGCAGCATCATTATCAAAGATCTGCAAATTAGAAAATATGATTATACGAAATCAATGAAATTAAAGGATTGTTTAGCAATTCAATTAAAATACACTCAAAATATTATCATTTGATTACCTGTTGAAAATCACTTGTAACGCCACTTTGAATGATATTATACATGTAAAGTAGAACATAATAGCCACATTCAGTACCATCTGGCTGTTGAGGGCACTATAAATCAAAAGCAATTGGTTAAAATCAATAACATACATCATTTCTAAAACAACCTTAAATAAAAGAACTTAAATTATATTGGAACCACATACTTTGGGATAGAACCACTTTGGCTTGCGAACAACTCTACCCTCACGTGACCCGCCAAGCATTCTATATGTTTGGGTCGCGCTACCATTAAAATGTAAAACATTTTAAGTTAGAACAATTTATTTAAATCAAGCATTTCTTTAATTAATAAAAAGAAATAACTAACGTGTTGAAGACGGATTTTGTGTCCTTGTCGGGCTTTTTTCTCAAGGAATCAAATCAATAGATTTCGTTGAGGCGTGGGCAAACAACACACAGGCTTCAATGGTAACTACAACAATACACAGATTAAAATGAAGTTTAGATTAGAAGAAAATTATTTCTCAAACATCCCAAAAAATAAAAATACAACTACATACCCTTGAACAATTGGCGCTAGATAACATCGCAATTTGGTTGCTGCTATTGTGAAGCCCATATAATACGTCCTTTTTGCCACATCATTTTTATCCAATGTCGTATTTGCCAGACGTAAGAATCCGTATAAATTTTATCTTTCCATATCGATGCATATATGGTAGAAGGACCTAAAATAGAAATAAAATAACCAATGAATTATTGAACTTATGAAATCTTGAACTTAGAAAAGAAAAACTAACCAAATGACAAGTTTGACCCATCCTGCATCTATCTCCTCCAAATGAAAAAACTCCTTAAGATATTTATTGTCGATCGTGTAGGGATACGTCAATTCTGTACCCACAATCCCTGGAGGCATATTGAAGTCGATTTGGCGAATACCTTTGTAAATCTGTTGCAGCCGTGCTAGAAAGGGCCATTTCACCGTATCTTGCTCCTCCTATAACCATAGCAAACAAAACCAATTATATTACAATGATGCCAATAAATGTCAAGTGATATGAATATAATTCCTACCATTGGTGGGGTTGCCAACGTGCCAATAAGATATTGAGACCAAAGGATGAAAGCTCTAATTGCCTGAGCCAGCGTGGCAATCTCAACGTCAGGGATAGGGATGGTTGCACCTTCTTCCCCCTCAAGAACACGTGTCACTGTCACCCTACGTAAATACTGTGGAATTTGATTATGATGGTGGGTGGTAGCTTGTGTGTAAACGAGAGCATCGGCTACAAAACGAATCATGGGGGCATCTAAATAGAGGATACACGATTCGCTCAACTCGGGAGTGGTAGAAGGCTGGCCCAGTAGTTCTGTTATGTGAGAAGGCTGGCCACAGGAGTCTGTACTATAGGAAGGCTGGACAAGACTATGGAAAGGAGTGGCAACAAGTTCTGGAGTGTGGGAAGGCTGGACAAGGGGTTTTGGATTGTGGAAAGCCTCGGCAACGAGTTACGGAGTGTGGGAAGGCTGTACAAGGGATTCGTCCAGCGGGTTGTGACTTCCTTTAGTGCTGGGAAAGGCCGGGGATTCCTAGTTTCTAACTCTAGTACCCTCCATTTGATGAAAATCAAACCATGATTTCATTTCACCACGTAGTTCTGTCATTAGCTCATCTCGGAGCTCTTCTCGGATTTGATTGTGAAGCTTAGCCACAAATTGTTGACTGGGTTCAGCTTGTGAAGAATATATCGAGGCTTTACCAAAATACTTTGTAATACCAACTCCCCTCGGATCCCCTCTAACACGGCCGGGGTATTCAGCCTTCCCAATCACCGTTGCCAATATGTCCATCCGTCCACTAGGAGTGAACAAACCTTGGCTACTCTGCTCTTCGAGTTCGTCCTGTAGCATACAATTTGTTATGAACAAAAATTAAATGCTAGAAATGTGAAAGAATTTCACAATTAATTACTTATACTATTACTACTTACAATCCTCGAGGCAACCTCAGCAATAGTCGGATTTATATATTTGCCACCCTTAATCCTCCCTGCTTTCCATTTTTTATGACGCGGAGGAGGAGCTGACACTTGTACAACAACGGAAGGATCCGATTTCGCAGCTTTCTTCATTTTTTCCAGCTCTTCTGTCATCATCGTCCGCTCCAGCTTCCTGTAGCCACCCCAAGACATGCAATGCAGGTACTGATTTGCTTCTTGCCTCTGTGTGTTCGCCGTACTTAATTCATGTTTAAGGGAAAAAGGGAAAAACAAGTCATTGGTGCATTAACTATATTGAAATTAAAAATTTTCATACTGAAGATAGAAAATTTACCAAAAACTCAGGAACTTGTCGTTTTGCTACAAACAACCTCCAGTCCTCTGGAGATAGATATGAATATTCCTTACAAGGATCCAGATGTCTCTTCTCACCTCTAATGTACTTCTTGGAGAGCTTATTTTTAAAATCATTCCAACGCAAACGAACCTCTCCCATCCAGTGGTTGTACATGTCTGTGGTGTCAGGAACATCGAAAGTTTGCTGTAAAAATAGAGACAATTAAACTTGAATAAGAAGAAAGATCTAAATACATAAAATGTATCGAAAGTTATGTACCAAAATCTGTTGCCATATCATGCCTTTCGTTTTTTCGGAACCTGCCTCCAACTATCATAGATGATTTGGACTTTGCTTCGACCCAAAAAACTAAGATAGCTAATGAAGTAGTCTTCCTCACGACCCTCTAGATTCATGTTGGCATCAAAATCTATGTGAACCCTTTCCTGTTCATTGTAGTGGCGCTTCGCCAATATAGTCATCTTCATGGCACCCCTTGTTCTTCTCAGAGCGGGTGCCTCTTCTTGCCTACCATCATGCTACTCGTTGTTGCTCCTTGAGTCACTAGAACTTGACATATTCCTGGACACACAAAAATCATTGTCAGAGAGGTAAGTAGATTGCAGGTATCTGTATAAACTACATTAAGGGAAAAAAGCACATAGGACAGAATATAATTTTATATAGTTAAAGGTCTTACTTTATATTGTTTCCCATATTCCTTCACAATGATCATTTCTTACAAAATAATCTTCATCATCTACCAACTCGACCTCACTTCCTATAGGTGGATTTGTTGTCAAAGGTGGTGTGTCATCAAGGTTGAAGGTTGGATCACCATACTTTTGTTTTTTTCTTTGAAGTACAATGGACATATTTTTATTTGTAGGATCTGTGACATAAAATACTTGCTTCGCCTAGCTTGCTAGAATGAAGGGCTCATCTCTATAACCAACTCTTCGAAGATCGACTGAGACAAATCCAAATTATGGATCTATTACCACAGCATCATTGCTAACCCACTTACATTTGAACAAAGCAACTTTGAACTTGTTGTAGGTCATCTACCATATTTCTTCTATAACTCTATAATAAGTCATTGATGCACATATGGGGTTTTTGTCTTTCGAACTGGAAAAGTGCATAGCTTTAACTTCAACCATCACCCCACTATTTTGCATAGTACTTCTGTCATCTTGCTCTTTTGTGTAGAAAGAATACCCATTTATGTCATAACCAGTCCAAGTAACAACCTGAAATGAAGGCCCCAAGCTAGCCAGTTGATTGTCTCAGACACACCGGTCTCACGCGAAACCTTCTCCTCAAACCACTTAACGAATGTCTTGTTTTGCTCAATAGTTATTTGCATGTCACTCTTCTTTGGATTCAAGTTCTTCAAAGTCTTTTTGTGCTCATCTATGTATGGTTGAACTTCTTCCATATTATTCAAGATATACAAGTGTGCTTGCAACACCTCTTCAAGATCCGCAGTCTTCACTTTAAGTCCCCGTGTTCCCTTGCTTCTCCTCTTTTCATGCCGAGACTGTTCTTTTTTACCAGATAGATAATCTTTACAAAAGTTAATTGCCTCTTCAACTACATATCGCTCAACTATTGAGGCTTCAGGTCTATAAGGATTTTTAGAATACCCTTTTAAGATCTTCATGTATCGGTCAAAAGGGTACATCCACCTCATGTAAACTGGACCGCAAAGCCTTACCTCCCTTACTAAATGAACTACCAAATGCACCATTATATCAAAAAATGATGGAAAAAAATGCATCTCTAGTTAGGATAGAATTATATAACCCTAATTTTCTAGTTCATCCAACTTCTCAGTGTCGATGACTTTGTTACAGATAACATTAAAGAAAACACACAATCTGGTTATAGTAGTTCACACTTCATCTTTCATAATGCCTCTAATGGCTACTGGTAACAATTGTTGCATTAACACGTGATAGTCATGGGACTTCATTCCCACTAACTTCAAATCGTCCATTGACCACACCTGCTAACATTAGAAGAATAGCCCTATGGGACCTTAATTTCATGCAGACACCCACACAAACTTCTTTTCTCCGCTTTTGATAACGTATGCGCAGCTGGCTCCATATATGCCCTCCTACCATCATCTCTTAGTTGTGGATGCAACCGATCTCTTATTCCCATATCAACAAGGTCAAGTCTTACACTCATTCCATCCTTGGTCTTCCTTGGGATATGTAAAAGCATACTTACAAATCTGTCACACACGTTTTTCTCCACATGCATCACATCAATACTGTGTCTTACATCAAGACAATGCCAATACAGAAGATCAAATAAAATTGACATCTTCTTCCATATGTTCTTCTCACCCGTAGTCCTTTGATTTTTACCAAAAGGTCACATTGACACGTTCTACCTGACTATAAACTTCCTCCCCGGTTAATGCCCTTGGTGCAACTCCATGCTCTGGTAAGCCATCAAAACACTTTCTCAGCCTACGATATGGGTGGAATCAATAAAGAAACCTCCTGTGGCCAAGGTACACTGTTTTTTTGCAATGCTTAAGTTGTCGGAAGTGTGTGTCTCCTTCACAGATTGGGCATGCTTTATGACCCTTCACACTATACCCTGACAAATTTTCGTATGTGGGGAAGTCGTTTATCGTGGTAAAAATTATTACACGCAACTTGAAAGACTCCTTCTTATAACCATTGAACACATCCATACCTTCCTCCCATAACTTCTTCAAGTCCTCAATCAAAGGAGCCAAATACACATCGATGTCATTCCCTGGCTGTTTTGGTCCAGAGATCATCATAGAAAGCATAACGTACTTGCGCTTCATACATAGCCAGGGAGGTAAGTTGTATATTACAAGGAGAACTGGCCACGAACTATGTGTACTAGTAAGAGTTCCATACGGATTTATTCCATCTGTACAAAGTCCAAGCTGAAGGTTTCTCGGCTCGCTGCCAAATTGAGGGAACATTTCATCTATCTTCTTCCACTGTGGAGAGTCGGCCGGGTGCCGAAGATATTTTCCGTCATAAATTCTCTCATTAGAATGCCATCTCAACTTCTTCGCTTTTGTTGCAGTCGTAAACAAATGCTTAAATCGAGGTATTATTGGAAGATACCATAACACCTTCGAAGCTTGCCTTTTACTTGTTGTCCCTTCTCTACAACCACCGTCTTTCTTCACTTTATATCGTGACATTTTACACTTAGGATACTCACTAAGACCTGCATATTCCTTTCTGTACAATACACAGTCATTAGGGCAAGCATGTATCTTTCTGTACTCAATGGCCACCGTAGACAATATTTTCTTTGCCTCATACATACGGTTTGGAAGTACATTATCTTCTGAAAACATATCACACAATAATTCCAGTAGTAATGTAAAACTACTATCGGTCCATCCACAAGTTTCCTTTAAGTTCACCAAATGTAATGTTCCCGTCAGTCGTGTGTACTTACTCCCAGGGTATAATGGTGTCTCCGTATCACTCCGCAGGCTGTCAAATTCATGTGCCTGGGCGAAGGATTCAACCTCGACATCGTAAATCATTTTCTCCATTCTATCTTGCTCTATAACATCCACTCCTTCCTTCTTGTGTGACGGACAATCAGTTACTTCCTCACCATGCCATATCCACCTTGTGTATCGAAGATTTATTCCATCACAAAGTAGGTGATCCCTTATATCATCAACATCCCGTCGACTCTCGTTTAAACAATTCACACAAGGACAAAAATACCTTCAATTTTTGGTTGGAGCATTCCTTTTATCAAATTCAATAAACTCTTCCACCACATTCTCATATTCTTCACTAGTTCTCAAAGCATTCATCCAACTATGATCCATTTTTTACCTAAGTCATTCTCAATAACGCTAAAGTTTAGAATAATTGACAACAATGAGATTTCCTGTTATAACTATTTTAAACATAAAAAATACAATCCACTAATTTTTCATCATTAAACTAAAAAATTCAAAAGGACATGTTAAAAAATTTATACTTATATATTATTATTATGACACAACAATTATTTCTCAAAAATATTTTTATTTCCAGACATATATGGCATTTCACATTTGAAATAATTAATTATTACCTTTTAATCTCATTCATTTTTCATTTTATTACATATATATTTCGAAGCTAAACAAGTAATGAGTTTTATAATTTTTTAATAGTCACTTTTCAACAAATTCCAACATATTTTTCACTTACAAAATATTTTATAATTATCTACACACACACACACACACACACACACACATATATATATATATATGTGTGTGTGTCACGTGCAAAAGCCATAGAAAGACACAAGTGTCTTTCTTAGTTTAGATGTAACCTGCTAGCCCAAGTAATATTATATGTCATATATTATAAATATTATAAATAACATATATTATAATTATCTACAGCAATAAATATCATATATTATAAATATTATATGTCTTTTCTAAATGTAATAGGAGAAAGAAAAATCTATAAGGCACGAACACATATGTGACATTTCCGACCCTTAAATAACCACATAAAAAAAATCCAACTCTACCAAAAAAAACCCAATGCAAAATCCTTGACAATGCAAAAAAAAACCAATGCAAAAGGTCCTAACCACCTTGATCTCAGATTTCCTGGAAATAGCTTTAGGCCTAAGTTATACAACAACACTTTTTGTCCTGGTGTGAACTCTCTCCTTAAAATTCTTCTGTCATACCACATTTTTGCCTTCTCCTTGTATAACTTGGCATTCTCATAAGCTTGTTGTCTAAATTCTTCAAGCTTATTATGTTGGAGAAGTCTCTTTTTACCAGCTGCCTTTAAGTCAAAATTTAATGTTTTTATTGCCCAATATACTCTGTGCTCCATTTCTAGTGGAAGATGGCATGCTTTTCCATAAACCAATTGATACGGAGATGTACCAATGGGTGTCTTAAAGGCAGTTCCATAAGCCCAAAGTGCATTATCTAATTTTCTTGCCCAGTCCTTCCGATTGGAATTCACCGTCTTTTCTAGGATCCATTTCAATTCTCTGTTTGAGATTTCCACTTGCCCGCTAGTTTAGGGATGATATGGAGTTACAACCTTATGAGTGACTCCATATTTAGCAAGCACATATTGAAGTTGTTGATTGCAAAAATGCCTTTCTCCATCACTGATAATAGCTCTAGGCACTCCAAATCGTGTGAAAATATTTTTCTTTAAAAGCTTCACAACTACCCGAGAATCATTTGTAGGAAAAGTAGCTGCTTCAACCCATTTGGAGACATAATCGACAGCTACTAAAATAAATTGGTTGCTGAATGAGGATGGAAAAGGTCCCATAAAATTGATCCCCATACTTCAAAAAGCTACACTTCTAAGATGTTAGTTAAAGGGCTTCATGTCTCCTTGAGATATTTCCCGTTCTTTGACATCTGTCACAGGTTGTCACAATCTTATGGGCGTCCTTGAAAAGTATAGGCCAGTAAAACCCAGATTGAAGGACTTTAGTAGCTATTCGATTTGCTCCAAAATGACCACTATATGGGGATGAATGGCATTGATTTAAGATGCTGGCCATTTCTTCCTCAGGAACACATCATCTGATAATTAGATTTGGGCATTGTTTATATAAGAAAGGATCCTCTCAAATGTAATGCCTCACATCAGCTAGAAACTTTTTCTTTTGTACTTTAGAAAGTTCATAAGGCATTACTCCGCTTGCCAAATAATTAACAAAATCAGCATACCAAGGGGTGGGTTGTGATTGCATGGCAAAGAGTTGCTCATCTGGGAAATTCTCCTCGATAGGTGATTCTCTCTTTTATTTAACTGGCTCTAACCAAAAAAGATGATCTGTAATAAGATTCTCGGTCCTTTTTTATCATTAATTTCTAAGTCAAATTCTTGTAGCAGAAGCACCCATATGATCAATCTGGGCTTAGCATCTTTCTTCTCGATCAAGTATTTGATTACAGAATGGTCCGTCCAGACAATGACCTTTGACCCGATCAAGTAGGCTTTGAATTTATCAAATGCAAACACCACTGCTAGAAGCTCTTTTTTTGTTGTTGCATAATTCAATTGTGCATCTGAGAGTGTCTTGCTGGCATAATAAATAACATGAAAAACCTTTCCTCTTCTTTGGCCTAAAACTGGTCCGACTGCATAATTACTTGCATCACACAACATTTCGAATGGAAGGTTCCAATCTGGAGCTATGATAATTGGTGCAGATGTCAAGGCTCTTTTTAGAGTCTGGAAGGTTGATAAACATTCCTCATTAAACACAAAAGGAGTATTTTTCTCTAACAGCATGCAAAGTGGCTTTGTGATTTTGGATAAGTCCTTGATGAATCTTCTATAGAAACCCGCATGTCCTAAAAAACTCTGAATGCCCTTGATTGAGGATAGAGGTGGTAACTTTTCAATTGTTTCAACCTTGGCTCTGTCTACTTCAATGCCTCAATCAGATACCTTGTGACCCAGCCCAATTCCTTCTTTCACCATGAAATGGCATTTCTCCCGATTTAGAACCAAATTTGTCTCCATGCAACGTTGTAAGACTTTTGCCAGGTTTGCAAGACAATGATCATATGATTCTCCAAAGATTGAGAAATCATCCATAAACACCTCAATGAATTTTTCCACCATATTTGAAAAGATCACCTTCATGCTCCTTTGAAATGTTGACGGTGCATTACATAGACTAAATGACATCTTTCTAAAGGCAAAGTACCATATAGACATGTAAAAGTTATTTTCTCTTGATCCTCTGATGCAATTATGATTTGATTATATCCTGTGTACCCGTCCAAAAAACAGTAGTAGGCTTTTCCAGATAGTCTATCAAGCATTTGGTTTATAAATGGCAGTGGAAAGTGATATTTTCTAGTGGCTTTGTTGAGCTTTCTTTAATCAATGCACACTCTCCAGCCGTCATTGTTCGTTGTGAAATCAGTTCATTTTTCTCATTAGGCACCACTGTCATTCCAACTTTCTTTGACACAACTTGAAATGGACTTACCCACTGACTGTCAGAGATTGGGTAGATTATACCAGCATCCAGCCACTTTATTACCTCCTTTCCTACCACCTCCTTTATATCCGGATTGAGTCTTCTCTGGTGCTCAACTGATGGCTTATAGCTATCTTCCATTAGGATCTTATGCATACAAATGGAAGGACTTATTCCTTTTATATCAGCTATCGACCATCTAAACGCTGTTTTGTACTCTCTTAGTACTCTTAATAACTTTTTTTCTTTTTCAGGAGTAAGAGCTATGGTAATGTTGAGTTTTCTCCCAGATAAGCATACTTTAAGTGGGATGGTAGTGTTTTCAACTCCAGTTCTGGTGGCTTTTCTACTGATGGTACCGACTTACTCGATCTTTCTCCCAAATCTTTAAATGGTTTCTTGATAAAAATTGGGGAATTTGTATCAAGGTACCTAATCTGCTCTAAGACTTCAGGATTAGTAGATTTTGATACATCTACCATTCCCATTGCTAATGGTTGATCCATGCAAATTTCGTTCACTACATCTTTTGTCTAGCTGGTTAATGTATCTACTCTATAACATGCGTCACCTTCATTTAGAAGGGACAAATCCTTAAAGATGTTGAAGGATACTTGATCATCTTGAACTCGCAAAGTTAACTTTCTCTGTTGTACATCTATTGAAGTTCTCCCAGTTGCTAAGAATGGCCTCCCAAGAATGATAGAAATTTCTTGGTCTTCTTCCATGTCGAAAATGATGAAATCAGCTGGAAATATGAGTTTATCCACCTTGATCAGAACAACTTCCAAGACACCTCTTGGATGTTTTATTGATCGGTCAGCTAGAAGTAATGAAATTGTCGTAGGCTTCAACTCTCCAAGATCGAGTTTTCTGTAGACGGATAGAGGCATGAGATTTACACTTGCTCCTAGGTCACAAAGTGCTCTTTCAAAGTTGCATTGACCTATGGTGCAAGGTATGCAAAAGCTTCCTGGATCTTTTAGCTTTGGTGGTAGTTTCTTTTGCAGAATGGCACTGCACTCCTCAGTAAGTGCAACCGTCTCGAATTCCTCCAGTTTATGCTTATTTGAAAGAATATCCTTCATGAATTTTGCATAGCTGGGAATTTGGGTGAGAGCATCTGTAAAAGGGATGTTGATATGTAGCTTTTTGAAAACCTCCAGAAACTTTTTAAACTGCTTGTCTAGCTTTGCCTTCATAAGTCTCTGAGGGTATGGAACAAGAGGTACATATGGAGGAGGATTATCTGGAAAGCTGATTATTCCTAGTATCACATCATCCTCTTAAGGATTATGTGCTTCCTCCTTTTGTTCTTCTTAACTTTCTTTCTTTTTTTCATCTTTCTTCTATTGAATTACATGATCTTTCAATTCTTTCCCACTCCTTAATGAAATAGCAATCACATGCTCTTTTGGGTTTCTTTCAGTATCACTTGGAAGAGTGCCTGTTTGTCTAGAATTCAGCATATTTGCAATTTGGCCTATTTGGATCTCCAAGTTCTTTTGAAGGCTTCATGGCTTCTGAGTGTTGCATTAGTCCTATTCATGAATTGAAATGTATTCATGGTTAGTTGAGCCATTGCATCTTCTATATTCATTTTCTGTTGTGGCAGATTTGATTGTTGAAGAACTTGTTGCTGGTAGTTCCCTTGCGGTTTGAACTTATTTTGATTATTCCTCCAACTAAAGTTTAGATTATTCTACCAACCTGGATTGTAAGTGTTTGAGAATGGATCATTTCTTTAATTTCCGATGTAATGAGCTTGCTCAGACTAAGAAGGCATGGATGGGTATCCTTCTTGACATTGCGTGCTCACATGAGGTTCTCCATATCAATCACAGGTTTCATGAGGAGTGCTGATTGCATTTGCTTGATTTGTCAATGAGTTCACTTGCTTGGATATAGATCCAACATGAGAAGACAAAGTTGTAAGGATATCCAACTTGTGTACTCCAACCACTTTCTTTGAAACATGACGTTCAGAAAGCTATTGGAATGCATTGGCTGCCATCTCCTTAAGAAGATTATAAGTATCTTCTAGACTATTTCCCATAAAAGATCCTCCAGCTGTAGTATCTACAAGAATTATGGTTGTATGCGTCATCCTATTATAGAATGCGAGCGATTGCCACCAATTTGATAACCCATGGTGATGACATTTTCTTAGCAACTCCTTATATCTTTCCCATGCTTCATAGAGGCTCTCAAATTCATGTTAAGTAAATGAGGTAATTTCATTCCTCAATTTAGCTATTTTTCTTGAAGGAAAGTATTGTGCCAAAAATTTCTACACTAAGGCATCCCATGTAGTTATACTTCCCACTGATAGAGAGTATAGCCAGCTCTTAGCCTTATCCCTAAGTGAGAAAGGGAAAAGTCTAAGTCTAATGGCGTCATCAGTAACACCATTATGCTTGAATATGTCACAAATTTCTAAGAAGCTAGCTATATGTGTGTTGGGATCTTTTGTTGGTAAACCACCAAACTGAATCACTTGCATCATCTGGATAATTGTAGGCTTAAGTTCAAAATTATTAGCTGCTACTGGCAGTTTTCTGATTCCAGAAGTTGTCTCCATGACTGTTGGTGTTGCATAGTCATGGAGTGTTTTGGTATCTATTGTTTCTCCCTCTGGATTTACCATCGGATTGATTGAAATAGACTGCTTTCAAATTCTCCGATTTCTTCTACAAGTTCTTTCGATCTCCGAATCACAAGGTTGTAATTCAGTCTTCTTCGATCGTGTCATGTACTAGCAAAAGCCTGAAAAGAAATACAAGACACCAAAAAGAAGACAAATGTAATGTAAAGACCAAATTAGTCTTAAAATTACCTGGTATTGATATTAATGACAACAATCCTCGGCAATGGTGCCAAAAACTTGTTACGAGTATAGGATGGTGTATTTAGAAGTGCAAGTGTACATTTTCGTAAACAAGTAATATAGAGGTGAGTAGAGTATCATTCCCACGAGAATTGATCACTAAGTATCAACATTAATAATCTTAATACTATTTAGCCGATCGATTAGTTTGTGATTGTGAATACAAGATAAAAATAATTAAATGTGAATGCAATTGATGTGAAGACAAATATGAGAAAAAAGGCCCTAGGGATTAGATTTCACTTAGCAAACTCTGGATTGAATCACTTATCTATTCTAGTCCAATTTATTCCACATGATTGATAGTCGAGTTTCCCTATTTTAATTACTAGCCTCTTCCAAGGTCAAGTAATTCTATAATTAATTGCTAACCCAATATATTCCTATATAAATTTAAGTAATCAATCATGCATTAAGATTTATGGAATTCAATTATAACTACACAACCCATAAGAATATATTCCTATTTTATATGCAAATTATGGTTTTAATTATAGGACCCACACACATGTATCTCCTTCCAGTCTCAAAATGCATATTGAGATCATCCAAAAGGTGGCCAATTAATTGAAAGCATTAAGAACAATAATTAAAACTCAATCATAAAGGAAAAATTAAAACTAGATTTAATTCGTCATTAGTAAGCTACGTCATCACCCTAGGAAAATGAAAATTTAGCTCATGATGAAATTAAAAACAAAACCAAAATAAATTGAAAACTTCATAAATATTGTAGAAAACATTATTATTAAATTCTAAAACATAAAGATACAATTACAAGATGTATGAAAATAGAAAAATCTAGCCTTCCATATAGGAGGTAAAACCTTCCATGTAGGAGGCAACCTATACCATCCAAAAAAGAGGACTACCTAAACCTTCCATGTAAGAGGTATGCAAGAACAATAAAAATACATGAAATTAAATTATAAGATGTTGTCCTCCCTTGTACCTTCAACTCCTCTATTTATAGATGAATTGGGTGTAAGAATTTCCACATGTTAGGTAAGAATCTTAACTCTAGGCCACTAATATTGACTTTGTGACTACCTTGCTCCTTGATTGCAACTAACATTTGGCAATTAAAACGTTGGAATCTCACTTTGTTGTCTTCATGAAAGTTGTAGATCTGGATCTTATCTTGAAAACACATGTGAGAGATCCTTATTTCAACATTTTTAGCTCCAGTTATGGTCAAATTAGTGGATAAAGGTCAGACTTGGACAAAATCATGTGCTCAACATCTAAGCAAAATTCGGAGTTCCTAAGTGTAGAACTGGGTTCTTACCTCAACACAAAAGTTTTAGTGATTTTTCTCATCTTTCTATCCATATAAAAAAGTCCCAATTTGACATTTAGAACTCTAGATATTGCCTAAAAACTGAAACATGGTCAAAATTTAGTATTTTCCAATGAATTCTATTTTATGTCAAATCATTATTTATTTATCAATTACACCCAAATTCATTACATTAAGCTCAAATGTCATCTAAAAACGCTTCATATAAGGGAAAATAAATGTGCAGATATTTTACTTATCAATTATGTATTAATTATTCGATTATCTTCCCTGCATTTCTTCTTCTCACTAATTTTCAAGTTTATGACATTCTTGAGAAATAATTGTTTGGTTGGTAGGAAAAGTGAAAAAAAATGGTTTATTCTAACCAACGTTTTTGAAAAATGATCAGTCCTTGAAGTTGCTAGATTTTAAAATCTATCAATGAGCTTTTAAGAGAGTTTCAAAAGTTTGAATTGATAATTCTTAAAGCTGGATTGTAGATCTACAAGTGAGATTCACCATTTTAATTCTTATACCTAATTTTTCTTAATCTTCTTGATTGAGAGCATAAAATGATATAATTAGCGCATTTGGAAAAAAAAAGAGAGGGAATTCACATTTATTAAGAGTTTAAATTTTAATTATTATGAGAATCATATGGAAAATTGAATTCGTATCATAGACAGTGCATTTTGTACCAAAATATTCAAAGGACTGAGTTTTAAAACAATTCTATCAATACATAATTTTTTATTTTTAGCATCTTAGAAAAAAAATTAATTAGTATTCTACAATTTAAAATAGATCCCATTGAAATTTGTAAGCGTATTGACTTCATTAATAATTAAGAGATCAAAATAAAAAATTACGTAAAATTAAAAAGATTAAGTAGATTTTCTTTTTTAAAAATAAGACTAACATATAACCATTACTGATAAAATGACAAAATATTAATTAGTTGTGTAGTATGAATTGAGTCAGGGAGAATCATAACAAGTTGCAAATGGGAATTCCGTCGAAAAGCTTAACGTAACATTTTTTCCCAAATATTACAGATGGAAATTCCATTGGAAATTTTGACAAAATTTATTCGTAGAAAATTCCATCGGAAATATGTGTTAATTATTTTTTTTAATTTTTTTATGATTTATTTAATTAATGATCAATCTAATTATTATATATTAATTATATTAAAATTTAAAAGTTAAATTATAATATAATTTTTGGCAAAAAAGTATTAAATTATAATATAAATAAATAAAAATTTAATTTATATTTATTATTGAAATATGTGTGTGTGTGTGTGTAAATTTTTGATAATATATTATATACAAATTTTATAAATACAATAAAAATAAAATATATAATAAAATGAATACAAAAAAGATATTAATAATAAAAATTTAGATATAATATTTACATAACAAAAATAAGGAAACTAAATTGTAATGTTTAATGTGTGTGTGTGTGTGATTTTGCATTTAAATCACACAGGTTCTTCCTAACTCAACTGGCAAAGGCACTGGCACACACGTGAAAGGTCATGGTTTCGAATCTCAACTTGATCACAAAATGCAATCAATTTATGCTATCAACACGCGGTGGGTGACACGTGGCACACGATAGAGAGTGACATGTGGCAGTTGACTGAGACACGCGGCGGTTGACCAAGACATAAGTGGTCGAAGGCGAGGTGGAGGTGGTCGGTGATGGTGGCTGCTGGCAGGAAATTTCCGTTGAAAAATGGCGTAGGCAAATTTGCCATGGAATTTACGACAGAAAAAATTCCGTCACAAATTCCCTCGCAAGTCGCCATGGAAAGTTCCTTCTCAAATTATGAGGGAATTTCTGTCAGAAAATCCATCGCAATTTAAGACGGAAAGTCATATTCCATCGTAAATCAATTTGCGAAGGCACTATTTCTGACGGAATTTTTTCTGTCAAAAATTCCATCGCAAAAAACCTCCATTCTATTGCAAATTCCATATGAAAATCTGTCAGAAATTACTTATTTTTTTGTAGTGTATTATTATCTTCATCTATCAAGCATAAAAGAACTCTAGCATTTAAGTTGCTTAAACTATAGCCATACGCCTTACTAGTACATTTTCTTCAATATAAAAAAAACAAGAAGAAAACTTACAAGCTTCGTACTATAATACAAGTGGTGACCAAATATTGAAGAAATGTGCACGAGTAAGGGACAAGAAAAAAAAAGTGGGGCACTAAAGAAGCTTCTACTTACGAACGTCAAATAGAATGGGGACAATGGATAAGGAAAGGTGGTGGAACAATAGAATGGAGATCAAAGGGACTGATGGAGTTCTCTGTGAAATGAGGAGCTAGACGGTACAGGAGAAGATGAAAAAATGGCGCCCTCCAAATGGTTTTATAATGCCTTTACAAGCACCATAAAAGGCCCCTTGCTTTTTTTAAAAAAAATTAAAAACAAAACGATAGACACTTTAAAAAAATTCAAAAACACCTTGGAAGGCCGTCTAAGGGTAGGCCTTAGACGACACCTGTTTTGCAAGCATCGTCCAAGGTCTATGCCTGCCACAGGCATAGGCCTTGGCATGCTTGCCTAACAAGGCCACATGCAGTGGTCTTAATGGGCCTAAGGCCACTGTATGGCCTTGGATTCGTAGCCAAGGCCATTATGTGGCCATAACTGCTAAGGCTACTGTGTGACTTTGAATTCTTTTTTTAATATAATTATCATTTTAATTATTTATTAATTGTTTGTTTCATCTTGCTAATTTAAACCATCTTACAAAATAATAGATAACTAAAATCTTTTAGTGAGAAATTAATTGTTTGTGGAAATTTTGACTTGAAATTAAGTCCTATTCTCAGTAAATTTCTTCTTATTCCAATAATCACATGATAAATCCTAATTTTCATAAAAAAATGTTTTTATTCAACTCAAATCAATGTTAGTAATTATTTACTGCTTTTAAATTTTGTATCTAATCCTTTATTAGAAATAATTTAATACCTTAAAAAAATACAATTCAACTCCATTTATCTTGTGTTTAGGATTTTTCCTGTAAACTTTTAATTAAATTTCATTTATTTTTCAAATATTATATTTCTAGAATTCAAGCAATGAATTTATTTACTCCAAACCTCGGATTTATTAATAAATCTCACACAATGTTACTAAATTTTTTTTAAAAAAAAATTGGGGGGGTCTTGGAAGGCACTTCCTAAAAAAGTGTCTTCCAAGGTATATAGCCTTGGGAAGCACCTTCCAAGGCTAGATACATATGTCATTGTAAGGCAGGAAGCGCCTTCTAAGTTTACTTATTTTTTTGTAATAAATTAATGCCAGCTATAGCGCTTTCTTGTCACTTTATTTTAAAAAAAATAAATAAAGGTATTATATAGCGCTTATTTAAGAAAATGTTATACAAGACTAACACTAACTATAGCACTTATAGTAAGAAGTGTCATAGCTTTTAAATATTAAAAAAAACAATTATCTATGGCACTTTTTTAAAGAACTGCTATAAGAGGGGCACTACTAAATCCCTCTTTTGTGGTAATGAATGTCAAGGATTTAAATTCATTTTTTGATCAATTGTCAATTATATTTCCATACAATGTTAAAATGAATCATGATCATCATCAGCAATAAAATATTATTGATTTTAAATCTTTATGCGCTTGTGGAAGAAGAATTTAATTATAAGTTATAGTCCCGATAAAATGTTCCTTTAATTATATATTGCATCTGGAGAGGATGGATTGAAATAGTTGCGCATAAAGGTAAAACTGAGTCTAAAAATATATGCATGCATCATGAAATTTGAATGTATAATGTCAAGGTAAGTATGCAAAGAAGAATATATATAGTTATTCTTTGAAATGTCTTTGAATATGAGATATTTATTCAATATGATAGTTATGAGTTGTTTTTTGTTGGAACTAAAATAAAATGACTCCAAATTGACAATCTTTTTGAGCAGGAAAGCATACAAATATTGTGTATGATACAAGAAGATAATAAAAAATCTTCATGTACATCATTGCTGATTAGGAATTACAATGTAGGTGCAATTATTTATGGTTCTACTACAATAGTATAACTAATAAAGTATGAAATAAAGAAAAATATATATATCAATATGTAAAGGCACCTGGGCGTTGCTCGTTTTGGTAATATCAATATTAATGTTAATGTTTGTGTGATGAGAGTTGTTCTTCTCTATTTGCGTGATTGTTGCATGCATCAACCTAACAATTTAAAATCAATCATTTTACCAACAGAAATTTGGTCCATTAGATTGGGATAGTTCTTCACAATATGACGAACCAGATTTGGATTCATCATTGGAAGTGGTGCAACATTTAGTATCAAGAATATCTCGAATAAGATTGTCTTTAGTATAAGAATATCTGTGCTTATATAAAAAAACCAATCATTTCATTAGACATATTTAATTAATGGATTTTTGATCAGTCATCATTAAAAAACAAAAATTCATTATTATACTGTAGACCAGAGGAAGTACATTGGGTGGACAGAGTTCGAGTTGAAATTTTCGTTGGTTTTATAACTGTTCTAGCGTTTGTTTGAATTTGGTTTAATTTCTGGTTTGTTTTCAATTTTTATTTGTGTTGTTGCTTGTAGACTTTGTACTTGTTTTATGTGGAATGAATTATGCGTTGGAAAAAAAACCGGGGGGGGGGGGGAGAAGGGGGAAAGAATCCAAGTAGGTCATGTTATAAATTAAACTTCTTGTTTAACCCAAAAGTATCATATGTCTCCGTCCGCTATTTTTGTGTGGACCATGATTTATACTTAAAATCCATTTTCCCGAGTCCATTATCTGTAACCTTCTTGAATGTGGTAGAGAGTGGTTGGAAAATTGAAAGGTGCATTAATCTCGCACAATATATCCAATAACATCCCCAGAACTAATTTATGAGACCTCAATGCACTCTAGGATATCAAAACAAAATTAAAATTTATATAGGGGTAAAAAATAGGAAAAATTGTTTAAAAATATCTCATTAGAAACTTATTTACCAAATGGGATATTCACGTGTAAACAATATTCCTGTGTGCAAAAGATCTTCCTTTATGTTCAAAAAATCTTTCATGTGTTTAATATATCTTTCCTATATATATGCAAATAATCTTCTTTTATTTGCAAAAAAAAATTTCCTAAATCTTATTTAACAAATAAATTTCTAATGAAGTTTTTATAAGAAATTCTCCCTAAAAAATAATTGTACCCTTACTTTATTACTCTATTATAAAAGGTTCATAGCTGTCAAAGCTCCAGCCACCGTTGGCTATTTAGTTAGAGCACCAACCACCAGAGCGATGATGCCGGCCATCGGAAAATTTAGTTGTAAATTGTTTTATTTTAATTGCAAATCTTCATATTTCAGTTGTTAATTCAAATATAGACACTTCTATCTATTTATAGGACTTGTTAATTCCTTATATTTCTTATAAATCATCCTATTTTTGTTGTAAATTTCCTTATTCTAGTTGATAAATATTAAACTTTTTGTGTGTGCCCAAAGTTGATAAATGTTAACATATAAACATTTTCAATTCATTTATGGAACTTGTTGTACCTTTTGTTTCTTGTAAATCATCTAATTTTCATTGTAAATTTCCTTATCTTTAAGGAAATTATCAAGCCCCATAAATGGAAGTATCTGCATAGAAATTAACAACTGGAATATGAAAATTTACAACAAAAGTATGGTGATTTATAAATTTATAATTAAAATAAAATGATTTACAGCTAACCTTTGTGGTGACTATATGTAACACGCCAAATTTTGAGACAAGAGGATTGAGAATAAGCTTACAATAAGTGGACTGCTAAGCACCGGTTTAGTAAGTATCCCAGTAAGGCACGATTTTAATCCTTACAATTCTTAATACCTTTGGTGGCATCAAAGGAAAATAAAATAGTGCATTAAAGAGCACAATAAGTGATAAAACAAGGCAATGAGTGGTCACACAACAAGACTATGTTGGGAAACCAAATGAAATTTGCCACTAGTGTGTTTCTCCACATGACAGTCATGATTGTGAGACATTTTTCAATAGGTAAATGATGTCCAAAAATTATGAAAATTTCCAGAATGAAATTAGACTTATTAAGCTTTAATTTGATAGGTCATATAAGTTATTTGGAGCTGTACATAAAGAGATATGTATTTTTGAAGTTAACCCAGTGAAACTGGCGATTTTCAGTGGCAGCGTCCAAAAACAATAATTCTGGGAATGTTGAGCTTCCAATTGGCTAAAGGATATATTTTTTCTTAAAATTAGACTTAATAAGGGTCACATAGCCTTTGTAACCACCACAATTGGATATCTATAAAATTAAATATGAATTTTCAAAGTTTGGTGAAAATTCTGCCTAGTTTTCCAGCATGTGCGAAAATCACAAAAACGTATGGGCAAAATGGTCATTTGACCAATAAAGCAATCAGCTATTTTTTTTCCATTTAATTGAGATAAATATTGGCTGAAGTAGGGAGCAAGAAAGGGAAATAATTTGTGACCTATATTTAATTTGAGCAAAAGAAAATCAAGAGCCAATTAGAACTAAGCACATGTTACTATCTAAAAAGGAAAATAGATGATACAAGTGGCATTCAATTATTCCTTATTTCCCTTGACATTTCGGTCAGCAAAATGGGGCAAGCAAGAGAAATATTCATTTAATGAATATTAAACCAAGAAGAAGAGAAAAAGAAAATAATGACCAATCACAAGCTAACACATAATGAAGCAACTTGAGATATATTACAAAAAAGTTATTCCCTCCTTCATCCATTATTCATTTCGTTCAGCTGAAGTTAAAATAGGGAGGGAGGGAGCTTTGAACACGTGAAGAAGCACAAGAAAGGTCTTAGGGTTCCAAGAGCAAAGATCAAGGTAAGAGGCATGAAAACTTAGTGATTTTGCTCTCTAATCACCTTTGGAACCACTTCTAACCTCTTCTACTCCTTGAAATCCATGATTTTCAAGACAACTCAAGAGAGAGGAGATGATGAACAGTAAAATTTTAGAGAGAGAAAGAAGAGAAATCAAAGGTAATCTCAAAACCTTGATTATCTTGTTGATTCTTGCTTGTTGATGATGATTTGTGGTTGATTTGGCTTTGTTTCCTTGATTTTGTAAATTTGGAAAGCTCAAACCCTAAGGGTTATGTTGCCTAATTTTCTAATATTCATGGGGGAAAGGTGTTTAAGTGATTAAACAAGTGATTAGAGGTGTAAAGAAGGAGGTTTATGGATTGAAATCAAGAAAACAACATTTTCCCTTAATTTTCCAGATCTGGTCCAGGGGAATTTTCGTCCTCTTTGGTCTGGAATTTCATGAATTTGATGGTTCCATTGAGTTTAGAAGGGAAAATTGTGTAGGGTTCATGTAGACTGCGAAGTGAGAAAAGCCCTAGAATGCAAAATGACCAAACTACCCTTAAAACCCTAAGTTAGGGGCTGCCAAGGGTAATTTCGTAATTTGGGCCTGATTTTGACTAATTTAAGGTCAAAAATGGATTCTACACACAAAATTGTGTAGGATTAGCCCGGGTCATGATTTTTGGAATAGTACAATTTGACCGGGTACGAAGGGGCGTAGACCGGGTTCCCAGGGGTGTTTTTGTAATTTTGCAGTTTTGAGTCAAGATAACCAACACCATGAGTTTATAATGAGTTATGGATAAATAATAACTGATATATCCTATATTTGTAATTTTAGAATATACCGATAGCCTGAGCCGGATACGGAGCTGGACCGATTGACAGGCAAGGAAAGGGCGCATTCCAGGTAGTAACTTCTTCCTACATATACTATGTGATTACTAAATGTTGTATATTTCATTCACTGTAACATGAGCTAGTGTCTTTGACACACCAATTCGCCATGTTGTGGTCAGGGACCCAACAAGGGCACCTAGTAGACTAAGGTACAGACATATAGTTTGGCCTTGGGCAAGTGTACACATAGTTTCGATCATCTTACATGACATGGCATAGCATATCTATTTTCGCATTCTATATGTTTGAAAGCATGTTACTACTGAGATTCCCCCGAATCTCACCCTTTCTATAAACATTTAAAGTTTCCAGCAGCAGACAGCGGCTCAAAGAGCATAATCTTAATTACTGGTGACAGAAGGTTCCAGGCCAATACAAGAGGAGGCGTTGGTTATCTAAAGACCTTTATATTTGTTAAGGTCTGTATTATTCTGTACACCCTTATGGAGAATTCTATATGTAATCAAGCAATATTGTTTCAATATATCAGTATATTTATGCTATTTTTATATGCCCACTGAGCTACACAATTGCTACTCTGAGCAATATTAACAATAAGACGGGGTCTTACAGTGACCGGCGATGGAGCTTTGGCCACTAGCATCTCCCCTCCATAAACTGATGCTCTGGCCAAATGGGCAACAATGGTTGAAGCTCTACTAATAGGCCACTAGAGCTCCGAAGACTATTGACCTTTTTTAAAAAAAGAAAAATCCAAGAACATATTTATCTTTTTACCCACAAATTTTAATTTTATTTTGATCTTTAAGAGTACATTGAGGTTTCATAAAATTTTGGGGATGTTTGATATTAATTTTCTATAGTGGGTTGCAGTGAAATTTTACCATTGATTGGTGCATTAAATGCTTATTAATTAAGAGTTGTAATAAACTTAGAAGCCTTGCTATACTTGTACTCCTCTCTCTATTTTTTCCTATATATTAATTGCTTCTTGTTATAAAAATATTGATGATAAGAGAATAAGAGATAGAGAACAGAGAAATTTAAGAGAGAAAATAGAGAGAAATCTTCTTTCACTTATACGTCATTAATACTTGGCCCAAGACTCTATTTATAGGGGAAGAAAAATGCGTATGAACAGTAACTTTCTGCATATGCTACACTAATTGCAGATATAAATAACGCTGCACAGTAAACTACTAAAGTGATGAATAGTAAATCAATGATGCTATAGTGCTAAATAGTGAACTTATACAGTAACCCGTGATGCTTCAGTGATATACAGTGAATTACAACAATGATGAACAGTAACAGTTATAGTAGTTCCTAATCTTATATATCAAGTTGACTAGAAGAGCAAGTTGGCCTATATATGAGTTAATAGACATCCACATAATTAATATTCATAACATTCCCCCTTAGATGTCCATTATAAATGTGCCTCATTAAAAATTTTAACTAAGAAAAACTCAGTGGGATAAAAACCTAGCCAAAGAAAAGAGTACATCATTCATTGATACACTGTCTAGTGTTGCCTCATTAAAAACTTTTTTAGGAAAACCCAATAGGACAAAACCTAGATAAGGGAAAAAGAGTACAACGTGTATCGATTCCCCCACTTGACAATATTACTTGATATCTCTGAGTCTCTGAAGGCTAATGTCATAGACAAGCTTTTCAAAGATTCTACCGAGAAGTGACTTTGTATAAATATGCTAGATTTTCACTTGAACAGATTTGTTGGATATCTATTTTACCATCCTTTTGAAGGTCGCGAGTGAAGAAGAATTGTGGTGAAATATGCTTCGTCCTGTCTCACTTAATATAACCTTCTTTAAGTTAGATAATATATGCAGTATTATCCTCATATAGAACTGTTGGTACCATTTTGCTCAGAGATAAATGACAATTTGTTCATATATGATGTATTATTGACCTCAACCATACACATTCTCGACTGGCCTCAAGTACTGCTAGAATTGCTGCGTGGTTGGATGATGTGGCTGATATAATTTGTTTCATAGATTGCCATGAAATAGTTATATCTCTATATGTAAACAGATAGCTTGTTTGTGATTTACCATTATGTGGATCAGATAAAAATTCAGCATCTGCATAACCTACCAGTTCATGCTTAAATACATTTGAGTAGTATAACCCCATGTCCATCGTGCCTCTAAGGTAACGAAGAATATGTTTTACTCCATTCCAATGTCTTTGTGTTGGTGAAAAACTATATCTTGCTAATAAATTAACAGCAACAGATATATTAGGATGAGTGTGATTAGCAAGATACATTAGTGCTTCAACAACATTAAGGTATGATACTTTTGGACCAATTAATTATTCATTATCTCATTATTTTCACATATATTAGGTACCTGGGTCTCTTCTAGGACTACAACATTCTCTTTTGGAAATATCTCTACTGGAGATAATAACTTTTCAGGAGATGGCTCTCCTGAAGTTATTAACTTTTATTTATTATCCTCGACTTGAACATCTATATTATTTGCTTCTTTTCTCTTCCGAGGAATTTTATCCTTGGAACAAATAGGATTTGTATTCTTTGCTTTAGATTCATTCATAGTAGGTTGTCTTCAGAGATATCAATTTTAATAGGAGCATTAACAACTGGGACATGTGACTTTGTCACTTTCTCTGGGTCAGTAAATGCTTCTAACATTTAATTAGCTACATTCTGTAAATGAATTATCTTTTAAACTTCTATTTCACCTTGTTTTACACGAGGATCAAAATGAGCCAATGATAATTCATTCCATCTAATTTTTTTACCTGGTTGTTTGTTTTCTCCCTCTAATGTTGGAAAAAGTGATTCTTCAAAATGACAATCGGCAAATCGTGCCGTAAATAAATCTCCTGTAAATGTTCTAAATATTTTATAATTGAAGGAGATTTAAACCCAACATATATTCTCATCCTTCTTTGAGGACCCATTTTGGTACGTTGTGGTGGTGCTACTGGCACATATATTGCACACCTAAAAGTCCTTATATGAAAAATATTAGGTTTCAGACCAAAAAGCATTTGTAAGGGTGAAACATTTAGGGAACTTGTTGGCCTAATGCGGATTAACATTGCTATATGAAAAATGGCATGGCACCAAGCAGAATTTGAGAGATTAGATCTCATAAGTAAATGTTTTGCAATCAGTTGCAACCTTTTAACCAATAATTCTGTAAGTCCATTTTGCGTATGAACATGAGCTACAGGATATTCAACATCAATTAAAAGATTTTGAATTAAATTCATTAGCATTATCAAGATGTATTTTCTTGATAGGATAATCAGGGTATTGTGCTTTTAATCTAATCAATTGAGCAAGTAATCTCACAAATGCCAGGTTGCAAGAAGATAATAAGCACACATGTGACCATTTAGTTGATGCATCAATTAAAACCATATAGTACATAAATGGTCCACATGATGGGTGTATTGGCCTACAAATATCTCCCTCTATCAATTCTAGAAATGTGAGAGACCTACTTTCGACTTTGCTTGGTGAGGGGTGAATAATTAATTTTCCTTTGGAACATGTAGCACATGAGAAATCACAGGATTGTGGTATTTGTTTACACTTCAGGGTATGTCCACATGAATTCTCAATTATTTGCCACATCATAATTAAACCAAGATAGCCTAACCGGTCATACCAAATATTAAATTTATTAGTAAATTTATGGTTTAAATTGGAAAACTGCTGGTTTGCATTAGCATACTTTTGGTCTGCATTGGTGAACTTCTAGTTCTCAATAACGTGTTTTAATTGTATTTATAAATATATAATACAAGCCAGAAGAAAAAGTAGAAAAACTTTCTAATATGAATTTTCTACCATAATTTATATTTGTGATAACAAGATATTCCTTATTATTTTTAGTTTTTGTTTGTATATGATACCCATTTCTACGGATATCTTTAAAACTTAACAAGTTTCTTTCAGACTTAGAATAAAATACATTATCATTAAATAATTTTGTTCCTTTAGGTAACAAAATATTAGCTCTTCCAAAGCCTTCTAATCAAATTTATAATACCAAATACAGTCTAAACATTGGTCTTTTGCATTACCAAGGAAGAAAAATATTTAACATTTTTTAGTATAATGTTGGTTGTTATTGTAACACCCCAAATTTTAGGACAAGAGGATTGAAAATAAGCCTATAATAAGTGGACTGCTAAGCTCCAGTTTAGCAAGTGTCACAGTAAGGCACGATTTTAATCCCTACAATTCTTAACACCTTTGGTGACATCAAAGGGAAATAAAATGGTGCATTAAAGACCACATTAAGTGACCAAACAAGACAATGAGTGGTCACACAACAAGACTATGTTGGGAACCCAAATGAAATTTGCCTCCAGTGTGTGTCTCTACATGGCAGTCATGATTGTGTGACATTTTTCAATGGACAAATGATTTCCAAAAATCATGAAACTTTCTAAAATTAAAGTAGACTTATCAAGCTTTAATTGGATAGGTCATATGAGTTATTTGGAGTTGTACACAAAGAGAAATGAATTTTTGAAGTTAGCCTAGCGAAATTAATTATTTTCTGGGACAACATTCAAATATTAAAATTCTGGGAAGATTGAGTTTACAATTGGCTAAAGCTTATACTTTTTCTTTAAACTAGACTCAATGAGGGTTGCATAAACTTTAGAATCACTCCAATTGGACATTTGTACAATTAGATATGAATTTTCAAAGTTAATGAAAATTCTGCAGAAATTGGATATTATATGCGAAAATTAGAATTTTGGACCAATGAGGGAGTGCCACGTGTCCAAGTCATTTGCTGATTCATTTAATCAGCAATTCTCCATCTTCTTCACCATTTCCTCACGCAGAATAACTAGAAGAGAGAGAGAGAAAGATTAGAATGAAAATGGAGAAAGAAGAGAGATGAAATTCTTTTGGTATCAGAGCAGTGGTTCTGGCCACAGTGCGAGTGGTTTAGGCACTAGAATAGTATACTGATATGTTTGATTATACAGTGACATACGGGAAAAATGAAGTGAATTACTTCGACTAATTCGCAATCAATCCCCTGAAAGGAATAGACAATCCCTGGCGAAGGAGTGAGTACCCGGAGGGCAGCTAGTATCATTATCGTGATCTGAGGGCAGTATAAGGATGTTGTAGAACCTGATGAAGCAAGTACATCTAAGGCCAATGTATTGGCTACACCATAGATTGGTATCACCTGTGAGTCATCTCTCACTGGTGACACTGATAAGCTATAAATAGAGAAGACAATGTCAAACAGACCCGAGGAAGCGGATCTGAATTCCGTTACAGATTCTAGAGCTGGAATGGTATACGTGATGCATGACCAATGACGAATTAGGAGCTATGGGAGGACGTCCAAGGTATATATATCTGCGGGCTATCTAAAAGCATAGCATCCCTATAGACCAGCATACAATGTACTCAGACGGTCTGATCCCAGTATAGTGTGAGATAGGTCTTCTGGATTTAGAGATCCGGATGACATTGGGATCCACATAACACTGCACTTTTTTCCGGATACAGGTGTTTAGTTCGGAAGAAGAACCAGATTACAGAGCACGGTCCAACAGACAATTTTTTTTGGACTTAAGGGAGCAAATCGCCGGGTACGTGTCATCCTGCATGTACCGGCACTAATATGCAATCTATGCATAATATTTTGATGCCTGGAGACAGTGCGCATGATTTTTGAGACGAGGGCAAGCATGGGGTACCGGTGGTTGGAAGCAGTTCAAGCCGGTATCTACATTTTCGTACGAGTACACAAAAGTCAAGCGTGCTCAACCCAGGAAAATCTCAGGATAGGTGACCCCCTGAGAAGTTACATAAACATGATATGTTATGTAATGCAAAAGAGCAAGAGCATGTTGTTTAGCAGTCTAGAGGTTGTATATAGTTACATGTTTTCCCTGGCTACTATAAACTCCAATTATATGTTATTACAAGAGTGTTTGTGTACCAAACATAGTGTAAAATGACCGAAATACCCTCAAGTTATAAGGAAAGTTAAAACCTTTTGGTTAAAGGTTTAAACCATGATTAGAAGTTCCTAAATGACACAAAGAATGATTAGAGGCAAAGAGATGATGAAATAAGCATTGATATTTAATCTGAACCATTTCTGTTGCAGTGAGCACTGCTCATAAAAGTTTATTTAATAAGGTTATGAAAACTCGAGGCATAGAAATTATTTGAGGTTTCTCTGTGCTAAGCAATGATCCTTAGTAATCCCGTAGGGTTAACGCTATGTAATTATGATATGTGGTAATGCATGATAAGTAGTGATTATGCCATATATCGATCTTAGAGGATCTGATTTGTTGATACTGAAGATTGATGATAGGTTTAAAACAGATCTAAGCTGAAATAGTGATTGGGTCACAATACGATTAAGGTTGCACTATGGTTCTATTTCATGAAGGAAATTTGATCCTTGTGAACCTCATAAATGATATTGAACCTTTAATAGTGATTGAGGATATTACTCGAATACAGTGAAGGTGAGAATAAGAGCAATTGATCTTGATTCTTTGTTAGCATGCCTATTGGGTACAATTGAGGAAAGTTATTTCCGATTCATATGAAATTGAGGTAGTAAAACAAGTACAAACAATTAGTGTAGCCCTACCTATATTATACTTATCAATATTCATTTGGGGTTTAAACAGATGTCATAGGAGGCTTATACGGAACTCCCATTAGATCATCTTGATATTGTTAGCTCTTATGAGGAAATAACATAGCAAAGTGGCATAGCGGAAGTATAGTGAATATATGCGCAATTCTTGTGAGTTTTCAGAGAGGTCAATATCGCACCAGTGTGATCATCCCAAATCACAATAAGACTTGTGTGGTCTACAATAATATAGCCTGTGTGGCGTACAGTGATTTAATCGATAAGGTCAGCAATGACATAACATACGTGGTGTGCAGTATTACCTGTGTGGTCGCGATGAGACACTTGTGTGGTGGTTAGCAATGAGGCAGCCCATCAGAGCATGTTATTCAACCTCATGATCGAGGGCTTTTACCCAGACATGACCAGGTGCCTTGGGCGTATGGGATGATCTTGAGCTCTTGGTTGTCACCGTCGTGAGGCGGGGCATAAAACATGCGGCTGAGGCGGTGTGGCCAACAATGTTACATCCTACATGATGTACAGTGATATTACCCATGTAAACCTGTGTGGTTTGCAACAATATGACCAGTGTGGTATATAGTGACACCACCTATGTAGTCTACAGTCACACGATCTGTATGGTTGTGGTGACACATGTGAACAGAGATTGGGATGAGTCTTAGAGCAGTAAGGTGTGATGGTGGCGAATTCCTCTCAACAATATGATATTAACAATCCCAGATCCACTGATAACCCTTGTGGTCTATATAAATGTGAATAAGCACAGATTGGGATGCGATTCGGTGCAGCAAAGCCAAGTAGTGGCACATACATCACAACAGTTGTAGCACCACAAAGCTAATTTCCTCACTCGTGTTATAGAGCTAACATCAATTGATGTTGATTTGAGAATATGAGGCAAGCACTGACAGGTTGATGCCTATTCTAAAATATTGCACATAGTAAGCAATGCACACAATATGAGCAGCAAGGGTCAAATAGTAATTTGATCCCGAGAAGTGTATGCAATACGGTCAATAAGGGTTAAATAATCATTTGATCCTAAACACCGAACAAACATGTAAACTTAATAGCAGACAAACAGTAAGGTCTACAAGCAGTCAAAATGGCAGTAAGACCTAGTGTACATGTTTGTACATGGCAATAAGACCAGAATATTTAATGCAAAGAGAGTGGAATGATCTAAGCCGTAGGGCTAACTATACTGGGCGATGTCCTGACAAGGCATTGAGGCATAGAGTTACTAGCGGACTGAGAGTCAACCGAATGTAAGACCTGTTGGATTAGTATATCCACAGGCTAGCGAATTGTTAAGCAATCAACGATATGTCAAGTAGTAAACAAAGGCAATAAGACTAGATATGCATGATTACATGGGGCAGTGTCCCTAGGCAGTAAGGCCTAACAAGTACTCTGTGTTATGTTAAACAGGGTTTTGGTATGTTAAACAGGGTACAACAGAGCTAACATGTCACTGAGGATAATCAATATGATTTGATATCTAAATTTCGAGGATGAAATTTTATTAACAGGGGGAGAAATGTAACACCCCAAATTTTAGAACAAGAGGATTGAAAATAAGCCTATAATAAGTGGACTGCTAAGCTCCAGTTTAGCAAGTGTCACAGTAAGGCACGATTTTAATCCCTACAATTCTTAACACCTTTGGTGACATCAAAGGGAAATAAAATGGTGCATTAAAGACCACATTAAGTGACCAAACAAGACAATGAGTGGTCACACAACAAGACTATGTAGGGAACCCAAATGAAATTTGCCTCCAGTGTGTGTCTCTACATGGCAGTCATGATTGTGTGACATTTTCCAATAAAAAAATGATTTCCAAAAATCATGAAAATTTCCAGAATTAAATTAGACTTATCAAGCTTTAATTGGATAGGTCATATGAGTCATTTGGAGTTGTACACAAAGAGAAATGAATTTTTGAAGTTAGCCCAGCAAAATTAATTATTTTCTGGGACAGCATTCAAAGATTAAAATTCTGGAAATAGTGAGTTTCCAATTAGCTAAATATTATATTTTTCCTTAAAAATAAACTTAATAAGGGTCGCATAGCCTTTAGAATCACTCCAATTGGACATTTATACAATTAGATATGAATTTTCAAAGTTAATAAAAATTATGCAGAATTTGGATATTATATGCGAAAATTAGAATTTTGGACCAATGAGGGAGTACCACGTGTCCAAGTCATTTGCTGATTCATTTAATCAGAAATTCTCCATCTTCTTCACCATTTCCTCACGCAGAATAACCAGAAGAGAGAGAGAGAAAGATTAGAATGAAAATGGAGAAAGAAGAGAGAGGAAATTCTTTTCTCCGAAACACTACCGAAACGGCATCCTCTCTCAAAATACCCTTCAGGAAACTTCCTCTACTCATCAAGATCTTCATTTCTACGGTTTTGGATTTTCATTTGGAGGTGCTTGGCGCCGTCTCACCGGCCAGGGTGTTGCCGGAATTCTAAACCGTTTGTCGAAACGGGTAGAGGTAAGCGTAAGCTTCTTTTTTAACCGATTGATTTGTTGTTTGGATGAGTAAATTGGAAGTGGGTTACAATTCATGTCTGGTTTAAAGGATGTTTTAGTGGCTAAATGATGTCTAATGGGTATTTAAATAGCTAATCATTTGATTAGGAGTAGCAAGGAAGAGATTAAGCCAAAGAAAACAATAAAACAACATATTACACCTAAGAATCTGATTTTCTGCCCTGTTTTGATGTGGAGAAGGAGTAAGAATTTGATGATTTTGATGTTTGCATTGGCTTTAGGAGGCAAAATTGTGTGGGTATGTAAGTGTTCATGAATTTTGGATACTTGTACATGAATTTAGAAGTTTTAGAAGTTAAAGGGTAAATGCTGTGTATTCCGTTTTCTGGAGGTAGTGTTATGGTGACGTATTTTTTAGTAGACAACTGTTATCCAATGACCATGAAACTCTCCAGTGTGAAAGTAGACACATAGACCTTTAATTTGATAGGTCATAATGTTCAATTGGATTTTTTTGGATTTAGATATGAATTTTTGAATGTTTGCCCTATTTTCTGGAAGAACATCTAAAATAGTTGGTGTTTGGAAACATTCTAGGAATGTTGTGGTGGTGTTATTTAAAATCTAGTATTTTTATGTAAAACTAAACTTAAAGGGATTTAAATAGAGCTTTGAAACACCTCAATTAAAGTTCTATAGAATTAATTATGATTTTTCAAAGTTTGGTCAAAAATGCTGGTAGATTGAGTACCATGCGAATTTAAGTAAGAAATTGGCCAAATATAATTGGAACGAACTCCAAGGGTGAAAGTAAACATATAGGGGTAATGTGGGCCATTGGGTATTCACTTTTCATGACTCTAATGATGTTATCACTTGCCTAGGGCCATGAAGTGATAAAGAATGAGCAATGGTTGCCGGATCAAGGGACAAGAAGACAAGGACATAAAGTCCGAGAGGTAGTGAACTTACATTTTCTGCATGTTTGTGATATGTATGTTTTGCATTGATTATGTGGCTGCTTTGCCTATTTGTGTGAAACATGTATGGTTGGTTGAAGCTTTGTTATATTTGTGCAATGGCCATATGTATGTCATAACATCGAGCATGCAACATGTCATTATGTTGGCATGAAATAGTGTAGGCAAGCATGTCATGCATTCATATATATCTGGCATGCATAGTGGTAATGTTTACTACTGAGATTCTCTCGAATCTCACTCCTCCCAAACAACCATTCAGACAGGTGAGCATTGGAAACGTATGGAGATCAGAAAAGAGGTATGCATGAAAAGGACTGTTGCTGGTTGTTTGAAGGTCTGTAAATATTGTGTAAACCCCTGGTGGGGAAGCTTTTATATTATAATCAAGCAATATTGTATTAATATTATCAGTATATTCATGCTATTCATGTGTGCCCACTAAACTACGCATTGCTACTCTGAGTAAGATCAGTAATAAGGGATATATGAGGCAGGTCTTTACAGTTATGCTATCAATGAGACATAAATCTTCAGAATTGATGCCAATAAGATTCATTCTTCATTAAAAGTGATATAAAAACATAATTAAGAAAAATGCATTTGATAGGAGCAACTTTAAACACACTAAAACATAGTAGTTCAAATAAACAAAGATAAATTATTCTAAGAAATCAACAATATCCAAATAGGTAGTATCCATATATCCATACTCAGAATTTTCAATCTTATTAACATGATTTACTTCAACCTTTGATCCTTTACCATTATTTTTAATTGATTATTGGTAAAATTCAACTAGATGTCTTTGTGCACGACAAATACAAGACCAATGATGCTTGCCACCACAACGATATCATGGATTTTTAGCATGTTTATTATGCCCACTAGTTTCCCTTTTATAATTCTTATCAATCTTTCCCTACTTCTGGTAGGAATTTGAATTACCATGATTTCGACCATGGTCACGCCTATGGTTGTAGCCATGTCCACAACCATAATTAGATTCATTCATTACTACATTCACTTATCGGAATGGAGTAGAGCCCGTTGGACGGGATTCATAATTTTTCAATAAAAGCTCATTGTTCTGTTCAGCCAAGAGGAGGCAAGAAATTAATTCAACATATTTCTTAAACCTATTTCACGATATTGCTATTGCAGGAGCAAATTGGGTGAATCCATTTATAACAAGCTTTTGGGAGGATAACCATCTTCTAATAGTAATACCTTACTTTTAAATTATTCTAAAGAACAAGTGGGTCTTTCACTGCCAAATGTTAAATTTTGAGGCCTTCATGCAAATGGTGTAGAAAAATTATGAATCAGGCATTTAAGATAAATAGTTCTTTTTGGTAATGCAAAAGCCACAAATTTATATTTCACAAGATTTAACTTAGTTTAGACTAGTGAAATAAAAGGGTATTTATAAAATATGAAATATAAAAATGCAATATAATAATAGGAAATTCATAAAGACAATAAATAATTCATAAAGAAAGATATTATAATAAAAATTAAAACTTTATGACTTCAGGCCATTTAGTTCTCATGGCTTCAGGCTAATTAATCTCATTATGAGAAATTAAATTTATATGGCTTCTGACCATTTATCTTCAGGTTAAATAAAAGTTGAATACGGCTTCCAACCATACAATAAGATAGAATATGATAGTTATATGATTTCTAGCCATATAATCTCAAAATAGAAGTCAAAGAAATAAGGCTTCTGGCCATGTAATTTAGAAATAGGAAAATTAAAGAAATATGGCTTCCAGCCATATAAGAAGATGAAAAAGGATATGGCTTCTGACCATATAATAGGGAGTCAATATAACAAAGGATCAAAGGGATATATGGCTTCTGGCCATATTATATCAAAATAAGAAATCAAAGCGATATAACTTCTGGTCATAAAATTTTAGAATAGGAAATCATAGGGATATGGCTTCTGGCTATATAATAGGAAATCATAGGGATATGGTTTCTGGCCATATCATATCATATCACCTCCCGGTAGATATCCAGCAAATGGTCTTGTGATTGATAACATAAAAACTTCCTCACATCACAGATAGGAGAATCATGTCCCTTTAAAGAGGGGGGGGGAGAGGGAGAGGGAGAGAAGTCATTATTAGTTCTCTGGCCATTTTTCTGGCGAGATCCGCAGAAGAAACAACCAAAGTTGGAGTCCGACCTAAGAGCAAAAACATAGAAGGGTCATGCTTTTGTTTTTGTTTTTGCCTTTTCTTTTGTTTTTTGGCTTTTGTTTTTTTGTTTTTTTGTTTTTTTGTTTTTTTGTTTTTTTTTGTTTTTTGTTTTTTGAGATTATGGGATTTGAATATCCTTCGTTTTTCTAGTGAGCTTATACAGTTTGTTCTGTACCCATTAATTGCTCCTTAATTACATGCATGAAGCTATCAATATGTCTCTTGAACAATCAAAGAGTTCAATAAAGAGTATTATCCATTCTTTCTGCAGAATTAATTGTCTCCCATGTGAAGCAACCAAGCCTTTTGTCATATATCCTGAATTTTAAGCTTATACGTTCAAGAATTAGTTGGAAATAAGTAAAACCCGCTTGAGAATAAGTTCCCTAAGTGCCTTAAAAGGATAGACGACGGTAACATTTGGACCTTCTAAATAAAGACAAGATGCATAATTTTTTTTTTAGTGAAATGATCAATTTCAATAGATATTAAGTTCATAAATACATAACAAAAAGACAGAAGTAAGAAGGAAGAAATAAAGGGTTGTTCTTGTGTTGTGAGAAGTTAAAGTGACATAAATTGACTAAGCTAAAAGATGAAAGTAGGGTGGCAATATCTTCAAGAAATATTCTTGAGCGGTTCTTCGGTAATTTCTCTATTAATAAGAGAACTCTCCTATCAGTTCAAATTTCTAGGGGAGACATGATTGAATTAATGAAGTGGAGAGGATAAAATCCATAGCAGGATAGCACGAAGGCATTTGATAGATCTAGGAAAAATCTTCCCCTTTGAATGCTTTGAGTCACTCAAACTTTTAAACCATCTGTCCTTGAAAACATATCTATGATGAATTACACATTGAAGGCTTTTCCTTTTTGGTGATAAATACTGCCCATCTTGAATTTGAGTAGTTTAACATCCCAAAATTTATTAAAAGGTTAAATTTCTAAAAAGAAAATTTCAATGATACTAGAGCTTGGAAATTAAAGTTTTATTTTTCCTGAAAATTCGAGAAACAATAGTTAATGGTCATAATTTGGCTTAAGAATTTATGAGAAATTATTTGAAGGCTTCATGAAGCTAATCAAAGAAGAGAATCCTTAAAAAATTGTTAAGGATTAATTTATAGGAAATAGTTAGTAAGCCAAATTATGGAACCTATAAAATTTAAAGAATCTTAAATTAGAAAAAGGGAAAAAATTAAGACATTGTGTGTGTAATTAATTAGATAAAAATATACTTTTGTATGTGTGTGTGTTTGTAAGCACACCAACACAAAGAGACACACAAGCACACGGATAGGTGGCACTCTCTTTTGGATGCATGCACTTCACTCAAACAATGCAAGACACTTGAGCTCTCTCACAACCGCATATGTATCCAACGAATAAAACACTCAACATCCCACCTCACTTTTATTCAACACACATGACTCACACGCACACTTAATCATTTAATTAAACCAACCTACACTCTCATCTCATTCAATTGACTAAGCAGATGCAAAAGGAGAGAGAGAGAACTTTGGAAAAAATACATAATAGAGAAAGAGAGAGTGAAGGTGAGAACCAAGAACAGAGAGTGATCGGTGCTACTAGAGGAAGCAAGAAGAGACTACAAATCCCAAATGCAATACCATAAACATGTTTAGGTAAGTCTCTCTACCTTTAACTTAGATTTCCATAGGATTTGAGTGGTTTTTCTGTGTTGTTTGGCTGCTGGAAGTAAGAGAGGTCACCAGAAAATTTCTATTACTGATAAGTTTCAAAACCAGTGATTGTTTGTCAATTTTGGGTGATATTTATGTTCTATTTGCTTCTGTAAACACATCCCCAAACACAAGGAACATGTCTAGGAGTATACATAGTTGAAATCTTTGAGATTAGAGTGCAAAACTATAGCTACATGTTAGTTTTCTCAACTTTGTTTAGCTCGACAGAAAATAGAGTTTTTGCTAAAAAGTTGCAGAAGCTTCAATAGAGGCTATAGATGGATTTTTTGTCTGATTCTTTTTTGTATGAAAATTTTAGGATGTTTATTAGGAAATATAATTAATAAGAGCACAATTTCGAGTAAAAATGAATAAGTTATTGAGTTTTGAACTCATACTGTTAAAACTAACATGTTTCAAAGCCAGCCAGCTTCATATTGAGTTTTGACCAGCTAAATCATATCCAATATTTATGAAATTTTACAGGGAGATATTAGACATCCCAAGATTTAAAACAAGTCATAGAATGCATTATTTGGATACTTGTAGAGAGAGTTACAATTTTTGAAATATAGGTTCAAAAACAGGTGAAATTCTGGAAGTCCAGATTCTTGCAGTTGGTTTTGCTATGATTTTTAGTAATATAATCTCGTCCATTGGCCATGAAATTTTGTAAAACAAAATTATACATTCTAAGATTTACTTTGATATATAATATGTGCTATTTGGATTAGTATATTAAGAGATGTGAATTTTTGAAGTTAGTTGCTATTAGATTATGTTTCTAGAAGTTAGATTGGTTGTAGCGAAATGCTGGAAAACCAAAACTTGACAAAAAATTATGAAAATTTTTATATTTAAAGTAGACATTCAGAGCTTTAATTTAATGTGTAGATCATAATTTTTGGACAAGTATATTAGGAGATACGATTTTCAAAGTTGTGCTCTGTTTCTAGAGTGTAATCTGGAACAGTGGAGTTTTGTGAAATTCTGGGAGCAATATTGTTGAATTGACCAAATTTAGATATTTTTTTGTGAAAATATATTTCAAGAGCTTCATTTAGGATTTGAAACCAATTATTTTGGAATTTCCTAAAATTAATAATGATTTTTCAAAGTCGACTAAAATATCTGCCAATTTTCTTAAAAATAATAAAATTGCACTGTGTAAAATTGTATAGTGCAAAAGCCACTGAAACTGAGATAACTAGCAAAATATGGTTGAAGACAATAGTAATGCAAGTAATAACTAATTACTTGTTAACTTTAATTTATAGGAATTGGTAATAGCCCGAGCCAAAGAAAAAGTTGTGGATAAGCAGTCAGACTGAAATAGGACCTAAGTAGTAACTATTTCTTTCATATGCTATGTAATTATCTATATGTTGTGTGTATATTTTCTATAATATGACAGTGCCTAGGGCATAACACGTGAATAAACCAGGGGTTGCAAATAATCGTTTGGCCTTGGACAGTGTGCACACAACACGAGTTAGTATCTTACATAACATGGTGTATTGTATATTTATTTATCACATTTTATATGAATGATTGTATGTTACTGATGAGATTCATCAGAATCTTACCCTTTTTCAACATTTGAAAATACTCTAGCAGAAGGTAGTAGCTTTAAGGGCAAAACCGTAATTACTGGCGATTGAAGGTATTAGCATTTTATGAGTGCAGTTAGTTATCTTAATTGTAAAATTTATTTCTTTTGGAAATGTGTGTGTGTGTGTGTGTGTTATATACCTGTAATACAAACAAGCACTTATTATCAGTATACTTCCTCTATTTCTGTGTACCCTTTGAACTATGTATTTATTTCTTTGCAAATATCAAAATATTAAGGGGTCTGATAAGCAGACAATATTTCTTAGTAACTGAAGTGACAATATGCATAATTAAAGGTTAGTTAAAGGCCAAATAAATTATTAGATTGGGAAACAATGTTATTTTCGTAAATTATGAGTTCATAAGGGTAATTTTGAAAATTACACTCAGACTTTCAAGAAAAACTCCTATCGGTATACTTCCTCTATTTCTATGTACCCTTTGAACTATGTATTTATTTCTCTGCAAATATCAAAATATTAAGAGGTCTGATAAGCAGACAATATTCCTTAGTAACTGAAGTGACAATATGCATAATTAAAGGTTAGTTAAAGGCCAAATAAATTATTAGATTGGGAAACAATGTTATTTTCATAAATTATAAGTTCGTAAGGGTAATTTTGAAAATTACACTCAGACTTTCAAGAAAAACTCCCATCGATACATGAAAGTAGAGAATAATTTCCTAAAATATATTTGATGCTTAATTGAGACATAAATGAGAAAATCACCCCAAAAAAGTACTTTAAAGAATTTTTAGAATTTTGCTTGGGAAAGAATAATATTTTTCTTATATAAAAAACTTTAAGAGCTTTCAAAAGAATTTTGGGGTATCTCATGATTTTCTAGATTTAGTTATAAACTGTTAAAGTTGGACCAGAAAGCTGAAAATTCTAAATAAATAGTAACCTAAGGATCAAAATGCAAACTTTAATTTATGGGTTTCAATCAATGAATTTTCTAAGTCATAGTATTTCCCAATATCTTTCCATCCCCCAGCCCCTCGAACCATCGGCCAATATTTGATTTTATTTTTTATAAATATTGGTGACAAATAATTTGATACGTCTACATATGTTGCCAAATATAATTCATCAACAATACCAAGTGACACACAAGAAATATATAAAAGTTATTTTATTTCGTGGTTTTGCTTCAAAAGCTTATTATTATCACCTAAGTGCAAGTGATGGGAATGGGCTCAAAAAGCAAAGTATGAAAGTTGGTATAGTGTTGAAATCAGAATCCTGAATAGTGTTGGTATAGTCTCCATAATAATAAAAGAAAGTGGCAGTCCTTGAAAGTTCCCAAGCAGTCACATTGAAGTCGCGAGAGAACGTAGATGTGGCAACTTGTTGATTCATCTTCTGCCATGTTAAGACTTAATGTGTTTGATGCATGGCTTCTTCTTCAGAAGCTCCACTATCATTCATGTGGCACTGAATTGATGAAAACATCAATTCCAAGTTAGACATATCCGAATATATTATAAAAAAGTCCCACATCATATATGTATTATTAAGTAAATACGTACTATCAAATTGGCTTAAGACATTTTAGTGGAAAGATATACTTAATACATACCTAATTAATTCTAAAAAAAGAACGTTGTATAGTACGAATGATATTTGAATTAAAGTCCTAACAAATTGACTATTATTTTGATAAAAAGACTTAATATAATTTAATCCTGAAAAAATCTAATAAAACACATTCATACACACGCTGAATTGATGAATTTGTGTGTTAGGATACAAACCTTAAGGCGAGTCATCTCAAATTTAGCTAAAGCTATTTTGCTGATAGACATTAAAGACAAACTTGATATATATCAAATTCTTAAAAAAATCAAATATGATATATGACAAATCCCTATTTTTATTATGTATTTTCATATTTTAATTGGGAGTTTTATCATAATAATTGAGCTTAAAATGTCTCTTTTATGATTAATTGTTATTAAAGGTATTTATGTGAAATTAAAATTGAAAAAGGACCAAAATATCATATATTTCATTATTTTCCGCACTTGATTCATTTTTGGAGTATATGGTTTTACATTTTGGATTTATTTTCTTTGTAGATCATTTGAGAACAATTTCATGCGATAACCCAGAATTTCTGAAAATTACAAATCGATGTAGAAAGGAATCAGGGAAACTTTCAGGAAAAGCCCAGAATATTTGAAACTTATATGTAACCTCCAAAATGTTTCAATTTTTTAGTTTAATTCCTCCACAATACTTTCAAATATTTCAATTTAGTCCCTGGTCAAAAGTAAACTGCCCAATTCGATCCGTTTGGACTTCTTCTTCGGCGCGATCACAGATGCTGAAGGGGCTGGACTGGAATAAAATCCAAACCACCACACCTCCTCCACTCTTTCCTTCACCATCTCCACCCACACCGCACCTCCATCACCTTCGGTCTTTCTCTCCCTTCGACGCCAGCGACCTTCTCGAACACGAGTTTACAGAGCTTCACACAGCCGCGGGTCACACCGGGGAAATCGCAGAGATCCCAGAGCTTCAGCGCCGCGGCGAGACCGAGAGTGAGATCGAGAAGTAAAGCACTGGCGAACTTCCGGTGACCTTCTTCAACCATTCCACCTTCATCTCTCTCCTTCACCATAACAGATAGCACAGCCGCACCACCTTGCCGTCTTCACCGTCGCTTCCTTCTTCGTTCTGACCACTGGCGACCTTCGTCGTCATTCCAGAGCACCGTTGGCTCTTCTCTGTAATTTTCCGGCGCGGTTATGCGTTTTTCTGTGGTTGTTGTGATTTTCCGGCAAGTGTTTTGTGATCTCAGTTTCACAGCCTCTTTTTACTCTTGTTCAATGGATTATTTGGGTTCTGAAGGGGCAGTGATTGTTGTCAAATATATGAGTGGCTGAAATTCTCTCCATCCTTTATAGAAAGAGGCAATAGCATTAAATTGGGGGTTCAAAAGTTTTTACTTTTCCTTTTCTCTGTTCCTATATTGTATTGTATTTATGATGTTTAGATTTCAGAATGAATTTTATAATATTAGACTAATTTATTTTGATATATTTAGAAATTGGATGTAGATTAAATCTTTGTTAGATACTTGATATTAACATTATGTTTAATTAGCTTAGATACTTGATATTAACATTATATTTAATTAGTTTAATTATCATTTCTTTGTGCTAGTTAGTCATTAAATTGATGATTTTATGAATATTTTGTGCTAATTTCAAGATGTATTGATTAGTAAATCAGTGATGTCTTATCTCAACATTGATTTATGAATACAAATTTATTAATTGTGTTTAGCATCAGTAATCTTGATTTTCGATACGAGTGCCCATTATTAAATTAAGATTAATGAAAAAATCAAGTGGTAACGTGAGATGACTCAATTATTAGATTAAAAGCTAAATATAATTCTTAGGTTCATTTAATTGCTAGAGTACTTAATCAATTTAATTTAGAGAAATTAATATGCAAGGTGGCTTGGTATTAATTAATCTAAATTAGGCCTAGTCTAAATGGTAGCCCTTAGAGTCTTTTAAAGCTAGCATAATTAATATCCCATAATTATTTGAAGTGAGGATTGCTTGTGTCGTTACTATGAAGAATTGCTCATTGTATTATTGATTTTCTTATTTCTTTCATTTTATTAATTCTATCATCATTCCATTTCATATTTTAAAGAAGAAAAAAAATCTGAAAAACAGTTAATTTTTTAAAAAAATTAAATTTTCATTTGCCAAAAGTAGTTGACAATTAAAAGATCACATCCTTTTTATTGTTTTTTTTATACCAATCATCACATTTAGTTGTTAGGTAATTAATAAAGGCTCTTTAAAAAATGATCCAATATTTCACTCTTTATTATAATCCTTGTTGGTTTAATTTTAAAGATGTTACCAAGACATAAGGAGCAGATAATTTGAGACAAAAATACCCCCCAAAAAAAAGAAGGTTGGAGACTTGAAGCCTTCAAGACACAAAAAGAAAGAAGGGTACTTTAGAATATGTAAAAAAAAAAATCTCACATCCATGAATTCAAAATATGTAATGTTAAAATAAGTCTTATAAAATTCTTTTAAGCTAAATCTCTTCGATTCTCTGCAAAGAATTATGCAAATAACTTCTCATTAATATATATTAAGCTTCATAATTCTTTATAGAGAATCGAAGAGTTTTAGCTATTCACACATAATACTTATTTATCATAACGAGAAAGCTTTTCACTGGAGAAAATACAGGAAATTACTTGCATGTTTAACAAGTGTTTTTTTTTTCTTTTATCCTTCGTCTAAACTCATTGAATAGTAAAAAAAATCTAAAGTTTCACTCCTATCATATGTATATTTTCGTAGGGTCAGGTCTTACAACCTTTTACTTAAACTAAAAGTCCAAAAGCGTTATCCATCAATTGAGGTAAATGATACAGAACTTTTAGGCGTTCCTATTTAGAATAAGGACGCCTAAAGTGTGTTACATTGGGACTTTTAGGCCTCCCTATTTTAAATAGGGACGCCTATTGTTCCTCATGTCAGTCAAAAGACTGACGTGTAAAGACTGACATGTCACCTTTAAGCGTTCCTATTTTAAATAGGGTCGCCTAAGTGTCTTCCACATTTTCTCTTAGTACGAAAAACATGTCCTTTGGTGCCTAAAGTTAAGGTTTAGGTGTCCTAATTAATTTTTGAGACGTGTAAAGATCCTTTAGGCGTCCTAAATTTTAATTGGGACGTTTAAAGCATTCCAATATTTCAAAATTGTGGTTTGAAATTACAAAATTAACACTTTGTCAATTTTTTTACTTTCTTTTTTAAAAAATGGACGTCTTTTAAGATAGTAATATATATTTTTTGTAGTAGTGAAAGAAGGAGAAAACGATATCATCACATGCATTCACTGGATATTCAATATGGAGACAGATTTGTATCCTTGCATGTTCTGACAAATTTATCCCAAGCTTATGGAGTCATAAATCTCTAGTCCTTTAATTGCTACTCAGTTGATTTCAACAACTTGTAAGGATCAATGCAACTTTCATCATTGAATCAACCTTTACTACTGCTGACTTTTATATATCACTACTACAGAATTGTTGGCGTTTTATAATTATTTTTGTTGTATTTGAGGGTTCCAAACCATAAAATATGGTCATGTCATATATATCATAGTAAACTATTTGACGATTTGTGACAATGCACATAACTAAATACGTGAGTCACACGAAGAGTTTACTTTGGACTCAAATATCAATTCACTTTGTTTCCATCAAGGTAGCTATAATGTGTTGTTCCCAAGTACTTCTAAAGTAGAAATTTTAATAAGAATCTGTATGACTATAAATGGCATAATCAGTAAATACAGAACAGTTATGTATACTATAGAAAAACTCACAAGACTACCGAAAATGATAATGAATTTTGATAAAATCTGAGCACAACGTACGTTGTCTCCTTAAGACAATTTATTCCCTCTATACGGATGCCCAAGGTTCTCGAACAGTTGTCTCCTTAGAATGATGGCACTATCAATCAGAAGCCTGAACAAACACAATGAGATTGCTTTCAGAATCGCACAGGTTATGGGATGATTGCAAAATGCACTATGCAATATATGAGAGAGGAGTGTTTTGAGATTGAGAGTGATTTTTTCTATCACTAGCACGTCCTATTTATAGCTGACAGAAATTGATCAGATGGACTCGACTCTTGGGGCGAATTGGTGCGTCGTGCGAATAGACATACCAGAACGGAGCGAACAGAAGCGAATGGTGACTCTTTGCTGGCGAACTAGTGCGTTGTACAAACAGACACATCAGAACGAAGCCGACAGACGCACCGAAATGGAAGCACCAATTCGGTCACAACATTTCGCTACAGTCACACTATTGGGAGAATCATGGAGGGTAGAAAAGGAATTAAACAAAAGTTTAGGGATTGTTCGGACAAACTAAAAAATAATTTAATAAAAAATTATTTTTAAATCTCACACACGCACGGACCAGACTGGCGGCGGTGGCGCGCGTGTGTGGTGGACTAAAGCCCATGTACGTCCTCACTCCTCCACAAAAGTGGATTGGCCCAAGGGCCCATTTTAGAGGTGAGAAGTTGAGTCTTATATACACTCTTATTTCTCTTGATTTGTCCAATGTGAGACTTTTATCCACACACTATTTTCTCCTTCCTTTTCCCTCTTTTCTTCCAACCAACTTCTTATTCATAACCCATGGAAGTTAGACCCAAAATTCCAACATAATGCACATGATAATGAAGGATATTTTAGATAAAAAAACGCGCATTTGTTAGGAATGATTGATTTAACTAATTTCTTTAATATATGTAAATTAGTTATCTAACTCTTATATTAAAGACCGGGAAGTTATCATATAAAATGTGAAAAATCAGTTACAATTCTGAGTTTTTAAGTCTTTAAAATGACTCCCTCCAATCCTTTTCATAGGAGCACAAAATTTAAATTATCTTGATCTTTTTTATAAGATTCCACTTAGGGCCATTTGGGCATTTAATATGTTTTTACCAAGTTTGCTCCTAATTAATTTTATTCACGCTCCTCATTTTTTCCCATACTACATTATTTTTCATACTTTCTCTTACTACTACTCTATTTCTCTCTCTTATTTGCCTCTAATAAATAACGACATGCTTAAAAAATAAAGTTAATTTCTAACATATTTATTGCTTTAATTAGTTTTAACTGATTTTCTAAACTACTTAATTTGGTTACGACGCTGTTATAAAAAGGATTGAAGGGATTACTATTGTTTTCTTATTTCATTAAAAACGGAGGCAGCTTCTTACAATGATAATAATAAGCATTATCCCATAAGTGCTCTGGTAGCTTAGATCACAGTGCCATTTTACTCAATCAACAACACAATAGTTTATTTAAATAAATTGTCAATAAAAAAATCACACTCAATAATTTCATTCAATCAATAACTTCATCAAAGTGCTGTGTTTATTTTCCTGAATTCCTTTTCAAATGACTCCCCTCTTCTCTAACATTTAATACCCCTCTTTATACCTAACGGACACTTGATTAGACCTGCAATTCTAAAAAGAAAAAGAAATTTAATATCCATCTGTTTCCTGCAAAGTCAGAAATCTCTGGCTAGGCTTGCTGCTCTGATCCTTTCTGCAACAACTAAATTGCATTTAGTCTTTACATGCGTAACGATATCGATCGATTGATACATTATTATGATAATACAAGGATCCTCCATTAATGCACAACATGACAGAAGAGATTGCGTGCACAATCACAAGTGTCTCCGTAGAGAGAATTACTTTGACAAAAGTATGCTTAAAGATTCAAAATTTTAATTTGATTTAAATAATTTAACAAGTTTATATAAGTAGTATAAAATTTCATCCACTGAGAAGTATCTTTCATTCAGTTAGACAAATTTAAAGCACCCAAATCTTCATCTGTTTCCTACCTTCTAGGGTCAGAAATCTTGACCTGCTACTGCGATCTGCGCATCAATTGTTGGAATTTATCTATACGTGTAGTAGTTTTGAAAATATCCATGTTTGGATTCATTATTAGTGACTTAGTTTAATTAAAATTTATTTATCTGGTGAATAAAAGTTTCTGTAAGCAAGATTCATCACACGAGAATTAATGCAGATTTACTACTGAATGAATGCTTAGAGGCACATTATCTGCGGGGAGACTTCAAATACTTCCTCCCATACAAAATATAGGGTGCTTTTTAGAAAAAGTTATTCTTGATCCATAATATATGTCACGTAGAAAGCTATTAATTATCATTTTTCAATTGTACCCTTGTTTATTAGTGGGACGACACATTGAATATCAAGAGAGCGAAGAGAGGTTAGACAGATTTAAATACAGGCAAAGTTTTTTTTTTTTCAATTTAAGACAAATTTATTGAGTTCACTGTACGATTCTTCCTTAAGTCCAATAAGATAATTAAAAATAGGTTATATTTTAAATCGAAGTGAGTCCGTATTCATAATTTATGGGCTTATATTTTTACCAACTGAATCCAACTTTCATGAATTCCTAAATTATATATAGGTATAAATATATGAATAGCTTCGAAATATGAAATAAAGAAAAGATGTATTAAAACATGGGGAAAATTATAAAACTAATTTGTAATTTCAGATGTTTCCATTGTTCTGTATGTGTACAGAATTTACAACGCACTGAAAACATACAGAATTTAAATGATAATCCAAAACATTATACTAATAGCGTAATTTATGCTAAGATCTTGAATAAAATATTAGTTTTGTGTATTATTTTTTATTTAACGGTAATCATCTATTTTTATTATTAAAAAACTAAAAATATTTTTTTATCAACAATCAGTTTAGTTTAATTTTTTTATTCTTGAATTATATATGATAACTAATGGAATTTTATTTTAAGTACTATTATTTACTAATAATGACTCATTTTTGCATTGTATCCATTGATGATATTAGGCCAACAAGATAAAAACCTTCAAAATAACAAATTAGTTATTAGTTGGGCTTCCATAATCCTATAATCGTCACTTATTCAAGCACTTGCAAACATGCATGCAAGGAAAGTTAACTAATCATTCATTAATGTGACCAATAGGGATTGAGTCTAATCAAAGGAGTTAACCCTTAGAATGTGGTAAATCAAGGTTTGAATGAAAAAATTATTCATATTTAGTGCTTAAAGTGGCTTGAACAAGATTACCTTTAATATGAAAATACCTATAATAATAAGGAAAAAAAATTCATGAATGCGTCAACAAGAGAGATTAATGGTGGAAGAGGATACCATCCAAGTTGACATAACTGAATGATAGTAAATTAAAATTAATTAATACTTCTCCTGCTTTAAACTTAGGAGCTAAATTTAAAAGAAATTGTAGAGATTAAAAAATTAGTTTACTTATTTGAAAAAAAAATGTGTTCATTTCTCTAAGGTGCCCTTTTAACCATTTGCATTGGATATAGTACTCCCTTAATGGAAAATTCCCTCAATATATGCAATGAATAAATAAGGTTTAGAAAAAAAAATTATAAATTTGGGAGATAAATTGAGCTGATGTCTATATTTATGACTAAAACAAACATCTCTACGAACTATTACATCTAGGACTTGAAAGAGCAAGGAAACTAGAAGATAGAATGTCTTTAAAATTAAAGTTATACATAAAGGAGCTTCTAAATCAAAGGCTTCAACGATGATGAAACTAATACATATATAAAACAAGAGTACAAACTCATGCATAAAACTAATACATTCAGTCTTGACTCAGTTAATTATAGATACAAGGCACACACTTGATTACAGAAAAGGAAAAAAAACGATGATGAAGATATAATTAAGCAGTGCCAAGTTTCAGAGTTGTGGAATTGGTTGCAGAAGAAGTGGTATCTTCTTGGACACAGCTTGACCTCTTGCCTCACTCATATTTAAGTCCTCTATACCATCAGGCATCTTCCAATCAAAACAGTACAAGATATTAGAAAGTGTATATTCAATTGAAGCAACCCCAAATGAGAGTCCAGGACACACTCTTCTTCCAAATTCAAAAGGCATAAACTGGAAATTCTGGTCTTTCAAATCAACCTCACTGTTCTCAAATCTTTCTGGAACACACTTTTCAGGTCTCTCCCAGTACTTAGGATCTCTGTGAATTGCCCAACCATTTACAAGCACGTTTATTTTAGAGGGACATCGTACCCTCCTAGTTTCACACTGCTTCTAGTTTTTCTGGGAGCTAGAAGAGGACCAAGTGGATGCAATCTTAGACTTTCTTTCACCACACACTTCAAGTAGCTCATTTGATTCACATAATTTTCATCTATTCTTGCTTTATCCCCTACAATCCCTCATACCTCTTCTTGTGCTCTCTTCATTTTCCCAGGATGTTTCATCAACTCTGCCATAGCCCATTCCATGGTAGTTGCAGTTGTGTCCACTCCTGCCGCAAACAAGTTCTGCCATATTGATGTGTAAATTAGACAGAGAGACACATATAAATATGCATAAATCTGTGTTAGTGTGAAGGGATAATTATTATGCCCTTAAGGTTTCTATAGTGTTTTTCAGGTCATTATAATTTTTCCTATTTCTAATGAGAGGTCTATGCAATTTTTTTATCACGTCTTTATAGTTTCACAAGATTTTTAATCAAGTCCCCATAGTTTTATGGGATTGAGGGATACTCTATTTAATCATCCTTATTTATAAGAACCTCCTTCATGTTTCGTGATATAACATGTTTTGTCTAAATCATTAGTTTTTTTTTCCCATCAGCATCTAGTATCCTTAATTAACTATGAAACTTCCTAACTAATCAATCAAACTCCTCCACCTAATGAATTTTAATTTATTGACGGTAATTTAATACTTTACGAGAAATAACTAATTTTAATTTACTTTATAAATTCATGTAAAATTGTTATTAAGTGCTTGTAATAATAATCGAACTGAATAGAAAACAACAAAAATTAAACTATATGGACATGATATAAAAAAAAATGGCTGGGGTCTGATTAAAAATAGTTGAACTATAAGAAGCTGATAAAAAAAAAAAAACTACATGCATAGAGCTAAAACCATTTAAAACTATAAGGACATGCAGATTATATATCTAGAGGGGGGGGGGGATACCGCTACTATTGCCTTGATGCTATCTAGAGAGAGGTCAAAGTCAGGCATGGGATTGTGATGAAGCTGAAGCAGAATATCCACCAAATTGTTATTTTCATGAATATTCATCTTCTTGGTCCTATATTCTTCAATCTTGTGGCCGATGAAATCTTGTAATTTTCTGGAAGTGGCCTTCATTCTAGGAATCAGTCCCGTAACATAATCCATCCACCACAGTGATGAAGGGAAGAAATCCCCAAAACTAAACTCTCCGATTTGATGTATCATTTCCATCGCTATCTCTCTAATTTCTTCATACCTGTGCCCAAACACACATCTGTACATTATATTGGTTGAGGTCACATAGATCATCTCAAACAAATTTACCGATATAGAAGAAGATAATCCATTATCATTCTTCTTCTTCATGCATGCTTCACGAAATTCATTAACCAACCCTGAAACTTCCTCTTCATTTATGAACTGAAAAGATCTTACCTTTGAGGAGGCAAGAAATTCTTCAATAATGATTCTCCTTTTCTGTTTCCACTCTTCTCCATAAGGTGCAAAGAGCAGATGATTATTTCATCCATAGAAATGGGTTTTTGCTGCCGTGATTGAAGGACGGTCGGAGAAAACGACGTCGTGGGACGATTTGGCCATTTCTCTGGCAAGTTCAGAAGAAGAGACTACCAGAGTTGGGGTTTGGCCTAAGTGAAGCAACATGAGAGCGCCATACTTGTTTGACAGATCTCTGAAAGAATGGTGTGTGAGTGTGCCTATTATCTGATGAAGATTTCCAATAATGGGTAATTTAGGAGTAGACGGAGGCAGATTATAATTGGATTTGCTGCTTCTTGTTTTTGTGATCTTCACCGCAATGACAACGAAGAAGAGGCAACCGAACACAGAAATGATGTAAAGGCTTTCATTTATTCCTACGGCCATGGCTCCTTTTCATCAAAGTGTATCAGATTTTACGTGTATATATAGAACAAGATAAATGAGATTGTAGGCCACTGAAATGAAAGGTTTTTTTTTTTTATTATTATTATAAGCGGAAGGTTAGAGTTTGATCTGCTTATAATTAACTCAAGGAGGTTAGTGTCTACTCTTCTAATTCAATATATGTGTGTGTACTCCGTTCTATTTATTATACAGGCAGATAATTTTTTTTTCCTATAAATCATGTCATAAATTTTTTCATATATGTATAATTTTACCTTTTATTTATTCCTACATATATGGTATACTACTCTAGGGATAAAGCATATATAAAATAGGGATAAAGTTATAAATTCATTTCATTTCTAGACAAGGAACTCTCCATTTGAATGGAAAGAAAAGATGGTGGGAAAGAAAATTGAGAGAGAAAAATACAGAAAACTGAAAAGAAAATGTTATCACTCTTCGTGTTTGAATAGAAAAAAGAAAATAAGAGGAAAGGAAACGATCAAATATTTAAATATCTAAATGACTAAAATATTTTATGTCAAAGTATAGCATGTTTAAAACAACACTTTAAATTATCATTTTAGCTATAGTTTTGTTCATTTAAATATATCAAAAATTTATATTATATTAAATGAATAAATAAATTAAATATCATGTAATTGATATAAACAATTAAACCAACGCAATTACATTTATTTGTGGGTTATAATATACTTCTTATTAAGGCTTATCAACCCATTAGTTGAATGATGGGACCAAATAAATGTAATTTATTGTACTATATATGACAGATGAAATGTTACAATTCTAGCTTTTAAGATTTTGGTAGCTCCTTCCCTGCTGAGAAAGATTTGAAGAGTGTGAACTATACCTCCAATATAATTGAGCCATAGCCAAGAGCCTATGGTTCAATTGGCAAACCATACCTCCCTTAAGGCTTCCATATGTATTATATATAAAGGGACAAAATATATAAATAATAAAACCCTCATAAGTTTTGTAATTAGAAAAAAATTAAAGAAATAATAAAAATGTGGACAAATTAAAAATTGCAAAAGTAAACTCTAACACACTTAACCAATCAATAATTCTTACAGGATGTTTAATATATAAAATAAAATACAACACAACAAATTAAAATAATAAAAGAAAAATAAAGTATTTTTTAAAATTAAACTTGTATTTTTCAACATTAATTCAAATAATACAAATAATGATAAAGCATAATGACGAGCATATTTTGTCATTAAGACTTAGAAGTGGACTTAATTTAGTGAAGCTGGATTACTACTAAATAATCTTGAGCTCAGAAATAGTTTGGAAGAATTATATTCAGGTCATGTTTAAAAAAAATAAAAAAATGGTCCTATTAGCAACTTTAAGGGCGTGAATTGATAAGTCTAGAGACGTAATTAACAACTCGATCAATTTTTCTTTTTTTTTAGTGGGACCTGAATATAATTCTCCTAAATAACTTTACATTGAGATATATATATATATATATATATATATATATATATATATATATATATATATATATATATTAAGCTTCACAATTGTCCGCAGAGGAAGAGTTTTATCTGTTCACATGTACGTGTTTATTATAAATAGCCAGTAAGCTCTTCATTGGAATAACGATTAGAAGTTCTATAAGTACTTTTCAATCGTGATTCACAGAATATGAGGTAGCTTTTATGGTCTACAAGGTAGCTTTTACGGTCTATGAGGTAAATATGTAGAGAAGTTTTATCTCAATTTATGTAAATCAAGCTTATGCAATCACATAAGTCAAACCAAACAAAATATAGGAGATAACATGCATGTTGAACAAGTGTTTGATTTTATCTGCTGTTCAAAAGAAGAACAAGACATCACATGCACGCACGCACGCACTAAGAAGTATATCTATCACTAGCCTATGGAGTCAGAAACATCTATTGTTCAATTCAATATGGAAATTAATGCATACATATTATGACAAATTTATCCCAAGCCTATGGAGTCAGAAATCTCTAGCCCTGTGCTATTATATTGCTACTGAGCTGATTCCAAGAACTTGCAAGGATCAATGCAACTTTCATCGTTGAATCAACCTTTATTAGCAAGGTTTGTGAACTCAGGCCATACCGGCCAGAAACATCGAACTGGTGGTTAAACCGGGTCAGTTCGGTGACTGATTTGGTTTGGAATTTTTTTTATTTTTTATAATTTTATATAAATAAATCTAAAATATTCAATTTCTCATCAGTTTAGCCTCGATTTAGCTCTGGTCTGACCCACTGACCTTTGATCCAATACCCCGACCAGTTCAATGATTGGTCTAGGTTTCAGAACCTTGTTTATTAGTGTTGGAATATTAGTTACTCCCTTTAGTTCTTCATATAAGATATATTTGGGGAGTTGATCTTAGTTCTAAATATAATATTCCCTCTGGTCCTTAATATAATACATATTTAGCTAATTTGATTAGATTAAGGAAGTTAGTTTCGTTAGTTAATATGACATGTATTTTCTAAAACATTCTAGTTATCTTTTTTAATTTCCTCCTTCCCTCTCCTCGTTGATCATTTTTTAGGGAGTATCAATAGGGGTAAATTAGGAAAAGATTAACAAAGATGAAAACCATATCTTATATTTAGAACCAAAATCAAGTCCTCAAATATATCTTAAATTAAGGACTGGAGGAGTATATAATTTTTATATTTGTCAATATTTTCTTAATTTATTTTTAATGATACTCACTCAACAATAATCAAGGAGGAGAGTGAAGAAGGGGATAAAGGAAGATGATCAGAGAGTTTTAGAAAATACATATCATATTAACTAACATAACTTACTTCTTTAACTTAATTAAATTAGGTTAATATGTCTTAATATCTTAAGAACTCGGAGGTAGTAGTTGGTTAGTGAGTATAGAGTTGATTAGTTGTATCTCACTGACTCATCAATGTAAGGTTCTTGTTTATATAAGTGCCATCACTTTCATATAAAAGATAGGTGGAATTTTGGGTCTCTCTCTCATATATATATATATATATATATATATATATATATATATATATATATATATATAAGGGATGCTAACTTGGGTCCTCTATAATTAATCCCTAGAGTTTAGGGTTATTGGTTTCACCCAAAATAGTAAATGATTTGTTGTTGTAATGCTTTTAATGGAGTATTCATGTAATCATCTAAGGATTCATGTTTTACATTCTTCTGATGCATGGTTTAGTTAACAATTAGCTTCTCAATTTATATATATTATAAAGTTTTAAAGTGAAAAATCAGTCACAATAATTCCGAATTTTTAAAAGTTTTGGAAGTTACTATTGTTTCCAATCGCAACATGCATGCACATTAACTAAATATTCATATGAATATGCGGGAGCGATAAATTAATAATCGAAATCAAAGGCTTCCAGTGGACCTTATCTTTGGCAAGTAGCAAGCATAATAAATGAAAATTAAAGATACGATAGGAACACAAGATAACTCTTTTTTATGGCTTGTTTGGTTAGGTTTATACTTATACATAAGCCCGATTTAAGTAAATCGAGATAAAACTCCCCCACATATTTACTTCGTAGACCGTAAAAGTTACCTCTTAGACCGTAAAAATTACTTCATATTCCGTAAATCACGATTGAAAAGCACTTATGGAGGCTATCCAAACATACCATTAATTTTATAAGTCACAAGATAACTCATTAACAACACATATGATTACAGAAAAGTGAAAACGATGGTAAAGATCTAAGCAGTGTCAATTAGTTTCAGCGATGTGGAATTGGTTGCAGAAGAAGTGGTATCTCTTTGGACACAACTTGGCCTCTTGCCTCACTCATGTCTAAGTCCACTACACCACCAGGCAGCTTCTAATCAAACCGGTACAAGAGATTACAAAGTGTATATATATTCAATTGAAGCGACCCCAAATGAGACTCCATGACACACACTTCTTGCGAATCCAAAAGGTTTATGCTGGAAATTCTGGCCTGTAAAATCAACTTCAATTCATTGTTCTCGAATCTCTCTGGAACAAACTCTTCAGGTCTCTCCCAGTACTTAGGGTCTCTTAGAGTTTCTTTTACCACAAATTTCAAGCACCTCATCTCATTCGTATCACTTTCATCAATTCTTGCTTTGTCCCTCACAACTCCTCGTACCTCTTCCTGTGCTCTCTTCATTTTCCCAGGATGTTTCATCAGCTCTTCCATAGCATGATAGTTGCAGTTGACTCCACTCCTGCCGCAAACATATTCTGGCAAGTTTTTGTGAATTAAACACAGAGACATATATAAACATAGATGTATACATGTAATGTGTATATGTGGGAAAATTAGTCATTTGGTCCCTATAGGTTGTAGCTTATAGTCCATATAGTTTTAACTCAATTGAAACATAGTTTTTAAATTTGGTCCCTATAGGTTGTAACTTATAGGGAAAATTAATCATTTAGTCCCTATAGGTTGTAACTTATAGTTCATATAGTTTTGATTTAGTTGAAATTTAGTTTCTAAATTTGAACTCGATGCAACTAAATTCTTATAGTTTTATCCATTAAAAATATTGTGTCCACTCCGGCCGCAAACATATTCTGGCATTGTGGAAATGAAAACATGCCTAAGTTCATTTATATTTTGATGTGAACGTGCATTAGACACAGACAAAAAAAAATATACACAAATACCCCCTTCCATCCTTTTTTAGAATCCAGGTGGTTCCCACCAAATGGAGCGCAAAAGTGGGGACGATACTATAAAATATAGATTTAATGTCGCTAATTAACATTCGTTTTTTGAAAACAGAGATTAAAAGTATAGGCAGTGTCATTTTTATAATTATCTATTTTGCGAAAACGGATGTTAAAAGTCCATTCCAAAACAAACATTGTAAGTCACTGACAACGTTTGTTACAAAAAGGGCATCTATTCAAAACTTTTAACGTCACCCACATAGACGTCCCCCTAAAGGCGGATGTCGAAAGGTCCAAAGAACGGATGTTAAAAGTGTTTTCTATAATAATGAGATTTGGAGGGGATGGGTAATATTGGACTAATATGCCCATGAAAGTTTTCATTATTATTCTCACAATACCCTTTTGACTTGCTCCCTCAACTGGACCTAGTTTCCAGCTAAACAAAGTACTTAGCAGGGAGAGCTAAACATATATGAGCTATCCAGATCTAATTTTGACGGTTTAGATTTATGTTTTTTTAAAATGATTTTTAAATAAAAAATAATTTTTTGAACATATAATAGTTAATAAATTATCTTTATTTTAGATTGCATACTCATTAAAATAATTATTAAAAAAACTAGACTTTTTAAAAATTAGATCTAGATCGTCGAGATCAGATTTGACAGCCCAGATATGCCAAGCTAATTTGCTTAGCAGGGAAACTAGTTCCCTCCCCAACCTTCATCCACAGAGACTCTAAAGTCCCACCAGGTGTCATCGTCCCTCATGAGTAGCGATCTCAGAGCTATTATCATTATTATAATGATAATATTTATAATTTATAATTTTTGTATATGGGTATAATTATAATTATATTGATTCAATTTTAATAATTATAAAATTATAACTTTATAGAATTATCAAATAAGGATAAAGTTGTTCATATAAAATATTTTTCTTCCTCTCGCCTCATAAACTAGAGTAACATTAAAATTACCCTCCTCTCCCTTGATAGGTGTGTTTGGTTTGAAGGAAGGGTAGATACTTTCCTCCCCTTAATTGGTTTAAAATTTTGGAGGGGAAGACTGTAACACCCGCCTTACATACCCCTTAATTACCTACACGGAAGTATTCATTATTACTTTGTTAGGGGTAATTACATATTCACGACTTATTTAGCCATTATTCTTACTGAATATTAGAGTTAATTCTTATTCTCAATGATCCCGATTACGGCTTAATTCAAATTCGCGTGTGTTCTTACAACCAAATATTCTCTGTGTGCAAATAACGATACACACAGTAATCTAAACACAATTCGGTCTTCAGTTCTTCGTCTTCTTTCATTCTTGTTCTTCTTCAAGCATTCTTCTCTTTCTTGTTCTTGTACCTATATGGTTAGTGGGGAAGAGTGAGATTCGAGAGAATCTCAGCAGCAAACATACAGACAATGCATGTAAGATGAATGCTAGTGCATGATATGATTGCCTTACATAGGCTCATGTTCACATAATGATATTCTGCATGCTCAATGTTTCGTACAACATACTTATGGCCATAATAAAAATAGAAACAGAGCTTCATTCATTCATACATGCTTCACATAATCAAGCAAGGCAATACAGCAAATCAATACACAGCATAAACATCACATATATAAAAGTAAGTAAGTTTACTACCTTTTGGACTTTGCCTCCTCCTCTTGTACTTCGATCTTTCAACCATAGTTTCTTCTTTGTCACTTTATGGCCCTAGATAAGTAATGACATTATTAGATCTATGAAAAGTGAATGCCCAATGGGCCACATTAGCCTTAAAGGCATACTTTCACCCTTAGAGTTCATACTAACTACATTTGATCATTTTTTTTTCTCAAATTCGCATGGTAGACAAAGCTGCCAGCATTTTGACCAAACTTTGAAAAATCATAATTAATTCTATAGAACTCCAATTGGGGTGGTTCAAAGTTCTATTTGAATCCCTTTAAGTGTAGTTTTATATAAAAATACTTTGGTATAACTATTATTGTCATAATTTTCTCAAAAATTCGGCAAACAGGCATTGTTCTAGATTTCATTCTAGAAACAGGGCACAACTTCAAAAATTTGTATCTCATAGCATACTTGTCCAATTAACCATTATGACCTATCAAAATAAAGATATATGTCTATACTTTTAAACTGGAAGGTTTCAAAACTTTTAGACAAGGTTTTCCCATTGAAAACACGCGCACAACAACACTGCTTTCAGACAACGAATTACACAGCATTTATTCATCAATTTCCAAAAATTCCCAATTCATATACAAGCATCCAAAAATCATGAACACTTGCATACCTACACAATTTTGCCTCCTAAATCCAATGGAAGCATCAAAATCATCAAATTCTTACTCCTTCTCCACGTCAAAACAGGGCAGAAAATCAGATTCTTAGGTGCAATTGTTGTTTCTTCGTTTTCTCTTACCTAATCACTTCCTTGCTACTCCTAATCAAGTGATTAGCTATTTAAACACTCGTTGGACATTATTTAGCCATTAAAACATCCTTTAAACCAGCCATAAACAGTACCACACTTCCAATTTACTCATCCAAACAACAAATCAATCAGTTAAAAAGGAAGCTTACGCTTACCTCTACCCGTTTCCACAAACGGTTCGGAATTCCGGCAATACTCTGGCAAGGGAGACAGCACCAAACACCTCCAAATGAAAATCCGAAACCGTAGGAATGAAGATCTCGATGAGTAGAGGAAGTTTCTTGAAGGGTACTTTGAGAGAGGATGTCGTTTCGGCAGTATTTCGGAGGAAAGAACTTCCTCTCTCATCTTCTCCATTTTATTCTGCACTCTTTCTCTCTCTTCTTTCAGATTTTTCCGTGAAAAATGAGGAGGAAGATGATGATTTAATGGATAAATGGATCAGTTTCTCATCTGCCACGTGTCAACACTTGATTGGCCCAAATAATGAATTTTCGCACAAAATACCAAATTCTGCAGATTTTTCATTAACTTTGAAAATTCATATCTAATTGTACAAATGTCAAATTAGAGTGATTCCAAAGGCTATACGACCCTTATTGAGTCTAGCTTGAAGGAAAAATATAAAATTTAGCCAATTAAAAGCTCACTCTTTCCATAATTTTAATATTTGGATGCTGCCCCAGAAAATAATTAATTTCGCTGGGCTAACTTCAAAAATTCATTTCTCTTTGTGTACAACTTCAAATGACTTATATGACCTATCAAATTGAAGCTTGATAAGTCTAATTTAATTCTGGAAAGTTTCATAATTTTTCACCATCATTTATCTATCAAAACATGTCACACAATCATCACTGTCATACCGGAAATTTCACCGGTAGCAAAAATTACTTTGTGTTCCACTCCACTATATTGTGTGTGACTTCCAATCACTTCATTTTGTTATTCCCCGAGCTCTTTAGCTCACCAATATAATTTATTTTAATATCTAAGGATATAAAGGAATTTTGGGGAATTTAAACATACCTCATAGGGACATTTGCTAAACCAAGGTCTAGCAGTCCACTTAATCCAGGCTTAATCTTATGCCTCTAATTCCAAAATTTGGGATATTACAAAGACATCTGAAACCATCCCTCCCCTCCCCTCCCCACCCCCACCTCATTTTTGCTCCCTCCAAATTTGGGGTTCTTGCCTAGAAGACAACACTTTGGACTATTTTGCCCTCATAATTTCTATGATATTCTAATAAAACCTATGATAAAAAATATTATTTTAAAAATATTTTATTATAAAATTAATTTAAAATAAAATATGCTTTATTATAATTAGAATATATATTATCATAAAATTAATTTAAAATAAAAAATATATTTTTAAACAAAAAAAATTATTAAAATTATTAAATGTATTATTATAATTTTAAATAAAAAACTATTATAATTATATCTATATATATTATATTAATTTAAAGTAAAAAACATATTTTTATAAAAAATATTATAATTATAATAATAAACCCAATAAAGAATTATTAAAAATCCCAACCGAACTTTCTCACAAAATAAACTAAATAAAGTAACATCCTACCCTCCCTTAGACTACTCCTTTCCCTTTCTTTCCTTCAAACCAAACACACCAAAGTAATATTGAAATTCCCCCTTCCCCTACCCTCCACTCCATTTTTTGTTTGACCTTATCGTCCCCTGGCCTCCATTGAACCAAACAATAACGCATATATCTTTCCACGGAGCCACATGCATGGGGCCCCTTTTTTTTGGTCTTAAGGGAATCATGCAGGTCTGAGATCTGATCTGCATTTCTTTACTGTGACAGATGGTTAATTTGTCTTAATTAATTGAATGATATAGATGCTTCTTAATATTTTATTCTTCTTTTAATTTGGGGACAGATCGTCAATGGCAGTAATAAGATAGTATCTATTATGCAAGCTGTCCAAATAAATAATGCTAGCTGTCTCCCCCTTACTCTAAGCCAAGCCTAGCCTTGTGCCAATTTTTGCGGTTTAGCTGTCTTTTTGTTTTGATTTAACATCATTTTTATATTTTATTATTAATATTTCATTATTTGATTGATTTCCTTATTTCATTACACACACACATTGAAATTAGAGCAGGGCCATCACTTTCAACATCGTTTCAAACTTCCTGTACTATGGCTGATCTGAATGAAACATCCTCTTCTGGTGCAAACATGTCCAAAAGCTTATCAGATAATGTTTCTGATCAAAGTCAGCAAGTTGCTCGTCGATCTGGAAATTTCAAACCTGATCGTTGGCATTATGACTATCTTCTGTCTTTGGACAATAAATACAAGGTATGGTTAACTTCATTCTTATAGTTAGATGCAATATATAGCATTTTTCATATCAATAATAATGATCACAAAATAGTACCAACCAGCCAATCATTGAACACCTAGTCATAAGAACAGAGGCAAAAAGTAATGCATATGTGTGATGGATTAATTGAAGTAGAGACTGTGTAGTTTTATACAGATATAATCTAAGACAACTATTATGATTAGTTAGTGCATTTCCTCTCGAAACGTTATTTTCATTTTCAAAATGCAGGAACAAGCATACGAAGAAGAAAGCAGAAAACTGAGGGAACAAGTAAGGATAATACTTTTAGAAACAGTGAATCCTCTGAATCAGCTTGAGTTTATCGATACCTTACAAAGGCTTGGGCTTGGTCATCATTTTAAAGAAGAAATAAACAAGATAATGAAAAATGTTTATAATAATAATAATCTGGACAAGTTCAAGAGCAAGCAGAATCTACATGCAACAGCACTTGAGTTTCGACTCTTAAGACAGCATAGCTATGATATATCTACAGGTAATTACTATTTGAACTTTATAATAATTAAAAGGGTTATTATTACTATTATTAGTCCTTACAATGATTGAATTTTAGTTTTAGTCTTTATAATTTCAAACTATTAGTTTTAGTTCCTATAGGAATCAAAACTACCAATATCAAACTATATGGATTAAAATTAAAATTTAATCAAATATTAACCCTAATTAAGAAATTCAACATTTTTTAATTTATAATAAAGATCTTACTTAAATTACTCACTGGAACTATTTGTTACTGCAGATGTGTTTGATGGCTTTAAAGATGAAAGGGGTGATGATTTTCAAACAGGTTTATGTGACGATATCAAGGGAATGCTTTCATTATATGAAGCCTCATTTCTTTTAAAGGAAAATGAAACTATTCTGGAAAAAGCTAAAGATTTTACGTCAAAATCTCTTAAAGACTTTGTGAGCAAGAACCCAGAACATGAACTCATATCCCAAGTCAAACATGCTTTGGAGGTTCCATTTCATTGGAGGCTACCAAGATGGGAGGCTCGTTGGTTCATTGGTGAATATGAAAGAATTCCTAATATGAATCCCACCTTACTACATCTTGCCAAACTGGATTATAACATGATCCAAACCATGTATCAGGAAGAAATAAAGTCTAATATAAGGTGCTACTTTTTTTCTGCTAAAAATATTGGGAAAATAAAAATTCCAACTATCTGACTTTGTATTAGTTTATATATATGGACAACACAAGTTTTACTAATGCTAATTTTTGTGTTTGATTTGAAGATGGTGGGAAAGAGTTGGCTGGGAAAAAAAGGTGAATTTTTTCAGGTGTAGGGTGGTGGACAATTATGCCTGGGGCCTTGGAGTGCATGAAGGGCCAGAGTTTGGAAAATTAAGAAGAATCATAGGAAATCTTTCTGGCGTACTAACCCTGACAGATGATATGTATGATGTTTATGGTACTTTGCCAGAATTAGAGCTCTTCACTGAAGCTGTTATCAGGTTTGACTATTAATTTGTTCCCTTCCTCAATTAAACGTAAAAGTGTTTTTTTTTCATTTATTAACTTTGAGGCATGTTTCATTTTAGATGTTTAACTTTACCAAGTTGCGGGTAAATCCTTTAACTTTTTAAATATTAAAGTATTCACAAACTAAATAAAATTAAAGGACTATACAATGAATGAAGCATGCCTTAAAGTCAGAGGACTAATGTACACTTCTGTCAAAAAGGAAAAAAAAAAGCAGGTTCAAAGAACAAGCCAAGTACTTTGCAGTAGCTTTTTTTTTCGTAAAATTTGACAATAAATTTGATTTTTAAAAATGATTGTTATCATAATTTTTAAGATGTTTTAATTATTTTAATTTATAAAGACTTTCCTCTAAATATTTTCTCCTTTAATTGTTTTCTCTGCCTAACAATATTGATTATGATAATTAATTTTAGGTGGGATGCAAATGACTTGGATAATCTCCCAGATTACATGAAAGTGGTATTTTTCGCAATTTATGACTTTGCAGATGAAGTGGCTTCAGACGTTCTGAAAGAAAAAGGGCACAACGTCCATTCCTATCTAAAGAAAAGGGTATGTATATGATCTGTGATGTTAAGTTAATGACATCCATAGGTACAGCATTTAAGTACTTATTAAATTAGGCTTTAAGATTATTGATGATCACATTAATTTAAATTTACATTTTAAATTTTCAGTGGCAAGATATCTGTAAGGCATATATAGTTGAGGCAAGATGGTACCATGGTGGGAAAACGCCAAGGCTGAAAGAATATTTGGAAAATGGATGGATTTCAATTGGTGGACCTCTTTTTCATCTTCATACTTATCTTTATTTGCCAAATAGTCCTATAAGCAAGCTGGAGTTGGATTCCTTAGACCCTCATTCGGATCTAGTCTACTTGTCATCACTTAATTTCCGCCTTATAAATGACATCGGATCATTTAAGGTACTTCCATTTATATAAATTTTTTTAAAAATTATATACCACTCTAGTCTTTATTATAAGTCCGATTTAAAAAAAAAAATTATGTGTTCCTTGTTGTAAGTTCTTCTAGAAAATAATTAAAGATAATGTTACAATTTCAGCCCTATTAAATGTAGAGAGAGAATAAAGAGGAGAAGCACAATTAATGTATAAAATATATTTTTATATACATTCATAAATAAAGGTAAAATTAAGAATAATTATTAATTTATGATATATTTAATGATTTAGCTAACTTTCATTGATACATGATAATTAAATTAATTACTAAACTTATAAAAAGGACCAGTATATACACTATGCATGTGTGTAAAAACTTAATTACTCCCTCTTGTTCCTTTTATAAGATGTCTTTTACTAGAAGGAAATTTTTTGGTCCTTTTCTATAAGATGTTTTGATCATTTCAATCAACATTTAATATATTTTCTATATATACCCATATTTAATAAGCGTAGTGAGATAAAAGTAGAAATTAATACTTCTCTAGTCCTATATATTTATCCAGCATAAATTGAAGGTTTATTTTGATCTTATTTATAAGTTATATCATTAAATTTTTCATATGAATATACAATTATACTATTCATTTGATATTATGCTGATTTATTTTCATGAGGCATATTGTATATTAAATAGGGGTAAATTTAAAAATTATTAAATTTTAAGGTGGGGTTAGTGAATTATAAATAGGACTATAGAAGTATGATGTTTAAGTTTAATGTAGCTAATAAGAAAAAATATTGAAAATCACTTAAATTTTGTATGACAAATTTAATAAATCATACTGCTTTTATTAACATGTGTAAATAAGTTAAAAACATCTTATCATTTCTTGTTTGGTCTAACTTTGGATTCATGTGTATATGAAAAGCGTGAGATGAAGACAGGGGATGTGCCCTCATCAATCCAGTGCTACATGAATGATAGTGGAGCTTCTGAAGAAGAAGCCATCAAACACATAAAGTCTTTGGTATATAAGAATTGGCAGAAGATGAATCAACAAGTGGCCACATCTTCATTCCCTCGCGATTTCAACATGTCTGCTTGGGAAATTTCAAGGACTGCCACTTTCTTTTATTGTAATGAAGATGATACCTACACTATTCAGCATTCTGAATTTGAGGGTCTTGTTCATCTGTTAATTTTTGAGTCCATTTCCAATATTACATGTTCCTAGAGTTATGAATTGATATTGAGAGTCCTAAAGGCTGTTGTTGTTTGGAGTTATTGTACTCTATTTTCTTTCAAGTAACATGAATAAAATGACTTTTATAACAATTTTTATGTGATAAGATCGATTCTCATTACTAATTGTTTCCTGGAAAAAAATGAAAAAAGTGAAAAAGACAACATTGGTTTTTTTTTTTAATTTTGGGTTATGAGATATGCATGTCAATAAAGCAGGCCATACTTTTTCAATAATATTAAACTTAAATTGAATCTAGATCATTCAAAATTAATCTAAATGGTCATAATTAAAATGAGCCTTTAAAATTCAAGACCAATGACTGATGTACATCTAGATGAACCATACCTTGATTTCAACTAGGTAAGTCAGGTTTGGGATAGATCCAAACCTAGCTAGCCTGCTCATTTACACCACTTGGAATGTAATGCGAAGGTAACTACGGTTTTATATGTAATATCCTAAATTTGGGACTAAAGGCTAGAGAATAAGCCTGAATAAAGTAGACTACCAAGCCCATTTTAGTGAGAGTCCCAGAAATTATGACATATAGAAAGACTCTCAGGGGCTATAAGATTTGGGCCTTACTGGGCAAAGGGCTCTGTATCTGTAGACAGTATGATTAGAATGTCAGTGCAGATGTGCACAAAACACATAGATGGTACCATTGGGTTGGTAGAAAGATGCCACCCAACTATGCCATGAAGTAAGGGATCGATTAATCAGGTGAAATTGTCAATGTAGGTGTGCACATGCCATGTTCAGGGCATATATGTGTACCCTGCGTTTTTGAATTGGACATCGGTATGTGGCGCCATGTGGGGCCCACATACATACTCTGACCTGATGTCATTTGACTGGCTTCAATATGCGTGATGCAATCCCGAGTAAGTCCCGAGTAGAATCCTGATTAGACACCGATAAAGTAACTTTATTAAAGTAACTTTGATAAAGTAAGTAATCATGACACAACTTTTGTGTTGGCTAAATGAGAACATGACACTTGTCCTCTCATGATGAAAAAGTAATCTTGCCTTTTGAGTTGTCACCACCAGAGTGTGACACCTAGCGCAATAGTCAGGGAAATCCTCGGGTCTCTAGCTCAGTCATGTACTTGACTTCTCGAACACTGGACCCAGGAGTCCGGGGAAATTGTCAGGGCTCTCCCTTTCCCTGACAATATGGTGCCACCTAAGAGAGAAAAGAGGTAGGACCCACTTTATTAAAGTAAGGTGACACGTGTCACCCAATCAGTGGAACCCCGAACAAATGGCACCACGGGATCGCGACACTTGGCATAACTTTTTGAAACTCCTCCTAGGCCATATATTTTCGTCCAGCAGCCCAAAAATGCAAGAAAAATCATAGAAAATAAAGGAAAAACGTTGGAGGAGAGAGGAGAGGTGAATAGTGAATTTTCGGAACTTCAATCAGCCGAATCATTACCGAATCGGCGTTTTTTCTCAAAGTACCCTTCACAAACCTTCTTCTACTCATCCTAAGCTTCATTTCTACGGTTTCGGATTTTTGATTGGAGGTGTTTGGAGCCGTCTCCCTTCCCGGAGTACTGCCGGATTTCCGAACCGATTACGGAAACGCGTAGAGGTAAGCGTAAGCTTCCTTTTGAACCGATTGGTTTGTTGTTTGGATGAGTATTTGTAAGGGTGGGGTACTGTTCATTTTCGATCCAAGGGGTATTTTTGAGGTTTAATCATGTATTTATGGTTAGAGGATGATTTATGATGATATTGGACCAAGTTATTGGACAAAATTCTGAATTGGTGAATTGTTGTAGAAAACCCTATTTTTCTGGTCTGAACAGAACGTCATGAAGAAGTAGGAATTTTGTAATTTTGATGATTCCATTGGATTCGACACGAAAAATTGTATAGGTATGCAAGTGTTCATGATTTTTGGATGCTTGTATATGAATTTGGAAATTTATGAAATTGAATGTACATGTTGTTGATATGCTCTGTCTGGAATAGTGACATTGTGCGAGCTTTTCAATAAGGTAAACCTTGTCCAAAAATTCTGAAACTTTCCAAAATTAAATTAAACATCATAAGCTTTAATTTGATAGGTATTTTGTAATTTTTGGACAAGTACATTGGGAGATATGAATTTTTGAAGTTGTGTCCTGTTTCTGAAATGAAATCTGGAACAGGTTATATTTGGAGAAATTCTGGGAATGTTGTGGCTATGATATCCCAAATTGAGGATTTTTATGTGAAAGAATACTGAAATATCTTCAAATAAGACTTTGAACCACCTCAATTGGAGTTCTATAGAATTAATTATGATTTTTCAAAGTTTGGTCAAAATGCTGGCAGCTTTTGGCTACCATGCGAATTTGAGAAAGAAAGTGACCAAATATAATTAGTATGAACTCCAAGGGTGAAAGTAAGCCTTTAGGGCTAATATAGCCCATTTGGCATTCACTTTTCATGGCTCTAATAATATCATTACTTATCTAGGGCCATAAAGTGACAAAGAAGAAACTATGGTTGGAAGATCGAAGTACAAGAGGAGGAGGCAAAGTCCAAAAGGTAGTAAACTTACTTACTTGTATGTATGTGATGTTTATGCTGTGTATTAATTTGCTGTATTGCCTTGCTTGATTATGTGAAGCATGTATGAATGAATGAAGCTCTGTTTCTATTTTTACTATGGCCATAAGTATGTTGTACGAAACATTGAGCATGCAGAATATCATTATGTCAACATGAGCCTATGTAAGGCAAGCATATCATGCACTAGCATTCATCTTACATGCATTGTCTGTATGTTTGCTACTGAGATTCTCTCGAATCTCACCCTCCCCCACCAACCATATAGGTCTGTGAGCAGGAGAGAAAAGAATGCATGAAGATGATTCAGAAGGAAAGAAGATGAAGAACTGAAGACCGAATTGTGTTCAGATTACCGTGTGTATCATTATTTGCGCACAGAGAATATTTGGTGTTAAGAATACAGGTGAATTTGAATTAAGCCGTAATCGGGATCACTGAGAAGAAGAATTAACTCTGATATTCAGTAAGAATAAGTCGTGAATAAGTAATTACCCCTAATAAAGTAATAATGAATGCTTCCGTGTAGGTAATTAAGGGGTATGTAAGACGGGTGTTACATTATAAAACTAATAAAGGTTAAATTTAGCAAAACGAACTAGTTCTTAATTACGTAAAGAACCAATGTTCAATTCAACTCTTTATTGGGAAAGTTTCCTACATTCAATACTCAATAATGTTTTGAATATGATTGTTTCTATTAAGAAAATACAAGTTAAATTTTTTTAATGAAATCCTCCTAAAAAATGACATTAAAAGGAAAAAACAAATTACACCCGCATAATCTCTTATGAAAGAGTTATTTAGTCCATGCAACATCAATTAGAAGACACAAAATAAAATGAAATGCTTATTTTCTCAAACTTTTTTTTTTTGGTAATTATTAGAATCCTTTAACACATATACTCCCTCTGGTCCTTTTTATAAGAGTCCAAATTTAATTTTTTTTTATTTTTTTATAAGATCCTGATAAGAGTTTTTTCAACATTTAATGAGTTTTTTTTTCATTTGTATACTTCATTGATTATTATATTGTATTAATTAAAGGATTGGTAACACTTATTTTTATTTTATTTCTCTCTCTCTTACTTGCTCCCTTATAAATAAAGGCATACTTAGAAAAAATTTTATTTCAAGACATACATATCATTTTTAACTAACTTTAACTACTTTTTTAAACTACGTAATTCGGTTTTTGAGCTCTAACAAATAAAACTGGAGGGAGTATATGTGTGTGTGTAAAATAAATAGTGCATGGTATCGAGATGAGAAATATTTATATACTCTAGGAGTACGGTGTATCATCTGAACTCTGTTCAATAAAAACATAACAACTCATATCATTTTAATCTTAGTTGGTAGGTGACTCATATGAAAAAGCTCCATTTTGTTTGTTTTTAAGAAAAATATGAGTTCATCATTTTGTTTTAGTTCTATTTTAATTTAAGATGTGTATTTTTCTTGAAAACAAATTAAAATGTGATTTTTTTGGATAATTCACTTGCCAACTCGAATTAAAATGATATAAGTTGTTATATTTTTATTGGATAGAGTTTAGATGACGTGGTACTCTTAGAGTATGTAAATATTTTTACATTGGTGAGAAATTCTCAAGGAAATTTTACCAAGGCTTTATAAAGGAAACTTTCCTTTAAATTTCATATAAAAAATTAAATAAACAACTAACTCTCTTTCATTTAATCATTTATTATCCATTCTCTCTCATATTTTTTTTACTCATTCTTTGTCATACTCTTTTCATAAAAGGTATATTGAGAAAATGCATTGCATTTTTTATACATTTATTATTTTTAACTAATTTTAACTGTCAGTTTGTTTTGCACAATTAGGATAGTTTGTTGCTTATAAAAAGGACCATAGGGAGTATAACTTAATTGCTAGCATTTATTACACCTATCAAATTCTATATTAGTCTTATTTATAAGTCCAAATTACTTAGTTCTCACATACTAAGAAAAATTAGTTAACTATAGACTAAATTGATAATTTTTTATTTTATTTTGCCGAATATGTATTTTTCACCTCTTTATTTTCTTTTTTACTTTTAATAGAGGCAAAATTGTGACACTATCATTTATTATTCTGAAAATAAACTTATAATAAAAATAAAAATAAAAATTTTCAAACTGAACTTGTAAATAGAAATAGAGTGAATTCAATTACTACCGTTTAATGCAATGTTCAATGCACCGTTAATGGAATAACATTATTCATAAATTAAAGAAAAGGTACATGGTAAAAATTAACAAAGAGCCTTTCATCATCCTCCATCTTTGTCGATATTAGATGTAGGGTTTGATCAAAGACACATAAGCTACCTGGTACCTAGTACATCATGTGACAGTTTCTCAAGCCAATCAGCAGTCGAAATGCATGCCATCTCTTAACGTATGGCTTACAAGAACCTGCCAATCTTTACCCAAAAAAAAAAAAAAAAGACTATCTAGCTTCTGACTATATCTATAAAAGGATGGTTATAATGTCATACTCCTAATAACTAAGTTAATAGCCTTAATAAAATTAGAAGGAGAACCCTTTTGACAGCATAAAGAAAGTCCTTAGATTGGATAATTCATAATTTTTCCTGCAATAGCCAGAGGAGGAATGTAATATCCTAAATTTTGTTCACCAAAATTCTATGTACATTTGTTATATTAAAAGGAATAAAATGGTGAATTTTGGTATATTTGAGGATGATTAAAATAAAAGATTTATTTTTTTTAATTAATTGGACTACATGATTCAATCTTGCATAAGCAAGACATGTTCAGCAAATTCTCTCCTCTTTTGTCAAGTTTTACCAAAGGGAATGAGCAAGAAGTGTGAATGGAATAAATAATTTCATACCTACTTTTGTACAAGAAGACACAAGACTTTAGTTAACACAATTACCTCTCCTTTTCAATGACAATTTCGGACAGATTTTAAGAAGGAGGAGGGAGATAAGATTAATTGATTTATTATCCATTTAGTCAACAAAAGTGGCTATGGATATAAAGGAAGAAGTGAGAGTGTGATCAATACATGTCTTCATCATTTTTTTTCTTTTCTTTGTTTCAAACATTTCAGCTAGACCTTAAGATGATGAGGAATAATTAAATAAAATATCACTCTCTCAAACACTTATCAATGTCGGATAAGGGAAGGGAAAAGCAAGAAATAATTTGGTTAAAGTCCATCCTCCTTTGCAAGAAACGTATGATATGCATACATATGTAATATATATAAATATTTAATTCACTCATTTTCCTTACCCTCTCACATTACAAAAGCCGACAAGTACCTAAAGAAAAAAAGAAGAAGATGATGAGAAGTCAAGCATACACCTTCCTTTTTGTCAATCTTTGCAGCTAAGAAGAAGAAATAAGAGTGAATGGAATTAAACAATTCCAAACTTGCTTTTCAGTAGGGACGGTCAAGAGAAAAATTAAGACAAGAAGGAGACCTCATCAATTAATTCTTCACCATATGTCTAAGGAATTGTCGACCAACGAAGTTCAAGAGGGAATAAAAAATATCCAACACATCTTCTTATCTCCATCCTTTAAAGTCTTGCAATTAAAGTGCTCTCTTTCACCACGTATACACTTAAACTGACTTAAGCTCCACATGAATGCTTGGCTATTTAATCAAAACACTCTCTCATTTCATTCATTCATTTCAAGTCAGCCAAGTGCAAAATAAAAGGAGAGAGAAAGAGCTAGACCGAAAGTTAAAAGCCCAAGGAAATAAGGAAAGGTAAGCCATTTATATCTTCATAATTCCATTTTTGGTTCTAAGTGCCTTCATAAACCCTATTCCTTTCTCTAAGAGAATCATTCCTATGATTTTTGTTTCCTGAAAGGAGGAGTTTTGAGCTACCTAGTGGTGTTATAATCAAGTACATGATGTTTAAAGAGCATACAAGACTTGTATGATTATTAAATTAGAAACTTGGTGATCAATGGACTGTGCTATCACTTCTGGTCAGAATAGGATGTATATAAGGAGTGAGAATTTGGTAAATTTGATGTCACCAATGGGTTTTACATGAAAAATTGTGTAGAAATACATGTGTTCAGGATTTTTGGATGTTGGTATACAAATCTAGAAATTTATGAAGTTGTAGGTGCATGCTGTTTGATTGTATTATGTGAGACAGTCATGTTGTAAAATATATTTCGCAAGACAAACTTAGTCCAAAAATTATGAAACTTGGTAGAATTAAAGTAGAGATATAGATCTTTAATTTGATAGGTCATTTGTAATTTTTGGATGAGTATATTTAGAGATATGTATTTTTGAAGTTATGCCCTGTTTCTGATGGTGAATCTGGGAATAGTACGGTTTGGCGAATTTTCTGGGAATGACCTGGTTACAATAGTCAAACCTAATTATTTTTTCTCAAATTTAAAATTACAAAGCTTCATTTAGGCTTTAGAATCAGTTAAATTGGATTTTTTTGGAATTAATTACAAATTTTCAAAGTTGACTGAAAAATGTGTCAATTTCTGGAAACAGTGAAATTTCACTGTGCATAATTGTACTGTACAGAAACTGCTGTAACTACATTGGATAATCCACATAATATGATTTAAAAGTAGTAATAGTACAAATAATAATTAGTTACTTGTTAACTTTAATTTATAGGAATTTATAGTAGCCTGAGCCGAGACAAAAGTATTGGACTGACAGTAGCACTGAAAAGGATTCAGGCAATAACTTCTTTCTTATATATACTTTGTGATTACTAAATGTTTGTATATGTCATTCTCTGTAATATGAACTAGTGTCTTGGACACACCAATTTTCCAAGTTGTGGTCAGGGACCCAACAAGGGCGCCGAGTTAAGCCAAGGTGCAAATATATTGTTTGGCCTTGGACAAGTGTACACACAGTTTTCTATCATTTTACATGACATGGCATTGCATATTTATTTTTCACATTTTATATGTTTGAAAGCATGTTACTACTGAGATTCGCTCGGATCTCATTCTTTTTCAAAATAAAAACTTTTCAGCTGAGGTAGGCGGCATCAAAGGCAAAACAGTGGCTACTGATGATTATAGTTCTGGGAATTTTGTAGCTGCTATAGTTATTTATGCATGTAATTTTAGCTACTTTTGAATGCTCTGTACATTTGTATATATTTATCAAACCCTATAAAAACTCTCCTGTATTGTAAACAAGTACTTCTTATAAGTATATTTCCGCTGTTTCTGTATGCTCTTTGAAACTTTGTGCTTAATACTCTACGAATATCAAAATGTTAAGGAGTTTGACAAGCAACTTTTATAAGTTTACAGCTAACGCCCCACATTCAATCGTCGTTTTTATTTTGGCGGATAACTCCTCCACAACCACTGCTTCCATTCTCTAGTACTAAGTCGTCCACTTCTAATTTAATTTGATGAATCCTTCAAGAAAACTCAAGGTGGATGGCATTGATGAAGCTTTCTACCTATAGAACTCACATTAACTTTTGTAATTCTTGATTTGAGCACGCTCTGAAGAAACTGGAATGAGAGAGAGAGAGAGAGTTAAACGGCAAACAACTTGTTACATCTGGAAGTCCCCAAATATTCCAACAAATATATCTAAAGAAAGTTTGCCATTGAATCTTCTAAGCGTGATTCATTTCTACTTGATGTTATAGATTCCATTCAACCCAAGGCCCCTTTCAACTCCTTATAACATCTACCACATTTAAAAATAAAAAAAAAAACTGTAGATAATGGACTCGAAATAATGTATGGTCCATGGATCAAAGTATGAACTATGGCCTATAATAAAAAATGTTGTTGATGGGGATAAAATTCGATTTCATCACACGAAAATTAAACATAAGATATACTCCATACATTTAAAATTACAGGGCATTTTTTGTTAAGTAATGTGTTTACACAAATATAAAGCATTTTTGGGTTTTCACGGTGTAATTAATAAAACATTTTTTAAAAAAAAACTCTAAATAAGTATTGAAAATTAAGAATAAACTATTCTCATGACACATTTTTTAACTTTCTATTAAATAAGGAAGGTAAACATGAAAATAATGTATGAAAAAAATACAAAGAAAGAAAGTTGGGCTGATATAAATATTTTCTCTCTTTCATCTTATCTTATTTTTTTTCTAGACACAAATATCCTTTCATTGAAGATAATCATGTTTGAAACACTTTAGGATATTAAATGTTAATCATATTCTATTGTTTCGCACTTTCCCTATATATATATAATATTATCAGGACCCTCAAAACTGAGCCCAATGACCCAATATACAACCGGATCAACGCTTCCCTTAAATTTGACCCGAAAATTCAGGTACGGGTAGATCCGGAGCTGGCCTGCTCGACCGCTCGTTTTAACACGACTGCGAATGCAAGCAACAGGAGAGGGACAAGGAAGGGTTTATGAATGAGTGTAAGAATTGCAAACCAGAAGACAAAATGATACTGTAAATGGCACTTGAAGTCCGTACAATTCCCTTCTTCCTCTTCGAAACCTCTGATGGATCCATAAGATGAAGAGCGATTGAGAAACGAAGTCATTTACATTCACAGTCTCTGGCCAATGCCGACGCAAGATTCTGCTCCGGTGGTCTCGGGATGGCCTCCGTTGGAGCCCCGTCCATCTCAGGTGATCCCTCCGTTGTCAGCGGAAGACAGGGTTGGAGGTGCAGTATAAGGCTCGTCAAGCTTGCAGAGAGTTTTTGTTTGATTATGATGACAGTGATGACGACGGCGATGAAGACGAAGCTGAAGACGACGAGGAAAATTTGGATGATGATGATGATGAGGCGGAGGAGATAGTGGGGTTCTTCTCGAAACTATTTGGAGAAAATAATGAGCTGAGAAATTATTACGTGAAATGCTGGGAAAGTGGGGAACTTCGTTGCTTGGGTTGTGGTCTGGCAGATAACAAGAATGCGGGAAAGAGGTTCCATGATTGTGTGGGTCTTGTGCAGCATTCGATGTCAATATCGAGGACAAAGAATAGAAGGGCTCATAGAGCTTTTGGAAATGCTGTGTGTAATGTTAAAGGTTGGGATATTAATAGGCTCCCAACCATTGTGATCAAGAACGAGGTGAAGCCAGCTGAGGATAAGTTAGTGAACCTTCTAGAGTACAATTTATGCATACTTATTGCAAGTAAGCTGGTGATTTTATAATTAGCCACAAAAACTTATTATCATATTACTCAAGTATTGAATTTTGCAGGATAGGAAATAAAACAAAACAGGCTCTGGTATCAGTTAATCCATTAGGTATTCCTGAGTCACTTGTTTGCAGCTGACTTTGTCATTTTTAAGGACAAACTTGTGTTTATTAATTTCTTTTAGATTAAATTGAAGCTTAATAGTTGGATAACTTTAAGACTAAATTTTAGATCCAAGTATGTTGATGGAACTAAAAATAACATTGCAGGAAAAGACAAATGGGAATAATGGTGATAGGAAAGATGGTTCTTTATCTTCTGATAAATTAGATTATAGAGTATCCGTGGAGCAGCTTGGCGAGCCAGTTAGACAGGGCGTTGAAGTTATTGATGAGACTATTAAACAAGTTAGCGAGGTAACCATTTATGAATTTTATAAATAGTGGAGGCTAAAAGCAAGATGAACTATATGTTAGAAACTTGTCATAAAAATGTTCGAGTCATAGTTGTTGCTGGTGTCAGTGTGTGGGGGCAACCAACTATTGCAATAAGGTGCCCTGGAGCCTCAGTGAACATATAATATTTAAGTATTTTGGAACCGTGTGAATGGAATTCTATTAATTTTTTTTTTATATGTACAGAGTTCTTAAAAGAAATATGATTTCAATAAAACCACAGATGCCAATTACCAGGTCAGACAAAGTGAGGGACATTTGAGGAGAAATCTTCTCTACTGATTCATATATTTTCTTTTCCATTTTGAATTCCTTCTCAGTGCTTGGAGTTTCTTCGATGCTCCCACGTATGTTGCTGATGCTTTTTTGAGTGTGAACTGATGATTTGACGTTGTATTTAATATGATTTTTACAGGGTGAGCATGATAAATCTGCAGATGATCAAGTGAACAGAGCTTCTAATCAGAATTCTGAGGAGGATCATGATGTTCCTCTCTAGAGTTCTCATTTGCATTAAGTTTATATCTGTATGTAGAAGATTAGGAAGTCCCCTATCTCCAAGGCATAATTTTGTACATTCTTCTGTTTGATGCCAATCAATTAGCTCGGTAGTTACAAGTTAGTATCTTGGTCGTTTGCTTCTAGCTCTTCGATCAAGAACGGATGCTCAGAATGTGAATATCTCGACTATGCTAACATATTAGAAGTGAGAATTCCATGACTTATGGTTTCATTGTTGGATGGGTTTCAAATTGATGGATACAGTTCACAAGTTTATATTCAACACAATTGACTTCTTTTTAGTAAAAAGTTTGGTGGTTATTTTTAGATATACCAAATATCAAATATAATTGTTTTAACCCCAACACTTATGTTGACATGGGAAAATTTTGAAACTGTTTTATCATTGAAACGGCCGGTTGAATAAGAAGCCCAATGCCTTAATCAATGCTTGAAGAAACTATTACGTAAACTGAGGAGGTTTCTGACAAATTCATTGGCCAATAAAATCCCCTTGAGTTACCTTTTCTTCCTATGTTAAAGTCGATAATATTATAATTCAGCATGTGTGCGTCCTACCGTTACTTGAAAGGAAGGACATGAGCAAATTTTGCTTCCAAAACAATTCACTGGGGAGAATTCAGCTTCTGATGAATTATTTTTGTTAAAGTTTGCTTACTTTATCAGGAATTGTCAATTTGCCACAAGTTATCTATCACGGTCCAGACTTGCAGAATATCAACATCAACAGCTATTAATAACCCTTGTTCCCACGAATCCTAGCTCTCGTGTCCACCTGATAGAGGAGACAAGGGAAAAGGAAGGATTAGCTATATAAACTCAGCTACAATCACAATCAAAATGTTTTGTGCATGGCAGTATTTCCTTGCAGTCAACTGATGGGTTGTATGACCAAAATGGCACAAACTAAATCAGTTGTATCTTGCAAAGTAAAAATTTTGAGGTCGCTTTCTGCTAAAAATTTCTTACTCAGAGAAACTGATATATTAAACTACAACAATATGCAGAGCTAACATAGCCTATATGCTTAGATAATTTTATCTGACAAAACAAAAGTACTAAGTTCACAAGGAGGATATTAGTATCGATAAAAGGGTTAAGAGGTAATTTTGCCCCGGAAGTATAAAAAAATGGAGCAATTTTGCCTAATCTGTTATTCTAGTTAATGTTAACTGTTAGTTAATCAAATATGCTAAGCTGGCAGTCCACATATCATTCAAGTTATTTTTGTTAATATACAAATTTGTGCTAAAAATCCATGTGTTATTTACTTCATTTTTTTAAAAGCTGGATTTAAAACTTCCAAGACAAATTTGTATCTTAACAAAAATCAAGGGAGGGAAGGGATTTTAATAGTACTTTATTTGGATTAATGAGAGGGGATGGGATGAGAGATAAGAGATTTTAATGTTATCTTGTTTGATTAATGAGGAGAGGGGAGGCAAAATATTTTCATATGGACAACTTTATCCTTATTTTATTTAAGTCCTTTTTTAAATTTTGTAGAATGTTTAATAATTATATAAAATTATAATTTTATAATTATTAAACTGAATAATTATAACTTTCATATGCATAATAGTCATACCACGCCAAAATATTAATGTGAAGACGGAGATGAGGAAGAAAATCAAAAGGGTATCATAAAAATATTAAAAACTTTCATAGACATAATAGTCATATTATGCCAGAATATTGCCCCTCCCCTCGAAATCCCCTCATTTTGGGGGGGTGCGGGGAGGTTTATAAGGGGAGGGGAGGGGAAATTTCAAAAAATTTGCCTTCCCCTCCTTAAATTTTTATGTTGCCAAATAAAGGGATAGGGAAGTAAAATCTATCTCCTCCCCTCCATTCTCATCCCCTTAAATCAAATAGACCCTTAATTGTCCTTGGGGTTGGAAACATGCCAAGCAGCTTATCAAGGGCTATGTTATAGCCTGCATTTGGCTTGGTTGGTTTGAGAATAATAGCAAGCACATGCCTGTTTTCCATAAGAGGTTAGGCTCAAGCCTGTTGAGAAGCCTATTAAACTTGTCAAACCGGCCTGCACCTATTATAGATCTATAATGTTATAAAAAATTTTGTGAAAAATAAGTATTGAATGCAGCATCCTAATTTTTATTTTTATGATTTAATTATTATTAAGAAATAATTATTTCATGATAAATAGATTTTATCATGTAATTAGTTCAGTAACACGAATTTACCTTAAATATGATTTATTAGAGTAAAATATTTATTAAAAAGAGATTAGAAATAAAAATAATATAAAATAAAAGAATTATAATTAAAAGGGAAAGATAAAAAAGAAATAAAAAGAAAATGGGTTGAAAAAAAAAGAAAAGACAGAGAAAAACAAGATTGAAAATTGAAAAAAAAATATTAAAAAATAAAAAAATGCAGGTTTCTTAACACACTTTAGACCAGGCCAAGCCTTTTATAGGTCAGGCTTAGGCATGAAAAAAGGCCTATAATAGGCCATAAGACAGACTCAGGCCAACTTATTATAAAATAGACTTGGCTTGTTAAAAATAAAATCTAGCCTAATCTGACGTGTTTCCATCGTTAATTATCCCCACCACTTTAAATAATTTTTAAAATGGTCCTCTAGATATCATCACCATGTCTCCATCACTTCAATATCATGCACAAAATCCAATAGCATTCTCAAATATTACTATTTTTTTTCTTTGTTGTTTAGGAATAATTTGAGAGGTTGAGTCTAGGCGAAACACTAAAAGTGTTGGCATGTGACCTAATGTCACGTGTTCAAATCTTAAAAATAACATCTTTGATTATGTAGGTAAGGCTGTATGCATTCATCCTTCCCCAAACCTATACTTGCGAGAATAAAAACGCTACAAAATTTATTAAAACAAATTACTTACAAGTTTTTATAAATACAAATACCCTTACATTGAAGGATATCTTGTTTGAGACACTAATGAGACATATCATTTGTTTTATTCAATATAGAATAAACTAAAATGAGTTATATTTACATGTTTTTATTGTTGACAAAATCAGCAAAGAAACAAGAAAATATTTGGTTCGAGTAGTGTCCGAGGACAATGTTTTTAAGAGATATTTTGCAACCCCCTCAATAAATAGGAAGCGGTGTAACACCTTAATTTCTAAAGCCTTCAAATTAGTTTAAATATATAATGGTTTCAAACCTGAGACCAAAACAATTTAAAGTCTCAATTTAAGACAGAGTTTAATCTTATATTTGTATAGGATTTTCAAAAACTTTTTAAAATTAATATGTATGGTCTAAATTTTAGTTTGTAAATTCATTATCTTTATCAGTTTCAAAATCATTTATTTAAAATACAAAGCATTTTCTATCCACAACTCCCGTACTGATGGTTAATTTATGGATTTCTGGATATCAGTACGTTACCAAAAGTCTAGTGTACGGATTACAACTTATACAGTCTGCGTCGAGAGTACTAGTACTACTATCATTACTACTACTACTTATAAATATTTTACAGTAATCCAAAATAAAAAGATAACCAAACAGTCCTTAATTTATTTGCCTCTTCTTCGTCTGTCTATATTACCTTCTTGCCCTTAGAGTTGGACGCCTTTGCTGTATATCATTTGTTGAAAAAGGGGTGAGATTCAAAAGAATCTCAGTAGTACACAGATTACTTATATAATATGAAAATACTAAGCATGTAAAACAAATCATCAAACATCACAACTTACAGAAATGCAGCACATAAAAGGGCATAATCGGTCCCTTATCTCATACTCACAGCGCTTGAAATTCATAATTTGGCTGTCCAGGGCCTCTGCCCCATATAAGGTACAGTCACGGGCTTTTTGCCTCAAACCTACCTGGCTTAAGAAGCCGCCGGGTAACTCCTGGTGTAACTTGTACTTACGGGTCTTACCGCCTATGGACTATCTGCCCCGCACATATATACAGATGATATGGTACATATACATGGCATCACAAATGATATAAGAGATAAGGTACTACCTGACAGTCTTTCCAAATTTGGTTCCTGTTCTCAGTCTTTTAGGCGTCCCTGGTAAATGTCAAATCCTATAATTTATAATTTACGGACGGGCGAATTATTACTTGATCCAAAATAAGACATTTTGGTAGGTTATCATTATAACTAATACCTTAGGTCCAATAGATATTTAATGGACTCATACCAACTCTAGTATTTAACTTGACCATTAGAGTCTCAATTATTTCAAAAATACCCTTATTTTTTATTTTTGCACTATTACTCAATTCTGTCAGAATTTTCAATAATCTTTGAAAATTCATATCTTGGCCTAGAAATATCCAATTAAGGTGGTTCCATATTCTATGTGTCACTTATGAAGTCTTTTGTAATAGAAAAATATGTTTAACTACCACCTATCCATGAATAATTCCCATTTTTAAAGTTTTCTCGCACTGCTAGAAAATCTTTCCAATTTCAATAGCTTAACTTCTAAAATTCATAACTAAATATCTAGAACTCAAAATGGAATGTTTAAAAATCATATATGATCCTATTTAAGTATATTTTCAGGAAAAAATATTACCATTTATATATTATAGCCAAAACATTTTCATAATTTCGTCAAACCCAATCTGTACCAGAAAACGTTTCAGATTCATCATCTAACTTTAAAAATTCATATCTCACTATTTATAAACCCAAATGATACATATTATATATCAAATTAAAGCTTAATATGTCTAATTTCCTTCTGAAAACTTTCATAATTTTCGGACCAGGTTTGGTTACCGAAATATATTTTACAACCAATATGATTTCAGAGAAACTAACCGAACAACAACTCCTCTTATTTTCTAAAACTTTTAGACTTATATATAATCATCCAAAAATCAAAACCACATGTATTACCACATAATTTTTCGTGTAAAATTGATTGGAAACTCAAATTTATCAAATTCTCATTTCTTCCTTATGCACTATTTTGGCCAAAACAAAACCTCACAAGACAATAATTCATTATACTAGATTCTTATGCTTCCCAAACTACCCAAAAATAGCCTCAAATTAACTAGAAAGATTTAAAAATATGGAAAGGAAACTCACCTATATTAGGATATGGAGTTGTTTGTGGAATTTGTTGTCTCTTCTTCCTTTCTCTACTGGCACCAATTACTCTTACATATCTCTCTTTCTCTTTTATGTATCTCTTGTTCTCTCCCTTTTTCACTCACTCTCCCTTTTCTTTCTTTTTGGATGCTGGCCGATGGAAATATGTGAAGTGTGTGTTGTGTGTTTTGTATGATTAAGAGAGTGAGAGAGTGTTGTTTTATTAATTATATAAGTGTGCATGTGCCATGTGTGTCTTATTTTAATATTTTGGTGTGTGTGGGCGTGAGACATGAGAGGAGCAAGGGAAAATGGTGTGTGTGTTTTGTTTTAATATAATATATATAGGTATATTTTTATCCTATTAATTACACACACTATGCATTAATTTTTCTCTTTGTCTAATTTAAGATCCCATATATTTCATAAGTTTCATAATTTGGCTTTCAATTCCCAAGATTAATCTCTAGCACCATTTAATTTTTTTTTTGGGAATTTAACATTTTACTAAATTTTGGGATGTTACAAGCGGCATCTCCCCAGGATTAAACGAACTCTTCCTGTAAGGATACAGGGCAGCAGAATTGACAGAAGATAAAGTAATTCAATGAGATATTACCGAGGCTTCTAATTCTCTCATTCAAATGGTGTCACGGTTGGGGTATTTATAGACAATAAATTAATGCCTTGAAATAGTGTCTCTTGAAAAATACACCTCTTCAATTAGAAATCTTAACAATCTATTAAATTCATGAACCAACACAAATCTCTTAATTTATTAAGACATGACTTTTCAAGACACATCTATTCATTTTAAAATATTCCTATAATATTGGAAAAACTCTTTCTTTGACACATCCATATGCAATATTTACAACAATCCCCCACATGTGTCAAAGAAAATACACCATTAGCTGAGCTACAGTCATGGATATAATCATTTTATCCAGTGATCTTTTAGACTATGACCTAGACCTAGACTGATAACACATGATACACAGAGATGTTAGTGGTCCTATGAACTATGAACTAACATCTCTTAGGCATATATCATAGTCATTAAAGGTCAGACTATATCCTTTCTTTTTTGCTATTTACGGAGGTTTTGCACATTATGTCAGCCATGCGCATGCCTGGTGCGTAATGAATGATCTAGAGATTTTGCCACGATCTCATAGGAGCGGCCACATTCTATATTCATAGAGGTGATTTCATGTAAGTGTACCTGCACTATACACACTGTCTTGTTGAATTATGAAATCATTAAGAGCTTAGATCAACCTACAATTATGAGGTCTAGCATATTCAAAGTGTCACAAGAAGGAACGTAAAATATATTTGTGCTAATCAGAACTGACGAACGATTTATTCTTACCCATTGAACCTTCTTCATAGGATTATCAATCACAGGTTGCCATTGCTGATAATTAGTAGTTGGCTTTAGTCCTATTTCTCTTGACATTTCAACAATCATTTTCCTCCCAAGGGGTTTTGTTAACGAATCCGATAGGTCTATTATTCACCTCACCAAATCGATTGAGATAACTCTACTATAAGTCTTAAGCATGATTATTTATATAATATCTCAAACGATTTTCCACTTACATTATTGTTCTTTCTACAATGGTTATCGTCATATTTAGCAAGTATATATCATCGACACTTTGTGTCAGTTTCATACCAAAATATTTGTTAAGAGATTTTCAACATTCTTAGCATTCCATCAATTTCCAGAGTAATCAACTTTGACTCACATAATATTTTATCTTTGTCACAACTAAAGGTCAATGATAACCAATAATCAACTTTGACTCACATAATATTTTATCTTTGTCACAACTAAAGGTCAATGATAACCAGTTGGTTTCCACATATAAACTGAATTTCAATTACCATCCATGCATATCTATATAATGGGAATCCACTATACATGATGTCATCATTTATGATATCCCTTAACTATTTCTTTCTCTTCATGATAGTTTATATATGCTCAATTTTCACACATCATTTGCTATGTCATAGAATTAACATATATCAGTGCTATAAATTCTCAACAATTTGTGCATGCATTGATTGAGCTCTAAAATCACTTCAAGTTTCATAAGGAATATTCATATAATGGTCCTCAAAACCAATTTTCAAAAACATGTCTCATTTATCATCACTATTCTTTTATGATCTTTAACACACAAAATCACATTTGATTCTCTCATGACTTCAAGGGCATAATATGATATATTTGACCATGCAAGTCATCCACATTAAAATTCAATATATGTTCACAGTAATCATGCATGCATATACCAAGGTAAATATATATCCACAAATTATGAAAATTTAAAACACCTTTGTCTAAACACTAGATAAATAATTAAATTTCCATATCACTACTTCAATGCTTATTTAAAGCTATATGCAAATTTTAATAATTCACATCACATGATCTACTCTTCACAGCAAATAACGTAACAAAGCCTTCATTAAATTAATTTTAACCATAACACAAATCATATATGACAATTTTATAATTTTTTTAATATATCAATATATATATTCCAAGGTGTCCCATAGGATACTCTGTATCTTAGCCACCCCCACACTTTCAAATATTTTATAATCAATCAAATTCTAATAAAAAATAGAATCTCACATAGTATATTTATAAAAACTACATAATCATATGATTCTCTATTACAAGAGGTTATACCAATTTGATCTTCCATTCTAATTATTAAATGAGAATGTCTCAAACATTGTCATTTATTTCACATAACAAAATTTGTTTTTTCACAGAAAATAACAAAGCCTCAAATTAATTAATTTCCTTTTATCAAAATAATTCATATATATATATATATATATATATATATATATATATATATATATATATATATATATATATATATATATATATATATATATTCTGTCCTCACACAGAATTTCCACATAAATTTCTAAATATTTAATTATTTTAAATACCAATATTTAATAACATTCACACATATTTAAACATGTGAAACTAACGCCACAAATTCTCTTTGAAAATTTCACAAGATCAGATTATAATAATCACCGAAATATAAACATAATTTGCAGCATTAAAAATCTATGATTTTCAAGATTCAAACTAATTGATATGGTATATCAAAATAAATCACACATTTTGCAATTAATTATTTCGATTCATTGATCATGGTAAAAAAAAACCTTTTGATAAATTAAATAGTGGCTAAGATATTCACAAATATAACTAGATTTATTAAAAACAAAATTTTGTTTCAACTTCCAACTATTATCACGTTGAACACAACAAATCCCCACATTTATTCAGACATATTAATTTTTAAAAACAACCACAAGATTTTAGAAGAGATTATAGGAGATTGGAAATTATCCAACAAATTAACATCTTCATTGATAATAAAGCCTTAAACAGAAATAAATTCCCCACCGATAGAAAATAACAATTAACATAATTAAATAATATTTGATTTTAAACGGCGCACCCAATTGAAGGCTATAACGGCATAACAAGTGTTTAATATATGCCCCCGTATTTTTTGAATATTTTAAACCACGGGTACCTTATCGCGGTTTGATTAAAGCGTGAAATATGCGACTCTTTCTTCATCGATTTTCTTGGACGATCTGCTGCCTTTCTTCTTCTTCTTCTTCGTCATCATCTTTCCGTACAGTTGCCTGCATCCATTAAATGATGGAAAGACATTCTTTCTTTCTGATCAGAGTTGCAGACTTCTTTTCTGCCTCTTGGTCGTGTTTGCAAGGATCACAATGCCCTCAAAATCTTTTACCATAGAGATTAAGATGAGTCCGAATGAAGGGGATATTGGGTATCTGTCCATGATAGTAATGATCATGGCCTGCCTTGATCATAGGCTTATTTTAATATGTTTTCTTCAGATACAGTAGGACCCAATTCTCACTCCCTCCATTCTCAAATCCCATCGGACCAACATACCTTCTTTGAGACATAGCCATATCTGCTTTGCCTATCATGAAGCACCCCCACAGTGGGTTAATATACCATCATATTTTCTCATAGATCTCAAAATTCTTGAGAAAACAGATCACAAGAACGAGAGACGGCAACAAGTTCTCAAATCCAGTCCACTTCCTTTTGTCTTTATTGGAAGGACCAAATCATCCAATTGCAGAGAGAGGAAGGAGCATCACGGCGCCGAACGCAAGTCCATTTTCTCCCGCTTTATTATTCTTGAATATTATCAGACCAAATGATGCAATTCATATTACATTGATTCGCATAACAGTACGTCTTGGCAATAATCTTACGTTCTCATATGCAGAAAATACTATTTGACAATTGAAATAATCAAACTCAGTAAACAGATGAAAATTAGAAACCAATGGTTTGCTTGAAGTTTATATTAAGAACCATCTTGAAGTAAGCACGCCTCGATTTCATAAATTACTGTATTGATATTTAGATACGACCAAACTTCTAAAGTATACTCGGTGTTTTGATTTCTGACTATTTCCACATATGAAAATCAAATATAAAAAGGCAGAGATTGGAATTAAAACTTATCTCCCTCGGCTTCAAGGATCAGCGTGAAATATCTCTTAAGATTGTTGGAAAAATCTGCATAGAAATAAGAAAACATTTGGTTGGAGTTGACAGTGGCCTTAAGAGATATTCCACAATCCCCTTAGTAAATAAGAAGAGGCATCTCCCTAGAATTAAACAAACCCTTTCTGTAAGGATACAAGGCGGCAGAACGGATCCAGCTCCCATTTTTCCCTTCCTGTCCTTTACCATGAATTAATGCCTTGAAGTTGTGTCTTTTAAAAACTACACCTCTTCAATTAAAAATCTTAACCATATATTAAATTCATGAATCATGTTCATTTATGAACCAATACAAATCTCTTAATTTATTAATACATGACTTTTCAAGACACATCTCTTCATTTTAAAATATTCCTATAATATTGGAAAGACTCTTTTTTTAACACACCCATATACAATATTTACAACATTTATAAATACAAATACCCTGACATTCAAGGATATCCGATTTGAGACACTACTAAGACATATCATTTGTTTTATTGAATATAGAATAACCTAAAATGAGTTATATTGACATTTTCTTTGAATTTTTTATCATATAAAAAATTTGTATTCCCAAGATAGGTGATAGATTCATCTAATATCAAACCGATAAAGTTAAGACTTTTTTGAATTTTTAAAAGTTATATTGATACATATAGATATATTAGTTTGATATATTTAATACAAATGCATTTAATATCAATACCATCCATCAAAAGTTATTACTTAGTTTATATGGTTTTTAATATATAATTTTATTATATAAAACGGTTGTCTTTAGTTATTTATAAGTTTACTAATAACTTTTGTTAAGGATAAAAATACAACTTTTCTATTGATATTTTGTAGGGCCTACAAAGGTATATGATATAATCCCGTGTGTGCTAGCCACCTCTTTCGGCCAACGGTTGCCATTATTGAGACATATCATTTATTTTATTCAATATATGATAAACTAAAATGAGTTATATTGACATTTTCATTGAATTATTTGTCATATGAAAATTTTGTATTCTCAAGATAGGTGATCCATACATCTAATACCAAACTGGTATGGTCAAGACTTTTGTGAATTTTTAAAAGTTATACTAAAACATATTGATATATTATTTTGATAAATTTAAAACAAATACATATAATATAAGTATCACCCATCAACAATTATTACTTAGATTATTTGGTTTTTAATAGAGAATTTTATTATATAAAATGGTGGCCTTTAATTATTTATAAGTTCATGAATAACTTTTGTTTAGGATAAAAATATAACTTTCCTAGTGATATTTTGTGGGCTCTACAAAGGCATATGATAACATCCCATATTTGTCAGCTGCCTCTTACTTCTAAACTCTTGTCGTTATTAAGTCATATCATATGTATTAGTCAAAATAGAATAAACTAAAATGCATTATATTGACATTTTCTTTGAATTGTGAATCATAAAAAAAAATTGTATTCTTAAGATTGGTGATTGATGCATTTAATAGCAAATCGGTATGGTAACACTTTTGTGAATTTTTAAAAGTTATATTGATACATATTGATATATTAGTTTGATATATTTAATACAAATGCGTCTAATATCAATACCATCCATCAAAAGTTATTACTTAGTTTATATGGTTTTTAATAAAGAAATTTATTATATAAAATGGTAGCCTTTAATTATTTACAAGTTTATGGATAACTTTTGTTTAGGATAAAAATACAACTTTTCTAATGATATTTTGTGGGCCCTACAAAGACATATGATAACATCCCATATGTGGTAGCCGCCTCTTGCTTCTAAACTCTTGTCGTTATTGAGACTTATCATGTGTTTTATTCAATATAGAATAAAGGCTAAATTATACAAAACCCCCTTAAATTTTGGGTCAGTTGCATATAACCCTCTTGATATTTTAAAGTCCCCCTCGCGATATTTCATTTCATAACCATTGACCTCCTAGCATTAAATAACCATTATCTTCTTAACGGAAATTACCACATCATATTATGAGATGACACGTGGCATCCTATATGGCATCTTGCTTTAACTTTGAACAGTTGCAGATAACCCCCTAAACTTTGATTATTTACAAATAACCCCTTAACACTTCAAAATTTAAATTTTAACTCCATTAAGATTTTGATTTATAATAAATAAACTATACATGTTGTTACTTTAATTATTTTCATAAATTTATTAATTTTCTTACTATTATTTGTCAATGAAAATAGTTTTCTTATATGGAAAAAATTAGAAGAATAATATTTTAAAAATATAAAATAAAAATGTCATCATTTGTGTAACATTTACTTTTTTTCTATTAATTGAGTCTTGATAGTATAAAAGTGTCATAATTTGTGTTAAATATAATCTTGGAATGATTGAGTGTTGATAGTTTAAAGATTACATTTTTGTTAGAGGATAGCTCTTGCCCTCATTAATTTTTTATTAGTAATGCATTTTTTTTAAATTAGAGATTCAACGTTTATTTTGTATTTTTCTAAGTATTATTCTTCTAACTTTTGCCACATAAAAGAACTATTTTAATTAATAAATGATAGTAAAGACGTTAATAAATTTATTAAAATGATAGAAAGTAACGGTATGTGGTTTAATATTATAAATCAAAATTTTATGAAAATTAAATTTAAATTTTGAAACGTCAGGGGGTTATTTGTAAATAATCAAAGTTTAGGGGGTTATCTGCAACTGTTCAAAGTTCAAAGAGGTTTTATGCAATTAATAATCAACACAGGATGTCATTTGTCACCTTATAACATGACGTGTCAATTTCCGTTAAAAAGATAATGGTCACTTAATGACAGGGGGTTAATGGTTAAAAAATGAAAGGTCATAGAGGTTAAATTTAAACTTTAAAATGTCATTGAGATTATATGCAACTGACCTAAAGTTCAGGGGGGTTTTGTATAATTTAGCCTAGAATAAAGTAAAATGAGTTATATTGACATTTTCTTTGAATTGTGTATCATAAAAAAATTTTATTCTTAAGATTGGTGATCGATGTATTTAATATCAAACCGGTATGGTTAATTCTTTTGTAATTTTTAAAATTTAGATTGTTTGATATCACTACTACAAGAGAGGCTTTTAGGGGTGCAACTCTAATGACTTTTCTTCAAAGAAACGCTATAGATAATTATTTTTTCTTTTAAACGAAATTTGAAGCTACGGTGCTTTTTATTATAAGCATTATAGCTTAGTGTTAGCCTTGTATGACATTTTCTTAAAAAAGCGCCATACAAGATTTTTCTAAAAAAAAATTAAGTGCCAACTATGGCGCTTTGTAACAAAGCGTCAATAGGTGGTGGTAAGCCTTAGATAACACTTCCCCAGGAAAGCGTCGTCCAAGGTTTTAACATTATATTTATTTTAGTTTTATTAGTAATAATGTGTATATTTACGTTATTAGTCACATTTAAGTTTTTGTATATTTACTTTATGTTTAGATTTTATTCATCATAACATATATATATATATATATATATATATATATATATATATATATATATATAGTTATAATTAGGTTACTCTTGTATAAGTTGCACACAAAGCTCTTGAGATTAAGTACACGCATGCATGTACTCAGATATGTATGTAGTATATATAGATATGTTAGTGTGAGTGTGTGTGTGTTAATTCATTGATAATTAACTTAATAGCGTAACTATATATATATATATATAAAGTACCAGCAACAGTAGTAGGAATAATCTACAAAAAAATAATCGACAAAAAAAAATCTTTGAAGACTTTAGCCGGCGCTTTCTTTGAAAGCACCGGCTAAGGTCCTTGAAATAATAGACCTTAGCGGTCCATAAAATATACCTTGGCAAAGCGTTGGCCAAGGTAATGCACCTTACTCGACGCTTTCTTTGAAAGCGTCGGATAAGGTGTATTAGCGATTCCTTAGTTGACGCTTCATTTTAAAGCGTTAGCAAAAGTTTTATTTTTTTAATGCATTTTTTTAAAGCAACTGAACATGATTTTTTTAATGGTTTATCTCTCTAAAATCTAAGGTGCCTTTTCATTTTTTTTATTTTTTTTAAATTGGTCTTGTCCCCTACTTGCAGTCATGCACTGCCTTTTTTTTTTAAGTATGGCCTTGTATGGTGATTGCTTTGCAAGAGCCATACAAGGCATTATAATTTCATTTGGACATGGGAGAGCCATTTTTTAATTTTTTTTTTCATCTTCTCCCACACCCTCCATCTCCTTATTTCATAGAGCTCTCCTTTAGTCCCTTCTGTTGGTCTACCATCTTTCCTTATCGATTGTCTCTATTCTATTTGACGGTGGCAAGTAGAAACTTCCTTGGTCCACCACTTTTTGTTTATTCTTATCTCCTCCTCTATACATTTCTTCAACATTTGGTCGCCACTTTGGTGGCAGTACAAAGCTTCCTGTCCCACGTGTTGTTTTCTACTTGTGTCTCCTCCTACAAAAGCATCATTGCTTATAAGTAGTTTTTTTCCCCAACATTTGGTCCACATCTTTTTTTACTTAAAATTTGTCCTGAATCTGAATCTTATATGTGTAAAAACATGTATGGCTTAAGTTTGAGCAACTTAAATGCTAGATTTCTTGTGAATGATATTTAATAACGTGCTGGAGTTCTTGATTAAATAGTCAAATGATTTGAAGAAACAATAAAAAAAGGTAAGATATGAGTGTATGAGGAAGGAAAAGGCAAAGGGAAGGAAAATGAAATCCTTCTAGTAACGACAGAATGATACAGAGCCATAGAAAGTGATAAAAGCCTTAAGATGTGAGTAGATTATAAGAATATGTGATTTAGAGAAAGAGAGAGAGAGAGAGAGAGAGAGAGAGCACTAACCTCGCTACAACAACCATGGAGAGAGAGTGAAGAGAGAATGTTGAGATTGAAGTAGATAGAGCAATTAATATTAAGGATATGATACATACAATTGCTTTTAATTGTACATACAATTGCGTTGTAATTAGATACATTTAGTACTGATTTTATGAACTAATTATGTGTTATTTAATTCTGATTTGGTTTGCTTTTTTACTGTCCATTGTATTATAAATTGCTGTGAATTTGAATTAGCATGAGTTCAGAAAAAGGATACAACTACTGAAAAAAAAAATAAAAAAAAATACCACCTGACCTTCTATGGTGTCAAACCCCTTAACAATTCAATATTGGCATAATAATAAATGCATAGTTCAGACGACATACAGAAATAGCATAAATATACTGATTATAAGAACTTCTTTACGTTACAGGAATCTTCATAGGAGTTGAAAAAAAAATATACAGAGCCCAAAAGAGATAAAATTTAAAACTAAAGATAACCAACTGCACTCCGACTAGAACCGGACCTTCAATCATCGATATTAACGGTTTTGCCCTTAGAGCCGCTACCTTCTGCTGGAATATTTTTTAAATGTTGAAAAAGTGTGAGATTCGAATGAATCTCAATAGTAACATACAATCAATCATATAAAATGCGATAAATAAATATGCAATACGCCATGATATGTAAAATGGTAACTTGTGTTGTATGCATACTGTTCAAGGCCAAATGACTGTTTGCAACCACGGCTTAACTCGTGTCCATAGCCAAACGACATGTTTAGACCCTGGATTATTCATGTGTTGTGCCCTAGGAACTGTCATGTTACAGAAAATAGCATACACAACTTATAAATAATCACATAGTGTATGAAAGAAATAGTTACTACCTGGGTCCTTTTTCGGTCCAACTGTTTATCTAAAACTTTTTCTCCAGCTCAAGCTATTACCAATTCTTATTAATTAAAATTAACAAGTAATTGGTTATTACTTGCATTACTATTGCTTTTAATTATATTCTAAATGTTATCTCAGTTTCAACGGCTTCTACACTGTATAATTTTGCATAGTGCAATTTTTCTATTTTTCAGAAAATTAGCAGATTTTTCAGTCAACTTTAAAATATCATAACTAATTCCAAATTGATTGAGTCTAAATCCTAAATGAAGCTCTTGAAATATATTTTCATGGAAAAATATCAAAATCTACCCAGTTTCACCATATTGCTCCTAGAATTTCACGAAATATAAATGTTCTAGATTACTCTCCAGAAACAGAGCACAACTTTGAAAATCCATATCTCCTAATATACTGGTCCAAAAATTGTGATCCACATATCAAATTAAAGCTCTGAATGTCTAATTTAAATTTAAGTTTCATAATTTTTAGTTAAGGTTTGGTTTTCTAAAATCGCGTGAAAACCAATTTGACTTCTAGAAACATAGTCTGGCAGCAAATAACTTCAAAAATTGATATCTCTAATTATAATGATCCAAATATCACAAATTATATATCAAATTAAATCTTAGAATATGAAATTTCATACTGGAAAGTTTCATAGTCATTGGAAAAGATTTCATTGTTCAAAAACACCATGAAACCAACTGTCAGAATCTGGACTTCCAGATTACACCTGTTTCTGAACCTTACTTTAAAAAATCATAACTCCTTCTACAGAAATCCAAATGATACAGTTTATGAATAATTTTAAAGCTTTAGATTTCTATTATCTCCATGTAAAATTTCATAAATATTGGATATGATTAAGGTGGTCAAAACACAACACGAAATGGACTGTCTCCTAAAATATCAGTTTTTGATAGTCTGAGTTTAAAACTTAATAAATCACTCATTTTGATTCCAAAGTGTGCTCTTCTTAATTATATATCCTACTACACATCCTAAAATTTCCATAGAAAAAAGAACCATACAAAAAATCCATCTATAGCCTCCATTTAAGCTTCTGTAACTTTCTGACAGAAACTCTATTTTCCGGCGTGTAAAACAGAGTTGAGAAAACTCACATGTAACCATGGTTTTTCACTCCAATCTTAAATATTTTAACTCTACATACTCTTAAACATATTTCTTGTGTTTTGAGATGTGATTAAAGAAGCAAAGAGATAAAAAATCCAACGTAAAATTGACACACAATTGCTGGTTTTTGTGATAGAAACTTTTCGGCGAACTTCAACACTTTCAGCAGCAAAACAACCCAGAAAATCCACTGAAATCCTATAAAAATCCAAGATAAAAGTAGAGGAGACTTACCTAAGCACGTTTATGATGCTGTATAGGAAGTTTGAAGGTTCATTATTTCTCTTCTTCCTTCGTTTTGCTCTCTCTCTCACTCACGTATCTCTCTTTCTCTGTTTTTCTTTTTTGTTTTCTGTTTCTTCAGTCTCCCTTCTCTGAATGTTTTAGATAAAAGAGTGTCTTATTTATGGTGAGGTGTGTGCGTGCATTATCTGAATGATAAGAGAAAGAGGAGGAGTAATGAATGTGTGGGTGTTGTATGAATGAGAAAAGAAAGATGAGGAGTACATGGAGAGTGCAACATGGAAGAAGAATGAGTGGTAAACGTGTGCATTCCAAAATTCTCCACATATGCCAGACGAGGAGAAGAATGAGTATTTAATATTTAGTGTGTGTTGGCAAGTATATATATATATACATATAGGTATATTTTTATTCTATTAATTACACACACTAGGTCCTAATTTTTCCCTTTGTCTAATTTAAGATTCCTTAAATTTCGTAGGTTTCATAATTTTCCTTTTTATCTAGTTTCCATAAATTAATCCTTGCATTAAATTTTGGGATGTTACAATTCTCCCACCGTAAAATAAATTGCTTCCTCGAAATTTATTACATATATGAAGACATAAATTATGGGTAACGTCTCTTCATGTCTTCTTTAGCTTCCCAGGTTGCTTCTCTAGGAGATAACCCCTTCCATACCACTTTGATGAATGGGATACTCCTGTGTCTCAGTTTTCCTGCCAATCAATGACTCGGTCAGGTGTGACCTCATACATAATATCATCTCGCATGTCTACCTCCTTATATTCGATCACATGTTCTAGGTCAAGTTGATATTTCTACAAATGTGATACATGGAAGACATCATATAGTCTGCTCAAACTTAGAAGTAAAGCTATTTGATACGCTACTGGCCCAATCTTTGACAAAATCTCGAAAGGACCGATGTACTTAGGGCTTAGCTTCTTTACCTTTAACACCTTGCCAATGCCAATAGTATGTGAAATCTTCATGAATATGTGGTCTCCAAATTACACTCAAGAGGTTTTCGCCTCTTGTCGGCATAGCTCTTCTGTCGAATTTGTGCAGTTAGTAAACTCTACTTAATCAACTTTATTTGCTCTGTTGTTTGATCAATAATATCTAGCTCGTACATCTGCCTCTCAGATAGCTCTGTCCAGCATAAGGGTGATTGGCAATTCCTTCCATACAATGCTTTGTAGGGAGCCATTTGAATGCTCGAATGATAATTGTTATTGTATGTGAATTCCTCCAAAGGAAGGAATTTTTTCCAACTGCCTTTGAAATCAATCACGCACACACTGAGCATATCTTCTAGTATCTGAATTGTTCTCTCAGTTTACCCATCTGTTTGAGGATGATAGGCCGTACTGAATCGGAGCTTAGTACCCAAAGCCTCATGTACTGCCTTCCAAAATTTAGAAGTGAATCGAGAATCTCTGTCAAATATGATGTTCTTTGGCATACCATATAGACGCACTATCTCCTTGATATAGATATCTACAAGTTTATCCGGAGAATAGTGAATGCTAATTGGGAGAAAATGAGCTGTCTTCGTAAATCGATCTACTATAACCCATATTGCATCATGATTTTTGATCTTTGGTAATCCTGTCACAAAATCCATGGTGATACTCTCTCATTTCCACTCAGGAATTGTAGGGTTTTGCAATAGCCCTAAAGGTCGTTGATGCTCGGCTTTAACTTTCTGACATGTAAGACAATGAGCAACAAACTTTGTCACGTCTCTTTTCATGTCTGGCCACCAATATGTGGATTTCAAATTGTGATACATCTTAGTTACTCCTGGATACAGAGTATATTTACTCTTGTGTGCCTCTTCCAAGATTTTTCATTTCAACTCTGTTTGTGGTAGAACATATATTCGCTTCTTGTATCTGACTAGCCCACCTGATGACAAGTCATGTTCTTGAGTTTCTCCCTTTGTAACCATGTCTCTAATAGACTGTGCGCGTTTATCCTGCATCTGAGCTTCTTTTATGACTGCTCTTAGATCATTCTCTTTCTGACTGACATTGTTGCCTTTAATCATAACTTGATTTGATAAATTGAGATCTCTGAAGTTCTCAATTAGCTTATACTCGTGAATCATCAGGGCTGCCACCTGCACTTTTTTGCGGCTTAATACATCTGCTACAACATTAGCCTTGCCTGGATGATACTTGATCTCTAGATTATAGTCTTTATATAACTCCATCCACCTGCGCTGCCGCATGTTGAGTTCTTTTTTATCGTATAAATACTTTAAATTCTTATGGTCACAGTACAACTCTACAGTCATCCCATAGAGATAGTGTTTCCAGATTTTCAGTGCAAATACAATCGCTGCTAACTCAAGATCATGTATAGGATATTTTTGTTTGTAAGGCTTCAGCTGACGAGATGCGTATGCCACTACTCGGCCTTGTTGCATCAGAACACATCACAATCCATGCCCACAGGCATCTGTGTAGACAACAAAGGTCAACTGTGGATCTGGGATTGTTAACACTAGTGCTGTTGTTAATTTCTTTTTCAGCTCTGTGAAGCTCCTCTCACAACTGTTGTCCCACACAAAAGGTTGAGTTTTTCGTGTTAACTTTGTCAATAGTAAAGCTATTTTAGAGAAATTCTGTATAAATCTCCTATAATAACCTGTAAGACCCAGAAAACTGCGTATCTCAAATACTTTTTCTAGCCTTTTCAAGTTCAGTACTGCTTCCACCTTGTTTAGATCGACTAAGACCCCTTGTTGTGAGACTACATGACCCAGAAATTTAACTTCTAAAAGCCAAAACTCACATTTGCTTAGTTTGGCATAGAGTTGCTTGCTTCTCAATGTGTTCAATACTATTCTCAGATGGTGTTCATGCTCTGCTTTGCTCTGAGAGTATACCAGAATGTCATCGATAAAGACTTCTACAAATTGGTCTAAGTATGGATGAAAAATTCGATTCATGTAGTCCATGAATACTGCAGGTGCATTAGTCAGCTCAAATGGCATTACCAGAAACTCGTAATGGCCATATCATGTTCTGAAAGTAGTTTTCGACACATCTTCTGTCTTCACTCTGAGTTGGTAATAGCCCGATCTTAAGTCAATCTTCAATAACACAGAAGCTCCCGACAGTTGATCGAGCAAGTCATCGATTCTAGGAAGAGGGTATTTGTTCTTGATAGTCACCTTGTTCAATTCCCGGTAATTGATACAGAGTCATAAGCTTCCGTCATTCGTTTTAACAAAAAGCACTAGAGCTCCCTATAGAGAGACACTGGGTCGGATAAACCTTTTTTCCAATAACTCTTCAATATGCTTTTTCAGCTCTGCCATCTCACTTAGCGCCATTCTGTATGGGGTTTTGGAAATCAATTCTGCTCTAGGTTTAGTTTCAATTGCTAACTCCATATCCCTGTTCGGGTTAATTCACTGATATCCTCTAGAAACACATCTAGAAATTCATTCACAATAGGGATACTCTCCAATGCTGTTCCAGCCTCTGATTGCATGGAGAAAAACACAATATACCCTTTATAACCTTTATATAAATATTTTTCGGCCTCAACTGTAGAGAAAAAGTTCAGGTTGATTTCTGTGTTGGTCTTAACTAATGGATTAGGGTAAATGACCCTTTTTCTTCCACAGTCTAGTAATACATTGTTTGCAGTTAGCCCGTTGATTCTGAGAATCACTTCGAATTGTTTCAATGGCGAGCAAATCAAGTCTACTGTAGACTCAAGCCCCTTAACATTTACTATACAATTTAAACAAACTTTTGTGGTGACGAACCCGTTACCTATAGGCGTGAATACTGTCAAGTCATAGGGTAACCTATACATGCTTAGGCCTAGTCGTATTACGCAATCATATGCAATGAATGAATGACTAGCTCCTGAATCGAACAATACTTGTATCGGATTACCATTAAGAGAAATCATACCTTTAATCAGCTCTGGTGATCTTCGAGCCTCTGCTTGTGTCAAGGCAAAAACCCTACCCTGCATTTGCTGCCTCGGCTCTTTAGGCTCTGGTCGTTGTTGACAATCCTTGGCATAATTCCCTAGCTTATAGCAGTTATAGCAGATAACATGCCTTGTTGGTACTGAAGCTTGCTTTGCTTGGCTACAAGTCTGGCCATAATGATAGGGATTGCCACAATGTTTACACATTCTTTTCCCATAGGGTCTTTGATTACTATGACTGTCAGACTGATATGGTTTCTTGTTACTTCCACTAGAAGAACCACCCTGATATTAGCGCTTCTGTGCAGCATTTCCGCTACTGAATGTATTCTTATTACCAGTACTCATGTGGGTGTGCAGCTCTAATAGGTTATGTTCAGTAATTCGGCACTCCTCAACTGCCTTATTAAATTTTTTAAAGTGTTTGGAGACAAATTTCTCTTTTAATCTGGCTTCAATCCACGTATCATCATGTCTGAACTCCACCGTTCATCATTACAAAATGTCAGGTATGAGGAGTATCGAGATAGGCGGATGTATCTAGCCAGGTATTCTTAAAATCCTTCCTTTTCTCCTTGCTGGATTGTTAGAAATTCAGTCTCTTTGGTCAATCTCATTGATCGGGGAAAATATTTCTCATTGAATATTTCCTGGAAAACTTCCCATGTCAGAGGAATATTCTGTGCTTGTAGGATTGCCTCAGTGCTTTCCCACCATCAGTCAACTTCACCCTCCAGCTTATAGATTGCTAGACGGGCTTTTACGTTGTCAGAGCACTGTAAAATTTTAAAGATCTTTTCTAAACAAAGTAGCCAATTTTCTGCTTCTTCAGCATCAAACCTTCTGTTGAACATAGTTGGTTGATGTTGGTTCATACGAGTTACCCAAGTCTGCATACTCTTAGCTTCAACAATCGGACCTTCGGGTACCACTGGCTCAGGCTCTAGAGGATATTCGTGCCCACCACCTTGTCCATCAAGGTTATCATGAGCTTCTCCATCAGCATCTCTCTTCTATTGTCCTTCTCTTACTTCATTTTGAAGTTCATTCAATGTATTTTGTTGTTCTAATATCATTCCCATCAATTGTTGCATCGGGTCAGCTCTAGCGCTCAATTCTTGATTATTATTTCCATGTCTTCCTCTACCCCAACCTCTGTCACGACCTCTACCTCGACCTCCACCGTCAGCTCTACCGCCTCTTATTATTGCCATCTTTATGATTTGCTATATTCGAAAATGAGGAAGAGGTAAATTTCGCATACTCTTATATATCAGTATATTATTCTGATATTGCCAGAACCGCATGCTCTGATACCAAAATTGTCAAACCCCTTAACAATTCGATATTTGCATAATAATAAATGCATAGTTCAGATGACATATAGAAATAGCTGAAATATACTGATTATAAGAACTTGTTTATGTTACAGGAATCTTCATAGGATTTGAAAAAATATATACAGAGTCCAAAAGAGATAAATTTAAAACTAAAGATAACTAACTGCACTCCGACTAGAACGGACCTTCAATCACCGGTATTTACAGTTTTGCCCTTATAGCCACTACCTTCTGCTGGAATATTTTTAAATGTTGAAAAAGGGTGAGATTCGAATGAATCTCAGTAGTAACATACAATCAATCATATAAAATGAAATAAATAAATATGCAATGCATCATGATATGTAAAATGCTAACTCGTGTTGTATGCAAACTGTCCAAGGCTAAACGACTGTTTGCTACCCTGGCTTAACTCGTGTCCATGGTCAAACGACATGTTTAGACCCTGACTTATTAGCGTGTTGTGCCCCAAGCGCTGTCATGTTACATAAAATAGCATACATAACTTATAAATAACCACATAGTGTATGAAAGAAAGAGTTACTACCTGGATCCTTTTTCGGTCCAACTGTTTATCCAAAATTTTTTCTCCGGCTCGGGCTATTACCAATTCCTATAAATTAAAATTAAAAATTAATTAGTTATTACTTGTATTACTATTGCTTTTAATCATATTCTAAATGTTATCTCAGTTTCAACGGCTTCTACACTGTATAATTTTGCATAGTGCAATTTTTCTATTTTTCAAAAAATTGGCAGATTTTTCAATCAACTTTGAAAAATCATAATTAATTCTAGAAAATTCCAAATTGACTAGGTCCAAAGATTAAATAAAAATATTGAAATATATTTTCATGAAAAAATATTAAAATTTACCCAGTTTCACCATATTGCTCCCAGAATTTCATGAAATATAAATGTTCCAGATTACTCTCCAGAAACAAAGCACAACTTTGAAAATCCATATCTCCTAATATACTTGTCCAAAAATTGTGATCCACATATCAAATTACAGCTCTGAAATTCTAATTTAAATAAGTTTCATAATTTTTGGTTAAGGTTTGGTTTTCTAAAATCGCGTGAAAACCAATTTGACTTCTAGAAACATAGTCTGACAGCAACTAACTTCAAAAATTCATATATCTAATTATACTGATTCAAATATCACAAATTATATATCAAATTAAATCTTAGAATATGAAATTTCATTCTGGAAAGTTTCATGGTCATTGGAAAAGATTTCATTGTTCAAAAACACCATGAAACCAACTGTCAGAATCTGGACTTCCAGATTGCACCTGTTTCTGAACCTTAATTTAAAAAATCATAACTCCTTCTACAGAAATCCAAATGATACATTTTATGAATAATTTTAAAGCTTTGGATGTCTATTATATCCATGTAAAATTTCATAAATATTGGATATGATTAAGGTGGTCAAAACGCAACACAAAATGGACTGTCTCCTAAAATATCAGTTTTTGATAGTCTGAGTTTAAAACTTAATAAATCACTCATTTTGATTCCAAATTGTGCTCTTCTTAATTCTATATCCTACTACACATCCTAAAATTTCCATAGAAAAAAGAACCAGACAAAAAATCCATCTATAGCCTCCATTTAAGCTTCTGTAACTTTCTGGTAGAAACTCTATTTTCTGGCGAGTAAAACAGAGTTGAGAAAACACACATGCAACCATGGTTTTTCACTCCAATCTTGAATATTTTGACTCTACATACTCTTAAACATATTTATTGTGTTTTGGGACGTGATTACAAAAGGAAAGAGATCAAAAATCCAACGTAAAATTGACACACAATTGCTGGTTTTTGTGACAGAAAGTTTCCGACGAACTTCATCACTTCCATTAGCAAAACAACCCAGAAAATCCACTAAAATCCTATATAAATCCAAGGTAAAAGTATAGGATACTTACCTAAACACGTTTATGATGTTGTATGGGAAGTTTGAAGTTTTCTTGTTTCTCTTCTTCCTTCGTTTTGCTCTCTCTCTCTCTCTCTCACGTATCTCTCTTTCTCTGTTTTTCTTTTTCGTTTTCTGTTTCTTCAGCCTCCCTTCTTTGAACATTTTGGATGAAAGAGTGTCTTATTTATGGTGATGTGTGTACGTGCGTTGTCCGAATGATAAGAGAAAGAGGAGGAGTAATGAATGTGTGGGTGTTGTATGAATGAGAAAAGAAAGATGAGGAGTACTTGGAGAGTGCAACATGGAAGAAGAATAAGTGGTAAATGTGTACGTTCCAAAATTCTCCACATGTGCCAGATGAAGAAAAGAATGAGTATTTAATATTTAGTGTGTGTTGGCAAGTTTATATATATACATATAGGTATATTTTTATCCTATTAATTACACACACTAGATCCTAATTTTTCCCTTTGTCTAATTTAAGATTCCTTAAATTTCGTAGGTTCCATAATTTGGTTTATTATCTAGTTTCCATAAATTAATCCTTGCATTAAATTTTGGAATGTTACATATGGCGCTTCTATTGGAAGCGTTGTAGGAGGCCTATAACCTCCTATGACGCTTTCCCACAAAAGCGTCGTATGAGGTATATTTAAAACAAAAAATAAAATAAAAAGCATATATGCTTTCAGAAATTTAAGAAGCGCTGTAGGTTACTTTTATGGAGCTAAAAGCTGTGACGCTTCCCAAACTCCATAATATTTATTTAAAAAAATACTATTTATGGTGTTTTTTTAGTAGTGATTGATATATTAGTTTGAAATTTTTAATACAAATGCATCTAGTATCAATACCATCCATCAAAAGATATTAATTAGTTTATATAGTTTTTAATAAAGAATTTTATTATATAAAATGGCAGCCTTTAATTATTTACAAGTTTAGGATAAAAACTACAACTTTTCTAGTGATATTTTGTGGGGCCTACAAAGGTATATGATAACACCCCCTGTGTGGTAGCCGCCTCTTGCTTCAAAAGTCTTGTCATTATTAAGACATATCATGTGTTTTATTCAATATAGAATAAACTAAAATGAGTTATATTGACATTTTTTTAAAATTGTGTATCATAAAAAAAATTGTATTCTTAAGATTGGTGATTGATGTATTTAATATCAAACCGTCATGGTTAAGACTTTTGTGAATTTTTAAAAGTTATATTGATACATATTGATATATTAATTAGTTTAATATATTTAATACAAATGCATCTAATATCAATACCATCATTAAAAGTTATTACTTAGTTTATATGGTTTTTAATAGAGAATTTTATTATATAAAATGGTAGCTTTTATTTATTTATAGGTTTATGAATAACTTTTGTTTAGAATAAAAATACAAATTTTCTAGTGATATTTTTTAGGCCCTACGAAGCCATATGATAACATCTCAGGTGTGGCAACAACATCTTGCTTCTAAACTCTTGTCGCATGTGTTTTATTCAATATAGAATAAACTAAGATAAGTTATATTGACATTTTCTTTAAATTGTGTATCATAAAATAATTGTATTCTTAAAATTGGTGATCAATGCATTTAATATCAAACCAGCATGGTTAATACTTTTGTGAATTCTTAAAAGTTATATTGATACATATCGATACATTAGTTTGAAATTGTTAATACAAATGCATCTAATACCAATACCATCCATCAAAAGTTATTACTTAGTTTATATGGTTTTTAATAGAAAATTTTATTATATAAAATGGTAGCCTTTAATTATTTATAAGTTTATGGATAACTTTTTTTAGGATAAAAATACAACTTTTCTAGTGATATTTTGTGGGCCCTACAAAGGCATATGATAACATCCCTCTTTCTTTTGATTAATTTTATTTTTGGTTTTCACTTTCTCATATTTAATTAAAATCATGGAGATCCATTTATTAATTGTTTGTTTTTATCTTATTAGGTAATTTAAATCATCTTCCAAAATATATACATAACTAAAATTGTTTAATGAGAAATTAACTGTTTGTAGAAATCTTGTTTTGAAATTGAGTCATTTAAATTTAAATCCTATTTTGAGTAAATTTCTCCTTATTCCAATATCATTGATCACATGATAAATCCTAATTTTCATAAAATAATTTTTTTATTCAACTCAAATCAATATTATTGATTATTTATTTCTTTTAAATTTTGTACCTATTCCTTCATAAGAAATAATTTGATACCTTAATTTAAAAAAATACAATTCAACTCTATTTATATCTTGTTTTAGGATTAATTTTTCCTATAAATTTTTATTTATATTTAATTAATTTTTCAAATATTATATCTCTAGAGTTCAAGCAATGAATTTAATTTATTCAAAATCTCAAGTTGATTAATAATTTAATTCTACACAATGTTACTTAAATTCCAAAAAAAAAATGGCCTTGAAAGGCGCTTCTTAAGAAAGGGCCTTCCAAGGTTATAGTGGGAGAGAGCCTTGAAAGGCGCTTGATTATCAAGCGCCTTTCAAGTAAATACCTATTTTTTAAAAAAAAAATTTAGAAAGCTTTGGAAGGTGCTTGACAATGCATTATTTAAAAAATATTTAAAACTTTAGAAGGCGAAGGCTACACTTTTATTTAAAAACAATTTAAAGCTTTGAAAGATGCTTGCTTGCAATACATTTTAAAAAAAAAAATTCTTCTTGTGAACCTTTGGAAGCATGCGCCTTCCAAGGCACTATTTTTTAAAAAAAAATAAGTTCAGCTATGGCGCTTACCTAGAAGCGTCAATGTTCGCACTTTCATTTTTCTTTTTACAAAAATAAATGTCTTATATGACGTTTGTTTAGGAAAGTGCCGCACAAGCCTAATACTAGCAATATCATTTATAATAGGAAGTGTCGTTGCTTTTAAATATTTTTTTTTACAAAAAACAATTATTTATGACACTTCTTTATAAGAGGGCCCTACAAAGGCATATGATAACATCTCATTTGTGGCAGCCGCTTCTTGTTTCTAAACTCTTGTAGTTATTGAGACTTATAATGCATTTTATTTAATATAGAATAAACTAAAATGAGTTATATTGACTTTTTTTTAATTGTGTATCATAAAAAAATTTTGTATTCTTAAGATAGGTTATCAATGCATTTGATATCAAACCAGTATGGTTAATTTTTAAAAGTTATATTGCTACATATTGATATATTAGTTTGACATATTTAGTACAAATGTATCTAATATCAATACCATCCATCAAAACTTATTACTTGGTTAGAGAATTTTATTATATAAAATGGCAGCGTTTAATTATTCATAAGTTTAGGATTAACTTTTGTTTAGGATAATATTATAATTCAGCATGTGTGCGTCCTACTGTTACTTGGAAGGAAGAACATGAGCATTTCTTGCTTCCAAAACAATTCACTTAAGCTTCTGATGAATTATTTTTGCTAAAGTTTGCCTATTTTACCATTAATTTTTAATTTGTCACCAGTTAGCTTTCACGGTCCAGACTTGCAGAATATCAACATCAACAGCAATTAATAACCCTTGTCCCCACGAATCCTTGCTCTCATGCCCACCTGATAGAGGACATGTTTGAAGACTTGTTTCCCTTAAGAGGACATGCTCAAGCCTGTTGAGAAACTTGTTAAACCTGATAGACTATCATGGGCCTGTTATAGATATATAATATTGTAAAATATAGTATTGAATGTAGCATCTCAATTTGTATTTTAATTATCTTTAAGAAATAATTATTTCATGATAAATAGATTTTATCATGTAATTAGTTGGGTAATAAGAATTTACCTTAAATATGATTTATTAGAGTAAAAGAAATTATTAAAAAGAGATTAGAAATAAAAAATAATATAAAATAAAAGGATTATAATTAAAATAGAAAATTTAAAAAAAAAGAAATAAAAAGAAAATGGGTTGAAAAATAAAAAGAAAAGTAATAGGAAAACAAGATTGAAAATTGAAAAAAATAAATATATAATAAAAATAAATATTAAAAAAATGCAAACTTCTTATCATACTGGAGGCCAAGCCTTTTTATAGGTCAGGCTCAAACATTAAAAAAAAAAGGTCTTAACAGGTAATAAGACGGGTTCAGATTAACTTGTTATAAAACAGACTTGACTTATTAAAAATATAGCATGGCCTGGCATATTTCCAATACTAATTGTGTCCACCACTTTAAATAATTTTTAAAATGGTCATCTAGAGATTATCACCCCTCTCCATCACTTCAATATCATGCACAGAATCTAATAGCATTATGTAAAGCAAAACCAAACATATTAGAGACGTCAAAGATTTCATATAAATATATCTAATACATACACACAGTCAGAGCATAACTCTAATATATATCATGTGAAAGAAATATCATGTGCATTTGGAGACAGTAGTGGAGAGATTCTTCTCAACCGCTTTAAAAAAAATAATGTGCATTTGGAGACAGTAGTGGAGAGATTCTTCTCAACCGCTTAAATATATATATATATATATATACACTCCTTTGATTCAAAATATAAGAGTCAAATACCTAATTTACATTTATCAAGAAATTGGTTAAAAGTAGTTAAACACAATAAATATGTAAGATATCTACTTTCATTTTCAAATATACCCTTATTTATTAAGAAAATAAGTAAGAGAGATAATAAATGAGAAAAAAAAGAAAGAAAGAAAGAGAATGTAGGGGAGAAGAATTATGAGAGAGAGTGTGGCAAATTTGGGAAAAAAACATTAAATGTAGGGACAAAAGTAAAGTGTTTTAGTCTCTTGTTTGAAGACATTATATTATCTGTTTTAAACACATCTAAACACTTTGAAATGTAAGTTATTACATTTTTTGTATCAGAGCATGTTTGAAGGTGCAAAATTTAGCCCATGATTGGGGGTTCTCACTTGATGAGAGTGTGAACGAGGTCGTGGCTCTTACCCCAACATGAACAGGCAACCAAGACACCGACTTGGTTGCTTGTAGTCGAGAGGCTGGACGTAAAACATGTGTGCTAAAGTACCTTTTGTTATCCATCGAGGATTGTACCTCGAGGCTCAACATTTTTGGTATCATGAATCTTGTTTGAATTAGCTTTTGGAGAAAAAATGACATGTATGTGTTTGGATTAGTTTTTAGAGAATAATTTTTACGATTTATGAAATAAGTATGTGAGAGGAGTTTTATCTCAATTTGCGGAAAAGGGCTTTTGAAACCACGGTTTGGGTGTTTGGATGATTTTAGAGAATATATTCTGGAAAAAAAAATGATTTTGATAAAATGATAGTATTTGTAATCAGAATCACTTTTTTTATGGTCAAATTACTAAAAATGACATTAGATTTTGTGATAATTACATATAAATGATAAGATTATATTTTGTGTATTATTTAACATTAAATTTTATAATAAATACCAAAAATCAAATTTAAAACCACTCACATTACTGACATATGAAATTTCATAGAGTACTTTCTTTACTAATATGTAGTTTTGTGATAAGTCAAATTACAAGGGTTTATTATGCATAAGTGATAGTTGAAAGGCTTATCATTCTTGAAATTTCATGTGGTACACTTATCTCTTCCTCACAGATTTAATTAAGCACGAGGTATTTCAGGCAAGTTTGGTTTTTCTTTTTTTTTACTAGATTTTTGGTGTCCGTGAAATTATTAGTTGGGTGTGGGGATGGTTAACAACATACTACCCCGTGTCCTAAATATAAGATCTATTTGAATTTTTTTAAAATAATTAAGGAAGATAAATATCTTACTTAATTATATCATATTATTAACTTATATATAAGTTTATAAGTCAAATAAATTAGTTTAGAGAATAATAATATTTTTTAAAATTAATCCCTCCAATTTTTTTAAACAAATTTTTTTTTGATGGTACAAAATAAATCGGCGATTAATATTAGTTAAAAATAATAAATATTTTAAAAATATCATGTCTTTGTTCTTCATCTATTTTATTTATCTTCTTTTTCCTTTGCTATGTTGGGTTGTTCCTCTTCTGTTTTTAAATTTTTTGTTCTTTTTTTGCTTTTCCCATTTTTTCTCACTCCAGCATGTGAGACCAATTTTTTCTCCTTTCCAAGGCATAAGGAAGACTTTTGATTCAAAAAAGTGAAAAAAAAAAAAGAAATTCTTCAAAATCATAGTTTTAATTGGAGAGAAAAAGAACTTCTTTATTTTTTAGGATGTTAGGATAATATTTTCTCAAATCATGATTTTCCTCCTAAAATTATTTTTTTAAGTGTTATCTAAACATAGACGCATCTCACAGGTAACAAGTCTCCTCGAAGTTATATTTTCTCGCGTCATCAATCAAAGAGCTCCATTTAATAAGAGACGTAGGTCATATAACTATCCCTGTGTTTTGACTTTCCGTAAGATTTGTGTTTATTTAGAATAATGATTAAAATTTTTAATATCAACTTTTCAATCATGATTTATGATATACGATGTAAATATATTAGAAGAATTTTGAGATGTTTGTTTCAGCGTTTAGGCCAAAAATATGATATGTTTGGATAGCCTCTATAAATATTTTTCAATCGTGATTTACGGAATACGAGATAGTTTTTACAGTCTACAAGCTTGTTTTTACAGTCTACGAAGTAAATATATGAATGAGTTTTATGTCGATTTACGTAAATTAAGTTTATACATAAACATAAACCCAACCAAAGAAGCCTATAAACCGGATTGACCATAAAAACACTTATGGTCCGTGACTTTTGTTTTTGTTTTTCTTTTTTGGTTGGGTTAAATTACACAAGGGCTTATGAAAAGCCAGCCCCAAACCAGCTTGCACCACGTAGGATTCTTTTATTTTGACCGTACCCCATGCGCTTTCTGTGTATTGCTTCAGCTTTTCTCGGTAAGATTTATGTCTCCCATGTGCATTGATTCTGCATTCTGCTGCCCACCAACAACTTTCCGTCGTGGTCTCCTCCTCTAATTGAACCAGACTCTGCCGCGGTCATCAATCAGGTCGCGATCATCGGAGCATTCAAACTCAGGTCCGTTGAACGTGGTCTCACCTCCGTCGGCTTCTCCCTTGCTCGCAGATCCACCGGTGTCCTGCTCTCAGCGCTGCCGTGATCCTCCTCGCAAGTCGACGGTGCCCCTGCTATGTGGGCGAAGGGGTTCATCGGCCAGCTATAACCTCCACCGTTATCTTCCTCTGAATCACCGCTTGATCGCTCCCTCGCAGCTCCTACCACCGCTGTTTCGGTGTCAGTTCACGTGGTATACTCCGGCGGCTCCTCCAAGTCCAGGCGGCAGCAGTTGGCTATCATCGTCCAAACTCTCGTCTTCTTCCCTCTCTCGCCGGTAGGAGGATTTGGAGGGAAAATGGCATGCACTTGAAAGTTTTTTAATATTCCTATGTTTATGTAAGATTTCTCCCTTTTATCCATATCTCCATTTAATATTTTAAATATTTTAGTATGGTGTGATTATTATATCTATAAAAATTATAATTATTTAATTTAATAATTATAAAATTATAATTTTATATAATTATTAAACATTCTACAAAATTTTAAAAATGACTTAAATAAAATAAGATAAAATTATCCATATAAAAATATTTTATCTTCTTCTCCTCGTCAACTAAATAAAGTAATATTTGTAACATCCTGCTTTTTTTCCAAAAAAATAAAATAAAAACAAATAAAAAAAACAAAAAAGATAAATTAAAAATAATAATTAAACTAATAATATATTATATTATTATTATAATATATAATATAATAATATAATATAAAATATTATATATATATAGGCGCAGCCATTGTAGAAATTGGGGGTGGCGTGCCACCCCCAATTAAATATAAAAAAAAAGATGTGGTAGGTAGCCACCTACCACGTGAATGGAGGGGTATATATACCCCTCTCATTTCTCCATTTCATCACACGATGAAATGGAGGTTATTTTGGAAAGAAGAGGGTTATGAGTTAGCTTTTGCAGTTTTAGAGGGATCAATAAGGTACGTAAATTTTCTTATAATCGCAAAACTTTTTTTATGAAAAATATTTTAAATAATTTTCTATTTCTTATGATATTAATTTTGTGTTGATTAGAGAAAATTTTAAGATTTGGATTTTAGACAAAATTGAGTTTTGTCAATATAAGACTATAGAAATATTGAGGAGAATTTATAGTTAATTTTGATCGGTTTACTTTTGTTATGTAGTGGTTACAAGATTTTATAATGAATTTTTATATATAAATAATTATATATTAAACTTTTTAACCAATTAAATCTAGATTAAATAATTTATTTAGATTATTGGAGATATTATTGTAGTTATAATCGGTTTAGTTTTGTAGATTTTGTGTTATAAAATTATATGTTATAATTTGATATTAGAAATTAAAGTTTGATATGATTTTTAATATATGTGGAGATGTTCATATTATTTAATAATTAGGTTATACTTATATAAGTTAGAAGAGTGTTTTAATTAAATTAGGATATTGATATTAACGATCTTATGATACTTGAAATTAAGGTGCTTAGAAAATTTTATTGAAGAATAGATCAATTATTATTATTTTTCTAAAAAGAATTAAGTGAGTTAATTATGGGGATTAATTTAGTTAACAAGTATTATTAATTTTATTAACCAATAATTATATATTTATTGTAGAGTGAATTTGGCTTGTTGAACTTGAATTCTCTCTAGTTGTCAAGAACTCGAGGTAACCACTTTTCAATTTATCATGTATGCTTGTTGATGTGATTATAAGCATATGTTAATATTTTTAATTGCTATAAAGATGTTATAGTATTTTATATATGAAATGTACAATCATAATATGAATTATGTTTTTATTAAATTTTAGTTAAGTGGGCCTGAATGATTTAGAATGATTGATGATGTATAGTATTGATTATGATATATATATATATATATATATATGAGAATAAATTATTGATGATGGTGATGTTGAGATGTTGGATGTGATGCGGTGTGATTGGAGGAGATTTGATTCTTTTATACCACGTGGTATAGCCCCACTGAGCGCACAGTGGATGGCTTTGGCATTGTCAGGGCCCTTGGTACCACTCTTTTCCTTTGGTCGGGATAAGGGTCAGTTCAAGGGACAGATGACACCTTTCCATGTTCAACGGAAAGGGAACCCATGGTCTGATATGAGCTCTGTAGCCTTTGGCCGGGGTACACCTCATTATCAATGAGCTTGGTGCAGTTTTGTTAAAGAAACTAAACCTGTTATGTGATGTAGCCCATGGGTTCTGTCAGCGGTTAAGGAGGTTATAAGGATGGTTGAGGGAGTACATATTAATTTGTTCTTTTGAAATAATAATGTTTATTTGAAAGATTATATTTTATATTATTTATATTGCCCACTTAACTATCTTGTAATCATTCCCTGCATACCTGTTAAAATGGAAGTGGTTACTGGGTCTATATGACTCATCCCGTCAATTTATTATTTTTTAGGCGGAAGTCCAAACGGTGGTGCCAAGGGGGGAGCGAACGAGGCTTGATTTGATATCAAATTGTATGTCTCGTTTAGTTTTATGAGTATAATGTATATTGCCAAACTTAAGGGCCTTTTTGGGCAATCATGACATATATTTAATAATTCGCTGCATATTGGAATATGTACTGTGGACGGAGCATTTGTTATATTGTGATATTTGGACGGAGCATTTGATATGATATTTATATAATATTATTTTATTTCTTGACGAAATGATGGATTTTGAGGTAATTTAAGGAGGATGTTACAATATTAAAATTTCTCTCATCTCCTCTCATCAACTAAACAAGGTAACATTAAAATCATTCCTCTCCTCTCTTATCAATCCAAACGAGGTGAAAATCCTTCCCCTCTCTTCCCCTCCTCTCCGTCAAACCAAACAAACCCTAAATATAAGTATGAAAACCACAGAAACTCCTATTGAGGGGACACACACAAAAGAAAAAAAGAAAGAAGAGAGGCAAATCCTACAGATCCGATTGTCTTGGCTCCAGTAAATGTGTTCTGATCAGATGAAAATTGAACTTGAATCTCTTGCTGCCTTTTGGAAGAGATTTCATAAGTCTGATAATACTAGAAGTAAGTTTTATGTTTTACTATTAAATTATCTTTTGATTATAATTACTAAATTAGTAGATAGTCTTCAGCCATAAAAAAACACAAACTTCTATAGGATGTACTAGATTCTCATCTTGCTGTCCCCCAGTGCCCTAAAAAGATCAGGGTGATGACCAGAAGAGCCACAGATCGTGGACCAAAAACTGAGTTCCACGACATCTCTTATTAATTAATAATATAGGGGCTGCTGGGGATGGGAGACAGATAGATAGAGATGGAGGAAAGGAGGTTTATTATAGTATAGTGGAGACTTACTGATAAGGGCAGTAATAAGATAGTATTTATTATGCAAGTTGTCCAAATAAAAAGATCAGGGTGATGACGAACAGGGGCTGCTGGGGATGGGAGACAGATAGATAGAGATGGAGGAAAGGAGGTTTATTATAGTATATTGTAGACTTACAGATAAGGGCAAATAAATAATGCTAACTGTCAGCCTTGTGCCATTTCTTTTTGTTTTGATTTAACATCATTTTTATATTTTGTTCTTAATATTTCATTATTTGATTAATTTCCTTATTTCATTATATATATATATAGACACACACATATTGAAATTAGAGACGGACCATCAGTTTCAATATCGTTTCAAACTTCCTATACTATGGCTGATCTGAATGAAACATCGTCTTCTGTTGCAACCATGTCCAAAAGCTTATCAGATAGTGTTTCTGATCAAAGTCAGAAAGTTGCTCGTCGATCTGGAAATTTCAAACCTGATCGTTGGCGCTATGATTATCTTCTGTTTTGGGACAATAAGTACAAGGTATGGTTAATTTCATTCTTATAGTTAGATGCAATATATGTAACCTCATTTTCCATATCAATAATGATCACAAAATAGTACCAACAAGCCAATCTTTGACCACCTAGTCATAAGAAGAGAGGCAAAAAGTAATACATATATATATATATGATGGATAAATTAAAGAAGAGACTGCGTATTTTTATAAAGATATAATGTAAGACAAGTATTATGGTTAGTAAGTGCATTTCCTCTCAACTTTATTTTTATTTCCAAAATGCAGGAACAAGCGTACGAAGAAGAAAACGGAAAACTTAGGGAACAAGTAAGGATAATGCTTTTAGAAACAGTGGATCCTCTGAATCAGCTTGATTTTATTGATACCTTACAAAGGCTTGGCCTTGGTTATCATTTTAAAAAAGAAATAAACAAGATCCTGGGAAATATTTATAATAATGTGGATAACTTCAAGAGCGAGCAGAATCTACATGCCACAGCGCTTGAGTTTCGACTCTTGAGACAGCATGGCTATGATATATCTACAGGTTATTACTACTTGAACTTTATATCAATTTTAAAAAAAAAATCAACTGTTTTGCATTTATTTGAAAGTTTTTAAATCATTACTGACTAAAACTATTTGTTACTGCAGATGTGTTTGGTAGCTTTAAAGATGAATGGGTTGGTTATGATTTTCAAACAGGTTTATGTGACGATATCAAGGGAATGCTTTCATTATATGAAGCCTCATTTCTTTTAATGGAAAATGAAACTATTCTGGAAAAAGCTAAAGATTTTACCTCGAAATCTCTTAAAGACTTTGTGAGCAAGAACCCAGAACATGAACTCATATCCCAAGTGAAACATGCTTTGGAGGTTTCATTTCATTGGAATCTACCAAGATGGGAGGCTCGTTGGTTCATTGGTGAATATGAAAGAATTCCTAATATGAATCCCACTTTACTTCATCTTGCCAAATTGGATTATAACATGCTTCAAGCCATGTACCAGGAAGAAGTCAAGTCTAATATAAGGTGACATATGTATAAACATTATGACATTATTTTTCTGCTAAAATTATTATTGAGAAAATACAAATTCTAAATATATGACTTTGTATTCTCTCTCTCTCTCTCTCTCTCTCTCTTTTGATATAGCAAAAAATGACTAAGATGATTGAGTTTATATGGACTATATAAGTTTCACTAATGATTAGTTTAATTTGTGCTTGATTTGATTTGAAGATGGTGGGAAAGAAGTGGCTTGGAAAAGAAGGTGAAGTTTTTCAGGTGTAGGGTGGTGGATAACTATGTCTGGGGCCTTGGAATGCAAGATGGCCCAGAATATGGAAAATTAAGAAAAGTCATAGGAAATTTTTGTGCCATGATAGCCCTAACAGATGATATGTATGATGTTTATGGTACTTTGCAAGAATTAGAGCTCTTCACTGAAGCTATTATCAGGTTTGACTATTTGTTCCCTTCCTCATTTAAAGGTTATTAAAGTGTGCTTATTTTAAAAAAAAAAAAAATTCTCAACTTTGAGGCATATTTCATTTTAGTTCTTTTTGTTTTTTTTTGGTATAATCAAAAGTTTCCTTTTCGAATCCAAGTTGTGTTCTCCTCCTTATAGGAGTGAGGCCGTTTACAACATCAACCGACAACTTGTTGGTTCAATTTAGTTATTTAACTTTACCAAGTTTCCAGCAAATCCTTCAACTTTTTAAATATTAAATTATTAACATGAAACTAAATAAAATTAACGGACTATAGATAATGAAGCATGCCTTAAAGTTAGAGGACTAACGTACACTTTTGTCTAAAAAAAATAGCAGGATTAAGGAACAAGGTAAGTACTTTGCAGTAGCCTTTTTCTCGTAAAACTTGACATTAAATTTGATTTTAAAAATGATTGTTCTCATAATTTTTAAAGATGTTTTAATTATTTTAATTTCTAAATATTGTCTCTTTCAATTGTTTTTCTGCCTAACAATATATTGATTGTGATTATTAATTTTAGGTGGGATGCAAATGACTTGGATAATCTCCCAGATTACATGAAAGTAGTATTTTTCGCAATTTATAACTTTGCAGATGAAGTGGCTTCTGAGGTTCTGAAAGAAAAAGGGCAGAACGTCCATTCCTATCTAAAGAAAGGGGTATAGGATCTGTGATGTTAATTAGTTTGTTATATCTATAATTACAGCCTTTAAGTACTTACTAAATTAGGCTTCGATATTATTGATGATAACATAAATATTAATTTAAATTTTCAGTGGCAAGATCTGTGTAGGGCATATATAGTTGAGGCAAGATGGTACCATGGTGGGAAAACGCCAAGTCTGAAAGAATATTTGGAAAATGGAAGTATTTCAATAGGGGCACATATTTCTCATCTTCATGCTTATCTTTACCTGCCAAACACTGCTATAAGGAAGATGGACTTGGATTCCTTAGACCCGTCTCGTTCAAATCTGATATACTTCTCATCACTTAATGCCCGCCTTCTTAATGACCTCGGATCATTCAAGGTGCCTCCATTTATATAATTTTTTTTAATTGTATATATATACACAGTAGTGTTAGTGTGCTTTAAAACTTAATTTTTGACTAGTTTTTAAGTAGGCCCTTATATTTTTATTTGTTTTTAGTCAAGTCTCTGTTTTCCCCCCTTTTTATCAAGTTCTTCTAGTTTCATCTAATTTTTGATTAGGTCCTTGTGGTTTTTCATTTTTTGTTGATAAATTCTAATAATATTATTCTATAAATATACAATATTATTTAATATATAATGCTTAATATTATTGCATAAATAATAATATTCCATAAATAGTAATTTATTTCAATAATTTTATTTTAGTATTTTCAATTTTTTTACTAAAAATTTATATATATATTATTTATTTATTTAATAATTATATTATTTAATTATTTTTATAATTATAAATTTTGAATCATAATAATAATATTTTATAAAGATATCATTATAATGAATTATTATAATTATATTAATTATTTTTTTAATTATATAATTATTCATTTAAATTTATTATTGATATTGATATTTTAATATTATTTTTATATTTAATTTTAAATTAATCTGATAGATAAAAAGTTACAGGGGCCTGATTAAAAATCATGTGAGACTATAAAGATCTAATAAAAAGAAAAACACTATAGGGACCTAATTAAAAATAAGTAAAGTATAAAGACCTGATAAAAAGAAAAAAAATCTATAAGGACTTGATTAAAAATTGGTTAAAACTATAAGGACTTGCTAATTAATTATCCCAAAACTTAATTACTTCTTCTTGTCCCTTTTCAACTAGCTAGCATTAAATAATGTTTTTTTATATATGCCATATTTAAAAAGGGTGGCGACATAAAGTAGAAATTAATACTCCTTTGATTTTATTTATAAGACATAGAGAGAAGGTTTATTTTGATCTTATTTATAAGTAACATCATTAAATTTTTTATATGAATATCCAATTATATCCTTCATTTATAATTATAGTGACTTTGTTTTAATGGGTATATTATATATTAAATAGGGATAAATTTAAAAAATTGTTAAATTTTAAGGAAGAGTTAATGAGGTTTAAGAGTGTTTTGTGTGTAAAATATGCTCGAAGTGACTTATATCATAAATAAATAAATAAAAAGTATGATGTTTGAGTTTAGTGCAGTTTATAAAAATAATATCCGAAATCACTAACATTTTAGAGTTAAGGTGCATTTAGAACCCTTAAGTATTTTTATAGATACATCAAATGCCCTAAAATATTTTTTGGTATATCCAGCATCCTGAAGTTCTTTTTTAGGTGTGTCCATCACTCTCAAGTATTTTTTTATGCAATTTTACACTTAACAATTCAAATAATTTATGTTGTTGAATATACATAAAAAAATATTTTAAGGTGTTGAATGCAAAAAAAAAAAAAAAGTAGTTTAGGGTACTAAATGCATTTGAAAAAAATATTTCAGGATGCTGGGTACACCACAAAATACTTTAAGAGCACTGGATGCCCCTGGAAAAATATTTCAGGGTGCTAGATACATTTTAACTCTAAATTTTATGCCAACCTTAATACTTCTAATTATTTTTATTGATACGTGTGAATAAGTTAAAAACGACTTATAATAAAGGTGGGAGGGAATATTAATTTAGATTGATACGAGTGGTAGGAACTCTTGCATCATTTTTTGTTTGATCTAACGTTGAATTGATGTATATATAGCGTGAGAGGAAGACAGGGGATATACCCTCTGCAATTCAATTGTACATGAATGATAGTGGAGCTTCGGAAGAAGAAGCCATCCAACACATTAAGTGTTTAATATATAAAACATGGCAGGAGATTAATCAACAAGTGGCCACATCTTCCTTCTCTCGCGATTTCAACATGAGTGCTTGGGAAATTTCAAGGACTTCAATTTTCTATTACAGTAATGAAGATGATACCTACACTCTTCAGCATTCTGAATTTGAGGACCTTGTTCATTTGTTAATTTTTGATCCCATTCCCAATATTACATGTTCCTAGAATTATTAATATTGTTAAGGATGTTGTTTGAAGTTATTGTACTCTCTCTTTCAAGCAAAACGAATAAAAGACTTCTGTAACAATTTTTATCAGATCGGTTCTCATTACTAATTGTTTCCTGGAAAAAAAATTTAAAAAAAAAGGGGGGAAAAACATCATTGGTTTTTTTGGGGGATATGAGATGTGAATGTGAATAAAGTAGGGCCGTACTCTTCTAATAATATTAAAACTTGAATTGAATATAGACCATCTAAAATTAATCAGAATGGTTGTAATTAAAATGAGCCTTCAAAACTCAAGACCAATGGCGCAATATATAACTTGGTTGACCTCTACCTTAATTTCAATAAGATAAGTCAGGTATGGGATAGATCTGAACCGACCTTGGTCATTTACACCGGTTGGAATGTAACTAGGAGGAACAACGGTTTTATGAATCAATAGAGGTTGTATCTAATGAAATGGGTTAGTCTCTCATAATGTGATGAATTAAGATTTCAATCTTTATTGAGGAAGGTTTCCATATTTAGTACTCAATGGTATCTTGAATAGGATTGCTTCCAAGAAGAAAATACCTATACTAAGTTTTTTTTTTTTTTTACAAAAATCCAAGTTTGATGAACTCCTTCTCAAAGATGACATTATAAAAGAAAAAAAAAAGTCCACCTGCATAATCTCTTATGGAAGAGTTATTTAGTCCATGCAACATTAGATACACAAAATAAAATGAAACTAGGGGCTTCTTCCCGTGCGCACGGCTTGTTGTGCACTAAGTGTTAATTTATCGAGAATAGGAATGTGGAGTATTGTGTTTTAAGTGTAAGTAAGTTGACAGACTATAGTGTTTAGGACTACACAAATTTGAAGCTTATATATTGAACCGATTGAATAATTTTTAATAAGCCATAATTATTGGTTGGATAAGTTTATAGACAGAAGGCATTTATTTATAAAGGAATATGAAAGAGCTGAAACAGAAACATTTACAATGAAATATAAAAGGCAACAAACTTAAACATGTGATATTTTTTAAAATGGAAGGTGGAAGATCACATGCTTAGGTATGAGCTCAATATTTATAATGGCATATGAAAGATCACAAACATAAACATGGAATGGAATATGAAGGAGAACAGACTTAAATGTTGAGTGGGTCTAAAATTGGAATGTAAAGATATGGATCTAATCATAGTAGATGAAGCATAGCATGCTCGTTGGAATATGTAAAGTGAGCTAACATGTGAGAATCAGCCGTAAATTGTGTTATTGTCATGCTACTAAAGGGAAAGAGTGAGGTTTTCCTTCCTACAAAAATAATGGAGGGTCAAATGTGGAGTTCGATTTTCAAGTGTTGGATATTATAGTGTACTAAATTTGAAGGGTTAAAAGATAATTTTGCCCTGTAAGTTTTTTTAGAGGCAATTTTATTCAGAAAGTATCAAATTTAGAGCAATTTTGTCCTAACTGTTATCCCAGTTAAGTTTAATCATTAGTTAACCAAATAGGCTGAACTGACAGTCTATGCGTCATCCATGTCATTTTTGTTTTGGTTTAAATGAAAATTTATCTCAGAAGTTTTCATTCAGGAGTAATATTGCCCTAAAAGTTTCTAAGTTATAACAAATTTACCCTAACTATTATTTAAATTAAATTTACCCGTTAGTTGAACAAAGATTTTTTTTACAAGTCTACGTGTCATCTTATGTGAACCATTTAATAAGATTCAGATATATCATTATTATTTGTGGTGACATTATTTTTGTTGCAAGATTAGGGGCTGCTCCCACACAATGCACAGGTCGACGTGTATTGTAGGATGTAAACTTTAGGATATGATCTTGTAGGACTACCCTTGTAATTATCAAATATGTGATGGATTGTAATTGTATTTGAGTTTTCTGTAAGTTTAATTGTTGGAATTTTGAACAATAATTCAATGGGTTATGAATAAGTAGGTTGGAAGAGAAGAGGCAAAAGGAAAGAGAAAATAGTGTGTAGATAAAAGTCTCACATTAGACAAATCAAGAAAATAAGAGTGTATATAAGACTCAACTTCTCATCTCTAAAATGGGCCCTTGGGCCAATCCAATTTTGTAGAGGAGTGAGGACATACATGGGCCTTGGTCCACCACACACACACGCCACCGCCGCCGTCCGTCCGGCCGGCTCAGTCGGTCGCGCGCGTGTGAGATTTAAAAATAATTTTTTATTAAATTATTTTTTTAGTTTGTCCAAACAATCGCGTTTAATTCCTTTTTACCCCTCCGTGATTTTTCAAACAGTGCGGATGTGTGTGACCGAACCAGTACATCCATTCTGGTGCGTCTTCTGGTGCGTCCGGTTGCTCTGTTCTGATGTGTCTGTTCGTACGACACACCAGTTCGCCAACAATCGCTTCTGTTCGCTCCGTTCTGGTATGTCTGTTCGCACGACACACCGGTTCGCCTCAAGAGTCGAGTCCATCTGATCAATTTCCGTCAGCTATAAATAGGACGTGCTAGTGACAGGAAAAATGACTCTCAATCTCAAAACACTCATCTCTCATATATTGCATAGTGTATTTTGCAATCATCCCATAACCTGTGCGATTCTAAAAGCAATCTCATTGTGTTCGTTCGGGCTTCTGACTGATAATGCCATCATTCTGAAGACACAATCTGTTCTATCTTGGGAGACAATTGTTCGAGAACCTTGGGCATCCGTATAGAGGGAACAAATTGTCTTAAGGAGACAACGTACGTTGGGCTCGGATTTTATTCAAAGTTCATTCTTATTTTCGGCAATCTTGTGAGTTTTTATATAGTATACATAATTTTTCTGTGTTTACAAATTACGCCATCTTAGTTATACAGATTCTTATTTGAATTTTATACTTTATAAGTACTTGGGAACAATAATCTTAAGACAATTTGTAATTGGTTTGTTCTATTGGCATTGGAATCAGCTAAAGTTAATTCATACCATTAGTGTCTAGGAAAGTGATTTAATTTAGTGGTTATTTAATTAGTCACCGTTGCAACAGTACAGAGAGACTCCCACTTCATTCACACTTACCTGGCCAATTGATATAATCAACAAAGCTGGTTTCATGTACTAGTAGAAACGTGATTGTAGCTTTTCACTTGATTGTGTTGAATCTATGTTTAGTATCTTTAATTTTGATTATTATATTGTTCTTAGATTAATCTGTATGATTAATCAAAGTTTCTGTTTGAGTAACAGAAATGGAAAGTTCGAGTACAAACTTGATGAACCCAATTGGTTCTGCTCCAATGCATGGTGAGAAACCTGAAAAGTTCAATGGGAATGATTTCAAGAGATGGCAACAGAAAATGTTTTTCTACTTAACTACCTTGAACTTGGCACGGTTTATTACTGAAGAAGCTCCAAAATTGGAAGAAGGACAACCATTAGACAAGGAAAAGGTTGCTGCAATTGATGCTTGGAAGCATTCTGATTTCCTATGCAAAAATTATATTCTCAATGGTCTAGACAGTACATTATATACTGTATATAGTACTTTGGAGACAACTAAAGAATTATGGGAAAGTCTAGACAAGAAGTACAAAACTGAAGATGCTGGCTTAAAGAAATTTATAGTTGGCAGATTTTTGAACTTCAAAATGCTTGACTCTAAATCTGTGGTAAGTCAAGTTGAAGAACTTCAATTGATTGTGCATGAAATTCACGTCGAAGGGATGTCTCTTAGTGAGTCTTTCCAAGTTGCTGCATTTATAGAAAAATTGCCACCATCTTGGAGGGATTTCAAGAATTATCTCAAACATAAGCGCAAGGAGATGTCACTTGAAGATCTAATCATAAGATTGAGAATAGAAGAAGATAACAAGATTTCTAAAAAGAAATTTGGCAGCAATCCTGTAGTTTCAAAGGCTAATATTGTTGAAGATGGTCCAAAGCCCAAGAAACGGAAACGCTCTAATGAGGGATCATCAAAGCAAGCCCAAAGCAAAGGCCAGAAATTCAAAGGTAATTGTTATAACTGTGGGAAGCCTGGCCATCGTGCTAAGGATTGTAAGAAGGCAAAGAACCACAAAAAGAAGAAGAACACTCAAGCCAACATTGTTGAAACTACTACTGATATGATTGAAAACATGAATCTTTCGGCTGTTGTGATGTAATGTAACTTGGTTGGAAATACCAAGGAGTGGTGGGTGGACACTGGTGCCACTAGGCATGTATGTGCCAACAGATGGATGTTCTCTTCTTACACCCCTACGGAAAAAGATGAACAACTTTATATGGGTAATTCTTCTACTTCAAAGGTGGAAGGTGTTGGGAAGGTGGCCTTAAAGATGACTTCTGGAAAAGTCGTAACACTTAATGATGTGCTTCACGTGCCTGATATTCGCAAGAATTTAGTGTCTGGATCCCTCTTAATCAAGAATGGTTTTAAGCTTGTATTTGTTTCTGATAAGTTTGTACTTTCTAAGAATGATATGTATGTAGGAAAATGTTACCTTAGTGAGGACCTGTTCAAACTTAATGTAATGACTGTAACCAATGATGGTGTTATCAATAATAATATTGCTTCTGTTTATGTGCTTGAGTCTTCTAATTTATGACATCAAAGATTAGGACATGTTAATTTTAAATCAATTAAAAGTTTAATTCATTCAGACTTATTGCCTAAAGTTGATTGTTCAAATCATGATAAATGTCAAGTATGCATTGAATCAAAATTTTCTAAGTTACCATTTCCTCCTGTTGAAAGATCAACTGAATTATTAGATTTAATACATACTGATATATGTGATATGAAATCAGTACCATCTAGGGGTAATAAAAAATATTTTATTACATTTATAGATGATTGCAGTAGATATTGTTATGTGTATTTGCTTAATAGTAAGGACGAGGCTATTATTGCTTTTAAACAATATAAAAATGAAGTTGAAACTCAACTTAATAAGAAAATTAAAGTAGTAAGGAGAGATTGTGGGGGAGAATATGATGGCCCTTTCGAAGAATTCTGTATAGAATCTGGTATTATACACCAAACGACTGCTCCTTATGCTCCGCAATTAAATGAGATTGCAGAAAGGAAAAATCGGACATTGAAAGAAATGATGAATGTAATGTTGATTACGTCCGGTTTACCACAGAATTTATGGGGGGAAGCCATTTTAACGGCTAATTTTCTTATTAACAGAGTACCCCACAAAAGGATACAAAGCATACCTTATGAAATATGGAAAGGAAAGAAACCTTCCTTGAAATATTTGAAAGTGTGGGGGTGCTTGGCTAAGGTTGCAATTCCTAAAACCAAAAGGTTGAGAATTAGACCTAAGACAGTGGACTGTGTGTTCATTGGCTACGCACTTAATAGTAGTACATATCGATTTTTGGTTTATAAGTCCGATGTATCAGATGTCTGTGTTAATACAGTTATTGAGTCAAGGGATGCTACATTCTTTGAGAATGTATTTTCGTATAACAAGGGAAATGAGGCAATTGGTCGTAATAATAACAATACTGTGATACCATGGGATGCTACGACTAATAAAGGTTCTGTTGAAGAGGAACCTAGACGTAGTAAAAGGCAAAAGATCGCCACATCTTTTGGGCCTGATTTTCTGAATTTTTTGTTAGAAAATGAGCCTCGAACATATGAAGAGGCTATGGGCTCTCCTGAAGCACCATTCTGGGAAGAAGCTATCAATAGTGAAGTTGAATCCATTCTGTCAAACCATACCTGGGAATTGGTTGACCTTCCTCCTGGCAATAAGCCTCTAGGAACTAAGTGGGTCTTCAAAAAGAAGATGAAAGCAGATGGCACTATTGATAAGTACAAAGCTAGGTTGGTAGTAAAAGGCTATAGACAACGTGAAGGCCTAGACTACTTTGATACCTATTCACCTGTTACAAGGATTACATCCATTAGGATGTTAATCGCATTAGCAGCATTGAATGGGTTGGAAATACATCAAATGGATGTGAAGACAGCCTTCTTGAATGGTGTCTTAGAAGAAGAAATCTATATAGAACAACCTGAGGGATTTGTTGTCTTAGGATAAGAACAGAAAGTATGTCGATTGATAAAGTCCCTTTATGGACTTAAGCAAGTCCCGAAATAATGGCATGCGAAATTCGATGAAGTTATGTTATCAAATGGCTTTAGCATTAATGAATGTGACAAATGTGTCTATATTCGAAATACTGAAAATGAGTTTGCAATAGTCTGTCTTTTTGTAGATGACATGTTGATAATAGGTAGTAATAATCAAATGATTAAAGCTACTAAGCGATTACTTACAAGTAAGTTCGACATGAAAGATATAGGTCTAGCAGATGTTATTTTGGGAATTAAAATCCATAGAACATCTGAAGGGTTGGCTTTGTCACAAGCACATTATATTACTAAAATTCTAGAAAAATTCAAGAGTTTAAACATAGTTCCTTTGAAGAATCCTATAGACCCTAGTTTTCGTTTGTTGAGAAATACTAGCAAAGCTGTAAAACAAAAAGAATATGCTCAAGTACTAGGCAGTCTTATGTATGTTATGAACTGCACTAGACCTGATATTGCCTATGTTGTAAGCATGTTGAGTCACTTTACTAGTAATCCAAATGAGTATCATTGGAAAGCTATGGTAAGAGTTTTGGGTTACTTGAAGCACACTCAAAACTTTGCTTTGCATTACGAGAAGTATCCTGCAGTGCTAGAAGGGTATTGTGATGCAAATTAGATCACCAGCTCTAATGACACAAGATCCATAAGTGGATATGTTTTCACCCTTGATGGGGGTGTTGTGTCTTGGAAGTAATCCAAATAGACTTGCATTGCAAGATCAACTATAGAAGCAGAATTTATTGCTTTAGATAAAGCTGGTGAGGAAGCCGAGTGGATTCGTAATTTTCTTGAAGACATTCCTAGTTGGCCAAAGCCGGTACCGGCAGTGTGTATACATAGTGATAGTCAAGCAGCTATTGGTAGGGCAAAGAATGTCATGTATAATGGTAAGTCTAGACATATACGTCGTAGACATGATACCGTTAGACAATTACTCTCTAATCGAATCATCTCGATTGATTATGTGAAATCAAAAGAGAATATAGCGGATCCATTGACTAAAGGAATTCCTACAGAGTTGATTAGAATTTTGTCTAAAGGAATGGGTTTAAGGCCGATAAAATGTTGATTATTGCGGTAACTCTACTTAGATGAGTGGAGATCCCACAAACTAAGTTCAAAGAGACAACTAAGTGATGATCGACTGTAAACACTGTGGAGTTTTAAACTTATACTCATTCCTATGACAAGACAGTGCATATATATAAGGGTAAGCATTTAGGCTTTTAATGGTTTCTTAATCTGATGTGTTTAGATGATGTATATTGACTTACATCGCAAGGAATTACCTACGTGAGTGTGAAGTGGGGCCGCTTCTACGAGAATTTAAAACGGCCAATTCTCTAGAACACTCGCAAAACCAGGCAGGTGTCTAGGGTCAAAATGGGCACAACATGAGGACCAATGACGCTAAATGAGCAATTGTGTGACTCCTATTGTCTTGGTATACATTAAAGGTTGACGGTTCAAGACAACACGTCCACCGATTGACCGAGTATATCCGATAGGTTTTTTACTAGAGAAGGTTCAAAGGTGACCCCTACCTATCTCGATGTAGTTGCTTCTCATAGAGGAATCGTACTTTGCATACATGTTCATTTGCATTTGATCATTATGGACTAACTTCTTATCCATGTGGGGGATTGTTGGAATTTTGAACAATAATTCCATGGGTTATAAATAAGAAGTAGGTCGGAAGAGAAGAGGGAAAAGGAAAGAGAAAATAGTGTGTGGATAAAAGTCTCACATTGGACAAATCAAGAGAAATGAGAGTGTATATAAGACTCAACTTCTCATCTCTAAAATGGGCCGTTGGGCCAATCCACTTTTGTGGAGGAGTGAGGACATACATGGGCCTTAGTCCACCACATACACACACGCGCCGCCGCTGCCGTCCGTCCGGCTCGGCTCGGTTCGGTTCGGTCGGTCTCGCATGTGTGAGATTTAAAAATAATTTTTTATTAAATTATTTTTTAGTTTGTCCAAACAATCGCGTTTAATTCCTTTTTACCCCTCCGTGATTTTTCAAACAGTGCGGATGTGTGTGACCGAACCAGTACATCCATTCTGGTACGTCTTCTGGTACGTCCGGTTGCTCTGTTCTGATGTGTCTGTTCGTACGACACACCAGTTAGCCAACAAAGAGTCACCATTCACTTCTGTTCGCTGCGTTCTGGTATGTCTGTTCACACGACGCACCGGTTCGCCTCAAGAGTCGAGTCCATCTGATCAATTTCCGTCAGCTATAAATAGGACGTGCTAGTGACAGGAAAAATGACTCTCAATCTCAAAACACTCCTCTCTCATATATTGCATAGTGCATTTTGCAATCATCCCATAACCTGTGCGATTCTGAAAGCAATCTCATTGTGTTCGTTCGGGCTTCTGACTGATAGTGCCATCATTCTGAAGACGCAATTTGTTCTATCATGGGAGACAATTGTTCGAGAACCTTGGGCATCCGTATAGAGGGAACAAATTGTCTTAACGAGACAACGTACGTTGGGCTCGGATTTTATTCAAAGTTCATTCTTATTTTCGGCAGTCTTGTGAGTTTTTATATAGTATACATAATTGTTCTGTGTTTACAAATTACGTCATCTTAGTTATACAGATTCTTATTTGAATTTTCTACTTTATAAGTACTTGGGAACAACATTAATTTATTTTACTAGATTACCGAGTAGAGTAGAGATAAACTAGTTTCTTATTGACGGGATGATGCTATCGTTTTCATTTGATTTCTCATAAAATCATGTAGGGGTTGATATAGGCCTAAATTTTAAGTGACAACATTCTTCTCCAAAAAAAAAATCCTCTGCCAAATGACCCATATAAAATTTTATGATTATTGAGCCATTACAACACAATAAACAAACTACAATTTACAAAATTGAATGATAACTAATTAGTTCTTACATTATTTGTAACGTAATCTACAATTGTTCCATGGGTATAGAGTTGGATACTTCCTTAACAACTGAGAAATCTGACTCCTGAAAATATGTTGAGTTGAGGATTATAGACTCCTTTATGGCTTTTTAGTAAATGAGTATGGATGATCACAAACTACAACATTTACAATGGAACACGAAAGAGTACAAACTTTAAAAAGACAAAGCCAAAAACGGTGTTAAAAAAAAAGACCGAAACAAATCAAGTTGGTCATTACAAATCCTCAAAATCAACAAAAGGTGTTAAAAAACCGAAATCTATCACTACAAGTTTTCAAGAAATATAATAGATAATAGATAAATACTTATTTTTCTCAAAAAATTTTGTAATTATTAGAGATTGTGAAGGAAAACATAGCACTATAATATTTACTTGGGTGCAAAAATTTATATAAACTTTGTCAGAGGTGAAAAAAATACCACATTTATTTTTTTTTTGGACAAAAAATACCACATCTATTGACTCTCTCTAAACTTCCATCACATTTTTATTTTATGGGCCCCACCTGCTATCCGACTCATCCCCATCTTTCACTAAAGAGTTCTCCTACCATCAACGTCTTTCTTCCTCCCTGAATCCACTATCACCGTCGTTTAATTGTTCCCCTTTGCTTTCCAAAGGGTTAGTTCGAAGAACTCTACTAAATCAAACGACTGTTGAAGAATACCGAATGGAATCAATTCGAAGTACAAACCAAATGGGACTAGTCCAATGACAGTGGAAGAAAAAAGATTTTGTTGTCTTAGAATCTGATAAACCTATGGGACAACCTGAGTCAACATTAATGTGATGCCTTTGTAAAGTTGATCTAAGAGGCAACACATTCCTTATGATCTTCCACATGAACAAAGCAATATGCGATATGAGATCCAAACGCTTAGACTGTTTCCAAAAGGATAAATAGTCAAGATCATGAGGTTCTTAGACCGTCATCAATGGCTTGTAACTTGTTGGTTGGGAGAGCAAAGAAGAAAGAAGGTAAATTGGGGCTGAGAAAATTGGATGAATTTGGGAAGTAAGGGGGAATATGGTTGAAAATGATGGTGCTGGGATATTCATGGAGTAAGGAAGACAGGAGAAGGGTTTCTAATGCGGAAAGGGTAGGAGGAGGAAAAATTGATAAAAAAAATATTTTTTTTCTATTATTATTATTTTAACTGAAATATGAATTTATTAAAAAGTTTGAGTTGGCGTGGCAGCTGGCTAGGATTAAAATTGTGACTTTGATGAGTCAATATTTTCCATTAATTTAGACTAATGATATTAAGATTGAAGGACTAGAAATGCACTTTACAAATATAAAAAATAAAACTGAAACTTGATGCAAATATAAAGTACTAAATATATATTTTAACCTAAATAAAATTTGGTAGTATATTAGACATCATACATATTTGACAAGTGTTATGGCATGTTTTACTTCAAATTTGAGAAGAGCTACATCTTATTTATGGTCCCCCAAATATATATTATGAATAATTTATTTTTAAAAAAAACTTTATATTATCTCCAGATATAGACATATATTATTGACATGCAGAATCGTACACCATTCCAATTGCAATGAAATGTTAAAAATTGCCATGAAATATACCAACTTATCATTTTTCCCTTTTATACCGTTGTGGTTATTATTATAAATAAGATCCAGAGAGTAGTTATTACAACTTAATTGCTTGCACTTATTACATCTATCAATTACTCATGCAATGTATGCACTTTTTTAAAAAAAAAATAGAAACGAACATTATTCATAAAGAAAAGTTACATGGTTAAAATTAATAGTGCTAATAAAATGTGGCAAGGGTTATCATCAACCCTTTCCCACATTTGGAGCCTTAACATCACTATTTGTTAGGTTGGAATGCAGAGGGGATTAAAATTGAGGAATCCCACTCCTAAACAAATTTAGTTGCACTCTTCAAGGGAGTAGCACATGCAACATCGTAGATGGGAGGCCAAAATATCAAGATACTTAAAGGCAGCAGCAAACATAACAATAATTCCCTCACCCAATTATGATGATAGAGTTGTACTCTCACTTGTTTTGGTATTGTTAAAGACATTTAGTCATATGTGATTGAGCTTGTCTTGACAGGCAGATAATAAAGGCTTTTTCATCTGTCACGTTGCAACTTTTGGGTACCAAAATGTAACACCTTAATTTCTAAAGCCTTTAGATTAGTTTAAATATATAATAGTTTCAAACATGAGATCAAAACAATTTAAAGTCCCAATTTAAGACAGAGTTTAATCTTATATTTGTATAGGATTTTCAAAAACTTTTTAAAATAAATATGTATAGTCTAAAGTTTAATTTGTAAATTCATTATCTTTATCAGTTTCAAAATCATTTATTTAAAATACAGAGCATTTTATATCCATAGCTCGCGTCGTGATGGTTAACTTATGGGTTTCTGGATACCAGTACGTTATCGAAAGTCTAGCGTACGGATTACAACTTATACAGTCTGCGTCGCGAGTACTAGTACTACAATCGCTACTACTACTTATAAATATTTTACAGTCATCCAAAATAAAATGATAACCAAACAATCCATAATTTATTTTCCTCTTCTTTGTTCGTCTATATTACCTTCTTGCCCTTAGAGCTGGACGCCTTTGTTGTATATCATTTGTTGAAAAAGGGGTGAGATTCAAAAGAATCTCATTAGTACACAGATCACTCATATAATATGCAAATACTAAGTATGTAAAACAAATCATCAAACATCACAACTTACAGAAATGCAGCACATAAAAGGGCCTAACCGGTCCCTTATCACAGACTCACAGCGCTTGAGATTCACAATCTGGCTGCCCAGGGCCTCTGCCCCATACAAGGTACAGTCACGGGCTTTCTGTCTCAAACCTACCTGGCTTAAGACGCCCCCGGGTAATTCCCTGTGTAACTTGTACTTACGGGTCTTACCGCCTATGGACTATCTGTCCCTCACATATACAGATGATATGGTACACATACATGGCATCACATATGATATAAGAGATAAGGTACTACCTTACAGTCTTTCCAAATTTGGATCCTATTCTCAGTCTCTTAGGCATCCCGGGCAAATGTCAAATCCTATAATTTATAATTTACGGACGGACGAATTATTACTTATTCCAAAATAATTTAAGGGTCTTTGGTAGGTTATCATTATAGTTAATACCTTAAATCCAATAGGTATTTAATGGACTCATACCAACTCTAAGTATTTAACTTGACCCTTAGAGTCCCAATTATTTCAAAAATACCCTTACTTTTTTTATTTTTGCACTATTACTCAATTCTGTCAGAATTTTCAATAATCTTTGAAAATTCATATCTTGACCTAGGAATATCCCATTAAGGTGGTTCCAAATTCTATGTGTCACTTATTAAGTCTATTTTAAGATTAAAATACGTTTCACTACCACCTATCCATGAAAAATTCCAGGTTTTAAGGTTTTCTCGCACTGCCAGAAAATCTTTCCAATTTCAATTGCTTAACTTCTAAAATTCATAACTAAATATCTAGAACTCCAAATGGAATGGTTCAAAATCCTATATGATCATATTTAAGTATATTTTCAGGTAAAAATATTACCATTTATATATTATAGTCACAAAATTTCCATAATTTCGTCAAACCCCATCTGTACCAGAAAACGTTTCAGATTCATCATCTAACTTTAAAAATTCATATCTCACTATTTATAAACCCAAATGATACATATTATATATCAAATTAAATATTAAGATGTCTACTTTCCTTATGAAAACTTTCATAATTTTCGGACCGGGTTTGGTTACCGAAATGTATTTTACAACCAATATCATTTCAGAGAAACTAACCGAACAGCAACTCCTCTTATTTTCTAAAAATTCTAGACTTATATATAATCATCCAAAAATCATAATCTCATGTATTCCCGTATAATTTTTCGTATAGAATTCATTGGAAACCTTAAATTTATCAAATTCTCATTCCTTCCTTATGCACTATTTTGGCCAAAACAATACCTGACAAGACAATGATTCATTATACTAGATTCTTATGCTTCCCAAACTACCCAAAAATAGCCTCAAATTAACTAGAAAGAGTTAAAAATATGTAAAGGGAACTCACCTATATTAGGATATGAATTTTCATGTAGAATTTGTAATCACTTCTTCCTTCCTCTGGTAGCACAGATCACTCTTACGTATCTCTCTTTCTCTATTATGTGTCTCCTGCTCTCTCTCTTTTTCACTCACTCTCTCTTTTCTTTCTTTTTGGATGTTGGCTGATGAGAATTGAAAAATATGTGAAGTGTGTGTTGTGTGTTTCGGATGATTAAGAGAGTGAGAGAAAGAGGGTGTTGTTTTTAGTTATTAAAAATGTGTGTGTGTGTGTGCCATGTGGGTATTAAATTAATAAGTGTGTGTGTGATTATTTAATTATATGATTGTGTGTGTGTGCATGGCGTGTGATGTATGGGAAAAGGGTGTGTGTGTTTTGTTTTAATATAATATATATAGGTATATTTTTATCCTATTAATTACACACACTAGGTCTTTATTTTTCCCCTTTATCTAATTTAAGATTCCTTAAATTTCATAGCTTCCATAATTTGGCTTACTATCTAACTCCCATAAATTAATCCTTAGCCTTTGAATAAATTTTTGGATATTACACAAAACATCTCGTCCAAAACACAAAGATGAAATTAAAAAAAAAAAAGTCGACAAGCCAAAAGTAGCCTATTGAAGTAGAAAAAAATAGGTTCTTTAAACAAGAAATAATTATCAACTTCACAAAACAAACAAAACCCTTTGGTTGAATATAAACTCGTCAAATTAATCTTGAGCGTTTATCACAATAATGAATAATTTATGCACATTCTGACGACGACAACACAATGACTCTTGACCCTCATGCTCTAACTACTAGAATTCCATTTGGAATCCTAAAAACCAAAACAAAGCACTACCTCACCAAAATTACCATACCACGCTTATGTCAAAGGCTTGTAAATTCACATCTCCTTAGTAAAGTGATATTTAGTCTCTTAAAAAACACTGTTTAGAATCTACTAGCCCATGTAACGCATTGGGGAGAAAACATTGTTATTCATAAAGAAAAGTTACATGGTTAAAATTAACAAGCCAAGAGCCTTTCATCATCTTCCATCTTTGTGGATATTAGATGGAGAGTTTGATCAAAGACACATAAGCTACCTAGTACCTACTATGTTATGTGAGAGTTTCACAAGCCGAGTAGCAATCGAAATTCCATCACTTGTATGGCTTACAAGAACCTGGCAATCCTTACAAAAAAGAAGCCTAAATTCTTGTATAATACTTTAATTTCCAAAGTCTTTAGATGAGTTTGAATGTATAATGATTTCAAATTTGAAACCATAACAATTAAAAGTTTCAATTTTAAGACAGAGTTCAACTTATATTTGTGTAGGATTTTCAAAAACTTTTTGGAATAAATATGTGTGGTCTCATTCTAGTTTGTTAATTCATTATCCTTATCAGTTTCAAAATCATTTATTTAAAATGCAGAGCATTTTCTATCCATAGCTCGTATAGTGGTAGTTAACTTATGGGCTTTTGGATATTAGTGCGTTATCGAAAGTTTAGCGTACTGATTATAACTTATACAGTCTGCGTCGTAGGTACCAGTACCACTATCGCTACTACTACTATTTATAAATATTTTACAGTTATCCAAAATAAAATGATAACCAAATAGTCCATAATTAATTCGTCTTTTCTTCGTCCGTCTATATTACCTTCTTGCCCTTGGAGCTGGACGCCTTTGTTGTATATCATTTGTTGAAAAAGAGGTGAGATTCAAAAGAATCTCATTAGTACACATATCAATCATATAATATGCAAATACTAAGCATGTAAAACAAATCATCAAATAGTTCAACTTACAGGAATGCAGCACATAAAAGGGCCTAATCGGTCCCTTATCACAAACTCACAGTGCTTGAGATTCACAATCTGACTGCCCAGGGCCTCTGCCCCATACAAGATGCAATCACGGGTTTTTTGTCTCAAACCTACCTGGCTCAAGACGCTCCCGAATAACTCCCGGTGCAACTTGTACTTACGGGTCTTACTGCCTATGGACTATCTGTCCCACACATATACAGATGATATGGTACACATACATGGCATCACATATGATATAAGAGATAAGGTACTACCTTACAGTCTTTCCAAATTTGGTTCTTGTTCTTAGCCTCTTAGGCGTCTCGGGCAAATGTCAAATCCTATAATTTATTATTCACAGACGGGCGAATTATTACTTGCTCCAAATATTTAGTATTTCAAGACACTTTGGTAGGTTATCATTACAGTTAATACAATAGGACCATTAGGTATTTAATGGACTCATACCAACTCTAAGTATTTAACTTGACCCATAGAATCCCAATTATTACAAAAATACCCTTACTTATTATTTTTGCACTATTACCCAAATCTGGCAGAATTTTCAATAATATTTAAAAATTCATATGTTGACCTAAGAATATCCAATTAAGGTGGTTCCAAATTATATGTGTCAATAAATAAATATATTTTAAGATAAAAATAAGTTCCACTAGTACTTATCCATGAATCATTCCTAGTTTTAACATTTTTGCATACTGCCAGAAAATCTTTCCTGTTTCAATAGCTTAACTTCTAAAATTCATAACTAAATATTTAGAAATCCAAATGGGATGATTTAAAATCCTATATGATCCTATTTAGTTATATTTGCAAGGAAAAATATTACCATTTAGAAATTATAGCCACAAAATTTCCATAATTTTGTCAAACCCCATTTGTACCAGAAAACATTTCAGATTCATCATCTAACTTTAAAAATTCATATCTCACTATTTATAAACCCAAATGATACATATTACATATCAAATTAAAGCTTAGGATGTATAATTTCATTATAAAAACTTTCATAATTTTGGGACCAGGTTTGGCTACCGAAATATATTTTACAACCAATATGATTTCAGAAAAACTAACCGAACAGCAACTCCTCTTATTTTCTAAAAATTTTAGACTTATATATAATCATCCAAAAATCAAAACCACATGTATTACCACATAATTTTTCATGTAAAATTGATTGGAAACCTCAAATTTGAGAAACTCTCATTCCTTCCTCATGCCCTATTTTGGTCAAAATAAAACCTCACAAGACAACAATTCATTATACTAGGTTCTTATGCTTCCCACCCAAAAATAGCCTCAAATCAACTAGAAAGAGTTACAAATATGGAAAGGGAACTCACCTATATTAGGATATGGAGTTGTATGTGGAATTTATAGTCTCTTCTTCCTTCCTCTACAGGCACCAATTACTCTTACATATCTCTCTTTCTTTATTATGTGTCTCTTGCTCTCTCTCTTTTTCACTCACTCTCTCTTTTCTTTCTTTTTGGATGCTGGCCGATGGAAATATGTGAAGTGTGTGTATTATCGTGTGTGTTTATGAGAGTGAGAGAGAGTATTGTGTTTAATGATTAAAAATGTGTGTGTGCATGACATGAGGTAAGTGTGTGTTTATTTAACTGAATGAATTTGTGTGTGTGCATGGCGTGTGAAGTGTGGGTAGATGTGTGTGTTCTTATTATATATATATATATATATATATATATATATATATATATATATATATATATATATATCCTATTAATTACACACATAATACCGTAATTTTTCACTTTGTCTAATTTAAGATCCCATATATTTCTTAGGTTTCATAATTTGGCTTTCAATTCCTAAGATTAATCTCTAACATCATTTAATTTTCTTTTTAGAAATTTAACTTTTTAATAAATTTTAGAATGTTACATCTTGCACTCTATCCATAAAAGGATGGTTAATGTCATACTCCGAGTAACTAAGTTGGTAGTAATACAGTTAAAAGGAGAAAAATATTCCTATACTCTTTTGACCAACATAAAGAAAGCTCTTAAATAATTCATAATAATTCTGCAATAGCTGGAGGAACTTTAAGTAAGTTTGTAGCTAAAACCCCACATTCAATGGTCATCTCTATTGCGGATAACTCCTCTACAATAACTACTTCCATTCTCTAGTACTGGGTCGTCCACTTCTAATTTGATGAAGCCTTTAAGAAAACTCAAGATGGATGACATTGATGAAGCTTTGTAGCTATGGAACTCACATCTTGTTTGGATTAACTTATGAAAGCTTTATAAATGCTTATGAATTGTGATTTACGGAATACGAAGTAACTTTTACGGTTTACGATGTAACTTTTACGGTTTACGAGGTGTTTTTACTGTCTACGAAGTAAATATGTGGAGGAGATTTGTCTCGATTTATGTGAATCCGACTTATATAATAATCTCGATTCATAAAAACAATTCCAAACAATTGGCTTTTGTAATTCTTGATTTGAGCACGCTATGAAGAAATTGAAATGGGCTTCTAGATTGTCTAGAGAGAGAGAGTTCTACACCAAACACCTTGATTCGGTCCTGCTTTGATGTTATAGATTCCATTTAACCCGGGGCACCTTCCAACTACTCATAAGATCTACCATGTTATAAAAAATAATAATAAACTCTAGATAATGGACTCAAAGTAATGTATGGTCCATGGACCTAAGTATGAACTATGGCCTATTCAGGTAAAAAATAATAATAAAAAACCCATGGCCTATAATAAAAAAAATATTGTTGATAGGGATAAAATTCGATTCCATCATGTGAAAATTAAACATAAGATATACTCCATACATTTAAAATTATAGGGCTTTTTTTTTTCTTTGTGAAGTAATGTGTTTCCACAAATATAAAGTATTTTTGGGTTTTCACGGTGTAATTAATAAAAATTCCCTAAATAGGTATTGAATATTAAGAAAAAACTATTCTCATGACCCTCTTTTTTGTCCGAATCATGACACTTTTATTAACTCCATATGAAATAATGAAGGTAGACATGAAAAGAATGTATGAAAAAAAAAAATTGGGCTGATATAAATATTTTCTCCCTTTCATCTTTTCTTTTCTTTTTTATAGACATAAGTATCTTTTTATTAAAATTAATTCCATTAGAGGTACTATCCAACCCCATTATTTTCCCCTATACATATAATATTATCATGGCCTTCAAAATTGAGCCCAGTGACACAATATACAACCGAATAGACCTAGATATGAACCTGACCTATTTGACCACTCACGTTAATACTACTTTGGCTCTGTTTGGATTCAGGGAAAATGAGAGAGGAAAGAAAAATGGGATGGAAAATGAGGGAAGGAAAAAGTTTTCCTGTGCTTTAATAGGGGGAAAATGGAAGAAGAAGAAAAAAATAGAAAAAAACAAATAGGATGACTTCTATAAAATTTTATTCTCTCAAAATTTCTCACCAAAAGTAGAGAGATTTGAAAAGAAAAGTTAGTACTAAATAATGCCCTTTACATGATACATCTAATTTTACTCATTTTTTACGTCAAAATCACACCGCAATAGCACTATTTATTTTACTATCATTTTTTTTACCTTTACAGTGGTAGCTCTATTAAAAGCCCTGTTTGAGGGGGGAAAAAGTCATTCTCACCTTCATCACGCATATCTATAAAAATAATTAAATAATATTTAAAAAATCTGTTTTATTAATTTCTGTGAATTTATTTTTTAAAAAATATATATATAACTTTTTATATTACACTTTAACCCTTTCATCTTTATATTATTTTCGTTCATCATTAATAATATGGGATAGTTTATAATTTATTTATTTACTTTTATTATATTTAATTTTAAAATATTATCCACTTTTTATTTATTACCTAAAAAATAACATTTTATTTTATTTCATTAAAATATATCTTTATTATTTTGAATTATTTGATTATATTAATATTAAAATAATTTTGTTATTGTAATATTTAATTTAATCTTAAATATAATTATTTTAATTTATGGATAAATATATTTTAATTATCCAATATTTTCTCATTTTCTCTCACTCATTCAAGTATCTCTATTTTTCTTTTCTCCTCGTCTTTCCTCCTCCAATTTTCTTTTCTCATCCAAACAGAGGATTAGAATGCAAGCATCAGGGGAGGGGGAAGGGTTTATGAATAGGTAAGAATTGCAAACCTGTAGAAGAAATGACACTGTAAATGGCACTCGAAGTCCGAATAATGCCCTTCTTCCTCAAAGCCTCTTATGGATCCCTACCATGAAGAGCGATTGAGAAACGAAGTCATTTACCTTCACAGTCTCTGGCATCAAGGTCCTCCAATCCCTCCAAACCCTCGCCCTTTTTATATCCCGTATAATCCTCGACCCTATTCTTTGATTCATCAATCTAGCGTTAACCTTAACCCTAGGCCTCCTTACCCTTTTGTTCCTTATCACCCTATACCCCTCCAACCCGTGCATTCAAGCTCATTCAAGAACAAGAAGAGGAAGAAGAAGAAGCCCACAAAAAAGAGGGACGGCAAGAAACGGACTCGAGTTGACCCGCATTTGAATTCAGGTTCCGAGTGGCCAATGCCGACGCAAGATTCTGCTCCGGTAGTCTTGGGATGGCCTCCATTGGAGCCCCGTCCAGCTCAGGTGTCCCCTCCGTTGTCAGCGGAAGACAAGGAGAAGCTGCAAGCGTTGCAGGTGCAGTATAAGGCTCGTCAAGCTTGCAGAGAGTTTTTGTTTGATTATGATGACAGTGATGACGACGTTGATGAAGACGATGCTGAAGAGGACAATTTAGATGATGATGATGATGATGATGAGGCCGAGGAGATAGGGGAGTTCTTCTCTAAACTATTTGGAGAAAATAATGAGCTGAGAAATTATTACCAGAAATGCATGGAAAGCGGGGAATTTCGTTGCTTGGTTTGTGGTCTGGCCGATAACAAGAATGCCGCAAAGAGGTTCCATGATTGTGTTGGTCTTGTGCAGCATTCGATGTCAATATCGAGGACAAAGAATAGAAGGGCTCATCGAGCTTTTGGAAATGCTGTGTGTAATGTTCTGGGTTGGGATATTAATAGGCTTCCAACCATTGTCATCAAGAACAAGGTGAAGCCAGCTGAGGCAGAGGTAGTGAACCTTCCAGAGTTCAAGATATACTTACTTATTGCAAGTAAACTGGTGTTTATATAATTAGCCAAAAAAAAAACTTATGTTCATATAACTTTAATCTTGACTTTTACTAGATAAACTACAAAATTATAGGCTCTGGTAGAAGTTTATCCATTAGGTATTCCTGAGTCACTTATATGCAGCTGAGTTTGTTATTTTTAAGAATAAAGGTGAGAATAAAGGTGTGTTCATCAAATTTTTGGAGATTAAGTTAAAGCTAAATGGTTGGATAACTTTGAGAAAAAATTTTAAGCTAGTTTGATTAGTTTATTGCTGGCATTTGACTTTTTGTGATCATATAAGTTAGTGGAACGAAAATAACATTGCAGGGCAAGAAAAATGATAATGCTACTGATGGAAAGGATGGCTCTTTATCTCCTGATAAATTAGATGAAGCATCCGTGGAGCAGCTTGGTGAACCAGTTAAACAGGATGTTGAAGTTGTTCATGACACTAGTAAACGAGTTAGTGAGGTAACCATTTATGAATTTTGTAAATAGTGAGTGAAAATTTCAAAATGAACTAAATGTTAGAAACTTGTCCATTGAAATGTTCAATTCATAGTCGATGATGGTGTGTAGTGGCGACCCATTGACCATCAACAAATGTGACGTGAACAAGATTCTGATAGTTGTTGACTGTCATATATGTTGATAGATGTTGGCACCAACACAAGATTCTGCTCCAGTGGACTCAGAATGGCCACCATTGGAGCCTCCTCCAACTCAGGCGACGTGTCCATTGTCAGCAGAAGAAAAGGAGATAAGTGAGATGTTGCAGGTGCAGTATAAGGCACGTCGAGCTTGCCAAGAGTTTTTGTTTGGTTCTGATTACAGCAATGATGGCAGTGACGATGATGATGAGGACGATATGGACGATGATGATGAGTTGGAGGAGATGAGAGACTTCTTTTTAAAACTATTTGGAGAAAATAATGAGCTGCGGAAGTATTATGAGAAATGCTGGGAACGTGGGGAATTTCGTTGTTTGGTTTGTGGTGTGGCTGATAACAAGAATGTTGGAAAGAGGTTCCTTGATTGTGTTAGTCTTGTGCAACATTCGATGTCAATATCAAGGACAAAGAATAGAAGGGCTCATAGAGCTTTTGGAAATGCTGTATGTAATGTTCTGGGTTGGGATATTGATGGGCTTCCAACTATTGTGATCAAGAAAGAGGTGAAGCCACCTGAGACAGAGGTAGTGAACCTTCTAGAGTTCAGTTTATGCATACTTATTGCAAGGAAACTGGTGTTTATATAATTAGCCAAGAATCTGATGTTCATATAACTTTAATCTTGAATTTTACTGGGTAAACAAAAATATAGCAGGCTCTGATAGAAGATAATGAAGTTAATCCATTAGGTACTCCTGAGTCACTTATATGCAACTGAGTTTGTTACTTTTAATAATACACTTGTATTCATTAAATATTTGGAGGTTAAGTTAAAGCTAAATGGTTGGATGACTTTGAGATCAAATTGTTAGGTAGTTTGATTAGTTTATTGCTGCTATTTGACTTTTTGAGATCATATAAATTAGTGGAACTAAGATAACATTGCAGGGCAAGACCAATGTTAATGCTGCTGATGAAGAAGATGGTTCTTTAGCTTCTGATAAATTAGATGAAGTATCAGGGGAGCAGCTTGGTGAACCAGTTAAACAAAATGTTGAAGTTGTTTATGAGACTATTAAACGAGTTAGTGAGGTAACTGTTAGTGAATTTTGTAAATATTGAGTGAAAAGTTCAAAATGAACAAAATGTTTGAAACTTGTCATTAAAACGTTCAAGTCATAGTTGATGATGGTGTGTGGTGGGAACCCAAACACCATCAACAAATATGACTTGAACAAGATTCTGATAGTTGTTGACTATCATAGTTGTGGATAGTTGTTGGCACCAACACAAGATTCTCCTCCAGAGGAATCAGCATGGCCACCATTGGAGCCTTGTCCAACTCAGGCAACACATCCGTTGTCAGCAGAAGAAAAGAAGATACTTGAGGTGTTGCAGGTGCAGTATAAGGCACGCCAAACTTGCCGAGAGTTTTTGTTTGGCTCTGATGATAGTGATGATGGCAGTGACGATGATGAAGAGGACAATATGGACAATGATGATTCTGATGATGATGAGTTGATGGAGATGGGAGACTTCTTTTTAGAACTATTTGGAGAAAATAATGAACTTAGGAAGTATTACGAGAAATGCTGGGAACATGGGGAATTTCGTTGTTTGGTTTGTGGTGTGGCCGATAACAGGAATGCTGGAAAGAGGTTCCATGATTGTGTTGGTCTTGTGCAGCATTCAATGTCAATATCAAGGACGAAGAAGAAAAGGGCTCATAGAGCTTTTGGAAATGCTGTATGTAACGTTCTGGGTTGGGATATTAATAGGCTTCCAACCATTGTGATCAAGAATGAGGTGAAGCCAGCTGAGGCAAAGGTAGTGAACCTTCTGGAGTTCAATTTATGCATACTTATTGCATGTAAACTGGTGAATTTATAATTTGCCACAAAAACTTATTATCATATAACTTAAGTATTGAATTTTGCTGGATAGGGGGAAAAAAAGTGCTCAGGCGTTATTTAATCCATTAGATATTCCTGAGTCACTCATTTGCAACTGACTTGGTCATGTTGAAGGATAAACTTGGGTTTATTAATTTTTTTAGATTAAATTGAAGCTTAATGGTTGAATAACTAGACAAAATTGTATGGGAGCTTAATTTGTTTATTGCTGGTTTTTGTGATCCAATTATGTTGATGGAACTAAAAATAACATTGCAGGGAAAGATAAATGAGAATGATGATGGGAAAGATGGTTCTTTATCTTCTGATATATTAGATTATAAAGCATCGGTGGAGCAGCCTGGTGAGCCAGTTAAACAGGGCGTTGAAGTTGTTCATGAGACTATTAAACAAGTTAGTGAGGTAAGCATGTATGAATTTTATAAATAGTGGGGATACAAGCAAAGATGACCTAAATGTTAGAAACTTGTCATGAAAATGTTCAAGCCATAGTTGTTGCTGGTGTGTGGCGGCAACCAACTATTGCAATAAGGTGTCCTGGAGCCACAGTGAACCTATAATATTCAAGTATTTTGGAACCGTGTGAATTGAATTCTATTAAATTTTTTATATCTACAGAGTTCTTGAAAGAAAGGTGATTTCAATAAAACCACAGATGCCAACTGCCAGGTCAGACAAAGTGAGGAGCATTTGAGGAGAAATCTTCTCTACTGATTCATATCTTTTCTTTTACATTTTGAATTCCCTCTCAGTGCTTGGAGTTTCTTCGATGCTCCCACGTATGTTGCTAATGATTTTTTGTGTGTGAGCTGATGATCTGACATTGTGCTTGATATGATTTTTACAGGGTGAGCCTGATAAATCTGCTGATGATCAAGTGAGCAGAGCTTCTAATCAGAATTCTGAGGAGGATCATGATGTTCCTCACTAGAGTTCTTATTTACTTGAAGTTTATGCCTCTATGTAGAAGATTAGGAAGACCCCTATCTCCAAGGCATAATTTTGTACATCTTCTGTTTAATGCCAATTAGCTCGGTAGCTACTAGTATCTTGGTCATTTGCTTCTAGCTCTTCTATCAAGAACTGATGCTCAGAATGTGAATATCTCGACTATGCTAACATATTAGAAGTGGGAATTCCATGACTTACGGTTTCCTTATTGGATGGGTTTCAAATTGATGGATACAGTTCACAAGTTTTTATTATTGGGTCAGGGTAATTTCGTCCTGAAAGTTTTATCTGGGGCAATTTTATCCCAAAAGTTTCAAATGTGGGGTAATTTCGTCCTAACCGTTACCCCAATTAAGTTTAATTGTTAGTTCATCAAATTTCGGAATAAATTTGGTCCTAAATGAGAACTTCTAAGACAAATTTGTTCCTTAGTTGAAACTTTCAGGGTAATTTTGTCGTTATCTCAAGAGTAGATTTGCCTTGAAAGTTTTCATTTTAGAGCAAATTTGCCCTTAAATTTGGTCAACTGACGGTTAATTTAACTGTGATAACGGTCAAAGTGAAATTCTCCATATTTAAAACTTCCGGGGGCAAAATTACCCCTGAGTCAATACTTCCAGATAAAAATGGCCTTTAACCCTTTTTAGATATACCAAATATCAAATATAATTTAAGGGTTAGGTTATTTTTACCCTGAAAGTTTTATCTACTGCAATTTTGCTCAGGAAGTTTCAAATGTAGAGAAATTTCATTTCGACTGTTATCGCAGTTAAGTTGACTGTTAATTGACTAAATTTAGAAGCAAATTTGCTTCACAGTGAAAATTTTCAAGACAAATTTGTCCCTAAGATAACAACAAAATTATTTTGAAAGTTTTAATTAAAGAGAAAATTTGCCCTGGAAATTTTCACTTTAAATCAAATTTGCCTCGAAATTCGGTCAACTAACGGTTAAATTTAATTGGAATAAAGGTTAGAGTGAAATTGTTCCACATTTAAAACTTTCAAGGCAAAATTTTCCCAGATGAAACTTCTGGAACAAAAATAGCCTTTAACCCTTACTTTACCCTACATCTTAACACGTATTAGTCCAAGCCAAGTCTTTACACAAGTCAGACTTATATCTAAAAAAGACTTATAACATGTCATAAGAGAAGCTCAATCCAACTTATTATAAAACAAACTTGACCTGTTACAAATAAAATCTTACCTAGCTTGACATATTTTCACCACTAATTGTCCCCACCACTTTGAATATATGAATCGGTGAAGAAGATTTCTTAACAAAGTGAGGCTAGCAACTTCTTTTGACTAACGCTTGTCCTTATTGACACATATCATTTGTTTTATTCAATATATAATAAACTAAAATGAACATTTTCTTTGAATTGTTTGTCATATAAAAAATTTGTATTCTCAATATAGGTGATTGATGCATCTAATATCAAATCAGTATAATCAACGCTTTTGTGAATTTTTAAGTCATATTAAAACATATTTATATATTAGTTTGATATATCTAATACCAATGAATAATATCAATACCATCCATTAAAAATTATTACTTAGTTTAGATGGTTTTAAATAGAGAATTTTATTATATAAAATGGTAGCGTTTAATTAATTATAAGTTTATAAATAAATTTTGTTTAGGATAAAAATATAATTTTTCTAGTGATATTTTATGAGCCCTATAAAGACATCTAACAACATCCCATGTGTGCTAGCGCCTCTTGTTTCTAAACTTTTGTTGTTATTAAGAAATATCATGTGTTTTATTCAACATAGAATAAACTAAAATGGTTTATAGTGATATTTTCTTTGAATTGCTTGTCATATAAAAAAATTTTATTCTTAAGATAAGTGATCAATGCATTTAATATCTAACCGATATAGTTAAAAATACTTTTGTTTAGTATCTAACCAATATAATTTTAATTATTTTATAATTTTATGAATAACTTTTGTTTAGGATAAAAATAAAATTTTTTTAGTGATATTTTATGAGCCGTATAAAGATATATGATATCATATCATGTGTGGTAGCCACATCTTGCTTCTAAACTAATGTCATTGTTGAGACATATCATGTCTTTCATTCAATTTATAATAAACTAAAATGAGTTATATTGATTCTTTAAATTGCTCATCATAAAAAAAAATTGTATTCTAAAAATAGGTGATGAATTCATTTAATATTAAACTGGTATAGCTAAGACTTTTGTGAATTTTTTAAAGTTATATTAATACATATTGATATATTAGTTTGGTATATTTAGTGCAAATGCATCTAATATCAATACCATCCATAAAAAATTATTACTTAGTTTAGATGGTTTTTAATCGAGAATTTCATTATATAAAATGATAGCGTTTAATTATTTATAAGTTTATGAATAACTTTTGTTTAGGATAAAAACACAACTTTGCTAGTGATATTTTGTGGGCCTTACAAAGGCATATGATAACATCCCATGTGTGGCAAAGGCCTCTTGCTTTTATACTCTTGTCATTATGGAGACATAAATATCATTTGTTTTATTCAATATAGAAAAAACTAAAACAAGTCATATTGACATTTTCTTTGAATTGTTTTTCATACAAAAAAATATGTATTCCTAAGAAAGGTTATCGATGCATTTAATATCAAACTGGTATAGCTAAGACTTTTGTGATTTTTTAAAAGTTATATTGATATATTACTTTGATATATTTAATACAAATGCATCTAATATTCATACCATCCATCAAAATTAATTACTTAGTTTATATGGTTTTTAATAGAAAATTTTATTATATAAAATTGTAGCCTTTAATTATTTAGAAGTTTATGAATATAGATATATTGATATTAATTACTTAGTTTTAATGATTTTTTAAAAGTTATATTGATATATCAGTTTGATATATTTAATACAAATGCATCTAATATCCATACCATCCATCAAAAGTTATTACTTAGTGGTTTTTAATAGAAAATTTTATTATATAAAATTGTAGCCTTTAATTATTTAGAAGTTTATGAATAAATTTTGTTTAGGATAAAAATAAAATTTTTCTAGTGATATTTTGTGGGCCTTACAAAGACATGATATCATCCTATGTGTGACAGCCACATCTTGCTTCTAAACTCTTGTCGTTTTTGAGACATATCATGTGTTTTGTTCAATATATAATAAACTAAAATGAGTTATATTGACATTTTCTTTGAATTGTTTTTCATACAAAAAAATGTTATTCTTAAGATAGATGATCAATTCATTAAATATAAAACCAGTATAGTTAAAAATTTTGTGAATTTTTAAAATTTATATCAATATATATATTGATTATTAGTTTGATATAATTAATAGCAATACATCTAATATCAATACCATTAAAAAAAGTTATTACTTAGTTTATATGGTTTTTAATAGAGAATGTTATTATATAAATTGGTATCGTTTAATTATTTATAAGTTTATGAAGAACTTTTATTTAGGACAAAAATACAATTTTTCTAGTGATATTTTATGGACCCTACAAAAGCAAATGATATAATCCCATGTGTGGCAACGGCTTCTTGCTTTTATACTCTTGTCATTATTGAAAAATAAAGATCATGTGTTTATTCAATATAGAAAAAACTAAAATGAGTCATATTGACTTTTTTTTTTTGAATTGTTTGTCATATAAAAAATTGTATTCTCAAGATAGGTGATTGATGCATCTAATATCAAACCAATATAGACAAAACTTTTGTGAATTTTTAAAATTTATGTTAAAATTTATTGATATATTATTTTGATAAATTTAATACAAATGCATCTAAAATCAATATCATTCATCAAAAGTTATTACTTATTTATATGGTTTTTAATAGAGAATTTTATTATATAAAATGGTAGCCTTTAATTATTTATAAGTTCTTAAATAATTTTTGTTTCGTATAATAATACAATTTTTCCCGTGATATTTTGTGGGCCTTACAGAGGCATATGATATCATCCTATGTGTGGCAGCCGCTTCTTGCTTCTAAACACTTATCGTTATTGAGACATAACATGTGTTTTATTCCATATATAATAAACTAAAATGAGATATACTAGTATTTTCTTTGAATTTTTTATCATAAAAAATGTATTGTCAATATAGGTAATCGATGCATTTAATATCAAATCGGTAGGACTTTTGTGGATTTTTGAAAGTTATGTTAAACCTTATTAATATATTATTTTGATAAATTTAATACAAATGCATCTAAAATCAATACCATTCATCAAAAGTGATTTCTTAGTTTATATGGTTTTTAATAGATAATTTTATTAGATAAGATGGTTGCCTTTAATTATTTATAAGCTTTTGAATAATTTTCTTTACTATAAAATCACAATTTTTCTCGTGATATTTTGTGGGCCCTACAAAGGCATATGATATCATCCCATGTGTGGCAGCCGCTTCGTGCTTCTGAACTCTTATCGTTATTGAGACACATCACGTCTTTTATTCCATATATAATGAACTAAAATGAGTTATACCGATATTTTCTTTGAATTGTTTATCATAAAAAAATGTATTGTTAATATAGGTCGTCGATGCATTTAACATCAAACCGGTATAGTTAAGACTTTTGTGGATTTTTGAAAGTTATGTTAAAACTTATTGATATCTTATTTTGATAAATTTTATACAAATGCATCTAAAATATATACCATTCATCAAAAGTTATTAGTTAGTTTATATAGTTTTTCATAGCGAATTTTATTATATAAATTGGTTTCCTTTAATTATTTATAAGCTTTTGAATAATTTTTTTACTATAAAAATGCAATGTTTCTCGTGATATTTTGTGGGCCCTATAAAGGCATATGGTATCATCCCATGTGTGGTAGCCGCTTCGTGCTTCTGAACTCTTATCGTTATTGAGACACATCATGTGTTTTATTCCACATATAATGAAGTAAAATGAGTTATACTGACATTTTCTTTTATTTGTTTATCATAAAAAATGTATTGTTAATATAGGTCATCGATGCATTTAATTTCAAACCGGTATAGCTATGACTTTTCTGGATTTTTGAAAGTTATGTTAAAACTTATTGATATATTTTTTTGATAAATTTTATACAAATGCATCTAAAATCAATACCATTCATCAAAAGTTATTACTTCGTTTATATGGTTTTTCATAGAGAATTTTATTATATAAAATGGTTTCCTTTAATTAATTATAAGGTTTTGAATACTTTTTTTTACTATAAAAATACAATTTTTCTCGTGATATTTTGTGGGCCCTACAAAGGCATATGATATCATCCCATGTGTGGCAGCCGCTTCGTGCTTCTGAACTCTTATCGTTATTGAGACACATCACGTCTTTTATTCTATATATAATGAACTAAAATGAGTTATACCGATATTTTCTTTGAATTGTTTATCATAAAAAAATGTATTGTTAATATAGGTCATCGATGCATTTAACATCAAACCGGTATAGTTAAGACTTTTGTGGATTTTTGAAAGTTATGTTAAAACTTATTGATATATTATTTTGATAAATTTTATACAAATGCATGTAAAATCAATACCATTCATCAAAAGTTATTACTTAGTTTATATGGTTTTTAATAGAGAATTTCATTATATAAACTGGTTGCCTTTAATTAATTATAAGCTTTTGAATAATTTTTTTTACTATAAAAATACAATTTTTCTCGTGATATTTTGTGGGTCGTACCAAGGCATATGATATCATCCCATGTGTGGCAGCCGCTTCTTGCTTCTAAACACTTATCGTTATTGAGACACAACATGTGTTTTATTCCATATATAATAAACTAAAATGAGTTATACTAGTATTTTCTTTGAATTTTTTATCATAAAAAAATGTATTGTCAATATAGGTAATCGATGCATTTAATATCAAATCGGTACAGTTAGGACTTTTGTGGATTTTTGAAAGTTATGTTAAAACTTATTGATATATTATTTTGATAAATTTTATACAAATGCATGTAAAATCAATACCATTCATCAAAAGTTATTACTTAGTTTATATGGCTTTTAATAGAGAATTTCAATATATAAACTGGTTGCCTTTAATTATTTATAAGCTTTTAAATAATTTTCTATACTATAAAATCACAATTTTTCTCGTGATATTTTGTGGGCCTTACAAAGGAATATGATATTATCTCATGTGTGGCAGCCGCTTCGTGCTTCTGAACTCTTATCGTTATTGAGACACATCACGTCTTTTATTCCATATATAATGAACTAAAATGAGTTATACCGATATTTTCTTTGAATTGTTTATCATAAAAAAATGTATTGTTAATATAGGTCGTCGATGCATTTAACATCAAACAGGTATAGTTAAGACTTTTGTGGATTTTTGAAAGTTATGTTAAAACTTATTGATATATTATTTTGATAAATTTTATACAAATGCATGTAAAATCAATACCAATCATCAAAAGTTATTACTTAGTTTATATGGTTTTTCATAGAGAATTTTATTATATAAATGGTTGCCTTTAATTATTTATAAGGTTTTGAATACTTTTTTTTACTATAAAATCACAATTTTTCTCGTGATATTTTGTGGGCCCTACAAAGGCATATGATATCATCCCATGTGTGGCAGCCGCTTCGTGCTTCTGAACTCTTATCGTTATTGAGACACATCACGTCTTTTATTCCATATATAATGAACTAAAATGAGTTATACCGATATTTTCTTTGAATTGTTTATCATAAAAAAATGTATTGTTAATATAGGTCATCGATGCATTTAACATCAAACCGGTATAGTTAAGACTTTTGTGGATTTTTGAAAGTTATGTTAAAACTTATTGTTATATTATTTTGATAAATTTTATACAAATGCATGTAAAATCAATACCATTCATCAAAAGTTATTACTTAGTTTATATGGTTTTTCATAGAGAATTTTATTATATAAATGGTTGCCTTTAATTATTTATAAGGTTTTGAATACTTTTTTTTACTATAAAAATACAATTTTTCTCGTGATATTTTGTGGGCCCTACAAAGGCATATGATATCATCCCATGTGTGGCAGCCGCTTCGTGCTTCTGAACTCTTATCGTTATTGAGACACATCACGTCTTTTATTCCATATATAATGAACTAAAATGAGTTATACCGATATTTTCTTTGAATTGTTTATCATAAAAAAATGTATTGTTAATATAGGTCATCGATGCATTTAACATCAAACCGGTATAGTTAAGACTTTTGTGGATTTTTGAAAGTTATGTTAAAACTTATTGATATATTATTTTGATAAATTTTATACAAATGCATGTAAAATCAATACCAATCATCAAAAGTTATTACTTAGTTTATATGGTTTTTCATAGAGAATTTTATTATATAAATGGTTGCCTTTAATTATTTATAAGGTTTTGAATACTTTTTTTTACTATAAAATCACAATTTTTCTCGTGATATTTTGTGGGCCCTACAAAGGCATATGATATCATCCCATGTGTGGCAGCCGCTTCGTGCTTCTGAACTCTTATCGTTATATAGACACATCACGTCTTTTATTCCATATATAATGAACTAAAATGAGTTATACCGATATTTTCTTTGAATTGTTTAACATAAAAAAATGTATTGTTAATATAGGTCATCGATGCATTTAACATCAAACCGGTATAGTTAAGACTTTTGTGGATTTTTGAAAGTTATGTTAAACCTTATTAATATATTATTTTGATAAATTTAATACAAATGCATCTAAAATCAATACCATTCATCAAAAGTGATTTCTTAGTTTATATGGTTTTTAATAGATAATTTTATTAGATAAGATGGTTGCCTTTAATTATTTATAAGCTTTTGAATAATTTTCTTTACTATAAAATCACAATTTTTCTCGTGATATTTTGTGGGCCCTACAAAGGTATATGATATCATCCCATGTGTGGCAGCCGCTTCGTGCTTCTGAACTCTTATCGTTATTGAGACACATCACGTCTTTTATTCCATATATAATGAACTAAAATGAGTTATACCGATATTTTCTTTGAATTGTTTATCATAAAAAAATGTATTGTTAATATAGGTCGTCGATGCATTTAACATCAAACCGGTATAGTTAAGACTTTTGTGGATTTTTGAAAGTTATGTTAAAACTTATTGATATCTTATTTTGATAAATTTTATACAAATGCATCTAAAATATATACCATTCATCAAAAGTTATTAGTTAGTTTATATAGTTTTTCATAGCGAATTTTATTATATAAATTGGTTTCCTTTAATTATTTATAAGCTTTTGAATAATTTTTTTACTATAAAAATGCAATGTTTCTCGTGATATTTTGTGGGCCCTATAAAGGCATATGGTATCATCCCATGTGTGGTAGCCGCTTCGTGCTTCTGAACTCTTATCGTTATTGAGACACATCATGTGTTTTATTCCACATATAATGAAGTAAAATGAGTTATACTGACATTTTCTTTTATTTGTTTATCATAAAAAAATGTATTGTTAATATAGGTCATCGATGCATTTAATTTCAAAACGGTATAGCTAAGACTTTTGTGGATTTTTGAAAGTTATGTTAAAACTTATTGATATATTATTTTGATAAATTTTATACAAATGCATCTAAAATCAATACCATTCATCAAAAGTTATTACTTAGTTTATATGGTTTTTAATAGAGAATTTCATTATATAAACTGGTTGCCTTTAATTAATTATAAGCTTTTGAATAATTTTTTTTACTATAAAAATACAATTTTTCTCGTGATATTTTGTGGGTCGTACCAAGGCATATGATATCATCCCATGTGTGGCAGCCGCTTCTTGCTTCTAAACACTTATCGTTATTGAGACACAACATGTGTTTTATTCCATATATAATAAACTAAAATGAGTTATACTAGTATTTTCTTTGAATTTTTTATCATAAAAAAATGTATTGTCAATATAGGTAATCGATGCATTTAATATCAAATCGGTACAGTTAGGACTTTTGTGGATTTTTGAAAGTTATGTTAAAACTTATTGATATATTATTTTGATAAATTTTATACAAATGCATGTAAAATCAATACCATTCATCAAAAGTTATTACTTAGTTTATATGGCTTTTAATAGAGAATTTCAATATATAAACTGGTTGCCTTTAATTATTTATAAGCTTTTAAATAATTTTCTATACTATAAAATCACAATTTTTCTCGTGATATTTTGTGGGCCCTACAAAGGAATATGATATTATCTCATGTGTGGCAGCCGCTTCGTGCTTCTGAACTCTTATCGTTATTGAGACACATCACGTCTTTTATTCCATATATAATGAACTAAAATGAGTTATACCGATATTTTCTTTGAATTGTTTATCATAAAAAAATGTATTGTTAATATAGGTCATCGATGCATTTAACATCAAACAGGTATAGTTAAGACTTTTGTGGATTTTTGAAAGTTATGTTAAAACTTATTGATATATTATTTTGATAAATTTTATACAAATGCATGTAAAATCAATACCAATCATCAAAAGTTATTACTTAGTTTATATGGTTTTTCATAGAGAATTTTATTATATAAATGGTTGCCTTTAATTATTTATAAGGTTTTGAATACTTTTTTTTACTATAAAATCACAATTTTTCTCGTGATATTTTGTGGGCCCTACAAAGGCATATGATATCATCCCATGTGTGGCAGCCGCTTCGTGCTTCTGAACTCTTATCGTTATTGAGACACATCACGTCTTTTATTCCATATATAATGAACTAAAATGAGTTATACCGATATTTTCTTTGAATTGTTTATCATAAAAAAATGTATTGTTAATATAGGTCATCGATGCATTTAACATCAAACCGGTATAGTTAAGACTTTTGTGGATTTTTGAAAGTTATGTTAAAACTTATTGTTATATTATTTTGATAAATTTTATACAAATGCATGTAAAATCAATACCATTCATCAAAAGTTATTACTTAGTTTATATGGTTTTTCATAGAGAATTTTATTATATAAATGGTTGCCTTTAATTATTTATAAGGTTTTGAATACTTTTTTTTACTATAAAAATACAATTTTTCTCGTGATATTTTGTGGGCCCTACAAAGGCATATGATATCATCCCATGTGTGGCAGCCGCTTCGTGCTTCTGAACTCTTATCGTTATTGAGACACATCACGTCTTTTATTCCATATATAATGAACTAAAATGAGTTATACCGATATTTTCTTTGAATTGTTTATCATAAAAAAATGTATTGTTAATATAGGTCATCGATGCATTTAACATCAAACCGGTATAGTTAAGACTTTTGTGGATTTTTGAAAGTTATGTTAAAACTTATTGATATATTATTTTGATAAATTTTATACAAATGCATGTAAAATCAATACCAATCATCAAAAGTTATTACTTAGTTTATATGGTTTTTCATAGAGAATTTTATTATATAAATGGTTGCCTTTAATTATTTATAAGGTTTTGAATACTTTTTTTTACTATAAAATCACAATTTTTCTCGTGATATTTTGTGGGCCCTACAAAGGCATATGATATCATCCCATGTGTGGCAGCCGCTTCGTGCTTCTGAACTCTTATCGTTATATAGACACATCACGTCTTTTATTCCATATATAATGAACTAAAATGAGTTATACCGATATTTTCTTTGAATTGTTTAACATAAAAAAATGTATTGTTAATATAGGTCATCGATGCATTTAACATCAAACCGGTATAGTTAAGACTTTTGTGGATTTTTGAAAGTTATGTTAAAATTTATTGATATATTATTTTGATAAATTTTATACAAATGCATCTAAAATATATACCATTCATCAAAAGTTATTACTTAGTTTATATGGTTTTTAATAGAGAATTTCATTATATAAACTGGTTGCCTTTAATTATTTATAAGCTTTTGAATAATTTTCTTTACTATAAAATCACAATTTTTCTCGTGATATTTTGTGGGCCCTACAAAGGAATATGATATTATCTCATGTGTGGCAGCCGCTTCGTGCTTCTGAACTCTTATCGTTATTGAGACACATCACGTCTTTTATTCCATATATAATGAACTAAAATGAGTTATACCGATATTTTCTTTGAATTGTTTATCATAAAAAAATGTATTCTTAATATAGGTCATCGATGCATTTAACATCAAACCGGTATAGTTAAGACTTTTGTGGATTTTTGAAAGATATGTTAAAACTTATTGATATATTATTTTGATAAATTTTATACAAATGCATGTAAAATCAATACCATTCATCAAAAGTTATTACTTAGTTTATATGGTTTTTCATAGAGAATTTTATTATATAAATGGTTGCCTTTAATTATTTATAAGGTTTTGAATACTTTTTTTTAGTATAAAAATACAATTTTTCTCGTGATATTTTGTGGGCCCTACAAAGGCATATGATATCATCCCATGTGTGGCAGCCGCTTCTTGCTTCTAAACACTTATCGTTATTGAGACACAACATGTGTTTTATTCCATATATAATAAACTAAAATGAGTTATACTAGTATTTTCTTTGAATTTTTTATCATAAAAAAATGTATTGTCAATATAGGTAATCGATGCATTTAATATCAAATCGGTACAGTTAGGACTTTTGTGGATTTTTGAAAGTTATGTTAAAATTTATTGATATATTATTTTGATAAATTTTATACAAATGCATCTAAAATCAATACCATTCATCAAAAGTTATTACTTCGTTTATATGGTTTTTCATAGAGAATTTTATTATATAAAATGGTTTCCTTTAATTAATTATAAGGTTTTGAATACTTTTTTTTACTATAAAAATACAATTTTTCTCGTGATATTTTGTGGGCCCTACAAAGGCATATGATATCATCCCATGTGTGGCAGCCGCTTCGTGCTTCTGAACTCTTATCGTTATTGAGACACATCACGTCTTTTATTCTATATATAATGAACTAAAATGAGTTATACCGATATTTTCTTTGAATTGTTTATCATAAAAAAATGTATTGTTAATATAGGTCATCGATGCATTTAACATCAAACCGGTATAGTTAAGACTTTTGTGGATTTTTGAAAGTTATGTTAAAACTTATTGATATCTTATTTTGATAAATTTTATACAAATGCATCTAAAATATATACCATTCATCAAAAGTTATTAGTTAGTTTATATAGTTTTTCATAGCGAATTTTATTATATAAATTGGTTTCCTTTAATTATTTATAAGCTTTTGAATAATTTTTTTACTATAAAAATGCAATGTTTCTCGTGATATTTTGTGGGCCCTATAAAGGCATATGGTATCATCCCATGTGTGGTAGCCGCTTCGTGCTTCTGAACTCTTATCGTTATTGAGACACATCATGTGTTTTATTCCACATATAATGAAGTAAAATGAGTTATACTGACATTTTCTTTTATTTGTTTATCATAAAAAAATGTATTGTTAATATAGGTCATCGATGCATTTAATTTCAAAACGGTATAGCTAAGACTTTTGTGGATTTTTGAAAGTTATGTTAAAACTTATTGATATATTATTTTGATAAATTTTATACAAATGCATCTAAAATCAATACCATTCATCAAAAGTTATTACTTAGTTTATATGGTTTTTAATAGAGAATTTCATTATATAAACTGGTTGCCTTTAATTAATTATAAGCTTTTGAATAATTTTTTTTACTATAAAAATACAATTTTTCTCGTGATATTTTGTGGGTCGTACCAAGGCATATGATATCATCCCATGTGTGGCAGCCGCTTCTTGCTTCTAAACACTTATCGTTATTGAGACACAACATGTGTTTTATTCCATATATAATAAACTAAAATGAGTTATACTAGTATTTTCTTTGAATTTTTTATCATAAAAAAATGTATTGTCAATATAGGTAATCGATGCATTTAATATCAAATCGGTACAGTTAGGACTTTTGTGGATTTTTGAAAGTTATGTTAAAACTTATTGATATATTATTTTGATAAATTTTATACAAATGCATGTAAAATCAATACCATTCATCAAAAGTTATTACTTAGTTTATATGGCTTTTAATAGAGAATTTCAATATATAAACTGGTTGCCTTTAATTATTTATAAGCTTTTAAATAATTTTCTATACTATAAAATCACAATTTTTCTCGTGATATTTTGTGGGCCCTACAAAGGAATATGATATTATCTCATGTGTGGCAGCCGCTTCGTGCTTCTGAACTCTTATCGTTATTGAGACACATCACGTCTTTTATTCCATATATAATGAACTAAAATGAGTTATACCGATATTTTCTTTGAATTGTTTATCATAAAAAAATGTATTGTTAATATAGGTCATCGATGCATTTAACATCAAACAGGTATAGTTAAGACTTTTGTGGATTTTTGAAAGTTATGTTAAAACTTATTGATATATTATTTTGATAAATTTTATACAAATGCATGTAAAATCAATACCAATCATCAAAAGTTATTACTTAGTTTATATGGTTTTTCATAGAGAATTTTATTATATAAATGGTTGCCTTTAATTATTTATAAGGTTTTGAATACTTTTTTTTACTATAAAATCACAATTTTTCTCGTGATATTTTGTGGGCCCTACAAAGGCATATGATATCATCCCATGTGTGGCAGCCGCTTCGTGCTTCTGAACTCTTATCGTTATTGAGACACATCACGTCTTTTATTCCATATATAATGAACTAAAATGAGTTATACCGATATTTTCTTTGAATTGTTTATCATAAAAAAATGTATTGTTAATATAGGTCATCGATGCATTTAACATCAAACCGGTATAGTTAAGACTTTTGTGGATTTTTGAAAGTTATGTTAAAACTTATTGTTATATTATTTTGATAAATTTTATACAAATGCATGTAAAATCAATACCATTCATCAAAAGTTATTACTTAGTTTATATGGTTTTTCATAGAGAATTTTATTATATAAATGGTTGCCTTTAATTATTTATAAGGTTTTGAATACTTTTTTTTACTATAAAAATACAATTTTTCTCGTGATATTTTGTGGGCCCTACAAAGGCATATGATATCATCCCATGTGTGGCAGCCGCTTCGTGCTTCTGAACTCTTATCGTTATTGAGACACATCACGTCTTTTATTCCATATATAATGAACTAAAATGAGTTATACCGATATTTTCTTTGAATTGTTTATCATAAAAAAATGTATTGTTAATATAGGTCATCGATGCATTTAACATCAAACCGGTATAGTTAAGACTTTTGTGGATTTTTGAAAGTTATGTTAAAACTTATTGATATATTATTTTGATAAATTTTATACAAATGCATGTAAAATCAATACCAATCATCAAAAGTTATTACTTAGTTTATATGGTTTTTCATAGAGAATTTTATTATATAAATGGTTGCCTTTAATTATTTATAAGGTTTTGAATACTTTTTTTTACTATAAAATCACAATTTTTCTCGTGATATTTTGTGGGCCCTACAAAGGCATATGATATCATCCCATGTGTGGCAGCCGCTTCGTGCTTCTGAACTCTTATCGTTATATAGACACATCACGTCTTTTATTCCATATATAATGAACTAAAATGAGTTATACCGATATTTTCTTTGAATTGTTTAACATAAAAAAATGTATTGTTAATATAGGTCATCGATGCATTTAACATCAAACCGGTATAGTTAAGACTTTTGTGGATTTTTGAAAGTTATGTTAAAATTTATTGATATATTATTTTGATAAATTTTATACAAATGCATCTAAAATATATACCATTCATCAAAAGTTATTACTTAGTTTATATGGTTTTTAATAGAGAATTTCATTATATAAACTGGTTGCCTTTAATTATTTATAAGCTTTTGAATAATTTTCTTTACTATAAAATCACAATTTTTCTCGTGATATTTTGTGGGCCCTACAAAGGAATATGATATTATCTCATGTGTGGCAGCCGCTTCGTGCTTCTGAACTCTTATCGTTATTGAGACACATCACGTCTTTTATTCCATATATAATGAACTAAAATGAGTTATACCGATATTTTCTTTGAATTTTTTTTCATAAAAAATGTATTGTCAATATAGGTAATCGATGCATTTAATATCAAATCGGTACAGTTAGGACTTTTGTGGATTTTTGAAAGTTATGTTAAAACTTATTGATATATTATTTTGATAAATTTTATACAAATGCATGTAAAATCAATACCATTCATCAAAAGTTATTACTTAGTTTATATGGCTTTTAATAGAGAATTTCAATATATAAACTGGTTGCCTTTAATTATTTATAAGCTTTTAAATAATTATCTTTACTATAAAATCACAATTTTTCTCGTGATATTTTGTGGGCCCTACAAAGGAATATGATATTATCTCATATGTGGCAGCCGCTTCGTGGTTCTGAACTCTTATCGTTATTGAGACACATCACGTCTTTTATTCCATATATAATGAACTAAAATGAGTTATACCGATATTTTCTTTGAATTGTTTATCATAAAAAAATGTATTGTTAATATAGGTCATCGATGCATTTAATATCAAACCGGTATAGTTAAGACTTTTGTGGATTTTTGAAAGTTATGTTAAAACTTATTGATATATTATTTTGATAAATTTTATACAAATGCATGTAAAATCAATACCAATCATCAAAAGTTATTACTTAGTTTATATGGTTTTTCATAGAGAATTTTATTATATAAATGGTTGCCTTTAATTATTTATAAGGTTTTGAATACTTTTTTTTACTATAAAATCACAATTTTTCTCGTGATATTTTGTGGGCCCTACAAAGGCATATGATATCATCCCATGTGTGGCAGCCGCTTCGTGCTTCTGAACTTTTATCGTTATTGAGACACATCACGTCTTTTATTCCATATATAATGAACTAAAATGAGTTATACCGATATTTTCTTTGAATTGTTTATCATAAAAAAATGTATTGTTAATATAAGTCATCGATGCATTTAACATCAAACCGGTATAGTTAAGACTTTTGTGGATTTTTGAAAGTTATGTTAAAACTTATTGATATATTATTTTGATAAATTTTATACAAATGCATCTAAAATATATACCATTCATCAAAAGTTATTACTTAGTTTATATGGTTTTTAATAGAGAATTTCATTATATAAACTGGTTGCCTTTAATTATTTATAAGCTTTTGAATAATTTTCTTTACTATAAAATCAAAATTTTTCTCGTGATATTTTGTGGGCCCTACAAAGGAATATGATATTATCTCATGTGTGGCAGCCGCTTCGTGCTTCTGAACTCTTATCGTTATTGAGACACATCACGTCTTTTATTCCATATATAATGAACTAAAATGAGTTATACCGATATTTTCTTTGAATTGTTTATCATAAAAAAATGTATTGTTAATATAGGTCATCGATGCATTTAACATCAAACCGGTATAGTTAAGACTTTTGTAGATTTTTGAAAGTTATGTTAAAACTTATTGATATATTATTTTGATAAATTTTATACAAATGCATCTAAAATCAATACCATTCATCAAAAGTTATTACTTAGTTTATATGGTTTTTAATAGAGAATTTCATTATATAAACTGGTTGCCTTTAATTATTTATAAGCTTTTAAATAATTTTCTTTACTATAAAATCACAATTTTTCTCGTGATATTTTGTGGGCCCTACAAAGGAATATGATATTATCTCATGTGTGGCAGCCGCTTCGTGCTTTTGAACCCTTATCGTTATTGAGACACATCACGTCTTTTATTCCATATATAATGAACTAAAATGAGTTATACCGATATTTTCTTTGAATTGTTTATCATAAAAAAATGTATTGTTAATATAGGTCATCGATGCATTTAACATCAAACCGGTATAGTTAAGACTTTTGTGGATTTTTGAAAGTTATGTTAAAACTTATTGATATATTATTTTGATAAATTTTATACAAATGCATGTAAAATCAATACCATTCATCAAAAGTTATTACTTAGTTTATATGGTTTTTAATAGAGAATTTCATTATATAAACTGGTTTCCTTTAATTATTTATAAGCTTTTAAATAATTTTCTTTACTATAAAATCAAAATTTTTCTCGTGATATTTTGTGGGCCCTACAAAGGAATATGATATGATCTCATGTGTGGCAGCCGCTTCGTGCTTCTGAACCCTTATCGTTATTGAGAGACATCACGTCTTTTATTCCATATATAATGAACTAAAATGAGTTATACCGATATTTTCTTTGAATTGTTTATCATAAAAAATGTATTGTTAATATAGGTCATCGATGCATTTAACATCAAACCGGTATAGTTAAGACTTTTGTAGATTTTTGAAAGTTATGTTAAAACTTATTGATATATTATTTTGATAAATTTTATACAAATGCATGTAAAATCAATACCATTCATCAAAAGTTATTACTTAGTTTATATGATTTTTCATAGAGAATTTTATTATATAAATGGTTGCCTTTAATTATTTATAAGGTTTTGAATACTTTTTTTTACTATAAAAATACAATTTTTCTCGTGATATTTTGTGGGCCCTACAAAGGCATATGATATCATCCCATGTGTGGCAGCCGCTTCGTGCTTCTGAACTCTTATCGTTATTGAGACACATCACGTCTTTTATTCCATATATAATGAACTAAAATGAGTTATACCGATATTTTCTTTGAATTGTTTATCATAAAAATATGTATTGTTAATATAGGTCATCGATGCATTTAACATCAAACCGGTATAGTTAAGACTTTTGTGGATTTTTGAAAGTTATGTTAAAACTTATTGATATATTATTTTGATAAATTATATACAAATGCATCTAAAATATATACCATTCATCAAAAGTTATTAGTTAGTTTATATAGTTTTTCATAGCGAATTTTATTATATAAATTGGTTTCCTTTAATTATTTATAAGCATTTGAATAATTTTTTTTACTATAAAAATACAATTTTTCTCGTGATATTTTGTGGGTCTTACAAAGGCATATGATATCATCCCATGTGTGGCAGCCGCTTCGTGCTTCTGAACTCTTATCGTTATTGAGACACAACACGTCTTTTATTCCATATATAATGAACTAAAATGAGTTATACCGATATTTTCTTTGAATTGTTTATCATCAAAAAATGTATTGTTAATATAGGTCATCGATGCATTTAACATCAAACCGGTATAGTTAAGACTTTTGTGGATTTTTGAAAGTTATGTTAAAACTTATTGATATATTATTTTGATAAATTTTATACAAATGCATGTAAAATCAATACCATTCATCAAAAGTTATTAGTTAGTTTATATGGTTTTTAATAGCGAATTTTATTATATAAATTGGTTTCCTTTAATTATTTATAAGCATTTGAATAATTTTTTTTACTATAAAAATACAATTTTTCTCGTGATATTTTGTGGGCCCTACAAAGGCATATGATATCATCCCATGTGTGGCAGCCGCTTCGTGCTTCTGAACGCTTATCGTTATTGAGACACATCACGTCTTTTATTCCATATATAATGAACTAAAATGAGTTATACCGATATTTTCTTTGAAATGTTTATCATAAAAAAATGTATTCTTAATATAGGTCATCGATGCATTTAACATCAAACCGGTATAGTTAAGAATTTTGTGGATTTTTGAAAGTTATGTTAAAACTTATTGATATATTATTTTGATAAATTTTATACAAATGCATGTAAAATCAATACCATTCATCAAAAGTTATTACTTAGTTTATATGGTTTTTCATAGAGAATTTTATTATATAAATGGTTGCCTTTAATTATTTATAAGGTTTTGAATACTTTTTTTTACTATAAAAATATAATTTTTCTCGTGATATTTTGTGGGCCCTACAAAGGCTTATGATATCATCCCATGTGTGGCAGCCGCTTCGTGCTTCTTAACTCTTATCGTTATTGAGACACATCACGTCTTTTATTCCATATATAATTAACTAAAATGAGTTATACCGATATTTTCTTTGAATTGTTTATCATCAAAAAATGTATTGTTAATATAGGTCATCGATGCATTTAACATCAAACCGGTATAGTTAAGACTTTTGTGGATTTTTGAAAGTTATGTTAAAACTTATTGATATATTATTTTGATAAATTTTATACAAATGCATGTAAAATCAATACCATTCATCAAAAGTTATTACTTAGTTTATATGGTTTTTAATAGCGAATTTTATTATATAAATGGTTGCCTTTAATTATTTATAAGGTTTTGAATACTTTTTTTTACTATAAAAATACAATTTTTCTCGTGATATTTTGTGGGCCCTACAAAGGCATATGATATCATCCCATGTGTGGCAGCCGCTTCGTGCTTCTGAACTCTTATCGTTATTGAGACACATCACGTCTTTTATTCCATATATAATGAACTAAAATGAGTTATACCGATATTTTCTTTGAATTGTTTATCATAAAAAAATGTATTGTTAATATAGGTCATCGATGCATTTAACATCAAACCGGTATAGTTAAGACTTTTGTGGATTTTTGAAAGTTATGTTAAAACTTATTGATATATTATTTTGATAAATTTTATACAAATGCATCTAAAATATATACCATTCATCAAAAGTTATTAGTTAGTTTATATAGTTTTTCATAGCGAATTTTATTATATAAATTGGTTTCCTTTAATTATTTATAAGCTTTTGAATAATTTTTTTTACTATAAAAATACAATTTTTCTCGTGATATTTTGTGGGTCTTACAAAGGCATGTGATATCATCCCATGTGTGGCAGCCGCTTCTTGCTTCTAAACACTTATCGTTATTGAGACACAACATGTGTTTTATTCCATATATAATAAACTAAAATGAGTTATACTAGTATTTTCTTTGAATTGTTTAACATAAAAAAATGTATTGTTAATATAGGTAATCGATGCATTTAATATCAAATCGGTACAGTTAGGACTTTTGTGGATTTTTGAAAGTTATGTTAAAACTTATTGATATATTATTTTGATAAATTTTATACAAATGCATCTAAAATATATACCATTCATCAAAAGTTATTAGTTAGTTTATATAGTTTTTCATAGCGAATTTTATTATATAAATTGGTTTCCTTTAATTATTTATAAGCTTTTGAATAATTTTTTTACTATAAAAATGCAATGTTTCTTGTGATATTTTGTGGGCCCTATAAAGGCATAGGGTATCATCCCATGTGTGGCAGCCGCTTCGTGCTTCTGAACCCTTATCGTTATTGAGACACATCACGTCTTTTATTCCATATATAATGAACTAAAATGAGTTATACCGATATTTTCTTTGAATTGTTTATCATAAAAAAATGTATTGTTAATATAGGTCATCGATGCATTTAACATCAAACCGGTATAGTTAAGACTTTTGTGGATTTTTGAAAGTTATGTTAAAACTTATTGATATATTATTTTGATAAATTTTATACAAATGCATCTAAAATATATACCATTCATCAAAAGTTATTAGTTAGTTTATATGGTTTTTCATAGCGAATTTTATTATATAAATTGGTTTCCTTTAATTATTTATAAGCTTTTGAATACTTTTCTTTACTATAAAATCACAATTTTTCTCGTGATATTTTGTGGGCCCTACAAAGGAATATGATATTATCTCATGTGTGGCAGCCGCTTCGTGCTTCTGAACTCTTATCGTTATTGAGACACATCACGTCTTTTATTCCATATATAATGAACTAAAATGAGTTATACCGATATTTTCTTTGAATTGTTTATCATAAAAAAATGTATTGTTAATATAGGTAATCGATGCATTTAACATCAAACCGGTATAGTTAAGACTTTTGTGGATTTTTGAAAGTTATGTTAAAACTTATTGATATATTATTTTGATAAATTTTATACAAATGCATCTAAAATATATACCATTCATCAAAAGTTATTAGTTAGTTTATATAGTTTTTCATAGCGAATTTTATTATATAAATTGGTTTCCTTTAATTATTTATAAGCTTTTGAATAATTTTTTTACTATAAAAATGCAATGTTTCTCGTGATATTTTGTGGGCCCTATAAAGGCATAGGGTATCATCCCATGTGTGGGAGCCGCTTCGTGCTTCTGAACTCTTATCGTTATTGAGACACATCATGTGTTTTATTCCACATATAATGAAGTAAAATGAGTTATACTGACATTTTCTTTTATTTGTTTATCATAAAAAAATGTATTGTTAATATAGGTCATCGATGCATTTAACATCAAACCGGTATAGTTAAGACTTTTGTGGATTTTTGAAAGTTATGTTAAAACTTATTGATATATTATTTTGATAAATTTTATACAAATGCATGTAAAATCAATACCATTCATCAAAAGTTATTACTTAGTTTATATGGTTTTTAATAGAGAATTTCATTATATAAACTGGTTGCCTTTAATTATTTATAAGCTTTTAAATAATTTTCTTTACTATAAAATCACAATTTTTCTCGTGATATTTTAAGGGCCCTACAAAGGAATATGATATGATCTCATGTGTGGCAGCCGCTTCGTGCTTCTGAACCCTTATCGTTATTGAGACACATCACTTCTTTTATTCCATATATAATGAACTAAAATGAGTTATACCGATATTTTCTTTGAATTTTTTATCATAAAAAAATGTATTGTCAATATAAGTAATCGATGCATTTAATATCAAATCGGTACAGTTAGGACTTTTGTGGATTTTTGAAAGTTATGTTAAAACTTATTGATATATTATTTTGATAGATTTTATACAAATGCATCTAAAATCAATACCATTCATCAAAAGTTATTACTTAGTTTATATGGTTTTTAATAGAGAATTTTATTATATAAATTGGTTTCCTTTAATTATTTATAAGCTTTTGAATAATTTTTTTACTATAAAAATATAATTTTTCTCGTGATATTTTGTGGGCCCTACAAAGGCATATGATATCATCCCATGTGTGGCAGCCGCTTCGTGCTTCTGAACGCTTATCGTTATTGAGACACATCACGTCTTTTATTCCATATATAATGAACTAAAATGAGTTATACTAGTATTTTCTTTGAATTTTTTATCATAAAAAAATGTATTGTCAATATAGGTAATCGATGCATTTAATATCAAATCGGTACAGTTAGGACTTTTGTGGATTTTTGAAAGTTATGTTAAAACTTATTGATATATTATTTTGATAAATTTTATACAAATGCATCTAAAATCAATACCATTCATCAAAAGTTATTACTTAGTTTATATGGTTTTTAATAGAGAATTTCATTATATAAACTGGTTGCCTTTAATTATTTATAAGCTTTTAAATAATTTTCTTTACTATAAAATCACAATTTTTCCTGTGATATTTTGTGGGCCCTACAAAGGAATATGATATTATCTCATGTGTGGCAGCCGCTTCGTGCTTCTGAACTCTTATCGTTATTGAGACACATCACGTCTTTTATTCCATATATAATGAACTAAAATGAGTTATACCGATATTTTCTTTGAATTGTTTATCTTAAAAAAATGTATTGTTAATATAGGTCATCGATGCATTTAACATCAAACCGGTATAGTTAAGACTTTTGTGGATTTGTGAAAGTTATGTTAAAACTTATTGATATATTATTTTGATAAATTTTATACAAATGCATGTAAAATCAATACCATTCATCAAAAGTTATTACTTAGTTTATATGGTTTTTCATAGAAAATTTTATTATATAAATGGTTGCCTTTAATTATTTATAAGGTTTTGAATACTTTTTTTTACTATAAAAATATAATTTTTCTCGTGATATTTTGTGGGCCCTACAAAGGCATATGATATCATCCCATGTTGGCAGCCGCTTCGTGCTTCTGAACTCTTATTGTTATTGAGACACATCACGTCTTTTATTCCATATATAATGAACTAAAATGAGTTATACCGATATTTTCTTTGAATTGTTTATCATAAAAAAATGTATTGTTAATATAGGTCATCGATGCATTTAACATCAAACCGGTATTGTTAAGACTTTTGTGGATTTTTGAAAGTTATGTTAAAACTTATTGATATATTATTTTGATAAATTTTATACAAATGCATGTAAAATCAATACCATTCATCAAAAGTTATTACTTAGTTTATATGGTTTTTAATAGAGAATTTTATTATATAAATGGTTGCCTTTAATTATTTATAAGGTTTTGAATACTTTTTTTTACTATAAAAATACAATTTTTCTCGTGATATTTTGTGGGCCCTACAAAGGCATATGATATCATCCCATGTGTGGCAGCCGCTTCGTGCTTCTGAACTCTTATCGTTATTGAGACACATCACGTCTTTTATTCCATATATAATGAACTAAAATGAGTTATACCGATATTTTCTTTGAATTGTTTATCATAAAAAAATGTATTGTTAATATAGGTCATCGATGCATTTAACATCAAACCGGTATAGTTAAGACTTTTGTGGATTTTTGAAAGTTATGTTAAAACTTATTGATATATTATTTTGATAAATTTTATACAAATGCATCTAAAATATATACCATTCATCAAAAGTTATTAGTTAGTTTATATAGTTTTTCATAGCGAATTTTATTATATAAATTGGTTTCCTTTAATTATTTATAAGCTTTTGAATAATTTTTTTACTATAAAAATGCAATGTTTCTCGTGATATTTTGTGGGCCCTATAAAGGCATAGGGTATCATCCCATGTGTGGGAGCCGCTTCGTGCTTCTGAACTCTTATCGTTATTGAGACACATCATGTGTTTTATTCCACATATAATGAAGTAAAATGAGTTGTACTGACATTTTCTTTTATTTGTTTATCATAAAAAAATGTATTGTTAATATAGGTCATCGATGCATTTAATTTCAAACCGGTATAGCTATGACTTTTCTGGATTTTTGAAAGTTATGTTAAAACTTATTGATATATTTTTTTGATAAATTTTATACAAATGCATCTAAAATCAATACCATTCATCAAAAGTTATTACTTGGTTTATATGGTTTTTCATAGAGAATTTTATTATATAAAATGGTTTCCTTTAATTAATTATAAGCTTTTGAATAATTTTTTTTTACTATAAAAATACAATTTTTCTCGTGATATTTTTTGGGCCCTATAAAGGCATATGATATCATCCCATGTGTGGCAGCCGCTTCGTGCTTCTGAACTCTTATCGTTATTAAGACACATCATGTGTTTTATTCCATATATAATGAACTAAAATGAGTTATACTGATATTTTTTTTGAATTGTTTATCATAAAAAAATGTATTGTTAATATAGGTCATCGATGCATTTAATTTCAAACCGGTATAGCTAAGACTTTTCTGGATTTTTGAAAGTTATGTTAAAACTTATTGATATATTATTTTGATAAATTATATACAAATGCATCTAAAATCAATACCATTCATAAAAAGTTATTACTTAGTTTATATGGTTTTAATAGAGAATTTTATTATATAAAATGGTTGCCTTTAATTATTTTTAAGCTTTTGAATAATTTTTTTACTATAAAAATACAATTTTTCTCGTGATATTTTTTGGGCCCTACAAATACATATGATATCATCCCATGTGGGGCAGCCGCTTCGTGCTTCTGAACTCTTATCGTTATTGAGACACATCATGTGTTTTATTCCATATATAATAAACTAAAATGAGTTATACTGATTTTTTTTTTGAATTGTTTATCATAAAAAAATTGTTTTATTAAGATAGGTGATCCATGCTTTTAATATCAAACCGGTATAATTAAAACTTTTGTGAATTTGTAAAAGTTATATTGATACATATTGATATATTACTTTGATATATTTAGTACTAATACATCTAATTTCAGTACCATCCATAAAAAATTATTACTTTGTTTTTATGGTTTTTAATAGAGAATTTTATTATATAGAATAACAGCGTTTAATTATTTATAAGCTTATGAATAACTTTGGTTTAGGATAAAAATATAATTTTTTTTTGTGATATTTTGTGGGCCCTACAAAGACATATAATATCATCCCATGTCTGCCGGTCATCTTTTGCCTCTAACGGTTGCCGTTATTGAGAGGCGTCATTTGTTTATCCTTGTTTCATTATTTGAATAACGTGTGTGTTCACATTTAAGCCGAACCATCCACTTTCTACTTCGTTTTCAAACTTCCTAAAATATTATGGCTCTGAATAAAACATCCTCTTCTGTTGCAACCATGTCCGAAAGCTTATCAGATAGTGTTTCTGATCAAAGTCAGCAAGTTGCTCGTCGATCTGGAAATTTCAAACCTGATCATTGGGATTATGATTATCTTTTGTCTTTGGACAATAAGTATAAGGTATGGTTAGTTTCATTCTTATAGTTAGATGCAATTTATGTAATCGCATTTTCCCTATCAATCATGATCACAAAATAGTACCAACAAGCCAATCATTGAACCCCTAGTCATAAGAAGAGAGACAACAAGTAATACATACATACATACATATATATATATATATATATATATATATATATATATATTAAAGAAGAGATTGCGTAGTTTTATACAGATATAATGTAAGACAACTATTATGGTTAGTGAGTGCATTTTCTCTCAACTTTATTTTTATTTCCAAAATGCAGGAACAAGCATACGAAGAAGAAAGCAGAAAACTTAGGGAACAAGTGAGGATAATGCTTTTGGAAACAGTGAATCCTCTGGATCAGCTTGAGTTTATTGATACCTTGCAAAGGCTTGGTCTTAATTATCATTTTAAAAAAGAAATAAATAAGATTCTCGGAAATATTTATGATAATGTGGAGCATTTCAAGAGCAAGCAGAATCTACATGCTACAGCGCTTGAGTTTCGACTCTTGAGACAGCATAGCTATGATATATCTACAGGTTATTACTCCTACTTGAACTTTATCTTAATTTAAGAAAAAAAAAATTCAACCCTTTTGCATATTTATATGAAAGTTTTTAGATTATTACTAACTAAAACTACTTGTTACTTCAGATGTGTTTGATAGCTTCAAAGATGAAAGAGGTGGTGATGATTTTCAAACATCTCTATCTGAGGATATCAGGGGAACGCTCTCGTTATATGAAGCCTCGTTTCTTTCAATGGAAAATGAAACTGTTCTTGAAAAAGCTAAAGATTTTACCTCAAAATCTCTTAAAGACTTTGTGAGCAAGAACCCAGAACATGAACTCATATCCCAAGTGAAACATGCTTTGGAGGTTCCATTTCATTGGAATCTACCGAGATGGGAGGCTCGTTGGTTCATTGGTGAATATGAAAGAATTCCTAACATGAATCCCACTTTACTTCATCTTGCCAAATTGGATTATAACATGCTTCAAGCCATGTACCAGGAAGAAGTAAAATCTAATATAAGGTGACATATGTATTCACATTATGACATTATTTTTCTGCTAAAATTATTATTGGGAAAATACAAATTCTAACTATATGACTTTGTATTCTCTCCTTTTTCTTTTGTTTTTTGATATAGAAAAAAATGACTATGATGATTGAGTTTATATATATGGACTACATAAGTTTCACTAATGATTAGTTTAATTTGTGCTTGATTTGATTTGACGATGGTGGGAAAGAAGTGGCTTGGAAAAGAAGGTGAAGTTTTTCAGGTGTAGGGTGGTGGATAACTATGTTTGGGGCCTTGGAATGCAAGATGGGCCAGAATATGGAAAATTAAGAAAAGTCATAGGAAATCTTTGTGCCATAATAACCCTCACAGATGATATGTATGATGTTTATGGTACTTCGCAAGAATTAGAGCTTTTCACTGAAGCTATTATCAGGTTTGACTATTTGTTCCCTCCCACAATTAAAGGTTCCTTTTTTTATTTCTTAACTTTGAGGCATATTTATTTTAGTTCTTTAACATTATCAAGTTTCCGACAAATCCTTCAACTTTTTAAATATTAAACTATTGACATGAAACTAATTAAATAAAATTAACGGACTAATTGAATGAAGCATGCCTTAAAGTTAGAGGACTAACATACACTTTTTTCTAAAAAAAATTAGCAGGATTAAGGAATAAACTAAGTACTTTGCAGTAGCTTTTTTCTGTAAAACTTGACAATAAATTTGATTTTAAAAATGATTGTTATCATAATTTTTAAAGATGTTTTAATTATTTTAATTTCTAAATATTTTCTCTTTCAATTGTTTTTCTGCCAAACAATATATTGATTGTGATTATTAATTTTAGGTGGGATGCAAATGACTTGGATAATCTCCCAGATTACATGAAAGTAGTATTTTTCGCAATTTATAACTTTGCAGATGAAGTGGCTTCTGAGGTTCTGAAAGAAAAAGGGCACAACGTCCATTCCTATCTAAAGAAAGGGGTATAGGATCTGTGATGTTAATTAGTTTGTTATATCTATAATTACAGCCTTTAAGTACTTACTAAATTAGGCTTCGATATTATAGAAGATAACATAAATATTAATTTAAATTTTCAGTGGCAAGATCTGTGTAGGGCATATATAGTTGAGGCAAGATGGTACCATGGTGGGAAAACGCCAAGGCTGAAAGAATATTTGGAAAATGGAAGTATTTCAATAGGTGCACATATTTCTCATCTTCATGCTTATCTTTACCTGCCAGACAATGCTATAAGGAAGATGGACTTGGATTCCTTAGACCCTTCTCGTTCAAATCTGATCTACTCGTCATCACTTAATGCCCGCCTTCTTAATGACCTCGGATCATTCAAGGTACCTCCATTTATATAAATATTTAATATATTATTTTTAATATCATTGTATAAATAATAATATTCTATAAATAGTAATTTATTTCAATAAATTTATTTTAATATTTTCAATTTTTTTCATAAAACATTTATTTATACTATTTATTTAATAATTCTATTTTTTTACTGATTTTTATAATTATAAAGTTCAAATCATAATAATAATATTTTATACATGTCTCATTATAAAGAAGTATGATGTTCGAGTTTAGTGTAGTTTACAAAAATAATATTGGAAATCACTTAAATTTTAGGGTTAAGGTGCATTGAGTACCCTTAAGTATTTTTACAAGTGCATCAAATGTCCTAAAATATTTGTTAGTACATCCAGCACCTTGAAGTATTTTTTTTAATGTGTCCATCACCCTCAAATATTTTTTTTGGGTACAATTTTACACTTAACGATTCAAATAATTCACTTAAAAAATACTTTAGGTTGTTTGATACAAAAAAAAATAGTTTAAGGTACTAAATGCATCTGAAAAAAAATATTTCAGAATACATGGTGCGCCACAAAATACTTTAGACTTTAGAGTATTGGATGCCTTGAAAAAATACTCTAAGTCATTAGATACACCTTAACCCTAAATTTTATGACAACATCAATATTTCTAATTGTTTTTATTGATACGTTGGAATAAGTCAAAAATATCTTATAATAAAGATGGGAGGGAGTATTAATTTAGATTGATTTGATGGGTAGGAACTCTTACATCATTTCTTGTTTGGACTAGCGTTGAATTGATGTGTATATAGCGTGAGAAGAAGACAGGGGATGTACCTTCTGCAATTCAATTGTACATGAATGATAGTGGAGCTTCAGAAGAAGAAGCCATCCAACACATTAAGCGTTTAATATATAAAACATGGCAGAAGATCAATCAACAAGTGGCCACATCTTCCTTCTCTCGCGATTTCAACATGAGTGCTTGGGAAATTTCAAGGACTTCAATTTTCCATTACAGTAAAGAAGATGATTCCTACACTCTTCAGCATTCTGAATTTGAGGATCTTGTTCATTTGTTAATTTTTGATCCCATTCCCAATATTACATGTTCCTAGAGTTATTAATATTGAGTGTTAAGGATGTTGTTTGAAGTTGTTGTATTTGTAAGAAATGATTAGTTTTGTAATTAGGAATGTGTAGTGTAACATTCTGTACATGTTACTGTGTTATGTGTTATGGGCTGTACATTGGTTTAATGTGGCCTAGTAGGTCAGCCCAATGTGATTGGTTATGTTGTATATTAAAAAGGGTCCCTAGATTGTGTAAGATTTGATTTTCAATTAATGAAATTTTCCTTTCTTGCCATAAATCATGTGTTGAGTTTGGATATACAGGGCTTTATCAAGAGCCTAGGTCGATTGTTCAAGAAAGGGCCCAAGAACGCAAGCCAGGTATGACATTTCCACCCAGAGACATTGCTCGGCGCCTGAGAAGAATCGCGATACCCGTGAACTCTTCGACAAAGAGAGTATCGTGAGCAAGAAATTCCCCGAGAAAGGAGAGTATCACAAGCAAGAAAATCGATCGCCGTGAAAGAAGCATCCTGATCTAAATCGTGACACTATTGTGATTGCAAAGAAGAAAGCAGATCGTGCCGTCAAGAAGATCGCGATTTCTGTTGAATCGTGTGCCAGCGACAGCACCATATTCTCAAGAAGTCCACGTGACGAAGACCAATGATGGCAGAAGATCAATCCTCGAAAGCAAAATCGTCAGGTGAACTAAAAATGGCCGGTGATTCCTTGTCGTTTCATCACCCCCTTTACTTGCACCCTTCGGATACACAGGGAGTGGCAATTATTTCACACATGCTTATAGGCGCTGAAAACTACACCGTTTGGAGCGGAACGATGATCATTGCCCTGAAAGGAAAGAACGAGCTGGGTTTTGTAAATGGCGGTTGCAAAAGGGAGGATTAAGAAGTCATTACGCGAGCAATAGGATAGATGTGATGCTGTGGTACTTTCTTGGCTCCTGAGTTCGTTATTCAGAGAGCTAGCTAATGGAATTATCTTCTTTCCTAGTTCACATCACGTTTGGGTGGACCTACAGCAACGATTTGATAAAAGAACAGGTTCAAAAAAAATTTCTTTGCATCAGGAAATTGATTCCCTTTGACAAGGTTCTTCCTCTGTTACTACATATTTTTCAAAACTAAAAGAACTCTGGGAAGAGCAATCAATTATGGTCCGAATCCCTTCTTGTACTTGCGAAACATCTAAAGTCTACAATGATGTAGTTCAAGAACAGAAATTGCTCCAGTTCTTAATGGGGCTGAATGAGGTATATGCCCAAGCTAGAAGCCACATCCTTCTGCTCTCATCTCACCTCTTCCTACTGTAAACGATGCCTATGTGATGAGATTTGAGGATGAGGCAAAGAGACAGCTTGCAACTTTAGATCAGATTTTATCTCCTCAACCTGTGGCAATGGCAGCAAGGGGGGAGAACGTGGCCGAGGAAGGGGCCGTAGAGGCGGTGGAGAGGATGCACCAGAGTGCACTCACTGTGGTAAAATGGGGCATCTCAAGGAACAATGCTTTCAGATAGTAGGTTACCCACCTAATTTTCGAGGCAACGAAGCTAAACAAGTTAAGGAAGTCAATCCTATAATCGGTGAATCTATATACACTGCTGAAGAGCATGTTAAGGCCGCCAACTATGCAGCGCCGTCCTTTACCCAGGAACAATATCAACAAATCCTGGAGCTTCTGAAAAGAGATACCGAACCCACAATTCATGCCTTGACTGGTACAGGTTTGTCTATACCCAATTCATTAGAGCGCGCGCGCACACCAATTGGATCCTGGATTCTGGTACGACCATTAATATGGTTGGACATTTGAGTTTCTTTACAAATCAAAGAGAATACAGTGGACCTATAAAATCTATTAAGATACCTGATGGCACCTACATGCATGTTAGTCATATAGGAATCAAATCCTTCTCTTTGTATTTATTGTATTTCTAAATTCAGATTCACGGTTAGTTCCATAACCTATCAACACAGAGCGAACCTCCACCCACTGTCACTCTTAGGGCCTGTTTGGGAACTCGGTGGAGAAGTGGTTTTTTTTTTAATAGAGCTTTTATAAAAGCCCATTTTAAAAAAAGTCAGGTTGTAAATGTGATTTGTGTTTGGATTGGCGGTGGGAGAAGTGGCTTTTTTTTAAGGAATCTGTTTGGATTAGCGTTTGAAAAGCCCGTTTGGATAAGAAATGACTGAAAAGGGCATGAACCTTATTCAATACTAAGTATATTGTTTGTATATATATTATTATAATTGATGTTAAAAATATAAATAAAATTTGTTAAAATAAAAAATTTAAATAATTATTGAAAAAAGAAAAATACACTGAAGCACTTAATTTAAAAAGGATACATATATATTTCAATCAGAATCTTATACATTAAGTGAATCATAATTGGATCATCTACCTCTATCAAGTTCGTCTACCCCTAACAAGTTTGTTTCTGATCATGTTATGAACATGATTCATGTGTGATGTCTACCCCTAACAAGTTTGTTTCTGATCATGTTATGAACATGATTCATGTGTGATGAAGATAAGGATGATTTTTTTCTTTAAAAAACAACAGAAGGAAAAAAAAAAGTTGCATTTAATTCCTAAAAGTTAAATTTAACTACAGTTACATCCCAAAAAATTTTGTCAGATCATAAGTTACAAATATGAGTCTCTATTGCAACTAAAACTCTCATATTTGTAACTCATTTTTAACAAAAAATATTTCATACTTAATACTTATCTTTTTAATATCATTTTTTCTAAAATAAAAAGTGATACAAATTATAAAAAGTGACGAGAATTTGGAATCTAAAGCTATATGTGGAAGCTTTTGAAAAAAAGCTATTTTTTAAGCTAAAACCCATTAACATTTAATGGGTTTCCAAACACTAAACTTTTACCCAAATGAGTTTATAGGTCCCAAATAGACTTTTTTTGATCCCAAATAGAATTCCAAACAGACCCTTGGTCGCTGTCAAACTCTCTTTGCCGTCGGGATTCGAAGACCCATCACCAGATCTCTATAAACCACTCTTCATCACGCTCTTAATATCCTTCATGCCTGTCAATCTCTGCCTCTCACTCCCTGTTTGCACTGCAAGTGCACCGGGCATACTAAGTAAAAATTAAAGTAGTAAGTAGGGTATCATTCTCATAAGAATTTAGTTTCAAAACCCGATCAAATATTAATTATCATACTTTCGTTCAATTTGAGGAATACAAATTTCAAGAGTGAAGTGAAGTTTTTAAATAAATCAATACTAAAACTAAAAATTAATATAAACAAGTGATTTTTGGATTTTAAAAATAAAAATAGGTTCTAGAATTATTTATCCCCCTTATACTTCATAATATTCAATGAACCTCCTCTCATAGATGCTCTTAATATGAGTGTGTGTGTGTGTTAGCCTATGATTCAAAAAATGGTTGTAAAGTGTTCTAAAGTCAAGAACAAGTGTTTAATTTCATAAGTTGCTCAATCTCTTGCTATAGTTAATGAAATCCAAATTTCAAGCATCAATCCTAATATGACTATACAAGGGTAACAAGTAAATTTCTATCTTGCCAACAAAATCATCCATTCATCATGCAAATTTTAAATTGTTACATAATTTTACCTAAGTTCTACACATATCTAGCTCTCTCAATCATCAATCAAGTGAACAAAACATCTAAATGATGATCAAGCACTTCAAAGCATTAGTAAAGAGTAAAATAAACACATATATATCATTAATCACAAATATAGAAGAGTAATCAAGAGTTAATTAATATAAGGGTTTAAAATAATCCAAAAATCATTACTACAGATTTGGACATATATAACGCTTAATAAATAACGATTACAGTGAATAAACATCATGTATATCGAAACAGAGTTCGGCAAGAATATATAACGTTAAAATATAATGGTTAAATACATGCACCATCATGTATTGAAATGCAGAATTCGCGAAAACACAAAAATAATAATTGTAGTTAATAACCGTCATTTATTTAGTGACAAATATGACGGTTCCTATGAAACAATTGTCACGTAACATTTACAAATGATTCATCAAATAAATACATAACGGCTATAATAATTAACTATAAGGTTTGATTATAAATATGAGACATTATTAGATATAATATCTCATATTTATAATTTTAAGATAAATACAACATGTTAATATATAATAATATAATTATATATAATAATATCTTAGATTTTTTATTATTTATAAAAAAAATTAATTAGAGTGAAATATGTGGAAAGCGACTTTATAAATAAAATTAGAGGAGTATATATATACTGATCAACCTTGTATTTATAGAATTGATTCTTTCATTATTGTTTTTAACTAATTATTTTTTTAATAATTTTTTGTTATTAATTCCTTGAATTGGCATGAAAATAGTGGATCCTGCATGATTGGAGCGATGAGGAGTGTGTGAAAATTCTGAAGAATTGCAAGGAGGCAATTACAAGCAAAGGGGAAGGAGGGAAGTTGATAATAATAGACATGGTATTGGGAGAGGATGACGTGATGTTGAGAGACAAGAACAATAAATCAGTTGAGAATCAAATGTTGGTTGATGTGCTGTTGATGGTTTTGTATCCTGGAAAAGAGAGGTCTGAGAAAGAACTGTCCAACTTATTCCGTTCTGCTGGTTTCTCTCATTACAAGATTCATCCTGTTCTTGGTTCACGATCTCTCATCGAGGTTTATCCATGAAACATTCTTGGATATGTCCTTGTATGAATCACTGTTATGAAGTGGAATAAGGTCCTTGTTGGACCAAATTATATATATATATATATATATATATATATATATATATATATATATATATATATATATATAAGAAGAAGAAGAAGAAGAAACAAAGGATGATCTAAGGTCAATTTATATGTATCGCATTGTAATATACATTATATATTAATGTTTGTGCCATGAGAGTCGTTCTTCTCTATTTGAGTGATTGTCACGTGCATCAATCTAATAATGTAAAATCAATCATTTTACTGAGGGGGATTGGATCTAACATATTGGACTAATTCCTCACAATGTGACAAATCAGATTTAGAATGTCCATTGAAAACGGTGCCCACATTTAATTGTCTTGGTATAAGAATATCTATGCTTATAAAAAAAAAGCAATAATTTCATTATACATATTTAATAATGTGATCAGTCATCATAAAAAAAACAAAAATTGGTTATTTTATTTTGGACTAGAGGAAGAGGAAGTACATTGGTCGGAAAGAATTTGAGTTGAATTGGGTTTCGTTTGTTTTATGATACTTTTGGGTTAAACATCAAGTTTAATTTATAACATGACCAACTTGGATTCTTTCCTCTCTTTTTTTCCCCCCTTTCCAACGCATAATTCATTCCACATAAAACAAGTACAAAGTCTACAAGCAACAACACAAATACAAATTGAAAACAAACCAGAAATTAAACCAAATTCAAACAAACACTAGAACATACTTTTAAGATAAATATAATATGTTAATATATTAATTTAATATATAACACATATTAATATCTTAAGGATGCGGGAAAGACGAGATTCTGAAAATAAATTTATTTGACAATACTTGACAGTTCTTTATAAAGAACCGTTATATATTCTTTAAGAATATCTGACAGTTATCAATAAATACTGTCATATATAAGAAGGTAGGATTCTAAAAAAAAAATATTTCACAATACTGACAGTTCTTCACAAAGAATCGTTATATATCCTTTAAGATTACCTAACGATTAAAAATGATACCTATCATATATAAGAAAACGGGATTCTAAAAAATGTCAAAGATAAAGAGGTGGGATTCTATAAAAAAGTTATTTGACAATACATTATGGCTTTTAATAAAAAACCGTTAAGTATGATTTAATATAAAAAGGTTGAATTCTAGAAAAAAAATTATTTGATAATACATTACAATTCCTTATAAAAAACCGTTAAGTATTTTGTAATGTAAAAAAAATATTTAACAATATATTACGATTCTTCATAAATAATCGCTAAGTAATATAATAATATATTAATATATTCTTTATTGATATATTAATTAATATTATGAAAAATACATTACAGTTCTTCATATAGAACCGTTAAGTATTCTTTCATCTAAAAAGGCAAGATTCTGAAAATATCAAATATAGGGAGGCGAGATTTTAGAAAAAAGTTTATTTGACGCATCTCTTCTAATTCCTTCTTAAACGTTTTTGAGATTCCCTAGTGAGTCTCATACTCTTCTCTCCTTGGGTTTTGCTCTACCGTTGCGAGTTCCATCCTCCACCACTCATATGAATCTTCACTCTGCAGCTCCTTCCTCTCGTGATTATTCCTCAGGTAAGCTTTCATTTTTTTTTATAATTAACGGTTTTAGTTTCATTTTATTTTTTTATGCAACAATAGTTTACTAGTTGAGGCTCAAGGTCACCAGATTATCTAGGAATAAGAATCACAAACAAAAAGCAATATCTAATTTCTTATAATGGCTTATGGTTTGAAGATAAAAATAGAGAAAACAAAATTAGAGAAAACTAGAGAGCACAAAAAAAATAATGAGGTAAAATGTCAAAATTTTTATTATTATTTTATTGCCGTGAAAATAATTTTGATTATACTAGATTATATAGACTAAAATCAATATATTTTTTTCTTCTAATTTTTAGCAGCTTGTTGAATCACGATCTACTTAAACGTTCACCATCTTATATTCCTAAACTTTAGCATGTATGTTGAAATTAGATTCGAGATTTGCTTAAGTTTTAATATTTTCCAATTTTAATATGTGTGTGTATTCTGATTTTCATATTTATATTATCCTTTTGTAGTTACGTAAACTCTGAAGTGCTTATACATGGTCGACAATCTACAACAAACGCATTGAAAAATCTTGTAGAATTATTTAATAGATTTTCTTTTAGAATTCAAAAAATTATAAAATAATATTCTAGAGTGTTTAAGTGATTAATTTATTTTAAATTGTATAATGTTCATCTATAATGTATTGAATTTTGAATACTATAAATAAAATTTTTTATTTAATATTATTATCTTTTATTATCAATAATTATATTGTATCTTATATAATAAATATTAACAATAAAATTAAATAAAAATAAATAATAAAAATAACTATATATAATAAAAAAATTAATATATTACGATTATTAACAAATAACCATTATATATCACCTCAAAATATATTTTGGTTCGGAGCCTCTATATTAACAAATAACCATTATTCCAATTGTGTTTTGCTGTAAGCCTGTAAGCGATGGAGCGCCTATGCATTCCTTCCAGCACCTAGGCTCTCTTCTCGTGTGTCTCTGTTTTATGCAATCATGGCCTAGGCGCTACTGCTCTCTCTCTTGAAATCCCTGTTTCTCCATATGGTCACAGCCTACGTACTAAAAGTATGGCCTGGTGCTCCTATGTTATGTTTTAATTTTGTCTCTTCATCGCTAAATTTATTTTCACGTGCTTCTCACATCACTAACAAGCCTTCCAATCCTAAGCTTAGCAAAGTGGCTATAATGACTTGATCATTGTATCAAAATATTCCTTCAAAGGAGTAACATTAAAATCATATTAAACTACCTAGAAATATCATCAAAATATGCATAATTGAGCAATGATGTGCAACTAAAAACCAAATGTACATTTTTCTATCTTGAGTATCCAAATTATACTCAAATGTATCAAAGATTGTATGAAACTCGAAGAAATATGTTGAAAGGACATGAAATCCTAGAGGTTAACGCTCTCTATGGAGATTTCTCATCCCTCATTCCTCATCGTCGGCACCAAGAGAAGCCTCACTAAAGATTATCGACGATGAGGGATGAGGGAGAGGAGAGATGGGAGATGTTGAAGAGAGAGAAGGATGATGTTTAACATAGAGGAGGTTGATGGTAAAAAAAAAAAAGAAAAAAGAGATAGAAGGTTTTGGGTTGTGAAATATGAGAAGCAAATGGTAAGTGGGCCCACAAAAGAAAAATGTGATCTATGTTTAGAGGGAGTTAACATATGTGGTATTTTTCTCCCTCGACAAACTTTATGTATACTTTTGCACCCAAATAAACATTATGGATGAAGTATTACGAGAAATGCTGTGCACGTGGGGAATTTCATTGTTTGGTTTGTGGTGTGGCCGATAACAAGAATGTTGAAAAGAGGTTCCATGATTGTCTTAGTCTTGTGCAACATTCGATGTCAATATCAAGGACAAAGAATAGAAGGGCTCACAGAGCTTTTGGAAACGCTGTATGTAACCTTCTGGGTTGAGATATTGATAGGCTTCCAACCATTGTGATCAAGAATGAGGTGAAGCCAGCTGAGGCAAAGGTAGTAAACCTTCTGGAGTTCAATTTATGCATACTTATTGCAAGTAAACTGGGGATTTTATAATTTGCCACAAAAACTTATTATCATATAACTTAAGTATTGAATTTTACTGGATAGGGGTAAAAAAAAAGGCTCCGGTATTATTTAATCCATTAGATATTCCTGAGTCACTTATTTGCAACTGACTTGGTCATGTTTAAGGATAAACTTGGGTTTATTAATTTTTTTAGATTAAATTGAAGCTTAATGGTTAGATAAGTTAGAGACAAAATTGTATGGCAGCTTAATTTGTTTATTGCTGGTTTTTGTGATCCAATTATGTTGATGGAACTAAAAATAACATTGCAGGGAAAGATAAATGAGAACGATGATGGGAAAGATGGTTCTTTATCTTCTGATAAATTAGATTATAAATCATAGGTGGAGCAGCCTGGTGAGCCAGTTAAACAGGGCGTTGAAGTTGTTCATGAGACTATTAAACAAGTTAATGAGGTAAGCATTATGAATTTTATAAATAGTGGGGATACAAGCAAAGATGAACTAAATGTTAGAAACTTGTCATGAAAATGTTCAAGCCATAGTTGTTGCTGGTGTGTGGCGGCAACCAACTATTGCAATAAGGTGTCCTGGGGCCACAGTGAACCTATAATATTCAAGTATTTTGGAACCGTGCGAATTGAATTCTATTAAATTTTTTATATCTACAGAGTTCTTAAAAGATGATTTCAATAAAACCACAGATGCCAACTGCCAGGTCAGACAGAAAGTGTGGAACATTTGAGGAGAAATCTTCTCTACTGATTCATATCTTTTCTTTTACATTTTGAATTCCCTCTCAGTGCTTGGAGTTTCTTCGATGCTCCCACGTATGTTGCTAATGATTTTTTGTGTGTGAGCTGATGATCTGACATTGTGCTTGATATGATTTTTACAGGGTGAGCCTGATAAATCTGCGGATGATCAAGTGAACAGAGCTTCTAATCAGAATTCTGAGGAGGATCATGATGTTCCTCACTAGAGTTCTTATTTGCTTTAAGTTTATGCCTTTACGTAGAAGATTAGGAAGACCCCTATATCTCCAAGGCATAATTTTGTACATCTTCTGTTTGATGCCAATTAGCTCGGCAGTTACTAGTTAGTATCTTGGTCATTTGCTTCTATCGAGACCTGATGCTCAGAATGTGAATATCTCTGCTATGCTAACATATTAGAAGTGAGAATTCCGTGACTTGTGGTTTCATTGTTGGATGGGTTTCAAATTGATTGACACAAAACGTGATACGTGATTATGATCTAAAATTCTCAAATCATACGAAACATTTTGGTAAAAAGTTTGATAGGTTATTTCAGTCTTTATGTAGCAAATCTCGAACATAACTGTTTTAACTCCAACACTTACGTTTGAAATTACTCCCTCCGGTTCTTAATATAAAATATGTTGGCGAGATGATATTGATCTTACATATAAAATAAAAAATTTATATTTATCAATTTTTTTCTAATTTATCCTTATTGATATTTTTTCAACAATAATCAGAAAGAAGTAATTAAGAAATATTGATTAAGGTGTTTTAAAATATATAACATACTAACTAATATAACTAACTTTTTTAATCTAATTAAATTAAATAAATATATCTTATATTTAAAATTAAGGGAAATATATTTCATCAGTAAAACGGCCTGTCGAAAAGAAGCCGAATGCTTTAATCAATGCTCGAAAAAAGTATTACGTAAACTGAGGGAATTTCTGACAAATTCATTGGCCAATAAAATCCCCATAAGTTGCCTTTTCCTCTGATGATAAAGTCGTTAATATTATACTCCCTCCAATTTTTAATAAAGGACATACTTAAAAAGTTTATTTTGATCAAATTTACTAACTTAACTAATTTTTTAATTTAATCAAGTTAGTAAAATATATCTTATATTAAAGATAAAAGTAGTAATTCAACATGTGTGCGTCCTACTGTTGGAAGGAAGGACATGAACAAATTTTGCTTCCAGGCCTTTTACTGGGAAAAATTCAGCTTCTGATGATTTTCATTAAAGTTTGCTTACTTTATCAGGAATTCTCACATGTTGGATACAAGTCCCATCAAACTATAACCAATCATGCATTTTGGTTTAATCTTAAGCCACCATGTTTGCTCATTATCTCTCTAGAAACTCAAAAATTTTAAGTTTATACACCATTGAAAAAGGGACTCGGCTTGCATCCGCTGCATGTCCTCTGTATCAAAACTGTATCATTTTGGTGCAGTTTTGAGTAGAGGATGATGCTGAAATTTTTTTTATATCTAAAAAAAATGATATTCAGTATTTTAAAATATTTTTCTGAATATATCTTGTATCTTAAAATATTTTTTTAGTAGCATATAGTAGCCTAAAATAATTTTTAGTGCTTTAACCCCTTAAAATATTTTTTCAGTTGGACACAGTATGTTAGTAGACTGATTGCAATTTTACCTTTAATGAATTTTTTCAGCTCCAAAAATTACTTTAAATATTTTTCTATTGCATCCAGTGTCTTAGCAGTGTATTAGCAGACTAATTGCAATTTTACCCTTAACGTATTTTTTAGCTCCAAAAATTACTTTAAAATACTAGATGCTACTTAAAAAATATTTTAAAGTGGATGGAAATTAATAAACTAGTATCTTAAATTTTGGGTGCTTGTTACTACTAAGGAAAATACATTAATAGTAAAATTTTAGTCAGTCTCCTAAGACACTAGGTATAACTGAAAAATATTTTAAAGGGTTTAAAGCACCAAAAATATTTTAAAGTAATTTTTGGAGCTGAAAAAATTCATTAAAGGTAAAATTGCAATCAGTCTACTAACATACTGTGTCCAACTGAAAAAATATTTTAAGGGGTTAAAGCACTAAAAATTATTTTAGGCTACTATATACTACTAAAAAAATTATTTTAAGATACAAGATATATTCAGAAAAATATTTTAAAATACTGAATATCATTTTTTTTAGACATAAAAAAATTTTCAGCATCATCCTCTACTCACGGTGCAGTTTTGGTGGAGAGGACATGCAGCGGATGCAAGCCGAGTCCATTATTGAGTGTGTGTCTCTCTCTTCTCTTCTGGAGGACTGAAGAACAGGGGAACGAAGAATATGAAAATGAACTAAAAAAATAAACGAGTTGCCAGCTAAGCATGTCTTTTTTTTGGGACTCGGCTTGCATCCGCTGCACCAAAACTGCACCGTTTTGGTGCAATTTTGAGTAGAGGATGATGCTGAAATTTTTTTTATGTCTAAAAAAAATGATATTCAGTATTTTAAAATATTTTTTTGAATATATCTTGTATCTTAAAATAATTTTTTTAGTAGTATATAGTAGCCTAAAATAATTTTTAGTGCTTTAACCCCTTAAAATATTTTTTCAGTTGGACACAGTATGTTAGTAGACTGATTGCAATTTTACCTTTAATGAATTTTTTCAGCTCCAAAAATTACTTTAAAATATTTTTGGTGCTTTAAACCCTTTAAAATATTTTTCAGTTATACCTAGTGTCTTAGGAGACTGACTAAAATTTTACTATTAATGTATTTTCCTTAGTAGTAACAAGCACCCAAAATTTAAGATACTAGTTTATTAATTTCCATCCACTTTAAAATATTTTTTAAGTAGCATCTAGTATTTTAAAGTAATTTTTGGAGCTAAAAAATACGTTAAGGGTAAAATTGCAATTAGTCTGCTAATACACTGCTAAGACACTGGATGCAATAGAAAAATATTTAAAGTAATTTTTGGAGCTGAAAAAATTTATTAAAGGTAAAATTGCAATCAGTCTACTAACATACTGTGTCCAACTGAAAAAATATTTTAAGGGGTTAAAGCACTAAAAATTATTTTAGGCTACTATATGCTACTAAAAAAATATTTTAAGATACAAGATATATTCAAAAAAATATTTTAAAATACTGAATATCATTTTTTTTAGATATAAAAAAAATTTCAGCATCATCCTCTACTCAAAACTGCACCAAAACGGTGCAGTTTTGATGCAGCGGACAGGCTTGCGGCGGATGCAAGCCGAGTCCTTGAAAAAGGCGTAGACTCTTGGGGGAAAACACTCACTTTCACGTATAGCTAAACAATATTATCAAATAATGCAATTAATAGTTTCAATGATAAGTATCTCGGTTAGTTCAGTACAGTATACTATAAGGTCAAAAATTATTTTCTCAAAAACTAGAAAACTATCTTTCACGGTTCAGACTTGCAGAACATCAACATCAACAGCTATTAATAACCCTTGTTCCCGCGAATCCTAGCTCTCATGTCCACCTGATAGAGGAGACAATGAAAAGGGAAGGATCAGCTATATAAACTCAGGTACAATCACAGTTAAAATCTTTTGAACATGGCGATATTTCCTTGCAGACAACAGATGAGTTGTATGACCAAAATGGTTCAAACAAAATCACTTGAATCTGCTCAAAAGTTCTACTTAGAAACTGTAATATTCAAACTACAACAATATGCAGAACCAACCTAGCCTACAGGCTTAGATAATTTTATCTGACAGAATAAAAGTACCAAGCTCACAAAGAGGGTTTCAGCATTTTCAGCCAATATCTTAGTCCACCAGACGGGAGAATATATGGTTCATGCCTATCCAACCATCGCCTACCAGTATCTCCAAAAGTAAAAGCACAAAGGAACTGCAAATATGCTATAAAATAGAAAGTCATTCACGACTCTCACTTGTCCCCACCACTTTGAATAATTTTTAAAATGGTCCTCTAGAGATTATCACCCGTCTCCATCACTTCAATATCATTCACAGAATCTAATAGCATTCTCAACTATAACAATTTTTCTTCCTTGTTTACCCAATAATTTGCATAATCTCAACTTCCTATATGTAGAAGTAACAAACGGTAAAATTCACCTCAAAATATATCATGAAATGAGATTCAATAAGTGTTGGGATTTACTAAATGGTTAACGTGATCCCAAACGAGACAACAAAACAGAGAAATCAAACCAGTCAACCATGAATGATTCGACACTTATAATTGTCAATTTCTGCACATTTCAAGCTTAAAGTGTCATTAGCATAGAACAACAGAAAAAATTAAGACTGATCATATAATCTAGTACTTCAAATAGGTCCGAGAAGGTTTAGCTTCCAAATATCATTCAGAGCAAGAATTGCTCCCCCAACTTCTGTGACACATTACAAGTCATTCCTTCCGTTTCCCAATCACACTAAATTTTGACTAAAAATGAAGTACGGTAGGCAGTGACTTGGTTATGTATAGACAAGGAAAGAAATTATCCTTTGTGCAGAAAATAGGGGCTCAAATTTGAGTTACGCCATCAACTTGTATTCAGAAATATAATTAGGGATAAAATTGCTTGCTTAGTCTAAAATTAAAATATACCTAAATAAACAAACAGTATGGGCATGCATTAGAAATCACAGAACAAGGAAGCATGATTAATCAAGGAAAAAAGACAGCCACTTACCTGGCCTCTTTTGCAATTGAAATAAGTTTCCCTCAATCCAACACACTCGCTAGGTATTGAGGGAGCCTTCTCTCCAGCACACTCCCTATAAGATCGATTCTCAACCTAAATTTTCCATCGAAATATACACAATGTCATTCTTACAGCATTCAAACTCAAGATTTTAGAATTACAGGCAAATATTCATCTCGAATATAATCATGGCATCAATAAAATAATCCAGACGAACCTTAACACAATCGGATTCACTGAGACACTTGACAAGTTCCATAGCTAACCCCTTGCAAGATTTGGACATTGTGCTTCAACTAGCTATCAACAAAATACACAAATTACATCAATTACGAGAACGACCGAATTTAGAGAAGAACTGTGGATAACAATCTAACCTCGAAATTCTTCTTCAAATATAAAATAATTAAGTTTCTTACCCGTTCACTTTTGAAGAGGTTCCAGAAAACCCAGACTATTTTGCTCCCGAGTTGGTTCTGTTACGGCGACGGCGAGAGGGGGGCCCGTACTATGAAGAAACGTTTGTGACAGCTGGCTAGTGCGATAGCGAGGGGCGTAAGTTGGTTCTGTTATAATCTCTGACGAGCGGAGGCGCGAGCTGGTTTTGTTCAAATCTCCGACGACGGCAGAGCGACGGCGGGAAGTAACGTCACTAGTGCGATTGCCCTGGGCGGCGTTCACGGCAGTAGCTCTGATCAATGGTGTTTGTGCGGACGGTGGCTAACCAGTTCAGCTACGGAAGCAGCAGATCAACAGGGAGGGTAGACAGAGTCGGCGTGTATTGATTAATGATTAATTAATACTGAGTAATAATTTTTTACATTGGTGGCAAAAAAAATATTTTTTATTATTGTTTTATTTTCTTTTTATATCTATATAAAAATATTTTTATATAAATACAAGATGTTCAAATTTTCCAACAAAATTTTTTTATTACAATCTTGAAATCATTTATCTAACTTAAACTTTAGTTCCTAAATTTTAATTGAATTAAAATTAAAAGGATTGAATTATATTGACTAAAATTTAGGTAGTCTTAAGTCCAAAATAGCTTAGAGATGCCCAGATCAAATAAAAAATTTAGGCAGTGTTATAGAATACTTCAGGTCAAAAAAATCATAAACATAACTATGTAATGAAATGATTAATTTTAATTTTTCCTTTAGATTTTACTCAGTGCTATAGGGTTTTAACTTCCGGCTCAGGCGGAAGGAAGGGTTTATGCCCCTGAGGGGTATTTTACGTCCAGCTGGAAAATAGTAATTTACTAATTTGATTTGGAGTTTCCATTAAAGAGAGGGGCATTTTCGTCTATTGATAATATCAAACAGCCCAAGACTGGCCCAAACCCAAACCCATGGGAAAGGGCATATAAATGAGAAAGGAAGCACGCACGCTTTATTTTTTCCTCCTCATTATTCCGAACGCAGAAAGAAATACTCACACAAGAAAATGTCTGGGGTTGGACCTCTCACACAGGATTGGGAGCCCGTGGTGATCCGGAAGAAGGCACCAACAGCTGCGGCCAAGAAAGATGAGAAGGCTGTCAACGCCGCTCGTCGCGCTGGCGCCGATGTTGAAACCGTAAAAAAATGTATTGTTGCATGATTCGTCCTTCGGTTCGGTTTCTTTTGGTTCATGAACAACTGCGATTATCTTATTTAGATCTCTTTTTGTTTTTGTAATAATTTCTGAAGAATTAAATGGTGACCTTGAGGAGATGGATTAATTTAATATTTTAATCAACTTCGAAATGAAAAGGCTGAAGAGTTTATCTTCTTGAGGCTCAGATAATTTCTATTGGAGACATGAGCGTAGGGATTGTAGAAGATTTACCATTGTTTTGAACTTGTGTTTTTATATTTGATGGCCAAACATTAGGAAGGTATGCCTGTTCGGGGGTTTTCTTATGTTTATATGTCTAGAATTGCTATTTAGGTTTACCGAAAATTATTTTTATTTTTATTTTCTCTCGCTGCTCCCTGATGCGTATTTGCTGATTTTTCTCATGAAATTTTGATTTAGTAGTTCACTAACTATGTATAACTGAGTCGGTGCCTGTATGTGCAAGCTTGATATGCCTGTATTATGATATCTCATGTAGTTCAAGTGTCATCCGAGGGCATACAGGTGTCTTGTTTGAATTCTGAAGTTTAGGAGTTTATGTTGAAATGATGTACAACTGGTACAAGAATAGAAGTGTGAATCGAAATTGTGTGACCTTGTCTTCCAGAAGTATCTTCTAACCTTATATTTCGTGTACAATCTGCAGTTAATGCTGCGACAAATAAAGCAGCCTCCAGCAGCACTTCTTTAAACACAAAGAAGCTTGATGACGAAAATGAGAATCTTCATCGTAAGTTTATACTGTCTTTTATTCTTTTTTCTCTTGTTGGTGCATCTTGAGCTGTAACAGAACATTCATACTACATTTTCAGCAGATAAAACCAAGATGGTTTGGTTTCCCTGAATTATCAGATGTAGAAAGAAATGTTGTTTGATGCAGAAATATTGGATTCTTATCATACTGATTCTTTATAAATATGTCATATGTCAATTACTCATCTATCCAATGTCTTTCATGAAGATTACTTGGAGGAAGCGTATATGGGTGGAATTTTATCAATGGAAATGCTTAGTTGTCTAATGTTTTTGTAAAAACTATTATCGGTGACATTGAATCATTGATAATTGATAACTATTCACTAAATCAAAAGCAGTGAACTACATTAATGTGTAAAAGAAAAGTAGGTACAAATTTTGTTATAATTCTTATGTACTCCTTTGATTAATATAGTTTTTTTTTTTTTTTGTATGGGAGGGGAATAAATAATAAATTAGAATTAGAGTTTGAAAAAAATAAAAGAAGTTTCATTCTCTTTTTTTATATCTTTAATTTGGAGGGAATTAAAATGTAGGGTGGCTAGGGGTTGAAGAAGGGGGAAGTGTTCTCCACCTATTCACTTTCCCTCAAATTTAAAACCTTTGAACTGGGAAGGTCATTTCCTTTCCATCTATAAACATGATGTTCATGGATTCGTTACACGCATAGAGGATAAAGATACTCATGAAAATTGGCAGATTGTGTGTTGAGACATTTAGTAATGAAATGGACTACCATGTAATCCCTCTTCAAGATCAAGACGAAATGCTTTTTGGGTTTATGGCTAACATTTGTAGCAATAAATAACTTAAATCCTTTATGGGATAAAATACTAGTTTACAAGTATTTTATTTGATCTGTTAAGTATACCTTTTCTTTTTCTATATTTTAGTTGTCCATAGGCATTTCTCTGATCATTTGGCTTGCCAGTTTTCGCTGTTGTATATTAAAGAATTTGCCTGGATTGAAAACTAGTGTGATACGAAACCTTCGCTAGCTAATTCCAAGAAAGTAAACATGTCAAAGAAGAGAGAAGAATCAGGGCTTAACGGCTAAATTAGTTGCTATTTACTTGGTTTTTTTTGCTGTTATTATTATTATTATTAAGAAATAAGTGGGATAGCCCACTATGACGTTAGGATAAATTGTTAGGATTAGTTCCAAATATTTTGCTGATTATTATTTGATTTAATTGGATTATTTCCTTTGTAACCCACGGTTATAAATAGGCTGATAAATGCATGACATTTATTTGAGATTAATTCTGATTTTGTGGAGATTCTCCTTGGCTCCTAAACTTCACTGAAGTGAGATTCTTACTTGAATGTTGGTTAGCAGATTTTATTTTTTGGCTAGTAGTAAATCTAAGAGCGAGATACTTTTGATTTTTCTATTAGATTTATCCTTTTCATTTTATTCTTTTATCCTTCCTAAAGAAATGGGTCTCTATCATAGTGCAACTTGCGAATTGTAATCAATCTCTAGGGTACCAAGGTGAACATAGAAATGAAAGCTGAGGGATGAGACTTATGCAGAACACTTAAAAGGATCTGACTTGTGCATATTTTTTCTTAATATTGAGGCCTTGAAATCATGTAAGCTATTAAGTGTTGAAATATGAAATCATTTTGCTCGACTAATGTGAAACACAAGGTAAGTTGTATGCATACTGTAGGTTTAATTTTCAGGTTTTCACTTGCTGCAAATTCTGTCTGTTATTCTTTAGAAACGGTTTTGTCTCCCTAATGCAATAGGGCGTGTTGATCATGGAAGGATTTTCTTTGGACAACCTGTTAAATGTATAATGATAAAGCAGAAGAATATTCTCCCCTAATATGCTGCAGTCATAGCATCTTATGTTAGGCTTTTTTTTTTGGAGTCAATCAAATGGATCTGGATATTTCTTGTCTGAGATTTCGCATGTTCTTCAAATGAATAATTTTAAAGTATGCATATGCAATCTATTGGATGATTTAGGCAGATGTTTGTTGGGTTCTATTTTGCCATTTTCTTTGCTGCTTCTAGTTCTTTTTTTGGTAAATAATTCCTCTTTATGATTGGCTCCATTTTTTTGGTAAATCTTTAAAAGCCTATGGTATGTCTGACTGTATTTGCAGATGAACGGGTACCAACTGAACTAAAGAAGGCCATCATGCAGGCTAGGATGGAAAAAAAGCTTACTCAGGCTCAACTAGCTCAGGTCTTTTCCTTTGATGTGAAGCTTTTTGTCTGTCCCCGTTCCCCCCCCCCCCCCCCCCAAAAAAAAAAACAGAGCTAAAACTACGGGCTAAGCATCATTTTAACACAACCTTGAACTGCAATAAAGCAAGTGGTCTGGGGGGAACACAAAATGCTCCCATTTAGAGTTTTTCTTCAGTTTTATTCCCAAAGAATGATATGGTTTTTTGATACATTTCAAACTAACTGTTGCTAACCCTTGTAATTCCAAAGAAGTGTTATGTTCTTAGTTTTACTTTTAGCTTCCATGAAACTGACTAGCTTTTTTGTGTTTGGTCTCTTGTAGATGAATTTTCTCCTTCGAGTTCTCCTTTTGGCTTTAGCTTCCATGGTACTGACTCACCTTTTTTCCTGTGTAGATGATAAATGAGAAGCCTCAAGTGATTCAGGAGTATGAATCAGGTAAAGCCATTCCAAATCAACAAATATTAGGTAAACTGGAGAGAGCCCTTGGTGCAAAACTGCGTGGAAAGAAATGAAGTAGTATAAAGGATAGGATGTCTCTGTGTCAGTTATGTCAAAGTCTCTCTCAACTGGCGTTGTATATGAACTTTTCTCCTGTTGTCGTGACTTCTGTGTGTCTGTTGTGTCATGCTGGTGTGTTTTGATATCTAGGGTCCGAAATAAGGTTGTTTGCTCGAGTAAAGTTTGTTTCCTTGAAACATGTTTGCTTGAGTAATGGTCTAGAAACATGGTGGTTTCAGCTTGACATTTGGATCGGATCAAACTTCTTGTGAAGTTTTATTAGCTTTTGCTATTGCTATGAAGTTCTCCAATAAATATACACAAGAATTAAAAAAACAGGGAAAGGGAAAGGGAGAAAGAAATTATCCAAAATAATTTGGTTGAGTTCAGACTCAAAAGTGTGCTTAAGTTTTGCCCAACTCATTCGTAATATATGAAACCTTTTGGGAGGAATGGATAGGTTGGGACATACAGACGATAAATTCTTGGTGGGGGATTGGCACTTCATTTATACACTTCTCAGTCAAATTATGACGTCTCAAATATTTTTATCCTATGTATTTTAATAATCTCTTTTATAAAACTTTGCTGCTCGGAACCATAATTCTCATGTATTTTTTATCATGTTCTTTTATAAATCTCGAATTTCTTTTTCAAAAGGAAAAAACAATAACTTACGTTCTTATAATTTTATTTGCAAAAATATAGGGATCAACAAGGTTTATGTTGTGTCAAGTCAAAGGTCAAACTCTGTTGTATAAATTAAAAGTTTAAAAACTGAATTATAACTGAATCAAAATTTTAAAAGCTAAATAATTAATCTTTTCCTTTTTTTTAAATGAACATTTATTTGTCCTTGACTGTTTGATATATATTCTAAGTTCTATTTGTTTGATATATTCAATAAATTGAAACAGGTTTTTCATTCTTTATATAGATTCCCAACCATTTTTTTAGAAGGGGAATGGGTAGATTGAGAGAGAAAAGGTGGTTTGTTTAAAGAGGAGCTTTTTAGCCACTAGAAGCATAAACCTATTCATCCGATGACTAGAAAATTGAAGTAAATTTTAATTTGATTGTGCCGTTTAGGAAGTCTGACTAGTTAAACAATCTTGAAATCAAAGTAAATAGAATTGTTAACAAGGGATATTCAGAAACAATTAGAATTCAAATTTTTGTTATCTTGATTTTTAATATATGATCTCTTGGGTTGAGGCTAGAAAATTAAAAAAGCAAAATATACGAGTTTTTTCCCAAAATTTTGGTTTGATTTTTCCCTCTTGTCCTGGAATAGAAAATACAATATTAATGTCTGCCAGGATTTATATCACGGAAAATCATGTTCACTTGTATGTCTTACTGAAGGCAATGTTATTTGAGATATGGTCAAGACACTCATGCTAAATATGGACATATCTCTAATAGAAAATTTGAACTTCGGTTATGTTTTAATTCTCGAAATAGCAATAAGGAAAAGTTATTCTAATATTTGATTTATTCATATTTTAAATTGAAAAAAAAAAAAAAACCTATAGAGCTCTCCAACTATTGTAGCATAATGTTCTCTGCAAATAGCAAAAACTTTTTCAAACATTGGTTTTTTTTTTTTTTTAACTATAAACTATTGAGCAGCATTCGCCATTCTGCATCACTTGTGTTTTGCCCGTCATTATCCACTTCCAATATTTGGCTTGGAAAAAAATATCATGGTATTGTGCTGCGACTAGCTTGAAGCCATAGCTTCACCAAAAACCCAATTAAAAAATTACAAAAAAATGGATGACGCAAAATAAGCTGCCCCAATTGGATGATAGCACATGATTCTGTCGTGCTTACCAACCACGTCACCAACTTTTAAGTTTTATCCTTCAGCCTATGTCAAAAACAAAAGAAAAAATAATTCCAGAAACTACCAATTCCAAAACCAATCAAGATCAGTAGCTTATGCCGGCGAGGATAAAAAAACAAGACCAAGACAATTGACCCAAGATCTAATTGATTATGGAAGACGTCATCCTAGGGATAAATGAACAGCATTTACATCAACTTCCTCAAATCAAATAGCAAATTCAACTGTGCGAGAAAAAAATATGTAAAATAACTATTCATTTATGACATCCATAAAATAAATAGGCATGATGAAACCAAAAATATATTTACTCACAAGCCAGTTTAGTGCCAAAGCTAGTTAGGCATATGGCAAAGGCCTGAAATGCAGATAGGGGCTTCCTGTAGTCCATAGTGAAAGTATCATCCCCTACTTTCCCAAATTGAAGAAGAACCATTTCCTCGTCTCCTTTCCCTCCTGGTTGGCTTTGGTCCACCGTAGCAACCAGCTGAAAGTTCTTCACCGAAGCTACAGTCACACGACCGTGGAAATTTAAGCACCAGCATTGCAAATGCTCGTGCCACCTCGGAGATTTGTTTTTCAAGATTGAGTATTCTGAGGCAGCTTGTTCTGTATTGATTGTCTTGTGAACATTCAGAGATCTGCTATCTGAACTTGCTCCTGATGATTGGCTTGGGAGCTGAAGTAAGCAAACCATCCTCCTTGGCCCTCTTGACTTCAAAAGGTTGAACTTGTATGATACATGCCCCACCTCAAAGTTACCAGCAGGAACTTGAGGGCATATTTGCTTGGAGGCAAAACGACGGCTGGCCTTTCCATTTGAAGGCCTTGCACCACAATGGGGTGGCTGGCTATCATAGATTGTGAAGTTCGTGCCAAGAAAATCTGAGCTGTAAAGAGATTTCACCAATTGAGTTTATGTAATACAAGGAGCAAAAGATTGATTGACCAATGACCACATATTCACATCAAGCATTTAACAATACATGCAGCTCTCCAAATCATTATAAGAACATATACCACCAAAATCAAGGGTATAGAGCTGTCACATAACATCCTACTCAAACTTTGTTCAAGGTTTTATGAAAAGGATGTGTTTTGTTTGCGCAAAAAGAATGTTTACCTTAACTTTCCAACATATGCATTACTTCCTTGCGATATGTCATCAGCATCAAGTGAAAGTACATAGTCAATACCAGAACCACGCCTATATCTCTTAGCTGCCAAGAGAAACTTACCTCTATCTGTGAATGCTGGCAAGAGCAAGGAAAAGGAGACAAAATAAAATGAGCAAAAAATTATGATTAATTGTATTAGAAGGGAACATAGGAATCAGGACGCATGCAGCATATACATCATGAATAATTCAAATAAATCATTCAAACCATCAGAGTCTAAAATATTAATCATTAAAACTTGCAATTTTTCAATGAGTTGTATTCATAGATATAACTTCCAACTAAGTTTTCCAAAACATAATTCCACAGTTAAAAACATATAGTCCGCCAAAAGCTCCTTTGGTTTGGATCAACCATATCATACATGCCTTCTCTCCCCATTGATCTACTTAGGCAATGTAATACACGGATTATGGACCAAACAGAAATTTTAGTTAATTTACAAGATTACAATTAATAATAGCTCATTGAGGTTCAGAAGCTAAGCCAAAAGACTCCTCAACCATTAATGAAGATTTTTAAGATGCTATGAAAAAGGGAGCTATAAAGACTAAGAGGGTGTTTGGATTAGTTTTTTGGAATTGATTTTACGTTGTTCAATGTAAGGATATGAGAAGAATTTCGTCTCGAGTTTCATGAAAAAAGCCAAGCTTGTTGCCAAAAAAGAAGCGTAAATCTCAGGATATTAAACGCCTCTACAAAAGATGCTTTAATAACACTTAATAATTTATTACAGCAGATCTATCCTAAAATGAAGCTTCATTGCAGAGGTTTTTGGCATAAGTTAACCTAAATAAATTATATTTCTTCTTCTGATGTCAAAATAAGTATTACTCAAATGAATGAAGTTCAACACATAAGGCAAAAAAATGAATTCTTCCACTTCCGCATGTCACATCCAATTATTGTTTATGAACAGAATGTACAATTCCTTTTTCTTTCACTTTTTCTCTTCTCCTTGTTTTTTTAAAAAGGGAGGGACATTGTAATACCTAAGACAAATGAATGGAACAAGAAAGGTTCAACAAGTTGACTACAATCTATTATCCAATACAGAATCTGGTCAATTAAAGTAGTGTCATATCATTTGAAAAATATTATTCATTTACATCAAAGCTAAATCATATTGGGTCAAAGTAAGATGGCTAGAGTCATGCACTTGACAAATTAGATACCTTCCACTTTTAGCTTTCCCAAATACAGAATACTTTACTCAGTCAACATGCTGCCCAAAAGAAAGGGTAAAGACCATTGAAGTCCAGTGAAGAAGGCATTATGTAATATCTATGCTTGGGGGAGGGTGGGGGGAGCTTTTTACCAATACTTACTTACATGGTGGAGTAAGGGCAAGATAAAGGTGAAATGTCGAAGTCTTCTTATCCCTCTTTATAATACACTGGTGGGGTGAGTCACGTGGTCCTGGCTGCAAGTCATAGAAATATAACAGAATTGTTCATTCCATGCCTTGTTAATTTAATATGCGACTTTAATACAAGATGAAAATGAGTAATAAACAAACAAATAAAATGCTCACAGGATGCTAATGATAGTGAAACGCCGAGTCATTTGATGTAACACATATGAAATGCATTACTGTCCTTAAACGAATAAAGAATCATAAGCCAAAGGCATAGATAACTGATTCCAACGAGATAGTAAATTATAACAAACCAGTGTATATCACTGGACTAGTTACATTAGAGAAAGCGTCTCATACATAAACTAAAGTTCGTTTCCATAATACCCAGAATCGTTAACCACTGGACTCACGATTCGATTTCATTTATCGAACTATACAGACACTATGGCTAGATTTACCCGCGGATCCAGAATCAATGCTGACCCTCGCAGGAAAAAATTGTTAAAAAATAGAGTCCCAAAAAAAAGCTAACATTTTAATTTAACAAAGTCGATTAAGAGATTAATTTAGGATGCAGCAATCTGCAGCAAAACATCAAAGATTTCCCGAATCACTTGAAAATTGAAATGATATCCAGGGCACTGCGCCGGCTTGATTAAATATCAATAATTCTACAGCCCAGGGACCATTCATAGAAACCCAGAGTAAATTTCACGGGTTCACATACCCACGTCAAATAATCCAATAACCAAGAAAACGAGAGGGAAAAAAAATACAGAAATCAAATTACAATCAATACCTGCTTAAGACAAGAAGGAAAAGTAATTCTGCCGTAGTTGCGCGAAGGGAACCGCACGATCTCCTTAGTGATATCCCTCCACCTCTTGCAAACGCAGGCGCAAGCAACGACGTTTTGGCGGTTAGGCCACTGGTCCTCGGTGACCTCAACACGGCGAATGATCTCCCCTAGAAGCTCCGGCAGCATAGTGGCCCATGAACGGCCGTAAGGAGGAGAGTCCGTGTCGGAATCACCGACAATCCGCCCCTTCCGCTCATCTTCCTCGATGACCCTGACCTCCTTCAAGGATCTGCAGAATTTCCGAGAACGAAAAATGCTTCTCAGAGACATAGGTTAGGGCTCTGAACTCTCATGAGAGACACAGGGAGAGAAGGAAGGGGAAGGGTGGGATTTACAGAGAGAAAGTTACACGTGATAAAGAGGAGGAAATAAAAAAGAGAATAACTCAAATTAGTTGAGACTGTTTTGAGATTGAGTCAGAAAAACTAAACGGTGTGGGAATGATAAAATGACAGGTCAGTGAGAAACAAATCAATGAATCCTGTGATGATATGCATGCGCTTTTGTCGAGAGTTGTTCCATTAGTTTATTGAATTTTTAGAAAGGAGAATTGTATCAAGGTCTTGTTTAAAAAAAATAAAAAAATAGTTTCATTAATAATTTTAAGAATGTGAATTGATAAATTTAGGGATGATAATTTTATAAAACTAATTTTTTATTTTTTATTTTTTAGTCAGGACTTAAATGTAATTCTCCCCTTTTAGATAGGGTTAAGGGACAATTTTATTTCAGAAGATTTTACTGAGTGACAATTTTGTACTGAAAGCATCAAAATGGGGCAATTTTTTCTTCACCGTTATTCTAGTTAATTTTGATCATTAGTTGATCAAACATGCTAAGTTAGCAGTCTACATGTCATTTTTGTTAAGGTGTAAATTTTCCAAAAAAGTTTTAAATCTAACTTTGAAAAAAATAAAATAGATGATATATGGATTTTCGGGATAAATTTATACCCTTAATAAAAATGACATAGATGACATGTTGGCTGGTAGCTCTAACATATTTGGTTAACTAACAGCTAACATTAACTAGGATAATAACTAGGATAAAATTACTATATTTTTTACACTTTCTAAATAAAATTGCTGCCCGAAAAACTTTCGGATAAAATTATCCCTTAACATTTTTATATATTATCTATATCTAACCGCATTACAATGTCAAGTAGTAACTTTTAAAATACATATGTTTAAAATTATATTTCTACGAAACAAATAAAATATAATTAAGGAAAAAACGTATAAAATATAATTAATATACTCCATTTTATTTATAATATAAATCATTCTAACTAATTCATTTGAACAAAGAAAATGATGGTTAACTCATTAAAATATTCCTTAATTTGAAAAATGTTTCCAACTTTACAGAATTAAATTAAGTTTTGAAGGAAAGAGAAAAATAAAAAAAATCATATTTAGGCGTTAATTATATTAGTAAAATTGATAAATAAATATTAATTATTTTTAAATAACTTATATTACAGACAAATATATATTTTAGAAGTAATTTATATGGTAGATAAGAACCTTTCAATAGGAACCCAAATGCTAGGCATATATAGTTCTTTTTAATTGCTGCCTCCTCCTTTTTTCTCTCTTTTTTTTCCCCCAAGAATGAAGGTTAAGGGAAGCCTTTGTTCAATGATTAACTGAGTGGCTAGATGATTTGAAATGATGAAGTGAAAAGAACATATGCTTTTTCTTTCATCACTGGCACTATCATTTTTATTGTAAATGAAAGGTTGAGATTGAGAGAAACAGATTTATAAGAGTAAGAAGTCTCAAAATAGTCCAAATGACTTCAAATACTTCTTTAAACTTTCTTAGTGTGTATTTAGATTATTTTTAAAAAAATAACTTTTACGATTTATAAAATAAATATGTGAGAATAATTTTATCTCGATTTATAAAAAATAGTTTTTAAAACCACAATTTTGAGTATTCTCAAATACACACCTAAGGTGTAGTTACGAGTTCAAACTCCCCCACAAAAGAATATAATAGATGCATGAGTTATAACCAAAATATAACCCAAAAAAAATCTCAAAATCGTAAAGAGCCATATAAATTTCACTAAAAGGAGTGGAGTTGGTATGAGATATTGATTATTATATCATTGAGTCCAAATACCAAAATCAACGTGACACTGAAATATTGACAAATCCAATGTTTCTTTGTATAACAAAAACTGAAGTTAAAATGATGGAAAAATTATTTTGTAAAATTATAAACTATACCAAAAGCTTTCTTTTGTTAGAGTTTTAGTTAGTGTCAAAGGAAGTATATATTATGTTTGTTTTAGTTTGGCTTATTTTATAAGTCCGATTTACGTAAATCGAGATAAACCTCATCTACATATTTATCTCGTAGACCGTAAAAGCTACCACATAAACCGTAAAAATTACCTCATATTTCATAAATCACGATTTATAAATACTTATAAAGACTATACAAACTAGCTAACCTGTAAAATAGATGTTTGTGTTATCTACCTATAAAAAGACAATGCATACGCATGGTCATTATGACATCTCTTCTCTCTAGAAATATCTCAAGTTCTTTTATATTTTCGCTGTTATATACACCTATTCGCTGTTATATACACCTATTTTAATGATTGGAAAAAAACAAAAAAAATATTATTAAAATTTTAAAATTTTAAATTAATGATTTCTCAAATAATTAAGTTGTCAATTGCTATATTCTTTTTATAAATTTCATTACTCTTATAATCAATAAAATCAATTTAGGATTTTAAAATTTAAATGATATTTTTTTATCTTTTTTCTTAAAAAAATCATTTAATTATGGACAAAATAACTTTTAAGAACATAAAGTTCAACCATATACATTATAATTTTGAAAGTGTTCTCTAGCATTTTAAGTTAGAATATAACCTAACTTAAATTTAAACTGATCATAGTATTAAATACCGAATAATTTATTACTTATAAAAAGACGAATAAACTTAAAATTTAAACAAAATTGGTTCAGGTGATCAATATTGAGTATGAGAATCCTTATAAGTTAAGTTTCCAACAGGGGATTCCAATGATGACCTAGCCACCAAAACTCGTCCAATTTGTATTATTAGCTTCAATCAAGGAGCCCAGTGAGGACAAAGTTGAGATTAATATCTAAAATATAGTCAATGTATCAATATGATTGATCTTTAATAAAATTCATATAAAATTCTACTATTTGCGAGTCATAAATATTTATACTTATTTACCAAATAAAAAAAGGTGAAGTGTTTTTTTTTTGGCTTCAACTGTTCAGTGTTTTATAAAATAAATCAATAATAAGTAGGAAAAATGAAAAAAAAAATTTAAATTGTAAAATCTCAAGTATTTCATATAAAATAAGTTGTGAATTGTTTATCAAGTCTCATTATTACTTTACCAATTTTTAATGATAAATCTGATTTATAATTTTATAATTTTATAATTTTAAATTCTCTTTCTGTCATTTTCCCTAATAAATATCAATTATTAGTTTATCAATATAAAATTTACAACAAATTAACATATTTCTATATCATATCTAATAATACTCCGTTTTTTGTTATAAAAAAGGTTCAATTGAATCACGACATTCGAACTGGAGGTTAAAAATAATAAATATGTTAAAATTGTAACATTTTTTTAACTAAAATATCTTTATTTATGAGGAGATAAGGAATAAGAGAGAGAATAAGAAGATTATTATAATAAAGAGGATTACAGAAAAGAAAGAATAAGCAAATAAATATGGTAGAAATAATAGGTCTTTGGAGGTTATAAAAATTTATTATATTGATATTAAATAAGGATAAAATAGAAAAAAAAAGTGAAAAAAAATATTTTCTAAATGTTTTTAATAATTGAGAATGAAACATATGTGAAAAAAAAAAATATGAAATGGAGGGAGTACTGTTTTTTTAAAGCGTAAACATTTTCCTACAGGTTAACTACCATATTTTTATAAAATATTATATTTGTTTATTTCGCATTTGTAGAGGAAGTAAAATGGATAAGATGCTCAAGGGAAAGTGGAAATAAAGTTAATAGTTTATAATGTTTCGAATAGCGATTAGAATTTTTAAAAAAAATTTAATCATAATTTATGATATACGAGGTAACTTTTACTATCTATAAAGTAATTTTTATGATCTATAAAGTAAATATATAAAAAAATTTTGTTTCAATTTACGTAAAAAGGTTTTTTTTTTTTGGTTAGCCTGTTACGCGTACATAGTATTCGCCGCCGGATAGACAAAACGGCAACGCTTTGCCCTTTCTGGCATCAGAAGTTTCGAACTCAACTGTGAAGAATCGGCTTCCTTCGCTTCCGTTCTTTCTCTTCTTCTGCTGATTAACGCTGTCGGGTCATCGCTGACTAGTCGCCGACGAAGAAACCGTCCACAACACGACAACAATTTCCGGGTTTGTTTTTTCCTTTAGTCCTATCTTCCTCACTTATCTCCGATGTCTATATCTTCCACTTTTTATCGTATTGTTCTGACTCTTCTTTTTCTCTCCTCGTTCTTTTTCCCAATATTCATTGGCTGTAGAACAGACCCTACGGCATCTACAACGAATGTGTTTACTGTAAATTTATTGGCTTAGTCGCTTTGATGCCAAGAGAAAAGGGCTCGAAGATGAACATCGCTATAATCCACCCAGATCTTGGCATAGGTAATCATTCATTTGATAATTTTTATGCCATTGAGAATTATCGGATTGGAGGTTGAGATTTATTTTGGCAATGATTAATAGGGGACAGTTGAGCACCATCTGTGGAGACTGCAACGTCGATTTAGTGATTACTGATTGATTATATGATGATGAGGGTGCTCACTGGAATGCCAACATATTGGATTAGACTGACGTGTTTCATATTATAATTTTTTAAGACATCATATTTTTTTCCTTCCTCTGAAGTGTGTGAGCTCTGAGAGCATAATGTTTTAACAAGAGGGTCAACCGCTTTTTGGTCTTCTGCGCCCACAAATACATCGCTAATAAATTTTCTATTTTTAAAATCTGTAGGCCTTTTAAACACATTACACACAAGATTGTTGGCATTATGCTATTTCCTTGCTTTTAGATTTATTGTTGCTACTTCATACTTTATATTTCACTACTTTCTACTTTAAACTAGATGTTGTGGTGACTACCTATTTAGTGTTGTTACGGATATCTTGTCATGCTTTGTAGGTGGAGCTGAAAGATTAATAGTGGATGCTGCTGTTGAGCTCGCATCCCATGGCCATAATGTTCATATTTTTACTGCTCATCATGATAAAAATAGATGCTTCGAGGAGACTATCGCTGGTACATGTCTCCCACTCTTTGTGCTTGTGTAGCACTTCTATTCTTTATATTTTATTTGTTATTGCCTTTACGATTTGGTCCAGAATGATTAGTTGAAACCCCTAATAGTGTTTTAACAATCAGTTTGATACACAAATGCCCAGGTACCTTTCCAGTTACTGTGTATGGTACTTTTATTCCTCGACATATTTTCTACCGTCTTCATGCATTATGCGCATACCTGAGGTGTCTCTTTGTTGCTCTCTGTGTTCTTATCTTGTGGCCATCATTTGATGTTATACTGGCTGATCAGGTCTCTGTAGTTATTCCAGTCTTGAAACTTAAGAAGTCTGCAAAGGTAGTTTACAATTTGGCATTTTAAATTTATGCTTGGATGTAATGAGAATTGTTTAATTTGTTGAATTTTCTCGATAGGTTGTATTCTATTGTCATTTTCCAGACTTGTTACTGGCTCAACATACAACTTTCCTCAGGAGGATGTATAGGAAGCCAATAGACTATATAGAAGAAACAACAACTGGTTGGACTTCATTAAGGCTCTGTTTTGTTCCTTTGAAATTCCTGCCAGCATATAAAGTGAATCACTCATTTGATCAAGTTTCGCCAAATTGTAGGAATGGCCGATCTGATACTTGTTAACAGCAAATTCACTGCATCTACTTTTGCAAATACTTTCAAGCATCTGGATGCTCGTGGAATTCGACCAGCTGTTTTATACCCGGCAGTCAATGTGGATCAGTTCAATGAACCCAATTCCTTTAAGTAAATAACATTTTTGTAGCTGTTGGGCTACCTCCTCTACGTAGCAAGCTTCTTAAAATTCTGCATTTATCGTATGACTCCATTTTGGGCTGATGCTTACATTCTTTCTTCTATTGTAGGTCCAATTTTCTTTCCATTAATCGCTTTGAAAGGAAGAAGAACATAGAGTTAGCAATATCAGCTTTTGCTAAGCTGCACACCCTCGAAGGAGATGCCTTTCAGCTTCAGGATGCATCTAATGCTTCCTTGACTGTTGTCGGTGAGCATCTTCTACTTTTGTTTTCTCATTCACAATTAAGACTGATAAGCATTTTAGTGATGTTAGATGCATTATTTTGTTTCCCAACTTCCAAGTAGTTTGGCATATCAGTACCATATTATGAGACATGGAGTTCCAAATCGCAAGTTTAAATTGAAAACGGGAAGATTGGTTGGGACCAAGAAAGTTATGTACTACTAGAATTTTTGTGTGTGTGGAGTTGACGGAAGTTTGACTAGTATATGAAGGATAGTTATGTACATACTCGCACATGCACACGTGTGTATGCATATGAATTCATTTCATTCTTTAACATCTGACAGCTGTGATCAATGGATAAGCATGAAAGCATGAAATATATTGTCATCATTTGTATCAGGAGGCTTTGACAGACGATTGAAAGAGAATGTAGAGTACTTGGAAGAGCTAAAAAATTTAGCAGAAAGGGAAGGAGTATCAAACCGAACAAGGTTCATCACGTCTTGCTCGACTTCAGAAAGGAATGCTCTTCTTTCAGAATGCCTTTGTGTCCTATACACTCCAAAGGTGCAGAAATCCTTCTATTTACCAAATACTGGTTGGAATTATAGCTGAAGAAAGATTTACATGTCGCTCTTTAATGCAGGATGAGCACTTTGGCATTGTTCCTTTGGAGGCAATGGCAGCTTATAAACCTGTTATTGCATGCAATAGTGGTGGACCTGTTGAATCAATCAAGCATGGTGTGACAGGGTTCCTTTGTGATCCTATTCCACAAGAGTTTTCTGAAGCAATGGTCAAACTCATTGGAGATCCTCAGGAGGCAGAGAGAATGGGCAGAGAAGCTAGGAGGCATGTCACTGAGTCATTTTCAACAAAGACATTTGGCCAACGTTTGGATAGATATCTTGTTGATATTCACAGGGGAAAGGAGGACTGAATGAGTTATATGGCAGGTTTTCTGATAGTACTGGTTTACTGACGATAAGTAGATCCAATCAGTTAGAAGTAGGCATTTAAGCAAGTGAGTCTGAAATGTTTTCTTACAAATTTGACTATTTATGATTGGTTTAGTCTTTGAATCACAATTTTGAATAAACTGAATTACTTCAGAAAATTTAGAATGTCAGAGAATACTAACCATATTACAGGTTGTTACCCCAGCTAATGAGATAAATAGATTTTTTTTAGACATACATAAATAGTATTTTTGAGGTCTAATTTAGATAGAGCATAATGCAGTCCTAACTCCTAAGCATAGTTCTCTTCATTTTAGTGTGAAAAATATTGATCTCTGACGGGCCAAAACAAATTGTGTCTGAAAACGAACGATTCAGTTTGGGTTCGGGTACTCGTCGGAAAATGAATAGTTCCGAATTTGGATTGCCCAAGTTATATGTTTAATAGTTTTTATCTTACAGAATATAAAATAAAGATAATCTTCTTTGTCACACTTCAGTAAAATTATTTAAATTATAAATTGAATTCTTATGTTTTAGGAAAATGGGGTAAAATCATTCAATAAATTAGGACTGAATTCTTATGTTTTAATTTTTTTTTTAAAAAAACAATCCAATATACGATATTGTTGATAGGTCATATCCCAGTTTGGAAAAGCCCTCCCAACATGGTCTGGTTCCTTAAAATTCATAGTCGAAACCTTGTTTGAAGAACATAGAGTTCTTCAGCTCCCAATTGACCAGAGGGAGTTCAAGTGAGTAGTAGAACATGTTTTTAGATTCTTCATTTTTATCACAAGTTACCTTAACCAGTCTCGATCGACAGCACAGATTAAGAACAATATAAAGAGAAAAACTATCAATTACAATAGGCTACATGGCAAAAATATCAATAAAATAAATATTGTCTCCACTATGACTTACAAGATATAAGAATTGTCATGCATTAACTTGACATTAATGCATGGTTAACTCACACATGAAACGAGATCAATATAGCTACCCCTTGAACTCAAAATCAGAGTTCACGTGTATTCAATTAAGAGATAGATGGCGCCCCACATCGGCTTTCGTCTATTAGAGCCCAACTTAACATTTCAGTGCAGAATTGGTCGTCTGGTTTAAGCCACAAAGCCTGATTTGAAAAACCAACAATGATAATTCACAAGGCACTTGAGAATATCATTTAACACATGAAAATGCTTTTATAATATACTTCTTCAGTCCTTAATATAAGATATATTTACCTAATTTGATTGGATTAAGGAAGTTACTTAAATTAGTTAATATGACGTATATTTTCTAAAATACCCTAGTTATATTCCTTAATTCCCTCATTCTCTCTTCTCCTTGATTATGGTTGAGGAAGCATCAATAGAGGTAAATTAAGAAAATATTGACAAATATGAAAATTATATCTCATATTTGGGATCAAGACTAACTCCCCAAATATATCTTATATTAAGAATAAAAGGAATATAAACTTACTACACAACAAACCGATCTTAGATTTAATATGAATATGAATAAAAGATGCATATTACTGACAGATTTTATTAGACATATACAGGCACTTACTTTGTGATAGTATGTGATAGCTGCAGTGAAGTCGTCCTGCAAGAATTGCAACAGCAAACCTCGTATTAACATATTAGGAGAAAAATTTTGGAAAGAGAATGGTGAAAAATATATTTTAATATTCAAGAAAATTGAAGTGCTGAGGATGTTAGTCATTTGACAATAGACCCAAAGCTTTTTACCAATACCATGACACTGAATAACAGAGGGTCTAGCTTTTCAGACATTTTCCATAAACATAGTGATCACTAAGTCATCAACTCCTCCTTAGTCTACAAGAAATGTCCAATAACCAATCACTTCTAATGTTCAATGCATTAAGAATTTTAATAGTTCTTTTTTTTTCCAAAAATTTTAATAGTTCTCATTAACTTCATATAGGAAAAAACCCATATCAGAAATTCACTCAATTCATGTTTTGATCAACAATAATTTCAAAAATTCATCAAGTCAAGAGTAACCCTCTTCCCAGGCCAGCACAGACTCTTTTACACATAATGAACTTCATTGGTCCACCGATGACAATATACTATAGTGAAAAAAAGAAAAGAATGAAAAGAAAAAAGGGGAAGAGACTTTTAGATACCTGCAAGTGGTATGTATATGCTAGACCAGCATATGTACTCAAACTGCTTGTTGATAATGCAAGTGCTTTCTCGTAGTAGGAAATTGCTTCATCAAACATCCTGAGACAGTGATTTAAGAAATTAAGATCAGGAATACTGAACTCCACTGATGATTATCTATAATTAAGTGATACAATTATAAAGAGAGAACATTGATCAACACAGTTGATAATATCTGATGAGAAAATGCAACTTCTCATCAAACTATCAAGAAGATACCAATTTGTAAGCTAAAAACTATCAATCATCCAGAAACTTGTGAATATTTTTTTAAAAAAAAAAAGGACAATGACCAGAGGCAAATTTATCAACTTACTTCAACTTCCTGTAGGCATGGGCAAGATTAACTACAGTTGGTTCCCACATTTCACTTAAAGAGGATGGGATGAGGGCTAATGTTTTCTCAAACCAATATACTGCTTTATTATACCTGAAGCATGGATAACAATTATGCATGTCAGAATCCCTCAATTAGTGCATGAGACTTAAAATGGAAATACTGACTTTTCTAGCATTGGGCAACCCTATGTCAGCATAGATAATTGGAACATCAGTGCCCGTTTGGTTCACGGAATTGGAAGTAATGTAATGGAATATAATGATGATTACATAAATTGTTTGGTTCGTCATTAGGAAAAAATAATGAATATATATAAAAACATTTGGTTGGATTACATTGAACATGATAATATATAGGAATAATATAATGAGGGACAAAATTACTCCTTTCTACACATATAATAATGTACACGTTGGGTTCATGATAATTTTTTTCATTCCGTGCAATGCACACGCTGGGTTCATAGTAATTTTTTTATATTTAATGGTGAAAATATTATGCAGTGTATAAGTTGAATTTATGTTAATTTTTTAATATTTAATTATGGTAATATTATTTAATGAGATATCTTTATATTTTTTTAACAATGGAATATAATTTTTGAATTGGGGAATATTTCTTAAATTTCTATATTATTAATTATTTTTTTAATATTTAATGGTGGTAATTAAAATTATTTAATATTTAATCGTATTTATGGGTAGGCACTTTAGTCAATTTAAAAAATTACAATGACAATAGTGTCATTTTCATTGGATTACAGAATGTTTACATCCACATTCATTAGTCATAACAGTGTAATCCCGATTACATCAAATGATGTAATCAGAATTACAAAATGTAATCCTCTTTATATTATATAAGCCTAACCAAACACTATAATTGCACTATTATATCAGGATTATATGTCATCATCTCTCATGTAATCGAACCAAACGGGCTACCAGAGTCATGTGTGAAGAAATTGAGTGCTAATAGTACGCTGTATAAAACTTGGTCAAAGCTTCCATATTAATTAGGTTTATCACAACCAAATTTTGGTTACTTACATAACATCTAAGAATCACATGAAATGCATAAGACAAGGAAAGAGGACGGATTAAAAGGGGAGAATGTAATATAATATGGTTTATTGAAGGAAAATAGACTTAATTTTGGTGATTTGTGATTATAAAGATGGCAAATATCCTTACTCTTGCATATGGTAGGCAACAACTCCAAGTTCATTAAATACATGTGGATCCGAGGGGCAAATCGCCTTAGCCTGCAAAAAGAACTGAAGAGAAACATGCTCATGAGTGTAAGCGCAAAGATATGAAAAAGAGTGCTATTCTTTGTTCATAAAAACTAAAAAAGGGATGCTGTATGATGAGGCAATCAGTTATCTCAAATCCTACAAAAGAACTGCATGAATAACATTTGAATTTCAAACAACATAATGGACTTGAAAAGGACAAAAGGAAAATAGATCCCGCTTAAACATTGTTTGTTTTGTCATTTCTGCTAGCAACACGAACCTTGATATGATCATACTAAGATTTATGAATGATAAGTACACATCTTTGAGGTTTCTCCTTATAGGGACTATGATAGGAAGCCTGCTGTACACACACTTCCAACTCTCACACAGTAGGAGGAAGAAACAACAGAAGAGACAGTAACTTCCATGTTGTGCTGTCATTTGTTTATAAGTTAGTTATCTGAGTGTGATGTGTTCTCTGTCACCTAGATAGGATGATGAGTTGTCCAGATAAGGTTGGTTACTACGTGTTACAAAGCCAGTTATGCTCATCTACATGTGCTAGAATCAATCTAATGAATGTGTGTAAAGTATTATTCAGATCAATGATGGAAGACTCTCCTAGTGGCTTTTTCAGACAACAAGTTTCAGATTCCGGCTTATATTCTAAGAGAGATCTACTTCATTCCCTTTCTTTCTCTAGTGGCTCCCCAGCAGTTCCACAAACTTAACCCAGATCTAGAAAGACTATACTTGACAATATGTTTAGTAATAGGCACCTGCTCAGCAAGCTTATAGCTGTGAGTTCGCATGCATTCCATTCCAATGTAAAGAGTTGGCAAATGGCACCTGGAACAAGAGAATATCAAGATTTAACCTGTAAAAGAACAATTCATGCATAATAAGAGGATTTCATAATTAGAAAATGAAACACTCTTGGACACAGTACATCCAAGTGAGCTTCTTCCACAAGAATCATAAGTTAGGAAATAGAAAATGTAGTGATTTGTTATTTGGTGGAGGCAATGACTCAATAGAAGCAAAGTTTAAAGAAATTTAATCAAATTATAAGTACCGTCTTGAAGAAGTCTTTAAAAAAGTAGAGGTAAAAACGTAAGAATCGAGCACAGACCAAAGGCTAAATAAAATTTTTCACCCCCTACTCTACCATATCTAAAATTTGAAATTGGTTTTGCAGATATGGGCAGAAGAAAAAACTCAATCATATCTGAATCAAAATGTTCTAATAGCAAAAGTTGATATGCTACCCGGGAAATAAACGAGCTGCCGTGCGGTAAGCTGACATAGCTTGATCACCCTCTTCTTTAGCAGCATAAGCATTCCCATAGCCTATCCAGGCTGGTGCAAATGTTCCATCTAGACTTGTTGCCTTGCTGTATGGTAGAGGATGCATATGAACAATAAGGTTATTAATGATGTCAGGCAATAGGATACATGAAGAAAACTAACAGTACAATAAAAAAAATCGAAGTTATGCTCAGAGATAAATAATCAATCCAAAACTCAAACTTTTACATGCCACAAAATAAATTTTGGTTGATAAGTGAAATACCTATTATACATGCATGTATATGCACTACTACACTTGGGTTAATAATAACGAATAAACAAGCATGTCATATTTCTCAGCAAGGATACAGAAGTGTACAGATCAAGCATGATCCCTACCAAGGCATAACATGACAAAATATAAAACAAAATGACTGCTGCGTTGAAATTCAGGGAAATATTCAAAGTAATTATATTCCAACTATCATACTTTTAGTTAGCAAAGAAGTCAATGTCCATATTATTGAAACAATTCGAAAGCTAAAAATGATAACAGATTACAAAAAAGCTAGCATTAGATGTTTCAGGATGGGCCACATCCAACATGATAACAAGCTGTGTACCTGAAATATCGACGGGATTGGTCATACTTCTTGATACAATAGTAATAGCAACCAACCGCAAACCAAGATAAAGCCCTAAAATAACATTAAGTAACCATCACAACAGAGTAAATAATTCAACCCAATATTCAAACCTGTCAAAAATCTAGATATTCTGTTTGGATGTCAAAGATATCTTCTACAATTAGATCTCATGTTTGGTTAAAATGCTTTGGCGTACTAGTTGTTATCCAAATTATCAAAATTAAATAGAATTTCAATATGAAATATCTCCCTCAACATGCAGTGTAGTTTATGTATAATAAAGAGCAATTTGAAAGACCAAAAAAAAAATGATAACCGGTTTTTATACAAATGATACAGAGGACAACAAATGATGAGTAGTACAAGAAAATTTACTTTTGAGGATAGTCCTTCACAAGATTGCATGCCATCAGATAGAGCTCATTTGAATGTCCAAGCTCCATAGCAGCTGCCAGATGTACTAAGGTAGTCTTGTTATGGAAAGGATCCTTCTCAAGCAGACTGTAACAGTGCTGAAACTCAGTTAGTCAAGAGAGACAGGCGAAGGACAAAAAAAGCAGCAGCTATTAAGATAAAAACCACAACTGTATTGCACTCCAGTCTCCACTCTCCAAATCAGGTCCCCAACTTACACAGATGTTAACTCAAAACATTTCTGATATTCACCACACTGATTGTAGTATTCAGCTTTGCAGGCCAATAGGTCCGTATTGGTTTTCAGTGTACGCAAGAATGAAGGATTAGATTGGTCAATTTTACAACTTGTGTTCTCAAGGTCTCGAAACTTTGCTTCCACAACATTTTCCTTATCATACTGCATAACAAAGAGAAAAGCTTGATCAGTGCGCATGCACTCACAAAATCACCATCATAATCAATCAACATGATACATTGTAATGCGGAACAGGCAAGTAAAACAATTCTCCCCCTTAATATCCACTGACATACAATACAACATTCAAATTGAACTGAGCCCCAGATGTTACCTTCTTTATCAAGCATGAATAGAATGATGAAAGCCATCCGTCTTCACTACCAAATTGCAATGATGAAATCAAATTTGCTTCTGATATTCAGCACAGAGAAAAGGAAGGAGCGAACCATGTAAGAAGTGTAAGAATCACTTTGTAATTAGAAAATATATAAGTTACACCTTTCTAAACAGAAGTTGCAATGAATGAAGATTCTGATGGATTAGTTAAGAGCTTTTACCCTCCTCACACGTGAGCATGTGATTTTCAATAAGGCATTCCAGAGCCTGACATAATCACCAAATAGCCAGGAGAAAATTAGGGCATTGATGCATATGTTGAGATGCTTGAGAGCAAGGAGACATGGTAAATATGAAACTTTAAAAATTGCATGAAGAGGAAAAAATTCAAGTTGTCAAAAACTCTGCTGAAAGGACAAAATATTGAATTTATTAATTTACCGGTACTTCAAATTTCATATTAAAGAAATATGAATTTTTTGCTGTAATAACAGCCGAGTCAAGGTATATTTTCTATACAGTATACAGTCATCAACTATAGAAAGCAAGGAAAAGATTGAGACATACCTCATAGCATAAAGGGTCAGCTTTTATAGCAGCTTTGTACCTTGAACCAAAGAAAACAGAGAATATTAAGGGAGCTTTTCATAATTATGTTCGTGGAATTTTGAACACATCATAATTCAACTATTCTTCATGCAAAAAGAAGAAACAGAAAAAAAACTGCTTCTTAGGTTTAAAAAGGCTTAGTTAATTAGAAGTCCTGAAAGGAACCCACCATAATCGAGCCTGGGCACGGTTTTCTAGAGCTTCATGTGCTTTGCCTCTTAAGAAACATATTGCAGAAGATATCTGTTACAGCACATAAAAATGCATTGAACTAAGCAAACTGGCAAAAGTAAGAAAAAGAGAGTCCAACATGACGAATAAAGATATTCCCAAACTTTAACCTTAGGTATACTATGCTACCATATCAAAGAGAAGAAAATATGCAGAATTTCTTAAACAGTAACTGGGAAGCCTGGGAGGAAGTGTACAGTATTGCTTTCGCTATTGGTTTAAGAGAAACATTTAAGTTACTGCTCAACGTTGACTAGAATTGTCACGAGATCCTTGAATTTGTATGCATAAAGGCAAAAACTCATAACCAAACATTACAATTTACAAGGTAAAAGCAACCCGGAGGGAGGGCATTACATTGATCTCACGGTCTTCACCATCTTTATCTAAGTACATGACATTAGAATCCTTTGTGTCTGAAACATTGCCTTGTTCATCCACTTTAGCCTCACCCAGCATTAATAGGCATTGGTCCCATTCCTTGAGCTCTTCCTGTTCAAGAAAGCAAGTTAACACTATATAAGCAATCTGTAATATACGTTAAAAGCGATAAAGATGTGTAATATTACAACTATAAAACAATAAAATAGCTACAGTTACATCAAAGTGTTAAAGATAAAAGAGTAATGCATCATATACAAAAAACAAACGCTGTAATTAATTTCCTAAATAGCAAAGCTACTCAGCTATGCACCAAAAAAATTTCCCAATGCCACACATTCCTGTCCCAATTTATCAGAAATTTTCTGCCCGCAAAATGGAGCACCACGGATTCATCTCATGAAGGAATAAACTGGAGCAAGTGTAATGCAGGACGAAAAAGGTAACAAAAGGCATAAGCAAAGAAAAAATTCTCAAAATTCAATACTCAACAATCAAGAAGTAATGACTACAACTGACTTATCCCAATTCCCAAAAGGATTTATCCAAATACTTGTGCAAATCTCAAGTCGTCCCAACTGATCAAAATTGCATTACCTCATGATATGATAAATCATAAATATCTATTCTCACACTGCATTAGTGGAAATCATTATAACATCAAACAATCATGAATAACGACTTCTAGTTAATAGGCTATCAAGATCAGGAAATTTATTTGCAAGACACTCAAGGTCCACTATTCTGCTCAATATAAAAAACTTAAATAGAGCTTGAAGGCAAGAGTTTATTCCTACCACTATTGTTGCCAGCTCCTAGACTTTCCTGGCCATGTGCAGGATAAACCTAAAAAGTCTAATCGTCTCCAGCATATATGTAGAAGCAACCATATTCTGCTTTTCTCACCCCATTACATCAACTTATTACCTCCTTCAACTGAATAAATAATTTACCTCAAATTAATTTATCAGTCAATTGCATCATGGTAAAGAAATAGATGGTTCCTGACATTGATTGCCTCTCTATTGCCAGCCTCAACATGAAGTAAAAAGACTCAATTGGAACCTTACAGCTTGTAACAATTTTAATTATCGATGAGTATTTCACTGAAGAGAGGAATATGAAGGAAAGAGACCTAATAGCTGTAAAGCTGGAGACCTCAAACACCCACACAGCCATAACAGATTGTCAAAACGCATCAAACATGTCTAAAAAAAATAAATTTTCACTTGGACTCCAAATGTGTCTCAGACGCATGCCAATCATATCTCAAGCATGGATAAAAACTCAACAAAAAAGGGAAAAAGACGAAAGGGGAAAAAAGTAGAAAGAAGGACTGCAGAACCTTGTTGAACAATGTGGCATGTTTTTGTCTCCATATTTGAACATTCTTGATATGATTTAACTACTTTCAATTTAGTATATTTTGGTTCAAAAAAAAAAAAAGTTTCTTGGTTCTTATTATAAGAATCCCTCCAATTTGTCTCAAGCATTTATTATTTTTTCCCATGAAGTCCTTTATTACTTTGACTTTCGCTTCCCTTGTCTTTAAAATGATAATCCCTACACCAATTAAGGGGATCGAGTTTAAGATAGGAAAACAATAATTTAATGAACTTTAATGGTAAAATTGGAAATTGGAAAATTCTAAAATTTTGGATAAATTTAACAACATTAACTAAATTCAATTAAATTTCTCAATACCCATGAAGTTGCTAAAATGTCTTTAAAATAAAAACCAGAGGTAGTCTCAGTATAAGATAATAATAACATTAGAATAATGTCAGTTGTATTTTTATCTAGAAGCATGTCATTAGTAGAAAGTTTTAATTTCGAACTATAATACAATGCCAGTTGTGTTTGATGCATCACTGTAGCCCTGTCCGGGCTTCATAGCCTAGAAAGCTCCCCTCTAGTTCCAACCTTGTTTCATTGGTTTATGACAATGAGCTGCTCAAAAATGTTTGCACCCTCACTTCAGAGTATTTGGAAATACAAAAACCAGTCTTAATCAATCTCGATCATAGGAAACACGATGAAGAAGAAGATGCTAAGTCGACTACTCACACAGATACAACTGAATTGATGCCAGCATTTGGAGTAGAAGGACTTACGAGACACTTGGCAGCAAGGTAGCGGAAGCGGAGATCACGGAGAACTATCTTAGAGGCATTGAGGAGATGAAATGCACGACGGTAATGGCGGCCGAGGAAGAGGGCCTGAGCCTGCATGTAGATATCGGCGGGATCATTGGTGAAGGCGGCGACTTTGTCTGCAAAGAAGATGGCAGAAGAGTAGAGGTGCTTGCTTACGCAGTCCCTCACAACACCTCGAAGCTTCTCAATTTCTTCCTCCCTCATCTTTGATTAGGGTTTTCTGCTAACTACTGAGTGTGAAGTGAGTGAAATGAGATTTGAGTGGAGCGACCTGCGACGAGGGAGGAAATTGAAATCCAGGCGGGAGGTAGTTATCGTCATCTGCATAGTGCAGTGTTGAGTATTACTTATAGGAGTGACACTCCAACAATCCGTTGTAGTCTAGTCGGTTAGGATACTCGGCTCTCACCCGAGAGACCCGGGTTCAATTCCCGGCAACGGAACTAATCTTTTATGTTTTATGTGGGTACTGACTCGCGCCGCATTTTGAAATATCTTACTAGTCTAGTCAGGATATTTGATCCCATATATAGCAAGCGTTAATGTTAATCCTTACTGTGTTCCCCAAAAAAAGTGTTAGCTGTTGTGCTGCAATTTTGAATATAATTTTTTATTTTTACATTAAACTCAATTTTTTATAAAAAATAATTGGCTAAAGTATACTTTTAGTCTTTTAAATTTACATAAGATATGTTTTGTGTCCCTTAACTTTATAAAGTTTATTTTTGGTCCTATAATTCTAATTCCGTTAATATTGCAAATGGAAAACGCTGACGCAACAAATTTAAATAATAACGGTGTAAATTAAACTGTATAATCAAATGCTATTAATCTTAAACTTAAAATATGTGTAAATTGAAAAAAAAAATTCTAACAACTTAATGAAGCAATCAATATCAAAATCTCTATTGTATTAAAAGTTTTATTTTAATAATCTAAATAGTAAAACCTCAATTTAATTTATAGCGATTTGTCAGTCTTAAAAAATTAAAAATTAAATATACTTTATCAGCCACACAATCATCACTTGAATTTGTTGTGTCAACATTTTTTGTTAGCATATGTTAGAAATATAAGACCAAAAGTATACTTTATAAAATTAAGGGACCAAAAGTATGCTTCATATAAAATTTAAAAGACTAAAAATATACTTCATCTAAAATAATTACATTTTCCTTCTTTACTTTGCGTTATTGTGTTTAAAAAAAATTAGAATCCCCAACAAGGTTCAATACATGTTAAACTCATACCAGATTTCTTGTAATTTATAAGTTGGAAACCCTTTACCGGACATAGCATCTTATGATCTGTTATGATTACATTAATACCATTATTAATAATTAATATCATTATCATAAGTATATTTATATATAAAATTTATATTTAATCATGATACTCACAAATTACCAACTATAAACAAACGGTAGACTTATTGATCAGATTTCAAGCAATTTAAAGTACAATTCCATCTTTGATAGACCAGCAAAAACAAGTAGGGGAATGGGTTCTGTAGTCTAGTTGATTTGGAAAAAACACACTGAATAGTCTAGTGGATGATACGCACAAATCAAGGCAAAAAAAATCATGGATATGGAATCATAGATATATAATTTTTGGGGACAAGATTGAGCCTCTATTGATAAGATTAAGAAGGGTATGGGTAAAGGGAGACATAAATACTTTGCTTATGCACGAATTTAAAGAGAAAGGACATAGTCCTGTCAAGCTCAACCATGTCAACAAAGAAAGTTGAGAACCACTTTGACGAAACTCTGTATTCAGTTCATTCCAAGCTTGAAACTTTGCTACTGTTAACATCTCAGAAACAATTATAATATTAGTAAATTAATGACTAATAAATAATAATAAAAAACAATGATAATCAACTTGCTTCCCCACCAGCTATTGAACACGAAACATTGTTTAACCCTCCAAGCCTGATAAGCCCTGAAAAGTTCATTTTCATTTTTCTTCATCTTTATATCTCAAAATACTACACGTACAGTTACAATAGAACCCATAGCAACCAAGAAAACAGGATTCTGTCTTCCCAGGTTAGCTTGAGCTGCAGCAACCGACTTTCTTCAAGGCAGATACATCATTTTTAAGATCTACTTTTTCTCCTTTGACTGGCACAGTGGCATTTCCGTTTTCAGCGGTCTCAATCGCCTTCCTGCAAACAACTCGGTAGATTTGAGTCAGAACTTCAGCAAATGCATTCTCCACATTGGTGGACTCAAGAGCTGAGGTTTCCATGAAGTACAATGATTCCTTCTCAGCATAAGATTTCCCATCTTCAGTCGAAACAGCTACAAGGTGACGAAGATCGGATTTGTTCCCAACAAGCATCACAACAATGTTGGAATCTGTGTGGTTTCGCAGTTCTTTCAGCCATCTGTCGACATTCTCAAATGTTGCATGACGTGTGACATCATACACAAGAAGTGCACCAACAGCCCCACGATAGTATGCACTGGTGATGGCACGGTACCTATTAGGAACAAAACCATCAATTTTTTTAATATATGTGTGTGTATCTGGTGAGAGAGTAAAATATATACTAGACCTACTTGCCAATGTCAGTCATCCAAAAATAACCCATGACAAAGATGAATTGGTAAGCAGTACAGTGATATGATGTTCACTAAGGCGGTCACAAGAAAGGATGATTAAAATCAAGGTCAAATCAAACAGGATTCGCCGCATACCCTGAATAGGACAGCAATTCCACGTCCTCAACTGCACATTCGAAAATAATATTCGAGGCAATATGAAGTTAAAATTGCGCAAAAGATTTCTACTGTGATGATATTGCCATTTCGTTATTACTTAAGCTCAAACAACTTCCTCTTTCAGCAACTAGTCTAAATTTTCTAGCCATAAATCATAATCTGTTGAATCAATGCCCCGTAGTTTTTTTCTTTTTCTTTTTTTTGGGGGGGGGGGGGGAAATAAAAACCACCTTACTCATAAACAACAGTAGAGAATCATATTATGCTGAATTTGCAAAGACATGTTGTTATCTAAATATATTTCATCATCTGCCCTGTTCCTGATCCTTGAACCGTTCTCCTTGCCCATGCCTCATCAGCAAATTACAGGACTTCATTAATACATCCTAGAAGGTTCATATTAATATCTAGTGCTATGAAAAGAAATATGGCACTCAATGAAATCCCTAGAAAACCTAGTTTCAACCACCATCGTTGTTGTCTGGAAGACTCCACTTTCTATGTCAACTACGGATCCTCTATAGTTGTGTGATTTCAGTCTTTCTTTTACCAGTATCAACTTTTACAAGAGGGCCAGATTCAGGCAGATTACAAATTCTCTAGTACATCTGTAACAAAATTCTAACAAACAAATCACACTTGACAGACACATTTTCAATGAACGATAGCAACTTCCAGAGCCAAAACTTATTTCACTTCTTTATCAGAAGCGCTGAAAGTCTACACAAACTATGCTGAATACAGAATTACAAAGAAAATCCCAAGCCAAAACAAAAATGATTGGATAATTAAACGGATTCCCTTCACCCCTCAAGAAAAATGAGCATTCCCCCATTTTACCAGAATCCCCACTCCTTTTATTAAGAGGATAATAGTATGTTCCCTCAGCAAAATGCTCAAGAACTAGAATGGTTTGTTCAAACTTAATGGATTAGTAATTAAAATTTCCCAAAGATCAGGTCCTAATGCCTTTGTTTTCTGTTTGCCTTATAAAATCAGGCCATCCTTCAGCTCAACTATCAAGTGGTTAACCCTACCACTGAATTCAACATTCAACAAAATCCCTCCAAACCTTTGACATAAATTTGAAAAATGGCAGTTCAACATTACGTTTATGTGGGGGATTTGAGCTCAAAGAACCAAGTGATTCATATTTTCATGCTATATACCCAAGGTGATAAAAAAATATACTTTAAGTGAATAAATATGCCCAATGACAATTTCCATATGTATATCACAGATATAAAGTCAATAATATTAAACTGATCAAATTTACGGAACAGTATAGCTTATTCTAAAGAAGAAGGAAAACAATCAGATAATTTTCTGAAATTAAATTCAATTATACCTAAAAGTGAGAGATTTACTGAGCTCAACTGACAAAGGTTTCACTTTTTAGCACGGCCATGATTGACTTTGGTGCCCTAACTATTTGATACATCCACACAGCCAAAACTGATGATTTTCTATCATCAGTTGCAACTATTACATCCAAGTGTTATGTGCTATTCTATGTAAAACCGTGGCCAAAACCTTAGGTTACATGTAATAAAAGAATTGAAAAACCTTCATAAATTTCAGAATTAGTTTTATGAGATAAACCAAGAATGTTAGATGGCCTTATGATTGGTCCAATCCCACTGGCGATTTAATAAGTTAATTCCAGAAGAAGCTGACAACAATTACTACCCGTCAAGGATATATGGAATCATGATGGTAATTCCAACATTAGTGAGCGGATGTAGTTTGAACTTGGTAAAATTCAAGGATCTTTATAAACCTAAACGAACTTATTCAACTAGACAATTAATGATGAAAATTGGAGAAAATGACAAAATCAGACAAAGATTCCCAATATCAAGATCTTTCCCTTTAAACTTCAAAAAGAAGAAGACAAACAAGAGATACAAAGTCCGGGAGATGTATCAGTTACTTAATAATAAAGAAAAATAGATCTTCAGATCAAATTAACCTTCTAGAGCACTTTTTTCCCCCTTTTCATTGTAGTCGCTGTAATTTCAATTTGAAGCAAAACCTAGCACCAAATTTAGCTACCCTTTAATCAGTTCAAACTTCAAGAGCCACATATCAATATCATTCTAGCAAGTAAAGCAAGCAACTGTGGCCAATTTTAGCCAACGACTTCAAAACCACAGACAGACCCACACTAAATCCTTGTGAGCTCAAATCAAAGCAGGCACTAAGAGAGACCCAGAATAGGTTAAACAGAGAAACAAAAGGCGTAGTTGAAGAAGAAATAAGACCTTTCCTGGCCAGCAGTGTCCCAGATCTGAGCTTTGATGACTTTACCATCGACGTTCAAGGAGCGAGTAGCGAACTCAACCCCAATGGTGGACTTGGACTCGAGGTTGAACTCGTTCTTGGTGAACCTGGAAAGAAGATTGGACTTGCCCACTCCCGAATCGCCGATCAGGACTACCTTAAAGAGGTAATCGTAGTCGTCGTCTGCTCTATAACCAGCCATTGTTTTTTTCGCAGTTGGTTGGGTTCTCTTCTCTTTCAAGTGAGAGAGAGAGAAAGAAGGAAGAAAAGCGAGGAAGGAGATTTGCAGGCAGTGGCTGAGTGGTTCGGTGTAGTGTGAAGTCGGAAACGTGAAATCGTTTTAAAAAAGCGCCAGAAATTATGTGAATGAAGAAGCTCTGCTTCTCAACGGTGATCTGTATCTCGTTTACCATGATCCTCACTCATATTTTTGTTTCTGATTATTGATTATTATTAATTAATATGATCATCAACACGAACTTTATCAATGTCATCCCATCATCAAATATTCATACATCATTATCAATGCGGTTGCTGATTAATATTTACATATAAAATTTAAAATTTATAACTAGACACATTAATTATATATGAAAAATAAGGTTAACAAGCAATTTTGCGAGCGGTAATTTATACCCCGAAAGTATAAAAAAATAAACAATTTTTCCCTGACTGTCATTATAGTTAATTTTAATCATTAATTAATTAAATATGTTAAATCAGTAATTCACATGTCACCCACGTTGTTTTTGTTAAGGTGTAAATTTATTTATTAGATTATACATGGACTTTTGAAGTAAATTTATATCTTAAAAAAATAATATAAATGATATATAAAATATCAACTCAATATATTTATATTTGATCAATCAGAAGCGCAAACAGAAGCTGGAGTGTCTTTTTATTTATCAATTAAATGCACAAGATGAAACACTATTCATCAATTTATTTAGATGTTGACCATTTGAGTTGGCAAAAAATAACAAAAAAGACGGTGACCATTTGAGGAGGCATTCATTGAATATGTAAGTTATATTCTCTTTCTATGTTATGGATATGCAGCCTGCAAGTTGAGAAAACGGAGGGAAGGACTCTTTATTTCCTTCCTCCCATTTATCTCCGTATGAATTTTAACCATGACCAAAAAAAAAAAAAGAATTTTAACCATTCAAGTTATTTTATAAAATTATTATTAAAATTTTACATAAAAAATATATAAATAAATTTAAAAATATAATATTTGACCTAAACAATTCACAGTAGTAAGAAAGAAAGTAGAAAAAAACATTTAAATTTTTAGGAAAAACTAATAATTGGCCCATTTTGCCTCATTTTAAAATCAATCCCAAAATTTTGACTTTGTGCAATTTAATTGTTATAGTTTAACTATTTAAAACATCAATTCTAAGTTTGGAAAAATAATTTTATTCCTTAAATTGTTTTTCCTAAAATGCAAGACCAACATTTCAAGAAATTAAAATTATAAGAAATAAGTTACACCAAGTCAAACTTGTACTAAGTTGCAATGAATTAAAGTATAAAAATTGGGTTGCAACTGGATAAAAACTACATGAATCAGTTGATTAAAATTTTCCATATTTACTTCTAAGGGTAAATTAAATTTCAGAACAGACAATTACCGTAGGATGTTGTGTGTGTATAGTATAGGCAAGATCAATGTTGGCAGGTAGAGAGGACACAAAGCATGAAGCACACAAGTGGGTAGAGGATACTAACGGTTGGAGACCCTTAAACATGGGCAACCATATATCAATGCCCCCTCTTGAGTTTTAGGCAAAAGGTCATTAATTAGGGTGGGAGAATCAATTCTTTCTTTTCTTTTTCTGTTTTTTTTAAATTATACAGACAAAAGTTTACTCATAAGTGTTAGTATAATCATTTATATTAAAAGAACTCAAAAAATACTATCCAACGACCACCAAATTTTAATTTAAGTCAGCTAACATTTGATTCGAATAAAGAATTAGAGGAACATATAATATTGTCACTTTATTGTTTGATCCTAATGCCATTTTGACCAAAAAAAAATCAGCACACTTTACTACAAACCGTCTCCAAGTAGTTAATGTTATTAAAAATGAAAGGAATTGATATTAGCCAAATAATTTATCCATTTATTGGTTAGGAGTCAGGATTGATAATCTAATTTGTGTAATTAGAAGTTGACCATTATTTTGCCTTGTAAATTATACATGTGCCTTCCTCGTGATTGACACTATAATGTGAAAAGGGTCAAAGAAGCAGACAAAGAGCTTGTTTGGGAACACATTTATTAAGTAAAAAAGCTCATTTGAAGCTCTTAATCACCCAAAAGCTCATTTGATATCTTAAAGAAGTGTTTGGGATCATTGTTGCTCATGATGGGCTTTTTAAGAAAAAAGAGTTTTTTCTTAAAAGCTCATTTTTTTAGCTTCTTCTACTAATGAGCTTTCAATTGGGCATCACCTAAGCAACTTTTTCCTCTTAACTTCATATGCTATATTTTTCCCTTTTTTTGAAAAAAAAAACACTCATTGCTTCAATTTTTATTTTTTAATTTAATTTGTTTCAGTGGGATTAACAAATTTTGAACTGAAAAGCTGGCACCAAAATCAATGACGGAAAGGGATAATCTACTAAGCTAAGTAACTAATTATATATATATATATATAATATTCAACAAGGTTTATATGCTTTTCAATTATTTTTCATCTAAACGGAATTTTCCAATACTAATCCAAACAGGTTCAAAGTTAAAAAAAAAAATATTTCTCCCACCACCAATCCAAACACAAATCACTTTTTAAAAAAAAAATCACTTCTCCCATCGCCAATCCAAACACAAATCACATCTACAACCTGACTTTTTTTCAATCTGGCTTATGTAAAAGCTACATTAAAAAAAAGACACTTCTCCACTACATTCACAAACAGGCACAAAATATATATTGCACGTGAAGATCTTTTATATGATTTTTCATGCATGGGATACATCTACATGTGCAGCCTAATGTTCTCATTTGTCTATTTCTTCCCATCAAAATTCAATGCAGGTAAATTTTAAATTAAATATTATAGAATTGATCGTGGTAGCAAGAGATAAAAACGTTCCTATGATTTATTCTCTCTCAGTACGTAGTTGATTCATCCATACTCATGGGATTACAATGTTATTATTTGCTTCTTCTTCTTCTTCTTTCTTTTTAAATTAGAGAGATAAACACTAATAACTTAAAATTATATATACAAATGGGATCAAACTCATAGCAACGAGCTTCTATGCCACTAAATTATAAAGTTATATGATCATGATTACTCCTACTTGCAATAGTACAAAATATGTGATTTAAACCCTTTTTTTAGATCGTTTATGGAAGATGAAGTTTAAAAAGTATGATACGTGATATTTTTATAAAAACAATAAATTTCTTAGATGGAATATTTTAATATGAAGTCTAAAAGATAATATCTTTGTCAGTATTACGTAGTAATTTAATTTTTTTATTAAAACGAGTCTTATATTAAAAAATAGAAGGAGTTTATTTTAGACCGTTTATCCACTCAATTACGTAGTAATTTAATTTTTTTTATTAAAATGAGTCTCATACGTAGATTCAAACAAATGAAGTTGATCCTCCAAGTACCTATGCAAGATGCCCTTCTCCTTATCACTGTTACGTCCACTGCTACATCATCTTAGTTTATCATCATTTTGCAGTAATTGCATAAGATTTTCCACTAGAAATAGCGACAGAAGCAGAGATCGACGACGCAAAGGAAACGAAAGGCAAGGAAGAGGAGGCAAAGGAGGGGAGGGGAGAAGAGCAGAAGAAGTAATAGATAATGAATTTTGAAGCAATATTATATTATGAGAGCCAGATTGGACTGGCCAGTCCGACCACCAGTCGTCTATCTTAACGGCTCGATCAATGTGTGTCATCCGTCTGAGAGTTTAAGCCGTTTCGAACTACTTTGAACCACCATTTAAGCCGGAATCAAGATTAGAGCTAGAACTTGGAATAGTTTCAAGAAAACCAAACGACCTAATGCTTCTACTAAAAAAAAGGTCTTCCGCTCATATCTCACACCGAGAACAATGTTTTGAAGCCGCCTTCTTTTTTCTTTTTCTTTTCTATTACTGAAGGGCATTTCTGTCATTTGTTTCAAATTTCAAAATCTCAATTTGAGTTCTTTCACTTAGGGTATGTTTGGAAACTCATTAGAAGGGGTTATAAGCTTATTTGAAGGGTAAAAGCTCATTTGACATCTGCAGACACATTTGTGAACACGTTAACTTTCACCGAGCTTTTAAAAAAAAAGCTATTTTTTTATAAGCTTATTGAAGTAGCTTCTGGCTTTTTTTCACTGGGTTTAGAAAAAAAAAGACACTTCTCTCACTGTCAATTCAAACACAAATCATATTTACAATATGACTTTTTTTCAATTTGACTTCTGTAAAAGCCACATTAGAAAAAAAAGTCATTTTTCCACCGCTAATCCAAACAGGCACTTAAATGAGATTATTAATATTCAAAGTATCTCTATGTCATTTACTATTTTTCAGGTTCTTTTTGTGTCATATTCCTTTTATTATTTTACATTTTTTTTTACATAATTGCAACTTTATTACTCTTTTTGACACCGAATATCGTGCACAGCATCAAATTCCTGACGTGTTTAATATTATATCAGACCGAAACATCATATCAGTTATCATTATTATTGTCTCTCTGGGTCCTTGGTTCCCTTGGCTTCAATGTCTCTGTCAGTGCCCTCTTCATCTTATTCTTCTTCCTCAATATCATCGTCCCCGTCGCCGTCAGAAGAGACCAACACGACGTCGTCGACGACAGCAACCTCAACCCACAGAACTCAGATGGTATCAAAGTCGGTGTCAGAGAGGCTTCTGGGGAAGTTCTTCGACGCGTCTCAGTTCGATTTCGATTACCGGCAGAGTGGGCTGTGGTCTCCTCCGGTCAGAAGAAGCGTGTACTTGGCGTCGCCGGCCGGCAACATCATCCACTCCGACGATCAACTCTTCAGAAAACTCAAGAAAGCCAGTAGTGTTTGGAAGCAGAGACGCCTAGCTTGCTTTACTGTATGTCTGTTTCATAATCTTCTTCTCCTCAATTCTCATTCGCTTTCTTCTTCATCGTTATCATAATGGTAGTGAAGTTAATTATATATATCAACTTTCAGTTAAAGGATTGCATTATTTAGGTAAAATCATTTTTTACTTACAGAGGTCTGTGAGATTTTTTTTTCTTTTAAGTAAATGCTGGATAGCATTAATTGATCATAAGCATCGAACAAAGCAGTTTAATTACAACCTATCCTCGTTCAGTCTATCAGAGATTTTAAGAAAACCAATCAAATTCATTTGATAAAAAATTATAATATAATATTAATAAACTCTATCCCTTCGTATAACATAAAGATTACTCAAATTTTTTACTCATGCATCTTATAAATCTAAAATATTTCAATAACTCTGAGATCATAAGACTAGCTATTAGGATATAAGATGATTTACATTATTGTAATTCTTAAGTAATTTTATATTAATATTCGATTTTTTTTTTGTATAATATACCATCATCGCCATATGAGGGTATAAATTAAGATTTGGTGATTTTAAAATATTACAATAGTAAAGTAACAACTTCAATATCAACAGGGTTAAGTTTAATAAAAGAAATTAATTTTTCACAACGTAGGAAATCAATATTTAAATTCTTGTTAGAAGACGTATCTACATTTATTACTTAATAGTACTTCAAACATGATTGTCTCTAATAGAAAGGTACTTATGCCTTAAAAAAAATTAACAACTTCAACATTTTGAATAAATTTAAAATTTTTATTTGTAGATGCTTTTCATCTGATGAGATGTGCTTTGTGCAGGCTTTTATGTGCTCATGAAGTTGAAGGGTGATAGAGAGGAAGAAATATAAACCAAACTCTCTCCTTTTAAGATAAAGTTACGTTCTGTGATATCTCTGTGATCAATATAATATGCAAGTGATGATCTCATCTTAATTTACTTGTCTTGGTTGTGCGTGTGTGGGTGCATGTGGGCACTACACAACTTTTGTGACAAAAGATGTGGTCCAACCAAAATCATGAGCTACCTATTTAATATTTGGAACAAGCCCCCACAAACAATATGATTCGGTTTTCTTCTTTTTCTTTTTAATTTAGATCATTAGATTAAAATTTCAACGATTTAAATTTAATATATTATAAAAATATTGTTATTATAAAAAAAATTTATAATAATATTATTTTTATAATAAAAAAAATCTAAACCCTTAAGATTTTAATATAACGATCTAAATAAAAAAAAAAAAGAGAAAAACCGGTCCCAAACAATATATATCCTCTAGATAGTAGTAACCAGTGTATGTGAAATATTTTACAAGTTACCACTTACCACGTGACCAACCCCTTGTACTTCTTCATTTCGTTATATGTAGTAATAATACATTAATTTACCCCACTTTGATTTTAATTTCTGCTTTAAGGTCTGTTTGGTATCATAGATTTGGAAAGAAGGGTGAGTAAAAATTTAGAGTTGGATTTAAAATAATTAAAAAAATAGGGTTAAAAGATTTTAAATTTTTTTTCTCTTTTATCTTACATTTTCTTTTCATTAAAATTTTACAATCTCATTTCTCCAATTTTTTTAAATTCAACTCATAAAATTTTTCCATCCCTCACCTCCAAATCCTTCATACCAAATAGCTCTTTAAGCAGAGCTTGTTTGGTTTAGCTTATGATTATGCATAAGCCTGATTCATATAAATCGAGACAAAACTCCTCTATATATTTACCTTGTAGATTATAAAAATTACTTCGTAGACCGTAAAAGCTACTTTGTATATTATAAATTATAATTAAAAAATACTTTTAAAAATTACAATCGATATTCCAAATAAAGTTTGTAAAGTGGCTAGTGTTTCCACCTTGTGTTATGGAGGTCCCAGGCTCGACCCGGCATTGGTACATTTGTGTGGGCGTATGTTTACATTGACACGCCTATTTTACTCAAACCATAACTAGAAAGTCTTAATTCCAACATCTGTTTTCAGTGAATGTATGTAGAAAGCTTTTTGGAAAAATTATATTCAGATCCCAGATAATAGGAAAAATAAAAAAATTGTCCCTTCATATTTCAAAATGAAAAAATGGTCTCATTGATAACTCCAAGTACGGGTCATTGACAACTCAATAAGTGCTATTAACAAGTTATTGAGACTATTTTTTCATTTTGAAATCTGAAGGGACCATTTTTTTTAATTTTTTTCTCTTATTTAGGACCTGAATATAATTTTCACAAATTTTGTTTAGTCTATTCTAAAACAGACGCAAATAGTTTAACTTAATCACCCATATTTATGTCCCCAAAAGTGCCCTAGAAGTGTCTTATAAAAAAAAAGGAATGAGTTGTTTAAATAGGAATTATATTTATTTAAGAACTCTGTGTTGTTATGAGATTTGCAAAATTTCTTGTAACAGATAATGATCTACGTCTTAACTATATGTATTCGCCGCTTATTATTGTTATAGATCAAATATTGAATTATAAGAAATCAACATATATAGTAGGGTTTTTAATGATAAACAATTTTGATTGGCACTGAGGCTTTTGAGTGAGAGGTCAGATGTAAAAGTCGCCACAAAAGGAGAGAGACCCAGTTTTATTAAGTTGTGATTCCCTTTCTAAAATAGCTAAGCTATATATATATATATATATATAGCAGCATCTGATTCCTTTTCAACCCAGACAAGTAACGTGTGTGTTTGTGAGTCTTGTGAGTCCATTCAAATTGGCGAAAGCTCTCTTTGATAAACACGTAGATACGCAAAGCAAATCCTTTGCACGTAATATGCTTCTTCCTATATGGTCTTTCGCTTTTACTTAATGGTAAGAAAAAGCTTAAGGTATCCACGTTTAAATAATGGGAGAAGGACATATAAGAACCCCTAAAATATGAGAATTTCAAAATGGTCTCCCAAGGACTATTCTGAAATGAAGTTTTTTATTTTTAAAATGACTTAATTACCTTTAATGAAATTAGCTGTCATTTGATATGTTTAAAGTTGTTACTTATTAAATCGTTATTATCATTTAGTCAGAAATTTTTGTTAAATTAGTTGTCACTACCTTAAAAAGTTGTTATTTGTTAGACTATTGACATCATTTTATTTTTCATATCTTAAATTAAGGATTTAGGTAATTACTTTTACTATAAAATTTAATTTAAGATTTCATAAACACTTCACAGTTATTAGGCTATTTCGAGGGCCGATTAAATTGAGATTTACGGATTTTGGGATATTTTTGTGTCTCTCTCCCTCAAATAATGAATTTGAAGATATTTAATTAATACCACCCCAGTCCTTAATTATATAAGATGAAGTTTGTAGATCAAATTGATCACACGTTATGTTCATGTTTTCATGGAATTCTTAATGAAGGGTATCTAAAAATTGTGTATTTTCTTGATAAAAGTAAAGCTAAATTCAAAATGCCCGAAGTCATGATGATTTAAAAAAAAAATTGTGTTCAAAAAATGTGGATGGCAAAACAGTGACAGATGAGGGACAGATGTTTCAAAAGAAGGAGAAAGAGGCAGAAAGAATATACACTGCAAATTATCCTCACACAATATATATAGCTTTGTCTTATTCCTCTCTCTTCCAACATTCCGTTCGTCTTCTTCCTCTCTTCACTTAGATTCCCTTCCAATATGCACATTAATAATGCTACACTACTGCAAATCATATATCCTTGCATGTGAATCTCTTCTTTTTTAACTCTTAGTGATAGATCAGTCATTTTCTTGGACCAGCTTTTATTTGTATTATTACTATTTAAAGTTTTTTTTATATATTCATTTCAGGGCCTGCGATAGTTTGTTTAATTAAAGATTTTATTGTGGTAAACACATGGTTATTAAACCTCGACTAACCACTAAACCGGTTAAGGTAGTGACTCAAGGATGAGTAGGTTAGAGTAAAATCAAACCGGAGCTAACTGAAGGTTAAAATCAGTGAAAAAGTGAAGATTTCATAGTTAGTAATATAAAATTATGAGGCATGCCCTGATTCTGGTGAGCCCCGAGACTCAACTTACCTAAACTTTCCTTTATAAAAAAATTGAAATTCTAATAAAATAAAAATAATTAATTTATTTTTTTTTAATAAAAAATATTGAATTAGTCAAATTGGCTGAACCGGATTGGTTAGATGATCATTTTGCCGTTTTTCAGCTCAACCGGCTAGTTCAATCCGATTTTAATGACTATGGTGAAACTCCAACTTCACTCTTACTCCCAACAATTTTCTAATGTTCAACTAACCAAAATCACTTTTTTTGGGTAGTTTTACAGTAGTGTCGTTTGATGAATATCATTGAGTAACTATGGTAAAGAAAGGGATTGAGATTGATGATGATAAGTCATTTTTATAAATTTTATGCAACAATTAATATTTTTAAATAGTGTCACTTAATTGGATGAATATTGTTGGGCAGTTACGTACGGAGAAGAAATGGATTGAAAATTATTATTAATTAAGTGTTATATTTGCATCCAGTTAAGGGAAAATTTCCTCAGGCCCCAAGGGCATACAAAAATATATAAAAAAAAAGTCTCGGTATAGATTTATTTATGACTTGTCAATATAGTCATATATACTTATCAAAAAAGGGCTGCTTTAGTTAATATATATAAACTTGCTAATAGTCACTATATGACTTATCAATATAGTCGTATATACTTATCATTAAGGTATGTTCACATTTGAAATCTGTCTCACTGAGGTCTGCAGAAACTTTTTTGATAGATGATTCAGCATTGAGACTTTTTTAATAGAGGAATCTATATTGAGATTTTTTTAAAATATTTTTCTGATCCTCGAGACCTGAGTGAGATCTTCCCTTTAATTAAAGCTGATTGTAGATAGATGGGGTAATTTTTTTTTTTTTAAATACAAGTGATAGTGAGATCAAACCTGCCACATTGGAATTGGGGGTTTTGTTGCAAGCTTACAAGAATCCCACCACTGCCAGCTATTAATGTTGAACTGATCGGAATCATTCAAGGATTTCATTTATATTGGTCGAAAGGTTATATAAAAAATTTCTTACTTTCAGATTGCACTGAGACTATTAATTTAATTAGTTCTCAGGGGCTGTGATGCTAGTCATCTCCATTTATTGATATGGTGGAGGAGACTATTCCCTCTGTTTTGATATTGCCTTGTTAACCTCTTTTTAATTATGAGATATGTTATTCAGTACTATTCATCAAATCAAACCTGCGATCTAAGCGACAGAGTGCTGCGAGGCCATTAGGCCAATGACAATAGAGTAATATTTAGACAAGCAACTAATCTTAACCAATTTTCTTAATTTGTGTAAATTGATATGTGTAGTTATGGAAGCCACGTTTGTTCATAAAAAAATGCAGTTTTTACGTGTTTGTGTTCTCTCAAATTTTGTACTGTATCACACAAGAAATTAGAGTATATTCTTTATTTTTTGCCAACCATAAGAACTTACATTCAAGCACTTCATTATATATATGTTATATTATTCAATATTGAAAATTTCAATATGTCATCAACATATATATTATGAACAATACGCATTTCCAGTATATTATTATTTTTCAAAGGATTTTCCTTATTGAATGAGGATAATTATGGAAATAAATAAATTTCAGACTATTTTAACCATGTTATTAAATACTCCTTGTTATTAAGATATATTAGAAAAGTTGATCTTAGTCTCAGATATAAGACATAATTTTTGTATTGGCTAATATTTTTCTAATTTACCCTTAATGATGTTGTCTCAACAATAATTAAGTAAGAGGGGAAATTGGAGAATTAAGGAAGATGATTAAGATATTTTAAGAAAAATATGTCATATTAAGTAAATATGTCTTATATTAAGGATCGGATGGAGTAATTTTTAGCTTAGGGTTAAAGAAATTACTCACTCCGGTCCTTAATATAAGATATATTTACCTTATTTGATTAGATTAAGAAAGATAGTTAAATTAGTTAATATATGATATGTATTTTTTGGGGTTCATATGTTAACATGATCTTTAACTTTTATTAAAAGTGCAACCGTAAACATAAAATATTCTTCGAGCAAAAGCAACCACAAACTCTTAAAATTGGGACAAAACCGTTAAACCCAATTAACTTCCATATATTACAATGGATAAAATTAGTTTTTTTGTCCCTTAAAGTTTTCACTCACTTATAACTTAGACTCTAGAGTTTGACTTTGCATCACTTAGCCTTGGATTTTTGACTCACTTGCAACTCAACTCCTAATGTTTTTGAGTCATCCTATGTGGCAAAAAATATTAAAATACTATTAAAAATTGCTTAGGTTTGTTTTACATAAAAAAACAATGTTTTCATCCCCATAAACTTGCATCCCCCTCCGCCTCTGTTTTCCAAAAATCTCATTAGGCATCCACGACATCCATGATAGATTCTTCTAAAGCATTAGAGGACAACGAACAACTCAGATTGGAGAAAAGGTTGAAGCCACTTATGATGTTGGTTAATTTTTTTTTAAATTTATATAAAATCCACTTAAAAAAATTGTAGTAGTAATTTTAACATTTTGTTGCCACATTGGATGACTAAGAAATATCAAAGACTGAGTTTCAATCGAGTCAAAAATTTAGGGATTGAGTTATAAGTAAGTCAAAATTTTGAAAGTCAAAAGATTAATTTTCTCCATTGGAATAGATGTAAGTTAGTTAGGTTTAACGGTTTTACCTTAATTTTAAAAGTTTATTGTTACTTTTACTCCAAAAAATAATTTATCGTTACTATTGCACTTTTGATAGAAAGTTAAAGGTTATTTTAGCATTTTAACCATATTTTCTAAAACCCCCAGGCATCTTCTTTAATTCTTTCATTCCCCATCCTTCTTAATTACTTTTGAGATAATATCGATAAGGGTAAATTAAAAAAATATTGATAAATTTAAAAATTATATTTTATATTTAGGACCAAGATCAATTCTCAAAATATATCTTATAGTAATATTAAGGACTGAAGGAGTAATTTTCAACTTGAAAAAGACCGGATTGGACTCGGCCCACAAGTTAAAGAAGAAAAAAAAAAAACACTTTGATTACAGTAACGGGAATAGAACCCGCGAACCAAGTAATGGATCTCAAGGTCAGCTAGAGGGCGACCCGGAATTGGAGAGGTTGGCGGGAAAATGAGAGCGGGAGGGAAAATAACGCAACTTTAGAGCAGAATCAGAATTCAGTAGAATTTTTCGCTTCGATTGTTCGTGCCGTAGTCTTCTTCTTGATAGCCCATGCGATAATGGCACAGACAGAAACCCTAGGTATTCTCGAAGATATTGAATCCCTCGTCTCGGATAAGCTCCAAGTGGTAACCCTCTCTCTCTTTCTCCCACTCCGTGCACTTTCCCGTTTTGCGCGGATATACTAGGATTTTATACTACTCCAACAATTTTACATTCACGATTTTCAGTCATTCTTCTTGTGACTTAATATATTTGGGTTTAAATTATTTTATTGGGTTTGTATTTTGGAGGGTTTTGTTAGAGTTTCCCTCCCTCGTCCTAATTTATGTTATTTAGTAGAAATGTTAGAGTCCTTTTGGTGTTGCAATATGATGCTGAGAGTGAATCAAGGATAAAGCTGTTATGATCCGATTGTAAGGTATGTGAATATTGAAATTGTGATCCTAACGTGGGGTTTATATGCACTATGGACTCTACAATCCCTGAAGATTTTTCTCACAAACCTGATTTTTGGGCCACAATCTTCCTGTAAAACCTGAAATTCTAGATGATACTGAGAATGAATCAATGGTTTTCCCATTGTTATGATCACTCGTTATACAATAATTTGTTTGGTAAGTGTACTGTATGACATCTTTCAGGTATCTTACAAATGGCTAAGTCGCAATTATATGGTGTCATCTAATGCTGCGAAGAGGTAAGCATTTCTTTTTGTTCTTGTTTAAAAACAATATATCGGCAGGACTTCTGTTCATGCTCTCAAGGCGTGATTTTACGAGTAGTTGAAAGTTTGATTTTTGAAATATATATAGGTTGCTTCAGGAGTTTGTTCAAAAGCATGGAACTGGATTTGAAGTGATATACAAGTTGTCCGGCTGGTTAAAGAATGATTCTCCAAGTTACCATGTAAGGCTTGTTACTGGCCCCAAGCTTGCAGGTATATTCATTCTGCTACCTTTAAAAACACTGGTTGTTCTAGATTGTGATGGATATTCACCTCCAAAATATATTCAGATTAGCAGTAATCTGGTTGAGTGTAAGTCTAACTTGATAACTACAGGGAAAATACCAGAAAGCGCAGGTTGTTCTAGATTGTTTCACTTTGACTGTGTCCACAGGCATTAGAGTACTCCTGTTATATATCATGGTCGGGTTGTATTCAAGTATATATCACATTTACTTGGTTATATTTGGCTCCTTTTGTGCTGCACCCCCTCAACTAAAATTATGCCTTGAAATTCTAATCAAATTAACTGTGCAAATGTTTGGGTTGAAATGGATTTTCTGTGCTTATATTACTAAACTCTTATCCAATGCACTACAAAAATTAACTCATCTCATATATTATGGCGTCATATTGTCTTTACTCTGCTTATGATTCTTTTATTTTCCATTTTCCCATTGAGGTTATGGGGTCATTTGGTAACTGATTCTACAAATCCTAGATTAGTTTAGTAAATTTAGAATAGATTCTTATCATTCTCACTTGTCACTTGACGTTAACTGCTTAGTTAAGCTATTCATTTTACTTCTAAAATGGAGTGGTTTGTAAACATTTAGGGCTAAGAATGATGTGGAACTAATATTAGAATCTCATTTATTTTTTATGCAGAAGCACAAAAGGAATTTGATGGTAATTGCTCAGTTCAGGTTTATAGTGTGCAAGCTAGCATTCCAAAGGATCCAGCTGTGATTTGGAATGCAGAATTTATTCAAGCGGAGGAGCTCTTCAAGCAGCCTTCCTCAGTAGACAATTGTTTGAGAGATAACAGGTGGGTGCATTGTGATATTTCAAATCTGGATATTTGGTGTTTCTAATGTTCTAAAGTCTATTTGTTAATAGTTATTGATTGTCAAGTTCACCAATGGACGTTCCCAAAATGGGTATCGGATTCTTGGGTTGGGTGAATTCAATAACAAGGGTCTGTTGGAATTGAACCACTGTTTGAGACCCAAGATTCTATTTTATTGTCTATCCTTTCACCTTTCACATTTTTCCTATTTCTTATGAAGGAATAGATTGTTTTACTGGTATGACTTAGATGTCTTGTATTTCTTGAAAAAGTTATTTGATTGATGGGATTTGGTATGATACTTGTGAGATCAATGAGATTCTAATATATCTTTTCTTTTACAAATTTGGGAAAAATGTTTTTGAAAACTTACCTTCTTTTTAGATCAACTAGAAGAGACAGCTTTAAAATTGAATAATTTCTATGACCTATTAAAATGAGTTTATTACCATCCAAATTTTTTGGATCAATATTTAATAAGCTGTCCCAATATTAAGATCTCGATCTTCTGGTGGACGCCTTATAGGGACTAATTATTGTCAGTTTCAGTTCATAACGTTCCTAAATTTCAGCAAAGAGTGCACCCAATTGAAGTTCTGTTAATCAAATCTCACTCTCCCCATTACTTATTGTTCTTTCTGTGCACATGCGTGATATATCAGTCCTTGAATATATGATGTCCTTTTTAATTTTTTCGTTACGATTTGGAGACATTTCTGGGGCTCTCTCAGTGCTGACTTCTATATTTATTAGGTTCTGTGGTATTTCAAATTCTTTGGTTCATCGGAATGTGGACAGCACACAATCATTTCCTACTGCTCAACAAGCAAAACCTGCAGCAGGCCTGGGCATCCAGGGATCCATTCCCAAAGTTGCTCCCAAATCACATAATGGGGTGAAAGATGTCAAAAGTGAAAGCCATAGTACAGTAAGTACAAGAACGTCTGAGCATGCCAATAAACCTGAAGATAAAGAAAAGGCCTTCTTCCCCTTGGCCACAGGAAAAAAGAAAGTGCAAGCTGATAAAAGCTCTGCTGCTGGAGGTTCATTAGCAAATTTTTGGACTCGTGCATCTGCAAAACCTAATCCTTCCTCTGTGCCTGTAGAGAACAGTAATGTGGTGTCAAATTCTGTTGGTTTTTATTGCAGTTTATTCCCTTTGGTTTGATTTTGATCTTCAAATTTTTTTAGTGATGATAGTAATAGCAACATATTGTTAGTACTGAAATCTTCCCCCCCCCCCCAAAACAAAAAGTTGCTAGTGCAGATGCCCAAATCAGTGCTTGTGAAGCAGGAGACGGTGGCTGCAGTGATAACGATAGTCAAGATTTTACATTGAGGAAATCATCTGCTAGTGAACGTTCCAGAAAAAGGAGAGTTGTCCTTGATTTGTCAGATGAAGATGAGGAAGATGTTATTAGTCTAGCATCACCTGAGTTACCAAAAGGGCAGACATCTCAGGATCTCAAGCATGATGATAAAGGTTCATTAGAGAATGGCATTTCAAACAACAACATGCAGATTGACAAGAAGTGCAAGGTTAAGGAAGAGAATACAAAACAATCACCAAGAGAAGATGGTTCAGTTATCAGCAAGTGCACAAATATTGGGAAGACATCTGCTGGCAAGACTCAAAGTTGTGCTCCTGAGGTTACTGTAAATAAGAAGGATAATCCAGACAATACCATTTCTCTTTCACCTAAGAGGAGGAAAGTGTTAAAGACAAGGATTGATGAACGCGGGAGAGAAGGTACTTGTATGCATAGATGCATTATTTCCACAGTGCAGCCTCCATGTTACCTCAGGATGAGCTATTGTTATACATGAATATGATAGAGTAGCTTGTATTTTCACTTTTTTGAAATTAAGGGCAATTTTTTAGTTCTTTACCATGAACCTTACACCTGTACTTTATGCATGCTTTGGGGGTTGTTTATATTAAAATCCCAAGCGAATTTCATTATCCATAGCTCATTATTTGTATATTTGAATGGACTCGACCCATTCAAGCAAGCGAAACATAGAGAAGGGCATAAAAGGGAGTGAGAGGGGGAGGTGGGAGATAATGATGATTTCTTTTCTTTTCTTTTTTGGGGTGGTGTGGGAGGAGGGGTTTCGAGAATGGCTGGAAAGGGTATTTGAAGGATAAACTGAGAAAAGATAAATTAAGAATTCTATAGAGAAAGTAATGAGAGCTGGCCTCTTGAAAGCTAGTGATTGACTTGCTTCTTTTGTCAATGTTGTGTTGCGCTGAAATGTATGTTTTTCTGAGGTTGTACTTGAGTGATTCTTGTAAACACTTTTTGTGATATTGGTGTGATTTGGGTGATAAAGCTGCTGTCCAAGGATTGATTTCTGTTTCAATGAGTATTAGTATTTTGATTGTTATTCCAGTACTATATGGCAAGGATCCTATTGTTATATAATGTTATATGCATTTTGTTTGCATTTTAATTTTTCTCCAGTAACGGAAGTTGTCTGGGAGGGGGAGGACACAGAAGCAAAGAAAGCTGATAATGCTACCGTAAAGAAAGAAGACAAAGATGCATCTACCACTACTGCCAACAGGTTAGACTTCATCCTTTTTACTTGTTCGTTTAGTCATTGTAAGAGAGTATAAATTTTTGTCATTGATTTGACTAGTACACTGATTTTTTTGGACCACACTCTGCCTCCTCGATGAATAAGGAGGAAGATTCCATGAGTTCGAAATCTCATTTGGAATGCTTTGAATGCCATGTTTGTTTTTATTTAAATATGCATTCATTTTACCAGAAACAGTGTAAATTATTCAAGGGTTTAAACAAGCCAAGTTACTCAACCATTTAAAGGTCAGTTAGTCTTGAGAAAACAACTATATATTTACTCAGTTTTTTATATGAAGATATTTAACGTATTTATCATATAAAAAAGCCACTTAAATTGTGATTTTCCTCTTTTATGAACAATTTAAGGATATACATCAGTGATTCGGTTCTCCATCTTAGACAACTTCGGCAGCTAGAACTCTATAATTTGAGACTCCTTTCGTGCACTTTAACCGGTTTCTTGGTTTATACTGTTAATATCTCCATGTGTTATGCTTTATTTCCATGATTGAACTTATTAAGAATGAATTATTTCGCCTCGAAAGGGGAACCTTAGTCCAATAAAAAAAAAAGAATGAATTTATTTATTCATTGGGTCTGAAATTCCAGGGCTCCGGCAGCTAAGAAGTCATCAGCAAATACCACTTCTAATCCTACTGGGAAAGGAGGAAACAATAAAGCAGGAAAGTCAAAGGATCCTAAACAAGGCAATATTCTTTCATTCTTCAAAAGGGTCTGAGAGTTTTGGAGAGAATCATCACTCGGGAAGAGACTCTGTTCTTTTAGCAGGATCATTCTCAATGCAAGTCTCTTAATGGTTGTGCCGTTTTGCAGTCTTCAGATATGTTTCTCTATGTGGGTTGCTAGTCTTAACAGTTGATGTGTATGGTTTCCTTACACATGTAACTAATGCATCGAACTCCCTTGTAAGTGTGTAGTTGTTGGCAATCCAGTAGTTGTCATTGACAAAATGATGAGCCAATCTCACCAAGTGTAGTGTGATTCAGTATTCTTTAAAAGTTGAATCACTGGGGGAAGAAGCTTGAGGCATTTGAGATGTCTGCTTAATATGACATAGAATGCTTGCAAATAGAGAAGTAGGGGAAAATAGTTTACACCAAAGACCTTTGGGTTAGGTTTGGGGTTCGATCCCAATTCAAGCAAATATGCCTGCCATCCAAACTTAAAAAAGGGTAAAATACTTTATAATGCAAAAAATGACTAGCAGAGATGATTTTAAATTATCATAGGCAATCGTTTAATTGGTTACGTAAAGAGTTAGGGAGTCTATGGAAAAACGAGATTCTTTCGCCATTCCATATTTCTTTCTTTTCTTTTTTCTTTTTTATAGTTTCCCCCCACTATGGGTCTTATACTTAATAGATTATTAAATGAAAGTTTAAAAAAAAGCAATAATGTGCATTTACATTTAATATTCTTTTATAATGGGATTTAGCATTTTGGCTGGCATTTGGTCTACTATTCTACTAAGTCGCAAATTTGCAGCCTTGTCTCGAGTAGACACTGCATAGGGACACTTATTTAACACCATGAAAAGTAAATTATCTGCAGGTTCCAGACAGGGTCATTGTTTTTCGTCTGATCAGTTTTCAATTATCTTCCTAGTAAGGTTTGTTTTCTAGATTTGGGATCTAAATCAACTTTTAAAGATTGAGTTAACCTGGAAAAAGAAGCAAAAAAAAAAAAAAAAAATTGATCGAAGTACTATTGAAAATATTGGCATACACGTGAAGAACATAAAAATTCATGGAGGGCAACAGGCGGAAGCAAACAACTCCAATTCTCACATTCACTGCTCTTCCCCATATTCCGACGAACCCATTTATGTACTGCTGCTACTATTCGTGGAGATACATAATTTTACTTTGGTAGGCTTGATAATTCTTGCCCACAAACTTGCAGCTTCGTTGATATGTAGCAAAATCTAATTCAATAGTGCACAGATGACAAATCATAGGTGCTTCTAGATTTAACAAAAGATGGATGCTAGAGTGACTTCGGTAATGGACCAAAGATGTACACCTAACTGTATTCTGTATGTAATGTAATATGGCATTTTTTTAGCATTTGGTCATATTATTCTGCAACATCACGAATTGCAATTTGTAAACGTATCTCAAGGCGGCTAGATAGAGACATTTATTAAACACGTCAAAACAGTAAATTGAAGACCCTCCTTCCACTTCGATTCATTGGTAACGAGGCGATCATGCGAAGCGAACCAGAGAAATGCCTTGCATCTATCTATGTGGTACGTTCAGCTTCCAAAGCTGATTTTTAAGACTACCTGTCAAGGGAAGAATAGGCAGATTTTTAAGAGAAAATGCCTGTTTTTATTGAATTTTCATCTCAAAACATCTTTTTATCCAAACGAAGTTAAAAGGGAGTAACTTTAAGGTTTTGTTTGACAGGAGGGAAATGGAGTGGAAGGGAGGAGAGGAAAAATTTTTTTGAGTTAGATTTTAAAAAATTGGAGAAATGGGGTTATAAAATTTTAATAAAGAAGAGATATAAAATAAAAAAGTAAGAAAAATTAACTAAAAACTTTCAACCCCACTTCTTCAATTTTTTTAAATCCAAGTCATAAAAATTTTATTCCCCTCCCTTCCCCTCCAAATCCCTCATACCGAACAACCCCTAAAAGCCTCCATAAGATGGGGAGGAAGATACTGCTTGAGGTCATTCCATTTCCACCCACCATCAATGTCAATATAATCCAGCCACAGTATAATTTAAAACCATCTGTGGAATCTGATCAAGAGCATGGTTGATAAGTATATCAGAACTTGACGAGGACTTGGGATACCCACAAAAAAATATTTTAATAGACGTAAAATCTAAGATAAAAGTAATTTTAAAATTGTCAACTTTTTTTTAAAAAAAAGAAATTTATAATTTTAAATCTGAACCATCCGATCTCATTAACTATGCTGAGCACTTGACGAGGACTTGGGGTACCAATAAAAGAAATTCGAACATTTGATGATTTAATTCATAACATGCGGGATCAACTAAACGGTCTGGAAGATCCTTTTAATGTGCCATAATAAAAAGGTACCCATTAACATAAAGAGCCGTAAACGATCATCCAGCTCCTGAATTAAGCAGACAACACGAGGGTATGAAATGGGTCACCAGATGGCTTGAAAGTTAGTCCATTCTTCCCTTCAAGATCCTTTCCTTTACTTCAGTTGGCGTACTGCAGGTGTCAACCAAAAGACCAATCAGCCTTAAGATATAATATATAGTGAATGGGAATGGAAACACAAAACTTGAATATAATATATTTCAAAGAGGATATAAAAGCTTTAGTTTCAAGGAAAAAATCAGAAATATGTAAGCCAAAGGAAAACAAATATCGAAACATCTAACTAGAGTATAAAAAAAGCCCTCAGTTTGAGGAAAAAAATCCCAGGATAAAATTGGACGTAAATAATCAATGTATCCACATCAATATAAAATATGATAGCACATTTCTTGTAGCCACTACGGCAACATATGTTCCTGTTCCCCTAAAATATGTAATGCAGCAAACTATCCAACCAGTTGTTCGTAGATGTTTAAATGCATAAAAGCAATAGGATACGTACTTTGGCAACGTAAAGGAATATTAATCATAAACTTACACAACATAGACATGTCCACCCCAGCCACTTAAGCAGTCACGATCAACAGATGAAAGCAGTGCTTGGGAGATGGTCTCAAATAATTCCTCTGGTTCCTGAGACAAACAAGAAACCATGGGAAAGAAAATGAGCTTTATCTCTTTAAGAGGAATTCCAGCTAAACTTCTTTTGAAGAGCAAGAACCACTTTCTTAATAAATATATTCACACATGCAGGGACGTAGGTGAATTTATGCCATTTCTCATACTGGTTAGAGGAATTTATCGCACATATTGGTTAGAAAATGCTTATTGGGCATTCCTTTAATTACAAGCAGCGGCGCATATAGATGATAATATACAAGACCAGCACAAATTTCCGAAACACAAAAAGAACTAGTCATATAAAAATTAAATCAAGTTAAATTTAGTGACAAACCATGCCAGGCTTAAACATCGACTCACAAGCACCATAAAGAGACTCAGATGCAGTGCCTGCAACGACAAAATCTTTTGCAAGCTCCCTGCATACAAGAAAAATATGAAGATATTATTATCATCACAAATACTTTCATATTATTCTAATAACTACAAGGCAGAATGGACTAGCAGGAAAGGAACATTGAAAATAACATGCGTTCTTATCATCATCCATATTAGAAGGATATCTGAAGCAATGGTTGGGCATAAGAAGGGAGCGAGAGTAGAGTCCAAATTTTGCTGTCAAAGGTATTGTGCATGTATCTTAATCTCTCTAAGTTTAAATTGCTGACAATTCTCCAAATATTTCAACTCTAACGTGCACAGAATGTTTTTCAACAAGAAATAAGAATACAGATTATAAGAAGAGCCAACATGCAATTAAAAGTTTGAACTAATGACAAATTCCCTTTAAAAGTTGGGCAGATTATAGGAAGAGTGAACTTACTTTGCTCCAATTGAATCCATGGTGCAAATAAAGGGTTTGTCATCATCTCCTAATCCAGCAATTACAGGCTGGCAAAAATATGGACCAAACCTGGAAGGCAAAAGATGCATTTATACTTCATACTGAATATATTTGCAAAATTCTACAACTTTAAAGCTGATTCTGCCGATAACAGTCACACTCAGAAAATTGAGTTACGCACAATTCACCAACGCAATACTTTTAAATTTATACATATTCCTCAACCTCATTGATCTTATAAAGCATTAAATTTCTTAATAAAATGAACCATGAGTCTATATTTTTTAAGTCAATTGATTATCCTACAATTGCAATCTTTACTTCGGGAAGGGTCTCATTCTGCTTTTGCACTATATATTCTTAAACAGACCCTGAACATTATGGAGAAATGAGAGAAACTTTGGGATAGTTGAATTGGGCAGACAAAGTAACACCAGCATCTTAAACCAGCATCAAGCCTTTTCTATTCAGAAAAGGCATCAAGTCCACAAATGACAAGTCTTTTGATTTTCTTGTTATACTAGAGATTGTTAGGCCACTCAATTGGAAAATTCTTCTTTGTACCAATTTAACTTTACACACGAGAATGGTTACACTAATCACTACCATTTGAACGCTTGAACCAATGGCTTCAGGTCATATTTTATCCCAGGAGTTCTGGTACAGCACAAACAGAAATTAGAGGCCCCCAGATTAGATGCAAGTCATTTGCACTTTGTTGCCTCAATTCACTGATTCTATTCATGTCTTTATTTCTGTTGTTTTTGTTATCACCATCAATGTCACCTCCCATCTAGACCATATCTCAAATCATGAAGTATGGCTAGTCACCAGGTATGGTTTCCATATCATATTTGTCCAACATGGCTTTTAATAAATAAAATTAGAATGTCCTGATAATATGTAATAAACTGAATTCAATTTCAATTCAAACAATTTTGGTTGACTTCAAGTTGGAATATTACTATCCAAATCTGCAGAACTCCCTTCCTTTAACCCATGACATCAAGCATTATAAGTTAATCTGTAGTATAAGTCCCTTTGGATTTAAGTTTATAATGTCATAATCAAGAAAATATAGGACAACATTGCATACGCGTAATAGATAAAAGACATTACAGCAAATCAATGTCACTGAATTTTGGGCCTATAGATGGTGTCCTCACATTTTTGTTTAGAGAAACAATGACTGAGAAAGTACAGTGTTCAAGTTCCAGAGGACGCTGGTATATTAGAATGTCGGTATTGCTCTCTTTTTTTTTTCAAATCAGTATAAAGTCACAAGTTTCTACCAAGACAACATGACAGTAATTAAGTAAGGACTTGTACAAAATTCAGATTCGATAATATATGGATCAAATCCATACCTTTTCTCGTATAGAATAGCAGAGACTAAGCTGGCGAATGTCTCGGGCTTCATATCCCTCTCTTCTCGAAGCTGGTATAGTTTGTGCCGGAAGACGAGCCGCTGATACCTTGAAGTAGAAGATAGCAACATTTGGAAATTTAATTAAAAAAAAAAAAACAGAACAAGTGGGGAATTGAGAGGTGATAGTATTCCTACAATGTCTGGGCATCAGTGACGAGGCCAGAAAGACCAATGAAAAGCTTGTCGTGAATCTTGAATATCCTCTCGAAATCGGTGGCGATAGTCTGAAGCTGAACACCGAGCCTCCGATCGCTGGCAATGGCGAAGCAGTTCTTACCCACCATAGCCACTAGGGCACTTCCATTGTACTCGAAGATGGACATATTCCCGTAAATCGCTTCTAATTTTAGGTTTTCTGTTGATGTGAAATTGAGAGCGAAATTGAAACGTACTTTATTGTTTCTGCCAATGAGTTTTTATAAAGAAAATAAATCTGTTAGGGCTAAAATGATCATGTAAATGTATGGCTCACTCGTGATGAACCGATCTTTAATATGTAACCAGTTACCAGGGTGTTGGGTAAGGGAGCAGCTTGCCTTCACCTCCGTTTCTCTCTTGATCAAAGTTGGATTAAAATTCAGTGATCGAGATTTAATATTTTATAATATATTATTATAATTTAATATAAAAATATATGAATAAATTTAAAATGTTTAAATTTGCTCAGTACATAATGGCTAGAGTTAGGAATCAAGGCCGACTTTTTTAGATATGAGGTAAGAAAAATTATTGTTTTTTAAGGCCAGGCTAAAGAGCATGTGAGCCAAGGTCGACTGGTAGGGCCGGAAGTCATATTCATAATATTTAACTACACGCCTCATGCAATAAAACAAATCTAATTACTAATTTATAATAAAAAATAGTGTCCACAAATAACTCACAGTCTCACACAAAGTATAAGAATGCAAGAAACTAAACACTCTAAACAACATGATTATGACGACTATCATTTTCATCTTCTTCACCACTATTATCAATTTTAAGGAAATTTGATTGTGCTTCAAATTGAGTAGTAGGCTTTGCTTGATGGTTTTATTCAACAATGGACGAGCTTCGAGCTTCCACCTTTGACTTTAATGTAGTATGAGATAGACGGGGAGGAATAGTCGAACATAGCTGACGTCATCACGCTAAGTTGCCGCTTGCCACCGCCCGCTAAGTCTGTAAGATTGAGTATGTGAGAGTGTGAAACCAATTGAATCTAAGAGAGAGAGAGAGACTGAGAGTGAAATGCCGTGGGAAATTTGGCAATTTTAGGGTTATGTCTTAGGGTGGAGGGGCACAAACAAGGGAATTACAAAAGAATAAAAAATTAACGGGCCGGCCCTTTTAAGCCCTCGGCCCTACAGGACTGGCTCTTTTAGGCTCGATTTCCTTTGGAGGCTCTAATTTTTAAACTCAGCTCTTAACTTAAAAGAGCTTAAACTGGGTGGTCCGACGGGCTCGACCTGATTTCCCGACTCTAATAATGACAGATTATTATTATTATAAAATAGATTTTTTTTACACATTTTTACTATATTGCCCCCAATCTCAACCCCTATTGGCAAATATATGAGTACCCCAACCTTAATTGTAACACCTTACTTTTAAACCGTACAAACAGTAAAAAACGTGACATGATGCCAAATCAGAGACCAAAAGCAGTTTTCAATCCATTTGGGATCCCGACTTCACTACAGGGTTTGATCCTATAGTTAAGTGGGTTTTCGAAAAGTTTTTCAAAATATTTTAGCTGTGTCTCATTTTCAATTTTAAAATCCGTTTAATTCATTCAAGTCTATTTCCATTTGTTAATATCATAGTACTTGCTGAAGTTTTTAGTGGATATTCGAGTTAAATTTGTTACTAAAGGGTTCACCGGGTGTAGTCACCCTGTTCTAATTAATTTACAACGGTTACATAGAAACTTCCAGGTCTACAGTTGGTGTGCCACTACTACCATGGGTACTAGTTTTACAAAATATCATTCATCATTATATATAAATCCAAAAGTTAGATAACTAACAGAAAAATGAACTTTAAGTCTTCGTTTCTACCCGTCCGTGGCTACCTTCTTCCCGTGAGAGCTACTTGCCCGTGTTGCAAGTTAGTTATTGGAAAAGGGTGAGATTCAAAAGAATCCCAGTAGTAATGAATAATACTCATATAAAATGCATACAGAGAAACATGTCATATCAACCACCACATACCAAACAATTCAATATTTATTCAACATTCAGAGATATGTTTATGGAACAATCAATTCTATTCAAGGACTTACCGTCCCTTTCCACAGAGCTGGGTATCCTATTGGGCCAAAACCCTTCTCATCTGAATGCTTAACAGGAAATTCTGCCCGATTTATGTTCATAGTTCAAGTATGTATAATGACAATAATATGCATGAAGCAACATACATAGAATATGAGAGTGAAGTTACTACATTAACCTTTCCAATGTTCCGAGGTGTGTTACCAGTTCTTTGGTCGTCTCGGACAGATATCGCATCCTATATGTGAGATTTCATGAATGGACGAGTTATTACGTAACCCAATACTTTTGTAAATCATTCTCTTATGTTGGTTATCATTAGGGTTATTATGGTCATTTTAACAAGTCAATCAATGAGTTAAAGTGGTCAAATTATCCTAAATGACTAATTTCTACCCTTAGTGTTCAAAGAAATTACAATTTGCCATTACATTTTGTAATTTTTGCATATCCACTAATGCTAGCTTAATTTGTCAACTAAATTTAAAAATTCATATTTCTTAGCACAAATGTCCAATTGTAATGGTTCTAAAGACTATGTGACCCTTATTAAGTATAGTTTCAAGGAAAAATATTTTCCACTACCACCTATCCACACATCATTCCCAGTTTCTTATTTTTTCTATACTGTCAGAAAATCTTTCCAGTTTTAATAACTTGACTTCTAAAATTCATAAATAAATCTATAAAACTCCAAATGGAATGGTTCAAAATTCTATATGACCCTCTTTAAGTATATTTTCAGAAAAAAAATATCTCCATCTATAAATGATAGGAAGAAAAGTCTCAGAAATTCATCAAACCATATCTATTCTAGAATTCATTCAAGAAACATGGCTTAACTTTGAAAAATCATAATATGAAATCCACTAGTTCAAAAATTACATTCTACCTATAAAAATGAAGCTCAGGATGTCGACCTTCATTCTGAAAAGTTTCATAGCATTTGAATTAGGTTTGCCTAGTCAACCAAAATTTTAAAGTAACCTGACTCCCTGAAAACTCCATTATGGCAACATCCTTACTTAACCTTTAATTCTATTTTTTTTGAATTATCAATCCAATCTTTCTAAAGTTATTACTACAAGCTAGTCTTACACAATTTTCATTCTAAACATTAAAATTGGCAAAAACGCATTCCTTCTCTTTGCCCAGACTTGACCGAAATACACCATATAAAGAATCAAAGTGATTTTGCAACTCTTAATTATAAAATTATGCTTACTTAATCTTGTTCTTTGGCCTTGCTCCCAACCGTCCTTTTCTCTTTTCTATGTTTTTCTCTATGTCTGACTTCGAAATGGCTGGAAGTGAAGGAGTATTTGTATTATATAATACATATGTGTATAATTGCATGGGTAGATGGGTTTCCAAGTGTCAAAGGTGAATTGAATATCTTCGACATGATGAACACTTGTCTTGTTTAATATGCTATAGCCAAAACTTTTGACTTAGAAAAATGAAATGAGGTGTTATGATGAATTGAATATATACATGGTGAGACTAAGGTGACATCTTAAATCATTCAAAGTAAAAGAAAAGTATACACGTGAGTCATGTTGGCTATCATCTTTTCTTTCTTTCCTTGACAATTTGATATACTCTTTTGAATTATAAGGTGAGAGAATGTATTAATTATATATTTATTCTTTCTCTCTTCCTTTGTGTACGTCAAGTGAGGAAAAAAGATGACATGTGTTGATATTTCCTTCTTATGTCTTAGAGATGTTGACCGATTTTGTTGACATAAGGAGATTGAGTAGTTGTTTTATATACATATATGTATATCTTTATCATATTAATCACACACACTATGCCCTAATTTCCCTTTTTTCCAATTTAAAAATTTCTTAAATTTCTTAGGTTCTATAATTTAACTTATTTTTTAACTTTATAAAACCTTAAAATAATTTCTTAGAAATTCCCAAACCAAATTATGACAATCAACTATTATTTTTCGAATTTTCGATATGTTACATTAACAACACCATATTTTTTTTTTTGCCATCTACACCATCAAGCTATATTTCGCCAAGTTATATATTTAATTAAAGTGTCAAGTTTGCAAGATGGGTAATGTCTACGGCCGGAAACAGATACCAGTGGTTTATGACTTAACCTACATAAACTCTAGCCTAATTTATTTATTTTTAAATAGGTTGGACTCAGATTTAGACATATTCTCAAGTCTATTTAGATAAATAGGTCAGGTCTATTTTCATAAGGCCTAGCCAATAAGCCTAGATGCTAGACCTATTTAACTTTTTTAAAATTTATATTATTATATAAGTATATATAATATCATCTAAATAATTTTATAAATTATTTATAAATTTACCAATTTAACCTTAATCCTAAATTTTTATTTACCTTGACCTTAATCCTAAATTTCATATGTGATAATCGTTACACTCAACCCTTACTTTCACATTAATCATTCACCCTTACTTTTTTTTTTCTTCGATCACTCAAGATATATAGCAATGCTAACTCACTCCTTCTCCCATGATTTATATTGTCTACTAAAATATAATAATCAGGTCTTTTAAAGGCCCAGATTTAAATCTTAAAAAAAAAGCCTACATATAAGCTCAAACCTAGGTTTTAAATTTTTTTGCAAGCCTAAATTTATTTAAATAAAGCCTAACCTATTTTCAGTCTAATAATGCCATGTGAGGAAAGTTAGAGAAGAGTTTTCCCAACTCAACTAATTCAACATAGCTTGCCACCTTTGCAAAAGTTTCTCAAATATTGGGATTTACGTCTAAGACTACGCTGATGTTAAAAAGGGGGACACATTGCACCATTTTATATACTTCTAAGACAATTTTATTCTAACTAAAATTTTAGAATATCAATTGCTCTTGAATAAAAACTTTCTGGCAAAATTCAGACTTCAACCTAATAATTTAGACTTTCAGGATAATAGTAATACATACACAGGGATCCAAACCGGCCACATTGTGAACTACGATTGGTGCACGAACGATTTCACACAACAAAAAGAACGATTTAAAATTATTTTCTACATTGGTTGTGCTTAGGATACGATTACTACACCGACCTTCAAAATAATCCCGATTCAAAGCATGACATTTTTTCATGAGGCACCCTACCCTACCACCATCTTAAATTTTGAATTCAAAACTTTTGATTAAGCTACAACAATCTTCTGCCAGTTGATCTAAGTATTCAGTGGTTGAAAGTGTTTGGTTGTTGAGTTCATAGAACTTATTTATCAAAATGTCACTGTACTACTGACACTTTCTACAGTGTTCATGTCCGCAACATCTAGTGTAAACGGCCTATTGTGACAATAATAATTGGCACTAGTGATTAATTAATGGTTGAATTTTTTCTATATATCCCAAAGTTCTCTCATACTTAAATTTTTTTTCCAAATATCTCATGTTTTTTTAAAAAAATAGGCATTTAAAAAAAATAACACTTTTCATAAGAATTAAGTTTCATAAGAATATCTTATATTAAGAATCCTAAAAATTTAAAACTTATAAAAGATATTTCTTATTTCGTAAGTATTTTTACCTTTTTTTTTACTTATTTTCTAGTGACTGTTTTGTTTATATCTTGTCTTATTTATTTTGTTAACTACTTACACTTTTCAAGACATATTTATAAGAAGTATTTTTAATTTTGTTAAGTCTTCTCATTAAGTATTTGTAATTGTGGTATATAGACAATAGTTTACCTTTCACTATAACTTAGTGACTGTGTTTGTTTGTAGCATGATACATACCATTTACACCATAATTTTGATAATATTTATGAGTTAAATTAGGACTTTCATTATTTTAATTTTTTAAAAAAAAATACAAAGAAAGTAAAAATTGTTAAAATAGCTTCGGCTCTATAGGACCATCCTGACCCTTATGCTCATAGGTCGGGCTTCGAAAAGTGAATTTTTTCTTTTAGTCGGACTTAAAATTGCCGATCCTTTTAGACCCTGGCCCATAAAGACACCGACTGGCCCTTTTTTCCAGTTTTAGCTTCAGCTGAGCCTCACAACGTGCGTTTCATCTATTCTTTTAAAATTGTCTTGTTGGACACTAACGTTGATGGTTCATGTGTGGGTTGCTGCTGAACAGAGTAGATAGAATTTCTTCTCCTAGCTTCTTCACATCTGCTAGCCTGTCTCGTGGATCTGTTTTCTTTATTATTATTATTATTGCTGCTGCTGTTGACTAATTTTAGATGGCAATGCAATAAATAGTGAGATTCACTAGGAAATGGCTAATGACATTATTAGAATATGTGCCTAGTCCGCTTTAGTGGATTAGAACCTAAATCTAATGTGAATAGGGTTATTATGTAAATACAGAGAGATATAAGTTAAAAAGATGAATTTTATCTTTATAATTTAAAATTTAAATCATGATAACCTCCCTTAAGTGATATATGGGGTTATTATCAATTTGTGGGTGTCAGTTGAATACACCAGGGAAAAACTCAGGTAACTTCTCTCTATATCTCTTCTCCTCTCTAATGGTATGGTGAATCTATCGTATAATGTAATAGGAATCCATATCGGTGCTTCAATCTCATGTGGATACTTAGTGAGTCAATCGGATTTCAGGTACTACGAAATCCTTTAGATGAATCCAAAATGCAAGTATGCAAGTATGCATCCTGTGCTTTTCACTCGTGATGAATTTTCTTAATTTTGTTGCATTGTATCCTCTTCTTTTAACCCTTTTATTTTGCCTATTAGTTTTAAGCAATTTATGAGAACCCAAAACAGTTAGTATCAAGAACACAATATAGATCTTAGACGGCCTTTGTCACCCTTTTATTGTATATGCGATGTATGTATATGAGAGGAGTTTTATCCTAACTTATGTGAAAATGCTTCTAAAACCCAAGGTTTTGAAACCCAGACCAATCATTGAACAGGTTGGGATGCTGGGTCAAGGGTCAATAGATCAGATTAGAGTCAAACCAGAGCTAAATCAAGGTCAAATCGGTGAGAAATTGAATATTTTAAATGTATTAATATGAATTTCTAAATAAATATTTAAAAAAATAGTGGACCGGACCGGTTTACTGGCCGGTCTGGTCCTGGTTTAAAAACCTTGCTGCTAAAAACCATTGTTCGAGATTTCCCAAGCAGACACTTTAAGTGCCTATTTGAATTAGCGATAGAGAAATAGTTTTTTTTTCCAATCTGACTTTTGGAAAAGTCAGATTATAAATGTGATTTGTGTTTGGATTGGTGGTGACCAAAGTGACTTTTTTTTTAACCTTGAATATGTTTGGATTAGCGTTTGAAAAACCTGTTTATATAGAAAATGACTTAAAAGGGCATGAATCTTATTAAATACTCTACACACACACATTATTTATATATATTGTGATCATTGAAGTAAAAAATTAAAATTTGATAAAATAAAAAAAGTTCAATTATTATTTTAAAAAAAGGAAAATACACTAAATTACTTAATTAAAAATGGATAAAGTTGTATTTAAATTAGAATGTATACATTAAGAAGATTATTATGGGAAGAAATATGACATTTTGACACATTTATTATTTTTAATTAATTTTAACCATCAGTTTGTTTTACGTAATAAGGATAAAAATTGTTTATAAAAAGAAACTAAGGAAGTAGCAAGAGGACTCCCACTCTCTCAGCTCCCATTTACCAAATTTTTTTTTTTCATAATCATCACTTTCTCTCTCCACGGTTTCACCATAAAAGCACCAAAATGTAGCTTTTAAGTTGCCATGGCTTTTCTAATAAAAGCTCTTGTACTGCTTCGTGAACCGAAACACCAATTTAAGGGTTGATGTGCTTTTCTTTGATCTAATCATAAGTTGGGGTTGTCCAGACGCTTTGTCAAATAGGCTTGTTGAGGTTTGGATAGCCATTTTGGTTGAGGCTTTTGACAATTGTTTTATATAACCATTGAGTTTTTAGACTTGGCTTACCTCCTCTGTGCTTCCCCTCCTCTTCCCCTCCTCCTCTGAGGCTTTGATATAAATAATGAGGGAGAAGAGGATGGGACATGGATGGTATTGGTAAGCGCTGAGGAGGAAAGCCAAGTTCCCCAGTTTTTTTACTTTGTCTTTTACCTCACGAGTTTTTTTAACTTAGTGATATAATAACTACAATACTTAATTGTAAATACCTTTATTATCTTCTATTTGACGCTTGTAATCACCTATTAATAAATTTTTTTTACAAACTAAAAAAATAAACCTAGCTGTTTGATAGTTATTTATTCAACCATCAAATATTTTGTCAACAAATTTGACAGTCAAATTAATCACGCACTGTCAATTAAGTACTCCCTCAACCTCTGCCTCAACTAATGCCGTGCTTTTCTATTCCACCATTAAGTTTTAAGTGTCCTAAAAAGCCCCTTTTTAAGTATAGTTTTTGTCTTTCTCTGTGTACTTTTATGAGAATTGGAGACTCTCTTTTTAATATGTGTGTGTTTGTATTGCTGTTGTAATTCCTAGTTGCATGTTAAATCAAACTTCATAGGTGGAAAACGAGGTGGCTATAAACATCAAAAAAAGGATTCAAGATTGCGGAGTTCGTCATGTGTTACCAGACTATGTTGTATCTATAGGATACCCATTACACTCCAAAAATAGTTTCCATTAGCCCTTTTCATTATGGAAATGAGAGACTCCAAGACATGGAAAGGCATAAATAAATAATGTTCAAAAGATTTACAAAAAGAGCCATGTCAAGCTTGGACGATTTGGTTCGTTGCGTAGAACACTTAGAGCCAAAAGTTCGTGCTTTTTATTCAAAGACCATTAACCTTACCGAATAAAAACTTATGCAACTGACATTAATGGATTTTGGCTTCATCAATGAACTCTTTATCATGTTCCATCAAATGCATGGGGTAAGCATCAAAGATGCTAAATTATCAAAACCATGGTTACAGAGTTCTATACGTAAAGACTTGATTTTACTTGAGAATCAACTTCCATTCTATGTTATTGAAGAGTTGTTTGATAAAGCTTTTCCTTGTGACCGTCGTGGTATCCCCCCTTCATTTCTTAGTGTAAGAAATGTGAGAGAGAGAGAGAGGATGCATAAGGGTTGGGTCTGGGTAAGCGAAGCTCACGCAAAATCAAACAACGAGAGCCTAATTTAAATATGCAAAGCAATGCGCCAAAATAAAGAAATAGGGAAGACAAGAAGAGAGAATGCAAGATGGTTCAATTGTTGTAGCGTGAAAGTAATACAAGTGGAAATAGAGGGCTCGAAAGGCTCCTCCAGCTTGCCCATTAAGTCGCATTTATTTCTTGATCGATTCTCTCAATTGAGAGAATCCTCCAATCAATTGGCAAATCAACATTAAATTGTTGATTTTCTTTGACTAATCACACTTAAGTGTGATTTGATCTCTTCCATAAGCAATAAATGCTAATGTAGTCTCTTCGCATTTGATTCGGGTTTTTCCCAATCAAATAGTTTGGCTCATCAAGGGTAAACTCTCAAAGTCCAACATTTAGGCTAACATATAAAGCTTTTTTACAACAATAAAAAATTAGAGCCTAATCCTGACATGAAGATAAAGCATTTTACCAATCTTGTTAGATTGTTTCACTTGCAAACAGGAAAAATACCTCAACGGTATTCAGTCTTAGGGGTTGGACGAAGCCATCTTCTTCCATACAATGCACATGCATTGCAAGCAGGCATTAAGTTGAAGGCTAGTAAGAGCAAGTGCTTATTGGACTTGAAATTTTCAGGAAATACTCTTGAAATTTCACAACTTTGGGGAGCACCTAAATTTTGGTTCAGCACTAGAACACTTTCATTGTCCTTATGATACTTATATTGCTGATTATGCTCTTGTATTGGATTCTCTAATAGGCACATACGTACAATAAAATAGTCAGCAACTATTTAGGTGATACCAATAATGTTGCTTTATTATTTAATGGTCTTTCGGATCATGTCATTCACTGGACTTTCAATTATGAATACCTTGAAATCTGCAAAAGGTTGAAGGACTATTGTGAAGATCCTTGGCATAAGATGAAGGCAACTCTGAGACGTGATTATTGCAACACTCCTTGGTCCACTGTGGCCTCTATTGCTGGAATCATCCTCCTTGTTCTCATCATTTATTTTCTGTCCTCTAAGCTGTATAGATGTAGATATTTTTAAAGCTTATTGTATATTTAAGTTAATTGTTTTATCATCTATACAATGTTCTTGCTATGATTTTTATTAGATCTATAGAAGTAGATGTAATGAGTCCCACACTTGAATGAGAGACCTTATAAAGTTTTGGGGTGTCATTCTTTTAAGGAATTATGCCAATGACAATAGATTTAAAGCTTATTATATATATTTAATTTAATCAAGTTAATTATTCGTTCTATCGAAACAATGTTCTATGATTTTTATCAGATCTATCTATTACTTCCAAGTTCAAGGTATCTAAATTATATTACAGCAGCATGCACGTAAACTTCTATCTATTTTTATCGGAGTATTGATGTATGCATTTTTTTTTTTTTGGCCAACCGATGTACACACACACACATATAATGGTCGTTCCACTTCCACACACCCTTCATAATTATTTAAATATTCAGACAGTAGTACAAAAACATATAAAAAAGATGACCTTGACCATCTCAAATAAATACAGCAAAAATACTTTACCGGATTTCTGTCATACATCCCGTGGCGTCGAGTTTCCTCATATCAATTATGCAGTACGTATTAGCAAATGCTTAACCCTATCTATATTTTACAATCGGTACCAAACTCCTATAAAGTTACAGGATTGTGTTAGGCCTCCAAACAACTAATACAAGAACAATATCTTATCAGTAGAGCCAACCCACGCCTACTAATGTAAGGTGAAAGAAGCAAGTATACAATCACTTTGTCCTGTTTCTAAGAGATTATCCAATTATCAATCTAGGGTTTTTATTTGCATTATTCTATTTTTACTCCATTAACAAATTATATGAGAACACTTTTTACAATCAACGTAATTATTTTTTCCATGCAATATTAGTCAGTTAGGCTTGTTAAAATCAACTTTTCTTGCCTCATTTTTTTTAATAATCTTTTATATGACTAATCAACAGTTGCGCGCGTGAGAAAAGAAGTTTCAAAGCTCCATATAGTCATAGGAAAACAAATAAAAAAGGTGACTTTGACCCAGTCAAATAAATACTAAAAAAATATATAATGTATTTTAATCATGATGTATCCCATGCAGATAATTTTCCTTGTCCATATAAATTACGCCGTATTAGGTCTAATGATTAAGATAGGACGGTTTACTTGCACATCAAGAATTGAGAAAGTTAATTCGGTCTATGGATATAAGTGTTTAAATTTAAAGGTGGAGAACAATATTAATTGACAAAGAAAAATATTGTTGTATATATGTGAGGAAAATTCTTTCGCCTGGTTTCAGACTCTGTCAACTTGTTAGCAATCTTAATACATACAATAGGAACGCGCATGTGTATGTGTGTGTATATGTATCCTTCTCTTTGCCCAGTTCCATTCATCTTGTTACCACACACACACATTTGATTAAGGTTCCTCTTTCTAAAACTTAGAATACAACGTGTTTTTGCCTCTCCTAACAAATATACTTCATAGAATTCAAACTTGTATTCTTCTCTTTGTTATAGGTGAGATTACTTATCATCTCAATTAGTAGTTTGTTAGTTATACAGAACAATTTGCATTTTAGGAGTTGGAGTAATCTCATAAGGATGGGAGGAGGAGGATTTAGAGCGCTTGATTTGGTTAGACCATTTATCTCATTTGTGCCTGAAGTTGAGAGTCGAGGGAAGAAGAAAATCCCATTTAGGGAAAATATAATATACACAGTGATGGCTCTCTTCATCTTCCTGGTTTGTAGTCAGCTTCCTCTCTATGGAATACACTCAGCCACAGGTTCAGATCCTTTATATTGGATACGATCCATACTTGCTTCATCTCGAGGAACAGTTATGGAGTTTGGGATTATTGGTCCCATTATCACTTCTAGCATGGTGATGCAACTCTTGTCTGGTTAAGATCATTGAGGTGGACAACAACCTACGTGAGGATCGTGCTCTCTTGCAAGTATCTTTCTCTCCCTCTGCTTATAACTTGAATAGTCATAGTTCAGGGGTTGAGTGTCATGAGTAATAAAATGTACTCCCTTTGATTCTTAATATAAAACATATTTATCTAATTTAATGAGATTAAGGAAGTTAGTTAAGTTAATTAATATGATATGTATTTTCTTAAATATCCTAAGTATCTTTCTTAATTTTTTTCTTCCCTCTCCTCCTTGATTATTATTGAGGAAGTATCAATAGAAGTAAATTAGAAAGATATTGACAAATATAAAAATTACATTTTATATTTAAGAGCAAGATCAACTTTCTAAATGTATCTTATATTAAAAACCTGAGGGGGCATAATGATTTTTGAGTTAATGTAAATTCGTTATGAGTTCTTTGGTAGATATATTTGATATGTACGCATGAGTTATAGGTGGCTGTATGCCTTAAGATGACCTCAATCAAAGCTATGATGCATGTTATTGACTTCTCAGTTTAGGCAACTTTCAAAGCATAATCATTGTTTGGTCTAATAATGAATGGTAAAAGATGTCTAATGGTCAAGAGAGTTTGTATGTATGAAGTAGACAAATAGAACTTTCCAGCTAAATATTGAATGTTTGTACCATGGGTTGTAGTTTTTAAAGTTAAGACACATAATTTGTTAGGAAACAAAGCGAGTTTAAAAAATGAATTAACTGTATCAATATGACGAGCATGAGCGGAGTAGGAAGATACTTTTCTCATGTAAAGGACTCCAAGAGATTTCAAATGAATTTCTGATCACTCTTATTCAATTTTTTTATATTTATTTATAAATTTTTAAAGTTGGACTAAGAATTTGGAAATTACTAAATCAAAATTATAGGAATAAAATATTAATGTTCTCATTATTCGTTTTTGTCAAGGAACACACTTGTCTTATCTGGACTTGGGCTATGAGGCAAATTATGGGAATTAGGCCAGAGACTTCAAGTGGGCTTGTGTGGATCATTTGGGTGTAAAGATGACTTTTAATTAGGGTTGACGTAAAGGGTTGGGAATTTTTGTCTGAATCTGTCGCTTTCTTGTTTCTGCTTCCCTATGAACTTTATTTCCTTTAGTTTCCCATTTTGTCATTGTTTTTGTATTACTCCATCATTCTAAATCTCAGAGACAAGTTTCAGACACACACACACTCTTCAATATATAACATATGAAAAATTAATCTTTTAGTAACTTATTTATAACTCAATTCCTCAATCATGACTTAATGTGACTAAGTTCTAAAGCTTTTGACTAGCATGACTGAGATCTTTGTGTCTACAGTGAAGTAGATGGGGAAGCAAGAGCAGTTATGTGGAGCTGAGTTGCATATGATGAGTTATATGTGACAAGGATAATAATATATATATATATATATGACAAGCGAATGAGTTATACTAGTCAAAAAGTCAAACACTGAGTTACACAAAGTTATAGTTGAGGTACTGAGTTATAAGTGAGGTAAAAGTTAAGAGACTTAAAGATTAATTTTCCTTATAATATATAAAGTTGAAGTTAGCCCTGAATCAGATTATGCGTTGCGATGATAATGGTCTGTTGTCTCTATAAGGGTAAATAAGATCCTAACACAGTGTTAATTGGTGTTGTTTATTTACATTATTTTTCAAAAATATTTTGTAGGAATGGAGCCCAAAAGCTGCTTGGAATCTTGATAGGAGTTGGACAGGCAAGTGCCTGTGTTGCTTCAGGGATGTATGGTAGTGGGAGCCAACTTGCATTGGTGTAGGAAATGCCATTCTCATCATCACTCAGCTTTGCTTTGCTACCTTCATTCTCATGCGTTTGGATGAGCTTCTTCAAAAAGGCTATGGCTTAGGCTCCGGAATTTCACTATTCAATGCTGCCACTTTTTGGTGAGTTCGATCTGTTGTCTTTTGCTTTCTTCATTTGCCATGCATTGGGATACATGAGTTTCAGTATCCCAAATGAATGATAGTAGTCCTCTCGGTTTTTAATATAATATGACATATATTTTTTAAAATATCCTAATCATTTTTATTAATTCTCTCATTTCCTCCATCTTTGATTATGGTTGAGGGAGCATTAATAGCAGTATATTAAGAAAAGAGTGACAAATATGAAAACTGTGTCTTATATGTAGGACTAAAATTAACTCTCTAAATATGTCTTGTATTAAGGACCAAAGGAATATCTATTAAAATTTTAGATATAGGTATATATTAGAATTGTCTTTCTATCAAAATAATTTATCTACTCCCTCAGTTCCTTAATATAATTAAAACATATTTACCTAATTTGATTAGTTTAAAGAAGTTAGTTAATATGATTTACTTTTTTAAAAACACTCTGTTCATATTTCTTAATTACCTCCATCTCTCTCTTAGTTAATTATTATTTCAATAGGAGTAAATTAAGAAAAAAAATTGACAAATATAGAAAATATGTCTTAAATATAAGACGAAGATGAACTATTTAAATATGTCTTATATTAAGGACAAAATGAAGTATTTGACAATGCTCCCTTTTTACACTATATACCTTTGATCTCTTATTTAACTAATCAATGTGAGACTTCTTTATATTCTAATAGCCTCATCACATTGAGTGGCTTGAGGATTAATCATGACTATATGCAGGTATATATGTTGAGTAGTTAATCCAAAAATTTTAAAATAACAAGCCTTGAGTTTCTATGTTGCAGTGAAAACATTATGTGGAACGCATTTAGTCCAACCACCATTAATAGCGGACGAGGTTTTGAATTTGAGGGAGCTTTGGTTGCTTTAGTTCATATGTTGCTTACCAGAACCGACAAGGTCCAAGCTCTTAGTGAGGCATTTTATCGGCAAAATCTACTAAATATGACAAATCTACTTGCCACTACATTAATCTTCTTGATTGTTATATACTTCCAAGGCTTTCGTGTGGTTTTGCCAGTAAAATCAAAGAGTGCTCGTGGCCACCAAGGTTCATATCCAATCAAACTGTTCTATACTTCTAACATGCCTATCATTCTTGTATCTTCCCTCGTTTTCAACTCCTACATGATCTCCTAGGTAATCAACCTAGCTTAATCAATATTACCTCCTGTTTTTATATAAGACCCAATTGATTTTTTAAAGAGATATTAAAAAAGCTAAATAAGTAACTTAACCATAACATATGTAGTATATTATTAGACTATACATTAGTTATAAGTAAGGTAAATTAGTTTGATATAAAAATGATAAACATAAATATTTTAAAGTAATTTATTCAGCTTCTTTGATTTCTTAAAAAAAATCAATAATTGTATCTTATATTAAAGATAGAAGTTAGTACTAGACTTTTCTATATACTGCTTTGTGATATTTAATTGGGATTATTTTTAATTTACAACTATTGCACCAATGAGTCGAAGGAAACTTCATTTTAAATTTGATTGGAAAATGGAAACAAACTGAATATGGTGGGGGTCATCACTCTATTCTTGTTGGTGGTCTTATGTACTACATCACCGCCTCATCCAAGTAAAGAATTAATTGCTGATATGTTCTGACCATCATCCTATCTTAATTGATCCTAAGCCGGTAAGAATGTTTGTCAGACGAAGGCCATTCTGTTTTGAAGATGCATGGTTAACACATGAGAATTTCAAGGACTTTTTAAAATAAAAGTGGGAAGGTAGAGTAGAGGCTCCAGTGGCTTTGTGGAAGTTGCAAGGGAAACTAAAATCATGGAATAAAACTGTATTTAGACGTACTAAGCACAGGAAAAGAGAAGTTAATAGGAAGATTAGGGAGGTGCGGCAAAAGATAGAAATTGAAGAGAGGGGTGAGTTAGTGGAGGAAGAAATGCGGTTGCAGAATGAGTTGGCTCAGATTCTACAACAAGAGGAAATAATATGGTACTAGAAATCTAGGGGAAGATGGATTGAGCAAGGGGATAGGAATACGAGATATTTTCACATGAAAATGCTAATTAGAAGGAGGAGGAATAAGGTGGAGATGTTAAAGGATGATGAGGGTAATTGGGTAATAGAGGAGGAAGGATTAAAAAGGCTATGTTCGAGCTTTTATCATATGTTATTTTATGAAGAGGAGAGTAATAGGTGCTGGCATCTAACAACACAGAGATGGGAGGCTGTGAAGGAGGAAGAGATGATTAGAGTTGGGAGAGCATTGCAAGTTGAAGAGATTCGTAGGGCATTTTTCAGTATGGGAAGCTACAAGGCCCTTGGTATAGATAGGTACCAAGCGGTCTTTTACCAATAAAACTGGAATGTAATAGGTGGAAGTATATGCAAGTATATTAAGAGTGTATGGGAAAATCCTAAGAAGATTGAAGAGGTGAACAAAACATTTCGTGTATTGGTGCCGTAGGTAGAAAATCCAGAGGTGGTAGCTCACTTTAGACCAATAGCCTTGTACAATGTGCTTCATAAGGGATTGACCAAAATTATTGTGCAACGTTTGAGGGATTGATGGACAAATTGGTGTCACCATACCAAGCTAGCTTCGTGCATGGATGCAATATTCATGAAAACATAGTAATTGCAAAAGAGGCAACACACTTGATGAACATAATGAAAGGAGGTAAAGGTTTAGTAGCAGTTAAAATCGATTTAGAAAAAAAGCATATGATAGAATGGATTGAAATTTCATTGTGAATGTGTTAAATTAGATTGGTTTGCCGAGTCATATTGTGAACCTAATTAAACATTGTATTTGCTAGGTAAATATGTCTATATTGTGGAATGGAGACAAGGGGGATTATTTTTATCCATCTAGAGGACTGAGACAGGGAGACCCATTATCTCTGTATTTATATGTGCTAGGGATGGAAAAGCTCTCTTATTTGATATTTGATTGTGTGAATAATAAGCAGTGGCAGCCATTGAAAATAGGGAGGAAATGAGTAGATATAACTTATTTAATGTTAGCGGATGATTTATTGATTTTTTGTAAGGCATATGTGAAACAGTTGTGTAATTTGATGGATTGTCTGGATATGTTTGGTGACATTTCAAGACAAAAGGTAAATAAGCAAAAAAAACAAGCATTTACTTCTCTCGTAATGTGCATGGTAGTAAGCAAGAGGAGCTATGTAGAGTGTGTGGGTTTCAGAGGAAAGAAGAGCTTGGGCGGTACTTAGGTGCATTTATCACAAATGTAAGGATATCTAGAAATAAATTCTCGTTTATTATTAATAAAGTGCATGTAAAGCTTTGTGGGTGGAAGAAGCAATGTCTATCACTAGTGGATAGGCTAATGTTGGTGCAATCTGTGTCATCCCAAATGTCAATATTCACTATACAGCATGCCATGCTACTTGTGGGGGTGTGTTAAGAAATTGAAAAAATGCAAAAATATTTTGTGTGGGGATCCAATGATGAAAAAAGAAAATTACATGCGGTTAGTTGGAGTAAGATTTGCTTACCAAAGAAACAAGGAGGGTTTGGTATTAAGGAAATGGAGGGAATGAATAAAGCATTGCTGAGAAGGATTGTATGGAATGTTGTGGCTAAACTAAATAATCTTTGTTCAAAAGTCTTAAGGGAGAGATATGGAAGGAAGGTGAATTTAAATAGGGAATGTGTGGTCAAACCATCTGACTCGAATTTATGGAAATGCTTGGCAAGTTTATGGGATGAGGTAACATGGCAAATTGCTTGGGAGTGTGGGGATGGTAGCTTTGTAAATTTTTGGAAGGATGTATGGGTAAGTGGTGATATATGCCTCTATGATCGGGCATATAGAAAACAAATAGGAAGGCTTATGGAGTGTATAGTCATGGATTTAGTTAATGAAAGGGGAGAGTGGGAGCTAATATTTTTGAAGGATTACCTAGATAGTGTTAAGGCTACGTGCTACTCCAGTACCTAGTGTTAACAGAGGGGGTAATTGCATCAGATGGAAAAGGACAAACACGGTGAAATATAATGTCTCTGATATGTATAAAAGAATATGTAAAAGGGAAGGTGATGCTGATAGTGTTTAGAAGAGGATATGGAAGTAGAAAAGACCAAGGAGAGTTCAAGTCTTACTATATGGCTTAGTGAGTGGGATCGCCTATTGAAAGTTAGCAGAAGATCCAAATTGTTGGGAGGATAGGCGATTTGTAGTAGATGTCAGGAAGGTGAGGAAGATTTGATGCATGCACTAAGAGACTGCAAGGTAGCAAAACATATTTGGAATATAGTGGGAGAAAGGGTATTGGAAGATAATTTTTTCTAGACTCAAGCAAATGATTGGATTGATGGAAATTTAGAAAAAGGAGGTAAGTAGGCGAATGTAATTGCAAGGACTTGTTGGTGGCAGTGGCATTAGAGAAACAAGATACTCTTTGAGGAGGGTTTTACTATGCCTTTTGTTCCAAAAAGTATAATAGAAAAATATGTTTAGGAAATTAAGTGTTTGGGAGGTAAGGAGGATCATTTGTGGAGGAAGAAAGAGGTTGTTGAGATAGGAAGGAATAAACTTGATAGTGGCTAGTTAAAGCTGAATTTTGATAGGGCGGTTAAAGGAGATTCATGGATGGTAGGTTGTAGGGGAGTAATAAGGGATTGCCATGGGAGATGGATATTGGGTTTTTCAAAAAAAAAAAAGAATTGAGATCTACAATGCATTTGAAGCAAAGATGTAGGGAGCATTATAGAGATTAAAATTAGCTAATGAGTTGAGTGTTTCTCAGCTAATAGTGGAGGATGACTTAAGAGCTACTATATCAGTGTTATTTGACCTGAATGAGGCAAAGGAACCAAGTGGTACATTGCAGAAGCTTATTGCTGAATGTTTGAAGACTAAATCAAATGTACGTTTCAACATACATTTTGAGAAGGTAACAGAGTAACGGATATATACGTTAGCAAATATAAGTTTTGTTACAGGTTTTCATATTGTGAAATATAAAACTATTCCAGATGAGGTTCAGGATTTGGTTCTAAGAGATGGAAAAGGTGATACGTTGTTCAGGGAAGTTCAGGTTTGAATAAATTGACAGGGGTTTTTCCCTATTTTACCAAAAAACAAAAGAATTAATTGCTACCCTTATATATATATATATATATATATATATATATATATATATATATAGTAGTCCTTTAAAGTTATGTGTTTCTTATATTTTCCAGGGAAAATTTCATGGAATTTGACATAATTTTAGTCAACCCCAGTACTTTTTGAAATTTTACTGTATCCATTTAGGTCAAAATGAAATTAAGTTTTAGGGGTAAAAAGACAATGATGTCCTTACTTTATTTGTCTTGTAAATAACTAAAATATTTTTAATTCCCTATGTTCTTTTGAATCCTTTTATTAATCTTGTAAACGTCTTTATTTGCTTTGTAAATGCCTATATTTGTCTTGTAAATGGCCAAAATATTTTTAATTCTCTTGGTTCTTTTGAATCCCTTTATTTATCTTATAAATATCTTTATTTATCTTGTAAATGCCTATATTTGTCTTGTGAATTTTTATATTTATCTTGTAAATGGCTAAAATGCTTCTAATTCCCTAGATTCTTTTGAATCCCTTTATTTGTTTTGTAAATGTCTTTATTTGTCTTGTAAATGCTCTTCCGAGAAAAATAAAAGAAGAGCATAATTATCTTTTCACCTACAAAACTTAATTTCTTTTTGACCCATGGGTTGTAGTGAACTTTTAGAAAGTTTTTGAGGTTGACTAAAATTATGTCACATTCTTAGGGCCCAATGAAATTTTTCCTATTATTTATATGTAATTTAAGGCTTCAATTCGTTGTATTGTCTTGCAACTTAGTTGATATGGCAGCCGATCCTTTCCATGCATTGTTCTATGTTGTGTTTATGTTGTCACTACGTGCCATATTCTCCAAATCATGGATCCTAGTCTTTGGATCTTCTGTTAGAGATGTTGCCAAGCAGCTTAAGGTACTGATGATTAAAATTGGTTTTGGAGTCTTAGATTAATAGTTAATACAACATCTTATCCTTAATATGAGAGTTAACTGACTATTTTGAGTAGATTAAGAAAATTAGTCATATTTTTCCTAAAATACCATATTTCATTGTCATTGTCATTAGATAGAAACCTCTTAATGTGTGCATTTAATATGAATATTTTGGGGAAAATTTATAAATTTGAAAGATAAAATGGATTGAGGTCTTATATTTAGGATAAAATTTAACCCTTAAGTAGCTTTTATATTAGTGACCCCATACTTATTATCATTTATTTTCTAAACTATCCCTTTGTCACAATGAGTTGTTTCAATGCAGATGATTTAAGAGGTATTTTAGAAAAATCAACCCATATTTTTTACAAATAACTAATTTAACCTATTGTTCTAATCTACCTAAATTAGTTAAGTAGATATTATATTAATAATAATAGTTAGTAGGAGTATATATTTACATATACGAACACATAGAGTAATACTTGGCCCCTCATATACAAGGGAGCGAGGGAGTGGATTGATAATCATCTATTATTATTTATAGTAGTTACATCTATAATCTATTACATGTTTGTTTGGTGAATTTGTAGGAGCAGCAAATGATGATGCTTGGGCACCAAGAGGCAACCTTAGAGACAGAGTTGAACCGATACATCCTTATGGCATCGACGTTCGGCGGCATTTGCATCAGAGCCTTGACGGTGTTTGCGGATTTTACAGGAGTGATTAGACCAGGGACTGGTATATTACTTGCAGCGACTACAATCTATCATTATTACGAGACATTTGAGAAGGAGAGAGCAAGCCAGCTTGCATTATTTGGCTTTTAAGCTCTGTTAAGGGCATGTCTGGGTTAGCGGTGGTAGAAATGTCATTTTTCTTAATCTGACTTTTACAAAAGTCAGATTATAAATATGATTTGTGTTTGGATTAGAAGTAGTAGAAGTGACTTTTTTTTTTTTTTTGAAAAGCCATACTTTTAAGTTTATTTTCAAAAGCTGCTTTTTGAGGGGGAAAAAAAAAGCTCAGTTGCCAAAGGCCAACCTAAACACCCTAAACCAGCTGCCACGAGATTTTTTAAAAAAAGCCATGTTTGGCATGGCTGAACGCCATCCCAAACAGGCTCTAAGTATTTAGTCATAGGAAATGTCTATATGTTTACCACATTATTAATTTTGCTTTAAAATTTAATAACTTTTTAACTTTACTTCAATTTAATATACTCTACGTAATAACATAGTGAAACAAAGTGGTAATAGGGAGAATTATATTCAGATCCCGCCTAAGAGAGAAAATGAAAAATTGGTCTTATGGAGTTGTTAATTGCGCCCCTAGACTTATCAATTTACGCCCCTAGACTTGTCAATAAGACTATTTTTTCTCTTGGACGGGACCTAAATGTAATTCTCCCTAAATAATATGTAGAATTATACAATTACGTAAAAAAAATTAATGACGTACGTGACTTATAAATAAGACTAAAAATTCTCTCTTTTTAATAAATACACAAATAAGGGTGTGTGTGTGTATGCCTCCTCTCTCCCTCTCTACACAAATATTATAGGATTTGACTTCTCTCATTTTCTTTTCTTGTTCGTTTCCACTCTTAGTTTTGGGGTAAACAAAGCAAGGGGAGCATTTTTTTTAAAAGCATATAATACTCTGAAATATTTTTTAAGTAGTATCTTAAATTAATTTTTACAACACTTAGCACCTTTAAATATTTTTTACTAACACCGAGTATCTATTCAAAAATACTTCAGAGTGTTGGGTGATATTGGGTACCACTGAAAATATTTTAGGGTGTTAAGTGTGCTTAAAATTAATTTAGGATCTATTATTAGAGTTTACAGTCGTGGCAATTTTTTTTCCTTTTGCTAAGGTTTCTGTTCCTTTGAGAATGTAGACCTCCTCTAACGGCAGCCCGACCCTGCTAGGGGATCAATCTCATTCCTCTCTCTGTAAGGCTCTCTCTCCCCTTCCAGTGGAGTCCTTAAATAGCCCACTTATGTTGTGGCCGGTGGAGGAGCTGATTGGGAGTGAAACCGGTGGCGGCGGTGAGTGAGGGAGTAGCTTGGAAGGATGCGAGAAGGCGTTTAGGCCTCAATCCTCTGTGAAGCCCTCCGATGGGTTCCCCCATGGCTAGGGGTGGAAATAGGTCAGGCTTCGCCCTTAACAGGCTAAGCCTGTATTGTGACAAGTAGGCCTGAGCCTGGCCTGTGGCCTGTCACATGCCTTTTTTTTTTAGCCTGAGCCTGGCCTATATAAAAGCTTAGCTTGGCCTGAAGCCTATTTAAGAAGCCTGAATTTCTAAAAACTCTAAACAGGCTAACATGCCTATAACGCCTATAACAGAAAACTGGCCAAAAAGAGGCCACATTTAAATAGGCCATAATTATATAAACTAAAAATTACAATAACTTAATACAAATTATCCAAAATACATATAATTTAATCAATTAACAAGATAACACCAAATTAAACAACAAAAAATTTTTGTTTACAATTGCAATTTAAATCAATTCAAAGTATAGCCACCATCCACAACGCATCAAATCTTTAATGTAATTTCTTCTTCTAGTTCAAAGACCTGGAAAAGAAGAAATCAAAAACATATTATTAAATCATAACACAATTTAACAATGCAAGTCATTCCAGGTATTTATTGCGAAGCTATTTCCACCACAAACTTAATCATGCAAGTCTATCATAGTATAATAATATCTAGTGTCGTTCCAGGTATCACCTTTATCAACACTTGAACATATTTCCACTTGTTAACCACAACTATAAATAAATTGCAAAGGAACTGTGTATAAAGAATTTCAGAGGCATGCTTTCACTGGATGGTATAATAGAGTAGTTAAAAATACCTCGATTGAATTACACAATGTAAGCAAATTTTTCAATTATAGATTTATAGGTACCACGGCAAGCAAGACAAGTTCTCTGAATTTAGTCCAATGACATGTTTGAATACCTAAAATTAAGGAAGTCATAACAGTAAACACTCGCCATCCATGTAAAACAACATTTACAACTAACAAATGGGGTGTCCACCAATATTATCTGCCCACCATGTTAATGTACAACTCTCATAGTATCCTTTTAATCTACAGTAAATGAAAACATAATATGTTGATAATTAAATTCATTGCAAAAGGACACAGAGAGGACAGGAGTATAAGAGAAGAGAATGGCGCCGAATGGGTTAGATTTCATCAGCTGTATTGCGCGAGTGAGTTTAATGTGGTGGAAGATCTAGGGTTTAAGGCAGGAGGAGTAATTACATTTTTTCCCTACTAATTTTTTTAAAAAAATAATTTAATAAGCCTGGCCAGCCTGACAAGCCTAACAAGTTTATTAATCAGCCTAGGCCTGGACTGTTACTGTAACATCCTCATTTTTATTTTAGGATATAATTATTAATTTAGAGATAATTATCATTTTTAGTAGAAAATTTTTTATGACAAAAAAAATAATATATTATTAAAAAATAATTTAAAAAATAAATATATAATATAATATTATTATATAATATAATATTAAAATTATATATATATATATATATATATATATATATATATATAACAAACAAACAAAACGTGGGGGCGGCGCCCCCCACATTTGAAAAAGAAGGTGGCACCTAACGGTGCCACATTTTTTTAAAATAAAAAAAATAAAAAAAATAAAAATTTAAAATTAAAAGTTAGGCAGGAGGAGGTATTATAAATACCTCCCCTCCTCACATACACTTCACGCAAATTCTGCGTGAAGTGTTGTGTAGTAAGGTGACGGACAAGGCTTTGATAGGAGTATTTTCATTTCTTTGGGGATCAATAAGGTACTCAAAATCTCTTCTAATTATAAAACTTCTTTTATGAAATATTTTCTAAATAATTTTCTCTTTCTTATGATATTAATTTTGTACTGATTAGAGAATATTTTAGGATTAGAATTTTGGGCAAGTTTGAGTTTTGTCAGAATATGACTATAAGAATATAGATGATAATTAATAGTTAATTTTAATCGGTTTATTTTTGTCATTTAGTTGATATAAGATTTTATTATGAATTTTCTATATAATCAACTTATAAATAATGTTATTTTGGACTTTTAAACCGATTAAATTTAGATTAAATAATTTATTTGGGTTAATGGAGATATTATTGAAATTTTAGTAGGTATAGTTTTAAAATCTGAAGGATTAAACTGTCATTTTTGAAATTCGTAGGACTAAACTGTCATTTATGAAATTAGGAGGACTAAATTGTCATTTATGAAATTCGGAGGACTAAATTGTCATTTATAAAATTTGGAGGACTGAACTGTCATTTATGAAATTTAAAAGACTAAACTGTCATTTTATAATTTAAACCCTAAATTGTTATTTTCAATTTTTATAGTATATTATTATTATTATTAGAATTTATAAATAAGTTATAATTTTGACTTTTGGAAAATTATTAACGGGTAGTAAATTGATTGTGATAGATTGATTTTGACGTGTGTTTGAGCTCTTGGATTTGGAACAGTGTGATAATAATTAGCTTTGGCGAGATGTAACCACTTTTCACTTATTATGTGTGTTGGTGTGTGTTTGTGAGTATTTTGTAAAATGATTATGAGATTGAAAATCATATATGAATATTATAGATTATTTCAATGAGTAATATTGAGGAGTATTTTGTTATACACTTGCTTTGTGGAACCATGTGATTTAAATTATAAGATGTATTTGTATATTTTGAATATCATCATATGTGTATGGAAATCTTGAGAAAATTCCTATTGAGCTATTTATTGATACATATTGGGTTGTTTGGTTTGGGTTGAGATGGAGAAAGTTATTTTTACCACGTGGTATAGCCTCCATTGGTGCACGATAGTTGGCTTTCTATTGTCCCACCAGTTCAATGAGGGACCGTCCCACCAGTTCAATGAGGGACTGCGACACCCCACTAGTTCAATGAGGGGAAAGACCCATGGTCTGGAAACATGCTCTGTGGATTTTGGCCAATCTTCATCATGTGACCGAAGAGCTCTTTGAGTGGCCAGTAACATGGATAGTAACTTAGCCCATGGGTCTAGTCGGCGGAAATAAGGCGGTTCGGTTGGATTCATGGGAGGCACATGTGAATTGTGATTTGAGATTTGACATATAATATTATAATTTCTGATATGAGATTTGTGTATAAACAATGATATTAGATTTTTAATATTTTATTATATAAAATGTTCCACTTGGCACCTCATGAATACATGTCAGCATATGTAATAAGTTGGAAAGCTGGTTACTGAGGCTTTTGTCTCACCCCGTTGATTTAACATTTTTCAGGTGATAGTTTCCGTGCTGGAATGTCGGGAGGAGCTCCTGAGGCATAGATATATCTATATGGCCTCTTGTGGATTATTATGTGTTAAAAAGATGTATATTGCCACTCATAGGGCCTACATCCTATAAACTCTGCTTTGACTACATATTTTGTATTATCGTATCATAGATTGGATATTATAATATTTAATAGTTGTGTGATTTTATCTCTATTATGATTAGTCTTTGAGAGATAATATTTAATATTATGGAATTAAGAAGAGGATCTTACAGTTACGAAAAACAGGCCTCCAGATCGGCCTTGGCTTAGCCTTTTAGCCTGACAGGCCAAGTCTGACCAGGCCAGGCCACAGGCCGCCTGGCCTGTTTCCACCCCTACCCATGGCCGTCGCAATTGAAGAACAGATTGAAGCGGTGGATCTCTTTCATACCTAGTGAAAGGATGAGCTCAATGGAGGCTAGTAGTTGAGGATTTGAAACCGTTCTGAGGAAACTAAAGGCAACATCACAAATGCATTCAAAGGTAACAATTGTTCGTTTATTTGATCTTGAGGTGAGTAATTTGCTAAATGTTTCATCTTTCCCCACTAATGGCCATTTAGGATTGAGATTTTCATCTGGTAGGACCAAGATGCTTACTAGTGGTTTCTCTATGCTAAATTTAGTCTAATGTTTAGAAGCTTTGATATCGAGTGTAATTAGGTTAGTTTTATATGTTTGGGTGCTTTGTTATATTTTTCCATTGGGCAGCGGGTTTTATAAATCAAAATCCAATAACCAAGCTGCCTCTGTCCTAATAAAATTAGTATGGAAGGTTGTTAGGTGGGAAAGAGACTGAGCGACTAATCCAAGCTCCAGAAATAGGGCTGTTGAGATCTCTTAAAAAATTGGTGATGCTTGGTCAAGGGTATCGATATGTGGTTGGGTGGTAAAGTATTTTATTGATCAAGGTTGTTAGGTGGGAAAGAGACTGAGCGACTAATCCAAGCTCCAGAAATAGGGCTGTTGAGATCTCTTAAAAAATTGGTGATGCTTGGTCAAGGGTATCGATATGTGGTTGGGTGGTAAAGTATTTTATTGATCAACTGCCTACGGAATGTGCACCAGATAGACAATTGAGAATCATTCATTTGAGTTTGTTCAATATTTCTCTATATGTTGTTCATCATTGGCTAAACATGTGACTGTTCAGTGTGTTAATCAATACTGTTCATTGTTAGGGTAGACATGAGTCGGTTCAGTGTGTATGGTTTTACTACTCATCCTCGGGCTGGGGTAGTATTTCTTTTTTCTATTGTCTATTTGATTGCGCATTATCTGATATTATGATAAATGTTCTCCTTGAGTATTTCCTGGTTTCAAGGAATCTGGTTAGGAACCATTCTTACAAGTATGTTCCCATGGAAGCAGATTTAGTAGCTGGGTGAATTGCCAAAGCTTCATTGGAAATGTCTTTCCCTTTAGTTCGGGTATTTCTACCTCCATCCATGTTGCTGGCCTATTTGGTGTATGGTGTGGAAGACGGTTTAGCTATGATCTTAAATTATGGTTGTAACATAGATCTTTTAAATACTTGCTTCTCTAATTTGTTAACTAGGTTGTACATTTATTCTTTCTTTCCACTTGCTCTGGTTTGTTTAATTCTTAGGTATGAGACATTATATTTTATCTGCCTTTAATATTACTAATTTCCTTTGATGGAAAAAAAATTAATTTAGGATCTACTGAAAAATATTTCAAAGTTATGGGAAAAAAAAGTGTTCCCCTTGCTTTATTTAGCTCCAAAACTTTGTAGTTTTGAGGTAAATGACAAGAGCGGATGAAAAAGAAAAGGAGAGAAGTTAGGCCCCCACGTTATGATGCTATTTTTAATATTTAATATATAATTTAAGTTATTCACAAAAATAAAAATATAATTTAAATAATAATAATTGAGCACGTTGATCCCTAAACATTAAATTATTGAAGAAAAAAAATAAGATTCATGTTACAAAAAGTATAAAATTATGAAAAAATAACGTTTAAATCCCAAAAGTCTAATTTAATTAAATTTTGGTTTCAAAAAGCAAAATTGGATGTTTTAGTTTCAAAAGTTCAATTGGGTTATTGGGCTGGGCTCAGCATGAAGAATTGAACATGGACTTTTTTGGCTAGACAATTGAACATGGACTTAAGCATTATTGTAATTTAAAAAAAAAACATATCTCAGATTTTTTTTTTTCAGGAAAAAAAAGAGACAATTTTAGAGTTTTTCTTTTGGGATCAGAACACATTTTATTTTAAAGTTGAGATATTATTATATTATATGAATGCTGATATTTTATTTTATATGAAGCACATGCTCATTGTTGTGTGTTGAAGTGCATGGAACATGCAATATTGTCTTGTTGCCTGTCAGTGAGAAACTTACATGAAATTTCTTCTTAAGTTTTACTCCATACCTGCAAACAACCACATGTGCCTCGCCAGTTTTTTTATTTTTAAAAATTTTCTGTAAAAGAATTTCTGTAATCAGGTCAACATAAATTCCTCAATTATTGAGACAATTATTTTCGTTTTTTTCATTGCTGGTCCCTTAATCTTTTTCAGTTTTACTTTAATTAATGAGCATTGATTTTATACAATTCATCATAATAAACACAGGTTGGAGATGCGTCCATAAACTACACAAAAATATTGTGAGTTTATTGTTTTCCATTAACACAAGTCACAATGTTTCTTAATTAATTAACTATGTAGGTTTGTGTACTTTATGAAATGATGAGTTAATTGCAATATTTATCGCTAACAACCTCTTAATTTAATAGCAACCTGCACCTCCTCTAATGAATAAGGTGTTGGGTTTTATATCCCAAATTGTAACAAATAGGGTGGGATGTTAATAAATTGATAGGGGAAAAAAAGAGTTGTAACATTATAACTTACAAGTAACTTTTTAACAATTCCATTTTTAGTAGATTAACTTATATTGTACTGTGTAAACCTATTGCTTTCCTAATATCATTTTGTCTTATACCCAAAAGGATGAATAAAAGGTTTGGTTTATGTTAGACTCCCTCTAGCCCTTATTATAATTTTTAAGATACCAACTACAAGCAATTCTTATCTTAAATATAAGGTATCAATTGCGGCAATAATTACTTTTTTCACTGTACACTGTTATTGAAGTTCAAAGTTGATAGATGGTTAAGTCATTAAATGTGTTTGAAAATGGAAAAAAAAAAAATTCAAACTTTACCCACATTTAAAACATGAATTAGGTATTGAAGAGCATAGAAGAAAAATTGTATCAAACTTTATGCTTGGACTATCTTAAAAAAATGCAATTAATATCTAACTTGGTGACTTATAACAAGAATCACTCCTTTCTTTTTTTTAAAAGAAAATGCCTTGTAGCAAGATAGGAGGGAGTGTATTCTGGCGGGAAAAAAAAAAAAGATACGAGGGAGGGATGAATTTTACTTTCCAATGGGAAAAAAAATTGTTGAGCATCAACTGAAAGTAGAAATAAAATGATAAAGAAAAAAATTAGAACATGATAGTTAAAGATATTTTATTAATATATGTGAGTTAAAGATATTTTGTGTTATAATTAAAAATGGAGGAAATACAACTTAATTACCCTTGAAGTATATGTTTGTTTGGGATCATTTTAGGGATTTTAAAAGTGTCTATTTATGTAAATCGAGACAAAACTCCTCTCACATATTTACCTCGTATAATTATCTCATATAACGATTCAAGTGTTTGGCAATGAAGATGGAATAATTAATAATTACTCCATCCGGTTGTTTTTACAAGTAACTTTGTTTTTATTACTCAAAATTAGTTAACGATTGAGATTAGTTAAAAATAATAAATGTGTCAAAAATATCATGTATTTTCTGAATATGCCCTCATTTATATATATGAGAGAGAATCAGTAGAAAATATAAGAGAGAATAGGTAATAAATGATTAAATAAAAGAGAATTAATGGTGAATGAGAGATAATTAATATAAAGTTATGTATTTAATATGGGTAGAAAAAAAATAATTTAAATTTTGAGACAAAAAAAATTATTTATAGTAATGACCAACTTAAAAAAAATTGGAAGGTGTATTAATTATCAAATCCTTTTCAATTACTACCTTCCAAACTTGTCTGCTGGCAAAAGCAATTTGCATGCTTGCCTATAAATGTTTACTCAACCACCTATAGTTAATGATCCTGGAAAAAATAAACCACCAATGCTTAATTATTAATTAATTATTTAATGACATAAAAAATTGCACCCTTTCAACAACTATATTCTATTTTTTCCCAGAATAATTAATTATACATTCCACTTCAAGAAACTTTGGATGCTAATAATACATCAAGGACTATAGAATATACTCTTAATCAGACAATCAGACGAAGGTACCTTCAAGCTACTTTAATTTAGAATTGAGACTAATCGATTTTGAGACCTATGGTATGTTTTGAAAGCACCCAAACCATGATTTGTATAAATCGAGATAAAACTATTTTCATATACTTACCTCGTAAATCGTAAAAGTTATTCCCAAAAGTTAATCCAAACACACATTTAGAGTATAAAGGGATTTGAGATTAATCATACTCTTTTAATAAGTGTGTTTCTTGAAACTTAAACTTGTATTTTCCTCTTTATGAAATGAAACTATTTTATTATCTTAACAAACAGTTTGCTAGTTATTGAGAATATACTCTATTATGCCCTAAATATAAGAACTAAAAAAAATGAGTTTATTCCTCTCTTAGATATAAAACCATAATCAATTTTATTCCCAAACTTATAATTTTTCCTAAATTCTCTTAATTAAGTTGCACATGTTAAGAGGGGTTTTCGTTAAAGGGAGGGACAGTATCTTAACTGATTTTTTAATATACCTACAAATTAATTATCTAAACTCATATTTAAAACCATAGCGAATATACACAGTGCATGAAAATAAAATAAATGAATGATTAAAGTATAGCTCACACACAGTGACAACTGACAAGTTTGTTTTGTCCCGAATATAAAAAAGAAACGAACCAAAGAAGGAAGATGACATGCATTGGAATTAATAAATTTGTTGGTAATCAATATTATTAATTGATTAATCAACTACTTTAAGTAGATTTTCACTGATTAATTATTAACTAATTGATAGCTTATATATCACATAAAATAAAATAATAATAGCTAGATTTGTGAGCAAGTTGTTGGAACAAACATAGCTTGGATGAGAGAACAGACAGGAAAAGATCGAGCACAAAGCATATATATCAAATTAAAGAGAATTTGGAGCTAAGACAGTGTTCTTTTGCCATATTTTATCAAATATATTAGGGTATGAGTTTGTTTGGAATAGCGGTTGAAAATTTTATAAGTGCTTAAGAATTGTAATTCACGGAATACGAAGTAACTTTTACGGTCTACGAGGTGCTTTTACGGTCTATGAAGTGCTTTCACGGTCTACGAGATAAATATGTGGAGGAGATTTATCTCGATTTACGTGAATCGGGTTTATATAATAAGTCCGATTCAAATAAGTGATAACAAACAAGCTTATAATCTTTACTTCATTAAATTTGTTTTTATTTCGGTTGTAGCCCTTCAAATTCAAATTTTATTTTGCTTAAAGCATTTATCCATAATCAAAAAGTTGTTGGTTGACATGGTAAGCAGTTTCATCTTATGAGGAGAATAATACAAGTTTAAATCTCAGAAAATGCACTTGTTAGAAAAAGTGAAAACCCTTTAAGCTCCAAGCCTCGAAAAGAGAAACATTTCATCAAATAAAAAAAAATCCATTGATCCATATAGCTCAATAAAAACGTAAATCATTTTGACTTTACAGGGACTAAAACCAATAATTTAAAATTTAAAGGTTCAAAACTAAAATGAGAATAAATTTCAGAGACCAAAAACAATATTAACTTTATATATCACCATAGCTTTTCTTTTCTTTGTACTTCTGTTAGTACCTTAAAAAATATACTACTAGTAATCAAGTTGTTTTTATTATAATTAAAGAATCAAGCAATTTTTTTTTTTGTCAATTTTGTGTTATGAATGATTTTGAACAATAAATTTGTAATTTTATTATTTTCAATTATTTTTTTTAAAGAAACAGCAATCAATAATTTTTTAAAAAATTGTATAAGAATGGTGGAACTTCCTATGATTAATTGGCAATGATTTTAATAGAAGGAGATAAGATTGCTTAAGCACGAAATTTCGGATTTGAATTTTAAAATTTATATGAATGTAAAAAAGAAGTCTTAAATCACCATTAAATTTTTTTTTTTACAGTTATCCTTGTTTAGGCTAACCCCAATTTCTCCCACAAAAATATGAAGAAATGAAGTAATTAAAAAAGTGTACAAAATTAAAATAAAATTATATTATTAATACTTTTTTAACATTTTGGCGTATCATGGATTTTATGTTTTATTTCGATGATGAAGATGATAATGATTACTCTTATTCTTGCGGAAATCGCAAAACAGCTTTAATCAGCTATATTCATTTACAATAATTGATTTATCATATTATAAGATGATATTTCACTTTAAATTTTAATTTGATACAAGTTGTTCGATTATTTGATGTTGATAGTTGGACATTGGGACCAAAAAATTGATGATTTATTTGGTCGAGAAAAAATTCATATTTTATGAATATCTGCTTAGCATGATGGAAAGGTCGGTATTGATTTATATTTAATTAGCTGTGAATGTTTTTAAATAATAATAACATTCTATGATAATTCAAATCTTTAAAGGGGGCATAATCCTATGATTAATGACCTGCCAGCTAAACTAAAATTATGCTCGATTTGTTTTTTTTTTTTTTTTTGTTAAGAGTGATGAAATAAGCCTAAAATATATTAACAAACAACAAAATAATCATGGATATTAGCTTTTTCGATCAAAACAAAAATCTGTTATGAATGACCCAGAAATGATGAAGTATTAGTGGCCCAAGCTACTGGCAGTCCTAATGAGGAGGGTCGGTCTAAAGAAGATATTCCTCTGATGTCACGTAGGAGTAACCGAATTAGTAGGTCCACATGGGAGGTGAGGGAAAATGCAGTATAAAGGGTTGAGAAGCAAGAGAGAAGGGCAAGCATGATTTTGGGAAAAGTTCTCTCTGAATATCGTTCCTTCTTGTATTTCTGAATTCCTTCTACTTCCATATATCATTTATGTTACTAGAATTAATCTGTTCTGACATATATATATTTTTTATTTCTGCATTTCTATATTTCACTTTTACAATTAAGGATTCTCTGTACTAGATAATCAATGGTTCTATAATAAAATTACAGAGATAGATTGCAAATACAATTTATGGTTTATCTCATTGATGCTTTCATTCTGCTTCCATGGCTGAAAGCACACATTTTCAAACTATGAATTTTGAGATTCATAAATTAGTTGAGGCTATGAACACGCGTATGACGACCTTTGAATCCACCTTAACTGCTAATAATACATGTATGCAGAGCTTGGAGCATTCTTTAGCCACTTTGTCTCAATCAGTCGATGCTCTTACCAAGGGCTTTGAATCTTGAACTCAAGTGACTCATCCCAGCACTCCATCTCCATCTCCATCGTCGAGTTCTACTGCTTCTTCTGGTGGTTCATTGCCTTTTAGGAAACAAATTAAACTTGATTTACGTCAGTTCGATAGCACTGATACTTTCAGCTTGTTGTTTCATGCAGAGCAATACTTTTCATTCTATCAAATTCTTGATGATCAACGCCACACTGTCGCATTGGTCAATTTCGATGGTCTTGTGGTTCCATGGTTTCAGTTGCTGCAACGCACCTCTCAGATTCCAACTTGACGTGCTCTTGCTATGGCAATTGAACGACAATTTAGGCCTTCTCATTTTGACAATCCATAGATCAAGCTATTCAAGTTAGCCCAAACGGGTTCTGCCCTCGATTACCATATCGAGTTCATAGCGACAACAGTAAAGTTGAAGACCTATCAGAGGATGCCTTAAGTGACTGTTTTTTAAGTGGCCTCAAACAAGACCTTCAAAGTGAAGTTCTTGCCCAAGAGCCGTTAACATTACAACAGGCTGCCTCTTTGGCTCGCCTTTTTGATGAATGGTCTACCTTAATCGGGTTGGGTCTTAAACCTCCGATTAGCTTGGTTTCATCATATGCTTCTTTAGCCTCGTCCAAATCGATCTCATCGATTTCTCCTACTCTGACTTCAGTGAGTCCGAAATCATCAGCCGATATATTACCCAAACCTCTATTCCAACCAATAGAGCCGATAAAGAAGCTTACAGCTGCTGAGATGCAATTGTGACAGGAAAAATGGCTTTGTTACAACTCTGATGAGAAGTTTTCTTGGAATCATAAGTGCCCTAATCGTCATTTTCTCTTATTCCAAGTTGATAATGAAGATCCAAGTCAAGAAGTCCTACCTTCTACAGATCTTACACTAGACGAATCTCCACCTTCGGAATTGTCCAAGTTGAGTGTTCCTTATGTTTCGTTCCACGCATTTCATGGGTCTTCTAACCGTTCAACTATTCACTTTTCTGGCTCTATTAATGGCACTACTATTTAGATTCTATTGGATAGTGGAAGTTCTAACAATTTCATTCATCCAAGAATTGTGTCACACCTTAAATTGCCTCTCCATTCTACTAATGATCACGTGATGGTGGGTAATGGTCAGTTTATACGTGGCGAAGGTATAGTGCCATATTTTGTTATTAATATTCAAGGCCATAATATTACTCTCTTGGCTTATGTTTTGCCCATTGCGAGCTTTGACTTGGTGATGGGAGCTACTTGGTTAGCAACTTTGGGACCTCATATCGCTGATTACAGTACATGCATTATGAAGTTTTATTTGAATGGGTCTTTCATTACATTGACTGGTACTCGGTCTTCTTCCAACGGACCTGTATAGTATCATCATTTCAAACGAATTCAAGCTACAGATGCAGTACAAGAATTATTTACTTTAATTTGTGTTCCTATGGAATCTTCCCCTGAAGTAAATTTTCCTTCGTATCTGCCACATGATTTATTGCAGTTGCTCAAACACTTTAAAGTTGTCTTCATGGAACCTAAAGGTCTACCTCCTCTTTGCTCTCATGATCATGCCATTCCTTTGCAGGCAGGTGTGCATGCAGTCAAGGTATGACCTTATAGATATTCATTTAGCCAGAAAACTATTGTTGAAACCATGGTGAATGATATGTTAGAACAAGGCATAATCCAGCCAAGTACTAGTTCCTTTTCAGCTCATGTATTTTTGGTTCGAAAGAAAGATGGCACATGATGTTTCTGTAACGATTACCGTGAACTTAATGAAGTAACTGTTAAGGACTCTTACCCACTCCCTGTTGTTGATGAGTTACTTGATGAATTAAAAGGTGCCAAGTTCTTTACCAAACTTGATCTTCGTTTAGGGTATCATCAAATCTTGGTTAAATCTGAGGATCTTCATAAGACAGCTTTCATGACCCAACATAGACTTTATGAATGGTTGGTCATGCCATTTGGCCTTACCAACGCACCAGCCATATTTCAAACTATAATGAATGACATTTTTCAGCCTTTTCTTTGTAAATTCGTGCTTGTATTTTTTGACAACATCCTTATCTATAGTTTGGATTAGTCTTTACATTTACATCACTTACAATTGGTATTGAATTGTTTGTTGCATCATCATCTTTATGCTAAACTTTTCAAGTATTCTTTTGCTGCTGATCGAATTGAATACTTAGGACATATAGTATATGTTAATAGTGTGGAAATGGATCCCATTAAATTAGCTGCCATTACCAATTGGCCTACACCAATATCGGTGTCACAGTTGTGCAACTTCTTGGGTTTGACAGGGTACTATAGACGATTCATTAAGAATTATGCTTCTGTTGCCACACCCTTGACTAACTTATTATAGAAGGATTCTTTCTCATGGTCTCCTACTGCTCAAGTAGCTTTTACAAATTTGAAACAAGCTTTAATGACTGCCCCTGTGTTGTCTATGCCATATTTTTCTCAGCCATTTATCATAAAGGTTTATGCTTCCGGTTTTGGTATTGGTGTTGTTTTAAGCCAAAATCAGCATCCCATTACTTATTTCTCAAAGAAATTATCTCTGAGAATGCAAACTCGTTCTGCCTATGTCCGTGAGGTAAGGCTGTCGCCAAATTTCAGCATTATTTATTGGGCCATCCCTTTACTATAAAGATTGATCAGCAGAGTCTACGCCACCTGGCTGACTAAGTCATTCAAACCCCAGAAAAAGAGGCATGGTTACCAAAATTATTTGGTTATGACTTTCGAATTGAATATAAGTCGGGCAAATCTAATGCTGCGGCTGATGCTCTTTCTCGTTCATTTATGGATGTTACCTTTGTCACCAATGATTCTTTTAATCAGATTCAAGAAGCTATCAATGCCTCTACTAAATTACTGGAACTATAAGATAAAGTACAACAGAATCCAGCTGCTTATCCAAACTACAATATTCATCAGGGATGATTATTTTTTTAAACAAGGCTTAGTTTTGCCTCATGACAATAAGGAGCTTCTGCAGCTTATTCTATTTGAGTTCATTGTTTTAAACTTGGGGGACATACGGGTATAGTACGCACTCATGCTCGAATTGCTACTGAATTTTGGTGGCACGACATGTGACATGATATTAAGCAGTTCATTCAATGCTGCAATATTTGTCAGCAAGCTAAATCAATTCAGCAATCACCATATGGGCTTCTGCAACCTCTTCCTCTTCCTTCTCAAGTTTAGGAAGATATTGCTATGGATTTTATCATCGGTTTACCCAATTCTACTGGGTATACTGTTATCTTTGTGGTAGTTAACCGTTTGTCTAAATTTGCACATTTTCTGCCCTTAAAATCCAATTATATTGCTGAATTTGTTACTGAAATATTTGTTCATCATATTGTTGGTTTACTTGGGATACCTCGTTCCATTGCTTCGAATCGTGATCAAATCTTTACTAGTTCTTTCTGGAAACACTTGTTTAAGTGTCAGGGTACTTCCTTGTGTATGAGTTCATCTTATCACTCTCAAAGTGATGGACAAACTGAGGCCTTGAATCGCTGCTTGGAAATGTATTTGCGGTGTTATGTTCATCACCGCCCTCATTTATGGGCTAAATTTTTGCTATGAGCTCAATTCTAATATAATATATCCTTTCATACTTCTATAGGTATAGCTCCCTACAAAGTCTTGTTTGGAAGGGAACCCTCTAAACTCATTCAATTGGACCAATTAATGGATATTCTTATATCAGTATGGGGAACAACTTGCTGAGCAAGATGCTTTACTTGTCTAATTACAGAATAATTTGATGAAAGCTCAGACATGCATGAAGTTTTATGCTGATAAAACTCGGATTAAGATGGCCTTTGCAGTGGTTGACTATGTATTTGTCAAACTCCAACTATATCATCAGCAATCTTTACAAAATTATCCTCCTTGTACACTTTCTTTATAGTATTTCGGTCCTTATCCTATTATTTCACGGATTGGTTCAGTTGCTTATCAGTTGCAATTACCTCCTGAGGCTTGCATACACCCTGTCTTCCATGTTTCTCTACTTAAGAAATGTTATGGAGACCCTACCAGCTTTGACTGATCTCTCTGGACCCATTCTTTAAGACCTCAAAATTTTCCTTACTCGAATAGTGAAGATACCAGACACTTTGGTCACTTGAATTCAGGTCTAATGGGACGGTTTATAACATCCTATATGGGAAGATTTTGATTCCTCCCGGTCTCTTTATCCAGCATTTGACCTTAGGGACAAGGTCAATGTCGATGGGGGGTATTGTTATGAATGGGCCGAGAAACGATGAAGCATTAGTGGCCCAAGCTACTGGCAGTCCAAATGAGGAGGGCAGATCCAAAGAAGATATGCCTCTGATGCCACGTAGGAGTAACCGAATTAGCAGGTCCACATGGAAGGTGAGGGAAAATGCAGCATAAAGGGTCGGGAAGCAAGGAAGAAGGGCAAGCATTATTTTGGAAAAAGTTCTCTCTGAATATCCTTCCTTTTTGTATTTCTAAATTCCTTCTACTTCCCTCTATCATTTATGTTACTAGAATCAATCTTTTGTGACAGATTTTTTTTTTTTTTTTTTGCATTTCTATATTTCACTTCTGCAATTAAAGATTCTTTATATTAGATAATCAGTGGTTCTGCAATAAAATTATAGAGATAGATTGCAAATACAATTTCTGATTTATCTCAAAATCATAGTGCAAAATTGGGGACGACCCTTTTGAAAATGACCTATGATTTGGTTTGAGATTTAGTGATAGTGAAATTATCTTTAGCAAAAATATATTTATCTAATTGACAAAAAGCACACACGTTCCTCCATCAATTTGCGTTCATCTGTTTTTTTTTTCATATAAAAAACTACTTGAATATAAATAAATTAGAAAAAATCTTATATAAAAACGGTTCTAATTTAGGTCACTGAACTTAACAAATTATATATTATGTATCATAATTAGGGATTTAAAATTTAGGTTAAATTACCTCCATATCCTTAATTGTTTAAACAGAAAAATTGAAAAGTAATTGGTCTAAAATTTAATAACAGAGATGTGGATATTAATGGAGAAAGAAGGGTGTTGACACCACTGGAAGGGTTTCTCGTGGGGTTTGGGAGAATATGGAGCAGATAAAAAACAGATTAATTTTTTTTCTTCTATTTCAAATCTGATTTTTTTTAAAAAAAAATTAAGCTTACTTCGTCAGCATTTTACAGTCTATTTAACCTTGTTTAGTTAATATTTTTTATTAGCAACATTAATCGTATAAAGTTTTAAAGGTTAAAACCGCACTTTATAAACTTAAAGACTAAAGTCATACCTCATATATGCTTAGAGAACCAAAAGTATATTTTTAGCCAAATATTAATTATGCACAATATTTTTCTTTTTTATACAATATTCGGTTTCATAAAAAAATGTATCAGAATAAATTGGAATCTTTTGTGAGAGTAGATATACATATCTCTATGGAAATATATTACTTTATTTTGATATTTATATTTTTATTCAAAATTTTATGCAACGAGTTTAAATTTGAAAAAATTATCAATAAATATCTTACTGAAAATTTATTTATCAAATAAGACATTCAGGTGCAAGCAATCTTTCTCATATGCAAAAAATCTTCCACTGTATTCAAACAATATTCCCCTATATTCAATATATCTTCCATATGTGATCTTTCTTTGTGTTCGAACAATCTTCCTTTATATGCAAAAAGATCTTACCTCATGTCCCATTTAGTAAATAAGTTTCCAATGAGGTATTTATGAGCAATTCTCTCTCTAAATTTTGAATTTTGTATATATACATCCTGAATATTGCATAATCAAGGATTATTTTTTTTTATAGAAAGAAAAAATCTTACATAAAGATATTCGTGAAATATTGCAGTACACAAGAATTCACCTCTTTCAATTTTATATACTCATGTTTAAATAATTAAGGGATATGAAGGTAATTTGATCCAAATTTTAAATCTCTAATTATGACATATAACCTAATATATAATTTGTTAAGTTCAGTTATACAAATTAGAATTTAGATAATTCAACCGCCTTTATATGTGATTTTCAATAAATTAGGGTAAAATAGAATAAATATACTGTTATACTACTTTTGAATATTAATTTATAGGGTGAAGATGCAAAAATGCCTATAAACTTTTCCTAAAGAGCGTCAAATACTATAAACTTTATTTTCATGTAAAAATACCCATGAAGTTTTTTAAAAGGGGCATTTTTTCTCTTTATTTAGGTGCATTTTAGCCTCATTTTTAAAAAATTCATGTATATTTTTACACCCAAATAAATTTTATGATATTTAATGTTCTTTAAGAAAAGTTTATGTACATTTTTATACCTTAACCCTAATTTATATTTTAATTACCTTGGATCTGAGCAAGTTGCCACTTAGTTTTCATTTATTTATGCATTTTTAAATATTTTAAATTTCATAAAATAGCTATACGGACTTCTTATTTTGAAGAATTTAATGTGAATAAGTTTCTGGGCATAAAAGGTGAACAAGTAGATATCAATTATGGGAGTACTCCGCTTCATAGTTTAAATGCGTCCATTGAACCCAAAAATGGGAATAAAGCGTTATCTTTTTTCTATATACTATTATTATTATTATTATTATTATTATTATTTTGTATTCACATTTAATTTCATTTTGTCACAGTATTCATATTTGATTTACACTACACAGAAATTGCCACTATACCTTCTTTCAACATTTACCTCATTTCTACGTAATACATAAAAATAGTAATGAATTATTTCTTAAAGTGTACCCAATACAACTAACTATTTTAAGGTGTAAAAATAAATATTATGAATTTTTAGGGTGTAAAAGTAGATATTATGAATTTTTTTTAGAGCAAAAATAGTAATTTTTGCACCCAAAATAGATAACAAAATTGCTATTTTTGCTTTAAAAAAAATTCATAATGTCTACTTTTGTACTCTAAAAATTCATAATTTTATTTTTACACCATAAAATAGTTAGCTGTGTTGGATGCACTTTAAAAAATAGTTCTTTACTAAATATACACCTTAACCCTACAAAATAATAAAATTGTGTTTGAACTTGATGGGAAAAAAATAATCTAAATTTGAAACTGAGTTTGAAACGAAATTACGTAGGTGTCTTTTAGATAATCATTTACCTTTTTTTCTTTTGGCCTTGAAGATAATTAATCATTAACCATTAAAAATATCAGTAAAACATTATTTTACTGCCACACTAATTATTTTAATTAAATATTACCCGTGCACATTAGAATATAAATAAACAATATATTAAAATGATATTACATTTACTAACAACTCGTTATATTTTATAATTTACTATTATACATGGAAAAATTAAACAACATATTTTAGATTTAACTTATGCCACATCTCATGCGTTGGCTTAGTATTTGTTTATATTTTTTTATCTTTGATATATTAACCTTTTATTACCCAATACAATCACAGCATGTAAAAAAAAAAATTAGAAATTTCAGAGAATATTACTTTTTTTTTTTGGTGCAATTTTCAGAGCTTGTTACTTTTTAGTGTGGGAAGGTGTTCGGTATATTTGAGCTAATTTTAGGCTTATATGTGTGTTTGGTTGGGCGATTAGGAGGTTCAAAAATTCTTATGTACGTAAGTCAATATAACACTCCTCTCACACACTTACCTCATATATCATAAATCACGATTGAAAAACTATTTTTAAAGGTTTCAATCGTTAATCCAAACAAGCACATTAATATAAATAGGAGTAACATGTGAAATGAGTTTTAAACTTTTTTTTTTTGGGCCAACAGAAAGGAGTTTTAAAATACTACTATAAAAATAAGGGTATTTTTTTTTCTCTGTAAAAGTGTAAAAATAGTAATAATATTTTGTATTTTGAACATCTAATCGAATTAATATTTGATAGGTGTAAAAGTAATAATAAATAATTTTTAAGGTGTTAAGCTGAGAATGCCATTAAGTCTGATTATATTGATTGTTATAAATAAAGGGAGAATAAATGGACTCTATTTGGCAGAAGTTATCTATAATTAACTGTCAACGTGATAAAATTTAATAACGTTATCCATTTAGGCTATCTTAAAAATTATTTATTATTATTTTTACTACATCAAGACATTTTTTTTTTCCATAACCTCATCGAGACGTTATTCTTTACTCTTTACTGCAATTTGCTGAAATTACAAGACATTATTCCTATTTTTTCATCTTTACTCTTCTATTTTTTTTTAAGGCGTTCCGGGATGGTGTGTGAGAGATCCATTAGAGTCAAATGAAAAACAACCGATCAAAGAAGCGTCAAGGCCATTTATATCTGTTACATCAAAAACTAAAGAGGTGGATCCCACAAATAAGAAATATTATTACACGTGGCAATTGATTAAATGACTCATACCGACCCCCAAGGGCCAGCATTTACATGCTACTATCTAAACAATTTTTTGGTAATCCCAATTTTGGCAATTTATTTTCCTTCTATGAGTGTTTGTCTAATATTGAAATTATAATTTTAAATTTTTTTTTATAAATTGAGATAAAATTTCTTTCATATACTTATCTCTTAAATCATAAAAATTATTTTCTAAAAACAAATCTAAATATATATTTAAAGAAGGACGTAATTTCAGCTCCAAAAAGTAAAAACTCAACCCAAAATCCCAGTAGTCCAACCAAAAACACCTAAAATATCAGAATGGGCTTTCTAGGGTAAAAATTTCTTATAAAAGTATTTATAAATGATATTTTAAATTATTTAGGATAAAATTTTTATGTAAACAGCAAAACTTAAACATACATTTTTTAGCCGGGAGTGGTTTGCCTTTTTTAAGATTTAGAGAGATAAATATTTTTTTGAGTGAATTAAAGAGATACACATTAAACAAATGGTATGACTGCTTCCTTTGAGTGAGATGCGCGTTGGATCACACTCGTAACCTCTTATTAATAGTGTCAGTCCATTTAGTTCAAAAAAAAAAAAAGTGATACCCTATTTCCTTGATATTGATATTTAGAATAGTGATTGAAATTTTTAAAAATAGTTTTTAATTGTGATTTACAGTATATCAGGTAAGTATAGTGATGTTTGGATGAGCTTAAAATTATTTTATGTATTTTTTATGTAAGTCGAAACAAAACTCATCTCACATACTTACCTCGTATACCGTAATTCATGATTGAAAATCACTTTTAAAGGTTTCAATCGCTATTCCAAATACCCACTATGTGAGAGGAGTTTTGTCTCAACTTATGTAAATTGAGATTTTTGTTATACTGAACACTGAACCAAGTACCCACTATAATATAGAATACTTTAACTATATCACAAAAAATAAGAAATGATAATTAAATCATTTAATATGTCCTAAAATGTAAGTTTTTTCCACTTTTTGAGAAATGCGTTTAATTGTATTGAGAATGTTATTTTAGAAAGAGAGATGATCTAATGAGTGAACAAAGTTAAAAATTGAGTATTAATCACATGGGTAAAACATAACAAAGAGAATTAATTAAAACGAAGGTGACTTAGGGCTTGTTTGATTCTATTATCTGTTTTATGTTCTTAGAAATAGTTTTTGTAAACAAGGTTTAAAAATAAAAAAAATGTTTAGATAGTTGTTTTGAATAATCTTTTTTTTTAAGTGACGTGGTGGTGGTTGTCACTAGTAATATAGTATTGATAGTGAATAAGTGACACATCAAAAAATAAAAAATAAAAACAAAAAAAACAATTAAAAAATTATTTTTATTTTTTAGTTTTTTAAAACAACTTTTTACTTTTAAAAACTGTTTTTTAAAAATAATTTATTAAATAAGTTTTATTATTTTTTTAAAAAAAAATTAAAAACAAATCAAACAATGTCTTATAGTCATGTTTTGAATTACCCATCTTTCTAGGAGTGCCTTATGGGAAATTGGGAATAGAGTAGTAAATATTAAGCACGTGAAATTATTATTATAATTGGGATTGGTGATCTTGTTAAAAACTTTGCATACACACGGTTTCTCTATTTTTGTGAATAAAACTTCACCGTTTAATTCCGTACTTCCTCTTCAACCTGTCGTTGGATCTCTGACATTACGCTTCACTGATTATTCTCATGAAATTCCACTGGTACCCTTCTTGGCGATTGGCGTTGCTGGCCAAACTTGTTTAGATAGATTTCATATGTGCTTTTCAGTCATGATTTACGGAATATGAAGTAATTTTTACTGTCTACGAAATAAATATGTGAATGAGGTTTATCTCGATTTATGTAAATCAAACTTATACATAAAACAGATTCAAACAAACAAGCCTCAAAACAAAAAACATAGGGTTAGCGGAAGGTGACGTTGGCATTAGGTTGTGAGTTCAATTTTATTTATAATTTTAGACGGTTAGTGTTTAATAAAAAAAATTAATAATTTGTGTGAATAATGAGTGTGTGTGTATATATATATATATAAAAGAAGATAAGAAGAAAAAAAAATAACATTTTTACAATATCAATAATACTCATAAAAAGTAAAGCCTATTTTTAGAGTATCTTTTCTGAAACCTGAATAATTTTGCAAACTTGCCTTTTCTTTAAAATATTTTTGAACACAGAATTTAGATGCGAAAACATGTGGGTTTGTCACAACTTTAAAACTTCCACTTTTTTAATTCACTTTTATTTACTATCAAAATATTTTGTTTGACCTGGATTTACTTTTAAAATCTTAAGTATTGTTCGAAAAGAATTTTGTAGTCGTTATGTGCATAAGTGAGAGCTATCGTAAATCAATAATGCAAACAACATGCAATCAAATAAACAAAAATAATTATCTTATATTCTTAATATAAAATATATTTATCTAATTTAATTAAATTTAAAAATTTAATTAATATGTCCTTAATTATTATTAAGAGAGCGTCAATATAAGTTAATTAAAAAAATTTGATAAATATAAAAAATATATCTTATATTTAAAATTAAAATTAACTTATCAAACATGTCTTTTATGGAGGAGAGGAAGTATTATTAGAATTATACTCACTCCGATCCTTTTAATAAGCTTAAGATTTAAATCGACTTAGTCATTTTTATAAAAACTTGATAAAAGTTGTCTCAACTTTTAAGGAGTTTTTTATTTGTGCCCCTTATTAATTATATATATATATATATATATATATATATATATATTAATTAAATGATTGATGATATTTATATTGACTCTATTTTTTTCTCTAACTTATTTCTTATATAAATCAAGACATATTTTTAAAAAATTATTTTAAAATATATTTATTATTTTTAATTAATTTTAATAACTTTTTAAACCGTTTAATTCGGATCCTTGTAAAAATGACAGAAAGACTGGAGAAGTAGTAATGAGACTAGATCCAACGCACAAACTCAGGACATCAGGTCAAAAACAAACCTCATAGGCGCACAAACTCCACAAAATTCTTAAAAGATGCGCTCAAATGGGAAAAATGATCCAAGCGCAATAAATTTATGAATTTAAAAAAAATATATGATTGAAAAACAAACAATTCCCCGGTTATTTAATGTATAAAGGGCAGACCGCACCTTATTTTTTTTTAAGTGTAATCAACATTTTAAAATATTTAAGGATATAATTAGCACCTTAAATTATTTTTAGATATGTAATTAATATTTTAATGTATTTTTAGAGATGTAATCAATACTCTAATGTATTAAAAATAGAGTAATTACACTCTTTCATAACAAAATATTAATTCTGTTTACTGACACACTCTTTCATTTCCTCTTTTCTCTCGACCTTCAATATGTTCATCCATTCTTTTAGTATTTAAGGGTGTAATTTTGCACCTAATGTATCAAAATGGAACATTTACACTCATTTACTAGCTGTGATAAATAGTTCTTACGAGGAAAGGGGAACCTATTGAAATAATGAAAAAAGAAAAGAAGAGATGAATATATTGAAGATCGATAAAAAAGGGAAAGTAAAGAGTGTGTCAGCAAACGAAGTTAATATTCTGTTAGTGAAGCAGTGTAATTGTTCCATTGTTAATACATTAGGGTGCTGATTGTACCTTCAAATATAGTTTAAGATATTGATTGCACCTTTAAATACTTTAATGTGTTAATTATACTTTTTAAAATTTGTATTAAACCACAAAAACATTTATTTGCTCATGAATATGTATAAGAAGTGACTATTATTATTTGCCAACATTATGGCATGTCTGCTTGTCAGTTACGAAAGACGTCCCTGATTCGAATCTCTGTATGTGTGAAGCCTTACATGTGGGGAAGAAAAACACGGGTCTGCGTGTTGTAAAAGAAATTTTTATTTGTATAAATTCAAAGAAAAATATCAGAAAACTATTTTAAAAATTATAAGGAAAATTCTATATATATAAAGCTATCTAAAATAAAAAATAAAATTTAAATAAAGTTGAAAAATTTGATAAATCCTTAATTGAGTCATTTACTCAATTTAGAATTTTAAAATTTGGGTAAAATGACTTTAATGACATCTCCCCTCTTCTCTCACCTTTTAAAAGAGTTTTATTGCTCTATGAATTTTTTTTTCTATATAACAACAATGATATATAACTAAACAAAAAATGATTTGCTAAATCAAAAGAATTTTTTGTGCTCTAAAATGATCATCTAGAATAATTTCAGAAAAAAATAAAAAATGTAACTAGAGTCGGTAAAACGAGCCAACCCACACCAATCCGCGTGCTGCATGGTGCGGGCCCGTGCAGCCTGTACTTTTGTGGGCTCACAAAATACCAACCCTAACCAGCAGTGTGCGGGTTGTGAGCCAGCCCGCAGACCTGCATTTTTTTTTTAAATAATCTTTATATTTTTTTAAGACGATCGAAAATACGATATACATATATGTAAGTTATTAAATTTATCTTCCTAACATCAATTATTCCTCTTATAAACATTTAAAAATATAATCTATAATTCAAGAGATAAAATTATCAAAGTTTATACACAAAAAATATAAAATCATCCTCAAACAACCAATACATAATAATTTTGTTTAAAGAAGAAGTGAAATGGTTAAGATTTTTTCTATTTGGATTAAGAGATACCAAAATAGAAAATGATAATTTATAGGTTTTGTAAAATTATTATATAAAAAAAAATTACGAGCCAACCTGCGTCAACCCGTGGGCTATGCACAAGCCCGCATTTTGGAAGGTTGGAATTTTCCCAACCTTAACTCTGTCCTAACCCGTGAGCTCGCGGGTTGAACCCGCAGGTTAGGCCCGTATTACCAGCTCTAAATGTAACACATGCTATCACAGTACCATTGATATCAATTAAGTGATTTATTAATTTTCCTGATGTGTAAATTTGATATACTTTTAATGATATTTTAGACAAAAAGATATTAAATGCACTTAAAATTTCATAAAATGCTTTACATTTTTAAGGATATTTTAGACAAAAAGATATAAATGCACTTAAAATTTCTGAAAAATGTGTAGATATGAAATAAATATAGTAAAACTTATACTTAATATATTTATTAAGAAAATATTTTTATAGCAACATATATTATAGGTTTTTGAGAAAAAGGCAGAAAAAGAATTTTAAAATTGTAAAATCTCAAATCAAGTTTATTATCAAGAGTTGATAAGGGAATGACAAAATTTGATAAAAAATTCACAACTTATTTTTTTTTAAATTTTACAATTTCAAAGTTCCGTTTTTGTCTTTTTTCAAGTATTTTTTTAGGAAAAAAATTGTTCATGTTAATAAAATGAACTCCTTATTTTAAAACATAGTATGTTTTTCCTTATGATGATAATTAATATATTTAAAATATAAATGAATCATATTTTATTTTATTAAATATTAATGCTGACACACACACACACATAAGTCAAAGAGTAAAGAGTAGAGGGCATTAAAACCATTTTACCTACATTTTTAAATCTTAAATTGGGTTAGTGACTTAATTAAGGATTTGCTGAATTTACCTACTTATTTTAGAATTTTCCTATTTTAAATAGCTTTATATGGAGTTTTCCCAAAATTATAAAAAAGTACTTTGAAAATTATAAAAAGATAAATTAATTATTCTAATTTATATATTTTCAGATTAGACTACAGGCATTAAAATGGCATTTGCAAATGTTGGAAAAGTACCTCATTACTCCCATTCTTTCCTCACCCTCACCCTCTCCCTACCCGCCATAATTTTTCACTCTCTACTATGAGACACTAATTCCCCTCACCTCACGACTGCAACACCTTCACTGGCAACCACTTTCTCCATCAGCGGCAACTCCCATCCACATCAGCATCGTTTCATCCCCAATGATGCCCATCTCTCTCTACCCAAGGTTTATTTTCGTTCATCCTTTCCCTCATTTGTTTCTACAACTAATCTCAATGTTTGCCGTTCCTTAAGGGATAGATTATGTATGAATCCCTTTCGTTCATACAAGAATTCTTATGAACCATATTATCCCACAAAATTATCCATGTTACGGTGTTAAAATAATTATAAACAAAAGTTATGAGTACACAATCAACTATGAAATTGGGTGGTTGGCTTCAAAATCAGCTATGAAATTTGGGATCTAGAAAACAAGCCTCGAAATCGTAGGGATAAATCCCCTATAAAGGGCCATAGGCTCTTTACCTTGCGAGGCTGTTTGGAATTCTATTTGCCACCCAAAAAAACCTATTTAGTATGTAAAAACTTATTTGTCTTAAAAATTATTGTTTGAAAAATTATTGAAAATCAATGGGCTGTTAGATGTAAAAGAGTTTTTTTTTTTCAAAAGCTCTCACACACAGTTTTTAAAAAAAAAGTCACTTCTTCCACCGCCAATCCAAACACAAATCACATTTTCAATTTGACTTTTTTTCAATTGGGCTTTTGTAAAAGCCCCATTAAAAAAAAACAACTTCTCCACCGAATTCCCAAACAGGCCCTGCATCATCTTAGTGCCTGTTTGGGAACACAATGAAAAAGTGATTTTTTTTTAAATGTGGCTTTTGTAGAAGTCAAATAGAAAAAAAATCATATTGTTAATGTGATTTGTGTTTGGATTAGCAATGGGAGAAATGACTTTTTTTTCTAAACCCAGTGAAAAAAAGTCAAAAGCTACTTCAATGAGCTTCTAAAAAAAGTAATTTTTTTTACCAAAAACCTATTGAAAGCTAATGTGTTCACAAACCTGTCTGCAGATGTCAAATAAGTTTTTACCCTCTAAATAAACTTTTTTCCTATTTTAATGAGATTCCAAACATGCCTTTAAGCGCATAGTCTAAAGCGCTCTTGTATGGCGCTACCACCCTTGGCTCCAACTTCATGTTCATCACCCTCGTCTTGATCACATCCATCGGATTTGATGCTATGACTGCCACAAACCCCATTGCAAAACTTGTCATCATGCGGGTCCCAAGCTCGTCCTTTATCAACCCTTTACGCTAGAAATCATCTCCTTGAATTGACCCTACAACGCTAACTGTGAAGCCGTCACGATCATGGCTCGGTTCAACGTCACTGCCAAGCCATGCCACAAGCTAGTCACCCCTTCTTGCTTCGACATGTGTGTGATCGCATTGAACACTTCGTTGTAATTGCACCGTTGAGTCACCGGGAGCCGACCATCAGCTTGCATACGAACCATCAACCACATCGGCAAGGTTTCCAACGGCCGCACCAACCCTGCCAACAGTAAGCCCTGCCACAATCTGTCGACCCACATGCAAGTTTCCCTTCTCTGGATCGGTCCATTTAAACAAGGAAAGAATGTGGTAGTGAGGTCTTTTTCCAACATTTGCAAGTCCCATTTTAGTGTATGTAGTTTGATATGAAAATATGTTAATTGGAGTAATTGATTTCTTTTTATATTTTTCTAGAGTATTTTTCTAGAATTCTCCCTAGATTGAAATTAAATATCTTGAGAAAATTAAGGAAAATTTTTCCATTCTAATTTAGCTCATTTACACTAATAAATTTTTTAATATGGGACATTTTCCCAATTTTCTCGTAATATTATCATAAGGATCATAGTTCCTTAAATTGGAGTAAACAGTTGTTGGTTAAAAAGTTACTATTATTTTTTGGAGCAAGCTCAATGAACATTTATTAGCTTAAACGTATTGCATGTTAATAGTGAGCTTTTGATATTCAACTCAAATTTTTATAGCTAAAACAATCATTATTTCTAAAGCTTACAAACTCATGACAATCGAACTCTTGATACCCAAAACTATAGGAATTTGAGAAAAGATAAAGTAAAACTAGAAGAATCTAATTAAAAAATAGATGAAACTATAAGGATTTGATAAAAGAAAAATTATACACTCATTCAGTTCTTAATATAAGACATATTTGGAGTGTTTATCTTGATTATAAATATAAGAAAAAAATTTCATATTTATCAATTTTTTCCTAATTTACCTCTATTGATGTACTCTCAACAATAATTGAAGAGGGAATTGAAGAAAAGGATTAGGGAAGGAAGCTAAAGTGTTTTATAAAATATATGTCATATTAACTAACTCAACCAACTCATTAGTCTAATTAAATTAGGTAAATATATATTATATTATGGACCAGAAGAGTATATCTTATTAAAAATTCAGGGGTTAATATAACTTTTGGTACCTAAATTTTGGCTCGATTTTGATTATGGTCCCTCAAGTTTACTCCGTTTATAACTGTTGGTTTCTCAAATTTAGGGTAATATATCAGTCCTTTTGAAACATAAGGGACCAACAATTATAAACAGAGTAAACTTGAGGGACCAAACCCAAAATCGGGCTAAACTTTATGGATTAAAACCACTGTTTTTAAACCTGAAGGATCAAAATCAAAATCGGATCAGACTTCAGAGATCAAATGTTATATTAACCAAAAATTCGGTGAAACTATATATATTTGCAAAAAAAATTTCCTTTTTTTGAGAAAATTCAAAATAAATACTATTTGAATATGAAAAACTCTAAAAAGTCTGTTAACACATTAAAGTGACAAATAGGTCTTAAGTGACTAATATGGAATTGTAAAATATTGTATTCTTACCAAAATGCCCTCAAATTTTTTTCTTTCAAAAAAGAAAAAGCTCTTGTTGGTGGTCCGAGCTCCGGTGACAACTTGAGTAATAAGATTGACTACTTAAGTATAAGGATTGACAACTTGAGTTCCCTAAACTTTATCAAGTGTCTTTGACAAGTTGAATAAATGTAATAACAACTTGAGTATTGACAATGACACTTTGAGTGTAGCTATTAATAACTTCGGGAGCGTAATTTTTCAATTACTATATTCAAATTGTCATTAGTTTTATTCAATTTATCAGTGATGCCGAATAGGGTTTATGAGGATCAAATAGTCAATATTTATACTAAAATAGTCAATCTCATTGCTTAAGTTGTCTTGGAGCTTCGACACCAACAATGGTTCTTTCTTTTAAAAAAAATTTGAGGGATATTTTGATAAAATCATAACATTTTAAAATTACAGAATAGTCCCAGAGACCTATTTATCATTTTCATATATTAACAGACTTATTGTAGTTTTCCAAATTTAAATAATATTGATTTAAAATTTTCGCTTTATTTTCTTTTTTATTAGATGCTGTATATTATCAAGAAATACCCAAAAAAAAGAAAAAAAAAATTGAGGTACTACTGTATTCAAATGTCTTTTCCATTGGAACATGGCGGTTGAAGGTTAGCGCGAAAACGTATATCAATAGATCAGGGAAAGCGACGAGACCAATTGGGTCTGTGATATTCCCAATTCCCAACGCTCTGTCCATTTTCGTCATCTCAATTATGTTCTCTCTCCTCCCGTCCCTTCCCCTGTTTTTCTCTCTCTGCTCTGCTTCCCCCTCCAGCTGTGTCCCTCTGTCTCTCTCAAAGGGTACTATAGACCTGTGGTACCTTCATTGATCAGTAGAGGCCTTGTGAAGAAAGAGGAGAACAAAGCAAGCAGAGCATTAGGTCTGGTGCAAGCACCGAGGAAAAATTGAAGCATCAGGGTTCATAAAGAAACAAAGCTTCATTGTGAGGTTAGTGAAACCCCATTTCCAACGTCTATTCGTTTGTGTCACCATTTCGCCTCTAATTGTTCGTTCATTTCCTCGTTCTAGCACCTCTATTTCTTAGAGGATCGAAATCGGAAGGTTTTGTGCTTGATTCGAGTTTGAAAGATGAAAAGTGTGTGTGTGTCTGTTTCTGAAATCTTCCTAGTGAAATATATCCTCGTCGATTTCTTTCACCTGCTTCAAATATTTTTTTTGGGGCTATTGTTGGTTTTCGTGAGCTGGTTTTGGAGTACTCATTGCTTTGGCCTTTGGCTTTAGAGTCTTGTTTTGTTGTTTTTTACCGTTGCGGGAAAGGGGGGATATTTTTCTGTTTTCTGGGGTTTGTTCTTGGTGTGTTATTCTTACTATGGTGTGCTTGGTTGCAGGGTTTTCTAAGGTCGCAGTTTTTACTCTGTTTCCTTGAGATTTACGCTTACAATGATGAGTAGCTGAAAGATTCATTGCTGATTTCTCGGGATATTTCTCAAGGTATAGCAATTTTCTTTGATATTTTAAATCAATGGCTTGTGCTTCTAATCTTCTTCAGTAAATCATTCATTTTCATGTCATTTTTTTTTATATCTCTAGGGTTCTTGATAGAATAACTCTCTTGCAGTATGAACACTACATTTAGCACCTTTCTAGTGAAATTGGTTATTTACTACATTAGCTACTTCTCTTTCTCGTCTGGTTTTAAGCTGAATTTGGTTCATCTTTCTGAGGCTTCAACCATTGTCCAATTTTTTTTTTTGAACAAAACCATTGTCCATTTATTGTGCTCTTCCATGGTCTTACCTTTATTCTCGTCTCTTAATCATAGTCATTTGGATGTCTGTCCTCGTTGATTTTGAAATGAAACTAATTTATGAAAAATCAGTCTGATGCGTCATGACAGTTGTTTATGTTAATTTGAGTGTAAAACATCAACCTGGGTAAAAATATGAGTAACGGTGTATCAGCACCTGATGTATTTTTTAAGGTGTAATCAACACCCTAAACTAAGCGTCTAATCAATACTCTAAATTATTTTTAAAGTGCAATGAATATCCTAATGTATTAAAAATGAAGTAATTTCACTATTTACTAATAGAATATTAACTCTGTTTATTGATACATTATTTCTCTTTTTTTTTTTTTTATCGATCTTAAACCCCAAACTTCGATTTAATATTCTGAGTTAATATTCTGTTAGTGAAGGGGTGTAATTGATCTATTTTTAATATATTTAGAGATTGCACCCTTAAATACTAAAAAAAGTGATTAACATGTTGAAGATAAATGAAGGAAGAAAGGAAATAGTATTTCAGCAAAATTAAAGGGGTCTAATTACTTTATTTTTAATATATTGCACCTTTAAATACTAGGGTGCTTATTTCAAAAAGTGTTGGATGACCTTTACCCTAAAAATATCATGGTCATACTGTTTATATCTATTGTTGCAGACGGCTTGAGTGCTTTATGAGGTGGTGATCCTAGTCTCGTGAAAAACATAATTATGCTAACAAGACAAAATTTTCTTTCTAGTACAAACATCTAATATTATTTTTTTTCCCACTCAAACAGCACTATTATCCCAAGTAAAGTTCTAAGATATCTTTACTGTAATATCAAAAGAATAAAGCAACTTCTTACTAAACTACCCACATCCACATTTAGGCATTATGTTAGGATAATCAAAACATAAAATGTTATGAAAGAATTATTTATTAGGTAGGGGTCGAGATTTATTACGATGATGCTCTCATTTTTCATATTGTCTGACAATGAAGTGAAAAGCTTCATGTCAGGCATTCACTTTGGTGGGTCCCACTGTAAGCTCAAGCTGCTAAAGCCAGATCTTTCTAGATCTTGAATCAGGACATCAGGGAATCCTAAGAGTTATGAATCATAGCAATAAGACTTTTTTCTCTGTTAAAAATCAGATTTGTAATTGTAATCTGTACTTGTAATAATTGCAAATAAAACCATATTGTTTTTTTTTTTTGCCTCAGTATTTCTTTTCTGTTTGTTATGGATCTGGTGGTGGAGCTTGCCTTCTTGGTAACATGTAGGACACAGACAAATAGGATTGGTATTGATAATGATTGTCTCTAGTCATGATTACTTTCATAATGACTCATACCAGAGGAAAAACAACTAATTTCCTGTTCAATTAAATTATAGCATTAGAAAAAGGTTCGTATTATGCTCCTTGAAGCGAAACTTTAGCATACTCAACAAGAGCTGGCCACCATGTCAAATCAGAAAAAAGTAATTGTGATTGTTATTGTGTTTACACTGTATTGAGCTATTCCTTTTTTGAAGATCTCATTTTTATCACAGTTGTTGACTTGATTCATTCACTGAATCTTCTTTTTTATACCTTGCTTGATGTTAAGTTCTTGTTTCTGATTTTTTTTCCCTTGCTAAAACTAGCCAGTTTTGGAAAGATGATTAATATTCCTGAAATGAACATTGAACTTTGAACTTTTGATGCATTTTATATGTTATTTTTGCTATCTTGTCTTCTAAATCCGCTGTATCCTAGAGACTACTTTATACACTGCGGAAAGCTGGTAGACTCTAATCTTTAATCTTTAATAGATGAAAAACAAAATGAAGTTCCAATCCTTCGTCAGGGGCCTCGGTCTTGGCATTAAAGCATGTTGCTTTTTTCTTTTCTGGGGCATGGCATGATGAAGATCACCATCATCTTCTAACTTTATTGTTCTCTTGTCACTCTTTTCAAATACAGGCACAAAACCCATTTCACAATTACCACACCAATTTGCATACTTTGGTAACTTTCTGCTGATGGAGTCGGTCCAGCCGTTGGCTGTGACACCAAGCAAGAAGAAACTGGCTCGAACTATTGCCAAAGTTCTTCATCTTCGAACTCTGACTGGAATTGCTCCAGTTGACGGACTGAAGAGTGCTAAAGCAGATAGAGATCTTAAGGATGAAGGAAGTATTGACAAGGTTCTAAACTGGTCTGAGTCATTTGATGAGGAAGATGAAGAGCTTCAGGAAAGAGCAGCCATGGAAGCTCTGCTTGCAAAACTGTTTGCTAGCATTTCATCTGTTAAAGCTGAATACGCTCAGCTTCAGTATGCTCAGTCACCGTACGATCCTGAAGGCGTTCAAGCTGCGGATCGATTGCTCGTCCGTGAATTGAAGAACTTGTCTGAGCTAAAGCAGTGTTACTTGAAAAAGCAATTTGATCCTTCACCAGAGATAACAATACTGGAGGCTGAATTGAAGGAGCTTCATAGTGTTGTGAAGACTTACGGCATCATGGGGAAGAAGTTAGAGTCTCAGGTTCGGCTCAAGGAATCTGAGATTGTGTTTCTTAGGGAGAAGTTGCAGGAAGCCATTAAGCAGAACAGGTCAATGGAGAAGAGGTTGAATCAAAGTGGGTCATTATCTATGCTTGATAATCTGCATATATCAGGCCTGAATTCTAGCCATTTTATCACAGTCCTTCGCCAGACAATTAGGTCCATTCGAAACTTTGTTCGGTTAATTGTGGATGAGATGAGATCTGCTGGTTGGGATATCGATGCTGCAGTGGATGCTATTGAAAAAAATGTAGAGTACTTGAAAGAGGATCACAAGTGTTATGCAGTTGAGTCATTTGTTTGCAGGGAAATGTTTGACTCCTTTCAGTTTCCTAATTTCTACCTCCCAAACGAGTCTTTGCCAGATAGAATTAGGCTACGACAAGTGTTCTTCCCTAGATTCAATGAACTGAAATCCATCAAAGCAAAAGAATATCTTGCCGAGAAGCCGAGGTCGCCATTTGCAAAGTTCTGCCGGATCAAGTACCTGCGACTTATTCATCCTAAGATGGAATCATCAATCTTTGGCGATCTGAACCAGAGAAACCTTCTGAACGCCGGAGAATTTCCCAACACTAGCTTCTTCTCATCTTTTGCCGAGATGGCCAAGAAGGTCTGGCTCCTGCATTGCTTAGCCTTCTCTTTTGAGCCGCAAGCTTCAATCTTTCAGCTAAGGAAGGGATGCAGATACTCTGATGTATACATGGAAAGTGTAAATGACGAAATATTCGGCTTGTCAGAGTCAGATCAGACCGTGGAATCATACCCACAAGTGGCATTCACGGTTGTACCAGGTTTCAAGATTGGTAAAACCATTATACAGTGCCAAGTCTACCTCTCACAGTCCCAACCCAACGTGAAAAAGAAGCACAGTTCCATGAAGCAAAGGTAGTGGCCACTGGATAGACATGAAAAGCCACTGTTAATCTCTGCAACTGGCTCCAGATTATTACTATTATTAGGTAGAAGACTTGTAAATTAGGTTTAATTATGAAGGGACAAGCAAAAAACAAAAAAAGAAGGGACAAATATGGTCAAAGCGCGGGGTCGCATGGTTAAGCACGAAGAAAATACTAAAGGCCAATGAAAACTCAGGTAGGTGTTATAGAAGGTAGGATTTATTATTACTGTTAATCCGATTTTGATGAGTTTTTATTGGCTTCTTGGTATAAGTTGGTTGTGCCGTGTAGGATTCCAAACCGGATTCTTATTCACGTCCATGTGACTCTTAATTGTCTCTATCTTTCTGGAAGGTATTATAATATGCATCAGTTTACTTTAAATATTTTAAAAAATACGTATCCGAATTATAGGCTTAGCCAAGTATTTCTCATGCATGTGGATCACATATGGTGAAGCTATCAATTTAGTAGCTATAGAACATGTTTGGATTATATTAAAAAGCACTCTAAGCATGTTTGGATTAGTTTATAAGTGTTTTTTTTTTATGCAAATCAAGACAACATTTTTTTCACATGTTCTCGATTGAAAATCTATTTTGAAGGCTTTTAATTGTTATTTCAAACAAACAAACCAAACAGAACAAACATTTGGTATCCTAAGGGTAGAAAATTTTGTAGAAGAACTTGAGAGTGTGCAGCATGGAGTAAGATGCTCAAGGTTATTGAACTTGTTAAAATAGTAATTCAATAACCAATGATCTAATTGTGGTTGATTTGGGAATGTTTTAAATCATGATTTTGATTATATTAATTAATTAAAATATACAAAATGACTCTTAATTTTTTTAAAATAGGTAATGTTTAAATAAAAAATACATTAATTCACAGGTAGATGAAATGTTTATTTTGAATTTACATATGATCTAATAAAATAGTTTATTAAAACATAAATTTAAGGGGACGATATTTTTGTTTACAGCTTTGTTTTAGATTCAGTAAAGGAAGGGAAAAAACCAAACTTGCTTGATTTATTGAAAATTTTAATTGGAATGGTTTGGAGATTGATTTGCCAGTTTAGGAGAGACCCATCCCAGAGAAAGGTCGATGTGTTGTGGTGGGGACAGAGGATTGGGTAAATTGAATGGGGGGCATATTTGTCCATTAGTTTGGTGGCATTTTGAAAAGAAGAAAAGCGCGTGGACCGTTGCCTTATATGTACATATCTTTTCTTTATGTTATGATCAGAGAGAGAGAGAGAGAGAGAGGTATGGATATGGCCCACGCGCCAATTTTATTTGACCTTAGAGGGAAGTGATCGAGGGGCTGTCTGGCTGGTACGCATCTTTTGTCAGACAGACATGGCGATGGCATCATAATATAATACTTAATATATTGATAATTATTTCTTTCTCCAATTCTTAATATAAAGGCGCAAGGTGTTGAAAAGTGTAATAATAATTATAAATTATTTTTTAAAATAAAAATAATCATAAATTTTTATAATTGAGTCAAAACTGTTAAACACCTAATTTTTATTTATTACAATGATAAAGATTAACAATTTTGTCCAAATTTTGAAATTTTATAGTTACTAATGTATTTTTTATAAAAGTTGAAAATTATTTTAATATATTAACCTTAATATAAGATTTACACTACTTAATTTGGGTATACTAAAAAATTAGTTAAGTTAGTTAGATATAACAAATATGAGTTGGTTTTCTTAAAGTATATTTTTTAATCATGATTGCCTATGAAAACCCCCTTTTTTATGGAGAAAAAACCTTTAATATAGGTGATTAATAAAAATATTTCAAAGAAAGAATTATAAATTTAACTAATAATGGATTTGAATATTACATTTAGAACTAAATTGAACTCCAACTAAAAGATTGGAGGCACTAATATGTAGAAAATGATGGGGAAATTAATAGGGGAAATAGCAGTATGGTCACAAAGAATATATATATATATATATATATATATATATAAAAGTCCCAATATATAATTCAATATCTAATAACCCCTAAGGAACCTTAGTAATATTGATTCGAATTTTGAAAGTATTTGTTTGCCCCTGTTGTGATGTAACATATGAACTTGTCAATGTTAACACTATGACTTGTCAAGACTCGTATACTTGTTAACAATGATATTATGACTTGTTAATATGTCACATACATTTATCAATGGTAACATAATAACTTATTAATATAGCACATACACTTGTTAACAGATGAACTTGTTAATAAGGACAAACAGATAATTTCACAATTCATATCTATATAGTTGAGATTTCTTAGGAGTTTTTAGATAACGAATCATATATTAGGATTTTTTTAATATTTTTTCTATTTCTTAGGATTGTAGTGTTTTTTTTCCCAAACTAGTATAAAGTTTCTTTAAGGCTATGTTTCGCTCGATGGAGGGGAAGGGAGGGGAGGGTTTGAGATGGATTTTCTTTTATCTTGTTTGGATTGACAAAAAGAGAGAGGAGGGGAGGGATTTTAATAATATCATGTTTGATATAGGAGGGGAGGGGAGGAGAAATATTTTTATATGGACAACTTTGCTCTTATTTAATTTAATTTGTAATTAATAACTTTCTAACATATTTAATAAAATATAATTATATAAGGAATTTAATACATAAAATTATAATTTTATAATTATAAAAATTAAATAAATATAATTATAAATGACATTTACTATATAAAATTATAATTTTATAATTAAATAATGAGAATGGTATTGTGAGAATATTTTAAAATGGTATGGACATATTACTCAATTTAAGCTTAAACATTAACCTTTCATTCCAAATCCCCCCAATTTTAGAGGGGAGGGTTAAGAGGGGAGGGAGAATTTTAAAAAATTTCCCCCCTCCTAAAATTTTTAGTTATCCAAATAAAGGGAGGGGAGCAAAATCCAACCCCTCCCCTCCCTTCATACCAAACAGACCCTAAGAAAAAGATTTAATCATCAGAAATTCTAGCAACAATTGAAAAGGCATATAATGACAAATTATTGTGAAGGAAATGACAATAGGCTTCTTGTTATTAGGATTTTTTTTTTGGGTGATTGAGTTCTTTTCTTTGAGTCTAATTGTAATTCTCCCAAAATCACATGATTGTGGCAGTTTTATACTCCTGCTTTTTAATGTTGTTCTCTTTTGCTGTGTATAAAGAGGCATATTAGGGAAGGGAATATTCTTTATATTAATGTTATTAAGAGGGGCTTTGGAACTTGCACGCCTCGATATTTGACTTTCATGTATTCTCCATCTGGCTCCATTTGTTTCAGGGGTGTTCGGTAACAACTTTGACGAATCACTTTTACGCTTTGCAAGTCAATTTGTTTTCACACATTTATCTTATTTGAGTGTAAAATCACTTCAAATAAATTAAAGGATTAATATATAAAAGGGTTAATATAACTTTTGGTCCCTGAAGTTTGATTCAATTTTGGTTTTGGTCCCTCAAGTTTGAAATCAGTGGTTTTGGTCTTTGAAGTTTGACCCAATTTTGGTTTTGGTCCCTCAAATTTGAAATTGGTGGTTTTGGTCCCTCAAGTTTGGTCTAATTTTGGTTTTGGTCCCTCAAATTTGACCAATTTTAGTTTTGATCCCTAAGCTTAAATTAATATATCAAGTCCTTTTTAAACTTGAGGGACCAAAACCAAAATCTCCCAAACTTCAGGGACTAAAACCATCGATTTCAAACTTGAGGGACTAAAACCAAAATCGGATCAAACTTCAGGGACTAAAACTACTGATTTCAAACTTGAGGGACCAAAATCAAAATTGGACCAAACTTCAGGGACCAAAAGTTATATTAACCCTATATAAAAATATATACGTGATTTTCTTTTATGTATACCTAACACCAAATGCCTTTTTTAAAACAAAAATGACTATATGATTTTAAATTAGGTGTAAAAGTATCATTTGACTGTTAGTTTGAAACCACATGGTTATATATACCTTAAAAAAAATGTGATTATGTGGTTTCAAATTAGGTGCATCTAATTTGAAACCACATTGTTATGTTTACCCCTAAAAAAAATATTTGGTATTGGGTGAATTTAGAAGAAAATTATATGGATATTTTAGCACCTTAACCCTAAATTAAATTAGACAACAAACAAAAAGAAAAATATGATAAATCACATTTAAACATTAATTACTCTCAATATTACTATTTACTATTATATTATAGAATGAGGAGAGTATAAATATTTTTTTTTGTCATACATTGAGAAATCATTAAATAACCTCAATTTATGTAAAATCAATCTACTACTTCCGTAAAACGTCTCTAGTACTCTTTAAATAAATATACTATTTAACCAATAATGAGCGTATTGATAAGAATTAAGGGATTTAATATCTATTTGAAAAATGGAAAAAGACACTTATTATGAAATGAAAAGAAAAATGGTATTTTATGGTACTTCCAATTCCAATAAAATGGTTTTGAAAAAAAAAATTCCAATAAAATGGAGGGAAGTAAAAATTTAAAAATTAATTCACATGCCAACAAAAAAGTTGATATAATTAATAAATTCTTGACTTAACTCATAAGATTGTAAGTTTAAATCCATTGTCAATATAAAAACTTTATTGGTGGGTAATTTATAAATATTTTTGGAAACGTATTTTGAGTGTGGAGGCAAACCATGTCTTTGGTGAGGCACTCAAACTAATTCATCTAAACTCTTATGTTATAAAAACAAATTACTGCACAGAGTTTCCGTCCAAAAAAAAAAAAATTACTGCACAGAATATTTTTTTTTCCTGGAAAGCGAGAGGAGCAGAAACACCGTGCCAAGACCCAAGAGAGCCCACGGAGGAGAAAATGGATGAACGTGATCAAGCCTAAATAAAGAGAGTGGGTTTAAAAGAGCCCAATGCATCAGACCTATAATAACTACCCCAACATTGAAAATGATCATATATAATAAGCCCATAACTTGTTAAAAAGAGGTGATCATATTTCAAAATCACTTTTTTTTTCTTCATTAATATATTCTGTTAAAAGAATAGTTTTTTTTAAAAACTATTCTCAAAAACTAAATCCAAACACACCAGTTGATTTCTCACAAATCACAATTCGAGGAATTAATTTTTGAATCCTTATTGAATGTAGGGCCTATAACCAAGGAATTACTCTTAAGTTTTCCCCCTATTTATCAGTTAAAAATTAAGTATAGAGACTTGTAAATTAATTTTTTTTCTTTACATAAATATTCTCTTGGATATTTTTTTATAAGCTACAAATATTCAAATTAAATAAATAATCAAGTTAGTTAAAATTAGTTAATAACAATAAATATATTAAAAATGAACTTTATTTTTCAAAAACACCCTTATTTATTGAGAGTGGGAAAAGAGATGAAAGATAATGAAAAAAGAGATGAGAGAGTATGACATTAATGGGGTAAAAAATGAAAAAGTGCATTAAATTTTAATTCCTAGAAAAGCATAAAGGGTAGACGGAATGAGTTTATTAATACGAAATAAAAATAATAATGAAGCATTTTGTGCGGTTCAAAGAATCCTACGGTGAGTATGAGACTAATGAGAGACAGAGACACTTGGATGTTGATATTATTACATTTAATATGTAACAAAATGAATCGGAGTATTACATTTAATTAGGATCGATGTCATATTGTTCATCATGTCTTAACTTGGGTGGGTAGGCTACTTGCTCCTCTCTTATATATATTTCAAAATAGCAACTACAAGCACTTGTTGATGTTATTAGCATATGATGACAATCAAATATGGATCAGACTATCAAGGTGCTGAGCTTGTACTATGAACCCTTGAGGAAACCAAACCAAGATAGGAGCGGCATGCCGTGCGACAAGTAAACACGGTGGCAGGACTTTGCTATGACAATCCAATATGGATAAGTGATGACGATGATGGAAGTTTCTTATATATAGGTGCTTTATTTGTGCACTTTGACAAAAAAAAAGTAGTTTCATATATATATATATATATATATATAAGTGCATTATCTGTGCATTAAGTTATGTGAAAAGGAAAGCGTTTCCAATTTTAGTAGAAGACGACTTTGTTTACAGAAGTTGTTTCACAGTTTTAGAAATTGTTGAATTAACTACTACTCTAGAATATTGATTAAAGACGGGGGAAGGAATGACATGGAAAACTGGAAAGACATGAACCCTAGTGCCGCAAATATTCCACACACTATCATCAGTACAAAATATAGATTTTACATTTGACAAAACTGGATATGTGTAGAAAGTGTAACCTGTGACATTTTCGTAAATATATAAAAATGAAGGAACTTTCTACACGTGTTGAAAAGATAACACGTGTAGAAAATAAATTTAAAATATTTTTTTAATATTAATGCCTTTAATTTTATTTTAATTTTTAAAAAAATAAATGATAACTTTTTATATGAGTTGGGAGTCCAACCTGTGTAGAAAGTAATCTTTCAACACCAGTTGAACTCCTAACCGGTGTAGAAAGTAAGTTTTTTCCCCAAAAATTTTTCTAACAAATCTCCCACTGTAGCATTGTGCTTTTACATTTTCTTCTGTCAAATGCTTGTGATTTGATGCTTTTGTCTTTGAATTGACATGGACTTTCCACAGATTTATGTGAGGATTTTTTAAAAGTATTTATTTCGTAAAGGTTGCCTTGCTGATTTTATTGTTAATCTCTGCAACTAGCTTTTGGTGATTTTTTGAATTTTTTTTTCCTAGTGCTGAATTCGGGGGAAGAATAGTCTACGTAAGTAATGGCAAAGACACCATTCAGAATAGCTTGTACTCCATGTTCATGCATAATTAGTCATATGACTGTTGCTCCTTTTCCGTGCACTTCTATTTAATTCTTTTAAAACATTCAACACACAGTTATTATTTTACAAAACATGAGATACAATGCGCATTTACCTGGTGACCTGGAACTATTCTTGGCGTTGTACATTTTAGCTAGTTGCGGATTATTCAATACTTGAAATTTTATTTTGGAGGCTTGTTTCTTCTAATTGTCTTGCTACTGTCTTACAAACTCCAGATGCTTTGGTCCGCCAGGCAGGAATGGTAGTCAAGTACGTATTTTGTTGATGTATTACAAGAATGGCAGAGGCCGAAATTATCGTAAGCAGGTGAGGTAATAAAATATGAAGTACTAGAGCCAGTGGAATTGAGCATTTTATAATTCACTGAAAGTAAGGTAGGTGACTGAAACTTCTAAAGATGGATTCTTTCTGAGTCTTAAACTTTACAACCAACACATACCCAATATATCTCGTATATTTCAGGAGTTTTCATTCAGAAATTAGAATCTGCATTACATTTTACATGTTATCAAATTATGACTAATATTTGTCTATTCAATAGGGCCAAATGCTGACTCTAGTTGAGTACCTACTCCTCCTTTACCGTGCCTTGTTGCCAACTCCGGTATGGTATCGGTTCTTCTTGAACAAAGAATACGGAAGTTTCTTTTCTTCATTGATGACAGGATTATATCTAACATTCAAGCTGACATCAGTCATCGAAAAGGTACTTTAGTCCTTTAAAATGTGTTGTAGATTCACATTTTTATTTTTTTGTGCTTGTGAAAAGTAACTTGTTGGATTCACACATCCTACTTAATTCTCTCCTTGAGTATTTAAAGTTGGCTTTTTTGATCCATTGAATCATTCCCCCACCCTTGTTATCATTTTTAACGTTGTTTCCCTTTTTAAACTGAAGAAGTGATTTTATTCTTAATAGATGGCTCTTCCAAATAAACAAGAAGTATGAGGGTGCTTTTGAGTATTTTTCTATGTTAAATTGCTTGTTTTATGTTGGAAAGTCTTGAATAATAAGAAATAATATTTTCTATTAGTTTGCCCTTATTGATTGCCTCTTTATTGTTCTCTTTTTGTAATGTAATATCCTTTTATCCAATAAGTGAGATTAAATGAAGCACTTTTTTTTTGGGTAATTTATAACTATCTGTGGATTGCATTTCTCTTGATACTCCCACATTGTTCTTTTCCTCATGTATGTGCTGGTTGTTAGGTGCAATCCTTTTTTGCTTCTGTGAAGGCATTGTCACGTAAAGAAATGCACTATGGGGCTTATGCAACATCAGAACAGGTAGTCCACTGAATTTGCGAATATCTCAAAAATATGTTGATATGTTTTCTCTACCCCAAATGATACGAAATTGAGAGAATTGTTGGTTCAGGAACAAAATACACTCTGATTTAATTCAATATTCTGATGCTTACAACCACAGCAAACACTCCTATTTATACTAACTCAGACCCTCAAACGCTGAACAGAAGACAATGGAGTACAGGTTGTAATGCAAAACGAAAACAAAAGAAATGGCAGACAAGAAAGGAAAAGGCAAACAATGAATAGATAGGATAATATGAGATAAGGTAAGGAAAAAAGAATGTTGGCCAGCTTGCGTTGTCCGTGCATTGTCTACTATTCTGTATCATTCTCTTGGGGTTGGACAGGACTCGATCTCAAGTCAGAAACTTCATCATCAATATAGAGGAATAAACCAGCGACGTTAAAAGTAGCAGATACTCAATAGGCACCTAGTAGCTCAACTTTATAAGTATTATCATTGATCTTCTCCACTATTTTGAACAGACCATCAGCTTGTGTAGGCAATTTAGCATTGAGCTGTTTTGGAAATAGTTCTTTTCGTAGGTAAATCCAAACCAAGTCTTCTACATTAAAATTTACTGCCTTCGATGTTTATCCCTCTGTGGTCTGAGTTTTTGCTTTTGAATTCTACCACAGGCCGACTCATGCAGTTTCTTGGTTGCTTTGGCATGTTGGTCTGCATTTGCATTGTAATATTGCTTGTCAGGAGGCAACCCATGTGGTATCTTATTAGTTATCACATCTAAAAATTCAGACAGTAAGGGCATAATTCCCAGCAGTGTAGTGGACTTGCTATCTATGTCGAGCACTAGAATAGAACTCGGCGTCTGAGGTTCGGATTTTGTCACCTTTAGTTGTGACTTCTCGACTAGAGACACCAGTGGCTTGAATTTATCGAGTGGTAAGGGTGTAAGCTGAATTTTCTCACCATTCTTCTGGAAGGAATATGTGTTTTGTGCGACCATCATACAGAGCGCATCGATCATATTACCAAGGCCTCCCCAGAAGAAGATGAATGGCATCCATAGGAACAACATCACACCAAGCTTCATCATGATACCTTTTACCAATAGAAAAATCAACAAGGCATCGCTTATAAACTTTTACCTCATCTCCTTCGTTAAGCCATTGAAGCTTGTAAGGGCATGGATGGTTGTGAGTTGACAATTGCAACTTCTCTACCTTGTAGTTACAGACTACATTTTCACAACTTCTGTTGTCAATGATGACGTCACAGACTTTTTCTTGAGAAGTACAACGAGTATGAAAAATATTGTGACGTAGCCAATGTTCTTCCTTTACTGTTGTTGTATGCAAGCTTCTTCTAATCACAAGCATTTCACCGTGATCAGGAGGGATGACTTCTTTATCAAAAATTGGTTCCTCATCAAACACTGGCTCTTTATCAGGCATGTGCTTCTCTTCTTCTTCAGATAATGCAGAAGCTTCTCTTTCAATAATGGTAACAACTCTGCGGTTAGGATACTCTGAAGCTATATGACTGAACCCATGGCATTTGAAGCACTTAATTGTCTTGGAGCTAAATTCCTTGGTAGTCTTTGGTGGAGGCTTTCCTGAAGAGCTAGATTACTAGATATGTGTCTTGTGGCTATCAAAATAACTCCTAGAAGAAGAAGGCTAAAAAGAGGGCATTGTAGGAGTCTGCTTTTCAACACGGATTTCTAGACGAATTACGTCATCCATGGTCTAATACTGTTGAAGCTGGACTATACGACTGATGTTGGGGTTTAAGCCTGCGAGGTACCAGGCAATTGTCAGCTCTTCTTTCTCCTGGATGGCACACTTTATCATGATCTGCTCAAATTCTCTAGAATATTCTTCCATTGATAATGAATTCTGTCGAATATTCTATAGCTAGATAAAATTCTCCTGATGGTAATGTTTTGGTAGAAACTTACTGGTGAGCTGACATCTCATTTTCTCCCAGGTTGTAATCTTGCACTTGCCCTTTCGAGCTCACTTTCGCTTGAGATTTTCCCACCAAATGGAAGCATGTTTCTTGAGTTTTAAAGCTACAATTTTGAATTTCTATTCATAAAAAATCTCATTGTATTTGCAGACTAGTTCTACCGTTTGAAGCCAATCAATAAACTCATCAGGCTGAAGTCTTCCCTCAAATTCAGGAATATCTACCTTGATATCATTAGAGCGGAAAGACGGTTGTTGAGGAGGACGATGGTATTCTGTGGATGATGAACTGCTGCTGTTAGAATCGCCTTCTAGTTGTTCATTACGGGTTTCTAGTGAGGCTCGCTGAACTTCTACAATAGCTTCCAGCTCCCGTAATCGGCGCCTCATCTCTTCCATCTCAACCTCAAGCATGTTTCCATGTCTTGGAGGCATTTTTGTACTGGTGTAAGGTAGAATTGATGTTTCTGGGAAGGAAAGGGGTAAAATGGATATTTTGGTAAAATTATGGGGTCAAACTCTGATTCTAGCAAGTTTTAGGGAAAAAAGTAATTTTGGCAAAGTTTTGGGGTCAAAATATAATTACAAAAATTTTTGGGTAAAACTTTAATTACAGAAAGTTTTGGGCGAAATATGTAATATTGGCAAACTTGTAGGCCAAATTTACAATTTTTGAAAAGATTTGGGTCAGAAAATGCAATTTTAACCAAAAATTTGTGGCAAAATTGCAATTTCAAAAAGTTCAGCTGATTGGTCGGTTGACGTGGCACTCAGGACACGTGGCAGCCTCTAAATGGGGTGAAGTAGCGTTGACTGTACAACTGTCACTGATGTGGCCGCTGACGTGGGATGCTGATGTGTCAATGATGTGTCGTCGTCTTCAACCTCCAGACACGCGTGGCCGACGCGTGTTCTCCAGTGACGGCGCGTGGTTCTCTGGCAAGGCGCGTGAGAGCGTGTGACGATGGTTCTGTGCATCAAAAAACTCCTATCCGACGTTTCTTGCCCTTATGAGCATAGTGGTGACGTTTGTTTCGCCGAATGATCCTTAAAGACAGGCCGAACTTTCAAAAGTGGCCGATTCTTTCCGGTGGCCGGAAACTTCGATTTGTCGTTGTCCTTTGATTTTCTGGCGTTTTTCCCTCTCTGGAACCAGGCTCTGATGTCAAATGGTTCAAGAACGAAATACACTCTGATGTAATTCAATATTCTGATGCTTATAACCACAACAAACACTCCTATTTATACTAACTTAGACCCTCAAACGCTGAATAGAAGATAATGGAGTACAAGTTGTAATGAAAAATGAAAACAAAAGAAATGGCAGACAAGAAAGGAAAAGGTAGACAATAAATAGATAGGATAAGATGAGAAAAGGTAAGGAAAAAAGAATGTTGGCTAGCGTGCGTTGTCTGTGCATTGTCTACTATTCTGTATCAATTGTTTTATTCTGCATTATACTATCTCTATCATCAAAATCGTGGGATAAGGCTCGTTGTTTGCTGTTGTATGCTATCTCTCTCATCAAGTTTCTCACTATGATGAATGATCGCTTGGTTCACCAAATTGTACATGCATTGAGTTCTTTATCTGATGCTTACAGGTGAATGGCGTTGGTGATCTTTGTTCTATCTGCCAGGAAAACACTATAAAAAAATAGCGAATTAGTGACGGAATTTAGTGACGGAATTTCTGTCACTAATCAACTTAGAGACGAAAATTAGCGACGGATTAGAGACGGAATCATATTAGCGATGAAATTTGTTCCATCGCTAAAAAGACCGTTACTAATTGATTAGTGATGGAATTTTGAATTCCGTAACTAATTAGAGATGGAATTTTCCGTCTCTAAATATTTTTTTATATATAATTTAAATTGCCACATGTCTACAACACGAGCCTCCACATGTACTAGTTAGCCATCGCCACGTGTTCCGGTAAGCCGCCACGTGTCATCCTCCACCGCGCTTCACGTGTAACCCTCCGCCACGCGCCACGTGTCACAAGTCACAAGTTGGTTGCATTTTGTGACCAAGTTAGGATTCGAAGCCATGACCTCTCACGCGTATACTAGTGCCTTTGCCAGTTGAGCTAAGAAGAATCTGTGAAAGTTAAATGCAAAATCATATATATATATATATATATATATATATATATATATATATATATATATATATATATATAATTTTTTGTTGAATTTGTTCCAAAGATTTGGATTTAAATTTGTTTTGCAAATCCATCTTTTGTTGAGGAGTAAATTCAAATGGTTTGAATAGGGGCGTTTGAATTTCAGGTTTAAAATCTGTTTCTGGTTTAGTTTGGAAAACAGCTTGTTTGGTTAAATGTTCACCTAATACTTGGAGATATAGATTGGTATAATTGTTTTGCTCAACAATACCTTTTATATCAGCTGGATTTACTTCTTGAGAAGTATGTTTAAATCTGAAAGGAGTTGCCCAAATAGGTTGATTTTTATCATCAATCCTTTTAGGAACCTGAATATTTTTTGAAGGAGGAAACTCAGAGGAAATAGTTCCTTCTTCAGAGGTTTTCCAATCTTTTCTAAGAACTTCTATAGTTTGAAAAAATGGATATTCCAAATTTTGATCTTGTGCATAAGCATCAAACCAATCAAAAAATGAAATATTCATATGTATTTTTTCAAGGAATTTGTAAAATTTGTCTTGTATAGACTTTCTTACAGATCCTTTGAAATTATTTAAAAACCATTCTCTCTGAAGAGTAAATTTTTTAGAATAAAATTCCTCTTGCAAAGCTTTTTTGTTTATTTGAAAATTGTTTTCTAAAACATTTATTTCTCTTGGTTCCCCTAATTGTGAAAAGTCAGGAGACTCAATTGATCTCAAGTCTTCTTCATAATTTAGTTGAGGAACATTTGAAGAATTGTCAATTCCTGAAACAGAAACATTTGTTGGTTTGGGTTCAGGAATTATGTTTGTATAAATTACATTTGGTGATATTTGGGACGTGGTTGGTTCTGAAGGTGGTGGTGGCATGTAAATGATGGATGGAGGTTGTGGTAATGAGGAACAAGACCTTCTTGAAGCCTCACTACAGACAGATCTACAATCTTCATATATTGAAGGCTGAGACCTATATGTTTGGGAGAAAGACATTCTAGGTCTGTCAAATGATAGTTTAACAGTCCCATCATCTGTTTGAGTAATTCTACTGATTTGGGGCATTAGTTTAGGAACAGGCTGTGTAGCCTTTTCCATGACCCAATCATCGGGTAATTTCACATCTCTCCATATTATGGTTTTAGGAATGGTGACGTTTACATTGGAATGGTCAGTCAAGAAAATTATTGTTTGGCCATTATCAGGGAGGATTTGTGCATTTGTGGCATTTGAATTTAAAACCTTATACTGTACCCTGTATATTAAGGTAGCAGGTATAGATCCTGGTTTCATATTTAGTCCATGAAGTTTAATTTTAAGTTTAAGGGTTTCAAGAATATGTTCATCATCCAAGTTTAAAGTTCTATCTGGGAAGCAGTTGAAGTAAACAGGTCCATCATGTAGACCCATTTCTGCAGCTGCTAGCAGAGAGTCGGCAAATGTATAATGTCTAGTGTCCTGAAGACATACTAAACATGATACATTTAATCCTTTACGGATGAGAGGTTTTATGGCCACCTGAACACATCCTATATGTAAATAGTTGTATTCTTTCTTATGTTTTTCAATTGATTTTCTCGAGAGAAGGAAAAAATCTTCGTTTTCTGGTTTGATAGGAATTGTTTTGATGCAATTGAAGTAAACAGGTCTTACGGGAAGTTGCCCGTAAGACACCTATATATATATATATATATATATATATATATATATATATATATATATATATATATATATATATATATATATATATAGACACAGACACACATTTACACATACATACAAATATACGTGTGTGTGTGTGTATCTTGCTTGCAAACAAAAATAAAAATACAAAATTTTATATATTATTGAATATTTTGATTTAGTTTTCTTATTTTATTTTATGTAAATATTCTACCTAAATTTTTATTATTAATATATTTTTTTATTTATTTTATTTTATATTTTATCTTTTTGTTTGTATTTATAAAATTTACATTTTATTTGTATATAATATATTATTAAAAATCCAAATATATTATATTATAATTTTAATTTCAAAAATAAATATGAATTAATAATTTATATTTATTTATTTTAATATTATATTATAAATTTAAAATAATTTAAAATTTAAATTATTTAAAAAATTATAATTTTGAAAAAAAATGAATTATTAAAAAATTTAGCTATTAAAGACGGAATTAGTGACGTAAATTTCGTCACTAATTAGGGATGGCAAAATTCCATCTCTAAATTACGTCGCTAATTTTTAATGACGGAATTTAGCGACAGAATGTAATTCCGTTGCTAATCCGTCTCTAATTAGCGACGAAAAAATTCCGTGTCTAAATTCCGTTGCTAATATTTAGTGACGGAAATTCTATCTCTAATTAGCGTTGAAAAAATTCTGTCTCTAAATTCCGTCACTAATTTTTAGTGACGGAATTTAGCGATAGAATTTAATTTCGTCGCTAATTTAGAGATGGAAAATTCCGTCTCTAAATTCCGTTGCTAATTTTAGTGACGGAATTTGTGAGGAATTAGGGATGGAATAAAATTCCGTCGCTAATTTGCTATTTTTTTTTGGTGAAAGATGCATACCCCAATCTTACTTTCTTGTAATCACATCTTATGTGAAGAATGTGTATCAGAATGGTGATGTTTTCTTTAGATGTTTGAAATTACGGATGCATTTTCTGAAGAGGACATTGATGACGTTTGTACACGTTAGGCAACTTTTTTTTTTAGAGATTACAAACTTGTGAGTGTATTGTCAAACATATTATGTTAATACTATTTGGGATTTGACATGTTGAATTTCATTATCATTGTTTGGTATTGGCCTTAACTTTGATTGTACAAATTTTATTGTAAAGGTAACGCCAAGTTTCTTTACTTGCATTAATATAGCTTTGTTAATATTTTGGATTGGAATTTACAATAAATTTGATATTTCAGATTAGTTTTGTTGTAATTGTTTTTATTTGTCAGGTGTTTGATTATTTATTATCATGTAAACGAGTTTGTAGCATAATAAGTAGACAATTTTTTTTTTCAAAAAATGAGTTTTTACAGCTGACGCAGAAGGAGAGGTGTAGAAAGTCACAAGTGGGACTTTCTACACGTGTTGTGAGACAACTGGTGTAGAATCTCACAACACGTGTAGAAAGTCACATTTTCTACACCTGTTGTCTCACAACACATGTAAAAAGTAAGACTTTCTACACTTGTTGTGATTTTGAACACGTATAGAAAAGTCCCGCTTTTTACACCTGTTGTGCTGTATAACACGTGTAGAAAGTGAGACTTTCTACACGTGTTTTGGAACAGGTGTAAAAAGTCGTTGTTTTTACACCTGCTGTACGTTAAGTATAAAAAATCATTTCTGTCAAGTGTAGTCTTTCATGCACTAATGTATTTTTTATAATAATAATAATAATAATTGAGAAACACCCTCTCTCGGTGTCTTTGTATTCATCTTCCTTTGTGTCGGCAAAAGAAAAAAAAAGTATTCATCAATGGTTCAGAAACGCACTCAAAGGACTCACACTGAATACACACTTATTATTCAAATTCTTCACTGATGCCTTACAAACACAATGGCTCCTATTTATACTAATTGAGGAGCTCTTGCACAGACAGGAAAAACGAGTAGAAGCAATCAGTGGACAGCTAATGGTACAACTGGAAAACAACAAATAAAGCAAAAAGCAAAAACATAAAGCATAAGAAAATGAGGTGGTGGTTGGTTGTCTGCCATAAGAAAAGGAGGGGGTGGTTGGTTGTCTGCCATGTTGTTTCTGATTCATTCTCCCCGGGTTGGACAAAACTCGTCCTCGAGTCTCAATTAATATCATCATCATCCATATAGGGAGATAATTCAGCGACGTTGAAAGTAGCTGAGAATCCCTGTTCCTTGATTTCTGGATCTGCATCTACATTGTAATATTGCTTGTCAGGTGGCCATCTGGGTGGTATCTCTTCAACTGTAAATTTGGACCTAAAGGGCATAACTTTCAATGGTGTGGCGAACTTGCCATTTTTCTCAAGCATCAAACTCATCATTTGGGTTTCAAATTTCTTTACCTTTGGTCTTGACTTTTTAACTAGAGACACTAGTAGCTTGGATTTATCAGGGGGTAAGGGTGTGAGATGAATTTTCTCACCATTCTTTTGGAAGTAATATGTATTTGTGCGACTATCATATAGAGCACACCGATCATATTGCCAAGGTCTTCCCAAAAGTAGGTGACATGCATCCATGGGAATAACATCACATAGGGCTTCATCTTGATACTTGTTCCTAATAGAGAAATTTACAAGGCATTGCTTAGAGACATTTACCTCGCTTTCAATGTTAAGCCAATGAAGCTTGTAAGGATGCGGATGGTCCTGTGTTGGCAACTTCAATTTCTGCACCATGTAGTCAGACACAATATTTTCACAACTTCCATTATCGATAATGACATTGCAAACTTTTCCCTGAGATGTGCAACGAGTGTGAAAGATATTACGCCGTAGCCAAGGTTCTTCCTTATCCATAGATGTATGTAGACTTTGTCTAATCATTAACAGTTCTCCTTGATCCGGAGGGGTAACTTCCTCATCGTAGATTGGGTCACCCTCAAATAAAACAGCCTCCTCATTAGGTGATTCATGTGGTGTCTCTTCCTTAATGGTAAAAACCCTTCGACTGGGACAGTCTGAAGCAATGTGACCGAATCCCTGACATTTAAAGCATTTATGTGCTTTAGGGCCAGATTCCTTGTTAACTCTGAGTGGTGGTTTGCTTGTGGTATTAGCCTGTGGCTTAGACTGCTGCAACTGCATCTCACGGTTGTCAGAAAAACTCATGGAAGAGGAAGGTTGAAATAAGGGCATTTTGGGTGTCTGCTTTTCAACACGAATAGCTAGACGAATCACATCATCCAGGGTCCAGTATTGTTGAAGCTGGACTATACGGCTAATGTCAGGGTTCAAACCTGCAAGGTACCGGGCAATGGTTAGCTCTTCCTTTTCCTGAATGTCACATTTCATCATTAGTTGCTCAAGCTCTCTGGAGTACTCTTCTACCGACAAGGAATTATGTCGAATATTTTGTAGCCGTATAAAATTCTCCTTTTGATAATGTTCTGGTAGAAATTTATTGGTGAGCTGTCGCTTCATTTTCTCCCAGCTAGCAATTTTATGCTTGCCTTCTCGTGCTCGTTTTCGTTTGAGATTTTCCCACCAAATAGAAGCATGTTTCTTTAATTTCAAGGCTACAATTTTGACCTTCTGTTCATCCGGGATCTCCTTGTATTCGAAAACCCGTTCTACTGTTTGAAGCCAATCAATGAACTCATCTGGCTGTAGTCTCCCCTCAAATTCAGGAATGTCTACCTTGATATCATTAGCGCGGAAGGACTGTTGTCGAGGAGGTCGATGGTAGCTAGAGGAAGATGAGCTGCCACTAGAATCGGCTTCTGGTTGTTCATTACGGTTTTCTAGCAAGGCTCGCTGAACTTCTATTGTAGCTTCCAGCTCTCGTAAACGACGCCTCATTTCTTCCATCTCAACTTCGAGTACGTTCCTGCTTCTTGGAGGCATTTTTGGGTATTGGGTATGTAGGGTATTTCAAGGAAGAAAAGGATAAAAATGTAATTTTGGAAAGTTTAAGGGGTGAAAAAGTGAATTAAAAAAATTCAGGGGTAAAAGTGTAATTTGGGAAAATTTGGGGTCAAACTGTAATTACAGAAAGTATTAGGGCCAAAATATAATTTATGCAAAATTCTGGGGCCAAAACGTAATTACAGAGAGTCTTGGGGTAAAAATGTAAAATGTGCAAAAAATTTGGGCAAAAAATATGATTTCTGAAAGTTCTGGGGTCCAAAATGTAATTTTAACCAAATTTCTGGGCCAATTTGCAATTACCGCAAGTACTGGTGACTGGGCAGTGATGACGTGTTACCTCTGACACGTGTCAATCTCTGATTCGCTGACACATCGTTGACCGATGACGTGGCCGATGACGGGGATGCTGACGTGGTCGTCTTCAACCTCCAGCAGCGCGTGACGGCGCGTGGAGTTACAGTCGCCGGCGCGTGGAACACCTGCAAGGTGCGTGAGAGCGCGTGGAGCACTTTCACGGAGGCGGCCGACCCTTTTTCAAGGTTTTCTGGCCTCCTGAGAACTTTGGTGATGATTTTATCACCTGAAAATGACCGGAGTGTATACTTTCGAAGGTGTCCGAAATTTTCCGATTGCCGGAAAATTTACAGTGCCTTCCTCCGTTGATTTTCGGCGTTCTCCTCCCTCTGGAACTGCTGCTCTGATACCAAATGGTTCAGAAACGCACTCAAAGGACTCACACTGAATACACACTTATTATTCAAATTCTTCACTGATGCCTTACAAACACACAATGGCTCCTATTTATACTAATTGAGGAGCTCTTGCACAGACAGGAAAAACGAGTAGAAGCAATCAGTGGACAACTAATGGTACAACTGGAAAACAACAAATAAAGCAAAAAGCAAAAATATAAAGCATAAGAAAATGAGGTGGTGGTTGGTTGTCTGCCATAAGAAAATGAGGTGGTGGTTGGTTGTCTGCCATAAGAAAAGGAGGGGGTGGTTGGTTGTCTGCCATGTTGTTTCTGATTCAATCTTCCTTTGTTAATGGCTCTCCCTCCTGCAAAATCACACAAGTACACTCTTTTTATTATTCTCTCTTTTCTTGATCATCCATGCCATAATAGACAACTGTACTGGGAATTTAGCTCCAAAATCCAGCTAGTACCATTAGGTTCAAGCTGCTCTAGCTCAAGCTCCAATAGCACAACATCACAGACACAAGTTAACATAAAGAGCAAACTAGGAAGGTGCATTCTTGGATGCATAGCGGGAGCATTCACTAGGACCATATCATGGATGAACCACTTCTTAGCCCTGAGATTGGCACTTCCACCAATTGCTCTCCTCCTCCTCCTCCGTCATCTTCTTATTCATCTTCGTCTTCTGCTCAATAGAAGAAGCTCAAGCGAGGCAGAGAAGAAGATAGTAGTAATAATAATAATAATAATAGCAGCAAGCATCCTGTTTACGGAGGGGTCCGGATGTGAATGTGGGGTAAATGGGTGTTCAAAATCCGCGAACCAAAGAACAAAAATCAGATCTAGCTCGACACTTTCACCACTACCGAGATGGCCACCCGTGCCGACGAAGTCGCTGCCCTCAGCATTAAAGGTACCTCCGCCATCCTCAACTTTCCCTGAGCTCGTCGCTTCCCTACCCCGACCTGCCTCCAAATCGCCCCGAGATGTTCAGGCCGCCACCACCAAAGCCGCTTCCAATGGAGATACTCGACACCACCACCACCATCAATCCTGCCCCTACACCCGCAACCTTGTCGTCGTTGTATTCCTCTGCAAATGTTTCCACCTCAGGGGAACTGGGAGAGATAGTGGAGCTTCCATCACTAGGCATCAGCTTCCAAGAACCCGACTAAAATAATGAATTTGGGTTTTCGACCCGGTAGATAAGTGGTTCATATGTTGTTTGATGTTCAATTTGATTCTGGGATCAAAGGAGGAGGGAAGAGCACATTCACTACAATTTATAGTCCATTGATTGCAAAGGCAGTGAAGAGTATTGGTATGGGAAGAGTAACCATAATTTATAGTCCATTTATAGTGGCTCGGCCAATATAGTAACCATAATTATAATGGCTTCTACTCTGGAATATTGGTATGGGAAGAGTATTGTTAGTGATAATGGAGGAACAAGGACAAAAGTGAGGGTGTCCAAAAGTACTGAGTTTCTTCTCCATCTTGTAGATAACTCTCTCTCTCCCCTATGAGCATTCTGGTGACCATTCAATGCCTGCGAACTTTTGAACTTCTTCATGTAGTACTTGAACCCAAACTCCTTCGTCCTCCTTGCCTCTGTAGGTTTCTTATTAATATCATCGTCAGAACCAGAAACATCAGGTTTCGGCGACACCTTCTAAGGTTTCAACATGTCAGCATTATTGTAGAGACTCAGACACAAAAAAAGTTCTTTCATAGTAGTCTCATAATGATCCTCCTCGGGCTTACACTTCATCTTTCTATATCCTCTCCACCTCCCACATTCATTCTCTCAGACCTTATTCTGATGGACATAGACATTACTTTCTGTCATTTTGAGCTTGGCATTTCTAAAGAAAGAAGATGGATTGAATTTATTGAAAATCATTGGAAGAGGTGGATGTGGAGAAGTTTACAAAGCTAAGCTACAATGAAGCAACATTGACCTAAAAGTAGTCCCTATACATAGGTGCAGTATTTGTGAGCTATTTGTGCATTACTGGTGCACTATTTGTGCATTAAAATAACAACTAAGATAAATGATAAGTTGGTTGATTTCTGGTAATAGCGCATGCAAGCTAAGCCATCCCCTTGACCAAGCTCTAAGCTTTAAATTCTTCCTCCTCTCTCTTGCGTTTTGTTATTGTGTGATTTTGCTTCTTTGTCTGCCATCGTTCCATCTCAAAGATAGTTGCTCCACATTGCAACAATATAAATGAAGATCACGATTTCAAGCTCTAAACTTTTCTATCCTTTTGTATTTGGATGCTTTGTTTTGAGCACTTTTACAGATTACGATTCCAGTGTTCAATTCATACCGGGAAATGAAGGTTTCTTGCTTAAGCTGTTTCTTACTTCTTATTCTACTTAGCATTATGAATATATTCTTCCATTTCTTATAGTTTTTGATGGTGTTCGTAGCTCCCTTTCAGTTTGTTAACAAAAATCTATACAAAAGAAAGGGGTCAAGGTAGTGGTTGACCCTTTCCTCTTCTTGAACAGGCATTGGAAAACAAGTATCTACAATAAATTTTAAAATTGGTCCTTCATTTTTATCCAACAAGATTACAATGGTGGAAAACCATAATAAATTTCAAAAGTTTTGCTCATTCAAAATTTACATATATGGAGTGCATTATATGTGCATTAAGTTGTATTTACAAAAATCTTTCTTAGATTAAGATATAAAAATATATATAAACTTTTCTCAAAAGGGTGTATGATATTATAAACTTTTTCATGCAAAAATATCTATAAATTTTTATAAACATAGCAAAAATGTTTAATCCATTAAGCCATTTGGATGTCATTTGCTTTTAAATATGTGGGTACCGCCAAATGCCACGTGTCACGCCTAAAATACTTTGTGTACCACGTTCTCTCACCTCCTTCAACTCTCTCTCTCTCCCCATCTCACCGCTTCCTCTGACTCTTTCTTCCCCCCCCCAAAAAAACTCTGAACGACCCTTTAAAATGAAATGCGATGAACAGTGGCGTGCAAAAAGCACAGTGATTCTGATGGGATCGGAATATTGAAGGATAAGCTTTAGAGATGCAGAAGGAAATGAACAAGAATGAGTGGGTGTGGATTGGGGGGGGGGAGAGCAGGGAGCTTTTCTGGGGATGAATGACAAGCTTGGTGGGAGTGGTGACGTAGTTAAGGTACAAGTCGCCGATGAAATAAAGATCACGATCCTAATCAGACGACTGATTAGAGAAGGTGCAGCAAAATATACCAGCTTGCGTGGTAGACTCAAAGCACCGTGATTAAATACCAAGAATGTATATATATATATATATATATCCACAAAATGCTGTTATTAACAACCAAGAAAACAAGCAAGAGAAAGATGAAAACAAGGCTTTAATTTGCTAACCTACATTGGCGAAGCTGAAGCTACAGAGAGATTAATTAGACAAATTTTTGTTCAGGGTTCGCATTTTTGTCTCTCAATAATAGAAGATGAGAGTGAGCGAACCCCCGGGGGGTGGTTGAAGGCAGTGAGTGAACATGGTGCTCGTTTAATTAGTTTTTAGAGAATACTTTTTATCATTTATAAAGTAAGTATGTGAGATGAGTTTTATCTCAATTTATAAAAAATAGTTTCTGAAACCATGATTTCCATACTTCTCAAACACTTATTGATACTTGGTGGAACTCACATATACAAAAGTAACTGACATCTAAAAAGGGTGATATATGACACTTGGCATTTTTGCTTACTTTAAGAAAATTTATGGGTATTTTTGCATCCAAAAAGAATTTATAGAGTCATACGTACTTTTAAAAAAAGCTCATAAATATTTTTACACTTTATTAAACCCAACACTACCAAAAAAAAAAAAAAGACTTCTAGTGGTGACAAAAAGTTTCATGAGGTACTAGAATTGCTCTAGTTATTGTCTAAAGAGTGTTAAAACAAATAAATATCTTCAAGATGAAGGAAGTATTGATATGATTTTGAACTGGTATGAGGCTTCCAATAGTTATCTTGGGACTGCCTGCTAACTTTTGTCGAGATTTTGGTCTTTCTGGTCTGTTTTGGCGTTCGTATTTTCTTTTAGAAAAATTGTTTAAAAATACCTCATTAAAAATTTATTTATTAAATAAGATTTTTGTGTGAAACAATCTTTCCATATGCAAAAGATATTCCCTTGTGTTTAAAAAATCTTCCATGTGTTCAATACATTTTTCGTGCGAACAATCTTCCCTTATATATAAAAAATCTTCCCTAGGTCCCATTTAATAAATAAGTTTTCAATAAGATTTTTATGAACAATTCTCCCTTTTCTTTTCATATAATGAAGTTTCTCTTTCCATTAGCAAAAAGAGAATAATTTTTTTAAAAACTGATTTTTGTTTGATGCAGTGAAAGTTCTAAAAGAAATATCTTTGAAGATGGATAAATTGAATTGGAATATGGGCCAAAGTTCTTATACTGACGGAGGCTTAAAAAATGAGACGTTAATTAATGAAGATGAGAGTATTGGAAGGAATGTCGCATGCAATAGTAGTTTCTCAAGTAAAAAAGTTTGTCATGTTACAAATATATAAGTACAACATTACTCTTTTCAATTTGCGTCCAAATCAAGCTCCAATATGGATTTAGTTGTGTTTAGATCCAAATAAAGTGGGTTAAGTTGTGCTTAAGTTACATATATATAGCCGCACTATCTGTGAAGTATCTGTGCATCAAGTTGTGTTTACAAAATCTTATTTATTATAACAAGTGAATTTACTTGCCTTGCCCATATGCAAGAATGGTATGTAATAGAATTTTTAGGAGGTTTAACTTTATTTTAGATGTGGTAAGCCTGTTAGATGGTTTGAGCCTATTGTAACATCCTTATTTTTATTTTTAGAATATAATTATAATTAGAAAATGATTTTTTAAAGTAAAAAAAGAGGAGATATGGTTAAAATAAATATATTATAAAAATAACAAAAAACATAGGTGACACCACCACCCCATATATTAAAAAAATTTTCAAAAAAAGTTATATGATAGGCGGCGCCAAAAAGTGGCGCCACCCACCAATAATCACACCACCTTTTGGTGGTGTGATAAAAAGAGGAGGGGGTATTATATATATAAATCCCCACACCTTCTTCACTTCACCATCGTTGAGGTGGAGTGATGTTTATAGATGGGAGGGCTTATAAAACTTCAGTTTTTATAATTTTAGAGATTAATAAGGTATTTAAAATTATTTTTAATTACAAAATTTTTTTATAAAAATGTTTTAAATAATTTTTTCTTTCTTATGATAGTAATTTTGTGTTGATTAGAGAATATTTTAGGATTAGGATTTTGAGTAAGTTTGAATTTTGTCAATATATGATTATAAGAATGTAGATGATAATTAATAGTTAATTTTAATCATTTTATTTTTTTATTTAGTTAGTATAAGATTTTATACTAAATTTTCTATATAATCAGTCTATAAATAATTCTATATAGGAATTTTTTAACCAATTGAATTTAGGGTAAATTATTTATTTGGATTATTGGAAGTATTATTAAAGTTTTAATAGGTTTAGATCTTTTATTAAAGTTTTGATTTATAATTTTTGCTATTTTTAAAATTTGGGGATTTTATATAAAGAAATGAAATTGATAATAATCAATGACTTAAATGGGTTATTTGAGTTAAGAAAAATATTTGAATTAACAGTTGGGATTTTAGTGAAATTGGAATTTTTGAGAGTAATTAATTCACAACTTTAAAATTATAGAATTAAGTTAAGTAAGTTAATTTTCTAATAACACAAAGAGTTATTAATGTATAATAAATTGATTGTGTATATTGATTTTGTGTGTGCATTTGGGCTCTTAGATTAGGAGCCTTGTGATTATAATTTGTTTTTGCGAAAGATAATCACTTTCCTCTTGTTGTGCATGCTTGTATGATGTTTGTGAGTGATTTTTAACTATATAGAATTATAAATTTGGCTATTGATATGTGATGTGGATTTTAAAACTATGTTGTTAATGAAATTGTCCTGTGAGACTTATTTTCATTGAGAAAATGACTAGTGATATTATATTATATGAATTGATATTTATTTATGATATTGGAAAGATCCTTTTGATAATTGTGAATTGATAATGACATGTTATAATCACACAATATTGATATGAGAAGGGATGGTGGATGTAGATTTGATGAGAGGTTACTCAAAAGAGGAAATAAGGTGGTGAATTCTTATACAAAAAGAGACAATAAGGTAGTGGACTTTCAGGTGTACACTGATTAGTTGTTTGACTTATTTGTGTCTAGTAGGGCATTGACACCCCACTAATGTATTTAGAAGGAGAACCCATAGTCCGGTCTTGTGCTCTATGGATTTTAGCCGGTCCATATCATTTTATTGCTGAGATTGTTAAGTTAAACTACCAGTCATATGGGTGAGTACTAGCCTATGGGTTTAGTTGGAGGAAATAAGACGGAGAGGAAATAAGGGAGGACAGAGAAAAAATTCTTGTGTATTGATTCTTGTACACTTATGTGATAAATATGAGAATGATATTATAATATTGTGAATTATTATGTATATATACATATGGACATGTGATATTTTAATAATGTTATGCTTTTATAACTGTCCCATTTGACATCTCATGGGCACTTACTTGTATGCCCGATGAGATGAATTGCTGATTACTGAGACTTTTATCTTACCTCGTTGATTTAACATTTTTCTAGGTGATAGTTGTCATGCGAGTCTATCAGGGAAGACTCCGGAAGCTTAAGCTACTTTTGTTAAAAGTACTGCTTCAATCTTTTTAATATATGTTGGATTATTGTATATTGCTACGTTAGGGTTCATCTTGCATACTTTGATCTATTTTGGAGATTTGAGGCATTAACTATATATTTTAATTAACTCTTGATGATGTTAGATGGCATAGAGGCCTTATGATGTGTTTTGAACTTGTGGATCCACAATTTAATTTGATATGGATATTTTAATATGTGATGAGATATTATTTAGTTTAAGAGTTTGGGCTTAACAGTGAATAGTTATTTTGGGCTCTTTGATATGCAAAGCCCAATTGTGAGAAGTTAATGTTTTGACAAATGATTTTATTAAACCCTTAGTCAATTATTGTTTTAAGGAAATGATTTTACACTTGTTATAGGTTTATAATATTAAAAAAGGGTTAAGGTGCAAAAATGCACATGAGATTTTATCAAAAGTATGTCCATCACCAAATGCTTTTTGAAGGGATAAAAGCAACTATGGATTTTGAAAATGAGTGCAAAAATCATAGGATCGTTAAATCTTACTTTTTAGCGTTAGTTTTTGGGGTGGGCCTCATTATTCTTCTAAAAATACCAAAATACCCATATCTTAAAAAAAAGCTCTCCTCTCAACCTTTGATTCGTCGTCTGAAACACACCAGGAAGGATCAAAGAGCAACGACGACAAGCTTTGACAGTTATTTCTTACAAGATTATTTGTTTTTCAATTATTGACTTCCCCTTAAATTTGTGGAATATTAAGCTATTCTTCAATCATTGTCATCATGGTTTCTTCACTTTCTTGTACCAAAAAGAGAAAAAGAGATCACTCTTCTGAGCTTGAAGAGAACAACAATGATGCTACTCTATGGGTTTATTCTACTGCTATGAGTTTTTACCATGATCTGAAGGGGAAGATAAAGAAGGTTCTCATGGCCATCGAACGACGTCTATAGCTACCATGACAAGTTGTTACCATCGTCCGACTTGGTTTAGAATCTAGTGTGCACCGATGAAGAAAAATCTAAACTAAAAAGAAAAAGTTATCACTGTTTTAAGCCTGAAGATAATAATGATGCTATGCCGTGGCAATGTTCCACTGCTCTAAGTTTGTATGACGATCAATGGAAGATAAAAAAGGTTTTGACGGTTACAATGTGAAACCCCACTATAACAGGTTGCTGCTACCATCCGAATTGGTTCAAAATATGGTGTGCACTATCTTAACAGATGATGAAAAACCCAAACTTGATTTTGGAAAGGAACCGGGATTAAGTTTTGGGACGTTGACAACAATCCCATGTTGCTTTACTATTTGGTGCTCAAGAAGTGGGCCTCTCCTGGGAGCTTTGTTTTAATCAAAAATTGGAATGATGATTTCTTCAAAAGGAGGGAACTAAAGAATCAAAGGTTGAGAGGGGATCTTTCTTTTTTGAGTTAGGGGGCAATTTAGCATTCTCAAAAGAATAGTATGGGCCCTACCCCAAAAACTAACACTATCTGGCAGGATTTGACGGTCTTATGAATTTTTCTCCCATTTTCAAAGTTCATGGTTACTTTTGCTCCTCCGAAAAGCGTTTGGTGTTGGATGTACTTTCGATAAAATCTCATATGTATTGTTGCACCTTAACCCTAAAAAAACTCTAACTGAAAAATTATAAGCCCTACTCCTTTCCCTTTACACCTTTCACTCGTCTCTCTCAATCTCTCACTCTCTCAGATCACACTCTCCGGTCTCACTCAATCTCTCACTCTCTCATATCACACTCTTCAGCCTTACTCAAACTCTAGCCCTCTTAGATCCTACTATCCAGCCTCTTACTCGCTAGTCTCACATTCTTGCTTCTCATTGTCACGATCTCTTGACATTCGACTTGGTAAATACCCATTTTTCCCTTTTCTCCTTATTTACCTTCCCATCGGCTTTAGTTATTGCCAGATTTTATGACATGATGATTGCTGTTCATTTAACTTCAGTGTGTTCTTTCCACGCTAACTTAGCACATTGCACTTTGCGTTTTTTTTACCATCTTGTTATGCTTAGATATCTTTGCATGTTGATATTATATGTTATAGCGGATAGAGAAATTGAATTGGAATGAGATCTCAAGTTCTTGTATTGATGGAGGTTTAAAAAATGAGGCAATTAATGAAGATGAGAGCATTAAAAGGAATGTAGCATGCAATTGCAGTTTCTCAAGTGGAAAAGTTTGTCATGTTACAAATATGTAAGTACAACATTACTCCTTTCAATTTGGGTCCAAATCAAGCTCTAATTTGGATTAAGTTGTGTTTAGATCCAAATAAGGTAAATTAAGTTGTGTTTAAGTTACATATACATAGCCTACTATTTATGCAATATCTATGTAGTATTTATGCATTATGTGTGTACAATTTGTACATTAAGTTGTTTTTACGAAATCTTATTTATCAGAACAAGTGAATTTGCTTACCTTGCCCATATTTAATAATGGTAAGTAATAGAATTTTTGGAGGTCCAACTTTATTTTAGACGTGACAAGCTTGTTAAGCTTGTCAGGTGGCTTGGTCCTGTTATAGGTTTATAATATTAAAAAACTTGTAATTGAAAAATCATAAACCCTACTCCTTTTCCCTTACGCCTTTCACGCATCTCACTCAATCTCTCCCTCTCTTATAGTGCACTCTCCAGTCTCACTCAATCTCTTGCTTTCTCAAATCACACTCTCCAATCTCACTCAGTCACTCACTCTCTCAGATCTCACTCTTAGGTCTTACTTAATCTCCCTCTCTTTCTCTCATACCTCACTCTTCGGCCTCTCATACTCCTACCTCTCACTGTCATAGTCTTTTGACACTCGACTTGGTAAACACCCCTTTTTCCCTTTTTCTCCTTGTTTACCTTCCCATTGGCTTCATTTATTGCCATATTTTGTGACTTGATGATTGCGTTGCTGATTTCACTTCAGTGTGTTCTTTCCATACTAACTTAGCACATTGTACTTTATTTTTTTTTACCACCCTTGTTATGCTTTTATGTTTTTGCACTCTGATATTATATATAGATTAAAAGGCAATTTTACCCCAAAAGTTTCAAATCTGGAGCAATTTGCCCCAATTTAATAGAGTTAGTTGGACAGTTAGTTGACCAACTAGTGATGAGGCGGCTCAACAACGTAGGATAGTAATGCCACATATTACTCTACATGTTATGCCATATCATCATTATCATCATCCTCTCATTCCCTTCAAGCCTTTACACGTTTACCCCTTACTATCTCAACTTCAAGCCCTTCTTCCATGACCTTCCTTTCACTCTTTCATCTACCCTCCCTTCTCATGTTTTTATATATATTTTTTAATTATTTGGTTGAAGGCTTGAAGTTGTGGGTCTAGTTCTTTCTTGCACTTTGAGAGATAAAAGGACGGAAGCTGTAGAGTTACAGAAAAAGCAGGGAACAAAAAATCAGATTAGGCAATGAATCGGTCATGATACATGTTTAAGGGTTAATGGGTCAACTGAGGTCAGACCGATCATATTAAAATATTACAATTTATTAGTGGTTATATATATATTAATATATTTTTAAACTTCTATAGATAAAATGAAGATCTTTACAAAAAAATGCTTAAAATCTATTAGTATTAGTTATGATGCCTATACTTATGTAATAATATCTCATTTCTTATAATTATTATATCCTTTTAAATAATTTTTTTCATCATCATCTTCTTTTTTTAGATTTGTTCTTTCTTTACCTACTTTTCTCTTTATCTTGGTCTTAAACCTTTCATTTTTCCCTAAAAAATAGCGCGAGATAGTAGTTAGAAGAATAAAAAAACGTATTTCACTAAAATAAAAAAAAGATAAAAACAATGTAACTAGTACAACTAGTTAAACCACCGTTTTTCTCAGTTCAAACTGGTTTACGATCCAATGGTTGAACCAAACCGGACAACTGAACGGTTCACCGGTTGAACCGGCCGGTCCGTTCTAATTTTTTGTTCAATGAGAAAAAGGAGTTCATGAAAGCACATTCAATAATTTTGAAAACATTAACAATTAACGAATCGTATCTAAAACAAAATCAAAACCATATGAAGGCCCTAAAACCAGCAAAAAATTCATATAAGCACATTCAATAATTTTGAAACCATCCAAAAATGGAAAATTTGAAATTGGAATGAAAATCTAGAGAATCATTTAATCTGTGTGCAGGTAATTTTGTGAGGAAGTAGAGAGAGAGAGAGAGGAAGAAGGAGAAGAAGAGAAAACAGATCAACGAGGGCAAGAACAGCGGCTTGAACTCCTCCCACAAAACTAGAATCAAGAACTCTCCTTTACAGATTGAGATCAAGCCAAAAACTCTCTAGGTCAAGGTCAAACATTTTAGTCATTTTAATCGGACACTTTTTGGGTAGATTTTCTAGATCTTCAACCTCTCCCTCATTAAGGCAGGCTGCTGACATTTACTTGAGCTCGAACACGTCATTTCTTGTGGAGGTGAGGTTAGCAATGGTGCTATGGTTATGGTGACGGAGAAGAAGGCGTCAAGCTTGAAGGCATAGATGAGCGCGAGAAGGAAGGGTAGTCTAGGTAGATGAAGGAGTGAAATGAAGGTCTTGGAGTTAAGAAGGAATGAGAGGATGATGATAATGCTGATGTGGCATAACAAGTAAAGTAATATGTGGCATTGTATCCTATGTGGCTGAGCCACCTCAGCACAAGTTGGTCAACTAATTGTTGACCCATTTAACTTTGTTAAATTGTCATAAAATTGCTCTAGATTTGATACTTATAGGCAAAATTGCCCCTTCATGACAACTTCTAGAGAAACATTGCCCTTTAACCCTAATATATATTGTAGCAAACTATATATAGTATACATTTTTATAAGACTACAGGCATCTTGGTTAGAAATGTTGCCAAGTAGCTTATATAATTTAGAGAAAATTGCAACCAGGTCTTAATTAATAGAATTAATTACAATTAGGTCTCTTGAAATCATCCAATCGTAGTGAAGTCTCAAAGGACTTGGGCTATTAATTCCAAACTTGAAAGTAGAGTAAGAAAATCAGGCCAAGCCCGTTAAGGCTCATGCCTGTCAAGGGCTGCTTATGATTTAAAGCCTCTACAAGGAGTCGGGCCTAAAAGGACTACGGGTTTAAACAAGTCAGACCTGCCTTATTTAAGCTTGCCAATTATTTTTTAATTTTATTAAATGACTATAAGTTGAGTTTTGCTTTAAAAAAATATTTTTTAAAATTGGAAATGTTTTTCAAATCATATAGTGTTGCTATTTGAACATTTTAAAGAAAAAATTGATTATATTCTTATTAAAAAAAGCTAAGAGAAGCTTATTGATGACATTATAGTTAGTTAAAAGTTTTCTAATTGATTTTTTTAAGAATCTTTCATTTGGTTTTTAATATTTCCCCGAAAGAAAATTTTCCTTGTGAAATTTTGAAAGAATAATTTTTTATTGATGTAAGTTAAATAAAGAGAACAATTTTTTAATTATATTTGAAGATGTTTGAATATTATGCAAACTATATCAAAAAGAGAAACTAATAACACATATTGAAAAATAAAAAAATAGAGTCTCTATCTCATGCAAAATTTTGTTTTTAGATGAAAGATCACTTATTCTATTTAAAAAAAAAGATAAAAAATTTAAAAATATAAAAATATTTTTCATAAATTTAAAAAATTTAGTGTTTTAATTTAATTTCTTTAAGAAAATGAAAAAATATTTTTCATTAAACGGGCTTGAAGCCCACGAGCCAAGCTTGAGCCGGACCCTACGAGTAAACGGGTTGGGCTTCAAAATAGGGACCTTGTATGGGAGTTGGATCTAAACGGGCTTGCCCGTTTAGGTTTGAGCCTGTGAAGGGCTTGCCTTGCAAGATCGGACTAGCCCATTTTCCCACCTCTACTTTAAAGTACAATTTTACCCTAGTGATAAGTTTAGATCAACCAGTGACAAGTTATATGACAACAACATAAGTTTAATAAATAAATGCAATAGACATACAAAGATTGTTAATTGTATATTGTCTTTATGATTTCTATTGTTTTCATTGAGTGTGAGTGACGGTTGAATTTCTGCTTTATTATTGTGGAGATTTTGTTATGTGTTTTGTGTGCTTAGATATGGATGAATGAAAAGGATGAAGCTTTATGTGTTTATAACCCCTATTATGCAATTTCAAAACATGTCATCAATACAGTGCTCTAAAATTGTTAACGTTGCTTATGTAATTGCCATTTGCCAATAATAACTTTGTTCTGCAAGGTGACAGAAAAGATGACAAGTACGTCTTGAAAGCATATATCATATTTCTTGTATATAAGGGGGACATTTTCTAAATGGAGAAGAAAGTGATTTGCAATATATGAGAGGTAGCGTTATAACAAAAACTATATAGGAAGTCACTACGTATGAAGAGTTGAGAACAATTGTAGCATCAATTGTAATAAAAGAAAGTAGTGGAAGTACCATAAAATTCATACTAACCTTTGATAATACAACAACCTTTGTGGACCTTGTAAATAATGAATGATTATAACATTTTATTAAATTCAATGAAGAAAGTGATCATATATATGTAGGAGAGAATGTAGATGACAAAACATAACTAACAAGGGATGATGTAAGAGAGAAACAACATATGTAAGTTGTATTTGTTTTTTGAACTAATTTTTCATGTAGTCATTTATTGCTATATAACTTGTCACTGGTTGCCATGTAACTTGTCATTGGTTGTTCTAAATTTATCATTGGATACTCTAAACTTGTCATTGGGGCAAAATTACATTTTTACGTTTGGAATTAATAGCACCTATAATTTGATGATTTCAAAAAACCTAATTATAATTATGTTAAATGAGATCATGTTGCAATTTTCCCTATAATTTATGTTGTCGGGGGATGGGGGTATATTTTATAATGGTATATATATAGACGCACTAATAATTAGTTTGTAAAATTTAGTTGTATTCTTTTTTAATTTAGGGAATAGAGGCTGCACACCTTTGGTTATATTTATTTTTAATGAACAAACAATGTAACGGTTAAAAATTTGGTTATGGTTCAAAGGTTAGTGAGGTGGTAATTAAATAATTAGTTTGATTTCAACATTTATATTTGACTATAAATTTTTTATTTAAATTTGAAGTTAGTTAGAATCATGTTAGATTGGTTTTTGCCAAGATGAAAAGGGAAAAATAAAATAAAATAAAAGCAGTTGTGAGTACAAAACCATTGTTAACAATATTTTGGCCGCCGGCATAATAATCAGTGTATGATTCCAAAAATACCTCGCAAACCCTCGAGGCCGAGGGTGAACCCTTCTCTTGTCCTCCAGTCACCCTTCATCGTCTTCGATCCAGTCTTCGTGAGTTCGAGGTCTCTTCCATTCTCTTCTTCTGGTATCTTGCTTCCCCTGGTTTCATCTTTGTTCGATAAGTTTTTTTTTTTTTTTTGCCTAACTTCTCACCTCGGTTTTTTCTTTTTAGTTAGACACAACTGATTTTCCTGGTACTCTTCCGCTCAGCTTGTCTTTGGTGACCATTTCTCATTTCTTTCTTCTCAGATCTGACCGACAAGTAAGGTGAATCCCTCTCCTGTTCAATTATCATTCTTCAGACTTGCATTTCTTTCTTCCTCACTCATGCTTGAAATGCTTCGGACTTGCATTTCGTCCATCGATCTGGTTGCTGCTGTGTCCCTCTTGGTTACTTGTTAGTGTGCTTTTTAAAAGACATTTTTTACTCTTTTTGCTTGCTTGCTCTGTATCGTTCCAATTTCAATAATACTGATTTAGGAGTTGAAAAGTTCTGATTTGTGTAAAAAAGTGTTAAATGCCGAAGTACATAAAGAATATATGAATTATTTGATTGAATGTTGATGAAAATCATGGAGTCTGAACTTTAAGGCTGAAAATTGTAAAGATCACTTGCTGTTTGATACTCTTAGGAACTGAATGAGTATTTAGATTGTTTAAATATGCTGAAGGCTTCATTATAATGACTCAACTGACATGTTAAGTTGCTGGAAAATGTTCTGCAATTTAAAAAGAGGTACTGTTCAATTATTCTGCGAGAGGAAGTGTTTCTATGCTAGCTTTATAACATGATTTAAGTTGCGCTGAATGTGGGAAGATAGCTTCTATGGAAACTAAAACTATGAAACTCTAAATTGAAGGAAAATCTTGCTGTGTGTTTTACTTATATTTCTCCTACTCCAGTTTTCTTGCAGCTGCCGACATTTTAGCTAGATATTAAGCGCAACTTTAAAATTCTTGCAGATGAAATAATTTTAGCCAGCCATGTTATTTATTTATTTTATAATTTGTATTGATTCTATGATCTGGTCATATAAAACTTATAACTTTTAGGTTTTCTGCTAATTCTTACACATGCATGAGTGGGAGTAAGATGGAGTTAATAGGTGTCAAATTTACCAACTGCATCAGTTCTATGAATAAGTCATTTTATTACTATTCCTGCTCAAGTTATAATCTGTTTGTGCCTTTCTCTGCTTCTTTAGATAAAGTGATATTCGCTTCTTTGTGTTTTACATTCATGGTTTCTAACTTCTAATCAATTTTTCCCCCTCATATCAGGCAAATTGTAATTTAAAAAACCTGGTTTCTTTTTTTCTTCTTTTCCCCTGTTTCTTTTGTTTTTGCAACTTCATCTACATTTGTGTGCATTATGATAGATGTCTTACAATTTTTATGGTTCCAATATATATATATATATATATATATATATATTCTGATTGTTTTAATGAAATGTGGTTAATACTATGTGCATCACAGACATTGAGATGGCAGCAGCATCAGCAGCAACCTTCACAATTGGATCAGCCACCTGCCTAAGCCAAAGGGGGAGCTCACTTCCCCAATCAAAACCCTTTGATTTGAGGTTCAAGTCTCAGAATTCCCTGAAGAACTTCTGTGGTCTCAAGGCAGCATCCAACATTAGCTGTGAAGCACAAACATCCTTCTTGGGCAAGGAAACCTGTGCTGCTTTGAGGGCATCTTTTGCACCCAAAGCTCAAAAGACAAACCAAAACCTCCAGTACCACTTGCAGCCCCAAGCTTCCTACAAAGTGGCAGTTCTTGGTGCTGCTGGAGGAATTGGTCAACCCTTAGCTCTTCTTATCAAGATGTCCCCATTAGTTTCTGACCTTCATCTGTATGATATTGCCAATGTCAAGGGAGTTGCTGCTGATCTCAGTCATTGCAATACTCCCTCTCAAGTTAAGGATTTCACTGGAGCTTCTGAGCTAGCAAATGCTTTGAAAGGCCTAGATGTAGTTGTCATCCCTGCAGGGGTTCCGAGAAAACCTGGCATGACTCGTGATGACCTTTTCAACATCAATGCTGGCATTGTGAGAGACTTAGTTTCAGCTGTTGCAGATAACTGCCCGGATGCTTTTATTCATATTATCAGTAACCCAGTAAATTCTACGGTGCCTATTGCAGCTGAAGTTCTGAAACAGAAGGGCGTCTATGATCCTAAGAAGCTCTTTGGTCTCACTACCTTGGATGTTGTGAGGGCAAACAGATTCGTCGCACAGAAGAAGAGCCTGAAATTGATTGATGTTGATGTCCCAGTTGTGGGGGGTCATGCTGGGATCACCATTCTTCCTCTGTTGTCAAAGACAAAACCTACAGCAAGTTTTACCAATGAAGAAATCCAAGAGTTAACCGTCAGGATTCAGAATGCTGGAACGGAAGTTGTGGAAGCAAAGGCAGGTGCAGGGTCTGCCACTTTGTCAATGGCATATGCAGCAGCTAGATTTGTCGAATCGTCTCTCCGTGCGCTTGATGGAGATGGTGATGTGTACGAGTGCACATATGTACAGTCAGAAGTGACTGAGCTTCCATTCTTCGCTTCAAGGGTAAAGCTGGGAAAAAAAGGGGTGGAAGCTTTCATAACATCTGACCTCCAAGGGTTGACTGAGTTTGAGCAGAAGGCACTTGAAGCACTTAAACCAGAACTTAAGGCTAGCATTGAGAAGGGAATTGATTTTACTTCAAAACAAGCAGTTACTTCCTAAGCGCGTCTATTGAAGAAATATTTAAGAATAAGCACTTCTAACACAGCTTGATGGAGATTTGTTGTAGCATCACCATTCTGCTTCCAGTTTTGTAGAACGGGAGTTTCCAACTGAGTTTTTCTTTTTGTTGAGCTTTATAAGTTTGGTGAGATATCTTAGTATATCACTTGACGCTGTAATAGTCATTCTTGTCAGATTTTGAAAAATAATGCCTATTTACCAATTTGACATCACTTAGGTTGGTCTTGGGCTAGGATATACCCATATACCATTGGAACTCTGTAGTTCTCATTATTAATGTCATTTTGCTTGTTATATAACAAAAAGGAGTGATATACACAACAATTCAGCAAAAAGGAGAGTGATATACCTTTGGAAATGAGTTGAATCAAAATAAGTATTTTTGTTAGATCTCTGTCTACCTTGTCTTACTTCCTGCGATTTGATTTCATTGATCTCCGTGTTTTTAGTAATATTCATTCCTTTTGTACTATTATTTTTGGTTATATTTAGTTTCAAATATACTTTTAGTTCTTTAATTTTAATTGAGGTTTTATTTTAGTTCCTTAATTTTTGTAATCTTTACAATTTAAAAGCGTTAAAAAATTTCCACATGTTGAAGTCTCACAAAGATAATTTTCACTTGATGGAAAAAAGGTTCCACCAGAATTTTATAGTCATGTATTTATAACCTTGGGAAATCCCATATAAAGACCATTATAAATGCTAAATGATAAAACAGTGATTCTAATATTCATATTGCCGGAAAGGTGTGAGTTCCTCAACTGTCTTTTTCAAATTACAAAAAATTACAAAAGTGTCTCTGAGTAATTTTTAAAATAAGAGAGAAGAAGGAGCGGTTTTTAGCTTCACACATGCTACCTACCATTTTCTCAGTCACTCTCTCTGGTTATTGTGGCCAAAAATTGTCGTCGTGAAGGGTGAGGAAGCTCATGGTGAGAGAGGAGACTAGGTTAGAACTTGTTATTGTGTAATTGAGGAGGAGGGAAGGCGTTGATAGAGGGATTTGGTTTGTGACTTTGCCCTAGTGTGGCTGTCGTAGCGTGGTGGAGATTTCCCTTGCAGTTGTAGTTGCTTGTCGGTGATTCAATCGAGTAAGTTGGCGAATTTGAACATTTGTTGGCTATTTATATTCTGGGTTTATTGAATAGAGAGACTGCCAAATTCTTTTTTAGGAAATGATGAGAATTCGTTAGGATTTGATTGGAATTCGATATTGTTGTTTGAAATCTACTTGAAATTGAGTAGTGTTGTAGGAATAAACTAGATGACAACAATTATTGAGGAGAAATTATTGGGAAATGACTTGAAAGGATTAGGGTTTCAACGTATACAAAATTTTTTTGGGGGAGTTGTGGAATGAATGACTTATATGTAATAGATAATCACTATGCCTGTATAGGAAATGTACATATTTGTTTGTTTAAGTCATGATTATTATTTTGTAATGACTATACTCACTAAGGTAATGACGAGAATTGTTTAGGGAATGACAATAATGAATGAACATAAAGAAATGACGACATAATTAAGGGAAATGACTATACTATATTAGATAAGACATTGATTGGCTAATTTTGTTAATTTATAAAATGAGCGTTGTAAAAATGAAATGTGTTTTTTTTTAAGGTTAGTTGATGAGTGTACATTGATTATACTATGTTAGACAAGCTATTGATTGACTTGGAATATGAAAATGTATAGTTGTGCTATGTTCAATTGAATCTGTTAACGTTATGGTTTGAATACTATTTGAGCTTTTGCATTTATGAAGGAACAAATTCCTGATTTAAGGCGTGAAAGTGCTTTGGAGCTACTCCCCTGTAAAAAGTACACCCTTTGATATGTGTTTAAAAATCATTTTAATGCACTTGTTTCTTTTTAAATGACAACACAATCACAACACTCAATATGAATTAACTCAATTACACACTATAGTAATCACATACAATGTATAATCTTATTAAAATATAAGGAAATGAGTTTAATACATAGTCCAAGAGCATCAAAGCAAAATTCAACACAAATGTTAACCAATAAGGGCAAATGAACACTCATCCAAATCTCACAAACATGTACCAATACAAAAATTAGCCCAAATAGATCACAATACATGTAATGAGCTAATGGAAAATTAACGAACTCCCTTTATAGCACATTGAAGCTCTAGCTACTCTCTTCATCACCAAAACTCAATGAATCTAGCCACTCATTATCTTAACAATGATCATAGCTTCTTCAAAACTCAAATAATCCATTGAGCAAGAGTGGAGAAATTATGAAACTGAAACCACACAGCTTATCGGAAAATCATAGAACTCACTGGAAAATCACAAAAGATGGCTGATGGTGTAGTTAGAGTAAGAGATATAGAGAGAGACAGAGAACCCCATAACTGAGGTCAAAGAACAGGTGGTAGCGGATAGTGGAGAGAGGGAAGAAGGCCGCTAGAGGTGGAGGGCTGGAAGTTGCAAGCAACTCTGCTGTTTTTGTCAAATCTCCCTCTCTTGCAGTGCTGTTCGTCTGTTCTGGTGTCTCTTAGTCTCTGGTTTACGGCTGTAGTGGAGGAAAAAGGAAGGAAGGACATCGAGGTGAAGATGGTAAGGGTCTGTCGATTTGAGCTTTGGTCTTCCTTTTCTAGGTTGCGGCGCCCTCTCTCTGTGGTGAAGAACAACCCTCACCGGAAGTGGAGGAAGACTGTGGTAGAAGATCGAAGGAGGTTTGATTCTTTAGCGGTGCCTCTTTGGTTTGTGATTTCGGGCTCTCTGCTTTGGTTTGTGAAGGTCTCAACTATGGGCCTGTTTGGGTTAGCATTGGACAAACACGTTTACGCAAGTCGAAGAAAAACTCCTCTCACATACTTACCTCGTATTCTGTAAATCATATTAGAAAAGCAGCTTCTACTGTCAACCCAAGCAGGCACTAAAACTCTCCTCCTCACGTCGACTATGACGATGAAGGTTAGAGTGGAGGTCATCGGCGACGGAGGTGGAGGGAGTGAAGTTTAAGGTATGAGGTTCTGGTATGTGTTGCAGTGACACTGTCTATTCTCTGCTTGCAATCTGTCGAGGAAGAAGAAGAGAGTTAGGCGACCTAATTGGTCACTAGTCAAAACACCAGTTTTGACAGGGACTAATATGAAAACATTCAAAAGTTCATGGAGGGACTAAACTACAAAATTTTGAAATGTTTGTGATGCCAAACGGTAATTTTTAAAAACTCGGGACCTTTTCTATAATTTCTCTGGTCCTTTTTCCTTATTAATTTACAGTTTCCTGAAATTTTGGATTATTTATGTAATTTTTTCTAGTCCTAGAAATATTAATTCTGACACCAATTGACATTTCCCACATTCTCCAATTTTCTTCCAAAACACCTATAAAGCATAAAGCAGTATCAAAATTCTAAAAAATCATTTGCATGAATAATTAACATATTATGACTATTTTACTCCTAATTAGATTCAATTCAATATAAATGTCCCTAACTTAAATTAGTGTTTATCATGCAATTATTGCCTAAGAAATACATTAAAGTCCCTAAATTAATCATGAAAACACATATAAAAATATGGTTCAATCAAACAGAGCAATAAGTTTTCCAAAAAACATGATGCATGACTAAGGTCAAAACCTACCTAGCAAGGCGAAGTGAAAAATAAGGAGAATACAAAATGCAGAATGGAGAATGTAAAATGTAGAAGAGAAATTATACCTTAAAATAAGAAGCACAAAGCATGCAAAGGAATGCGACCTAGCTAGGGCTCCAAAATGAAAAAGCAACTTAGGGAAATCAAAGCGACTCGCGTGACTGTCGGACTAAAGTTCAAAAAAAGCAGTGGAAGATGTGGTTTGCCTAGATGTGACTATCGATGGTCGAAAAAGATAATTGGAGTTGTGCGGTTCTGAGGATGGTGGATAATGTTCGACCAAAGATAAACGTATTAAGTGCAATAACTTAGGAAAGTGAAGAGGTGCAAGATAGCGGATACATCTTTTAAAAGACTTGACGAAACTTGCTCACGATCATAAGTTAAGAACTGTTATGTAAGGTGACATTTTCCTACGGTTATTGATTTACAATCGTCATGAACATTTGAACAAAAGTCCACATTTAAATATCACAGTCGTTAGGTTTTGTAAACAATGGCGTTGATTTCTTAATAACTGTTAGGTATGTGATATGATATTCTAAAAAGTGACAAGTTTCACATAATAGTTGTTATTTATTAATTTTTTAAAATAATTTTTAGAGTTGATTATTCAACCTCATAGTACAACTAAAAAATTAAAAAAAGAAAATGAAATTTTAAATAAACTAACAAAAAATACCTAAATAAGTAATAGTTGTTTACTAATAATCGTGAAGAGACAATTGTTTTTTTTAATATTTTTGGGTTACTTTGCCCTAGCAATTAATTTTTTAATATTAAAAGAATAAAAAAGTAGTGGTGGTTTTTATTCATCACCACTACTGCTTTTCTCCGCCTCCTCTTCCCTCTCCCTCTCGGTCGGTACATTATTGACATATGAGGAAGGAGATGAAAGGTCTATTGGAAGTGATCATATTCAACCTAATTGTGATGAAGGATGAGGTCTAACCTCCTGTTCATATTGTCGGTGTGTCTATCGAGACTCCTTGTAGAGCAGTCAAGGCTAGCCAATGTTTACAGCAGAGCCTCCATTTAAGAAGGAGGCAGGAGAAGAGGAGGAGGAGGTGGCGGCGGAGGTGGAGGTGGAGGAGGAGGGTGGCATGGGGATGAGGAGGAGGGCGAATAGAAAGAGCACTCTGACGCCTGACCATAATGAGGAAGAGAAGAATGATGTTATAAAAAATGTGCTTTTTAGAAAAATATTATGAACAAAATGAACACTTCATTATAAAGTATTTAACTTTAGGAGAACTGACTTGGTGTTGGATCGAATAAGGTTTTGAAAAGGTGATTTTTAGATTTGTATTTTACATGACAATTGTTTATTATGAAATATCGTTTTTGTTGTTCATACTTTAATGTCATTTGCCATAACCGTTATCTTTGTGTTTTCGCTAATGTAAGGTTGGAAGACAAATCGTTTGTAAGTGTTATATGATGGTTGTTTCAAAAGAACCATCACTTTTGTTACTAAATAAATGATGACTATTAACTATAACTGTTATTTTTGTGTTTTTATAAATTCCACCTCGCAATATATAACTGTGCGCATAATTAACCGTTACTTTTAAGTAGTATCCTTACACGATCTTTACTTTAATATACATGATGTTTATTTGTTGGAATCTTTATGGATTAGGTGTTATAAATGTCTAAATCTGTAGTAGTGAATTTTCACATATTTCTTTTAGTTTTGTTAAATTTATTTGAAATCAGGGGGACCTCCTCTACATTGATGATCCCACTTTGTTGATTAGCCAAATAGAGAAAACGCTAAGAAAATTAAGCATAGTTGAAAGAAGACTTGTATACAGCTATAAGCTATTAGTGATTTTGATAATCAAACCGATTTGGCCAACTTGAACAAACATAATTTACTCTCATCTAAGTCATTTTTTTAATTTATTTATTGACTGAGTCATGAATATGTCCAGTACTTGATATGTACAAGTAACAAATCAACTCATTAAAAATAAAAAAAAAGTATAAAAAGATTATTGAATGCTTTATAAATTACAGCTTAAATGATAAAATAAACAAGGCTAAAGGTGTAAAAATACCCATATACATATCCTACTAATAAATCGTTATTTTGTTATACATTTTCATATTTTATTTAAGTGTTTTATCATAATTATTGAGTTTAAAATGTTATTATTGTGATTAAGAATAAATGTATTGAATTAGAATTAAAAAATAGTAAAATTTTCAAAATAACTGTAATAATCATTGATTTTTGAGAATATTTAATTTTAGTTTAATTGTTTTCAATTGAAGGTGCTTAAAAAAGTGAATTAAAACTGAAAATGGCAATTTGGGTCTGAAATTTTAGAAATAACACTTTAGCTCCACAAATTTAAAAAATGACAGTTTAGTCTACCTGAAACTGCAGCGCTTTACCAGCTCAGATCAGGTACTGCTTATTTGGATAAGTGCTTTTAAAGCTCTAATTACTATCCCACATAAGCAGTTAACCAGAGAAGGAGCGTCTCGAACGCAGAGCACGGGACCTTCACCTTCATCTTTATTCATTGCCTACCCTCACCTTCCTCATCTTCTCTGTCGCCGGCGGCCTTCACCCTCACCACCATCATCGCCGGCGACCTCCATCCATCTCTCCACCACCACATAGCTGCCATTTCGTGAAGAAGAAACAGAGCCGAGCAAATCACCGCAAAAAAGAAAAAGAAAAAACCCAAAACCTGGAGATGAGACCTTCACCTTTGTTTTCCCTCATCGATTTTGTTGTCAACCATCCTCGACGGTGAGTTTAACCGCCGGATTCTTCTTTCTCAACATTGGAGAAGGACCTGGACCACTCAGCGGTGATTTGAGAATAGAGTGACAGAGGAATCGAAGTGGAAGAGAACTCAAGCTTACACCACGTCCTCTTCTCATCTTCATCATTAAACTCGATTTTCTGGTGGGGGTTCTCATGGCTTTTCTTCTTGAAAATAATTCCATAAATTGCAGCAGCTAAAGCTCTCTTCCCTTGATTCTTGAGTTTTGAGCGGAGTGTTTTTCATATAACTTCTATCTTTAATCTGATGTATTAATTAAATGTTAGGTTTGGAGTTTAATTAGTATATTGTATTGAAATTTTGTATTGGTTCCATGTATTTTTGTTGAGATTAAATGTTTATTTGGATCTTAGCGTTATGTGGTTGACACTTATGCTTAATTATTAACAATTTCATATAATTGACTTGGTATAACTTTTATTTGAAGTTTGTATGAATATATAATTGTAATTGTAATATAAGGGTCCTTGATTACTTATGTCATTGCATTTCATTCATTCAAATTTCAGTCTTTAAATTGAGTTTTGGTTAGAAGGGATCATTTTTACCTTGTGTGAAGGAATTAATTCACCTAACTTAAGATAGCTCAACGGGTCTTTTGGGCATTTTTGTCAAGCTAGCACACTCCCATTATCTCTTGAAGAAAATGATAGATAAAATTTATTGTTCTAGAAGGTTTTCGTCATATTTCAAAACCAATTTATATTTCACTCAATTTTTATTCTAAAAATATAAAAATATTTGTTTTTTAAAACATTTTAATTTAATTGCAATTTAGTTTAGATAAAAAGCTAAAATCCTTTTTAATTATTTCATGTCAATCATTGCACTTAGTTTCTAAATAATTAAAAAAAGACTTTTCAAGAGACGATCCGGAATTATACTATATGTTGCAATCCTTAGTTATTTTTTGAAAAAGTTATCAATGTATAAGTTGACACGCTCCTTCACTTGTATGTGCGTTTGACACTATACAATCCTTATGTGTAAAAATACTCATGATTATTAAAAAATGGGACAAAAGTGCCAACTCCGTCAATAAAGGAAAATATTTGTTAATTTATGGTTTTGTGGGACCCACTTTAATAATTTTTAAACAACTATTTTAAGGGCAAAGGTGTAAAATTATCCATTTACATATCCTGCATGTGCGTGTGGCACCATATGCAATCTTAAATGTAAAAATACCTATGATTATTGAAAAATGAGACAAAATGCTAGCTTCATTAATGAAGGCAAATATTCATTAATTTCTGACTCTGTTAATGAAGAGAAAAGTTCTACTGTGGACTATGGAAGGACATTTGGACGGAGTGGGTAACATAAATGCGGTGCCTATATGGGTGGCTAGAGAAAGTTATTGTCTGTGTGAAGGTGAGGCTCTAGGTTTTTTTTGGGGGGGGGGGGAGGGTGAGAGGGAGAGAGGGTGAGAGTTTTTTAAATAATTATTTAAAAATTATTAGAATGGATCTCATAAAACTAAAAATTAACAGACTTTTGTCTTTATTAACGGAGTTGACATTTTTGTCAATGTTTATATATGGTGTCAGAAGCTCATGTGAGATATAGATATAAATATTTTTGCACATTACCCAATAAACTGAAATCGTAAAGTTGATTGCCAAAAATACTACAAGGTAAAATAGAAAACAAATATCTGCACATACATAAAATCTCTTCCTTTTGCTTAAGATAATATATATCCTAAGGATACCCAAAAAAAAAAGGGAAAATTATAACAAAGGACCTAAGAAAAAATAATATTCATTCAGAAAGATCTTAAAACTTATAATTATTTAAAAGGACCACATATTGAAACACATATTTAAAAATACAAGGCAAACCAAAAACTCTCCATAGCTGGACTGAATTCGCCTCCGTCTTCCTCCCTATTATTGCCATTTCCACAATTTGTAAGAAGGTTTTCTAGGTGGAAGATTATTAGAGGGAATAGATTATTGCAATTTCTCAGTTCAAAAATGACCTTGCCTTTGCTTTCATTCTACCAGTTGGTACATTATAAACTGTCATATAAAGTTAAAACCAATAATACTGAGAAGACCCGTGAAGCTTTTCTCCCATGGCTTCCACTCAATCCTTCCTTCTCTTCTCTATTTTCCTTCTTATATCTCTGCTTTGTTTCACATCCCTTATATGAGATTTCCATAGCCAAATCTGACCAACAATATTTCTCCACCTTCACCAATATATATCTTCAAACGCCAATTCGGATAGGGGCTGTTTGAGTTTTTTTGTTTTTCTTGCATGGTATTGTTCAGAACCATATATTTGAGGGGGTAATTTAGCGTATTTGGTCATTCTAAATGAATACCTTTTTTAATATCTTTCTTAATAAATATTATTTTTTCTAGGCCCTTCATTATCATTTACCCAAAAAAAATAAATGCACAATCATCACATCATTACTCACAGTCTCACACCAAGGAAAAAATAAAAACCATTCTTTTGTCCATTAGAAAATCTGGGAAGGATCTAATTTTTGTATCAAAATCAAAGATAGAGGATGGCCTCATAAATTGTAATGGCAGAAGAAGATGCCGACAACCCATGGCCCATAAATTGACGATAGAGTATGGCCCTATAATGTGGTTATTTGGAATGGTGATTGGAGTCTTTAAAAATAATTTTTTAATCGTGATTTATGGTATACAAAGTAAGTATGTGAGATGAGTGTTGTCTCGACTTACGTGCATAAGCACTTATAAACTATTTAAAAGCTTTTCCAAACACTCACAATATTGTGCAATTCTTTGGAAGCAGTTGTAGGCTTTTATTTACTTTTTAAATATAAAATATAATGAATTGGATTATCGGAATCATATGCCCGATTTTCTTTCCTTTTCCGGGTTTCAAATAAGCAAATGTTACATCCAAAATTCACTTGAGTCAATATTAAAATTTTAGGTCATTTGCTCTTGTTTATTAAAATAAAAGGATTTTTAAGGACACATACCTGTAAAGGACACAAATTGCATGCAGAAAATGTAAATGTATGCATATTACTGTTACCCGGCCCGCTTCAAAGTACGTATGCAAGCTAAAATCTTCTTTTCACTTCGTACTCCCTTTCAATGTTTAGCCTACAAGACTTGATGAGGAGACTTAATTACCGATGAAACATGCATTCAAAAACCTGCACAATATATAAATTTAAAATAATTACAAGGGAATTACATTACATCTCCAATAATATATTATATTTATAGAAGATATATATAGTTCTAGAATATTATTATAAGGGAAATATATAACATTTAAAAAATAACTAGATCAAAACTTTAAATCAGAAGTTTGTTTAACTCACCTAAATGTTAACTAGGTTTTCACGGGAAACGGTTCATCCTCAGGACCACCATGACATAAACTTTGTCTCTGATAAGACACAGAAATCTAAAGTAAGAATGCCTAAAATTCTTGTTGAAGAAAATGGCAGCACAAACTCCCCAAAAAGCTGTGGCAAATCCAACTCCTATCCCAACGTAGAAGGCAGATAGAAATTCATCTTCTTGACTATTATTTCCTTCAATGGGTTTAACATCTTTCTTCCTACAATTCTTTGGAAGTGGAGCACCACAAAGTTCAGGATTTCCAATATAGCTTAGCACATCAAACCCTAAAAGTTGAGTCCCTGATGGGATTATTCCAGAGAAATTGTTGAAGGAAAGGTTTAAGGTTCCCAAAAAAGACATTTGAGCCAAACTTTGAGGAATTTCACCTGAAAATTTATTGTTTGCGAGATCAAGAGACTCTAATTGTTTCAAGCTGCCAATCTCTTTCAGAATATTTCCTTCAAATTGATTATGGGACAGGTTCAAGGAATGCAATCCAATGAGAGTATACATTTCTGGAGGTATTATTCCAGACATACCATTACTTGATAGATCAATAGCACGCAAGAACTTCACATTTTCTTCATATATTAGGTCAAGGCCTTTTATATGCAACATAATATTGTCTCCATATATAGAATCGGAGCAAAATATTATACCACAAAATGTGGCAACCACATTACTCGAAGCATCTTGTCTCATGGCCATCATATTATGTAGGCATTTAGGTATTGAACCTGAGAGCTTGTTATCTGCAACATCCAATATTATGAGAGATGCTAATTGGCATATTTCTAATGGAATATTTCCACTGAATTGATTGGATCTAAATTGTAGAATCTTTACTTTGTGACCTATCCAGTTTGGTATGCTCCCTGAAAATCTATTTTCTTCAACATCAAGGATCTGCAGGTTCTGGCAATTTTTCAGCGACAATGGTATCTCTCCATAGAAGTTATTACTATTGAGATGCAAAATCCTAAGATTAAACAATAAACTGATTGATGGGGAATAGTACCTGTTAGATTGTTGCCACCTAACCTAATAATAACCAATGATTTCCAATGCATCCAGCAATTTGTAAGCCCTCCGGATAATAGATTATTAGATATGTTCAAATACCTTAAATTGCTTCTGCCATTATTCATCTCTTGACACAACAAATAAGACATAGATCCTTGAAAAGAGTTATATCTTGCGTTAAATGTGACAACATTTGGCGAAAAACGAGGGACATTGCCTTTGAATTTATTTAAATTCAAATATATGTATGTAGCATTGAGTAACACACCAGACATGTCCCAATCAATAGTGTTCTTTTGTAAGCATATGCATCTCAATTGTGTTGCAAATTCCCAGAAGTTATCTTGAGATTGAAATGAAATACTTGAGGAGGTAATAAATAATAGCCTAAGAGATTTTTGTGTGTATACCCCATTCAGGAAACTTAGAACCCACCATGCGTACCAAATATATGTCTTCAAGTTGAAAAGGAGGAACCCAAGAAGAGTCAAAGTCAAAGATTAAGCCAGGAGATCCCATTCCAAGGGCTCTCAAATTTGAGAGTTTGACAAAATTCCTTTCAGATACATACCCCATCAAGTGATTATCATGAAAAGTAAACATCTTCAAGTTCAAGAGCTGTCCAAGACTTTCTGGAAGACTACCATTTAATTATTTGAATAGAGATTTAAGGTAACAAGTGATGATAGGTTTCCCAAAGAAGGAGGAATAGGATCAAAAAGTAAATTGTCACTAATATCAAGAACTAGTATATGTTCAAATTGGCCTAGCCAATCTGTAATTGGTCCTGTCAGTTTATTGCCATGCAAATCCAGGCTTTTTAATTTTCGAAGATTTAATAGTCTATTTGGCAGTTTGCCTTGAAAATAGTTATAGCTCAGGTTGACGGAAGTGATGACATCACTAAGATTGAATAACCAGAGGGGAAAGATTTCAGAGTTAAAAGCATTATTAGAAAGGCTAAGAACTTCAAGTGAAGTAAAATTAACATATTGGAGAGATGGACTTATGTTTTGAAGTTGGCATCTATCTAGGTGCAATTCTGTAACGGAAGGAAGAAAAGTTGCTAATTGAAGCCAATCAACTTTTCCTTGAAGATCAATGCCACTGAAGTTAACATATTTCAAGGAGGGAAAACGAGAAAGCCAATGAAGGCTATCAACGAAAAGATTCTCATTATATGACAAGTCAAGGTAATGAAGATTAGAAGAATTTTCACTTGATGAATCATGTTGGACAATAACTTGATGGAAGTCATTATTACTCAAATCCAAGTAATTTAAAAACTCAAGTTGATGGAGCAAAGATAGGTGGAATTCACCTGTGAGACAATGAGATTTCTTCTCTTCACAATCATAATCATAGGCTTTTAGAGAACAGGGAAGACTGAGTTCCGTGACTCTACCGGTGGCGTTGTCACACCGAATTCCGATCCATTCGCAACAATCTCGGCCGTCCGACCAACCAGAGAGGATGGATGATGGATCACCAACTGTGTGTTTCAAGTTTAGAAGAACATGGCGATCTCTTTCATCACACTATACTCTCAAACTATACATGCCTTTATTGTAAAGCATAATTATTAGTAACCATAGTAGCAAAAGATTGGCAAAATAGGAGTGAAAAGAGGCATCCATATTGATCACTCTTTTGAGATGTGTTTTGATGGGAAGGACTTGCCACCACACCTTTATATTGAGAGATATAGTTTGTGTTTCATAATGTTTATGACGTAAACCATGATTCTGCCACATGCAAGTGTCCTAGAATATAAGCAACTAAGCAACGAATGGTTAATTGGATGACTTTTAGATAGTTGATTTGGTTTGCAGTGGAACTTTTGGTGAGGCATGACGCCAGGATTAATAATAGGATATGAGACATCTGTAAAATTTTTAAATTAATTAAGGTGGTAGTTGATCAGTCACTAAATGTCGATGGAAAAAAACAGGACAGATTGCTATTATACTATACTTTCTAAGTTAAGTTTAATTAGCTAAGAATTGACCCTGTTGAAAAATCATATTTTGTAAACGCTGTGAAGATTCTTGGATACGTGCTTCTTTGATCGGTTATTAATAGGATTGATCGACGTGTGTGTCCCCTGATCATATCCGTTAAAAAAAAAAACACATATTACTAATAACCAACAACCACATCTTCTTTCCTTTCAGGTTTTTTATTTTTCACAGAAAATACTCATTTAATTCTTAATATAAGACATATTTAGCACTATAAAAAAACACTAAATTTCCAACAGAAATGGATTTCCAATAATTGTGATGGAAACGGTCTTGGGCCTCTGTTGGTTGAAACCTAGGACCTCACCCGTACACACGCGATTCCTTACAAATTGTGCTGGAATGCTTTAACATTTTATTATCACACAATTATATATATAATCAATTATTTATAAATATATATTTATTTCTTATACATAAATATATATTATTATCAAAATATAAATATAAATTTAATAATAATATAAAATAATTTTATATATTCTTATAATTTTTAATATAAATTAATTTTAAACTGAAAAATTTTACATCTTAAATAAATTTTCATATGACTATATTTTTGTTTGATTTTTTAAATTTTATTTTTATTTTTAATTAAAACCCTAAAATTAATTAATAACTAATATATATATATATATATATATATATATATATATATATATATATAGTTTTTTAATAATTAAATTTATCTAAAAAATAATAAATTTTTATAGAATTAGCCATGGAACAACATTAGCTACAAAATAATTCCGTTTGCCATGAAATTTCTGACAGAATTTGTCACAGAATATTTTTTCGTAGCTAATTCCGTGGCAAATTTTGCCACGAAATGAATTTGTCGTAAACTTTTCTGAGAGAATTTGCCATGGAAAAAGATTTTGTGGCAAATTCCATCGGAAATTTAGTGTTTTTTTTGTAGTATTGGGAATTGATCTTAGTCATGAATATAAGACAATTTTCAAGTATATTTGTCAACATTTTCTTAATTTACCCCTACTTATGCTCCATCAATAATAATTAAGGAGGAGTGGGAATGAGAGAATTAAGGAAGATGACATGTCAAAATAACTAAATTTTTTAATCTAATTAAATTAAATAAATACGTCTTATATTAAGAACAAAATGGAGTATTACTAATTGTGGATAATAAAAATAAAGGAGTAATTTGACCAACATCAACTTATCACTCGTAGAAGAAAAATTATTTATTTTGCTGCTTCATTATTTAGACATACAAAAACGATTTTTATGAGAATTGTTCAAGTCAAAAATTCAAATCTTCATTCCTAAGATTATTCAAAGTCTTCTTGTATTTAAAAAAAAACCATTAGTCATAGTCTTCAATTGAATATGAAGGTCAAGCTTCCTAAGTTACATACCAATGACTTGTACCTTGCAGCTTAATTCACTTGGTCCAGAACTACGTACGTTTTCACAAATATTTAATTTTCTTACAAATATGTTGTAAATATTGTGTGTGAGTGTATCAAAGGAAGAAGTCCCATATAACTCAAGATTTGGAATGTCCAAGTATACAATTAAATATGAGCTTGAGTTAGCAAAATGGATGATAAGATGAGTCTTTGAACTTACTATTGGAGATGACTGCTGGAGTTTAATTGGCCGGTTTTAATGACATTTAAATTTTTTTATTATATTGGATCATCATTAACACTTGTTTTGTAACCATTATTTTAATTGTTATTAAACCGTATTTAATGGCTATTATTGTTGTTCAATAGTTACATGATTTATGCTTATAAAGAAAATGTACAGAGTAAGGTCAAGTGAACTAAGGATTAAGCACCAAGGTCATGTAACATCGAGCTTTGCTCTTCTATCTTCTTCTGAGTTACACTCTTATCTTTAATTTATGTTTTCTTGTCACTTTGCTTTTTGTAAAAATGGTTCGTTTTATCCTAGGGAGTGCCGCTCCATAATTTACTAAGGGGTTGCAGAATATCTCCTCAAGATGGTGCTCTTGGGCGCGACTCAAACTATATTTTTATTGTGTTTATGCCACTGTTTAGAGAGCCGGACCGGACGGTCGGACCGATTGGACCGTCGGCCGGTCACTGAGGCGGGCCGGATTTATACGTTGGATCGTTTTTCTGAGGGAGCCATTTTGGACCGTAATTTAACCATTTTTGACCCGGAAACCGGACCGGTTCTTTAAAAACCTTCAGGTCCAATAAAAAATACGAAAAAAAAAATTTGTTGCTACTAATTTTTTTAAAAAAATTTGATGCTGCAAAAAATAAAAAATAAAAAAATGACATATAAATTTTAGACATATTACTTTATTTTATTTATATTATATGTTACTAATTTTAATAATTTGGTTTATTACAAACAATTTTATAAAGATGCTTTTGAAGAAAAAGCCAATGAGGTTCATCCTCAAGCTAAGGATGAAATTGAAAACTCTGAAATTAGAGTTGAATGTCTTAATTTTGGATCATTTCCTCAAGAAGATGATAACATTTACCACTCTAATCCTATTTATAAGTCACTTTTAACTAAATCTCACATGCAAAGGAGATGTAGTTAACTCAATGATTATGGGGTAAATTTACAACTATGCCCTCATTTATAAATGTGTACTTTTTAACTCTTTTTTCTCTATCTATCTTTAAATTATTTATTCATTTGTATAATAAATAGGGGTAAAATTGTCATAATCTCATTTATTACACTGAAACTGAACTTATAAATAGAACCAAATTTTTTGGTAAAAAATGACTTATAAGTAGGATCAGAGTGATATGATTTAAATGCATTTCAAGAGACTTATGCTTAAATCAATCAAGAGCCATCAATATTTGACAAGTCATAAAATCACTATGGTTAGTATATTTTGTTAGATTGATGATTGACTTAATTTTCTTCTTTAAATGGTATTTTGTGACTTTATTAACTTCCTATGAAATTAGGCTAAAGATTAATTGTAATACATATATATATAATTTTTAAATTTAATTATTACATAACCGGTCCGACCGAATGGTTCGACCATTTCAACCGGTTGAACTATAACCTGCTTACCTTTCCGACTCGACGTCTGGTCCGGCTTTTAAAACATTGGTTTCTGCAGGTGTTGTTGCCTACAATTTGTGCAATATATGGTATTGATGTCAACAATCTTAGAAGATATTACCTGCTATTTTTAAAATTCCAAAGTTGTGGTCAGCAGCATATATTTGAAATTCCATTGCTTATAATTGTTTTTGATCTAACATTATTCATGCGAGGATTTTGGATGAATTACCATTGGCTGAAGGTAATTTCTCACACCTTTTATTTGATGATTACCGTGATGATCCGATGTGAACAAATATTAGTTAAAAATGGTGCGTATTTTGTGAATTATTGGCTATTGATCTACTTCCTCATGGATGGGTAATCTCTGAAGTTATTGGTTATTTTATAGCATATATACACATATCGTGTGAATTGTGTTTTATATGTGGTGAAGTTCCTTTATATGTGTGTGTAGGTGTAGTGGGTTGATATTTTATGAACATCATTGTTGGCCATAAATTGAGGTAATCATCAACTCGAACATGTTGGTGGTTTTTTTTTTTGGGGGGGGGGGGGGTGGGGTGGGGGAACCTTATGAGAAGATGCCATTGTTTTAGCCTTAATTGTGAGAATCGAACGCTGGAGCAAATAAAATCATAAACTGATTTTATGAGTCAAATTTTAATGCGGTAATTGCTAGCCTTTATTGTGAGAGCTAACCTCGTACATTGGTGGTTTTAAACTCAAACAGATGAGGCTTTTAAATAGAGCAACGGTTGGCTCTGGTAATGGTTAACTCATGAGATCAGAATAAATCAAAATAATTTATTCAATGGGCTCAATTACTACTCGTGGTGTTGGTAGTGTTGAAGGAAATTCTAATTAGAATGGAAGACAACAATGGTGTGAGATTTTAATTTAATTATAATTGTTGTTAAAAATTGTAAATATAATTGAGATATTTGAAAGTGTGAGGGTCCTTGGGGTACCTTATAAAATATGTTTCATTTCAAGGTTGCAAAATCGTTACTAGCCTCATTTGATAAATGTCATGTTGTGATTTAAAATTAAGTGGAGGCATTTATTATTTGCAATAGAGAGCAAATTTTATGAATTATGGAATTGTTTGTGTGTCTTGAAACAAGTTTATGATGTTGACATGAAAATTTTATCATTTATCTAGTGTAGAGATAATAAATATGCTTTAATTTTCATTATTTGCGAGTATATATTTATAATGGTGTAAATATGTGTGACTATTGTGAATATTAAATATGCCATATTATTTACAATTTTGCTGCTTCAAAAGTTGAGTTGAAAGCATGGGAGAATCATATATATTTTTGAGTGATGAAACCATAAAGGAATAGCATTATAGAGTTTGGTTTTGAGAACCATAATGTGAATATTGCTTACGATGCTAACACTTTGTTTGAAGTAGCAGTTTTATAGCTCAATTGGGGAAATCACAAATTATTGAGAATTTGCTGCATTAAGGGAAGTTAATCCTGTGAGGTAGTTTGTGCTATATGAAGATTGAACATATACAAATATGCAGTCATATGAGGGAAGTAAAAGAGTTGAGGGGTATCATAAATGTTGGTATGGTGTATGGTGGATTCCTATTGTATGAGATACAAGGATGTTAATTGAATTTCAGTTTTATATGAAAAATCCACTAATAGTCAAAAGTAAAATATTGTGAGCTAAAGTTTATTATTCTAAAAATAGTTGCATTTGAAGGCTAAGTTGTTGAAAACTTTTTAGCAAGTATTTTGGTGTATAACCGACACTTTGTGTCGATGTGAATAATGATTGCCATATAGCAATAACCATTATAGAAAGAATAATAGTGTAGGTGAAATTCATTTGAGAAATGAAGTGAATAAGATAGCTTAAGAATTGTGGAGTTATCTCAATCAATTTTGTGATGTCAAAAGTTGATTGCGTATCCATTAACAAACCTCAGGAATAATTAAATTAGCAGAGGGGAATGAAACTAAAGCTAATTTTGAAACTAACAGTGATGACAACCCAACCTTTGTGATTGGTGGTCCCATGAAGGAGGTTTAATGGGTAAAAACAAGTTGTTTGTTAATTTTGCTAGCATTTAATAAATTATCGGTCTCTTCCTATGGCATGAGAAAGTGCTAGAATGCATTTTGGTGATGTTGATCAAAAGCTCTTAATGATTTCATTATCCTATAGGATGGTGTGCTCATTGTAGGTACATTTCATGAAATCACCCATACGAATGAGGAGTGGGGCTGCTCCTATGAGATTTTAGTGAAATCTTTAAAGCATTCGTTAAATACTAGGACATGCACATGGCCATTTTAATGTGCAAAAACACGTTAACAGCAGGAAATGTGAGGGTATAATCTGACTCTTAATGCCTCTAGCACACACCCATAAGGTGTTGGTTTTAAGTTCATAGGACCACCAGTATCTCTGTATACCAAGTATTAACAGTCTAGCTCTAGTTTTAAGTCTAAAGGACTAACATATACAATGGTCATATCTATGTATTTAAGTCAGCTAATGAGGCTACGAGCTTCCTTTGACACATGTGGGGGATTGTTGTAAATATTATATGTGAGTGTGTCAAAGAAGGAAGTTTCATATAACTCAAGATTGAGAACACTCTAATATACAATTAAATATGAGCTTGAGTTAGTAAAATTGATGATAAGAGCAGTCTTCGAATTGACCGTTGGAGTTTAATTGACTGGTTTTAATAACATTTAAAGGGTTTTATTACGTTGAATCATTATTAACACTTATTTTGTAACCGTCATTTTAATTGTCATTAAACTATACTTAATGGTTATTATTGCTGCTCAACAGTCACATGATTTTTGCCAATAAAAGGCAATGTACAGAGTAAGGTCAGGTGGACCAAGGATTGAGCACCGAGGTCGTGTGACATCAAGCTCTTTCCCTGAGCTCCCCCCTTTATCTTCTTCTAAGTTACACAATTATCTTTCTACTGTTATGTCATTCTTCTTTCTATAGGAATGGCTCATTTTATCTTAGGGAGTGCCACTTCCTAATTTGCTAGAAGGTTTTAGAATATCTCCTGAGGACAGTGTCCTTGAGCACAAATCAAACTATACTTTTATTGTATTTCTGCAGGAGTCGCTGCATACAATTTGTACGGTGTACAGTACTTAACGGTGTAGAGTACTTAACGCCAACAATATTTTTATTATTGTTGTTGTTACTTAAATGAAATTTTCATCGTTAGGTGGTTTTCTCTCTGTATCTTTTATATGTAGGGTTGAGTGTGCATGGAATCGGGGTTATGTTCCAATTTTTACTTTATTTTTAAACTTGTAGTTGACAAGTTGATGTTCAAAATACGTGGAGCTTCTCCTTTTTCTCATTCTCATTTTCTTCCCAAAATTTCATATCTGCCCATAAATTAAAAAAAAATAGTTTATATTTAATACAATATTATGTAAAATTATTATTACAAATAAATAAATAAATTTAAACTATTAAAGTTTGATAATTTATACAATTCATAATTATAACACATTAAAAATTTAATTTATAAAATATTATAATAATATTTTTATAAAATATTAAATCTAACTAGTTGTGGAGATAAAATAGTGAGAAGAAAAGGAGAAAAAAGAAAAGGAGATGATATGTTCGGGGGAGCAAATATACCATATAAAATATTTGGAATATGAAATTTAAACTTTGTTTTTATCTAAAAAGCTTTAGAAAATAGAAACTATTTACAAGTGTTCTTAATTAAAAGGGAAAATTCTTGATAAAGAACTTTACAAATGTTAAAAGACAAAAAAGTGTTTCGTGTAACATCCCAAAATTTAATATAAGGATTAATTTATGGAAACTAGATAGTAAGTCAAATTATAGAACCCACAAAATTTAAGGAAACTTAAATTAGACAAAGGGAAAAATTAAGGCCTGATGTATGTAATTAATAGGATAAAAATATATCTATATGTATATATAAAAACTCACCGACACATCCAAACAATTAATCACTCATTCTTTTTTTCATTTGGCACAGCTAGAGCGTTCTTGAATACACACACCCACATACCCCTCCTCCTCCCCTTCTCATTCGTACGACACACACACATACACACACACACTCATTAATCCTCATCTTTTTCTTTCCATTTGGATAGCGCATACACACACCCTACTATATATAAAACACTCTCAACTCATTCTTCTCTTCATTCGACCAAGCAGCTGAAACAAAGAAAAGAAACAGAAAACCATAAAAACAGAGAAAGAGAGAGACGTGAGTGATAGCTGAATTTCTCGCCGGGAATAGGCAAGGAGGAAGGTTGGATTTCCACAAGCAACCACATATTTTAATATAGGTGAGTTCCATACACCCTTATCTTGTTTTTTCATTGGATTTGAGGTTGTTTTCTGGTTGTTTGGCTGCTGGAATTAAAAGAAATTTGCCGAAAAGTTTCTGTCACCGTAAAATACCAAAACCAGTAATTTTTCATCCATTTTACGTGTGATTTTTGGTCTCTTTGCTTCTGTAATCACGTCCCTAAATACAATTTTTGAAACATAGGTCCAGAAAAAAATGAAATTCTGGAAGTCCAGATTCTGGCAGTTGGTGTCGTGGTGTTTTTGAGTAATGAAATCTTGTCCAATGACCATGAAACTTTCCAGAATGAAAGTACATATTCTAAGCTTTAATTTCATACATAATTTTTAATATTTGGATCAGTCTACTTAGAGATATGAATTTTTGAAGTTAATTGCTGCCAGACTATGTTTCTGGAAGTCAGATTGGTTTTCACGCCATTTTGGAAAACCAAAACTTAAACAAAAATTATGAAACTTTTCTGATTTAAAGAAGACATTTAGAGTTTTAATTTGATATGTCGATCATAATTTTTGGATGAGTATATTAGGAGATATGGATTTTCAAAGTTGTGCTCTATTTCTGGAGAGTAATCTGGAATAGTTATATTTCGTGAAATTCTGGGAGCAATGTGGTGAAACTAGGCAGATTTTGATATTTTTCCATGAAAATATATTTCAATATCTTCATTTAAGCTTTAGACCCAGTCAATTTGGAATTTTATAGAATTAATTATGATTTTTCAAAGTTGACTAAAAAATCTACCAATTTTCTGAAAAATAGAAAAATTGCACTATGTAAAAATTGTAATATGTAGAAGCCACTGAAACTGAGATAACCAGCAGAATATGATTAAAGGCAGTAGTAATACAAGTAATAACTAATTACTTGTTAATTTTAATTTATAGGAATTGGTAATAGCTTGAGCCGGAGAAACAGTTTTGGATAAACAGTCGGACTGGAAAAGGATCCAGGTAGTAACTCTTTCTTTCATACACTATGTGATTACTTATATGTTGTATATGCTATTTTCTGTAATATGAAAGTTCCTGGGGCACAACACGAGAATAAGCCAGAGTCTAAACATGTCGTTTGACCATGGACACGAGTTAAGTCGGGGTTGCAAACAGTTGTTTGGCCTTGGACAGTATGCATACAACACGAGTTAGCATTTTACATATCATGGCGTATTTTCATATTTATTTATTGCATTTTATATGACTGATTGTATGTTACTACTGAGATTCGTTTGAATCTCACCCTTTTTCAATATTTAAAAACATTCCAGCAGAAAGGTATCGACTCTAAGGGCAAAACCATAATTACTGGCGAATGAGGTCCGGTTCAAGCGGGACTGCAATTAGTTATCTTTAGTTATACTTTTTTTTATTTTGGACTTTGTATATACATATTTTCAAATTCTATGAGATTTCCTGAAATGTAAACAAGCACTTATTATCAGTATATTTATATTATTTCTGTATGCTTATGAATCATGCGCTTAATACTCTATGAATATCAAATTGTTAAAGGGTTTGACATTTCGAATATTCATAATTCCATAGAAGTGTTAGTAATTGATTTTTTCTTATAATTTAAAAAAAATGACATAAATGCCCTAAAAATCTCATTTTTAGTTTCTTTTGTCCTCTATATTTTTCTTCTTCTTCGGGTTCCATGTCGAGAGGGTCTAGCAATTGTGGCTAAGAAAACTTCCTCCAACAATGGTGATGGCCTCCTCGGCCTCCTCTAGCAATGATGAAAGGCAAGGCGGCTTCCTCTAGTAATGAAGAAGAAGATGGGGCATGAAGATTTGAGTGAAGTTGGTACCTTCACTTCTAGAATTCCTTCGGAAGTCTTCTGGTACTCCCAAACTTGACACAATCCTTGAGGAAAATTTGAATTTTTAAGAAGAAGATTCTTTCAACTTGTGATCTCACAAGTTGCAAATTTTCACAAGATTTTATAAGGGTTTCACAAGTTCAGATAATGTTTTTACAAGTTTTCAAAAGAATTTCACAAGTTGCAAATCAAAATTTACAATATTTGATAAGGGTTTCACAAGTTCTATAAAGGTTTCACAAGTTTGAATAAGGTTCTCACAATTTCTGATAAAAATTTCACAACTTACAAATCAAAATTTAATTTTGAAAAGGCTTTTCACGAGTTTGGATAGGGCTTTTTGTGATGATCACAAGCCCAAAGGGAGAGCCTATACTAAAATACTAGCTTATTAGGAGGGAGAGCCCCTTAACTTATAAACCACACTAAATTTGTGAGGTTTCCCAATGTGAGACTCATAACATAGGTACCCCCTTTGAGAGTCAAAACCCTCCGTGGGTAGCCTTTTCTGTGAATATCAGGCTCTTAATAAAAGCACCAATATGATGATCACAAGCTCAAAAAGAGAGCCCATCCCAAAAGACTAGCCTATTAGGAGGAAGAGCCCATTGACTTATAAACCACACTATACTTGTGAGGTTTTTCGATGTGAAACTCATAATATAGTCACCCCTTTTAAGAGCTGACGTCCCCAGCAGCTCCACACCATGGCACTTCATGTAGCCTTCTATATCGGTCAAAACCCTTTATGAGTAGTCCTTTCCTTGAACATCAGGCTCTCAATGGTTTGGATAGGGTTTTCATAAGTTTATATAAGATTTTCAAAAGTTCTTAGAAGAATTTCACAAACTACGGAAGAGTGTATCCAACCACGGAAGGGAAAGTAAAGTAGTAGAATCTACACACGATGCAGCAGCTTGCAAGCTTTCACTCATCAACAAATCTTGGTTTCTCAAGGAGCAAGCCACCAATTGTTTGATTGTGAAGAGGAAAGGCAGAGTTGTGGGGGATTTTTGAGGAACTCAGGCTATTCTAGGAATTGGGTTTTAAGCTAGTTGAGATAGAGTGTGATGTTGAGCAAGTTGTGTGAGACCTTAGTGAGGGTCAAAGCTCATAAAGTAGAAACCATCTTGCAAACTAGGTGCACCAACTAATAGGTAATAAATCAGGTGCGCTTACAAGGCAGAAACCACCCTTACGGGAACTCAGTTTCCTTGCCAAGTTGTAATGTAAACACAGGGATTGTCCCTTTCTATCACTAAAAAGAAGGAAAAGGAAAAGCACATGCTCACCTTCGGGAAGTTGCACTGTGACAGCGGTAGAGTCGATGCCGTCTTTCTCCTTGAACTTGACAGAGCTTGGGAAACTTCAAAGGAGCCTTTGATCTTGTCAAGAGTGTAGGTGAGGCATGTCATAAGCTTAGTGTTTTGGAACTCCGATGGTGCGATCTTGTTCACACCCTCTACTTTCATGGTGAAGGATATGGGCTCAAGGAAGAATATCTTGGCGTTGTATTTTCTAGGCTTGAAGGTGAATGATTCAACTCCACTGTTGATGGTCAGACACCGGTTCGCCGTCCCTATTCCTCTGACTTCCAAGTAGGTTTGTCGTCCACGGGGAAGGTAAAATAATAATCTGAAAAAATGGAAAGCAAAGAAGCTAACGAGAGAAGTGGCAATGTGGAGTAAGGAAGAAAGTGAAGAGGTAAGTGGTATATAGATGAGGGATAATTTTATAATTTAATTTTAATTTTTAAAAGACCCATCAGACACTAACACCTATTTGGGAATATGCATATTCATTACACCTATTTGTCTTTTCACATTTGTCTTTTCAAGGGACTTTTCCTAATTAAAATGGTTTTTAATTTTTTTTCTTGTGAACAAGGTCTCTTTTATAGGAGGGGAATTAGGTTTTCATGATGATCACTACTCACAGTATAGATTGATGTAGAAGGAATTGTCCCCAATTAAGGCTTATTTGGTACAGTAGAATTGATAACATGGAATTGGAATTGGAATTGAATTCCATACTAATTGCATGTTTGGTACAAATAATTGGCCTTAGAATTGGAATTTTAGGTGGAAGCCACCTCAACCAAATGATTCCATAAAAAAAGCTCAGATTTATAATTCCATCTCCTCATTTCCCATCCTACCCACCACGCTCGACCACCACTGTTGGCAACCACCCCATCGTCGGCAATGACAGTGACAGTACATTCACCGATCTAGATGAATGGTGTCAACTATGACCTGCAACGGTGGAGGTGCTTTCCCCTTCTCTATCCCTTTGATGGTTGCAGATCTCCAAAATTTGGTTGAGAGCTAACAACTTCGAGGTAACCTTCGGTTGAAGGTGGGTGGTGGCCTATCGTCGAAGGGATGGAGAAGGGGTTGTCGAAGTTGAATTGATTCTCCAAAACGATGGCTTCCTTTCTCTTCAGACCCTCACTTTGATGGTGACAGCGACGGACTCCAACGCCACACCCTCATGTTTGAAGATGGTGGCGGCGCAGGGTGCTCCTCACTATCATCTCTATAGATCTAGATCAACTTCTTCACGGTTTTAGTTCAGACATGCCCTATGGTGAATTTGAGAGAGAGCGAAGCACAACAGCCATGGTGAATCTCGAGAGAGAGCGAAGCACAGTGAGAGAGATCGACTTCTTCACGGCGGAGATTGGGTTTTTTGGGAGGGCATTTTTGTATAAAAAATATGTCTCATTTCCATGACATACCAAACACATTTTTAAATCTCATTTCCATATTCATATCCATTTCTATTTTCATTTCCATCAAAATCAATTCTAATGTACCAAACGGGTCCTTAATGATAGCTATTTATAGGCCTGGGTTGAGTTTTTCTTTCATATTACTGGATATATACCTAGTAAACGAAGACATTGAATAATAGATTAATTCATATTGAGTATGTGTGGTTGAGAGAGTGTATAAGACTTGGTCGATCAGTTCAAAAAAGAAAAAAAAAATCCTCTTGGTCTATAGTCGATTACGCTTGAAGATAAAGGGAAACGAGGACTTTAAGGGTTTATTTGGCAGGACGGAAATGGAGGGGAGGAGAAATTTTTATGAGTTAGATTTTAAAAAATTGGAGAAGTGGGGTTATAAAATTTTAATAAAGATAAGATGTAAAATAAAAAAGTAAGAAAAATTAACTAAAAACTTGCAACCCCACTTCTTCAATTTTTTTAAATTCAAATCATAAAAATTTTCTCTTCCTTCCCTTCCCCTCCAAATCCCTCATACCAAACAACCCCTCTATTTCTATTTAAGTGAATATTTAGAAAAAATATTTTATTTTCATCGAACTAAAAAAGATAGAAATATGTGGGGGTTAACTTGATCAACTTGAAGGTGATAAATAAATAAATTTCACAACTCATGCTTCCATAAATATCAGTCACATTTGCTTAAAAATCAGAGAGACAAAAATATTATTTTTATTTCTTAATATAAGACCTAGTTAATTAATTTGGAGAGATCAAAGTAACTAAGTAAATTATTTTAAAGTATTTATATTTATCATTTTTATTTAAATTAATTTGTTTGACTTATAAACTGATATATAATCTAATTACACATATAAGTATTTAAGAACTATGATTGAGTAATTTATTTAGTATCATTACACTCCCCAAATTAGTCAATTAGGACTTGTACCAAAGACAAGAGGCTTCGCTTTGCATACCATGTCTTGTGGTCTATGTGGGAAACTTTTCATGTGAAAAATCTTGTTCGACTTCTGAACTTCATTACAAAAATCTTGTTTCGTTTTCTGAACTTCATTCCAGGTGCAGAACAATCCTTGATCCTTTGAGTTTCAACATTCTTCTTCAATGTCCCTTGACTTTTTCAGTCATGCTCCTTCATTCTTTTGGTCTCTCTTTCCCTCTTTGATCATCTGAATCTAGTTATATACTTTTCTCATTTTCTTCATTTTCTTATACTTTCTTGTAATTATTCCATTTTCCCTGAAAATAAACGAATTTCAGAAAAAGCATATATAATTACATTCAATTTTTAGTAAGCATTCGATGATATGGATGCATGCTTGTTTTTCATTTCAATTTTACTTTACTTGAATTGTCGGTTAGGCGGCCAATATCCTGTCTTGATAAGAGACTAAGAGTTGTTGGGAATGATATGTGAAGCCGAAAATGGGAGAAGAAAACACTCGGTCGATGAGGATACAAAGGTTAAATAAGCATCTGAATTGGAATCATATGTCAGATTTTCCAACATAAAACTTCTGAATTGGAATCATATTGTAACAAATGGGCTCTCTATTAATATGATACAAAGGTTAAATAAGCATCTGAATTGGAATCATATGTCAGATTTTCCAATATAAAACTTCTGAATTGGAATCATATTGTAACAAATGGGCTCTCTATTAATGAGGAGCTGGGGGAAGCAATTTTGGGCCAAGATATGTTAGTGTTTCGGGTAGCAAGATGGGGGAGTGGAGCAGTGAAGAATTAAGGGACACTTTTGTCTTTTCCCCTCAATTTTATCTTTTTTCATGGATTCCAAAATCCCATTTCGGGATCTCCTACTTTCTCTTGGATTATTGAAATTGAGGTGCCTTTTCTGGCATTAGTAATTTCTAGGTTATTTTTCTATCTTTTATAAGTTGTTTAATGATGGAGGGGGAGGGTTGCCTTGTAACTGGGAAGATTTGACAACTCGAGAATGTGATCTCAATTTGTCATTTTACTTCAGGATTCGAGTTGGCGAGGTTAAGAAAGCTCTTCAGAAAATGGAAAATGGTAAAGCTATTGGACCTGATGGTATTCCTATTAAAGTTTGAAAATGTTTGAGTGAAGAGGATATGTTGTGGCTCACAAAATTGTTTAATGAAATTTTAAGATATAAGATAATGCCGGATGAGTAGAGAAAAACATTACAAAAAAACTGTCCATTTCCGATGAAATTTGAGACAAAAAAAAATTTATGTCTCAAAAGTCGTCGAAAGACCATTGGAAATTTCCTACGGAAAAAGTCCGTCGGAAATTTTGTTGGAATTGTTATTTGTGATGGAATTTCTGACGAACTTTTTCTGTAGGAAATTCCGGTCAGAAACTCCTTCTCAAATCCTAACGTAACGTGTTTTTATGGAATTACCGACAGAAATTATGTCGGAAAATTTGACAAAATTGATTCGTGGCAAATTTCTTCGGAAATAGATATTAATTAATTTTTAAAATTTTTTTATTAAGATTTATTTAATTAATGATTAATCTATTTATTATATATTAATTATTTTATTATTAAAATACATTATGTTAATAATTTGGGAAAATCCTATACAAAGCTTTCTAAAATAGAGAAATTCTAAATAAAGATTGTAAATTCAATAAATCATTAATTGAGTCATTAACTCAATTTAGAATTTTAAAATCTGAATAAAATGGTTTTAATGCCTCTTATCTCTTTCTCCTATCATTTTTACCAGCCTCTCTTTTCTCTTCTCTTAAAACAATATTATTTCTTTATGATTTTATAGCTCTATATATCAACATTAATATATGCTAAATCAAATGATTTTTTTTCCTAAGAGAGTAATAAAAAAATAATTCAAGCATGTCATGCCATGATAGTATCATTGATATCAATTAAATATTTTTTAATTGAAAATCAATTAATTGATATTAATGATTCAAAAATAAATGTGATTTTTTAAAATAATATAGTTATTTTTATCAGGTGAAACAAAAAAAAAGGAAGCATAACCCATACCAACTTCACTTTGTAAAAATGAATTGAAATAAAACTCATTTTTACCAACATTAGCCAAAACTAGAATGATTTTTCTTAACACATAAATGTGATTTTTTAAAAAATAATTCAGTTAATATTTCAATTCTTAAGTATGTAAATTTCATATATTTGTATGGATATTTTAGAAAAAAAGATGCAAAAGGCACTTAAAATTTTATAAAACGGTTTACATCAATACAAAACTTTCCAAAAAACCTCTCTGTGTGTGTGGGTGTGTGAAATATAGTAAAATGTATGCTTAATATATTTACTAAAATATATTCTTTTATACTGACATATATTATAAGTTTTCTGAAAAAAAAATTGTTCTTGTTAATAAAATGATCTCTTTGTTCAAAATATTGTATGTCTTTGTACTCATGATGATAGTTAATATATTTAAAATATAGATGAATCATATTTTGTTGTATTAAAATTAAATTTGATATATACAGTTATACACATATTGGGAAACATAAATTAGGGAAAATTCTTTAACAAAGAGAGAAGAGAGAGCATTAAAATTATTTTACCTATATTTTGAAATCCTAAATTGAGTTAATAACTCAATTAAAGATTTATTAAATTATTAAAGTGTCTCAAAAGTTTCCTATTCAAAAGTCATCCAAAGATCGTCGAAAAGTTTCAAATTTTCGATGGAAAACGTCTGTTGGAAATTCTGTCTCAACTAAAAACTCCGACAGAATTTTTGACAGAATTTTTCTGTGGGAAATTTTTGTTGGAAATTCCATCACAAATCCTAACGTAACGTTTTTTACAAAATTACCAAAGGAAATTTTGTCAGAAAATTTGACAAATTTGATTCGTGGCAATTCCATAGGAAAAATGTATTAATTAAAATTTTTAAAATTTTTATTATGATTTATTTAATTAATGATTAATATAATTATTATATATTAATTATATTGTAATTTAAAATTTAAATTATTATTATTAAATTATAATATAATTTTCGGCAAAAAAAGTATTAAATTATGATATAAATAAAAATATTATTAATTCCTATTTATTATTGATACACACATACACAAATAAAAATACAAATTTTATAAATACAATAAAAATAAAATATATAATAAAATGAATAAAAAAGGATATTAATAATAAACATTTAGATATAATATTTACATAAAAAAATAAGGAAACTAAATTGTAATGTTTAATATGTGTGTGTGTGTGTGTGTTTATTTATGTATATATGAATATATGATTTTACATTTAAATCACACAGGTTCTTCTTAGCTTAATTGGCAAAGGCATTGGCACGCGCGGGAGAGGTTATGACTTCAAATTCCAAATTGGTCACAAAATACAACCAATTTGTGCTATGGACACGGGGGAGTGACGGAGGGCGACATGTAGCAGCCGGAGGTGAGGTGGCGGTAGCCGGTAGTGGGTATATGTGGTGGCTGCCAGCCAGAGGTTCCTATCGGTAAATGTCATGGAGCTCCAGGCAAATTTGCCACTGAAAGTTTTGTCTCAATTTGTCACAGAACTTCGATGGAAAATTCCCTCGCAAGTTGCCACGGAAATTTTCATCACAAAATTGCCACAGACATGATTCGTCAAAATTTCCATCTCAAATTGCGAGGGAAAATCCGCCTGAAAGTCTGTCGCAATTTGTGATGGAATGTAATATTCCATCGTAAAGTGATTTGCGACGGTACTACTACTTACAGAATTTTTTCCGTTGGAAATTGCATCGCAAACCAGTTGCAAATACCTTCCATTCTGCCTCAAATTCCGTTAGAAATTTCCTGTTCTTTTTATAGTGAAAGTACTTTGATCCCTATTTATAAGAATATAGGGGATATTCATAATTTTGCAAATTACAAAGGAATTAAGATTATGAGTCATATAATGAAATTGCGGGAAAAAGTGATTGAACACATGTTGAGGTTGGAGACTGATATTGATGAAAACTAATTTGGATTCACCCCAGGAAGGTCCACAATAGAAGTGATTTATTTAGTAAGGGGGCTAATTGAAAAGTATCGGAGCAAATGAAGGGATTTGCATATGGTTTTCATTGACTTAGAAAAAGCGTATGACTGCATGCCAAGAGATGTACTTTGGAAAGTTTTGGAAAAGAAAGGGATGCAGGTTGCATATATCAAAGCCATTTAAGTCATGTATAAAGAGGTTGCAACCAATATTAAAATGCCTGGAGGTGTTATAAAGGACTTTTCGACAAGGATTGACTTACATCAGGGATCATGTTTGAGTCCTTATTTGTTTAACCTAGTGGTAGATATTCTAATCGAGCCTATAAAAGAGGAGATCCCTAAATATATGTTTTTTTTACAGATGATATAGTTCTGTTGGCTAAATCCAAGAATGAAATTAATTCTAAACTTAAGATATGGAGACGGACTCTGGAATTGAAGGGCTTTCATCTAAGTAGGAGCAAAAATAAATACATGTATTGCAATTTTGATAAGACACAAGGTATAAGTAAAGTAGAAGTTAAATTTGGGGGCAAGTCATTCCACAAGTGATAAAATTTAGATATTTAGGATCAATTATACAATAAGATGGTGAAATTAATGGAGATGTTAATTACAAGATTCAAGTTAGATGATATAAATAGAGAAAAACTACTGGAGTTATTTGTGATCGAAAAGTACCTAAAAAAGTAAAAGGAAGTTTTTATTGCACGACTATAAGACCAATAATACTATATTGTAGTGAGTGTTAGGCTTTAAAGGGACTACATGAACATAAAATGGGGATAGCCAAGATGAGGGATATTGAGATGGATGTGTGGTCCTATAAGAAAAGACAATATTTGTAATACTTGTATATGTGAGTGAGTTGGAGTGGCCTCTATTGAAGGAAAAATGGTAGAAAGTCGTTTGAGGTGGTTTGGACATGTTCAACGAAGGCTATAGAGTGCTTCGGTGAGAAGGGCTGGTTAAGCAGTATGGAGTCTTATAAAATGAGATCAAGGTAGGCCGAAGTGAACGCTCAATAAGATTGTAGAGATGGATCTTTTGGTTAAGAATATATCTAAAGATATGGTTTTCGACAGAATACAATGGTATCGTACGATCTATGTAGTTAACCCCGCTTAATGGGATAAATACTTTGTTGTTGTTGTTGTTGTAGGTTGTTTTTCTATCTCTTTTGCCCTAAAAAATTTAGGCCTTTTCCTCTTGTTTATTAAAAATATAATATTTTCCTCTTTATTTGAGGACATGCACTTATTAAGGATTAAGGATACAAATTGTGGGTAGAAAATGGAACTACGTTACACACAGCTTCAAAGTTACGTAACAAACTAAGAACTTCATTTCACTTTTAACATGCCTTCAGTAGCAACAGTTCATCCTCCCATCCAATATGTTCAATCTAATAAGAAGACTTACTGATGTAGCGTGCATACAGCAAGAAAACCCGCAAAATAATTACATGGGTATTACATCTCCAAAATATCATATTAATAGAATCCAAAGCATGTCTTCTTGTCATAGTTATTTTAAGATGGAAGAATTTGTTATCAAAATAGAATATATATATATATATATATATATATATATATATATATATATATGTAGTTCTAGAACATTATAAGAAAAGAGAAATATACAACATTTTAAGAAACAGGTCTTCAACGGAAACGGTTCATCCTGAGGACCAACATCACATAAAGTTTGTCTCTGAGGTGATAGAGGAATATAAAGTAAGAATGCCTGAAATTCTTGTTGAAGAAAATTACAACACAGACTCCCCAGAAGGCTGTGGCAAATCCAACTCCCATCTCAATATATATGTAAGATAGAAATTCATCTACTTGGCTATCATTTCCTTCTATGGGTTTGATATCTTTCTCTTTGTAGGTCTTTGGAAGTGGAGCTCCACATAGTAGAGGGTTCCCAACATAGCTTTTTGAATTAAACCTTTGAAGTTGAGTTCCTGATGGGATCATTCCAGTGAAATTGTTAAAGGAGAGGTTCAGGGTTCCTAGAAAAGACAATTGAGCCATACTTTGAGGAATTTCACCCGAAAGTCGATTGCCTGCAAGATCACGAGACTCCAAATTTTTCATGTTGCCGATCTCATTTGGTATGTTTCCCTCAAGTTGATTATGGGACTTCAAAGATCGCAATCCAGTAAGACTAAATATTTCTTGAGGTATTGATCTAGAGATATTATTACTCGAGAGATCAATAGCATGCAAGAACTTCAAGTTTTCAGCATAATTCAATTCTTGGACTTTTGTAAGCACCATGATATTCTCTTCAATTTTACAACTCATCAATAGAGTTCTAATACAAATACTGTAAACCACATTATCATTAGATGAAGGATGAGGGAAAACCATGCTTGTCATCTTCTGGAGACAAGTAGGTATTGGACCTAATATTTTGTTGTTAGCAAAATCCAATATTACAAGGGGAGTTAATTGGCATATTTGTAGAGGCATATTTCCACTGGATTGATTGGATCTTAGTCGGAGAATATCTATATCATTGACTATCCAATTTGGTAGGAATCCAGAAAATTTATTTTATCCCACATCAAGCATCTTCAGCTTTTGGCAATTTTTCAGCGCCAAAGGCATCTCTCCAAATAAGTTATTATTATTGAGATGCAAAGCTGTGATGCTGGATGACAAATCCCTATTTTAATTATATATTTTTATATTATAATTGGGTTTTTTTGTCATAATAATTTAGTTTAAAATGTCTTCTTTGTGCTTAACTGAGATTAAGAGTAAATATATTAAATTAGGACTAAAAATAGTAAAATTGTCAAAATAATTATAATACTCTTAATCATTGATTTTTCTAAAAATATTTGATGTTAGTTTAATTGTGATTAATTGTAGGTGTTTGAAAATTTGAATTAAAACTGAAAATGGCAGTTTGGGTATCGAATTTTAGAAATGACATTTTGGTTCCATAAATTTTGAAAATTACAGTTTAGTCCACGAGTCAAAGCACAACGTTTTGCACCAGAAAAAAATGAGGTCTGATGATTGCAGAACACATAATAGAATATCTAGAAACAGAACAGCACCGCAACGAGATATTTCTATTGTCTTCCAACATCACCTTCACCTTCTTCTTCCTATCTCTCGCCGGCAGCATCATCCACCATCACAGTCCGCCGGCAAGCATCATCTCCACTCAGCCACTGGATTGGAAAATTTCAAGGGGGGGAATAGCAGGAGCAGGGACGTAGATATCAGGAAAAAAAAAACAGAACGCCGAGAAGAGAGAAGCTGACAACATCAATCATCATCTTCACCATGGGTTCTCTCCACCACCTTCATTCGTTCATCTCACTATCTTCCGTTCAGATTAACCACAACCAACTTCATTTTTTCCAGCCATATGTCACGGACTCGGAACTCCCTCTCCTTGTACCGTGTCGGCCTTAGCGTGATCAACCTCTTGATCTTATGCTAAGTCAGTCGAACCCTCAAGTTGTAGGCAAAGAACACAAGATGAAACACAAGAGCACAAGAGAGAATTCTTGAAGGAGAGAATTTGAAAAATTAGATACTTTGCTTGATGGTTACAAATGAGGGGGTGAGGGCTATTTATAGGCCTCCCCCTTGTTCTAGAACTTTCCCACCTCCTTAATGGACGGTGGAGATCTATTCGATCTAACGGTTATCATTCATCCTCTAGAATATTCTATGAGAATATTTACAAATAACATCTAGATATTTACAAGGAGAATTCTAGAATATGCAAGAAAGAGATATCCCTAGAATACTCTAGAATTATCTAGCGTTCCCCCACATTGTTCTAAAGATATCTAGCTTGCTCCAGCATCTTCTGGAGTACTCCGGTGTTGTCTGGAATGCTATGGAATTCTCTGGATTAATCCGGAGCCTTCTAATCTTTGTGGATTGTGACATTCTCCCCCACCTATTTTAGTGACGCCCTCGTCACTAAGGCATCTTTATAGTGGTGGAGTTCATCTTCAAATTGCCAAAGATCTTCTTGAGATTCCCATGTTGCTTCACTCTCTGGCAGTCCCTTCCACTTGATAAAGTATTGGGTACTTGGAGGTACCCCTCTTCTTCGTATAACCCTGTGATTAAGTATCTTCTCAATTTGACGATCATAAGACTTTGTCATCACAGGGGGTGCTCGTGCCGATGTCCCTCGAGTAGGATCATCCTGGTCCTTGTGATATGGCTTCAGCATACTAACGTGGAAGACATGATGAATCTTTAAATTGGCAGGAAGTTCCAACTTGTATGAAAAATTTCCTACCCTCTTCATTACTTTATAAGGGCCTTCATATTTTTGAATGAGACCCTTGTGTACCTTCCTGAAGGCTTTAAATTTTTGGGGAAGAAGCTTTACCATTACTAAGTCCCCTTCTTGGAAATCAATTGCGCGCCTTCGCTTATCCGCAAACTTCTTCATTCTCTTGGCAGCTTTGGTAAGAAACGATCTCGTTTCATCTGCTCGTTCCTGCCAAGATTTTACCATATGAAAGGCTCCAGGGCTCTTACCCTTGTAGGTGGTTGCAAGGGCATGTGGCGTGATGGGCTGTTGTCCCATCACTATCTCAAACGGACTTTTGCCTGTAGCCTCGCTCCTCTGCAAGTTGTAAGAGAACTGAGCTACATCAAGCAACTTTGCCCAGTCCTTTTGATTAGCACTTACAAAGTGCCTTAGATAGCACTCCAACAAGGCATTTACCCGTTCAGTCTACCCATCGGTCTGAGGATCGAAGCTTGTTGAGAAGTGTAATTCTGTCCCCAGTAGCTTAAATAACTCTGTCCATAATTTCCCTGTGAAGCGGGGATCACGATCACTAATGATTGTTCTCGGAAGGCCCTAATATTTTACCACATTCTTGAAGAACATCCGAGCTGCCTCCTCTGCTGTGCAGTCGGTTGGGGCTGGTATGAAGGTGGCATATTTAGAAAATCGATCCACTACCACCATGATGGAACCAAACCCTTCTGACTTGGGTAACGCAGAGATGAAATCCAGAGACACGCTTTCCCAAGGTTGGCTTGGTATGGGCAAAGGTTCCAATAATCCCCCAGGTAGTTGGTTATCTACCTTGTCTTGTTGGCATACAAGATAAGTCTTCACATAAAACTCCACATCTTCCCTCATATGGGGCCAGTAATAGGCTGCTTCAAGTAAAGCCAAGGTTCGCCTCTGTCCTGGGTGTCTGGCCCACTTTGAGTCATGACACTCCTTGATTAGTTCCTTCCTCAAGTTAGCCCACTTGGGAATAAAGATCCACCTTCCAAGGGTGTAAAGAATCCCATCTTCAACCCAGAACCTCTTAGTCTTGCCTTCTCTTGCAAGTTCAACCAATTGCTGGGCTAAAGGATCTTGGGTTGTTCCCTCTTTGATCTTCTCTATTAAGTCCCCATTGACTTGACTCAGGGCTACTAGCTCAGCCTTCCAGCTCAAAGCATCAGCAACAACATTTGCAGATCCAGGCTTGTACTCTAGTACATAGTCAAACTCAGCTAAGAAGTCTTGCCATCTTGCCTGTTTTGGTGTTAACTTCTTCTGAGTTTGGAAATAGCTAGTTGCCACGTTATCTGTCTTGATGACAAACTTTGCCCCGAGTAGATAATGCCTCCAAGTGTGCAAGCAATGAACTACGGCCGTCATCTCCTTCTCTTGGACCATATACCGCCTCTCGATCTCATTTAACTTGCGACTTTCAAAGGCAATAGGATATCTTTCCTGCATTAAGACTCCTCCAATAGCAAAGTCAGAAGCATCAGTGTGCACCTCGAATGGTTTGGAGAAGTCAGGGAGTGCCAACACAGGCTCTTCCACTACTGCTGCCTTAAAATCTTCAAAGGCTTCTTGGCATGCCTCCGTCCAAGCCCAACTTTTATTATTCTTTAATAACTCTGTGAGAGGAGTGGCTCTCGCAGAGTAGCTCTTAATGAACTGTCTATAATAGTTCACCAAGCTCAAGAATGATCTTAGCTCGGCCACTCGAGTAGGAGGATCCCATTCCTTGATAGCCTGCACCTTCTTATCATCCATCTTGAGGATCCCTTGGGAGATGACATGTCCGAGGAAATGAACTTCCTTCATGGCAAAAGAGCACTTCTCCTCCTTAACATAGAGCTTATTTTCGCGTAATGTCTTAAACACAACGCGAAGATGATCAGCTGTTCTTCCAAGGAGTTACTATAGACAACAATGTCATCCAAATACACCACCACAAAGCGATCCAGATATGGATGGAAGATCTTGTTCATCAGAGTACAGAATGTGGCTGGTGCATTGGTTAGCCCAAACGGTATGAGTAACCACTCAAAGGACCTATAGCGTGTTACACATGTGGTCTTGGGCTCATCTCCTTCGGCAATCCGAACTTGATGATATCCCGACCTTAAATCCAACTTGGAGAAATATTTGGCTTTGCCCAGCCTATCAAATAAGTCAGCTATCAAAGGATTGGATATTTGTTTTTAATGGTTACCTTGTTAAGAGCCCGGTAATCAATGCATAAGCGCAATGATCCATCTTGTTTCTTCTGAAATAGCACCGGAGCCCTAAAAGGTGCTTTTGAAGGTTGGATGAATCCTGCATTGATTAACTCCCTTAGCTGTTTCCTAAGTTCCTCCAACTTAGGCGGTGCCATATGGTACGGTCCCATGGCTGGTGGCCTTGCTCCTGGTTCCAGCTCGATCTTATGATCTACCTCCCTTCGAGGCGGGAGTTTCTTGGGTAACTCAGATGGCATCAAGTCTTGATTTTCTCTCAAGACACTCCTGATAATGGGAGGGACTTCCTCTTTAACCTTGTCCCCCGGATCAACCTCTTTCAAGGTTGCTAGGTATGTTACCTCACCTCTCTTCAACCCTTTCTTTAATTGTAGGGCTGATAAATCCTGACCAATACCCATCTTCTTGGCAGGTACCAAGCAAGGAGCATGCTTCTCAAGAATGCAAAGTAAATTGTAATAAGGCATGGGATAAGCATTTACCTGTCTGAAGAACTTCAATCCCAATACTACCTTGAAATCATCCATTGGAGCTATAGAGAAATCCACTTTACCACTCCAGTCACCTAGGCATAGCTCAACTCCTTGTGCTGTGCCACAAAGCTGTTTAGGAGGTGAGTTGACTGCCTTCAAACTCCCTCCTTCTGGCGTCACTTGGAGACCTATCCTTTTAGCCTCCTCAGGAGTGATGAAGTTATGTGTAGCCCCAGTGTCACACATTATAGTGACAGGTTTCCCTTTCATCTTCCCTTCCATATACATTAAACCCTCACACTTAGTATTCTTGGGTAAGGGTTTCTTTTTCATAGCATTAATAAGCCTAAGAGACCCCATCTCTGCACCGGCTTCCTCCTCAGTTCTTTCCGCCATAGCAGCTAGAGTACCCAACTTAGGGCAATCCTTCATTCTGTGAGGACCTTGGCATACAAAACACTTGAGCTGGCCATTGAAATTCTTTTTCGGTCCCTCTGGTTGATTCTTCTGCCAATACTTGTTGTCACCTCCTTTGCTTGACCCTTTTCCTTTGTCTCCCCCACCTTTTCCGTAATTAGGTTTGGAAGACTTAGGCTTGGAGGTCTCACCCTTCTCCTTTTAATACTCAGTCAAACTCTCAGCCACGACAATGGCTTCATTAATATCCTTCACGCCTCGGAGCTGCAACTCGTGCTTAGCCCAGTTTTGAAGGCCATCGACGAAGTTGAAGAGAAGCTCCTCACCGCTCAGGCTGGGAATCTGAAGAGTCAGGGAGGTGAAATCCCATACATAGTCAGATATGGTGGTCTTATGTTTGAGCTCCCTCAGCTTCTTCCGAGCTTCGTAGACCACATTCTCAGGGTAGAATTGTTTCTTCAGTTCCTTCTTAAATTCCTCCCATGTGTTTATTGTGCATAGCCCTCTTTCCATATCTGCATGCTTTCTTCTCCACCAAAGCATAACATTATCGATAAGGAAGTAAGCAGCAGTACATACCTTGGTCTCATCGTCACTCAGCCTCAAGGTCTCTGTATAACGTTCCATTTGCCATAAGAAGTTCTCAACTTCCTTGGCGTCTCGTACGCCCCTAAACTCTTTTGGTTTGGGAAGATCCACCCTTACTTCCCTTGGTCCACTAGTTCCAGCCACTAGCGAACTCCTTCCCTGGCCCTCCAAGGAAGTCTGGAGAGAGTTGAGTTGGTTCTGCATAGCTGTGATGGCATCCATCACCCTGGTCTCCAAGGATCTCATACCTTCCTCATGTAGATCCTCAGAGTTTTATAGAGTGTCTACACTCATTTTCAACTCTCCCAGTTCATTGAGAGTGTGACTTTCTAGCGTTCTCATGTCACCCTTAATTTTCTCAACCTTACTGACCATTTCTTCCATGGCTTTCTCCAAAGCATCAATTTTGACGGACAAGATAGCAAATTCGTCAATACGTACCTTACTAGTGCTTCTTGCCTTCTTGCTACCTTGGTGTGGAGGTTGAGATTCCCTTCCTCTCTCTTTGACATGCACCGCAGCCTCACTGGTGATGCCTAAAGTTACGCCCGACATCCTTGCCTACGAATGTGTTCTCGAACTAATGGCTCCCTCAAACCTGGCTCTGATACCAAGTTGTCACGGACTCAAAACTCCCTCTCCTTGTACCGTGCCGGCCTTAGCGTGATCAACCTCTTGATCTTATGCTAAGTCAGCCGAACCCTCAAGTTGTAGGCAAAGAACACAAGATGAAACACAAGAGCACAAGAGAGAACTCTTGAAGGAGAGAATTTGAAAACTTAGATACTTTGCTTGATGGTTATAAATGAGGGGGTGAGGGCTATTTATAGGCCTCCCCCTTGTTCCAGAACTTTCCCTAGAATATTCTATGAGAATATCTACAAATAACATCTAGATATTTACAAGGAGAATTCTAGAATATGCAAGAAAGAGATATCCCTAGAATACTCTAGAATTATCTAGCGTTTCCCCACATTGTTCTAGAGATATCTAACTTGCTCCAGCATCTTCTAGAGTACTCCGGTGTTGTCTGGAATGCTATGGAATTCTCTGGATTAATCCGGAGCCTTCTAATCTTTATGGATTGTGACACATAGCTCCCCTGTTTCTGAAATCATCACTGCCGTGGCTGTTCTCTGTCTATCTTTATTGATGGGGGGATTGTGTCTGTTAGATTATTGTGACTTAGATTAAGAAAAACCAACAATTTCCAATGCATCCAACAATTTTTAAGTTCTCCAGACAAACGATTATTAGCCATGCTCAAAACATCGCAATCGGCTTGTCCCATTCATTATTTGACACAATAATGGAGAGATAGGCCCTTGGAAAGAGTTATGTGCCACACTGAACACCACAACATTTGGTGATGATCGAGGGAAATTGCCTTTGTTTTGGTTTGAACTCATATTTATGATGGTAGAGTTTAGTAACACGTTAGACATCTCCCCATGAACTGTGTTATATTGTAATGCGTATGTATGGCACTCGTGCTACGAAGTCCTAAAACTTGTCTTGAGGTTCAAATGAAATTATTGAGTAGGTAATTATTAATCTAGAAAGAGATGTTTGTGTATATATCCATACGGGAAGTTTAGAGCTCACCATGTGATACAAATAAGTCACCTCAAGCTGAAAAGGAGGAATCTACAAAGAATCGAAGTCAAGTATTAAACCAGGTGACCCAATGTTAAGACATTTCAAATTTGAGAGTTCGGCAAAATTTCTTTCAGACACATGCCCCGTCAAGTGATTATCATCAAGACCTAGGACCTCTAAGTTCAAGTGTTGTCCAAGATTTTCTGGTAAACTTTCATTAAGTAATTTGAACTGACATCCAAGTGAATCAAGGATGACATATTTCCTAAAGTTGAAGGAATAGGACCTGAAAGGAATTGCTACTAACATCAATAACTCGTAGATGTTCAAGTTGGCTGTCAAGACAATCACAGTAAACAAGCCCAGTAAGAGTAATGTGAAGCTGGTAGAGTTATAGGCCCACTTACACTTAAGCCCATTCAATGTTTTGTATACACAAGATATTTATTTCATTTGTTGTACAGTAGACAGATGTCACTCATTTGTATATTCTAGGGTTTCTAACCCTACTATAAATATCAATACAATCATTTGACATTGTGTACCACTTTCACATAATTAATACTCCTAAATATTTATCTTGGTATCAAAGCCCTTTAGGCTTTTAGCCATGGCAGATCACGTCACCCATTAGTTTGAGTCATCGTCTACTATTCCTATAGAAAAGGGATCCGAGGCTGTTTCTCTTGCATCAGTAGCTGTATTGTCAAAACCCTCGTCAAACAATGGTATTTTACAAGTGTGTTCTGTCAAGCTGGATGGAACAAATTACCTCATATGGCAGACTCATGTGCTACCCATCATTAAGGGTCACAAACTTAAAGGTTTTCTTATTGGATCAAAACCTTGTCCTCTTCAGTTTATTCTTGAAGATAGAAAGACCAAGTTTAACCCAAGTTTTGAAGTCTGTATAGCTACAGATTAACTTGTTTTTGGCTGGCTTTTGAATACTATGACACTAGAAGTGTCTTCTCAAATGATTGTTGTCTCAACAGCTACTGAACTTTGGGCAGCTGCAAAAGAAGTTGTTGGTGCTCAAACAAAATCCAGAATCCTCATGCTTAAGTCAGATTTTCAACACACAAGAAAGGGTTCCATGAGAATGAAGGAATACCTGGCTAAGATGAAAAGTTTTTCTGACCAACTCTCTGTTGCTGGATGTTCTATCCTTCTACCAGATCTATTTATTCAAATTCTTGCAGGTCTTGATGCTAAATACAACCCAATAGTTGTACAACTGAGCAAGGACATTGATGAACTCAGTTGGATTGGCTTTCAATCCTCTCTCTTAACCTATGAGAATCGAATGGATCAACTTAATCAGTTCTCTCAATTATCTAGCTCAACCAACTATGCTAATTATGTTAGAACAAAACGTCCTCCTTCTTGAAATTGGCGTGGAAATCATTCCTTTATTGGTAATCGAGGAAGAGGTAGAAGAAACTATGGCAGAAGAGGTGCAAGCAGTCACTATAACAACAATTATGAAGACAACAAACCAAAATGTCAACTATGTGAAAGGTTTGGTAATGAAGTTGAACACTATTTTTACAGGTATGACAAGTCATTTGTGAAACCTGGCAAGAAGAAATACAATTCAGCTAGTGCTTCTAGGTCAAACAGTGCTGATTTTGCTTATTGGGCTACTCCTGAATGTGTTGATGATGATGCTTGGTACATGGATAGTGGAGCAACAAGCCATGTCACTAATGATATCAATCTCATTGATAATCCTAATAATCCTAAGGGTAAGATGAATCTGGTAATAGGTAATAGTAGCAAACTTAGAGTTGAAAAAGTGGGATCCTCTACAATATCAAATGTGAATGATAAAACTGTTCAGTTGAACAATATTCTTTACTCACCTGGAATAAAAAAGAATCTGTTGAGTGTTTACAAAGTATCAATGCAGATATTGTCTTTAACAAAAATGGATTTTCTGTGAAGGAATAAGAAATGGGGGAGACAATTCTACAAGGGGTCCCAACTGAAGGAGGCATGTTCAAAGTTTCAAGAAGGAAAGAAAGTGGTAGCAGAGGCAGTAGTGTAGACCTTGCGTTTGTTGTTGGAAAAGAAGTTGTTAGTTTAGCATTTAATCATTTTAGTATTACAAGAAATTTGTTATATTGTAGACTTGGACATCCTAGTGATAGGGTTCTTAATCAGGTCATTAGTGATTGTAATCTCAAAACTAGTAAGAATGAAGCTATCTTTTGTGAGTCTTGCAAGTATGGAAAATCTCACTCTCTTCCTTTTAAAGCTTCTCAATCACAAGCATCAAAACCTCTTGAACTAGTTTACACAGATTTATGGGGACCTGCACCTATGACCTCTTTGAATGGTTTTCGCTACTACATATTGTTTCTTGATGATTATAGCAAATTTTCATGGATTTTTCCTTTAAAAACCAAAGATGAAGCATTGAATGTGTTTGTTCAGTTTAAAAATCTTGTTGAAAATCAATTAGATAGCAAAATCAAAACACTTCAAAGTGATTAGGGAGGAGAATAGAGAAGCTTTTCTAAGGTTCTACAAGATGCTGGCATACATTTCAGACTTTCATGTTCACATACCTTTTCTCAAAATGGAAGAGCAGAATGGAAACATAGACACATAGTTGAAATGGGACTCACCTTACTCGCTCAAGCTAAAATGCCCCTTCACTATTGGTGGGAGGCATTCCATACTGCTACAACATTGATTAATCAGCTGCCTACTAATGTTTTAGGTGGAATCTCACCTTACTACAAGCTTTTTCAAAAAATTCCAGACTATAGCAAACTCAAAGTATTTGGTTCTGCATGCTATCCTTGTCTAAGGCCCTATAATCAACACAAACTAGACTTTCAGACTACTAAATGTGTCTTTCTGGGCTACAGCAGTTCACACAAAGGATACAAGTGTTTAAGCTCTACTGGAAGAATCTATTTATCTAGACATGTTGAGTTTAATGAAACCAATTTTCCTTTTGCTACAGGTTTCATTAATAAAAGAAAGATACTTGAAGAGACCTATTCTTAAGGTTTCCTTAACATGCCACTACCTGAGGCTAATTCCCAATTACACAGTGATGGTGACGCAGCTAACTCTTCTGAAGAATCCTCACAGTAGGATGAAAATATAGCTTCAGACTCGCCAGTTGGAAGTTCCTCTAGTCAAACAAGATTCCCTTTATCTATACATTTGAATGGTACTCCTGAAAATGAAGTAGAACATTCAGTTCTGATGAAAATATTCTAGATTCTTTATCTCAACTCAATGAAACAAGCTCATAATAACAAGACACTGTAAATCAACAACTTGTAGTGAGAAATCAACATTCCATGGTTACAAGAACCAAAGCTGGCATTTCTAAACATAAAATGCCCTACATTGCTGCTATCACAACTGAACACAATGCAAATACAATTCTTATTATAGTTAAAGAAGCTCTAAAGAATGATAGATGGAAAAATGCAATGCAATTAGAGTATAATGCTTTGATTAAAAACAGAACCTGGAAGCTGATTCCTCACACTAGACATGGCAATTTAGTTGATTGCAAATGAGTTCTCAAGAAGAAGTTCAACTCTGATGGATCATTTCAAAAGCACAAAGCAATATTAGTGGCCAAAAGTTTTCAACAAAGTCTTGGCATTGACTTTGATGAAACATTCAGTCCAGTCTTAAAAGCATCTACTCTAAGATTCATTCTTGCTATTGTAGTCACTCTAAACTGGTAGATCAAGCAAATGATATAAATAATGTATTTCTCAATAGTGAGTTGCCAGAAGTGGTTCTGATGAGACAACCTGAAGGGTTTATTAACTCTAAACACCCAAATCACATTTGTTTATTAAACAAAGCCTTGTATGGGCTCAAACAAGCACCAAGGGACTGGTTTGATAAGCTGAAAATAACCTTATAGAGTTGGGGTTTTAAACATTCGAGGTGTGACTCTTCCCTTTTCCTTCTTAGACATGAGAAATATGTCATGGTTGTCCTCATATATGTTGATGACATTATAGTGACTGAAAATTCAATAAAAATGATAAACATGTTTGTGGAGCAACTGAATAACAAGTTTGCTGTAAAGGATCTGGGACAACTGCATCACTTTCTAGGTATTGAAGCATATTGAAATGAGATTTGACTCTATTTGAAACAAGAAACATATATACAGAACATTCTATGCAAAAGCAATATGCAAAATTCTTCCCCTGTTCCTACACCCATGGTGATAAACAAACAATTATCTAAAGATGATGGAACATCATTCAAGGATCCTACAAAGTACATAAGGATCATCAGAGCTCTACAATATTTGACAAACACCAGACCAGATATAATGTTTGCTGTGAATAAATTAAGTCAGTTTCTGAGCTCTCCAACAAGTGTTCATTGGCAAGCGTTAAAACAAATTCTTAGATACTTAAGAGGAACAGCAGATTTAGCCTTACATATTAGACTAAGCAATCATCTTACCATACAAGGCTTCTTCGATGCAAATTGAATTATATGTCCAGATGATAGACGGTCCATAGGTGGCTACTGTGTTTATTTTGACGATTCTCTCATCTCCTAGTCAGTGAAGAAGCAAAGAGTTGTCTTAAGGTCAAGCGCTGAGTCAAAATACCGATCCCTTACAGATCTCTCATCTGAACTCACCTGGATTCAGTCCTTCACAACCGAGATCGGACTCCATCTCAGAGAACCTTTGATAGCGTGGTATGACAATATTAGTGCAGCGACACTCGCGGCTAACCCTATCTTCTATGCCAGATCCAAAACATATTGAACTAGATGTACATTTTGTCAGAGATAAAGTACTTGCACATGAGCTATCAGTGAAATATGTGCCTTCAACTGAACAGATTGCAGATCATTTTACAAAGCCTCTGTCCCACACAAAGTTCTGTGATTTTCGGCCTAAACTCGGGATAATTAACTCACACATCCCTCATTTGTGGGGCCTATCAAGACAATCACAATAAACAAGCCCAGTAAGAGTAATGTGAAGCTGGTAGAATTATAGGGCCACTTACACTTAAGCCCGTTTAATGTTTTGTATACACAAGATATTTATTTCATTTGTTATACAGTAGACAGATGTCACTCATTTGTACATTCTAGGGTTTCTAACCCTACTATAAATATCAATATAATCATGACATTGTGCGCCACTTTTACACAATTAATACTCCTAAGTAACCAATTTGGAATTGTTCCCGTGAATTCATTGGATTTCAAATGCAAGCTCAGAATTTTTTTTAAGATTTAATAATCTCTCTGGGAGTTGTCCTTGAAAGTAATTTTTGCTCAAGTCAATAGTAGTAACATAACTGAGATTGAATAACCAATATGGAATGAATTAAGAGCTAAAAGCATTATTAGAAAGGCTAATAACTTGAAGTAAAATTGGCATAACGGAGAGATGGACTAATGTTTGAAACCTGACAATGATCAAAGTACAGATCTGTAAGGAAATCAAAGGAACAAGAGTTGCTAATTGATGCCAATCAACTCTCCCTCGAAGATTAATGCCACTAAAGTCAATATATTTCAAGGAAGGAACACGAGAAAGCCAATCAAGACTTTCAAAGCGAAGATCCTCATTATAAGATAAATCAAGATATTGAAGATTGGAAGAATTTTTATAGAAATAATGGAATTCAACCACATAATCATTTTGGATAATAGCATGGAAGTCATGATTGCTCAAATCCAAGCAATTTAAGAACTCAAGCTGAAGCAAAGCTAGGTAGAGTCGACCTGTGTGACATTGTGATTTCTTCTCTCCGCAGTCAGTAGCATGCGATTGTAAGGGACATGGGAGGCTGAGCTTGATGACTCCACCGGTGGTGTTGTCACATTGAACTCCTTCCCATTTACAGAAACCTCTCTCATCAGACCAAGTAGAGAGGATGGCAAATGGATCAACAACTGTGTGTTTGAAGTTTAAGTGAAAGTAATGGTCTCTTTCATTGCATTAAAATCTCAAGCTACACATGCCTTGGGAGAGCATGGTTACGAATATTATTAGAGAGCATGGTAGCAAAACATTAGCAATATAGGAGAAGAATAAGGTATCCATAATGATCTCTGAAGATGTGGTTTCATGTGAAGGTATTGTCACAAATGACACCCATTTATATGCCTAGATTGGGTTCATCTTTGATATGTTCTATGACTATTACTGTTTATCTTTGTGATATAATCCATGACATAACTGAGCAACAAGGTGGAGCCATTTATGCTACCTTTGCACTGTTGACTTGAAGAAAACAATGGATAAAGACAAGTCAATGCAGGAAGAGCTTACGCTAATTAAAATGACATCCATTTGTATGTCTAAACTTTGTATTTGATATATTCTATTTCAATTACTGTTTATCTTCGTGACATATAAAAGTGGCCTGAAGTGAATGTTTTTGAACATGACTATATAAAAGGGTTGGGGCTAGCCGATAAATCTGTTTTCTACCAAGTTAGAGGTTTGATGTATCCAGATCCCTATGACTATATGGTGTCATTTATGAACAAGACTAGAAGATCTCTAATACAAACACAAACAAAGTCATTGGAACCTATATTTATCCCATCTAATACAAGATGAACTGAGAAATATGTAAATGATGCAAACCAGGAGTATGTTTCAGACCTTAGTCCAAGTAAGTCTGAGTTTTCTCATCTTTTCTTTGCTCAAGGACACTTTTTGACTACTAGTCTTACACAAATACTGGTTCTTATCATTTCTACATTTTTCAGTACTCACAGGATCATTATCGGAAACTTTCTAATGCATAGGTTCCTCTGCAAGAGGTAAGTGCATAGCGTACTTAAATCTTTATAAGGACGGAGACAACATACTAAGAACTCAGGTTTTTAGAAGGAAAGAGAGAAATTTAGAAATAAGACATTCTATTGATCTCACAAGGAGAGATACAACTAATTGTGTGATGATTCTCAAGTGAGGAGGAGCATCGTTTATATAGACATTCAGATTGGGAAGATGACAAAACACAATATTATCTTAAAGACTAATGGCAGACATACTTTATATTACAAGACGTTGCAGTACTGATGACTCACTGCTTTATCATGCATGACACTAAATAGTAATAGTACATACACACTGCTTTTTATAAAGTAGATGCTATTGACACTTTGTCTAGATGACTCAAATTTTTACTATAGGCTCGCGATCATCATTAGGGGACAAGTTGTCATGGTCTCCATCACCAATCATGTCACAAACATATTGTAGTGGATTCCAATAATAGGATTCTGGAAGAGAGTTTGGAGGTACATCATCAGGATGTTCTGGGTCTTGGGCTTCTTGGGTTGATTCTTGTGCACAATAAGGAAGATAAGTTTGAGATAAAGTGGGCTTAGGAAGGATAAGTCCTTTGGGCTGTGGATTTTGAAAAGTCTGAGAAGAAGTGCCTAGAAAGGATAGACTTAGCTGAGTATACTCTTCATTTGAATCTTGAGAGTCTTGAAACTCGATTCCTGGAGGACCTGTAGGAACTTGACTGAAAAAAGATTCTTGGGTAACATAACCAGTTTCTGGAGGAAAGATCCCTTGGAACGGATCCTAATCTTCAGCTGGAATAAAGTCAAGGACATTGCAATTGATCTTCAAGCGATCATTGATATGTCCCAAATAATAACCCAATTCTTTGAGAATGTAGGTTTTTTAACGAACCCAGTCAAAAGGTGTGTCACATTGCCACATTGCTGTTGGTGTAGAGTCCTTCATGATGGAGTTGATAAGACCTGTTAAGAATAAAGATGCAATAAAATCTTTCTTTTTTCTTATCAATTTTCTGAAGATTATTTTAGTCAATAAAATTATAAAGTTTTCCTCGCTAGTACAGTAGAAGAGCAAAAAGTTCAAGGAGTTGATGGAGGTGAGGATTTTCATGGTTCTTGTTACAAAGGTAATGGTATATAGGTAATAGTTATTGTTATGATAAATAATATTTATTCTCAATTTATCTTTTCTTCAGTCATTGTTTCTCCGCAAAAAAAAAAAAAATCTTCATTATTGGATGGTTTTAAATGTACAATTTAAATTAGTGTTTTCCTAAGAAATTCCACATATTTAAAAGTATCACAAAAACTTTTCTACTTGATGGAAACCAAATTCCACCATATTGGAATTTTATTTTTTTTCCTTAATGACCTTTTCACTTAAATTAGTTTCCACAAATGTCAATTCTAATCCATATGTATAGTATATGGAAAAATCAATAAGTTTTCATATTCAAATTAGAAATTATCGTGGGTGGTGGACTATGGTGGCTGATGGCTCCATAATATGCTGTCAACTTCATTTATAATACTAGTCTTCATATTTTGAATAAAAATATCAATGACCTTGATCAACACGCTCTTCGTCAAAGTATTTTAGATTTTAGTCATGCAGGCGGCTAGAAGATGTGAAAAATAAAAGCTATTACGTACTTAGATTATGTAAACTTTTCTTCATATCTATATGACAATTATACAGTCATGCTTTTTTTTTTTTGGGGGGGGGGGGGGAGGGGTGGGCACACGGATTGAGTGATGAACATCACACTAACAATCTCCATGCATGAACATATTAGCCTACTTTGTTCCAATTTATTTTAGCCTGCTATATAATGCCACAGGGCTTTTTTCATAATGATGAAGAAATTATTTTTCATATGAATAAGTTTGAGCCATGAATGCATTCCCATGAAACAGGACCCTTCAAAAAAATCAAAATATCCTCTCATCTTAAATGGCCCCCATTTTTTATGGGTCAAGCAAAGTCAACTTGCTGCCCTTTAGTGACTAATTCAACTTCAAATAACTACTAACTTATATACTAAAATTGGCAAAAAAAAATTTATTTTTCAGTAAAAGAAAATTCCGTCGTTGCTATTCACCCTCTTTTATGTGTGTATTTTTTTTTTGTTACATAAAAGTTTAGTTAAGTTGGGTCACAGGGGTTCATCAAGGCCGGGGGGGTATGCCTCCATGTTTAAAGAGTATTTACAAATGTATTTATAGATCGTCTACCAATAAGGACTTTGTATTGAATACACTGATACTATCACATGTAATTTTTTTTAAAAAAAAAATTGGAATGAGTTCGTACCTCAAGAATTGAATTTGTGTAATATAATTAATAGGAGAATAACTCATTCATTTGGTGTTGGTCCAAAACAGAAATAAATTGAATTATCAAAAAATAAAATAAATATTGATATTTTAAAATTATAGTATAACTGATAAAAAATAAACTACAAGTGTGAGATGGGAAAAAATGCACATATCAACTTACAAATAAATTAAATCTCATCCTTTTTTCCAGAGGAAGAAACATCACTGCGAAAAAAAAACTGAATTCAAATGTATCATCATATCACCATTACCCAAAATGGGAAAAAGCTTTTTTTATCTATAAAAAAAAGATTTTTTGGTTTCCATTATTGAAAACTCGGTCAGTGAGGAAATAACCAATGGGCCCACTACTATTTAAAACATGATGCCATTTGTATCTTTTTATCATAAATTTTGAAAATCCTATTTTACGATCTCACATGACATATCACATAGGAATTATTAAAATTGGGGCACCTCTTTGGGATTTTATATTTTCCAGGTTCTTTTTCTTAGCAAAGTATTTTTCAGATTCTTTTTTATGTCTTTTTCCCTTCTTTTTTTTTAAAATTTTTATTGAAATTTTAAGGACCTTTCCTCTAATTCTAAAAGAATTTTACGTATTAATACACATATATAATAAAAAAATATGAAAATGCAGAATCATTGTGAGCAAAGTTCCGAAGACATGTCCCTGAGGAAAAAAAGTTTCATAGCCATATATGCAATTTTCTTTAGAGTAAAGTGCAATTATCACTCCAAATTATTTTTGGTAGAGCAATTAACACAATAAAGTATTTAAAGATGCAATTTTGATCTTAATGTATTTTAAAATGGAGCAATTCCAACCCACCCTAATAGATTATTCCTTGAACGCCGTTTCCCAAAGGGGGGGGGGGGAAGCTTCCCATTTCAGTCTTCACCTCACTCGTTTCCTCTTTCCAAATCCCAGCCAACTCCACGTCTAGCTTCACCATCCTCTCCATGTGCTCTCCCACCACTTCTTTGCCTTTTACCCTAAAAAGAGGCATTATGAGCATCATGGTAATGAGATTCTAAACTCGTATGGTTTACCCGGATCACTATGGCTAGACAACTGTATCTTAGGGTGTGTTTGATAAGAGGGATTTGGAGGGGAGGGGAGGGAAATTTTTATGAGTTGGATTAAAAAAATTTGGAGGAGTGAGTTATAAAATTTTAATAAAGAGAAGATGTAATATAGAAGAGTAAGAAATATTAATTAAAAACTTTTAACCTCACTTCACTCATTTTTTTAAATCCAATTGAAAAGGATTTTCCTCCGCTCATTTTTCTTCCCCTTCCCTCATATCAAATAAGCCCTTAAAATCGAAGGTAATCTCATTTTATCCTCTCAATGAGAATCATCATATTGATGGCTATGCATTCACTTGCTTTCCCTGTTTTTGTCATCGTGTTTTGTATTTGTTCCTTTTAGAACCTTGAAACTGGGACTTGACACAAATGAGTGTTGTTCGGTTTGGCAGGTAAATTCAAGTTCAATGTGATCTTTGACACATTGGTTTCTCAGATTCAAGGCAATGAGATGATCGAGAAGTTGCAGGATCCACTGTCTAAATAGGCCCGGGGGGGGGGGGGAATCCAGTATCGTTAGATTCCAGAATTTTGGTGACATCAAGAGCTCAAATTATAACTTTTTAGGGTTAAAAGCAAGAGAACGCCTCTTTTCTGGGTAAAAGGCAGAGGTGGGGTGGGGGAGAGCAAAGAGAAGATGGTGAAAATGGACATGAAGCCGGCTGAGATTCAAAAAGAGGGATTTAGGGAGGTGAAAACTGAAATGGGAAGCATTTTTTCCTTTTGGAAAAGAACGTTAAAATAATTTGTTAGGGAGGGTTGGAATTGCTCTATTTTAAATACAATAAGATCAAAATTATACCCTTAAATATGTTAAGATGCTAATTACACTTCTAAAAATAATTTGGGTGCTGGTTGAGCCTTTATCCTTTCATTTATTATAAAACACAATTGTGTGTGTTTTCAAAGTTGAGATAGAAAAGAAACTGGAATTTACTGCTACAAATGTATGACAATTCCTATTTATTTTATAAACTTTTTTTTTTGAAAATTAATCATCAAAATATAATAATGTAATAATTACTGGCTATTACTCATAGAGGATTGGTTAGAAAGTTACGGAATTCTGTTTATTATACCTAGAGCCTTTGTTTGATATGATGGAGAAATTAGAATAAATAGGAAAGACGTCATTGGGGAATGTGATTAGAGGAGTATGAAAATACCTACAATTGGATCAATCAGATCATCAATCAATTATTCATCATCATTTAAAACAAAAAATAAACTTTATAATAAATTGTATTAATTTACAAATCATGAATCAAACAACTCATTACTATTTATCGTTAATCATATAAATAGGAGTATATCCTTGAACTTGCAGTTCACACCTAAAAGATAAAAAAAAAAAAAGATAGATAACTAAATAATATGCAGCACCCAAAAAAAATTACGCCTTTTGCAACAGCTACTATGTCTTAAAAAAAATCTCAAATCCGATTCGTCATAAAAGCTTTAAGTTATTTCCTTTTGTTTATTATAAAGAAACATTTTTTCTTACCCAAAAAAAAAAAAAACGGGAACGTTTCCTTTTTTTATTTTATTTTTCGGTGAAACATTTACAAACACATACTTATAAAAGCATACAGTTTCCATGCAGCAGAAAAACAAACTACAAACTATATTACATGGCTAAGCTTCAAGTTAACTCAATAAATAGACTTCACTGGTAATATCTTCGGTAACTCCACTTCATCATCATGAGACTTGCTGAAGCATGCTCAATAAGAACCTGCATAATAGTCAAATTTATTTTATGGTGTAAATATTTATCTGTAGAATAGAAGAGATATATATAAGTCTAGAATATCTTATGAATGGGGAAAATCCAAGAATTCAAAAAAAAGCTTAGTTAATTGAAACATAAATCAGTAGTTTATTTCACTCACCGAGTGCCAATTTTCAACGAAAACGATTCATGTTGAGGACCACCTTGACATAAAAATTGTCTCTGTTGTGATAGAGAAATCTAAAGTAAGAAAGGGTGAAATTCTTGTTGAAGAAAATGGCAGCACAGACTCCCCAAAAGGCCAAGGCAAATCTGTAACACCTTATTTTCTAAAGCCTTTAAATTATTTTAAATATATAATGGTTTTAAACCTGAGACCAAAATAATTTAAAGTCACAATTTAAGACAAAGTTTAATTTTATATTTGTATAGGATTTTCAAAAACGTTTTAAAATAAATATGTATGGTCTAAATTTTAGTTTGTAAATTCATTATCTTTATCAGTTTAAAAAAATCTTTTATTTAAAAGAACGAGCATTTTCTATCTATAGTTCGCGTCGTGATGGTTAACTTATGAGTTTCTGGATACCAATACGTTATCGAAAGTCTAGCGTACGGATTACAACTTATACAGTCTGTATCGCGAGTACTAGTACTACCATCGCTACTACTACTACTACTTATAAATATTTTACAGTCATCCAAAATAAAATGATAACCAACAGTCCATAATTTATTTGCCTATTCTTCGTCTGTCTATATTACCTTCTTGCCCTTAGAGCTGGACGCCTTTACTGTATATCATTTGTTGAAAAAGGGGTGAGATTCAAAAGAATCTCAGTAGTACACAGATCACTCATATAATATGCAAATACTAAGCATGTAAAACAAATCATCAAACAGCACAACTTACAGAAATGCAACACATAATAGGGCCTAACCGGTCCCTTATCACAGACTCACAGCGCTTGAGATTCACAATCTGGCTGCCCAGGGCCTCTGCCCCATACAAGGTACAGTCACGGGCTTTCTGCCTCAAACCTACCTGGCTTAAGACACCCCCGGGTAACTCCCGGTGTAACTTGTACTTACGGGTCTTACCGCCTATGGACTATCTGTCCCGCACATATATACAGATGATATGGTACACATACATGGCATCACATATGATATAAGAGATAAGGTACTACCTGAGAGTCTTTCCAAATTTGGTTCATGTTCTCAATCTCTTAAGCGCCCCGGGCAAATGTTAAATCCTATAATTTTATAATTTACGGACGGGCGAATTATTACTTATTCCAAAATAATTTAAGACACTTTGGTAGGTTATCATTATAACTAATACCTTAAATCCAATAGGTATTTAATGGACTCATACCAACTCTAAGTATTTAATTTGACCCTTAGAGTCCCAATTATTTCAAAAATACCCTTACTTTTTATTTTTTTCACTATTACTCAATTCTGTCAGAATTTTCAATAATCTTTGAAAATTCATATCTTGGCCTAGAAATATCCAATTAAGGTGGTTCCAAATTCTATGTGTCACTTATAAATTCTATTTTAATATAAAAATACGTTTAACTACCACCTATTCATGAATAATTCCCAGTTTTAAATTTGTCTCGCACTGCCAGAAAATCTTTCCAGTTTCAATAGCTTAACTTCTAAAATTCATAACTAAATATCTAGAACTCCAAATGGGATGGTTCAAAATCCTATATGATCCTATTTAAGTACATTTGCAGGGAAAAATATTACCATTTATAAATTATAGCCACAAAATTTCCATAATTTCGTCAAACCTCGTCTGTACCATAAAACATTCCAGATTCATCATCTAACTTTAAAAATTCATATCTCACTATTTATAAACCCAAATGATACATATTATATATAAAAGTAAATCTTAAGATGTCTAATTTCCTTCTGGAAACTTTCATAATTTTCTGACCAGGTTTGGTTACCGAAATTTATTTTACAACTAATATGATTTCAGAGAAACTAACCGAACAGTATCTCCTCTTATTTTCTAAAAATTCTAGACTTATATATAATCATCCAAAAATCATAATCTCATGTATTCCCATATAATTTTTCGTGTAGAATTCATTGGAAACCTCAAATTTATCAAATTCTCACTCCTTCCTTATGTACTATTTTGCCCAAAACAAAACCTCACAAGACAACAATTCATTATACTAGGTTCTTATGCTTCCCAAATTACCCAAACAAAACCTCAAATTAACTAGAAAGAGTTAAAAACATGAAAAGGGAACTCACCTATATTAGGATATGAATTTGTATGTAGAATTTGTAATCACTTCTTCCTTTCTCTAGTAGCACCGATCACTCTTACGTATCTCTCTTTCTCTATTATGTGTCTCTTGCTCTCTCTCTTTTTCACTCACTCTCTCTTTTCTTTCTTTTTGGATGTTGGCTAAGGAAAATGAGAAGTGTGTGTGTGTTACGTATAATTATGAGAGTGAGAGAGAGTATGATGTTTTTTTTTAATAATTAAAAATTGTGTATGTGTGTGCCATGTGTGTAGTGTGTGTGTGTTATTTAATTAGTTAATTGTGTGTGCATGAAATGCGTGTGATGTGTGGGAAGAGGGTGTGTGTGTTTTAATTATTATTATATATATATAGGTATATTTTTATCCTATTAATTACACACACTATGTCTTTATTTTTCCCTTTGTCTAATTTAAGATCCCTTATATTTCATAGGTTTCATAATTTGGCTTACTATCTAACTCCCATAAATTAATCCTTAGCCTTTGAATAAATTTTGGTATGTTACAAAATCCAACTCCCGACCCCATGTAGAATGAAGATAGAAATTCATCTTCTTGACTCTCATTTCTTTCAATAGGTTTCACGTCTTGTTTGTCAGTGCAATTCTTTGGAAGTGGAACTCCACATAATTCAGAATTCCCAATATAGCTTAATGCGTCAAACCCTTGAAGTTGAGTTCCTGATGGGATCTTTCCAATGAAACTGTTGAAGGAGAGGTTCAAGGTTTCTAGAAAAGACAATTTAGCAATACTTGATGGAATTTCACCCGAAAGTTGATTGCTTGAGAGATCAAGAGACTCCAAATTGTTCAAGTTGCTTATCTCATTAGGTATGTTTCCCTCAAGTTCATTATGAGATAAGTTCAAAGATTGCAATCCAGTAAGGCTAAATATTTCTGGAGGTATTGATCCAGAGATATTATTACTTGATAGATCAATAGCATGCAAGAACTTCAAGTTTTCATCATAGTCCAATATTTGTCCTTTTATATGCAACATAACATTGTCTTGGATTCCATAAGTCATATATGGAGTTCTAATGAAAACCATGTAAACCCCATTATTTGAAGAATTTGGGAAAATCATAGCAGTCAGATTTTGTAGACAGTTAGGTAAAGAGCCTGATATTTTGTTGTCTGCAAAATCCAATATTGTAAGGGATGCCAATTGACATATTTGGGGCGGTATATTTCCACTTAGTTGATTGGATCTTAGTCGAAGAATCTTTGCATTTTGCGCCATCCCATTTGTTAAGAATCCAGATAATTTATTTTCTCCTAAATCAAGGATCTGCAACTTCTGGCAGTTTATCAGAGACGAAGGTAGCTCTCCAAACAAATTATTTTTACTGAGATGCAAAGCTTCAAGGTTAGACAACAAACTAATTGATGGGGGGATTGTGCCTGTTAGATTATTTCCATCTAGCTTGACAATAACCAGTGATTTCCAATGCATCCAACAATCCGTAAGCCCTCCAGACAAAAGATTATCAGCCAAATCCAAAAACTGTAATTTGCTTCTGCCATTCATTTTTTGACACAATAATGAAGAAATAGATCCTTGCAAAGAGTTGTTTCCCACACTAAATGCCACAACATTTGGGGATAATTGGGGGAGTTTTCCTTTGAATTTATTTGACCTCAAATCTATGATGTTAGAGTTTAGTAACACGTTAGACATCTCTCCATGAATTGTGTTATATTGCATGCGAATGTATGGAATTCGTCCTACAAAGTCCCAAAACTTGTCTTGAGGTTCAAATGAAATGATTGAGTAGGTAATTATTAATCTTTCAAGAGATGTTTGTGTATGTACCCATGCGGGAAGTTTAGAGCCCTTCATGTGATCCAAGTGAATAATTTTGAGCTGAAAAGGAGGAACCCATAAAGAATCAAAGTCAAAGATTAAACCCAGTGATTCCATGAGAAGCACTTTTAAATTTGAGAGTTTGACAAAATTTCGTTCAGACACATGCCCCATCAAGTGATTACCAAGGAGACCTAGTACCTCCAAGTTCAAGAGTTGTCCAATACTTTTCGGGAGAGCTTCATTTAAGTAGTTATAACTAACATCCAGGAAAATCAAGGATGACATATTTCCCAAAGTTGAAGGGACTGGACCAGAAAAGGAATTTTCACTAACGTCAAGAACTTGTAGATTTTCAAGTTGGCCTAACCAATCTGGAATTTGTCCAGTGAATTTGTTGTTATTCAAATGCAACGCTTTGATTTTTCGATGATTTAACAATCTCTTTGAGAATTGGCCTTGCAAAAAATTATAGCTCAAGTCAATAGTATTGACATCACTAAGATTGAATAACCAAACAGGAAGGGATTGAGAGCTAAGATAATTTTCAGAAATTTTGAGAACTTCAAGTGAAGTAAGATTGACAAATTGGAGAGATGGATTGATGTTTTTAAGCTGACAATTCTTCAAGGATAACTCTTTAAGTGAAGGAAGTAGAGTTGGTAGTTGATTCCAGTCAACTCTCCCTCGAAGATTAATGCCACTAAAGTTAACATATTTCAAGGATGGAAAACGAGAAAGCCTATCAAGACTATCAATGTGAAGATCATCATTATAAGATAAATCAAGATAATGAAGATTGGAAGAATTTTGACATAAATGAGGACTTTTGGCCATTGATAGGTTATTGCAGTTCGTGATATCCGCATAATCATTTTGAACAACAGCATGGAAGTCATTAAATCCCAAATCCAAGTAATTTAGAAACTCAAGTTGGAGCAAAGATAGGCGGAGTTGACCTGTAAGACAGTGTGGTTTCTTCTCCCCAAAATCATAATCTTCTTGGGAACATGGGAGGCTGAGCTTGATGACTCTACCGGTGGTGTTATCACACTGAACTCCTTCCCATTCACAGCAATCTCTCTCATCAGACCAAGTAGAGAGTATGGCAGATGGATCAACAACTGTGTGTTTGAAGTTTAGGAGAAGATAACGGTCTCTTTCGTCGCATTGAATCCTCAAGCTGCATAAGCCTTCGAAGAGCATGGTTGTGAATATTATTAGTGAGCATAGCAGCAAAGCATTAACAATATAGGAGCAGGATAAGGTTTCCATGATCACTCACTCAGGATATGGTTTGATGTTGGCAAGGGATTGTCACCAATGACACCTATTTATATGCCTGGATATCATGGCCTGAAGTTAATGGAAATTGTTAGCGTAAGGATATGTGGTCCTCGTTAGTTTTTCCCACACGGCTGTATTAATTATCTATCTTATTTGCCTTTTTACCCTTCAACCACCTTGGAAGAATCTCTTCAAGGTTTTTTTTTTTCCAACCATTTGACTAACTTTAAGATTTAATACTCCTATGATAAGTAGGGTAGAAAGAGAGTACGTACCTTTTTCAGTTAATATAAGTTAACTTATTAAAATTGATTATATGAATGTAAAATTTTACGCTTTATTTAATGAGAAAAACATAACTCAAGCCAATGATTTGGACACAGTGAAAATAAATTGTCATCACTTACAAGGGTCTCTTAGAAATAATTAAACAAAAATATTACAAAAATTAAATAGCGCCCAAGGCACTTGAATTATTGACGTGAATAACTCTTTAATTCAAGAGTAAAAATTATGACTAGTTCAAACCAATGAAAATCAACTGTATTAATATCAAAATATGTTACAAGAGAGTCTTAAGATGCACGAACAAGTGCAATCAACCAGTAAAACAATCACAACTATAAATTTATAATAGAAAATAAAGAAGCAGCTGAAAATACTTATCAAAACAACTTGGTGCAAACTCAATATCTGTAATACCAGGCACGAGGCAACGTATCGACGATCATATCATTGAAAATGACAGTGATTTTTCCCTGAATTAGACTTCTTTCCTATTGCCCTAATAAGATTTCTCTCCACTTTAATAAGTGACATAGATGGGCTTCAAATATTAGGCCTTTCTTCACAAAGGAAAGGAGCCCAAACCTAACATAATTTATCATTATATAGACTGTTATTTTACTACACTTATCAATATATTAAATAGGGATAAATTATAAAATTTTAAGATAAAGTTAATAAAATTTAAGATTTTTCTTGTTTCCAATGAACCATGTTACAAGGACTTTATAAATAGGAAAAACGGATTATATTAGATGTATTTTCAACTTTTTTTATTTTGTTTAATTTATTTGAAATTAAGAGGCCTCCCATACATTGGATGAAATCTGAAAAAAGAGTTTCTTTTCATAAGTTATATACTCTAGCATAAATAATAAATGACTTATTATTTCATTGATTGGCTGATTTTGATCAAATTGACCATATAGTTTCTACGACTTGTGGAATTTTCTAATGAATAAATGGATTGGAACGATCATATTAACGTAATTTCTACGTCTTGAGGATTATATTTTTCAACTTTGCTCTTAAATTTGTGACCCCAGATTTTTGTTGTTGTTGTTGCAAAGATCACTTCAAAGTGGGTGCATGTTAGGTTTCCCCCCTTTTTACGGAATTTTTTTTTTGGTTCACTGCATACTCTTGTCTCTTGTCCTTGATGCATATACCTACTTTCAATTTAAATTTACCTCAAGAAACAATGGGCTTGTTTGATTCTATTCCCTACTTTTATCTTATATTAGAACAATTATGTGGAGTAATTTTTAAGAACAAGTTTTGGAAACAAAATAAAATAAAACATCGGTTTGAATTGTTTTTTTTTAAAAAAAACATATCTAAAATGATGAAATGAAAGGTGAAAGAATAATTTGCTTTATTAGCATGATTTTCATTAATGAAAATATAATGTTCAGATAACTTATACCAGTATAATTTTTGGAATGCATTCCATAGATAGCTTAGATGTAATTTAGACGCGTCTAAGCCATTCCATCCACTATCCATCAGATGACTGGTTTTCCCTTTTCCTTCATGACTGAGCAATAGGGTGGAGTCATAGATGTTACCTTTGCGTTGTAGACTTGAAGAAAACAATTGATAAAAACAATAATAAGTCAATGCAGGAAAAGCTTACGCTAATTAAAATTACATATGTGGCCTGAAGTGATGAATGTAAATTACAATGTCAAGATATGGTTCTCGGGGTGGGTTCATTGATGCAACCTTTGCGTTACACCTTAAAGAAAATAAAGCACAAGAGACAAACAGGCAATGCAGCAGAAGCTTGCAGTAATCAAAATAAAGCACCGAAAACAAAAAATAAAAATGATACTAATAAGAAATTTTCATGCAGTCTATTAAATTAATTCCAATTTATATATTATGGGTACGTCTTTATAAAAACAATTGCTTTAAGAATTTTTTTTAAAAGAAATTATGTGATTGAGTACTATAGTCCTAGGATTAGCGGCTCTTTAGGGTCAAAAAGAGTTTAAAAATAATTTACCAACTTTGTCATTATATTGGTGGTGGGATTTGAACCCATCATGATCTTGTGAATGAGAGTTTGGAAGTCGATTCGGGAATATAAGTTGGATTCATCAGCTGAAGAAGCCCATATTTTTTTCAAGGCCGAGTCTTGAAAATTGGGATTTTTCAGTAGAAGCAAGCTTTAATGCACGGACCACAGTTGGAGGGGTAGAACTCAGAGTCCTATTTAAAGACATAACCAAGCAATCACATACCTTTTCACTAAATATTTTACATACTTACATAATTTGATTAGATTAAGAAATTTGGTTAAGTTAATTAATATGACATGTATTTTCTAAAATACCCTAGACATCTTCCTTAATTCCATCATTCTCTCATATTTGATTGTGGTTAGCAACAATAAGGATAAATTAGAAAAAGATTAACAAATAAAAAAATTATGTATTATAATTAGAATCAAGATCAACTCTTTAAGCATATCTTATATTAAAGACCAAAGGAGTATTTGTTTTTTCCCTTAAAAAATCTGGCATACTCAATGGTCTCACAAATTAAAGAATAAATGAGTTTATTGTCTATTTATCTTTTCTTCGGTCATTGTTATCCACAAAACAGTTCTTCATTGGATGGCTGATTTCAATTAAATTAAATAGACAACAAAGAATATTTCACATTTGAAAAATCTCACAAAGATCCATTTCACTTAATGGAAAAAAGAATTCCCCCATATTGGAATTTTGTATTTTTATTTTAATGACTTTTTCACTTGAATTATGTCCACAAATTCCTGTTCTAAGTATCACCTCATATGGGGTTATCGTTTCTCATATTCAATTTAGAAATAATTATGGTCACTCCACATATATTTTGTTGTCAACTTCATTTATAAATCCAGTTGTCATGTTTAAATAAATTACAAATATATGAATGAACTTTGATGAATACTCTTCATCAGTTCTTTTATGTTAGGCTAAGATGTGAAAAGCAAAAACTAGTTAAATTATATGAACTTTTTCCTAATAATTGACGATTATGTAGTCATGTTGGAAAAACAATACATGAGGATTGAGTATGATGACATCTATCGCATTAACAGTTTAATTCTATGAATGAACTTTATCCCACTTTGGTCCTGTTAATGAATTATTTTAGCCTACTAATTAATGTCATGGCTTTGACAAAAAGATAAACAAATTAATTATTATGCAAGGAGTATCAAAACAAAGATAAGGTAGCCATAAAATTAGAGCTATGAGTGGGGCTCTCTCAAATGGTCCCCTCTTTGATGGGTCAAGTCAATTTGAAAAGTCATCCACACATTTTAGATGCGAACGTCCTATGATACATTTGAAAATCACTAGATCCTACAAAATTTACAGAGCTACAACAATCTTCACACCTTCTACAATGAAGTCACTCTCATAACACACTACAAAAAAATACAGGATTAGCGAATTCCGTCAATCTCTCACAAATTCCGTCACTAAAATTAGCGACGGAATTTTTCCGCTTCTAAATTAGCGACGGAATTACATTCCGTCGCTAGATTCCGTCATTAATTTCCGTCGCTAAAAATTAACGACGGAATTTAGAGACGGAATTTTTCCGCTTCTAAATTAGCGACGGAATTACATTCCGTCGCTAATTCCGTCGTTAATTTCCGTCGCTAAAAATTAGCAACGGAATTAAGAGACGGAATTTTTCCGTCATTAGAGACGGAATTTCCGTCACTAAATTCTCTCCCTAAATATTAACGATGGAATTTAGAGACAGAATTTTTCCATTGCTAATTAGAGACGGATTAGCGATGGAATTACATTCCGTCACTAATTTCCGTCACCAAAAATTAGCGATGGAATTTAGAGACAGAATTTTTCCGTCTCTAATTAGTGACGGAATTTCTGTCGTTAATTCCGTCTCTAATAGCTAAATTTTTTAATAATTCGATTTTTTTAAAAATTATAATTTTTTAAATAATTTAAATTTTAAATTATTTTAAATTTATAATATAATTTTAAAATAAATAAATATAAATTATTAATTCATATTTATTTTGGAAATTAAAATTATAATATAATATATTTTAATTTTTAATAATATATTATATACAAATAAAATGAAAATTTTATAAATACAAACAAAAAGATAAAAGATAAAATAAAATAAATAAAAAAAGATATCAATAATAAAAATTTAGGTATAAGATTTACATTAAATAAAATAAGAAAACTAAATTAAAATATTCAATAATATATAAAATTTTGTATTTCTATTTCTATTTGCAAGTGATATAGATGTGTGTGTGTGTGTGTGTGTGTGTGTGTGTGTGTGAATGTGTGTGTCTGTGTCTGTGTCTATATATATGATTTTATATTTAACTTTCACAGGTTCTTCTTAGCTCAACTGGCAAAGGCACTAGCACACACGTGAAATGTCATGGCCTCGAATCCTAACTTGGTCACAAAATGCAACCATTTGTGACTTGTGACACGTGGCGCGCGGTGGAGGATGACACGTGGCGGCCGAAGGCAAGGTGGCAGTGGCTGATTAGTACACGTGGCGGCCGCCAGCGAGGGACATGTGGAGACTCGTGTTGTAGACATGTGGCAATTTAAATTATATATATATAAAATAATTAGCGACGGAAAATTTCGTCTCTAATTAGCGACGGAAATTCCGTCTCTAAATTCCGTCTCTAATTCAAAATTCTGTCACTAATCAATTAGTAACGGTCTTTTTAGCGACGGAGCTAATTCCGTCGCTAATATTGTTCCCTCTCTAATGCGTCGCTAATTTCCGTCTCTAAGTTGATTAATGACGGAAATTCCGTCGCTAATTCACTATTTTTTTGTAGTAACAATCCCTGATCTATCATGCTCTGCAGAGTTCTCAATTTTTATTTTTAATAGTGTTTCCCTTCTTCTTCATGATTTTTTAAATAATGAAGGGCCATAATTTTCTTAAACTTGTGCAGTTTCATGCAACAAACACTTAGTCATCAACATATACGTATATGTACTTGAAATTACGATTATTATTTATTGCCTACATGGCGTGACTTGCACATCGATTGTGAACAAAAACTTATCGTTCCTGAGAGATAATAGCAACAAAGAGTAAACATATCCAAGCATCCAATTATGTTGATTTTGTTCGCAAAAGGAAGGAACTGAATGTCGAGTTGATACCTTAAGAACACATACTTGAATGGGCCTTAAATTTTCTTTTTTGTACAAGGCTTTGTTGTTGTTGTTTGGTACAAAGCGGAGGCAATCGTCTTATAATGTAAATATGACTAGCCTAGGGAGCAACTTAATCCCATACAATCTATTTCTACTAAGGTCCTAATGTAAGAAGCACACTCATCTAACATGTATGGAGGTCCTCGCCAACCCCTCATTTGCTAAAGCATTAGTTAATCTATTATGATCTCTTGAGATATGAAACGTGTATAGTCTAATTAAATCTCATCATTTTCTGAATCTCCAAGAAGAATAAGCTACGGCTGTTGTTTTTGTCATTTGCACTCAACATATCAATTAAATTTATGGCATCGGACTCATGAACAACATTTTAAATCCTAAATCCCACATCAATCTTAACCCTTTAAGAATAGCCAATTCTTCTGCTTCAAAAGCACTACATCGTCAATCACTTGTGTAAAACCAGCTATCCAGTGTCCTTTATGATCTCTTACAACTCTGCCACAACCAGCTTTGGAATTAGTTGCAGACATAGCACTAAGCACATTTAATGGCTCGTTTGGATTAGCTTATGGAAGCTCCATAAGTGCTTATAAATCGTGATTCACGGAATACGAAGTAACTTTTACAGTTTACGAGATTACTTTTACGGTCTACGAGATAAATATGTGGAGGAGATTTATCTTGATTTACGTAAATCGGGCTTATAAAATAAGCCCAATTGTGAAGGCCCACAGAGGCATCTTGAGATGAGCTGTCATTCAATATACAGCAACTGAATCATGAATGGCAACAAAACTTTTCCAACTATTGTTACGAAAGCGGGATATATAGAGCGTAACCGATTATACTAAAAAATTACAATACTAGAAAATAGAGTTTTTAGATGTAATTTAATAATATAATAAATCACAACTATTATACCTAATAACAACTAATAAATAATAAATAAGACAACAATAATGAAAATAGAAGAATATAATTTCACTTTAAATAATTTACAAGTGAAATACTATAACGGAGGAGGAAATTCAAAATACCTTATAGAAAAAAAAATAGGCAATTGGGGGGGTGAGGTTTAAAGGAGGGAGGGGGCTCCCTTTTATACCCAAAGCCACTATCCCTCCCTTGTCAATTTTTCAATGTAGGATATCTTTTCCCACATCGAACAAATCTCCACTTTGGGAAAAATTCTCACATTCTTAATTTCTCTCATTACAAATTTATGCTAACAATTCAATAATCAATGCTAAAAAATATTGATTAGATCCCAACAATGTAAAATTTGACAGAAGCCACTACCTTTATCAACATATCAGCAGGATTTTCACTTGTTCGTATCTTCTGTATCATGACTCCACTTTCTTCCAAAATTTCTTGTATGAAATGATATCAAACATTAATGTGTTTCATCCTTGCATGGTAAACTTGGTTCTTTGCTAACTGAATAGCCTTTGGCTATCACAATAAACTATGATGCTTTCCTGATCAATATCAAGTTCTCTAAGCAATCCTTGAAGTCAAATAGTCTCATTCACATCCTCTATAATTGTCATGTACTCTGCCTTTGTGGTAGATGAAGCGACTGTTGACTATAAAGTTGACTTCCAACTAGCTGGTGCTCTTACAAAAGTAAACACATAATCAGTAGTTGATCTTCACTTGTCCAAATCACTCGCAAAATCTGAGTCATAATACCCAACTAAAGATTGATCACCTTCCTGCTCAAAAACCAATCAAACATCTATAGTATTAAAAATATACTATATAATCCATTTCACAGCTTGTCAATGTTCCTTTTCTGGATCATGTATATACCTACTAACAACTCCAACAGCCTTTGTAATGTCAGGTTTTATACAAACCATTGCATACATCAAGCTACCAACGGCATTTGCATATGATACTCTCGACATATACTCTCGTTCATCTTCATCCTTTAGCAACATATCAACACTAAGCTTAAAATGAGGGGTAAGTGGAGTGCTAACCGGCTTCGTTTTCTCATTCATACCCAAACGATTCAGCACCCTCTTCAAATACTCCTTTTGAGATAAAAAGAGTTTCTTTGATTCTCTATCTCTTGTTATCTCCATACCGAGAATTTTCCTTGCCTTACCTAAATCCTTCATCTCAAATTCCCCTTTTAGTTGAACTTTCAGCTTCTCAATTTCTGCCTGATTTTTTGAAGCTATCAACATATCATCAATATATAAAATGAGATATATAAAGGATCCATCTTCAAGCTTCCGCAAAAAGACACAGTGATCATATTTGCTTCTTCTATACTTATGCCGCAACATAATAGTGTCAAATCGTTTATACCATTGTCTCGAAGATTGTTTCAATCCGTATAATGATTTTTCAAGTTCACACACCATATTTTCCTTTCCAGCAACTCTGAATCCTTCTAGATGAGTCATGTAGATTTCCTCCTACAAGTCTCTATTTAAAAATGCAATTTTCACATCCATTTGAACTAGTTCCAAATCTAACTGTGCTACCAAAGCCAACAAAATTCTAATGGAGGAATATTTTATAATTGGAGAAAATACCTCATTGTATTCAATTCCCTCCTTTTGAGCATAGTCTTTAGCTACCAATCTTACTTTGTAGCATACATCACCTTGGTTAGGAAATCCTTCTTTCTTTACATGCACCCATTTGCAACCAATTGCCTTCTTACCTTTCGGGAGTTTAGCCAATTTCCACGTACCATTCTGATGAAGGGACTGTATTTCTTCATTCATGCCATTCCTCCACTTATCTTTTTCTGAGCTCTGGATAGCCCATTTATAAGTTGAATGAATATCATCAGCTGCAATTGAGGTTGCACGAACAACTATGTCTTTGAAACGAGTAGGCTTTCTTATTATTTGTTTTGGCTTGCTGGTTGCTATTTATTCACATTGATGTTGAAGTCCATGAGTTGAAACCTCCCTTTTAACTGCTCTTCTTCTCTCTCAGGAAAGTCTTCTCTAGTTTTCATGTCTGCTCCTTGTACTGGGAAAATAATCTTTCCTTCAAACTCCACCTGCTTTAAAACGCCATCACCTTGCTTGGTATCTTCAACTATTACCTTTCTCACCATGGCAAATTCATCAAAGGTAACATCCCTGCTAAATACAATTTTCTTCGTCTCTAGACACCATAAATGATATCCTTTGACTCCAGAAGTGATCTCTAAGAACATAGCTTTCTTTGCTCTCGGATCTAATTTTGATTCTTTCACATGATAGTATGTAATTGAGCCAAATACATGCAAAGAATCATAATTTGTAGCAGATTTTACATACCATTGTTCCAACGGTGTCTTACCACCAATAGCAGTAGATGGTAGGCGATTAATAAGGTAATCGCATATGTAATTGCCTCAACCCAAAATTCTTTGCCCAAGCCAGCATTGGACAACATACATCAAACTTTCTTCAATAAAGTCTAGTTCATGCGGTCTGCCACTCCATTTTGTTGTGGTGTATTTCTAACGGTGAAGTGTCTGACGATACCATCATCCTCACAAATCTTCTAGAAATGATCATTCCTATATTCTCCTCTGTTATTTGTGTGAAGACATTTGATCATTTTGCTTGTTTGTGTTTTTATCATCACCTTCCATTTAAGAAAAAATTCTAACACTTCATCCTTCGTCTTCATCGTATATACCCAAATTCTTCGAGAAAATCATCCACAAAGGTTATGAAATAATGTTTTCTTCCTAATGACAGTATTTTGGAAGGACCCCAAACATCAGAGTGAACATAATCTAAAATACCTTTTGTATTATGGATAGTTGTTTCAAACTTAACCCTTGTCTGCTTCCCCTTCACACAATGTTCACAAAACTCTAAACTACAATGTTTTAATCCTTTTAACAACCCTTGATCTGAAAGAGTTTTCAAGGATTTTTCTCCAGCATGTCCTAAGCGCATATGTCACAACCTGGTTGCTTCTACTTCCTTCTCATAACTTGATGTCACTGTTGCTATTCCAGTAACAGTACTACCTTGATAGTGGTATGTGTTATTGTTCTTCCGAATACCCTTTATTACCACTAGTGCACCAAAAAGTATCTTCATTACTATACTTTTCTACAGTGTTTTTGAACCCCTTTGAATCTAGAGTTCCCACATAAATGAGATTTTTCTTCAAATTCGGTATGTATTGAACATCTATCAATGTTATGATCAATCCATCATGGTTCCTCAATCGAATTGAACCAATGCCATATGCGGTAAGTGAAGTGTTATCTGTTGTTTGGACAACTCCACATCCTCCTTCTTGAAAATCAATGAACCAGTCTCAGTTGGGACACATAAGATGACTATGTGCTGAATCCAACAACCATACACCTGACGATTTTGACGACGTCGTTATAGATAATGAAAAATCTGAATTTTCTTCATCACAGCCAGCTACATTTGAATCTATGGCAGCCTTCCCATTGTTATGTTTGGATTTGTTCATCAACTTTGGACAATCCTTCTTCCAGTGGCCATTTTCTCAATAAAAGACACATTCATCCTTACTGGGTCTAGACCTCGATTTGGATCTCCCTTTCTTTAATCTCGACTGATTTTCAGCACATCCTCTTGTGACTAGTTCCTTTGCTTCTCTACCTCTTTGTTTATCCCTCTTTCTTTGTTCATAGCTATATAACACAGAACAAACATCTCTGAGATATACTTCCTCTTTGCCGTGAAGTAGAGTAGTCTCCAGGTGCTCTTACTCATCAGGAAGTGATCCCAACAACATTAAGGCCAGATCTTCATCTTTAAAGGTCACATCCAAATTCTGCAAATCTATTACCAACTTGTTGAAGTTGGTAATATGGTCATTCATTGTGGTATCAAGAACATAGGTGAAGTGAAACAGTCTTTTTTTCATGTGAAGTTTATTTTGACTACTTTTCTTCAGGAATTTATCCTCCAATGCCTTCCACAATCTACATGCACAAGTTTCCTTTGTGTATAGATACTTCTATACTTTGGAAAGGAACTATCGAATAGTACCACAAGTAACATGATTGATGATCCTCCAATCTTCCTCCCCCATTCTATCTACTTTCCTTTCTTCAAGAGCAAAATCTAATTGTTGTGTAAGAAGGACATCAAAAACCTCGCTCTGCCATATCCCAAAATATCCCGATTCGTCAAAAATTTCAATTGAAAACTTTGCATTGGGTATAATTCTCGTCAAAAGCGAAGATGCCGATGACGAATTGTTGACACTTGATGTAGATTCTTTAATCTTTTTGTCCACCATTTCTGCTCCAAACATTATTTAATAGCTACAAATGCAAAACTCCAAAGTAATTTTTTTCTTATGTGGAAATTTAGATTATACTGCAACCACAGAGCATACTCAGAAAAAACCTTGGCTCTGATACCAATTGTTCCTAAAGTGGGATATATAGAGCGTAACTGATTATACTAAAAAATTAAAATACTAGAAAATAGAGTTTCTAGATATAATTTAATAATATAATAAATCACAACTAATATATCTAATAACAGCTAATAACTAATAAATAAGACAACAATAATGAAAATACCAGAATATAATTTCACTCTAAATAACTTACAAGTGAAATAATATAAAAGAAGAGGAAATGAAAAATGGCTTATAGAAGAAAATAGGCAATTGAGGGGTGAGGTTTAAAGGAGGGAGGGGGTTCCCTTTTATACCCAAAACCACTGCCCCTCCCTTATCAATTTTTTGACGTGGGACATCTTTTCCCACACCAAACAAGTATGACATATTAGCCGGATCAATTGGTTTTTCAAACCCATTATAAAAAATAGATTGATTTATGCAATTCCATAATTTCCACATAGAGACCCCCATACTATATCCCAATTTTAAATTATATCTTCTCCCATTTCTTTTTTTTGAGGTTAAGAGTTATCTAATCACGAAAAGGAGCATCAAAAAATTGATAATGAAAATATGGGATCAATTAAACTTACCCAGAATCTTCTAGCATACAATAGGAGAATATCTGTGCCTATGGGAAAGAAAAACCCTCAAAGAATGTGTAAAATGGGCTTTATATTATTGAAACATGGGCCATGAGGAAAGGACGAATCAGTCTGGAACTATTCTAAATAAGCTTGGGTTAGGGCTTAGGAGAAGTTGTAGCAGATGAGTGGGCCTTCCCCTCTCAACTTCTAATTCTCCTTCTCGTCTATATTCTTCTTTGTTGCTTTGCTTTCCAATATATTTGTGGTTGACTTGGCTCCAAGAAGAGAAATTGTGGATGGCTTGTATTGCACATAATTGTGCTAGACATTACAACTATATATTTCATGGTACTATGATCTTTAATATAAGACATATTTACTTAATTTAATTAGATTAATGAAGTTAGTTAAGTTTATTAATATTACATGTATTTTCTAAAACATCATAGACATCTTCTTTAATTCCTCTATTCATTCTCCTCCTTGATTATTATTGAGTAAGCTTCAATAGGTGTAAATTAGAAAAACATTGACGAATATGAAAACTTATCTTATATTTAGGATCAATAATAACTTTCTAAATATGTCTTATTGATGTGAAACGGGTTGGAGAAATGGGAGGAGGGAGAGACTAGAGGAGGGAGGACAACAAGAAGCTAAGGAAGGGGAAATTAGATGAATGGAGAGGGAGGAGAGAGAATATTCAGAAGGAAAATGAATTATTATTCAATTGATCAATCAAAGCTGCCTCTAACTGAGAGCCCTAAGCTCTATTTATAGAGCCATAGAAATAATAAAATAATAATAAAATAAATATTCAAATTCAAATCAAGATAAAATATTCTTTTTTAACAATTCTAATGGATAACCCTAGATCACCTAACTAAATCCTAAATATTTCTTATCCCATATCCCACCCATTGTTGTCAAACTCACGAGTTTACTCTTCTAGTTTATCGATTTTATGTTTTTACCTTACAAAATCACGTCGAGTCACTCTTAAACTCATGCTAGCAATAAACTCGATCAAACTCGTAAGTTTACACACTGAGTTTACCGTCTTTACTTTTTTAACTTATAAAATCATGTCAGCTTACTCTTAAATTCGTATTAACTTTTTCGATTTGATCATATTTAGTGGCTTTATATATATGCAATTTATAAAAAAGAAGAAATTATTGAGTGGATAAATTATAAATGTTGATAGATTTAATTTCAATATTTATATTTAAAATATATTATTGTCACGCCTTGAAAATTAAGGGATGACTAGCATGGAATATGAGTGGACTCACATTCTTTAAGCCTTAAACTTATAGATGGATATTAAATAATACTCATAATACCATTAACAAAATCATAACTAGTACAATAATCCTAAGCACGCTTAAATCATTTTAAATTCATATATAATAATATACCTCATATAATCAAAATATTAATAAGTCTCTTATACAAATTTTGGGTAAAGTCTCCTTTATAAATCAGACTTCCTAAAAATTCTACAATAACCCGAATTTTCATAATAATATTTGGAGCTATGCTCCTTTATAGCATATACATATATTCCAAAATTATAAGGGAAGATAGGGATCCTGCCTATAGAGTACATGGAGCATCTAAACTACAGAAGTAAATACATAAATATAAATAATTTTATATTTATAGCAATTAGTGGCTCTTCCAAAATATATCTACAAGCTTTGATCAGCAATGAGAGTCTTCACTGTTCAACTGAAGGTGCAGGTCACCAGTGCTATCTGATGCCAAAATAATTTTTCGGTGAATAACGTCCCATTAATGTAAATAAATAAAAAAACTGAATGAAATAAATTTATTGGATAATACTATGCATTAAAGATATAACAATTAATTTCAAGTACTAAATCATAACTATAAAAAAATTTATATAAAAGATTACGAATAAGCATAACTAAAACTGTATGGAAGATCATTAAATGAATAATATCAAATATGTAATAAAACAATTTGTTTCACAGAATCAATTTGAAAACAATAAATCTCAAACTCTATCTTCTTGTAGGACTTCAATAAAATGAATAAAAAGCATGGACACACAATCCACGAGGATAAGTAACTAAATGCGGCTTGAAGCTCATCGCGTTTTTGCTAGCCTCATGGCATCAAGAAGTCTCAATGTCAAATTTTTTTAAGTTTGAGAGCATAAGATGAAAGACAATGAAGGTTACAAGTCTTCAGGTTTCTCTTGAGATGGAAGTATGTGTAGTTAAACAAAGCAATTTTAAATTGGCTTTTATATTGAGGGAAATTTGTCAAGGATTTACAAAGAAATTTTTAAATCACCGGTGGCAAGAGTACTCCATCAAAACAAGTACTAGTTTTTTTTATATATATAGTTGGAAATTTGTTAAGGATTTACAAAGAAATTATGCAATATGGGGGTCACCTGGAAAAGAAAATGCTCTATTGTTATTTTCAAATGAGAAGAGATGTTGAGAGGAAAGAAAATGACAAGAGAAAACTGAAGAGATATGTTATCACAATTCTTAATTGGCTTTATTTGGTAGATGAGCTGATAATGATTTTTTTTTTGGGGTACAAGATGAGAAGGGAATGAGAATGTGAATGCTATTGAGATTGAGAATGAATTTCGAAAACATGTTTGGTGTGCCATGTGAATGTTTGAATAATTTTTATATGAAAATGACAGTATATATTCACAACTGCAATTCAAACTTCAATGAATTTTAAGGGAATGAAAATGTAAATGCTATTGAGGTTGAGAATAAATTTTGAAAACATGTTTGGTGTGCCCCTATAACTATATTCTTTTAGCATTGATAGCCCTTAGCATGGATAGTCGGTGCAAAAGCTAATTTTGCTAACAGAGTAACATTAAAGAATTTAATAAGGAGAAAAAAACACCAGGTACCAAATTAAAAAAAAATGAAAAAACAAAGGTTACCTCTTGAATGGTTTTCCCAATTTTGAAATTAATTAAAATGGTAGTTGATCTGTCATTAAATGTCGAAAAATTAGACTGGATAGCTTTCCATTCTATAATTTTGGAGTTTAAGGATAATTAGCTGAGAATGGCCGGTCGAAAGATCATATCTTGTAAACGCGTGGCGGTGAAGATCCTCGGATACGTGCTTCTTTGGTCGGTTTTGAATAGAATTGATTGACATTTGCCCCTCATATCCGTAATAAAAAAATTACGGATCTTATTTTAACTTCTAAAATAAATTTTTTTTGTATATATGGATGGATTTTTTAAATATGATCATTGCAATGATGGACGACTATGGTTTCCTGTTTATTTAATGAATTATGTGGAAATCTCAGAGTAATAAAACAGTAAAAACTTGACTTGTAAATGCCTTCAGTAACGTTAAAACGCCACCTCGTCCTAGCTCCCTTGCAAAGCTTCATCTAAAGATATGAAGTATTAAGATATGCATAACAAACTTTTTGGCAGATGATATTTTGATATTTTTTAATGCAAAAGAGAAATATTGCAGATGCTTGGCGGAGTTGTTGAAGCAGTATTGTGAAGCATCGGGCCAGCAAGCAAATCTGGCAAAGCTAGGGGTGGTGTTCTCAAAGAAACTTCTGCTGAGATCAGAAATCGAGTATGCAGTATATTGGGGATCGAAGACATTGAAGAACCAGGGAAGTATCTTGGAATCCCTAATGTGTGGGGAAAAACCAAGAGACTGTTGCATACGTGAAGGAGAAGGTGGAAAGGAAGATTAAAGGCTGGAGTGGGAAGTTGTTATCATATGCAGGTAAGGAAATTATGATTAAAGCAGTCATTAGTGCGGTTCCATTATATCCGATGTATTATTTTAAATTTCCTGTCAAAACCTATAGAGAATTAGATAGCTTAGTATCTAATTTTTTGTGGGAATTTTTTTTTTGGGGGGGGGGGGGATGAGAAGAAAATCCATTGGATGGAGTGGGAAATGATGACTTTGAATAAAAAGGAAGGAGGAATGGGATTTAGACAATTTGAAGCAATTAATGATGCTTTGCTTGCGAAAACTACTTGGAGGGTGTTGAATTGTCAGGATGAGTTGTGGGTTAAAGTGTTGAAGTGTGTTTATTTTCCTAATTCCTCTTTTCTGGACGCGAAAAAAGGAGGAAGAGCCTCATGAGTTTGGTATAGTCTGTTGGAGGGTAGGAAAGTGCTAATTGATGACTTGTTTTGTAGAACTGGGAATGGGTATGATGTGAGGTTGTGGAATGATAAATGGGTTAAAGGGTTAGAAGAAAGTCTGGCACAATTAGCAGAGGTGCCTGAGGAAAAGAAAGAATGGCATGTGTCAGATATTATCCTGAAGGGAGTATGGGCTGTGGATAAGTTAAGAGGAATTGCTCCTGAGGATGTTATAAGGAAAATAGAAGAAATGGCGTTAGCATATACAGAGAGGAATGATAAGGTGGTATGGAGTGGGAGTAAGGATGGGAGGTATGTGGCTAAGAAGGGATATCATTGTATTGGAGGCAGAAGGAGGAAGATAAGTAAAAGAGCTATTACATCAGTTGTACTACCTAAGGAAATATGGGGAAGAGTGTGGAAAATTAAAGCTTTACCAAAAGTTCTTCATTTTATTTGGAGATATTCGGTGAGGGGTGAAAGCATTACTGGTTGAAAGGAAGTGTAGTATGACAGAGATATGCCCAATATGTGAGGATGGTAGTGGGTCAATTGATGGAGGGTGTAACATCCCAAAATTTATTCAAATGTTAAGGATTAATTTATGGGAGTTAGATAGTAAGTTAAATTATGGAAGTTATGAAATTCAAGGAATCTTAAATTAGACAAAGGGAAAAATAAAGACTTAATGTGTGAAATTAAAATGATAAAAATATACCTATATATATTATATTAAAATAAAACACACACCCTTTTCTCTTGCTCCTCTCATGTCTCACGCACGCACACACATATTCATTAAAATAAAACACACACTACCCACATGGCACACACATACACACATTTATTAATTATTAAAAACAACACACTCTCTCGCTCTCTTAAACACATACACACAGAAAAATACTCTTCTTCATTTTTTTAAAACACTCTCACCTCTCCATTTACTTTACTTCCGGTAGCCAAGGAAAAGAAAAGAGAGAGTGAGTGAAAGAAAGAATCATAATAGAGAAAAAGAGAGACATAAGAATGATAGGTGCCATTGGAGGAAGGAAGAAGTGATTATAAATCCTACATACAACTTTATAGCCTAATATAGTAAGTTCCCTTTACATATTCTTAACTCTTTCTAGTTAATTTGAAGCTATTTTTGGGTAGTTTGGGAAGCATAAGAATCTAGTAGAATGAATTATTGTCTTGTGAGGTTTTGTTTTGACCAAAATAGTGCATAAGGAAGGAATGAGAATTTGATAAATTTGAGGTTTCCAATGAATTCTATATGAAAAATTATGTGGAAATACATGTGATTGTGATTTTTGAATGATTATATATAAGTTTGGAATTTTTAGAAAATAAGAGGAGTTGCTGTTTGGTTAGTTTCTTTGGAATCATATTGGTTGTAAAATACATTTCTGTGGTCAAACCTGGTCCGAAAATTATGAAAGTTTTCATAATGAAAGTAGACATCCTAATATTTAATATGATATGTAATATGTATCATTTGGGTTTATAAATAGTGAGAAATGAATTTTTAAATTTAAATGATGAATCTGGAACGTTTTATGGTACAGACGAGGTTTGACGAAATTCTGAAAATTTTGTGTCTATAACTTATAAATAATAATATTTTTTCCTACAAATAGACTTAAATAGAATCATATATGATTTTGAATCATCCCATTTGGAGTTCTAGATATTTAGTTATGATTTTTTGAAATTAAGATATTGAAACTGGAAAGATTTTCTGGCAGTGTGAGAAAACTTTAAAACTGGGAATTAGTCATGGATATATGGTAGTGTAAAGTATTTTTCTCTTAAAATAGACTTAATATGTGACACATAGAATTTGGAACCACCTTAATTGGATATTTCTAAGGCAAGATATGAATTTTCAAAGATTATTTAAAATTCTGACAGAATTGAGTAATAGTGCAAAAATAAAAAGTAAGAGTATTTTTGAAATAATTGAGACTCGAAGGGTCAAGTTAAATACTTAGAGTTGGTATGAGCCTATTAAATACCTATTGGACCTAAGATATTAGCTATAATGATAACCTACCAAAGTGTCTTATTTTGGAACAAGTAATAATTCGCCCGTCCGTGAATTATAAATTATAGGATTTGACATTTGCCCAGGACGCCCAAAAGACTGAGAACAAGAACCAAAATTTGGAAAGACTATCAGGTAGTACCTTATCTCTTATATCATATGTGATGCCATGTATGTGTACCATATCATCTGTATATGTGTGGGACAGATAGTCTATAGGCGGTAAGACCCGTAAGTACAAGTTGCACCAGGAGTTACCCGGGGGCGTTTTGAGCTAGGTAGGCTTGAGAAAGAAAGCCCGTGACTGTATCTTGTATGAGGCAGAGGCCCTGGGCAGCCAGATTATGAATCTCAAGCGCTGTGAGTCTGTGATAAGGAAACGGTTAGGCCCTTTTATGTGCTGCATTCCTGTGAGTTGTGCTATTTGATGATTTATTTTACATGCTTAGTATTTGCATATTATATGAGTGATCTGTGTATTACTGAGATTCTTTTGAATTTCACCCCTTTTTTCAACAAATAAAGTGTAAGAAGGTAATATAGACGGACGAAGAAGAGACAAATAAATTATGGACTGTTTGGTTATCATTTTATTTTGGATGACTGTAAAATATTTATTAATAGTAGAAGTAGTGGTAGTAGTACTTGTAACCGTGAAACAGACTGTATAAGTTGTAATCCGTACGCTAGATTTTCAGTAACGTACTGATATCCAGAAACCCATAAATTAACCATCACTACGCGAGCTATAGATAGAAAATGCTCTGTATTTTAAATAAATGATTTTGAAACTGATAAAGATAATGAATTTACAAACTAAAATTTAGAACATACATATTTATTTTAAAATTTTTTTGAAAATCCTATACAAATATAAGATTAAACTCTGTCTTAAATTAGAACTTTAAATTGTTTTGGTCTCAAGTTTAAAATAATTATATATTTAAACTAATTTAAAGGCTTTAGAAATTAAGGTGTTACAGAGGCAATCTGAGAAATATGGTGGGCTGGTGGAAACAAATGTTGATTTTTTATTTTTTATTTTTTTGGTTGGGGGGGGGTGTAAGGAGATTGATGATTTCCAGATTTCTTATTTTGCCTGTGGGGTATGGCTAGTTTGGTAAGAAAGGAATAGGGCAGTTTTCGAGCATAAGGTGCCGGACCCAAGTCGAATCATTGAGATGGCAGGGAGAGCAATTGATCAATATTGGAAGCTAAATAAGGGGAAATTGGTTTTGGTTTTGGTAGTATATATAGTGGGGGAGTATTCTCGCTAGTCACGGGGGCACTCCCTTGCAACAGCACCATTTTGATTATGGCATTTTGTACGTTAGTTTTAAGGTCTACAATAAAAGATTATGTACAGTCAAATTTAGGATCATTTTTTCTTCTGGATGAGTCTTTTATTAAAGCTTAAATAATCTAAATGTCATATAAATGTAATAAAAATAAGGCGAAATCAGTTTTGGGTTTTGCAAATTAATAACTAAAGGAATAATGCAATTTAATTAAAGGCTAAACGATTATTTTTAGTAATTTTTATAAAAATGGTGAATGAGTGAATGGAATGATATGGAGTTGAAAATATGAATGATGAATGTTCATGGTAAAGAAGAAAGTAACAAAAGATTATGGGAGTTAAAATTCATTACGTGTTAAAGAAAAACCCTAAAATAATATTTGAGTTCAATATTCCCAATTAATAGTAACTCTTAAAAATATAGCTAACTAAGATCTCTTGAGATATTGTTTAAAACCACTTAATGTGCAATCAAAATTAGAATGATATACATGAGTCTTTTTTATTTTGAGTGCTAAACAGCCCCTCAAAGGCACAAATAAACCACATTAACCAGATAATAACACATTAATTAATATAATCTCATTACAACCACACAAAAATTCAAATATATAATTTTCACATTACGAAATCCAATCTAAACTACAAATATCAAACTAATAGAGACAATTCACATCAATCTCAGTTCCAGAATCATATATAATAATTCCTAAAATTAGGCAATCTAAATATAAAACTCTAGACTAATAGAATGATAGAAAAACTCCGCTATGTAGTCTATTGAGCTCAAGCGAAAATCCCCATCACCAAGAAGCAAGAAGCAAAGGAATTAGCCACACACAGCCATGAAATCATCTAACCCAATCTGCAAAAATCGAAATCTCCATAGGCATTTGCATTGCACCCTCAAAGTGTGCATACGTTTGGGGAGCAAGAATGCAAATATTAGGAAGCATAGAAGCAAAAGATTAGCAATATAGCTATAGGAGTGGAATGGTGTTTCCATGATCACTCGCTCACGATATATGGTTAGATGGTGGCAAAGGATTGTCACCAATGCCACCTATTTATATGTCTCGATTGAGTTCGTCTTCATCACGTAGTCCATCACATAAGTCGCCTAAAGTGAATGTAAATTATAATGTCAAGACTTGATCCTCCTGAATTGATTTTCCAACATGAATACTGTATTAATTAATTATCTATTTTTATTTTCTTAATTTCCTTTTCCCCTTTGAACAACTACTCCGGTTCCTATTATAAGTTACTGAAAAAAAAAATCCTTCAAGTAACTTATATTTAAGAATAAACTTTAGAGATCAATAAGAGGCTTTTTGTGATCAATGCTTGCTCGTGTTTTGCTACTCAAGTTAAAATTAAGTTTAGAGTTGAGATAATTGGAGTTAATTTATTCTATATGCTTGTTTTAGGCTGCAAGGTGTTTTCTGAACCTTACTTTCATTTATACTACTTGTATGTGTTTTAAAAGATTATGTTTATACTTGAATATGAACTTAGTTTAGCGAAGCAATGTTTTGCCAACTTGTATATGTAATATCCCAAATTTTGGGACGAGAGGCTTGGGATTAAGCCTATATTAAGAGGACTGCTAGACCCTGGTTTAGTGAATGTCATGGCCGGGCATGGTATTATTTCCCCAAAATTCTTTTATATCTTTGGATATTAAAAGTAATTATATTGGTGAGCTAAAGAGCTTGGGGAATAACAAAATGAAGTGATTGGAAGTCACACACAATATAGTAAAGTGGAACACAAAGTAATTTTGCTATCAATGAAATTCCCGGTATGGCAGTGATGATTGTGTGACATGTTTCGATGGATAAATGATGGTAAAAAATTATAAAAATTTCTATAATGAAAGTATACTTATCAAGCTTTAATTTGATAGGTCATATAAGTTATTTGAAGTTGTACACAAAGAGAAATGAATTTTTGAAGTTAGCCCAGCGAAATTAATTATTTTCTGAGAAAGAACTCAAAGATTAAAATTATGGGAATAGTGACATTCTAATTGACCAAATTTTATATTTTTCATTAACACTAGACTCAATAAAGGTCACATAGCCTTTAGAACCATCCCAATTGGATATCTACACAATTAGATATGAATTTTCAAAGTTAATGAAAAATCTGCAGAATTTGGTATTTTTTGCGAAAATTTGATTTTTGGGCCAATAGGAGTATGACACGTGGCAGATGAGTTAGCTGACTCATTTATCCATTAAATCTATCATCTTCCACCTCCATTTCATGCAGAAAACCAGAAAAGAGAGAGAGAGAGAGTGATCGGATGAGAAATGGAGGGAGAGGAGAGAGAAAATTCCAACCTCTGAAACACTGTCGAAACGGCATCCTCTCTCAAAGTACTCTTCAGGAAACTTCTTCTACTCATCAAGAGCTTCATTTCTTCAGTTTCAGATTTTCATTTGGAGGTGGTTGGCCCTGTCTCACCTGCCGGAGTGTTGCCGGAATTCCGAACCGTTTGCAGAAACGGGTAGAGGTAAGCATAAACTTCATTTTTAACCGATTGATTTGTTATTTGGATGAGTAAATTGGAAGTGGGGTACTTCTTATGGCTGGTTTTAAAGGATTTTAATGGCTAAATGATGTCCAACGAGTGTTTAAATAGCTAATCACTTGATTAAGAGCAGCAAGGAAGTGATTAGGTAAGAGAAAACGAGAAAACAACAAACTATTTTCGGGAATCCTTATATCTGCCCTGACTGTTTCGTGTAGGAGAAGTTAGAATTTGATGATTTTGATACTTCCATTGGCTTTAGGAGGCAAAATTGTATAGGTATACAAGTGTTCATGATTTTTAGATGCTTGTGTATGAATTTGGGGATTTTTGAAATATGGTTGTTCATGTTGTTGATTTTACCCTGTTTGAACAGTGACGTTGTTCGAGCTGTTTCATATAGTAAATCTTGTCCGAAAATTATGAAAGTTTTCAGGCTTAAATTAGACATGTGGATCTTTAATTTGGTAGGTATTTTTTAATTTTTGGATAAGTATAGTAGGAGATATAAATTGTTAAAGATATGTCATGTTTTCTGGAAAGAATCTGAAATAGTGATGTTGTGCGAAATTTTTCATATGGAAAACCTTATCCAAAAATTCTAAAACTTTCCAGAGTTAAAGTAGAGATATATAGCTTTAATTGTATAGGTATTTTGTAATTTTTGGATAAGTATATTGGGAGATATGAATTTTTGAATGTCTGCCCTCACTACAAAAAAATACAGGATTAGCGACGGAATTTAGCGACGGAATTTTATTCCGTCACTAATCCGTCCCTAATCCCTCACAAATTCCGTCACTAAAATTAGCGACGGAATTTAGAGACGGAATTTTTCCGTCTCTAAATTAGAGACGGATTAGCGTCGGAATTACATTCCGCCGCTAAATTCCGTCACTAATTTCCGTCACTAAAAATTAGCGATGGAATTTAGAGACGAAATTTTTCCGTCTCTAATTAGAGACGGAATTTTGGTCACTAAATTCCATCTCTAAATATTAGCGACGGAATTTAGAGACGAAATTTTTTTGTCGCTAATTAGAGACGGAATTACATTCCGTCGCTAAATTCCGTCACTAATTTCCGTCACTAAAAATTAGCGACGGAATTTTTCCGTCTCTAATTAGCGACGGAATTTCCGTCGCTAATTCCGTCTCTAATAGTTAAATTTTTTAATAATTCGATTTTTTTTCAAAATTATAATTTTTAAAATAATGTAAATTTTAAATTATATTAAATTTATAATATAATATTAAAATAAATAAATAAAAACTATTAATTCATATTTATTTTTGAAATTAAAATTATAATATAATATATTTGAATTTTTAATAATATATTATAAACAAATAAAATGAAAATTTTATAAATACAAACAAAAAGATAAAATATAAAATAAAATAAATAAAAAAATATATTAATAATAAAAATTTAGGTAGAATATTTACATAAAATAAAATAAGAAAACTAAATTAAAATATTCAATAATATATAAAATTATGTATTTCTATTTTTGTTTGCAAGTATGTATGTATGTACGTACGTACGTACGTATGTGTCAATGTGTGTGTCTATGTTTATATATATATATATATATATTATTTTGCATTTAACTTTCACAGGTTCTTCTTAGCTCAACTGGTAAAGGCACTAGCACACGCGTGAGAGGTCATGGCTTCGAATCCTAACTTGGTCACAAAATGCAACCAATTTGTGACTTGTGACACGTGGCGCGAGGTGGAGGGTGACACGTGGCGCACGGTGGAGGGTGACACGTGGCGCGCGGTGGAGGATGGCAAAGTGGCGGTGGCTGATTGGTACACGTGGCGGCCGCCGGTGAGGAACATGTGGAGGCTCGTGTTGTAGACATGTGGCAATTTAAATTATATATAAAAATAATAATTAGCGATGGATTAGAGAAGGAAAATTCCGTCTCTAATTAGAGACGGAATTTTCCGTCGCTAATTAGAGACGGAATTTAGGGACGGAATTTTTCTGTCTCTAAATTAGAGACGGAATTTCCGTCCCTAAATTCCGTCTCTAATTAGCGACGGAATGCAAAATTCCGTCACTAATCAATTAGTAACGACCTTTTTAGAGACGGAACAAATTCCGTCGCTAATATTGTTCCGTCTCTAATCCGTCACTAATTTCCGTCTCTAAGTTGATTAGTGACGGAAATTCCGTCGCTAGTTCGCTATTTTTTTTGTAGTGCCTGTTTTCTAGAAAGAAACCTGAAACATTGTGGTTGGGCGAAATTCTGAGAATTTTGTGGTTGTGGCGGCCAAAATTTAGTATTTTTATGTGAAACTATATTCAAATATATTCACATAAGAATTAGAACCACTCAATTTGGAGTTTCCTAGAATTAATGGTGAATTTTCAAAGTTAATCGTGTTAACTGAACTTCTGAAATAGAGATTAGAAAAGGGAAATTCCATGTTAAAGTGTTCACATATAGCTAATGGCTATATGTTCCTTTGAAAATAGACCTAAAGAAGGTTAAATAGAGCATTGAATCATGGCTCTAATAATGTGATTGGTTATATTGGGCCATGAAGTGACAAAGAAGAAGCAATGATTGGCAAATCAAGGGACAAGAAGAGAAGGAAATAAAGTCCGAGAGGTAGTGAACTTACATTTTCTGCATATATGTGATATGTATGTCTTGCATTGATTATGTGACTGCTTTGCCTATTTGTGTGGAACATGTATGATTGATTGAAGCTCTGTTATATTTGTGCAATGGCCATATTCATGTCATAACATCGAACATGCAGTATGTCATTATGTTGGCATGAAATAGTGTAGGCAAGCATGTCATGCATTCATATATATCTGGCATGCATAGTGGTAACGTTTGCTACTGAGATTCTCTCGAATCTCACTCCTCCCAACCAACCATTTAGACAGGTGAAGAGTGCAGGAAAATATGCATCGGAGGAGATATGAAGGTGAAGTGAAGATTGTAGTGTAAGGCACTACTATATGTATTTGATGTAAGAGTGTGGTGGTTATGTGTAATTATACATTTGATGTATACGTGGCTATTGAAAATAAGGTATTACAATATATATGAGCAAAGATTATTATTAATATTGTTACTGTTGTGATGGTTATGTTTAGGATATAATGTTTTACAAGGTATGATAATCTTGTAAATGTTTTAAAATACTATATTAATTTATTATTTTTTTATTATGAGATATGTTGGGTTATATGGAAGAGATACGGTGAAATTATACCCATCGGCTCTCTCATTTCTAGCCTGAATTTTGAGTTGAGTGTTTTGAACGGACACCTCCCTGTTATAGTATATCAGTGGTGGCATGAGATGGAGTAATATTCTTCTAGATGACTAGCTAACTTTTGGCTGAGTATACTAGCACTAATAGGCTATACTTTTTCCAAAAGCTATAAGGAGGAACATGATGGATGAGTGGGGATTGTTCTAATTTTTTATCATTAATGAGAATATTATTATTCTTATGTTAGTTAAACCTGCTTCTCTCTGAATTATAATCATTTCCTACATAAAATGTAAATTGATTTTAGTTATTGAAACTTTATGTCTTATCCCGTCATTGTAAATAATATTTTAGGCGAAACCTCTAATTTGGTTAGAGGTTAAGGTAAACAACTAGAGGCATAAGCGTTGAGAACCTTGTAGGGCACCTCTTTTGGTATTGATGTTGTATTAATTTCTATATTATCATTATAGGACCTTTATGTTTTTTGAATACCACATTTACTGTTTTGATAACTGTTCTGGAATAACTGCTTAACCCTTGTTAGGCTTGAAGCCTTATTTTGCATACTCTAATTTTTTGATAGACTCACAACATTAACTGTGTTTGAAATTGTTGTGTGTGGATTCTTAGTTATGAGATTCAGTATTGTAAAACTTATGGGTTATGATTTTCTCCTATTTGTTATGTGTGTTAGAGCAATGAATTTCTCTGTAGTGGGTTTGTGGACAGGTTTTATGCCCTAAACTCTTATATATCTTGAATAAGAAATAATTTTTATTTATCATGGGTTAATAGATTTTATAAAATTGGATTGGATAATAATTGTTTGTGAGAAAGGGTGTTTTCAAATGATGAAGTGACGGTGGTTGTATGATGGTGTGGACAAAATAGTGAAGAGAAAGAGAAGGTTGACAGTGCTATGAAACCAGGGGAGCATTTTCTGGAATCTGGGAATCACGCTGGAAATTGGAATTGGGTCACCGGAATCTGCATTTGTCACCGGGAGTTGCAGAACCTTGTCGAAACTCAGCAATAACGCCGAAAATCACAGAATAAATCAACAAGGGAGGATGGTGTGGTTCTTGGAGAATAGAGACGGCGGAGATGAAGTGGTGAGGTCCAAACCTGAGTTCTTGACTTCCTTTCTTGATCTATAGTGCTGAAACTCGTCATTATGTGTTCACCGGCGGTCTGGAAGAATGGCGAAGATGGTGGTGGTGAGTGAAGGAGATGAAGATCCTCTCCCCATTGCGCTCTCTAACTCTCAGCTCTTCCCTTAACTCCATGGCGCTCCTCACTATGTCAATCCCTCCCAAACTATCGGGGGCTCCCTTTTTCCAATTGTCCAGAAGTCCAGAAGCATACCTAATGGCCCATGGTCAAAACGCCAGTTTTGACTAAGGACCATCCAAAAAGTTATGAGGAGGGATTTAAGTTAAAATATTTGAAATATTTTGAGGCTCAAACGAAATTTCCTGAACATGTGGGTCATTTTTGTGATTTTCCCTAGATACTTTTCTTCACAGTTTTGTAATCTTCAGAAATTGTAGGCCTTTTTCTGTAGTTTTCCCTAGCCTTCAGAATATTAATTCTGAAACCCCAAAATCCCCAATTTTACTTCCAAAATACCTACAATGCAAGATTAAATATAAGGTAACATCAAAAATTCAAGAAATCATTTGTATGAATACTCCCTAACTAAAAATCCCTAACTAAAATTAGTACTTAATCATGTAATAATATCCTAGAAATGCATTAAAATCCCAATTTAATTATGAAAATCATATATAAAAATATGGCTCAACCAATGAGAATTCAAATCAAAGATCAAGCCCGGAGATCCCATAATGGAAAGAAGAGTCAGCTTCGAGAGTTTGGCCAAATGTCTTTCATACACATTCCCAGTCAAGTGATTATCATCAAAATCTAGCGCCTCCAAGTTCAAGAGTTGTCTAAGACTTTCGAGAAGATTACCATTTAAATTATTCGAGAAGACCCAGAGGTGAGTCAACAATGACAAATTTCCCAAAGTTGAAAGAATAGGACCAGAAAATAAATTTTCATTAAGATCAACTTCTCGTAGATGATCAAGTTGGCCTAATCAATTTGGGATCGATCCGCTAAGTTTTTTGTGATCTAAATTCAATATCTCTAATTTTAGAAGATGTAATAATCTCTTTGAGAATTGGTCTTCGAAATTATTATAGCTCAAGTCCACAGAAATGACATCACTATGATTGAATAACCAATGAGGCAAGAGACAGTTTGATTTGTAATCTTGACAAGCATTGTAAGAGAATTCAGCACAACAAGGGAGACTAAGGTCAATGACTCTGCCAGTGGTGTTGTCACATTGAACTCTGGTGCATTCACAACAATCTCGCTTGACCAACTAGAGAAGATAGCATATGGATGAAGTTCAATGTGCTTGAAGTTGAGGAGAAGGTGTGACCATTTTCATTACAGTGCACTCTCAAACTGCACTTGCATTTGGGCATCATAATTGCAAATATGAGAAAGCATAGGATCAAAACGTTAGCAATATAGGAGTGGAATGAGGCTTCCATGATTACTCAAGATATGGTATGATCGATGTGAGAAGGAATCGCTCCGATCCAATGCTGATATATGAACTACAAGACCTTCCTTCTGGGACTGAATATATATTGGCAATAGCGCGCAATATATATATGTGTGTGTGTGTCTACACACAACACACACATGTATATATACATCTCCCTCTCTCTCTCTCTCTGTGTACGTGTGTGTAGACATATATATAATATGTTTGTGTGTGTGTGTGAGTGTACGTACGTACGTAAGTACGTATGTGTGTATGCGTGCATGCTTCTTGAGGCTCATCACCACAGAATCTTTTTAATAAATTAAAGAAACATGGAAAACAGGGTGGATCCCGTCATGGTTGGGCAATTTCAATTTGTAAAGAAGAACACCTATTCGTTCTTCTACTTGGTAGGGAATGAGGTATCCATTTATCCAAAGATATAGTTTGGTGCCACCAATGACAGATATTTATATACATGTTCTATATTTAAAAAAGGGTTGAAGTGTGAAACGTGGACTCTAGAGTGGTTCATACTTCGGATGTCCATTGTAACCAAAGATTGGTCTGTATGTTTGAAAAAAAATGTTTACCATCATTACTACTTTCTACTTCACTCATAGCACTCTCTACTTCACTCTCATGTTTTGTTATATACTTGTTCATAATAAAAATCAAATATTACAAGGTTTCTTTCGAGAATTATATTGAATCTAATGGGTATAAGTAAATAAGCCCAAATTTTATTCACTTATTCACATTTTTAAATATATCAATTTATATGGTTATATCACATAACAATATCAACACCCCTTCGTATTCTTGCCAGCCTCATGGCATCAAGAAGTCTCAATTTCAATTTTTTTTTAGTTTGAGAGCATAAGACGAAGGACATTGAAGGTTACAAGTCTCCAGGTTTCTCTAGAGATGAAAGCATGTGTAGTAAACAAAGCAATTTTAAATTGGTTTTTATATAGCGGGAAATTTGTCAAGGATTTACAAAGAAATTTGTAAATCACGGGTGGAAAGAGTACTCCATCAAAACAAGTACTACTTGCTATTTTTGTATAGTTGGAAATTTGTTAATGATTTACAAAGAAATTATGCAATATGGGGCCACCTGGAAAAGAAAATGCTCTATTGTTATTTTCAAATGAGAAGAATTGTTGAGAGGAAAGAAAATGAGAGAAGAGAAAATTGAAGAGATATGTGATCACAATTCCTGGCTTTATTTGGTAGATGAGAATGAATTTTTCTTTTAGTACAAGATGATAATGAATTTTAAGGGAATGAGAATGTGAATGCTATTGAGATTGAGAATGAATTTCGAAAACATGTTTGGTGTGCACGTGAATGTGAATGTTTGAATAATTTTTATATGAAAATGACAGTATATATTCACAACTGCAATTCAAACTCCAATGGATTTTAAGGGAATGAAAATGTGAATGCTTTTGAGGCTGAGAATGAATTTCGAAAACATGTTTGGTGTGCCATGTGAATGTTTGAATAATTTTTATATAAAAATAGTATATATTCACAACTGCAATTCAAACTCCAATGGATTTTAATAGTTCATTTGGTTGGATTACATGAGAGAAAATTACATATAATCCTGATATAATAGTGCGATTACAACATTTGATTAAACTTATGTAATGTAAAGACGATGATATTTTGTAATTATAAATACATCATTTGATGTAATCATGATTATACTGGTAGAACTGATGAATGATAATGCAGACATCTTATAATCCAATGAAAATAACACTATTGGTATTATAATTTTTTAAATTGTCCAAAGTGCCCACATATAAATGTGGTTAAATATTAAATCATTTTAATCGCCACCAATAAATATTAAAAAATAATTAATAACATAAAAATTTAAGAAATATTCCCCCATTCAAAAATTTAAAAAAAATTATATTACACCCTTAAAATATCTCATTAAATATTAAAAAATTAACATGAATCCAATCTATACACTATATAATATTTCAATCATTAAATGTTAAAAAATAACTATGATCCGAGCGTGTACACTGCATGGAATGAAAAAAAATTATCATAAACCTAATGTGTATATTATTATATGTGTAGAAATGGATAATTTTATCACTTGCTACATTATTCCCATATATTCTTATGTTCGATGTAATCTAACCAAACGTTTTTATGTATATCATCATCTTTTCTTAATGACGAACCAAATAAATTATGTGATCATAATTATATTACAATCCATTACATTGTATTACAGTCCATTACATTATTTTCAATTCCATAAAAAAAAGGGGCACTTAGTAATTTCTTTCATTGGCCTAGCATTTAGTAATTCATACGTTGTTTTTATGTCTCTTTTCCCCTAAAAAATTTAGGCCATTTCTCTTGTTTATTCAAAAGATAATATTTTCCTCTTTATTTAAGGAAATGTACTTATTAAGGATACAAATTGTAGGTAGAAAACGAAACTACGTTGCACACAGCTTCAAAGTAACGCAACAAACTAAGAACTTTATTTCACTTGTAACATGCCTTCAGTAGCAACACTTCGTCCTCCCTTCCAATGTTCTGTCTAATAAAAGATTTGATAAGAAGACTTACTGACGAAACATGCATAGCAGGAAAACCTGCAATGTTATGTATAAATTTAATAATTACAAGGGTATTACATCTCCAAAATATTGTATTAATAGAATCCAAAGCTTGCCCTTTTGTCTTTGTGGTGTAAATATTTAAATCACAAGTGTGTTTAACTCACCGCAATGCCAGCTAGGTCTTCAAAGGAAACGGTTCATCCAGAGGACCACCATGATATAAAGTTTGTCTCTGATGTCATAGAGGAATCTGAAGTAAGAATGCCTGAAATTCCTATTGAGAAAAATGGCACCACAAACTCCCCAGAAAGCCATGGCAAATCCAACTCCCAATCCCATGTAGAAGGAAGGGAAAAAATCATCATGGCTGTTATTTCCTTCAATGGGTTCTGGATCTTCTCTGCTTGTGCATTTCTTTGGAAGTGGAGGTCCACAGAGTTCAGGGTTCCCAACATAGTTTTGTGCATCAAACCCTCTAATTTGGGTCCCTCATGGGATCATTCCAGAGAGATTGTTGAAGGAAAGGTTTAAGGTTCCCAGAAAAGTTAAGCGAGCCATGCTTGGAGGAATTTCACCTGAAAGTTGATTGCTTGAGAGATCAAGAGACTCTAATTTTTTCAAGTTTCCAATCTCTTTGGGTATGTTCCCTTCAAACTGATTATGAGATATATGTTCAAAGATTGCAATTCAGTAAGGCTAAATAACTTTGAAGGTAGTGTCCCAGACATGTTATTACATGAAAGATCATAGCATACACCCATTTCAAGTTTTTTTTGTAGATCCATTCTTGGCCTTTTGTATGCAACATCACACTCACAAAGTCTTTGGATTCCAAAGTAAGATTTCCAGATTCCATGCAAAAGGAGGGCAGGTGAGTACTTGAAGATGGAGGAAAAGCCATGGCCGTCATATTACGTAGGCACATAGGTACTGAACCTGATATTTTGTTGTCCGCGAGATCCAAAATTTTGAGAGAGGACAATTGGCATATTTGTAACGGAATAGTCCCACTGAGTTGATTAGATCTCAGGAGGAGAATCTTTACATTGTGCCCTAACCAATTTGGTATACCTCCAGAAAGTTTATTTTCCTCTACAACAATGATTTGTAGATTTTGACAATTTTTCAGTGACAAAGGCATCTCTCCAGATAAGACATTTTTGGTGAGCTGCAAAATTGTAAGGTTGGACAGAGCTCAATGATGGAGGAATTGTGCCAGTTAGATTATTGTTTCTGAGATTAACAATAACCAATGACTTCCAATTCATCCAACAATCTCTCAATCCCCCATACAAAAAATTATTGGATAGGTCTATATACCTTAATTGGCTTCTGCCCTTCATTTTTTGACACAACAGTGGAGAAAGGGATCCTTGAAAAGAGTTGTTTGTTGCTCTGAAAAAGACAACATTCGGTGATAGTCGAGGGAGGCCACTTTTGAATTTATTTAAATCTAAACTTATCGTTCTGCTGTTTAGCAACACATTTGACATGTTTCCATTAATAATCCAGTTGTCATGTATCCGTAGTTCTTCCACATGTGTTGCAAAGTCCCAAAACTTGTCTTTAGGTTCAAAAGAAATTGTTGAGTAGGCAATTTCTAAAATTTCAAGAGACGTTTGTGTATACAACCATGGAGGAAGCTTATTATTAGGACCCGTCATGTTTGTTAAAAAAAGTGCTTCAACTTGAAATGGAGGAACCCAAAGAGAATGAAAATCAACGATTAAGCCCGGAGATCCCATGGAAAGTTATTTCAACTTTGAGAGATTGACAAAATTTCATTCAGTCAATTGTCCTGTCAAGTGATTATCATCAAATTCTAGTGCCTTCAAGTTCAAGAGTTGTCCAAGACTTTCTGGAAGATTATCATTCAAGTAGTTTGAGTTAACAGTCAAGAAAGTCAAGGATGACATATTTCCCAAAGTTGAAGGAACAGGACCAGAAAATTTATTATTATGGACAAAAAGTGCTTGTAGATGTTCAAGTTGGCCAAGCCAATTTGGAATCGATCCACTCAGTCTATTGCGCATCAAATACAATCTTTTTATTTTTCGAAGATTCAATAAGCTCTTCGGGAGTTGCCCTTGAAAATAATTATAGCTCAAGTCGACATCTGTGAGATCGGTAAGATTAAATAACCAATGAGGCAAGAATTTAGTGCTAAAATTATTCAGAGAAAGACTAAGAACTTCAAGTGAAGTAAAATTGACAGCGGAAGATATGGATTGATGTTTTTGAGGAAACAACCGTCCAAGTGTAACTCTGTAAGTGAAGGAAGGAGAGTTGCTAATTGGAGCCAATCTATTTCTTTTTGAAAGCCAATGAAACTGAGGTGAAGATGTTTCAGAGAGGAAACACGAGAAAGCCAGTGAATATTATCAACATAAAGATTCTCATTGTCAGATAAATCAAGATAATGGAGATTAGAAGAATTTTGACATGAATGAGGATGATTGACAACAGAAATGTTATTACAATTTGTCATCTCATCCTCATAACCTTTTTGAATAATAGCTTGAAAGTCATTATTATTCAAATCCAAGTGATTTAGAAACTCAAGTTGAAGCAAAGATAGACTGAGATCACCTGATAGACAGTTTGATTTCTCATCATGACAACCACCAGGGGAGGATCTTGCATAACAAGGGAGACTGAGCTTAATGACTCTACCAGTGGTGTTGTGGCAATGAACTCCGGTCCATTCACAGCAATCTCGCTCATCGGTCCAATTGGAGAGGATGGCTGATGGATCAACAAGAGTGTGTTTGAAGTCCAAGAGAAGGTGGTGGTCTTTTTCGTTGCATTGTACCCTCAAAGTGTGCAAACCTTTGGGGAGCAAGAATGCAGATATTAGGAATCAATGAAGCAAAAGATTGGCAATATAGCTATAGGAGTGGAATGAGGTTTCCATGATCATTCACTCACGATATATGGTTAGATGGCGGCAAAGGATTGTCACCAATGCCACGTATTTATATGTCCCGATTGAGTTCGTCTTCATCACGTAATCCATGACGTAAGTCGCCTAAAGTGAATGTGAATTATAGTGTCAAGACTTGATCCTCCTGAATTGATTTTCCAACATGACAACTGTATTAATTAATTGTCTACCTTTATTTGCTTAATTTCCTTTTCCCTTTTGAACAACTATACCATTTCCTATTATAAGTCACTTATAAAAAAAAATCCTGACTAGGACCAAACTCTTTTTTCTTTTCTACAAGTGACCTATAACAGGTAGGGACCGGAGTGATACTTGAGAAGCAAATGGGAACAAGATGGCCTAGGATCATTAATGCAACTTTTGTGCCATGCCCCTCTTGTCCTGTTTATATATCTTAACAAACAAAAAATGTGACCTTATAACCTCTAATGACACCAAATTCCAACTTTAAGTTTTTCTTAAATGTGAAGTTGTGAGTATTGTGTATGTGAATTATGTAAAAAAAAAAGGATAAATTAATTTGTATTTTTTCAATTTATTTATTTATTTTACTAGACACAGGTATTTTTATCAAGTTGTGAGCTGTAATATCTTATTTATGTTATACTTGCGGTGCCAAATTTACACCAGCTCATAAATGCCCCAATAAGCAATTAATGATGCTCAGGAACAGATGATGACCTTGATGAAACATTTGAAGATGCTATCGATGACCCTGCAACTGAGGCTACTCTGCATCATCTCTCTATTTATGCCCTTCAGGGTACTCAAGGCCCTGCCACTATTCGCTTTACTGGTACAATTTATGGCACAGATGTTCAGATTTTGCTAGATGGCGGCAGTTCAGATACTTTTATTCACCCTCGTATTGTCAAGCATTTGCAATTACCCATTATACCTACTAATGAGTTACGGGTTTTGGGAGGGACTGGACACATCTTACGTAGCTCAGCACAAGTTTGTAACGTTCCAATTGTGATTGACGGTCACAAACTATCCTTTAATCTATTTGTCCTGCCGATTGCTGCTTTTAATGTTGTCATTGGAGCTGACCGGTTGGAAACATTGGGTCCACATATGGCCGACAAGGCGACAATAGTGCCCCTGTCATTAAATTTCTGAACGTGGGTACTTATATTACGTTGCGTGGCTTCCGTCGTCCTTATTACAGGTCTCAGGCTCACTTGCATCATTTAGTTCGTATTTCCTACATAGATGCTGCCGCTGAATTCTACTTGCTTGATTAGATTTCACACGATGCTCCAACTTTCGATATTGAGGGTTCACTTCCTTCAGAGTTACAGCAGCTCCTCTCTCGATTTCAATCTGTTTTGGCTTTGCCTCATGGCCTTCCATCGAGCCGGGGTCATGAACATTGGATTGATTTAATTTCAGGCACGTTTGCTACCAGTTAGTCAAAAGGCTGTGATTAAAGGTTTTTGGGCGTACTGGATTGAGTGTAGTTTTGTATTCTCAAGATACCCATACCAACTCAATCACAATGGAGTCGGCTATAACACAAAGTAAACGCATGTACTGAGGGGATAGAGAGAAAAGTGGTCAGAGGAAAAAAATTTCTGGAGCGTTTAGTTTTCCTGGAGAGATAGTGTATTAAAACACAATCCCACGTACTCTTCAACCATTCTCACCAAAGGTTCGGGAAAAAATTGTTCCCTTCTTTGTTTCAAATATTTGGAAAAAAGTACTGATAAAGGCCCAGAATATTACAAATAGATGTCTATAAAATTATGTATTTCATTTTGACCCCAAGCCGATGAGTTTAGGCCTAATCCACCAAGAGTGGATCAAGCTCATTTTCCAACAAAAACACAGCTTTTCGGACTCACTTGGGCTTATATGATTGGCTTGTGATGCGTTTGGATTAACCGATGCTCCAACTAATTTTCAAGCTTTGATGAATACTGTTTTTCGGCCATTCTTACGCCAATTTGTCCCCTCCCTTTTTTTTGGGTTCTTATTTACAGTAAAACTTGGGACTCTCACATGGAAAATATTGACTCATTTAGATTAGTTAAAAAATAGTTTTTATAATTTATGAAATAAGTATGTGAAAAAAAATTTATCTTAATTTACAGACAGTTTCAGTGGTTTCCAAACAGTAGGGCATCATTCGGTTGCTAAATTATCCAAAGTGTTCTTTCAGCCAACACCGGAACAATTAATTGGGGCACGTTGTTTCAGCCCCCGGTGTTGAGATGGACCCAAGTAAAATCAAGGCCATTCAGGATTGGTCCACTCCAGTCAATGTGTCCCAATTGGGTGGCTTCCTGGGCTTAACTGGTTACCATAGACGTTTTATTAAAAATTTTGCTCAACAAGCTGCACCCGTGACCCAATTGTTACGTAAAGATGGGTTTATTTGGTCCCCACAGGCCTAACTAGCTTTTGATGGGTTGAAAATGGCCCTCACCCAAGCCCTGATTCTGTCTTTACCCGACTTTGCTTGCCGCCTTTTGTTGGAAACCGATGCATCCAGTGTGGGTCTCGGCGTCGTTCTCAGTCAGAATAACCACCTTGTTGCCTTTTTCTCTAAGAAGCTATCACCTCGTATGCAAGTTCAGTTAGCCTATGCTCGAGAATTATATGCCATTGCTGAAGCAGTTTCCAAATTTCGTCATTATTTGCTGGGTCACCACTTCATTATTCATACCGATCATGAGAGCTTGCGTCACCTTGGTGACCAGATAATTCAGACACCAGAGTAACAAGCATGTCTTCCAAAGCTGCTCGGTTTTCGTTTTACCATTGAATATCGACCGGGAAAGCACAACCAAGCTGCAGATGCACTTCCACAGGTCTCCCTTATGGCTCTATCTTCGGTAACAAATTCTTTTATGGATTTCATTTACGAACAGCTTCGTTCCTCTTCTTTCCTACTGGAACTTAAGAAGAAAATTGAGGCCTTCATATTCTATCGAGCACAGTTTTGTTTATTATCGAAACCGCTTGTTGATTCCTTCGGATCAGCACGATTTGATTAAGCATATTTTACTGGAATTTCATTCCTTTGTTATCGGTGGTCATGCAAGGTCCCTTCAAACTTATCACCGAGTTGCCGAGTTGTTTTTTTTTTTTTTTTTGGCATAAGATGCGATAGGATATTAATTTCTTTGTCAAATCCTGCCACATATGTCAACAGGCCAAGGTTTCGGATATTCATTCGGCTGGTCTTTTGAACCCATTGCCTATTCCTAATCAAATTTGGGAGGATATAACAATGGATTTTATTACCGACCTCCCTGTTGTTCGTGGATTTGGTACGATAATGATTGTTATGGATCATTTATCTAAGTACGGGCACTTTGTACCCTTGCCACCTCATTTTTCTAGCACACAAGTAGTTGAAGCTTTTCTATATCTAACATAGTTAAGTTGCATGGTATACCGAAAATCTAGTGTCTGATCGGGATAAAGTCTTTACCAGTGGGTTTTGGAAACATCTTATGAAATTACAGGGCACTCAATTAAACTTCAGTACTGCTTATCATCCACGATGGACAATCAGAATTTTTGAATAAATGTTTGAAAATGTATCTACGTTGCTTTGTTCTTGACTATCCAAAGAAATGGTTATCTTTTCTTCCTTGGACGGAATTTTGGTATAATTCTTCTTTTCATCACTCCACAGGATTGACCCCTTTTAAGATAGTTTATGGTAGGGATCCCCCTCCCTTACTACACCACTCTTCTCTTGATGATACTCCTTGGGATGTTCATCAACAACTGGAGCAACGAGATGAACTTTTACAAGTTCTCAAACTGAATATCATGAAAGCTCAGAGTCGAATGAAGTGTTTTGCTGATCTTTAACGTACAGAGGTTGAATTTCAGGTTGGAGACCAGGTTCTGGTGAAACTCCAACCTTATAGTCAACATTCGGTTCAACTTCGAAAATATCATAAACTGTCTCTTCAATATTTCGGGCCTTTTGAGATTACAGAGTGTGGGCAACGTGGCTTATCTGTTGGCTCTTCCTGATTGCACAAGAATACACCCAGTCTTTCATGTTTCTATGTTAAAAAAAATAAGTGGGGGACTTGCCAGAGCAGTCTTATCTGCCATTACCTTTGCTTTATGTTCCTGAAGGGTCCATTTGTCAACTAATTGATGTCTTTGCAGTGCGAACAGGACAACAAGGTCAAGACCATATTCAACAGATCCTAGTTAAATGGGATGGGTCCATTCAACCTACTTGGGAAGACATTAATGTTATTCGCTCGCACTATCCTCACTTCGACCTTGAGGACAAGGTCTGTTCTACTGGAAGGGGTATTGTAACACGTCCAAATGAATTGGTCTCAGGATCCATGAGCAGAGGAGGCCCAAATCAGGAGAAGTGAAAGGATAAAGAGAAGGGCCTGAAAGCTGCGAGAATTGGTTGAAGCAGCATAGTATAAAGGGACAAATACGGTTAGGGAGAAGGGTGTGATATGATTTTCGTGATTCTCTTCCTACTGTGCGTTATTCTTCTGTATCTTCTCTCTTCCCTTTGCTTTCTGCTTTTCCTTCTTCACTTTCTAAATATCTGTAGTAACCGATCCTTCTCTGTATATTTTATAGCTTGTGACTGTGAAGATTTGGCTATTTTATCTGAATATAGAGAGGATTATTCCATATTTCTTACATTTGTTTGCGTTATAATTTTCTAACGTGACAGAGTGTGATAAAATATCCTAGATAATGGCTTTTTATCAGATTTATATTTAAGCATGAATTATAAGTATTTTGATGAAAAATAATTTAATGCAATAGACCAAATAGACAAGTTCTCATACAAATGGCTAAAACAAAGTTATCGAAAAACAAGAATATCAACTTTATAGGACAAGTTTAGGGAAGCACATTGTTTTTCTCAGAATCTAATTTCTCTTTTCTTCTTAGAATTTCATCTATATCTTTAGATAAAAAATAAATAGTTCAAATTTAATCATTTTTAAAAATATTATTATAATATTTATAGATTAATTTTTTTTAATTTGGTTTGTATTACAGTTATAAATTGAGCAATTAAGTTTTAAAATTTAAAATTTATCTATTTATATTTAAATTAATAGTTTTAAAAAATATTAAATCTAAACCATTCATTTTTTTAATTTGATGGTGAAACTGGATTCTGAGAAAAAATGTAAAAAAAAAAAAAAGACTATGAAAGAACTCAAATCCCAATTTTAGTGGGAAAAAATTCTTTATTTTGTAGCTAGAGTAAGTATTACATATTTAAAACACAATGATTGATATTTATGATGATTGCTTAAGTCAACAGCAAAGTCTTCTTTCCCAGTAATAGGGTTATAGTCAAAGTCTTTCAATTGAATATGAAGGCTAGGCTTTGATATCCACCGCTCATCCTTTATTTCCACATTAAAGTGTATGACACTTATGTTTTGCTTTCACACGATCTTGAATGAAATCCTTTTCAGCGGCCATAAAAATTGACAGATTCAACCAGTAGTGAGGTGCTGAGATCTGAGTCAATCTTACTAATTACTCCTCTAATCCTATACTATTTATAAGGTGGAGGGAGAAGTTTTTTGTACTCATTTTTGTCTTTTTATAGGTATTTTTTTTTGGTTAGTCATTTTTCTATGAAAATTTTTCCTTATATCTTTAAATTTAAATTATATTTTTTTCTACTCTTATTAAATATAAATATTTATATTAATTATCTATCATTTATCATTAATTCTCTTTCATTTATTCATCTATTACACATTCTCTCTCATATTTTATACTCATATTTGTTACTCGTTCTTTCTTCTATACTTTTTTCATAAATAGGGGCATATTTAGAATAAACATGACATTTTTGACAAATTTATTATTTTCAACTAATCTTAACCACCAGTTCGTTTTATGAAATAAGGATAAAAGTTGCTTATTAAAAGAACCCGGGAGTATGGTCCTATTTAGAAGCTAAGTCACATAATTAAATTGTTTATATGAATTTATAATTTTACCATTCATTTATTATCACGTAGACTTTATACTTTTGGGGAGAGTGTATATTACATTGAGATAAATTTGAAATGTTATTAAAATTTAATACAAAGTTAATGAGATTTTATATTTCTTTTGATTCTAATTAAATATGTTGGAAGTAACTTATAAATAAGATTAGTAGAGTATCTTATATGTCCTATAAGACGTTTTTAGAGTAAATTCCGAAAGGAAGAAACTTAAAGTGAAGTTCTTTATACCTATTATATCAATTCTCCAATATCGCATGGCCATTTTGTTCTATTTATTTTATGTAGAGTTATAGTTAAATAATAATATTTTAAAAATATGATACATGACCATATGTAATTGGAGAATTTGACATAATTGATATAAACAAATCGACATAAGTATTATGGTTAATAAATGGTGAACTTATCATGAAATTTTTTCCTAGGGATGAGATTTTATTCCTTTTAAATTGTTTTAGTCTTATTTATAAGAGCTCAATGACCAAATTATGTGATTTAAAAAATGGTTAAAATTAGTTTAAAATAATAAATATGTTTAAAATAATTTTTTTAAGTATACTAATATTTATGAGGGGCAAGTAAGAGAGAGAAATAAAATAAATATAGGTATCATCAACCTTTTAATTAATGCAATAGATATAGTAAATGAGGGTTAAAAATAAAAAAAAAATCATTAAATATTCAAACAACTATTTTTAAGCTCTTATAAAATAAATTAAGACAATTTAAATTTTAGACTCTTATAAAAAATATTGAAGGGGGTAAAGTTTTTCTCGGAAATTTCCTTCATTTTAAAATTTCAAGTTAGTACAGTTGGTCTTGAAAACAAAAATGGAAGTTTACCACGTGCCCGTTGGGACCGCCAATGCAAAATACCAAGACTCGATCATGCATGTCAATGTAACAATCCGTCGTCAACGCCAGCTAAAGGCAGAAGTCAACCAGGACTTCTAATAGTAATACTCGGGATTTAATTATATATATAGAGACTGAGCAACTTGAAGGTGATAAGTGATAACCATAATTATATTTTACCCATGTGTTCAATAATACCAGCTACTAATTCCCATTTGCAATTAATTTAATTTTATATCTCACTCTCTATATATAGTCAATCTCCCTTCACTCACAACTTCATTGTGACTTGTAGGCAAATCAGAGAGACACACAAAACTGTTCATCTTCGTCGTCACCACCATGTCTCGCCGTTTACTGGGAAATTTCTCGCCGGAAAATCTGACTCGAGTCCTCAACTTCATTCCACGCTCAGAACAATCCTTGATCCAGTCAGTACTTTTAGCTTTCTGCTTCAATACTCCTCTCTCTCTCTTCTTCCTCTAATCATTTTTTTCCAGAGATTCTCATTAACCATCAGAATATAATCTAACTAGCTTTCTCATTCTCTGATCTTCTTTTCTCTTTTAAAATGTTTGTTTTTGGATCAGACTTCGCGGTGGACATAGCTATAGAAGACCAGGCCCCACCCGAGGACCACCTCCTCAACATAACTCCACCACCATGAGCGCTTCGCCGGCAAACTCAACAACGAAGGAGCCAACGAAGGAAACTACTAAGGCTCAAGTCAACGGTAGCTATATATAATCGAACTAGCTTTCTCATTCTCTGATCTTCTTTTCTCTTTTAAAATGTTTGTTTTTGGATCAGACTTCGCGGTGGACGTAGCTATAGAAGACCAGACCCACCCAAGGGCAACTCCTCAACATAACTCCATCACCATGAGCGCTTCGCCGGCAAACTCAACAACAAAGGAGCAAACGAAGGAAACTACCAAGGCTCAAGCCAACGGTAGCTAATTGATCATCCAAGTGTGGACTTACAGTTATAGTATTATTAAGCATGTAGTTCTCTTTTCTTTTTTCTTTTTTTTAAGCCAGGATCCATAAATAATTGTAATGATTGGAGTTTTGATCTGTTTTGTTATTTGGTTTTAGTTAGAAAATGCATCGTGCTTTTGTTTAAGACTGAGATCAGATTGGGTGCTTGTAAAATTCTCCTAGCAACAATTAAATAAATATATGAAAGAAATTATATAGGATATATAGTAACAATCAAAATTATTAACCCAGAAAACCCCCCAATCCTCAATGTAAAGGTAAAAATTGCGAGTCGTCAAGACCAATAAAATCAGCTCCATTGTAATCAAAATAATATATAGTCTCAATTAGGTATGCATACAAATGCAAATAGCTGGTTAAACAAAACTGAAAAACACCAAAAAAAAAAAGATTGTAGGGTGAACTGAATCACTCTCACATCATGTGGCGAGTTGACAATTTAATAGTTGAAAATGACGAATTTGATATTTCAAAATTACCTGACCAAATTTCAGCCCAATCTAGCGATTAATAAATCCACAAATATGATTTTATATGTGAAGATAATTTTCTCTCTTCTCTCTTAAATAGCCACTCTTCCACCTCAAATAAGACCTCACACTCTTACCCTAACCTGACTCCTCTCTACTTTAATTAGTGAAACATAAATGGGTTTCTTTAGAAAGGAGCTAGCTCACACCCAACAATTCTTGCAATCCTTTACTTCTAGAATCTTAAGTGAATTTTGTTCATATTCTTATTCAAATAGTGAAAGGAAAAAGGGAAAAAGGGATTTGTGGCAAGTTATATATAATGAAGGTAACAACAACGCAGTCAAAGATTTTTGCACACTCGGTAAGCTTATTAATAATATGGTATATTTAAAATAAAAATACATATATAATGTTATTCTTAATGAAATGAAGATTGATCCAATTAAGAAATATCAAATCTCATTTCATGAATTAATAGTGTATGTTCGAACGTTGTTTTTAATGTGAAAATATCATTATTAAATACTCCCTCCGATCCCCCTTAATTTTAGGTATTCTTTAAAAGCATTTTTCGAGCTATGAGAACCCAAGAAAAGGTTGGAGTAATTGATAGGTATCTTTGTAGGAATTTTGTTGACCTATGAAGCCTACCTGATCTTAATGAGTTTTTTTGGGCCAATTTCTTAACGAGTTTTCGAAACCCAATGAATCAAAACTTTTAATTACCGATAAAAAAAATTTATTTTTGATTGTTTATGGACATTTTCTAAGTGACTCTTTATTTTATTTTTTATTCATTTTTTATGATAAAAATCATATTAGATTATTGTTTATGGATGTTATCAGCACGAGTTCACTTAGAAGGCCTATAGTTTAATTTTCTATTTCTTCTACTTTCTAACTTTCTCACTTCCATATTATATTTTATGATGTTTATTATTTTTCTTTTATCTAGGATAATCTAAGCCATTATATAGAATTAAAGAGACTTTTGTACTAATTTTTTTATACATCGAGTACCATGACTAAGATTGGAGATTTTTGTTGCTTTTTTATCCTTCACAAGTTTTTTTTAAACTTTTATTTATCATTTTTGGGGAATTTCTTATTATGTAAAATTTATATTTCTCTATTTTTTATATTATTGTATTTCTTACATTTTATGTTGTTTTATTATGTTATTTCATTTTATTTATGTTTCATTTATTTATTTACTTATTTAATATTTATATCTCTTTATTTTATTTACATTTTATGTTATATATATTATTGTTTATGTTTCTTCATTTTATGTTATTTATTTCATGTTTTATTGTTACTTTATTTACATTTCATTTATTTATATTAATATATTATTGTATCATTATGTCAATATTTTATTTTCATTTGTTTATTATTACGTTAATATATAATAGTATTATTTATGGCCATATAATATGATCTATATGATCGTGGGCTTATCCATTGCTTATATTTGATTATAAATTTGGATTTATTTAATTTATTTTGTAGTATTTTAATTTTATCAAAATGCCAGAAGTCATAATATTCTTAATTTTGTGATCAGATAACCAGAAGTCATATCACTTTTGTAATAGTTCTTATATGAAAGAACGCTATTGGTTTCATTAAATAGCATGATTGACAAGAAATACTTTGACACTTTGATGATCTAATTGTTACAAATATCAATGCATTGAAGGTTAAAGGTTCAAATATTAAACTAAATAAAAAAAAACTTTTTAGCTTTGCAAGATTTTTGCTATGGTCCTGAAGACCAATATTTAGAGAAATTGATTATGTGCTATTGAAAGCAAACAATATGCCTATAAGAGTGAAAATGAACATGATCACATTACGTTAGTGGAATTGATAGTTGAAAGCCAAAAATACTTTGTTTTGGCTATTGAACCATAGTCTTGGAAATAATAACATTTCTAAGGTCATTAAAATCATAAGCAAATGTTTTACTATGACTATAAATCATATGGATAGAAAAAATGGTATAATATGTTTAGAAGTCATATAGACTAATATGTATCAATTTATTGAAAGTAAAGATCAAAATGGTTGTGAAGTCAAAAAGACCATGAGATATTGTGAAAAATACCAAAAGTAGTTATGATGCTTAAAGTAAAAGTTGTGGAGAAAGATGACCAACTTGTAAAGCTAAAAAAAACAAAATAATTGTAAGCCCTAAAGGCCATATGATTTTGATTTTGATTAGTGTTTAGATTTAAATTTAAATTTATTGTGATTAATTTGTGAGAGAAATTATTATTTGATATTGCAATATCGACAAGTGTTCATGAGTAATCTATAAAATCAAATAGACAAAAAAAAAGTAATTATTAGTCATTTTAAAATTTCAATATAGTGCCAATTTATTTACAAATTTAAACATTATTCATAATTATTGATATTTTGATTTCATGGCCTTTTAGAATTCTACCTTATGATTATTATCACTATGCCATATAACTCCCAATTGAAATGGTTTCTTGTATTTATTCATATAACCTTCAATTATACAATTAAGTTGTTTAATTCTCCTTTTTTTTTATCTCTAATCGTACAATTTACTTGTAATTTTAAATATATAGTATATGTAAATATTATTCATACATCAATGGAATTTGCTATATCAAACCTACCACTATTTTCTTTTTTGGGACTTGTACTTCTCTGTTGGACCATAGATTTCCCAACAAACACTCAACTCATATACCTCAACATCAAAGTAATTTCTTTCATTATTAGTTATACTTTTCATTTTAACTTTGTCTACTATCTCTTTTCTCCTTTTGAGCATGTAAAGATTTTCTTAGTTCTCAAACGTTTTATTATTGAAATGCATACAAATCCTCTATAATTTGTATTTTATGTTGATATTAGTAAGTTATTGTCTTATTTCCTAATTTATTGTATTGTCATTTCTTCTATTTCTTAGCATTCTCATATGATATGTGCAAGTTTCATTTATTAATCATGATATAATATATAATATAATGGTATATATTGGAATCAAATTAGTTTTATGTGAGAATTGTAAAAACAAAAAAAAAATCATATATCATATTTGAATTTAAGAGAATGAGAATTTATTTAATTTTATGAGAAAATTCATTATGAATAGTTTATGATTTGTTAGACAAAACCATTTTTTGTAATGTACGTGAACTATATATATGGTGCAAGTCAAATTTATGGATGATCAAATAGTAGGGAATATTTGAAAAAAGACTATGTATATCATAATTATTCATTATTTTATAGTATAATGTATTTGTCTTTACATTTCTCTCAAATTAATTTTAGCCCCTAAACATCACAAATCATTGCAATAAGATCTTTATGTATTTTGATTATGGATCTCCTCATATTTCTTTATGTAGTGAAAAATTCTAAACATTTCATACTTTGAATATGCATCAAAAGAGGAAAATTGAAGTATATTATTATTAATGAGTAATGAAGTTATATAAAAATATGATAATATATTAGATCCTGAGGAACATACATGTAACAAAATCGATAAAGTTTCTAGAGAACTAACATAGATTTCTCTTCATTCAATGGGAGGAAGAAGAATTGATCATGAAAAGATAACCCATAAATTTAAATCAGAGTTTCACTTTGTTTAAAGGTCTAAGTGATAGCCCAATAGATTAAAATTTATTTTTACGTAAGGTATGAAGTAATTGACCTTTCAAGTGAAAGATAAATTATTGAGTTATTATATACTGATTTGTATTTGAAATATAGAAATAAAAAATGTGTATTTATATGACTTACACTTGAGGGGAAGATTGTTAGAATATAAGTGTGAGTTAATATTGAAATGTTGTACTCATATAATTCCTCACAAAGCCTAATTAATTTCCTAAAAATGGATGTCAAATTAAGATTTTATATCAATATGATATGAAAGTTGTAAGGTTTAATGTTGGTAAAGAAACATGATATAGTAAATCAGAAGTTTACTAATCCAAACAAATTTATTGTTGGCATGACTTGTTTGATCATTAGAGTTATATATATGATGCAACAAATTATAAAATATTATGTATTGATATCCATTGAAAAATCAGAAGATTCTTCATGAGTAGCCAACACATTATATAATTCAAGAATTATGATGTGCTATATGTTTTTAAAGAAAATTGATTATGAGAATATCATTATTTATGATTTGGAATGGATCTCCAAATTTCTAGAAATAAATCAAACTAAAATATATGGGCCCATTCAAATAGCATGTAAATCATATAAATGTTCAATAATTTTGATAGATGCATCTATAGGATGATTACATGTGATATTACTATTAATTTACAACCTGAAGATTGCAAGAATATTTGAATAAATTATCATGTTAAGCGTAATTTTCAGATTATACGATTCATTCATTGAAGCCTCCATAAATAGTTAGACTAATACTTATGAGAACAAAATTTCTACTTCAGTGTTGGCATATTTGATCTTATATATTGCAACATTTATACTAACTAACAGAATTCTCCTGATAAAATTGGCTTTTCGTCAGGAGTCAGGTATATTCTATCTTAAAAAGTTTGAATGTGCATTCCTATTGTTCCACCATAATGTACATAGATGGATATTTGAAGGAAATTGAGATAAATGTTGGGTAAGAACTTTCTTCTTCTTGTTTGTCTCTAAATGAAACAAAAGAATGTTTATAATTGAAACACATGGATTTAGGAGACTTCTACTATATGATTAGTCGATTGTCATTTGACAAAGTTTTCCTAACATGAGGTGAAGAAATTGAATAGCTCGAAAAGAGAACAAAAGGAATGCATTATTACTATCAAGTATAGATCTTCGAATATAGCAATATGAACCAGAAGTTTATTAGGCTTTGAATTCATGAAATATTGCATAAAATCTACCAGATATAATTACTGACCTAAATGAGAATTATTAAATCTCATATTTCAGCTGAAAATGCTCTACTCAGCATGAATGAAAGTGAGACATGCCTAAAGCATGAGAGAATAATCAGTTTTAAAAGAAAAGAGAAAGGACCAAATAAATAAGATGATCATATTAAGGGGGAAACTACTCTAAAAGAGGTTAAGACGTAGCTAATTGCAAAAAAACCTCAAAAGAGGTTTAGGTACCTGAAAGTAATAAAGAGATATCAATAAATTATGTCACAACAAGAAAAATGAAACTAAAAAGATAAAGTTGTCGGCAATAGTTTTAGTAACAATCTCCCTGTAACATCCCAAAATTTAAAGTAAGGATTAATTTATGGAAACTAGATAGTAAGCTCAATTTTGGAACCTACAAAATTTAAGGAAACTTAAATTTGACAAAGGGAAAAATTAGAACCTAGTGTGTGTGTAATTAATAGGATAAAAATATACCTATATGTATTTAAAAAAAATTGACTAACACAAGAGACACATATACACATAACAGGTGGCTTTCTTCTTTGGATGCATGAGAAGACACACGTACTCCTTCTCTTCTCTTCTTTCTCTCCTCATTTGCACAACACAACATACACCTATTCTCTTCCTTTTCTCTCATTGGTACACAACACACACACACATTCTCTTCTCATTTGACCAGCATACAACACACATACGTACAGCTCACAAACTCCCTCCTTTCAACATTATTGCCTCAGCTTGATACCTCTCAGTAGAGGGATAAATATTCTCATAGAACTCGCTAGTCTGACCAAAAACACAGAAAACATAGCAGAAAAACTAAGAGAGAGAGAGAGGAAGAACAAGCTCCAAATCTCACACACAATATCATAAACGTATTTAGGTAAGTTTTTTCTACTTTAAACTTGGATTTCCATTGGATTTGTGGCTGTTTTCTGGGTTGTTTTGCTGCTGGAATCAAGAGAAGTCACCAAAAACGTTTTGCACGGTAAAATACCAAAACCAGCAAGTTTGTGTCCGTTTTGCATGAGATTTTCGATTCCTTTTCTTCTGTAAACACGTCCCAAAACTCAAGGAACATGTTTAGGAGTATGTAGAGTCAAAATCTTTGAGATTAGAGTCCAAAATCATGGTTGCATGTGAGTTTTATCAACTCTGTTTTGGTCACCGGAAAATAGAGTTTTTATTGGAAACTTTCAGAAGCTCAAACGGAGGCTACAGATGGATTTTTCATCTGATTCTTTTTTATATGAAAATTTTAGGATGTGTAGTATGAAATAGAATCAAGAAGAGCTCAATTTGGTGTCAAAACGAATAAGTTATTAATTTTTGAAGTTAGACTGTCAAAACTAACGTTTATCTGAGTCAGTCAGTTTCGTGTGACTTTATGACCAACCAAATCACATCCATTATTTACGAAAATTTATAGGGAGATAGTAGACATAACAAGATTTAAAATGAGTGGTAGAATGCATCATTTGGATATTTGTAGAGGAAGTTATGATTTTTGAAATATGGGTTTAGAAACTGGTGCAATCCTGAACATCCAGATTCTAGTAGTTGATTTCATGGTGTTTTTGAATTATGTAATCTTTCCCAATGGCCATGAAAATTTCCATAATTGAAGTACATAGTCTTAGATTTAATTTGATATATATTTTGTGTTAATTGGATTAGTATACTAAGATATATGAATTTTTGAAGTCAGTTGCTCTCAAACTGTGTTTCTGGAAAACAGTTTGTTTGTGTCGAACGTTTGGAAAATCAAACCTTGCCAAAAAATTATGAAACTTTCCAGATTTAAAGTAGACATTCATATATTGAATTTTACGGGTAGAACATAATTTTTGGACAAGTATATTAGGAGATATAGATTTTCAAAGTCATGCTATGTTTCTGGAGACTAATCTGGAATAGGGATATTTCGGGAAATTCTGGGAGTAATATGGTAAATCTGGGTAGATTTAGATATTTTTCCATGAAAATATATTTTAATAGCTTCATTTAGGCTTTGGACCCAGTCAATTTCGATTTTTCTAGAATTAGTTATGATTTTTCAAAGTTAACTGAAAAATCTGCCAATTTGTTAAAGAATAGTAAAATTACACTATGCAAAATTATATAGTGTATAAGCCACTGAAACTGAGATAATCAGCAGAATATGATTAAAGATAGTAGTAATACAAGTAATAACCAATTACTTGTTAATTTTAATATATAGGAACTGGTAAAAGCCCGAGCTGAAGAAAAAGTTTTGGATAAACAGTTGGACTGGAAAAGGACCCAGGTAGTAATTCTTTCATTCATGCACTATGTGATTATTTATATGTTGTGTATTCCATTTTCTGTAACATGACAGTGCCTGTGGCACAACACGCGAATAAGCCAGGGTCTAAACATATCGTTTGACCATGGACACGAGTTTAGCCGGGGTTGCAAACAATCGTTTGGCCTTGGACAGTATGCATACAACATGAGTTAGCATTTTACATATCATGGTGCATTGCATATTTATTTATCGCATTTTATATGATTGATTGTATATTACTACTGAGATTCATTCGAATCTCACCATTTTTCAACATCTAAAAATATTCCAGCAAAGGACAGCGGCTCTAAGGGCAAAAACGTAATTACTGGTGATTGAAGGTCCGGTCCTAGCCAGGAGTTACATCTGATTATCTTTAGTTGTGGAATTTATTTCTTTTGTACTCTGTATATATTTTCAACCTATATGAGAATTTTCTGTAATATCAGTAAGTACTTATTATCAGTATAGTTTCACTATTTCTGTATGCCATCTGAACTACGCATTTATTATATAGCGAATATAAGAATATTAAGGGGTTTGACACTCACGTGATCAAATGAGGATTTTATATATAAATATGTCTGTAGTAAAAAAGAAGTGATTGACTAATTGAAAAAGGAGACAAGACGCAATGAAAAATGTTCTTTCAATAAGTGAAATTTATAGACATGTAATCCAAAACATTTGAAATATAAAGTTATTTGTGATATATAAATATTCATGTGAAAATATAGATTTTCACAAGGTCTAATGATGATTATGATGAGGTACAACATTTGGTGGTAGATACAATAATTGTTGCATATATTATTAGTCTGGCAGTATATGCAAACAAAATAATGCATATATTAAATATCATTATATATAGCATATGCATATGGATAGTGAATATTACATGAGAATTCTTGAAAGGATTCAAAATGTTGAAAGGATGTCTAAGAAAAGTATTCAGTATATAAAATGTTACATGGATTAAAACGATTTAAGTATATATATAATTGATTGAAAGATATATTGAAAAATGAATAATTTTACATATCAAGTTATTGGAAACCTTAATGATTTCAAAATCATATATTTTTGCTATGATGATTTTGTTTTCAAAAATTTATTTAATTCAATGGTCTATAAATATCACATATTTATTAATATTTACATCATGCTAATATTATAGTTATTATGTTCTTTATACTAAAATCAAGATGTTGCAAGTACACTATAGATACTATGAAATTGAGATTTTGTGTGATAGTTCTATGAAACTATTTTATAAGTACATTTTGTTCATACCAAATTAAACACGTGGATAGAAGAAATATCATGGTGATTTTCATGATAATTTTCTTTTATTATTTCTACAATGCATAGAGGCAAGTGGGGAATATATTGATATTTAACATATCTAAAAGATATGATAGATAATTATGTTTTAGTAGCATATGATTTGATGACAATGCATTATGCATAGTTTAGATAAAAAGGACATCAATTGCTTGAAAAATCATTGATGATAGTTGAAATTGAGAAATCAGTATATTGTCTTGAGATATGACAATTTAATCACAATAAGTGATGTTGCTACTAGAGGGAGTAAAGATCATATTGTACTCTTTCTTAATCAAGGTTTTGTTCCACCGGGTTTTCCTGGTAAGGTTTTAATGAGGCAACTTCAACATGTATTGTGTACTTTTTTTCCTTCACTAAGTTTTTATCCAATTGGGTTTTTCCTAGTAAGGTTTTAATGAGACGCAATATTTGTTCATAGACATCCAAAGGGGAGTGTTGCAAATATTATATTATATGGATGTCCATAAACTATCCAACTCTTGGCCTTTCATATGTCCTTCACTCCATAACCTCTCACTCTTAGGATTTCATGTGTTTAATGCTATAACCTTATAACTTCCCCAATGAATGGTTTGTGGGAGTTTCTTATGATTAATACCATTATGCTTATCTTTATTTCCTTTCCTTGTAACCATATGTATAGAATTCAATGGTTAGAGGCCTATATATAGGCCATGTATAATGTATTGGCACTAACAATGAAGTAAATGACAGCTCTCCAACTTTCTTTCAATATTCTTTATCTCCCTCATATCAATCTCTTGTACTTTTCTTATTTTCATAACAATTTGATAATTTTCTTACAAGCTACTTTTTATTTTATTGGTAATTTAATTACTTTAAATCTCTTTTGCATATGGTCAATTTTAAAAGTTCAATAAGTTGTTACCACCAAATGGAGTCCAACCTGGGTTCTTTAGAAAAGCAAATTTTGTGGAGGTCTACTATTTCAAGTGCATGCATCATTTTATCTGAAGCTTTATAAGTATCATATTATTACTAACCTCACAAATAATGACTGATTCATATTTCAAACATTTACTATTTAAGTCGTCACATCGGAAATTAATAGTTCCAAACTTGTTCACACTTACCTACCTCTTTTGGTTTACATGGAATCAAATTTAATTTGTCATTAGTCAAACTCAATAATTTAACGTAATGACGACGTAGATATTAATCTTTGGACTTGTACTAATTAATAAAACAAGAGATAAGAGAGAGAGAGAGAGAGAGAGAGAGAGAGAGAGAGAGAGAGAGAGAGAGAGAGAGAGAGAGAGAGAGAGAGAGAGAGAGAGAGAGAGAGAGAGAGAGAGAGAGAGAGAGAGTGTGTGTGTGTGTGTGTGTGTGTCATTTGAATCAAAATTTTACACATACCAAATTTATGTCTCACAAAACTGGAGAGCCTTAGCGGTGCTCTCTGGATTTCACTTGGTTCTTTTAAAAGATTTTAGTTTATTTATTTCTTATTATATAGAATAGCTTTTTACTGCTTTCTTTACTTTAAAAAAAAAAAATTGGATAGCTATTGTCTAGAAGAGACGACAAATGGTTATGTACAGGAGAGGATATCTTCATGAATGGATCACCAAAATGATATAAAGTTAAAGGGAATATTCCACCAAAAAGAAACACAACATTATAGATAAGGACAATTTCTTCCACTAGGTCTATTGTTGAGATTTTAAAACTGCGCCATCACCAAATTTTTTTTAAAGGGATAAAAGTGATTATAAATTTTTAAAATAAGTGTAAAAATATACATTGATCGTTAGTCTGAATTTTTTTTCTTGTCTTACTGAAAGTGGGGTCATGGAGGATATGGCATGGATATGTTGGAGATACAACATGAAAGAATAAGTTGCTGACTGGGCAAGGAATTAAAGCTGATGAATAAGAAAGTTGTATGGAAAATTATATCATAATAAAAAATTAGTAATATAATATATAGGGTTAAAAAATATTTTTGTCTTGGAAATTTTTGTGAAGGAGCGTTAGATGTCAAACCCCTTAACACTTTGATATTTGTAGAGTAATAAATGCATAGTTCAGAGGGCACACAGAAATAGCGGAAATATACTGATAATAAGTGCTTGTTTATATTACAGACAATTCCCATAGGGTCTTAAAAATATAAACAAAATCCAAAGAAATAAATATTACAACTAAAGATAACCAACTGTACTCCGTTAGAACCGGACCTTCAATCACCGGTAATTATTGTTTTGCCCTTAGAGCCGCTACCTTCTGCTGGAATATTTTTAAATATTGAAAAAGGGTGAGATTCGAATGAATCTCAGTAGTAACATACAATCCGACATATAAAATGTAAAAATAGATATGCAATGCACCATGTTATGTAAGATGAAAATGCTGTGTGTACACTGTCCGAGGCCAAATGACTGTTTGCAACCCCAGCTTAATTTTGCGCCTCCGTTGGGTCCTAGACCACAACTAAGCTAATATGCGTGTCCCAGACACTGTGCTCATATTACAAAAAATGGCATACATAACATATAAATAATCACATAGTGTATGAAAGAAAGAGTTACTACCTGGGTCCTTTTTCAGTCCGATTCTTATCCAAAACTTTTAACCAGCTCGGGCTATTACCAATTCCTATAAATTAAAGTTAACAAGTAATTGGTTATTACTTGCATTACTACTGTTTTAACCATATTCTAGTGGTTATCTCAGTTTCAGTGATTTCTGCATAGTATAATTCTCCACAATACAACTTTCACTATTTTTCATAAAACTGGCAGATTTTTCAGTCAACTTTGAAAAATCAGAATTAAATCTAGAAAATTTCAAATTGATTGGTTTCAAAGCCTATGTGAAGCTATTTAAATTTATTTTAATATAAAAAATACTTATATCTGATCTATGATAACACAATATTCCCAGAAATTTGCCAAACCTCCCCTATTCCAAATTTTCTTCCAGAAATAAACTCAACTTTGAAAATTCATATCATCTAATGTACAAGCTCAAAAATTGTGATCCACCTATGAAATTAAATATCTTAATGTATACTGTAAATCTGAAAATTTTCATAATTTTTGGTAATGTGTTGGTTTTCCAAAATTTCGCCACATCTAATCTTCCTTCTAGAAACATAATCTGGTAGTACTTAAATTCAAAATTTCATAACTAAATCTACAAAATTCCAAATAGAGTGGTTCAAAATTCTGTGTGACCCTATTTAAGTATAATTTAAGGAAAAAATACATACTATTAGAGATTACATGCCTAAAGTTCCAGAATTTACAATTAATACAACTATGCCAGAATTTGTTCCAGATTCAGTGCTTAAGCTTCACAAATTCATTTCTTACAATATACTAATCCAAATGGTACATATTATATATCAAATTAAAGCTCCTTATGTCTATGTTATGTCTGTAAAGGTTCATAATTTTTGGACCAGTTTTAACTAACGAAATGAATTTTATAACCAAAATGATTCCAGAAAACTAACCGAACAACATCTCCTCTTAATTTCTAAAAAATCCTGATTTATACATAATCATCCAAAAATTACAACCACATGTATTCTCACACAATTTTTCATGTAGAATCTTTTGGTGATATCAAATTTATCAAATTCTTACTCCTTGTATATCTACACCTTATTCTGACCATAAATAATAGCAACTTAATTTCAAAATCACTCAACTTCCAACAACTATAAATCCTCATAAACAACCCAAACCAACTGTATAACAATAGAAAAAGATATAAAAGACTTACCTAAATAATATTCAAGGCTTGCCTATGGTGACTGACTTCTCCTTCTTCCACTTCTCCGGCAATTATTCTCACCTTAGTCTTCCTTCTCTCTTACTCACGTCTCTCTCTCTCTCTCTCTCTCTATATTTTCTACTTCTCTAGTCTTCTATGTGACTTGACCGAATGGAATGGAAAAATGAGAAGTGTGTGTATGTTGCCTTGTATTTATAGTGGAAGGATATGTATTTGTTTATTAAATAAATGTGTGTGTGTGTCATGAGGTGTTTATTTTAATGGTTGTGTGTGTAGTGTGGGAAGTGTGTGCCATGAGTGATGTGTGAAGAGCATGTGAAGCAAGTGTGGCATGTGAAGCATGGGTGGCATGGGAAGCATGGATGGCATGGAAAGCATGGTAAGTATGGGTGTGTTTTTAACAATATATTTATATAGGTATATTTTTATCCTATTAATAATACACACTGAGCCTTGATTTTGTCTAATTTAAGATTTCCTTAGATTTTATAGATTCTATAATTTAGCTTATTATCTAACTCCCATAAATTAATCATTGGACTTAAAATAATTTCTTAAAAATTTCCAAGCCAATTTATGACTATTAATTGTTGTTCCTCGATTTTTCAGGAAAATAAGCATTTAATTCGCAAAATAAATTTTGGGATGTTACAATTCTCCCCCCGTAAAATAAATTTCGTCCTCGAAATTTGTTACATTCATAGAGACATAAATTCGGGGTAACGTCTCTTCATGTCTTCTTTAGCTTCCCAAGTTGCTTCTCTAGAAGATAACCCTTTCCATACTACTTTGATGAATGGGATACTCCTGTGTCTCAGTTGTTTTTCCTGCCTATCAATGATTCGATCAAGCATGACCTCATACGTCATATTATCTCGTACGTCTACCTCTTCGTATTTGACCACATGCTCTGGATCGGGTTGATACTTCTTCAACTGAGAGACATGGAAGACATCATGTAATTTACTCAAATTTGGGGGCAAAGCTATTTGATATGCTACTGGCCCAATCCTTGATAAAATTTCAAATGGACCAATATACCTAGAACTTAGCTTCTTTACCTTTAATGCCCTGCCAATACCGGTGATAGGCGAAACCTTCATGAACACATGATCTCCGACCTTAAACTCTAAAGGTTTCCGTCTTTTGTCTGCATAACTCTTTTGTCTATTTTGAGCAGCCAATAGTCTCTGCTTAATTAACTTGATTTGCTCTGTTGTTTGATCAACTATATCTGGCCCATATAACTGCCTCTCAGACAGCTCTGTCCAGCATAAGGGCGATCGACACTTCCTTCCATACAATGCTTCGTAGGGAGCCATTTGAATGCTTGAGTGATAGCTGTTGTTGTATGCAAATTCTGCTAGTGGAAGGAATTGATCCCAACCTCTTTTGAAATCTAATGCACACGCCCTCAACATATCCTCTAGCGTCTGGATTGTTCTCTCAGTTTGTCCGTCTGTCTGAGGATGATAGGCCGTACTAAATCGGAGTTTGGTACCCAAAGCCTCATGCACCGCCTTCCAAAACTTGGAAGTAAATCGAGGATCTCTGTCAGATATGATGTTCTTTGGAGTACCATGAAGCCGTACTATCTCCTTGATATAGATGTTTGCAAGTTTATCGGGAGAGTAGTGTATACTAATCGGGAGAAAATGGGCTGTCTTTGTAAATCGGTCTACTATCACCCATATGGCATCATGGTTTCGAACCTTTGGTAATCCTGTCACGAAATCCATGGTGATACTCTCCCATTTCCACTCAGAAATTGTAGGATTTTGTAATAGCCCTGAAGGTAGTTGATGCTCGGCTTTGATTTTTTGACAAGTGAGACAACGAGCAACGAACTTGGTTACATCTCGTTTCATGCCTGGCCACCAATACGCAGACTTCAGATTATGGTACATCTTAGTTGCTCCTGGATATAGAGTATATTTACTCTTATGTGCTTCTTCTAGGATTTTCTGCTTTAACTCCATCTTCGGTGGAACATATATTCGTTTCCTGAATCTGACTAGCCCACTTGATGACAAGTCATGCTCCTGAGTTTCTCCCTTTGCAATCATGTCTCTAATAGACTACGCTCGTCTATCCTGTGTCTGAGCTTCTTCTATGACTGCTCTCAGATCATTCTCTACCTCACTAACATTGCTACTGTTAATCATAATCCGATTCGACATGTTAAGATCTCTGAAATCCTCAATCAGCCTTTGCTCGTGAATCATGAGGGTTGCTACTTGTACCACTTTACGGCTTAATGCATCTGCCACTATATTAGCCTTGCCTGGATGATACTTGATTTCCATATTGTAATCTTTAAGCAACTTCATCCACCTGCGCTGTCGCATGTTGAGCTCTTTCTGGTCATACAAATACTTTAAGCTTTTGTGGTCGCAGTACAGCTCTATGGTTGTCCCATAGAGATAGTGTCTCCATATTTTTAGCGTAAATACAATTGCTGCTAACTCAAGATCATGTGTGGGATATTTCTGTTCGTGAGGCTTTAGTTGACGAGATGCATACGCCACTACTCGGCCTTACTGCATTAAGACACATCTCAATCCATGCCCACTGGCATCTGTGTAAACCACAAAGGTTAACTGTGGATCTGAGATTGTCAACACTGGTGTTGTTATTAATTTCTGTTTCAGCTCTATGAAGCTCCTCTCACAACTATTGTCCCACACAAAAGGTTGAGTTTTCCGTGTTAACTTTGTCAAAGGTAAAGCTATTCTGGAGAAGTTCTGTATGAATCGTCTATAATATCCTGCGAGACCTAGAAAACTACGTATCTTAAATACTGTTTCTGGCTTCTTCCAGTTTAGTACTACTTCTACTTTGTTTGGATCTACTGAGACCCCTTGCTGTGAGACTACATGACCCAGAAATTTAACTTCTGAAAGCCAAAACTCACATTTGCTTAGCTTGGCATAGAGTTGCTTGCTTCTCAACGTGTTCAATACTGTTCTTAGATGATGTTCATGCTCTACTCTGCTTTGCGAGTATACTAGAATATCATCGATAAAGACTACTACGAATTGGTCTAAGTATGGACGAAAAATTCGATTCATGTAGTCCATGAACACAGCAGGTGCATTGGTCAACCCAAATGGCATTACTAGAAACTCGTAATGACCATATCTAGTTCTGAAAGCAGTTTTTGGTACATCGTCTGCTTTCACTCTGAGTTGGTGATAACCAGATCTCAGATCAATCTTCGAGAACACACAAGAACCCGATAATTGATCGAGCAAATCATCGATTCTGGGAAGTGGGTACTTGTTTTTTACAGTCACCTTGTTTAACTCCCTGTAATCGATACAGAGTCGTAGACTCCCATCTTTCTTTCTGACAAAGAGCACTGGAGCTCCCCATGGTGAGACACTAGGTCGGATAAACTTTTTCTCTAGCAGTTCTTCAATTTGCTTTTTCAGCTCTGCCATCTCACTTGACGCCATTCTGTATGGGGCTTTAGATATCAGGCTTGCTCCAAGCTTGGTTTCAATTGCAAACTCCACTTCCCTATCCGGGGGTAATCCGCTGATATCCTCCGGAAACACATCATGAAACTCGTTTACGATAGGGATATTCTCCAATGATGTTCCAGCCTCTGATTGCATAGAGAAGAATACTATATACCCCTGACAACCTTTATGTAGGCATCTTTCAGCTTCAGCTACGGAGAGAAAGTCTAGGTTGATTTCCGCATTGGGTTTTGCTGGTGGATTAGGGTAAATGACCCTTTTTCTTCCACAGTCTAGCAAAACATTGTTTGTAGTTAGCCAGTCAATTCCAATTATCACTTCTAATCTCTTCAACGGTGAGCATATAAGGTCTATCGTGGACTCATGTTGTTCCGCGTTTATGATGCAATTTAGGCAAACTTCTGTTGTGACGAACCCGTTACCCGTAGGCGTGGATACCGTCAAGTCGTAGGGTAATCGATACACACTCATGCCTAGTCGTCTTACACAGTCGTATGCGATGAATGAATGACTAGCAGCTGAATCAAACAATGCTTGTACTAGATTACCATTGAGAGAGATCGTACCTTTGATCAGCTCTGGTGATTTTTGTGCCTCCTCTTGAGTTAAGGCAAAAACCCTGCCCTGAACTTGCTGCCTCAGCTCTCTAGGCTCTTGCCGCTGTCGACAATCCTTTGCGATATGTCCCGGCTTGTGGCAGTTGTAACAAATAACCTGCCTGACGGGTGCTGATGCCAGCTTCGTTACAGCTTGCCTAGCTTGACTACATGTCTGGCCAGGATGGTAAGTATTACTACAATATCTGCAAATTCTGTTCTCAGTGGGTCTCTGATTACTACGGTTGTCCGGCTGGTATGGCTTCTTGTTACCCCCACTAAAAGAACTACCTTGATATCTACGTTTCTGAGAAGAACCCCCACCACCAAATGTATTCTTATTGCTAGCATTGTGGTGAGAATACAGCTCTAACAAATTGTGTTCTGTAATCCGGCACTCTTCGACCGCCTTATTGAACTCTTCGAAGTGCTTAGAAACAAACTTCTCTTTTAGCTCTGGCTTTAACCCTCGAATCATCATGTCTGAACTCCACTCTTCATCATCATGATTTTTTAAATAGGAGGAGTAACGGGACAATCGGATGTATCGAGCCAGATATTCATCAAAGCCTTCCTTCTCACCTTGCTGGATTGTCAGGAATTCAATCTCCTTGACCAGTCTCACTGACCGAGGAAAATACTTCTCATTGAATTTGTCCTGAAACACTTCCCAGGTCACGGGAATATTTCGTGCTTGCAGGATTGCTTCAGTGTTTTCCCACCATCGATCAGCATCACCTTCCAGCTTATAGATTGCTAAACGAGCTTTTATATTATCTGGGCACTCTAGTACCCTAAAGATCTTCTCCAAACGGGACAACCAGTCCTCTGCACCTTCAGGATCAAACTTTCCCTTGAACATAGTGGGCTGGTGCTGGTTCATTTGAGTTACCCAGGTTTGCATGCTATCCTCTCCAACTAGAGGAACATTAGGAACTTCTGTTTCAAATTCTGGAGGCTGTTCATGCCCACCGCCCTGTCCACCAGAGTTGTTATGAGCTTCTGTATCTGCATTTTGCTTCTGCTGCACCTCCCTTAGGTCATTTCTTAGTTCATTCAGCATGTTTTGTTGTGTCGTCATCATGCCTAACAGCTGTTGCATCGGGTCAGATGGTTCCTGATTATCATTTCCGTGTCTACCTCTACACCGGCCTCCACCGCGACCTCTACCTTGGTCTCTACCGCCAACTCTACCACCTCTTAATCTCGCCATCTTTAAATTTTACTATATCAAAATGAGGAAGATGTAAATTTCACATAGTCATATATCAGTATACTATTCTGTTGCCAGAACTATACGCACTGTGGCCAGAACCACTGCTCTGATACCAAAAATGTCAAACCCCTTAACACTTTGATATTTGCAGAGTAATAAATGCATAGTTCAGAGGGCACACAGAAATAGCGGAAATATACTGATAATAAGTGCTTGTTTATATTACAGACAATTCCCATAGGGTCTTAAAAATATAAACAAAATCCAAAGAAATAAATATTACAACTAAAGATAAGCAATTGTACTCCATTAGAACCGGACCTTCAATCACCGGTAATTATTGTTTTGCCCTTAGAGCCGCTACCTTCTGCTGGAATATTTTTAAATATTGAAAAAGGGTGAGATTCGAATGAATCTCAGTAGTAACATACAATCCGACATATAAAATGTAAAAATAGATATGCAATGCACCATGTTATGTAAGATGAAAATGCTGTGTGTACACTGTCCGAGGCCAAATGACTGTTTGCAACCCCAGCTTAATTTTGCGCCTCCGTTGGGTCCTAGACCACAACTAAGCTAATATGCGTGTCCCAGACATTGTGCTCATATTACAAAAAATGGCATACATAACATATAAATAATCACATAGTGTATGAAAGAAAGAGTTACTACCTGGGTCCTTTTTCAGTCCGATTCTTATCCAAAACTTTTCAAGCAATGTCACTCCGAATGTTGCAAAAATGTAGCAACGTGAACCTTGCCCTAAATGACTTAAACAGTCCACGTTTGTTGACTGAGTAATACTGAGGTGGCATGCTCTCATAGCATTCACCTCACTTTTTTCCAACTCAGCAGGAAAAATGTTTAAAAAATTGTGATCCCTCCCCACCCTTCTGCAATTACTCCTATTCGCCGGCCATAGAAGGCATTTGCGTTTGCTCGCACAGATTATTGAATGCTTTATAAATTACAGCTGAAATGATAAAATAAACTGAAAGCATAAATTGATAGGAAAAAAAACTACAAGGTTAAATAGAAAACAAATTTCAGCACATAAACAAAATCTCTTCCTTTTGCTCAAGAAAACACACACACACACACTAAAGACAAAAAAATAAAAAAAGGAAATGCAAAGTCATCACATTATTACTCACGTCGAGGAAAAAAACCATTTTTTTTGTCCCTTAGAAAAACTCAGAAGGATCTACTTTTTGTACAAAATTAAAGATAGAGGATGGCCCCATAAATTGTAATGGCAGAAGGAGATGTCGACAACCCATGGCCCCATAATATTGTGCAACTCTTTGGAAGCAATTGTAGGCTTTTATTTACTTTTTAAATATAAAACATATGAATTGTATTATTGAAATCATATACCAATTTTCTTTTCACTTTTTGGGTTTCAAATAGGCAAATGTTACATCCAAAATTCACTTTCAAGTCAGAATGAATAATTTAGGTCATCTGCTCTTGTTTATCAAAATAAAAAGTATTTTTAAGGACACATACTTATAAAGGACACAAATTGAATGCAGAGAATGTATGTATATTACAGTTACACGTCTTCAAAGTGCGTAATGCAAACTAAAAACTTCGTTTCACTTGTAATTTGCCTTAAGTAGCATCACTTCGTCCTCCCTTGCAATATTCAGCCTAAAAGACTTGATGAGGAGACTTACCGATGAAACATGAATGCATAGCAAGAACCTGCACAATGTATAAATTTAAAATAATTACAAGGGCATTACATCTCCAAAATATTATATTATATTTATAGAAGATATACACAGTTCTAGAAGATCATCGAAAGGAAAATATATAACATTGCAAAAAACTTAATCAAAACTTGAACCAAAAGTTGTTTCACTCACCATAATAATGCTAACTAGGTCTTCACCGGAAACGGTTCATCCTCAGGACCATTATGACATAAAATTTGTCTCAGATATGATAGAGAAATCTAAAGTAAGAATGCCCACAATTCTTGTTGAAGAAAATGGCAGCACAAACTCCCCAAAAAGCTGTGGCAAATCCAACTCCTATCCCAATGTAGAAGGCAGATAGAAATTCATCTTCTTGACTATGATTTCCTTCAATGGGTTTAACATCGTTGTTCCTACAATTCTTTGGAAGTGGAGCACCCCCAAAGTTCAGAATTTCCAATATAGCTTACCGCATCAAACCCTTGAAGTTTAGTCCCTGATGGGGTTTTTTTCAGAGAAATTGTTGAAAGAAAGGTTTAAGGTTCCCAAAAAAGACAATTGAGCCAAACTTCAAGTAATTTCACCTGAAAATTGATTGTTTGCAAGATCAAGAGACTCTAATTGTTTCAAGTTACCAATCACTTTTAGAATTTTTCCTTCAAATTGATTATGAGAGAAGTTCAAGGAAATGAATCCACTAAGAGTACACATTTCTGGAGGTATTATTCCAGCCATACCATTACTTGAAAGATCAATAGCACGCAAGAACTTCACATTTTCTTCATAGATTATAGTTCAAGGCCTTTTATATGCAACATTACATGGTCTCCATATATAGAATCAGAACAAAATATTATACCACAAAATTTTGCAACCAAATTATTTGAAGCATCTTGTCTCATGGCTGTCATATTATGTAGGCAACTAGGTATTGAACCTGAGAGCTTATTATCTGCAAGATCCAATATTATGAGAGATGCTAGTTGGCATATTTCTATTGGAATATTTCCACTGAATTGATTGGATCTAAATTGGAGAATCTTTACTTTGTGACCTATCCAATTTGGTATGCTCCCTGAAAATCTATTTTCTGCAACATCAAGGATCTGTAGGTGCTGGCAATTTTTCAGTCACAGTGATATCTCTCCAAAAAAGTTATTATTATTGAGATGCAAAATCTTAAGATTAGACAATAAACTGATTGATGGGGGAATAGTACCTGTTAGATTATTGCCACCTAGCCTAATAATAACCAATGATTTCCAATGCATCCAACAATTTGTAAGCCCTCCGCATAATAGATTATTAGATATGTCCAAATACCTTAATTTTCTTCTACCATTCATCTCTTGACGCAACAAAGAAGAAATAGATCCTTGAAAAGAGTTATTTGTTGCGTTGAATGTGACATTTGGCGATAAACGAGGCAGATTGCCTTTGAATTTATTAGAATTCAAATTTATGTATGTAGCGTTCCGTAACACACCAGACGTGCCCCAATCAATAGTGTTCTTTTGGAAGCATTTGCACTTCAATTGTGTTGCCAAACCCAGAACTTATCTTGAGATTGAAATGAAATACTTGATGAGGTAATAAATAACCAGTTCTGGAAAGACGTGAGAGTCAAAAGCATCATTAGAAATCCAAGAACTTCAAGTGAAGTAAAATTAACATAGGTAAGTTAGAAAAAGATTGACAAATATAAAAATTATATCTTATATTTAGTACTAAGATTAATTCTTCAAATATGTTTGATATTAAGGATCGGAGGAGTGTATTATAAATTTTCAAGACAGTATACTGAAATCTTATATTTAAGTCCTGAAAAAATCTCCCTTGTCTAGCTAGATCCTATATTTAGGACCCCAAGAGGTACCAAACAATTAAATGCGTTAATATCTAAGGCAAAGTAACATCCCTTTTTAACTATTTGCGTTCATTATCCTGCAGCAGATTGATGTAAACAAGCAACCTATACACATCTAAAATATATGGCCACACCCATTGACATTGTATATGTCAAATAATATGCATCTAGAGTGATATACTCCCTCCGATATTCAATATCATATATATTTAAAGAGTTAATCTTCGTCCTAAATATAACACATAATTTTTATATTTATCAATCATTATATGCTAAGTTAAGGTAATGAAGATTAGAAGAATTTTGACGAGATGAATCATGTTGGACAATATCTTGAAGTCATTATTACTCAAATCCAAGTAATGTTTATGACGTAAACCATGATCCTGCCACATGCACGTGTAGTAGAATATAAGCAAATAAGCATCAAATATTAGAGTTGATTTTGTTTGCTGTGGGAGACCTTTGGTGAGGCGTGACGCCAGCATTAATCATAGAATATGTGACATCGGTAAAATTATGAAATTAATTAAGCTGGTAGTTGATCAATCACTGAATGTCGAAAATTAAACTGGGTAGCTTTCCATCCTATAATTTTGAATTTTAAGGATAATTAGCTAAGAATTGGCCCTGTGGAAAGATCATATTTTGTAAATGTGTGGAGGTGAAGATCCTCGGATCCGGGCTTCTTTGGTCGGTTATGAATAGAATTGACTAACATGCGTGTCCATTCATATCCGTAACAAAATTACGGATCTTATTTTGAATTTTAAACTTAAAGATTTTGTATATATGGATAATTTTTTTAAAATCATGTAGGGTCCTGACTTATCAGAATCAAATCATGTTGAATCACATGGTTTTTCTTTTTTGTGAAGAAGGAAAATGTAATTTATTTTCTATAAATTTACACCATTCAATTATCGATTTAAATTATTTACATTTGAAAATTGTAATTAATAATTGGTCCCTCTAATCTACTTTTTTCAAATTGGCCCATATACTTATAAACATATAGCTCAGTTTTTATAATTACTTCAGTTTAGTCAATTAATCTATTATTTTAAAATAAAATCATCCCCTCTAAGTAGGACCCAATGCAAACACATAAATCATCACTTAAATTGAATTATACAAAAGGGGAGGAAAAAGCCACATACTAGGAAAGTCACTACATTTGTCAATACAAAATACAAATAATCAACAACCACAGTTTCTTTCCTTTCAGTTTTCATTTTTTTAAAAAAAAATTCACAGAAAATAATTACAAATGGTGGATAAGTAAAATAAAGGATTAGGAACTCAAGAGTAATTTGATCGACATGAACATATCACTCGTAGTAGAAAAATTATTTATTTCGATTATTCAAAAGTCTTCGTGCAAGAAGTAAACAAAGACTTTGAATAATAGATTAATTCATATTGTGAGAGTGAGAGAGAGTCTAAGACTTGTTCAGTTCAAAAAAGGAAAAAAATAATTCTGTTTGTCTATAATGAAGGCTCAAGGACTTTAGAAGTAGATGAGCAAAGACTCAATGAGACAGAGGGGGGATTCCTTGATCAACTTGAAGGGCATGAATAAATAAATAAATTTCACAACTCGTGCCAGAAAAAGAGGGAGGCAGCTGCAAGCATCATCATCATCTTCTTCAATCAGGGGAGCGCGAAAGGAGTTCAAGTTTCATTTTTCATTTTTATGGGAGGACAAGAGGATTGCGAAGAAGAAAACAGATCAGAATAGCTGATTGGATTAGAGGAGCAGCTGAAGCTTAAATAGACAAGGCTTTAAATCAATCCTCTATTCCTTTTTCTTTTCTCTTTTCCTTAAAATTTTAGATTATAAATTTGTTGCTGTCTTGCTGAGATTATAGTTATGTTTAGTTATTTTATTTTACAACCTAGAGGAGCTATAAATTTATAGGTGGATTATACTTTGTTTTCATTGTTGAGTTATAATTGATGTTAATTTTTATTACTTAATCTTGTTTAGCTTTATCTATTTAGTTACTGGCCATAATTGAATATGAATTTGAGGATTAGGATTTACTTTGATGAAGGGGATTTTAATTAGGCTCTAAGATTAAGTAACACTCTCTCCAGTCTTATTTATAAGCAACTTTCTGTCTCATTGGGCTGGTCCTTTTTATAAGCAATTTTCACTTTGTGTCTGAAAATGTAAGCTCATTTTCCCTATTTTATCCTTATTAAATACATATTATTTATAATTAATTATCACACACACTAAGAGTTATATTTAGGAGAAAGAGAGAACTCACTAGATGAATGAAGTCAACAAAGCATTGAGAAAACATATTTTAATATCTCGCATACTCTTTATACATTATCTCTATATTTTCATAAATATGGGTATATATGAAAAAAAATGGTATTTTTGATACGCTTATTGCTTTTAATTATCAATTCCTTTTATGCAATAAAAAAAAGAGTTGTTTATAAATAGGACCGGAGGGAGTATGAGATTACATTGCGATCTAATTTGCAATTAGGATAGACATATATCTAATTGCTCCATATAATTGTTGAAGAGCGTGTTTGAGTTATCTTGTCTCTTGAGTACGCTGGACATTATAATTTATACTTAAGAAAGGGTTGTGAGTGGATTGATAGGTACTTATAGCTATTTATACTTGAGATTAATAAACTTGATGTTAAGGCTAATTAAATCATGAAATTAAGTTTAATGAAGTTAATAAGGAATTAGTAACTCTGGATTGTTTATTTGATAATTATGGTAATTTATTTATTTTGATTTGATTTTAACTTATTTTCACTTTTTAAAGTCAACTACTTGGGTTGCTGAATTTGATTGAAAGTGTAAAATCATTACTCAACTGGATTGTTAGTGCAAATCCTTGTGGGAATGATACTTCTCCCAATCACTTTATTACTTGATACGACCCATATGCTTGTGGAGTGATTAATTAAACCATATTTTGATATACTTATTTATGATTAATTTGAGGAATTTAATGTATGTTAAAAACACTTGTTGCATGATTAAGCACTAATTTGATTTAGGGACTTTTTATTTAATTAAGTATAATTAGGGGAAAATGATCATGATTTGTTAATTATTCATGTAGATGATTTCTTAGACTTTTAATACTATCTTGTGCTTAATCTTGTATTGTAGATGTTTTAGAAGAAAATTGAAAAATTTGGAAAACGTCAATTAGCGTCAAAATTAATATTTTTAAGGACTGGGAAAATTATAGAAAAGGACCAAAAACTGTTGAAAACTGCAGAATATAATGAGAATTAGAGAATTACAGAAAAGTCCCAATTTGTTAAAAATTACAGTTTATTCCTAAAAATTTTTAACTTTATCAGTATAGTGCCTTTAAATTCTTGCAGTTTAGGCCCTGATAAAAACTTTAGAATCGAGAGACGGTGAAGAATGGCGCCGTGGAGGTGATTTTGGGGGAAGAGACAGAGCTCGAAGATCAATATTTTCCTCTTATTTCTCATGTCATTTACGGTGAAATGAAGAGTATGAAGGGAAATGGGATTTTGAACAAAAGTTATTACACATGGACTAATCAAAATGTCACATATGTTAAAGCTATTTGATCAACTTAACATATCATCCTTCCTTCATCTATTCAGCTCCATTTCATGCAAGAAGAGAACCAGCAAGAATGTGAGAGAGAGAGCTAAGGCAGTGGAAGAGATTGAAGCATACCAAAGGCTAGGGTTATCCAAAAATCAAGCTACTATACGAACCATAAATACTTGAAGATTTTGCTTCCGAATCATGTAGGAACTTCTACTAACCTCTTCTCCTCTTTAAATACCATGATTAGCAAGGTTAATCAGAGGTTTAGAGATAGAGGGCTGAGACATTTTAGAGAGAGAAATCACAAGAATCAAAGGTAAACTTCAAGAACTTACTCCTTGCACCTTTGTTGTTGTTGTTCTTGTTATTCTTGGGCTTGGAATTGATTATATTGTGAAGATTAGAGGATGAAACCCTAAAGGTCTTAATGCTCAAATTGCTTCTAATCATGTGCAACAAGTGTTTAAATAGCTAATAATTTGATTAGAAGTAGCAAGGAAGTGATTAAGTAAGAGAAAATGATAAAACAACAAACTTTTTCTGAGAATCTTCATTTTGCCCTGATTTTCTGTTCTGGTTTTGCATGTGAAAGGAGTAGGAATTTAGAAATTTTGATGATTCCATTGGCTTTAGAAGGAAAAACTGTATAGGTATGCAAGTGTCCATAATTTTTGGATGGTTGTATGCCAATTTGGAAATTTATGAAGTTTGTGTGTACTGATGTTGGTTCTGCCCTGTTTGGAGCAGTGGCATTATGTGTGATTTTTCATTAACCAAACCTTATCCAAAACTTTTGAAACTTTCGAGAATTAATATAGAGATATAGATCTTTAATTTGATATGTAGTTTGTAATTTTTTCACAAGTATATTGAGAGATATGAATTTTTGAAGTTATGCCATATTTTCTGGAATGCTATCTGGATTAGTGATGTTTGATGAATTACTGGGAATTATATGATTACAGTGAGCAAACCTAACTATTTTTATTCAAAATTAAATTGAAATATCTTAGTTTTGGCTTTGAAATCAGTCAAATTGGAGTTTTTTTAGAATTAATTATGAATTTCCAAAGTTGGCTAACCAAGCTGTCAATTTTTGGAAAACAGTGAAATTGCACTGTACAGAGTTGTATTGTGCAGAACCTGTTGTAACTGCATTAAATAACTAGTAGCATACAATTTAAAAGTGATAATGCTACAAGTAATAACAAATTACTTGTAACTTTAATGATGATAGGAATTGGACATAGCCCGAGCCAAAATCCAAAAGTAGGACAAACGTGCGAGTTTAGAAAAGATTCAAGTAGTAACTTCTTCTTGCATATCTTATGTGATTATTTGTATGTTTAAAGTCATTCTCTGTAACATGAGCTAGTGTACTAGACACACCAATCTGCTATGTTGTGGTCAGGGACCCAACAAAGGCGCTAAGTAAACCAAGGGCAAACATGTAGTTTGACCTTGGGCAAGTGTACACATATCATTTGATCATCTTACATGACATGACATTGCATATCCATTTTCACATTCTATATGTTTGTAAGCATGTTGCTACTGAGATTCCCTCGAATCTCATTCTTTTTCCAAAATACAAAACCTTACAGCTGAAGTAAGCGGCTCGAAAGGTAAGATGGTGGCTCCCAGTGTTTAGGGACCCGGAGCTCTCTGTTGCTGCAATAGTTATTTATGCTTACATTTTTTTGCTACTTATGAATGCTTTGTACATTTGTGTATATTTTCAAACCTTACGGGGATTCTCCTGTAATGTAAACTTGTACTTAATATCAGTATTATTTCCACTATTTTTGTATGCCTTGTGGAACTTTATGCTTGTCACTTTGTGAATATCGAAATATTAAAAGGTTTGATAGTTTTCTTCCTCCGGTCCCTCACGTCTCTCTCTCTTTCTCTATTCTGATTTTCTGTTTCTTAAGCCTTCCTTTCTCTAGACGTATTGCATGAATGGAGAGATGAGAGGGTGTTTTATTTATTGTGGGTGTTGAATGTGCGTGCGCGCTGTCTGAATAAAAATGGAGAAATGAGGAGTGGGTGGTTGTTTGCTTAAAGGAGGATATATGTGTGAGTGTGTGTATGGGACATGTGTTAGCTAATGATGGAAGAGAAATATGATGCAAGGTGGGGGCTATATGTATACTCTTATAAAATGCCAAGTGTGCACTACTCCATAAAACACTTTTAACATCCTTTTTTTTTAGCCCTTTTAACGTCTAAAAATAGAGGGACGCCTATACCAGGGACGTAAAAAAGTCAAGATACGGCGTCCTTTAAAAAAGGGACGTCTAAAGTTGTTTTTTTTAAAAAAATGCGCTTATATTTTTCACTGCCTAACAATTATAACCTATAGAAACAAGATCGAACAGTTTTTCATAAACCAAAATGTCCTTACAGATTAATATTGGTGAAGGATGATAAATCAAAATGAATCTACAATGAAGATAAATCTAAATCTTAACACAACAAAATACATATACAATAATCTCAGTTCAAAACTTAGCCTATAAAAAGAAAAAGTAATTATCCATACATTTTAGTCACAGTAGGAGAGGGAGGATGGAGGCCAACGGCAAGAGAGGGAGGGAGGAGGAACCAACAACATCAAAGATCGAGGAAGAACAATGGCGACGAGCTTCAACAATGGAGAGGAAGACAGTAGATGATGGTGGTGGAGATAGAGGAGGACGACTTTCAAAAAAAGAACAACGATAATGAAAGGGAGTAAGAGAGAGAGTTATGGTGGAAAATAAGCTTCAAGAGAGTGGTGGAAGATTCAGCTTCGAGAGAAAATGAGAGTTTTGAAATTTGCATCGAGGAAGCTAGCTTGCAGAGGTAGAGATAACCTTAAAAAGAGTGATGTCAGTATTAATTTGACTGATTTACATTACCTTTAGACGTCCCTTTTTGAATTTGGGACGTCTAACGTAAAAAAAATTTGACTTTAGACGACGTCTAAAGTCTAAAAAAAATAATTTTTTTCTACTTTAGGCGTCCCTTTTTGAAAAGATACGTCTAAAGTCTAACTTTAGACGTCCCTTTTCAAAAATGGACGTCTAAAGTTAGACTTTAGACGTCCATTTTAAAAAAGGGACGCCTAAAGTTACTTAATTCTTACCCACAATTACAAAAATGTCACCGTCTTTATTTTTTACTTCCCTTTTTTAAAAAGGGACGTCTTTTAGGGACGTAAAATCTACATTTTGTAGTAGTGGTGGGTGTGTGTCGGTGTCTGAGTGTGTGTGTTTTTATATACCTAAAAGTATATTTTTATCCTATTAATTACACACACTAAACCTTAATTTTTCCCGTTATCTAATTTAAAATTTCATATATTTTGTAAGTTCCATAATAATTTGGCTTACTAGCTATTTCCCATAAATTAATCCGTAATAATTTTTTAGGATTCGCTTCTTTAGTTAACTTCATGAAGCCTTAAAATAATTTGCTCAGAAATTCCCAAGCCAAATTATGATCGTTAATTATTGTTCCTCAAATTTTTGGGAAAATAGTTATTTAATTTCCAAGAATAATCTCTAGCACCATTGAAATTTTCTTTTTAGAAATTTAACCTTTTAATAAATTTTGGGATGTTACATTTTTCTTCTTTCATTCTTTGTGCTACAAAGCACTATATATGTACAGTAATGCAACAATAAAGAATAAAGCCAAAATATTTGGATCATTATCCTATTTTTCTTCTTTGTTAAGAGACTAAGAGTTGTTGGGAATGAGAAGTGAAGCCGAAAATGGGAGAAGAAAATACTTGGACGATGAGAATATATACAAAGGTTGAATAAGCCTCTGAATTGCAATCATATGTCAGATTTTCCAATATAAAACTTCTGAATTCGAATCATATTGTAACAAGTGGGCTTTGCATTAATGGTGCAAATTGTAGGTAGAAAATGGAACTATGTTACACACAGCTTCAGAGTAACGCAACAAACTAAGAATTTCATTTCGATCACTTGTTGTAACATGCCTTCGGTAGCAACACTTAGTCCTCCTTTCCAATTTTCAGCCTAACAAAGGACTTGACTAGAAGACTTACCGTTGAAACATGCATAGCAAGAAAACCTGCATAATATATAAACTTAAAATAATTACAAGGGTATTACATCTCCAAAATATTAAATTTATAGAATCCAGAGCATGTTTTCTTGTCATAGTTATTTTGTGATGTAAATATTCGTGATCAGAATAGAAAATATCTACATGGTTTTAGAATATCATATGAAAAGGGAAATATATAACATTTTTATAAACTTAGTGTGTGTTTGGCAAATCCTCAAAACCATGGTTTGGCATCAAAACCATGGTTTTGAGAAAAATTAGCCAAACACTCACCTTTTTAGGAAACCATGGTTTTGGGAAAAGCTTCTTTTTGTTGCTTTTTATCCAAAATCATGCTTTTTTGGTTTTAAAAAATGTCTAAAAATATTTTTTAAGTAGCATATAATATTCTAAAATAATTTTTAGTGCTTTTAATCCTTTAAAATATTTTTTCAGTTATACCCAGTGTGTTTGTAAACTGATTGCAATTTTACCCTTAATTTATTTTTTTAGCACTAAAAATTACTTTAAAGTATTTTTTTAGTTGTACCTACTGTCATCCACTCTAAAATATTTTTTCAGGAGCACCTAATATTTTAAAGTAATTTTTGAAGCTGAAAAAATAAATTAAGGGTAAAATTGCAATCAGTCTGCAAACATATTGAGTACAACTGAAAAAATATCTTAAAGAGTTAAAAGCACTAAAAATTATTTTAGAATACTGCATGTTACTTAAAAAATATTTTTTGATACTACATACGTCCAAGAAAATATTTCAAAATATTAGATAATATTTTTTTTAGACAAAAAAACAAGTTCAGCTCCTTAAAACAACACCAAAACGGTGTAGTTTTAAGAAAATGACTAGCAGCTTTTTTATCATAATCTATTCTTCTCATAATCTATTTTGATGTTTTGAATTATTGACAAACTATTAAATGTTAATGTATTTGTTTCATGATAAATTTGAGGTTTCTAGACATGTTGTTATGACTAATGTATCACTTGTTAGTAAAAGAAATACAATTTAAAGGAGAAAGGAAAAAACAGATTGTATTAACTGCATTGAAAGAGTGGCTCCTTATATTATTTTTCGATGTTAACTATTGAATTATGAATTTTCAATGTACAATTTATTAATATATATATATATATATATATATATATATATATATATATATATATATATTTCTATATATGTATGTACAATTAATTTTTTTTCACAATTTATAATTTTTTCGGACAAATTTAAAGAGTTTTTGGTATTTATTGTTCAATTTTATATTAAATAATACCTAAAATATAATCTAATATTTTATATCTAATTATTATAAATTATTTTTTACAATTTATTATAATACATACATACATACATACATACATACATACATACATACATATTATAAATTTTTTAGATAATTTTATGCCATTTTTTGTATTTATTATGAAATTTACTACTATATAATATATAAAATATAATATTATCCTTTATATGTAATTATCACAAAAGTTAATGTCCTTTTCAGTAATTTGATCATGAAAAAAAGCTATTCTGATCATAATATCCAAACACTCTCATTTTATCAAAATCACTTTTTTCTCATAATCTATTCTCCATAATCTATTCTCAAAAATCACTTTTTTTCACTTTTTCTTCATAAGCTATTCTCAGAAGCTGTTTCCAAACACACCCTTAAACTTAAACTTCTAAAATATGCAAGTAAGAACAGTCACTCAAACTTTTATGTAATATCCCAAAAAGTACTCAAGGACTAAGTGTACTAATGGATAGTGAAATTAATGAAAGAATTATCCCAAGAAATTAATGGCCTTATACAAGTGTCAAAAATTAGGCCAAACCAAAGGAAAGGAGTAAGAAATGATTTATTTCGATAAATCATAAAACGTAAGGGCAAAACGGTAATTTTGCCATAAAACAAGAAACAAATATTTTTCTCCTAATATTCCCAATCATTTTGTTCAAATAGGAATTTAAAAAGGGAAAATGGCTAGTTGGTAATTAATAAGTCCAATTTGGAGTATTATTACCATGGAAAAATCAAAGTTGGGAAAAGTCAACAATTTCAACAAAGACTAAACAATGGTTGAAGATGCAAGAAGCTATTATTTCCCTCCTTCTTCTTTACATTTTCGGTGGCATAGAAAAGCAAAGGGAATATACATATATACTTGTTGGTCAACATTGATTCAAGAAGAAAATTCTTGACCAATTAAAGATTAACATGTGGAAACTCACAACTAGGAAATCTTGACCAAGACACAAATGAATTGAAAGAGAACTTGGATAATTAAATGGACATCATTTTGGGGCAGCCACTTACGGTCAAAAAGAGGAAAATGAAAGGCAAGAGGATTAACCAAGGTAAACTTGACCATGGTTGGCAATTAACCAACCAATTTTGCAAGAAACTATAGGAAGTTGACACTTGGCTTGTTCTCTTGATATTTTCTTAAAACACTTACGTCCAATAGAAATAAAGGGGCTGAAGTGGATTATTTAGATCATATTCTACTCCCTCACACAACTCCAAAGTCGGCCAAGTTCAAGAGGAAAGAGAAAGAGAAGAACAAGGTTAAGGTGAGATCTTCCTCTTTGATTTTCACCTAGTAGACATCTTCTATAGCTCAAACACCCTTCATAAACATTGTTCCTCTTGATGAGAGCTTCAACTCTATGGTTTTAGAATTTCAAGAGGAGGTGTTTTTAGCCATCTTGCAAAAGCACAAGTTCAAGAAACAAAGAAAGAACTTAAGGAGGAGCAAGAGGTGAGCTTTAGCTTCATTTTGATCTATAGATTGTGTTAGTTGGTTGAGGATTTTTCCCATGTGAAATCTGCCCTGTTTTTGGTCAAGTTATGATTATGAAGATTCATGGTATTTTGGTTGTGTTCATGGTATTTTATGATGTTTGGAAGGCTTATAAAACTAGTATGAGACTTAAATTGCAAGTTGGGTAATTGTTGGCTTATTTGTCACATTTCTGCCCTGTGCATGACGTGGTGAAAGAGTTGGAATTTGATAATTTTGATAGTTCCATTGGATTTAGAAGGAAAAATTGTGTAGGTATGCAAGTGTTCATGAATTTTGGATGTTCCTATATCAAATTGGAAATTTTGGAAGTGTGCATGAACATGTTATGTAATCTGCCCTGTGTAACAGTAGATGTTGTGCGTGATAATTCAAGGGTTAAATCTTGTCCGAAAATTCTGAAAATTTCCAGTCTGAAAGTAGAGACATAGACTTTTAATTTGATAGGCCATAAGGATTAATTGGATGTGTATGTTGGGAGTTACACATTTTTGAAGTTTGGTCATGTAAAACTGGAAAATTCTGGAACAATGTCCAATTACTGGAAATTCTGGATTTCTGTGAGTCCAATTGGCTAAGTGAAGTATTTTTCCATGAAACTATACTTAATAAGGGTCACATAGGATTTTAAACCATCCCAATTGGACATTTTTGCAAAATGATATGAATTTTTAAAGTTAGTGGACCAAATCTGCCAGCATTTGTGCCTATGCGAAAATTGCAAAATGTAATGGCATATTGTAATTTCTTTGTACACCAAGGGTAGAAATTAGTCCCTTGTGATAATTTGACCATTTTAACTCATTGGTTGACTTGGTAAAGTTACCATAATAACCCTAATGATAACCAACATTAAAGAGTAATTTATAAATGTATTGAGCTAAGTAATAACCCGTCCATTCATGAATTCCCATATATAGGATTCGATATCTGTCCGGGACGACCAAAGAAGTGGTAACACCTCAGAATATTGGAAAGGTTAAGGTAGTAACTTCTCTCTCATATTCTATGTATCCTGCTTCATGCATATTATTGCCATTATACATACTTGAACTGTGAACATGAATCGGGCCGAATTGCCCTTTAAGCATTCAGATGAGAAGGGCTTTGGCCCAATAGAATACCCAGCGCTGTGGGAAGGGATGGTATGTCCTTGAATATAATTATTTATTGAATGAACATATCTCTGAATGTTGAATGAATATTGAATTGTTTGGTATGTGGTGGTTGTTATGGCATGTTTCTTCGTATGCATTTTATATGAGTGTTATTTGTTACTACTGGGATTCTTTTGAATCTCACCCTTTTTCCAATAACTAACCTGCAGCACGGGCAAGTAGTTCTCATGGGAAGAAGATAGCCACGGACGGGTAGAAGTGAAGACTTAGAATTTATTTTCAGTTGGTTATCTAACTTTTGGATCTGTATATAATATTAAATGGTATTTTAGTAAACTTAGTACTCATGGTGGTAGGAATACACCAACTGTAAACCTGGAAGGTTGTATGTAACCGATGTAAGTTATCTAGAACCGGGTGACAATACTAGGTGGACCCTTTTAGTAGCGAACTTATTCTGATTATCCGCTAAGAACTTCAGTAAGTACTCTGATATTAAGAAATGGAAATAGACTCGAATGAATTAAAACAATTTGAAAAATGAAAATGAGACCACAACTAAAATGTTTTGAAATATCTTTTAAAAACCCACTTAACTATAGGATCGGACCCTGAAGTGAAGTTGAGATCCCAAATGGATTAAGAACTGCTTTTGGTCTCTCATGTGACATCAAGTCATGTTTTCAACTGTTTTGTACGGTACAAAAGTAGGGTGTTACATTTTATATATCCTCCAATAGTATAAAAGCTAGCTAGTCTTTAGCTTGATTTATTTATAAAATGAATAAGCCGGACTATAATATCATCTTGAGTTAACCAAGCTTTTCTTCTTGTCATAGTTATTTTGTGACTTAAATATTTGTGCTCAAAGTAGAAGATACATGTAGTTAAAGAATATTATAAGAAAAGGGTAATATAACATTTAAATAGAACTTAGTCAAAACTTAAATCAAAAGTTTGTTTCACTCACCACAATACGAACTAGGTCTTCAACGGAAACGGTTCATCCAGAGGACCACCATGACATAAAGTTTGTCTCTGAGGTGATAGAGGAGTCTAAAGTAAGAATGCCTGAAATTCTTGTTGAAGAAAATGACAACACAGACTCCCCAGAAAGCTGTGGCAAATCCAACTCCCATCCCAATATACAAGTAAGATGGAAATTCGTCTTCTTGGCTTTCATTTCCTTCAATGGGTTTCACATCTTGTTTATCTGTGCAGTTCTTTGGAAGTGGAGCTCCACATAATTCAGGATTCCCAATATAGCTTAGCGCATCGAACCCTTGAAGTTGAGTTCCTGATGGGATCATTCCAGTAAAATTGTTGAAGGAAAGGTTCAGGGTTCCTAAAAAAAAACAATTGAGCCATGCTTTGAGGAATCTCACCAAAAGTCGATTGCCTGCGAGATCAAGCGACTCCAAATTTTTCATGTTGCCAATCTCATTTGGTATGCTTCCCTCAACTTGATTATGGGACATGTTCAACGATTGCAATCCAATAAGTCTAAATATTTCTTGAGGTATTGATCCAGAGATATTATTACTTGACAGATCAATAGCACGCAAGAAGTCCAAGTTTTTGTAATACCACGCTTCTTGGCCTTTTAAAGTATGCACCAAAAGACCCATTTGAAGTTCAAAAGTCACATTTGGAATTCTGATACAAAATCTGTGAATCGAAACGCCATTAGATGAAGAATGAGGGACGAAAACCATGCTATCATATTTTGAAGCCAAGTGGGTGTTGAACCTGATATTTTGTTGTTGGCCAAATCCAATACTACAAGGGAAGCCAATTGGCATATTTGGAGAGGTATATTTCCACTGAATTGATTGGATCTTAGTCTGAGAATCTTTGTATTATTGACTATCCAATTTGGTAGGAACCCAGAAAATTTATTTTCTCCTACATCAAATACCTGTAGCGTTTGGCAATTTTTCAACGCCGAAGGAATCTCTCCAAATAATTTATTTGTATGGAGGCTCAAAACCATAAGGTTAGACAAGGAGCTTATTGATGGGGGGGATCGTGCCCGTCAGATTATATCGACTTAGAACAACAAAACATTACGATTTCCAATGCATACAACAATTTGTAAGCCCTCCAGACAAATGATTACTATACATGTCCAAATATTGTAATTGGCTTGTTCCATTCATCTTTTGGCACAATAATGCAGAGATCGGCCCTTGGAAAGAGTTAGCTGTCACATCAAACGACACAACGTTTGGTGATAATCGAGGGAGGTTTCCTTTGATTTTGTTTGAACGCAAACTTATGAAGGTACGTAGAGTTTAGTAACACGTTAGACATCTCTCCATAAATTAAATTATAATTTAAGAGTATGTATGGCACTCGTGCTATAAAGTCCCAAAACTTGTCCTGAGGTTCAAATGAAATTATTGAGTGGGTAATTATTAATTTGGTAAGAGATATTTGTGTATATATCCATGCAGGAAGTTTAGGGCCCACCAAGTGATTCAAATGACTCTCTACAAGTTGAAAAGGAGGAATCCACAGAGAGTCAAAGTCAAAAATTAAATACTTGATCCCATGGAAAGATAATTCAATTTTGAGAGATTTGCAAAATTCCTTTCAGACACATACCATGTAAAGTGATTATCATCAAGACCTAATGCCTCCAAGCTGAAGAGTTGTCCAAGGCTTTTTGGTAGAATATCATTCAAGTAATTTGCACTGACATCCAAGCCAATCAATAGAGCTGGGAATCAAGGCTAGCCCGGCCCTACAGGGCTCGATGTAAGAAAAATTGTTCTTTTTCAAAGCTCGGCCTGAGAGTATGAGGGTCAGGGCTAGCCCGCAAAGCCGGAAGCTATTTTAACAAGATTTAACTACACGTCTACACGTCTTATACAATAAAACAAATATAGTTATTAATTCATAATCAAAGGTAAAAAATAATGTCCACAAATAACTCACAGTCTCGTACAAAGTATAAGATGACAAATAATAAACTAAAATATCAATTTGCTTCACTTTGAGTAGTAGGGTCTGTTTGAGGGGGTAAAAATATCAAGAATTTCTTCTCCCACATCATGAATATATTCATAATATTTATCTATAACAAATAATAAACTAAAATGATAAATAACTCTATAACAAATATAAAATACAAATATATTAGTAAATTACCATCATATGTAAAACTTTGGAGTAAATAAGAAATATCTAATGTATTTTTCTTATAAAATAAGAAATATCTTTTATAAATTTTTATTTTTTAGGATTCTTAATACAAAATATTCTTATGAAATTTAATTCTAAAAAAAATGATAACAACTAAATATTTGCAATATCATCAATAAAATATAAAAAATAAATAATATTATTATCATATAAATAATTTTAAAAAATAATACACACACACACACACACATATATACACACATATATATAAGGGCCTAAAGGGCCGGCCCTTTTAGGCCCTCAGCCCTACAGGGCTGGCCTTTTTAGGCCCGCTTTCAGTTTTAAGGTTAAAATATTAAACCTGATCCTTATAAATTCAAGGCTTAAAAGGGCCGCCCGATAGGCTCAAACCTATTTTCTCGGCTCTTCCAATCAAGGATCAAATATTTCTCAAAGTTGAAGAAATTGGAAGAGAGAAGGAATTTTTATTCAAATCAAGAACTAGATGTTCAAATTGGCCTAACCAAATTTGGAATTGGTCTAGTCAATCCATTGGATCGCATACCCAAGCTCTCAATTTTAAGAGAGGCAAAGAACTTCAAGTGAAGTAAAATTGGCATAACGGAGAGATGGACTAATGATTGAAAGCTGACAATGATCAAAGTACAACTGTGTAAGGAAGAAGGCTTAATTGATGCCAATCAACTCTCCATGTAAGATTAATGCCACTAAAGTTAACATATTTCAAGGAGGGAACATGAGAAAGTCAATCAAGACTATAAAAGTGAAGATCCTCATTATAGGACAAATCAAGAAAATGAAGATTGGAAGAATTTTCATAGAAATGATCATTTTGGACAATAGCATGGAAGTTTTGATTGCTCGAAGCCAAGTAATTTAGAAACTCAAGTTGAAGCAAAGATATGGGGTGTTGACCTGTAAGACACTGTGATTTCGTCACTTCGCAATTATCAGTAGTAACACGAGGTTGTAGGGAGCATGGGAGGCTGAGCTTGATGACTCTACCAGTGTTGTTGTCACACTGAACTCCTTCCCATTCACAGCAATCTCTCTCATCAGACCAAGTAGAGAGGAATATCGCAGATGGATCAACAACTGTGTGTTTGAAGCTTAGAAGAAGATGGTGGTCTCTTTCATTGCATTGAAACCTCAAGCTACACGTGCTTTTGGAGAGCAAGATTGCGAATATTATTAGTGACCATAGCAACAAAACATTAGCAATATAGGAGAATGATAAGGTTTCCATGATCTCTCTGTGAAGATATTGTCACAAGTGACTCCCATTTATATATATGCCTAGATTGGGTTCGCCTTTGATTATTAATTATTGTACGGCAATTACCGTTAATTTTTGATATATATGTTTTTCTTTTCTCTCGGTGGTGGGGTCATTGACGCAACCTTTGCGTTGCCGACTTAAGGAAAATAAAGCACAAAGATTAACAGGGAATGTGACAAAAGCTTGCACTAGCCAAAGAGAAAGGACCAGACGCAAATAATAATCAGTGATATACTAAGAACTTATCATGTAGCCTGGATATTTATATATGATCTAACCAATAAAATATTACCAACTTTTATATTATGGGCCCTTATAATAAATTGATTTTAGAATTTTTTTAATAAAAAATAAGTGAGTTGGATTTTGGGAATTGACCAAGGTCAAAACATATATGCCTGTATTCAAAGGTTTTTATAGAGATATTTACATATTATTTACTAAATAGTAAGATTTGAACTCATAATCATAATCTTGTGATTGCTAATATTGAACCAACCTTTAATTGATTCTTTTAAAATTTGTTTGATTCTCTTTTTTTATCTTTCTTTATTAAAGCATTCTTTTTTACTTTCATCAACTCGTGTATCATCGGCCCTTGTAAAAATTTCCTTTTCGAATTATTTTTTTGGGAAAAAAAAATAGGTGATGTAAGTACCATAGTTAAGACGTGCTTTTGAATCTAAAGACACCTTCAAAAATATTTACAGGTTGTAATCTTTACATTCACATTGAGATTTGAACCCAAAATCTTGTGGACACATGGAATATGCCTCTCATTTAATAGCTTCTTTTTTCATTTTCTTTTTTCTCTTTCTGCATCAAAGCTTGCTTTTCTAACCGCCACCTACTTATATTATATCATGGGCCTTGTAAGAAACAATGCGTTTCTATTTTCCTTTTTCTTTTTTTTTTTGTAAAAGAAATTAACTGAGTTGCATCTTGGAGAATCATTATGGTCAAGGCATTGCTATCAGAAATACTTGCATATTGTACACCAATAAAATCACCAATGGGCAGTGGGATTTGAAACCATGAATTCATATACTATAGGCCAAAACGAACCAATTTAATAGTCGCTTTTAGCTTTTTTAATTCTCCTTTTTCTCTTCCTTTGTTAAAGCATGCACGTTTTTCTTACGGCCACCAACAACCATATTATGGGCCCTAGCTTATTAAGAATTGCTTTTAGAATTTTTCTTGAAAATAAATTAGTTGAATTGGGTTTTGATAACAAAGGTCAAGCTATATGCCTTCAGGATTCAAAGGGCATTTGAACCAATACTTACAAATTGGTAGTAATAAGATTTGAACTCATGATGATCTTGTGAGTTATAGGCCTAATTGAACCAATTTTACTAACTGCTTTTAGATTTTTTTTTTAAATTATCTTTGCTCTTTTCCTTTATTAAAGCATGTTTTTTTACTGCCACCAACTTACATATCATTGGCTTTTATATTTAGACTTTTAAAAAATAATAATAATTGGATGAATTTAGTTCTAGGACTCGTGAGAGTCAGGACATATTCTTAACTCTAAATTCAAAGAGCCTTATAGAGATACTTACGTATAATATATATTTTTTACTTGGAAAATTTGAATCTATAATTTTGTGGGTCATAAACCCAATTGATTTTGTTGGTTATGGGCCCTTATAATAGCTACTTTTGGAATTTTTTTTAATTCTATATTCTCTCTTTCTTTATTAAAGCTTTTTCTTGACGGCCACCAACTACTATATTAAAAAAAAAAAAATTGGGTGGATTGGATCTCGTGAGCATGCACGGGTCAAGCTATATGACTTAAGTTAAAAGAGCATTACAAATTTAAATTTACATTGTTCAACAGCAAAGTCTAAATCAACGTTGGGTTTTCAACCCATAATCTTATGAGTTATATGTTAAATTGGACCAACTTTTACTAGATTTTTTTTTAAAAAATTTCTTTTTAAAGCATGTGTTTCTCACTAATGGAGGTTAAGTCTAGCAAAATGGGCTAATAATATTCAAACATTGCAAACATGTCTTACACTTGGAACAAACATTAAACCAAGTTTAAGAGTTATAACAAGTGAAAGCATAATCATTGGATATCATTTAAAAATGTTTGGATCGATCGCTGGAAATCATTTAGCTTCTGTCAACTCATAGACTCGAGTTTAGCAGCTCCGACTCGATTGTAAACCATGTAAGAACTCGAGTGCATAGCATTTTTTACCGTTCAACCATTGTTTTTGATAAGAACTCTCTCAGAGTGCAAAACACCAACTCGAGTGCAAACACATAAGAACTCGAGTGCTCATGAATAGACTCGAGTACATCTGCTGTTTTCTAGTTTCTACAATGTTTTCTGATGCAAACTCTCGGGAGTGCAAAGTTGTACTCGAGTGCAAATCTCTTCCGAACTCGAGTGTAGGTAGTAGGACTCGAGTGCACAGCTTGTTTTCTCAAAGCAAGTTTTCTAGGGAACAAACTCGCATGCCAACACTCTCACAACTTGAGTGCACTTGCACTTACAGACTCGAGTGTATGTTTATGAACTCGAGTGCTTTGCTTGTTTTTCATAACTCAGCTCTCGGACACAAACTCTTTTATCGAAATTCTCAGGACTCGAGTGTATATCTCCTCAGAACTCAAGTGCTTAGTTTCAAACTCGAGAGTACAACTCTTATATTCATTGCTTCTTGTCCGCTCTAGAACAAACTCTCACTACTGTACTTCTATGACTCAAGTGATATTCATTTTAGAACTCGAGTGTGTATCTACAGACTCGAGTGCTATAGTTCCTGGCAACATAATACTTTGAATATCATTAGATTATAACGGTAATTACATAGGAAATTTTGAACTTAACTCGAGTGTGGAAGTGAGGACTCGAGTGATATTGAGAAAACTCGAGAGTAGCAGCTGGAACTCGAGTGCATCAGTGTTTTGATAGTGTACAAAAACCAGAAATCATAAATTGCTTCCTTTGGTAAATTTTACACAATACACTTGATCAAAACTTGTCATTTCCTTGTAAAACATTTCATCACTATTTTGTTATCATCAAAACATAGGTTCCAACACTTTTAACACCTTGGTAATGAATATCAGTGGGTTGTGCCAAGAATTGACTGAGCTTATTTACAGCAAAAGTAATGTCTGGACGCGTTGATGTGAGGTATTGAAGTGACCTAATTGCTTGTCTATAAAGAGAGGGATTAGACAATGGTTACCTTCTGTAGCAGAAAAATATCGTCTAGTAACCATTGGAGTTGGAACTGGTGCACAATCAAGCATATCAAACTTCTTGAGCAGATCAAAAGTGTATTTTTCTTTATTAAGAAAAATCCCAGGTAAATCTTGGTAAATTTCTAGTCCAAGGAAATAATATAAAGGGCCGAGATCTTTTAAGGCAAACAAGGAATTCAATCTCTGTATAAAACCTTTGACATATTGAGTGTTATTGTCGGTGACTAAAATATCATCCACATAGATGAGAATAAACACAGTAAGATTATGAGTTTTGAGATAAAAGAGTGAGATATCACTTCTAGCATTTTGAAAACCCCATTGAACAAGTGTCTTTCTTAATTTATCAAACTATGCTCATGGTGCTTGTTTCAGTCCATAAATAGGTTTTACCAATTTGCAGACATGTCTAGGTCGAGTAGGATCTATAAATCCTTCAGGTTGACACATGAAAACATTTTCCTGTAAGTGTCCATTTAAAAATGCATTATTAACATCAAGTTGCCTTATTTCCCAATTGAAGGTAACCGCTATTGTAAGCACAAGTCTAATCGTTGTTAGCTTGATCACTGGACTAAAAGTTTCTCCATAATCGATTCCTAGAGATTATTGAAAACCTTTAGCAACAAGCCAAGCTTTATGTTTCAAGATAGAGCCATCAGCCTTAAACTTGGTTTTAAAAATCCATCTACAGTCAACAGGATTTTGATGTGTATTTAGTGGAACTAACTCCCAAGTGTGATTTCAAATAAGTGCCTCAAACTCCTCTATCATTGCTCTGTTCTAGTGAGGAATAGCCAGAGCTTCTGCTGTAGAATGAGGCTCTGCAATTTTAGACAATGAAACTGGATCCTCATATTTTAGCAACCTAATAAATTGATATTTAGGTTTGTGGACTCCTGACTTGGCCCTTGTAATCATAGGATGGGTATTTTGTTGAGTTAGATCTTTTCTGTTGGGCTCAGAAGGCATAGATTCAGAAAAATTAGTATCTTTTGAAGTAGAGGAGAAAGACTCAGATTGGGCTGCTGAGAAGGATTCAGATTGGGCCATTGAACCTTCAGTGATAGTTTGGGCTTGTAAGGGTGAGAACGCAGGAGATGCAATATTATTTTCTTGTACAATATGTTGGGCTTCAGTAGTTGAGATTGAACTAGTCTTGTCCCCACCCAGCGCAGATCCTTCATAAATCAATAATGGTAAAGGCTTATTGTCATCCATTTGAGAAGCTCTTCTAGTCAGAAAACCTGAATCAAAAGGAAAAATGGAACCATAAAAAATAACATGTCTAGATATATATATTCGACCAGAAGACTAAGACATTTAAGACCCTTGTGTTGAGGTGCTAGACCCAAATACACACATTTCTGACTATGAAATTGTAATTTGTGATTATTATATGGTTTAAGATAAGGATAACAAGCACACCCAAAAGGTTGAATAGCTTTATAGTCAGGCTCTGTTTTGTGTAGAAAAAATAGTGGCGTTGAGCCATTTAAGACTGGTGATGGAAGCCTGTTGATAAGAAAAACAACAATTTGAAAAGCCTCAACCCAATAAGTAAGAGGCATTTTTGCTTGAGCCAAAAGAGTTAATCCCATTTCTACAATGTGTCTGTGCTTTCTCTCTGCCCTTCCATTCTGTTGATATGTATAAGGGCAGATATAACGCATAACAATCCCAGCATTTTGTGCAACAGGAACAAATGGTTTATATTCAGTACCATTATCACACTGAATGGACTTAATCTTGATGCTAAAGTGATTCTCAATATATTGTCGAAAATGGTTAAAAGCATTTATAGCTTCCCTTTCATGCTTTAATGGATATAACCAAGTAAATCGACTAAAGTCATCAACAAAGTGAATATAAAAATGATGTCCAGAGATAGATTGCACTAATGAAGGACCCCAAAGATCCGTATGAACAAGCTCAAAGAGTGAAGAAGCATGAGACAAAGAACTTGGAAACGGTAAAAATTTTGATTTTCCTAATTGACATGCTTCACAAACAAAATCATCTCAGAAATTAATAGTCTCATTACAACTATTTAAAATATGCTTCAGAACACGATCACTCAGATGTCCCATTTACAACTATTTAAAATTTGCTTCAGAACACGATCACTCGAATGTCCCATTTTGTAGTGCCACTTGAGAAAATTATCTTCATCTGCTGAAATAAAAGTTACAACAAGAACGTGTGGTTGAATTTGTCCATCAAGCATAGGATACATTCCTTGTCTGGGTTGACCTTGCATCAAGAGTCTGCTTGTCCTTCATAGTACAACCAGTATTAGTAAAAAGAACATTAATAGAATTATCTTCAACCAGCTTGTTAACACTGAGTAAATTCTTAGTAGCAGAGGGAACAAGAAGAACATCTTTAAGATGAATATGAGATTTAGAGCAAGGAAGACAAATGGAACCAATGCCAGTCACATGAGCCATTTCACCAGTACAAGTTAAAAGATGAGACTTACCAACCGAATTAAGTTGACTGAAATTCTCAGAATTAGGAGTAACATGGTAGTTCGAACCACTATCCATATACCATGCTAGATCAGTCACTGTTTGAGGACTTGCATAAAAAGCCTGAGGAGAGTACCCTCTTAAAGATGGTGGTCAAAAATTTGGATCAAAACAATAATAACAATTAAGCAAATCATGACCTGGACGCTCACATAAATGGCAAAAAGGTCTGCCACCATTGTTGTTGTTGTTATAACTTCCTCACCTTCCTCGATTTCGCCTTCCAAAGTTGGTACAAGAGCCACACTAGAAAGTCCCAAGGTCATTATATCCACAAGCAACAGAATCAGAGGACTCACATTGAGCAATATTAGCAGCAGGTTGAATGGTCAGAGATGAAAAATGATTTAGTTGTTCCAACTGAGTTTCAAAAGCAAGGAGAGATGCTTGAGCACTTACCCATGTCAGATTAGGCTGATCCACAAGCTTGACTACAATAGTATTGTAATCATCATCGAGTCCATTAAGAGTATGCATAATAAGTTCTTTGGTGGGAACTGGTGCACCGGCTATAGCAAGTTGGTCAGCAATATTCTTCATCTTTGTCAAATAGTCTTCTATTTTTAAAGCATTCTTTCGAGTTGAGTGAAACTTCGACTTGAGTACCAAAACTTGGGCTTTAGAAGAAGCAATGGTGAGATCTCGAGCTTCGACCCACAAATCTCAAGCTGAGATAATGTAGCAGATGAGCATCGACTTCGACAGTCATGGTGTTTCTAAGCCATCCTACCAACATTTGATCAACTGAATACCACTCCACATAGGCAGGATTCGTAATCAAACCAGCAGCATCCAAAATTATACGAGGAGGAGGAGAGACTGAACTATCAATGTGAGACTGAAGATGATTACCTTCGATGAGTGAGAGAACTACTAATTCCTAAATCAAAAAATTACCTCTATCCAGCTTAATAAAGGATGTTTGGGCTGAAGAACTAAACAATGAATAGGTCTTGGAACTAGCAGTGGTCGACGCAGCAGAAGCCGACATAGTAGTGGCTGATCCCACATCAGATGAATGCGACATGATGGTATGGCTTTGGTACCAAGAAGAAATAATAGAGTATTTGTCAAAAAGCAGCCGAAAGATATCTTTTCCTCGGCCTACTGTACATTATATACTAAACAATTAGGGTTACATTTACAAGGATTGCATCTCCACTATACACGTGTATAGAGATAAGCAGAGAACAGCTATAAAGTTATTCCTACTCCTATTTTACAATTCATTACTTTTCTTTTGATCTAACAACTTGGATTTTGTATTGAACATATTTTCTTATGTTTTAATGAGATTTTGCATTGTATGTGATTACTATAGTATGTAGTTGATTTATTTCATATTGAACATTGTAATTGTGCTCTCATTTAAGAGGAAACAAATGCATTAAAATAATTTTCAAACACACATCAAGTAGTTTTTAATAATTTATCTAAGAGATAACTATGAATACGATCGTATAATTATTTATTAATTAGATAAATTGAACTCAATACGATTGCTTGAGGTTTTTAATTTAACTTGATGATAAATTAACTTCCAAATCATTTTAAGAAGCTAGGAAAGACATTAACTTTGCTATTACAACTCATTTCCTCATATCCATCCCATTTTTATAGAAAAGACAAAAAATAATAGTTTAGCTTTTAATTAAATTGCACTATTATTTTAGTTATTAATTTGAAAAACTAAAACCAATTTCTTCTTGTTTTCATTGTTTTTACGTGGCATTTTGATTACTTAGGATTCAATAAAAGGCTCCTTAAGAAGAGAAAATTATCATATGTTTACTTATATGCAATCCTTAGTTAATTTTTAACTGTGAACCCCGAAACTAACATACAAAAAGCCTTAATCAAGCTTGTTTTTCTTTGAGATTTGAATATATCATCTTATAGGTCATAGGACAAATTGAACCAACTTTTAATTTTAATAGCTATTTTTGGAATTTTTTTAATTCTTTGTTTTTCTTTCTTTATTGGGTTAAGGTGTTAAAATAACCTTCAACTTTTATCAAAAGTATAATGTAACCATAACTATTTTTTGAAGCAAAAACAACCATAAACTTTCAAGATTGGGGCAAAACCGTGAACTTAAGTAACTTCCATATATTACAATGGGAAAATTAATCTTTTTGTCTTTAAAGTTTTAACTCACTTATAACTCAATATCTAAATTTTTGACTCACTTGCAACTCAGCTGCTAATGTTTCTGAGTCGTCTTATGTGGCAAAAAATGTTAAAATAATGTTAAAAATTGTTTAAGTGAATTTTACATAAATTAAAAAAATAAAAAATAATGTCCTTATCCCCACCAAGTCACATCCCCTTCCACGACATCCATGACAAATTCTTTTGAAGCACCAGAGGGCAACAAACAACTCATATTGAAGAACAGGTTGAAGCCACTTATTATGCTTTTAACTATGATAAAGCACATAAGTATACAAGAAAAAACCATTGTGGAAATTTTTTTTCTTAACTTTTAAATGATAAATAATGAATAGCACTCAGAAGAGGATGAGATAAAAAAAAGTCAAAGCACACCCATTGTCATGGCCGTTGTGGATGCCTAGTGAGGTTTCTGTAAAACAGAGGCTAAGGGGATGCAAGTTGATGAGGATAGGGACGTTGTTTTTTTTTTGTTTTTTTTAATTTATATAAAATTCACCTAAACAATTTTTAATAGTATTTTAATATTTTTTTTATCACATAGGATGATTAAGAAAACATCAATGACTGAATTGCAAGCGAGTGAAAAGTTTAGGGATTGAATTATAATTGAATCAAAACTTTAAGGGTCAAAAGATTAATTATTTCATTGTAATAGATGGAAGTTAGTTGAGTTTAACGGTTTCTCCCCAATTTTAAAAGTATATAGTTACTTTTACTCTAAAAAATAGTTTATGATTATTATTACATTTTTTTTATAAAAATTGATGGTTATTTTAACACCTTAACCCTTATTTATTGAAACATACTTTTTCTCAGATGTGTGTTGCTATATTGGAAAAACAACACTTGAGCTTCAATTATTAACGTATATTAATTCCTCATAAAAAGACAAAAAACAAATTGACTCTGGGAATATAAATTTGTTTCATCGCCGTATGCAAGGGACAAATATAACAGTCAAATAAAACTTGAGCCAACAATGCATTCACAGGAGTTAGGACAATTAAAAATATCCTTTATCATGCCTCTCAGAATGGTCCCTTTTTTATGGGTCAAGTCAAGCTTTGATCTGTTCTATACAAAACCCATTCCACATCAACAGTCATCCGCCTTAACAGTCATACTTTTTTGAGTTGATTATCGATTCTCCGTTATTCTGTCATGCACGCTTGCTTCAATAATTCGTGTCAATATCTCCTTCCTCCGTTTGCCTATCTTTCCCCATATCTCTCTTTCCCATCATATCCAAAATTAATTTTTTGCTTTAATTAGTGGCAGTCCTTTAATTTTTACGATCCTTTAGTTAACATTCCAAGTCATCATGATTTAAACATAATATAATTTAGTGGTCTAATCATGCATTATTACCACAATATCTTTTCTTTTAGAAAAAAGGGAAAAATATTTCTACATTTTATATCCAAGTAAAAGTGTGATCATGGCTATATATGATCCTTTAATTTCCTGTGTGTTACCCTTTGAAATTAAATTTTTGGTGTATTTTCCTTTAGACCTAAGAGACCAGAAAATACCATGTCCGTTAGAAAGAGAGATAGAGCTAGCCACTTGTCTCAGTTTGTGTAACATACAATTGTGAGAGAAATTATGTAGCTACGGCCAAAGATTTCCAATTCATCGAACAATTTGTTAGCCTGCCCTATGACATATCCTCAAATACTTTAATATACTTCTCCCATTACAATAATGGAGAAACGCATCCTCGTATCGACTTGTTTACACTGAAGAACCTGACAACGTTTTGTGATAACTAACTAACTGAGACGTGAGGCTTCCTTTGAACTTGTTTGAATCCAATGTAATGCTTGTAGAGTGTAGTAACGCATTATATTATATATGTATCCCAAAAAAAAAAAAAGTAGCGCATCATATAGGCTACTACCCCCAATTCTTAAATAAAATCTACTCTGTAATTCAATTTTTTTATTAAAATAGATTTTATATTAAGAACTAAAAGGAGAAATTTTTTTGATAGAAGGCACGCGTGAAATGAAGAAGAGGGACTAGCTAGCTAAAGAAAGCCTATACTTAAAGTCTTCTAAGAAAGTGGCTTTTGTATTCTGCAAGGAAACTATTCATGATAATAACTTCAATATCTATTTAATGACCTTGGCTAACTAGATAATTGGCGCAACAATTAGCCTCTCTTGATATGAGATCAAAAGTAACAGTTCACACATTAGGAGATAGTGAATTTGTTTGATGAGGTATATACTATGTTTTTAAGTCTTATAGTCTACCAACGGGGTATGGGTTTAGTGAAAATGGTTAGTCCTTCATAACGTGACTAACTAAAGTTTAAATCCCTACTAGAGAAGTGACAACATTTAGTACCTGATAGTTTCTCGAGCAGCATCGTATCCAATAGGAGAAAACCTATGCTTAGAAAGGGGAAAAAAGTCTTACAGTATACCACTTGGGCCGTCAAAAGTCCCCCAAGTTGAGTTCATATTAAATTGAAACTTTGAGTTGGGCTTTAAAAAACAGCTCTATTTTGTTTTCGGACTGATTTTCCTGAGCCTAACACTCACATATCTTTTATGTTTGAAACAAAAATAAGAAGCTTGTTTAACACTAACGGGGGTTGGGTCTAATGGAAGAGGCTAGTTTCTTACAACATAACGAACCAAGGTTTGAATCTCCTCTAGAAGAGGTGCCCACATTTACTACCCGATAGTACTTCAAATAGAATTGCCTCCAATAAATAGATACTTAGCAAAAAAAAAAAAAAAAGAAGAAGAAGAAGAAGAAGCTTGTTTAACATATATATACCAGAGTCTATAACCTTAAATTTCAATTGAAAGGGTTCATTGTGAGAACTTATGTAACACCTTACTTTTAAACCATACAAACAGTCAAAAACATGACATGATACTAAATCAGAGACCAAAAATAGTTTTCAATCCATATGGAATCCCAACTTCCCAACAAGGTTCGATCCTGTAGCTAAGTGGATTTTCGAAAATTTTTGCAAAACATTTTAGTTGTGGCCTCTTTTTTTCTCAAATCTATTTAATTTAATCAAATCAGTTCCCATTTGTTAATATCAGAGTACTTACTGAAGTTATTAGCAGATATTCGGGTTAAATTTATTACTAAAGGGTGCACCTCGTATGGATACCCTGTTCTAGTTGATTTACGGTGATTACATACAAACTTTAGGGTTTACAGTTGGTGTACTTCTACCACCATGAGCAGTAGTTTTACAAAATACCATTTGGCATTATATACAGATCCAAAAGTTAGATAACCAACAGAAAGTAAATTCTAAGTATTCACTTCTACCCGTCTGTGGCTACATTCTTTCCATGAGAGTTACTTGCCCGTGCTGCAGGTTACTTATTGAAAAAGGGTGAGATTTAAAAGAATCTCAATAGTAACAAATAGCACTCATATAAAATGCATACAGAGAAATATGCCATATGAATCACCACATATCAAACAATTCAATATTCATTCAACATTCAAAGATATGTTTATGCATCAAACAATTCTAATTAAGGACTTACCGTCCCTTCCCACAGCACTGGGTATTCTGTTGGGCCAAAGCCTTTCTCATCTAAATGCTTAAATAGGCAATTCTACTCGATTCATGTTCACAGTTCAAGTATGTAACATGGCAATAATATGCATGAAACAAGATACATAGAATATGAGAGTGAAGCTACTACCTTAATCTTTCCAATGTTCTGAGGTGTGTTACCAGTTCCTTGATCGTGCTGGACAGATATCGAATCCTATATGTGGGAATTCATGAATGAACAGGTTATTACGTAGGCCAATACTTTTGCAAATCATTCTCTTATATTGGTTATCATTAGGGTTATTATGGTCATTTTAACAAGTCAATCAATAAGTTAAAGTGGTTAAATTATCCCAAAGGACTAATTTCTACCCTTGGTATTCAAAGAAATTACAATGTGCCATTACATTTTGTAATTTTCGCAAAGCCACTAATGTTGGCAGAATTTGTCAACTAAATTTAAAATTTTATATCTCTTAGCACAAATGTCCAATTACAGTGGTTCCAAATCTTATATGACCCTTATTGAGTCTAGTTTCAAGAAAAAATACTTCACTTAGCCAATTTGACGCACAGAAATCCAGAATTTCCAGTTATTGGACACTATTCCAAAATTTTTCAGTTTCACATAACCAAATTTAAAAAATATAGAACTCTCAGCACACAAGTCCAATTGATTATTATGACCTATAAAATTAAAGTTCTATGTCTCTAATTTTATACTGGAAATTTTCATAATTTTCGGACAATATTTACCCCTTGGCACAACATCTACTGTTATACAGGGCAGATTATACAACATGTTCATGCACACTTCCTAAATTTCCAAATTGATATAGGAATATCCAAAAATCATGACCTCTTGTATACCTACACAATTTTTCCCTTTAAAGCCAATGGAATCATCAAAATTACCAAATTCTAATTCCTTCACCACGTCAAAAACAGGGCAGAAATTTGATACATAATCCATCAATTACCAAACTTGCAATTTAAGCATCAAACTAGTTTCATATGCCTTCTAAACATCATAAAACACCATGAACACAATCAAAACACCATGACTCTTCAAAACCCTATCTTGACCAAAAACAAGGTAGAATTTCACATGGAAAAAATTCTCAACCAACCAACACAATCCAAAGCTCAAAATGAAACTAAAGCTCACTTCTTGCTCTTTAGGTTCTTTCTTTGGTTCTTCAAATTTTGCTCTTGCAAGATGGCCCAAAAAACCTCCTTTGAAATTCTAAAACCATAGAAATGAAGCTCTCATTAAGAGGAACAATATTTATAAAGAGTGTTTGAATCATAGAAGTGATCTACTAGGTCAAAATCAAAGAGGAAGATCTTACCTCAACTTGGTTCTTCCTTTTCTCTTTCCTCAAGCACTTGGTTGACTTTAAGAATGAGAAAGAGAGTGATATGATCTGATTTTCATTCTCTTTCCTTCATTCCTTAATGCTTAGCCGTGAATCACGAAGGGAATAAAAGAAAAATGCCATGTGTCTCAACTAGGTGGCTACTTGAAAAGTTGGTGGTTAATTAACCTAAAAGTAGTTTAGTTACCTTGGTTAAGCTTTTTCATTTCCTCCTCTTCCTTTCTTTTGACTAAAATTGGCTGCCCAATTCAAAAGGAATTATTGACAAAACATGCTCTTTAACAAGGTAGGGAAAAATTGACTAATCATCTATTGTTGTTTTGCTTTTTGACTTTTCTTCCCTTATTTTCCCTTGAACATATTGGTCAATGTTCTTATATTATTATTCTTTTTTCTTCCTTGTTTGTGTTGTGCGTCCTCTTAAAATGGAAAGTGAGGAGGTATTAATTGAATATTATGTCCATATAGGGTGTTGAATGTTTGACCAATTTTTCCTACTTCTTTCCCTTTTTGTTTTCTTGATCCTTGTTCTTGGCAAAATTAATTATTGTGCTATTAATATTTTTTATTCATTCTTCTTGTCCTATTTCATACTATTTCCCATATATTCTTATGTTCTAATCAGGATTTTGGTCATTCCTGATTTTAGGTGCAAATTATGTAATTTACCAATAACTAATCAAGATTAAAATCATTGTATAATTTTTAGGGACAATTCTATCATTAATTTCACTTTGTATTTATACACTTAGCTCTTGAGTACATTTTGGGATATTACAACTTATTCCCTCAAGTCCACAATATAGGGTACTTCAACTATATCACAGGAAATAAGAAATAAGCGTTAAATCATTTAATATGTCTTAAAATATAATTTTTTTTCAACTTTACCCTTTTTGAGTGACAAATCCCTATTTTTATAATGTATCTTCATACTTCATTTGGGGATTTTGTCATAGTTATTGAGCCTGGCATGCTTTTCTTGTGATAAATTGAGATTAAGAGTAAATACATTAAATTAGAATTAAAAGGGTAAAATTTTCAAAATAATTATAATTACTCTTAATTACTAATTTTTTGAGAAGATTGATGTTGGATTAATTGTTTTTAATTTTAGGTGCTTGAAGAAATTGGATCTGATTTGAAAATGAAAGTTTGGGCTCAAATTACAGAAATTCATGTATCACAAACTTTTGGCAAATTGTAGTTTGGTCCCTGTCAAAACTGCAGCGTTTTGGCAGCAAAGATTAGGATAGGGCTCGACAATTTTAAGTCCAGAGGCACCGCGACATCAAACCAGAACCTGGACCTTCGCATTTGATCTTTATCTTGCCTTCCCCTCATCTCATACACTTCCTCAAGGTCAAGGTCGTCGACGCCATCCCATTCTCCATTAACACCGGCAACCTCCACTTTCGTCTCCCTCCCACACAGCTAGACACAGCACCGCAAGAAAAACCATTACAGAGAGACTTGGGCTCCATCTTCACCTTCATTCTACCTTCATGCTTGTGCTCGCCTCCTTTGTCTTACCTCCACCATCGTCTTCTCCACTCAACCATCCATCCTCACCTTAGCATTTCGTCACCACCACTGGAGCTGCGTTTTGATTCAAACAGAGGAGGAGAACGTTCAGGCCAGAGCTTCCGTGGCTTCTTCTGTTTCTTCACTATCGTCACCCATCACCTTCCATTTTCACCATTTATTTTGCTTTCCCGGTGGTGTTCTTCAATGGCTAATGCTCTCAATCCTTTGTGGCAATGGCAATGGCAATGGCATGAGCTTGGCGAGTTTTGGCTCTTTCCTTTCTTTATTTCTACATTTTATCTTTGATTCTTAAATTTTAAAATAAATTTTATAATTTTGGATTGATTTATTTGAGAGTAAAGAGGCATCCAGCACCATGATCTAATTTTAAAGGTGCAATCAACACCCTAAATTATTTTTACAGGTGCAGTCGGCACTCTAATGTATTTTAGAAGGTGCAATCAGTACCCTAATGTATTAAAAATGAAGTAACTACACCCCTTCACTAACAAAATACTAACTCCATTTGTTGAAATACTCTTTCCTTTCCTCTTTCATTTATCTTCAACATGTTTATCCCTTCTTTTAGTATTTAAGAGTGGAATCTTACCCTAATGTATTAAAAATAGATTGATTGCACCTTTTCACTAACAGAATATTAACTCAAAGTTTGAGGTTTAAGATCGACGAAAAATGAAAAGAAATAGTGTATCAGCAAACAGAGTTAGTATTTTATTAGTAAAGGAGTGTAATTACTCCATTTTTAATACATTAGGATACTCATTGTACTTCCAAAAATAATTTAGGGTGTTGATTGTACCCTTAAATACTTTAAGGTGTTTATTGCACCTCTAAAAATTGTTTAGGATGCTGATTGCACTTCAAAAATAGATCGAGGTGCTGGATGCACATTTACCCTTTATTTGATATGTATTTAAAGGATTGGATGTTAATAAAACATTTATTAGATGCTTCACATTGTATTTAATTAATTTAATTATAATTTCTTTATAATAATTAATTATTAAATTAATAATTTTATAAACATTTTATGCTAATTTTAAGTAAACTTGATTATTAGATAAATAGTGTCATGTGTGAGTTACTTATCGATTCCCTATTTTTTTCTGTCATGCATGTGCTTCAATAATTCGTGTCAATATCTCCTTCCTCCGTTTGCCCATCTTTCCCTATATCTCTCTTTCCCATCATATCCAAAATTAATTTTTTGCTTTAATCAGTGGCAGTCCTTTAATTTTTACAATATTTTAGGGCCTGTTTAGTTCAAAGAGTGGGGATTAGGGGGGGGGGGTTGGATTGGAGGGGAGGAAGAGGAAGGTTTTTTTAATAATCCTTTGTTTGGTTTAGGAGGGGAAGGAAGATAATAACTAATTTATCATTTTATCCTTTTATATTAACTTACATTTTTTATTCTTACATAAATAATTTAAATTAGTTTTTTAAAATGAAATTTATTTAAATTAGTTTACACCTCAATATAAATTATTAAAATTCAAATTTATTTTACCAAATGGATACAAATTTATTTTAATTCATACTGTTGAAATTACTAAAATAATTATTGATAAAAAAAATACCAATTTATTTATGTATTCCTTCCTTTCCAATGCTCCTTCCATCTAGAATACCATGTCTTGAGAGAGAGAGAGCCACTAGCTAGTCCTAGTTTTACGCAGACGGATTCATCTTGTTGCTTTGTATAAAGTTTGTTCGAATAGGGAGGAAGGAGGCCTCGGTCTTCGTCATGTTCATCATCAGAATCAAGCCTTTCATGTGAAGCTTGGGTGGAGCTTGATCAAGGGAAGAGATGCTTTATGGGTGCAAGTTATTCGAAGCAAATATATAATTGTGGAGATGACTTGCTGCCTGAGATTGATAAGAGGAAATTGGGTTCTAATATTTGGAATGGCATAAAATCATCATGGGATGAGGTAAGAGCAAACTCATTTCCGATATACAGGAATCGATTCACCGAGATTGGGAAGTGAGGGTGCAACTGATTTCGCGAGACGCCAATGAAAGAGCGGATTTTTTGGCCAAGAGAGCTTTGTCTTGTGTGCCTGGATACCATCCGTTCTCACAGAACTTCACTGAGCTTGTTCCTTTCCTAGTAAAGGACTTGAATGAATAATTCTGCGCCAGCTACCAGTGGTTAGGCTGGGTTTTATTTTCGCCTTTGTATCCAAAAAAAAAAAATTGTTAGCCTGCCAGGCATATAAATATTTATTTGACATATATCCTCAATTACTTTATGAATTTACTTCTCCCCATTACATCAATGAATAAATGCATCCTCGCAAAACTACCTGACAACGTTTTTGTGATAACTAACTAACTGATTGAGGCTTCCTTTGAACTTGTTTGAATCCAATGTCATGTGCTTGTAGGGTTTAGTAATGCATCATATATGTGTATCCAAAAAAAGGTAACGCATCTATATGTTACTAATTCTTATCTTTAATATAAGACCTACTGTATAATTCAATTTCTTTATTTGAAGAAGTCAGTTTACTCATGGGTTTGGAATCAGCCCATGGGCTTCAAACCCGTTTAATAAAAAATATTCTTTATTTTCTTAAAGAAACTAAATTAAAACACTAAAAAAATTTATTTAAGACAAATATTTTTAAAGAATTAAATGTTTTATCTTTTTTTGATAAATATAATAGGTGACCATTTGCCTTAAAACAAAATTCTTTATGAGATAGACACTCTACTTTCTCATTTTTCAATGTATGTTATTAGTTTATCTTTTTGATATATTTTACATAATATTCAGACCTCTTCAAATACAATTTAAAAATTGTTATCTTTGTTTATCTTACATCAATAAAAAATTATTCTTTCAATATTTCATAAGGAAGAATTTCTTTAAGAAAATATTAAGAACCAAATGATAGATTCTTAAAAATTGAGTAATTTTTTTAAAAAAAATCAATTAGAAGACTTTTAACTAACTATAATGTCATCAACAAGCTTCTCTTAGCTTTTTAATAAGAATATAATCCATTTTTCCATTAAAATATTCAAATAGCAACACTATATGATTTGAAAAACATTTCCAATTTTTTAAAAAACATTTTTTTCAAACAGAAACTCAATTTGTAGTCATTTAATAAAAAAATTTTAAAAAAATGGCAGGCTTAAACAGGCCATCCCATTTAATCCCGTGGCCTTACAGGCTGGCCCTTTTAGACCAAACTCCTTTTAGATGTTCTATATTATAAGCCCAGCGCTTGACGGGCTCAAGCCTAATCAAGCCAACCCGACGAACTCGACTCGATTTCCTAACTCTACTAAAGAAAGCCTATGCCTGAAGTCTTCTAAAAGAGTGGCTTTTGATGACCTTGGTTAGCCAGATAATTGGCACAACAATTAACCGCATTAGGAGGTAGGGAATATGTTTGATGTGGTGCATACTATGTTTTAAGTCTCACCGTCTGCCCCTTGGGCCGTCAAAAGTCCCCAAAGTTGAGTTCATATTAAATAGGGAATTCTTGAGTTGGCCTCTAAAAAACGGTTCTATTTTGTTTTCGGACTGATTTTCTTGAGCCCAACACTCAGCTTTCATGTTTGAAACAAAAATAAGATTGTTTTTTTTTTTTAGCTAAACATATGTATTCTCTTATTGGAGACAATTATGTTCGAAGTACTATCAAACACTAAATATGAGCACCTCTCACAACAAAGATTCAAACTTTAATTCACCGTGTTAAAGAACTAGCGTCTTTCGCTAGACCTAACTCTAGTATAAGAAGATTGTTTAACATATATACCAGAGGCTATAACCTCAAATTTCAACGGAAAGGGCTCATTGTGAGGACATATAGCTTTGTCTCTGATACGGAATAGAAAAATGAAGTAAGAATGCCTGAAACTACTAATGCAAAAATGGCTTCTTGCATGGTTACCCCGTTCATTTAATGAAATATGTTTTTTTTGTCAAAATTTAATAAGATATCCTAGATAATGGCTTCTTAGTATATTTAAATTTAAGCGTGAATTATAAGTATTATGATGAAAAAGAATTTAATGCAGAAGACAAAAAAAGGATAGATAAGTTCTCCTATAAATTACCAGACCAAAATGATCAAAAAGCATGAACATCAATTTCATAGTACAGTCTGAGGAGAAAAAATTCTTTATTTTGTATGCAGCGTAACGTCGTATTACGTATTAAAAACAAAAAATAATGATTTATTTGCGATTATTGCTTAAGTCAACAGTCAAAGTCTTCCTTCCTTTTTTTTTCCCAAACAAAGTCTTCTTTTCCCAATAAAAGTGTGATAGTCAAAATCCTTCAATTGAATATGAAGTTTAAGCATGGATATCCACCGCTCATCATGTACTTCCAAATTATAGTGAAACTTTTTTCTTAGGCTTGAGATTTTAATTTGGGAGTAAAAGGATTTTCACATTTTCTAACAATTGTATTTTTTAAGATTCAAATTTGTACATTTTTTTTTTATAGATGAGGCCGTTTATCACCTCAGCCAATAACTTATAGGTGCGTATATTAATATTAATCCCTGATTAACTCATACTTAATTATTGAATCATTGCTTTTTCTAAAACGTCTTATTTCATTAAACATGAAAATACTCTAGTTTAAATATTGTAAAATTAAAACGGAAAGTAATATAAAAAAACAGAGAACTTTTTCATAGGCATGAGATTTTATTCCTTTATTTTTTTTTAATAGAGATTAGTGGGAAATTGTATTGGTGTGACTTTTTTCCTTCATTTTAAATTTGAAGTTAATATAGCTTGTCTTCACCAGTGAAGGGTTAGCGTAATGCCAAGTGATTGCGACCCCCAACAGATGAGAACCTCGGTTTGATTTCTGGGATGACTTCGTGGGAGGTGGAATGGCCCTAAGATAAAATCTTACACTCTCCTCCACCGACTCGAGATTAGTCCTATAACGGGTTTAAAAGATCTAAATTGTGGGGATACTCGAGGGTGCCTCTCGACTGCAAAGCGACTAATTAGGGGGTTTACCAATATATATATATATATATATATATATATATATATATATAGCTGGTATTTAAAACAAATGTATGTCAATGTAACACTTGGTCATCAATGACACCTAAAGACAAAATTAAAGTCAACAAAGAGTTGTAATAGTAATAGCCGTGATTTAATTATATAAAAGCTGAACAACTTGAAGGTGATAAAATGATTTATTTATGATAATTGCTCAAGTCAACAGTCAAAGCCTTCTTAAAGCTTTGATATCCACCGCCCATACTTTTAACTGTTTGACTTTGACCCTTATGTTTTGGTTTCCATTTTCAACTGATCACACGACCTTAGAATGAAATCCTTTCCAGCGGGCAAAATATTATGGAAACCAAAAAAATATTATTAAATATAGTTCGAAACCTTATTTTTTTTTCAAACAAAAGTATACAACTTTGAACAATATCCTTCATTTAATATTAATCCTTGATTAACTCAAATTTAATTAATAAAGAGTATATTTGGAATAAGGTTCATAATAAATAAGTGCTTTCTCTAAAATACTGCTGGTATTCTATATTGTGATACATGAAAAAAACGCTCTACAAATATTGTATAAATTAAAACGAAAGAAGTAATAGAATAGAGAAAGGTGCGTGTCCATATGACGAATCATGAAACCCTTTTCGTAGGCATGGAATTTTTTAACGGGAAATTATGCTGGCGTTACTTTTTTCATTAAATGTGAAGTTACTATTATATACAGCTGGTCTTGAAAACAAATGGAAGCTTCCCATATGCCCGTTTGGGACCACCAACAACTATGTAACATTCCGTCATCAATGAGACAACGACAGCTAAAGAGAAAAATCCACGAAGCCTTTTATACAGTACTATCCGATCTTATTTATAAATAAATTTTGTTTGACTGCATAAAATAAATTTATAATTAAAAATAATAAATATGTTAAAAATATTATATTTTTTTAATATATTTTTATTTATGAAAATAAAGAAAGAATATATAAAAAGTATGAAAGATAGTAAAATACGTTTTTCTAATACTTTGTTGATTTCATTCACTTAGTGAGTTCTCTCTTTCTCTCTCCTGAATGTACTTCTTGGTGTGTATGATAATTAATTATAAATAATATAGATTTAATAAAGGTAAAATAAGAAGAATGAGCTTACATTTTCTAATACAAAATGAAAATTGCTTATAAAAAGAACCAGCCTCATAAGAGAAAAAATTAATTATAAATAAGATAGAACTTATAATTTAATTCCTCTCCTTCATATAAAAAAAAAATAGAAAGCACTATTTTAAAAAATTGGGTTAATATACATAATTTTATTAGTAATATTTTTTTTAGAGGGGCATCTAGAATAAATAAATTTTAAAAGAGATTAAAATATTAATAAATAATTTAAAGGGGTTAAATTAACCAAAACATTAAATTTAATTCAAAAATTCGTTAATAAATAATTATATTTTCTGGACCCCAGGTATTCAATAATGCCATCTGCATCTACTCCTCCCGTCTGCAATTAATTTGATTTGATCTCTCACTCTATATATATAATCAATCCCCTCTCACTCACAGCTTCATTGTGACTTTGTGAGCAGAACCAAGAGACACAAATCTGGTCACCACCATGTCTCGCCGTTTACTGGGAAATTTCTCCCCGGAAAATCTGATTCGAGTCATTAACTTCATTCCAGGCTCAGAAAAATCCTTGATCCTGTCAGTACTTTTAGCTTTCTGCTTCAATACTCTCTCCCCCCCCCTCTTCCTCTAATAATTTTCCCCCCAGAGATTCTCGTTGATCTTCAGAATATATTCTAACTAGCTTTTCTCATTCTCTGATCTTCTTTTCTCTTTTAAATGTTTGTTTTTGGATCAGACGTCGCGGTGGACGCAGCTATAGAAGACCGGGTCCCACCACCGGACCACCTCCTCAACATAACTTCACCACCATGAGCGCTGTGCCGACAAACTCAACAACGATGAAGGAAACGAAGGGAACTACTAAGGCTCAAGTCAACGGTAGCTAATTCAGCCAATTAATTGTTGCCTTACTGTTGTACTATTATTATTCACGTAATTTCCTTTTTTTTTTGCCAAGATGCATAAATAATTGTGCTGATTGGAGTAGTTTTGATCTGTAATATTTCAATGCATGTTAATTTGAAAATGCATCATATGCTTTTGTTTGAGATAGATTGAGATCAGATTGGATGCTTGCAAGTATCTTTGAGGAACAATTATCAAATCCATAAATGATATTTTACACGTGAAAATAATTTTCTCTTTTCTTCTCTCCTAAATGATCCCTCTTGAATAAGACCTCACACCCTTACCTTATTCTGACCGGCCCCTTTCCACTTTAATTAGTGGGACATACATAGGGATCAAATTTTGGGCCTTTCTTCGTATATGAAGGGAGCTCATACCCAACAATTCTTTCAATATAATCCTCTACTTCTTGAATTTTGAGTGGGTCAGATTTATATTCTTATTCAAACAGTGAAAGAAAAAGAAAGAACGATTTATGGTAAGTTAAGTATCATGAAGATAACAACAAAGCAGTCAAAGATTTTTGCACACTGGCCAGCTAGATAGCTTAATAATAATAAACATAAGTAGTGGTATATTTGAAATAAAATACACACATAATGTTATTCTTCATGAAATGAAAGATTGATCCAATTAAGAAATATCATATCCCATTTCATGAATTGAGAGTGTATGTCCGAAGCTTGTTTTTAAAGTGAAAATATCATTAGTAAATATTTCATCCGATCCCTTTTATAAGAGAGGAACTAATTAATTTTAAAGAATAAAAAGCATAGTTAAAATTAATTGGATTAACAAATATGTTTAAAACACCTGTTTCTAAAAAATATTATCATTTAATAATTGGTGCATGACTTTTAATAATTGATCTCATTAAAAAATTCTCCCCTCAGTCCACAATACAAGTCACTTCTATAATAATGCTTTGGTTTAAAATATAAGTCACTTGGAGAGTAATTAATGATTATTTGTCAATTTTGCTTATGTAATTAATGCTTAAATATTATTTTTTGTATGTTCTCTCTAATTTGAAACCTAATTTAATATGGGTAAATTTGAAAAAAAAAATCAATTTAATGCATATTTAATGAATCAACTTCAATTTCTTAGTTCTGATAAATTAGTTGAAATTCCTTATATTATAAATATGAGGGAGTACTCTTTTTAATAAGGGTATACAATTTTTTTTAATGAATATTTCAGATAACATATTTTTGTTTTTTTTATAAATAGGACCAAGACTAAGAGAACCTTAAAAAAAAAAGGAGTAATTTGTTGATATTTTTGTGAGCATTTTTCAATTTATGAAGCCTACCTAGTTTTTTGGGCCAAAATCTTAATGAGTTTTTGAAACCCAATTAATCAAAAATTTTAACTACCAATGAAAAAAATTATTTTTCGATTCTTTTGGATTTCAACATTTTCTAAGTGACTCTTTATTTTATTTATTTTTATTCATTTGTTTGTTATAAAAAAATCATTAAAAATCATGCTTGATTTTTGGCTTTGATAATTTTTTTATAAGATATTATTTTATTTTATTTCTAATTTAATTCCTTTTAATCTCTTTTGTATATGATCAAATTTAAAAGTGCATTAAGTTGTCACCACCATTCGATAAATAAAAAAAAGAAAAAAGTTGTTACCCGAGTCTAACTTGAGTAGAGCTGGGAATCAGGCCAGAGCTTAAAAGGGCCTGCCCTGCAGGGCTCGAGGTAAGAAAAATTGCTCTTTTTCAAAGTCCAACCCGAGTACATGAGGGCCCGCAGGGTCGGAAGCTGTTTTTACAAGATTTAACTACATGTCTACACGTCTTATGCAATAAAACAAATACAATTATTAATTCATAATCAAAGGTAAAAAAATAATATCCACAAATAACTCAGAGTCTCGTACAAAGTATAAGATGACAAGAAACTAAACACTCTAAGCAATATGAGTATGATGACTATCATTTTCATCTTCTTCGCCACTATCATCAATTTCAAGGAAATTCAATTGTGCTTTATTTTGAGTAATACGGTCTGCTTGAGGGGTAAAAATATCAAAAATTTCTTCTTTCACATCATGAATACATCCATAATCTTTATCTATAACAAATAATAAACTAAAATGATAAATAACTCTATAATAAATATAATATACAAATAAATTAGTAAATTACCATCATATGTGAAACTTTGGAGTAAATAAGAAATATCTAATGTATTTTTCTTATAAAATAAGAAATATCTTTTATAAATTTTTAATTTTTAGGATTCTTAATATCATATATTCTTATAAAATTTAATTCTAAAAAAGATAATAACAACTAAATATTTACAACATCATCAACAAAACATAAAAAATCAATAATATTATTATCATATAAATAATTTTAAAAAATAAAAAATATATATAAGGGCCTAAAAGGCCGGCTTGTGGCCATTCAAAGCCGGCCCTTTTAGACCCTCGGCTCTACAGGGCTAGCCATTTTAGGCCCACTTTCAGTTTTAAGGCTAAAATCTTAAACTCGGCTTTTATAAATTCAAGATCTAAAAAAACCAACCTGACAAACTCGACCCATTTTCCGGCTCTATGGGTTATCTGGGAAAGCAAATTTTGTGGGAGTTCTACTATTTCAAGTGCATGCATTTTTAATGTTGATTGATTAGACTCGAGATAGTGCTAGAAACATTATTTTATAAGAAGCTTTTTCAGCTTTATATTATTATTAATTATACAAATAATAATTGATTGATATTTCATACATTTACTATTTAAGTCAACAGTCCTAGTGGTCTTTTAATCGCGTAGTCTCATGCTGAAAAGGCTTATCAAAGTCTTCAATTGACTATGACGGTGGTCACATAGGCAATTATTAGTGCCAAACTTGTTCACACTTATCTACCTCTTCTGTTCAAACTTGTTCAATCGAACTCATACACGGAATGAAAAATTTTAAATTTTGATTCAAATGATTTTTTTTATTCTTTTACCCAATAATTAATAAAACTAGAGATAAAAGAGCTAAAAGAATTATTTGAATCAAGATTTTATTCATAGCAAATCTGTGTCTCGCAAAACTGGAGAGCCTATCCAGAAGAGACGACGAATGGGTTATATATATATATATATCCTCATGCACGGATCCCGACCAAAAAGATTAAAAGTAAAGGGAATATTCCACCAAAGAAACACAACACAGAACAAAAGGACAATTTCTTCCACTAACTTTATTGTTGAGATAAGGAAAACAAAAAGTAAAGGAATTAATGAAGAATGATTCAACAAAAACCAATAATGATTGGTTCGATTGGTGGTGGCTCTATTATACCTACCCAAGATTGAATATTCAAATATTATGAATAAAAAAATTATATATTATAGGATCTATCTTTTTATTTGGGTTTAATTATACTTGAATATAGCCTGTTAATATTATTACAGACATGTTCACTAAGTCATTTTATTCTTAATTATCTTGCTAAGTGATATGGCTTGATATTAATATACTATTCATGCATCATTGATGCCTTTTTAGTGTGTTTATTAGTTATAAAATGCATTATTGATTAATAAGTATTTATTATTAGTTATTGTATGAATTAGTTGATAAATGGGGTAAAATCGTCATTATCTTCATAATTATCTAGGTACATGGAATGATATGAATTTTATTTTAGGGTATTTTGGTGGAGTAGACGAATTTTGGAAATTTCAGCCTGGTCCGTGAATTTCATAAATGACATTTTAGTACTCAAAGATATTGTCAGTTTAATACCTAAATTTCAGAAATAACAGCTTGACCCCAAAATTCGAAAATCAGCATTTTGGCCCTTTGAAATCAGGTTTTAGGGCTCTCTCTGCTCAAATTTCAGTAAGTCGACACAATCAACATTGACATTCCTTCACTACACCTCCATCCACCTTCTCTTCCTCGCTACCATCGCCCAACCCTCTTCCATCTCCGCCTATCGGCTTCATCCTCTTCTTCCAGTCACGCCTCCCGTTTCCCATTCCAAAGTTGATAGCTTCCATTGATTCTTCTATCCAAACTCATGCCTTCACTTTGGCTTTCATGTCCTGGGCATGCTTGAAGTTTGTTGGAGCCGAGTTTAAAGCTATATATGAGCAACCAAGTCCTCCAACTCTTGGAGTAGATGGATACAGTTGCTTGAGTTCCAATACTTAATAGGGGAGTTTTTTATATTCCCTTTTCCCTCTATAGTTACATTAGTTGATTGTACGAGGTGTATGATTGATCAGTGTGATTAATGTTGAGACATTCTAGTTGTAATATTGTTTTGAGATTGGGATACTGAGATTGCATAGTTAAACATTTGTTTTGTATTGTTAATTTCTTGACTTATTTGTATTGATGTTGGATTGAATTGATTCAATATTTTGCTTTTGAGTTAAGGGAATTGTCCATTACATATAGTTTATGTGATTGGTGATTTTAATGTGCTTAGTCTATTTAATCTCAACCAATGGTGCTTAATGAGGGTTGTTAGTATTTTGACGACTCTTCTAGTTGAAGTTGTCCATTGACAATTTAATTAGCTTAACTAGTTGTTTAAGCTAATTGAAGGGTTGGTGATTAAGAACTCCGCGTATCATAAGTAAACAATGATTCCACCAATCTATTTTCAAGAGGCTCATTATCATCCATTTCTTTCACTTCCATTCATTATCCCCTTTTTATGAGAAAAGACAAAAAATATTGTAGTTTAGGTCATTTATCTTCATTGCACTGTAGTTTATAGATTAAAATCCAAATTCCCCATTTTTCCTAATAAATTGCATGTTTAATGACATTTAGTCTAGTTTAGGGTTCAAAAAAAAAAAAAAGGCTCATCGAAGTGAAATAACCTGAGTTAGGCTACGTTACAGTGCTTGGATTTAATTGTTGATTATGGACCCCAAAGTGTTATGTCTAAGGTTTTCTTCACTAAACATATAATATAATCTGGCTCGTCTAATATTGAGAAGCCTTTGGCCTCACCTTCTTGTTTAAGTTTCTTTGCTTCACCCCCCCCCCAAAAAAAAGAAAAAAAACTCACACACAACAAAAAGCAAGTTAGATCCTTCAATGTGTTTCTTAGAGTGTATTTGATCTCATATAGAATAAGTTGCATCTAATATCCTAATCTTATTTATGATGCATACAACACCCTAAATCATAAAAAAGATCAGGGTGCTGAATATAACTAGAAAATAACATTAGAAATGCACTAGAAAAATAACATCATGATGCTAAATATACCATAAATAAAATTAGGGTTCTGGATGTTATTTTACCCTTGAAGCAATTCTAGTTTTTTCTTTCTTTTTTTTTTTAAAAAAGAAGCTAAATAATTTTTAAATTTGAAATTATTTTTCTAATAGTAAACTGTCGCAGTTTTTTTAAAATATAAAAAATGGTGCAAATATTTAGGGAAAAATATTACTTTTTTAGTACGTGGGAACATAAACAATGACATATATAACATATATATAGAAATCAATCCAAAAAACATTCCACGAAAATCAAGTTTACACATGATGATCTGACCAAAAAATTAAGAGGAAAAAACAGTTTATTCATGACAGGAATTTACCATAAATATAAATCAGAGCTTGGTGCAATCCACAGGCTTAAAGGAAACCAACTTCTTCTGAATATCATAACCCACCAAGAAATTAATCTGTGCGATGTTCCCAAACACAGCACCATCTGAAAATGTGGTAAAAGCAAAGCAAAAAACATCACCAGAAACTTTAGTGAAGGTGTTAAGTGAACTTAGCCTAACATCTGCACCTCTGAAATGAGCAGTCATAATGGGAGCTTCAATGGTTTGCGCCGATGATGAAGAAGACGACTTATAGCAAAGGTTCAGAAATTTTAATGGGTCTTCAACACGTTGTAATTTCACTTGTGCTGCTACTTCTGATTCGAGTTTTGAATAGAAGTCTTGTGGGAGAAGAGTCAGTGTTGTTCCTGAATCGATTATTGTGTTACCTTCCTCCACTGAACCACCTGCATCCAATAATATTGAAATCAAATCTTTTTGTCATAGGATCACGCAAATAATGCACCTAAAAATTAAATATAAATGTATACTTCCTAAACCACATCTAAATCTGTTTTTATGGATATCATTATGTTGTGTGTGTGTGTGTGTTGCTGTTTAAGGAATCGAGATTAAGTTGTAAGACAATCAATTACATACATACATACATACATACATCTTCTTTAGATACATACAAACATACATATATACATACATACATCTTCTTTAGATACATACATACATACATACATACATCTTCTTTAGATACATACATACATACATACATACATACATACATATGTATGTATGTATGTATGTATCTAAAGAAGGTGTGAAACTGTGAACCGAAGAAATCAAATTAGTGACCTGGTAGGAAGAATTCAAATAAGGAAAGAATTTGTGTTCTATCTGAAATGATCGGGTCAATTTATTACAGTACATAAAAAATGTTATGAATTAAAAATAAATATTTTCATCAACTCACTTGCTAATTTTCATTAAAAGAAATTATCCATTATATAAAAGTGTCTCATATTTCCAGATGCATATTATATATTAATGGATAAGAATTAGTTCACAAATTCTAATTGATTGCTTTCTTATAGGATCAACAAAATTAGTGTTCAATGCAAATAATGCTCCTAAAAATTAAATACCATCTTCGCTTCTTAATATAAAACCTAATTGATTTTTTCTGAAAAAATTAAGGAAGCTAAATAAATTACATTAAAGTATTTATATTTATCAATATTCTCCAAATTAATTTTTTTAACATATAGACTGATATATAATATAATGATATCCAATATATGATATAATTAAGTAATTTATTTAGTTTCTTTAATCTCTCTAAAGAAAATCAATTGGGTTTTATATTAAGGATTGAAAGGTAGTGCTTGGGTTCTTCTAAGCCACATATAAATCTATGGTTATGGATTTTTATTTTTTATTTTTTTTGTGTTGCCGTTTAAGCAATCATGATTATGTTGTTAGACAATCTTGGTCATTATTTTTTTTAAAATAAAAACGTAACAATGGTTTGAGAAATAACTAAAGAAGAAGGGGCATGAACCAAATGAATCAAATTGAAGACTTGGTGGAAAGAATTTTCATTACAAGAAATCATCCACTATCTGAAAGAGTGTCACAATGCCGAAGGTATATTGTTAAATAATGGATAAAAATTCACAACCTAATTGATTGCTGTCTTGACTTAATGTTTTTTCCTTATTTCTCATTATTAGCAAGCATAAATTAGTGATTGGGATAGAGATAGAATCGAATCACCTGATGATGTAAACACTATCCTTTTATCTCCAACACTAATTACTTCCAACGTAAGATAATAGAGAGTCGCTGGATCTTTGGGAACCATTGGAGTATAACCAGTCCCTGCTCCAGAAACGACGCCGTTTGCTCCAAAATTCAACTTGGTTGTTGCATTACTCGAAAGTGGGGCCAAGCAGTACGAGAATTTACCATCAATGGAAGAACTTATCTGAGACACCAACGAAACCGAACCACCTCCGAGCCCCACAATTCCAGAAGTCTGTTCACTAAATGGACCATTAATATACCCACAACCAACCACAACATTAGGCAACGCCACTTGGCGGCCACTCGTAGAGCCAAGTGTCAATGTGTCAGAGACGAGATTTCCAATTGAAACCGAGTTATCCGTGTATTGTTGATCGTACTGACACAATTTTGTTCCATCCTCACAACATGTCTGAGCTGGACAGGGAACAATAGAAGTACATGTTTGGTCTAAGCAAGAGATGTTTTTGAAAGTTGAGGATTTAGAAGGGACGAATAAAGGAGCTGTTTGGTTGTAGCAATTCCGGCAAGGTAAACACTGTGACCAAACAAGGTCACTGCCTGTGTCTGCTATTCCGAATATTTTGAAAGGTGGTGTTCCTAAGGAATAGGCCATTATGTATGATCCTGTGATAGGGATTACTTGAGATTCTGGTATATCTGCTTCTGGTTTAGTTTTAGAATTAGGGTAGAAGTGTTTGGCTCGCTTTATGGAGCGAAGGAAAGAGTTGTGAAGTTTCTGCAAGTATGGCGATTCAGTGTAGACTGGAGATTTTTCAGAGTTGCGGTGGATGAGTTCAACGCTGAAGCCCCCATGTTTGGTTGCTCCGACGAGGGATAAAAAGCCGGGAATGAAAGTGACGATGAAGATGGAGAGGGAGAGAGGAATAGAGAGAACATGAGTTTCTGCCATGTTAGTAATGGAGAGCTTGCTATTGGGACTTAGGAATATATATGCGTGTGTGTGTGTTACGTTCAATGAATAATTTTGTGGGTATGATGAATATTTAACAATTTATTGAATGAGTTTAAAGATGAATATAAAAAGCCTTTTTATCATTGTTGTCAAATTAGTGAGTTAACTCTTTTAAGTTTACTGTTTTTATATTCCTATAGCTTACAAAATCGTGTCGACTTATTAGTGAACTCGTGCTAATTGTGAATTTGGCTAAACTTACGAGTTTACATACCGAGTTTACCATTTTTACGTTTCTAGTTTATAAGATTGTGTTAATTCACTATGAAACTCATATTAACTTTTTTGACTTGATCATACTTAGTGATTTTATATATAAATTTTATTGAAATTTCTTTGTTAAGTATAAATTATGAATATTGATGGATTTAATTTCAATTATTTAAATTTTAAAAAATTGTTTGAATCAAATTGTTATAATTTTTTATTTTAATTATTTAATTATATACTATTAATACCTATTTAATGATAAAAGTAAATTCTTTCAAGTTTACAATTTAAATTTACGCAACTGTTACGAATTCATTTAAACTCGCGAGTCTTTTTAGTTCCCATATGTGGATTTGGTTTCTCTCTAGTCTCAATCGTTAGATTAAAAGATTGAAAGGTGAAAAATCAATATTGTTTATTGTATAAAATTATTAATAAAATGTTAAATTATTCAATAAATAAAAAAATTCAAATAGTTAAATTTTAGTTAAGACAGTTCAAAACTGCAACAGAAAGTCAGAAAATATTTTATAAAACTTTAAACATAGACTGCTCAATTTTTAATTTAACATTAGTTGATCATAAAAACTGGAAAGAAACCAAATCCTTTCTGATTCACAAGGTGAAATTTTCACCTTGTGCCCCAAGGCCTCCTCTCCTCACAGTCATCACATGGGGGTTTATTTATTTATTTATTTTGACTCATATCAAGGGCGCAAATTGTATTCGAAATATATAAAAAATTATTTTACACGGCTTCTGAAACTTAATATTTTTTAATAAAATAGTCAAATATATTGTATAAAAATATTAATACAGATAAATTATCACACACAAAACACCGCATAAATTAAAAATATTTGATTGAAAAGGGACTTTGACCCCAATTTTGTCTCCTCTCATACACATACGCATGTGTGTGGGTATTTCAGTATTTGTGATCTGTATAGAGGATGCAAGTATGTATCTCTAAAATATTATATGAACAGGACCTGTTTCATAATTAATTTAATATGTAAAAGGGTGCATGTTTGAATATTTTTCAAGAAAATCGTGATTTTGATGTTATATTTAAATTAAAAATTAAATAAAATGCCACACATATTCTTTCCATCTTTTTTTTTTGGCAAATTGCCACTTAATGCGACAACGCAACAAACTTTCACATGTCTCCCTTCTCCTTCGCCAAGCATGCAAGATTCGCTGTATACACGTACATTTTTTGTTCATGATAAAGAACCAACTGATGGAAACATTATATTTTTTTAGCAAGACAAAAATATAGGAGACATTGTTAGGCATTAAACATGAGTACCTCTCCCAGTGAGGATTCAAACCTTAGCTCATTGTGTTGTGGGAGACTAACCTATTTCACTGAACCCAACCTTATTTGGTTTATTCAATATTTAAGCCAACAGTTCAAATCTTCTTTCCTAACTTTTTTTGGTCCAACTTTGTTAACATTATTCACAGTCAGAATCTTTCAAAATTGAATATGAAGATGGAGCTTCTTTGGCTATCATTGGCTTATCCTTAAAATATTGCCAAATTAAACATGTACACACCTATCTCTAATTATTGTATTATTGTATATAATCAAATTATACGACTGTTCCCATTTGCATGAAATTAATTTCACAGCTCATCATCATGTATAAATATCAATGGACTTCACTCACAGATGCACTTCATTTCAAATAAAAGACCTAACTCATAATTGGTGAGCAAATATGGGAGACACAAATATATATATATATATATATATATATATATATATATATATATATATATATATATATTGATCTCTTCGTTTTTCTCACCATGTCTCGCTCTCGTCTTTTCAAATTTTTTCGCCGGAAAATCTTGTTCGAGTTCTGAACTTCATTTCTGGTTCAAAACAATTCTTGATCCTTTGAGTTTCAGCTCTATCCTTCTTCTTCATCATCACCACTCCTTCCTGTCTTATATGTATAAATCTTATATTTCACAAATATATAATAGACTTCATTAATTTTCTAAATACTCTTATGGTACTTAATATAAGATATATATGGGGAGTTGATCTTAATATTAAATATAAGACAAAGATTTCATATTTATCAATCTTTTTCTAATTTATTCCTATTAATGTTTGCTCAACATTAATCAAGGAAGAGAGGGAATAACATAATTAAGGAAAATGATTAGGGTGTTTTAAAAAGTACATGTCATATTAACTAACTTAATCAACTTCTTTAATTTGATTAAATTAGGTAAATATATTTTATATTAAAGATTGGAATAATATATATGTTATCTAACTCTTACATACAGTTAGAATTGGATAGAGCATTAAATTATTCTTTGTATCGCCTTTTTTTATCAGAATCTAGCTATAATTTGTATCATATTCTTCGTTTTCATTGTGGTAATAATGTACACGATCATTAATATGAATAATGTTTGCTTTGAACTGGCCAGTTCTCGTGCCGGTCTTAAGTCAACAAGACCACCACCCACCAACAAAGCTACGGGGAAAAAGTCTGTCCCACGGGGACTCAACGGAGGAACCCAAGAAAAAATACTTCTAATAGGCTAAAGTCAACGCTTAGTTTTATTCATATCCTGGAGTTGACTTATAACTGATATGGTTGGTTGTATTCAGAATGCAACTTTCATTTTGAGCTGTCTCCTTACCAGAGTGAGTTGTTTCAATGATGTACTCGTATAATTTAGTGCATGATGCCATGTTGTTTAAGGTAGGTTTGTGTCATGCCCCAAAAGTTAGGGTTTGACTAGCCTAGAATATGAGTAAAAACCCACATCCCTTAAGCCTCTAATAAGCAAAATTCCTAATTCATATATGAACAATAATTACAATTCAAAATATAAAGTTATTTGATGAACTTCAACTAGCAAAAGTCATATCTATCAGTAAAAATTTCGATAGAGTCTCCCCTACAAATAAGATCTCATGTAAATTCTACATAATAGAATTCACATTACAACAATATTCAACAATAAGAGTTATTCTCCATATTAACATATACGCAACATGTAACATATAATGAAGGCAAGGACCCTAATTAAATATAGTTTACATACGTGGAGCAACTAGAATAAACTATTGTTCCCAGTACTTTTAATATAGAAATTTCAATAAGAATCTGTATAACTAAGATGACGTAATTTGTAAACACACAATAGTTATGTATATTATAGAAAAACTCACAGACTGCCGAAAATAATAATAAACTTTGAAAAAATCCGAGCCCAATGTACGTTGTCTCCTTAAAACAATTTGTTCCCTCTATACGAATGCCTAAGGTTCTCGAACAATTGTCTTCCAGGATAGAACGGATTACATCTTCACAATGATGGCACTATCAATTAGAAGCCCGAACGAACACAATGAGATTGCTTTCAGAATCACATAAGTTATGAGATGATTGCAGAATGCACCATGCAGTATATAAGAGAGAAGTGTTTCGAGATTGAGTAATTTTTCCTGTCACTAGCACGTCATATTTATAGATGAAAGAAATTGATCAGAAGGACTCGACTCTTGCGAGCCAACCGGTGTGTCGTGCGAATAGACATACCAGAATGAAGCAAACAGAAGCGAATGGTGACTCTTACTGGCGAACTGGTGCGTCGTACGAACAGACACATCAAAACAAAGCAAACAGACGTACCAGAACGGATGCACTGATTCGGTCACACCATTTCGCTACAGCCGCTGTTTGGAGAATCATTGAGGGGTAAAAAAGGAATTAAACAAAAATTCAGGGATTGTTTGGACAAACTAAAAAATAATTTAATACAAAATTATTATTTTTTAATCTCACACACGCGCGGACCAGATGGATTGAACGGGCGGCGGCGGCGTGCGCGCGTGAGTGGTGGACCAAGGCCCATGTACATCCTCACTCCTCCACAAAAGTGGATTGGCCCAAGGGCCCATTTTATAGGTGAGAAGTTGAGTCTTATATACACTCTTATTTCTCTTGATTTGTCCAATGTGAGACTTTTATCCACACACTATTTTCTCCTTCCTTTTCCCTCTTCTCTTCCAACCTACTTCTTATTCATAACCCATAGAAGTTAGACCCAAAATTCCAACATAAACTTCACAAAATATAGTACATAAATTAATTTTACATTGAAATGAGGATTGTCCATGATCATGCTTCTACTTCAATTCAACATATAAGCCCCTCAATGATGAGCAGGAGTATAAGCTCAACCATTATCTGAGACCAAAATGTTTTTAGATGAATAGCGTCCCATTAATAAAATAGTTAAAAATAATAAAAGAAATAAATTGATTAGATGAACATAATAAAAAGATAACAATTAATTTCAACTTCCAAGTCCGAAGTCATAACCATAAACTTATTTTATATGAAAGATTATTAACAAGCATAATTGAAGCTGTATAGAAGATCAACAAACAAACAATACCAAATAAGTAATAAAACAATTTTTTTTAAAACAAGCTTAAAAGCAACAAATCTCAAATTTCTTCTTTCCATAAGACTACAACAGAACGGATAACAAGTGTAGATACACAGTCCATAAGAAAAAGTAACTAAGCACAGCTGGAGGCCACAAAAACAAGCGTGGGCACACCATTCACGAGGGTAAGTAACCAAGTGCTGCTTCAAGCTATGAAACAAGCGTAGGTACGAAACCCATGAATAACTAGCATGAGAATGAATCCCACGAATATCAAGTGTGAGTACTAGGCCCACGAATGTCAAGCAACCCCAAGGTTAACTATGGTGCACCAAGGATTAACAGTACTGCTGTTAGTAACCAATATTTTGTATTCAGTTGAAGGAGGAGTTATCAACTTTGCACCTTGATAATCTCTTCAAGAATAACCAATGATTGCAATAAATGGTACAATCTCGGATTATCTCACGAAGAGATTTTTATTAATTATTTAGAAACTAAGTGCAATGATTGACATAAAACAAGTTAAAAATGACTTTTTGAGCTTTTTATCTAAAAACTAAATTTTAATTAAACTAAAATGCTTTGAAAACAAATACTTTTGATTTTTTTAGAATAAAAGTGGAATGAAATAGAAATTTGTTTTGAAAAGTATGATAAAGCCTCCTATAACAATGAATTTTATCTATCATTTGCTTCAAAATATTTTTAGGAGTGTGCTAATTTGACAAAAATGCTTCAAAAACCCTTTGAGCTAGCTTAAATTAGATGAATTAAATCTCCCACACTGGGCAAGACTTACTTTCTCTAACTAAAACTATAATACCTTACTTTCAATAGCAACATATACATCAAATTTTTAATTACACATAACCACCATACTCTTACATCAAATACAAGTAGTAGTGTCTTACACTACGATCTTCACTTCACCTTCATATCTCCTCCGATGCATATCTTCCTGCACTCTTCACCTATCTAAATGGTTGGTTGGGAGGAGTGAGATTCGAGAGAATCTCAGTAGCAAACATTACTACTATGCATGCCAGATATATATGAATGCATGACATGCTTGCCTACACTATTTCATGCCAACATAATGACATACTGCATGTTCGATGTTATGACATACATATGGCTATTGCATAAATATAACAAAGCTTCAACCAATCATACATGTTCTACACAAATAGGCAAAGCAGTCATATAATCAATACAAGATATACATATCACACACATGCAGAAAAGGTAAGTTCACTACCTCTCAGACTTTATGTCATTCTCTTCTTGTCCCTTGATCCGCCAACCATTGCTTCTTCTTTATCACTTCATAGCCCTAGGAGAGTGATAACATCATTAGAGCTATGAAAATTAAATGCCCAATAGCCCACATTATCCCTAAAGGCTTACTTTCACCCTTGGAGTTCATACCAATTACATTGGTGCCCTTAAGTCTTAATTTTGCATAAGACATAAAGCTGACAGATTTTTCACCAAATTTTGAAAAATCACAATTAATTCTATAGAACTTCAATTGAGGTGGTTAAAAATTTTATACAAAGCTAATTCAGTCTAGTTTCACATAAAAATACTCGATTTTAAACGCCACCACCACAACATTCCCAGAATATTTCCAAACACCAACTGTTTCATATGTTCTTCCAGCAGCAGGGCATAACTTTGAAAAATCACATCTTTTAGCACACTTGTCCAAAAATTACAAAATACCTATAAAATTAAATATATATGTCTCTAATTTAACTCTAGAAAGTTTCAGAACTTTTGGATAAGTTTTGCTCTATGAAAAACTTCGCACAACATCACTGTTTCAGATTCTTTCTAGAGAACAGAGCATATTTTCATCAATTCATATCTCCTAGTATACCTACCCAAAAATTACAAAATACATACCAAATTAAAGCTCCACATGTCTACTTTAAGGTTGAAAAATTTCATAATTATTGAATAATATTTGATTCCTCAAAAACTCGTTACAATGACACTGCCTCCAGAAAACGAAATTCACAGCATTTGCTCTTCAATTTCCAAAAATTCCCAATTCATATACAAGCATCCAAAATTCATGAGCACTTGCATACCTACACAATTTTTCCTCCTAAAGCCAATAGAAGCATCAAAATCATAAAATCATCAACCCATCACCACGTCATAATATAGGGAAGAAAATCAAATTCTTAGGTGCAACATTTTGTTTTCTTGTTTTCTTTGGCTTAATCACTTCTTTTCTACTTCTAATCAAATAATTAGCTATTTAGACATCCATTGGACATCGTTTAGCCATTGAAGACACCATTTTAAACTAGCCATGAACAGTACCCAACTTCCTCTATACTCATCCAAACAACAAATCAATCGGTTAAAAAGGAAGCTTAAGCTTACCTCTACCCATTTTCGCAAACGGTTCGGAATTCCGACAACACTCCGGCCGGTGAGACGGAGCCAACCACCTCTAAATGAGAATTCAAAACCGTAGAAATGAAGCTCGCGATGAGTAGAAGAAGTTTCTTGAAGGGTACTTTGAGAGAGGATGCCGTTTCGGCAGTGTTTCGGAGGTTGGAATTTTCTCTCTTCTCTCCCTCCATTTCTCTGCAGCTTCTCTCTCTCTCTTCTCTGCAATTCCACCGTGAAAATGAGCTGAGGAAGACGATAATTAATGATAAAAGGATGTGTTAATTAGCTTGCCACGTGTCAGCTCCCTATTGGCCCAAAATTACAATTTCCGCACAAAATGCTTAATCTGACAGGATTTTCATTAAACTTTGAAAATTCATATCTAATTGTGTAGATATCCAATTGGGGTGGTTCTAAAGTCTACACGACCCTAATTGAGTATAGTTTTAAGGAAAAATATAACCTTTGGCCAATTAGAAGTTCACTCTTCCCAGAATTTTAATCTTTGAATGCTGTCCTAGAAAATAATTAATTTCGCTAGGCTAACTTCAAAAATTCATTTCTCTTTGTGTCAACTCTAAATGACTTATATGACTTATCAAATTAAAGCTTGCTAAGTCTACTTTCATTCTGAAAAGTTTCATAATTTTTCACCATCATTTACCCATCGAAACATGTCACACAATCATCACTGTCATACCAGGAATTTCACCGGTAGTAAAATTACTTTGTGTTCTATTTTACTATATTGTGTTTGACTTCCAATCACTTCGTTTTGTTATTCCTTGAGCTTTTTAACTTACCAATATAATTCCTTTTAATATCCAAGGATATAAAGGAATTTTGGAGAAATAATACCATGCCTGGCCAGGACATTCGCTAAACCAGGGTCTAGCAGTCCTCTTAATCTAGGCTTAATCACAAGCCTCTTGTCCCAAAATTCGGGATATTACAAAAACTCAATGCAAAATACTAGCAATTACAATCAAAGTTCCTAAAAATACCTAACCTCAAACACCATTGAGTCTAGTGCATTAGTTAATGATTATTCCAAAACCTAGAAAATAATCATTTCTTAAAACACTATTAAAAACTACTTCGTATGCAATTTATGAAATCACTAAGTTTTCCAAAATACTAAACCCTATCAACTGATGAGTCTAACACTAAAAGAAAGGAACCCTTACTCAAGAGATGCTATTAAGCACTCTTAATGTGTGATTTAAATTAATTAATGCAATTGATTTAATGCAACTCCAAAATCAACTCAATATCTAAACAATACCATACAAAAAAAATTGAGAATCAATAGAATCACACTTAAACATATATCTAACCACATATATTGATGAGCATAAAATTCAACATCAACTAATTTAAATCACAAATTTGGTTCAAACAAACATTAAACCACAAATATTAGTCTTAACTACAAATTATAATTCCTAAAATCAAGGAAATCATAAATATAGTCAAGCCTAATGAATTAAAACTAAAACTCCCTTTGTAGCTCCAAATATAAAGACTCAACCCATTGCTATAGGAAAAGAGAAATTAGCCACCGTAATTCATGTAACCAGCCTCAAGAAACAATATATCCATCATCACCAACAGCTCAACCATGACAAAAACTCAGAGACAGAATCAAAAACAATTAATTTCTGAACTACTTAATAAGCTGAAATTGAGCATAGCAAAGTTCAGAGGAAAAGTCCATAAAACAGGGGAAATACTGACGTGAAACTGATGGAGAAGGATCTCTGTTCTGATTTTCTTCCACCGTGACAGTGAAAGGCGAAGATGGAGTGACGAAAACAATGAAGGAACAAAGATGATGATATTCAGATGGCAGTAATGTGAAGTTATGATCGCAGCTGTTTTATTTCCGTTGCAGCACCTCTCGTGTTTCTGTCTTCTTCTTTTTTTTCTTCAGCTGCTCTCTGGTGAAGTGGACGGTGGATGATGTTGGTTGAGGGAGGAGGACTGGTGCTCGCCGGCGACCTTGGTGGAGGAGGTAGTAGCCGGCGAGGAAGGAAGAAGATGTAGGTGATGAGATGAAGAAGACCTTGGTCCTTGTTGCGCAGCGCTCGTTTCTCCTTTTTTTCCTCCAATCTGCGTTTTTTCCCCTTGAATAGTAATAAAAAGTTCCATAAATATTTTTTAATCATGATTTATATAGTACGAGGTAGTTTTTACAATCTACGAGGTAAATATACGGATGAGTTTTATCTCGATTTACGTAAATCAGATTTTAACAATAGTATAAGCCAAACCAAACAAGCTAGATCGTGTATCTGTTGAGTCTGCAATAGCCGAATCAGACCTAAAAATGCCAAAACGCTGTCTTTCACTCATAGACTAAAATGACATTTTACAAATTCGTTGTACCAAACTGTTATTTCTAAAATTCAACCCCTAACTATCATTTTTAATTTTTGAATCCCATTTTTCAAACACTTACAATTAAAACAATTAAGCCAATATTAAATCCTCTCAAAAATCAATGATTAAGAGTAATTATAATTATTTGTACAATTTTGCACTTTTTAATACCAATTTAATATATTTACTCTCAATCTCAATTTATCACAAATAAGGCATTTTAAGCTAAATTATCATGACAAAATCCCTAAATAAAATATGACAATATATAATAAAAATAGAGATTTGTCATCAGTCCTCTCAAAAATATTTTCAAGCATGCTTGGGGCCAACTTATCAAAGTAATAAAAAGTTTTTCTTTCAATACTATGATAACTCATATCAAATATAATATAATAGAATGTCCTAGCTTGAAAGTTCACAAACAATATCTCAAAATTTCAAATTCAATCTGATATGTCAACAAAAACTCTTTCCAAATAATAAAACTAGCGTACAAACATTCTCAAATACAAGACTATCTTGACATGAAAGTTTCTATGAGAAAATCGAAAGTGTCCCTAGTATTTTTATACATAATCATGAATCATACTATGAAGTAATAGGAGAAGAATAAACAATAATAAATAAAATTATCAATCTATACTCATTTCCATTTCAATAAGAACATGAGACAAATATGATAAACTATCATTGACAAAATCACACTCGTAAAGATGACAAGTAGTAAAAACATCATTTATTAAAAAAAATTATAATAAGACGCTATTCACTGAGTTGTTGCACTGCAAAAAATACATGCAACTTACTCCATTCATCGGATTTTGTAACAATTCTTACTCCAGGTTTCCTAAACACCAACCATCACATAACTATCACTCTTAATATCTAAACCTTATACATCTTATTGAATTAACAGCAATCCAAAATAATATAAAGGACACAACCAAAATTCGCAACTTAGTAAGAGAAAAGAAAAGCCCTTATCTTCAACTTAGCAAGCACAATCAACCACCTCAAAGGCATCCTAAAGGTTAACGTAAGAGTAAACAAACCTAAACAATTTCAATGTAGAACAATAATTGACTGTTACGTAAGAATCTAATAACCAACACCATCACTAACATATTCCATTCTAGAGTCCATAAGAATTCCTTCTGAAGAATTTAATCAAACACTTCATATGCATCAGGTAAAATCAACTCATAAGCTTGAACAATCTTAATTTAACTAAATTTGTAAAGACCCGCCTCATATATCCCTTATTACTGATCTTACTCAGAGTAGCAATGCATAGTTCAGTGGGCACACAGGAATAGCATGAATATACTGATAATATTAATACAATATTGCTTGATTATAATACAAAAGTTTTCCTACTAGGGGTTTACACAATATTTACAGACCTTAATAACTAAAAGGCCTTCAAACAACCAGCAACATTCCTCTTCGTGCATACCTCTTTTCTGATCTCAGCACGTTTCCAATGCTCACCTGTCTGAATGGTTGTTTGGGAGGAGTGAGATTCGAGAGAATCTCAGTCGCAAACATTACCACTATGCATGCCAGATATATATGAATGCATGACATGCTTGCCTACACTATTTCATGCCAACATAATGACATGATGCATGCTCGATGTTATGACATACATATGGACATTGCATAAATATAACAGAGCTTCAACCAATCATACATGTTCCACACAAATAGGCAAAGCAGTCACATAATCAATGCAAGACATACATATCACATACATGCAGAAAAGGTAAGTTCACTACCTGGTGGACTTTATGTCCTTCTCTTCTTATCTCTTGATCCGCCAACCATTGCTCCTTCTTTATCATTTCATGGCCCTAGGCAAGTGATAACATCATTAGAGCCATGAAAAGTGAATACCCAATGGCCCACATTAGCCCTATAGGCTTACTTTCACCCTTGGAGTTCATTCCAATTATATTTGGCCAATTTCTTACTTAAATTCCAATGGTACTCAATCTACAAGCATTTTTGACCAAACTTTGAAAAATCATAATTAATTCTATAGAACTCCAATTGAGGTGATTCAAAGCTCTATTTGAAGCCCTTTAAAAAAATTCATATCTAAATCCAAAAAAATCCAATTGAGCTGGTTCTAAATCCTAATTGACCCTTGTTAAGTCTAGTTTAAAGGAAAAATATATCCATTAGCTATATATATACTAAGTAGTACAGTATATTAACTTTCTACACATTATTCCAACAACTTCCAGTTTTGCATGCTCAAACTTTGAGAATGTAGAACTTCTAGCACATAAATCTAATTGATCATTATGACCTATCAAATTGAAGGTATATGTGTCTACTTTCAAACTGGAGAGTTGTATACCTACATTTACCATTTACCATTTAACTTCTAAAGCTTCTAAATTCATGTACAAGTATCCAAAATTCATGAACAGTTGTATACCTACACAATTTTGCCTTCTAAATCCAATGAAAGCATCAAAATCATCAAATTCTCACTCTTTCTCTACGTCACAGTACAGGGCAGAAAATGAAATTCTCTGAAAAAGTTTGTTGTTTCTTCGTTTTCTCTTATCTAATCACTTCCTTGCTACTCCTAATCAAGTGATTAGCTATTTAAACACTCATTAGACATGATTTATCTATTGAAAATACCATTTTAAACCATCAATGAATAGTACCCAACTTCCTCTATACTCATCCAAACGACAAACCAATCGTTTAAAAAGGAAGCTTATGCTTACCTCTACCCGTTTCCACAAACGGTTCGGAATTCCGGCAATACTCCGGCAAGGGAGACGGCATCAAAAACCTCCAAATGAAAATCTGAAACCGTAGAAATGAAGATCTCGATGAGTAGAGGAAGTTTCCTGAAAGGTACTTTGAGAGAGGATGTCGTTTCGGCAGTGTTTCGGAGGAAAGAATTTTCTCTCTCATCTTCCCTCCATTTTCGTCTCTCTCTTCTGGTTTTTCTGATTCTTCACAGAAATGGAAAAGAAGATGATGGAGAATTGATTAAATGGGGGTGTTAATTAACTTTGCCATGTGTCACAAGCTCATTGGCCCAAATAATGAATTTTCGCACAACATACCAAATTCTGCAGAATTTTCATTAAGTTTGAAAATTCATATCTAACTATACAAATGTCCAATTGGAGTGATTACAAAGGCTATGCGACCCTAATTGAGTCTAGTTTTAAGAAAAAATATAAACTTTAGCCAATTGGAAGTTCACTCTTTCCAGAATTTTAATCTTTGAATGCTGTCCCAGAAAATAATTAATTTCGCTGGGCTAACTTCAAAAATTCATTTCTCTTTGTGTACAACTACAAATAACTTATATGACCTATCAAATTAAATCTTGATAAGTCTATTTTAATTCTGGAAATTTTCATAATTTTTCACCATCATTTACCCATCGAAACATGTCACACAATCATCACTGTCATACCGAGAATTTCACCGGTAGCAAAAATTACTTTGTTTTCCACTTTACTCTATTGTGTGTGATTTCTAATCACTTCGTTTTGTTATTCCCCGAGCTCTTTAGCTCACTAATATAATTCATTTTAATATCCAAGGATATAAAGGAATTTTGGGGAATTTAAACATGCCTCATAGGGACATTTGCTAAACCAGGGTCTAGCAGTCCACTTAATCCAAGCTTAATCTTATGCCTCTAGTCCCAAAATTCAGGATATTACAAAATTTCTCTTCTATACAATTTCACTAGCACCATGTGTGAAATCAAGTCATAAAACAATCATCATCATCTCACATTGTTAACAAAGCAACTTCAAACATCCTTGATAAATCGCAAAGCCACCTAAATCAAATTTCTTAACACTTTTAACCTATAACAAACATCATACTCCACCGTTTAGCAATCATGTAACATTCAGACATCAATGAAGTTTCACAAAGTCAAAACATTCCATTCAACACCAAAATTTAGCTTTAAATTGTCCTTTCAAACATTTTATCAAACACTTCATGTATTCTAGTTATAATTCAAATACATTTATTTAATCATCAAAATGTGGTACAGCTAAATCATATACCCATCAGATTTCCCAATTCACACGTACCGAACAGAGGGAAAATTAAGCATTCTACTGCATTACAAGAATTGCAACTTTCTGAAAATAAAAAAAACAGAGAAGGATCATTGAACATACCCAACAACACCATCGCATAACAGGAGGAAGAAGGGGATGATGTTTGCATACACCCATCCACACACATGCCAGCGACAAGGAGGAGAAGAGAAGTTTCTGTATAGAACTCTAACTGGCCACAAGTAGCAGCGAGAGAGAAGGAATCATAAACAAAAACAAAAAAAAACAGATAAAAAACTCTGGCCACACATACATGGCAACAATAATATGTAAGGGAAGAATAAAAAAAACAAGAAGAGTTATTCACCCACATATAGCAGCGTAAAGAGGAAGCATGAAAAGGAAGGAAAGGTGAGACTCCAACAATCCACTCATAGATGATGCAAGGAGGAAGAACCGGTGGAGTTTCTCATGGCTTGGATGTTCTAGAGCTTTCTTAATCTGATGGGAGGATTTTTTTTTAAAAAAAATATTGTGGTAAGTTCACTAAGTTTTTTTTTTTGTTACATAAGGGGCCAAGCCCAAAGACTAAGGATGAATTCTACGAGGGAAGCAACGTCCCTCAATGTCTTCCTTCAAAATAACATCAACAGTAGCAGGTGGTGTCACCCATTCACATCTGATATGCAAAGTCTGTAAGCTTACAGCCGCTAGTTCGTCCGCACACCTATTTGCCTCTCAAAACACATGATTGACCTTGACAAGCCAATCCCTCCTTACTAACTCTTTAGCCATCTCTAGTGCTGTAAAGACCCGCCTCATATATCCCTTATTACTGATCTTACTCAGAGTAGCAATACGTAGTTCAGTGAGCACACAGGAATAGCATGAATATACTGATAATATTAATACAATATTGCTTGATTATAATACAAAAGTTACCCCACCAGGGGTTTACACAATATTTACAGACCTTCAAACAACCAGCAACAGTCCTCTTCGTGCTGTTAGGATTGGTAGGCACACAGCGGAAGAATTAAAAAAAATTAAAATTGCAAAAGTTTACCAATCCCAATTGCGGATCTATCAACGGCATTTAAATCAAGTTAGAAAGAGTCGTACCTTATTCATGTTTATTTGAATTCCCACAATCATCAACGTATTACGAGTTCACAAATCTCCATGTTTGGTTGCTCCTGAAATAATTTCCCCGGCATCTACATGTCCGCTAATTCTTCTTAAAAGAATGTCAATCTCTATGAGTATGAGATTAACCATCCCCAACATCAACATGTCAACTAGTTCTTCTTGGAGTTTTGCCTTTTTCAATCTTGAGGAGCTAACTACTCATATCAGCTCCCTCTACTGATATCCACACGAATAGGACCCCAACACCGGCAGCGTGCTAGCGCCTCTAATATCCTTCTAGGGTTTTCTTGTGGCTCTCTAGTTTTTCATCATCTGTAGAAAACCCTAGCTCTCATATTTTATAACTAGTAGGGTTATCTATTTTATGATGGATATTGGATTTTTAAAATTAATCTTAATTAATTTCAAAATCCTTATCATATCAATTAACATTTAATTGTTTTAATAAGCTAATTAAATAAACCTGGTTTAATTAAATCTGTCCAACAGTTTTAATTTAACCTATTTATTTAATTAGAATAAAGAGCCAATGGGATTTAATTTATCTTCATAAATTAAATATGAGATATTATCATATAATATCTTTATATATACACAATATAATAATATCATCATATAATATAATATTATCATATATTCAATATATATTATCAAATAATATATATTATATATATATATATATAATATAATATTATCATATGATCATATAATATAATACTATCATATATATATAATATATATTATCAAATAATATATATTATATATGTATTTATGTATTTCAAAAATACATATGTGTATATAATATTATTAATATTCCTTTCCAAATATAAATATATATATAACACACATATAAATATTTATCAAATAAATATTCAGACAACATGTGTATATAATAAATATATATTTAAAATTCATTCACCCTAGATTAAACATTGTATTCATTGAATCTTAGACGCATCTTAGATTCAATGAATCTGGACATTATAGCTCGTGTTGGGCTATTCTTGTGTGCGACCCTGTAGGCCCAAACGAAGTTGGCAGTGGGCCAATAACTATACTAACCCACAAGTCGTAAGCGGCCTCTAGCAAGACATTACGACTACCCAATTCATATGAGGATTGACAATACGATATAACCTGTCGTATAACCTGTCGTATAACCATATCACGTCCCTTTTGTCACACGATATTTCGGTCAAGGATGAGGCATGGAGAATGTCATCCTCCTATTCTTGACCATTACTTTCTCGATCCCTGAGTAGTCTGACTATAGAACTAGAAACTCTTTTCTATCGTAGTATGGCCATACATTTCTCAGACTTACTTATCGAGGGGCCCAGTAATATCTCTCACTAATGTAAGGGACAAATTCCATCTTGACCATTCACATTCCTCTACATGAAAACCATTAAGCCCGATTGTAGCCTTTATCACCACCCGGTTAAAGGTGACTTTTGACTAAGTCAAAGCTTAGTGACTCCCATGTAGGAAATCCATGATGATCTCAGGTCAAAGGGCATTATGACATGGTTATACATGAGATAAGCTTATGACTTGATCCATGCAGCTTTCTCATAGTGGGTCGGTCCAGCACCTTATACTCCTACAAGTGCCTAAGACTTTGATTAGTATCCCCATACCTTATCAAAGTCATACTGGTCTTATTTCATCTTTGCTCCCACATAGATGACTGACCAGGGACATTTAGGACAATCATTATGATTTATCCAAGGATACAATTATCACAGTGAACATGCGAATAATGTGATAACCAAATGGAGAAATTCATTGAATGACAATATTCAAAGTACAATGATTGGCCCCTAGGGCACAATTTCCAACACGTGCATACTTCTTTTCTGATCTCAGCACGTTTCCAATGCTTACCTGTCTGAATGATTGTTTAGGAGGAGTAAGATTCGAGAGAATCTCAGTAGCAAACATTACCACTATGCATGCCAGATATATATGAATGCATGACATGCTTGCCTACACTATTTCATGCCAACATAATGACATGTTGCATGCTCGATGTTATGACATACATATGGCCATTGCACAAATATAACAGAGCTTCAACCAATCATACATGTTCCACACAAATAGGCAAAGCAGTCACATAATCAATGCAAGACATACATATCACATACATGCAGAAAATGTAAGTTCACTACCTGGTGGACTTTATGTCCTTCTCTTCTTGTCTCTTGATCCGCCAACCATTGCTCCTTCTTTATCACTTCATGGCCCTAGGCAAGTGATAACATCATTAGAGCCATGAAAAGTGAATACCCAATGGCCCACATTAGCCCTATAGGCTTACTTTCACCCTTGGAGTTCATTCCAATTATATTTGGCCAATTTCTTACTTAAATTCCAATAGTACTCAATCTACCAGCATTTTTGACCAAACTTTGAAAAATCATAATTAATTCTATAGAACTCTAATTGAGGTGGTTCAAAGCTCTATTTGAATCCCTTTAAGTTTAGTTTTACATAAAAATACTAGATTTTAAACGCCACCACCACACTATTCCCATAATTTTTCCAAACACCAACTGTTTCAGATATTCTTCCAGAAAACATGGCAGAAATTCAAAAATTCATATCTCTCAATATACTTGTCCAAAAATTACAAAATACCCATAAAATTAAAGATATATATCTCTAATTTAACTCTAGAAATATTTAAAATTTTGGGATAAGGTTTGCCCTATGAAAAATTTCACACAACATCACTGTTCCAGATTCTTTCCAGAAAACAGGGCATATCTTCAACAATTCATATCTCATACTATACTTATCCAAAAATTACAAAATGCCTACCAAATTAAAGCTCCACATGTCTACTTTAATCCTGAAAAATATCATACTTTTTGAATAAGATTTATCATATGAGAAAGCTCTCAGAATTCTACTGTACATAAAAGGCAGAATCAACATGATGCATATACAAACTTCCTAAATTTCCAAATTTATATACAAGCATCCAAAAATCATGAACACTTGCATACCTACAAAATTTTGCCTCCTAAAGCCAATGGAAGCATAAAAATCATCAAATTCTTACTCCTTCTCCACATCAAAATAGGGCAGAAAATCAGATTCTTAGGTGCAATATGTTGTTTTCTTGTTTTCTTTGGCTTAATCTCTTCCTTTCTACTTCTAGTCAAGTGATTAGCTATTTAAACACTTATTAGACATGATTTAGCCATTGAAAATACTAATTTAAACCATCCATGAACAGTACCCAACTTCCTTTATACTCATCCAAACGACAAATCAATCGATTAAAAAGGAAGCTTACGCTTACCTCTACCCGTTTCCACAAACGGTTCGGAATTCCGGCAATACTCCGGTAAGGGAGACGGCACCAAACACCTCCAAATAAAAATCTGAAACCGTAGGAATGAAGATCTTGATGAGTAGAGGAAGTTTCCTGAAGGGTATTTTGAGAGAGGATGCCGTTTCGGCAGTGTTTCGGAGGAAAGAACTTCCTCTCTCATCTTTTTCCATTTTATTCTGCACTCTTTCTCTCTCTTCTTTCAGATTTTTCCGTGAAAAATGAGGAGGAAGATGATGATTTAATGGATAAATGGTTCAGTTTCTCATCTTCCACGTGTCAACACTTGATTGGCCCAAATAATGAATTTTTGCACAAAATACCAAATTCTGCAGATTTTTCATTAACTTTGAAAATTCATATCTAACTGTACAAATGTCCAATTAGAGTGATTCTAAAGGCTATACGACCCTTATTGAGTCTAGTTGTAATGAAAAATATAAATTTTGGCTAATTAGAAGCTCACTCTTCCCAGAATTTTAATCTTTGAATGCTGTCCCAGAAAATAATTAATTTTGCTGGGCTAACTTCAAAAATTCATTTCTCTTTGTGTACAACTTCAAATGACTTATATGACCTATCAAATTAAAGATTGATAAGTATACTTTTATTTTGAAAAGTTTCATAATATTTCACCATCATTTACCCATCGAAACATGTCACGCAATCATCACTGTCATACCGGGAATTTCACCGGTAGCAAAAATTACTTTGTGTTCCACTTTACTCTATTATGTGTGACTTCCAATCACTTCGTTTTGTTATTCCTCGAGCTCTTTAGCTCACCAATATAATTTATTTTAATATCCAATGATATAAAGAAATTTTGAGGAATTTAAACATGTCTCATAGGGACATTTGATAAACCGGGGTCTAGCAGTCCACTTAATCCAGGCTTAACCTTATGCCTCTAGTCCCAAAATTTGGGATATTACAAGTGCTTCACTGCATCCAAACAGGTTATTCCCATTATTTATGGCCTCAACTACTAGTTTAGCATTGCTTTCTACAATGACTTTTTTAAACCCCATCTTCCAGCAAAGAGACAGACCTTCTATTATTGCCTTTACTTCTGCTTCAGTTGGATTGCGGGTACTGAGTCTTGCCGTGAATCCCCGTAACCACTCTCTACCATCCCCTCGAATGACTCCTCACATCTAGTACCATTCTTGTTAGACCACACACCATCGACGTTGAGTTTACACCATTCTGCACTGGGGGGTTTCCATTAGACCATCTCCATTGAGCCTTGTGGTGGTTGAGCGTAGTCCTCTTCCCATTTCGAGTTATAATATGTGAGATGATTTTGAATTAGTTCAACAGCGTTGTAAGGTACTACAAAATCTAGAATGTACACTTGTCTATTTCTCTAACCCCAAATTTGTCAGCAAGCAACCGTAAATAACTCTAATCAATTTGCCTTCTTTATTATCCTACCACTTAATATCATATTATTCTTGAACCAGTTAGACCAATTGACATTGAAAAATCTAACCCAACATTGTCGTGGCACAAGTTTTTTCCATATCCCTACTATTTGTCGGCAATCACATAGTGCATGTAGCTGGCTTTTAACTGTGGTCACAAATGCTACAGATACCATTTGATCCATCCCATCTGCTGGTAATGCTTCTCGTAGGAAGTCTCTTAAGTGATGCTAACCAGATAAACACATGTACTCTTTCCGGCACTTGTAACTTCCATACCGATTTCCATTTCCTACTATTCAGGTTTTATGGTGCATCCTGAAGCCACTTATAGGCGCTACCAGTAGAAAATTCTCCATTTGCCGTTAGCTTCCAAATAGACTCAGTTGTATCCATTCTACCCTCTCTACTGGATAGATTTGTTTTAAAGTCATCCTCTAGTTTTACTAGCTCTTTCCACAGATTCGAGTCTCCTCCTCTGGCAGTCAGACTTTCGGCTACGCTCCCACTCCGCCTATATTTCCCTTCAAGCACTTAAACCCATAAGTTAGTTGATTCTTGTTTCATTCTCCAGTGAAGTTTAAGTAGAAAAGCATCATTCATCAAGTTGAGGTCCTTGATACCCATTCCCCCGTTATGCTTTGGTTGACATATCTGCTTCTATGCTACTGCATGTCTTTTCTTCCCTTCTATTTTATCACCCCAAATAAAGCATCTTTGCTCACGTTCAATCTCTTCCATTATTCCTTTTGGTAGCCTATCGTGTTGCATGGGGTACAAAGCTATTGCACTCGTTACTGTTTTCACAAGAGTTAGTCTACCTACGAGGGACAGACTAGAGGCTTGCCAGCCAGAAAGTCGCTGCCTAACTCTTTCTACAATTCTATGAAATTTGTCATTCCTCTTCTGTGGAAAGGCAATCTCTGCTCCAAGATAGCGCCCAATCTCATTCACTTGATGAAATCCGCTTCTGATGCAAATACCCCGCCTATCCTGGCGACTGACGTTCAGCGAGAAGTAGATACAAGTCTTCTTGTGGCTTAGTTTATGTCCTGACATATCCCCAAACTCCTCTATGCATTGCATAATTACCTTAATTTGACTAGTATTGGCTTATACAAATAAGACCAAATCATCCGCAAACATCATATGGGAAATAATAGGCCCTCTGCGACCAGCTTTCGCACCCCTCCATTGTTTCGTTCTGACTCCATCCATAATTACGTGTGTGAGTTTCTCCATTCCAAGTACAAAGAAGTATGGGGAAATGAGGTCCCCTTGCCGAAGACCTCTAGACGTATAAAAGTCCTCCAACTTCTCACTATTCCACAGAATATTTGTAGTTGAGGTTTTGATGCACTGCATGATTCTCTCTATCATTTCATCTGGGCATTTAATGTCAAGTAGCACTTTCTCCATATAGCTCCAACTAATGCGGTCATAGGCTTTTTCAAGATCAACTTTGATGGTCATAAATCCTTTCTTTCCTTTTTTTTTCTTCCTCATGGTATGGATCATTTCATTCACGATAATAATATTATCATGAATATTCCTTCCTAGAACAAAGCTCACTTGTTAAGGGGATACTAGCTAGTTTGGCCATAATACTTTTCAGTCACTTCACTAAAATCTTAGATAGACATTTATATATCACATTGCATAGAGATATAGGCCTTAGCTGATTAGCTTTCTCTGGAGAGTCTACCTTTGGAATCAACATTATGATGGTCTTATTGACTTCATGGATCAGATTAGGGTTGTTCCACAGCTTCATTACTAATTTTGTGACGCACTCTCCCACTTGGTCCCAGTTTCGATGAAAGAAAACTGTGGGATAACCATCAGCACCTGGTGCTTTAAGTCCTCCAATTGCAAAACATCGCCTCTCTAATTTCCTCTCCTGAAATACTTCTACACACTGTATTCCATTCTTCTTCTTCAAGCATAGGCCAGGAGTGAGACGTAGTAGACCAAGGGCGAGCATCCTCTTCTTCTTCAAAAAGTTTCTTGAAGTAACTATTAATTAGCTCCCCCACTTCTTTTTCTTCTTCCACCCACTTATTATTGTCATACTTTAGAACACTAACTCTGTTCCTTCTTCTTTGGATATTGGTTTTTGTATGGTAATAGGTTGTATTCCTATCTCCATCATTCAACTACTTGGTACGGGCCTTTTGGAACCCAAGCAATTCTTCTCTATCAAGAATTTTCGTTAATTCATTATTCAAGTTCCTCTCAAGATTCTCCAAAAACGGATTATTGTTTTGTTGGAGAGCTCTCTGAATCCCCCTAGCCGTCTAGTAATTTCATTCTTCTTCTGAGTAATATGTCCAAACACATCCTTGTTCCATTTCAGTAATTTTGTTTCTAGACTATTCAATTCCTGCCAAGCATCCTTCTGGTAATCCCAGTTTTTTTGAATCACACTTTTGAAATCTTAGTACTTTAGCCATGCAGCTTCAAATCTAAAAGGACGATTACCTCTTTGGGTGTTGCTTCAGGATAGAGAGATGATTAATGGATGATGATCCGAGTGAAATTAAGGACCCACTTTAATGCTGGCATCATAGAACTCATTCCTCCAGGCTATGTTACAGAGCCCTTGATCCAGCTTCTTATAAAGTCAATTGGCAAACTGGAATAAGGATCTTTTCCAAGTGAATTTCGGGCCTTCTGAACCAAGGTCAATCAAGTTACACTTATTAATATTATCGTTGAACATGCGGCATTTCCGTTCATTAACTCCAACTTTGCCTTTCTGTTCATCCACCTCTCTGATATCATTGAAGTCTCCAGCCAGCATCCAAGTTGTAGTATTATTCTAGGAGATATTCCAGATAGCCTCCCACATCTGATTCCTTTCCGCTTCTCTTGGGCTCCCATAAATGGCAATGAACTTCTATGCATGTTTGCTTATACCAAAAATGCTACAGTGAATGAGCTACTTCTGTTTGTCAAGGACAGAAATGGAAATATTATCATCATTCCATAAAATCCATATCCCAAGTAAAAATGTAATATCTTACTTATATTAGCCTCATATGAGTACAAATGAGTAGTGAAATCCATTATGGAATCAGGATTTGAACCCAGACTACCCGTGTTTCAAAATCTTTCACAAGTTCCCACCCTCAACTCAGGATTTGAACCTAAGGTCAAGAGGGTTTTTCCGAGGGTAGAAAACTTCTCAAACATTTCCACAACTTCCACCACGTTACCAATGACTTATCGGCTCTTACTTTCAATATATCAGAGTATATAAGCGCTTTTCCTTCAATTAAATTAAAGCGGTTCTCTATTTATACTTCATCCATCCATACATATACATACATAACAAGTATGATCACAAACTACAACAATATTTACATCAAATACAAATATAGTGCCTTGCACTATGATCTTCAATTCACGTTCATATCTCCTCCGTATTTCCCTTTGCATAACTCAATGCATTCTTCTCCTGTACTCATCATACCTATATGGTTGGTGGGGGAGAGTGAGATTCGAGGGAATCTCAATAGCAAACATACAAACAATTCGTGTAAGATGAATGCTAGTGCATAATATGCTTGCCTTACATAGGCTTATGTTCTCATAATGATATTCTGCATGCTCAATGTTTCGTGCAACATACTTATGGCCATACTAAAAACAGAAACAGAACTTCATTCATTCATACATGCTTTACATAATCAAGCAAAGCAATACAAAAAATTAATACACAGCATAAACATCACATACATTAAAATAAGTTTACTACATTGTGGACTTATGTCCTTCTTCTTGAGTTGTTCCCCTTTCTTCCAACCATCGGAGCTTCTTGGAAATTCTTCCAATCCTCTTCTTTCTTGACTTCTCCATGGCCCTAGATACTCAATGACATCATTAGAGCCATGATTGTGAGTCATTAGAAGTGTATACTAAGGCCTAAGAAGCTAGGAAGGGCTAAATGGGTCAATTTCCTTCAAAAATATGAAATTATGGAATTTGGGGGTTTTGGCGGCTGCCAAAATTAGGTCAGAGAGTTTTTGGCCATAGCCAAGGCCTTTGGCCGAGGCTAAGAATCTGGCCGACAGATTTTCCCCTTTCCTGATTCTTGGCCGTACTTGTAAAAATCATAACTAATTCTAAAAAAAATCAAAATGAGATGCTTTTAAGTTCTATGTAACGCTCTTTAAGTAAAATTTAAGGAAAAAATATACACATAAGCTAAATCAACTCATATAATCACAAAGGTTCATTCAATTGGACACTGCCCCAGAATTATCCAAATTCACATAATCAAATTTTGAAAACTCATAACTTCTAGCATACTTATCCAAATCTTTCATATTACATATAATTGTAGAGCATAACATGTCTACTTTAAGTCTAAAAATTTTCATTATCATTGGATAACATTCAGCCCTTCAAAAACATATCACAAGGATACTGCCTCCAGAAGACAGATTTCACAACATGCACCCATTAACTTCTAAAACTTTAAAATTCATATACAAGTATCCAAAATTCATGAACACTTGCATACATACGCAATTTTCCCTTCTAAAGCTAATGGAAGAATCAAAATCATCAAATTCTGAACCCATCACCACGTCACAATACAAGGCAGAAAAATAAGGTTCTTAGGTGCAACATGTTGTTTTCATGCTTTCTCTTACTTAATCACTTCCTTTCTACTTCTAATCGAATGATTAGCTATTAAGACCCTCATTAGACATGTTTTAGCCTTTGAAAAAACCATTTTAAACTAGCCATGAACAGTACTTAAATTCCTCTATACTCATCCAAACGACAAACCAATCGGTTAAAAAGGAAGTTTACGCTTACCTCTACCCGTTTCCGCAAACGGTTCGGAATTCCGGTAACACTCTAACCGGTGAGATGGCGCCAACCACCCCCAAACAAAAATCCAGAACCATAGAAATGAAGCTCTTGATGAGTAGAGGAACGTTCGTGAAGGGCACTTTGAGAGAGGACGCCGATTCGACAGTGTTTTGGAGGTTAGAATTTTCTCTCTCCTCTCCCTCCATTTTCAGCTGAGCTTCTCTCTCTCTCTCTTCTAGTTCTTTCTGTGTGACATGGCTGATGAAGATGATGATTTAATGTTTAAATGAGGTGTTAATTACTTTGCCACATGTCAGCTCCTGATTGGCCCAAATAATTGATTTTCGCACATAATTTCAAAACTGACAGAATTTTCATTAAACTTTGAAAATTCATATCAAATTGTACAAATGTCCAATTGGGGTGGTTCCAAAGGCTATGCGACCCTCATTGAGTCTAGTTTTAAGAAAAAAATATAACCTTTGGCCAATTGGAAGGTCACTCTTCTCAAAATTTTAATCTTTGGATGCTGCCCCAGAAAATAGTTAATTTCGCTGGGCTAACTTCAAAAATTCATTTCTCTTTATGTACAGCTCCAAATGACTTATATCCTATTAAAGCTTGATAAGTCTAATTTCATTTTAGAAAGTTTCATAATATTTGGACATCATTTGACCCTTGAAATATGCCACACAAACTCGACTGCCACATCAGGAATTTCACCGATAGCAACAATACTTTGTATTTCACTTCACTATGTTGTGTGTGACTTCTAATCACTTAGTTTTGTTATTCCCCAAGCTCTTTAGCTCACCAATATAATTTATTTTAATGTCCAAGGATATAAAGGAATTTTGGGGAATTTAAACATGCCTCATATGGACATTTGCTAAACTGAGGTCTAGCAGTCTACTTAATTTAGGCTTATTCTCTAGCCTTTAGTCCCAAAATTTAGGATATTACAAAAAACCTCGAGCATCTTCAATGATCTGGTTTTTAAATCTCATTTCTACAAATTACCTTTTGAGCAGGTTCTCCACTACATCTAGTCTCAACTAGTACTACAATACTCGGTTTGACATTACATCTAAGACTTTTTAGAGGAAGATCAAGCTGCTTACTTGCTGCTCCTCGAACATTGTAGATGATTAACATTAATAATAATTTGATAAAGAGAACGTGCCCATCATTATCAACTCAGTGCAACTATTGTAATACCCCTTTTTTTACCAACATATTTATTTGTATATTCGGAATATATTCAATGGAATAAAATGGTGAAAAATGATTTGAATAAATTTACGAAAATTTATGAAAAATATTTCAATCGCCGGTTACGCGAAAATTGGCCTAATAAAGGTATAAGAGATCGGTAACGGCCCAATATGGTAATCAAAATCCACAAAATTTAATGACATGATTAGTGGCCTCATTTAAGCGTCAAAATAGGGTTTAGCCGAAGAAATGGGCGGAAAATGATTTATTTCGGTAAATCATTAACTGCAGGGGCAAAACAGTAATTTTTCTGAAAAGTGGAAAATAATTATTTTTCCTCCAATTCCTAATGATTTGAGCTAAATGAAAATTAGAAAGAGCAAAATGACTACTTGATAATTAATAAACCAATTTTGGTGAATTATGGTCATAAATGGTCAAATGGTCAAAAAATCAATTACTTGGTCAACAAGTTGCAAGTTGACACAATGAGATAATTGGAGAATCAGACTTCCCTTTCATTTCCAATGAGATTTTTGACTGAAATAAGTGAAGGAAAGGGAAGTGGAATTAATTAAAAATAAAGGGCATTTTTAGACCAATGACGGGATGCTACATGTCACATTTCATTAATCCCTTTAATTATATCATTCCCTTCTCATCTCCAGCTGCTCATTCATGATCAAACTGATTCAGAAAGAGTGAGAGAGAGCTGGAGAATGAGAACTAAACGGAAGAGAGAAGGGAGCTAGGTTTCATTAAGAATCAAGATAAGAAGCTTATACCTTATGTCTAAAGCCACATAATCCCTCTATGATCTCTTCTCCTCACCTCTCTACCCTTGGATTCCTTGTTGAGCAGCTGAATCAAGAGTTAGAGAGAGAGAGACAAAAACGTCCAGGAGAGAGAAATTTGAAGAAATCAAGAGGTAACTTTCCAAACTTGTTCCTCTTGCTTGATTAAGGTTAGTAGAGTTGTTTTAGGCTTGATTATGGTTCATTTGGTACAAGATAATTCAAGAAAACTTAAGAGACCTTAATATGTAAGTGTCTCCAAATCAATTCTAATGAATGTTTAACTTGTTAATATATTGGTTATAAGTAGAAAGGAGGTGATTAGGCTAAAGAAAACGAGAATCCGACACAACTTTTCTGGGAATTTATTTTCCCTTCCATGTGTTGGATGTGATGAATGAATGAGAATTTGATCAATTTAATGCTTCCATTGGATTCAGGAGGCCGAATTGTGTAGGGTCTATGTTGACCTCGAAGTGAGAAAATGATCAAAGAGCGAAATGAAAAAATTACCCCTTATAGGTATTATTTGAGGGTTGTGAAGGGTATTTTCGTCATTTGAGCTTGAATTTGGCCAATTCGAGATTAGAAATGGATTCTACACGCGAAAATGTATAAGAATGGCCTAAATCACAATTTTGAGAAAATACTGATAATAAGGATCTAAGGGGTATTTTGGTAATTTGGCATCAATAGGCTAAATTTACCAATGATATGAGTTTGAAAAGGTATATGAATGAGTAATAACCCCTTTGGTGGTATTTGGTGATTTCAGGACTTGACAACCTGTTTGGCCTCAGAAGCTATTGTCCGAGCTTAAATCAAGTGGGAGAGTTGCGTAAAGTAGCAATTAGGTAGTAACCGTCTTCATATAACATGACATGCATATGTACTGTTTGTTATCATCATCAAAATATCTAACATCTTTAGATTGAGCGGAGTGATCACCCGGGGGCCTATTGCAGGTCGGGTTGACACTCAGGCAAAATGTTCATAATTGCACGAGCGGGACCCGAGGCCTATCTTTGCACGGGTACCCCTCGGGGCCAAGAGAACTTGTCAAGCGCGATGTCGGTTATGGAGTTACATTGTATGCATTGTGCACAGGCGCCCTTCGGGGCTAAAAACCCGTCTAGCGCAAAGTCAGTTTATGAATTGCATGTTTGCACTGAATAATGTTTGATGATTTTGTTAATGATTGTGAGTAAAGCTTGCTTGTGTGTGTTATCTTATATACTTAATGACGTTACTACTGAGATTCCCATGAATCTCATTCTTTTCCCAAACAAAATCTCCAGTACAGGGAGGGAGCTTGCGGGGCAAAGAAAAGGTAAATGACGATTTGACGAGGCCGAGCAGCGGGAGAGCTTAGGCTAGGTTGTCAAGCTTTTGATATGTATTATAAGAACCATATGAGTATTTTGGGTTTTGTATATGAAGTGGAGTAAAGAGATATTATAAGTATTGTAACTAAATTATGTATGAATGTGTTTATATGTGAATATTTATATCCAGCAGAGGCATTGTTTAAAGTTCTAGCAATTTTATAACTCTGATGTTGATATTCGGTGAATATTAGCTAATTAGTACTCTATCGGAGTATTAGGAAATAAGGTATCACAACTATTTAGTCTACATGTCCTCCAACGATGACGCTCCTATATCCTTTGGCTTGACCTGTACATCCATGCTCTTCTTACTATTTGATGATTCCAGTAAATGCTTTAAACTGTTTGGGTCTGGGGGTTCATTTTCATTGAGTAACATTACCTCATCAGTTGGGATGTTAATTGCACGGCTTATAAGGCTTATGTTAGTAACCTTAATTGGGACCTCGAATAGCCTATTATGCATATGCGGCCTATGGACTAGCTCCAATTCACTATTTTCGAGATCCATGCTCTCCGATTTTGACTCCTCTAACCCATGCTTTACTTTCTCCTCTACAGTCACTGTCATGCCTTTTCTCATTTCTTGTCTAGTCTCTTTGCTCAAGTTATGTTTCCTTACTTCATTTTTACTCTTTCCTTCCACTTTGCTCTGCCTGTTGACACCCTCTGATTGTACTTGTGAATTTTTCCTCCCTTTCTTTTATGATATCTTTTCACTTTTCTGCGATTTGCTCGTAGCCAATGCCTCTACTACCAACTCTGCAAACCTCATATTTTATTGATCAAGGTCTTTCTTCTTTTCTATTTGTTTATCGTTGACATTCGAAATCTCTTTTAGTGGCACCCTGACATCAATTCCCTTCCTTTTTGAGTATAAATTGTCCTCTTCCTCTGCTAGCAAGTTGAACCGTGAGACTGTGACTTGCTTTTCAGTTTTACCTGTTTTTCTTAAACCCCCGTTAACCCTACTGTCTCGAGAAGTGTTATGTCGTCCTCTCCTATTATCTGGAACTATCATCCATCCACCATAGATTCCGTCTACTCGGTCTATCGGCGATTCACCTCTACCAGACAAGTTTATCTCTTCCATTCTCGATGATGAGCTTGAACCACTTACTTCTTGCACAAGTTTTTTGGGGCAATGATCAGCATCATGTCCAAATTTTCCACACGTGAAGCATATTAGATTAAGGTGAGATTTTGAGCTCATTTCCATCAACAATATATTATCACATTAATGGCGAGTTTAGATCCACTTCTACACATATACGTGCATACATTGTTCTGGCCCTCCTCAGTGTCATCTCATCCACATGAATATAGCCCTTCCAATCTTATTCCCAAGATTATAGAAGAACTTACAATCATAGTAATCACCGGGTAACCCAGGGATCCGAACCCAGATTGCTCCCTATGAATCTTCTCCTTCTATGGCTTGAAGTTACGTTTCCAAGTCTGAACCGTAAGGTAATGGTTTTGTATCAGCCATGGCCCCCCATCCAAAGTAAAGAAGTAGTCTTCTCTGTCTTGAAAGTTTGCTATCATGTAGCCATGGCCAATGTTAGACAAGTCCACCTTACCCACCTTTCCCCACATTTATTGCACTTTTTTCTTCATCTGCATGAACCCTACTGTACCTCCAAGGAGTTTGATTATTAATGAATTACCCCAACTTCCTTCTAATCTCCTCTTCTCAGCTTCAGAGAACTCAATCTATAGCCCCTTGTCAGTCTAGCTCCTTCAGTGTCACCCCTTCCTTCATTTCATCATTGTTGATAAGAAACAAGTTTCCATCCCATTCCTCTTCCACTCCTCTAGCAGAGGTTTGACCTAGGTCTTGTGTTTTAGGTTTTAGAGCTTCTTTGTATAAGAGTGGAGAAGTTTGCTGTATGTTGACCTTAGCACCATCTTCGATCATCCATTCTTCTTCTCTTGGTTTCAATGTTATGTTACCTGTGAAATGCCCCGTCACTTTCTTGTTCTTTCCATTCATATTCTCTTCCTGATTATTCCCCTTCTCTTCTTTCCCCTTATCAGGAGTTTCCAGCACTTGTTTCCCATATTCCTTTTCCTCAGTTGTACTTGGATCAGGAGCTTGAGATACCCCCATGTGCTTCATTACAATCTGTGGCCGATCAGGGGGCTGTTTCCGGTCCATTCCCTCATTTTGTCTCATAGGCGATCTCTCACGCTCTCTGTCACTACTCCTCTCCCTCTCCCTCATGGAGAAAGCTCCCTTATCCTCACTCTCTCTACCCTCCCTTTCCGTTCCGTCGGAAGTCAACACTCTTCCCAAGACACAGCTTCCTTATAAAGATGTAACATGTATGCTCCAAAAGTTTTAGATCTTCATTTAATACAATTCAACTAAGTTTAAATATAAAATACATAAGAGATTATTATCAATTATTTCCCATAAGTTTTTTTTTCACTTCAATTTTTTTAAAAAAAAATTTGAACCCATTCTTTTTTTTCATTTTTAATTATTATTTATTTTTAAGGATTCAAAAGTATTTTGGGTCGTTTCAATTTGGAGGGCAGAATTGGTGTACTTGATTCCATTATCATTGCACAACACTTGGATGGATGTGTTGAACTAGTTTTGTATGATTTTGTGGAAATTGATGAATATTTGGAGCTGAAAAATCCCTATTTTTATTATATATTTTCATATTTAATGTGGGGTTTTTGTCATATTTATTGAATTTAAAATGTCTTCTTTAGACTTAATTGAGATTGAGAGTAAATATATTAAATTAGGATTAAAAATGGTATAATTGTCATAAAATTATAATTACTTTTAATCATTGATTTTTCTAAGAAAATTGGAAATCAATTGAAGTATTTGAAAAAATTTGGATTAAACCTTAAAATGGTAATTTGGGGTTGGATTTTGGAAATGACAGTTTGGTATCATGCAATTTCAAAATGTCACTTTAATCCATTCAAAACACAGCGTTTTGGCAATTAATTTTGGGTCTGATCTGATGCAGATGGGTGCTGTGTGGGGAATTAAAAGAGAACTAGAACGCCGCAAAGAGGGAGCTCACGACATCAACGTCTTCACCGTTTATCACCTTCGGCCTCTTCTTCTCTCGCCGGCGGCACTACTCTTTCCTCCATTATTGCCGGCGAGCTTCCACCATCCATTTCATAAGGAGTGAGCAGCTGAGAGATGTGGCAGGAGGTGTGAGACAGAACAGAGAGCTGAGAAACAAAACAGCGCCGCGCTGATTCATCGTCACCATCGCATCATCTTCATCAGATCATCACTTCACCATTACCGTCATTACCATCACTCCATCATCGGATCTTCATCAGCTCCTCTCCAACGTCGTCCTCCTCTGTTCTGCATCCATCGTCACAGCCAACCCTCATTGCTTTATGCTGTTCTGTTCAGCCAAGAAGAGAGAGAGCTGAGTTGGGAAATTTTGCCACAACGCCATATATACTCTTTCCTTCACCGAGCAGACTTTCATCATCATCAGCTCCATCACCGTCACCTTCATCAGCGTCATCTCTTCAGCCTTCATCTTTCTCCACCGTCATTTCACTTTCATCTTCAACCACCGCCATTCTCCTTGTTGTCTTACTTGGCTGGATATCTAGAAACATGAGAGCTACAGATCAGAAACAACACCGTTAAATTCGCAGAACCAGAGTTGTGGGACTGTGACCGTGACCGTGACTTGCTCTGAATTCATTATACCCATTTGTCATTTAATCAAGAATTGAGATGGCTGAAGTTTCCAATGTCTGTGGAAAGGCTGTTTTGATGGTTGGTAGTGGTTAATTTTTCAAATCCTTTTGAGCAAGAGGTAATGGTATGAATTTGGAGCTTTAAGAGGGGAGTTTTGCTCTTTTATTTCTTTATTTTCACATTGTATTTGTGATTCCTAGGTTTTAGAATGAATTCTATAATATTGGACTGATTTGTTTTGAATTATTTGGAGATTAGATGTGGTTTGAGCCTATATTAGACACTTGACATTGTGTTTAATTAGCTAAATTATTATTTATGTGTGCCGATTAATCATTGAATTGATAATTTTGTGAACATTTTATGCTAATTTCAAGGTGGCTTAGTTAGTATATCAATGGTGTCTTGTGTTTGCAATGGTTAATTTGACTATGAATTTATTAATTATATTTAGCATTGGGTTTAACATCATTAATCTTGATTTTTCATATGGGTGGTCATTGTTAAATTAAGATTAATGAGAAAATTAAGTGGTAATGCAATGTGGCTCGGTTATTAGATTAAAAGCTAAATATGATTTTTAAATTCATTTAATTACTAGAATGCTTAATTAACCTAAGTTAGAGAGATTAATATATAAGGTAGCTTGGTATTAATTAATCTAAAGTAGGCCTAGTCTAAGGGGTGGCCCTTAGAGGCATTTTTGAACTAAAAAGATTAAATCTCTCATAATTAATTTAAGTGAGGATTGATTACGCCATTACTATAAGTGATTACTCATTTTATTGTTGATCTTTTTACTTTTCTTATTTCATCAATTTTCATCACACTCCACTTTTATTCTTAAAAATCCAAAAATATTTGATTTTAAAGCATTTTAGTTTAATTGTAATTTAGTTGTTAGATAAAAAAACTCAAAAACCCGTTTTAACTTGTTTTATGCCAATCATTGCACTTAGTTTCTAGGTAATTAATAAAAGACTCCTTGTGCGATGATCCGAGATTGTACCCTTTATTACAATTTTTGGGTAAAATTCTTGAAGAGGTCACTAAGGCGCAAAACGAAGCAGACAAAGCCTCACTTCAGGTGCAATTCAAATTTTTCTTTTAAGAGATATGCACAGGTTACCCGTGTGTGATTATCAATAAATATGATGAACCATTTTGGTATGTGTTAAGTCTAGAACTCGTGAGGGCCCCCAAAGATCATTATGGATAAGTGCAAAGCGTTGTGAATATTGATGTGGATGTGATGGACAGGTATTTTTAGACAATTTGCAAATTTCATATGGAATGGAAATAGAAATTGTATACATAAAATCAAGAAACAACTTTGACAAGTACTTCGGATTTGGATAGCCTAACCTATAATGCCATAATAATAAATCATTATTTGAAATTTGAGATAAAGAACTAACTTGGGTTGTACTTCCAGATGCCTTGTTCTTCCAAGATTCATCTTCCACACAATATAATCCCTCTAGTAACTTAGCGATGCTAATCATCTTCACCAACTCCGAGTCTTGAAATAAACATTGAATGTTAGTGAAGTTAACATGACATTGCTGAGTTAAGGTAATTTTGCTAACAAATATGAGGTTACATTACAAATAAGGTGTATATAGCACGTTTTCTAGAACCAAACTGTCGAATAAATAAGATATACCAATCTCGAGACTTTTAATGAATTTTCCATCTGCAACCTTAATAAACATAGGAGACGATGGAGTTTTTACTTCGTAAAGTAATGATTTGTTATGAGTCATATGGTTGGTAGCTCTTGAATCTACTATCCACATATTTCTATTATGTATATTTGTTTTAAGGGCTAGGATGGCAATACTTGTGTACGCCACATTACTAGAAGACAAAAAGGTATCATTAGCATCATGCTTATTGTTTGCAATGAAACTCTGCAAGTGCATGGGTTGCGCCAAGTAATAAAGTGATAAGTAAAGTATCGTTCCTAGAATTTGGTTCTAAAACCCGGTTAAGTAGTGATTATTACACTTTCATCTAATTCGAGTTGCACAATTATCACGGTGGAGGAAAAACAGAATTATGAACTAAAAGGAAAATATAAACAAGTGATTCATAGACTAAAAAGGATACGGTGGGAATTAAGATTATTTATCCCCCTTGTACTTCATAAGTACTCATTCAAATCCCTCAAAACATAAGCTTTTACGGATTATGCTAACTATGGTTACCAATTTACCTATAAGCACTCTCTCAAGTCTCCAAATAGGTGTTTAACTTAATTAGTTCATTAATCTCTTAACTGAAGAATTAAACCTAGATTTACATGACAGAACCTATGTGGTTATATGGGGTCAATGAGTGTATCTCTACCCTATCAACAAAATCATCTATTCCTCTCATGAATTTCAGGTTCCCACACGATTAACCTCAAGTTCTACACCCAATCTAGCCCTCTCAGGTGTCAACCAAATGAACCCAACAATCTCATTGGTGGCCAATCAACAAGGAGCTTTAAGTGTAGAGTGAAATCAACATAAACGAACCATTAATCACAAACATAAAGGGGAAAAATGAGTACTTAATCCATACAAGGGTTCAAAATAATCCTAACAACAAAACTCTAGCTATACATGTTCATAAATCCATGAGAAACAGGGGATAAATTAGATATAAATCAGAACATACGGAAAGTACAACAGAAGGAGAGAAAAACCCAAGAGGAGAACTTCAACATCTAGCTCAAGTTTCACCTCCAAGCCTGAAACCCTAGCTGAGCATTGTCTCCACGGCGCCTCCCAAGTCTAGAATGCCTCTTTGCTTCGAGGTTTTGGTATTTATAAGCCTTAAAATACGTTCTGAAATCAAAATGCATAGCTGCAGAATTCGGGCCTTGGCTGCAATCAAAGGATTCTTGACCGTAGCCAAGATGTTTCTGGAGGGGCTTAGCCGTGGCCAGTAATGCCTTGGCTGCGGCCAAAATCTCTCTGACATCTCTTGGACACAACCAGCCAGGTGTTAGCCACGGCCAGGAAAATTTCTTAGCCGCGGCCAAGCTTCTGACATGAAACTTTTGGCCTTTTTCTTTCCTTTTTTACTTTTTCATGGTGGTTTGACTTCCTTAGCTCCTTTCACACTTTTTAATTAATCATCTATTTGTGCCTCTAATGACTCCTTTTGTGGCTCAAATGTTAACCTATCAACACAATAAAATCCATAAAAATAGTGTTGATGTAATTTTAATACAATTTTGGGATTTAAATAGAAAATTTATATCATTTTATCACAAATGTCCCTGGGCACATTACCTTTGCACATTTATCCTCATTTAACAATGAATTCACCCAAAGTATATGAATAACTGAAGGTAAATATGCCAATTTGACAGAAATTTCATGAGGTTAACACTTATGAGAAACTCTGCTTCTTCTTTGGTCAATCTGTCATCATGTTCTCGTTTAGAATCTATGGAGATTGCAAGAGCCATGTTATCTCCTTTGCCTCTCTGCCTTTGTTGTTAGGTGATTTTCCATGTAGTTTCCAGAAGAAGTGATTTGTATGACTTGGTTTTTGACAATGATCACACCATCTATTGGACCTCTTATCTCTAAAATCACTTGATTGACCTCCTTTTAAATAGAATCTAGCTGTCTCTATAGGTATTCCATGTTATCTCCTTTTCCTCTGCCTTTGTTGTTAGGTGATTTTCCATGGAGTTTCCAGAAGAAGTGATTTGTATGACTTGGTTTTTGACAATGATCACACCATCTATTGGACCTCTTATCTCTAAAATCACTTGATTGACCTCCTTTTAAATAGAATCCAGCTGTCTTCATAGGTATTTGGTTCTGCAATCTATGAGCAGAGATGTTCTTTTGACTTTCTTTCTTGTTTCACAATGAAAAGTACTTGCCTCAGGCTTAGTAAGGCTTCTTGACTCATTACTTGCGCACTGATGGTTTCTTAAAAGGGATGGTGTCCTAACAGGAATTTATAGACTCTTTTCTCCTCTTTGATTCTGGAGTAGAGATGTGCATCATTTGGACTACTCTACTTGTATGCTGCTTCATATGTGTCTAAATGTTGCCGTAAAACAATGAGATTAGTTCAGTATTTAGTGACCGAGAGATTTCCTTGTTTGAGGTTGTCTAGCTTTGTTTCAATCTCCAATACAGCTACTCGATTTTTAATTGAGGCAAACACATCACGAGTTGCTTGCCATACTTCTTTTACGGATTGGAACATAGAGAAACTCATGCTGAGATATGTTGTCATAGAATTCATGAGCTAGCTTGAACCATTGATTTTTCTGCTTCCCATTCTCTATATTTAGGATTTGTTGGTGGAGGCTTCGGCATGGTGCCGGTCAAGTAGTTGAGTTTGCCTTTTCCAACAACGTACAAGTGTGCTCCATTAACCCATTGAATGTAATTTTGACCATTCAATCTGTGAATGGTAATCACTATGGAATTTGTGTCTTGTGGTGTTAGGTGACTTCCCTCAGAATTCACCATTGTTGTAGTGGCATTGTGCGATGCTAAGAGAAAGCCGCTATCCTTGCTAGGTGGGTTTAGACCAACGCCAAATCTAATCATGGCTTTAGTACCATAAACAATTTGATGCTCGTAAAGACTTGTTTGTTCAAGTAATGATAGGTGGTGCATATAGGTTAGTGTATAGGTTAGTTGGTAACCCTATACTCACCTCTATTACATTGGCTAGAATCAAGGAAATAATTCAAAACATTTAAATTTAAATATGCTTAGATTTTAGGATATTTTGGCATCTACTAAACAAACCTAATTAATTGTTTAATTATGGCTAGGTTGAGCCCAAGACCTATAGCAGTACGGACAACTTAATTATAGCCTGTTAATATTACAAACATGTTCACTCAGTCATTTTACTCTTAATTATCGTGCAAAGCATATAATCCATTGCTCATCTAGCTTTTCACCTCGCCTTCTCGTTCAAGCTCTCACTTTCAGAACCCAACCCTAGAAATATAATACAAGTGTCTTCAGATCCGTCCATGTTTTTCTTATTGTATAGTCTATCTCATATAGGATACTGAAGCAATTCTAGTAATTTCTTAAACAAAATAATAATAATAATAAAGAAGGCAAATAATTTTTACATTTGCAATCATTTTTCTCTATAATGGAAACTGTCACATTATTTTCAATAATATCATAAATTGTGGAAATAATTAGGGAAAAAGATGACTTCAAGTACATGGGAACATAAATCATAACTGAACATATATATAGAAATCAAACCAAACAACATTCCACGTAATAATCAAGTTTACACTTGATGATCTGACCGAGAAATTAAGAGGGGAAAAAACAGTTTATTCGTGACAGGAATTTAGCATAAATATAAATCAGAGCTTGGTGCAATCCACAGGCTTGAAGGAAACCAACTTCTTCTGAATATCAAAACCAACCAAGAAGTTAATCTGTTCGGTGTTCCCAAACACAGCACCATCTGAAAATGTTGTGAAAGCAAAGCAAAAAAAACATCCCCAGAAACTTTAGTGAAGGTGTTAAGTGAACTTAGCCTAACATCTGCACCTCTGAAACGAGCAGTCATAATGGGAGCTTCAATGGTTTGCGATGAAGAAGACTTGTAAAAAAGGTTCAGAAATTTTAATGGGTCTTCAACACGTTGTAATTTCACTTGTGCTGCTACTTCGGATTCAAGTTTTGAATAGAAATCTTGTGGGAGAAGAGTTAGTCTTGTTCCTGAATGGATTAGAGTGCTTACCCTCCTCCACCGAACCACCAGCAAAACCAATAATAAAAGCTCTTTTCCTTATAGGATCAACATGTTGAATGCAAACAATTCGCCTAAAATTTAATACTTGGGTTATTACAAACCACATCTAAATTAAATCTGTGGTTATGGATAATTTTGTTCTGTGTTTCCCTTTAAGAAATCGTTGATTAACTTGTAAGACAATCTTGGTCATTTATATATATCTAAAGAAGGAGGTGTGAACCGAAGAAATCAAATTAATGACCTTGTATACAAAAATTCAAATAAAGCAAGAATTTGTGTTCTATCCGAAATGATCGCGTCAAATTATTACAGTACATATAACATTTCATGAATTAAAAATAAATATTTTTGTCAACTCAACTCGCTAATTTTCATTAAAAGAATTAATATCCATTATCTAGAAATAGAACCTCCTCCAAGGCCCACAATTCCAGAAGTTTGTTCATTAAGTGGACCATTGATATACCACAACCAACCACGACATTAGGAAATGCCACTTGGCGGCCGACCACTGGTAGTGCCAATTGTCAGGGTGTCTGATACGAGGTTTCCCATGGAAACTGGTTTATCCGCGTATTGTTCATACTTCATCATACTGTAGAGCCAGTAATACAGGCTCAACCCGTGAGCCCGCGGGTTAGGATATGGTTAGGGTTGGGAAAATCCCAACCCCCAAAAATACAGGCCGCATGGTGCGGGACAGCCCGCGGGTTGACGGGTTGGCCTGCAAAATATTATATATATATATATATATATATATATATATATATATATATATATATATATATAATAATTTTATAAAACCTATAATTTGTCCCTTCTTATTTTGGTACCTCTCAATCCAAATAGAAAAAATCTTAACATTTTCACTTCTTTTTTAAACAAAATTATTATATATTGGTTGTTTGAGGATAATTTTATGTTTTTATGTATAAACTTTAATAAATTTAATAGCTTTATCTCTTGAATTATGGATTATATTTTTAAATGTTTATAAGGGGAATAATTGTTGCTAATTAGATAAATTTAATAACTCACATATATGTATATCGTATTTTCAGCCGTCTTAAAAAAATATAAAAATTATTTTTTTTAAAAAAAATGCTGGCCCGCGGGCTGGCCCGCAACCGCACACTGCAGGTTAGGGTTGGCATTTTGCCAGCCCGCAAAAGTGCAAAACCTGCGGGTTGATGCTGGCCAACCTGCGGGTATTACCGGCTCTATCGTACTGTCACAGTTTTGTTCCATCCTCGCAACATGGCTTTGCTGGGCACGCAACTATAGAAGTACATGTTTGGTAGAAGCAAGAGATGTTTTTTAAGGTTGTAGCAATTACGTCAAGGTAAACACTGTGACCAAACAAGGTCACTTTCTGTGGCTGCTTTTCCGAAGATTTTGAAAGGTGGTGCTCCTAAGGAATCTGCTTCTGGTTTAGCTTCTGCTTCAATTTCAGAGTTAGGGTAGAAGTATTCTGCGTCTTCTTGTATTTCACCTCTTCTCTCTCCTCCCGCTTCTCTTCCTCCCTTCTCTCCCTCTCTTCCTCTTCTTGCCAGCCCTCAATCCTTCTTCATTTTTCACCTAAGCCTCAAATCCATATAACGCCTCTTCTTTTTCTTTTTCCCAACCTCTTCGCCTGTCCTGGCTTCTATATATAGCTCTCAATCCTTCATTTCACAATTCCAACAATGATTCCATGCTCTGCCTTTGGCCTTCAACTCGCAACAAATAATGGATTAGGTATTGACAAATTCAATTTAGCAATTGACCAAGTGTGGCCATGAAAAAAAAAAAAAAAACTTTCCCTAAATTAAATGACAAGCTGCTTTGCTTCTATCTCCTGACTAAGTTTTTTCAGCCTCTAGCATATTTGCATTGAACTCACCAAAAGAGTGAGTAACTACAGTTTCATAGCAAATAACCATACTAGATAAGCAATTACCTCCTCTCTTAACAAATAAGAGATCACCATGCTTTGGGTATCTATAATTTCCTTCAATTTTTAATCTAGAAGCTGTATATTTATCTCCCCCTATTCATATAGTTATACTCTATTGGCACAATTAGCTAGGGCTAACAATCTTTATTAAATTATTTAATTTTATTCTGTCGGCACAATTATAGTTTCTGCATAGGGGCTAATACTAATACAACAAAGTTACATCGACTAACAGTGCTAAAAGAGTTAAAAGATTTAATAATGAAAAAACATACAAGTGCCAAATTAAAAATTGAAAAAAATTATGGGAACCTCAAGAATGGTTTTCCCTATAAAATATGAAATTTATTTTGTTATTATTCATACTCCCAACTTATGAATAATACGTCTTATTTTATATAGTATGAGTTGCATGAAATTATGTCGAATTTTTCTTTCTTACAAATAATTTTATGGAGATTCATATTCAATGTATTATGTACTTTCTCTGGATATTTCACTGAGTTTTATGCAAATTTTCTTTTTTTTTAAATATTTCTTCACGTATTTCAATAAGGTTTACATATTTAAAAATATTAGTTCATGAAAATAAATATTTATTATTTCTCTCTTGCACAGATTTAGTTTTTAACATTTTTTAAAATACGAATTCTATTTATTTGAAAAAAAATTATCTTTTACTTTACTCTAATTTTATATTTTCTTACTAAAATATTTTCTAAATCTCAAACTAATAACGAGATCTTAGAGCCCGTTTGGTTTAACCCCATTGCATACCTACAATGGTATTTATGATTGCATTATTAAGAGAAGAGTATTTGATTACTTTTTAGCATGGTAATAGAGTTTACCATGGTAATAATGATTATCAAAAAATTAGTAATTCTCATTCATACCTCCCTCCTATAAATACTCATTACCATCCCATTGCATGGTTAAAAAAGTCTAATTTACCATTTAGTTTCACTTCTCTTTATTTTACTTATATCTTTTCACTTAGCCACATTACGCCACAACTGCTACCGCTATTACCTCCTCCTCCACCACTGTCACCTCCACCTGCCGCCGCCACCACTACCTCCTCCTCCGCCACCCTTGCCGCCGCCACAACTTCCTCCTCTGTTACTGCTGCCACCATCGCCACTACCTCCTCATCTACTACTCTCACCCCCCCACCGCCGCCACCCACCACCATCACCATTATCTCCTCCTCTACCTCCACCACTACCCGCCACTTACTATCGTCAACACTACCTCCTCCTCCTCCACCGCCGCCCCTGGCACCCCTACCATTGTTGTCCCACTACCTCCTCCTACTCCATCCCCCTTTGCTACTACTACCTTCTTCTCCACCGTTGCCGTCGCCACCTCCGCCATTGCCACTACCACTACAACCTCCTCCTTCTCAGCCAAATCTTGTCACCACTACGTCCACCATTGCTGCCGCTCGCCATCATGACCTCCTCCTTCACCATTGTTAGCTCCGGCGCCACTACCTCCTCCTTTTCCACCTCCACCATCATTGCCCCTGTCATCGCTGCCACTCCCTCCTCCTCTGCTATTGTTGCTATTACCACCTTTCACTGCAGCTGTCATAGCACCGTTACCATCCTCCACCACTATAACCATCGCCATCTGACGATCCTCGGCTAGATAGCGTGACAGTTATGATGAGGTAGCACGATGACTCTTAACTATTTTTTTTTTATAAAGATTATAGTAAGGGTAGAATAGACTTTGTTTGATATATTAATTTTAAATCATTGTTAAAATAATAACTCATTGCACATTGCTTAAAAATCAAACCAAGTACTAGCCCTGTAATTAATATTGCATCGCATTGCACTACACTGTAAGGTATAATGGGATCGAACAAAACGAGTCTTTAGTCTATAAATACTTTCAACGCATGCACTAGCTTCAATAAAACCATGTAAACGTTCTAAACTGGGAAATGACAATATTGTCTTTGTATATCATTATACCTTGCTTGGTTGTATATTTCCTTTGTTCTCAAATCTCAAGATGGGCAAATTTGTTTGAATACTCCTATTAAAATTATAAAATTTTATAATGTAATCAATTAACACTAATACATTTTCTAATGTATAAAAAGTTTGATGATATATGTATGAGAATTCTTTTTTGGTTGTATAAATTGTTGTAAGTATAAATGTTTAAATAATTCTTTTTTTATAAGAATGTTTAAATAATTCTCATGTGAATAAAAGTTTAATAGTCAAATATAATGGTCAACTAGTAGTTTGATGGATGAAAATGAAATATAAAATATATAAGGGATGTTTGTATAACATACATTTAAATTTTGAAGGAGGTATAAATATGTTTTTAAAATAGAGAGGATGTATTTTACGCTAAAAACAATACACACACAAGATTGTGTTGGGTGAATTACATATTACATCAAAACTACAAAATAGTGGAACTAATTAGCACATGCAAATTATTAAAGATTGTAGTTTATTTATGCAAATTTTCCAACCTAGTTGGAATCCTTAAGAAGCCTTCTAGATGAAGATAAATATTTATTTCATGGAGGAGAAATAGAGTCAAACCATCCAGCCATCTATTGCTACAAATATTTTCTCCACGCTTTTCATGTGAGAATGAAGAAGAAGCCACGGTTTGACCATAGTTGTCTTGTGATGATGAACCATTCACTGCTTCAACTCTCTGCTCCTCACTTCCATGTGACTTTGTAGAAGAATTAGATCTTTGGCTATGGCTATCTTGAGATGACACTATCTCAAAGGCCTTGAATCTCGCGTCCTGCATGTCACTAATCTCCGGATGCTTGATTATTGGCATTAGGACCGACAATTTTCCTTCAAGCATGCTGACAATATCGGACATGGATGGTCTCAGAGTTGGAGATCGGTTAGTGCATAGAAGTGCCACCTCCAGCATTCTTAGGGCTTCCTTTGAAGAATATCTTAAACAAACTACTTGGATCCACCAGTTCAAGAAGGTTTCCTTGCTCTTGAAGAACATAGGCCTTCAATTACATGAAAGTAATCAGCCGCAAGAAATCCAATCAAAACATTAATTCATGAAGAATTTTGAACATCACTTATCATAAGCATAGGTAGTGTAACTCACCCAATCAAGAAGATAAACAAACTCTTCTTTTTTCCTATAACTTGTGTTGCCTTTTCCACTAACAATTTCTAAAGTAATAACTCCAAAACTATATATATCTGCTTTGTCAGTCAAGTATCTTGACATTACATATTTAAGAATCATATAACCACTAATAGAAAAACATTTATAATGTTAATATATAGTTAAGTCACAAAACAAGAACTAATATGCAAGCAAAGTCTAAGATGCAAGGCCTGTCAGTACTATACCAAATTTGAGAATTGATATAGTGATGAAAAGATGTAATAGAATACTAACATTGTTCCTGCTATATATTCTTGTGCTAATATAAGTATTTTCATCTTCATCAAACTTGGCTACGCCAAAGTTTGAGATCTTGGCATTCAAATATTTATCAAGTAAGAGATTTGTTGCCTTAATATCCCTGTGAACAATTTTTAATCTTGATTCTTCATGAAGATAAGCTAATCCTCTTGCTATGCATACACATATCTTGATTCTTGTAGGCCAGTTCAAGTGTATGTTCCGTCCTTGGCGACCTAAACTTAATATCAATGAAATCTTAATTTAAATAGAACCAAAGTAAAGAAAATTTCTAACATATTTACCATCAAGTCCTTCAATTAAATTTAACTTTGTGGAATTTGTTTCAAATGAGTAAATATGTTCAAATCGAAAAAACCTAAAATGCAGCAAAATTTTGTCTTTTAAAAAATATAGATTTGGCTAAAAGATATTGAAAAATAATGTATGATAGGATTTTAGGTTTTTCGCAATAGTGTGTTGTGATACAATAATACAGAGGGAGAGAGGGAAAGACACATAAAAAAATGGAGTATATACATAAAATCCACTTCATTTGAATGTTTATGCTCAATCAGTTTTATCTTTTTTCGAACAAAAATAATGAATTTTATCTTTTTATTATAAAACTACATATATTACTCTCTCTATTCCTAAATGTAAGAACTAGATAACTAATTTGATGAGATCAATAAGATTGATTTAGATAAATACCTTCGTTAATGAAACCTCCTTAATGTATCTCCTTGTATGTGAAATCAACAAAAGTAGTTTGGGAGAAAATTATAAATTTAGACCACAATACGGATTGAGGTCTTACATCTTGAACTTAAGTAAACCACCTAATTAGTTCTCATATTTATGACTGAAGGCAGTGCTTTTTTTTTTTTTGTAAATAATTTAAATCCTTACCAAAAAGAACACTAGCAAGACTATTGTTCTCCATGTTTTCATATATCAGCAACAACTGGTTTCTTTCAACGCAACAGCCATAAAGCTTTACAAGGTTTGGGTGTTGCAAAGCTGATATCATTTCAATTTCATTTACAAACTCACGATTCCCTTGCTTTGTTTTGGAGGAAAGCTGCTTCAAAGCTATGATATCACCATCTGATAGTACACCCCGCAATTCAATCAATTCATGAGTCTCAATTTTCATAAATTTTCTTATGCATAATAAATACATCCTGAATATATATTATCTCCTTATTAATGTATTCAGTTGTTTAAACTTGATTAAATATGAACATGATATATTAAAAATTACCTTGTATAGAGGTCCAAAACCTCCCTCAATTTCTGGTGCAAAATTGTTAGTGGCATCTTTGATTTGTTTTAAAGAGAAGTAACCAGTTTTTAGATCTAAAAGTTCTGCATCAAAGAAGACTATGTAAATAAAAGCAAAATATATTGAAATTACAAGAAATGAGAAATAATTACGAATATGCAAAGATCACTGTTTATCCATTTGACTTGCATATCAGAGTTCTAGCATAACAAATCACATATTTTTACTGTGTTATACTAAATTATCAATATGTGTACCAGCTCTGTTATTTTAGATTTTGATCTTACTTTTGTCTTTCGAAGATTTGCCACCTAGGAAACCCATCTTTTGAAGGATGAATACCATTAATATGATGAGGAATACATATGATCCAACCACAATTCCAGAAAGTCTTTTGCGAGGGAGTTGTGAAGTCTGCATGACAAAGTATAGTAATGCCTACGATGCATATCAAAGTCAAAATCATCATCACTTAGCTTAAGCTAGAAAGAGTATGAACCAATAAATATAGTGAGATTTGACTTACTTGGTGTGATATTAGAGGTCCACATACACCATAATGAGGAATATACACCATATCTTATCTTTATCATCTCATTTAGGGTGTTCAAATTAAAATCTGGGAATCTTGGTTCCATCTCGATTCACACCCGGTCCCAATTTGCTTTTCTTAAAAAATAATAAACTTAAAAAATATCATTATATTAGTTTAATTATTCATATTCTATTATTTAAAGTTATCATGTGACAATTAATAATATCATAATAATTACATAAATTGATCTAGAGTTGAAAAATAACATTTCATCATCATCATCTTTGTTATTGTCTTTATATAGGATAATTTAATTTATAGGGTAAAAAATAAAAAAAATAAAATGATAATTTAATTTATGACGTAAAAAATAAAAATATATTATTTTTTAATATATAATCAAAATGTTTTCATAAATCTGCAATTAAAAATTAGTTCTACCTTTATTGTTTTGGACAAAAGAGGTTGGCTGGGTCAAAGACGCGTATTACAGAATGGGGATCCGTTAGGATGGAGGGGAGTGGGACGTGGCAAAGTGCAGCGTCTCAAAGGTGTGAATGAGCACGTTGTCACGGGCTTAGAGTCCGCCGCAGCTCACAGCACCTGTGCGGCGTCCCGAGGGTACCACTTCCCCCAGGGACCAGCCTTACCAGATACGGTGCGAACTGGTTTCGCCCTGCCATGGGCTCATCAGGGGGACGACATAAGCCCCCGACCAGTTGAATCCTTAGATTGACTTCAACCCCCTCACAGTGAGACCTTAGTGTCTAAGGAGAACAACGTCCAAATACTAATGTCGTCCTCCTATCACCCAATGGCAAGACCAGATGACCCGTCTTTTATTTGGTCTTACACGGTCACGCCAAACAGGTCGTGACATTCTCCCCCACCCAACATCTAGCACGCCCTCGTGCTAGGGGAGAGAAGGACTCTGCCCAAGGATCCACCTCGAACCAGCCGATGTGGGACTTGCCAGGGTCGTGGCACTTTTGACGATCCCAGCCCCTCCCACAAAACCTTCGTGGGTGCTTAGCGCCCCGCCTTATATAGGGCCTAAAACCCTTGACAAGCTCCCCCACCCAACTAGACAATGCCCTCCATTGTCGAGTAGGGGTCCATCCCATTCCATCCACGGGAGGCCACCACACCAAGCGTAGAGCGAGGTAGGCTCTGATACCACTTTGTCACGGACCTAGAGTCCGGCGCAGGTCACAGCGCCCGTGCGGCGTCCCGAGGGTACCACTTCCCCCAGGGACCAGCCTTACCAGATACGGTGCCAACTGGTTTCGCCCTGCCATGGGCTCATCAGGGGGACGGCATCAGCCCCCGACCAGTTAAATCCTTAGATTGACTTCAGCCCCCTCACAGTGAGACCTTATTGTCTAAGGAGAACAACGCCCAAATACTAATGTCATCCTCCCATCATCCAGTGGCAAGACTAGATGGCCCGTCTTTTATTTGGTCTTACACAGTCACGCCAAACAGGTCGTGACAATGTGCTTGAGTTCGGCGCACGTGCGTGACAATGACTCGCCGATAGAGCTGGGAATCAGGGCTAGCCCGGCCCTACAGGGCTCGAGGTAAGAAAAATTGTTCTATTTCAAAGTCCGACCCTAGAGTATGAGGGCCAGGGCCAGAAGCTATTTTCACAATATTTAACTACATGTTTACACGCCTCATGCAATAAAACAAATATAGTTATTAATTCATAATCAAAGGTAAAAAATAATGTCCACAAATGACTCACAGTCTCGTACAAGTATAAGATGACAAATAATAAACTAAAATATCAATTTTGCTTCACTTTGAGTAGTAGGGTCTGCTTGAGGGGGTAAAAATATCAAGAATTTCTTCTCCCACATCATGAATACATCCATAATCTTTATCTATAACAAATAATAAACTAAAATGATAAATAACACTATAACAAATATAAAATACAAATAAATTAGTAAATTACCATCATATGTGAAACTTTTGAGTAAATAAGAAATATCTAATGTATTTTTCTTATAAAATAAGAAATATCTTTTATAAATTTTTATTTTTTAGGATTCTTAATACAAGATATTCTTATGAAATTTAATTCTAAAAAAATGATAAGAACTAAATATTTGCAACATCATCAATAAAATATAAAAAAATCAATAATATTATTATCATATAAATAATTTTAAAAAATAAAAAATATATATATATATAAGGGCCTAAAGGGCCAGCCCTTTTAGGCCCTAGGCCCTACAGGGCTGGCCCTTTTAGGCCCACTTTCAGTTTTGAGGCTAAAATCTTAAGCTCAGCCCTTGTAAATTCAGGGCCTAAAAAGACCGGCCCAACGGGCTCGGCTCGGTTTCCTGGCTCTACTCGCCGATGTACGCGTTGTGTGAGCAGCATCCTTCGAAGATACTGTGGCCCTGTTTCCCCGCAGCCTCTATCACGAGACTTTCTTGGTCCCACGCTCCCACCTTATCGCCTCCCATCTTTTTTATGCACCTCCACGCATCATGGTGCGCGTGGTGCAAACACTCTCCCAGCTTCCTTTTACTTAACTTTTCCTTTTGTTTGGCCGAAAAAAATTACCAGCCATGATATTGTAGTTTTACTGTCTCTTTCAATTAATGTCGGAGAACTGTTTACGTATATATTTATCTCATACAACATAAATCATATCAGAAAATTAATTTTTACCATCAATCCAACCAGACACTAAATAGAACGGTGAGTTATGGTCTTATGGGGGTGGTATTTAATTAAATTGTTGAAGTATACTCCATCTGGTCCTCCTTAATTACGTAAAGCGAACTGGTAGTTAAAAGTAACAAGTGTGTCAAAAATGTCATTTTTTCCATATATACCCCTATTTATGAAAATAGAGAGAGTGTATAAAAAATATGAGAAATAATAAAATACGTTTCTCAATACTTTGTTGACTTCATTCCCCTAGTGAGTTTTCTTTCTTTCCTAAATATAACTCTTGGTGTATGTGATAATTAATTATAAATAATATGTATTTTATAAAGGTAAAATAGGAAAAATGAGTTTATATTTTCAAACACAAAGTAAAAGTTGCTTATAAAATGTATCAGTCTCATGAGAGAGAAAGTTACTTATAAATAGCACCGGAGGAAGTATTAGTTAGACGTATAAATTTTTAATATCATGAACTTTTGCAAAATACAGTAATAACATATATAATGCGCCTTTTTGAATCATAATACTCGTATAACATTTTTGTGTATCAAGCATGAATCTTAGAAATCCTTGTGGGGATTGCTTTGATGCATTACATAAGATTATTTTCTTTTTTGCCTTCTACATAATATAAGATTTGATCTGATTATATATTAACATTAAATAGTTTTGATGTGATTAAGTGACGTTATATAAGATAAGATATATTATAAATTAATAGTATCATTTTTTTTTTGGCCATCGATAATATCTTTGTAGGATTCTTTTCTTTAAAAAAATTGATGTTCCCGTGTTAGAGGAGTATTGGCAAAAATTATAATATGGGAAGGTCAGTATCCTTTTTCTAATCATTTGGAGAACTTATAAATGGCCGTATGTTTTATCAAATTGGTCCTAATGGAAGGAGTATGAGGTATATTAAGTTTGAGTTTGTATGTAAATACAAAAAATCTCTTTCAGAGAGTTATCCTTGAATAGACCGGACAGGACAAGGTTCAAAGGGAACCGGATTCCTGAGAGCTAACATGATCTGGACGGTCCAGATTTATTTTTTTTTATTTTTTTAAAAAATTATTCTAATGGGTAGAAAATCTAAAATAATGATAATCTCTTAACTAATATTTTTTTAAAAAATGATTTTTTTATTTAAAAATCACTAATTTTAAAAAATTAAATCTGGACCGTCCAAATCTGATTTGGACGATCCAGATCATACTAGCTTTCTCTATTCATCAAAATGATAAGCAGGGAAACCGGTTTTATTCAAAGTTGATCCTATTGGGTCCAGTCACATAAATAACATTTTTGTGTTTTAAAAAATACAAGGCCCAAGTTATGCCACACTGGTCCTATATATAGTTCTGGTAGTTAAGTCTCAGTTTGGGCACAACAACTATTAAGCTAACCCAAGCCCAATTGGCAAGACTCAATCTTATGAATATGAAAATAGTAAAAGGTACATTGTACCAAGCACAAAATAGTAAAAGGGACAACACGAGAAAACTAAGCCACTACATGAAATCTAAGGAAAATAAGGGTAAAATTCCAGAAAAATGCAATCGAAAATGGAAAATTTCAAATTAGTACAGCAAATTTAAGAAATCTCAAATCAGTCAGGTGTAGATGTCAGTATGGACGGGGAATTTGGAATTTTGAAATTTCGGTGAAAAGATAATTTTTTCCTTCAACTCGAAATGACAACATCAGGCTCTTGATTAACAACACCGTAATCTAAAATACGGTGTTGTTAATCAAGAGCCCGGTATTGTTATTAGTCCTGAAAATTGTGAATTTCAAATTTATCCTTGGAGTTGTTAATGGAGAAAACGGTGTTGTTAATTACGAGGCCGGTGTTGTTATTCCAAAATCAAGTAGAGAAACACTACAAAAAATAGTAGATTAGCGACGGAATTTAGCGATGGAATTTCATTCCGTCGCTAATTCATCCTTAATCCCTCACAAATTTCATCACTAAAATTAGCTACGGAATTTTTCGTCACTAAATTTGCGACGGAATTACATTTCGTCACTAATTTCTATCACTAAAAATTAGCGATGGAATTTAGAGACGGAATCTTTACGTCACTAAATTAGCGATGGATTTAGCGACCCGTCACTAAATATTAGCGACAGAATTTTTCTGTCAATAAATTAGCGACGGAATGTAAATTCTGTCTCTAAAAATTAGCGATGGAATTTAGAGACGGAATTTTTCCGTCACTAAATTAGCCACGGAATGTAATTCGTCGCTAATTAGGGACAAAATTTTCGTTGCTAATTTCCGTCTCTAATAGCTAAATTTTTTAATAATTTGGTTTTTTTCTAAAATTATAATTTTTTAAATAATTTAAATTTTAAATTATTTTAGATTTATAATATAATATTAAAATAAATGAATAAAAATTATTAATTCATATTTATTTTTGAAATTATAATTATAATATAATATACTTGAATTTTCAATAATTTATTATATACAAATAAAATGCAAATTTTATGAATACAAACAAAAAGATAAAATATAAAATAAAATAAATAAAAAAGATATTAATAATAAGAAATTTAGGTAGAATATTTACATAAAATAAAATAAGAAAACTAAAATATTCAATAATATATTAAATTTTGTATTTCTATTTTTGTTGGCAAGCGAAACACACACGCGCGCGCGCGTGTATGTGTGAGTGTGTGTGTCTGTATCTGTGTCTATATATACATAATTTTGCATTTAACTTTTACAGGTTTTTCTTAGCTCAACTGGCAAAGGTACTAATACATGCGTGAAAGGTCATGGCTTCAAATCCTAACTTAGTCACAAAATACAAACAATTTGTAACTTAAACATGTGGCACGTGGTGGATGGTAACACGTGGCAGATGACCAGGACACGTGGCGGCCGGAGGCGAGGTGGAATAAAAAGATATTTAGTGACGGATTAGGGACAAAAAATTCTTTCATTAATTAGGGACATAATTTTCCGTCGCTAATTAGAGACGGAATTTCTGTCGCTAATTAGAGATGGAAAAATTCCGTCTCTAATTAGCAACGGAATTCAAAATTATGTCACCAATCAATTAGCAACAGTCTTTTTATTGACGAAACAAATTATGTCGCTAATATGGTTCCATCTCTAATCCGTTGCTAAGTTGATTAGTGATGGAAATTTCATCGCTAATCCACTATGTTTTTGTAGTGAGAGCTGAAGGGCAAAATTATCTTTTCGCCGAAATTTCAAAATCCCAGATTCTTCGTCCGTACTGACACCTGACTGATTTGAAATTTTCCATTTTTTATTGCATTTTTCTGGAATTTTCCCTAAAATAAGATTTATATAAATTAAAACAAGGATGAGTTGAGTTAATTACACATTACATTTAAAGTGCAAAATAGAGGAACTAATTAGTACATGTAAATTCTTCTTCAAGCTTTATGTTATTTCTCTGACTTTGCATGTATATTTTTATCACTCCCAACTTGGAATAGTATCAACTCCTTTATGAAAGATTGTAGTTTCATGCAAACTTCCCATAAAAAGCCTACTGGTAGATGAAGATAAATCTTTATTACATGGAAGAGAAATAGCGTAGTAAAACCATTGAGCCATCAATTGCTTCAAACCTTTACTCCACACTTCCGTGCAAGAATGAAGAAGAAGCTAAGTTTTGGCTATGGTTTTCATATGATGATGGACCATCCGTTGCTTCAACTATTTGTTCCACACTTTGGTGTGATTTTGTAAAAGAACTAAAAGTTTGGCTACGGCTATCTAGAGATGATTGTATATCAAAAACATTAAATCTTGCATCTTGGTCACTCTCCCTGCGCTTGATTACGAGCGCTTGGGCCGGCAATTTTCCTTCAAGCATGCAAACCACAGAGGACATTGATGGTCTCAGAGTTGCAGATGAGTTAGTGCATAGGAGTGCCACCTCCAGCATTCTCATGGCTTCCTCTGAGGAGTAGTTTGAACCAAGACTTGGATCCACCAGCTCAATAAGATTTCCTTGCTCTTGAAGAACATAGGCCTTCAATTACATCAAAATATGTAGTCATTACAAATTCAATCAAACTATTAATTTTTGAAGAATATCAAACACCACTTATATATGCTAAGTGTAAGAAATATAACTCACCAAATCAAGAAGATAAACAAACTCCTCTTTTGGCCTATAACTTGCATTGCTTTTTCCACGACAATTTCTAAAGCGACAATACCAAAGCTGTAAACATCTGCTTTATCAGTTAAGTATCCTCGCATTGCATATTCAGGAGCCATATAACCACTGATAAGAGAACATATAATGTTAATAGTCAAGTCACAAGACAAGGTATGTGTAAACCAAGTCTTGGAATAAAAGGCCTATTAATACTCCCTGTTTTCCAGCATTTCGGATAGTTGATGGATCTGGTCCTCACATCATATTTGCTTCTGAAAAGTGAGAAACGATATAGCGAAAAAATGTGTAAGAGTACTCACATTGTTCCAGCTATTCTTGTACTAATATGAGTATTTTCATCTTCGTCAAGTTTGGCTAAGCCAAAGTCTGAGATCTTAGCATTCAAATCCTTATCAAGTAAGACATTTGTTGCCTTAATGTCTCTATGCACAATTTTCAACCTTGATTCCTCATGAAGATAAGCTAATCCTCTTGCTATCCCTATACATATTTTCATTCTTGTAGGCCATTCCAATGGTATCTTTCGTCCTTGGCCACCTAACATTGACATCAACGACATATTAACTTAAATAGAACTAAATTAAAGAAAATTTCTAACATCTTTACTATCAAGTCTTTCAATAAAATTTAAATGTACAAAAGTGGTTTCAAATGAGTATATATGTTAAGCTGAAAATAAAACATCTAAATTGTCTTTTAAATGATAAAGATGTAACAAAAAGTTGTTAAGAAATAATTTATCACACGATTTTAGATTTTCTACAAAAGTATCGTAAAACAATCAAAAACACAAAAAAAAACTGAAATACATACATAAAATCAGTGTCATTTGTTGATATACTCAATCAATTTTATCTACGGCAATTTTTTACTCAAGAATTCAAATAATCCTTACCAAAAAGAGCACCAGCAAGACTGTTGTTATGCATGTACTCATATATTAGCAACAACTGATTTCCTTCAACGCAACATCCATAAAGCTTTACAAGGTTTGGGTGTTGCAAAGCAGAAATCATTCCAACTTCATTAACAAATTCACGATTCCCTTGCTTTGATTTGGAGGAAAGCTGCTTCACAGCTATGACAACACCATCTGATAGTACACCCTACAATTGAATCAATTTTTTAGTCTCAAGTTTCATAATCTTTCTTAAGCATAATCAATGCATCCTAAAGATCTTTATAAATGTATTCAATTATTTAATATTTTTTTAAATAAAAATACGTTACATTAATGATTACCTTGTATATTCTACACACACACACAAAAGACTACCTTGTATACCGGTCCAAAACCTCCTTCACTAATCTTATTTTCTGGTGCAAAATTGTTAGTGGCATCTTTGATTTGTTTTAAAGAGAAGTAACCAGTTTTTAGCTCTAAAAGTTCTGCATCAAAGAAGACTATGTAAATAAAAGCAAAATATATTGAAATTACAAGAAATGAGAAATAATTACGAATATGCTAAGATCACTGTTTATCCATTTGACTTGCATATCAGAGTTTTAGCATAACAAATCATATATTTTTACTATGTTATACTAAATTATCAATATGTGTACCAGCTCTGTTATTTTAGATTTCGATCTTACTTTTGTCTTTTGAAGATTTGCCACCTAGGAAACCCATCTTTTGAAGGACGAATACTATTAATATGATGAGGAATACACATGATCCTACCACAAGTCCAGCAATAGCTCCAGTAGAAAGTCTTTGTGAGGGAATTGTGAAGTCTACATGACAACGAATAGTAATGCTTACGATTCATATCAAAGTCAAAATCATCATCACTTAGCTTAAGCTAGAAAGAGTATGAACCAATAAATATAGTGAGATTTTACTTACTTGGTGTTACTGAAATAGCAGATATAAGAGGTCCATTTGCATTTCTATCAGGAACAGAGTAAGTTCCTTTCCCCGCAAAGTATAAATGAATCTCCAAGGTGTTATCATTGACATCAACATTAAAGTCCTTGAATATGCCCTTACCAACGCCACCAGCTTCCTTCATAATGTTGAAATCACGCAAATATTTCCTACCCTGCAAAGATATACGTACAAAAGTTCCAGCCTTTCAGAACTTTTGTTAATATGACAGAAGCAGTTGAAAGCGTGTTGAATCATTATATATATCAGCAATTCTTTAATAAGAGACAGATTAATGAGATTCACTTTACATTTAATTATGGCTCGTCATTTATCGACCCACTGAAGAGATAGATAAACATGGTGGTGAGCTATCACTTGATAGGTGAAACATCCCACAATATTTATTTCTCTTCAAGTCTATGACTACGTGGATGGAGAGAGTTTTATTTGCTCACTCTTGAGTGGAAAAAAATTTAGATTAAAAAAAGAGAGGCTCACTTGAATTGAAACATCAAATATGCGACTTCCAAGGCTGCTGAAAGTTTGGTCATGAGAATACATAATCTCAGCAAAGTGTAGCTTGACGTTGTAATTTCCATTGATCATACAGAGACCGTGGTACTTGAGAGACAAAAGGGAATGAAGGGCTGTTTGATAGAAGCTTGGACCAGTAATGTTGAGAGAATATATGTTTTTTACTACGTAACTAGTATAAGATATGTTGCCGGCTCCGGTGCTGCTATAAGCCCATTTATCACCACTAGTAAAAAAGAATGAGATACCCTCAGGATGGGTGTCATCTTCGTATTTATTCCCCTCGTATTCAATTCCTTGTCCTCCACAATTTATGAATAATGAATGATCTGCATACGTAGCAACAACCTCATAAAAAATCATTCTATAGGAAAATTCAAATTATCAAATTCTTCACATCATAATTTTCTCTTGTGCGAATATATATCGTCACATGACATTTGTTTTTTTTTTGTTTTTTTTGCCAGCACGTAACATGACATTGACATCTTAGTCAGTTGAACATTATTATGTTGACTAATATCGACATTATTCAATTAAAACTCATGATGGGTTTTTTTCATCTGATTTATTTATTTTTATTGACAACAAAATACAATTCAAAAAGATAATATCATGGGAAGCTATCAAACATGCAAGAAAATATTGAGTTCAAAGTTTAAACACTCACATTTGGGTTTTTCTTCACAAGCAAAGCCCCTTTTCAGGCAAGTAGAACTGCAAGATGAATTAAAATTTCAACAAATGAATCAAAAGGGTGTCCAATAATTGAAACATGACAGCCATAAGTATCATCTTACGAGGTGTTTGCTGAAGATGATAGGCTCGAAGCCAAGTTTCTGTGTAACCGAAAAAATGTCTTAATTAGAGTTGCTATATAATGTGTCGAAGAAAAAAATAGAGGTTTTTTTTTTTTGGGAAGAGAGGAGCTTACATATTATTGAACTGGCAAATATGCGTTGAAGTTTCCGAAAAATTGTTATAAGATAGATCACTGGAAGAGAAAGTAACGTGAAATTACACATGCAAGTATTTTAGACTTCAAAAGCTTATGGATAAAGCAATTAAATGGGGAATAAGTTTTTGCAAGTATTTGAATTGAATCACTTTATTTTGAAAAAAAAAATGTTTTCAATTGGTTCTTGAATCATCAAGATAGTTTAATCAAAAGTTGTGTGTATAGAAGATTGTCTAGATAAAAATTTTAAATTGTAACAGTTTAATTTTTTTTTTAAATGTATGAAAACTTTCAACATTCAAATCAAAATGGCATTATGAAAACTGGATTAATTATAAATGATGAGAGAGTAAAAGGTTAAAGAAGTTTTTATTAATATGGTTTACAGTAATTAATTTCTTTCAAATAATAATGGCATTGAACTATAGTAATTAATGAGAAAGAAAATTAAAATAAAAGGCATTGTACTAACAAATATTTATTTCCATTTTTCAGTATCGGATCAGGAATTTCTCCACTCAGAGAGTTTTCAGTTAGAAACCTGCATGCATGATTAATAAAGATCAATTAAAAAAGAGTAACTAAGTTTCATTAAGTTATACACTCATGTAGAATTCTCACTTACATGTACTGCAGGCTGCCCAAGTCACTTGTGCTGATTGGGATTTTACCAACCAACTTGTTGAAACTCAAATCTCTGCAATTAATACACGCTTCATAAAAATAACTGAAAAATAAAGAGAAAATAATAGTACTAGTAATATATAGCCAATAATATAAGTAATTATCTCAAAATTAAAAATTAGCTAGGTTGTCAATTAAATTTTAACTGAGGATATTCTTCATATAATTCTAAATTGGCAATATAGGAGGACGAAGCACAACTTACAGAGTTATCAAGGATTTCATTTTACCAATGTAATTTGGAATGGAATCATGGATGTTGCAATTTCTCAACACCCTGAGAGTAAAACAAAGTATGAAAAACAATAAACTTCATGGAAATTAAACAGATGTTGACCTTATTGTTAAATTCTCAACTTACAAGTCAGACAAGGATATCAAATTCTCCAAATTAGGAAATCTCATTGACGCTGGTCCGTGCAAATCACTTATTCTCCTGAATTAGAAATAACAAAAAAGAATCGTCAATAACAGGAACATGTTCTTCTGTTGAAATTAAATTTCATAGCCTTTGAACAGTGTGCCGACAGATTACAAAGGAACAGGTACTCACAATATAGTCAAATTTTTTAATTGAGATATGGTTGTAGGAATGGGGCCTTCCATAGACGTTCCTGTTAGATACCTGCCCAGAAAAGTATTTAGAAAATAAAAAGTGGCAGATAAAAATAAAGGAAATACTTCAGAAAGCCTTGTCTTTGGATTAATTTAATTGCTTTGCTTATTTTATTTAGTGTTAAAATGCACCCAGCACCCTCAACTATTTTTGGAAATGTAATTCGTACCAATAGACCCACTAAGCTGGTTAATGTACTATTCGTCATCTTCATCAAAAGACAGCTACACTTAGGAGATAGGACCAGCCTCAGCGATGGCATCCTTAGTTACTCCACCGGCACTCTGCACTTCTCCCCACCTAACACTCTGCCCATGCGACGGTAGCTCGAACTCAAATTTTCCGTTTTCTTAGTCGACCTTTGTATCATTTAGCACTCAGAATGCAAGTTTTCATCTTGAAAAAGACCGCGCATTATTATTTAATTGGTCTCACTGATTCAATCTCAAAATCCAAATCCCAAATTGAGCTATGAGATTTGGATAACCTCCAGTGTGTTTGAGATTCTTTAAGAGGAGTGTGTTCGAAATTGCTGCTATAAATACTTTAGACTTTTTAGAGGTGCTAGGTGCACCTAACTCGTTTATTTATTTACTGAATTGGTCTAATATATATAATATTTTAGTTCAATTTTATTTCTTATTTTCACTCCATGAATCGCTCCATTTCAGATTTGTTTTTCTCCCACTACTATTGAGCATTTAATTAGTTATTAACAACTGTTTAAATTAAAAATTGGGAAAAATATAGAAAAAGAATTTTGAAATTGTAAAATTTTAAATCAAGTATCTCTCAAAAAATGAATTATAAATCATTTTTCAAATTTTTTTATTCCCTTATTAACTCTTATAATAAACTTTATTTGGGATTTTACAATTTCAAAATTATTTTTCTATCCTTTTCCCTTAAAAATATCTAAGTGGGAGCAATTCATGGTGTGAAAATAAGAAATAAAATTAAATGTACTTGTCATATAATGGGAATAAGTCTCTAGTAGACCAAATATACTTAAAGTTAGCGATACCTCAAGTCGAAGATATCCTCCCTTGTTTTCAACAATGTCCGACAAATTAAAAATAACACTAAGGGAATAGTGGAGTATATGAAAATAAAAAGCACTGAACTTCATTAAGTTTATTATATAAATTTGGTCCATTAAGTTTGTAAATTCGAATCTTGTTCAGAAAGAAGGAATCATGATGCAGAGTATATTAGACTCACAGATTCTTTAGTTGGGTCCAATTCCCAATAAAATTGGGTAATTTTCCTGATATATTGGTCCCACCTAATGAACTGCAAAAATATTAGGAGAGCGGTTTTAGAATTTAAAAGAGATCAACACAAAATCAAACTGAATGGAATGACTAAATCATATTATACCACTCACAAAGTTATAAGTTTTTTCAGATTGCCAAAACTTTCGGGTATTGTCCCTGATAAATTATTTCCAGCAAATGCCCTGCAAATTCCAAATTTTTACAGATAGAAAACACATCCAAAAGCAATATCATCGAAAACTTATTTATAACAAGGCTAATGTGGTAATGTAACTATGGAAAAAGAAAATCATTTGTGCATAAAATAATATGGGAGAATTGCTAAAAACTACATTGCAAACAAATTAATTACTAATTGCTACCATTATACATGGTGGGTAATATGTTACACACGGGTGGATGATATTTTACACACGAGGGATGGTGTTTGCACATTCGCAGGGATGAATTTTGCACATGTGGATTATGCTTGCACATAAGGGGTGCTTGTTTGCACCTATGGTACCAATCAGCAAATAATTTCCTTACAATGTATTTTTAAGCTATTTTCCCAAATAATATTCTTACAATATGCGTAACTGCTTCAATTTTCCAAGACTAGAAGGGAGAGTTCCTTCTAACAAATTATCTTCCAACCATCTACACAAAGCAGCAAAACCATAAGACCATTTCTCAATACAATACAAGTTTCAGGAACTCAAAATGTAATGATTTACACTTACAGCTTTTCCAAAGTTGTAATTTCACCAATTTCTTTTGGAATTGGACCAGTAATAGGGTTACCCCTAAGGTCTCTGAAACGTAAGTTTAAGATATGAATAATGTAAATATGGTCAAATAGTTCAGGCTTGTATAGATGCAAAAAACAATATTCATAACTTTTTGATCGCTTACAATGAATCAAGAGGGAGTTTAGCGAAGCTCCTTGGGATTGATCCATATAGACTATTGCGAAACAAATCACTGTGATATATAAAAGTTACGTTTCATATTACAAATTTTCACATTTCAAAGCATTTACATGTATACATATCTGAGCTATTATATATTTATATAAAACAGTAATAAATTTAAAAAATTACATTACTTACAGTTCTTGCAGATGAGTAAGGTACCCAAATTCACTCGGAAAAAATCCAGATAAATTGAGACCTCTCATGTGTCTGTCATAAAATGAAAACTTATGACAAAACTATTTACACATACATACATATATATAATTTAAAAAAATTATCTTATAATCAGCATCAATTTGTGATTGAATATTAATGTTATAGGGATGCGACAAGATCTTATTATGAATATTATAGGGATGCGACAAGATCTTATTAAAAAAAAAAAAGGAACAGAAAAGGGAAATTTTTTTTTAAAAAAAAAAAACCTTTGGAGCAAATTAATTGTCAAATGTTATCACGTGTGCAAATAATCTTCCATGTGTTCAAAAATCTTTCCTACAAACATACAAAATATCTTCCATGTGTATATAACAGATCTTTCATAATAGCATTTGACAAATAATTTGCTTAAAATGTATATTTTTTTACCAATTCTCCCAACAAAAAATGACAAATAAGAAAAATTTTCCCCTTTATTTGAACCTAAACACAATTTAATCCAGATTAAAGCTTGATTTGGACACAAACTAAAAGAAGTCATGTTTTACTTACATATTTGTAACATGACAAACTTTTTCACTTGAAAAACTGCAATTGCATGTTATCGTCCTTATGAAGTTCTTCTCTTCATTGATGGTCTCATTTTTGAAGCCTCCATCCATACAAGAACTTTGGGTCACATTCCAATTCAAGTTCTCTATCTTCGATGTTATTGCTTTTAGAATTTTTACTGAATCAAGCAAAAATCAGCTTTACAAAAAACCACCATAAAGTAAGAACCTCAATATCGGATTCAGTTTCCCTCACTACTATTAAGCACACCTTTTGTGGCGTTTTTTGAATAAGTGTTATAGTTTCAACTAATTTTTTTGTTTTTAAAATTTATTTTTACAAAAACACATTAGGCGTCGCTTATTTAAATAAGCGCCACAGCTGATCACTGACATTAGGTGGCGCTTTCTTAAGAAAGGGCCACCTAAAGTATTTTTCCCAAAAACAAATTTAAAAAAATATAATTAATAGAAGCTGTGACATTTATTCAAATAAGCGCCACCCAATATTCTTTCTATTTTACAATTTTTTTAAATTTTCTACTAAAGATATTATCATATTTTATATTTTTTCTCTTATTGAAAGCAAAATTTTTCATGTGGTTATTGATTATAAATATTAAAATCTATAATAAAATAAAAAAATGTTAAATTATAATATTATATACAAATTTTATAATAAATTGGATGTGAAAAAATATAAATTTATTATATAAGTTAATGAATAATTTTTTACAATACATAATTTAGTAGAACTATATATTCTTTAATGATATAAATTCATATAACTATATTAGTTATTAAATATATAATATTAATATTAATATCTTATGATTTAATTATAAAAGAAGTAAAATATTAGATCCTGAGATGACTTTAATTTTATAAAATTAAAATTAGAAATAAATGCAAGATATATTCAGTACTACTCTATCAAAAGGTATTTTTAATTAATTTTTAATAATTAAATATATATTAATAAATATTAATATTATATATTTATATATGTAATATAATTATATTAATTTATATATTGTAATAGATTACTGAACATATGTTACATTTATTTCTCATTTTAGTTTTACAAACTAAAATCATCTCTACATCTAATTTTTAAATTTTTTAATTAAATTAGAATTTATTAATATTAATAATATAATTAAAGGCATCTAATTTTAATTCATTCTAATAAATTACTTAAAATAATATTTTATTAAATGAAATCTAACATTAAAGGCATCAGTTTCAAATTTAGTTAACTATTTTATTATATTGTTACAGTGCCCTTTCCAACCCAATAACGATGATTGCGGGTATTATATAATGAAATTCATGAATGATGTCATTACTCATGATCAGCTTCAAGTTCCACTAAAAGTAAGTCATTTTAGTACAATACATATTGTGTTTTAAATTTAATTAATTGTCTAATAATTAATGTTGAGTTATATTAATTCATTTTATGCATCATTGTATTGGTGTAGTATTATGAAGATCAGCGTTCTGATAGTTTCACTGACAATCAAATCAATAAACTCATCGAGAAATTGTGTGAATACCTGTTGAGACACTATTCTGACTATCAATACTATATAAACATGCTAGATTGTTTATTTGACTATTGTTGTTATTGTGGATTCAAGTAACTGAATTAATTAATGTCTTATATTCACAATTGAGTAAATATATATTTAGAGCTGATTTTATTAATTAGCTATCTGTTTGTATCAATTTAGTTATTTAATTGTGGTTTGTATGGGTACACTATTTTTGTTTTAGTGGCGTTCTAATATGTGGCGCTTATCAAGTGCTACTAATATTGTTGTTATAAGCGTCACAACTTTTATTTTTTGTAGTAGTGTCTGCCCATCATTTGGATGGGCAGGGAGATCATTTGGATAGTCCATATTTTATTTTAAAAATTATTTTAATAAGTACAAAATCTAAAATAATGATAATATTTTAATTAACATTTTTTTAAAAAATAAATTTTTTTATTAAAAAATCACCCATTTTAAGAAAATCAAATTTAAATCATTCATATTCAGATTTAAATGGCCCAAATCTAAATAAGCTTTCGATGCCCATCCAAACGGGTTCCCCTCAATATCTCAATATCTGTATTTTACGTTCATAGGCATGCGTGAACCTTATTCACAAAGCAACGTCAAAGTACCTCAAATGGCCTACTTTGTCAACTCTCGATGACTTAAATATTAATAGTCACACTCCAACATATGGATCGCGTATAAAGTTGGTTCAAATTAAATTAAAAACGATGATATCCAAATTATTTTTTATTCTCATCTTAATTAAGAGTAAATTACTTTAACTCCCTTCTTTTTTATCTTAATTAAGCAGAAGCCCCTCTATCTTAAAAACATATATTTTAATTTTATTCCAAACCATTAATAACGTTAAAGATTATTCTAAAAATTTCTTAAAGTATATCTTGTTTACAAATTTACCCCTCTTTATACCAAATCTCTAATTTACTTTTGTCATTAACATTTATTTCTTTTTATTAATGATCTATTTAATATTTTACTAGTTTTAGAAAAAAATAATTTATATTTTATCATTAATACTTATCAATGATCTATTGAATATTTTTACAAAATTAAGAAAATTATTTAAGTAATTTTATATTTAAAAATAGGAAGAAATTGATTGAAAATTTTATTAAATTTTTGGCAAGCATATGTTTGATCAAATATAATTAAAAATTGTGATTTAAATTATAATATATCAATATAAGGATATAAAAATTATATCATTCTATGATTTAATTGAGAATACATATATACAATTACAAAAAATTTTATGCAATATAAGTATTTAAAGATTTTAATATATAAACGAGTTTATACTTTAAATTTTTTGAAAAATAAAAATTTATAATTATAAAATTAGTTAAATTTGTAATATGGTAATCAATTTAACAGTATGGTAAAAAATTTGAAAATGTATATTAAAATTATTTTTTGACTTTGGATAAAGATATGTGATTAAATTATTAATAAGTAATGATTATGTTAAGGAGGGGCATTTTGGTCAAACTATAGGGTCAATTCTCTGATTTAATGATGAACTAATAGTTGGATAGATGAAACTTAAATCTCAAAATTAGAAGGAATATTTATGGAATATATATTTTGATGTTGAAGAAAGGTCTATATAAATTTTTAAAATAGAAGGGAAGTATCTATAATTTAGAATAAACAAAAGGAGACCGCATTCCATCTCAAATGGTTATGACTTCTACTCTAAGACATATTTTGTTATCCAGAATAGCATCAGTAATGCCCAAATGAGTGCAGAAATCACGTCCCCACCCCGGCCCCCTTCACACACCCCCCCCCCCGACCCAAAAAAGAAGAAGTAAGAAATGGAATATAAAAAAATTTAAATATGCAATAATGTAATATCTTATCATTTTTGTGACTATGTTTACAAGTTTTCAAATTATTAATTAAAATTTAACATGATTTATATTTCAAAGTATATAAAAATAATTAATATGATTTGAATGAAGGTCCATATAATCATGTATATTTCAAAATATATAAAAATAATTAATATGATTTTTAATAATTTATTTGGTTTATTTTATATGAAAAGATTGATGAATAACTGTTAACACATTTTATAAATTATAAATAAGAGAAGACTGCACTGAATACAAAATATGATATAAAAAATCAGAATGAATTTTTTTTTTTTATGGACGAAAGAGAGAATGCGTTTAAAGCCAAAGTATATTTGTTTATATGTATTTATTTCAGTTTCATGGGTGAAAAGATTAACATCATACATAAATAATAAAAACTCATATAAATTAAGCTAAAAAAACATATTATATTTATACATAATAAATAATTGATAAAATAAGTTTGTTGTATATTCTATGCATGCAAAACAGATGACTACGCTGTATTCATCCAACAAGTTTGGTAAAAAAAAATCATTTTAGATATGATTTATCTATAAAATATATATTTTATAAAAAATTAATAATTCGAATAATTTCTTATACAAAAAATATTATTATTGATTACTTAGTTCTTTGAATGGAATATAACTTTCGTTAAATAACTTAACTGGGTGAACGAGGAGAACATTTTAATATATATTTAAAAAAAATGAAAGGGGTGAATTGAATCTTAGCATAAAGTTGTAGGACTAAAAAGCAGTAACAAATTTTGGTTGAAAAATCATTAACAAATAAATGAATAATTAAGCGTATTTTTAATTAGTTTCCTGTTTTCAAAATAATATTTCTGAAAACAAATAAAAATGTTTGAAAATGTATTTTTGTCATGTGTCTTGAAAAATATCAAATTAAATTCATTTTGAAAAAAAAAATCAGTACATCTTTTTGTGCAATTACTTTTTATTCTACAAAATTAAAAAATAGCAAGAGAATTTTGTATTTTAATTAATAACAATTATACTAAAAAGGCAAAGTAGCAAACTATTCTTTCACCCTTATTTTACTATTTTAGATATATTCTTAAAAATAATGATTCAAACAGATTGTTTTAATTTTTTTCAAAACTTTTTTTTTTACCTGATTTCTAAACTTATTCTAAAAAATTACTTCACAGAATTATTCTGAAAAGTATAAAAGTGGGAAAATTGCCCACAAATACTTTTTGGATAAATTAATTATCAAATGCTACCTGTGAAAATATTTTACATTTAACAGAAGATATTTTGCACACAACGGAATATTGTTTGCACATTCATAGAAAAAAATTTTGTATACAAGGAATATTGTTTGCATATAAGGGAAGATCTTATAAACACATAGAAGATTGTTTGCATGTAAGATAACATATGATAATTAATTTACTCAAAAGGTATTTATGGATAATTTTCCTTATAAAAATAGATAAGAGAATTAAACAACCCCAAAATCATTGTAGTTCTCAACCTTTGGAATCTAGAAAACTGAAGAAAATGGAAGAATTCATAATGCTAAAAAGTGTAATATAAACACCAATAAGAAGTAGTAAATTCCAATGGTTTTTTAGCCTAATGAAATGAGAGCACTCATGTAAGTGAGAGGTTGCAGGCTTCGTACCGCTTGTAATATTAGACGTTAGTATCTACACTTGTAATTCAAAAAAAAAAAACAAGAAGAAAGAAAGAGAAAGGTTAAGTAAGAAACCTTCATCTTCTGGTATAAGTGGAACATTGGATCCATAGCCTGTGAAAGCGTTCAAAGCGAAGCATCCAATTGCAAAAAGATAGAGAAGTGTAGAGCTTGAAATCCGAAACTCCATTGATAATGTTGTTGCAGTTTGGGGAAAATAACTTTGACAGGAAGCGAGAAGGGAGAAGAAGGTGAATTGCATATTCGCACAAATAACAAAAGCAAGATAAATAGGGGGCGAAAGAAGAAAAGAAAAGCGAGTCTTCCACTTCTTTGCCAATAAAAAGCATTGAACAGTTGCAACCAGCAAGGTAAAATTAGAAGGGTTATGCTGAGGTATAATTTTGTCTTTAAACTAATTTTCAAAAGTAATTTCAACATCATATTTTTTTAAAGAATGCAATTTTGAACTTGCAGTGGACTTCTAAAACATCCATTAGCGCACACAGCAACTTAAAAGTATTTTTTTTAATATTGATCTTTGACATTTTTAATCATCAGTTTTCATATTTTTCAGTAAATTTTTTTAAGAAAAGTAAAAATATGAAATACATGAGCAGCTAACTATGATTAATGTTAGCTGAGTTGTTGTATTTTAACCGGTCTGACCACAAATGATGTAGCAAATTAGATTCATACAAGAATTTATCTTTAGGAAAAGAACTTTTAAATTGAAAAATTCCAAATCAGGTATTTGTAAAAAAATAAATAAATGGTAAATTGCTTATCATGTTTTATCATTACTTTATCAATTCTTAATAAACCTAATTTGAAATTTTACAATTTCAAAGTCCTTTTTCTGTAATTTTCTTAATAGTCTTTTTAAAGGATAATGATAGAATTACAATAAAATTTGAAAATCCAAAATATAATACATAAGAATATAACTAAAAATGCATTTACAAATAAAAATTTTTAACTTAACAATATAAGGAAAGATTAATCATTTTTTAGTCTTTGCACGACTAATACTCAACCTTTCAAGCTTAATTTGGTGCAACTTAATTCATTTGACTTGATTAATACTATGTCCTTAATGCTTATCTATTTTTATTTTAAATATTCAAAATTATTTTTGTAAAAAATAAAATAAATAAAAATAAAAAATGAACTTCCTTAGATTTAGATGCTCATCAATCGTAGAAACTCATTCCAAAGTCCAGGTTTCACACTCCTCCTTAATCAGCGTACAAAGCTGCTGTACGACAAACTCAACAACGATGAAGGAAATGAAGGGAACTACTAATGCTCAAGTCAACGGTAGCTAATTCGGTCAATTAATTGTTGGCTTACTGTTGTACTACTAGTATTATTATTCATGTAATTTTCATTTTTTTTTTGCCAAGATTCATAAATAATTGTACTGATTGGAATAGTTTTGATCTGTAATATTTCAATGCATGTTAATTTGAAAATGCATCATATGCTTTTGTTTGAGATAGATTGAGATCAGATTGGGTGCTTGCAAATATCTTTGAGGAACAATTATCAAATCCATAAATGATATTTTACACATGAAAATAATTTTCTCTTTTCTTCTTTCTTAAAGATCCCTCTTGAATAAGGCCTCACACTCTTACCTTATTCTGATCGGCCCCTTTCCACTTTAATTAGTGGGAGATAAATAGGGATCAAATTTTGGGCCTTTCTTCGTATATGAAGGGAGCTCATACCCAACAATTCTTTCAATATAATCCTCTACTTCTTGAATTTTGAGTGGGTCAGATTTATATTCTTATTCAAACAGTGAAAGAAAAAGAAAGAACGATTTATGGTAAGTTATGTATCATGAAGATAACAACAAAGCAAGCAAGGATTTTTCGCACAGCGTATAATATCTTATGGCCAATCACATCGTTAGGGCCATAATTTAAAGTTTTATTCAACTCTCTTTTAAGTTTTCTTTGAAGGGTAAATATAGCCATGCTATATACACACACATTAACATAGAATTCTCTTTTTCTAATCACTGTTCCAAAATTTCCAGGTTCACATGATTAAATTTAAGAATTTACCATTAATCTTAGGAAACTCTAAATTGTATGGTTCCAAATTTTATATGAAGCTATTTTAGTATAATTTGACATGGAATTACTCAATTATGGTCATCACAACTACAAAATTCTCAAAATTTCACCCAACATCACTGTTTCAGATTTCTTTCCAAAAAATAGAGTATAATTTCAACAAATTCATATCTCCTAATATGCTTGTCTAAATTTTACAAAATATAAAGTTTCATGATCATTAGATAACATTTGTCCACTTAAAAATACGTCACAATGACACTGCCTCAAAAAAACAAATTACACAGCATCTACTCTTCAACTTCCAAAAATTTTCAATTCATATAAAAGCATCCAAAAATCATGAACAATTGCATACCTACACAATTTTTCCTCCTAAATCCAATGTAAGCATCAAAATTAACAAATTCTCACTCCTTCTCCACGTCACAAACTGGGAAGAAATCAGGGTTCTTAGGAGTACATGTTGTTTTCTTATTTTCTCTTACTTAATCATTTCCTTTCTACTTCTAATCAAATGATTAGCTACTTAAACACTAAATGGACATGATTTAGGAGAAATTTTGGCAGCATTTCCCCTAGGGTTTCATCAACCCAATTTAAAAAAATAAGAGAAAACAAACTAATATCCACCAACAACAACACCAACAACACCCAACAAAGTAAGAGGATCAAGGTTATGAGATTACCTCTTCATTTCACCACTTTCTCTCTCTAAAATGTCACTGTTCACTCCCTCCTCTATCTTGATTTGTCTTGAAAAATATAGATTTCATGGAGGAGAAGAGGTTAGAAGTGGTTATAGTGTGATTAGGAGGCAAAAATCACAAGATTACAAGCTTCTTACCTTAGATTTATAAAAATCCTAGCTCTTATGTGCTTCTTGCTCTTCAACCATTCTCAAGCTCCCTCCCTCTCTCGCTGGTTCAATTTGCACGAGAATAAATGGATGAAGAATATGAAGAATTGATGATTAAATGAATCATCAAATGGCTTAACATGTGCTCCCATCTCATTGGTCCAAAAATTATATTTTCCCTTGCTTTTCATGTATTAATATAGGCCACATAATATTTCTCTCTTCCCTTCCTCACTTGACGGAAATACTTAAGGAAAATGGGATCAAATTTTCTTTCTTGAATTATCACTCTTTAGTTGCAATTGTTGACAAGTCATCATCTTTTTCAAACTTGGTCAAATTATCTCCATACGCATATTTAATAGCCAATATACACTTTCTCTTGCTTCTTACTTTTTTGGACGTCCCAACCAATAGAAAAAGGAAATAATATGGGTTGTGGATTTATTTTAGGCAAATGACTATTTTATCTAAATATTTTTTCTATTTTTGCACCTTGCCTAAAAGCTAACAGAATTTTCATTAAATTTTGAAAATTTATATCTAATTGAATAGATATTCAATTGGGGCGGTTTTAAAGGCTATGTGACCCTTATTCAGTTTAGTTTTAAGAAAAAATATAACATTTGACCAATTGGAAGGTCATCATTCCCATAATTCTCATTTTTGGAAGTTGATATTGAAAATTCCCAGTTTCCTTGGGTTAACTTCAAAAATACATAACTCTTTGTATACAACTCCAAATAACTTATATGACCTATCAAATTAAATCTTGATAAGTCTACTTTCATTCTAGGAAGTGTCAGAATTTTTGGATATCATTTACCCCTTGAAATATGTCACAAAAATAGGACTACCACATCAGAAAATTTACTGGTAGCTATACTACTTTATGTTCCAATTAACTATATTGTGTGTGACTTCTAATTGCATTGTTTTGTCATTCCCCTAAGCCCTTTAATTCACCATAATATTCCTTTTAATACCCCAAGGGAGAAGAAATTTTGGGGAATACAATCATGTCTTACTAGGACACTTGCTAAACCGGGGTTTAGCAATCCACTTAATTCAGGCTTATTCTCTAGCCATTAGTTCCAAAATTTAGGATATTACACACTGGCCAGCTAGATAGGTTAATAATAATAAAATAAGTGGTGGTATATTTGAAATAAAAAACACATATAATGTTATTCTTAATGAAATGAAAGATTGATCCAATTAAGAAATATCACATCTCATTTCATAATTTGAGAGTGTATGTTCGAAGCTTGTTTTTAAAGTGAAAATATCATTAGTAAATATTCCATCCGATCTCTTTTATAAGAGAGGAACTAATTAATTTTAAAGAATAAAAAAGCATACTTAAAATTAATTGGATTAACAAATATGGTAAAACTACATGTTTCTCAAAAATATTATCATTTAATAATTGTTTATAACTTTTAATAATTGATCTCAATAACAAATTCTCCCTCCAGTCCACAATACAAATCAGTTTTAGATAATACTTTGGTTCACAATATAAGTAATTTGGAAAGTAATTAATGCTTATTTATCAATTTTACTCATGTAATTAATTCTTAAATGTTATATTTTGTATGTTCTCTCTCATTTGAAACCTAATTTAATATGGGTAAATTTGAAAAAAAAATAAATTTTAATTTAAAAGCATATTTAATAAGTTAACTTCAAATTTTTACTTCTGATGAATTAGTTGAAATTCTTTATATTATAAATCGGAAGGAGTACTCTTTTTAATAAGGGTATAAAAGAAATTTTTTAATGACGAATATTCCAGATAACATATTTTTGTTTTTTATAAATAGGACCAAGACTAAGAGAACTTTAAAAAAATTGGAGCAATTTGTAGATAATTTTTAAGCATTTTTCAATTTATGAAGCCTACCTAGTTTTTTTGGGCCAAGATCTTAATGAGTTTTAGAAACCCAATTAATCAAAAATTTTAATTACCAATTAAAAAATTATTTTTCAATTTTTTATGGATTTTAAAATTTTCTAAGTGACTCTTTATTTTATTTATTTTTTATTCATTTGTTTATGACAAAAAATCATTAAAAATCATGCTTGATTTTTGGCTTTGATACTTTTCTTACCAGATATTTTTATTTTATTTATAATTTAATTACTTTTAATCTCCATTGTATATGATCAAATTTAAAAGTGCATTAAGTTTGTTACCAACATTCGACCCAAAAAAAAAAAGTTGTTGCCATTGATTAGACTCGAAATAGCGCTAGAAACATTATTTAGAAACTTTTTAAATGATTTATTTAAATTGAGATAAAACTCTTTTCATAAACTTATTTCGTAAATCGTAAAAATTATTCTCAAAAGTTAATCTAAACACATCAGAAGCTTTATCGGTTACGTAAACCGTTACTCATACTACTACTTCAGATTTAAATAATTAAATTACATAATTTGAAAAGTTTGCTAAAATTTGTTAAAAATAATATATGTATAAAAATAAAATTTATTTTTTTTAAAAATACCCTTCTTTATAAAAAAAGTGAGAAGAAAAAGAGAAATGAGAGAAATATATAATTAATTATGAGTAAAATTTGAAAAATGTATTAAATAATAAGATAAAACCAAACTGTAGTTTATATAAAAAATTTATCAGACCCTCACATAAATTTAAAGCTTATATTTTAAATTAAAGGGAGTAATTTTCTTAATATAATTATTTAACTGAATATATTTAAGTATTGTAGATAATTTCAAAAAGGCTTTCTTTTTTTTTTTTAAATTTAAATACCCTCGGATTTCAGACCTAAGTATGTAGGTCCTACCTAGAAGGTTAGTGACCTATAAATAAATAATGGCATTGAAGTCTCTACATATCAGACGTGGATTGATGGGTTGGATCCCAGAAAATTCAAGCAGTTTTAAGATATGTTTGGTATCATAATTAATGATTTAAAAAGTGTTTATATATATAAGTTGATATAATATTTATTTTAAATATTTATTTTATATATAATAAATTATAATTAAAAAATTATTTTTAATCACTTCAGTTGTCGTTCTAAAAAAACACATAATAGCAGGGCTAATGAAAACCTGCTTGAATCGGAAGGAGTGAATGCTATGTGTATGAGGATAACTCTTTTCTTTTGTGTTAGTTTTTTACTTTTAAATAAATTTTTATAAAACCACTGAAATTTTATAAATGTCTTTTTATAATATTTTTGGGATTTTAAAAACGTTTATTTACATAAATCGAGATAAAACTTATTTCACATACTTATTTTGTATATCTCGTAAATGATAATTAAAAAAAATATTTTTAAAAAATATTATTACTATTTTATTTTAAATAGACACGATGGTTGTTGAAATGGACCCAGAAAATTCAAGCAATGTTGATAGTGGCAGTTAATGACCCCGTGCTTGTGTCGGCAGGAGTGAATGCTGGGAGATAATGGAAATGAAATTGGATTTTAATTTTATTAGAGGGTTTGTTTGGTATAATGAAATTGGCTCTCAATTCTAATTTTATGTGGAAACTAAATAAGTCAATTCCATCAAAATGTATTCCATCTCAAAAATTAAGATTTATAATTCTATCTCCACAATTCCATTAATTACCCTCTTCCCTTCGGTAACAATGGTAACCTCTCTTCACTCTGGTGACATCTGTAACATCCTTATTTTTATTTCTAGGATATAATTATAATTTAGAATTAATTATTTATAAGAAATGAAATTAGTAGGTAATTTTTAAAATAAAAAGAAAAGGGAGATCTGGTTAAAATATATTAAAAAATTAGAAAAATATTAAAAAAATTAATTATGATAATAATAAAAAAATAGTTTGGATGTTTGAGGTACTTGTTAGATTTTTTTTAGATAAGGGCATATTAATAATTTCATATTTAAAATATAAATATTAAATAAAAATAATGTCTGAATTCCATATATATACCAAATACACTTTTAAATCCTATTTTTAATTATATATCTATATCTATATCCATTTCTATTTCTATATCTATATTTATTAAAATCAATTCTAACGTAGCAAACCACCTATGTGTACACAGATTTCTCTTTTCTTTTCTTTTTCTTTAGTTTTTTATTTTTAAATAAATTTTTATAAAAGCATTCAGAATAGATTCTGGCCGAATAAATTATGTGAAAAAAGTGATTTTGATAAATGAGAGTGTTTGGATATTTTGATCAGAATAGCTTTTTTCATTGTCAAATTACTGAAAAGGACATTAACTTTTGTGATAATTATATATAAAAGATAAGATTATATTTTATGTATTATTTAATAGGAAATTTCATAATAAATACAAAAAATGACATAAATTTATCCGAAAAATTAAAAATTATAACATTAATCAATTATCTAACATAAAAAAAAATCAAACACACACACACACATATATATTATAGGGAAAAATGATATTGGGTTAAGAATCACTTTTTTAATGTTCAAATTACCAAAAAGAACATTAGCTTTTGTGATAATTACATATAAAAATATAATATTTTATTTTAAATATTTTAAACATTAAATTTCATAATAATACCTAAAATTAAATAAATTTGCCTAAAAAATTAAAATTATAACATTGGGCAATTATATAACATCATAAAAAATAGCTCAAACATATATGTATTAATAAATTATATAAAAAATTTATATATAATAATTATTCAAAATAATACTATATTTTAGATTGAAATAAATAATCCTCAAAAGAGGAAAATGGAAAAAGAGAGAGAAAAAGAAAAGATAAAAAGCTACAAATTCTAACTTTTTCCCAAACTATGGTTTTGGATCCAAAACCATGATTTGAAAAAAAAAAGTGTTTTTCTTATAAAATTGAGTGTTTGGCATTTTTTCTTTGAAATCATAATTTTGAGTAAAACCATGGTTTCAAATTGCCTGCCGAACACACTAAAAATCTTGTAAGACGGCAGACCGGAGTTGTTGGAATGGACCCCAGAAAATTCAAGCAGTCTTGAAAGATGATACTGGCAGCTAATGACAGCCTGCTTGTGCCGGAAGGAGTGAATGCTATGGGGACGAGGATTTCTCTTTTCTTTTCTTTTTCTTTAGTTTTTTATTTTTAAATAAATTAAAAGAGTATGGCGCAGCGATACCATTACAAAAGGACAAAGCGGATGACTATAAAATCCATTTATTCAGTTCAAGGGATTTGAGCGCGATAAAAGCATGGTTGATGGGACTAACGCCCCATTACTTAGGTCCCGCGTGGGATTAATGCGATGAAAAGCCCATATCGAGGAAAGTCATACAGGGAAAAAGACAGTATATATAAATATATTTATATGACTGCAACTTTAAAATCCTAAAATCTTAACAGCAATAAGAAGTATATAAATTGACTGTAAGAATATACTCCCTCTTATTCTATTCGTGGGTACTTTTTTTTTATTATTTAAAATAAATTGATAGTTAAAAATAATAAGTGTGTCAAAAATATCATATTTTTTTTATATATATTTTTCTATTTATGAAAACAGAAAAATAATATATAAAAAGTATGAAAGATAGTAAAATACTTTTTCTCGATGTTTTGTTGACTTCATTCATCTAATGAGTTCTCTCTCCCTCTCTGTCCCCTGAATATAACCCTTAATATGTGTGATAATTAATTATAAATAATTATATTTAATAAGAGTAAAATAGAAAAAAGAGCTTACATTTTTATACACAAAGTGTAAGTTGCTTATAAAAAAGGATCAGTCTTATGAGAGAGAAAATTGCTTATAAATATGATTGGAGGGAGTATCTTTTTATACTCCATACCCATCATAGATAAGATTTTTTTTGCCCTCATATATACGATTTGGAAGTATATTATGCTCTGAAAATATATCACATAAAAATTTAAGTAACAATGTGAAACTACTATCGGTCCACCCATAAGTTACTTTTCAATTGACTAAGTGCAAAATACTTGAAAAGCGTGTATACTTAGTACACCCAAAGTATAAAGATGTCTCTGCTAGCTGCCTCGTGCCTTTGTAGTTTAAAGCATTGCTTTCAATCTGCAAGGGGCGGGTTTAAGAGCTGGCAATCCAAAAGGAATTAAAAAAAAGTATAAAGATGTCTTTACATCACTTCGCATGTTATCATATACAGATATTCTACCTCAACATCATGAATCATTTTATCCATTCTATCATCATATCCAACATCCAAAACTTTCTTCTTATGAGATGCACAAGCAGTTACTTCCTCACAATGCTATATCCACATTATGTATTGAAGATTTATTTTATCACAAAGTAAGTGATTTCTTATATCATCAATATCTCGTTGACTCTTATTTAAACACTTGACACATTGACACAAATACTTCCAATTTTTACTAGTTCTCATACATTTCGCTATTTCTCATTGCATTCATCCAACTGTGATTCATTTTATTATCACCTAATCTATTTTCAACAACACTCGATTGTACCATTAAGCTAATTACAAAATTGACAAAATTAAGAGATAATACAATTGAAAAATTCTATTCAAGACCCTATATACATTAGAAAATTTAAAAACTTAAACATTATAAAGTTAACTAATAATCAGACTGCATTTGTATCCAGGAAAGTGAAAATGAAAGCACTGGAAGGAAAAAAAAACATTTGAAATACATTTTAAGGGTCACCAATCACTCACAAAGTACATTTTTTTATTTTTTTTATATGCAATTGCTCAAGAATGAATAGGCAACTAAACACACATTAAAAGCTCATCAAATACATTTAATCATTGTTTGTGCATCTTATATCTTTGAAGTATAATATAGAGTACATTTAATACTATATTTGGACTTATAAGTTGTTGTTAAATTATTGAAAGGAGTTTCGGGTTGACATTTACTTATTATACATAGGTTGAGAGATTTTGAAAATAAGAGATTATTTTAGGGAATACAGGTAAAACCTATAAACACTCTAATCATAACCAAGAGTAAAATCAATATTGATATATGAAGAGAAATAAATATAGGGGCAAGTGCTACCATTAGAGCTAGTGCTTCATTTACATAAATAAGGAATTAATTTCGTGGCTAAAAGCAATTCAAAGAAGTCAATTAGCAAGGGATACAAAATTTTATTACTAAGTATTTTATTTATTGAGCTCTAAGTATCATGAAATGTTATTATGTCTTAGAGCTTGGGCAACTAACACACACACACATATTTAGTGCCTGTTTGGATTAACGGTGAAGAAGTAGCTTTTTTTTCAATCCGACTTTTCTAAAAGTCAAATTGAAAAAATAAATAAATTGTAAATGTGATTTATGTTTGAGTCGGCTGTGACAAAAGTAGATTTTTTTTCTAACTTTGAATCTATTTGGATTAGCGTTTGAAAAGCCCATTTAGATGAAAAATGACTAAAAAGAACATGAACCTTATTGAATACTACACACATATTGTTTGTGTAAATTATGGTAATTGAAGTGAAAAATTTAAATTTAAATTTGATAAAATAAAAAAATTCAATTATTATTAAAATTTGTTAATTATTCATATAAAAGATCTCTTGAACTTTTCATGTTAGCTTATGCTTAATCTTGCATTGCAGATGCTTAATAAGAAATTGGAGATTTTGGAGGTTCAGCATAAATATTTTGAGGATTGGATAAAATTACAGAAAAATTCTCAAGAATTTATGAAATTATAAGTGAAGAAAGAAAAGGGGCCAAGGAAATCACAGATAAGAACCCATATTTTTTAGAAATTACATTTTTACTACAAATATATTTCAATAATTTTCACTTTAATCCCTAATTGAGAACTTTTGAATTTTGTAAGGAAGTCCCTGGTCAGCTTCTTCTTCCTCGGAACTGAACCACAAACCAGTAAACAGGGCATATTAAAAAAACAAAAAATAAAGTGAGGAGGACAAAACACGTGTACATGCATACAAGGATCCACTGAAGCCACCTTCCAGCCGCCACACTTCTCACCGGTGATCCACTATAGCCACCGTCACAGTTCAAGGGAGTGCCGACCACGGAGCAGCAACACCGAAAATGACGAGAAAGCTGTGAGCTGTGAGAAGAAAATGGAGACAGCTGAGATTTGACTTCACACAGGGAAGGAATTCACAGTGCGACAAGGAGAGAAGCTAGCGTTTTGGACTTCTCAAAAAAGCTACGTTTATAAAAAAAGCTCAGTGATGATAACCGTAAACCCAAACACTCTTTTATCAAATCCACTGGGCTTTTTTGTCTCATCTCGCGTTTACATGCCACCAACGTGTTTCCAAACACAGCCTTATAAGCTAGATAACACTCCATTACCTAAGGTTCTTCTACATTGAGAGGAGGGTTTGTTTAAATTTGGTTAGTTTTTTTTTTAAATAGTGTAATGTTACATACAAATCATTTAAAATGAGTGTGGAGCTACTTCAAGCACTTTGCATCTATAACAAATTGGTCATAATTAATATTCAAAATAGTATTAATTAATAAATATTATTTCCCCAATACAAGGCCTCGCTTGTAACCCAAAAATTAAAAATGGCAGTGCCTATCTTATGACATCCAGAACCCATATCAACAAGGAAAAGAATACAGTTCTTATATCATAACAAAGAAAAAAACTTTAACAAGTATGATTCACCATGCCCATGCCCAAAATCTTAAGTTCAAGTGGTCAAGATTTTTTGGATTAATATGCTCTTGAAAAAAAAAAAAAGACTTGACCAAAAGAAGGGGGAAAAAGGCATATACAAGTGCCAATACCTATAACCGATTTCATATAACCTAATTGAGGCTTCACATAAATATAAATTTTATCGTGCAATACACAAAGTACTTGTTAATGTATATGGATAGTTCATATCTGTTTTAGAAATGAACTAATCTCTACAATAGTATATTTCATAAAGTAAGATTGTGTTGAAATGACCTTTCTCCCCTGAATATATGTTTTCACTACCAACAAGCACGTAGTGCTAGCTTAGTGAGGGGTTTATTTTAAGTTCAAACCCCAAGTATGTAGTTGTCTCCAATACTCACTGGGAATAGTTATGTTTTGCCACTCTTACGGTTTTGTTTCGCTAATCTGAATTAATAGAAAATCAATGTAACTTTAAGATAAATGATGGTTTGATAAAAGAAAGGAAAAGAATTTTACTATACGTGGTAGCTAGGTTGAAGAACGTGGAATCCTTATTCTTATTAAATATTATATATTTCACGCGAAACGAACCTATATCAAAATATGGATCATTTCGGTTAGTTAATGTTTAAATTTGGTTAGTTAATGTTTTTCAATAGTGTAATGTTACATATAAATCATTTTAAAGTAGTGTGGAGCTACTTCAAGCACTTTGCATCTATAACAAATTGGTCATAATTAATGTTCAAAATAGAATGAATTAATAAATATTATTCCCCCCACTACAAGGCCTCGCATGTAACCCAAAAATTAAAAATGGCAGTACTTATCTTATGACATCCAGAACCCATATCAACAAGCAAAAGAATACAGTGTTTATATCACAACAAAGAAAAAAACTTTAATAAGTATGATTCACCATGCCCATGTCCAAAATCTCAAGTTCAAGTGGCCACTTCTTTGCCAATAAAAAGCATTGACCAGTCGCAACCAGCAAGTTAAAATTAGAAGGGTTAAGGTAGACCCAAGTATTTTCTTACTAACAATCGTTATGCTGAGGTATAATTTTGTTTTTAAACTATTTTTCAAAAGTAATTTCAACATCATATTTTTTAAAGAATGCAATTTTGAACTTTCAGTGGACTTCTAAAACATCCATTAGGGTGTATACAGCAACTTAAAAGTATTTTTTTAATAGCACTCAATATCTTAAAATAATTTTTGGCGTAATTTTGTATTTAAAGTAGTTCATGATTTAATTTTATTTTCTTCACATTTTTTTAATATTCATCTTTGACATTTTTAATCATCAGTTTTTATATTTTTCAGTAGATTTATTTTTTAAGAAAATTAAAAATATGAAATATATGAGTAGCCAACTAGAATTAATGTTAACTGAGTTGTTGTATTTTAACTGGTCATACCATAAATGATGTAGTAAACTAGGTTCACACAAGAATTTCTCTTTAGGAAAAGAACTTTACAATTGCAAAATTCTAAATTAGGTATTTGCCGAAAAAATGAGCTGTAAATTTTTTATTATGTCTCATAATTGCTTTTTCAATTCTTAATAATTAACCTGATTTGAGATTTTATATTTTTAAAGTTATTTTTCTGTAATTTTTTTAATAGTTATGTAATTGCTTATATACTTTAATGAAATGAAATTGGTTTCTGGTAAAAAAAAAATTGGGTCAATTTGACCAATTTTGAATAAACATATTTTACTCTCACCTTTAAATTATTTGTTTAATTTCTTTATGGACTAGTCATGAATATGCTCGGTAATCTTTAAAATATCCTTTGCCATGCCCATGAGAATGGTCCCTATTTGATAGGTCAAGTCAATTTACTTTGCAATTCATAGACCAATATTTCCAGCCTTTTTTTTTATTGAGAATATTTCCACTTTAAAAGTCATCCACATATATTAGATATGTTAACAAAATAGTACTATGGATATGTGGATTTTAAAAATTTTATAATATATGACTTTGGAGTTTGAGAATGCGTGTTTATATATGTATTTTTTTGGCCAAACTGTCTATATATGTATATTATTTATACGTATGATTAACAAATCAACTCATTAAAAATTTAAAAATGATTATTGAATGCTTTAAAATTACAGGATAAGTGATAAAAATAAACTACAAGCATATATTGATGGATAAAAAAGCTATAAGGATAAATTAAAAAAAATACCAGCTGATAAGTAAAATCTCCTCCTTTTGCTCAAGAAAATAAATATCAATGGACCCAAAAAAAAAAAAAAAGCAAAGACATCACATTATTGTGCACACAGGAAAAAAAATACCTATTCTTTTGTCCATTAAAAAAACATATCTCATGAGTAGTCATATTAAATTTTAAATGTAATCCATGATCAATCCATGATCATTTGCATACTTGGTTGGAGCTTATTTGGATTAATGTTTGCAAAATTAAGTTTTATACCAAGCAATGTTTACAAAATGAAGTTGGGATTAGTGTAATGTAATTGATCTTTTGATGGAGGACTTTGATGAAAAATAAATCAGTTTAATAATAACTTATTTGAATGATAAACTGAAAAGTCAGTTTTAGAATATTTTAGTCCGAAGAAAAGCCAAACACTAAAAGCTAAAAATTAAAAGAGTTACTTCAATTTAATGTGATTGGGGAAATCAGTTTTCTTGAACACTTGTACAAAAATGATATTTAGTCACTAACTAGCCTTTTCGCTTAAAATGCCAATTTAACAAACAGGGTCTTCCTGATTCTACCTGCCAAATTGGAATAAAAAGTTGAGTCTCCTTGATCAAAGCCAAGCGCTTTATTGACTGTTTCGCTCCTTTTAAATCTACTTGTAGGGGTGAGCCAGATGCACATTTTAGACACTATGGAACCATGCAAGTTACGGAAGAAGAGGTGAAGTAAAGAAGGATTAGTAACTTTATTTTTCCAAAAGTTCACACACTCTCTCTCTCTCTCTCTCTCTCTCTCTCTCTCTCTCTCTCTCTCTCTCTCTCTCTCTCTCTCTCTCTCTCTCTCTCTCTCTCTCTCTCTCTCTCTCTCTCTCTCTCTCTCTCTCTCTCTCTCTCTCTCTCTCTCTCTCTCTCTCTCTCTCTCTCTCTCTCTCTCTCTCTCTCTCTCTCTCTCTCTCTCTCTCTCTCTCTCTCTCTCTCTCTCTCTCTCTCTCTCTCTCTCTCTCTCTCTGTTATGTTAACGAAAATGAATTTTCTTGGCTACATAAGTTTATTGAATAAAATATTCTGACCTCTCTTATGTTTTACCTGAATTATATAGATCTCTCTGTTGGGATTGATAAATACACAGTAGAATAATTAAAATTTAAAATTTTAAAAGTTTACTAATCCTGATTGCGGATCTATCAAAGACATTTAAATCGAGTTAGAAAGAGTCATACCTTATACATATTTGTTTGAATGACCACAATCATCAATGTATTACGAGTTCTCCAATCTCCATGCTTGGTTGCTCCTGAAATAATTTCCCCGGCATCTACATATCCACTAATTCTTCTTAAAAGAGCATCAAACTCTATGAGTGTGAGATTAAATATCCCCGACATCAACATGTTGGCTAGTTCTTCTTTGGAGTTTTGTCTTTTGGGTCTTGAGGAGCTAACTACTGAGATCAGTTCTCTCCACTGGTATCCACACAAACAGGACCCGACACCGGCAGTGTGCTAGTACCTCTAATGTCCTTTTAGGGTTTTCTTGTAGCTCTCTATTTTTTCATTATCTGTAGAAAACCCTAGCTCTTACCTTTTATAATTAGTTAGGGTTATATATTTTATGATAGATATTGGATTTTTAAAATTAATCTTAATTAATTTCAAAATTCTTATCATATCAATTAACACTTAATTTTTTGATAAGCTAATTAAATAAATCAGGTTTAATTAAATCTGTCCAACAGTTTTAATTTAACCTACTTATTTAATTAGAATAAAGAGTTAATCGAATTAGATTTAATTTATTTTTATAAATTAAATATGAGATATTATCATATAATATCTTTATATATACACAATATAATAATATTATCATATATTTAATATATATTAAATATATAATATAATATTTTCATATAATATATATTATCAAATAATATATATTATATATGTATGTATGTATTTCAAAAAATACATATATGTATATATAATATTATTAATTTTCTTTTCATATATATATATATATATATATATATATATATATATAATTCATCCACCTTAGATTAAACATTGTATTCATTGAATTTTAGACGTATATTAGATTCAATGAATCTGGACATTATAGCTCGTATTGAGCTATTATTGTGTGCAACCCTATAGGCCCATACAAAGTTGGCAGTGGACCAATGACTATATTAATCCACAAGTCGTAAGCGACCTCTAGTAAAACATTACGACTACCCAATTCATATGAGGATCGACAATACGATACAACCTGTTGTATAACTATATTACGTCCCTTTGGTCACATGATATTTTGGTCAAGGATGGGGCATGGAGAATGTTATCCTCTTATTCCTGACTATTACTTTCTTGATCCCTGAGTAGTTTGACTATAGAAATGGAAACTCCTTTCCATCGTAGTTTGGCCATACATTTCTCATACTCACTCATCGAGGGGCCCTGTAATATCTCTCTACTAATGTGAGGGACAAATTCCATCCTGACCATTTACATTCCTTTGCATGAAAAACACTAAGCTCGATTATAACCTTTATCATCACCTGGTTAAAGGTGACTTTTGACTAAGTCACAACTTTGTGACTTTCATGTAGGAATCCATGATGATTTCAAGTTAAAGGGCATTGTGACGTGATTATACATGAGATAAGCTTATGACTTAATCCATGCAGCTTTCTCATAGCAGGTCAGTCCAGCACCTTGTACTCCTACAAGTATATAAGACTTTGATTCGTATCCCCATACCTTATCAAAGTCATACTGGTCTTATTTCATCTTTACTCCTACATAGATGACTAACCAGGGACATTTAGGACAATCATTATAATTTATCCAAGAATACATTTATCACAGTGAATATACGAATAATGTAATAACTAAATGGAGAAATTCATTGAATAACAATGTTCAAAGTACAACGAGTGCCCCTAGGGCACAATTTCCAACATTCTCTTACTTGCACTAGGTACAATCATTAGTTTACCTAATTCACATTGTCCAAACATGATGCTCATGCTTTGCCTGTACAAGTGGCTTAAAAAGAGGATAAGCAACATTGTTTTCTCATACTACTTTGCATATTTTTATATCACCTCTATCATTGATCTCTTTGATAAGATGAAATCGCCTGAGTATAAGTTTGACCCTCAATAGCTTCGCTATTGTCACAGAACAAATATATTGGATTTAGGATAGTAGTCACCACCCCTAGTTCAATAACGAACTTTATGATCCAAACGGTTTCTTTAGCTGCATCCGATGCTGCTCTATACTCATCTTCTATTGCAGAATTTGCTACAATACTCTACTTGTAGCTCTTCTAGCTTACTGCACCACTATTCAAAAAGGAATATATATTCAGATTGCAATCTAAGATCATTTGGGTCATTTTGGAAATTTGTATCTGTATAACCAGTTACACAGAACTCATCATCAAATCTTCCCTATACCAAGAATAAGTCCTCAATCATTCTCATATATTTTAGGATATTCTTGATAGCAGTTCAATGATCCTCACTACTCTGATTTAGGCTTATTGGTCTCTTGGATCTATCTCTATAAATCCTAATCCCTAGGATACAAGTGGCTTCGCCTGAGTCTTTCATAGAAAAAGACTTCCTTAACCAAGATTTGACACTCTGTAAGGTAGAAATGTCATTCCTAATGAGTAGGATGTCATTTGCATAAAGCACTAGAAATATAACTGTGCTCCCACTAACCTTCTTATAAACATAAGGTTCATCGATGTTTTGAATGAATCTAAACTCTTTGACTACTTTATCAAAATAATGATTCCTAGTCTGAGATGCTTGCTTTAATCCATAAAGGGATCTTTGAAGCTTGCATACCTTACTAAAATCCTTTGGATGCAAGAAAACTTCACGTTGTGTCATGTACACATCCACAAGGAGCTTTCCATTAAGGAAGGATGTTTTGACGTCCATATGCTATATTTCATAATTATAATATGCTGTGATGGCAAGAATGATTCTAATTGATTTGACCATTGTAACTGGGATAAAGGTTTCATCATAGTCTACACTATGAGTTTGAATGAATCCTTTTGCAATCAATCATGCATTGAAGACATTTACTTTGCTATCCATGTCAGTTTTCTCCTTGAAAACCCACTTGCACCTAATGGTTTTTACACCTTCGGGTGGATCAACAACTAAGGTCTATATCTAATTGTAGTACATGGATTGCATTTCAGACTTCATGGCATTTAACCATTTCTCAGAGTTTAGTCCTATTATGGCTTCTGGATAGGTGGTTGGCTCATTCTGCTCAATGAGCAATACATTAAGACTTCTAGTAATTAGAAATCCATATCTCTGAGGCTAATGTCATGTCGTATCAGACCTTTGTGGGCCTTGTGCTACTTAAAGAGGCTCAACAACTTATTGTTAGTCTTCTCTGTTTTCTATTTGTGGTTATATGCTATCTTGTGACTCTCAAGCTTCTTTGAGATATACCTTGTGCCTACTGGATCTTTTAGAAATAAACTCCCTTTTTGGAAAGATACCATTTCGGATAACAAACATTTTGTTATCGGTGGGATTATAGACATATTATCCCTTAGTTTTCTTAGGATACCCCACAAAAAGGCACTTTGAGGATTTGTGCAATAATTTATCAGAGGTTTGTTGTTTAACATAAACCTCACATCCCCAAATTTTAAGGAAAGACAAACTAGGTTTCTTTCTAGTCCATATCTTATATGGCGTCTTTTCAACTGCCTTAGATAAAACATGATTTAGTGTAAACACAGCTATATCTAGGGCAAGGCCCCCAAAGAACGGTGGAAGATGTTTGACTCATCATAGATCAAATCATATCTAATAGTGTTTGATTCCTCCGCTTAGAAACGCTATTCCATTGTGGTGTTTTTGGAGGAGTTAGTTCTGAGATTATCCCATAAGTCTTAAGATGGTTACTAAACTATTGGCTCAAATATTCACCACCTCGATCAGATTGAAGTGCTTTAATTGTTTTGCCAAGTTAGTTTTGTACTTTATTTTGGAATATTTTGAATATTTCAAAAGATTCAAATTTATGTTTCATTAGATAGATATATCCATATCTACTAAAGTCATCCATAAATATAATGAAGTACATATAACCTCCTATGGCAGTTGTATTTATTAGTCCACATACATCTGTATATATAAGGCCCAACAAATCAGTGGTCTTTTTACTATGCCTAGTAAAAGGGGCCTTTGTCATCTTTCCTAATAAGTAAGATTCACATATATCATATGATTCAAAATCAAATGATTTAAAAATTACATCTTAATGGAGTTTAGAAATGTGTTTTTCATTTATATAGCCTAGACGACAATGCCATAGGTAGGTCGGATTCAAATAGATTAACTTGATCCTTTTGGTTTTTCTTTTCAGATCTTTGAGGTAGATTTTGCAATTCCTCTTCTAATGAATGGGTTCATTGTAGAAGAAGCATACTTCTTCCTTTGGCGGCTTTACCTTCTTAGCTGCAAGGTTAATTTCAGCAGGCTTGTTTAACTCTTTGGTCTTACTTCCTGAGCCATTACACTTTCATTTACCCTTACCTTTCCTTTTAATACCCTTTTCTTTTTTAACCATCAAAATAGTGCTGGGCTTTTCTTAATGTTATGCTCAAATTTGAGCATCCCATGCAGTTCAGAAATTGATTTCTTCATGTTGTTCATGTTGTAGTTTATGAAAAATTGGTTATAACTTTCAGGAGTGAGTTCAAGATCAAATCTGTAGCTAACTCCTGGCTCATGGGAAATCCAAGCCTCTTAAGGTCATCAATATAGCCTTTCATCTTTAACATATGAGTACTAACTGATGCATCTTTAGCCATCTTGTAGGAATGTAAGGCCTTTGTGGTATTATACCTCTCTTGCCTTGCCAGTTGCTGAAACATTTCCTTGAGACGCACAATTATCTCATGAGCCTTCATAAGTTATAGATCTCTTTGGAGGTCTGGAACCATGGTGGCAAGTATTAGGAAACCTACATCCAAAGAGTCGTCCTTATGCTTCATGTAAGCATCTTTCTGAGCTCTTGGAGCATTGGCTATGGGCTTTTCAGGAATGAGTTGATCTAGAACATATGCTTTTCTTTCCTCCTTAAGAAAAATTCTCAAGTTCCTAAACCAATCAAGAAAGTTTGTCCCATTGAGTTTGTCCTTCTTAAAGACTGATCACAGTGATAGTGTAGCAGTATTACTAGTCGACATGATTCTACAATTAAAATATGCAAAGTTATTTAATAATCTCTCACTAAATTAATAACCCTCAATGTTACAATTAGTAGGCTAATATCCATATTTCGCTTAAATTTAAGTCCACTTCGATAGGACGTTTAAATTTAAGTTATTTATGTAGGTAACCTCTTTATTAATTACATCATATGTAACTCTTAGATCTTTATAAGATTCAATTATCATATGATCTGGCATGTTTAATCCTATCCAATGCCTTGAGACCCAAAACCGTTTTGCTAATCTCAATTAAGTCAAAAAAATAATGAATTATTGTGAGTAGTACCATTACTCACGCTTGTTTCAAAAAGATAACTCAAATGCATCTATTTTGGTGGAACCTACAATTAAGCGATCTAGGTTTTAACAAATATTCATTAATTGATGGCATTATGACTTAAGATTTTATTTAGAGGGCTTAATTAATTAGTTTTGTTTATATGATTATGATTGTGGTTGTATCTCATACAAATAAATATATATAAACGCAAACGTATGCATGCAATGATCTAATCAAGAGCAAAATTCAAACGTGACATAATATGGCTCGCCTAACTTAAAATTTTCCCAAGCCAATGAGAGGACTTCTCTAAAAAAGAAGGAGAAATACATTGAGAGAAACCTCATTTGAACATATGAGGGGAGTGAGATGAGAAGATAATATACATCGAGACTATTTAGAGTAAGGCATGGCATGCAGGCCGTATTTAAATATTACAACCCTTGTAAAAACTAAAGCCATGTTGTTCACCATACCCAAACAATTTTGAGAAGTAAACCACAATCAACAATTCATATAATATGAAAAGCAATAAATGTCGTGATTATGTTATATCGAGCTACAAACAGTTAGTTACGACAATCCCACTAGACTTCCAGATTTTTCACCTTAATTTGAAAAATCATAATTAAATCTAGAAAACTCTAATTATAGTGGTTTAAAGTTCTATATGACCTCATTAGGTATATTTTTGACAAAAAATGTAGCTTTCAAAAAATTATAGGTACAAGTTTCCTGAAACTAAAATTAATCGTCGCGGCCACAGAAAACATTCCAAATTCAAAGCCTAACTTCAAAAATTGATATCTTCTAATGTACTGATCCGAATCGCACATATTATTTATCAAATTAAATCTTAGGATGTCTAATTTCATTCTGGAAAGTTTCAGGATTATTATAAAAGATTTGGTCATTAAAAAATTTGTCACAACTACACTACCTCTAAAAACAAATCTGGCAGCATTACTATTATAACTTCAATCTTTAGGTTTTCAATCCAATCCTTCTAAATCATGTTCAATTTATATATCACATATATAAACACACAATAATCACTAAAACTCAATTTAAATGCACAATTGACCAAGTTCTGATGCCACTGTTGGGATTGGTAGGCATATAGCGGAAGAATTAAAATTTAAAATTGTAAAAGTTTACCAATCCCAATTGCGGATCTATCAAAGGCATTTAAATCGAGTTAGAAAGAGTTATACCTTATTCATATTTGTTTAAATGCCCACAATCATCAACGTATTGTAATTTCTCAAATCTCCATGCTTGGTTGCTCCTGAAATAATTTCCCCGGCATCTACATGTTCGCTAATTTTTCTTAGAAGAGCATCAAACTCTATGAGTGTGAGATTAACCATCCCTGACATCAACATGTCAGCTAGTTCTTCTTTGGATTTTTGCCTTTTGGATCTTGAGGAGCTCACTACTCAAATCAGCTCCCTCTACTGGTATCCACATGAACAGGACTCAACACCGGCAACGTGCTAACGCCTCCAATGTCATTCTAGGTTTCTCTTGTGGCTCTTTATTTTTTCATTATCTATAAAAAAACCCTAAGTCTTACATTTTATAACTAGTCAGGGTTATCTATTTTATGATGGATATTGGGTTTTTAAAATTAATCTTAATTAATTTTAAAATCCTTATCATATCAATTAATTAAATATATTTTAATTAAATCTGTCCAACAATTTTAATTTAACCTATTTTTTTAATTAGAATAAAGAGCCAATCGACTTAGATTTAATTTATCTCTATAAATTAAATATGAGATATTATCATATAATATCTTTATATATACACAATATAATAATATTATCATATATTTAATATATATTATCAAATAATATATATATATATTATATTTATATAATATAAATATTATCATATATATAATATATATATGTGTGTATTTATAAATATATAAATAATATATTTATATATGTATGTATGTATTTCAAAAATACATGTGTATATATAATATTAATTTTCTTTTCAAATATAAATACACACACATATAAATATTTATCAAATAAATAGTCGCACAACATGTGTGTGTGTGTGTATAAAATTCATCCACCCTAGATTAAACATTGTTTTAATTGAATTTTTAGACGCATATTAGATTCAATGTATCTGGACATTATATGTCGTGTTGGGCTATTCTTATGTGCGACCCTATAGGCCCATACGAAGTTGGCAGTGAACCAATGACTATACTAATCCACAAGTCGTAAGCGACCTCTAGCAAGATATTACGACTACCAAATTCATATGTGGATTGACAATACGGTACAACCTGTTGTATAACTATATCACGTCCCTTTTGTCACATGATATTTCGGTCAAGGATGAGGCATGAAGAATGTCGTCCTCCTATTCCTGAACATTACTTTTTCGATCCCTGAGTAGTCTAACTATAGAAATGGAAACTCCTTTCTATCGTAGTATGGCTATACATTTATCAAACTCACTCATTGAGGGGCCCCGTAGTATATCTCTACTAATGTGAGGGACAGATTTCATCTTGACCATTCACATTCCTCTGCATGAAAACCACTAAGCTTGATTGTAACCTTTATCATCACCCGATTAAAGGTGACTTTTGACTAAGTCAAAGCTTGGTGACTCTCATGTAGGAATCCATGATGATCTCAAGTTAAAGGGCATTGTGATGTGGTTATATATGAAATAAGCTTATGACTTGATCTATGCAGCTTTCTCATAACGGGTCGGCCCAGCACCTTGTACTCTTACAAGTACCTAAGACTTTGATTCGTATTCCCATACCTTATCAAAGTCATAATGATCTTATTTCATCTTTGTTCCCACATAGATGACCGACCATGGACATTTAGGACAATCATTATGATTTATCCAAGGATACATTTATCACAGTGAACATGCGAATAATGTGATAACTAAATGGAGAAATTCATTGAATAACAATGTTTAAAGTACAATAATGGCCCTTAGGGCACAATTTCCTATACTCCTCTCTATTTTAAAAATATACACTTAAGTCCAAACCATTAACTCCATTAATAATTTTTTAATTAAAATTTATACTATAACATATTTTATTTACTAATTTACCGTTCATCATTACTAATTCCCTAATTTTGGCTAAAATAGTTCATTTAATTAAATTTTTTTTTTAAATTTTTTTCCCTAATTTGTTTACCTTTTCAAATAGTTATCTATTAACTTTTTTTTTCATATTGAGATAAATACTTAATTAATTTAATTAATGTAGACATAGAAAACTTAATTAAAAATATGATTAATTCTTTTAATAGATGCATACTTAAATAAACGTGTTTATAAATTTTTGTATAAAAAATGTATTAAATTTTAAAATTAAAAATTAATATAAATTATATAATATCTCAAATTTACATTATTAGTAACATATGTTGAATACAAATATTCCTTTCAAATATATTTGCAATGTGATGAAATAATTTCTATTTAATAAATATGATAAGTTTCAATACATACCTATGATAAAAAAGAATTAAAATTTTATAATATAATAAAAATTACTAAATGTTATAATATATTGGAAATTTTGAACATATACATATTATAATTATTTTTTGTTTGTATAAAATTATTTTTAGACAAATATAAATGTTTACTCATTTGTTGAAAGAGGGGTATTTTGGTCAAAACAAATGTTTAATAGTCAAACTTAATGGTTTGTGTGACTAGAAATGGAATATCAAATATGTAAGGAAGATTTTTGTAACATACATTTTAATTTCAAAGAACATCTATATACATTTTTAAAATAGAGAGAATATTTATATAATTTAGATAGAACAAAAAGATGCTCAATGTATTTTACTCAAGTTTATTTGATACAACTACGTAACCTAGTAATTTATTGCCATCGTCAACTTTTGAAAGCTAAGATAAACTGCTATTCTTTTTTTTTTTTTCTTTCCCGATACATGGGAAAGAAAAAAGCATAGACATAAAACTACGTCTTTTCTACTATCAACGTCCAAAGTTGCATGAATGACTCTGGAGATACATAAACGAACCCCAACTCTCCAAACAGCTTTCTCTTAGTTAGAAGGTTAGTTGTTACTGAGTATAGGATGATGTATTTAGAAAGTGTAAATGTAGATTGTCGTAAACAACTAATATAGAAGTGAGTAGAGCATCGTTTCCACGAGGATTGATCACTAAGTACCAAAATTGGTAATTTTAATTCTATTTAGTCAGTCGATTAGTTGTGATTAAGATTGCAAGATAAAAATGATGAAATATGAACACAAGTGATATGAAGACAAATATGAGAAAAAACCTAGGGATTAGATTTCACTTAACAAATTCCGGATTGAATCACTTATCTATTCTAGTACAATTTATTCCACATGATTGATAGTCAAGTTTCCCTAATTTAATTATTAGCCTCTTCCAAGGTTAAGTAATTCTATAATTAATTGCTAACTGTTACGAGTGTAGGATGGTGTATTTAGAAGTGCAAGTGTACACTGTCGTAATCAAGTAATATAGAAGTGAGTAGAGTATTGTTCCCACGAGGATTGATCACTAAGTACCAAAATTGGTAATTTTAATTCTATTTAGTCGGTTGATTAGTTATGATTGAGATTGTAAGATAAAAATGATGAAATATGAATACAAGTGATATAAAGACAAATATGAGTAAAAGTCCTAGGGATTAGATTTCACTTAATAAATTCCGGATTGAATCACTTATCTATTCTAGTCCAATTTATTCCACATGATTGATAGTCGAGTTTCCCTATTTTAATTACTAGCCTCTTCCAAGGTCAAGTAATTCTATAATTAATTGCTAACCCAATAAATTCCTATATGAATTTAAGCAATCAATCATGCATTAAGATTTATGGAACTCAATTAATACTACATAACCCATATGAATATATTCATATTTCATATGCAAATTATGGTTTTAATTATAGGATCCACACACATGTATCTCCTTCCGGTCTCAACATGCATATTAAAATCATCCAAAAGGTGGTCAATCAATTGTAAGCATTAAGAGCAATAATTAAAACTCAATCATGAAGGAAAAATTAAAACTAGATTTAATAAGGTAAGATTCAATCCGTCATTAATAAGCTACGTCATCACTCTAGGAAAAGGAAAATTTAGCTCATGATAAAATTAAAAACAAAACCAAAATATATTCCAAACATCATAAATATTGCATAAAAATTAATTATAAAAACATAAAAATACTACTACAAGATGCATGAAAATGGAAAATCTAGCCTACCATATAGGAGGTAAAACCATCCATGTAGGTGGCAACCTATACCATCCATAAAGGAGGACTACCTAGGCCTTCCATATAGGAGGTAAAACCATCCATGTAGGAGGCATGCAAGAAGTAAAAAAATATGTAAGAAATAAATTCTAAAAATAACAACTCTCTCTCTTCCTTCCTCCTTCTTTTCTCCTCATTTTAGGGTGCCAAGAAGCTCTATTTATAGGCTTCATTTTCGGACTGCTACAGTGATTTTGCTACAGTGATTTGCTACAGTGAACCACACTGCTACAGTGAACCGACTACACCGTCCTCTACAGTGAAAACTGCTACAGTGCACAGTGAACAGTACCGCATGAACAATGTACAGTAAATAGTACCACGTGAAATAGTACTTTTCCTTAAATGCTTTCTTTAATTCTTTTTAATCCGGTACTATCCATGGCTGCAAGAAAATCATTATTTATTTATTAATTACACCTAAATTGATTACATTCAGCTCAAATATAGTCCACAAAATCATCATATAAGGGAAAATGAATATGCAAATATTTTACTTATCACTAACCCAATATATTCCTATATGAATTTAAGTAATTAATCATGCATTAAGATTTATGGAACTCATTAAGACTACACAACTCATATGAATATATTTCTATTTCATATGCAAATTATGGTTTTAATTATATGATCCACACATATGCATCTCCTTCCGGTCTCAACATGCATATTAAAATCATCCAAAAGGTGGCCAATCCATTGAAAGCAGTAAATACAATAATTAAAACTCAATCATGAAGGAAAAATTAATACTAGATTTAATAAGTTAAGATTCGATCCGTCATTAGTAAGCTACGTCGTCACTCTAGGAAAAGGAAAATTTAGCTCATGATAAAATTAAAAATAAAACCAAAATAAATTACAAACATCATAAATATTGCATAAAAATTAATTACAAAAATATAAAAATATAACTACAAGATGCATAAAAATTGAAAATCTAGCCTACCATATAAGAGGTAAAACCTTCCATGTAGGTGGCAACCTATACCATTCTTAAAGAGGACTACCTAGGCCTTTCATATGGGAGGTAAAACCATCCATGTAGGAGGCATGCAAGAAGTAAAAAAATGGAAGAAATAAATTCTAAAAATAACACACATTCTCTCTAAAATATAAGCTCTCTCTCTCTCTCTCTTCCTTCCTATTCATTTTAGGGTGCCAAAATGCTTTATTTATAGGAAAAATTCGAGTGCTACAGTGATTTTCTACAGTACCGATACAATGATTTTCAAAAGTGAAAACGCATTTGGAACAGTAAAAAAGCACTTCCACACCGTCCCACTTCCGCATTGACTCACTTCTGAACCGACCGCTACAGTACTTCGATGAACAACACCGCTACAGTAATTTGATGAACAATACCACTACAGTGCTACAGTACGTTCTACAGTACCCCTCACTTTGCATTACCGCGTTTTGCATGACCTGAACAGTGATGTGAATAGTGAATAGTAACTTCTTAAATACCTTCTTTAATTCTTCTTAATGTGGTACTATCTGTGACTGCAAGAAAATTATTATTTATTTATTAATTACACCCAAATTCATTACATTGAGCTCAAATATAGTTTACAAAATCATCATATAAGGGAAAATAAATATGCAAATATTTTACTTATCAAATTCCCCCACACTTAGCTCTTGGACGTCCTCGGACGAGAAGGATTGACTAATAAGTGCTTCCAACAAAATCAGAAGTGTCAAGTCATAAACAAGGACACAATAAAAGAATAAAGAGATCATAGTATTCTTGAATCAACAAAAGTATAAACTAGAAACTTCATTTGAAAATGAATGAACCGAATTCATAATTGTGACTCATTCTCTTAATCTCTTAAGTGTTTTAGGGTAAGTGTTTCACTCAAATTCATCTGAAAAAATTGCACTACCATAAGCTTGCCAAAAATCTCAATCTCCGCTACCTAATTCACATGCATAATTCAAATCAAAAGGACTTATTAAGGGTTGTAATGGGGTTAAGGTAAAAGGAATGTAAAAAGTGATATGAAGGGCTATATTTACTAAGTAAATAAAGCAATTGAAAAATAGGTCATCTTATGAATAGACCTATCTCATCACAACAACCCACAATTTAAATATTTTTTTTTCTTTTTCTCTTTTTTGTTTCCTTTTTTTTACAACTTCTGCAATTTTACAGTTGATGATATATAGACCCCAACACTTGTCAAAAGCCCATTTCACAAAAATTTCAAATGCTCTATTAATCTTTCAAATTAAGTAAAAGCACTTGATATATCATTAAAACACATATTAATGGGTTGTGAATAAAGAAATAATCAATCAGGCTCAAAGGGACTTATTAATGGTATAATTGCAAGGTCGACTATTTGGCTCTGGCTAAACAAAATGAATGCCTTTATCATTTTTGAATGTGCATGTGACATGTAATTTCAACTAGATTTAAAGCAAGTTATAGAATGAAAACTTAATAGGTGAATATCACACACAAGAAAGATAATCATTATTGATCATATAGGCTCAAAAGCTCACAGTTAGGGACTTGCAAATTCAGCTCATTCAATCTCAAAATTCATCACCAAATTCAACAATAAGTTGTTTAATCATGCTATAAAATCTCTAAACTCAATTGATCCATGCTTCAAACTTATATACTTCTTAAAATTATTGAAAAGCACTTAAAATTTTTTTATTAGGTCGAACCACTTTTTATTTTATTTTATAAGATGAAATAAAAAAAAATACAACTAATAAGATGTGTCTCTAGAGTTAAGAATAACTCTTTACTCTGCCATCTATGCATACCTCATGCATCTAATGGTTTTACTAACTAACTATATAATGGAGAAACTATGCTTTTTTTACATAATTTTTTTATAATCCTCCCCCAATCTAAATCAGACATTGTCCTCAATGTCTTTTAAAGATTAAAGAAGGGTTTTTTTTAACAATCTAAACACACAATAAATTAAACCAAAATGCTAAGAGTAAAACCATAAGATAAAAGAAAGTTACAACCGGAGAGTGGTATCTGGATCCTGCTTTTGACTGCTATTTGAAGATTGCCCACCTATTTGCTTAACCAATGGATCTAGTTTTGGTTCATAGGCTAACATTTGATCTAGTAGTTGCTCAGCAGTTGGAGCAGAAATTATGGAATGGCGAGTTGCTTGGGGTATGAATTCTGTTTCCACAGCATGATCAAGAAAAGACAATAGTTTATCATAAAAACCATTAACATTTAACAATCCTAATGGTTTTTTTATGAAAGTTCAGTTTAGCCTAATATGCAATGTTAGAGATCCCATCCAACGTTTCAAAATCACCGGGTAGAGCGATAAAAGCATCAGCACGGTAAAACATACGTCACGTTCGTTCAGGCAGGCTTGAAACCTCTAACTCTTGCCCTAAGGAGAAAATGTGATTTTCTAACTCCTTTACCTTTACACACAAACCTTTACTATCATTAATGGTTGCAGCAATAGCCACACTTGCTCTCAGGCCCTGGATACCTCCCCTATAGATAAAGTTGATCTTTCTAGCAGCTAATGCACGTCTCAGTTCCTTTGCTGCAAGTATAAACTCTCCATCCTTTCCCAAGTCAGTTTCACTAAAAATGCAGGTAGATTTAAATCTACATTTTAGAGTGATACCACTCCTCTCTTTTTTTCTCTCAGACATTTTGTGTTTTTTACAAATGGAAGATTACATATTTATATTATAAAAACAGTGACAACAAAACCATGCAAAGTGAGTAAAGAAAGTCAAAGGTTACTGAAAAAGATAAGACATTTAGACAAAAGCAAGATTATGTATAGTAGTTGTGATTGTAGCTCACATCTTCCTCTGGTTTTACGTCCAGTAATGGCTTAAACGCTTTCTATGAATCGAGGATTTGTTTCATATCCAGTTTTCTTATAAACTGGAAAACAGGGTCTTTTAACGTCAGATTCCCAAGACGGTAGCGCTCTTTTTCTTTGTTGAATATGTCTAATAAATCAAGAAGAACATGATGAACATCACCACTAGGATGCGTCTCAAGAGTCTGAATGATATCATTCAATGACTCCTTACTTAGTCCATCCTTTATAAATTGAATTTTATCTTCTCGATTTATAGAAACCATACCTTTGCTCCTACAGCGCTAATCACAATTCCACCTTGCACATTTAGGACAGACCTTCATTATTTTAGCTCTTCTCTTTTTGGAGTAAGAGCTTCTTCCTATACCTGGCATAGGTTTAATAAATGACTCATGAATCTCACCTATTAAACGTACCTTAGCTTCAATGATCCAGCGGACATCCTCAGGAAAGCCCAAACGTTTGAATGTCTTTATTCTTTCAAGTCGACATCTATAGATCTTCTTGAGTACATCTTTGGGAAGAGTAGGGAACTGTTCTTATGCTTTACAACAATTTCCTCCATGATGAGACTAAAATTTAAAGATGCAGTTTTGTGCGCTTCAGTAAGTAAGAAAGAAAAATGAAAGAGCAAGGAAATGAAGTTTTGGGTTACCTCCCAAATAGCTGCCCTTCTTTAACGTCTTTAGCTAGACAAAAGAAAAAAAAATTCTTTAATTTTTTAAATTTTTTTTAAAAAGTTGGGACATACCTGTTGTTTCCTCAAAAGTGATGACAATTTTCAAAGAGTTGAGTGCATCGTCATTATACTCTTTTAGCCTTTGCTAGTTCACTTTGAATTTTTGATCACCATCTTGAATCTCCATAGCTCCATATGGCCGTGTTTGAACCACAGTAAAAGGTCCTGACCACCTTGATCTCAACTTTCCTAGAAAGAGCTTTAACCTTGAGTTATATAGCAGCACTTTTTGTCCCGGTGTGAACTCTCTCCTTATAATTCTTCTGTCATGCCACATTTTTGTCTTCTCCTTGTATAACTAAGTATTCTTATAAGCTTGTTGTCGAAATTCTTCAAGCTCATTGAGTTGGAGAAGTCTCTTTTTACTAGCTGCCTTTGAGTCAAAATTTAAGGCTTTTATTCCCCAATATTCTTTGTGCACTTCAGGATTAGTAGATTTTGATATATCTACCATTCCCATTGCTAATGGTTGATCCACGCAAATTTCACTCACCACGTCTTTTGTGCAGCTAGTCAATGAATATACTCTGTAACAGGTGTCACCTTCATTTGAAAAGGACCAAGCCTTAAAAGTGTTGAAATAAGGTACTTGATCATCTTGAGCTCGCAAGGTAACTTCGATGAACAGTACCGTTACAGTTGCTACAGTACGCATTGCTACAGTACGTTCTACAGTACCCCACTTTTGCATTACCGCATTTTGCACGACCTGAACAATGATGTGAACAGTGAATAGTGAATAGTGCATGCATGAATAGTACTTTTCTTAAATGTCTTCTTTAATTCTTCTTAATGTGGTACTATACGTGGCTGCAAGAAAATCATTATTTATTTATTTATTAATTACATTCAAATTCATTACATTGAGCTCAAATATAGTCCACAAAATCATCATATAAGGGAAAATAAATATACAAATATTTTACTTATTATCAGCCTCTTTATTTAGCTCCCTTGAAACGCAAGATATCTCTACCTGCCAACCTTTTGCATCATTCCTCTTATCTCTAGAATGAGATCCTCACACTCGTGCTCATCAATATTCCCATGGAGAATGTTTTCGCAGGCCTCCATGCAGTTACTAAAAATCTGAAGTTTCTTAGCTCCCAAGTCTCAAGCCTGCTTCATGGCCATTAAGCATGCCCATATCTTAGCTGTTAGTGAATTCTTGTATGGTAACCTCATCATAAAAGCTGCAACAACCTGATTCCTAGGATCCTTTAGTACGCCCCCACAAGCTACCATATTATACCTTCCTGAGCAAGCACCATCTACATAGCATCGAAAGCTATCATCCTGTACAGGTATTCTGTATGTAGCTTGGTGAGGTTTTGGTCCCCCTAAATTAGCCGATGAGAGCTTACGTTACACTCGCTCCATGCTGTGGAGAATTTCCTTGGCATGCCTCTGGATGTTCTTAAGGTTTGGTGTAGTATGTTCAAACACCCTCTCATTCCTACATTGCCAAATCAGCCAGCAAATGACTACAAATTTTGTAACCCACTGATCTTCAGTTATTCCAACGTACCCAGTTAAATTCTACTGACACTAATCCCACACATTTCCCATGAAGAATCGAGGTTGTAAATGGTGAGGTATAATTACACCCCATATCTCCTTTACCTGCGGGCAATTACGGAGTACATGCAACGTAGTTTCACTACTACAATTGCATCTTGTACATGCGTCATTCATTGCTAGACCCATTTTCCTCCTAGTAGAGTTAGTCATGAGCTTATCATGTAAGACTAGCCACATACATGTTTTACATCATTTCGGTATCTTCAATTTCCATAATCTACTGCATATTGAGGATTTAGGTCGATCATCATTTTGAAGCAGATGGTACCCAGATTTAACAATGTATAAGCCCTGCGGTTCCAACCTCCATCTAATCATTTCACGACCATCTCTCAACTGAACCCATTCACACCCCTTTTCTATGTCTTCCCAGGTGGCTTTAATACCCTTCCATAGCCTTGATCTAGGTTTATCCTTGTTGATCCGGGGCATAAGGTCATTACCACATCCATATTTACTTCTTAACACTTTTACCCATAGGGAGTCCTTCCGATGTATGAGGCCCCACCCTGCTTTCATACATAAAGCTTGGTTTTGCATGCCAAGATGTCATAGCCCTAGGCCACCCTTCGCCTTATCCTTGTATACCACCTCCCAGCTTACTAAGTAAGCTTTTTTCCTCTCCTCCATCAAACCCCATAAAAAACCATATTCCTTCTTTTCTACTTCATCAATAAAAGATACTGGTAGAAGAGCTATAAGTATCGGGTACGTAGGTATTGCAGAGATCACCGAGGAGATTAATGTGTACTATCTTGCAAGTGACAGGTTATTTGTTTTCCATTTAATGAGACATTGCTTAGTATTATCCACCACATATTGATAAGTTTCTTTTTTAACTCTTTTATCGTGTAGTGGTATGCCCAAATACTTTCCTATGTCCACCATGACTGAAAAGCCTAGAAGACTACTTAGCTGTGTTACCCGAGTATGGTTCACATTCTTGGAAAAATACACTCTCATCTTTTGTTGGCTCATTTTCTGTCCTGAGGCTTCACATAATTTATTAAGGCATCTGTTTATGACTTTCACCTGATCTACCAATACCTCCGAGAACAACATAAGGTCATACACAAAAAATAAATGGGATAGTAGAGGCCCGTCCTTATGAAGCTTGATTGGCTTCTAACATTGTTTGTGGATTTCCTCTTAAATACAATAGGCAAGTTTCTCAACACATAACATAAATAAATACGGGGAGAGAGGGTTACCTTGACGGATGCCACAGGAAGAGCTGAATTTAGTTGTTGCCTCCTCCTCCCATAAAATTTACATGTTTGGAGAAGATATGCATGCGTGAATGATATTTATAACTTCTTTAGGAAATTTCAACTCCTTAAGGCATTCAACCACAAAGTCCCAGCTAATCTTGTTATATGCCTTCTCTAAATCGATTTTTATAGCCATAAAGCCACATTCCCTTTCATACTACACATAGAGTGTATTACCTCTTGAGTAATAATAATATCATCCGAGCTTACCTGACCCGGCATAAAGCTACATTGATTTGGAGTTATCACTTCAAGTAGAAATATTTTAATCCTATTTGCCAGGACCTTTGTAATAATTTTATAGATAACATTACACAAGCTTATTGGCCAAAAATCCTTAATCATCTCTGGATGATCCTTCTTAGGGATTAGAACAATAAGTGTATTATTCAATCTCCTAATAGTCTCTGGGTCTTGGAACACATGCCTGAGCAGTTGGCACACAAAGTTACTAACATGTGTCCATTGGGTTTGAAAGAAAAGAGCATTAAAGCCATCAAGTCCTGGAGATTTCAGGGCCCCCATATCAAACACCGCCCTTCTAATTTCCTCTTCCTGAAATGGTCTCCCCATGTTCTGTAGTTGAACCTCACTATTTTGTGGGTATTAAAATTCACAATTAATCCTAGATCCCTGCCCTCCTTTCTCGGTGAATAATTTTCTTATAGAAATCTAAGACTATACCTTTGATGGTATCCACATTATATATCCAATTCCCAGTTAAATCTTGGAATGCTTTAATTTTCTTCCTTTTTACGTCTGCCATTCGCCCGTGAATGGAAATATCTAGTGTTGTTATCCCCTTGAGTATACCAATCACAATTGGCTTTCTGGGCCTATATCAATTGTTTTTGAATCAGAATGTCTTCTAGCTCCTTCCACAATTTTCTTTCAAGGTTTTCCCGTGCTGGTATATTAATACATGTGTGGGTCACATTCATGATGTCCTCTAATCGTCTTAATATTTTCTTCTTCTTCATCCCTACATGCCCATGTACTTCAACCCTCCATTTTCCAACCGCTACAATAAAACCCTTTACATTCTCCATCCATCTACTTTCTTGTTTCTAAGAGCGCTGCATTATATTGGAGAAATCATCATGTAAGAGCCAAGGCGTGAAGAAGCAAAATGACTTTGGCGATGATTATTCTGGCTCCTGCCCTCATCAAGCTTAAGGAGGATCGGTCTGTGATTAGACCTAAAAAAAGGTAGTGAAGAACGACTGCATTTGGGAATATATTCTTAAAGTTCATGTTTGCCACGTCTCGATCTATCCTAATTTGATAGTTTTTAGGGTGCCAAGTAAACAAAGATCCTTTACATTCAACATCGGTTACCCCAACATCATCCATCCATTTACATAGATCTCTGTCTACCCCTTGACTACCATGCACAGGCGAGCTCCTTTCATGCGTATATACTGTACCATTAAAATCTCCCTCTACACACCAAGCTCAATCCACCAACATACCGAGTCTCTGTAGATCTTCCCATAACCATCTACGTAGCATTGGATTTGTGTTGGCATAAATTATTGTGAAGCTGTTATTTTTGTTTCCATTAAAAAATTAAGGTAGATATATTGATCACTACTCTCGATGACCTTAAAACTGTAATGATCCTCCTCCCATAGTACCCAGATCTCACCACTCTGTTCACGAGCATTTACAATCTCAGAACGTGTGAAACCAAGGCGTTTTTCTATTGGCTTCGCTTTTTCTCCACTTACTTTGGTTTCTAAAGTAGCTAGCATCGTCACGTTGTAGCGTTTCACAACTTCCCTCACCATCCTTGAGAAACTCTTGTATCATGTCCCCCTTGTATTCCAAAATAGGCAATTCATTGAGAAACAATTGAGATGTGATGGGCTTCAGGGCCGTGGATATCCTTAAGTTGCATGTGTACCAATTCATGATCTATTTCCTCAACGTGTATAACGTTGTCAATCCCCAGTTGTGAGCCCACAAACTATAATGTACCCTCCTATCTCGGTATCACTTGCATTTCTTGACCCCCTCATCAGCATCCCCTTCCTCCCTGTGTGCCTCCTGAGTTTCATTAAGCACTGCAAAGGGATTATTAGCCACAAACGTTTGTTGGTCATTTAAGAGACGTACTTGAGTATTAGGCCATGATAATATTCTGATAGTTTTACTGTTGCTTTGGCCTCCACTCTTCCCCGGTCCAATTGGTTTTTTCTTTTCTACTCGGATACATGTCATAGCGCCCCCACCCTTTTTCTTTTTTTGTACTCCCATTACTTCTTCCTTGCCCATCCATATCCTTTCCTTATGGAGTTGTCCCTCCTCTCCCGTGACTGCCACACGCCTTCCAATCCTCTCCCCTATCTTCATATCATACCCTGATTTTGTGCTTGATATTTTCAGATCATGATGTGCATTAACAGCCTTATATCGGATTATTCGGTCTAACTCTATAATTTGTAGAGTTTCCACGTTTTCTGGTTGTTGGTCATCGGATAAGCATTCTCGGGCCAAACAGCTCTGTCGCTGATTCTCCCACCATCGGCTCATCCATCCTCATTCCCTCTATATCGCGTGTACACTTCACTGATTCTTCTCGTACACTAGAAGCTGATCATGTATTGGTATCACCAATCCCCTCCTTCAATCCTCCCTCATTTTCTATATTTTTTCCTTCTCCGACAGAGTACTCCTTTCTTCCTCAAGACCTTTCTCACCCTGTAAGGGACATTCCTCCTTACGGTGTCCAAACATGCTATAATTGAAGCAAACCGAATGTAACTGAAACAGAAAAGAAACAGAGTAGGGACACACGTATGAAACAAAATGATAATGAGGCATAATGATGGAAGTACACGTTGGTTTTACTTTATTCCCTCTGTCTGCCATTGCTTTGTGTTTGTTGTCCTTGTTTTCTTTCCAGTCTGTACAGAAGCTCCTAAAACTAGTATAAATAGGAGTCCAGTGTGTTTGTATGAGCATCAAATAATTATAAGAAATCAGTGTGTTTGTTTTCCTGTACCATTTTGGTATCAGAGCAAAGGGTTCCAGAGAGGGAATTGCCAGAAAAATCAACGGAGGAAGAGGATTCGAAGTTTCAGTCGCCGGAAAATTCGAACACCTTTGAAAGTCCTATCTCCGGTCATTTTTTAGGAAAACAGACCTCACCATCGTGTTCAGAAGGCCGGAAAACCTCATAAAAGTGGCGAAACTCGTCGAAAATGGCCACCACGAGACTCGCCGAAAAGTCGCCGGAAACATTCAGACATCTTCGAAAGTGCTACCTCTAGTCATTTTTTGGGAAAAATGACCTCACCATAGTTTTCAGAAGGCCGGAAAACCTTAGGAAAGTGTGGGACCTTGTTGAAAACAGCCACCACGAGTTCGCCGGAAAATACAGCGTCGCTGGAGTCTGGAGGTAGAAGACGAACCACGTCAGCGGCCACGTCAGCAAAGCTACACAGTCAACGTTGAGTCAACCAATCAAACGCTACCACGTGTCACTTCGATCCACGTCAACCACACCAGTCAGCAAGCCACGTAGCTGACGACGTCATCACGCCACGTCATGACACGTCAGCGGTTAACGCTGAGGTAGCAAATCATAGTGTGACACGTGTCCTTAGTGCCACGTCATCATTGCCCAGTCACCAGTGTTTGCGGAAATTGCAAATTGGCCCAGAAATTTGGTAAAAATTACAGTTTGGGCTACATAACTTTCATAAATTACATTTTAGCCCCAAATCTCTCTGTAATTACATTTTGCCCTAAAATTTTGGCAGAAATTACATTTTTTTCCAAATCTTTCTGTAATTACATTTTGGCCCCTAAACTTTTCCAGAATTACATTTTCACCCATGAAACCTTTTTCAATTCACTATTTCACCCTTAAACCTTCCCAAAATTACACTTTTACCCCTGAAACCTTCTTAATTCATTGTTTCACCCCGAAACTTCTAAAGTTCATACTTTGACCCCCTTAAACTTTCCAAAATTACATTTTTATCCTTTCTTCCTTGAAATACCTAACCTACCCCTAAACCAGTACCCAAAATGCCTCCAAGACGTAGGAACATATTCGAAATTAAGATGAAAGAAATGAAATGCCGATTGCTGGAGCTGGAGGTTAAGGTAGCGGTTCAACGAGTTTTATTAAAAACTTGTAATGAAGCACCTGAAGCTGGTGAAGAAGAAATTTATTTTTGTGAAGACGAGTCATTATACGATGAGGAAGTTACGTCCGTCGATCAAGCAGACGATGATGAGCTTTACCTTTATAAAGGCAAACCAATATTTGATGAGGAAGTCATGACTACTGATCAAGCGGATGATGAAGAGACTTATCTTTATGAAGGAAAGCTAGTTTATGATGAGGAGGTTACGCCGCCAGATCAGGAAGAGCTTTTGATGATTAAACAAAATCTGCACCCAGCTGTGATTAAGGAAGAACCTTCGTTATGCTATAACAATTTTCACACTCATTACGCTTTCCAGGGAAAAATTTACAATATTGATAATAGAAGTTGTGAAAATGTAGTATCTAACTACATGGTGCAGAAATTGAAGCTGCCAATGCTTGACCATCTACATCCTCACTGGCTTAATACTGGAAGTGAGGTGATGAAATTTGAATCACCGCAGGGAGTTACATCATTTTCAGATGTGCTAGCTGATAAAATGCCTCCTGAGTCGCCCCCTGACAAGCCATATTATAATGCAAATGCAGACCAATGGGTCAAAGAAATTAAGAGACTACATGAGTCGGTCCATCATAGAATTCAGAAAACCAAGGCACAAAGGGACAAGCATCGAAAGCAGCGAATCTTTAATGTGGGGGATTTAGTTTGGATTCATTTGCGATTCCTAAAGCATCCAAATGCCAAATTATCTCCACGAGTTGAAGGTCCGTTCAAGATAGTGGAGAAGATCAATGATTATGCTTACAAGGTTAAATTGCCATGTGCTTATGGAATTTCGGTTACCTTCAACGTCGCTGAATTATCTCCCTATATGGATGATGATGATTCTGACTCGAGGTGGAGTTCCGTCCAACCCCTGGAGAATGAAACAGAAAAGAAACAGAGTAGCGACACATGTATGAAACAAAATGATAATGAGGCATAATGATGGAAGTACACGTTGGTTTTACTTTATTCCCTCTGTCTGCCATTGCTTTGTGTTTTTTATCCGTGTTTTCTTTCCAGTCTGTACAGAAGCTCCTAAAACTAGTATAAATAGGAGTCCAGTGTGTTTGTATGAGCATCGAAGAATTATAAGAAATCAGTGTGTTTGCTTTCTTGTACCAGTAACCCTTCATATTCCATATAAACGGTTCTTCCAAAAATGCCTAATGTAGGAAGCAATTGGAGGTGAAGATCTAACTCCGCACACACACGTGCAAACCATCCTCGTGAACTCAAAGAGGTAACCAATTCAACTTTTAGCATTCTCCCTATAAGACGCCCAGTCTCTATAGTGATTTATAATTATAGAACTCCACCGGAATAGACCTAATCCTCACCTAGGCCACAATTCTCTGTTGGCTATCTGCTGCCCATGGGTTAAATTTAGGCCTCAAGCGCTGCACCATCACATAATGATCTGCCACCATCCATAAGCACATATTCCAGGTCCTCGTTCGTTTCGAATGATGCAATAAAGTAACCATTATCTAAATCTAAAAGTTTGAAAGGTTTCCCTATCTTCCACATATATTCTAATCTAGGTCTGAGTTTATGTGTATACATACTCATCCCTATAATCTTTATTATCAGAGATTTCCTCCACGGTGCACACCATGCTTTATATTCTTCTCTCGTAACGTGCAACCTAAGGAACAGGTTGGCCCTATGGCCCCCTTCCACCTTCGCCACCTCAGATTATTGAGTCTTATTAGCTTTGGCATAAAAGCCATTTAGACCATCAAGATACTCTTTCCAAGCTACCTCCATTACACTGCTCCCTCTCTCTTTAGCCTACGTACTCTGACTATCCAAATTCAGCACTTTATCTCTATATGATAGGCTGGATTGTATTCCTGGCGCCATCTCTTGGTCATCCCTGCCATCCTATCGTATCTTCTTTCTGCTTTTGGCTAGGCAGACCGCCTCAGCCCCAGCACTCCTCACCCCTGGATCTTTGTTTTCACTTAGTCCTCCAGTTTTGCATTGCTAATTTTTTCTCTATTTAGATAAACTGCTATTCTAATGCTTCATGTTTGATATATTCAAACAATATTGTAATTAACCAAGTAATCAACATATCAATTCGTTTGGGGTACTAGTTTAGTGTGCAAACGGAGACTTTTAATGTTACGGATATAGTAGTTGGAGAGGTAGAACTCAAACAAGAGTCTTTTTAAAGCCATAACTAAGTAATCGAATACATTTTTTATTAAATATTTTTCCTTTTAAGGGTAAATTTCAATTCAAATTATCAAAATGTTTGTTTTATTCCTTCAAAAATCCGGCATATTATTCAATGCTCTCTCAAAGAATAAATTGGTTTATTGTCCATTTATCTTTTCCCCAATCTTTATTCACCACAAAATAATTCTTCTTGTTTTTTTTGGTGTACTCCACAAAAAAAAATCTTCATTGGATGGTTGATTTCAATTTAAATAGACAACATATTTGTTTTTCTCCTAAAATATTTCACATATTAAAAAGTCTCACAAAGATCATTTTCACTTGATGGAAAAAAGATTCCACCATATTTTAATTTTTTTTTGTCTTAAATAATAACCTTTTCACTTGAATTATATATGGCGCCCACAAATGCCTTCTTTATGCATCAACCCATATATCATTGTTTTCTCATATTTATTAGTTTAGAAATTATGGTCTCTCCATAATTTGTATTCAACTTCATTTATAATTTCAGCAGGTTATATTTGAATAAATTAAAAATATATGAATTCTCTTGATCAATTTTTTTTAAGTCATGGTAGGCTAAGATGTGAAAAATAAAAAACTACTTAAATTATATGAACCTTTCCTTATATATACAATACATTCTCATGAGTGTGGCTCTCTCAAATTAAATGGTCCCTATTTTATAGGTCAAGTCAATTTGTTTTGTCCTCTACAAACCAATTCAACTCTGAAAAGGTCATCCACATGTCCCTATTTTATGGGTCAAGTCAATTTGTTTTGTCCTCCCCAAACCAATACAACTCTAAAAAGGTCATCCACATGTTTTAGATGCGAAAGAAAAATCCTATTGTATACTACCTCTAATCCTTAATATAAAAATTAGTTGGAGATTACATTTAATTTTAAATATAAGAGCTTAATCCATTTTAATTTATTTGTCAAATTTGTAATTTTTTATCAAAGTATCCCTATTGATTTTTCACATTAAGAAGTTTCTATTAAGGGTAGTTATGATAAAAGATAGTATATATTCTAGGAAAATCAATTTATAGTTATTACAAATAACTAAAGTAATTAACGTCTTTAATATATCCAAATTAGTCAACTAACTCTTAAGGATTGGAGAACTACTATCAATTTGCTCGTTTATAATGCTTAATACATAATGTTATAGCTAATAAACGTCATGTATGTTGAGGATAAGGTTGTGCAAGGATATATAGCACTTAAAAGTAACAGTTAATTATACGCATTATCATGTATTGCAAGGCGGAATATGCAAAAACATAAAAATAATGGTTGTAATTAATAACCGTTATTTATTTAGTGACAATAGTGACAATGCTTTTGAAATAACTATCATGTAATACTTACAAAGATTCATCTTCCAACCCTTAAATCAGCGAAGACAAACCATAACAATTTTCAGAAACAACCACTATCTAACACCTCACCACGACGTAAGTCATAACTCATAACCCTTCTTAATTCATTAGACATTTATAAGTCATAACTTATAACCCTTTGTAATATGTTAGACTTCTATTTAAGCTTACCTATTCTTTTTGATTTTTACTACTTTCTTTATTAGCCTCTTCCTTTTCCTTTATCATGTTAAGTTCTTGACATAACTTTAACTTGCGGTGCTAATTGCCTTATTTGCACTTCAAGATTTTTTTATGGCGATTTCATGAAGAGAGAAAGTAGCTTTATTTTCAGCCCTTTAAGATTCTAGCTTAGTCAATATTTGGGATAACATCTTGTCCATTTTAGATTCCTCTTCTTTAATATGAATTTTCCTTAATTACATTTGAAAACCAGGTGGAGGGAATAGGCTCCTTAGTACCAGATATATATTCAAATGATTGATTCAAAGTGTTACCTTGATTCCAGAAAAAAAAATTAGATGAGCTCTCCAAGCACGATTGTAGGTTTATGAATAGGGGTTACCCTAACGATGTTGAAACTTGCCCATATAATTGGTAGATTCGGTAGCCATATAAAGGGGACAATGGTCAGGCCTATTGACATCATTGCATTGATCACACATAATTGGTGTGGTATGAACATAATACACACCTTGAGAATTAGTCTTCTATATATGAGATTGTAAGATATTAAAGTGCTTATTTATTACGGATAAGATAGCTAGCTACAATTTGTGAGGAAGAATCTTCCTTTTCCATAGGTATGGTTTGGGTAGTCCTCTAATTAGTGCATTGAGTATTGTTCATAGATAATTGATCCTATATCCTAATCACCTTATTAGCAAGAACATTCTATTATCCCATATAGTCATAGAGTCAACCATTACCTTAGATTGAGGATTAAGGCAAGTACAGAAAATTTAGACTACCACCCATTTGTCCACCCTATGATTAGTACTTCATTAACATCTTGTAGTTCTCCCAAGCAACATAAAGATGCTAATCTAAATGTTGTTAAAACCTTGGAAATTCATCTCTAGCTTCCACATATTTGTCATAAAAAAGAAATGAGCTCTAAACTTGGCTATAACCTCATTCCAAGAATTGATAGATCCTTCCGGTAGATTGTTAAACTAATCCCTAGCCTTCCCTTATAGAGAAAGAGGGAATAACTAACGCCTCAAAATATCTTAGGGAACTCCATTTTGTTTGAAAAAATCACACACTTCGAAGAAGTACATTAAATGCTTGTTAGCAACTTTATTGTAAAGACCATGGAAGAAGCATTGTTATCATAACCTACTTGATCTAAAAAATATGTGCTTGCATTTTCAGCATTTGAATGTAATATTGAATATGTAAATTATTATGGCTAGTAAAGTCATTGACAATAGCTCTATCATATTCATTGTTTGCCATGGTTTCAAATTTAGCTTTAGTTTCTTCTTTAATGATGTTCACTCTCTCAAGTACTACTTCCAATCCGTCTGGATGCAATCACTACATACACTGAATTAGTACCTATAAAAGAAACAACCAATCGAGCATCAAACTAAAACAAAAATCAATAAACAAAACAAAGGTAAATGTATAGTTATCTAAAAGCTTAACTGAAATTTACTAACACAAGTCTAAGGTTAACCAAGGGATCTGTTAAACAAATCCTTAGCAATGATGCCAAAAACTTGTTTGAATGGCAAGTACACGGGTTGCACCAAGTAATAAAGTGATAAGTAAATATCGATCCCACGGAGATTTGATTAACAAAATGGTCAAGCAAGAGGCTTAGGAAATTCAATTAAGTTAAACTAAAACAAGTAAAAAGAGAATTTTGGAAACCATTTTTAAGACTAGAAAGTGATAAAGACAAATGATTCTTTAACTTTAAGGATTAAATGGAGCATATAATTATTTATCCCTTTTGCATTTCATAAAACTAGATTAATTTCCTCTCAAATAGTATTTCAATTAATATATGTGTTATTCTAAGGTTCAAAAGCACTTGACAAAGCTCTCTTAAGTCAAAATCAAGTTTCTCTTTTCATTAGCATACACAATCTCTTGTTACAATTAATGTAAAACAACTTTAAGTAACAACCTTAATGTGACAATGTAAGGTTAGTAAATATATCTATATTTTACCAACAAACCATCCATTTATCATGTAAACTTCAAGTCAAGCAAGATTTTAATCAAGTTTTACACCTAGATTAGCTATCTCAAGTCAAACCTAAATGAACAAATCAATTTAAATGGTGGCTAGAAATTTAGAAGTATTGAGAAAAGGATAAAATCAACAAATATGTATCATTTGTAAGAAGCAAGTTTTACTAAAAAAAGGATGAATTTGGTGATGTCAAATTTTTCGGTTGATACGGCTATGTTGAACTAAATGAAGAGAGTGTTGAGACGAGAGGAAAAGAAACACATAAAGATTTATACTAGTTTGGCCCCAATCCCAAGCCTACGTCTAGTCCTCAGAGATCAACACCTTCTGAGCTTTTCACTTATTTCCAGATTCAGTTGGCTCTTGAAACGCACAGTACAACAACTGTCCTTACAAGGACTACGGGTAGACACATTCTACCCTTAGAACTTTCTCTCCCCCTACGGCAAGTCTTATAAGAATAGCAATTCCAATGACTCTTCTCTCTCGCTTACTTATGCAAGTCTTTCGAGTAGCAATTGTTAGATTTCATGTTTTGATGATAACAAATCATGTTTTGGAAGTCCATGGATGTTATATCAGCAAAGGAAGTGATAAAAGTGATCTGAGGAAGATCACTCGAGTGATTTGGACAATCACTCGAGTGATAATCAAGATCACTCAAGTGATCCTTAAAATCACTCGAGTGATCCTTAAAATCACTCGAGTGATCATTAAAATCACTTGAGTGATCCGGTAAATAATCAGATCACTCGAGTGATATCAGATATCACTCGAGTGATGCGCCAGATCACTCCCAGTGATTGAAAAATCATTGCAAGAAAATTTCACTGTTTCAGATTTCACTTCCAGTGACTGTGAATCACTCGAGTGATATGTCATATTTGCCAAATCACTTCCAGTGAATCTGAAAACACTGGAAGAAATATTCACTGTTTTGAAAATCACTTCCAGTGAATTCCAGATCACTCGAGTGATACCTGAAAACTTCCAAATCACTTCCAGTGGAATAGATATCACTGCAAGAATATTTTACTGTTTGCAAAATCACTTCCAGTGATCTTGAATCACTCGAGTGATGTAGTATTTTTGCTGAATCACTTCCAGTGGATTGAAAATCACTGCAAGAAGAAATCACTATTTACAAAATCACTTCCAGTGATTCCAAATTCACTCGAGTGGAATATGAAAATCTCATGTTCACTTCCAGTGAGTCTGTAATCACTCTAAGAAGATTTTAATGTTTTCCAAATCACTTCCAGTGATATCATATTCACTCCAGTAATGTTCCTATTGCTAGTAACATTCTCAAACAATCACTGTGAACCACTTGCAAACAACTCTCATGGAAATCAACAGATTTTGTTAGTTAAACTTGGTTATTGATAATTATTACTAATTACTCCAGATTACTATCAAAATCATATGGCATATTATTTCAATACTCAGTTGCTGGAATCCATCTCTAGTGAAGGCAAGATCACTCCCGATGGTTTACTTGATTTTCAGAAAACACTTCCAGTGAATCATATTACTCTGATGATATTCAAATATTTTCTAACGGTAATGTTCTCGAAGTGTATTACAGCTGTACTCTACCATCACGCACATGACAAGTAACTGAACTCTCCATTCAAACGACAACTATTCATGGGCGGCAGCAAAATTCATAAGTAACGGAAGACAAATGCTGTTACATTTGTCAGAAGCATCTTTGAATCAACGGAAAAATTTACAACGGTCTTCAAAGCCTCTAATATATATGTCCAGTCATTCAAAAAATATTAGTACGAAGAAAAACGCTTGAATACATTGCAAACAATACTTTCACAAGTGCTCATTCATATTGCAGTTTTTATCTATATCCTCTGTGGGAGAGATTTGTTAGCCATACGCATTTATTTCCAATAGTGATAACTTAAGGTTGAGGAACCTTAAGTTGGGATTTAAGATTACCTTGTGTAAGGGGAGCAAGTGATCAGAAGAACTTGCTGGTTGTACTGTGGTGCCAAGAACCCACTGAATCTTGGAAGATATAGTAAAAGGCTCAGAAGGATTTTTGAGGACTGGACGTAGGTCAAGTGGTTGAGACCGAACCAGTATAAACCTCTGTGTGAACCTTGGTGATATCTCTTCCTTTTTATTACTGTGCCTTAAAGTTTTATAAATTGTATTTAAATTTCTGATTATTTGGTAATCACCCAATTCACCCCCCTCTTGGGTGAAAAGCTTGTTCTAACATTTGGTATCAAAGCACATGTCTTCTTATTCAGGTTTAACAACCTTAGAAGGATCCGATGGCAAGCATGGGTGAAGGAATTTTTCCTGACGCAGCTTCTATCACTAGACCACCAGGTTTTAGTGGTGAGCATTTTTCCTTCTGGAAAGCGAAGTTCCGTGTATTTGTAATGGCTACAGAATGCAGACTATGGGATGTGATTGAAACTGGAAACTATGTGCCTACAAAGACTGAAGAATCTCGAAAAGTTCCTAAATCACCAACAGAATTTGATGACAATGACAAAAGGCTAGTGACTCTCAACAGCAAAGCGATCTTAATGATTCAGAGTACACTGAGTCAAAAAGAATACTTCAGAATCTGTACTCTTCAGACTGCTAAAGAGATGTGGCAAGCTTTGGAAGTAGCTCATGAAGGAACATCAGGAATAAAAGAAAATCGAGTCAATACTCTAACTACAGAGTTTGATCTACTTCGTTTGAAGAAAGGTGAGTCAATAGCTGAATTTGAACTTAGATATACTCATCTTGTTAATCAACTTGCAGCGCTTGGAAAAATCTATGATCAGAATGTTCAAGTACAAAAAATATTAAACATACTATCCAAAGAATGGGAGGCCAAAGTCACAGCAATAGAGGAGGCCAAAGGAGAATCAATGCAATCTGTAGCTTCTTTATTTGGAAGTCTTTCTGAATATTAAAGCAAACTAAAATTCAAACAAGAGCTAGAAGAAGTCGGTGACAGGAGAAAGAAAAGTCTTGCACTAAGTGTGACAAAAACAAAGGCAGAAAGCCAAGAAGAAGAAGAGGAAGTCGATGATGATGAAATAGGCCTGATGATCAGAAGATTCAAGAAATTTTATAAAGGCCAAGGGTTCAGGAATTCACAAAGAGGTAGAACTAGTGGCAGAAGAGACGCCAAGGAGATCATCTGCTACGAATGTGGTAAACCTGGACATATCAAATCAGAATGTCCAGAGTTATTACAGAAAAATAAAGAAAAGAGAAACATCAAATCCTTCAACAGAAAGAAGGCATTTGTTTCTGCAATATGGGGAGATAGCTCCTCAGATGAAGAAAGCGATAATGAAGAGATAGCCAATATATGCCTGGTTGCTCAAGAGGAAACAGACGAGGAGGTAAATGATTCTGATCCTAGTTATGATGAATTACAAAATGAATATGATGCTTTACATTCTGAATTTGTCAAAATTGTTAAGGATTTGATTGCATGTAAAAAGAGAAACAAATTTATTGAAGAAAGAATTAAAGATCTATTGGATAAAGATTGCGAAAAGTGTTTATCTCTTGAGAAGAAAAATATTGATCTTACTAAAACTCTTGAAAAATTTACAAAAGGAAGTGAGATGTTAAATGTTATTTTAAAAGCACAACGTCTTGTGAATGATAAGTCTAGTATAGGATATGATCCAGACTTAGATAAAAGAAAGGGTAAGAAGAAGACAGGAGGTAAACCATATTTAAGTTATTTCACACATTCTGTGCACACATCTAATCCTTTTGCTTATTGTAATTACTGCAATAGAAAAGGAAATTACACTTCTTCGTGTTTTCATAAAAAGAAAGGAATTATAGGAACCTATAAATGGATACCTAAGAAGGTCCATGAACAGGAAGTTATATGTACTAACCCAAAAAGACCCAAAAAGATATGGGTACCTAAAACTTAATTATCCTTAACTGCAGGTTTGCTTCAGAGCATCCAAATCAAACAAATGGTATATAGATAGTGGATGCTCAAGACATATGACTGGTGATCCTGAGAACTTCACCACATTAGTACCCAAGGAAGGTGGCAAGGTAAAATTTAGAGGAAATCAAACCGGAAGGATAGCAGGGCTTGGGGAAGTCAAGGATAAAATCAAAGACTTATATTATGTTGAAGGCTTATGTCACAATCTATTAAGTGTAAGCCAAAGCACAGATAAAGACAACTGGGTAATATTTGACTCAGAAGAATATCTGATAGTTAGCAAGAAGGATCTGCAAATTGAAAAGAAGAATTTGAAGTCAAAACTCAAGGCAAAAAGGGAAGGTAACTGCTATACTCTTGATATGAATGAAAATATTTCTGAAAATTATCTTTCGAGTAACACTGATGAGAGTTGGCTGTGGCATAAGCGACTTGCCCATGTGAATATGCATCAATTAGAAAAATTACTCAAAAAGGATTTGGTAATTGGTTTACCTAATGTAAACTTCAAGAATGATTTAATTTGTGACGCTTGTCAAAAAGGTAAGCAAACTAAATCATCTTTTAAATCAAAAACTGAAATTACCACTAACAGACCACTTCAATTATTGCATATGGATCTGGTTGGTCCAGCAAGAGTTAAGAGTCTTGGTGGAAATTTATACAATTTTATTATTATTGATGATTTCTCTAGATTTACCTGGAATATATTCTTGTCATCCAAAGATGAAACATTTAGTAAATTCATTGCCTTTGCCAAGAAAGTGCAAAATGAGAAAGGTATGTTGATTGCAGGTATCCGGACAGATCATGGTGGAGAATTTGATAATCAAGCATTTGCAGAATATTGTGATATAAATGGCATCGATCACAATTTTTCAGCACCAAGAACTCCACAACAAAATGGAGTCGTGGAAAGAAAGAATAGAGTTCTTACAGAAATGGCAAGAGCAATGCTCAACGAAAAGAATGTGTCTCAAGTCTTCTGGGCAGACGCTATAAGCACTACATGCTATATCTCAAATAGAGTGTATGTCAGAACCAAACTTAGAAAGACACCATACGAACTCTACAAAGGACGGAAACCAAACCTCGCTCATCTACACATATTTGGTTGTAAGTGCTTTATTCATAACAATGGTAAAGATAATCTTGGCAAATTTGATTCTAAGGCTGATGAGGGTTTGTTCCTAGGCTATTCAAATCAAAGTAAAGCATATAGATTTTTTAATAAACGAACATGTGTTGTAGAAGAATCAATTCATGTTGTATTCGATGAATATGTGTCCTCTAGTAAAAACAGTGACGATGAGATAATCAGTAACCAATCTTCTGTTAACTCTCCCAATCTTGAGGTTAATAATATTAAAAAAGAAGTTGAACTAAGTTAACCTGATCAACCTCGAGCTTGGAAATACATCAAGAGTCATCCTCTAGATCAAGTCATAGGAGAAGTTAATGAAGGAATTAAAACTAGAAACAAGGTTTTAAAAGAAGTTAGTTTTTCTGCATTCATTTCTCAATTGGAACCTTCTAACATTGACGAAGCCCTATCAGATAATGATTGGGTGTTAGCAATGCAAGAAGAATTAAATCAATTTGACAGAAATCAAGTTTGGGATACTCGGTTATTGGCACTAAATGGGTATTCAAGAACAACCTTGATGAATCCGCAGCTATTATCAGAAACAAGGTAAGATTAGTCGCCAAGGGCTATAATCAGGAAGAATGTATTGATTATGAGGAAACATATGCTCTAGTAGCAAGATTGGAAGCTATACGAGTACTCTTAGCCTTTGCGTGCATCAAGGGATTCAAATTATATCAAATGGATGTGAAAAGTGCTTTCTTAAATGGGTACATCAAGGAGGAAGTTTATGTAGAACAACCTCCAGGTTTTGAAGATGTATCCAAACCAAATCATGTTTTCAAACTAAAAAAGGCCCTATATGGTTTGAAGCAAGCTCCTAGAGCCTGGTACGAAAGGTTAAGCAAATTTCTCATCGAATTTGGTTTTACTCGAGGAAAAGTCGATACAACCTTATTTATAAAACGAAAACTAAATGAGATTTTGGTAGTTCAAATTTATGTTGATAATATTATATTCGGTGCTACTAATGATTCTCTGTGTAAAGAATTCTCTGAGATTATGCAGGGAGAATTTGAAATGTCTTTAATGGGAGAATTAACATTCTTTCTGGGTTTACAAATTAAACAAAGAAAGAATGGAATATTCATATCACAGACTAAATACTTAAAAGAATTGCTGAAGAAGTTTGGATTGGATGAAGCTAATGGTGCAGATACACCTATGAGCTTAACGATACTTATGGATGCTGATGAAAAAGGAGTTGATTTCAATATAACTCAATATCGAGGAATGATTGGATCATTACTCTATCTCACAGCTAGTAGACCTGATATTCAGTTCAGTGTTGGTTTATGTGCAAGATTTCAGTCATGCCCTAAAGTATCACATGCTGAATTAGTGAAAAGAATTTTCAGATATCTGGCAGACTCAAAAGAGCTGGTATATGGTACCCCAAAAGAGTAACGAAATATCTAGTTGCCTATTCTGATTCTGATCATGGTGGTTATAAAACAGATAGGAAGAGCACAAGTGGGTAATGTCAATTCCTTGGAGGTGCAGTTGTTTCTTGGTTCAGTAAGAAACAAACTACAGTATCATTATCTTCATCGGAAGCAGAATATATAGCAGCCTCAAGCTGTTGTGCATAAGTACTATGGCTAAAACAGCAACTTCAGGATCTTGGCATATATCTTAAAGAAATTCCTATTTACTGTGACAACACCAGTACAATAAGTTTGGCAAAAAATCATGTACTGCATTCAAGGACCAAGCATATTGATGTGAGACATCATTTCATTAGAGATCATATTCAGAAAAAGGATGTCAAGGTGTTATTCATACCTACACATTTGCAATTAGCTGATATTTTTACCAAACCTCTTGCACGAGAACAATTCATGTATATACGAAGGGAATTGGGAATAGTAAATCCCAATGAATTGTAAGTTGTTTAATTTTTATAAATGTTGATTTCTTAATGTTTTGATGATCCCATAACTAACTTAAGCATCGGAGTATCTATAAAGTTGTTTTGCAGGATGCTTTGTAATATCTTCAAATAACAGAGAGGAAAACACTCGGGTGATGATAAAAGACCAACTCAAGTGAATGAACAGTGAAATATTGCAACCACAGGTAAATTAAGTAATTAGATTGATGATATTGTCACAGGTAAGTCACATAAGTGTTTTAATTAATAATCTTGCAGTTACAGCGTGATTTCAGATTCTATGAAGTGATTTTGGACTTCACTCGAGTGATTTTTATATTTCACTCGAGTGAATGTTAAAAACCTGGTTATATCAGTTTTTCTCTCAAGCGACTGTTCACTTCACTTCGTCCGTTCATTTTCACTCTCACAAATTCTCTCAATCTCTCTGAAATCTCCTGAACCCAGAAACCCAAATCCTCATAGTTCTACTTCACCGATAAAACCCATCTCCCAAGTTCCTCCTTGTCGCTCTCTCTTCTCTCATTTTCCGACAGCGCCCGTTCGTGTTTCTCGCAAAATCCCGTTATCGTTCATTTCTCAGTTCCTGACAGTACCAATGGAGAGAACCAAAAGACCCGGTCAATCTCCTCCATCCTCTCCACCTTCTAAGAGGCCGAAAGCTTCATCTGAACAAGAACCCAATCCAACCATTCACAAACCCAAAGGGATTCGCATTGAAGAACCAACGGGGATGACTACCCGATCTCATACAAGCTTGAAAGGCAAAGGGAATGAGAAACAACGAGAAGCAGACATTCAAGAATCTACATTGGAGAGGAAAATTACCCGTGCTGTCAATATCTTAGCTGCTTTAGTTCCTCAGAAATCACGGTATGCGTCTCAAGCTTATGGTAGTCGGTTTTCTGAGTCTTTGGCTGAAGAAACCACTGAAATCCTTGAACCTCCTCCTGGGTTTAACACGGGTAACCTAAGAATTTTAAATACCATTGTGTTTGCCTCACATTTTGCTAAGAGAGATTTCTGTCCTGTTGTCTGGGTAGACTTGGAAGAGCTGAAAAAGAAATTTCATATTGATTTGACTCCCTATTTGAAACAATATGAACCATGGTTGAAACTGAGAATATCCTATAATCCCTTGGTTGTTAAATATTTTTACTGTAACATGAAGATTGCGGATGTAAAAGATAGCCATGGAAACACCATTGTTGAGAGGATTGAAACAAATGTGAGAGATCAAAAGGTCCTACTTTTTGGAGATCTCATTAACACCTACCTAGGGATAGAGGATGTACCTATGAAACCCCCACGAGTCTTTAATATTCATGAGCTGGTTGACATTTTTAGACCAGGACAGCCTGGTGTGCCTCTACCCACTTCCCCAGCAGCTCTCACCAATGACCAAAGAGCCTTATTCTATATTTATTCCCGTAGCATGGTTAACAAGGCAAAGAACTTCACTCATATCACGGGGAAGGACCTTCAAATGATGGCATCTCTTATGACCAGAGAAAGAAGAAATGTGGGTGAGCTTATTTTCTAAGAAATGAAGAGGTTCAGGTTTCACTCCTCCAGGTCTACTACAATTCCCTATCCTCAGCTTGTGTCCTATATTCTCTCCATGCACAATATTTGGCACTTGACACCTGAGGGAGACATAGTGAGGATTCCTAAGTTTGAGAAGATTCACCTCACTCGGATGGGAATCACTATTCCAGCTGGAGCTTCTTCACAGCCTCAGAGACATCATTCACCACCTCCTGAGGCAAGCCAGAGAGATCATCATACTAAGAGGATGGATCCTTCACCTTCCAAGATGGATGAGGCTCAGTCTTCCAGAGTAGTATCTCATAGTCCTTCATTCACTCAGGCTGCTCTTCAGACATATATTCAGGATGCCATCCAGTCTGCTGTTACTCAGTTGAAGAAGTCTAACGCTCAACTGATTGATCAAGTCAACGATCAAGTTACAGTGTTAGTAGTGGCAGTAAATCACAACTTCAATTTACTTTTTGAGCGCCAGACAGAGCAGACACAGAGGATTCAGAGGATTGAGGATGCACTCAGGTCTCACCTTCATATTCCCTTCCCTGACTTACCACCTACCACCTCACATGTACCTCCTCCATCAGATTCTCCACTTCCAGATCCTTCACTTTTTGATCCTCCTATCATTCCTTCAGACACTCCTCCTGCACCTCCCACATCTTTTATCTCTGACCCTATTCCTGCTGGTGATATTCCACAGGTTAATCCCATCCTCCAGACTCCATCAGCTTTATCACATCATACCTCTTCCAGCTCTCATACTGAGGAGATTGTAGTTGAGGATGCTACTACAGAGGTTATATGACCTACTCTTTCCACTTCCACCACTCCACTTGAGTCTTCTTCTACTACCTTTTCCTTCCAGTCTCCTGCCCAGCTTTCTATCATTCCATATGTTCCACCTGTCTCCTTCTTTGTTCCTTCATCTACTCAGGCCTCTACGCCTTTTACCTCTCCTTTATATGATACCAAAAAGGGGGAGAAGAACTGATATGATCATTATGTATTTTTTTTAGCATGTAGTCTCAGTATGTTTTCAAAACTAACATGTACTTGTTCAAAGATTCTAATCTAATGAGAATTTAGTCTTAATGCATTTGTGCTTATGTTTGCAGCTGCCAAAATGATATCATGAAAAGCAAGTTATACTTCATATGTGCATGTTTAACTTCTGTTTATAATGGTTTTTGAACCTTGAACTATCATCTTTTATTTTCTATATAAGGTCAAAAACTCTTAATCTTTAAAACAACTCCTTTTAGTCCTCACTAGTCAAGTTGTTGCAAAATTCTTGAAAAAGATCAAGTAAAGTTTGTTAGAAAATCAAAATTTTGAACATGATCATATAATATGTTTTGTCATCATCAAAAAGGGGGAGAATGTTAGATTTCATGTTTTGATGATAACAAATCATGTTTTGGAAGTCCATGGATGTTATATCAGCAAAGGAAGTGATAAAAGTGATCTGAGGAAGATCACTCGAGTGATTTGGACAATCACTCGAGTGATAATCAAGATCACTCGAGCGATCCTTAAAATTACTCGAGTGATAAGTAAGATTACTCGAGTGATCCTTAAAATCACTCGAGTGATCCTTAAAATCACTCGAGTGATCATTAAAATCACTTGAGTGATCCGGTAAATAATCAGATCACTCGAGTGATATCAGATATCACTCGAGTGATGCGCCAGATCACTCCCAGTGATTGAAAAATCATTGCAAGAAAATTTCACTGTTTCAGATTTCACTTCCAGTGACTGTGAATCACTCGAGTGATATGTCATATTTGCCAAATCACTTCCAGTGAATCTGAAAACACTGGAAGAAATATTCACTGTTTTGAAAATCACTTCCAGTGAATTCCAGATCACTCGAGTGATACCTGAAAACTTCCAAATCACTTCCAGTGGAATAGATATCACTGCAAGAATATTTTACTGTTTGCAAAATCACTTCCAGTGATCTTGAATCACTCGAGTGATGTAGTATTTTTGCTGAATCACTTCCAGTGGATTGAAAATCACTGCAAGAAGAAATCACTATTTACAAAATCACTTCCAGTGATTCCAAATTCACTCGAGTGGAATATGAAAATCTCATGTTCACTTCCAGTGAGTCTGTAATCACTCTAAGAAGATTTTAATGTTTTCCAAATCACTTCCAGTGATATCATATTCACTCCAGTAATGTTCCTATTGCTAGTAACATTCTCAAACAATCACTGTGAACCACTTGCAAACAACTCTCATGGAAATCAACAGATTTTGTTAGTTAAACTTGGTTATTGATAATTATTACTAATTACTCCAGATTACTATCAAAATCATATGGCATATTATTTCAATACTCAGTTGCTGGAATCCATCTCTAGTGAAGGCAAGATCACTCCCGATGGTTTACTTGATTTTCAGAAAACACTTCCAGTGAATCATATTACTCTGATGATATTCAAATATTTTCTAACGGTAATGTTCTCGAAGTGTATTACAGCTGTACTTCACCATCACGCACATGACAAGTAACTGAACTCTCCATTCAAACGACAACTATTCATGGGCGGCAGCAAAATTCATAAGTAACGGAAGACAAATGCTGTTACATTTGTCAGAAGCATCTTTGAATCAACGGAAAAATTTACAACGGTCTTCAAAGCCTCTAATATATATGTCCAGCCATTCGAAAAATATTAGTACGAAGAAAAACGCTTGAATACATTGCAAACAATACTTTCACAAGTGCTCATTCATATTTCAATTTTTATCTATATCCTCTGTGAGAGAGATTTGTTAGCCATACGCATTTATTTCCAATAGTGATAACTTAAGGTTGAGGAACCTTAAGTTGGGATTTAAGATTACCTTGTGTAAGGGGGAGCAAGTGATCAGAAGAACTTGCTGGTTGTACTGTGGTGCCAAGAACCCACTGAATCTTGGAAGATATAGTAAAAGGCTCAGAAGGATTTCTGAGGACTGGACGTAGGTCAAGTGGTTGAGACCGAACCAGTATAAACCTCTGTGTGAACCTTGGTGATATCTCTTCCTTTTTATTACTGTGCCTTAAAGTTTTATAAATTGCATTTAAATTTCTGATTATTTGGTAATCACCCAATTCACCCCCCCTCTTGGGTGAAAAGCTTGTTCTAACAGCAATGTTTTCTTCTGCTTACACTATTGTAAGTCTTACAAGCAGCATCGTTCTCTCCTGGTTGTACCTTGTAAGTCTTAAAAGTAGAAAGTCCTCTAAGGAAACTCTCTCTACAGCTTCTCCCGTAAGGAAACTCTACTCTCTCAAGGTCCCTTTACCTTGAGATGAAGATTACAATGAAAGTGTTTATAAAACTCTTTTACAGAGCAGACTACTACAAAAGATGCTTTTAGTAATACACCTCTAATGACAGTTCTTCAAAGAAACGCCATAGATAATTGTTTATCTTTAAAAAAAATTAGAATCTACAGCGTTTCCTATTATAAGTGTTATAGCTTAGTGTTAGCCTTATATAGAACTTTTTAAAAAAAATTCCATAAAAGACTTTCTATTTTTGAAAAAAAATTAAGAGCTAGCTACGGTACTTTGTAACAAAGCATCATAGCTATCATTAAACCTAAGATGACACTTCCCCAGGGAAGCGCCTTCTAAGGTTTTAACATTATTTTTTTAAAATTTTAGTTACATTATGTATTTTTAATTTATTAGTCACGTTTAAGTTTTTTTCTTTTTTTTAGTCACATCACTTTATCTGATTTAGCTTTATCTATTTATTCTCAAGTTTTACATTATTTCATAATACATTACCAATAAGCCGTTTATGAGTCAAAGTTTAATGTTTCAAATTATGATATGATGCAACAACAAAAAAACCATATTGATTTTGGATTGGTTATATCTAATAATTATCTTCAAAGATATAATTTGAAATAGACTGTTAATTATGAAGTAAAATTAAACAAAGTAAAAACTAAAAAAATTATATTAAGTATATATAAATATAAATCCAAATTTTTTATATATTGTTTTATAATATTTGAAGAGATCTAAACAAACAATTTATCTAAAAACCATAACAAAATTTTTTATCCCTAAAACCAAATTAATCGGTCTTATTAGGAAATCTAGAGAGATGAAGCATTAAAAAAAAGCATGTTTGGTTGCTTTTGAAAAAATGTATTAAAAAATAGAAAATATTTGACTTTGGGTGGCGCTTTAACGTAAAGTTCCTTAGAAACCTTAGGCGGTGCTTTAACATAGTCAAATCTTTTCTATTTTTTAATGCATTTTAAAAGCAACCTTACATGCTTTTTTTAATGCTTCATCTCTCTAAAATCCAAGGTACCTTTTAATTTTTTTTATTTTTAAAAAATTGGTCTTTCCTCCTACTTGTAGTCATGTACTGTCTTTTTTTTAAAGCATGGTCTTGTATTATTATAAATTCATTTGGAGAAACGGAAGATCCATTTTTTGATTTTTTTCCATCTTCTCCTGTGCCCTTCATCTCCTTATTTCACAGAGATCTCATTTGGTCCCTTCGATTGGTCTACTACCTTTCTTTATTGATTGTCTCCATTCTATTTGATGGTGTCAAGCAGAAGCTTCCTTAATCCCCCACTTTTTTTTGTTTATTCTTATCTCCTCATCTACACATTTCTTCAACATTTGGTCACCATTTTGGTTGCAGTATAAAGCTTCATGTGTTACGTGTTGTTTTCTACTTGTGTCTCCTCCTACAGAAGCATCTTTGCTTATAAGTAGTTTTTTTCCTCTAACATTTGGTCTATACTTTTTTTTACTTAAAATTTGTCCTGAATCTGAATCTTATATGTGTAAAACGTGTATGGCTCATGTTTGAGCAACTTAAATGCTGGAGTTCTTATGAATGGTATTTAATAACGTGCTGGAGTTCTTAATTAAATGGTCAAATGATTTAAAGAAACTATAAAAAAAAAGGGTAAGATATGAGCATATGAGAAAGAAAAGGAAAAGGGATGGAAAATGAAATCTTTCTAGTGATGATAGTATGATACAGATCCATAGAAAGTGAGAAAAAGCCTTAAGATGTGAGTAGATTAGAAGAGTATGTGATTTAGAGAGAGTGAGAGAGAGCATACTTACCTTGCTGCAACAACCATAGAGAGAGACAAAAGAGAGAATGTTGAGATTAAAGTAGACAGAGAAACTAATGTTGGATATGATACATACAATTACTTTTAGTTGTACATACAATTGTGTTGTAATTAGATACATTTAATACTCATTTTATGAATTAGTTATGCATTATTTAATTCTGATTTAGTTTTCTTTTTTTACTAGTGATTGTATTATAAATTGCTGTGGATTTGAATTAGCATAGGTTTAGGAAAAGGATATAATTATGGAAAACAAAATAAAAAAAATTACCACCTCTTATGCCGCTTCCTTGGGAAAGTGGCATAGGATGTTTATAACCTCCTATGATGCTTCCCCACAAAAGCACCATAGGAGGTATATTTAAAACAAAAAATAAAATAAAAAGCGCTAGCACTTTTAGAAATTCAAGAAACGCTGTAGGTTACTTTTATGGCGTTGAAAGTTGAAATGCTTTCTAAATGTCATAATGTTTATAAAAATAAGCGTCATTTATGGTGTTTTTTGTAGTGGTGAGATAAGATAATCACTAATGTATAAAATATGAATACAATCGAGTTCAAAGACTAGTATAAATTGTAGGCTCTTTCGTGTGTGTTCGCTTCTATCTCAGTTTGTCTTTGGAAACTCTTTATATCGTTGTTCTAGAGATGAACATTATAGAGTATCCATTTTTGAGTGAGATATGCATTTGAATTCTTTACACAGGCTATCAAGGCATGTAGAATTACTCGTGGTGTTTTTTGGCCCATGTGCAGTGATAGCTAACTCATATCATTGTGTCCGCTATTTTTTACTTTTTTATTCGTTTTGCTAATTTGAACATTGAAGATCTGTCTCACACTTGTAACAAACATTAAAAAATGTCTAAGAATGATAATAAGTGAAAATACAAGGATTGGATAACATATAAACATATTCGGATTGATAATTGAAGTTTACTTAGCTTCTGTCAACATATGAACTCGAGTTCATCATACCAAACTTGAGTGCATAGTAGAACTTCAATGTCTCTAGGTAGTCTCGGCTAGAAACATGTAAGAGTGCAATCTCAAACTCGAGTGTAAAAGCTATAAGAACTCGAGTGCTATTATATGAACTCGAGTGCACTATGTGTTTTCATGTTTTTGCAAAACTTTCTAGTTGAAACTCTCGGGAGTGCATTTTTGGACTCGAGTGCAAATCTCCACAGAACTCGAGTGTGTCTTGTTAAACTCGAGTGCTTCATGCTATCCTTGATTCTAAAATGTTTCTAACCAAAACTCTCAAGAGTTCAAAATTGGAGCTTGAGTGTATGTGGGGTCAGAACTTGAGTTTACATAGTAGAACTCCTAATCACAAGTCTTCTCGGGTACAAACTCTCATGCTTGAACTCTCTGAACTTGAGTGTGTTATTGAAAACTCGAGTTCACTTCTTATGCTTCACAACTTCTAATCTCTTAGGTACAAACTCTTTACCCAGAACTCTCAAGACTTGAGTGTAGGACTTCACAGAACGTGAGTGCTTTTCTTTAAACTCGAGTGCAACACTTGTTCCACAGCATCAAGACTTTCTGGTATAAACTCTCATGTCAGAACTCTTAGTACTCGAGTACAAAGCCTTTCAAGACTCAAGTGTATTATTCTAAAATCGAGTGCAATGGTTCTTGACATATACGTAATTCAAATATCAGTTAAGTCTCAACAGAATTTTCACAGTGATATGATTGCTAAACTCGAGTGTAATTCCAATAACTAGAGTGCATTACTGCTTTCTTAGTTTATCTCAAAGTGTGATAGTACAATGCTTTGTTTGGAAAAATTAACAACTTGTGCTTGATTAAACGTAGTCATTTCTCTGTAAAACACTTCATCACTATTTTGTTATCATCAAAACATGGATTCTAACATTCTCCCCCTTTTTGATAATGACAAAACCTTAGTGATGGATTTGTGATTTTTAAAATTCGTTTAACTTCAAGTTTAAGTTTCAAATACATAAACATAAAGTAGTAATGACTTTATTTTGAATTTTAGGTTATTGATAACCACTTTGGTTATTTTCCTCTTTAATGTTGCAATAAACCAAGTTGAACTTATTGAACTTTGTGTTTTGTAAAAATTCAACATCAAACTTAAGTGAGCGATTTAATGGTTTAAAGGTCATATAGTAACTTGCGAAATATAGAATTCAAGAATAAAAGTGCACAAACACTAATGTTATTGAATAAAAAAGACACCATACAAGAAGTGCCATAATTGAAGTGCTACAAATTCTTGAGACTCCCCCTTAAACACTAAAACTCAAAGAACTCCCTCTTAAACTAGCACAGAGAGATCAAATGCCATCACTCCTTCTTCTCCCCCTTTTTGTCATCATCCACAGAAGGAGGGATAAGAAATGAAATGTCCGATGACACTAATGGAGAACAAAGTGCTAGTATAGTAGATAGATGAATGGGTGCTAGTGTAAAAGGTGGTGATGATAGTTGAATAGAAGTAGGGTATATCTCAGGAGTGTCAATAGTGATATCCACATGAGTAGAGGTAAGAGGGTCAGTATATGTAAACAAAATATTGGGGGTCCTCTGGAGTGGGAGTGGTGGTAAAAGGTAGAACTGATGTAGATGGGCCGAGAATATCATGAGTTTCCCGAAGAAGTGCATCCAAGTCATTTAGTCTCTAAGAATGTTCTACCTGAGTGTCGATGATAATCTTGAAATTATGATTAGTCTTGCTAACCAGTTAGCCTACCTACTGTTCCATCTTATTGATTAACCCCTCAAATTGACCCTTCAGTTGCTAATATTGCTGAAGCATTTTAGTTCTAAGACCATCAACAGCCTTGGTGATCAACTCCCTTATATAATTCTGAATGGATGCTCCAAGAAAGGAAGGAGATAGAGATCTTCTTCTTGCAGAAACTGAGCCTCATCAGCGTTAGCAAAAGAAGAAGGTCTCTTCTCTGTCTCTAAAAGCAATGAAATACCCATCCGATGCATTTGAGTAATTCCAAATAGTAGGATTCTTACATTTTCATCTTTATCAAGATACCAAATTTTATTGTACCTAAGGATGAGGGAGACAATCTGAGATAAGGGAATTTAAGTTTTCAGGGTGGAGGATATTAGATATGATTAGTTTTGATGTTGTCAAATATAAATGCCAAATAATAAGAGCAAAATTTTTTCATAATAGCATAACATATTTATCTCTTACATTGACTAACTACTATGTCTAATGAGAAATATTTTGTAGATTAGTCAAGCAAATAATGAGAAAGATTGAAGATAGTCAAGGAAAATGAAGGAGCTATCTAATTGGGTTATGGAGAATGATCATCAAGAGAAAAATTAAGAAGAAAGAGATAAACTTGGAAGAACTAATGGGTATATCAAGAATCAAGCTCATAGAAGTGATTTTGGAGGTTTATATAGTCAACTGGATGTTGGAATGGGTCAATACGAAGCTAAAATGACTTATACGGAAGTTATGACACCTCTATAGTTGATCACTTGAGTGGTAGGCTATTGTTACATTTTGAAGGTGATCACTTAAGTGATCACTTTGTTGACCTCTGTTTTCTAACACACATCTGATTGAGCTGAAACTAGTAACATATAAAGCTAGACTCACAACCTGTCAACTTGAAACTAGAATCAATGTAAAAGGAGTTTGGATGAAGGAGATATAAGTATTGAAAGTTGAACTTGAAATCACTGTCATTTTCAAGATATGGTTATGTATTTTAGACATATCTCCTAAACTACATGTCCAAATGAGATGAAACTGGTGGCTTATGAAACTAGACTTAAAGAGATTTCCATTGATGAATAATATGAAAAATTTAGAGTTATATTCAAAGTGGTATGCCTTCTAGAAGTTGATGCTAAAAAATACATACGCTATCAATACTCGCTAGATCATAACTTGAAGAATACAAAGAGTTTGGAGCGGATTCTTTTTACATTGGAATGTAGATGATAAGATCTTTTGATAATAAATCATTTTACCATATTTAGAGTCAAAATAAGAAGATCACTCGAGTGATGTAGTTAGAAAAGTCATCAGAACTCTCTGCCAAGTTTTAAAACATATCACTCAAGTGACCATTTGAGTGATGGTAATGGATCACTCGAGTGATAAGGTAAGATTGCTTTAAAATTCATGAAAAGACTCTCTACCAAGTTTTTCACCAGATTACTCAGGTGAGCACTCGAGTGATAGACATGGTTCACTTGAGTGAGCACTCGAGTGATACACTATACAAAGAGTCATTCTTCTTCAAATTACTCTCTGGAAGAAATCATAAGGGATCACTCGAGTGATGACCCTTGATCACTCGAGTGATGAGACTGAATTGCATGATAATCATCTGTTGTTTATTAATTTATTATTTATATAACTAACCCTTCACTGCATTAGTATTCTAAGTATAATTTTAGGAATTTAATGAAGGAATCATGCAATGAGAAGAAAGAGAGACTTTACGAACGTAGTGCACTGAACGTGGAACAGTTATTTTTTGAAATGAGGAAAATGATCAGGACAAGCAGTGCATCTCTGAAGGATATATTATAATACTTACAACGACTATCATGACTTAACTATAAATTTGGAAGATTTCAAAGAAGAGAGTAAGCAAAGAGAACATAACTACGACAACATAAGTTATTTGTCTTAACCACTCTCTATTCTTATCAATTTTCTGTATCATTTATCTTTGAGAGTATAATCATTTGTATTGTACTTCAGTAATCATTTTACTAACTCTGTGAAGAGAGTTTGTAAACACTCCATCTGTACTTCTGTATTAATCTCAAGGTAGAGGGACATTGAGAGGTTGATTACTTTACGGGGGAAGCTGAAGAGAGAATCACTAATAAGACTTTTTGCTCGTAAGACTAACAAGGTACAAGGAGTAGAGAGCATTGCTACCCATAAGACTTACAGTAGTGTAAACAGGAGAGAACGTGGCTGTTTTTAATACTGCATGGGTAAGCAAGAGAGAAAGGTTTTCGGGATTGCTCTGCTCGTAAGACTTTCCGTAAGGATGAGTAACTTGATAGTAGGCTTTACAAGTGCCCGGCTAAACTTATGGGTTTGTAGAGGATTTTCTTGTGCCTGGTTAAATAAGAAGATAATGGATTGGAAATCTCAGGAAGAGATTGGATATTGAATGTAGGTCATCGTGAATTTGACCGAACCAGAATAAATCACAGTTTTCATCTTCTCTTCCCTAAGCTCTTATATTTCTAGTATATACGCTTATGTTTATACTTCCATATATACTTAGTTAATAAGTTGCAAATAGATTTTAAAAGATCCTAATTTCTTATCTTACACCTAATTCACCCCCTCTTGGGTGTCAACCAGTTTTAACAGAGGAGAAGCAGAATAGCCTCATTTCTTGAAATATCATCTCTCTTACATTCCTCTGCTAACCAAACAATAAAGATGCCATCATGTAGTAGTTTTTATGGGCAAAGTATGTGAAGTTCTTGGATTTATTTACAATACTTCTAGTGTAGATATAAAACAAAATTCGCTGAATGGTAGGCATTTAGACAGGCTTTAAGTTCAATGGTCCTACATTCTCACCAGATCTCAAAAGAAGATGAACTTGGGTAAGAGTAAATTTAGTAGTAGGCTCAGGAGGTGGATTGGTATAGCCAAGGATGTGGTTTATAATGGTTGGGGTAATCCTGATGGTTTGGCCATGAACGGTGGTCTCAATACCTTCTTTTATCAATTCACCAGTTTGTGATATTATGTTTTTCACGGTCATATTGCAATAAAAATTTCTCACAACACTACGTAAATATAATAGATGACTATTAAGCCAAGGTTCATAGAAATTCAGGTATTCTCTCAAGTCAATATGATATTGTATATATAGGTGGCTCAAATCAACATAGATAATAGGACAAAACTTTCTATTGGAAAATTCATGGTTGTATACATTTTTGTCCAGTAGTTTCGGTGCAGAGGTATTAAATCCTTCTTGTGCCTCAGTTTCTTCTTCTTCTTCGAGTGTCTGAGATGTAGAGGGTGCAAAAGAATATGCAAGTTTATGAGACTTTGATGGACCAGCCTTTAGTGTATAACTACTTGCTTCGGTTGTAAACTTGCTTACTAAGGCTTCAAGCTTGGATTATCTTATTACTTCCCAAAGTATTCTGACCTCTCCACTATCTATGGAAGATGTATGAGATGCCTCTTTCACAGTTGCTTTACCTCTTCCTTTCACTTCTTTGGTTTTTGATCTTGTAGCTATCGATTCTTTGATGGAAAGAACTTTGGACTTTTTGGTTGGAAGTTTAAAGGCTTTTGTCTTTGGCTTTGGATGAATCTTCCTCTTAGATATGACTTTTGGTAGTGGAGTTAGAGTTGAAGATTTAGTTGGGGTCAGAGTTGTCGAACGCATCAGTGACTTGACAAAGTCTGAGATAGATGAGAAAGATTGAGAAGGAGAGGAAGTGTGTTCTTGAAGATGCTTACTTCTCACCATTTTGGATGAAAGAAAAATGCTTAGAAGATTAAAGAACAAAGATTACCGAAATTTGAAATGTTGAAGGAAAAAGATAAGTAAGAGGGACTCAAGGCTCAGCGGTGGAGATATATAGTAGCAATATGTCATTTGCCATGTTAGAAAGGTTGCAACGGATGATTTAAGTCAATGAAAGTTCCGTTTAGGAGTTTAATTGACAGAAATCTCAATGGGTCAGAGTAGAGAGTGAAGAGACGTGTTCGAGTTTGAAGAACGAGTGTGACGATTGAACTCTCAAAACTGATATAAAAGTGATAATTGAATATTTATTACACTCATTTGTATCTCTTGATTAATAAATTTAGGTTGTTTAGTAATAAATAATGGCCTTTTATGCTTATTTGGGCTTTGAGTGTTTTATTGGATTTAACATATTTTAATAATAAAAATTCCAGATTTACAACCCTTCTCTATTTTGATCATAACTCTTGAACCAGATATTCGAATGATCTCATTCTTGTCTCATTTTTTAGATGATTCAGAGGGCAACAATTGATATACAAACTTAAAGGGAAGATTCGGACAAGAGGATAGTCAAAACTGTAGTCAATGTTATATGTATTTTTCTGGATTTTTATTGAGCCCAAATTTTGTAATGAAGCACCATTTATTATTAATTTCCGTTTTGGGCTGAACTGATGGGCTTTGACCCATGTGACAATTAGGTTTTTACTTTGGTTAGCTGAAACAAAAGGGCAGAACAAATTTTGGACATTTTTGGATTGAATCAGAAGTTCTTCATTCTCTGAAAAATGTTCTTCATGTTCTTCGCGTTCTTCGTCATTTTTCCAATTTTCCAGCCATGTCCGGCTAAATTTCTGTGATTGACCTATGGATTGAGGATTCACGTCTCCAATCAGAGGACATACTTAAACTGATAACATAACTCGTTTCTATTTACTCTAATCGGATTTGATTTCTGGAATAGTTCGAACGTTTATTTTAATATTCGGATTGGTATATCCCAAGGACACAATTCGAATCGGGTTACAGTGATACTGTATGATCGCACAGTAGCAAGCCACGCATACGAACAGAACCTAGACGATCGTCTAGTCGAGGGATTTTCTGGACGAATACAGAGATTTCGGTTCATCCAGAACCAATCATGAGTTCGTTATAATCTTCGTCCAATGATGGTAGGGAACTATGAATCCCAATTCTAGGTCAGTCGTTTTAATCTATTTTTTCTAGTTCATTTTCAATTTCGGTCTTTAATCTGAGTTTATTGTTCATTAATAGTTTAATTGAACCCCCCAATCAATCATTGTTTCAAATGTTTTAGACTGCATGTAAATTCCGTGGGAAACGATCCAGGTTCTCTGTACTGCAAATTCTCATTGAAACTGGTTATTTTGCGAGAACTCGACAATTCTCGATCAAAAAGCCTCGACACTCGAGTTCTTCACATAGAACTCAAGTTCATCTGCACTCGAGTTTGGAATACCAAACTTGAGTTCTATAATTAACTTATATACTAACCCAGCGTACCTAGCTTGAGTATGCCTTGTTGATACTTAAGTTAGTTTCCAATTTCTTGTTTCCTTGTACTCAAGTCTTCTAAGGTCACTTGAGTAAGCCAAGCTTCCATTTTCACCTATTCTCTAGTTTTACATTGAAATTTTATATGTGAACTCAAGTTTGCTACATGTTCGCGCATGAAATTCCTCAAGTGCATTATTTATTTATCTATGCAGATTTAAATAAAAATTAATATAATTAAATTTATTCTGCTTCAGCCCAAATGATCCCCCATCATTAATATATTTAGTTAAGATAAAATAATATTTAATAACCACATGGGCAAAAACAATTAAATAAAAAAGTTTAGTAAACGTTTTCAAGATTTAAAATAAAAAATAATAATAATAAGAACAACACTTTTTCTTTCCTGGTCAACGGACACTTTTTTTCTTTTTAGTGAAAACTGAAAAGCCAACGGACACTTTTTTTTCCCATTTATTTACTTTCTATTAAGATATCTTTTACGATCTGTCTAATCCTTAACCATCCCTATCATCGCATAAACCTCAAACGCATCGTTTTGTTATTATTATTATTATTCTTTGTTAATGATTTTCCTCTTAAAAAAGTACTCTACCATCAAATTAATATATGGCCAGAAATATGTATTAATTAAAATGTTTATAAATCCCAATAGAGTTTGCATCTAAAGAGATACTCCCTCCGTCACTTATTATAAGTTTTAAACTAGTGATTGAGTGTGTCTCATAATATAAGCTTCATTTTATATTTGTCTAAGCATTTATTATATTTTCTTCCAACTTTACCCTTTGTTGATTGTATATATTTATTGCATTTATTATCTCTTAATTATCATCTATACACATAAGAGTGTAGTTGGAAAATGATACATATATATTGTTGTTAACTAATTTTAACTGTTTTTTTCATTAATGCAAATTGATTATTTGAAACTTATAATAAGAAAGTCGGGGTAGGGGTGTCCAAAAACCAGACCAGAACTAGGATCCCCCAATCCCAGTTCTCGGTCCTTGTTTTTGGTCGAGATGCATATTGCATCCCGATCCCGATCTTGGGACAAGACTAGGAATTCTTGTTTTTTTAAAAAAAATTAAATTTAAAATATATTATATATTAGTTAAATTTTTCATAATCTAGTGTTTAAAGTGATCATTTAACACCTAACAATGCTATAATAATCACACATATTGATTTAGAATTAAATAATAGCATTTTATTATTATTATCACATTCATCATCTTCATTATTATCCTTATACATTATATAGTTAAGATTAATAGCACGATATATATAGTTTAGCTCCAACTAAAGATGTGATACACATCTTATCAAATGATAACTTAATTTATGGAGTAAAAAATATAAAAATAAAAAGGATAACTTAATGTATAAGGTAAAAAATTAAAAAAAAAGGGGACCGGGGGTGATCTCGGTCCTAGTCTTGACTAGGACGAGAAATTCCCTGAATCAAAATGTCCAAAACCGGGATACTTTAAACACCCCTAAGTCGGGAAGTACATAAACTTCACATACCCCCAATCATATTCCAATCATTTGCAGCATGTTAATTAGTGACACAGATTCATCAAGTTAATAAAAAAATACAAAACAATATCTCAACTAAATACTAATATAAAGTGGACCAAACAAATTTTATATTTTATTAATTGGTAGGGAAAAGATAATTCACAAATGTTTATGATCTCTCTTTCAAAAGAACACATGATTATCTTTCAAGTCTTCCACACTCACTATAACACTAGAGTACTGAACCAACGACATAAAACAAATGATGAACCAACTAATAATTTGCAAACACAAAACTTGGTGCCGAACCACTTATTCACTTATTGAACTATATATATATATATATATATATATATATATATATATATATATATATATATATATAGTGAGAGATTAAGGGATTGAATCTCAACTATAGTGGACAGCATCAAGCTTAATTGGGAGCAAAGCCCTTCTTCAAAGTTTGAATGGTGGCAACATCAGTCTTGAAGGCTAAAGCCAAGACATTATCATCAATGGTGGAATTAAACAACGTATTGGGGATATATAAACACTATGCCTGTATTGGCACTATCAAAAGTAGAAAGAGCCATAATTGTGTGATTATTCAACAACATTGTGTTGGAAGTGAACAAATCCCTTTGGCTTATTAATATGAAATTCTAAAAAAAAATTATCGGACTGGACCGATTTACCGGCAGGTCCGGTCTGGGTTTAAAAACCCTACTCCATTCTTTGATGTCATATCCCTGAGTGCCTCCCAATCCTAAAGCTTTGAGGGTATCTCACCTTACATGTCTGGCTGAAGAATTCCCTGAGCAATACAAAAATAATTCAAGACACTTGAAACTTGATAACAACTTTCTATCAAATTATGTATGGTTATCACTCGTGATGTTTTCTCTAAGGTAGGAGGGAAGGGAGGGGAGGAAAAATTTTGATGAGTTAGATTTTAAAAAATTGGAAAAGTGGGGTTATAAAATTTTAATAAAGATAAGATGTAATATAAAAAATAAGAAAAATTAACAAAAAACTTCTAACCCCACTTCTTCAATTTTTTTAAATCAAAGTCATAAAAAATTTTCATTCCCTCACTTCCCCTCTAAATCCCTCATACCAAACAGCCCCTAAAATAAAAGGATTGAATACCTGGCTCACAGGACTCCCACTATATGTTTCATAGGGGCCTTCCTTTGCAAGCCAATTTAAAAGAAGTTTTTAAAGCATGATAATATATAGTTGCAAAAATCTCCTTGTTTAACTCCTGAGCCTGCATTCCACATCCAAGTAAAACTATCAAATCAAAGTACCTCTAACTTAAAGTGCAGCCAAAAACCCGCCACAAGAAAATGGATTACCTCTGGGGAATCCAATGCCATGCCGAGCAACATGAAAGTATCAGCAACACCTTGAACTCCTGTACCAATAGGTTTGTGACGCAGGTTTGATTTCCTTGTAGTTTCAATTGGATAGTAATTAACATCAATTATTTTATTAAGATTGGTCGTCACCACTGTTTATAGCCGGTCACAAGCCCAGGTAAAGGAGGAGGGTTGTGTTAGGCCCTGACAGCCAACGTAAAACCCTGTCAAATCTTTATGAACATGGATCAACGAAGAAATTGTGCTAATGCTAGGTCGTTGCCTGTAAGTAACGCGCTATATGGCTCGAGTACAGTGAGAAGTGAGCGAGAGCCGCTGCATCGTCGCCCGGATGTAGTGTCAAATGAGTAAGGGCTACCGCTTTCTTCTGAATGGAGGCGGCTAAAGAAGCTAGTTCATGAAAACAAGATCAGATTTGGCACTTGGAACATTCTTGGGACTTTGAGCGGCAAATCTTGGGAGGTGGTGGGAGTAATGAAGGATCGTAAGATTAATATCCTGTGTCTTCAGGAAATTAAATAGTCAGGAGAAAGGTCTAGAGAAATTAATGGTTTTAAGCTCTGGTACACAAGAAATGTTAATGGACAGAATGGTGTTGGTACCATTGCTGACAAGGAATGGAGGAAGAATGTGGTGGACGTTAAGAGGATTGAGGACAGAATTATTTCCTTAAGAATGATTGTTGGAAAGGATATTATTAACATTATCAGTGCGTATGCACCTTAAGTAGGGGCAAAAGTACATCTTAAGAAAAAATTCTGGGAAGATTTGGAGGGACTAATTCAGAGTATCCCACTAACTGAAATGATTTTTATTAGAGGAGATCTTAATGGACATGTTGGTAAGGAGGCAGGACCTCATGCAAGAGCGCATGGTGGTTTTGGATTTGGGTTGCTCAATAATGAAGGTCAATCTATTATTGATTTCTCCCTCGCATATGATCTCAAGATTGTCAACACTTGTTTTAAGAAGCGAGATGAGCATTTAATAACATACAAGAGTAGAGCCGCAAGGTCACAAATCGACTTTTTCTTGGTAAGGAATTCTGATAGACGATTTTGTACTAACTGTAAAGTGATCCCTGGGGATGGCGTGATAGCACAACATAGGGTTCTGGTCCTTGATGTGAATATTAAATATGTAAAACAAAAACACCAGCAAGTTTTAAACCCAAAGGTCAAGTGGTGGCAATTGAAAGAGGAAAAAAAGGAGATTTTTAAGAGAACTCTCTTGGAGGAGGGGGAGTGGGAGTTGCAAAGAAATTCTAATATCATGTGGGAGAATATGTCTAAAAAGGTCCAGCAGGTTGCTAAAGTAATTCTGGGAGAATCAAAAGGTCTTGGTCGACAAGATAAGGAGACTTGATGGTGGGATGAGACTGTTCAAGAGAAAACCAAGCATAAGAAAGATTGTTTTAAAGCCATACACTTATGTAATAATGCTGAAAATTGGGAAAAATATCGTATGGCTAATAGGGAGACTAAAAAGGTAGTGAGTGAAGCTCGTAATAAAGCATATGAAGAGTTTTATAAGGAGTTAGGGACAAAGGTAGGAGAGCGTAAGGTTTACAAGATCACAAAGAACAAGGAGAGAAAATCAAGAGACTTGGACCAAGTGAGGTGTATAAAGGATGAAGAAGGAAAAGTTTTGGTTACTGATGGAGATATTAAGGATAGGTGGGAAGCCTAATTTTATAAGTTGTTTAATGATGGTGGAGAAGGATCGCATTGTGACTTGGAAGATTTGACAACTCGAGAAGGTAACCTCAATTTTTTATTTTATCGCAGGATTCGAATTGGCGAGGTTAAAGAAGCTCTTAAGAAGATGGAAACTGGTAAAGCTGTCGAACCTGATGGTATTCCAATTGAAGTTTGGAAATGTTTGGGTGAGAAGGGTGTGTCGTGGCTCACAAAATTATTTAATGAGATCTTACGAACCAAGAAAATGCTAGATGAGTGGAGGAAAAGTACTTTGGTTCCTATTTATAAGAATAAAGGGGATATTCAGAATTGCGCAAACTATAGAGGAATTAAGCTAATTAGCCATACAATGAAATTGTGGGAAAAAATGATTGAATATAGGTTGAGGTTGAAGACTGATGTTGCTGAAAACCAATTTGGATTCATGTCAGGAAGGCCTACAACAGAAGCAATTTATTTATTAAGGGGGATAATGGAAAAGTATAGGAGCAAAGGCAGAGATTTACACATGGTCTTCATTGATTTGGAGAAAGCTTATGACCGGGTGCCAAGAGATGTGCTTTGGAAAGCCTTGGAAAAAAAGAGGGTGAGGGTTGCATATATCAAAGCCATTCAAGATATGTATGAGGGGGTTACAACCAATGTTAGAACGCTTGGAGGTGTTACAAAGGACTTCCCTATAAGGATTGAATTACATCAGGGATCAGCTTTAAGTCCTTATTTGTTTAACGTAGTGATAGATGTCCTAATTGAACCTATAAAAGAGGAGATCCCTAAATGCATGATTTTTGCGGATGATATAGTGCTATTGGCTGAATCTAGGGAAGAAATTAACTCCAAACTTGAGATATGAAGACGGACTTTGGAATTAAGAGGTTTTCGTCTTAGTAGGAGCAAAACTGAATATATGCATTACAAATTTGATAAGAGACAAAGTCAAAGTGAAGTGGAAGTTAAATTGGGTGGGCAAGTCATCCCGCAAGTGACAAAATTTAGATATTTTGGATCAATTATACAACAAGATAGTGAGGTGGATGGAGACGTCAATCACAGAATTCAAGCCGGATGGTATAAATGGAGAAAAAGTACAGGAGTTATTTGTGATAGTAAGGTACCTAATAAGGTAAAAGGAAAATTATACCGCACTGCTAAAAGACCAGCAATGCTATATGGTAGTGAATGTTGGGCTTTAAAGGGATATTATGAACATAAAATGGGGGTAGCTGAGATGAGGATGTTAAGATGGATGTGTGGCCATACAAGAAAGGACAAGATTCGTAACACTCATATACGTGATCGTGTTAGAGTGTCCCCTATTGAAGAAAAAATGGTAGAAAATCGTTTGAGATGGTTTGGACATGTTCAGCGAATGCCATTAAGTGCTCCGGTGAGAAAGGTTGATCAAGCAGTATGGAGTCCTATCAAACGAGGTCAAGGAAGACCGAAACGTACGCTTAATGAGGTTATTGAGAGAGACCTTTTAATTAATAATATATCAAAATCTATGGTCTTTAATAGAGTACAATGGCGTCGTGCGATCCATGTAGCCGACCCCACCTAATGGGATAAAGGCTTTGTTGTTGTTGGTCGTCACCACTGCAGTAACCTGACATCAGCCAAAAGCCCATGCAACCGTTAAAAGTCATGTCAAAGACATGCCAGTACAAGAAAAGGTCATACCTTTTTTCTTTTTCATTTCTTTTGATGTTTACCACGAACAAGCACCCAGCTGGCTCAAGACACCATTAAATAATTCTAGGAAGACGTGATTTAGTTAACAGAAAATGGTACCTCAGCCAGTTTGTCAAAGTCAAAATACCGATTCCTAGAGCCTCTTGTCAGGCACTGCAAGGAATACCAGCTAATTGGTGAGGCACTCTGCATAAATAGAGGTTTAGATATGTCTACATATTGATAGAATTGTATAGAGAATTCTAGAAATGTTGATGTAAGCGTTTAGGTAAGCGTTATAATATAATATCTAGATATTTTGGGAGAAGGTTTTGGAGAACCATTCTCAACCGTAGGATGTTTTAGATCCTAATTGTTCACTGAGGAGGTGTTAGGCTATAAATAGGGGAACCCTCCTCACTTATAAACCATTGAAAACAATTCAAGCATTTCTCATTCTAGAGATTCTTTCTCTAAAATCATTTTTCTCTCTTTAGAAGTTCTCTTGTAGTCTTTAGTTTCTTTACCTATTCTTTGAGATTTCGGTTAACTTAGCCAAGATCAGAAGGAGTGATCAAGCTAAAGCCGACACGGTATAAGGAATGGAGTTTCGAGTCTGTGACACTCTACTCCCAACAAGCTTAGATGGATGACACAATTGGCACACCCTACAGCAAGCAAGATAGTGAATTCCAAATTGGGAAGAACATTGATAAAAACCAAATAAAAATTAGTCTTGTGCGTAAAGCATGCTAGAGATGCCCCACCTTCTCTCTTACAAACCGAGGCAAGGCAATTGACGCCATATTGCATACAGAAGTTTCTGTTGGACTGTAATACTCAATTATCTCAGCACACAAGTTTGAAGGTCTTAGCCTTTGCTGGTTACTTTTCCTATCGCAAGAGTCCTAGGAAGAAAATAGGTTCTTACAGCATGTGGGGAAAATACAAGAGGGACTAGAGCAGAATACTTTAGTAGAAATTTAACATATCATGGTAGACCACCTTAAAAAGCATGCAAGGAGTTCCAGTTTCAATCTGGGATTTTAGGGTATCAAACCAAAGATTCTGAGCCCGAACAACCTTTTTCGTTTTTCCCTGAGTTAAGACAAAAGCACATATGATCAGCATCACGGCATTAAACTGGAAAGGTGCATTCAAAGGAACAATAAATATCTACACGAACCAAGAGTGACCTTACTTCTCTTTCAAATTGAAGATATAGCTTCTGAAATTCTTCACCCCAACCATCCGCTAAACCATGTCCTTCATTGGGACAAAATAATGACCACTCGCCATTACTCTGAACTCTTTCCATAAAGAGATCAGGTACCCATAGAGCATAGAACAAATCTCGAGCACGGTGCTCTTCCTGTAACGATAGGACCAGCTCATAAATAATATTTATTTGAAGTACATGTAGAATAAACTATTAATAATATCTAGAACCATTTTTCCTTGATAAAAATGAAAGAATGACATCCGACTTCTTATTAGCTCATTCATACCTTTCCATGATTTTCTCATAACTCCAAAAACTCAAAGATATCAGCATGCCATGGCTCCAAGTACACAGTAAAAACACCTACAAGTGCTAAGTTTATAAAGGAAAGGCATATTACATGTACATTGAAAAAAAACAAAAGAATTATTTCATAGAAAATATACCTTTCCTCCTGCCTCCCCCTTGATTAGCAAAACGAGCAGTTCCATCGAACACACGCTGAATTGGAACAATGCCGTTGGAAGTCCCCTTAGTTCCATGAATATAACTGCAGGCGGCTCGAATATTGTGTATAGAGACCCCAATTCCTCCAGCTGACTTGCTGATGAGGGTTCACTCTTTCAAAGTATCATATACACCTTCCATGCTATCATCTTTCATGCACACAAGGAAGCAACTACTCAACTGCCAAAACACATAAAGCCAATTTTAACGACAGATTACCATACTTGTGGAAGTAAATAGCATAAAAAGGACAAGCATGACCAAAGTTTCACAGAACAAAAAGATAAAATGAATTGACAAATGGCAGAAACAGAACAAAGAGATAAAATGAATTGATAAATGGCAGAAGCATAAGTACTGATCGTACTTGAGGTCTTGGAGTTCCAGCTTTGAAAAGAGTAGGAGATGCATGAATGAACCATCGCTGATATGTTCGGACAGCAGAGTCTATGTCATCCTTGTGAATTCCAATAGCAACCCTCATCAGCATGTACTAAGGCCTTTCCACAACCTTCCCTTGAACCTTTAGCAGATAGGACCTCTCAAGGGTTTTGAAACCAAAATAATCGTATTCAAAGTCTCTGTCATAGATAATCTCACTGTCTAAACGAGCAGCATTCTGCAATCAAGAAGGAAACGTCACAAGTGTAAGCACATGACATAAATTAAGCTATTAAGATCCAGGAACAAACTTAAATGGCACATGGCAACCAATGAGACGTATGTAGCGCACACAAACGAGCAGGGATAAGAAAAGACACCTTGATGATCAATTCATACACATCGTCAGCTATAAGAGGAGCCTTCAAACAAGATCTCTCTTTCAAATGACCGTACATGACTTTAACCCTGAAACCACCAAATTGACACAACAGTAAACAAAAGATTTGCAAGCCCGAAGAGAGTAAACATGCATACGATTTACACAGATACTCACGTTTCAGAAAATGACTTTGTAGTGTTCTTGTGGAGATGAGAAACGGCAATCCTAGCAGCCAACTGAAAACACGATCATAAAGAGGGAAAATGTAAGAAGAAACAGGGATGCAAACAAATGCCATCATCAAAATACACTTCGCACAAGTTGAATGTTGATGCAGAATTGCAAGGGAATTGAAAGGGAAAGAAGAAGATGGAGGCTTCAGTTGAAATATTTGGGCACAGATTCGCGAGGTGATGAATCGTAGATGGATTGTGAAAGTAAAGAAGATGAATCGTATGGCGAAATGATGCGTGGGAGAAGATGATTTTTTTTCCCCTGCTATTGCAGTATATCCATTGGGAGGAGTCCCTTGAATATTGTCGAGCTCAAGTTGGGACGACCTTTTCAAACAAATTTTTTTCATACTTACCATTCCAGGACTAAAGCGTTTAACGAAACGCAGGCCCTTATTCAACTCATGTTTGGTGAAGATGAGTTTTGATTTGAAACTTTTAGGCAAACATGTGCAGATCGTTGGTTGAGTTTTGGATCTTTGGGCTTGCGTCATCATTTATGTATCAAAAAGAAAAAGCACTTACCCTAGGATCTAAACTCAAGCCCGAAACATAAGGAATGACAAAAGAAAAGAAAAAGAGAGAGAGAGAGAGAGAAGAAAAGAGAAAAACCTACAGAAGCAGAGTCAGGGTGGTACGGAGCCATGACAGCGGCGGTTTCAGTGGCCAATTCATCGAATTGGCGAGTGGTGATGCCCTTGGAGATGGCAACGCATACTTTTTGGGCAACCATGACGCGATCACAGTGCTCGAAGCTTAGTCCATAAGTGAGCTTCTTCAGCCGCGCCATTGACATGGTGTCTATTTGGTTCAGCGGTGAATGCTGTTTTTTTGATATACGAGATAAGTGAAATTTTATATCAATTTGCGTAAATGTAAATGTGATTTTTAAACGCCAAGTTAAATATGCCAACGAACCACTTCTTGACGCCCTCTCTCTTCACCACATGCATCTCTTACGATCCAACCACACTCAACTCTCTCTCTCAAGAATTTCTTCCAACAGGTTAAGCACACAAGTTGGGCGACAACATTTGGCGCCAATTTATAGTAGATAATGGCTTTCATATTTGGAAATTACGGTTGAGGGCTCATTAAGCTTCCCCGTGGAAGTTTGCCATTTTAATTATTGTAACGGAGAGAAAGGCTAAGGTGTCAGAATCCCTAACGATCAACTTGACTCTGGAATTGATCACATGAGCCATTGATAGGGATCGAGATAGATAATTATTTTAAAAATGAGCGATACTAATAAATTCCCAGGGAATAATCCGTATTATTTCATTTGTTGTGGCACATACATATATATATATATATATTATATATATAGTCCGAGGATTAATTGGACTGAATCTTTCCAATCTAAGAAGAGGGACAGGCACAGAGATATATCATATATCCCGTGACTTACTAGTAATAAATATAAGCAAGAATATATATATATATATATATATATATATATATATATATCTGAAAGAAATTAATTATATATCCTGAAAATTATATGTTCCCAACATCCTGCATGTGCGTGCATCAGAAATATACTGTCATATATCTAGTTATAGAAATCTGTTACGTGGGTCCTCATCACGCTGTTTGGGTTTAATCCATCCCGGCCTCCAAATTAAATGGTACAAGGACGTGTGTATTAATTACATATATCTTTGTTCTGGTGTAAAACAAAAATAATAATTCTCATAACGTAATAACCGATAGTCATGCAGAGAGTTTAATTATGATTTATTCTCCCAGTCATACTACGTGATTTTCATTCATTTTTAGTGATCATTTATTCTTGTTGACTTCTTTTTTTTTTTTTGGTGGCTCAACCATTGTTTAACGATATATGTAGATTTGATTATAATTTTTCTTCCATTAATAATTAAATCATACGCTTGCATCCATTAGTTCTTCCTTCTGGGAACGTTCATAAAATTGGAACGATACTGATATGGTAATAAATATAACGATGCACTCTATTTTTAGTTAAACTTCAAACGATAACCATTAGGAAAAATATCATTGCGTTGCTTCCATTTTTGAGCTTGTTTGGAATAGCGGTTGAAAATTTCATAAGTGCTTATGAATTGTATTTCACGGAATACGAAGTAATTTTTACGGTCTACGAGGTAGCTTTTACGGTCTACGAGGTGCTTTCACGGTCTACGAGATAAATATGTGAAGGAGATTTATCTCGATTTACGTGAATCGGGCTTATATAATAAGCCCGATTCAAATAAGTGATAACAAACAAGCACTTTATTTAACAATACATACGCTGAGGGAGGAGCTACAAAATTATTTTCTTAAAAGAATTTTTTTTTAAAACAAAGGTATTTAATTGCATACATAGCCATATCACTAATATATATAAGTATGTTTAGGATCATTATTGGGATCCCAAAAATACTTATTCATATAAGTCGAGACAACACTCTTCTCACATACTTACTTTACATACCGTAAATCACGATTAAAAAGCTGCTTTTGAATATTCTAATCACTATTCAAAACAAATAGTGAATAGTGATTAATAATTGATTGAGATAACTCGATTGAATAATCTGTGAACAATGAGTGCATGCAGGAGATTATGCTTATCAGGCCTTCCTTTGCTCTTAATTTGGAAACTTCATCAACAGGGACTGTGGCGTGTCGGAGAAGAAAACGCCCACAAAATGGCAACATGAGAATAAGTCTCGATTGCTTGCACTCGTTTCCTTTTTTTTTTTTTCAAATATTCGTTTTTTTTTTCTTAAACCAAAAACAGAGAAGAACCAACGCAGTGATTATTTTTGCTTATTAGTCCCAGAAAGGGATAGAGTGTGATTCTTCATTACTGTATTTTAGTTTCCCGTTTTCCATTTATTTTTTTCCGATTCCTTTTATTTACAACGGGAAACATCAACATTCAACAGATAAACTAATGGATATTTCCTATATGTAAAAAATCTTGATTCTGTCCAACATTTTTTAAACTCATTTTGAGTATTTAATTAGGAAAATTGCTAAAAAATACATTTTGGGCAAATTAATTGTCAAATGTTACTACGTGTGCAAACAATATTCCGTGTGTTCATAAGATCTTTTCACCATGAGCAAACAATCTTCCTTGTGTTCAAAAATCTTCCCTATGAACATATAAATATCTTCCATTGTGTGCAAAATATCTTCTGTGTGGTGTAAAATATCTTATGTTGTGTGCAACAGATCTTCCATAGTAATATTTGACAATTAATTTACCCCAAAGATATTTTTTTAACAATTTTCCCAATTTAATTTGTCCAATACCAAAAACAAACAACCAATAAGAACGATGCGTGCGTGTTCTCCCCTAAAAATATGAACTCACATTTTTTCGGTTTCCTTTTCTTCACATTGTTCATTAAGGGCTAAAACAACTCACATGATTCATTTACCTAATTAAGAGTTTCACTAACTGAATGGATTTTCTTTCCTTGGAGTTGGAGATATCTTCGCTTTGGCCATCTTATTTAATTTAACTGTAACTAAAGCATGCGATTAATGACATGCATATTTAGCGCCTGTTTGTGAAAGCGTTTGGAAGGGTATAACGCATGGTGGGATACTTTAACCACGGTGGAAAAAATTTTATATGTTTGAGAATGCATTAAGTATAATCTTACTTTTGGGCCTAAACTCGATTTTTCCTGAAGTAACTTTAGGTTGCTTTTTTCTGAAAAAGTCACGTTCTGCCTTAGGGAGAGAATAAAAATATAGAAAAAAAAACAGAGGGTAGCGTAATTATTTTCTTTGCTTTTATTTTTCACATCAATAAAAATTTTGTAAAACACCCAATAATTTTAGGAAAAATAAAATAATATTCAATAATCATATTTAATTAATCTTTAAAATAAAATTTATATTTAACAATTTATTTGAGAAATAATAGGAAAAATACAAATGAAATTAATGAAGGAAAAATTTAGTTAAGAAATTTAGTGTATTTTTCTTCTTTTTCAATAATAATTGAACTTTTTTATTTTATAAAATTTTGTTTACATTTTTTCACATCAATTATAACAATATATATAAATTATATTTATATATATATATATATATATATATATATATATATATATATATATATATATTCAATAAGATTTATGTCATTTTTAGTCATTTTCTATCTAAATGGGTTTTTTAAACGTTAATCCAAACAAGTTCAAGGTTAAAAAAAAGTCACTTCGGTCACTGCCAATCCAAACACAAATCACATTTACAATCTGACTTTTTTTTTATTTAACTTTTGCAAAAGTCAGATTAGAAAAAAAACTACTTCTCCACCGTTAATCCAAACAGTCACTTAGAATTATACATTACTAATGGTTCTACTTATTCAGTTAAAGAAATTGAAAAATGATTAATTAGTGGGTTTGGATCAATAAGAAGAATTATATATAAGCGACCAAATAGAGGATTAACTTGATGTGTCTAGCCAATCAGGTATAAACATCCATTTTTGGAGGATGAGGAAGGTGAAAAGGGAAGGAGAAAAGCAGGCACTTTTGATATGAGATTTTTGAACTGCTAAAAACAGGAACAAGAAAAATTTCAAGCCAAAACTCAAAACAATAATAAAATAATCACATATTAGAAATTGCAGGTTTTTGAATGACCAGTAAAAAAGAAGGAGAAAGCAGGAACCTTTCTAGGAACTGGAAAGTTCCGGTGAGGTGGGTTTGAAGAAACGCTCCTATTTTTAAATTTTGTCAAATTAAAGGAATCCATTAATTTCGTTTTGGGCTTGGGCCCTTGTTACTTGCCCAACGAGCAACAGTGAACTGCTTAATTTCTTTTCTTTTTCTTTTATCCAGCTAGCAAACTCCGTAATTTTTATTTATCTATGCAGATTTAAATAAAAATTAATATGGTTAAATTTATTCTGCTTCAGCCCAAATGATCCCCCATCATTAATATATTTAGTTAAGATAAAATAATATTTAATAGCCACGTGGGCAAAAACAATTAAATAAAAAGTTTTCAAGATTTAAAATTAAGAAAAAATAAGAGCAACACTTTTTCCTTTCATTATCAACGAACACTTTTTTTTTAGTGAAAATTGAAAAGCCAACGGACCCCCCCCCCCAACTTTCTGTTAAGATATCTTTTATAATCTCTGTAATCCTTAACCATCCCTATCATCGCCTAAACCTCAAACGTGTCGTTTTATTATTATTATTCTGTTTTAATGATTTTCCTCTTAAAAAAGTACTCTACCATCAAATTAGTAGAAATATGTATTCAATAAAATGTTTCTAAATCCCAATGCAGTTTACATCTAAAGAGATACTCCCCTTCCCCTATTATAAACTTTAAATTTATGAATAAATATATCTTAGAATATAAGCTTTATTTTATATTTATTTACGTATTTATTATGTTTTCTTTCAACTTTACATTGTATATATTTATTGCATTTATTCTTTCTCACTTATTCTTACACATAAGGGCATAATTGGGAAAATGATACATATATATTGATTTTAATTAATTTTAATTTTTTTTTAATTAACACAAATCAATTATTTAAAGCTTATAATAAAAGGGTGGGCTTCACATACCCCAACCATATTCCAATCATTAGCAACATGTTAATCAGTGACATAGATTCATCAAGTTACTAAAGAAATACAAAATAATAACTCAACTAAATACTAATACAAAGCGGACCAAACAAATTTTATTATTTGGTAGGGAAAGGATAATCCACAAATGTTTATGATCTCTCCTTCAAAGACCACATGATTATCTTTCAGGTCTTCCACACTCACTATAACATTACAGTACTGAACCAGCGACATGAACCAAATGATGAAGCAACTAATTAATAATTTGCCAACACAAAACGTGGTGCAGAATCACTTAGTGCCTGTTTGGATTAGCGGCGGAAAAGTGACTTTTTTTATAAATGGATTTTTACAGAAGTCAGATTGAAAAAAAAGTCAGATTGTAAATGTGATTTGTGTTTGGATTGGCGGTGGCAGAAGTGACTTTTTTTTTTAACTTTGAACTTGTTTGGATTAGCGTTTGAAAAGCCCCAAAATTTGATAAAATAAAATTTTTTAATTATTATTTAAAAAAGGAAACTACACGAAAGTATTTAATTAAAAATGGATAAATTTGTATTTAAATTAGAATGCATACTTTAAGCAATCATTATTAGAAGAAATATGACATTTTTGGCATATTTTTTTTTAACTAATCTTAACCGCCAGTTTGTTTTCCATAATAAAGATAAAAGTCACTCATAAAAAAAAACATGAGAAGTACCAAGAACACTCCCAATCTCCCACCTCCCATTTATCCAAGAACCCTTTTATCATAATTATCACTTTCTCTCTCCACGGTTTCATCATAAAAGCACCAAAATGTTGCTTTTGAGTCACCGTAGCTTTTTTAATAAAAGCCCTTCTTTTTGCATCATGAATCCAAACACCTATTTAAGGGTTGATGTGCTTTTTTTTATCTAATCGTACGTTTACACTGTCCAAACGCGTTGCCAAACATGCTCTTATTCACTTATTGAACCATATATATATATATATATATATATAGAGTGAGAGATTAAGGGATTGAATCTCAACTATAGTAGACAGCATGCATCATGCTTACTTGGGAGCAAAACCCTTCGTCAAAGTCTGAATGGTGGCAACATCAATCTTGAAGGTCAAAGCCAAGATATTATCATCAATGGTGGAATTAAACAGAGTATTGGGATAGACACTGTGCCTGCCTTGGCACTACCAAAAGCAGAAAGAGCCATTGTGTTGGAAGTGAACAAGTCCCTTTGGGAATATGAACATGTCCCCTGTCTCAAGTGTGAAAGTGAAGAGTTTGTTGGTGGTGTCCACAAACCCTACTTGTAGGGTACCTAGGACCATAAGCAATAGCTCGGCAGATAGAGGGTCGGTGTGGGGTGGATTGATGCTGTTAGCAGGGAATTGTAGAGTAGCAAAAGAGACACTCTATCCTAAAAGTGCTGGAATCTCTTACATGCTTGCCTTTTTGACCATAAAGGTTGGTGGTGGGGGTTGTGTAAGGGCACAAAAGCAAGTGGAAGTGAAGAAGTCTCCGGCAGCGCTGTCATGGGCTATATAGATGGCGAGGATGTCTCGATCACCGGCCGTTGTTAGTCCCAATCCACCTTTCGAAACAGGTTTGAAGAGGATGTCCTTATTTTTCGAATGAATTATATTTCTGTCTCCATTAGTGCCTCGTAAGAAATTAATACATATGGATTTTTACTTCTACTAGGATCAACCCAAGTTCCGAGATATTTCCCCAATCTATCAGTGAAAAAAACTCCAAAAAATTCAAAATAGAGTGGAGCTTTTGTATATGAGGAATGTTCGGACTGAAAAATATAGAAGATTTTGCTCGATTTATATGTTGTCTTGACCATAAACTGTATAGATCCAATGATGCTTTGATTGAATTAAAACTAAGATCATCAGCTTCAAAGTAAAATACCGAATCATCTGCATATAATAAATGGGATACTGGCTGTGAACTCTGGCATATTTTAATACCCCTCAGATGCCCAGCATGTTCAAATGAATTCAATAAACAAGACAAGACATTTGTAGATAGTATGTAAAGGTATCCTTGTCTTACTTCTTTTGGAGGTACGATAGTGCTAGTTATTTGCCCATTCACCATCACTTAATACTGGACACTTGTTTTACATTGCATTATCAGGGATATCCAGTTGTCAAGAAAATCCATCCTTTCCAAAACTACAAAAATGAAGTTCCATGAAATTAAAGAGTACAAAAGCTTTTGAGAAATCAACTTTAAAGGCCACTAATTTCTTGCTTCCCTAAGTAGCCGTATGAACGTGGTGCATCAAATCTGCTGATAACAATATAATATCAGAAATGATCCTTCCTTTGAGGAAAGCACATTGAAATGGAGTAATATAACATTACACAAAACTGATCGGTCTAAGATTTCTAAAAGTTTGAATATCTTCTGACTTTGGAATAAGAATGATATTAGTCTTATTAAAAGACTTCAATATGAATTCAGTTTTCCAAAATGAATGCATCATTTCCAAAAATGAAAGAAATCGGCATGAATTGCATCAGGGCCAGGGGAACTATTTTTTGGCAAAGAGTACTGATAAATCCTAAATTTAATATATTTTATCCCACCTTATTCATTTATTTTGGGACTATTTTAGATAAATTTAGATTTATTAGATAATATTTAGATTATTAACCAATCTTAGAAAATAATATAAAATCTAAATAAAATCTGAGAATATTAGTTTAAATTATTAATATCTCATGATTAGAAAAAAAAATATTTTTAAATATATGATAAATCATGATTTTATTTGATTCTTCCAAGGTTAGGAAGAGCAGATTAAACGATCCTACGGTGTAAAATTTTTATTGAAAACAAAAAAAAATAATTTAATAGATAAATTTTATTAAATTATTTAAATTTTATTAAATTATTTAAATTTTAATGGGCCTAAATTTAAACCCAAAAACTCTCCCTTTCCCCCTTTAATTACTAGTTACTCCATTATTTAAAGAGACGGACGACCATTCGGCGGAACACACACGACCGAAGAGACGCTGGAGAAGGAGGTTGTTAGCGCAACACACATTCATGCGTGGGCCCCACTGCCAATTGATTTAAAGTCACTCAATTCATCCTATTCTCCATTCACGCATACATCTTCTATTCACCTATTATTCATGCACAAATCTTGGATGGCTTTGACGTGTTGTTTGAAACTTGGAGGGAAAGGAGGAATTCTAGGAAACTAAGTTCTAGGAGCTTACATTTAAAGATTATAAAAGAGTATTTTTTTTTTATTAATTTGATTCAAAATTTAAAATTATTTAGTTTTAGATAATTTTGAGTTGTTTTATTAAGAACAATCTAGTTTTAGATTGTAGACATATTATTTGATTTGGATTTAATTAATAATTTGGATTTGATTTGTACTCAAATGTTTATTAGAATTTTTGTTTGCAAACCTGTTAATTATCAATTAATTTATTAATTGAGTTTTCGTTATTATTTTAATTGTCAATTTGGGTTTAACCTCTTAATTGTTTGATTATATTGGTTAATTTTCGAATTGTTTAATTAGACAATTGTGAACATGATTTCCAAAACTATCTTAAACTAATTTGATTGGTTTTAATGGATTTAATTAATTAGCGTTTTTTCCATTATGAGTTTTCTAGTGGATTAAGTGTTATTGAATTTGAGGGTTTCCCATGTTTCAATTAGATGATTAAGTTTATTAATTTCAATCTTTCATCAACCTTCCTTTAGTCTAATTAATTAATTTAGGCTAAAAATTTAACTCCATGTGAATCTCTAGTTGTCCCCTTTATCATCATAACTAAACTAAATCTTTGTTATTTGTTTTACTTTTAATCAATCTTTTGCTTAGGATCTTAATTTCTCTTTTATAAAAATCCCCCCAAAAATTACATTTGCATTCATTTAGGTTAGTTTTATTATCATATAGGTCCTAGAGGCATTTACATTTTTCATTTAGGTAGCAGAGTCTTGCATTTCAGTTTAGCTTCATTCCATTGCATTTTTCATCACCTAAATTCAATTATAAAGAAAACTCATAGATTGCTCATGGGAGAATGATCTAGGTTGCCACTATATTGCATTATTAGTTGGTCCTAGTTTAATTGATTACTTTAGCGACAAAAGCACAACATCAATTTTGGTTTGTCGCTAAAACAATCAATTAAACTATATCCCAATTAATTATGTAGTTTAGGGTCAACCTATGTCATTCTCCCAAGGACCAATCTATGGGTTTTCTTTAGGATTGAAATTAGGTGATAAAAAATGCAATAGAATGGACCTAAACTAAGACGTAAGACACTAATTTCTAAATGTAATTAAACTAATTAAATGCACTAATGCAATTGACTCTAAAACCTATATGAAAATGAGACTAATCTATATGAGGTTGAATGTAATTTTTGGGGGGGTTTTATGAAAAAGAAATTAAGATCCTAAGTAAAAGATTGATTAAAAGTAAGACAAATAACGAAGATTTAGTTCAGTTATGATGATGAAGGGGACAACTTGGGATTTACATGGAGTTAACTTTTTAGCCTAAATTAATTAATTAGACTAAAGGAAGGTTGATGAAAGATTGAAATTAATAAACTTAATCATCTAATTGAAACATGGGAAACCCTCAAATTCGATAACACTTAATCCACTAGAAAACTCATAATGGAAAAAGCGCTAATTAATTAAATCCATTAAAACCAATCAAATTAGTTTAAGATAGTTTTGGAAATCATGTTCACAATTTCCTAATTAAAAAATTCTACAATTAACCAACATAATCAAACAATTAAAAGGTTAAACCCAAATTGACAATTAAAATAATATCAAGAACTTAATTAATAAATTAATTGATAATTAACAGGTTTGCAAACAAAAATTCTAATAAACAGTTAAGCACCAATCAAATCCAAATTATCAATTTACTCCAAATCAAATAATATGTCTACAATTTAAAACTAGATTGTTCTTAATAAAACAACTCAAAATTATCTAAAACTAAATAATCTCAAGTCTTGAATCAAATTAATAAAAAAAAAAGACACTATCTTATAATCTTTAAATATAAGCTTCTAAGTCTTAACTTTCTCCGCGCTCATCCCAACTTACCTCTTAAAAGACTCAAGTTGCCATGAATTTCATCCTTCCCCTACGCGCTAAAAACGTCACAGCCATGAAAACCGATTTATGCCATATTAGTTGATGATTGAGTAATAGCCGTGGGACCCGTAAATGAAGAAAAATGATATTGAATGAAGCAAGAATCTACTGACGTGGTGTGGGATTAGCCAATGAATAGTTGTGTGGGAAATTAGGTTGATGAATATTGGAGGCGGAGTCGTGTGTCGCGCAATCGGCCGCCGAGTCCAATTCTGTTTTCAGCGTCCTTGTGTTTAAACAGTAGAGGCATCAAGGTTAATTAATGGAAGGAAGGGAGAATTTTGGTTTTAAATTTAATTCCATTAAAATTTAAATAGCTCAATAAAATTTATCTATTAGATTCTTTTCTAGCTTTCCAGAAAAATTCTGCACTGTGGGATCTTTTAATCTGCTCTTCCTAACCCTACAAGAATCAAATAAAATCATGATCTATCATATATTTAGAAATATTTTTTTTCTAATCATGAGATATTAATAATTTAAACTAATATTCTCAGATTTTATTTAGATTTTATATTATTTTCTAAGATTAGCTAATAATCTAAATATTATCTAATAAATCTAAATTAGCCTAAAATAGTCCCCAAAATAAATAAATAAGGTAGGATAAAATATATTAAGTTTGGGATTTATCAAGTTCACTGCTTCCAAAACTTCTTCTGTGAAGCATCTTTAGGAAACTCTGAAAATGATCAGATGAAATTTTAGGAACTGGAACATGCTGAAGAGCCTGAAGTAATTGATCAACTGATAAATAATCATCATTTGAATGATACGCTCCTTGAAAATGCTCTCAAGCCATGGAAGCAATTTCATCAAAATTACTAGTCCAAGAATCATCTAAAGCTATGATATAGTACATTTTAAGATTTTTTTTTTTTACCATATGGTACATTTTAAGATTTTTTTTGGGCAATAAGTACATTTTAAGATTTTAAGCATGCTGGGACAACATATCCATATATTGATTTTTTTTTTACCATGATCCATATATTAAATTTTAAACTTTAGAACCATATATCTAATAAAAAGATATTAAAACTACTCTTCCATGATAAAGTATATTGATAAACACACATACGTACCAAAAAAACATGATTATACGTGTCTACAAAAGTAAACATATTTTTTATTTTCTATTTTAATTAAAATTAAAATAGTTGATGAGTAATTCCGGTTCTAAATATAAATCTAATTATACCGCAAGTGCAAAAGAAAAAACAAATTTACCAACTAGTTTATTTGACAATGGAAGGAGTATGTGTATAGACGAGTGTGAGAGAGACTCATATTAATAATCACGTCATTTTTAATTTAATTTATTTTTTCCTTATCATTAATGACTTAACATATTATTAGTCGTGATTAAATACCATGAAATAAATATTAATGAATTTATGATGGTCAGCTGCAGATTCCAATCTTTATTTGGAACCACATCGTGTTGTTACAATGAAACAATTATTATTATTTTTTTGGCCACCACAATTGTGTTGGAATTATCAAGATATTATTGTAAAAATACAACATTTTAAAATTTTAGAATAGTTTTTGATAACCTATTTGTCATTTTCATGTATTAAAAGATTTTTTTATTTTTTAAGTTTAAAAGGTATTTAATTAGAATTTTTTTAAAATTAATTAGGATAAATATTAATAAAAAGTATTTAATGCTAAGACAAGCCTAAAGAATACCTCGTAAAAAAGGAACCAACGAATTAAAAAAAAAAAACTGTAAGAAAGAGGGATACTTGTGGATGACGATGGATGAGAGTTAAATTATTCTTCAGTTTTAAAAGAAAATTAGAGTTGGTAAAAGCAAATTGGAGTTTTAAGGTTAAAAAAAAAACCATAGAATTGACAATTCACTTATAGCCTGGCGCTTGGTGTTGAAAGATTTTTGCTTGAACCAAGTCACCCAAGTTTGACTTAGCGGCAAATAAAACAATCACACCACACAATTCACCAATCGGAATTACTTTTATCCTTGGTGGACCCTGCTCGTGACCTACAGAGAAGTGCGGGCAAAATAGAACTACAGTCAAGTCTTTATTTTTTAAGAATAATTTTTATGATTTATAAAATAAATATAATTTATAAAATTAGTAGAGAACACACGATTTTGTGATTTGCGGCTAAAATAAATGAATCTCTAAGTCCCTATTTGATATGAAGTATTAGAGCTAGAGATAGGGATTGGACCAGTGATTAGGTTAGAATAAATCGTTTGGTATAAGGAACTACGAATAACTAGGGATTGGGAGTACCACGAAAGTGGGATTGCTACAAAGTCACCTCCTCTAATATTGCATTTTTAATCCATAGATTATAAATATCAGAGACAAAAATATCCTTATTTATAATATTTTTTAGATATAAATACCCTCTATTAATTTTAACCTGAATCCGAAACTTTGTTTTTTGTTATTTTTTTAATAATAAAGATATTTTAGATTTTCATAATTTATGGAGAATTATAAAATAAAATTAATTCAAGTATTTCATCTAAATATTATCGAATACCAAACGTAATTTTAATTACTCAATCTCAGTCTTAATACCAGTTTTAATCCCAATACAAACTCCAATCTCAATCCATCAAAATCAGTAGCTCAACCAAACAGGGCCTAAAGGTAGGTGGGAATCAATGGGAGAATGATATTTTTCATACAAGCAAAGTGATCATAAACTTTTTCCTTTCCTGGGTCTTATATAGTAAATATACAAGCAGGACTGATAATTTCTTCACTCCCACCTATTTTCGTGTCGTGTTATAACTCTTTCCTCTTTCCTTGTCCTTTCGCGTTGCATTGTTCACACTCATTCTGTGTTTCTTCTTAGTTTTCCTTTGGATTCATGCTTTCTCCCGCTTTCTCCAATGAGAAGAGGTGGATACCGATATGATGGTGCCGGCGGCTACAGGGGAGAGCCAAGTCGTCGGAATGACGGCAGATCTGGTGGAGGACCACCGCTAGGCGGTGGTGGAAGAGGCTACCATCACCCACCGCAGCCTCACAATGATCCTTCTGGGGGCGAGGACACAAGGAGAGGGAGATACAGAGATGGTGATGGACCTATTTGGGTAGCCGGTGTATCGGTTCATTCTCGTAATTCTCCTCCTGATCCTTGTATTTCATCCTTCTCTGTTTTGATACCCTCCTCTGTTTTCAGTTGTCAAGGGGGTTTTTTTTTTCTTTCAATATTATCATTAAGTATTCTGATTGGGTTCTTGATTGCCCTCCCACCACATGTCTCGTCCCCTTTGAAGTCGAGACCGAGAAAGATTTAGTATACCTTACACCACTCGATTAGTTCAGTGTTGGTGTTATAAAGTTGTTTGTATTTGAGCGCATTGATGGCTCTAGGTTGGAAGAATTTGGGCATTTCAGGAATTGCGTTAAGACTGAGCTGATTGGGTTAAAGGTAAATGTGACACATCGCAGAACCAAACAGAAATTCACCATTGTAAGGTTATCAAACCATAACACAAGGGATATCACATTTACTTGTGACCCGTATGAAGTCAACATTGTTGACTATTTTTGGAATAAATACCATAAGAATATTGTACACAAAGATATTCCTTGTTTAGAATTTGGGAGAGGTGTCTATGTGCCAATGGAGTTTTGTATCTTAGTTGAGGGTCAGAGATATCCCAAAGAGAATTTGAATAAAAATGCTTCCATGTCTTTGAAAAATATGTTATTGGCCCCACCAAAGGTGAGACAGAGTGCCATACAAGCAATGGTTGAGTCAAGTGACGGACCTTGAGGGTAAGTTGAAGTGTATTCAAAATGATATATTGTTACCTTATGAATATGTTTAGGACAGTTTTATTGCCCTTTTTCATGATTATTAGTTACCATTTTATGAAAATTATAATTGTAATTCCGTAAAAATTGTTTTGAAGTTGCTTAGTCTACTCCTCAAATTTCAATATGGTACATCAGGTTTCTAAACTATACTCTTTCCCTCTTGCCTCCTAGTCCTTGGTACTTAAAAGGCATTGTTCTTTTAAAAATGGAAATCCTTGTTATTTTAATTTTTCATTTTATAAAACATGTTTATTTAATTTAATATAACTAAATATGATGAGCTGTTAGTTCAAAGTTTGCTTTAGCTTAGCACATAATAATCTTGGTGTACTAAGCAGAATTTATCCCCTGTAGAGATATGTTACTTTCTATATTGTTATTCCACAATATTGTTTTCTTATTTTTGTTACCAAAATCTCACATAAATGTTTTCTCATTTGCAGTGGTGGTATTATTCAAAATTTTGGGATGGAAGACTAGTGTTTTAGGACGCATTATTGAGCCACCAAAATTGAAAGTAGGTGGTCGACGTGGCGAGATTATGACAGTAACATTGGATCCAGAGAAATGCCATTGGAATCTGGTTGGAAAATCTGTGATAAAAGGCAAGCCAATTGAGCACTGGGGCATTATTGATTTCACAACCTCAGAGTCAGATTTCCGGTTCAAATTAAGATGCAAGGAGTTCATTCACAAGATGAAGGACAAATTTAGAAGTTTGGGCATTTACTTGAATGATCCTCTTTGGGTTGAACGATCTTCGATGCATCAACTTGCACATCACGGTTCGCTATCTGCATTACTTAAGAAATTGAATGACTGGGATCAAGTGCAATTTATTCTGTGTGTGATGTCTCAGAAACATGTTGAGTATAAGACGCTCAAGGGGATTCAGAGACAAAGGTTGGTGTAGTGACACAATGTTGTTTAGCTGGTATTGTGAATACAGGGAAAGATCAGAATTTTACAAATCTTGCTCTCAAGATTAATGCTAAACTTGGAGGTTGTAATGTTGAGCTTGAGAATAATAGGCTCCCTTACTTTGCAGGTGATAGGCATGTCATGTTTATAGGAGCAAAAGTCAATCATCCTACTGCTTGAGACGTTAATAGTCTATGGCCTGCTGCAAATCGGTACGCGGCACGTGCAATCCCATAGGAAAGAACAAATATTGAATTTTGGAACAATTTGCCTTGAGCTTGTGGACTGTTACAGAAGGTTGAACAAAGTGAGACCAGAAAAAATTGTTATTTTTCGTGATGGGTTGAGTGAAGGTCAGTTTGACATGGATCTTAATGAAGAGTAGCTACGAGATGTGAAATGTGTTTTCCAAAATGAGAACTATTTTCCAACTATAACTTTGATTGTAGCACAAAAGCGACACCAGACTCGGTTGTTTCGAGAGCAAGCTTCTGCTGGAAATGTGTCTCCTGGAACAGTGGTGGACACAAAAGTGGTATATCCTTTCAAGTTTGACTTTTACCTTTGCAGTCACTATGGAAGCTTAGGGACAGGCAAGCTAACTCATTATCATGTCTTGTGGGCTGAGCACAGGTTTACCTCTGATGAGTTACAGAAACTTATATATGATATGTGTTTTACCTTTGTGAGGTGCACTAAACCTGGATCTTTGGTCCCTCCGGTGTATTATGCTGATCTTGTTGCCTATCGAGAACGATTATACTGTGAAGCAAAGACTGAGTTGGATCCTTCATCTGCAAATGAACACAAGTATTTCAAGCTACATGAGCACCTAGAAGACATGATGTTCTTTGTCTAAGGGGTGAACGCATAGTTGGATCTCATTGAATGAATTTGGTGGAAGTTCCAGTATCGATTCGAGTTTGTAGGTGAATCTAATGGGTCATGAGATATGAACTTTCTCTTCTGCTCTTTCTTAATAGTTGTACTTCGTTCCCTTTTCCATTTCATTTGGTGTTTGAGTCGTATGTTTGAATGATTGTGTTAAACATTGGCTTTGTGTGTTTTATGTGTACAAGTTATTTGACTGGTTGTGTCTGATAGTTGTTCAAGTCGAATGTTTGAATGGTTGTGTTAAACATTATTAGCTTTGTGCTCTACGTAAAAGTTATTTGATTGATTGTGTGTTTGAGATTGGTTAAACATTATTAGGTTTGTGCTCTATGTACAAGTTATTTGATTGGTCGTTTGTTTGAGATTGGCTTTGAACTCTTGATGAAACGAAGTACTCCCACATATATTAAATATAAGATATAGTTGATTTTATTTTTAGAGAGGTTAAAAAAACTAAATAAGTTACTTAATCATATCATATATTGTATATCATTATATAATATATCAGTTTGTAGTTAGGTAAAATAGTTTAGAAAAATATATTTTAAAATAATCTAATTAACTTCTTTAATCTCTTGAAAAAAAGGAGAGGGTGCGTAATTCGTTCCTTATCTACCCTTGAAAGTGATTGAGGATCAGACAAAAGTAGCATCCTATTGTTATATAAACTTTTTCATTGACAACAAATTGGAATATCAAGTAATTAAATTAGTTTTATAATTTTTAACTTTTACACCCTGGGAAAAAAGGTTGAGAAGAAAGAAAACATTGAAGAATTGGAATTTTTCCTTGTTGACTTTATATAGAGGGGAAAAAAGTGTAATGAAGGAAAAAGAGAGGGTCCCACTCCTTTTTCTTCCCAACTTTTCTATAGGGGAGATTTTGGGAAGAAAAGTTTTTAAAAAAATTATATTAAGGTCCTCTGATAAGAAAAATATGATAAAATGATCTCTTAAAAATTTAAAATTATATTAAAATCTATTGTGTTTTTTACAATAAATTTTAATTATCAAATGTCAATGGACTTATCAATAATGGACGCTTATGGATTTATCAATGGACTCTCATAGACTTTTCAATGTAAATGTATATAGATTTGTCTGTGGATACCCTAAGACTTGTTAATGGACGTTCATGAACGTGTATGTGGAATTGGAATTTATTATAAAAAAAATTTCACAGAATTTAAATATAATTTTAAGATTTTAAGAAACCATTTTATCATATATATATTTTTTAATTTATGACCTAAATATAATTTTTCCAAAATTTTTCTCCCATTGCTTCTTTTTACGTTTTACCGGGCCATTTCCTCACTCTAGCCAACTCCTTGAATGACATCTACCAGCCCATCGTCAATCCAGCCAACCCAGAGTCATTTTCTTTTTTCCCCCTTCCACTGAGTCATTTTCACAAATATGAAAAATATTTATTTCAATTTATTTTAAAAAAATATATAGGCACGAAAAATATATTTTTAAATTTTTGATTTTATTTTTTTAATTTATTTTTGAGTTTTAAAATATGCTTTTAAACATAAAAAATTATGTAACTTTAAAAATATACCAATGTGAAAATATATTTTTCCAGATATTTTTAATTGAAACTATTTTGATAATTTTTTTTCATTAATGAACAAGAAGCACAAGAAAAGAAGGTCGCAAGGAATTTGGTTTGCGTAGGAAAGTTTTGCTTTGCATACCTCTTGCCAATCTTGAGCTATTCGTTGGCAACCTCCCTCACACAGAGACACAAGGAAACTTTTATCATGTTTATTTTTATATAGTTTTGTTATAAATAAGAGTATGATATAATAAATTAGGATATAAAGAAATTATTGTCCTTTCGACATTTGTCAATTTTCTTTCCTTCGTATTTTTTCTCCTTCATCTAGATAGAGTTGGTGCTGCTGATATTATCACGTACTTCTCAACTTTTCTCTTCTTTATATTTTCACTCCTTTTTTCCTCCTCAACTTTTCTCTCTACGCAACCCAAATATAAGGGTTTACTTTTTAAACTACTCTCTCCGATTCTTAATATAAAGCCTAATTAAGAAGTTGATATTAGTCATAAATATAAGACTTATTTTTAATATTTGTTAATATTTTTTTAATTTACTCGTGTTCCCTCAACAATATATAATCAAGAAAGAGGAGGAAGAAAGAAATTAAGGAAGATGATTAGAATATTTTAGAAAGAAAAAAGTCAAATTAACTAATTTAACTAACTTTATTAAAATAATCAAATTAGATAAATGAGTGGATAAGAGTATCTTATAATTTATTCTCCAACTGACTCATCTATGGCACAATCTAAGGGGAATAGCCTGCTGAAACAGTGAGTCCACTACATTTCTAGAGAAGCCATGCAGCCTCGCTGCCTATTAGTTTCTAATTATTTGCAAAAGTTATAAATAATCCTTAACAGATGAAAAAGTCTTTTTTTTTTTATAATTTTCTATAAAATTAGTATATGTTTTCCAAAAATATGTTTTTATTTCCACACAAGCCTCTGAAAGTGTAAATGGCCCAAGTTGTGTCACATTATCGGGGCACTAGGAGATTGAGGGCCATCAATTTTTTTTGACTAACACAACTTGGTCCTATATGGTTTGGTTTGTTGAACCTCAGGTTGAGCATACCAACTTTTAAGTTAATCCAGGCCGAATTGGCCAGCCCCAATCTTATTAATCACATCAATATTAATATACCCCTCCAATCTTGGACATTTGTACCTACTTCGATTAAATTAATTAAGGAAGTTGATTAAGGTAGTTAATATGACATGTATTTTCTAAAATACTTTACTCACCTTTTTTTAATTCTCTTATTTCCTCTCCTTCTTGATTATGGTTGATGGAGTATCCATATGGGTAAATTAAGAAAACATTAACAAATATAAAAATTATATCTTATATTTAGGACCAAGATCAACTCATCAAATATGTCACCAGCGGAGTATCAATTAATTACCAATTCATAGTTGCAGAATGTTAACAATAAATATTATAAACAATCACCAATTCATAGTTGCAACAACAACAACAAAGCATTTATCCCACTAGGTGGGGTCGGCTACATGGATCGCACGACGTCATTGTGCTCTATCAAAGACCATAGATTTCGATATATTATTAATTAAAAGGTCTCTCTCAATGACCTCATTAAGCGTTCGTTTCGGTTTTCCTCGACCTCGTTTGACAGGACTCCATACTGCTTGATCAACCCTTCTCACCGGAGCACTCAATGGCCTTCGCTGAACATGTCCAAACCATCTCAAACGATTTTCTACCATTTTTTCGTCAATAGGGGCCACTCCAACACAATCACGTATATGAGTGTTACGAATCTTGTCCTTTCTTGTATGGCCACACATCCATCTTAACATCCTCATCTCAGCTACTCCCATTTTATGTTCATGATATCCCTTTAAAGCCCAACATTCACTACCATATAGCATTGCTGGTCTTATAGCAGTGCGGTAGAATTTTCCTTTTACCTTATTAGGTACCTTACGATCACAAATAACTCTCGTAGCTTTTCTCCATTTATACCATCCAGCTTGAATTCTGTGATTGACGTCTCCATCCACCTCACCATCTTGTTGTATAATTGATCCCAAATATCTAAATTTTGTCACTTGCGGGATGACTTGCCCACCCAATTTAACTTCCACTTCACTTTGACTTTGTCTCTTATCAAATTTGCAATGCATATATTTAATTTATACCAATTCATAGTTGCAGATGTTAACATAAAATATAAATTTTATAAAGTAGGGTTAAGATGTAATTTTACTAACAAAGTTTTTTTCTAATGAGTGTCTGGCACAAATAAATTTTGAAAGGATAAAAATACCGACGAATATTTTAAATGGTGCAAATTCACCAAGGCCGTTAAATTTCATCAAGCGTCCATTAGGTTTTATTTTAAATTGGCCTTGTTGAATTTGACGGACGTTTGATGAAATTTAACAATTTTGATAAATTTGCATTATTTTAAATTATTTATTGATATTTTTACCCATTCCAAAACTTATTTATATTAGACGTTCCTCGAAAGAACCTTTTTTTGATAAAACTACACCTTAACTTTATAATGTAATTATATAATACTCACAAGTAATAACTAACACGTTTTTTTTTCATATATTCTGCATAGTGTATGAAAATGTGCCTATTGTTTTACAAATAATTTTATGAAGACTTGTATTCAATGTTTATATAGTTCACCCTCAAGGTATCCAAATAGTAGCTTTCAATTCGCTGGATATTTCATTTGTGTTTTATGAAAATTTTCTTTCAGTTTTTTCCCGAAATATCTCTTCAATAAGGTTTAAATACTCAAATATATACTATAGTTTATGAAAAAATTATTTATTATTTCTCTCTTGCAAAGATTTGTTTTTAACGTAGTTTAAAATACACATTAAATTATTTCAAAGAAAATATTATATTTTGCTTTAGTCTAATTTTTATTATTCTTGCTAAAATATTTTCTGTAATATTTTCAAGATATGCACGGGCTTCAATAAAATTGCATAAATAGATCGTTATACTACCCGGGTTGGTTCTATGTTTTCCTTATCTCAAGATTTCCAACTTTGAATAATCCTATTATCCATCACGAGAAAACTAGCTAAGCAGCTATGAATTAATTAACATTTCGCATTATGAAATTCAATAAAAAAAAAAGATTTATGTCTATAAAAACAGGCTGCGCAGCGTTAATTACAGTTGCACTTAAAACTCCAAAATAGAGGAACTAATTAATTACTATACGTGTAAATTCTTCTTCACACTTTATGTAACTTCTCTTTGATTTTGCCTGTGCATGATTATCATTCCCTACTTGAAATAACATCTACGCCTTTATGAAAGATTGCAGTTCCATGCAAATTAATTTTCCAGCCCAGCTAGTTGGAATACATAAGTAGCCTAAGAAATATTTACTTGGAGAGGAAATAAAGGAGTCAGTCAATGGACCATCCATTGTTTCAACTCTTTCCACCACACTTTCATGTGAGAATAATGCAGAAGAAGCTAAGGTTTGCCTATGGTTAATGATAGATCACCCATTGCTTCAACTCTTTGCTCCACGCTTTTATATGAATTTGTAGAAAATTTAAGGGTTTGGCTATGGCTTATCTCACTCGAGTCCTGGTCACTCTCTTGGGGCTTGATTATTGGCGCTTGGATTGGTAACTCTCCTTCAAGTATGCTAACAACAGAGGACATGGATGGTCTTAGAGTCGGAGATAGTCGGAGATGGGTTAGTGCAATCGAGTGCCAACTTGAGCATTCTCATCTTGTGAGGAATAGCTTGAACCAATATTTGGATCTACCAGCTCAAGAAGGTTTCCTATCTCTTGAAGAACGTATGCCTTCAATTACATCAAAGTATATAGAAGTTAGAAGTTCAATCAAACCATTAATTTCTAAAGAATATTGGACATCCATCTTAACTTACCCAATCAAGAAGATAAACAAACTCCTCTTTTGGCGTGTTACTTTTTCCACTAACAATTTCTAAAACAACAACTCCAAAACTATAAATATCTGCTTTATTAGTCAAGTATCCTTGCATTACATATTCAGGAGCTATATAACCACTAATAAAAGAACATGTAATGTTAATATAGCCAACTCGCAATAAAAGAAACGTGCAACTGAAGTCTAATAAGGAAAAACCTATTAATACTATGCTAAATTTGAGATTTGATATAGTGAAAAGATGTAAGAGTACTAACAATGTTCCTGCTATTCTTGTGCTAATATGAGTATTCCCATTCTCATAAAGCTTGACTAAGCCAAAATCTGATATCTTGGCATTCAAATCTTTATCAACTAAGACATTTGATGCCTTGATATCTCTATGCACAATTTTCAACCTTGATTCCTCATGAAGATAAGCTAATCCTCTTGCTATCCCAACACATATCTTCATTCTTGTAGGCCAGTCCAAGTGTATCTTTCTTCCTTGGCCACCTAACAGTAATATCAATGACATCTTAATTTACGTAGGATCAAATTAAATAAATTTTTTAACATATTTACTATCCAAGTCCCTCAATAATTTTTTTTTGAAAAGTACTCTGTCCAGTCCTATTTATAAGAAATTTTATCTCTCATGGGGTTGGTCCCTTTTATTAGGGGTGTTCACTATTTTCCCATCCCGATCCCGAGCAAATTAGGATGGGATTTTCCCGTTCAGGATCAAGAATGAGATTTCCCGATCCTGACTTTTTCCCGATCCCGAAAACACATATATTTACATTTTCTTAAAAAAATATTTAAGAAGGCAAGATCAAATATAAAGAAAATATGAAAATCTCTAACACCATCAAGGTAATATCTATTCTTATAATTTTTTTTGTTAGTTTTATTTATTATTTATTAAATAATTCTAATTTTTTGTTCTTATCCTTATGATTTTTGTAGCTGAATCGGCAACATTAAACATGTATTAAACTAATTATATATTTGTATTGGACTAATTTAGTACAATATGATATTAACAAAATACGATTTTTTAAAAAAAAGAAAGGGATCGGGAATGATTTTCATTCCTGAACCCTTCTCGGGATCGAGATCGGGAATGTCATTTCCCCTTCTCGTCCCGTCCCGACCCGACTCAAGAACATCTCTACCTTTTATAAGCAATTTTCACTTTTTGTCTAAAAATGTAAGCTCATTTTTTCTATTTTTCCCTTATTAAATACATATAATTTATAATTAATTATCATACACACCAAGAGTTATATTTAGGAGAAAAAGAGATAGAGAGAGAGAACTCATTAGGTAAATGAAGTGAAAAAAGTATTAGAAAATATATTTTACTATCTCTCATACTTTTTATATATTCTCTCTCTGCTTTCATAAATAAGGGCATATATGAAAACAATATGAGATTTTTGACACATTATTGCTTTTAACTACCAGTTCGTTTTGCGTAATTAAAGAGAAATTTTGGTTATAAATAGGACCGGAGGTAGTATCTTTCTATTAGAAATAATTATATTTGAGACATCATCGGCTACTAAATATTGCACCTTTCCTTCAGTAAAATTTAAATGTGCAGAAGTTGTTTCGAATGACTAAATATGTTTGAATAAAAAAAAAACCTAAAATGCAAGATCTAAACTTTGTCTTTTTAAAAATAAAGATATAACTAAAAGCTGTCGAGTAGAAATAATTTATCATAAGATTTTAGATTTTGTTATAGTGTTGTATTACAGTAAAAAGGACGCACACAGAAAAAGAGAATACGTTCATAAAAGGGAAAATGGCTTAAAAATACCTTGTAAGGAAATTATTTGCTGATTGGTACCACGGGTGCAAACAAACACTCCTTATGTGCAAACATCATCCACATGTGTAAAATTCATCCCTGTGAATGTGCAAACACCATCCCTCGTGTGCAAAATATCATCCACCCGTGTGCAACTTATCACCCACAATGTGCAATGGTAGCAATTGACAATTAATTTGTTTGCAAGGTAGTTTTTAACAATTCCCCCTTCATAAAATCTATTTCATTTGTTTATACTCAATCAATTTGATCTTTTAATTATATCTAATACTACATATGATAATTTTTTGTTGCAGAAAATTCAAATCCATACCAAAAAGAGTACTAGCAAGACTGTTGTTCTCCATGTACTCATATATCAGCAACAATTGGTCTCCTTCAACGCAACATCCATAAAGCTTTACAAGGTTTGGGTGTTGCAAAGCAGATATCATTCCAATTTCATTAACAAATTCACGACTCCCTTGCTTTGATTTGGAGGAAAGCAGCTATGACAACACCATCTAATAGTACACCCTATAATTCAATCAATTCTTTAGTCTCAATTTTCATAATCTTTCGTAGGCATAATCAATACATCCTAAATATAAGATCTCTTTATAGGTGTATTAAGTTATATGATATTGGTTGAATATAATTAAATATGATACATTTTTAAAAATTACCTTGTAAACCGGTCCAAAACCTCCTTCACCAATCTTATTTTTTGGGTCAAAGTTGTTTGTAGCATCTTTGATTTGTTTTAAAGAGAAATAACCTGTTTTTAGATCTAAAACTTCTGCAACAAGAAGGTAATTTAAATACAAACAAAATACATTGAAATTACAGGAAATGGAAAAATAATTACGATTATGTAAAAATCACTATTTATCCATTTGACATGCATGTAAAATTTTAAGCATATAAAAATCATATTTTTGTACTATACTATATACCAAAATTTCAATAGGTGCACAGGCTTTACTGTTTTAGATTTTAATCTTACGTTTGTCTTTTGAATCTTTGTAACCAAGGAAATTCATCTTTCGAAGGACGAAAACTATTAGTATGATGAGAAATACACATGATCCAACCACAATTCCAGCCATGGCTCCAGCAGAAATCTGAGAAATTTTGAAATCTACACGACAAAAGTAGTAATGCTTAAATTTCATATCAAAGTCAAAATCATCATGACTTAATTAGGTTAATCTAGAAAGAGTGTGAACCAATAAAACAGGATATTTGACTTACTCGGGGTGACTGAAATAGCAGATATAAGAGGTCTATATGAAACATAATCAGGGACCGAGGTAGTTCCTTTCCCAGCCCAATATAAATGAATTTCCAAGATGTTATCATTGACATCAACATTAAAGTCCTTAACTATGCCCTTACCAACGCCATTAGCTTCCTTCATAATGTTGAAATCATTCAAATATTTCTTACCCTGCCAAGATGTGCACACACCAGTTTCAGCCTTTCAGCAGAACTTATGTCAACGTACATACATGTCAAAAACAGTCAAAAGCATGTTAAACCTTTGAGAAGAGAAAGATTAATGAGATTCACTTAATATCCCCTTTCAATTGTTTTTAAAAACAAAATAATATAAAGTTGTTTTTAAAAAGCTAAAAAACAAAAACAGTTTCAAGTATTTTTCTAGCTTTTGTTTTTCTATTTTTTGAGGCTGCTACTTATTCACTATCAAATTGACGGCTGTTACCATACCACTTCAAAAATAGATTTTTTTAAAACAATTATTCAAACAAATTTTTTTTGTTTACAAAACTTATTTTTAAAAATATTTTTTAAAAAAAAACAGAATCAAACAAGACCATATTTTCTCACTCTTCACTGGATTCTCTAAACACTAGGGAAAAAAAATTTAGATTCAACATAACTCACTTGAATTGAAACGTCAAATATGCGGCTTCCAAGGCTACTGAAATTTTCGTCATTGGAATACATAATCTCAGCGAAGTGTAGCTTGACGTTGTAATTTCCATTAATCATACAGAGGCCATGGTACTTTAGAGACGAAGGGGAAAAGCGAGCTGTTTGGTAGAATCTTGGACCAGTAATGTTGAGAGAATATCTATTTGCTGCTATGTAATTATTATCAGATCTTTTGAAGTATATTCCTGTGCTGCTATAAGCCCATTTATCATCACTAAGGAAAAAGAATGAAATACTCCCAGGATTGGTGTCCTCTTCGTATTTATTCCCTTCATATTCAATTTCTGGTCCTCCACAATTTATGAACAATGAATGATCTGCAATAAGGAGGGACAACCTCATCAAAAAAATCACATCATGAAAGGGTTCATAATAGGATTTTTCAGATGATTTATTTATTTTTATTCAAAATAAAACGGTCAATATTATTTTTGATTTCTCAAGTTTATCGTCATTTTAGTTTTAGTCCCTCTAAGGACAAAATGATCAAAGTTTTCATTAAGTTATAAGAACCAATGTTTTAAAGAATTAAAATTTGAGTGACCAAAATCTATGATTTAATACTTGAATAACTAAAACTAAAATTAGGGCAAACTTGTGGAACCAAAAATTATATTAACCTAAAAAAAATGTAATTAAAATTGGTAATGTCGATGAAAACTCTCAAACATACAAGAAAACACTCACACTTGGGTTTTCCTCCACCCTTTTCAGGCAGGTGCGTCTACAAGATGAATAAAAGTTATTATGTAACAAATCATTAAAAAAAAAAATTGGTATACAATAATTGAAACAGAATAGTCACGAGCATAATCTTACAAGGTGTTTGCTGAAGATGACAAGCTCGAAGCCAAGTTTCTGCATTTAAAAAAGAAAAGGCTCAGAGTTGCTACATAATGCCTTTAAAAACCAGAACAAAGTTTGCTGGGAGGCTTACATATTATTATACTGACAAGTAATTGCAGAAGTGTCCGAAAAATTGTTGTAAGATAGATCACTGGTAGAGAAAAAATGGTATGAAATTACACATGTAACTTTATTACGTAAAAGATGGGTTGGCTTTTCTATAAGCATTTGAATTGAATTATTAATTCATTTTTTTAAAAAAATATCTGTTTTGAATTAGCGTAAATTGAAGTGTCTTGAATTATCAAAATATACTAGTACACAATTTTATATCCAGGGTCTATTCAAAATGCATTTTAAATTGCCAACGCTATCTAGCGCAATTGGTATGGCATGAGGCCTATGTGCCTCATTATCTGGATTTGATTCCGGTCCGCACCTTGTAGCGTGCTAATAAAAAAAAACCATTTTAAATTGTAACAACTTAATTTTTTTAATGTATGAAAACTTTCAAAGTTCAAATCAAAACAACAGTGGATTAATTATAAATAATGACAGATTCAAGAGTTAAATATGTTTTTGTTCATATGGATTACAATAATTGATTTCAAATAATGGCATTGAAACTATAGTAAAGAGAAAGAAAATTAAAATAAAAAATATTATACTAACAAATATTCATCTTTGTTTTGCAGTATCCATTCTGGAATTTTTCCACTGAGAGAATTATCATTTAGAAACCTGCACGCATGATTAATAAAGATAAATTAACAGAGGGTAATTAAGTTCCCTTAAATTAAGTTATTTACTTATATAGAATGCTTCCTTACATGTTCTTGAGGTGGGTCAAGCCACTTATGTTGTTCGGGATTTCACCGGTCAACTTGTTGAAGCTTAAATCTCTGTAATTAATACATATATACGTGACTACACAAACATTGCTTCATAAAAATAACTGAAGAATAAAAATAAAATAATAGTGTATAGTACTAATACTATAGTAGTTTCCAACAAAAAAAAAATAGTGTCAGTAATAATTAAGTAATAATTTCTAAATTAGGAATTAGTTTGTAAATTAAATCAAGGATATTATTTAGAGGATTATGAATTTGCAACATATGAGGATGAAGCAACTTACAGACTAGATAAGTTTTTCATTTTACCAATGTAATTTGGAATAGAACCATGGATGGAGCAATTTCTCAACAGCCTGAGAGAAACAAAGTATGAAAACAATAAAAACAATAAAAAAAATAGCTCATTTGTGATAAACAAATTGTTTTCACCTCTGATAAATTCTCAACTTACAGATACTGCAAGGATGTCAAATTCTCTATATTAGGAAATCTCATTGTTGCTGGTCCACGTAAATCTGCTATCGATCTGAAATTTTTAAAAAATAACAAAAAAGCACCATCAATAATTGAAATAAAATGTCATTGCCATTGAAGTCAGACTGATTACAAATGAAATTGTACTCATCAAAACTGAGTCAAATTTGTTAATTGAGATATAGTTGTAGGCATGGGGCCTTCTAGAGACGTTCCTTTTAAATACCTGCCCATATATACAAATATTTTAACAATAAAAAGTGGTAAACAAAATATAGGAAATGATATTGTTTACTAATATATATATATATATATATATATATATATAGGAAATATTGTAAAAAGCCTTGTCCATCTAACCTTTTGATTTGCATGGATTAATTATCATTTCTGCGTTTATTTTATGTATTCATTAACTTGGTCTAACATATATATTTTTATTTATTCACTATCTCAATTTATATTTTTTTTTCTTATTTTCACTCCATGAATCGCTCCAAATCAGATTTTTTTTTTCTCTTACTAATATTGAGCACTTAACTAGCTATTAATTATCCAGTACAAAACCTCCCATCCTTTTCTTGGTTACATGGCTTTTTTACTCAAAATGATGAAAAGACTTGTGTATCATGGAGATAAGTCTCTCGTAGACCAAATATACTTAAAAGCCAATCATATTTAGTGGTACCTCAAGGCAATGATTTCCTCCTTTGTTTTAAAAAATTTCCAACATTTTTTTTTTAAAAAAAAAGAATGGAGTGGAGTAGATGAAAATAAAAGCATTGAACTTCATTAAGTTGGGTGGTTAAGTTCATAAATTAACACTTACAATAGTCTTATTTATAAAGCACTTTCAACTTATTCCACACCCATTAAGAAAAACTTTAAACTTCATTAACTTTATTTTAAAATTCAACACCCTCTCAACCTTATTCCTATTTATATACATAATACCCTATAAGAATAAAGTCAACTCAACAATAAATAAAGGATAAACTTGTACTTTCAAATGAAAAATTTAATAAGATGTTTTATAAATATGACAAAAAAAGTTCTTCCCTCTATACCTTATAAATAGGACTTAAGGAGCATCTTGCACAGAAGGGAAAGAAACATAATAGAGAGTAGATGAGACTCACAGTGCATAAAGTGCGGTCCAATTCCGAATAAAATTGGATAATTTTCCTTTAATATTGCTCCCATCTAATGAACTATACAAAATAGGAGAGAAATTTTAGATTTTGAAAAAGATGAACATCAAACTGAAAGGAATAAGTAATCTTATTATACCACTCACATTTTTTCTAATTTCTTCATTTTGACAAAACTTTCGGGTAATGTCCCCGAGAAATTATTTCCAGAAAGAACCCTACAAATTCCAAATTCTTACAAATGAAAAACACATCCAAAACGCAATATGAAAACTTATCTATTACAAGATTAATGTAGTAGTTATGAAGCAACTAAGATAAAAGAAAATCATTTGTACGTGAAATATTCTTACAAGCTGCGTAACGGCTTCAATTCTCCGAGACTAGAAGGAAGGGTCCCTTCTAACAGATTATCTTTTAACTCTCTGCAGAAAGCATCGAAACCATATAAAACTATTTCCCAATGCAACAAGTTTCAAAACTCAAAGTGTAATGATTCACACTTACAGCTCCTCTAAAGTTGTAATTTCACCAATTTCATTTGGAATAGGACCACTGATTAGGTTCCCGGAAAGGTTTCTGAAACATAAGTTTAAGAGATGGTGCATATAATCAAATAGTTTAAGATTTTATAGATGAAAATAATAATAACCATATTCACCGTTGTTTGATCACTTACAATGAAACAAGAGGGAGTCTAGCAAAGCTCATTGGATTGATCCATTTAGATAATTGTGAGACAAGTCACTGCTGTGTAAGAAGTAACATTTCATATCACAAATTCCCACAATATTTCAACAAGGCGCGTGCGCACGTATTATATATACTTGTATATAAACCAATAATAGAGCTAAAAAAATTTCGTTACTTACAGTTGTTGTAAATGGGTGAGGTATCCTAATTCACTTGGTAAAAATTCAGATAGATTGAGACCTGTCATATGGCTAATATAAAAAGCACCAATATGTGTTTAAATAAATTTATTATAGAAATGTATCCTAAGGTCAAATTAACTAGTTTTAAATAAGAAAATGAACAAAAAATTAACGGAGAAGAAAACTTTAATTTCCACTTTATTTGGACTAAACTAAACACAACTTAATTCAGATTGGAGCTTGATTTGGGTTCAAATTGAAATGAGTTACATTTGTACTTACATATGTGTAACATGGCAAACTTTTCCGCTTGAGAAAGTGCAATTACATGTTACAATCCTTTTGATGTCACTCTCTTCATCAATGGTCTCATTTTTTATTCCAGTTCAAGTTCTCTATATTCGAAGATATCGCTTTAAGAACTTTCACTGCATGATACAGAAATCAATTCTTTAAAAAGAAAAAAGCATTCACCATGAAGCAGTAACAAATAAATGAATAAAACTAAATCACTAAAGTTTTCAACCATGGACTCTTGTTGGCAAAAAAAAAAAAAAAGAAACGCAAGAAAAATAAACATTTGAATCTGTTTACTTAGTTCACTTCTTGGAGAGAAAACGAAGGATCAAGTTTCGAAATTTACGGCAATCACTTGTTTTTCAATGCTTGTTCAAGAAGAAGAAAGGGTCAACCACCACGTTGACCCATTTCTCTTGTGTAATTTTCTGTAAACAGTAATAAAACGGAGCTAGGAACTCCATCGAAAACCAGAGGAAATGGAAGAATTATAGAGCAATGCATATACTAAGAAGTAATTAAGACACAGAAAGGTTAACTTGGAAACCTTCATCGTCTGGTATGAGTTGAGCATTAATGGATCCATAGTCCATGAAAGCGTTCAAAACGAAGCATCCAAATGCCAAAAGATAGAAACATTTGGAGGTTGAAATCGCAAACTCCATTTATGTTGTTGCGGTTTGGAGAAAATAACTTTTGAGAAGGAGTGAAGGAAGAAGTAGGAGAAGCAGAGAATCTCACAATAACAAAACACAACAGAAGTAGGGGGCAAGAAGAAAAGGAAAACGAGTCAAGATTTTTATATCACATTACTACACGTACTTCACACCTCATATATCATAAGGAAAAAAGAAGAAAACAAATCAGAATATAGCAATTCATATATATTTGGTCAAAGTCAAGCATAGTTACATTCACACATGAGCTAATAAATGCACGTATTATTCTCAGTCACATTCACTAAATACAACCTGGGTACACATTATTGATGACAAACACGTGAATCAAGGGGACCACAAAGCTTTATGGAGATGCTTGCTTAAATTATTAAAAAATCATAAGCACACATAGCCGGGAAAGCTACAAGAATCAACCAAGATTGAATGAAATCAACTATTACTTCAGGTGGGCCCTATGTCATGTTGCACATGTGTCCAGTATGCAATTCATTTATTCTCCTCTCCAACCAAAGCTACATCTCCCTGACCAATATAATACTCTTTTGAAGAATCATTCAGCACCTTCTATTGCCCATACTCTATATATATTTTATAGATCAGGGTTTCTCAAATAGCTAGCATGCTTCTTGCTCTTCTTAATTAAAGCCCTAAAATGAGTCGCCCTTAATTATAATTCCTCACTAATTATGATTTACCGCTTCTTTTGCCTTTGGATCCTGAAGCTCTCAATCTTTGGCTCTCAACCTAGCTACACTGCGTTATGTGGGGATCTAATTCCATTTACCCAAGTCACTTTGTAGTAGCAAGCATTAAGGTTAAATTCCTTCTAACAAGTGCATTTCTCATGATTCTAACTTATGTTCTTTTTCTTACAAGGTAAAATCACTTACTATATCAATCAACATGTTGTTGGTAAATGTCATTATCATTTTATTTAGGGTTAAGGAACAATTTTTCTTTGAAAATTTTCACTGAGAGAAAATTTTGCCCTTGAAGTTTTTCGGGGGGCAATTTTGTCTTACCCGTTATCTTAGTTAATTTTGACTATTAGTTGACAAAATATGCTGAGGTGATGGTCCACTTATCATTCACGTCATTTTTGGTAAAGTGCAAATTTGCCCAAAAAATTTTGAATCTAATTTTTTTAAAAAATGAAATAGATGATATATAGGCTTCAGGGGTAAATTTGCATCTTAACAAAAATGACGTGGATGACACGTAAACTGTCAGCTCAGTATATTTGGTCAATTAATGATCAAAATCAACCGAGACAACAGATAGAAACAATTGCTTCATTTTTAAAACTTTTGAGATAAAATTACCCCTTAACCTTTTTATTTAATTAGATGTGGTGTAAATTGAGCAACGTGGCCCAAATTTAAATAAAGCCCAAAAATGAGCTCAACAAAGTTTTCCATAAAATAATAATGATTTTATATGGCCCATAATTTCTTAGCCCAGAAACTCGTTCTAAAATGTAAAGTATAAGGGAAAAATCTTAAAAAGCCCAAACGGAAACCCAAAGCACCTCGGCCTAGAAACGCCACCCGCACAGTCCAATTCCACACAAGGGATTAGCGTTTCCCCGTGGATTGGAAACGACCTCAAGGTGGGGTGGAGGGTACTAAAAAAGTTAGTATTTTTTTAATGAAATGATCCATTATATATAAAAAGAGAAATTACACGGATCAAGTTGGTGTAATAGGGATCGGGCTAAGGGCGCTGAGCAACTTGAAATCAAAATATTAAAATAACAATTTTATATCTATTATGAATATTGATTATGTGGATGTCCATTAACCCTCATTTAATAAGCCAATTTACTCTCCCAGTCAGTTAGGCATATAAGATCATATGGCACTATTCATCAATGATTAAAGTACTATTCATCAATGATTAAAGTACTATTCATCAGATGGCACTATTCATCAATTGTATGAAAGAGAAATGAAAAGGGTGAAAAAATAAGATATAAGGCACGTCTTGTAGCCCAAGGCTTTACACAAAGACCCGGCATTGATTTTGAAGAAACGTATTCACCTGTAGTGGATGCGACTACTTTTCGTTATTTAATTAGCCTAGCCGTAAAAAAAGGGCTTGATCTGCATCTAATAGATGTCGTGACTGCCTATTTATATGGGTCACTTGACAATGATATCTATATGAAAGTCCCTGAAGGACTTAAGGTGCCAGAAGCATCTAATTCAAGTTTTCGAGAACAATATTCAATTAAATTAAATAAGTCCCTGTATGGCCTGAAGCAATCAGGGCGCATGTGGTATAATCGTCTTAATGAATATCTGTTGAAAGAAGGATACAAAAATGATCCAATATGCCCATGTATTTTTATAAAAAGATCTAACAGTGAGTTTGCTATAATTATTGTTTATGTTGATGATATCAACATTATTGGAACTCTTGAAGAGCTTCAAAAGGCAATTTATTGTTTAAAGAAAGAATTCGAGATGAAGGATTTAGGAAGAACAAAATTTTGTCTTGGATTACAAATTGAGTACCTCAAAAATGGGATCTTTGTATATCAAGAAACTTATACAAAAAGGGTCATAAAGAGATTTTATATGGATAAATCTCATCCGTTGTGCACACCAATGATTGTAAGATCTCTAATGCCAGAAAAAGATCCATTCCGACCGCGAGTAATCAGCGAAGAAGGTGATGAAGAACTACTTGGTCCAGAAGTACCATATCTTAGTGCTATTGGAGCACTAATGTACATTGCTAATCACACACGTCCTGATATATCCTTTGCTGTTAATTTATTAGCAAGATATAGTTCTTCACCAACACGAAGGCATTGGAATGGAATAAAACATATTTTTCGTTACCTCAGAGGCACTATGGATATGGGGTTGTACTACTCAAACGTATCTAAGCATGAACTGGTAGGATATGCAGATGCTGGATTCTTATCTGATCCACACGAAGGTAAATCACAAACTGGCTATTTGTTCACATGTGGAGGTACAGCTATTTCATGGCGATCAATGAAACAGACTATATCAGCCACATCATCCAACCATGCAGAAATTCTAGCAATACATGAAGCAAGTCGAGAATGTGTATGGTTGAGGTCAATAATACATTATATACGAACAACTTGCCATTTATCTTTGGGAAAAATGATACAAACAGTTCTATATGAGAATAATACTGCATGCATTACCCAACTTAAAGAAGGCTATATCAAGGGAGACAGAACGAAGCATATTTCACCAAAATTCTTCTTCACTCGTGATCTTCAAAAGGATGGTGAAATAGATGTCCAGCAAATTTGTTCGAATGAAAATTTAGCAGATTTATTCACAAAATCACTCCCAGGTACAATCTTTGAAAAACTTGTCTATGATATTGGCCTTCGTAGATTCAGAGATATCAATTGATGTTGTTAAGAGGGGGAGTTGATACACGTTGTACTCTTTTTCCCTTATCTAGGTTTTGTCCCACTGGGTTTTCCTAGAAAGGTTTTTAATGAGGCAGCACTGGACAGTGTATCAATGAATGATGTACTCTTTTCTTTAGCTAGGTTTTTATCCCAATGGGTTTTTCCTAGTTAAAGTTTTTAATGAGGCACATTCATAAATGGACATCCAAGGGGGAGTGTTATGAATATTGATTATGTGGATGTCCATTAACCCTCATCTAAGCCAATTTACTCTCCCAGTCTGTTTATACGCGTTTTACTGTAGCACACTGTAGCATACGCGGTTCACTGTAGCAGTACTGTAGCAGTTACTGTTCATACGCGTATTTTACTATTCATACGCGTTTTTTGCCTATAAATAGGAGCCTTGGGCTGAGAATTCTGTACACACAACTGAATGAGAATTTCCCTCTGATTTCTCTCTCTGATTTCTCTCTTCTTAATCTCTTATTCTCTCTGATTATCCATATTTTTATAACAATATCCTTTTTCAGGTGTCTTTGAAATCAAAATGGAGAAGAAATTTGTTGAACTATTCTTTTTATAGGTGACGTATAGCATGTGGCTCACGGATTCAACACAATTGATGAGTTATATGAGTGAAATGTCTGGATTTCATCATGACCAAAATAGATAATCACAAGACAACAAGATGGCTGGTTTGAAAACTCTATCAATAATCGGGTTTATTTTATAAGTCCGATTTACATAAATCGAGATAAATTTCTTCCACATATTTACCTCGTAGATCGTAAAAGCAACATTGTAAACCGTAAAAGTTACTTCGTATTCCGTGAATCACGATTTATAAACACTTATGGAACTTTCATAAACTAATCTAAACGAGCCTATATATATCTCCAAAATTTAATATTTCTCTTGAATATTGTCTAATCCCGTGATCTGAGTGTGGATGATCGCAAGTACCTATATTTCTATATTAATTAAATAATATTCTCTATTTTTTATAATTAAAAACTACTAAATCGCACATAATAAAATATTAATTAAAAACAATAAATATGTGAAATATGTAATTTTTTTCTAAATATATCGTTGTTTATAAAAAAAATATGAAAACAGATGAAAGATAATGTATGAGAAAAAGATATGAAAAGTGCATGAAATTATTGATTAAGGGTAAAAATGAAAAAAAAAATAACTTTTAGACAATGTGAGATTATTACTTATATATAGAATTGAATTATACAAGAGAGAATGTTGTTTATATTTTATAAACACTAAACATGATCAAAAGGAGTGCTTCTTCTGTTTATAAATATAAGATATAATTGACTTTTTTTGAAGAGATTAATGAAGCTAAATAAGTTATTTAATCATATTATATGTTATGTATTATTATATTATATATTAGTTTATAGGTTAGCCAAAATAGTTTGAAAAAAAATAAAAAAATAAAAATTTTAAAATAATTTAATGTGCTTTTTTAATACCTTCAAAAAAAGTCAACTCTATTTTATATTTAGATTCGAATGGAATACTTTAATTTTGGGAAGATGATACTCTCAAAATCCTTTTTCTTTTTTTCTTCTCAGAATTTCATCTTCACTTTTAGATTAAAAAAATGCATGGTTCAAATTTAATATTTTTAAAAAATATTATTATAACATTTTATAATTTTTTTATAATTTTGTTTGTATTGCAATTATAAATTATATTTTAATAATTTAAATTTATTTATTTATGTTTAAAATAATAATTTTAAATAATATAAAATATAAACCATGTATTTTTTTAATCTGAATATTTTTTAATCTGAATATGAAGATAAGATTTTAAGAGCAACATGAAAGAAAGAATTTTGAAAAAAGCCAAACCCCTTCACTAACTTCTTTGTTAGATTAACTTTACTAACAAAGCGAAAAACAAAGTTACCAAGATTTATTGTGCTAACAAATCAAAATTAACGTCACATCACATCATTATTTCCCCTACATTGTTTGGCCATATTTTTCAAGCAAGATTCCAAGTTTTTTAATTGATTTTACATTATACAAAACAAAAATAAGAATGGTTATGCTACACCCTTGGATGATTTTTTTTAGGTTAATATAATTTTTAGTTTATAAAGTTTAACCTGATTTTGGTTTTAATTCCTTAAATTTAAAGTCGGTAGTTTTAGTCCTTAAAGTTTGGTCCGATTTTGGTTTTTGTTCCTCAAATTTGAAATCGGTAGTTTTGATCCCTCAAGTTTATTCCGGTTATAACTGATGATCTCTCAAATTTAAAAATAACTTGATATATTACTCTCAACTTAACGGATTAACAGTTATAAACGGAGTAAACTCGATGACTAAAACAACTGATTTCAAATTTGAGGGATCAAAACTAAAATCGGGTCAAACTTTAGGAACTAAAATCACCGATTTCAAATTTAAATGACCAAAATTAAAATCGGCTCAAATTTTAAAGACTAAAACCACTGATTTTAAATTTAAATTATCAAAATTAAAATCAAACTAAATTTTAGAAAATAAAAATTATATTAACTCTTTTATTTTATGAGTAAAATGTCCCACTTCGTTCTCGGAGAGAAAGCCCTTCCTTAAACCCTAGTGCTTCAAATGCAGTGATCAACCGCTCCGCTCAGTTCGTTAAACCCCATGGCCGTAGCAAGAAAACTTCTCCATCGTCTCTTGTATTCGCTCCTGGATCCCCAAAATGTGGCCTTCGTCTACCACATTATCCATTCAAACCCTCCTCACTACTACAAAATCCCTACTTCTTCTCATCACAGACTCTTCGCCTCTTCCTCTCAATCCCTCGCCGAATCAGACCAAACGCATGCCTTAAAGTCGTTGCATTCTATCTTCCAGGGACGTACAGAACGGAGAAGCGATCCAAAAAATGAGAAGCTCCGGGGAAAATCGAAACAAGGTGAAGCCGTGGGTTTATCGGAGAAAACAGGGGATAAGAAGAAGAAGAACCATTTGACTCTGTCCTTCATCATCATCATGTCTAGGTTAGTCATTTTACCCAATATTGTCAAGCTTAGAGTATCCTTCCACAGCTTACAAAGCTCCTTAAGTCATTCATATGAAATATTAAGTTTGGGAATAAACCCTATGATTTTCTTCTGCTTGTCTATCAACTCCGGTATTGTCTCTTCTTCCTCTTGCAGCTACTCCTTCATTTTCTCCTCAAGATTTTTATCAAAAGCCTTTTCTTTATTTCCCAGTAATTTTTCCTTGTAAGAAATATGAGATTTTGATGGTATTTTTGAGTTATAACATTGTTGTGGTACGTCTTCTTCCATTCTTGCATCCATCTTTAACGCATCAGAGTGACATGCTAATTGTTCACCTTTTTTCACTGCATATTTCATTTGTGTGTCCACTAACATCTTCTTAATGTTGCGCCCCGTAATTTCTTCATCTTCTGCGTTCTTTCCTCCATCTCCCAGTAAGTTGTATACTTCATTATTACTCATCGCTTCCATAATAGGATTCACTACCCCTCTGAGAAGCTTTAGTGATAAGCAACAACGGTGACACTATACTGGCCGAAGTCGTCAAACTGGATGAAGCATTGACTGTCAAAACGGAAATACAGAATGGAAGTACTGCAAATAAGGTCCAAACTCCGATTTTATAGTCAAAAGAAAAAACCAACGGCGAAACTGCAGTAAACCAGTGACGATGGCGACGCTGTGGTAAGACGGCGATGACGACTGTTTGAAGCACACTAGTTTCAAGCACCCTTCAACCAGATCCTAGTTCAGTATGGTGACGGTGACGCTGTAGTAGGATGACAATTACCATTAGTTAAGAAACAGAGCTCTGGGACTGTGGGAGGAAGGCAAGCCTTTTTCTCTCACATTGAACCACAGAATCTCAAACCCAATGAATTGTTCAAGATCCAGAGACTGAGCTAACACAGAAAAAGTGTTAGCAAGAGCGCAAGGAGAGTGAAGAGAGGGAGTTCCGATGGGAAATCAGAAGCAGAAATAGACCAGAGCCTCTCTCTCTTCTCTCTTTTCTGAACTCCCCGATGCCGCCGACGGTCTAAGACCGTTATGCAACAGCGACGAACGGCTTGGTGGAAAGCCGTCGCCGTGCAATGGTAAAAAATCACTCTGAACTTCTCTCTCTACACTCAGAGCTTCTTGCATAATGATGTACCTGGTCTTAGTTACCAAGATTTATTGTGCTAACAAATCAAAATTAACATGTTTAATTAATAGAAAAAATATATAAAGTAATAAAGGCACAAAATTTAAATTGCGGGCTTCATGCAAAATACTCACCTCCTCGTCATTATTTCCCTTACATTGTTTGGCCATATTTTTCATGCCAAGCTTCCAAGTTTTTTAATTGATTTTACATTATACAAAACAAAAATGGGAATGGTCATGCTACGTCTTGGATGATTTTATTTTATGACTAAAATGTTTGAATCCGGCTTCTCTCCATTTCTTTCCCATCCCTTTCCTCTTTATTATCTAAAACATTATCGTTTTAGGTTAAAAGGGGGTGTTTGGGTCTCTTTTTTTTTTTTTTTTAAATAGCACCCTGAAATACTTCAAGTTACTATAAGGCCCACCGTTGTTTTGACCCAAAACGGCAGTGGTTTGAGTAATGGGAAGGAAATGAGGAGAAGCCGGATTCAAAATGTCCCACTTCGTTCTCGGAGAGAAACCCCTTCCTTAAACCCTAGTTCTTCAAATGCAGTGATCAACCGCTCAGTCCGTTAAACCCCATGGCCTTAGCAAGAAAACTTCTCCATCGTCGCTTGTATTCCCTCCTGGAGCCCCAAAATGTGGCCTTCGTCTACCACATTATCCATTCAAACCCTCCTCACTACCACAAAATCCCTCCTTCTTCTCATCACAGACCCTTCGCCTCTTCCTCTCAATCCCCCTCCGAATCAGACCAAACGCATGCCATAAAGTCGTTGCATTCTATCTTCGAGGGACGTACAGAACGGAGAAGCTATCCGAAAAATGAGAAGCTCAGGGGGAAATCGAAACAAGGTGAAGCCGTGGGTTTATCGGAGAAAACAGGGGAGAAGAAGAAGAAGAAGAAACTGAGGAAATCCAGGGAATCGAAAGTAAAATTCTTTGAAGAGGAGGAGGAGGTCGTTAAGGAGGAGCTCCAAGGAAAACCGGAACAAGGTGAAGCCGTGGGTTTATCGGAGCAAACAGGGGATAAGAAGAAGAAGAAGAAGAAACTGAGGAAATCTAGGGAATCGAAAGTAATATTCGTTGAAGAGGAGGAGGAGGAGGTCGTTAAGGAGGAGCTCCAAGGAAAACCGGAACCAGGTGAAGCCGTGGGTTTATCGGAGAAAACAGGGGATAAGAAGAAGAAGCCGCAGAAAAAACTGAGGAAATCCAGGGAATCGAAAGTAAAATTCGTCGAAGAGGAGGAGGAGGTCGTTAAGGAGGAGCTCCAAGGAAAACCGGAACCAGGTGAAACCGTGGGTTTATCGGAGAAAACAGGGGATAAGAAGAAGAAAAAGAAGAAGCCGCAGAAAAAACTGAGGACATCCAGGGAATCGAAAGTGAATTTCGTTGAAGAGGAGGAGGAGGCCGTTAAGGAGGAGCTCCAAGGAAAATCGGAACAAGGTGAAGCCGTGAGTTTGTCGGAGAAAACAGAGCAGGAGAAAAGTGAAGTTCGATGCATAGAAGACAAAAAGAAGAAGCCGAAGAAGAAATTGAAGAAACCCGGGAAATGGAAAGTAAAATTCATAGAAGACGAGGAGGAGGAGGAGGTAGTTGAGGGGGAGCAAACGAAGAAACCTGAACCGAAGAGATTGTATGATTTGTTTAGTCAAGGGGAGAAATCAAAGAAAGCTAATCGGAGGAGATTAAGTCATGGAATTGCTCCTGTTGAAACGCATAAAGAAATGAACCAGAGGGAGCCAGTTGGTTTAAAGAAGCTTTCGTTGGACATGGAAATATTCCTGTCTTATTTATACAAAGAAGGGTATTTTAGAGATGCCAACTTTGTTAAGGGTAAAAATTTTGATCTTAGCCGGTTTGATATTAAATATGCCCGGTATTATACATTGTCTGCGGTGCAGAAGTTCGGCAAAGACAAGCAAGAAATCTCCAAGTAAGATAACACACTTACATTTGTTTGATTCATAGAGAAGATGCATATAGAATAATATGAACATTAGAAAAATTGCAGTTTTTGTCTTCCTTTAGTTCTTAGCATTGATCTTTTTTCTGGTGCGGTACTTGGAGCTTGCTCAGTTGAATATGGATGCTGATTGTTAATTATTTTGGCCATAGAGATTAGGGATGGCCTTCTGGGTTTTACAAGCTTGAGTTTTAAGCTAACCTAAACCCTATCTGGGTAGCTTAAGGGTTGCCCTGCTCCACTCTTCCTGGTGGGCCATTTTTTTTCGTTTTGTGTATACTATGTCTACTATTTGACATATCAAAACATGTTTGATGTTGAATATACGGTTTCATGGCCTGTGTTGAGCCAGAAGTATTCAGGGTTCCCTCATATCTTTTATTTGTCCTTTAAAGAAAGATAATTTTAGTATGTTTGTTCTAGATGTGCATTTTATTTTATATCTAGTGGGAACCTTTTTTTTGCTACATCTATCCAGGGTTCCCTCATAGCTTCCACTTTGGTTCATGGCTTTTCTTTTTCATCTTGTCTTTTTTAACTTCTGAAGTTTCTTTGTGATACTTTTGCTATTTCCGTCATCTGCTAATGATCCTCAAAACTGAGCTTGCCTCAGAATAGTAACATGAATGCAGATCTAGCGATCAATAATATCACAAATATAATTCTTTGAGATTTGTAAGCCTAGATTTCTGCTAGCGACCCTTTAGACAATTTATGAGTGTTGTTCTGATCAATTAACCAATGAACTTAGAAAAGTTATATTATATTATCCTGTTTGCCTGAATTTAGGTAAATTAATTCATTGCCAGAGGAAGCTGCCATAGTGATGCCTAATATGACTTTGTAGTTTTCAGTTTCATCTTGGCCTAAACTGATACTCACAGCCTAAGAACCTTGTCATTGCAGTGAAGAGTCGTGAAAAAAAAAAAAAAAAAAAAAAATTTGCATGCAGGTTCTTGGCGATAAAAAAGGCATAAAGGATTAAACTTGTGTTGCATCCTAAGAAACTTGCACATTTATAGGTACTACCTGTGATATGCCATTGTGTTCTATCGACATGATTATCTAATATGTGCGAAACAAATTCATACTGTGAACATAGACAAGTTTAGTTCCATATGTATCTTTGCCCCAAGTTGTCATATCCTATGTGAACTGGCAAGTTGCTCAATTTGCATTTTATGTCCGTATTTATATATGCTAAAATGAAATTGGATTTTACAGATGGCTTTCAGGAAGTGACTTGAAACAGGTGGCGATGTTCGGCTGCCCGTCTGACAGTAAATCTCAGGTCTTTCCTTCTAAAAGACTGCGAAACTATTTTAAGATTCCAGAGAACACTGTAAGGCACATCTTGCATTCATACTTTCTGCTGCTTTTTAATATATTTTTTTTCCGTTTTCGAAAAAAAAAAACTATATAAAGCTGTAATTGCTCATCTTCAAAATTTTCAATTTTGTTCTCCACCAGGTTTGCAATAAATGCGTGCTGAGAGATTCATGCAAATTTGTGAATCAAAGCGTTTGGCGGACTGATAACAACAATTTGGATTTGGCTGTGGCAATGAAGGTCATTTGCTCATATGCCATGTCTGTAGTGCATCCTCAGCTGGTTGTTCCTGATAAAGTCAACAGTTCAGTCAATCGGTTGCTAAAGGAGGTTCTGAAACTGAGTCAAACCTTCTGATAATGCTTTCTGGGTTGATAACCGAAAAAGATATACCTTTTTCCCCTTCCTCACAATTCTGTCTGAAGAACTAAGATTTATACAGAACATGTGATGACATGAATTACAGCCTTCAAGTTATAGGGATTCATCTGTGATTGGTTGCAAGTGTAATGAGGCCTTGCAAATCCTTTTGAAGATTGCTTTTCTGACCAGCCAAGCATTGATTTTGTAATACAAATCAAGAGAAAATAATTCCATGTCTGCTGAAATATTTCATGTCTCTTTGATTCCTTCAGTTTTTTTTATGGGCCATGGAGGTGAAAGCGTGCTCTGTTTGCTGATTTTTAAGTAGATAATCTGAATTAAGTCAATGCTTTTAATTAATGTTTGATACTCAACCAAGCAGGATCTCCAGATGTAGGAGTGGCTCTCTATTTTTTTCCCTCCTTTGGGTAAAAATCTTAGATACCCACAAAAAAATATCATCATCATTATTTATAAAAAAATATTAGGAGGCTATGAAACATACATATATTTGGGGCCAAGCAGCCAACATAAACTTCATTGGACCATACAATTCCCACATACTCCCAGGTGTAGAGCCAAGTTCTGAACCTGCAAGGTCCTGAAAAGCTGTTGGGGTGCCCTACTTCCTTTTATATCCTTTTTTTTTTAAATATAAAATGAACTCATTCCATAACTATATACAACAATCTACATCACCTAACTTCCCTCATCATCCTCCACCTAATCAGATAAATCGTGTTTCACGCTAGGTGGTGGTTAATCAAGGATATAAAAATTATCTATCATAGTATGAGAAAGTTCACCAAGATAATAAGATGAGCTGAGCTCCTCCCTATAGCTATTATGATGAATCTCTTCAAGCCAGTCTCTAAGCGAAAAACATTTGGCCTCATCAACTACTTCGAAAAAGGGGTGATTTTGATCACTACCCCGAAGTAACAAGTTAATAATGTCCATACAATCCGAGAAGATAACCACATCTCTAAATCCTCGACCCTAGCATAAATGTAAGCCATTCAAGATGTCTTGGAGCTATACTATGGCTGATGGTACTCTTGATGAGTTTGCAGCGGTATATCTTCAATATATTATTTAGCTGATTATGTCACCCGTATATCATCTCTTGTCGATTTTTAAAATAATAATAAATAAGTAATTAGTATTAAAAATGTCAGATTTATTTCTAGTTTTAAAAATTTTGTACAATCAATATTTTTTTAATTTGTTCTCCTAACAAAAAATAAAATTATTTATAAGTGCCAAAAGTTTGGCACAAGTTTGATAACACTGAATGTGGAATAATTATAACTAAACACAAGTTGAAAGACCATGCGATTCCATTTGTCACTTAGTAGTGAAATTTCATTAATTTAAGGCAGCAGCTTTTTAAATTTAACCAGTTTGTAGTATAAAATTAGGAAAACCATTTTGCATACTTTCATTCAATTTTTAATTTGGTACCTTTGTGTTTTTTCCTCTTAATTAAATTGGTAATTGTTAGAATTGGGCTTAGAATAAATAGGCCTAATTAATAATAATTAATATTTGATTACCTTTAATTAGGATCCTGGTTAGTTAACATGATTCTAGGGATTATTATTTTGAAACTTAAAATTCCTTTTCTGTTTGATATTTGTGATATTATAGAGAGAAAATATCTAAGGTTAGCTAGGCTTATCTTTTTCTCATCAATATGTACACATTACCGGCATTCAATAAGATTAGATTTTAAGTGCTCAATTTGCTCATAGCATCAGAGCATTAATCACCAATATCTTTCAAAAAAGCTCATAGCATCAGAGCATTAATCACCAATATCTTTCAAAAAAGAGCTAACGCCATCCAAGGGCTTCCATGGCTGTCAACGACCAGCACACAGATACACTGGTGTTAAACAGAGGCTCAAAAAGTAGAGGCCTGATAACAAGTAATTTCATGAGTGTCTGTCCTTCTCTAAATCCTCAAGAACTCTCTATGCTGCACAAGATTCTAGATAAACACTCCTTTGATAACATAAGTGAGGATGAAAATATCACTCCCTTCGTTACCTTAGCGTACACAAGAGTGACATTTATTAGAGCTCTAAGTTCTATTACAAAATCTAATTGAGGTACTAGAATATAGTACAGATGATAATGAGGTTTCTAAAGGTTGCTAGCTGCTAATCTAGCATAAGGAAAGATCTTGATTATAGAATATTCCCTTAGAAATAATGAATGAGAATTTGTTCCCTGATGGAACAGGGTAATAGAAAGAATGAGAATAGCCATGAACTATGGTCTCACAATCGAGACAGAGAATAGAATATGCTAGTAACTAACGAATTCCCTAAAAAAAATATATATGGGAAGATACCCCGGTGAAGGAAGTAGAATTATGCCTGGAGTTAGACCAATATCGAAAGTTCATATAGAAGGACCCCAGAGAAGATAGAAAAATGAGAAAAGGGTTTGTGTGACCCAGTGAATCGCCATGAGGTGCTCTAGTGCTATTTATCAAAAGAAAGACAGAAAAGAGAATGAAGGTAGAACAAGCTCAACATAAAAATTCAAGTAAACTCTTGCTCTCATATCTTATGTAATGGTTCTACACGTATGTATATACCATCGAGTATATTCGTATTATGAATATACAGTAGGCAGTTAGACCTTTAGGGCCAGCGTGTCCTTAGGCAATTAGACCCGAAGAGCATTCAGAATTAGAAGGGTTAAAGCCTACGGTCGTAAGACCAAGAATTGCTGGGCAGCGTCCCGAAGAGGTTGTAAAGCCTGAGAATGCCGGGCAACATCCCGAAGAGGTTGTAAAGCCTAAGAATTTCCTAAAGGGCTGTGTATCCTGAAACAACCAAAAGGCTGGAATATAACGGCTATAAAGCTGGAATTGAAATGACCAAAAGGCTGGAATAGAAGGGACTGCGTAGCTTGAGAATTTCCCAAAGGACTGTGTGTCTTATGAATGAATATGAATGCTTGAGAATAGATAGTTTGTTTTGCGTGCTTCGTAAACATTACAGATTTGTATAAATTGCTTGATTAGTAAGGGTTGGAGCCTAGAATGAAATTGGAATTGATGACTTTCTAGAACAGTTGTCTAGTTCCTGTATAGTTTTGAAAATTGAATTTTGAACTGACCAATGCACTTGTTATTTTCATGAATTATATGAACTAATTTTTGGTATGAAATGAATTGTGAACAAAATTTTCCAAGAATTGAATTTTTGAATAGAATTTTGAACAAAATTGAATTTTTGAACGGAATTTTTGACTAGTTTGTATTGATCATTTTTGAACTACGTTGTCTTAAAAAAAGGAATCCTTAAAGGAACCAAGAATAGTGAAAGCAATATAGAATTTAAATAGACCAGAAACTGTTACAGAAATACTCAGTTTGCTGGGTCTTATTAGAAACTAAGATTCTCTCGAATCTCATCCTCCCCCACCAACCATATATGTACAAGAACAAGAAAGAGAAGAATGCTTAAAGAAGAACAAGAAGGAAAGAAGACGAAAAACTAAAGACCGAATTATGTTTAGAATACTATGTGTGTAATTATTTGCGCACAGAGAATATTTGGTTGTAAGAATACACGCAAATTTGAATCAAGCCGTAATCGGGATCATTGAGAATAAGAATTAACTCTGATATTTATTTGTAATAATTACGGTTAAATAAGTTGTGAATAAGTAATTACCCCTAACAAAGTAATAATGAATGCTTCCATGTAAGTAATTAAGGGGTATGTAAGACAGGTGTTACATGCGCTTTTGCTAAAGACCAACTTTAGCTGAAGCTTTTCTAAAAGCGCTGGCTAAGGTGCAATTTTTTTAATTTTTTTTTTCTGATTTTTCCCCTATATCAATTGCCTTACCCGGCGCTTCATATGAAGAGTCGGTAAAGGAAATGACCTTAGCCTACAGTTTTATAAAAGCGCCGGCTAAGGTGTAAATTTTTTTTAAATTTTTTTAACAATAATTTTTTTTCTTGTATCAAGACCTTTTTTTTATAGATTATTCCTACTACTGCTGCTGGTACTTTGGATATGTGTGTGTGTGTGTGTGTAGTTATGCTATTACGTTAATTATCAATGAATTCATACACACACTAATATATCTATATATACATATCTGAGTACATGTGTGCATGTACTTAAAGCATCAGAAATAAATATGTGTGGGATTACAAATTAATTATTTATACAAGCTAAGCAGCATTATTTAACGTTGAGAATAATTTTAAATCTTTTGGGCTTTACACCAGTTATGACAATTTGCTAAAAAGTGCCATAGCTGATACTTAATTTTTTTTAAAAAAAGATCTTGTATGGTGTTTTTTAAGAAAGTGTCATATAAGCTTAACACTAAGTTATGACGTTTATAATAAAAAGCGTCATAGCTTATAATTTTTTTTACCCTTAAAAAAACAATTACCTATGACGTTTTTTTGAGAAGCGTCATTAGATGTATGCCATTAAAAGCCTTTTTTTTGTAATAGTGTACGTAAATGTTATGAAATTTGATTATAATGGTGGGTGGTTGCTTGTATGTGAACAAAAACATCAGCAACAACACGTAGCAATGGGGCATTCAAATAGAGGATACAAGGTTCTTCCGGCTCCAGAGTGGAAGAAGCTGGCCAAGGATTCCTCCAATGGGTGGTAACTTCCTTTAGTGTTAGAGAAGGGCGGGGATTCCTGAGTTATATGTCCATCACTTTCCATCTTCGATTCAAATATAGATTTCATTTCACCAGTAGCTCTGCCAATAGCACCTTTCGGAGCTTTACTCAAAGCTGCTCATGAAGCTTAGCTACTAACTTTCTACTAGGTTTAGCTTGTGATGAATTTTGTGAGGCTCTGCCAAAATACTATGCCATACCAACTCCCCTTGGCTCCCCTTTAACACGACCAGGGTAATCAGCATTCCCAATCACTGTTGACAATATGTCCATTTTTGAGTTCGCCTTGCAGCATACAATTTATTGTAAACAAAAAATTAAACACCACCAATATGAAAGAATTACAAAATTAAATATTTATGCTTTAACTACTTACAATCCTCGTTGCAACCTCAGCAATAGCCAGATTCATGAATTTCCTACCCTTAATCTTTTATGCTTTCTATTTTTATGACGTAGAGGAGGAGCCAAGGCCTTTACAACAATGTTAGGATTTGATTTGACTGCTTTCTTCATTTTCTCCAACTCTTCTCCATCATCCTCCGCTCAAGCTTCCAATAACCCTCATGAGACATATAATGCTGACACTAATTTGCTGCTTGCCTCTTTGTATTTGCTACACTTACTTCATGTGAAAGGAAAATAATGAAAAATAAGTCAATGATGTGAATTATATTGAAGTAAAAGGTTTTATACTATGATGAAAGAAAGTTTACCAAAAAATTCAAGATATTTTCGTGATGTCATGAACAACCTCCAGTCTTCTAGAGGCAAATACGAATATTCTCGATATGGGTTATGACCTCTCTTTTCCCCTCGAATATACCTTTGTGTGAGCTTGTTTTTTAAATCTTTTCATTATAGACGAACCTCCCTTATCTAGTTCTTGTACATCTCCTTAGTGTCTGGGACATCGAATGTTCGCTGCAAACATAAAGAAAATTATATTTGAAGCAATAGGAAAAAAGATCCAAATGAAGATGTATTAAAACTTATATATCAAAATTTGTTGCCAAATCATGTCTTTCATTTTTTAGAGAACCCACCTCCAATTATCATAGATAATGCGAACTTTGCTTCGACCTAAATAACCTAAATAGCTAATGAAATAGTCTTCCTCAATACCAAGTGGATTCATGTTGGCATCGAAGTCCATATTCAGCCTCTCCTGTTGATTTTGATGACATGCCGCCAATGCAGGCATCTTTGTGGCACCTCTAGTTCTTCTTGGAACGGGTTCAACTACTTGCATTTGATGCTCCCTATCACTTTTTGAGTCACAGATTGAACATGCTTTATGCCCCTTCACACTATACCCTGAAAAGTTTTCGTATGCAGGGAAGTTGTTTATCATAGTGAAAATCATTGCACACAGCTTGAAAGACTCCTTCTTATATGCATCAAATACATCTACGCCTTCTTCCTACAACTTCTTCAAGTCCTCAATCAAAGGCTTCAAGTAGACATCGATGTCATTCCCTAGCTGTTTTGGTACAGAGATCGTCATAGAAAGCATTACATACTTACTTTTCATACATAGTTGGGGAGGTAAGTTGTATATTACAAAGAGAACTGGCCACGAACTATGTGTGCTAGTAAGAGTTCCATACGAATTGATTCCATCTGTACATAGCCCAAGACAAACGTTTCTCAATTTGTTGCCAAATTTAGGGAACATTTCATCTATCTTCTTCCACTGTAGAGAATCGACTAGGTGCCAAAGATATTTTCTATCATATGTTCTCTCATCAGAATGCTATCTCAACTTCTTCACTTTTGTTACACTCACAAACAAATGTTTAAACCTCGGTATTATTGGAAGATATCATAACACCTTTGAATGTTGCATTTTATGTCCTTTCGCTACAACCACTATCTTTCTTCACTTTGTATCGTGACGTTTTACATTTAGGTCACTCACTAAGATATTCATACTCCTTTTTGTATAATACGATTTAGAAGTACATTATCGTCTGGAAACATATCATGCGACAATTCAAGTAGTAATGTGAAATTACTATCGGTTCACCCACAATTTGCCTTTAAGTTGACTAAATGCAATGTTCCTGTCTACCATGTATATTTACTCCCATGGTACAAGGGTGTCACCACATCACTCCGTAGGCTGTCATATTCATGTGACAGTGCAAAGGATTCTACCTTAACATCTTGCATCATTTTCTCCATTATGTCTTCATCTATCACATCCATAACTTTTTTCTTGTGCGACGGATAATTAGTTACTTCCTTACTATGCCATATCCACCTTGTGTATTGAAGATTTCTTCTATCACAAAGTAGGTGATCCCATATAACATCAACATCCCATCGACTCTCATTTAAACAATTAACACAAGGATAAAACTACTTCTCATTTTTTGTTGGAGTATTCCTTCTAGCAAATTTAATAAACTTTTCCACCTCATTCTCATTTTCTTCACTAGTTCTTAAAACATTTATCTAACTATGATCCATATTATTACTACCTAAGCCATTCTCAATAACACTCAAATTTAGAACAATTATCAATAATAGGATTCCTTTTATCACTTTTTCAAAAAAAAATCGGCAACATTTCCCTTTAAAAGTAAGACATCCCAAAATTTCAATAACAAACCAGTTTAGATTAATTCAAACAAAAGAAAATAATTAAGGCAATTTAGGACAATATCAATAATTGTATCCAGCAAATTTTCATTAGGGAACTAAAATATTTAAAGGGAAGTTTCAAATTTTAAACTTATAATAGATTTTAAAAATTTGACAAACTCTTGTTCCTAACAAAGTAATGTAATATTTATATTTCAACTCGCAACATGTTAAATTTAAAACATATAATTAATAATAAAATAATAAAATAATCAGAAGAAAAAATTAAATGACTGAAAGCTAAATAAAGCTAATATTTATTATATTTAAACTTGCATGATTGTGTTATATCTTTTTAGGCTTCATTTATATGGCTCTCATCATTTTGATAAAACCAATTAAACCACTAAAAGATAAATACAAATACCAATGAATGAGGCATATAAAAATGACAATAAAAATATTGGTATTTATGAACACAATAAATAATATATGCTAATCTTCAATAACGATGGAAGTCTCTTTTTTGTTTTTATTCCAACAACTTTTTCTTAATTTGCTGAAGTAAAGGGGAAGCTAAATTGAAGAATAATATCAAAGCATAACACCCCAAATTGCAAAGCAATAAAGGGAAATATATACATTCAATAGTGATAAATATTAATTCCTAGCATAACTCCAGCTCAATTTAATAAAATCATATTACACTACTACAGAATAGGGATTTAACGTCACATAAAGACGTCCCTTCTTTAAAAAGGGAAGTAAAAACTAGACGCAATGACATTTATGTAAATAAAGAGAAACTTTTTCCTCTTTAGGCGTCCTAAAAACCAAAAGGGACTTGTAAAGAGATATTTAGGCGTCCCTTCTTGGAGAAGTGATGCCTAAAGATCAGCCTTTGAGAAGGGACGCCTAAAGGCTGCATGCCAGCCACGTGGCTGGCATGCAGCCTACATTAGGCGTCCCTTCTTACAGAAGGGACGCCTATTTATACCTTTAGGCGTTCCTTCTCCAAGAAGGGACGCCTAAAGGTTGTTTCCCTCCAATTTTCTTCATTTCCCTCCATTCTAGCATTTTCGTTCACTCTTCCTCCCTCTTTCAAAAAACCGACCTGCAGAAACTTACAGCATTTTTTTTCAATCCCCTTCCTCCCAAGATTGTTAAGGCGCCATCCCCCTCCTCAATCTTCTCTCTGGCGTCGTACCCTGCATCTGTCCACCACAAGGCCAGCAGTGTCAGTCCGGTCGTCCTCAGCTCCAAGGTACAGCGGCGCCCCTCCCTTTATCACCACAAGTTCAGCTGCGTCGACTACCCATCCGTGTGACCACCAAAGGTTTTGTTTTTTTGTTTTTTTTATATAGTTGGATTGTTTTTTATGCGGTTATATTAGTGTCTGAAATGTCACTTATGTGTTCGTGCCTTATAGATTTTTGCTTCTCCTATTAAATTTAGAAAAGACATATAATATTTATAATATATGATATTTATTGATGTACTTGGGTTAGCTGGTTACATCTAAACAAAGAAAGACACTTGTGTATTTTTATGGCTTTTGCACATGACATATATATATATATATATGTAGATAATTATAAAATATTTTATAAGTGAAAAATATATTGGAATTTGTTGAAAAGTGACTATTAAAAAATTATAAAACTCGTTACTTGTTTAGCTCTGAAGTATATATGTAATAGAATGAAAAATGAATGAGATTAAAAGGTAATAATTAATTATTTCAAATGTGAAATGCCATATATGTCTGAAAATAAAAATATTTTTGAGAAATAATTGTTGTGTCATAATAATAGTAATATATAAGTATAAATTTTTTAACATGTCCTGTTGAATTTTTTGGTTTAATGATGAAAAATTAGTGGATTGTATTTTTTTATGTTTAAAATAGTTATAACAGGAAATCTCATTGTTGTCAATTATTCTAAACTTTAGCGTTATTGAGAATGACTTAGGTTAAAAATGGATTATAGTTGGATGAATGCTTTAAGAACTAGTGAAGAATATGAGAATGGGGTGGAAGAGTTTATTGAATTTGCTAGAAGGAATGCTCCAACAAAAAATGGGAAGTATTTTTGTCCTTGTGTGAATTGTTTAAACGAGATTCGACGGGATGTTGATGATATAATGGATCACCTACTTTGTGATGGAATAAATCTTCGATATACAAGGTGGATATGGCATGGTGAGGAAGTAACTGATTGTCCGTCGCACAAGAAGGAAGGAGTGGATGTTATAGAGCAAGATATAATGGAGAAAATGATTCACGATGTCGAGGTTGAATCCTTCACCTAGGCACATGAATTTGACAGCCTGCGGAGTGATGCGGAGACACCATTATACCCTGGGAGTAAGTACACACGACTGACAGGAACATTGCATTTGGTGAACTTAAAGGAAACTTGTGGATGGACCGATAGTAGTTTTACATTACTAGTGGAATTATTGTGTGATATGTTTCCAGAAGATAATGTACTTCCAAACCGTATGTATGAGACAAATAAAATCTTGTCTACGATGGACATGGAGTACAAAAAGATACATACTTGCCCTAATGACTGTGTATTGTATAGAAAGGAGTATGTAGGTCTTAGTGAGTGTCCTAACTGTAAAACGTCATGATATAAAGTGAAGAAAGACGGTGGTTGTAGAGAAGGGACAACAAGTAAAAGGCAACCTTCGAAGGTGTTATGGTATCTTCCAATAATATCACAGTTTAAGCGTTTGTTTGCGACCGCAACAAAAGCGAAGAAGTTGAGATGGCATTCTAATGAGAGAATTTGTGACGGAAAATATCTTCGGCACCCAGCCGACTCTCCACAGTGGAAGAAGATAGATGAAATGTTCCCTCAATTTGGCAGCGAGCCGAGAAACCTTCGGCTTGGACTTTGTACAGATGGAATAAATCCGTATGGAACTCTTACTAGTACACATAGTTCGTGGCCAGTTCTCCTTGTAATATACAACTTACCTCCCTGGTTATGTATGAAGCGCAAGTATGTTATGCTTTCTATGATGATCTCTAGACCAAAACAGCCAGGGAATGACATCGATATGTATTTGGCTCATTTGATTGAGGACTTGAAGGAGTTGTGGGAGAAAGGTATGGATGTGTTCGATGCTTATAAGAAAGAGTCTTTCAAGTTGCGTGCAATGATTTTTACCATGATAAATGACTTCCCCGCATACGAAAATTTGTCAGGGTATAGTGTGAAGCGTCATAAAGCATGCCCAATCTGTGAAGGAGAAACACACTTTTGACAACTTAAGCATTGCAAAAAAATAGTGTACCTTGGGCACATGAGGTTTCTTCATCGATTCCACCCATATCGTAGGCTGAGAAAGCGTTTTGATGGCTTACCAGAACATGGAGTTGCACCAAGGGCATTAACCGGGGAGGAAGTTTATAGTCGGGTAGAACGTGTCAATGTGACCTTTGGTAAAAATCAAAGGATTATGGGTGAGAAGAACATATGGAAGAAGAGGTCAATTTTATTTGATCTTCCGTATTGGCATTATCTTGATGTAAGACACAGTATTGATGTGATGCATGTGGAGAAAAACGTGTGTGACAACCTTATAAGTACGCTTTTGCACATCCCAGGGAAGACCAAGGATGGAATGAGCGTGAGACTTGACCTTGTTGATATGGGAATAAGAGATCAGTTGCATCCACAACTAAGAGATGATGGTAGGAGGGCATATATGGAGCCAGCTGCGCATACGCTATCAAAAGCGGAGAAAAGAAGTTTGTGTGGGTGTCTGCATGAAATTAAGGTCCCACAGGGCTACTCTTCTAATGTTAGCAGGTGTGTGTCAATGGACGATTTGAAGTTAGTGGGAATGAAGTCCCATGACTATCACGTATTAATGCAACAATTGTCACCAGTAGACATTAGAGGCATTATGAAAGATGAAGTGCGAACTACTATAACCAGATTGTGTGTTTTCTTTAATGCTATCTGTAACAAAGTCATCGACACTGATAAGTTGGATGAACTAGAAAATGAGGGTTATATAATTTTGTCCCAACTAGAGATGCATTTTCCTCCATGATTTTTTGATATAATGGTACATTTGGTAGTTCATTTAGTAAGGGAGGTAAGGCTTTGCGGTCCAGTTTACTTGAGGTGTATGTATCCTTTCGAGTGATACATGAAAATCTTAAAAGGGTATTCTAAAAATCCTTATCGACCTGAAGCCTCAATAGTTGAGCGATATGTAGTTGAAGAGGCTGTGGACTTTTGTAAAGATTATCTATCTGGTAAAAAGGAACAGTCTCGGCATGAAAATAGGAGAAGCAAGGGAACACGAGGACTTAAAGTAAAGACTGCGGATTATGAAGAGGTGTTGCAAGCACACTTGTATATCTTGAATAATATGGAAGAAGTTCAGCCATACATAGATGAGCACAAAAAGACTTTGAAGAATTTGAATCCAAAGAAGAGTGACATGCAAATAGCTATTGAGCAAACAAGACATTTGTTAAGTGGTTTGAGGAGAAGGTTTCGCATGAGATCGGTGTGTCCGAGACAATCAACTGGGTAGCTTGGGGGCCTTCATTTCAGGTTGTTACTTGGACTGGTTATGACATAAATGAGTATTCTTTCTACACAAAAAGCAAGATGACAGAAGTACCATGCAAAATAGTGGGGTGATGGTTGAAGCTGAAGCTATGCACTTTTCCAGTTTGAAAGATAAAAACCCCATATGTGCATCAATGGCTTATTATGGAGTTATAGAAAAAAATATGGGAGATGACCTACAACAAGTTCAAAGTTGCTTTGTTCAAATGTAAGTGGGTTAGCAATGCTACTGTGGTAATAGATCCACAATTTGGATTTGTCTCAGTCGATCTTCGAAGAGTTGGTTATAGAGATGAGCCCTTCATTCTAGCAAGCCAGGCGAAGCAAGTGTTTTATGTCACAGATCCTGCAAATAAAAATATGTCCATTGTACTTCAAAGCAAAAAACAAAAGTATGGTGATCCAACCTTCAACCTTGACGACACACCACCTTTGACAACAAATCCACCTATAGGAAGTGAGGTATAGTTGGTAGATGATGAAGATTATTCTGCAAGAAATGATCATTGTGAAGGAATATGGGAAACAGTATGAAGTAAGACCTTTAACTATATAAAAATGTATTATGTCCTATGTGCTTTTTTCCCTTAATGTAGTTTATACAGATACCTGCAATCTACTTACCTCTCTGACAATGATTTTTTGTGTGTCCAGGAATATGTCAAGTTCTAGTGACTCAGGGAGCGACAGCGAGCAGCATAATGGAAGGTAAGAAGAGACACCCGCTCCGAGAAGAACAAGGGGTGCCACAAAGATGACTGTATTGGCGAAGCGCTACTACAATGACCATGAGAGGGTTCACATAGAGTTTGATGCCAACATGAATCCAGAGGGTCCTGAGGAAGACCACTTCATTAGTTATCTTGGTTTTTTGGGTCGAAGCAAAGTCTGAATCATCTATGATAGTTGGAAGCAGGTTCCCAAAAAGACGAAAGCCATGATATGGCAACAGATTTTGGTATATAACTTTCGATACATTTTATGTATTTAGATCTTTCTTCCTATTCAAGTTTAATTGTCTCCATTTTTGCAGCAAACGTTTGATGTTCCTGACACCACAGACATGTACAACTACTGGATGGGAGAGGTTCGTTTGCGCTGGAAGGATTTTAAAAATAAGCTCTCCAAGAAGTACCTTAGAGGTGACAAGAGGCATCTGGATCCTTGTCAGGAATATTCATATCTATCTCCAGAGGACTGGAGGTTGTTTGTAGTTAAATGACAAGCTCCTGAATTTTTGGTAAATTTTTTGTCTTCAGTATGAAAATTTTTAATTTCAATATAGTTAATGCACTAATGACTTGTTTTTCCCTTAAACAGGAATTAAGTGTGGGGAACACACAGAGGCAAGAAGCAAATCAGTACCAGCATTGCATGTCTAGGGGTGGCTACAGGAAGTTGGTGTTAGATATGATTAGTTTTGATGATGACAAATATAGATGTCAAATATTAAGCATAAGAAGCTTGCATAGTATACTTTTCTAATACATTGACTAACTATTTGATGTTGCATATATTGTAGATTAGTCAAACAATGAAAGAAATAAATTGAGGAATAAAAAACTTGCAAAAATTAATGAAAAATATGAAGATTCAAGTTTTTATGGGTACTGTAGCAATACGGTTACTGTAGCAATTGGCACTGTTTGGAACTGTAGCAGAGTGATTTTTAACAAATCACTCGAGTGATTTTTAGAATCACTCGAGTGATTCTGAAAAAATAGAAATCACTCGAGTGATTCTGAAAATCACTCGAGTGATGTTTAGTTTTTTAGACTCTGTTCTTCATCTAGCTGAACAAAGTCTGGTTATTTAATCATATCTCTCACAATACAACTCTAATTGAGACCAAACCAATTGCATATAAAACTAGACTCACAATGCGTCATTTTGACACTAGAACCAACATCAAAGGAGCTCAGATGAGGGACATATTAGTGTTAGAATTTGGCCTTTGTGTCAGCGTTACTTTCTGGAACGGGTTTGGTATTTTGGATATAACTCTCAAACCACGGATCCAATTGAGCTGCAACTAGTGCCATATGAAACTATACTTCAAGAGCTTTCCATTGATATATAATTCAGTAATTTTGGAGCTATATTCAAAGAGTTATGACATCTGTAATTTGACCCCTGTTTGCTGTTGAATTGGAAGTGAAGTTTCGAGTTCAAGTGATCTGAACAATAGATCACTCGAGTGATTTTTAATCACTCGAGTGATTTTTAATCACTCGAGTGATATTAAAGATCACTTGAGTGATTCCAGAATTCACTCAAGTAATATGGCTTATTTTACATATCACTTCCAGTGGCGCAGAATTCACCGGAGGAATTTTTCACTGTTCTCAATATCACTTCCAGTGATAGGGAATTCACTCGAGTGATATGAAGTTTTCTGCAGATCACTTCCAGTGTTAGCAGTCCAGTGCAACTCCAACATCCCATATCACCTCCAGTGGATGCTGAATCACTTCCGGTGAATTTCACTTCTTCTCAAATCACCTCCAGTAAGCTTCAATACATCTCCAGTGAAAGTCCATATGCACCAACTATTAAACCAATAGCTCAATGGATTTCAATGCACTCTGGAAGTTTTTGATAGAAGCCATCTAGAGATATTAAAGTTTCTCTGTGCACTTAAGTCTGGTATGAGGAACTTGAATTCTTATGTTGACGAAGCAAAATGGAATACAGTGATCAATCTGAATGGGTTCATATGTTATGAAATCTTTGTGTTTTCACTTGCTATCATTCTTAGACATTGCTTAATACTTATTTCAAGTATGAAATAGGGGCTCAAGCGTTTGGGTTAAAACTTCAAGTCTGGAGGTGACTCACGGCAAGCATCGTCACTCGAAGTGATGCAACCCAGAAAGCGGAAATCCTGTCTTTGGCCAATGATCCAACATATTTATGATTAACACTTCATTGTATTGATATTTTATGTATTGTTACAGAAAGAACAGTGAAGAGACCATAGAGAGAGGAAAAACCACTTCACGAGAAGCCGAGCGTCCACTGATAATGGCTAGTTTTCTGAAGTGAAAATCTGTCAGAACAAGCAGTGCGACTCTAACGGGTATGTTGATATGCTATCAATAGATCAATGTTTAAAGACCTATCTGACAACAAATTATGGGCAGCAACAGAATTAAAATGAACAATCAAAGAACGTGCAAACAGAAAACAACTGTATGAGTTATCTGTCAGAAGTACGATTAGATTCCAACGGGCAGAATGTTTGAATGCTTTCAACGGCTCTAAACCATCTTCTATATAAACCAATGTATTCAAACAAGAAACGAAGAGAGATGATACGGCAATAACCAAACATATGAGCAATGAGAACCCAACTGCCAACATGCTGATATCATAAGTCGTCCGCCTCATATACTCTCTGTTCTTATCTGTTTATATATCATGTACATTTGAGAGTGAATATTTTGTATTGTACTTCAGTGAGTATTTATACACTCTGTGAGAGAGCTTGTAAACACTTCATCTATATTTCAGAAGTGTTCTCAAGGTAGAGGGACCTTGAGAGAATTAATCATCTTACAGGGGAAGTTGTAGAGCGAATTGTCAGTAAGACTTTCTGCTCGTAAGACTTACAAAGTGCAAGCAGTAGAGAACGTTGCTGCTCGTAAGACTTACAGTGGTGTAAGCAGTAGAGAACGTTGCTGCTCGTAAGACTTACAGTGGTGTAAGCAGGAGAGAATGTTGCTGCTCATAAGACTTGCATGGGTAAGCAGGAGAGAAAGGTCTTTGGGATTGCTTTGCTCAACTTACCGTAAGAGGGTGCAAACCTTACAGTGTGTAAGGGGGAGTAACTTCGTAAGAGATTTGTAGAGGCTTTTCTTGTGCCCGGTTAAACAAGAAGATAGTGGATTGAAAATCTCAGGAGGAGCCTGGGGACTGGACGTAGGTCATCGTGGATTGGACCGAACCAGGATAAATCACAGTTTGCATATTCTCTTCCCTAAGCTTTTACATTTCCAGCATATATGATTTACATATCAGCTTATGTTTCTATACTTCCGCATGTATTGATTTGATAAGTTGCGAAAAGATTTCAAAAGATCATACTTTCTTATCACACACCCAATTTACCCCCCTCTTGGGTGTCATCTAGTTCTAACAGTTGGAGCAGACGATGATGGCAGAAGAGCTGGAAAAAATTAAGGAAGCTGCGAAATCAGATATTTCCGTTGTTGTACAAGCGCCAGCTCCTCCTCCGTGTCACAAAAAATGGAAAGCGGAGAGGATTAAAGGTGGCAAATATATAAATTCGACTATTGCTGAGGTTTCCTCGAGGATTGTAAGTAGTAATAGCATAAGTAATTAATTGTGAAATTCTTTCACATTTCTAGCATTTAATTTTCATTCATAACGAATTGTATGCCACAGGATGAACTCGAAGAGCAGAGTAGCCAAGGTTCGTTCACTCTAAGTGGACGGATGGACATATTGACAATGACGATTGGGAAGGATGAATACCCCAGCCGTGTTAGAGGGGAGCCGAGGGGAGTTGGTATTACGAAGTATTTTGGTAAAGCCTCGATATATTCTTCACAAGCTGAACCCAGTCAACAGTTTGTGGCTAAGCTTCACAATCAAATCCGAGATGAGCTAATGACACAACTTCATGGTGAAATGAAATCGTGGTTTAATTTTCATCATATGGAGGCTACTAGGGTTAGAAACCAGGAATCTCCATCCTTCCCCAGTACTAAAGGAAGTCACAACCCACCGAACGAATCCCTTGTACAGCCTTCCCACACTCCGTAACTCGTTGCCGAGGCTTTCCATAATCCAGAACCCCTTGTCCAGCCTTCCCACACTCCAAAACTTGTTGCCACTCCTTTCCATAGTCTTGTCCATCCTTCCCATAGTACAGAACCCTGTGGCTAACCTTCTCACATAACAGAACTACTGGGCCAGCCTTCTGCCACTCCGGAGTTGGGCGAATCATGTATCCTCTATTTGGATGCCGCTATGATTCGTGTTGTAGCTGATGCTCTCGTTTACACATAAGCTACCACCCACCATCATAATCAAATTCCACAGTATTTACGTAGGGGGACAGTGACACGTGTTCATGAGGGGGAAGAAGGTGCAGCCATCCCTATCCCTGACGTTGAGATTGCCACGCTGGGTTAGGCAATTGGAGCTTTCATCCTTTGGCCTCAATATCTTATTGGCACGTTAGCAACCCCATCAATGGTAGGAATTATATTCATATCACTTGACATTTATTGGCATCATTGTAATATAATTGGTTTTGTTTTCTATGGTTATAAGAGGAGCAACATGCGCTGAAATGGCCCTTTCTAGCATGGCTGCAACAGATTTACAAAGGTATTCCCCAAGTCGACTTCAATATGCCTCCAGGGATTGTGGGTACATAATTGACGTATCCCTACACGATCGACAATAAAGATCTTAAGGAGTTTTTGCATTTGGAGGAGATAGATGCAGGATGGGTCACACTTGCCATTTGGTTAGTTTTTCTTTTCTAAGTTTAAGATTTCATAAGTTCAATAATTCATTGGTCATTTTATTTCTATTTTAGGTCCTTCTACCACATGTGCATTGATATGGAAAGATAAAATTTATACGGATTCTTGTGTCCGGTATATACGACATCAGATAAAAATGATGTTGCAAAAAGGACGTATTATGTGGGCTTCACAATGGCAGCGACTAAATTGCGATGTTATCTAGCGCCAATTGTTCAAGGGTATGTAGTAAATTTTTTTTTGGATGTTTGAGAAATAATTTTCTTCTAATCTAAACTTCATTTTAATCTGTGTATTTGTTGTAGTTACCATTGGAGCCTGTGTGTTGTTTGCCCACGCCTCAATGAAATCTATTGATTTGATTCCTTGACAAAAAAGCCCGACAAGGACACAAAATCCGTCTTCAACACGTTAGTTATTTCTTTTTTATTAATTAAAGAAATGTTTGATTTAAATAAATTGTTCTAACTTAAAATGTTTTACATTTTAATGGTAGCGTGACCCAAACATATAGAATGTTTGGCCGGTCACGTGAGGGTAGAGTTGTTTGCAAGCCAAAGTGGTTCTATCCCAAAGTATGTGGTTCCAATATAATTTAAGTTCTTTTATTTAGGGTTGTTTTAGAAATGATGTATGTTATTGATTTTAACCAATTGCTTTTGATTTATAGTGCCCTCAACAGCCAAGTGGTACTGAATGTGGCTATTATGTTCTACTTTACATGTATAATATCATTCAAAGTGGCGTTACAAGTGATTTTCAACAGGTAATCAAATGATAATATTTTAGGTGTATTTTAATTGAATTGCGAAACAATCCTTTAATTTCATTGATTTCATATAATCATATTTTCTAATTTGCAGATCTTTGATAATGATGCTGCTTACTTATATGAAGACATTAATTTGATCAGAGACTTCTTGGCTGGGAGGATTCTTCAACACGTTGATTTGTAGAAGTTTATCGTTTCCTGTACATTTACTTAGTAGTTGTTTATTAGTGGACAATATTTCTGTCAACACTGTAGTGCATGAATGTTTCATTAGAGGTGGATGTTGTGTTTTGTTAATTATATACTACGTGCTGTATGTTTCCTTTTTATGTAATAAGGAGACTATGTTGCTGTTTGCTTTCAGAATGGCCAGAAACAATACAAATAGCACCATATGGTTAAAAAAAACCCCTTTAGGCGTTCCTTACGCTAAAAGGGACGCTTAAAGTCCCTAATTTTTTAAAAAATCTAAACGGGGACTTTAGGCGTCCCTTTTGCTAAAAGGGACACCTAAAGTCCATAATTTAAAAAAAATTCTAAACGGGGACTTTAGGCGTCCTTTTTGCTAAAAAGGACGCCTAAAGTATATACTTTAGGCGTCCCTTTTCACAAAAGGGACTCATAAAGTCCCCGTTTAGGCGTCCCTTTTAGCAAAAGGGATGCCTAAACTCTGCCCTTTACTCGTCCCTTTACAAAGGACGTCTAAAGTCTAAATTTACTACGGACATACGCGTCCCCCCATAAAAGGACGTTAAAAGTCCCAAATAAGGGACGTTAAAAGTATTTTTTCTAGTAGTGTTAATTCAGCTCAATTTAGGTTGTTTATGAATTTCTTTCATTTTTGTAATAGTAAAGAGTTATAAGATAGAGTCGAGTAATTACATACAAAAAGACCAGAATAGAGAATCAATGTGATATACTCTCCAAGTCAATCAACTCCTTACCCAATAATAGAGGAATTGATGAAGTACACAAAACAAACATTGTCAGTTTTATAAGCTTTTCAAACCTATCAATCTGTATATCGATTACCTTAATTCTTTGAAGTTTGAACAAATACTATTACAATTAATGTTCCAATAATAAGAAAGTGTCTAATCTTAAACATGGTAACTACTAAAAATTGGACCAGTCATGATTACAATAAGATAATTAAATTAAAATATATAAAAATATTACTAATTTAAATAAATTAGGCACTACTTACCTTTAAAACACCCTGAGAGGCGTCCATCGTATCATAGTGTGAGAGGGAGAGGAAGGACCATTGTCGGACATAGTTTTGAAGGGGGAGCTTTAGGGGGAGGAGTGAGAGGGGGGAGAGCTTAGACGAAGAAGGGAAAGATGGAGAGGAGGAGACAATAGGATAGGGAGCTTGAGGGGGGAGGGGAAGCTTTAGGGGGGAAGACAGTCAGAGAGAGAGGGAGGAGGAGCTTGCGCACACAGTAAAGAAGGAAGGACAGAGAGGAGGAGATGCTAGAAGTCAGAGAGAGAGGAGAAAGGACGCCATTGGTGGGTAAACAGAGGGAGGAACTCGTGATAGGTTTAAAAAAAAAGAGGAAGGGGAGCTTTGAGGGGGAAGGGGGCTCTAGGTGACTATGCATGTCAGACACTTGTCTAACATGTATAGATGCCAAGGGACACCTAAAGGGTCCTTTTAAAGTCTCTTTTGAGTTTTAGGAGACCTAAAGGGATCTTTACACGTACCTAGCAATAATTGAGATGTCTAAGACTCAGACTCCTCTCTAATATTACTAAATTACCACTGTGTTTTCTTTTTTACTTTATTTTTTTAAAAAAGGACATCTTCTAAAAAAGTAAAATGTATTTCCTGTAATAGTGTTGTATGAGAGTGTGGAGTAAAAATTTGAAACAATGGATGACTCAATGGTTTTACTCCTCTGTTTCTCTTCTATGTGATAAAGATTTATCTTCATCTACCAGCAGACTTCTTATGGGAAGTTTGCATGAAACTACAATCTTTCATAAAGGCGTAGACACTATTCTAAGTTGGGAGTGATAAGAATACACATGCAAAGTCAAAGAGAAATAACATAAAGTATGGAGAAGATTTAACATTCATGTGCTATTGGTTTCTCTATTTTTATAGTTTAAATGTATTGTGTAATTAACTCAACGTATCCTTATATATATGTATGTGTGTGTGTGTACATAAATCTTTGTTTTAATTAATTGGATTTCCATTAATTAGCTGGTGGTGGTGGAGATTCCAGAGCAGTAAGATTATTGATAATATGTCAGTGTGTTTCTAAGTTGTGCATAGATCACACTGTCCTTCTCACTCCCCCTTGTATTTCCCTTGTTGGTCTTGTGAAGAGGGTAGTGTGATTGGAGTGGAGTTACATGTCACTCGTTGAGTCATTCAAATTAAAAGCTCCCATATCAAAATCTGCAGCTTTGAAAGTTTTCATATATGAGTCCAAACCCAAGCCCATTGAAAAATAGGTATAGGCCCATTTGTCTGTTTTGAATGGCTCAAGCTCTCAATGATATAAAGCCCACTCACATATGTGTTGATTTCTCAAGAGATTAAGTCAATCAATATAGTTAGTAATTACTAATCGGAGTTGGGTCTAAACTCCTGCAAAAAATACTGTTTCGTGACAATATGGTGAACTCAAATCCAAGTCTTCACTAAAAGAGAGACATGGCCTGAAACATAATAGTCTATAATTAGAGAATGCAGCCCATGCCTATAAAAAACAAAACTCTTTTCTTTCCACATGCAATAATGAACCATATTTATTAGATAAAGCCTTTATTACAAAAAGAAGCAAATTGCTGAAGAGTTGTGGCTAATAGAGAAGAAAATCGAATGGTAGAAGTTGGTTACAGCAAAGCAAAATCGAAAATCCTCCTCCCTCCATTAAAGTATTTTGTGAAGTATTGGGGCCAACAATAGTAACGGAATAAAGTTGTGATGAGAAGGTGAAAATACATGATAGTAAAGAACTCGTGTCATAATTTTAAAATTGGGTTAATAGTATATAGTTCAATCAAATTTTGATTTTGACCCATTGTAATTTAAATTGTTGATTTTGGTCCTCATAGTTTGATAAGGATTTAAGCTCAGTTTAATACTTCAACTCAAACTAAGTCTTTATAAAATTATAAAACTTAAAACAAATTATTTAAAATTATAAAAATAAAAGCTAAAATTTAATTAAACTATAAAGATGAATAATAATAATAATAAGCTTTTAAAACTCATGATAAGATCATTCACATGTAAAATATGGGGATGACTTTTCAAAGTTGAATTGATTCAGAGTTTGTTTATTTGAATTGGGCTTATACATAAGCCTGATTTACGTAAATTGAGATAAACCTCTTCCACATATTTACTTCATAGAGGTAAAAACTATCTCGTAGACCATAAAAATTACCTCGTATTCTATAAATTACGATTGAAAAGCACTTATAGAGGCCATCCAAACAAACTTTTATTTACAGCAAATTGACTTAGACCAATTATATGTGGCGGCGCGTGGGTGGTTGCATGGGATTTTTTTAAAGGGGAATTGGTTTGTGGAGCATGAATCAAAATTGACTAAGATGAATTATTTTTTGATGCAACTATATGATTAATGTTATAAAAATATGGATAATCAGAGAGAATAAGAGACTAAGAAGAGAGAAATTTGAGAGAGAAATCAGAGGGAAATTCTCATTCAGTTGTGTGTACAGAATTCTCAGCCCAAGGCTTCTATTTATAGGTAAAAATGCGTATGAATAGTGAAATACGCGTATAAACAATAACTGCTACAGTACTGCTACAGTGAAACGCGTATGACCAATACTTCTACAGTAAAATGCTACAGTGATGAATAGTACTTTAATCATTGATGAATAGTGCCATCTGATCTTATATGCCTAACTGACTGAGAGAGTAAATTAGCTTAGATGAGGGTTAATGGATATCCACATAATCAATATTCATAACACTCCCCCTTGGATGTTCATTATGAATGTGCCTCATTAAAAACTTTAACTAGGAAAAACCCAGTTGGGATAAAAACCTAGCCAAAGAAAAGAGTACATCATTCATTGATACACTGTCCAGTGCTGCCTCATTAAAAACCTTTCTAGGAAAACCCAGTGTGACAAAACCTAGATAAGGGAAAAAGAGTACAGCGTGTATCGACTCCCCCTCTTAACAACATCAATTGATATCTCTGAATCTCCGAAGGCCAATGTCATAGACAAGTTTTTCAAAGATTGTACCTGGGAGTGATTTTGTGAATAAATCTGCTAAATTTTCATTCGAACAAATTTGTTGGACATCTATTTCACCATCCTTTTGAAGATCACGAGTAAAGAAGAATTTTGGTGAAATATGCTTCGTTCTGTCTCCCTTGATATAGCCTTCTTTAAGTTGGGTAATGCATGCAGTATTATCCTCATATAGAACTGTTGGTATCATTTTGCCTAAAGATAAATGACAAGTTGTTCGTATATGATGTATTACTGACCTCAACCATACACATTCTCGACTTGCTTCATGCATTGCTAGAATTTCTGCATGGTTTGATAATGTGGCTGATATAGTCTGTTTCATTGATCGCCATGAAATAGCTGTACCTCCACATGTGAACAAATAGCCGGTTTGTGATTTACCTTCGTGTGGATCAGATAAGAATCCAGCATCTGTATATCCTACCAGTTCATGCTTAGATACATTTAAGTAGTATAACCCCATGTCCATAGTGCCTCTGAGGTAACGAAAAATATGTTTTATTCCATTCCAATGCCTTCGTGTTGGTGAAGAACTATATCTTGCTAATAAATTAACAGCAAAGGATATATCAGGAAGTGTGTGATTAGCAAGATACATTAGTGCTCCAATAGCACTAAGATATGATACTTCTGAACCAAGTAGTTCTTCATCACCTTCTTAGCTGATTACTCGTGGTCGGAATAGATCTTTATCTGGCTTTAGAGACCTTACAATCATTGGTGTGCACAACGGATGAGATTTATCCATATAAAATCTCTTTAGGACCTTTTTTGTATAAGTTTCTTGATATACAAAGATCTCATTTTTGAGGTACTCAATCTGTAATCCAAGACAGAATTTTGTTCTTCCTAAATCCTTCATCTCGAATTCTTTCTTTAAACAATAAATTGCCTTTTGAAGCTCTTCAGGAGTTCCAATAATGTTGATATCATCAACATAAACAACAATTATAGCAAACTCACTGTTAGATCTTTTTATAAAAATACATGGGCATATTGGATCATTTTTGTATCCTTCTTTCAACAGATATTCATTAAGACGATTATACCACATGCACCCTGATTGCTTCAGGCCATACAGGGACTTATTTAACTTAATTGAATATTGTTCTCGAAAACTTGAATTAGATACTTTTGGCACCTTAAGTCCTTCAGGGACTTTCATATAAATATCATTGTCAAGTGACCCATATAAATAGGCAGTCACGACATCCATTAGATGCAGATCAAGCCCTTCTTTTACTGCTAGGCTAATTAAATAACGAAAAGTAGTCGCATCCACTACAGGTGAATACGTTTCTTTAAAATCAATGCCGGGTCTTTGTGTAAAGCCTTGGGCTATAAGACGTGCCTTATATCTTATTATTTCACCCTTTTCATTTCTCTTTCGTATAAAAACTCATTTGCATCCAACTGGTTTTACATCTTCAGGTGTAAGGACTACAGGTCCTAATACTTTTTGTTTTTCTAATGATTTCAATTCTGCATTAATGGCATCTTTCCATAGGGATCAATCTTTTCTTTGTTGGCACTCGCTAATGGATTTTGGATCATTATCCTCAATATTATTTATTACATCTTTTGCTATATGATAAGCAAAAATGTCGTCAACGTTGACTTCATTTCGATCCCATCGGATTCCATTCATAACATAATTTATTGAGATCTCATTATTTTCACATATATCAGGTACCTGGGTCTCTTCTGGGACTACAACATTCTCTTCTGGAGATATCTCTGTTGGAGATAATAACTCTTCAGGAGATGGCTCTTCTGGAGCCATTAAATTTTCTTGATTATCCTCAATTTGACCATCTATATTATTTGCTCCTTTTCTTTTTCGAGGATTTCTATCTTTGGAACCAATGGGTCTGCCACGCTTCAGGCGTGCTTTAGATTCATTCATAGTAGATTGTCCTTCAGGGACATCAATTTTAACAGGAGCATTAGCAGCTGGGACATATGACTTTGTCACTTTCTTAGGGTCAGTAAATGCTTTTGGCATTTGATTAGCTAAATTCTGTAAATGAATTATCTTTTGAACTTCCAGTTCACATTGATTTTTACGAGGATCAAAATGAGCCAATGATAATTCATTCCAGCTAATTTCTTTACCCAGATGCTTGTTCTCTCCCCCTAATGTTGGGAAAGTGATTCATCAAAATGACAATCGGAAAATCGTGTCGTAAATAAATCTCTCGTAGATGGTTCTAAATATTTTATGATTGAAAGATATTCATACCCAACATATATTCCCATCCTTTTTGAGGACCCATTTTAGTGCGTTGTGGTGGTGCTACTGGCACATATACCGCACACCCAAAAGTCCTTATATGGGAAATATTAGGTTCCTGACCAAAAACCATTTGTAAGGGGGAAATCTTTAAGTAACTTGTTGGCCTGATGCGAATTAACATTGATGCATGTAAAATGGCATGGCCCCAAGCAGAAATTGGGAGATTAGATTTCATAAGTAAAGGTCTTGCAATTAATTGCAACCTTTTAATCAATGATTCTGCAAGTCCATCTGCATATGAATATAAGCTACAGGATGTTCAATATCAATTCCAAGGGACATACAATATTCATTAAAAGCTTTTGAAGTAAATTCACCAGCATTATCAAGACATATTTTCTTGATAGGATAATCAGGGTAATGTGCTCTTAATCTAATCAATTGAGCAAGTAATCTTGCAAACGCCAAGTTGCGAGAAGATAATAAACACACATGTGACCATTTAGTTGATGCATCAATTAAAACCATATAGTACCTAAATAGTCTACATGGTAGGTGTATTGGCCCACAAATATCTCCCTGTATCCGTTCTAGAAATGTAAGAGACTCACTTTCTACTTTGCTTGGTGAGGGGCGAATAATTAATTTTCCCTTGAAACATGCAGTACATGAGAAATCATGGGATTGTGGTATTTTCTTACACTTCAGGGTATGTCCACATTAATTCTCAATTATTTGTCACATCATAATTGAACCAGGATGGCCTAACCGGTCATGCCAAACATTAAATTCATTTGTAAACTTCTGGTTTACATTAGTAGACTTCTGGTCTGTATTAGTGAACTTCTGGTTCTCAATAACATGTGTTTCAATTGTGTTTATAAATGTATAATATAAGCCAGAAGAAAAAGAAGGACACTTTTCTAATATGCATTTTCTACCAGCAACTATTTTTGTAACAACAAGATATTCTTTATTATTTTTAGTTGTTGTTTCTATATGATATCCATTTCTGCGGATATCTTTGAAACTTAACAAGTTTCTTCCAGACTTGGTAGAATAAATTGCATTATCAATACATAATTTTGTTCCTTCCGGTAACAAAATATTAGCTCTTCCGGAGCCTTCGATCAAATTTATACTACCAGATATAGTTTGAACATTAGCTTTTTGCATCACCAAGGAAGAAAAATATTTATCATTTCTGAGTATGGTGTTGGTTGTTGCGCTATCAATGAGACATAAATCTTCAGGATTGATGCCAGTAAGATTCATTCTTCATTGAAAGAAACATAAAAACATAATTAAGATAAATACATTCGATAAAAGTAACATAAAAGTTCAAATAGATAAATAATTATGCTAAGAAATCAGCAACATCTAAATAAGTAAAATCCATGTCTCCATGCTCATAATTCTCAGCCTGATCCACATGATTTACTTCAGTTGTTGATCCTTTACCATTATTTTTTATTGATTCTTGGTAAAGTTCAACTAGGTGTCTTGGTGTACGACAGGTACGAGACCAATGACCCTTGCCACCACAACGATAACATGGACTTTCAGTATTTTTTATTTTGCCTACTATTTTCTCTTTTATGGTTCTTATTATTATTTCCCCACTTCTGGTAGGAATTTGAACCACCACGACCTCGACCACGACCACGAATGTAGCCGCGTCCGCGTCCACGTCCATGTCCACATCCACATCCACGTCCACGTCCACGGCCACAAACAGATTCATTGGTTACTACATTCGCTTCTAGGAATGGAGTTGAGCCAGTTGGACGGGATTCATGGTTTTTTAATAAAAGCTCATTATTCTATTCAGCTACAAGGAGGCAAGAAATTAATTCTGTATATTTCTTAAATCCTTTTTCTCGGTATTGCTGTTGCAGGAGCAAATTTGATGCATGAAATGTAGAGAATGTTTTTTCAAGCATATCATTATCAGTAACATTTTCTCCACATAATTTTAATTGATAAGTTATTTTGAACATGGCCGAGTTATATTCACTTACAGATTTAAAATCTTGAAACCTCAAATGTATCCAGTCATAACGAGCTTTTGGGAGGATAACCATCTTCAAGTGATCATACCTATCTTTCAGATTGTTCCAAAGAACAAGTGGGTCTTTCACTGTTAAATATTCAATTTTTAAACTCTCATGTAAATGGTGGCGTAGAAAAATCATGGATTTGGCCTTTTCCTGATTGGATGCCTGATTCCCTTCTTTAATTGTATCTTCTAGACCATGGGCATTTAAGTGGATTTCAGCATCCAGCATCCAAGATAAATAATTTTTCCCAGTAATGTCCAAAGCCACAAATTCAAGTTTTGCAAGATTTGACATGGTTCACACTATTTAAAGAAATAAACGAGAATAATTAAAATATGAAATATAAAAATGCAATAATATATAAAGACAAGAAATAAATTAATAAGGCAAGATAAGAAAATTAAAAAAAAATTATGGCTTCGGGCCATGTAGTTCTTTTGGCTTCAGGCCAATTAATCTCATGATGAGAAATTAAATATATATGGCATCTAGCTTTTTATCTTTAGGATAAATAAAAGTTGTACATAACTTCTGGCTGTGATATATATGGCTTCTAGTCATATAATAAGGAATCATATAGATATGGCTTCTGGCCATATAATAGGAGATCATAGAGATATAGCTTCAGGCCATATCATAAAAAATTCAAATAATATGACTTCTGGTCATATAATTTCAGAAATTGGATGTAGATGGCTTCTGGCCATAATAATAATAATAATAATAATATAAATGAACTTGTAAATGATATATATAAGATATAACAACAATAGTGATCTCTAATTCTAGCCATGGAACCCGATGTTCATAACAATCGGTAAAAATATATTTCTTAATTCCATATAATAGCTCAGATTATCCCAGATCTATGAAATAAAGATATTATAAAATAAAGTATAAATTATCAAAGAAACTATAAGAATATCATACCTTTGGCAGATCTTCGTGCTGATAACGTGTTATAAAAATATGGATAATCAGAGAGAATAAGAGACTAAGAAGAGAGAAATTTGAGAGAGAAATCAGAGGGAAATTCTCATTCAGTTGTGTGTACAGAATTCTCAGCCCAAGGCTCCTATTTATAGGCAAAAAACGCGTATGAATAGTGAAATACGTGTATAAACAGTAACTGCTACAGTAAAACGCGTATGAACAGTACTTCTACAGTAAAATGCTACAGCGATGAATAGTACTTTAATCATTGATGAATAGTGCCATATGATTTTATATGCCTAGCTGACTGGGAGAGTAAATTGGCTTAGATGAGGGTTAATTGACATTCACATAATCAATATTCATAACAATTAATTCATATTCGATTATTGTTAAATCCAATTTTGGATAAATCTCTCAAAGCATTTTTTACATTCACATGGCTTTTCTTAAAATTCTTTTTTTTATGTTCTTCTCAAAATCTTATCTCAACATTGAGATTAAAAAAATTATTTATATTTCATATTGTTTAAAAATATTATTTTAAACATAAATAAATTGTTAAAATATAATCTATACAAATTAGAATTGCAATACAAACAAATTTCAAAAAAAAAATCCTATAATAATATTTTAAAAAAATATTAAATATGAACCATGCATTTTTTATTTGAGAGTATAAAGATGAGATTCTGAAAAGAAAAAAAGAAAAAGAATTTTAAGAGTATCATCTTTCCAAAATTAAAGTATTTCATCCGATTCTAAATATAAAATAAAAGGTATTAAGAAAACTAATTAAATTATTTTAAAATATTTATATTTTTTATTTTTTTTAAAACTATTTGGCCTAACTTATAAACTAATATATAATATAATAATACATAACATATATAACTTCTTTAATATCTTTAAAAAAAGAATCAATTATATCTATTATTTAGGAACGGAGAAAACACTCATTTTGATCATGTTTAGTATTTATAAAATATAAACAACTTTCTTGTGTATAATTCAATTCCATACATAAGTAATAATTTGACATTGTCAAAAATTAATGATTTTTTCTTTATTTTTACCCTCAATTAATAATTATTACATGCATTTTTCATATCTTTTATCCATACATTTTCTTTCATTTTTTTCAAATTTCTTCATAAATAATGATTTATTTAAAAAAAGTTACATCTCTTATATATTTATTATTTTTAATTAATTTTAAATTAACATTTCATTACTCATGATTCGGTAGTTGTTGATTATAAAAAGTATCAAAGAGATTATTTAATTAAGATAGAAATATAGGTACTTGTGATCATCTATACTTATATCAGCACGGGAATAGACAATAATCAAGAGAAATGTTAAATTTTGGAGACGTACTTCTTGTCTTACGAATATCTATTTCGGTCATGATGAAATCCAGACATTTAAATGGATGAGATGGCAATCGACTGATGCTCATCTATCTTGTCTGTCATGTCCAAGTATGATACTACATTGGATCACTCATATAACTCATCAATTGTGTTGAATCCTTGAGCCACATGCTATACGTCACCTATAAAAAGAATAGTTCAACAAATTTCTTCTCCATTTTGATTTCAAAGACACCCTGAAAAAGGATATTAAATTTTTATTTTAATATTTTGATTTCAAGTTGCTCCCTACCCATACCCCGATCTCAATTACACCAACTTGATCGGTATAATTTCTCTTATTTATATATAATTGCTCGTTTTATTAAAAAAAATACTAACTTTTTTAGAACCCTCCACCCGACCTTGAAGTCGTTTCCCATCCACAGGGAAATGCACCATTTCAGTTGTGTGGAATTGGACTGTGTTGGTGGCGTTTCTAGGCCGAGGTGCTTTGTTTGGGTTTCCATTTGGGCTTTTTAAGTTTTTCCTTTATCCTTTAGTTTTTAGAACGCGTTTCTGGGCTAAGAAATTATGGGCCATAAAAATCATTATTATTTTACAGAAAACTCTGTTGAGCTCATTTTTGGGTTTTATTTAAATTTGGGCCATTTTACTCAATTTGGGCAACATTTGATTAAATAAAAAGGTTAAAGGGCAATTTTACTATGAAAATTTTAAAAATAGAGCAATTTTTTTAGATTGTTATCTTAATTAATTTTGACAGTTAGTTAACTAAATATGTCGAGCTAACAGTCTACATGTTATTCACATCATTTTTGTTAAGATATAAATTTACCTTTGAAGTCTATATACACTACAAAAAAATATCAAATTAGTGACAAAATTTAGTGACAGAAATTCCATCACTAATTAGTTTAGTGACAGAAATAAGCGACAGAACTATATTAGTGACGAAATTAGCAATGAAATTTGTTCTATCGGTAAAAATACTATTACTAATTGATTAATGATGGAATTTTGAATTTCTTCGTCGCTAATTAGTGACAGAAATTTTCGTCACTAAATTCTGTCACTAATTTGTAACAGATTTGGGACGAAATTTTCCGTTAATAATTAGTGATGGAATTTTTGCCCCAAATCCATCGTAAATTATATATATATATATATATATATATATATATATATATATATATATATAATTTAAAGTGTCACATGTCCTCACCACAAACCTCCACATGTCCTTCACTAGCAGCCTCTATGTGTACCCGCTACTAGCCATGTATCATCGTCAGCCACCGCTACCTCGCCTCTAGCCACCACGTGTCTTGGTCAACCACTGCCACCTCACCGCTGCGTGTCTCGATCAACCGTCACATATTACCCACTACTGGCCACATGTCCTCACCACAAACCTCCCCATGTCCTTCACTAGCAACCTCTATGTGTACCCACTACTGGCCATGTATCATTGTCAGCCATCGCTACCTTGCCTCTAGCCACCACGTGTCCTGGTCAACCACTGCCACCTCACCGCTGTGTGTCTCGATTAACCGTCACATATTACCCTCAATCGTGTGCCATTTGTTGCCCTCTGTTGCCTGCCATGTGTCCATATCACAAATTATTTGCATTTTGTGACAAAGGTGGGATTCAAAGCTATGACCTCTTATGTGCGTGCCAATGCTTTTACCAGTTGAATTAGGAAGAACCCGTGTGATTTAAATGCAAAATCACACACACATTTCACTTTAAAAAAATAGAAAGATAAATTTTAATATATCATTAAATATTACAATTTAATTTTCTTATTTTTTATGTAAATATTATATCTAAATTTTTATTATTAATATCTTTTTTTATTCATTTTGTTATATATATTTTATTTTTTAATTATATTTATAAAATTTGTATATAATATATTATTAAAAATTCATATATATATATATATATATATATATATATATATATATATATATATATATATATATATATATTACATACTTTCTATTTCAATAATAAATATGAAACTCTGAGACCATCAATGTCCTCTGTGGTTTGCATGCTTGAAGGAAAATTGCCCATCCAAGCGCTCGTAATTAAGCGCCGGGAGAGTGACCAAGATGCAAGATTCAAAGCCTTTGACATACATTCATCTCAAGATAGCCGTAGCTAAACGTTTAGTTCTTCTACAAAATCACACCAAAGTGTGGAGCACATAGTTGAAGCAAGGGATGGCCCATCATCACATGAAAACCATAACAAAACCTTAGCTTCTTCTTCATTCCCGCAAGAAAGTGTGGAGTAAAGATTTTAGGCAATGGATGGCTCATTGGTTTTACGTACTCCTCTGTTTCTCTTCCATGTAATAAAGATTTCTCTTCTTCTAGCAGTATGCTTCTTCAGGATTCCAACTATGATTTGATCAGAATGTAGGTTAGAAAATGTGCATGAAACTACAATCTTTCATAAAGGAGTAAATACTATTTCAGGTTGGGAGTGAGATGCACACGCATGCAAGTCAAAGAGAAATAACAAAATGTGAAGAAGATTTAACATACATTTGCTAATTAGTTCCTCTATTTTGCAGTTTAAATGTATTGTGTAATTAACGTAACGCGTCCTTGTTTATATATAAATATATATATAAACCTTTGTTTTCATTAATTGGATTTCGCTGGTCCAAAAAAATTAATTGGATTTCCTAAAGCTCCCCTATCAAAATCCACAGAATTGAAAGTTCTCATAAGTCCAAACCCGAGCCCATTTAAAATAGGTAAAGGCCCATTTGTCTTTTTCTTAGGGCCCAATCTCTGGATGATATAAAGCCAACTCATGTATATGTTGATTTCTAAAGGGATAAAATCAATTAACATAATTACCCGCAGGGGTTGGTTGGGCCTAGACTCTAGGGTTATTCCCTCACAACATGATTAATTAATTTTGAATCTCTATTGAGAGAGGTGCATGTGTTTAGTGTCCGATATTACCTTGAATATGATTATCTTTAATAAGATGATATATGTAACATCCCAAAATTTAGTAAAATGTTAAATTCCTAAAAAGAAAATTAAATGGTGTTAGAGATTAATCTTAAGAATTAAAAGCTAAATTATGAAACCTATGAAATATATGGGATCTTAAATTAGGCAAAGCGAAAAATTACAGCATTGTGTGTATAATTAATATGATATATATATATATATATATATATATACAGGGTACAATATAAGGTTTTAAATTCAAATGCCACAAATGCACAAATCCTCCTTGATAATGGCCAAACAATAATTTTCTTGACTGACCATTCCAATGTAAACGTCACCATTCCTAAAACCATAATATGGAAAGATGTGAAATTACCCGATGATTGGGTCATGGAAAAGGCTACACAGCCTGTTCCTAAACTAATGCCCCAAATCAGTAGAATTACTCAAACATATGATGGGACTGTTAAACTATCATTTGACAGACCTAGAATGTCTTTCTCCCAAGCATATAGGTCTCAGCCTTCAATATATGAAGATTGTAGATCTGTCTATAGTGAGGCTTCAAGAAGGTCTTGTTCCTCATTACCACAACCTCCATCCATCATTTACATGCCACCACCACCTTCAGAACCAACCACGTCCCAAATATCACCAAATGTAATTTATACAAACATAATTCCTGAACCCAAACCAACAAATGTTTCTGTTTCAGGAATTGACAATTCTTCAAATGTTCCTCAACTAAATTATGAAGAAGACTTGAGATCAATTGAGTCTCCTGACTTTTTGCAATTAGGGGAACCAAGAGAAATAAATGTTTTAGAAAACAATTTTCAAATAAACAAAAAAGCTTTGCAAGAGGAATTTTATTCTAAAAAATTTACTCTTTAGAGAGAATGGTTTTTAAATAATTTCAAAGGATCTGTAAGAAAGTCTATACAAGACAAATTTTACAAATTCCTTGAAAAAATACATATGAATATTTCATTTTTTTGATTGGTTTGATGCTTATGCACAAGATCAAAATTTGGAATATCCATTTTTTCAAACTATAGAAGTTCTTAGAAAAGATTGGAAAACCTCCGAAGAAGGAACTATTTCCTCTGAGTTTCCTCCTTCAAAAAATATTCAGGTTCCTAAAAGGATTGATGATAAAAATCAACCTATTTGGGCAACTCCTTTCAGATTTAAACATACTTCTCAAGAAGTAAATTCAGCTGATATAAAAGGTATTGTTGAGCAAAACAATTATACCAATTTATATCTCCAAGTATTAGGTGAACATTTAACCAAACAAGCTGTTTTCCAAACTAAACCAGAAACAGATTTTAAACCTGAAATTCAAACGCCCCTATTCAAACCATTTGAATTTACTCATCAACAAAAGATGGATTTGCAAAACAAATTTAAATCCAAATCTTTGGAGCAAATTCAACAAAAAATGTCTCAGTTACAAACTAGCCTCTCACAACAATCCCAACATACTCCATCCACCCAACCGAGGCTTCAACAACTCACCATTCCCAGTCTCAAATCTCAAGAACCAAGGGCGAATCTTCTCCAAAATCCGGAGACATTCACATCCTTGAAAAAGATTTTCAAACTTCCCAACTTTCAGAAATTGAATCAGGGGATTCTCAATTCCAAGTTAACCAACAACATTGGAAGAAACCAACTAAACTCTATTACCATAGAGCCAGCCCTCCAGATATTCTGGTTGAAGAAAGAATAAACCAAAACTTCAAATCATTTAGTGCTGATAATGTCTACGAATGGAACATTGATGGCCAAAATGAGTCAAACATCCTCCAAATTCTCCAACACATGACAATGTTAAGCAATGCTTACTAAACCCAGCATAATTATTCTGATGAAGATATTACTAATCTTTTAGTATCTGGTTTTACTGGTCAACTAAAAGGTTGGTGGGATTTTTATCTCTCTACTGAAGACAAAACTGCAATATACTCAGCCGTCAAAACCCAATCAGATGGAACACCCATTACACATAATGGCCAACCCATTCCTGATTCCACAAACCACCTTATTTTTACAATTGTTAAACATTTCATTGGTGATCCTTCTCTATGGCAAGATAGATCAGCAGAACTTCTTTCAAATCTTAAATGCAGAACACTATCTGATTTCAGATGGTATAAGGATACGTTCCTTAGTCGAGTTCTCACAAGGGAAGATTCAAACCAGCCATTTTGGAAAGAAAAGTTCTTAGCCGGATTACCAACAGCCCTTGGTAATAAGGTTAGGGAAAAGCTTAGAAATATTAATGATGGCAAAATCCCTTATGAGTATTTGACATATGGACAATTAGTCTCTTATATCCAAAGAACTGCTCTTAAGATTTGTCAAGATGATAAACTTCAACACCAACTTGCCAAAGAAAAGGCATCTGAGAAAAAAGAATTAGGAACATTTTGTGAACAGTTTGGATTTCCTGCTTGTAAACAATCCAAACCACGAAAGAAAACCCATCTTAAACCTTACTACAAGAGGCCCAAAAATGTCTACCAAAAATACAAATACAACACACCTCCTCGCAAACTCAATCAAGAATTTCGAGCCAAACCAAAATATGATTTTCAAAAACAAGAAAAGGTTACGTGTTATAAATGTGAAAAACCAGGCCATATCTCAAAATATTGTCGTTTTAAGAGAAAACTTAGCAAGATAAATAATATTGAAGAATCTGTTCTTGAACAAATAAACAATTTATTGATAGAAACTTCTTCTGAATCTGAAAGGTCAAATTCTTCTGAAGATTTGAATGAAATTCAGGAAAATGACTTTGAAAACTCATCTTCAGAAATCAATGTTATTACAAAGGAACAAGATCTCCTTCTTAATATCATTGGAAAACTTCCAGATTCTGACAAAGGATAATATCTCCTTAAATTCAAAGATCTTTTCACTGAAACACTTAGCTCTTCCAAACCTAAACCCCCAGCTTCTTCAAATAAATACGATCTCACCCAAACACTTGAAAAATTTAAACATATTCCAAAACAAGCAACTCTTTCAGATCTTCAACATGAAGTTTAAAATCTCAAAACTGAAATTCGATTGATCAAACTACAACAAGAAACACATGCTGAAGCTATATCCCAAATCCAGGACATACAACTTGCATCAAACGAACCATTTTCAGAATCCCAACCCAATAAAACAAACCAGGTCTCAGAAAACGAAGAAACCAATCAGGTTAATGATTTTTCTGAACCATTTTTAAACTTGATTTCTAGAGTCTTGTTTCAAAAATTTCATATACATGCGAAGATCATTGTTAATGATGAATTCATATTAGAACAAACTGTTCTATTTGACACAGGATCTGATGCTAATTGTTTTAGAGAAGGTCTCATTCCTACAAAATACTTTGAAAAAACAACTGAACGGTTTAATGGCGTTAACAAAACGCGAGTAGACGTTCAGTATAAAGTTTCAAATGTTGTTGTTGAAAATGAAGGTTTTAAAGTAAAAACCCCATTCATATTAATCAAAGTTACGGGATCCGAGATTATTCTTGGGGCGCCATTTGCTCATTTACTATTCCCGTATATGACTGATGAGGATGGGATTTCGAAACAACATCTGGGTAAAAAAATACTATTTCCCTTTACCCAGAAACCAAGAATTAAAGAATTAAATCTTCTTCTTTCAAAACAACAACAGATAAACTTTTTGAAGGAAGATATTTCTCTTAAACGAATAGAAGAACAGCTGTGTCAAAAACAAACTCAAACTCAAATCCAAACTTGTCTTGAAAAAATTCATCAAACAATTTGTTCGGATTTACCAAATGCTTTTTGGAATCGTAAACAACATGTTGTCGATTTGCCTTATGAAAATGAATTTTCTGAAAAGAAAATCCCAACAAAGGCTCGGCCAATTCAAATGAGTCCAGAACTTCTTGAAACATGTAAGAAGGAGATTCAAGATCTTCTGAACAAAAAATTAATTCGCAAATCTAGAAGCCCATGGTCTTGTGCTACTTTTTATGTTAATAAAAATGCAGAAATTGAACGGGGAGCTCCTAGACTTGTGATTAATTACAAACCTTTAAACGAAGCCCTGCAATGGATCAGGTATCCAATCCCAAACAAATCTGACTTACTAAAACGTTTGTATTCTGCAAAAATCTTTTCAAAATTCAACATGAAATCTGGATTTTGGCAAATACAAATTTCTGAAAAAGATAGGTACAAGACTGCTTTTACTGTTCCTTTTGGTCAGTACGAGTGGAACGTTATGCCATTTGGATTAAAAAATGCTCCTTCTGAATTCCAGAGAATCATGAACGAAATCTTCAATGATAATAGTCAATTCATTATTGTCTATATTGATGATGTCTTGATTTATTCTCATTCTATTGAAGAACATTTTAAGCATGTTTACAAATTCATCAGGATTGCAGAAATAAATGGTTTAGTAGTTTCCAAACCTAAAATTAGTTTGTTTCAAACTAAGGTGAGATTTCTTAGGCATTGGATATACCAGGGATCTATAACCCCAATTGAAAGGGCAATTCAATTTGCTGACAAATTTCCTAATCAAATCATTGATAAAACGCAACTTCAAAGATTTTTAGGATGTTTAAACTACGTTGCAGATTTTATTCCTCATCTTAGCAACTTCATTAAACCACTTCACCAGCGTCTTAAAACAAATCCTCCTCCATGGACGGATGAACATTCTAATATTGTCAAGCAGATTAAATCTCAGGTTAAGGAGCTTCCTTGCCTTAGCCTTCCTGATCCTTCTGCTTTCAAAATTGTAGAAACTGATGCCTCTGACATTGGTTATGGTGGTATCCTTAAACAAAGAATTGACGGAAAAGAAAAGATTATTTCTTTTACGTCAAAACACTGGAATATTTCTCAACAAAATTATTCCATAATCAAAAAAGAAATTTTGGCAATTGTGTTATGCATTTCAAAATTTCAATCTAATCTTTTAAACTAAAATTTTTTAGTCCGCATTGATTGTAAATCTGCAAAAGATGTTTTACAAAAGGATGTTAAAAACCTTGCATCAAAACAAATTTTTGCCCGCTGGCAAGCCCTCTTAAGTGTTTTTGATTTTGATATTGAATTTATCAAAGGCACTACAAACTCTCTTCCAGACTTTCTCACCCGTGAGTTTCTTCAGGGTAGGTAGTATACTGAGAAAAGCCCCAATGCCTCCAAAACCCACAAAAAAGAAAGATCCAGGAAAAAACCCGGAAGGAAGCCAAAACACTCAAACTCAGGGAGCCGAACAGCTTATCGGAGCCCAATCTCAAACAATCTCCTCAGAACAACTACAGATAATCCTCCAGACACTGCAAGCTTCTCAGCAGGAGAATCAAACAGCGGGTCCATCCCAGGAAGGGTCATCCAATCCTTCAAAAAATAAACAAAGGAAACAAACCAGAGCAACAAGAAAGGAAATTCTAGAGTCCTATGCTCAAAATAAACTTCCAGAACAAACTTGGAGCCAGACTCTTGCTAAAAAGGATGAGAAAACTCTAGCTCTTGCAGAACTGGTCCCTAAACAAATGATCACCAAGCAAGATTATGATCGTCTAAACCAAGTGCCTTCTGTACTGACGACTGGATCTTCCCAAAAACAACTGGCAGTTTCAGCCCCTTCTTCTATGGCAATTGCTGGTAAAACACAAACAAACTTGGAAACTCCTTACCTTCCAAAAGAAAATCAGGTAAAGAGTATCCTCCAAATTGAGCCGGAATTCTTTCATCCGACTCCAAACCAAGTGGCTCTAAATGTCTTCCCTTCTGGTTGGCATTTTAGACCACATGATTTAAGAAAAACTAGAAAGTATTATGAGTTTATACTGGTACATTCTGAGTCTATTTTCATTGATAGAAAAGTAGACAAGAAGGATAATACCTTAATAACTCATTCTACTCTGCAGATTTTAAATGTCCTCACTCCTACCCAATGGGGACAAGATTTACATAAACATAAATCTTTTGGGGTAGAATTTGATCCTCCAGGATATAATTATTGGGATTATGTGGAAGCATGGTCCAATGTATTCTGGGATCAAAACAGAATTTTCAAACATACTTGGTTTATTTATTTCAAAACAAAAACCGAGTACCATTTCCCTCAGTGGTTTGTTCATTGGTGGAATTTCTTCGGTCCAATACCTGAGATTCTTCCTCCAAAAGTCCAACAGGCCCTTGAGGTTTTTAAACAAAAATTTAACTCTGATGGAGATTTTTTTCCAATCGATCTCCACTATTTTTCAAAACTATCGGCTGCCTGGATTTTCTCTTGGCAATACTGATTCTCCCAAACTATCAAGAATTCTACTACTCTACCATTTTTACAAAGAATTCCATTTGTTAGATGGTGGGCTCAATTTGAAGTTAGTAGAATTGACTCCAAAGCAGTGGAAAGGTGGTTCAAAACTAATCCACAGTATCTTTGCAAAATAGAGCAAAGTAAATTCTTAAACCAAAGGTCAAGAATCCAAGCAACTTTGGCGTCAACATCATCCAAAGGAGACTTGATCAAACAATTAAACTCTATTTTGCAACTTTTGCAAGAACCATCGTCTAGCCAGCATATCTCTTCAGCATCTTCAGAACAAGATGAAGAAGAAGAAGATGAAGAATTTGTTGTAAATTTAGACGAAAATTAGTTCTGTAATTTTTCAAATGTAAACATTGTAAACGTGCTAAACACTGTAGTGTCGGCAAAACACTGTGCACTTTAACCGGTATTGTTCAAACAGTGACAGTTGCTCACCGGTTATAGGTCAAACAGTAACTTAGTCAGGTCTATTTAAAGAGAGTCGAACTCACTTGTTAGGCAGACTTAGTTACACTCACTAAGCATTCTCTCCTCCCTTCTCTCTGAATTCCTCCGACTTCCTCTCTTCCATCCTTCTTCCCTTTCACTTGTAAGTTTTATATGTTTTTAATAAACATCTTTTAAATATTTCTTGCATTGCATTTCATATCCTTACCTACTCTGGAGAATTAGGATCGGCAGATTCAATGAACTAGTCATGGCCGGGTTTTAAACATTGTTTAACGAAACCGCCTCTAGATCATTGCCCCCTAGTTTCTCTACAGAGCACCCCCTTTGCATATTTAATTCATGATTTTAGTTATGCTTTAAGTAGTCCGTCTGCTTCTCTACTTCCTTCTTGCTCATTTCTCCCTCTTCCCTTCGGTCCTTCGGGGCAACTCCCCCATCTTGGTGTGTGTGTGTGTGTGTATATATATATATATATATATATATAATATTAAAACACACACACTCTTTCCCTTGATTCACATGAGACACACACACACACATTCAATTAATTAAATAAATATACTCCCTCTCCATGTTTCTTTCACTTCTCAGGTAATCACACACACACTTATTAATTTAATACCCACATGGCACGCACATACATTTTTAATTAATAAAACAATACTCTCTCACTCTCTTAATCATAAGGCAACACACATCTCTCATTTTCCATTTTCACTCATTCAGCACATTCAAAAGAAACAGAAAAATATATGAAAAGAGAGAGTGAGTGATAGAGAGAGAGCAAGAGAAACATAAGAGTGTTCAGTACTACAAGAGGAATGAAGAAGATGCTACAAATCTCACACACAATTCCATAACTTGATATAGGTGAGTTTCCTTCCCATATTCTTAACTCTTTCTAGTTGATTTGAGGATATTTTTGGGTAGTTTGGGAAGCATAAGAACCTAGTATAACGAATTGTTGTTTTGTGAGGTTTTATTTTGACCAAAATAGGGCATGAGGAAGGAATGAGAATTTCTCAAATTTGAGGTTTCCAATCAATTTTACACGAAAAATTATGGGGTAATACATGTGGTTTTGATTTTTGGATGATTATATATAAGTCTATAATTTTTAGAAAATAAGAGGAGTTGTTGTTTGGTTAGTTTCTCTAGAATCAGATTCGTTTTAAAATAAATTTCGTTAGTCAAACCTATTCCGAAATTATGAAATTTTTCATAATGAAAGTAGACATCCTAAGATTTAATTTGATATATAATATGTATCATTTGGGTTTATAAATAGTGAGATATGAATTTTTAAATTTAGATGATGAATCTGGAACGTTTTATGGTACAGACGAGGTTTGACGAAATTCTGGGAATTTTGTGGTTATAATTTATAAATGGTAATATTTTTCCCTGAAAATATACTTAAATAGAATCATATAGAATTTTGATCAATCCCATTTGGAGTTCCAGATATTTATTTATGAATTTTAGAAGTTAAACTATTGAAATTGGAAAGATTTTCTGGCAGTGTGAGAATACTTTAAAACTGGGAATTATTCATGGATAGGTGGTAGTGAATAATATTTTTTTCTTAAAAAATAGACTTAATAAGTGACACATAGAATTTAGAACTACCTTAATTGGATATTTCTAGGTCAAGATATGAATTTTTAAAGATTATTGAAAATTCTGACATAATTGAGTAATAGTGCAAAAATAAAAAGTAAGGGTATTTTTGATATAATTGGGACTCTAAGGGTCAAGTTAAATACTTAGAGTTGGTATGAGTCCATTAAATACCTATTGGATTTAAGGTATTAGCTATAATGATAACCTACCAAAGTGTCTTAAATTATTTTGGAATAAGTAATAATTCGCCCGTCCGTAAATTATAAATTATAGGATTTGACATTTTCCCGGGACGCCTAAGAGACTGAGAACAGGAACCAAATTTGGAAAGATTGTCAGGTAGTACTTTATCTCTTATATCATATGTGATGCCATGTATGTGTACCATATCATCTGTATATATGTGCGGGACAGATAGTCCAGAGGTGGTAAGACCCGTAAGTACAAGTTACACCGGGAGTTACTCGGAGGCGTCTTAAGCCAGGTAGGTTTGAGACAGAAAGCATGTGACTGTACCTTGTATGGGGCAGAGGCCCTGGGCAGCCAGATTGTGAATCTCAAGCGCTGTGAGTATGAGATAAGGGACCGGTTAGGCCCTTTTATGTGCTGCATTTCTGTAAGTTGTGTTGTTTGATGGTTTGTTTTACATGCTTAGTATTTTCATATTATATGAGTGATCTGTGTACTACTAAGATTCTTTTGAATCTCACCCCTTTTTCAACAAATGATATACAGCAAAGGCGTTCAGCTCTAAGAGCAAGAAGGTAATATAGACGGACGAAGAAGAGGCAAATAAATTAAGGGCTGTTTGGTTATCATTTTATTTTGGATGACTGTAAAATATTTATAAGTAGTAGTAGTATTAGCGATAGTAGTACTAGTACTCACGACGCAGACTGTATAAGTTGTAATCCGTACACTAGACTTTCGGTAACGTACTGATATCCAGAAACCCATAAATTAACCATCACTACACGAGTTATGGATAGAAAATGCCCTGTATTTTAAATAAATGATTTTGAAACTGATAAAAATAATGAATTTACAAACTAAAATTTAGACCATACATATTTATTTTAAAAAGTTTTTGAAAATCATATACAAATATAAGATTAAACTCTGTCTTAACTTGGGACTTTAAATTGTTTTGGTCTCAGGTTTAAAACCATTATATATTTAAACTAATCTAAAGGCTTTAGAAATTAAGGTGTTACAATATATGTGCCTATTAAAAAAAAATTGTCTTTTTGGTAGGCAATAATTAACAATATTTATCCCATAAAACCTTTACTAGAGAAAGACGCAAATCGTTGAACAGTTGTAGCTAACAAAGAAGCAAATCGAATGGTAGAAGTTGGTTCCCTCAAAGCAAAATGGAAAATCCATCCTCCCTCTATAGCATAAATTGAATTTGCCGAAGCAAATCGTTTTGGCCCTCAAAGAAAATCCTTTGCAGATCCCTGACAAATTAGAAGTTTCTGAGTGAACTGAGTTTAAGGTATGGTCCTCATATTAATGAATTTTGATTTTGGTCTCCATATACTTAAACTCGGACTAAGTCTTTATGTAATAAACCCCTAATTACCATACATTTAACAGTCACAAAACAATTGAATACTTGATTAAGTACCACTTTGGTAGAAAAAGAATAAACCAATTACAAAGGGCTATCATAGTAGAAAAGATTTGACCAAAACATTTTAAAAATAACGATGAAAGAAAAAGAAAGGTGCTAGTTTATCATGATTAAAAAAGTATTGAATATTTGATTTAAAATCACATATCAGTCGATACTATGGTAATTGGGCCTTTAGGCAGTTGAAGTCTTATAACGTAATTTATCAATAGGTCCAATATCATTTCTCACAAATATAATTCAGTAATTATAATTCATAACTTTCCTGGATAATCTTATTTCATATAGAACCATAATACTCTCAAAAGTTCACAAAAATGGATCTACAATAAGAATCATAAGTTAAAATCCATAGTTTCAAACATCTTCCACCAATACTCTGTCAGTGTAGAAAAGTAAACCAATCATGTAAGTTTGAAAACTGTTTCATAGTTCATATCAGAAAATGAATGAGCCCTAAGTGGTAATATACAAAGTCAACACATAATTAACAAACATAGGAGGATTTACAAGGTGCAATTATCAACCTAAACCTCAAGTACCTTCCCTAAACGCATCCCATGAGGAACCTTGTCTGAAAAATAATAATCAACTACAGGGTAAGTCACATGGACTCAGTAACCATAATTTCAATTTAACAAGTATGCAGGGAATGATTACAAGATAGTTAAGCTGGGCAAAATATAAACTCATAATATAAAATATAAACGTTTTTCCACAAACTAACAATACTAGTTCAAGGAATAATTAAGTATGCATAGAACTTCCTCAACCATTCTTATAACCATTGAAAAAATCCACGAGCTACAATACATAACAAGATTCATCTTTGTGTTAAGACTACACCAAGCTTTCCAATAGCAAGGTGTAGCCTGGCCAAAAGCTACAGAGGTAACATCAAACCATAGGTTCCCTTTCTTTGAAACATAGAAAGGGGTTATATGTCCCTTGAGTTGACCCTTACTTGATCAAAGAAGGGTGATACTAAGGGCCCTGAGAATTTTAAAGTTAGCTACTGGGCGCCAAGTAATGGCTGTATCACATGGTATAATAGCATCAAACCTCTATAACTACAACTCTATACAATCCAACACAATTCAATACGTAATCTAACAATTCAACATCACAAATCCAATATCATCATGTTTTTTTCATTTATAATCAATACTCAATGTCATGCATTATTAACATTCAAATAAACCATTTAAGCCCATTTAACCAATAAGTTTACTAAAAACATAATTCATACTGTCCTTATACATTTTTCATTTATAAAATACTATGCACTGCAAAAAAACAGGTAATTTCCGACCGAATTTGAGACAGAACGGAGGTTTTTTGTGACGGAATTCCATCGCAAGGCATTTTGCGACATAATTGCCGACAGAAAAAATTTCGTCGGAAAAAGTGCCGTCGCAAATTGATTTGTGACGGAATATGACTTTCCGTCTCAAATTGCGACAGATTTTCTGATGGAAATTATGTCCCAATTTGAGACGGAATCTATGACGGAACTTTCTGTTGCAACTTACCACGGAATTTGTGACAGAACATTCTGTGTATTTTGTGAGGGAATTTTCCACGGAAATTCCGTGGCAAATTACGACGGAATTTTTTCTGTCGCAAATTTCTTGGCAAGTTGTGACGCCAGCCGGAAGCTACCGCTGACCACCGCCTCCGACCGCTTATGTGTTAGTCAATCGCAACATGTCCCGGTCAACTGCCACATGTCACCCTCCATCATGTGCCACGTGGCACCCTCCGTCGCCCACCATGTGTCGATAGCACAAATTGGTTGCATTTTGTGACTAAGTTAAGATTTGAAATCATGACCTCTCATGCGTGTGCCAGTGCCTTTGCCAGCTGAGCTAAGAAGAACCTGTGTGATTTAAATGCAAAACCAAAATCGGAGAGATGAGATGTAGGAAACCATAATCAGGATATAAGAAACAAATTATGGGGTTGACCGAATATGATCCGGGTTATAGAAGGACCTATTCCCTCTTTCATGCATAGTATATATTACAGGGTGTCATCATAAGGACCCTTTACCTTCTTCCTTCAGATCATAACAGCACAGCCTTCCTTCGTTTCCTACTGGAGGCGTAACCATAATATATATCCCTTATATGAAAATGATAACATGTATCTCATAATCCCATTCTAGATCGTACTCATTTAGAATCTGATAAAACTATTTCCCTAAATCTCTATAAGGAGTTTATAACTTCATACCTTAAATGTGGAATAAACAAATGTATTCTTCTTTCCACGTAAAGGTTGCTGGGATGGAGGATTTATTTATGTGAAAATTTTTACAGAGCGTTCTCAAGGATAGAGAGCACTTGAGAGATTACAAGTTGGATTAGAAACTGGATGTATTGCCCAAAGGCTTACAGATGTTTAAATAGACTTGAAATCTAACTCTAGTTTCCAGACTCTGGTTACTTTTACATAACTCTAGTTACTTTTACCTGACACTGATTTCTCTTCACATGCTGCTGCCGGCTACCAGATTGGGACTGATCACCAACTTCCTCATCTTATTTTTTCCAAAGTAGAATTCTTTTTCTGAGTGGAATAGTATACCACTTTATTTTTCTCTTTCTTTTTCTTTCTTTGTTGAGCTGTCCTCCTTTTTCTTCTTTGTCTTCTTCCGCCGACACTTCTTTTTCCTCTACTTTTGTCAATTCTTTCACTTCTTCTTTTATCTTCATCAGCCTTTTTCTTATCTTCTTGAGATCTTTCCTGATTACTTTTATCCTTTTTTCAATTTCTTCGAGTCCTTCAGTCATTCTTTGTCTGCCATTACAAGATATTTTCATCAATTGGAATTTCTCCTTCCTTTTCTCTTTTTTCTTCTTCTTTACAGTATATACAATTATGGACAGTATATTCAGACAAATATTTACAAACTTTCTCAGCTGTTTCTTCTGTGTGTTCCATCTCGTTCTTCTTAATTAACTCATACCACTTATAGAACTTTGCATGTGTTCCATTAGTAGTCTTTCCAAGAGCATAAATACAAGCAAGATTACTTGTATGATATACCCAAGGATTTTCTCCAATGTTGGTTACAATTCTGTTCATTTCTTGAAAAATTATATGATGGTCATGTGCTCGGATATTAGAGATTCTGAATTGAAATTCATCATCATCATCTATATCCTCTTTAATTTCTGGATCAAATTCTATGGACTTTTTGGTGGTTCCAAGACGAATTAAATTAATTGGATGATAAAATTGGTCTGGTGTAACTTCCGTAATAGTGGAATAACACCTTATAAAGACTTGATGTTGTAGGACTATTTTAAATACTTTGCTACGACTTCTTTAAATCTTGGTGGGAAGAGTTGGATTGCTCGCATATCCTGAGATGGATAAATGGTTTGAATTAATCCATAACTGTACAAGGTCTTAACAATTTCTGGAGGTGTTCCTGGATAGATAATGGCTTTGTTAATGGCATAATGTGATACATATCTAATAGTCTTATGGGTTAAGGTTAGGGTATTCAATCTTTTTACAATGGTTTTATAGAATTGGTATTTCTGGGATAAATCGAAGACTTCTGGATTATTGGGCTGTTTAGAAGTTGAGGCTTTAGAGGTAGAGGCTATTATAGTCTTATCTGGTAAAGAGGTTTTATACTTTGGACTTGGACTTTTTTCTTGTTGTTGGGCTTCTTTCTGTTTTTGGGCTTGCTGGTCTTTTATTATTTGGGCTAAAGAATTTTTTCCTTGGTCTTGGGTAGACGACCCTTTTTCTTGAACTTGGGTAGATGACCCAATTAGAAGTTTCTGAGTGAATGACTCAGACTGGGTAGGAGACCCAATTACTGGTGATTCCTTGTCTTTACTCTTTTTTGGCGAAGGTTCCTCAATTGGTTCCTTCTTTACTCGACTTTCCAGGTCTTACACTCTAGTAAATAATTCATTTACTGAGCTAGTAAGATTAGATACAGAATTAGACAAATTATGTACACTATTACTTACTTGGCTTCCAAGTAAACTCATATTTACTTCGAGCATATTCATTTTCATTACAAGATGTGTCATAAATGGATTTTCCTCTTGTACCTCATTTAGAGGAATTTGATTTTACAGGGCTGTTACTCATCCTTTTTCCTGGATCCATCTGCTCAAATAATCAGCAATTAGATTATTTTTTCCTTTGATATATTCAATATCATAATCATAATAAGACATATCGCTATGCCATTTTAACAACCGTTTATTACTTAATTTTCCATTCTTTATTCCATTTTTTAACCATCCTTTTACTTGAGTATTATCAGTTCTTATTACAAACTTACAATTTACTATAAATAATTCAAAATTTTCTACTGCCTTTTTTATTGCTAAGAATTCTTTCCAATTAGAATGATAATTACTCTGTGACTCATTAAACTTACTACTTGCATATCTTGTTATTCTTTCGATTCATTTACTGTCTTTAAAAAATACAAAGATGCTCCCCAATAATTTTCTGAAGCATCAGTGTATATTATCCATCTTATATTTTCTTCCAAGGGTATTGTTAATTTTGGTAATTTATTACATAACATTTTTATTTGTTCTACAATTTTCTGAGTTTCTTCATTCCATTTCCAAATTGTTTTTTCTCCTGCTAATTTAGATATTTTTTCTGTTAATTTAGATAAATGTGGTATATAATTTCTCTCCTGATTTACTAATCCTAAAAATAATTGTAATTATTTTTTATTATTTATTCTTGGAAAATCTTTTACTTTTTGACTTATATGATCATGTAATTCCATTCCATCTTTTGAAATTATTTGTCCTAAAAATCCTATTCTTTCTTTTCTTAGTTCTGCTTTCTTAGGAGATATGTTTATTCCTTTTTGTTATACTAATTCCATGAATTTTTCTAAGTGTTCTTCATGTTCTTTCTCATTTTTTGAAAATATTAATATATCATCAATATATATTACAGCAAAATTTCTTTTTGGGTTTAACAATTTAAACACATATTCTTGAAATATACTTGGGCTATTGTGAAACCCCATGGGTAACACATTCCATTCATATAATCCTTCTGATGTACTAAAAGCTGTATATTTTTTACTTTCTTCTTCTAACTTAATCTGGAAAAATCCTGATTTACAGTCAAACTTACTGAATATAGTTTTTCCTCTTATCAAATTAAACAATAATTCCATTTTAGGTATAGGGTGTCTATTTCTTATTGCTATTTCATTTAACTTAGTGTAATTTATTACCATTCTTTCATCTATCGGAAAGTGAAGAAGAAATGTATATATATATGTGGTGTTTCATATTTATTACATTGAATTACCATTTTATTTCTTTTATAATATATCATATTTTTCCATGCTTCTTTACATTTATTAGATAAAAGTTCTCTTAGAAAATATTCTCTTCTTCCCATTGTATCTACAAATGCTATTAATTCTCCTATATTTCCAAAAGCTTTATAATATTCTTCATTTATTTCTTCTGATATTAATCTTGGTAGTTTTCTGTAAAACATTTCTAAATAAAATTTTTGTTTTTCGTCTGTTTCTAGTCTTGCATCATAATAATATTTTTTATATTCGCATATATATTGTTCTAAATATTTTGGTTCTAAAGAGCATATTTTCTATTTGATGTAAGCTTAATATTGCTTTTTCAATTTTTGTTTTTTATCTGCTCCAGCACTTCTTCCTATAAATTCATTTCTTAAAACTTGTTCATATTTTCTTATTAATATTGCATAGTATTCTTTTCTTCCTTCATATGGTTCATTTACTGTTCTTACTTGTTGTCTAAATTCTTCACTTTTGCTTTTCCACCAATTATGTACATTTCCTAAAAATGACGCTTCAATTACTAGGCTTACTAGTCCTGCGTCAATTGATTTTCCCATTAATGCTATTAAATGTGATTTATTCCATTCATCTAATATTTTTTCATTATCTGTATAACAATCCATGTCTAGCCATATTCCTGAATTAGGTATTTATCTTGTTTCAAATTGTTCTAAAGGTGGCGGTGTATATTTTGAAGTTCTTGGTGTTTTAAACTTAGCTTGAATAAGAGAATATAAAGATTTAAGAAGATCAAGATTACAAACTAATAATCAATTAGGACAAAGATCATTAAGCTTTAACCTAAATCCGAGAAGATTAAGTCATGAACCAAGACTAAGTTTAAGTTATAATGAACAACTTATGCAAAAAAATAGATTAATAAGGTCAAGAAGTAATAGATTACCAGAAATACCTTTAACAAAAAAATTAGAAGAAATAAAACCTTCAGGAAATAGAATAAAAACACAAAATATTATAAAAGTGGAAATTAAGAAAAATATAGGATGGATGCCTATAAAAGCTTTAATACTAGAAGAAGTAAAAGAGAGTAATATAGATATAAAACATTTAGACGAAAATGTAATTCTAACAGAAGAAGGAAAAACAGATATAATGATAAGATTTAATCAATGGAAACCACAAGAAGAGGAATGGTATATGGGAGATCCAGATTATATAGAAATAAATGGAATATTAAGAAAAATAAATTATACAGATGTAAATTTTATGAGATTTCTAAAATACAAATTTGAGAAAGAGAATATAAAACAAAAAAGAAGATTAAGAGACTTATATAGACAAGATTATTTATTATGGTTAGAAGAATATATAAATACAATAGAAATATGTGCAGAAAGAAAATATTATGCAGAAAAATTCAGAAAAATAATGGATGTATTACCAAGAGTTTAATATGGTAGACTTATATAGAAATGTAAAGGACAAACAATAAGAGTACACCATAATAATAAAGTATTAATAAAGAAAATAATTAAAAAATGCAAAAAATGGAATGATAATGATAGAATAATAATAAAAGAAATATTAGAAAATGAAAAAAGACAAAGAACATTTGAAGGATTTAGAATAAGATATCAAGCTTATTTAAGAATAAGAGATAGAAATGACTTCATAAAATATTGGAAGAATAAACTAAATATATTAAGTCGTGGATAATAATGACCAAGTTATATTATATACTCACAAAGTTTAATTAAGAAAAATACAGATATAGAAAATATCATGCTTTAATAGATACAGGAGCAAATCTAAGTGTAGCAAAATATAATGTTTTACCACCTGTAATGTGGAAGAAAAAGAAAAAACCTTTAAGAATGGAAAGTGCAGGAAATGAAATTCATTTAATGGAATATGAAGTTTTAAATGTTAATATTCAGATAGGGAATTATGAATTAAAATTAAAAATATTAAATCAGTTTAATGAATCATCATGTGATATAATCCTAGGATTAGATTTTATAGAACAATATTATCCTATACATATGATAGAAAAAGCCTTTATATTAACAACACCGTGTAAACATGAAGCATGTGGAATAAGAATAATGGAACCTTATAGTAGGAAAGATGAAAAATTTCAACTAAAAAATAATGAAAATGAAGTTCAATTCTTACCAAACAATAAACCAGTTCATATAAAACACATGTTAGCAGCTTTAACAATAAGAGAAGTAGGAGAAGAAAATAAAAAGAAAACAATAGAACAAAGATTAGAAGAAAATTATAGTGAAAATCCTTTAATACATTGGGAAAAATCTAAACCATTAGCAAAAATAGAATTAAAAGATTATAGTAAAGAAATAAACTGTAAACCTTATCCCTGGATAGAAAATGATAGGAATGAATTTATAATGCATATAGAAGAAATGAAAAAATATAATTTAATAAGAGAAAGTAGATCTGAATATTCGTCGCCAGCAATGATAGTTATAAAACACAGTGAAGAGAAAAGAGGAAAATCAAGAATGGTAATAAATTACACTAAGTTAAATAAAATAGCAATAAGAAATAGACACCCTATACCTAAAATGGAATTGTTGTTTAATTTGATAAGAGGAAAAACTATATTAAGTAAGTTTGACTGTAAATCAGGATTTTTCCAGATTAAGTTAGAAAAAGAAAGTAAAAAATATACAGCTTTTAGTACATCAGAAGGATTATATGAATGGAATGTGTTACCCATGGGGTTTCACAATAGCCCAAGTATATTTCAAGAATATGTGTCTAAATTGTTAAGCCCAATAAGAAATTTTGCTGTAATATATATTGATGATATATTAATATTTTCAAAAAATGAGAAAGAACATGAAGAACACTTAAAAAAATTCATGGAATTAGTAGAACAAAAAGGAATAAACATATCTCCTAAGAAAGCAGAACTAAGAAAAGAAAGAATAGGATTTTTAGGACAAATAATTTCAAAAGATGGAATGGAATTACATGATCATATAAATCAAAAAGTAAAAGATTTTCCAAGAATAAATAATAAAAAATAATTACAATTATTTTTAGGATTAGTAAATCAGGCGAGAAATTATATACCACATTTATCTAAATTAACAGAAAAAATATCTAAATTAGCAGGAGAAAAAACAATTTGGAAATGGAATGAAGAAACTCAGAAAATTGTAGAACAAATAAAAGTGTTATGTAATAAATTACCAAAATTAACAATACCCTTGGAAGAAAATCTAAGATGGATAATATACACTGATGCTTCAGAAAATTATTGGGGAGCAGCTTTGTATTTTAAAGACAGTAAATGAATCGAAAGAATAACAAGATATGCAAGTGGTAAGTTTAATGAGTCACAGAGTAATTATCATTCTAATTGGAAGGAATTCTTAGCAATAAAAAAGGCAGTAGAAAAATTTGAATTATTTATAGTAAAATGTAAGTTTGTAATAAGAACTCATAATACTCAAGTAAAAGGATGGTTAAAAAATGGAATAAAGAATGGAAAATTAAGTAATAAAATGTTGTTAAAATGGTATAGCGATATGTCTTATTATGATTATGATATTGAATATATCAAAGGAAAAAATAATCTAATTGCTGATTATTTGAGCAGATGGAACCATGAAAAAGGATGAGTAACAGCCCTATAAGTCAAATTTCTCTAAATGAGATACAAGAGGAAAATCCATTTATGACACATCTTGTAATGAAAATGAATATGCTCGAAGTAAATATGAGTTTACTTGGAAGCCAAGTAAGTAATAGTGTACATAATTTGTCTAATTCTGTATCTAATCTTACTAGCTCAGTAAATGAATTATTTACTAGAGTGCAAGACCTGGAAAGTCGAGTAAAGAAGGAACCAATTGAGGAACCTTCGCCAAAAAAGAGTAAAGACAAGGAATCACCAGTAATTGGGTCTCCTACCCAGTCTGAGTCATTCACTCAAAAACTTCTAATTGGGTCATCTACCCAAGTTCAAGAAAAAGGGTCGTCTACCCAAGACCAAGGAAAAAATTCTTTAGCCCAAATAATAAAAGACCAGCAATCCCAAAAACAGAAAGAAGCCCAACAACAAGAAAAAAGTCCAAGTCCAAAGTATAAAACCTCTTTACCAGATAAGACTATAATAGCCTCTACCTCTAAAGCCTCAACTTCTAAACAGCCCAATAATCCAGAAGTCTTCGATTTATCCCAGAAATACCAATTCTATAAAACCATTGTAAAAAGATTGAATACCCTAACCTTAACCCATAAGACTATTAGATATGTATCACATTATGCCATTAACAAAGCCATTATCTATCCAGGAACACCTCCAGAAATTGTTAAGACCTTGTACAGTTATGGATTAATTCAAACCATTTATCCATCCCAGGATATGCGAGCAATCCAACTCTTCCCACCAAGATTTAAAGAAGCCGTAGCAAAGTATTTAAAATAGTCCTACAACATCAAGTCTTTATAAGGTGTTATTCCACTATTACGGAAGTTACACCAGACCAATTTTATCATCCAATTAATTTAATTCGTCTTGGAACCACGAAAAAGTCCATAGAATTTGATCCAGAAATTAAAGAGGATATAGATGATGATGATGAATTTCAATTCAGAATCTCTAATATCCGAGCACATGACCATCATATAATTTTTCAAGAAATGAACAGAATTGTAACCAACATTGGAGAAAATCCTTGGGTATATCATACAAGTAATCTTGCTTGTATTTATGCTCTTGGAAAGACTACTAATGGAACACATGCAAAGTTCTATAAGTGGTATGAGTTAATTAAGAAGAACGAGATGGAACACACAGAAGAAACAGCTGAGAAAGTTTGTAAATATTTGTCTGAATATACTGTCCATAATTGTATATACTGTAAAGAAGAAGAAAAAAGAGAAAAGGAAGGAGAAATTCCAATTGATGAAAATATCTTGTAATGGCAGACAAAGAATGACTGAAGGACTCGAAGATATTGAAAAAAGGATAAAAGTAATCAGGAAAGATCTCAAGAAGATAAGAAAAAGGCTGATGAAGATAAAAGAAGAAGTGAAAGAATTGACAAAAGTAGAGGAAAAAGAAGTGTCAGCAGAAGAAGACAAAGAAGAAAAAGGAGGACAACTCAACAAAGAAAGACAAAAAAAGAGAAAAATAAAGTGGTATACTATTCCACTCAGAAAAAGAATTCTACTTTGGAAAAAATAAGATGAGGAAGTTGGTGATCAGTCCCAATCTGGTAGCCGGCAGCAGCATGTGAAGAGAAATCAGTGTCAGGTAAAAGTAACTAGAGTTATGTAAAAGTAACCAGAGTCTGTAAACTAGAGTTAGATTTCAAGTCTATTTAAACATATGTAAGCCTTCGGCAATGCATCCAGTTTCTAATCTAACTTGTAATCTCTCAAGTGCTCTCTATCCTTGAGAACCCTCGGTAAAAATTTTCTCATAAATAAATCCTCCATTCCAGCAACCTTTACGTGGAAAGAAGAATACATTTGTTTATTCGACATTTAAGGTATGGAGTTCTAAACTCCTTATAGAGATTTAGGGAAGTAGTTTTATCAGATTCTAAATAAGTACGATCTAGAATGGGATTATGAGATGCATGTTATCATAATTTTCATATAAGGGATATATATTATGGTTACGCCTCCAGTAGGAAACGAAGGAAGGCTGTGCTGTTATGATCTGAAGGAAGAAGGTAAGTGGTCCTTATGTTGACACCCTGTAATATATTCTATGCATGAAAGAGGGTATAGATCCTTCTATAACCCGGATCATATTCAGTCAACCCCATAATTTGTTTATTATATCCTGATTATGGTTTCTTGCATATCATCTGTCCGATTTTGGTATTGATTAAATAAATCATAATAAAAAATTTTAAAAAAATTAATTAACACATATTTCTGACAGAATTTTCTATGAATAAATATTGTTAAATTTTCTGTTGGAATTTTCATCTGTAATTCTATACAAAAAGTTGCATTAGGATTTGCAACAGAATTTCCTACGGACGTTTTCCATCGGAAACTTTATGATGGAATTTCCGACGATCTTTAGACGATTTTAAGTAAATATATTAAGTATAAATTTTACTATATTTCACACACACACGCACACAAGTAATTAATATTTGATCATTCTATCAGTAATGGTTATATGTTAATCTTATTTTAAAAAAAAAATTTACTTAATCTTTCTAATTATAAGTAAGTTTTTATTTTGATCTCTTAATTATTAATGAAATCAATACGCTTACAAATTTCAATGAGATCTATTTTAAATTGTAGAATACTAATTAATTTTTTTCCAAAATGCTACAAATAAAAAATTAGGTATTGATATAATTTTTTTAAAACTCAATCCTTTGAATATTTTGGTACAAGATGCATTGTATATGATATGAATTCAATTTTCCATATGATTCTCATAATAATTAAAATTTAAACTCTTAATAAATGTGAATTTCGTCTCTTTTTTTTTTTTCAGATTCGCTGATTATATTATTTTATGCTCTCAATCAAGAAGATTAAGAAAAATTAGGTATAAGGATTAAAATGGCGAAGCTCACTTGTAGATCTACAATCCAACTTTAAGAATTATCAATTCATATTTCTAAAACTCTCTTAAAAGCTTATTGATAGATTTTAAAAACTATAATGCAAGTTTAAGGACTAATCATTTCTCAAAAACGTTGATTAGTATAAACCTTTTTTTCGCTTTTCCTACCAACCAAACAAAGATTTCTCAAGAAAGTCATAAACTTGAAAATTAGTGAGAAGAAGAAATGTAAGGAAGATAATAGAATAATTAATATAAAATAAATAGATTAATCATTAATTAATTAAATCATAATCAAAAATTTTAAAAATTAATTAATACCTATTTCTGACGGAATTTGAGACGGAAAATTTCCGTCTCAAATTCCGTTGGAAATCGAATTTCCGACGGAATTTCTGACAGATTTTTTCTGTCGGAAATTTCCGTCTCAAATTCCAATTTGCGACGGACTTTTTTCTGTGGGAAAGTTCCGTTACAAATTCTGATTTTTTTTTAAAAAAATTTCCGTCGCAAATTCCATCAAAAAATTCAGATTTGCAACGGAATTTTTCTGTCACAAAATATGATTTTTTTTTGGAAAATTTTCATCAAAAATTCTGATTTTTTTTGGAAAATTTCTATTGCAAATTCTGTCGGAAATTCCAGATTTGCGACGGAATTTCTACGGGAAATTCCGTTGGAAAATTTGCGATGATTTTTAGACTATTTTTGAGACGGAATTTTTTTCGGTCTCAAATTCCGTCGGAAATGGACCTTTTTTTTTGTAGTGATGGAATATTTATAACAATTAAAAATACCAACATACCCTTATAATCACCTCAACAAATATGTAAAATAAATTGGAAAGTAATTACTTTTCGCCAATGCTAATGAAGAATACAACGATTCTTGTGAAACCCCGTACTTAACCACAACTATAGAAAGTCTACATGATAGACATGAATATTCATTAATAAAATGAAAAATTAGCAATGGTTAACAATTAATAACTAAACCTTCATTATCCCCTTACTTTGTCTTTTAGATAAATTTCTAATATCTTTATCATTCATACATTTACCATCCCAATTATATTCTCCTTATTCTTCCACTTTATTATACTCATTAAAGTCATTAATTAACTTCCAAATACTCAACTTAAACTACAGTTTTTCAATTCTAATCTCAAATGTTCAAATTTATAATTATCTTTTACTTAACAAAGTCATTTATTTTCTTTAAAATTCTCAATTCAAGCATGACATATGAATTCCACAAATTCAAACTTTTCATAACCTTTTATTTAATTCCAAATCACTTTTTTCTAAAAAAAAACTACAAGAAAATCTATAAATTACAATGTCACTATTATTCCAAAATTCTCTTTTATTGGAGTAAGAATTTTGAATATTTAATGGTAATTCAAATCAAGTCCAATTACTACAAAAATTTAAAGGGAAAGTTACAATAAGGTCCCAAGTAAATGAAAATATGAAGAAATGGTCCCAAGGGGTTGTTAATGACAACATGAGGATCCTCCATTAACAATATGAGGATCGTCATTAACAACTCCTTAGGACCAGTTCTTCATATTTTCATTTGCTTAGGACCTTATTGTAATTTTCCTAAATTTAAACACAAGATTCTTATTATCTAAGCTTTCTAATTGAAATGACTCCTTAGCCAAACAATGTTCAGATTACTCATTCCAAAAATACTGCAAAAGTTTGCAAGAATTCCTCCATAAATGTAAAAACCACCAAAACTTATAATTTAACCACAAAATCAACTTTCAACAAATATTTTTAAGGTACCCATAGCCAATTATCAAAGTAACAACTAAGAATTTAATTTAAAAACTAAAATCCCCTTCTCTTACTTAGGGTTCAATCACAAGGAACCTAAAGTGTAAAAATTTAACCTTGTTCAACAAACTAAACCAATTAAAATGAAGTACTCACTTGTACAATACTATGGTCTAGATTGTTGAAACTCAAAACTTACTCTATGTCCTAAATCCCCAAATTTCCTCTATTCCTCAAAATAAACCCGTTAGAAAGCCCTAATTAAGTAGAATAACTTTCATCAAGGAAGTTTATTAATTAGGAGTAGTTATAGGTATGAAGTCTTACCTCAAAGTTTTTCATATGCTTAAATTTCTCTCTCTGCGCGCCGCAGACTCGCGACGAAGACGGGTAAGAAGAACAAAAGAGAGCCACGCGTTGCGAAAATGGAAGGAAAGGGTATATAAAAATAACATGAGGGTATATTACACTAAAGTACCCAGAAGTTTTCTTTATTATTTTAATGAATTCTTTCTTTCTTTCTTTCTTTGTATATATTGTCTATTTCTAAATTTGCTTCATACAAATTTTATTTTACTCCTTGTTTTACTCTGTGAAATTTTTATTTCCTTATATATCCATATTTTGGACTTAAAAGTATTTAAGTCATTTTTATAATATTGAAATAATTAAAATCTATTAAGTAATTAATTTATCTATATTTATTCCCACTTAACGATATTATTTTCTTTTCTTGAATTTTTCTCTTGAAATTTACAAATCCTATTTCTCTCTTCCTTTAATCTTATACCTCTAAATCTCAAACAATGCATCTGATCCATTCTAAATCTTAATTTACTTAATAAACCTTATATTAATGTTTTTTTATACATAACCTTATATAAATGTTAGTTAAACATTAGAATTAAAAATTGAGATGTTACACCTTATGTAACTATGAGGATCAAAACCAACAATTTAAAATTATAGAAATGAAAATTAAAATTTGATCAAATTGAAACTGCTGTGCTAACTATAATATTAACCTTTGATAAATTCTATCCGAGGACAATTGAATAGTGGCTTCTTAGATTACAACCAAAAAACTTACACAACTATACATGCCCATATATATAGGCCCATCAATAACTATTATAAAACTGGCCCAACAAGCGCATTGGCCCACTAACCGTCAACATGTAGAAAATAAATAATGGCTAACTATACTCCTGATAATTAATATCAACTAATAATTCCATTCAACTACTATTCACAACCTTTTAAAATATATCATAAGATCATTCACATGTAAAACATGTAGACGACTTTTCAAAGTTGAATCGGTTTTCTTAAAGTAAACGACTTGGACCAATGGGGGTGGGGGAAGTGGGTTTTAAAAGCTAATTTGTCTGTGGAGCACAAAACAAATTGACTTGCACAAATTGTTTTCTTTTTGTTTTTGTTTTAATTACATAATGTGACTATCCTAGAGATTTATACATCTTGACTATGAATGAGATCCTCTATTGTGTATTGTGTACACCCTGGATGCATCATAGGCAAAACCACAAATCCTCCTATTAGTTGCTATGTGTCCCTGGCTAAGTAATCAGCACACCAAATAGCCTCTTTGGGTACATAACGAAGCTGAGTATCCCAATCTAAAAATAGCAAATCCCAAACCTCTCCGATTTTCCCAGCCAAAGGGTGTTGATATCCTCTATTGCGCATCACTCAATGATAGGCTTCTAATGAATCTGTGTAGGCATGCACCTTCTGAAACTGGAATTGCTTGCATATTCATAACTGGGTCAAAAGGACCATTAATTCAGTGCGTGTTAAAGAGCCAATCCTTAGATGATGCTGGAATCCAACAACCCACTTCCCAGTAGCATCACGAACTAATCCTCTACACTCATCCAAATCATGAGTTGAAGTAGAGCCATCCATATCCAGCCTCACACACCCTTTCGGCGGAGGTTGCCATCGAGCAACATTATCCACATCAATCTTGAAATTCTTAAAAGCACCACATACACTACTATCCATAAGATGAAATAAACCTTGATGAACAATGTCTTTAGCTTGCATGCCAGTTCCTTCCATGATTCCCTTACATCTATTCTTCCATAATAGCCAACAAATAAAACTGAAATTTTTTTTACCAAGCCCATCTCTGAAGATGGGCAAAGCCCATATTTCGGGGTATATTGGCTTTAAGCTAATCTTGCAAATTAGATTGGAAAAAACTAAAACAAGAATTAGGATGAACAAAATATAACTATAAATTTCTCGATACCTCACAGTCACGAAGAATATAGAGAGTATTTCAACCTTTTGACATTGAAAAGGGGCATTACTCACATTGCGTTAACCCTCTTTGAGTTCTGAGGTAGTTTGTAAGAAGTAGCTCATAAATCACTTATCACAAGAAAAATTTCACCTTTTCCGATGTAAGGAGTGTCCAAACCTTTTTCCATGGAATCTCAACACTTTGTTCTCTTTGCTTAGAAATTAATTTATAAGCAACTTTAACACTCTGATTCGAAGCTTTTTTCTTCCTCAAAGTCAAATTCACACTAAATTGCATCTCTTAAGCAATTTCATAAGTTAAACAAGAATTCCGCAGATATGACCTTTTCACTCTATAAAGTAGGGCTACGAAACATATATAATCTCCATCTAAAATAATTATAAAAGCAAGGCTTTTTCATTCTTCTGATTTGGTAAATCTGGATATAGTTTTTCCCAAAAGCAAGGGTTCAATTATTGTTGAAGGTCAAACATAAACAAGCTCGTCGTATATTGGGTTGAATACAGAAGGAAAAAAGAATAATGATACTATGGACTGCTCATCGACTTTTTCTATTCACAATTCTCTTAATCCAATCCTTGATTCGTCCGTCACCGTCGCCAATCAAGGCTCATCTCCTTGTCTCATTCGCTATAGCACGCCGCCTTTTTCAGGTTGGGATTTTCAGATTTGAAATTAGATTTTTTACTGCTTCGTGGACGAAGAGGAAGGATGAGAACACGGTGGAAGTGGTGTTGGGGTCAGAGGAGACTTCAGTGAAGGGTTAGGTCGAAGAAGAAGAAAGCTTTGCGTCGGTGACAAAGTTGGGAGGAAGAAGAGCAGGGTGGGAGAGGAGGGGCGCCGACGAGACTGGGAGACGAAGAAGCGCGTAGGTTGAGAGACAAAGGGAAGGGCTTTTTTTCAGCAAAAAATTAAAGAATGACAGCTAGGATTCAAACTAGTTTATGTGTTATGTTTTAATTGGCCAAAGCATAAATGTCTGAGTATTATGAGAGTATATAAGTATTCCTCCCCAATATATACATGTATTGATTTCTTGGTTGGTTAAATTGAAACCAAAACAAAAAGAAGAAAAGAAAGAAAAGGGAAAGGAAAAAAAAAAGCTCTCACCAATATTCCATATACTTGCTGCACATGAAGGATTTATTTCTTAAAAAGGCCAATTCATCTGGGAACCAAGAAACGTAGGAAGCCAAATCAAGCAATTATTGTTGCCTGTTTGGATACAACTTATAGGGTCATGGGTTATTGTCCTCTCTTCTTCTGCCTTTATAATATATGGGACCATTCTCTATCTTCAATTTTGATTTTTACAAAAATGATCCTACTGATATTTTAAGTGAAAGTCTACCTATGATGCATTCCACTATGGATGCTTAACATTATAAACTTTTCTTAGATAGAAAAATACACATAAAATTTATAAAATTGTGCAAAAATGTCTTGGCTGTTAAATTTGATTGCTGTGTAAAAAAGCTATTAAAGAAAATGGTGTAAAATATAAATGAAGTTTTCAAAATAATGAAAAAATGCCACAACCGTTAAGTCAACCGACGTTATCTATTTAACAAATAGTCCTCACACGCATGGCACAACGCCTTTGCTCCCAGTGGTCCTATCTGCCGCTACAGGATCTTCTGCATGACATAATAGTTGCACCTAGCTCCTCGTCAATTGTTCTGCCTTTGAATTAACGAGCTGCAAATTAGGGGCACTATCATTATAAATTAGTTATATATTGAAAGGAGACAGAGAAGGGTGACGAAGAGGAGAGGCTAAGGATGACTTGTCCATCATTAAGAAAGTTAACACGTCCAAATCTTCTAAAAATTTCATGTATACGTTTTCACCCAAGAAAAGTTTATGATTTCAATTCCCCGTAACATAATACTCAAATAGATTTACACCTTAACCCTAAAAATAATATACACATGTATGTAGACAAATAAGTCATATTATAAAATTCTTATATCATAGAATCATATATAGCGTTGATATATCTAATACTCCCCACTTTAAGCTACAAAGTGGATATATTAAGCACACGAGGTAGTATATGCGGATGACTTTTAAAGTGGAATGTATTGGTTGTAGACAAAGCAAATTGACTTCAGCTATCAAATAGGGACCATTCTGATCAGAGGCACGGCAACGGATAGTTTGAAAATATTGACTGGCTTTTCTTTTCTTCAAGGCTCCTATTTCTCTTGCGTTTTGTTATTATGTGATTCTCTGCTTCTCCTCCTTCTTTTTTCACTCCCTCTCAAAGTTATTTTCTCCAAATTGCAACAAAATAAAATGGAGTTTGAGATTTCAAGCTCTAAACTTTTCTATCTTTTGGCACTTGGGTGCTTCACTTTGAATGCTTTCACAAACTATAGATGAAATGATCAACTCATATCAGAAGATGAAGGTTCCTTACTTCTTAGTATATATTATTTTATTTTAGATTTATGAACTCTTCCATTTTCTTCATTTTCTTTCCAAGAACTGAACTAAGTAAACAGAATCAAATTTATGTTTTTTTTTTAAAAAAAATCTGCCACCAAGATTCCAAAGGTTGAAAGCTATAATGATTTAGTTTTATTCGTTTATTTACTTCTTTACCGTGAATGATCTCTCGTTTTCAAAATAAAAAGAACTGATTTTAGTTTGGTGCATGCAGTGTAAGTTTTAGAACTAATATCATCGAAGATAGAGAACTTAAATTGGAATGTGACCCCACGTTCTTGTATCGATGGAGGCTTCAAAAATGAGACCATCACTGAAGAGAATAACTTCGTAAGGAATGTAACGTGCAATTGCAGTTTCTCAAGTGGAAAAGTTTGTCATGTTACAAATATGTAAAGACAATGTAACTTCACTACTACAGAAAACGTTTTAACATTCATTTTTTTAGCCATTTTAATGTCTGAAAATAGGGGGATGTCTATGCCAGAAACGTAGAAAGTCAGAATACGGCATCCGTTAAAAAAGAACGAAAGGGACTTTGTAACACACTTACAAAGTCACTTTTTAGAAAAAGCGACTCTGTAGGTTACCCACTTACCACATCTAAAGGTTCTCTTTTTTAAAAAAAATGTTTATATTTTTCACTACCTAGTAATTAAAACCTACAGAAATAATATCGAACAATTTTTCATAAACCAAAATGTTCTTATAAATAGTAGGGGAACATCCAGCACTAGTTAATTAAAGTGTTGACTCCTACTAATACAATGTACAATAATTACCACAAAATGTTAAAAAGTTGTCTACACAACTACTAATAAATAAAAATAAACTTATTAGTTATCATCAATTTATTACACAATGTCATAAGGGAAACTCAAAATCCAAAAAAGATTAATATTGGTGAAGGATGATAAATCAAAATGTATTTACAATGATGGTAAATCTAAATGCCAGCATCAACAAAATGCATCTACAATAATCTTAATTTAGAACTTAGTCCATAAAAGAAATAATTAACTATACCTTTTAGCAACGGTGGGAGAGGGAGGAGGGAGGCCAATAGAGGGAGAAGGAGAGAGGAGGAACCCACGACGTCAAAGATCAAAGAGGGACAATGGTGATGAGCTTTAACATTAGAGAGGAAGAGAGAGGAGGACAGCAGAGGATGGTGGTGGAGAGAGAGAAGAACGACCTTCAAGAGAAAGTGACGGTAATGAGACGGAGTGAGAGAGAGTGATGGTGGAAGAATGAAGGAGCTTCAAGAAAGTGATAGTAGAAGGAGGAGCTTCAAAAGAGAATGAGAGTTTTAAATAGAGGAAGCTAGTTTGCAAGGGTAGGTATGATTTTGGAGGAAGTGATATCAATTTGATTTACTTGTGAAATACCTTATTTTCAATAGCCCAAGATAAGTATAAATGAGTAGTGAAATCATTCGTGGGATTAGGATTCGAACCCGGATTACCAAACTTCAGAAAACGTTCATAAATTCTCAATCTTAACTCAGGAGTTGAACCTAGGGTTGAAAGGGTTTTTTAAAGGGTAAAAAAAAATTCTCTAAATAATTTCACTTTTTTCATTACGTCATTAAGTCTCATTGACTCTTAATTTCATTATATCAGAGTTTGTGAGTGATTCTCTGCTTAAATCTCACTTTCATACTTTAATTCAATTAGGACTATTCTCTACTCAAATCTCATTGGTTTACTTATATATATAAAATGTATAACTACACAAGGTTATTGAAATGTCTAAATTAAATACAATATAGTACTTTGCACTTCCATCTTCAACTCTTCTTCCTAAATTCTCTTTGCATATTTCTATGCATTCTTCACCTGTCTAAATGGTTGGTTGGAAGGAATGAGATTCGTGGAATCTCAATAGCAAATAGTGCTAACAAATGCATTCAAGAAATGATTTGTGCATGACATGCATGCTTATATAAATTCATGCCAACATAATGACATCTATACATGCTCAATGTTTTACATGTTACACTAATGGCTATAGTATAAATAAAACAGAGCTTCACTTATTCACATATATTTTATACAATCCATCAAAGCAATCAACACATCAATATACAAGTACACATATCAAGTTATGCAAGTTAGGAAAGTTCACTATCTTTTGGACTTTGTGTCCTCCTCTTATACCTTGATCTTCTAACTATTGCCTCTTCTTTGTCACTTCATGGCCCTAGATAAGTAATGACATCATTAGAGCTATGAAAAGTGAATGCCCAATGGGAAATATTAGCTTTATAGGTTTACTTTCACCCTTGGAGTTCTTACCAATTATATTTGGCCATTTTCTTTCTCTAATTTTCATGGTAATCAAATTACCAGCATTTTTGACCAAACTTTTAAATATCATAATTAATTCTATAGAACACTAATTGAGGTGGTTCAAAGCTCTATTTGACCTTTTTTAAGTTTAGGAAAAATATAGCCATTAGCTGTATGTACACACATTAATACAGAATTTCCATTTTCTAGTCACTATTCCAGAAATTTCCAATTTTACATGACCAAATTTTAAAAACTTGTATCTCCCAATGTACTTGTCCAATTATTCCAAATTAAAGCTTGTTTGGTATACTTTGTTTTTGGAAAATATCATGGACATTGAAGTTCATTAGATTAGACAAAATCACCCCACAATAAGTCTGTGACTGAACAACTTCCATATTCAATGTCCAACTTTCAAAAATCATAATTAATTCTACAAAACTCCAAATTGAGTGGTTCAAACTTTTATGTAAAGATATTTCAATATATTTTTACATAAAAATACTCAATTTAGGCCATCACAACTATAACACGCCTAGAATTTTTCCTAACACACTATTCCAGGTTTCTTTCTAGAAAACAAGGCAGAACTTCAAAAATTCATATCTCCCAACATACTTGTCCAAAAATTACAAAATACCTATTAAATTAAAGCTCTATGTCTCTAATTTAATTATAAAATTTTTTAGAATTTTCAGACAAGTTTTACCCCTTGAAACATCACGTACAATTTTACTATTCCAGACAAGGCAGATTATCCAAATGCATATACAAACTTTCTAAATTTCTTCATTCATCTACAGGCATTAAAAAATCATAAATACTCCTAAACCCACACAATTTTTCCTCCTAAAGCCAATGAAAGTATCACAATCATCAAATTCTCATCCCTTCTCCACGTCACAGCCAGAACCATAATTTAGGATTCTTAGAAAAGTTATGTCGGTTTCTTGTTTTCTCTTACTTAATCACTTCTTTTCTACTTCTAATCAAATGATTAGCTACTTAGACACTTATTAGACATGTTTTAGAGTGAATTTCAGCAGCAATTCTCATAGCTCAACTTCAACCCATATGTAGAAAAACAAGAGAAAATAACACCATATCCATCAACAATCACAAGGACAACCATCAACTAAGGCAAATGAAGTAAGTCTTGAAGTTTACTTCTTGATTCCTTCACTTTCTCTCTCTAGAACGTCAGCCCTCTCTCTCTCTTCTCTTGAGATTTTTGCCTTGAATCCATGAAATTGATAGAGTAGAATAGCTTAGGAGAGGCTATGGAGTGATTAGGAAGCTTAAACTTCAAGATTATAACTTCCTTACCTTTGATTTGACAATCTCTAGTCCTTGTTCTCCATGCTTCATGTTCAGTTCTCTCTTCCTCTTTGTTTTTCTCAGTTTCATGATGGAATGAGAATGAAGAGATGAAGAAATGGTGGCTCCAAATTCTATTGGTCCAAGTTTATGGTTTTTGTTCAAATATTTCCATTTCTCTTTTGCTTCTTCATTCCACCGAAAATGAATGAGAAATGAGAGTATATATATTACTCTGAAATTATCCCATTATGCTACCTTGTAAATTATTGACCAAAGCCTTAAAATTTTGACTTTTGGACCCTTTGACTTTCCTTGATAATAATTCATCAAAATAGATTTATTAATTACCAAGTACTCATTTTTCACTTTTTAATTCCCATTTAACTAAAATTATTAGGAATATTAAGGAAAAATAATCATCTCTTGATTTATTGATCAAATAACCATTTTACTCTTACATTTATTCCATTTTCGCACTTAATACAAAACTTGACAGAATTTTCATTTTTGGAAGCTATCATTGAAAATTTCTAGTTTCATTGGCTAATTTCAAAAAATACAAAACTATTTGTGTACAGCTTCAAATAACTCATATAGCCTATCAAATTAAAGCTTGATAAGTCTACTTTTATTATGGAAAGTTTCATAATTTTTGGACATCATTTTCCCCTTGAAACATGTCACACAAATAAGACTGCCACACAAGAAAATTTACCAATAGCTGTACTACTTTGTGTTTCAATTAACTATGTTGTGTGTGACTTCTAATTTCTTTGTTTTGTCATTCCCCCGAGCCCTTTAATTCACCATAATATTCTCTTTAATACCCCAAGGGTATAAAGAAATTTTGGGGAACACAATCATAACTTACTGGGACACTTGCTAAACCAAGGCTTAGCAGTCTAGTTAATTCAGGCTTATTCTCTAGCCTTTAGTTCCAAAATTCAAGATATTATAACATGTATTACCTTTAGGCGTCCCTTTTCAAATTTGGAATACCTAAAATTTAAAAAAAAAACTTACTTTAGGCATCTCAAATTCAAAAGGAAACCTCTAAAGTGTGATTTTAGGCATAAAAAAAAGATGACAAAAGCATACTTTAGGCGTTCATTTTTTTGGGACGCCTAAAAGCATACTTTAGGCATCTCTTTTTGAATTTGGGACTCCTAAAGGATGCCTTTAAGCATCCCAAATTTAAATTGGGACGTCTAAAGCTATCCAATTCTGATCCAAAATTACAAAAATGCCTTTATTTCTCACTCCCCATTTTTAAAAACGGACGTCCTTTGGGGTAATAGAATCTATATCTTATAGTACTACTCCTTTCAATTTAGATCCAAATCAAGCTCCAATATGAATTAAGTTGTGTTTCATTAGGTCCAAATAAAGTGAAAACGTTTTCTTCTTCTTTAATATTATTTTTTTGTTCCTTTCTTTAATCAAAACCATTTGATTTGACCTTGGGATATATGTCTATAATATTCATAATACAATAAGGTCTTGCCACATCACTATAAAATTAATATTCAAATACATTTTAGTTGTATGTATATAGTTTTGTGAATTTTTTTTATGGCAGAATTATGAGTGGTCTCAATCTATTTGGGATTTTACCAAGTGAATTTGGGAACCTAATCCATCTACAACAACTGTAAGTAATGAAATTTTTTAGTTCCATTATTGGTTATATATATGTGTGTGTGTCTACCTGGTTGAAATGTGGGAATTTGTGATCCGAAATGTAAGTTTGATAAGTCATAGGGAGTTGCGTCTAAACTCACTACAAAAAAATAGGTAATTTCCAACGGATTTTCTAAATGAATTTGCGACGGAATGGAGGCTTTTTGGGATGGAATTCCATGGCAAACCATTTTGCGATAGAATTTTCGACGGAAAAAATTCCTTCGGGAATAGGCCCGTCGTAAATTGATTTGCGATGGAATATGACTTTTCATCTCAAATTGTGACAGATTTCCTGACGAAAATTCCCTCACAATTTGAGACAGATTTTGCGACAGCATTTTCCGTCGTAACTTGCGAGGGACTTTGCGATGGAACAAATTCCGTCTCAAATTGCTAGGGAATTTTGTCACGGAATAAATTTAGTCTCTAATTGCGAGGGAATTTTCCACAGAAAGTTCTGTAGCAAATTTGCTGACGCCATTTTCAACAGAAACCTCCGCCCCGCAGCTGCCACTTGTACTCACTGCCGACCACCACCACCACACCTCCAACCACCTATGTCTTGGTCAACCACCTTGTGTCCCGGTCAACTGCCACGTGTCGATAGTACAAATTAGTTGCTTTTTGTGACTAAGTTGGGATTCAAAGTCATGACCTCTCACACGTGTGCCAGTGCCTTTGCCAGTTGAATTAGGAAAAATGAATCTGTGTGATTTAAATGCAAAATCATATATATATATATATATATATATATATATATATATATATATATATATATATATATATATTAATTTCAATAATAAATATGAATTAATACTGTTTTTTATTTGTATTATAATTTAATAATAATTTAATTTTTAAATTATAATATAATAATTAGATTAATCATTAATTAAATAAATCATCATAAAAAATTTAATAAATACATATTTGCGATAGAATTTCCCACAGAAAAAGTCCGTCACAAATTTTGATTTATGACATAATTTCTGACAGGCTTTTTCCGTAGGAAATTCTGATTTGCAACGGAATTTCCCATGGACTTGTCCCTGGGAAATTTTGTCAGAAATTTTCCAATAGAATTTGGACGACTTTTGAGACGGAATTTTTTTCCGGTCTCCAATTCCATCAGAAATGGACGATTTTTTGGTAGTGACTGTCTAAATGGACCAATCCCAAGGAGCTTTGCTAGGCTTCCTCTTGTTACATTGTAAGTGATAAAAAAAAAAGTTGTGAATATGGTTATTATTTTCATCTATCCAAACTCGAACTATTTGATGATATGCAATATTAATTCATAACTTATCTTTTAGAAACCTTATGGGTAACCCAATCAGTGGTCCAATTCCGAAGGAAATTGCTGAAATTACATCTTTGGAGAAGTTGTAAGTGTGAATCATTAATTACATTTTCCAGGTCAAAAAAAAAATCATTAATTACATTTTGAGTTTATGAAACTCGCTTTTTTTTTTAGAAATACTTTTATGGTTTTGCTGCTTTAATTTCTCTGCAGGTGGTTGATAGTTACTATGTTAGAAGGAACTCTTCCTTCTAGTCTTAGAAAATTGAAGCAGCTATGCAAATTGTAAGAATATTATTTTATGTAAAGACGATTTTTCTTTTATTTTAGTAACATTTGTGACAACTAAATTATTATTTTTTATAGATAACTTTTCATGTTTCTTTGAAAAAATCTCTAAAAAAGATAGTTGAATTATTCAAATTTTAAATTAGGTAATTAAATTCAACAAATTCTAAATCAGATTACATGTCATGAAATATTTTAGAATTTAATAGTTTTACCTTGCTACCTCTTATTTAACTCCAGCTCAATTAACAAACAGTCCTATGTGTAGCCTCACCATTCATCTCTATTAATTTAATTTTCTTACAAAAATATGGACTCATTAATTACTCTCTGTCTCCTCTGCAACATTTTTCCAAAAACTCTCCCTTTCTGCCCCCATTGGGCAATCCCCACTAAGTCGCTGTCCAAACAATATCTCACTCTTTGACTCATGACGTATTCAAATGTTGGTACGATTTTTTTTCCTTGCGAAATGTTCTGCAGCATACATAACTCGAGCTGATTAAGAAAATAATATTTTTTATTGCTTGATATGAATATATTCATATTACTTTTTAAAAAAATTCGGTTAGCATTTCCTTTTGAACAAAACCCTCGTCTGGGTGATATGCATTTTGCATGTGTGGGGGTCGGGGAGAGATGGAAGAAGTGGCTAGAGAGTTTTTGAAAATGTGTTATAGAGGAGTAAGAGTGATTAATGAGTCCATATTTTTGTAAAAAAAATAAAAATAAAAAAAATAAATTTCATGTATTTTTTTTAAAAATTAAAATAATAGAGATGGATGAGTAAGGTTTCACATAGGACAATTTATTATTTGAGTTGGAATCAAATAAGGGATAATAAGATAAAATTATTAAATCATAAAATTTGCTGAATTTCACGGTCCAATTTAAAATCTGAATAATTTAACTGACTTTTTCAAAAAAAAATTCTATTTCTTTTGAAAATTTGAAATTTAAAGGAATCTTCCTGGAAATAATTTCTCAGGGACGATACCCGAAAGTTTTGGCAATTTAGAAAACTACAATATCTGTGAGTGGCAGTCATTCCATTCGGTTTCATGTTGTGTTGATCTCTTTTAGATTCTTAAATCTCTCTCCTAACTCTTTTTGTAGTTTCTTATAATGGGACCTATATATCAGGAAAATGACCCAATTTTATTGGAAACTGGACCCAACTTCAAGTACTGCGAGTCCAATCTACTCTCCATCATAAATCTTTCCTTTTGAATAATATACTACTTACTTTAATGGAATTTCATGAAAAATTCGCGCAATACTGTCAAAAGGGGAAAAATAACCATAAATGGTATATATAAAACTCACCTATTTCCTTTTTCACGTGAGACATTTTTCACTTTTCAGGTTATTTTCTATCACAGAATAATACAAATTTTCCCAATATTACATCCTATAGGAATAGGAGCATTGAACTAGTTAAATGCTCAATAGTGGTGGGAGAAATTAAATAATATCTGAGTGGAAGCGATTAATGGAGTGAAAATAATAAATAAAATTGAACTGAGATATTATACATATTATACCAGGTTAATAAACAAATGAAATATTTTTAATTCTAGCAATTAAATTAACCCAAACAAAAAAGGCTAAATGTATTGAGCTTTTCGAAGTATTTCTTTTAATGTGTTCTTTAAATTACCGTTTTAATTTGACTACTTTTCTGTGCAGGGCTATGATGGGAACTTCTATGGAGGGCCCAATTCCTACAAGCATATCTCAGTTAACAAATTTACAACGGTTGTGAGTACATATTCCTTTTGGAATTCGTCTACATACTGTTCAATTCAATGGCTATGGATTTAAATTTCAATCATTGATTATTCCTTTTTTGTTATTTTCTATTTCAGGTATAAATCTGATTTAAATGGACCAACGACAATGAGATTTCCTAATCTAGAGAATTTGACATCCTTGGAAGCCATGTAAGTTAGGTTAACAATGAGGTGTACATGTATTCATCGCTAATGAGCTATTTTCAATTAAGTTCATTATTTTCATGCTCTCTTTTACTGCCAGAATGTTGATAAATTACTCCATCCATGATTCCATTCCAAGTTACATTGGTAAAGAGGAAAATTTATTTATTTTGTAAGTGCTTCATCCTCATATATCATTATTTTAACTTTTGACAACCTAATTGTGTTAATTTAGAGATATTGACTATATATTACTACTACTATATATTATTTCCTCATTATTCTTTAGTTATTTTTATGAAGCAATATATTTGTGTATTAATTGCAAAGATTTGAGTTTCAACAAGTTGATCGGTGAAATTCCAAACAGCATAAGTAACTTGACCATGTAAGGGAGCATTTGTACGCAAGCATATATACAACTTAATTTCTTAGAACGTAATTACCCTTTTTTTTAATTGATCTTTATTAATCATGCATGCAGGTTTCTAACTGGAAATTATCTTAGTGGACAATTTCCCGAATGGATACTAGAAAACAAAGATAATTATTTGTCAGTACAATTTTTTAATTTTATTTTTGTTTCTCATTACTATAGTTCAATGCCATTACTATTTGAAATTAATTAGCTTAAATCATATTGACGACTATGCACCAATTCAATCCATATTTTTTTAAAAAATGAAATAATATAATTCAATTCAAATATTTACAAAATCTTCTTTCCCTAGCTCTTTAATTTCTTTATCCATAAGCATTTAAAGTTTAAATAAATTATAGAAAAGCCCAACCAACCCATCTAAAATTTCTGTAATACAAAAAACCATAAAACAAGGGAAACAAAACTTGCATGTGTGATTTGGCACTACTTTCTCTTCCAGCGATCTGTCTTACAACAATTTTTCGGAGACTTCTGCGTTACTTGCCTGTTCAATAATATGTAAGCTCCTTTCCCATCAACAAAAAGTCTTTTTTGTTTTTGTTTCTAAAAGTCAACTCTAAGCAATATTTTTGGTCAAACAGAAACTTGGGTTCCAGCTTGTCACCTACAGCGAACACCCTGTAAGATTATGCTTATCCATGTCTTGTTTCAATTAGTCCAATCCCTTTCGATTAATTTATTGTAACTTTTATTCATCTTGCAGGCGTGCTTGGCAGAAAAAGGGCCTTCCTTGTGTAGAAAAATCTAAGTGTGAGTATTTGAACTTTTATTCATGAACTTTTATTCATGAACTTTTTTTCTTCATGACATATATTATTTTTAATTGTATTTTATTTTCAACAAAAATCAGCGCAAAAGCATCATGAGTTTAAGCTGAATAATGTAAACTTTAGTAACCATAACAGTGACCTAACAAAGACGTTAATGTCATGTGAAGGTATTCTTAAGATTGGGGTTGGGCGTCAGCTGCGCCCCTAGCTGCTCCTCAATTTTTGGGCCCTTACCAATTTTTTTATGTTGCTTTTTATCATTATATTATACATAAAATAAGTTGATATTTTGATATAAGTAAAAATATTGTTTTCAATTGTTACAATTTTAAATAAAGTATTAAATATATGGAAATCATAAAAAAAAAGTTTGGGGATGACACCAAAATTGAGGGTGCAACTGGGGGCACAAACACTCCAGTCCATATATATTCTCACAAGAGAAGATCACAATATGATAAATTTGATAAGTTGTATTGTACTATAAATGTGATTTTTTTGATGAGGTTGTCACTACGTATGTAGATTATTCAGTGTTCATAAGTTGTGGAGGACCAGAAACTGAATATGAGGGGAATAACTACGAAGACGACACCAATCCTGGGAGTATCTCATTCTTTTTCCTTATTGATGATAAATGTTAGCAGCACTGCAGGACCGAACGCCATCAGAAATGATAATAATTACATGGCAACAAACATATATTCTCTCAACATTACAAAATATCATATTTATTGGTGTAGAATCTTTCTATTTTAAGCTAAGTGATGACGATTTTAAGTTTGATATGAACTATACGTGACACTACTTTGTCAAGTAGACTTCAAAATACCTGGGAATTCTGCTGAAGCCATTGCCGGAATTGTGGCAGAATCATGTGTGTTCCTCATCATACTAATAGTATTCGTCCTTCGAAAAACGAGTTTCGTAAGTGGCAAAGATTCAAAAGACAAACGTAAGATCAAAACCTAAAATAGTGAAGCTTGTACATCTATTGATAATTAGGTATAACATAGTAAAAAGGCATGATTTTCATATGCCTAAAACTCTAACATGCAAGTTCAAATGGATAAATTGTGATTTTTGCATATTCGTATTATTTCTTGTTTCTTGTAATTTCAATGTATTTTTCTCTTATTTATATAACTTCCTTCAAATGCAGAACTTTTAAATCTAAAAACGGGTTATTTCTTCCTAAAACAAATCAAAAGTGCTAGCTACTAACAACTTTACTCCAGAAAATAAGCTTGGTGAAGGAGGATTTGGACTAGTATACAAGGTAATATTTAATGTAACATATTTATATTTAATCAATATTAAATAACTGAATGCACCTATAAAGATATTTAGGATGTATATAGATTATGCTTAAGAATGGTTATTAAAATTGAGACTAAAGAATTGATTGAATTGTAGGGTTTGTCATAGCTGTAAAGCAGCTTTCCTCAAAATAAAAGCAAGGGAATCGTGAATTTATTTGAAGTTGGAATGATTTCTGCTTTGCAACACCGAAACCTTGTAAAGCTTTATGGTTGTTGCGTTGAAGGAAATCAGCTGTTGCTAATATATGAGTACATGCATAACAACAGTCTTGCTAGTGCTCTTTTTGGTGAGGATTATTTGAATTATTTACAATAAAAAATTACCATATATGGAATTATAAGAAAAGATAAAATTGATCGTGTACAAAAACAAATGAAATAGATTAATGTATGTATGTATTTTAGTTGTGTATATGTCTCTCTTTTAGTTGTTTATCTTCTTGATTGGGTTAGTTGTACTTATTACACTTAGCATCATTGATGTTTACTATATATTCTTCATAAACTAATAGTTTGATTGAATTTGTAACAACTACATACTTTGGTGTAATTGAAGGCCTATGTTCTTCAAGAGCAAGGAAACCTCCTTGAGCTGGTGGATCCAAGTCTTAGTTCAAACTAATCCGCAAAAGAAGCAATGAGAATGCTGGAGGTGGCACTCTTATGCACTAACCCATCTCCAACTATGAGACCATCCATGCCCTCTGTTGTTTGCATGCTTGAAGGAAAAATGCCGATCCAAGTGCCAGTAATCAAGGGTAGGGAGAGTGAACTACTGGTTGTGAGATTTTAGGCCTTTGAGACACAATCCTCTCAAGATAGCCATAGCCAAACTTTTAGTTGTTCTATAAAATCACACTAAAGTGTGGAGCAAATAGCTGAAGCAACGGATGGTCCATCATCACATGAAAAGCATGGCAAAAACTTAGCTTCTTCTTCATTCTCGCACAAAAGTGTGGAGTAAAGATTTAAAGCAATGGATGGCTCAATGGTTTTACTCCTCTGTTTCTCTTCCATGTAATAAAGATTTCTCTTCATCTACCAGTAGGCTTCTTATGGGAAGTTTGCATGAAACTACAATCTTTCATAAAGGAGTATATACTATTCCAAGTTGGGAGTGATAAGAATACACATGCAGAGTCAAAGAGAAATAACATGAAGTGTGAAGAAGATCTAACATACATGTGCTAATTAGTTCCTCTATTTTGCAGTTTAAATATATTGTGTAGTTAACTCAACTCATCCTTGTTTATATATAAATATATATCAAAATATTTGTTTTAATTAATTGGAATTCCTATCGCAAAATGCTAATTAATTAGTTGGTGGTGGTGGAGATTCCAGAGCAATAAGATTATTTGATAATGTGTCAGTGTGTTTCTAAGTTGTGCATGGATCACACCGTCCTTCTCCCCCCCTTGTATTTCCTTTGTTGGTCATGTGAAGAGAGTAGTGTGATTGGAGCGGAGTCTCATATCAAAATCTGCAGCATTGAAAGTTATATTATCATATATGAGTCCAAACCCAAGCCCATTGAAAAATAGGTATAGGCCCATTTGTCATTTTCAAATGGCCCAAGCTCTCAATGATATAAAGCCCACTCATGTATATGTTTATTTCTCAAGGGATAAACAACATTCATAGGACTCAACAATCCAATACAATATAGCTGGTATAACAGGTCTTACAGTCCAAGGATACACCCCATGCAATAATGTACATAAGGACTTACAGCCTTAAGGCACACAATCCCTTATAACCACTAGTACAAAATATACATTTTACACTTACTTTTTACACGTTTCAAAACAGGACATGTGTAGAAAGTGTGACCAGTGACATTTTTGTAAATATATGAAGATAAATCAACATTCTACATGTGTTGAAAAGACAACACGTGTAGAAAGTAAATTAAGAATATTTTGTCTTTAACAAATTAGCATTTTTCAGATATATTTTTGTAATAAAGTGCGATTAATGCAATTAATTTTATTTTAATTTTTTTAAAAAATAAATAACTACTTTCTACACGGTTGGCAAGCCAACCCGTGTAGAAACACAAAGTTTCTACACCGGTTGCCTTGCCAACCCGTGTAGAAAGTGCTCAATTCTCATAAAAAAAAATTTAAAAACTCGCGCCCTTGCTTGCCAAAATGTTTCCACAAACCCACAAAAAATTTTCCCCACTTCCTTGCCAAAGACCCATTGCCTCTTCTCGTAAATTCCTCCATCATCTCCTTCGTCAGCTGTCTCTCCTTTGCAAACACATCCAAAGTAGGAGCCCCTTGCTCCCACCGAGAGTGTAAGATCTGTAACTCCTTGAAATTTGCGATTCAATTCCAAGAACCACTGTATATCTTCCTCCCTCCTCCTTCCTACTCACTAGCTCTACCTCCACATTCTTAAAGAAAGCTAGGGCTCTCACTTCGGTACTGGGATGAACGAAAAGTAGAACCAAACAATCCAACACGTCTCTCGCTTGCAATGCCTTTTTCAGATTGGGTGTGCTCGAGCTTATTGTCATTGTTGGAGTGGCTGCTCTGGTTTTCAGACCCAAGAAATTGCGAGAAGTGGGTTAAAGTATCGGCAAAACTGTTAAGAGCTTCCAACAAGTTCATGTACTCATCTAACTCCTCTATACTTAAAACTGTTAAGAGTTTGTTTTTTCAAATTTTTCTTCAATCCATTTGATCTGTCAAACTATGGCAAACAATTGATTTTTTTTTGGTTTCATGCATTTTATTTGAGCTTGTAGTATGCAAGTAACACGTTTTTGTTGTTCCTATGGCTATCATTACGATACCAAGATGTCAAATGGGATGTGTGTGGTGTGTTGCTTTTCTTTTGTTGGGTAATTGGGTAGGACAGGATGGTTTGTGGTGCTTTGGAAATTATTTCAATTTCAAAATCGTTTGGTGGCTTTTGTAGATAGTAATCAAAATATGAGATCTTTCCATTTGATTGTGTGTGTGTGAAGCCTACAAAATTATTCTATTTTATGGCCAGAATGAAATGATTTGAGTGTTAGTGAGACAGTTATGATATGTTTGTTCTTGAGTGCAGAACTACAGCTGGTAAAATAGGCTAGCCCGAGCCCGTCGAGTTGTCCCGTTGGATCCCATTTAGCCCGTTTATAAACGGGCTGACATTTTGCCAGCCAGAGCCCATCTTTTTTTTTAATTTTTTTTAAATTTATTTTTTTAAAATTTTTTTTACTCCCTTTCTCTTTCATCTACTCATGTTATACTTATTTTCTTTTATACATTCATGCTACGAAACCAATTTTATTCTTACTTTCTTTTTTGTTTTCATCTACTCACATCATAAAAACATATTAACACAATTTTTTGAATTTAATAATGGTAAAATAAATAAATATAATATGAAAAAGTGTCAACTAAAAAAAATTAAGAAGTCTTTAAACATAACATCACCAAGAACTGAAAACATTGAGATCTAACTTGAAAAATATAAGAAAACATTTTTTATCTTGTTTTTAAATAGTTAAATGGGCCGACCCATTTAACTTGGTCCGTTTAGCCCGAATAATAAATGTGCTCGGATTTTCAGGCCCGAGCCCGTTTATTTGGCCGGGCTAATGGGCCGGCCCATATTACCAGTACTATGCATAACCCTGAGCCTTTAGTTGATTTTGATATATAGTTGCAAACGTAAAGCAGTAACATGAAGTGAATGTTGATAAGCTTCCAAATGTTTTACTACCTTGATATTTTCTTAGATACTGAACTGAGAATTCTCTAAATTGTTGAGCCGCTCTGGATTAAGTCTTTAAAAAATAGTTATACAAGCTAATCCCTGAAAATCATAAATTCATTACATTTTTGTTATTTTTGGAGACTAAATGGTCATTTGTTGATTTCTAGGACTAAAAACTAAAAATGATTAAACTGTTAATTTAGTGCCTTTGTCCAAGGATTAGGGTCTGTATTTGTAAATCTAATGGCTATTTATTTATTTCAGGAATTTCAAATTCCTTTGGATTTTGTGGACACAATTCTGTCATGGCCTTCTCTGCCTTCAAGCCTTGAGGTGTTCAACTTTTCCACACTTCATATAGAATGAGTCTTAATTGATTGAGATTTTTTCATTTATTCATTCCTGAGGCTGTTTCTCTGAATTCTTAGTCGGTAATTACTAAAAAAAGGAAACCCATAGTTTTGTGGTTTTAGAAATATGATAGTGTGAGGACCACGGTGTAGTGACTTATAAATAAAGTGCTTGGCCTAATTGATCTGATTTTTCTATTGGTTCTAAAAATGTATGTACAAGATTGAAAGTGTCGTAGGATCCTCTTCCCTTAAACTTTCCCCCTCACTTCTTTCCGTTTTTGTTTTGGTTTGAATGTTCTATTCCGCTTTTGTACTTATTAAATTGATTGGACTTTTTATTTTAAAATCTGTAGATGTTTATCATTACGGATGCATTTTTTAAAGAGGACATTGATTGGGCAACTTATTTCTTAGAGATCATAAACTTGTGAGTGTAATGTTAAACATGTAATGTTAATAACTATTTGATATTGGACATGTTGAATTTTATTGTCACTTTTTGGTATTGGATTTAACTTTAATTGTATAAATTTCATTGTAAAAGTGAGGCCAAGTTTGTGTACCTACATTCATATAGCTTTGTTAATATTTTGGATTGGAATTTGATATTTCAGATTAGTTTTATTATAATTGTTTTTTTATCAAGTGTTTTGTTGTTTATTATTATGTAAATGAGTTTATAGCAAAATAAAAAAGTAATTTTTTTTTCCCAAAAATAAATTTCTACACTTGACATGAGAGGTCAGGTGTATAAAATAGGACTTTCTACACATGACTTATCATGTCAGGTGTAGAAAGTCCCACTGTCCACACTTTCTACACCTGATTTGAGAAGTCAGGTGTAGAAAGTAGGACTTTCTACACGTGACATCTCATGTCAGGTGTAGAAAGTCCCACTTCTGACACTTTCTACACCTAACGTGAGAAATGACGTGTAGAAAGTGTGGACTTTCTACACGTGATATCTTATGTTAGATGTAGAAAGTCCTACTGTCCACACTTTCTACACCTGATGTGAGAAGTGACGTGTAGAAAGTGTGGACTTTCTACACGTGACCTTTGAAGTCAGGTGTAGAAAGTCCCACTTTCCACACTCTCTTCACCTGATGTGACAAGTCACATGTAGAAAGTGTGGACACACGTTACCTATGAAGTCAGGTGTAAAAAGTCCCATTTTCCACACTTTCTACACCTGACGTGACACGTGTAGAAAGTGTGGATTTTCTGCACGTGACCTCTGAAGCCAGGTGTAGAAAGTCCTACTTTCCACACTTTCTACACTTGACGTGAGAAGTCATGTGTAAAAAGTCCATACTTTCTACACCTGACACTACACCTTACTTTTGAGGTCACATATAGAAAGTGGACTTTATACACATGATTTAGAACACATGTAGAAAGTCTGGATTTTCTAAACCTATTGTTTCTACACCTATTTAATGTCAAGTGTAAAAAGTCCTTTCCGTCACATGTAAAAATTCTTTTCTGCACTAGTGAACATGGATTGCACAGTGGGCCTTATAGCCCAAGGATACATCCCCTGCAACAAATGCACTTTCAGGTCTTATGGCCTTACTCTAAATGCATATCACGTCTTACATCCTAAGGATACACCACATGTAACAATGTACATAAGGACTTTCAGCCTTAGGACATACAGTTCAAACATTAATTCTATATATTCATGAAATAAATATAATCCATGGTAAAAACATAAATGGAGAATAATATAAATTATATGAGGAAAAAATTTACTACTTGACTGCTTTTTTGGGGTTTTACCTTCTTTAATTTGCATCCTCTCGGGGATTAGGGAAATATTAAATCATATAATTTAAAATTCATGAAAAGAGGGGTTATTTCTTATTCCAATTTTATCAAAAAAATAAAGATTATGTTATTCTTGACACACTCATAGTTCTTGACCTTTATTTTGGATTAGTTGGTTATCTTTAATATTTTTTGTGTGCTTTTGTCTAAAGTATACCTAATTTAGGACATCCCATATGTTTTCTCACCCTTGTGATTTAGGTACTCTATGTGGTTAAATTGATCCCTCAAACTTGCCCCTAGTTTCTCAAATCTCATTTACTCCAACTCAGGAAAATTTCAGACTTAACCCAATCTACCATAATTCTCTAGGCAACTTTGGAAATTCATATCTTAAGTTAGAAAACTCCAATTGAGGTGGTTCAAGTTTTTATGTGAATTTTTTGAAATCCTCTGTATAAGAAAAATAGTACCTAGTATGAATTTATGGTTCTAAGTTCCCAAAATCTACGACCAATTTGATTGCATATTGAGAAACTTAGAATTTCCTAGATTTTATACCCAAATTCTAAGAATTTATAACTTATGATTTACACACTTAATTCCTAAGTTATAGTACTCAATTAAAAAAATATAAATTTCTATTTTAAGGGAAAAATAATCACAAATCTAAATTACCAAATTAACCAAATGAAATTTGTCCATTTTCCCATCACCGGAATCCTGGAACTCAGAATATTCCCTATTTTCTGACCAAAAATTCTCTCTAGATATCCAATTGATACGTTCTAGAACTCATTTTAAAGCTTTGGATTTGTAGTAGTTCGATGCAAAATTTAATAAACATTAGAGAAGTATGGACTGATTAAAATAGAGCATAAAACTTACTAACTCCTAGAAGATTACAGATTTGACAGTATGAATTGATCACTTAAGAACTCCATTATTTTCACTCCAAATTGAGCTCTCCTTGATTCTATTACCTGCTACACATACTAAACTCTCAAGATCTCAAAGCAACAAAAGAAAATTTAACTTATGATCTCTGTTTAAGCTTATGCAATATCGAGCATACGCACTTAATTTTCCAGAAATGCAGACAAGATGAAGAACATGACATGCAATCGTGGTTTTAGGCACTAAACCTCAGCCATTTTAACTCTACATACTCCTACTCGTATGCTCTGTGTTTGGTATCTTTAAAGCAAAACCATGAAACCCCAAAATCCTACCCAAAATTGACATGCATACACTGAACTTTAAGCTTATAGGTGATAGAAACTTTCCATCGATGTCTCTCTCATTCCAACAACCTAAAATAGCCAAGAACTACTCCAAATAAACTGATAAAAGCAAGATATAGGTGTAGAAGACTCACCTACACACGTTTCCAGTGTTGCATATGGTGTTTCTAGCCAAAGCTCCTCCTTTTTTTCTAGTAAGTTGTACTATCTCTTAACTCTCACTCTCATTTGACATGTCTCTCTCTCCCCCCTCTCTTTCTTTCTGGACAACTTGCAAATGAGAGAATGTGAGTATTGTATGATTTAATTAGATGTTGAATGTTGGGTCAGGTTTGACCTTTACCCAAATTTGAGAGAGAGCTAATGGTATAAGGGAGTATGTGTGTGTGAGTTTAAAGTGTGTCAACGTGCAAGTGAGAGAGGGATAGAGCTTAAGTGCTTATGCTTTTATTAATTGCCAAGTATGGGTGTGTGTAACATCCCACTTTTTATTTACCAATATTCCTTTTATGTAATTGAGACATTTAATGGAATAAAATGGTGAACGGTGGTGCACGTAAAATGATAAATACTCCAATCAGTGGTTACATACAGTTTGGCTAAGCTAGGAAACGAATGAGTAACACTTATCTACTTAAAGGTCTAACATTGTAACCTAAATTGGAGCATAGAAGAACATAAATATTGGCTGAATATTTGTGATAAAATTAGGCCAAAATAAGGAAGAAGAGCACAAGATATGATTTAATGTAATAAATCACAATAATGGCAAAATGGTAATTTTCCATAAAACAAGATGTCAAACCCCTTAACATTTCTATATTCACAGAGAAATAAGTGCACAGTTCTGTAGGCATACAAAAATAGTGGAAACGTAATGACATTAAGTACTTATTTACAATATAGGGAATCGCTGCAGGGTTTGAAAATATTTACAAAGTATACAGAATGTCCAAAGAAAACAAAAGTAAAAACTAGATAACAAATAATAGTCTCCACATGCACCGGGATGCTTACTCTCTAGTAGCTACTGTCTTACCCTTTGACCTGCCAGCTTCCGCTGGAATGTGTTTGAAAAGGGTGAGATTCGAGCGATTCTTAGTAGCAACATACAATCCAACATACAGAATATGATAATAAATATGCAATACACCATGTTATCCAAGATGAGAACTCATGTTGTGTGCACATTGTCCAAGGCTAAAAGACTGTTTTCAACCTCGGCTTAACTTGTATCTAAGGTCAAACAACTGTTTGAACCCCTGACTTATCGCGTGTACCATCGCTGGATCCCAGATCATAGTTAGGTCATGTGCCCTAGGCACTGTCATCTTATATAATATGACATACACAAAGCATATAGATATTCATATAGTGTATGAAAGAAAAAAGTTACTATTTAAGTCCTTTTCCAGTCTTATGGTCAATCCAAAACTCTTATTTTGGCTCAGGCTATTGTAAATTCCTATCAAATTAGAGTTACAAGCAATTGATTATTACTTGAACTATTACTGCCTTTAATCACAGTTGGTTGGTTATCTATCACAGTTTTGGCAATTTTTGTATAGTACAACTCTACACAGCACAGTTTTACAGTTTTCTAGAAAACTAGCAAATTTTCAGTCAATGTTGAAAAATCATAATTAATTTTATGAAATTCCAAATTCACTAATTCTAAAGCCTATGTGAAGCTCTTTAGGTTTATTTTCATGGAAAAATACCTAATTATGACTAGGGTTATTATAGTTTTCCCAAAATTTTTCCAAACTTCCCCTGTTCTAAATTACATTCCAGAAATAGGGCATAACTTCAAAAATCCATATCTTTTAATCTACTAGTCCAAAATTTATAATCTTTATATTAAATTAAAGCTCTACTTTTCAAATTTAATCCTAAAAATTTTCATAATATTTGGAATAGGCTTGATTAACAAAATGTATTTCACAATCAGATTTCCTTGAGTGAAACAAATAAAACAGCACCTCCCCTTACTTCAATAATTTTCAGATTTGCATATCAACATCTAAAAATAATGAACACATATATTCCCTCCCAATTTCCTATTCTAAATCCAATGGAACCATTAAAATTACAAAATTTCAACTCTTTCTTATAGTTCTACACTTGGCCAAAAATCATAACCCTAGAAGAGAAGTTGGGTTTTCTTGATTTTTCTTAATTAACCACTTCCTTTTCACTTATAATCATAAGATTAACTACTTAAACACTTAATAAACATGATTTATGGAGATTTTTGCAGCATAATCCCTTAGGGTTTCACCTTTCCATTTTCACAAAACCAAGCAAATCAAGTCAATCACAACAATAATACCCTCAGCAACAACACATAAGGCAAGAAGATCAAAGTTTTAGAGATTACCTCTTGATTTCTCTAAATTTATCTCTCTACATGCCTCTACCCTCTCTCTCTCTCTCTTCTCTTGATTTAGCTTGCTAACCATGATTTTCAAGAAGAAGAAGAGGTTAGAAAAAGTTCTAGGTAGATTAGAAGGTATAAGCACTTTGATTTCAAACTCTTGCCTTGAATTTTGGCTTCTTGAACCCTAAGACCTCTTGATGTTCTTGAGTTGTCTTCAAACTCTTCTCTCTCTCTCTATCTCTCTCTCTCTGTGTGGGGTTTTTATTTGAAAAAAATGGGAAAGAAGAGAAGAGATATTAGCTTAATTATAATATCTCTCTTACTTTATGAAATATTATTGTTTTATGGTAATTGGTCATATGCTAATTTTACTTAGCTCTTATTTTTTTTCCTTCTTGAATTAAATATAAGCCAAGCATTTTTATTCCCCTTTGAATGAAATTTAAGAGAAAATAAGGAAAATAAAATTTGCCTCTTGCATGTTCTCATAACTCCTTTAAATAATTAATTGTGTCATACTTTCTTTTATGACATCATTTATTCTTCTTAGCTTTAAAATAATTCCATATAGCATCCTTGTCCTCTACGTATTTATTTTCCCTCCTTTTTCCTTTATTTAGGCAAAAATATTAAGAATAGAGGGATACATAAATTGCTTCTTGCTTTGTTGGCAAATTACCATTTTACCACTAAATTTTTGTAAAAATTCATGTCTTGCTTTTCTTCCTTGATTTTAGCCAAATTTTAGCACAAGCATTGAGCCAAGATTTTTTTCCTTTCAAACTACAATTTAGGTTACAATATTAGGCCTTTCAGTGGACAATAGTTGCTCCTTTGTATCTTAACTTAGCCAAGTTGTGTGTAACCACCGATTAAAGTGTTTGTCATTTTATATACACCACAATTTACTATTTTATTCCATTAATTGTATCAATGACATACAAGGAATATTGGTAACTAAAAATAGGATGTTATAGCTCTCTCCCCTTAAATAAATTTCGTCCCTAAAATTTGTTACATGTACTAACTCATGAATTTCGGATAACGCTTATGCATGTCTTCCTCGGTTTCCTAGGTAGCTTTTCTAGGAGATAATCCCTTCCATACCACTTTTATCAATGTGATACTCTTATGTCTTAGTTGTTTCTCCTGTCAATCAATGATTTGATCAGGTTTGACCTTATATGTCAGATAATTCCACACGTTTAGCTCTTCATATTTGTTCATATGTTCTGGGTCGGGTTGATATTTCTTCAACTACGAGACATGGAAGACTTCATGCAACCTTCTCAAACTTGGGGGTAAAGCTATTAGAAATGCTATTGGTCTAATCTTTGACAATATCTTAAATGGACTAATGTACCCTTCTTCACCTTTAGTGTCCTACCGATATAAGGAATAGGCGAAATCTTTATGAATGCATGATCTCTAACTTCAAACTTGAGAGGTTTCCGCCTCTTATCGGTATAGCTCTTTTGTTTGCTCTGAGTAGCTAACAATTAATGCTTTATTACCTTGATCTGCTCTATTGTTTGATCAATAACATTTGGCCCATACATTCGCCTCTCAAACAGCTCTGTTTAATATAAGGGTGACTAATACTTCCTTCCATACACCGCTTCATAGGGAGTCATTTGAATGCTCAAGTGATAAATGTTGTTGTATGTGAATTCTGCTAGTGGAAGGAATTTGTCCTAATCGCCTTTAAAATTTAGTACGCATGCCTTCAGCATATCCTCTAGCATCTGTATCGTTCGTTTCGTTTGTCCATATTTCTAAGGATGATAGGTGTAATATCTTATTTTCATAACCTCAGATGAGTGCAAATGAGTATTGAAATTACTGGTGGGACTAGGGTTAAAACCGGGATTACCCAACTCTTGAAAATGTTCACAAATCTCTAATCTCAACTCAAGACTTGAACCTAGGGTTGAGAGGGTTTTTTAGCAGGTAAAAAAACATTTCAATTATTTTCATAAGTTTCACTGCGTCATAATGTCTCATCGGCTCTTAATCTCATTACATCAAAGTATGTGAGTGATTCTCTTACCTTTTTAATGAAATTTGAGCTATTCTCTGATTATACTGCATTCATACACTCATATACATACATGAAATTCAAAGCTATACAAGGCTATTAATTGTACATCAATTATATTAAATACCAATGCACTTTAACTTCACATCTCCTCCGTGTATCCTCCTGCATCTTCACCTGTCTAAATGGTTAGTTGGGAGGAGTGAGATTCAAGAGAATCTCAGTAGCAAACATTACCACTATGCATGCTAGATATATATGAATACATGACTTACTTACCTATACTATTTCATACTAATATAATAACATGCTGCATGCTCGATGTTATGACATACATATGGTCATTGCACAAATATAACAAAGCTTTAACCAATCATACATGTTCCACATAAATAGGAAAAGTAGTCACATAATCAATGCAAGACATACATATCACATACATGTAGGAAAGGTAAGTTCAATACCTCTCGGACTTTATGTCCTTCTCTGCTTGTGCCTTGATCTGCCAACCAGTGATAACATCATTATAGCAATGAAAAGTGAATGCCCAATGGCCCACATTAGCCCTAAAGGCTTCCTTTCACCCTTGGAGTTAATACCAATTACATTTGTGCCATTAAGTCTTAAATTCGCATAAGACACAATGCTGACAGATTTTTCACTAAACTTTAAAAATTCACCATTAATTCTAGGAAATTCCAAATTGAGTGGTTCTAAATTCTATGGAAATTTATTTCATTCTAATTTCACATAAAAATACTAAATTCCAGCTATCATAGCCAAAAAATTCTTAGAAGTTTTCCAAACTCAACCTGTCCAAATCACATTCCAAAATAGGGCAGAAGTTCAAGAATTCATATCTAAATCCATAAAACTCCAATTGAGATCGTTATAAGTCCTAATTGACCCTTGGTAAGTCTATCTTCAATAAAAAAATATAGCCATTAGCTATATATACACAAATTAATATAGTATTTTAACTTTCTATACATTATTCCAGAAAATTCCAGTTTTGCTTGACCTAACTTTAAAAATGTAGACTCTAGCACACAAATCCAATTGAGAATTATGACCTATCAAATTAAAGGTCTTTGTGTCTACTTTTCAACTGGAAAGGTTCAAAATTTTTAGACAAGTTTTTTCCTTTGAAACATTTTGTAAAACATCACAGTTTCAGATTTTTTTCTAGAAAACAGGGCATATCTTTAACAATTCACTTCTCCTACTATATTATGTGTAACTTCCAATTACATCATTTCGTTATTCCCCCGAGCTCTTTAGCTCACCAATATAATTCTTTTTAATATCCAAGGATAAAAAAGAATTTTAAAAATAATATCATGCCTCACTATGATATTTACTAAACATGGGTCTAGCAATCCCCTTAATATAGGCTTAATCTCAAACCGTTTGTCCCGAAATTCAGGGTATTACAATAGGTCATATTGAATTAGAGCTTAGTACCCAAAGTATCATGCACCTCCTTCAAAAACTTAGAAGTGAATCAAGGATCTCTGTCAGATATTATGTTCTTTAGGGTACCATGTAGTCGCTCTATCTCCTTAATGTAGATCTTTGCTAGCTTGTCTGGAGAATAGTAAATACCAATCGGGAGAAAATGAGTTGTCTTAGTAAATCAATTGACTATTACCCAAATTGCGTCGTGATTCTGGATTTTAGGTAGCCCTGTCACGAAGTCCATGGTAATGCTCTCCCCTTTCCACTTAAGAATTTTAGGGTTTTGAAGAAGCTCTGAAGGTTATTGATGCTCAACTTTTCTTTCTGACAAGTAAGACAATGAGTAACAAACCTGGCACGTCTCGTTTCATGCCTGGACACCAATACGTGGACTTTAGTTTGTGGTACATTTTAGTTGCTTCTAGATGTACAGTATATTTATTCTTGTACGCCTCTTCCAAGATTTGCCTCTTCAGCTCTGTTTATGGTAGGACGTATATCCGGTTTTTGTATTTGACTAGCCCACTTAGTGATAAGTCATGTTCCTAAGTCCCTCCCCTTTCAATCATATCTTTGATAGATTATGCTCTTCTATCCTGCATCTGAGCTTTTTCTATAATCGCTCTTAGGTCACTCTCTGTCTGACTGACGCTACTGCTATTGATCATGATCTAGTTAGACAAATTGAGATCTCTGAAAGTCTCAATCGGTCTTTGCTTATAAATTATGAGGTTTGCCACCTGCACTGCTTTGCGACCCAATACATCTGCCATTATATTAGCCTTTCTTAGATGATATTTATCTCCAGGTTGTAATCTTTGAGTAACTCCATTCACCTATGTTGTCTCATGTTGAGCTTTATCCATTTATACAGATACTTCAAACTCTTTTAGTTGCAGTACAGTTCCATGGTTACCCTATAGAGATAGTATCTCTAGATTTTCATTGCGAATACAATCGTTGCTAATTCAAGATCGTGTATGGGATATCTCTGTTTATGTGGCTTTAGCTTGTTAGAACTGGATGATACCCAAGAGGGGGTGAATTGGGTGTACGATAAAACTTAAGAACTTTAAAAATGTTTTTGCATATTAGTGAAAGCAATAATTAGGCAAGTAGTAAATCATAAATCAACAATCAGTTATTTAAATAATATATGCTGGAAGTATAAGATCTTAAGGAAGAGAAGATATAGAGTGTGATTTATCTTAGTTTGGTTTAATCCATGATAACCTACATCCAGTCCCCAGGCTCCTCATGTGATTTCAATCCACTATGTCTCTCAAGTTTAACCGGTACTTAAGAACTGTTACAACTCCATAAGTTTAGCTGGGTACTTGTTAAGCTTGTTATTAATCCCTTACAGAGTTACTCCCCTTTACACACTGTAAGGTTGTAGCCTAATTACTCCTCCTTACAGAAAGTCTTATGAGAAGAAAAATTCCAAAGATCTTTCTCCTCCACTCACTTGTGCAAGTCTTACGAGCAGCAATGTTCTCTCCTACTTACACTCCTATAAGTCTTATGGGCAGCAACGTTCTCTACTACTTGATCTTGTAAGTTTTACAAGTAAAAAATCTTACTAAGAATTCTCTCTATAGCTTCTCCCATAAGGTAATCAACCCTCTCAAGGTCCTTCTACCTTGAGATGAATTCAAAAATATAATTGTAAGGGTTTACATACTCTCTTAAAGAGTGGATAAGATACTTACTGAAATACAATAGAAATGATTAGACTCTCGAAGATACACAATACAGAAAATAGAGAAGAATAAAGAGTGGTTGAGTTGTAGTGAATGACTCATGTTGTGAGCATGTTGGCATCGTTGTAATCTCATGTCTAACTTTTTTTTAATGCTTCCATATTTATAGTTGAATTATAGAAAATGACCATTATAAGCATTTGTTCGTTAGAGTGCCATTTCTTCATTTTGACCGTTCTTTATATTTGAAAAACTAGCCATCACGTCGAACGTTCCTTACACTCCGTAAAATGACTTTTCTCTCTTTAGCATGATCTCTTTATTGTTTTCCTTGAAATATGCTTAGAACACTAATACAATAAAGTGTTAATCATAAGCATAATAAATCAATAAATAATAGATAATTATCATGTACTCTGGACTCATCACTCAAGTGATAAAGGGCCATCACTTGAGTGATACTCAAGTGATCCCTTCTGAAAACTGGTAGAGAGTTCAGACCTCTTTTCTTAACACCACTCAAGTAGTTACTCGAGTGATCCTTGGTCATCACTCGAATGACCCCCTTCAATATTTAGCAGAGAGCTTAGATAATATTTTTAACTTCATCACTCGAGTAATCACTCGTGATGTATTACTATAACTTAAATGGTCACTTGAGTGATACCTTCCAAAACTTGGCAGAGAGTATTTGAGCCTTTTTCAACTGCATCACTCGAGTGATCTCAATTCATCACTCAAGTGGTCACAAGAATAATCTATTTATTTTGAATCCAAATATGGTAAATAACCTATCATCAGAAAGCTCTTACCGTCTATATTTTAATGCAAAAAGAATCATCTCTAAACTCATTGTATTATGTAATTTATGATCCAAAAAGTGTCTACTATTCTAAAGAATGCTTGAGTTTTCAAGCATCAAATTCCAATAGGTATATTACATTGAATATAACCTTAAATTTGAAAAATTATATATCCATGAAAGATCTTTAAGTCTTGTTTTATATGCCAATAGTTTCAACTTAATTGGATGTGTAGTTTAAGAGATGTGTCTAAAATATCAAACATGTTCTGAAAAATAATAGTGATTTCAATATCATATTCCAAAACTTATATCTCTTTTCTTTGAGCTCTTTTGACATTGCTTTTGGTATCAATTTGACTCATTAGGAGTCTAGTTTCATATGTAACTAGTTTAAGCTCAATCATATGTATGGTTAGAGAAATATGTCCAAAATACCAAACCTCTATCATGCTGACCAAAAACATAGCACAACAGAGCGCTACGAATCACTTAAGTGATCCTGAGTCATCTTGAGTGGTTATTTAAGTAATCACCCTCAATGTGCAGTGACGCATCACTCGAGTGACACCTTTAGAGGTGTCATAACTTTGATATAAGTTAGTTTAGCTTCATATTGACCCATTCCAACCTCTGACATCACTTCTAAGAGCTTGAATCTTGATATTTCTATTAGTTCTTCCACATTCTCATTTCTTCAATCTCTTTCTTCTTGATTTTCTCTTGTTGATCATTCTCTATAACTCAATTAGATAGCTTCTTTATTTTCTTGACTATCTTCAATCTTCCTCTTTATTTGCTTGACTAATCTACAAAATATTTCACATTAGATATAGTAGTTAGTTAATGTAGGAGATAAATATGTTATACAAACCTTTTGCTCTTAATATTTGATATCTATATTTGATATAATCAAAATTAATCATATCAAACATTCTCCCCCTTTTTGATAATGACAAATCCTTAAAGAAAAATATGTGTGAATATGACTACACAAATTGAATGCAACATGTTATGTAACATATTTCTCTTGCCTCTCTCTCCACCTATCTGACATCAGCAAACAGTTTGAAGGATAAGAAAGAAATGCTTGTGGAGAAATAAATATGAAAATAAATTAGAAATATCTTTCTCTCCATTCATCAAAATAAATGTGTAAGAAACAATTTTCTCTCCCCGATCTGAAATTAATTTCATTATGATACAAATGAAAAATGGTTTTCATTTTTCAAATTTTAAGATGTTTTCATAATCAAAGCAAATTGAAATCAAAGATATGCAAAGTATTCTCAAAATATAAAGAGAGAGGGTTTATAAATGCTCATTTGGACTTTGACAAGCTGATGATGATATATTCATGAAGTCCAGTTCACCATACTTTCGCTGTATAACTCTACGTTGTCTCCAAGAAGCTCTTAGAGCTTATGTTCCATATTTTTATCACATTATGCTTAATGCATCCTTGTATTGGCATAGGTATTTATTGCTTTCAATGTTGTAGCCAATATATTTTCTTTGATTGATCGTTAAAGCATATATCCTCAAAGTTGATATATTCTTTTTTTAGTGTGTTAATGAACAATCTTATATAGAGCAAATTCTCTTGCTATCAGTAAAAGCATTCTTGCAAGGAGAATGGTTAGTACAATCAAGTATAAAAAATTTTCTTTCTATAAAGTATATGTAAATTAAGATCATAGAAAGAAAATATATGAGTAACTTATCATCAAAACTAATCAACTGAGAGTAAATATAGATGAGTATGTTATAATGATTTTCTTCAAATAAAAGAAATAAGCTTTTAAGACATAAAATACATGTGAATGTGAAGCTCCCCTTAATGAATGCATGGATTAAAAAAATCATTATAAAAGAATAGAGTTAAAAATTCTCATGAATTTGAAAAACCATTGAAAATATTTGTAAAGAAATTAAGCATAAAGGTCTGAAGATTTGTTGAGAAATCAAGTTTTGAAAATGATGATGCTAATCAGGGGTTTTAACAGCTATGTTCAATATCACTTGAGTCATCACTCAAGTATTCACTTCGAGTGATGCAACTCAAAGAGTTTGAATTAAGAAAGAATACAATACCTTACTCGTGTAATGTCATAATTACTTGAGTCATAGTCCACTATAGTCTATTGTTGCATCGTTAGCTAGTTACTATCTCATGATGTGGTTGGTACTGAGGGATTCTGAAGGTATAGTCTCTGTAAAACGCTCAAGAGTAGGAACAACATGATAAACTTGGAGAAAGACTTCATATTCATTCATCCTCTTAGCATGTGTCTTTTGTCATGCATTATCTGGAAGTTCTAGTTTGCACATAGCTCCCTTACTCTTTCATCCACCATCTCGATAAGCTTCTCATTGGTATTAGTAATCTCAAATAAGATCTTCTAAATATTTGTCTATTTGAATAGTAGATCCAATGAATAAGAGCTTAGGTGATCTGGCTCTTACTGAGAATTTGGATTCATCATCTCTAAATACCTTAACCTCGACCATGTCTCCTGTTAGTTAAGAAGAACTTTAAATTTCTAGTTCACTAAGTCACACGGCTACCTCATCTTATCATTTATTGAATGATGATCTCATTATTGTTTATAGCAAGTTTAGTGTGAAAATGTTAAAGCTCCTTTCTCATATAGCCTTAGATGGATAGACCAAATAATAAAGGACTAAGGGGACCAGATCTAGTAGAATGTTGTGTCTCATCTATCCTCAAAGTCTCAACTTCCACCTTTTAGCTTCTTCTCATAAAGTTCTTGTGAATCAGGGAGTGTCAATTGAATCTTCATCCTCTGAACATCTCTATTGGCTTAAGGTCACTTAAGAGGTCTTCCTCCTCTTTCTCTTTCTCTGACTATATCAATAGTTAGTTACTTGCTAGTACTGGGGTGTCACTTGAGTGATATCACATATTTTACTTCCGCTCATATTGCAACACTGTCAGTGAGGCCTCACCCTGTTAGCCTCTGTTCTTTGTACCCGAAAGTAGAGCATTTTGGTCAACTCTTGTAAAAGTATAAATACATGTTCTTTGGTACCCAACTTCTCTTAGGTCTATAATATTAGACATAATAACTCTTATGCTCCTATACAATTAGACCATATGATATTTGAACAAAGAGTATAATAAACCAACAAATTCAAAAATATAATTTTACCCAATTAAATGAATTCAAGCCATTGAATCATAAAGGGTAACAAACAAGTGATATCAAGAGTGATTATTTTCAATGATCAATGACAATTTGTAAATACATTTTATATTGATAATATGTAAGTTGGATCAAAGAGAGAAGATAATCTATCCATAATGACCAACTCTTATGAAATGATAAATCGTGAATGAAACCAAGTTTTCTAGAATGAAATATGAAAATTATTTTGAATCTCAAATGTTATTTCAAATAATGAAAATGCATTGTAAAATTGTGATTTTGAATATATGTAAAACTCATTTTTGAAATATGTTTACAATTAATGCTCATGTTAAAAATGGTAAAAGTTAATAGTTAAAAAGATATATCAAAAAAATTCTCTTAGAGAAAAACTAAGATAACATGTTAGACATTAGAGTTAACATGTTAGAGAATTTTCTCGAGAGCAAAAGTCATGATGAAACTAAAGTATTAGGCAATTAGGCTTGGCATAATAAGAATGAATAAACATAATGAATTTGCTATTGACCAATAAATAGTCTTGACTTTCAGAGACATGTTAAGAATAACAATATCAACTTAAGGCTTTAAGTGCTTAGTTGCTCGGAGATAGATAATGTCAATTTTCAAATCATTCAAGCAATAAAAGAAAATATGTAGATTTATAAACTATGAAGCAAAAACTAGTAAGTCCAAATGACTAGAGTTATTTAGTTATTCCACTTTAATGGTAATGCATTAATGAGCTTATGTAATACTTGGAATAACTTAGCCAAATAAGATTCTAGGTATTAGTTACAAGGCTTTCACATATTGAGTTCATTTCTGAGGAATACACTTGAATCTCATATAGATAGTTAACTTATTAGACATAAGGTCTAACTCGTTAGAAAATGAAGATTGAAGAGTTCAAGCAGTAACAAGTTTATAATCAAGAGATAATATGTGAATGATGAGGAAAAACTCTATTGGATGTATTTGAAGCATTTCTAACATTTTAGTACAAATATATTAACTTCCAATTTTGAAACCAATTTGAATGCAAATAATATATGAATAATTTTTAAATCATGTATATGCACTAGGATGAATTGAAATTCAAGTAAAACATTAAAATATGCATTTCAAACTCAAATGCATAGAGAGATTATGCATAATTTCACTTTCGGTCCATTTCGCTATTTGAAACATTTTGAAGGCTATAAATGATTGATAGCTAATGATATGCAATAATAAGCAAGTATTTATCATTCAAATTAGGGAAAACGAGTTTGACGATTGAGTTTTGAAATTACGGATTTAAAGTCACGACACCCAAGTTCTGCCTAAAAGCTTAAGTTCATATGAACTCGAGTTTTCCCTAAGAACTTGAGTTTTACAGAAAGTTTCACATATTAATACAGTATACCTGGCTTGAGTGTAACTTGTAGACACCCAAGTTAATTTCCATCTTCATGTATATTTATACTCAAGTCCTCTAAGATCACTTGAGTAACCCATACATTTGATTCATGCTTTTTTGCAATGTTCTCCCTGAACTCGGATTCAAGTTATAAACTCGATTTTGCATCTAGAATTCGAGTTTCATACTAGAACTGGAATTGAACTCAAGTTCTCAGTCAAAGTTCATGAATGCTTTGTTTATCCCTGTTTTAGTTATTGAAAGCAGAGCATTTATTTCTTCTTCCTATAAAACCATATAACCCTTTTTCTTCCTTCGGTATCCACTTTTACTTGGAACCACTCATAGTTAGCTATAGGAATCATAATTCACATGCTCTAAGAATATAGTCAATTTAAAGAAATTGAGCATAATAGATTAAACATGACTTTAATTTATGCATAAAAATATTTTCATTTCAAGTATGTGTATATGTCTAATGAGTTAAAGTATTGAACATTGCAGTCCCTTTATGAATTTATTGAATGATTTTTCTAAGGATGTGAAAATATTTTTTTAGAATAGTTTACAATGCTTATTCTTAAGGTAACAAGGTATAAACCTCAATCAATATTAAAAATAATAGTATATGAGTTTTTACCACTGTATACTTTTACCTTAAGTGCTCGGAGAATTGCCTTTGCTCACTCAATACATCTTTCTGTAATGTTGATAGTTTGAATCCCTTGCTTTAGGTGCTAGCGACCTACTCTCAAAAGATCTAGATTCCAGGAGTCTTTTGCTTGATGTTTGAGAGATCCCCCTTTTCTTATTCTCCTCAACGTAGTTGAATAGTACTCTATGGTAGTCCTTTGTTGAGATAAAACCTACTTATTTTATCCATTGCTTCTCTTTATGATTATATTTTGTAGTTCCAGCAATGGGTTCTTTGAGAGTTCTTGTTTTCGATATAGGTGATATGAACCTCTTTTGGTACATGAGAAACTATTGGCTTCTCTTTCATCTTCTTTGTACCCTTATGTCCATTTTTTTCTGATTATCCTGCATATATAAAGTACTAGATAGACATTTTAGCACCCACATATATTTAGGTCCTTGATTGTTAGAATTATTAGACTTGTCCTTTCAGAACTCAAATATATTTATTCCTCACATTAGAATTTCTTCAAATATAGCATATATGAGAAATATGACCCGATTTACTATAATAATTGCAAATTGTATAAAGATATGCATTATGAAGTTTTATGCAAGAATTGTGTTGTTTGAGAGACGACAATCTCAAATATTCAGTTTACTTATGTTCTTTCTTTCACAACAAACTTTCTAGCATATTTGAAAACATTTTTGCTTTTCTCAATAGAATCAACAATTGGTTGAAAAACAAGCTTATATAGACTCTGAAAATCAGTTTTACAAAAATCACAAGAAGAATTGAAACTTTTTACCTTAAATTCAACTTGAGCTCCAGAGAGTGATTTTTCATATCCGTCTATAATGAGTTCTGTTCGGGAATCCTCTTCTTCTTACTATCCATGTTAATTGTATCATGGAAGTGTTATATGATTTCTCCTTCATCATCATCTTCCAATTGTTCATGTGACATAGATGCACAAATTATAGTTTCACATGAGTTGTCAAGACTTTCAACTTTAGCACACTTGTTAGACATGTATATAGAATCAAAAGTATCTTAATTATCTTTAACATTAGAGAAAAATATAATTTCCATGAAATCATTTTCTGTCACGGCACTATAGAGAAACTTCATTTCTCTAATGTTCAACGAAAACATTTTCTTTTCTTTTTCAGTCCAATCCTTTCTCAGTTAATGATAAAAAAACATTTGTAAAAATGGTCCACGTATCAAAATCATATGCTTTTATAAAACTAGTCATTCTAGCTTTCCAAAACCAAAAATCAATATCTTTCAAAAGAGGTGGGATTGTACAATCAAAACCTTCTGAAAGCATAAAACACCTAAAATCAACCATTGATAAATCTTGAGATGGTTAAGTCCTTTAAACATGAGCCCAAGCTCTGATACCAAATGTTAGAACAAGCTTATACCTAAGAGGGGGTGAATTGGGTGTACGATAAAGCTTCAGAACTTTAAAAATATTTTTACATATTTGTGAAAGCAACAATTAAGAAAGCAATGAATCATAAATCAGCAATCAGTTATTTAAATAATATATGCTGGAAATATAAGAGCTTAGGGAAGAGAATAATGTGATGGTAATGGTCAGACTTGAGTATTTTTCATAAAATTACACTTAAAGAGATTTACATAGAAATTAGAATCGGTCAATTTGGAATTTTCTTGAGTTAATTATGATTTTTCAAAGTTGATTAAAATCTAACAGTTTTCTGAAAAGCTGTGAAAATGCCTTATGCAGAATTGTATTATACAGAAAATATTGTAACTGTGCTAGATAACCAAAAAATGTGATTAAAAAGGAAGTAGTAAAACAAGTAATAATTAGTTACTTGTAAACTTTAATTGACAGGGATTGACATAGCCCCAGCCGAATCAAGGGTTTTGGACTGACAGTAGAACAGAAAAAGGATTCAGGTAGTAACTCTTTCTTGTAAGCACTATGTGAATATATGTATGCTTTATGTATGCCATCTTCTGTATTATGAGCATAGTGTCTGGGACACAAACACACACTACAAAAAAATAGCGAATTAGCGACGGAATTTCTGTCACTAATCAACTTAGAGACGGAAATTAGTGACGGATTAGAGACGGAACAATATTAGCGACGGAATTTGTTCCGTCGCTAAAAAGGCCGTTACTAATTGATTAGTGACGGAATTTTGCATTCCGTCGCTAATTAGAGACGGAAAAATTCCGTCCCTAAATTCCGTCTCTAATTAGCGATGGAATTGATTAATTAGCGACGAAAAATTCCGTCTCTAATTAGAGACGGAATTTTCCTTCTCTAATCCGTCGCTAATTATTTATATATATATAATTTAAATTGCCACATGTCTACAACACGAGCCTCTATATGTTCCTCGCTGGCGGCCGCCACGTGTACCAATCAGCCACCGCCACCTTGCCATCTTCCACCGCGCGCCACGTGTCACAAGTCACAAATTGGTTGCATTTTGTGACCAAGTTAGGATTCGAAGCCATGACCTCTCACGCGTGTGCTAGTGCCTTTGCCAGTTGAGCTAAGAAGAATCTGTAAAAGTTAAATGCAAAATTATATATATATATATAAACATAGACACACATTCACACATACATACGTACGTACGTATGTACATACATACATACATATAATATATATCACTTGCAAACAAAAATAGAAATACATAATTTTATATATTATTGAATATTTTAATTTAGTTTTCTTATTTTATTTTATGTAAATATTCTACCTAAATTTTTATTATTAATATCTTTTTTTATTTATTTTATTTTATATTTTATCTTTTTGTTTGTATTTATAAAATTTTCATTTTATTTGTATATAATATATTATTAAAAATTCAAATATATTATATTATAATTTTAATTTCAAAAATAAATATGAATTAATAATTTTTATTTATTTATTTTAATATTATATTATAAATTTAAAATAATTTAAAATTTAAATTATTTTAAAAATTATAATTTTGAAAAAAAAATCGAATTATTAAAAAATTTAACTATTAGAGACGGAATTAGCGACGAAAATTCCGTCGCTAATTAGAGACGCAAAAATTCCGTCTCTAAATTCCGTCGCTAATTTTTAGTGACGGAATTTAGCGACGGAATTACATTCCATCTCTAATTAGCGACTCCGAAAAATTCCGTCTCTAAATTCCGTCGCTAATTTTTAGTGACGGAAATTAGTGACGTAATTTAGCGACGGAATGTAATTCCGTCACTAATTCGTCTCTAATTTAGAGATGGAAAAATTCCGTCTCTAAATTTCGTCGCTAATTTTAGTGACAGAATTTGTGAGGGATTAGGGACGGATTAGTGACGGAATAAAATTCCGTCGCTAAATTCCGTCGCTAATCCTGTATTTTTTTGTAGTGACATTGCCTGAAGCACATTACCTAGTTGTAGTTTGGGACCTAACGGAGGTACAAAGATAAGCTAGGGTTGCAAACAATCGTTTAACCTTGGATAGTGTGCACACAACATATTTTTGTCTTACATAACATGGTGCATTGCATATTCATGTTCACATTTTATATATCTAATTGTATGTTACTACTAAAGTTCACTTGAATCTCACCCTTTTTCAACATTTAAAAACATTCCAGTGGAAGGTAACGACTCTAAGGGAAAAACAGTAGTTACCGGCGATTAAGAGTCCTGGTGCAAGTAGAAGCTATTGTTATCTTAGTTGTAATTTTGATTTCTTTTAAAACTCTATATATATATCTTTTCAAATCCTATGGGGATTTTCCTGTAATGTGAAAAAACACTTATTATTAATATATTTTCACTATTTTTGTATGCCTTTTAAACTATACGCTTATTACTCTGTGAATATTAAAATGTTAGGGGGTTTAACAGTGTGTGTCAGGTTTTTGGGTATGTGTATTTTTTATATAAATATAGGTATGTTTTTATATTATTAAGCCAACATACTAGGCTCTAATTTTTTCACTTTGTCTAATTTCCGAGTCCTTAAAGTCTTTAGGTTCTATAATTTGGCTTATCCTCAGTCCAATTATGATTTTCGAGTCCGAATATTAAAGTTACTAATTTTTCTTAATTTCTAAATTGGTATTTACTCATTATATAATTTCAAAAATTAATCCTGAATCATTATTAAGGATTTTTTTTCCTTAACTTTATAAAGCCTTTAAATAATTTTCCAAAAAATTTCAAATTAAATTGTGACCTCCAATTATTTTTCCTTGAATTTTTAAGAAAGTAGACTTTTAAATCCCAAAATTAACTTTCAACACCATTTAAATTTTATTTTTGGGAAAACTAACCCTTTTACTAAATTTTGGGATGTTACAAAATCAACACAAAAAAACAAGAGAAATGTATAATTGAAAAAATAAAAATAAATTAAAAAAAATAAAAAATATATAATAGAATATACCTTTCCAATTGTGGAGTATCTCTATCCAACGTAAACATTGAAAAATAAAGCATAATCTCGTTGATATTGTAATACCCCACTTTTTTCACTATGTATTTCTTGTATATATTTGTGATATTTAGTGGAATAAAATGGTGAATTGAGGCAAGTATAAATTTATGGAAATATTCCAATCACCGGTTACATATAATTTGGCTAAGACAAGACACAAAGAAGCAATAAATGTCCGTTAAAGGCCAATTTAAGTATAAAATGATATAAATAATGGCTTCATATAAGTGTCAAAATTAGGCCAAGCCAAAGGAAGGAAGAAAAAATGATTTATTTCGGTAAATCATAAAACGTAGGGGCAAAATGGTAATTTTTCCATGAAGTAAGAAAATAAATATTTTTCTTCAATATTCCCAATAATTTTGATTAAATGGGAATTAAAAGAGGAAATGACTATTTAGAATATTATTATCAAGAAAAATGTTAAAGCTTAGAAAAGAAGTTGAAAAACAAATATATAAGACTTTGGTCAATAATTTGGGAAATGACATTATGTAACAATTCAAAGCAATAAATTCTCCTCCATTTCTCATGTATTTCGGCTGCCAAGGGAAAATAGAAGAGAAATGGACTTAATTGAGATATTTGGATAAAATTCATAAGTGTTGGACCAATGATAAGCTTCCAAGTGTAAAGCAACTTAAGTCATTGCTTTAAGTGTTCATTTCCATCATCTTCTCACCATCATTTTCAATCATCATCAGACAAAAGGAGAGAGGAGGAGCAGCTGAACCAACCGAAGCAAGAAGAGCTAGGTTTCCAAAGAAATCTAAGGTAAGATTTGCAAAATCTAGTGATTCTTATTTCCTAATCACTCTCTACTCTCTTCTAACCTCTTCACCTCTATTGATTCCATGGACTCAAGGCTGAAATTTTAAGAGAGGAGAGAGAGGAAAAACGTCCTAGAGAGAGAAGCAACAAGAAATCCAAGGTAAACCTCCAAAACTTGCTTCTAGTGCCTTAGTTGTTGTTGTTCTTGTTGTTCTTGGCTTGGATTGTGATGATTTGTGAAGTTTGGATGATGAAAGCCCTAAGAGGTCCTTCTATTCAAATGCACTCTAATCATATTTAATGAGTGTTTAAATAGTTAATCATTTGATTAGGAGTAGTAAGGAAGTGATTAGGCAAGAGAAAATGAAGAAACAACAAACTTTTTTTGAGAATCCTAATTATATGGTTGTTCTGTAACACGATGAAGATGAAATAATTTGACCATTTTGATAGTTCCATTAGCTTTAGAAGGAAAAATTGTGTAGGTATACAAGTGTTCATGAATTTTGGATGCTTGTATATGAATTTAGGAATTTATGAAGAAAGCTTGCTTAATGTGTTAATCTGCCCTGTATCAGGCAGTCTGATTGTCATGCGTTTTTTAATAACCAAATGATACCTTAAAATTCCGAAAATTTCCAGTTGAAAATTAGACACAAAGACCTTTAATTTTATATGTCATAATGCTCAATTGGATTTGTATACTAGAAGTTCTACATTTTCAAATATTGGTCATGCAAAACTGAAATTTTCAGGAACAAGGTGTAGACAGTGGAAATACTGTACTTATTTGTATATATATAGCTCATGGCTATATTTTTCGTTGAAAATATATTTAACAAGGGTCAATTAGGACTTGGAACCAGATCAATTGGATTTTTTGGATTTAGATATGAATTTGTGCACTTCTGCCCTGTTTCTGGAAAGTGATTTGGGTAGGTCGAGTTTGAAGAAATTCTGAGAATTTTGTGGTTGTAATGGCTGTAACTTAGTATTTTTATGTGAAACTATAATGAAATAGATTTACATAAAATTTAGAACCACTCAATTTGGAGTTTCTTAGAATTAATGATGAATTTTTGAAGTATGTCCTGTTTTCTGGATTGCGTCTAGAACAGTAGCGTTTAACAATTCACAAGAAATTATATGAGCACATTAAGCAAACTCAACTATTTTTAATCGAATTTACAAGGAAATAACTTTGCTTTGACTTTGGAATCGGTCAAATTATATTTTTCTAGAATTAGTTATGAATTTTCAAAGTTGACCCAAAAATCTGCTAGTTTATGAAAAACAGTGAAATTTCACTGAATAGAATTCTATTATGCAGAAACTACTATAACTACTTTAGATAACCAACAGAATTTGAATTAAAGATAGTAATAGTGCAAGTAATAACCAGTTACTTGTAACTCTAATTTTGATAGGAACTAGAACTCGCCCGAGCTCAAACCAACGATTGGAAATCACTCAAGGAAAGCAATCAGGTAGTAACTTGTCTTTCATATATTATATCATGCATGGTGTGTTGTGTGGATTCATTATGAGATATCTAACACATTCTGGTTATGCGGAGTGGTCACCCGAGGCCTATTGCGCGGGTGGACGCTTGGGCCAATAACGTTCTGTAATGCACGAGTGGATCCCAGGGCCTATTGCGCGGGTATCCCTAGGGGCCTTTAACATGCCTGGCGCTATGGTTGTTTACTATGAACTGTATGTGATGTACTGAATGTTGTTGTGATAGTTCTACGATATGATATCTGTATAGCATGCTTTGTGATGATATATATGCATGATTGACATTACGTTACTACTGAGATTCTTTTGAATCTCACTCTTTTTCATAAACCATCTACAGTACAAGGAGAGAGCTCAAAGGGTAAGACGAAGGTAAATACGTACCACTAGAGATTGGGAGCGTGAAAGACTTTAGTCTTTTGTTAGTTATCTGTTTCATGTATTTTGGATTTGTATATATGGTATGAATAGCCTGTAATCTTGACAGTGCTACGATAGTGAAACCGGTGATGCCGGTAGACTAGTAAAGGAACATTTTAGCTTTATTTTGTTTCCGATCGCTAACGAAACTTAACTGAGGTATGAAATGTGAAAACTAAGCAGAGAATCGCTCGTAGACTCTGATAAAATGAAAAAGAGAAACCGGTGAGACTTAGTGAGATAGTAAATGTTTGTGAAATTGTTTAAGAAAAATTTTATTACTCCCAATCCCAGGTTCAAATCCTGAGATAGATTTGGGGAATTGTGAACATTTTTCCAAAATTTCTTAATCTGAGACTCGATCTTGGTTTCACAAATACTTTTACTACTCTTTTGTACTCATCTGAGGCTTTAAGAAATAAGGTATCACATATATAACCAAGCTAATTATTGAAAGAAAATGTTTATTAAAGATATGTCGTTGATTCATAATCCCACCTAATACTCTTAAGATTATCAAGGTCACTCAGCCACACACTACTTGGTAATGTGATAATTTAGTAATAATAACTTTTGTACGTGAAATGATAAAAAGTTATCAAAAGTAAAGTTTTTAATTAAAATAAATTAACACAGAATTAATGTGGTGAGTATGGGTGGAAATATGTTAGACAGCCTCTCAGGATCTACAGTCTAACCTATTTCTAGTCTAGTCCAGTCTGATGTGTCAAGTTCAAAGACTAACCTAAACCTATTTTAAAACTTTTTTTTATTAAAAGGTCAGATTTGTTAGGCTGATCAGGAGCTGACTCAGTGAAATAATTAACTGCTTTACCATTCCCTTCTCACTACACATTACTAACCCTAAATCCCATTCCCAACCCAAGCGGTCGACTCACCTCACGTCCTCACCCAGCGAGACCGCTGTCTCCCTCTCTCCCAGCTGCTTCGCCTTCACTCGCCTCCGATCTACTGCGACGTCTGTAGTCTCTACTGCGTGTGTGAGTGTGTGACCTGTTGGCTCTCGCCTCCGATCTCGTCTCCTCTCACGTCCTCACCTCTTGGCCGACTCCCAGCTGCTTCAGTCACCGCACGATCTCCCTCTCGTCTCGACCACTCTCTCCCTCTAGACTGTGTCACTCTCGTCTAAGGTCTCATACTGCCTCAGTCTCTCACTCTCTCCTCTCCGGCCACCCCCGACCCCAATCCTCCATGGCATCTCAGATCTCGCCATCTCACTCTTGTCTCTAACTCTTACCCTGTCATTTCGTCTCTCGCGGGTTGCGGTTCGCTCTGTCTCACTCTCGACTCTGTCACTCTGGCAAGTAAGTTACTGGAAGGTGGAAGGCTGGAAGCTCGTAGTTGTCTGTGTCACTCTCGCCTCCGACTCTGTCACTCTCACGAGTTAAATAAATTAAATATTCAGTATGTGTGATTATGATTTACTGGCACTTTACCGTATGCTTATTTGTTTTTTTGTCATGGTTTGAGCTTAAATCAATAATCCATCACAAGCTGTCTATGTCTCCCAGCTCCTACTTGCTAACTGCCTACTCAGGTTTGATCTTTTTTTGAAAAAGTTATTATCCTTAGTTTTGGTCATGCGATAACCCGGCTGATATTTCTCCTGTCTGGATTCCTTCTATGTGTGTTCTAAATATTTTTAATTTTGCTATCTGGTTTTTCTATTTTTTTTCTTCTTCGTCTAGTTTTCCACGTTTTAATTCTGATATGTTGCCTAAGGGTCGGTAGAAGTAGAGTGAACTGATTAAGTAGCCTTTTGGCCAAATAAATAGATAGATTGTTAGAGTCGCTGGTTCTTGTGCATACTCTGTCCTTAAGGCTCAAAACCTGTGTAAAAAGAAAAATTAAAGATCGACAAGTCATTGTTGGTACTCTTTTGCTGCTATGAAACAGGGAAATCTTGTGAATTGTTCAATTCAAAGAATTGGAGCACTAAAAGTGTGCATCAGGGTCATGCAGAGCAACATGTGTGCACAACAAGTTTGAAGAAACAGGACTGGTTTTACCCGCAAATGCAAAGGATATATCTTAAATATTGATGATTATTGCCGCATTGTTGATCATTGTCTGGGTGTCCTGCAATTTAAGCAGTGGAAACTTGGGGTGCATGAAAGGAAGGTATTGTAAAGTCTTTTAGGGTTAAAATCCTCTGGGGATCGTTGTGCTTTATAGCTGCTACACTTGGATGTAAATCATGTAATTACCTTTACTTATTGACATTACCGATTAAGAAAACATGAGAACAAGTGTATATAATCAATTATATCTTTGAATATGACGAAAGTTGTACTTGCTTCACTCTATTTTTTTTTTTTTTGCTAATCGTTCTTTCTTATGACCAAGGGTTGAGAGGTTTCTTTAATGTTTATCAAATTCGGTATGATTGCTTTGAGTCTTCAAAATAAAATGCTTGGAGATCTTTTTGATAAATGAAGACCACAATTAGATGTTCGTCGTGAATTACATGGTTCTCTACTCCTTCATTGTCATTTCTTATACATATATTACTTGTTAAATTATGTTATGCTCTAATAGTATACATTTGATTACTTTGAAGAAATTATATTGAAGATTTGATGTGAACGTAATAATGTTTAGTGGCTTTATATTGGTTTGGTCTAAATTAGTGAACTTGTACTGAAAATTGTTATATTGTTGTATTTGGTTTCATATCTTATTATGTATGTTTTATTATTATTATTAATTTATGTAATTAGGCCTGTTTTCGGCTTGTTTGAAGTAGATCTATTTTTGGCCTGTTTAAAGTAGGTTTGCTATGAGGCTTATGGCCTGGTAGCCTGTTTACAATTTTTTAAAATTCCAGGCAGGCTACAAGTCAAGTCAGACTTAGGCCTAAAAAAATGTCTCTTACAGGTCACAGACTTGATTTAGGCCATCTTATTGTAAAATAGACTTGGCCTATTAAAGTAAAAACCTAACTTAGCCTGGCATGTTCTCACTCCTAGTGGTGAGCACAAACATTGGGTGAGAACCCAATTCCATATGTTAACCTTACCCCACCCTCATTAAAAAAAAAAAAAAACACTCCACTTGTTAGGTTGCCTAATGTGATACAAGTTTGAATCACTAGAAGCATAATCACATTTGTTGTGGTTTGAACCTTGAAAGGGATACCCTTGATGAAACAAATAAAAGGAAAATTCTATTCTTTTTTAAATTAAAGGAAGACTCACCGATTATCATGATTTATCAGCACTTTTCCCTATTTTTATTTGTCATTTTTGGACTATTTAAAGGAATATATAGTTCTTAACTATTTTTTTAAATTTCCCCTTTTATTAGAAGTGGGACGGAAAGCATTCTCGCTTCAATTCAAAGCATCATAATGTAACACTTTCGATCATTAATAAGAAAGTCTCAAAAAATTCCAAAATGATTCTTCTAATGACGAGAAATATTTGCATATTTTAGTAGCGTCACCCATCTATATTCTAATTAATAAAAATATAATAACTCATCTTATTTTAATCTTATATGATGGATGAGTCATCTGGAGAAATTTAAATTTTATGATTTTAACATAAACTTTTTTAATTTAGAAAAACAAAAAATGAAATTCCCTTCTAAATTAAGTTCAGGTTTTAAAACTCATAAAATTTGAATTTCTTGAGATGATTCATCTGTCATGTAGAATTATAATAAGATGAGTTATTGTATTTTTATTAGTTAGAATATTGATGAAGTGACACTTATGAAGTATGTAAGTATTTCTCTCTAATGACATCCTTAAGGACAAGGTTTTCCCCTTAGAAATGAACGATTTAATTGAAATAAATAATAACAAAATTTTAAAGAGAAAATTAGCTGAAAATTAAAAGATAAAATATTAGCATAACTCCGCAAACCACCTTCTTAGTAATCACATTGCAACTAAAAGACGCGGAAGCAAAAGCGCGTGACAGCATGTTAGGAACATGGGCTAATACTATTGGTGGTCCTAATAATTATTTGATCTAATTTTGGTTCCTTATTCAAGTCCTAAAATTCCCTATTTTTATTTGTTACTCTCTCTTATCTTATTTGTAACCAACTTTTTCTTTAATTGCGTAAAACGAACTGGTAACCAAATTTTTCTTTGATTGCGTAAAACAAACTAGCAGTTAAAAGTAATAAGTATGTCAAAAATGCTATTTTTTTATATATGCCCTTATTTATGAAAAAAGAAAGTACGAGTAAAGATAGTAAAATATATTTTTTCAATGCTTTGTTGACTTCATTCATCTAGTGAATTCTCTCTTCCCCTGAATATAACTCTTGGTGTGTGTGATAATTAATTACATATAATATGTATTTAATAAGGGTAAAAGAAGGAAAAAAGAGCTTACATTTTCAGACACAAAATGAAAAATTCTTATAAAATGGACTAATCCCATGAAAGAGAAAATTGCTTATAAATAGAATTAGAGGGAGTATTTTTAGACTATTTAATGGAATATATGGTTCTTAACTTTTTTTAAAAAAAAAATTCCCCCATCATAGGAAATGGGGCTGATGAACCTACCTCACTTTAATTCAAAGCAACGTTAACACTTTCAATCTTTAATAGGAAGGTCTTCAAAAATCCAAAATGATTCTGCAAATGACATCATTAAGGACATGTTTTTCCCCTAGAAACCAACGATTTAATTTAAATAAATAAATCAATAAATTTTAAAGAGAAAATTAGGTGAAAGTTAAATATTCAAAAATCACTTTCTTGTTAATCAAATTGCAACTAAAAGATGCGTAACCAAAAGCGTTGTGAAGTTTAAATTAAAAAAAAAAAAAGCATATGAAGTGACACCTATCCAAGACTTAAGGCATGTTTGGAAGATGGGCTAATAGTTTTTGATATAAAATACCCCAGCCCATAAACATGCATTAGTTCACAAATTATAATATATACATTTGGACGCTCTCACTCATACTCATAGACAAATGTGGGATTTGTTTTATTTGAAACACCTATATTTATATTATAATTCCAACAGCCTTTTGAGAGGCTCATTGACGCCGGTAATAACTTTTGAAATATAATTTGAAAGCGCGGAACATGTGTTTTATCTGGGAAATTCCTTGCAGGGATGGTTAGGAAGGCTATGGGATTTGTCAGGCATGAAAGAGAGAATTTTACAGTTTACAAATATGACATTAGGAGAATAGATATCATAAATCTTATGAGGAGTGAACCCTCAATAAAACTAGGGAGATCTTCAAACGCCACTATACCATATGGTGACAAAAATGGTGCATTACAAAGTGTTTGTGAGGTTGGAGTCATAGTTCTGGATGGCCTGCTGATGGATCATAATTGTTATTAGTTGGAATTGCTGTCCTAAAATAAAATACTAGCTCTACTCCTAAATAGAGAACATAGTTTGTAGTGTAAGGGGCTATATTTAAGTCCGTATGAGTAAAATTTAAGAAACTCTCTTCATATTTTCCTCCTACACTTTACTGCTTCCCGTCACTTTAGTTTCTTTTTTTGAAAGAAATATCTATTGCATGGAATATCATGAAGAAATGTTGCAGGCCAGGGTGTGAGCTGAGAAGTCCGGGACGTAAGTAGTTTTTTTTTTTTTGACCTGGGGACGTAAGTAGTTTAAACACACTAACTTAGCCTGTACTCTATGATACTGTGACGGAGCACCTTGAAGAACAGCGATGGTGATCTGTGTCAGTGAGGACAAGGGAAACTTGACATTACTACCAAAAAAAAAAAAAAAGAGTTGTGGCGTTTATATTTGAATAAGCTGTATGCTTATATATGTGTGTGTATATGTATTTAAATAAAACCTTCATATGGCGTTTTTTAGGGGAAGCGCCACATGAAGGGGGACTTCCTATGACGTATTTTGGGGGAAGTGCCACAAGCGCTACAAAAAGTGGTTTTTATAATAAAGATCTATATCCTTTCAAATATAAATAAAATTATTTTTATACATGTATATATATGATCTACAATATTGCTAAATTATATTCTAGTGTTATTGAACCTAATTGAAGGTAATTTTTCAAAGATGTTCTTCACATTTATATAAACTTGAGCTCCCTTCGGCAAAAAAAAATAAAAATAAAAAAATAAATAAAATAAATTGAAACCTTAAACGATAATAATCCATTTCACTCAAACCAACACCTAATTGTATTTACCTTCATCATAACAATATTTAGTGCAAATTATGCAATTCATAAACTAACATTGCGCTAGTCAGGTTCTCAACCCGTGCATAGTGCATACAATGCAATCTTATGACTGACATCGCGCTAGATAGGTTCTCGGCCCCGAGGAGCACCTGTGCACAAATAGGCCCCGGGCATCGCTCGTGCAATTATGAACATTTCACCTGAGTGTAAACCCGCCCAAAGATAGACCTCGTGTGATCACTCCGCTCAATCTAAACATGTTATACATTTTGGTGATGATATCAAACAATACATTTGCATGCCATGTCATATGAAGACAGTTACTACCTGGTTGCTCCTCTATGCAACTTTCCCACTCGATTCAAGCTCGGGCAATTACTGAGGCAAGACCGGTTGTCAAGTCCTGAAATCTTCAAATACCATAAATGAGTTATTACTCATCCATGTATCCTTCCAAACTCATAATATTGGTAAATTCATTTAGCCTAATGATGCCAAATTACCAAAATACCCCTTAGGTCCTGATTATCAGTATTTTTCTCAAAATCGTGGCTTAGGCTATTCCTACATAATTTCACATGTAGAATTCATTTTTAACCTCAAATCAGTCAAAATCAAGCCCGGATGATGAAAATACCCTTGACAGCCCCTAAATAAGGCTTATAAGGGGTAATTTTGTCATTTCCTTTTCTGAGGCTTTTCTCACTTTGGGGTTAACATAGACCCTACTCAATTTCGCCTCCTAAACCCAATGGAAGCATTAGAATGGTCTAATTCTCATTCATTTACCATGTCCAACACAGGGAAGGGAAAATAAATTCCTAAAAAAGTTGTGTTGGATTCTCGTTTTCTTTTAGCCTAATCACCTCCTTTCTACTTATACTCGCAATATTAATTTATTAGGAATTCATTGGACTTGATTTAGAGACACTTACACATTAAGGTCTCTTGAGTTTTCTTCAATTATCATATACCAAAAGAATCATAATCTAGCCCAAAACAACTCTACTAACATCAATTAAACAAGAGGAACAAGTTTGGGAAGTTACCTCTTGATTTCTTCAACTTTCTCTCTCCTGCATGTTTTCTCTCTCTTCCTCTCTAACTCTTGATTCAGCTGAATATCATGATTCCAATGGTAAGGAAGTGGGGAGGAGAGATCATATAGGGATTATGTAGCTTAAATCACAAGATATAAGCTTCTTACCTTAATCTTGGATGAAACCTAGCTTCTCCTTCTCTCTTCCGTTTAGTTCTCGTTCTCAGCTTACTCTCTTGTTCTTTAGGTCTGTTTGATCATGAGCATGGAATTGATGGAGAATGAAGAGATGATATAATAAAATGGCTTCATTAATCATGCCAAGTGTCATACTACAATTGGTCCAAAATGTGAGATTTCTCTAATTAATTCCATTTCCCTTTTCCTCTTCTGATTTCAGCCGAATATGCATGGCAAATATAGGGAAAATCTGAATCTCCAATTATTATGCCAACTTGTAACTTATTAACCAAGTCATTGACTTTTTTACTATTTGACAATTTTTTCCCATAATTCACCAAAATTGGTTTATTAATGATCAAGTAGTCATTTTGCTCTCTTTAATTCCCATTTAACTCAAATTATTGGGAAAATGAGGGAAACATAATTATTTCCCACTTTTCGGTAAAATTATCGTTTTGCCCCTGCATTTTATGACTTAACGAAATAAATCATTTTTCGCCCATTTCTTCAGCTTAACCCCATTTTATCACCTAAATGAGACCATTATTCATGTCATTTAATTTCTTGAATTTTGGTTACCAAAATAGGCCTTTATCGCTATATTAATTGCCTCTTTATATCCTTATTCGACCAATTTATGCGTAACCGGCATTTGGAATATTTTCCATAAATTCACATAAATTTATTCACATCATTTTTCACCATTTTATTCCACTGATCATACATCAAATATGCACATAAATGTATTGGTGAAAAATGGGATATTACATGATGTAGAGGAAGTAACAATGATGATGAAAAGAGGAGGGAGGGGGAGTGATGTGGAGGAAGCAAGCACATTGATGATGAAAGTAGGATAAGAATGCTGAATGAAGTGCAAATCGTAAGAATGGAGTGAAAATGGGTATGAGGACAGTAGGTTGAGGAAGACAAAAATAGAGAATGAAGTGTGTGTAGATGGGGACGAGAAAGGAAGTGGAGATGATAAAGAAAAAGGAAGTGGGGATAGGAGATAGAGGTGCATACGGTGGAGGGTAAAGGATAAGGAAGGAATGTGATTTGTTGGAAATCAATAGTAAGGATAAGCTTTTGATAAAAAAAAACACAACGAAAAAAAAAACAAAACAAAACAAAAGCAGGGCTTAGATGGTGCTTTTCCACAAGCGCCACCCAAGGCCCAATGGCAGCTATGGCCCTTGTCTAACCAAGCGCCATAGCTGCTTATATGGGGCCTTAGGTGGCACTTGTCTGAAAAGCGTCACCCAAAGCCCACACCAACTGTGGCCCTTATTCAAATAAGCATCACACTATCTTTATATTTTAATAAAAATAATAAAAATAGAGGAAGTTGTGGCATTTCTTTAAAGAAGTGCCAAAAAACGTGCGCCACTATTGCCCATTTTTGTAGTAGTGTGAGGAGATGATAACTGGGAAATAAGGAAGAGATAAGCAACAACCACCATGAAGAAAAGTAATGACGAACAATGCTTGATTTGAATAAACCCCTTAACCATAAACCAATGTAGGGAAAGAGCAAAGGCCTTCGACACTAATGGCTACAATTTTCAATTGATTATGGTGATCGAAAGTGGGCTGTTGTAGCTTAAAGTAGGGTGGGCTATGGTGGCTGGGGTGGAGATGGGTTAGGTTATACTGGCGGTGGTTCTTTATATTGAAAAAAATGTGAAGGATGTTATGGTATTTTAATACAAAAAAATACACATTTTAATTAAAAATTTTGTTTCATTTCCATGATATACCAAACACTAATAAACTTTAGTTCCATCTCCATATTTATATCTATTTCGATCAAAATCAATTCTAGCATACCGAATAGGCCCTTATTTTTTCAATTAATGGTGTAATTTTAAATTTTTTTTTTGTTTTGGTAAGATGGGGAACTCCCCAATTAACTATTATTCAATCAGAACATTCCTTGATAAAGAAATTCCCAAGTAATCAGCGTGTAATACATCCCAAACCTCAATCGGAGAATCCACTAAAGATACAAAATTAAAATCCTGACTTAAGCTCAAATTAGATAGCCTATCAGCCACTCGATTCCCTTCCCTGTAAGTATGAGAGCAGATCAAATTCCAATCAATTAACATGATTTCAATAATCTTCTTTTGCAACATACATTGCGCTTTAACACCTTCTTGTATTGCAGTGAGTGCAGTAATTACAGCTTTTGAATCACCTTCAACAATCAGGTTATCTACACCCTTCTCCTTTACCATACTCAATCCCCATAGGGGACCCCCCCACAGTTATGTATTATAAGCATTACATATACCAAGCTTTACTATACAACCCTTCACCCAATTCCCTTGGAAATCCCACAGTACTCTGCCACAATATGCTAATCCCGAACCTCCCTTCACACATCTATCAAAATTCAACTTCAGCCAATTTTTGATTGGAGCCAGTCAGCGTATTTGTGTCATCTATCTCTTTTGGTTCAATAGACCACACTAACCTACAAGATTTTCTATCTCCCAGATATACCTACTAATGACAAGCTCAGGTCTAGAAGGTACAGTAAAACCTTCCTCAAACAACCACTTGTTCCTTCAATGCCATAGCTACCAGCATGTAATCATAAATTTATTCTTCCATGAACCCTCCTTATTTATATTCACCTCAATCCATTCCCTGTGCTGCAAATTATAAAATTGTCTATCGATGTTGTTTCCACCTACCTCTTGCCACATATCCCTTGCCACCTTGCAATCCCTTAACGCATGCATTAGATCCTCTTCCCCTTTATTATATCAAGTATAGATCAGACTCCCTCTAAACAGCCTTGCCCTCCCACTAGTCGTGAGCAGTCTATCATATAAGCAAATCCACAGGTGTACTTACACCCTCCTTGGTCCTTTCCATCCCCATACTTTACTCCAAATAGCATCTGAGCTATTGTTAGCCACATCCTTCAACCTTCTGTACATATCAGCAACACTATATTTATTCCTACCAGTTCCCTTCTATCTGATTTCATCCTCCCCTACTTCAGTACTAGGAGTCAAAACCACCCTTAACCTTAATAGTTCCTGCTCTCCCAGATAGTCTTTTAAGAAGATAAATTCCCATTCTCCCCTTTCATTAACCATATCTTTTACCTTGCAATCAATGACCAAGCCTATAGGTTTTTGTGTAGCTTTCTAATACAGAGGGACATCATCACTCAACCATAAATCCTTCTAAAAACTGACCTTATTACCATCCCTGCAATCCCACGAAAGCTGCTCTACAATATTCCCCCACAACCCAGCTAATCCCTTCTATAAGCTAAAATCAAGCTTCTTAACTATACATTCTTTCCATAAGTCAGCTTCTCTCCCATATTTCTCCCTTAGAATGATCGAAATAAGACTCTGACGCTTAACCAGAATTTTCCAAGCAATCTTACCAATGAGAGCTTTATTTATACCTTCCAAATCCCTTAAGCCATAACCCCCACTGATCCTTCTCTAGACACATAACATTCCAACTTATAGTATGCAACCTTCTTCTTTCCATAAAAGACCCCCAGATGAACTCCCTTTGTAATCTCTCAATTTCCTTACATACCCCTACCATAATTACCTCATGCTGCATGGCAAAGACTGCTAACTGAGAAGAAACTGAGTGCACAAGTGTCAACCTCCCAGCTAGAGATAGGCATTGCTTCCTCTAATTGCTAAGTTTAGCTTGCACTTTATTGATAAGATACTAAAACTTATTCCTTGTAACTTGCCCATTAGTAATAAATGCGCCTAAGTATCTCCTAAGCTCCTCCTTTCATTAGAACCCACAAGCTGTACTTAGTTCTTCCCTCTTACTCCTGGCCACATTTCACAAAAAAAAGATAATAGTTTTCTGCTTGTTTACCTTCTGCCCTAAGACTTTACTAAAAAGATCCAAATAGTCTATTAAATTGCAGAGTTATCCTATATCTTACTCACAAAATAATATTAGATCATCTGCGAACTTCAAATGAGAAACCAAAACACCCCTCCTTCCAAACTTCAGGGGATTTCACTTCTTACTTGCTATGCCTCCGCAATCATATGAGATAACTTCTCCATCCCAAAAATAAAGAGATAAGGAGACAACAGATCACCTTGTCTCACTCCCCTATAGGGATGAAATATCTTACCCTTCTCCCCATTTCACAAAATTGACATGTTAATCGAGGAGACACGCCATCTAATAAGATTTACCAATCGATTTGGAAAACTTATTTCATGCAGAACCTCAATGATAAAATTCTAATTCATCAAGTCATACGCCTTTTATAAGTCAATCTTCGTTGCCAAATATCCCTTTCCTCCCTTTATTCTATTCATCATATATGCTGCCTTCTTAGCTATAACAATGTTATCATGGATGTTTCTCCTCAGGATAAAGCTAGCTTAGAAAGGAAATACTAGCTTATCCATTATCCCTCTCAAATGTTGAACAATAATCTTCGTGATCCCTTTATATAATACATTGAATAAAGCAATCAAACGAAATTGTGCCACAAACTTCTGGATTTTCTACCTTCGGTACCAATACAAGAAGCGTCTTATTAATCCCTTCCACTTTTTACAGCTCATCCCAAACTTCCTTTGCATACCTACATACATTATCCCCCATTATTCCCTAATTCTGCTGAAAAAACATAGCTTGATAGCCATAATCACCAGGAGCTTTAAAACCCCCCATGCTGAAAAAGACCTTCTGGATTTCACTATTGTTAATATCCCTATCCAGCCTTCTTAACTCCCCCTCCTTTACATATCTCCACCTCTGCCTTATACAATGCCAGTCTATAAACCTCTCCTCCTCATAAAATAGGTCACGATAAAAATCTGCTACTAATTTTTTAACACACTCCTCTTCTGACACCCACTGCCCCTCATTATTCGTCAACATCAAAACCTTATTTCTCCTTCTTACCACTGTCTTCATATGATAATACTTTGTGTTCTTATCCCCATGTTCAATCCATCTTCCTCTCAACTTTTGGAACCATAGCACTTCCTCTTGCTTAAGTGTTTCAGCCAGTTCACTTTGCAAAACCCTCTCCTCCACCACCAGCCTCTCATTCTCCCCTCTTTCCAATTTTTGCTGAATGTTATATAATCTTCCACTTATCTCCCTCTTTCTTCTACCAATTCTTCCAAACACTTCTTGGTTCTACTATCTCAACTCCCCTTGCAAATTTCATAAGTTCCTTGGAGTATCCACTGCAACATTCCACTTGTCTAATAGCATGTATGTAAAGTTTTCATGTAGTAACCATGTGGCTTCAAACCTAAAAGGCCTTCTAAAAAAACTACCTCTGAGGTTTTGTATCAATGAGTAGCGGGTGATAATCAAAACAATTTCGTACCCCAACCCTCACAATCACATTTGCAAACTCAGCCTTCTATTATAAGTTAAAAAGGCACCTATTTAACTTTATATACACCTTCTCATATCCCCACTACTTAGGTCCCTTCCACATATATTGAGGCCCTTTCATTTCCACCTCCATACATCCTCTACAGTCTCTCTAAAACAATTACACTTAAATGCAATCACCCCAACACCCTTTTTATTCTCACTAGGATAAGCAATCTCATTGAAATCCCCCGCCAATAGCCACTTCCCATTTATATGTTGCGTTATCTGCTGTATTCCGGACCACAACTCCCTTCTTTCCTCCTTTTATGGACAAGCGTAAACTGCTGAGAAAAATCACTCCTCCATTGTCCCTTTATCAAAACAGCAATGAATAAACTAAGAATTTTTCTCCATCACCTTCACATTAATATTTTCCTCCATTAACCATATTCCCCTTAAAAATCCTCTCTACTCCAACACCTTATAAAGCTCAAACCCTAGACTTTTGATCACTCTTCTTGCCTTTACTCCACTTAGCAAGACAACTAAGTCAATTTTAAAATCTGAATTCAGACTTCTCAAGGTAGCTACAAAGCCCTTCTTCACTACTCCTCGATAATTCCATACTATGATCTTTATAATTAACTAGAAGCAGATCATACTCCTCCTCCCATCACTTCCTACCTATCCAGAATCATCAAACTTAGCATACCCTTCATTACAAAATGCATCTCCCTCCTCTCTTGCTTCATTAACTACCATCTTAGAAGAGCCTTCATAGTCCAACCTTACCCCACTCCTCTAAACCATAGACTCTTCTTACTCTTTACTTCCTTACAGGCTTTAAATATTGTATGTTTCTCCTTCCCTTAAGTCTACTGCCCCTCAAATTACTGCCTAACCCTTGCATCTATTTGATACTCACTCTCTGCATTATATTACCTCTCTGCTTAAACCCTTCTTTAAGGATCCTTTTAACAGAACCACTTATACCTCTATTAGTGATGTCCACTAAAGGACTAAAACGAGAACCAAGTAACGTTACTCTGATAAGACCTTCAACCCTACTTGACTCCCTCTTGCTATTTGTTATAGATCTTGCCCTCCTCTGCCTCCATGGTTTTTGTACAACTCTCCACTGACTCTCCTCCTCTAAATCCCCTTCAACCACCTCATTATTAACCATACTTCCTTCCTCTTTCTCCATACTACCCCTCTTAGCCTCTTTTTGAATCTTTAATAGCTCCTCACAATGTTCTCTCATTTTCCCTACTCTACCACAGTGTGAACAAAGTAAATTCATGCATTCATACTCTATGGACTAAGTCATAACATTAATGCTAAATTGAGGAATTAATGATTTTGACAAATCTAGTTTAACACACAACCTAGAAAACTTTCCCTTCCCCCTTTGAGTAGTAGGAATATCAACCTTGATAGCCTTCCCCAGTACATTACCCAAATTGAATTTTTTTTATCATAATATGTAGCTGGGAGATTAGGAAGTCTTACACATGCCACAACCTGGTCAACCACCTCTGTCTTTAGATTGAAGTCATCTCTCTAACGCATGACACTCAAATAGCTTCCTGTAATCACCCATGGTTCATTGGTCAACGCCACTTCATAGTCATCCTGACTTTTAAACTTCACCAAGTAGAAGTCATTAGGCAGATCAAACACACAAATTTCCCTTACTTTAGCTCACATCTGATTAAACTTCTTCATGAGGAAATCGTAATTAGGCGTAACTCCTAGCAATTTAATGATCAGCGTCCTTCTAAACGGCTTTAAGAGACGCTCTTTCTCAGCCTCATCCAGAATGATCTTCAGGCATAAAGGATCACTCATGTCTATAGAGATTCCTTTCATTGTTTCTACCACATCATCAAATCCCATAGTAACCCTACCTCCCTTCCCGTCCACTTTGTCATCCAAGTCACTCCAAGCTAGAATCATATTCCTCATCAAAGAGTCTTTGTATTGCGAATGACTACCTTTTGGGCCTTCTTCCTCCATCCAATCTTCCATCCGTGATTTGTGTGATTCCTCACATGAGAATCCTTCACCTTCTATTCCTCCCTTCCTCCTTTTCCTATCATCCATAATCCTTTCTTCCTCCGATTTTGCCTTTATTGATGGAGACGAGCCTCCAAAAATGAACACCATAGCTCACAAATGCCCTGCCACACACAGCACATGACTAGAGAACACTCTTATAATCCCTACCGCAGTGGGCGGAGGAGTCCCTCCGATGCTAGTCGCAAGCACTGAAATCGCCCCATCCAAGCCCTAGTAGAGCAACCCACTTAATTTTAATTTTCTTAATAATACACATGAATTACCAATGGGGTTGAGTTTAGTTGACATAACAAAAAAAAAAGGTTTAACTTTTTATTGGGAGATGTGCTCACATTAGTGCCTCAAAAGGATTATTTTCACTAAAAAGATACTTGAAAAAAAAAAAGCATGAACTCTCAATAGCCATGGCCGAATCGCTTTGTTAATTAATTAATTTTTTATTATTTTTTTTGTGTGGAAGTCATTGTCTTGGGTATGGGATAATAGCTATCATATATTTTTTGTTTTATTAAAACATGGTAAAGGTAGACTTACGAATAATCACCAATGATACACTAGATACGATGACGGATTTTTTTTTTTTTTTGATAAATGATAACGAAATATTATCTTTCATATTGCATGCCACTACACAATGTGGCTAAGAGTTTGAACTTTCTATAACTTTTTTTTTCCTTAAAAAAAATAAATCTTTTAAGTAGCTAGTCTTCATTTCAAGGCCCCTCCCCCACAATAAAAAGCATTCTTTTAATTAGTCTCGCTGATATCATCAGCTTTCGATCTTTCTGTTTGTAATTTTTCTTTTGTTGTTATATCACTATTCAAAATGAACAATAATTAAAAAAATTATATTTGAGAACATATCGTCTTGATGCAATAGTAAATAACAACGACATATTATTTAAGGTAGCTTGGCAAAAGTTGCAAAGGATTGAACACATTATCCACGGTTGATGGTAATATAAATATTACAATAATAGCTCACCAAAGGAATATTACAATAATATGCAATAATTGAATTGTATCTTTCTTAATTAAGTTAAGAAATGCAAACTAATTAGTTAACACATTTCGATCAACCATCATGGTCGATTTAAAGCCATTGGCCCAATCTTCTTAAGGAAAACCATGTAAGATTAAAGTCAACATCTCTATCTCTTCCAACAGCAAAATTACATATTTTATTTAAATGTGGCCAACAAAGGTTGTTTTAGTTAATAATGACTTAATTAGCTTTAAACCTATTGTGAGTTCAAATTTAACTGCACATGTGAAGACTTTGTTAGTGGACAATCTATAAATGCCCTATTAAATTGAAATTGAATAATAATACAACATCCCACTATATATGAATTAGGCTATATATGAATTACGCAACGTTATTGTGCTTTTATCAAAATTGAATTATGTTCCTATAAGTTCTTATAAATTCTTACCTATCATCTCTCAATCAAAATTGAATTGTTAATTTGACCAAAACTAAAACCATATGAAAAGTATTTATCAACATTTAAATGTATGTACTGATAATATTCATGAAGTTGTGTTCATCACAGCTTGATACCAAGAAGAGACTCTGTAGTCCACCTCAATTATTCATGCAGGGGGTCCATCTTGATAAGTAATAATAATAACTGTCTATTTGTGTTGATTATTATATGTATCTCGTAGCTAGCTAGACTGTCAAGCTAATAAATTATAACAGTCTATTTGCATTGATTATTATGTGTCTATTTAAGCTAACGTATTATATATATTAAATATAGCGAAACATGACTTCTCCAACATGAAAAATAAAAGGCAACAGCTTGATAATAATTATAATTTTTCAATTAATGAAAATTAATTAAAAATTGAGCGAAAGAAAGTGGTGGAAGCAATCTCGCCTAAATTGTTCAAATAAAAAAGGAATCTTGCCTACTTCTTATTAAACCCATAAGCAGGCTAAATTCCTCAGACTCTCCACAAGATCTGAATATGGAAGATCACATATTGAAAGCCATGGCGACCTCTTTTTCTTTCCTAGTTGTCTTTGTTATGATGAAACTAATCCATAATTTGTGGTGGAGACCCATAAGTGTTGAGAGAGTATTAAGAAAGCAAGGGATCAGAGGAACTTCTTATAAGCTCCTCAAAGGGGACATGCCAGAAATGAAGAAGCTCGTCAATGACTCATCTTCTAAACCTATCTCCCTCAACGCCCAAATCGTCCCACAAGTCATCCCTTTCTTTCACAACATGGTAAAGCAATATGGTAAGAAAACCAACCTTACACTGATCATAAACTAAACAATAACAAAACCCAGTTTCTTAAAAGTTATAGTCTTTTGTTTTCCGACAATTAGAAAACTTAGTTATAGCAACGGGGTTGGATTTAGTGGAAGGGGTCAGTCCCTTACAAAGTGGCGAACCAAGGTTCAAATCCCACTAACAAAAGTGCCCACATTTAATGCTTGATAGTGTCTCAAATAGGATTGTTTCCAATTAAAAAAAAAACCTCTGTTATATACATGTGAAGGAAGAACTGATATATGTATTTGTTTGTCTAGGAAAAGTTTCGGTATGTTGGTTTGGAAGTTGTGCAAAGGTGATCATAGCGGAGGTAGAACTGATAAAGCTGATATTTGAAGATAAGAAGGGTGAATTGGTGCATCCACCTCTTAATCCACTGGTGAATCTTCAGCATAAGGGTGTGGCAATCTTGGAAGGGCAAGAATGGAATAAACGTAGAAGGTTAATAACTCCTGCTTTCCACCTTGACAAGTTGAAGGTACATACGTTTATGAACACATATTGCAAAGTACTCCTTCCATACTAAATTATAAGCTAGTTGAGAGGTTTGTTTAATCTAACATTTCAATCTATTTTGTTTCTTAAATTTATAATTTTTTTTAAAACTAATCATTTGATCCTATAATTTTGACTCAATTATAACTTAGTCCCTAAATATTAACTCAGTACAACTTAGTCTTATAGTTTTGATATGGTTGAAACATAGTCCTTAAACTTGATACGATTTGGTCTTTGTAGTTTTAACTATTTAAAGAATTGGTCCCTATATTTTAGAAAATAACATTTTCAAGACTAAAGTCAAGTTATTTTCTTAAATTTAGGGACTAATGCTTTTAATGGCTAAACTATGAAGAATATATTTCAGTTAATCAAAGTTTAGAACTGAATTTCAATTAAATCAAAACTATAGAAACTAATTACAATGAGTTAATGTTTAACGATTAAGTCATAACTAAGTCAAAACTAAAGAGGGCCAAATAATTAATCTTCCCGCATTTTCCCAAACTATTAATATTAAAGAGGGGCTTCCATCAATGACGGGAGCTTCAATATAAATGATTAAATGATATTTTAGGAAAAGTAACATACTGTTTTACAAATAATTAATTAATCTTAATATTTATAAATTAGTTATCTAGCTCCAACATTTATGACACAAGACAGTAGTATATATGACAAAACTAAAGGGCAAAAGATGTAGGGAATGGTTCCAGCGTTTTCAGCAAGTTGTTGGAACCTGATGGAGCAGTGGGAGAAACTAGTGGAATCCCAAGGGTGGCGTGAAATTGATGTAGCACCACAACTCACTACTTTAGCCTGTGATGTGATATCTCGAACAGCCTTTGGAAGTAGCTACCAAGAAGGAACGCACATATTTGAACTCCAAAAACAGCAATCCTTGTTGGTTCGCGAAGCCTATAACTCCATCTATATCCCAGGCTACAGGTGACCAACTTCACATATTAATATAATACTGTTCCTTTTTTATTTAAGAAATGACTTAATTATCCCCAATAAAATTAGTTGCTATGTTGTCTTAAGTGTTGTTGTATCATTTGATATTCAGCAAAGATTTTTTATTAAATTAGTTGTCACTTTCTCAACTGTTATTGTCATTTGATTGGTTAAAGTTGTCATATGTTGAACCATCTCTGTGATTTCATTTTTTTAGACTTAAGGGGATTTTGTTGATTTTGTTACAAAATTTAATCCTAATTGAGCCATTTTAGGATCCTAAATTTATATTTTTGCACATATATTTGGGAGGAACTCTAGGGTTTTTCTCTAAATTAGGAGTTTGTCATCTGAATTGCATCATCCAGCTAGCTAACACGTTTCATGGCTGTATTACTTCTATCTCAAGGTTCGTACCCACAAGGAAAAACAAGAGAAGGTGCCAAATAAACAACCAAATCAAAGACATATTGAAGAATATGATACGACAAAGAGAAGAAGCAATGAAGAGAGGAGAACTAGAAGGAGAGCTTGATTTGTTGGGCTTACTATTGCAATACAAAGAACAAAGCAACAATGATCTGACAATTGAGGATGTGATAGAAGAATGCAAATTGTTCTACATCGCTGGCCAAGAGACCACCGCCAACCTCCTCACATGGACTATGATCTGCTTATCTATGTACCCCAATTGGCAAGACAAGGCAAGACAAGAAGTATTAGAAATTTGTGGGACAACAAAGCCTGATTTTGCAACCATTAATCGCTTAAAGATCGTAAGTTCAAATACTTCCTTCCTGTCTATTATGAGGACACTTACATGTTTCATAATATAACATATTTTCTCTAAAGCATTATTTTTTTCTCACCTAGTATCACTATATCTAACTATAAAACTTCTAACTAATTAATTAACCAAACTCCAACTAACGACTTTTATTGAAGGTAAATAATTTTGATATTTTACAAGAAATAACTAATTCTAACTAACTTCATTAATTTTATATGTAAATTTGTTATTAGGTGATTATTATAAGACACTTTCAACATGTTTCACCACAACTAGAAAAACTTTAAACCTTATTAACTTCGCTTTGAAATTTAATAACTTTTCAACTTTACCCCTATTTAATGAATGGGTGAGAACTAAGATCAGCAATAAAATTATTTATTTAAAAAAACTTTAATAAGATGACTTATATTAAGGAAAAAAAGTACTGCTCTCTCTATCATTTTTTTTTTGGGTTGCCAGGCTCTATCATTAAACTAGGATAAGAGGAGTACCCTCTACATTTTTTTTTTTTTTTTGTGCTAGTAGAGTACTCTCAACAATTGGTTCAACACAACCTACACATATTTATATAGATGTATATTTGACTCTTGCAGATACCAATGATACTTGATGAAGTGCTGAGACTTTTTCCCTCTCTACCTTTGATGTCGAGATATACAACGCACGAAACCTACTTGGGAAACTTGTTGATACCAGCAGGGGTTGAGCTGTGTTTATTGGTGATGAATGTTCATTATGATAGCGATTATTGGGGAGACGATGCACATGAGTTCAAGCCAGAGAGATTTTGCGAAGGAGTTTCAAAAGCTTATTCAAAGGATCAAATGGCTTTTTATCCATTTGGTTGGGGTCCAAGAATATGTTTGGGCCAAAAATTTGCACTGATGGAAGCAAAGATGGCTTTGGCCATGATTCTTCAACGTTTCTCATTTCAACTCTCACCTTCTTACACTCATGCGCCTTGCCTTCGAATTACTGTTAAGCCACAGTATGGTGCTCCAATCATTCTACGCCGCCTCTAAGAATTAGTGTGGAATTTATGAATAAGTATCTTAGGTATTTGTGTATGCGTTTAAATTTGTAATTTGCTAAGCAAGCTGTGAAATTGAAAATTGTATTGTTCTTGGTTTATGACAAAGTCTCAAGGAGTCTGTGTGGATTAATTGTAATTATGGTACTCCCTTGCGTCAGCCCAATAAATGAATTATGTGGATTAAGAAGGTTAAAAGCAAGGTTATTAAACCTAGATCGGCCACTGAACTGACTTAGATAATGGGTCAAGGGTTAGTAGCTCAAATTAAAGTCAAACAGGAGCAAACTAGGGCTAGACTAGTGAGAAAGTGAATTTAAACGATGCTAGAATGGGGTTGTTGCTAATTGCAATACTCAAATTTTTAATTATAACATCCCAAATTTAAATGAAGTTTAGAGTTAAGTAAGATTTAATTATTGATGAGATTCAAGCATCAAGAAGTGGAATTTAAATGTTTGAGACTTAGAGGCACCAAGGACAGTGACCGGAAATTATATCTCTAGGCCTTTCGAATAGTTTTGAAATTTGAAACAAATTTTAGAAACAAATTATAATATTTTTGAGTGATTATTTTTTCATTAGAGAGTAGACATCTCAATTGTTCCATAGATTCCTAGTTTGTAATTTTTAGAAATATATAGAATTATATATGAATTTTTAAAGTTATGAAATCATTAATAAACATTGAACCGGTCAAACTAGCCAGGCTGACTGGTTAGGTGACTAGTTCACTGATTTTATGGTCGAACCAGTTGGTCCAGTTTTAATAACCATAGTTAAAAATAATAAATATGTAAGAAATGTCTTTTTTTTTCAAGCATGCTTTTTATTTACAACGGGTAAGTAAGAGAGAGAAATAAAGTAGTACTCCCTCCATTCTTTTGTATAAGATATAGCTTCTTAGATATATTGTGTTCCTTTTTATAAAACAAGATCAAGGGATGTCTGAAGAATTTTTTGCAAACTCCCCATTTTACTCTCAATTACAAAAATTGCTCATACCACTATTTTGTTTAATTCTTGTGTTTGACTAACGCACTCAATATAACATATTCTCTCTTCCACATAAAGGAGGGTATTTTTTAAAAAATAAAATTCCTTTCTTGCATATTTATTGTGTCTACCTATTCAATCAACACAATTATGTTAATACTATATTATAAAAAGGAACTGAGGCATTAATGTGAGAAAATATGAAAGATAATGTAGTATGGGAAAAAGAGAGAATTAAGTAAAATTAGGGCAAAATGGTTATAATTTATTAATTATTCATGTAAATGATTTCTTGGCCGTTTAATGCTACATTATGCTTAATCTTGCATTATAAATGTTTAAGAAGGAAATTTGAGATTTTGGAGGGTCAAAATTAATATTTGGATAATTGGAAAAAAATACAAAAAAGGTCCCTATAATTTTTGGAAATTGCAAATCAATGAAAAAGGACAGGGAAAAATTATAGAAATGAACCTAGGTGTTTTGGAAATTTCAATCCAACCCTACAATATTTCAAAACTTTGCACCTGATTCCCTCCTCGAGAACTTTTGAAGTTTGCAATTACATCCCTGGTGTAAACCTAATTTGATCGAAAACTTCTTCCTCCTGGCGATAAGACAGACTCGACGATTTTTAGAGGATAGAAGGAGTGATGCGGATAGAGTTTTTGATCCTTCTCCACTCCACCTTCGCTCTTCTTCTCCCTCATCGGCGACTTCCTCTTCAAACACGATCGCTGGCAAGTGCCTTGCCTTCACCACCACAGACATAATGCATTATCACCGGAGAAGCGGAGAAGGAAATTGGAGGAGCTTCATTGTCACCTCATTAACCACCATTATCGGCCTTCTTTTCTCTTCTAGAGCCACCATTGTCTCCTCCATTGTCGGCTTTTTCTGTTTCCACCACCACTGCACCGTCCCTTCCTCTATTCGTCCACCTCTAGTCGACCTCAGAATCACCGGAGAGAGGGAGCTTGGACGAGAGAAGCACAAAAGCACATGAGAGAGCTTAAATAAGAGATTTGGGAGTTACACCCACAGTCACCCTCCTCCTTTACCGAAAACCACTGTTCGTTTAACACCACCACTGTCTTCTTCTTTCTTCACCTTCATCAAATTTCACACCACTGTCACCATTGAAATCATCTTCTTCTCTGACCACTTTCACCTCAACCCACCCTGAACCGTCATATATATGATAGTTAATAACCGTCATAATCATGATTTTGTAGTATTGTGATTAGTTAGTTTTTTGTGCAATCTAAATGAACTATGAACTTATGGGTGAATTAGATTTATTTTCATTTTTGAGTTATAATTGATGTTAATTTTAGTTACTTAATCTTGTTTATCTTTATCTATTTAATGACTGACCATCATTGAATATAAATTTGAGTATTAGGATTTATGTTTATGAAGGGGATTTTAATTAAGCTCTGAGATTAAGTAGTATGGGATTAGATTATAGTCTAATTTGTGATTAGGATAGACATATACCTAATGGCCCCATACAATTGTTGAAGAGTGTATTTAAGTTATTTTACATCTTGAGTAATTATATTAGACATAACAATTTATACTTAAGAAATGGTTGTAAGTAGATGGACATGCACTTATAACTATTTATACTCGAGATTAAAAAAATTAACATCAAAGCTAATTAAATTAATGAAAACAAGGTTTATGAAGTTAATAAGGGATTAGTAACTCTAAGTTGCTTGTTTGATTATTGTGGTAGCTCATTTATTTTGATTTCAATTTCTTTTTACTTATTTTAAGTCAATTTTGGGTAACTCAACTTTAGTAAAAGGATAAAGTCATTGCTCAACTACATTATTGGTACCAAGTCCTCATAGGAACGATACTTTTATCATCACTTTATTACTTGATATGACATGTACACTTATTGAGTCTTAGGCTATAGATTTTTCCCCTATCATCACTCTAGAAGTATTCGCAGAGGAGCAATATATCCCTAAAAATTTTTCTTTGTCTCAATGTTACCCTAGAAGTAAACAAAAAAAAAAACATAGCAATGCAAACTAAGATTATGTACCATTATATATTTTAAGAAAATCAACCCAATTAATAGAAATGTCAAGATTTATAACAATTTTACTCTTTTGACTCTAATTAGATGCAATCACTGCTAATCCTAATTTACCCTTAATGGGTGCATTTAAGGTACAATTAGAAGATAAAAATCCCAAAATATGCATGAATTAGCCTATAATTATTTAGGGTACTTAAGCTATTGAGGTTATAAAGCATTATGTCACTCTTTTTAAATTTTAACCATTATAGAAAATAAACGGACATACACAATGGTCTATCATAGTTAATTAAAATATTTCATATAACCACATGAAATAAAAGCAATAAGCAAACACCCGTGACAATAATTAAAATATTTCATATAACCACATGCAATAAAAGCAATAAGCAAACACCTGTGACAAATAAAATAGCCATGGGAGCTTTGATCCAAGCCTCTGACCCTTAGTTCACACATAAAATCAACACAGTCAAGTAGTATCGTAAATTATCATATTACAAATCCATAGGTCAATCATTTCTAAATAAATCCTAGGCCTATCCTTTCACTACTGAAGTTTAATTAAAAGGAACTAGAATAACGAGCAAGATTTGTTGCAATGAATCAAAATGTGAGTCTCTAATTATGGAAATAGTAAAAAAATTAAACAAGTAACCAAACGACTACTCATAGTTGTAGCCTCAAGCCTCTGGTGCCTTCTTAATCGTGTCACCCCAAGCTCTCACCTAAAAAACAATGAGAATAACGGAGCTAGACTACTTTCTTAGTAATAGTTTCTACTCACCTTATCTACCGGCACCATCCGCAAGGTGCCAAGCGTGACTACCAAGGAAAAAGGGATAATAAGCAATCAAGCAACAAATATGATACATATACACATATGCTATATAATCAGTGTACATCAAATGCCTTAGTTAAACATATTTCTTTATACTCAGAAGCCCTAACCTTCCTTATACTCTCCTTATTTACATTGACTAGCCCTATGGGCTAAGTTCACCCCATTTGATTATAAATCTTATGAGAATGTCATAAGTGTAGTGCAGGCTAGCCAAAGTCCTACAGAGCATACAAGAAACTATGAGTTCATCTAGTAGGGAATACTACGCTTGGGAATACACTACAAGAAAAATGGGTTTCAATGACAACATTTGGCGGTGACTTTTAGTGTCGTCGTTGAAAGTTAGACTTTCAGCAACGACAATAAGGTTATTGCAGAAAGTATTTACTTTCAGCCGCGACACACTTTGTCGCCGCTAAAAGGGGTACAATCAGCGGTGACATTATATTGTCGCCGCTGAAGGTATACCGTTCAGTGGCGACTCTCATGTGTCGCCGCTGAAAGGGTGTTTCAGTAGTGACTTTAGTGTCGTCGCCGAAAGTCTTATTTGTGATTTTAAAAAATTTTAGTTTTTTTAACCTTATGATATTTATACAATAAATATGTTTATTGATATAATTTATTATGAAAAAAAATAAAGTAATTCCTTGGATTATTGTAAGATAAAGAGAGTTTGAGAGATAATGTGTTGTGTATGAGATAGTAAGAGGGAGGGAGTGGAAAGAGAGTAATATGATGTGTATTTGAGAGGAATTATAATTATGTTGGTAATGGTGTGTATACATACATGCTTAAGATGGAGAATTAAAGATACAATGTGTGTGTGAAGAAGAGAGTACAAGCATAAGAGAATGGATAGTTTATAAGATAGGAAGAGAAGACGATAGTTTAATTATATCAATTGTTTCTTCCCATCTTTCTTATTTTTCAATTAACTTACTTGACAAGATAATTAATTATTGTTGATTTTTTTTAAATGTCCTAAATTCTTGGGTTGTTACAGTATACTTGTTTTTTATAAATAGTATACTTAAATGGAATGATAATATTATATAGTGAATGTTTGCAAATAGAGAGAGTGAAAAATAAGTTTTTTCTTATAACTGTAAAAAATATAATATAATTGATTGGGTCAATAGTAATTAATTAAGGAATGTGAGAAAGATATAATTACATAAAGATTTTTTTTGTAAATAATTAATATTTTTTATATTTTTATTATTTGTTTTCAAACCTTATCAATTAGATGCTATTAGCAAAGTGGTGTGGTTTCTTGAGTAAACTAGGATTCCAAAGTTCGATCGCCACTAATGACATTTTGCTTCTATTTTGTGATGCTAATTGTTAGAAAAAAATATCATACAGTATGCCTATTACGGTTCGAACACAGAACGTGCTGCTTCAATTAGAAAGCTCACGCCAATTGAACTAATAGACAACTTTTACAATCTGCTAAAACTAAGATATCTATATAATCTTTAATGTAATAAAAAATCCACAAACCCCGCCAATACTTTCAATCTCGGCGGTATTTTTTTTGCGTTTCCCTCTTCCAGCGCCTTGGAGATTGCCTTAAACACTATTTTCTTCTTCCCTCCCACTTCTCGCTTCTTTCCTGTGGCATCTTTCTTGCCAATCAAAGTTTCTTCTTCCTCTGTGATAAATCTAACGTGAACATAGAGAGATTCGACGACAAAATGCTCCTGGCTGTTGCTCTCTCGTTGTAAGGATCTGTACCCATCATCATCTTCAGGGATTTAGGATCTGCTACTTTGGTACAAATCTGGTTAGATTTTCGATACTATTATTGTGCTTGTGTTTTATGACTTAAAAACCATATTTCTAGTTGTTGGCTTGGAAACTCAAGACTGTGCTGTGATTATTACGGTTGATGATTGATAAATCAGCTTTTACATTGCAGAGCAGCTAGCTGTATACGATTAGGGAAAAATGTAAAGGGATTTCAATCAGAAGTGGGCCTATGTCATAGAACCGTGTGAACATTAAGTAAGTGATATATTAAAAGACCAATTTCTAATCTATTATAGTCCAATAGAAAGAGAATTCAATAGTTTGGAAAAAAAAGAGAGTAACGAATGCAACATGTCTGAACAAAAGCAATATCTTATATTAAATTATTTTTTTAAAAAAAGGAACGAATTGAAGTAGTGTTTTTTTTTTGTTTCTGTTGAACTTCATGAAAAGTTGGTGACTAAATGTAAATGCTCTCTCTCTCTCTCTCGTTGGAGCACACAACTTTATCATCATTTAGTGTTTGATTTTATAATCTATAAATCAGAATAAAAAAATCATAATATTCCTGGATTTTGATGGAACTCTGTTCCTAATTGTTGTTGGATATTTTTATATATATAACTTGTTTATTATGATAGTTATTATGGTTTTCTTTGAATCTGAAAGCCATGTTAAAGAACATAGAGGATACTTTTTATTTCAATGATTGCTATACCCACGCTGTACATTGAGATTGATAGATGTTATTTCAGTCTTTTTCTGAGGTATGCTCAATGATATTAAGAACTTTTTCTTGCAGAGGGAGTACTGTCTTTGAGTTATGTTGCTAATATGCATCCAAAGACGATTAAGAACTCTTTCTTAATATCTGAGTTATTACTTCTTAGTAATTTGCTTTTGGTCAACAGCTTCTAATAACAACAGATATTTATTAATATTATTACTAGTCTGAATTTGTAAGATGTTTTATTTCCAAACGAGGAACTGGAAAATCTTACCAGTATGGACACCTGTTTGACATAAATTTGTATTGTTTTATGAAGCACTGTATGCGCCAATAATAAATCAAACTCATGCTGATAGAATAATCACGAATATGAAGTATTTCAAATGGAGTATGTTCATTTGGTCATGCCATAATTACACAATATAGCAATCTGATTCATGAGAATTCAGAATGATCAACAATAATGTTATAGCTAGCTAATATGGTTGATGTAAGCTTAGCGGTGATTAATAATTTACCATTCCTTATAAGTTATATTTTGTTTAGTTATTCCCCTTTTATAAGTTATATGCTAGTATTGTTAGAATCTCAAGGAATTCAATGTTAAAAATCAAATAAAAAAGCCATATGGAGTTAAATAATGAGAGTGGTCTGGGTGGAGTTTGGTTTTAAAGTTAATTAAATTAAAAAGTGTTGGCAGAATGTTGATTTAGAAATTTGCAAATATAGAAATATATTGTCTTTCATGTGAGGCTATGATTATGATTTATGAATAGGTGGGAGGGACTTTGACATCTTAATTGCAAAATACTGAGTTCTGTTTGTGTGAATTCAGAAAATATTTGAGATATATACTTCAAATTAAGGTCAACCATACTTGAATATGAACTATTTGATTGGGTTGACTTAGTATTAGACGTTGAAGTTATCATAACTGTTGTGTCCCACTTGAGATACAAAAATGGCCTAGGAAGTGTTCTAAATCTATGGATTTTAGTGAGAATGCATGTTGATATTCAAGTAAGACGAAGTAGAGTTACTGTGCATGATCTTATACTTTTCTACATTTTATGTCTTATAGTCCTGTTGAAGCTGTTAAGAGAGGCAGATCTCCTTCTCCTCAATCTAAAAGGATATCTCCACACACGCAGGTGTGATAATATGCCTTTCTACTTAGTGGTGTTGCATTAAATGTTTAAATGTGCTTGGAACCATTTTGCTACAAAGAATTCAAATTATTCCTCTTATGTGTTCAAGGTACCTTTTTTTATCCTTCTAAATGGATCATATATTTGTTTCATACATTAATTATAGGCTGACTTGCAAGAACTTCTCCAACAACAAGAAGAGGTAGAGAATGATGCTCGAATGACCTTTGATGAAATATTGACAGCTGTTCTTGGTGAGAGATCAGGGTATGTAAGAGGAAAAGGGTATAGAGCAGAGCCTTTAAGGAAGAGATATCGCTCTTAATCCAATGATAATTTAGCTGTGGAGAATGTGCGTACCCAATTGCATAAGGAATTTGATATAAAATTTCAAGAGGTACATGCAAAGACGGAAGCAAATATTACAGAAGAACATGTAAAGATGGAAGAAAATCTTGCAGAAGAACGTGCAAAGATAGAAGCAAAGCGTACACAATTTCATCTACTACTTATCTTGCTGGCCTATAAGCTGGTCATTCTCCATAGTTTTCATGTTTAATCTTTTCAATGGGCAATCTTTAGACCTTGTACAAGACATTTAAATATTTGATATTAGTTTTGCAGTATTGTGAGAATCATATGGTAGTTTTGAAGAATTGTATTAATATCATTGCTAGTTTAAAATTACTTTTGATCTCTACTAATAAAGTACAGTTTTGATTTTAGCAATTTGCATTAAAAATTGAAAAAAAAATGTAACTTTCGGTGGCGACAAATGTTGCCGCTGATACATGTTTCTGCGGCGACACAATTGTCATCGCTGATAAGAGTTTCTGCGGCGACAAAAATGTTGTCGCTGATACATGTTTCTACAGCAACAAAATTGTCGTTGCTGATGAGAGTTTCTGTGGCGACAAATGTCACCGCCTATACCCTATTTTCAGTGGCGATGTTTGTTTTGGTGCTTTCCCGTGTACTTTTAGTGGCGGTAAAATGTCGCTGCTGATTGTCTATTTTTAGCGGCGACAAAGAAATGTCGTCGCCAAAAGTATCAGCAACCGTCATTTCGGCAGCGACATTTTGTTGCTGCTGAAAACCCTTCAATGGCGACTTTTATACTTTTAGCGGCGACAAAAGTCACCGCTGAAATTTGATTTTTTTGTAGTGATACTTCTTGGTGCTTTGGGAATATTACCCGCTAGCCATTGGAGTGTCACAATAAGAAGTACTGCCTTGTCAAGAAATGTCAGTTATGGTGTGCAAGATAGATATAGCGGCATGCCAGGTGGTCACATAATATGTACACACCAATATCCACTCAACCTCCCTCAACACAAATTTTCTATAGGGTTGTCATTAATAATTACACATAGCAGTCAACATTAACCACATATCATCATATCATCATCATCATAGGACAATAACCATAGTTCTCATTATTACATACAGTATTACATCATAAGAATTTAAGCATACTTCTCATACATACACAAAATAACAATTAAACAATAACTCATATCAAGTCCCTCGCAAAGAGAAAACTACTAAACTCGCTAGTCACTAGCTGGGGGCGAATTCGGCTAAACTCACATCAGCTAGTAAGTCTCTCAGCTGAAGCGATGTGAGATTTCGTAGAACTCTTTCCAAGACAATATGTTCAATTCAATTCACATGTTATTCCCTATATTTCATTAGGCTCTAGTTCCAGTTGCAAATAAATGCACATGGCACAAATTTTAGCAAGAAAATGTGGGGAAGACATATAAGATCTAGTTAGACTACGTTCCTAGGTTAGGGATCAAAACTCCTATAAATAATATTGATAAACAAGATAAGCATACATCACTATACTTATCACCTTTTAAGTTGAAATGTAATACCTTAATTTCCAAAACCTTTAGATGAGTTTGAATGTATAATGATTTCAAACATGAGACCATAACAATTAAAAGTTCCAATTTTAAGGCAGAGTTCAACTTATATTTATGTAGGGTTTTCAAAAATGTTTTTTTAAAATAAATATGTGTGATCTCATTCTAGTTTGTAAATTCATTATCCTCATCAGTTTCAAAATCATTTATTTAAAATGCAGAGCATTTTCTATCCATAGCTCGTATAGTGGTAGTTAACTTATAGGCTTTTGGATATCAATGTGTTATCGAAAGTCTAGCGTACTGATTATAACTTATACAGTCTGCGTCATGGGTACTAGTACTACTATCGCTACTAGAGGTGGTAATATGGTCCAACCCACTGGGTTTGGGTTAACCTGCCGTGGGTTGGGACCATATGGGTTGAACCCAAAAGGACCGTATTAATACGGGTTGGTATTTAGCCAACCCAACCTATAACCACTGGGTTAGTGGGTTGGCCCGCCCAACCCATATTATTTTTTTAAAATTTTTTTTAACAAAATATACTAAAATTATTTTTTCTACAAACATAAACCATAAAGAAATTAAAAATTCATTAGAAATTAAATATTAATCACAAATCCACACATAATAAAAATAAATAAATCCAAAAGCTATCAATATTTTAGTATACTAAATTAAAAAAACATTAATCCAGAGGAGGAGGAGTATATTAAATTACGAATACCATATCTTAATTCTCAAATACTCAAATTTGGCAACTAACAGCAATTCACAACCCCAAAAAGCATCAATGGAATGGATAATAATGAATGACCCAGAAGGCTATGCAAATTGGATTGGATCTTATTTGCCTTTGGCCCTTCACCCAATCTCCTTTGTCCAATAGATACTAGACAATATTAAAAAAAAATATGGGCCAACCCACCAACCCGGTGGTCTAACCCGTCATGGGTTGGGACCATATGGGTTTGGGCCCAAAAGAACCGCTCCCAAATGGTCCCAATTTTTCAGAACCCAAACCGCTCATATTTGCGAGTTGGGCGGGCTCGGCCCGTGGTCTCAACCCATATTACCACCTCTAATCGCTACTACTACTACTTATAAATATTTTATAGTTATCCAAAATAAAATGATAATCAAATAGTCCATAATTAATTTGCCTTTTCTTCATCCGTCTATATTACCTTCCTACCCTTGGAGCTAGACGCCTTTGCTATATATCATTTATTGAAAAGGGGGTGAGATTTAAAAGAATCTCAGTAGTACACAAATCACTCATATAATATGCAAATACTAAGCATGTAAAACAAATCATCAAACAATACAACTTACAGGAATGCAACACATAAAAGGGCCTAACCAGTCCCCTATCACAGACTTACAGCGCTTGAGATTTACAATCTGGCTGCCCAGGGCCTTTGCCCCATACAAGGTACAGTCATGGGCTTTCTGCCTCAAACCTACCTGGCTTAAGACGCCCCCGGGTAACTCCCGGTGTAACTTGTACTTACGGGTCTTACCGCCTATGGACTATCTGTCCCACACATATACATAGATGATATGGTACACGTACATGGCATCACATATGATATAAGAGATAAGGTACTACCTGACAGTCTTTCCAAATTTGGTTCATGTTCTCAGTCTCTTGGGCGTCCCGGGCAAATGTCAAATCCTATAATTTATTATTCACGGACGGGCGAATTATTACTTGCTCCAAATATTTAGTATTTCAAGACACTTTGGTAGGTTATCATTATAGTTAATACATTAGGACCATTGGGTATTTAATGGACTCTACCAACTCTAAGTATTTAACTTGACCCATAGAGTCCCAATTATTATAAAAATACCATTACTTATTATTTTTGCATTATTACCCAAATTTGTTAGAATTTTTAATAATTTTTGAAATTTTATATCTTAACCTAGAAATATCCAATTAAGGTAGTTCCAGATTCGAGGTGTCAATCAATAAGTATATTTTAAGATACAAATACGTTCCACTGACACTTATCCATGAATCATTCCCAGTTTTAATATTTGTTTATACTATCAGAAAATCTTTCCTATTTTAATAGCTTAACTTTTAAAATTCATAACTAAATCTGTAGAACTCTAAATGGAATGGTTCAAAATCATATATGATTCTATTTAAGTCTATTTTTAGGGAAAAATATTAACATATATAAATTACAGCCACAAAATTTCTAAAATTTCATCAAACCCCATCTATACCAGAAAATGTTCCAGATTCATCATCTACATTTAAAAATTCATATCTCACTACTTACATACCCAAATGATATATACTATAAATCAAATTAAAGCTTATTATGTCTATTTTAATTTTGAAAAGTTTCATAATTTTTGGTCTAGGTTTAGCTAATGAAATCCATTTTACAACCAAACTAATTCTAGAGAAACTAACCAAATAGCAACTCCTCTTATTTTCTAAAAATTCCAGCCTTATACATAATCATTCAAAAATCACAACTATATGTATTCCCACACAATTTTTTGTGTAGAATTCATTTGAAACCTCTAATTTGAAAAATTCTTATTCTTTTCTCATGCACTATTTTGGCCAAAATAGAACCTCACAAGTCAACAACTCTCTATTTCACAATTTATTCACTATACTAAATTAATATGCTTCCCAAACTACCCAAAACAACCTCAAATGAACTAGAAAGAGTTAAGAATATGGGAAGGAAACTCACCTTATCATGTTTTGGCATTGTGTGTGAGATTTGTAGCATCTTCTTCCTTCCTCTTGTAGCACCTATCACTCTTATGTTTCTCTTGCTCTCTCTATCACTCACTCTCTCTTTTCCTATATTTTTTTGTTTCTTTTGAATGTGTTGAATGAATGAAAATGGAAAATGAGGAGTGTGTGGGTGTGTTTCTGTGTGTGTGTATGAGAGAATGAGAGAGTATGAGAGTGATAAATATTTTAATTTATTAAAAGAGTGTGTGTGTGACACATGGGGTAGGTGTTTACTTATTTAATTGAATAAATGTGTATGTGTGCGTGAGTCTTGAAGTTGGCATGGAAAGTGTGTATAGCATGGGAAGAGTGTGTGTTTTTTTAATATTATATATATAGGTATATTTTTATCCTATCAATTACATACATTAGGCCTTAATTTTTCCCTTTGTCTAATTTAAGATTCCTTAAATTTCATAGATTCCATAATTTGGCTTACTATCTAACTCCCATTAATCCTTAAAAATTTTTAAGGATTATCTTCTTTAATTAACTCTATGAAACCTTAAAATAATTTCTCAGAGAGTCCCAAGTCAAATTATGATCATTAACTATTGCTCCTCAAATTTTCAAGAAGATAGGCCTTTAATTCCCAAGATTAATCTCTAGCATCATTTAATTTTCTTTTTGAGAATTTAACATTTTAACAAATTTTAGGATGTTACATGAAATCGAGGAAAGTCACTTTAAAAGTCATGAATTGACTCTATAAAGTAATAAGAAGTATTAATTAATCCTTAGCCATTTAACAACTCAAAGCCTATATTATTTAGTTGCTTAGAATATTGGTATAGCACAACTATACTAGATCTTAGAATCAAAGCCAATAGATCATTAGACTAAGCTTTTCTAACATTTCTAATTTCTAAGTATATATAATATGTGGTTATAGCCCTTAAAACCCAAATTTCTAGAAATATCCCCCATTCGGGGTTCTCAAGATCTAACCTGGCTTCTCATGAAGTTCATAATCTAAGAAGGAGAGGAGGAATTAGGATAGGAAGGGCTTACCCCATGATTAGGGACCTCAGGAATTTCCTTGGTTGAATCTCTAACATGGCTCTCAGTCCTCTATGTCAAAATTATAAAAATATTGAGGCTGGGTTTGCCTCATATATTTATAATTTTCGACAACTTGCTTCAATATTGCTCCTTCTTCTGGGCCAATTCGCTTTGGAGAGGACACCGCTCGCCGTGGTGAATTTCCTAATTTTTGGGCCCCAGTTTCTAGGATATTATAGAGGAGAATACATTACCACTATTTATGTTGCTTCTTTTTTCAATTCTCTAAGAGCAATCAAGTTTTCGTTGAACTGTTCAAAAAATGTGCTTCAAGCATACACTACTACAAAAGAGGCTTTTAGTGGTACACCTCTAATGACGCTTCTTCAAAACAATGCCATAGATAATTTTTTTTTCTTTTAAAAAAATTAGAAGCTACGACGCTTTTTATTGTAAACGTCATAGCTTAGAATTAGCCTTGTATGACACTTTCTTAAGCAAGCGTCATACAAGATTTTTCTGTACACACACACACACACACACACACACACACACACACACACATATATATATATATATATATAAAGTGCCAACTATTGCACTTTGTAGCAAAGCGTCATAGCTAGTGGTAAGCCTTAGATGACACTTCCCCAGGAAAGCACTATTTAATATTTTAACATTATTTTTTTAGTTTTATTTGTAATAATGTGTATATTTATATTATTGTTCAGGTTTAATTTTTTGTATATTTACTTTATGTTTAGATTTCATTCATTACTCTTAACATATATATATAGATATACACATATGTGTGTGTGTGTGTATAGTTATAATTAGGTCACTCTTGTATAAGTTGCACACATGCACTCAAATATGTACAAAGTATATATAGATAAATTAGTGTGAGTGTGAGTGTGGATTCACTGATAATTAACTTAATAACGTAACTTTATATATATATATATATATATATATATATATATATATATATATCCAAAGTACCAACAGCAGTAATAGGAATAATCTGCATAAAAAAGTTATCAGCAAAAAAATAATAATGTGCACCTTAGTCGGCGATTTCTATAAAAGCGCTGACTAAGCTCCTCAAATAGTAGGAATAATCTGAAAAAAAAAGTTATCAGGAAAAAAAATACACCTTAGCCAGCGCTTTCTTTAAAAGCACCGGCTAAGATCTTTGAAATACCAAATGAATAATCTGCAAAAAAAAATTATAGGAAAAAAATATGCACCTTAGCTGGCACTTTCTCTAAAAGTGCAGGCTAAGATTCTTAAAATATAAAAGGAATAATCTATAAAAAAATTTATTGACAAAAAAAAAATCTGAATCTTAGCCGACGCTTCATAATGAAGCGCCGACCCATATAAGGCAATATATTGCCTTAATCGGTGCTTCGTTTGAAGCATCGGCTATTGCCTAGGCAATATATATAATTGTTTTGGCCATCAATGACCAAGGAAATTATATATATATATATATATATATATATATATATATATATATATATATTTGTGTGTGTATTATAATATATTAATATATTATATAATATTATAATATATATTATATATTGTATATAATATTATATATTATATATTGTATATAATATTATATATTAGGAAATATATATCTTTAAACTGCGCTTAAATACCAAGCATCATTAAAGGTTATTAACTCTGAATTTAAGGCTATTGTTTTTTTTTCAATTATTGAAAGCTATAACACTTGTTTTGAAAAGTTCCGAAGCTTCTATAGACTTTGTATGCTACTTGTACATCAAACGTCATATAAGGTTCTATTTTAATTTTTTGCCAACCTGCCATTATCATCTTCTTCGAGCCCTCCAGCTCCCAAATTCATAGAGCTCCATTGCTCAACCATCTTGTTTTATCTCTTTAATCCCTACTCTATTGTCTTGGTCTCCCACGTATTGTTTTCCTTATTGTCTCTGCCTCCTACAAAAGCTAACCCCTTAACTTGTAAGTATTTGTTTATATACAGAAACTTAAATCTGTACGTTTTCTTTATCTTCTTCTTTTTAGTTAAAATCTGTCATGAATCTTATATGCATGCTTAATTTGTTTCCAGGTATTTACTTGAAGTTTCAACTCTGCCTTCTTAAACTTCATATACATTGTAAGTTTTTTTATTTTGAGCTTACAAATATAATAATACTAGTTTAGTCATTCGTAGAACTATATGTACCAATAACACGTATAGCTCAAGCTTAAGCAACTTAAATGTTGGAGTTCTTCCATACTTGATAGATGAATTAATATACATGAGAATTAAATATTGTAAATGATACCTGCATGTTTGATGATGGATTTTGACGATAAATACAAATCTAGGGTCATTAGAAAAAAAAAGAAATCAATTACATAATTTTTCTTAAAAAAAAGACCTTCTATATCGGTTCCTGGAGAAGAGCCGTAGGAGGTGTATGACCTCTTATGGCGCTTCCGTGGGAAGTGTCGTAGGAAGTATATTTTTTTAAAAAAAATAAAAAACAAACCTATGGCGCTTTTAGAAATTCAAGAAACACCGTAGGTTACTTTTATGGCACTAGAAGCTACAACTTTTCCCAAGCATCATAATATTTGTAAAAATAAAAGCCGTCTATATTGTTTTTTGTAGTAGTGATATGATAAAAATTTCTTCCTTAACTCTTTGCCCTTACACCTCTTGCTCCACTTGGCGTAGATATGTCTCATACATAACCTATACTTTATGAGCTGTAACACTTTAGAGATAGCAAAAATCAACCGAACATGAACTTATACTAGGTACAATAATTAATTTGCCTAATTCCTATTGTCCTAACATGACGCTCATGCTTTTCTTGTGCAAGAGGCTTGATAAGAGGATCAACAACATTGTCTTCTCCTGTTACTTTGCATAGTTTTATATCACCTATATTATTGATTTCTCTAATAAGATGAAATCGCCTGAGCATATGCTTAGTCCTTTGATGAGACCTAAGCTCCTTGGTCTGTGCAATAGCTCCGCTGTTGTCACATAACAAGTCTATTGGATTTGAGATGGTAGGTACCACCCTTAGTTCAGTAATGAACTTTCTGATCCAAACGGCTTCCTTAGCTGCATCCGATGCTACTATATACTCAGCTTCTGTTGCAGATCTATAATCTACTACAATGCTCTACTTGGAGCTCTTCCAGCTTACCGTACCACTATTTAAAAGGAACATATATCTATATTATGATCTAAAATCATCTTGGTCAGTTTGGAAACTTGTATTTGTGCAACCAGTTACACAAAGCTCATAATCCAATCCACCATATACCAAGAATAAGTCCTTAGTCCTTAAGTACTTTAGGATATTCTTAACAGCAGTCCAATGACCCTCACCAGTATCTTGTTGATATCTGCTGGTCATACTTAAGTTAAATCAGACATCTGGTCGAGTACATAACATGGCATAAATGATGGATCCAATGGCCGAGGCATATAGAACCTAGCTCATGCGATCTCTTTGATCAGGTATACTAGGACACATATGTAACCCCTTTTTGAATCCTATATACTAAACATATGCAGTATCTTGTCTATGTATGTGCTCTGACTTAGGCCTATTAGCCTCTTAGATCTATCTCTAAAGATCATAATCCCTATAATGTAAGTGGCTTCGCCTAAGTCTTTCATCAAGAAAGACTTTCCTAACCATGACTTGACATTCTACAAGGTTGGAATGTCATTCTCAATAAGTAGGATGTCATCTACATAAAGCACTAGAAATACAAATGTGCTCTGATGCTACTGAATTTTAAATAAGCATCGCAAGTATATGGGCCATGGAAATAGTATAGTAGTAAATCAAGGTCATCCCACAAAAATTCAATTAAACTAGTGATTAAGCATTACATTTCCCATGTTTATTTAAGTTAAGCAAATCAAGGAAGAAACTAATTTGAAAATCAATTTAAGCAAAAGCAAAAGTCCTAAATTTAATATTTTTGAAATTTCAATGGAGGAAAATAACCTAGAGTGGCTAATCCCTTCTTTAAGTTTTAAAGCATGTAGTTACCCAAAATAAATGCACTAAATATTAATTTGTTAATCTAGAGTTTAAATAGATATAAGTATCTTTGAATTACTTATACCCCTTTCTCAAGTTAAAATTCTTATTCCTAACTAATTTACTCAAGAGGCAATAAATGTTTAATTTCACTCTAATATGACTATATAGGTCCAATAGGTATCTTCCTATCTTATTGGAAAATTAGAATAAATTCTAATCTCATATTACTTAATCCTATAGTACAATTAAGATCCCTCTTCCAAGGCTAATCTAAATTCTCTAATTTCCTACTTAGTTGCGATTAAGCACTAAATAGACAAAAATACAAGATTAAGTAAACCAAATTAACAATAAGCACAAATAAATGGTTCATACATGCTCAAATCCCTAAATTAGTTCATAGTTACTCTAGGTTTAAGAGCAACTAGCCACACATGACTTTATAAACAGTCACAGCAGCAACAAATAAATCCTGAGTCAAAATCATATTGGGAATTAAACTGGAAGAAGAGATAGAACAAAACCACTAATTGAGATATTTCTATACAAGCTCTATTTTTTCTCTGCTTCAGTTGCTAATTCCAATTGAGAAAAACATCCTTATATGCTTCTCTCTTGCTCTAATTCTGTTTGCATCCTCTGGTTCAAATTGAAGAAGATGATGGTGCTAGTGGCTGCCTCCAAAGATGCTGAAACGGATGATGAACAATGTCCCTCTCCAGCTACAATGTCGGCCCCGAGCTCACTCTGCCATCATGAACCATGCTCCAAAAACAGCGATGCTCTTCCCTTGCTTTCCATGATAGTCCAACGATGACAGTCCCCCATGAGCTCTCACCTTGAAGCTACCTTCCTTCCTCCGTCTTCTCTCTTTTACTCTAAAGTCTGCTGATTCAAACTCTAAAGAAGATCATCGTCCTCTTCCAACTCTCTCCTCTCCAAACCAGCATCTCCTTTCCTCTCTCTTCAGCTAATGATAAGCCCAGACCAGCCGCCTCCCAGCTCCGGTCCTAGCTTCTCTCATCTTCAGTCCAATCTTGGCTAGCTCCTCCTTCCACCACCAAGCACCAGAGCTAGCTCTCCAATCTGTCGCTCCCTCTCCTGTTCAATGATGGTGAAGATCCTCCATCCCTCTGAACTTGCGGCTGCTCTCCGTTTTTTTCTGTTAATCCCCCCACATCTTTTTTTCTGTTTCGTTTCCTATCATAATAACATAATTCCCTAGTCAAAATGAAAGTTTTTACTAGGGACTTAAGTGAAAATAAAAAGAAAATTTCTTGAGGGACTTAAGTGAAAATTTTTAAAATATTTTAGAACTCAATCTGAATTTTCTAAAAATATGGGTTCTTTTCTTTGAGTTTTTTTCCTTTTTCAAAACATTGAATCCTTACTATTATTGGTCTAAATTAAATTATTTCTATTTTAGATTAAAAACTATAATATTTAAAAAAATCCCCAAATGATTTACTAATTTCATTTGCTCCCATAATCTCATAGAAATCCTTCAAAACTTGCTTAGATAACTCTCTAAATATCTCTAAAATATTCTTTAATTTTATTAAAAATGGAGAGTTATCATGTTCCTACTACTAACCTTCTTGTAAACACAAGGTTCATCAATATTTTGAATGAATCCAAACTCTTTGATTACTTCATCAAAATGATGATTCCAACTCTAAGATGCTTGCTTCAATTCATAAATGGATCTTTGAAGCTTGCATACTTACCAGAGTCCTTTGGACGCATAAAACCTTCAGGTTATGTCATGTATACATCCTCAAGGAGCTTTCCATTAAGGAAGGCTATTTTGACATCCATCTGCCATATTTCGTAGTCATAATATGCTGCAATGGCAAGAAGGATTTTGATTGATTTAGCCATTGCAACTAGGAAAAAGGTTTTATCATAGTATACACTATGAGTTTGAGTGAATCCTTTTTCAATCAGTCGTGCCTTAAATACATCTACTTTTCCATCCATGTCGATTTTCTCCTTGAAAACACACTTGTACCTAATAGTGTTTACACCTTCAGGTAGATTGACTGAGGTCCATACCTGATTGTTGTACATGGATTGCATTTCAGACTTCATGGAATTTTTCTATTTCTCGGAGTTTGGTCCTACTATGGCTTCTCGATAGGTAGTTGGCTCATTTTGGTCAATGAGCAACACATCACGACTTCCAGTAATCAAAAATCCATATCTCTGAAACTATTTCCTTGTCTTATCAGATCTTCATAGGCCTTGTGTTATTTACGGAGACTCAGCAACTTGTTATGAGTCTTCTCCATTTTCCATCTGTGGTTTTGTGCTATCTTGTGACCCTCGAACTTCTTTAAGATGTATCTTACTCCTATTGGTTTTTTTAGAGATAAACTCTTTTTCTATAAAGATACCATTTCGGATAACAAACACTTTGTTATCAGTAGGATTGTAGATATAGTATCCTTTTATTTCCTTAAGATACCCCACAAAATGCACTTTGATGATTTATACACTAATTTATTAGAGGCTTGTGCTTAATATAAACCTCACATCCCTAAATTTTGAGAAAAGACAAACTAGGTTTCTTCCCAGTCTATATCTCATATAGTGTCTTTTCAATTGCCTTAGATGGAACACGATTTAGTGTGAACGTAGCTGTCTCTAAGGCATGGCCCCAAAAGGATAGTGGAAGATCTGTTTGACTCATCAGATATTGAACTATATCTAATAATGTTCGATTTCTCTTCTCAGAAACATCATTCCATTGTGGTGTTCCTAGAGGAGTCAATCGTTAGATTATCCTATAGCTTTTAAGATGGTCAATAAACTCTTGGCTCAAATATTCACCATTGCGATCAGATCGAAGTGCTTTAATTGTTTTCCCAAGTTGGTTTTGGACTTCATTTTGGAATCTTTTAAACATTTTAAAAGATTCAGACTTATGTTTCATTAGATAGATATAGCCATATCTACTAAAGTCACCTATAAATGTAACTTGATCAAATAGTCAAAAAGTCAATAACTTGGTCAACAAGTTACAAGTTGGCACTATGAGATAATTGGAGAATCAATATTTACCTCTTATTCTCATGTGAATTTCGGTGGAAATGGATGAAGGGAAGGGAGATTTGATTAATTAATGAATAATTACAATTGTGGACCACTTGTATTGTGACATATGTGCAATTAATTAAACCCATATGTCTTATATCATACAATTCTCATCCTTCAGCTTCTCATTCCCGCACGAACAAACCTAAAGAAAGAGAGTGAGAGTGAGAGTGAGAGCTGGGGAACGTGAAGAAAGGAAGAGAAGGAGAGCTAGGTTTGATCCAAGGTTGAGGTAAGAATGCTTATATCTTATGATTTAAGCTTCATAAATCCTCCATGGTCTCTTTTCCTCATCTCCCTACCATTATTTTCCATGGTGCTCAGCTAAACCACGAGCTGGTAGAGGAGAGAGAGAAAATGTGTAAAGAGAGAAAGTTGAAAAAAATCAAGAGGTAACTTCCTAAAATTGTTCCTCTTGCTTGATTAAGGTTAATGGAGTTGTTTTAGGCTTGATTATGGTTCATTTGATGTGAGATAATTAAGAAAAACCAAAGTGAACAAAATATGGAAATGCCTTTAAATCAAGTCCAATGATTGCCTAATCAATTAATATTGTGAGGATAAGTAGAAAGAGGACGATTAGGGTAAAGAAAATGGGAATCCGACACAACTTTTCTGGGAATTTATTTTTCCTTCATTGTGTTGGACTGAGAAAATGAGTGGGAATTTTCCCAATTTGATACTTCCATTAGATTCAGGAGGCCAAATTGTGTAAGGTTTATGTTGACCCCGAAGTGAGAAGAGGATCAGATAGGGAAATGACCAATTTGCCCTTTGTAAGCCTTATTTGAGGTCTGTCAAGGGTATTTTCATCATTTGGGATTGAATTTGGTCAATTCGAGGTCAGAAATAAATTCTACATGCGAAAATATGTAGGAATAGCCTAAATCATGATTATGACAAAATTGCTGATAATAAGGACCTAAGGGGTATTTTGTTAATTTTGCACCAATAGGCTAAATTTACCAATAAAATGAGTTTGGAAAGGTATATGGATGAGTGATAACTCATTTATGATGTTTGGCAATTTCAGGATTTGACAACCAATTTGGCCTCAGTAGCTGTTGCTCGAGCTTGAATCAAGGGGAAAAGTTGCATAAAGTAGCAACCAGGTAGTAACCGTCTTCATATAACATGGCATGCATATGTATTGTTTGTTATCATCATTAAAATGTCTAACATGTTTAGATTGAGCGGAGTGAACATTCGAGGCCTATCGAAGGTCAGGTTGACACTCAGGCGAAATGTTCATAATTGCACGAGTAGGACCCGGGGCCTATCTTTGCATAGGTACCCCTCGGGGCCAAGAGAACCTATCAAGCATGATGTCAGTTATGAAGTCGCATTGTATACGTTGTGCACAGGCGCCCTTCGGGGCTAAGAACCCATCTAGCGTGAAGTCAGTTTATGAATTGCATGATTGCACTGAATAATGTTTGATGATTTTGTTGATGATTGTGTGAGTAAAGCATGCTTATGTATGTTATCTTATATGCTTGATTGCGTTACTACTGAGATTCCCATAAATCTCATCCTTTTTTCCCCAAACACAAATCTCCAGTACTGGGAGGAAGCTCGCGGGGCAAGGAGAAGGTAAAGGATGATGAGTCGAGGCCGAGAAGTGGATAAGCTTAGTGTAGGTTGTCTAGTCTTTGTTTTGTAATTTGAAAATTATATGAGATTTTGGGTTGTATATGAGAAAGAGATCAGATGATGTATATGAGGTTTTGTGTCTAATGAATTGTGCATGTATGTAAATCTTTGTACCGTAGAGGTATTGCTCGCACTCTGATAATTATATTCGGTAAGTATTAGCTATTGAGTACTCTACCATAGTGTTGGGAAATAAGGTATCACATTTTTAGTATCAGAGCAATGGTTCTGGCATTAATAGTCATTACAAGAAGTCCTCTCCTTGGATTTAAGAAAATTTGCACATTCATTAGAATTTTCATCATTAAGGGGTTATGATGAGTAAGAACATGAGCAAGAGGTGTAGTAGAAATGTTGAAGGAGTGGAAGAAGTGATGGAGTTGATTTGAGGATTGTGAGGAAGTTTGAGAAGATTTAGAAGTTGTTTTATATGGGAAAACGGCTGAAGAACTCGAGTTTAGCAGGTCAAACTTAAGTGTGTTTCAGCCGAGAACTCAAGTTTTTCAATGAGAACTTGAGTACAAGAGGAATTTTCCCACAAATTAGGTGTTTTCGGACAGAAACTTACGAGAGTTCAAAAGTGAACTTGAGTGAGCAGGCCTGAGAACTCGAGTGCTAGGAATAGGACTCGAGTGCATGGCAATTTCTGCTGAGTGTGGAACTCTCTAGGGAAAACTTCCAAGCTGGAACTCACGTGACTCGAGTATTGTGAAGGCTATGAACTCGAGTCTATAATTGTGAACTCAAGTTCATGTCTTCCGTTCGCACCCTCAAGACTTTCTAGAAGAAACTCGCGTAGGGTGAACTTGCGGAACTAGAGTGCACTCTCAGGGAGAACTTGAGTGTTGTATGGTGAACTTGAGTGCGAGTCTGTTGTTCCAAGTGTTGGAGTTTCTCGGGTGAAAACTTCCAGGCCATGACTCCCGAGGCTCGAGTATGGTGGAGCCAGCAAACTCGAGTTCATGCCTATGGTTTTGAGTATTGAAGTTTCTCTGGAAGAAACTTGATCCTCCAAACTAGCTGGACTCGAGTGTAACATTTCACCAGAACTCGAGTGCTGACCTATAGACTCGAGTACAGGTGAACTCGAGTACGCCGTGGTGAACTCGAGTATGAGTTTTCATGCCATATTGAAAATTTTGAAAAATTAACTAAGTCCTGGTGAAGAAACTCGCAGAACTCGAGTGTGTTGGGAAAAATCGAGTACGAAACCAAAAAATTGAGTTTTTGAAAATAAACTCGAGTGCAATGGTGAAGAATCAGTTGGGTTTCAACAGTAAGCCAACTAAACTCGAGTGTAAGTTGCAGGACCCGAGTTACTGGCCAGAACTCAAGTCCATGCATCCAAACTTAAGTGCAGTGGTGATTCTCCAACATTTTTGCATGAGCCTTTGTGTGATATTTCTTTAGAAATTTTGACACATTGTACTATATTTAATGCAATTATTTTCTTACAAACCATGGACCCACATATGGTAGAGTATAGGGGAGCCGGTGTAACAAGTGTAAGGCAAACAGCTCGTAAGAGCATACGAGCTCCTGTGGTGATCAAGAAGGAAGATGAGTCAACCAGTAAGAAACAGAGAAGTAGATCACCCTCACTTTCTTCTGTCAATCAAGTTCCTCCGGAAGAGAAAATCCCAGAAGGTAGAGTTGGTGTGATCCTCGATAGAGGAGGATATGGACTAAGGATAGCGTGAACTCGTAGGAAGAGCGTCAAGTGGCTAGTATATTTTGGCCCTATTGCTAAAGATGAAGTCACAGTGGTTGATAAAGATGATATAGACTCAGAGGATAGTTTCCAACATCCAGACTCAGCGGTGGAGTTAAATGCTCCAGTGGAGAAGTTGATCTTTGATCCACATTGGAATGATAAGTTATGGGAGTAGTTGAAGGACCTTTATGTATCAGCTTTCATGAAATTCTTCACTCCCACAATGCAGTATACATCATTCTTGGAGTCAGTACAAAAGCTATATGAGCAAAGAGAGGAGTTAGAGCTAATGATAGACAATGATGTTTGGATTCGAACCACATTAACCTATCTTCCTGATTTCACTTCTTGGATCAAGAAAAAGAATGAGATTGTAATTATGGGTCCCTTTGAGTTTTTACCTTTCATAGAGTATATGATTATGTATGTGGTGATTAATATGCATAAAGAGTAAAAGATGAGAGTATGCTCAGTAAGGTAGTATGGGCTTATTTTGATGTAAATGTTAAGCCGCTTATTGTACATATGACTAAGTATGTTGAAGAGCATATTTTCTTTTGATATAAATACCAAGTTGTTTAAGCATGTTGGTATATGAGATTTAGAAAGTTGTATGTACACATAAGTGTTATTATGATATTGACATGGTGTTCCTCCTGATAGTAAAATGGAACAATGGGACGAAGTAGACCAAGGAAGAATGTTCCTCAAAATCCTGAACCAGAAAATATTCCATAGTTAAATCTGATGCAACAAGTTTTCACAATGCTGGCTCAACAGTAGAATATGATCCAAGACTTGCGAGGAGAAGTCTGGGAGTTAAGTGAAAAATGAAATATAGATAAGGCACCCCCTGAAGGGAATAATCCGTAAGGGAATCCCCCTGATAGAAATCAACCTGAAGGGAACCAATCAGAAAGGGATATAAATGAGGAACAATCATCTAGTGATGAGCCACTGCAGTCACATGAAGCAAATACGAGTGTTCCTATTGTTTAAGAACCAGATGAGAACATAGTCTAATACCGGATGCCTAAGTTTATCATGTACCAGCCTGAGGCATTCCAGGGCAGGTTTAACCCGCAAGCTGCAGAGAATTGGATCAACCATCTTGAGAAGATTTTTGCGGTACTCGGATGCCAGACAGAAATGAGAGCCAAGATGGCCATCTATAAGCTAGTAGACAATGCCAATGATTGGTAGAAGAATATAGTGTTACTGTTGCGTGCTCGAAATATTCCTCTGACCTGGGAATTATTCCAAGAAAATTTTTACGAGAAGTATTTTCCAAGGTCGGTGAGGATTGAGAAAGAAAAAGAATTTTTGGCTATCCATCAGGGCGATAACGAGACTTTTGATTCATACTTGTCTCAGTTTATCTGAATATCTCGTTACTCTACATATTTGAATCTTAAGCATGATGAAACATGGAGCTCAGATATGCTCATTGGAGGGTTCAAGCCTAAGATGGAAGAGAAGTTAGTTTTCCAGCAATTCATAAAGTTTAATAAGGATGTGAAAGCATACCGATTTACGGAAGGAAATCTAAATAGGGTATAGATTAACAAGAATATGAGCCAGAGAGGTGGATCCAGTCACAGAGAAACCTCACAGAAATGAAAAGGTCAGGGTTTTCCATAAAGAGGAGGCAATAAAAGGCCCTTTTGGACGTCAAAAACCCCCCAACATCTCAGATGTGTGCTCGATGTGGGAAGTCCCATCTAGGGAAAGGGTTCAATGTTCCTACAAGCCAAGTGATCTAATATGCCTATTAGAGGCCAAGCCATTTGGCAATAAACTATCCTCAACGAACAGCACTATGACCTGCTGAGCCAAGACAGTAAAGTCAGGGATGAGTATTTGCCTTGACTCGAGAAGAAGCAAGAAAGTCCCCAGAGTTAGTTCAAGGTAAAGTTATTCTTAATGGTAGTGTATTGCAAGTATTATATGATTCAGGTGCTAGTCATTCTTTTATTGCTTATGACTGTGTTAAGGCCTAGGATTACATGTGCATCAACTACCATTCGATTTGATTGTATCTACACCGATGGGTATTAAAACCTTGACTGCTGATATTTGTTTGAACTGTGTTGTAAATGTCAAGGGATATGAGTCTACGGTAGATTTAATCTGTTTGTCACTCCAAAGACTAGAAGTCATATTAGGTTTCAACTGGCTGACAGCCAATAATGTATTGGTAGATTGTGGAAATAAGAGGATTATATATCCTACTCAGCAAGAGTCTTGCCACAGAGATGTCAGTCTGAATTTCCTCTCTTTGGTAGAAGCTACAAAATATCTTAAAAGAAGATGTCAGGGATATATCGTGTTCTTTTCCTTGCAAGTGAATACGGAAATGGCATTGAAAGACATCCCATTGAAAGAGAAGTGGAATTTGCAATCGAGATCATGCCTGGAGCCAAATCTATATCTAAAGCTCCATATCAAATGACTCCAAATGAGATGGCCGAATTGAAGAAGCAAATTGAAGAATTGCTTGAGAAAGGGTTTATATGACCCAGTGTGTCACCGTGGGGATCTCCAGTATTATTTGTCAAGAAGAAAGACAGAACTCTGCGATTATGTATTGATTACAGAGAATTGAATAAAGTAACCGTCAAGAACAAGTACCCACTTCCTCATATTGACGACCTTCTAAATCAACTCTCTAGAGCGAGTGTATTCTCGAAGATTGATCTGAGGTCAAGGTATCATCAGCTGCGAGTAAAGACAGAGGACATACCAAAGACTGCTTTTCAAACTCGGTAAGGACATTATGAATTTTTAGTGATGCCTTTTGGAGTAACTAATGCACCAGCAGTGTTTATGGACTACATGAATTGTATCTTTCATCAATACTTAGATCAGTTCGTGGTAGTCTTTATCGACGACATTCTAATATACTCTAAGAGTAGAGAGGAGCATGAGGAGCATTTGAGAATTGTGCTTGGTATTTTGAGTGAGAAGCAACTCTATGTGAAGTTGAGCAAATGTGAGCTTTGACTGTCAGAAGTTAAATTTCTGGGCCATGTGATCTCATAAGAAGGGGTTTCAGTAGATCCCAGTAAAGTGGAAGCAGTATTAGATTAGAAGAGGTCAAAGACTGCTGCTGAGATACGCAGTTTTCTGGGTCTTGCAGGCTATTACCAGAGATTTATTCAAGATTTCTCCCGGATTGCCTTACCGTTGACCAAGCTCACGCGGAAAGATCAATTGTTTAAGTGGGACGAATGTTGTGAAAGGAGCTTCATGAAGCTGAATAAGAGGTTGACATCTGCACCAGTGTTGATTATCCTTGATCCTGAGGAGACTTATGTAGTCTACAGTGATGCTAGTAAGCAGGGACTAGTTTATGTCGTGATGCAACAGGGAAGAGTGGTGGTCTATGCCTCTCGACAGCTGAAGCCTCATGAATTGAATTATCCCATACATAATCTTGAGCTGGCAACAATTGTGTTTGCATTGAAAATTTAGTGGTACTACCTATATGGAGTAACTGTTGAACTATACTGCGACCACAAGAGTCTAAGATATTCATATGATTAGAAAGAGCTCAACATGAGACAACGCCAGTGGATAGAGTTGCTGAAAGATTACAACCTGGAGATTAAGTATTACCCAGGTAAAGCTAATATTGTGGCTGATGCTCTTAGTCAAAAAATGGTGCTGATGGTAGCTATGATGATACGAGAAAGGAAATTGATAAAAGATTTCAGAGATCTAAATCTGTCAAATCAGATCCTCTGTGCTGGCTATAGCATTAGCCGAGTCGAGAATGATTTGAAAGCTGAAATTGCGGAAGCTCAGATGCAAGATGAGTGAGCAAAGTCAATCAAAGTAATGATTGAACGAGGAGAGACTCGAGATTTTGATCTGTCGCCTGGTGGATTAATTTAGTACAAGCAAAGAACTTACGTTCCACAGAGGGATGATCTGAGGAAGAAGATTCTCGACAATGCACATAAGAGTCGCTACACTCTGCATCCAGGAATGGTAAAGATGTACCATGATTTAAAAGCGATATGCTGGTGGCCTGGGATGAAAAAGGATATAACAGAATATGTGGCCTGATGCCTTACCTGTCAAAAAGTAAAGATTAAACACTAGAGGCCACCGGGATTACTTCAAAGTCCCAAAATTCCAGAATGGAAATGGGAGAGCGTGACCATGGACTTGGTGGTGGGATTACCCAAAATTCGGAATCATGATGCAATTTGGGTTATCATTGATCGTTTTATTAAGTTAATGCACTTCATCCTGATCAGTGCTAGCTATTATCCTGATAAGCTGGCAGAAATTTATGTGAAGGAGATTGAGACTCCATGGGACACCGAAGAGTATAATCTCTAACAAAGATCCTCGGTTTACATCCAAATTCTGGAGATCTCTGCATGATGCTTTGGGCACTCAGTTGAATTTCAGTATGGCCTATCATCCACAAACGAATGGACAGTCAGAGAGAACCATACAGATACTGGAAGATATGCTGAGAGCAAGTGTAATGGATTTCAAAGGAAGTTGGGATTAATACCTTCATCTTGTAGAGTTTGCTTATAACAACAGCTATTATGCGAGCATTCAAATGGCTCCGTATGAAGTATTATATGAGAGGAAGAGTCAATCCCCTCTTTCCTGGACAGAATTGTCAGAAAGAAGATTATATGGGCCGAATATAGTCGATCAGATGACTGAGCAGATCAAAATTATCAAGCAAAGATTGCTTGCAGCCCAAAGTTGGCAGAAAAGTTATGCCGACAAACGGAGAAGACCGTTGGAATTCCAGGTAGGTAATCATGTATTTCTGAAAATATCACCTGTTACTGGTATTAGAAGAGCATTGAAAAGAAAGAAGCTAAGTCCTCGCTACATTGGGCTATTTGAGATATTAGCAAGAGTTGGGCCTGTAGCGTACAAGATTACTCTACCCCCAAATTTGAGTAGATTACTTGATGTGTTTCATGTTTCCCAGTTGAAGAAGTATCAACCGGACCCACAACACATTATTGAATATGAAGATCTGGATATGCAAAATGACCTCACATATGAGGCTAAGCCAGAACAGATCATTGACAGACAAGAAAGGCGGCTCAGACATCGAAGTATACCATTTGTGGAAATAATCTGGAAAGGATTATTGCCAAGGGAGGCGACTTGGGAAGCAGAAGAGGACATGCAAAAGCGTTACCTGGGATTTATGCCCAAGTGGTATAGTAAATTTCGAGGACGAAATTTATTAAACAGGGAGAGAACTGTAATACCCCATTTTTTACCAATACACTTATGTGTGTGTTTGATGTATATTTAATAGAATGAAATGGTGAAAAATCATGTGAATGAATTTATGTGAATTTATGAAAAATATTTCAATCGCCGGTTACGCGTAAATTGGCCGAATAAGGGTATAAGAGATCGGTAAAGGCCCAATATGGTAACCAAAATTCACAAAATTTAATGATATGATTAATGGCCTCATTTAAGTGTCAAAATAGGGTTGAGCGAAGAAATGGGCAAAAAATGATTTATTGTGATGGCAACTGGGTTAAGAGTCGTCGCTAGTTAGGGAACCTCAGATGAACAAATTAGATTTTTCTTACACTTGTATCATTTGGCCGTAAACTCAAGTGTGTGTTTTCTACCATCAGAAAAATCACATTAATAGCCAATAACCCTAATCCTAAATTGGGCCTAAAACTAACTTACGGGCCACACTCAGAATATTTTAATTAATTACCTAATTAATAATAACTAATAATAATTATAATATATTAATATATCTAACATTCTCCCACTTGGCCCGTAACTATATGTCACTTGCCTTGTCCAGATTAATTAAGGCTATGCTGCAAGAATCATGGCGATAAGTCCCCTTAGTCGAGTATTATCTTCCATGTATTATGTAGCAGCACCCTTACTTAATGGGTCAAAACTTAATGAATAAACCTTAAATGTTTATTCTTCCAACTTGAATGTTTGTCAATCTCGATAACTATGTATCAATATGAGATAACGAACTTTAACTTAAATTTCATCATTTGACAATACCTTATTCAGACCACTTAATGTGATCCAACTCATAAATAAGGTGTTTGATCTTTTAATGTCTCTAAATGCATGCAATTCATTCAAGGATCAATACTTTATGTGTTTATGACCTATTGACTTTATGGTCATACTACACCCTCAATGGGTTTAAATTAATATAAAACCACATGATGAAATTCTTTAACTAGTAATCTTATGACTTGCCTCGAAAAATGATTAGGTTAAGCAATTCATGGTAGAACTAAGCAATCAGTGACTACTTAGCAATCTTGTATTCCTCCATGTTGTGTTTTGTTTAGTAAATGTAAAGATGCATCATAACATTAACTATTTTATAGTTAAAACATTATAAGAAACTAAACAAAGCTAATCATTTTCCTATATGTAGAGCATGAGGCTTAATGTACATTTTGCAATGTACTTCATGACTTGCAGCTTTTCAATTATTATTTAAGCAAGAATATGTTTGATAATCCTCCTGAAATTCCCTTCTAATGGCATTGCCTATTTGTGAGTACATTCAAGCAAGCCTACACCTGGGAAATTAAGTTAGAAGGAATTTAATAACATATATTAGAGACATATGGACAATCTAATTGTATTTTCATAGCAATTATCATCTATTCATAAATGTTCAAATACTTGTGATCGTAGGTTATTTATGATGTTCTCAAGTGTTTTGAGAACAATCCCTTTACGTATTCTGGAAGAATACTATATTTATCCTAGTCATATCACAAACTTGAATAATAGTGATTTTGTTATGTGCAACACCTTATGTCAAAATTCACAAGTAATAAGTGATCATCATTTTGTTCAATATAGAGGATTCAACTCCCACTAATTTAGTGATACAAATAAGACTATGATACTTTCAACTTTATCATGTATATGATTGCATCATAACACATTTATAACTAATATGAGACATGCTTGTAAAGACGATTTCTCAGTTTCGCTAACTAAATTCTTCTCATAGTTTTTGTGACCCTTTCTTTTAATTCACATATACCTCTCCTTATTACTATAATGGAAAGATGCCAATGGAGTTTAGGATTACTCTCATTGTTTATACTCTAGCCAAACTACTTAAAATACATGATGTATAGTTGGTAACAATTGCCAAATTTAAATTGTCATTGGTCTCAACCCAATCTTTTGACAGATTGAAGTTATATAATAAGAGCATCATCTATCAATTTGAAGTACCCCTTGTTTGTTTTAGGATTCTTTTCCTAATAATTGATAGATTCCTTAATGTTGATGCTTCCTATTTCAAGCTTGATCAATTGAGAATTTCATAACCTCATAATGTTTCACATTTACCTCAACGAGAAGAGTATAATATAAAACCAATGTTCCATCATAATTAAAGGTTACAATCTGTTATGTGTGATCATCCTGAATGAATTTGATTACTCCCACTAATCATGTCATTTCTTAATAATTATGCATTTCAAAATTGCTACACAACTTCTGAAATGACATGGACAACTTAATAGAATTCCTAAGATCTCTCTGTATCTTCACCAAAATGTGCATTCTTAGTCCTTAGAATGTTTTCCTTTCACACTTTTCCATTTATAAGACAATTTTATATAAACTGAACTTTCCACTTTCATATTTTAAAAGATTTTACACACAATTTTTTTGGAAACTTATCTAAAATATATAATTATCTTGAGAACATTCCTTAAGACGAAAACATATAGGCCAAGTTACCATCTTCTGTCATGTACCCACCATGTCATTCATCTCTTCTAGTTGACTTCACTATATTAATCTGTTCACCAAATTAAATTACCCACTTTTGCTTTATATTCTCTAAAAGTTTCAAAAGACGTCGCTTAATTATAAATTAAAGTAAGTAGTATGTAAGTATTGTGAAGAGTCAACTGTAATAAGGATTAAGCATTTCATTTGTTAGAACAAAAAAATGGCAACTACTGCCTCCAATCAAACCTCTAATTATAAACAGATTAAACTTTATATGTCTATTTCTTTATGGCTTTTGGGTTGGTAGCTTGATAGTTCTCATTTAAAATCTCATGATCTTCCTAAAGGAAGCAAAACTAATATATACCTATTTCCAATGAATACTAATATCCTTACATGTATTCATGAAAATGAGTAATGACTCATGAGATACTAAATTGAGGATCTATCCCACCCAGATCAATGGAAACATTTTACTCTATTACAGAGAATCACTTCATAGTCAACAAAACAATGCAATAACATTTATGAAAATTTCCAAATCTGTCCTTCGGCCTATCAACAAACATTGACTTTGTTTCATTCTTTACGTTCTTTATAATAACTGGTTCTTAATTGAGATTAGTTTATTGAGACAATAATGTTGTCTCATTTCTCATGCTAGTATTATAAACACTAGAACTTTTCTTAATGTCAATTTTATCCTAATGCTAGTATTATCCTTATAGGCTTAATTGTCTCTAATAAATTATATCAAACTAAATAATTGAATAGATAGCAATCATGCTGCAAAGTCAAAATAAAGGTAAATCATGCTTACAAAGTTTACTATAAGAGGCAAGTAACCATCGCATATAAGTGTATGTTTACCAATGTAAATCATACAATTACAAATTCATATCACTAAAGTCTACATGTGGGCAAAGACATTAACATAGCATGAATTTACCTCGAATTGGTGAAACTGGAACGTAGTTATATTCCCTAATACAAGTGGGCTGCTTAGAAAATATAAAGCCTTTCCATTCCACCCTAATTAAAACTATGATTATAATTATCTACCTATGGGCAAAGATTAATTATAACCATACATTTAATTACAATTGATGTCTTGAATCTTTATATGACATATTTTGTTCATTGGAACAACATTAGAATAAAATAAAGCATATGTACCTAGTAAGGATGCTGTGGCTACTCCTTGATTCTGCATACTCATCATAAAGACATAACACCATTTGTGTATACTAATTGTATATATGATCTTAATTTGATATGCTAAAACCTTATATGATTAAATATACATACAACATGTGCATAAGGATGTTGTAGCTATTCCTTAAACAAAATATGCATGCTAATCATTAATATCAAATATGTACAATTTAAATACCACATATATATACATAATGTCGATGGGAATCCTAATTAATTAATTTAATCAACTAAATCATGAATGTGAGTAAAATAATATTTACTCACCTTCAAAAGATTGATATTCCAAAATCCATATGTGATTATTTTGCATGTTGCAAAAAGGCGCTATAGTTACCACTCTAGTATCCAAGTGAATCATAGTATCAATCATGTGCATTTAAATTCCGTATATGCACAACTTCATGAAGGACTTAACTAATTAATTTAATCAACATAAATGATTAAATACAATCCTCCCACTTTGATTAAATTAATATTACCCATCGAATAGAGTTGATATTTTAAGACACATAAGCGATTGTTCGCACATGCAATAGAGGATGCTGTGGATATTATTCAAGATGCATGTTAATCACAAATACCAACCTTGTGCATTTAAATTTCAAATACGCACAAATATTTAGTGAGAATTGAATTGATTAATTTAATCAATAAAATGTCATTAAATAATCATCTTAGACAAATTCTGCCACTATTTTTTGTATTCAAAATAAATCTAATACATGCATATCTTAATGGAGAGATTAATTAATCAATTTGATCAATAAAGGCCCTTAAATAATTAATTAGAAAACTCTCTCACTGTTTTATGTATCCAAACAATTATTTAAAGACTTAATTTTGGAACCTTTAGACTTAAATTTTTACAAAGTTTAAAGAGTTGGATAATTGTCTAAAATTGATTTTCCATATTTTTAGGCAATTAAATAACTCATAAAATAGCGTTTCCAAATTTTCCAGAATATGGAAAAGGCCAAAATTAACTTTTCTTGATTTAAAAAATTTAATGTGATACAGGGAAATATTATTCGCATAAAACAGTATGTCAATTTATAAACAGTGAGCAAAAAATTTTATTTAGCCCAAAATTGTGTTTCTGGAAATTCGAAAGATTTCAAAATGCCAGAAAATGAATTAATTAAACAAACCCAGTTTAAGCTTCATTATGTCCAAAAAAAAATTTAAGACCCAAAATCCAATTAAGTATTTCAGCCCAGGAGGATTTCAAAAGCAGGAAAATGAATCTTTTTGTAAGTCCAGAAACAATTTCAACCCAGATATGCATTCAAATAAAACAAAACCAGAAAATGAGCCCAAAACTTCAATGGCCCAGTTGAAATAAAATAATATTTAAATAAAACAAAAAAGCCCAAATAAATTGAGCTTAATATGTGTCAGCCCACGTTGTTGAATTAATGAAACGATGTGCTTCATTATGGGCTAAAACGACATTGTTGTACATAATAGTTAAGATGCATTCGAGAGGCATAAAAATGACGTGTCGTTTTGACCAATGGTGAAAATGCATGCCAACTGCGGGTTAACCTACCTGACCCGCATCCCCAATTCAACCTGATTGAGAAGCTTGTTGCAGTCGTCCTACCTGCAATGTCAGACGACCTTTCTCCAGCGATTTCATGCATGTTTTCCAGTGAGATTAACAGCGATAATGACAACAAGATTTTAATCAAAACAAAAATCTGGGCAATAATATTAATCTCATATATAATCACAAAATCAAAATGAAATCATTCGAATGGAAGCAAACCAGCGGTTTTAATGGCGAATCAAAGATTCTCGATAATCACAGTGAAGTAGCAACGAAGTAGAGACCGAACAATAATTTCCCAAATGATCACAAAACAAAAATGAACAGTCACAATTCAGAATATATTATATGCAATCTTGGGGCTCTTCAAAATTTTCAATGAAGAAAATGACGATCTCATCCAAAAAAAAAAGATTGTTCTTCTCCCGTCCATTAGCCTGAACACCCAAATCTCAAATCAAAAAATTAACAATATTCGATAAAAGGCATCAAAAGAAAAATTTTAGTAAATCTTCACTTGAATTGTCAAATAATGGCAGAAAAAAAAACTAAAGGCATATAATAAACAAATTATTTGTAATAAATTAGAAATCCCATTGAATTAATTTTCAGCAATAATATAATTCACCTACTTAATAAATTCGATCTCCAATATAAGCGATGGAACCCATGTAAAATTACTATGGTATAATAATTAATTTCATGTTTAGGTATAATAATTAATTTCATGATTAGATCATCCCTGACTAAAGAGTAGAAGGTAGAGGATCAGAGAACCTGGCTCTGATACCACATGTAGAACAAAATTCATGAATTTCTAAATAAATCATAAATTAGAGTACATGAATTTTCCTATAATAATTAGCAGAAGACTTATAGAAAATACCTCTCGCCATTGCTAGCCTTTGATCAGATAGAAAACTCACGAATCCTGATGAAAGAGAGCTGTCATAGCAATAGGTAGAGATGGAAGGTAGATTGTCAGGTCTCTTTCTGACAGGCTGTTGGGCACAACGATGACAACTGGGTTAAGAGCCGTCGCCAGTCAAGGAACCTCAGATGAGCATATTAGGTTTTTCTTATACTCGTCTCATTTGGTCGTAAACTCAAGTGTGTGTTTTCCACCATCAAAAAAATCACATTAATAGCCAATAACCCTAATCCTGAATTGGACCTAAATCTGACTTACGAGCCATACTCATAATATTTTAATTAATTACCTAATTAATAATAACTAATAATAATTATAATATATTAAAATATCTAACAGAATAAGGAGGCTAGAGATCACAGGAGGGACGTGAGATCACCGGAAATCGCAGAGGGAGAGAGGCGAGGTCATTGGAGATGGCGGAGGGTGGGAAATGGAGGCTGCGGAGGTTGAAGAATATGGAATCGAGGTATAATGAAAAGAGCAAAGTTGGCAATATATTAACTAAGCGTTTAAAATTTGAGTCTTTTTTTAAAAAAAAATATAAATCATCTATTCACCTTATCAAACCATATTAATGAAATTTTTTCATGTTATATTACTTAGTTATTGCACGATATCAGTAAAGTAACAAAGTTAGTAACACATTAGTAAAATTAACAGTGTTTACTTTGAGTTATAAACAAAATAAATTTGAAAGATTAGAATCATGACACAAATAATTTCCATGTCCTTGAGGCCACCTAGGCATGGATTATGTGATGAAGACAAACTCAATCAAGGCCTATAAATAGTTATCGTTGGGGGCAATCCCTTCCACATCAAACCATACCGTGAGTGATCATCATGGAAACCCCATTCCCCTCCTGTAGCTATATTGCTAATCTGTTGCTTCTATGCTTCCTAATATTTGCACTCTTGCTCCCCAAATGCACGTTCACTTTGAGGGTGCAATGCAACGGAAAAGACCGTCACCTTCTCTTAAACTTCAAACACACTCTTGTTGATCCATCAGCCATCCTCTCTGATTGGACCAATGATCAAGATTGCTGTGAATGGACTAGAGTTCAGTGCGACAACACCACCGGTATAGTCGTTAAGCTTAGTCTCCCTTATTCTGCAGAATCCACCCCTGATGATTATGAAGATGAGAAATCATACCATCTAACAGGTGATCTCAACCTATCTTTGCTTCAACTTGAGTTTCTAAATCTCCTCGATTTGAGCAATAATGATTTCCATGCTATTGTTCAAAAAGGTCATGAGGATGTGATAAATTGTAATAACATGTCTGTTGTAATCATCCTCATTCATGTCAAAATTCTTCCAATCTCCATTATCTTGATTTGACTTACAACTCGAATCTTTATGTCGATAATATTTACTGGCTTTCTCGTGTTTCCTACCTGAAACATCTTTTCCTCCGTGAGATTGATTTTCAAACAGATATAGAGTGGCTCCAATTAGCAGCTCTCCTTCCTTCACTTGTAAAGTTATCCTTAAGTGGTTGTTCCCTTGTAAACATCAATCCATCTCTCCCGTTTGTCAATTTTACTTCACTTGAATTTCTTGGTCTTGATTTTAATGCTTTTGGCACTCAGTTCTTGCCTTATTAGTTATTTAATCTTAGTCACCTCAGATTTCTCAACTTGAGCTATAATCACTTTCAAGGTCAACTCCCAAAGAGTTTATTGAATCTTAGAAAAATAGAAACATTGTATTTGAGTGACAATAAACTCAGTGGAATGATTTCAGATTGGCTTGGCCAACTTGAACATCTAAAAGAACTTATTGTCTATGGAAACATATTTTCTGGTCCTATTCCTTCAACTTTGGGAAATCTGTCATCCTTGGTGACCTTCATAGTCAGGTCAAATCACTTGAGTGGTACCCTTCCTATGAGTCTTGGAAATCTGTCATCCTTGACAGCCTTAGATATCAGCTCAAACTTCTTGAATGGTAGCCTTCCAGAAAGTCTTGGACAACTATTGACAGGGCATATGACCCAGAGAATTTTTGTTAATCTCTCGAATTTGGTATACCTTTCCATGGGATCTCCGGGCTTAATCTTGGCCTTTCATTCTCTTTGGGTTCCTCCATTTCAACTTGAAGAACTTTTTTTGACAAACATGATGGGCCCTAAACTTCCTCCATGGTTGTGTAAACAAATGTCTCTTACAATTTTAGGAATTTCCAACTCAAGAATTTCATTTGAATCTAAAGACAGGTTTTAGTACTTTGCAACCCAGGTGGAAATTCTACAATTATACGATAACTGGGTTAATGGGAACATGTCAAACATGTTACAAAACAATAGAAAGATAATTTTAGATTCAAATAAACTCAAAAGTGGCCTCCCTCGATTATCACCAAATGTTGTGTTTTTCAGTGCAAGAGGCAACTCCTTTCAAGTATCCCTTTCTCCACTTCTGTGTCAAAAAATAAATGGGAGAAGCCAATTAAGGTATATAGACTTATTCAATAATTTTTTATTTGGAGGATTGATAGATTGTTGGATGAATTGGAAGTCATTGGTCAATGTTAAGCTCGGCAACAATAATCTAACAGGAACAATTCCTCCATCATTGGGTTTTTCGTCTAACCTTACAATTTTGCAGCTTCACAAAAATAGCTTATTCGGACAGATACCTTTGTCACTGAAAAATTGTCAAAATCTACAGATTCTTGATCTAGAGGAAAATAAACTTTCGGGATCTATACCAAATTGGTTAGGGCACAATGTAAAGGTTCTCCTCCTAAGATCTAATCAACTCAGTGGAACTATTCCATTACAAATATGCCAATTGGCCTCTCTTATAATATTGGATCTTGCAGACAACAAAATATCAGGTTCAATACCTATATGCCTACATAATATGACGGCCATGGCTTTTCCTCTATCTTCAAGTACTAGCATGCCCGCCTTTTGCATGACAATTCTAAATACTACTAATGTATTTGTAGACACTGTCATGTTGCATACAAAAGGCCAAGGATTGATGTACCAAAGAACAGTCAACTGCAATTGGTACGTGCTATTGATCTGTCAAGTAATAGTATGTCTGGAACGATACCTCCAGAGTTATTTAGCCTCACTGAATTGCAATTTTTGAACTTATCTCATAATCAGTTTGAAGGGAACATATCGAAAGAGATTGGCAACTTGAAAAAATTAAAGTCTCTTGATCTTGCAAGCAATAGACTTTCAGGTGAAATTCCTCCAAGTATGGCTCAATTAACTTTTTTGGGAACCTTGGACCTTTCATTCAACAATTTCTCTGGAATGATCCCATCAGGGACTCAACTTCAAGGGTTTGATGCCCAAAGCTATATTGGAAATCCTGAGCTATGTGGACCTCCACTTCAAAAGAATTGCACAAACAAAGAAGAACCAGAACCCAGTGAAGGACATAAAAGCCAAGATGATTTCTTTGCTTCCTTCTACATGGGGTTGGGGGTTGGATTTGCCACAGCATTTTGGGGAGTCTGTGGTGCCATTTTTTTCAATAGGAATTTCAGACATTCTTACTTCAGATTCCTCCATCACATCAGAGACAAACTTTATGTCATAGTGGTTCTCAGGATGAACCGTTTCCGTTGAAGACCTAGTTGGCATTGTGGTGAGTTAAACAAACTTCTGGTTTAAGTTTTGTCTAATATTTTTTAAAAGTTATATATTTCTCTTTTCTTGTGATATTCTAGAACCGCATATATCTTCTATTCTGATCACAAATATTTACATCACAAAATAACTATGACAATAAGATATACTTTGGATTCTATAATTGTAATTATTTTAAATTTAAATATTATGCAGGTTTTTACTATGCTTGTTTCAGCAAGTCTCCTCCATCCTCAAGTCTTTTAGACTGGGCTTTGTAAGGGAGGACGAAGTGATGCTATTGAAGGCATATTGCAAGTGAAGTGAAGTTTTTAGTTTGTTGTGTTGCTTTGAAGCCGTTTAATATACATAGTTCCATTTTCTGCCTACTATTTGTATCCTTCGTAATGAAATATGTGTACTTAAATAAAGAGGAAAGCATTTCTGTTTAATAAACAAGAGGAAATGGCCTAAAATTTTTATATTTATTTGAAAGGGATGGCAAGGCTGCCATCGTATTCCCATTCCCTGTAACCTTTTCCTGTTTAAAAAGAAAAAAAAAGCGGCGTACTGTTAGAAAGGATGGCGACGGATGTTAAACTTTCCTATCACTTAAGAAAGAGTCTATGAGGAAATAAATATATGATAAAAATTAAATGGCACAAGAGACCTTAAATTATTAACGTGGAAAACCCCTAAACTTAAAGATATATAAAATCCACAGATCATCCATACCAAAGAAAATCATATTCATTATGATTAAAACAAGGTAAAAGAGAGTCTCAACCACATGCACAAATACATGCAATCATTCAGCCAAACAACCAAAACTATAAACTTACAATAGAGAATAAAACAGCTAGAAATACGAGAAAAAAAGTCCTTAACAACGAACACATTTTTTTTCACACCAAGCATCCAAATGAGGATCTAACCGTTGAAAATAATGAACCATATGTTCAAAACCTGCTAACCAAATTTTAACTCTGTCCAACAGTCAATAATGTGCAAATGTCAATTTATTGATACTAACTTGTAACGGTGCATTTTTTCACATATTTGTAACATTATACCTCTCCATTCTCAGCCTATTTGGCCTTGAGGGGTCCATTACCCAAAAACCCAATATGCCTTCTTTTCACTTAAATAAGTGGGACACAATCCTAAATTAAGAAACTCCGAGAGAATATTTTTTCTTACAAACAACTATCAGAAAACTTTCTCTCTTTTTTTTTCATTCTCTCATTATTTTCCTTCTTTCCTATTTACTCTTTCTTTCATTTCCTTTCTTTTCTTCTCATAAAATAGGAAATATATCAAATTGAACTATTTAAACATGGGTTTTTCCCCATATAGGAAGGGAGCCCAAAACCCAACACATACATATGATTCCAATTCAAATAATATATATTTAAAGAGTAAATAAATGCAGATAATTCCTTCCTGAGATGGAGTTTGATTTCAGGGTGATATGAATGTTTTGGGTTTGACTTCTGAATACCTTCGTCAGTTATGATGGCCCATGTAAATAAATTAAATTTTTTAATGTTCAATTAAATTTGAGATGCTTTTAAAAAAGAAAATCAAGAAAAAGCTAGGCACGCTAGTGCAATTTTTTTTTTTACTTTTTTTGATAAACAGTTAGCGCAAAATGTTACTGCAAGTTATGCCAGATGTAACAACTATTTATAGAGGATGGCTGATAATTAAACAATAAGTTAATGCAAGTTGGAAACTTGGAATAATTTTATAATATTTTTTAGTGCAAACAATTGTTCAAGACCTCAGCTTCATAAAGTACCGAACATAGCTTGAAACTAGATTTGAGAAAATAGGTTAAGACTGTTTGGCGGGCTTATTTAGGCCCTGAATTTATAAAGGTCAGGTTTAAGATTTTTACCTCAAATTAAAAATAAAAGTGGGCATAAAATGACAAACCACCTGAACTTGCAAAGGATGTAACCAGGGACATAAGAGATTAAGGCAAAAGTCACAAATTCAACAAAGGACAAACCCGCTGATGCATTAGCCATCTCTAGGAACACGTCTTTGCCGGAAAGAGGGTGGGTGATATGCTTTTCCTATTGTCCCTCATTTTGGAACATTCTCATATGTATTTTTTATAGTTCTTTGGATCATTAGATTCTATATGAAATGAGCGACATTTTGATATCTTATGATAAAAAATGGAGTTTTTCATATAGAATCTAATGATCTAAAGAATAATGAAAATTTATTTAGGAAAATTTTCAAAATAAAGGGGCAGCAAAACAAAACCCCCCCGGTCCTGTCTTTCCCCAGTTGGATTCTCTGTCATAACCTCTTGCAGCAACCATTAATGATCTAGACATTAGAAGATAAGTCAATATCTTCAATACAAACAACCACTTCAGCAGTTTGCAAGCTATATAAGCATCACATTCAGGAAAATATAAGCTTTTCAGACTGCATATTATAGGAAGAAGTGAAGAACATTTAAAATAATGAAAACTCAGAAACTTTCTATTCCTCTAATGCGTCAGTTTCATGCACCTGAAGGCTAAAAAGTTATTCATTTCAATTTGTTTTCAAGGTTACTTTTACTCCTACAAGGAGTAACAGGGCATCATCTACTGTCGTAGTTGCTCATGGACCTGAAAAATAAATTATTACAGACTGCGACAGAGATTATAAATTAAATACCTTTGGACAACTTTGGACGCCTTTCTATTACTGCCTCCCCCGGTTTATATATTGCCCTTTGCTTTCTTAAAGTTGTTTTTATTGCCTTTTCTTTTCTTAAAGTTGTTCGTTCTAATGCTGGTTCAAGTGAAAGACTATATTTTAGCTGAGCACTATGGCCTTTCAGATACAAGTTCTTTACCGGTAAGTTGTTACAAGCTTTGATAAAAGGTTGAATAGAGATTTAGTCTAAGGTTACCTGTTTGGTCGTAAGTTGTTACAAGCTTTGATAAGAGGTTATAAATAGTGTAAGTCGGATCTTAGAGTAACAATGTTAAAATAGATTTACTTGTTCCCTAAGGGTTACCTGATGGGTGGTGGTTGTTCCCAAATCATCACTATGCCCACCTTTTTGTTCTTTACAGTTTCCAGGTTATGAGATACTACATATAAAATAGCTATGATTGAAGGTATTTCATCAAGTCTTCCACTACTACTGCTCTTTCTTATAGAACTATACAATATATTTAGAATCATTATTGTTAGATTATCTTAACATGTGGCATCAAAGCAGGTTTTCGATTAGCCTCAGTCTAGTATTTTCTGTATATTATTATAATTTATTTTTTTGTTTTGAAAAAACAATGTGAGAATAATTTTAAAGGATCGTCTAGTTGTTTTCCATTATTCCATCTTGTTTCAATTTTCTAAGTATTATGTGATGATCTTTGAGCTTTTCATATGTTTTTGATTATATGCTACTGTTCGATATATATATATATATATATATATATATATATATGTGTGTGTGTGTGTGTGTGTGTGTGTGTGTGTGTGTGTGTGTGTGTGTGTGTGTGTGTGTGTCTAGGTTGATTTTGAACTTCGTTTATTGTCTAAAAATCACCGAACATGATTTTGGAATATGAAGAAAATTGATTTTATTGATTGATATAATTGTTAATTCTGTTCATCTATGGTTTCAAAATCTAATGCAAATCTTGTTGGAAGGTCTAAATTTCATGGGTTATGAATAAGAAATAAGTTGGAAGAGAAGAGGGAAAAGGAAGGAGAAAATGGTGTGTGGATAGAAGTTACACATTGGACAAATTAAAAAAAGTAAGAGTGTATATAAGACTCAACTTTACACCTCTAAAATGGGCTCTTGGGCCAATCCATTTTTGTGGAGGAGTGAAGACGTAGGTGAGTCTTGGTCTACCACACGCGTATGCCGCTGCTTGTCCGGTTCAGTCCGCGCGTGTATGAGTTTAAGAAATAATTTTTTTAGTTTTCCGAATAATCCCTGAACTTTTGTTTAAATCCTTTTTACCCCTCCATGATTCTCCCAACAGCGGCTGTAACTGTAACATCCTCCTTAAATTACCTCAAAATTCACCATTTCATCAAAACATTAAGTAATATTATGTAAATAATATATCAATTGCTCTGTCCAAACATTACGTAAACAGCATAACAAGTGCTCCGTCCATAATATGTATTCCAATATGAACAAAATGATAAATATATGTCATGATTGCCCAAAAAGGCTCTTAAGTTTGGCAATATACATTATACTCATAAAACTAAACAAGACATACAATTTGATATCAAATCAAGCCTCGTTTGCTTCCTCCTTGGCACCACCGTTTAGACTTCTGGCTAAAAAATAATAAATTGACGGGATGAGTCATATAGACCCAGTAACCACTTTCATTTTAACAAATATGCAGGGAATGATTACAAGATAGTTAAGCGGGAAATATAAATAATATAAAATATAATCTTTCAAATAAACATTATTATTTCAAAAGAACAAATTAATATGTACTCCCTCAACCATCCTTATAACCTCCTTAACCGCTGACAGAACCCATGGGCTACATCACATAACAGGTTTAGTCTCTTTAACGAAACTACACCAAGCTCACTGATAATGAGGTGTAGCCCGGTCAAAGACTACAGAGCTCATATCAGACCATGGGTTCCCTTTCCGTTGAACATGGAAATGTATCACATGTCCCTTGAACTGACCCTTATCCCGGCCAAAGGAAAAGGATGGTACCAAGGGCCCTGACAATGCCAAAGTCATCCACTTTGTACATAGTGACGGCTATACCACGCGGTATAAAAGAACTAAATCTCCTCCAATCACACCTCATCACATTCAACATCTCAACATCACCATTATCAATAATTTATTTTCATATATATCATAATCAATACTATATATCATCAATCATTTCAAATCATTCAGGCTCACTTAACTAAAATTTACTAAAAATATAATTCACACTATGATTGTATATTTCATATACAAAATACTATAACATATTTATAGCAATTAAAAATACTAACATATGCTTATAATCACATCAACAAGTATACAAGATAAATTGAAAAGTGGTTACCTCAGGGTTCTTGATAACTAGAGAGAATTCAAGTTCAACAAGCCAAATTTACTCTACAATAAATATATAATTACAGGTTAATAAAATTAATAATACTTGCTAACTAAACTAATCCACATAATTAACTCACTTAATTCTTTTTAGAAAAATAAAAATAATTGATTTATTCCTCAATAAAAATTTTCTAACATTTCATTAACTCTATTTTACTCACTAAAATCATTAATGATAGTAAGTATCTAATTACCTTAATATCAATATCCTAGATTAATTAAACTTCTCTTCTAACTTAAATGAGCATAACCTAATTTTTAAATAATATTAACATCTCCACATATATTAAATTCATATCAAACTCTAATTTCTAATATCAAATTAATATATATAATTTTATATAACACAAAAATCTACAAAACTAAACTGATTAGAATTTCAATAATACCTCCAATAACCCAAATAAATTTTTTAATCTAAATTTAATTGGTTAAAAAGTCTAATATAGAATTATTTATATATAAGTTATATATAAAAATTCATTATAAAATCTTATAACCACTAAATAATAAAAGTAAACCTATCAAAATTAACTATAAATGCTCATCTACATTTCAATAGTCTTATATTAACAAAATTCAATTTTTATCTAAATCCTAAATCTTAAAATTTTCTCTAATCAACACAAAATTACTATCATAAGAAAGAGAAAATTATTTAGAACACTTTTCATAAAAGAAGTATCATGATTAGAAGAGAATTTGAGTACCTTATTGATCCCCGAAGAATCAAAAATACTCCTATTAAGACCTGACCGGATGCACTTCCAACACAACACTTCACGCAACTCTCTGCGTGAAGTGTTGAGGAATACCCCCTCTCCTTTATTTTATTTTATTTTTTATATTTTTTTAATACCAATTCTAATATGTTAGGCGCAACGATATATATATTATAAAATATATTATTATATTATAATTTTAATTATAATTTTATTTATTTTTATTTTTTTTAAGTATGTTACAGTAGCAAAACGTTATGACCGAACCAGTGCATATGTTTGCTCCATTCAAGTGTGTCTGTTCGTACAATTCACTAGTTTGCCAGCAAGAGTCACCTTTCGCTTCTGTTTGCTCATTTCTGATATGATTGTTCGCACGAAGCACTAGTTTACCCGTAAGAGTCGAGTCCATCTAATCAATTTCCGCCATCTATAAATAGGACGTGCTAGTGACAAAAAAAGATATCAATCTAAAAATTCTCATCTCTCATATACTGTATAGTATTTTCTGCAATCATCTCATACCCTGTACGATTCTGAAAGTAGTCTCGTTATGTTCGTTCAGGCTTCTGATTGATAATATCATCATTCTAAAGACGTAATCCATTCTATTCTAGGAGACAATTGTTCAAGCACCTTGGGCATCCATATAGAGATAACAAATTGTCTTAAGGAGACAACATACGTTGAGCTCGGATTTTATCAAAGTTCATTATCATTTTTGGCAGTCTCATGATTTTTCTATAGCATACATAACTGTCATGCGTTTATAAATTATGTCATCTTAATTATACAGATTTTTATTGAAATCTCTATATTAAAAGCACTTTCAACAACATATTTTGGTTGCTTTCAAAATACCATGATTTACTATTTTCAATCTTAATCTCTGTAATCCCTTTGATCTGGGTTCTTTCCTTTGAAAACTATTATCAAGTATATCTTTGATTTTAGGTTATTTCCATGATGCCATCACGCCTTCGATCTCTTTGTTGTTAACTTAAATCTAAACTGTTCATATTTTAAATCTTGAATATGTGTTTGATTTTGATGCGTATCTGTTGAGTTACTTTGAACATTGTGTTTAGGGTTGCTTCCCGATGATCACCATTGCCATCCTCATGGTTTTTTGAGGTCCCAAAATCACAATATTTAAAACTGGATTTTAGCTCTCTTTTTGGGTTTGAAAATCAAATATTTGATTTGTTTCTTGGTGAATGGTGACTTCTAGTGAAAATCATTGTAATGTTTATATCGTTTTGTTGTTGAAATCACCGCTTAAGGGTGTGTTTGGAAACAGCTTCTGAGAATAGCTTATAAAGAAAAAGTGAAAAAAAGTGATTTTTGAGAATAGATTATGGAGAATAGATTATGAGAAAAAAGTGATTTTGATAAAATGAGAGTGTTTGGATATTATGATCAGAATAGCTTTTTTTCATGGTCAAATTACTGAAAAGGACATTAACTTTTGTGATAATTACATATAAAAGATAATATTATATTTTATATATTATATAGTAGTAAATTTCATAATAAATACAAAAAATGGCATAAAGTTATCTAAAAAATTTATAATATATATGTATGTATGTATTATAATAAATTGTAAAAAATAATTTATAATAATTAGATATAAAATATTATATTATATTTTAGGTATTATTTAATATAAAATTGAACAATAAATACCAAAAACTCTTTAAATTTGTCCGAAAAAATTATAAATTGTGAAAAAAAAATTAATTGTACATACATATAGAAATATATATATATATATATATATATATATATATATATATATATATATATATATATTAATAAATTGTACATTGAAAGTTCATAATTCAATAGTTAACATCGAAAAATAATATAAGGAGCCGCTCTTTCAATGCAGTTAATACAATCTGTTTTTGCCTTTCTTCTTTAAATTGTATTTCTTTTACTAACAAGTGATATATTAGTCATAACAACATGTATAGAAACCTCAAATTTATCATGAAACAAATACATTAACATTTAATAGTTTGTCAATAATTCAAAACATCAAAATAGATTATGAGAAGAATAGATTATGGGAAAAAAAGCTGCTAGTCATTTTCTTAAAACTACACCGTTTTGGTGTTGTTTTAAGGAGCTGAATTTGTTTTTTTGTCTAAAAAAAATATTATCTAATATTTTGAAATATTTTCTTGGACGTATGTAGTATCAAAAAATATTTTTTAAGTAACATGCAGTATTCTAAAATAATTTTTAGTGCTTTTAACTCTTTAAGATATTTTTTCAGTTGTACTCAATATGTTTGCAGACTGATTGTAATTTTACCCTTAATTTATTTTTTCAGCTTCAAAAATTACTTTAAAATATTAGGTGCTCCTGAAAAAATATTTTAGAGTGGATGACAGTAGGTACAACTAAAAAAATACTTTAAAGTAATTTTTAGAGCTAAAAAAATAAATTAAGGGTAAAATTGCAATCAATCTGCAAACACACTGGGTATAACTGAAAAAATATTTTAAAGGATTAAAAGCACTAAAAATTATTTTAGAATATTATATGCTACTTAAAAAATATTTTTAGACATTTTTTAAAACAAAAAAGCATGGTTTTGGATAAAAAGCAACAAAAAGAAGCTTTTCCCAAAACCATGATTTTGGAATAAAACCATGGTTTCCTAAAAATATGAGTGTTTGGCTAATTTTTCTCAAAACCATGGTTTTGATGCCAAACCATGATTTTGAGGATTTGCCAAACACACACTAAAACACCAAAAACGGAGCCTGGGGTTGCTAGAAAAGGCCACCTGCGTTTTGCGGGACCGGTGGCTGTGTTGGGTTCTTATAAGGTTGCTCCAAAGGATTGGGTCGGGTTTTCAGAGATCTGGCTGAAGGTAGTAGATGATACAGAATGGCGTCGTTTAGCCCAAGAGTGAAACTCATCGTTTCATTTAATCCCAAAGGATGGGCTACATATCTAGGCTGTCATTTTAGTTCTGGTACTTTTTTTGTTTCTACTCCTAATCTTACTGTTTTGTGTTTTGGGTTTAATTCATCTTCTGTTTGTGCATGATTGGGCTGAGACGAATTGGGCGTAGTCAATTTTATTTTCTATTATTTTTTTTAAGAATTGGGCCCTTGCATTTTGGGTTTCCAACTTATTCTTTTAATTATTTTTTAGCTTAATTAGGTTGAGACATTTCTTAGCTTCTAGTTTTTGGTTCTTTACTGATTCCATATTTTTGTGAAAACTATTTTGTGGACCTTGGTCATTTGGGCTTCAGTTATTTTGCTTTCTGGTTATATTTTTCCAAGAATTGCCTTTTCAGTTTATGGGCCACTCACCTTTGAGGTTAAAATTTAATTAATATTTGTTCATTTATTAATTGGAATTTTGAATTGGGCTCAGACTTGGTTTCAATTTTTCTTCTTACTACTTTGGGCCTCTGATTTGGTTTTATAGTTGTCTTTTAGTTTTATTTCTTGAAATTCTATTTGGGCTCAGTTTCGGCTTTTACTAGCTTGAGCCATGTTGTTTTAATTATCATTAATTCTTGTACTGAATAAATAAATTTGAGTTTTGTTTTATTTATTTAGCAAATGTTTAACATATAATTTATTCTGTGTGTCCTTTTTAATTTTTTAAATTTAGGGAAATTTATTTTTGGCAATATTAACATGCTGAAAGATATTTTTGCAAATTTATTTTTTTGAATGTTTTGATTGCCTAAATGTTTGGAAAATTTGTTTTAGACAATTATGTAACTATTTGAATTTTGAAAAATTATATTTGTGTTAAATTATGCTGAAATTGATTTCTTAAATAATTTTAGGATACATAAAACAGTAATAGGGTAATTAATTTAATTTTTGGTTGATCAAATTAATTAATTAATCCATCCATTAAGATGTGCATATATTATATTTAATTTAGATGCACAAAATAGTAGGAGGATTTATCTATGTTGATTATTTAGTCATATTTTGTTGATTAAATTGATCGATCAAATTTTCATTAAGGATTTGTGCATATTTGAAATTTAAATGCACATAGTTGATATTTGTGATTGACATGTATCTTAGGGAGTAGTCACATCATCCTCAATGCTGTATATATAAATAATCATTTATAAATTTTAAAATATCAACTCAAATCAATTAATAATTAATTTAATTAAAGTGAGAGAATTTCAATTACTTAGTCACTCTTGTTGAATAAATTGATTCTTTAAACTCTCATTAGGTTAACTACATTGTGAGGAACTATTTCCTTCCACTAAATCTAACCCCACTGGTACATTCTTTGAGATTTTACCCATTCTTCTCTATGCTCATGTTGCAATGCTGGATCTGAGGACATTTTACACATTCATTAAGATTGTATGCTAGAAGATTCTGCGTAAGTTTACTTAAGCCCATATTTTCATTATCAATTTTTCGATGCTCCTTTGCGTGATTGGATAGCTCTTAACCTCAAAAAAGAAATGGGAGAAGATATAATTTCAAATTGGGATCTAGTATGGGGGGTCTCTATCTGGAAATTATGGAATTGGATAAATCAATCTATTTTTTATAATGGGTTTGAAAAACCAATTGATCCGGCTAATACGTCGTAGTTGGAAAAGTTTTGTTACCATTCATGATTCAGTTGCTGTATATTGAATGACAGTTCATCTAAAGATGCCTCTGTTGGGCCTTCACCTTTTATGTGATTGGACTAAATTAAATGTGCTTGGTGCTATGTCTGCAACTAATTCCAAAGCTGGTTGTGGCAGAGTGGTAAGAGATCATAAAGGACACTGGATAGCTGGTTTTACACAAGTGATTGATGATGTAGTGCTTTTGAAGCAGAAGAATTGGTTATTCTTAAAGGGTTGAGATTGATTTGGGATTTAGGATTTAAAATGTTGTTCATGAGTCCGATGCCAAAAATTTAATTGATATGTTGAGTGCAAATGACAAAAACAACAATTGCAGCCTATTGTTCTTGGAGATTCAGAAAATGATGAGATTTGATTAGACTATACATATGTGCCATATCTCAAGAGATCATAACAGAGTAACTAATGCTTTGGAAAAGAAGGGGTTGGCAAGTACCTCTATACATGTTAGATGAGTGTGCTTCTTACATTAAGACCTTAGTAGGAACATGTTGTATGTGATAAAATTACCACTTAGGCTGGTTATATTTACATTGTAAGGCGATTGCCTTCACTTTGTACCAAAAAAATTTAAAGCCTATTTAAATATGTGTTCTTAAGGTATCAAATCGACATTCAATTCCTAGCTTTTGCGTACAAAATCAACATAATTGGATGATTGGATATGCTTACTCTTTGTTGCTTTTATCTCTCATGAAAGATAAGTCTTTGCACACAATCGATGTGCAAGTCACGCCATGTAAGCAATAAAAAAGAATCGCAATTTCAAGTACATATACGGATATGTTGATGACTAAATGTTTGTTGCATGAAACTACACAAGTTTAAGAAAAGTTTGGCCCTTCATTAAAAAAATCATGAATAAGAAGAAGGGAAACAATATCAAAAATAGAAATTGAGAACTCTACAGGACATGATAGATTAGGAATTGTTATGAGAGTGACTTCATTGTAGAAGGTTTGAAAATTGTTGTAGCTTTGTAAATTTTCAAATATCTCATAGGATATTCGCATAAGAAAATGTGTGGATGAACTTTCAAAATTGAATTGGTTTGTAGAGGACAAAGCAAATTGATTTGACCCATCAAATAGAGGACCATTTGAGAGAGCCTCACTCTTGGCTCTGATTTTATGGCCACCTTATCATTGTTTTGATACTTCATGCATGATAATTAATTTTTTTATCTTTATGTCAAAGCCATGACAGGATCAAATTAGTAGGCTAAAATTCATTAACAGGATCAAATTAGGATAAAGTTCATTCATAGAATTAAACTGTTAATGCGATCGATGTCATCGTACTCAATCCTCAAGTATTGTTTTTCCAACATGAGTGTATAATCGTCAATTACTCGAAAAAAATTCATATAATTTAACTAGTTTTTGCTTTTTACCTCTAAGCCTAACATGACTTAAAAGAATTGATGAAGAGTATTGATCAAAGGCCGTTATTCTTATATTTGTAATTTATTTAAATATGACAACTGGAATTATGAATGAAGTTGACCAACAATTATATATGGAATGACCATAACTATTTCTAAATTGAATATGAGAAACAATAAAGAACGATATGAGTTGATACTTGGAATAGGAATTTATGGACATAATTCAAGTGAAAAAGTCATTAAGATAAAAATACAAAATTCCAATATGGGGAACTCTTTTTTCCCATCAAGTGAAAAGGATCTTTCAGAGACTTTTCAAATGTGGAATTTTTTTAGCATAAAAACGATTTTGTTGTCTATTTTGTTTAATTGAAATCAACCATCCAATGAAGAATTGTTTTGTGGAGAACAATGACTGAAGAAAAGATATATAGACCAATAAGTCATATTAAGCACACGGTAGACCAAGCAAATTGGCTTGAGCTATCAAATAGGGATCATTCTGATCAGAGGCACGGCAATGGGTAGTTTAAAAATATTGACTTGCTTTTCTTTTCTTCAAGGCTCCTATTTCTCTTGCGTTTTGTTATTATGTGATTCTCTGCTTCTCTTCTCCTTTTTTCACTCCCTCTCCAAGCTATTTTCTCCAAATTGCAGCAACATAAAATGGAGTTTGAGATTTCAAGATCTAAACTGTTTTATCTTTTCGCATTTGGATGCTTCGCTTTGAATGCTTTCACAGACTATAGATCAAATGCTCAACTCATACCAGAAGATGAAGGTTCCTTACTTCTTAGGATGTATTATTTTATTTAGATTTATGAACTCTTCCATTTCCTTCATTTTCTTTCCAAGAACTGAACTAAGTAAACATAATCAAACGTATGTTTTTTTTTTTTAAAAAAAAATCTGCCAACAAGATTCCAAAGGTTGAAAGCTATAATGATTTATTTTTATTCGTTTATTTGTTACTTCTTTACCGTAAATGATCTCTCTTTTTTAAAAGAAAAAAAAAACTGATTTTAGTTTGAAGCATGCAGTGAAAGTTTTAGAACTAATATCATCGAAGATAGAGAACTTAAATTGGAATGTGACCCCATGTTCTTGTATCGATGGAGGCTTCAAAAATGAGACCATCAATAAAGAGAAGAACTTCATAAGGAATGTAACATGCAATTGCAGTTTCTCAAGTGGAGAAGTTTGTCATGTTACAAATATGTAAGTACAACGTGACTCCTTTCAATTTGGATCCAACGCAAGCTCCAATATGAATTAAGTTGTGTTTAATTAGGTCCAAATAAAGTGAAAACGTTTTCTTCTTCTTTATTATTATTTTTTTGTTCCTTTCTTTACTCAAAACCAGTTGATTTGACCTTGAGATATATTTCTATAATATTCATAATATAATAAGGTCTTGCCACATCACAATAAAACTAATATTCAAATACATGTTAGTGCTAAGTATATAGTTTTATGATTTTTTTTTATGACAGCATTATGAATGGTCTCAATTTGTCTGGATTTTTACCAAGTGAATTTGGGAACCTAACCCATCTACAACGACTGTAAGTAATGAAATTTTTTAGTTCTATTATTGGTTATACATATATATGTTATATAGCCTTGATGTGAATATATATGTATATGCCTGGTTGAAATGTGGGAATTTGTGATCTGAAATGTAATTTTTATATGTCATAGTGAGTTGCCTCTAAACTGTCTAAATGGACCAATCCCAAGGAGCTTTGCTAGGCTCCCTCTTGTTAAATTGTAAGTGATTAAAAAAAAAGTTGTGAATATGATTATTTTCATCTATACAAACTCGAACTATTTGACCATATGCAATATTATTCATACCTTAAACTTATGTTTTAGAGACCTTATGGGTAACCCAATCAGTGGTCCAATTCCAAAGGAAATTGCTGAAATTACATCTTTGGAGGAGTTGTAAGTGTGAATCATTAATTACATTTTGAGTTTATAAAACTTGCTTTTTTTTTTTTTTGAGAAATAGTTCTATGGTTTTGGTGCTTTAATTTCTCTGTAGGGTGTTGAAGGATACTATGTTAGAAGGAACTCTTCCTTCTAGTCTTGGAAAATTGAAGCAGCTACGCGTATTGTAAGAATATTATTATATGTACAGATGATTTTTCTTTTATCTTAGTAAAATTTGTGAGAACTAAATTAGTCTTGTTTATAGATAACTTTTCATATTTCTTTGCGAAACTTTTTAAAAAAATAGTTAAATTATTCAAATTCTAAATTGGATCATTAAATTCAACAAATTCTAAATCAAGCTATATGTTCTAAAATAAAATTTCAGAATTTAATAGTTTTACCTTGCTACCCTCGCCCGTTCATCTCTATTGTTTTAATTTTCTTACAAAAATATGAACTCATTAATTACTCTCTTTCTCCTCGATCTGCAACATTTTTCCAAAAAATTCCCCCTTTCAGCCCCCAGTGGGCAGTCCCCACTAAGTAGCTGTACAAACAATCTCTCAGTCTTTGAGGTGGATCATCAAATGCATATGCTATACTTTATTTTTGGGAAAATTATAATAAGGTCCCAATCAAATAAAAATATGAAAAAATTGTTTCAATGGGTTGTTAATGACAACATGATGATCCTCCATTAACAGCCCTTAGGACCATTTCTTCATATTTTCATTTGTTTGAGACTTTATTATACTTTTTCCTTTATTTTACTCCTGACATATTCAAATGTTGGTACGATTTTTTTTGTTCCATGAGAAATGTTCTGCAGCATACACAACTTGAGCTGATTAAGAAAATAATATTTTTTTATTGCTTGATATGAATATATCCATATTGCTTTTTTAAAAATATTCGTTTAGCATTGCCCTTTGAACATAACCCTTGTCGGTGATGTGTATTTTACATGTGTGGAGGTGGTTTTTGGGGGGGTAGTTTTTGAAAAAGTGTTGTAGAGGAGAGAAAGTGATTAATGAATGAGTCTGCAGTATTTTTGTAAAAAGAAAAAAAAATTGCCATGTATTTTTTGAAAAAAAATAAAAATAATAGAGATGGACACATAGGACAATTTATTATTTGAGTTAGAATTAAATAAGGGGTAGTAAAGTAAATTTATTAAATTCTAAAATTTGATGAATTTAATGACCCAATTTAAAATTTGAATAATTTAATTATCCTTTTTAGAGATTTTCTCTATTTCTTTTTAGATGTGTTTTCTTTTTTTGAAAATTTGAAATTTGCAGGAGTCTTGCTGGAAATAACTTCTCAGGGACGATACCCGAAAGTTTTGTCAATTTGAAAAAACTAAAATATTTGTGAGTGGCATAATAGTCATTCCATTTGGTTTAATATTGTGTTGATCTCTTTTAGATTCTTAAATCTCTCTCCTAACTCTTTTTGTAGTTACTTACAAGGGACCTATATGTCAGGAAAATTACCCAATTTTATTGGAAACTGGACCCAACTTCAAGAACTGTGAGTCCAATCTACTCTCCATCATAAATCTTACTTTAATGGAATTTCATCCTTCATTTCATGAAAAATTCGCGTAATGCTGTCGAAGGGGGAAAAATAACCATACATGGTATAGATAAAACTCACCTATTTCCATTTTTACGTGGGACATTTTTCACTATTCAGGATTTTCTATTACAGAATAATACAATTTTCCCCAATATTACATCCCATAGGAATAGGAGCATTGAACTAGTTAAATGCTCAATAGTGGTGGGAGAAATTAAGAAATATCTGAGTGGAAGCGACTAATGGAGTGAAAGTAATAAATAAAATTGAACTGAGATATTATATATATTATACTAGGTTAATAAACAAATAAAATAAACAAATGAAATAATTTTTATTCTAGCAATTAAATTAACCCAAACAAAAAAAAGGCTAAATGGATTGAGCTTTTAGAAGTATTTCTTTTAATTTATTTTTTTAATTACCGTTTTAATTTGACTACTTTTCTGCGCAGGGTTATGGTGGGAACTTCCATGCAAGGCCCAATTCCTACAAGCATATCTCAGTTAACAAATTTACGAGAGTTGTGAGTACATATTCCTTTTGGAATTCGTCTACATACTGTTCAATGGCTATGGATTTAAATTTCAATTATTGATTATTCCTTTTTTGTAATTTTCTATTTCAGGTATATATCTGATTTAAATGGACCAACAACAATGAGATTTCCTAATCTAGAGAATTTGACATCCTTGAAAAGGATGTAAGTTTGGTTTAAAATGAGGTGTACATATATTTATCGTGAATGATTTATTCCCTCCAATCTTTAATATAAGAGCTAACTAATTAATTTAGGGAGATTAAAAAAAATAAATAAATTAATTAATTATAGCATATGTTACACAATCTTATATATATATATATATATATATATATATATATATATATATATATATATATATATATATATATTATTTTGAAAAAAATCAATAAATATAAGTACTTTAAAGTCATTTATTTAATTTTCTTAATTTTTCTAAATCAGTTAATTGACTTTTATATTAAGAACTGGGAATAGTATTTTCAAAGTTTCTTGTTTTAATATGCTCCCCCCAAAAAAAAAAGATTAAAAAAATAAAATAAATAACATGATCCCTTTTGCTTTCAGAGGGTTGATAAATTGCTCCATCCATGATTACATTCCAAGTTACATCGGTAAAATGGAAAACTTATCTCTTCTGTAAGTGCTCCATCCTCATATATTGTCAATCCAGAATCCTCTAAACAATATCGTCATTTTAACTTTAATTGACAACCTAATTCTTAATTTAGAAAGAATTATTTATACTATTGACTACATAATACAACTACTATTATTTTCTCAATATTCTTCAGTTATTTTTTTAATTAAGATGTAAAAATACCCATGATTGTTTACATTCAAATGTGTGCAATACCATATATTTTTTGGAGGTGTAAAAATACCCATGAATATTTAAAATGAGAACAAAAATACTAGGACCTTAAATTTAACAATCTTAGTATTTTTTGTAGTGGCGCCCATGCTATTTTTGCATATGCATTTATATTTAACGATCTTAGCCTTTTCTCCCATCTTAAATATTTTTTAGTATTTTTATTCCTCCATAAAGAATATAGTATTGAACAGACTTTTGATAGAAGTTTATTACATTGACCCATTATTTGTGTGAAGCAATATTTGTGCCAAGTTTATTGAATTGATTGCAGATTTTTGAGTTTCAACAAGTTGATCGGTGAAATTCCAAACAATATAAGTGACTTGACCTCCCTAGAGTACATGTAAGGGAGCATTGTACACAAGTATATATAATCTAAGTTCTTAGAACGTAATTACTCTTTTTTTTGTTAATAGATCTTTATTAATCATGTATGTAGGTTTCTAACTGGAAATTCTCTGAGCGGAAAAATTCCCGAATGGATACTAGGGAACAAAGATAATTATTTGTTAGTACAATTTTTTATTTTAATTTTGTTTCCCATTACTATAGTTCAATGCCATTATTAATCATATTGACGACTGTGCACCAATTCAATCCATATTTTTCAAAAATGAAATAATTCAATTCAAATATTTACAAAATCTTCTTTCCCTCTTTAATTGCTTTATCTATAAGCATTCAAAGTTTAAATGAATTATAAAAGAGCCCAACCAAGCCACCTAAAATTTCTGTAATACAAAAAACTTTAGAACATGGGAAAAGACTTGCATCTATTGATTCGGCACTACTTTCTCTTCCAGCGACCTGTCTTACAACAACTTTTCAGAAACTTCTGCGACTATTTGTCAGTACAGTAATGTGTAAGATCGTTTCCCACCAACAAAAAGACACCTTTTTTTTCTGTTTCTTAAAGGAACTATGCAGCAACTTTAAGCCCTTTTTTTTTCGTTATACAGAAATTTGGGTTCGAGCCTGTCATCTTCTGCAAACACTTCGTAAGATTATGCTAATGGATGTCGCGTTTCAATTATATTCTTCTAAACCCTAATTTTGATTCATTTGTTATAACTTTTATTCATCTTGCAGGCGCACTTGCTTGAAAAGGGGCCTTCCTTGTGCAGAAAAACCCAAGCGTGAGTATTTAAACTTTGCACATCATTTGTTTTTTTTTTTTTGCATGCAAGTTTTATAGTTTTTGATGACATTATATTATTTTAAATTGTATCTCATTTTAAACAAAAATAAATATAAACCATCATGAGTTTGAGCCAAACAATGCAAATCTCAGTCAACATAATGGTGAACTGACTAAGGTGTCAATGTCATGTGATGACGCGCGCGCGCGTGTATGTGTGTGTGTGTATATATATATATGTATGTATGTATGTATGTATGTATGCTCATTTAGTCTTTAATATAACACAAATGCAAGGAGTTGATCTTAGTCTTAAATATAAGATATAATTTTTATATTTGTCAATATTTTCTTAATTTACCCCTATTGATGTTTCTTCAATAATAACAAAGAGAGGGAATGAAAGAATTAATAAAGATATTTATGGTATTTTAGAAAATACATATCATATTAACTAACTTGACTAACTTTCTTAATCTAATCAAATTAAATAAATATGTCTTATATTAAGGACCGAAGAAGTATTAATTAAGAAAGGAGACACTAACGGCTTGAGATTAAAAGCGGGACCAAACCTGTGACCTCCTACTTAGAGGGGAGCTCACGCGACAAGGGTTTTTTGGCATGTGATGGTATATATTCTCACATGAGAAGATCATGATGTCATGAATTTGGTAAGTTGGAATCTACTATATATACAAATGTGATTTTTGATGAGATTGTCACTACGTGTGCAGATTATTCATTGTTCATAAATTGTGGAGGGCTAGAAATTGAATATGAGGGGAATAAATACGAAGACGACACAAATGCTGGAAGTATCTCATCCTTTTTCGTCCCTAATGAAGATAAATGGGCTTATAGCAGCACTGGAATACCTTACGGCGGCGGAAGACATGATAATAATTACATAGCAACAAACATATATTCTCTCAACATTACAGGTCCACCATTCTACCAAACAGCTCGCTTTTCCTCTTTGTCTCTCAAGTACCATGGCCTCTGTATGATTAATGGAAATTACAACGTCAAGCTACACTTTGCTGAGATTATGTATTCTAATGACCAAACTTTCAGCAGCCTTGGAAGACGCATATTTGATGTTTCAATTCAAGTGAGTCTCTCTTTATTGAATCTGAATTCTTTCTACTCAAGAGTGAGCGACTAGGACTTGTTTTGTGCAGGGGATGAAAAATGAGCGGAGGGAAAAAAATTTTAAGTTGGATTTACAAAAATGAGAGAAGTAGGATTAAAAGTTTTTAATTAATTTTTTCTATTCTTTTATCTTACATATTATTTTATTAAAATTTTATAACCTTGTTTTCTCAATTTTTCTAAATTAAACTCATAAAAATTTCCCGCCTCCTTCCTTCCCTCCAAATTCCCCGTACCACACTTTCTCCAGCCATATTTATAACGATAAATAAATATTGCGGGATGTGTCTGTCACCTATCAAGTGAGCTCGCTCACCTATGTTTACTCATTTATCTCTTCAGTGTTTGGCTAAATAATAACTGATTATAAAGATGAGCCATATTTATGGTGAGATTTAAATGTTAAGTGAATCTCATTCATTTCTCTCTCTCTCTCTATCTCTCTCTCTCTCTCTCATAAATTTATTCATAAAGGATTACGGCTAATATAACGATTCAACTGCTTTTGCTATGTACGTTAACAAAAGTTCTGAAGGCTGAAACTTTTGCATGCATATCTTGACAGGGTAGGAAATATTTGAGTGATTTCAACATCATGAAGGAAGCTGGTGGCGTTGGTAAGGGCATAGTTAAAGACTTTAACGTTGAGGTGAATGATAACACTTTAGAAATTCATTTATACTGGACTGGGAAAGGAACTACCTCTATTCCTCATTTTAGTATCTATGGACCTCTTATATCTGCTATTTCAGTCACCCCAAGTAAGTCAAATATCATATTTATTGGTATAGAATCTTTCTAGTTTAAGCTAAGTGATCACGATTTTAAGTTTGATATGAATTATAAGTGACACTACTTTGTCATGTAGACTTCAAAATTCATGGGAATTCTGCTGCAGCCATTGCCGGAATTGTGGCAGGATCATGTGTGTTCCTTATCACACTAATAATATTCGGCCTTCGAAAGATGGGTTTCATAGGTGGCAGAGATTCAAAAGACAAACGTAAGATCAAAACCTAAAATAATAAAGCATGTACATCTATTGATAATTAGGTATAACATAGTAAAAAGGCATGATTTTCATATGCCTAAAACTCTAACATGAAAGTTCAGATGGATAAATAGTGATTTTTGCATATTCGTATTATTTCTTCTTTCTTCTAATTTCAATGTATTTTTCTTTTATTTATATAACTTCCTTTAAATGCAGAACTTTTAGATCTAAAAACTGGTTATTTCTCCTTAAAACAAATCAAAAGTGCTACTAACAACTTTGCTCCAGAAAACAAGATTGGTGAAGGAGGTTTTGGACCAGTATACAAGGTAATATTTAATGTAACATATTTATATTTAATCAATATTAAATAACTGAATGCACCTATAAAGATATTTAGGATGTATAGATTATGCTTAAGAATGGTTATTAAAATTGAGACTAAAGAATTGATTGAATTGTAGGGTGTACTATCAGATGGTGTTGTCATAGCTGTAAAGCAGCTTTCCTCAAAATCAAAGCAAGGGAATCGTGAATTTATTAACGAAGTTGGAATGATTTCTGCTTTGCAACACCCAAACCTTGTAAGGCTCTATGGCTGTTGCATCGAAGGAAACCAGTTGTTGCTGATATATGAATACATGCAGAACAACAGTCTTGCTAGTGCTCTTTTTGGTGAGGATTATTTGAATTCTTTACAATAAAAAATTACCATATATGGAATTATAAGGAAAGATAAAATTGATCGTGTATAAAAACAAATGAAATGGATTAATGTATGTATGTATTTTAGTTGTGTATGTGTCTCTCTTTTACAATACTACTGTAGAAAATCTAAAGTCTTGTGATAAATTATTTATCAACAACTTTTAGTTATACCTTTATCTTTTACAAGACAAAATTTAGATGTTGTGTTTTCGGCTTTTTTATTCAAACAAATACGCTCATTTGAAACATCTTCTGCACATATTTAAATTTTATTGAAGGACTTGATCGCAAGATGTAAGAACTTTTCTTTAATTTGGTTCTATTTAAGTTAACATGTCATTGATACTAATGTTAGGCCGCCAAGGACGAAAGATACACTTAGACTGCCCTATGAGAATGAAGATATGTGTAGGAATAGCAAGAGGACTAGCTTATCTTCATGAGGAATCTAGGTTGAAAATTGTGCATAGGGATATTAAGGCAACAAATGTCTTACTTGATAAGGATTTAAATGCCAAGATCTCAGACTTTGGTTTAGCCAAGCTTAATGAAGATGAGAATACACATATTAGCACAAGGATAGCAGGAACAATGTGAGTACTCTTCTATATCTTATCAATTCTTGAATTTGGTATAGTATTAATAGGTTTTTTTCTTCTTAGACTTGGTTTACACATTCTTATCTTGTGACTTAACTGCTAACATTATATATTCTTTTATTAGTGGTTACATGGCACCTGAATATGCAATGCGAGGATACTTGACTGATAAAGCAGATATTTATAGCTTTGGTGTTGTTGCTTTAGAAATTATAAGTGGAAAAAGCAATACGAGTTATAGGCCAAAAGAGGAGTTTGTTTATCTTCTTGATTGGGTTAGTTGTACATCTTACACTTTGCATCATTGATATTTAATATATATTCTTCATAAACTAATAGTTTGATTGAATTTGTAACAAATACATACTTTGGTGTAATTGAAGGCCTATGTTCTTCAAGAGCAAGGAAACCTCCTTGAGTTGGTGGATCCAAGTCTTGGTTCAAACTACTCCGCAGAAGAAGCAATGAGAATGTTGGAGGTGGCACTCCTATGCACTAACCCATCTCCAACTTTGAGACCATCCATGTCCTCTGCTGTTTGCATGCTTGAAGGAAAAATGCCGATCCAAGTGCCGGTAATCAAGGGTCGGGAGAGTGACCTACAGGTTGTGAGATTCAAGGCCTTTGAGACACAATCCTCTCAAGATAGCCATAGCCAAACTTTTAGTTGTTCTACAAAATCACACCAAAGTGTGGACCAAATAGTTGAAGCAACGGATGGTCCACCATCACATGGAAACCATAGCCACAACTTAGCTTCTTCTTCTTCATTCTCGCACGAAAGTGTGGAGTAAAGATTTGAAGCAATGGATGGCTAAATGGTTTTACTCCTCTGTTTCTCGTCCATGTAATAAAGATTTCTCTTCATCCACCAGTAGGCTTCTTATGGAAAGTTTGCATGAAACTACAATCTTTCATAAAGAAGTAGATACTATTCCAAGTTGAGAGTGATAACAATACACATGCAAAGTCAAAGAGAAATAACATAAAGTGTGGAGAAGATTTAACATACATGTGCTAATTGGTTCCTTTATTTTTGCAATTTAAATGTATTGTGTAATTAACTCAACACATCCTTGTTTATATATAAATATGTATAAAAATATTTTTTTTTTAATTAATTGGATTTCCTATCGTGAAATGCTAATTAATTAGTTGGTGGCGGTGAGATTCCAGAGCAGTAAGATTATTTGCTAATATGTGTCAGTGTATTTCTAAGTTGTGCATGGATCACACTGTCCTTCTCTCCCCACCTTGTATTTCCTTTGTTTGTCATATGAAGAGAGTTGTGTGATTGGAGCGGAGTTACAAGTCACTCGTAGAGTCATTTAGATCAAATGATTGAATTGAAAGCTCCCATATCAAAATCTGCAGCTTTGAAAGTTATCTATATGAGTCCAAACCCAAGCCCATTGAAAAATAGGTATAGGCCTATTTGTCCTTTTCGGATGGCCCAAGTTCTGAATGATATAAAAGCCCACCCATGTATGTATTGATTTCTCAAAGGATAAAGTCAATCAACATAGTTAGTAATTATCAATCAGAGTTGGGTTTAAACTCCTATGGTATTATTCTGTCACAGTATTATTCCGTCACGTGATAAATTAAAATTTGAATTTTTATTAAGAGAAGTGTTTACATTTAGTACTGGGCATGACCAACATGATAGTCTATAATTGGAGAATACCTATACCTATTAAAAAAAAACTTGTTTCTTCCATAGGCAATAATGAACAATATTTATTAGATAAAACTTTTATTACAAAGAGAAGCAAATTGCTAAAGAGTTGTGGCTAATGAAGAAGAAAATAGAATGGTAGAAGTTGGTTTCAACAAAGCAAAATTGAAAATCCCTCCTCCCTCTATTGTAGATCAAATGCTCAACTTATACCAGAAGATGAAGGTTTCTTTCTTCCTAAACGGATTTAAATGTGTGTGTGTGTTTTTTTTTTTAAATCTTGCCAACAAGATTCCAAAGGTTGGAAACTACAATGATTTAGTTTTATTCATTTCTTTGTTACTGCATTACGGTGAATGATTTCTTTGTTTTTTTTTTAAAAAACTGATTTTAATTTGGTTCAAGCAGTGAAAGTCTTAAAACTAATATCATCAAAAATAGAGAACTTGAATTAGAATGTGACCCCACGTTCTTGTATTGATGGATGCTTAAAAAATGAGGCCATTAATGAAAAGAGGGACATCATAAGGAATGTAACATGTAATTGCAGTTTCCCAGGCGGAAAAGTTCGCCACCTTACAAATATGCAAGTACAACGTAACTCTTTTTAATTTGGGTCCAAATCAAGCTCCAATTTGAATTAAGTTGTGTTTAATTATATAGGTCCAAATAAAGTCAAAACATTTTTTTCCTCATTATTATTTTTTTCTCTTTATTTATTTTGAAAAATAAGGTCTTGCCTAGCAATAGAATTAATATTCAAACACATATTAGTGTTATGTATATTGTTTTGTGTTGGCAAAATAAAACATATATAGTTTTGTGATATTTTTTTTTTAATGACAGCTATATAAGTGGTCTTAGTCTTTACCAAGTGAATTTCGGAACCTAACCCATCTGCAATAATTGTAAGTAATGATTTTTTTTAGTTCTATTATTGGTTTATACAAGTACATATATATGATAGCCTTGATGTGAATATATGTATATACCTCGTTGAAATGTGGGAATTTATGATTTGAAATGTAATTTTATACATCAGTGAGTTGCATCGCAATTGTCTAAATAAACTAATCCCAAGGAGTTTTACTAGGCTCCCTCTTGTTACATTGTAAGTAATAAAAAAAGGTTGTGAATATGGTTATTATTTTCATCTATACAAGCTCGAACTAGTTGACCATATGCAATGTTATTCACATCTTAAACTTATGTTCTAGAGACCTTGTGGGTAACTCAATCAGTGGTACAATTCCAAAAGAAATTGGTTAGAAGGATCTCTTCGTTCTAGCCTTGGAAAATTGAAGAAGCTACGCATGTTGTAAGAATATTACTTTATTTACAAATGATTTTATTTTATCTTAGTTGCATGGTCACAATCAAATTAGTCTTGTTTATTGATAACTTTTCAAATTGCATTTTGGATATGTTTTCTATTTGTGAGAATTTGAAATTTGTAGGGTTCTTTCTGCAAATAACTTGTCAGGAACCATACCCGAAAGTTTTGGCAATCTGAAAAAACTTGAAACTTTGTGAGTGGCATAATAGTCATTCCATCCGGTTCAATGTTACTTTGATTTCTTTTAGATTCTTAAATATCTATCCTTACACTTTTGTAGCTCATTATTTGGGGAGCAATAGAGCAGGAAAAATACCCAATTTTATTCGGAGTTGGACCCAACTTTCTGTACTGTGAATCTAATCTACCATCTCCATCATAATTCTTTCCTTTGGAATAAGACACTTCTTTCATGGAATTTCATCCTTAATTTTTAAATAGTATATATAAAACTCAACTAGTTCCTTTTCCACGAGGGACATTTTCAAGTGATTTTCTATCACATAATAATACAATTCTTCCCAATATTACATCCTATAAAAATAGAAGCATTGAACTAGTTAACTGTTCAGTTTAATATAATAGTTAGTGGTAGGAAAAAAAATGAGTTTAAGCCATTAATGGAGTGAAAATGATAAATAAAATTGAACTGAGATATTATATATACTAGAACTGGCTAATAAATAAATGAAATAATTTTAATTCTACTAATCAAATTAATCCAAACCAAAAAAAAAAAAAAAGCGAAACAGACTGAGCTTTTTGAAGTATTTTCTTTATTGTTTTTTTTAAATCATCCTTTTAAAGGAAAATTGCAATTAAATCCCAAACAAAACAAAATACAAGCCAAAGGTCCTCCGAAATCTCCTATTTGTAGTAAATTCCTGTAAGACATTTGAATAATATATTCTAATTATAAAAAGACTAAAATAACCTCATGATTAGAGAGAAAGAATTGAAATATATTTTAAGGTTATTTTGATCTTTTCACAATAAAAAATATTATCCAAATATTCTACAGGACTTCATTATAAATTAGACATTTTAAGATCCTGTCTTACTTAAAACTTAAATGCAATTTTGTCCGACAACTTTTCTATGCATGTACATACAGGGAGCTTCTATGGAAGGCCCAATTCCTGCAAGTATATCTCGGTTGACGAATTTACGTGAGTCATGAGTACGCATTCCTTCAAAAATTCATCTACATGCTGTTGAATGGCTATTAATTTTAATTTTAATTTTAATTATAAGTTTCGGTTTTAAATATAAGATATAATTGATTTTTTTTAAAGGTTAAAAAAGTTAAACAAATCACTAAATTATATCATATATTGTGTATTTTATATTATATGTCAGTTTATAAGTTAGGTAAAATAGTTTAAAACAAAAATGATAAATATAAATACTTTAAAGTAATTTAATTAGTTTCTTTAATTTTTTTTAAAAAATTAACTTTATCTTATATTTAGAACTGTAATATTGATTATAAACTTTTAAGGTTATCAGATTTGCATGGACCAACGACAATGAGATTCCCTGATCTTGAGAATTTGACATCCTTAGAAAACATGTAAGTTAGGTTACCAATGAGAGGTGTAAATGAGATACTACTTCTAATTTTTAATATAAGATTTTGTTTATGGTATAATTTATATTACAAATAATATTTTATATTAAGGATCTAAGATAATACTTTGAATCAAGTTTATTGTTGTCATGCTCTTTTTTACTGTCACAATGTTGATAAATTGCTCCATCGATGATTCCATTCCAAGTTACATTGGTAGAATGAAAAAACGATCTTGGCTGTAACTGTTTCATCCTCATATACTGTCAATCTAGAATCCACTGTACAATATCACCATTTTAACTTTAATTAACAACATAATTCTTAATTTAGAGATAATCACTCATATCATTGACTATGTATTACTACTACTATTATTTTTTTCATTATTCTTTGACTTTTTTTGGGGTTAATACATAAAAATACATATAAACTTTTAACCAAAATGCATTCAGCACTATATCATTTTTGGAAATACAAAAATACACATGAACATTCAAATGAGAGTAAAAATGTCAGGATACTTAAATATTGAGTTAAAGTCCATTTTTGTCATGGAAGTTGTTAGAAAATCTCAATTTTGCTTCTGAAACATCAAAAGTTGAGGAATGTTATCCAAATTATTAGCCATAGTTAGTTTTGACTTTTAGTTTGACCCATATTGCGCACTCAGCATGACCACCTCATCGTCTCACCACCTCATCATCCAAATTATCCCTCTCTCTCCTCCTCCTCAGATCAAACCATCGTCTTCTTCTTCATCAACAAATTGCCTGGACCCATTTTTTTCCCCTTTCAACTTGCCTTCCACCAGTAGAAAGAGAAGGGAGTTCATCAAAGAGATCAGCAGTGGAGATTCTTCCCCAAACCCAGAAAACTGAAGCCCATTCCCCAAGCCCAGGAAACTGGAGCCCATCAAATCAAGAAGTTGATATATATTTCTTGCGCATTTCCTTCCAGAAAATCAAAGCAGAATTTTGGGGTTTCAAAGATAAAATCCATTGATAAATTATTTTCCAACAACTTTGAATTATATCTTTTCCTTTTAAAATACAAAATTTTGATGTTGTATTTTCTACTATTTTTAATTAAAGATGTTAGAAATTTTCTTTTATGTGGTTATTTTTAAATTAAGATCTCATTGATATTAATGTTAGGTGACCAAGGACAAAAGATACACCTAGACTGGCCAGTGTGGCCTACAAGAATGAAGATATGCATAGGGATAGTAAGAGGATTAGCTTAATAGTTTTACTCTGAATTCACATTACCTGCTCCTTCAAATGCTCATCCTCAAATAAAAGCAATTCTTTTTTTTTAAAAAAATAATCCATACACTAAAAATTAATTTGCTTAAGATACTAGGTGTTAACCAAATATTTCAGATATTGGATACTACTAGAAAAATATTTCAAGATATTGGTATTATAGGAAAAATATTTCTAAATGTAAGACTGGAAATTAATTAATTTGAGATACGGGGTGAAAAAAATATTTCATGAAGTATATAATTTAATTCAAATAAATAAGAATATATAAAAATAAAAAAAATAAAACAAGGTTTCCACCCCAAAATTGGGGGATAAGCATGCCATGCTCATCTTTTGGATGAGCACGTCATGAAGACCCTTTTACTCCTATTTTTCCCTCTTCCATGAAATAAAGATTTCTCTTCATCTACTAGTAAGCTTCTTATGGGAAGTTTGCGTTAAACTACAATCTTTCATAAAAGAGTAGATACTATTTCAAGTTCAGAGTGATAAGAATACACATGCAAAGTCAAAGAAAAATAACAAAGTGTGAAGAACAATTTACGTGTACTAATTAGTTCCTCTATTTTGCAGTTTGATGTGTAATTAACTCAACGCATCCTTTTTTTGATTTATAAAAATCTTGTTTTACTTGGATTTCTTAATGTAAAAAGCTCACTAATTCATATTGTTGCTTAGTTTTCTCGTCTTGTCCCTTTTACTATTTTTTGTTTCATATAATATACCTTTTACTATTTTGACATTCATAAATTGAGTCTGGCCCATTGGGCCTCGGTTACCTTGATAGCTGGTGCAATCATCGGATTTATATATATGATCGGTGTAACACAACTTGGGCCTTTAATTTTTTAAAAAATAAAACATTTTTTTTATATGGCTATCAATATCAACTTTGAATACTATCGGGTTGATCTGAGAATAACCCTTCTAAAAAGATTTTTTGTATTTACATACAAACTCGAACTTAATACCTCTTACTTAGGCGTCATAACTCCTTGCATGAGGACTAAGTTGATAAAACAAACGGCCATTTATAAGTTTTCCAAATGATTAGAAAAAAGATATTGACCTTCCAATATTATAATTTTTGTCAATTGTTCTCTAACACGGGAACATCAATTTTTTTTTTGAGAAAAAAATTCAGAAAAAGATACTAAAAAAAAGTATGATACTATTATTTTATAATATATCTTATCTTATCTTATATAGCGTCCCTTAACCACAGAAAAACGATATAATTTTAATATATAATCAGATCAAATCCACATTTCTAAGATTCATGCTTGATACACAAAAATACTATACGAGTATTATGATTTCAGAAAGGTGCATTATATATGTTATTATTTTGAAAAATTTTCATGATATTAAAAATTTATGTGTCTAACTAATATACTTTAACAATTTAATTAAATATCAGCCCCATAAGACCATAACTTTCCTTTCTATTTAAGTATGACTGGCAATTTTTCCGGCCGAACAAAAAGAAAAGTAAAATAAAATGAAGTGGGAGAGTGTGTACGCCACGCACACAATGACGCGTTGGAGGTGAGGAGAAAAGATAGGACGAGATAGGGTGGGACCGTGGGAGGGCGGGAACAAGAAAGTCACGTGATAGTGGTTGCGAGGAGACAGGCCACAACATCTTCGGATGCTGCTCACACAACGCGTGCATCGGCAAGTCATTGTCACGCACGTGCGCCGAACTCAAGCACGTGCTCATTAGCACCTTTGGGACGCTGCATTTTGCCACGTCCTACCTCCCGTCCTAACGGATCCCCGTTCTGTAATACGCGCCTTTGACCCAGTCAATCTCTCTCTCTTACTTTTTTAATTTGTTTAATTTGTATTATTAAATAAATGACAAATTTTATTTAAATATTCTTGCTGTTGTCAGTGGCAAGTCATGGTCAATTGGGATGCTGTGGATGGTTTTGGTACTAGAAAATATGTGTTTAATTTAATTTGGAAAGCATAAATTAAGGGGTAATCTTTTGTCTAAAACAATAGAGGTGTAACTAATTTTTAATTGCAGATTTAAGAAAACAGTTTGATTATCTATTACAAAATAATGTATTTTTATTTTTTATCTTATAAATTAAGTCATCCTTTTATTTTTGTATTTTTTCCACATAAATTTGGGGGGGGGGGGGGATTATATAACTACTACAATCAGATGTCCCGCGCAATAGCATTTCTAATCATGTCACGAACGGCATTCATGCCAGTTGAAGATGTCCCAGAAATATTTGTGGATGAAGCCTCTTCTTCTATTATAGTATTTTCATTATCACCTACGTTCCGATTGTCTGGTTGGTCAAAGTCAGCATCACCTAGAGAATTGCGTCGAATAAAGTTATGTATCGCCATGGTTGCGCAAACTAAGCGAGCTTGTATCTCGTAGCTGTATTTGCGCATTTTCTGTAATAAGGCAAATCTATTCTTCCAGATGCCGAAGGTCCTTTCAATTATTGACCTTAAACTAGAGTGATAGAAATTAAATTTCTCATTGTTATTTCGAAGTGTAGGTTGACGCTTAAACTCAGGCACGTGATAACACTCACGCCTGTAGGGGCCAAGATACCCTTCTCGCGTTGGATAACCAGCATTGACCAAATAATATTTTCCTGCCAATAGAAAACATAATAATTTAAACGGCAATCATTAATTAAAGTCTGAAATCAGAAAATTAACATCTCTAAGTGACAAAATGGTACCTGTAGGCGGATGAGGAAAATTCATAGTTGGATTTGAACAGCGTCTTGAAACACGCGAGCGTCATGAGCTGATCCCTCCCAGCCATCCAACATGAACGTGAAACACAAATCACAGTCGCAAACAGCCATCACATTATGTGTTGGATAACCCTTTCTACCAATATACTTCTCCTGATTTGGACCATTGATGACACACCTTATATGGGTCTCATTTTTTGCTCCAATAGCATTCTTGAAGTATGGATAATAACGTGGATCGTTTAATATATGTAGGTGGCATTCATGAAATTCGGGATCAATGGGTTTAATAATTTCCTCAGCTAATCGGAGACAAGCCTGAAGTACCACGTGCAATAGTCTGCTCACAGTTTCCCCTGAATGCTGAAACAATTCTTGAACGACCTTATTCCCGACGCCGTGTCCAACAGTTAACAAAAACATGGCAAGCATTTCTTCAATACCAACGTGCTTGAAATTTCTTAGGCCATGTTCTGTCAACTTATTACACAAGAGATAAAATACGCGGTTATCAACTCTGAACATATCTTGACAACGTCCACTATTGTCCGCTAAAATCTCCTGAACCCACAAATGTCATGCGCGTTTACTTGTTCTCCGCAGTTGTTTGCAAAAGAAAGGAACCCAATCTGACAAAGCAACGCGGTCAATTCTTCATACTCCGTTAACTCCTCTTCAATAAGAGCGATAAGTCGAGAGTCATCATCTTCTTCCTCCATCCAATTGGCCATTAATAACGTTGCCTGTGCATGTGGGTTAATTTAGGTTCGACATAAACAATTGCATACACAACATAACATACCCGAATGACCCCATACAATTAAATCCACAAAGAAAACGATGAAAAACAATAGAAGCAGTTCATAATTAAAGAAACAATCATAAACATAAACATCCACATCCAACAAGCATATAAGCTAATGTCCAAAGTAATGCGTAACAGCAAATCGCAACCACTCAATCAAATATTGTTTGTTGTCATTATATAATGCTGCAAATGTGTCTCGAAAACTCTTATCCTTCGTAAGAAGTTAGATACACCGCATTCAGAACTTAGGATCAGCCTTCACCTCGTCCAGAGCAATGAGGTCCCTTATCACATTATCAGCACTCCGTTGTCGGATGTCATTGATAATAGAAGACCTATCCCTCTATGTGTTTGCTATCATACTAACCGCATCAGCTATCCGATCCGCAAGTGGCGTTTTAAGCTTCTTCCTCATAGAAGCTTGATCGACCCTCTTTCTCTTGCCTTGACTCCCTGAATCTGTTGCAACGGAGGGCCCACTCTGGGAGGATAACCCCATGCCGGCCAGGTCATTAGAAACGCCAGTGCTCGGTGCCGGTTGTAAGCCGAAAGAGTCATCCTCGCTATCCCCCGACACTTCATGCTCATCCATTGTCAGGATGTAGACATCATCAGCCTCAGCGTCACCGGTCTGGGTGTGTGTAAATGATGGATAATAAGCACCCTACCCTGTAGCATATACATCTTTAAAAATGATACGAAGTTCGATCTCAAACTTCAGACGAGACCGGCGAAACTTGGAATACACTTTATTTTGCTGCAGTTACACAAATACACATGGTTATTGAGATAATAATGTAACCAAAACCTATACATGTTTGACTTGTGGAATGTTAAAAGAACGTTACTAACCTGACATTTTTCATGCCACCAGTCTAAACTTGCATCGATTTCCCCCGTTTCAAGATCACAACCCAGCCAGGTCTCGTTCAGCAACATTTCCCACATCTTCAAATCCTTGCGCAAGATATCGAATCTATTCTTGAGTTATTTCTTGTCATAGCCTTTACCTATCTTCTCATTGAAGGATTTCACAATTGCATTCCAACCATCTTTTGAGAACGACATCCCTCGCCGTTCATGTGCGTAAATTTGTTCAAGGCAAGCATTAATAAATACCTCAGTGGTGTTGTCATCCCACTGAGCTTTATCATTCATTTTTCTATGCACAAATGTCAGCAATCATGTCACCGTTACTTTTTAGGCATGGTCAACATCAAATAGTTTAGTACTTGTTGGGACCTTAAGTTTTACGCAGAGAAGAAACCTAATTGTTGCTATCTAACGTAAAAATTATTTATAGTAATATGTTGACATATTTATTAGCTGTGATTAACTTGTACTAGGTACAAATTCTACTTAACTATGTACTATCGACTAACCATTATCGTTAATAGATTGGCCTATACAAACTAAGAAGAGGAACGAATAATTTCAGATCCAAAGCCATGGCATGAAGGAAAGGTCCATCACAATAGTTTCAATAAGGCCTCACTTCTAAATGGTTAAAACACTCATTGATGCAATGTAAGGTTATTTTCCTTAAAGACAAGGCTAGCCATAGAAGAAACCCCGACATGAAAGCATGTAGGTGCAACTCAACATCAACTATCATTTTCAATTCTACATGCCAATCGAATGCTCCTACTTTTGTTGCAGCTATAGGAATAATTGGATTACTATAATTATTGCTTATTTCCTGTAAAAATGCGCATGCTTCTTTTTTCATTTTGTGAGTGAATGCTTTTTTTGTGTTATACAAAAATTTTATCTACATGTCCTCATGAGTCCTGTTGCTTTATGAACAGAATCTAACATATTACACCCACACACACACATTTAGATATTTAATTATGAACAAGGCAGAAACTCCCAAACATGATCATTGCTCTTAAACATGTACAAGCCAGGATAAATAATATGTTGCACCAACGAGGAAGACAAGGTCAAAAAATTTTAACCATAACATCTCATGGTCACACTTCTTCTAAGGAAAACATGAAACAAAATTATTGGAACATGACTTATACAATTAAATGACCTGTACAATAGCATCTCTATAGACACAAGGAACATATAGGATTATGAACTACACTAACCACAACCTGCACTGTAAAAACCATAAACTTGGTAATTAGAATCACATATCCTAGGACAACCAGAAATCAGACTAGACACACACAATGCACATAATCATGCTCACAGTAAGATCTTCTCTTCTCCACTCATAAAGGACAAGTTATAATTTGAGGAAGATAAATGTGACCTTGGAACATAGATGCATTGTACAAGAGAAGAGAACAATAAATTTTCTATTAAACCAGATGCAAGTGGATCTGAAAAAAATTAAGTTAACTAAAGCCTCAGAAAGCCACAATTTTGCACTCAAATTTTGTTCCCCATTAAACTCCTGACAGGCATTGCAAGCATGGACAAGTGACAGGGAGGTTACGAAGCACATAACTCAGGGAAAAGATGAAGGTCTATTAGCATACCGTTTAGAGCAGCAGCAAAAAAATGATGGTTTGTGGTGTGAGTAAGCTCGAGGGACGCACTACCTGTTCTTGGTTTGTGGAGGACTAAATTGAACTTCCTGCTGAAAAGAGTGTCGCTCACACCGATCACTAAGCCTTTGCCTCCAGCTCTTCCTCTGCGTCAGGTGTCTGTTCTTCAGCTTTGCATCTGGTGAGTGATTTGGATTCAGCGACAGAAACTGCTAATGCTAGTTTTTTCTGAGTGAGTTTGGGTCTTAAGTCGACGCTGGTGTCCACCCCCAGATGAGTAGGATTTGTTTATTTACCAGATCAGCTCGCGACGGTTTATGCTGAGCAAAGAGTTTGCAGCGGGCTAGTACCTTTTCTCTCAACTACAACAGATCGGTGGTGGCACAGGGTCTGACTGACAGGAAGACAACTGTGGCGATCAAATCTGTCGGAAAGGCAAACCATAAGCTCGGCTATGACGGGGATGCGGTGATTTCACGGCGGTTGTGGCCAGCGAATGTTTGGACAGCGTTGATGATAGACTGAGGAGGAAATGGGATGAGAACGCGATGGGGGAGATGATTTATCACTGAGGCCAACTGAAGGTGCTGTTGGGGAAGAGATGGGTGATTGAATGCAAAGCTGATGGTTGCAGGCGATATTCGCACGAAAAGGTGAACGAAAACAGTAAAACCACATGCTGGGTTAATGGCCACCAACTGTTAAAAAAAAGGAATCCGATGCAATGAAAATGAAAAGCCCTTAACAAAAGATTTCATACCAAACATCCATTTTTCTTAAGCCCGATAAATGGTCAATCGGGCTTTTTGTGATATTGAAACGCTGTAACAAACGTACACTGAAGCATGAGGTAGAAGTAAATGTCACTGTTCATTTCACTGTAGCAGAACACGGTTCACTGACTACTCTCATCGTACTGTAGTGTCTTTGTTCATTTTCACTGTATCTGGACACTGTTCAAGAAACTGTTCACTCGTCTTCTTCATCAGAACCAGATTGGACAGCTGAGAGTGCTCTACTTTTTGCTCTTTTTATCCAGATTTTAATTTGATTCCAGTATGATTTTGGATTCTGGACTTACGGTGGCTGTAATGGGATTTATTTTGAATACTTGGGTCAGTGGTGTTTGAACCTCCAGCAACTATGAACTAATTTAGAGAGACGAGCATGGATGAATTAATTATTTATGTTGAATATTATTTTATTTATTTAATTTTGTATTATTTTGCTTACTTTATACTTAATCACCATTAAATAAAAAATTGGGGAATTTAGATTAATCTTAGAAGAAGAATCTTAATTAGACTATATTAAGTAATGTGGGATTAGAATTTATTCTAATATGTCAATAACATAGGAATATAGCAATTTGATCCATATAAATATATTAGAGTGAAATTAGACATTTATTGCCTCTTGAATGAATTAGTTAAGAATAACAATTTTAACTTGAGAGAGGGTATGAGTGATTGGAAAATACTTATATCCATTTGAACTCTAAATTAATAAATTAACATTAAGTGCATTTATTTTGAGTAAATACATGCTCTAAAACTTAAAAAATGAATTAGTCACTCTAGGTTATTTTCCTCTATTAAATTCTTAAAAATATTAAATTTAGTACTTTTGCTTTTGTATAAATTGATTTTCAAATTAGTTTCTTTCTTTGATTTTCTCAATTTAAATGAAAATGAGAATTTTAATACCTAATTATCTATTATCTTAAATCTCTATGGAATAATCTTGATTTATTATTATATTTTGATATTTATTTAAAATTTAGTATACCTATTTTCAATTTAAATTGAAGGTGATATCAAAGAGAGTTTTTAGTGCACGAAAATTACATGGAAAAAGATAACGAGAGGAAACTTGACATGTGGCCACTTTGAAGCGATGTTTACGGAAAAAATTGTCACAAAATTAAAGAGCACGCTAAAAAAGTCCTCAAGACGTAGAAATGTTAAATATCGTGCATGTCTAAAATATTGATTAAAATATTTAAAAATATCTTTTCAATCGTGATTTATAATATATTAGATAAATATGTGAAATAAGTGTTGTCTTAATTTATATGTATAAATACTTATAAATATTTTATAAGCTAATTTAAACATCGTTCCAATCCATTTAATCGTCCAAACATTATTATTTGTTTGGATTTTTTTTGGGGGAAATCATATGGTCAATTTGATCAAAATCACCCAATCAATGAAATAAGTAATTAATTTAGTAAACAAGAAATTATCAAAAAGGTATAAAGCAATGATTACATGCACTTTTGAAGGGATCTTTGCCCAATTCAAATTTGGTCACATTTTTTTTATAAGTATGTGTATCTTTTTATTGAAAATAATTTTATTTATTTAGCACTAATTATAAACATTTTTTTATAGGAATTCAAGTTTTGGCTTTTTATATTATAAGAGACTAATATTTTTCAGTAGACTTAACCCATTGGTAGCTTTAGTCACTTATTTACACGGCGGAAGAAAGGTCTACAAGATATACCTAGAGTTCTAATATGATCCCTGTGACGCGACTCATATATTTGCTCAAGAAACTGGTGATTATGATGAATTTTTCAGATAAAAACAGATTTATTTTATTTTCAATTTAGATTGAAAGTTCACATCAAAGAAATGAATTAGTGAAAAAACTGACATACAACTCTTGTATTCTTGTAAGTGAGAGGTCAAAAGTGCAATCGTTTTTGTAACCATGAGGCTGTTACGGATTCCCTCTCTAATACAAAACAAACAAAAGAAAAAAAAATCTATACTTACAAGTTCAAGAGCAAATTAAAGTAGAAAAGTCACCAAGACATGAAGACGTAATATTGAATTATGAAACTTGCAGTTCATTCATATCATTAATAATCAAGCAGAATTTAAAAAAAAACCTGTATTGCAACAATTTTTTTTATTTGATATAATTAAACACACCGATACACACAAATATTTCAATGTCAGTCATCCCGAACTGAGTTCAAGCATAGCAACTGGCGTTGTCGTGAGGACAACGAGCTATTGACACATTGGTCAACAATTGATGGTAAGTGGTGGGGCTGTCAGATGTTTAAAGTATTTCATGATCTGCAAACGAAGAGTAATATTTATCTGATTTTCTCTCTCTCTTATTTTCCTTTTCATATTTTCGTGCAAGAGGCTCCACAAAAAGTTTTCAAGAAATCAACAGATTTTGGTTAAAGTATTTAGGTGTTATTTTATCGATTTGCCATCCATTCTTTTATTTTAGTTGATATTATATTTATATATTTGCCTAGCGCCCATGATTGTTTCTTCATTATCAGACAGAGGCTTTTTTGCCTGCGTTGACGAAGTCATATTATTTAATGTCAGTGTATGCTCCTCCCGTCAATTTTATAACATGTTTCTAATTAATTGATCTATCAATAAAAATAGTTAAAATAATTAAATTTATCATAAAATTTAATGGATTTTTTATATTGTCCTTATTAATCACACAAAGCTCTATCATACATATTAATTTCTACTCTCTCTCACTACCCTTATTAAATATAGGTTTGTATGAAAAAAAAAATTAATGCTCATTGAAATTATCAAAATATCTTATAAAAATGATAAAATACCTTATAAAATGCAGAATCGGGAGTATCACTTATGAAAAATACAACTTATTTTTCAGATTTCATGCAATGTTCACAGGCCCGTTGGAAGGTAAAAGCTTAAGGATAGAAATAAGGCTAAACCTACTTTTAGTCCTTATATTTTATTACGATTTAGGTTTTAGTCACTATAATTTTAAGTTGGTGATTTTAATTATTTAAGTTTATTTTATCTATAACTATTAATCCATATAATTTTAAAAAGATTTAGGTTTAAAGTTAACAATTTTACTGACATATGACTGACTCCGTTTGGCGTGATGACTCTACAATATGAAATGGAAATAATTTATTAATGATACTTTGCCCTTTTCATTATACCTCCATTCCATCTTCTTCAACCTCCACAGCCCTCACCTCCCACCCTCTGCGATCTCCGGCGATCTCACCTCCATCCGTCTATGATCTCCAGCGACCTCATCTCCCTCCCTCGCGAGTTTAAATCATTTATCCAGTTCATAATTTTATTAGTTATGTTTCAACTACAAGATGATTATTTCAGGGGGAAGTACCCAAATTATAACTTCACCGTAGCTGCATTTTGGACTACTCATTTGGTCAGATTCAAAGCAGAACAAAGCTCAAACCAACCACTCTTTCACGTTTACGTCTACAAGGCTGACAAAAAATGGTAAAAAAAAGTTTACAACTTCGACTACATCATCATTAATGGAGGCCGTTGGTTCGGCAAGCCCATGGTATCCTATGAGGAACAAAAATACCACTGCGTCATGAGCAACATCACCAGCAGAAGAAAGTTCTTTGGTTATAGAAAGGCCCTAAAGACAACACTTAAAACCCGAAACAATTTAAATCATTAAAACCCAGATCTTAAACCAGACTTCGTTTGTTGTTGGTGGATATATAGACAGACTAAACTGGCAGATCTGATTTGGGTGAAGATGGAGATCAAAGAAGCAAGCAGATTGAAGTCGTGGATAAGGAGATAAGGAGGCCGGAGATCAAAGATCACACAGGGTGGGAGATAAGGAGGCCGGAGATCACAGAGGGATGTGAGGTTGCCGGAGATCGCAGAGGGAGAGAGGTGAGGTCGTTGGATATGGTGGAGGGTGGGAAATGGAGGCTGCGGAGGTTGAAGAATATGGAATGGAATGAAAAGGGCAAAGTTGGCAATATGTTAGCTTAGCGTATAAAATTTGACTCTCTTTTTTTGCAAAAAAATAAATCATTTATCCACCTTATCAAACCATATGAATGAATTTTTTTCTTGTCATATTGTCCAATTATCACGCTAAATCAGTAAAGTAACGGGGTCAGTGACACAGTAGTAAAATTAACGGTGTTAACTTTGAGCTAAGTTCTTTTAAAACTACAATGACTATCAGGCAGAGTAAATTCTAACTCAACGACACTAGTATAAAATAAGCTTTTTAGACCGCATTATTTAGACCGGTTATTACGGATAAGGTCTAAAAGAAAGGCGGAGTGGCAATTACATAATTAAAATCAATTTATTAGACCGGTTGTTTAAAAAACCGGTCTAAAAAAACCTTATTTAGACCGGTTATATAAACAAACGGTCTCAAAAAAAAATTAAGACCGGTTGTTTAAATAATCGGTATTAAAAGTCAATAATTTAAGACCGGTTATTTAAACAACCGGTCTGAAAAACAAAAAATTATTAAAATGAATAAATAAATCACGTTATTATTAAGACTTGTTTTTTAAATAATTGGTCTTAAAAGTTTTTTTAAGACCCGTTATTTAAATAACCGGTCTTAAAAGTCTAATATTCAAACCTAATCGGCCGCGAAGCTCATTTCATCAACACATTTCATTTCCGTCCCACTCTGCATCCACCGCCGCGAACAGCTCAAGTCCAGGATCTCCGGTGATATTCCGCCTTATTCTCCGGCCACCACTCCAGCCGCTGCTTCCACCTTCTTTTCCATTTTCTGTTGTTGGCTGTTTAAAAATACTCCCTCCTTCCCCGTTCGTGTGCCCGTTGCTGCGAAGAAGTCCGCCGTGAGTACTATCGTGAATGAATGGCGGCTGAGCTTCTTATTTCACTAACATTTATCTCCCTCCGGCGTGTTTTCCAACCACTTTTACCTCTCTCCTCCTGCGCCTTAAGCCACGGTCCAAGGTTACTTCAAATAGGTAATGTCCCCTGTCTCAATCCTTCGTATAAATAGAAATTTAGTATTCACTGTCTATCCAAGAAGAATCTCTACTATAATTGAACTAGAAATTAACATAGAAATGGAGAAAAAAATGACATTTACTCTAATGGAAATTAATTGGTGAAGCTTAATTAACGGTGGCCTGAACTGGTGTGATTTGATTATTTGAGGATTAGGATACTGATAATTGCTAGTTTTCATAGTCTCTAGATTGCTTAAGTTATTGTGTCAAATTTCCTGGCATGTATGCTCATGAATGGCTGATTAGAAAATTGTTACATAATATTCAGTTAGTTTTAAAACTAAATTTGAGAGGTGATTTGAGGTTTAAACTAAAGCAATTCTTGTGTATGTGGTCTAATTTAAGTCTTTAAATTGCTAGTGTATATTGATACATTTTCCATATTACTTGAAGAAAATGGAACAGACTGCAATTATATCTTATGCGGAATCCTAATGAAGAATTCTGTTAAACTAGATAAATTGATGAGTGTAACATTTTCATACTCTCATCATACTCCTGCCTTTTCCAAGGCAGTTAATATACAGAAGAGAAGAAAAAAAAGGTGTTGAAATATATGGATCGTAGTTGAATAAACGCTAAACGGACTAGTGTTGAATATGATAATGGGGTGAGGGATTTTTTGGAATTTGCAAGAAGAAATTATGGTAATGATGATAGTGGGATGTTTTGTTGTCCTTGTGTATAATGTCTGAATGAGAAGCGACTTAGTGCTGCAGATATATATACACATTTAATTTGTGAATGATTTTGTAAGAGTTATACAGTATGGGTATGGCATGGTGAAGAAATAGAAATTTCAAGCGCAACTCAACAAGGGGGTCTCCTTTGATGATAATGACACGGTTCTGAATGATCGGATAGAGGATATTATTCATGATGTTGGAGAAGAGGCTTTTGAGCAATCATATACATATGGTAATATGTGCAGTGATGCTGAGAAGCCGTTGTACCCGGGGTGCACAAAATACCAATTGTTGAAAGCTGTATTGAAATTGGTAAGCTTGAAAGCACGACGTGGATGGAGCGACAAGAGTTTTTCAGAAGCACTTGAGGCCTTCAAGGACATGCTTCCAGATGATAACGTGCTGCCTTGCCGATACTATGATGTGAAGAAAATATTGTGTCCACTAAGGATGAAGTAAAAAAAGATCCATGCATGCCCTAATGATTGTATATTGTACAGAAAAGAGCATGCAGAGAAAGAGCAGTGTCCGATATGTGAAACCCCCAGATACAAATCAAATAAGGCCCCTGTAAAAATGTTGTGGTATCTTCCTATCATACCAAGGTTCAAACGACTGTTTGCTAATGAAATTGATGCCAAAAATTTAAGATGGCATGCGGATGAGAGGATTTCCGATGGAAAGCTTCGACATCCAGCTGATTCTTCTCAGTGGAAGAAAATTGATCAGTTGTTTCCTGACTTCGGCAAAGAGCCTAGGAATCTTAGGCTTGGGCTTAGCACGGATGGCAGCCTAAGCAGTATACATAGTTCATGGCCTGTTCTGTTGGTAATTTACAACTTATCTCCTTTGTTATGTATGAAACGAAAGTACATCATGTTGTCTATGTTGATTTCGGGACCAAAACAACCCGGAAATGACATAGATGTTTACTTAGAACCCCTGATCGAAGACTTGAAAGAGTTGTGGGACGAAGGTGTCGACGTTTTTGACGCGAACAATAAGGAGATGTTTAAAATGCGAGTCTTGATCTTTTGTACTATAAACGACTTCCCTGCTTATGGAAACTTGTCAGGATATAGCGTTAAAGGCCACAAAGCTTGTCCTATTTGTGAAGAAGGTACATGCTACCATTAACTTCAACATGGAAGAAAGACTGTTTATCTTGGTCATAGGAGATTCCTTAGACGGGTCCACCCATATCGCAGATTAAATAAGGGTTTTTTTTTGTGGCCAAGAGTTTGAAGATGCTCCAGAGGCTTTGACTGGGGAGAAAGTGTATGAAAAGGTCAAAAATATCAATGTCATCTTCAGTAAGACTTCAAAGAGTCGAAATGAAAAAAATATATGGAAAAAGAGGTCTGTTTTCTTTAACCTTCCATATTGGTAGAATCTTGATATCAGACATTGTATTGATTTCATGCATGTGGAGAAAAACGTGTGTGATAGTATTGTTGGGATACTACTCAACATACAAGGAAGTTCTAAGGATGGCGTTAAGGCAAGATTAGATTTGCAAGAAATGGGAATACGGGTAGACTTACATCCGAGGCCACATGGTAAGAGAACTTTTTGTCCTCCAGCTTCTCATACTTTGTCCAAGGATGAGAAACGAAGTTTTTGTGAGTGTTTACATGGCATCAAAGTTCCCTCAGACTATTCTTCAAATTTTAAGAAGCATGTGTTTATGAAAGACTTGAAGTTAGTAGGGCTGAAGTCTCATGATTGTCATGTCTTGATGCAACAACTACTCCCAGTGGCTATTCGAGGCATTGCCGAATATGATCTTCAACACATATTGACCAGACTTTGTTTCTTCTTCAATGCGATTTTTAGTAAAGTCATTGAGATGGAAAGGTTGGATGAATTGGAAGATAAAGGTTACCTGATCTTGTGCCAGCTTGAGAAGCTTTTTGTTCCTTCCTTTTTTGACATCATGGTACATCTAGTTGTTCATCTAGTGAGGGAGATAAAATTGTGTTGGCCTATCTATTTTTTATGGATGTACCCAATTGAAAGAACTATGAAAATCCTAAAAGGATATGTGAAGAACCCTAACCGGCCTGAAGCTTCTATTGTTCAGAAATATGTTTCTGAAGAAGCCATGTAATTTTGTCAACATTATTTGGCAAATGTAGGACATATCGGCCTTCCTAAACGACATGATGAAGAAGGGGGTAGGCGCGGGGCTACCGTTAAGAGTGTGGATCCTGATGAATTACAACAAGTCCACTTGTACATTTTGAATAATGTTGATGCAGTTCAAGATTACATAAATGCTCATAAAGAAATTTTACGGAAAGTGAACAGTCGATTGACTGAACAAAGGTTAATTAGGGAGCATACCAAGACTTTTTCACATTGGTTCAAACATAAGGTTGACGAAGAAGAATGTGTTTCTGATACAATTAAATGGCTAGCACGTGGTCCTGAGTTTGATGTAATAAGTTGGACTTCGTTTGTGATCAATGGGTATACATTTTACACAAAGTCCCTGGATGATAGGAGCACTATCCAGAACAGCGGTGTTATGTTAGTAGCTGAATCTATGCACTTCTCTAGTTCAAAAGATAAGAACCCTACATTGGCAGCCATACCTTATTATGGGGTTATTGACGAGATTTGAGTGGTTGAATATGTTAAAATTAAATTTCCCATTTTCAAATGTAAGTGGGTTAATGTCAATAATGGTGTGAGGATCGATAAGTCAGGGTTTACATTAGTTGATCTAAACAACAGAAGTTTTGGAGATGAACCTTTCATTATGGTAGATCAAGCGAAACAAGTGTTCTATGTTATTGATCAGGAAAATAAAATGTGGTCTATAGCTCTCCAAGGAAAAAGGGTCGTCGATATTGAAGAGGAAAATCGTTCAAATTATGATATTCTCGAGACCCCTTCTTTTTCTAGGGGTCTTCCTGCATTGAACGAAGAAGATGAAGCTGATAATGAACATGGCACAAGAAATGATCATCATGAAGGGATATGGGATGATATCTCTTTATAAATCTACTTTAAATGTTAGCTATTTATTTAAAGTAATTATCGTTATAACTTATATACAGATTATATATATAGTTATTTTATAACTTACTAACTCAATAATTTGTCTTAACAGTACAATGACGGATCCGGTGCATCCTACAGCAGAGGATCAAGTGCATCCTACAACAGAGGATCAGGTGTCACCTACTGCTCAGCACAGCGAGCCTCAGAGTGTCAATCAGGGGCAGTCATCGGGTGAGCCGAGTCACCAGCCTAGACGGAGGGGCAGGACAGCCACACGGTTGAGGGATGTTTCCTTGAGTTGGGCAGAGCGCTAAATTTGGATTCATGTGCCCAGCTCATGCCACAGAGAAAGGGACCACTTCTGCCATCAGACATAGATATTTATCACAGAGGTTCAGTGAAACAGAAACCGACTGTTTCTTGGTTCCTTATGTGCATGGGTAAGAAACATCAAATTTATATTCCAAAACATCACATATAATACTTTATATTTTCTTAACATTAATCTCTTTTTTTAAGGGATCATTGGCAATTGGTTATTCTGTGTAAGGCTAGTTACACATTGATCCTCCTCTGCTCCCTCCACTTCAAACTGAGGAGTGACTTGAAGAAGACCATGAACTCGTAAGTTTTCTTGCTTTATTACCTTTTGTGTGCAAAGTTTGTGTGCATAATAAGTAATCTTTGTGATTTTGATCATAGGGCTATGCAAACTTTCCTACACGCTAAGTGTGGTAGGCATGTTCGTGACTTAAAAGACCCTACATGGATCACGCCAAAGGTTAGTACATATTTGTTTTCTTTAAGATGCGTTTCATAAGCTATGCTTTTATGCTTGCTTTGATGATATCATGTTCTTTTCAAGACTCGTAGGCAACCACCGAGCTCCAACTTATGTGGTCTTTATATGTTGAGGCAAATTTACAATATTATCAGCCTAGGCACGACTGATTTTATCGAGGAGGTAATAAATGTATATTTCAAAAATTTTGTATTACTTTATTGTTTTTAAGTTAGTAAGTTAATGTTTTGTATTGAGTCTACTACTTTAGATTTCAACTTTGTTTGTAAATCTGTTTTTTGTTTTTGTGTAAACTCAAAGGGTTTGAAAATGGGTTTTTCAATTTGCGTTTTTGAAATAGTTTCAATGGTTTTCAAAACTGGTTGTTGAATTATGTGTTCTCCTAATACCTGGAGGTATTGGTTTGTATAGTTGTTTTGTTCAACTATGTTTTTGATATCAGAAGAATCAACAGGTTTTGAAACATGTTTAAATTTGAAAGGTGATGCCCATATGGGTTGATCACGATCATTTACCTTTTGAGGAATTTGAATTGTTTTAGGAGGTGGAAATTCAGAAGAAATTGAGCCTTCTTCAGAAGTTTTCCATTCTCTTTTTATAACATCAATTTTTTGTAAATAAGGGTATTCCAATTTTTGATCTTGAGCATAAGCATCAAACCAATCAAAGAAGGGAATATTTGTTTGTACTAATTCAAGGAATTTGTAATATTTTTCCTAAATGGATTTTCTTACAGATCCTTTGAATTCGTTTAAAAACCAATTTCTCTGAAGTGTATATTCCTCAGAATAAAATTGTTTTTGTAAAAATTGTTTATCAATTTGGAAAACATTTTCCAAAACACTTATACTTCTAGGTTCCCCTAAATTTGAATAGTCTGGAGATTCAACTGAAGTTAAATCTTCATCCTTTTCATAATTTATATTAGGAATGTTTGAAGAATTGTCAATTCCTGATACAGAAACATTTGTTGGTTTAGGTTCAGGTGGTGCAGTTGCGTAGATTATGGAGGGTATTTTTGGGGGTATTGAACTACAAGACCGTCTTGATAGTTCAGTTTGAACAGACTGAAAATCATCATATCTTGATGATTCCGATCTACTTGTTTGGGTTCTACTAGGTCTGTTAAATTTCAGTTTAACAGTCCCATCATGCATTTGAGATATTTGAGCTACTTGAGTTATGGGCTGTGGTTTAGGTAAAGGAGTTTTTACCAAAGTTCATTCATCAGGTAATTCAACATCTTTCCACATGATTGTTTTAGGAATAGTTAAGTTTGCTTTTGTAAAATCTGTTAAGAAAATAATTGTTTGGCCATTGTCTGGTGGAATATTTACATGAGATGTAAATGAGTTCAGGAGTTTATACTGTACTCTATATATTAGAGCAATAGGTATAGATCCTGGTTTCATGTTTAAACCATAAAGCCTTAGTTTGAGCTTTAATATATCCATTACGTTTTCATCTTCGAGATGTACCATTCTATCTGGAAATGCATTAAAATAGACTGGTCCATCTTGAATTCCAATTTCTGCTTCACCTAGCAGAGAATCTTTAGTATCGTAATGTCTATCGTCAAGCAAACAAACTAGACAAGAGGCGTTTAATCCTTTGCGAATTAAGGGTTTTAAACCAATTTGGACACAACCTATGTGTAAATAGTTGTATTCCTTTTTATGTTCTAAAACCGAGTTTCACGAAAGAAGACAATAATCTTCGTTTTCAGGATGGATAGGAATTGATTCCTCAACTATTCTGATTACATGATCAGTTTTGTTGAACCAATTCTTATCATGTTTTTGATAAAGAGCGTTGGGTGCCACGATTGGTAAAGTCCAATTATCGCATCCTTGGTTTATTTTTTCAAAAGAAATTTCTTCTTTGAAAATACGTTTGGATGTTGATGATTTTAAACCCTCATCGTTTAGCGAATTGTTTGAAGAGTTTGAGTGAGCGGTCGAAGAACTACTACTACCGCGTTTGGAGAAAGAAAATGAATGGAAGAGCGAAGACATAATTTAAATTACAAAATTTAAATTACGGAATTTAAATGGCAGAAAATAAAAACTGGAATGAAAGAGCAGAAATAAAAGAAAATTTAAAGGAACAAAATTAAAAGAGCATAAAAATAAAAATGAGGAAAATTCAGATATAAATCTCTCTTGCCTTGATATCTTCACCATCTGGATCCATAGGGGTATAATAATTAAAAATTTATCGGATTTTATTATTCAATATGTTTTGTTAAGAGATTAGTAGGATTTCTCAGATCTTAACTCTATCCAACACGACAAAGTATATAAAACCTTAGTCTATCATACACTATGGGCGGGGACCACATCGCTTGCCTCAACACACGGGACTTACAGCCTTAACCATCCCCACAAGGACTCATGTATGATAAACAAGGACTATATACATGGACAGAGTCCAAATGTGCTATCGAGTGCAGATCTTTAAATCATACTAATATGCTAACAAAAATACTAAAAACATAAAATCAGATCCAGATTTAATTAAAACATCTCTACTTCACCTTCTAGCTCTGATACCAAGATAGGGGAGTGCCCCGAAAAGACCGAAGGGAAGAGGGAGAAATGAAAGAAAAGGAAGTAGAGGAGGAGACGGACTCCTTAAAACATAATTAAATACATAAATTAAATATGCAGAGGGGGTGCTCTGTACCGAACTAGAGGGCGAATACAAATAATTCAATAGATCTTGTTTATTTGGAATTGGATACCTAATCCATTGCAAAGCTTCGTTTAAAGGCTTGTAATTAATCACAAGTCTAGGAGCTCCACGTTCAATTTCTGCATTCTTATTTACATAAAAAGCAGCACAAGACCATGGGCTTCTGGATTTGCGAATTAATTTTTTGTTCAGAAAATCTTGAATTTCCTTTTTACAGGTTTCAAGAAGTTCTGGACTCATTTGAATTGGTCGAGCCTTTGTTGGAATTTTTTTTTCAGAAAAATCTTTTTCGTAGGGCAAATCGACAACATGTTGTTTACGGTTCCAAAACGCATTTGGTAAATTCGAGCAAATTATTTGTTGGATTTTCGCAAGACAGTTTTGGATTTGGTTCTGAATTTTTTTTTGACACAATTGTTGTTCAATATGTTTAAAGGAGATATCTTCCTTCAAAAAATTGATTTGTTGTTGCTTTGAAGAAAGAAGGTTTAATTCTTTGATCCTGGGTTTCTGGGTTAAACGCCTCTTGTCTAGTTTGTTTGCTTGACGATAGACATTACGATACTAAAGATTCTAGGTGCAGCAGAAATTGGAATTCAAGATGGACCAATCTATTTTAATTCCAGATAGAATGGTACATCTCGAAGATGAAAACGTAATGGATATGAAAATGTTTTCCAAATTGATAAAAACATTTTACAAAAACAATTTTATTCTAAGGAATATACACTTCAGAGAAATTGGTTTTTAAACGAATTCAAAGGATCTGTAAGAAAATCCATTCAGGAAAAATATTACAAATTCCTTGAATTAGTACAAACAAATATTCCCTTCTTTGATTGGTTTGATGCTTATGCTCAAGATCAAAAATTGGAATACCCTTATTTACAAAAAATTGATGTTATAAAAAGAGAATGGAAAACTTCTGAAGAAGGCTCAATTTCTTCTGAATTTCCACCTCCTAAAACAATTCAAATTCCTCAAAAGGTAAATGATCGTGATCAACCCATATGGGCATCACCTTTCAAATTTAAACATGTTTCAAAACCTGTATATTCTTCTGATATCAAAAACAAAGTTGAACAAAACAACTATACAAACCAATACCTCCAGGTATTAGGAGAACACATAATTCAACAACCAGTTTTGAAAACCTTTGAAACTATTTCAAAAACACAAATTGAAAAACCCCTTTTCAAACCCTTTGAGTTTACACAAAAACAAAAAACAGATTTACAAACAAAGTTGAAATCTAAAGTAGTAGACTCAATAAAAGAAAAAATGACTCAATTGCAACTCAGCCAATTGACTATACCTGAAACACCTCAATCTGAGTCATCTAAAACCAAAGGAGTACAAGATATCCATGTTTTAGAAAAAGATATCCAAAACTCCCAAACTTCAGAAACTGAATCCAATAATTCACAAATTCAAATCAACCAACAAAACTCTATTACCATAGAGCCAGTCCTCCAGATATTCTGGTTGAAGAAAGAATAAACCAAAATTTCAAATCATTTAGCGCTGACAATATTTATGAATGGAATATTGATGGCCAAAGTGAGACAAATATTTTGCAAACTTTACAACATATGACCATGGTCACAAATTCTTATCAAACACAACATAATTATTCTGAAGAAGAAATTACTAACCTTTTAGTATCTGGATTTACTATGTAAATAGTGCCAAAACCGGAACTGTGCAAATAGTACAGGTCACCGACCGGCACTGTTCTATGAAAAGGATGAAGATTTAACTTCAGTTGAATCTCCAGACTATTCAAATTTAGGGGAACCTAGAAGTATAAGTGTTTTGGAAAATGTTTTCCAAATTGATAAACAATTTTTACAAAAACAATTTTATTCTGAGGAATATACACTTCAGAGAAATTGGTTTTTAAACGAATTCAAAGGATCTGTAAGAAAATCCATTCATGAAAAATATTACAAATTCCTTGAATTAGTACAAACAAATATTCCCTTCTTTGATTGGTTTGATGCTTATGCTCAAGATCAAAAATTGGAATACCCTTATGCAAATACAAATAGTACAGGTCACCGACTGGCACTGTTCAAACAGTACTTTTCCTTCTATTTAAACGAACTCAGGTTCATTTCTCAGAAGGTTCGGTTACACTCCCTCTCTCTAAAACCTCTCCCTCTCTCTCTAGAATCCTCTCCTCTCCTCCGTCGGTCCCTGTTCCGACTTCCTTCTGTCTACCTTCTTCCATCCCTTCCTCTTCCACTTTGTAAGTTTTTATATGTTTTAAATAAAAGTTTGTTTACATTATTTTCTTTTCTTTAATTTTTTCATTTGCATCATATCCTTACCTCCTCTGGAGAATTAGAGATCTTCAATGATAATAGTCAATTCATTATTGTTTACATTGATGATGTATTGATTTATTCTCATTCGATAGATCAACATTTTAAACATATAAATAAATTCATAAGAATTGCAGAAACAAATGGTTTAGTAGTTTCTAAACCTAAGATTAGTTTATTTCAAACTAAGGTTAGGTTTCTTGGTCATTGGATTTACCAAGGATCCATATTTAAGACCAGTTAAATTGAAAACCGGTCTTAAAAGATTAAACTTTAAGACTGGTTCTAACTTTAACCGGTCTTAAATTGATATTTAAGACCGGTTATTAAGAGAACCGGTCTTAAAGAAGTAAACTTTTAAGACCAGTTTCCTTAAGAACCGGTCTTAAATATCAATTTAAGACCGGTTAAATTTAGAACTGCTCTTAAAGTCCTATTTTTTTATACTGAAATTTCCCTACCGTTCCGTTAGTTAAACTTTAAGACCGGTTGTTGTAGAACCGGTCTTAAAATTTTATATTTTAGACCGGTTAAAAGTTAAATACTTTTTATACCGGTTGTATTAAGACCGGATTCAGAACCGGTCTAAAATGTCTTTTTTAACCGATCTTAAAAGTGATTTTTGTAATAGTGCGAGGACCACACATCTTAACACAAACAATTTCCATGAACTTGAGGCTACTTATGTCATGGATTAATGTGATGAAGACAAACTCAATCAAGGCCTATAAATAGTTATCGTTGGGGGCAATCCTTTCCACATCAAACCATACCGTGAGTGATCATCATGGAAACCTCATTCCCCTCCTGTAGCTATATTGCTAATCTGTTGCTTCTATGCTTCCTAATATTTGCACTCTTGCTCCCCAAATGCATGTTCACTTTGAGGGTGCAATGCAACGGAAAAGACCTTCACCTTCTCTTAAACTTCAAACACACTCTTGTTGATCCATCAGCCATCCTCTCCGATTGGACCAATGATCAAGATTGCTGTGAATGGACCGGAGTTTAGTGCGACAACACCACAGGCAGAGTCATTGAGCTTAGTCTCCCTTGTTCTGCTGAATCCACCCCTGATAATTGTGAAGATGAGAAATCACACTGTCTAACAGGTGATCTCAACCTATCTTTGCTTCAACTTGAGTTTCTAAATGTAAAGACCTGCCTCATATATCCCTTATTACTAATCTTACTCAGAGTAGCAATGCGTAGTTCAGTGGGCACACAGGAATAGCATGAATATACTGATAATATTAATACAATATTGCTTCATTATAATACAAAAGTTTCCCCACCAGGGGTTTACACAATATTTACAGACCTTAATAACTAAAAGGTCTTCAAACAACCAGCAACATTTCTCTTTGTGCATACCTCTTTTCTGATCTCAACACGTTTCCAATTCTCACCTGTCTGAATGGTTGTTTGGGAGGAGTGGGATTCGAGAGAATCTCAGTAGCAAACATTACCACTATGCATGCCAGATATATATGAATGCATGACATGCTTGCCTACACTATTTCATGCCAACATAATGACATGATGCATGCTCGATGTTATGACATACATATGGCCACTGTATAAATATAACAGAGCTTCAACCAATCATACATGTTCCACACAAATAGCCAAAGTAGTCACATAATCAATGCAAGACATACATATCACATACATGCAGAAAAGGTAAGTTCACTACCTGGTGGACTTTATGTCCTTCTCTTCTTGTCCCTTGATCCGCCAACCATTGCTCCTTCTTTATCACTTCATGGCCCTAGGCAAGTGATAACATCATTAGAGCCATGAAAAGTGAATACTCAATGGCCCACATTAGCCCTATAGGCTTACTTTCACCCTTGGAGTTCATATCAATTACATTTGTGCCATTAAGTCTTAAATTTCGCATAAGACTTAAAGCTGACAAATTTTTCACCAAACTTTGAAAAATCACAATTAATTCTATAGAACTCCAATTGAGGTGGTTCAAAACTCCATTTGAATCCCTTTAAGTTTAGTTTTATATAAAAATACTCGACTTTAAATGCCACCACTACACCATTCCCATAATTTTTCCAAACACCAATTGTTTCAGATGTTCTTCCAGAAAACAAGGCAGACATTCAACAATCCATATCTCCCAACATACTTGTCCAAAAATTACAAAATACCCATCCAATTAAAGATCTATGTCTCTACTTTAGTTCTGGAAATTTGGAGAATTTTTGGATAAGGTTTGGTCCCTGAAACATCACGCACAATAACAGTGCTTCAGACAAGGCAAATCAACACTATGAACACATATGTTTTATAAATTCCCAAATTTATATACAAACATCCAAAAATCATGAACACTTGCATACCTACACAATTTTTCCTCCTAAAGCCAATGGAAGCATCAAAATCATCAAATTCTTACTCCTTCCCCACGAAAAAATCCAGAACAGAAATAGGAATTTATAGTTCTCAGAAAGAGTTTGTCGGTTTCTCGTTTTCTTTGACTTAATCACTTCCTTGCTACTCCTAATCAAATGATTATCTATTTAAATACTCATTAGACATCATTTAGCCATTAAAAATACCAATTTAAACCATCAATGAATAGTACCCAACTTCATCTATACTCATCCAAATGACAAACCAATCGGTTAAAAAGGAAGCTTATGCTTACCTCTACTCGTTTCCACAAACGGTTCAGAATTCTGGCAATACTCCGGTTAGGAAGACGGCACCAAACACCTCTAAATGAAAATCCGAAATTGTAGGAATGAAGATCTCGATGAGTAGAAGAAGTTTCCTGAAGGGTACTTTGAGAAAGGATGCCGTTTCGACCGTGTTTCGGAGAAAAGAATTTTATTTCTCTTCTTTCTCCATATTCGTCTCTCTCTCCCTCTCTCTTCTGGTTATTTTCCCATGAAATCTGAGCAAGAAGATGAGGATTTAATGGATATATGAATCAGATATTTCAGCTGCCACGTGTCACAAGCTCATTGGCCCAAATATTGAATTTTCGCACAAAATACCCAAATTCTGCAGATTTTTCATTAACTTTGAAAATTCATATCTAATTGTACAGATATCCAATTAGAGTTATTTCAAAGGCTATGCGACCCTTATTGAGTCTAGTTTTAACAAAAAATATAACCTTTGGCCAATTAGAAGCTCACTCTTTCCAGAATTTTAATATTTGGATGCTGCCCCAGAAATTAATTAATTTCACTGGGCTAACTTCAAAAATTCATTTCTCTTTGTGTACAACTCCAAATAACTTATATGACCTATCAAATTAAATCTTGATAAGTCTATTTTCATTCTGAAAAGTTTCATAACTTTTTACCAACATTTATCCATCGAAAAAGGTCACACAATCACCACTGCCACACCGGGAATTTCACCAGTGGCAAAATTACTTTGTGTTCCACTTTACTAAATTATGTGTGACTTCTAATCACTTCATTTTGTTATTCCCCGAGCTCTTTAGCTCACCAATATAATTTCTTTTAATATCCAATAATATAAAGAAATTTTGGGGAATTTAAACATGCCTCATATGGACATTTGTTAAACCGGGGTCTAGCAGTCCACTTAATCCAGTCTTAATCTTATGCCTTTAGTCCCAAAATTTGGGATATTACACTAAATCTCCTCGATTTGAGCAATAATGATTTCCATGCTATTGTTCAAAAAGGTTATGAGAATGTGATTAATTGTAATAACATGTATGTTGTTAATCATCCTCATTCATGTCAAAATTCTTCCAATCTCCATTATCTTGATTTGTCTTACAATGGGAATCTTTATGTCGATAATATTTACTGGCTTTCTCGTGTTTCCTCCCTGAAATATATTTCCCTCCATGGGATTGATTTTCAAACAGATATAGAGTGGCTCCAATTAGTAGCTCTCCTTCCTTCACTTACAGAGTTATCCTTGAGAGGTTGTTCCCTTAGAAACATCAATCCATCTCTCCCGTTTGTCAATTTTACTTCACTTGAATTTCTTGGCCTTTGTTTTAATGCTTTTAGCACTCAGTTCTTGCCTTATTGGTTATTTAATCTTAGTCACCTCAGATTTCTCGACTTGAGCTATAATCAGTTTCAAGGTCAACTCCCAAAGAGTTTATTGAATCTTAGAAAAATAGAAACATTGTATTTGAGTGACAATAAACTCAGTGGAACGATTCCAGATTGGCTTGGCCAACTTGAACATCTACGAGAACTTATTGTCGATGGAAACACATTTTCTGGTCCTATTCCTTCAACTTTGGGAAATCTGTCATCCTTGGTGACCTTCATAGTCGGGTCAAATCACTTGAGTGATACTCTTCCTATGAATCTTGGAAATCTGTTATCCTTGATAGCCTTAGATGTTAGCTCAAACTTCTTGAATGGTAGCCTTCCAGAAAGTCTTGGACAACTATTGAACTTGGAGATGTTATATTTTTGTGATAATCAATTGACAGGGCATGTGATCGAGAGAATTTTTATTAATCTCTCGAATTTGGTATACCTTTCCATGGGATCTCCGGGCTTAATCTTGGCCTTTCATTCTCTTTGGGTTCCTCCATTTCAACTTGAAGAACTTTTTTTGACAAATATGATAGGCCCTGAACTTCCTCCATGGTTGTATACACAAATGTCTCTTACAATTTTAGGAATTGCCAACTCAAGAATTTCATTTGAATCTAAAGACAAGTTGTGGGACTTTGCAACCCAGGTGGAAATCCTACAATTATACGATAACTGGGTTAATAGGAACGTGTCAGACATGTTACTAAACAATAGAAAGATAATTTTAGATTCAAATAAACTCAAAAGTGGCCTCCCTCGATTATCACCAAATGTTGTGTTTTTCAGTGCAAGAGGAAACTCCTTTCAAGGATCCCTTTCTCCACTTTTGTGTCAAAAAATGAATGGGAGAAGCCAATTAAGGTATATAGACTTATCCAATAATTTTTTATTTGGAGGATTGACAGATTGTTGGATGAATTGGAAGTCATTGGTCAATGTTAAGCTCGGCAACAATAATCTAACGGGCACAATTCCTCCATCGTTGGGTTTTTTGTCTAACCTTACAATTTTGAAGCTTCACAAAAATAGCTTATTCGGACAGATACCTTTGTCACTGAAAAATTGTCAAAATCTACAGATCCTTGGTCTAGAGGAAAATAAACTTTCAGGATCTATACCAAATTGGTTAGGGCACAATGTAAAGGTTCTCCTCCTAAGATCTAATCAACTCAGTGGAACTATTCCATTACAAATATGCCAATTGGCCTCTGTTATAATATTGGATCTTACAGACAACAAAATATCAGGTTCAATACCTATATGCCTACATAATATGACGGCCATGGCTTTTCCTCTATCTTCAAGTACTAGCATGCCCGCCTTTTGCATGAGAATTATAAATACTACTTGTGTATTTGTAGACAGTGTCATGTTGCATACAAAAGGCCAAGGATTGATATACCAAAAAAACCGTCAACTGCAATCGGTACGTGCTATTGATCTCTCAAGTAATAGTATGTCTGGAATGATACCTCCAGAGTTATTTAGCCTCACTGAATTGCAATTTTTGAAACTTATCTCATAATCAGTTTGAAGGGAACATATCGAAAGAGATTGGCAACTTGAAACAATTTAGTCTCTTGATCTTGCAAGCAATCGACTTTCAGGTGAAATTTCTCCAAGTATGGCTCAATTAACTTTTTTGGTAACCTTGGACCTTTCCTTCAACAATTTCTCTGGAATGATCCCATTAGGGACTCAACTTCAAGGGTTTGGTGCCCAAAGCTATATTGGAAATCCTGAGCTATGTGGACCTCCACTTCAAAATAATTGCACAAACAAAGAAGGTCCAGAACCCAGTGAAGGACATAAAAGCCAAGATGATTTATTTGCTTCCTTTTACATGGGGTTGGGGGTTGGATTTGCCACAGCATTTTGGGGAGTCTGTGGTGCCATTTTTTTCGATAGGAATTTCAGGCATTCTTACTTCAGATTCCTCCATCACATCAGAGACAAACTTTCTGTCATAGTGGTTCTCAGAATGAACCGTTTCCGTTGAAGACCTAGTTGGTGTTGTGGTGAGTTAAACAAACTTCTGATTTAAGTTTTGTCTAATATTTTTTAGATGTTATATATTTCTCTTTTCTTGTGATATTCTAGAACCGCATATATCTTCTATTCTAATCACAAGTATTTACATCACAATATAACTATGACAATAACATATGCTTTGGATTCTATAATTGTAATTATATTAAATTTATACATTATGCAGGTTTTTACTATGCTTGTTTCAGTAAGTCTCCTCCATCTACTAGTCTTTTAAACTGGGCTTTGCAAGGGAGGACGGAGTGATGCTATTGAAGGCATATTGCAAGTGAAGTGAGAAGTTTTTAGTTTGTTGCGTTACTTTGAAGCCGTTTAATATACATTGTTCCATTTTCTGCCTACTATTTGTATCCTTCCGTAATGAAATATTTGTACTTAAAGAGGAAAGTATTACGTTTAATAGACAAGAGGAAATGGCCTAAAATTTTTATATTGACTTGAAAGGGAATTTTGGATGGCAAGGCTGCCATCGTATTCCCATTCCCTGTAACCTTTGCCGATTTAAAACCAAAAAAGTGGGACATACTGTTACTGTTAGGAAGGGTGAGACGGATGTTAAACTTTCCTATCATTTTACAAGAGTCTATGAAGAAATAAATATATGAGAAAAATTAAATGGCACAAGAGACCTCAAATTATTAATATGAAAAACTCTAAACTCAAAGATAAAATCTAAAGGTTGTCCATACCAATAAAAATCATATTCATTATTATTAAAACAAAGTAAAAGAGAGTCTCAACCACATGTATAGGCACATACAATCATCCAGCCAAACAACCAAAGATAAAAGCTTATAATAGAAAACAAAGCAGCTGAAAATACCAAAAAAAAAATCCTTGACAACAAACACATTTTCACTCACACTAAGCATTCAAATGATGATCCCATCGTTGAAAATAACGAACCATATGTTCAGAACCTGCTAATCAAATTTCAACTCGATCCAACAGTCAATGATATGCAAATGTCAATTTACCGATACAAACCTGTAACGGTGCGTTTTCTCACATGTTTGTAACATTATACCTCTCCTACCTCTCTAATCTCAGCCCATCGCCTTGCAGGGCCTCTCTGTCCAAAAACTCAATATCCCTCTTTCCACTTAAATATGTGAGGCACAACCCTAAAACTAAGAAACTCTAGAAGAATATTCTTTCTTACAAACAACAATAAGAAAACTTTCCATTTTTCCATTCTCTCATTATTTTCCTTGTTTCCTATTCTTTTTCTTTCATTTCCTTTATCTTTTTCTCATAAAATAAGAAATACATCAAATTAAACAATTTAAACATGGGTTCCCCCAAAAAAAGGGAGCCCAAAACCCAACACATATGTATGATTCTAATTCAGATATTATATATTTAATGAGTAAATAAATGCAGATAATTCCTTCCAGATAGATGGAGTTTGATTTCAGGGTGTTACGAACGTTTTGGGTTTGACTTCTGAATACCTTCGTCAGTTATGATGGCCCATGCAAATAAATTAAAGTTTTTAATGTTCAATTGAATTTGAGATGCTTTTAAAAAAGAAAATAAAGAAAAAGCTAGCCACGCTAGTGCAATTGTTTTTTACTTTTTTTGATAAACAGTTGGTGCAAAATGTTAATGCAAGTTGTAGTAGATGTGACATCTATTTATAGAGGATGGCCGATAATTAAACAATAAGTTAATGCAAGTTTCCAAATTGCAATACTTTTATAATATTTTTTGGTGCAGACAAGTGTTCAAGATCTCAGCTTCATGAAATACCGAACATAGCTTGAAACACATGTGCCGAACTTCAAAAGTAGTCAGTGGCACCAAGGACCAGGCAACACATTAAGATCGAAACTTAACAATAACTTTTTATTTCTGCCGAAACTTAGCTTGAAGTACGGAATCAAGCAGAGGAATACATATATGGCATAAAAAATTAATTTCCGTTAACTGAAAAAAAAAATCTATAGTTCCGGGTCATAGGTTATTGACATCTGCTTTTACAATCTATGGAGCCATCCTCTATGTTAAATTTTGTTTCAAAAATTACATCCTTCTGGGTTTTTCTAATGGACAAAAGAATGATTGTTTTTTCTTGTGCCTGTAATAATGTGATGATTTTGCATTTTTTTTTGTCGTATGATATATATTTTCTTGAGCAAAAGGAAAATATTTTATTTATGTGCTGATATTTGTTTTCTATTTAATTATCCTTTTAGTTTGTTTGGTTTTTTTTTTGCTGTCAATTTATGCTTGTGGTTTATTTTATCATTTATGCTGTAATTTATTCTTGTGGTTTATTTTATTTTAATAATTTATCCAAATATCTAATTTTCGATAAAGCACAATAGTGTTGTATTATCCATATAGCCGGTCATACCTAATGAAATAAAGTTTTGTTATTGTTGTTCCTTATATTATTTTTTTTCCTTAATTTGTGATGCATTGTTGTTGCTTGGCTGCTGCTGGTGGTGTTGTTGGTTTTTTTCCTTACTTTATAATGTGTCGTTGTTGTTTAATGGAATATTTAATCTGATCTTTATAGTTTCAACTAATTTTTAATTACATTTCTATAGTTTTTTTATCAAGTCCTTATACTTTCACATATTTTTAATCAGGTCTTTATAGTGTTTTTTCTTTTTATTAAGTCCTTATTATTTCATAGGATTTTTAATTGAGTCCTTCTAGGTTTTATTTTTATTTTTATTTATTAATTTAATTTTAAGTTAAATTACTGAATAATATTAACATATAATTTAACAATAATAAATTTAAATTAACAATTACATATGTTAAAAATAATTAATATAATTAAATAGTAATCCTTAATCAACTAATTATAATTCTATTCTATTTTTATAAAAATATATTATTATTATTCAATTTTATAATTATAAAAATAAATAAAAATTAAAGTAAAAAATAAATAATATAAATATATTTTTAACTAAAACTTATAAGGAATATTAAAATAGGAATTATAATAATAAATTTCTCTAAAAATAAAATACAATTATAATTAATTAATTAAGAATTATTAATTAATTATATTAATTATTTTTTCAATTATATAATTATTAATTTAATTTTTTTAATAAATTATTTTTTAATATTATTTTTTTATTTAAATTTCAATTAAATTAATAATTTAAAATTTAAAAAACCTTCAAGGACCCAATTAAAAATCTGGTGTAACAATAAAGACTTGATAGAAAGAAAAATAACTACAAGGACCTGATTATAAATAGGTGAGAGTATATGAACTTGATAAAAAGGGGGAAAAACTATAAGGACTTGTTTAAAAATTAGTTAAAATTATAAATACTTGCAATTTAGTTATCCCTTTTTAAATTTATAAAGCATTCAATAATCGTTTTGTATTTTTTATTTTTAATGAGTTGATTGGTTACTTATACATATAAAGTACTGGACATATTCATGAGTCAAATGTGGGGTTTTGAGCTGGAGAAAGGCTCATAATTTTATATATTTCCTATTTTCTTATTTTATAAAAAGAAAAATAGGAAAGAAGGAAAAGAGTGAGAGAATAAAAAAAGAAAAATTCATTATTGTTCTTTGTATTTCTTCAGAGTTTCCTAATTTGGGGCCCATTATGTCTTACTTATTTAAGTGGAGAGGGGACTTAGTAGGTTTTTGTTAGGCCTAGGAGGCTTGAGACCTAAGAGGTTGGAGAGACTTATTAGAGAGGCCAGAGAGATCTAATTATATAGTCATATGAGAGAAAATAAGAAAGTGAAAAACGCAGTTTCATAGGTCAGTATTGCGTATTGGTAAATCGATGCATATGGTTTGTTTTTTTAAACACTAGGATCATCATTTGGAGGCCTATTGTGAGACAAAATGTGTTCATAGTCGAGGACTTTTTTCTAATATTTTCAACTGATTTGTTCTCTATTATAAACTTGTAACCTTGATTGTTGGGCTGAGTGGTTGCACATGTTTGTACATGTGGTTGAAAGTCTCTTTGTACCTTAATTTGATCATAATAGATCATATTTTTTATTGGTCTAGATAACTCATAGTTTTTTTTACTTTTAAATTGAGGGGTTTCCCACGTTAACAATTATAGTGTCTCTTGTGTATTTAATTTCTTCCATATATTTATTTATTTGTTTCTTTATAGACTCTTATAGATAGGAAGATTTAACCTTCCACTGCACTACATAAAAGTCAATAAAGAAATTAAACAAATGATTTAGATGAAAGAGTAAATTATGTTTGTTCCATCAAGTTGGCCAAATTGGTTTGATTATCAAAATTCGTAACAGCCTCATAAAAAACAAAGATAAAAGAACGACTCGTAATAGCTGTATATCAGCCTTCTTTCCAACGTATAGAAAGGAAGGACTGGAGGTTGGTGATAATTAAACAATCTTGACGCGTTAGTTAAAGAGAATGCTTGTCACGTGGTGATGAGCACCCAATACGATATAATTTAGACAGTTTAAATTTATTTTTTAAAAATTTTATTTTGATGTATACAAAAAATAAAATAAAAATAATTATGTGTTTAAAAAAATATTTTTATTAAAAAATCATTAATTAAAAATTTTGAATCCGGATTGTCCAAAATCGCAATAGCTCTCTCGGACATCTCCGTGCACTCCACGAGGAAGCCTCATTGTTTTCATCTCTATTCTATTCCTTGTCCATCCTCATCCGCAACCTTCATCCAGATTTGATTCCTATTCACCTCACCCCTGTGGCTTCATTTGTTCTCCTGGAGGTTTCCTCACTTCCGTTTGAAGCTATCTACTGTGGTTCTGCTGCTTGGTGAATTGAAGCTGACTTTGTGATCATGCCTGGCTAGACTTTCTCGGTTTTGGTGCTCATTTGATTACATTTTTATCACTCATGATAATGCACTGATGATGTGAATGATGAAAGTTCAATGCTTTTATTTTTATCTACTCCTCTCTACAACTACTTCATTATTGTTTCTTTATAATTTGTTGGAAGTTGTTGATGAAAACAAGAGAGTAAATCATTGCTTTGAGGAATCACTAATATCACTGACTTTAAGTATATTTTGTCTACCAATGATACAACAAGCCCTTTTATCATAATGATAAAAGAAGATAAAAAACAACAGCTAATGTAAGCAAGAAAAATCATGGGAGCTCTACTACAAATAACAGATTTAGTGGCACACCTTTTGTGGCGCTTATTTGAAAAAGTGTCATAGTTTTAACTAATTTTTTTGATCTTAAATTTTTTTTTTGTGAATACACATTAGGTGGCCCTTATTTAAATAAGCGCCACAGCTAGTTAATGATATTAGGTGGTGTTTTCCTAATAAAGCGCCACTTAAAGTATTTTTTTTTCAAAAAAATTAAAAAATAAAATTAAATGAAATTGTAGCACTTATTTAAATAAGGGCCACCCAATATTTTTTTATTTTTCAATTTTTTTAAAAAAATTCTACTAAGATATTATCATATTTAAAAATTAAAGTCATCTATGCATCTAAATAATACTTTTTTTAATTTAAATATAATTTAATAATAAATATAATATATATTAATATATTTAAAGGCATCTCATTTAATTCATTGTACTAAATTAATTTAAAAAATATTTTATTAAAATAAATCTAATATTTTATTTTTAGTAGAATTATATTAATTAATAAACATATATGAATGATACTAATTTTTAAATTAATTATTTAATTTAATATTAGATTGAGTGGCGCTTATTGAACTAAGTGCCATTTAATGTGATTTGAAAAATATATAATATTATTATATAATTAATTAATAATATAATTTTATTAAAATATATATATATATATATATATATATATATATATATATATATATTAATTCATATAAAATATATTAAAAAAGGAGTTTGGGTGGCGCTTAGTAAATAAAGCGCCACCCAAACTCCTTTTATAATATATGATATTATTATATAATTAATTAATAATATAATTTTATCAAAATATATATATTAATATATTAATTAATACTAAAAAAAGGAAATTGGGTGGCGCTTACTTGGCGCTTATTGAAGTAAGCGCCACTCAAAGTCACTGACGTTTAATTAATGTAAGTTATTATTATATAAGTTATTAATAATATATTTATATTAAAATATATAAATTAATATATTAATTAAAGAAATAGATTAATTAAATATGAAGATTGGGTGACGCTTATTGAAACAAGCGCCACCCAATTTTAAGTAAAAATTAATGTATGATATTATTATATAATTAATTAATAATATAATTATATTAAAATATATATATTAAGATATTGATTAATATAAAAGATTAATTAAATAGGGTGATTGAGTGGCGCTTATTGAAGTAAGCGCCACCCAATGTTCACTGAATTAAGGGCTCAATATATGATATGATTAAATAATTAATTTCGGTAAAAAAGAGATTATATAATTAATTAATAATATAATTATATTAACATATATATGTATATAAATATTTATTTATAATAAGATAGGGATTGGGTAGCGCTTATTGAATTAAGAGCCACCCAAAATTCATTGAATTAATGCCTCATGTATGATATGATTATATAATTAATTAATAATATAATTATATTAACATATATATGTATATAAATATTTATTAATATAAAGATGGGGATTTGGTGGCACTTATTGAATTAAGTGACACCCAATGGTCAATGTAATCATTATTTATTAATAATTGATATTATTATAGAATTAATTAATAATATGAAATATTGATTAAAAATGGATATTGGGTGGTGCTTATTGAAATAAGCGCCACCCAATATGAACCAAAAAATTGGATCCCTCCAATTATTTAATTTCCCGATCCCACCCACAGCTATCCCTAACCTCAGCTCGCATGTACCCTGCCCCCAGCTCCCCTACCCCCACCATCCCCCAGCTCCTCCCCGGACCCCCAGCTCCCCTGCCCCCACCGTCCCCCAGCCCTCTCAGCTCCCCCGCCACCCCCCGGGGTCCCGTAGCTCTCTCCCTTCCCTGTCTGAATAATGCTCCCTCAGCTCTCTCCCTTCCCTGTCTGAATAATGCTCCCTCAGCTCTCTCCCTAAGGTCCTCCGGTTGAGGTCTCTTATTAGCTTTCAAGGTAGGTCTCTTATATTCATAGTAACCTCTTCTCTTATAATTAAGTGTTGTTTCTGATGGACTTTAATTTATTTATTATTGCTTAGCTTTAATTTCCTCACGTCTGATCAGTTGCGTCCCTATAGTACTTCCAAAAGCAACCTTTTTGATCTTGGTCCCCACTGCGAATCTGTAAGTTTGTCTTTTATTATTTTTTTAATATATCTTTATTGTTTTTCTGCAATATGATTGAGACCTACCCTTTTTGTTATTTTTTTTAATTTTAAGTAATTTTATTAATGTATCATTATTTTTAGTTAAATTTTTTTTCAGTTAAGCACTATACTAGTAAATATAACAGCTAATTAATTTAATTTAAAAAATAAAAAATAAAGAATTAGGGAACATTTCTCAAGAATTAAGAATTCACTTACTATGAAAATTTACTATTTTCTCCAAGAATTCAGCTGCCCTTTTTTGTTGCATATTGGATAAAGTCTTTTTTTTTCATCTATATACATAATTGACAAAGTGAATTAGGATTTATTTTCTTAGAAAAAAAATTGGAATTTAATTATTTATTTATTTGGATTCTATAGTGACATATATAATGTCACATAAGTTCCTTTTTTATGTTTTTTTAAATTTTTATTGTATCTCAAACAAAGTCTATTTTTTTCATTTTAACCTATTGTGACCAATTGGTATAAATTGACTCACATACCCTTTGTAATGGATAGTTTTCTCATTTAGTGTGTATATAGGTTAAAGGCATAGATAACTTTCTCATATATAGCAACTAACCACTATTTAATTCTAGGTTATTGAAACCATAGATGGATCGAAAATGGATGTTATCTGATCGGTGTTCAAAAGAATATATAGATGGGGTGAAGGAGTTTATTAGATTTGCAATTGAGCATACAAAAGATCCTAACAAAATCTTGTGTCCCTGCTTATCTTGTTGTTATGGAAAGCGGATTAGTGCACTTGATTTGTTAGATCATTTAGTGTGTCATGGGATTGATCAAACATATACATGATGGATAAGGCATGGTGAGATAAACGACCCCTGTAATGATCGAGTGCATACCATCGGTGGTCCTTCAAATGAGTTTGACCGAAGCATGTGTGATGAAGATGATGGTTTTCAAGAAATGCTTAATGTGGTTGAATAGGTACTTCATAACTGTCCCAAAGAATTTGAGAAGTTCAAAGGTGATGCAGAGAAACCGTTATATGCTGGTTGTATAAAATACACAAGATTGCTAGCAGTGCTGAAATTGTACAACTTTAAAGCTTGCTATGGGTTGAGTGATTCGGGTTTTACCACACTCCTTGAACTTTTGCAAGATATACTTCTAGAAGAAAATGTACTTCCTACGAAGACATACGAAGCAAAGTGAATTCTTTGCTCAAAACCTGTAATGGGATATGAGAAGATATATGCATGTCCTAACGATTGCATATTATTTTGGAAACAATATGCAACGTTAGAAAAGTGCCCTAAATGCAATGCATCTCGATATGGGAAGAAGAAAGGAAAAAAGTCCCGTCAAGGTCCTATGGTATTTTCCTATTATCCCGAGATTCAAGCGTCTGTACAGTAATGCAGAGATATCGAAGTAGTTGACATGGCATACGGATGAGAGGATTGAAGACACACAGCTGAGGCACCCTGCAGATGCCCCTCAATGGAAGAAAATTGATCATGAGTATCCTGACTTTTCGAACAAGGTAAGGAACCTATGGCTTATACTGTTAACTGATGGAATCAATTCGCACAACGTTCAAAGTAGTATACACAACACATGGCCGGTAATATTTATGATTTACAACCTTCCTCCACACTTGATAATGAAACGTAAGTTTATAATGCCCCTCAATGGAAGAAAATTGATCATGAGTATCCTGACTTTTCGAACGAGGTAAGGAACCTATGGCTTGCACTGTTAACTGATGGAATCAATTCGCACAACGTTCAAAGTAGTATACACAACACATGGCCGGTAATATTTATGATTTACAACCTTCCTCCACACTTGATAATGAAACGTAAGTTTATAATGCCCCTCAATGGAAGAAAATTGATCATGAGTATCCTGACTTTTCGAACGAGGTAAGGAACCTATGGCTTGCACTATCAACTGATGGAATCAATTCGCACAATGTTCAAAGTAGTATACACAATACATGGCCAGTAATATTGGTGATTTACAACTTTCCTCCACATTTGATAATGAAACGTAAGTTTATAATGCTCTCGATGTTAATTTCTAGGCCAAAACAACCTGGGAATGATATAGATGTATACTTGGCTCCTTTAATTAATGACTTGAAGCTACTTTGGGAAGATGACGTCAATGTTTATGATGGGTATAGGGAAGAAAGTTTCACTTTGAAAGCCATACTGTATGGCACAGTTAATGATTTCCCAGCTTATGGTAATTTGTCTGGATACAACGTTAAAGGATATTATATGTGCCATATATGTGAAGATGATACTTATTCAGTACAAATAGATAATTGTAAGAAAAATGTCTATATGAGACATCGAAGATTCTTACCATTAAAGCATCGTTGGAGGAAGTAGAAAAAGGCTTTCAATGGTGACTCTGAAGAAGATAGCCCACCAAAGATGTTGATCGGGGTTTAGGTTTTTCAAAAGGTGAAAGATCTACATAACAATTTTGGCAAGCCATATGTCAATCAAACCGGGACAAGTGGTTGGAAGAAGAAGTCTATTTTCTTTAAACTTCCATATTAAAAGTCATTATATGTTAGCCATTTTCTCGATGTGATGCACATTGAAAAAATATCTGTGATAGTATAATTGGCATGTTGCTCAATGTGCAAGGCAAGAGTAAGGATGATGTTAATACGAGGTTGGATTTTGTTAATTTTGGAATAAAAGAAGAGTTGGCACCTGTTGAGAAAGGGAACCACACTTATCTACCTCCAGTGGCTTACACTATGTCGAAGAAGGAGAAAAAAATATTTTGTGAGTTTTTACAAGGAATTAAAGTTCTAGAGGGGTACTCTGAGAAAAAATTGTTTTGTGAGTTTTTACAAGGAATTAAAGTTCCAGAGGGGTACTCTTCAAATATCAAAAACCTTATTTCAATGAAAAAGTTGAAGTTAAAGAACCTTAAATCTCATGACTATCATGTGTTCATGCAGAATTTCTTACCGATTGGTATACAGTCCATCTTACCGAAAAATGTCAGAAAGACAATCCTTAAACTCTGCATGTTTTTCAAGTTGATATGTAAAGTGGTTGATTCAACAAAGTTGTGACATTTTCAAAGGCTAATTGTTTGTACTCTATGTGAACTTGAAATGTATTTCCCACCTTCACTTTTGATATTATGGTCCACTTAACTGTACACTTGGTGAAAGATGTTCAATTATGCGGTCTAGTCTACTTGAGATGGATGTACCCGAATGAGAAATTTATGAAAATTTTAAAAGAGTTTGTTAAAAATAGATATCGACCAGAGGGATGTATTGCTGAACGGTACATGGTTAAAGAAGCAAGTGACTTCTATGCTGATTTTCTATCAAATGTTGACCCCGTTGAGATCCCAAGTCCCGTTATGATGGCAGAAGATTAGGAAAAGGAACAAACGGCCAGGATGTAATCAGGATAGCAGTGACTGATTGGGAGCAAGCCCACTTGTATGTGCTATATAATACTGATTAAGTTGAACCATTTGTTGATAAACATAAGGAAGCTCTTCCACAATTATATGGTGATAGGAATAAAAACTTAATAACAAAAGAATACAATCGACAATTTTCAACTTGGTTTATCTTACAATGGTTATGCAATCAACGGTTACACCTTCTATACATAAGAACATGATACACGGAGCACGATGCAGAATAGTGAGGTAACACTTGTTACTGATTCTTGGCACAGATCCAGTGCTAAAGACATACATCCTGTCTACACACCAATATCATACTTTGGTGTCATTAAACGCATATGGGAGTTAGATTACTCTATGTTGAGGGCCCCTATATTCAGATGTAAGTGGGTAAACAACAACAGTGGATTGCGGACAGATGAGTTTGGCTTTGTCCAAGTGGACATTTCTAAAGTTTGGTATAAAGATGATCCTTTCATTTTAGTATCACAAGCAGAACAATTTTTCTTTATTCCCGATCCTACTAAGAAGAATTGGTCCATTGTACTCCCATCAAACAAGAATCGTCAAGAACAAGTTGATCTTGAAAGTCATGACTATTTGAATATTGTTCAGGAAGATCCGTTTTTTAAGCTTTTAGGGTTAGAAGATATTGATATAGATGAAGATGAAGATGAATATAAAGATAAAGACGAACCCTTGTATTTGAGACATGATTATGCAGAGGGGACTTGGGTCAGGCTGACAAATCCATCTACTAGGAGAGTCAAGGAACACATAACTATCAGTTTAACAAGAAAGAGGAAAAGATAATGAGTTCCTAATTTGTTTACTTGTATGTTTTACCTGTACATATATCAAATTCATTTACTTTGATTGACATGATTGTCGCTGTGCACTTATATATTCTTTTATTTGTTTAACTTGTAGGAAAATGGATTATCCGCTTGAAGATGACAATGTTCCCACGTATGTTGGTAGACAAAGATTTATTGAGTATGTCGCCCATGGCAGGACTGTAATGGTGAGGTTGATCAAAATGAGAAGTAAGGGAATTAAGTTAGAACTTGATTGGAATGAAAAAGGGAATCCAATTGGACCAAACAGTAGCTCCCTCAATAATTTCATTGGGAATATAGTCCGAGATAGAGTTCCTATTACAATTCAAGATTGGAGACGAGTGAAGAAACAATATGGGAATGTAATATGGGGTGAAGTCCAAGTAAGACATTAATTAATTTAATATTCGGGTTGTTTTATTTCATATGATTACAATCTAACAAATTAGTTTTGGTTTTACGGCACAGTCTTGTTTTGTTATTGATGGTGATTATCACAGGAACTTTGTGCTTAGAAAAGCCAGCAAACTCATGAGAAAGTTTCATTCCGATCTTGTGAAATATTTCTTGAGGGATGATAACGAGAATATCATCCAACACCATCAGAATTATACGACGGGATCATCAGTCAAGAAATGTGGGATGAGTTTGTGAGAACACATACAAGTCAAGAATTTCGAGTGATGTGACATCATACTTTATAAACTACTTGTAATATATTTGTAATTAATATTTATTAATATGTATCATTTAGATGTAAACAGGAGCTAAGTGAGAAGAATCGCTCCAATACAATCAATGAGGTGCTAGAGTTGGCAGCTTATATTGGTCGTGATGATCTGCTAAGCAGAGCACTGGATGTATCTGAATACGATGGTCATGTTTGAGGTACTAATTTTGGCGTGACACGAACATCGTACTTCAGACGTCAGAAATGCTTGAACAAGAGTGACTTTTTACAGCTACGCAAGGAGATAAACAGCTTCAAGCATCAAATGCAAGAACAATTTGATTCGCAAATGCGTTTGTTACAAGAGCAAGATGCACAACTGAGGGCAAACATTGATCAGTTAATGCAGCCTAAGGTAATGCCAAATGTTCCTCCTTGTGATAGCCCAAGTGTGAGAGATAGTTGTACTTCTATCTCTAAAGTACATCTCCCTTCAGTAATTAAGTTCTTCTCTAATTAATTGTTACATTATCAATTAGTATAGAGCATAACATCCTAAACTGATCTATCTTTCATAGGGCTAGTTAGCGTGCAAGTTATATATTGAACATTTTGGAAAGCACGCAGTTGCAGTGGGTGTTGCCTACAACACAGACAATGATACCCTCCATAATTCACTATTTCCAAAGAACACAATCCGAGTAAGGGTTGATGTATGCACGGATGATGATGCGCTATTACCCATCCCTTCTATGGATGACGAGATAATGGTTAAAGATGTTGTTGACGGTTATGTTGTTTGGCCAATAGGTTTGATAGAGCCATGTCAGAAGGTAGTCAAGAACATAATTCCTTTTATTTTTCCTATGTACTACATCATTTAATTTCATGTTTTGTTTTTACAGGTTGAACGTTCTAAAGGAAAACAAGTTCAACTACATGGCAAGGTCTAAAAGTGTTTGACCACACGAGCTCATATTACGATCATTTGGCATTCATTGCACCTAGGTTGATACAGGAAGAAGTCAGTCATTGTCATTCGATAGACACATCTATAATGTTCAGGGCATAGAGGAACATAATACTGCTGATGTGTTGAGTGAAATTTTCAATCGTGGACGGATTGGTGCTTTGATTATCAACATCTGGATTAGGTACTTTATTCTCATCATTTATAGTTGTTATTATTATTCATCTTTCAATTTTTTGTCGTCATCACATTTCTTATTCTTTGTACAGGCACTTGTACCATGACATCTTGGTGGACACACAAAAGGTCCAGTTGTCCTTTGTCAACCCTTATCTCATTGGACAGCACGGGGGTAGAGTAGATCCCGATGCCCAATCCAATGATCTAAAAGAATACTTCAGACAAAGAGCAAATCCAAATATGTTATTTCTGTTGCCATACAATGCGGGGTAATACATCTATTATTAGTGTCGTATTTCACTTTACATTTCTTTACTGTATTACTTTTACTATATCATGCATGGTTTAAAAAAACTTTCAAAATCTTTTAAGGCACATTGGATCTTGATTGTGATCAATGCAACGACATCTTCTGGCCCTCGTATTTACTATATATATCCTATAAGTCGAGGTGTTCCTTCAGAGCGTCCTCATTTGTTGCAGCTGATTAATATGTAAGCATATATATGCATGTATATGTGTATGTAAATATATATTCGTGTAAGCCATTAAATACCCTAACATAATCAACATTTATTTATTTTCTTGGTGCACTCACTGCATATAAAGCCTCTGCCAGCTTGAGCTATTCTAAATCTACAGATCCTGCCCATAACTATACCTAGAAGAAGATGGAGGTACTGATTTAGGAATTTAATTGCATTTTGATTTTAACAAAATTGTATTTCCAAATTTATTTAACTATTTTACTATATTGTTACAGTGCCCTTTCTAGCCCAATAACGATGATTGCGGGTATTATATAATGAAATTCATGAAGGATGTCATTACTCATGATCAGCTTCACGTTCCATTAAAAGTAAGTCATTTTAGTACAGTACATATTGTGTTTTAGATTTAATTAATTGTCTGATAACTAATGTTTAGTTATATTAATTCATTGTTTGCATCATTGTATTGGTGTAGTATTATAAAGATCAGCGTTCTGACAGTTTGACTGACAACCAAATCAATGAACTCATCGAAGAATGATGTGAGTATCTGTTAAGGCACTGTTCTGGCTAGCAATATTATATAAATATGTTAAGTTGTTTATTTTCCTATTGCATTTATTATGGATTTAAGTAGCTGAATTAATTAATGTCTTATATTCACAGTTTGAGTAAATATATATTTAGAGGTGATTTTGTTAATTACCTATCTGTATGTATCAATTTAGTTATTCGATTGTGGTTTACATAAGTATAGAAATTTTTGTTTTCACTTTCATGATACAGGCAAGGTTTGACAAAAATATAGAAAAAATTTATTAAAAAAAGAAAACTTATGGTGGCGCTTTCTTGTAACCATAGAATTGAAAACAAAAAAAATCTATTAAAAAAATAGCCAAGGGTGGCGCTTATTTAAGTAAGTGTCACACTTGGTTTTAAAAAAATATACCTATGTATTTAATTATTAAAAAATATTATATATAAGGTGACGCTTATTTAACAAAGCGCCACCATATGTGTATATTTTTTAATATATTTTTATTTTACCATATGACGTTTGATTAATTTTTTTTAAAATATTTAAATGGACCTAGGGTGGCGCTTATTTAAGAAAGTGCCACCCTAGGTTAAAATAATTTTTGTTCAAAATTACTTACCTTTGAGGGAGCGATTAATGGAATTGAGATATTGTGTGCGTGTGTGTGTTACAGACCAAGTTAGTTTGGAGTTCCTTTTCTCTCCATAGCCTTCCTCTTAGCATCCCTCAGAAGCTGTAGACCATGACGGTCCAACTAATCTTGAGGATCAAAATAGGGTTAAAGGTCATTCTTGTCTTGGAAGTATTCACTGGGGACCAATTTTACTCCGAAAGTTTCAATTTTGAAGCAATTTTACTCCGACCGTTAACTACATTAAATTTGACCGTTAGTTGACCAAATGAAGGCAAATTTGCTCCAAACTAAAAAATTTCAAGAAAAATTTACACCCTAACAAAGTGACATGGACAACAAAATTGCCCTGAAAGTTTTGACTTTAGAGCAAATTTACCCTTAGTTTGGTCAATTAACGAAGTTAACGATCAAGACAAAATTACTCTAAAATTAAAACTTCTAAGGCAAAATTGCTTCTAAAAATACTTCTAACTCAAAATTGACCCTATGTGTATACTTCTAAAGCGAAAATTGTTGGTGAACTCATGGAAAATATGTAATCTGAGTCACGTCCACGGACGCTGACCTTAAGAGCTATTCCGTAAACACCGACTAACTGGAGGCGGGACTCCTCAGGATAAAATGGACTCTTCCTGTAAACACAGGGTGAAACAGAACAACAAAAATCATAGAGCAACTATGAGGCAGAAAGAACACATAGGCCAAAGATGAAGAGTGCTCGAGATTTCAGAGCTCGATGCTTAAACCTCTTACAAACTATGCCTTTTATAGGCTCCCCATGCATCTGAATGTTGGACAAAAAATCAATGGTCATAACCACAATTTAATCAGCGGTTTCTGTACATTTGAATGTCATAATCACATTTTATTAAGCAGTTTCAAAATCTGGAGTTAATGGCATGAACATTGGCTTATAATAAGCAATCAAACAAAAATAAAATGTAGTTTGTAACCCTTGTAACAGAAATCTTCAAGTTTCAAAAATCAAATACCTCAAAACTGGGTATTTCCGATAAGCCATTTTCACAAAATGAATTTTAGATTTTTCCAAAACAAATATTTAATAAAAAGTGCCTAGTCCGTATTTAATTCACGTGCAGGGGGGATACCGCTGAATTTTAACTGTGTTTGCCTCCTGGTGGATCGTTGTTATGCGCGCAAGCCTACTCTTCCTCTTGGCCCATCTACTAGCCCAATTTCACAAGATGTAATATCTACTCTTGTGTTCTCTCTCTTCCAAGCAATGTGAGACTTATTCCATTTGACACACCCACTTACAAGTTAAAAACTCCAACAATCCCCCACATGTGTCAAAAGGAACACCTTTAGCTTAGTTACACACATGGGTATAACCATTTTATCTAGTGATCCTTAGGACTATGAACTAGACCTAGACTAATAACGTTTAGTACACTGAGATGTTAGTGGTCTTATGGACTATGAACTCACACCTCTTAGACGTATACTAGATGTATTAGTAGTTAGATTGTACCCCCACATTTCATAGTTAACAAGGTTTTGCATGTTAAACGGCCATGCGCGTACCTGATGCATAACGAATGCTCTAGAGATTTTGTCACGATCTCATAAGAGCGGCCCCACTCCACATTCGTAGAGGCGATTTCATGAAATGTAACTGCAAAGAGCACACCATTCCTTAGAATTATGAAATCATTAAGAGCTTTATTCATCCTCACCAAAATGTATTCTAGCACATTCTCAACATCATAGGAAAGGACTAACAATTTACTTTAGTGCTAGCAGAACTAACACACAACTTGTTCTTACCCATTGAACCTCCTTCATGGGATCACCAATCACAGAGGTAGGGTTGCCATCACTGTTAATTTTGTATCGGCTTAAGTCATATTCCCCTTGGTGAATCAAAGATTTATTTCCTTCCCAGGGGTTTTGTAAATGGATCCGTAAGGTTCACTGCTGACCTTACATAATCGATTGAGATTACACCATCTTTTAACAACTGCTTATTATATTATGTCTCAGTCGAATATGTCTACTTTTACCATTAAATGTTTTATTTTTAGCCATAGCTATTACAGATTGGCTATGACAATGTAAAGACACTGATGGTGTTGGTTTTCTACCCAGTGGGATATCTTCCAAGAAGTTTTTCAACCACTCAGCCTCAGTACTAGTCAACTCCATAGCAATAAACTTAGACTTCCTTGATAAACTGGTTAAGATAGTTTGTTTGACTGACTTTCACGTTATGGCACCACCACCAAGAGTGAAAATATAGCCACTAGTGGATTTGCTCTCCTCTTAATCTGAGATCCAGTTAGCATTACTATATCCTTCCAATACAGCGGGAAATCCACTATAATGAATACCATAATCTATAGTACCTCTCAGGTATATCAACACCCTTACCAGAGCCTTCTAATGCTTATTGTCTGGACAATGAGTATACATGTTCAATCTACACACAACATATGTTATGTCTGGCCTGGTATAGTTCATTAAATGCAACAGACTCTCAATTATCTATGCATATTTAGATTGAGCAATAGGATCTCCTCTATTTTTCTTTAAAGGCATATTAGGATCATAAGGAGTATTCACAGGAGACTCATCAAATAGCTCAAACTTTCTTAGAATTTTCTCCATGTAATGTTCTTGTGAAAGTATGATACCATTATCATTCCTTATGATTTTTACATCCAAAATCACTTTTGCCTTACCCAAATCTTTCATGTCAAAAATAGAAGACAAAAAATGTTTTGTCTCAAGTACAACACCCATGCTAGTGCCAAATATAAGCATGTTATCCATATACAGACAAATAATCACACAATCATCATTTACAAGTTTTGTATAAACACATCTTTCTACCTCAACAGTAAAGAAACCGCCACTTAATGAAACTTGATCCAGTTTTTCATATCATTGTTTAGGAACTTGTTTCAAACCATATAAAGATTTAACAAGTTTACAAACTTTGTTTTCTTTCCTTACAACCTTCAAGTTGCTACATATAAATCTCCTCTTCTAAATCACAATTTAAAAAAGTTGTTTTAACATCTATTTAATGAATGAAAAGTTTGTGAATAGAAGCTAAGGCAATTAGGATTTTAATAGAAGAAATCCTAGTTACAATAGAGAATGTGTCAAAATAATCAACATTTTCTTTTTGAGTATACCCTTTGGCTACCAACCTAGCTTTGTATTTATCAATAGTTCCATCAGGAAAATACTTTTTCCTAAAAACTCATTTACAACCAATAGGCTTTGCTCCTGGAGACAATCTACCAAAACTCATGTTTTATTTTGATTTAAAGAATCAATTTCAGCTTTTATTGCTTCTTTCCAAAAAGATTCATCCGAAGAAGAAATAGCTTCATAAAAATTGTTGGGTTCATCTTATACCAAGTAAGTATAAAAATCATTACCAAAAGATATATGTTTTCTTTATCTTTTACTTCTCCTTAAATCGTCAACTAAAACTTCTTTGAAATTCATTCAGAATAAGCAGGAGAATTTTAACTCTTATAGGAACATGATCAACCTTCAAAGGAAATATATGTTCAAAAACTCTGCATCTTTTGTTTCAACAATTGTGTTATGATTTATAACATCACTTTTCAAAACCAAAAAATGATAAGCAGCACTTTGTTAGGCATATCCAATAAACATGCAATCAGAAGTTTTAGAACCAATTTTCCTCTTTTTAACATTAGATTGTAAAAATTTAGTAAGACACCCCTACACTTTCAAATATTGAAGATTAGGCAAAAACCCTTTCCATAATTTATAAGGCGTCTTCTTAGTTTTATTGTGAGGTATTCTATTTTGTAGAAAACAAGTAGATAATAAAGCTTCACCCCATAAGTTATTAGGTGCTGCAGAACTTACAAGTAAGGCATTCATCATTTCTTTTAAAGTTCTATTTTTCCTTTCTACAACACCGTTAGACTCAAGTGAATAAGGAGGAGTTACCTCATGTATTATATCTTCATTTTCACAAAAATCGTTTAGTAAAAAATATTCCCCTCCTCTATTTGATCTAACTCGTTTAATCTTTCTATTTAATTGGTTTTCAACTTTTGCTTTGTATAAAAAAAATTTTCAAAAGACTCATCTTTATTTCTCAATAAATATACTTTAGTATATCTTGAAAAGTCATCAATAAAGGTGATATAATACCTTTTACCTCCTCTGGTTTCGGTTTGTTTTAAATCACCTAAATCGGTATGAATTAAGGATAATAGCTTAGTTTGTCTTTGTGTAAAAAAAATGTGTCCTCTTGGTTAATTTAGTTTCTACACAAACCTTGCATTTACTTTAAAAATCATTTTTAGTTTTAGAAATTAGCCCTAGATTTTGTAGTCTCTTAATATAAGAATTATGAACATGTCCTAATCTAGCATACTATATATCATATGAATCAATCAAGTAAGCAAAAGAAGATGTATTCTCATTCATTTCATCAATACTCAGAACAAACAGTTCCTTATCACAATAGCCCTTCCCAATAATAACATTGTTCTTAGTTATGACAATCCTGTTAAATTCAAAATACTCCATAACCCAGCTTTCCTAAGCAACGCCATAGAAACTAAGTTAGCTCTGACTTCAGGTACATACAACACGTCATTCAATGCCAAGGTCTTTCTAGATGTGATCTTCAACACCACTCTCCCTTTTCTATGAACCTTAGTGGTTCAGGAGTTAGCCAGATAAATGTGGTCTTCCCCTTCTTCAAAGGAGGTAAACATCTCTTTGTTTACACAGATGTGCTTGGTAGTTCCTGAGTCTACCACTCATTTCTTCACATCAGAGACAAGAAGGGCTTGTGACACCACATCAATAATGATATCTTTATCACTGTTATCATCTCCTTCAACCAAATTCATATTTGGCTTGGGAGGATTTCCACCATTTTGAGAGTTATCTTCTTTAGCCCTTTTCTTGCATTGCGCTGCATAATGACATGGTTTACCAAAAATAGAACAACTACCAGTCTTCTTCTTTTTGGGGTTAGTATCCTTGGGCTTGTGATAATTTTTTTGTTTTTATTCTTTTTGTTTTTAGAGTCGTACCTCTTGTTGTGTGGCTTTTCCTCAATTAAGTTTGATTTAACAACCATTTCTTTACCCTTTGCAGCTTGTATCACTTTTCGGTTGGTATCTTCAATGATGATATGAGTGATTAGATCATTCAGGGACAATTGTTTCTATTTATGTTTCAGCTATTGCTTGTAGTCATTCCATGAATCTGATAGTTTTTCAATCAGTACACCAGCCATGAACTCATCTGACAGATTGATCTTCTCAGCTTGAAGCTCCTCATTCAAATTTTGGTACTCATTGATCTAGAGCTTGATGTCTTTACCATCTGTCATCTCCCCTTTGTAAAAGTTTCATATTATGAACTTTTGCTTTCTAGCATCCTCAACAGTATACTTAAGGATAAGTGATCCCTATATCTCATTTATTTCTTTATAAACATGATACACATCGAACATATCGCTAGATAAAGCAATAATGAGAGTGTGCCTGCAAACCTTGTTAGCATAGGCCCAAGCATTCTTATGGGCTTGATCAACATTTAGGGATGGTGCAGGTTGTGTAAGTTCATCAGCAACTTCATGCATGTCAAGAATAGTGTAGACACGTTCCTGCCAGTGTCTAAAATTCTTCCCTTCAAACTGCTCTATCTTGAAAACGTCTGGAAATTGTCTAGGCATAAGCACTCCCATTAGAATAGAACCAATACCAGCATTGTTAGCCTCAGATGCAGTAGCATTATTGGGCTGGGTGGTAGCTCCAAAACCAGCAATAGGAACAGAAGCCATAATTAGCTCTTAAGATTGTTAGCAAACTCTTGGAAAATCTGTAATCTGAGTCACGTCCACGAACGCCGACCTTAAGAGCTATTCTGCAACTACCAGCTAACTGGAGGTGGCAATACCCAGGATAAAACGAACTTTTCCTGCAAACACAGGGTGAAACAAAACAACAAAAATCACATAGCAACTATGAGGTAGAGAGAACACAGAGGTCAGAGAGGAAGAGTGCTCGAGATTTTAGAGCTGGATGCTTGAACCTCCTACAGGCTGTGCCTTTTATAGGCTTCCCATGCATCTGAATGTTGAACAAAAAATCAACGGTCATAACGACAATTTAATCATCATTTTATGCACATTTGAATGTCATAATCACGTTTTATTAAGTAGTTTCAAAATCTAGAGTTAATGGCATGAACGTTGGCTCATGATAGGCAATCAAACAAAAATAAAATGTGGTTTATGACACTTGTAACATAAATTTTCAAGTTTCAAAAATTAAATGCCTCAAAATTGGGTATTTTCAGTAAGTCATTTTCACAAAATGAATTTTAGATTTTTCCAAAAAAAACATTAAATAAAAAGTACCCAGTCCTATTTAATTCATGGACAGGGGTAAATCGTCGGATTTCAACTATGTTTGCCTCCTGGTGACCCGTTGTTGTTCACGTGAGCCCACTCTTCCTTTTGGCCCATCTACTAGCCCAATTTTATAAGGTGTAATATATACTCTTGTGTTCTCTCTCTCCCAAGTAATGTGGGACTTATTCCATTTGACACACGCACTTACAAGTTAAAAACTCCAATAAAAATGACATTTAACCTATAAAAATAGACACCATCACGCTGTCTTTTTTTCTTCATTTGGATTTAAACAAATAATTTATCTTTCTATTTTCAAGATTCAAACCTATTATGATAAAAGAACTTCTTGACTTTAAACCCTCATCGAATAAAGTATTCACTTCAAACAAGACTGCTTGAATGAAGCAAAATCTAACCCTTAAAGAAACTCGATTGTACTACGAGAACTATAAAGGAAAAGTGAGGTGGGTTATGGATCTCTTCTGGCAGCGAATCTCAAAGGTTGATTCTTAAACTTCAAAGAGGAATTGGCTGAAAGAAATTAAAAGGGGGTTAGAGCAAAGTGTCAACCCTGAATTCAATTTGGAGAGTAAGAAAAAGTAGGACATAAATTATGAATGTTAAGAATTGAAGAATACATTCTTCCTTCTAAGCATAAATTTTCAGCCTTTTTATTGTTATCAAAGTAGGCGAAAGCTTTTGCAACCAGAAAGCTAGAGGAAAGTGCGATAAGAATACGTTTTTTTTTCATAATAAAGTTATCGAGCTTCTCTATCTCCTGGAATGTCATAACCACCTCTATTGAAGAAAGGGAGGACCGAGAGAGAGGAAGGGTAGAGAAGCAAACCAAATCCTCTCAGCAGCATATGATGGATGACGATGATCTCTGCACTTCTACCACTCGATTCCGTCATCGGCCGAGTTAAGGGCTAGGGATTTTAGCAGCAAAGGGTAAATTGTATGGACGACCAAGATTACAGTACAAAGGATGGCAGAGATGTACTTTTAAAAATAAGACGTGTCTCTCCCTGAACACTCAGCAAAGCGTAGGTTTTCTTCTTGTTTATGTTTTAAAGTTGTTGAGGGCCTGTCTAGATGAGGAGCTATCTTTTCTGGAAATAATATCAATTTTTTACCTCCTGAGGACGTTAGGCATATAACTTGAAATGTACGATTCAGACAATTGTTTAATGCCGCAACATAAGAAGGTTACAATTCCCTTTATTAGATAGCAACAATTAGGTTCATAAAATGCCTGCAATGTTGGACAAAATGGTATACCTCTGTATCTTGTTTTCGTAGCATATAGAGAAGTTAAGGTAATATTAGGTTACGGGTAGTCTTGTGTTAATAAGTTATGATTGAAATTTTTGCATAGAGTAATGGCGGATAAAGCGGCATGGGATGACTTGACCACTGAGATCTTCATCCACGCGATGCTGGAGCAAATATATGCAAGAGAACAACATTGTCTGTCATTCTCAAAGGCTGGTTGGCCGCTATTGTGACAACCTTTAACGACAAGACTGGTCGAGGGTACGATAGGAAGTAGCTGAAGAACAGATTCAACATCCTCATAAAAGATTTGAGGACGTGGGATCGGTTACTATCAGAGACGGGACTGGGGATGGATCCCCGAACTGGGGTTATCACAGCTAGCCCGCAGTGGTGGCAGGAGAAATGTCAGGTAAGATACACTTCATCTAAGAACGTTGTAGTCATTACAGTTATCGTTTTGTTCAAAAATTGAAACATTTTCTTAGCGTGTACGGTACAGGCGCATGCTGGTTACAAGAAGTTTCGTCATTCACCCCTTAAGTGGGAGATGGAGCTCAAGACTATTTTCAGAGGCGCTTACGCGACTGGGACTACCACTTGTTGTCTTTCCTACTGGGCATCCCAACCAGATGATACAGAGGATGAAGATATGTACCGTCCGTCGATAGATGAAGAGGAAGGATCGGGGGACAGTGAGGATGGATCATTCAGACAGTAACCCGCACCGAGCACCGGAGTGACTGACGACATGGCAGGTTTGGGCATTGTATCTAAGGGTGGGCCGTCTATTCCCACAGACTTAAGTAGCCACGAAAAGAGGAAGATGGTTCAACGACCGGCGCATAAGAATAAGCTAAAAAATTGTAATGCGTCTTGGTTAGCTAATACTGTTAGTATCATAGCGGATGCCACCAAGGATAGATCAGCTTGTATCAGGGACATTCAATCGTGGAGTATTTATACCATCATGAGAGACCTCTTGACTTTAGATGAAGTCTGTATAGATCCAGACTTCCGCATCCGATGCATCGAGCTTCTGACGAAGAACAAGAGTTGTCGTGACACATTTGCTTCTTTACATACTGAGAACAAGGACTACCTGGTGGAGTGGTTGCGGTTCACCATCGTCCGGCACTTTGAATAGATATTTGTAGGACTTTTCTGTGTAGACGTGTTTGAGTAGGGTTGTGTATTTGTTTTGGAACTCATATGTTAAAACTGTTTGTCACTACTTATTTACTTCCTCCATGTGATAGTTATACGTCGCCTGTGGTTATTTGTATGTTTGACTTTAACTCACTATTTTGATAGTTACTTAATGCGTAATTGTATGCTAATTCATATGTCATTGTCGTCATTTATATATCACGTCTAATACTCCTTCATGTGTACCTGTTAGTTAAAATTTTGGACTATGTATCGTCTTGTAACTTACTTATCTTGACAATAAACGCTCGCACTCGCAAATCTTATGGAGGAGGAAGATAATGACTCCCGTTTGTTAGCACTTATAGATGAGGAGCTAACGGAGTACGCAGAACTGACCGTGTTGTTGTGTCAGTATTGGGTTCCTTTCATATGCAAAGAACCTCGTAGAACGAGTAAGCAGACCGTCCATTTATGGGTTCAACAGATATTGGCAGACTCTAGTGGAATTTGTCATGAAATGTTTAGGGTCGACAACCGTGTGTTCTATCTTTTGTGCGATTAGTTAGCAGAACATGGCCTACAAAATTCTAAGAACGTTGGTGTTCATGAAATGGTAGCCATGTTCTTGCTGACTGTGGGACATGGAATGAGGAATAGGGTTGTACAAGAACTCTTCCAACATTCCGGGGAGACCATGAGCCGGCTACTGCACAAGGTTCTTCAGGCTTGCCTGCCTTTAGCTACAGAAAGTATCAAACCAAGCGATCCTGAATTTTGTGAATGCCACCCGCGTATACGGGGCGATCCCCGATATTACTCGTACTTCGAGGATGCTATCGAAGTGATAGATAGAACCCATATCAAGTGTGTAATCAATGCCCGCGATAGAGATAAATATATTGGTAGGAAGGGTTACCTCACACATAACGTTATGGCTGCCTGCGATTGCAATATGTGTTGCACGTTTGTCTTGGCTAGCTGGGAAGGATCAACACATGACGCTCGTGTCTTCCACGCTGCTGTGTCAGATCCTGATATGAATTTCCCTCACCCACCAACAGGTACCGTCTTATCAATATGAATTGAATTTTTGTCTTTTCATATTTCTAATTGTCTAACCTGTTCGTTTTCGTTTCTTCGTTTGTAGGGAAATATTATTTAGTCGATGCTGGCTATCCAACGCGTGCAGGGTATCTTGGTCCCTACAGACGTGAGCGTTATCACGTGCACGAATTTAGCCATCAGCCTAGATTTTGAAACAAGAATGAGACTTTTAATTTCTTCCACTCCAGTTTGAGGTCCACAATTGAAAGGACTTTTAGAGTTTGGAAGAGTCGGTTCACTATTTTCCAAAATATGCGAAAGTACAGCTACGAGACACAAGTCCGATTAGTTTGCGCTACTATGACTATACATAATTTTATTCGAAAAAACTGTCCTGCTGACGCTAACTTACCCAAGCAGACAATGGGAATGTCGGGTATAATGAAGAAACAACTGAAGACGATGATGCTTCGTCTAGCAATAATTTGGGGAGCTCTTCAAGAACAATAAATAAGATCTGGGACGCTATTAGGGGCCAGATTGTCGAGAATTTGTTGTCATAATAAATATGTCCGACTTGGTTTCTGGGACTACTGTATCTTAGTACCACACAATCTTCAGTAATTACATCTTGTCTTGCTTGTATCAAATATTTTTTTTATTTACATGAAGCAGAGAAGCACTCTTACAATTTCAATCCAAACATGTTTTACTTATGGAAAAACACTTATACAATTTTCAATCCAAACATAAATTACGTCGCACTTATACCAATCGCACTTCTTCATAAGCCCGATTGAAATAAGTCATTTTACTTACCGCTATACCAAACGAGCACATGCTCTTATCAGTTTGTGTTTGGAAAAGCGTTGCTGCCCTCCCAATGCGCGATTGAAGGAGGCTTAGTAAGTGTTTGGGAAAATTTAAAATCATAATTTCAGAAATCTTTTGAGTTTTTCACAAGTTGAAATAAAATTCTTTTTATATACTTACCTCGTAAATCATAAAAGCTAATCAAAGCATGCACTAATTGAAGGATTATTGAAGATTCCAAATGTTTTGATTGGCTTTTTTTTTAATTGGGATTTTGAAGAAAAAAATTACTTAAATCATAAGTCAAAATTTATTGTTTTTGGCTTTCTAGAGAGAAGAAATTTCTACCATGGAGATAGAGAAAATTAAATGCCTCCTTTAAAAATAGATATGAACATTTAAGTATATATCTCCCGTTTTGTACAGTTAGAAAAACCAACACGTCTCCTTCAGGGCATTCAACCATCGGTAAAGCCGCAAAAGTGAAAATTCCATCTATCGTAATATAGAAGCATGTGAAAAGGGCATTCATTTGGAAATATAAACTACCTGAACTTGCAAAGGATGTAACCAGGGACAAGAGAGATTAAGGCAAAAGTCACATATTCAACAAAGCACAAACCTGCTGATGCATTAGCCATCTCTGGGAGAAGCCTTTGCCGTTAGGGGGTGGATAATGTGTTTTTCCTACTGTCCCCTCATTTTGGAAACATTTTTTAATGTATTTTTCATAGTTCTTTAAATCATTGGATTTTATATGAAATTGGCGATACTTTGATATCTTATGGATAAAAAATAAAATTGTTTTCAATTTATTACGATTTTTCAAAGATTTAAGTCTGGCCATAAGATATTAAAATATCACCTATTTCATATAAAATCTAATGATCTAAAGAATCATGAAAAATTTATTTAAGAAAGTTCCCAAAATGAAGGGGCAGCAGGAAAAGCACGTCACCCACCCCCTGCCCTGTCTCTGCCCCAGTTGGATTCCCACTCATAAGCTCTTGCGGCAGCCATTGATGATGCAGACATTGGAAGATAAGTCAATATATGCAATACAAACAACCACTTCAGCAGTTTGCAAGCGATATAAGCATCACATTCAGGAAAATATAAGCTTTTAAGACTGCATATTATGGGAAGAAGTGAAGAACATTTAAAATGATGAAAACTCAGAAACTTTCTATTCCTCTAATGCGTCAGTTTCATGCACTTGAAGGGTAAAAAGTTATTCATTTCAATTTGTTTTCAAGGTTACTTTTATTCCTACAAGGAGTAACAGGGCATCATCTACTGTCGTAGTTGCTCATGGATATAAAATAAAGTCTGAATTGGGAACCACAATTTAGTATTCCTTGATCTATTATAAAACAAACAAAAGAAATTATCAATGACAATATCGTTATAAAATGTAAATACTCTAATAAGTTGCAAATAATATGAAGCTATGAATAATATGATTTGTTCCTCTTATTCAATCAAGTGCATGGGACCCCACTCATTACTAAAAGTTTCTGAGCACTTGTATCTGAAAGGCCATAGTGCTCAACTAAAATATAGTCTTTCACTTGAACCAGCATTAGAACGAACAACTTTAAGAAAAGAAAAGGCAATAAAAAACAACTTCAAGAAAGCAAAGGGCAACATATAAACCGGGGGAGGCAGTAATAGAACGGTGTCCAAAGTTGTCCAAAGCTATTTAATTTATAATCTCTTTTGCAATCTGTAATACTCTAGTACTTAAACTTTTGCCTCTGATCCAAGTAACTATTATTTTTCAGGTCCATGAATCAGTGCCACCAATCAATACTAATGTTTTTTACATAAGTCAAGACAAAACTTTTTTCACATATTTATCTTATATACTGTAAATCATGATTGAAAAGTACTTTTGAAAGTTTCAATCGCTATTTTAAACACCTACTAAGATTATGCATTGCTGATGCCGAAATTCAATAGGGCTTACTTTTTGCGAGGAAAAAAAAAGGGAACTCTGAAAGAGAGGACTGTCTTACATGATCCATGGAAAAATTGAAGAAACCCCTTAGTGTTTAAAGTTTTATTATTTAATATAGATTATATCTAAATATTATCTTATTATTATTTTCAATAAAATATCTCTTAATTGTGGTCTGCATATGATTTGAATAAAAATTTAGTTTAGAGCTACTTGCCTGACTGGTAAGTTGTTACAATTTTGATGATAAGTTATAAATAGCGTAAGCTGGATCTTAGAGTAACAATGTTAAAATATACTTACTTAATCCTTGAAGGTTACCTAACGGGTGGCTGGCAGCTATTCCCAAATTATCAATATGCCCACCTTCTTATTCTCTATAGTTTTCAGGTTGTGAGATATTAAGTGCAAAATCGTTGTGGCTAGAGGTATTTCATCAAGTCTTTCATGACTGTTCTTTCTTGTAGAATTATACAATATATTTAGGATCATGTTAGATTATTCCAACATGTGACATCAGAGTGGGTTTTCAATTAGCCTCAACCTAGTATTTTCTGTATGTTATTATAATTTATTTTTCTATTTTTGAAAAATAATGTGAGAATAATTTTGAAGGATCGTCGAGCTGTTTTCCATTATTCCTTCTTGTTTCAGTTTTCTGAGTATTATATGATGATCTTTGAGCTTTTCACATGTTTTTGTTTATATGCTAACATTCAATATATATGTCTGGCTTGATTTTGAACTTCATGGGAAAGTAATGTTTATTCTCTAACAATCACCGAACACGATATTGGATTGTGAAGAAAATTGATTCTGTTGATCAATATAATTGTTAATGTTGTTCATCTATGGTTTCAAAATCTAATGCATATCTTCGATTGCTTTCAAAATACCGTGATTTACTCTTTTCAATCTTAATCCCTGTAATCCCTTTGATCTGGGTTCTTTCCTTTGAAAACTGTTCTCAAGTATACGTTTGATTTTAGATTATTTTCATGACGCCGCCACACCTTTGAACTCTTTGTCGTTGACTTAAATTCGAATTGTTCATGTTTTAAATCTTGAATGTGTTTGATCTTGATGCATATCTGTTGAGTTACTTTGAACGTTGTGTTTTGGATTGCTCCCCCGACGATCACCGTCACCATCCTCATGGTTTTTTGAGGTCCCAAAACCACAATAGTTAAAACCGGATTTTAGCTCTCTTTTTGGGTTTGAAACTCAAACATTTGATTTGTTTCTTGGCAAATTCTAGTGAAAATTACTGTTTATAGCATGTTTGAGGGCCTGTTTGGGAACCCATTTGGAAAATAAAAATGCCCATTTAGAGGGTAAATGTTAATTTGGCATCTACAGATACGTTTGGGAACATGGTAGCATTCACTGGGCTTTTAAAAAAAAGTCATTTTTCCTAGAATCTCATATAAATAGCTTCTGACTTTTTTCACTTGGTTTAGGAAAAAAAATCTATTTCTCCCACCGTCAATCCAAACACAAATCACATTTATAATATGACTTTTTTTCAATTTGACTTCTACAAAAACCACATTAAAAAAAATCACTTCTCCACAAGTAATACAAACAGTCACTGAATCACTTCACTACTTGTTCTGTTGTTGAAATCGCCGCTTAAAACACCGAAAGCAAAGCCTGGGTTTGCCAGAAAAGGACTGATGGCTGTATTGGGTTCTTACGGGGTTGCTCCAAAGGAATGGGTCGGGTTTTCAGAGATCTGACTTATGGTAGGAGATGATACAGAATGGCGTCGTTTAGCCCAAGAGTGAAACTCACCGTTTCATTTAATCCAGATGGGTGGGCTATATATCCAAGCCTCATTTTAGTTTTAGTATTGTGTTCTTCTCCTAATCCTACTGTTTTGCATTTTGGGTTTAATTCATCTTCTGTTTGTGCATGACTGGGCTGAGACTAATTTTCAATTTTATTTCCTGTTGTTATTTTTTTAAGAATTGGGCCCTTACATTTTGGGTTTATTCATTAATTATTCTTGTTGCTTAATTGGGCCGAGAAATTTCTTAGCTTCTAGATTTTGGTACTTTACTGATTCCATATTTGTTTGAAATTTGTTTTGTGGATCTTGGTCATTTGGGCTTCAGTTATTTTGCTTTCTGGCTATATTTTTCCAAGAATTGCCTTTTCAGTTTATGGGCCATTCAACTTTGGGGTTCAAATTTAATTAATCTTTGTTCATTTATTAATTGGAATTTCGAATTAGGCTCGGACTTAGTTTCAATTTTTCTTATTACTGGTTTGGGTCTCTGATTTGGTTCTATGGTTGTCTTTTAATTTTATTTCTTGAAATTGGCTAAGTTTCCGCTTTTACTAGCTTGAGCCATGTTGTTTTAATTTTTATTAATTTTTGTGCCGAATAAATAGATTTGAGTTTTTTTTATTTATTTAGCAAATGTTTAACATATAATTTATTCTTTGTATCCTTTTTAATTGTTTAAATTTAGGGAAAGTTATTTTTTGTGATATTAACATGCTGAAAGAGATTTTTTCAAATTTATTTTTTTAATGTTTTGATTGTCTAAATGTTTGGAAAAAAATTTTTAGGCAATTATGTAATTATTTGAATTTTGAAAAATTATATTTGTGTTAAAATATTTTGAAATTGATTTCTTAAATAATTTTAGGATACATAAAACAGTAAGAGTGTTATTAATTTAATTTTTGGTTGATCAATAATTAATTAATCCATCCATTAATATGCGAATATATTAGATTTAATTTGGATGTACAAAATAGTGGGAGAATCTATCTATGATGATTATTTAGTCATATTTTTTTGATTAAATTAATTAATCAAATTCTCATTAAAGATTTGTGCATATTTGGAATTTAAATACACATAGTTCATATTTACGATTGGCATGCATTTTGGGGAATAGCAACATTGTAACGACCCTTTCTCATAAACAACAATTATATAAACAATAATTATCCAATACAGTTATACACAAACTCGCTTACAAACATATCAGAGTTTAGGGCACAAACTCGCCCACAAACTCACTACAGATAAGTTTATTATTCTAATATCACATCACGATTAACCCATGAGTCACAAAATGATTTCCAACATAGATATCCAAACAGTAAACATGGCATTTTTAAAAAAACATGTGGGCCCTATAATGGCAATATAGAAATTAACACAACACCAATATCAAAAGAGGCCTACAAAATTCTCAACGTCTATGCCTCTGGTTGCTTCCCTTGGCCTCTATCCAGATTAGAGGCATCGCCTGAAAAATTATTTATAATGACGGGATGAGACATAAAGTCTCAGTAACCAAAATCAATTTACAAAATATGCAGGAAAAGATTGTAAGTCAGAGAAGCAGGTTTAACTGACATAATAATAATAATAATAATAATAATAATAATAATGTCATAATTTAGCATTTAACATGATAAAATCAATAAATAAAATCATCCCCACTCATCCATCCTGCTCCTCCTTATCACATCTGGACTGGTACAGCCTATCAGTGCTAGTATACCCGGCAAAAGGTTAGCTAGTCACATCAAGAATACTTCCCCCTCCCATGCCACCACCAATATACCGTAACAGGGAGGTGTCCGTCCAAACACTCAGCTCCAAAATCCGGGCCAGGATTGAGAGAGCTGATGGGCACACAATTCACCATATCTCTTCCACACAACCCAACATATCCCGTAATATAAAAATAATAAATTAATACAACTTTCGAAAACAATTACGAGAATTCTAAATTCTTATACAACATTTCATCTCAAACAATATATTCACCATAACAGTAACAATTTAATAATAATTTTCACTTATATATGTAATTTGAAAAATACAATGCTTCACTGAAATAAATTCATAGTCAAACATAAATATAATATTGCAAAACACATACAAGTAATATAGATAAAAGTAAGGTTTATTAAAATACCTTACATTCCAAAACAAGCATATAAAATAAATTAACTCCGGTTACCTCGATTCCAAGCTTAATCTTAATTTGGATAGTAAAACCCGTGCAATCACCGATCACAAGAAAAATCTACATTATTAATGTAGATACCAATTAACCAAAAATGACAATAAAATAATTAATTTACATGATTTAACTCCTACAACCCAATTTTCTCTACAACTATTATCCTCATTTATTCCAATTTCCTTAAAAAAAATCCTTAAATAACCTTTAATATACCAATAATTACAAAATCCTCAATATCAACTTTCTAAATAATTAAATCTCTTTTTCATAATTTATATGGATATAATATAATTATTAAACAATTCCTCAAATATCCACATAATTAAAATCATATCAAATTATAATTCAAATATTAAGTCCTAATTTATATTTTCACATAGCTCAGATCTAACAAAAATAAACCGATTAAAACCTCAATAATACCTTCAATAATCCAAATAAAATAATTAAACTAATTTTTATCGGTAAAAACACCCTATAGGGATTAATTTATACCCTATTTATAAAATAAATTAATTATAAAATCACATGACCACTAAATAATAAATCTAAACCGATTAAAATAAACTATTAATTATTCTCTACATTTCTACAGTCTTATATTGATAAAACTCAAAACTTGCCTAAAATCATTTCCCCAAAATATTCTCTAACTAGCATAAAATTACTATCATATGAAAGAGAAAGTTATTTAGAACATTTTTCATAAAAGAAACTTTATAATTAAAAGAGAGTTTATATACCTTATTGATCTCCCAAGAACCGAAAATACCCTTATCAGAACCTCACTCTCCTTCATTTTTCCTTAACACTTCACGCCGAAAGTGTTAAGGGGATATGTATTTATAATACCCCTTAATCAATTGGCGCCTAATGGCGCCAATTAATTTTTTTAATTGTAGATAAGGGATTGATCCACATATCTACTTGTTGGTAGGCCCCGATGGAAGCCAATGAAAGGGAGAAGCGTCCAACCACTAGAGCAGAAGCCGAGTATAAGATCGCCCTTCTCTTCTATGATTCGGCCGTGAAAGAAGGCCTCTCCTCTCAATAAAGAGGCTTTTTTCTTTTGGGAGATGGGAGAGCTCCACTCAACCAAAGGGGGGAAAGATCAAATGAAGCAAGCCCTCCTCAAAGCCTTTTTTCACCAACTATATATATTATATATTATTTATAATATTATATTATATATTATAATATTATATTATATATTATTTAATTTAATTTTTCTTTAGAATGTCACAAACATCATCCTTAATGTTGCATGTAAATAATCGTTTATGAATTTTAAAATATCGACTCAAATCAATGACTAATTAATTTAATTAATGTGGGAAAATTTCAGTTATTTAGTTACTTTTGTTGATTAAATTGATTGTTTAAATTTCGCTACATTGTGAGGAACTATTCCCTCTCCTTAAATCTAACATCACTGGTACATTCTTCAAGATTCTACCCATTCTTCTTTATGCTCATGTTGTAATGCTGGATCAGAGGACATTTTACACATTCATCAAGATTATATGCTAGAAGATTTGGGTATGTTTACTTAATCCCATATTTTCATTATCAATTTTTTGATGTTCCTTTGCGTGATTGGATAGCTCTTCACCTCAAAAAAGAAATGGGAGATGATATAATTTCAAATTGGGATCTAGTATGGGGGTCTCTATCTGGAAATCATGGACTTGGATAAATCAATCTATTTTTTATAATGGGCTTGAAAAACCAATTGATCCGACTAATACGCCATAGTTGGAAAGGTTTTGTTACCATTGATGATTCAGTTGCTGTATATTGAATGACAGTTCATCTAAAGATGCCTCTGTTGGGCCTTCACCTTTTATATGATTGGACTAAATTAAATGTGCTTGGTGCTATGTCTGCAACTAACTCCAAAGCTGGTTGTGGCAGAGTGGTAAGAGATCATAAAGGACACTGGATAGCTGGTTTTACACAAGTGATTGATGATGTAGTGCTTTTGAAGCAGAAGAATTGGTTATTCTTAAAGGGTTGAGATTGATTTGGGATTTAGGATTTAAAATGTTGTTCATGAGTCCGATGCCAAAAATTTAATTGATATGTTGAGTGCAAATGACAAAAACAACAATTGCAGCCTATTGTTCTTGGAGATTCAGAAAATGATGAGATTTGATTAGACTATACATATGTGACATATCTCAAGAGATCATAACAGAGTAACTAATGCTTTGGAAAAGAAGGGATTGGCAAGTACTTCTATACATGTTAGATGAGTGTGCTTCTTACATTATGGCCTTAGTAGGAACAGGTTGTATGAGATTAAATTACCACTTAGGCTGGTTATATTTACATTGTAAGGCGATTGCCTTCACTTTGTACCAAAAAAATTTAAAGCTCATTTAAATATGTGTTCTTAAGGTATCAAATCGACATTCAATTCCTAGCTTTTGCGTACAAAATCAACATAATTGGATGATTGGATATGCTTACTCTTTGTTGCTTTTATCTCTCATGAAAGATAAGTCTTTGCACACAATCGATGTGCAAGTCACGCCATGTAAGCAATAAAAAAGAATCGCAATTTCAAGTACATATACGGATATGTTGATGACTAAATGTTTGTTGCATGAAACTACACAAGTTTAAGAAAAGTTTTGCCCTTCATTAAAAAAATCATGAATAAGAAGAAGGGAAACAATATCAAAAATAGAAATTGAGAACTCTACAGGACATGATAGATTAGGAATTGTTATGAGAGTGACTTCATTGTAGAAGGTTTGAAAATTGTTGTAGCTTTGTAAATTTTCAAATATCTCATAGGATATTCGCATAAGAAAATGTGTGGAAACTTTCAAATTTGAATTGGTTTGTAGAGGACAAAGCAAATTGATTTGACCCATCAAATAGAGGACCATTTGAGAGAGCCTCACTCTTGGCTCTGATTTTATGGCCACCTTATCATCGTTTTGATACTTCATGCATGATAATTAATTTTTTTATCTTTATGTCAAAGCCATGACATTAATTAGTAGGTTAAAATTCATTAACAGGATCAAATTAGGATAAAGTTCATTCATAGAATTAAACTGTTAATGCGATCGATGTCATCGTACTCAAACCTCAAGTATTGTTTTTCCAACATGAGTGTATAATCGTCAATTACTCGGAAAAATTCATATAATTTAACTAGTTTTTGCTTTTTACCTCTAAGCCTAACATGACTTAAAAGAATTGATGAAGAGTATTGATCAAAGGTCGTCATTCTTATATTTGTAATTTATTTAAATATATGACAACTGGAATTATGAATGAAGTTGACCAACAATTATATATGAAATGACCATAATTATTTCTAAATTGAATATGAGAAACAATAAAGAACGATATGAGTTGATACTTGGAATAGGAATTTATGGACATAATGCAAGTGAAAAAGTCATTAAGATAAAAATACAAAATTCCAATATGGGGAACTCTTTTTTCCCATCAAGTGAAAAGGATCTTTGTGAGACTTTTCAAATGTGGAATTTTTTTAGCATAAAAACGATTTTGTTGTCTATTTTGTTTAATTGAAATCAACCATCCAATGAAGAATTGTTTTGTGGAGAACAATGACTGAAGAAAAGATATATAGACCAATAAGTCATATTAAGCACACGGTAGACCAAGCAAATTGGCTTGAGCTATCAAATAGGGACCATTCTGATCAGAGGCACGGCAATGGGTAGTTTAAAAATATTGACTTGCTTTTCTTTTCTTCAAGGCTCCTATTTCTCTTGCGTTTTGTTATTATGTGATTCTCTGCTTCTCTTCTCCTTTTTTCACTCCCTCTCCAAGCTATTTTCTCCAAATTGCAGCAACATAAAATGGAGTTTGAGATTTCAAGATCTAAACTGTTTTATCTTTTCGCATTTGGATGCTTCGCTTTGAATGCTTTCACAGACTATAGATCAAATGCTCAACTCATACCAGAAGATGAAGGTTCCTTACTTCTTAGGATGTATTATTTTATTTAGATTTATGAACTCTTCCATTTCCTTCATTTTCTTTCCAAGAACTGAACTAAGTAAACATAATCAAACGTATGTTTTTTTTTTTAAAAAAAAAAAATCTGCCAACAAGATTCCAAAGGTTGAAAGCTATAATGATTTATTTTTATTCGTTTATTTGTTACTTCTTTACCGTAAATGATCTCTCTTTTTTAAAAGAAAAAAAAAACTGATTTTAGTTTGAAGCATGCAGTGAAAGTTTTAGAACTAATATCATCGAAGATAGAGAACTTAAATTGGAATGTGACCCCACGTTCTTGTATCGATGGAGGCTTCAAAAATGAGATCATCAATAAAGAGAAGAACTTCATAAGGAATGTAACATGCAATTGCAGTTTCTCAAGTGGCCAAGTTTGTCATGTTACAAATATGTAAGTACAACGTGACTCCTTTCAATTTGGATCCAAGTCAAGCTCCAATTTGAATTAAGTTGTGTTTAATTAGGTCCAAATAAAGTGAAAACGTTTTCTTCTTCTTTATTATTATTTTTTTGTTCCTTTCTATACTCAAAACCAGTTGATTTGACCTTGGGATATATTTCTATAATATTCATAATATAATAAGGTATTGCCACATCACAATAAAACTAATATTCAAATACATGTTAGTGCTTAGTATATAGTTTTGTGATTTTTTTTTTATGACAGCATTATGAGTGGTCTCAATCTGTCTGGATTTTTACCAAGTGAATTTGGGAACCTAATCCATCTACAACGACTGTAAGTAATGAGATTTTATATATATATATATATATATATATATATATATATATATATATATATCCTTGATGCGAATATATATGTATATGTCTGGTTGAAATGTGGGAATTTATGATCTGAAATGTAATTTTTATATGTCATAGTGAGTTACGTCGAAATTGTCTAAATGGACCAATCCCTAGGAGCTTTGCTAGCCTCCCTCTTGTTACATTGTAAGTGATGAAAAAAAGAAAAAAAGTTGTGAATATGATTATTATTTTCATCTATACAGACTCAAACTATTTGACCATATGCAATATTATTCATACATTAAACTTATGTTTTAGAGACCTTATGGGTAACCCAATCAGTGGTCCAATTCCAAAGGAAATTGCTGAAATTACATCTTTGGAGGAGTTGTAAGTGTGAATCATTAATTACATTTTGAGTTTATAAAACTTGCTATTTTTTTTTTCGAGAAATAGTTTTATGGTTTTGCTGTTTTAATTTCTCTGTAGGTGGTTGTCTGATACTAAGTTAGAAGGAACTCTTCCTTCTAGTCTTGGAAAATTGAAGCAGCTACGCAGATTGTAAGAATATTATTTTATGTACAGATGATTTTTCTTTTATTTTAGTAAAATTTGTGAGAGCTAAATTAGTCTTGTTTATAGATAACTTTTCAAATTTTTTTGGAAATGTTTTTAAAAAGACAGTGAAATTATTCAAAATGTAAATTGAGTCGTTAAATTGAATAAATTTTAAATTAGACCATATATTTTACCTTGCTTCCCTCACCTGTTCATCTCTTTTGTTTTAATTTTCTTACAAAAATATAGACTCATTAATTACTGGGAAAATGGTTGTGAGGTCCCAAGGAAGCCAATTAATATCAAAAAGGTCCCAAAGCAAAATCCTCCAACAGAAAAGTCCCTAGGGACTTTTCTGAAATGAATTCCCAAAGGCAAAAGACTAACATGCCCCTAACTAAGCATGCAAACTCATAAGGTTGTAAATAAAGCTGTTGATGTTGTTAAAAAGAACTCAGGAAGTTGTAAATTCCGCTCACGCAATTCTCACTTGGTCCCTCTTATGATAAGCATGCAAACTCATAAGGTTGTAAATAAAGCTGTTGATGTTGTTAAACCGCACTCAGAAAGTTGTAAATTCCGCTCACGCAATTCTCACTTGGTCCCTCATATGATAAGCATGCAAACTCATAAGGTTGTAAATAAAGCTGTTGATGTTGTTAAAATGAACTCAGGAAGTTGTAAATTCGGCTCACGCAATTCTTACTTGGTCCCTCTGATGATAAGCATGCAAACTCATAAGGTTGTAAATCAAGCTGTTGATGTTGTTAAAACGAACTCAGGAAGTTGTAAATTCTGCTCACGCAATTCTCACTTGGTCCCTCTGATGATAAGCATGCAAATTCATAAGGTTGTAAATAAGGTTGTTGATGTTGTTAAAACACACTCAGAAAGTTGTAAATGAGGCTTTACAAGTTGTTAACAATGACTGATAAAGTTGTAAACCCCGCCCACGCAATTGTCACTTGGTCCCTCTGATAGTAAATGTTTAAACTCATAAGGTTGTAAATAAAGCTTTTGATGTTGTTAAAAATCACTCAGGAGGTTGTAACCACAGCGTCTGCCACTGACAAAGAATCTTAATTGATGGTTAGGGGCATGTTAGTCTTTTGCCTTTGGGAATTCATTTCAGAAAAGTCCCTAGGGACTTTTGTGTTGGAGGATTTTGCTTTGGGACCTTTTTGATATTAATTGGCTCCCTTGGGACTTCACAGCCATTTTCCCTTAATTACTCTCTTTCTCCTCTGCAACATTTTTCTAAAAGCTCTCCCTTTCAGCCCCCCACTAAGTCGCTGTACAAACAATCTCTCAGTCTTTGAGGTGGATCATCAAATGCATATGCTATACTTTATTTTACTCCTGACATATTCAAATGTTGGTACGATTTTTTTTGTTCCTTGCGAAATGTTCTGCAGCATACACAACTTGAGCTGACTAAGAAAATAATATTTTTTATTGCTTGATAAGAATATATCCATATTTCCTTTTAAAAATATTCGTTTAGCATTTCCCTTTGAACAGAACCCTTGTCGGTGATATGTATTTTACATGTGTGGAGGTGGGGGGGGGGGGGAGATAGAAGAAGTGGCTAGAGAGAGTTTTTGAAAAAGTTTTGTAGAGGAGAGAAAGTGATTAATGAGTCTGTATTTTTGTCAAAAAAAAAAAGTTTCCATGTATTTTTTTGAAAACAAAAATGAAAATAATAGAGATGGATGAGTGAGTTACACATAGGATAATTTATTATTTGAATTGGAATCAAACGAGGGGTTATAAGATAAAATTATTGAATTCTAAAATTTGTTAAATTTAATGATTCAATTTAAAATTTAAATAATTCAACTATCTCTTTTTAAGGATTTTTTCTATTTCTTTTTAGATGTATTTTTTATTAGTTAGAATTTGAAATTTACAGGAATCTTGGTGGAAATAACTTCTCAGGGATGATACCCGAAAGTTTTGGCAATTTGGAAAAACTACAATTTGAGTGGCATAATAGTCATTCCATTCGGTTTAATGTTTGTTGATCTCTTTTAGATTCTTAAATCTCTCTCCTAACTCTTTTTGTAGTTCATTACGTGGGACCTATATGTCAGGAAAATTACCCAATTTTATTGGAAACTGGACTCAACTTCAAATCCTGTGAGTCCAATCTACTCTCCATCATAAATCTTTCCTTTTGAAGAATATACTACGTACTTTAATGGAATTTCATCCATCATGTCTTAAAAAATTCGCTTAATACTGTCAAAGGGGGAAAAATAACCATATATGGTATATATAAAAAATCACCTATTTTCTTTTCCACGTGGGACATTTTTCACTTTTCAGGTGATTTTCTATCACAGAATAATACAAATTTTCCCAATATTACATCCTATAGGAATAGGAGCATTGAACTAGTTAAATGCTCAATAGTGGTGGGAGAAATTAAAAAATATCTGAGTGGAAGCGATTAATGGAGTGAAAATAATAAATAAAATTGAACAGAGATATTATATATTATACAAGGTTAATAAACAAATAAAATAAACAAATGAAATAATTTTTATTCTAGCAAGTAAATTAACCCAAACTAAAAAAAGGAGATTGAGCTTTTCGAAGTATTTCTTTTAATTTGTTCTTTAAATTACCGTTTTAATTTGACTACTTTTCTGCGCAGGGGTATGATGGGAACTTCCATGGAGGGCCCAATTCCTACAAGCATATCTCAGTTAACAAATTTACAACGGTTGTGAGTACATATTCCTTTTGGAATTCGTCTACATACTGTTCAATTCAATGGCTATGGATTTAAATTTCAATCATTGATTATTCCTTTTTTGTTATTTTCTATTTCAGGTATATATCTGATTTAAATGGACCAACGACAATGAGATTTCCTGATCTAGAGAATTTGACGTCCTTGGAAGTCATGTAAGTTAGCTTAAAAATGAGTTGTATGTATATCTATCAAGAATGAGATTTTTTTTTAATATAAGAGCTAGCTGACTAATTTAGAGATATTAAAAAAATTAATTAATTATATAGCATATATTACACTATCTAAAACACTTATGTATATGTATTATCAGAGGCAAATTATTTTGAAAAAAACCAATAAATATAAGTGCTTTAAAGTAATTTATTTAAATTTCTTAATTTTTTTAAATTAATTAACTGAATTTTATATTAAGCATTGGAGGTAGTATTTTTAATCAAGTTTCTTGTTTTAATATGCTCTCCACACCTCCCAAAAAAAAAAAATAACATGATCTCTTTTGCTTTCAGATCGTTGAGAAATTGCTCCATCCATGATTACATTCCAAGTTACATCAGTAAAATGGAAAACTTATATCGTCTGTAAGTGCTCCATCCTTATATATTGTCAATCCAGAATCCTCTAAACAATAACGTCATTTTAACTTTAATTGACAACCTAATTCTTAATTTAGAGAGACTTATACTATTGACTACATAATACAACTACTATTATTTTCTCAATATTCTTCAGTTATTTTTTTAATTAAGATGTAAAAATACCCATGAGTGTTTACATTCAAATGCGATCAATACTATATACTTTTTAAAAATACAAAAATACACATAAACATTCAAAATGAGAACAAAAATGCTAGGACCTTAAATTTAACCATCTTAGCATTTTTTGTGGTGAGGCCCATACTATTTTTGCATATGCATTTATATTTAATGATCTTAGCATTTTTCTCCCATCTTAAATATTTTTGAGCATTTTTACATCTCTATAAAGCATATAATATTGGGCGGACTTTTGATAGAAGTTCATAAATATTTTTATACATTAACCCATTATTTTTATGGAGCAATATTTGTGCCACGTGTATTGATTGCAGAGATTTGAGCTTCAACAAGTTAATCGGTGAAATTCCAAACAATAAAAGTGACATGACCTCCCTAGAGTACATGTAAGGGAGCATTGTGCACAAATATATATAATTTAATTTCTTAGAACGTAATTACTCCTTTTTTTTTAATAGATCGTTGTTAATCATGCATGCAGGTTTCTAACTGGAAATTCTCTGAGTGGAAAAATTCCCAACTGGATACTAGAAAACAGAGATAATTATTTGTCAGTACAATTTTTTATTTTAATTTTGTTTCCCATTACTATAGTTCAATGCCATTATTAATCATATTGATGACTATGCACCAATTCAATCCATATTTTTTAAAAATGAAATCATTCAATTCAAATATTTACAAAACCTTCTTTCCCTCTCTAATTGCTTTATCTATAAGCATTCGAAGTTTAAATGAATTATAAAAGAGCCCAACCAACCCACCTAAAATTTCCGTAACAAAAAAAAAAAAACTTTAGAACAAGGGAAAAGACTTGCATGTATTGATTTGGCACTACTCTCTCTTCCAGCGACCTGTCTTACAACAATTTTTCAGGGACTTCTGCGACTACTTGTCAGTACAGTAATGTGTAAGCTCCTTTTCCACCAAACAAAAAGACAACTTTTTTCTTTTTCTTAAAGGCACTATGCAGCAACTTTAAGCCTTTTTTTTTTTTTTACACAGAAATTTGGGTTCGAGCCTGTCATCTTATGCAAACACCTTGTAAGATTAGGCTAATGGATGTCGTCTTTCAATTATATTCTTCAAAACCCTAATTTTGATTCCTTTGTTATAATTTTATTCATCTTGCAGGCCCACTTGCTTGAAAAGGGGCCTTCCTTGTGCAGGAAAACCCAAGTGTGAGTATTTAAACTTTGCACATCAATTTTTTTTTGGCATGCAAGTTTGGTAGTTTTTTATGACATTATATTATTTTAAATTGCATCTCATTTCGAACAAAAATAAATATAAACATCATGAGTTTTAGCTGAACAATGCAAATCTTAGTCAACATAATGGTGAACTGACTAAGGTGTCAATGTCATGTGACGGTGCGCGTTTACACACACATATACACTCATTTAGTCTTTAATATAACATAAATTTAGTGAATAATTAATTTTGACCTTAAATATAAAACATAATTTTTATATTTATCAATATTTTTCTAATTTACTTTTATTTATGTTTTCTCAATAATAATCAAGGAAGAGAGAAAATGAAGGAATTAAGGAAAATGGTTAGAGTATTTTAGAAAATATATACTATATTAACTAACTTGACTAACTTCCTTAATCTAATCAAATTAGATAAATATGTCTTATATTAAAGACCGAAGAAGTATTAATTATGGAGGGAGACACTAACAACTTGAGATTAAAAGCGGGACTGAACCTATAACCTCCTACTTAGAGGGAAGGGTTTTTTGGCATGTGATGGTGTATATTCTCACATGAGAAGATCATGATGTCATGAATTTGGTAAGTTGGAATCTACTATATACAAATGTGATTTTTGATGAGTTATCACTACGTATGCAGATTATTCATTGTTCATAAATTGTGGAGGACTACAAATTGAATATGAGGGGAATAAATACGAAGCCGACACAAATACTGGAAGTATCTCATTTTTTTTCCTTAGTGAAGATAAATGGGCTTATAGCAGCACTGGAGTACCTTACGAGAGAAGATATGATAATAATTACATAGCAACAAATATATATTCTCTCAACATTACAGGTCCAACATTCTACCAAACAGCTCGCTTTTCCCCTTTGTCTCTAAAGTACCATGGCCTCTGTATGATTAATGGAAATTACAACGTCAAGCTACACTTTGCTGAGATTATGTATTCTAATGACCAAACTTTCAGCAGCCTTGGAAGACGCATATTTGATGTTTCAATTCAAGTGAGTCTCTCTTTATTGAATTTGAATTCTTTCTACTCAAGAGTGAGCAACTAGGGCTTGTTTTGTACAAGGGGAGGGGGAGGAAAAATAAGGGAGTGAAAATTTTTCTGAATTAGATTTTAAAAAAAAAGAAAATTTGGATTAAAAGTTTTTAATTAATTTTTTTCTATTATTTTATCATACATATTATTTTACTAAAATTTTATAACTTCACTTCCTTAATTTTTCTAAATTCAACTCATAAAAATCCTTCCCTCCAAATCCCCCATACCACACTTTCTCCAGCCATATTTATAACGATAAATAAATATTGCGGGATGTGTCTGTCACCTATCAAGTGAGCTCGCTCACCTATGTTTACTCATTTATCTCTTTAGTGGGTGGTTGAATAATAATTGATTATAAAGATGAGCCATATCTATGATGATATTTAAATGTTAAGTGAATCTCTTTAATCTCTCTCTCTCAAATTTATTCATAAAGGATTACGGCTAATATAACGATTCAACTCGCTTTCAACTGCTTTTGCTATATCTTGACAGGGTAGGAAATATTTGAGTGATTTCAACATCATGAAGGATGCTGGTGGCGTCGGTAAGGGCATAGTTAAAGACTTTAACGTTGAGGTGAATGATAACACTTTAGAGATCCATTTATACTGGGCTGGGAAAGGAACTCTCTCTGTCCCTGATTATGGTTCATATGGACCTCTTATATCTGCTATTTCAATCACCCCAAGTAAGTCAAATATCATATTTATTGGTATAGAATCTTTCTGGTTTAAGCTAAGTGATGACTATTTTAAGTTTGATATGACTTATAAGTGACACTACTTTGTCATGTAGACTTCAAAATTCCTAGGAATTCTGCTGCAGCCATTGCCGGAATTGTGGCAGGATCATGTGTGCTCCTTATCATACTAATAATATTCATCCTCCGAAAGATGGGTTTCATAGGTGGCAAAGATTCAAAAGACAAACGTAAGATCAAAACCTAAAATAATAAAGCCTATACATCTATTGATAATTAGGTATAACATAGTAAAAAGGCATGATTTTCATATGCCTTAAACTCTAACATGCAAGTTCAAATAGATAAATAGTGATTTTTGCATATTCTTATTATTTATTGTTTCTTGTAATTTCAATGTATTTTTCTTTTATTTATGTAACTTCCTTTAAATGCAGAACTTTTAGACCTAAAAACGGGTTATTTCTCCTTAAAACAAATCAAAAGTGCTACTAACAACTTTGCTCCAGAAAATAAGATTGGTGAAGGAGGATTTGGACCAGTATACAAGGTAATATTTAATGTAACATATTTATATTTAACCAATATTAAATACTTGAATGCATCTATAAAGATATTTAGGATGTATAGATTATGCTTAAGAATGGTTATTAAAATTGAGACTAAAGAATTGATTGAATTGTAGGGTGTACTATCAGATGGTGTTGTCATAGCTGTAAAGCAGCTTTCCTCAAAATCAAAGCAAGGGAATCGTGAATTTATTAATGAAGTTGGAATGATTTCTGCTTTGCAACACCCAAACCTTGTAAGGCTCTATGGTTGTTGCATCGAAGGAAACCAGTTGTTGCTGATATATGAATACATGCAGAACAACAGTCTTGCTAGTGCTCTTTTTGGTGAGGATTATTTGAATTCTTTACAATAAAAAATTACCATATATGGAATTATAAGGAAAGATAAAATTGATCGTGTATAAAAACAAATGAAATAGATTAATGTATGTATGTATTTTAGTTGTGTATGTGTCTCTCTTTTAATTTACAATACTACTGTAGAAAATCTAAAGTCGTGTGATAAATTATTTATCAACAACTTTTAGTTATACCTTTATCTTTATCTTTTGCAAGACAAACTTTAGATGTTGTGTTTTCGGCTTTTTTATTCAAATAAATACACTCATTTGAAACATCTTCTGCACATATTTAAATTTTATTGAAGGACTTGATGGCAAGATGTGAGAACTTTTCTTTAACTTGGTTCTATTTAAGTTAACATGTCATTGTTACTAATGTTAGGCGGCCAGGGACGAAAGATACACTTAGATTGGCCTATGAGAATGAAGATATGTGTAGGAATAGCAAGAGGTTTAGCTTATCTTCATGAGGAATCTAGGTTGAAAATTGTGCATAGGGATATTAAGGCAACAAATGTCTTACTGGATAAGGATTTAAATGCTAAGATCTCAGACTTTGGCTTAGCCAAGCTTAATGAAGATGATAATACACATATTAGCACAAGGATAGCAGGAACAATGTAAGTACTCTTCTACATCTTATCAATTCTCGAATTTGGTATAGTATTAATAGGTTTTTTTTCTTCTTAGACTTGGTTTATACATTCTTATCTTATGATTTAACTGCTAACATTATATATTCTCTTATTAGTGGTTATATGGCACCTGAATATGCAATGCGAGGATACTTGACTGATAAAGCAGATATTTATAGTTTTGGTGTTGTTGCTTTGGAAATTGTAAGTGGAAAAAGTAATACGAGTTATCGGCTAAAAAAGGAGTTTGTTTATCTTCTTGATTGGGTTAGTTGTACTTCTTACACTTAGCATCATTGATATTTAATATATATTCTTCATAAACTAAAAGTTTGATTGAATTTGTAACAAATACATACTTTGGTGTAATTGAAGGCCTATGTTCTTCAAGAGCAAGGAAACCTCCTTGAGCTGGTAGATCCAAGTCTTGGTTCAAACTACTCTGCAGAAGAAGCAATGAGAATGTTGGAGGTGGCACTCCTATGCACTAACCCATCTCCAACTCTAAGACCATCCATGTCCTTTGTTGTTTGCATGCTTGAAGGAAAAATGCCGATCCAAGTGCCGGTAATCAAGGGTCGGGAGAGGGACCTAGAGGTTGTGAGATTGAAGACCTTTGAGACACAATCCTCTCAAGATAGCCATAGCCAAAGTTTTAGTTATTTTACAAAATCACACCAAAGTGTGGAGCAAATAGTTGAAGCAACGGATGGTCCACCATCACATGGAAACCATAGCCACAACTTAGCTTCTTCTTCTTCATTCTCGCACGAAAGTGTGGAGTAAAGATTTGAAGCAATGGATGGCTCAATGGTTTTACTCTGTTTCTCTTCCATGTAATAAATATTTCTCTTCTTCTACCAGTAGGCTTCTCATGGGAAGTTTGCATGAAACTACAATCTTTCATAAAGGAGTAGATACTATTCCAAGTTGGGAGTGATAAGAATACACATGCAAAGTCAAGGAGAAATAACATAAAGTGTGAAGAAGATTTAACATAAATGTGCTAATTGGTTCCTCTATTTTGCCGTTTAAATGTATTGTGTACTTAACTCAACGCATCCCTGTTTATAAATAAATATATATAAAAATATTTGCTTTAATTAATTTGATTTCCCATCGCGAAATGCTAATTAATTGGTTGGTGGTGGTGGAGATTCTAGAGAAATAAGATTTTTTGATAATATGTGTCAGTGTGTTTCTAAGTTGCACATGGATCACACTGTCCTTCCCCCCTGGTTGTATTTCCTTTGTTGGTCATGTGAAGTGAGCAGTGTGATTGAAGGATTTGAAGCGGAGTTACATGTCACTCATTGAGTCGTTCAGATTAAATGATTGTATCAAAATCTGCAATTTTGAAAGTTAACATATACGAGTCCAAATGCAAGCCCATTGAAAAATAGGTATTAGCCCAATTTGTCTTTTTTGAATGGCCCAAACTCTCAATGATATAAAGCCCACTCATGTATGTATTGATTTCTCAAGGGATAAAGTCAATCAACATAGTTAGTAATTACCAATCGGAGTTGGGTTTAAATTCCTACAAAAGTACTGGAACGTCGTAAACTAAAATTTGGAGCTCGACTCACTAATAGAGGTTCTTATATTTAGTACTAGACATGGCTTGGAACAGCCAGGGGGCGTCAGCTGTGCCTTTTCAGTTGCGCCTCTTGTTGCCCCCTAAATTTAGAGTCCCTCTCAAATATTTTTTTTTTGTGTTTTTTATCATTAGATTTTTTATAAAAATGAGTAATATTTTGATATCTTATGAGCAAAAAATGAAAGTTTTTTTAAATTTTTACAATTTTTCAAATATTTAAGATTCTAAATTAAAAAAAAATTACACAATTTTGACAGCAGAAATTTTTAAAAAATCATAAAAAATTGAAAACAACTCCATTTTTTATCCATAAGATATCAAAATGTCACCAATTTCATATAGGATCTAATGATCAAAAGAACCAAAAAAAAATTTTGAGAAGGACCCCAAATTTAGGGGGCAGTAAGGGATAGCTGGGAATGGGGCAACTAACACCCCAAATTCGCATGGAACATGATAGTTTATAATTGGAGAACACCTATGCCTATGAAAAAAAATTTTGTTTCTTCCACAGGCAATAATGAACCACATTTATTAGATAAAGCCTCTATTACAAAAAGAAGCAAATCGCTGAAGAGTTGTGGCTAATGGTGAAGAAAATCGAATGGTAGAAGTTAGTTCCAACAAAGAAAAAAAGACCCCCCGGGTCGAAGCAAATCTTTTTGGCCCTCATAGAAATTCCTCTACAAAATATCGCCGAAGTTCTTTTTCTTTTCCCTTTTTATTTTAACGTCGTCTATTATTCTGTTAGCCTTTGAAAGTATTTCGCCAACAATAGTAACGGAATAAAGTTGTGATGAGAAAGTGAAAATAGGTGATAGTAAACAACTTATGTCATAATTTTTAAAATTAGGTTAATGGTATTGTAAGTCTTTATATTTTAATCAGATTTTGGTTTTAGTCTCTTATAATTTAAATTGTTAGTTTACTCCCTATAGTTTAATAAGGATTCAGTCTCAGTTTAATACTCTAACTCAAATCAAATCCTTATAAAATTATAAGGGCTAAAACCAACTATTTATAATTACAAGAACAAAAATTAAAATTTAATCAAACTATAAGAATCAATAATAATAATAATATTTTAAAATACATGATAAGAACACTCACATGTAAAATATGGGGACGACTTTTAAAAGTTGAATTGATTTATTTAAAGGAAATTGACTTGCACCAATGGAAGTGGGGATGTGGTTTTTTAAAGTTGAATTGGTTTGTGGAGGGTAAGGAAAATTAACTTAATCGAATTTGAGCTAATCATATAGTTGTATAAAAAATAATTCATCTTAGTCAATTTTGATTTGTGCTCAACAAACCAATTTCGCTTTAAAATAAATAAATAATATTAATATTTGATTTACACAATTCATAACTCGAATATAGAAAAAATGAAAAAATATTTATAAAATATTATAATTATTAAGAAAATAAAAAAAGTACAAGAGATTGATATGATAGAGACATAAAAAATTGAGAGAAAGTTGGAGGAGAAATATGGAGGAGCTCTTATTCATTTCATTATTTTATTTTAATACCTTGTACATGACCTCTATTTATAGGCATCTAACCCTTGAATTCTAATACCTATGATTACAAGGAAATAAAGATGAGTATAATGATATTAATTATAAGAAACTTCCACAAACCATTTATTGGAGAAGTTATAAGTTTAGAGCATTGAACACATATATATGAAATCCTAAGAGTGAGAGCTTATGGAGTAGAGGATACATGAAAGGTTCAGAGTTAAATAGTTTAAGGACATCCACATCATATAATATTTACAACACTCCTCCTTGACTCGCTATGAAAAAATATTGTGCCTCATTAAAATCTTGTTAGGAAAACCTTAATGGGATAAAAACCTAGTGAAAGAAAAAGAATACACAATATATATTGAAATTGTCTTATTAAAAACCTTACCAAAAAAACCCAGTGGAACAAAACCTTTGTTAAAGAAAAGAGTACAACATGATCTTTACTCCCCCTAATAACAACATCACTCATTATGATTACATTGTCATATCTCAAGACAATATACTGATTTTTCAAGCAATTGATGTCCTTTTTATATAAACTATGCATAATACATTTTCATCAAATCATATCCTGAAACGTAATTATCTACCATATCTTTTAGATATGTTAAATATCAATATATTCTCCACTTGCCTTTATGCATTGTGAAAATAATAAAAGAAAATTATCTTGATATATTTTCTATCCAAATGTTCAATTGGTTATGAAAAAAATGTACTTATATAATAGTTTCATAGAACTATCAAACTAAATCTCAATTTCATAATATCTATAGTGTACTTGCAGAACCTTGATTTTACTATAAAGAACATAATAACTACAATATTATGATGTAAATATTCGTAAAATATATGGTACTTATAGATTATTAAATTCAATAAATTTTTGCAAACATCATTATCATCACAAAAATTTATGATTTTGAAATCGTTAAGGTTTCCAATAACTTGATATGTAAAATTATTCAATTTTCAATATATCTTTCAATTAGTCACACACACACATACACACACACACAAATCATTTTACTCCATGTAACATTTTTTATACTGAATATTTTTCTTGGACATGCTTTCAGCATTTTGGATCCTTTCAAGAATTCTCATGTAATATTCACTATTTATATGTATATGCTATATATAATGATATCTAATAGACACATTATTTCGTTGAATAACCCTCTTTATGACATAATTCATTAAGATCTCTTTATTACTTTTAGGTATTTGAACCTTTTTTGAGGTTTTTGCAATTAGTTATGTCTTGGCCTTTTTAGAGTACCTGCCTCCTTAATATGATTATCTTGATTATTTGTTCCTCTCTCTTTTCTTTTAGAACCGATTATTCTCTCATTTTGGGCATGTTTCACTTTCATTTATAATGATTAGAGCACTTTTAGCTGAAATATAAGATTTAGGAATTCTCATTTAGGTCAATAATTGCATCCGGTAGATTTTATGCAATATTTTCATGAATGCAAAACCTAATGAACTTCTAGTTCATATTGCTATATTCGATGATCTATACTTGATAGTAATAATGTATTCTTTTTGTTCTCTTTTCTAGTTGTTCAATTTCTCCCATTCATGTTAGGAAATCTTTGTTAAATGACAATCGACTAATCATACTGTATAAGTCTCTTAAATCTATTTATTTCTATTAGAAACATCCTTTTATTTCATTTAGAGACAAACAAGAAGAAGGAAGTTTTTACCTAACATTTATCTCAATTTCCTTTAAATATCCATCTATGTACATTATGGTGGATCCACATTCAAAGATCAATAGGAATGCACATTCAAATGGCTCCTGACCAAAAGCCAATTTTATTGAGAGAATTGGTTTGGCTAGTATAAATGCTGTAATATATAAAATCAAATATACCAACGTTGAAATAAAAATTTTGTTGTCATAAGTATTAATCTAACTATTTATTAAGACTTCAATAAATGAATCATATAATCTAGAAATTGCATTTAACATAATAATTTATTCAAACATTCTTGTAAACTTTAGATTGCAAACTAACAGTAATATCACATGTAACCATTTTATAAATGCATCTATCCAAATTATTGATCATGTATATGATTTACATGCTATTTGAATGGGTTCATATATTTTAGTTAGATTTATTTCCAAAAATCTAGAGATCCATTCCAAATCATAAACAATGATACTCTCATAACCAATTTTGTTTGAAAACATCCAGCACATCATAATTCTTGAATTATATAATATGTTGGCTATTCATAAAGAATCTTCTGGTTCTTCAATGGATGTTAATACATAATATTTTATAATTTTTTTTTCATATATATGACTTGAATAATCAAACAAGTCATACTAACAATAAATTTGTTTGGATCAATAAATTTTTTATTTATTGTATCATGTTTCTTTACCAATATTAAACTTTATAACTTTCATATCATATTGATATAAAATCTCAATTTGACTTCCATTTTTAGGAAATTAATTAGGCTTTGTGAGGAATTATATGAGTACAACTTTTCAATATTAACTCGTACCTATTCTAACAATCTCCCCTTCAAATATGAGTCATATAAATACACTTCCTTTATTTTTATATTTTAAAGACAAACCAATATATAGTAAGTCAATAATCCATATTTCACTTGAAAGCTCACGTACTTCATACCTCATATACAATAATGGATTTAAGTCCAGTGGGCTATCACTAAAACCCTTTAACATAGTAAAACTTTGATGAAATTATATAAGTCATAACTTTTCATAATCATTTCTTCTTCTACTTATAGAATTAAGAAAAATCTATATTAGTTCTCCAGGAACTATATCGATTTTGATACATGTATGTTCTTTTGGAACTAATATATATTATCGCACATTTATATAACTTCATTACTCATTAATAATAATATACTTCAATTTATCTCTTTTGATGAATATTTAGAGTATGAAAATGTTTAGAATTTTCTACTACATAAAGGAATATGAGGAGATCCATAACCAAAATACATAAAAATCTTATTGCAATGATTTGTGATGTTTAAGGGTTAAAATTAATTTGAGAGAAATGTAAATATAAATTTATTATAATATGAAATAATGAAAAATTATGATATACATATTCTTCTTTCAAATATTCCCCACTATTTGATGATCCATAAATTTGACTTGCACTATATATATAGTTCACACACATTACAAAAATGGTTTTATCTAACAAATCATAAATTATTCATAATGAATTTTCTCATAAAATTAAATAAATTCTCATTCTCTTAATTCCAATATGATATATGATTTTTTTTCACAAATGTCACATAAAACCAATTTGATTCCAATATATATCATATTATATATTACATCTTGATTAATGTATGAAACTTGCACATATCATATGAGAATGCTAAGGAGTAGAAGAAATGACAATCCAATGAATTAGAAGAGAAGATAATAACTTATCAATGCTAAAATAAAATGCCAAATTATAGTATAAACCATTTAATTTGGGAGTTATAGGGCATAATGACATTAACCATAAGGTATCTAGAATCTTAGAATGCCATGAAATCATGAATATCCACACACTATATGTAACATTCTTGATTTTTGGAACTTAGAGTTAGTTGTAGTTTAGATTTTATTTAGGCAAAGAGTATAAAACAATTAATAATTTAAAAGAAGTATCAAGATTTAAATATTTCTTTCTGTAAAAATAAATAAATAAACAAATATTTTTCTATAATAATAATAATAATCATAACAACAATAATAATAGTACGGAGTAAGATACCTCATTAAAATAATTATTTTTAAGATATATAAGTAAATATATCTTATTATTGGAATAAGTGACAAAAAAAAGGACTGAACAATAAATATTATACTATTATCATTTTATTATTATTATTATTATTATTATTATTATTATTATTTGTTTTAAAAAATTATTTTTAATTTTAAAAAATTTATTTTTGATTTTAAAAAAAAAAGTCAAAACCCTAAACCCTACTCCTATAAAATGCCCTTCTTCTACTCATTTATTGTCATTTCGGCGCCGCAGCCTTCAAACAAACATCAGGCTCTCCTTTCTTCATTCTAGTCTCCATGTTCCTCCTCTCATATGTCTATTGTACTGATAAATGTCTTTTCACCTTATCACCTATTACTTACTAGCTTCCTGTTCTTTCCTTTATCTAGGTTATAAACTATTATTTTTTTAGTTTTCTCTTCCCACCACAAAGCTACTATAGGTAGGTTACTGTAGATCTGAAATTGAAATATTCTTCTTAACCCACATATATTTTTCTGCTCTATTGTTCATTTACAACTTTTCCTTCAATACAACATCTCTGACCCCATATTCTCTCCATATTTTTTTCTATGGTGTGTACACAAGCTTACACACATATTTATATATATAACCGTACATCTAGATTCTTATTCCTATGTAGGGGGATTTAAAAACTCATTCTTCATTGTTCCTTCAACCCAGTTTCTCTATTTCGTCTCTTATAGGTACACACGTATATTTATTTATTTATTAAACCTATTATTTTATACTTTCCTATCATCTAATGAGTCTTGAACCCATCCCCTTTGTTACTGTTATTGTTAGTCACACATATACTAATTCATTTGGTTATATTATTTTCCTATTCCCATCTTGTCCTACTGACCATGAATGTGTGTGTGTATTTCCCTCTCATTAAATTCCTCAGGAACCTACTGTTAAACCCCTAATAAATTTTCATCCCCATTATCTTATTTTATTTTAGTTTTATTGTCTTTAATGCTAACAAAGGTTAAATAAAAATAATAAAGAGGAAGTACTCGTAGCAACCTGCAGCTATGCCTCTTATCCTTCTCTACATGTCTATATATATATATTATACATATAAAGTCCCTGTGTTTCTCACCTAAAATATCTTTACCTTGTCTTGTCAACACACCCATTTGATTATCATATATGAATCTCTCTCCTTCACACGCATTAAATACTTTTTACCATTCTTTTGCCCATCACGTGATTACATACATACTTAATTAGATAAATGTGTTTTTCTTTTCTTTTTATTTGTTCTCTTTTTTTTCTTTTTATAATGTGTCCTAGTCCTTTAATTAATTAATTAATTTTTTTCCTTTTTCTCTCCCACATTCAGGTGTCCAAGAGTATGTGAATATATTTTTCTATCCTCTTCTCTCTTTAAGATCTCGTGTGGTGTAATAATATATAAATATTATCTTTAACACTTGGAAGTTGCACCTCTTTTATTTTATTTTCTCACATCTCGTTCTTTCATATTATTTTTGGGGTTTGTTGTCTCTGTCAAGTCCAACTTAAGGCTTAGATGTAGTGTTAAAATAATTCTAGAATAGTTATGAGTAATATATTAATAGGTATTTATGTTTGGCATTGTAGACGCTCATTAAGAGTTTTGGAGTAACCCTTGTGTGATAACCTATAAGCTAGGGAGTAATGGGTAACTCTGAATATTCTCCCTTGTACTTGTAAATTGTGTATAATTGTGAATAAATATTTTTTTTATTAAAAATGGACTGAATTATGTGTATAGGTGTAGGTATTATAAACTCTCAAATAAATAATGTTAAAATCAAATTTCTTTATAACTTATTTTTTTATGGTTAATAATTTGATTATAATTAATGTATTGTTGAATTATTGATTCATTTTAGGCATGTTTGAATGTTGATAATATTTAATATGAATAGAAATATGATTTATTGTACATTGTCTTTATTTATATTTATTGATGATTAAATATAACTGTCATGGTGGTAGCATTTGTAATGGGTTGGAGTAAGGAGTGATTTTATATGTTGAAATCTTTTGCCACGTGGTATGCCATCACTCGGTGCACAGTGGATGACACTTGTCAGGGCCCCTTATTCCATATGTTTCTTTGGCCGGGACTACATTGGAGTGTTGGGACACGTGACACCTCCTTAGTTGTGTTATTTTAAGGAGGAGAGACATAGTCCAGACTTAAGCTCTACACCTTTGGCCGGGTGCATCTTAAGAACTGGTGAGCTTGGGACAATCCAGTCAAATGGATGAGTTTCGGTCGGACTATGTGTTAGCCTATGGCTCCAGCTAGCGGAATAAGGATGGATGGTGATATAAGGGAGGTTGCATCTTACATATTGCATATATATATATATTACTTGTGGTGATGAAAATACAGATTTATATAATAATGATTAAATTAGTAATTGTCATGTATAAGGATTATGGTACATACAAATATATGCATAATTAGTTCATTATTTTTATCATATGTGGTTTACTTGTATATGGTAGAATTTTTCAGTAGTTACTGAGACGTGGAATCTAATCCCTTATATTAACATTTTTCAGGTGATTGTTCTAGTAAAGAGCAAGGGAAGGCAGCTATGGAGTGAGCCTTGGAGGCTCTCTTGTGCTCCTAGAGCACATGTTATGTTTTTGTTATTTGCCATGACCCTAAACTTCCGCATTTTATTTTGTTTTGCTGAAATATTTTGAGAACTTGATTTAACGATGTGATGTGGGCTTTATTTGAACTGATTTTGTATTTTGATGATTTAGATATTGAACATCCTTATTAGAAATATTTAAAATACTTTGGTTAAGTATCTGTTAGTTTAGTTTGAGGCGTTACATTTTTGGTATCAAAGTCCAAACATTCCATGGCTATTTTGTTGATTTTCTAATTGTTTAAACTTTAAGAGGTTGTGGCAAATTAAATACCATAACATGTGCACTTCCCTTTGTTTAGATTTGGAATTTGTTTTGTTACTTGTTTCTTACCTTGTGTCTTTATGGTTTTCTTCATAGGAGGGGAGGATGGTAGGGACTCGAAAGACTAATTCAACCCCTATTCCTCGCCCAAATGGTCCTCCTCCTCAGGATAGTTGTGCCATCTTGTTAGAGTTACGGGATATAGTCCTGGATGTAAGAGAGAAAGTAAACAGGCATAAAGAAGAACTAGCAGTAAAAAGAGGCTAAAGCGGTGATCATGATAAGGAGAAGAGTCCTATGAAGGAAGATACTCCCACTGATCAGCATTCTAAAGGTAGCAGCCATTCGTGCATTAAATCAAAAGGTGGTAGCAGTTTCCATTCTCAGTACCACACCCCATCTATTACTGAAGTTTGGGACAAATTTAGGAAGTTTGCTCCTCCGATGTTTGAAGGGAAGCTAGACCCATCTGAAGCACTAGAGTGGTTGAAGCGTTTAGAAAATATTTTCAAGGTTATAAAGATCAGCTCTCAACAGAAAGTGTTAGTTGCCAAGCAATTGATGCAGAAAGCTACCAAAGAATGGTGGGAAAGTACCAAAATTGATGATGATTCAGAGATGACTTAGGAAGAGTTTAGAGAAAAGTTTAAGAAGTATTATTTCCCCACCTCCATTAGAGTAGCAAAAGAGACTAAATTCCTTACATTCAAGCAAGAGGATTTACATGAAGAAGAATTTATTGCTCACTTTTTGGAGTTGTCTAAGTTTTACAAGTATTCGCAAAACAACTCTAAATGGATGTGTGATCGATTAGTGGAGAAAGCTAGGCCGGATTTGAAAATGGCTTTGTCACCATTCCTTGATGAGATAAAAGATTTTGAAAAGATGTGTGACAAGCTACGTACTATTTCTAGAAGCAAGCGAGAAGAAGAAGCTGAGAGAATGAAATGATTCCAAGCCAGATCTACACCTCCCATGAGACCTATGTGGGGAATCACTAAGAAGCATAATCATAGCTTCAGTGGTATGACGAAGCAGTTTAGTCAGTCCTCAAGGAATCACTCTAGTGGACCTTTAAGGAGTCATTTCAGTGGACCTCAGAGGAGTCAGTTGAGTGGTCGACAAAACTCTCATAGGGGATCCACAGCTCCTATTGCTAGTACAGCTAATAGTCAGAAGTGTGCCAAGTATAGAAGAGTGCACCTAGGAAATTGTCTGATATGTTACAAGTGTGGGAAGCCAGGCCATGTCTTCAGGTTCTGTGAGGAAGGCTCGCGAGGAGCCAATAATGTTAGAGCTGCAGTTCCAGGAAGAGTGTTCGCACTATAACACTAGGAGGCTAGTGCTTCACCAAATCTGATTAGAGGTATTCTTAAACTCTAAGGCCTTGAAATTAAACCTTTATTTGATTCTGGGGCTACACACTCTTTTATATCATATGCTTGTATGCCTCGATTGAATTTACATATATGTGAATTGCCTTTTGATATGATTGTCTCTACACCGACGGGAGCCTCGGTGAGAACTTCTAAGGCTTGCTTGAATTGTACAATTGAGTTTGATGATAGGACCTCAATTATAGATCTTGTTTGTCTACCTATGAAGGGTATTGATATGATAGTGGGAATGAATTGGTTGTCGTCAAATGACGCCATCCTTGGTTGTAAGAAGAAGACCATCTCTCTCCCGGTTAATCCTATGAGTCCTAGTAGACCACAATTATTATCTGCAGTACAAGTTGAAAAGTCTATTCGTAAGGGTTATCCTGCGTACATAGTATTTTTCTCCATTCAAGCATAAGTAGAAGAATGGGTAGAAGATATTGAAGTGGTAAACGAATTTCTGGAAGTATTTCCAGAGGAGATGACAGGTTTACCCCCAGAGAGAGAAATAGAGTTCTCTATTGATCTTACACCCGGAACATGGCCTATCTCTAAAGCTCCTTACCGAATGTCTCCGTCAGAACTAGCAGAATTGAAAAAGAAGATTGATGAGTTGATGGAAAAGGTTTTTATTAGGCCCAGTGTATCTCCTTGGGGATCACCTGTGCTCTTTGTGAAGAAGAATGATGGAAATCTGAGGCTATGCATTGATTATCGTCAATTAAATAAGGCAACCATAAAGAACAAATATCCTTTACCCAGGATTGATGATCTACTTAACCAGTTGACCGGAGCATCCGTATTTTCAAAGATTGATCTGATTCAGGCTATCACCAATTAAGGGTCAGAGCTGAAGATATTCCGAAAACTGCATTCAGAACTAGATATGAGCACTATGAATTTCTTGTTATGCTCTTTAGGCTAACCAATACTCCAGCTGTCTTCATGGATTACATGAACAGAATATTTAGACCCTCTTTGGATAAGTTTGTAGTAGTCTTCATTGATGACATCCTTATCTACTCTAAGGATAAGGAAGAGCATAAAGAACATCTCAGAGTTGTATTACAGGTGCTAAGAGAACTTGAGCTCTTTGCGAAGTTGTCTAAGTGTGAATTTTGGTTAAAGGAAGTAAAATTCCTAGGCCATGTTGTATCAGCTAAAGGAGTGTCAGTGGACCCCAGTAAGATTGATGCAGTGTTGAATTGGGAAATGCCGCAGAGTGTCACTGAAATCAAAAGTTTTCTAGGATTAGCAGGTTATTACAGGAGATTTATTAAAGGCTTTTCACAGATAGCCATGCCCTTAACTAAGTTAACTAGAAAAGACCAACCATATGTATGGAACGAGAAGTGAGAAACAGCTTTTCAGAATTTGAAGACTAAGTTGACTACGGCACCGGTACTTATGATTCCATATCCTAGCCAGACCTTTACTTTGTATACTGATGCTTCCAAGAAGGGTCTTGGTTGTTTGTTAATGCAAAATGGAAGGGTAGTTGCTTATGCTTCCTGACAGTTGAGGCCATATGAGGAGAACTATCCTACTCATGACTTGGAGCTGGCAGCAGTAGTATTTGCTTTAAAGATTTGGAGGCATAATCTCTATGGTTCACAATTTAAGGTCTTTAGTAACCATAAGAGTTTGAAGTACCTGTTTGACCAGAAAGAGCTTAACATGCGACAGAGGAGGTGGATGGAATTTCTTAAGGATTACGACTACAAGTTAAAGTACCATCTGGGGAAGGCAAATGTTGTAGCAGATGCCTTAAGTTGAAAGTTAATCCATGCGGCCTAGTTGATGGTTAGGGAACATAAATTGCTGGAGGATGTGCAGAGTACATCTATTGACACAATGCCCAGATTGGTTGCTACTATGGAAGCATTAATAATTAAAAGTACAACCTGAAAAGAAATTAAATTCACTTAGCTTGAGGATGAGTATCTATTGGGTGTCAGGCAAGATATTGAAGAGGGAAGAGAGTGAGAGTTTGAGATGGGTGAAGACGGAATATTAAGGTATAAAGGAAGGGTATGTCTATCTGATGATAGAGATTTAAGGAAGCTCTTGCTTGAGGAAGCTCACAGGAGTAAATATACTATTCACCCAGGAGCAACCAAGATGTATCATGATCTCAAGCGAAATTGGTGGTGGCAAGGCATGAAGAGAGATGTTACTAAGTTTGTTTCTCATTGTTTGACTTGTCAGAAGGTCAAAATTGAACATCAGAAGCCTCCGGGTTGTTACAGAATTTGGAGATCCCAGAATGGAAGTGGGATAGCATCTTTATGAATTTTATCATGGGACTTCCTGTGACTATGATTGGACATAATGCCATTTGGGTAATCGTTGATAGATTGACTAAGTCAGCTCATTTTCTAGCTATCGCCTCAGAATACTCTCTTGAGAGACTAGCAAAGATCTATATAAAGGAGATTGTCAGATTGCATGGGGTACCGAGGAGCATCGTATCCGATCGTGATCCACGGTTTACCTCATGATTTTGGAGAGCATTACAGGATACTATGGGTACTTTTTTTAGGTTTAGCATTGCATATCATCCCTAAACTGATGGGCAGACTGAGAGGACTATACAGACTCTAGAAGATATGTTGCGAGCATGCACCATTGAACTAGTTGGAAGTTGGGATAATCACCTTCCTCTAGCCGAGTTTGCATATAACAACAGTTATCACTTAAGCATCGAGATGGCACCTTATGAGGCATTGTATGGAAGGAAATGTAGATCTCCTGTTTGTTGGATAGAATTGAATGAACGGAGCTTACTTGGTCCAGATCTGGTAGACGAAACTACTCAGAAGATTAAGATAATTTAGCAGAAACTTCTCACCGCTCAGAGCAGACAGAAAAGTTACATAGACAAAAGAAGGCAACCTTTGGAATTCATGGCAGGCAAACATGTATTTCTAAGAGTCACATCGATGATCGGCATTAGTAGAGCGATTCGAGTAAAGAAGCTTTTGCCTCGTTCATTGGGTCCCTATGAGATCTTAGAGAGAGTAGGGCCAGTTGTTTACAGAATTGCATTACCTCCACAGCTTGCCAACCTTCATAATGTCTTCCATGTGTCATAATTAAAGAAGTATCAACCAAACCCTTCCCATGTTATTGAAGTGGAAGATATAGAACTCAGAGATAATATGACATATAAAGCCGAGCCAGAGCGGATTGTAGATGTGATGGATAAGCTATTAAGAAACAAGACCATCAGACTTGTGAAGGTTGTACGGAGAGGAATGACTCCTAGTGATGCTACGTGAGAGATAGAAGAAAAGATGAGGCAGGAGTACCCTCATTTGTTTAATTAGGTATGTTTTTAGCTTGTGCATTGAATTTTGGGGATAAAATTTTGTTTTAGGAGGAGAGAATTATAACATCTCTGATTTTTGGGACTTAGAGTTAGTTGTAGTTTAGATTTTATTTAGGCAAAGAGTATAAAACAATTAATAATTTAAAAGAAGTATCAAGATTTAAATATTTCTTTCGGTAAAAATAAATAAATAAATAAACAAATATTTTTCTATAATAATAATAATCATAACAACAATAATAATAGTACGAAGTAAGATACCTCATTAAAATAATTATTTTTATGATATATAAGTAAATATATCTTATTATTGGAATAAGTGACTAAAAAAGGATTGAACAATAAATATTATACTATTATCATTTTATTATTATTATTATTATTATTTGTTTAAAAAAATTATTTTTAATTTAAAAAAATTTATTTTTGATTTAAAAAAAAGTCAAAACCCTAAACCCTACTCCTAAAAAATGCTCTTCTTCTGCTCACTTATTGTCATTTCGGCGCCGCAGCCTTCAGACAAACATCAAGTTCTCCTTTCTTCATTCTACTCTCCTTGTTCCTCCTCCCATATGTCTATTGTACTAATAAATATCCTTTTGTTATAAAAATGTTGATAATAAGAGAGTAGAAGAGAGAAATTCTAGAGAGATAAATTAGAGAGATATTCTCATTCACTTATACACCTGAATATAGCACCTAGGGTCCCTATTTATAGAAAAATTTTGATGCTACAGTACCCATGCTACAGTAAAATGCGTGTTGCTATAGTAACTGTCCTCGTGTGCTACAGTGAATCCGTGAAGCTACAATGATGAACAGTACCCATATAGGATTTTGCTACAATGATGAACAGTGATACACAGTATTTTTCATCTTATAAATCATGCTGATTGGGAGAGTAAATTATCCTGGATATGAACTAATGGACATCCACATAATTGATATTCATAACACTCCCCCTTGGATGTCCATTTTGAATGTGCCTCGTTAAAAAACTTTAACTAGGAAAAACCCAGTGGGATAAAAACCTAGCCAAAGAAAAGAGTACATCATTCATTGATACACTGTCCAGTGCTGCCTCATTAAAAACCTTTCTATGAAAACCCAGTGGGACAAAACCTAGATAAGGGAAAAAGAGTACAGCATGTATCGACTCCCCCTCTTGACAACATCAGTTGATATCTCTTAATCTCCGAAGGCTAATGTCATAGACAAGTTTTTCAAAGATTGTACCTGGAAGTGACTTTGTGAATAAATCTGCTAGATTTTCACTTGAACAAATTTGCTGGACATCTATTTCACCATCCTTTTGAAGGTCACGAGTAAAGAAGAATTTTGGTGAAATATGCTTCATTCTGTCTCCCTTGATATAGCCTTCTTTAAGTTGAGTAATGCATGCAGTATTATCTTCATATAGAACTGTTGGTATCATTTTACCCAAAGATAAATGACAAGTTATTCGTATATGATGTATTACTGACCTCAACCATACACATTCTTGACTTGCTTCATGCATTGCTAGAATTTCTGCATGGTTTGATGATGTGGCTGATATAGTCTGTTTCATTGATCGCCATGAAATAGTTGTACCTCCACATGTGAACAAATAGCCGGTTTGTGATTTACCTTCATGTGGATCAGATAAGAATCCAGCATCTGCATATCTTACCAGTTCATGCTTAGATACATTTGAGTAGTATAACCCCATGTCCATAGTGCCTCTGAGGTAACGAAAAATATGTTTTATTCTATTCCAATGCCTTCGTGTTGGTGAAGAACTATATCTTGCTAATAAATTAACAGCAAAGGATATATCAGGACGTGTGTGATTAGCAAGATACATTAGTGCTCCAATAGCACTAAGATATGGTACTTCTGGACCAAGTAGTTCTTCATCACCTTCTTCGTTGATTACTCGTGGTCGGAATGGATCTTTATCTGGCTTTAGAGACCTTACAATCATTGGTGTGCACAACGGATGAGATTTATCCATATAAAATCTCTTTACAACCTTTTTTGTATAAGTTTCTTCATATATAAAGATCCCATTTTTTAGGTACTCAATTTGTAATCCAAGACAAAATTTTGTTCTTCCCAAATCCTTCATCTCGAATTCTTTCTTTAAACAATAAATTGCCTTTTGAAGCTCTTCAGGAGTTCCAATAATGTTGATATCATCAACATAAACAGCAATTATAGCAAACTCACTGTTAGATCTTTTTATAAAAATATATGAGCATATTGGGTCATTTTTGTGTCCTTCTTTCAACAGATATTCATTAAGACGATTATACCACATGTGCCCTGATTGCTTCAGGCCATACAGGGACTTATTTAACTTAATTGAATATTGTTCTCAAAAACTTGAATTAGATGCTTCTGGCACCTTAAGTCCTTCAGGGACTTTCATATAAATATCATTGTCAAGTGGCCCATATAAATAGGCAGTCACGACATCCATTAGATGCAGATCAAGCCCTTCTTTTATTGCTAGGCTAATTAAATAACGAAAAGTAGTCGCATCCACTACAGGTGAATATGTTTCTTCAAAATTAATGTCGGGTCTTTGTGTAAAGCCTTGGACTATAAGACGTGCCTTATATCTTATTATTTCACCCTTTTCATTTCTCTTTCGTACAAAAACTCATTTGCATCCAACTGGTTTTACATCTTCAGGTGTAAGGACTACAGTTCCTAATACTTTTCATTTTTCTAATGATTTCAATTCTGCATTAATGACATCTTTCCATAGGGACCAATCTTTTCTTTGTTGGCACTCGCTAATAGATTTTGGCTCATGATCCTCAATATTATTCATTACATCTTTTGCTATATGATAAGCAAAAATGTCGTCAATATTGACTTCATTTCGATCCCATCGGATTCCATTCATAACATAATTTATTGAGATCTTATTATTTTCACATATATCAGGTACCTGGGTCTCTTCTAGGACTACAACATTCTTTTCTAGAGATATCTCTGTTGGAGATAATAACTCTTCAGAAGATGGTTATTCTGGAGCTTTTAAATTTTCTTGATTATCCTCAATTTGACCATCTATATTCTTTGCTCCTTTTCTTTTTCGAGGATTTCTATCTTTGGAACTGATGGGTCTGCCACACTTCAGGCGTGATTTAGATTCATTCATAGTAGATTGTCCTTCAGGGACATCAATTTTAACAAGAGTATTAGCAGCTGGGATATGTAACTTTGTCACTTTCTTAGGGTCAGTTCATGCTTCTGGCATTTGATTAGCTAAATTCTGTAAATGAATTATCTTTTGAACTTCCAGTTCATATTGATTTGTACGAGGATCAAAATGAGCCAATGATAATTCATTCCAGCTAATTTCCTTACCCAGCTGCTTATTCTCTCCCCCTAATGTTGGAAAAGTGATTCATCAAAATGACAATTGGCAAATCGTGCCGTAAATAAGTCTCCCGTAGATAGTTCTAAATATTTTATGATTGAAGGAGATTCATACCCAACATATATTCTCATCCTTCTTTGAGGACCCATTTTAGTGCGTTGTAGTGGCGCTATTGGCACATATACTGCACACCCAAAAGTCCTTATATGAGAAATATTATGTTCCTGACTAAAAACCATTTGTAAGGGGGAAATCTTTAAGTAACTTGTTAGCTTGATGCGAATTAACATTGATGCATGCAAAATGGCATGGCCCCAAGCAGAAATTGGGAGATTAGATTTCATAACTAAAGGTCTTGCAATTAGTTGCAACCTTTTAATCAATGATTCTGCAAGTCCATTCTGTGTATGAACATGAGCTACAGGATGTTCAATATCAATTCCAAGGGACATACAATATTCATTAAAAGCTTTTGAAGTAAATTCACCAGCATTATCAAGACGTATTTTCTTGATAGGATAATCAAGGTAATGTGCTCTTAATCTAATCAATTGAGCAAGTAATCTCGCAAATGCCAGATTGCGAGAAGATAATAAACACACATGTGACTATTTAGTTGATGCATCAATTAAAACCATATAGTACCTAAATGGTCCACATGGTGGGTGTATTGGCCCATAAATATGTCCCTGTATCCATTCTAGAAATGTGAGAGACTCACTTTCTACTTTGCTTGGTGAGGGGCGAATAATTAATTTTCCCTTGGAACATGCAGTACATGAGAAATCATAGGATTATGGTATTTGCTTACACTTCAGGGTATGTCCACATGAATTCTCAATTATTTGTCGCATCATAATTGAACCGGGATGGCCTAACCGGTCATGCCAAACATTAAATTCATTTGTAAACTTCTGGTTTACATTAGTAGACTTCTGGTCTGTATTAGTGAACTTCTGGTTCTTAATAACATGCGTTTCAATTGTGTTTATAAATGTATAATATAAGCCAAAATAAAAAGAATGACACTTTTCTAATATGAATTTTCTACCAGCAACTATTTTTGTAACAACAAGATATTCTTTATTATTTTTAGTTGTTGTTTCTATATGATATCCATTTCTGCGGATATCTTTGAAACTTAACAAGTTTCTTCCAGACTTGGTAGAATAAATTGCATTATCAATACATAATTTTGTTCCTTCAGGTAACAAAATATTAGCTCTTCCGGAGCCTTCAATCAAATTTATACTACCAGATATAGTCTGAACATTAGCTTTCTGCATCACCAAGGAAGAAAAATATTTATCATTTCTGAGTATGGTGTTGGTTGTTGCGCTATCAACGAGACATAAATCTTCAGGATTGATGCCAGTAAGATTCATTCTTCATTAAAAGAAATATAAAAACATAATTAAGATAAATACATTCGATAAAAGTAACATAGAAATTCAAATAGATAAATAATTATGCTAAGAAATCAGCAACATCCAAATAAGTAAAATCCATGTCTCCATGCTCAGAATTCTCAGCCCGATCTACATGATTTACTTCAGTTGTTGATCCTTTACCATTATTTTTTATTGATTCTTGGTAAAGTTCAACTAGGTGTCTTCGTGTACGACAAGTACGAGACCAATGACCTTTGCCACCACAACAATAACATGAATTTTTAGCATTTTTATTTTGCCCAGTATTTTTCCTTTTGTGGTTCTTATTATTATTTCCCCACTTCTGGTAGGAATTTGAACCACCACGACCTCGACCACGACCACGACCACGACCATGGATGTAGCCGCGTCTATGTCCACGTCCATGTCCACGTCCACGGCCACAAACAGATTCATTAGTTACTACATTCGCTTCTGGAAATGGAGTCGAGCCAGTTGGACGGGATTCATGGTTTTTTAATAAAAGCTCATTATTCTGTTCAGCTACAAGGAGGCAAGAAATTAATTCTATATATTTCTTAAATCCTTTTTCTCAGTATTGCTGTTGCAGGAGCAAATTTGATGCATGAAATGTGGAGAATGTTTTTTCAAGCATATCATTATCAGTAACATTTTCTCCACATAATTTTAATTGAGAAGTTATTTTGAACATGGCTGAGTTATATTCACTTACAGATTTAAAATCTTGCAACCTCAAATGTATCCAGTCATAACGAGCTTTTGGGAAGATAACCATCTTCAGATCATCATACCTATCTTTCATATTGTTCCAAAGAACAAGTGGGTCTTTTACTGTTAAATATTCAATTTTTAAACTCTCATGTAAATGGTGGCGTAGAAAAATCATGGATTTGGCCTTTTCCTGATTGGATGCCTGATTCCCTTCTTTAATTGTATCTTCTAGACCATGGGCATTTAAGTGGATTTCCGCATCCAGCATCCAAGATAAATAATTTTTCCCAGTAATATCCAAAGCGACAAATTCAAGTTTTGCAAGATTTGACATGGTTCACACTATTTAAAGAAATAAACGAGAATAATTAAAATATGAAATGTAAAAATGCAATAATATATAAAGACAAGAAATAAATTAATAAGGCAAGGTAAGAAAATTAAAAATTTTATGGCTTCGGGACATTCAGTTCTTATGGCTTCAGGCCAACTAATCTTATGATGAAAAATTAAATATATATGACATCTAATCATTTATCTTCAGGATAAATAAAAGTTATACATAGCTTCTGGCTGTGATATATATGGCTTCTAGTCATATAATAAGGAACCATATAGATATGACTTCTGGCCATATAATAGGAGATCATAGGGATATAGTATATGGCTTCTGGCCATATAATAAGGAACCATATAGATATGGCTTCTGGCTATATAATAGGAGATTATAGGGATATAGCTTCTGGCCATATCATAAAAATTTAAATAATATGACTTCTGGTCATATAATTTCAGAAATTGGATGTAGATGGCTTCTGGCCATAATCATAATAATAATATAAATAAACTTGTAAATGATATATATAAGATATAATAACAATAGTGATATCCAATCCTAGCCATGAAACCCGGTGTTTATAACAATCGGTAAAGATATATTTCTTTATTCCATATAGTGGCTCAAATTATCCCAGATCTATGAAATAAAGATATTATAAAATAAAGTATAAATTATCAAAGAAGTTATAAGAATATCATACCTTTGACAGAACTTCGTGCTGATAACGTATTATAAAAATGTTGATAATAAGAGAGTACAAGAGAGAAATTCTAGAGAGATATTCTCATTCACTTGTACACCTGAATACAGCACCTAGGGTCCCTATTTATAGAAATATTTCGATGCTACAGTACCCATGCTACAGTAAAATCCGTATTGCTACAGTAACTGTCCTCGTGTGCTACAGTGAATCCGTGAAACTACAGTGATGAACAGTACCATACAGTATTTTGCTACAGTGATACACAGTGTTTTTCATCTTATAGATCATGCTGATTAGGAGAGTAAATTATCCTGGATATGAACTAATGGACATCCACATAATTGATATTCATAACACCTTTCACCTTATCACCTATTACTTACTAGCTTCATGTTCTTTCCTTTATCTAGGTTATAAACTATTGTTTTTTTTTAAGTTTTCTCTTCCCACCGCAAAGCTACTATAGGTAGGTTACTGTAGATCTGAAATTGAAATATGCTTCTTAACCCACATATATTTTTCTGCTCTACTGTTCATTTGCAACTTTTCCTTCAATGCAACATCTCTGACCCCATATTCTCTTCATATTTTTTTTCTATGGTGTGTGCACAAGCTTACACACATATTTATATATATAACCGTACATCTAGATTCTTATTCCTATGTAGGGGGATTTAAAAACTCATTCTTCATTGTTCCTTCAACCCAGTTTCTCTATTTCGTTTCTTATAGGTATACATGTATATTTATTTATTTATTAAACCTATTATTTTATACTTTCCTATCATCTAATGAGTCTTGAACCCATCCCCTTTGTCACTGTTATTGTTAGTCACACATACACTAATTCATTTGGTTATATTATTTTCCTATTCCTGTCTTGTCCTACTGACAATGAATATATATATATATATATATATATATATATATATATCTCCCTCTCATTAAATTCATATATATATATATATATATATATATATATATATATATATATCTCATTAAATTCCTCACGAACCTACTGTTAAACCCCTAATAAATTTTAGTCCCCATTATTTTATTTTATTTTGGTTTTTTTGTCTTTAATGCGAACAAAGGTTAAATAATAGTAATAAAGAGGAAGTACTCCTAGCAACCTGCAGCTATGCCTCTTATCCTTCTCTACATGTCTATATATATATATTATACATATAAAGTCCCTGTGTTTCTCACCTAAAAGATCTTTACCTTGTCTTGTCAACACACCGATTTGATTATCATATATGAATCTCTCTCCTTCACACGCATTAAATACTTTTTACCATTCTTTTGCCCATCACGTGATCACATACATACTTAATTAGATAAATGTGTTTTTCTTTTCTTTTTATTTGTTCTCATTTTTTTCTTTTTATAATGTGTCCTAGTCCTTTAATTAATTAATTAATTTTTTTCCTTTTTCTCTCCCACATTCAGGTGTCCAAGAGTATGTGAATATATTTTTCTATCCTCTTCTCTCTTTAAGATCTCGTGTGGTGTAATAATATATAAATATTATCTTTAACACTTGGAAGTTGCACCTCTTTTATTTTATTTTCTCACATCTCGTTCTTTCATATTATTTTTGGGGTTTGTTGTCTCTGTCAAGTCCAACTTAAGGCTTAGATGTAGTGTTAAAATAATTCTAGAATAGTTATGAGTAATATATTAATAGGTATTTATGTTTGGCATTGTAGACGCTCATTAAGAGTTTTGGAGTAACCCTTGTGTGATAACCTATAAGCTAGGGAGTAATGGGTAACTCTGAATATTCTCCCTTGTACTTGTAAATTGTGTATAATTGTGAATAAATATTTTTTTATTAAAAATGGACTGAATTATGTGTATAGGTGTAGGTATTATAAATTCTCAAATAAATAATGTTAAAATCAAATTTCTTTATAACTTATTTTTTATGGTTAATAATTTGATTATAATTAATGTATTGTTGAATTATTGATTCATTTTAGGCATGTTTGAATGTTGATAATATTTAATATGAATAGAAATATGATTTATTGTACATTGTCTTTATTTATATTTATTGATGATTAAATATAACTGTCATGGTGGTAGCATTTGTAATGGGTTGGAGTACGGAGTGATTTTATATGTTGAAATCTTTTGCCACATGGTATGCCATCACTCGGTGCACAGTGGATGACACTTGTCAGGGCCCCTTATTCCATATGTTTCTTTGGCCGGGACTACATTGGAGTGTTGGGACACGTGACACCCCTTAGTTGTGTTATTTTAAGGAGGAGAGCCATAGTCCAGACTTAAGCTCTACACCTTTGGCCGGGTGCATCTTAAGAACTGGTGAGCTTGGGACAATCCAGTCAAATGGATGAGTTTCTGTCGGACTATGTGTTAGCCTATGGCTCCAGCCAGCGGAATAAGGATGGATGGTGATATAAGGGAGGTTGCATCTTACATATTGCATATATATATATATATTACTTGTGGTGATGAAAATACAGATTTATATAATAATGATTAAATTAGTAATTGTCATGTATAAGGATTATGGTACATACAAATATATGCATAATTAGTTCATTATTTTTATCATATGTGGTTTACTTGTATATGGTAGAATTTTTCAGTAGTTACTGAGACGTGGAATCTAATCCCTTATATTAACATTTTTCAGGTGATTGTTCTAGTAAAGAGCAAGGGAAGGCAGCTATGGAGTGAGCCTTGGAGGCTCTCTTGTGCTCCTAGAGCACATGTTATGTTTTTGTTATTTGTCATGACCCTAAACTTCCGCATTTTATTTTGTTTTGCTGAAATATTTTGAGAACTTGATTTAACGATGTGATGTGGGCTTTATTTAAACTGATTTTTTTATTTTGATGATTTAGATATTAAACATCCTTATTGGAAATATTTAAAATACTTTGGTTAAGTATCTGTTAGTTTAGTTTGAGTCGTTACACTATAATATTTAAATTTGTAAATAAATTGGCACTATATTAAAATTTTAAAATGACCAATAATTACCTTTTTGTCTATTTGATTTTATAGATCACTCATGTCGATATCACAATATCAAATAATAATTTCTCTCCACAAATTAATCACAATGAATTTAAATTTAAACACTAATCAAAATCAAAATCATATAGCCTTTAGGGCTTATAATTATTTCTTTTAGCTTTACAAGTTAGTCATCTTTCTCCATAACTTATTGCTTTAAGCATCATAACTACTTTTGGTATTTTTTAAAATATCTCATGGTCTTTTTGGCTTTACAACCATTTTGATCTTTATTTTCAATAAATTAATACATATTAGTCTATATGACTTCTGGTCATATTATACCATTTTTTCTCTCCATATGATTGTTAACCTCATAAAATTCATGTCAAATAGGCATATTTACCTTTAATTTCTCATACATTTTGGTGAATTCATAGATATTTAGGGATAAATGTGTAAAGGTAATATGCCTAGTTGATATTTGGGATAAAATGATATAAATTCTCTTGTTAAGTGTGAATATTTTACTAGATTTCATCAACACTGGCTATTATAGATTTTATTGTGTTGATAGGTTAATATTTGAGCCACAAAGAGAGTCATTAGGAGCACAAATCGATGACTAAGAAGTTAGAAAGGAGCTTAGGAAGTCAATACACCATGGAAAAGCAATATGAGATAAAAAGAATGCTTGGCTGCAATCAAAAGACAACCAAAAAGTTTGTGGCTACAACCAAGAAGTTGCCTGGCTGCAGCCAAAACTTGACAGAAGATACTTAGCCGTAACCAATAAGAGATATAGCTTATTTAGCCACAGCCAAGGATTCTCTTGGTCATAGTCAAAGCCCGAAACTGTAGCTATGTGTTTTGATGTCAGAACAAATTCTAAGGCTTTTAAATATTGGATCTACGAACTAGAGCTTCACTCTGGACTTTGGAGGCTTGCTTTGCTAGGGTTTGGTTCTTGAAGGTAGAGATTGAGTTAGGAATTGAAGATTTGAAAAGATTTAAGCTTCTCCTCTTGGGTTTTCCTCTTTATCTTCTATTATTTCCTTATGTTCTACTATTTTTATGGTTTATCCTCATTTTCTCATGGGATTTATGAACACGTGTATCTAGATCTTTGATGTTAGGATTATTTTGAACCCTTTTATAGATTAAGTACTCATTTTCCCTTTATATTTGTTATTAATGATTAGATTATATTGATTTTATTCTTTGCTTAATGCTTGTTGTTGATTGGCCACCAATGAGATTGTTGGATTCATTTGATTGATGCTTGAGAGGGTTAGATTGAGTGTAAAACTTGAGTTTAATTGTATGAGTACTTGAAAATTGTGAGTTAAATGGATAGTTTTGTTAATGAGATAGAAATACACTCATTAACCTCACATAACCATAAAGGATATATAATGAAAATTGAGGTTTAATTAATTAATTAAGAGATTATTGAATTAATTGAACCAAACACCTATTTGGAGACTTAAGAGAGCACTTATAGGTAATTTAGTATCCTTGACTAACATAATCTTTCGTTAAGAAGCACATATTGTGGGCATTTAGTACTTTGGAAATACAAAGGGGATAACTAATCATAAATCTCATTTTATCCTTGAAATCCATGAATAACTTGCTTTTATTTTCTTTTTAATTTCAAAATTTGCTACTCTTCACTATTGATCATTTTGTAACTCAAATTAGGAGAAAGTACAATAATTGATACTTAACCAGGTTTTGGAACCAAATCCCTATGGAAACGATACTTTACTTATCACTTATTACTTGACACGACCCGTGTACTTGTAGAGCAAACAAGTTTTTGGCGCTGGTTCCGGGGATTTGTGTCCCAAAACCGTCTCCGGTTGATCTTGATTATAGCATTGTTAACTTAAGCTTGAGTTTTGTATATATTTGTTCTTATGTTTTCTATTTTGACTTATTTTCCTCTGTTCTGATGTATATTTTTTTTGTTTATGTGACTTTGTTTTATTAGTTATTTTGATTTAAACTTTATGCATGGATAATCCTTGGTAGATTAATGAAACAAGTGGTAGATTTGCACATGATAATGATTATCTCAATTCTTGTTATAACCCTTATGCATGTGAAGCTCAATATGAGTACATTTGTTAAAATTATTGTGGAGATAATCATTAGAGTGAGCAATGCCCTTATTTCTCAACCTTGGATTACATGGAGAATGATTTCGTGAAGGTTCAAGCTAATTTGTATGATGATACTTTTAGTCTTTATTGGAATCAAGATCATTCATTGTCTTGAGATCCCAATTCTTCTTCTTCACATATATCACATCCTCATATATCACTCAACACCTATGTAGATGAAACCACCCCCATTCATGAGAAGAAGCCTACAACAAAGGATATGCTTCAATGTATTCTTGATAATGTAAACGAAATGAATGATTGGACAAAAAAGAAATTTCATGAACATTTGTTAGCTCTTCAAAATTTAACATTTCAAGCAAGTGAAATAGTTTCTACACTTAAGTCTTTGAAGCAAAAAAGATATTTTCTATGATATCTCAAGTGAACAATTAACCATGGATAGTGAGGAAGTGTTGCCAATAGTTTGTAATACTTTTGTGGGTGATGGTGAGTTGGAAATCAATGTTGGTGATAAGAATACTAAGTGTTCAATTGAGGTTTCAATTTTGGAGCCTAATCCTTATTGTTTAGAACAAGATAATAAAAAGTAAATCTCTAAAATTTGTGCTCTTGATCCTTCTTCTGATGTTTTGACTCTTATTAATGAGACTCAATTGGATTTTGTTGGGTGTTCTCAATTCTTAGTAGCTCTTACTTTTGTTTGTGTGAATAAGCTTGTTATGTCTTCTTTGAATTTAATAAATGCATATACTCTTAAATTGCTGATAATTGAAGCACAAGTGATTCATGTGAATGAGCACCTATTCTATTTGAAATATTGTTGTTTGAAAAAAAAATGAAGACGAGGTGGTCATGGTGTTTGATACTTATGATTAGGAGTTTTTTTTATTGCAAAGTCTGGCTAAAGACTATAAATTTAGTGCTTCTTGGGAGGCAACCCAAGTTCCTTAACTTAATCTCTTTAATTTCTTTCATTTTGGTGTGTTTTTGGTAGATGTATGCTTAATCATTTGATTTTTTTTATAGGCGAGAGAGATACCCCAAATGAGAGGAAGGAAGAAACAAGCTTAGTACTAAGGAAGGATGGAGAAATTAGGTGCTTGATAACCATTTTTAGGGAAGTCTATCATTTATCATGATTTTACTTATCTTAATATTATATAGGCGTGCCTTGATTTAATGAAAATGCCTTTAACTAAGTTATCAATTCTTTAGCCTTTCATCGAAGTGTGTTTATGGTTGTGGGATGAATTGGAGATTAACTTTTGCATTGCATCTGTTTAATCTTATTAATTTTGGATGTAAAATGAGTTTATAACTTGTGGGTGCAATTTGGATCATGTAAAAGTGTTCTCCAATGTGTGATTTATTGATGTTCTTGATTATGAGTTATTCAAGATGAATTTGTGGTGAGATTGATTGAGTTGTTGAGTTATGTGCTATGTTCATAAGCTAGAAAGCATGGTAAATCCTTCTTGGAGTATTACCTTTTATGTTGCTGATATTTGAAATAGAGTAGACAATTTTGGTTGCAGCCAAGAATCTCTTAGCTGTGGGTAAACAGAAGGTAGCAAGTTTTAGCTGCAGCTAAGCATTTTTTTGTGTAGGCAAAATTGGGTCAGAAGGTTTTGTGCCACAGTCAAGCATTTTTTGGCTGCACCAAAAACTAGCTAGAAGGTTTTTGGCTGTGACCAAAACCAAAAAAAAAAAAAAGTAGTCATAAGGTTTTTTGCTACGGCCAAGAATCTATTGTCTGCAGCTAAAACAAAAAAAAATTCAAAAAAACTTCTTTTTTTCCTTTGCAGAAGGTTTTGGGAACCCTACACCCTAAACCCAAAAAAAATTCAAACATTATTTTTTTTTAAATTTTTTTCCCCAACCCTTCTTCTTTCTTACTCTGTCTTGCAACTCCTCTTACTCACAACTTCCTCATGTAACGTTGTTGTTATTGTTAGATGTATTCTTACATGAGAGAATGCCTTCAGTTTTCCCTTATGACAATGAGGACATTGTCTCTTTTAAGTTTGGGGGTATTTTTGAATGTTTTTAGCTTATTTGATAAGGATTTCAAATTTGAAAATATTGACTATTTCTCATCCTTTAGTTTAAAAGCTGAGTTAGATTAATTAATTATATGTGATAGTGAATGTGTGATCTAATGATAGAAAAAATGTTTAGACTTTATGTTTCATAGGAAATGATGGTAAATATTTTGGAATGCTTGATTTAGATTTTGAAGGCTTGTTTCTTAACAATTTTCAGAATAAATACTATGCACAAGAGTTGAGAATAATTTGAATGCTTTTGTTAGGAAATTTTGTCGTAAATTGGTGTGTATATTCTTTCTTCATTGAAGGGCTTTAAAACTTACATTGGAATCTCTTGAAATAAATTAATAATTTTACACATTTTTGAAAAATGATTTAGGGATTTTCTTTTAAATTTGATTGTGTCTTTCAAACTTACCTATGACAACTCCATTTGTACCCCATTTGAGCCTTATAAAAAAATCATATAAATTTTCCTTTTTGAAAACCTACACTAGACTTTAACCTTTGTAGCCTTAAAAACCATGAATTATCCTAATCTTGAGATAAATGATGATTTGATGATGATTATTGGAAGTGAGGATTGATATGGAGGTTAGAAGGGCATGTTATTGAAAAGCTGGGAAATGTAGTGCATGGTCTTTAATAGTTTGTACTCTTAAGTCAATTCTAGTTTGCTTTCACTTCTCTTTAAAAAGAAAGAAGAAAAAGAAAGAAAGAAAAAGTGTTAAATCCAATAAGACTTGAAGTGTAAAGAAATCAATTTGAGATAAGTTTGGGGAAGTGTTTAGGCTTCTTGAAAGAAAATTTTGTGAAGACCTTGAGAGAAATTATATATTGTCATATTATCTCAAAAGAGTTGAATTCTCTGTTTCCCCATTCTTTTAAGGAGCTTAACCATTAACTATTGGCTACATTACAAGCATCTAAAGTCTCATTAATTTTGAAATTGTATGAAATGATCTATTAGTGGAGAGAGAGAAGAGAAGTGGGTATATGAAGGCCTAACATTAAGGTTGCTTTATGCATATTGAAGTGTTGCATTTGATCTTGATAAATGTAGGAGAATTGTTAACTAACTCTCCTCACACACACACACACACATGTTTTGAGAGTCGTTAGGAAGCCTGCTTTAAATTGTGAACCTTGTATTCCTTTATATTTCATTATTTTTCCTATTGAATATAACATCTTGAGAAGCCAATGAGGAAATCATCATACATATGCACTAAATCAATGATTAATTAATACAGCTCTTTTATTATTCAACTAGTTTTACTCGAGGATGAGCAAAAGTTTAAGTTTGGGGGTGTGTTAACTTTATGAAATTCATATCAAATCGACACATTTACCTTAAATTTCTCATACATTTTGGTGAATTCATAAATATTTGGGGATAAATGTGTAAAGGTAATGTGTCTAGTTGATATTTGGGATAAAATGATATAAATTCTCTTGTTAAATGTGAATATTTTGCTAGATTTCATCAACACTGATTGTTATAAATTTTCTTGTATTGATAGGTAAATATTTAAGCTACATAGGGAGCTATTGAGAGCACAAATCAATGACTAAGAAATTGGAAAAGAACTTAGGAAGTCAATACACCATGAAAAAATAAAATGAGATGAAAAGAATGCTTGACTGCAATCAAGAGACAACCAGAAAGTTTTTGGCTGTAGCCAAGAATTTGTCTGGTTGCAGCCAAAACTGGACAGAAGATACTTGGCCCAGCCAAGAGAATATATAACTCATTTAGCCACTGTTAGATTCCATGTTTTGATGATAACAAATCATGTTTTGGAAGTTCATGGATTAATTAGAAGCAAAGCAATCCATTCTGGTGATCTGTACAAGATCACTCGAGTGATTCATTTAACCACTCGAGTGATTGTGGATCACTCGAGTGATTTTGTTAATCACTCGAGTGATCGCTGAAATCACTCGAGTGATTGCGGAAAATCACAGATCACTCGAGTGATATGGGAAATCACTCGAGTGATCCGTGATTTCACTTCCAGTGATCACGAAATCACTGCAAGAAAAATTCACTGTTTTGAAAATCACTTCCAGTGATTCTTAATCACTCGAGTGATCCGCCAAATCACTTCCAGTGATTGTGAATCACTCGAGTGATCAAGCAAATCACTTCCAGTGATCTTGTCTTCACTTCCAGAAAATTCCCACGATTTTGTTTTCACTTCCAGTGATTCTCATTCACTCGAGTGATGCGCCAAATCACTTCCAGTGATTGTAAATCACTCGAGTGATGAAGCAAATCACTTCCAGTGATTAAGATTTCACTTCAAGAAAAATCTACTGTTTTACAAATCACTTCCAGTGAATCTGAGATCACTCGAGTGATCCGCTTAAATTCTCAAATCACTTCCAGTGATCCTCAATCACTCGAGTGATGTTGGATTTTCGCTGAATCACTTCCAGTGAATTGGAAATCACTGCAAGAAGATTTCACTGTTCACCAAATCACTTCCAGTGATCATAAATCACTCGAGTGATATTTGCAAAGTTACAAATCACTTCCAGTGAATTTGAAATCACTCCAAGAAGAAATCACTGTTTACAAAATCACTTCCAGTGATCCCAAATTCACTCGAGTGAAATGTGAAAATTCCAATATCACTTCCAGTGAACCAGCAATCACTGACAGAAATATTCAAAGGTTTCAAAATCATTTCCAAACACATTATATTCACTTCCAATGATATTGCATCTTCTCATATGAGGATTTATTGATCAAGTATACATCTTTCTATATTGACCTTGATCCAATTGCTTTCAACTTCATCAACGACAAATGATTTTGCTAGTGAAATTTCATTATTACTGTTTTATCCAAATAGCTTTCAAAATCATGATATAATACTCAATTGTGAAAAATAGGATCATTCTCTATGATCTTACTAATTCCTTTATAAAAGCATGTCCAGTGATCCATATCAATCTGTATTACTTAACGGTTACATTTATAAGTGTGTTACAGTTGTACTCCACTACACACATAACATGCAACTCAACACTCCACCAAACATGCAACTCAACACTCCACTGAGACGACAACTATTCATGGTAGCAGAAGCACTTCAGAAATAATGGAAGAAAGTACTGTTACATTTGACAGAAGCATTTATGATTCAACGGACATATTTACAACGGCATTCAAAGGCTACACTATATATGTTCAGCCATTTGAAAAATACAACAACAAACAACGAAGAAATACGCCTGAACTTTCCACAAGAGATATCTTCTCAAAAGGCTTTAACACTTCATCTGTACTTCAGTTTTTATCTACACACTCTGAAAGAGAGATTGTCAGTCATACTAAATCATTCTCAATTGTATTAACTTAAGGTTGAGGAACCTTAAGTAGGGATTTGAAATTACCTTGAGTAAGGGGGAGCAAGTGTTGGAAGGAACTTGCTGTTTGTACTGAGGTGCCAAGAACCCACTGAATCTTGGAGGATATAGTGAAAGGCTCAGAAGGACTTCTGAGGACTGGACGTAGGTCAAGTGATTGAGACCGAACCAGTATAAATCCCTGTGTCAACTTTGGTGATATCTCTTCTTTCATTAACTGTGATTTAAGTTTTGTACTTTGTTTTTAGATTTGCGAATTATTTTGTAATCACCCAATTCACCCCCCCTCTTGGGTGAAAAGCTTGCTCTAACATTTGGTATCAGAGCGCAGGTCTTCTATTTCAGGCTTAACAACCTTAGAAGGATCCGATGGCAAGCATGGGTGAAGCAATCCTTCCTGACGGAGCTTCTATCACTAGACCACCTGGTTTCAATGGTGAACACTTTTCCTTCTGGAAAGCTAAGTTCCGTGTGTTCGTAATGGCTACAGAATACGGACTATGGGATGTGATTGAGACTGGAAACTACGTACCTACAAAGACAGAAGAATCTCGAAGAGTTCCTAAATCACCAGCAGAATTTGATGACAATGACAAAAGATTAGTGACTCTCAACAGCAAAGCAATCCTAATGATTCAGAGTGCACTAAGCCAGAAAGAATACTTCAGAATCTGTACGCTCCAGACTGCTAAAGAAATGTGGCAAGCACTTGAAGTAGCTCATGAAGGAACATCTGGAATTAAAGAAAATCGCATCAATACTCTAACTACAGAGTTTGATTTGCTTCGTATGAAAGAAGGTGAGTCAATAGCTGAATTTGAACTTAGATATACTCACATTGTTAATCAACTTGCAGCACTTGGAAAATTCTATGATCAGAATGTCCAAGTAAGAAAAATTCTAAATATACTCTCCAAAGAATGGGAAGCGAAAGTCACGGCAATAGAGGAGGCCAAAGGAGAATCAATGCAATATGTGGCTTCTCTGTTTGGAAGTCTTTCAGAATATGAAAGCAAGCTAAAATTCAAACGAGAATTGGAAGAAGTTGGTGACAGAAGGAGGAAAGGTCTTGCACTAAGTGCAACAAAAACGAAGACAGAAAACCAAGAAGAAGAAGAGGAGATCGATGACGATGAAATGGGCCTAATGATCAGAAGATTCAAGAAATTCTATAAAGGCCAAGGATTCAGAAATCTTCAAAGAGGTGGAACAAGTGGCAGAAGAGACTCCAAAGAAATCATCTGCTATGAATGTGGTAAACCGGGACATATCAAATCAGAATGCCCTGAGCTAGTACAGAAAAGTAAAGAGAAGAGAAACTTCAAATCCTTCAACCGGAAGAAGGCATTCGTTTCAGCAATATGGGGAGATAGTTCCTCAGAAGAAGAAAGCGATGATGAGGAGATAGCCAATATATGTCTGGTTGCTCAAAAAGAAACAGACGAGGAGGTAATGAATTCTGATCCTACGTACGATGAATTACAAAATGAATATGATGCATTACATTCTGAATTCATCAAAATAGTTAATACCTTGATTACCTGTAAAAGGAGAAACAAATTTCTTGAAGAAAAAGTTAAAAACCCCTTGGATAAAGATTGCGAAAGATGTTTGTCCCTTGAAAAGAAAAATGTTGATCTTACCAAAACTCTTGAAAAATTTACAAAAGGTAGTGAAATGTTAAATGTCATTTTAAAAGCACAACGTCATGTGAATGATAAATCTGGTATAGGATATGATCCAAATCTAGACAAAAGAAAGGGTAAAAAGAAAACAGGAAGCAAATCCTATCTAAGTTATTTCACACGTTCTGTGCACACATCTAATCCTTTTGCTTACTGTAATTACTGCAATAGAAAAGGACATTACACTTCTTCATGTTTTCATAAAAAGAAAGGAATCATAGGAACCTATAAATGGATTCCTAAGAAGACTCATGAACTAGAAGATATCTGTACTAACCCAAAAGGACCCAAAAAGATATGGGTACCTAAAACTTAATTATCCTTAACTGCAGGTTTGTCTCAGAACATCCAAATCAAACAAATGGTATATAGATAGCGGATGTTCAAGACATATGACTGGGGATCCTGAGAACTTCACCACGTTAGTACCTAAGGAAGGTGGCAAGGTGAAATTTGGAGGAAATCAAACTGGAAGGATAGCAGGACTTGGAGAAGTTAAAGACAAAATCAAAGACGTATACTACGTTGAAGGCTTATGTCACAATCTACTAAGTGTAAGTCAAAGCACGGATAAAGACAACTGGGTGATATTTGACTCAGAAGAATGCCTGATAGTCAGCAAGAAGGATCTACTTATTGAAAAGAAAAAGTTGAAAACCAAACTCAAAGCAAAAAGGGAAGGTAATTGCTATACTCTTGATATGAATGAAAATATTTCTGAAAATTGCCTTTTGAGTACCACTGATGAAAGTTGGCTTTGGCATAAGCGTCTTGCCCATGTTAATATGCATCAACTGCAAAAGTTACTCAAAAAGGGTTTAGTAATTGGACTACCTAATGTCAATTTCAAGAATGATTTAGTATGTGATGCTTGTCAAAGAGGTAAGCAAACTAAGACTTCTTTTAAATCAAAAACTGAAATTACCACTAATAGACCACTTCAACTATTGCATATGGATCTGATTGGCCCAGCAAGAGTTAAGAGTCTCGGTGGAAACTTGTACACGTTTGTTATTGTTGATGATTTCTCTAGATTTACCTGGAATATATTTTTATCATCCAAGGATGAAACTTTTTATAAATTTATTACCTTTGCCAAGAAAGTGCAAAATGAGAAAGGTATGTCAATTGCAGGAATCAGGACAGATCATGGTGGAGAATTTGATAATCAAGCATTTGCTGAATACTGTGATACAAATGGCATCAATCACAATTTTTCAGCACCAAGAACTCCACAACAGAATGGTGTTGTAGAAAGAAAGAATAGAGTTCTAACAGACATGACTAGAGCAATGCTCAACGAAAAGAATGTGTCTCAAGTCTTCTGGGCAGACGCAATGAGCACGGCATGCTACATCTCAAATAGAGCATATGTCAGAACCAAACTTGGAAAAACACCATACGAACTCTACAAGGGACGAAAACCAAACCTTGCTCATCTACACATTTTTGGCTGTAAGTGTTTTATTCATAACAACGGTAAAGATAATCTTGGAAAATTTGATTCTAAGTCTGATGAGGGATTTTTCCTAGGATATTCAAATCATAGTAAAGCTTTTAGAGTTTTCAATAAATGAACATGTGTTGTAGAAGAATCAATTCATGTTGTATTCGATGAATATGTTTCCTCTAGTAAAGACTTTGATGATGAGATTTCTAGAAACCAATCATCCATTGACTCTTCACATCTTGAAGATGACAACTGTGAAAAAGAAGTTGAACTGAGTAATTCAGATCAACCTCGTGCCTGGAAATATGTCAAGAGTCATCCTCTAGATCAAGTAATAGGTGGAGTTAATGAAGGTGTGAAAACTAGAAACAAGGTTTTAAACGAAGTAAGTTTTTCTGCATTCATTTCTGAATTAGAACCTTCTAACATTGAAGAAGCCCTATCAGATAATGATTGGGTGTTAGCAATGCAAGAAGAGTTAAATCAATTTGACAGAAATCAAGTTTGGGATTTGGTGCCCCGACCTAAAGACCACTCGGTTATTGGGACTAAATGGGTATTCAAGAACAAACTTGATGAATCCGCAGCTATTATCAGAAACAAGGCAAGATTAGTTGCCAAAGGCTATAATCAGGAAGAAGGAATTGATTATGAGGAAACATATGCTCCAGTAGCAAGATTGGAAGCCATACGAGTACTCTTAGCCTTTGCTTGCATTAAAGGATTTAAACTATTTCAAATGGATGTGAAAAGTGCTTTCTTAAATGGATACATCAAGGAGGAAGTTTATGTGGAACAACCTCCAGGCTTTGAAGATGTATCCAAACCAAATCATGTTTTCAGACTCAAAAAGGCATTATATGGTTTGAAACAAGCTCCTAGAGCCTGGTACGAAAGATTGAGCAAATTTCTCATCGAATTTGGTTTTACTCGAGGAAAGGTCGATACAACATTATTTATAAAACGAAAACTAAATGATATTTTGGTAGTTCAGATTTATGTTGATGATATTATATTCGGAGCTACTAATGATTCCTTGTGTAAAGAGTTCTCTGAGATGATGCAGGGAGAATTTGAAATGTCACTGATGGGAGAATTGACCTTCTTTCTGGGTTTACAAATTAAACAAAGAAAGAATGGAATATTCATATCACAAACCAAATATCTTCAAGAATTGCTCAAGAGGTTTGGATTGGATGAAGCTAATGGAACAGATACACCTATGAGCTCAACCGTACTAATGGATGCTGATGAAAAAGGAGTTGATTTCAATATAACTCAATATCGAGGAATGATAGGATCATTACTCTATCTCACAGCCAGTAGACCTGATATTCAGTTCAGTGTTGGTCTATGCGCAAGATTTCAGTCATGCCCCAAAGTGTCACATGCTGAATTAGTGAAACGAATTTTCAGATATCTGGTAGGCACAAAAGAGTTGGGTATATGGTATCCCAAGAGAGGTAATGAATATTTAGTTGCCTATTCTGACTCTGATCATGGTGGCTATAAAACAGATAGGAAGAGCACAAGTGGACAATGTCAATTTCTTGGAGGTGCAGTTGTCTCTTGGTTCAGCAAGAAACAAACTACAGTGTCATTATCTTCAACAGAAGCAGAATACATAGCAGCCTCAAGCTGTTGTGCACAAGTACTGTGGCTAAAACAACAACTTCAGGATCTTGGCATATACCTTAAAGAAATTCCTATTTACTGTGACAACACCAGTACAATAAGCTTGGCGAAAAATCCTGTACAGCATTCAAGGACCAAGCATATTGATGTGAGACATCACTTCATTAGAGACCATATTCAGAAAAGAGATGTCAAGGTGTTATTCATTCCTACACACTTGCAATTAGCTGATATCTTCACCAAATCTCTTGCCCGAGAACAATTCATGCATATACGAAGGGAATTGGGAATGGTAAATCCCAATGAATTGTAAGTTGTTTTTAATCTGTATAAATGTTGATTCCATTTTATTTTGATGATCCCATTACTAATTTAAACATCGGAGTATCTACAAAGTTGTCTTGCAGGATGCTCTGTAATGTCTTCAAGTAACAGGGACAAACAGAGAAGAAAGACATTGGAGTATGTGAAAAGTGAAACACTGCAATCACAGGTAAAATTAGATAATTAAATTGATAAATTTGTCTCTGGTAAGTCACATGAGTATTTTAAATTATTAATTTTGGAACTACAGCATGATTTCATTCTGTGAAGTGTTTTTGGACTTCACTCGAGTGATTTTTATATTTCACTCGAGTGAAAACCAAAATCACTCGAGTGAACGCTTAAAATCACTCGAGTGAAGGTTAAATTCTCTGTTATATCAGTTCCTCTCTTTCGCGACTGCTCATCTCCTACCGTCACCTCCATTCGCTGAAAACGCTTGAACCCAGTAACTGAAACCCTCTTTACTACTCCTAAACGTCAAATCCTCTCAAAAGACACCCCATTTCAGTTTAAATCCTTCCTCCGACAGTTCCGTCTCTCATTTTCGACAGTCTCGTCTTTCACTCCCGACTGTACCTATTTGCTTCCGACATCACTTTTCTCTCGCCATTTGCTTCCGACAGCCTACCCAGCGTCTAATTTCTGTCAAAACCGTCGCCTCCACCAAGTGTCGGTACCAATGGCTAGAACAAAAAGGCCCGGGCAATCTCCTCCACCTCCACCTCTGTCAAAAAGGGCGAAAGCCCCTTCTGAACCAGAACCCATTCCACCCAGACCAAGACCCAAGGGGATTCGGATTGAGGAACCCACGGGAATGGCTACCCGTTCACATACCAGCGTGAAAGGGAAAGGGAAAGAAAAATTTGATGTCCAGCGAGAGGCAGATGTTCATGAATCAACCTTGCAAAGAAAAATCACACGGGCAGCGAATATCTTGGCAGCCTCTGTGCCACAGAAGTCACGGTATACTAGTCAAGCCACTGGTAGTCGACAATCTGGGTCCCTGGCTGAAGAACCTACTGAACTCCTTGAACCACCGTCTGGTTTCAACACTGGTAATCTCAGTATCTTGAACTCCATCGTGTTTGCCTCACACTTTGCCAAAAGAACTTTCTGTCCAGTTGTGTGGGTTGACTTAGAGGAACTTAAACAGAAGTTTCATATTGATCTCACCCCCTATTTGAAACAATACGAACCTTGGCTGAGACTGAGAATGTCATACAATCCTTTGGTTGTCAAATATTTCTACTGCAATATGAAAACTGCTGATGTAAAGGATGACCAAGGAAATATCATTGCTGAGAGAATTGAAACAAGTATTAGAGATCAGAAAGTCCTTCTGTCTGGGGATCTTATCAACACATATCTAGGGATAGAGGATGTTCCCTTGAGGCCCCCACGTGTGTTCAATATTCATGAACTAGTTGATATCTTCAGACCAGGACAACCAGGAGTACCTCTACCTAATTCCCCAGCCTCTCTTTCCAATGATCAGAGAGCCTTGTTCTATATTTACTCCCGGAGTATGGTTAACAAGGCAAAGAACTTCACTCATATCACGGGAAAGGATCTTCAGATGATGGCTTCTCTCATGACAAGGGAAAGAAGAAATGTGGGGGAACTCATCTTTCAGGAAATGAGAAGGTTCAGGTTCAACTCATCCAGGTCTACTACCATTCCCTATCCTCAGCTTGTGTCTTATATTCTTTCCCTGCACAACATTTGGCATTTGACACCTGATGGAGATATTGTGAGGATTCCCAAGTTTGGGAAAATTCATCTCACTAGGATGGGAATTACCATTCCTGCTGGCGCATCTTCTCAACCCCAGAGACACCATTCACCTCCTCCTGAGGCCAGCCAGAGAGAACCCCAGAGGATGGATCCTTCACCCTCTAAGATGGATGAGGCACAGTCATCTAGAGCAGTCTCCCATGGTCCTTCTTTTACTCAGGCTGCTATTCAGACATATATCCAGGAGGCCATTCAGTCTGCAGTCACTCAGTTGAAGAACTCCAACGCCCAACTGATTGATCAAGTTAATGATCAAGTAGCAGGTTTAGTGGCAGCAGTGAATCATAATTTCAATATCCTGTTTGAGCGCCAAACTGAGCAGACTCAAAGACTTCAGAGAATTGAAGATGCTCTCAGGACTCATCTTCATATTCCCTTCCCTGACTTACCACCTTCATCCTCCCAACCACCTCCCTCAGATTCTTCAGTTCCAGAGATTTCACTCTCTGATCCTCCCATCATTCCTCCCATTATTCCTTCTGATCCAGCACCTCCCTCACCATTTATCTCTGATCCTATTTCTGCAAGTGAAATTCCACACACTGACCCCATTCTTCAGACTCCTTCATCTTCCTCACATCACACTGCTTCCAGTTCTCACACTGAGGAAATCATAGCTGAGGAAGCCACCACAGAGGTCATAGGACCAAACAACTCCACTTCCACCACTCCTATTGAGCCATCCACTTCCACATTTTCCTTCCAATCTCCTCCACAACTTTCCATTATTCCATATGTCCCACCTACCTTCTTCTTTCCTACTGCATCCACTCAACCCTCTACACCATCTACCTCTCCTTTAGATGATGCCAAAAAGGGGGAGAAGAGCTGATATGATATATTTTCTATTTTGATGCATATGTGTTTTAGTTGTAACTCAAGTTATGTACTTTACTTTTCCAGAAATTTGTCACTGTGTAATTTGTGTAATCTGATCTGACCTTAATCTAATGGAAATATGAGTTTATGATATGATCTTATGAATTTTTTAATGCATCTGTATTAATGATTGCAGTAGCCAACTTGATCTCATGGAGATACTAGTGTTTTACAGTCGCCAAAATGACTTCAAGTGTTTTACAGTAGCCAACATTCACTTCTTATGTGCATTTTCTGTTCACAATGGCTTTTGGACTTTGAACTTACATCTTTTACCTTCCAAAAGGTCAAAAACTCCTAATCTTTTTAAACAAACCCATTCTTAGCAATTGCAATTCAAAATCAGTGCAAAAGATTTCAAAAAGATCAAGAAAAGTGTATTAGAAAATCAAAATTTTAAACTTGATCATATGATATGTTTTGTCATCATCAAAAAGGGGGAGAATGTTAGATTCCATGTTTTGATGATAAAAAATCATGTTTTGGAAGTTCATGGATTAATTAGAAGCAAAGCAATCCATTCTGGTGATCTGTACAAGATCACTCGAGTGATTCATTTAACCACTCGAGTGATTGTGGATCACTCGAGTGATTTTGTTAATCACTCGAGTGATCGCTGAAATCACTCGAGTGATTGCGGAAAATCACAGATCACTCGAGTGATATGGGAAATCACTCGAGTGATCCGCGATTTCACTTCCAGTGATCGCGAAATCACTGCAAGAAAAATTCATTGTTTTGAAAATCACTTCCAGTGATTCTTAATCACTCGAGTGATCCGCCAAATCACTTCCAGTGATTGTGAATCACTCGAGTGATCAAGCAAATCACTTCCAGTGATCTTGTCTTCACTTCCAGAAAATTCCCACGATTTTGTTTTCACTTCCAGTGATTCTCATTCACTCGAGTGATGCGCCAAATCACTTCCAGTGATTGTAAATCACTCGAGTGATGAAGCAAATCACTTCCAGTGATTAAGATTTCACTTCAAGAAAAATCTACTGTTTTACAAATCACTTCCAGTGAATCTGAGATCACTCGAGTGATCCGCTTAAATTCTCAAATCACTTCCAGTGATCCTCAATCACTCGAGTGATGTTGGATTTTCGCTGAATCACTTCCAGTGAATTGGAAATCACTGCAAGAAGATTTCACTGTTCACCAAATCACTTCCAGTGATCATAAATCACTCGAGTGATATTTGCAAAGTTACAAATCACTTCCAGTGAATTTGAAATCACTCCAAGAAGAAATCACTGTTTACAAAATCACTTCCAGTGATCCCAAATTCACTCGAGTGAAATGTGAAAATTCCAATATCACTTCCAGTGAACCAGCAATCACTGACAGAAATATTCAAAGGTTTCAAAATCATTTCCAAACACATTATATTCACTTCCAATGATATTGCATCTTCTCATATGAGGATTTATTGATCAAGTATACATCTTTCTATATTGACCTTGATCCAATTGCTTTCAACTTCATCAACGACAAATGATTTTGCTAGTGAAATTTCATTATTACTGTTTTATCCAAATAGCTTTCAAAATCATGATATAATACTCAATTGTGAAAAATAGGATCATTCTCTATGATCTTACTAATTCCTTTATAAAAGCATGTCCAGTGATCCATATCAATCTGTATTACTTAACGGTTACATTTATAAGTGTGTTACAGCTGTACTCCACTACACACGTAACATGCAACTCAACACTCCACCAAACATGCAACTCAACACTCCACTGAGACGACAACTATTCATGGTAGCAGAAGCACTTCAGAAATAATGGAAGAAAGTACTGTTACATTTGACAGAAGCATTTATGATTCAACGGACATATTTACAACGGCATTCAAAGGCTACACTATATATGTTCAGCCATTTGAAAAATACAACAACAAACAACGAAGAAATACGCCTGAACTTTCCACAAGAGATATCTTCTCAAAAGGCTTTAACACTTCATCTGTACTTCAGTTTTTATCTACACACTCTGAAAGAGAGATTGTCAGTCATACTAAATCATTCTCAATTGTATTAACTTAAGGTTGAGGAACCTTAAGTAGGGATTTGAAATTACCTTGAGTAAGGGGGAGCAAGTGTCGGAAGGAACTTGCTGTTTGTACTGAGGTGCCAAGAACCCACTGAATCTTGGAGGATATAGTGAAAGGCTCAGAAGGACTTCTGAGGACTGGACGTAGGTCAAGTGATTGAGACCGAACCAGTATAAATCCCTGTGTCAACTTTGGTGATATCTCTTCTTTCATTAACTGTGATTTAAGTTTTGTACTTTGTTTTTAGATTTGCGAATTATTTTGTAATCACCCAATTCACCCCCCCTCTTGGGTGAAAAGCTTGCTCTAACATTGGCCACAACCAAGATTCTCTTGGCCACATCTAAAGCCCGAAATTGCAGCTATGCGTTTTGATGTCAGAACGAATTCTAAGGCTTTTAAATATCGGATCCACGAACCATAGCTTCATTTTGGACTTTGGAGGCTTGCTCTGTTAGGATTTTGTGCTTGAAGATGGAGATTGAACAAGGAATTGAATTTGGAAACCTAACCTACCTGCAACAACCGTAAGTAATGAAATTTTTTAGTTCTATTATTGGTTTATATAAGTACATATATATAATAGTCTTGATATGAATATAAGTATATGCTTGGTTGAAATGTGGGAATTTGTGATCTGAATTGTAATTTTATATGTCAGTGAGTTGCATCGCAATTGTCTAAATGGACTAATCCCAAGGAGCTTTGCTAGGCTCCCTCTTATTACATCTAAGTAATTAATAAAAAAAATTGTGAATATGGTTATTATTTCCATCTATACAAGCTCGAACTATTTGACCATATGCAATATTATTCACATCTTAAACTTATGTTTTAGAGACCTTGTGGAACAATCAGTGTTACAATTGCAAATGAAATTGGAGAAATTACAACTTTGGAACAATTGTAAGGGTGAATCATTAATTACACTTTGAGTTTATAAAACTTGCCATTTTTTTATAAATAGTTTTATGGTTTTGCTGCTTTTTGAAGGATGCTGAAAGATAATATGTTAGAAGGAACTCTTCCTTCTAGCCTTGGAAAATTGAAGAAGCTACGCATGTCGTAATAATATTATTTTATGTATATAAATGATTTTCTTTTATCTTAGTTGCATTGTGACAACCAAATTAGTCTTGTTTTTTGATAACTTTTCAAATTGCATTTTGGATATGTTTTCTATTTGTGAGAATTTGAAATTTGCAGGGTTCTTTCTACAAATAACTTCTCAGGAACCATACCCGAAAGTTTTGACAATCTGGAAAAACCAAAAGCTTTGTGAGTGGCATAATATAATAGTCGTTCCATTCGGTTCAATGTTATGTTGATTTCTTTTATATTCTTAAATCTCTCCTCTTACACTTTTGTAGCTCATTATTTGGGACCAATATAACAGGAAAAATACCCAATTTTATTGGGAGTTGGACCCAACTTTCTGTACTATGAGTCTAATCTACCCTCCATTATAATTCTTTCCTTTTGAAGAAGATACTGCTTTAATGGAATTTCATCCTTAATTTTTTCAGTAGTATCCTAGTATATAAAACTCAACTAGTCCCTTTTTCACGTGGGACATTTTCAAGTGATTTTCTATCACATAATAATACAATTTCCCAATATTACATCCTATAGAAATAAGAGCATTGAACTAGTTAACTGTTCAGTTCAACATAGTAGTGGTAGGAAAAAAAATGTGAGTTTAAGCGATTAATGAAATGAAAATAATAAATAAAATAGAACTGAGATATTATATATATTAGAACTGGCTAATAAATAAATGAAATAATTTTAATTCTACTAATTAAATTAATCCAAACAAAAAAAGGCGAAATGGATTGAGCTATCTGATGTATTTCCTTTGTTTTTTTTTTAAATTACCCTTTTAAAGGAAAATTGCACTTAAATCCCAAAAAATATAACATATGACCCAAAGGTCTTTTGAGATCTTCAATTTACAATAAATGCCTGTAGAACATTTGGATAATAATTTCACTTATGAAAAGACTAAAATAACCTCATTGATTAGTGAGAAAGAATTGGAATATATTTTAAGATTATTTTGGTCTTTTCACAATTAGAAAATACTACCCATATGTCTCACGGAACTTCATTGTAAATTAGAGATTTTAAAAGATTTTTAAGCAATATTTTGTCTGTCTTAGTACTCAAGTGCAATTTTGTCCGACTACCTTTCTACGCAAGTACATACAGGGAGCTTCTATGGAAGGCCCAATTCCTGCAAGTATATATCAGTTGACGAATTTGCGTGAGTTGTGAGTACACATTCCTTTAAAAATTTATCTACATGTTGTTCAATGGCTATGAATTTTAATTTCAATTATAACTTCCGGTCTTAAATATAAAATATAGTTGATTTTTTTTAGAAAGATTAAAAAAACTAAATAAATCACTAAATTATATCATATGTTATGTATATTTATATTATATGTCAGTTTATAAGTTAGGTAAAATAGTCTAGAGAAAAAAATGAAAAATATAAATACTTTAAAATAATTTAATTAGTTTCTTAATTTCTTCAAAAAAAATAACTTTATCTTATATTTAAGACTAGAAGGAGGATTGATTATAACTTTTTAAAGTTATCTTATTTGCATGGACCAACGACAATGAGATTCCCTAATCTTGAGAATTTGACATTGTCAAACCCCTTAACATTTCTATATTTGCAGAGTGATAAGCGCAAAGTTCTGTAAAGCACACAAAAACAATGAAAACATTACTAATATTAAGTACAAGTTTACATTACAAGTAAGTTTCCCTACATGGTTTAATAAATATAAACAAATGTATAGAGTATTCAAAAACTAGGAAATATAACTATAACAGCAACTGAGAGCTCTGGGACCCTAATTGTCAGAAGCTACATTCTTATCTTTTTCAGCCACCCGCTTTAGTTGTAATGTTTTGTTTTGAAAAGGAATGAGATTCGAGGGAATTTCACTAGCAACATGCTTACAAACATATAGAATGCGAAAATAGATATACAATGTCATGTCATGTAAGATGATCAAACTATATGTGTATTTGCCCAAGGTTAAACTACATGTTTGCCCCTTGGTTGCTCAGTGATCCTGTTAGGTCCTTGACCACAACATGACAAATTGGTATGTATATAATACTAGCTCATGTTATAATAGATGACATTCATAATAGGCATTACATAGTATATGTAAGAAGAAGTTACTACATGGTCGCTTTCTTTGAGCGATATCCAATTGCTTTCCTGGGCTCAGGTAGGTCTTAGACTCCGGACATTCGTCAAGTCCTATAATTAGAATTATGGATGACGAGTTATTACATAATCCAAATCATTTTTGGCATAATGTAAGGTAAATTATTCTTAATTTAGCTTGTTGGTTGACATTTAAGTCACTTAGGTAGTTCTTGGAGGTCTCAACAAAGGCCTATGGGGTTGAGAAATACTATACCAATCAACACCTCTTGGAAAGTATGAAATATTGAAAATTTTGGGTCTTGGCCGTGGTCAAAAAAAGGTCAGAAACATTTCAGCCGCGGCCAAAAATCCCTTTCTTAACCGAACTTTGAAAAATCATAACTAAATCTAGAAAACTTTAAATGAGGTGATTTCAAGTTCCACATGACCTTTGTTATGTCTAATTTCAGGGGAAAATATAGCTATAAGCTAAAAGCACTGTCATAAATACAGTGTTTCATTTTATTATACCCTGCTCCATAAATTTCCAGATTTTCATGCCTAAACTTTAGAAACTTATATCTCCCAATTTACTTGTCCAAAAATTACAAAATACCTATCAAATTAAATTTTTATGTCTCTAATTTAATTTTGGAAAGTTTTAAAATTTTTAGATAAGGTTTGATCTATGAAACACTAAGCACAATGTCACTATTCCAGACAGGGCAGAACCAACATATGTACACACAAACTTCATAAATTTCCAAATTGGAATACAAACATCCAAAAATCATAAACAATTGCATAGCTACACAATTTTGCCTTATAAAGCCAATAGAATCATCAAAATTACCAAATTCCAACTCCTTCCTCACATCACACACAGAACATAATGTTAGGGTTTCTAGGAGGTTTGTGTTTATTTCTTATTTTCTCTTACTTAATCACTTCCTTTCTACTTCTAATCATATGATTAGCTACTTAACCACTAAATGGACATATTTAGAGGGAATTTGAGCGGCATTTCCCCATAATTATGCTTCAGCCCATAATTGAAAGACAGAGAAAATATGACAAATATAAACTTTGTCAGCTAGTCCGTAGACTTGGAAGACAATGAACCAAGTTAAGCCAATTAAAATAGAGGAAGTAAAGTCAAGCTTAATTAGCACGCTAATTAAAAAGAAGTATCAAACACAAAAAAAAAAGAATAATTATAGTATTTTAAGAAGATAATAAGCCATTGGAATGTTGCCAGTGAAATGTTAAAAAAGGAGTAATCTAGACCAAATTTAATAGCGAAAAGAAAAGAAAAGAAAACATGCAACAACCAAAAAAAAAAGAAAAGAAAAAAAAAAAGCGACGAAGGTGCCAAAAGTAGTAAATGACAGACCATTAAGCATATGAGGTAGAAGCAAATGGTAAACAACTCTCCATATGACGGTGCTCTCCTCCATATCTTATAATTAGCATCTTAGGATCGTCTTAGACCCGCTCCATATGCTTTCTTCCTGCGCAACATCCCCCGGTATTGCTTTATATAAAACCCACTGTAATACCAAAAATAGTTAAATCAGAATTACATACAAAGTTTTATTAAATAAATTAAATTGCAAGAATTATAGATTCATTTTTTCCTTTGACGAATGCAACTTGTTTGTGGTAACGCTGAAGGGAAAAGGGAATGGATTAATATCAAGGGTACTGTGAGCCATTGATCATCTCCGTCATATATTTTGTTTTGCGTCTTCAATAGTCTTTCATAGGGTTTCTTTTTCATTTTGATGTTAAATTTGGACAACATTGCTCCTCTTTTAATATTCTTGGGTGACATTATTCTTTTATGAAAATTTTTAAAGTAAAAATTACTGATGGAGAGAGCACAATCATGCCCCACATGAAATTATCCCTGGTAAAAGTCCAACGAGTCAAACATTTGTTTGGCTATCATTAGAATATGACGGTATTACTTAAGTTTTATAACACTTTTGGGTTGACAATAAATTTAAAAAAACTTTCTTATACTCACGGTTCCTCCATGAAGCATTCTGGAGCAAAAGTGGACACTGACCCTTAATTAATCATGCTGATGTATTAGGGAAACAAAATCTATTGTCAATTTGATGACATATTTAGATAGTAAGAAGTAAAGTCTACAAGACATATCTATTTATTTGTTGAGAAACCATTGATTATGCAATTTTTTTGGGATAAAAAACGAAGTTATTTTCAATTTTGAATTGAAGGTGATATCAAAGAAAAAGAATTTTTAGTGCACGAAAATTACATGGAAAAAGATAACGAGAGGAAACTTGACATGTGGCCACGCCAGCTGAAAAAGTCCTCAAGACGTAATTATAGAGTAAAATACTCCAACATCCCTCTGTTTTATCTTAATTACACAGACATCTCCTCTATTTTAGAAACCTATATAAACATCCCTTAAAACTAAAATATATATTACACAAACCTCCCTTATATTTTGAGATTCTATTTCCATCCACTCAAACCATTAGTTGACCGTTAAGTTTTACTTTTGAAATTTTTTTGACTAAAATGCCCCTCTTCAATGTTAGAATATTATATATATATATATATATATATATATATATATATATATATATATAGGAGCTAATAAAAATTTATTCTAATAGATTCTCTAACTTTCTAATTTGTTAAAAAATTTATTAATGTGGATATTGTAAATTCATTTTGAGTTAAAATATATATTAAACATTTATTTTTATCAAATATAATAAACTATATAAGTTTTAGATTGTATGTGTCATTTAAATTTATAATTTAATATTTTTCACAAATATTTATAAACACATTTGATCAAGCCCATTTTTATTTAAAAGTTTCCAAATGCACTTTACCATTAGCATCAAAATCAAATATTTTTACCTTGATATTCTTAACTATGTCAAGAATTTCAAGCTTTTCCACGTCACTACCACTTACAGAATTTTCACTACCTTCAATCTCAATTTCAGATTCACTACCTTCATTATCTTCTACATCATTTAAAATAGAATCATCATCAATCCTTTCTTCTTGTCAAAATTCTTCTACTTCATTATCATCATAATCCTCTTCTTCAGTATCAATATATAATTTATCAAAAAGAGGTTCACTTTTATCACAATTATCAATATGTTCAACAAGAATAATATTATCCTTCAAGGTTGAAAAAATTTAAAATTAAAATCAAAATAGAGTGCCAACATCATATTTTATGTTGACATAAAATTTGTGTAAGGGCAACTTTTGATAGACTAGTGTTCTATGATTTATCAATACAGATTATGTGTATATTGCAACCTAACTCTCATCAATTATTTCAATGCAACTCATCACTAATTATTCTTCTATATATAATTGAATTGATAATCCCAATCAAAGAACAAATTTTTTCAAAAAAAATGAAAATAAAAACCACCATCAATGCCTTTTCCATGTGACACTTAATGGGTTCAAATGAGGAATAAAAGATCATGAATATGCGATCAATATCCACTGCTTCGTTTTATGAGGAATAAAAGGCTATTCATATATCAAACCCAGGGCTTCATTTTACGAGAAATAAAACACTATGGAATATACGATATACATTATTTAATTGGTTTGAATGAAAATTTGATAAGCTTTGTACCTTTTCGTTTTCATGATCTGTTGCAGTTGTCTTCTCCATAGCTGTTCTTGCTGTAACACCCCATTTATAATTACCAATATTCCTCCTATGGAATGAATACATGTAATGGAACAAAATGGTGAATTGTGGTGTGCAACAATTTACTGAAAATTCCAATTGTCGGTTACACACAACTCAGCCAAGTAAGGACACAAAGGAGCAACTAATGTCCACTTAAAGGCCTAATATTGTAACCAAAATTTGAGTATAAAATGACACAAATAATGGCTTTCTTCAAGTTTCAAAAATTATGCTAGACCAAAGGAATGAGCAAGAAATGATTTATTTCGGTAAATCATAAAATGTAGGGGTAAAACGGTAATTTTGCCACAAAGTGGGAAATAATTATTTTCCTCTAAAATTTCCAATAATTTGAGTTAAATGGGAATTAAAAAGTGAAAAATGGCTACTTGGTAATTATTAATTCCATTTTGGAATATTATTACCAAAGGAAAATAAAGGCTTGAAAAAGAAGTCAAAAAGCAAAAGCTTAAGAATTTAGTCAATGACTTGTGAGATGGTATTATGGGATAATCCAAGATCAATATTTCTCTCTCAATTCTTATCTAATTTCGGTAGAGATAATGGAGGGAAGAGAGATGAGATGGATGGCCAAGATTGAATGGGATAAAAGTCAAGCTCTTGACCAATGAGGAATTGCCACAAGAAAAGCCATTTGATGATTCATTTAATCATCAATTCTCCATCTTCTTCATCCATTATTCCCGTGCAATTGATCAAAACAGAAAAAAAGAAACAAGGCTGAACGTGCAAGAGCAAGAAGCAAGAGAAGAGCTAGGGTTATCCAAAAATCAAGGTAAGAACCATAAATACTTGAAGATTTTGCTTCCAAATCATATAGGAACCTCTACTAACCTCTTATCCTCTTTGAATACCATGATTAGCAAGGTTAATCAGAGGTTTAGAGAGAGAGGGCTGAGACATTTTAGAGAGAGAAATCACAAGAAATCAAGAGGTAATCACCAAAACTTAATCCTCTTGTCTTGGTTGATGTTGTTGTTGTTGTTGGTGGTGGTATTTGCTATGTTTTCTCTTGTTTTACAATTATGGGCTGAAGCATAATCATGGGGAAATGCTGCCCAAATTTCCTCTAAATATGCCTATTTAGTGTTTAAATAGTCAATCATGTGATTAGAAGTATAAAGAAAGTGATTAAGCAAGGGAAAACAAAGAAACAACAAGTTACTCCTTAAAACCTTAACTATCTGTTCTGTGGGTGACGTGAATATGGAGTAGGAATTTTGTAATTTTGATGATTCCATTGGCTTTAGAAGGCAAAATTGTGTAGGTATTCAAGTGTTCATGATTTTTGGATGGTTGTATGCCAATTTGGAAATTATTGAAGTTGGTATGTACATATGTTGGTTATGCCCTGTCTGGAGTAGTGGCAGTGTGCGTAGTGTTTCGTTAACCAAACCTTGTCCAAAACTTCTGAAACTTTCCAGAATTAAAGTAGAGATATAGAGCTTTAATTTGATAGGTATTTTGTAATTTTTGGACAAGTATATTGGGAGATATTTTTGAAGTTATGCCCTGTTTTCTGGAATGCTATCTGGATCAGTGATGTTTGATGAATTACTGGGAATTATATGGTTACAGTGATAAAACCTAACTATTTTCCCCCAAAATTACATTTAAAGAGCTTCGTTTTGGCTTTGGAATCAATCAAATTGGATTTTTGTAGAATTAATTATAAATTTCCAAAGTTGGTTGACCAAGTTGTCAGTTTTTGGAAAACAGTGAAATTACATTGTACAGAGTTGTATTGTGCAGAACCTGTTGTAACTGCATTAAATAACCAGTAGCATACCATTTAAAGGTGATAATGCTACAAGTAATAACCAAGTACTTGTAACTTTAATGATGATAGGAATTGGATATAGCCCGAGCCAAAATCCAAAAGTAGGACAAACATGCGAGTTTGGAAAAGATTCAGGTAGTAACTTCTTCTTGCATATCTTATGTGATTATTTATATGTTTAAAGTCATTCTCTGTAACATGAGCTAGTGTCCTAGACACATCAATTTTCCAAGTTGTGGTCAGGGGCGCTAAGTCGACTAAGGGCAAACATGTAGTTTGACCTTAGGCAAGTGTACACATATTGTTTGATCATCTTACATGACATGACATTGCATATCCATTTTCACATTCTATATGTTTGGAAGCATGTTACTACTGAGATTCCCTCGAATCTCATTCTTTTTCCAAAATACAAAACCTTACAGCTGAAGCAAGTGGCTCGAAAGGCAAGACGGTGGCTCCTGGTGATTAGGGACCCGGAGCTCTCTGTTGCTGCAAATGTTTATTTATGCTTACACTTTTTGCTACTTAGAAACGCTTTGTACCTTTGTGTATATTTTCAAACCCTACGGAGATTCTCCTGTAATGTAAACTTGTACTTAATATCAGTATTATTTCCGCTGTTTCTGTATGCCTTGTGAACTTTATGCTTGTCACTCTGTGAATATCGAAATGTTAAGGGGTTTGACACTTGCGGCTTGTGTTTTTTCTTGGGAAGTCTACAAACTCAAGCAAAACTAGGGATTTAGTATTAAGGGTAAAATAGTAAATAAATTTTATTTTTATATAAATTTTAATTAGAAAATATATTCTTAGAATCTTTTTAGAATATTCTTAACGGAGTTAACTGTTTGGACTTAAGTGTATGTTTTTAAAATAGAGGGGAGGTCTATGTAATTTAGACAAAATAGGAGGGTAGTTAGAGTATTTTACTCAAATATTAAATATGATAATTCTGATCCATTTAATCATCGAAACGCCGTTATTTATTTGGATTTTTTTTTCAGATAAAAACAGATTTATTTTATGTTCCATTTAGATTGAAAGTTCACATCAAAGAAATGAATTAGAGAAAAAACTGACATACAATCTTTGTAAGTGAGAGGTCACGGGTGCAATCCTTTGTGTAACCATGAGACTGTTACCGATTGGCCCTCTAATACAAAACGAACAAAAGAAAAAAAAATCTGTAATTACAAGTTCAAGAGCAAAGTAGAAAAGTCACCAAGACATGAAGACGTAATATTGAATACGAAACTTGCAGTTCATTCATATCATTAATCAAGCAGATTTTTTAGAAAAACCTGTATTGCAACAATTATTTTTATTTAATATAATTAAGCACACCGATACACACAAATATTTCAATGTCAGCCGACTCGAACTCAGGATCTCATTCCAACATAGCGACTGACGTTGCCGTTGGAAAACTAGCCATTGACACATTGGTCAACAATTGATGGTAAGTGGTTGGGCTCTCAGATGTTTAAAGTATTTCATGATCTGCAAACAAAGAGTAATATTTATCTGATTTTTTCTCTCTCTTCTCTTCCTTTTCATATTTTCGTGCAAGAGGCTCAACAAAAAATTTTCAAGAAATCAACAGATTCTGGTTAAAGTATTTGGGTGTTATTTTATCGATTTGCCATCCATTCTTTTATTTTAGTTAATATTAGATTTATATATTTGCCTGGCGCCCATGATTGTTTCTTCATTATCAGAAAGAGGCTTTTTGGCCTGCGTTGACCAAGTCATATTATTTAATGTCAGTGTATGCTCCTCCCGTCTATTTTGTAACATATTTTTAACTAATTCATTCATATCAATAAAAATAGTTAAAATAATTAAACTTGTCATAAAATTTAATTGATTTTTCATATTACCCTTATTAATCACACAAAGCTCCATCATACATATTAATTTCTACTCTCTCACACTACCCTTATTAAATATAGACTTGTATGGAAAAAAATTTAATGCTCATTGAAATTATCAAAATGTCTTATAAAAAACATCAACATACCTTATAAAATGCAGGGTTAGGAGTATGACTTATGAAAAATGCAACTCATTTTTCAGATTTCGTACCATGTTCACAGGTTGTTGAAGGGTAAAAGTTTAAAGAGAGAAATAGGGCTAAACCTACTTTTGGTTCTTATATTTTACTACGATTTGGGTTTTGGTCACTACAATTTTAAATTAGTGATTTTGATCCTTAAGTTTATTTCGTCTGTAGCTATTAGTCTATGCAATTTTGAAAGGACCTAGGCTCAAAGTTAACGGTGTTAATTTTGCTGATGTGTCACTAACTTCGTTAGGTTTACTCATATGGCGCGATGACTAGACAATATGAAATGAAAATAATTTATTAATATGATACTTTGCCCTTTTCATTATACCTCCATTCCATCTTCTTGAACCTCCACATCCCTCACCTCCCACCCTCTGCGATCTCCATCGACCTCGCCTCCATCATCCCTCTCCAATCTCCAGCGACCTCATCTCCCTCCCTCACGAGTTTAAATCATTTATCCAGTTCATAATTTTATTAGTTATGTTTTAACTACAAGATGATTATTTCAGGGGGGGAAGTACCCAAATTACAACTTCATTGTAGCTGCATTTTGGACTACCCATTTGGTCAGATTCAAAGCAGAACAAAACTCAAATAAACCACTCTTTCACGTTTATGTCTACAAGGCTTACAAAAAATGGTCAAAAAAGTTTACAAATTCGACTACATCATCATTAATGGAGGCTATTGGTTCGGCAAGCCCATGGTATTCTATGAGGAACAAAAATACCACTGCTTCATGAGCAACATCACCAGCAGAAGAAAGTTCTTTGGTTATAACAAGGCTCTAAAGATAAAACTTAAAACCCGAAACAATTTAAATAATTTAAACCCATATCTTAAACCAGACTTCATTTGTTGTTGGTGGATATATAGACCAAAGAAACTAGCAAATCTGATATGGGTGAAGATGGAGATCAAAGAAGCAAGCAGATTGAAGTCGTGGAATGGACAAAGCGCTCTCAGAACGAAGAATGAGAACACGCTTGAGATCACACAGGGTGGGACATAAGGATGTTGCGGAAGTGGGATATATATAGAGCGTAACCGATTATACTAAGAAATTATAATGCTAGAAAACAGAGTTTCTAGATGTAATTTAATAATATAATAAATCATAACTACTATATCTAATAACAACTAATAAATAATAAATAAGACAACAATAAAGAAAATACCATAATCTAATTTCACTCTAAACAATTTATAAGTGAAATACTATAAGAGAGGAGAAAATACAAAATGTCTTATAGAAAGAAGAAGGCAAGTTAAAGGGATAGGGATTAAAGGAGGGAGGGGGCTCCCTTTTATATCAAAACAATTGCCCCTCTCCTTGCCAATTTAGCGATATGGGACTTTTCTCACAACTAACAAATCTCCACCTTGGGAAAATTCTCACTACAAATTTGTGCTAACAATTCAATAATCAATGTTCAAAAATGTTGATTAGATCCAAACAATGTAGAAATTTGATAGAAATCACCACCTTTATCAGCATATCAGCAGGATTTTTACTTATTCGTATCTTTTGTATCATGACTCTACCTTCTTCCAAAATTTCTCGTATAAAGTGATATCGAACATTAATGTGCTTCGTCCTTGCATGGTAAACTCGGTTCTTTGCTAATTGAATAGCACTTTGACTGTCACAATAAACAATTATACTTTCTTGACCAATACCAAGTTCTCCAAGCAATCCTTAAAGCCATATTGCCTCCTTCACAGCCCTATAATTGCCATGTACTCTGCCTCTATGGTAGACAAAGCAACTGTTGACTACAAACTCGACTTCCAACTAACTGGTGCTCTTGCAAAAGTAAACACGTAACTAGTAGTTGATCTTCATTTGTTCAAATAATCTACAAAATCTGAGTCACAATACTCAACTAAAGATCGATCACCTTCCTACTCAAAGGACCAATCCAACATCTACATTATTACATATATACCGTAGAATCCATTTCATAGCTTGTCAATGCTCCTTTCCTGGATCATACATATACCTACTCACAACTCCAACAGCCTGTGAAATGTCAGGTCTTGTACAAACCATTGCATACATCAAGCTACCAATGACATTTGCATATGGTGCCCTTGACATATACTCTTGTTCATCTTCATCCTTTGGTGACATATCAATACTAAGCTTAAAATAAGGGGCAAGTGGAGTGCTAACCGGTTTCATTCTCTTATTCATACCAAAATGATTTAGAACCCTCTTCAAATACTTCTTTTGAGATAAAAAGAGTTTCTTTGATTCTTTATCTCTTATTATCTCTATGCCAAGAATTTTCTATGCCTCGCCTAAATCCTTCATCTCAAGTTCCCCTTTTAGTTGAACCTTCAGTTTCTCAATTTTTGCCTGATTTTTTAAAGCTATCAACATATCATCAACATATAAAAGGAGATATATAAAGGATCTATCTTCAAGCTTCCGCAAATAGACACAATGATCGTATCTACTTCTTCTGTACTTATGTCGCAACATAAACTTGTCAAATTGTTTATACCATTGTCTCAAAGATTATTTCAATCCGTATAACGATTTTTCAAGTTTACACACCATATTCTCCTTTTCAGTAACTCTGAATCCTTCTGACTGAGTCATGTAGATTTCCTCCTCCAAGTCTCTATTTAGAAATACAGTTTTCATATCTATCTAAACTAGTTTCAAATCTAACTGTGCTACCAATGCCAACAAAATTCTAATGGAGGAATATTTTACAACTGGAGAAAATACCTCATTGTAATCAATTCCCTCCTTCTGAGCATAGTCTTTAGCTACCAATCTTGCTTTGTAGTACACATCACCTTGGTTAGGAAATCCTTCTTTCTTTGTATATACCCATTTGCAACCAATTGCCTTCTTACCCTTCAGGAGTTTGGCCAATTTCCACGTACCATTCTGATGAAGGGATTGCATTTCTTCATTCATAGAATTCCTCCACTTATCCTTTTCTAAGCTCTGGATGGCCCATTTATAAGTTGAAGGAATGTCATTAGCTACAATTGAGGTTGCACAAGCCACCATGTCTTCGAAACGAGTAGACTTTCTTATTGTTCATTTTGACTTGCTAGTTGTTATTGATTCACATTGTTGTTGAGGTCTATGAGTTGAAACCTCTCTTTCAACTGGCTCTTCTTCTCTCTCAGGAAAGTCTTCTCTAGTTTCCCCATCTGCTTCTTATAATGGGAAAAATCATCTTTCCTTCAAACTCCACTTGCTTTGAAACACCATCACCTTGCTTGGTATCTTCAGCTGCTATCTTTCTCACAATGATAGATTCATCAAAGGTAACATCCCTATTGAATACAATCTTCTTTGTCTCTAGACACCATAAACGATATCATTTAACTGCAGAAGTGATCTCCAAGAAAATAGTTTTCTTTGCTCTCAGATCTAATTTGACTTTTTCACATGATAGTATGCAATTGAGCCAAATACATACAAAGAATCGTAATATGTAGCAGGTTTTCCATACCATAGCTCCAACGGTGTCTTACCATCAATAGCAGTAGATGGAAGACAATTAATAAAGTGGGTCGCATATGTAATTGCCTCAACCCAAAATTCTTTACCTAAGCCAGTATTGGACAAGATACACCTAACCTTCTCTAACAAAGTTTGGTTCATGCATTCTGCCACCCCATTCTGTTGTGGTGTATTTCTGACGGTGAAGTGTCTAATAATTCCATTATCCTCAAAAATCTTTTGGAAAGGATCATTCCTGTATTTTTCTCCATTCTCTGTACAAAAATATTTGATCCTTCTGCCTATTTGTGTTTCTATCATCGCCTTCCATTTGAGAAAAATTCCTAACACGTCATCCTCACTCTTCATTGTATACACCCAAACTCTTCTGGAAAAATAATCAACAAAGGTTACAAAATAATGTTTTCCTCCCAACAACGGTGTTTTAGAAGGACTTCAAACATCAAAGTGAACATAATTCAAAATACCTTTTGTATTATGAATAGTTGTTCCGAACTTAACCTTTATTTTCTTCTCCTTCACACGGTGCTGACAAAAATCCAAACTGCAATGCTTTAATCCTTTTAACAACCCTTGATCTGAAAGAGTTTTCAAGGATTTTCCTCCAGCAAGTCCCAAGCGCATATGCGACAACCTGGTTGCTTCTGTCTCCTTCTCATCACTGGATGTCACTGCTGCAATTCCAATAATCATACTACCTTGATAGTGGTACGTATTATTGTTCTTCCGAATACCCTTTATTACCACCAATACACCAGAAAGTATCTTCATTACTCCTCTTTCTATAGTGATCTTAAACCCCTTTGAATCTAGAGTTTCAAAAAAATGAGATTTTTCTTCAAATCTGGTACATATCGAACATCTGTCAATATTCTGATTAATCCATCATGGTACCTCAATCAAACTGAACCAATGCCATATACGGTAAGTGAAATGTTATCTACTGTGTGGACAACTCCACATCCTTCTTCTTGGAAATCAGTAAATCAGTCTCAGTTGGGACACATATGATGACTGCAAGCTAAATCCAATAACCATATACCTGACGATTTTGATGACGCTACTGTAGATAATGAAAAATATGAATTTTCATCATCACAATCAGCTACATTTAAATCTATAGCAGCCTTCCCATTGTTCTGTTTAGCTTTGTTCTTCAACTTTGAACAATGCTTCTTCCAGTGGCCCTTTTCTCGGCAAAAGGCACATTCATCCTTATTAGGTTTGGATCTCGATTTAGATCTCTCTTTCCTTGATCTCAACTGATTTTTAGCACGCCCTCTTGTGACTAGTGCCTCTGCTTCTCTACCTCTTTGTTTATCCCTCTTTCTTTGTTCATAGATATATAGGTCAGAATAAACATCTCTGAGAGATACTTCCTCTTTGCCATAAAGTAAAGTAGTCTCCAGGTGCTCATATTCATTAGGAAGTGATCCCAACAACATCAAGGCCAAATCTTCATCTTCAAAGATCACGTCCAAATCTGCAAATCTGTTACCAACTTGTTGAAGCTGGTAATATGATCATTCATTGTAGTACTAGGAATATAAGTTAAGTGAAATAGTCTTTTCTTCATATGAAGTTTATTTTGATTGCTTTTCTTTAGGAATTTATCCTCCAATGTCTTCCATAATCTACAAGCAGAAGTTTCCTTTGTGTATGGATACTTCTGTTCTCTGGCAAGGAACAATCGAATAGTACCACAAGCAATATGATTGATGATCCTCCAATCTTCCTCCCCATTTTATCTTGTTTCCTTTCTTTAAGAGCAAAATCTAATTGTTGTGTAAGAAGGACATCAAAAACCTTGCTCTTCCACATCCAAAAATGTTTGAATCTGTCAAAAATTTCAACTGGAAACTTCACATTGGGCATAATTCTCGTCAAAAGTGAAGATGCAGATGATGAATTATTGACACTTGATGTTGATTCTTCAATCTTTTTGTCCGCCATTTCTGCTCCAAATATTATTTAATAGCTGCAAATGCAAAACCCCAAAGTAATTCTTTTCTGATATGGAAGTTCAGATTATACTACAACCACAAAGCATACTCAGACAGAACCTTGTCTCTGATACTAATTGTTGCAGAAGTGAGATATATAGAGCGTAACTGATTATACTAAAAGATTATAATACTAGAAAATAGAGTTTCTAGATGTAATTTAATAATATAATAAATCACAACTACTATATCAAATAACAGTTAATAAATAATAAATAAGACAATAATAAGGAAAATACCATAATCTAATTTCACTCCAAAAAATTTATAAGTGAAATACTATAAGAGAGGATGAAATACAAAATGCCTTGTAGAAAGAAGAAGACAAGTTGAAGGGATAGGGATTAAAGGAGGGAGGGGGCTCCCTTTTATATCAAAACAATTGCCCTTCTCCCAGCCAATTTAGCGATGTGGGACTTTTCCCACAATTAACAAAGGATGTCGGAGATCACAGAGGGATGTGAGGTCACCGGAGATCATAGAAGGAGAGAGGTGAGGTCGTTGGATATGGTGGAGGGTGGGAAATAGAGGCTGTGAAGGTTGAAGAATATGGAATTGAATGAAAAAGGCAAAGTTGGCAATATGTTAACTTAGCGAATAAAATTTGACTCTTTTTTTTTTAAAAAAAAAATCATTTATCCACTTTATCAAACCATATTAATGAATTTCTTCCATGTCATATTGTCCAATTATCGCGCCATATCAGTAAAGTAACAGAGTTAGTGTCACATTAGTAAAATTAACAGTGTTAACTTTGAGCCTAGGTTCTTTTAAAACTACAAAAACTATCAGTTATAGATAGAATAAATTTCAAGAACCAAAACCGAAATCATAGTAAACTATAAAGACCAAAAGTAGATTTAACCCATGGATATAATTAAGGGAAAATTTCATATAAATACCAAACAAACTTGCAAAACCCCTAAAAGTTTGCTAACACTTCAAAATGACTTAAAGGTGACAGGTATTAAATTAGAATTTTAAAATGTTGATAATTTTACCATTTTACCCCTCAATTAAAAAAATAAAAATTAAAAAGGCCCCTCATCAGAAACCACCACCGACTGGGACTTACCGACAGCCGGAGCTTTTTTGGGGGGAGGGGAGATTTTTTTTTTTTTAAAAAAAGAAAGTTCCAAAGGGGGTAGGGGTGGGATCGAACCCACCCCACCCCCTTAACAAAAGGGCTTGGTGGTCACTAGGCCACCAAGCTCTTTTGATATATATATATATACATTAATAAAGATATGTATAATATAAATGTAGGCATAAAAACATTGACAAAGCTAGTAATGATTTTGACAAAAATGGTAATAGAAATGATAAGTAGTATATGACCTCCTCACCAAATATGTGAAGGTGTTAACCTAGAGGGCCCTAACGGGGGCCACACATCCTTACACAAACAATTTCCATGAACTTGAGGCCAATTATGTCGTGGATTATGTGATGAAGACAAACTCAATTTAGGCCTATAAATAGTTATCATTGGGGGCAATCCCTTCCACATCAAACCATACCATGAGTGATCATCACGGAAACCTCATTCCCCTCTTGTAGCTATATTGCTAATCTGTTGCTTCTATGCTTCCTAATATTCGCACTCTTGCTCCCCAAATGCATGTACACTTTGAGGGTGCATTGCAATTAAAAAGACCGTCACCTTCTCTTAAACTTCAAACGTACTCTTGTTGATCCATCAGCCATCTTCTCCGATTGGACCAATGATCAAGATTGCTGTGAATGAACTGAAGTTCAGTGCGACAACACCACCGGCAGAGTCATTGAGCTTAGTCTCCCTTATCCTGCAGAATCCACCCCTGATAATTGTGAAGATGAGAAATCACACTGTCTAACAGGTGATCTCAACCTATCTCTCCTTCAAGTTGAGTTTCTAAATCTCCTCGATTTGAGCAATAATGATTTCCATGCTATTGTTCAAAAAGGTTTTGAGGATGTGATAAATTGTAATAACATGTCTGTTGTTAATCATCCTCATTCATGTCAAAATTCTTCCAATTTCCATTATCTTGATTTGACTTACAATTCGAATCTTTATGTCGATAATATTTACTGGCTTTCTCGTGTTTCCTCCCTGAAATATCTTTTCCCCCGTGGGATTGATTTTCAAACAGATATAGATTGGCTCCAATTAGCAGCTCTCCTTACAGAGTTATCCTTGAGTGGTTGTTCCCTTAGAAACATCAATCCATCTCTCCCGTTTGTCAATTTTACTTCACTTAAAGTTCTTGGCCTTCATATTAATGCTCTTAGCACTCAGTTCTTGCCTTATTGGTTATTTAATCTTAGTCACCTCAGATTTCTCGACTTGAGCTATAATCAGTTTCAAGGTCAACTCCCAAACAGTTTATTAAATCTTAGAAAAATAGAAACATTGCATTTGAGCGACAATAAACTCAGTGGAATGATTCCAGATTGGCTTGGCCAACTTGAACATCTACAAGAACTTATTGTCGATGGAAACACATTTTCTAGTCCTATTCCTTCAACTTTGGGAAATCTGTCATCCTTGGTGACCTTCGTAGTTAGGTCAAATCACTTGAGTGGTACTCTTCCTATGAGTCTTGGAAATCTGTCATCCTTGACAGCCTTAGATGTCAGCTCAAACTTCTTGAATGGTAGCCTTCCAGAAAGTCTTGGACAACTCTTAAACTTGGAGATTTTACACTTTCGTGATAATCAATTAACAGGGCATATAACCGAGAGAATTTTTGTTAATCTCTTGAATTTGGTATACCTTTCTATGGGATCTACGAGCTTAATCTTGGCCTTTCATTCTCTTTGGGTTCCTCCATTTCAACTTAAAGAAATGATGGGCCCTAAACTTCCTCCATAGTTGTATACACAAATGTCTCTTACAATTCTAGGAATTGCCAACTCAAGAATTTCATTTGAATCTAAAGACAAGTTTTAGGACTTTGCAACCCAAGTGGAAATCCTACAATTATACGATACCTGAGTTAATGGGAACGTGTCAAACATTTTACTAAACAATAGAAAGATAATTTTAGATTCAAATAAACTCAAAAGTGGCCTCCCTCGATTATCACCAAATGTTGTGTTTTTCAGTACAAGAGGAAACTCCTTTCAAGGATCCCTTTCTCCACTTTTGTGTCAAAAAATGAATGGGAGAAGCCAATTAAGATATATAGACTTATCCAATAATTTTTTATTTAGAGGATTGACAGATTGTTGGATGAATTGGAAGTCATTGGTCAATGTTAAGCTCGGCAACAATCATCTAATGGGCACAATTCCTCTATCATTAGGTTTTTTGTCTAACCTTACAATTTTGAAGCTTCGCAAAAATAGCTTATTCGGACAGATACCTTTGTCGCTGAAAAATTGTCAAAATCTACAGATCCTTGGTCTAGAGGAAAATAAACTTTCAGGATCTATACCAAATTGGTTAGGGCATAATGTAAAGGTTCTCCTCCTAAGATCTAATCAACTCAGTGGAACTATTCCATTACAAATATGCCAATTAGCCTCTCTTATAATATTAGATCTTGCAGACAACAAAATATCAGGTTCAATACCTATATGCCTACATAATATGACGGCCATGGCTTTTCCTCTATCTTTAAGTACTAGTATGCCCGCCTTTTGCATGACAAGTCTAAATACTACTACTATATTTACTGTATTTGTAGACAGTATCATGTTGCATACAAAAGGCCAAGGATTGATATACCGAAAAAACTGTCAACTGCACTTGGTACGTGCTATTGATCTCTCAAGTAATAGTATGTCTGGAACGATGCCTCCAGAGTTATTTAGCCTCACTGAATTGTAATTTTTGAACTTATCTCATAATCATTTTGAAGGGAACATATCGAAAGAGATTGGCAACTTGAAACAATTAGAGTCTGTTAATCTTGCAAGCAATCGACTTTCAGGTGAAATTCCTCAAAGTATGGCTCAATTAACTTTTTTGGGAACCTTGGACCTTTCATTTAACAATTTCTCTGGAATGATCCCATTAGGGACTCAACTTCAAGGGTTTGATGCCCAAAGCTATATTGGAAATCCTGAGCTATGCGGACCTCCACTTCAAAAGAATTGCACAAACAAAGAAGATCCAGAACCCAGTGAAGGACATAAAAGCCAAGATGATTTCTTTGCTTCCTTCTACATGGGGTTGGGGGTTGGATTTGCCACAACATTTTGGGGAGTCTGTGGTGCCATTTTCTTCAATAGGAATTTCAGGCATTCTTACTTCAAATTCCTCCATCACATCAGAGACAAACTTTATGTCATAGTGGTTCTCAGGATGAACCGTTTCCGTTGAAGACCTAGTTGGCATTGTGGTGAGTTAAACAAACTTATGGTTTAAGTTTTGTCTAATATTTTTTAAAAGTTATATATTTCTCTTTTCTTGTGATATTCTAGAACCGCATATATCTTCTATTCTGATCACAAATATTTACATCACAAAATAACTATGACAATAAGATATGCTTTGGATTCTATAATTGTAATTATTTTAAATTTATATATTATGCAAGTTTTTACTATGCTTGTTTCAGCAAGTCTCCTCCATCCTCAAGTGTTTTAGATTGGGCTTTGCAAGGGAGGACGAAGTGATGCTATTGAAGGCATAGTGTAAGTGAAGTGAAGTTTTTAGTTTGTTGTGTTGCTTTAAAGCCGTTTAATATACATAGTTCCATTTTCTGCCTACTATTTGTGTCCTTCGTAATGAAATATGTGTACTTAAATAAAGAGGAAAGCATTTCTGTTTAATAAACAAGAGGAAATGGCCTAAAATTTTTATATTAACTTGAAAGGGAATTTTGGATGGTAAGGCTGCCATCATATTCCCATTCCCTGTAACCTTTGCCTATTTAAAAAGAAAAAAAAAGTGGCGTACTGTTAGAAAGGATGCGGTGGATGTTAAACTTTCCTATCACTTAAGAAAGAGTCTATGAGGAAATAAATATATGATAAAAATTAAATGGCACAAGAGACCTTAAATTATTAACGTGGAAAACCTCTAAACTTAAAGATATATAAAATCCACAGGTCATCCAGACCAAAGAAAATCATATTCATTATGATTAAAATAAGGTCAAAGAGAGTCTCAACCATATGCATAAATACATGCAATCATTCAGCCAAACAACCAAAACTATAAACTTACAATAGAGAATAAAACAGCTGAAAATACCAGAAAAAAGTCCTTGACAACGAACATATTTTTTCTTACACCAAGCATCCAAATGACGATCTAACCATTGAAAATAATGAAGCATATGTTCAAAACCTGCTAACCAAATTTCAACTCTGTCCAACAGTCAATAATGTGCAAATGTCAATTTATTGATACTAACTTGTAACGGTGCATTTTCTCACATGTTTGTAACATTATATCTCTCTAGTCTCAGCCTATTTGGCCTTACGGGGCCTCATTACCCAAAAACCCAATATGCCCTCTTTTCACTTAAATAAGTGGAACACAATCCCAAATTAAGAAACTCCGAAAGAATATTCTTTCTTACAAACAACTATCAGAAAACTTTCTCTCTATTTTTTTTCATTCTCTCATTATTTTCCTTCTTTCCTATTTACTCTTTCTTTCATTTCCTTTCTTTTCTTCTCATAAAATAGGAAATACATCAAATTGAACTATTTAAACATAGGTTTTTCCCCATATAGGAAGGGAACCCAAAACCCAACACATACATATGATTCCAATTCAGATAATATATATTTAAAGAGTAAATAAATGCAGATAATTCCTTCCCGAGATGGAGTTTGATTTCAGGGTGATATGAATGTTTTGGGTTTGACTTCTGAATACCTTCGTCAGTTATAATGGCCCATGCAAATAAATTAAAGTTTTTAATGTTTAATTGAATTTGAGATGCTTTTAAAAAAGAAAATAAAGAAAAAGCTAGGCACGCTAGTGCAATTGTTTTTTTACTTTTTTTGATAAACAGTTAGCGCAAAATGTTACTGCAAGTTATGCCAGATGTAACAACTATTTATAGAGCATGGCTGATAATTAAACAATAAGTTATTGCAAGTTCGAAACTTGGAATAATTTTATAATATTTTTTAGTGCAGACAATTGTTCAAGACCTCAGCTTTATGAAGTACCGAACATAGCTTGAAACTAGATTTGAGAAAATAGGTTGAGTCTGTTGGGCGGGTCTGTTTAGGCCTTAAATTTATAAGGGTCAGGTTTAAGATTTTTACTTTAAAAGTAAAAAGGGGCATAAAATGACAAACCACCTGAACTTGCAAAGGATGTAACCAAGGACAAAAGAGATTAAGGCAAGAGTCACAAATTCAACAAAGGACAAACCCACTGATGCATTAGCCATCTCTGGGAACACGTCTTTGCCGGAAAGAGGGTGGGTGATATGCTTTTCCTATTGTCCCTCATTTTGGAACATTCTCAAATGTATTTTTTATAGTTCTCTGGATCGTTAGATCCTATACGAAATGGGCGACATTTTGATATCTTATGGTAAAAAATGGAGTTGTTTTCATGTAGAATCTAATGATCTAAAGAATAATGAAAAATTTATTTAGAAAATTTCTCAAAATAAGGGGGAACCTGGAAAAGCACATCACCCACCCCCCGTCCTGTCTTTGCCCCCAGTTGGATTCCCTGTCATAAGCTCTAGCGGCAGCCATTAATGATGCAGACATTAGAAGATAAGTCAATATCTGCAATACAAACAACCACTTCAGCAGTTTGCAAGCTATATAAGCATCACATTTAGGAAAATATAAGCTTTCAGACTGCATATTATAGGAAGAAGTGAAGAACATTTAAAATGATGAGAACTCAGAAACTTTCTATTCCTCGAATGCGTCAGTTTCATGGACCTGGAGGCTAAAAAGTTATTCATTTCAATTTGTTTTCAAGGTTACTTTTATTCCTACAAGGAGTAACAAGGCATCATCTACTGTCGTAGTTGTTCATGGATATAAAATACAGTCCGAATTGGGAACCACAATTTAGTCTTCCTTGATCTATTATAAAACAAACAAAAGAAATTATCAATGACAATATCATTATAAAATATAAATATTCTAATAAGTTGCACATTAAATAATATGAAGCTATGAATAATATGATTTTTTTCTCTTATTCAATCAAGTGCATGGGACCCACTCGTTATTAAGAGTTTCTGAAGTAAAGAACTTGTATCTGAAAGGCCATAGTGCTCAGCTAAAATATAGTCTTTCACTTGAACTAGCATTAGAACGAACAACTTTAAGAAAAGAAAAGGCAATAAAAACAACTTTAAGAAAGCAAAGGGCAACATATAAACCGGGGGAGGCAGTAATAGAAAGGCGTCCAAAGTTGTCCAAAGGTATTTAATTTATAATTTCCTTCGCAGTCTGTAATACTCTAATGCTTAAACTTTTGCATCTGGTCCAAGTAACTATTATTTTTCAGGTCCATGAATCAGTGCCACCAATCAATACCAAGATTATGCATTGCTGATACCGAAATCCAATAGGGTTTACATTTTGCGAGGAAAAAAGAACAGAACTCAGAAAGAGAGGTTTGTCTTACCTGACCCATGGAAAAATTGAAGAAAACCCCTAGTATTAGATATTTTATTATTTAATATAGATTATATTTATCTTATCATTAATTTGAATAAAATATCTCTTAATTATGGCCCGCATATGATTTGGATAGAGATTTAGTTTAAGGTTACCTGCCTAGTCGGTAAGTTGTTACAAGCTTTGATAAAAAGTTGGATAGAGATTTAGTTTAAGGTATCTTCTTGGTCGGTAAGTTGTTACAAGGTTTGATAAGATGTTATAAATAGCATAGGCTGGATCTTAGAGTAACAATGTTAAAATAGATTTACTTGTTCCCTAAGGGTTACCTGACGGGTGGTGGTTGTTCTCAAATCATCACTATGCCTACCTTTTTGTTCTCTATAATTTCCAGGTTATGAGATACTATATATAAAATAGCTATGATTGAAGGTATTTCATCAAGTCTTCCACTACTACTTCTCTTTCTTGTAGAATTATACAATATAGTTAGAATCATTATTGTTAGATTATTCTAAGATGTGGCATCAAAGCATGTTTTCGATTAGCCTCAGCCTAGTATTTTTTGTATATTATTATAATTTTTTTTTTGTTTTGAAAAAACAATGTGAGAATAATTTTGAAGGATCGTCTAGTTGTTTTCCGTTATTCCATCTTGTTTCACTTTTCTGAGTATTATGTGATGATTTTTGAGCTTTTCACATGTTTTTGATTATATGCTACTGTTCAATATATATATATATGTCTAGGTTGATTTTGAACTTCATGGGAAAGTAATGTTTATTGTCTAAAAATCACCGAACACGATATTGGATTGTGAAGAAAATTGATTCTGTTGATTGATATAATTGTTAATTCTGTTCAACTATTGTTTCAAAATCTAATGCATATCTTGTTTGAATTTTAGGTCTAAATTCCATGGGTTATGAATAAGAAGTAAGTTGGAAGAAAAGAGGGAAAAGGAAGGAGAAAATGGTGTGTGAATAGAAGTTCCACATTAGACAAATTAAAAGAAGTAAGAGTGTATATAAGACTCAACTTTACTCCTCTAAAATTGGCCCTTTGGCCAATCCACTTTTGTGGAGGAGTGAGGACGTAGGTGGGCCTTAGTCTACCACACGCGTGTGCCGCCGCTTGTCCGGTCCAGTCCGCGTATGTGAGAGTTTAAAAAATAATTTTTTATTAAATAATTTTTTTAGTTTGTTCGAATAATCCTTGAACTTTTGTTTAAATCTTTTTTACCCCTCCGTGATTCTCCCAACAGCGGCTGTAGCAAAATGCTATGACCGAACCAGTGCATATGTTTGCTCCGTTCCAATGTGTCTGTTCATACAACGCACCAGTTTGCCAACAAGAGTCACCGTTCGCTTCTGTTCACTCCTTTCTGGTATGTCTGTTCGCACGATGCACTAGTTCACCCGCAAGAGTCGAGTCCATCTGATCAATTTCCGTCATATATAAATAGGACGTGCTAGTGACGGAAAAAAATATCAATCTAAAAACTCTCATCTCTCATATACTGCATAGTGTTTTCTGTAATCATTTCATACCCTGTACGATTCTGAAAGCAGTCTCGTTGTGTTCATTCGGACTTCTGATTGATAGTACCATCATTCTGAAGACATAATACATTCTATCCTGGGAGACAATTGTTCAAGCACCTTAAACATCCATATAGAGGGGAAAAATTGTCTTAAGGAGACAACGTACGTTGGGCTCGAATTTTATCAAAGTTCATTATCATTTTCGGCAGTCTCATGAGTTTTCTATAGTATATATAACTGTCGTGCGTTTACAAATTATGTCATCTTAATTATACATATTCTTATTGAAATCTCTATATTAAAAGTACTTTCAACAACATATTTTGGTTGCTTTCAAAATACCATGATTTACTCTTTTCAATCTTAATCTCTGTAATCCCTTTGATCGGGGTTCTTTCCTTCGAAAACTATTCTCAAGTATATGTTTGATTTTAGGTTATTTCCATGATGCCATCATGCCTTCGATCTCTTTGTTGTTAACTTAAATCTAAACTGTTCATATTTTAAATCTTAAATATGTGTTTGATTTTGATGCATATCTGTTGAGTTACTTTGAACATTGTGTTTAGGGTTGCTTCCCCGATTATCACCATTGCCATCCTCATGGATTTTTGAGGTCCCAAAATCACAATATGTAAAACTGGATTTTAGCTCTCTTTTTGGGTTTGAAAATCAAATATTTGATTTGTTTCTTGGTGACTTCTAATGAAAATCACTGTTTATATTGTGTTTGAATCACTTTACTACTTGTTTTGTTGTTGAAATCGCCGCTTAAAACACCAAAAACAGAGCCTGGGGTTGCTAGAAAAGGCCACCCGCGTTTTGCAGGACCGGTGGCTGTGTTGGGTTCTTATGAGGTTGCTCCAAAGGATTGGGTCGGGTTTTTAGAGATCTGGCTTAAGGTAGGAGATGATACAGAATGGTGTCGTTTAGCCCAAGAGGGAAACTCACCGTTTCATTTAATCCCGAAGGGTGGGCTACATATCTAAGCTGTCATTTTAGTTTTGGAATTTTTTTCTTCTCCTAATCTTACTGTTTTGCGTTTTGGGTTTAATTCATCTTCTGTTTGTGCATGATTGGGCTGAGACGAATTGGGCGTAGTCAATTTTATTTTCTATTATTTTTTTTAAATAATTGGGCCCTTGCATTTTGGGTTTCCAACTATTCATTTAATTATTTTTTAGCTTAATTAGGCTGAGACATTGGCTTCTTGTTTTTGGTTCTTTACTAATTCCATCTTTTTGTGAAAATTAGTTTGTGGACCTTGGTCATTTGGGCTTCAGTTATTTTGCTTTCTGGTTATATTTTTGCAAGAATTGTCGTTTCAGTTTATGGACCATTCACCTTTGGGGTTAAAATTGAATTAATATTTGTTCATTTATTAATTGAAATTTTGAATTGGTCTCAGACTTGGTTTCAATTTTTCTTCTTACTACTTTAGGCCTCTGATTTGGTTTTATAGTTGTCCTTTAGTTTTATTTCTTGAAATTCTATTTGGGCTCAGTTTCGGCTTTTACTAGCATGACCCATGTTGTTTTAATTTTCATTAATTTTTGTATTGAATAAACAAAATTGAGTTTTGTTTTATTTATTTAGAAAATGTTTATCATATAATTTATTCTGTGTATCCTTTTTAATTGTTTAAATTTAGGGAAATTTATTTTTGGCAATATTAACATGCTGAAAGAGATTTTTGCAAATTTATTTTTTTTTTTAATGTTTTGATTGTCTAAATGTTTGGAAAAAAAATTTTAGGCAATTATGCAACTATTTGAATTTTGAAGAATTATATTTGTGTTAAAATATGATGAAATTTATTTCTTAAATAATTTTAGAATACATAAAAAAGTAAGAGGGTAATTAATTTAATTTTTGGTTCATCAAATTAATTAATTAATCCATCCATTAAGATGTGCATATATTAGATTTAATTTGAATGCACAAAATAGTAGGAGAATTTATCTATATTGATTATTTAGTCATATTTTTTTGATTAAATTAATCGATCAAATTCTCATTAAAGATTTATGCATATTTGAAATTTAAATGCACTTAGTTGATATTTATAATTAATATGCATCTTGGAGAGTAACCACATCATCATCAATGTTGCATGTATAAATAACTGTTTATGAATTTTAAAATATCAACTCAAATCAATTAGTAATTAATTTAATTAAAATGGGAGAATTTCAATTACTTAGCCACTCTTGTTGATTAAATTGATTATTTAAATTCTCATTAGGTTCACTACGTTGCGAGGAATTATTCTCTTCCACTAAATCTAACCCCACTGGTACATTCTTTGAGATTTTACCCATTTTTCTTTATGCTCATGTTGTAATGCTGGATCAGAGGACATTTTACACATTCATCAAGATTGTATGCTAGAAGATTCTGGGTAAGTTTACTTAATCCCATATTTTAATTATCAATTTTTTTATGCCTCTTAACCTCAAAAAAGAAATGGGAGAAGATATAATTTCAAATTGGGATCTAGTATGGGAGTTTCTATCTGGAAATTATGGAATTGGATAAATCAATCTATTTTTTATAGTGGGGTTGAAAATCCAATTGATCCGGCTAATACGTCGTAGTTGGAAAAGTTTTGTTACCGTTCATGATTCAGTTGCTGTATATTGAATGACAGTTCATCTAAAGATGCCTCTGTTGGGCCTTCACCTTTTATGTGATTGGACTAAATTAAATGTGCTTGGTGCTATGTCTAAAACTAATTCCAAAGCTGGTTGTGGCAGAGTTGTAAGAGATCATAAAGTACACTGGTTAGCTGGTTTTACACAAGTGATTGACGATGTAGTGCTTTTGAAGCAGAAGAATTAGCTATTCTTAAAGGGTTGGTATTGATTTGGGATTTAGGATTTAAAATGTTGTTCATGAGTCCGATGCCATAAATTTAATTGATATGTTGAGTGCAATTGACAAAAACAACAATTGCAGCCTATTGTTCTTGGAGATTCAGAAAATGATGAGATTTGATTAGACTATACATATGTGCCATATCTCAAGAGATCATAACAGAGTAACTAATGCTTTGGAAAGTAGGGGTTGGCAAGTACCTCTATACATGTTAGATGAGTGTGCTTCTTACATTAGGACTTTAGTAAGAACAGATTGTATGGGATTAAATTACCACTTAGGCTGATTATATTTACATTGTAAGGCGATTGCCTTCACTTTGTATCAAAAAAATTTAAAGCCCATTCACATATGTGTTCTTAAAGTATCAAATCGACGTTCAATTCCTAGCTTTTGCGTACAAAATCAACATAGTTGGATGATTGGATATGTTTACTCTTTGTTGCTATTATCTCTCATGAAAGATAAGTCTTTGCACACAATCGATGTGCCAGTCACGCTGTAACACCCCATTTCTAATCACCAATATTCCTCCTATGTAATGAATACATGTAATGGAACAAAATGGTGAATTGTGGTGTGCAACAATTTACGGAAAATTTCAATTGTCGGTTACACATAACACGGCCAAGCAAGGACACAAAGGAGCAACTAATGTCCACTTAAAGGCCTAATATTGTAACCAAAATTTGAGTATAAAATGACACAAATAATGGCTTCCTTCAAGTGTCAAAAATTATGCTAAACCAAAGGAATGAGCAAGAAATGATTTATTTCGGTAAATCATAAAATGTAGGGGTAAAATGGTAATTTTGCCACAAAGTGGGAAATAATTATTTTCCTCTAATATTTATAATAATTTGAGTTAAATGGGAATTAAAAAGAGAGAAATGGTTATTTGATCATTAATAAGCCTATTTTGGCAAGTTATTACCAAGTAAGGTCAAATAGTCAAAAAGTTAAAGACTTTAGTCAACAAATTACAAGAGGGTATGATGGGATAATTCAACATCAATATATACTCCCTCATTTTCTATGATTTTCGGTGGAATGAAGAGCATGAAAGGAAATGGAAATCTTGAACAAAAAGATTTACACATGGACCAATCAAAAGCAAGCATGTGTTAAGCATTTGACTTCTTGGCTATATCATCTAATTCTTCATCTTTCCTCTTCATTTCTCGTGCAAAAACTGAACATAAGAGAGAGAGAGAGCAGCTGGGATGGAGGGATCTCAAGAGCAAGGAAAAGCTCAAGGAAACTAGGGTTTATCCAAAAAAATCAAGGTAAGAACCATAGATACTTGAAGATTTTGGTTCCAAATCATGTAGGAACCTCTACTAACCTCTTATCCTCTTTGAATACCATGATTAGCAAGGTTAATCAGAGGTTTAGAGAGAGAGGGCTGATACATTTTGGAGAGAGAAATCACAAGAAATCAAGAGGTAATCACCAAAACTTAATCCTCTTGTCTTGGTTGAAGTTGTTGTTGTTGTTGGTGGTGGTATTTGCTATGTTTCCTCTTATTTTGCAATTATGGGCTGAAGCATAATCATGGGGAAATGCTGCCCAAATTCTCTCTAAATATTCCTATTTGGTGTTTAAATAGCTAATCATGTGATTAGAAGTAGAAAGAAAGTGATTAAGCAAGAGAAAACAAAGAAACAACGAGTTACTCCTTAAAACCTTAATTTTCTGTTCTGTGGGTGACGTGAATATGGAGTAGGAATTTGGTAATTTTGATGATTCCATTGGCTTTATAAGGCAAAATTGTGTAGGTATTCAAGTGTTCATGATTTTTGGTTGGTTGTATGCCAATTTAGAAATTATTGAAGTTGGTATGTACATATGTTGGTTCTGCCCTGTCTGGAGCAGTGGCAGTGTGCGTGGTTTTTCGTTAACCAAACCTTGTCCAAAACTTCTGAAACTTTCCATAATTAAAGTAGAGATATAGAGCTTTAATTTGGTAGGTATTTTGTAATTTTTGGACAAGTATATTGGGAGATATGAATTTTTGAAGTTATGTCCTGTTTTCTGGAATGCTATCTGGATCAGTGAAGTTTGATGAATTACTGGGACTTATATGGTTAGAGTGATAAAACCTAAATATTTTTCCTCAAAATTAAATTTAAAGAGCTTCGTTTTGGCTTTGGAATCAGTCAAATTTTATTTTTCTAGAATTAATTATAAATTTCCAAAGTTGGCTGACCAAGTTGTCAGTTTTTGGAAAACAGTGAAATTGCATTGTACAGAGTTGTATTGTGCAGAACCTGTTGTAACTGCATTAAATAACCAGTAGCATACCATTTAAAGGTGATAATGCTATAAGTAATAACCAAGTACTTGTAACTTTAATGATGATAGGAATTGGATATAGCCCGAGCCAAAATCCAAAAGTAGGACAAACGTGCGAGTTTGGAAAAGATTCAGGTAGTAACTTCTTCTTGCATATCTTATGTGATTATTTATATGTTTAAAGTCATTCTCTGTAACATGAGCTAGTGCCCTAGACACATCAATTTGCCAAGTTGTGGTCAGGGACCCAACAGGGGCGCTAAGTCGACTAAGGGCAAACATGTAGTTTGACCTTAGGCAAGTGTACACATATTGTTTGATCATCTTACATGACATGACATTGCATATCCATTTTCACATTCTATATGTTTGTAAGCATGTTACTACTGAGATTCCCTCGAATCTCATTCTTTTTCCAAAATACAAAACCTTACAGCTGAAGCAAGTGGCTCGAAAGGCAAGACGGTGGCTCCTAGTGATTAGGGACCCGGAGCTCTCTGTTGCTGCAAATGTTTATTTATGCTTACACTTTTTGCTGCTTAGGAACGCTTTGTACCTTTGTGTATATTTTCAAACCCTACGGGGATTCTCCTGTAATGTAAACTTGTACTTAATATCAGTATTATTTCCGCTGTTTCTGTATGCCTTGTGAACTTTATGCTTGTTACTCTGTGAATATCGAAATGTTAAGGGGTTTGACACACGCCATGTAGGCAATAAAAAATAATCGCAATTTCAAGTACATATACGAATATGTTGATGACTAAGTGTTTGTTGCACGAAACTACACAAGTTTAAGAAAAAGTTGGCCCTTCATTAAAAAAATCATGAATGAGAAGAAGGGAAACAATATCAACAATAAAAATTGAGAACTCTACAGGGCATGATAGATTAGGGATTGTTATGAGAGTGACTTCATTATAGAAGGTGTGAAGATTGTTGTATCTTTGTAAATTTTCAAATATCTCATAGGATATTCGCATAAGAAAATGTGGGGATGAACTTTCAAAGTTGAATTGGTTTGTAGTGGATAAAGCAAATTGATTTGACCCATCAAATAGGGAACCATTTGAGAGAGCCTCACTCATGGCTCTAATTTTATGGCCACCTTATCATTGTTTTGATACTTCATGCATGATAATTAATTTGTTTATCTTTATGTCAAAGCCATGACATTAATTAGTAGGCTAAAATTCATTAACAGGACCAAATTAGGATAAAGTTCATTCATAGAAATAAATTGTTAATGCGATCGATGTGATCGTACTCAATCCTCATGTATTGTTTTTCCAACATGACTGTATTATTATCAATTATTCGGAAAAGTTCATATAATTTAACTAGTTTTTGCTTTTTACATCTAAGCCTAACATGACTTAAAAGAATTGATGAAGAGTATTGATCAAAGGTCGTCATTCGTATATTTGTAATTTATTTAAATATGACAACTGGAATTATGAATGAAGTTGACAAACAATTATATATGGAATGACCATAATTATTTCTAAATTGAATATGAGAAACAATAAAGAACCATATGAGGTGATACTTGGAATAGGAATTTGTGGACATAATTCAAGTGAAAAAGTCATTAAGATAAAAATACAAAATTCCAATATGGGGGAACTCTTTTTTCCCATCAAGTGAAAAGGATCTTTGTGAGACTTTTCAAAAATGTGGAATTTTTTTAGCATAAAAACGATTTTGTTGTCTATTTTGTTTAATTGAAATCAACCATCCAATGAAGAATTGTTTTGTGGAGAACAATGACTGAAGAAAAGATAAATAGACAATAAACCCATTATTCTTTATGAGACCATTGAGTATGCCGGATTTTTTAATGGAAAAAACAAATACTCTCATGTCTTTAATATAAGATATATTTAGAGAGTTGATCTTGATCCTAAATATAATACATAACTTTTTTATTTGTCAATGTTTTCTTAATTTACCCCTATTATTGCTCCATCAACCACAATCAAATATGAGAGAATGACGGAATTAAGGAAAATGATTAAGGTATTTTAGAAAATATATGTAATATCAATTAACTCAACTAACTTCCTTAATCTAATCAAATTATGTAAATATGCTTTATGTATTAACTACCAAAGAGAGTATTTTGTTAATTTAATTTGAAATTTACTCTTAAAAGGAAAAATATTTAGTGAAAAAGTATGTGATTACTTGGTTATATCTTTAAATAGGACTCTTTGAGTTCTACCTCTCCAACTATGGTCCGTGCATTAAAGCTTGCTTCCACTAAAAAATCTCAATTTTTAAGACTCGGCCCTAAAAAAATACGGGCTTCTTCGGGCAACCAGATGAATCCAACTTATATTCCTGAATCTACTTTTAAACTTTCATTCACAAGATCATGGGTTTAAATTCCATTATCAATATAATGAAAAAGTTGGTGAATTATTTTTAAACTCTTTTTGAATCCATAAGCAAATGCTTGACCCTAAAGAGCCCCTAATCCTAGGACTATAGTACTCAATCACCTAATTTTTTTTAAAAAAAATTCTAAAAGCAATTGCTTTTTATAAGGATGTACCCATAATATATAAATTGGAATTAATTTAATAGACTGCATGATAATTTCTTATTAGTATAATTGTTTATTATTATTATTATTTTGGTGCTTTATTTTGATTACTGTAAGCTTTTGATGCATCGCCTGTTAGTCTCCTGTGCTTTATTTTCCTTAAGTCTGCAACGCAAAAGTTGCGTCAATGACCCCACCCTGAGAACCATATCTTGACGTTGTAATTTACATTCATCACTTCAGGCCACATATGTAATTTTAATTAGCGCAAGCTTTTCCTGCATTGACTTATTATTGTCTTCATCAATTGTTTTCTTCAAGTCCACAACGCACGCAAAGGTAATATCTATGAACCCACCATGTTGTCCAGTCATATTAGTCAATTTAAGCTCAAACATTAACTTTTCCCTCCAAATTCCCCCAATTTTGGAGGGGAGGGTTAGGAGGGGAGGGGAGGGAGAATTTTAGAAAATTTTTCCCCCCCTCCTAAAATTTTTAGTTATCCAAACAAGGGGAGGGGAGCAAAATCCCCTCATTTCCCTCCCCTCCCCTCCCCTCCCCTCATACCAAACACACCCTTATTATTGTCTTCATCAATTGTTTTCTTCAAGTCCACAACGCAAAGGTAATATCTATGAACCCACCCTGTTATCCAATCATGAAGGAGAAATAAAAACCAGTTATCTTATGGATAGTGGATGGAATGGCTTTGACGCGTCTAAACTATATCTAAGCCATCTATGGAATGCATTCCAAAAATTATACTAGTATATATTATCTGAACATTATATTTTATTTAATATGAAAATCATGCCAATAAAGAAAATTATTCTTTCATCTTTCATTTCACCATTTTAGATATGTTTTTTTTTAAAAAAAATAATAATTCAAACCGCTTTTTTATTTTATTTTGTTTCCAAAACTTGTTCTTAAAAATTACTCTACATAATTGTTCTAATATAACATTAAAATAGGGAATAGAATCTAACAAGCCCATTGTTTTCTTGAAGTAAATTTAAATTGAAAGTAGGCATATGCATCAAGGACAAGAGACAAGAGTATTTAGTGAACAAAAAAATCCGGGGAAAAAACTAGCATGCACCCACTTTGAAGTAATCTTTACCAAAAAAAAAAAAATCTGGGGTCACAAATTTAAGAGCAAAGTTGAAAAATGCTCAAGACAGAAATTACGTTAAATATGATCGTTCCAATCCATTTATTCATTAGAAAAGTCCACAAGACGTAGAAACTATAAAGTCCATTTATCCTTATGGATATTCTTCAACTAGTTTCTTGGTTTAGATCAGTGAGTTTTGTTCATGTATAAAGCCAAGTATTGTGTGGAGATAATTTTTTTTTTTTTTACATATGCTTAACATAATACTAAATTATTTGTTCAAATTTTTATTGTTTTGCTTCCTTTCCAGAAATGAGTGCTTCTGGACTTAATGTATCAGTTCTTCAAATTAAAGCTTTTTATGAGTATGGCTTTGTTTGAATATGAGGAACATTAATATTGCTCTGTGTCTAGTTCCTTTCGTGGCCCTGTTGTTGTTGAAATCACTAAGCTAGGGGTGGCAGCCAGTCACTGACGAAATGGCTTTGAAAAAAAAAACAAAGAAAAAAAAGAGAGAGGGAATTTGAAAAAAATTATGGGTAATGTGATAAAATACTCCACATTTACAAATTTTAAATTGGGTCAATGGCTCAATTAAGGATTTGTTAAATTTACAAACTAGATTTATAATTTTTCTATTTCAAGTGGCTTTAAATGAATACTCCTTAAGTAGATTAGTCCTAAACGCTAACAAGATTTTTGTGCTCGAAGTGCTCGATCCTTGTGACAGAATACTCCTCAAGTACATTTGTACCTTAAACCTAAAAATAATATACACATTTATACAGACAAATAAGTCCTATTATAAAATTCTTATATCATAGAATCATATATAGCGTTGATATATCTAATACTACCCCACTTTAAACTACAAAGTGGATATATTAAGCACACGATAGGTAGAATATGCGGATGACTTTTAAAGTGGGATGTATTAGTTGTAGACAAAGCAAATTGACTTGAGCTATCAAATAGGGACCATTCTGATCAGAGGCGCTGCAATGGATGGTTTAAAAATTAAAAATATTGACTTGCTTTTCTTTTCTTCAAGGCTTCTATTTCTCTTGCGTTTTGTTATTATGTGATTCTCTGCTTCTCCTCCTTCTCTTTTCGCTCCCCCTCAAAGTTATTTTCTCCAAATTGCAACAAAATAAAATGGAGTTTGAGATTTCAAGCTCTAAACTTTTCTATCTTTTCGCATTTGGGTGCTTCACTTTGAATGTTTTCTCATACTATAGATCAAATGCTCAACTCATACCAAAAGATGAAGGTTCTTACTTCTTAGTATATATTATTTTATTTAGATTTATGAACTCTTCCATTTCCTTCATTTTCTTTCCAAGAACTGACCTAAGTAAACAGAATCAAATGTATGTTTTTTTTTTTTTAAAAAAATCTGCCAACAAGATTCCAAAGGTTGAAAGCTATAATGATTTAGTTTTATTCGTTTATTTGTTACTTATTTACCGTGAATGATCTCTCTTTTTTAAAAGAAAAAAAAACTGATTTTAGTTTGATGCATACAGTGAAAGTTTTAGAAATAATATCATCGAAGATAGAGAACTTAAATTGGAATGTGACCCCACGTTCTTGTATCAATGGAGGCTTCAAAAATGAGACCATCAATGAAAAGAAGAACTTCATACGGAATGCAACATGCAATTGCAGTTTCTCAAGTGGAAAAGTTTGTCATGTTACAAATATGTAAGTACAACGTGACTGCTTTCAATTTGGATCCAGATCAAGCTCCAATTTGAATTAAGTTGTGTTTAATTAGGTCCAAATAAAGTGAAAACGTTTTCTTCTTCTTTATTATTATTTTTTTGTTCCTTTCTATACTCAAAACCAGTTGATTTGACCTTGGGATATATTTCTATAATATTCATAATATAATAAGGTCTTGCAACATCACAATAAAACTAATATTCAAATACATGTTAGTGCTTAGTATATAGTTTTGTGATTTTATTTTATTTTATTTTTTTTATGACAGCATTATGAGTGGTCTCAATCTGTCTGGATTTTTACCAAGTGAATTTGGGAACCTAACCCATCTACAACGACTGTAAGTAATGAAATTTTTTAGTTTCATTATTGGATATATATATATATATATATATATATATATATATAATAGCCTTGATGTGAATATATATGTGTATGCCTGGTTTTTTTTTTTTTGACCTGGATGTATATATATGCCTGATTGAAATGTCGGAATTTGTGATTTGAAATGTAATTTTTATATGTCATAGTGAGTTGCTCGAAACTGTCTAAATGGACCGATCCCAAGGAGCTTTGCTAGACTCCCTCTTGTTAAATTGTAAGTGTTAGAAAAAAAAATTGTGAATATGGTTATTATTTTCTTCTATAAAAACTCAAACTGTTTGACCATATGCAATATTATTCATACCTTAAACTTATGTTTTAGAGACCTTATGGGTAACCCAATCAGCGGTCCAATTCCAAAGGAAATTGCTGAAATTACATCTTTGGAGGAGTTGTAAGTGTGAATCATTAATTACATTTTGAGTTTATAAAACTTGTTATTTTTTTTTTGAGAAATAGTTTTATGGTTTTGCTGCTTTAATTTCTCTGTAGGGTGTTGAGGGATACTCTGTTAGAAGGAACTCTTCCTTCTAGTCTTGGAAAATTGAAGCAGCTACGCATATTGTAAGAATATTGTTTTATGTACAGATGGTTTTTCTTTTATCTTTGTAAAATTTGTGAGAACTAAATTAGTCTTGGTTATAGAAAATTTTTCATATTTCTTTGGGAAAATTCTTCAAAAAGAAAGTTGAATTATTCAAAATGTAAATTGAATCATTAAATTCAATAAATTCTAAACCAGATCATATATTTTAAAATAAAATTTTAGAATTTAATAGTTTTACCTTGCTACCCTCACCCGTTCATCTCTATTGTTTTAATTTTCTTACAAAAATATAGACTCATTAATTACTTTCTTTCTCCTCTGCAACATGTAAGACCCCGTCTTATTAGTGAGATATGCTCAGAGTAGCATTAGCGTAGCACAGTGGGCACATAGAAATAGCATAAATATATTGAAACAATATTGCTTGATTACATATATAATTCCCCATAGGGGTGTACCATATAATACATACCTTAACAAATATAAATAAAGGTCTTCAGATAACCAACGCCTCCTCTTCTATTGGCCCGGAACCTTCTGTCACCAGTAATTACGGTTATGCACTTTGAGCCGCTGCCTGCTGCTGGAAACTTTATACATTTATGGAAAGGGTGAGATTCGGGGGAATCTCAGTAGTAACATGCTTTCAAACATATAGAATGCGAAAATAGATATGATATGCCATGTCATGTAAGATGATCGAAACTATGTGTACACTTGCCCAAGGCCAAACTATATGTCTGCACCTTGGTCTACTTGGCACCCTTATTGGGTCCCTGACCACAACATGGCAAATTGGTGTGTCAAAGACACTAGCTCATGTTACAGTGAATGACATATACAACATTTAGTAATCACATAGTATATGTAGGAAGAAGTTACTACCTGGAATGCGCCATTTCCTTGCCTGTCAATCGGTCCAGCTCCGTCTTTGGCTCGGACTATCGGTATATTCTAAAATTACAAATATATTATATATGAGTTATTATTTATCCATAACTCATTATAAACTCATGGTGTTGGTTATCTTGACTCAAAACTACAAAATTACAAAAATACCCCTGAGAACCCGGTCCACGCCCTTCGTACCCGGTCAAATTGTACTATTCTAAAAATCATGCCCCGGGCTAATCCTACACAATTTTATGTATAGAATCCATTTTTAACCTCAGATTAGTCAAAACCAGGCCCAAATTACGAAATTACCCTTGGAGTTCATTCCAATTAAATTTGGCCAATTTCTTACTTAAATTCGCATGGTACTCAATCTACCAGCATTTTTGACCAAACTTTGAAAAATCATAATTAATTCTATAGAACTCCAATTGAGGTGGTTCAAAGCTCTATTTGAATCCCTTTAAGTGTAGTTTTATATAAAAATACTCGATTTTAAACGCCACCACTACAACATTCCCAGAATATTTCCATACACCAACGGTTTCAGATGTTCTTCCAGAAAACAGGGCATATCTTTAATAGTTCATATCTCATAGCATACTTGTCCAATTAACCATTATGACCTATCAAATTAAAGGTATTTGTCTCTATTTTTAGACTGAAAATTTTCATGGTCATTGGATAACATTTGATTACTCAAAAACTCATCACCATAACACTGCCTCCAGAAAACGGAATACACAGCATTTACCCTTTAACTTCTAAAACTTCTAAATTCATGTACAAGTATCCAAAATTCATGAATACTTGTATACCCACACAATTTTTCCTCCTAAAGCTAATGGAAGCATCAAAATCATCAAATTCTTATTCCTTCTCCACGTCAAAACAGGGCAGAAAATCAGACTCTTAGGTGCAATATGTTGTTTTCTTGTTTTCTTTGGCTTAATCTCTTCCTTTCTACTTCTAGTCAAGTGATTAGCTATTTAAACACTCATTGGACATCATTTAGCCATTAAAAATACCAATTTAAACCAGCCATGAACAGTACCCCACTTCCAATTTACTCATCCAAACAACAAATCAATCGGTTAAAAAGGAAGCTTACGCTTACCTCTACCCGTTTCCACAAACGGTTTGGAATTCCGGCAACACCCCGGTAAGGGAGACAGCACCAAATACCTCCAAATTAAAATCCGAAACCGTAGGAATGAAGATCTCGATGAGTAGAGGAAGTTTCCTGAAGGGTACTTTGAGAGAGGATGCCGTTTTGGCAGTGTTTCAGAGGAAAGAATTTTCTCTCTCCTCACCCTCCATTTCTCCGATCTGTTTCTCTCTCTCTTCCAGTGATTTCCTGCGTGAAATGGTCAAGAAGATGATGATTTAATGGATATATGAATCAGATATTTCATCTGCCACGTGTCACCCTCTGATTCGCCCAAAAATTGAATTTTCGCATATAATACCAAATTCTGCAGAATTTTCATTAACTTTGAAAATTCATATCTAATTGTACAAATGTCCAATTGGAGTGATTCCAAAGGCTATGCGACCCTCAGTGAGTCTATTTTTAAGGGAAAATATAATATTTGGCCAATTGGAAACTCACTCTTCCCAGAATTTTAATCTTTGAATGCTGTCCCAGAAAATAATTAATTTCGCTGGGATAACTTCAAAAATTCATTTCTCTTTGTGTACAACTCCAAATGGCTTATATGACCTATCCAATTAAAGCTGGATAAGTCTACTTTAATTATGGAAAGTTTCATGATTTTTGGAAATCATTTGCCCATTGAAAAATGTCACACAATCATGACTGCCACGTAGAGAAACACACTGGAGGCAAATTTCATTTGGGTTCCCAACATAGTCTTGTTGTGTGACCACTCATTGTCTTGTTTTGTCACTTATTGTGCTCTTTAATGCACCATTTTATTTCCCTTTGATGCCACCAAAGGTGTTAAGAATTGTAAGGATTAAAATTGTGCCTTGCTGGGACACTTGCTAAACTGGAGCTTAGCAGTCCACTTATTGTAGGCTTATTTTCAATTCTCTTGTCCTAAAATTTGGGGTGTTACATTTCTCCCCCTGTCAATAAAATTTCGTCCTCGAAATTTGGATATCCAATCATGTTGATTATCCTCGGTGACATGTTAGCTCTGTTGTACCCTGTTTAACATATCAAAACCCTGTTTAACATAACACAGAGTACTTGTTAGGCCTTACTGCCTAGGGACAATGCCCCATGCAATCATGCAGATCAGGTCTTATTGCCTTTGTTTTTTTTATTTGACATATCGTTGATTGCTTAACAATTCGCTAGCTTGTAGATATACTAATTCAACAGGTCTTACAATCAGTGGACACTCAGTCCGCTAGTAACTCTATACCTCAATGCCTTGTCGGAACATCACCCGGTGTAGTTAGCCATACGGCTTAAATCATTCCACTCTCGTTGCATTAAATATTCTGGTCTTACTGCCCTGTACAAACATGTACACTAGGTCTTATTGCCAATTTGACTGCTTGTAGACCTGACTGTTTGTCTGCTATTAAGTTTACATGTTTGTTCGGTGTTCAGGATCAAATGATTATTTAACCCTTATTGACCATATTGCATACACTTCTTGGGATCAAATTACTATTTGACCCTTGTTGCTCATATTGTGTGCAATATTTCGGAACAGGCATCAACCTATCCATACTTGCCTCATATTCTCAAATCAACATCAATTGTTGTTAGCTCTACAACATGAGTGAGGAAATTAGCTTTGTGATGCTACAACTGTTGTGATGCATATGCCACTACTTGGCTCTGTTGTATCAAATTGCATCCCAATCCATACTTGTTCACATTTATATAGACCACAAAGATCATCGGTGGATCTGGGATTGTTAATATCATATTGTTAAGAGGAATTCGCCACCATCACACCTTACTGCTCTAAGACTCATCTCAATCTCTGTTCACATGTGTCACCACAACTATACAGATCGTGTGACTGTAGACTACATAGGTGGTGTCACTATATACCACATTGGTCATATTGTTGCAAACCATACAGGTTTACATGGGTAATATCACTGTACATCATGTAGGATGTAACATTATTGGACACACCGCCTCAGCCGCATGTTTTATGCCCTGCCTCACGACGGTGACAACCAAGAGCTCAGGATCGTCCCAGACGCCCAAGGCACATGGTCATGTCGGGGTAAAAGCCCTCGATCATGAGGTTGAATAACATGCTCTGATGGGCTGCCTCATTGCTAACCACCACACAGGTGTCTCATCGCGACCACACAGGTAATACTGCACACCACGTATGTTGTGTCATTGCTGACCTTACCGGTTAAATCACTGTATGCCACACAGGCTACTTTATTGTAGACCATACAGGTCTTATTGTGATTTGGGATAATCACACTGGTGCGATAACAACCTCTCTTGCAACTCACTAGAATTGCGCATAGATTTGCTATGCTTCTGCTGTGCCAATCTGATGTGTTATTTCCTCATGAGAGCTAACAATGTCAAAATAGTCTAATAGGAGTTCCATAGAAACCTCCCATAACATCTGACTGAACCCAACTAGCCATTATCAAACAAACACAAGATAGGTGGGGCTATATTAACTGCTCGTACTTATCTTACTACCTTAACATCACATAAATCGATAATCACTTTCCTCAATTGTACCCAATAGGTATCGTAAAACAATCAAGATCAATCGTGCCTACTCAATAGGCTTGCTAAAAACAATCACGATCAATTGCACCTATCCAATAGGCATACTAAAATAATCAAGATCAACTGTGCATATTCTAACCATCATGGTATTTGGGTAATATCCTCAAAACATTACTGAAGGTTCAACATCATTTGTAAGGTTCAAATTCTTTATAGAATAGAACCATAGTGCAACCTTAATTGCACTGTGATCCAAGCACTATTTCAGCCTAGATCTTATTTTAAGCTTATCCTCAACCTTCAGTATCATCAAATCAGGTCCTCTAGGTTAGATATATGACATAATCACTACACATCATGTATCACCGCATAGCATGCCTACATACCGTTAACCCTACAGGATAATTAAGAATCATTGCTTAGCACAAAGAACCCTCAAAATAATTTCTAAGCCTCGAGTTTTCAAAACCTCATTAAATAAACTTTTCTGAGCAGTACTTACTGCAACAGAAATGGTTCAGATTAAATATCAATGCTTATTTCATCATCTCTTTGCCTCTAATCATTCTTTGTGTCATTTAGGAACTTCTAATCATGGTTTAAACCTTTAATCAAAAGGTTTTAACTTTCCTCATAACTTGAGGGTATTTTGGTCATTTTACACTATGTTTGGTATACAAACACTCTTGTAATAACATATAATTGGAGTTTATAGTAGCCAGGGAAAACCTGTAACTATATACAACCTCTAGACTGCTGAACAACATGCTTTTGCTCCTTTGCATTACATAACATATCATGTTTATGTAACTTCCCAGGGGGTCACCCATCCTGAGATTTTCCTGGGTTAAGCACGCTTAACTTTTGTGTACTCGTACGAAAATGTAGATACCGGCTCGAACTGCTTCCAGCCACCGGTACCCCATGCTTGCCCTCGTCTCAAAACTCGTGCCCACTGTCTCCAGGCATCAAAATATTGTGCATAGATTGCATATCAGTGCCGGTACATGCACGATGACACGTACCCTGCGATTTGCTCCCTAAAGTCCATAAAATTGTCTGTTGACCCTGCTCAGTTATCTTGTTCTTCTTCTAACCTAAACCACTATATTTGGGTAGAAGTGCAGTGTTGTTCGAATCCCAATGTCATCCGGGTCTCTAAATCCAGAAGACCTTGCTCACACTATACTGGGATCAGATCGTCTGAGTATATTGTATGCTGGTCTATGGGGTTGTTATGCTTTCAGACTGCTCGCAGATATATATACCTCGGACATCCTCCCATAGTTCCTAATTCATCATTGGTCATGCTTCACGTATATCGTTCCAGCACTAGAATTAGTAACGGAATTCAGATCCGCTTCCTCGGGTCTGTTTGACATTGTCTTCTCTATTTATAGCTTATCAGTGTCACCAGTGAGAGATGACTCACAGGTGATACCAATCTATGGTATAGCCAATACACTGGCCTTGGTTGTACCCGCTTCCTCGGGTTCTACAACGTCCTAATACCACCCTCGGACCGCGATTACGATACTAGCTGCCCTCTGGGTACTCACTGTTTCTCCAGGGATTGTCTATTCCTTTCAGGGGATTAATTGTACACCAGCCGAAGTAATTCACTTCGTTGTTCCCATCTCTATATAATCAAGCATATAAGTATACTATTCTAGTGCCCAAACCACTCGCAGTATGGCCAGAACCACTGCTCTGATACCAAAAATGTAAAACCCCGTCTTATTAGTGAGATATGCTCAGAGTAGCATTAGCGTAGCACAGTGGGCACATAGAAATAGCATAAATATATTGAAACAATATTGCTTGATTACATATATAATTCCCCATAGGGGTGTACCATATAATACAGACCTTAACAAATATAAATAAAGGTCTTCAGATAACCAACGCCTCCTCTTCTATTGGCCCGGAACCTTCTGTCACCAGTAATTACGGTTATGCACTTTGAGCCGCTGCCTGCTGCTGGAAACTTTATACATTTATGGAAAGGGTGAGATTCGGGGGAATCTCAGTAGTAACATGCTTTCAAACATATAGAATGCGAAAATAGATATGATATGCCATGTCATGTAAGATGATCGAAACTATGTGTACACTTGCCCAAGGCCAAACTATATGTCTGCACCTTGGTCTACTTGGCACCCTTATTGGGTCCCTGACCACAACATGGCAAATTGGTGTGTCAAAGACACTAGCTCATGTTACAGTGAATGACATATACAACATTTAGTAATCACATAGTATATGTAGGAAGAAGTTACTACCTGGAATGCGCCATTTCCTTGCCTGTCAATCGGTCCAGCTCCGTCTTTGGCTCGGACTATCGGTATATTCTAAAATTACAAATATATTATATATGAGTTATTATTTATCCATAACTCATTATAAACTCATGGTGTTGGTTATCTTGACTCAAAACTACAAAATTACAAAAATACCCCTGAGAACCCGGTCCACGCCCTTCGTACCCGGTCAAATTGTACTATTCTAAAAATCATGCCCCGGGCTAATCCTACACAATTTTATGTATAGAATCCATTTTTAACCTCAGATTAGTCAAAACCAGGCCCAAATTACGAAATTACCCTTGGAGTTCATTCCAATTAAATTTGGCCAATTTCTTACTTAAATTCGCATGGTACTCAATCTACCAGCATTTTTGACCAAACTTTGAAAAATCATAATTAATTCTATAGAACTCCAATTGAGGTGGTTCAAAGCTCTATTTGAATCCCTTTAAGTGTAGTTTTATATAAAAATACTCGATTTTAAACGCCACCACTACAACATTCCCAGAATATTTCCATACACCAACGGTTTCAGATGTTCTTCCAGAAAACAGGGCATATCTTTAATAGTTCATATCTCATAGCATACTTGTCCAATTAACCATTATGACCTATCAAATTAAAGGTATTTGTCTCTATTTTTAGACTGAAAATTTTCATGGTCATTGGATAACATTTGATTACTCAAAAACTCATCACCATAACACTGCCTCCAGAAAACGGAATACACAGCATTTACCCTTTAACTTCTAAAACTTCTAAATTCATGTACAAGTATCCAAAATTCATGAATACTTGTATACCCACACAATTTTTCCTCCTAAAGCTAATGGAAGCATCAAAATCATCAAATTCTTATTCCTTCTCCACGTCAAAACAGGGCAGAAAATCAGACTCTTAGGTGCAATATGTTGTTTTCTTGTTTTCTTTGGCTTAATCTCTTCCTTTCTACTTCTAGTCAAGTGATTAGCTATTTAAACACTCATTGGACATCATTTAGCCATTAAAAATACCAATTTAAACCAGCCATGAACAGTACCCCACTTCCAATTTACTCATCCAAACAACAAATCAATCGGTTAAAAAGGAAGCTTACGCTTACCTCTACCCGTTTCCACAAACGGTTTGGAATTCCGGCAACACCCCGGTAAGGGAGACAGCACCAAATACCTCCAAATTAAAATCCGAAACCGTAGGAATGAAGATCTCGATGAGTAGAGGAAGTTTCCTGAAGGGTACTTTGAGAGAGGATGCCGTTTTGGCAGTGTTTCAGAGGAAAGAATTTTCTCTCTCCTCACCCTCCATTTCTCCGATCTGTTTCTCTCTCTCTTCCAGTGATTTCCTGCGTGAAATGGTCAAGAAGATGATGATTTAATGGATATATGAATCAGATATTTCATCTGCCACGTGTCACCCTCTGATTCGCCCAAAAATTGAATTTTCGCATATAATACCAAATTCTGCAGAATTTTCATTAACTTTGAAAATTCATATCTAATTGTACAAATGTCCAATTGGAGTGATTCCAAAGGCTATGCGACCCTCAGTGAGTCTATTTTTAAGGGAAAATATAATATTTGGCCAATTGGAAACTCACTCTTCCCAGAATTTTAATCTTTGAATGCTGTCCCAGAAAATAATTAATTTCGCTGGGATAACTTCAAAAATTCATTTCTCTTTGTGTACAACTCCAAATGGCTTATATGACCTATCCAATTAAAGCTGGATAAGTCTACTTTAATTATGGAAAGTTTCATGATTTTTGGAAATCATTTGCCCATTGAAAAATGTCACACAATCATGACTGCCACGTAGAGAAACACACTGGAGGCAAATTTCATTTGGGTTCCCAACATAGTCTTGTTGTGTGACCACTCATTGTCTTGTTTTGTCACTTATTGTGCTCTTTAATGCACCATTTTATTTCCCTTTGATGCCACCAAAGGTGTTAAGAATTGTAAGGATTAAAATTGTGCCTTGCTGGGACACTTGCTAAACTGGAGCTTAGCAGTCCACTTATTGTAGGCTTATTTTCAATTCTCTTGTCCTAAAATTTGGGGTGTTACACAACATTTTTCCAAAAGCTCCCCCTTTCAGCCCCCAATGGGCAATCTCCACTAAGTCCCTGTACAAACAACCTCTCACTCTTTGAGGTGGATCATCAAATGCATATGCTATACTTATATTTTACTCCTGACATATTTAAATGTTGGTACGATTATTTTTGTTCCTTGCGAAATGTTATGCAGCATACACAACTTGAGCTGATTAAGAAAATAATATTTTTTATTGCTTGATATGAATATATCCATATTGCTTTTTAAAAATATTCGTTTAGCATTGCCCTTTGATCAGAACCCTTGTCGGTGATATGTATTTTACACGTGTTGGGGGGGGGATGGAAGAAGCTAAGTGGCTAGAGAGAATTTTTGAATGTGTTGTAGAGTAGAGAAAGTGATTAATTAGTCTGTATTTTTGTAAAAAAAAAAAAGTTGCCATTTATTTTTTGAAAACAAAAATAAAAATAATAGAGATGGATGAGTGAGGTTACACATATAACAATTTATTATTCAAGTTAGAATCAAATGAGGGATGGTAAAGTAAAATTATTGAATTCTAAAATTCTATTTTAGACATATAATCTGATTTAAAATTTGCTGAATTAAATGACCCAATTTAAAATTTAAATTATTCAATTGTCTTTTTTAAAGATTATTTCTATTTCTTTTTAGATGTGTTTTCTATTTGTGAGAATTTGAAATTTACAGGATTCTTGCTGGAAATAACTTCTCAGGGACGATACCCGAAAGTTTTGGCAATTTGAAAAAACGACAACATTTGTGAGTGGCATAATAGTCATTCCATTCGGTTTAATATTGTGTTGATCTCTTTTTTATTCTTAAATCTCTCTACTGATTCTTTTTGTAGCCTCTTACAGGGGACCTATATGTCAGGAAAATTACCCAATTTTATTGGGAACTGGACCCAACTTCAAGTACTGTGAGTCCAATCTACTCTCCATAATAAATCTTTCCTTTTGAATAATATACTGCGCACTTTAATGGAATTTCATGAAAAATTCGCGTAATACTGTCAAGGGGGCAAAAACAACCATATATGGTATATATAAAAAAGCAAATTTTCTTTTTCACGTGGGACATTTTTCACCTTTCAGGTGATTTTCTATCACAGAATAATACAATTTTTTCCAATAATACATCCTATAGGAATAGGAGCATTGAACTAGTTAAATGCTCAATTGTGGTGGGAGAAATTAAAAAAATATCTGAGTGGAAGCGATTAATGGAGTGAAAATAATAAATAAAATTGAACTGAGATATTATATATATTATACCAGGTTAATAAAAAAATAAATAATTTTTATTCTAGCAATTAAATTAACCCAAACAAAAAAAGGCCAAATGAATTGAGCTTTTCGAAGTATTTATTTTAATTTATTCTTTAAATTACCGTTTTAATTTGACTACTTTTCTGCGCAGGGTTATGATGGGAACATCCATGGAAGGCCCAATTCCTACAAGCATATCTCAGTTAACAAATTTACAACGATTGTGAGTACATATTCCTTCTGGAATTCGTCTACATACTGTTCCATGGCTATGGATTTAAATTTAAATTATTGATTATTCCTTTTTCGTTATTTTCTATTTCAGGTATATATCTAATTTAAATGGACCAACAACAATGAGATTTCCTAATCTAGAGAATTTGACATCCTTGGAAAGGATGTAAGTTATGTTAAAAATGAGGTGTACATATATTCATCACGAACTAGATATTCTCTTTTGTCATTAATATAAGAGCTAATTGATTAATTTGGAGAGATTAAAAAAATTAATAAATTATAACATATGTTACATGATCTAAAATACTTATAAATATGTATTATCAAAGGCAAATTATTTTGAAAAAAATCAATAAATATAAATACTTTAAAGTAATTTATTTAGTTTTTTTAATTTTTCTAAGTTAGCCAATTGGCTCTTATATTAAGGACCGGAAGTAGTATTTTCAATCAAGTTTCTTGTTTTAATACCCCCCCCCCAAAATAAAAATAAAATAAAATAAATAACATGATCCCTTTTGCTTTCAGATGGTTGATAAATTGCTCCATCCATGATTACATTCCAAGTTACATCGGTAAAATGGAAAACTTATCTCTTCTGTAAGTGCTCCATCCTCATATATTGTCAATCCAGAATCCTCTAAACAATATCGTCAGTTTAACTTTAATTGACAACCTAATTCTTAATTTAGAAAGAATTACTTATACCATTGACTACATAATACAAGTACTATTATTTCTCAATATTCTTCAGTTATTTTTTAGTTAAGATGTAAAAATACCTATGAGTTTTTACATTCAAATGTGTCCAACACTATATATTTTTTAGAGGTGAAAAAGTACCCATGAACATTTAAAATGAGAATAAAAGTGTCACAACCGTTAAAAAGATCTTAGTATTTTTGTGGTGGGTCCATGCTATTTTTGCATATGGATTTATATCTAACGATCTTAGTATTTTTCTTCTATCTTAAAATTTGAGTATTTTTGTACCTTCATAAAACATTATATAGTACACTTTTGATAAAAGTTTATTGATATTTTTGTATATTAACTCAATATTTTTATAAAGCAATATTTGTGTCATGTGTATTGATTGCAGAGATTTGAGCTTCAACAAGTTGATTGGTGAAATTCCAAACAATATAAGTGACTTGACCTCCCTAGAGTACATGTAAGGGAGCATTGTACACAAGTATATATAACTTAATTTCTTAGAACGTAATTACTCTTTTTTTTTTAATAGATCTTTATCAATCATGCATGCAGGTTTCTAACTGGAAATTCTCTGAGTGGAAAAATTCCCAGTGGATACTAGGAAACAAAGATAATTATTTGTTAGTACAATTTTTTAATTTTTTTTTTCTGATTACTATAGTTCAATGCCATTATTATTTGTAAGTAATTATAGCTTAAATCATATTGATGATTATGCACCAATTCAATCCATATTTTTTTTCAAAAATGAAATAATTCGATTCAAATATTTACAAAATCTTCTTTCCCTCTTTAATTGCTTTATCCATAAGCATTCAAAGTTTAAACCAATTATAAAAGAGTCCGACCAACCACCAAAAATTTCCGTAATACAAAAAATTATAGAACAAGGGAAAAGACTTGCATGTATTGATTTGGCACTACTTTCTCTTCCAGTGACCTGTCTTACAACAATTTTTCAGAGACTTCTGCGATTACTTGTCAATTCAATAATATGTAAGCTCGTTTCCCACCAACAAAAAGACAACTTTTTTTCTTTTTCTTAAAGGCACTATGCAGCAACTTTAAGCCCTTTTTTTTTGTTACACAGAAATTTGGGTTCGAGCCTGTCATCTTCTGCAAACACCTCGTAAGATTATGCTAATAGATGTCGTGTTTCAATTATATTCTTCTAAACCCTAATTTTGATTCATTTGTTATAACTTTTATTCATCTTGCAGGCGCACTTGCTTGAAAAGGGGCCTTCCTTGTGCAGGAAAACCCAAGTGTGAGTATTTAAACTTTGCACATCAATTTTTTTTTTTTTGCATGCAAGTTTGATAGTTTTTTATGACATTATATTATTTTAAATTGTATCTCATTTTAAACAAAAATAAATATAAACCATCATGAGTTTTAGCCGAACAATGCAAATCTTAGTCAACATAATGGTGAACTGACTAAGGGGTCAATGTCATGTGATAGAGCGAGCGCACACACACATATATATACTCCTTTAATCTTTAATATAACACAAATTTATGGAGTTGATATTGGTCTTAAATATAAGATACAGTTTTTATATTTATCAATATTTTCCTAATTTACCCCTATTGATGCTTCCTCAATAATAATCAAGAAAGAGAGGGAATTAAGGAATTAAGAAAAATGTTTATGGTGTTTTAGAAAATACATATTGTATTAACTAACTTGACTAACTTCCCTTATCTCATCAAATTAAATAAATATGTCTTATATTAAAGATAAAAAAAGTATTAATTAAGGAGGGAGACACTAATAGCCTGAGATTAAAAGCGGGACTGAACCTTCAACCTCCTACTTAGAGGCGAGCTCACGCTACAAGGGTTTTTTTGGCATGTGATGGTATATATTCTCACATGAGAAGATCATGATGTCATGAATTTGGTAAGTTAGAAATTGAATATGAGGGGAATAAATACGAAATCGACACAAATCCTGGAAGTATCTCATTCTTTTTCCTTAATGAAGATAAATGGGCTTATAGCAGCACTGGAATACCTTACGCCAGAAGAGATGATAATAATTACATAGCAACAAACATATATTCTCTCAACATTACAGGTCCAACATTCTACCAAACAGCTCGCTTTTCCTCTTCGTCTCTCAAGTACCATGGCCTCTGTATGATTAATGGAAATTACAACGTCAAGCTACACTTTGCTGAGATTATGCATTCTAATGACCAAACTTTCAGCAGCCTTGGAAGACGCATATTTGATGTTTCAATTCAAGTGAGTCTCTCTTTATTGAATCTGAATTATTTCTACTCAAGAGTGAGCAACTAGGGCTTGTTTTGTACGATGGGAGGGGAGAAACAATGAGCGTTTGAGTTAGATTTAAAAAAAATGAGAAAAATGGGATTAAAAGTTTTTAATTAATTTTTCTTATTATTTTATTAAAATTTTATAACCTTATTTCCTCAATTTTTCTAAATTCAACTCATAAAAACTTTCCCTCTCTCTCCTTCCCTCCAAATCCCTAGTGTCACTTATCAAGTGAGCTCGCTCACCTCAGTGCATAGTTATTTAATAATTGATTATAAAGATGAGCCATATTTGTCGTGAGATTTAAATGTTAATTGAATCTCATTGATCTCTCTCTCTCTCTCTCAAAATTATTCATAAAGGATTACGGCTAATATAATGATTCAACTCGCTTTCAACTGCTTTTGCTATGTACGTTAACAAAAGTTCTGAAGGCTGAAACTTTTGTATGTATATCTTGACAGGGTAGGAAATATTTGAGTGATTTCAACATCATGAAGGAAGCTGATGGCGTTGGTAAGGGCATAGTTAAAGACTTCAACGTTGAGGTGATTGACAACACTTTAGAGATTCATTTATACTGGACTGGTAAAGGAACTACCTCTGTTCCTGATTTTAATGTATATGGACCTCTTATATCTGCTATTTCAGTCACCCCAAGTAAGTCAAATATCATATTTATTGGTATAGAATCTTTCTAGTTTAAGCTAAGTGGACGACGATTTTAAGTTTAATATGAATTATAAGTGCCATTACTTTGTCCTGTAGACTTCAAAGTTCTTGGGAATTCTGCCGCAGCCATTGCCGGAATTGTGGCTGGATCATGCGTGTTCCTTATCATACTAATAATATTCGTCCTTCGAAAGATGGGTTTCGTAGGTGGCAAAGATTCAAAAGACAAACGTAAGATCAAAACCTAAAATAATAAAGCTTGTACATCTATTGATAATTAGGTATAACATAGTAAAAAGGCATGATTTTCATATGCCTAAAACTCCAATATGAAAGTTCATATGGATAAACAGTGATTTTTGCATATTCGTATTATTTCTTCTTTCTTGTAATTTCAATGTATTTTTCTTTTATTTATATAACTTCCTTTAAATGCAGAACTTTTAGATCTAAAAACTGGTTATTTCTCCTCAAAACAAATCAAAAGTGCTACTAACAACTTTGCCCCAGAAAACAAGATTGGTGAAGGAGGATTTGGATCAGTATACAAGGTAATATTTAATGTAACATATTTATATTTAAGCAATATTAAATAACTGAATGCACCTATAAAGATATTTAGGATGTATAGATTATGCTTAAGAATGGTTATTAAAATTGAGACTAAAGAATTGATTGAATTGTAGGGTGTACTATCAGATGGTGTTGTCATAGTTGTAAAGCAGCTTTCCTCAAAATCAAAGCAAGGGAATCGTGAATTTATTAATGAAGTTGGAATGATTTCTGCTTTGCAACACCCAAACCTTGTAAGGCTCTATGGCTGTTGCATCGAAGGAAACCAGTTGTTGCTGATATATGAATACATGCAGAACAACAGTCTTGCTAGTGCTCTTTTTGGTGAGGATTATTTGAATTCTTTACAATAAAAAATTACCATATATGGAATTATAAGGAAAGATAAAATTGATCGTGTATAAAAACAAATGAAATAGATTAATGTATGTATGTATTTTAATTGTGTATGTGTCTCTCTTTTAATTTACAATACTACTGTAGAAAATATAAAGTCTTGTGATAAATTATTTATCAACAACTTTTAGTTATACCTTTATCTTTTACAAGACAAAATTTAGATGTTGTGTTTTCGGCTTTTTTATTCAAACAAATACACTCACTTGAAACATCTTCTGCACATATTTAAATTTTATTGAAGGACTTGATGGCAAGATGTAAGAACTTTTCTTTAACTTGGTTCTATTTAAGTTAACATGTCATTGATACTAATGTTAGGCGGCCAAGGACGAAAGATACACTTAGATTGGCCTATCAGAATGAAGATATGTGTAGGAATAGCAAGAGGATTAGCTTATCTTCATGAGGAATCTAGGTTGAAAGTTGTGCATAGAGATATTAAGGCAACAAATGTCTTACTTAATAAGGATTTAAATGCCAAGATCTCAGACTTTGGCTTAGCCAAGCTTGATGAAGATGAGAATACACATATTAGCACAAGGATAGCAGGAACAATGTAAGTATTCTTCTATATCTTATCAATTCTCGAATTTGGTATAGTATTAATAGGTTTTTTTCTTCTTAGACTTGGTTTACACATTCTTATCTTGTGACTTAACTGCTAACATTATATATTCTTTTATTAGTGGTTACATGGCACCTGAATATGCAATGCGATGATATTTGACTGATAAAGCAGATATTTATAGCTTTGGTGTTGTTGCTTTAGAAATTGTAAGTGGAAAAAGCAATACGAGTTATAGGCCAAAAGAGGAGTTTGTTTATCTTCTTGATTGGGTTAGTTGTACTTCTTACACTTAGCATCATTGATATTTAATATATATTCTTCATAAACTAATAGTTTGATTGAATTTGTAACAAATACATACTTTGGTGTAATTGAAGGCCTATGTTCTTCAAGAACAAGGAAACCTCCTTGAGCTAGTAGATCCAAGTCTTGGTTCAAACTACTCCACAGAAGAAGCAATGAGAATGTTGGAGGTGGCGCTCCTATGCACTAACCCATCTCCAACTCTGAGACCATCTATGTCCTCTGTTGTTTGTATGCTTGAAGGAAAAATGCCGATCCAAGTGCCAGTAATCAAGGGTCAGGAGAGTGACCTACAGGTTGTGAGATTCAAGGCCTTTGAGACACAATCCTCTCAAGATAGCCATAGCCAAAGTTTTAGTTGTTCTACAAAATCACACCAAAGTGTGGACCAAATAGTTGAAGCAACGGATGGCCCATCATCACATGAAAACCATAGGCAAAACTTAGCTGCTTCTTCATTCTCGCATGAAAGTGTGGAGTAAATATTTGAAGCAATGGATGACTCAATGGTTTTATTCCTCTGTTTCTCTTCCATGTAATAAAGATTCCTCTTCATCTACCAGTAGCCTTCTTATGGGAAGTTTGCATGAAACTACAATCTTTCATAAAGGAGTAGATACTATTTCAAGTTGGAAGTGATAAGAATACACATGCAAAGTCAAGGAGAAATAACATAAAGTGTGAAGAAGATTTAACATACATGTGCTAATTGGTTCCTCTATTTTGCAGTTTAAATGTATTGTGTAATTAACTCAACACATCCATGTTTATATATAAATATATATAAAAATCTTTATTTTAATTAATCGGATTTCCCATCGCAAAATGCTAATTAATTAGTTGGTGGTGGTGGAGATTCCAGAGCAATAAGATTATTTGATAATATGTGTCAGTGTGTTTCTAAGTTGTGCGTGGATCACACTTTCCTTCTCTCCCCCCTTGTATTTCCTTTGTTGGTCATGTGAAGTGAGTAGTGTGATTGGAACAGAGTTACATGTCACTCGTTGAGTCATTTAGATCAAATGATTGTATCATAATCTGCAACTTTGAAAGTTATCATATATGAGTCCAAACCCAAGCCCATTGAAACATAGGTATAGGCACATTTGTCTTTTTCGAATGGCCCAAGCTCTCAATGATATAAAGTAGGGATGTCCATGGACCGGACTGGACCGGGTTGAGCCTCAACCCGAGGTCTATCTGGTCCCTATAGGACCTCGGGCTGGACTAGTCAGCCTGAGGTCCGATCTGGTCCAGCACCAGCCTGAGCTCGGGCTGGACCAGACCGGTCCATTGGACTGCCTGGACCAGTCCAGGCAGTCCAGGACCTATTTTAATTTTGTTCTCCCCCTTGTTTGGATTGATGCAGGGAGCTAGGGACCGTGGAAAAATGCATAATAATACCTATAATTAGGGAAAATATATCACAAAACATTAAAACCCATTCATAAATCCATAATAATCTCCAACAACATTGAACAAGAATAAAAAATAACATCATTCAAGTTACTTTAATACAATCAATAACAATCAATTAAACATATTAAATCTAACAAGTATAAAAAAATTATTTGAGTTTTGAAGATTAAAAAAAATTATACAAGATATTTTTTTTAAAAAAATCGGGTCAGACTGGACTAAACCGAAGGGTCTGAACCCTTGGTCCGATGTCCGGTCCGGCCCGATCAGTTTGGTCCGGTCCGGTCTGTTCAAAGTGTCTTGGACTAATTTTTGACCTTCCGGACCGGGTCGGACCAGACTACCCAGACCACCGGGTTTTTTTGACATCCCTAATATAAAGCCCCCTCACATATGTGTTGATTTCTCAAGGGATAAAGTCAATCAACATAGTTAGTAATTACCAACCGAAGTTGGGTCTAAACTCCTACAAAAGTATTGTTTCGTTATAACGTGGTAAACTAAGGCTTGAATCTCTACTAAGAGAGGTGCTTGCATTTAATACTACATGGCTTGAAACGGGCAGGGGGCGTCAGCTATGCCTTTTTAGCTGCACCCCTTGCTGCCCTCTAAATTTGGAGTTGTTCTCAAATGTTTTTTTTGTGTTTTTTTATCATTAGATTCTTCATAAAATATGTGACATTTTGATATCTTATGGGTAAAAAAATGGTGTTGTTTTCAATTTTTTATGATTTTTCAAAGATTTAAGACTCTAAATTAAAAAAAAAATACACAATTTTGTCAACATAAATTTTTAAAAAATCATAAAAAATTTAAAACAACTCCATTTTTTGCCCATAAGATATTAAAATGTCACTCATTTCATATAGAATCTAATGATTAAAAGAACCACACAAAAAGTTTTAAGAAAGACCCTAAATTTAGGGGGCAGCAGGGGTAGCTGGGAATGGGGTAGTAAAGGTAGCTGGGAATGGGGTAGCTGACACCCCAAATTTGTCTGAAACAAGTCAATAATTGGAGAATACTTATGCCTATAGAAAAAAAGAAGAAGAAAAAAAACTTGTTGCTTCCACAGGCAATAATGAACCATATTTATCAAATAAAGGGTGTGTTTGGATGAGCGGTGGAAAAGTGGCTTATTTGAAAAGTGGTTTTGGGTAAAAGTCAGATTGTGTAAGTGATTTGTGTTTGAATTGATGATTGAATAAGTATTTTTTATGAAAATGAAGGGTGTTTGGTTTGGCTTTTTTATAAGTGACTTTTGTGATATTTAAGAGAAAAAATTGTAAAATTTATTAAAAGTGATTTAATAAACTTTGACAATTTGACAATGATAATACATAATCAAATTATAATAAAAATGCCAATAAATTAGAAATTATACAAAGGTAAAGTTTTTGATACAGTAAAATATAACAGAACTAATTAGATCTCAGGTCTCGTACGATTCGGTCCCTAATAGTGTCACGAACATGATTCATCTGGGTTGAAGATGTCCGAGGATTATTTGTCGACGGTGGCTCTTGATCTTGACTATTATCTTCATCAATGAAATTCTCATTTTCTGCATTCCTAAAGTCCTCATCAGTTTGAGAATTTCTTCTAATGAAATTATGTATAGCCATTGTGGCACAGACAATGCGGACTTGCGTGTGGAAGCTGTACTTGCGCATTTTTTGTAAGATTTTGAACCTATTTTTCCATACTCCAAAAGTTCTTTCTATTGTGCACCTCAGGCTTGAATGATAAAAATTGAAGGCCTCATTAGGATTCCGAAACCCCCGTTGATTCCTGAATTCTGGGAGGTGGTAACGTTCACATCTGTATGGACCAAGAAACCCAATCGATGTAGGATAGCCAGAATCGACCAAATAATATTTACCTAACATGTGTTAAAATCATTGTAAATGTGAGATTATTTTCACAGTGAAATAAAGACAAAGAAATGTAATTAAAGTATACAAAAACACACGTTGTGGTGGACGTGGGAAATTCATGGCTAGATTTGATAGAGCAGAGTCAAACACACGAGCATCGTGTGCTGAACCTTCCCATCCCGCTAACACGAACGTAAAGCACATATCCCAATTACAAACAGCCATAACATTCTGCGTGGGATATCCCTTTCTCCCAATAAATCTATCTCGGCCCGATCTAGTTATCACACACCTGATGTGAGTACCATCTATAGCTCCAATGGCATTCTTGAAATATGGGTAATATTGGTTATCGTTCCTTATTTTTGGATGACATTCATGAAATTCGGGATCAAGCGGCCTGATAATTTCTGTTGCAAGATTAAGGCAGGCATCCAAAACTATGTGAAGAAGCCTACTAATAGTTTCACCTGAATGTTGAAATATTTGTTGTGTCAACCTATTTCCTACTCCGTGTCTGATAGTGAGTAAAAACATTGCAACCATTTCTTCGACACCTACATTCCTAGATTCTCTTAACCCATGCTCACCCAACTTATTGTATAAGTTGTAGAATACATGTTTTTCCATTCTAAAAATTTTGTGACACTCTGAACTTTCACTTGCCAATATTTGTTGCACCCAGTGGTGACCTGTTTGCATACTCGTTCTACGTGATTGTCTACACACATATGGTTCAAAATATTGACAAAGCAATGCGCATAATTGTGCATACACAGATAGATCAGCATCAAGAGTTGAAGCATCATCTTCCTCCATCCCTTGCAACCTGCTTTAGTTGTTACGATTAGCCATTGACGTACCTATGATTGTGGTAAAATTGAGGTGTGAGCAGGATAATTAAGAAACATAATATTACCATACAAATATCAATTACATCAAACCGTTCTAAACAACAAGTCAATTAAGCCGAAATATAAAAAAAACTAAGATTGTCTTAAGTCAATCATCCACACATAAAGTACAATTGGAGCTACTGCTCCTGTACAATATAACACAGCCACTCAAACAAGTACTCAGGGTCTCATTTCAATGACACGAAAAATTCCCGACGTGCTTTGGTCTCCAGAGCCTTCATACACCGGACTCCAAATGCTTTGTCACGCTTGAATTCATCAAATGGCATTAGATATTTCATAACCTCTCCGATGCTAGTTTCGTCAGTCTCTGTTAAGGCCGCTGCTCTATCCACAGTCATATTAGCAATAGCACTAATAACATCAGCTATTTTGTTCACGGCCGGCACTTTTTGTTTTTTTCCTCTTACTAGACCCTTCACCTCTCTTCCGTTTCTGTAGGTACACAGATGCATTGGGATCAGTGTCTGATGGCATTGATATGGCCAATCCGATGCTGGCCATTTCATTTGTGACTCATGTACTAAGTGCAGGGTCAACACCGAAATGCTCGTCCTCGCTGTCACCAGAGCCTTCTTCTTCATCCACCGCAGGTCTGTACACATCGTTCCCCTCTTCTTGATTGGTCTGAGGTTGTGTCGAACAGGGTGAGAATATACCATCTCTAGTGGCCATGGCATCCTTAAATATAATTCTTAGTTCTCTTTCAAACTTGAGGCCTGATCGCTTAAACTTCTTATGCCCTGACTTAACCTGCATGCATCTAGCTAAGAGAAATCAATTTTTAATTAAAAAGCAACACTTTAGTCAACAAACATATCATGTTGTTATGAATAAAATCAAGTAATTATAGTCTTTTCGAACCTGTAATTTCTCAGTCCACCAAGCCTCGGTTGCTGTGACCCTATTGTTTGCGGGGTTAAAGCCCACACCAGTCTCTTTCAGTAACGAATCCCAAATCTTGAAATCCTTCTTTATTTGTCTAACCTATTCTTCAACTATTTCCGATCATATGATTTTCTCATCTTCTCATTGAATGTTGAGACTATGTTCTTCCACCCTTCTTTCGTAAATGCCAACCCAGTTCGTTCTTTTTTATAAACTTAATTAAAGCATGCGTGGATGAAAATCCCAGTAGTCTCGTTATCCCAGACTGTTTTATTATCCATATTTTCTATGACAAAGTATCACACCTACTCTATTAAAATGTTTCCTAAATTATGAACAAAAAAGGTAAAAATGGTACAGGAAGATAAAATGAAAATACCCCTTACAATCATTATATTTCATTTCAAAAAAGAGAAAATTGAAAACAATTAGGTATTTTTTAATCATATTCTCTCATATAGGGTTAGTCATATGTATAAAAAGAATTTGTATTTGTTTAAAAATTAATTCATTTTTTCATTTTTACCCCTAATTAATTACATATCTCTCTCTGTTTTTTTTTTCAATTTGTTCTCTTTCATTGCCGTCATTCTCAAAATCTCCAAGTCACTCCAATGCAGCAACTACATCAGTACAAAAACATAGGCAATAGTTCTCTTCCATAATCTGAAGGTAACAGTTCTATGACATGAGAAATGCCCAGCAAGCCTAGCAACACTCTGCTCTCAGGCCAAATTAATGCTAGGAACACAAATGAAGAACTCCAAAAAAAAATCAACTAAAACGAAGAATTCTTGTAATGCCACAACAATGGAGTTCGGAGAAGACATAAGGCGCCAAGAAATAAACAGACAAAAGCACAACTGAATGCACAGAGAAAAATCCCATTTCACAGATCATATAAAGAAATAATAAAAATTATATGAAACTGATTGCACAGAGAAAAGCCAAGTCAATTAAGCCACCACTGCAGAATTTTCACACATTTACTATCCTTCTCATTTTACCAGCCATTATCAAACTCCCATTTCATTCCATTCTCAACATCCCATTTCACAGATCGAGCATATTTGCACCACAGAAAGAAACAGAGCAACATAGAACCACACGTATTATTGGAACATGCGACCAGAAACATATCGTCGGAACAGTATTGACACTTCAAAACCTTACCACACCGAGAAGAACACACCGGTAGAGGAAGACAAATCACCACACACTGGAGCTCACAGTCTAGACAAGCAGAGACCATATGAAGAGAGATGAGAGACTAGATCTAGACTTGCCTGAGCAATGCCACAGGAAAACGCAACCAGGAATAGATCGACCTCCTTTATACCGGGATACTTCCCTTCGGAGTCCACCAGCGTCGTCGGAAAAACCCAATGGTGACCAACGGCTAAACACACGCCAAGGACTCAAATAACCGTCGCCGTTGCCGACCAAAACCCACAACTGACGGCTGAAGATAACTAAAGATCCACCTGTAACCCATTTAAATGGCGGCCGAGAGACGAAAAACCAGCAACGTCACTGGCGAAATGTTTTCAGTTTCTTCTTCTGCCATGGACATGACACGCGAAGAAGAAGAGAACAGAAGAAGATGGATCAATGAAAGAGACAGGTCAGGCACTTACCTGTTTAAATCGACACCGACGGACGTAAAACCAGTAAAGGGAGAGCTAAGATTTTGTTTAGTTTCTTCTTCTTCGGTCCCAGACGGCACAGCGACACGAGGAAGATGAGAAGTAAAGAGAGAGAGAGAGAGAGAGAGAGAGAGATGAGAAGTAAATTGGAATTTACTGTTATGGAATTAATTCATCTGAGCAGCATTTATTACCCAATAACGGAAATTAATTCCATAAGCTGCAACCTAAAGCTAGTGGGATCAGCTTTTGAATTAAGCTGCTTAACAGTATGAAAGCTCAGTGGATTTAACGCCCAAACAAACACCTACACAGTACACATCGGGCTTTTTTATTTTCAATTGGGCTTATATAGGGGCCAAATGCCCAAACAAACACGCCCAAAGCCTTTATTACAAAAGGAAGTAAATGGTTGAAGAGTTGTGGCTAATGGTAAAGAAATCGAATGGTAGAAGTTGGTTCTAGCAAAGCAAAAACGAAAATCCCCCCTCTTTCTATTGTAGAAATGGAATCCGTCGAAGCAAATCGTTTTGGCCCTCAAAGAAATTCCTCTGCCAAATATCGCCGAAGTTCTTCTTTTTTTTTCTTTTTTTTTAACGTCGTTTATTATTCTGTTAGCCCTTGAAAGTATTTCGCCAACAATAGTAACATAATAAAGTTGTGAAGAGAAAGTGAAAATAGGGGATAGTAAAGGACTTCCGTCGTAACTTTTAAAATAGGGTTAACAGTATTGTTAATATTTACGGTTTAATAAAATTTTGGTTTTAACCTCCTATAATTCAAATTGTTAGTTTCATCCCTATAGTTTAATAAAAATTTAGTCTCAGTTTAATACTTCAACTCAAATCAAGTCTTTATAAAATTATAAAGGCTAAAGCCAACTATTTGTAATTATAAAAACAAAAATTAAAATTTAATTAAACTATAAGAACCAACAATAATAATAAATTTTTAAAATACATGATAAGATCATTCACATGTAAAATATGGGGATGACTTTCAAAGTTGAATTGATTTATTTAAAGCAAATTGACTTAGACCAAAGGAAGTGGGGATGTGGTTTTTTTTAAAGTAGAATTGGTTTGTGGAGGATAAGGCAAATTAACTTGATCAAATTTGACCTAATCATATAGTTGTATAAAAAATAATTCATCTTAGTCAATTTTGATTTGTGCTCAACAAACCAATTCCGTTTTAAAATAAATATAAAATATTAATATTCGATTTACACAATTCATAACTCGAATATAGATAAAATGAAAAAATATTTATAAAATATTATAATTGTTATGAAAATAAGAAAATATTTATAAAATATTATAATTATTATGAAAATAAGAAAAGTACAAGAGATTGACATGAGAGGATAGAAAAGATTGAGAGAAAGTTGGAGGAGAAATATAGAGGAGCTCTTATTCACTTCATTCTTTTACTTTAATACCTTGTACATGGCCTCTATTTATAGGCTTCTAACCATTGAATTCTATACCTATAATTATAAGGAAATAAAGATGATCATAATGGTATTAATCATAAGAAACTTCTACAAACCATTCATTGGAGAAGTTATAGGTTTAGAACATTGAACACATATATATGGAATCCTAAGAGTGAGAGCTTATAAAGTAGAGGATATATGAAAGGCTAAGAGTTAGATAGTTTATGGGCATCCACATCATATAATATTTACAATACTCCCTCTTAGCTGTCCATGAACAAATATTGTGCCTCATTAAAACCTTACTAAGAAAAACTTAATGGGACAAAAACCTAGTGAAGGAAAAAGATACACAATATATATTAAAGTTGTTTTATTAAAAACCTTACCAGAAAAACCTAGTAGGATAAAACCTTGGTTAAGGAATAAAGTACAACATGATCTTTACTCCTCTTAATAACAACATCACTCATTGTGATTAAATTGTCATATCTCAAGATAATATACTGATTTCTAAATTGCAACTGACATAAATGATTTTTCAAGAAATTGATGTCCTTTTTATCTAAACTATGCATAATACACTGTCATCAAATCATATATTGAAACAGTAATTATCTACCATATCTTCTAGATATGTTAAATATCAATATACTCTTCACCTGCCTTTTTGCATTGTGGAAATAATAAAAGAAAATTATCTTGAAAATTACCATGATATATCTTATATCCAAATGTTCAATTGATTATGAACAAAATGTACTTATAGAATAGTTTCATAGAACGATCACACTAAATCTCAGTTTCATAGTATCTATAGTATACTTGCAGAATCTTGATTTTACCAGAAAGAACATAATAACTATAATATTAGCATGATGTAAATATTCATAAAATATGTGGTACTTATAGACTATTAAATTCAATAATTTTTTTGCAAACAACATCATCATAGCAAAAATATATGATTTTGAAATCATTAAGGTTTCCAATAATTTGATTTGTAAAATTATTCATTTTTCAATATATCTTTCAATTAACACACACACACACACACTCAAATCATTTTACTCCATGTAATATTTTTTATATACTGAATACTTTTCTTGGACATGCTTTCAACATTTTGGATCCTTTCAAGAATTCTCATGTAATATTCACTATTCATATGCATATGCTTTATATAATGATATCTAATAGGCACATTATTTCGTTGAATAACCCTCTTTGAATCAAGGGGCACTTCTGGTTCTATCGATGCCTGAAACAATTTGATCTTCTCCATATTATTATATCTCTACAGTCAATAATTGTATATGAGGAACTACTAAAATTAATCACTTGCTGCCGTTTTGCATATATTGCCAGACTAAGAATATATGCAACAATTATTGTATCCACCATCAAGTGTTGTACCTCATCATAATCATCATTGGACCTTGTGAAAATCTTTATTTTCACATGAATATTCGTATATCAAAAATAACTTTATATTTCAAATGTTTTGGACTGTAGGTCCATAAATTTCACATATTGGAAGAACATTTTTTATTGTATCTTATCCCTTTTTTTAGTATGCCAATCACCTTTTTTTACCAGCTTATTTATGCATAAGATCCTCATTTAATCACGTGATATTGTTACTAAAATTGTTGTTGACAACTTTATCATTTCACTTCCATTTTTCTTGTTGTGATATAATTCATTGAGATCTCTTTATTACTTTTAGGTACTTGAACCTCTTTTGAGGATTTTGCAAGTAGTTATTGTAACATCCCAAAATTTATTTTAGGAATTAAATGCCTATTTTCCTGAAAATTCATGAAACAACAATAAATGGTCATAAATTAGATAAGAGAAAATATTAAGGCTAAATGTGTATTATTAATAGGATAAAAATATACCTATATAAATATATTGTTAAAAACACACCCACACTTCCCATGCTTCCCAAGCCATCCATGCTTCCCATGTCATCCATGCTTCCCATGCCACCCATGCTTCACATGCTCTTCACACATCACTCATGGCACATACTTCCCACACTACACACACAACCATTAAAATAAACACCACATGGCACACACACACATTTATTTAATAAACAAATACATACCCTTCCACTATAAATACAAGGCAACACACACACACTTCTCATTTTTCCATTCCATTCAGTCAAGTCACATAGAAGACTAGAGAAGTAGAAAATATAGAGAAAGAGAGAGAGAGACGTGAGTAAGAGAGAAGGAAGACTAAGGTGAGAATAATTGCCGGAGAAGTGGAAGAAGGAGAAGTCAGTCACCATAAGCAAGCCTTGAATATTATTTAGGTAAGTCTTTTATATCCTTTTCTATTATTATACAGTTGGTTTGGGTTGTTTATGAGGATTTATAGTTGTTGGAAGTTGAGTGATTTTGAAATTAAGTTGCTATTATTTATGGTCAGAATAAGGTGTAGATATACAAGGAGTAAGAATTTGATAAATTTGATATCACCAATAGATTCTACATGAAAAATTGTGTGAGAATACATGTGGTTGTAATTTTTAGATGATTATATATAAATCAGGAATTTTTAGAAATTAAGAGGAGATGTTGTTCGGTTAGTTTTCTGGAATCATTTTGGTTATAAAATTCATTTCGTTAGTCAAAAATGGTCCAAAAATTATGAACCTTTACAGACATAACATAGACATAAGGAGCTTTAATTTGATATATAATATGTACCATTTGGATTAGTATATTGTAAGAAATAAATTTGTGAAGCTTAAGCACTGAATCTGGAACAAATTCTGGCATAGTTGTATTAATTGTGAATTCTGGAACTTTAGGCATGTAATCTCTAATAGTATGTATTTTTCCCTTAAATTATACTTCAATAGAGTCACACATAATTTTGAACCACTCTATTTGGAAATTTTTGGATTTAGTTATGAATTTTTGAATTTAAGTACTGCCAGATTATGTTTTTGGAAGGCAAATTGGTTGTGGTAAAATTTTGGAAAACCAACACTTTACCAAAAATTATGAAACTTTTCAGATTTATAGTATACAGTAATAGAATTAATTTTATAGGTGGATTATAATTTTTGGGCTTGTACATTAGAAGATATAAATTTTCAAAGTTGAGTTTATTTCTGGAAGAAAATTTGGAATAGGGGAGGTTTAGCGAATTTCTGGGAGTATTGTGTTATCATTGATCAGATATAAGTATTTTTATATTAAAACACATTTAAATAGCTTCATATAGGCTTTGAAACCAATCAATTTGGAATTTTCTAGATTTAATTCTGATTTTTCAAAGTTGACTGAAAAATCTGCCAGTTTTATGAAAAATAGTAAAAGTTGTATTGTGGAGAATTATACTATGCAGAAATCACTGAAACTGAGATAACCACTAGAATATGGTTAAAGCAATAGTAATGCAAGTAATAACCAATTACTTGTTAACTTTAATTTATAGGAATTGGTAATAGCCCGAGCCAGTTAAAAGTTTTGGATAAGAATCGGACTGAAAAAGGACCCAGGTAGTAACTCTTTCTTTCATACACTATGTGAGTATTTATATGTTGTGTATTCTATTTTCTGTATTATGAACACAGTGTCTGGGACACGCATATTAGCTTAGTTGTGGTCTGGGACCCAACGGAGGCGCAGAGTTAAGCTGGGGTTGCAAACAGTTGTTTGGCCTCAGACAGTGTACACATAGTATTTTCATCTTACATAACATGGTGCATTGCATATCTATTTTCACATTTTATATGTCGGATTATATGTTACTACTGAGATTCATTCGAATCTCACCCTTTTTCAATATTTAAAAATATTCCAGCAGAAGGTAGCGGCTCTAAGGGCAAAACAATAATTACCGGTGATTGAAGGTCCGGTTCTAACGGAGTACAGTTGGTTATCTTTAGTTGTAATATTTATTTCTTTGGATTTTGTTTATATTTTTAAAACCCTATGGGAATTGTCTGTAATATAAACAAGCACTTATTATCAGTATATTTTCGCTATTTCTGTGTGCCCTCTGAACTATGCATTTATTACTCTGCTAATATCAAAGTGTTAAGGGGTTTGACAGTTATGTCTTAGCCTTTCTAGAGTACCTGCACTATTATAAAAAACACTTTCAACGTCTATTTTTAGAGCTTTTTAACATCCTTTTATGGGGCGACGCCTATACGAGGGACGTAGTAAATAATGGAATAATGTCCGTTAAGAAAGGGACGCCTAAAGTTTCACTTTAAGCATCCCTAATAAAAAAAGACACCTAAAGTCTCTACTTTAGGCATCCCTTTTACAAAAAGGGATGCCTAATGCTTCACTTTAGGATGTCCATTAGGAAATCTTTGTCTGAGATGCCGGAATTCAATAAGCGCGACAGCATGTCCACTAAATCTAGTAAGGCCTTCTCTCGAAGCTGCTGCTTCTCTCTCACGATTCTCTTGGCCAAATCACGCATTTATGAGATTTCCAGTCGGAGTCACTTTTGGAGCCAATGTTGAAGAGCTTCTTGATTTTCTAGAGTAGTGGAATTGTGGCGTTGAACCTTTCACTGCTGAGCTTAGTTCCCTCTTTGAAAGCTCTAGCAAACTTGGTTTCTGGAAGAGAGGGAAGCAAGTATGCAAGGTTGAATCTAAACGCTATCCTACAAATGTTATCGAATATAAATCGTTGGAGGATATCTTAGAAATCAAGAATAGCGGTGGAAGAGAGAATGGGGATGAGGTGGTCAGAGAGCTCAGTGTCAACAACGATTTCAACGAATTTACTGAGATCTGGTGTTGAACTTGTGACTGGAGAGCTGTCTTTAGAACTTCCAGGTGTGACCTTCGGCGTTGAAGATACATTTCTAAGGAAATTATCGAGTGCTCGGTGGGGGTTGTAGCCTTTGTGGTAGATAGGGAAGTGGGTCTTGAGAATATATTGGACGACGTAGGATTGGTGGTGAAAACATGGTGGGAGCCGAAAGAGCTGTGGAGGATGAAGGTGGAGGAGGGAGAGTGTAAGCTTAGGAAGATAAGCAAAACCAAAGACTTATGCTCAGTGGGAGTTGTAGCCTGCGTTGGAGGCAATAGAGAAAACAGAACCAAAGAGATGATAAGCTCAGGAGGAGGTAGAGGGAGGGTAGTCCGAAATTCAAACTTATGAACAAGGTCTATGGTCCCAAAGTCAAACTTATCTCACTTCTCTAAACCACTTGTCAGAAGGCATCCCTTTTGATTTTAGGGACGCCTAAAGGTCCCTTTAGGCATCCCAAAATTTAAAAGGGACGCTTAAAGGGTCCCTTTAGACGTCCCTTATGAAAAGGGATGCCTAAATATACCCTTTAGGCCTCCTAAAATTTAAAAGAGATGCCTTTATGAAAAGGGATGCCTAAATATACCCTTTAGGCGTCCTAAAATTTAAAAGAGATGCCTAAAGTGTGACTTTAAGCATCCCTAAAATCAAAAGGGACGTCTAAAGAGACCCTTAGGCGTCCCTAACAACAATTGGGACGTTTAAAACTCAAAGTCTCATTCTTATATTACGAAAACGCCACTACATTTTCTTTTTACTTCTCTTTTTTTTTTAAAAAGGATGTCTTTTAGGATAGTAAAATGTATTTTCTGTAGTAGTGATACTTTCTTAATATGATTATTTTGATTATTTGCTCATTTTTCTTTTCTTTTATAACCGATTATTCTCTCATTTTGGGCATATTTCACTTTCATTTATGATGATTAGAGCACTTTTAGTAGGAATATAAGATTTAGTAATTCTCATTTTAGGTCAATAATTGCATCTGGTAGATTTTATGCAATATTTCATGAATGCAAAACCTAATGAACTTCTTGTTTATATTGCTATATTCGAGGATCTATACTTGATAGTAATAATGCATTCCTTTTGTTCTCTTTTCTAGCTGTTCAATTTCTCCCCCTTATGTTAGGAAATCTTTGTCAAATAACAATCGAGTAATCATACAGTATAAATCTCCTAAATCCATTTATTTTCATTAGAAACATCATTTTGTTTCATTTAGAGACAAACAAGAAGAAGGAGGTTCTTACCCAACATTTATCTCAATTTCCTTTAAATATCCATCTATATGCATTATGGTGGATCAACAGGAATGTACATTCAAAGATCAATAGAAATACACATTCAAACTTTTTAAGATGAAATATACCTGGTTCCTGACCAAAAGCCAATTTTATCAAAATAATTTGTTTGGCTAGTATAAGTGTTGTAATATGTAAGATCAAATATACCAACATTGAAATAAAAAATTTTGTTGTCATAAGTATTAATCTAACTATTTATAGCGGCTTCAATAAATGAATCATATAATCTGGAAATTGCGTTTAACATAATAATTGATTCAAACATTCTTGCAAACTTCATGTTGCAAACTAATAGTAATATCACATTAATCATCTTATAGATGCATCTATTCAAATTATTGATCATTTATATGGTTTACATGCTATTTGAATAGGTTCATATATTTTAGTTTGATTTATTTCTAAAAATTTGGAGATCTATTCAAAACCATAAACAATGATACTCTCATAATCAATTTTCTTTGAAAACATACAGCACATCATAATTCTTGAATTATATAATGTGCTGGCTATTCATGAAGAATCTTTTGATTCTTCAATGGATTTCAATACATAATATTTTATAATTTGTTGCATCATATATATGACTTGGATGATCAAACAAGTCATGCCAACAATAAATTTGTTTGGATCAATAAATTTTTTGTTTATTGTATCATGTTTCTTTACCAACATTAAACTTTATAACTTTCATATCATATTGATAGAAAATCTTAATTTGACATCCATTTTTAGAAAATTAATTAGGCTTTGTGAGGAATTATATGAGTACAAATTTTCAAAATTAACTCACTTATATTCTAACAGTCTCCCCTTCAAGTATGAGTAATCTAAATGCACTTCCTTTATTTTTATATTTTAAAACAAACCAGTATATAGTAAGTCAATAACATATATTTCATTGAAAGCTCACGTACTTCATATCTCACATACAATAATGATTTAAGTCCATTAGGCTATCACTAAAACCCTTTAACATAGTAAAACTCTGATGAAAATATATAAGTCATAACTTTTCATGATCAATTATTCTTCTACCTATAGAATTAAGAAAAATCTATATTAGTTCTCCAGAAACTATATCGATTTTGGTACATATATGTTCTTTTGGAACTAATATATATTATCGCACATTTATATAACTTCATTACTCATTAATAATAATATGCTTCAATTTGCCTCCTTTGATGCATATTCAAAGTATGAAATGTTTAGAATTTTCTACTACATAAAGAAATATGAGGAGATCCATAATCAAAATACATAAACATCTTATTGCAATGATTTGTAATGTTTAGGGGCTAAAATTAATTTGAGAGAAATGTAAAGACAAATGTATTTATAATATAAAATAATGAATAATTATTATATACATATTCTTCTTTTAAATATTCCCTACTATTTGATCATCCATGAATTTGACTTGTACTACATACATACATACATACATACATACATACATACATACATACATACATACATATATATATATATATATATATATATATATATATATATATAGTTCACGCACATTACAAAAATGGTTTTATCTAACAAATCATAAACTATTCATAATGAATTATCTCATAAAATTAAATAAATTCTCATTCTCTTAATTCAAATATGATATATGCTTTTTTTTCACAAATGTCACATAAAACCAATTTGATTCCAATATATATCATATTATATATTATGTCCTGATTAATGTATGAAACTTGCACATATCATATGAGAATGCTAAGGAATATAAACAATGATTTGGAAGAGAAGACAATAACTTATCAATGCTAAAATAAAATGAAAAATTACAAAGTATTTGTATGTCTTCTAATAATAAAACATTTGAAACTAAGAAAAATTGCACATATATGTAAGCAAGAGGAAAAAAGAGATAAAAGACAAAGCTAAAATGAAAAATAGGACTAATAATGAAAGAAAGTAACTTGATGTTGAAGTATATGAGTTGAGTGTTTGTTGGGAAATCTATGGTGCAACAGAGAAGCACAAGTCCCAAGAAGAAAATAGATGTAGGTTTGACGTGGTAAATTCCATTGATGTATGAATAATATTCACATACACTATATACTTAAAGTTACCAATAAATTGTACAATTATACATAAAGAAGGGAATTAAAAAACTTAATTGAATAATTGAAGGTCATATGAATAAATAATATAAACCATTTAATTTGGGAGTTATAGGGCATAATGACATTAACCATAAGGTAGCTAGAATCTTAAAAGACCATGAAATCATGAACATCCATACACCATAATATTTAAATTTGTAAATAAATTGGCACTATATTAAAATTTTAAAATGACCAATAATTACCTTTTTATTTGTTTGATTTTATGTATCACTCATGACGATATCACAATATCAAATAATAATTTTTGTCCCACAAATTAATCACAATGAATTTAAATTTAAATTTAAACACTAATCAAAATCAAAATCATATAGTCTTTAGGGCTTATAATTATTTCTTTTAACTTTACAAGTTGGTCATCTTTCTCCATAACTTATTACTTTAAGCATCATAACTACTTTTGGTATTTTTTACAATATATCATGGTCTTTTTGGCTTCACAACCATTTTGATCTTTATTTTCAATAAATTAATACATATTAGTCTATATGACTTCTAGTCATATTATACCATTTTTTCTCTCCATATGATTGTTAATCTCATGAAATTCATGTAATCGGCACATTTAGCTTTAATTTCTCATACATTTTGGTGAATTCATACATATTTGGGGATAAATATGTAAAGGTAATATGCCTAGTTGATATTTGTAATAAAATGATATAAATTCTCTTGTTAAATGTGACTATTTTACTAGATTTCATCAACACTGGCTGTTATAGATTTTCTTGTGTTGATAGGTTAATATTTGAGCCACATATGGAGCCATTGGGATCACATATCAATGAATAAGAAGTTGGAAAGGAGCTTAGAAAGTCAATACACCATGAAAAAGCAAGATGAGATGAAAAGAATGCTTGACTACTATCAAGAGACAACCAGAAAGTTTTTGGCTGCAGCCAAGAAGTTGTCTGGATGTAGCCAAAAATAGACAGAAAATGCTTGGCCACAGCCAAGAAATCTCTTGGCTAGCCAAGAGGAGATATAACTCATTTAGCCGCAGCCAAGGATTCTCTTGGTCACAGCTAAAGCCAGAAACTACAATTGTGTTTTGATATCTGAACAAATTCTAAGGCTTTTAAATACTGGATCCACAAACTAGAGCTTCATTATGGACTATAGAGGTTACTTTGGAGGCTTGCTCTACTAGGGTTTAGTGCTTGAAGGTGGAGATTGAGCTAGAAATTGAAGATTTGAAGAGATTTGAGCTTCTCCTCTTAAGTTTTCCTCTTTATCTTCTATTCTTTCCTTATGTTCTACTATTTTTCTGGTTTATCCCCATTTTCTCACCTGATTTATGAACATGTATAGTTAGATCTTTGATGTTAGGATTATTTTGAACTCTTGTATGGATTAAGTACTTATTTCCCCTTTATATTTATTATTAATGATTAGATTATATTGATTTTACTCTTTGCTTAATGCTTGTTGTTGATTGGCCACCAAAAATATTGTTGGATTCACTTGATTGATGCTTGAGAGGGTTGGAATGAGTGTAAAACTTGAGTTTAATCGTGTGAGAACTTGAAATTTGTGAATTGAATGTATAGTTTTATTAATGAGGTAGAGATATACTCATTGACCTCACATAACTATAAAGGATTTGTAATGAAAACTGAGGTTTAATTAATTAATTAAGAGATTATTGAATTAAATTGAACTAAATACCTATTTGGAGACTTAAGAGAGCACTTATAGTTAATTTAGTATCTTTGACTAACTTAATCTTTCATTAAGAAGCACATATTGTGAGAATTTAATTGAATACTTTTGAAATATAAGGGGGACAACTAATCATAAATCCCATTTTATCCTTGAAATCCATGAATCACTTACTTTTATTTTCTTTTTAATTTCAAAATTTGTTACTCTTCATTATTGATCATTGTGTAACTCAAATTAGGTGAAAGTGCGATAATTGATACTTAACAAGATTTTGGAACCAAATCCCTGTGAGAACGATACTTTACTTATCACTTTATTACTTGACACGACCCGTGCACTTACAGTAGCAAACAAGTTTTTGGAATTGTTGCTGGGGATTTGTGTCCCAAAACCGTTTTTGGTTAATCTTGATTAGAGTATTATTAGCTTAAGCTTGAGTTTTGTATATATATTTGTTCTTGTGTTTTTTATTTTCACTTATTTTCCTCTATTCTTGTGTGTGTGTGTGTGTGTATATATTTTTTTGTGTCTTTGTTTTATTAGTTATTTTGACTTAAACTTTGTGCATGGATAATCCTTAGTGGATTAATAAAACAAGTGGTGGATTTGCACATGATAATGATTATCTCAATTCTTGTTATGACCCTTATGCGTGTGAAGCTCAATATGAGTATATTTGTTAAAATTATTGTAGAGATAATCATTAGAGTAAGCAATGCCCCTATTTCTCAACCTTGGATTACATAGAGAATGATTTTGTTAGACTCAAGCTAATTTGTATGATGATACTTTTAGCCTTCATTGGAATCAAGATCATTCATTGTCTTCTTCTTCACATGTATCACATCCTTATATATCACTCAATACCTATGTAGATGAAACCACCCACATTCATGAGAAGAACCCTACAACAGAGGATATGCTTTTAGTGTATTCTTAATAATGTAAATGAAATGAGTAATTGAACAAAAAATAAATTTCACAAACATTTGTTAGCTCTTCAAAATTTAACATTTCAAACAAGTGAAATAGCTTCTACGCTTGAGTCTTTGAAGCAAAAAGATATTTTCTATTATATCTCAAGTGAACAATTAACCATGGGGAGTGAGGAAGTGTTGCCAACAGTTTGCAATACTTTTGTGGGTGATTGTGAGTTGGAAATCAATGTTGGTGATAAGAATACTAAGTGTTCAGTTGATGTTTCAATTTTGGAGCCTAATCCTTATTGTTTAAAATAAGCCAATAAAGAGGAAATCCCTAAAATTTGTGCTTTTAATCTTTCTACTAATGTTTTGACTCTTACTGATGAGATTCAATTGGATTTTAATGGGTGTTCTAAATTCTTAAAAGCTCCTGCTTTTATAGTTTGTTATGTCTTCTTTGAATTTAATAAATGCCTGTACTTCAAAATTGCTGATAATTGAAGTATAGGTGATTAATGTGAATGAGAACCTATTCTATTTGAAATATTATTGTTTGAAAAGAAATGAAGATGAGGTGGTCATGGTGTTTGATACTTATGATTTAGAGTTTGTTATTGTAAAGTCTGGCTGAAGACTATAAATTTAGCGTTTCTTGGGAGACAACCAAAGTTCCTTAACTTAATCTCTTTAATTTCATTCATTTTGGTGTGTTTTTGGTAGATGTATGCTTGATCATTTTATTTTTTATAGATGAGAAAGATACCCCAAAATGAGAGGAAGGAAAAAGCAAGCTTGGTACTAAGGAATGATGGAGAAATTGGGTGCTTGATAAGCATTTTCAGGGAAGTCCACCATTTACCATGATTTTATTGATCTCAATATTATATAGGCATGCCCTGATTTGATGAAAATGCTTGTGGCTGAATTATCACTTCTTTAGCCTTTCATCAAAGTGTGTTCATGGTTGTGCAATGAATTGGAGATTAACTTTTGCATTGCATCCGTTTAATCTTATCAATTTTGGATGTAAAATGAGTTTATAACTTGTGGGTGCAATTTGGATCATGTAAAAGTGTACTCCAATGTGTGATTTATTGATGTTCTTGATTATGAGTAATTCAAGATGAATTTGTGGTGAGATTGATTGAGTTGTTGAGTTATGTGCTATGTTCATAAGCTAGAAAGCATGGTAAATCCTTCTTAGAGTGTTACCTTTTGTGTTGCTGATATCTAAAACAAAGTAGATAATTTTGGCTCTAGCCAAGAATCTCTTGGTTGTGGCTAAACAAAAGGTAGCAAGTTTTGGCTGCAGCCAAGCATTATTTTATTGCAGCCAAATTGGGTCAGAAGGCTTTATACCGCAGCCAAAACCAAAACTTGGGTAAAAGGTTTTTGGTTGCGGCCAAAACCAAAAAAAAAAAAAAGGTGGCTAGAAGGATTTTTGTTGTGGCCAAGAATCTCTTGTCTGCAGCCAAAACCAAAAAAAAATTCAAAAAAAAAATTTTTTTTAAAAAGTTTCATTTTTATCCTTGCAAAATTTTTAGGAAACCCTACACCCTAAACCAAAAAAAAATATTCAAACATTATTTTTTTTATTTTTTTGCCCCAACCCTTCTTCTTTCTTACTTTGTCACGCAACTCCTCTTACTCACAACTTCTCTCATGCAATGTTGTTGTTATTGTTAGATGTATTCTTACATGAGAGAAGGCTCTTATTTGTCCCTTGTGACAGTAAAGACACTGTCTATTTTAAGTTTGTGGGTATTTTTGAATGTTTTTAGCTTATTTGATAAATATTTCAAATTTGAAAATGTTGACTATTTCTCATCCTTTGGTTTAAAACTAGAGTTAGATTAATTAATTATATGTGATAATGAATGTGTGATCAAATGATAGAAAGGATACTTAGACTTTATGTTTCATAGGAAATGGTGGTAAATACCTTTGAATGCTTGATTTAAATTTTAAGGCTTGTTTCTTAACAATTTTCAGAATAAATACTATGCACAAAAGTTGGGAATGATTTGAATGCTTTTATTAGGAAATTTTGTAGCAAATTGGTGTGTATATTCTTTCTTTATTGAAGGGCTTTAGAACTTACATTGGAATCTCTTGAAATGAATCAATAATTTCACATATTTTTGAAAAATGATTTGGGCATTTTCTTTTAAATGTGATTGTGCCTTCTTAGCTTAACTATGACAACTACTCCATTTGCACCCCATTTGAGCCTTATAAAAAAAATCATATAAATTTTCCTTTTTGAAGACCCACACTAGACCTTAACCTTTGTAGCCTTAAAAACCATGATTTATCCTAATCTTGAGATAAATGATGATTTGGTGATAATTATTGGAAGTGAGGATTGGTATAGTGGTTAGAAGAGGTATGTTATTAAAAAGCTGGATATAAGGAATGTAGTGCATGGTCTTTAGCAATTGGTACTTTTAAGTCAATTCTAGTTTGCTTTCACTTCTCTTGAAAAAGAAGAAGAAGAAGAATAGGGAAAAAAGAAAGAAAGGAAAAAAGTGTTAAATCCAATAAGACTTGGAGTGTAAAGAAATCAATTTGAGATAAGTTTGGGGCAGTGTTTAGGCTTCTTTAAAGAAAATTTTGTGAAGACCTTGAAAGGAATTATGTATTGTCATATTATCTCAAGAGAGTTGAATTTTCTGTTTCCCCATTCTTTTAAGGAGTTTAACCATTGGCCACATTACAAGCATATAAAGTCCCATTGACTTTGAAATTATGTGGAATGATCTATTAGTGGAGAGAGAGGAGAAAGTGGGTATATGAAGGCCTAACATTAAGGTTGCTTTATACATATTGAAGTGTTGCATTTGATCTTGATAACTGCAGTAGAATTGTTATCTAACTCTCCTCACACACATACGTTTTGAAAGCCATTAGAAAGCCTGCTTTAAATTGTGAACCTTGCATTCCTTTATATTTCATTGTTTTTCCTATTGAATATAACATCTTGAGCAGCCAATGAGGAAATCGTCATGCATATGCACTAAATCAATGATTAATTAATCCATCTCTTTTATTACTCAACTAGTTTTACTCAAAAATGAGCAAAAGTTCAAGTTTGGGGGTGTGCTAACCTCATGAAATTCATGTCAAATCGACACATTTATCTTTAATTTCTCATACATTTTGGCGAATTCGTAGATATTTGGGGATAAATGTGCAAAAGCAATGTACCTAGTTGAAATTTGAGATAAAATGATATAAATTCTCTTGTTAAGTATGAATATTTTGCTAAATTTCATCAACATTGGTTGTTATAGATTTTCATGTGTTGATAGGTTAATATTTGAGACATATAGGGAGCACAAATCAATGACTAAGAAATTGAAAAGAAGCTTGGGAAGTCAATACACTATGGAAAAGTAAGATGAGATGAAAAGAATACTTGGCTACAGCCAAGAGACAACCAAAAAGCTTTTTGCTGCAGCTAAAACGAGATAGAAGATACTTGGCCGCATCCAAGAGGATATATAACTCATTTTGCCGCAGCTAAAACCCAAAACTGCAGCTATGCGTTTTGATGTTAGAACGAATTCTAACCAAAGCTTCATTCTGGATTTTGGAGGCCCGCTTTGCTAGGTTTTGTGCTTGAAGGGGGAGATTGAGCAAGGAATTGAATTTGGGAACCTAACCCATCTGCAACAACCATAAGTAACGAAATTTTTTAGTTCTATTATTGGTTTATATAATACATATATATAATAGTCTTGATGTGAATATAAGTATATGCTTGTTTGAAATATGGGAATTTGTGATCTGAAATGTAATTTATATGTCAATGAGTGCATCGCAATTGTCTAAATGGACCAATCCCAAGGAGCTTTGCTAGGCTCCCTCTTATTACATCGTAAATAATTAATAAAAAAAATTGTGAATATGGTTATTATTTTCATCTATACAAGCTCGAACTATTTGACCATATGCAATATTATTTACATCTTAAACTTATGTTTTAGAGACCTTGTGGGTAACCCAATCAGTGTTACAATTCCAAAGGAAATTGGTGAAATTACAACTTTAGAAAAATTGTAAGTATGAATCATTAATTACACTTTGAGTTTATAAAACTTGCTATTTTTTTATAAATAGTTTTATGGTTTTGCTGCTTTCTACAGGATGTTGAAAGATAATATGTTAGAAGGAACTCTTCCTTCTGGCCTTGGAAAATTGAAGAAGATAATACTATTTTATATATAAAAATGATTTGCTTTTATCTTAGTTGCATTATGACAACCAAATTATTCTTGTTTATTGATAACTTTTCAAATTGCACTTTGGATATGTTTTGTATTTGTGAGAATTTGAAATTTGTAGGGTTCTTTCTACAAATAACTTCTCAAGAACCATACCCGAAAGTTTTGGCAATCTGGAAAAACCAGAAGCATTGTGAGTGACATGATATAATAGCCATTCCATTCGGTTCAATGTTATGTTGATTTCTTTAGATTCTTAAATCTCTCTCCTTACACTTTTGTAGCTCATTATTTAGGACTAATATAGTAGGAAAAGTACCCAATTTTATTGGGAGTTGGACCCAATTTTTTGCACTGTGAGTCTAATCTACCCTCCATCATAATTCTTTCCTTTTGAAGAAGATACTACTTTAATGGAATTTCATCCTTAATTTTTCAGTAGTATATAAAAATCAACTAGTTCCTTTTTCACGTGGGACATTTTCAAATGATTTTCTATCACATAATAATACAATTTCCCAATATTACATCCTATAGAAATAGGAGCATTGAACTAGTTAACTGTTCCGTTCAATATAGTAGTGGTAGGGAAAAAAAGTGAGTTTAAGCGATTAATGTAGTGAAAATAATAAATAAAATAGAACTGAGATATTATATATATTAGAACTGGCTAATAAATAAATGAAATAATTTTAATTCTACTAATCAAATTAATCCAAAAAAAAAGGCGAAATGGATTAAGCTATCTGATGTATTTCCTTTATTGTTTTTTTTTAAATTACCCTTTTAAAGGAAAATGCACTTAAATCCCAAACAATACAACATACGACCTAATGATCCTTTGAAATCTTCAATTTGCAGTAAATTCCCTTAGAACATTTAGATAATATATTCTAATTGTGAAAATACCAAAATAACCTCATTGATTAAAGAGAAAGAATTGGAATATATTTTGAGGTTATTTTAGTCTTTTCAGAATTAAAAAATATTACCCATATGTCTCACGGAACTTCATTGTAAATTAGAGATTTTAAAAGATTTTCAAGTAGTATTTTGGCTTACTTATGACTTAAGTGCAATTTTATCCGACTACCTTTCTACGCAAGTACATATAGGGAGCTTCTATAGAAGGCCCAATTCCTGCAAGCATATCTCAGTTAACGAATTTACGTGAGTTATGAGTACCCATTCCTTTTTCATCTACATACTATTCAATGGCTATGAATTTTAATTTCAATTACAGCATCCGGTCCTAAATATAAAATATAGTTGACCTTTTTTATTTGAGAAATTAAGAAAGTTAAATAAATCACTAAATCATATCATATGTTGTGTATCTTTATATTATATATCAGTTTATAAGTTAGGCAAAATAGTTAAGAGAAAGAATGACAAATATAAATACTTTAAAATAATTTAATTAGTTTCCTTAATTTTTTAAAAAAATCAACTTTATCTTATATTTAGAACCAGAAGGAGTATTGATTATGACTTTTTAAGGTTATCTGATTTGCATGGACCAACGACATTGAGATTCCCTAATCTTGAGAATTTGACATCCTTAGAAAACATGTAAGTTAGGTTAACAATGAGAGGTATATATGTTTATTGTAAATGAGCTATTACTTCCAATCTTTAATATAAGATTTCGTTCATAGTATAATTTATATTACGAATAATATTTTATATTAAGGATCCAGGACAATACTTTCAATTAAGTTTATTGTTGTCATGCTCTTTTTTACTGTCGCAATGTTGATAAATTGCTCCATCCATGATTCCATTCCAACTTACATTAGTAGAATAAAAAACCTATCTTGACTGTAACTGCTTCATCCTCATATATTGTTAATTTAGAATTCTCTATACAATATCACCATTTTAACTTTAATTAACAACCTAATTCTTAATTTAGAGATAATTACTCATGCCATTGACTATATATTACTACTAGTAGTAGTTTTTCATTATTCTTTGGTTATTTTTGGGTTAATGTACAAAAATACATATGAACTCTTAACCAATATGCATTCAGCACCATATTCTTTTTGGAGATGCAAAAATACACATGAGCATTCAAATGAGAGTAAAAATGCCAAGACAATTAAATATAGGGTTAAGGTCCATTTTGCCATGGAAGTTATCAGAAAATCTCAATTTTGCCCTAAAAGTGAAGCAATGTTGCCCCAACCGTTAACCATAGTTAATTTTGATCGTTAGTTTGACCAACATTGCACACTCAATATAGCCACCTCATCATCCAAATCATCCCTCTCTCCTCCTCCTCGAATCAAACCAGCTCGTCTTCTTCTTCATCAACAAATTGCCTCAACCTATTTTTTTCCCTTTCAACTTGCCTTCTACCAATAGAAAGAGGAAGGAGATCATAGCAGCAATGGAAATTCTTCTCCATACCCAGGAAACTGAAGCCCATCAAATCAAGAACTTGATAAATATTTCTTGTGCATTTCCTTTTAGAAAATCAAAGCAAAATTTTGTAATGGCTCGCCGCCCCGTCCCAAACGTGTTGTGGCCGGACTAGCCCTGTCCCAGACGACCACTAGCCAGGAACTGTCCCTCCCTTGTTATAGGGATTTAATCGCCTCCCTAAGCACTCGAGGATGTGACCTAAGGGCCTAGTACACGCCTTAAGAGCCACTTGGTAGTCACTTGCACTAGGGACAGTTCCTAGCTAGTAGCCGTCTGGGACGGGGCTAGTCCGACCACCGCATGTATGGGACGAGGCAACGAGCTGTTACATAAAAAGGAAATTTAATAAAATGATTAATTTATGGGAGCTAGATAATAAGCTAAATTATGGAATCTACAAAATTTAAGGAATCTTAATTAGACAAAGGAAAAAATTAGGGCCTAATATGTATAATTAATAGGATAAAAATATACCTATATATATATATAAATACACACACACAGACACCGACACACACACCCATATTTGGGAGCACACGTACAGCCCATCTTTGATATAATTCTCATCCATAATTAGGCAACACATGTTCCATACACACACTCACACATGCATTCCTCCTTTAAACAAACCAATATCCTACGTACACACACACTTGCCATTTATTTAAAACACTCATTCACTTCTCCATTCATTTCACATTTGGGTAGCAGCTGGAGAAGAGAGAGTGAGTGAAAGAAAGAGGTAAAACAAAAAAGAAAAACAAAGAAACAGAGTAGAGGAAGAGAGTGAGACGTGAGTGAGAGATGAAATTTTTCATCGGAAACAAGCAAGAAGGAAGGTTGGATTGCCACAAGCAACCACATATTCTGGTATAGGTGAGTTCCATTCATCCTTTTCTTGCATTTTCCATTGGATTTGTGGTTGTTTTCAATGGTTTTTGTTTACCGGAAGTAAGAGAAGTCACTTGAAAGTTTCTGTCACTGAAAAGTTTCAAAACCAGTGATTGTATGACAATTTTGGGTGATATTTCTAGTGTTTTTGGTTCTGGAAATTCATCACCAAATAATGGGCACGTGTGTAGGAGCATGTAGAGATGAAATCTTTTAGATTAGAGTGCAAAAACATGGTTATATGTTAGTTTTCTCAACTCCGTTTTGCTCACGGGCAAAAAAAGTTTTTGCCGGAAAGTTTTAGAAACTTAAACGGAGGCTATAGATGAATTTTTTTTCTAATTCTTTTTGGAATGGAAATTTTAGGATGTGTAGTAGGCAATAGAATCAAGAAGAGCATAATTTGGAGTGAAAATGAATGAGTTATTGTGTTTGGAAGTCAGACTATCAAAACTGATATTTTTTAGAGTTGTCAGATTCATATAGCATTTTGACCTATCAAATCATATCTAATATTTATGAAATTTTACAGGGAGATACTAGACATCTTAAGCTTTAAAAAATCATATAATATATTATTTGGATATCTATATATGGAGTTATGAGTTTTGAAATTTAGATTCAGAAACAGGTGAAATTCTGGAAGTCCAGATTCTGGCAGTTGTTGTGCTGTGTTTTTTAGTAATGTAACCTTGTCAAATGGCCATAAAAATTTCCAGAACAAAATTACATATGCTAAGATATAATTTGATACATAATTTTTGATATTTGGATCAATATACTTAGAAATATGAATTTTTTAAGTTAGTTGCTGTCAGACTATATTTCTGGAAGTCGAATTGATTGTTGTGTAATTTTGGAAAATCAAACCTTCACCAAAAATTATGAAACTTTATAGATTTAAATTATACATTAATAGCTTTAATGTGGTAGGTATTTTGTAATTTTTGGACAATTATATTAGGAGATATGTATTTTCAAATTTGTGCTCTATTTCTAGAGTGTAATCTAGAACAGTGACGTTTCGTGAATTTCTGGGAGTAATATGGTTGAGCTTACAATACTTAGATATTTTTCTATGAAAATAAATTGCAAGAGCTTCATTTAGGCTTTAGAACCAGTAAAATTATATTTTTCTAGAATTAATTATGATTTTTCAAAGTTAACTGAAAAATCTACCAATTTGCTGAAAAATAATAAAACTGCACTATGCAAAATTGTACTATGTAGAAGCCATTGAATCTAAGATAACCAGCAGAATATGATTAAATGCAATAATAATGCAAGTAATAATCAATTTCTTGTTAGCTTCAATTTATAGGAATTGGTAATAGCCCGAGCCGAAGAAAAAGTTTTGGATAAACAGTTGGACTGAAAAAGGACCCAGGTAGTAATTCTTTCTTTCATACACTATGTGATTATCTATATACTTTGTGTGTATGCCATTTTTTGTAACATGACAGTGCCTAGGGCACAACATGTGAATAAGTCAGGGTTGCAAATAGTCGTTTGACCTTGAACAATATACATATAACACGAGTTAGCATCTTGCATAATGTAGTACATTGCATATTTATTTATCGTATTTTATATGACTGATTATACGTTACTACTAAGATTCATTCGAATTTCACCCTTTTTCAACATTTGAAAATACTCTAGCAGAAGGTAGTGGCTCTAAGGGCAAAATTGTAATTACCGGCAACTGATGTCTGGTTCAAGTGAGACTGTAGTTAGTTATCTTTAATTCAAAATTTCATTTCTTTTAGACTCTGTATATATTTTTCCAATCATATGGGATTTCTTGTAATGTAAACAAGCACTTATTATTAGTATATTTCTACTATTTCTATATGTCTATGACTATGCACTTAATACCCTATGAATATCGAATTGTTGAGGGGTTTGACAAATTCTAGGGTTTCAAATCTAAAATCCTTTGATAAATTATTTGCCAACAACTTTTAGTTATATCTTTTCCTTTTAAAATACAAAATTTAGATGTTGTATTTCCTACTATTTTTAATTAAAGATGTTAGAAATTTTCTTTTGTGCGATTCTTTTTAAATTAAGATTAATGTTAGGTCACCAAGGACAAGAGATACACCTAAACTGGCCCACAAGAATGAAGATATTATGTACTGGGATAGCCTGAGGATTAGCTTAATGGTTTTACTCCGAATCCATATTACATGCTCATCCAAAAGATGAGTAGGTAACGCTCATCCCTAAATAAAAGGGTTTTTTTTTGAAAAAATACTCCATACATTAAAAATTAATTAGTTTAAGATACTGGGTGTTAAAAAAACATTTCAGATATTAGGTACTACTAGAAAAATATTTCAGAATACTGGTATTATAGGAAAAATATTTCTGAATGTAAAACTAAAAATTAATTAATTTGGGATACTAGGTAGCAAAAAAATTTTTAGAGTGTAGCATACAAATTAATGCAAATAAATAAGAATACATAAAAAATTAAAAAAAATGGTTTCTACCCTAAAATTAGGGGATGAGCATGACGTGCTCATCTAAATGAGAACCCTTTTACTCCTTTGTTTCTCTTCCATGTAATAAAGATTTCCCTTCATCTACCAGTAGGCTTCTTATGGGAAGTTTGCATGAAACTATAATCTTCCATAAAGGAGTAGATACTATTCTAAGTTGGAGGTGACAAGAATACACATGCAAAGTCAAAGAAAAATAACAAAGTGTGAAGAACAATTTACATGTACTAATTAGTTCCTCTATTTTGCAGTTTAATGTGTAATTAACTCAACGCATCCTTGTTTTAATTTATATAAATCTTGTTTTACTTGGATTTCCTAATGCAAAAAGTTCACTAATTCATATTGTTGCTTAGTTTTCTCGTGTTGTCCCTTTTACTATATTTTCTTTGGTACAATGTACATACCTTTTACTATTTTGATATTCATAAGTTGAGTCTGACCCATTGAACCCCGGTTAGCTTGGTAGTTGGGACACCCAACCTGAGGTTTAACCATCAGAATTATATATATATGACAAATGTAGCACAGGGCCTTTCTTTTTTAAAAAATAAAGACTTCTTTATATGACTATATGATAATATCAACTTTAAATATTATCAAGTCTATTTGGAAATAACTCTTCTAAAAAGATTTTCAGCATTTACATACAAACTCGAACTTAATACCTCCTACTTAAAGACGTCATAACTCCTTCCATGAGGACTAAGTTGATATTGATCTTCCAATATTATAATTTTTGTCAATTGTTCTCCAACTCGGCAACATCAATTTTTTTTTGAAAAAAAAATCCTAAAAAGATACTATCGATGGCCAAAAAAACAAGTATGATACTATTATTTTATAATATATCTTATCTTATCTAGTATAGCATCCCTTAGGATTGTTTGATATGAGGGATTTGGAGGAGAAGGGAGGGGGGGAATTTTTACGACTTGGATTTAAAAAAATTGAAGTAGGGATGGAAGTTTTTAGTTAATTTTTCTTATTTTTTTTTATTTTATATCTTATCTTTATTAAAATTTTATAACCTCAGTTCTCCAAATTTTTAAAATCTAACTCATAAAAATTTTCCCTCCCATCTTTTTCCTTTCATTTCCCTCTGCCAAACAGACCCTTAATCACAGCAAAACGATATAATTTTAATATATAATCACATCAAATCCACATTTCTAAAATTCACGCTTGATACACAAAAATGTTATACGAGGATTATGATTTCAGAAAGAAGCATTATATATGTTATTATTTTGCAAAAGTTTCATGATATTAAAAATTTATACGTGTAACTAATATACTTTAACAATTAACAATTTAATTAAATAGCACCCCATAAGACCATAACTTTCCTTTCTATTTAAGCTTGAGCATCATGACTGGCAATTTTTCCGGCGGAAAAAAAAGAAAAGTAAAGTAAAATGAAGCTGGGAGAGGGTGTGCGCCACGCACACCATGACGCGTTGGAGGTGAAGAGAAAAGATACGAGGAGATAGGTTGGGACCGTGGGAGGGTGGGAACCAGAAAGTCACGTGATAGTGGCTGCGAGGAAACAGGCCACAACATCTTCGGATGCGGCTCACAACGCGTGCATCGGCAAGTCATTGTCACGCACGTGCGCCGAACTCAAGCACGTGCTCATTAGCACCTTTGAGATGCTGCATTTTGCCACGTCCCACCCCCCTCCGTCTTAACGGATCCCCATTCTGTAATACGCGCCTTTGACCCAGTCAATCTCTCTCTGTTGCTTTTTTAATTTGTTTAATTTGTATTATCAAATAAATGACAAATTTTATTTAAATATTCTTGCTGTTGTCAGTGGCAAGTCATGGTCAACTGGGATGCTGTGGATATTTTTGGCACTAGAAAATGTGTTTAATTTAATTCAGAAATCATACATTAAAGGGAAAATTTTTGTTCAAAACAATAAAGGTGGAATTAATTTTTAATTGCAGATTTAAGAAAACACTTTGATTATATATTAAAAAATAATTTTTATTTTATTTTTTATCTTATAAATTAAGTTATTCTTTTATTTTAATATTTTTCCAACTTAAATTAAGTTATCTTATATAAGGATAATAAGAAAGATAATGATGATGATGATAAAATATTATTTTTCAATTCTAAATTAATTTATGTAATTATTATAATCTTATTGATTGTCAAATGATCAATTTAAATAATAGAATATGAAGAATTAAACTAATATAATGATTTTTTTAAAGTTTATAATTTTTTTAAAAAAAGGGGTTCACATCCCTATCGAGATGGTGGGACGAGTGTGCCCAAGTGTGGACCAGGTGCATTTTGGTCAAAAACTGGGACAGAAACCGAGATTCCCAGATTTTGAACACCCCTAAATGATATGATAAAGATAAGATAATGTACTAACAAAATGTTAGTTAAGGCGGTATCATCACCATCAAGCAATCCAGAGACACTCTTAATTGCAATATATATCATCATGCACAAAAAGCAATGTTTATATAATATAAAATCTAGGATTACAAATACTAAATGATAGTTGGGTTAATTTTTTGTTTTTTGTTTAGTCTTAACCTAACTCACAATTCCATTCCAATTGCTAGGTTGAACTCAATTGATCAAATGTATGTTGAGGCAATTTGTAAATGTTGTAAGCGTTTTCTAAACCTAGAAGCATATGCTGACCCTATTGAACTCTCCTATATTTATTGGTGTATATAGATATACGCAGAGAGAATTGGATATATTTGTATTCAAATAATAACAAAGATTTAAAAAAAGGGAAAATTACAATAAGGTCCCAAACAAATGAAAATATGAAAAAATGGTCTGAAGGGGTTGTTAATGATAACATGAGGATCCTTCATTAACAACCCTTGAGACCATTTCTTCATATTTTCATTTGTTTGGGACCTTATTGTAATTTTTCCTAAAAAAAAACAAGAAGAAGATTGGATTATATTTCAAATTGAAATAATAACTAATTGGAAAAGCCCATAAAATTGATAGTACAAATTGTCAAAGGACTAGTTGTCGTGAACAAATCCAAATATTTAATTCAATCATTATACTTAGGCCTTGGCAATTTGAAGATCTGCCCAAAAAGCCTATCAATCCAGAATCTAATAGATCTAACGAAAAAATCTGTCAAAAAATTTAAACCATGATACAAAAGGAGTCACGTAATAATATTCTAAATCTTCTTCTTTCTTTGTTGTTTTGCATCGCCAAGAAACTCTCTTCCCTTTCTCATCATAAATCTCTTCCTTAACCTTCTCATATCGTGGCATTGTACAGAGAGGTAAAGTTTCATCATCCCATGAACCCAAGGGTGGCATCAAATCCTTCAATGACTCTAACTTTGGAGGAGAACACATATTTGCATATACACTCAAACTCAAATTTGTTTCAAATCAATACTGGTGAGTTTCAATGCATCCTTATATATATGTATAGTTGTTTAAAAGATTTATATTATCTTTAATCATCATAAATCTTGATTTTTTTAAGATAAATATGTATTTTAAGATTATGAAGGTATGATTACGATTATAACAAAAGCGAGATTGAATTTTAGTATATTTATCTATGTATAGATTTTAATTGGATTCCCTGCTTTATCTAAAATTAATCCCCTGTTAATTGATATATATTTTATTTACTCGATTGATGTCAGACCCCATAACATTTTGATATTTACAAAATAATAAATGCGTAGTTCATACGGCATACAGAAATAGTGAAAATATACTGATAATAAGCATTTGTTTACAGTACAGGAATCTTCATAAAGTTTGAAAAATATATACAAAGTCCAAAATAAATAAAACTTATAACTAAAGATAACAAGTTGCACTCCCTCTAGAACCGAACATTTAATTGCCGGTATTTATGGTTTTACCCTTAAAGCCGCTACCTTCTGCTGGAATATTTTTAAATGTTGAAAAAGGGTGAGATTCGAGTGAATCTCAGTAGTAACATAAAATCAATCATATAAAATATGATAAATAAATATGCAATACGTCATGATATATAAAATGCTAACTCGTGTTGTATGCATACTATCTAAGGCCAAACAATTGTTGGCAACCCCGGCTTAACTCGTATCCATGGTCAAATGACTTGTTTAGACCTTGGCTTATTCGCGTGTTGTGCCCCAGGCACTGTCATGTTACAGAAAATGACATACACAACATATAAATAATCACATAGTGTATGAAAGAAAGAGTTACTACCTGGGTCCTTTTTCGGTCCAACTGTTTATCCAAAATTTTTTCTCCGGCTAGGGCTATTACCAATTCCTATAAATTAAAATTAACAAGTAATTGGTTATTACTTACATTACTATTGCTTTTAATCATATTCTGCAAGTTATCTCAGTATTAGCGGCTTCTACGCTGTATAATTTTGCATAGTGCAATTTTTCTATTTTTCAGAAAATTTGCAGATTTTTCAGTCAAATTTGAAAAATCATAACTAATACTAGAAAATTTCAAATTGATTGGGTCAAAAGCCTAAATGAAGCTCTTGAAATATACTTTCATGGAAAAATATCAAAATCTGTTCATTTTCACCATATTGCTCGCAGAATTTCACGAAATACAACTATTCCAGATTACTCTCCAGAAACATAGCACAACTTTGAAAATTCATATCTCCTAATGTACTTGTCCAAAAATTAAAAACTACCTATCCATTTAAAGCTATGAATGTCTGTTAGAGCAAGCTTTTCACCCAAGAGGGGGGTAAATTGGGTGATTACAAAATAATCGAAAACTTAAATCCAATTTATAAAACTTAAAGCACAGTTAATGAAAGGAAGAGATATCACCGAGATTCACACAGAGATTTATACTGGTTCGGTCTCAACCACTTGACCTACGTCCAGTCCTCAGAAATCCTTCTGAGCTTTTTACTATAACTTCCAAGATTCAGTGGGTTCTTGGCACCACCTTACAACCAGCAAGTTCCTCTAGACACTCGCTCCCCCTTACACAAGGTAATCACAAATCCCTACTTAAGGTTCCTCAACCTTAAGTTAACTCTATTGAAAATAATTAAGTATGAATGACAAATCTCTCTCACAGAGTATGTAGATAAGAGCTGAAGCACAAATGATGAACTGAAGCTTTTGTGAGAATATTGCTTGTGGAGTATTCATACGTTTTTCTTCGTTGTTGTATTTTTCAAATGGCTGGACATATATAGTGTAGCCTTTGAGTGCCGTTGTAAATATGTTCGTTGATTCAAAGATGCTTCTGACAAATGTAACCGCACTCGTCTTCCGTTACTTTTGAATTTCTGCTGCTACCATGAATAGTTGTCGTTTGAGTGGAGTGTTCAGTTACAAGTCAAGTGCGCGATGGTGGAGTACAGCTGTAACACACTTATGAATATAACCGTTAAGCAATATTTGTATCTCAACAAATTAATATGGATCACTGGAGGTGTTTTATAAAAGAGACAGTAAGACCATAGAGAGTGATCCTATTTTCGCAACTAAGTATTAAAATGATATACCATATGATTTTGATAGCTATTTGGATAAATCAGTAATAATAGGATTTCACCAGCAAAATCAATTGTAGTTGATGAAGTTAAAAGCAAATGGATCAAAGTCAATGTAGGAAGATGTATACTTGAACAATAAATCATTATATGAGAAGATGCAAAATCACTGGAAGTGAATATAATGTCTTTGGAAGTGATTTTGAAAACCTTAAATGTTTCTGACAGTGATTGCTGGTTCACTGGAAGTGATATTGAAATTTTCATATTTCACTCGAGTGAATTTGGAATCACTGGAAGTGATTTTGTAAAGAGTGATTTCTTCTTGGAGTGATTTCCAATTCACTGGAAGTGATTTGTAACTTTTCAAATATCACTCGAGTGATTCATGATCACTGGAAGTGATTTGGTGAACAGTGATATTTTCTTGCAGTGATTTCCAATTCACTGGAAGTGATTCAGCGAAAATCCAACATCACTCGAGTGATTGAGGATCACTGGAAGTGATTTGAAAACTTTGGCGGATCACTCGAGTGATCTGAGCTTCACTGGAAGTGATTTGCAAAACAGTGAAATTTTCTTGAAGTGAATTCTAGATCACTGGAAGTGATTGGCCGTATCACTCGAGTGATTCAGAATCACTGGAAGTGATTTGCAAAACCGTGGAATTTTCTTGAAGTGCAATCTTAATCACTGGAAGTGATTAGCCGTATCACTCGAGTGATTCATAATCACTGGAAGTGATTTTCAAAACAGTGAAATTTTCTTGCAGTGATTTCGCGATCACTGGAAGTAAAATAACGGATCACTCGAGTGATTTCCCATATCACTCGAGTGATCTGTTATTTTTCACAATCACTCGAGTGATTTCAGCGATTACTCGAGTGATCTTGCACAGATCACCAGAATTGATTGCTTTGCTTGTAATTAATCCATGAGCTTCCAAAACATGATTTGTTATCATCAAAACATGAAATCTAACAATGTCTACTTTGAATCTAGAAAGTTTCATAATTTTTGGTTAAGGTTTGAGTTTCTAAAATTTCGACACAGCCAATCTGACTTCCAGAAACATATTCTGACAGCAACTAAATTCACAAATTCATATCTCTCAATATATTGATCTAAATAACACAAAATATATATCAAATTAAAGCTTAGAATATATAATTTCATTCTGGAAAGTTTCATGACCATTGGAAAAGATTACATTACTAAAAAATACTATGAAACCAACTACCAAAATTTGGACTTCTAGAATTTCATCTGTTTCTAGACCTATGTTTCAAAAATCATAACTCCCTCTCATTTTATTACTCATTTTAAAGCTTGAGATGTCTACTATCTTCATGTAAAATTTCATAAATATTGGATATGATTAGGTTGGTCAAAGCTTAACACGAAATGGACTGTCTCCCAAAACGTCAGTTTTTGACAGTCTGAGTTTAAAACTCAATAACTCATTTATTTTGACTCTAAATTGTGCTCTTCTCATTTCTACATCCTACTACACATCCTAAAATTTCCATAGGAAAAAGAACCAAATAAAAACTCCATCTATAGTCTCTGTTTAAGCTTCTGCAACTTTTCTGGCAGAAACTCTATTTTCCGGCGAGCAAAACAGAGTTGATAAAACTAACATGCAACCATGATTTTGGACTCCAATCTCAAAGATTTTAACTCTACATACTCCTACACATGTTCCTTGTGTTTGGGGACGTGTTTACAAAAGTAAAGAGATAAAAAATCCCATGTAAAATGGACACACAATTACTGGTTTTTGTGATAGAACTTTCCAATGAATTTTCTTAATTCCAACAGCAAAACAACCAAGAAAAACCACTCAAATCCTACGGAAGTTTAAGGTAAAATTAGATGAGACTTACCTAAACACGTTTATGATGTTGTATGTGAAGTTTGAAGCTTCCTTGTTTCTCTTCTTCCTTTGTCTCTCTCTCTCTCTCTCTCTCTGTTTTCTATTTTGTTTCTCTTTTCTGGTTTTCCTTCCTTTCACTCTTTCTTTTCTAGCTGAAGGTAGAGTGAATGGAGAGGCAAATGAGTGTTTTATTTATGGTGGGGGCTGAATGTGTGTGCGCTGTCCAACATGAAGTGCATGGAGAGACAAGAGAGTGTTTTAAATAAATGGGCGTGTGTGTGTACGTCGTTTATTCGTTTGCGCATGAAATCAAATAAGAGTGAGGTGAGATGTTATGTTTTGAGTGATGTGTGTGTATGCGTTCAGTAATGCTCCAGGTGTGCCAAACGAAGAGAAGAATGAATGATTAATTGTTAGTATGTGTCGGTCAGTTTTTTTTTACATATAGGTATATTTTTGTCCTATTAATTACATACACTAGGCCTTAATTTTTCCCTTTGTCTAATTTAAGTTTCCTTAAATTTCGTAGGTTCCATAATTTGACTTATTATCTAGTTTCCATAAATTAATCCTTTTATTAAATTTTTGGGATGTTACAATTGATATAGATTATACTTCTTGTTTGTATTTTTTTTGTTGAATAAAAAACCATTATAATAAAGACTAAAAAATTATTTAAGGATTTTTTTCCTATTTATTTAATTTTTTTTATTTGTAATTCCTTGTGTTTGATTATAAAAATTTATATATTAGAGTTTAATAAATGTGAGGAGATATGTAATTGGATGATATAAAATTATGTAATAATTAATGACTAGAAGGGAGAAACTTGATGAGACCAAAACATAATTATGAAATGATTTTACATTACATGTATATTTTATCGGTTTAGGTGTGCTTTGTTTTTTGTTTTTGTTTTTTGTTTTTTGTTTTACCATGTAGGTGTGCTTTGTTGAAGCAAAGAAATCCTATTTATTTAATTTTTTAATCATAAAAATTATCCAGATTTTAAAAATATAATCAAAGAAATTTAAAATTGTATAAGATTGTAACTATTTTGAGACAATTTGAATCCAATAAAATGTATCTAAAATCTTAAAGTTGCACTCTTAGATCAAAAATAATTTATTTACTTTGAGTATAATTCTAATAATGATATAAATAAATATAGCAAATATTATGTCATAACAATAAATATCAAAAGAAGATACGCTGACGAGAAAAGCTATAATTTGAGGTAATTTTAAATAATAAAATCATCCATCATCCAGTTCACTAACATTAATAAAATAAGAGTTAGAGATATGATATATAGGTCAAATCTTAAGGATATACTTAAAGAATTCAACAACATATTTCGCATAAAAGACATATATCCTTCAAAAAAATTTAAATAATTTTTTACGTTATATGAGATTTAAAATAAATCACATCACATTGTTTATAAAATTTGTGATATTTTTAATATATCGTATTAATTGATACATTAAATATTAAAATTGAATATTAAGAAGTCACATATATTATAAAAGGTTAATGTGCAAAAATATTTATGCACTTTTTCTATATATGTATCTAATATCATATACATTTTTTGAGTGTAAAAAAACCCATGAACATTTTTAAATGAGACAAAAAATATCATTTATACTCTGACTAATTAAGGCAATGTTTGGAATAGTTTATATGTGCGATTGAAAAGCACTTATAAGTGTTTTAATGTAAGTTGAAACAAAACTCCTTTCACATACTTATTTCATATATCATAAATCACAATTGAAAAACACTTTTAAAGGTTCCAATCGCTATTCTAAAAAATCTTTAAACCACAACATTTAAACTAGTTTTAATCCTAACTGTCATTCTTTAATTTTACTGAAAACGAGGGAAAAAAAAATGCCCTGCCCCCAACCCACGCGCCTCTCCATCTATGGGTCTCGTTGCCCCACCTTCTCTGACTCGAAGCATTTTTCTTCCTCAACATGAAATTCACACTAAATTGCATCTCTCAAGCAATTTCAAAAGTTAATTATGCATATATGGCCTTTTCACTCTATAAAGTAGGGCTACGAAACATATAACCTCCATCTAAATAAATTTAAAAAACAAGGCTTTTTCATTCTGTAGATTCGATAAATCTGGGTATTGTTTTTCCCAAAAGCAAGGGTTCAATTATTATTGAATGTCAAGTATAAACAAGTTCATCGTATATTGGGTTGAAAACAAAAGGAAAAAGGAATAATGATACTATGGATTGCTCATTAACTTTTTCTATTCACAATTCTCTTAATCCAAGGCTCGATTCCTCCGTGACCGTTGCCAATCAAGGCTCATCTCCTCGTATCATTTACTAAAGCACACCGTCCTTTTTCAAGTTGGGATTTTCATATTTGAAACTGCTTCGTGATGAAGAGGAAGGATGAGAACATGATGGAAGAGGTGTTGGGGTCAGAGGAGACTTCGGCGAAGGGTTCGATTGAAGAAGAAGAACGCTTTGTGTCGGTGAAAAAGTTGGCAGGAGGACAAGTCGGGTGGGGGAGGAGGGGCGCCAGTGAGACTGGGAGATGAAGAGGCTCGTGGGTTGAGAGACAAAGGGAAGGGGTTTTTTTTCAGCAAAAAATTAAAGAATGACAGCTAGAATTAAAACTAATTTATGTGTTGCGTTTTATAATTGGCCAGAGCACAAATAACGAATTCTTCGTCACTCTTCTTGATGGGTCAACACAATTTGTTTTGTCCTTTTGATCATTTTGCACCACGTGTGTCATGGTTAAAAATAATTTTCATATAATATCAAATAATACCCACATTGAATTAAAAATAAATTTCATATCAATTACCTTGAAGCAAGCTTTAATCCATTGGAAGAGCTCATTAGATGAGTTTGATATGAAGAGCTCATTAAATTCAAAACAAACATCACGTACAACTAAAAAATGCTACTTACTCCTTACAATACTTAATATAAGATCCGTTTTATAGTTTAATTTTTTAATCAAACTTATTCTTATATCAAAGATACGAAGTAACACACATATTATCTATATCTATAAAAAAATATCCTCATGTTAGTTAAAGGATTAGAACAACAATATGCATGTTTGTAATACAATGCTTACAAAATCTTAATTAACATGACAATGCGCCCGTTGAACCCCAATAATGGTTTGTATATCCAGTCATAATCAACCTGTCAAGTTAAAAAGTTGAAATTACAACTAAAATAAATAACAAGTTGATTGATCCCTAGAAATATGGAGCATGATTACAAATTTTAATCAAAGTCTTCTTTCCCTATACTTAATTTCCTTAACACATAGTTCCCCATCAACTAGTGTCTGGGAGTCAATAGGGTGGGGTCATTCATTCAAACTTTGTCTACCAGTCCGTAGACTTGGAAGATAATGAACCAAGATAAGCCAACTAAAACAGAGGAAGTAAAGTCAAGCTTAATTAGCACGCTAATTAAAAAGAAGTATAAAAAAAAAGGAATAATGATAGTATTTTAAGAAGATAATAAGCCATTGAAATGTTAAAAAAGGAGTAATCTAGACCAAATTTAATAGCGAAATGAAAAGAAAAGAAAACATGCAAAAAAACAAAAAACGATGAAGGACCATAAAGCATATGGTAAGCAAACACTAAAGCATATGAGGTAGAAGTAAATGGTACACAACTCTCCATATGATGGTGCTCTCCATTTCTTATAATTAGCATCTTAGGATTGTCTTAGACCCGCTCCATCTGCTTTCTTGCTGGGCAACTTCTCCCGCTATTGCTTTATATAAAACCCACTGTAATACCAAAAATAGTTAAATCAGAATTACATACAAAATTTTATTACATAAATTAAATTGCAAGAATTATAGATTCATTTTTTACTTTGACGAATGCAACTTGTTTTGTGGTAACGCTGAAAGGAAAAGGGAATGGATTAATACCAAGGGTAGTGTGAGCCATTGATCATCTCCGTCATATATTTTGTTTTGCGTCTTCAATATAGTCTTTCATAGGGTTTCTTTTCATTTTGATGTTAAATTTGGACAACATTGCTCCTCTTTTAATATTCTTGGGTGACATTATTCTTTTATGAAAATTTTTAAAGTAAAAATTACTGATGGAGAGAGCACAATCATGCCCCACATGAAATTATCCCTGGTAAAAGTCCAACGAGTCAAACATTTGTTTGGCTATCATTAGAATATGACGGTATTACTTAAGTTTTATAACACTTTTGGGTTGACAATAAATTTAAAAAAAAACTTTCATATACTCACGGTTCCTCCATGAAGCATTCTGGAGCAAAATTGGACACTGACCCTTAATTAATCATGCTGATGTATTAGGGAAACAAAATCTATTGTCAATTTGATGACATATTTAGATAGTAAGAAGTAAAGTCTACAAGACATATCTATTTATTTGTTGAGAAACCATTGATTATGCATATTTTTTTTTTTTGGATAAGAAACGAAGTTATTTTCAATTTAAATTGAAGGTGATATCAAAGAAAAAGAGTTTTTAGTGCACGAAAATTACATGGAAAAAGATAACGAGAGGAAACTTGACATGTGGCCACTTTGAAGCGAGCTGAAAAAGTCCTCAAGACGTAGAAATATTAAATATAATCGTTCCAATCCATTTAATCGTCGGAACGCCGTTATTTATTTGGATTTTTTTCGGGGGAAATCATATGGTTAATTGAATCAAAAGCACCCAATCAATGAAATAAGTAATTAATTTATTAAACAAGAAATTATCAAAAAGATATAAAGCAATTATTACATGCACTTTGAAGGGATCTTTACCCAATTCAAATTTGGTCAAATTTCTTTTACAGGCACATATATCTTTCTATTAAAAATAATTTTGTTTGAGGTATTATTTGACACTAACTGTATATATTTTTTTTTTATAGGGATTCAAATTTTGGTTATTCATATTGTAAAATTAGCCTCTTTCAGTATACCTAACCCATTAATAGCTTTGGTCGCATATTTACATGGCAGAAGAAAAGTCTACAAGATATAGACCTAGAGTTCTAATATGATCCCTGTGACGTGACTAGTATATTTGCTCGAGAAACTGGTAATTATGATGAATTTTTTAGATAAAAACAGATTTATTTTATTTTCAATTTAGATTGAAAGTTCACATCAAAGAAATGAATTAGAGAAAAAACTGACATAAGACCCTTGTAAGTGAAAGGTCACAGGTGCAATCCTTTGTGTAACCATGAGGCTGTTACCGATTGCCCCTCTAATACAAAACGAACAAAAGAAAAAAAAAATCTGTAATTACAAGTTCAAGAGCAAAGTAGAAAAGTCACCAAGACATGAAGACGTAATATTGAATACGAACTTGCAGTTCATTCATATCATTAATCAAGCAGAATTTCTTAAAAAACCTGTATTGCAACAATTTTTTTTATTTAATATAATTAAACACACCGATACACACAAATATTTCAATGCCAGACGTCTCGAACTCAGGATCTCATTCAAGCATGGCGACAGGCGTTGCCGTTGGACAACTAGCCATTGACACATTGGGCAACAATTGATGGAAAGTGGTTGAGCTCTCGGATGTTTAAAGTATTTCATGATCTGCAAACAAAGAGTAATATTTATCTGATTTTTTCTCTCTCTTCTTTTCCTTTTCATATTTTTGTGCAAGAGGCTCGACAAAAAGTTTTCAAGAAATCAACTGATTTTGGTTAAAGTATTTAGGTTTTATTTTATCGATTTGCCATCCATTCTTTTATTTTAGTTAATATTAGATTTATATATTTGCCTAGCGCCCACGATTGTTTCTTCATTATCAGACAGAGGCTTTTTTGCCTGCGTTGACCAAGTCATATTATTTAATGTCAGTGTATGCTCCACCGGTCTATTTTATAACATGTTTCTAACTAATTCATGCATATCAATAAAAATAGTTAAAATAATTAAATTTATCATAAAATTTAATTAATTTTTTATATTATCCTTATTAATCACACAAAGCTCCATCATACATATTAATTTCTATTCTCTCATGCTAGTCTTATCAAATATGGGCTTGTATGAAAAAAAAAATTAATGCTCATTGAAATTATCAAAATGTCTTATAAAAAAATATCAAAATACCTTATAAAATGCAGGGTTGGGAGTATGATTTATGAAAAATGCAACTCATTTTTCAGATTTCGTACAATGTTCACAGGTTGTTGAAGGGTAAAAGTTTAAAGAGAGAAATAGGGCTAAACCTATTGGTTCTTATATTTTACTACGATTTGGGTTTTGGTCACTACAATTTTAAATTAGTGATTTTGATCCTTAAATTTATTTCGTCTGTAGCTATTAGTCTATGCAATTTTGAAAGGACCTTGGCTCAAAGTTAACGGTGTTAATTTTGCTGATGTGTCACTAACTTTGTTAGGTTTACTTATATGGCGCGATGACTAGACAATATGAAATGAAAATAATTTATTAATATGATACTTTGCCCTTTTCATTATACCTCCATTCCATCTTCTTCAACCTCCAAATCCCTCACCTCCCACCCTCTGCGATCTCCGTCAACCTCGCCTCCATCATCCTTCTCCAATCTCCAGCAACCTCATCTCCCTCCCTCACGAGTTTAAATCATTTATCCAGTTCATAATTTTATTAGTTATGTTTTAACTACAAGATGATTATTTCGGGGGGAAGTACCCAAATTACAACTTCACTGTAGCTGCATTTTGGACTACCCATTTGGTCAGATTCAAAGCAGAACAAAACTTAAATAAACCAATCTTGCACGTTTACGTCTACAGGGCTGACAAAAAATGGTCAGAAAAAAGTTTACAACTTTGACCACATCATCATTAATGGAGGCCGTTGGTTCGGCAAGCCCATGGTATTCTATGAGGAACAAAAATACCACTGCTTCATGAGCAATGGCACCAGCAGAAGAAAGTTCTTTGGTTATAGAAAGGCCCTAAACACAAAACTTAAAACCCAAACAATTTAAATCATTTAAACCCAGATCTTAAACCAGACTTCGTTTGTTGTTAGTGGATATATAGATCGAAGAAACTGGCAGATCCGATATGGGTTAAGATGGAGATCAAAGAAGCAAGCAGATTGAAGTTGTGGAATGGACAAAGCGCTCTCAGAACGAAGAATGAGAACATGCCTGAGATCACACAGGGTGGGAGATAAGGAGGCCGGAGATCACAGAGGGATGTGAGGTCGCTTGAGATCGCAGAGGGAGAGGGGCGAGGTCGTTGGATATGGTGGAGGGTGGGAAATGGAGGTTGCGGAGGTTGAAGAATATGGAATGGAATGAACAGGAAAAAGTTGTCAATATGTTAACTTAGCGTATAAAATTTGACTCTTTCTTTTTTTTAAAAAAAATAAATCATTTATCCACCTTATCAAACCATATTAATGAATTTTTTCCATGTCATATTGTCCAGTTATCGCGTCATATCAGTAAAGTAATGGAGTCAGTGGCACATTAGTAAAATTAACAGTGTTAACTTTGAGCCTAGATTCTTTTAAAACTACAAAGACTATTAGTTATAGATAGAATAAATTTTAAGGACCAGAATCAAAATCGTACTAAAGGAACAAAAAGTAGATTTAACCCATAGATATAATTAATACAGTAGTCATGTTGGAAAAAACAACTCAACGAGGACCACACATCCTTACACAAACAATTTCCACAAACTTGAGGCGACTTATGTCATGGATTATGTGATGAAGACAAACTCAATCAAGGCCTATAAATAGTTATCGTTGGGGGCAATCCCTTCCACATCAAACCATACAGTGAGTGATCATCATGGAAACCTCATTCCCCTCCTGTAGCTATATTGCTAATATGTTGCTTCTATGCTTCCTAATATTTGCACTCTTGCTCCCCAAATGCATGTATACTTTGAGGGTGCAATGCAACGGAAAAGACCGTCACCTTCTCTTAAACTTCAAACACACTCTTGTTGATCCATTAGCCATCCTCTCCGATTGGACCAATGATCAAGATTGCAGTGAATGGACCGGAGTTCAGTGCGACAACACGACTGATAGAGTCATTGAGCTTAGTCTCCCTTGTTCTGCAGAATCCACCCCTGATAATTGATGAGAAATCACACTGTCTAACAGGTGATCTCAACCTATCTCTGCTTCAACTTGAGTTTCTAAATCTCCTCGATTTGAGCAATAATGATTTCCATGCTATTGTTCAAAAAGGTTACGAGGATGTGATAAATTGTAATAACATGTCTGTTGTTAATCATCCTTATTCATGTCAAAATTCTTCCAATCTCCATTATCTTGATTTGTCTAACAATCGGAATCTTTATGTCGATAATATTTACTGGCTTTCTCGTGTTTCCTCCCTGAAATATCTTTTCCTCCGTGAGATTGATTTTCAAATAGATATAGATTGGCTCCAATTAGCAGCTCTCCTTCCTTCACTTGCAGAGTTATCCTTGAGGGGTTGTTCCCTTAGAAATATCAATCCATCTCTCCCATTTGTCAATTTTACTTCACTTGAATTTCTTGGCCTTGGTTTGAATGCTTTTAGCATTCAGTTCTTGCCTTATTGGTTATTTAATCTTAGTCACCTCAGATTTCTCGACTTGAGCTATAATCAGCTTCAAGGTCAACTCCCAAAGAGTTTATTGAATCTTAGAAAAATAGAAACATTGTATTTGAGTTACAATAAACTCAGTGGAATGATTCCAGATTGGCTTGGCCAACTTGAACATCTACAAGAACTTATTGTCGATCGAAACACATTTTCTGGTCCTATTCCTTTAACTTTGGGAAATCTGTCATCCTTGGTGACCTTCATAGTCAGGTCAAATCACTTGAGTGGTACTCTTCCTATGAGTCTTGGAAATCTGTCATCCTTGACTGCCTTAGATGTCACCTCAAACTTCTTGAATGGTAGCTTTCCAGAAAGTCTTGGACAACTCTTGAACTTGGAGATGTTACATTTTGGTGATAATCAATTGACAGGGCATATGACCGAAAGAATTTTTGTTAATCTCTCGAATTTGGTATACCTTTCCATGGGATCTCCGGGCTTAATCTTGGCCTTTCATTCTCTTTGGGTTCCTTCTTTTCAACTTGAAGAACTTTTTTTGACAAACATGATGGGCCCTAAACTTCCTCCATGGTTGTATACACAAATGTCTCTTGCAATTCTAGGAATTGCCAACTCAAGAATTTCATTTGAATCTAAAGACAAGTTTTGGGACTTTGCAACCCAGGTGGAAATCCTACAATTATACGATAACTGGGTTAATGGGAACATGTCAAACATGTTACTAAACAATAGAAAGATAATTTTAGATTCAAATAAACTCAGAAGTGGCCTCCCTCGATTATCACTAAATGTTGTGTTTTTCAGAGCAAGAGGCAACTCCTTTCAAGGATCCCTTTCTCCACTCTTGTGTCAGAAAATGAATGGGAGAAGCCAATTAAATATAGAATTATCCAATAATTTTTTATTTGGAGTATTGACAGATTGTTGGATGAATTGGAAGTCATTGGTCAATGTTAAGCTCAGCAACAATAATCTAACGGGCACAATTCCTCCATCATTGGGTTTTTTGTCTAACCTTACAATTTTGGAGCTTCACAAAAATAGCTTATTCGGACAGATACCTTTGTCACTGAAAAATTGTCAAAATCTACAGATCCTTGACAATGTAAAGGTTAGGGCACATAAACTTTCAGGATCTATACCAAATTGGTTAGGGCACAATGTAAAGGTTCTCCTCCTAAGATCTAATCAACTCAGTGGAACTATTCCGTTACAAATATACCAATTGGCCTCTCTTATAATATTGGATCTTGCAGACAACAAAATATCAGGTTCAATACCTATATGCCTACATAATATGACGGCCATGGCTTTTCCTCTATCTTCAAGTACTAGCATGCCCGCCTTTTGCATCACAATTCTAACTACTACTACTGTATTTACAGACAGTGTCATGTTGCATACAAAAGGCCAAGGATTGATATACAAAAAAAACCGTCAACTGCTACGTGCTATTGATCTCTCAAGTAATAGTATGTCTGGAACGATACCTCCAGAGTTATTTAGCCTCACTAAATTGCAATTTTTGAACTTATCTCATTATCAGTTTGAAGGGAACATATCAAAAGAGATTGGCAACTTGAAACAATTAGAGTCTCTTGATCTTTCAAGCAATCGACTTTCAGGTGAAATTCCTCCAAGTATGGCTCAATTAACTTTTTTGGGAACCTTGGACCTTTCATTCAACAATTTCTCTGGAATGATTCCATCAGGGACTCAACTTCAAGGTTTTGATACCCAAAGCTATATTGGGAATCCTGAGCTATGTGGACCTCCACTTCAAAAGAATTGCACAAACAAAGAAGATCCAGAACCCAGTGAAGGACATAAAAGGCAAGATGATTTCTTTACCACAGCATTTTGGGGAGTCTGTGGTGCCATTTTTTTCAATAGGAATTTTAGGCAATCTTACTTCAGATTCCTCCATCACATCAGAGACAAACTTTATGTCATAGTGGTTCTCAGGATGAACCGTTTCCGTTGAAGACCTAGTTGGCATTGTGGTAAGTTAAACAAACTTCTGCTTTCAGTTTTGTCTAATATTTTTTAAATGTTATATATTTCTCTTTTCTTGTGATATTCTAGAACCGCATATATCTTCTATTCTGATCATAAATATTTACATCACAAAATAACTACGACAATAATATATGCTTTGGATTCTATAATTGTAATTATTTTAAATTTATATATTATGCAGGTTTTTACTATGTTTTTTTCAGTAAGTCTCCTCCATCCTCAAGTCTTTTAGACTGGGCTTTGCAAGGGAGGACGAAGTGATGCTATTGAAGGCATATCGCAAGTGAAGTGAAGTTTTTAGTTTGTTGTGTTACTTTGAAGCCGTTTAATATACATGGTTCCATTTTCTGCCTACTATTTGTATCCTTCGTAATGAAATATGTGTACTTAAATAAAGAGGAAAGTATTACTGTTTAATAAACAAGAGGAAATGGCCTAAAATTCTTATATTGACTTGAAAGGGAATTTTGGATGCCAAGGCTGCCATTGTATTCCCATTCCCAGTAACCTTTGCCTATTTAAAAAAAAAAGGGGGGGGGGACATGATGCTAGGAAGGGTTCAGCATATGTTAAATTTTCCTATCACTTTGCAAGAGTCTATGAGAAAATAAATATATGGCAAAAATTGAATGACATAAGAAACCTTAAATTATTAACATAGAAAACCCCTAAACTCAAGGATAAAATCCACAGGTTGTCCAGACAAAAAAAAATCATATTTACTATGATTAAAACAAGGTAAAAGAGAATCTCAACTACATGCACAAACACATGCAATCATCCATCCAAACATTCAACGAATACATTTTCTCTCATGCCAAGGATTGAAATGACGATCCCACTGTTGAAAATAACAAACCATATGTTCAGAACCTGCAAACCAAATTTCAACTCGATCCAATGGTCAATGATGTGCAAATGCCGATTTACCTACACTAACCTGTAACGGTGCATTTTCTCACATGTTTGTAACATTATACCTCTCCCGTCTCAGCCTATCTGGCCTTGCGGGATCTCTCTGCCCAAAAACCCAATATACCCTCTTTCCACTTAAGTATGTGAGGCACAACTTTAAATTAAGAAACTTTAAGACAATATTCTTTCTTACAAACAACAATCAGAAAACTTTTTTTTTTTCATTCTCTCATTATTTTCCTTCTTTCCTATTCTTTTTCTTTCATTTCCTTTCTCTTCTTTTCATAAAATAGAAAATACATCAAATTGAATAATTTAAACATGGGTTTTTCCCCCACATAGGAAGGGAGCCCAAAATCTAACACATACATATGATTCCAATCAGATATTATATATTTAAAGAGTAAATAAATGCAGATAATTCCTTCCAGAGATGGAGTTTGATTTCAGGGTGATACGAATGTTTTGGGTTTGACTTCTGAATACCTTCGTTAGTTATGATGATGGCCCATGCAAATAAATTAAAGTTTTTAATGTTCAATTGAATTTAAGATGCTTTTGAAAAAGAAAATAAAGAAAAAGCTAGGCACGCTAGTGCAATTGTTTTTTACTTTTTTGATAAAAAGTTAGTGCAAAATGTTACTGCAAGTTACAGTAGATGTGACAACTATTTATAGAGGATGGCTGATAATTAAACAATAAGTTAATGCAAGTTGGAAAATTGGAATAATTTTATAATATTTTTTATTGCAGACAATTGTTCAAGACCTCAGCTTCATGAAGTACCGAACATAGCTTGAAACACATATGCCCAACTACAAAAGTAGCCAGTGGCACCAAGGACCAGGAAACACATTAAGATCGAAACTTAACAACTTTTAATTTCTGCCGAAACTTAGCTTGAAGTACGGAATCAAGCAGAGGAATCCATATATGGCATAAAAAATTAATTTCCGTTAACTGAAAAAAAAACATACTATTGGGCCGGGTCATGGGTTATCGACATCTTCTGCTTTTACAATTTATGGAGCCATCCTCTATGTTCAATTTTGTTTCAAAAATTAGATCCTTCTGGGTTTTTCTAATGGAAAAAGAATGATCGTTTTTTCTTGTGCGTGTAATAATGTGATGATTTTACTTTTTTTTTTGGTCCTATGATATATATTTTCTTGAGCAAAAGGAGGAGATTTTATTTATGTGCTGATATTTGTTTTCTATTTAATTAACCTTGTATTTTTCTTTTTTTGACTGTCAATTTATGCTTGTGGTTTATTTTATCATTTATGCTGTAATTTATTCTTGTGGTTTATTTTATTTTAATAATCTATCCAAATATCTAATTTTCGATAGAGCACAATAGTATCGTATTATCCATATAGGCGGTTTTACCTAATGAAATAAAGCTTTGTTGTTGTTGCTACTGCTGCTATTGTTTTTTTTTTTTTTTGCTTAATTTATGATGCATTGTTGTTGCTTTGCTACTGCAGCTGTTGTTGTTGGTTTTTTTTCCTTAATTTATAATGCATTGTTATTGTTGTTTAATGGAATACTTAATCTGCAGATATTTATAGTTTCAATCAATTTTTAATTAGATCCCTATAGTTTTTTTCCTTTTTATCAGGTCCTTATTATTTCACAAGATTTTTAATTGAGTCCTTGTAGGTTTTTTTATTTTAATTTCTTAATTTAATTTTAAGTTAAATTAATGAATAATATTAAAATATAATTTAAGAATAATAAATTTAAATTAATAATTACATAAGTTAAAAATAATTAATATAATTAATTATTAATCCTTAATTAAATAATTATAATTCTATTCTATTTTTAGAAAAAAATATTATTATTATAATTCAGATTTTATAATTATAAAAATAAATTAAAATTAAAATAAATAATAAATAATATAAATATAAATATAAATATTTTTTTAATTAAAACTTATAAGGAATATTACAATTTGAATTATAATAATAAATTTCTCTAAAAATAAAATATAATTATAATTAATTAATTAATTAATTATTATATTAATTATTTTTTGAATTATTTAATTAGTAATTTAATTTTTTTCACAAGTTATATTTTAATATTATTCATTTACTTAAATTTAAATTAAATTAATAAATTAAAATTTGAAAAACCTTCAAGGACCCAATTAAAAATCTAGTGAAACAATAAGAACTTGATAAAAAGAAAAATAACTACAAAGACCTAATTAAAAACAGATAAAAGTACAAGAACTTAATAAAAAGGGGGAAAAACTATAAGGACTTGATTAAAAATTGGTTGAAATTATAAGGACTTGCAGATTAATTATCCTTTTTTAAATTTATAAAGCATTCAATAATCTTTTGTATTTTTTATTTTTGATGAGTTGATTTGTTACTTACATATATAAAGTATTGGACATATTCATGAGTCAAATGTTGGGTTTTGGGCTTCCTTCCTATGTGGAGAAATGCTCATAATTTTATATATTTCCTATTTTATGTATTTTCTATTTTATAAAAAGAAAAAAAGGAAAGGAAAAATAGGAAAGAAGGAAAAGAGTAAGAGAATGAAAAAAAGAAAAGTTTTGTGATTGTTTTTTGTGAGAAAGAATATTTCCTCAAAGTTTTCTAATTTGAGGCCCATTGTATCTCACTTATTTAAGTGAAGAGGAGGCTTATTATGTTTTTGTTAGAACTAAGAGGCCGGAGACCTGGGAGGTTGGAGGTTGGAGAGTTGGAGAGACCTATTAGAGAGGCCAGATATGTCTAATTATATAGCCATGTGAGAGAAAGGAAAAGAGAAAGTGAAAAACACAGTTTCATAGGTTTGTATTGCGTATTGGTAAATTAGTGGTAAATCAAAACATATGGTTTTGTTGTATTCAATGGTAGGATCGTCATTTTGAGGTCTATTGTGAGACAAAATGTGTTCATGGTCGAGGGCTTTTTTCTGGTATTTTCAACTATTTTGTTCTCTATTATAAGCTTGTAACCTTAGTTGTTGGGCTGAGTGGTTGCATGTATTTGTGCATGTGGTTGAGAGTTTCTTGTACCTTGGTTTGATTATAGTGGATCACATTTTTTATTGATCTAGATGACTTGTGGTTTTTTACTCTTGAATTGAGGGTTTTCCACATTAACAATTATAGTGTCTTTTGTACATTTAATTTCTTCTATATATTTATTTATTTCTTTATAGGCTCTTGTAAATAGGAAGATTTAACCTCCACTGTAACCTTCCTAACATAAAAGTCAATAAAGAAATAAAACAAATGATTTAGATGAAAGAGTAAATTATGTTTGTTCAATCAAGTTGGCCAAATTGGTTTGATTATCAAAATTCGTAATAGCCTCATCCAAAAAAAACACACTCGTAATAGCTGTATATAAGTCTTCTTTCCAACTATCTTTATCTGCTAATTTTCTTAGCATTTTCTTTATCTGGCTAGTGAACCAAGTGAGATAATCAGTGTAGGGAAGGTCTCCATAATCTCAAATAAATTTAACAAAATTAGAAGAAATAGGTGAAAATTATTCTGGCTAATGATATATTTTTTATCATATTTAATTTAATGAATAAATTATGCAAACTATTTTTAAAATGTATAGAAAAGGGAGGACTGGAGGTTGGTGATAATTAAAAAATCTTGAAGTATAGTTAAAGAGAATGCTTGTCACTTGGTAATGAGCACCCAATATGATATAATTTTGGACTGTTTAAATTTATTTTTTTAAAATTTTATTTTAATATACAATAAAAATAATTATGTGTTTCAAAAAAATTATTAAAAAATCATTAATTGAAAATTTTGTCCAAAATCGCAATAGCTCTCTCGTACATCTCCGTGCACTCCACCGGGCACCCTCACTGTTTTCATCTCTACTCTATTCCTTGTCCATCCTCATCCGCAACCTTCATCCAGATTTGATTCCCATTCACCTCAACCCTGTGGCTTCATTTGTTCTCCTGAAGGTTTCCTCGCTTCCGTTTGAAGCTAGCTACCATGGTTCTGCTGCTTGATGAAGCCGACTTTGTGATCATGCCTGGCTAGACTTACTCGGTTTTGGTGCTAATTTGATTACATTTTTATCAGTCATGATAATGCACTGATGATGTGATTGAACTTAATGATGAAAGCTCAATGCTTTTATTTTTATCTACTCCACTCCACCACTACTTCATTATTGTTTCTTTTTAATTTGTTGGAAATTGTTGATGAAAACAAAAAGAGAGAAAATCATTGCGTTGAGGAATCATTAATATCACTGACTTTAAGTATATTTTGTCTACAAATGACTTATCCCCACAATACAACAAGTCCTTTTATCATTCTGATATAAAAACAACTGCTATGTAAGCTAGAAACATGATGGGAGGTTGTGTTCTGTATAATCTAAATAACTAGTTAAATGCTCAATATTTAGAGTGGGAGAAAACATCCCTTAGAGGGAGCGATTAATGGAATTAAGATATTGTGTGCGTGTGTGTTATAGTCTTATAGACCAAGTTAGTTTGGAGTTCCGTTTCTCTCCGTAGCCTTCCTCTTAGCGTCCCTCAGAAGCTGTAGACCATGACCGTCCAACTAATCTTGAGGATCAAAACAAGACACCATCACGCTATTTTTTTATTCATTTGGATTTAAACAAACAATTTATCTTTCTTTTTTCAAGATTCAAACCTATTATGATAAAAGAACTTCTTAAATTTAAACCCTCATCAAATAAAGTGTCCACTCCGAACAAAACTGCTTGAATGAAGCAAAATCTAACCCTTAAAGAAACTCGATTGTACTGCGAGAACTACAAAGGAAAAGCGAGGTGGGTTATGGATCTCTTGGGGCAAGCGAATCTCAAAGGTTGGTTCTGAACTTCAAAGAGGAATTGGCTGAAAGAAATTGAAAAGGGGGTTAGAGCAAAGGTTCGTCGACCCTGGAATCAATTTGGGGAGTAAGACAGAGTGGGACATGAATTATGAATGTTAAGAACTGAAGAATACATTCTTCCTTCTAAGCATAAATTTTCTGCCATTTATTGTTATCAAAGTAGGCGAAAGCTTTTGCAGCCAGAAAGGTGGAGGAAAGTGCGACTAGAATACGTTTTTTTTTCTTTCACAATAAAGTTATCGAGCTTCTCTATCTCCTGGAATGTCACGACCACCTCCATTGAAGAAAGGGGGAGACCAAGAGAGAGGAAGGGTGGAGAAGGGAACCAAATCCTCTCAGCAGCATATGATGGATGACGACGAGCTCTGCACTTCCGCCACTACTAAGAGATTTAGAGTTATTGAGGGATGCGGAGAAAACCTTCTACTAAGAGAATCTGCTCCCATCAGTTTGTGTCTGGCAAAGCGTTGCTGCCCGTGCGATTGCAAGTGTTTGGATTAGTTTTTTTTTTTAATTTGGCTTTTGAAGAAAATAATTGCTTAAACCATAATTGCTTCCCCGATTATCACCATTGCCATCCTCGTGGTTTTTTGAGGTCCCAAAATCACAATAGTTAAAACTGGATTTTAGCTCTCTTTTTGGGTTTGAAAATCAAATATTTGATTTGTTTCTTGGTGACTTCTAGTGAATATAACTGTTTATATCGTGTTTGAATCACTTTACTACTTGTTTTATTGTTGAAATCGCTGCTTAAAACACCGAAAATAGAGCCTAGGGTTGCCAAAAAAGGCCACTTGCGTTTTGCAAGATTGGTGGCTGTGTTGGGTTCTTATGAGGTTGCTCCAAAGGATTGGGTTGGGTTTTCAGAGATCTGGCCGAAAGTAGGAGATGATACAGAATGGCGTCGTTTAGCCCAAGAGTGAAACTCACCATTTCATTTACTCCCAAAGGGTGGGCTACATATCCAGGCTGTCATTTTAGTTCTGGTATTTTTTTTCTTCTCCTAATCTTACTGTTTTGTGTTTTGGGTTTAATTCATCTTCTGTTTGTCCATGATTGGGCTGAGACGAGCTGGGCGTAGTCAATTTCATTTTCTATTATTATTATTTTTAAGAATTGGGCCCTTGCATTTTGGGTTTCCAACTTATTCATTTAATTAATTTTTAGCTTGATTAGGCTGAGACATTTCTTAGCTTCTAGTTTTTGGTTCTTTACTGATTTCATATTTTTGTGAAAATTATTTTGTGGACCTTGGTCATTTGGCCTTCAGTTATTTTGCTTTCTGGTTATATTTTTCCAAGAATTGCCTTTTCAGTTTATGGGGCCATTCACCTTTGGGGTTAAAATTTAATTAATATTTGTTCATTTATTAATTGGAATTTTGAGTTGGGCTCAGACTTGGTTTCAATTTTTCTTCTTACTACTTTGGGCCTCTGATTTGGTTTTATGGTTGTCTTTTAGTTGTATTTCTTGAAATTCTATTTGGGCTCAGTTTTGGCTTTTACTAGCTTGAGCCATGTTGTTTTAATTTTCATTAATTTTTGTACTGAATAAATAAATTTGAGTTTTGTTTTATTTATTTAGCAAATTTGTAACATATAATTTATTCTTTGTATCCTTTTTAATTGTTTAAATTTAGGAAAATTTATTTTTGGCAATATTAACATGCTGAAAGAGATTTTTGCAAATTTATTTTTTTAATGTTTTGATAATCTAAATGTTTGGAAATTTTGTTTTAGGAAATTATGTAACTATTTGAATTTTGAAAAATTATATTTGTGTTAAAATATGCTGAAATTGATTTCTTAAATAATTTTAGGATACATAAAACAGTAAGAGGGTAATTAATTTAATTTTTGGTTGATCAAATTAATTAATTAATCCATCCATTAAGATGTGCATATATTAGATTTAATTTGGATGCACAAAATAGTGGGAGAATTTATCTATGTTGATTATTTAGTCATATTTTGTTGATTAAATTACTCGATCAAATTCTCATTAAAGATTTGTGCATATTTAAAATTTAAATGCACATAGTTGATATTTGCGATTGACATGCATATTGGGGAGTAGCCACATCATCCTCAATGTTGCATGTATAAATAATCGTTTATCAATTTTAAAATATCAACTCAAATCAATTAGTAATTAATTTAATTAAAGTGGGAGAATTTCAATTACTTAGTCACTCTTGTTGATTAAATTGATTATTTAAACTCTCATTAGGTTCACTACGTTGTGAGGGACTATTCCCTTCCATTTTTGAGATTTTACCCATTCTTCTTTATGCTCATGTTGTAATGCTAGATCTGAGGACATTTTACACATTCATCAAGATTGTATGCTAGAAGATTCTGGGTAAGTTTACTTAATCCCATATTTTCATTATCAATTTTTTGATGCTCCTTTGCGTGATTGGATAGCTCTTAACCTGAAAAAAGAAATGGGAGAAGATATAATTTCAAATTGGGATCTAGTATGGGGGTCTCTATCTGGAAATTATGGACTTGGATAAATCAATCTATTTTTTATAATGGGTTTGAAAAACCAATTGATCCGGCTAATACATCTTAGTTGGAAAAGTTTTGTTACCATTCATGATTCAGTTGCTGTATATTGAATGGCAGTTCATCTAAAGATGCCTCTGTTTGGCCTTCACCTTTTATGTGATTGGACTAAATAAAATGTGCTTGGTACTATGTCTGCAACTAATTCCAAAGCTGGTTGTGGCAGAGTTGTAAGAGATCATAAAGGACACTGGATAGCTGGTTTTACACAAGTGATTGACGATGTAGTGCTTTTGAAGCAGAAGAATTGGCTATTCTTAAAGGGTTGAGATTGATTTGGGATTTAGGATTTAAAATGTTGTTCATGAGTCCGATGCCATAAATTTAATTGATATGTTGAGTGCAATTGACAAAAACAACAATCGTAGCCTATTGTTCTTGGAGATTCAGCAAATGATGAGATTTAATTTGATTAGACTATACATATGTGTCATATCTCAAGAGATCATAACAGAATAACTAATGCTTTGGCAAAGAAGGGGTTGGTGAGTACCTCTGTACATATTAGATGAGTGTACTTCTTACATTAGGACCTTAGTAGAAACAGATTGTATGGGATTAAATTGCCACTTAGGCTGGTTAAATTTACATTGTAAGGCGATTACCTTCACTTTGTACCAAAAAAATTTAAAGCCTATTCAACTGTGTTCTTAAGGTATCAAATGGACATTCAATTCCTAGCTTTTGCGTACAAAATCAACATAATTGGATGATTGGATATGCTTACTCTTTGTTGCTTTTATCTCTCATGAAAGATAAGTCTTTTGCACACAATCGATGTGCAAGTCACGCCATGTAAGCAATAAAAAAGAATCGCAATTTCAAGTACATATACGGATATGTTGATGACTAAATGTTTGTTGCATGAAACTACACAAGTTTAAGAAAAGTTTGGCCCTTCATTAAAAAAATCATGAATAAGAAGAAGGGAAACAATATCAAAAATAGAAATTGAGAACTCTACAGGACATGATAGATTAGGAGTTGTTATGAGAGTGACTTCATTGTAGAAGGTTTGAAAATTGTTGTAGCTTTGTAAATTTTCAAATATCTCATAGGATATTCGCATAAGAAAATGTGTGGATGAACTTTCAAAATTGAATTGGTTTGTAGAGGACAAAGCAAATTGATTTGACCCATCAAATAGAGGACCATTTGAGAGAGCCTCACTCTTGGCTCTGATTTTATGGCCACCTTATCATTGTTTTGATACTTCATGCATGATAATTAATTTTTTTATCTTTATGTCAAAGCCATGACATGATCAAATTAGTAGGCTAAAATTCATTAACAGGATCAAATTAGGATAAAGTTCATTCATAGAATTAAACTGTTAATGCGATCGATGTCATCGTACTCAATCTTCAAGTATTGTTTTTCCAACATGAGTGTATAATCGTCAATTACTCGGAAAAATTCATATAATTTAACTAGTTTTTGCTTTTTACCTCTAAGCCTAACATGACTTAAAAAAATTGATGAAGAGTATTGATCAAAGGTCGTCATTCTTATATTTGTAATTTATTTAAATATGACAACTGGAATTATGAATGAAGTTGACCAACAATTATATATGGAATGTGTAACACCTTATTTTCTAAAGCCTTTAGATTAATTTAAATATATAATGGTTTTAAACCTGAGACTAAAATAATTTAAATTCCTAATTTAAGACAAAATTTAATCTTATATTTGTATAGGATTTTTAAAAAAACTTTTTAAAATAAATATGTATGGTCTAAATTTTAGTTTGTAAATTCATTATCTTTATCAGTTTAAAAATATTTTATTTAAAATACAGGGCATTTTCTATCTATAGTTCGCGTCTTGATGGTTAACTTATGAGTTACTGGATACCAGTACGTTAACGAAAGTCTAGCGTACGGATTACAACTTATACAGTCTGCGTCGCGAGTACTAGTACTACTATCGCTACTACTACTACTACTTATAAATATTTTACAGTCATCCAAAATAAAATGATAACCAACAGTCCATAATTTATTTGTCTCTTCTTCGTCCGTTTATATTACCTTCTTGCCCTTAGAGCTGGACGTCTTTGCTGTATATCATTTGTTGAAAAAAGGGGTGAGATTCAAAAGAATCTCAGTAGTACACAGATCACTCATATAATATGCAAATACTAAGCATGTAAAACAAATCATCAAACATCACAACTTACAGAAATGCAGCACATAAAAGGGCCTAACCGGTCCCTTATCTCATACTCACAGCGCTTGAGATTCACAATCTGGCTGCCCAGGGCCTCTGCCCCATACAAGGTACAGTCACAGGCTTTCTGCCTCAAACCTGCCTGGCTTAAGACGCCCCCGGGTAACTCCCGGTGTAACTTGTACTTACGGGTCTTACCGCCTATGGACTATCTGTCCCGCACATATATACAGATGATATGGTACACATACATGACATCACATATGATATAAGAGATAAGGTACTACCTGTCAGTCTTTCCAAATTTGGTTCATGTTTTCAGTCTCTTGGGCGTCTCGGGCAAATGTCAAATCCTATAATTTATAATTTACGGACGGACGAATTATTACTTATTCCAAAATAATTTAAGACACTTTGGTAGGTTATCATTATAGCTAATACCTTAAATCCAATAGGTATTTAATGGACTCATACCAACTCTAGTATTTAACTTGACCCTTAGAGTCCTAATTATTTCAAAAATACCCTTACTTTTTATTTTTTCACTATTACTCAATTCTGTCAGAATTTTCAATAATCTTTGAAAATTCATATCTTGGCCTAGAAATATCCAATTAAGGTGGTTCCAAATTCTATGTGTCATTTATGAAGTATATTTTACTATAAAAATACGTTTAACTACTATCTATCCATGAATAATTCCCAGTTTTAAATTTTCTCTCACTGCCAGAAAATCTTTCCAGTTTCAATAGCTTAACTTCTAAAATTCATAACTAAATATCTAGAACTCCAAATGGTATGGTTCAAAATCCTATATGATCATCGTTAAATATATTTTGAGGGAAAAATATTACCATTTATAAATTATAGCTACAAAAGTTCCAGAATTTCGTCAAACCTCGTCTGTACCATAAAACGTTCCAGATTCATTATCTAACTTTAAAAATTCATATCTCACTATTTATAAACCCAAATGATACATATTATATATCAAATTAAAACTTAAGATGTATAATTTCCTTATGTAAACTTTCATAATTTTCGGACCAGTTTTGGTTACCGAAATTTATTTTACAACCAATATGATTTCAGAGAAACTAACCGAACAGCAACTCCTCTTATTTTCTAAAAATTCTAGACTTATATATAATCATCCAAAAATCAAAACCACATGTATTACCACATAATGTTTCGTGTAGAATTGATTGGAAACCTCAAATTTGACAAATTCTCATTCCTTCTTCATGCACTATTTTTGCCAAAACAAAACCTTACAAGACAATAATTCATTATACTAGGTTTTTATGCTTCCCAAACTACTCAAAAATAGCCTCAAATTAACTACAAAAAGTTAAGAATATGCAAAGGGAACTCACCTATATTATGATATGGAATTGTATGTGGAATTTGTAGTCTCTTCTTCCTTCCTCCAATGACATCTATCACTCTTATGTCTCTCTCTTTCACTCACTCTCTCTTTTCTTTCTTTTTGGATATTGGCTGAAGAGAATGGAAAATGAGGAGTGTGTGTGTGTTCGTGTGATTAAGAGAATGAGAGAGAGTATGATGTTTTTTTTTATAATTAAAAATGTGTATGTGTGTGCCATGTGTGTAGTGTGTGTGTTATTTAATTAGTTAATTGTGTGTGCATGAAATGCGTGTGAAGTGTGGGAAGAGAGTGTGTGTGTTTTAATTATTATAATATATATATAGGTATATTTTTATCCTATTAATTACACACACTATGTATTAATTTTTCTCTTTGTCTAATTTAAGATTCCTTAAATTTCATAGCTTCCATAATTTAGCTTACTATCTAACTCCCATAAATTAATCCTTAGCCTTTGAATAAATTTTGATATGTTACAGAATGACCATAATTATTTCTAAATTGAATATGAGAAACAATAAAGAACGATATGAGTTGATACTTGGAATAGGAATTTATGGACATAATTCAAGTGAAAAAGTCATTAAGATAAAAATACAAAATTCCAATATGGGGAACTCTTTTTTCCCATCAAGTGAAAAGGATCTTTGTGAGACTTTTCAAATGTGGAATTTTTTTAGCATAAAAACGATTTTGTTGTCTATTTTGTTTAATTGAAATCAACCATCCAATGAAGAATTGTTTTGTGGAGAACAATGACTGAAGAAAAGATATATAGACCAATAAGTCATATTAAGCACACGGTAGACCAAGCAAATTGGCTTGAGCTATCAAATAGGGACCATTCTGATCAGAGGCACGGCAATGGGTAGTTTAAAAATATTGACTTGCTTTTCTTTTCTTCAAGGCTCCTATTTCTCTTGCGTTTTGTTATTATGTGATTCTCTGCTTCTCTTCTCCTTTTTTCACTCCCTCTCCAAGCTATTTTCTCCAAATTGCAGCAACATAAAATGGAGTTTGAGATTTCAAGATCTAAACTGTTTTATCTTTTCGCATTTGGATGCTTCGCTTTGAATGCTTTCACAGACTATAGATCAAATGCTCAACTCATACCAGAAGATGAAGGTTCCTTACTTCTTAGGATGTATTATTTTATTTAGATTTATGAACTCTTCCATTTCCTTCATTTTCTTTCCAAGAACTGAACTAAGTAAACATAATCAAACGTATGTTTTTTTTTTAAAAAAAAATCTGCCAACAAGATTCCAAAGGTTGAAAGCTATAACGATTTATTTTTATTCGTTTATTTGTTACTTCTTTACCGTAAATGATCTCTCTTTTTTAAAAGAAAAAAAAACTGATTTTAGTTTGAAGCATGCAGTGAAAGTTTTAGAACTAATATCATCGAAGATAGAGAACTTAAATTGGAATGCGACCCCACGTTCTTGTATCGATGGAGGCTTCAAAAATGAGACCATCAATAAAGAGAAGAACTTCATAAGGAATGTAACATGCAATTGCAGTTTCTCAAGTGGAGAAGTTTGTCATGTTACAAATATGTAAGTACAACGTGACTCCTTTCAATTTGGATCCAACGCAAGCTCCAATATGAATTAAGTTGTGTTTAATTAGGTCCAAATAAAGTGAAAACGTTTTCTTCTTATTTATTATTATTTTTTTGTTCCTTTCTTTACTCAAAACCAGTTGATTTGACCTTGGGATATATTTCTATAATATTCATAATATAATAAGGTCTTGCCACATCACAATAAAAATAATATTCAAATACATGTTAGTGCTAAGTATATAGTTTTGTGATTTTTTTTTATGACAGCATCATGAATGGTCTCAATCTGTCTGGATTTTTACCAAGTGAATCTGGGAACCTAACCCATCTACAACGACTGTAAGTAATGAAATTTTTTAGTTCCATTATTGGTTATACATATATATGTTATATAGCCTTGATGTGAATATATATGTATATGCCTGGTTGAAATGTGGGAATTTGTGATCTGAAATGTAATTTTTATATGTCATAGTGAGTTGCCTCTAAACTGTCTAAATGGACCAATCCCAAGGAGCTTTGCTAGGCTCCCTCTTATTAAATTGTAAGTGATTAAAAAAAAAGTTGTGAATATGATTATTTTCATCTATACAAACTCCAACTATTTGACCATATGCAATATTATTCATACATTAAACTTATGTTTTAGAGACCTTAAGGGTAACCCAATCAGTGGTCCAATTCCAAAGGAAATTGCTGAAATTACATCTTTGGAGGAGTTGTAAGTGTGATCATTAATTACATTTTGAGTTTATAAAACTTGCTTTTTTTTTTTTTTTGAGAAATAGTTCTATGGTTTTGGTGCTTTAATTTCTCTGTAGGGTGTTGAGGGATACTATGTTAGAAGGAACTCTTCCTGGAGTCTTGGAAAATTGAAGCAGCTACGCGTATTGTAAGAATATTATTATATGTACAGATGATTTTTCTTTTATCTTAGTAAAATTTGTGAGAACTAAATTAGTCTTGTTTATAGATAACTTTTCATATTTCTTTGCGAAATTTTAAAAAAAAAAACAGTTAAATTATTCAAATTCTAAATTGGGTCATTAAATTCAACAAATTCTAAATCAAGCTATATGTTCTAAAATAAAATTTCAGAATTTAATAGTTTTACCTTGCTACCCTCGCCCGTTCATCTCTATTGTTTTAATTTTCTTACAAAAATATGAACTCATTAATTACTCACTTTCTCCTCGATCTGCAACATTTTTCCAAAAATTCCCCCTTTCAGCCCCCAGTGGGCAGTCCCCACTAAGTAGCTGTACAAACAATCTCTCAGTCTTTGAGGTGGATCATCAAATGCATATGCTATACTTTATTTTTGGGAAAATTATAATAAGGTCCCAATCAAATGAAAATATAAAAAAATTGTTTCAATGGGTTGTTAATGACAACATGATGATCCTCTATTAACAACCCTTAGGACCATTTTTTCATATTTTCATTTGTTTGAGACCTTATTATACTTTTCCCTTTATTTTACTCCTGACATATTCAAATGTTGGTACGATTTTTTTTGTTCCATGAGAAATGTTCTGCAGCATACACAACTTGAGCTGATTAAGAAAATAATATTTTTTTATTGCTTGATATGAATATATCCATATTGCTTTTTTAAAAATATTCGTTTAGCATTGCCCTTTGAACATAACCCTTGTCGGTGATGTGTATTTTACATGTGTGGAGGTGGTTTTGGGGGGGGGGGGAGTTTTTGAAAAAGTGTTGTAGAGGAGAGAAAGTGATTAATGAATGAGTCTGCAGTATTTTTGTAAAAAGAAAAAAAAAATAAAAATAATAGAGATGGACACATAGGACAATTTATTATTTGAGTTAGAATCAAATAAGGGGTAGTAAAGTAAATTTATTAAATTCTAAAATTTGATGAATTTAATGACCCAATTTAAAATTTGAATAATTTAATTATCCTTTTTAGAGATTTTCTCTATTTCTTTTTAGATGTGTTTTCTTTTTTTGAAAATTTGAAATTTGCAGGAGTCTTGCTGGAAATAACTTCTCAGGGACGATACCCGAAAGTTTTGTCAATTTGAAAAAACTAAAATATTTGTGAGTGGCATAATAGTCATTCCATTTGGTTTAATATTGTGTTGATCTCTTTTAGATTCTTAAATCTCTCTCCTAACTCTTTTTGTAGTTACTTACAAGGGACCTATATGTCAGGAAAACTACCCAATTTTATTGGAAACTGGACCCAACTTCAAGAACTGTGAGTCCAATCTACTCTCCATCATAAATCTTACTTTAATGGAATTTCATCCTTCATTTCATGAAAAATTCGCGTAATGCTGTCGAAGGGGGAAAATAACCATACATGGTATAGATAAAACTCACCTATTTCCATTTTTACGTGGGACATTTTTCACTATTCAGGATTTTCTATTACAGAATAATACAATTTTCCCCAATATTACATCCCATAGGAATAGGAGCATTGAACTAGTTAAATGCTCAATAGTGGTGGGAGAAATTAAGAAATATCTGAGTGGAAGCGACTAATGGAGTGAAAGTAATAAATAAAATTGAACTGAGATATTATATATATTATACTAGGTTAATAAACAAATAAAATAAACAAATGAAATAATTTTTATTCTAGCAATTAAATTAACCCAAACAAAAAAAAGGCTAAATGGATTGAGCTTTTAGAAGTATTTCTTTTAATTTATTTTTTTAATTACCGTTTTAATTTGACTACTTTTCTGCGCAGGGTTATGGTGGGAACTTCCATGGAAGGCCCAATTCCTACAAGCATATCTCAGTTAACAAATTTACGAGAGTTGTGAGTACATATTCCTTTTGGAATTCGTCTACATACTGTTCAATGGCTATGGATTTAAATTTCAATTATTGATTATTCCTTTTTTGTAATTTTCTATTTCAGGTATATATCTGATTTAAATGGACCAACAACAATGAGATTTCCTAATCTAGAGAATTTGACATCCTTGAAAAGGATGTAAGTTTGGTTTAAAATGAGGTGTACATATATTTATCGTGAATGATTTATTCCCTCCAATCTTTAATATAAGAGCTAACTAATTAATTTAGGGAAATCAAAAAAATAAATTAATTAATTAATTATAGCATATGTTACACAATCTTTTATATATATATATATATATATATATATATATATATATATATATATATATATATATATATTATTTTGAAAAAAATCAATAAATATAAGTACTTTAAAGTCATTTATTTAATTTTCTTAATTTTTCTAAATCAGTTAATTGACTTTTATATTAAGAACTGGGAATAGTATTTTCAAAGTTTCTTGTTTTAATATGCTCCCCCCAAAAAAAAAGATTAAAAAAATAAAATAAATAACATGATCCCTTTTGCTTTCAGAGGGTTGATAAATTGCTCCATCCATGATTACATTCCAAGTTACATCGGTAAAATGGAAAACTTATCTCTTCTGTAAGTGCTCCATCCTCATATATTGTCAATCCAGAATCCTCTAAACAATATCGTCATTTTAACTTTAATTGACAACCTAATTCTTAATTTAGAAAGAATTATTTATACTATTGACTACATATTACAACTACTATTATTTTCTCAATATTCTTCAGTTATTTTTATTCCTCCATAAAGTATATAGTATTTAACAGACTTTTGATAGAAGTTTATTACATTGACCCATTATTTGTGTGAAGCAATATTTGTGCCAAGTTTATTGAATTGATTGCAGATTTTTGAGTTTCAACAAGTTGATCGGTGAAATTCCAAACAATATAAGTGACTTGACCTCCCTAGAGTACATGTAAGGGAGCATTGTACACAAGTATATATAATCTAAGTTCTTAGAACGTAATTACTCTTTTTTTTGTTAATAGATCTTTATTAATCATGTATGTAGGTTTCTAACTGGAAATTCTCTGAGCGGAAAAATTCCCGAATGGATACTAGGGAACAAAGATAATTATTTGTTAGTACAATTTTTTATTTTAATTTTGTTTCCCATTACTATAGTTCAATGCCATTATTAATCATATTGACGACTGTGCACCAATTCAATCCATATTTTTCAAAAATGAAATAATTCAATTCAAATATTTACAAAATCTTCTTTCCCTCTTTAATTGCTTTATCTATAAGCATTCAAAGTTTAAATGAATTATAAAAGAGCCCAACCAAGCCACCTAAAATTTCTGTAATACAAAAAACTTTAGAACATGGGAAAAGACTTGCATCTATTGATTCGGCACTACTTTCTCTTCCAGCGACCTGTCTTACAACAACTTTTCAGAAACTTCTGCGACTATTTGTCAGTACAGTAATGTGTAAGATCGTTTCCCACCAACAAAAAGACACCTTTTTTTTCTGTTTCTTAAAGGAACTATGCAGCAACTTTAAGCCCTTTTTTTTTCGTTATACAGAAATTTGGGTTCGAGCCTGTCATCTTCTGCAAACACTTCGTAAGATTATGCTAATGGATGTCGCGTTTCAATTATATTCTTCTAAACCCTAATTTTGATTCATTTGTTATAACTTTTATTCATCTTGCAGGCGCACTTGCTTGAAAAGGGGCCTTCCTTGTGCAGAAAAACCCAAGCGTGAGTATTTAAACTTTGCACATCATTTGTTTTTTTTTTTTGCATGCAAGTTTTATAGTTTTTGATGACATTATATTATTTTAAATTGTATCTCATTTTAAACAAAAATAAATATAAACCATCATGAGTTTGAGCCAAACAATGCAAATCTTAGTCAACATAATGGTGAACTGACTAAGGTGTCAATGTCATGTGATGGCGCGCGCGCGTGTATGTGTGTGTGTGTATATATATGTATGTATGTATGTATGTATGCTCATTTAGTCTTTAATATAACACAAATGCAAGGAGTTGATCTTAGTCTTAAATATAAGATATAATTTTTATATTTGTCAATATTTTCTTAATTTACCCCTATTGATGTTTCTTCAATAATAACAAAGAGAGGGAATGAAAGAATTAATAAAGATATTTATGGTATTTTAGAAAATACATATCATATTAACTAACTTGACTAACTTTCTTAATCTAATCAAATTAAATAAATATGTCTTATATTAAGGACCGAAGAAGTATTAATTAAGAAAGGAGACACTAACGGCTTGAGATTAAAAGCGGGACCAAACCTGTGACCTCCTACTTAGAGGGGAGCTCACGCGACAAGGGTTTTTTGGCATGTGATGGTATATATTCTCACATGAGAAGATCATGATGTCATGAATTTGGTAAGTTGGAATCTACTATATATACAAATGTGATTTTTGATGAGATTGTCACTACGTGTGCAGATTATTCATTGTTCATAAATTGTGGAGGGCTAGAAACTGAATATGAGGGGAATAAATACGAAGACGACACAAATGCTGGAAGTATCTCATCCTTTTTCGTCCCTAATGAAGATAAATGGGCTTATAGCAGCACTGGAATACCTTACGGCGGCGGAAGACATGATAATAATTACATAGCAACAAACATATATTCTCTCAACATTACAGGTCCACCATTCTACCAAACAGCTCGCTTTTCCTCTTTGTCTCTCAAGTACCATGGCCTCTGTATGATTAATGGAAATTACAACGTCAAGCTACACTTTGCTGAGATTATGTATTCTAATGACCAAACTTTCAGCAGCCTTGGAAGACGCATATTTGATGTTTCAATTCAAGTGAGTCTCTCTTTATTGAATCTGAATTCTTTCTACTCAAGAGTGAGCGACTAGGACTTGTTTTGTGCAGGGGATGAAAAATGAGCGGAGGGAAAAAAATTTTAAGTTGGATTTACAAAAATGAGAGAAGTAGGATTAAAAGTTTTTATTAATTTTTTCTATTCTTTTATCTTACATATTATTTTATTAAAATTTTATAACCTTGTTTTCTCAATTTTTCTAAATTAAACTCATAAAAATTTCCCGCCTCCTTCCTTCCCTCCAAATTCCCCGTACCACACTTTCTCCAGCCATATTTATAACGATAAATAAATATTGCGGGATGTGTCTGTCACCTATCAAGTGAGCTCGCTCACCTATGTTTACTCATTTATCTTTTCAGTGTTTGGCTAAATAATAACTGATTATAAAGATGAGCCATATTTATGGTGAGATTTAAATGTTAAGTGAATCTCATTCATTTCTCACTCTCTCTATCTCTCTCTCTCTCTCTCATAAATTTATTCATAAAGGATTACGGCTAATATAACGATTCAACTGCTTTTGCTATGTACGTTAACAAAAGTTCTGAAGGCTGAAACTTTTGCATGCATATCTTGACAGGGTAGGAAATATTTGAGTGATTTCAACATCATGAAGGAAGCTGGTGGCGTTGGTAAGGGCATAGTTAAAGACTTTAACGTTGAGGTGAATGATAACACTTTAGAAATTCATTTATACTGGACTGGGAAAGGAACTACCTCTGTTCCTCATTTTAGTATCTATGGACCTCTTATATCTGCTATTTCAGTCACCCCAAGTAAGTCAAATATCATATTTATTGGTATAGAATCTTTCTAGTTTAAGCTAAGTGATCACGATTTTAAGTTTGATATGAATTATAAGTGACACTACTTTGTCATGTAGACTTCAAAATTCATGGGAATTCTGCTGCAGCCATTGCCGGAATTGTGGCAGGATCATGTGTGTTCCTTATCACACTAATAATATTCGGCCTTCGAAAGATGGGTTTCATAGGTGGCAGAGATTCAAAAGACAAACGTAAGATCAAAACCTAAAATAATAAAGCATGTACATCTATTGATAATTAGGTATAATATAGTAAAAAGGCATGATTTTCATATGCCTGAAACTCTAACATGAAAGTTCAGATGGATAAATAGTGATTTTTGCATATTCGTATTATTTCTTCTTTCTTGTAATTTCAATGTATTTTTCTTTTATTTATATAACTTCCTTTAAATGCAGAACTTTTAGATCTAAAAACTGGTTATTTCTCCTTAAAACAAATCAAAAGTGCTACTAACAACTTTGCTCCAGAAAACAAGATTGGTGAAGGAGGTTTTGGACCAGTATACAAGGTAATATTTAATGTAACATATTTATATTTAATCAATATTAAATAACTGAATGCACCTATAAAGATATTCAGGATGTATAGATTATGCTTAAGAATGGTTATTAAAATTGAGACTAAAGAATTGATTGAATTGTAGGGTGTACTATCAGATGGTGTTGTCATAGCTGTAAAGCAGCTTTCCTCAAAATCAAAGCAAGGGAATCGTGAATTTATTAACGAAGTTGGAATGATTTCTGCTTTGCAACACCCAAACCTTGTAAGGCTCTATGGCTGTTGCATCGAAGGAAACCAGTTGTTGCTGATATATGAATACATGCAGAACAACAGTCTTGCTAGTGCTCTTTTTGGTGAGGATTATTTGAATTCTTTACAATAAAAAATTACCATATATGGAATTATAAGGAAAGATAAAATTGATCGTGTATAAAAACAAATGAAATGGATTAATTTATGTATGTATTTTAGTTGTGTATGTGTCTCTCTTTTACAATACTACTGTAGAAAATCTAAAGTCTTGTGATAAATTATTTATCAACAACTTTTAGTTATACCTTTATCTTTTACAAGACAAAATTTAGATGTTGTGTTTTCGGCTTTTTTATTCAAACAAATACGCTCATTTGAAACATCTTCTGCACATATTTAAATTTTATTGAAGGACTTGATAGCAAGATGTAAGAACTTTTCTTTAATTTGGTTCTATTTAAGTTAACATGTCATTGATACTAATGTTAGGCCGCCAAGGACGAAAGATACACTTAGACTGCCCTATGAGAATGAAGATATGTGTAGGAATAGCAAGAGGACTAGCTTATCTTCATGAGGAATCTAGGTTGAAAATTGTGCATAGGGATATTAAGGCAACAAATGTCTTACTTGATAAGGATTTAAATGCCAAAATCTCAGACTTTGGCTTAGCCAAACTTGATGAAGATGAGAATACACATATTAGCACAAGGATAGCAGGAACAATGTAAGTACTCTTCTATATCTTATCAATTCTCGAATTTGGTATAGTATTAATAGGTTTTTTTCTTCTTAGACTTGGTTTACACATTCTTATCTTGTGACTTAACTGCTAACATTATATATTCTTTTATTAGTGGTTACATGGCACCTGAATATGCAATGCGAGGATACTTGACTGATAAAGCAGATATTTATAGCTTTGGTGTTGTTGCTTTAGAAATTATAAGTGGAAAAAGCAATACGAGTTATAGGCCAAAAGAGGAGTTTGTTTATCTTCTTGATTGGGTTAGTTGTACATCTTACACTTTGCATCATTGATATTTAATATATATTCTTCATAAACTAATAGTTTGATTGAATTTGTAACAAATACATATTTTGGTGTAATTGAAGGCCTATGTTCTTCAAGAGCAAGGAAACCTCCTTGAGTTGGTGGATCCAAGTCTTGGTTCAAACTACTCCGCAGAAGAAGCAATGAGAATGTTGGAGGTGGCACTCCTATGCACTAACCCATCTCCAACTTTGAGACCATCCATGTCCTCTGCTGTTTGCATGCTTGAAGGAAAAATGCCGATCCAAGTGCCGGTAATCAAGGGTCGGGAGAGTGACCTACAGGTTGTGAGATTCAAGGCCTTTGAGACACAATCCTCTCAAGATAGCCATAGCCAAACTTTTAGTTGTTCTACAAAATCACACCAAAGTGTGGACCAAATAGTTGAAGCAACGGATGGTCCACCATCACATGGAAACCATAGCCACAACTTAGCTTCTTCTTCTTCATTCTCGCACGAAAGTGTGGAGTAAAGATTTGAAGCAATGGATGGCTAAATGGTTTTACTTCTCTGTTTCTCGTCCATGTAATAAAGATTTCTCTTCATCCACCAGTAGGCTTCTTATGGAAAGTTTGCATGAAACTACAATCTTTCATAAAGAAGTAGATACTATTCCAAGTTGAGAGTGATAACAATACACATGCAAAGTCAAAGAGAAATAACATAAAGTGTGGAGAAGATTTAACATACATGTGCTAATTGGTTCCTTTATTTTTGCAATTTTAATGTATTGTGTAATTAACTCAACACATCCTTGTTTATATATAAATATGTATAAAAATCTTTTTTTTAATTAATTGGATTTCCTATCGTGAAATGCTAATTAATTAGTTGGTGGCGGTGAGATTCCAGAGCAGTAAGATTATTTGCTAATATGTGTCAGTGTATTTCTAAGTTGTGCATGGATCACACTGTCCTTCTCTCCCCACCTTGTATTTCCTTTGTTTGTCATATGAAGAGAGTTGTGTGATTGGAGCGGAGTTACAAGTCACTCGTAGAGTCATTTAGATCAAATGATTGAATTGAAAGCTCCCATATCAAAATCTGCAGCTTTGAAAGTTATCTATATGAGTCCAAACCCAAGCCCATTGAAAAATAGGTATAGGCCTATTTGTCCTTTTCGGATGGCCCAAGTTCTCAATGATATAAAAGCCCACCCATGTATGTATTGATTTCTCAAAGGATAAAGTCAATCAACATAGTTAGTAATTATCAATCAGAGTTGGGTTTAAACTCCTATGGTATTATTCTGTCACAGTATTATTCCGTCACGTGATAAATTAAAATTTGAATTTTTATTAAGAGAAGTGTTTACATTTAGTACTGGGCATGACCAACATGATAGTCTATAATTGGAGAATACCTATACCTATAAAAAAAACTTGTTTCTTCCATAGGCAATAATGAACAATATTTATTAGATAAAACTTTTATTACAAAGAGAAGCAAATTGCTAAAGAGTTGTGGCTAATGAAGAAGAAAATAGAATGGTAGAAGTTGGTTTCAACAAAGCAAAATTGAAAATCCCTCCTCCCTCTATTGTAGATCAAATGCTCAACTTATACCAGAAGATGAAGGTTTCTTTCTTCCTAAACGGATTTAAATGTGTGTGTGTTTTTTTTTAAATCTTGCCAACAAGATTCCAAAGGTTGGAAACTACAATGATTTAGTTTTATTCATTTCTTTGTTACTGCATTACGGTGAATGATTTCTTTGTTTTTTTTAAAAAAAACTGATTTTAATTTGGTTCAAGCAGTGAAAGTTTTAAAACTAATATCATCAAAAATAGAGAACTTGAATTAGAATGTGACCCCACGTTCTTGTATTGATGGAGGCTTAAAAAATGAGGCCATTAATGAAAAGAGGGACATCATAAGGAATGTAACATGTAATTGCAGTTTCCCAGGCGGAAAAGTTCGCCACCTTACAAATATGCAAGTACAACGTAACTCTTTTTAATTTGGGTCCAAATCAAGCTCCAATTTGAATTAAGTTGTGTTTAATTATATAGGTCCAAATAAAGTCAAAACATTTTTTTCCTCATTATTATTTTTTGCTCTTTATTTATTTTGAAAAATAAGGTATTGCCTAGCAATAGAATTAATATTCAAACACATATTAGTGTTATGTATATTGTTTTGTGTTGGCAAAATAAAACATATATAGTTTTGTGATATTTTTTTTAATGACAGCTATATAAGTGGTCTTAGTCTTTACCAAGTGAATTTCGGAACCTAACCCATCTGCAATAATTGTAAGTAATGATTTTTTTTAGTTCTATTATTGGTTTATACAAGTACATATATATGATAGCCTTGATGTGAATATATGTATATACCTCGTTGAAATGTGGGAATTTATGATTTGAAATGTAATTTTATACATCAGTGAGTTGCATCGCAATTGTCTAAATAAACTAATCCCAAGGAGTTTTACTAGGCTCCCTCTTGTTACATTGTAAGTAATAAAAAAAGGTTGTGAATATGGTTATTATTTTCATCTATACAAGCTCGAACTAGTTGACCATATGCAATGTTATTCACATCTTAAACTTATGTTCTAGAGACCTTGTGGGTAACTCAATCAGTGGTACAATTCCAAAAGAAATTGGTTAGAAGGATCTCTTCGTTCTAGCCTTGGAAAATTGAAGAAGCTACGCATGTTGTAAGAATATTACTTTATTTACAAATGATTTTATTTTATCTTAGTTGCATGGTCACAATCAAATTAGTCTTGTTTATTGATAACTTTTCAAATTGCATTTTGGATATGTTTTCTATTTGTGAGAATTTGAAATTTGTAGGGTTCTTTCTGCAAATAACTTGTCAGGAACCATACCCGAAAGTTTTGGCAATCTGAAAAAACTTGAAACTTTGTGAGTGGCATAATAGTCATTCCATCCGGTTCAATGTTACTTTGATTTCTTTTAGATTCTTAAATATCTATCCTTACACTTTTGTAGCTCATTATTTGGGGAGCAATAGAGCAGGAAAAATACCCAATTTTATTCGGAGTTGGACCCAACTTTCTGTACTGTGAATCTAATCTACGATCTCCATCATAATTCTTTCCTTTGGAATAAGACACTTCTTTCATGGAATTTCATCCTTAATTTTTAAGTAGTATATATAAAACTCAACTAGTTCCTTTTCCACGAGGGACATTTTCAAGTGATTTTCTATCACATAATAATACAATTCTTCCCAATATTACATCCTATAAAAATAGAAGCATTGAACTAGTTAACTGTTCAGTTTAATATAATAGTTAGTGGTAGGAAAAAAAATGAGTTTAAGCCATTAATGGAGTGAAAATGATAAATAAAATTGAACTGAGATATTATATATACTAGAACTGGCTAATAAATAAATGAAATAATTTTAATTCTACTAATCAAATTAATCCAAACCAAAAAAAAAAAAAAGCGAAACAGACTGAGCTTTTTGAAGTATTTTCTTTATTGTTTTTTTTAAATCATCCTTTTAAAGGAAAATTGCAATTAAATCCCAAACAAAACAAAATACAAGCCAAAGGTCCTTCGAAATCTCCTATTTGTAGTAAATTCCTGTAAGACATTTGAATAATATATTCTAATTATAAAAAGACTAAAATAACCTCATGATTAGAGAGAAAGAATTGAAATATATTTTAAGGTTATTTTGATCTTTTCACAATAAAAAATATTATCCAAATATTCTACAAGACTTCATTATAAATTAGACATTTTAAGATCCTGTCTTACTTAAAACTTAAATGCAATTTTGTCCGACAACTTTTCTATGCATGTACATACAGGGAGCTTCTATGGAAGGCCCAATTCCTGCAAGTATATCTCGGTTGACGAATTTACGTGAGTCATGAGTACGCATTCCTTCAAAAATTCATCTACATGCTGTTGAATGGCTATGAATTTTAATTTTAATTATAAGTTTCGGTTTTAAATATAAGATATAATTGATTTTTTTTAAAGGTTAAAAAAGTTAAACAAATCACTAAATTATATCATATATTGTGTATTTTATATTATATGTCAGTTTATAAGTTAGGTAAAATAGTTTAAAACAAAAATGATAAATATAAATACTTTAAAGTAATTTAATTAGTTTCTTTAATTTTTTTTAAAAAATTAACTTTATCTTATATTTAGAACCGTAATATTGATTATAAACTTTTAAGGTTATCAGATTTGCATGGACCAACGACAATGAGATTCCCTGATCTTGAGAATTTGACATCCTTAGAAAACATGTAAGTTAGGTTACCAATGAGAGGTATGTATGTTTATTGTAAATGAGATACTACTTCTAATTTTTAATATAAGATTTTGTTTATGGTATAATTTATATTACAAATAATATTTTATATTAAGGATCTAAGATAATACTTTGAATCAAGTTTATTGTTGTCATGCTCTTTTTTACTGTCACAATGTTGATAAATTGCTCCATCGATGATTCCATTCCAAGTTACATTGGTAGAATGAAAAAACGATCTTGGCTGTAACTGTTTCATCCAAATATACTGTCAATCTAGAATCCACTGTACAATATCACCATTTTAACTTTAATTAACAACATAATTCTTAATTTAGAGATAATCACTCATATCATTGACTATGTATTACTACTACTATTATTTTTTTCATTATTCTTTGACTTTTTTTGGGGTTAATACATAAAAATACATATAAACTTTTAACCAAAATGCATTCAGCACTATATCATTTTTGGAAATACATATACACTGAAGCCCATTCCCCAAGCCCAGGAAACTGGAGCCCATCAAATCAAGAAGTTGATATATATTTCTTGCGCATTTCCTTCCAGAAAATCAAAGCAGAATTTTGGGGTTTCAAAGATAAAATCCATTGATAAATTATTTTCCAACAACTTTGAATTATATCTTTTCCTTTTAAAATACAAAATTTTGATGTTGTATTTTCTACTATTTTTAATTAAAGATGTTAGAAATTTTCTTTTATGTGGTTATTTTTAAATTAAGATCTCATTGATATTAATGTTAGGTGACCAAGGACAAAAGATACACCTAGACTGGCCAGTGTGGCCTACAAGAATGAAGATATGCATAGGGATAGTAAGAGGATTAGCTTAATAGTTTTACTCTGAATTCACATTACCTGCTCCTTCAAATGCTCATCCTCAAATAAAAGCAATTCTTTTTTTTTTTTTAAAATAATCCATACACTAAAAATTAATTTGCTTAAGATACTAGGTGTTAACCAAATATTTCAGATATTGGATACTACTAGAAAAATATTTCAGGATATTGGTATTATAGGAAAAATATTTCTAAATGTAAGACTTGAAATTAATTAATTTGAGATACGGGGTGAAAAAAATATTTCATGAAGTATATAATTTAATTCAAATAAATAAGAATATATAAAAATAAAAAAAAATAAAACAAGGTTTCCACCCCAAAATTGGGGGATAAGCATGCCATACTCATCTTTTGGATGAGCACGTCATGAAGACCCTTTTACTCCTATTTTTCCCTCTTCCATGAAATAAAGATTTCTCTTCATCTACCAGTAAGCTTCTTATGGGAAGTTTGCGTTAAACTACAATCCTTCATAAAAGAGTAGATACTATTTCAAGTTCAGAGTGATAAGAATACACATGCAAAGTCAAAGAAAAATAATAAAGTGTGAAGAACAATTTACGTGTACTAATTAGTTCCTCTATTTTGCAGTTTGATGTGTAATTAACTCAACGCATCCTTGTTTTGATTTATAAAAATCTTGTTTTACTTGGATTTCTTAATGTAAAAAGCTCACTAATTCATATTGTTGCTTAGTTTTCTCGTCTTGTCCCTTTTACTATTTTTTGTTTCATATAATATACTTTTTACTATTTTGACATTTATAAATTGAGTCTGGCCCATTGGGCCTCGGTTACCTTGATAGTTGGTGCAATCATCGGATTTATATATATGATCGGTGTAACACAACTTGGGCCTTTAATTTTTTAAAAAATAAAACATTTTTTTATATGGCTATCAATATCAACTTTGAATACTATCGGGTTGATCTGAGAATAACCCTTCTAAAAAGATTTTCTGTATTTACATACAAACTCGAACTTAATACCTCTTACTTAGGCGTCATAACTCCTTGCATGAGGACTAAGTTGATAAAACAAACGGCCATTTATAAGTTTTCCAAATGATTAGAAAAAAGATATTGACCTTCCAATATTATAATTTTTGTCAATTGTTCTCTAACACGGGAACATCAATTTTTTTTTTTGAGAAAAAAATTCAGAAAAAGATACTAAAAAAAAGTATGATACTATTATTTTATAATATATCTTATCTTATCTTATATAGCGTCCCTTAACCACAGAAAAACGATATAATTTTAATATATAATCAGATCAAATCCACATTTCTAAGATTCATGCTTGATACACAAAAATATTATACGAGTATTATGATTTCAGAAAGGTGCATTATATATGTTATTATTTTGAAAAAGTTTCATGATATTAAAAATTTATGTGTCTAACTAATATACTTTAACAATTTAAGTAAATATCAGCCCCATAAGACCATAACTTTCCTTTCTATTTAAGTATGACTGGCAATTTTTACGGCCGAACAAAAAGAAAAGTAAAATAAAATGAAGCTGGGAGAGTGTGTACGCCACGCACACAATGACGCGTTGGAGGTGAGGAGAAAAGATAGGACGAGATAGGGTGGGACCGTGGGAGGGCGGGAACCAGAAAGTCACGTGATAGTGGTTGCGAGGAAACAGGCCACAACATCTTCGGATGCTGCTCACACAACGCGTGCATCGGCAAGTCATTGTCACGCACGTGCGCCGAACTCAAGCACGTGCTCATTAGCACCTATGGGACGCTGCATTTTGCCACGTCCTACCCCCCGTCCTAACGGATCCCTGTTCTGTAATACGCGCCTTTGACCCAGTCAATCTCTTTCTCTTACTTTTTTAATTTGTTTAATTTGTATTATTAAATAAATGACAAATTTTATTTAAATATTCTTGCTGTTGTCAGTGGCAAGTCATGGTCAATTGGGATGCTGTGGATGGTTTTGGTACTAGAAAATATGTGTTTAATTTAATTCGGAAAGCATAAATTAAGGGGTAATCTTTTGTCCAAAACAATAGAGGTGTAACTAATTTTTAATTGCAGATTTAAGAAAACAGTTTGATTATCTATTACAAAATAATGTATTTTTATTTTTTATCTTATAAATTAAGTCATCCTTTTATTTTTGTATTTTTTCCAAGGAACAAAAAACCGGACCGGTCAATGAACCGGTCACAGCACTGGTTTAAGGGTTAATGGTTCAACCGGGGTCGAACCGGTGGTCAAACCGGTCATATTAAAATATTATAATTTATTAGTGGTAAAGATCTTTAGGTAAAAAATGCTTAAAATATATTAGTATTAGTTATGATGCATATATTTATATAATGACATCTCCTTTCCTATAATTAATTAATTATTATATCCTCTAAAAATCATTTTTTTTAGATTTATTCTTTTTTTACTTACTTTTCTCTTCATTTTGGTCTTCAAACTTTCATTTTTCCCTAAAAAATAATGTCCAATAGTAGATAGAAGAATAAAAAAATTTATTTTATAAAAAAAAAAGGAAAACCGGTCAAACCGGTCGAACCACCGGTTCTGACCGGTTTGACCGGTTCTGACCGGGTCGAAACCGGTTCGACCGGGTCGACCCGGTTCACCGGTTTTTCTGTGAACCGGACCGGACCACCGGCCGGTCACCGGTCGGACCGGTTGAACCGGCCGGTCCGGTCCGGTTTTTTTTTCAATGATTTTTTCCACATAAATTAAGTTATCCTATATAAGGATAATAAGGAATATGATGATGATATGCTATTTTTCAATTTTAAATCAATTTATGTAATTATTATAACCTTATTAATTGTCAAATGATCAATTTAAACAATAAAATATGAAGAATTAAACTAATATAATTATTTTTTAAAAAAAATTGGGTTGCCATCCTTTTCCAAAATTCCCAAATTTTGAACACCTCTAAATGATATGATAACATATCGACAAGATGTTAGTTAAAACGACATCATCACCATCAAGCGATATTTGGACACTCTTAATTGCAATATATATCATCATGCACAAAAAACAATATTTATATAATACAAAATCTAGGATTACAGATACTAAATGATAGTTGGGTTAATTATTTTTTTTAGTCTAAACATACAATTGACTAGGTTGAACTCAATTGATCAAATGTATGTTGAGGCAAGTTGTAAATGGTGTAAGCTTTTTCTAAATCTAGAAACGTGTGCTAACCCTATTGAGCCCTCCTATATTTATTGGTCACTATAGATGGATGCAGAGAGAATCGGATATATTTGTATTCAAATAATAACAAAGATTAAAAAAACAAGAAGAAGATTGGATTATATTTCAAATCGAAATACACTAATGGGAAAAGCTCATAAAGTATAAATTATCAAATGACTAGTTAAAGCTGTAAATAAATCCAAATACTTAATTCAGTCATTGTACTTTAGGCCTCGGTAATCTGAAGATCTGCCCAAAAAGTTTATCAATCCATAATCTAATAGGTCTAACAGAAAACTTGGCGAAAAATTTAAACCATGATACATAAGGAGTTACATAATAATATTGTTCATCTTTTTCTTTCTTTGTTGTTTTGCATCGCCAATAAACTCTCTTCCCTTTCTCATCATAAATCTCTTCCTTAACCTTCTCATATCGTGGCATTGTACAGAGAGGTAAAGTTTCATCATCCCATGGACCCAAGGGTGGCATCAAATCCTTCAATGACTCTAACTTTGGAGGAGAACTCATACTTGCATATATACTCAATCTCAAATTTGTTTCAAATCAATACTGGGTTTCAATGCATACTTATATATATATGTATAGTTGTTTAAAAGATTTATATTATCTTTAATCATCATAAATCTTGATTTTTTAAGATAAATATGTGTTTTAAGATTATGAAGGTATGATTGCGATTATAACAAAATCGAGATTGAATTTTATTATATTTATCGATGTATAGATTTTAATTGGATTCCCTGCTTTATCTAAAATTAATCCCCTGTTAATCGATATATATTTTATTTACTCGATTGATATAGATTATTCTTCTTGTCTGTATTTTTTTTTGTTGAATAAAAAACCATTATAAAGACTAAAAAATTATCTTACGATTTTTTTCTATTTATTAAATTTTTGTATTTGTAATTCCGTGTGTTTGATTATAAAAAAATTATATATTAGAGTTTAATAAATGTGAGAAGATATGTGATTGGATGATATAAAATTATGTAATAATTAACGACCAGAAAGGATAAACTTGATGAGACCAAAACATAATTATGAAATGATTTTACATTAGATGTATATTTTATCGTTTTAGGTGTGTTTTGTTTTGTTTGTTTTTTTTTTTTTGGACCATGTAGGTGTGATTTGTTGAAGCAAAGAAATCCTATTTATTTAATTTTTTAATCATAAAAATTATCCAAAATTTAAAAATATAATCAAAGAAATTTGAAATTGTATAAGATTGTAACTATTTTGAAACAATTTGAATCCAATAAAATGTATCTAAAATCTTAAAGTCGCACTCTTAGATACAAAATAATTTATTTACTTTGAGTATAATTCTAATAATGATATAAATAAATATAGCAAATATTATGTCATAACCATAAATATCGAAAGAAGATATGCTGACGAGAAAAGCTATAATTTGAGGTAATTTTAAATAATAAAATCATCCATCATCCAGTTCACTAACATTAATAAAATAAGAGTTAGAGATATGATATAGAGGTCAAATCTTAAGGATATACTTCAAGAATTCAACAACATATTTCGCATAAAAGACATTTATCCTTCAAAAAAATTTTAAATAATTTCTTACGTTATATGAAATTTAAAATAAATCACATCACATTGTTTATAAAATTTGTGATATTTTTAATATATCGTATTAATTGATATATTAAATATTAAAATTAAATATTAAGAAGTCACATATATTATAAAGGGTTAAGGTGTAAAAATAATCATTCATTTTTCTTATATGTGTGTCAAGAAGCATATATTTTTTTTGGATGTAAAAAAACCCATAAACATCGAGACAAAAAATATCATCATACTCTTACTAATTAAAACACAACATTTGAATTAGTTTTAATCCTAACGGTCACTCTTTAATTTTACTGAAAACGATGGGAAAAAAAAATGCCCTCCCCACAAACCACGCGCCTCTCCATCTATGGGTCTCGTTGCCCCCACCTTCTCTGACTCAAAGCTTTTTTCTTCCTCAACATGAAATTCACACTAAATGAGTAAATTGCATCTCTCAAGCAATTTCAAAAGTTAATCAAGAATTATGCAGATATCGCCTTTTCACTCTATAAAGTAGGGCTACGAAACATATAACCTCCATCTAAATAAATTAAAGAAACAAGGCTTTTTCATTTTGTAGATTCGATAAATTTGGGTATTGTTTTTCCCAAAAACAAGGGTTCAATTATTATTGAAGGTCAAGCATAAACAAGTTCATCGTATATTGGGTTGAAAACAAAAGGAAAAACGAATAATGATACTATGGATTGCTCATCTACTTTTTCTATTCACAATTCTATTAATCCACACCGGCGTCCTTGTTCAAGTTGGGATTTTCAGATTTGAAACTGCTTCGTGGATGAAGAGGAAGGATGAGATCATGATGGAAGAGGTGTTGGGGTCAGAGGAGACGTCGGTGAAGGGTTCGGTCGAAGAAGAAGAAAGCTTTGCGACGGTGAAAAAGTTGGCAGGAAGAAGAGTCGGGTGGGGGAGGAGGGGCGCCAGTGAGATTGGGAGATGAAGAGGCGCGTGGGTTGAGAGACAAAGGGAAGGGTTTTTTTTTTTTTTCCAGCAAAAAATTAAAGAATGACGGCTAGAATTAAAACTAATTCATGTATTGCGTTTAATAATTGGCCAGAGCAAAAATAATTGGATTGTTTAGATTACCTCTATAAGTGTTTTTCAATCGTTATTTATGGGATACGAGATAAATTATATGATGAAAGTTATCTCGATTTATGTATAAAATAAGTTATGTGGTGATAGTTATCTCGATTTATATGTATAAGCTCATAAATACTTATAAAAAACTAAAACAAACATACTAAACGTACTCTTCATCATTGGTCAACACAATTTGTTTTGTCCTTTTGATCATTTTGCGCCACATGTGTCATGGTTAAAACTAATTTTCATATAATATCACATAATACCCACACTGAATTAAAAATAAATTTCATATTAATTACCTTGAAGCAAGCTTTAATCCATTGGAAGAGCTCATTATGTGTTTGATATGAAGAGCTCATTAAATTCAAAACACACATAACGTGCAACTAAAAAATGCTACTTACTCCTTATAATACTTAATATAAGATCCTTTTTATAGTTTAATTTTTTAATTAAACTTGTTCTTATATCAAGGATAGGAAGTAACACACATATTATCTATATCTATATAAAAATATCCTCATGTTATTAAAAGGATTAGAACAACAATATGCATGTTTGTAATACAATGCTTACAAATCTTAATTAACATGACAATGCGCCCGTTGAACCCCAATAATGGTTTGTATATCCAGTCATAATCAACCTGTCAAGTTAAAAAGTTGAAATTACAACTAAAATAAATAACATGTTGATTGATCTCTAGAAATATGGAGCATGATTACAAATTTTAATCAAAGTCTTCTTTCCCTATACTTAATTTCCTTAACACATAGTTCCCCATCAACTAGTGTCTGGGAGTCAATAGGGTGGGGTCATTCATTCAAACTTTGTCTACCAGTCCGTAGACTTGGAAGATAATGAACCAACATAAGACAATTAAAATAGAGGAAGTAAAGGCAAGCTTAATTAGCACGCTAATTAAAAAGAAGTATCAAACAAAAAAAAAAAATAAAGAATAATGATAGTATTTTAAGAAGATAATAAGCCATTGGAATATAATGTTGCCAGTGAAATGTTAAAAAAGGAGTAATCTAGACCAAATTTAATAGCGAAACGAAAAGAAAAGAAAACATGGGGGGAAAAACGATGAAGGTGCCAAAAATAGTAAATGACAGAGACCATAAAGCATATGGTAAGCAAACACTAAAGCATATGAGGTAGAAGTAAATAGTAAACAACTCTCCATATGACGGTGCTCTCCTCCATATCTTGTAATTAGCATCTTAGGATCGTCTTAGACCCACTCCATATGCTTTCTTGCTGGCAACTTCTCCCGGTATTGATTTATATAAAACCCATTGTAATACCAAAAATTGTTAAATCAGAATTACATACAAAATTTTATTACATAAATTAAATTGCAAGAATTATAGATTCATTTTTTTACTTTGGCAAATGCAACTTGTTTGTGGTAACGCTGAAAGGAAAAGGGAATGGATTAATACCAAGGGCAGTGCGAGCCATTGATCATCCCCCTCGTATATTTTGTTTTGCGTCTTCAATAGTCTTTCATAGGCTTTCTTTTCATTTTGATGTTAAATTTGGACGACATTACTCCTCTTTTAACATTTTCGGGTGATATTGCTCTTTCATAAAAACTTTTAAAATAAAAACGAACGAAGGAGAGAGCAGTCATGCCCCATATGAAATTATAGATGGTAAAAGTCTAACGTGTCAAACATTTGTTTGGCTACCATTATAGTATGACGGCATTGCTCATGTTTTATAACACTTTCGAGCTGACAATAAATTTAAAAAAACTTCTAGATACTCACCGTAACTCCATGAAGCATTCTGGAGCGAAATCAGACCCTGACACTTAATTAATCATGCTGATGTATTGGGGAAACAAAATCTATTGTCAATTTGATGACATATTTAGACAGTAAGAAGTAAAAGCATATCCATTTATTTGTTGAGAAACCATTGGTACAAAAGGAAAAAAGTATAATGATACTATGTATTGCTCATCGACTTTTTCTATTCACCATTCTCTTAATCCAAGGCTCGATTTCCTCCGTGACCGTCGCCAATCAAGGCTCATCTCCTCGTCTCATTTGCTACAGCACACCGTCCTTATTCAAGTTGGGATGTTCAGATTTAAAATTAGATTTTTGCGGCTTCGTGGACGAAGAGGAAGGATGAGAACACGATGGAAGAGGTGTTGGGGTCAGAGGAGACATCAACAAAGGGTTAGTGTTAACTTTTAGAAATTGATAACATTCTAACACATTTTCTTTTTCTTTTCACCTATTTTTGGGTTCAAAATGTGCATAAGAAATGAAGTGTATAGAAGAAAATATAAATATCAAATTATCAATCAAAAATCAAAGAAATTCTTGTTATAACTTATATAGTTTATGATTTAATTAGAAATTGATAAATCCACCCTCTTTTGTAGGAGGATGGAGACAAGATTTGAAACCCTATAAGAACCAAGAAACAAGAAAAGAACAAAGGAAGTGAAGTATTACAAAATTAGAAGGAACTTTTGCAACTTGCCTCAGCAAGTTGACCAACTGCCTGTGGCAAGTAAACAATTTCAAGAAGTTTTCTCTCTGTGTAGCTAGCCTCAGCAAGTTGACAAATTTTTCATGACAAGTAATCTCTGTATGTTCTCTGTGTAATTGGTCACGACAAGTTGACAAACTTGCTATAGCAAGTCAAGAATTTGAAGGAAAATTGACTCTTTGTGTCAACTTGCCACAGCAAGTCCTAAAAAAGTACAGCTATACGTTTTGATTTCAGAAGCTGAAAAACACAATTTAACCTGGGGAAAAGCGCCGAAAACTCATATTCTACACTCTAGGAAGCTGAGGCACGTAAGGAAACACTTTGGAGAGCAGCTTTTGGAGAGTTTTGGAGCTTAGGTTGTGGTTTCAAAAGGGATTTTGTGACTTCTACCTTGTTTTGCATTATTTTCTTCTCTTTTCTCTTTTTCTATAGTGTATTCAGTTGTTATGCTTAGTTTTTCTATACATTTGGATAAGAGTAGTTAAGCATTTCTCTTCTAAGATTATTTTGAACCTCTATATGGATGGAGGCTTTGTTATTCTCTCTTTTCTAGCATTTAATGAAGTATTTTGTGTTGATTTTATTCTATGCTTATTGCTTCTAAGGGCTTGATCACCACTTAATTGATTTATTGAATAAGATAATGCTTGAGAGAGATTATCTTGTTTAAAGAACTTGTATAAAATCATACTATTCTTGAAATTCATGTTTGAATAAATAGTTTATTGATAGGAGAGAGATTTTTTCCTATTAGCTTAGTATTGTTATTATAAGATGGTCTTAATGACTAGCTATTTTCACTTAGCATGCTGCAAGAGATTGAATGAATTCTTTAAAAATAGATGTTGGTTTTGACTTGAGAAAGCTTTTCCAATATTTGTGAACCTTAGACAAATACTTAACTTTTCATTAAAACTAGTTAAGAGGGAATTAAATTGGTCTCATGAAGTATGAAGTATAGAGAGGAGAAGTGATTATAAAGCCTCATTTCCTTGAAGTTAGAATTAGTTTTTACTTAGTTTATTCCAATTTAGCTTGTTCTCAATCAAAATTATTCTTTTAAATTGAAATCCTTCAAATGACTGCCTAACCTAATTAAGAGCACAATTATATTAATTAGCCCGCTTTTGGAACGACAATTTTTTATACTGAAGAAGAAAGCTCTGCGTCGGTGAAAAAGTTGGGTGGAAGAAGAGCAGGGTGGGGGAGGAGGGGTGTCGGTGAGACTGGGAGATGAAGAGGCGCGTGGGTTGAGAGACAAAGGGAAGGGCTTTTTTCTGTAAAAGATTAAAGAGTGACAGCTAGGATTAAAATTAGTTTATGGTTGCATTTTAATTGGCCAAAGCACAAATGACATATTCTTCGTCTCTATTCTTGATGGGTCAACACAATTTATTTTGTCCTTTTGATCATTTTGCGCCACATGTGTCATGGTTAAAACTAATTTTCATATAATATCAAATAATACCCACACTGAATTAAAAATAAATTTCATATCAATTACCTTGAAGCAAGCTTTAATCCATTGGAAGAGCTCATTAGATGAGTTTGATACGAAGAGCTCGTTAAATTCAAAACAAACATCACGTACAACTAAAAAAATGCTACTTACTCTAAACCATGGTTCCAAACCATGATTTTCACAAATCGAGATAAAACTCCTCTCACATACTTACTTCGTAAATTATAAAAGCTATTATTCAAAAGTTAATCCAAACACAAACATAAGATCCATTTTATAATTCAATTTTTTAATTAAACTGATTTTTATATTAAGAATAGGAAGTAACACACATATTATCTATATCTATAAAAAAAATATCCTCATGTTACAAAAAGGATTAGAACAACAATATGCATGTTTGTAATCAAATGCTTACAAAATCTTAATCAACATGACAATGCGCCCGTTGAACCCCAATAATGGTTTGTATATCCAGCCATAATCAACCTGTCAAGTTAAAAAGTTGAAATTACAACTAAAATAAATAACATGTTGATTGATCTCTAGAAATATGGAGCATGATTACAAATTTTAATCAAAGTCTTCTTTCCCTATACTTAATTTCCTTAACCCATCAGCTAGTGTCTGGGGGTCAATAGGGTGGGGTCATTCATTCAAACTTTGTCTAGCAGTCCGTGGACTTAGAAGATAATGAACCAAGATAAGCCAATTAAAATAGAGGAAGTAAAGTCAAGCTTAATTAGCACGCTAATTAAAAAGAAGTATCAACACAAAAAAAACAATAATGATAGTATTTTAAGAAGATAATAAGCCATTGGAATGTTGCCAGTGAAATGTTAAAAAAGGAGTAATCTAGACGAGATTTAATAGCGAAAACGAAAAGAAAAGAAAACTTGCAAACAAACAAAAAACGATGAAGGTGCCAAAAGTAGTAAATGACAGAGACCATAGAGCATATGGTAAGTAAACACTGATAGCATCTTAAGAATAGCGGTGTGAAAACTGACTTATTTTAACCGGGCTTATGAAAAAGTGCGATTGGTATAAGTACAATTGTGTATTGTGATTTATGTTTGGATTAGAGAATGTATAAGTGCTTTTGATGTGTATATATGTAATAAATAAATATATATTCCATATTACTAAAAAATGCCTAAAATATGACCAATAATTTTGTGCAAACATACATAAATTGGGGGGGGGGGATTACATAACTACTACAATCAGATGTCCCGCGCAATAGCATCTCTAATCATGTCACGAACGGCATTCATGCCAGTTAAAGATGTCCCAGAAATATTTGTGGACGAAGCCTCTTCTTCTATTATAGTATTTTCATTATCACTTGCGTTCCGATTGTCTGGTTGGTCAAAGTCAGCATCACCTGGAGAATTGCGTCGAATAAAGTTATGTATCGCCATGGTTGCGCAAACTAAGCGAGCTTGTGTCTCATAGCTGTATTTGCGCATTTTCTGTAATAAGGCAAATCTATTCTTCCAGATACCGAAAGTCCTTTCAATTGTTGACCTTAAACTAGAGTGATAGAAATTAAATTTCTCATTGTTATTTCGAAGTGCAGGTTGACGCTTAAACTCAGGCACGTGATAACACTCACGCCTGTAGGGGCCAAGATACCCTTCTCACGTTGGATAACCAGCATCGACAAAATAATATTTTCCTGCCAATAGAAAACATAAAAATTTAAACGGCAATCATTAATTAAAGTCTGAAATCAGAAAAATAACATCTCTAAGTGACAAAATGGTACCTGTAAGCGGATGAGGAAAATTCATAGTTGGATTTGAACAGCGTCTTGAAACACGCGAGCGTCATGAGCTGATCCCTCCCAGCCATCCAACATGAACGTGAAACACAAATCCTAGTCGCAAACAGCCATCACATTCTGTGTCGGATAACCCTTTCTACCAATATACTTCTCCTGATTTGGACCATTGATGACACACCTTATATGGGTCCCATCTATTGCTCCAATAGCATTCTTGAAGTATGGATAATAACGTGGATCGTTTAATATATGTAGGTGGCATTCATGAAATTCGGGATCAATGGGTTTAATAATTTCCTCAGCTAATCGGAGACAAGCCTGAAGTACCACGTGCAATAGTCTGCTCACAGTTTCCCCTGAATGCTGGAACAATTCTTGAACGACCTTATTCCTGACGCAGTGTCCAACAGTTAACAAAAACATGGCAAGCATTTCTTCAATACCAACGTGCTTGAAATTTCTTAGGCCATGTTCTGTCAACTTATTACACAAGAGATAAAATACGCGGTTATCAACTCTGAACATATCTTGACAACGTCTACTATTGTCCGCTAAAATCTCCTAAACCCACAAATGTCATGCGCGTTTACTTGTTCTCCGCAGCTGCTTGCAAAAGAAAGGAACCCAATCTGACAAAGCAACGCGGTCAATTCTTCATACTCCGTTAACTCCTCTTCAATAAGAGCGATAAGTCGAGAGTCTTCATCTTCTTCCTCCATCCAATTGGCCATTAATAACGTCGCCTGTGCATGTGGGTTAATTTAGGTTCGACATAAACAATTGCATACACAACATAACATACCCGAATGACCCCATACAATTAAATCCATAAAGAAAACGGTGAAAAACAATAGAAGCAATTCATAATTAAAGAAACAATCATAAACATAAACATCCACATCCAACAAGCATATAAGCTAATGTCCGAAGTAATGTGTAACAGCAAATCGCAACCACTCAATCAAATATTGTTTGTTGTCATTATATAATGCTGCAAATGTGTCTCGAAAACTCTTATCCTTCGTAAGAAGTTAGATACACCGCATTCAGAACTTAGGATCAGCCTTCACCTCATCCAGAGCAACGAGGTCCCTTATCACATTATCAGCACTCCGTTGTCGGATGTCGTTGATAATAGAAGACCTATCCCTCTATGTGTTTGCTATCATACTAACCGCATCAGCTATCCGATCCGCAAGTGGCGTTTTAAGCTTCTTCCTCATAGAAGCTTGATCGACCCTCTTTATCTTGCCTTGGCTCCCTGAATCTGTTGCAACGGAGGGCCCACTCTGGGAGGATAACCCCATGCCGGCCAGGTCATCAGAAACGCCAGTGCTCGGTGCCGGTTGTAAGCCGAAAGAGTCATCCTCGCTATCCCCCGACACTTCATGCTCATCCATTGTCAGGATGTAGACATCATCAGCCTCAGCGTCACCGGTCTGGGTGTGTGTAAATGATGGATAATAAGCACCCTACCCTGTAGCATATACATCTTTAAAGATGATCCGAAGTTTGGTCTCAAACTTCAGACGAGACCGGCGAAACTTGGAATATGCTTTATTTTGCTGCAGTTACACAAATACACATGGTTATTGAGATAATAATGTAACCAAAACCTATACATGTTTGACTAGTGGAATGTTAAAAGAACGTTACTAACCTGACATTTTTCATGCCACCAGTCTAAACTTGCGTCGATTTCCCCCGTTTCAGGATCACAACCCAGCCAGGTCTCGTTCAGCAACATTTCCCACATCTTCAAATCCTTGCGCAAGATATCGAATCTATTCTTGAGTTATTTCTTGTCATAGCCTTTACCTGTCTTCTCATTGAAGGATTTCACAATTGCATTCCAACCATCTTTTGAGAACGACATCCCTCTCCGTTCATGTGCGTAAATTTGTTCAAGGCAAGCATTAATAAATACCTCAATGGTGTTGTCATCCCACTGAGCTTTATCATTCATTTTTCTATGCACAAATGTCAGCAATCATGTCACCGTTACTTTTTAGGCATGGTTAACATCAAATAGTTCAGTACTTGTTGGGACCTTAAGTTTTACGTAGAGAAGAAACCTAATTGTTGCTATCTAACTAAAAATTATTTGTATTAATATGTTGACATATTTATTAGCTGTGATTAACTTGTACTAGGTACAAATTCTACTTAACTATGTACTATCGACTAACCATTATCGTTAATAGATTGGCCTATACAAACTAAGAAGAGGAACGAATAATTTCATATCCAAAGCCATGGCATGAAGGAAAGGTCCATCATAATAGTTTCAATAAGGCCTCACTTCTAAATGGTTAAAACACTCGTTGATGCAATGTAAGGTTATTTTCCCTAAAGACAAGGCTAGCCATAGAAGAAACCCCGACATGAAAGCATGTAGGTACAACTCAACATCAACTATCATTTTCAATTCTACATGCCAATCGAATGCTCCTACTTTTGTTGCAGCTATAGGAATAATTGGATTACTATAATTGTTGCTTATTTCCTGTAAAAATGCGCATGCTTCTTTTTTCATTTTGTGAGTGAATGCTTTTTTTGTGTTATACAAAAATTCTATCTACATGTCCTCATGAGTCCTGTTGCTTTATGAACAGAATCTAACATATTACACCCACACACACACATTTAGATATTTAATTATGAACAAGGCAGAAACTCCCAAACATGATCATTGCTCTTAAACATGTACAAGCCAGGATAAATAATATGTTGCACCAGCGAGGAAGACAAGGTCAAAAAATTTTAACCATAACATCTCATGGTCACACTTCTTCTAAGGAAAACACGAAACAAAATTATTGGAACATGACTTATACAATTAAATGACCTGTACAATAGCATCTCTATAGACACAAGGAACATATAGGATTATGAACTACACTAACCACAACTTGCACTGTAAAAACCATAAACTTGGTAATTAGAATCACATATCCTAGGACAATCCAGAAATCAGACTAGACACACGCAATGCACATAATCATGCTCACAGTAAGATCTTCTCTTCTCCACTCATAAAGGACAAGTTATAATTTGAGGAAGATAAATGTGACCTTGGAACATAGATGCATTGTACAAGAGAAGAGAACAATAAATTGTCTATTAAACCAGATGCAAGTGGATCTGAAAAAAATTAAGTTAACTAAAGCCTCAGAAAGCCACAATTTTGCACTCAAATTTTGTTCCCCATTAAACTCCTGACAGGCATTGCAAGCATGGACAAGTGACAGGGAGGTTACGAAGCACATAACTCAGGGAAAAGATGAAGGTCTATTAGCATACCGTTTAGAGCAGCAGCAAAAAATGATGGTTTGTGGTGTGAGTAAGCTCGAGGGACACACTACCTGTTCTTGGTTTGTGGAGGATTAAATTGAACTTCCTGCTGAAAAGAGTGTCGCTCACACCGATCACTAAGCCTTTGCCTCCAGCTCTTCCTCTGCGTCAGGTGTCTGTTCTTCAGCTTTGCATCTGGCGAGTGATTTGGATTCAGCGACAGAAACTGCTAATGCTAGTTTTTTCTGAGTGAGTTTGGGTCTTAAGCCGACGCTGGTGTCCACCCCCAGATGAGTAGGATTTGTTTATTTACCAGATCAGCTCGCGACGGTTTATGCTGAGCAAAGAGTTTGCAGCGGGCTAATACCTTTTCTCTCAACTACAACAGATCGGTGGTGGCACAGGGTCTGACTGACAGGAAGACAACTGTGGCGATCAAATCTGTCGGAAAGGCAAACCATAAGCTCGGCTATGACGGGGATGCGGTGATTTCACGACGGTTGTGGCCAGCGAATGTTTGGACAGCGTTGATGATAGACTGAGGAGGAAATGGGATGAGAACGCGATGGGGGAGCTGATTTATCACTGAGGCCAACTGAAGGTGCTGTTGGGGAAGAGATGGGTGATTGAATGCAAAGCTGATGGTTGCAGGCGATATTCGCACGAAAAGGTGAAGGAAAACAGTAAAACCACATGCTGGGTTAATGGCCACCAACGGTTAAAAAAAAGGAATCCGATGCAATGAAAATGAAAAGCCCTTAACAAAAGATTTCACACCAAACATCCATTTTTCTTAAGCCCGATAAATGTTCAATCGGGCTTTTTGTGATATTGAAACGCTGTAACAAACGTACACTGAAGCATGAGGTAGAAGTAAATGTCACTGTTCATTTCACTGTAGCAGAACACGGTTCACTGACTACTCTCAGCGTACTGGAGTGTCTTTGTTCATTTTCACTGTATCTGGACACTGTTCAAGAACTGTTCACTCGTCTTCTTCATCAGAACCAGATCGGACAGCTGAGAGTGCTCTACTTTTTGCTCTTTTTTATCCAGCTTTTAATTTGATTCCAGTATGATTTTGGATTCTGGACTTACGGTGGCTGTAATGGGATTTATTTTGAATACTTGGGTCAGTGGTGTTTGAACCTCCAGCAACTATGAACTAATTTAGAGAGACGAGCATGTATGAATTAATTATTTATGTTGAATATTATTTTATTTATTTAATTTTGTATTATTTTGTTTACTTTATACTTAATCACCATTAAATAAAAAATTGGGGAATTTAGATTAATCTTAGAAGAAGAATCTTAATTAGACTATATTAAGTAATGTGGGATTAGAATTTATTCTAATATGTCAATAACATAGGAATATAGCAATTTGATCCATATAAATATATTAGAGTGAAATTAGACATTTATTGCCTCTTGAATGAATTAGTTAAGAATAATAATTTTAACTTGAGAGAGGGTATGAGTGATTGAAAAATACTTATATCCATTTGAACTTTAAATTAATAAATTAACATTAAGTGCATTTATTTTGAGTAAATACATGCTCTAAAACTTAAAAAAAAGGTTATTTTCTTCTATTAAATTCTTAAAAATATTAAATTTAGTACTTTTGCTTTTGTATAAATTGATTTTTAAATTAGTTTCTTTCTTTGATTTTCTCAACTTAAATGAAAATGAGAATTTTAATACCTAATTATCTATTATCTTAAATCTCTATGGAATAATCTTGATTTATTATTATATTTTGATATTTATTTAAAATTTAGTATACCTATTTTCAATTTAAATTGAAGGTGATATCAAAGAGAGTTTTTAGTGCACGAAAATTACATGGAAAAAGATAACGAGAGGAAACTTGACATGTGGCCACTTTGAAGCGATGTTTACGGAAAAAATTGTCACAAAATTAAAGAGCACGCTAAAAAAGTCCTCAAGACGTAGAAATGTTAAATATCGTGCATGTCTAAAATATTGATTAAAATATTTAAAAATATATTTTTAATCGTGATTTATAATATATTAGATAAATATGTGAAATAAATGTTGTCTTAACTTACATGTATAAATACTTATAAATATTTTATAAGCTAATTCAAATATCATTTCAATCCATTTAATCGTCCAAACATTGTTATTTGTTTGGATTTTTTTTTGGGGGAAATCATATGGTCAATTTGATCAAAATCACCCAATCAATGAAATAAGTAATTAATTTAGTAAACAAGAAATTATCAAAAAGGTATAAAGCAATGATTACATGCACTTTTGAAGGGATCTTTGCCCAATTCAAATTTGGTCACATTTTTTTTATAAGTATGTGTATCTTTTTATTGAAAATAATTTTATTTATTTAGCACTAATTATAAACATTTTTTTTATAGGAATTCAAGTTTTGGCTTTTTATATTATAAGAGACTAATATTTTTCAGTAGACTTAACCCATTGGTAGCTTTAGTCACTTATTTACACGGCGGAAGAAAGGTCTACAAGATATACCTAGAGTTCTAATATGATCCCTGTGACGCGACTCATATATTTGCTCAAGAAACTGGTGATTATGATGAATTTTTCAGATAAAAACAGATTTATTTTATTTTCAATTTAGATTGAAAGTTCACATCAAAGAAATGAATTAGTGAAAAAACTGACATACAACTCTTGTATTCTTGTAAGTGAGAGGTCAAAAGTGCAATCGTTTTTGTAACCATGAGGCTGTTACGGATTCCCTCTCTAATACAAAACAAACAAAAGAAAAAAAAAATCTATACTTACAAGTTCAAGAGCAAATTAAAGTAGAAAAGTCACCAAGACATGAAGACGTAATATTGAATTATGAAACTTGCAGTTCATTCATATCATTAATAATCAAGCAGAATTTTTAAAAAAACCTGTATTGCAACAATTTTTTTTGTTTGATATAATTAAACACACCGATACACACAAATATTTCAATGTCAGTCATCCCGAACTGAGTTCAAGCATAGCAACTGGCGTTGTCGTGAGGACAACGAGCTATTGACACATTGGTCAACAATTGATGGTAAGTGGTGGGGCTGTCAGATGTTTAAAGTATTTCATGATCTGCAAACGAAGAGTAATATTTATCTGATTTTCTCTCTCTCTTATTTTCCTTTTCATATTTTCGTGCAAGAGGCTCCACAAAAAGTTTTCAAGAAATCAACAGATTTTGGTTAAAGTATTTAGGTGTTATTTTATCGATTTGCCATCCATTCTTTTTTTTTAGTTGATATTATATTTATATATTTGCCTAGCGCCCATGATTGTTTCTTCATTATCAGACAGAGGCTTTTTTGCCTGCGTTGACGAAGTCATATTATTTAATGTCAGTGTATGCTCCTCCCGTCAATTTTATAACATGTTTCTAATTAATTGATCTATCAATAAAAATAGTTAAAATAATTAAATTTATCATAAAATTTAATGAATTTTTCATATTATCCTTATTAATCACACAAAGCTCTATCATACATATTAATTTCTACTCACTACCCTTATTAAATATAGGTTTGTATGAAAAAAATTAATGCTCATTGAAATTATCAAAATATTTTATAAAAATGATCAAAATACCTTATAAAATGCAGAATCGGGAGTATCACTTATGAAAAATACAACTTATTTTTCAGATTTCATGCAATGTTCACAGGCCCGTTGGAAGGTAAAAGCTTAAGGATAGAAATAAGGCTAAACCTACTTTTAGTCCTTATATTTTATTACGATTTAGGTTTTAGTCACTATAATTTTAAGTTGGTGATTTTAATTATTTAAGTTTATTTTATCTATAACTATTAATCCATATAATTTTAAAAAGATTTAGGTTTAAAGTTAACAATTTTACTGACATATGACTGACTCCGTTTGGCGTGATGACTCTACAATATGAAATGGAAATAATTTATTAATGATACTTTGCCCTTTTCATTATACCTCCATTCCATCTTCTTCAACCTCCACAGCCCTCACCTCCCACCCTCTGCGATCTCCGGCGATCTCACCTCCATCCGTCTATGATCTCCAGCGACCTCATCTCCCTCCCTCGCGAGTTTAAATCATTTATCCAGTTCAAAATTTTATTAGTTATGTTTCAACTACAAGATGATTATTTCAGGGGGAAGTACCCAAATTATAACTTCACCGTAGCTGCATTTTGGACTACTCATTTGGTCAGATTCAAAGCAGAACAAAGCTCAAACAAACCACTCTTTCACGTTTACGTCTACAAGGCTGACAAAAAATGGTAAAAAAAAGTTTACAACTTCGACTACATCATCATTAATGGAGGCCGTTGGTTCGGCAAGCCCATAGTATTCTATTAGGAACAAAAATACCACTGCGTCATGAGCAACATCACCAGCAGAAGAAAGTTCTTTGGTTATAGAAAGGCCCTAAAGACAACACTTAAAACCCGAAACAATTTAAATCATTAAAACCCAGATCTTAAACCAGACTTCGTTTGTTGTTGGTGAATATATAGACAGACTAAACTGGCAGATCTGATATGGGTGAAGATGGAGATCAAAGAAGCAAGCAGATTGAAGTCGTGGATAAGGAGATAAGGAGGCCGGAGATCAAAGATCACACAGGGTGGGAGATAAGGAGGCCGGAGATCACAGAGGGATGTGAGGTCGCCGGAGATCGCAGAGGGAGAGAGGTGAGGTCGTTGGATATGGCGGAGGGTGGGAAATGGAGGCTGCGGAGGTTGAAGAATATGGAATGGAATGAAAAGGGCAAAGTTGGCAATATGTTAGCTTAGCGTATAAAATTTGACTCTCTTTTTTTGCAAAAAAATAAATCATTTATCCACCTTATCAAACCATATGAATGAATTTTTTTCTTGTCATATTGTCCAATTATCACGCTAAATCAGTAAAGTAACGGGGTCAGTGACACAGTATTGAAATTAACGGTGTTAACTTTGAGCTAAGTTCTTTTAAAACTACAATGACTATAAGACGGAGTAAATTCTAACTCAACGATACTAGTATAAAATAGGTTTTTTAGACCGCATCATTTAGACCGGTTATTACGGATAAGGTCTAAAAGAAAGGCAGAGTGGCAATTCCATAATTAAAATAAATTTATTAGACCGGTTGTTTAAAAAACCAGTCTAAAAAAAACTTATTTAGACCGGTTATATAAACAAACGGTCTCAAAAAAAAAATTAAGACCGGTTGTTTAAATAATCGGTCTTAAAAGTCAATAATTTAAGACCGGTTATTTAAACAACCGGTCTGAAAAACAAAATTATTAAAATGAATAAATAAATCACGTTATTATTAAGACTGATTGTTTAAATAATTGGTCTTAAAAGTCAATAATTTAAGACCGGTTAGTTAAATAACCGGTCTTGAAAGTTTTTTTAAGACCGGTTATTTAAATAACCGGTCTTAAAAGTCTAATATTCAAACCTAATCGGCCGCGAAGCTCATTTCATCAACACATTTCATTTCCGTCCCACTCTGCATCCATCGCCGCGAACAGCTCAAGTCCAGGATCTCCGGTGATATTCCGCCTTATTCTCCGGCCACCACTCCAGCCGCCGCCGCCGCCGCCTCCACCTTCTTTTCCATTTTCTGTTGTCGGCTGTTTAAAAATACTCCCTCCTTCCCCGTTCGTGTGCCCGTTGCTGCGAAGAAGTCCGCCGTGAGTACCATCGTGAATGAATGGCGGCTGAGCTTCTTATTTCACTAGCCTTTATCTCCCTTCGGCGTGTTTTCCAACCACTGTTACCCCTCTCCTCCTGCGCCTCAAGCCACGGTCCAAGGTTACTTCAAATAGGTAATGTCCCCTGTCTCAATCCTTCGTATAAATAGAAATTTAGTATTCACTGTCTATCCAAGAAGAATCTCTACTATAATTGAACTAGAAATTAACAGAAATGGAGAAAAAATGACATTTACTCTGATGGAAATTAATTGGTGAAGCTTAATTAACGATGGCCTGAACTGGTGTGATTTGATTATTTGAGGATTAGGGTACTGATAATTGCTAGTTTTCATAGTCTCTAGATTGCTTAAGTTATTGTGTCAAATTTCCTGGCATGTATGCTCATGAATGGCTAATTAGAAAATTGTTACATAATATTCAGTTAGTTTTGAAACTAAATTAGAGAGGTGATTTGAGGTTTAAACTAAAGCAATTCTTGTGTATGTGGTCTAATTTAAGTCTTGAAATTGCTAGTGTATATTGATACATTTTCCATATTACTTGAAGAAAATGGAACAGACTGCAATTATATCTTATGCGGAATTCTAATGAAGAATTCTGTTAAACTAGATAAATTGATGAGTGTAACATTTTCATACTCTCATCATACTCCTGCCTTTTCCAGGGCAGTTAATATACAGAAGAGAAGAAAAAAAAGGTGTTGAAATATATGGATCGTAGTTGAATAAACGCTAAACGGACTAGTGTTGAATATGATAATGGGGTGAGGGATTTTTTGGAATTTGCTAGAAGAAATTATGGTAATGATGATAGTGGGATGTTCTGTTGTCCTTGTGTATAATGTCTGAATGAGAAGCGACTTAGTGCTGCAGATATATATACACATTTAATTTGTGAAGGATTTTGTAAGAGTTATACAGTATGGGTATGACATGGTGAAGAAATAGAAATTTCAAGCGCAACTTAACAAGGGGGTCGCCTTTGATGATAATGACACGGTTCTGAATGATCGGATAGAGGATATTATTCATGATGTTGGAGAAGAGGCTTTTGAGCATTCATATACATATGGTAATATGTGCAGTGATGCTGAGAAGCCGTTGTACCCGGGGTGCACAAAATACCAATTGTTGAAAGCTGTATTGAAATTAGTAAGCTTGAAAGCACGACATGGATGGAGCGACATGAGTTTTTCAGAAGCACTTGAGGCCTTCAAGGACATGCTTCCAGAACAACGGTGTTATGTTAGTAGCTGAATCTATGCACTTCTCTAGTTCAAAAGATAAGAACCCTACATTGGCAGCCATACCTTATTATGGGGTTATTGACGAGATTTGAGTGGTTGAATATGTTAAAATTAAATTTCCCATTTTCAAATGTAAGTGGGTTAATGTCAATAATGGTGTGAGGATCGATAAGTCAGGGTTTACATTAGTTGATCTAAACAATAGAAGTTTTGGAGATAAACCTTTCATTATGGTAGATCAAGCGAAACAAGTGTTCTATGTTATTGATCAGACAAATAAAATATGGTCTATAGCTCTCCAAGGAAAAAGGGTCGTCGATATTGAAGAGGAAAGTCGTTCAAATTATGATATTCTCGAGACCCCTTCTTTTTCTAGGGGTCTTCCTGCATTGAACGAAGAAGATGAAGCTGATAATGAACATGGCACAAGAAATGATCATCATGAAGGGATATGGGATGATATCTCTTTATAAATCTACTTTAAATGTTAGCTATTTATTTAAAGTAATTATCGTTATAACTTATATACAGATTATATATATAGTTATTTTATAACTTACTAACTCAATAATTTGTATTAACAGTACAATGACGGATCCGGTGTATCCTACAACAGAGGATCAGGTGCATCCTACAACAGAGGATCAGGTGCATCCTACAACAGAGGATCAGGTGTCACCTACTGCTCAGCACAGCGAGCCTCAGAGTGTCAATCAGGGGCAGTCATCGGGTGAGCCGAGTCACCAGCCTAGACGGAGGGGCAGGACGGCCACACGGTTGAGGGATGTTTCCTTGAGTTGGGCAGAGCGCTAAATTTGGATTCATGTGCCCAACTCATGCCACGGAGAAAGGGATCACTTCTACCATCAGACATAGATATTTATCACAGAGGTTCAGTGAAACAGAAACTGACTGTTTCTTGGTTCCTTATGTGCATGGGTAAGAAACATCAAATTTATATTCTAAAACATCACATATAATACTTTATATTTGCTTAACATTAATCTCTTTTTTAAGGGATCATTGGCAATTGGTTATTCTGTATAAGGCTAGTTACACAGTGATCCTCCTCTGCTCCCTCCATTTCAAACTGAGGAGTGACTTGAAGAAGACCATGAACTCGTAAGTTTTCTTGCTTTATTACCTTTTGTGTGCAAAGTTTGTGTGCAGAATAAGTAATCTTTGTGATTTTGATCATAGGGCTATGCAAACTTTCCTACACGCTAAGTGTGGTAGGCATGTTCGTGACTTAAAAGACCCTACATGGATCACGCCAAAGGTTAGTACATATTTGTTTTCTTTAAGATGCATTTCATAAGCTATGCTTTTATGCTTGCTTTGATGATATCATGTTCTTTTCAAGACTTGTAGGCAACCACCGAGCTCCAACTTATGTGGTCTTTATATGTTGAGGCAAATTTATAATATTATCAGCCTAGGCACGACTGACTTTATCGAGGAGGTAATAAATGTATATTTCAAAAATTTTGTATTACTTTATTGTTTTTAAGTTAGTAAGTTAATGTTTTGTATTGAGTCTACTACTTTAGATTTCAACTTTGTTTGTAAATCTGTTTTTTGTTTTTGTGTAAACTCAAAGGGTTTGAAAAGGGGTTTTTCAATTTGTGTTTTTGAAATAGTTTCAATGGTTTTCAAAACTGGTTGTTGAATTATGTGTTCTCCTAATACCTGGAGGTATTGGTTTGTATAGTTGTTTTGTTCAACTATGTTTTTGATATCAGAAGAATCAACTGGTTTTGAAACATGTTTAAATTTGAAAGGTGATGCCCATATGGGTTGATCAAGATCATTTACCTTTTGAGGAATTTGAATTGCTTTAAGAGGTGGAAATTCAGAAGAAATTGAGCCTTCTTCAGAAGTTTTCCATTCTCTTTTTATAACATCAATTTTTTGTAAATAAGGGTATTCCAATTTTTGATCTTGAGCATAAGCATCAAACCAATCAAAGAAGGGAATATTTGTTTGTACTAATTAAAGGAATTTGTAATATTTTTCCTGAATGGATTTTCTTACAGATCCTTTGAATTCGTTTGAAAACCAATTTCTCTGAAGTGTATATTCCTCATAATAAAATTGTTTTTGTAAAAATTGTTTATCAATTTGGAAAACATTTTCCAAAACACTTATACTTCTAGGTTCCCCTAAATTTGAATAGTCTGGAGATTCAACTGAAGTTAAATCTTCATCCTTTTCATAATTTATATTAGGAACGTTTGAAGAATTGTCAATTCCTGATACAGAAACATTTGTTGGTTTAGGTTCAGGTGGTGCAGTTGCTTAGATTATGGAGGGTATTTTTGGGGGTATTGAACTACAAGACCGTCTTGATAGTTCAGTTTGAACAGACTGAAAATCATCATATCTTGATGATTCCGATCTACTTGTTTGGGTTCTACTAGGTCTGTTAAATTTCAGTATGGGTTGATCACGATCATTTACCTTTTGAGGAATTTGAATTGTTTTAGGAGGTGGAAATTCAGAAGAAATTGAGCCTTCTTCAGAAGTTTTCCATTCTCTTTTTATAACATCAATTTTTTTGTAAATAAGGGTATTCCAATTTTTGATCTTGAGCATAAGCATCAAACCAATCAAAGAAGGGAATATTTGTTTGTACTAATTCAAGGAATTTGTAATATTTTTCATGAATGGATTTTCTTACAGATCCTTTGAATTCGTTTAAAAACCAATTTCTCTGAAGTGTATATTCCTCAGAATAAAATTGGTTTTGTAAAAATTGTTTATCAATTTGGAAAACATTTTCCAAAAAACTTATACTTCTAGGTTCCTCTAAATTTGAATAGTATGGAGATTCAACTGAAGTTAAATCTTCATCCTTTTCATAGAACAGTGCCGGTCGGTGACCTGTACTATTTGCACAGTTCCGGTTTTGGCACTATTTGCACAGTATCTGCCGACACTACAGTCCACTGTGGCTACAGTGACACTATTTGAACAGTGCTGACGTCATGCATGTGTCATGTTTGCGTCGAAAGCTACAGTACCTACGTAGCTACAGTGTCTACGTGAATAGTGAAAATTAAAAATACAAAAAAATTTTGTATTCCTAATCTTCTTCTAAATTTACAATGAAATCTTCTTCTTCATCTTCATCTTGAACTGAGGATGTTGAAGAAGCAGGTTGTCCACTGGACGTTTGAGGTTCCTCTTGGAGGAGTTGAAGCATCAAGTTTAATTGCTTCATCAAGTCTTCCTTGTTTTTGGATGATGCCAAGGTAGACTGAATTTTGGACCTTTGGTTCAGGAATTTGCTTTGTTCCATCACACAAAGGTAATTTGGATTAGCTTTGAACCATCGCTTTACAGCTTCGGTGTCAATTCTGCTAACCTCAAATTTTGCCCACCATCTAACAAAGGAAACCCTTTGTAATATTGGTAAGACATTTGGTTCATTTGGTTTGGAAAACTGGTATTTCCAGGAAAATATCCAAGCACCAGAAAGTTTGGAAAAATAGTGAAGATCAATTGGAAAAGGGTCTTCACTATGGTTAAACATTTGTTTAAAAGTTTCAATGGCTTGTTGGACCCTTGGAGGGAATATCTCTGGTACTGGACCAAAGAAATTCCACCAATGGATAAACCATTGAGGAAAAGTATATTGGTTTTGGTTTTGAAATAAATAAACCAAGTATGTTTGAAAGATTCATTTTGATCCCAAAATACATTGGTCCATGCATCAACATAGTCCCAATAAGTATATCCCTGGGGATCATAGGGTTTTTCAAAGTTTTTTGGTTTGAATAAATTTTGTTCCCACTGGGAAAGGGTGAGAACTTGCAAAATTTACAAAGTTGAATGAGTAATAATAGATTCATCCCTGGGATCCGTTTTTCGAGTAATTTCGATGGATTTGGAATGAACTAGAATATACTCATAATATTCCCGAGTTTTTCTAAAATCAGTTGGCTTAAAATACCATCCTGAAGGGAGAATATTAGAGGCCACTTGGTTTGGAGTCGGATGAAAGAATTCCGGCTCAATTTGTAGAATATTCCTTACTTGGTTTTCTTTTTTGAAGTAAAGAGTTTCTAAATTGGTTTGTGCTTTACTAATAACTGTTAGAACCGGCTGACACCCAAGAGCGGGGTGAATTGGGTGTACGATAAGAGAGTCTGATTATTTAAAATCTTTTCACAACTTATCAAATTAATACATATGGAACTATAAGTTCATACGCAGATATAGATCATATATGCTGGAAATGTAAAAGCTTAAGGAAGAGAATGTGCAAACTGTGATTTATCCTGGTTCGGTCCAATCCACGATGACCTACGTCCAGTCCCCAGGTTCCTCCTGAGATTTTCAATCCACTATCTTCTTGTTTAACCGGGCATAAGAAAAGCCTCTACAAATCTCTTACGAAGTTACTCCCCCTTACTCACTGTAAGGTTTACACCCTCTTACGGTAAGTTGAGCAAAGCAATCCCAAAGACCTTTCTCTCCTGCTTACCCATGCAAGTTTTATGAGCAGCAACGTTCTCTCCTGCTTACACCACTGTAAGTCTTACGAGCATCAACGTTCTCTACTGCTTGCACTTTGTAAGTCTTACGAGCAGAAAGTCTTACTGACAATTCGCTCTACAACTTCCCCCGTAAGATGATCAATTATCTCAAGGTCCCTCTACCTTGAGAACACTTCTGAAATACAGATGAAGTGTTTACAAGCTCTCTCACAGAGTGTATAAATACTCACTGAAGTACAATACAAAATATTCACTCTCAAATGTACATGATATATAAACATATAAGAACTGAGAGTATATGAGGCGGACGACTTATGATATCAGCATGTTGGCAGTTGGGTTCTCATTGCTCATGTGTTTGGTTACTGTCGTATCATCTCATCGTTTCTTGTTTGAATACATTGGTTTATATAGAAGATGGTTGAGAGCCGTTGGAAGCATTCAAACATTCTCCCGTTGTAAGCTGATCGTGTGCTTAGACAGAAAGTTCAACGGTTATGCCCATTGATCATGGTGCTCTGACAGATGCTTCAGTATTTCCCGTTGTAATCTGTTTGTGCTTCTGACAGATGATTCATACAGTTGCTTTCTGTTTGCACGTTCTTGGTTGTTCATTTTAATTCTGTTGATAGCATCTCAACATACCCGTTGGAGTCGCACTGCTTGTTCTGACAGATTTCCACTTCAGAAAACTAGCCGTTATCAGTGGACGCTCGTGAAGTGGTTTTTCCTCTCTCTATGATCTCTTCATTGTTCTTTCTGTAACAATACATCAAATATCAATACAATGAAGTGTTAATCATAAATATGTTGGATCATTGGCCAAAGACAGGATTTCTGCTTTCTGGGTTGCATCACTTCGAGTGACGATGCTTGCCGTGAGTCACCTCCAGACTTAAAGTTTTAACCCAAACGCTTGAGCCCCTATTTCACACTTGAAATAAGTATTAAGCAATGTCTAAGAATAATAGCAAGTAAAAACACAAAGATTGCATAACATATGAACCCATTTGGATTGATCGCTGTATTCCATTTTGCTTCATCAACATAAGAACTCAAGTTCCTCATACCAGACTTAAGTGCACAGAGAAACTTTAATATCTCCGGATGCCTTCTATCATAAACTTCCAGAGTGCATTGAAATCCATTGGTGGTGATGAACCAAAAGGACCATATCACATGAATGAAGACTTGGAGTAATGGAGGTGCATTGGTCTAGCAACACTGATAGAATCAAACGCATTGCTTGAGCTATTGGTTTAATAGATGTTGGTGCATATGGGCTTTTACTAGAGATGCATTGAAGCTTACTAGAGGTGATTTGAGAAGGAGTGAAATTCACCAGAAGTGATCCAGCATCCACTGGAGGTGATCTGCAGAAAACTTCATATCACTCGAGTGAATTCCCTATCACTGGAAGTGATATTGAGAACAGTGAAAAATTCCTCCGGTGAATTTTGCGCCACTGGAAGTGATCTGTGAAATAAGCTATATCACTCGAGTGAATTCTGGAATCACTCGAGTGATCTTCAATATCACTCGAGTGATTAACAATCACTCGAGTGATCTGTTGTTCAGATCACTTTAGCTCTTTGTTTCGTTTCCAATTCTTTAGCAAGCAGGGGTAAATTTCCAGATGACATAACTCTTCCAATATGGCTCCAAAATTTTTGCATTATATATCAATGGAAATATCTTGAAGTCTAGTTTCATATGGCACCGGTTTCAGCTCCATTGGATCTGTGGTTTAAGAGATATAGCCAAAATACAAAGTCTGTTCCAGAAAGTGACACTGACATAAAGTTCAAATTCTAACACTAATATCTACCTTATCTGAGCTTCTTAGATGTTGGTTCTAGTGTCAAAATGACGCATTGGGAGACTAGTTTCATATGCAACTGGTTTGGTCTCAATTAGAGTTGTATTGTGAGAGATATGATCAAATAACCAGACCTTGCTCAGCTGGACGAAGAACAGAGTCTGAAAAACTAAACATCACTCGAGTGATTTGCTGAATCACTCGAGTGATTTCTATTTTTTCAGAATCACTCGAGTGATTCTGAAAATCACTCGAGGGATTTGTTAAAAATCACTCTGCTACAGTTCCAAACAGTACCAAACAGTGACAATTGCTACAGTAACCGTATTGCTATAGTACCCACTGTTACAGTACCCATATAAACTTGAATCTTCATTTTTTTCATTAATTCTTGCAAGTTCTTTATTCCTCAATTTCTTTCTTCCATTGCTTGACTAATCTACAATATATGCAACATCAAATAGTTAGTCAATGTATTAGAAAAGTATACTATGCAAGCTTCTTATGCTTAATATTTGACATCTATATTTTTCATCATCAAAACTAATCATATCTAACATCTTTGGAAGAAGATGTTACAGTTACTAGTTGTTTCTGGGGATTCTGGGAAGGTCCAATCTTTGTTATATGAGGTAGTTTACTCAGTTGATCGTACCTTTGTTTGGTTAGTACTTCTTGTGGTGGAACAGATACTATTTGTCCCCACGTTTGGTTTGGGAACTGCTTCTGGGCATATGACTGAGTGTAAGAATCTACAGTCTTTTTAGAAGAAGCTCTTGTTTGTGGTTTGCGGGTAGATGACCCTGTTTGGTTTTGGGTAGATGACCCAGTTTGTTCTCCTTGTTGGCTCTGCAACATTTGGAGGATTTGTTGGAGTTGCTCTGATGAGATTTGAGACACCGTTTGACTTTGAGCATCTTGCATGATACTCTTTTGTTTTTCTTCTTTCTTCTTATCTGGATCCTTTTTTGGAGGCATTTTGTGAGTTTGTGTTTATGGTTTTCTCTCAACACTACCTACCCTGAAGAAACTCATGGGTTAGAAAGTCTGGGAGAGAGTTCGAAGTGCCTTTGATAAATTCAATTTCAAAATCAAAAACACTTAAAAGTGCTTGCCATCGGGCAAAAATTTGTTTTGATGCAAGATTTTTAACATCTTTTTGCAAAACATCTTTTGCTGATTTGCAGTCAATGCAAACTAAAAACCTTTGGTTTAAAAGATCTGATTGAAATTTGGTAATGCATAAAACAATTGTCAAAATTTCTTTTTTAATGGTAGAATAATTCTGTTGAGAATTATTCCAATATTTTGACGTAAAAGAAACAATTTTCTCTTTGTCGTCTACGGATTGTTTAAGAATGCCACCATAACCAATGTCAGAGGCATCAGTTTCAACTATTTTGTAAGCAGAGGGATCAGGAAGGCTAAGACAAGGAAGTCCCTTAACCTGGGATTTGATCTGCTTAACAATATTTGAATGTTTATCCGTCTAAGGAGGAGGATTTGTTTTAAGACGCTGGTGAAGCGGTTTAATAAAATTGCTAAGATAAGGAATAAAATCCGCAACATAGTTTAAACATCCCAAAAATCGTTGAAGTTGTGTTTTATCAATGATTTGATCGGGAAATTTATCAGCAAATTGGATTGCTCTTTCAATTGGTGTAATGGATCCTTGGTAAATCCAATGACCAAGAAACCTAACCTTAGTTTGAAATAAACTAATCTTAGGTTTAGAAACTACTAAACCATTTGTTTATGCAATTCTTATGAATTTATTTATATGTTTAAAATGTTGATCTATCGAATGAGAATAAATCAATACATCATCAATGTAAACAATAATGAATTGACTATTATCATTGAAGATCTCATTCATGATCCTCTGGAATTCAGAAGGAGCTTTTTTTAAACCAAAAGGCATAACATTCCACTCATACTGACCAAATGGAACAGTAAAAGCAGTTTTATACCTATCATTTTCAGAAATTTGTATTTGCCAAAATCCAGATTTCATGTCGAATTTTGAAAAGATTTTTGTAGAATACAAACGTTTCAATAGATCTTGTTTATTTGGAATTGGATACCTAATCCATTGCAAAGCTTTGTTTAAAGGCTTGTAATTAATCACAAGTCTAGGAGCTCCACGTTCAATTTCTGCATTCTTATTTACATAAAAAGCACCACAAGACCATGGGCTTCTGGATTTGCGAATTAATTTTTTGTTCAGAAGATCTTGAATTTCCTTTTTACAGGTTTTTTAGAAGTTCTGGACTCATTTGAATTGGTCGAGCCTTTGTTGGAATTTTCTTTTCAGAAAAATCTTTTTCGTAGGGCAAATCGACAACATGTTGTTTACGGTTCCAAAACGCATTTGGTAAATCCGAGCAAATTGTTTGTTGGATTTTTGCAAGACAGTTTTGGATTTGGTTCTGAATTTGTTTTTGACACAATTGTTGTTCAATATGTTTAAAGGAGATATCTTCCTTCAAAAAATTGATTTGCTGTTGCTTTAAAGAAAGAAGGTTTAATTCTTTGATCCTGGGTTTATGGGTAAAAGGAAATAAAATAGTTTTGCCTAGATGTTGTTTTGAAATTCCATTTTCATCAGTCATATATGGGAATAATAACTTAGTGAATGGTGCACCAAGTATTATTTGAGTTCCCATAACTTTGGCTAAGAAAAATGGGTTTTTAACTTTGAAAACTTCATTTTCAATAACAACGTTTGAAATCTTATACCGTACGTCTAATCGTGACTTATTGGCACTATTAAATCGTTCGGTTGTTTTTTCAAAATATTTGGTAGGAATGATACCTTCTAGAATCATATTAGCATAAGCTCCTGTGTCAAATAAAACAGTTTGATCCAAGATAAAATCATTATTGATTATGATTCTAGCACAGATATAAAATTTTTGAGTAAGGATTTTGTCAATCAAGTTTAAAAATGGTTCAGAAATTTCTTCGTTATTTTCAGAAACTTGATCTGTTTTATCTTTTTAAGATTTATTTTCTGCCATTTAAATTCCGTAATTTAAATTTTGTAATTTAAATTATGTCTTCGCTCTTCCATTCGTTTTCTTTCTCCAAACGCGGTAGTAGTAGTTCTTCGACCGATCACTCAAACTCTTCAAACAATTCGCTAAACGATGAGGGTTTAAAATCATCAACATCCAAACGTATTTTCAAAGAGTTGCTCTTTTTAGAGTAATATGTTTGTTGTAAGCTGCATATCTTGAAGTTGGGATATGGCTTCAGTGTTTGTTTCTTGTTGAAGTTTTATAAGGCTTATTTCAGCTTTAAGGTTCTGTACCTCAAGTTGAAGATCCTTAAGTGTTGTAGGTTTAACAGAATGTTTGAATTTTTCCAAAGTTTGGGTTAAATCATATCTGTTAAGAGAAACAGATGGTTTATGATTTGAGGAACTTGGAGTTTGATTGAGAATATCTTTGAGCTTGAAAAAATATTTTTCTTTATCAGAATCTGGAAGTTTAGTAATGATATCAAGAAGGAGATCTTGTTCCTTTGTGATAACATTAATTTCTGAAGATGAGTTTTCTGAAAAATCATTTTCTTGAACTTGATTAAGATCTTCAGAAGAGCTTTTCTCAAATTCAGATTCAGAAATGTCAATCAAAAGATTATTTATTTAATCAAGGACAGACTTCTCAATGTTTCTAATCTTTTTTAATTTTCTTGTAAACCTGCAATACTTGGAAATATGACCAGGTTTACCACATTTAAAACAAGTAGGTTTGTCTTGATTTGGAAAATCAAATTTTGGTTTGGACAAAAATTCTTTTTTAAGCCTTCGTTGAGGTGTGTTATATTTGTATCTTTGGTAAATGTGTTTGGGTTTTTTGTGATGGGTTTTGTGATGAGTTTTCTTGTGAGGTTTGGATTGTTTGCAAGCAAGAAAACCAAATTATTCACAAAAAGTTCTCAATTCTTTTTTGTTTGAATTCTTCTCTTTTGCAAGCTGATGTTGCAGTTTGTCATCTTGACAAATTTTAAGAGCAGTTTTTTGAACGTAAGAAGATAATTGTCCATACGCCAAAAACTCATAATGGATTTTGCCATCATTTTGATTTCTAAGTTTTTCTCTAACTTAATTACCAAGAGAGGTTGGTAATCCAGCTAGGAATTTTTTTTTCCAAAAAGGTTGATTGGCATCATCTCTTATGAGAACTCGAGTAAAGAAAGTATAGTTCTGCACTTAAGATTTGACAAAAGTTCTGCTGATCGATCTTGCCATAAAGAATGATCACCAATAAAATGTTTAATAATTGTAAAAATAAGATGGTTTACAGAATCAGGGATTGGTTCACTATTATGGGTAATAGGTGTTCCATCTGATTGGGTTTTAATGGCTGTAAAAATTGTTATTTTATCTTCAGAAGAGAGATAAAAATCCCACCAACCTTTGAGTTGTCCAGTAAATCCAAATACTAAAAGGTTAGTAATTTCTTCTTCAGAATAATTATGTTGTGTTTGATAAGCATTTGTGACCATGGTCATATGTTGTAAAGTTTGCAAAATGTTTGTCTCACTTTGGCCATCAATATTCCATTCATAAATATTGTCAGTGCTAAATGATTTGAAATTTTGGTTTATTCTTTCTTCAACCAGAATATCTGGAGGACTGGCTCTATGGTAATAGAGTTTTGTTGGTTTTTTCCAGTGTTGTTGGTTAATTTGAATTTGTGAATCATTGGATTCAGTTTCTGAAGTTTGGGAGTTTTGGATATCTTTTCTAAAACATGGATATCTTGTACTCCTTTGGTTTTAGATGACTCAGATTGAGGTGTTTCAGGTATAGGCAATTGGCTGAGTTGCAATTGAGTCATTTTTTCTTTTATTGAGTCTACTACTTTAGATTTCAACTTTGTTTGTAAATCTGTTTTTTGTTTTTGGGTGTAAACTCAAAGGGTTTGAAAAGGGGTTTTTCAATTTGTGTTTTTGAAATAGTTTCAAAGGTTTTCAAAACTGGTTGTTGAATTATGTGTTCTCCTAATACATGGAGGTATTGGTTTGTATAGTTGTTTTGTTCAACTATGTTTTTTATATCAGAAGAATCAACATGTTTTGAAACATGTTTAAATTTGAAAGGTGATGCCCATATGGGTTGATCAAGATCATTTACCTTTTGAGGAATTTGAATTGTTTTAGGAGGTGGAAATTCAGAAGAAATTGAGCCTTCTTCAGAAGTTTTCCATGCTCTTTTTATAACATCAATTTTTTGTAAATAAGGGTATTCCAATTTTTGATCTTGAGCATAAGCATCAAACCAATCAAAGAAGGGAATATTTGTTTGTACTAATTAAAGGAATTTGTAATATTTTTCCTGAATGGATTTTCTTACAGATCCTTTGAATTCGTTTAAAAACCAATTTCTCTGAAGTGTATATTCCTTAGAATAAAATTGTTTTTGTAAAAATTGTTTATCAATTTGGAAAACATTTTCCAAAACACTTATACTTCTAGGTTCCCCTAAATTTGAATAGTCTGGAGATTCAACTGAAGTTAAATCTTCATCCTTTTCATAATTTATATTAGGAACGTTTGAAGAATTGTCAATTCCTGATACAGAAACATTTGTTGGTTTAGGTTCAGGTGGTGCAGTTGCGTAGATTATGGAGGGTATTTTTGGGGGTATTGAACTACAAGACCGTCTTGATAGTTCAGTTTGAACAGACTGAAAATCATCATATCTTGATGATTCCGATCTACTTGTTTGGGTTCTACTAAGTCTGTTAAATTTCAGTTTAACAGTCCCATCATGCATTTGAGATATTTGAGCTACTTGAGTTATGGGCTGTGGTTTAGGTAAAGGAGTTTTTACCAAAGTCCATTCATAAGCTAATTCAACATCTTTCCACATGATTGTTTTAGGAATAGTTAAGTTTACTTTTGTAAAATCTGTTAAGAAAATAATTGTTTGGCCATTGTCTGGTGGAATGTTTACATGAGATGTAAATGAGTTCAGGAGTTTATAATGTACTCTATATATTAGAGCAATAGGTATAGATCATGGTTTCATGTTTAAACCATAAAGCCTTAGTTTGAGCTTTAATATATCCATTACGTTTTCATCTTCGAGATGTACCATTCTATCTGGAAATGCATTAAAATAGACTGGTCCATCTTGAATTCCAATTTCTGTTGTACCTAGCAGAGAATCTTTAGTATCGTAATGTCTATCGTCAAGCAAACAAACTAGACAAGAGGCGTTTAATCCTTTGCGAATTAAGGGTTTTAAACCAATTTGGACACAACCTATGTGTAAATAGTTGTATTCCTTTTTATGTTCTAAAACCGAGTTTCACGAAAGAAGACAATAATCTTCGTTTTCAGGATGGATAGGAATTGATTCCTCAACTGTTCTGATTACATGATCAGTTTTGTTGCACCAATTCTTATCATGTTTTTGATAAAGAGCATTGGGTGCCACGATTGGTAAAGTCCAATTATTGCATCCTTGGTTTATTTTTTCAAAAGAAATTTCTTCTTTGAAAATACGTTTGGATGTTGATGATTTTAAACCCTCATCGTTTAGCGAATTGTTTGAAGAGTTTGAGTGATCGGTCGAAGAACTACTACTACCGCGTTTGGAGAAAGAAAACGAATGGAAGAGCGAAGACATAATTTAAATTACAAAATTTAAATTACGGAATTTAAATGGCAGAAAATAAAAAATGGAATGAAAGAGCAGAAATAAAAGAAAATTTAAAGGAACAAAATTAAAAGAGCATAAAAATAAAAATGAGGAAAATTCAGATACAAATCTCCCTTGCCTTGATATTTTCACCATCTGGATCCATAGGGGTATAATAATTAAAAATTTATCGGATTTTATGATTCAATATGTTTTGTTAAGAGATTAGTAGGATTTCTCAGATCTTAACTCTAGCCAACACGACAAAGTATATAAAACCTTAGTCTATCATACACTACGGGCGGGGACCACATCTCTTGCCTCAACACACGGGACTTACAGCCTTAACCATCCCCACAAGGACTCATGTATGATAAACAAGGACTATATACATGGACAGAGTCCAAGTGTGCTATCGAGTGCAGATCTTTAAATCATACTAATATGCTAACAAAAATACTAAAAACATAAAATCAGATCCAGATTTAATTAAAACATCTCTACTTCACCTTCTGGCTCTGATACCAAGATAGGGGAGTACCCCGAAAGGACCGAAGGGAAGAGGGAGAAATGAAAGAAAAGGAAGTAGAGGAGGAGACGGACTCCTTAAAACATAATTAAATACATAAATTAAATATGCAGAGGGGGTACTCTGTACCGAACTAGAGGGCGAATACAAATAGTTCAATAGATCTTGTTTATTTGGAATTGGATACCTAATCCATTGCAAAGCTTCGTTTAAAGGCTTGTAATTAATCACAAGTCTATGAGCTCCACGTTCAATTTCTGCATTCTTATTTACATAAAAAGCAGCACAAGACCATGGGCTTCTGGATTTACGAATTAATTTTTTGTTCAGAAGATCTTAATTTCCTTTTTACAGGTTTCAAGAAGTTCTGGACTCATTTGAATTGGTCGAGCCTTTGTTGGAATTTTCTTTTCAGAAAAATCTTTTTCGTGGGGAAAATCGACAACATGTTGTTTACGGTTCCAAAACGCATTTGGTAAATCCGAGCAAATTATTTGTTGGATTTTCGCAAGACAGTTTTGGATTTGGTTCTGAATTTGTTTTTGACACAACTATTGTTCAATATGTTTAAAGGAGATATCTTCCTTCAAAAAATTGATTTGTTGTTGCTTTGAAGAAAGAATGTTTAATTCTTTGATCCTGGGTTTCTGGGTTAAACGCCTCTTGTCTAGTTTGTTTGCTTAACGATAGACATTACGATACTAAAGATTCTAGGTGCAGCAGAAATTGGAATTCAAGATGGATCAGTCTATTTTAATGCATTTCCAGATAGAATGGTACATCTCGAAGATGAAAACGTAATGGATATGAAAATGTTTTCCAAATTGATAAAAAAATTTTACAAAAACAATTTTATTCTAAGGAATATACACTTCAGAGAAATTGGTTTTTAAACGAATTCAAAGGATCTGTAAGAAAATCCATTCAGGAAAAATATTACAAATTCCTTGAATTAGTACAAACAAATATTCCCTTCTTTGATTGGTTTGATGCTTATGCTCAAGATCAAAAATTGGAATACCCTTATTTACAAAAAAATTAATGTTATAAAAAGAGAATGGAAAACTTCTGAAGAATGCTCAATTTCTTCTGAATTTCCACCTCCTAAAACAATTCAAATTCCTCAAAAGGTAAATGATCGTGATCAACCCATATGGGCATCACCTTTCAAATTTAAACATGTTTCAAAACCTGTTGATTCTTCTGATATCAAAAACATAGTTGAACAAAACAACTATACAAACCAATACCTCCAGGTATTAGGAGAACACATAATTCAACAACCAGTTTTGAAAACCTTTGAAACTATTTCAAAAACACAAATTGAAAAACCCCTTTTCAAACCCTTTGAGTGTACACAAAAACAAAAAACAGATTTACAAACAAAGTTGAAATCTAAAGTAGTAGACTCAATAAAAGAAAAAATGACTCAATTGCAACTCAGCCAATTGACTATACCTGAAACACCTCAATCTGAGTCATCTAAAACCAAAGGAGTACAAGATATCCATATTTTAGAAAAAGATATCCAAAACTCCCAAACTTCAGAAACTGAATCCAATGATTCACAAATTCAAATCAACCAACAAAACTCTATTACCATAGAGCCAGTCCTCCAGATATTCTGGTTGAAGAAAGAATAAACCAAAATTTCAAATCATTTAGCGCTGACAATATTTATGAATGGAATATTGATGGCCAAAGTGAGACAAATATTTTGCAAACTTTACAACATATGACCATGGTCACAAATGCTTATCAAACACAACATAATTATTCTGAAGAAGAAATTACTAACCTTTTAGTATCTGGATTTACTGTGTAAATAGTGCCAAAACCGGAACTGTGCAAATAGTACAGGTCACCGACCGGCACTGTTCTATGAAAAGGATGAAGATTTAACTTCAGTTGAATCTCCAGACTATTCAAATTTAGGGGAACCTAGAAGTATAAGTGTTTTGGAAAATGTTTTCCAAATTGATAAACAATTTTTACAAAAACAATTTTATTCTGAGGAATATACACTTCAGAGAAATTAGTTTTTAAACGAATTCAAAGGATCTGTAAGAAAATCCATTCATGAAAAATATTACAAATTCCTTGAATTAGTACAAACAAATATTCCCTTCTTTGATTGGTTTGATGCTTATGCTCAAGATCAAAAATTGGAATACCCTTATGCAAATACAAATAGTACAGGTCACCGACCGACACTGTTCAAACAGTACTTTTCCTTCTATTTAAACGAACTCAGGTTCATTTCTCAGAAGTTTCGGTTACACTCCCTCTCTCTAAAACCTCTCACTCTCTCTTTAGAATCCTCTCCTCTCCTCCGTCGGTCCCTGTTCCGACTTCCTTCTGTCTACCTTCTTCCATCCCTTCCTCTTCCACTTTGTAAGTTTTTATATGTTTTAAATAAAAGTTTGTTTATATTATTTTATTTTCTTTAATTTTTGCATTTGCATCATATCCTTACTTCCTCTGGAGAATTAGAGATCTTCAATGATAATAGTCAATTCATTATTGTTTACATTGATGATGTATTGATTTATTCTCATTCGATAGATCAACATTTTAAACATATAAATAAATTCATAAGAATTGTAGAAACAAATGGTTTAGTAGTTTCTAAACCTAAGATTAGTTTATTTCAAACTAAGGTTAGGTTTCTTGGTCATTGGATTTACCAAGGATCCATATTTAAGACCAGTTAAATTGAAAACCGGTCTTAAAAGATTAAACTTTAAGACCGGTTCTAACTTTAACCGGTCTTAAATTGATATTTAAGACCGGTTATTAAGAGAACCGGTCTTAAAGAAGTAAACTTTTAAGACCAGTTTCCTTAAGAACCGGTCTTAAATATCAATTTAAGACCGGTTAAATTTAGAACCGCTCTTAAAGTCCTATTTTTTATATTGAAATTTTCCTACCGTTCCGTTAGTTAAACTTTAAGACCGATTGTTGTAGAACCGGTCTTAAAATTTCATATTTTAGACCGGTTAAAAGTTAAATACTTTTTATACCGGGTGTATTAAGACCGGATTCAGAACCGGTCTAAAATGTCTTTTTTAACCGGTCTTAAAAGTGATTTTTGTAATAGTGCGAGGACCACACATCCTAACACAAACAATTTCCATGAACTTGAGGCCACTTATGTCATAGATTAATGTGATGAAGACAAACTCAATCAAGGCCTATAAATAGTTATCGTTGGGGGCAATCCTTTCCACATCAAACCATACCGTGAGTGATCATCATGGAAACCTCATTCCCCTCCTGTACCTATATTGCTAATCTGTTGCTTCTATGCTTCCTAATATTTGCACTCTTTCTCCCCAAATGCATGTTCACTTTGAGGGTGCAATGCAATGGAAAAGACCGTCACCTTCTCTTAAACTTCAAACACACTCTTGTTGATCCATCAGCCATCCTCTCCGATTGGACCAATGATCAAGATTGCTGTGAATGGACCGGAGTTCAGTGCGACAACACCATAGGCAGAGTCATTGAGCTTAGTCTCCCTTGTTCTGCTGAATCCACCCCTGATAATTGTGAAGATGAGAAATCACACTGTCTAACAGGTGATCTCAACCTATCTTTGCTTCAACTTGAGTTTCTAAATGTAAAGACCTGCCTCATATATCCCTTATTACTGATCTTACTTAGAGTAGCAATGCGTAGTTCAGTGGGCACACAGGAATAGTATGAATATACTGATAATATTAATACAATATTGCTTGATTATAATACAAAAGTTTCCCCACCAGGGGTTTACACAATATTTACAGACCTTAATAACTAAAAGGTCTTCAAACAACCAGCAACATTTCTCTTTGTGCATACCTCTTTTCTGATCTCACCACGTTTCCAATTCTCACCTGTCTGAATGGTTGTTTGGGAGGAGTGAGATTCGAGAGAATCTCAGTAGCAAACATTACCACTATGCATGCCAGATATATATAAATGCATGACATGCTTGCCTACACTATTTCATGCCAACATAATGACATGATGCGTGCTCGATGTTATGACATACATATGGCCACTGTACAAATATAACAGAGCTTCAACCAATCATACATGTTCCACACAAATAGGCAAAGCAGTCACATAATCAATGCAAGACATACATATCACATACATGCAGAAAAGGTAAGTTCACTACCTGGTGGACTTTTATGTCCTTCTCTTCTTGTCCCTTGATCCGCCAATCATTGCTCATTTTTTATCACTTCATGGCCCTAGGCAAGTGATAACATCATTAGAGCCATGAAAAGTGAATACCCAATGGCCCACATTAGCCCTATAGGCTTACTTTCACCCTTGGAGTTCATACCAATTACATTTGTGCCATTAAGTCTTAAATTTCGCATAAGACTTAAAGCTGACAAATTTTTCACCAAAATTTGAAAAATCACAATTAATTCTATAGAACTCCAATTGAGGTGGTTCAAAACTCCATTTGAATCCCTTTAAGTTTAGTTTTATATAAAAATACTCGAATTTAAACGCCACCACTACACCATTCCCATAATTTTTCCAAACACCAACTGTTTCAGATGTTCTTCCAGAAAACAGGGCAGACATTCAACAATCCATATCTCCCAACATACTTGTCCAAAAATTACAAACTACCTATCAAATTAAAGATCTATGTCTCTACTTTAGTTCTGGAAATTTTGAGAATTTTTGGATAAGGTTTGGTCCCTAAAACATCACGCACAGTAACAGTGCTTCAGACAAGGCAAATCAACACTATGAACACATATGCTTTATAAATTCTCAAATTTATATACAAGCATCCAAAAATCATGAACACTTGCATACCTACAAAATTTTTCCTTCTAAAGCCAATGGAATCATAAAAATCATCAAATTATTACTCCTTCCCCATGAAAAATCCAGAACAGAAACAGGAATTTATAGTTCTCAGAAAGAGTTTGTCGGTTTCTCGTTTTCTTTGACTTAATCACTTCCTTGCTACTCCTAATCAAATGATTAGCTATTTAAATACTCATTAGAAATCATTTATCCATTAAAAATACCAATTTAAACCATCAATAAATAGTACCCAATTTCATCTATACTCATCCAAACGACAAACCAATCGGTTAAAAAGGAAGCTTACGCTTACCTCTACTCGTTTCCACAAACGGTTCAGAATTCTGCCAATACTCCGGTTAGGGAGATGGCACCAAACACCTTCAAATGAAAATCCAAAACCGTAGGAATGAAGAACTCGATGAGTAGAAGAAGTTTCCTGAAGGGTACTTTGAGAGAGGATGCCGTTTCGACAGTGTTTCAGAGAAAATAATTTTATTTCTCTTCTTTCTCCATATTCATCTCTCTCTCCCTCTATCTTCTGGTTCTTTTCCCATGAAATCAGAGCAAGAAGATGAGGATTTAATGGATATATGAATCAGATATTTCAGCTGCCACGTGTCACAAGCTCATTGGCCCAAATATTGAATTTTCGCACAAAATACCCAAATTCTGCAGATTTTTCATTAACTTTGAAAATTCATATCTAATTGTACAGATATCCAATTGTAGTTATTCTAAAGGCTATGCGACCCTTATTGAGTTTAGTTTTAACAAAAAATATAACCTTTGGTCAATTGGAAGCTCACTCTTTCCAGAATTTTAATATTTGGATGCTGCCCCAGAAATTAATTAATTTCACTGGGCTAACTTCAAAAATTCATTTCTCTTTGTGTACAACTCCAAATGACTTATATGACCTATCAAATTAAATCTTGATAAGTCTATTTTCATTCTGAAAAGTTTCATAACTTTTTACCAACATTTATCTATCGAAAAAGGTCACACAATCACCACTGCCACACCGGGAATTTCACCGGTGGCAAAATTACTTTGTGTTCCACTTTACTAAATTATGTGTGACTTCTAATCACTTCATTTTGTTATTCCCCGAGCTCTTTAGCTCACCAATATAATTTCTTTTAATATCCAATAATATAAAGAAATTTTGGAGAATTTAAACATGCCTCATATGGACATTTGCTAAACCGGGGTCTAGCAGTCCACTTAATCCAGTTTTAATCTTATGCCTTTAGTCCCAAAATTCGGGATATTACACTAAATCTCCTCGATTTGAGCAATAATGATTTCCATGCTATTGTTCAAAAAGGTTATGAGAATATGATTAATTGTAATAACATGTATGTTGTTAATCATCCTCATTCATGTCAAAATTCTTCCAATCTCCATTATCTTGATTTGTCTTACAATGGGAATCTTTATGTCGATAATATTTACTGGCTTTCTCGTGTTTCCTCCCTGAAATATATTTCCCTCCATGGGATTGATTTTCAAACAGATATAGAGTGGCTCCAATTAGTAGCTCTCCTTCCTTCACTTACAGAGTTATCCTTGAGAGGTTGTTCCCTTAGAAACATCAATCCATCTCTCCCGTTTGTCAATTTTACTTCACTTGAATTTCTTGGCCTTTGTTTTAATGCTTTTAGCACTCAGTTCTTGCCTTATTGGTTATTTAATCTTAGTCACCTCAGATTTCTCGACTTGAGCTATAATCAGTTTCAAGGTCAACTCCCAAAGAGTTTATTGAATCTTAGAAAAATAGAAACATTGTATTTGAGTGACAATAAACTCAGTGGAACGATTCCAGATTGCCTTGGCCAACTTGAACATCTACGAGAACTTATTGTCGATGGAAACGCATTTTCTGGTCCTATTCCTTCAACTTTGGGAAATCTGTCATCCTTGGTGACCTTCATAGTCGGGTCAAATCACTTGAGTGATACTCTTCCTATGAATCTTGGAAATCTGTTATCCTTGATAGCCTTAGATGTTAGCTCAAACTTCTTGAATGGTAGCCTTCCAGAAAGTCTTGGACAACTATTGAACTTGGAGATGTTATATTTTCGTGATAATCAATTGACAGGGCATATGACCGAGAGAATTTTTATTAATCTCTCGAATTTGGTATACCTTTCCATGGGATCTCCGGGCTTAATCTTGGCCTTTCATTCTCTTTGGGTTCCTCCATTTCAACTTGAAGAACTTTTTTTGACAAATATGATGGGCCCTGAACTTCCTCCATGGTTGTATACACAAATGTCTCTTACAATTTTAGGAATTGCCAACTCAAGAATTTCATTCGAATCTAAAGACAAGTTGTGGGACTTTGCAACCCAAGTGGAAATCCTACAATTATACGATAATTGGGTTAATAGGAACGTGTCAGACATGTTACTAAACAATAGAAAGATAATTTTAGATTCAAATAAACTCAAAAGTGGCCTCCCTCGATTATCACCAAATGTTGTGTTTTTCAGTGCAAGAGGAAACTCCTTTCAAGGATCCCTTTCTCCACTTTTGTGTCAAAAAATGAATGGGAGAAGCCAATTAAGGTATATAGACTTATCCAATAATTTTTTATTTGGAGGATTGACAGATTGTTGGATGAATTGGAAGTCATTGGTCAATGTTAAGCTCGGCAACAATAATCTAACGGGCATAATTCCTCCATCGTTGGGTTTTTTGTCTAACCTTACAATTTTGAAGCTTCACAAAAATAGCTTATTCGGACAGATACCTTTGTCACTGAAAAATTGTCAAAATCTACAGATCCTTGGTCTAGAGGAAAATAAACTTTCAGGATCTATACCAAATTGGTTAGGGCACAATGTAAAGGTTCTCCTCCTAAGATCTAATCAACTCAGTGGAACTATTCCATTACAAATATGCCAATTGGCCTCTGTTATAATATTGGATCTTACAGACAACAAAATATCAGGTTCAATACCAATATGCCTACATAATATGACGGCCATAGCTTTTCCTCTATCTTCAAGTACTAGCATGCCCGCCTTTTGCATGAGAATTATAAATATTACTTGTGTATTTGTAGACAGTGTCATGTTGCATACAAAAGGCCAAGGATTGATATACCAAAAAAACCGTCAACTGTAATCGGTACGTGCTATTGATCTCTCAAGTAATAGTATGTCTGGAATGATACCTCCAGAGTTATTTAGCCTCACTGAATTGCAATTTTTGAAACTTATCTCATAATCAGTTTGAAGGGAACATATCGAAAGAGATTGGCAACTTGAAACAATTTAGTCTCTTGATCTTGCAAGCAATCGACTTTCAGGTGAAATTTCTCCAAGTATGGCTCAATTAACTTTTTTGGTAACCTTGAACCTTTCCTTCAACAATTTCTCTGGAATGATCCCATTAGGGACTCAACTTCAAGGGTTTGGTGTCCAAATCTATATTTGAAATCCTGAGCTATGTGGACCTCCACTTCAAAAGAATTGCACAAACAAAGAAGGTCCAGAACCCAGTGAAGGACATAAAAGCCAAGATGATTTCTTTGCTTCCTTTTACATGGGGTTTGTAATATCCTAAATTTTGGGACTAAAGGCCTAAGAATAAGCCTTAATAAAGTAGACTACCAAGCCCATATTAGTAAGAGTCCCAGAAATTATGACATATAGAAAGACTCTCAGGGGCTATGAGATTTGGGTCTTACTAGGCAAAGGGCTCGGTATCTGTAGACAATATGATTAGAATATCGGTGCAGATGTGTACAGAACACATACACACTCCGACCTGGTGTCATATGACGGGCTTCAATATGCGTGATGCAATCCTGAATAAGTCCCGAGTAGAATCCCGAGTAGAATCCCGAGTAGACACCGATAAAGTAACTTTATTAAAGTAACTTTAATAAAGTAAGTAATCATGACACAACTTTTGTGTTGGCTAAATGAGATCATGACACTTGTCCTCTCATGATGAAAAAGTAATCTTACCTTTTGAGTTGTCACCCGATCAGTGGAACCCCGAACAAATGGCACCACGGGATCACGACACTTGGCATAACTTTTTGAAACTCCTCCTAGGCCATATATTTTCGTCCAGCAGCCCAAAAAGGCAAGAAAAATCATAGAAAATAAAGAAAAAAACGTTGGAGGAGAGAGGAGAGGTGAATAGTGAATTTTCAGAACTTCAATCCGCCGAAACTCTACCGAATCGGCGTTTTCTCTCAAAGTACCCTTTACAAACCTTCTTCTACTCATCCTAAGCTTCATTTCTACAGTTTCGGATTTTTGATTGGAGGTTTTTGGTGCCGTCTCCCTTGCCGGAGTACTGACGGATTTCCAAACCGATTGCGGAAATGCGTAGAGGTAAGCGTAAGCTTCCTTTTGAACCGATTGGTTTATTGTTTGGATGAGTTTTTGTAAGGGTTGGTTACTGTTTATTTTTGATCCAAGGGGTATTTTTGAGGTTTAATCATGTATTTATGGTTAGAGGATAATTTATGATGAAATTGGACTAAGTTGTTGGACAAAATTCTGAATTGATGAATTGTTGTGGAAAATACTGTTTTTCTGGTCTGAATAGAACGTGAAGAAGAAGTAGGAATTTTGTAATTTTGATGATTCCATTGGATTCTACACGAAAAATGGTGTAGGTATGCAAGTGTTCATGATTTTTGGATGCTTGTATATAAATTGGGAATTTTTGGAAGTAAAGAGTACATGTTGTTGAATCTGCCATGTCTGGAACAGTGACATTGTGCGAGATTTTTCATAGGGTAAACCTTATCCAAAAATTCTGAAACTTTCCAGAATTAAATTAGACATCCTAATATTTAATTTGATAGGTATTTTGTAATTTTTGGACAAGTACATTGGGAGATATGAATTTTCGAAGTTGTGTCCTGTTTCTGGAATGAAATCTGGAACAGGTTATATTTGGAGAAATTCTGGGAATGTTGTGGCTGTGATAACCCGAATTGAGGATTTTTATGCGAAATTATACTGAAAGATCTTCAAATAGGACTTTGAACCACCCCAATTAGAGTTCTATAGAATTAATTATGATTTTTCAACGTTTGGTCAAAATGCTGGCAGCTTTTGGCTACCATACGAATTTGAGAAAGAAAGTGACCAAATGTAATTAGTATGAACTCCAAGGGTGAAAGTAAGCCTTTAGGGCTAATATAGCCCATTGGGCATTCACTTTTCATGACTCTAATAATGTCATTACTTATCTAGGGCCATAAAGTGACAAAGAAGAAACTATGGTTGGCAGATCGAAGTACAAGAGGAGGAGACAAAGTCCAAAAGGTAGTAAACTTACTTACTTGTATGTATGTGATGTTTATGCTGTGTATTGATTTGCTGTATTACCTTGCTTGATTATGTGAAGCATGTATGAATGAATGAAACTCTGTTTCTATTTTTACTATGGCCATAAGTATGTTGTACGAAACATTGAGCATGCAGAATATCATTATGTGAACATGAGCCTATGTAAGGCAAGCATATCATGCACTATCATTCATCTTACATGCATTGTCTGTATGTTTGCTACTGAGATTCTCTCGAATCTCACCCTCCCCCACCAACCATATAGGTATATGAACAGGAAAGAAGAGAATGCTTGAAGAAGAACAAGAAGGAAAGAAGACGAAGAATTGAAGACCGAATTATGTTTAGAATACTGTGTGTATAATTATTTGCGCACAGAGAATATCTGGTTGTAAGAATACACGCGAATTTGAATTAAGCCGTAATCGGGATCACTGAGAAAAAGAATTAACTCTGATATTCAGTAAGAATAAGTCGTGAATAAGTAATTACCCCTAACAAAGTAATAATGAATGCTTCCGTGTAGGTAATTAAGGGGTATGTAAGACGGGTTTTACAGGGTTGGGGGTTGGATTTGCCACAGCATTTTGGGGAGTCTGTGGTGCCATTTTTTTCGATAGGAATTTCAGGCATTCTTACTTCAGATTCCTCCATCACATCAGAGACAAACTTTCTGTCATAGTGGTTCTCAGAATGAACCGTTTCCGTTGAAGACCTAGTTGGCGTTGTGGTGAGTTAAACAAACTTTTGATTTAAGTTTTGTCTAATATTTTTTAGATGTTATATATTTCTCTTTTCTTGTGATATTCTAGAACCGCATATATCTTCTATTCTGATCACAAGTATTTACATCACAATATAACTATGACAATAACATATGCTTTGGATTCTATAATTGTAATTATATTAAATTTATACATTATGCAGGTTTTTACTATGCTTGTTTCAGTAAGTCTCCTCCATCTACTAGTCTTTTAAACTGGGCTTTGCAAGGGAGGACGGAGTAATGCTATTGAAGGCATATTGCAAGTGAAGTGAGAAGTTTTTAGTTTGTTGCGTTACTTTGAAGCCGTTTAATATACATTGTTCCATTTTCTGCCTACTATTTGTATCCTTCCGTAATGAAATATTTGTACTTAAAGAGGAAAGTATTACGTTTAATAGACAAGAGGAAATGGCCTAAAATTTTTATATTGACTTGAAAGGGAATTTTGGATGGCAAGGCTGCCATCGTATTCCCATTCCCTGTAACCTTTGCCGATTTAAAACCAAAAAAGTGGGACATACTGTTACTGTTAGGAAGGGTGAGACGGATGTAAAACTTTCCTATCATTTTACAAGAGTCTATGAAGAAATAAATATATGAGAAAAATTAAATGGCACAAGAGACCTCAAATTATTAATATGAAAAACTCTAAACTCAAAGATAAAATCTAAAGGTTGTCCAGACCAATAAAAATCATATTCATTATTATTAAAACAAAGTAAAAGAGAGTCTCAACCACATGTATAGGCACATACAATCATCCAGCCAAACAACCAAAGATAAAAGCTTATAATAGAAAACAAAGCAGCTGAAAATACCAAAAAAATCCTTGACAACAAACACATTTTCACTCACACTAAGCATTCAAATGATGATCCCATCGTTGAAAATAATGAACCATATGTTCAGAACCTGCTAATCAAATTTCAACTCAATCCAACAGTCAATGATATGCAAATGTCAATTTACCGATACAAACCTGTAACGGTGCGTTTTCTCACATGTTTGTAACATTATACCTCTCCTACCTCTCTAATCTCAGCCCATCGCCTTGCAGGGCCTCTCTGTCCAAAAACTCAATATCCCTCTTTCCACTTAAATATGTGAGGCACAACCCTAAAACTAAGAAACTCTAGAAGAATATTCTTTCTTACAAACAACAATAAGAAAAATTTCCATTTTTCCATTCTCTCATTATTTTCCTTCTTTCCTATTCTTTTTCTTTCATTTCCTTTATCTTTTTCTCATAAAATAAGAAATACATCAAATTAAACAATTTAAACATGGGTTCCCCAAAAAAAGGGAGCCCAAAACCCAACACATACGTATGATTCTAATTCAGATATTATATATTTAATGAGTAAATAAATGCAGATAATTCCTTCCAGATAGATGGAGTTTGATTTCAGGGTGTTACGAACGTTTTGGGTTTGACTTCTGAATACCTTCGTCAGTTATGATGGCCCATGCAAATAAATTAAAGTTTTTAATGTTCAATTGAATTTGAGATGCTTTTAAAAAAGAAAATAAAGAAAAAGCTAGCCACGCTAGTGCAATTATTTTTTTACTTTTTTTGATAAACAGTTGGTGCAAAATGTTAATGCAAGTTGTAGTAGATGTGACATCTATTTATAGAGGATGGCCGATAATTAAACAATAAGTTAATGCAAGTTTCCAACTTGCAATACTTTTATAATATTTTTTGGTGCAGACATGTGTTCAAGATCTCAGCTTCATGAAATACCGAACATAGCTTGAAACACATGTGCCGAACTACAAAAGTAGTCAGTGGCACCAAGGACCAGGCAACACATTAAGATCGAAACTTAACAATAACTTTTTATTTCTGCCGAAACTTAGCTTGAAGTACGGAATCAAGCAGAGGAATACATATATGGCATAAAAAATTAATTTCCGTTAACTGAAAAAAAAAATCTATAGTTCCGGGTCATGGGTTATTGACATCTACTTTTACAATCTATGGAGCCATCCTCTATGTTAAATTTTGTTTCAAAAATTAGATCCTTCTGGGTTTTTCTAATGGACAAAAGAATGATTGTTTTTTCTTGTGCCTGTAATAATGTGATGATTTTGCATTTTTTGTGTGTGTCGTATGATATATATTTTCTTGAGCAAAAGGAGAAGATTTTATTTATGTGCTGATATTTGTTTTCTATTTAATTATCCTTTTAGTTTGTTTGGTTTTTTTTTTTTGCTGTCAATTTATGCTTGTGGTTTATTTTATCATTTATGCTGTAATTTATTCTTGTGGTTTATTTTATTTTAATAATTTATCCAAATATTTAGTTTTTGATAAAGCACAATAGTGTTGTATTATCCATATAGCCGGTCATACCTAATGAAATAAAATTTTGTTATTGTTGTTGCTTATATTATTTTTTTTCCTTAATTTGTGATGCATTGTTGTTGCTTGGCTGCTGTTGGTGGTGTTGTTGGTTTTTTTCCTTACTTTATAATGTGTCGTTGTTGTTTAATGGAATATTTAATCTGATCTTTATAGTTTCAACTAATTTTTAATTACATTTCTATAGTTCTTTTTTTTTATCAAGTCCTTATACTTTCACATATTTTTAATCAGGTCTTTATAGTGTTTTTTCTTTTTATTAAGTCCTTATTATTTCATAGGATTTTTAATTGAGTCCTTCTAGGTTTTATTTGTATTTTTATTTATTAATTTAATTTTAAGTTAAATTACTGAATAATATTAACATATAATTTAACAATAATAAATTTAAATTAAAAATTACATATGTAAAAATAATTAATATAATTAAATAGTAATCCTTAATCAACTAATTATAATTATATTCTATTTTTATAAAAATATATTATTATTATTCAATTTTATAATTATAAAAATAAATAAACATTAAAGTAAAAAATAAATAATATAAATATATTTTTAACTAAAACTTATAAGGAATATTAAAATAGGAATTATAATAATAAATTTATCTAAAAATAAAATACAATTATAATTAATTAATTAAGAATTATTAATTAATTATATTAATTATTTTTTCAATTATATAATTATTAATTTAATTTTTTTAATAAATTATATTTTAATATTATTTGTTTATTTAAATTTCAATTAAATTAATAATTTCAAATTTAAAAAACCTTCAAGGACCCAATTAAAAATCTGGTGTAACAATAAGGATTTGATAGAAAGAAAAATAACTACAAGGACCTAATTATAAATAGGTGAGAGTATATGAACTTGATAAAAAGGGGAAAAAACTATAAGGACTTGTTTAAGAATTAGTTAAAATTATAAATACTTGCAATTTAGTTATCCCTTTTTAAATTTATAAAGCATTCAATAATCGTTTTGTATTTTTTATTTTTAATGAGTTGATTGGTTACTTATACATATAAAGTACTGGACATATTCATGAGTCAAATGTGGGGTTTTGAGCTGGAGAAAGGCTCATAATTTTATATATTTCCTATTTTCTTATTTTATATAAAAAAAGAAAAATAGGAAAGAAGGAAAAGAGTGAGAGAATAAAAAAAGAAAAATTCATTATTGTTCTTTGTATTTCTTCAGAGTTTCCTAATTTGGGGCCCATTATGTCTTACTTATTTAAGTGGAGAGGGGGCTTAGTAGGTTTTTGTTAGGCCTAGGAGGCTTGAGACCTAAGAGGTTGGAGAGACTTATTAGAGAGGCTAGAGAGATCTAATTATATAGTCATATGAGAGAAAATAAGAAAGTGAAAAACGCAGTTTCATAAGTCAGTATTGCGTATTGGTAAATCGATGCATATGGTTTGTTTTTTTAAACACTAGGATCATCATTTGGAGGCCTATTGTGAGACAAAATGTGTTCATGGTCGAGGACTTTTTTCTAATATTTTCAACTGATTTGTTCTCTATTATAAACTTGTAACCTTGATTGTTGGGCTGAGTGGTTGCACATGTTTGTACATGTGGTTGAAAGTCTCTTTGTACCTTAATTTGATCATAATAAATCATATTTTTTATTGGTCTAGATGACTCATAGTTTTTTTTACTTTTAAATTGAGGGGTTTCCCACGTTAACAATTATAGTGTCTCTTGTGTATTTAATTTCTTCCATATATTTATTTATTTGTTTCTTTATAGACTCTTATAGATAGGAAGATTTAACCTTCCACTGCACTACATAAAAGTCAATAAAAAAATTAAACAAATGATTTAGATGAAAGAGTAAATTATGTTTGTTCCATCAAGTTGGCCAAATTGGTTTGATTATCAAAATTCGTAACAGCCTCATAAAAAACAAAGATAAAAGAACGACTCGTAATAGCTGTATATCAGCCTTCTTTCCAACGTATAGAAAGGAAGGACTGGAGGTTGGTGATAATTAAACAATCTTGACGCGTTAGTTAAAGAGAATGCTTGTCACGTGGTGATGAGCACCCATACGATATAATTTAGACAGTTTAAATTTATTTTTTAAAAATTTTATTTTGATGTATACAAAAAATAAAATAAAAATAATTATGTGTTTAAAAAAATATTTTTATTAAAAAATCATTAATTAAAAATTTTGAATCCGGATTGTCCAAAATCGCAATAGCTCTCTCGGACATCTCCGTGCACTCCACCAGGAACCCTCATTGTTTTCATCTCTATTCTATTCCTTGTCCATCCTCATCCGCAACCTTATCCATATTTGATTCCCATTCACCTCGCCCCTGTGGCTTCATTTGTTCTCCTGGAGGTTTCCTCACTTCCGTTTGAAGCTAGCTACCATGGTTCTGCTGCTTGGTGAATTGAAGCTGACTTTGTGATCATGCCTGGCTAGACTTTCTCGGTTTTGGTGCTCATTTGATTACATTTTTATCACTCATGATAATGCACTGATGATGTGAATGATGAAAGTTCAATGCTTTTATTTTTATCTACTCCTCTCTACAACTACTTCATTATTGTTTCTTTATAATTTGTTGGAAGTTGTTGATGAAAACAATAGAGTAAATCATTGCTTTGAGGAATCACTAATATCACTGACTTTAAGTATATTTTGTCTACCAATGATACAACAAGCCCTTTTATCAGAATGATAAAAGAAGATAAAAAACAACTGCTAATGTAAGCAAGAAAAATGATGGGAGCACTACTATAAATAACAGATTTAGTGGCGCACTTTTTGTGGCGCTTATTTGAATAAGTGTCATAGCTTTAACTAATTTTTTTATTTTAAAATTTTTTTTTGTGAATACACATTAGGTGGCGCTTTCCTAATAAAGCGCCACTTAAAGTATTTTATTCCAAAAAATTAAAAAAATTAAATTAAATGAAAATGTGGCACTTATTTAAATAAGGGCCACCTAATATTTTTTTATTTTTCAATTTTTTTAAAAAGTTTCAGCTCTCTCCCTCAGGTCCTCCGGTTAAGGTCTCTCATTAGCTTTTAAAGTAGGTCTCTTATATTCGTAGTCACCTCTTCTCTTATAATTAAATGTTGTTCCTAATGGACTTTAATTTATTTATTATTGCTTAGCTTCAATTTCCTCACGTCTGATCAGCTGCATCCTCATAGTACTTCCAAAAGCAACCTTTTTGATCTTGGTCCCCACTGTGAATCTGTAAGTTTTTCTTTTATTATTTTTTTAATATATCTTTATTGTTTTTTTGTAATAGGATTGAGACCTACCCTTTTTGTTATTTTTTTAATTTTAAGTAATTTTATTAATGTATCATTATTTTCAGTTAAATTTTTTTGCAGTCAAGCCCTATATTAGTAAATATAACAGCTAATTAATTTAATTTAAAAAATAAAAAATAAAGAATTAGGGAACATTGCTCAAGAATTAAGAATTCACTTACTATGAAAATTTACTATTTTCTCCAAGAATTTAGCTGTCCTTTTTTGTTGCATATTGGATAAAGTCTTTTTTTTCATCTATATGCATAATTGATAAAGTGAATTAGAATTTATTTTCTTACAAAAAAAACTGGAATTTAATTATTTATTTATTTGGATTCTATAATGACATATATAATGTCACATAAGTTCCCTTTTTATGTTTTTTTTTATTTTTATTGTATTTTGAACAAAGTCTATTTTTTTCATTTTAACCTATTGTGACCAATGGGTATAAATTGACTCACATTCCCTTTGTAACGGATAGTTTTCTCATTTAGTGTGTATATAGGTTAAAGGCATAAATGACTTTCTCATATATAGCAACTAACAACTATTTAATTCTAGGTTATTGAAACCATAGATGGATAAAAAATGGATGTTATTTGATGGTGTTCAAGAGAATATATAAATTGGGTGAAGGAGTTTATTAGATTTGCAATTGAGTATACAAAAGATCCTAACAAAATCTTGTGTCCCTGCTTATCTTGTTGTTATGGAAAGCGGATTAGTGCACTTGATTTGTTAGATCATTTAGTGTGTCATGGGATTGATCAAACATATACATGATGGATAAGGCATGGTGAGACAAACAACCCCTGTAATGATCGGGTGCATACCACCAGTGGTCCTTCAAATGAGTTTGGCCGAAGCATGTGTGATGAAGATGATGGTTTTCAAGAAATGCTTAATGTGGTTGAACAGGTACTTCATAACTGTCCTAAAGAATTTGAGAAGTTCAAAGGTGATGCAGAGAAACCGTTATATGTTGGTTGTACAAAATACACAAGATTGCTAGCAGTGCTGAAATTGTACAACTTTAAAGCCCGCTATGGGTTGAGTGATTCGGCTTTCACTACACTCCTTAAACTTTTGCAAGATATACTTCTAGAAGAAAATGTACTTCCTACGAAGACATACAAAGCAAAGTGAATTCTTTGCTTAAAACCTGTAATGGGATATGATAAGATACATGCATGCCCTAACGATTGCATATTATTTTGGAAACAATATGCAACGTTAGAAAAGTGCCCTAAATGCAATGCATCTCGATATGGGAAGAAAAAAGGAAAAAGTCCCATTAAGGTCCTATGGTATTTTCCTATTATCCTGAGATTCAAGCGTCTATACAGTAATGCAGAGATATCGAAGTCGTTGACATGGCATGCGGATGAGAGGATTGAAGACACACAGCTGAGGCACCCTGCAGATGCCCCTCAATGGAAGAAAATTGATCATGAGTATCCTGACTTTTCGAACGAGGTAAGGAACCTATGGCTTGCACTGTCAATTGATGGAATCAATTCCACAGCGTTCAAAGTAGTATACACAACACATTTCCTAAGCAACGCCATAGAAACTAAGTTAGCTTTGACTTCAGGTACATACAGCACGTCATTCAATGCCAAGGTCTTTCCAGATGTGATCTTCAACACCACTCTCCCTTTTTTATGAACCTTAGTAGTTCGGGAGTCAGCCAGATAAATATGGTCTTCCCCTTCTTCAAAGGAGGTAAACATCTCTTTGTTTACACAGATGTGCTTGGTAGCTCCTGAGTCTACCACCCATTTCTTCACATCAGAGACAAGAAGGGCTTGTGACACCACATCAATAATGATATCTTTATCACTGTTATCATCTCCTTCAACCAAATTCATATTTGGCTTGGGAGGATTTCCACCATTTTGAAAGTTATCTTCTTTAGCCCTTTTCTTGCATTGCGCTGCATAATGACCTGGTTTACCACAAACAAAACAACTACCAGTCTTCTTCTTTTTGGGGTTAGTATCCTTGGGCTTGTGATAATGTTTTTTGTTTTTATTCTTTTTGTTTTTAGAGTCATACCTCTTGTTATGTGGCTTTTCCTCAATTAAGTTTGATTTAACAACCATTTCTTTACCCTTTGCAGCTTGTATCACTTTTCGGTTGGTATCTTCAATGATGATATGAGTTATTAGATCATTCAGGGACAGTTGTTTCTATTTATGTTTCAGCTATTGCTTGTAGTCATTCCATGAATTTGACAGTTTTTCAATCAGTACACCAGCCATGAACTCATCTGGCAGATTGATCTTCTCATCCTGAAGCTCCTCATTCAACTTTTGGTACTCATTGATCTAGAGCTTGATGTCTTTACCATCTATCATCTCCCATTTGTAAAAGTTTCCTATTATGAACTTTTGCTTTCTAGCATCCTCAACAGTATACTTAAGGATAAGTGATCCCTATATCTCATTTGTTTCTTTATAAACATGATACACATCGAACAGATCGCTAGATAAAGTAGTAATGAGAGTGTGCCTGCAAACCTTGTTAGCATAGGCCCAAGCTTTCTTATGGGCTTGGTCAACATTTGGGGATGGTGCAGGTTGTGTAAGTTCATCAGCAACTCTATGCATGTCAAGAATAGTGTAGACACATTCCTGCCAGCGTCTAAAATTTTTCCCTTCAAACTGCTCTATCTTGAAAACGTCTCAAAACTGTCTAGGCATAAGCACTCCCATTGGAATAGAACCAACACCAGCATTGTTAGCCTCGGATGCAGTAGCATTGTTGGGCTGGGTAGTAGCTCCAAAACCAGCAATAGAAACAGAAGCCATAATTAGGTCTTAAGATTGTTAGCGAACTCTTGGAAAATATGTAATCTAAGTCACATCCACGGACGCCAACCTTAAGAGCTATTCTGTAACTACCAGCTAACTGGAGGTGGCACTACACAGGATAAAACAGACTCTTCCTACAAACACAGGGTGAAATAGAATAACAAAAATCACAGAGCAACTATAAGGCAGAGAGAACACAAAGGTCAGAGAGGAAGAGTGCTCGAGATTTCAGAGCTGGATGCTTGAACCTCCTACAGGCTGTGCCTTTTATAGGCTCCCCATGCATCTGAATGTTGAACAAAAAATCAACGGTCATAACCAAAATTTAATCAGCAGTTTATGTACATTTGAATGTCATAATCATGTTTTATTAAGTAGTTTCAAAATCTGGAGTTAATGGCATGAACGTTGGCTCATGATAGGCAATCAAACAAAAATAAAATGTGGTTTAGGACACTTGTAACCGAAATTTTCAAGTTTCAAAAATTAAATGCCTCAAAATTGGGTATTTTCAGTAAGTCATTTTCACAAAATGAATTTTAGATTTTTCCAAAAAAAACATTAAATAAAAAGTACCCAGTCCTATTTAATTCACGCACAGGGGGTAAATTGTCGGATTTCAACTATGTTTGCCTCCTGGTGGCCCGTTGTTGTTAGCGTGAGCCTACTCTTCCTCTTGACCCATCTACTAGCCCAATTTCATAAGGTGTAATATATACTCTTGTGTTCTCTCTCCCCCAAGCAATGTGGGACTTGTTCCATTTGACACACGCACTTACAAGTTAAAAACTCCAACAAAAATGACATTTAACCTACAAAAATAGACACCATCACGCTATTTTTTTTCTTCATTTGGATTTAAACAAACAATTTATCTTTCTATTTTCAAGATTCAAACCTATTATGATAAAAGAACTTCTTGACTTTAAACCCTCATCGAATAAAGTGTTCACTTCGAACAAGACTGCTTGAATGAAACAAAATCTAACTCTTAAAGAAACTTGATTGTACTACGAGAACTACAAAGTAAAAGTGAGGTGGGTTATGGATCTCTTCGGGCAGCGAATCTCAAAGGTTGATTCTTAAACTTCAAAGAGGAATTGGCTGAAAGAAATTAAAAGGGGATTAGAGCAAAGTGTCAACTGTAAGACCCCGTCTTATTATTGATAATGCTCAGAGTAGCATTAGCGTAGCACAGTGGGCACATAGAAGTAGCATAAATATACTGATATATTGAAACAATATTGCTTGATTATATACAGAATTCTCATAGGGGTGTACAGAATAATACAGACCTTAACAAATATAAAGGTCTTCAGATAACCAACGCCTCCTCTCCTATTGGCCCGGAACCTTCTGTCACCAGTAATTACGGTCATGCTCTTTGAGCCGCTGTCTGCTGCTGGAAACTTTAAATGTTTATGGAAAGGGTGAGATTCGGGGGAATCTCAGTAGTAACATGCTTTCAAACATATAGAATGCGAAAATAGATATGATATGCCATGTCATGTAAGATGATCGAAACTATGTGTACACTTGCCCAAGGTCAAACTACATGTCTGCACCTTGGTCTACTTGGTGCCCTTGTTGGGTCCCTGACCACAACATGGCGAGTTGGTGTGTCAAAGACACTAGCTCATGTTACAGTGAATGACATATACAACATTTAGTAATCACATAGTATATGTAGGAAGAAGTTACTACCTGGAATGCGCCCTTTCCTTGCCTGTTAATCGGTCCAGCTCCGTGTCCGGCTCGGACTATCGGTATATTCTAAAATTACAAAATTAGGATATATGAGTTATTATTTATCCATAACTCATTATAAACTCATGGTGTTGGTTATCTTGACTCAAAACTTCAAAATTACAAAAATACCCCTGGAACCCGGTCCACGCCCCTTCGTACGCGGTCAAATTGTACTATTCCAAAAATCATGACCCGGGCTAATCCTACACAATTTTGTGTGTAGAATCCATTTTTGACCTTATATTAGTCAAAATTAGGCCCAAATTACGAAATTACCCTTGGCAGCCCCTAACTTAGGGTTTTAAGGGTAGTTTGGTCATTTTGCATTCTAGGGCTTTTCTCACTTCGCAGTCTACATGAACCCTACACAATTTTCCCTTCTAAACTCAATGGAACCATAAAATTTATGAAATTCCAGATCAAACAGGATGAAAATGCCCCTGGACCAGATCTGGAAAATTAAGGGAAAATGTTGTTTTATTGATTTTAATCCATAAACCTCCTTCTTTACACCTCTAATCACTTGTTTAATCACTTAAACACCTTTCCCCCATGATTATTAGAAAATTGGGAAGCATAACCCCTTAGGGTTTGAGCTTCCCAAATTTACAAAATCAAGGAAACAAAGCCAAATCAACCACAAATCATCATCAACAAGCAAGAATCAACAAGATAATCAAGGTTCTTGAGATTACCTTTGATTTCTCTTCTTTATCTCTCTAAAACGTCACTGTTCATCATCTCCTCTCTCTTGATTCTTCTTGAAAAACATGGATTTCATGGAGGAGAAGAGGTTAGGAGAGGTTCCTACATGATTTGGAAGCATAAACTTGAAGTATACATGCTTCTTACCTTGAATTTTGGAAGAACCCTAAACTCTTCTTGCTTCTTTCATTCAGCTGCTCCTCCTCTCTCCTTTGATCAGTTTTTGGCCGAGAATAAATGAATGAAGATGAAGGAAATGGTGATTTAATGAATTGGTCAAAAGTGGCTTACATGTGGTATGTTCTCATTGGTCCAAAATATATAGTTTTTGTTTAATATTACAAACTAATTCTATTTCCCTTTCTTGCTCCCTACTTCAGCCATAATTCATCTCAATTAAAGGGAAAAACAAATATCTGATTGCTTTATTGGTCAAATGATCATTTTGCCCATACATTTTTGTGATTTTCGCACATGCTGGAAAACTAGGCAGACTTTTCACCAAACTTTGAAAATTCATATCTAATTGTATAGATATCCAATTGGGGTGGTTTCAAAGTCTATGTGACCATTATTAAGTCTATTTTTAATAAAAAATATATCCTTTAGCCAATTGGAAGCTCAACATTCCCAGAATTATTGTGTTTGGGCGCTGCCACTGAAAATCGCCAGTTTCACTGGGCTAACTTCAAAAATTCATATCTCCTTATGTACAGCTCCAAATGGCTTATATGACCTATCAAATTAAAGCTTGATAAGTCTACTTTCATTCTGGAAAGTTTCATGATTTTTGGACATCATTTACCGATTGAAAAATGTCACATAATCATGACTTCCATGTAGAGAAACACACTGGAGGCAAATTTCATTTGGGTTCCCAACATAGTCTTGTTGTGTGACCACTCATTGTCTTATTTTGTCACTTAATGTGCTCTTTAATGCACCATTTTATTTTCTTTTGATGCCACCAAAGGTGTTAAGAATTGTAGGGATTACAATCGTGCCTTATTGGGACACTTGCTAAACTGGAGCTTAGCAGTCCACTTATTGTAGGCTTATTCTCAATCCTCTTATCTCAAAATTTGGGGTGTTACATCAACCCTGAAATCAATTTGGAGAGTAAGACAGAGTAAGACAAAGTGGGACATAAATTATGAATGTTAAGAATTGAAGAATACATTCTTCCTTCTAAGCATAAATTTTCATCCTTTTATTGTTATCAAAGTAGGCAAAAGCTTTTGCAGCCAGAAAGCTAGAGGAAAGTGCGACAAGAATACGTTTTTTTCTTTTCATAATAAAGTTATCGAGCTTCTCTATCTCCTGGAATGTCATAACCACCTCCATTGAAGAAAGGGCGGACTGAGAGAGAGGAAGGGTAGAGAAGCAAACCAAATCCTCTCAGCGGCATATAACGGATGACGATGAGCTCTGCACTTCCACCACTCGATTCCGTCATCGGCCGAGTTAAGGGCTAGGGATTTTAGCAGCAAAGGGGAAATTGTATGGACGGCCAAGATTACAGTACAAAGGATGGTGGATATGTACTTTTAAAAATAAGATGTGTCTCTCCCTGAACACTCAGATCAATATTAGACGGATAGGGGTTAGAGATATTGAGGGATGCTGAGAAAACCTGCTACTAAGAGAATATGGTGGATGTTTGGCACAACGTTTGTCCTAAAATTAAGCCTGATTGAGATAGTGAAGCCCGATTCAGTTGTGTTTTTATTTTTGCTTTGTTTGGCAACCTTGTAGACAATAAGCCCAACAATAAAACGCATGCAACCCAGTTGTGTTTTTGTGTTTCCGTACGCCATGTGCATTGGATCCTCCTGCTTCCTATTTGACCGTTGCACACAGTGCCACCATGTGATTTACTATAATGAACCATTCTCTCTCAGAATCTCCCTGCATAAAGTTGTTGTACCAACAGTTCCACAACTCCTTCTTCATGCGTTAAATGGTTTCAGCGATTTAGTTAATGAGCCCACCTTCCCCTGCTTCCCTCTCATCCATCCGCCATATCCGAACTCTGATTTCATCTTCCCTATCGGACTATAACTCTCTTTCACTCTGTCTGTTGTTAAGCTTCATAGTGACGGATTCCTTTGCGTCAATCTTCTGTCATGGGAGGTGATCCATGTGTGGTTGCCATGTGAGAGTTCCAGCTACCGACTATATCGTGTTGTCGTTACCGTCAGCCACATCACGCTGCTCAAAGGGTGGTAAGCCGTCAGGCTCTGTTTTTGTGTCACATAAGTACTGATCCTTTCCGACGACTCCAGAAGAGCCAACGCCAAAGATTCGAGCTCCTTCATCCATGACTTCGCTTCGTGTGCAATCTCGGCCACCTCCGATGTGTTTCACATCCTCTCGGGCCACATCCATCCTGCTGTGCCCCCACCCGTGTGTTCCCAGCTGTGGTTGTTCATTGTGTGGCAGCCCGTGCCTGACCTCATATCCATCGGCCATCGTGTAAGTTTTACTTACTCCTCCATCTGCGTATCACTGCTATACATGGCCGGTGTAACTATAAAATTTTTTTGTCACGTCCTATATATATGAAGCAGTGAAGGATATATATGAAGCCGTGAAGGACCCTGATTCTTCCCCATGCAATAACCCTCTATACTTAATTACCAGACCATGAGGTTCCTTCAGCTTTCATAGTTTACCTTGGTCTATATTTATCAGTGGTTGCCTTTGGTATTTAGGATTGATGTTGTTTATGTTGTTTTGTCATTCTTTGGTTAGTTGAATACCCTGTCTAGGTAACGGTGTTCTGGAGATGTCATCACTGCTTTGGTTATGTTATATACCCTGTGTTTTTCTCTTTCAGTTGCGATTCTGTGGTTATATGTAACTAGTTCTCTGGTTATGTTATTTGGTTTTCTCTTAGGCATTTTGATTATGGACGTTGTACAGATTGGGAAGGATTTCCTGTGGAGTATGCATAGGTTTTCTTCTTGTTTATATACCCTGTCTTGCCTTTCTGATTTATCTGTGGTGTATGCGTAGGTTTTCTTCTTGTTTATGTTTTAAAGTTGTTGAGGGCCTGTCTAGATGAGGAGCTATCTTTTCTGGAAATAATATCAATTTTTTACCTCCTAAGGACGTTAGGCATATAACTTGAAATGTACGATTCAGATAATTGTTTAATGCCGCAACATAATAAGATTACAATTCCCTTTATTAGATAGAAATAATTAGGTTCATAAAATGCCTGCAATGTTGGACAAAATGGTATACCTCCGTATCTTGTTTTTGTAGCATATAGAGAAGTTAAGGTAGTATTACGTTATGGATAGTCTTATGTTAATAAGTTATTATTGCAATTTTTGCATAGAGTAATGGCAGATAAAGCGACATGGGATGACTTGACCACTGAGATCTTCATCCACGCGATGCTGGAGCAAATATATGCAAGAGAATGACATTGTCTGTCGTTCTCGAAGGCTGGTTGGACGGCTATTATGACAACCTTTAACAACAAAGACTGGCCGAGGGTACGATAGGAAGCAGCTGAAGAACAGATTCGACATCCTCAGAAAAGATTTGAGGACGTGGGATCGGTTACTATCAGAGACAGGACTGGGGATGGATCCCCGAACTGGGGTTATCACAGCTAGCCCACAGTAGTGGCAGGAGAAATGTCAAGTAAGATACACTTCGTCTAAGAACGCTGTAGTCATTGCAGTTATCATTTTGTTCACAAATTGAAACATTTTCTTAGCGTGTACGGTACAGTCGCATGCTGGTTACAAGAAGTTTCGTCATTCACCCCTTAAGTGGGAGATGGAGCTTAGGACTATCTTCAGAGGTACTTACGCGACTGGGACTACCACTTGTTGTCCTTCCTACCGGGCATCCCAACCAGATGATACGGAGGATGAAGATGTGTACCGTCTGACGATGGATAAAGAGGAAGGATCGGGGGACAATGAGGATGGATCATTCGGACAGCAACCCACACCAAGCACCGGAGTGACTGACGACATGGCAGGTTTGGGCGTTGCATCGAAGGGTGGGCCATCTATTCCCACAGACTCAAGCAGCCACGGAAAGAGGAAGATGGTTCAACGACCGGAGCAGAAGAATAAGCTAAAAAATAGTAATGCGTCTCGGTTAGCTGATGCTGTTAGTATCATAGCGGATGCCACCAAGGATAGATCAGCTTGTATCAAGGACATTCAATCGTGGAGTGTTGATACCATCATGAGAGACCTCTTGACTTTGGACGAAGTCCGTATAGATCCAGACTTCCGCATTCGGTGCATCGAGCTTCTTACGGAGAACAAGAGTTGTCGTGACACATTTGCTTCTTTACATGCTGAGAACAAGGACTACCTGGTGGAGTGGTTGCGGTTCACCATCGTCCGGCAATTCGAATAGACATTTGTAGGACTTTTCCGTGTAGACGTGTTTGAGCAGGGTTGTGTATTTATTTTGGAACTCATATGTTAAAACTGTTTGTCACTACTTATTTACTTCCTCCATGTAATAGTTATGCGTCACCTGTGGTTATTTATATGTTTAACTTTAACTCACTATTTTGATAGTTACTTAATGCGTACTTGTATGCTAATTCATATGTCATTATCGTCGTTTATCTATCATGTCTAATACTCCTTCATGTGTACCTGTTAGTTAAAATTTTGGACCATGTATCGTCTTGTAACTTGCTTGTCTTGACAGTAAATGCTCGCACTCGCAAATCTTATGGAGGAAGATGATGACTCCCATTTGTTAGCACTTATAGATGAGGAGCTAACAGAGTACGCAGAACTGACTGTATTGTTGTGTCAGTATTGGGTTCCTTTCATATACAAAGAACCTCGTAGAACGAGTAAGCAGACCGGCCATTTATGGGTTCAACAGATATTGGCAGACTCTAGTGGAATTTGTCATGAAATGTTTAGGGTCGACAACCGTGTGTTCTATCTTTTGTGTGATAAGTTAGCAGAACATGGCCTACAAAATTCTAAGAACGTTGGTGTGCATGAAATGGTAGCCATGTTCTTACTGACTGTGGGACATGAAATGGGGAATAGGGTTGTACAAGAACTCTTCCAACATTCCGGGGAGACCGTGAGCCGGCTACTGCACAAGGTTCTTCAGGCTTGCCTGCGTTTGGCTACACAAAATATCAAACCAAGCGATCCTGAATTTTATGAATGCCACCCGCGTATACAGGGAGATCCCCGATATTACCCGTACTTCAAGGATGCTATCGGAGCGATAGATGGAACCCATATCAGGTGTGTAATCAATGCCCGCGACAGAGATAAATATATTGGTAGGAAGGGTTACCCCACACAGAACGTTATGGATGCATGCGATTGCAATATGTGTTTCACGTTTGTCTTGGCTAGCTGGGAAGGATCAGCACATGATACTCGTGTCTTCCACGCTGCTGTGTTAGATCCTGATATGAATTTCCCTCACCCACCAACAGGTACCGTCTTATCAACACGAATTGAATTTTTGTCTTTTCATATTTCTGATTGTCTAACCTGTTTGTTCTCGTTTCTCCGTTTGTAGGGAAATATTATTTAGTCGATGCTGGCTATCCAACGCGTACAGGGTATCTTGGTCCTTACAGATGTGAGCGTTATCACGTGCACGAGTTTAGTCATCAGCCTGGATTTCGAAACAAGAATGAGACTTTTAATTTCTTCCACTCCAGTTTGAGGTCCACAATTGAAAGGACTTTTGGAGTTTGGAAGAGTCGGTTCGCTATTTTCCAAAATATGCGAAAGTACAGCTACGAGACACAAGTCCGATTAGTTTGCGCTACTATGGCTATACATAATTTTATTCGAAAAAACTGTCTTGCTGACGCTAACTTACCCAAGCAGACAATGGGAATGTCGGGTATAATGAAGAAACAACTGAAGACGATGATGCTTCGTCTAGCAATAATTTGGGGAGCTCTTCAAGAACAATGAATAGGATCCGGGACTCTATTAGGGGCAGATTATGGAGAATTTGTTATCGTAATAAATATGTCCGACTTGTTTTCTGGGACTACTGTATCTTAGTACCACACAATCTTCAGTAATTACATCTTGTCTTACTTGTATCAAATATATTTTTTTATTTACATGAAGCAAAGAAGCACTTTTACAATTCCAATTCAAATATGTTTTACTTATGGAAAAGCACTTATACAAGTTTCAATCCAAACATAAATTACGATTACAAATCGCACTTATACCAATCGCACTTCTTCATAAGCCCGATTGAAATAAGTCATTTTACTCGCCGCTATACCAAACGAGCACATGCTCTTATCAGTTTGTGTTTGGAAAAGCGTTGCTGCCCTCCCAATGCGCGATTGAAGGAGGCTTAGTGATAAGTAAAATATTTGCATATTTATTTTCCCTTATATGATGATTTTGTGGACTATATTTGAGCTGAATGTAATCAATTTGGGTGTAATTAATAAATAAATAAAGATTTTCTTGCAGCCATAGACAGTACCGGATTAAGAAGAATTAAAGAAGGCATTTAAGGGGAAGACTATTTATGCGGGCTATTCACTGTGACTGTTCATGTCTGGTACTGTTTGGAATCACTGTAGCGATGTAGCAGGGGGGATTGTAGCGGACACTGTATTGTACTGTAGCGCGCGGTAGGTAAAACGTGACACTGTAGCAGCCGGCTTTCACTGTAGCAGCTATTGTAGCACCCGAAATGAAGCCTATAAATAGAGCTTCTTTGCATGGAGAAGAGGAGGAAAGAAGAAGGAAGAGAGAGAGAGAGAGAGCTTCTATTTTAGAGAGAGTTGTTATTTTAGAATTTATTTCTTACATTTTCTTACTTCTTGCATGCCTCCTAGATGGAAGGTTTTACCTCCTATATGGAAGGCTAGATAGTCATTTCTTGTATTGTATTACTTTTTGTATGCCTCCTGCATGGATGGTTTTACCTCCTATATGGAAGGCTAGATAGTCATTTCTTGCATTGTATTACTTTTTGTATGCCTCCTACATGGAAGGTTTTACCTCCTACATGGTAGGCTAGATTTTCCATTTTCATGCATCTTGTAGTTGTATTTTTATATTTTTGTAATTAATTTTTATGCAATGTTTATGATGCTTTTATTTTATGTTTATGTTGCTTTTACTTTCATTATGAGCTAATTTTCCTTTTCCTAGGGTGATGACGTAGCTTACTAATGACGGATTGAATCTTAACTTATTAAATCTAGTTTTAATTCTTCCTTTATGATTGAGTTTTAAATATTGCTCTTAATGCTTACAATTGATTGGCCACCTTTTGGATGATTTCAATATGCATGTTGAGACCGGAAGGAGATACATGTGTGTGGATCCTATAATTAAAACCATAATTTGCATATGAAATAGGAATATATTCATATGGGTTGTGTAGTCTTAATGAGTTCCATAAATCTTAATGCATGATTGATTGCTTAAATTCATATAGGAATATATTGGGTTAGCAATTAATTATAGAATTACTTGACCTTAGAAGATGCTAGTAATTAAAATAGGGAAACTCGACTATCAATCATGTGGAATAAATTGGACTAGAATAGATAAGTGATTCAATCCGGAATTTGTTAAGTGAAATATAATCCCTAGGGCTTTCTCTCATATTTTTCTTTATATCATTTGTGTTCATATTTCATCATTTTTATTTTGCAATCTCCATCACAACTAATCGATAGGCTGAATAGTATTAAGATTATTAATTTTGGTACTTAGTGATCAATCCTCGTAGGAACGATACTCTACTTACTTCTATATTACTTGATTACGACAGTGTACACTTGCACTTTCTAAATACACCATCCTACATCTTAGTAAGTGTTTGGGAAAATTCAAAATCATAATTTCAGAAATCTTTTGAGTTTTTCACAAGTTGACATAAAATTCTTTTTATATACTTACCTCGTAAATCATAGAAACTAATCAAAGCATGCACTAATTGAAGGATTATTGAAGATTCCAAATGTTTTGATTAGCTTTTTTTTTAATTGGGATTTTGAAGAAAAAAAATTACTTAAATCATAAGTCAAAATTTATTGTTTTTGGCTTTCCAGAGAGAAGAAATTTCTACCATGGAGATAGAGAAAATTAAATGCCTCCTTTAAAAATAGATATGAACATTTAAGTATATATCTCCCGTTTTGTACAAAGTTAGAAAAACCAACACGTCTCCTTCAGGGCATTCAACCATCGGTAAAGCCACAAAAGGTGAAAATTCCATCTATCGTAATATAAAAGTATGTGAAAAGGGCATTCATTTGGAAATATAAACTACCTGAACTTGCAAAGGATATAACCAGGGACAAGAGAGATTAAGGCAAAAGTCACATATTCAACAAAGCACAAACCTGCTGATGCATTAGCCATCTATGGGAGAAGCCTTTGACATTAGGGGGTGGGTAATGTGTTTTTCCTACTATCCCCTCATTTTGGAAACATTCTTGAATGTATTTTTCATAGTTCTTTAAATCATTGGATTTTATATGAAATTGGCGATATTTTGATATCTTATGGGTAAAAAATAAAATTATTTTTAATTTATTACAATTTTTCAAAGATTTAAGTATGGCCATAATATATTAAAATATCACCTATTTCATATAAAATCTAATGATCTAAAGAATCATGAAAAATTTATTTAAGAAAGCTCCCAAAATGAAGGGGCAGCAGGAAAAGCACGTCACCCACCCCCTGCCCTGTCTCTGCCCCAGTTGGATTGCCACTCATAAGCTCTTGCAGCAGCCATTGATGATGCAGACATTGGAAGATAAGTCAATATCTGCAATACAAACAACCACTTCAGCAGTTTGCAAGCGATATAAGCATCACATTCAGGAAAATATAAGCTTTTAAGACTGCATATCATGGGAAGAAGTGAAGAACATTTAAAATGATGAAAACTCAGAAACTTTCTATTCCTCTAATGCGTCAGTTTCATACACCTGAAGGCTAAAAAGTTATTCATTTCAATTTGTTTTCAAGGTTACTTTTATTCCTACAAGGAGTAACAGGGCATCATCTACTGTCGTAGTTGCTCATGGATATAAAATAAAGTCTGAATTGGGAACCACAATTTAGTATTCCTTGATCTATTATAAAACAAACAAAAGAAATTATCAATGACAATATCGTTATAAAATGTAAATACTCTAATAAGTTGCAAATAATATGAAGCTGTGAATAATATGATTTGTTCCTCTTATTCAATCAAGTGCATGGGACCCCACTCATTATAATCTCTTTCGCAGTCTGTAATACTCTAATGCTTAAACTTTTGCCTCTGATCCAACTAACTATTACTTTTCAGGTCCATGAATCAGTGCCACCAATCAATACTAATGTTTTTTACGTAAGTCAAGAAAAAACTTCTTTCACATATTTATCTTATATACTGTAAATCATGATTGAAAAGTATTTTTGAAAGTTTCAATCGCTATTTTAAACACCTACTAAGATTATACATTACTGATGCCGAAATTCAATAGGGCTTACTTTTTGCGAGGAAAAAAAAAGGGAACTCTGAAAGAGAGGACTGTTTTACCTGGTTCATGGAAAAATTGAAGAAACCCCCTAGTGTTTAAAGTTTTATTATTTAATATAGATTATATCTAAATATTATCTTATTATTATTTTCAATAAAATATTTCTTAATTGTGGTCTGCATATGATTTGAATAAAAATTTAGTTTAGAGTTACTTGCCTGACTGGTAAGTTGTTACAAGTTTTGATGAGAATTTATAAATAGCGTAAGCTGGATCTTAGAGTAACAATGTTAAAATACACTTATTTACTCCTTGAAGGTTACCTAACGGGTGGCTGGCAGCTATTCCCAAATTATCAATATGCTCACCTTCTTATTCTCTATAGTTTTCAGGTTGTGAGATATTACGTGCAAAATCGTTGTGGCTGGAGGTATTTCATCAAGTCTTTCATGACTGTTCTTTCTTGTAGAATTATACAATATAGTTAGGATCATGTTAGATTATTCCAACATGTGACATCAGAGTAGGTTTTCAATTAGCCTCAACCTAGTATTTTCTGTATGTTATTATAATTTATTTTTCTATTTCTGAAAAATAATGTGAGAATAATTTTGAAGGATCGTCGAGCTGTTTTCCATTATTCCTTCTTGTTTCAGTTTTCTAAGTATTATATGATGATCTTTGAGCTTTTCACATGTTTTTGTTTATATGCTAACGTTCAATATATATGTCTGGCTTGATTTTGAACTTCATAGGAAAGTAATGTTTATTCTCTAAAAATCACCAAACACGATATTGGATTGTGAAGAAAATTGATTCTGTTGATCGATATAATTGTTAATGTTGTTCATCTATGGTTTCAAAATCTAATGCATATCTTCTATTGCTTTCAAAATACCGTGATTTACTCTTTTCAATCTTAATCTCTGTAATCCCTTTGATCTGGGTTCTTTCCTTTGAAAACTGTTCTCAAGTATACGTTTGATTTTAGGTTATTTCCATGACGTCGTCACGCCTTCGAACTCTTTGTCGTTGACTTAAATCCGAATTGTTCATGTTTTAAATCTTGAATATGTTTGATCTTGATGCATATCTGTTGAGTTACTTTGAACGTTGTGTTTTGGATTGCTTCCCCAACGATCACCGTTACCATCCTCATGGTTTTTTGAGGTCCCAAAATCACAATAGTTAAAACCGGATTTTAGCTCTCTCTTTAGGTTTGAAACTCAAACATTTGATTTGTTTCTTGGCAAATTCTAGTGAAAATTACTGTTTATAGCGTGTTTGAGGGCCTGTTTTGGAACCCATTTGGAAAAGAAAAAGGCTCATTTAGAGGGTAAATGTCAATTTGGCATCTACAGATACGTTTGGGAACACGGTAGTATTCATTGGGCTTTTAAAAAAAAGTTGTTTTTCCTAGAAGCTCATATAAATAGCTTCTGACTTTTTTCAGTTGGTTTAGGAAAAAAAATCTATTTCTCTCACTGTCAATCCAAACACAAATCATATTTATAATATGACTTTTTTTCAATTTGACTTCTACAAAAACCACATTAAAAAAAAACACTACTCCACAGCTAATCCAAACTGGCACTGAATCACTTCACTACTTGTTCTGTTGTTGAAATCGCCGCTTAAAACACCGAGAGCAAAGCCTGGGTTTGCCAGAAAAGGACTGATGGCTGTATTGGGTTCTTACGGGGTTGCTCCAAAGGAATGGGTCGGGTTTTCAGAGATCTGACTTATGGTAGGAGATGATACAGAATGGCGTCGTTTAGCCCAAGAGTGAAACACACCGTTTCATTTAATCCAGATGGGTGGGCTATATATCCAAGCCTGTCATTTTAGTTCTAGTATCACTATTTTGTTCTTCTCCTAATCCTACTGTTTTACATTTTGGGTTTAATTCATCTTCTGTTTGTGCATGACTGGGCTGAGACGAATTGGGTGTAGTCAATTTTATTTCCTGTTGTTATTTTTTTAAGAATTAGGCCCTTACATTTTGGGTTTATTCATTTAATTATTTTTGTTGCTTAATTGGGCCGAGAAATTTCTTAGCTTCTAGATTTTGGTACTTTACTGATTCCATATATTTTTGAAAATTGTTTTGTGGACCTTGGTCATTTGGGCTTGAGTTATTTTGCTTTCTGGCTATATTTTTTCAAGAATTGCCTTTTCAGTTTATGGGCCATTCAACTTTGGGGTTCAAATTTAATTAATCTTTGTTCATTTATTAATTGGACTTTCGAATTAGGCTCGGACTTAGTTTCAATTTTTCTTACTACTGGTTTGGGTCTCTGATTTGGTTTTATGGTTGTCTTTTAATTTTATTTCTTGAAATTGGCTAAGTTCCGCTTTTACTAGCTTGAGCCATGTTGTTTTAATTTTTATTAATTTTTGTGCTGAATAAATAGATTTGAGTTTTTTTTATTTATTTAGCAAATGTTTAACATATAATTTATTCTGTGTATCCTTTTTAATTGTTTAAATTTAGGGAAAGTTATTTTCGGTGATATTAACATGCTGAAAGAGATTTTTGCAAATTTATTTTTTTAATGTTTTGATTGTCTAAATGTTTGGAAAATTTGTTTTAGGAAATTATGAAATTATTTTAATTTTTAAAAATTATATTTGTGTTAAAATATTTTGAAATTGATTTCTTAAATAATTTTAGGATACATAAAACAGTAAGAGTGTTATTAATTTAATTTTTGGTTGATCAATAATTAATTAATCCATCCATTAAGATGCGAATATATTAGATTTAATTTGGATGCACAAAATAGTGGGAGAATCTATCTATAATGATTATTTAGTCATATTTTTTGATTAAATTAATTAATCAAATTCTCATTAAAGATTTGTGCATATTTAGAATTTAAATGCACATAGTCATATTTACGATTGGCATGCATTTTGGGGAATAGCCACATCATCCTTAATGTTGCATGTAAATAATCGTTTATGAATTTTAAAATATCGACTCAAATCAATGACTAATTAATTTAATTAATGTGGGAAAATTTCAGTTATTTAATCATTTTTGTTGATTAAATTGATTGTTTAAATTCTCATTAAGTTCGCTACATTGTGAGGAACTATTCCCTTCCCCTAAATCTAACCTGACTGGTACATTCTTCAAGATTCTACCCATTCTTCTTTATGCTCATGTTGTAATGCTGGATCAGAGGACATTTTACACATTCATCAAGATTATATGCTAGAAGATTTGGGTAAGTTTACTTAATCCCATATTTTCATTATCAATTTTTTGATGTTCCTTTGCTTGATTGGATAGCTCTTCACCTCAAAAAAGAAATGGGAGATGATATAATTTCAAATTGGGATCTAGTATGGGGGTCTCTATCTGGAAATCATGGACTTGGATAAATCAATCTATTTTTTATAATGGGCTTGAAAAACCAATTGATCCGACTAATACGTCATAGTTGGAAAGGTTTTGTTACCATTGATGATTCAGTTGCTGTATATTGAATGACAGTTCATCTAAAGATGCCTCTGTTGGGCCTTCACCTTTTATATGATTGGACTAAATTAAATGTGCTTGGTGCTATGTCTGCAACTAACTCCAAAGCTGGTTGTGGCAGAGTGGTAAGAGATCATAAAGGACACTGGATAGCTGGTTTTACACAAGTGATTGATGATGTAGTGCTTTTGAAGCAGAAGAATTGGTTATTCTTAAAGGGTTGAGATTGATTTGGGATTTAGGATTTAAAATGTTGTTCATGAGTCCGATGCCAAAAATTTAATTGATATGTTGAGTGCAAATGACAAAAACAACAATTGCAGCCTATTGTTCTTGGAGATTCAGAAAATGATGAGATTTGATTAGACTATACATATGTGCCATATCTCAAGAGATCATAACAGAGTAACTAATGCTTTGGAAAAGAAAGGGTTGACAAGTACCTCTATACATATTAGATGAGTGTGCTTCTTATATTAGGACCTTAGTAGGAACAGGTTGTATGGGATTAAATTACTACTTAGGCTGGTTATATTTACATTGTAAGACGATTGCCTTCACTTTGTACCAAAAAAATTTTAAGCCCATTCAAATATGTGTTCTTAAGCTATCAAATCGACATTCAATTCCTACCTTTTGCGTACAAAATCAACATAATTGGATGATTGGATATGCTTACTCTTTGTTGCTTTTATCTCTCATGAAAGATAAGTCTTTGCACACAATCGATGTGCAAGTCACGCCATGTAAGCAATAAAAAAGAATCGCAATTTCAAGTACATATACGGATATGTTGATGACTAAATGTTTGTTGCATGAAACTACACAAGTTTAAGAAAAGTTTGGCCCTTCATTAAAAAAATCATGAATAAGAAGAAGGGAAACAATATCAAAAATAGAAATTGAGAACTCTACAGGACATGATAGATTAGGAATTGTTATGAGAGTGACTTCATTGTAGAAGGTTTGAAAATTGTTGTAGCTTTGTAAATTTTCAAATATCTCATAGGATATTGGCATAAGAAAATGTGTGGATGAACTTTCAAAATTGAATTGGTTTGTAGAGGACAAAGCAAATTGATTTGACCCATCAAATAGAGGACCATTTGAGAGAGCCTCACTCTTGGCTCTGATTTTATGGCCACCTTATCATCGTTTTGATACTTCATGCATGATAATTAATTTTTTTATCTTTATGTCAAAGCCATGACAGGATCAAATTAGTAGGCTAAAATTCATTAACAGGATCAAATTAGGATAAAGTTCAGTCATAGAATTAAACTGTTAATGCGATCGATGTCATCGTACTCAATCCTCAAGTATTGTTTTTCCAACATGAGTGTATAATCGTCAATTACTTGAAAAAAATTCATATAATTTAACTAGTTTTTGCTTTTTACCTCTAAGCCTAACATGACTTAAAAGAATTGATGAAGAGTATTGATCAAAGGCCGTTATTCTTATATTTGTAATTTATTTAAATATGACAACTGGAATTATGAATGAAGTTGACCAACAATTATATATGGAATGACCATAACTATTTCTAAATTGAATATGAGAAACAATAAAGAACGATATGAGTTGATACTTGGAATAGGAATTTATGGACATAATTCAAGTGAAAAAGTAATTAAGATAAAAATACAAAATTCCAATATGGGGAACTCTTTTTTCCCATCAAGTGAAAAGGATCTTTGTGAGACTTTTCAAATGTGGAATTTTTTTAGCATAAAAACGATTTTGTTGTCTATTTTGTTTAATTGAAATCAACGATCCAATGAAGAATTGTTCTGTGGAGAACAATGACTGAAGAAAAGATAAATAGACAATAAACCCATTTTTCTTTATGAGACCATTGAGTATGCCGGATTTTTGAATGGAAAAAACAAATACTCTCATGTCTTTAATATAAAATATATTTAGAGAGTTGATCTTGATCCTAAATATAATACATAATTTTTTAATTTATCAATATTTTTTTAATTTACCCCTATTATTGCTCCATCAACCACAATCAAATATGAGAGAATGACGGAATTAAGGAGATGACTAAGGCATTTTAGAAAATATATGTCATATTAATTAACTCAACTAACTTTATTAATTTAATCAAATTAGGTAAATATGCCTTATATTAACTACCGAAGAAAGTATTTCGTTAATTTAATTTGAAATTTACCCTTAAAAGGAGAAATATTTAGTGAAAAAGTATGTGGTTACTTGGTTATATCTTTAAATAGGACTCTTTGAGTTCTACATCTCCAACTATGGTCCGTGCATTAAAGCTTGCTTCTACTAAAAAATCCCAATTTTTAAAACTCGGCCCTAAAAAAATACAGGCTTCTTTGAGCAACCAGATAGATCCAACTTATATTCCCGAATCTACTTCATGGGTTTAAATCCCACTATCAATATAATGCAAAAGTTGGTGAATTATTTTTAAACTCTTTTTGAATCCATAAGCATATGCTTGACCCTAAAGAGCCCCTAATCCTAGGACTATATAGTACTCAATTACCTAATTTTTTAATAAAAAAATTCTAAAAGCAATTGTTTTTAGAAGGACGTATCCATAATATATAAATTGGAATTAATTTAATAGACTGCATGATAATTTCTTATTAGTATAATTGTTTATTATTTGTTTTTGGTGCTTTATTTTGATTACTGTAAGCTTTTGCTGCATCGCCTGTTAGTCTCTTGTTCTTTATTTTCTTTTAATATGCAACGTAAAGGTTGCATCAATGACCCCACCCTGGAACCATATCTTGACGTTGTAATTTACATTCATCACTTCTGGCCACATCAGTAATTTTAATTAGTGCAAGCTTTTCCTGCATTGACTTATTATTGTCTTTATCAATTGTTTTCTTCAACTCCACAACGCAAAGGTAATATCTATGACCCCACCCTGTTGCCTGGTCATGAAGGAGAAATAAAAACCAGTTATCTTATGGATAGTGGAAGGAATGGCTTTGACGCGTCTAAACCACATCTAAGCCATCAATGGAATGCATTCTAAAAGTTATACTAGTATAAATTATCTGAACATTATATTTTCATTAATGAAAATCATGCTAATAAAGCAAATTATTCTTTCATCTTTCATTTCACCATTTTAGATATGTTTTTTTTAAAAAAATAATAATTCAAACTTCTTATTTTATTTTATTTTGTTTCCTAAACTTGTTCTTAAAAATTACTCTACATAATTGTTCTAATATAACATAAAAATAGGGATGAGAATCAAACAAGCCCATTGTTTTCTTGAAGTAAATTTAAATTGAAAGTAGGTATATGCATCATCACGAAAGTCAACACATTCAAATCTTTTAAAAATTTTATGTATATTTTTTCACCTAAAAAAAAAGTTATGATTTTAAGTCCTCGTGATAGAATACTTCTCAAGTAAATTTGTATCTTAACTCTAAATATAATATACACATGTATATAGACAAATGAGTCATATTAAGCACACGAGGTAGACCAAGAAAATTGACTTGAGCTATCAAATAGGGACCATTCTGATCAGAGGCACGGAAATGGATAGTTTAAAAATATTGACTTGCTTTTCTTTTCTTCAAGGCTCCTATTTCTCTTGTGTTTTGTTATTATGTGATTCTCTGCTTCTCCTTCTCCTTTTTTTCATTCCCTCTCAAAGCTATTTTCTCCAAATTGCAGCAACATAAAATGGAGTTTGAGATTTCAAGATCTAAACTGTTTTATCTTTTCGCATTTGGATGCTTCGCTTTGAATGCTTGCACAGACTATATATCAAATGCTCAACTCATACCAGAAGATGAAGGTTCCTTACTTCTTAAGACATATTATTTTATTTAGATTTATGAACTCTTCCATTTCCTTCATTTTCTTTCCAAGAACTGAACTAAGTACACAGAATCAAATTTATGTTTTTTTTAAAAAAAAAAATCTGCCAACAAGATTCCAAAGGTTGAAAGCTATAATGATTTATTTTTATTCTTTTATTTGTTACTTCTTTACCGTAAATGATCTCTCTTTTTTAAAAGAAAAAAACTGATTTTAGTTTGAAGCATGCAGTGAAAGTTTTAGAATTAATATCATCGAAGATAGAGAACTTAAATTGGAACGTGACCCCACATTCTTGTATCGATGGAGGCTTCAAAAATGAGACCATCAATGAAAAGAAGGAGTTCATAAGGAATGTAACATGCAATTGCAGTTTCTCAAGTGGAAAAGTTTGTCATGTTACAAATATGTAAGTACAACGTGACTGCTTTTAATTTGGATCCAGATCAAGCTCCAATTTGAATTAAGTTGTGTTTAATTAGGTCCAAATAAAGTGAAAACGTTTTCTTCTTCTTTATTATTATTTTTTTGTTCCTTTCTATACTCAAAACCAGTTGATTTGACCTTGGGATATATTTCTATAATATTCATAATATAATAAGGTATTGCCACATCACAATAAAACTAATATTCAAATACATGTTAGTGCTTAGTATATAGTTTTGTGATTTTATCTTTTTTATGACAGCATTATGAGTGGTCTCAATCTGTCTGGATTTTTACCAAGTGAATTTGGGAACCTAACCCATCTACAACGACTGTAAGTAATGAGATTTTTTAGTTGCATTATTGGTTATATATATATATATATATATATATAGGAGAATGCCAAAAAAATACCATTTAAACTTTAAAATCTCGTTAACAAGTTCGGTAATGGGATTAACAATAATGATAATGCAATTAACAAATCATTTTATTGTTAAATCACCTATTTAGGATTTTAAAGTTTAAATGGTATTTTTTTGGAATTCTCCCATATATATATATATATATATATATATATATATATATATATATATATATATATATATATATATATATCCTTGATGTCAATATATATGTATATGCCTGGATGAAATGTGGGAATTTGTGATCTGAAATGTAATTTTTATATGTCAGTGAGTTGCCTCGAAATTATCTAAATGAACCAATCCCAAGGAGCTTTGCTAGCCTCCCTCTTGTTACATTGTAAGTGATGAAAAAAAGAAAAAAAAGTTGTGAATATGATTATTATTTTCATCTATACAGACTCAAACTATTTGACCATATGTAATATTATTCATACATTAAACTTATGTTTTAGAAACCTTATGGGTAACCCAATCAGTGGTCCAATTCCAAAGGAAATTGCTGAAATTACATCTTTGGAGGAGTTGTAAGTGTGAATCATTAATTACATTTTGAGTTTATAAAAGTTGCTATTTTTTTTTTTGGAGAAATAGTTTTATGGTTTTGCTGTTTTAATTTCTCTGTAGGTGGTTGTGTGATACTAAGTTAGAAGGAACTCTTCCTTCTAGTCTTGGAAAATTGAAGCAGCTACGCAGTTTGTAAGAATATTATTTTATGTACAGATGATTTTTCTTTTATTTTAGTAAAATTTGTGAGAGCTAAATTAGTCTTGTTTATAGATAACTTTTCATATTTTTTTGGAAATGTTTTTAAAAAGACAGTGAAATTATTCAAAATGTAAATTGAGTCGTTAAATTGAATAAATTTTAAATTAGACCATATATTTTACCTTGCTTCCCTCACCTGTTCATCTCTTTTGTTTTAATTTTCTTACAAAAATATAGACTCATTAATTACTCTCTTTCTCCTCTGCAACATTTTTCCAAAAGCTCTCCCTTTCAGCCCCCAGTGGGTAGTCCCCACTAAGTCGCTGTACAAACAATCTCTCACTCTTTGAGGTGGATCATCAAATGCATATATGCTATACTTTGGGGTTGTTTGTGATAGCTTTTTTGAATCGGGTTTATCATATAAGCACGATTCACGTAAATCGAGATAAATCTCCTCCACATATTTATCTCGTAGAACGTGAAAGCACTTCGTAGACCGTAAAAGCACCTCGTAGACCGTAAAAGCTACCTCGTAGACTGTAAAAGTTACCTCGTAGATCATAAATTACAATTCATAAACACTTATAAAATTTTCATAAACTATTCCAAACAGCCTCTTTATTTTACTCCTGACATATTCAAATGTTGGTACGATTTTTTTTGTTCCTTGCGAAATGTTCTGCAGCATACACAACTTGAGCTGACTAAGAAAATAATATTTTTTATTGCTTGATAAGAATATATCCATATTTCCTTTTAAAAATATTCGTTTAGCATTTCCCTTTGAACAGAACCCTTGTCGGTGATATGTATTTTACATGTGTGGAGGTGGGGGGGGGGGGGAGATAGAAGAAGTGGCTAGAGAGAGTTTTTGAAAAAGTTTTGTAGAGGAGAGAAAGTGATTAATGAGTCTGTATTTTTGTAAAAAAAAAAAAAGTTTCCATGTATTTTTTTGAAAACAAAAATGAAAATAATAGAGATGGATGAGTGAGTTACACATAGGATAATTTATTATTTGAATTGGAATCAAACGAGGGGTTATAAGATAAAATTATTGAATTCTAAAATTTGTTAAATTTAATGATTCAATTTAAAATTTAAATAATTCAACTATCTTTTTTTAAGGATTTTTTCTATTTCTTTTTAGATGTATTTTTTATTAGTTAGAATTTGAAATTTACAGGAATCTTGGTGGAAATAACTTCTCAGGGATGATACCCGAAAGTTTTGGCAATTTGGAAAAACTACAATTTTTGTGAGTGGCATAATAGTCATTCCATTCGGTTTAATGTTTGTTGATCTCTTTTAGATTCTTAAATCTCTCTCCTAACTCTTTTTGTAGTTCATTACGTGGGACCTATATGTCAGGAAAATTACCCCATTTTATTGGAAACTGGACTCAACTTCAAGTCCTGTGAGTCCAATCTACTCTCCATCATAAATCTTTCCTTTTGAAGAATATACTACTTACTTTAATGGAATTTCATCCATCATGTCTTAAAAAATTCGCTTAATACTGTCAAAGGGGGAAAAATAACCATATATGGTATATATAAAAAATCACCTATTTTCTTTTCCACGTGGGACATTTTTCACTTTTCAAGTGATTTTCCATCACAGAATAATACAAATTTTCCCAATATTACATCCTATAAGAATAGGAGCATTGAACTAGTTAAATGCTCAATATATAGTGGTGGGAGAAATTAAAAAATATCTGAGTGGAAGCGATTAATGGAGTGAAAATAATAAATAAAATTGAACAGAGATATTATATATTATACAAGGTTAATAAACAAATAAAATAAACAAATGAAATAATTTTTATTCTAGCAAGTAAATTAACCCAAACTAAAAAAAGGAGATTGAGCTTTTCGAAGTATTTCTTTTAATTTGTTCTTTAAATTATCGTTTTAATTTGACTACTTTTCTGCGCAGGGGTATGATGGGAACTTCCATGGAGGGCCCAATTCCTACAAGCATATCTCAGTTAACAAATTTACAACGGTTGTGAGTACATATTCCTTTTGGAATTCGTCTACATAATGTTCAATTCAATGGCTATGGATTTAAATTTCAATCATTGATTATTCCTTTTTTGTTATTTTCTATTTCAGGTATATATCTAATTTAAATGGACCAACGACAATGAGATTTCCTGATCTAGAGAATTTGACGTCCTTGGAAGTCATGTAAGTTAGCTTAAAAATGAATTGTACGTATATCTATCAAGAATGAGATTTTTTTTTTAATATAAGAGCTAGCTGACTAATTTAGAAATATTAAAAAAATTAATTAATTATATAGCATATATTACACTATCTAAAACACTTATGTATATGTATTATCAGAGGCAAATTATTTTGAAAAAAACCAATAAATATAGGTGCTTTAAAGTAATTTATTTAATCTTCTTAATTTTTTTAAATTAATTAACTGAATTTTATATTAAGTATTGGAATTGGAGATAGTATTTTTAATCAAGTTTCTTGTTTTAATATGCTCTCCACACCCCCCCCCCCCCAAAAAAAAATAACATGATCTCTTTTGCTTTCAGATCGTTGAGAAATTGCTCCATCCATGATTACATTCCAAGTTACATCAGTAAAATGGAATACTTATCTCGTCTGTGAGTGCTCCATCCTTATATATTGTCAATCCAGAATCCTCTAAACAATAACGTCATTTTAACTTTAATTGACAACCTAATTCTTAATTTAGAGCGACTTATACTATTGACTACATAATACAACTACTATTATTTTCTCAATATTCTTCAGTTATATTTTTAATTAAGATGTAAAAATACCCATAAGTGTTTACATTCAAATGTGATCAATACTATATACTTTTTAAAAGTGTAAAAATACACATAAACATTTAAAACGAGAACAAAAATGCTAGGACCTTAAATTTAACCATCTTAGCATTTTTTGTGGTGAGGCCCATACTATTTTTGTATATGTATTTATATTTAATGATCTTAACATTTTTCTCCCATCTTAAATATTGAGCATTTTTGCATCTCTATAAAGCATATAATATTGGGCGGACTTTTAATAGAAGTTCATAAATATTTTTATACATTAAGCCATTATTTTTATGGAGCAATATTTGTGCCACGTGTATTGATTGCAGAGATTTGAGCTTCAACAAGTTAATCGGTGAAATTCCAAACAATAATATAAGTGACATGACCGACCTAAAGTACATGTAAGGGAGCATTGTACACAAATATATATAATTTAATTTCTTAGAACGTAATTACTCTTTTTTTTTAATAGATCGTTGTTAATCATGCATGCAGGTTTCTAACTGGAAATTCTCTGAGTGGAAAAATTCCCAACTGGATACTAGAAAACAAAGATAATTATTTGTCAGTACAATTTTTATTTTAATTTTTTTTCCCATTACTATAGTTCAATGCCATTATTAATCATATTGACGACTATGCACCAATTCAATCCATATTTTTTAAAAATGAAATCATTCAATTCAAATATTTACAAAATCTTCCTTCCCTCTCTAATTGCTTTATCTATAAGCATTCGAAGTTTAAATGAATTATAAAAGAGCCCAACCAACCCACCTAAAATTTCCGTAATAAAAAAAAAACTATAGAACAAGGGAAAAGACTTGCATGTATTGATTTGGCACTACTCTCTCTTCCAGCGACCTGTCTTACAACAATTTTTCAGGGACTTCTGCGACTACTTGTCAGTACAGTAATGTGTAAGCTCGTTTTCCACCAAACAAAAAGACAACTTTTTTCTTTTTCTTAAAGGCACTATGCATCAACTTTAAGCCTTTTTTTTTTTTTTTGTTACACAGAAATTTGGGTTCGAGCCTGTCATCTTATGCAAACACCTTGTAAGATTATGCTAATGGATGTCGTCTTTCAATTATATTCTTCAAAACCCTAATTTTGATTCCTTTGTTATAATTTTATTCATCTTGCAGGCCCACTTGCTTGAAAAGGGGCCTTCCTTGTGCAGGAAAACCCAAGTGTGAGTATTTAAACTTTGCACATCAATTTTTTTTTTGGCATGCAAGTTTGGTAGTTTTTTATGACATTATATTATTTTAAATTGCATCTCATTTCAAACAAAAATAAATATAAACATCATGAGTTTTAGCTTAACAATGCAAATCTTAGTCAACATAATGGTGAACTGACTAAGGTGTCAATGTCATGTGACGGTGCGCGTTTACACACACATATACACTCATTTAGTCTTTAATATAACATAAATTTAGTGAATAATTAATTTTGGCCTTAAATATAAGATATAATTTTTATATTTGTCAATATTTTCCTAATTTACTCTTATTTATGCTCTCTCAATAATAATCAAGGAAAAGAGAAAATGAAGGAATTAAGAAAAATGGTTAGAGTATTTTAGAAAATATATATTATATTAATTAACTTGACTAACTTCCTTAATCTAATCAAATTAGATAAATATGTCTTATATTAAAGACCGAAGGAGTATTAATTAAGAAGAGAGACACTAACAACTTGAGATTAAAAGCGGGACCGAACCTATAACCTCCTACTTAGAGGGAAGGGTTTTTTGGCATGTGATGGTGTATATTCTCACATGAGAAGATCAAGATGTCATGAATTTGGTAAGTTGGAATCTACTATATACAAATGTGATTTTTGATGAGATTATCACTACGTATGCAGATTATTCATTGTTCATAAATTGTGGAGGACTACAAATTGAATATGAGGGGAATAAATACGAAGCCGACACAAATACTGGAAGTATCTCATTTTTTTTCCTTAGTGAAGATAAATGGGCTTATAGCAGCACTGGAGAACCTTACGAGAGAAGATATGATAATAATTACTTAGCAACAAATATATATTCTCTCAACATTACAGGTCCAACATTCTACCAAACAGCTCGCTTTTCCGTTTCGTCTCTCAAGTACCATGGCCTCTGTATGATTAATGGAAATTACAACGTCAAGCTACACTTTGCTGAGATTATGTATTCTAATGACCAAACTTTCAGCAGCCTTGGAAGACGCATATTTGATGTTTCAATTCAAGTGAGTCTCTCTTTATTGAATTTGAATTCTTTCTACTCAAGAGTGAGCAACTAGGGCTTGTTTTGTACAAGGGGAGGTAGGAAAAATAAGCGGAGTGAAGATTTTTCTGAATTAGATTTTTTTTAAAAAAAAAGAGAAAAGTTGGATTAAAAGTTTTTAATTAATTTTTTTCTATTATTTTATCATAAATATTATTTTACTAAAATTTTATAACTTCACTTCCTTAATTTTTCTAAATTCAACTCATAAAAATCTTCTTTCTCTCCTTTCCTCCAAATCGCCCATACCACACTTTCTCCAGCTATATTTATAACGATAAATAAATATTGTGGGATGTGTCTGTCACCTATCAAGTGAGCTCGCTCACCTATGTTTACTCATTTATCTCTTTAGTGGGTGGTTGAATGATAATTGATTATAAAGATGAGCCATATCTATGGGGAGATTTAAATATTAAGTGAATCTCATTATCTCTCTCTCTCAAATTTATTCATAAAGGATTACGGCTAATATAACGATTCAACTCGCTTTCAACTGCTTTTGCTATATCTTGACAGGGTAGGAAATATTTGAGTGATTTCAACATCATGAAGGATGCTGGTGGCATCGGTAAGGGCATAGTTAAAGACTTTAACGTTGAGGTGAATGATAACACTTTAGAGATCCATTTATACTGGACTGGGAAAGGAACTTTCTCTGTCCCTGATTATGTTTCATATGGACATCTTATATCTGCTATTTCAGTCACCCCAAGTAAGTCAAATATCATATTTATTGGTCTAGAATCTTTCTGGTTTAAGCCAAGTGATGACTATTTTTAGTTTGATATGACTTATAAGTGACACTACTTTGTCATGTAGACTTCAAAATTCCTAGGAATTCTGCTGCAGCCATTGCCGGAATTGTGGCAGGATCATGTGTGCTACTTATCATACTAATAATATTCGTCCTTCGAAAGATGGGTTTCGTTGGTGGCAAAGATTCAAAAGACAAACGTACGTAAGATCAAAATCTAAAATAATAAAGCTTGTGCATTTATTGATAATTAGGTATAACATAGTAAAAAGGCATGACTTTCATATGCCGAAAACTCTAACATGCAAGTTCAAATGGATAAATAGTGATTTTTGTGTATTCGTATTATTTCTTGTTTCTTGTAATTTCAATGTATTTTGCTTGTATTTATATAACTTCCTTTAAATGCAGAACTTTTAGATCTAAAAACAGGTTATTTCTCCTTAAAACAAATCAAAAGTGCTACTAACAACTTTGCTCCAGAAAATAAGATTGGTGAAGGAGGTTTTGGACCAGTATACAAGGTAATATTTAATGTAACATATTTATATTTAATCAATATTAAATAACTGAATGCGCCTATAAAAATATTTAGGATGTATAGATTATGCTTAAGAATGGTTATTAAAATTGAGACTAAAGAATTGATTGAATTGTAGGGTGTACTATCAGATGGTGTTGTCATAGCTGTAAAGCAGCTTTCCTCAAAATCAAAGCAAGGGAATCGTGAATTTATTAATGAAGTTGGAATGATTTCTGCTTTGCAACACCCAAACCTTGTAAGGCTCTATGGTTGTTGCATCGAAGGAAACCAGTTGTTGTTGATATATGAATACATGCAGAACAACAGTCTTGCTAGTGCTCTTTTTGGTGAGGATTATTTGAATTCTTTACAATAAAAAATTACCATATATGGAATTATAAGGAAAGATAAAATTGATCGTGTATAAAAACAAATGAAATAGAGTAATGTATGTATGTATTTTAGTTGTGTATGTGTCTCTCTTTTAATTTACAATACTACTGTAGAAAATCTAAAGTCTTGTGATAAATTATTTATCAACAACTTTTAGTTATACCTTTATCTTTTACAAGACAAAATTTAGATGTTGTGTTTTCGGCTTTTTTATTCAAACAAATACACTCATTTGAAACATCTTCTGCACATATTTAAATTTTATTGAAGGACTTGATGGCAAGATGTAAGAACCTTTCTTTAACTTGGTTCAATTTAAGTTAACATGTCATTGATACTAATGTTAGGCGGCCAAGGACGAATGATACACTTAGATTGGCCTATCAGAATGAAGATATGTGTAGGAATAGCAAGAGGATTAGCTTATCTTCATGAAGAATCTAGGTTGAAAATTGTGCATAGGGATATTAAGGCAACAAATGTTTTACTCGATAAGGATTTAAATGCCAAAATCTCAGACTTTGGCTTAGCCAAACTTGATGAAGATGAGAATACACATATTAGCACAAGGATAGCAGGAACAATGTAAGTACTCTTCTATATCTTATCAATTCTCGAATTTGGTATAGTATTAATAGGTTTTTTTCTTCTTAGACTTGGTTTACACATTCTTATCTTGTGACTTAACTGCTAACATTATATATTCTTTTATTAGTGGTTACATGGCACCTGAATATGCAATGCGAGGATACTTGACTGATAAAGCAGATATTTATAGTTTTGGTGTTGTTGCTTTAGAAATTGTAAGTGGAAAAAGCAATACGAGTTATAGATCAAAAGAGGAGTTTGTTTATCTTCTTGATTGGGTTAGTTGCACATCTTACACCTAGCATCATTGATATTTAATATATATTCTTCATAAACTAATAGTTTGATTGAATTTGTAACAAATACATACTTTGGTGTAATTGAAGGCCTATGTTCTTCAAGAGCAAGGAAACCTCCTTGAGTTGGTGGATCCAAGTCTTGGTTCAAACTACTCCGCAGAAGAAGCAATGAGAATGTTGGAGGTGGCACTCCTATGCACTAACCCATCTCCAACTCTGAGACCATCCATGTCCTCTGTTGTTTGCATGCTTGAAGGAAAAATGCCGATCCAAGTGCCGGTAATCAAGGGTCGGGAGAGTGACCTACAGGTTATGAGATTCAAGGCCTTTGAGACACAATCCTCTCAAGATAGCCATAGCCAAACTTTTAGTTGTTCTACAAAATCACACCAAAGTGTGGACCAAATAGTTGAAGCAACGGATGGTCCATCATCACATGGAAACCATAACAAAACCTTAGCTTCTTCTTCATTCCCGCAAGAAAGTGTGGAGTAAAGATTTTAGGCAATGGATGGCTCATTGGTTTTACGTACTCCTCTGTTTCTCTTCCATGTAATAAAGATTTCTCTTCATCTGCTAGTAGACTTCTTATGGAAAGTTTGCATGAAACTACAATCTTTCATAAAGGAGTAGATACTATTTCAAGTTGGGAGTGATAACAATACACATGCAAAGTCAAAGAGAAATAACATGAAGTGTGGAGAAGATTTAACATACATGTGCTAATTGGTTCCTTTATTTTTGCAATTTAAATGTATTGCGAGTAAGTAACTCAACACATCCTTTTTTATATATAAATATGTATAAAAATCATTTTTTTAATTAATAGGATTTCCTTTCGTGAAATGCTAATTAATTAGTTGGTGGTGGTGAGATTCCAGATTAGTAAGATTATTTGCTAATATGTGTCAGTGTGTTTCTAAGTTGTGCATGGATCACACTGTCCTTCTCTCTTCCCCTTGTATTTCCTTTGTCTGTCATATGAAGAGAGTTGTGTGATTGGAGTGGAGTTACAAGTCACTCGTTGAGCCATTTAGATCAAATGACTGAATTGAAAGCTCCCATATCAAAATCTGCAACTTTGAAAGTTATCTATATGAGTCCAAACCCAAGCCCATTGAAAAATAGGTATAGGCCTATTTGTCCTTTTCGGATGGCCCAAGTTCTCAATGATATAAAAGCCCACCCATGTATGTATTGATTTCTCAAAGAATAAAGTCAATCAACATTGTTAGTAATTATCAATCGGAGTTGGGTTTAAACTCCTGTAATAGTATTATTCTGTCACAGTATTATTCTCTCACAATATGATAAATTAAAATTTGAATTCTCACTAAGAGAAGTATTTGCATTTAGTACTAGGCATGACCAATAGGATAGTCTATAATTGGAGAATACCTATACCTATAAAAAAAACTTGTTTCTTCCATAGGCAATAATGAACAATATTTATTAGATAAAGCTTTTATTACAAAGAGAAGCAAATTGCTAAAGAGTTGTGGCTAATGAAGAAGAAAACCGAATGGTAGAAGTTGGTTTCAACAAAGCAAAATTGAAAATCCCATCTCCCTCTGTTGTAGATCAAATGCTCAACTTATATCAGAAGATGAAGGTTTCTTTAATTTCTTCCTAAACGGATTTAAATGGTGTGTGTTTTTTTCAAAAAAAAATCTTGCCAACAAGATTCCAAAGGTTGGAAACTACAATGATTTAGTTTTATTCATTTCTTTGTTACTGCATTACGGTGAATGATTTCTTTGTTTTTTTTAAAAAAACTGATTTTAATTTGGTTCAAGCAGTGAAATTTTTAAAACTAATATCATCAAAAATAGAGAACTTGAATTGGAATGTGACCCCACGTTCCTGTATTGATGGAGGCTTAAAAATAAGGCCATTAATGAAAAGAGGGACATCATAAGGAATGTAACATGTAATTGCAGTTTCCCATGTGGAAAAGTTCGCCACCTTACAAATATGCAAGTACAACGTAACTCTTTTTAATTTGGGTCCAAATCAAGCTCCAATTTGAATTAAGTTGTGTTTAATTATATAGGTCCAAATAAAGTCAAAACATTTTTTTCCTCATTATTATTTTTTTCTCTTTATTTATTTTAAAAAATAAGGTCTTGCCTAGCAATAGAATTAATATTCAAACACATATTAGTGTTATGTATATTGTTTTGTGTTGGCAAAATAAAACATATATAGTTTTGTGATATTTTTTTTAATGACAGCTATATGAGTGGTCTTAGTTTTTACCAAGTGAATTTGGGAACCTAACCCATCTGCAACAACTATAAGCAATGAATTTTTTTAGTTCTATTATTGGTTTATACAAGTACATATATATGATAGCCTTGATGTGAATATATGTATATCCCTCGTTGAAATGTGGGAATTTATACAAGGAATAGAGAGTAGGAGAAGTTCCACATAAATTAGAGGGCAAAAACACTTAGAATCAAGCTTACTTACCTTGATTTTTGCTTCTTGAACCTTAGCTTCTCTCTGTTATTGTTGTGTTCTTCAAGGGATACAATTCCAAAGGAAATTGGTTAGAAGGATCTCTTCGTTCTAGCCTTGGAAAATTGAAGAAGCTACGCATGTTGTTGTAAGAATATTACTTTATGTACAAATGATTTTCTTTTATCTTAGTTGCATGGTCACAATCAAATTACTCTTGTTTATTGATAACTTTTCAAATTACATTTTGGATATGTTTTCTATATGTGAGAATTTGAAATTTGTAGGGTTCTTTCTACAAATAACTTGTAACACCTTATTTTCTAAAGCCTTTAGATTAATTTAAATATATAATGGTTTCAAACCTGAGACCAAAACAATTTAAAGTCCCAATTTAAGACAGAGTTTAATTTTATATTTGTATAGAATTTTCAAAAACTTTTTAAAATAAATATGTATGGTCTAAATTTTAATTTGTAAATTCATTATCTTTATCAGTTTCAAAATCATTTATTTAAAATACAGAGCATTTTTTATCCATAGCTCGCGTCGTGATGGTTAACTTATGGGTTTCTGAATACTAATACGTTATCGAAAGTCTAGCGTACGAATTACAACTTATACAGTCTGCATCGCGAGTACTAGTACTACTATCGCTACTACTACTACTTATAAATATTTTACAGTCATCTAAAATAAAATGATAACCAAACATTCCATAATTTATTTGTCTCTTCTTCGTCCGTCTATATTACCTTCTTGCCCTTAGAGCTGAACGCCTTTTGTGACATTCTTAACAAAAATTGTAATTAATAAAATAATAATTTATTAAAATAATAATATAATATAATAATAATATAATAAAATAATATTATATTATATTATATTATATAATAATATATATATATAATATATATATAAACGTGTGGTAGGCGCCGAAATGCGCCTACCACAAACAAAGGGGGTTTGTCCCCTTTGTTTTAAAAAAAAATGATTGATGAAGGCAGGAGGTGAGAGGGTATTATAAATACCCCCTCTCATAAACACTTCACGTAAGTGAAGTGTTTTGTGGAGAGAGAAGAGAGTGAGGTTCTGATTGGAGTATTTTCGGTTCTTCGGAGATTAATAAGGTATACAAACTCTCTTCTAATCATAAAGCTTCTTTTATAAAATATGTTCTAAATAATTTTCTCTTTCATATGATAGTAATTTTATGCTAGTTAGAGAATATTTTGGGGATATGAGTTTAGGCAAGTTTTGAGTTTTATCAATATAAGACTGTAGAAAAGTAGATAATAATTAATAGTTTATTTTAATCGGTTTAGATTTATTATTTAGTGGTCATGTGATTTTATAATTAATTTATTTTATAAATAGGGTTTAAATTAATCCCTATAGGGTGTTTTTACCGATAAAAATTAGTTTAAATATTTTATTTGGATTATTGGAGGTATTATTGAGGTTTTAATCGGTTTATTTTTGTTAGATCTGAGTTATGTGAAAAATATAAATTAGGACTTAATTTTTGAATTATAATTTGATATGATTTTAATTATGTGGGTATTTGAGGAATTTTTTAATAATTATATTATATCTATATACATTATGAAAGAGAGATTTAATTATTTAGGAAGTTGGTATTGGAGATTTTGTAATTATAGGTATATTAAAGGTTATTTAAGGATTTTTTTAAGGAAATTGGAATAAATGAGGATAATAGTTGTAGAGAAAATTGGGTTGTAGGAGTTAAATTATGTAAATTAATTATTTTATTGTTATTTTTGGTTAATTGGTATCTACATTAATAATGTAGATTTTTCTTGTGATCGGTGATTGCACGGGTTTTACTATCCAAATTAAGATTAAGCTTGGAATCGAGGTAACTGAGGTTAATTTATTTTATATGCTTGTTTTGGACTGTAAGGTATTTTATAAACCTTACTTTTATCTATATTACTTGCATGTGCTATGCAAGATTATATTTATGTTTGAATATGAATTTATTTCAGTGAAGCAGTGTATTTTCTAAATTACATATATAAGTGGAAATTATTATTAAATTGTTACTGTTATGGTGGATATGTTGTTTGAGATGGAATGTTGTATAAGAATTTAGAATTCTCGTAATTGTTTTCGAAAGCTGTATTAATTTATTATTTTTATATTACGGGATATGTTGGGTTGTGTGGAAGAGATATGGTGAATTGTGTGCCCATCGGCTCTCTCAATCCTGGCCCGGATTTTGGAGCTGAGTGTTTGGGCGGACACCTCCCTATTACGGTATATCGGTGGTGGCATGGGAGGGGGCAGTATTCTTGATGTGACTAGCTAACCTTTGGTCGGGTATACTAGCACTGATAGGCTGTACCAGTCCAGAGGAGATAAGGAGGAGCAGGATGGATGAGTGGGGATGGTTTTATTTATTGATTATATCATGTTAAATGTTAAATTATGAGAATATTATTATATTATTATTATGTCAGTTAAATCTGCTTCTCTGACTTACAATCTTTTCCTGCATATTTTGTAAATTGATTTTGGTTACTGAGACTTTATGTCTCACCCTGTCATTATAAATAATTTTTCAGGCAATACCTCTAATCTGGATAGAGGCCAAGGGAAGCAACCAGAGGCATAGACGTTGAGAATCTTGTAGGCCTCTTTTGGTATTGGTGTTGTATAAATTTCTATATTGCCATTATAGGACCCACATGTTTTTAAAATGCCACATTTACTATTTGGATAATTGTGTTGGAAATCTTTTTGTGACCCATGGGTTAATTGTGATGTGATATCAGAATAATAAATTTATCTGCAGTGAGCTTGTGGGCGAGTTTGTGCCCTAAACTTCGATATGTTGTGGAAGAGTTTGTGGGCGAGTTTGTGTACTAAACTATGATATGTATTGGATTGAACTTTGATATGTAAAAAAAAATTATCACTGATTTTGTATAAATGTGGATAATTGTTGTTTGTGAGAAAGGGTCGTTACACATTTGCTGTATATTATTTGTTGAAAAATGGGTGAGATTCAAAAGAATCTCAGTAGTACACAGATCACTCATATAATATGCAAATACTAAGCATGTAAAACAAATTATCAAACAACACAACTTACAGAAATGCAGCACATAAAAGGGCCTAACCGGTCCCTTATCTCATACTCACAGCACTTGAGATTCACAATCTGGCTGCCTTGAGATTCACAATCTGGCTGCCCAGGGCCTCTGCCCCATACAAGGTATAGTCACGGGCTTTCTGCCTCAAACATACCTGGCTTAAGACGCCCCCGGGTAACTCCAGGTGTAACTTGTACTTACGGGTCTTACCGCCTGTGGACTATCTGTCCCACACATATACAAATGATATGATACACATACATGGCATCACATATGATATAAGAGATAAGGTACTACCTGACAGTCTTTCCAAATTTGGTTCCTATTCTCAGTCTCTTAGGCGTCTTGGGCAAATGTCAAATCTTATAATTTATAATTTACGGACGGACGAATTATTACTTATTCCAAAATAATTTAAGATACTTTTGTAGGTTATCATTATAGTTAATACCTTAAATCCAATAGGTATTTAATGGACTCATACCAACTCTAGTATTTAACTTGACCCTTAGAGTCCTAATTATTTCAAAAATACCCTTATTTTTATTTTTCTCACTATTACTCAATTCTATCAGAATTTTTAATAATCTTTGAAAATTCATATCTTGGCCTATAAATATCCAATTAAGGTGGTTCCAAATTCTATGTGTCACTTATGAAGTCTATTTTAATAGAAAAATACGTTTAACTACCACATATCCATGAATAATTCCCAGTTTTAAATTTTTCTCGCACTGCCAGAAAATATTTCCAGTTTCAATAGCTTAACTTCTAAAATTCATAACTAAATATCTAGAAATCTAAATGAGATGGTTCAAAATCCTATATAATAATATTTAAATATATTTTTAAGGAAAAATATTACCATTTATAAATTATAGCTACAAAATTTTCAGAATTTTGTCAATCCTCGTCTGTACCATAAAACGTTCCAGATTCATCATCTAACTTTAAAAATTCATATCTCACCATTTATAAACTCAAATGATACATATTATATATAAAATTAAAGCTTAAGATGTCTACTTTCCTTCTGAAAAATTTTATAATTTTCGGACTAGGTTTGGTTACCGAAATTTATTTTACAACAAATATGATTTCAGAGAAACTAACCGAACAGCAACTCCTCTTATTTTCTAAAAATTCTAGACTTATATATAATCATCCAAAAATTAAAACCACATGTATTCCCACATAATTTTTCGTGTAGAATTGATTGGAAACCTCAAATTTTAAAAATTCTTATTCCTTCTTCATGCACTATTTTTGCCAAAACAAAACCTCACAAGACAATAATTCATTATACTAGGTTTTTATACTTCCCAAACTACTAAAAAATAGCCTCAAATTAACTACAAAAAGTTAAGAATATGCAAATGAAACTCACCTATATTATGATATGGAATTGTATGTAGAATTTGTAATCACTTCTTCCTTCCTCTGGTAGCACCGATCACTCTTATGTATCTATCTTTCTCTATTATGTGTCTCTTGCTCTCTCTCTTTTTCACTCACTCACTCTTTTCTTTCTTTTTAGATGTTGGCTGAAGAGAATTGAGAAATATGTGAAGTGTGTGTTGTGTGTTTCGGATGATTAAGAGAGTAAGAGAGAGGGTGTTGTTTTTAGTAATTAAAAATGTGTATGTGTGCTTCATGTGTGTAGTGTGTGTGTGTTATTTAATTACATAATTGTGTGTGTGTGTGCATGGCGTGTGATGTGTGGGAAAATAGTGTTTGTGTTTTGTTTTAATATAATATATATAGGTATATTTTTATCCTATTAATTACACACACTATGTATTAATTTTTCTCTTTGTCTAATTTAAGATTTCTTATATTTCATAAGTTTCATAATTTAGCTTTCAATTCTCATGATTAATCTCTAACACTATTTAATTTTTTTTTTAAAAAATTTAACCTTTTAATAAATTTTAGGATGTTACATAACTTGTCAGACAACCATGCCCAAAAGTTTTGGCAATCTGAAAAAACTAGAAACTTTGTGAGTGGCATAATAGTCATTCCATCCGGTTCAATGTTACTTTGATTTCTTTTAGATTCTTAAATATCTCTACTTACACTTTTGTAGCTCATTATTTAGGGACCAATAGAGCAGGAAAAATACCCAATTTTATTCGGAGTTGGACCCAACTTTCTGTACTGTGAATCTAATCTACGATCTCCATCATAATTCTTTCCTTTTGAATAAGACACTTTTTTAATGGAATTTTATCCTCAAAATTAAGTAGTATATATAAAACTCAACTAGTTCCTTATCCACAAGGGACATTTTCAAGTGATTTTCTACCACATGATAATACAATTCTTCCCAATATTACATCCTATAGAAATAGGAGCATTGAACTATTTAACTGTTCAGTTCAATATAGTAGTGGTAGGAAAAAAATATGAGTTTAAGCCATTAATGGGGTGAAAATGATAAATAAAATTGAACTGAGATATTATATATACTAGAAATGGCTAATAAATAAATGAAATAATTTTAATTCTACTAATCAAATTAATCCAAAAAAAAAAAGCGAAACGGACTGAGCTTTTTGAAATATTTTCTTTATTGTTTTTTTTAAATCATCCTCTAAAAGGAACATTGCAATTAAATCCCAAACAAAACAAAATACAAGCCAAAGGTCCTTCGAAATCTCCTATTTGTAGTAAATTCTGACATTTGAATAATATATTCTAATTATAAAAAGACTAAAATAACCTCAGAGAGAAAGAATTGGAATATATTTTGAGATTATTTTAGTCTTTTCACAATAAAAAATATTATCCAAATATTCTACAGGACTTCATTATAAATTAGACATTTTAAAGAACTTTTAAATCGTATTTTGTCGAACTTAAGACTTAAGTGCAATTTTGTCCGACAGACTTTGTATGCAAGTACATATAGGGAATTCCTGCAAGTATATCTCGGTTGACGAATTTACGTGAGTCATGAGTACGCATTCCTTCAAAAATTCATCTAAATGTTGTTTAATGGCTATGAATTTTAATTTTAATTATAAGTTCTTGTTTTAAATATAAGATATAATTGATTTTTTTTAAAGATTAAAAAAGTTAAACAAATCACTAAATCATATCATATATTATATATCTTATATTATATGTCAGTTTATGAGTTAGGTAAAATAGTTTAAAACAAAAATGACAAATATAAATATTTTAAAGTAATTTAATTAGTTTTTTTTAATTTTTTTTAAAAAAATTAACTTTGTTTTATATTTAGATCCGTAATGTTGATTATAAACTTTTAAAGTTATCTGATTTGTATGGACCAACGACAATGAAATTCCCTAATCTTGAGAATTTGACATCGTTAGAAAACATGTAAGTTATGTTAACAATGAGAGGTATGTATGTTTATTGTAAATGAGATACTACTTCTAATTTTTAATATAAGATTTTGTTTATGGTATAATTTATATTACAAATAAGATTTTATATCAAGGATCCAAGATAAAACTTTAAATCAAGTTTATTGTTGTCATGCTTTTTTTTACTGTCACAATGTTGACAAATTGCTCCATCGATGATTCCATTCCAAGTTACATTGGTAGAATGAAAAACCTATCTTGGCTATAACTGTTTCATCTTCATATACTGTCAATCTAGAATCCACTGTACAATATCACCATTTTAACTTTAATTAACAACATAATTCTTAATTTAGAGATAATTACTCATACCATTGACTATGTATTACTACTACTATTGTTTTTTCATTATTCTTTGACTTTTTTTGGGTTAATACATAAAAATACATATGAACTTTTAACCAAAATGCATTCAGCACCATATTATTTTTGGAAATACAAAAATAGACATGAACATTCAAGTGAGAGTAAAAATGTCAGGATACTTAATTATAGAGTTAAAGTCCATTTTTGCCATGAAAATTGTTAGAAAATCTTAATTTTGCTTCTGAAACATCAAAAGTTGAGCAATGTTATCCAAATTGTTAGTCATAGTTAATTTTGACTTTTAGTTTGACCCATATTGTACATTCAGCATGACCACCTCATCGTCTCGCCACCTCATCATCCAAATTATCCCTCTCTCCTCCTCCTTGGATCAAACCATCGTCTTCTTCTTCATCAACAAATTGCCTGGACCCATTTTTTTCCCCTTTCAACTTGCCTTCCACCAGTAGAAAGAGAAGGGAGTTCATCAAAGAGATCAGCAGTGGATATTCTTCCCCAAACCCAGGAAACTGAAGCCCATTCCTCAAGCCCAGGAAACTGGAGCCCATCAAATCAAGAAGTTGATATATATTTCTTGCGCATTTCCTTCCAGAAAATCAAAGCAGAATTTTGGGGTTTCAACGATAAAATCCATTGATAAATTATTTTCCAACAACTTTGAATTATATCTTTTCCTTTTAAAATACAAAATTTAGATGCTGTATTTTCTACTATTTTTAATTAAAGATGTTAGAAATTTTCTTTTATGTGGTTCTTTTTAAATTAAGATCTCATTGATATTAATGTTAGGTGACCAAGGACAAAAGATACACCTAGACTGGCCAGTCTGGCCTACAAGAATGAAGATATGCATAGGGATAGTAAGAGGATTAGTTTAATAGTTTTACTCTGAATTCACATTACCTGCTCATTCAAATGCTCATCCTCAAATAAAAGCAATTCTTTTTTTTTAAAAAAAAAAAACTCCATACACTAAAAATTAATTTGCTTAAGATACTAGGTGTTAATCAAATATTTCAGATATTGGATACTACTAAAAAAATATTTCAGGATACTGGTAAAAATTATTTCTAAATGCAAGACTATAAATTAATTAATTTGAAATACGGGGGTGACAAAAATATTTCAGAGTATAGTATATAATTTAATTTAAATAAATAAGAATATATAAAAATAAAAAAAAAATAAAACAAGGTTTCCACCCTAAAATTGGGGGATGAGCACGTCATGAACACCCTTTTACTCCTCTTTTTTCTCTTCCATGGAATAAAGATTTCTCTTCCATGGAATAAAGATTTCTCTTCATCTCCCAGTAAGTTTCTTATGGGAAGTTTGCATTAAACTGCAATCTTTCATTAAAAAGTAGATATTATTTCAAGTTCAGAGTGATAAGAATACACATGCAAAGTCAAAGAAAAATAACAAAGTGTGAAGAACAATTTACGTGTACTAATTAGTTCCTCTATTTTGCAGTTTGATGTGTAATTAACTCAAGGCATCCTTGTTTTAATTTATATAAATCTTGTTTTACTTGGATTTCCTAATGCAAAAAGCTCACTAATTCATATTGTTGCTTAGTTTTCTCGTATTGTCTCTTTTACTATTTTTTTATTTCATACAATATACCTTTTATTATTTCGACATTCATAAATTGAGTCTGGCCCATTGGGCCTCGGTTACCTTAATAGTTGGTGCGATCATCGGATTTTTATATATGACCGGTATAACACAACTTGGGCCTTTAATTTTTTTAAAAATAAAAACATTTTTTTATATGGCTATCAATATCAATTTTGAATACTATCGCGTTAATCTGAGAATAATCCTTCTAAAAAGATTTTATGTATTTACATACAAACTCGAACTTAATACCTCTTACTTAGGCGTCATAACTCCTTGCATGAGGACCAAGTTGATAAAACAGACGGCCAATTATAAGTTTTCCAAATGATTAGAAAAAAGATATTGACCTTCCAATATTAAAATTTTTGTCAATTGTTCTCTAACTCGGGAACATCAATTTTTTTTTTTGAGGAAAAAATTCCGAAAAAGATACTAAAAAAAAGTATGATACTATTATTTTATAATATATCTTATCTTATCTTATCTTATCTTATATAGCGTCCCTTAATCACAGCAAAAAAGATATAATTTTAATATATAATCAGATCAAATCCACATTTCTAAGATTCATGCTTGATACTCAAAAATATTATACGAGTATTATGATTTCAGAAAGGCGCATTATATATGTTATTATTTTGAAAAATTTTCATGATATTAAAAATTTATATGTCTAACTACGCCACGCACACAATGACGCGTTGGAGGTGAAGAGAAAAGATAGGGTGGGACCGTGGGAGGGAGGGAACCAGAAAGTCACGTGATAGTGGCTGCGAGGAAACAGGCCACAACATCTTCGGATGCTGCTCACACAAGGAGTGCATCGGCAAGTCATTTTCACGCACGTGCGCCGAACTCAAGCACGTGCTCATTAGCACCTTTGGGCTTTGGGACGCTGCATTTTGCCACGTCCTACCCCCCGTCCTAACGGATCCCCGTTCTGTAATACACGCCTTTGACCCAGTCAATCTCTCTCTCTTACTTTTTTAATTTGTTTAATTTGTATTATTAAATAAATGAAAATTTTTATTTAAATATTCTTGCTGTTGTCAGTGGCAAGTCATGGTCAATTGGGATGCTGTGGATGGTTTTGGTACTAAAAAATATGTGTTTAATTTAATTCAGAAAGCATAAATTAAGGGGTAATCTTTTGTCCAAAACAATAAAGGTGTAACTAATTTTTAATTGCAGATTTAAGAAAACAGTTTGATTATCTATTAAAAAATAATGTATTTTTATTTTTTATCTCATAAATTAAGTCATCCTTTTATTTTTGTATTTTTTCCATATAAATTAAGTTATCCTATATAAGGATAATAAGGAATATGATGTTAGGATAATAAGGAATATGATGATGATATGCTATTTTTCAATTTTAAATTAATTTATGTAATTATTATAACCTTATTAATTGTCAAATGATCAATATAAACAATAAAATATGAAGAATTAAATTAATATAATTATTTTTTTAAAGTTTATTATTTTTTTAAAAAAATTGGGTTGCCATCCTTTTCGAGACAAAGACCACACCAGGACTAAGTGTGGAGGACAAAAATCAAAATTCCCAAATTTTGAACACCTCTAAATGATATGATAATATATCGACAAAATGTTAGTTAAGGCGGTATCATCATCATCAAGCGATATTGGGACACTCTTAATTGCAATATATATCATCATGCACAAAAAACAATATTTATATAATACAAAATCTAGGATTACAGATACTAAATGATAGTTGGGTTAATTATTATTTTTAGTCTAAACATAACTCATAATTCCATTCCAATTGACTAGGTTGAACTCAATTGATCAAATGTATGTTGAGGCAAGTTGTAAATGGTGTAAGCTTTTTCTAAATCTAGAAACGTGTGCTAACCCTATTGAGCCCTCCTATACTTATTGGTGACTATAGATGTATGCAGAGAGAATCAGATATATTTGTATTCAAATAATAACAAAGATTAAAAAAACAAGAAGAAGATTGGATTATATTTCAAATCGAAATACACTAATGGTAAAAGCTCATAAAGTACAAATTATCAAATGACTAGTTAAAGTCGTAAATGAATCTAAATACTTAATTCAGTCATTGTACTTTAGGCCTCGGCAATTTGAAGATCTGCCCAAAAAGCTTATCAATCCATAATCTAATAGTTCTAACAGAAAACCTGTCGAAAAATTTAAACCATGATATATAAGGAGTCACATAATAATATTCTTCATCTTCTTCTTTCTTTGTTGTTTTGCATCGCCAATAAACTCTCTTCCCTTTCTCATCATAAATCTCTTCCTTAACCTTCTCATATCGTGGCATTGTACTGAGAGGTAAAGTTTCATCATCCCATGGACCCAAGGTTGGCATCAAATCCTTCAATGACTCTAACTTTGGAGAAGAACTCATATTTGCATATATACTCAAACTCAAATTTGTTTCAAATCAATACTGGGTTTCAATGCACACTTATATATATGTATAGTTGTTTAAAAGATTTATATTATCTTTAATCATCATAAATCTTGATTTTTTTAAGATAAATATGTGTTTTAAGATTATGAAGGTATGATTGCGATTATAACAAAATCGAGATTGAATTTTAGTATATTTATCGATGTATGGATTTTAATTAGATTCCCTGCTTTATCTAAAATTAATCCCCTGTTAATCGATATATATTTTATTTTACTCGATTGATATAGATTATACTTCTTGTTTGTATTTTTTTTTCTGTTGAATAAAAAACCATTATAAAGACTAAAAAATTATCTTACGATTTGTTTCTATTTATTTAATTTTTGTATTTGTAATTCCGTGTGTTTGATTATAAAAATTTATATATTAGAGTTTAATAAATAATGTGAGGAGATATGTAATTGGATGATATAAAATTATGTAATAATTAATGACTAGAAGGGAGAAACTTGATGAGACCAAAACATAATTATGAAATGATTTTACATTACATGTATATTTTATCGTTTCAGGTGTGCTTTGTTTTTTTTTTTTTTTGGGACCATGTAGGTGTGCTTTGTTGAAGCAAAGAAATCCTATTTATTTAATTTTTGTAATCATAAAAATTATCCAAATTTTAAAAATATAATCAAAGAAATTTAAAATTGTATAAGATTGTAACTATTTTGAAACAATTTGAATCCAATAAAATGTATCTAAAATCTTAAAGTTACACTCTTAGATAAAAAAATAATTTATTTACTTTGAGTAATGATATAAATAAACTTAGCAAATATTATGTCATAACAACAAATATCAAAAGAAGATACGCTGATGAGAAAAGCTATAATTTGAGGTAATTTTAAATCATAAAATCATCCATCATCCAGTTCACTAACACTAATAAAATAAGAGTTAGAGATATGATATATAGGTCAAATCTTGAGGATATCCTTCAAGTATTCAACAACATATTTTGCGTAATTTTAAATAATAAAATCATCCATCATCCAGTTCAATAACATTAATAAAATAAGAGCTAGAGATATGATATATAGGTCAAATCTTGAGGATATACTTTAAGAATTCAACAACATATTTCGCGTAAAAGATATGAGGAAAATTTTAAGAAAATATAACGTAAATTTTAAAATTCTAAATCAGTGATTTGATAAAAATTTAAGTTATCAATTACATTATTCTTATTGTCAATAAAACTAATTTAGAATTTTAAAGTTTAAGTGGTATTTTTTTAGGATTTTTCCAAAAACATATATCCTTAAAAAAATTTAAATTTTTTTTTACATTATATTAAATTTAAAATAAATCACACCACATTGTTTATAAAATTTATGGTATTTTTAGTATATCGTATTAATTGATATATTAAATATTAAAATTGAATATTAAGAAGTCATGTATATTATAAAGGGTTAAAGTGTAAAACTACTCATGTACTTTTCTTATATATGCGTCTAGCCGAATACATCATTCTTATGTGTAAAAAAGCTCATGAACATCTCTAAATAAGGTAAAAATGCTAGATTCGTTAACCAAGTCAAACATCAGTTAACTCATGATTTTGTAGGCCCCACACTAATTATTTTTACGGTTAAAATGAAAAATACACATATACTTTTTCTAAATGTGCATCTAGCACTTTATACATCTCTTGAGTGCAAAAATACACACCGACTTCTTCTGCAAAAATAACATACATGCATATTAACACTAATTGATCCATTTTCCCAATCACTCGGAAGTTGATACCAACTGCAAACCGTATTTTGATTATAGAGCCTAGTGATCTAGATGGCGCACTACAGTGTTGGCTTAAATAATAGAAATTTCAATCACCACTTATGCGATCCTTGGTCTCTAATATTATCAACTTATTTGCAAGAACATAGAAGTCTCCTTTTTTTACCAACAAAATCATATCATATGAGTTTGATTTAACAATAATCTTATGGCAACCAAAACAATAATTTAGTGGCATTATATGGGAGAGTGAGAGAAAGGCCAAAGTGAGAGGAGAGAGAATTAACATAGATGAGAAAACATAGAAGAATGAGAGATTGACATGTGGATAAGTGCTGATGTGTATTTTTTATCCAAAAAATATATATAATACTAGATATATATTTGATAAAAATACATAGACATTTTTATTCTTTATTAAAATGACACCTATATAACAAAATGGGGCCCAACACTAAAAAATAATCGTCGTATGCACATATGATGAAAATATATAGGTGCCCTTAACCCTATTATAAACTCGTTAGTGAATGGTTATTGGGCTTTTGACCAAAAAAAAAATCGTTATTGGGCTCACTGTCTCTGAAGATGCCTGTCTGATTTAGGCCAGTGCTGTTTTCCAGGTGAAGTGCCGAAATTACCCCTGCGTTCACGGACTAGGAACATTCAAAAGTTTGAAGGTCAAACGAGCGTGCTTTGTAAATAGAAAATGACTCTGGCTTTTTTCGTCTCAGTCGCATTCTTTCAGGCTTTAGGTCTCTATCACCATTTCACTATCATATCACTTGCAATCCTCGTTTTGTGACCAATCCAATCCTATTCGTTTCATTTTTTAGCAAATGTATGGGTTTATTCCCCTCAATCATTTACCTCTTATTTAGTTGGGAATAACAAAAAATAATTTCAAACTTTTAAAAATAATTATATTGAACTGATAAACTATTACTACTAAATACTTGATACAACTACAACTCGTAAGATGTTGTATTACCTTAACTAGAGATCTTAAGTTTTTCGCCCTGTATGTGAATAAATCAGTGTTAAATACCTAATGGTAAAACTTTATTGCCTTTATAGTCCCGACTTAATATAGATTAGTCTAAACCTTTGATAAATTTTCTGAGTTAAAAAAATGTAGGTTCAAGATATTGGATGTTCCGAAAAATAAAAAGAGCTAAACTATTTACTTTAGAAATGGGAACCACTTATGCCACCTTAAGTTGTTTTTTAAAATGTTTTTTTTAATGTTGTTGAATTTCTATTTAAATCTTAATGATGATATAATTTAAACTCCCTCTATTTTCTTGTTATAAGAAACAAGGACTTAGTGTCCCAATATCAACAAAGGCAGGTTAGGACTTAGGAGGGAAGTTTGGTGGGTGATTGAGATTGACAAATCATCGTGCAAGTGAAAAAAAAGGGAGCAATAAATACTTCACATAAAAGTAAATAAGGAATACAATTACACTCTCGTTTATTTCTTACGAGTATATAAAAAAGAACAGAGCGAGTATTAAAACTATGTTCATATATTTAATAAAAGTAACATTAAAAAAATATAATTATGAACTATTGTTTTCATGGAAGTTGTGATAGATTGGGAGGCTCATCAAAATTGGGATAAGTTTTTTTACCATCCAAAATAAGGCCTAGCATATATATAGCATGTAAACTCAACAACTCAAGATTAAACACAGTTAAATCTTGCGCCGTGTTGTTTTCTTTGGGTTTTTCTTTTTAAAAAAACCAAGTTTAGGTGATTTACTTCAGGCTTATTAAAATTAGGATATGCCTACTAACTCACAAAAGGATTTATATAGGTCACTCACTAACAAAATCTTTATCTAAATAAAGTATTAGAATTCATGATTTTATAAATTATGAGTTAAGTTCTCAACAACTGAAATAATTTTTATTGACTGTATTAATTGGTTTCGAGTGACATCACCCTCAAGTTTAGAAATCTGTTGGATCTGGTCAAAATAATATTAAAATAACTGTCTCAAAAAATATATTTTTGTATTCAGTTAAGGATGAAGAGTTTGAGTTACTAGTCAAATCTATCTAATGCATCCATGCGCAGCCGGCTGCCCTCATCCTGGGAGTAGTTATAATGGTTCTTGTTATTTATAAATGCCTTCTCCATAAATACAAGAGAAAATTACACAAAAAATTTATAACAAAATTTATTGCCTAAAAACATAACATGAAATTATTTATTGCTTAAAGAAATCTAAACTTCGTTTAAGGATCGAAATATAACATAATTTTAGTTGATACAACTCTTTCAGTGATGTGTTTAATATTTTTTATTATTTTAATATTATTATCCGTTATTTAGTTTAGAGTTTATGACTCAATACGCCTCTTAATACATATATCTTAACCGAGATTCCAATTATCTAACTAAGTCTTACACTAATAGACTAAACTATACATAAAATAAAGATATTTCGCAACTAGTTGAAAATATATATGGTACACAGATGAAGAATAATTGTACTCGCTGGAAAACATGAACCTTTATATATTTTGCAGTTTGCACCTGATTAAGATAATAAATTTTTTTGGTAGATTTCATTTAAACAATAAATTTTTGTAATTGGAAACGTTTCAACAAAATTTTTTGCTAAATATAATTACTTTCATGCAAATATTCAATTTATTCAAAGCTCAGATAAAGAAAATGGATTGGGGGGTCAAGTCAAAATTCGCACGTAGTCTCGTCAGTCGTACACGCTTCGAGCCACAATGTACTCACAACTCCCTCTGTCCGATTCACACACAAACGGATGCTTCAATGGCATTACCGTGAATTCAGTATCAATTATGGTCATTTTCACTTTCTGCTCGTATTAGTCCAATCCTCTGCCTCTCTGGAAAACTGGAATCCCTTCATTTTTTTCAACCTATGATGATTCGTCTGCTTTTCTCTTCACATTTCCCGGGTTTTCTCATCGATATCATTTCCTGTTTTCCGACCAGTTTCTCGGCGAACATGTTATTCCGATCTCAATCAATCGACCTCTGAATTCTAGCGGCGTAGATCTGCACCGCTTCGATTCTGCCCCCATCAAACGCTGTCATTTTTGTTCTTTACGGTGATCTACACCTCCGAATCTACTTCCCGATCTGGAGTCCCCCGATTTGAACTTTATACTTCTTCATCCGTTGCCATTTGCTCCGATTTGCAGCTCCTTCGTGTTGGAGCTGTGAATTAGTGAGCTGTGCTTCAGCTGCAGAGTCATGTCTTTTTGATGAAAATTACCGACTATAGCAGGGTTTGTGGTTTGTATTAAATTTTTCCTGGGTCAAGTTTCTCTGTGTTTTCCTTTTCCATCACTGATTCATCGATCCGGACGTGTGAAGCGTTTGTATTTTCATTTCTGATTATTTTCTGCTGATAAAAATTCTGGCAATTATACCTCCGGTTTGCACTCTTCCAGTTCGTTTGCCTATCTCATTTTCCGTCTGAGAGCTTTCTTGGTGAGCAAGATGACATCGGGTACGAGGCTACCGACCTGGAGGGAGAGGGAAAACAACAAGAGGAGGGAGAGGAGGCGAAGAGCCATTGCGGCGAAGATCTTCTCTGGTCTGAGAATGTACGGCAACTTCAAGCTCCCCAAGCACTGCGACAACAATGAAGTCTTGAAGGCTCTCTGCAACGAGGCTGGTTGGGCTGTTGAACCTGACGGTACCACATATCGCAAGGTACTTTAGTTTCATTCCTATTATCTGCTCCTGTTTTTGAAGCTTGCAGTTTTAAAATTTTTGTTTTGGTGTTTCTTTTCATTTGCTATAATCATTGGATCAAAGAAATACATTACTTCTGCCGCTCAATGTGGTCTCGTGTAGAATCCATCTTAGCATCTTAGCTCTGTTGGTTATATTAACATCGGTTTAGTTCAGTTGTTATATGAGCTAGTCTGGGCACTCCGTCGTTTCTATTAGCATGCGGGCCTTGCACAGAAATTTAGTGGTCGCCTATAGGCCAACAAAAGCTGCTCTAGTTGGATTGTAACGGCGATGCTATGTTTTCTACCTTTCATATTTTGTTAATGCTATGAGTCGGGCTAGATTCTTTTTGCTGTTTTTCCCTCTCGCCGGCGTATGATAGATCTGGTCCGGAGCTGGCTCTCGCTCTTGAGCGAGTAGGCACCAAAGATTCTCTATCTTCGTGTTCTTGGATGACTCGTAGTCCATGGACGCTGAACTCTAAAGGGCGTAGATCTCGAGGAGACGAAAATACCCGTCATATTTTGGCAAAATGACTTTCTTAAATTCTTACCTGAGCCTGGGAATTCGAGAACATGAGAGGGGTAACTTGCCGGTTCAGGTGTTTTCCTTGATATAATTAGTTGGATGCTGCGCTTGTTGCATCGTGACAGGAGCTTTTTCAGACATTGCACTGGCACTCTGATTTGGGTAGTCCCTTTTCCTCAGTTCCTGTGATCGTTTTTCTTCTTTTGTGGGGTTGCAGACTGGCAGTTTTATTTATGCAGTGCCTTTATTGATGACGATCCCAGAGTTCCCTATAGGCTATAGGGACCATACCTTGTTAGAAGTTCAAGATGTTTTAATTCTCAGATGCTTTTCATTTAGAATGAAGAGGGTTATACTGAGAGTTTACAGTCATTTTAATTTTGATGGCTAACATTTAAAACATGAGATTTTAGTTCCTCAAGTTTACTATGTTTCAAAATGTTAGTTCCTGAAATTTGAGAAAGACTTGGAGTTAGAGTTAACACCGTTAATTAAGCTTACGTGGCACTAACTCTGTTAAATATATGCTTCTGTGGATGCTTACTAGGCAAGCTGAGGTGAAAAAATAAATTCTAAATGCTTGCTCGCGACATGGACATATGGAACTTCAGGAAACCAGAAATTGAGCAGAAAAGGGGAAAATTGAAAGCCCAATGAAGCCCAAAAAAATTCTCAGCAAAATTCTCTGATTCGGAATAAAGATAAAGATGAATCCGGGCAGTAACACGAAAGATCGACCACGACTTGAAAAGGGATGAATTCAAAGCTAGATAGAAAGTCTTTAACACGTTCGTTTGGCTGTGTGGGACAAACACGTTCGTTTGGATTTAGAAAGTCTTTAGTGATAGGTGATTTCAACACTTTCTTGTTACCTATCACTTGTTCGTCTTGACAGCCAAATGACCTATCACTTGTTAGGTGATTACTAAAATGTTGAAATCACCTATCACTTATCAGAGGCTTCATTGTGTTTTAAAGTTTCCCCTTTTCTGCTCAATTTCTGGGTTGGTGAAGTTCCATATGTCTAGGTGCATTTAGAATATATTTTTCCATCTCAGCAACGTCCATGAAAGCATATTTAACGTGTTAACTCTAGCTCCAAGTCCTTATGAAACTTCAGAACTAACGTTTTGAAATCGATTAAATTTGAGGGACCAAAATGACTTATTCTAAACTTTAGAAACCAAAATCAAAATGGTTGTAAACTACAAGGAGCAAAGATTGTATTAACCCAAAAGAAAATCATTTTCCATGTTAAGATAGGGGATACTTGGTCTAAAATGACTTTTTTTTTTTTGGATGAAGGTTTAAAATGACTTTGCTCTGTTGTATATCTGTTATATATTTTAAAATCGACGGATGCTAGTTAAGGATTTTTTTTTTTTCAAATGCTACTCCACCTTTTAATATTTTTTCTAGAAATATTGGCAATTTGGCAGCATGAAAGCTACATGCATGATACTACACGTAAATAACTGTTGTAGTAATTCTGTCTAACTTGCATAATGAATTTAGTTATTGTCGTAACTATTGTTCAAGGAAGAGATGACGTTTCATTAATTGACAATCTAGGATTTTAATTTCGTCACAAAATAATTCTCATTCTAAGATGTATTTGCTTTTGTGGGAAAAGAAAATATATATAAAAAAAATACTAATGAATAAATGTAAGGATATCCTAGCATCAAATATACCTACATTTTGCTTCAACCTAAAATATAACCTATTTAATTTTTTAATAACTTTCTTAATTGGGGAACATTACGTTCAACATAAAATATGTTGAAATGGACCAAAATTTCTTTCTGATTGAAGAATCTTTTCTAGACCATTCATTGCTTTAAAACTTATTATGTCATGCTAGTAAATGATTTTTTATTCATTTTCTAAATTTCTAAATTTAACAATTAACAGTTATAAGGATATTTATACAGTTTGGTGTTCAACTGTTTGTAGAAGGTAATTACTGATTTGCCATTGTTCGAATTTATTAGCTGCTACTGCGGGTTGTTTTCCCGATATAGTCATTCATTGCTGAAGGTGTTATCTCAGTTCTGCTAATCACTGCTAATAAATATGGGCTGGTCTCCTGAAAGGTCGTGTACTTTTCACCCTTTGGATGGGAAACTAATTAAGAAATATTCACGGTCCGTGAACGGGATTATATCATCCTCAGGGGGATCAGCTCCACCATTTTGCATCTTCTCCCTTCTCTTTTTTCTTGGTCTACAATATATTAAAACATTCAAATGTGAGATCGCCGTATATCCCATTTTGTGTTCTCGAACTTTAGGATACAACACTACTTATTTTTCAAATGAGTATAGAGCTCTTATTTGTCACATCCCATCTTCTTATTCTGCCTTATTGATTTTCTTTTTAAATAAAAAATACTTTATTGGTCCTTTAAAGTTTAAACCATCAAACCTGAATAAAGAATACAAAGGAATGGTACTATTTTTTGTTGAACACCTAGAGGTTTAACTTCCTAGAGAAGTGACATTTTAGTAGCTGATATCGTTCAAATAAGGAAGGCAAGATCACTTTAAGTACCTCATCTAACTATTCTTAAAATACAGTAATTTTTTTTTTTTGGGAAGACTACGCAGTAGAATCTGTTTACCACTTTAGGCTATATGACATAAGGTTGATTTCTCTGATAAACCAGCTGTTCCCATATAGAAGCCTTCTACTGGCCTCTGTTCATTTGGAAAATTGAAGATAAGTAAATCTACAGAATACTGTCTATAATCAGTACATTAACATAGGTACATTGGTAAATCTACATATCTTTGATTCTCGTATGTTTGTATCCTTTTTCTGATTAGTCCAAATGTGCAAGTAGTATATTAGCATTTCTACATGAAAGAGTGTTTTTGGGCTATAATAGATGACCCAATGAAGGGTAATGAACACATGTCTGATGTCTTTTATGATATATCATAAGAAACAATTTCATAAAACTTTGAAAAAGAAAAGCAAATTGTTATCCACATGGAAAAATTTACTGATAAACAAGAGTGGTTACAGCAAGGGATGGAAGAACATATCTTGATTGGGGATAAAATCATGGCTGCTGAAAATGTCACTCATACATAGACAACTGCCAAGCATTTAACTTGTTTTGTGCCAAAGATCATACGATCGAGACAAATTGATTTTGTGTAAATGATTGACTATCTGATATATGTTGTGTTGTGAGTTACTACCTCCGGGCCAGTATCATTTGTGTTCTTATAAATAGGCCCGGAGCGAGTATTTGTTTTTAAAAAGTGTCGATTAGGCGTTGTTGCCAAAAAAAACCCCATGGTATCATCTCTGACGGGCTATGTAGCTTTGGAACAGTACTTCTAGACTTCAAGTAGCTACAATATGATATAATCTAGAATTTAAGGTAAAGCTGGAATAGGTGAATGGAAGGCAAGGAACGAAGTTAGGTGAGAAGTCTTACATATGTATATAATTTTTCCTGTTCATTCTACATTAGTAGTGATTTAAAGATTCAAAGCAAGTCCACTGGCGACATTATTTTATGTTTAATGATCCTTTTATGCATCATTAATAAAACCACGTTAGGAAATACACATTATAGTCTACTCATTTGGTGCATATCTATGTGGTGGCTAAAATGATGTCTTGGTTTTACAAATACCTACCGTATTTGATTTTATCATAATGCAACCCGATCTGCTACGTCTAGTTTATTCACTGAAAATGTTTTGTACATTCAGGGGTGCAAGCCTGTGGAACGCATGGACGTAGTCGGTGGTTCTGCAGTGGCCAGCCCATGCTCATCTTACCATCCGAGTCCTTGTGCTTCATACAATCCGAGCCCTGTCTCCTCTTCCTTCCCCAGCCCTCGCTCATCCTCCTATGTTGCAAATCCTAATGCTGACAACAGTTCCCTCATTCCATGGCTCAAAAATCTTTCATCAGGGTCATCATCAGCCTCATCTTCCAAGCTCCCTCATCTCTACATTCCTAGTGGCTCTATCAGTGCTCCTGTCACTCCTCCACTGAGCTCTCCTACTGCCCGAACACCCCGAACCAAAGCTGACTGGGGCGAGCAGTACACTCACCCTGGGCGAGCTAGACAACAGTACCCCTTCCTTCCCTCTTCCACTCCTCCTAGTCCTGGCCGCCAGGTCCTTAACCCAGAATGGTTTGCTGGGATTAGGGTTCCCCTAGGTGGCCCCAATTCTCCCACCTTCAGCCTGGTCGCTTCAAACCCTTTTATTTCGAAGGATGAGGTTTTAGCTGGTGGTGGTTCCCGCTTGTGGACTCCCGGGCAAAGCGGGACATGTTCTCCAGCTATAGCTGCAAGCTCTGATCACACTGCTGATATTCCAATGGCTCAAGTTGTTTCTGACGAATTTGCCTTTGGAAGTAATCCAGCTGGTTTAGTCAAGGCTTGGGAAGGAGAGAGGATCCATGAAGATATCGGATCAGATGATCTAGAGCTCACTCTTGGGAGCTCAAAGACCAGGTGCGATCATTATTTTACGAATAGAATATAAAGACCTTTATTCGTGCTGAAAGTGCTTTGTTTTTAAAGTGAAATTTGTTTTGTTGCAGGTGATGTACTACATTACTGAAATTCAAAAGTCCAATGATATGAACTTCTCACCCCATCTGTTATATTGTGTAGAAAATGATAGGGCACATACAGCTGCCCTTTGCTTAATTTTATTATTATTATTATTATTATTTTCACCTGCTGCTAGGTCTAATTTGTTGCTAAGTCATTTACATAGCTTTAGTTAGATGTGGGGTGGTTTTTCAACCCTTTTGATTCCGTATCTCTCTTGCTAAAAACAGTATTATTAAAAAATCAATATACCTGTATGGATTGGCTCGGTTTGCTTGTGAAAGAAAATTTACTTGATAATTCAACACAATTCATCTGGGCTCTTTCTTGCTGCATTCTTGTCTTCCTTTTTCCCGAGTGTGGTGGCTCATTTCATAGGCATCCATCATTGTTTGTGGATTTCTTGAGTCCAACTCTCTCTCTCTCTCTTCTCATATTTTGACTTTTTACGCCAATTGAGTATCACTCATCAGGTGAGACCTAATTTGACCTCATTTGAGTCAGTCAATGGTTGCTCTGGTGATCCCATTTTCTTCGTTGGGATTGTCCCTTCCATGCTTGGTACGTAGACAGGTTATCACTTATCAGTAAATTATTTTGCATACTGACAAGTCTTCCTGGCAATTCCTTCAAGTAACAAAATATGCCAAATTTTTGCAAAATATTACCAGGAACTTATTTGTATGCCTTCATTATCTTTTTGAGTAATTTATTACTTGATCAATTTTCTGTTAGAAATTTGTCAAAATTTTAAAATATAGTCATGTAATGACCTTTTTTTTTAAGGAAAAATATTCAAAATAATTCTTCCGTAGGATAAATTCATCTCAGTTAATCGACAAGAGTCAACTTTAATAGATGACTTAATGGAATAAAAATAAATCCGAGGTTTAGGGAACTCACTCTGTGAATGTCAAAGATTAGAGTGAAATTATGAAAATTACATATATGTATCATGAAGCAGATTGTGGTTCCGTAACTATCAAATTGGTAAAATTTTGAACTATCTACACTAAAAAGTTTTAGAAGAATAATACCTTTCTTTTTGTATGGCTATGTATGTAAAAAGAGAAACCAATCAATTATTCAAACTAAGTAAAGATATTAGAGTAATTTGAGAAACTACGAAAAAGTAAGTATGATGCAAGATGTGAGCAGAATTGGAATTCGCTTAAATGCATTTAGTAAGGAAAAACCAAAGGAAAGATATGAAAAAATGACGAGTCTTTTGTTAATTATTCTTCACGAAAGATCAACTATAGAGAGAACTGATCTATTGACTAGGAATGTTTTAAACGAGTTTTAAATAGTTGAACAAGTTCGGAGTCATAGTATTGATGCCGAAGATATTCAAAATAATGAAAGCAATGTAACATGATAATCAAGTTACTTGATTAAAAAGATGGTCTTTGTATTAAGAAATAAGTCTAAGATGGTCTATGTATTAAGATATAAGTCCAAGGAATCAACACAAAAATGATAGACACAGATTTTAAAAAAATAAAATAGAAGTAATTAGGATTGCTATTACTATTAATTCATCATATTTCATACAAAGCTAGCCCTTTTCCCCATTGGCTATGGATGGTTTCTGCTAAACTTTAGCTTCAGCTTCACCTATAGGCATTCTCACCTGCTAAATTTAAAACACTGTTATTTTCAATTCTCTTTCAAGAGCACCAATATAATTGATACTGTTTCCCCACATTCTCAATGCTCTTCCATTCATTTAATTTCTTCATTTGATACAAAAAGGAACCCATCTGCTAGATCAAACTTCAATAAAATCACAGAAACATGATTGACCTTTCAGCATAAAACCTTAATATATAAATGGTGATTCTCTGCCATTAAATGTTTGATGTTTCCTTTGCTTTAAAATTTCAAGAATTGCTATTTTATTTATAAGCACATCCCATAGAGTAACTAACACATGAAAAATTCTTTACATTAAAAAAAAAAACTAAAAAAGTCTTTGACTTTGCACTTGCATGCTAATCTATGAACTCTTCTAATATCTACTCCCTTACAAGTTTTTTCAACCCACCTTTTGAACAGATTATTATACATTGGAATCCCTAAGAAGCTTATCAGATGAAGAGAAATCTTTACTTGGAAGAGAACCAGAGGAGTCAGCCCATGGACCAATTGATTGAAGTCTTTGCTCCATGCTTTCTTGTGAGATTGTGGAAGAAACAAAGGTTTGACTATGGCTGTCTTGTGATAACATCTCAAGGGCTTTGAATCTTGCATCTTGGTCACCCGCCCGGCGCTTGATTACCGGCGCTTGGATCGGCGATTTTCCTTCAAGCATGCTAACAACAGAGGACATGGGCGGTCTGAGAGTTGGAGATGGATTAGTACATAAGAGTGCTAACTCCAACATTCTCATGGCTTCTTTCGAGGAATAGCTCGAACCAAGACTTGGATCTACTAGCTCAAGAAGGTTTCCTTGCTCTTCAAGAACGTAGGCCTTCAATTACATGAAAGTATGTAGTCATTAGAAATTGAATCAAAGCATGAATTTAGGCAGAAAAATGTGTCCTTTCTCCTTCTTGGATATGCTAGAAAGGACCAAATTGAAGAAGCCCATTGAGAATGAGGGACCATATTGAAAAAGCTTGTATCTCAGGAATCAGTACACTATTTCTCCTCATTACATTTATATCACAAAAAGATTACATTTGCATCATTACCAAAAACAATTGCATAAAATTGACAATGCATCAGTTCTTGAAAATGCTTTTTAATCATTGCCAAAAATAGATGAACACATGGAGAATTAGAAGGGCAAAAATCTTTGAACAGAGTGTAACTAACCCAGTCAAGAAGATAAACAAACTCTTCCTTTGGTCTGTAATTTGTGTTGCTTTTTCCACTAACAATCTCTAAAGCAACAACTCCAAAGCTATAAACATCTGCTTTGTCAGTCAAGTAGCCTCGCATTGCATATTCAGGAGCCATATAACCACTAAAAAGAGAACATATAATATCTTAGAATCAGTTAAAAAGAAAGAAACTTCTAATAATCTACCGAATTCGAGGATTGATGCAAGAAAAGATGAAGTTAAAATACTAACATTGTCCCTGCTATTCTTGTGCTGATATGAGTATTCTCTTCTTCATCAAGTTTGGCCAAACCAAAGTCAGAGATCTTAGCATTCAAATCCTTATCAAGCAAAACATTTGTTGCCTTGATATCCCTATGAACAATTTTCAATCTTGATTCCTCATGAAGATAAGCTAATCCTCTTGCTATACCTACACAGATTTTCATTCTTGTAGGCCAATCTAAGTGTAATTTCTGTTCTTGATGACCTAAGAATATCAATTACACAATCAGATCCTTGAATTTTTCACGAGCCAATCAAATGCATGAATCAGAAAGATCCCAAAAAAAAAACATCTTTATGTCCCTTTATGGAGCAATTAATTAACTATAAATAATCTGAACTCTTACCAAAAAGAGCGCGAGCAAGACAGTTATTCTCCAAGTACTCATATATCAATAACAACTGGTTTCCATCAATGCAGCAGCCAAAAAGCTTCACAAGATTTGGGTGTTGCAAAGCAGAAATCATTCCAATTTCATTAACAAATTCACGATTTCCTTGCTTTGATTTGGAGGAGAGCTGCTTCACAGCTATGACAGTACCATCTGGAAGTACACCCTACAATTCAACCAATTCCTTAGCCTCTATTTTTTTCTCATCATCTTTCTTAAAATACAATCAATATATCTTAAAGATATTATATGTTCATAAGTTTAATGGGTAAGTTAATATGGCTTGAGCATAAATAAAATATACCGAAAGTTACCTTGTACACTGATCCGAAACCTCCTTCACCAATCTTATTTTCTGGAGAAAAGTTATTAGTGGCAGCTTTGATTTGTCTTAAAGAGAAATAACCCGTTTTCAGATCTAGTAGTTCTGCAACAAACAAGGTTATATATATATATATAAGTAAAAGCAAAACCAAACACAAACAATAATTTTATAGTCAGATTTACCCATTTGACATACATGTCACCATTTAGATAGTTAAAAGTCTTGTTTAGTACCATATTAAACCAAATTATCAGTTGATAATGATAAGCTTTACTATTGTTACCTTTGTCTTTTTGATCTTTCCCACCTAAGAATCCCATCTTTCTAAGGACAAACAATATCAGTACGAGGAACACACACGATCCAACCACAATTCCAGCAATGGCTCCAGCAGAAAGCCCTTCTGAAGGAATTTCAAAGTCTACAACAAAGTGGAAATGTTGATTATTCATACCAAAATCAAAAAGTTCAAATTACTACATTTAAGCTAGAAATATTGAAAATTAAACAAATGACTATGAGATTTGACTCACTTGGGGTTACTGAAATAGCAGATATAAGAGGTCCATATACACCTCTATCAGGAATAGCTGTAGTTCCTTTCCCTGCCCAGTACAAATGGATCTCCAAGGTGTTGTCATTCACAACAACATTGAAATCCCTGAAAATTCCTTTACCAACACCACCAGCTTCCTCCACAATATTAAAATCACTCAAATATTTCCTACCCTGTCAAGATTTTGGCACACAAAAAGTTTCAACCTTTCATAACTCTTCTTACTAGACCTTTTTTTTTTTTTTAATCATATCAAGATTCAACATTGTGATAGATACTCACTTGAATTGAAACATCAAATATGCGCCTCCCGAGGCTGCTGAATGTTTGGTCATTAGAAAACATAATCTCAGCAAAGTAAAGCTTGACATTATAATTTCCATTAAGCAAACAGAAGCCGTGATACTTGAGGGACAACGGGGAAAGGCGAGCCGTTTGGTAGAAGCTTGGACCAGTAATGTTGAGAGAAAATGTGTTTCTTGCAATGTAATCAGCTTTCGTGTTTCCCAAGTATGTCCCTGTGCTACTATAAGCCCATCTGTCATCAACAGGGCTAAAAAATGAGATACCCTCTTGACCAAGGTCACTTTCATACTTGTTCCCCTCGTAATCCATTTCTGATCCTCCACAGTTTATGAACATTGAATGATCTGCATATAAAGTAACAACCAGATAAAAATTCACATCTTATAAGGCATCCAATTAAGCTTCAGTTCAGGATTTTCTCTTGTAAGAATATCATGTGTCTGATATTTTAGTACCATTGATGTATGAAGTTAGAACACTCACACTTGGGTTTTCCTCCACAAGGAAGGTCCTTTTTCAGGCATGTAACTCTGCAAGATGAATAATTTGTTTCAATGCATGATTCAAAAATGGTTCAGAATAATTGTAATAGAATGTACATAACCAAATCTTACTGGGTGTTTGCTGAAGATGAGAGGCTTGAAACCAGGTTTCTGTGCAACAAAAATAAGGAATCAGTATCAGAAGTTCTTGCCTAATGGCTCTGTGTTTGTGTGTGAGAGAGAGAGAGAGAGTCTTACACATCCTTCAACTGGCAAATCTTAGCAGAAGTCTTTGAAAAATTGTTGTAAGATAAATCCCTGGAAGAGAGAGTTTAGTGAAGTTACTTTTCTAGGTTTACTTTTTCATAATTCATTTTGAGCTTTAGAATGTTTATCACTAAACATATTTGAGGGGAAGAGTAATGATGAGAGTATTATCTAAGTAATAAGAGTAAAGAAAAAAAAATTAAAATAGTTTTGTACTAGCCAAAAGAAGTTGCCGATAAAGAAGAAGACAAAGGAAACATAAGAAGGTAGAGTAAAAAGAAGAAATGATGAGATTCCCTTTTAAAGTAATTAGAGTTGTTAGAAAACGTAACCAGAGTTAGGAAATTAGCTTATATAAAAGGAAATATTAAACAAATTATGAAAATCTTAGAAATAGAACAGAAAATACAACCAATTCAGATCTTCAAGTAATTTTTCTATGATTTCTTCTAATGTATATAATTTTGATAAATCTTCAATATTCATGTTCATATAACATCCTAATTGTTTCATTAAATACATATTTCTCCGAAAATTAAAAAAGTTTTGTACTAACAAGTTATATTTGTTTACTAGTACCCATCCCGGAATTTCTCCACTCAACGAATTATGAGTCAAAAACCTGCATGCATAATTAATAAAAGTCAATGACAAATAAAAACAGAGTAATTGAATCAAAAGAAATTATTTTTGCCAAGAAAAAATTTCCCATAAATTAAGTTACTTGAAGTAATGCTTACATGTAATCTAGTTTTTTCAAGTCATCTATTTCATCTGGGATTCCATCAGTCAACTTGTTGAAGCTCAAATCTCTGCAGTCCATTTTAAATAAAAATATATAACCTTATAAAAAAAACTTTTAATATCATTACAACTATGACTATTATATATATGATCAATAAAAATTACTATAATTTCTTACTGTTATATTTATATATTCCAAGGAGAATCTAGATTGGTAAAATTAATTTGAGTATGAAGCAACTTACAGAGTAACTAACTCTTCCATTTGACCAATGTAATTTGGAATGGAACCAGTAATTGAGCAATTTCTCAGCACCCTAAGTAATACAAAGTAGAAAAACAATAAGCTTCATTAAAAATAGCTAAAAGTGCATAAAGCAGATTTTGATGACATAACAGCAGAGAAAGTTTCACAACTCACAATTGTTTCAAGGATTTCAAATTCTTTAGATCAGGAAATCTCGTTGTTGTTTTCCCATTCAAATCAGATATTCTCCTGAATTAGAAAAAAAAATTCATCAGTAACAAGAAAGTAGTGTTCTTATCATATGTTGTAGATGAAATTCCAAAGCCATTGAACAGTATGCAAATTGCAGAAGAAAAAGTAACTCACAACTGAGTCAAATTCGTTAACAAAGCTATGGTTGGGGGAATTGGACCTTCCATGGATGTTCCCTGCAAATCCCTAACAGGAAAAAGTAGATGGAAAGGTTAATATGTTATATAGAATCACATATAACAGGCCGTAATGTTCACAACTTGTGAACATTGAGATTTTTCTAAATGTACTATCTCCGGTCGTTAATATAAAGATATTTAACTGATTTGGGTAGATTTAGAAAATTAGTTAAATTAGTTATTTATAACAAATATAAGTTAATTCATCTAAAGTACCCTTTTTTATCATGACTACTCTTAGACAGAAACCCGTTAATCTGTACAATCAATAAGGAATCAATAGGGGTATTTTTGAGAAAGAATTATAAATTTGAGGGGACAAAGTGAATTGATGTCTTATATTTAGGATCAAATCTAACCCCTGACTACATCTTATATTAAGGATCAGAGGGAGGTAGTATTAGATGCTCTAAAGTTGGCCAAAATAGTACCTTGTTGAACAAGAAAATAATCATAAATGAGTAAGAGCAAAAAAAGACTCACAATCTATCAAGATTGGTCCAGTTTCCAATAAAACTGGGTAATTTTCCTGACATGGTGTTTCCATCTAACCTACTGCAAAATATATATATATATATATAAAACAAGAGATTTCAGAATTTAAAGATCAAAACAAGATAGAGCTGAAAGAAAGGAATGGTTAAATGATATCATTTCATATCGTATATAGCACTCACAAATCTTCTAGTTTCTTTAGATTGCCAAAACTTTCAGGTACCGTCCCTGAGAAATTATTTGAAGAAAGAAGCCTGCAAATTCATAAACATAGAACACAAGAAAAAGTAACATGAAACCTATTTGTAACACATTAATCAATTACAAGGAAGAAATTTAATTACCATAAAGTCCCAATAACAATAACAAGTGAGCAGTATAAACAAATTATTTTATACGCTAAAACTTATTATTGAATCCCCTAAGTTATTATCAGATTTTTGGATGAGTAAATCTCTTCCTTAAAACTTTATAGTAATACGATGCAAGGAAGATGAAAGAAAATCACGTGTGCACAACAAAATGTTCTTACAATCTGCGTAAGTGCTTCAATTTTCCGAGACTAGAAGGAAGAGTTCCTTCTAAATGATTATCTTCCAACACTCTGCAGAAAAAAGCAAAACCTTAAACCCATTTCTATACACAGCAATAAGTTTTAGAAACTCAAAATTGATTGAATTAATTAATTACACTTACAGCTCCTCCAAAGTTGAAATATTGCTGATTTCCTTTGGAATTGGACCACTAAGTCGATTAGCCAGAAGGGATCTGAAGCGTAAAAATTTAAGAAGAAATGAATGTATAATAATAATAATGAATTTATCAAGTAGTGTGCTTTGATATATATTCATAAGTTTTGATCACTTACATTACAACAAGAGGAAGTTTAGCAAAGCTCTTTGGGATTGAGCCATTCAGATAGTTGCGAGTCAAATCACTGTTCCAAACTCAAAAATTTTAGTTCATATCATAGATTCACAATCAAACTCTCAAGCTTTACACACATATAAAGCAATAGTAGAAGTAAAAAAAATAACAACAACAATAATAAGAATAATCATCACTTACAGCAATTGTAGTTGGGAAAGATCACCAAATTCACTGGGTATAACTCCAGATAGATTGAGACCCTTTAGCTCGCTGTCATTAAAATATAATATATATATATATATATATCAATAAAATAATCTCAGAAATCTAAACCTTTTTAGGCACTGAATCCAGTTTTAGCACCAAAATCTGTACAAACTATGTTCATTTGAACACAACTAAACGTCATTATTAATTATAGTCATATTTTCCCATGGCCAATATTGGTTGTAAAATAAAGAGAGGAAAAAAGAATAATAATTTAAAAAAATAATTGAACTGGATATAAATCTCCTATTACTATCTTGACTTCAAAAAATATGAATTATATGGATATATTCTCGTGCATATATATGCACTTATTGCATGGCTACCTTGTGTTCACAGTACACAAATCTATTACCAAGTCTCTGAAATTTGAGATTATTATGGGAACCTCTTTTTTGTCCTCCATAAAAAAAATTTTTTTTATTAGTACAGGATACTCCCAAATTTTAATTGGCACAAAATATATATGTTTGTGTGTGTGTGTGTGTATATGTTTGTGTGTATATATACTTACATATGGGTAACATGGCAAACTTTTCCACTGGAGAAAGTGCAATTACAGGTAACATTCTTAATGATGTCGTCTCCTACAAAACTCTGATTTTTGAAGCCTCCATCCATACAAGAATTAGTGCTCACCTTCCAATTCAAATCCTTCATCTTGGATGATATTGCTTTTAGAGCTCTCACTGCCAAAAAAAAAAAATCATTTTTTTAATAATTATATCGACCATTAACCAAGGGGGAACCTAATTAATTATCTGTATTTTTATTTTCTAAACATCAATAAAATTTAGGAAAAATTACTCACAAGTCTCAAGTAAAAAAAAATAAATACATATAGGTCCTCAAATTTCATTTAACACTGATAAATCTTAAATGATTTAATATTTACAAATTTGACTCATAAATGACACAACTCAACTTGTAAATATGAAAGTATGATTGTAAAGATAAATTTTTAGGATCTATTAGTGTTAAATGAAATTTGTGAAACCTATTTATATTTAATTTTTTTACCTTGAGACTTGTGAATAATTTTTTCCTTAGTCATGAAGCAATGTCAAAGTGTATCACGTGGGACAGATTGGGATTAACCCACTGTTTAGCTTTTAATCAAAAATTTAATCACACGCTCATACTTCCACATGAGGTAATCGAGCTTCACGTTTTTACTTCGAGCATGTTTAAAGACTTGTTTATTAAAATATATAGATTATTGTTTTTTACAAAAAATTTAACTGAAAATTAATTATCAAACAGGTTTTTTTTTGTTTTAAAAAATAAAAAACTGCTTCGGAAATAGGAAATTAAGCAAGACCTAGCATTCTTGCCAACTTTTCATTGTCAAGATTTCATATCATAATATCGTTGACTAAGTCAAATCTAGTATAGACATAAAGAAAACATAAAAAATTATGAACTAAAATAAAAATACTTATGCTACTTTAAATTTTATTTTATGTATAAAATATTTTTTCCTCTCCCTAATACAATGGACTTGAGCATCTCGTAAATGTAAGCACTGTAGTAATTTAAATCCACTAACTCAACACCGAATTAGAATCTTTTAAGTTTTTATACAAAAAAAAAAAAAGAATCCTAGAAAAAAGATTGAAAAAGAAATTTAAAATTACAAAATTTCAATACTAGATTTAGAAAATACTAGACAAAAAAAGTATGATTGATAAGGGAATGATAAAACTTGATAAACAATTCACAATTCATTTTTTAAAAATACTCCATCTGGTCCTATTTATAAGCAACTTTCTCTTTCATGTGGCTGATCCCTTTTATAAGCAATTTTCATTGTGTCTGAAAATGTTAGCTCTTTTTTCTTATTTTACCCTTATTAAATATATATTATTTATAATTAATTATCACACACATCAAGAGTTATATTTAAGAGAGAGAAAGAGAGAAAAATAACTCACTAAGTGAATGAAGTCAATAAAGTATTGAAAAAATATATTTTATTATCTCTTATACTTTCTATACATCATCTCTCTATTTTCATAAATAGGGGTATATATAAAAAAAATGGTATTTTTGACACACTTATTGCTTTTAACTATCAGTTCGTTTTACACCATAAAAAAAAAGTTACTTATAAATAGAATCAGAAAGAATACTAGATTTAGAATTTTATAATTTCAAAATTATTTTTTCTATCTTTTTCTCAAGAAATTTGACCTTTTATTTTTAAAGAAAGAAGCCATCAATATCTTTAAGACCAACCGTCCTATAATATATATTAATTGATCTCAGCAAGTCGTATTTGGTTGGCGTTATCGATCTGTTTTTTTGTGTATATATATCAGTTGTGAGCATACAAATTTAAAACCGTGATGTGAATAAATAGTAATCTATAAATTAAACTAGGCCCCTACTTACTAACGTCCAAATATTGCTGGTAAAAAAAATAAAATAATGTCCAAACATGAAGGCAGAGAAATCACATGTTATGTTAAAGCAAGGTCACATCGATCATATAAATGAACCAATAGATGGAAGCATATAAAAATCAAATAAGAATTAAAAATGAATAAATAAATTATTATGCCAACTGATACTAATGTTTAATTTTAGGAGCATGAGTCCAATTAAAAGTCAAACAAGTTGTATAGAGATAAAGCAAAAATGGAAAAATCCTCATAAGCCACATGGCTCACTGAATTCCTTAATTAATTAAGTACCCCACACATATGTCTGTCTATATTAATTGCTAACCCAAATTGTTTAGGTCAACTTGTGTCCTTCCTTGTCCCCATTCTTGTTTTACATCATGATGCTCCTTTCTTTCACTGTATTATTACTCCCTCTAATATCCTATGTATAAGATCATAGTATAATTTTTAAATAGACATTATTCTATTTTTAAGATGTACTTAAAGGATATATATGAAATTTTAATATATTTTTTCTATTTTTGTCATTATTAATTATGCGTTACATCACTGTATTCATTGTCCTTCACACACTTGTTTATCTTATTTATTCTCTCTCATTCACACCTTGAATAAGAGTATTAAACAAAATATTTTTTTTCTTTTCAATATTTATCGTCTTTAACATATCTTAACGAACCCTACCCTAACAAAATAATAATAATAATAATCATCTTAACCCCCATTTTAATCTACGTAGTTCGATTATTCCCATGTTAAACGACCTGAGGTATAAATTCACATAATTTTTTTTAGGAAATTCTAAAAAATACTTTTAAAATATTAAAATCCTTAATCAGATTTGTTTCATACATATATTAGGTATTGTTTATATTTAATTAGCAATTTACAACCCATTTTAATAAAAAAATCACTGGTTTGATTTTTTCAAATGTTTTGTATCGTAAAAAAAAGTATTTTCAAGTTTTGAAGGTTTTTTGTTAAAAATAATTTCCCTTTTATTGCTCCTTAGTGCTACTTATTCCTTTTATTTTGAGCTTATATCCTGGCCAACGTGGTAAATAATTATTAAATTATACAGTGTAACTATGAAATTAGAGTAAATTTATTGGGAGCAGGGGTGGGTGCTGCCCATACCCTGCTGCCCATAAAAACAATATCCCCTTCCCAATTTTTTTAAAATTTTTTATTATTAAATTCTATATAGAATGAAGGATATTTTGATAACTTATGGGATGAAAATAAAATTATTTTTAATTTTTTTATGATTTTTTAAAGATTAACACTCTTTATGAAAAAAACAATACACTTTCAAAGTATTAAATTTTTAAAAATTAAAATAATCCCGTTTTTTATCCTTAAAATATTAAAATATCTCTCATTACCTAAAATCTAGAGAGAGAAAATGTGGGGTGGAGATATTTTTTGATGGGCAGTACCCATCCCAGCCCTATTGCTTCTACGTGTGTCAGAAGATGTATTAAACCAAAGAAAAGACAGTGTAGAGATAGAGAGAGAGAGAAAAGAAGAAATGTTGTGAGGATTAAGAAATCAAAATAAAATCATGTAAAATTGAAGCAAAAAGTAAGATACTATGCTTTTATTTTACCTAAATAAATAAATAAAAGACACAGAATTCAGTGTTCTGGGCTGGCATTGCAAGATACGAGAGAATTCTTACAAGCTTTAATTTTTTTAAAAAAAAAGAAAAAGTACAAATTGTTCTGTTCAAGCTAGATGCATAACCTACCTCCATGCGAAATTTTGATAACTGTCTAATCTTAAACAGATCTTGTGACGAAAGATTATATGGTCAAAGTTATCATTCCAAAAAAAAAAAAAAACTGAATGGCTACAGTTTTCAACAAGTGGAACCTCTTTAGTTCGATTGTTGGAAGAACAGAGTTTCGAAATCTACAGAGCAGTTACTTTAGTTTTGCATTAATGCCTCTTCGTTTGAACAAGCAAACAGAGAAATTTAAGAACAAGAAAAATCCAGGAGAGGATAAAGGAAAACAAAATTCTCATAGTCTAAGAATTACAGTTACAGAGAGGAAAAGAAATTCCATGGAATTAAGAAGATTAATATAAGAAATGAAAGTACCTTCATCATCTGGTATCTGCAGAGCGTTGCATCCTCCATAATCTGTGAATACATTCAGAGCCATTAATCCCAATGCCAAAACATAGATCACTTTACAACTTGGATTCGCTAACTCCATTGTTGACTGGTTGTGAGAAGAAGAAGAAGAAGAAGAAGAAGAAGAAGAATCCAGAGAGGGAGAGAGAGAGGGGGGTGCTTTTTAAGAAATCCAAAACTGTGAGATGCGTAAAAGAAACCGAGTGAGTGAATAAAAGCTGTTTGATGAAGATCGAAGACAACTTCTTGGCTTATTTTGACCACGAGAACAATTTTGTTCAATTGTCCATTTTTAAGATTTTTTTTCATTATTTTCAGAAAAAAATAGAATGAAAGACATAAATAAAAAAATATTTATGAATAAATATTATAAAAATTATAATTATTTAGAAGGATTAAATTTAAAAATACTAAAATACTTCTAATAAAATTTTCTGCATTCCCTTATATATTTTATTTTTAAAATTAATACAAAATTCTAAGTTTTACTAAATTAAATAATATTTTTCTCAATTTTCTTTCATATCTATGAAATAAATTACACATTCTGCAATTTTTTAAAAATTATAATTTTTTAAAAATCAGAATAAATTTTAATTAAAAACATAATTATATAATTTTAATAAAACTCAAGATCTTTTATAATTTATCATATATATTAAACTAACAAAATTTATATGATTTATTTTTGTTTTAGAAGCAATTTATGTGGGTTAAGAAATTCATCTAATGTTAATAGAATTAAAAAATCTAAGTAACCTATTATATCCTGAAAATTAAAAAATGAGTTTATTTTTTATTTTTATAAAAAAACTTAATTGATATAAACGTTAATAAATTAAACTGGCCAACTTGATGATATAAATTGATGAAAAATAAAAATTAAAAAAAATATATGAGTTTAATCGTTGTTAATTAAATAATATATTGAATTTTTTTGGGCAGTTTTAATTTTAATTTTAGTTATTTTTTTAATTATGAATACAAGAGATAATACAAAAGGTTTGATTAGGGGCAATTTAGTGATTTTAAATTTATATTATGATGTTTGGTCCCTCTAAATAATTATAATTTTTATGGTCATTTATAATAAATATTATTTTCTCTAGGCCCTTTATTTTAATTTCCCCTTATTTTTATAAGATTAAGGGGCAATTTTGCCTCCGAAGTATTAAAAGAATGCAATTTTACCTTGTTGTTATCTAAATTAATTTTAACTATTAGTTAATCAAATATGTTAAGTTAATAGTCCATATATTATCCATGTTATTTCCGTTATGGAGTAAATTTGCCTCAAAAGTTCATATGTCATTTAATTTCATTTTTAAAAAAATTAGATTTAAAAATTTTATTGCAAATTTGTATCTTAATGAAAAAAATGTGGATAACATAGAAACTGTGAACTTAGCATATTTAATTAATTAATTATTAAAATTAATTGAGATAATAACAGAAGCAAAATTGCCTGCTTTTGACACTTCTAAGATAAAATGTCCTCAAAAAATTTTCAAAACAAAATTACTTGCTAAAAAAAACTTCTAAAACAAAATTTCCTTTACCCCATTTTTATATTAACTTCCACGTTATGTTGACCACAATACCATGAATATTTTGCATAAAAGTTCCCAATTCCGTAAAAATATTTGCAACAACCAACGTTGGTCTAGTGAAATGAGCTATAAATGTTTTAAATATGAGACCTGAGTTAGGGTTTTTGGGAAAGCTATATATATATTCCTATTTGAAATTTGATCACATGGAATACTCTCCTTATTTTGTTTATAATTTATTATGAACATATTTCATTGTAATTAAGAAAAATTTTAAATCTTATTATTATTATTTTTTTAAAATTTAACAACTTTTTGAATTTATCCTGATTTATAATATACTATATAAATGAAGAGTAAAATTATATATTTATATAAATAATTTAATATGATGTGAATTATAAATAGAATAAAAAAATATTCTCTTCCTATCTTATAAATAGAAGCAGGGGAGTATGAATTAGTGAAGTGTAATGTTGTGACTTTGAATGTTAAATAATTTGCTAAGAAATTTGCAAGGGAATTTTGCGACAACTATTTTATGATACCAATATTATTTCCTGAAGAAAGCTTTATTGCAAAAATTGCGCATCATTCTGTGTGTAAAAAAATTCATCACGAACCATAAGAGTATAAGACTTAATCTGAATCATATACATTGATTACATATTTATTTTTAGTTGTAACATTTTTTTTTATGAAAGTAACTAATCTGAAAATAGAAGATTGCGTCCCTAAATGATTTCTCAGCATTTGCGGCCTTAGAAAAGGAGGAAAAAAAAACTCAAGATAATAACATGATCCTTCCTCATCCATAGCCATGACATCAAATTCAGTTTGTTCATCTATATTCAAAATATAGTTCCATTTGTAGCTGAATTATTTTAATATTTTTTTATTAAACAAAATTAAACATGAGATGATGATATCTCAAATCAAGATCAATTGTTAAACGTTACTTCCTCCGGTCCTATTTATAAGTAACTTTTTTTTAATTGCTTAAAATGAACTGATAGTTAAAATAATAAGTGTGTCAAAAATGACATGTTTTTTTTCATATATACCCCTATTTATAAAAACAGAGAGAGAATGTATAGAAAGTATGAGAGATAGTAAAAATATATTTTTTTTAATATTTTGTTGACTTCATTCATCTAATGATTTTTCTTTCTTTCTTTCTCTCTCTTGAATATAATTATTGATGTGTATGATAATCAATTATAAATAATATGTATTTAATAATAATAAAATAAGAAAAAAACTTATATTTTTAGATACAAAATAAAAATTATTTATAAAAAAAACCAACCATATAAAAAATTACTTATAAATAAAATCAAACGATAAATTCACACTAATCTTTGCATTGTTATAGACTTGTATCTAGCATTAATTAATTGAAGACAAATCACAAGAATCAAAATATGTCAGGGTTTTAATAATGACGTATTGTCCTTGTATTGTAAATTAATTAAAAATAATTGGGGATCAGGGAGGAGCCGCTGCGGCGCTGCTTCTTAAGAAATAGTAGTAAGTATTAATAACGCGGAAGAATCATCCACTAGTGATCAGTCAGCACAGCACAGGGGAGTGGTTGGGGAATTAATGTCAAACAATTAATTCTCATTTCTATACTCCTATCTACCCAATAATAATCCAATTATATATTGATGGCAAAAAAATAGTCCAATTGTAAATCATGCTATTTATTTTTTATACTTTGACCTTTTTAGTCATATTTTTCAGAAAAAGCAAAAAATCTATGAATTGGGTCGCACGGCGTTTGACATGTTAAACATGGGCGAAAGGGTGAAGCATCTTTGATTTTAAGGGAAGCACCATGTGCAATTTTAGATCATATTTACCTCAGGAGAAAACTTATATATATGTACCTGAGATAATGAATATCCAAGTCCTAAAAAATTTCTGTCATATGTATCTTTTAAGTATATTATTATATTTTAAATATATAATCAAAACCCATCCTTTCTCTTCTTTCTTTTCACCATCTTCTTCTAGACTTTAAATTTTATCTTTTATCCACTTGCCTATTTCTGATTTTTACAAATCTTAGTTTAGACTTCTCTTGCCCTGCCCCTCTACACCCACTTAAAGGAATCATCCAGGAGATCAAAACAAACTAACTTATGAGAAAAAAAGAGAGGTTTAAAATCAAACACTGACAAGTGGATAATATATACTCCTTCTATCTCTAAATATAAACTTCATATAACTATTTCTTGTTTATAAAAAAATAGTTAAAATCAATAACTATGTAAGTAATATATATTATTTTCCAACATGCCCTCCCTCCTAAATATAGATCTCATCCATCTTCTTAATTAATGCAATTCACACACACTCATTAATCAAAAAATATGCAATAAATGTATACAATCAACAAGGATAAAATTGAAAAAAAAAACAATAAATATTGAGAAAAATATAAAATGAAACTTATATTTTAAGATGGGCCTACTCTCAAATTTGAAACTTATATTTAGCGGCAGAGGGAGTACATATTTAGAGTTTGGATAAAGATATTGAAGAAGAAAGAGATAAATGGTGGATTATACCGTTAATGATGATATATTTAAAAAATGATAATACATTTTAAGACATGTTAAAAGATAACGATAATATAACTTAAATATACAAATGAGAGAACTAGATATTCATTATATGAAGTACTGAATGTAAGTTGGGAGATTGTTTATAAATATTTTATTGGAAATTTATTTATTAAATGAGACCTGAGGAAAAATATTTTGTATATAAGGGAATATTGCTCAAATATAAGTAGGGAAGACATATTGAACATAGAGGAAGATTGTTTAAATACAAGATAAAATTTTTTTACACACATATAAGATTGTTTGCACCAGAAAGTCCTATTTAATAAATAAGTTTCTAATAAAGTATTTATAAACAATTTTCCATATAAGTTTTCTCTTTTAATTAATTAGTACTCCTAGTCCCTTCTATCCTTTTGACAAAGTTTTTCTCTAATTTAGAGATTGAGACTGAGAGCAAAAATAAATCCATGATTTCTCAGTTATTGAGGAATTTTCGTGTCACTTAAAAATTAGTTTTTTTTAATAACATGCCCCTTCTAAATCATTTGCTTAATTAGTCATTAATAATTGTAAAAGTAAATAAATTTAATGATATTCATCATTGGACGAAGGTAATTTGGGGGAAAATTAAATTTAAGATATCTTTAATGAAGTTAATCAATTTTTAATAAATTTATTAATTTATGATGTGCATGAGATGAGGAGGGTTGATGAGCCCTTATGAAACGAACCCAAAACAATTTTTATCAATTTCTTTAATTATTTTTTGCATGTTAAGAGAAATGAGTTTGTTTGTGTCTGATCGATGTTGGATCTAAATTAATCAGTAATGTTGGATATATAATGACATGTTTAAAAGAAGGAGGGCGGTATATTTATATATTATCCACTTTTTTGAGTCAAAATATAATATCCACGTTAGGCCACCATAATAGGTCAAATTATATTATTAATGATCATTTTTTCGGGTTGCAAAATGGCCAAAACTGTGATTTATTAATGTAGGTAGGAGGTGGAATGTCCCAATCCAAGTGGCTTCTGCATGTAGTAATGTAGCTACCATTGTTATTTAGGTTCTTTGACTTTGTCCCATTAAATATCAGCGTTTCTTTGAACAACTTTTAAACCCAGACTTGGTTCAACGCCTCGAATTCCGAACCATAAGATAGCCTTTGAAAGAGCACTCAAACCTAGTTGTTCTACAAATTTTTATCTGCCCCAGCAAAAGAAGCATTTTAATGGCCACTTCATCACGAAGTTTGGCAACCAAATGAAAAGGGTAATTGCGATTTGGAACATGACGGTTTTTAACCACGACAAAAATAGCTATAGCTTTCTCTTCATCAGCTATTAACTATGACTCTGTGAATCTCATATGAGTTTCCAAGTCGTGTCTTTTTTAGACTACCAGACACCAACTCAGTAATTAACAGTGACAAGGGCAAATGATTCAATCATCAAACTCCAGAACTCTACTTTGTAAAATTTCTTTTAGTTGAATTATAAATATGAAAAATATTTTTTTAAAAAAATATTTAAAAGTGTTATTAATTAATTTGAAGTCACATATTTCATTGTATATTGTTGTGTTTTTATCAAGATTTTCTTCTTGCATTGTGTTCATCTTGTCTAAAGCCTAAGCCTAAAATAGAGCTGATATGATATTTATTTTTATGCCTTTTTAGATTTTTTTTTTCACAATATGATAAACTAAAATTTGAATTCTTAAAATGAGATGTATCCATACCAAAAGCGCCTTAGAATGCTTCAATATATAAAAAAATAACTATGCATATGAAAAAACCTGTTTCCTCCGTAGGCAATAATGAACCCTACAAAGCCTTTTATTTACGGTGATGATAAGGCACACTTGGTCTCTTTTTATTTTTATTTTCACCCAACAAAAGCATGACTTTTATGTTACTTCTCAACCGTGTGATTCACATCAGAAGTGTGAAGAATATCCATGTATCATGTTCTCAATTTTTTTTCTATTTAACAAGAAAATAGAAATGGTAAAAATGGTTTGATCATAAAATTCAATTAGGTTGGAAAATGGCGGATTAGGCTCAAATCTATTAGCTTTAGGGTGTGTTTGGTATGAGGGGAGGGGAGGGGAGAGAAATGGGGGGATTTTGCTTCCTTCCCCTTGTTTGGATAACTAAAAATTTTAGGAGGGGAGGGAAATTTTCTAAAATTCTCCCTCCCCTCCAAAATTGGGGGATTTGGAGGGAAAGGTTAATGTTTGAGCTTAAATTGACTAATATGTCCATACCATTTTAAAATATTCTCACAATACCATTCTCATTATTTAATTACAAAATTATAATTTTATATAGTAAATGCCATTTATAATTATATTTATTTAATTTTTATAATTATAAAATTATAATTTTATGTATTAAATTCCTTATATAATTATATTTTATTAAATATGTTAGAAAATTATTAATTACAAATTAAATGAAATAAGAGTAAAATTGTCCATATAAAAATATTTCTCCTCCCCTCCCCTCCAATACCAAACATAATACTATTAAAATCCCTCCCCTCCCCTCTCTTTTTGTCAACCCAAACAAGGTAAAAGAAAATCTCTCTCAAACCCTCCCCCCCTCCCCTCCCCTCTATTGAGCCAAACATAGCCTTAGGGTAAAATAGAATATGTGGATTATTGGGGTATACATGTATAATATTCTCCACTCAATTCAAAAATATTGGTGGGAACCGTTTCCCGCCGTGGGTTACTAGAGATGTTTTATGGAAACTGGTCGGTTATTCCATATGACATCCTTTCAACTTGGCGGACACAAACTCTCTCTGGTTTTTCTTTCAAGTTCTTTTTTTATTGAGCTTGTTTGTTATCATTTATTTAAATCGAGTTTATTATATAAGCTCGATTCACATAAATCGAGATAAATCTCTTCCACATATTTATCTCGTAGACCGTGAAAGCACTTTGTAGACTGTAAAAGCACCTCGTAGACCGTAAAAGCTACCTCGTATTCCGTGAATTACAATTCATAAGCATTTATGAAATTTTCAACCGCTATTCCAAACAAACTCATTGTATTTGCTATAAGTATTGTAGTCAGTATCCCTCGCTATGATCCGGTTCATATGGGTATCTTAAGGGAACAAACTTAACCTCAGTTACCCCTGAAACACTACAGATTGACATGACATTTTCATTTTGTGACAGTGTGATATGTCATTAAAGATGTTATTACAATGAGCTATAATCTAATTTTATTTTGATTCAAATTCAAGAAACCTGGAGACGGAGCTTGAGTTCTTGGGTAAATACAATTCTTATTGGCTTAAGCTCTGATTGAGTGATTAACGGCCTTGTAAGCCTCTTTTCTAGAAAGCATTATGCATATAGCAATGGTATGTTTAGAGAATTAGGGATGGTGGTGCTGATTCTAGCCTGTTTGGATTCAAGTTTTACAGCTACTACCTTATGTTAAAAAGATAAATGTCACTTTAGATCATTTTCCCTTATTTGCATTAATGATAATTAAAAGGAAAAATCTCATATAAAGCTATTTAAAATAAAAAATTTCTAAAACAGGTTGACAGATTCAACAAATCCTTAATTATGCCACTAATCCAATTTAGGATTTTAAAATGTGAGTAAAATAAATTAAATGCCATCTCCTAGCTATTTTTTTAAAAAAATTTGATTACTTTATAACTTATTTTTTCAACATATATATCAACATTAATATTTAATAAAATACAATATGATTCATTCAGTGCCCGTTTGGTTCACAGAATTGGAAGTAATGTAATGCAATGTAATGTAATGATAATTGCATATTTTTTTTGATTAGTCATTAGGGAAAGATGATGCATATACATAAAAACGTTTGGTTAAATTGCATCTAACATAAAAATATATGGGAATAATATAACAAGTGACAAAATTATTTCTTTTTACACATAACAATGTACATGTTGGGTCATGATACTTTTTTTCATTTCATGCCATGTACACATTGGGTTCATTGTAATTTTTTAATATTTAATGATGAAAATATTATACAGTGTATAGCTTAAATTCATGTTAATGTTTTTATATTTAACGATGAGAATATTATTGAATGAGATATTTTAATATTTTTTTAATGGTAGAATATAATTTTTTTTAAGTTTTTGAATGGGGGAATATTTCTTAAATTTCTATATTTTTAATTATTTTTTTAATATTTAATGGTAGTAATTAAAATTATTTAATATTTTACCGTATTTATAGGTGGACACTTTAGTCAATTTAAAAAATTATAATAGCAATAGTGTCATTTTCACTGGATTACAGAATGTCTATATCATCATTCATTAGTCCTAGCAGTATAATCCTAATTACATCAAATGATGTAATCAAGATTACAAAATTTCATCCTTTTTACATTACATAAACCTAACCAAACACTATAATCAAACTATTATATCAAGATTATATATAATCTTCTCTCATATAATTGAACCAAATGGGCTATTATGGTTTAAATATATTAACAATAACCTTAGGCCAAAAAATGTGCATTAACTATCATCTTAAGAGAAAAAATGTTTAATATTTTTTTTAAGAAAATTTCATTTTATTAACATGAAAAATGTTTTTTTTAAAAAGTATAATATAGCCATTATAAAAAAAATCTGTTTAAAAAATATATTAATTATAAATTTTACAATATATGTTTCTTATATATTTTTTTGAAGTTCTATATTTCAATATAGACAATATTTTATGAAATTTAAAATGTATTTAATATTTTTTTAACTAAAATATCTTTAAAAGTATATCAAATTTACACGCCCCTTATTAGAAACAAATATTTAATATTAATAACACATATTAAAGAATGGAAAAGTTAAGAAATTGAAATCTTAACTAAATATTTTTTGAAAAACCCACATTTATATGTTTAGGAAAATTATTCAAAGCGTGTTTAGAAAAACATTGGTAAAAGTGACTTTTACTTTAATTTGCTTTTGGAAACTAAAATTGGTATGTGTTATGCTTTCCTTCTTTTTTTTTTGTCTCACTTGATAAAAATAACTACATCATTTTTTTTAGAAAAACTCAGTTTAAAAAATCATTTAATTGATTTAGAAAATCATATTTTATTTTATTATATATTAATATTGATATATAGGATAATAAAGTTATAGAGCAATAAAACTCTTTTAAGAGGGGGAGAGATGAGAGGCCATTGAAGTCATTTTATGCATATTTTGAAATTGTAAATTGGGTTAATAACTCAATTAAGAATTTATTGAATTTCTCAACCTAATTTAATTTTTTTTTTATTTTAGATAACTTTATATGAGATTTACCCTAATTAAAAAGCCCATTCCTTTCTAATCGCACGATGGAGTCAAAGGCAATTTTTGCTGCTGCTTCATGTGGTGTGTGATGGAAGGGAAAAAGGTATATCCACTTTGTCTTTGTTTAATTTTTTCATTATTGAATTTATATTTAATAGTTGAGATTTGTTCTATAAAAAATTATTATCATTTGATATTTAATATTATAATAATATTTTTTATATACTATAAAATCTCCACCATTAAAAATCAATCTCATGTAAGAGAAATTAAAAAAAAAAAAAGAGGAAGCTGAGATAAGAATTAGTGGAGACTTGTGGAGTTCTACACTTATGGGGGAGGCAAGAAAACAATGAAGCGTATTGGTCCGTTTCACCCTCATACCCCTATTGGATTTAACCTATGAACGGATGAACCTGGTTATTCTTATTATTTATAGCATATATACATTCTTGTATATATAAAAAAACTTATATACATTTTAATTTATTAAATATACATAATTAAGTTCTTTATTTACAATTTTTCATAGATTCTTGCTAAACATAACTCGGGTGTAATATTTTTTTATAAATTTAAGGGTTAATATAACTTTTGGTCCCTAAAGTTTGATTCAATTTTGGTTTTAATCCCTTAAGTTTGAAATCGGTGGTTTTGGTCCCTGAAGTTTGACCTAATTTTGGTTTTGGTCCCTCAAGTTTGAAATCGGTGGTTTTGGTCCCTGAAGTTTTGCCCAATTTTGGTTTTAGTCCCTCAAGTTTAACCACTTTTAGTTTTGGTCCCTAAGTTTAAATTAATATATCAAGTCATTTTTTAAACTTGAGGGATCAAAACTAAAATCAGCTAAACTCCAGGGACCAAAACCACCGATTTCAAACTTAAGGGACCAAAACCAAAATTGGGCCAAACTTCAAGGACCAAAACCACAGATTTCAAACTTGAGGGACCAAATATAAAATTGCACCAAACTTTAGGGACCAAAAGTTATATTAACCCTAAATTTAACAACGATTTTCAAAAATTTTATGAGTTTTATCTAGCTGATTTGTTTCTCTTTAAGTAATATTAATTTTTCATTTATTAATTAAATAATAATCAAACATAAATAATTTAATAAAATAATAAGATATAAATCATGAAAATCTCATTTAAAACATCCCATTACAAGTTACACCAAATTTTTACTGCTGCTCCATGTCAAGTTGATATCGCATTCTAAAAGTAAAACCTTGCATCTTGTGTCTTGAAATTGGCTTCACGAAATTGATGTCTGCAAATTAAATCAATGCAATAAATTATACAAAAGCGAACTAAATTAATTAAGCATCACACAGTTAATTTTCTCCTACAATATATATATATATATAATATTGAACTCAACGACCACAGAATAAGTGCTTTAATTATGTGATAATTTTTAAAAAGGACAATTTACTTATATTGTTATAAGTTTTCTCTGGAATTTATTTTTCTAAAATGCTAAATTTTTTCTGTATGTATAAGATACCTTATAAACCAGTCCCAAACCTCCTTCACCAATGTTATGTACCAAAGTTACTGTCATCTTTGAATTATTTCAAAGAGTAAAAACTCATTTCCAGCTGATCTGAGATTTCTGCAACAAAGAAGATTATATTAATTACTAAAAGCAAAATCAAATGAGATTGCATGAAACAGACACGAACTTATAATATCACAGAATCACACAAACATTAACATAAAAAAAAAAAGGGGGATCGATTAAATATCCATTTGATGACTCTCACACCTCATCATCATCATCATCTGATACACCAGTTTGATTATTAATTTTGATCTTACCTTTGTTTCCATGATCCTTACGACCTAAGAAGCCCATCTTCCAAAGGACAAACAATATGAGTATGAAGATCACAAATATTACAGTCACAACTATTCCAGCTATGGCTCCACCAGAAAGCCCTTTTGCAGGAACTTTGAAGCCTACAACAAAACAGAAATGCTTATATTTTATTCATGCATATATATATAAATGAAAGGGTCTTAACTTATAGTGTGAAAATCAGTAATTATATATATCCTTCGATTCTAAATATAAAAACTAGACAATGATCATGAGTTCATTTTGATCTTGAATATAAGACCTCAATTTGTTTTGAACATATATAGAGGGTTTTTATCAAGGATAATTATAATACATATAATTAAAGAGTGTATTTTAGGAAAATCAATATATATTCATTTTAAATAATTAACTTAACTAATTTTGTTAATAGAATTTAAAAATTAATTATTTAACACTTATATTATGTATCAGGGGTAGTATTAGATTAATTAACTTACTTGGGGTTACTGAAATAGCAGATATAAGAGGTCCATATACACCTCTATTAGGAATTGCAGTAGTTCCTTTGCCTGCCCAATATAAATGGATCTCCAAGCTGTTATCATTCACATCAACATTAAAGTCCTTGATAACGCCCTTACCAACTCCACCAGCTTCCTCCATTATGTTAAATTCATTCAAATATTTCCGACCCTGTCCACATAATTCCAAACAAAAGTTGAAACTGTGTTATAAATCTCTTATAGTTTTAACTCAATTATAATTGATCAATCCCTATAGCTAGTTTTGATTCACTTATAACTTATTCCTTAAAATTTGACTCACTACAACTCAGCCCAATAGTTTTAATCGTCCATTTTATAAGTTAGTCCATAATCTTTATTATATATATGATTTTATTTTTTAAGACATGAAAACTAAATTATAAAATGGTTAAAATTATAGAGGGACTAAGTTGCAGTAAGTCAAAGTTTAGTAACTGAATTGCAACTGTAGTGACTCAACTACACTGAGTCAGAGTATAAGAACAGATTACAACTGAGACAAAATTATAAATACCAAAAAATTAATTTTTCTTCAAAAAAAAAAAGGGAGTCCTGATTGACTCAAGACTCTCTAGGTGGATGCTATATCATGATACTCACTTGAATTGAAACATCAAATATGCGCCTGCCAAGGCTGCTGAATGTTTGGTCATTAGAAAACATAATCTCAGCAAAGTGAAGCTTGACATTGTAATTTCCATTAAGCAAACAGAGGCCATGATACTTAAGGGATGAAGGTGAAAGACGAGCGGTTTGGTACAAGTCAGAACCAGTGATGTTGAGAGAAAATGTGTTTGTTGCTACATAATCAGCATCAGAATTTCCAAAGTATAATCCTGTGCTGCTATAAGCCCATTTGTCTCTAAGATAGAAGTATGAGATACCATCTTGATTCAGGTCACTTTCATACTCATTCCCTTTGTATTCCATTTTTGGACCTCCACAGTTTATGAACAATGAATGATCTGCAAAAAACAAAAAACAAAAAGGATCATAATATCAATATTCAAATATAATATATAGAAACTGTTGTAGGGGAAGTTTGGGTACTCACACTTGGGATTTCCTTCACAAGGAAGGTTCTTTTTCAGGCAAGTAAGTCTACAAGATGAATAATATAATTGGCTTCAATATATATATAGAGAGAGATGAGTAAAAAAACATGTTGCAGAATAATTAAAACTAGACAAAAAATATATATATATATATAATCTTACGAGGTGTTTGCTGAAGATGACAAGCTCGAAGCTAAGTTTCTATGTGTAACAAAAATAAGGCTTCATCAGGATTTCAATGCATCAAGTTCCTATTTACATAATATAATGGCTTGTGTGTGTGTGTGTGTGTGTGAGAGAGAGAGAGAGAGAGAGAGGTTTACATATCGTTGAACTGGCAAATAGGAGCAGAAGTCTTTGAAAAATTGTTGTAAGATAAATCCCTACATAAGAGAAATTAGAGAGGAATTATATATGTTTTTCCAATAATTTATATTAACCTTTCTTCACATACTCAGATTATGTTATATATCTGTGAATGTGATCAAATAATCCATGAATTTAAGGTATTCAATTTTTGTTCATGAATCATCACTATGACCCATGAATCTATTGAGAAAGAGAGGAAATCTGACAGAGTTGTATGGGTATAAAGATGATTGGTTTGTGTGTGTGTGTGTGTGTAACATATTATCTGATGAGGTAAGGAATTATAAGATATGGGTTGATTTGAAGAAATTATAAGGCTAAGGTATATTTAATTAAGAACATGGATGGAAAAATTATATTGTACTAACAAGTTCTCTTTGGTTTTCAGTATCCATCCTGGAATTTCTCCACTGAGAGAATTTTCAGTTAAAAACCTGCATGCATGATTTAGAAAGGTCAAATGAAAAAATAATTAAGTTGTAAGAAACAATTTGGCAAAAAAATTCAAGAAATTAAAATAAGTTGTACTTGTGAAATATGCTTACTTACATGTAATTTAATTTTTCCAAGTCCTGTATTTGATCTGGGATGTTGCCAGTTAAATTGTTGAAGCTTAAATCTCTGCAATTCATATCAAACACAAAAATGACCTCAAGAATTTTCTGTTATCATTATAATTATCAATAAATAGTTCTTATTGTTTATACTCGAAAAGAAAAGAAGAATATATAGTCATATAGAGGAAAAATGTAATAATAATACTGAAAAATATAATCAGCAATACCAGTAACCATTTCTAAATTAAGAATTACGTTGTCAAATAAAAGGTAAATTTGATTTGTTTTATTTTCAGTGCATTGCATTGAAGGTAAAACGAATCATATTATTCATGACTCATGAAGAACATGTTTTTTTAGATTTTATAAATGAGAATTTATATTGGTAAAATTTGATTTGAATAACCATACACTTTGGAATGGAACCACTGATGATTGAGCAAACTTACATCATAGATAAGTCTTCCATTTCACCAACATAATGTGGAATGGAACCACTGATTGAGCAATTTCTCAATACCCTAATAATAAGGAAACAAAAGGTATGGTAAGAGAGATAGCGAGTTCATAAACTTGTTGAAGTGCATGAAACATATTTTCATGTATATATATGACAAAAAAGGATTCTTAATTGACTCACAAATATTTCAATGATTTCAAATTCTCCAGATTAGGAAAAGTCGTTGTTGGTTGTCCCCTCAAATCAGATATTCTCCTGAGTTTTTTAAAAAAATTGAACATTAAATTGCATATCCATATTGAACAGTGTATAGAGAAATTAAATTACAAAAGGAATTGATAATAAGTACTCACAATTCAATCAAATTTGTTAACAAAGCTATGGTTGGAGGTATGGGACCTTCCATGGATGTGCCCTGTAAATCCCTGCCAAGAAAAAAATAGTAACAAATAAAACTAATAATAATTTTTTAAAAAATAAAATTAGTTAGCCAAATGCCAAACATATATCTATATATATCTTTTTATTTCACATAAGATACTTAGCTTACCGAATGACAGGATCAAAATCCAGTAAACTAATTAATTTATTTCTTTAACAAATAAAGAATTTTATAGAGGAGTTAGAGTAATAAAATGGGCTCACAATCTTTCAAGTTGAGTCCAGTTGCCAATAAAATTGGGTAATTTTCCTGACATACTGTTCCCATCTAATCTACTGCAGAGAATGTTAGGAGAGCAAATTTCAGAATTCAAAAGAGTTTAACACAAACATATTAAAATGGCTAATTAAGTACTCCCTCATGTATTTAATATAAGATATATTTAAAGAGTTGATATTGATCCTAAATATAAACATAATTTTTATATTTATTAAGTTTTTCCTAATTTACCCCCTATTGATGCTCCCTCAATAATAATTAAGGAGGCGAGGAAATAAAGAAATTAAGAAAAATGACTAGGGAGTTTTAGATAATACATGTCATATTAACTAACTTCTTTAATTTAATCAAATTAGATAAATATATCTTATATTAAGAACAGAATGGGTTAATATATTGTGTGTATGTGTGTGTGTGTTTTAATCAAATTAGATAAATATGTCTTATATTAAAAATCGAATGGGGTAATATATTGTGTGTGTGTGTGTGTGTGAGACTCTTACAAATCTTCTAGTTTCTTCAAATTGCCATAACTCTCTGGTATTGTCCCTGATAAATTGTTTGCAGAAATAAGTCTGCAAATTCATAAACAAAAAAAAAACCTACTTTCAGCAATTAAGACATGTTTGTATCAATTACATAGAATTAGAAATAAAAGAAAATCACTTATTACACACACACACACACACAAGTATTCTTACAGTCTGCGTAGTTGCTTCATTTTTCCAATACTAGACGGAAGAGTTCCTTCAAACATATTATCTTCCAACACTCTGTAGTTTAAAACCATTACTCAATAACACAACAATAATTTTGAGAGAGAAACTGAAAGTTTAAATCACTTTGGAGATAATAATTCTTACAGCTCCTCCAAAGTCGAAATATCACTAATCTCCGTTGGAATTGAACCACTGATTCGATTTCCCAAAAGGGATCTGAAGCATTATTTGTAAGTTTAAGAGATTGATAATGCATAAGTTAGTCAAATAATTATTCAAACTTGTATATATAAAATAAAATAACGTTTGGATATTCATATATTCAAGTTTTGAACAATCACTTACAGTATAACGAGAGGGAGTTTAGCAAAGCTCTTTGGGATTGATCCGTTCAAATAGTTGCGAGAAAAATCACTGTCCCATATCACAGTTTTAGTTCACAAGTGGTTGTTTTAAATTTCAAATTGTTTATTGTTACTAACACAAAAACAACCTTTGAGTACAATTTTTACTCAAATAAGGTGTCTCATCAATATCAATCAATATAAATGACAAAATTTACCATAAACTATAGTATCCCCAAACTTTGGAAGCAATTTCTCACAGAATCTCAATTTTCAATTCATTTTTTGTATGTATTTCTCTTTTAAATTAATGACTATCAATTTCGTATAGAAATTAAGGTTATATACATAAACAGATAATGAAAAAGAAAGAAAAGAAAAAATCTCTAGAAAGCATCACTTACAGTTCTTGCAATTGAGTAAGATCACCAAATTCACTTGGTATAACTCCAGACAGATTGAGACCCCTAAGCTTTCTGTCATTGAAAAAAATTAAATCATAAACCTTTGTAAACTAGAATTTATTTGAATAATAATTCTTTTTGCAACACAACAAAACCTTATCATTAATAATAAAGAAAGAAACACAAGTAAACATACATATACATAGTAGAAACAACCTTTTAAAACGACTCTAGGCGGATGAGAAGAGAGAAGGAAGTCCCGTATTTGAAAAAATTCACAGCATCGAAGAGGAACATAAATTTGACCCCCAAAAAATAAAGCTAGTAGAAATGGATGGTATTATAGTTTATGGGTTTTCAATCTAATTTGAAACCTTTTTGGCAAGAATAGACTGAAAACACACAAATTAGGCTTAATTTGAGTTTTCTATTCCTTCATCTCTTTTTCTTTCTTCACGTTCACCTAAATATATAGAAAAAAAAATGTGAATTAATATATACGTACATGTTTGTGACATGGCAAATAGTTCCACTTTGAAAAGTGCAATTGCAGGTTATATTCCTTATGATGAAATTCTCATCAATGGTCTCATTTTTGAAGCCTCCATCAGTACAAGAACGTGAGGTCACATTCCAATTCAGGTTCTCTATCTTTGATGATATTGCTTTTAGAACTTTCACTGCTCAAACCCAAAAAAATAAAAAAATCACTTTCTATCACACCCACCATCAAAGTATATATATGAACCTATTAACTGTATTCTATGTTCATAACGTCTATAAATTAACTTCAATCATAAAGCAATTTTAAAGTACCTCTGGGTTTATCTTTCAATGTAAATATAAACTTCGTCCTCTTAGGCTCGTAATTTCCAAGTAATATAGTTAATTATTTAAATAATATAAGAATTAGAGAAATTGAAGGTTAAAAATTAGAGTACCTTCATCATCTGGTATGAATTGAGCTTGGAAGGAACTAAAAGCAAAGCATCCCAATGTGAAGAAACAGAAAAGTTTCGAGATTGAAGTTGCAAACTCCATTTATATATTAAGTTGTTGCAGAAGTCTTAGGAAGATTATGATTATTGGTTCCTTTTCAGATGTTGTGAAAGAAGGAGGATGAAGAAGAAGACAAGGAAAAAAATTAGACGATGAATGGTTTTTTAAACCCAAAACCTTGAATAATCGTAAAAGAAATAAATGGTAATAATTAAATGGCCCGTTTCATCTCTAGATATACAATCTCATTGGTTCATTTGATTGTTTACTTGATTTAATGATAGTATATTTGTTATTAATTTATTATCACTTAAATACTTTTGAAATCAATAACATTTATTTATGGTAATAATTAAATGAATAACATTTATTCATTCGTTCATGTATTATGATGTTCATTGGTATGATATATATGGTTTTTTTTTTAAAAAAAAAGGATAGGTATTATTGATCACCATTGCATAGTTGTGCTTTTTATTGATTATTTGACCAACAAACATTGTAATTTGATGCTCACCATGCATGATCTTAATGTCATTAGACAATAAAGTCAGTCCCAACAAAAAAAAAACATATTAAACTGATTAAGCAAATATAAAGAAATAATATTGAAAACCATTGTTGTCATACTTTAATATCTCCGAATAACTTACAATTATATCAATCAATTTAAGTATGTTTCATTCTTAGCAGGTAACTAGCTAGGCAAGCCAATCATGACAAATGTATATATACCTATGATCTGCAACAATATTTCGTGTAACAGGGGAGGCTTAGGGATATACAAATATGATGAGCCCGTTAATTATATGAATGGATTCTGGATTTGTATTATCAACCATGCATTATAGAACCAAGGCGGATTGAGGTAAGTGGTAAGAGATTTGCGTTTTTTTAAGTGTTATAGTCCCGGTTTGATCCTGAAATGACGTGTATGAAGAAAATTTGTTTAAAAAAGTCGCCCCCATCTTAAGCCCAACAATACGTCAATACCTAAAGGATTAGTCATCTAACTTATTTCGATAGATACCTTCCCGTGGGAAAAAAAAAACATGCATTATGTATACCAAATCAAATAAATAAATAGAAAAATAAATGGGATTTATGATTTATCCCCACCAGTACTCTTTCATCATCCTCTCCACATTATTCTGTTTTAAATTTTGTATTTTTGACTTGACTAATTAAATGGCACATAACTGAGAAATTCTCAGCTGAGGTAGATGTACCACCTCATCTAATACTCTATCTAATTATTAATTAAATGGCACTAGCTCAGATAAATTCAGTCTTACATTTCATCACAATCATATAAATAAGAAAGAAATGGCGGGTCTCACTTCTTCTTTTTTTTTAATCAAAACACAGCGAAGCTAAATAGAAGATTGGAAGGTGATTTTTGTCGTGACTCAGGATAATAGGTAGGTCCCACATAAAAAACAGAAAGAGATGTTGAAAGGTATTTAACAGAACTGCTAAAATTATTTTGTTTTTATAACATCCTATTTATTTTTTACCCTTCAAAAATGTAATTGTCAGATATACTTGTAGTGAAAAACTTCATTGTTAAATCCTTTTTTTTAAATATAAGCTCTAATATAGTTTTTTGAAGTATAATTAATATTTTTATTTTTAAAGATAATGTTGTGGAATCAATAAAATAGAAAATAAAAATGGGAAAAATCACTTTCCAAGCAGTACATAAATTTTGGTACTTTTTAAATTTGTGTATTTTTTCAATATTATTAAAATTTATATTTAGGAATGAAAGATATAATATTTCTGAAGTACGTAACTAATTATAAATAATAATATTTCTAATATACTTTGATACCTTTGAACTCTTTTTTCTTTATTTTGATAATATGAAGGATTTCCCTTTAAAATTTGTGTTCTCCTCCGTACTAAAGCAAAATCGGGTATCACCTCAACCAACAGCTTGTTAGTTTTATGTGTCTGAACTCATTATTTTTACCAAAACCATATCTTTGACTTCCAAACCAAAATTGGGTGTGGAAAAATAAGAGAAATACATACATATTTTAGAAATATCATGTCATTTGAATTCTGTCAAATAAAAATATAATAAATGAGATTATTTTAATTTTAGTTGGCAGGTGACTCATATGAAAAAAAATTCAAATTTTAATTTTTTTAAAAAACAATACATATCTTAATTTTAAAAAGATTAAAAAAATGATGATGAACTCATTTTTACTGAAAACAAATTAAATTTTTTATTTGAGTCACCTATTAACTAAAATTAAAATGATCTAAGTTGTTATGTTATTAGTGGATAGAGTTCAAATGAAGTGGTATTTCTTTTGGAGTATATAAGTATTTTTGGGGAAAATATAGCTGAATTAAAAGAAAATTCCATGAAGAATTGTAGAAGACAAGCTTTAGTAAGTTATTTATTTTCCAAATGCATGACTTAATTAACGTTATTGCTTCATATTATCATGGTTCAATTCAAAATCTGAAATTTCCCGTCTTGTTCTTTGACCGAATGACTGCAATATGATAATTACTATAAAAAGATCAGTCATTGTGGAGGCAAGCTGCCCACGCACCCAAGTTAGATACTGTCACGGTAATTTTAAGGTAGAGTTAATAAGATTTAATTTTTTAAAAAATTTATATAAAATATGAATTATAAATAAAAGAAGTAATTAATTTTAAAAAAATGTTTTAAAAATTTTAAATAAGTGATTTGATACTAAAATAAATTATGAATTGATAATCTTAGTTTATTATCGGAAACAAAATTATTAATTTGGAATTTTAATATTTTGAAAGTATTTTTCATAAATTTTCTCATTAATAAAGCACTGCACGGTGACCCCACAGAACGACTCATGGAATCTAATTTAATATCTTTCACATTACATTTGGAAATTGGAGAGTTTTGCAGCTGGACGAAGACTTACGCGAAGACTCGAAAAATAAAAGTAAAATATAATCTTAATTAAGTGACTTATTTTGCTGCATGTTTACTCTGATATACAATTCTTTTTAAGGTTAAAATACAGATTTAGTAAAGAATTATCTTTTAAATTGTACCTAACATAACTAATTATTTTAGGATATAAAAGTAGACATTATAAATTTTTGAAATATAAAAAATAAAAATTATGAATTTTTTTTGAACAAAAATAATAATTTTATTATCTATTTTGAGATATAAAAATTGTTATTTTTACTCCAAAAAAATTTATAATATTTATTTTTCTATTTCTAAATAATTAGTTGTATTGAGTGCACTTTAAAAAATAATTGTTCACTATATTTACCCTTTTAACCCTTCTTTTTTTTTAAAAAAACTTATAATACTGCTCATCGTATAAAAGATAAATTCAATGTTTCAAGAAGCAAAGATAAAAAATCCTTTTGACTTTTCTTTGCTCTTGTCCTCTTCGTTGTTTTGTATTTTGGGCCAGTAACTCTCCTCTGTTTACTTGATGGAAAAAAAGTTGTTCTTTTTTTTTTTTTTCTTTTCGCATGGAAGTTGTTCATTGTTATCAAGTGTTTTGGGTTAGCGTTAAAAAAAAGCAAGTTTATATTTAATGAGAAAAAATTTATCTTATATATATTCCTCATGTTATATAAATCACATTAAAAAACTATTTTACTGCGGGACCAAACAAATATAAAGTAATGGGAAATTCAGTAATGTCATGCTCATGTCATTGTCGATCAGTATTTAATTCTCAACATCTTCACTTTCACTCGTAGTCATGCATTAATTGCGTGACTATCCAACAAAATCAATAATTAAAATAATTAAATGCTTGGAAATGTTGCTCCGTACTCCTTGGTTGTTACTCCCTTCGTGATTTTAACCCATTCAAAGTTTAAATATGCTATATTTATGAAAGAGTGAGAGAAAATAATACTGAGAAATATGAAAAAAGAGAATGTATAGGGGGAAAAAAATGATATGAGAGAATAAAGAAATTAAGTTAATATGTTATTTAGGTAATGTATGAAATGAATTTAAAGTAAAATGAATAAAAAATATACTTATTAGTTAGACAAACTCAAAAAGAACCTTATAAAAAAGATAAGCCTATTTAAAAAATGGGACCTTATAAGGTTAATTAAAAAAATAAAATTATAGGAACCTAATTTAAAGGAAAAATGATAAATAAATATCACATCAACTTCCAAAACCCAAAAAAAATCTCTTAATACATGTAAAGGACAAAGAGGGGATGGGGTAGGAATCTAGATTTTTTATATTTGGGAGAAAAGACTAAAAATTCCCCATTACTCAATCATTTTACATATGTTGTCAGTACTTATTAATTTGTTAAAACCATTACGGATTTTATTAAAACCATTACTCTTTTAGTTAATTTCTTTACTCAATTGGTCACGAGCCAAAATTATTGATTTTGTAAAAATCTACGTTCTTAAACCTAGATCGGATTGGACCGGACCGGTTTATTTTTAAAAAAATCAATTTTTTTTATTTTCTTTAGAATTTCATATTAATAAACCTAAAATCTTTAATTTCTCATCGGTTTGGCCCTAGTTTTGTTTGATTTGACCTACTGACCATTGACTCAGTACCTCGACTGGTTCAGTAATCAGTTTAGGTTTCAAAACCTTTGTAACAATCATTATATATTTCATCAACATAATTATTTATTTCGTCAATCCCATTACTCAGTTGGTCATAATCCAAAACTATTTATCAATCATTCTATACATATTGTCAATACTTACAGATTTTGTCAAAATCATTACTCTTTTAATCAATCTCATTACTCAATTGGTCACAATCCATAATTATTGATTTTATCAAAATCATTACAGATTTTGTCAACATCACAATTCATTTCGTCAATCACATTACTCTATTGGTCACAACTCAAAACTCTTTGTCAATATTTTTACACTTATTGTTAGTACTTATTAATGTTGTTAAAATCATTACTCTTTTAGTCAATCCTATAAGAAGCAATTCAATTTTAAAACCAAATACCAAAAATATATTTTTTTTGCTTCCAGAGAACCAAATACTAAAACCACTGATAGAAATTTCAAAGAATCAAATACTAAAACCAGTAGAGAAGGGAAGAACAATGAATCCTTTTGCTTATTGTATTTAAAAACCTAGATCTTTTTATCAATTGACATAGGTGTCCAGACGGACTTTAATGTTTTGACAAAGGAGGGAAAGGAAGAAGAATCATCATCCATATTGGCAAATCTTGTTAGTAGAGTCGAAGCAACGCTCATCATGGATGTCATATTTGATTTGTTGATGTGTCCAACGACAAATGTTAAATCTCTTAGCATTGGCATTGTTCCACCAAGATAATCGAACCTCCATCGACAAGCAATGTTGTTGGAGTTGGAAAGAATTGGAGTTGAGGTTTGGCACTAAGAAAGGGAATTGGATTGCCAACTTCCGCTGTCCAAAGGGGTAGTTACTGCCGATGTTCAGTTTCGAAAATGAAAAGGAGAGAAGGAGGAAGAGGAAGAGGAGAGAGAATAAACTGAGAAATAAAAAGAAATAGGAGGGCATTTTTATCTTTTCACTCAAACTTTTATATTTCAGATTCCTATCAAATGACCTCTTATATCATTTACAAATGTTAATAAACTTTTATGAGTTTTAAAAATTTAGATTATATTTATATATCATTTACCCGAATTTAAAACACTTTGAAAGTACAAGGGTTTGAACTTTGAAAGTTAATTTTATCATTTTATTTTTTAAAATAAAAGACTAAATTATAAATGATTAAATTTTAGTGACTGAATTATATCGAATTGAGTTATAATTGAGTTAAAGCTATGAAAACCAAAAGATTAATTTTCTCAAAATATAATTTCTAATTATATATATATATATATATTCGCCCACAGTTATTTAGTTGTTCCCCTCTCCTTTCTTTTTAAATATTTACATATTTTTTTCAAAAAAATAAAAATGTCATAAAAATACCTTTAAAATTTGAAAATCTATATTAAATTTTAAAATAAGCTGTGAATTTCTAATTTAGTGTGGTCAATACATAATTTATTATATGAAATAAAACTGATTTTAGATTTTGATATTTTAAATGTAGTTTTTTTTTTTAAATTTCCCCATAAAAAAAGGGAAAATGTCATTAAGATCCAAAAATAATATAAGAAAAGTCTTATTAACAAGTAAAAATGGTAAAAGAGTTATCATTGATCAGTAAAAAAATTATCATAAAAAAAATTATGAGATTTTTTCTTAAATTATTTTTATTTGTGGAAATCTATCCTCCTTAAAAAAAAATAAAAAAGTATAGGACGATAATAACAAGAGATCCATATTTGACTTGGTCTCTTGTTGATCTTGACGACGAGTCTACATATGGTCTGTACTATACAGTACATTGCCCATCAATCTCTACTCTTCTCTCTCTCTCTCTCTGGCTCTTCTTGTTGTTCTTCTTCAACTTGCTTCTTCTCACTCTCTCCAAAATGAAGAGCAGAAGCATGAAGATAACTTTCCTCTTTCTCCTCATCTCTATTTTCTGGGCTTCCTCTGCATCTGGAGCCACCAACATAGATCCATCTGAAAGTATTGTCTATATATATATATATATGTATATATATTACCACTTCCTTTTTTTCATTCATAAATTCCTGCATGTATATGTGTGTGTCTATCTCTGCGTGTGTGTGTTCTCCACCGTTTGATCATGTGGTTGGCTCTGTGTGTGTGTTTTCAGTGAAAGCTCTGAGAAGCATAGCGAAGACGCTGGGGAAGGAAGATTGGAACTTCAGTGTAGATCCATGCAATACTTCTGATCCTGCCTTTAATCTCACCAAGTGGTTTTCTCCAAACCCTGTGGATCCAGAAAGTCAAAACGCTGTCGTATGCAATTGTTCCCTTGCCAATAACCACCACTGTCATGTTGTCAACATGTATCTCTCTCCCTCCTTCCCTACCTACCTTTCTCTCTCTCTATCTACCTATCTTATCGGCTCTCAAGATATTTCCTCTTTTTTTTTTTTGCTTTTGGGGGGGGGGGGGGTAGGAGATATATAGATGTCAAACTGAGAAGCCATTTTTTTAAAAAAAATTAAAAGATTAAAATGTCACAAAATATTAATTAATTAATTTTTTATGAAAAGTAAAAATTATTTTGCTGTTATTTTAGTTAATAATAATCATCAGAAGGACAAGCTTAGGTTGATTTGCTTATATTGATGAATGACTTATTCTTATGTTTCATTGCCCCTTGAACTCGAGACACCCTTTGTTGTTTGAAACTTAATCGTGTCAACGGCTTAGGTTTAAATTCTCCACGCATAGCGCGGGAAAGGTAATGCTCATTATTATGCTACTCAGTTGTGGTATGAATTTTACTAGTACATTCTTTTTTTTTTTTTAACTTTATAATGATTTTTTCTAAAGTATAATCATTATTGTTAAATTCATTAGTTGATTTTTTGAGTTTATTGTTTTTGCATTTTTATTTTATATGATTGTATTGAATCCTCACGAATTTATAAATTGAGTTTACCATTTTTATGTTTATAACTTAAAAATCATATTAATTTATTATTAAACTCATACTAATTTTTTTATTTGATCATGATCACTAGTTATATATATAAATTTTATAAAAAAATTTTTATTGAGTATGATAACTTATAAATGTTGATGAATTAATTTCAATTATTTAGATTTAAACTATATTTAAATCAAATTATTGTCATTTTTTTATATTTTTAATTATTTAGTTATATATTATTAATACTTATTTATTAAAAAAAAAGTATATTGTTATGAGTTTACCATTCAAATCCATGATATGATTTTACATCACTATTATGAGTTTCCTTAAACTTATGAGTTTGACAACTTTAAACATAATACTCTTTGTCATGTCCTTAATATAAGAGCTAAATTGTTAATTTTTAAAAATTAATTAAGTTATTTGTTTGTATAAAAATATATCTTGATTTACATGAAATGTCCAATTTAACTTTAATCATTTGCATACAAAAATTACTCTAGATCCTGGTGATCCATAATGATTAATATTAAATTTTTTATACTACTACATGTATAGTTTATGATTAATAAACAAATAATGATTGTATTATAGTTTTATATTATAATAATTTGGGTTAATTTACATAAACCTGAAGTATTTTTCTAGTAGTCCTAGAGCTTTTTTTTCTAACAATAATATCCTAAAGTTTTTTTTTTGGTCTTGCATTAAAAATATTTTTCTCATTAGCAATAAGCACCTAAACTTATGATACTGATATTGAAAAAATATTTTAGGGTGTCATATGCATTAAAAATTAAATATAATATATTGAATTCTGTTGAAAAAATATTTTCTACTTAATCCTTAATAGTTTAATAAATATAAATAAACAAGAAAAAAAAACACAAAAAGGAATACGTAAGAAAAACCACAAAACATGAATATGCGCACACAAGGTGGCGCGCTTTGTCTTTCCAAACGGTGAGTCCGGATGAGCATCCCCTGCTCATCGATTGCGGACACACAATGGCACAAGACACCACACTTCGAATTTGGTGCATAATTTCTGATTCATTTTCAATCTTCGATGGTGATCAAACACAGAACTCTGAAGCAACAAAATCTTTCGGGCAATCTCCCGCCAGAGCTTTTCGAATTACCTTACCTTAACGTAATGTAAGTAACCCAAGAACTTGAAACCACATTGATTCACAGTGATTTTGTTTTCCTTTGCACTAACTCTGCATTTCTTTCGCTTTGCTACAGCGACCTGAGCCGCAACTACCTTAACGGTTCAATCCCTCCACGTTGGGCCTCTCTTCCACTAAAGAGCATGTATCCTCTCCACTTCTCTTCTTTTTCGATTTCCATTGTTTTTAGTTATTCATATTTATAAATTTTAACTGTTATTCCTTATTCGTAACTGATTTTATAAAATGTGAATGTAATTTTTGTTTCTTTCTTTAGTTCTCTTCTTGGTAACCGACTAACGGGTGAAATCCCAGTGGAGCTAACGAAGATCACTACTCTGCAAAGTTTGTGAGTTTTTAAAATATCCGCATCTTTGCAGAATCAGCCTCTTTTCAATTTTTCGTGTACTTTTAGTAGAACTTTGGCTTGCCATTGATGATAGGGTCCTCGAGTTCAATCAATTTTCTGGAAATCTTCCTCCTGAGCTTGGCAATGTTCTCCCTCTTGAAAGACTGTAAGCAAATTATTTGATTTTTCATTCATTTCTCACACCATTTCTTTATCATCTTAGATTTAGAAGGGTTAAATGATAATGCTCATTGGTTGATCTTTTAGCTCATAATCACGCCTTATATTCATAATTTTTTTGGTTGTTTTAGGTTTCTTACCTCCAACAACTTCACTGGAGAAATACCTCATACTTTCGCAAAGCTTACTAATTTGACGGATATGTAAGCTTCGTTTTTATTTAAAAGAAATGCATTTTCCTTCTATTATGTTGACGTATATTTTTAGGATAACTTTTAGATTAGTCCATTGTCTTGTTCAAATCCAGTTTGCCCTGTTGTGGACAATTTAGATCCTCTTGATTTCTTAAGGAAATGAGACTATTAATTCCATAAAGTTAATAAGATACAAATATGCTCTGAAGATTGTCATTCAACTCTGAGTAGGTATCTACCCTGTGCCATTTCAGTTTATAATTCTAAACTTAGCAGTTGCTTGAAATATCAAGATGATAGACAGTGTTATAATTATGTTTAACTTATACTATGATTCTATGAACAACTACAAAGGAGTTGAATAAAATGACTTAAATTGAAGGGGCAAACTAACTGTGAAGAAAACCCCATAACTATTTTTTTTATCTGAATGAATAGTAATGTATTGTTTCTTAACCTCAATTGATTTCAGTCGACTAGGTGACAATCAATTCTCTGGAGAGATACCTAAATTTATTCAAAACTGGACACGTCTTGAGAAAATGTGAGAATTTTGTTTCTAAGCCGACCAGCAACTATTTTAGCTTTTTTCTATTGTTGACTATATGTTTCCTCTTCATCTGAAGCAATGGTGTTCCCATTTTGACAGAATGGTTCATGGGAGTGGTTTGAGTGGACCAATTTCTGGAATTTCATTTCCTGAAAACTTAATTCACTTGTAAGTTTTATATCGTGACTAGTGTTTTGAAGCACATTAGCTTTATTCCCTTGTTTACACATACTTCAAATTCATATGCAGGGTTATAAGTGACTTAAAAGGACCTGAGTCAACTTTTCCTAAGCTCGGCATCTTGAGAAAATTGAAAACACTGTCAATTACCTGCTTCGTTTGTTATTATTATTACTTTTTTTTTTCCTTGAAGTCATTGCCTTAATAAGGAATTCTTTGGAAGGTTAAGAAGATAAATTGATGCCTTAGTTGTTGCAAAATTTTAGATGTTTGATTGTTTTACAGGATATTGAGGAGTTGCAATATCAATGGAACAATACCTCCCAATCTTGGGAGTATGGACAAGTTAAAACTCCTGTGAGTGTTGACTCACGACTATTCCATCTGTTAGGTTGCTGCTTATCAGGATATTTTCTTGTTTTATTTTATTTTTATTTTTATCCTCCTTAAAAACTCCAAATTTCTTATATTCTGTACTCATCTATGGTGGATATAGTGTCAATATACTCTTGCGTAATCTAATTTATGAACCAAATACTTGCATGCTTTCTTTTTCTTACCTAATTTTTGGATGAAACTTTGTTTTCAGAGACCTGAGCTTTAACAAATTGCAAGGAAAAATTCCAGATAACTTTGCTCGACTATCACAAGTGGATGACATGTAAGAAATTTGTTATGATTTTTGACCCACACACACACTATGCAAATTGAGGGCATACATTTACAGGGAGCTGGGAGGTCATATATATAATAAGGGATACGTTACTGACGTCTCCAGGTTCCATTGCTGGGAACCTCTAGAAACTGTCTACCATTAGTGAATAATGAAATGAATAGAGTACATGTACGTGAAAAATTTCAGTCACTAACCGGCCTGTTTGGATTAGTCAATTCTAACAATTTGTCTTCTTCACACCTATAACTTCAAATCAAGGGCAAACTTGAAGTTTTATAGCTGCTAATCTAATTTTGATCCTTTGAGTGGACACTAACCACTTGCATATTGATAGAGAAAATTGGTACTAGAATCTTAAACACTCAAATTTACTAATAAACCAAGGAGTATCATCTGTTATACATAAACAGCGCATAAATCACCTTAAGATGCTACCAAAAGCTAGCTGTTGAGGTGGGAGAGCCAAGGCACTTAAGTACCCCATCAAGCAGCACATACTACTCAATGTGAAACTGTGGTAGCCCATACTACCTTGATCCCTATCAATACACCCTCCCCGGAAAGCTGAGAGACGTCTCGGCAGCTCCACTCTATGGCACTTCACTCAACCATTGGTAGCCTATACTACCTTGGTCTGGTATAGAAACCAAACTCAGATGTTTATTTCACTTCTTCGATGTGTTTACAATCCTACTTATAACACCTATTTATACTACTCAAGAAAAGAAAAAAATGCTTATTAAAATAACATAAGGGTCAACAAACACTGCCAACAACTACTCTGCCGACCACCAATCCTTCAGCTGAAACTTGCCGACGTCTTCCATTTACACTGGCCTACATTTGCTCTTTCCTTCATACTCTGTTTCATTTTCATTCATACTCTGTTTCATGGTCCCTATCAATACACCTTCCCCGGAAAGCCGAGAGACGTCTCGGCGGCTCCCCTCTATGGTACTTCACTCGACGCTTCACTCAGCCACTTGCTGGTCAGCCCCTCCGATCAAAACCCTCCGTAGGTAGTCCTTTCCAGTTCGCCAGCCATCGGCTCTGATAACAAATGATAGGCACCCAAGCACCTTGGAGAACCATACCCCAAAAGCTAGTTGTTGAGGTGGGAGAGCCAAGACACTTAAGTCCCTATCAAGAAGCCCATACTACTCGATGTGGGACTTTGGTAGCCCATACTACCTTAGTCTCTATCACAGATTGTCTACAATCATGAGATGGCTGCAGATGGTATAGTCAGCCAAACACACCATTTATTGTGTTTGCCTGAAAAGTAACTTCATTTAATCAGCTTATGTACAATTTTATACTTGGAAAAAAAAAAGCATCCATACTTAAACTTTATGTATAAAAGAAAAGTCAAGATTGGGATTCTTGCTGAAAATTCTTTAAAGTGGAAGACAAGGCAATGACAGGAAAATAATGGAGGACTGAACGAAAGTTGCAGTCAATAAGAGAGTATAAGATAATGTCGACAAGACAGAAACATATGACTACTATTTTTTGATCCCAAGTCATATGAATCAAAATTTTCTCTCTGATGTGAACAAATAGAAGGCATTCTTCATGCCTAAAATTTCCAGAAACTCCTCCATGATATCAAACATATGAAAATGCTTCTTTATCCCATCTTGAGCCTGACTTCTTTGGGTTGATGAGTGTAATGAGTAGTATTGGGGGAATTGTGTCTTGGACAGTGTAGAAGGAAAAATTAAAGGAGGCAATCTTATATATTTGTTGGATTGGTTCATTGGTTGATATAACTTGACTGCATTACATACAGTCAAATCCATAGACAATCCAGATGCCATATAGATAATGAAAAGAAAATAAACATCCTATTCATTACCATAATTGGGACGTGTATGGCAGCAACATGTCATGGTAGGTACCAATATCAATGAATCAGCAACATGTCGTTACCATATTGATATATTGATATATTAATAAAATCTATAGGAAGCCACCCTATTTATAATCCATAAATAGTGTGGCCCACTTCAAACTCCATGAAATGCATGGGCCCTACATATAGTTTGAGAGAGTTTCTTTGCAAAACTTTTGATTTAAGGTTCTTGATGGTCAAAGGCATCAATATCATTGATCTTTTCCAACATCTGAGTTAAACCAAAATGTCCGTGCAGTAAAACTAGCTAAGTTGATAGAGTGATCCGAGGGACAATAAGAATTTATTGAATTCCGTCTTGCAAAAGATAAAAACAGAGTGAAATTAATGACATTGAGATTACCCTTTTGATGAGTCATCAATAATCAATGAGTTATGAATTGATTTATGCTATTGTATTATTGCAGGTATTTAACTGGAAACCTTCTCAGTGGATCTGTGCCTGAGTTGAAAAAAGTTGAATACATGTGAGTTCTCTTCCAAATTTCAGTCACTTGCTTCCTTAATCAAAATTCTAAGCAAGTGGAAAATATTAAATGCATTATTTGTTGGAATATGTGCATTTGCTATTGACTCAGGAAATACCACTAAAAATTGATTATTATATCCGATTATATATGACATATGGTGCTTGATCACATACTTTGGTAAATCTTGGGAGATTTTATTGGCAACAAATGAAATTTAATGTATGTGAAATTAAACATTAATCAGAATTTTCTTATCTTGTTATTCCTTACGACAGGTCTATAGAAAGAGATGATCCGATGAATAATGACAAATTGATAGTGAACACAAAAACTCCAAATAGTCTTATGGTCCATAAGCTCTTTAACATATTCATATTGATTAATGGTGCTAATTATCTCACTCTCAATTGAGTTCTTAATATTCACGTGGTATCCCTTGTCTAAGCTTATCTTGTATTATCTTTTGGAGGGCCGTCAGTCAAATGGTCTTCCTTCTCAATCTATGCAATTAAATCAGAACTGTCTTTCTCTAATCCAAATAACTGGTCTTATTGAGCTTATGGTTAGTGATCTGAGTCTCCACTGATGCACCTTCAGTTACCACCATTTCATTGTTTTCAGCCATCACACTAAATTTGTAATCAAGCTAGGTGTGAAAAAACGCACAAAAATGGCTAAGCAAGAATACCCACACCTGGGAAGCAATGGAATATGGCCAAAAAGGGAATATCGTCACTGGAGAAGATCATTATGAGATCTGAAGTCTCACACACCCTCACATGCTGGTGGGTGAGAGAGGTAACAAATCTGGAAGTGGCGTGTGACCCACATACACATCATTGTTGGTCACCCAGCCCCAACAAAAGGATGTTAAATGCTTTGAGGCAGGTGGTGATGGTCACTGTCATCTTTTTTATGGGTGATTGATGCTGAAAGTAGAAAGGAGAAAGGAGGAAAGGCACAATTTTGATACCATGTAAAAAGTAACCAGAGTAGAATTTTCTTGTCAAATCATTCATTACTATAGGGCTATATATACAACTACAGGAGAGATGATCTTATAAATCCCTATAATTATGCCTAGTGATTTGAATCTATATCTACTACAAGATCCACGTGATATTCTTAATTATGAATATATGAATAAATTGATCAGTATAGGCATGTAAGGATCCTGGGAACTAGTCTAGAATAACAATTGAGATGTGTGCGGAGCAAGGATTATTTTAATTTCTCATATCTATTGAGGAAATTTGAGCAATTTCCCAAGTTCTTTGTCGTCCTGCATCAAAATTATTTATTGGCCCTCTTCTCTTGATATGTTTCAACGTCATAAGTTAACCCCTTCAGCTCTACCTCATGTCAATGATTTACTAATCATTGTGTATATAATTTCATGCTTTATCAGGAAATTACATCATTAAAAAAAAAAAAAATTATCATAGCTTGGCGGTTCTCATCCCATTACCTTTTGATCATGCAATTGTTTTTTGGGCTTCTCTCCTTTCTGTTGCAGATGTTATTTACTTTATTCAGTAGTTCATGAGCAGGGAAATCATTTTGAAAGTATTCAGCGCAATGAGCTTAATTGTGTCATGTGTGTGTGTAAAGGTGTATTAGATTATATTTATTCGGTAATTTCTTTTTGAGTTAGCATGTGTTTCATAAAATCTCTATCAAATTTTCTTAGATTTTTAATCATACTTTATACCTTGTGCATAGGGATCTTTCATATAACAACTTTACCAGCCAAAACACGGGGGAGAAGTGTGGTCAGACAATGTAAGCATTTTTTGCATTTGTGGTGACTGTATGCAATATTTAAGAAGCTATTTGGGGTTTATTCATTTTTTATATGCCTTAGGAACCTGTTTGGAGACCCTTTGATGGCCAATGACTCGTAAGTTTACATTTTATGCCTTTGTTTGTCTTTCTTTAAGCATATAGCTTGTTCATTTCCTCTCAATCTCTTTTGAAAATTGTAGTGTTTGTTATGTGATTATGCTGACTGGTTAAGCTTCCCACTTTCTTTCAGAGGATCTGTTACTTGCATGAGAAGCACTTGTTCTGAAAGTAAGTTGATTTGTCAATTCATTTCCTATAGACCATGAACGTGATTTGACTTACAAACCTTTTCTTTCTCGAGTTTCCGAGGGGAGGAAAGAATTGTCCTGCCACTGATGCATGCTTGAATAGCAAAAGCGTGTCAAAGGACCCTTAAATCTTATTCTGATGCAACTTAAAAATGAGGGTGCTGGGATGGGAATAGGATGATTTATTCTTTTGATTCATGAGCATGTTTATGGTTTTCTCTTCACTTTAATTAAAAGAAAAGGAAAATCATCAATGTATTTGCTGAGAAGTTGGATGTGATACATATAAGAGAGCCACATTCATAAATAATCAGGATTATATTGATTCTGATCTTAATGCTCAAGTACCTTACCTGCTGATCCAACGTTTGTATAGAAATTGCAAGTATCTTCAAAGTTGCACAGATGGAGAGCACTTAAACGGTTAGATATGCAAAAATTATATTTGAGATCTCAACTGATTCTAAGGCCATTAATTTCATGCATGGGTAGACCTACTCGTTAGTGAGTCGGGGCAACCTTTGCAAAAATTGCATTAGGCCCTACCAACTTTAATATTTTGACTCGATTAGGCCCAACCCAAATCTATTTAGATATTACCCCACTGACTTAAGAGTCCTGAGTCCACCTCGGGTTTCATTTCAAAGGAGCATGCTAGATCCATGCTATCAGTTGTTTCTGAATTTCAATATAAAAAAAATTTAAATTTAGAATGAATAATTTCTTATTGTGTTGGTTTGTTCTTGTTTCTTATTGAATGTTTCTGACTCTTGAGCCAGCCTGGTACTCTGTCAACATAAATTGTGGTGGAAATGGGGCCACCATTGAAGGTCAAATGTATGATGGTGATTTGGATCCGGATAAACGCGGATTTGCAAAGAGAGGAGCTAACTGGGCAATTAGCAGTACTGGTCACTTTTTAGATGCAAAACAAAAGTATCACTACGTTGCTGAAAACAAATATAATCTCCCTGTTCCCAATGTTGAACTGTACAGCAATGCACGTCTTTCCCCAATTTCTCTGACCTATTATGCTTATTGCCTGGGAAATGGACAGTACACAGTGAGGCTCCATTTTGTGGAGATAATGTTCACTGATGATCAAACATATGAAAGCCTTGGAAGGCGTGTATTTGATGTCTACATTCAGGTAATTAATGATTATATTTACCTCTTTTGTTTAATGTTGTCAGCCGGATGTTTGATATAGAACAAAGCCTTTTACCAGGTAATCATTGCATGTGTAACAAGGTTTGAAGAATGAGCTGCATGGTTCATAGTTTGAGAGTTGTAGCTTGCTATTAATTTTATATTATATGTTTATCCCCATTCAATATAACAGGACCAAAATTTTGCTGTCTTTTACTTTTGATGCACGAGAGAAACTCTCCTTTATCTGCCTGGGTTTTTTAAATTCTTAATATGCTCTTAATAGAGTAACCCTTCTCTAAAACTGCTTAACAAGTGTAGAACCAATTTCTACTATATTTTCTGAAGAATGTCCAGAATTTATTTAAAACAATTAACAATCATGGAGCAATATGGATTGGATTGAAATCTTGTAGGAACAACGAGTGCTGAAGGATTTCAACATTGTAAATGAAGCAAGGGGGGTTGGTAAGCTAGTCATAAAAAAGTTTACTGTAAAAGTGACTAGTGGCAACTTAAAGATTCGCTTCCACTGGGCTGGGAAAGGAACAACTGCTATACCAGAAAAGTCTGTTTATGGCCCCCTAATTTCAGCTATATCTGTAACTTCTGGTGTGTTCTTACTATCTGTAACCTTTTTTGTTTTATTTTTTGGCTGGCAACTTGTTGGTATTATCTGACGGTCAGCTCTTGTACAATTATCAAACAGACTTTAAACCCCCAAGAAGCATCCCCGGAGCAGTTGTGGCTGCAATTGTGGCTGCAGGAGTGGGCATTGTCATCTTGATATTGGGCATTCTCTGGTGGAGAGGTGCCCTGGGAAAAAGAAGTTCATTAGCAATAGGTAATGACAGAGAAAATACTGTTTCATACCGCAATAGTTTCCATAGATAATGGATGGAATCAATGCATTGAATACCAACGAATGCCTGTTCACCCGGATGTGTTCATAATGTGGATTTTGCAAAACAAATATACCTCTTATTTTTTTGCTTGTACTCACAGAGCTAAAGAGCTTAGATCTGCAAACCGGTGTATTTACCTTGCGCCAAATCAAAGCAGCAACAAATAACTTTGATGCATCCAATAAGATTGGAGAAGGAGGATTTGGTCCTGTTTACAAGGTATCCGAACAAAGTAACATCTTGACTTTGATTATTTTGAATATTCTATCAGCACTTTCTGGCATATCTTTTTCATATACATAATACAATGCTCTCCAAAATGCAGGGTTTTTTATCAGATGGCACAATGATAGCAGTGAAGCAGCTTTCTTCTAAATCGAACCAAGGAAACCGTGAGTTTATCAATGAGATAGGCATGATCTCTGCTTTGCAACACCCTTGCCTTGTTAAGCTCTATGGTTGTTGTGTTGAGGGGGATCAGTTGTTGTTGGTATATGAATACATGGAAAACAATAGCCTTGCTCGTGCCTTGTTTGGTAAATTATTTATGTACCCTCTCCATGTGTGTGTGTGTGTTATTTGTGTGACTGTGTCTATGTGACTAAAATTGTTTGGTTTCAAAATTTCTTGTACATTCTCGAATGAAGGACCAGAGGAATGCCGTTTAAAATTGGATTGGCCAACGAGACAGAAGATTTGTGTTCATATTGCCCGAGGTTTGGCTTTCCTTCATGAAGAATCGAGACTTAAGATTGTTCATCGGGACATCAAGGCCACTAATGTGCTACTTGACAAAGACCTTAATGCAAAAATATCAGATTTCGGGCTAGCAAAACTTTATGAGGAGGAAAATACCCACATAAGCACTCGAATTGCTGGGACCTAGTAAGTTTCTTTTGAGCGAGTTTTTTATTGTAATAAATATTTTTCCCATAAGAATCCAATGCAGCAATGTCATGAAATTTATTTTGTTTCTGTGATGGTTACATTTCAATTTTACAGTGGATACATGGCACCTGAGTATGCAATGCATGGGTATTTGACTGACAAAGCAGATGTCTATAGTTTTGGAATTGTTGCTTTGGAAATTGTAAGTGGAAGGAGTAATACTTTTCGCCGACAAAAGGAAGACTGCTTCAATCTTCTTAATTGGGTAATTTTTTATTTTTTTTTAATCTCTACACCCATCAGCATGTCAATTTGAGTAATCCTCTATAATATCTACCTAGGATTTGTGCTGTTCCTGAAGAACAAGACATTGAACAATTACAACTATCTTGTCTACACTGCTACAATTCTCTACATGAAGGCATCTTACGGACATCAATAACTTGTCATTGAGATTAAAGTCTTTGTCTTTAAAACCAATTCCTCGTGCAAAAATCATTGTTTTGTACAATTTTGTTTGACCAGGCACATGTTTTGAAAGAGAATGGCTATCTAATGGAGCTAGTTGATTCAAGGCTGGGTTCAGAATTTGACAGAGAGGAGGTAATGGTGATGATCAATGTGGCTCTCCTTTGCACCAATCCATCTTCATCACTCAGGCCCGCCATGTCTTCAGTACTAAGCATGCTCGAAGGAAGAACTGTAATTCCGGAAATCGTTTCTGATCAAAGTGAGGAAGTACGTAAGATGAAGCTGGAAGCAATGAGACAATTTTACAGAGAGGTAGAAGAAAACAAGACGAATGATGAGAATGAAACTCATTCCAAGAGTCTCTTAGGGATGTCCACTTCTTCATCCACATCAGCTAGAGATCTCTACCCTGTTCGCCTAGATTCTTCCTACTTCGAGCAAAGAAAATCTTAAGACAGGATAAGGGGAAAATATAATTACGTGATAGTCTTTGATTTGTGCTTGGTCTTGAACTCACCCCTAAATATAAATATACAAAATCATCAATAGTAGGATCCAGACTTGAGAATAAAGATGGTTGTGTTAAATGAGACCGTATTACAAATAATGAGTCTGAGACTCGCACCAAATCCCCAGTTGGTTCAAAGAACATAGGGATTGTAACAAAATGTAATATTAGAAAAATTTGATGATGTGATTTATGAATAGGATATAAAAATTCTTCTCCTTCTACCTTGTAAATAGGATTATAGATTTATAGCCATAATTTAGATTTTTTTTTTCAATTATTTATTTAATCTAATATAAATTGTGCATGCATGCGTGCTCAGAGGTATTTTGGTCAATTAGCAATTTTAAGTTGAGATAACTAACAAAATGAGTTTAGAACAAATTTTGAATGAGTAATAAATCAATGAAATCATTAATTTAGAATTTTAGGATATATCAATAACCCGAGCTGGATGGATAGTAATATACATAGGTATTTTTAAACAAAAAAAAAATCATGGTGCATGCTGCTCCTTTTATAAATGCTCATGGGCATTTTTGATCCATTGCCCATAAAAAGTATTTAACGGCGTTATAGGATTTAACGGTGATGATATTTTTAAACCCTTTTGTAATATACATAGACATTTTTAAACCAAATTTTTTTTCATGGTACTAGATGTTTTTTCTATAAATCATTATAGGTATTTTTCCCATCGCCCAAATATTTTAAAGGGTTTGACTGTATAAGTGAGAGTGGTCTGATGGACAAATCATAAATGGTTGGGTCCCCCACACTATATACCGGACACGACGATGCGGTTTTATAATTGGGAAAAACGCACAAAATTCCATTTAGATTTTAAAATTTTAAATTAGTTCTGTTAATAATAAAAATAATATGATTAATAAAAAAGAATATAGTAATTGAAACTCAAGTTTTTAAAAAATTACTGATTTGAGATTTTAAAGTTCAAGTGATATTTAAATATATTTTTCCATCATAATTTCATAATTATTGACCACACGGTATGAGTATGTTGGAAATATATTTATATTTTGTGTGCATGTGTTTATTGCATATTTTTCAGATACTCCCTCTTTTTTTTTATAAGTAATTTTTTTATTTCATGAAATGAATTAACGGATAATATTAGTTAAAAAAAATTAATGTATCAAAAATCTCATTTTTTTTTCTAAATATATCCTTATTTATAAAAAGAGTATAGTAGAGAAATGAGTAAAAAAATATGAAAGATAATGTATAATAAATGATTGAATGATAGAGAATTAATGGTTTATTAGGGTCCTCAAAAGTATTTCTTTACGTAAATCAAAATAAAACTCATCTCACATATTTATCTTATATACCCTAAATTAAAATTAAAAAATTATTTTTAAAAGCTCCAATTACTATTCAAAAAAAACAATAAGTGCCATTTAACGCCTCCTTCATTTTCAAGGGTTGAAGCTCCTCTTGTCTTCAGGCGTGTGTTTGTGTGATTTAGTACTTCTCCATCTGCTTCTCTTAATATTTTTTTTTGATAGAAAATGATAAATTACAAAAAACACTCAGGGATTAACCTCCTGAGTCAAACAACATTCTCGACTCCTTTTCATCAGTAAGTAAAAAACTCCTAATAATCTCAGGAGGTGAATCAATGATATGGATATCCATCGTCATTCTCTGCGCTTCCCTAGCCATAGCATCAGCCACCGTGTTAACATCTCTCTTACACCATAATATTTCCACTTCCCATTGTCTATTCAACAAAGAACAAACCTCCCCGAAAAGTTAAAAATCAGGATGTTCCTGAGGCACCGTATTTTGAATCAGCTCCATGACTTCTGTACAATCACATTCAAGTAAGATTCGTCTGTATCCTCTATCCCAAGCAAGTTTAAGACCCCATAAAACACCCCAAGCTTCAGCCGATACCACAGTCCCTTGCCCAATCCGGTACATAAACCCCTGCAAGAACTTTCCATTATGATCTCTTAATACACCTCCACAAGTGCACAATCCAGAGTTCTCGTTCCTTGATCCATCAGTATTGATTTTCATCCATCCAAGTGGTGGAGGTTTCCAATGTGGATTACTCCTCTCCTCATGTTGATTTTGAAGCAGGTTCATATTGCCCCATGATAAGCAGGCACGAGTACGGGCTAAAATGTTTGTACTACTCCAAGTAACATTATTAAAGCAGCGCTCATTTCGAGCCAACCAGATATGCCTGCATATGATTGTAAACCAAATGCGAAACTCAAATCCCTGTACAGTATCTTTTCGTCCCAGACACCATGCAAGCCATTCCTTTCTGTCCAATATGTTGAAAAACAGCTCATGCCATCCCGACGGCAGAAAACCCTTCCAGAGATCAGAGATCATCGAGCAGTCTTGTAGGACATGACAAATCGATTCATGTGAAATATTGCATATTCCACAATTTCCTGTTGGATGACTGCCATTTTGGAACCGTATCAGATTTGTCATTAGACGGCCATGAAAACATAACCATAAGAAAGTACGATACCTCTGAGGGACCTTTAATTTCCAGACGCGTCTCCACCTGTATCTATCATGATGTCGTGGGGTACCCATTAAGTGTTTATAAGCAGAACTAAGGGAGAAATTTCCATCAAAAGACCATCTCCATGCCGGAAAATCCTGACCATGTAAAAGAGGAATATTAACTCGTCTGATAGCTGCACAAACATGCCCTGGCAGAAGATGCTCAAACTTATTTACATCCCACTGTCCCGAGGGGGTGATGCAATCAGCCACTCTCCAATCAATAATATCTCTAGACAAAGGCCGGTTTATCAACCTCTCCAGTTTATCCAAATGTGGTACCTACACGTCCTTCTAGAAATAAATGCTCATACCGTTATTAACTCTCCATGATATACTATCTGTGACTTTCTCCCAGCTATTCCGGATACCTCTCCACGTATTAGACTCACATCTGCGCTTCGCAACTTTAGGAATAATATCATTGCCGGCTTTATACTTTTCTCGAAGAAACCTGACCCAGAGCGAGTCATGTCTATTGATCATACTCCATCCAAGCTTCATCATGAAAGCTTTATTCTGATCGCGAGCTTTCCTAAGACCCAGACCACCATCTTCCTTATGTTTACAAACTGAATCCCAGGATACAAGGTGAGGTTTTCTGTTGGTTGAGCTACTCCCCCAGATGAAATTACGACATTGTTTGTCAATTTCTTCACACGTGCTCAAAGGAAGAGGCACTGTCTGCATAGCATAAGAAGGCATAGCTGATAATACAGAAGACACAAGAGTATGCCTAGCTGCCATTGATAACATGTTGGACTTCCAATTAGCCAGACGAACATCCATCTTATTTAGGAGGAAGTTATACGTTGTCTTAGAGCTCCGTTCATGTAATATAGGCATTCCCAAATATTTACCAAGATTCGACGTCGGAATAAAGTTCAAAAAGTCGCTGATTTCCTTACATCTGTTATGATTCACATTCTTTGAGAAATAAATTCTAGATTTTCCTGCATTCACTTTCTGACCTGAAATGTCACAGAAATCATCCAAGATGGCCTTCACCACCCCCGCTTGATCAAGGTCTGCCTCTGCAAACAAAATGAGATCATCAGCAAAAAATAAATGAGAGACAGGAGTACCTTTTTTAGAGAGCCTGAATGGTTGCCAGTCCCCATCTTCTACTGCAGTCTGAATGAGATGCCCCAGTCTTTCCATCATGATAACAAATAAATAAGGCGATATAGGATCCCCTTGACGAACTCCACGAGAAGGGTAAAATATTTTTGAAGCCACACCACTCCAAAGCAGTTGCATTTGGGGCGTCGTCATACAAGCTTGGATGACTTTTAGGATATAATCAGGGATGTTAAGTTCTCTTAAACAAGTGGTGATAAAACTCCATCTAACACGATCATATGCCTTCTCCAGATCAATCTTTATGGCCATGAAGCCCGTTTTCCTCTTTAAAGACTTCATAGAGTGGATAATCTCCTGAACTAATATGATATTGTCCGTACTTTGACGTCCTTTCACAAAGCTGCATTGATTTGGGGCTATCACTAAAGGCATGCCACCCTTAAATCTATTAGTTATAACTTTAGTGACAATCTTGTACACAACATTGCACAAACTTATAGGACGAAAATCACGAAATGTCTCAGGATGTTCCACCTTTGGTATAAGAACAATTTGAGTTCCATTAATCTGTCGAATAAGCGTTGGATCATTGAAAATTTGTTTAACTAAATCAAGCACTGACGTTCCCACCGTTTCCCATTGGCTTTGGTAAAAAAGAGGATTGAATCCGTCTGGTCCTGGCGCTTTTAGAGGCCCCATATCAAACAAAGCACATTTGATCTCACTATCTTCAACAGTTCTCCCCAAAATACGCAGATTCACATCATCAATTTTGGGATAAGTACATCCAAAAACCAAGGATCCAATATAAGTATTTGTCTCCATATACATATCTTCAAAATACTTGCTTCCCATTCTCATAATTTCCGTTGCATCATATGTCCACTCCCCAGATTCAAGCTTCAATGCTTCTATTTTATTCCTTCTCCGTCTCCCATTAGCCAGAGTATGGAAGTATTTAGTATTTCGATCACCATCCATATACCAATTAGCCCTGGAATATTGTATCCACATAACTTCTTCCCGCGCCAAAAGCTTTTCAAGCTCACTCCATAGCTCCCCTCTTAATTTATCCAAGCTCTCCGAGATACCAACTGAAGCCATCTTTGTATTAATTCCATTTAATCTTCTATATAAAATGTCTTTCATATAAGAAATATTACCAAATACTTCCTTATTCCATAACCTCAAATCCTCAGTAAACTGTTTTACAGATCCGCACCAATCATCTTTTACCTCCCATCTTGTCTGTACAAAGCTCTTGAAGTCTTCATGCATAACCCAAGGGGCAAAAAATCTAAAAGGTCTCTGTTTCTTATCAGAAAAGACATGAGAATCAGTATTCACCAGAACCGGACAATGATCATATTTAAATTTTGGTAGATGTGTAACAGTGGCATTAGGATATTTAGTAAACCAACATTTATCCACCAAAGCTCTATCAATTCTGCTATGACTAGTAGCATTGCCCCAAGTAAATTGGGGACCATTAAAACCAATGTCAAGAAGCTCACTACCCATTAGCCAATTCCGGAATAGCCTGTCAATGCCCGAATTATCCCTGTTATTCTTACTCCAACGTTCTTGGGGACATGAAGTAGCATTAAAATCTCCAATCACTACCCAGCCTCCAATAACCAATTCTTTAATACCCTCAAGAATATGCCACAACCGGCGTCTATTAAGCATATTAGGGTGCCCATAAACAACAGTCAGCGACCACTCATCACTTTTACCTTTATTCACTATACCATGAATAAATTGATCACCTGAAACAATCACAGAAAAATTCAAAATAGAATCCCAGAATAACCATATACCTCCACTGAAGCCCTGAGCTTCAACCACATGCATATGCGTCCATCCTAGTTTCCTAGCAATGAGATTAGCTTTAATCCCTGTCTGTCTAGATTCAAGCAGAGCAAAGAAATTAACAATATTTGTGCAACATCTATATATGCATGCTTTGTTTTCCACAACGATATATTTTCCCTGAGTGTTATCATTTGATCATTTTACTTGAATCCTCTTTAAAAAAAACAATGTTTTTAATATATTTTTTCTCCCTATAATTTCATGCTTGTTCTTTTCATTACTTAACTTATCTTCCTCAATATCAAAATGCATTAATCAGGGAAACACAGTACTCCCCTTTTTCATTTCCTTAATACCATCTATTCAATTTAATTTTAATATCTCCCCCCACTCTCCCATTTCACCTCAACTTTTAACTTGTTAAATTTATTTATTTTTATTTAAATTATTTAAAATAATTTTAGTTAAAAATAAAAAATTTAATATGGACTATCCAGGTTTGGATACTCATCACTCTTAATGACCATCCGAATTCATTCCAAAGTCCACGTTTCACACTTCACCAATCAGCGTACTAAGCTTTACGACTCTTCTCCGTCAACTTTAATTTGTCTCTTCTTTCATTCATTAACAAATGTTCCTTACACTTTTTAACCAGTTATAGTTTTGGTTCCTATAAATACTTAAACTCAGATTAAATCTGTATAAAATTATAAAGATTAAAGTTAACAATTTAAAACTACAGGGACCGAAATTAAAATTCCATGACACTATAAAAACTACTCTTAGGTGTTTAGAGCTCATCACAGCCTACTTCACTGATATATATATATATATATATATATATATATATATATATATATATATATATATATATATATATATCAGTATGCATGAAAGGAGAGGGAAGCTAGCTTAACATTATTTATTTCTGTGAAGGCACTAAGAAGATGAATGAAAGTCGCAGCAAGGAGATCCAAGGGGGAAAAATGTGGTTGGTAAGATTTATTTCTTCTTCTTCTTCTTAAAAAATTGTGGTTGGTAAAATTATAATATGAAAAGCTGAATAATTGGCAAAAATAAATAAATAAGTTAATGAGCATAGCGGAGTGCTTGTTGGGAGGTTATTTTCAGGTGTCTCTAAAAAATAGTGTTATTCTGATCTAATAAATATGGGTTTGTTATAAAAATAAAGAAAAACAATAAATTAAGATGAGGGAGATGGAGAGGATGAGAGAAAGTTGGTGAGAAAATAATGAGAGGTTCTCATTCACTTGATTGTCACAAATGATGTATATTATCCTTTATTAATCGGACCCCAATATTAAAGGCTAACATAAAGAGTTATAATTACATAAAGAATGGAATTAAGGAACATAATTGTGCAATTGAAGGGTATAGAGAATAAATACCAAAAACCCGAGGAGTTATAAGGTATAATGACATATTAGTCATATGAGATAAAATCCTAAAAGACTATAGAACTATGAACATCTACATTTCATACATTTATATCAGGGTTAATATTATTGTTACCATCTTGATAAAGAGAATATGTAATATTAAGTTAGTGGCAATTTCTCACTTATTAGTTCCCATTTGGTTCAAAGAATCTAGAGAATGTAATGAAATATGATAGTAGAAAATTTAATCTAATGATGTGTCTTATAGATGAGACAGAAAAAATATTTTCACTTTGTTCTATAAATACGATCAAACTAGTAATTCTGATTTTTTCTTTCAATTATTAATTTAATCTAATATGAATTATAATATATATACTTTGACCTTCTTATTGTTTTTTGTTTTTTAGAAAAATAAAAAAAATCTATGAACATGTAGCGCATCTTTATTTTTTATTAAAAAAAACAATAAGAAGGGGAGGCATACTTTTTTCCTTTTCTTTTGAAATCATGATGTGGGATGTGTGGGTACTCAATATTTTACGATTATATTTATAAAGTCAATTAAAAATAAAAAAGGAAATATCTGTTTTAATTTGCCCCTACAGTAGTGCGTCTCCCTTAGAAGCGACTTCTCTCTTCTATCCATATCGTCCATTACCTTCCTTTTCTATAAAACTACACCTTTTGGCGTAAAAATCTGAGGTTGGAGAATTTTTTTTTTTTGTTGAAAAAACAGTATTTAATATTGTGAAGTATTTTTTTTTATAATACCACTTAGTATCTTAAAATATTTTTTAAATATCAATCAGTATCCTACAAAAAATCTTATTCCACTTACCATCCTAAAATATTTTTAATACCACACAATATCTAGCATTTAACACCCTAAAATATTTTTTAATTAACATTGACTCAATATCCAAAATTAATTTTTATTTTATCTAGCCCTCAAAATATTTTTTCAGTAACACTCTGTGTTTCAAACTAATTTTTGGTACCATATTTTAGGGTGTCAGATGTACTAAAAATTAGTTAGTATATTGAGTGAGTATTTGGGTAATTCTGAAATTAGATATTGAGTGGTATTAAAAAATATTTTAGGGTGATAAGTGGATTAAAAAAAATTTTAGTGCATCCAACATCATAAAATATTATCTAATATCCTGAATTAATTTTTAATGTATCCAACATCCTGAAATATACACTACAAATATTTCAGAGTACTGACTGACATTAAAAAAAAAATACTCCAATATATTGGATAATACTGAAAAACTATTTTAGGATCTTGAAAAAATATTTTAGAGAAATGTTTGATACTAAAAAAAATATGCTTGTTTTTCAAAAAGAAAAAAAATATCCAGTTTCAGGTTTTTACGCCAAAACGACGTAGTTTTATAAAAAAAGAGAATGGTGGATGGTATGGGTAGAGTAAAATTCCCCTCCCCCTCCCACTCTCGCAATCCTATTAAGGGTTGGCTTTTGAATACAAATATATGTAGGATCCAAAAGTCTACAACATTATTTTTGTCAACATATCCCATTGAAGCCGACTGAGTTTGGGATAGCTTTTAGGGGGATGGATCGCACCATTGAGGGTGTTAAATGTATGATTGCTTTCTTTTAGCTTATATGCTGTGTTTGGATTAGCTTTTATCTAATATATAGCTTTTGGGTCAAAAACAGATTAAATATATAAATCAATTTTTGGTGCTTTTGGTTACGATTGGTTGTTGTAGAAGCCAATTTATCACAAATTTTTACTAACCTAGATTTGCCCATTCTCCCTTATTGTTTAAGCTTACCGAATCTGAAGAAGAAAAATCAGAGTTGCAATAGTGGTTTCTCTCTTTGTTGCAGTGGAAAAAGAAGGTCCAATCGTATGAAAACCAACCCCCATTTCTAGCGTTTTCAGGCAATTCATCGATCTTCCCTTCTGGAAGAGAATATCAAAAGCTCTCGCTCTTTGCACCCTCCTTTCCAACTTGCGTCGCACCCTTTTTTGGTGAAGAAGACAACAAATAACAGTACCCACCTCTCTAAACTCAATTGATGAATATGATGAATTTTTCACTCATACCCCACACGTGTCCTCCTCCCCATGTTGCACTTAGCTTTGCTCTAGCTATTTCCCGGATAGAGATGAGAAGATGGAATAAATAAAAGAAAATAAATTGAATGAAATTAACCCCCATTAGAAATTTCCCTAATTTTCCTGAAATCAAACAGATTTATTACTATTTTCAAAATTTTACAATAATATATCAGATGTTTTTATTTAATAAGTTTAATATTTCTCTTAAAATTATCACATTATGTGCATATAATATATATATTTATATTATTTAATAAAACTCATGTCATTTTCAGTCATTTTATATTTAAGCTTGCTTTTTTATTAATCACCCAAATAAGTTTACTTATCAAACTGACTTTTTTTCATAAAAATCAATTCAAACATATACCCAATCGTAAGTTTGCAAAAGTCAGATTGAAAAAAAAATTACTTTTACAATTGCTAATCCAAACACACAAATAAACTCATAACTCCCTCCTCGCTACCGCTATGTATCTATATATATATTAGAGTTTTTTAACTGAATCGCGAGATTCTAAAAAATATTATTTTTTTATTTGATTAAGGACTTTCTCCTTGAGGTTTAGAGGGCAAAGGGTTCTCATTTATCCCAATAAATACGATTTCCAAATTTAAATTTGTATTTGTTAGATTTCATGTTTTGATGATAATAAATCATGTTTTGGAAGCTCATGGATTAATTACCAGCAAAGCAATCAATTCTGGTGATCTGTGCAAGATCACTCGAGTGATATTCAAGATCACTCGAGTGATCGCTGAAATCACTCGAGTGATTGCGAAAAATAACAGATCACTCGAGTGATATGGGAAATCACTCGAGTGATCCGTAATTTCACTTCCAGTGATCGCGAAATCACTGCAAGAAAACTTCACTGTTTTGAAAATCACTTCCAGTGATTCTGAATCACTCGAGTGATGCGCCAAATCACTTCCAGTGATTGTGAATCACTCGAGTGATATGGCCAATCACTTCCAGTGATCTAGAATTCACTTCAAGAAAATTCCACTGTTTTGCAAATCACTTCCAGTGAAGCTCAGATCACTCGAGTGATCCGCCAAAATTCTCGAATCACTTCCAGTGAATTGGAAATCATTGCAAGAATATTTCATTGTTCACAAAATCACTTCCAGTGATCTTGAATCACTCGAGTGATATTTGAAAAGTTGCAAATCACTTCCAGTGAATTGGAAATCACTCCAAGAAGAAATCACTATTTACAAAATCACTTCCAGTGATTCCAAATTCACTCGAGTGAAATATGCAATTTTCAATATCACTTCCAGTGAACCAGCAATCACTGACAGAAGTTTTCAAAGTTTTCAAAATCACTCCCAATGACATTATATTCACTTCCAGTGATATTGCACTTACTCATATAATGATCTATTGTTTCCATGTGCTTTTACCTCAACTGATTTTGCTAGTGAAATTCTATTATTACTGATTTCTCCAAATAGCTATCAAAATCATATGGTATATCATTTTAATACTTAGTTGCGAAAATAGGATCACTCTCTATGGTTTTATTCTGTCACTTTTTATAAAACACTTCCAGTGATCCATATTAATTTGTTGAGATACAAATATTGCTTAACGATTATATTCATAAGTGTGTTACAGCTGTACTCCACCATCACGCACTTGACTTGTAACTGAACACTCCACTCAAACGACAATTATTCATGGTAGCAGCAGAAATTCAAAAGTAACGGAAGACAAATGCTGTTACATTTGTCAGAAGCATCTTTGAATCAACGGGAAAATTTACAACGGTCTTCAAGTGGTTCTATTATATATGTCCAGCCATTTGAAAAATACAACAACGAAGAAAAACGCCTGAATACTCCACAAGCAATATCCTCACAAAAGCTTCAGTTCATCATTTGTGCTTCAGTTCTTATCTACATACTCTGTGAGAGAGATTTGTCATTCATACTTAATTATTTTCAATAGAGTTAACTTAAGGTTGAGGAACCTTAAGTAGGGATTTGTGATTACCTTGTGTAAGGGGGAGCGAGTGTCTAGAGGAACTTGCTGGTTGTACTGTGGTGCCAAGAACCCACTGAATCTTGGAAGATATAGTGAAAAGCTCAGAAGGATTTCTGAGGACTGGACGTAGGTCAAGTGGTTGAGACCGAACCAGTATAAATCTCTGTGTGAATCTAGGTGATATCTCTTCCTTTCATTAACTGTGCTTTAAGTTTTATAAATTGAATTTAAGCTTTCGATTATTTTGTAATCACCCAATTCACCCCCCCTCTTGGGTGAAAAGCTTGCTCTAACAGTATTCTCCTCTTTATGAAGGTGAGGCTCCTTATCACCTCAACTAATAGCTTGTTAGTATAAAAAACAGTTAAAAGTAGTTAAATGTAATAATTACGTAGTAAATTTAATTTTTTTTAAAAAATACCCCTATTTATGAATGGACGAGAGAGAGTAATTATGATAAAAGGATGAAAGATAATATATATATATATATATATATATATATATATATATATATATATATATATATATAATAATTAATTGAGGGAAAAATAAAAAAATGTTTTTATAATTGAGATAAACTAAAAAGGAATCTTATATTTAAAGACAATCTCGTTTAAAAAAAAACACTTATATATAAGGAGATGGGAGTATAGTACTAAGCTATATTATATATTTTCACAGTGATAAGGATTATTATTGTTAATTAATGAGCTGCTGTATATACAAATAAGAAGGTTGGGAGAGAAGGAATAATGGTTATATAGTGGAGTTAAGTACATATTTATAACCAAATTGAGTCATTTACTCTTTTTATTTTTTTTATAAGCAATTTTTATCTTTATTGGGCAAAACAAACTGACAGTTAAAATTAGTTAAAAAAAATAAACGTGTCAAAATATTATATTTCTTTCAAATATACCCCTATTTATAAAAAATATTATAGGAGAGAGAATGAGTAATAAATATGAGAGGGTATAACTTATAAGTATAAAAAATAAAAAAGAATGTGTAATAAATGAGTAAATGAAAGAGTTAATGTTAGTGGAAAATAATTCATATAAAAATATATATTTAATAAGGATAAAAAATAATTTAAATTGTAAGATCTAAAGAGAAAATTGCTATAAAAAAAGATCAATAAAAAAAAGTTTACTTATAGGGAATATGTGGTAACAAATGACATGGTTATATTTATATCTAACCAGACTTGGTTGGAGCAAGTCACAGTCACTGTCATTATTATAACACTGTATAATAAAACACCAAACTATTCACCATCACACTCTTATTTGGAAGAATAGCAGTATAAACTATTTTTCTAATATAATTTATGATATACAAAATAAACATATGAGAGAAGTTTTATCCTAATTTATGTGAATGTGCTTTTATACCGTTACTCGATGAACTTGCCGCTCTTCTTTGCAAATCGCTCTTGCGATGCGTTCCATGCTTGTGTTTCTGTTCTTTTTTTACTTTTTATTTTTGTTACATGGATCTCTAATTTAAAATTTCAAGTGATTTAGTGCTGAAAAAAAAGCCAACTCGTTACTTTTTGCCACATAATCAAAGCCACATGATCATTATTAACACCGTTAGCAGACATATGCACAGCTAACAAATAGAACGACTAATGACTTGACAGTTTCAAATTCAAGGGACTAGTGCCTTAAAAGAAAACAAATTACAGGGACTTCGACCATAATTTTGAAAATTATGCCCAGAATTTCAGGAAAAATCCTTCAGAACACTGGGAGGTAGAGAATAATTTCCTAAACTATGTTATAAATAAACAAGAATATTACCTCATAAATGAATTTTAAATAATTACTGATCAATTTTGGCTAAATAATGGATGATTGTCCAAATTTAATTATGAAAAATATCAGAAGGATACAAATAATTGGTAAAAATAGGAAAAAATTATTCTAAGGTTAATTTAAATTTATAAAAATATTTTCATGCCCATGAAATGGAAAAGTTAGCTTAAAATATTTTATTGGAATTTTACCCCAGAATAAAGCAATTTCTTGAAAAAAAAACAAAGGAAAAATAGCTAGGGGGGCAGCTTTTTCCTGAGAATTATATGAAAATTCTTTTATGAGGAGAAGGAATTTGTGGTTGAGTTACATATTTTTTTATAAGTTGGGGAATTAATGATGAAATTAATTCCATTTATGTCAAGAAATTGCCCAAAATTACTTTCGATGAGTCCAATTATTTAAATAAATCAAGCCCAAGCCCAATAGATAAGTTGAAGGGCGTGGCTGGAGGTCTGATTATGAGGGGGGAATTATTGAAAATTAGTTGGGACAAATTCAAGAAGCAAAATGTGTGGTTAGGAACGGACTCTTTGAAAAAACTTTCTTAAAACACACACACACACACACAGCGAGAGAGAGAGAGAGAGAGAGAGAATGAAAAAAGAAAAACCCAAGTCACAAAGGGTCCAAAATATTAGGGGTGTTCTATTTTGGGTTTTAATTTTTAAGTCTATCTCAAATTGACCAAGTTGGGTTGGGTTTATCAGTCCAGCTGGACTCAGTCCGCATGAAAAAGACTAAGCTATGAGTAATTATTATCTTTAATTCATCGGCAAAAAAAAATTATTATGTTTAATTATTTGTCACAATATTCATTGATTTTAAAAATGAAAAAAATCAAAGATTTTTTAAAAATAATAATGTATGTTTTCCAAGAAAAAAATATATAAATATAATAAATAATATAGTAAAATATAAATTCTAAAATAAATTCAAGCAGAGAGCAAATAATTTAAGATTGATTGAGATAATACTTCATGCAAAGATTAGGGGGAAGCGAAAGAGACAAATGTGACCCACTTATATATATTGGACCTACCTGATAGAGATGAGCCACCTCTCTCATTCTTTCTCTCTTTTAAGTTACCACTTTTTGGTTGAAATCTCCAAAAAAGTAAAAGAAAAATCAGGTAATTAAATTCAGATCGGATAGGCTGGTTCAGTTTAGAAACTGGCAAATAGGTCGATAAACCGGTCTGATCCGGTTATTAATCCAGTTCACCTTTTTTTTAAAAAAAATGATTTTTTAATATTTTCTTTAAAATTTTACATTAATAACCCTAAAACCTTCACTTTCTCACCGATTTGGCTCTGGTTTAGCTCTGGTTTGACTTCGGTTTGATGCACTGACCCTTAACTCAATACCTCGACCAATTCAGTGGCCGGCCCGAATTTAATAACCTTAAGAAAAATGTATTTTACCAATAAGAATCACATTCTTTAAGAAATATTTTTACAAGAGAGGGAGTACAATACATATAATTAACAAGGTTGAGTCTAATCAAATGAGATAGTTGCTCGTAATGTGACAAATTAAAGTTTAAATTCTCATTGGAGATGTATTTACATTTAGTATCTGATACTTCCCTGAAAAGGATTACCTTTATTAAGTGAATATAATTGTACTAATAAAAAAAGAATACAATAAATATTATTTATCAATATATTTGAAAATAAATGAATAAAAAAAATTGGTTAAAAAAAAGACATAGCTTTAGGTATTGAGCGAGTAAAGTAATCAAATATGGTTTAGTGTACGGCCAATGACTTTATAATTTAGTAATATAGATAATCTCTTATAAGAAAAAGATTACGGTTCAATCCCAGACTTATAACCTCGTGGTGTTGTTATCGCCTGCTCCTCTAGCTTAATATATATATATGTAGCTTAGTGTGGAGTATGGATGGGGAAGATAATGAAAACGACAGTGGGGAGACGTCGTCGTGAGGGATTACGCAACCTAAAAGTAGGAGTGATCCACTCAAGTTCAATCACAACGGAATTTGGTAATCTTCATAACCAAACAGGTCCCACTCCATTCACTTCTTCTTCGCCCTACAGCCAAACACCCCCTCTGCTCCAGTCCATGTTGTCTCCTCCCTACCATGCACCTCCGCGTACCCAATCACTGCCTTCCCTTCCCCAGTTCCCACTTATACAGAGGGAAGGTAGTTGGATCTTCACATAATTAAAAAATAATAATAATAATTAAATATCATGTGTGAAATACCATCTTAATTTTTTTTATAAGAATTCCAAATTTAAATTATTTTAGTATTTTTTTATAAAAATATTCCCTCTTTTTTTTATGCAAATTCACTACTACTCGTCGTAAATTTCATATAATTAGTTGCTAATTTCATGTGCTAAAGTTGTTAATTATATTCGAATTAATAATTTTGATATAGAAAATTTAAAATAAGCGCTTGAAATGTACTAATGATTTGCATACGGAAAAGAGCAAACAGTTTTCTTTCATCAATTTTCTGTACTAAAGTTGTTGATTTTAGTACGATAGTTGTACTTGTTAATGAAATTATTGACAAAAAATAAAAAGTAAAATTCCTCACTTTCTTATGCAAAAAACTAGTAAATTTCATAACATCTGTTGTAAATTTCCTAAATTAGAGTTGTTAATCTTCTATTAACAACCGCCCTATTAGAATTGACCTAATGTCTTTCAATTGACAATTATAATTACTTGTTACAAGGTTTTTTGTTTTCCTGCACTTAATTTTGTTAAATGGTTTAAAAACTAAGTTAATATATATATATAGTTTTAATTAAGGATCTAATTCCTTTTATACTTAAAACGGTTTTTGCTTTTTTCAATAAATACATTTTTTATGATTTAAATTTGTGTTTTTTATCATGGTTATCAAATCGGGATACGAATCGTGAATCGAAAAGCCTATTTTTAGAGTCGTGAATCGAAACGTATCATGAATCGTAAGATTCATGATCAATTATTTAAAATAATATAAATAAAATATTCATATAAGAGAACATCATAAGTTTGTAGATATTAACAATTTAGCATTTTAAAGGCAAATAACACTTTAAATTTCATAAAATAGGGTTATGATGGGATACAAAGAAATATATAGGACACAATATATTGATTTGATAAAAGGAAATATATATAACATTTTTTCTTCACAGTACGATTAAATGATTAATTGATTAATTAAATTAAAGAAATAATATATACCTAGATCCCATAAATTATGGAAATCACTTAGTCTAAATAAATTTTGGTTGAAATATATCAAATATCATGATAACTGATTATTTTATATATAATAATCTATATATAATCTTTTTTCTTAAAAAAAAGTAATCCTATTTGATTGGATTTCATCAATTTAGGTGCTTTTAATGTTTTACTTTAATCTCAAAATAAAAAAGGGAAGTATTAAAAAAAAAAGACACAAGATAAAAATGCAAAACCAACAAAATGCTGGAAAATAATAGGCAAGTAGGCAACAGTGCAACACGCAACAGTGGAAAAGAAAGAACTAAAGAAACTGAAGAAATGCTGAGTCGCTGAAATGTCAGATGAAAGAAGAGGAAAGAGGAAAAAAATATGGGGGAAAAAACAGAAAAATGGGGGGGGGGGGACTGGGTCGCTCTCAGATCCGACCCGAACTGAGTGCGACCTGTCATCTCTAGAGTTGGGCGATTCTCGCAGGAATCGCGATTCAGGCGATTCCGACGAGAATCGCGCGATCCAGCACCGATTCAGCGCCAAAACGATACTCGTCTCCGATTCGCATCACTGGAGGTTGGGTGTGGATCAATTCGTACGATCCGTATCGCGATTCAACCGATTCTAATAACACTGTTTTTTATATAGATGAGACCATTTATCACCTTAATGATTAATGATTATATAATATTTTTTGGCATCTCAAAATTTGCATAATCAAATCCATCTACGGCTTACATTTATATTTTTTTAAAAAAATCCTACTATAACCATTCTCCACCAATAATTCCCTCATCGCATTCTAGTAGGCGACCAGTGATTGATGGCGATTCCACCTATCATATTCTATACGTGGTTAGATTAGTGAAAATCAAGAGTAGGGAAACCTCTACTTTTAATTAAACATTGGTTTAAAATAGTAATTGAAGTATTTAAAAATAGTTTTTCAATTATGATTTACGATATACGAGGTAAGTATGTGACAATAGTGTTGTTTCGACTTAAAAATAATATAAATATTTATAAACATTTCATAAACTAATACAAACATACTTTTAAAATCCTTCCTTAAAACTTATTATTATTGTTTTGGTTATGGAATAATAGCATGAATCATTAGCCGTTGAATCAATGATTTTGGCTGTATTTAACAAATAAGATTTTCAATTAACCAAATGTCGGCCACGTACTCATCACTTGTCATATTTCATCTCTTTCCTATATACCTATACCTATATATATAGACCAAAGTATAAAAACTTTCAAAATTTTAGGTCAACTAGATATAAACTTAATAACATTTTAAAATTTAAATTTATCCTACTCCTAACTTTTATTATTATCTTTTCATTATGGACCCTTGACCGTCAAATAACCAATAAAAATTGTCATACTAGATTAAGAGAAAACACATGGCATAAGTTAACAACTTTATTAAAAAAACCCTTAATTTTAGACTTGTCGTGTATAACCCTTTAACATTGCATAACATTGCAAAATTCAATTTGTTGTATATAATCCTTTTAACATTCAAAATTTAAATTTAATCTCCTAAAGTCTAGAGTGATTTTATGCAATCTCACAAAAAAAAAATGGTGCTCTTATGCAATAAGTTTAAAGTTCAGGGGGCTTTATAAAATTATTAACTTACATAAGATACTATGCATCTTTATTAATATGATGTAGTAATTTTCATTAAAAAATATAACAAAAAGTTAACAGTAATGGGTCCTTAATTAAAAAAAATTAAGGGTTAAATTTAAACTTTTAAAAGTCAGAAGTTATATGTATATAATTCAAGGTTTAGGGGGCTTTTGTGTAATTGTATATATGTCTATGATAGATGGAGATTATTCCAATTCTATTATCTAATTAGATAATATATGTGGCTTTCCTTATTATAGACGCGTTAAGAGCAAATCAGTCAGTTCAAACGATATCAAACCAAATGTTACGATGATTTCTTAAAGAAAAAAAAGACCACATCGTGTCCACTATTGCTGTTATTACGGATTCAACCTCCTCCTCATATAAACTCATAAGACTGAGTCTTTGAATCATTCAAGTCTCCTAATTCCATAGCCAAGTCAGAAATCAGTCAACTTTTTAATTTTTTTGAAAGCATAAAATAATTTCGATCACTTCATTTTATTAGCTTGAACCACACTCTCTAAATTTAATAGAATATACTCCCTTTAGATTTAGACTTTAATATACCTCATATTCAGGGAGTTGATCTTATTCCTAGATATATTTTTTATCTGTCGATTTTTTTTAATTTACCCTTATTGATTCTCCATCAACAATAATAAAGGAAAAGAAGACGAAATGGAGGAAATTATGGAAGATGATTATGATATTTTAGAAAAAAATATGTCATAACTTAACTAATCTCCGTAATATAATTAAATTAGGTAAATATGTCTTATATTAAAGATATGAGGGAGTTATAGAAAGAAATTTTGATAGAAATGATGGAGAAACAGTCAAAGACTATCCAATTTCATGATTAATCAATGCATATTTACATTATAATTAAGAAGTTCATGCACCCAGAGAATAAAAAGAATCCTAAATCTTAAAATTGACATTTATGTCAAGATAATTAAAGAAATTAATTATTGAAGGAGAGAACCAATAAAAAATTTTCAATTTAGTACCCCTGCTTCTAAATATAAAAGTTATATAATTAATTTATAGAGATTAATAAATTTATTAATCAAGTTATTTATTTATAAAAAAATTGATTTACTTTAAAATCTACCCTTTAATATTTTGTATTTTTAATATAATATATGCAATAATAGGGATAGTTTAAAAAATTATAATTTTTTTAGTCAAAATTAATTAAAGTCTTGCTAGAACTAAAACAACACTTTTAACTGACTCTTATATTTAAGATTGGAGGGAGTAATTATCATTCTATAAATCATTTAATTCTATATGTTGTGTGATATCAAAATCTGTTTCCTAGCTTAAAGTTTTGAATTACTCCTTGTGATCAACAATACAAATCACTTCTATAAAAATTTATGTGATTCAGAATACAAGTTAACTTAAAAAATAATTAATGTTTATTTCTCAATTTTTTTATATAATTAATGCTTACATGTGGCTCATTCTATTTTTCTCTCTCTCTAACATTTAAAACCTTATTTAATATATATATAAAATTGAAAAAAAATTAATTTAAGACAGATTTATTAATGAGTTAATTGTCATGTATTAATGGGATGTAATGAATCAGCTTAAGAGAACTTGAACCCTATATTTAGATGGAGAGAAAAATGGGGGAAGGGAATATTAAAATTGAAAATTTTCAAAAATTTTAAAAAAATTACTATTTTTAAAAATTTTCTCTCTTAATTTTATTTTTCCCTAATTTCTCATCGTCCAAAGACAGGGAAAGTAAATATATCTTGGATGGGAGGGAGTATATAACCCATAAAAAAAGTTACAATATGCATATTCACCAAGTCTGAAAATTGGACCGGTCATTGAATCGGTTGGGGTACTGTGTTAAGGATCAGTGAGTCAGATTTGAGTCAAACTGGAGCTAAACCGGGGCCGGTGATAAATTAAATATCTTAGACTTATAAATATGAAATTCTAAAGAAAAATTTAAAAAAATTAATCTTTTAAAAATAAAAAAATAAAAAATATTGAACCGTCCGGTCCCGATTCCAGAACAACAGTGATATTCACATTGGGACAAATACAATCCATCAATCATTGTGAAGGAGAAAAACTAATTAAATCGGAAAATATATAAAACTTTACCAAAATTAAAATACCAAAGTTAGCCGGAAAAAGGACCCATGCAGGCACCACCACCCCCTCTCGTGTATAAATATCAGATTAAAGCCTTCTCTCTGAAATGCCGCGAACAAGAGAAACGCACAGCACACACACACATCGTCGTCGTATTCTTCAATTTGCTTCATTGCCATATTAATATTCTCTCTCTTCCTTTCCGAGGCAAAGCTTAGAGAGAGAGAGTACGGTGCGTTTCAGAAATAATGGTTACGCGGCTTCGATACAGTCTGTCTTCTTCTTGTGTTGTGCTTCTGCTCGTTCTGGTTCTGGTTGGGGCGGGTCAGGGGGAAGGGTATTCGGGTCGGGTCGGAGGGAGGTGCGATCTGTTTTCGGGGTACTGGGTGAGGGACGAATCGTATCCGTTATACGAGGAGTCCACGTGTCAGTTTGTGCAGCACGAGTTCAGCTGCGAGAAGAATGGCCGCCCTGACCGGATTTACACCCACTACCGGTGGCAGCCCCTCGCCTGCAACTTACTCAGGTAACCTCCTCCACCTACCACTTCCCCGGTATTAATTAATGAAACTATATGCCAAATAATTCTAAGTTCCTAACACCACTATTTCCAATTGTATTGGGCTATTCTGTATTATATCATTCATGAATTATGCCACTTTTATTTTTTATATCATGTATTTTCCTTCTTATTTTTTTTAAAAAATATTGCATCATGTGAGTGTTTGATTTTTATAGGGTTTTTTTTCGGCCTTTTAAAAATTAACATAGTCAATAATAATTTTTTGTGTGTTAATCATTATTATTAGCTTTGAAAAACAAAACTTCATATTATAAGCATGTTTTATTGACTATTAAATTTTGGACAAAAGTTTGATCGAGTTTCTCACAACGATTATAACAAATTCATCAAATGAAATGGACAAGACGAAATATCATTCTGTGTGACTAGAGAACTTGATTTAATAGTTGTAAGAAACTTGATTTAAATATAAAATTTGTAATGTTAACATTTTTTTATTAATAAAATTAATAGTTTTAGAGTTGGAGAATAAAAAATCAAGTTTGTAAATTAAGGGATCAAATTGAAATGTTCTTCAGAATTGAAGGATTAAAATAGCATTTTTGTCTTTTATAATTTTAATGCATATTTAAAAATCAGTTAGATCTTAAAACCAACTTTTATTTTGAAAGTTGTAGAATCCCTTTTTCTATAGGTTGATAAACAAGCACTTAGTTTTTGACATTTTTGTGTTGATCAATAAAGGTTTAAGTTTTTATATACTTTTGGGTCAACCCTAATTACAATATGTTGATTTGCCTTTAATCAGTTTTAAGTTTTTTACAATTACTTCCTCTCTCATGTCCCACTAAAATTGGAGGTACACCAATAATCTTATAATAATATCAATATTTTTGTATATCATGATTATCTGTTACACTTATTTATCATCAACCTCTTACATTTTTGTTTTTATAATTTGTTAACAAATTCTTTCATTTTCTTTCTAAAACTGTTCAAGCTTTTATTGTCTCCCAGGGCACAGTATTTTCTTAAAAAATATATATAATGCTTATGTAATTTAACCTTAAAAAAATCTAGGTGAAATTACATAATACTCCTCTAAACCTTAACTAAAATAATATAGTCAATTTTTTATTATATTAAACAATTTTAGTAAGACAACATAAAAAATTTAAAAAATTATGATAAATCATTAAAATTATTAAATACAAGTTATCTATAACCATGACGTCTAGCACAATTAATACTTAGCTGGATTTGTTAAACATTTAATTAAAAGTTTAATATCAAACATTGTATATAAAGAGGGTCTCATACCTAGTCCTAAAGTTTATTCAATATGTCTACGTACAAGGGGATTACTCATTATTATCCACTGTGATACTTTGGACCTAAAAATATGTTAGTATAATTTAACGAATATATATAAATAAATTAAAAGAAAAAAAAAACTCTGGGAAAAGCCGACTACAGTTTGGGAATGTTTTGCTGGGGTGGCAGCAATGAATGAAAGAAAAGTTTCACGTGATCGCATTTAGGCGACCAATAAGCACTGACAGTTGTATCGAACAAAGTGCTGTTGCGTTGCATTAGATTCTTACTCACTGCGCCGCTCCTCTCTCTCTCTCACTCTCTTTCGCGCCTTTCCTTGTGAATTTGTCGGTGCCACTGATATATCATTCTCTCCTTACTGCCCCCTCTCTTTCCATTTATTCCCTCCCTGTCCTCCACTTAACTTCAAAGATACTTCTTCCCGTCTTCATTTTTTATGATTTTCTTAGTTTTGTTTATAAAAAACAACCAGGAGCACTTATTAAAAGGTTTTTTTTTATTAGTCTCACTAAGAATGAGAAGTATTTATTAATGATATTAATTATCAACAACTAATTATTATTATTTTTTGCCAACAACCAACTAATTAATATACAGTGTAGTTCTGAAAAAAAATAATTTTATATTTTTAACGTATTTATGAATCTAACTAACATTAACTATATTTTTTATTCTTGAGTATTAATTATTGGTCTCTCACGGAGTATAATTAATTTCTGATTAAGGGGGAAAGGGAATTAGAAAGTCAAAGTAGCCCGCACCTACCAAGCACACACCACACTTGCATAATTATATTTGTTTCCTTCTCCAGCCTCTACCTTAATAATGCATTTAAAAGTCTTTCGTTCACTTCTTCATCCACGTCATGTAACCCCCAATTCAATTCCTTCATAAATTTTCTTACCAAAATTAAATATATCTATAAAAAAAAGCTGATCACAAATGGTATATATTGCGTATGCATGAGTACATTGTAAATTCAATTCATTATCTTTTGTTGGGTAGTGGGAATGAAAAAAGATAGCCACTTTCTGGTGTATATTCATTAATTCATTCATTGTATCATTTGAACAAGTTAATTTTTTGAATATGAAATGAAATGGACAGATTCAATGGGAGAGATTTCTTGAGGAGGATGATGGGAAAGAGCATAATGTTCGTAGGAGATTCTTTGAGTCTCAATCAATGGCAGTCTTTGACTTGCATGCTTCATTCTTCAGTTCCTAACTCTAATTACACTTTGACCCGAGTCGGATCTGTTTCTGTTTTTACTTTCACGGTAATTACAATCACTTTATTATGTTCATTCTTTTGTTTAATTATTACTCATCATATTAATTATAGGAGCTAGCAAATTTGGAGATTAGCCTTGATTCTAAATACAATATATCTATCCATTTTATTCCTATTATTTATCATTTTTTTCTCAAACTAATTTATTTAACTTCTATATATTGATATATAATATAATGTTATATAAGGGTATTTTAGGGATATCAGGTCATAGTTGTTATAATTAAGTAATTTATCTAATTTTCTTAGTATATCCGAATTAATTAAGTAGATGTGACTCTTATATTTAGGACATAAGGAGGATCATATATTACTAATACACCCATGATGTCATGTGATTTTATTCCCTTGACGGTTACAATATTATCTTTCACATATATTGAATTAATTTAATTTATATATATTCTTCCCATTATTCATGAGTGCTTCGTCCATGTTGTACATAAAATAAGAGGAATATTTTTTTCCCTCTCCAATATAAAAAAAGATTGGTTGGTATAGCTCATGTGTTTTGAGGATAAGACAAAATAAACAAGCATATATAAATATGGAAGAATGGTGGAGGTCCTCTTTGCTTGTTATTAGCGTTACATTCCTGTTGGCATCACTTATCACCAAATCAGCCTTATCTTACCGATGACAGGAATAAAAAAATACTCTCTCCAGTTCTAAATATAAAAGTTAGATAACTAATTTATAGATATAAAGAAAATTAATTAAATTAGTTATTTATAATAAATATGTGTATATTTCCTAATATACTCATTTAAGATCAAAGTAAATATCTTCAACTTATTATTATTGGTTTGAATGAATGAACGAGCAGGAGTACAAAGTGAAAGTGATGGTAGATAGGAATGTGTATTTAGTGGACATAGTGAGAGAGAACATTGGGAGAGTATTGAAGCTTGATTCTATTGAGAGCTCCAAGTTATGGAATGGCGTTGATATGCTTATCTTCAACACTTGGCATTGGTGGTACCGTAGGGGACCTACTCAACCGTAAGTTTCTTTCAAGTGCTTTAATTTATTACTATATTATATTATATTTAATTAATGGATCATAACATATATTGAATTAATTTTATGTTTATATATGATCGTTCAGATGGGATTACATAAAAGTGGGGAATAAGGTTATGAAAGACATGGATCGAATGAAGGCTTTTGAGATAGCACTTACAACTTGGGGCAAATGGGTTGATACCAACGTTGATCCTTCCAAAGTCAAAGTCTTCTTTCAAGGCATTTCTCCTTCTCACTACAAGTCAGTTCTACTACATACTTCTTTCTTTAGTTTAATTTCTTTTTATGTTGTTTTTCTTTTTAGCGGAAATTTATATACAATGCAACCCAAGCAAGTTAATTACTTAATTACTAATGTAACAAGAGGACTTGTAATTTGTTTGATCTTAAAACCAAACTTGAGTCAATCAATCAAACAAATATATCACTCTTTGATATAGTCAAAAGTTTTGAATAGGTTTATTTGAGTTAAATTTTATATTTTCCCCATTTTTGAGCTACATACAACTTCCTTATAAGTTTTTTTTTTTAAAAAAAAGTAGAAGTAGTGCATCAGATTTGTGTTTTAATAATTTTTTATTGTTGGATTATATGTAGTTCGTATATGTGAGTGTTTCGAATAATGGTACATATGATTAAATTAATATATTATTTGGTTGACATCGATTCAAATTTAATCAAAATTAAACTACAAACCCTTAAACCATTCCAAAATCTAATCCTCGGCACCTTGGTACTTTGCGGGTCGAACTAAAAAATTTACAACTTTTATGTTGTTTGCATAACTTCTACTCGAGATTTATCAGTAATAATAACTCAATTTTAGGGACTTATTAGTAGTTAATTTCCATACCCAGGACTTCTTTATAATTTTTTTCTCATTTTTGCAATTTCTAGAAAAGTGTGATTTACAAGGTCTATTACTTTATTTCATTTCTTTGGATATTGAAGAAGATTAAACTTACCCTATTTTTATCAAACACTTTTTTTTTTCCAGTGGTAGTTTATGGGGTGACCCAAGAGCCAAGGGGTGTCTGAGGCAACTAACGCCGGTGCCTGGAATGAAATACCCGGGAGGCTCGCCGGAAGCCGTGGCGGTGCTAAAGAGCGTACTTCAGAAGATGAAAAAACCGGTGACTCTGCTCGACATCACAACCCTCTCACTTTTAAGAAAAGATGCACATCCTTCCATTTATGGACTCGCCGGAGAAATGGGAATGGATTGTAGCCATTGGTGTCTTGCCGGTGTTCCTGATACATGGAATGAGATTCTTTACAACCTTATTCTTTAAATAGCCTTCCATAACCTACGTGAAAAGTCCTAATCCTACATTAGTGGAAGATAAACATTCATTATTGATTGAGTCATATAAAAATAGAAATAGATGTATGGTTTCAAGTTTTATTTAGCATCAAATTAAAGCCATCTCGATGATGATGGTAATTAATCTTCCTTATACTCATTGTTTGAACAAATCATATACAATAAAAATTAAGTGGGCTTCATTATTGCTTGAAGCTAGAAAGATTAGTAATTTGTCTTGTTTATAGTTTATGAATGGTTCATCTTGTAATAAACTTTATATTTGATATTGATAATGATTGTTTATACAAAAATTATTCAACATAGAAATTTTATTCCTTTTATATTTTTTTTTGGCTAATTGGAGAATATATATTCTTTTCACTTATTATATTTAAATATGTGCCATTGATTTATTGTAACCACTGTGCAAAAAACCGGACCGGCCGGTCGGACTGGAAAACCGGCGAACAGGTCAGTGGTCCGGTCCGGTTGGGGTAAAAAACCGGCTAACCGGTCTGAACTAGTGGTCGAATCGGTCCCCCCTTTTAAAAAAATACATTTTTTTATTCCTCTAACTACTATCTCACGCTATTTTTTTAGAGAAAAATGAAAGTTTGAAGACCAAAATGAAGAGAAAAGTAAGTAAAGAAAGAAAAAATTTAAAAAAAAAAGATTTTAGGGATATAATAATTAATTAATTATAAAAAATGAGATATTATTACATAAGTACAGACGCCATAACTAATACTAATAAATTTTAAACATTTTTTTCCTAAAAATCTTCATTTTTATCTATAGAAGTTTAAAAATATATTAATATATATATTACCATTAATAAATTATAATATTTTAATATGACTGGTTCGACCACAGTTGAACCATTGACCCTTAAACCTGTGCTGTGACCAGTTCATTAACCGATCCAATTTTTTGTTCCTGGATTGTAACCATTGGTGGCAAGACAACAAAATTGCCGTCATGTTTGAAACATAAATGAGTTTTTCTGCTGTACTATAACATAAATTGTTATTTTTATTAATTATAGTTATTTGATATGCATACTATTATATGCAAATTAAAGTATTATCAAGGTCCAATTTGAGAATAACTCTTCTAAAATATTCTTTTCTCATCCCCGTACTTCAAAATGATGTTAAAGCTATCGTATCTTATAAAGCCTATGTGATTCAACCCCATTGTATATATGCAATGGTAATCATGATTGCATTATTATGAGAAGAATGTTTTGTTGCTCTTTACTATAGTAATAGAGTTTACCATGGTAATAATGATTACCACAAAATTGGTAATCCTCATTCATATCCTTCCCCCTATGAATCCTCATTACCATCCCATTACATAGTTGAAAAAGTCTAATTTACCCTTTAGTTTCACTTCTCTTTATTTTAATTATATCTTTTCACTTAGCCACGCCGCTACCTCCTCCTCGTCCTCCACCGCCACTGCCGCTCGGTACCGCCTCCTCCTCCACCGCCGCCACCCATTACCGCCGCTAACTGCCGCCACCGCCACTACCTCCTCCTCCTCCACCACAGCCGCTGTCCGCTATCACCTCCTCCTCCACCACCGCCGCTACCCCACCACAGCCGCCACTACCTACTCCTCTACCGCCGTCCCCTACCATTACTGCCACCACCTGCTACCGTTGTTGTCGCCACTACCTTATCCTACTCCATCCCCCTTCGCCACCACTACCTTCTTCTCCATCACCGCCTCCACCACCTCCACCGTTACCATCGCCCGCCATCACAACCTCCTCCTCTACCGTTGTTTACTTATTTTTTTATAAAGATTATAATAAAGGTAAAATAGATTTTGTGTGATATATTAATTTTAAATAATTGTTAAAATAATAAATCATTGCACTTTACTTAAAAATTAAACTAAACGCTAGCCCTGTAATTAATATTGCATTGCATTACCATTGCATCGCACTGCACTGCACTGCACTACAAGGTGTACTGAGATTGAACCAAACGGGCCTATAGTGTATTGATATTGGTTAAAACAGTATTGAATAAGATATTAATGGTAATTAGGTTCAAATCCAATTCCATGTATATACATATATACATATATATATAAAGAGAGGGGGGGATACACTTAGAGCTTGTTTGGAATAGCGGTTGAAAATTTCATAAGTGCTTATGAATTGTAATTCACGGAATACGAAATAACTTTTACGGTCTACGAGGTACTTTTACGATCTACGAAGTGCTTTCACGGTCTACGAGATAAATATGTGGAGAAAATTTGTCTCGATTTACGTGAATCGGGCTTATATAATAAGCCCGATTCAAATAAGTGATAACAAACAAGCTCTAAACACCACTTAAACTTCAAAATCTTAAATTGATTTTATTAATTATAAAAATAATAAGATTAATAAAAATAGTATAGCAATTAACAAATTAGCTATTTTGGAAATCACTAATTTATGATTTTGAAATTCAAGTACTATTTAAATGTCTTTTTTTTTCATATATATATATATATATATATATATATTCTCATCCGATGACTATGAAACAAGGCTTTATCCAATTTATGGCCCTTCTCATTGCCGTGTACAACACTTGAATATTTTGGTTTGTTCCTATCTATACTTTATCATATTTATTATTTTTATTTCCTTTTTGTCCTTCAAATATTAATTCTTCAGGAAAAATTAACGTCCCATAATATCATGGAACAACATTATTAAAACGTCTGAAAATACTATACAAACTGTTTATTAATTAACTCGAGATAGTTTTCAGAAAATTATAAAATTCAAACCTTTTTTAATTTAATAACTAGCTATTAATTACTCGTAATATAAGTTTCATTAATTTACCCGATTAAGTGGCATTGATTTTGAATAATGGTGAAGGCAGGAATTATAAATAATTGAGTTTACTTTATTCAACTTTATAATCATATTTGGATACGTATACGCAAGTGAATGAATTATTGTGTGATCCAGATTCATCTTAAGATGGTCAATACAAATACAGTAAAATGAATCATATATTAATGAATGTTGTTTATACTTTTGTAGGTTCCTCATTATCAACTTGTGATTTATATGGATGTGGTGGGAGGAATAATATAGGAAATTACTTCTTTAATCTATTTAAGTTAGTTAATTAATTAATTTTTATATTAAGGATTGGAAAGAGTATATAATACTTCTTTGGTCCTTAATATAAGATATATTTATCTAATTTGATTAGATTAAGAAAGTTGGTTAAGTTAGTTAATGTAACATGTATTTCATTTTTTTTAATATTATCATATGGTATCCAATTTGAGATTCATGCGAGGTCTGATACTGCTAAACCAACTCAATGTTGGTATATAACATGTATTTTCTAAAATACCCTAGTCATCTTCCTTAATGCTTGCATTCCCTCTCTTCCTTGATTATTGTTGAGGAAACATTAATAGGGGTATATTAAAAAAAATGACAAATATGAAAATTATGTTTTATATTTAAGATAAAAATCAATTTGATAAATATATTTTGTATTAAGGATTGAAGGTGTACTTTAAACTAAAATCTTCTAAGAGAATGGCTCTGAAATTGAGGAGAAAATATTGATGAAATCCGTTGCGTCTTCAACTTGATGGAATCTAGGATATAGATAAATACAAGTAGTAAAAGTCAAATTATTAGTCTGTGCTTAATTGTGTAGTGTGTGTGTGTGGGGGGGGGGGGGGTTGAGCAGCACAAGTGGGAGAAAGGGATGTCTATAAATATAAATCACAAATTAAAGAGCGTTGCATTTTAAAGTTGATGTAACAAACCAATCACATCATGAGAATTACATATAAGACACTTGAACCAATTGCGTAAAAGTTGTAGATACTAATTAATTGCTCAAGTGGCTCAATATACAACAGCAGATATAGATAATCCAATCCTTTAAATCTAACATATCAACCAATCAATCAAGGATATCTCTAAGGGCATGTTGGCTGTGAGGGATTTGAAGCAAATGAGAGGAATAATTTTTATGACTTCAATTTAAAAAAATTAGAGAAGTGTGATTAAAAATTTTTAATTAATTTTTCTTACTATTTTATTTTATATCTTATCTTTTTTAAAATTTTATAACCCTCCTTCTCTAATTTTTCAAAAGCCAACTCAAAGAAATTTTTCTCTCCACTCCCTTTCCCTCCATTTCACTCCTGCCAAACAGGCCCTAAGAGTTAAAGGATTAAATAACGTACAGCAGCACCCTAAAGTTTATTTTCCCCAATATCATTCTTCCCTTAGCATCTTAAAGTAATTTTTTTTGTATATGAAGGTTAGCTCTAATAAAATGGGTTAGTTCATCATAACGTAGCAAACTAAGATTTGGATCACTATTGGGAAATATGTCCACATTTTGAGCTAAACAGTGCCTCAATAAGGATTTTCAGTGCCAAAAATTATTTTATGATACTAAATAATACTAGAAAAAAATACTCTAGAGTTAAGTTACATACAAAATCCTTCTAACAAAAGTCATATATATATAGAGCTCAAATTACTATATTATTAAATTATTAAAGTTGATATGTTTATTTTCAACCTATTATTATCCATTGGATTATATATGCCATTAGAAATTAAAAAAAAATATTTCTCTAAAAAAAATCATAATTAGGATCAATATTCAATGAACTTTGTATCCTTTCAATCATAAATTCAATATATATCAATTTCCAAATGATGCTATTTGTTACTACATGCCTATTATATTGATCATTATCTATAACCACTCACTTCAAAGATCAGATCTTCTCTTTCTTATGGATGACTTTTTCAATTAGTTAAAGTGAACCATTCAAAGATTTAACTATAACGACATAATTTGCTCATATGTCCATTCACTTCCTTCAGTTCATAGCCATTTACTTGAAAGGAAAGGATCTCATATATCAGAAAACTACTACATTTCTAACGGACTGATATGGACTTTCCATCCAAATTGAGATTATATATATATATATATATATATATATATATATAACAAGTGAGGCAAGAGCTGGTGGTGAAATATGGTGCACTTTACGTCAATGATATAAAGTGGTTTCAAACAAACACTTTTCAGTAAAATATTAGGAAAACTTGATGTTGATAATTAGTTTTCTTCCTAATTGTTTTGTTAATTTTCACACAAAGGTACAAACTATAATTAGATTACAGAAGTTTAGATTTGGATAGGTAATGTGAGACTTAATGGACGATTTGCGAAAAAGACACCTGACTGAAACATGTATATGGATGATATTGCAAGAAAAGAATATTGTCATGAGAGAGTTCTGTTTTAGAAATAATTGTTGGATGAATTTGCTCTTCAAGTTTTCAAATCACAACCAAAAAGTTCGAGAGATGATATATGAGTTATAGTAAATAAAAGGAAAATTTAATCATACAGTCCCCATAAATTTGATATAGTTATAATAAAGTCTTTAAACTTTAACTTAGTATAACTCAATCTCTATAATTTTCATTTAATTATTGAAACTTAATTCTTGAATTTTGAATCAACTTACCTCACTTTGTTTTAACCATTAAAAATGTTGGTGTCTAATTTTAAAAAAATAAAATTACAAATACTAAAGTTATTTATTTTTTGTTACAAAAAGTTTAGATGAGTTTGATATTGTGGTCTTATTAGGACTAGATATGTTTTAGATTTAAAGAACGTTAATAGATGTACTTACAAATCGCCCACTAATAAGACTCTTAGATATATGGAAGGTGAAATTTAAACTCACAATCTTTTGAGTTATAGGTCAATTCATTGCTAACAGGAACAACTTTTTTTGGCAGTACTATAGTTATTTTTTGAAATTTAGGGACTAATGTTTTAAATGGTTAAAAATATAGGATCAAGTTACACATGGTCAAAGTTTAGAGCTTGATTTTCAACTTAATCAAAGTTCTATAGGGACTGAGTATAATTAATTAAAGTTTAAAGATTGAGTTACAATTGAGTTAAAATTATGAGGACTAAATGATTAATTTTCCTCAAATAAAAAGGAATGTGCTACATAATAAAAACTAAAAAGAGAGCTGTTTTACCAAAACAAACAAACAAAAAGAGAGAGAGCTGAAGTTTATTAACGGAGACCACGAACACTTCACCGTTATCAAATAAACACTGTTGGTACCAAACATGTTCTATCCAAAAAAAGAAAACAAAACTCAAATAAGAAGAAAAGTGGCTGTGTGAGCTTTGTCTTGAAGTGTACGTACTCAACAAACACAGTATCAAACAAACTAAACAACTATGTCCCCATTCCTCCTCCACGTTTGGAGCTATACCTACAAATAAAAGAAACAACTCATTCTCTGTTTTCCACTAAACATCTTCACATTAATCAAAGCCCTTTTAATCTTTTCCCTAAAAACCCCAAAATGGGTTCATGTGGGTTTCAGAGATTATCATCAACATTTACAACTTATGCTATCTTCATTGTTCTAATGACATTATTAAACCTTTACAAGTACTGCAATGCAATGATAATACTTGAACAATGGAAGCAGAGAACAAGAGATCATCATCATCATCAAGGTGATAATGATGATTCGGCAGGATCATCAGTAGTGAGAAGGAAGTGTGATTTGTTTGAAGGAAGGTGGGTTTATGATGAGACTTATCCTCTCTACAAAGCTTCAAGCTGTCCTTTCATTGAACAAGAATTTGATTGCCAGAAAAATGGACGCCCAGACAGTTTCTATCAGAAATATAGATGGCAGTCTAACGCTTGTTCTCTCCCTAGGTGATCTTCTACTACATTGTCTTGCTCTTTCTTGCTTTCTAAGTCTTTGTTTTTCTTTTGGGGTATCACATTATTTCAAAATAAAATTGGAATGTAACAAGTTTAACAAAATATTGTTGTCCATTTTAAAGCTCTTCTTAGCAGGGATGATTTTAAACTCTGTTTTTCAATCTCTAACTACATGCTTTATGAACTTAGTGGCTTGATGAAAGTAAGCTTAAAGATCTATACTTGTAATAAAAATGAAAGAGTGTGCTGTGCATCCTTCTATCTCATTCTAAGCAGTGTTATTGGAACCAGATGGAACTAGAACTAGTTGGTTGAGTTGGAGAATATATATATATAATAATTGAGTCTCTCAAAAATTTGTACATATAATGATAATCACTTGCCACTGATTTTGACTAGTCAACATTCACTTCATTTTCTTAAATACAGTCTTATCCTCTAGATGCATGATAAGAAAATGTATAATCTTTCCATATTAACCATCTCATTCCCTTGGATGTTTACAATGCTTGTTAGTTTTACATTATTTATATAAAGTTGTTTAATTCCTAGCTATCAGCTACATTGGACATTGAAGAAGAGCATGCTTAGTATCTCACCCATAACCACAGTCATCAGTGAGAAATATTTTCATCTAAATGCTCTGCATATATAATACATGTTGTAATGCAGGTATAGGGGACAAGACTTGTTGAGAGAATTGAAGGGGAAGAAAATATTATTTGTTGGGGACTCACTTAGCCTCAACCAGTGGCAATCACTGATTTGCATGCTGCATGTTGCTGCTCCTAATTCAAAATACACTCTCCACAGAGTTGGAGACCTCTCCACCTTCACTTTGCCTGTGAGTTACAGTTTCTGTTTCCTAATTAACCACCACCATACATTGATTTATTGATTAGTTTGCTTTAATTGATTGGATTAAATACTTAATTTCGCAGAAGTACGAGATTTCTGTAATGCTGTCTCGTAATGCATTTTTGGTAGATATAGTGAAAGAAAAGATAGGGACTGTTCTGAAGCTTGATTCCATTGAGAATGGGAATTCATGGAAAGGATACAATGTCATCATCTTCAATACCTGGCACTGGTGGCTTCATAAAGGCCACCAACAACCGTAAGCTACTCTTAGTTTTACAAATTAATTAAAAGTTTTTTTTTTGGAAAATAATTAGGCATGCCTAATTAGATACTTGAAGTTTTATTACTTGAAGGAAGCTAATATGAATCCATTATTGTATTGGCTGTGTGGATTTCAGATGGGAGTACATTCAAGTGGGGAATAAGATAGAGAAGGATATGAATAGGTTGGATGCTTTCAGGGAAGCAATAAGAACATGGTCAAGATGGGTCGACTCTAATGTCAATCCTAACATCACCAAAGTTTTCTTTCAATCCACCTCTCCAACCCACTACAAGTAATAATCTCTTCTCTTCTCATCTATTCATTATTATGCGTTCATAAAACTAAATAAGGTTAATATCATTGTTAGTCCTTACAGTATAGTCAAATTTTCATTTAGATCCTTATAGTTTCAAATCATTGGTTTTGGTCCCTATAGTTTTATATGGACTAGGTATAAGTTTAACTATAGGGGCCAAAACTAACCGTTAAACTTAAACCAAATTCTTATGAAACTATAAGGATCAAAACCAAAATTTGATTAAACTATAAGGACTAACAATGTTATTAACCCGACTACATATTACAGAGTCTCTCATAATTTCAACCAATCATTTCTCAAAAATGGCCCTATAATTTTGTAGTTAATATGGTCAATCAAAATATGACATCAAAATCAACTTGATGGTTCATAATTTTCTTCTGTACATACTTCTAAAAATTTTTATTACAAATTAAATATATTTTTGATGGAGCAGTGGGGAGGAGTGGAATGGGACCAGCTCAAGCACATGCAAAGGACAAAGCAGACCAATAGGTGGTTCAAGATATTCAACAGGTCCACCACAGGCAGAAGTAATGGTGAAGCAAGTGTTGGGTCAAATGGCCAAACCTGTTAGTTTGTTGGATATTACAACTCTTTCGCAGCTCAGGAGAGATAGCCATCCCTCTGTTTATGGCATTTATGGTGGGAGGGGAAATGATTGTAGCCATTGGTGCCTTCCTGGTGTCCCTGACACTTGGAACCAACTCTTGTTTGCTATGCTTGTCAACAAGTAATTTTTTTCTCGTCAATTCACTTTTGTGAACAGTCCCCCCCCCCCCCCCTATGAAGGGGAATTTGGAGTTAATTCTCAATCATTTTGATTAATTCACTATTTCAATCTAGTTGGATCTTGTAAAACAACACCCCCCCCCAAAAAAAAAAAATCTATTTGGATCATTTTCAGGCATTGCAATGTGAGTATGGGTTTTGGCACTAAGTCAGGAACCTTTTTTTTTATTTTTTTATTTTGAGTGAGCTCAAAGTATCCCAAGTCACTTTGGACTTGAGCCTAATCTTTGTCAGGACTCACTTAGGAACTTCAACAGCACAGGTCCTCTGCACTTTTTTATTTTTTTTTGGTGGTTTTGGGGGTGGGGATGTAATTATGATATATAAACCCTATTCACAGTCACATTTTAATTTCAATCTATCAATGAATGCATTAAACTTATAATTTGTATGCTCTTCTTTTTCAATTACTATGAATTATAACAGAATATCTTCTACCCATCAGTTTTACTGTTAAGTAAAGGCTAATCTCTCTACTCATAAGATGCTAACTCCAAGCTTGAGAAGGAAAAGACTTGTATCAAAGTTAAGGTGTTATTACGTGTTATTACAAGGTCTTCCCAGAAAATATAACATGTGAACAATTTTTGTAACTTATCAGCAGGTCATTGACTTTTTAAAAGATATTCCCCAGTCATAATTTGATTTAAGAACTTAATAAAGAAACTGCACATCTAAGGTTTTCATAACTTCACTATTCTTTTTAAACGGGGGAGAGAGTAAAGGAATTATGAAATACTTGCTTCACAAATAAGTTACCACAATTACAAAATGCATAATGAAGAAATTTAACATGACTAAGAACTCACAGTCACAGCTCCAACACAAAGAAGTCATGAGATATTCAGCAGAGGGCCTCCAATAAAAACAAGCTCTACAATAATCAGATACTTCTAAAGGCAATGCAGACATCAAAGCAGGGTAGGACCTAAGGAGCTCAATAGTATTTGAAACCATAAGGCAATTACCAATGTCTGCCATATCCCATATTCTGTTCACGAGAACACCTATCTCTGCCATTGTATTCTTTTGTCCCTTATTGGTAACTCAATGGGCTTTTGGGCCTGATGAGGATGATCAGGGCCCTTATAAACCTTCAGGTGGTTGAACAGTTGTCTGCCAAGCTGCATATACCAACCCTTGATTATTGTAAATTCAACTGAAAGATGCCATTACAGCAAAGCATGCAATATTGACTTAAAAGCAAAATAACAGGAGCATGGATCCTCTAAGTGGTGAGGATCTGTGCTGTGGAGTGGAGCTCAAATATAAGGGGGCCATTGCCACCTTTTTTATTTTCCACAAAAAGTATTTTCTTCTAAGAATGTGCAAAATCAGAAACGGCACAGATCAATAAAAGATATGATGGAGGTATGATTCTGGGAAGGCCAAGCTCAAATATACTTAATACATTCATGCATTAAACCATATAAATTATATCTGTATATATGCATAGACAAGCATATGCATGTCTATATGAATATATAGTTTCAGTTAAAAAAAATGAAAAATAGTAGGGTCAAAAGTAAAGAGTCAACATATTTCAACCTGCGTAATAACATCAAAATAGAAAAACATTTGGGTCACGTCAACAAGTAGTTTTGAGCTAAATGGCTCCACATGTAAGAGTTATATCAAAATCATATGAACTGCAAAATAAATATCAGTTCAATTACAAGGCCCTCAATTGTCATCAACTAGTTTATCACAATTTCACCAAAGATGAGGATAAGAAGCCCAATTAGCTTTCTGAGATGTTTTACATACCACGGGTCAAGCAATTCAGCCTTCCCACTATGTTTTTTCATTGGTTGTGGCTGATGAACTCAAATATGTCATGAAAAATAATAATCAAATTTATATTGATCTATTTCTTAAGAATACCATTTCAAAGAAGTATCAACAAACCAGGTTAATTGCACATTCTTCAAACAAATTAGCATGTATTCAGCAAAAGAAAAGTACGGTATAAATCAATTGAACCCACCCGCCCCTTTGGAAGCATGCCACGAACTGCGTGTTCAATAATTCTTTCTGGAATTCTCGCCTGTAGTTGGGCAAATGTCTCTACTTTCATACCACCAGGTCGTCCTGAATGCCTCCTATAAAGCTTTTGGGTCCTCTTTTTTCCGGATACAGCAATTTTTTCTGCATTAACCTTTTGATCCCAAGTGTAAGTGAAACTTTCGGACTCTGTTTAGCAATGATGCAAGTGAAACTTTGTATGCAAATGCATTCTATACCATATGAATAATTCAGGATATAAGATAACACTATTCTAGTGACAAAAATAAGAAGCAGACTTCATTGCATAAAGTAGATTATCCAGTTTCCAGCTATTGTAGAGAGCCATGAAAAAGCATACAATTATTAACTGAAAAATACCAAAAAGTTACAATGTGCCAAATTCCAATTGAAAGTCCTTAATAGCGAATAGGCATAAGTCATTCCGTGATACTTAATTATCAAAATGGATATGTTCACAAATTCTAATTTACAGAAATGATGTTATACAAGTTGTTGGAGCACTTAAGTCCTTCATTTCAATGAACAGATTACACAAAATAGAGTCATGCTTCCATCACCAATAGATACATCATGCAGATAATAAATTTGGTACAGGAGAAAAACAGTAGTGTAGAAATGCGAAATGCTTACCACAATTACAAATGCACCCATGTCCACACTGGGAGTATAGGTCGCCAAATTTTTCCCTCGGATATAAATTGCAATAGTTGATGCTAGTCTTCCAAGAATTTTATCAGTAGCATCAACAATGTACCATGGTTTATCTGTGTTCACATGATCTGCTGCTTTTGGATACCAAGTCTTGTTCCAAATGTCCTACACACACACACACACACACAGAGTGAGGTGACTGATAACTTCTTATAAGAGAATACAAAGTTTAAAAATATACCTTAAATGAAGCGAACAATTCCAGAAATTTCAACTATAGGAGGTGTAAAAACAAAAAGTACTAAATCTTACGCAACATTAGAAGAGAAAAGACTTAGCATTTTATGAATTTTAAGACTTCATAAAAGCAAGTACTACATTTAATTTACTTCAACTTCAAAACTCAATTAGTTCGAGCTCAGACATGCTCACTTTAAATTATTAATAATAAATATATCTCAAAGAAAACCCAATGAACACTCCTCTTGCTCGTTTCGTTCCTTCATCAAACTAACGGAGCTGGATTAGTTATACTAAAAGCACTAAAGACTTCTGAAACATTACCCATTTGTAGCTTATGTTTTCATCAACTTAAAAATTTGAACTCTCCCAATTTTTCCCTTTTGGGTTCGATTCCACGTTAACGAATAACCCAATAATTTGAGGAAAATTTACTCCACATACTCTGGGAATCCAAGAAAAAGCCCCATAAATTGGTTAATAGCGAAAGCCAAGAAAAGCACACAGTCAATAGAGCAGAGTCGTACCGGGCCATTGATTTCGGATTCCTCGAACATCCAACGTTCATCTTTAGGGACAATGGAGAGGTCCTGGCAACGCACCTGAGAACTTGCCCTAGAATTGAAGCCCAAATTGGTGCGTATAGAAGGCTTTGGTGATGCCAATTGGAAGCCAAGAAATGCTGTTTTGGCATTGCCATTATGGGAAGAAGTATAGGAAGATTTACCAGAAGATGAAAGGAAGGTCACCGAAGATGAACCACAGAGCAGAGCCATGGATGCTCCTCTTTGCCTCTTCCCTTTTGCTATCCTCAATTGATGGTTGGGATAACGTTGGGTGTAGGCTCTTGCTGTGATAGTGGAGACAAGCTCGTGATGGTAAGATGGGAAAATGAAAATTGCTGCGTTTACCTGCTGAAGAAAAAAAACCTCGTTAACTTCAAAATTTTAAATTAATTTTATTGATTATAAAAATAATTAGATTAACAAAAAGAATATAGTAATTAATAATTTATATATTTAAAATATTATTTATTTAAAATTCTAAAATTTAAGTAGTATTTAATTAGAATTTTAAAAAATATTATGACAAAAATAAAAAAAAAATAATAATCTATAGACAAAAAATTTGAAAGTTAAAAAATTAAAAAAATACTTATTTTAGCCAAAAAAATTATTTTTCCTTAATAAAAATATAATTAAAAGAAGTATATGTGTGTGTATAAGTGAAGTAATTTATAATTAAGAAAAATTTATATGGTAAAAATGTATATGCATTCTTGAACAAAAGTGAGAAAATTTTTGCCCTGAGGAATATTTTAGCAAATATTTCAAAATTTCATTTTTAGAAAGGACGTATATTGTAGAAGTACAATAGCATCTCTTCGAGTGTTGAAATGAATAATTACCTCACCACATGTTTCGGGTTCAACTACATTGGGGAAAAAACAGAATTAAAGGTGAAAATAAATGGGAAAATTATTGTACTGTCCCAAAGAAACAAAAAAATGAAAAATCAGTCCTACAGAATGACATAATCACTGTCAAGTCCCAATGGACTGATTCTTAATAAATTGTAATTGTACAATGACATAAATAACCCTATACAGTAATTTCCCAAAAAAAAATGCAAATTCAAGCTTCACTTGCAGCTGCATCAACCTCACGTGCATTTTCATTTTCGTCCTTCAATCTGAGAGACCCCAAATCAACTCTCCTCATTCTACTTTCCTTCTCTCTTTTCTCTATTCTTCTTATCGTTTTCCTTTCTTCGTCTTCCTCCTCTCCTTCCCATTCTAGTTCTGACCCCTTTCTCTTTCCCTCTCACCAAACCAAACGCATCATCTTCCACAAAGCTGCCCAATCCGATCCCTCTCCTCCCTCCATTGCTTACCTCATTTCTGGATCCCGCGGCGATTGAAATCAGCATTGTCAGTAGGTTCTCCTCCTCTTTTGGCTGTCTTCAATTAAGGACAGTACCGTTCCGGCTTGTGTATTTTGGGGATGGGTAACAAGCCACCACAACACCCCAACCTTTATTTCGTGGAGGTCATCTTTTGAGTAGAACGACATTGTGTAAACATCTTCTCCCATGACACAAAATTCCATAAACTTGCGACTCAAGATAAAAAAATGGTGCTCCTGCAGAAGAGAAGATTCAGATTATCTCAAATTCTAAGCAAATGTACGAGGCTCACTTTAGTTTGTAAAGAAAGCATTTCTATACAGAATTTCTTATTGAAAAGTTGCACTGATAGTTTGCGGGATTTTTCTATACAGCATGTTTGTAAGTAGATGTAAATTCATTTGTAACTTCAGCTCTATGTAAATTGATGTAAATTCATGTTTGGTATTGAGGTTGTCAATATAGGCTGTAGGGGTTGTCAATGAAGGCTGTTGGGGTTGTTAATATAGGCTGTTGGGGTTGTCAATGGAGGCTGTCGGGGTTGTCAATGGAGACTGTAGGATTTAATATTGCTCACTGTACTGTACTCTTTTAGATGTTAAGAATAACAATTTCTCAGCACTTTCCAAGCTCTAATCTTTACTCTTAATTCTGAATTGTTCACAACATTTTCTGTTAAGCACAATGTTGGATTAGATGTCCACAGATTCAAATATCTCAATCCTCAAGTGATGAACTTGGTGTTCTCACGCAGATGCTGAGAAGATAGAAATTCAATTAGTGAATCATGAAATATCAAGTTGCCATGGATTTCACTAAACAGCCGTCAAAAAGATTCTCTGATCTAATGTCCTTGTGGAAACCTTCATTTCCACCCCGTAAAACATTAAAAATAGTAGAGATATAATGGTCCTCAATAAGGGCATACTTTCCATACAACAACAATAGTAAAAAAAACTTTGTTTTATCAAGTGAAGTTAGAGATGTGGATCACGTGATGTCATTTAACTTTAGTAACAAGTAACTTCATGAGCGCCACGCACACATTCACCATGAAATTTTATTATATGGCTTTCTTATAAGAATGATATAAAATTGTCCAAACGCAATCCAAAATTAAGAGGTAAATTATTCTGTTAAAGGTAAATTAAGTTCCTATTCCTAAAAGCTCATTTAAAAGTCTTTAGTTGTGACTCAACAACTAACCCGTGTGCTTGGCTTCCCTGTTCTGTGTTTTCTTCTTCTAAAATGGAAGAACCATGAAGGACTGTTTGAACATGAAGGACTTGTCAATGGAGGCTGTCAGGGTTGTCAATATAGGCTGTAGGGGTTGTCAATGGAGGCTGTAGGGGTTGTCAATGAAGGCTGTTGGGGTTGTTAATATAGGCTGTTGGGGTTGTCAATGGAGGCTGTCAGGGTTGTCAATGGAGACTGTAGGATTTAATATTGCTCACTGTACTGTACTCTTTTAGATGTTAAGAATAACAATTTCTCAGCACTTTCCAAGCTCTAATCTTTACTCTTAATTCTGAATTGTTCACAACATTTTCTGTTAAGCACAATGTTGGATTAGATGTCCACAGATTCCAATATCTCAATCCTCAAGTGATGAACTTGGTGTTCTCACGCAGATGCTGAGAAGATAGAAATTCAATTAGTGAATCATGAAATATCAAGTTGCCATGGATTTCACTAAACAGCCGTCAAAAAGATTCTCTGATCTAATGTCCTTGTGGAAACCTTCATTTCCACCCCGTAAAACATTAAAAATAGTAGAGATATAATGGTCCTCAATAAGGGCATACTTTCCATACAACAACAATAGTAAAAAAAACTTTGTTTTATCAAGTGAAGTTAGAGATGTGGATCACGTGATGTCATTTAACTTTAGTAACAAGTAACTTCATGAGCGCCACGCACACATTCACCATGAAATTTTATTCTATGGCTTTCTTATAAGAATGATATAAAATTGTCCAGACGCAATCCAAAATTAAGAGGTAAATTATTCTGTTAAAGGTAAATTAAGTTCCTATTCCTAAAAGCTCATTTAAAAGTCTTTAGTTGTGACTCAACAACTAACCCGTGTGCTTGGCTTCCCTGTTCTGTGTTTTCTTCTTCTAAAATGGAAGAACCATGAAGGACTGTTTGAACATGAAGGACTTGTCAATGGAGGCTGTCAGGGTTGTCAATATAGGCTGTAGGGGTTGTCAATGGAGGCTGTTGGGGTTGTCAATATGGGCTGTGGGGGTTGTTAACGCAACATGAAGGACTTGTCAATGGAGGCTGTCGGGGTTGTCAATGGAGGCTGTTGGGGTTGTTAATGGAGGCTGTAGGGGTTGTCAATGGAGGCTGTTGGGGTTGTCAATATAGGCTGTTGGGGTTGTCTGTCAATGGAGGCTGTTAGGGTTGTCAATGGAGGCTGTTGGGATTGTCAATATAGGCTGTGGGGGTTGTTAACGCAACATGAAGGACTTGTCAATGGAGGCTGTCGAGGTTGTCAATATAGGCTGTAGGGGTTGTCAATGAAGGCTGTGAGGGTTGTTAAGGCAACATGAAGGACTTGTCAATGGACAGTATAGAGGTTGTTAACACAACATGACAGACTTGTCAATGCACGCTGTGGGTGTTGTCAATGGATGCTGTGGGGGTTGTTAACGCAATATTAAGTAATGAATAAGTCAGTTTGATTCCATATCCTGGAAATAAACATCAGAATAAATAGTTCTCTTGGTCTCAATTTCAGTAATGAATTTCTACGAGTTATCCAAAACATGTTACAAAATGATGTGATGGGGTTATGCAATTACAATCAAACTGTACAACATTGATCTTTATGTAAACAAGTTTGTCAAAGGCCTTAAGCGAATACAATGTTCCATAGACTATCACACTCAGTTAACAATCACTGGTATATACAATTTAAATCAGCATGTCAGTGGGTTCTCCTCCTCTTTTGGATGTCTTCAATTTAAATCAGCATGCCCTGATTTGTTTCTGCACAGTGCCTAATGAGCTACTGCTTGGTTACCAAGTGTAATGAAAAAGCTTCCCTTCTCCACCTTCTTTACCTAAAAAAATACAAGGCTCATTAACCAAGTACAAAACATTCACTGCACTTCTTACTAAGCTGCACAATACTTATCACACATAAGGCCTTTGTCTTAGGATATAAAAGCAATCTGAATAACTTGTAAACAATAACATACATGCATGGAAGCACTGGAAATAAAAACATTAAATGGAATAATATGGTTCTTCCATTTTAGAAGAAGAAAACACAGAACAGGGAAGCCAAGCACACGGGTTAGTTGTTGAGTCACAACTAAAGACTTTTAAGTGAGCTTTTAGGAATAAGAACTTTAATACTATTGGATACATCAAGTTGGTTTGAGTTTGCTACTATTAGTCTATTTCTTGCTAGTTTGGCAGGTTGCTATACTCTCCTTCCTCCATCCTTCATGGGTTTATTTTTGTTTTAGTTCCATATCGCATGCTTTCATGTTTTTTGTCTACTAATTGTTATATCTCTTTTCAACTTTTGATTACAACATTTGATAATTACTCATGAATGTGGTTTGTAGATGGCTACGAAGATAGATAAAATTGTGAGGCAACAAATTGCACAACCATCTAATAGTTGCATTACTCAAGATGGTGTTTCTTTTCTAGATCAAGTTATTTTGCCTCTCTATGACGTTATTGCTGCAGTAAGTTTCTACATGTTTTATAAGTATTTTACTAACTTTACAAACAAGATGCCATGTGCATTGAAATTTATGTTAACTTGACTAAAGTTTTGACTGTAAACAATGCTGAAGAGCTAAAAACAGAGAGGCTTATATATGTTTGATTTTTTACATTTTTTATTAAAAAAACTAAAAGGCCTCTAGAAATTGAAAAACTAAAACTAGCTATTATTGGGGACATCATAGAACATTTTGTTGAGCAGCTCAATATATGACTTGGGCATTCTATATAACTTGGATTCCCTTCAATTACACACTCTGTCACTTAGTATTTTTCCAGTAAACCTTTTGAGATCAGTGCTTTAGATTTGCTTACCACTGACTTCCAAGCAGGGTACATTATGTGGAATTTATCATTTAAATGTTACCTACAGTTGTCATTAACAATGTCAGTAGCCATATTAACAATTGTCGCTGCATCCATTAACAACACATAATTTCAAACTCTTACCACAAATCATTACACCATAAGTTAAACATTTAAATGTTACCTACAGTTGTCATTAACAATGTCAGTAGCCATATTAACAATTGTCGCTGCAGTCATTAACAACACATTTTTCTTCACCATCATATTATATAACCACAAATCTTTCGCCATCACCTTCATTCCTTATCCCTTATTTTGCAGAAACACACCAAGGTAAACCCAAAAACAGAGCATACTCAGCTAAAACAGAGCATAGTCACATTGAAAATATAGCATACTACACTACACCCAAACACATTGAAACCACACACAAAGCATATCCATTCCATATGCCTAGGTCTATCTTTATAATTTACAAAAATAATAGAGAAAATACCCATAAAAGATGACAACTTTTTCCCTTTTTCCAACCTAAACAAAGATAAAACATGTAACTACTACCTATAGTTGTCATTAACAAGTTAAGTAGTCATATTAACAACTGTTGCTGCATCCATTAACAACACATTATAGAAGCTCAAAATCTAACTCAATTTCAATTTCATTGATAAGCCAGAACTCTGTAACATTGAAACAAAATCGAGAGTGATAGAGTGATGCTCATAGACTCTACAATAAACAGCCCGAAAATAAAACAGAAGAAAACACAAAGGGAACACAAAATTGTCACCTTAAAACCAAGAAAAAAGGAGAGCGCGATTGCAGCGAGAACACTAACAGTGGTGAGAAGGGTCTGGGTATCAAAATTGAAAGTAGAAGTACTCACACCATGAAACAGAAAAATGGGATTGATGATCATCAACAGCCTTTCAGGATGCGTTGCTTTCTTCTTGGGTCTACTCTTAGAGAGGAATCGAGGCAATGAGGAAAATTAGAACTTGGAACGAAGGGACCGAGAGGATGTGGAAGAACAGGAACAGAGGAAGGTGGAAGAGGAGGAGGAAGATGAAGGTGCGGTGAGAGACGAGAGTGGAAGAAGAGTGAAGTGAGAGAAAGAAGCCATGGATTAAAAAAAGGGAAAGTTACTTTAGGGCTATTTAGGTTATTGTACAATTGAAATTTATTAAAAATCAGTCCCTTGGGACTTGACAGTGATTATGTGATTTTTTGGGACTGAATCTTCATTTTTTTGTTTCCTTGGGACTGCACAGTAATTTTCCCAAAATAAATTATCTTAACCTAACTTATTTAATAAATATGTCAGTGTCAGATTTAAAGTTATTTAAAATAATCAAGTAAAACCTATTTTTATAAGGTCTAGTTTACAAGGCTGACTTATTTAATTTTTTAAAGAAAAAATTAATTATTTAATCTTATAATTTTTCCAAGCCTTTCAACTTCGTACTCATAGTTTAACTTGTCAAGACTCCGAGCCCGTTTGGTTCAACTCCATTGCATGCATGCAATGGTAATAATGATTGCATTATTATGAGAAGAGTGTTTGGTTGCTCTTTAGCATGATAATAGGGTTTACCATGGTAATGATGATTACTAAAAAATTGGTAATCATAATTCATACCTCCCCCCTATGAATCCTCATTACCATCTCATTGCATAGTTAGAAAAGTCTAATTTACCCTTTAATTTTACTTATATATTTTCACTTAGCCACATCGCCACAACCGCTACCGCCGCAGCCGCCTCATCCTCCACTGCAGCCACCTGCCGCCACCTCCTCCTCCTTTGTCGTTGCCGCCACCTGCCGCCACCACCACCACCTCATCCTCCTCCACCACTGCCACTACCTTATCCTCCTCCTATACCGCTACTGCCACCCGGCACCTCCGCTACTACCTCCTCCTCCTCCGCCACCGCCCGGCCTCGCAGTCACTACCTCCTTCTCCTCCCTCACTGAAACCCACCGCTGCCACTACCTCCTCTTTCTCCGTCGCCATTACCTCCTCCTTCTCCGTTCTCGCCACCCACTACCGTCGCCACTACCTCCTCCTCCTCCTCTGCCGCCGCTACTACCTCCTCCTCCTCTGCCGCTGCTGCCACCCGGCACCGCCGCTAGTACCTCCTCCTCCGCAGCCGCCGTTCGGCCCCGCCGCTACTACCTCCTCCTCCCTCGCCGACACCTGCCGCTGCCACTACCTCCTCCTTCTCCGCCGCCACCCGCCACTGTCGCCACTACCTCCTCCTTCTATGTTCCCACCACCACTACCTCCTCCTCCTCCTCTTCCGCCGCCGCCGCCACTACCTCCTCCTCTTCCTCTACCTGACTCTTAACTTTCTTTTTACAAAAACTATATAGTAAGGGTAAAATAGACTTTGTGTAATATATTAATTTTAAATAATTGTTAAAATAATAATTCATTGCACCTTACTTAAAAATCAAACCAAACACTAGCCATGTAATTAATATTGCATTGCATTACCATTACATCACATTGCACTGCACTGCAGGGTGTAATAGGATCGAACCAAACAGGCCATCGGTCCATGAAGCTTCCTAATTTTTAGAAAACGTTCAAGTCACTCATGACTCGTCCTATGTGTCTCTAAGAGTTGCGTATTTGGCACCTTCATCAATGCCACATCAGCAAAAAGTCAAATTTCTCACTCCTCTCTCCCCTCTCCTCCTCTCTTCGTCTGATATACCGCACGCTTCCTTCTTCCTCCACCCTCTCGCTTTCTCCTATTCTGAACCAAACTCTTCCCACCACGAAATAGAAGAAGGGTGAAGAGGGAAACGACGATGGTCTGGATGAGTTCGTCATTATAGGAGGCCATGGCGCAGAAGAATGAAACAGATGGGAAGAAGAAGAAGAAGCGAGAGTGAGTGTGAAGGTTGAGATTTTGCGAATATCTTTCAGAGGAAAGGGTACTTAAAGAACAAAGCTTGGTTTGTTTGGTTTCTCGAGCACTCCGCAGAAGAAGAATGAAATTATAATAAGACAATGAACATGCGACAATACCAAGCAGCAAACAGAGCCTTAAGAACCAAACTGTTTTGCTGTGTTGCTTCTCTTCCTAACAACACAGCCCTCGACCCCACCGTCATTTCCTCTCTTCCCACCTTCGTCTTCAAATGAAGAAACACGCCGGAAGAAGTTTGGTTCAGAAGAGGAAAAACCAGAGGGCGAGGAAGAAGAAAGCCTACGGTACTCCAAAAGAAGCGGAGAGGAGAGAGAGGAGTGACAAGCTTGACTTTTTGCTGATGTGGTATTGATAAGGGCCACATAGGATGAGTTACAAGGGAATCAGAAATTTTCTAAAAAAATTGGAAACTTCTGGGAATAAGTTTTTATATATAAATTATAAAACCTGAGTTATAAATTTGATTAAATTATAAGGATAAAATAATTAATTCTCATTTTCTTAAATCTATACTGTTATATAGTTATATAATATAATCAAAATAATTTTATAAATTATTTATAAAATCATCAATCTAGCCTTATTTATAAGTTTAACCTTCCATTATCATTCATAATCATTTATCCTTTACATCTTTTCCCTTCAGTCACTCAAGATAGCAATGATACCTCTCTCCCTCTCCCTTAATTTGCATTGTCTATTAAAGGATAAAAATTATTGTAAGTTTATTTTAGTGTAAGATGAAATACTATAATCTTATCAAAAGGAGTTTAACACATTTTATGTGGGAAAAACAAAAAAGGTAAAATCCAGTTTTACATATTACTTATTATATTTTTTTCGATTTTAGAAAATACATATATCATTAGTAAACAAACGATTGATTTTTCTTATTCATTTTTGCTCAACAACTATTGTAACTAAGCTATCATTTCTTTTCCTTACCAAATCCATGTTGCTTTTAAGATATAATAGAATTGTAAATAGACTTGAAGGGATATATATATATAAATTTAAAGGTAGATGCTTTAAGTATATTTAAAGATCTATTTTTAAGTAGGATTTAAAAAAGGTTTCAGGCCTTATCATACCTTTTAAAAGTCCAAACTTAAACCTAAAAAAAAAACTTATATACAGGTTCAGGCCTAAGCTTTAAATTTCTGTTACAAGTCCAAGCCTACTTACGTAAAGCTTAGCCTATTTCCACCCTTAGTAAGAATTACACTATTACCTCCGATCCTAAATATAAGATACAACTGACTTTTTTTAAGAAATTAAAGAAGTTAAATAAATTATTTAATCTAATCATATATTATGTATGATTAAATTATATATCAGTTTATAAATTAAATAAATTAGTTTGAAAAAAATAATAAATATAAATATTTTAAAATAATTTAATTAATTTTCTTAATCTCTAAAAAAATCAAATGTATTTTACATTGGGCGAATGAGAAAAAATGCCTATGATCATTTGCAAAAGGAGCATCAGGCACCGTGTAAAAAAATTTGGTTCAAAAATACCCATGTACATTACAAAATGGATCTTAAATACCACCACCATTAGAATAATCTAACGCCGTTAACTTGTGCATGTGAGTCTTATGGGCGATGGAGCAAAAATGCCCATGATCATTTGCAAAAAGAGCAACAAGCACCATAAAAAAAAATTTGTTAAAAAAAACCTATGTACATTACAATCCATTCGACTTGGGTAACTGATATATCATAAAATTTTAAATCTAGGATAAATGAGTTATTACTCATTCAAAATTCATTCTAAACTCATTTTGTTAGTTATCTCAACTCAAAATTGTTAATTGACCAAAATGCCCCTAGGGAATTGGTCTAAGCTCCTTTATACCCGGTCTAACTGTGCTTTACAAAAAATTATAACCCGAGCTAATTTTACACAGTTTCAGATGTAGAATCCAATTTTAATCTTAGATTTGTCAAAATCATACTCAAATTATGAATATACCCCTCACAGCCACTATGTTAGGGTTTTAGAGGTAAAATTGTCATTTCACACCTTAAAGCCTTCACATTTCATAATTTACATGTTCCCTACACAATTTTTCATTCAAAACATAATGGAATCATAAAAAGCACCAAAATCCAGTCTAAATACAATGAAAACAGCTGCTGGGCGAAAATCATATAGAATTTTTGGCATTTTTTTTATAATTCTATTGTGTTTATAATGGAAAATTATGAAGGGATCATGTGAATTATGAGTTATTAGGGTGTAAAATGATGATTTTACCGTTAAAACCCTAACATAGTGGTTGTCAAGTGTATTTTCATAATTTGAGCATGATTTTGACAATTTTGAGGTCAAAATTGGATTATACACCTGAAATTGTGTAGGTTTAACCCGGGTCATAATTTTTTGTAAAGTACAGTTAGACCGGGTATAAAGGGGGCTTAGACCGGTTCCACAGGGGTATTTTGGTCAATTAGCAATTTTGAGTCGAGATAACCAACAAAATGAGTTTAGAACTAATTTTAAATGAGTAATATTTCAGTTATCCTAGATTTGAAATTTTAAAATATATTAGTTACCTAAGTCGAATGGACAGTAATGCACATATGTATTTTTGAATAAAATTTTTTTTCATGGTGCTTATTGTTCCTTTTATAAATGATCATGGACATTTTTGCTCCACGTCTATGGGACCCACATGCACAAGTTAATGGTGTTAGAAGATATTAGCGGTGGTGACATTTAAGATCCATTTTATAATGTACATAAACATTTTTAAACAAAAGAATTTTATATGGTATCTGATGCTCCTTTAACAAATAATTATAAGTATTTTTACTCCTTTGACCCTTTTATATTTTATATTTAATACAGGTGGTACCATCCAAGCACATTTATACAAAAGCAGGCATCCAGTACCTGACCGCGTTTGCAAAGGAGGGGGATTTGGCAGAATTCTTCCCTATTATGTTTATAATAGTTACACGGTAATGTGTTATAAATTTTATATTTTCTATTATTTAAATATTGATATGTTGATTGACTGGCTTAAAAAATATTCTTTCGTTGAAATAGATATTTATTGATAATTTGATATTTTATCAAAAGGTGACAAATTTTCTTAGAAGCTATGAATATTTTGAGCTGTTTTGGATGAGTTTAATCAGGTTTATTATATAAATCTGATTTACATAAATCGAGATAAATCTCCTCCATATATTTATTTCATAGATCATAAAAGTTACCTCGTAAAATATAAAAATTACTTTATATTTTATGAATCATAATTTATAAACACTTTTAAAACTTCCATAAATTAATCCAAACCACCTCACAATTTTAGTGGAGCCCTCTGGCTTGAAACTTGAAAGTCAAATATTTTTCCATGCAACCATTTTAACTCCAGTCTCCTCCCCTGGATCTTCCTCCACACCAACTTCACATTCAGGCTTCTCTCAAATCCAAAGAATGTACATTATGGCCTATTCAACCCTCCGCGTTAATTTACCTTCGACATTTCCCATGATCCCTCCTCGTTCTTCATACCCAATTCTTCATTCGCTCTCCCCAAAACCCCCAATTCTTAATCTTCGTCTTCACTCTAGTCCTCTGAGAATCCCGAAGTTGATTTCTCATGTAAGCAGCGTTCAGGAAGCTGTCGGAAGTGCAATTAGTCTCATCCAATCGTCTCCTCCCACTTGGGAATCCGCCCTCGCCAGCAATCTCTTAATCTTCCTTTTGGGTTCTCCGCTTTTGGTCGCTGGGTTGTCTCTCTCTGGTATTGGCGCAGCTTTTCTTCTAGGAACACTCACTTGGCGCGCTTTTGGCCCTTCTGGGTTCCTTCTCGTTTCTGCCTATTTCATCATCGTAAGCCCTATTTCTTTTATTTTGGTCTTTCTCTGTTAGCTGACCTCAAAATGCTGACTACTGATGCCTCTGTGAGGTCAAATTAGTTATTCATTGAGTTCTGTGCAATGGTTTGTTAATCGGAGTTAATTATTCGAGCTTTCTTAGGGTACAGCAGTTACAAAGGTCAAGATGGCTGAGAAAGAGGCTCAGGGTATTGCTGAGAAAAGAAAAGGACGAAGAGGTCTTGGTAGTGTTGTTGGATCCAGTGCAGCTGGTTGCCTTTGTGCTTTTCTCTCAATTTATGGATTTGGGGGTGAGACATTTTCTCAGCTTTGGTTACTTGGTTTTGTTGCCAGTTTTTGTACCAAGTTGAGTGATACTGTCTCAAGTGAGATAGGGAAGGCATATGGCAAAACAACGTAAGTGGTGAACTCTGGTTTGGACCTGGCATTATTCAATTGTTATATCAGTAATGTGCCTTTGGTTATTTAGGTCTCCATTGAAGGATTTTGAGGTCTTTGGATTTCTGAACTAAATATTATTATTGGGCTGAATGGGCACTAATGATTTTTTTTTTTTTTTTTGCGTAAATAAACCTACTTTTACCCCTACCCTATTATCCTGCTGTGAAGAGAAGATGGTAGTGAGCGGGGTAGTGTGGGCTGTGGGGTGGCGTATGTTCTTCACGCTCGACTTTTCAAACCACTCCAAAATGGGTGGGTTGGGATCTATATTTTTTTTCCGTGTTGAACCATTTCCACTTAACTTTCATATCACTTTAAACGGACTAACATCACAAAGATAATAATTCACCATTTAAAAGGACCCTTTGCCCCATTGATGACAGGTATGACTAAATCAGTGGGGGGATGGAATGGCATATATTTTTTAATTCAGGTCCCATCTATGGAGTGGATTGTATCCCCCATCCCACTCCACTTGGGTCGTTATGACCACCGCACTCTATCCTACTTCTATTTTTTCAATACTCAATCAAGCCTCAAAAACACTGTTGTTTCTGGTGTCCTGCACTATTCTGACACTCACATTAGATAAGATGCGGCACTTCAAAAGTTCAAATTACATATAGACACTTAAATTTTGCATCCCCATGCGAATTGCTTCCTAGATTTTTGTGAAGTTGATAGCCTTGTTGATATGAATAAAATATAGTTGCATTACATGCAACTGATGTACTGTTGAGATGCCTTGATATCTCTCCTTTTTTTATTAGTGGATGGATAATGTTGATTGCTCACTTATTACATGTATACTTAATATCCAGAATTATTGTTGGCTTGATTAGATGTATGTTTCACTTTCTTCCAATATTCTTTGGTCTCTGTTTACTTCGAAATTCAGTTCTAACATTTGTACTGCATAATGTCCAGGTACCTAGTTACAACATTTAATATAGTTCCAAGAGGAACAGAAGGGGCTGTAAGTGTGGAAGGAACTTTAGCAGGGATTTTAGCATCTATGGTTCTTGCCTTCTTCGGTTGTCTCTTGGGTAAGGTATTTCTCAAATTTCTAACTCTGCATGTGTTTATGGGTGGGTTGAGAAGGAATCTGAGGATACTTTTGTTTTTCTGTAGCGATTAAGTTTCGTTAGTTTTATTGTTTATGTATAATTCCTGACTAAATTATTTCTATGAATTGTGTGCTTTTGAGTCTTGTAGAGTTTTCGTACTTCAGTCTTTGATGTCATAATCACCTCTCCTCCACCTTCTTAACCAAAAACTGTCATTTCCATATTTTAATTTTCAACATGTGCACTTTTTTTTAGCATGTCTGCCAACATTTAATGGTTGGTTGAGGAAAACCTGCTGTCTTTTGAAGCAAGGTGGCAGGTATGGGACTTAAACATTCTGTTCACCTGCACAAATCAACTAGGTAAATATATTACAAAGTATCATAGTAATGATTAGCAGAAATTGTATTAGGGATCTGACCCATTGACTAAATGATGTGTGGTAATAGAGTAATAAATGTGTGCAACAAAAATGATAAACTGCTGACTTAAGCATGTTTGGTTGTGGATAAGTTCTGATTTTGTAAAGGTGTGTGCAAGTGGTCGAGTGTGTGCGCCTGTTACTTTTTAGGTATTCTGGATACATTCTAACCTGTAATGCTGGGAATTGGTTTAGCATTGAACTGGTGCAAGAAAGGACAAGTGTACCCTTTACATGTTGGAAGGACAGTTTGGCAACATTTTTTAATAACGGGGTTTTGGTTTATCATTTTGGTACTTGGAGAAAATAGAAAGTTTGGTCAAATTCTTCCAAATCATGTATTGAGCTTCCTCATATGTAAGTTATCATATATTTGTGAATGAATAATGATCTTTGCACCTTTGGATTTAAAAAAAGAAAATGTAATATAAAGATAGTTGTTGTTTAGTAATGATATTTAAGGGTATGAAGAAATATTGGATATCTTGATTCTCTTTCAAGAGAATGCATTTCCCTTCAGTAACCTCATGGTTTATGATACATAAACAATAAAACTGATGTAACGAATTGAAACATATCATAATCTCTTCTTTTTGTGATTAGAGGGTCATAAAAGATCCGGAAATGCAACTTTAGACTTAATAGCTCCCAATCATTAGGGAGTAAAGAAGGTTGGATCGCATCACCTTGTATTAATCTACTTGCATTGTAGTCTCTTCTTTTTCTTGGCAAAGTTTCTGTGATATGGTTATTGACTCTATGTCCAGTTTCTGTTAATAACTAAAGAACTCCGGATGTGCTAATGATTTGTAATTCCTTTTTCATGAAACAGATCAACGCATATAAAGCGGCTATATGTGTTCTAGCTTCTCAGATTGCTAATATCGGTGAGAGCTTCGTAGGCGCTACTCTTCAAGGAAAGAAAGGATTTCAATGGGTAGGTTGATAAAATTATTCACGGCTTGATATCTTCAGGATTGCCTTATGTTCCTATCCTGCCTCTTTTAGGTCGTGCTTTCAAGGCGGGAACTTGAAGGTAGGGTTTTAAGAAGTACTAAAATAATCCAATGTCAGCCTATCGATGAGCTTTAACTCAGTATCACAAGAGTTTTTTCTCGGGCTTAAGGATTTGACTTCAAACCCCAAAGAAAACCAAATTAACCAACACTACCTCCGGTGCTTAGTAAAAAAGCTATATAACTAATTTGCCAATATTAAGTAAATTAGTTAACTTAATTATTTATAATAAATGGGTGTTGGCTTTACTGAAATATCCTCTATAATCATGTGCATAGGAACTACCTCTTGATGAAATTAGCCTTAAAAATTATAAATTTAGAAAACAAGGTGGATTGAGGTCTTTTATTTAGGGCCAAAACAAACTCCTTGTCCAGCTCTTATATTAGGGATCAGAGGGAGTATGATGTCATCCTCAAACGTGGCAAGTTCAGGATTTTATGATACCGTTGCTACTGGATTTGATTCAACAGTTTGACTTGTATATCTGGTCCTGTAAGTTCATTCTGTCTTGTTCTGCAGCTTACCAACGATGTGGCCAATGTGATCAACATATTGACTGGCAGCATCATGGCAATCTTATTGCAGCTGGCACTCCAGAAGTTGAATATGTAACTTGGCAGCACGCTTTTCAAGGAAATCACTCATCCCAGATTTTTTATGGCTATGTTGCTAAATGCTACTAGATCATTGTGGATGAAATTGCACTTGCCATATGAAACTGACAAACAAAAGTCAACACTCCAGGAGCTCGGGTTTCATTTTCCCTGATTAAACTTTCATTGACCTGATTGTAACAAGGAATGACAGTGGCTATGATAGCAAAATAAACTCTGGGGTTCATCATATTGTAGATGTAAATTTTTTTGTTGTCAGGCTAATGTTAATAAATATAGCAGTTTCCTTTGAGTGATCTTCTGGCTGAGATTCATTCCATTTGGTTCAACTTCTTCATACCTAATTCTTAGTAATTAGAATTTCATGATCACATCTAGTCCATTTGGTTTGTCTTTATCACATCTCCCTGCTCTTGTTTGAAAGAGAGCACAGCACTGCCCTATAAGCATAAAATGACAGCTGGCAATGCGGGCCAGCCCACCGCAGCCCCTTGGCTAAATGGGGTGGGCTGGTGTAACCCGCTCCTTTTTGCCAGCCCGAGTTTGCGTATTAATTTTTTTAAAAAAAAATTATTTCACTCCTTTTTAAAAAAAAAATTCACACTCCTTTTCTCTTTCACACTTCTATAGGGACTGAGTTATAATTAATTAAAGTTTAAAGATTGAGTTACAATTGTGTCAAAATCATGAGGACTAAATGATTAATTTTCCCCAAATAAAAAGGAATGTGCTACATAATAAAAACTAAAAAGAGAGCTGTTTTACCACAAAAAAAAAACAGAGAGAGAGAGAGAGAGAGAGAGCTGAAGTTTATTAACGGAGACCACGAACACTTCACCATTATCAAATAAACACTGTTGGTACCAAACATGTTCTATCCAGAACAAGAAAACAAAACTCAAATAAGAAGAAAAGAGGTTATGTGTGCTTTGTCTTGAAGTATACGTACTCAACAAACACAGTATCAAACAAACTAAACAACTATGTCCCCATTCCTCCTCCATGTTTGGAGCTATACCTACAAATAAAAGAAACAACTCATTCTCTGTTTTCCATTAAACATCTTCACATTAATCAAAGCCCTTTTAATCTTTTCCCTAAAAACCCCAAAATGGGTTCATATGGGTTTCAGAGATTATCATCAACATTTAGAACTTATACTATCTTCATTGTTCTAATGACATTATTAAACCTTTACAAGTACTGCAATGCAATGATAGTACTTGAACAATGGAAGCAGAGAACAAGAGATCATCATCATCATCATCATCAAGGTGATAATGATGATTCGGCAGGATCATCAGTAGTGAGAAGGAAGTGTGATTTGTTTGAAGGAAGGTGGGTTTATGATGAGACTTATCCTCTCTACAAAGCTTCAGGCTGTCCTTTCATTGAACAAGAATTTGATTGCCAGAAAAATGGACGCCCAGACAGTTTCTATCAGAAATATAGATGGCAGTCTAACGCTTGTTCTCTCCCTAGGTGATCTTCTACTACATTGTCTTGCTCTTTCTTGCTTTCCAAGTCTTTGTTTTTTTTTTGGGGTATCACATTATTTCAAAATAAAATTGGAATGTAACAAGTTTAACAAAATATTGTTGTCCATGTTAAAGCTCTTCTTAGCAGGGATGATTTTAAACTCTGTTTTTCAATATCTAACTACATGCTTTATGAACTTAGTAGCTTGATCAAAGTAAGCTTAAAGATCTATACTTGTAATAAAAATGAAAGAGTGTGCTGTGCATCCTTCTATCTCATTCTAAGCAGTGTTATTAGAACCAGACAGAACTAGAACTAGTTGGTTGAGTTGGAGAATATATATATATAATAATTGAGTCTCTCAAAAATTTGTACATATAATGATAATCACTTGCCACTGATTTTGACTAGTCAACATTCACTTCATTTTCTTAAATACAGTCTTATCCTCTAGATGGATGATAAGAAAATGTATAATCTTTCCATATTAACCATCTCATTCCCTTGGATGTTTACAATGCTTGTTAGTTTTACATTATTTATATAAAGTTGTTTAATTCCTAGCTATCAGCTACATTGGACATTAAAGAAGAGCATGATTAGTATCTCACCCATAACCACAGTCATCAGTGAGAAATATTTTCATCTAAATGCTCTGCATATATAATACATGTTGTAATGCAGGTATAGGGGACAAGACTTGTTGAGAGAATTGAAGGGGAAGAAAATATTATTTGTTGGGGACTCACTTAGCCTCAACCAGTGGCAATCACTGATTTGCATGCTGCATGTTGCTGCTCCTAATTCAAAATACACTCTCCACAGAGTTGGAGACCTCTCCACCTTCACTTTGCCTGTGAGTTACAGTTTCTGTTTCCTAATTAACCACCACCATACATTGATTTATTGATTAGTTTGCTTTAATTGATTGGATTAAATACTTAATTTTGCAGAAGTATGAGATTTCTGTAATGCTGTCTCGTAATGCATTTTTGGTAGATATAGTGAAAGAAAAGATAGGGACTATTCTGAAGCTTGATTCCATTGAGAATGGGGATTCATGGAAAGGATACAATGTCATCATCTTCAATACCTGGCACTGGTGGCTTCATAAAGGCCACCAACAACCGTAAGCTACTCCTAGTTTTACAAATTAATTAAAAGTTTTTTTTTTTTGGGAAAATAATTAGGCATGCCTAATTAGATACTTGAAGTTTTATTACTTGAAGGAAGCTAATATGAATCCATTATTGTATTGGCTGTGTGGATTTCAGATGGGAGTACATTCAAGTGGGGAATAAGATAGAGAAGGATATGAATAGGTTGGATGCTTTCAGAGAAGCAATAAGAACATGGTCAAAATGGGTCGACTCTAATGTCAATCCTAACATCACCAAAGTTTTCTTTCAATCCACCTCTCCAACCCACTACAAGTAATAATCTCTTCTCTTCTCATCTCATCATTATTATGCATTCATAAAACTAAATAAGGTTAATATCATTGTTAGTCCTTACCATGGTTATCAGAATCCCATGAATCTCGAGTCGTATCTTACGATTCGATTCAAAAACAGATGGGAAAGATACAAATCTATTGATGTATCTTATTTATGCATGTATCTTGCGATTACAGGAGCGATACAAGCCGGAATCACAAAATCGCCGCGATTCCTGCGATTCTAGATGAAAGTTTTGCAATCTAGAAAACCCTTTTTTTTCATTTTCATTTTATGATTTTGTCTAGATTTATTTAAGAATTTTTTCTTACTTTTATGATTATCCCTTATTCCCTCTAACTTATCCCAATCAAAACCCTATTTTTTATTTATTGTTTCCCGAAATGTTATTTGCCTTTAAAATGATAATATGTACAAGCCTTTGATGTTTTCTTATATAAAAGTTATATTAATATCATCATTAAAATTGATCATGAATCTTACGATTCACAATACGTTTTGATTCACGATTCCAAAAATAGACTTTTCAATTCACGATTCGTATCCCGATTTGATAACCTTGGTCCTTACAGTATAGTCAAATTTTCGTTTAGATCCTTATAGTTTCAAATCATTGGTTTTGGTCCCTATAGTTTTATATAGACTAGGTATAAGTTTAACTATAGGGGCCAAAACTAACCGTTAAACTTAAACCAAATTCTTATGAAATTATAAGGATCAAAACCAAAATTTGATTAAACTATAAAGACTAACAACGGTATTAACCCGACTACATATTACAGAGTCTCTCATAATTTCAACGAATCATTTCTCAAATATGGCCCTATAATTTTGTAGTTAATATGGTCAATCAAAATATGACATCAAAATCAACTTGATGGTTCATAATTTTCTCCTGTACATACTTCTAAAAAATTTTATTACAAATTAAATATATTTTTGATGGAGCAGTGGGGAGGAGTGGAATGGGACCAGCTCAAGCACATGCAAAGGACAAAGCAGACCAATAGGTGGTTCAAGATATTCAACAGGTCCACCACAGGCAGAAGTAATAGTGAAGCAAGTGTTGGGTCAAATGGCCAAACCTGTTAGTTTGTTGGATATCACAACTCTTTCGCAGCTCAGGAGAGATAGCCATCCCTCTGTTTATGGCATTTATGGTGGGAGGGGAAATGATTGTAGCCATTGGTGCCTTCCTGGTGTCCCTGACACTTGGAACCAACTCTTGTTTGCTATGCTTGTCAACAAGTAGTTTTTTTCTCCTCAATTCACTTTTGTGAACAGTCCCCCCCCCCTATGAAGGGGAATTTGGAGTTAATTCTCAATCATTTTGATTAATTCACTATTTCAATCTAGTTGGATCTTGTAAAACAACCCCCCCCCCCAAAAAAAAAAATCTATTTGGATCATTTTCAGGCATTGCAATGTGAGTATGGGTTTTGGCACCAAGTCAGGAACCTTTTTATTTTTTTTTTATTTTGAGTGAGCTCAAAGTATCCCAAGTCACTTTGGACTTGAGCCTAATCTTTGTCAGGACTAACTTAGGAACTTCAACAGCACAGGTCCTCTGCACTTTTTTATTTTTTTTGGTGGTTTTGGGGGGTGGGGATGTAATTATGATATATAAACCCTATTCACAGTCACATTTTAATTTCAATCTATCAATGAATGCATTAAACTTATAATTTGTATGCTCTTCTTTTTCAATTACTATGAATTATAACAGAATATCTTCTACCCATCAGTTTTACTGTTAAGTAAAGGCTAATCTCTTTACTCGTAAGATGCTAACTCCAAGCTTGAGAAGGAAAAGACTTGTATCAAAGTTAAGGTGTTATTACGTGTTATTACAAGGTCTTCCCAGAAAATATAACATGTGAACAATTTTTGTAACTTATCAGCAGGTCATTGACTTTTTAAAAGATATTCCCCAGTCATAATTTGATTTAAGAACTTAATAAAGAAACTGCACATCTAAGGTTTTCATAACTTCACTATTCTTTTTAAACGGGGGAGAGAGTAAAGGAATTATGAAATACTTGCTTCACAAATAAGTTACCACAATTACAAAATGCATAATGAAGAAATTTTACATGACTAAGAACTCACAGTCACAGCTCCAACACAAAGAAGTCATGAGATATTCAGCAGAGGGCCTCCAATAAAAACAAGCTCTACAATAATCAGATACTTCTAAAGGCAATGCAGACATTAAAGCAGGGTAGGACCTAAGGAGCTCAATAGTATTTGAAACCATAAGGCAATTACCAATGTCTGCCATATCCCATATTCTGTTCACGAGAACACCTATCTCTGCCATTGTATTCTTTTGTCCCTTATTGGTAACTCAATGGGCTTTTGAGCCTGATGAGGATGATCAGGGCCCTTATAAACCTTCAGGTGGTTGAACAGTTGTCTGCCAAGCTGCATATACCAACCCTTGATTATTGTAAATTCAACTGAAAGATGCCATTACAGCAAAGCATGCAATATTGACTTAAAAGTAAAATAACAGGAGCATGGATCCTCTAAGGGGTGAGGATCTGTGCTGTGGAGTGGAGCTCAAATATAAGGGGGCCATTGCCACCTTTTTTATTTTCCACAAAAAGTATTTTCTTCTAAGAATGTGCAAAATCAGAAACGGCGCAGGTCAATAAAAGATATGATGGAGGTATGATTCTGGGAAGGCCAAGCTCAAATATACTTAATACATTCATGCATTAAACCATATAAATTATATCTGTATATATGCATAGACAAGCATATGCATGTCTATATGAATATATAGTTTCAGTTAAAAAAAATGAAAAATAGTAGGGTCAAAAGTAAAGAGTCAACATATTTCAAACTGCGTAATAACATCAAAATAGAAAAACATTTGGGTCACGTGAACAAGTAGTTTTGAGCTAAATGGCTCCACATGTAAGAGTTATATCAAAATCATATGAACTGCAAAATAAATATCAGTTCAATTACAAGGCCCTCAATTGTCATCAACTAGTTTATCACAATTTCACCAAAGATGAGGATAAGAAGCCCAATTAGCTTTCTGAGATGTTTTACATACCACGGGTCAAGCAATTCAGCCTTCCCACTATGTTTTTTCATTGGTTGTGGCTGATGAACTCAAATATGTCATGAAAAATAATAATCAAATTTATACTGATCTATTTCTTAAGAAGTACCATTTCAAAGAAGTATCAACAAACCAGGTTAATTGCACATTCTTCAAACAAATTAGCATGTATTCAGCAAAAGAAAAGTACGGTATAAATCAATTGAACCCACCCTCCCCTTTGGAAGCATGCCACGAACTGCATGTTCAATAATTCTTTCTGGAATTCTGGCCTGTAGTTGGGCAAATGTCTCTACTTTCATACCACCAGGTCGTCCTGAATGCCTCCTATAAAGCTTTTGGGTCCTCTTTTTTCCGGATACAGCAATTTTTTCTGCATTAACCTTTTGATCCCAAGTGTAAGTGAAACTTTCGGACTCTGTTTAGCAATGATGCAAGTGAAACTTTGTATGCAAATGCATTCTATACCATATGAATAATTCAGGATATAAGATAACACTATTCTAGTGACAAAAATAAGAAGCAGACTTCATTGCATAAAGTAGATTATCCAGTTTCCAGCTATTGTAGAGAGCCATGAAAAAGCATACAATTATTAACTGAAAAATACCTAAAAGTTACAATGTGCCAAATTCCAATTGAAAGTCCTCAATAGCGAATAGGCATAAGTCATTCCGTGATACTTAATTATCAAAATGGATATGTTCACAAATTCTAATTTACAGAAATGATGTTATACAAGTGGTTGGAGCACTTAAGTCCTTCATTTCAATGAACAGATTACACAAAATAGAGTCATGCTTCCATCACCAATAGATACATCATGCAGATAATAAATTTGGCACAGGAGAAAAACAGTAGTGTAGAAATGCGAAATGCTTACCACAATTACAAATGCACCCATGTCCACACTGGGAGTATAGGTCGCCAAATTTTTCCCTCGGATATAAATTGCAATAGTTGATGCTAGTCTTCCAAGAATTTTATCAGTAGCATCAACAATGTACCATGGTTTATCTGTGTTCACATGATCTGCTGCTTTTGGATACCAAGTCTTGTTCCAAATGTCCTACACACACACACTCAGAGTGAGGTGACTGATAACTTCTTATAAGAGAGTACAAAGTTTAAAAATATACCTTAAATGAAGCGAACAATTCCAGAAATTTCAACTATAGGAGGTGTAAAAACAAAAAGTACTAAATCTTACGCAACATTAGAAGAGAAAAGGCTTAGCATTTTATGAATTTTAAGACTTCATAAAAGCAAGTACTACATTTAATTTACTTCAACTTCAAAACTCAATTAGTTCGAGCTCAGACATGCTCACTTTAAATTATTAATAATAAATATATCTCAAAGAAAACCCAATGAACACTCCTCTTGCTCGTTTCGTTCCTTCATCAAACTAACGGAGCTGGATTAGTTATACTAAAAGCACTAAAGACTTCTGAAACATTACCCATTTGTAGCTTATGTTTTCATCAACTTAAAAATTTGAACTCTCCCAATTTTTCCCTTTTGGGTTCGATTCCACGTTAACGAATAACCCAATAATTTGAGGAAAATTTCCTCCACATACTCTGGGAATCCAAGAAAAAGCCCCATAAATTGGTTAATAGAGAAAGCCAAGAAAAACACACAGTCAATAGAGCAGAGTCATACCGGGCCATTGATTTCGGATTCCTCGAACATCCAACGTTCATCTTTAGGGACAATGGAGAGGTCCTGGCAAAGCACCTGAGAACTTGCCCTAGAATTGAAGCCCAAATTGGTGCGTATAGAAGGCTTTGGTGATGCCAATTGGAAGCCAAGAAATGCTGTTTTGGCATTGCCATTGTGGGAAGAAGTATAGGAAGATTTACCAGAAGATGAAAGGAAGGTCACCGAAGATGAACCACAGAGCAGAGCCATGGATGCTCCTCTTTGCCTCTTCCCTTTTGCTATCCTCAATTGATGGTTGGGATAACGTTGGGTGTAGGCTCTTGCTGTGATAGTGGAGACAAGCTCGTGATGGTAAGATGGGAAAATGAAAATTACTGCTGCGTTTACCTGCTGAAGAAAAAAAAACCTCGTTAACTTTAAAATTTTAAATTAATTTTATTGATTATAAGAATAATTAGATTGATAAAAAGAATATTTTAATTAATAATTTATATATTTAAAAAATTTAAAATTTAAAATTTAAAAATTTAAGTGGTATTTAATTATAATTTTAAAAAATATTATGAAAAAAATAAAAAAAATATCTATAGACAAAAAATTTGAAAGTTAAAAAATTAAAAGAAAATACTTATTTTAGCCAAAAAATTATTTTTCCTCAATAAAAATATAATTAAAGAAGTATATGTGTGTGTATAAGTGAAGTAATTTATAATTAAGAAAAATTTGTATGGTAAAAATGTATATGCATTCTTGAACAAAAGTGAGAAAGTTTTTGCCCTGAGGAATATTTTAGCAAATTTTTCAAAATTTCATTTTTAGAAAGGACGTATATTGTAGAAGTACAGTAGCATCTCTTCGAGTGTTGAAATGAATAATTACCTCACCACATGTTACGGGTTCAAATACATTGGGGAAAAAAGAAAGAATTAAAGGTGAAAATAAATTATTTTAACCTAACTTATTTAATAAATATGTCAGTGTCAGATTTAAAGTTATTTAAAATAATCAAGTAAAACCTATTTTTATAAGGTCTAGTTTACAAGGCTGATTTATTTAATTTTTTAAAGAAAAAATTAATTATTTAATCTTATAATTTTTCCAAGCCTTTCAACTTCGTACTCATAGTTTAACTTGTCAAGACTCAGTCCATGAAGCTTCCTAATTTTTAGAAAACTTTCAAGTCACTCATGACTCGTCCTATGTGTCTCTAAGAGTTGCGTATTTGGCACCCTCATCAATGCCACATCAGCAAAAAGTCAAACTTCTCACTCCTCTCTCCCCTCTCCTCCTCTCTTCGTCTGATATACCGCACGCTTCCTTCTTCCTCAACCCTCTGGCTTTCTCTTGCTTTCTCATATTCTGAACCAAACTCTTCCCACCACGAAATAGAAGAAGGGTGAAGAGGGAAATGACGATGGTCTGGATGAGTTCGTCATTATAGGAGGCGATGGCGCAGAAGAATGAAACATATGGGAAGAAGAAGAAGAAGCGAGAGTGAGTGTGAAGGTTGAGATTTTGCGAATATCTTTCAGAGGAAAGGGTACTTAAAGAACAAAGCTTGGTTTGTTTGGTTTCTCGAGCACTCCGCAGAAGAAGAATGAAATTATAATAAGACAATGAACATGCGACAATACCAAGCAGCAAACAGAGCCTTAAGAACCAAACTGTTTTGCTGTGTTGCTTCTCTTCCTGAAAACACCGCCCTCAACCCCACCTTCATTTCCTCTCTTCCCACCTTCGTCTTCAAATGAAGAAACACGCCGGAAGAAGTTTGGTTCAGAAGAGGAAAAACCAGAGGGCGAGGAAGAAGAAAGCCTACGGTACTCCAAAAGAAGCGGAGAGGAGAGAGAGGAGTGACAAGCTTGACTTTTTGCTGATGTGGTATTGATAAGGGCCACATAGGATGAGTTACAAGGGAATCAGAAATTTTCTAAAAAAATTGGAAACTTCTGGGAATAAGTTTTTATATATAACTTATAAAACCTGAGTTATAAATTTGATTAAATTATAAGGATAAAATAATTAATTCTCATTTTCTTAAATCTATACTGTTATATAGTTATATAATATAATCAAAATAATTTTATAAATTATTTATAAAATCATCAATCTAGCCTTATTTATAAGTTTAACCTTCCATTATCATTCATAATCATTTATCCTTTACATCTTTTCTCTTCAGTCACTCAAGATAGCAATGCTACCTCTCTCCCTCTCCCTTAATTTGCATTGTCTATTAAAGGATAAAAATTATTGTAAGTTTATTTTAGTGTAAGATGAAATACTATAATCTTATCAAGAGGAGTTTAACACATTTTATGTGGGAAAAACAAAAAAGGTAAAATCCAGTTTTACATACTACTTATTATATTTTTTTTGATTTTAGAAAATACATATATCATTAGTAAACAAACGATTGATTTTTCTTATTCATTTTTGCTCAACAACTATTGTAACTAAGCTATCATTTCTTTTCCTTACCAAATCCATGTTGCTTTTAAGATATAATAGAATTGTAAATAGACTTGAAGGGATATATATATATAAATTTAAAGGTAGATGCTTTAAGTATATTTAAAGATCTATTTTTAAGTAGGATTTAAAAAAGGTTTCAGGCCTTATCATACCTTTTAAAAGTCCAAACTTAAACCTAAAAAAAAACTTATATACAGGTTCAGGCCTAAGCTTTAAATTTCTGTTACAAGTCCAAACCTACTTACGTAAAGCTTAGCCTATTTCCACCCTTAGTAAGAATTACACTATTACCTCCGATCCTAAATATAAGATACAACTGACTTTTTTTAAGAAATTAAAGAAGTTAAATAAATTATTTAATCTAATCATATATTATGTATGATTAAATTATATATCAGTTTATAAATTAAATAAATTAGTTTGAAAAAAATAATAAATATAAATATTTTAAAATAATTTAATTAATTTTCTTAATCTCTAAAAAAATCAAATGTATTTTACATTGGGCGAATGAGAAAAAATGCCTATGATCATTTGCAAAAGGAGCATCAGGCACCGTGTAAAAAAATTTGGTTCAAAAATGCCCATGTACATTACAAAATGGATCTTAAATACCACCACCATTAGAATAATCTAACGCCGTTAACTTGTGCATGTGAGTTTTATGGGCGATGGAGCAAAAATGCCCATGATCATTTACAAAAAGAGCAACAAGCACCATAAAAAAAAATTTGTTAAAAAAAACCTATGTACATTACAATCCATTCGACTTGGGTAACTGATATATCATAAAATTTTAAATCTAGGATAAATGAGTTATTACTCATTCAAAATTCATTCTAAACTCATTTTGTTAGTTATCTCAACTCAAAATTGTTAATTGATCAAAATGCCCCTAGGGAATTGGTCTAAGCTCATTTATACCCGGTCTAACTGTGCTTTACAAAAAATTATAACCCGAGCTAATTTTACACAGTTTCAGATGTAGAATCCAATTTTAATCTTAGATTTGTCAAAATCATTCTCAAATTATGAATATACCCCTCACAGCCACTATGTTAGGGTTTTAGAGGTAAAATTGTCATTTCACACCCTAAAGCCTTCACATTTCATAATTTACATGTTCCCTACACAATTTTTCATTCAAAACATAATGGAATCATAAAAAGCACCAAAATCCAGTCTAAATACAATGAAAACAGCTACTGGGCGAAAATCATATAGAATTTTTGGCATTTTTTTTATAATTCTATTGTGTTTATAATGGAAAATTATGAAGGGATCATGTGAATTATGAGTTATTAGGGTGTAAAATGATGATTTTACCGTTAAAACCCTAACATAGTGGTTGTCAAGTGTATTTTCATAATTTGAGCATGATTTTGACAATTTTGAGGTCAAAATTGGATTATACACCTGAAATTGTGTAGGTTTAACCCGGGTCATAATTTTTTGTAAAGTACAGTTAGACCGGGTATAAAGGGGGCTTAGACCGGTTCCACAGGGGTATTTTGGTCAATTAGCAATTTTGAGTCGAGATAACCAACAAAATGAGTTTAGAACTAATTTTAAATGAGTAATATTTCAGTTATCCTAGATTTGAAATTTTAAAATATATTAGTTACCTAAGTCGAATGGACAGTAATGCACATATGTATTTTTGAATAAAATTTTTTTTCATGGTGCTTATTGTTCTTTTTACAAATGATCATGGACATTTTTGCTCCACGTCTATGGGACCCACATGCACAAGTTAACGGCATTAGAAGATATTAGCGGTGGTGACATTTAAGATCCATTTTATAATGTATATAAACATTTTTAAACAAAAGAATTTTATAAGGTGTCTGATGCTCCTTTAACAAATAATTATAAGTATTTGTACTCCTTTGACCCTTTTATATTTTATATTTAATACAGGTGGTACCATCCAAGCACATTTATACAAAAGCAGGCATCCAGTACCTGACCGCGTTTGCAAAGGAGGGGGATTTGGCAGAATTCTTCCCTATTATGTTTATAATAGTTACACGGTAATGTGTTATAAATTTTATATTTTCTATTATTTAAATATTGATATGTTGATTGACTGGCTTAAAAAATATTCTTTCGTTGAAATAGATATTTATTGATAATTTGATATTTTATCAAAAGGTGACAAATTTTCTTAGAAGCTATGAATATTTTGAGCTGTTTTGGATGAATTTAATCGAATCAGGTTTATTATATAAATCTGATTTACATAAATTGAGATAAATCTCTTCCATATATTTATTTCATAGATCATAAAAGTTACCTCGTAAACCGTAAAAATTACTTTATATTTCATGAATCATAATTTATAAACACTTATAAAACTTTCATAAATTAATCCAAACCACCTCACAATTTTAGTGGAGCCCTGAAACTTGAAAGTCAAATATTTTTCCATGCAACCATTTTAACTCCAGTCTCCTCCCCTGGATCTTCCTCCACACCAACTTCACATTCAGGCTTCTCTCAAATCCAAAGAATGTACATTATGGCCTATTCAACCCTCCGCGTTAATTTACCTTCGACATTTCCCATGATCCCTCCTCGTTCTTCATACCCAATTCTTCATTCGCTCTCCCCAAAACCCCCAATTCTTAATCTTCGTCTTCACTCTAGTCCTCTGAGAATCCCGAAGTTGATTTCTCATGTAAGCAGCGTTCAGGAAGCTGTCGGAAGTGCAATTAGTCTCATCCAATCGTCTCCTCCCACTTGGGAATCCGCCCTCGCCAGCAATCTCTTAATCTTCCTTTTGGGTTCTCCGCTTTTGGTCGCTGGGTTGTCTCTCTCTGGTATTGGCGCAGCTTTTCTTCTAGGAACACTCACTTGGCGCGCTTTTGGCCCTTCTGGGTTCCTTCTCGTTTCTGCCTATTTCATCATCGTAAGCCCTATTTCTTTTATTTTGGTCTTTCTCTGTTAGCTGACCTCAAAATGCTGACTACTGATGCCTCTGTGAGGTCAAATTAGTTATTCATTGAGTTCTGTGCAATGGTTTGTTAATCGGAGTTAATTATTCGAGCTTTCTTAGGGTACAGCAGTTACAAAGGTCAAGATGGCTGAGAAAGAGGCTCAGGGTATTGCTGAGAAAAGAAAAGGACGAAGAGGTCTTGGTAGTGTTGTTGGATCCAGTGCAGCTGGTTGCCTTTGTGCTTTTCTCTCAATTTATGGATTTGGGGGTGAGACATTTTCTCAGCTTTGGTTACTTGGTTTTGTTGCCAGTTTTTGTACCAAGTTGAGTGATACTGTCTCAAGTGAGATAGGGAAGGCATATGGCAAAACAACGTAAGTGGTGAACTCTGGTTTGGACCTGGCATTATTCAATTGTTATATCAGTAATGTGCCTTTGGTTATTTAGGTCTCCATTGAAGGATTTTGAGGTCTTTGGATTTCTGAACTAAATATTATTATTGGGCTGAATGGGCACTAATGATTTTTTTTTTTTTTTTGCGTAAATAAACCTACTTTTACCCCTACCCTATTATCCTGCTGTGAAGAGAAGATGGTAGTGAGCGGGGTAGTGTGGGCTGTGGGGTGGCGTATGTTCTTCACGCTCGACTTTTCAAACCACTCCAAAATGGGTGGGTTGGGATCTATATTTTTTTTCCGTGTTGAACCATTTCCACTTAACTTTCATATCACTTTAAACGGACTAACATCACAAAGATAATAATTCACCATTTAAAAGGACCCTTTGCCCCATTGATGACAGGTATGACTAAATCAGTGGGGGGATGGAATGGCATATATTTTTTAATTCAGGTCCCATCTATGGAGTGGATTGTATCCCCCATCCCACTCCACTTGGGTCGTTATGACCACCGCACTCTATCCTACTTCTATTTTTTCAATACTCAATCAAGCCTCAAAAACACTGTTGTTTCTGGTGTCCTGCACTATTCTGACACTCACATTAGATAAGATGCGGCACTTCAAAAGTTCAAATTACATATAGACACTTAAATTTTGCATCCCCATGCGAATTGCTTCCTAGATTTTTGTGAAGTTGATAGCCTTGTTGATATGAATAAAATATAGTTGCATTACATGCAACTGATGTACTGTTGAGATGCCTTGATATCTCTCCTTTTTTTATTAGTGGATGGATAATGTTGATTGCTCACTTATTACATGTATACTTAATATCCAGAATTATTGTTGGCTTGATTAGATGTATGTTTTACTTTCTTCCAATATTCTTTGGTCTCTGTTTACTGCGAAATTCAGTTCTAACATTTGTACTGCATAATGTCCAGGTACCTAGTTACAACATTTAATATAGTTCCAAGAGGAACAGAAGGGGCTGTGAGTGTGGAAGGAACTTTAGCAGGGATTTTAGCATCTATGGTTCTTGCCTTCCTCGGTTGTCTCTTGGGTAAGGTATTTCTCAAATTTCTAACTCTGCATGTGTTTATGGGTGGGTTGAGAAGGAATCTGAGGATACTCTTGTTTTTCTGTAGCAATTAAGTTTCGTCAGTTTTATTGTTTATGTATAATTCCTGACTAAATTATTTCTATGAATTGTGTGCTTTTGAGTCTTGTAGAGTTTTCGTACTTCAGTCTTTGATGTCATAATCACCTCTCTTCCACTTTCTTAACCAAAAACTGTCATTTACATATTTTAATTTTCAACGTGTGCACCTTTTTTTTAGCATGTCTGCCAACATTTAATGGTTGGTTGAGGAAAACCTGCTGTCTTTTGAAGCAAGGTGGCAGGTATGGGACTTAAACATTCTGTTCACCTGCACAAATCAACTAGGTAAATATATTAGAAAGTATCATGGTAATGATTAGCAGAAATTGTATTGGGAATCTGACCCATTGACTAAATGATGTGTGGTAATAGAGTAATAAATGTGTGCAACAAAAATGATAAACTGCTGACTTAAGCATGTTTGGTTGTGGATAAGTTCTGATTTTGTAAACGTGTGTGCAAGTGGTCGAGTGTGTGCGCCTGTTACTTTTTAGGTATTCTGGAAACATTCTAACCTGTAATGCTGTGAATTGGTTTAGCATTGAACTGGTGCAAGAAAGGACAAGTGTACCCTTTACATGTTGGAAGGACAGTTTGGCAACATTTTTTAATAACGGGGTTTTGGTTTATCATTTTGGTACTTGGAGAAAATAGAAAGTTTGGTCAAATTCTTCCAAATCATGTATTGAGCTTCCTCATATGTAAGTTATCATATATTTGTGAATGAATAATGATCTTTGCACCTTTGGATTTAAAAAAAGAAAATGTAATATAAAGATAGTTGTTGTTTAGTAATGATATTTAAGGGTATGAAGAAATATTGGATATCTTGATTCTCTTTCAAGAGAATGCATTTCCCTTCAGTAACCTCATGGTTTATGATACATAAACAATAAAACTGATGTAACTAATTGAAACATATCATAGTCTCTTCTTTTTGTGATTAGAGGGTCATAAAAGATCCGGAAATGCAACTTTAGACTTAATAGCTCCCAATCATTAGGGAGTAAAGAAGGTTGGATCGCATCACCTTGTATTAATCTACTTGCATTGTAGTCTCTTCTTTTTCTTGGCAAAGTTTCTGTGATATGGTTATTGACTCTATGTCCAGTTTCTGTTAATAACTAAAGAACTCCGGATGTGCTAATGATTTGTAATTCCTTTTTCATGAAACAGATCAACGCATATAAAGCGGCTATATGTGTTCTAGCTTCTCAGATTGCTAATATCGGTGAGAGCTTCGTAGGTGCTACTCTTCAAGGAAAGAAAGGATTTCAATGGGTAGGTTGATAAGATTATTCACGGCTTGATATCTTCAGGATTGCCTTATGTTCCTATCCTGCCTCTTTTAGGTCGTGCTTTCAAGGCGGGAACTTGAAGGTAGGGTTTTAAGAAGTACTAAAATAATCCAATGTCAGCCTATCGATGAGCTTTAACTCAGTATCACAAGAGTTTTTTCTCGGGCTTAAGGATTTGACTTCAAACCCCAAAGAAAACCAAATTAACCAACACTACCTCCGGTGCTTAGTAAAAAAGCTATATAACTAATTTGCCAATATTAAGTAAATTAGTTAACTTAATTATTTATAATAAATGGGTGTTGGCTTTACTGAAATATCCTCTATAATCATGTGCATAGGAACTACCTCTTGATGAAATTAGCCTTAAAAATTATAAATTTAGAAAACAAGGTGGATTGAGGTCTTTTATTTAGGGCCAAAACAAACTCCTTGTCCAGCTCTTATATTAGGGATCAGAGGGAGTATGATGTCATCCTCAAACGTGGCAAGTTCAGGATTTTATGATACCGTTGCTACTGGATTTGATTCAACAGTTTGACTTGTATATCTGGTCCTGTAAGTTCATTCTGTCTTGTTCTGCAGCTTACCAACGATGTGGCCAATGTGATCAACATATTGACTGGCAGCATCATGGCAATCTTATTGCAGCTGGCACTCCAGAAGTTGAATATGTAACTTGGCAGCACGCTTTTCAAGGAAATCACTCATCCCAGATTTTTTATGGCTATGTTGATAAATGCTACTAGATCATTGTGGATGAAATTGCACTTGCCATATGAAACTGACAAACAAATGTCAACACTCCAGGAGCTCAGGTTTCATTTTCCCTGATTAAACTTTCATTGACCTGATTGTAACAAGGAATGACAGTGGCTATGATAGCAAAATAAACTCTGGGGTTCATCATATTGTAGATGTAAATTTTTTTGTTGTCAGGCTAATGTTAATAAATATAGCAGTTTCCTTTGAGTGATCTTCTGGCTGAGATTCATTCCATTTGGTTCAACTTCTTCATACCTAATTCTTAGTAATTAGAATTTCATGATCACATCTAGTCCATTTGGTTTGTCTTTATCACATCTCCCTGCTCTTGTTTGAAAGAGAGCACAGCACTGCCCTATAAGCATAAAATGACAGCTGGCAATGCGGGCCAGCCCACCGCAGCCCCTTGGCTAAATGGGGTGGGCTGGTGTAACCCGCTCCTTTTTGCCAGCCCGAGTTTGCGTATTAATTTTTTTAAAAAAAAATTATTTCACTCCTTTTTAAAAAAAAAATTCACACTCCTTTTCTCTTTCACACTTCTTTTCTTTTATATATTTAAGTTAAGAAGCCAATTTCATTCTTACTTTCCTTTTTTTTTTCATCTACTCACATCATAAGAACATATAAATATATCTCTTTTAAATTTAATAATAGTAGAATAAATAAATATAATATAAAAATAAAAGTATCAAATAAAAAGTATGAGGAAGTAGTTAAACACAGCATCAAAAGAAAGTTGATAAGGGTATTTGGATTTATTTTATAAGAAAAATTAGGGAAAAAAATTAAGCAAACCAGACTGTGGGCCTATGCTTTAGCTAGCCCAAGCCCGCCACTTTTGGTGGGCTGGCAGGTTGGGCCGTGCTTTCTTATGCCAGAGACGTGATCCTAGAAGGTGTTGTGGCATCTAGAAGGAGCGACCGAGGGAAGCAAGATGGAAATGTGTTTTTGGAAACAACATCAAGAGTCTGTTAGGGTGGGGTTGTAATTTTATTTTAGGGTGTTAAATACATCTTTAAAAAATAGTTTCAGATGCTGGATGCATCTTTATCCTAATTTAAAATTAACGCGGTTTACATTTGAAGATGAATGCTGATAACAGATTGAAATATAAGGACTCAGATCAAATAAAATAAACTATAAGAGTATGATTTAAAATTGAGATAAAATAGCATGTTTGGAAACTCAATGTATAATCGGTCTTATTTTATAAGTCCGATTTACGTAAATCGAGATAAATCTCCTTCATATATTTATCTCGTATACCGTAAAAGAAACCCCGTAAACCGTAAAAATTACTTCGTATTCCGTGAATCACGATTTATAAGCACTTATAGAGCTTCCATAAGCTAATCCAAACGAGCTACAGGAATTGGCGATTAATTTGCCTCCTCCTTATTTGTTCACCTTGCTTGTGCCTCACCGGGGGATTGCAGGTATCGGAGATGTTGATTAGTCCACTGTTTCTTGGACACTGTTTGAACGAACTAGTTTCCTGCCCCCGCGTCTAAACCATTCAGATAAGATGTACATAGTTCAGATTTTTTTTTTTTTACTTTTTATTATGGGTAGAAAATTTAAAATAAAGATAATCTTTTAACTAATATTTTTTTTTCAAAAAAATGGCATTTCATTTAAAAATCACCAAATAAAAAAAATTAAATCTGAACTATCCAGATCTTAGATATGCTGCTCTTGGGCTAGCTATGACTCCGTCCTTAATATAAGAGTTAGTTGATTAATTTGAGTAGATTAAGAAAATTAATTATATTAGTTATTTATAATAAATATAAGTTAGGTTTTTTTAAAATACTAGATTCTTTTAGATAGAAACTTCTTAATGTATGTAATTAATAAAAATACTTTAGTAAAAAAAATTACTACAAAGTGAGAAGACAAAATAGGTTGATATTTTATATTTTAGATCAAATTCAACCCTAATTAATTCTTATACTGTATTAACGACCAAAGATACTACTTATTTCCCAACATTCTATTTCTCAACCTCTTGATGCTTTATGTCATGAATCACGATATGTAACACGTGACACAAGCTCTCTTCAGTTTCTTTTGCGACTTTGAACTAAGACCTTTATTTTATGTTATGTAATACTTCGTCCTATTATATTTATAAGAACCCCATAAGTAAATTATGTAGGTTAAGAAAGTGATTAAAATTAATTAATAATAATGTATGTATGAAATAATTTTTTTTAAATATACCTTTATTAATGAGGGTGCAAGTAAGAGAGAGAAATAGAGTAAATACTCTCTCCAGTCCTTTTTAGAAGTAACTTTTATCCTTATTACGTAAAATAATCTGACAGATAAAATTAGTTGAAAATAATAAATGTGTCGAAAATGTCATATTTTTTTCCAAATATACCCCTATTAATGAAAAGAACATAAGAGAGAGAATGAGTAATAAATATGAGAGAATATGAGTATACAATATGAGAGAGAATGTGTAATAAATGAGTAAATAAAAAAGAATTAGTAGTGAGTGAGGGATAATTAATGTAAAGATGTGTATTTAATAGAAGTAGAAAAGAAAAAATAGTTTAAATTTTGAGACTCAAGGACAAGTTGCTTATGAAAAAGATCAATTTAAGAGAGCGAAAGTTGCTTATAAAAAGAACAAAAAGGAGCACAAGTCTCACCAACATTTTAGTTACTGCAACACACACACACTTCCTACCTCTGATCCATAATATAGGGTACTTCTAGAAAAATAGTTTAGTCCACAATACAAGTCATTTGTAAGATAATTAATGTTTATTTATCAGTTTTATCCCTGTAATTAATACTTATTTCCAATTTGCCCGCTCATTAAATTTTCAAACACATTTTTCAATAAGGGTAAAAGTGGGAAAAAAATTCAATTTAGGACATTTATTGAGTTAACTGTCATTTCTTATTTTCTGTGAATTAGTTGAAGTAACTTATATTGTGGATTGGAAGCAGTGTGCGTATAATCAATAAGAGGTAAAAAAAAATTATTAAATGATCAGATAACTCTTATCAAATTCTTATAAAAAAATCTAAAAAAAAATCAAATTTTAGAGATAAAAATAGCAAAGGTAGTATATGTTTATATCCTTAAACTTCTCTACTTTGAATCAACCTTCTTTAATTTATCCTAAATCATTAAAAGAAAAAGTATCTGCTCTTCATATTCTGGAAACTAGTTGCATCTGGCAGACATGGGAGGGCATGGTTAGTGAGAAAGAAACGCAGCCCAAGAAGCAATCACATTCTTCACGTCTTGCTGTGAACCACTTCAATTATTAATAATATTACTATTGATTTGGAAAATATTAATATAATTACTTGAGATTTGAGAAGTTAAAACTGGCTTAAGCATCATTATCAATAATCAATAATAACAAGAGACAAGGAAAACCTTAATCATGATGTCCCTGCGAATCCGGTGACAGCTAATAAAATGTTGGCAAATGGCAATATGGCTCAATCTCAACTCCTCAAGTCCTTCATTTTCATTCTTTATTCCTTATTTACTCTCATTCTTATTAAAATCATTCAGATTTAACCTGTAAGAATTATTAAATCCATTACGTCAAAAATTTCAACTATCAAGTTTTTTTTTGAGTGAATATTATTGTTGATTCTTATAATTTAACTGAATTTTGGTTTTAATCTTTGTATTTTTAAATTATTAGTTTTAATTTCTATAATTTTATAGGAACTTGATGCAAGATCAAAATCAAAATTTGTTAAAAGTATAAGGATCATTCATTAAATTTGGATCAAATCCTTATGAAACAATAGGAATCAAGACCAACAATTTGAAACTACAGAAATCAAAATAAAAATTCAATCAATAATCAATAATCATGTTGGCAAATGGCAATATGGTTCAATCTCAATAATCAATAATCATTAATCAATAATATTAGTTTTAATTATGATGTCCCTGCGAATCCGGTGACAGCTAATAAAATGTTGGCAAATGGCAATATGGTTCAATCTCAACTCCTCAAGTCCTTCATTTTCATTCTTTATTCCTTATTTACTCTCATTCTTATTAAAATCATTCAGATTTAACCTGTAAGAATTATTAAATCTATTACGTCAAAAATTTCAACTATCAAGTTTTTTTTTTGAGTGAATATTATTGTTGATTCTTATAATTTAACTGAATTTTGGTTTTAATCTCTGTATTTTTAAATTATTAGTTTTAATTTCTATAATTTTATAGGAACTTGATGCAAGATCAAAATCAAAATTCGTTAAAAGTATAAGGATCATTCATTAAATTTGGATCAAATCCTTATGAAACAATAGGAATCAAGACCAACAATTTGAAACTATAAAAACCAAAATAAAAATTCAATCAAACTATAAATATTAACAATAATATTAAATTTTTTCAAAGCAAAATCTCTTAATAACTAATTTACACTATTACAAATAAATATAATTGTGACACTTATTTTAATATCATCTGTGACACTTGACAAACACCACATATCCCAACACTACTAAAAGAATTTGTGACGTTACCCACAAACACCACATCATATAATTTTTTTTAAAAATTAAAAATCACCTAAGATGACGTTTCCTTAAGGAAGGGTCATAGAAAGTTCAAACTTCTTGTGACACTTTCTCAAGGAAGTGCCACCCTAGAACATTTTTTTTAAAAAATTATATTTTTCTTTTAAAATTCTATAATTATAGTTAATAACATACTTTAAACACATTTCCATATCTCTACAACAAAATGAAGAAAAACAAACCGCAATCAAATAACTTCAAAATGATATAAATTAACAAAGAACTAATTAAAAAATTACTACTAGTAAAATACAAGTGTTAAAAATAAATAATTATTTTATTTATGAAACTCATCAATGTTAACAATTACTATCAACCAAAAATTATAATTATTACATATATTCACATACAACCTATATATAATAACATTTAATTTTATTTCATTTATTTTTCGGCATATAAATATGAGAATATTTCTTTTAGATTTCATAATAAATTAAATATAAAATATATTAAGCAAATTAAACTATTAACTACTAATAAAATTATATTTGTAGGTTCAAAAATTAAAATTAAAAAAATAAAAAAAAATCTAAAAGAAGCTCTGGCACTTCTTTAAAGAAGTGCCATAAAAGGTGCGTCACTAATCCTTCGTAGTAGTGTTATCCTATTTTTCATTGAAATAGAGATGTGATTAAAGGACATTTTTCATCTTGAATTTTTTTTTTTTGCAATTCAATATATTTGTTTTTTAATTGCTACAATTTTATCACGGCTCGTTTGGATTAGTTTATGGAAGCTCCATAAGTGCTTATAAATCGTGATTCACGGAATACGAAGTAACTTTTACAATTTACGAGGTTACTTTTACGGCCTACGAAGTAAATATGTGAAGGAGATTTATCTCGATTTATGTAAATCGGACTTATAAAATAAGCCCGATTAAAAACAGAGTTTCCAAACATCGGTCTGAGCACACTCTCTCATGCCCTCCACGATAATAGGTTCATGCCAAGTAATAACGACAATTGTTTTGGCTATAATTCCATGTCAATTTTATATTTTAAGAAAAACCAAGACATAAACAACATATTTGGTTAGGGTGAAAGTAGTTTTAACCATTTAAGCATAATGTTTAAAATTTGTATAAATACAAAAAATATATTTAAAACAACTATATCCCAATTGAGTTTAACAATACTCAAATATTATTGTGGGTATAATGAGCTAAATTCTAATGCCAATACTTTTTATATATAAAATCCTAGTACTTATATTTTTTGTTTTAAAAGGTGCATTTTTCACTCATTTTATCATTTCTATATTAGGTCTCAAAATTTTTTAATAAATTTTATACATCATGTGTTTTTTACACATGCTTTTCACGTTTCTTACCCCATTGTATTACTCTCTCTCTCTCTCTCTCTATATATATATATATATATATATATATATATATATATATTGTTCCTTCTCACTCTCTAGTCCTTGCACACACTCAAGATACAACAATGTCATCATCTTCCTCCTACGAGCTTGTCCTTACCAGCTCTCCTGATGGCCCCATCGTCGCCTACAATGCCTCCACTGGAACTCCACTCACTCGCTTCCTAGGCACCCGGTCACCCCTCCGCGGCCTCACCGTCGCCGGAAACAGCTTCATCGCCGCCTCCCACGTGTCACCAGACACAGCCGCAGTGTCCATTCACCTCTACAACTGGCACACTTCAAGTGTTCTTCACAGGTTCCCCGCGCCTGAGTTTGTCGCCCCACTTGCTGCCACTCCCGATGGCGGCTTTATCTTCGCCGGAGGCCAGTCCGGAAGCATCCATTGTTTCTCAGTTCCTTCAGGGGATGTGGTCAAGTCTTTTCCTGCCCACACAAAACCCATTTCTTGCCTCCAACTCACTAATGATGGGTCATTAGTAATTTCAGGTAATATTGTAATGCTTTTAACTTTGATATATATATATATATACATACATACATATATATATATATATATAATATACCAAAGGCCTTGTAGCCTAAGGCTATGATGCTCTCATATAAGTAAGATGCTGCGGATAACTTAGGTTAGTGTCTACCTTGTAACTCATATATATATATATATATAATGCACAGATACATATCATTTAATTTGGTTAACATGGATGATACTTGTGATTTCAGGTAGTGATGATGGTAGCATTACGGTGATCCCAACTTTTCAAATAGTAGACTCATCAGACTCTGACTCAGATTCATCAAAAGACTTGATTTTGCACCATTTAAAGAAGGCACATTCATATTCAGTCACAGCCTTAAACACAGGAATAGGGCTATGCAACAATTCCATGCTTGTCTCTTCCTCTTTGGACTCAACCTGCAAGTTCTGGAATCTTCTTGAAGGGACTCTCCTTCGCACAGTGACCTTCCCTTGTTCCATAAATGGAGTAGCCATAAGCTCATCATCAGACTTATCACAGTACTTGTTGTTCGCTGCTGGATCAGATGGATCAATTTACAAAGCATCAATAACGGAAGCCATCAGAAAAACACTGAACGAAGAAGAAGTGACAGTGACGAACTGGAATAAGAAAAGCCACGTGGGGTCCACTGAAGCAGTGGTAGTGGTGAATGGAGGGAGAAATCTGGTGTCTGCAGGTGAAGATGGCAGTGTGTGGATGTGGGAGATTGAGAGAGAAGAAGTAACAGTGGTGATAAAGGATAATATTAACAGTAATAATGGAGGATTAATTATGGAAGGAATTAGTAGTATTAGTGATATGATAGTGGTTAGTGGGACTACTGGTGAGCATAGAGGAGGTAGAGGGAAGAACGGTGGTGGTTGCGGCGGCGGGTTTGTGAGTTCAGGGATGTTGTTGAAAGAAGTGATAAGGTCAATGAAGGAGATAATGGAGGTAGGAGAAGTATTGAGGGTGGTGGAGGAAGATAAGAGAAGGGCCATTAATATGTTAGAGTCTGCAATTGCTATGTATGAGAGGCTGTTGGAGCTCATACTTGAAGAAACTTTGAAAGGTACTTGTGACGATGATGAGAGTGATGAAAAACAAGAGAAGGAGGATGAGGATAAAGAAAGAGGAGAGAGTGAAAAGACAAAAAGTAATTATTAAAATGCTGTGAACAACTACAATAGATATATGTTTTGGACTAGTTTGAATCATATCTGTAATTTACTTTTTTAAGATTTCTTTTTAGAGATTTAACCAGCATCAAATTTATCTTTCGAAATAAAAGTGTTGTTGTTTTATTTTGTTTTTTTTTTCTTTTTTGGTTGGAGTTGGTTTCAGAGGCTTACTTAGACATGCCTCCTAATTCAAAAAAATGCTTATAGAGATACTTATAAATTGTCCTATAAGTTTCTACTGCAACACATTTTGAACTCGCAATGCTTATTTGATTTACTATAATTGGTAATATAAGTGTCATGATTTATATATATTTTCTTATAAATTATAAATAGATGGATATATTGTTTGAGGAGTATTGATATTGATAGCTATTAGCATGCCTAACATGAAAAGTAAGAGGATTGGCCACCAAAAATAAAAAGGTGAAGGGTATGGTTTTACTAAATAATAAATACGAAGGTGTTAGATTTTATTAACACAATTTATAATGGTTGGACCCAATTCACAAAAATCCAAAAGCCCAACCCATTTCATTAATCAGATTAACTAAAATTGATTAATTCGATTGGATTAATATTCTTAATTTTCAAATGGGCTGCAGGTTTTGGAATGAATTATAGGGGAGGGAACGGTTTCTTATGGTACCAAGTAAGAAGTAAAATGGTTGGGATCCCACTGGGAGCTTAGGAGATATATCCATATTTAGTGTCCGACGCGTCGAACAAAATTATCTTCAATAAAAAGATGCATACTAAAAGGGGTTGGGTCTAACGGAAGGGGTAAGTCCCTTACAATGTAGTAAACTAATGTTTGAATCCTCGTTAAAAGAGGTGTCCATATTTAGTACATGATAATACCTCGAATATAATTATTTCCAATAGAAGGATACATATGCTTAGCAGAGTAAAAAAAATACATATGCCTATAAAAACTTGTGGCAAAAGAAAATTTAAGGAGGAAAACACCTAATATTAACTTCAATCCATGCCACTTTGTTTGAAGAAACAATTCCCAACACTTTTGTTGGACATTATTTTATTTGGATGTTCGATATATTTTAGGGAAAATTTTATTAAAATACTAAATGAACTTCATTAACCCACAAAAATTTATTATAAGTTGGAAATGACATATAAGGGTTTTGGGGGAAATCTGGGATTAGCAAGTTTAGGAGTAAAGACCAAAATGCCTTTCACATCTCATCCTTCTTTGGACGTTTCTCCATCGTTCTCATTCACATCTCAGCCTTCTCTAGACAGATAAGAGTTCTTGTTCTTGAACTCTCAGCATCCCATCTCGCCGTCGGCCGCTCGTAGTCCCATCTCGCATTGCCTTCATCGGCGGATCAGCTCATCGCTGTGAGTATTCTTTCAGCTTCTCACTTGATGTCTTAGGCATTTTCTGATCAACCTTATATACTAGGTTTGCATATTAGAAGGACTTGTAGTCACTATTTTGGAGAAATCTAGGAGGGAGGTTGTAATACCTTAATTTTCAAAGCCTTTAGATGAGTTTGAATGTATAATGATTTCAAACCTGAGACCATAAACAATTAAAAGTTCCAATTTTAAGGTAGAGTTCAACTTATATTTGTGTAGGATTTAAAAAAAACTTTTTGGAATAAATATGTGTGGTCTCATTCTAGTTTGTTAATTTATTATCCTTATAAGTTTCAAAATCATTTATTTAAAATGCAGAGCATTATCTATCCATAGCTCGCATAGTGATAGTTAACTTATGAGCTTTTGGATATCATCACGTTATCGAAAGTCTAGCGTACTGATTATAACTTATACAGTTTGTGTCATGGGTACTAGTACTACTATCGCTACTACTACTACTTATGAATATTTTACAGTCATCCAAAATAAAATGATAATCAAATAGTCCATAATTAATCCGTCTTTTCTTCGTCCGTCTATATTACATTCTTGCCCTTGGAGCTGGATGCCTTTGTTGTATATCATTTGTTGAAAAAGGGGTGAGATTCAAAATAATCTCAGTAGTACACAGATCACTCATATAATATGCAAATACTAAGCATGTAAAACAAATAATCAAATAATACAACTTACAGGAATGCAGCACATAAAAGGGCCCAACCGGTCCCTTATCACAGACTCACAGCGCTTGAGATTCACAATCTGGCTACCCAGGGTCTCTGCCCCATACAAGGTACAGTCACGAGCTTTCTGCCTCAAGCCTACCTGGCTCAAGACGCCCTCGGGTAACTCCCGGTGCAACTTGTACTTACGGGTCTTACTGCCTATGGACTATCTGTCCCGCACATATACAGATGATATGTTATACATACATAGCATCACATATGATATAAGAGATAAGGTACTACCTGACAGTCTTTCCAAATTTGATTCATGTTCTCAGTCTCTTGGGCGTCCCGGACAAATGTCAAATCCTATAATTTATTATTCACGGATGGACGAATTATTGCTTGCTCCAAATATTTAGTATTTCAAAACACTTTGGTAGGTTATCATTATAGTTAATACATTAGGACCATTGGGTATTTAATAGACTCATACCAACTCTAAGTATTTAACTTGACCCATAGAGTCCCAATTATTACAAAAATACCCTTACTTATTATTTTTGCACTATTACCCAAATCTGTCATAATTTTCAATAATATCTAAAAATTCATATCTTGGCCTAGGAATATCCAATAAAGGTTGTTTCAAATTCTATGTGTCACTTATTAAGTATATTTTAAGATAAAAATACGTTAAACTACCACCTATCCATGAATAATTTCTAGTTTTAAAGTTTTCTCACACTGCTAGAAAATCTTTCCAGTTTCAATAGCTTAACTTCTAAAATTCATAACTAAATATATAGAACTCCAAATGGGATGTTTCAAAATCCTATATGATCCTATTTAATTATATTTTCAGGAAAAAAATATTAAAATTTAGAAATTATAGCCACAAAATTTCCATAATTTTTTCAAACCCCATATGTACCAGAAAACGTTTCAGATTCATCATCTAACTTTAGAAATTCATATCTCACTATTTATAAACCCAAATGATACATATTACATATCAAATTAAATATTAGGATATCTACTTTCATTATGAAAACTTTCATAATTTTCAGACCATGTTTGGTCACCAAAATTTATTTTACAACCAATATGATTCCAGAGAAACTAACCGAACAACAACTCCTCTTATTTTCTAAAAATTCTAGACTTATATATAATCATCCAAAAATCAAAACCACATGTATTACCACATAATTTTTCGTGTACAATTGATTGGAAACCTCAAATTTGAGAAATTCTTATTCCTTACTCATGCCCTATTTTGGTCAAAATAAAACCTCACAAGTCAACAACTCTCCATTTCACAATTTATTCACTATACTAAATTAATATGCTTCCCAAACCACCAAAAAAAAACAGCATCAAATAAACTAGAAAGAGTTAAGAATATGTTAATGAAACTTACCTATATCAAGTTATGGAATTATGTGTGATATTTGTAGCATTTTCTTCCTTCCTCTTGTAGCACCGATCACTCTTATATTTCTCTTGCTCTCTCTATCACTCACTCTCTCTTTTCTCTATAATTTTTTGTTTCTCAAATTCTTATGTGTGTCTTGACAGAACTTAGAATGCAGAAGAAGTGTGTGAATGAAAGAGAAAAGTGAGTGTGTGGGTGTTGACTAAATGGAAAAAAAAATGTGAAGTGTGTGCCATGAGGTAAGTGTGTGTTTATTTAATTGAATGAATGTGTGTGTATGCATGGCGTGTGAAGTGTGGGTAGATGTGTGTGCTTTTATTATTATTATTATATATATATATAGGTATATTTTTATCCTATTAATTACACACAATATGCATTAATTTTTCTCTTTGTCTAATTTAAGATTTTTTTTTTAAATTTCATAGATTACATAATTTTGCTTACTATCTAACTCCCATAAATTAATCCTTAGCATTTGAATAAATTTTGGAATGTTACAGAGGTTGAGGAAGAAGAAGGTGAGCAATAATGAGATTGATAAAATTCGTAATGCGATTGACAAGTTTAGTAATGGTTTTGACAAAATCCATAAAGGTTTTGACAAAAGAGTTTGCTGATGAAAACATGGAAGTCAAGATTCACCAACATTTATGGCATTTCACCAAAATTCATAATAGGATTGACAAATTTAATAATGGTTTTGACAGAATTGTAATGATTTTGACAAAAGAGTTTGCTGATGAAAACATGCAAGTTAGAATTCACCAACATTTATGGCATTTCATCAAAATTCATGATGAGATTGACAAATTTATTAATGGTTTTGACAAGAATTATAATGGTTTTGATAAAAGAGTTTGCTGATGAAAACATGCAAATCAGGATTCATCAACATTTGTGGCATTTTACTAAAATTCGTGATGCGATTGACAAGTTTAGTAATGATTTTGATAAGAATTGTAATGGTTTTGACAAAAGCGTTTGCTAATGAAAACATGCAAGTTATGATTCACCAATATTTATGTTATCTCATTACTCATTTTTCCAATCTCATTACTCAATTGATGTCAATCTTTTTACTCAATATGTGAAGGGATCTAAGTCATTGTGTATAAACCAAAAGATGAATTGCAAAATATTTACCCCCAGGTCATCAAGAAACGCTCTTGTGAAAACCATTACGAATCTTGTCAAACTCATTATTGCTCTTGTCAATCCCATTACAAATTTTTATCAAAGGCCACAAATGTTGGTGAATCATGTCTGATGTTTTTGTCAATCTCATTATTCATTTTGTCAATCCCATTATGAATTTTGATGAAATGCCACAAAGGTTGGTGAATCTTGACTTGCATGTTTTCATCAGCAAACTCTTTTGTTAAAACTATTACAATTCTTGCCAAAACCATTATTAAATTTGTCAATTCCATTACGAATTTTGGTAAAAAACCATAAATGTTGGTGAATCATGACTTATATGTTTTCGTCAGCAAACTCCTTTGTCAAAACCTTTTACGGATTTTGTCAAAACCATTACTAAATTTTTCAATCGCATTACGAATTTCGTCAATCTCATTACTATTTACCTCCTTCTTCCCCAGGCTCCCTCTTGGATTTCTCCAAAATCATGACTACAAGTCCTTCTAATATGCAAACCTAGCACATAAGGTTGATCAGAAAATGCCTAAGACATAAAGTGGGAAGCTGAAAGAATACCTCACAGATATGGGTTGATCCGCCGATGACGGTGATGCAAGATGGGATCGCGAGCAGCTGACGACAAGTGGACGACGGCGAGATGGGACGCTAAGAGTTCGAGAACGAGAACTCTTATATGTCCAAAGAAGGCTAAGATGTGAATGAGAACGATCGAGAAACGTTTAGAGAAGGTTGAAATGTGAATGGCATTTTGGTCTTTACTCCTAAATTTGCTAATCCCAGATTCCCCCTAAAACCCTTATCTGTCATTTCCAACTTATAATGGACTTTTGTGGGTTAAGGAAGTTCATTGGGTATTTTAATGAAATTTTCCCTATTTTTTTATAATATTTGATTATTATTCATTTAGTCATAGTTGAATCTTTGATTAACTATAGTCAAAATTCATGCTCAGTTTGACTTTGGAATAAACTAAAATCATGGTTGTAGCAATTGTACCTAACATACCTAAACCAATAAATTGTGAATTGTAACTTAAATTAGCATAAATGGCAAGAATTATCCACGTTACACGAGTGCTTGGAAGTTTGATTTGTAATTCTCACGGATAAAAACAAATTACGTTAGAAGTCATAAGTCATTTGCAACAGATATTAATATTTATTAACAACAAAGAATACTCCTAAAGGGTTGCTTGAGAGCACCTGGATAACAGTGTATTATGGCTAGTACTAAAGTCTATAAAGAGATTATTAGTTACTGCTTACGGCGTTGGATACTCTAAGCTCACCAAAAAAAAAAAACTCCTAATCACCAACCAATTTTAATCATAATAAAAAGAATTTTAACTGTTTAAGCACAAGATCTCAATTTAGAGTTCCTGCCAACGTAAAAATTGACTTTAGAAAAGCAAGTCCAAGAATACTTAAATATGAGTAGGATGACCATATAAAAAAGTACTTCCACTTTCAAAAAATATATAAAAATATTAATCAAAAGCGTATCATAGAAAAGATTTCACAAGAGTGGGTCATATTGAAAATAAAGAAAGTGGCTCAAGAATTATTCAACAATAATTACATGAGATGAGACGTCATATTCAAAAAAATTATTACAAGACAGACAATTCACAGAAAAATACTAACAAAAAGAAAATTACGAAAGGCCTTTTCCAGATACGGAACTTGCTAGAGAGATTAAGGTTGGGAGAGTGAAAGCTCCACCAGATTGACCCATTCACAGGGTGGTTCAGTCTTCAGTGAGATATTGTCAGATAAGGAAGACAAAACCTTCTTTTTATCAAAAAAAAAATAATAATAAATAAAATAAAAGACGAAATCTTTTTGTGGTGAATTGTGGAGCAGAACCAATAGCCACCACAATATCTGAATCTGATTCTGATAATTAGTGTCTCCACAATCTTATTTTTTGTGACTCAACTTGTGGCTCAGAAAGGGACAGGAACAGCATAACGTGAAACCCCATACTCACCTTGCTGTGTTACATTCTCAGTCACACGTTCTGCGTATAACAATTTGTGGAAAAGATGGAGACAGTTCATCGTCCTGTTTTCACATTTTATACTGTTCAAGATTTTTTTGGGGGCCTTTCGATATTAAACTAATAATTCAAACAACTGTAACAGGCAACGACATGTGGATTTGCTTGATTAAGATGAAAAACATTGCAGATTCTCTCAAATAATCTTGATGTATCCAGAAGAATAAATTCTTCAAACAGTAGACTTAAAAACTTCAATTATAGCAAGTTTAGGTAAGAAACGCATTTGTATAATTTTCTAATATTCATCATCTAATTGTTCAATCTCCATGGAAAGTTTTAGAACGCATATCTCATCATTTTATTATGATAAAACAATATCCCAATATATCTCAGTTTATCAATGCAAGGGGTTATTAATGTCAACAAATCAGATGTGACCCGGTTCTCATCATGTTACCAATGGTATAAAAAGGGGAAAATCACAGTGAAGCCTCAGAAGAAAAAATGTAATAACAAAAACATTTTGATAACAAGTACAATATCCAAAAGAACTGTAATAATCAGAAAATCTCATTAAAAAGTAAGCAACATGAACTTATTATCACTTTCTGCACTGAAACTCATCATTGCAGCTTATTTGTTGAGTAATTTTTTGGTGATTACATTTTCTCCTTAACACCTCAAGTGATTCCCAAAAAGAGAGAACTAATAACAGAGGGAAACCGTGCAATTAAACCAAATACCTAGAAAGCCAATATTTTCACCAATGCAAGTAAACTACAAATTTAGAGGAGATAAATGTGGATCACCACAATTGTGAATACACAGTTTTCAGCAATCTAGTCGCAAAGAACATTTTTTGCGAAGGACAACTACAAAAACATAATATGGCCAATATTGGGTGGGGAAAATCACTACGATAACCAAATAAATAAATAAATTTCTCTATTGGATTCTTGTACTGAAGTGAGAATGTTGCAGCACCAGAAGTACTTTACACTCACTTTATTAATGCTTCTTTTCTTTGGCTAGTTCCCAATATGAAATGCAGAGTAAACAGTGTACACTCATAAGAAACTCACATATGACAACCATGTAGCTACTAAAGTTAAACTTCTCTAACCTCAGACAACTTCTAAAGCTTGCATCTCGAGAATCGAGATTACAGAGAATGAAGAGCAGAAAACCTAAGACACCACAGTAATGGTCTCTAAGGGAAAGAAATTACTGTCTCCTTCGCCGCTTTGATAATGTACTATTTCTCTGAGCACAAAGAGGGTGATGGATGTGAGGAGAGCATATGTCAGGAACAAACATAACATTATTAGCAGATGAATAACGAGGATCTTTTGGCCAATATAAGCCCGAAGCCGTTGGAGGGGAAGGGATCTGAGGAACTGTCCAAGACGAATCCGGAACACATCCCAAGAGATCATCATTATCCATTTCCTCTTCACTAGATCTTAGAACAGAAGAATCAGAATCCCCCAGCTTACTGCTCTCAGCCTGCAAAAAGTTCCATCATTTAAAAATACATTCAAGAGAACAAAATCTAAATGTTCTCAGATGATTTCTCTACACACTAGCAAGGGACCTATATTCTCCTGTAGCGTAAGAGGACAAAATTATTAGTAGTAGAATATCTTGAGAAAATGAGATCAGGATTATCAAGGTCCCTTTTTAATCAGTGATGCTCTCTGTCCAACACAATCATTATCTGAACAAAAAGCCTTTTCATAGCATATGAACATAGATAATTACTGACGATTCATAAGCAAGGGGCCCAGAACAAATCACCAGCACAAATATTCTGAGATTTGCCTAATCATGTTCACAAGTTCACAGATGAGCAAGTGCATATGCATGTAAAAAGAGAGCAGCGTCCAGGTTTAGTAATTATTTATTACGATGAAAAGTGAGCTAAGAGTACTACCCATAACTATAATCCAAAAATTAGACAGATAAACATACCTTGGATGGTCCATTGGCACTGTCCATGAAATTGAAATTCTGACTGAATTCATTGAAACCAAAAAATTCATCAAGCGGCCAGTTAGTAGAACCACCACCATAACACACTTTGGTTGGTTGAAACTCCTCAATTCCTCCAATTTGAGTAGGTAACAATTCATTGTATTCAGATGGCTGAGGCGTTGAAGAAACCTTCTTGGAGACAGTAGATACTGTATCTGACACTTTCCCCCCAGAATCTGACTTCACAGAGGAAGATGGAACAACAGGTTCAGTAGCTTCAAGACCCACTCTTACACCAGTAAGCAAAAACCTATGATGAGCAGAGACATAAGAATTTGCTGTGTGTATTGCCACATCGCAGTTTCTGCATAGTAAGGCTCGGTCCTCCAGACAGAAGAAATAGCCAACTGTTTCCTGTAAAACGTACCAGGCTCTTGTGAGAAGCTCATCCTTAATGATAAAGACTCCTAATTTATTTGAACAGAACCAGAAAGGATAAGAAGTTACGGTTCTCTCTCATCAAATAGCCAACAATAAATCCTACATTTTCAAAGGAGAATCCGCATTTTAAAATGACTCAACTATTGGATACTGTCTCATTTGCAAGGAAAAGAATGCATCTCACATAATGTTATGGTTACCATTATAATAATTGAAATGCTCAAATTGAGGCATGACTATCTAACATGAGGTCTTAGTACAATGAAGTTTTCTTTTCATAATTAAAAATGTAGGAAATATTACAACAAAGATTTAGTATATTGTTTTGAGTGGTTGATAATTGAGACATGAATAATACAAAGGAGTAACAAACAAGAATTTGCGAGTAAGAAGAAAAGGGGGTAGAAAGCGATGCAGTTCTTAATGAAGTCAGGGAATTACAGTTTTTATTCTAAATAAAATGGTTGTTTTCTTTTAAAACTCAATTTATACTTTTATTAATTTTCAGATATAATAAGAATAATAAAGTCACCTCACAAATAAAAAAATAGGAAATTCAAGATTCAAGATGAGGAAATTTTATCACTGGAAAATTAGATGTAAAAAAAATAAACAAAACGAATGTTTCCGCTTACAATTCCAGAACAACAAAAGAAGAAGATCTTAGAAGACTAATATGAACTTCATTCAGATCTACGCTTCAAGTAAAATCCATGGATACCGTATATTATCACTTCAGACGAACTTGCATGTCATATCGTAAAAATAAACCAAAAAGCCCAGTATTGCAGATCGTATCAGGAACTATGAGACTAACACATATGCGAACTTCCAAACATCTGAAAGTAATCACTAATATTACAAGAAAAATTCAACAAAAGAAACGTTGTTAAATGCTTCTAAACACTAGTTCGATGGAGTTACTCCACGCAGAAGCTCAATCAACACAAAATTCAACAAATCAGGAGATTTCCTCATAGAAATGAAGGTTTATTAACAAGATACCTGACAAATATCACATTTGGGCATGTGAGAGGAAGAGGTAGATAGAGGAACCCTCTGATGCTTGGTAGCGAGCTTGTTAGCTCCATGAACCTTCTCGTCGCATTGCCGACATAGCGCCGCCTCGTCCGCACAGCACAGAACCTCCGCCTCCGCCGCCTCACACACGTTGCACTGAATCTTCATCTTTTTTTCTCAACCACAATCCTTAGAGATTATATTCTTTACCACCACAAAAACAAAAGGCAAAAAAAAAAAATGTAGAGAAATAAAAAGGTTGATTCGCTTCCTTCTCTCAGAAATTCCTCCGCCTCCTTCAGGATTGAATGGCAGAAAGCTTGGAGCTATAAGTAGATATAGCTATTAAAGAGATTTTTCTGAGGGGAAGTGGAATGGGATTCCGCGAGAGAGAGAGAGGTCAAGGGAACCACCAATGGAAGAGAAGGGTATATAAGAAGGAAAGAATCGAAGGGGAGTAGGATATTTTTCTGAGGCCGCGAACTTCGATGTCCACGTGGCAGTAATCGGGTAGTGTCGTGAGAGTGGAGACCGACCAGGCCCTAATGCGGTAAGAAATTAATTTGAAAAGCATGCATTACCAACTTCTTAGGTGCAGTTTAAAACAAAAATGTGAATCCTCGTTACTCCGTAGTACTTTTTATAAATAATTTTTATTTTTATTATATAAAATAAATTTATGGTTAAGATTAATTAAAAATAATAAATATATTAAAAATATAATATTTCTTCTAAATATATTTTTATTTATAAAAAAGATATAGGATAGAGAATGAGTAATAAATATAAAAGAATATGGGTATAAAATATAAGAGAGAATGTATAATAAATAAGTAAATGAAAGAGAATTAGTGATGAGTGGGGGATAATTAATATAAAAATATATATTTAATGTGGGTAAAAAAAATAGTTTAAATTTTAAGACACAAGTATAAAATTGTTTATAAAAAAGATCAAATCCAATATAGAGTTGTTTATAAAAAGGACTGGAGTGAGTATAAGTTTATTTTTAGAGTAATAAATAAGTGAGTATAAGTTTATTTTTAGAGTAATAAATAAAAATGTTATAATATTATTGTTATTAATTATAATAAATTTTAGGAAGAAAGAGAAGAAAAATGTGAAAATTACTCATTCATAAATAAGAATAAAATTTAAAAAAAAAATCAAAACTAATTCTCATTGATACATGAGATTTATATAATTTGAACTTATAAATGAGATGATACATGAGAAAATGTCTTATGTTGGTCTCGATTTACTTTTTCCACTATTAAATCAACTTTCAATAATTTTTTATAGGATGTTTATGATAAACAAGCACGCAGAACTTTGAACTTTTATTAAAATATTTTATAATTTTTTTACTTTTTATCTCATGCACTTCTGAATATTTTAGGTTGAATTTTAATAATTTAAATTTATTTATATATTTTTTGTTATTTAATATAATAATATATTGTTATAAAATACAAAATCTCAATGGTTTAAGGTTAATCCGGTGGGAAAAATAAATGGAGTGGGAAAAATAAAGGGAGATGAAGGTAAATGGAGACACCACATGCCTGTTTGGGAACACAATGGAAAAATAACTTTTTTTTAATGTGGCTTTTGTAGAAGTCAAATTGAAAAAAAAATCATATTGTAAATGTGATCTGTGTTTGGATTGGTGGTGAGAGAAGTGATTTTTTTTTGTAAGTTGAACCTATTTGGAATAGCATTTGAAAAGCCCGTTTATATGGGAAATGACTAAAAAGAGCATGAATTTTGTTGAATACTACATATATATTGTTTGCATATATATATTGTTATAATTGATGTTAAAAAATGTAAATAAATTTTTGTGAAATAAAAAATTTCAATAATTATTAAAAAAGAAGAAAAATATACTAAAACACTTAATTTAAAAAAATATAATTATATATTTCAATCAGCATGTCATACATGAAGTGGATCATAATTAGATCATCTATCCCTAACAACCCTAATAAATTCATCTCTGATTATGTCATAAATATGATTCATATATATTAAAAATAATATACGAATAGAATATGGACGCTACATCAACTTTCAATATTCACATTTGGCTTCTAAGGATGAAGAAGAACGAAAATCGCTGAGGATGAGAGAATATGGTTTGGTTTTGGCAGAAGGAGATAAAAAATGGTGTGTGCGCGCCTGGGTAATATGGGTAAATGGTCAGATCTGTGCGGTGTGATAGATGGGTTTTTCAAAACGTCATAAATGCGGCACTAACGGTCGAAATTTAATGACCTTTTGTTTCAAAGAATTTTGAGAAGCTCCCACCTTGAGTTTAAGAAAAAAAAATATTTTTATAGATAAAGTTCATTTACTTTTAATATATTCCCAAATATCATAAATTATGCTAAATAAACTTTTTTTCTGATAAATAGACTTTTTTTATTGCCAAATGAATTCCCAAACACACCTTATCTCATTCCACTCTTTACACGTAACTTGTGCAATTTTCTTGCTGCCAAAATTGCTGAATAATCTCATAATATAACATTTATGATATAGAAATATTTGAAATTTGTGTAAATAGTTAGGTATAAGTTGCCGTAACTCTTTTTCAATAATGTATATCCTATTTCTAACTATGTGCAAAACAAAATGCACATGCACATAGCTGAATCCTAAATATATGTTGTACACAGTTAAAAAATATTGCACAGAGTTCCACCCACTAAGACTTGAGTCCTTGGTGCCTTTCAGAAATAAATTCTATAATAAGAATTTTTCTTGGCAGTTTTTCTATTTTATTCAGGCTTCTTAAAATTTAAGGTATAATATGCATAAAAAACCGTATTTTACCTTGTAAATAAATTAAAACAAACAATAGACTAATTAAAAGCAAGGAGCTTGCATGCCAAAATCTGCAAGATTAATAGTTTTTGTAAGGGCTACTAAATTTATTTATATATAATTCAAATTGCTAACATATTTGTATAATTTAAAATAGTAGAAGACATCGAGAAGAAGTCCTCCATTAAAAATTTTGTTGATAAGAAAGATCTAATAAATTCTTATAAAAAAAAATACCGATCTGCAAATTTTATGTTTACGTAGTACCAAATTTAGGTTCTCCTACCAATAAATTTTTTAGTAAGGGACTTTCCCTAATTTTTTCCCGAAAAAGTTCTCAAAAGTTTAGGGCTTGTTTGATTCTTTTTTTTCACAAACAGTTTTATAAAATAGTTTCTAGAAACAAGTTTTAAAAATAAAAAAAATCTGTTTGGATAGATTATTTTGAAAAAATATGTTTTTAAAGTGATATAGTGGTGCAGTCGCTGGTGGTGACATGATGGTGATCGTCATTAGTTGTATAGTATCAATAGTATATAAGTGGCGGCCTCAAAAAATAAAAAATAGAAAAATAAAATTAAAAAAAACTAAAAATTGTTTCTGTTTTTCAGTTTTTTTTAAAAAAAATTGTTTTAAAAAAAATTTTGAAAATAGTTTACCAAACATGTTTTATTGTTTTATTATTTTTAAAAATAAAAAAATAATTTTTAAAAACAAAATCAAACAACCCTTTAGCCATTTTAATGTAACAAAACAAGTGTTTTTTTTTATAAAACATATAAATATTAAGAAGTCATAAGCAACGTATATACTTCTAAACTTTGGGTGATATGTATAATCCAAACTAGTTTAAACATTTAAAATTGTTGCAAGCAATCCTAAATTTTTTTATAAATCACACAGTTTATTAACAGTAAATTTTGCTCTGAATTTTATATTGGGTTAAGGTGCAGATTTAATAAAAAACTATTTCCTAAAATGCATCCAATACAACTAACTATTTTGATATATAAAATTAGAGATTATGAATTTTTTTGGAGTGAAAATTGTTATTTTAATGTCTACTTTTACATCTTGAAATAGTTAATTGTATTAGGTACACTTTGAAAAATAGTTCGTTCCTATATTTACACCTTAACCCTTTTATATTTTGTATAAATTATTTTGACAACTAGTGGAAAATAATTAATCTTGAAAACTTTTAAGATATCATGAAACTAAATAAAAATGATACTTCTTGAAATTATTTGATTTTAAAAAAAATATCAAATTTCTTTTACTCTCATTAATTGTTTTTAATATAATATAAATAAAATAAAATATCAATATATATTATTGCTATCCTCTAAAAGTGAAGAGGTAGAATGGTCTCTTGTAATTTTTTTCCCCGAGTGAAGAGAGAAATTATTCATTAATCTCAAATAACAGATTTAAAGTGGGGTTCAAATTTAATGCGGACTATAATTATTACAAAATAACACAAAAAAATTATAAATTATATTATTTACGACTTATATATAAATGTTAAATTTTGTAGAAACCCGTAAAGGTCATTACTGTTTATAACAAATTAAATTATTCACAAACGGTTATAAATATTTTTTTTACCTGAAAGTTATAAATTAATTTGAAAACTTCACATCATTTGTGTGTGTAAATATATAATAGATACCCATTAGGTCAAGTTTACAACTACAAGTAAATTAAAAAATGGACATACGCATCATTTCGTAGAGGAAAAATGATAAAAAAATATTACTTAAATTTTAAAATATCAAATCAGTAAATTTTTTAAAAGTATGAGTTGTCAATTACTATATTTATTTTTTCAATCTCATTACTTTTATAATTAATAAAACTAATTTAAAATTTTCAAGTTCAAGTGGTATTTATTTAGAATTTTTTCTTTTATCAATCAATAAAAGTAAAATAATAAATGTTTATATAAAAATTTACAAATAATAATTTACTCCCCATACTTGATGTATGACATAAATGAAAAATTGATATTGGTCTTTGAATGTAAGACATATTTTATATGTTTGTTATTTTTTCTAAATAACCCCTATTAATAATCCTCAACAATAATTAAGTAAGAGATGGAGAGTAGGCATTAAAGAATATCATTAGGATGTTTAAAAGAAATCATATTAGTTTACTTAATTAATATCCTTAATTTACTTAAATTATTTAATTAAATTTTACATTAAGTACTAGAGGGATATATTATAAGAGCTTATACAAAAATTACAAATGTTCATATATAAATTTACAGGTACACCTACTCATTTTAACAAATAATAATAACAAAACAACATATATAAATTGGAGAAATTGATCCTATGGATATAAGCAACTTGACTGAAGTATTTTCATAAAATGCCCTATCAAGTTAATCTTGGCTAAAGTAAGAGGTTGCAGTTCAATCATTCATGGATTTAATGAGTGCATGAAAGGTTATCAAACTCATGAGTTTATGATAATGATATAAAATCGTATTGTATATTCAAATTGTAAACTTGTAAATTTGTAAGAGGTTATTTTTATCAATAAATAATTAAACTATAAAAAAATATAATAATTTTGTTTCAAATATATTTTAAATTTCAATAATTGAAATTAAATCCATCAACATTTGTAATTTATCATTGCTAACAAAGAAATTTCTATAAAATTTATATAGAAAATTGTTGAGTATAATCGTATTGAAAAAGTTAGTACGAGTTTAAAAATGAATTAACATAATTTTGCTAGCTAGACTCACAATTTTAACCGATTTACATCTAGTGCAAGTCTAAAACTGATTCAACATAATTTTCTAAGTTAAAAATATAAAAACAATAAACTCAAACTGTCAACTCACAAGTTTAACAAAATTAGGTGGGTTCTTTTCTTAAGGAGAATGATGAGAGATGTGTGACACCTTTTAGAAATATTTTTTAATCTATAATATAAGTCATTAATGTATATTTGTTAATTTTACACATTTAATTACTGCTTAAATGTGTTTTTTCTTACTTCCCCTTCAAATTTGATGAATTACCTGGTATTCCCCCTATTTATTATTATAAGAGATGCTTTGTGGACATGACCCATTCCTTTTTACACATAACATCTTAATTATAAGTCACTTTTAACATTTTTCACACAAACTAAAATAAACCTTAAAACTTATTAATTTTATCTTAAAATTTAACAACTTTTCAACTTTACCCTTATTTAATATATATATAATATCAAATGAAAAATAAAATCAATATAATAATAAGTTAAGGGTTATATTGTACATTCAACTCAAAACTTTAATATGGTGCCTTATAAATAAGATAAGAAAAGTTTATCTCTTTGTTTTATAAATAGGACCAAAAGAGTAAAAGAGAAACTTAGATATTGTTTAAATTTTTTTTGTTTGCCCATTTTACCACCATTAAATCACTCATATTAATCATATTTAATTCTCACACACACACTCTCCCCCTCATTTACATAAAAAGGAAATGAGGGTATTTTTGACCAAAAAATTTATATTTTTTGTACATATTTGTTATCATCAACTAATTTTAACCAACACTTCGAGGAATGTAATTAAGCTATTCATTGCTTATTAAGAAATAAAGGAAGCATTTAAAAGTTATCACTCATAACCTATTTATAAGTTCAATTAAAAAAAAAGATTCTTATTGTAATTCAACTTTCAGCATAATAAATAAAAGTAGTGTTATAATTTTATCCCAATTAATTATAATAAATTTTAGATAGAGAGAGAAGATACTTCTCTGTAAATAAGAATAAAATTATCAATTTAATCTATATTTATTAAATTAATAAGGGAAAATGGTTAAAAAATACCTTTTAAGCAAATTAATTGCTAAATGGTACCAATATGTAAGCAAGCATCCATCATGTGCAATCAGCATCCACATGTGTAAAAAGCATCCCTGCGAAAGTGCAAACACCATCCCTTATGTGCAACATATCATCCGCCCATGTGCAACATACCACCCACCGTGTGCAATGGTAGCAATGAGCAATTAATTTGCTTGCAAGGTTTTTTTTAGCAATTCTCCCAATTAATAAACTCTTTTTTATAAATAAGAATTAGATAATTTAGATTTACAAATAAGATAAAAAAACGTGTGATTACTTATATATAGTCATACCTGTGGGACCGACGTTGGGGTCACGGGGGTTGGAGCTAAAATTTAGAGCTGGCCACACTGTGTCTCGCTTCAAGGCGGAAAATTCCAAAACGTAGCTAACGAAACCCAACCCATGTTCGTTTCATGATTCACACGCTTTTCCCCCTTATTTGCACTTTAATTGCATCGTCCGTGGGACCCGCTGAAGATCAGGCCATCAAAACAGTGGGTATTATTAGTACAACGGTACAACCACAAGGTCCCGTTATAAATTTAAAAATTTATTGAATTTAATAATTTAAATGGTCCCCAAATGATTAAAAATTCAAAATCAATTTACAAAGCAAGAGGGATTTTGAAGGTGAAAAAAAGAAGAAGCAAGAGTGATTTTTCACTAAATTATACCTAACCTCAAGTGTGTAAATAATATTTATTATTTTTACAAAATTTATAATTGTACATTTATGCAAATAATTATCACATCGTTTATTTATTTATTTTACTAAATTAATTTAATATATTGAGGTTTATTTATTTATAACTAAAAATTTGGGATTTACACTTTATTTTGAAGTTTGAAGTGTTAACCAATAGCATGATATGATTTGCTAGTAAAACAAGGGAATAATTGACAATATATTATTATATGCACAAATGTTGATGTTTAAAGAGGGTTTTTTTCCTTTTTTTTTTTATCAAGTTTAAAAAGTCAAAAGAGTATTTACGCATGGATCAAAACTCAACCCCCCCTTTTTTATACATATAAAGGAAACACTGATTAAACTCAACTAAGTTTCAAATGTATGATACAGTTCCTTTTTCTTCAATGCGAAAGGATCTTATTTGGCCAACGAAGGAAAAGGATTAATCTTTACACTTCATTAGTATATTTAGTCAATCCCAACCACCACAATTAAGTACTCCTCTGTTATTATTTACAATGTATGGGGGAAAAATATTTATAATCTCATTTACAACACATCAATAAATTTTTTATATAAATACACAATTTTATATTTTATTCATTATTATGTATACTTTATTCGTATGGGATATAATTCATATTAATAAGGGATAAAATTAAAAAATTGTTAAAATTTAAGATGATGTTAATAAAATTTAACATTTTTTAATAAAATATATTAAAAATAACTTATAAATAAAATCGTTAAAATAAAAATTATTACCAAATGAGGGAGGAGAAGTAGTGGAGTCTCCCCCTGCGGCTTTTTGGCATGTTCCTAGTTGACAACTACCTTTGTACTTATTTAGATTAATGGTAGAAGTTATTTTTCTAACGTGATTTACAAAGTACGAGATAAATATGTAAGAGAGGTCTTGTCACAACTTGTCTGAACATACATTTCCAACGTTAACTAAGCAGGCTCTTCGTTTTCAACATGCTAGTTCTAAATATATGTACTTTTATATCATTTATATAAAAGCTAAATAATTAAATTATGAATATTAAAAAATTAGTTAAATTAATTATTTCTAATAAATATGTGCTGACTTTTTTAAAATATCATTTATAATCATGTGTATTATATAAATGCTTTTTGATAGAAACTCTTTACTAAGAGACAAAGTAAATTAAAATCTTATATTTAGTGCAATTTAACTTTCATAATCCCTCCGGTCGTAAATATAAAATAGAGTTTACTTTTTTAAAAAAAATTAAGAAAGCTAAATAAGTTACGTAATCGTATTATATGTTATGTATTATTAAATTATATATCAGTTTATTAGTCAAATTAATTAGTTTGGATAGAAAAAATAAAAATAAAAAATACTCTAAAATAATTTAATTATCTTTCTTAATCTTTCCAAAAAAAGCAACTATGTTTTATATTTAGAATTGGAGGGAGTATTTAAAACCACACTTAGTATATATAAGTTAGAAGGTGACTTATATATTGCTAAATTCCATTCCTATTTTATGTTTGTAATTTAGTTGTGACCAAGCTTCATTACTAATATCATTTATTGAGTCTTTTATTCTTTGTCAACAATATTAAAAAGGAGGTGGGAGGAAATGGGGAGAAAACTTCATGCTAATGAGCAAATTTCTTTAACAGCATGGCATCTAATTAAGCAAGGTTAATAAATAGCTTATAAGTAACCGGTTACATATTAAAAATATGTTTGGATTAATTTATAAGTAGTTTATAAGTATTTTTTACATAAATAAAAAAAATTCTATTACATACTTATCTTGTATATCATAAATTAAGATTAAAAAATTATTTTTAAAGATTTCAATCATTATTTTAAATAAATACTAAATGACTTAAATAGTGGTTTGGAAGCTCGTGAAACACACGAAAATAATAAAAATTGACATTTTCTAATTTAATCTGTTTAATTATATTTCGTGACGTTATGAATAAAATTAGTGAATATCCTCTGATACTTGGCCCAAAAATATCTGGAAATGTGGTCCACACTGTCATAGCATTTACTGCATTCAATTTTTTATATCCCGCCAAACCTAATTCTTTTCTTCCTTCCCACTGTCGTCTTCACGTGCCCACTCTTGTGGTGTTTCATGCACATAAAGTAATTGTTTGACCATTGAAAGAAACTTATGGAGCACATGGCGGGTTATTACAATTCATTTGTATTATTATTAATATTTTTTAATTTTTAATATAAGATATATTTATCTAATTTAATTAAATTAAAAAAATTAATTAATATCACAAGTGTTTTTTAAAATACTTTAGTTATTGTCCTTTCCCTCATTCCCTCTTCTTCTTGATTATCGTTAAAGAAGCATCAATACATGTAAATTAGGAAAAAATTGATAAATATGCAAACTATATTTTATAAATCAAGATTAATTCCCTAAATATGTCTTATATTAAGGATTGAAGGAGTAACTGATTTTCAAATTTACTATTCCTGAATTCTTGGTAGAAAGAAAGAAAATAAAAATAGAGATGTGAGAATGATTTTTGAATATAGAAACTAGAAAGGGACAAACTTTAATAAAAGAAATTTTGCAAAGTTGTATCAATTTAATGCAACCTTAGAATGTGTAAATAAGTTGCCAGTGATTTATAACAATGACTGTAGTGGTATTATATATTGGAAAAAAGTTATGTTAAGTTACTTATATTTATTATGTTAAATTCTTCAATCACATATGATTATGTATTTGTCTTATGTATTTCATGAGAATTTATAATTAAATGATACTCTCATAGTGTTAAATATAAAACTCAGTTTGTAGTGTAATTTGCACTCTTATGTTTAGATTGGGATGCAATGATATTTTAAAAATATGATACATTATTATATGTGATAGGAGAATTTAATATAATAATGGATATAAAAAAATTGATTTAAATATTGTCTATATTTATTACTCTCACCCTTGTTATAGGCCATGTTTAGAAAAGTGTTTTAAATTCTTACTAGAAGACGTTCAATAGTTTTAAAGGGGACTAAATATTTTTTTTATATATGCTTATATTTTATAAAGATAGTGAGTAGTTAAAAATTTATATAATATTAAAATTTAATGAAATCAATAAAATAAAATTGTCTTCACTTAACTACGGATATACCTCCCACAATATTGTGACCTCCAAGATCAAACCTACTCCCTTTAGTGCCTGTTTGGTTTACGAAATTGGAAGTAATGTAATATAATGTAATACAATGTAAAGAAATGTAATGTAATGATGATTACATGATTTGTTTGATTCATTATTAGGGAAATGTGATGTATATACATAAAAACGTTTGGTTGGATTACATCGAATATGATAATATATGAGAATAATATAGCAAGTGACAAAATTACCCATTTCTACACATATAGTAATATACACGTTGGGTTCATGATAATTCTTCTCATTCCGTGCAGTGTACATGGTGGGTTCATAGTAATTTTTTAATATTTAATGGTGAAAATATTATACAGTGTATAAATTAGATTCATGTTAATTTTTTAATATTTAATGATTGAGATATTATTTAATGAGATATTTTAATATTTTTTTAACGGTATAATATAATTTTTTTTAATTTTTGAATGGGAGAATATTTCTTAAATTTCTATATTATTAATTATTTTTTTTAATATTTAATGGTGTTAATTAAAATTATTTAATATTTAACCACATTTATATGTGAGTACTTTGGTCAATTTAAAAAATTATAATGGCAATAATATCATTTTCATTGGATTACAGGATGCCTGCAACCTCATTCATCAGTTCTAGCAATATAATCCTGATTACATCAAATGATGTCATCAATATTACAAAATGCAATCCTCTTTATATTACATAAGACTAACCAAATACTGTAATCATACTATTACATCAGGATTACATATAATCATTTCCCATATAATTAAACCAAACAGATTATTAGTGCTTAACCCATCGATGATTGGTATCACCTTTTAAAGACTTACTATAGTCTTTTTGTTTTAAATAGTCCAAACTTTTCATTTATAACCTTTCTGATCTTTATTTTTTGTCTCCCTCTTGAACTCAAATATGCCATCGATGATTGGTATCACCTTTTAAAGACTTACTATTGTCTTTTTGTTTTAAATAGTCCAAACTTTTCATTTATAACCTTTCTGATCTTTATTTTTTTTCTCCCTCTTGAACTCAAATATGCCATTAGTTAAAAAAAAAAAAGACTTTCAATTTGCCTTTTCTACCGGAGTTGTGAAGAATGAGGTTTACAAATTATAACAAGTGGTATTTTAAGTAATACTCACTCTAATAATTAATATAATATATATTTATCTAATTTGATTAGATTAAAAAAATTAGTTAATATACCATGTATTTTTTAAAACATTCGAGTCATTTTCTTTAATTCCCTCATTTTCCCCTCCTTGATTATTACCAAGGGAGCATGAATATGGGTAAATTGGTAAAATAATGAAAAATATGAAAACTATGTTATATATTTAGGATTAAAATCAATTATTCAAATATATCTTAAATTAAAGACAAGAAGGAGTATTGCATTATACAAAATAAAATGTGATTGTACACCAAAATAAATACAATAAAATATGCTAGAGTAACTTTATCTTATAAATGGTAAGAGTAATTAATTCAAGTGAAAACAAACAAGGACGGCTATTATTTTGATGGGAAATATTGCTTTCCTAGAGACAAGCTTCCATGATATCAAACCAAGGAAAATCTTTAAATTCCTTCTCACTCTCCCATTTATTAGTTGAAAATTCTTTACATCAAAAAGGTCCCAGATCATAACAACATAATGTACGTACATGTGAGTTATTGATTCCTAAATCATTACAAAAGTGATGATTATTATTGTTCATATTATTAATTGATTCACTACCATGTAATCATCATTAATTATTATTTACTACTAATATATATCTCTTCTATAATACTGATAGTAATATCGTTAAAAACTGTTCTATGAGTGACTGTATTTTTTAGAGAAAATAGTTATATTTATATTAATACCATTAGTGTATTATATTTATTTGACACCAATGAATATCAATATCTAATATATTTATCATTCTTTTTTGACGATCATAATTATGTTATAATAATTATTTATCGCGCTCTTTATAATTCAAGATTAATATTTTATATCCATAAATTATTAGTTGGTCTCATAATTTAAGGTGCTATCATAATGATAATTATGAATGATGAGATAATCAGAAATTTAACTAAACCAGACCGAGTAGCAGTAACAGAAGATCCATAGGCAAACTAACAACAATAGGTGAAATTGATTGAAGGGAAACGAAGAAAGAGGCTATGGAACAAATATGATCAGTGGCTCTTGTATCTAAGATCCAGAAGTCCTAAACAGAAAAAGAATCTAATGTAACATGTTTACGTGATGCAACATTGTAAACAATATGTTTAGACGAAGAGGTATCACTTTGAACCAATTGTAGCAACTTATGATATTGTTACTGTAAAACCGAGATGTAAAGCAAAACTAGGAGTCTGTAAAAGCGGCACTGAAACAAAGGGAGCTTGATTCTCTTTATTCTCTACTCTCTGAGAAAGATTGTTGACAGAGGAATTGTTGTGAAACTTGAAACCCGGAGGATATCCATGTTTCTTGTAACAAGTTTCAATAGTATGACGAGGCTTGCCACAGTATGTGCACTCCTTGTTATTGCAATATTTATGTTGAAACTGAGGAAGTCACCCAGATTTAGCAAGAAGTACAGTACTATCAGAAGCTACTACTACCATTCCCATTTCTCTTTCTTGGTGAGAAACCAGAGAAAATACTCAATTAATAGATGGCAAAGTATCAAGAAGCATAATATGAGATTTAACCATGGAATATCTGTCATTTAGACATTTTAAAAACCTTATCACATAATCTTGCTATTGATATTTGTGCACTTTGTCAAAAGCACCACAAGAACAGCGAGAATCACAACTATAGACAGGAGGAGGATGGAGATTAAGCAACTCATCCCAAATGATTTTGAGTTTAGTATAATATGCACTGACATTAAAGGCCTGTTTGTTATCACTTATCTGAATCGAACTTATATAATAAGCCCGATTCACATAAATCGAGACAAATCTCCTCTACATATTTATTTCGTAGACCGTGAAAGCACCTCGTAGACCGTAAAAACACCTCGTAGACCGTAAAAGTTACCTCATAGACCGTAAATTACAATTCAAAAGCATTTATAAAATTTTCATAAATTATTTCAAACATCCTCTAAGATCTCCTTGCTTGAGATCTGCAATCCAAAAGAGATCGCACTGAGAGAAATGGCCATACAAATCCTCCCAAATATCTAAAGCTCGATCAATCCATAAAATGCTCAGTGCTATCGTCGAAGAAATCAAGTGAGCAATACACGCCACAACTATGGTGTTACACCATTCCCAAATTATTGGAAACAGAGGATCAACCACCGAAGGAGCTTGAATCATACCATCAACGAAATGGAACTTGTTCTTGGATTGTAATGCCATTCTCATGGCTCTAGACCAGCAATTGTAATTCAAGCCATTCAAAAACAGGAGAAACAAGCACTAACGAAGGATTCTCATTAGGATAAATGTAATAAGGGTTTGAAGGATTTTGAATAGCATCGGTAATATGAGAAGACGTTGAATCAGCCATTTGCAGAGAATGAAATAAAGAATCTAGAGAAAAAATCACTCTGATATCATAGAACAGATTTGGATCAATGAACAAGCTCTTAGAGATGAGAGAAAGCTGAAGAAGATCTAAAGAGAGAAGAAGGAGAAGAAAAGGGACAAGAGGAAATATGAAGCTAAGGAAAACAAACCTTGCATTAGAGAACGAAATGTGCAGTACAAGTGTGTTTTTATATGAGTAATACTCAGTTAGGTACAACTGTCACAATGCTAACTAATTTAGTTACAGAGTAGAACTAAGTAAGTTACAAAACTAATTAAATTAAATAAGGCTTTCACCTACTTCCATTTTATTGTGGAATCCTGCCATTAGAGAGTTTAGATAGGTGCCTAGAACTGGAACTATCAATCGTTTTGAGTAGGATTGCACGGTAGGATTTGGGTTTAGTCCACTTATTAATGATTATAAGATAGTGAGAACTTGAGTTGGGTGATACTATTTCTAGGGTTGAAGTGTATACATTAAGCACAGGTTCATAGAAGGAAATAGAATTTGGGAACTTAGAGAATGTAAATCTTTATCTTCAAACATTTTTAGCTAATGGAGCTATCTTTTGGAGTGGGATAAAGCAAGATGTGGGAGGGGGGGGGGGAGAAGATGATACTGACTAGATAGTTTCATTTGACATAGCAGTGGAAGTGTTTACATTGATACAAATGCATAATTCTAAACTTAGTGTGTATAACAACAAACTAGCTGTACTTTCTCATTCTAGGAGTGGAGACTTTCCAAACTATCTATATTCTTTTATTGATTTGTGGGTACTTGAGGAGGGTATAAGCTCATCTGCTAAGAATTGGAGTTGGACTAAGAAATGTACTTGCAGCCCCTGCCCATCTGCATTACTACTATAAAATAATAAACCTGTGACGCTTATATTAACAATATCTGTGGCGTTTATATCCCAACGCTACTAAAAGAAGCTATGACGTTACCTACAAGCACCACAACATGTTTTTTTTTTTATTTAAATGAATCTAGGGTGGCACTTTCTTGATTAAGTTCTAACTTCCTATGGCACTTCTTTAAGGAAGTGCCACCCTAGGCCTCTATTTTTTTTAAACAATTTCATGCCACAATATTTATTTATTTTTATTTAAATTAACCTAGGGTGGTGCTTCCTTGAGTAAGTGCCACTCTAGGTCATATTTTTTTTAACATTTCACGCCACAACATTTATGTTTTTTTTTTATTTTAATGACCATAGGGTGACGCTTTTTTGAAGAAATGCCACAGGAAGTTCCAACTTCTTGTGACACTTCCTTAAGGAAGCGCCACCCTAGGCCTCTACTTTTTTTAAAAAAAAATATTTCACGTTTAATTTCACCTAAGGAAGCGCCACCCTATCCCGTATTTTTTAAAATTTTTTTATATCACACATAGGGTGACCCTTCCTTAAGGAAACGTCACCCTATGTATACTTTTTTAAAAATATAAATTTCTTGTTTTTCATCACATCCCTTATTATGACAGTGAAATCACAAATTTCTATACCCAAGCAAATCACAATGCAATAAATCAAAATTGATACAAATAGATAATTAATTAACAAAATCAAAACTAAATATATATTTACTCAAGTGTGAATATAAGTCAGTAATTAATTCATCTACTTAAATACACAATAACAACAATAGACAAATAAATAATCTAGCACCTTATATAGTATTTATAGCTAGAACATTGCCTGAACACATGCTCACACCATTCTTCAATGAGTTCATTAATTTGATTGTCATTCAAATTGTTACAATGTTGATCTTCATAATACTACACAGATACAGTGATGCATATAATGAATTAAAATAACTAAATATTAATTATCAGACAATTAATTAAATTTAAAACACAATATGAATTGTACTAAAATGACTTATTTTTTGTGGAACAAGAAGCTGATCATGAATAATTACATTCTTCATGAATTTCATTATATAATACCCGCAATCATCGTTATTGGGCTGGAAAGGGCTTTACAACAATATAATAAAATAGTTAACTAAATTTTTGAATAAAATTTTGTTAAAATAAAAATACAATTAAAATCCTATATCAGTACCTCTATCTTTTTTCAGGTATAGCTATAGGCAGGATCTGCAAATCTATAAAAGCTTAAGTTGGAAGAGGTTTTATATGCAGTCAATGCACTAAGAAAACAAATAGATTTTAATTACTTTTGGTTATTTAGTGACTTACACAAATATATATTTACACATACATACACGCGTATATATATTTACATATTGATCAGCCGCAACATACGAGGACGGCCTTAAGGAACACCTCTACTTAGAAGATCTATATAGTAAATATGAGGGCCAAAAGATGCCGCTGCATTGATCACAATCAAGATCTAATGTGCCCTAAAATATTTTGAAAGTTTTTCTTTAACCATACATGATATGATAAAATTAAATGATACAATAAAAAAATATAAAGTGAAATACTACTACTAACAATAACTTAATTATCTCGTATTGTATGTCTAAAGTATTCTTTTAGATCATTGGATTGAGCATCGAGATCTACTCTGCCCTCGTGATGTCTAATGAGATAAGGGTTAACAAATGAGAACTGGACCAAAGTATGACATTGGTGTGTAGACAGGATGTATGTCTTTAGCACTGGATCTATGCCAAGAATCAGCAACAAGTGTTATCTCACTATTCTGCATCGTGCTCCATGTATCCTGTTCTTGTATATAGAACGTATAACCATTGATTGGATAACCATTGTAAGATAATACATTTAAACTTGGTCCCTTCGACAACCATATCAATTTCTCAGAAACTAAATCAGGATTCTTCTCCATCTCATCATTAATGCGCTTTTTTAACTAACTTGAAAAATGTTGATTGTGTTCTTTTGTTATTAAGTTTTTATTCCTATCACCATATAATTGTCAAAGAGCTTCCTTGTGTTCGTCAACAAATGGTTTAACCTTATCAGTGTTATGTAGCATATACAACTAAGCTTGCTCCCATTCAGTCATGCTATCCTGATTACATCCTGTCTACTTGTTTCTTTTCCTGATCTTCGGCCGTTATGACGAGACTTTGGGATTCTCACAGGGTTAACATTTGATAGAAAATTAACACAAAAGTCACTTGCTTCTTCAATCATGTACTGTTCAATAATACATCCATTTGGTTGATATCTATTTTTCACAAACCCTTTTAAAATTTTCATAAATCGCTCATTTAGATACATCCATATTAAATAGACCGCACCACACAATTGAACCTCTTTCACCAAGTGTACAGTTAGGTGGACCATAATATCAAAAAATAAAGGTGGAAAATACATTTCAAGTTCACACAAAGTACAAATAATTAGCCTTTGCATATGTCGCAACTTAGTTGAATCAACCACTTTACTACATATCAATTTGAAAAATATGCAGAGTTTAGTGATCGTCTTTCTTACATTTTTCGGTAAGATAGATCGTATACCAACTAGTAAGAAATTTTGCATAAGCACATGACAATCATGAGATTTAAGGTTCTTTAACTTTAACTATTTCACTGATATAAGGTTGTTAATATTTGAAGAGTACCCCTCTAGAACTTTAATTCCTTGTAGAAACTCGCAAAACAATTTTTTCTCTTTCCTCAACATAGTATAAGCCGTTGGAGGTAGATAAGTGCGATTCCCTTTCTCAACCGGTGCCAACTCTTCTCTTATTCCCAAATTTACCAAATCCAAACTTGTATTGACATCATCCTTACTTTTTCCTTGCACATTGAGTAACGTGCCAATTAGACTATCACAAATACTTTTTTCAATGTGCATCACATTGAGAAAATGCCTAACATATAAGGACTTTCAATATGGAAGTTCAAAGAAAACATATTTCTTCTTCTAACCACTTGTCTCGGTTTAATTGACATAATGCTTGCCAAAATTGTTCTCCAGCTCTTTCACCTTTTAAAAAACCTGAGCCCCGGTCAATATCTTTGGTGGGTTACTTTCTTGTGAGTCACCATTGAAAGCCTTTTTCCACTTCCTTCAATGATTTTTTGATGGTAAGAATCTCCGATGTCCCATATAGACATTTTTCTTACAATTATCTAGTTGCACTGAATGAGTATTATCTTCTCATAAGGCACGCACAATATCCTTTGACACTGTATCCAAAAAAATTACTATAAGCCAGGAAATCATTAATTGTGCCACACAACATGGCTTTCAAAGTGAAGCTTCCTTCTTATACCCATCATAAATATTGACGACATCTTCTCAAAGTAGCTTCAAGTCATCAATTAAAGGAGCTAAGTATACATCTATATCATTCCCAGGCTGCTTTACCCCAGAAATTAACATCAACAACATCATAAACTTACGTTTCATTATCAAGTGTGGAGGAAGGTTATAAATCATCAATGTTACCGGCCATATGCTGTGTGTACTACTTTGAACGCTGTGCGGATTGATTTTATTAGTTGACAGTGCAAGGCGTAGGTTCCTTATCTCGTTCGCAAAATCAGGATACTCATGATCAAGTTTTTTCCATTGAGGGGTATCTGTAGGGTGCTTAAGCTGTGTGTCTTCAATCCTCTTATCTATATGCCATGTCAATTGATTTGAGATCTCTGCATTACTGTACAGACTCTTGAATCTCGGGATAATAGGAAAATACCATAGGACCTTAACGGGACTTTTTCCTTTCTTCTTTCCATATCGAGATGCATTGCATTTAGGGCACTTTTCTAATGTTGCATATTGTTTCCGAAACAATATGCAATCGTCAGGACATGCATGTATCTTTTCATATCCCATACTTTTTGTTGAGCAAAGAATTCGCTTTGCCTCATATGTCTTCATAGGAAGTACATTTTCTTCTGAAAGCATATCTTGCAAAAGTTCAAACAATGTGGTGAAACCCGAATCACTCAACCCATAGCGAGTTTTAAAGTTGTACAATTTCAGCATTGCTAGCAATCTTATGTATTTTGTACAATCGGCATATAAGGGTTTCTCTACATCACCTTTCAACTTTTCAAATTCTCTAGGATAGTTATGAAGTACCTTTTCGACTGCATTTAGCATTTCTTTAAGACCATCATCTTCATCATACATGCTTCGGTCAAACACATTCGAAGCACCACCCGTGGTTTGCACCCAATCACTACAGGGGTCGGTTTTCTCACCATGCCTTGTCCATCGTGTATATGTTTGATCAATCCCATGACACACTAAATGATCTAGCAAATCAAGTGGACTAATTCGCTTTCCATAACAACAAGATAAGTAGGGACATAAGATTTTGTTAGGATCTTTTATATGCTCAATTGCAAATCTAATAAATTCTTTCACCCCATCTATATATTCCCTTGAACACCGATTAAATGACATCAATTTTTGATCCATCTATGGCTTCAACCTAGATTTAAATTTTGGTTAGTTGCTATAATGAGAAAACCATCTATGTCTTCAACCTATATATACAATAAATAAGAAAACTATTAGTTACAAAGGGTATGTGAGTCAATTTAGACCAATTGATCACAGTAGGTCTTTGTGATAGGGTTTTAATTAATAGTTTAAGCTTTATTCTCCATGTCCTTATTAAAAGCCTAAACAGTGGAATTGTAGTTTTACACTTAGGACCCAGGTTTTAGTTTTGTTAAAATAAGTCATAAATGTTGATTCTTGAAAGTTTTAACAAACAGGTTGCTTATGTTACTATAAAATTCAAATAAATAAATAAATAAATAAATCCGAATTCAATTTGTCAATTAAACAATCGACAAAAAAAAGACTTTGTCAAAGACACAACAAAAATTTAAAACAAAAAAAAACAAAAAAGGGGACATTTATGTCAGGTTGCTTATGTCACTGTAAAATCTTAATAAATGAATAAATCACAATTCACTTTGTCAGATACACATATAGAACGACAAAAAAAATAGACTTTTCCAAAACACAACAAAAATTAAAAATAAAACAAAAAATAAATTGCTTATGTCAGGTTGCTTATGTCACTATAAAATTCAAATAAATAAATAAATAAATCTCAATTCACTTTGTCAATTACACAATCGACACACAAAAAATAGACTTTGTCTAAGACACAACAAAAATTTAAAAAAACAAAACAAAAAAGGGAATGCTTATGTCACTGTAAAATCCAAATAAATAAATAAATAAATCTCAATTCACTTTGTCAATTATACATATAGAAAGACACAAAAAAATAGACTATGTCCAAGACACAACAAAAATTAAAAATAAAACAAAAAATTGATTGATTATGTTAAGTTGCTTATGTCACAATAAAATCCAAATAAATAAATAAATCTCAATTCATACAGGCCGAGAGACTTTGTCCAAGACACAATAAAAAATAAAAAAAAACAAGAAAGGGAAGGGGACGCATGTATGCATAATTCTCAATCATATTTTTTAAAAAATAATAATAAAAGACAAACTTACAGATTTGCAATGAGGACCAAATATTTAGAGATTTGAGTGGGGACCAAAAGCAGAAGGGACAAAAACAGGAGGTTTGGGCTGCTGAAATGCTAAGTGGATGCATCACGAAGTGAAAACAGCGAGCTGAGAGCTAAGATCAGACGCGAGCAGAGAGGGAGGGAGCTGAGAAACTGAGCTGAGGGCTGACGGTGAAATGGGTCAGGGATGCGAGCTGAGAGACGGAGATTAGGGAGGGAGCTAAGGGTTGGCGGTGAAATGAGTGGATACAAGCTGGGAGATGGAGCTTAGGGAGGGAGTTGAGAGCGATGCGAGCTGAGGGGCTGCGGTGGGTCAGAGAAAAGCTAGAGGGAACTAATGAAAAGGCAAGGAGGGATTTAATGCGTATTGGGTGGCGCTTCTTTGACCAAGCGCCACCCAATAGGAAAAAATCCGCATCTATTTTTTATTTACTGCAATTAAATGTAAATTAGGTGGAATTTATTGGACCAAGCGTCACCCAATAGGAAATTTTTAATTTATTTTAATTAAAATATTTAATATTATATATTTAATAATTAATGTAGTTATATTAATTCATATCATTAAAGAATATATATTTTTAGTAAATTATATATTTATATGATTTATATATTAGTATTAGAATTTATTTAAATCTAAATATTTAATTAGAATATGAATTTCATATTATAAATTTCATTTTTTTATTTCAAATTAATAAAAATTAAATTTATATAAGGTATAGGGTTGCACTTATTTAATAAAGCACCACCCTATATATTTTTAATAATTAATAATATTATATATTTAAATATTTAAAATATAATATTACTTTCATTTATTTATTTAATGGTAGATTTAATTATATTTATAGATAATATTATATTTATACTAAATTATATATTTATATGATATATATATTAATATTAGATTTTATAATATCTTATATTATTATATAATTTAATTTTTGAATATAGGGATGCACTAGGACAAGAAGACAAAGAAAAAAGAAGAAAAAGAAGAAACATGTGAAGAAAAGTAACCATAGTTGTAATGTAACTAGAGTCTGTAAACCATAGTTTATTTTCAAGTCTATATAAACTACTTGTAAGCTTCAGAAGAATCATCGAGCTTTGTAATCAATTTCTTGAATACAAGCATTCAGTTTTTAAATTCTCGAGTTCTCAACTCTCTTGTGTTCTTTACCCTTTTCTCTAAAAACCTCCATTACAGCAACATATACGTGGAAAGAAGAATCTGAGAATTTTAATCGGCATCTAAGGTATGAAGTTCTAAACTCCTTATAGGGATTTAGGGGAGTAGTTTTATCAGATTCTAAATGAGTACGGTCTAGAATGGGATTATGAGATGCATGTTATTATAATTTTCATATAAGGGATATATATTATGGTACGCCTCCAGTAGGAAACGAAGGAAGGCTGTGCTGTTATGATCTGAAGGAAGAAGGTTGGGGATCCTTGTGTTGATACCCTGTAATATATTCTATGCATGAAAGAGGGCATAGATCCTTCCATAACCCGGATCATATTCGGTCAACCCCATGATTTGTTCCTTATATCCTGATTATGATTTCCTGCATCCCATCTGTCCGATTTTGGTATCAGAGCTCACTTTTAGATGACGATAAGATGAAACCTTAAATCTCTATAATCTCATATTATTGTTTAGATCTCTTTATTTTATTTTGTTGATTAAAAGTGTGTTTGAAAGATTTTCTAAGTATCCTCTGAAGTTGCAGCCAGTCTGATCTGCTTCACGAGAAAAGAAATCTTTATAATCAGGAATTTTTCTTGATTTCTACTCTTATTATATTTTGTGTTTTTACTGTACTTCCTGATGGTCTTATTTCTTCCAATTTTGTTACTAGAGGTATTTCTGGTAATCTATTACTTTCTGGTCTTATTAATTTGTTTTCTCTTATTTGATCATTATAACTTAAACTTAATCTTGGTTCATAATTTAATCTTTATATTTTAAATATTTAATTATATAATATTATTAATTTTTAAAAATATATAGGGTGGTGCTTTATTAAATAAGTGCAACCCTATACCTTATATAAATTTAATTTTTATTAATTTGAAATAAAAAAAATGAAATTTATAATATGAAATTCATATTCTAATTAAATATTTATATTTAAATAAATTCTAATACTAATATATAAATCATATAAATATATAATTTACTAAAAATATATATTCTTTAATGATATGAATTAATATAACTATATTAATTATTAAATATATAATATTAAATATTAATATGATCTATATATTAATATTAGATTTTATAATATCTTATATTATTATATAACTTAATTTTTGAATATATATAATATATATAGAAATAAATATAAATTTATAATAATAAAACTACTTTAATACTTTCAATTTTTTTATTGTATTGGGTGGCGCTTTATTAATAGAGCACTACTTAAAATATTTTTATACCAACCCACTTAATTATTTAATATATAATAATAATATATTATTTAAAATTTAATATAATTATATAATAAATTATATAAAATGAATTGAATTTTTGTAATATATAGAGGAATCTAAATATTTAATTATAATACGATTTGATATATTCAATTCATGTCTTATTTAATTTAAATTAATAAATATATAATTAGTATTTGAATTTCATATATTAAATTTATTTATATTTTCATTCAATTTATTATATGATTTGTATATAGTATTATAATTTATAATTTATAATTTATTATAGATTTTAATATTTAAAATGAATTAAATATGTATAATTTTGATTTCAATGAGAGAAACTATATAGAAAAAAGATAATTTTTCTAGCAAAAAAATTTAAAAAACTGTAAAAAAAAAGGAGACTATTGGGTGGCGCTTATTTAAATAAGTGTCACAGCTTCTTCTAATTTTTTTATGTTTAATTTTATTTTTCTTAAAAATATCTTAAGTGGCGTTTTCTTAAATAAGTGTCACCTAAGATTGATACACAACTATAACACTTTCTTGAGAATGCGTCACTTAAGTTATTTTTTAAACAAATAAAAAATAAAAAACAATAAAATTAGAAGAAGTTATGACATTTCTTTAAAGAAGAGCCACAAAAGATACACTACTAAATCTATATTTTATAGTAGAATCTTGGAGTCAGATGGAGGAATGAAATTGTCCGTGTTGCTTTTGGAATGCCTAGGCTTGTTTGCAAAACTAAATGTGAAATTGAGAATGATGGATGAAAAGTTGGTCTACCACTACAAAAAAAACATTAAATTTTTGATAAAATTTATCACGGAATTTAGCTTTTTCAATGGGAATGGATGTCTGACGGAATCCATGCCGTTGTAAATAGATGCATCACAAATGAATTTCCAACTGAATTTCAATTTCTGATGGAATCAATTCCGTCACAAATTTACTTTTTTAATTTTCAAATGCCACTTGAGCGTACTCATGAGAAGCCATGTGTTACATCTGTAGGAGGCCACCTCATTTCTAGCGCAGCCACATGTTACCTCCTCACGCTGCTACGTGTCCGTGCCTCTTAATTCCTGAGATGCCTCCCCTCCTATTAGAACCTACGACCTCATGCTCTTGGTGGCTTCGTGTGAACCTTTGCCAATTGCACCTAAATGAACCTGGGATATATTATTACATAATGTTATATATATATAATTAATAATATTTTTATTTTTAATTAAAATTATTTAATAATTAATGTTATAATATTACTTTTAATATAAAAATTTAAAAAATTTTAGCTTTTGCCACGGAATTCCATGGCTAATTTTCATGACAAATTCCATTGGAAATTGAATGTTTTTTTTTATAGTGCTCATTTATTCAACATCACTTCTAATGAATTTAAGACAATTGCCATCCCTTGACAAGGCCATGGTTTAGGTGTTTTCAATTATGTGGAAAGCCTTGAAGCAGTTGGCAACAACCACATTGGAGAACCTTAATCCTAAAGGTTAATTATTAGAATAGAGATTTAGTTTTGTTTAGTTATTTTTGTTGAAAAAGGAATCCAAGTTTGTTTAGGTCATTATGTATCTATAAGGTTTGATGCTCTTTAGTTATGTTATTTAGAAGGATGTTCTATATTCAATGACAGAGGTCTCTTGCTTTATATGAGGCCTATTTATATAATATTAAGTTGTTCACCTTCACCACTCTATGCAACGCCTCTTTTCCCATGCTTTTGCAACAAGTATTGATGGCTTGATTTCCTTTAGTGATACATATTTACTGTTTTAATTTGCAATTTACTCTTACATCAAACAACAAAAAATATAACTGTTAGAAGATCATTGGATGATTGATTATTCATGCACATGTGTGTGTGTGTTTTTGCTTCCACCTTCTAGGGATATGGCTGCAGCGACCTCCGGACTTGGACCTTATATTAGCTGCGAATTGGTTGTCACACACACACACTATATTTTTAAAGTGTATACAATATATGATGCATTATTATCTAATCAAGAAATAATGATATATGAAGAGTAGAGAAGGTAGATCACACACACACGCACTGTATTTTTAAAGTGCATACAATATATGATATAGTAGCTCATGAGTGCCCGCGCACACACACACATATATTACTGACCTGCATTATTATCTGATTAAGAAATAATGATATATGAAGAGCAGAGAAGGTAGATCATACTTATCCACACACACATTATTTTCCCCCCTACGTATGTGTGTATACAGTTGTTTATATTATTATTGTCAATATTAGAAGAGATGCAACATGTCATGCTCAAAAACCGAGTATATAACCTTGTATAGCCCCATATATGTGCATGAATCAATCATCTGAGTGTGTTTGTGTGTATACCTATTTAGTTGGAAAAAAAACCTTCAAAAGATCATATAAACATAGTAAAACATTTGTAGAAATGCTCCCAAGAAAAAGGAACAATACATCATCATTTTTCCCCCAAAAGGAAAGGTGTACAATGCTTTTAATTTAAGTAGGTCCCTGTCATATTTACTGGGGTGCTGTTATTTGAGCTCTTGGGAGTCAGTTGATGAAGATGACATCCCCATTGTCATTAAGTCTTGGCAAGTGCAAAGCGTCCTAGTAGCTGCAATGCATATAAAAGGATTAAGTTCAAGTCACAAGTGCAAATATTCTCATAATCATATAGGCATAGCTTCCCATCATTCCATCATTCGTCATGATAATCAATAAAAATCAGGAGCAATCAATATAAAATGTAGGCTTGTATCTTCTCAGACCATTCTTCACATATGGTCAATTGTATATTATTTTGTGCTAAGTCAAATTTGTAGATGGCATCAAAGTCCTCATTATAGACTCCGAAGGCTACCTAACTACCAAAACTATCAATGTGGTTTTTAAAAAAGTATTCTAAAATATTGTCCAACATTTGTTTGAAGCAATAATGCAATGACATTTCCCCTCTCCTTTTAATATTGGTATTATTAATATTTATTGACAAGTAATACATTTAGGACTCTTTTAATATAAAAATATATAGAAAATTCAAGATAGATGATTATAAATTAATAACATGATTTACTATGAATAGAAATAAATATTTCTTATAATGCATACAATAAAAAATTCCCCCCCTAAGGACTAAATTATATAATAAATATTACATACTTTATAAAATAATGTTTTAAAACCATAAAATGTATAGAAGTTTCATAAATTCAAAATGTATATATGAACATGTGGTAATAATACTTGTTAAGTATAAATTACATAATATATATCTAACAAGTTTGTGAAGCTCATCATTAGTAACTCAAGGCTACAAGCAATGCCCTGGTTTGAATAGTACAACTAATATGCTTTACATTTTACATTGATATTAATTAATATCACATCATAATTATTAAAATATTCAATATTACTTACGTTTCTACTCGTTCACCTAAAACCTATTTAATTAATTTGATTATAATAAGGAAATTAGTCAATTAGTCAAGTTAATTTATTTGATTAAGGGCTTCCTCTTTTAAGAGACTTAAAATGTAAAAGTTTTTTATCAGTCTCAACAAGTGCACTTTTTGAAATTCAAATCTATATTCTTTTTTTTAGGTGGTGAGATTGCCTACTATCCTAGCCAAGAGCTTGTTGATGGAAATTAATCAAGTTAGTTAATAAGACATGTTTTTCTTAAAACACATTAATCATCTTTCTTAATTTTGCTCACTTTCTTTTACTTAATTATTATTAAGAGAATATCAATAGGAGTAATTTGAAAAATCTACATTTAAAATTATGATAAACTCTCAATTAGATCTATATCAAGAACATAAAGAGTATAAAATTTATTACTAACCCTACTTTTTTGTTTATGATCATATTATTACTAGCCCTACAATTCACAAATTATGAACTCTTTTTCAAATTTTGTGAAATGAAAAAGATATTTAACTTAATATTTGATAGAAAACGTAAAACTTAGAATAAAATAATAACTCATGAGTCACTAATTTACAATTCAATTTTATAGTTTCCTTTCTATCAAGAAAATTGGAGTCATGTACATTTTATAACTGAACCAAACAGAAGCAGTCAAAGGTTTTTTTCCCTGAAACATTCAAAATTTTATTATATGCATATATTTATATGTATGAATATAACATTTCTTTTTCCCCCCGTCAATATATATAATGTATTTCGAGTTTCGACCAACCGTTTCTTCATTTTCGAAAGTCGGTGTCTTGGCTTTGCCGCCGATTTCTTCATACGATTCGGGACTCTGCTCAGCACAAACCTTCGCGCGAAAATCCAGCTCCAGCTCCTAGGGCTTTGCTTCTACTCTTCTTCGCATTGCTTTCTCTCCGATTTAGAGACTCTCAAGTTCACGGTCTGCGTTCTGATCTCTTTCAAATTTTGCCAAGGTATTGCGTCCTTAATCCTACATCTCTCCTTAATTTCAAATTCTGTGCCATCATATCTTTCTTCTTCCACGAGGTTTTCATTGTCGCATTTGAGGCGGAAGAAATGAGAGTTTCAAACCTTGATCTGTTTTTCGGATTTTCGTTCAGAATGTGGAAGATGAATCAGCTGATTTTTCATTTTTGTTAGTTTATGCCGATTCAAGCTAGAAGAAGAGTCTATTTTTCGATCTCAGTTGTTATACTTTGGTTTTAAGCTAGGGCATTGAAGTTTCTTGAAACGAGGAATGCAGAAAAAGCACGGAGAGTTCAGTAAGTATTCGGAGATGGCCCTGCTGTTATTTGCATGACTTTTTTAACAAGGTCAGAGACTCGATAACATAGGTATTTACTTCTCGCGCGGATGCTAGTTAAATTTAAATTGCGAAGGAATTGACTGAAGTTACATGTCTTTGAATGTCTGAATTGCGAGAGGTATATTACCAAGAATTTTCATCGTCGCTAATCATGAGGCAAGATAACTTCCAGTATCATAAGATCCAATTTTTCAGCTCTGATTTTTTCTTAAAAAAAAAAATGGTAATCACAATGACAAGGAGGTTTGAAGTTTTTCCCCATTAGTCAATGTTTTGGTGAATTTTAAGTTAAAGCGATGAATACTTTCTTTGTTCCATTGTAATTTAAGGATGAAATTTAATTACATTTTTCGTTGTTTTCTCTCTTTTCCCTGCAGTCTCATAAACCTGGGGGTTTACAGTCCAGAGAGTTTGATCTTGAGGTAGTGTGTTCATAATAGGTAATGATGCATCTCTATTAGTTCGTTTTAAGTTTCAGAGTTTATGTATGCAGTTTATCTTGGGTCTTGTTATTTGAATATGTATCCATTCATCCTCAGCTAAAGTTGTCCTGGAATCCTATTGCTTGACAGCACACTTTATTAGTCAGTTACCTTTTTTTCTGGGGCTTAAATCTTCAGTGAATCCAGTAGTCATTTTAATTCTTGAAATAAATTGATGCATTGTTTTGATTTGCAGGATTTTTGACCCATGTAAAGTTAGCATTTGACCGCTGAAATGAGATGCAATGCATGCTGGAGGGAATTAGAAGGGCGTGCCATTTCCACAACATGTGGTCACCTTTTGTGTATCCAGATTCCTGAAATTATCTGATCCCTCCTTTTTATATGGTCATCATACTTATCATATCAAATTGGATTGTTTGTTCTGTATTTTCAATTTCTTGTGGCTATTAGTTGATATGTATATTGTTTCCTTGACACTGTAAAAAGGCACGGATGATGCTAATAAAATATTAAGTAATGATGGAGCATGCCCAATCTGTGATCAAGTGCTTTCAAAGAGGTACGAAGTTGATTGAGAATATTTCCTGACCGGGGGTGGGGACATAATTTTGTGAGTCCCGTGATGTTATCCTGAATAAAATGGCCGTCTGATTGAGCTAATTGTCTGCCAAGAACCGATTACCGCCATATATATTTATGCTAAAATATGATTTTCCCTCTGCTTTCTAATTTATTTTGGGTTGTTACTTTTGATCCTTATGATATGAATGCCGACTATAATGGACATTTAGTGGAACCAATTATTATTCCACTTCTTTTGGTTATAGTTGTGCTGTAATATGGTACTTTTGTCATTGATATTAGATTTTGTTATTTTTGCGCCTGATGATGACTCACTCTTGTCTATTTTTTGTGTTTGTCATCAGTCTCATGAAACCTATGGATATCAGTCCTAGTGATGAATGGATAAATGTAAGTAAACATTCTACTGAACTAGAATATAGGGCCTGCGCTTCGCACAAATTTTAATATAAGCTACAGTTTATAACATATAAATAGTGCAACATCACATAAGTTTTATATCATATATGGATATTGTTGTGTTAACTATATGCATCTAACATATGCTTTCAGATTTCATATTCTGTACTTCTCTTAAAAAAAATAATAATTGTAGTCTGATGAATTCCTTTCACTTCTAATCTAGCTTTCTTTATTTCCCATCACCATTGCTCCTTATCTTTGTGCTGTTTACTGTTGCAGATGGCCATGGCGGGAGTATCTCCACAGATATGTATCCTTTATAGCCCATTGATTAGAGGGACCTGCGCAGAAAATACTGAATATAATGTCATCCTAGTTGTAGCCATGCAGTCAGATGAAGAATAGAAAGTAAACCAGAAGAAATTAGTGACAACTCATTCAAAAGATTAAGATCATACTGGGCCATGTGTTTTCCTTTGAACAAACCAGTGTTCAAGACTTGTTACAGAAGTGTGACATTCTACATTGGGCAAAAGGAGCTGGAGATGCAGTATAAAGTAAACAGGATTGTAGCTCAATGCCGGCAGAAATGTGAGATGATGCAACAGAAAGCTGAGATGATGCAAGAAAAGTTTACAGAAAAGCTAGAACAAGTGCATACTGCCTACCAAAAAATGGCCAAGAGGTGTCAGATGATGGAACAGGAAATTGAGACCTTATCCAAGGACAAGCAAGAGCTCCAGGAGAAATTTGCTGAAAAATCTAGGTCTGTGTCTGTGTGTCCATTTAAACCAGATTATCTGGATCTTGATGCTTTAAACTTATTTCAATTCCAGGCAGAAGAGAAAATTAGATGAAATGTATGATCAATTGAGGGGTGAGTATGAGTCAGTGAAACGATCTGCCATACAGCCTGCAAGCAATTTCTATTCCAGGAATGAGACTGATTTGTTCTCCAACCCACCAAACATAATGGATGAGAGAGAAACTGGCAGAAAAGGTAGCCTTTGTTTTTCCTTTACCCAAATTACAATACTATTTATGGCATCCACAATATGAGTTACGCAAATACATTCAGTTAACCTTAATGATCGGTTAAAGTGTCTGTTCTTCAGATGATGTAATAACACAGTATAACTCTATGACCTCTTTTCTGCTTAGATATTTCCAAAACTAGGTAACTTACTTGGTGCAGGTTGGCCGGTGATCACTCCTGAAACTCCAGGGCCAAGAGAGGACGTATGGCCGGCAAGACAGAACAGCAATAATTCCGGTCACTTCGATATCTCTGTTGGTTCACCAGCAAAGCAAGCAGTTCTTGTGGGGGATACAGGGAATAGAAGGGTTGGAGGAGCTCATCCTGCTTATGGGGCTGCTGCAACTAGTAACCCATCAATGACTTTGCGGAACTTGATACTGTCTCCAATCAAACGACCTCAGCTCTCTCGTAACCGCACCCAATTATTCACGTAAGTCATAACCTTTTGCCTGATTAAGTTTTTTAAGGGGAATCTTCTATATTTAGCAAGTGAAAAAATTGTGCAAAATAAACCCAAAAAAAAATACTCTTCCAATCTTAAACGTAGGAACTAGTTATGTGTAGGAACTAGTTATGTGGCTAGTTTTGATCCTAAATGTAAACCTTTATTCCATATTATCTATCATATTTATCATTCTTCCTTCAAACTAATTTACTTAATTTATGAAATTGATATATTACATTTGTTATAACTAACTAAATTTTCTAACTTGTTTAATCTACTCAGATTAGTTAAGTAGCTTTTATATGTCAAAGTATAATTAGTGGAAAGATGAGGGGGAAAGCATTACACACTTTCACCTTTTTGGGTCACTTTCTATCATAAACGTATGGGTAGTTTAGAATTTCAATCCTAATTTTTCTGTCACGTACTCTCTCTGTCCCTGAATATTCATGAATATCGGTGTTTCAGGCTGTAGGCTCGGAGGAGGCTAATGTTGTACCATCTCAATCAAGCAAGCTATCTGGTGTTGCTACACCCATTAGTTAGTAGTTTTATAGTGTTCTATATCATTCTTAAAATTTTCTTACCTCGAAACGTTAATAGTAAAGAGCTGCTAACAGAACGGATATCAAATGTAGATTAATGTATTACTTCTGTGTGCTGAATGCTGAAAAGTGGAAAATTAACGAAGCCTCCTTTGCCTTTTTTTTCTTTTGGACCCCCCTTTTGTTCATGGATCAATTAGTATTATTGACATTGACATGGACGTTTTGGACAACTAGAAATGCCACCCACAGTGTGAGTTAGCGGATCTCATATGAGTTCAGATGGGCTAATGAATGGGCTTTTCCAAGTCTTGTTCCATTACATCCTTGAAACATTTTAAGATAATTCAATGGATTTTAAAAATTGTGGGAAATGCATAAAAAAATGTTTGGTAAGAAAAAAAAATTTACAATATTTTGATGGACAAATAAAGGTGCAATGAAATTTAGAAACGTTACTGTTTATAGCAATTAAGCAGCGCCGCTCTTTATACATTTTATATTTAATATTGATATTAATATTAACTAAATGATTAAATAAATCTCTATGTTTTTAATAAAAGACAAAATGATATAATAAGGAAAGGATAGTGTTACAATAGAGATATGAAAAGACAAGGATGGAGTATACAAATCTCTCTTAATTATATCAAAAACAATAAAAATTAGCATATATTCTAGAGATATAACTTTTAAAAATTAAATACAAATTAATTTTTTAAAAAAGTGAAATTCTCAGGTAAGAAAAACAAGAAATTTTTTTAATTAAATAATATATTGATTTAAACACAAATTCAAGTTGATGCAGTAATGGAGTTTTTTGTCAATGAATTGGGTTGTGATTCTGCCACTATTAACATTCTACAATTTTTGCATCGAGTTTGAAGAAGTGAATTGTTCCGAGAGGTGCCCTCTTCCAAGTTCTCTGTGCTTTGGCAAATCACAAAATTGTAGTTTTAGAACCCTTTTTTAGTAAGTTGAGATAAAACTGTCCTCACATACTTATCTCATAAATCATAAAAACTATTATTCAAAACTAATCCAAACATACATTAAACCAGAAAAATGTGCATAGCTATTGAAAAAATAGTGAGGGTTCATTATGCTTTTATCAAAGAATGAGATGACAAGCATGCAACTGTTATGTCATATATAGTAATAAACTAATAATCCCCTCCCAAAAAAAAAAAAGGTTTAAGCTTACTGTTGATGTGTTAGCTGGTAATAACAAATCAGTGGTTTATGATGTTAAGTTGATAGGACTCACCACCCATGATGTTGCTGAGCTACTCCCTCAATTGAAGTACTTTATTAGATTCTTGATTGACTAATCTTGGAATGTTTAAATTTGATCGGGATGATTTACATTGCTATTTTTTATTCTTTGAAACAAATATTTACAAGAAATGGTTGGGGTTTTTTTTTTTAATAATAAAAGGGTGCGAAAAAACGCACAGGCACTAACTAGTTAAAGGAAGTCTGTGATTGAAATCTTGTAAGAGAGTAACTCTATACTCTGTAGAAGGAATATTTATGATTACAGTTTTAACATCCATTTGATAACCTTAGTGAGCTAAAGAGTCAGCACATCGATTGGCTTTTCTTGACATGAGATCAAAAGTGACCATCTAATCACATATTAAGAGACGGTGAATTTATCTAATATAGCCGTTGAGGGAATGATCTCGAGATAGATCGCTATTAATTATATGCAAGCCTTCAATGGAGTCGCTAAAGATAATTTTGTCATAATCGTAAATTTAAAGGCCTTCATAAATCCCCATAATCTCAACGGCAGTAGCAGGATTGCAACCTAATTTCTTGATGAAACCAAGTATCCATGTTCCCTTGCTGTCTCTAAGCAGGCCGCCGCAAGTAGCTTCGCCATTTTGAATCATAGAGCCGTCAATGTCCAGTCTTAGTCAATCTTCCTTAAGAGGGATCCATTTTTCTAGGGATTCTCTGTAAGGAGGACTGAGGAGTTTCTTTAGATAAGTTGAATGAATTTCTTTATGTAGGTAAATTCATTTGAATTCAATTTTAAAATTCTCATATGTTCTTTAGTATCTGGGAAGCCATCAAGACCATAACCTCCTTGTTGCAAAACAGCATTCATCTTACTATGCTACAAGACCGTTGCTATTCAACTATGCTTGCTAAGAACTTATTTTAACACTTTTATCACTCAACTTAATTCTATTGACTTCTGTCTTATTTCACATTTAATCTAAGACACATATCATACTATTTATGGTTTGTGAATAATTCAAATCACTATGAATTTTATATTTTATCATATTAATCTACATTTTGATACTAGACTAATACATTTTTTTGAAGTTATTTTTTCATGCCCCTCAGAAATAGGGCGATCCGAATATCTTATAGAATTATTTTAGGCCTTTGAAATTGAATGGCCTCCATTAATGAGAATGGAGTAGCTAGTTAAAGCTTGTATGATGAAATCATGAGACTCCAATTAATTTTTATCTCACCCTTCTCTCTAGTAAGCCCTATTGTAAGGGTCCTATATCTTAAATCAAGCTCAATATTGATTCATAATTTGTTTCTGATAAAAGATAATTTGTTAGATAAAAAGATAAAATAATATATATAAAACCACCAATCGATCATGGGTAGGATCCAATTGGGGGCTCAAAGTCTAGAAACAAAAACATATTATAGCAAACAAACATAAATACTAACTTAACAACTTTTAAAATAAAGAGAAGAAACTGCAATCAAAAGACCCAAAAAATAGTTATCACTTCAAAAACTAACAAAAGTTTGAGTTTCATCTCAAACAAGCTACAATACAACCAAACCATACACTTCTTGAAATTCCAAAAAGCAGAAGTAGTTATTATTCGGTGACATTAAGATAATAGGGAATATGAGAGAATGCCACCACAAACCACCAACTCACACCAGTGACCCATGACGTTGATACTTAATAGCATTTAAGCTATTGAAAGGGGTCTTTATTCGACCGGGAGGAAAGCTGACTAAAAATAGCAAATTCCCGTAATCACAAAGTTGAAGACCCATTAACAAAACACGAACAAGTGACATCAACTTGGAATCTAGACTATAAAACCTGTAAAAAACAAAAAGTAGTGACAAAGAAACGAACTTTCTTAATCCTTGGGGTCAGCACAGTATCACCCAAACTATAGTGACCCCTACTCAAAATCATGGAATCATCTTACGGGTTTTCTTATAGGGTAAGGCACCAAAACCTAAAACCTGTCACACTCAATGCACAACAACATCATCATCTCATATCGAGCGTTTAGTACCTCTTCTATGCAAGGGACCAACAACATCACCATCCTCATGAACTACCTCCTTCAACTTGGATGCAACATCAGAGAATTAAGGAGCCTTGACCAGGAAGCCAACAACAAGTGTAACAGATACATCACTTGAGAAATATTTAGCCTGTTTACATTGTATAGTGGGAGGAGATGACTACTCGCAATACATGAGTTTTTGAGCTCTCGTGTCTTGAACTAAAGACTCTGCTCTTCGCTTGCGCTTGTGCTGGCAATGGTTTGGAGTATTCTCAAGGGAGATGTCATAACTTTCTTCATGTTGTGAATATTGATTCCCAATTCAGCACAACATTCCCAAAACACTTCTACATTTTATTCTAACTTAATCAACCTTAGAAAAATGAAATATTAGGATGTTACATGAAAAACACACCAAAAAAAAAAGTTATAAAATTTCAACTCTAAATTACCGGAAAAGTTGCATGTGCCAATAGCAGTACCACTGGAAAAGTCACCAGTGATGACGAGGGCAACAGCCATAAACATGGAGGAGAGAGGAGACCAAAGTCCTTTATACATATATTCAAAATCTTTCTACATAATTTTAAAAATTGGTCTTTCAACAGAATTTTCCCCTTTTGGAATTTGCAAAATATTTAATTCGTTAAATACTTTTTTGCATTTTTTGTTTGGATTTAATTGCTAGAAAAATGAATGCAATTTACAAAACTATGTTTTTTACTATAAATAATCTTATGTCATTTGGGCGACAATGTTACGACAATTCAAGAAACTGTGTTATTACTCCCATTTAGTAACCCATAAGAAAAAAAAGAATGTAGTTTGCTTAAAATCCTTCCCATGTATTTTCTGAATTAAAATGTATTTTTCATAACTAACTTGGTGCTTGTTTGAAATCGTAATTAAAGTTTTTAAAAACGATTTTTCAAACATGATTTACGATATATAAAGTAAGTATGTAAGATGAGTGTTATCTCAACTTATGTATATAAATATTTTTAAGATCCTAAATTATAATCTCAAACATGCTTTTATTGTATATTTTATAAATATATTGATTAAATAAATACGTTAATGACAATTTCTAAAAAATACCCACACTCCGGACACCTGTGTGTTTGAATTTAAAATGCATTTGAATTCCTCATATCTGTCCAAGAGAGGAGAGACAATAAAAAATGATTAGTTTTTTTTTAAATGTCCTGGTGCATGATTGGATTTTTGTCCTATTTTAATGAACGTGGTAAAATGGTTACTTTAGTTCTTTTTTTTTTTTTTTCTGAATCAGTTTATATGCTGATGTCAATAATTATCATTCAGATATAATTTGAACAGTTTGATTAAATTTTTTTTGACAAAAAAATTTGAATTTTTTATTTGTGTTTTATTGAAAAATCCTTAATAAAGAATTTTAAATATTCTAAAAGATAAAAATGTATTTCGAATATTTATAATCCTAATAAGATGTTAGATTCAATTTTTTTTAAAATTAAAAAAAATGACTAAATTGCTCTTACATATATTTTTTTTAACAAGAAAATATTACCCCCACTTGTCGCCGTCACCGGCAACCATGCCCTCCTGGAGGCCGGAACTCCAATGGTTGGCCGACTATCAAAGCTCCAGTGGTGTCACCATCCTTTCGGGCAAAGCCCCACCCCACCATTTTAGGAATATTAATTCTTAAAAACTAGTGATACCCCAAAGGTCACCAAACCTTTTGGGCAAACCCTCACGCCTATCATTTTGGGAATATTAATTCCTTATGAAATATTTTGCAAGAATTAATACCACTGGAGCTCCGGTGGCGATAGTCAGTGGGGGTAATATTTTTTCTAAAAAAATATATGTAAGGGCGATTTAGTTGTTTCTTTTTAATTTTGAAAAAGATAAATTGAGCTTAACATCTCTTTACGATTGTAAATATTTTTAAGATTTTTAAAGTTCTTAATTAGGGATTTTCTCCTTTTTTTTTTACCAAAAAATTTATTTTAATGTGCATAAATCTAAAATAAACATAATATGTTAAGTATCAATTTTTTAAAAAATACATTTTTATTTAAAAATCATTAATTAAAGGGTTAATGTGCAAATTTGACTTGAAGTTTTTGTTAAGGAGCAATGTTGCCTTAAAAATTTTCAACTACAATATGACTGTGAAAATGAAAAATTTCAAAACATATAGCAATTTTATCCTATACTTTAAAAAATTAACGTTGATAGTTAATAGGGAGAATTGCTAAAAAAAACCTTGTAAGCAAATTAATTACTCATTGCTACCATTGCATACGGTGGGTGGTATGTTGCACTCGGGTGGATGATATGTTGCACACGAAGGATGATATTTTGCACACAAGGGATAGTGTTTGCACTTTCACATAGATACTTTTTGCACATGTAGATGCTGATTGCACATGTAGATGCTGATTGCACATGATGGATGCTTGCTTGCACATTGGTACCATTTAGTAATTAATTTGTTTAAAAGGTATTTTTTTAACTATTTTCCCTAGTTAAAATACTCAAGTTGATAATTAATGTTTTAATGGTAGGAGCAAACATGGTTCCATTACAACATTTATGAAGAACCATTGAATTAAAAAAAACTTCTGCTAAATAATGTGTTTGTTTAGAACAGCCAGCTATTGAAGTTTTTAAAAACAGTTTTTCTATCATAATTTACAGTATACAAGGTAAGTATGTGAGAGACTTACGTACAAAAATACTTATAAAAAAAAAAATCCATCCAAACACGCTAATTACTTAACGAAAACTTAGGCAAATTTTCAAATTAACCCTTAATTAAAAATCTTAAATCTAGCTGTGTAAGTTTTATTTCCAGTAATCAGCGCTAGGTGAGCGAGATTGCGATGAGCATTGAAAATGTTCCCATTCTATGACAAAATCTTTGGTTCACTGATCCTGCATGACTGTGCCTCTCATGAGGCTATCTGTAATATTGTTGCTATTCCTTATTAAGCTTCTCAGATCGATGATGATTCATTATTCATTGTATTTGCTTTGCTTTTTCTCTTCTCTCTCACCCGGCAATTTCTCTCCCTCTCGCTATATGGCAGGTCTCTCATTTTTCTGTGTCTTTTTCTGCATTTTCCCCTTTTTTGCTTTTTTGAACGCTTCACTGACATTGATTCATCCTAGCAGAAACTCGTGACGAAGACTCTTTACAGTATTCTCTCTCCTGTTTTCAAGGTGGTGCCTTCTGACTCCGAGTTGGCGTTTTTTACGGGTACGCTTTTCTTTCTTTTCAATCAGAAGGCCACTATTCTTCTTCCCACCTCTCTTTCTGGTCTGGAACTCGAACTCGAAATCCAGAGAATCTAACAGGGCGCTTACACTGCTACCCCAACTGGTTCTATCTTTCTTTCTTTCATGCAATGTGTCTATCGATTTCGTGACCGTGCTTCTAGAATCGTGAGCTGCGCCAAACCCAGATACCTAGCAAGAAAGATGATACACGCCCCTCATATTTGAATGCGAATTTGAAACTTTCCAGAACTAAACCCAACCTGTTCATCCCTACTTCAGTTAATTCCATTCTTTCTTTGTTGGTAGGAATTGAAAGATTTTATTCATTGCCATTGGAGTATTCTGTCCTCTTTATGCGCTTAATTTTCTTGTTCCTCTCTAGAATAACTGCACATATTTTCTTGCTGCCACACAATTCATGTCACTTATAATATATTTGATAGTGGTTTCATTGCTTGTGACCAAGATCAACAACTATGATAGTCTCTGTTATTAGCAAGTAGATTGGAGATGTTGCACATTTTTTGGCTCGTGTATTCATAAAGAATAAATCTTCCTGTCAAAATGCAGGGGAGGAGGTTGCTCAATCATTCAATGGGCCACTTTCAGAGTGATCATATCCCCGGAAATACGTGCAATGGCTACGGTAGTTCTCATAATTTTCCCGGTTGCATTGAACGGCTATTAAGAGAAAGAGAACTAAGTGGCAAGAACAAATCAAGTGGTAATAATCATGGGGGGCCTTTTAGACAACGTCTTTTGGTGGTAGCCAACAGGTTGCCAGTCTCAGCAGTTAGAACAAGTGAAGACTCGTGGTCCATGGAGATGAGTGCTGGTGGTCTTGTGAGTGCTCTTTTAGGTTGGTGTTGATTGGTGTTGATTACGCTGCCATTTATTTATTCTTTCTTTCCCTTTGTACTTTTCGTGTAACATCATATGTCTAAGGGGCTGTATATTCTATCAAACGTTTGTATATGATATACTGTTGTTTTCTTAATCATAGATATACCGTTCTTGGTTTAGAAAAGTGAGTTTTAGAGGACATAATTGTTATCATTGGGACTAAACTTGGTCTCTTTATATAGAAAATGTTATCTGACATGACTGCATAAATTCACAAAGGTGTCAAAGAGATTGAGGCAATTTGGATAGGTTGGGCTGGTGTCGATGTGCCAGATGAGGTTGGACAGAAGACACTTACTAAAGCTTTGGCTGAAAAGGTAAGAAGTCATATATCTCTTGAGTAAAATTTGAGATTTTCAAAATGTGATACACAACCAAGCATTTTCATCATTAGATGATATGTAATACGAAATTTGTGGTAAAGTTTTATAAATGTTCAGATTCTTCTTTTGCTTGAAACCTATATTGCAGAGGTGCATTCCAGTAATTCTTGATGAAGAGATTGTTCATCAATATTATAATGGTTACTGCAACAATATCTTGTGGCCCCTTTTTCATTACCTTGGACTTCCGCAAGAAGATCGTCTTGCCACCACAAGGAATTTCCAATCTCAGTTTGCAGCGTATAAGAAAGCAAATCAAATGTTTGCTGATGTTGTGAAAGAACACTATAGGGAGGGTGATGTTGTTTGGTGCCATGATTACCATCTCATGTTTCTTCCAAAATTCTTAAAGGATTATGACAGCAACATGAAGGTTGGCTGGTTTCTGCACACACCATTTCCATCTTCAGAAATTCATAGGATGCTGCCTTCTCGATCAGAGCTCCTCCATTCTGTTATTGCAGCTGATTTAGTTGCGTAAGTTCCAACTAGCTCCTCCATTTATGAACAAATTTTTTTAATTACTATCGTTCCTCTTATTCTTTTTGGTTCCCTGTCATACTTAAATGATGAGACCCTTTGAGAATTTTGGAGATCATAATGCTCTGTATCAAACTTTGCCTTTTTTTCATTTACTATTAACTTTGTAAATGATGCATAATTTATTTGTTTGACACTTTCTCTTGTTTTCATTTTTCTTTTACTTTGAATCCTTCCATCTCCTATGTTTACCGATAATTGACTTCTTTAGAGTTTCCTCCCTTTAAGCTGTGTGTGTGTGTTTAATTATTTTTCTTCCTTTCCTTTCGTTATTTCTTACATGCATATGTGCACCTTTTTGAAGCAGTTTTCACACCTATGATTATGCACGGCACTTTGTTAGCGCTTGCACTCGGATTCTTGGGCTTGAGGGTACACCTAAAGGGGTTGAAGATCAAGGGAGGTTGACTCGAGTTACTGCAGTATGTGATCAATTGTGCTTATTGCTGTGCCAAGTTATTTTACCTAACTTATTAAGCTTTTCACTTCCAACTTTACATGTAGAAAGGAAAATAAGAAAAAGAAAAAGAGAAAATTTAACAATTTCCTTTAGTTTTGATTTGATATAACAAAACAATTTTAAATTCAGAACCATTTATTTACTTCTTTTTCCCTTGAACGTTAGTTTCCAATTGGGATAGACTCAGAGCGATTCATACATGCACTTGATCTTCCTGAAGTTAAGGAGAACATCAAAGAATTCGAAGAAAGATTTAAAGGCAGAAAGGTGTACTTTTTACTGTGTCAGTTGCTTTCAATAATATTTGTCCTGAAAAAGCTACTGTTTAATTTATTTTTCTTTACCTATAAATGAGTGGTATGACATATCATTATATTTTTCTTTTCTAATTTTTTCTACCTGATTTACACGTATGATATGATTTATTAATAACATTTTTCTGACATTTCAGGTAATGTTAGGCGTTGATCGTCTTGATATGATTAAGGGAATTCCTCAGAAAATTCTAGCATTTGAAAAATTTCTGGAAGAGAATGCCAATTGGCGTGATAAAGTAGTTTTGATCCAAATTGCTGTGCCAACAAGAACAGATGTTCTTGAATGTATGATAATCACATTACTTTGTCATGTTCTTGTGGCTTCTATAGTATAACATTCTTCAAAATTGGCTTCTGCTCTGATGTTTTGTCACTTCTTGTAGTGGAAGATAGAATATTTTTTCTATGCTGTCTTCAAATATCAAAATTATAGTTTCCTTTTGGAACTAAGTAGGCAAACCTTTTTAATGAGTATGGAACAGAAAACTAAGTTGAAACTCACATGCTGAAATATGTTGCTATACTTTGTCAACTCAGTTGTTTGCAAGCATATAGTATTGATGTGGTGGAATGGACATATATGTAATGGTTGCTGTTAGATAAAATGGCATTTTGATATTTTATTTTTGTGGTGCCTATGACTTGCATTGTAAATTCATTTTCTGAAGAGAGTCATAGTATATTCATAAAAAGTTGTTGTGCCTTGTAATGATGTAATACTGATGTTTGCTCCTATCGGAAGTGTAATCATTTTACAACTATGAAGACATACATATTTTATATGACCTCTATAAATCATTAACTTATCATTACTATATACTAAGAATCCCAGTGAGGTTTAAATGAGCAGTAATTTCTCATTGAAGCTGAATTATTTGTAATATACTCGTATTACTAAAGATTCAGTGACATCCCCCATTTTTTAGCTCTCTTTTTGTTCTGAGAAACATAATTATATGGAAAAAAATACTTCTTGAACATTTGGGTTTACATTGATTTATTCTGATCAAACTTCAAATTACCATCAGTATCATTTTTGTTGTGGATCTTGAGTTGTGGGATATCTCATATGGTGATATCTCTCTTCTGGTAATCTTTTTGAGGGAAGATGTTTTATTGCCTGTCAAGTGTTTGCGTTTTTCCTCTCTTTCTTTGGCTGTTTTTCCCCCTTTATTGAAGCAGGGTTTTATTTATGCTTTCTGGATTTTGACAGTCAACTTATTTCTACCATTTTCACAGATCAAAAGCTTACAAGCCAGGTTCATGAAATTGTGGGTCGCATTAATGGAAGATTTGGAACGCTGACTGCTGTTCCTGTACTTCACCTGGTGCAGTCTTTAACACTCATAATATGATAAAGATAACTATAACACATGGTCACTTGCATAATAAGGACATTCTTTTCTGTGAACTTTACTTAAAATCTTGTTGGATGATCTGATTCACTTCTTTGCATGTGACTTTATTAGCTTCTATTTTGATATCTATTTATACTAATCATGATTTATCAATTGAACTTTGGTTGAGCAGTCCTATGGAGATCCCTGGGTTTAAACTATGTTGATAAGAAGAAAGGGGGACTGAATGATAGAAGGATAGATAATAGATAGAAAATTAAGAGAACTGAGTTCATCAACTGTCATCACATCCTTCCTTATTCTGTTATATGGCTATGTAAGAGTTGAACTCTAACCAACCATTAGAAAGCCTAATAGTTAAGCAGTGGGTTTTGTAGAACACTTAGAGTGTGTTTGGATATAGCTTTTGAGAATAGCTTCTGGAGAAAAAGTGAAAAAAGTGATTTTTTTAATAGATTATGGGTAAAAAAGTGATTTTGATAAGATGAGGGTGTTTGGATATTGAGTTGGGAATCACCTTTTTAGTGATTAAATTACCAAAAAGGACATTAGCTTTTGTGATAATTACATATAGAGTATAAGGTTATATTTTATTAACAATAAGAGAGAAAAACTCATAACGGCATTAGGTCAAATTTAACGATTTTGTTAAATTTGTACCCTTTTTAATTATTCATTGTTATTTTTGCTCCTTCCAAAATTTATTTGTACCAGATGCCTCTTAGGAAAAACTTGGTTCGTAAATTTGCACCTTAACCCAATATTTAACATTCAATTTTTTTTTAATATTTAACATTACATTTTTTAATTAAATATCTAATTTTTTAAAATTAAATTTGTCAAAAAGAAAAACATATGCTAGATGAGAGAGAGAGAATTTTTTTTAAAAAGAAAAAGATAGAGGAGAGAGAGAGTGATGTGGGGCCCACTAAGAAGGAAAAGCAAAAAAAAGAGGCTTTTCCCAAAACCATGGTTTTAGACACCAAAACCATGGTTTTGGGACAAAAAAGGATTATGTACAATTTTTGAGTGTTTGGTAATTTTTCCTCAAAACCATGGTTTTGAGGAAAAAAGCACTTTTTTGATTTCCATCCAAACACACTTTAGATAAGCTTCTAAATCTTATATCGGGGCAGGTTCAGTTCATGCTTCCTAACTCTAATTTAGTACATGCATATCAATACATTTTAGTGTGTGTAAGATATAAAACTTTTAACAGATGTAGTGTCCAATTATTGACCATAAAACATGATAAAATCTTCCAAATGGATTGGTCATCAATCATTGGTAGGAATGATTACACAGTTCCATTTTTGTTTCACCTTTTAATTTTTACCTTCGAGTTTAAAAACGCTGCCTCCCTTTTTCTCTCTAAATTAATGAATCCAAGAATGATTAATGGTAGGGGGTTTATACATTATCATGAGCTTTTAATTTTAGATCAGTACTGGTTTGTGAAACAAGATACTTTTATTATATTGCATCACTTTTTGGTCATCTACTGCTTTTATTTTCTTTCGATTTAGAACATATTAAAGACAAAGCCAGATGACTTGATGCATTTTCTCTGTTTACAGGATCGCTCTCTTGAGTTTCATAAACTATGTGCTTTGTATGCTGTAACTGGTAAAATTTCTGTGCTGTCTATGTATTTTGTTTAAACTAAATTTCCCAGTCAATGATCCTTTGATTTGATCTAACCACCTTGGTGATTTGTCTATCCTGAACTATGATGTCTTCTGAGTCTCTTCTCTTTTCAAATGGTCAATTTTATCATCTGTGCATGTGAAGTTAATATTTTGCTTCTTTTAAAACGGAATTCTCTGTTTTCAAAACTTTCTTACTGGCATAAATTTCAAAGCTATGCTTTATGAAATCAAATCAACCACTTTGGAAATATCAGTTATTATTTTTAATCTTTGCCAGAAAGTCTATAAAACGATTTATGCATTTCTCTCTTTCTTTTCCTAGTTTCACATTCCCTTTGTGTTTGAATTCATTCCGTAGAATGGAGCTCTTTACAAAGTTTTAGAAATTCCTTTGAGAAGTTAAACTTTAGATTTGTTTCTCTGGCACCACATTTGTGAATTGTGATGAGTTACCTCGTGGCCTAAAAGTCTGATTGCTTTCTGATGTAGGTCTTTTCAGTGAGTTTCATTAATAAGTCTTGGTGTTTTGTTTGTGTTGATTTTTATTTTATTTTATTTCTGACTTCCATTTTTTTTATTGTAGCTTTTCTTCTAATGTTGTATCACTTGCCTGTTATAATTTTTAACCAGACGTAGCCCTTGTCACGTCTTTGAGGGATGGGATGAATCTTGTGAGCTACGAATATGTGGCGTGCCAAAATTCAAAGAAGGGAGTACTCATTCTTAGTGAAGTAATTGCATAAAGCTCTCTGTATTTATTCTTGGATTTAATTTCTCAGCTCAGGTTATGTCAACTTTTAATTATTTTCTGGTAGATAATGCAATCAGATGTTGAAAGGCAGAAATTTCAAACTTGCTAGAATTCATTATCAGAATCTTCTGACTATCATTATATCTTAAATCCATCTCTCAATGTAAACTCGTGTCCTTTACTTTCATTGTGACTAGTTTGAGTAGTGGCCATTATTGTCCTGAAACACTTGAGAGACATTTCAAATTTGGGAGAGAAAATGGACATGGAAATGTGAAAGAGGGAGAGACGGGGAAAAAGAGGAAGGAAAAAATTGGGAGAGAAAATGAAACAAACAACTGATGCTTAATAGGCCTGACTTGTCTGAAAAACTCACAATACTATTGTGTTATTTATAGGGAACCCAAAATATATGAAAAATACATAAAACAAAAGTCTGAAAATCAAAAAATAAATTAAACTAAAATCTATCTGAACTAGAGTCTCCTGCTTAAACTAGAGTTTATAATTTCCCATCAGCCATGCCATGTATAGGCAGGCAGGCTAGCACTCTTTTTTGTTAGTTTGTTACATGATGCCATCCCAAAAGTGTTTATCTACACAAATCGAGACAAGACTCTTTTTACATATTTACCTTGTATACTGTAAATCACGATTGAAAAACTGCTTTTGAATGTTCCAATCGTTATTCCAAACAAGCATGATCAATCTACCAAACAACCAGTTAAAGTGCTTCTAAGATTTTCCATGTCCAGCCCCTTGCATGAATGCACTTATTTTACCAAAACTTTTTGCACATGAAGCAGCTTGGGTAGATGATGAAAATAATGAAATTTTGTTTATCTTTGTTGATGTTAAGATATTGGATTTATAGCCTTCATCTTGATTGAATAGAACAGCTCTCTGGTCTAATTAAATTATTTTTCACACATTTCATCTACATAAATAGATGTATTTTCAGTTGATCTGAAACCTTAAACTTGTTATACTCCCTGTAGTTTGCTGGAGCTGCACAGTCTCTAGGCGCTGGTGCAATTCTGGTTAACCCTTGGAACATCACAGAAGTCGCTGCTGCTATTGACCAGGCTCTGAATATGCCATCCGATAAGAGAGAGAAGTGGCATGCACGCAACTTTTTACATGTAAAAACTCACACAGCTCAGCAATGGGCAGAAACTCTTGTAAGGTATCCATATTATATCATAGAATAGTAACCCAAATACTCCTCTAGCACTATATATAAGGCCGAGAGAGAAGAACATTTTTTATCCTATTCATAGGGCAAAGAGAGAAACTTTTCATATGAATGTACAGTTTTACCCTTCATTTATTATTGTGTTGACTTTGTTTTCATGGGGGTATAATGTATATTAAATAGAGGTAAAGTTGGAAAGTTGTTGAATTTTATAGTAGAGTTAATGGAGTTTAAGGTTTTTCTTGGTTCATGTGAAATATATTGGAAGTCCCTTATAATAGGACCAGAAGAGTACCTATTTTGATGCGTGAGAACATAGAAGTTTAAGAATGGGCGATAGGCAACTTCTTGGAGTATACTGATTTAATGCCTAGCTATTTACTTGACTGTCTGAGGTTTAGATTCTGAACCATAATTCTGATATTCAATTCTTAAATTTGCATTCCACTTCATGCATGCCCCTCTACCCTTTATATATTTTGTAGTAGTAAAATCAAGTGAAGCATATTGGGTTCTAGTTCATTAATTGATGTATCATGTGAAAAAATAGAACTCTTGCTTGAAATTTCAGTATAGATTAATACTGCTTTGTAGTAACTTATCTTTTGAATACCTTTCAGTGAACTAAACCAAACTGTTGCTGAGCAACGGCGGAGGACAAGACAAATTCCAGCCACACTTCCAACCATGGATGTGGTGGAACGTTATCTCCAGTCAACTAACCGATTGATCATTTTGGTACACCATCTGGTCTCAAAACCTATGATTCTATAACTATTTCTCCATCAAAATAGAAATTCGGCAGTTTTTCTTCCTTGACTTTAATTCCTATTCTTAGTGTTCCCTGGCCCTGTTAGCCACCAACTTGATTGTTTCTGATATGGTGAGAAAGGGGGGGAAATTGGGGGTGTCTTTTGAAGTGCCTAATGTAGTAACAACTAAAGGGTTATTGTATTCAGAAAAATGTTCTAGGTTATTGAAGAAAGCAGTGAGATAAGAGCTACAGTACCTTGGTATACAAATATGGAAGCCATTAACACAAACAGCGTCAACATTTCTAACCATGAGCAACTGAGCATGTTAAAGCTAGAAAAGAGAATCAATAGGTCTCTTGCTAGAATGATGTATGGGGAATCTATGAATATTTAGTGAATATGTTATTTCAATTGTTCATGTACCTTTGTATTCTTATCTCTACACGTGCAAGACTGATGTTATAAGTAGAGTTTCTCTCAGTAATGGGTTTCATGTCATTGTTCAGCTTTATATTATTTTTCAGCCTTCAGAGCAGAACCATGATCATTGAAAAACTTGATGTTCTTAGTTTGCTAACCATTTTTCACCTCTGAGAAATCATGAATTCTTGTATACATTTGAAATTAGGATTAATATAATTTTTGGTCCCTCAAGTTTTCCCTAATTTTGATTTTGGTCCCTTAAATTTTAAACCATAGGTTTTGGTCCCTCAAGTTTCATTTCGTAAAAATCATTGGTCCCTATAACTTAATAAAAACTTAGACCGTTTTGCCCCTGCAAGAATCAAAACCAATGGTATGAAACTTGAGGGACCAAAATTAAAATGAGGGTAAACTTGAAGGACTAAAGATTATATTAACCCTTGGAAATTATATACATTTATACGCATGTCTGTGTGCTCAAGCACATGCATGTATGCATGTGGATGCACGCATATGTGCATGTATGTATTTATTTATTTATTTATTTTAATTTGGGTGATGCAAACGACAGGGATTCAATGGATGTTTAACGGAACCAGTGGAGAAAAGAGGTGGTCAGATTAAAGAAATGGAGCTTAAGGTGCATCCAGAATTAAAACAGCCATTGACAAAACTATGCAGCGACCCAAACACCACAATTGTTATTCTTAGTGGAAGTGATAGAATAGTCTTAGATGAGGTAAATTGGCACAATTTTGTTTTTATATCCCCCAATCTTTATGTACTACTTTATTGCCTTTTTAACTTACCACTATTTCAGAATTTTAGGGAGTATAACCTGTGGTTGGCTGCGGAAAATGGTATGTTTATACACCCTGCAAAGGGAAAGTGGATGTCAACAATGCCAGAGCTTCTGAATATGGAATGGGTTGACAGTGTGAAGGTGCATTTAGTTTCAACTATTCTCCTTTTCCTTCGCTTTTCCGATGTACAATCCTGATCGTGTGTTTTCAGCATGTTATCGAGTACTTCACCGAAAGAACACCGCGGTCACATTTTGAAGAACGGGAGGCATCAATTGTGTGGAATTACAAGTATGCAGGTGATTAAGTTCTCTTTCTGGAGAAGTTTTAGTTATTTTCCTTAGTTACTTCAGTTTATTATCCCTCATGACAATTGCAGATGTTGAATTTGGAAGACTTCAGGCAAGGGACTTACTGCAGCATCTCTGGACGGGTCCTATCTCTAATGCACCTGTTGATGTTATTCATGGTAGCCGATCTGTTGAAGTACGCGCTGTCGGTATAACAAAGGTGAGGTCTTTCTTGTAATAATTGACATTTCTCAGTTCTCTCTGGTCACCTGAAATTTTTTGTGCTGATATGAATGTTTGCTTCAACATTATGTGTTTAATCAGGGAGCAGCTATGGACCGCATCCTAGGTCACATAGTACACTGCAAATCATCCATGACATCACCATTTGATTATGTTCTATGTGTAGGACATTTTCTGGCAAAGGTAATTTATTAGTCTTTTGTAAATTATTTTCATGATCTTGCTATTCTAATTAATACTCTTCCAGTCCTTAGTTAATGTTAGTCTTAAATATAAGACAGAGTTTTCATATTTGTCAATCTTTTCCTAATTTACCCCTATTAATGCCCCCTTAACCATAATCAAGAAGGAGAGGGAGGGAGGGAAATAAGGAGGAAGATGAGAAATTCTGTTCATATGTGCTACAAAGATAATGATGGAATATACTATACATTAATATTTTTTTGAGAAGTGGGTAACAAAGAGAATTTGACTGCCGATCACCCTTCATTGTCCTATTACTGGTAAAATTACTTAGGAAAAATTAATTTTACTCGATACAACTTAATTCTTATACTTTTCCCTAGTTTACAACACAATTCCTAGACCTTAACTCATGCAAGTAATCCTTATAGTTTTAACCATTTATAATATTGGTCCTTATATGGTTCATGAAACTTAGGGCGTATAGTTTAAAATGATCAAAACTATAGGAGTGAGTTGAAGTTTAGGGATTGGATTTCAACGGAGTCAACCAAAATTTAGGGACTGAACCATTCCTATAAAAACCAAGTCATTCTATAAAGACTGAGTTTCATTGAACCAAAATTTAGGGACCGATTACAACCTAGTTAAAATTCCAAGGGCCAAAAGATTTATTTTTCCAAGTACTTAATTTGTTTCTTTTTGTTTAGCAAATAGAATGAAGCAACTACATTTAACACTGATTGTTGCAGGATGAAGATGTGTTTACCTTTTTTGAGCCAGTATTTCCTTCTATTGATTTGGCTCTTCCACGAGCAAAGGAGACTGATATAGATGAGTTTTGTGCTGACAAGAGATTTCCTTCGAAGAATCCAACCAGTAAAAGTGGACCAAAGGCATCCAAAAAAAGTAATGCTCAAAGGCCAAAGTCAAATTCTGAGATGTGTAATGCACCTTGGATTCCAACCCTTGGAACTGAAACAATTTCATGGGATATCCTAAACCTTAAGAAGGAGAATTACTTCTCTTGTGCTGTCGGACGGACTCAATCGAGTGCTCGGTATACGCTCGGATCATCATCAAATGACGTTATTGCTTTTCTGAAGAAACTGGCTGCTGCTGCTGCTGCTGCATCATCTCCATCCTCTTCAAGTTAAAATAATTTTAGTTTAGGCATTCTAAGGATGCTCGGAAATACTGAAGAAGACACAGAAATTGAGTTTGAATTCAAGGATCCATGTCTGCTTGGCCTTGATGAATTGGATCACGTGCAGTGCTGAACTGTTGATTACTACTTTACTGTTGCAGAGCATAGAAGTCCTGCACATCACTGTCTTTCGAGTCCCATCAATTAGAATATGTTAAAAGAGTTTCACTTTAGTTGGATGTTGAATTGAAGATGTATATAAAGGTTGAGGTACGTGCTATCAATTAGCTCAAGTCATTTTTTATAGAAGGAAAATCACAATCTATATCCATATCTGAAAAATTTAACATGATATCAAGAGTCATTCAATAAGTGGGACAAAAAAAAAAAAAGGGAATATTGTGGACATGAGGAAAAGCTTGGGGGCCTCTCAGATTCTACAGCCTTCGAGTAGAAAAGAAGGGGGGAATAAGAAAATAAATAGATTATGTTTTCCTACTAAAGTGTTAAATGATTTGAAAATTCTTTTTTTTTTAAGCTTAAAAACAAAGGCCGTCATGTTAAGAATATATTCCTCTTGTTTTATTTATAAGGCACTTAGAGGAGGAGATTTGTGGTATTTTTTTTTAAAATTCGTAGTTTTTCTTTTACTCTTATTTAATGTTGATGTATGAAAGTATGAAACTTTTTTAAAGATGTAATTAATATGAGCCAAGAAAAAAGACTTTTTTAAAATTATAGGCATAGTTAATAATTTCTTGGACCAAAAATGAATTGGGCCTTGAGGACAACCCAAAAGAAGGAAAGGGGGTGCAAGCAACCCGGGCTAAAGAAATGAAGCATGAGCTCCACAAAACAATAAAAATGACATGTCACTAATAAGTTATTCATTGATATAATAAGTAGTCTCATTTTTAAAAGAAAAAGTATATAAGTTTAAAATTTTAAAAAACATATTTATTGAGAGAGACGAAAATATTTTACATTATAAACTTAACCTTAACTAAATCAAAAAATAAAAATAAAAATGGCATGTCCCACATTACAACAAACATATGATGAGGAACATGCCCAACATGGTGAGCTTCTAGCATCGCATAGGCATAAGACGTTGGGAGACTCCTCAATCATCACTAGAAAACTCACAAGTCGCAACCTATTCTCTCTGTCAGAGCATTTATTGCCCCCATTTATGTTTGAGTGTTTGTAAATTCTAATCCGTGGTTTTAAAAATCATTTTTTATAAATCGTGGTAAAAAATTTTTTATATATTTATTTTATAAATTGTAAAATTTATTTTTTAAAAGTCAATCCATACACATAAATCACTGTTTTTACTTTCCATTATTAATTCTTATTTGTACTCCTTCCTTCCTTCCATCCCTAACATAAATCACTTCTAAATACTCTTTTTGGTTTTTTTTTATAAATAATATTCTCTCTATTAAGGTTAGTCATTTTTATAAGCAATTTTCTCATTGTATCTCAAAATAAACTATCTTTTTTCATTTACTCCTATTAAATACATATATTTATATTATTATCTCCCACTTACCACTAATTTTCTTTATTTACTCATTTATTACACGTTCTCTCTTATATTTTATATTCATACTCTCTCATATTTATTATTTATTCTCTCTCCTATACTCTTTTTTTATAAATAGGGGCATATTTGAAAGAAATATGACATTTTTTACATATTTATTGTTTTTAACTAATCTTAACTGTTAATTCGTTTTGTGCAATGAGGATAAAAATTACTTATAAAAAGGATCAGAGGGAGTAATCCATAATATAAGTAACATGTAGAGCAATTAATTTTGGGAGAATTGCTAAAAAAAACCTTACAAGCAAATTAATTGCTCATTGCTACCATTGCACACGGTGGGTGGTATATTGCACATGGGCGGATGATATGTTGCACACAAGGGATGATGTTTGCACTTTTGCAGGGATGTTTTTTGCACATATGGATGCTGATTGCACATGATGGATGCTTGCTTGCACATTGGTATCATTTAGCAATTAATTTGCTTAATTGCTATTTTTTTAACCATTTTCCCATTAATTTTTTGTTAATTTTATCTTATAATTAATGTTTAAATATGACTAATTATATTTCTCTCTCACATTTAAAACCTCATTTAATATAAATAAAGTTATAAATTTTCTTTAATTTAGAACAAATTTAATAAATTTTGTCTATTAGACAAAGCATAACGTTACTATCCGAAGCACCCAGAATTCAAAATTGTCGTAATCCAAATGATTGAGCACCTTTGAGGACAAAATCTAGTATTTATGGTTTAATAATACGTCAAATTCACCCTAAAATATACATAAGACCTTGAATATTGATTTACACTCTCATATATGTTTATCACCTAACTAATTGTATACATAGTATAATGTTTTTTTTTTAAAAAAAGACCCCATTATTTACTTTTTATAAACAATACAACCATTTATTAGATTATTTTTTGTGAAGTATTTATTAGTGCTTTTATGGTAAACAATGATGCATTATATAGATTGCTTATGAGTTTTGATTAATACCATTAAAAAACGCGAAATGAATCCACTACTTAGTTAATAATCACTTATATGTGGATCATTTGTACATAAACCCAAGAGAAAATCCTAATAAAATCCGATTGAAGGATCTATACTTTTAATAAATTTTTAATCAGGCCAACAAATCTACTTAAGGATTTTTTTAATATTGATTTAAAGACCAAAAGGCCACCCTATTGTTAAAAAAAAAATTGAAGGTAGTTAAAAAGACGAAAAAAGGACTTTTTTTTTAATTAGGCCTCATTTAACTTAATAATTATTCAATACAATCAGCATGCATTCGTTATTTTTATTTGGGACGTTTGACATATTCTTTTTTGAAAAATATGATCATATATTTATATCTATATGTAATATATGAAAATTTTAACAAAATAGTAACTTATAAATAATACTACTCATTTTATATATTTCATACAACACAATATCGATCCATACTAATTTAAATAATAAAAATAAAATATTTAGAGTCAGAGAGTTGAGAGAAGGAAGAATGAGAAAAATATAAGAGCTCTCAGCTTAACTTTATTGAGGCTTCGTGTACATGTATATATACTGATAGATGCATACATATAGATTACATGCTGAGTCATTATATGACTAACACATGGTTGAGATCAGTTCTAACAACTTAACCAACTACACCTATAAGTGATGGACACGTGTGTATGTTGTTATACACTAATCCCCCCGCAAACGAGAAGCTGAGGAAATGATGTCAAGTTTGTTCCTTAAGGCAAGAGACATATAATATGACTTATTAGACACTTACTTTGCCAAACTTAAGAGTCCTAAAGATAACCAACACCATTAAGCCAAGGACAAAAGTTAAGAATGGGTTAAGAACAACATAATGTTTATTATATTGAAGGCAACAAATTAAATAATGACCCATCTTTGTCAATTCTAATTATAGGATTTGACAATTGTCCGAGATTTGACATTTGCCCGAGCCCAAAGACACAATTGGATAGATCACTAGAAATGTGTAGAGGTAGTGACTCTTTCTCTTATATCATATATAATGCTTTGTATGTATGTCCTCATCATTGAGAGTTACGAATATTATGAATGATGTTATGCGATGATTGTTTTACATGCTCTGTGAATTTATATATCATATGAGTGAATTGTTACTACTGATATTCTCACGAATCTCACCCTTTCATATAACTAACATACAGCTGAAGCAAGTAGCTCGAATGACAAAAGGAATCTCAGAAAGGTAGAAGACAAAGAATAAGCATTTAAATGGTATGTTGGTTATCTGTATATAAGGTTACTATGAATATACGAACTAATATAACTCTAGTAGAATCTGTGTCGTGGCTATAGTAATAACATTAAAGGTTATATGAGACGCGTAGTAACCCGCCATACATAACGAAATGATATTTGCCTTAATGCGGTAAAGAACTGAAAACAAGAAATTGGGCTCGTAAGCTAGAAGTAGAGTAGTAAAGCACTTTGATAATCATAATAAATGAAGTTAAGGATTGATAAGATATAATGAAGAGTAGACCACTATGAAACTATTTTGAAAGTTGAAAATTTTCCAGAAAAGCCCATTTGATTACAGGTTTAAATCTTATATTGAAGTCGGGATAAGAGTCAAGACTATCAAATTTGCACTGAGAACTTGGTAAAGATGGGGAAGACAAAGTGTTCCAGAAATAGGGAATTCCTCCTAATTAAAAATAACATGCAGCGAGATGTAAATCTTGCCAGATGTATTAAGGCACTTAAAACCTTTGTGATGAGTACTAGGGCCAAGGTAAACATACTTCTCATATCGAAATTGCATTTTATGTTTATTATACCGCTTAAGGCAAGGGAAACATGCGTAGCCAAAAACCCGAAGAGCTATATAGTTAGGTTACTTGTGAAATAATGCTTCATAAGGAGAAGTTTTAATAAATGGAATAGGTAGCCAATTAAAAACATGCACTACCATGGAAAAAGCTTCCCACCAATACTTCAAAGGCATACGCGCTTGAGCAAGGAGACTAAGACCTATTTCAACAACATGGCGATGCTTTCACTCAACATGGCCATTCTGGGCAGAAGTATGTGGACATGACCAACGAAATAAGATATCAGACTTATCAAGAAGTTTAGTAAAACTATGAAACTCGCCACCCTATTCACTTTGAAAAATCTTAGTTCTTGTATCAAATTGATTTTCAACCATTGATTTAAAATGAATGAAAGCATGAAGAGATTTTGCTTTAGTATGAAGAGGATACATCCAACTAAAATGACTAAAATCATCCACAAAATAGATATAGTATTTAAATCCATTCAAAGACTGAATTGGTGCTGGACCCCAAAGATCCGTATGAACAATGTGTAAAGGTGCAAAAGCTCAAGAAACAGAGTTATTAAAAGGAAGAGCATGTGATTTGCCTAACTGACATGCATCACAAAAACTATACTTAATGTGGTGTGGAATTACAATATCACAATCATGTAGGACCCATTTTACAATAGCAATAGAAGCATGACCAAGCATCCTATGCCAATAATCAAGAACTGATAAAAAACACAAGAATCAGTAGCTTGTCGATTATGAAATGCTGGGCCCTTTGCATCTTGTAAAGCCCATTATGCTTTGTTCCCTTGGCTATCACCCTGTGAGAGTGTTTGTCCTTCATAAAGCAAGAAGATGAATCAAATTCAACAAGAACATCATTATCAGCAGTTAACACAACAACACTTACTAAGTTTTTCTTAATATCCGGCACAACAAGAACACGTTGCATAGATAACATAGCAGACTCAGTCTTTAACATAGTAGAGGCAGATCGAGTGACTGTGAGTTTTGAGCCATTACCAACAAACAGAGTTTGGGAGGTACCTGAAGTAGATGTACCAGGTATGTCTTGGTGAGTCACGTGATTGGTAGCGCCACTATCCATATACCAATCAAGGTCACCTAGAGTGTTAAGAGTAGCCACATATGCAAAGGCGTCATTATGAGCATCCAAATGTCGAGCTTTATCATGTTTTGTAAATGAACGATCAAATCGATAGAAATAATGCTTATGACGTGACCAAGAAGATCGTAAAGTTAGTAAGTCGGTTTAGACTGATTTCTACAGCCACGATCGTGGCCTCTACGTTGAGATCGATGACCAAATGAACGATACGAAGGATGAAATGAATATTGAAGAGGAAGCACCAGACCTGTTATAACTAATAGCAATATTTGCAATCGATGAACTCATCAAGTTAACCATGTTCACATTGCTCAAGCTGCTTTTCGAAAGTAAGTAGACGAGAATGCAAATCAATCCACATGAGATTATCACAATCAGAAAGGTATACAACTAGCAGTGTATAGTCGGCATCAAGACCTACAAAGGTCATAGTAATCAGATTGGCATCGGAATTAGGCTCCCAGCCATTGCCAAGTTATCTCTGTTGCCTTCATTTTTGAAAGATAGTCAATGATCAACCTTAATCCTTTGCAAGTCCTTTGCAGATTATGACGGTACATTGTAACACACAAGAAAGAGTTAGCACTTATTAGATTTGTAGTCGCTTTCTAAAGATGAGCAAAGTTTCTGCAGTGGAGGAGTTGCGACGCTATTTCCGTCATCATGGTACTCAATAGCTAGCTGAAAATAGTTTGATCAGCGGCGAGCCAATCTTCAAATTTAGGATTTACTTTGACACCAATCTCATCAATAATTGTCTGTGCCAAAGAAAGATTGGTGTCAAGAATAAGACCTTCGGCACGATGTCCTCTCAGAGTAGGTAAAACCAGCGAATGCTAGAGAAGAAAATTAGAGTAGTCCAGTTTGACTGATCCACTTTAGTTAAGGCTATTGATTAAGGGAATGGTTTTAGTTTGAATGGCTGAAGATGCTAGAGCAAAAGAAGAAATAACAAGAGAGGAAGAAGTATGGGAGCTAGAGGAAGCCATGATTAAGTTGAAAGCTCTGATACCAAGTCAGAGAGTTGAGAGAAGGAAGACTGAGAAAAATATAAGAGCTCTCAACTTAACTTTATTGAGGCTTCGTGTTCATGTATATATACTGATAGATGCATACATATAGATTACATGTGAGCCATTATATGACTAATATGTGGTTGAGATCATTTCTAACAACTTAACCAACTACCCTCATAAATGACAGACACAAGTATGTTTTGTTATACACTTAGCATAATTCTAAAATTTTCTTTTTTGTTTTTTGATAAAAGGAAATTTATTTAACAAAATGATAAAATGATACATATAAAACCACCAAGTGATCCTAATTTTAGACTAAATTGGAGGCTCAAAGGCTAAAAAAAACACATTACAACATGGTAACAGAAACACACATACTAACACAACAGTTGAAATAGATAAAACATAAAGCTAAAACCAAAAGACAATCAGCTTTAGAAAGACTAGCCAAAAGCTTAAGTCCAAAGCAAACATTGCTTGAAGTCCCAAAGAGCAAGAGTAAATACTACTCGGTGACATCGATAAAGCAAGGGACATGGGAGAACGTCAACACAAACCACCAATTCACACTTGTGATCTACGACATTTACAGCTCTTAAGCTGTTGAAAAGGGTCTCTAAATGAACCTATTGAGAAGAAGTGGCCTTACAAGCCAAAGGTAGAGTATGTTGAAGACCTTGATGGAGTGATGCTATGGAGGAAAGTTGACTAGAGATAGCAAGTTTTCTGAGATAAAACAAAACATACACCAAAACACACAATACACACAAGCAAATAAACCTAAGAGATATAGTAATAAAATAAGAAAACATTATCTAAAAATAGGAACAGAGGGTTTAAAAAGACTAGAAAACCCAAGCTTGGCCTCCTACTCCAAAGCTAAATCCACAAACATGAAAGCCCTAGTAAGACGAAGATGCTAAAGGAAACCAGATCAAAGGTTTTTGACACAAGGAAACCCAGAGGAGTAACCCCAACAAAGAAACACATGGGACAAAGGTAAAGAGGCAACAGAGGTTAAAGGGGAAATGGAACAAGTCAATGGAGAAAAAGGAAAAAGAAAACAGTCGGTGAAGAGGGAGTGAGGATTTAAGGCGGTGGAAAAATAAATAGAAAAATAGGGGACGAGGCAAACAAAACAAAAGAATATGGTGATAGAGGTGAACAAGTTGAAGAGACAAGGATGAAAAAAGAGAACCCAAAGGAAGACATCGGATAGGACAAGGATGACAAAGAAATAGAGAAGCAAGTCGATGGGACAAGAGCAAACAACCTCCAAGCGAAAAGGACGATTGGAGAGACAAGGATTGTAGACAGTAAAATGAGGGATGTGAAAGTGTCACAAGGGCGCTCGAAAGCACTAACAAAGTTCTAGAAAAGTGGCAAACAAGCACCAGGAAGAACCACTCAGGCACCGACTAGAGAACCTAAGAGAAAGGCACCAACTTTTGATTCAATTCTAAAATTTTCTACTTCCTAATTGTGAAGCTTTTTATAAAATGAGTGAATTTTGTATTCATCAAAGGAACAGAAAGTTGATTTTCCATGGAAGAAGGTGTGGAAACTCCCAGTGCTGGAAAAAGTGAAAATTTTCTTATGGCAAGCCATTCATGAGCGACTTCCTACGAACCATCTCAGAGCTCAGAGAGGATTAACACAGTGTGAGGAGTATCCTTTTTAGTGTCAGAAAGTCAAAAATATTCTCCATATTCTGTGAGATTGTGAATTGTCGACAAAAGTTTGGTTATATTTTATTCATCCTAATGCACGCTTTTGTTTTTTCCAATCTGATTTGTAGGGGTTGGCTTAAGGCAAATATGTCTCAAAATATGGGCTTGGCCCATTTTCGACAATGGCCTTGGGCGAGAATTTTCAGTTTTATTTGCTGGTTATTATGGAAGAACAGATGTAAGGGAGTCATGGATGGATCTCGCATGCAAGCAAAAGACATTATTCATCAAGGGTTTTTTCATCTCTTAGACAGTAGATTATACGGTGGATTCAAGAACCACCTTTTCAAGAGCGAGGAGGAGACCAATGCAAGATGGCAACCATTGCCAGTAGGGTACCTCAGACTGGATACAGACAGTTCTACTTCATCTCATGGATCGACGGCGTGTGGAGGATTATTACGGGATGAGAATGGCAATTGGGTTGTTGGCTTTCAACGTCGCTTGGATAGCTCCCCCTCAACAGGAGCTGAACTTCTAGGCATACTGACCGGGTTACGATTATGTAAGCAACTCCAGTTTTCTAAGGTACATGTCTACACAGATTCATTGGAAGCCTATCAACTTGTGATGAGGGATGGAGGTTATTATCACCCTATGGCTGTGGATATTGGGAAGGTTCAGGACCTACTATGCTCAGAGTGGGATGTTGTGCTTTATTATGCACCAAGACAGGCTATTTGGTGTGCTGATTATTTAGCCAGAGACACACAACACCTAATAGGAGGACTGATTGTTATACCAATGATGCACCCAGGATGTCGACAGCAGCTGAGAGAATACATCATCTATAGTCAAAAAACGTCACTTTTCTAGAATAGTCTTTTTACCAAGTTTGCTTGGCCTTTTGTAATTTAAAAAAAGTGTCAATCTTTTTATTTTATATTTCATTATGTTATATATTATATATATATATATATATATATATATATATATATATATATATATATTAATTATTCATCATTTTCCAACATTTTACATACACATATATACCTCTCTCTCTCTCTCTCTCTTTCTCTCTCTCTCTCAAAGAAGCAAAAGTTTATAAATTATTGTTGTATTATTTTCTGCAAAGGAAAGCACAATTAAGTTTGGTTGAAGCGGAGAGGTATGCTGGAAAATATATGTAAAATCCTTTAAGTGATTTTTTTTTTTGGAAATATGACATGATCCTGTGATTTGTGATTTAAGTATATCACTCACACACACACGTACAAAATTCGAAATTAAGTATATCAGAAGTTTTTTTTCCTGATAACTTCAGAAGTTGAATTGACTATATTGAAGAATTATTAATTAATTTAATTTAGATTAGGCCTATTTTTTCCCTTTTTTAACTACCTTCAAATTTCCTTTTAAATAATAGAGAGAGGCATTATAATCTTTTAATAACATTCAGAAATCCCCAACTAAGTCTATTGGCCTTATTAAGAATTGTGGGCCAAATTCTGACTTTGATCATTTTAGTTGGATTTAATTCAAATTTCCCCTAAACCAAATCTTAACAAAGCCGTCATTCACAATATTAATTCAGATTTAATAATGGAAAAATTACAATCAGGTCCTAAACAAGAGACAAAATGAAGAAATGGTTCCTTGAAATCTCAAAATAAAAAAAAATGATCTCAAGAACTTGTCAATAGAGCCCATAATCTTGTCAATAACCTACTCCTGAAGTTGTCAATGAGACAATTTTTTTATTTTAAGATTTCAATGGACCATTTCTTCATTTTGTCTCTTGCTTGAGACCTGACTGTTATTTTCCCTTTAGTAATTATTGCAACTTAAGAATGTTGCTATAATTTCTTGAAATAGTGCTTCTATTTTTTTGTATTAAGGGTAAAAGTGTAACCAGTACCCAAAACTATTTTTGAAGGTGTATTTAACACCATAAAGTATTTAGTGGTGTAATTTTGACTTTAATATTAAAAATAGTGCAATTTCTACCCCACCTAACAGACTCTTTAACACTGTTTTCCAAAACATATTTCCCTCTTCGACCTTGGCTTTCCTTGATTGATCTTTCCAAATCCCAGGGCCTTCTAGGATCATGTCTTCTTTATCAACTAAGTGCATGTTTGGATTGACGGGTAAAAACTACTTTTCTGATGTATTTTACGGTGTATGAGGTAAGTATGTGAAATGAATTTTTTTTCAACTTACATAAATGAGCTTCTCCAATGTTAACCCAAACAGACCGTAAGAAATCTTGAGTCGATTCGTGCTATCACTGCAAGTTTCTTTCCTCCTTCACAGACCATAGGGTCATTGTACATGTCTTCTACAATAGCACGAGTCTCTGTCCTGCAAACCATTCTTTGCCTCCTCAAGACCCTTCTCACCACCACTTCTCTGTTTAAAGTGGCCATTCTTGGTTTTTGAGCCTCAAATTATATCAGAAAAATATACTTAAATATCACTTAAATTTCAAAATCTTAAATCATTAATTTCCCAAAAACCTTAGGTTTTAATTGCTATACTTTTTTTATCAATCTCATTACCCTAATTATCAACAGAACTAATTTAAGATTTTGAAGTTCAAGTGATATTTAAATATCTTTTTCTTAATTATATTCAACTCGTTAATTTCTTGGGGGTGAAGCATTATTACCTAACCCAATTCCAAATTCTTCTTCTATAAGAGGTGGAGAATGAAGCGAAAGCACATTTCTTTCATACTCTGTCCCATGCTTTGAATAGAGCCGGAAAATCGGGCCGAGCCCATCAGGCCGGCCCTTTTAAGCCCTTTTAAATCACAGGCGGGGCTTGAAAAATGGAGCTTCAAAAGGAAGTCGGGCCTAAAAGGGCCAGCCCTGTAGGGCCGAGGGCCGGCCCGTTAGGCCCTTTAGCTTTGTTTTTTGTTTTAATTTTACTACCCTTCATACTCATGCCCTTGTTGACTCCACCCTAAGAACCTTAAAAATTGCTAAATTTACATATGATTGTAATTTACTAATTCTTGATATTTTTAACCTTTAAACAGAGTCTACTACTTAAAGTGAAGTACAATCAAAATTCCTTGAAATTGATGATAGTAGCGAAGAAGATGAAAACGATAGTTTTCATAATCATGTTGTTTAGAGTGTTTAGCTTTTTGCCTTCTTATACTTTGTATGAGACTATGAATTACTTGTACACAATATTTTTTACCTTTGATTATGAATTAATAACTGTATTTATTTTATTGCATGATGCGTGTAGACGTATAGTTAAATTTTGTGAAAATGACTTCTGGCCTTGAGGCTTTCGGCCCGGGCTTTGAAAAACAGCAATTTTTCTTTCCCCAGACCCTGTAGGGTCGGCCCTTTTAGACCCTGGCCCGTCAAGGACCGACCCTGATTCCCAGCTCTAGCTTTGAAATATATTAATATTCGATTAATTCTTTATTTTTATTTTATTATTATTATTTTTTTGCCCCTTATGGTCTTGTGGGTCTCTGAAAATATCGAGCATACAGATGTCCCATGTAGATTTATAGTAAGGAGGAGGTTACCACGGTTCGGTGGGCGCAAGTGATGTCAGCACTGACGGGAGTGTATGCTTCTCGGACGTCGACGATGAGTCCTGCTACTCTCATGTAGGGGTGTTTAAAGTATTCTAGTTTCAATTGTCCCAGTCCGGTTCCAGGCATTTTGATCTCCGTAATTTCCTTTTCCGGTTGGGACCGGGACCGGTCCGGTTTTATTTATTTATTTATTTATTTTACCTTATAAATTAAGTTATCTTTTTATTTTTGTATTTTTTTTACTCCATAAATTAAGTTATCATTTGATAAAATATGTATTACATCTTTAATTGAAGCCAAACCGTTTATATCATGATACTAATCATAACTTATAATGTATAAAGATAATAACGAAAATGATGAAGGTGATAATAATAATAATAATAATAATAATAATAATAAAATGTTATTCTTCAATTCTAAATTAATTTGTGTGATTATTATGGTCTTATTAGGCGTTAAATGATCACTTTAAACACTAGATTATGAAAAATTTAATTAATATAATAATATATTTTAAATTTAATTCTTTTAAAAAAAATCGGGAATTCCCGATCCCGGGATTACTAGGAATGGGATGCAATATATATCTAGGCCAAAAATTAGGACTGGGATCTGATCCCGGTCCAAATTTTGAACACCCCTACTCTCATATCTATTCAAATCCTGGTCCCGGTCTGGATTCTGAACACCCGTGCTCTCATGTCTATTGGGTGTTCTCATGTCTATTCAACCTACGGTGGTTCATACTTCATAGTTCATATGACGAGTGAGGTAAAAACTGAGCGGGGAAGTTTTTTCTTTTTTTCTTCCGGCGTTAAGAGTCTGTTAGGATGTGGTTGGAATTGCGCCATTTTTACTACATATTATGGTGCTAATTTAACCTTAAAAAATAGTTGGAGGTGTTAATTGCACCTTTACCCATTTCTTTTAATGTGATAAAGTGCTTCTATTTGACCTTGATTGCTATTTAATTTGAATTAAATTTATTATTATTTTTAATTTTAATAAAATTATATAATCATACATCGTAATTTTTTTCTGGGGAAGAGATTGGCAAAATAAAAGAATCATTAATTTGTTTTGATTCTTCTTTATTTATATATATCAAATCTTTATTTAAAATTGAAAACCATGATATTTGATATAAGAAAGAAACGGAAAACATATATTAAATATGCTTATTTAGAATAGCGATTGAAGCTTTAAAAAATAGTTTTACAATCATAATTTATGGTATACGAAGTAAGTATATGAAAGAGGTTTTGTCTCGATTTATAAAAAAATCACTTATAAACTCTCCAAACACCAAGCTTTAGAGTCATGTTTCTAATCAAAATAAAAACAAGTGTATTGTGCTCAAATAAAACTATAACAAGTGTTTGCTTTAGATACAGATTCATTATTTTTGGCCATACCAATTATCCTACACTGATTAAAGAATAATATTCTTGTCATATTTTAAGTGGAGGGCCTCACACAAAAACTAGAAAAACTTGTATATAAGAGGAGGGGTAAAGAGCTCCTACCCAAGACTTTGTAAGACACAGCTACGTGAGTTTATATCTTATTGATGAATAATTTATTATTATTATCTAGAGAAAATTATATACAGGTCTAACCACTATCATTAGGTGGATGTGAATCATAAATCCATAAAATAAATAGCATAACATATAAATTTATATTAAATTTTTCAAGGTTTAAACAAATATTTATAGGACAATGTGAACCGATATTTTAAAAATGTATAGTTATTTTTGCACCTCCGAAAAGCATACGATGCTGGGTGCACTTTGAATAAAAAGTCATGAATATTTGTACACTTTAACGCATAAAAAATAACAGTCCTGTTATTTTAAAGTTAAGAAAGCAATTGACAAACAGATAAGAATTCTCAATGTTGTAATATAGGAGATGTGGAAACAATATAAATTTACTTTATTAATAATAATACATAAAACAATGGATAAATGCATCACTATTTCACTTGCATTTTGCATAACATCAACTGACTAGTTACCTAATGAAACAAGGAAATTAAATTTATATCTCAATATCAAGTAGATACAAGATCAACAAAATGGGATATTATTGGCAACAGAAGAATTAATTAAAACAAGTTTACAGAGAACATAACACTACATAGGGGGAAACAACACTAAATAATTAGGAATGACAGGTGAAAACAACCATGATTATTACCCACTACACCCAGTAACTGCAAATATATATATAACTAACAAGAAGATGAATGAACCTAAATACCATGGAATCTGACACAAATTTGCAGAGCAGAATGGTTCTGATTGTCTCTATGCTGCTTAGTTTTTACCAGTTTTCTTGTTTGGCTCAAACACATACTTGATCAGCGATTCCTTTATGGAAAGCAATTCTGGGAACTCGTTCTTCAACTTTGATGCATCCATCTCATTGTTGCTCCTGGGAGCAACTATCACTTTGGCTTGCTCCTCCAGGGTGAAGTTGGTCCACTTGAAGCTGGGGTCGATGTAGTCTCTGTACATCTCAAGGATCTCATTGTGGCTGACAACACCAGGGTTTGTGAAGTTCCAGATCCCCCTCAAGTTACGCTTTGCCATCTCCATCGAAATAGGCAGAAGTTCATCCAAGATAGTCATGCTGTTTGGAATGTTGACCACCTTGCTATAACGAGAGATCTTGGTGATGAAGTTTCGTGGGTTGTTCAGATCAGATGAGATTGGCATGCGAACCCTGAGAGTACAGACATTGTCATATTCCCTCAGAAGCTCTTCAACCTGGGAAAAAAAATTCAGGAGTCACCCCATCAGTATTTCATATTAGAACTATCATCTAAAGTTTATAATAAACACAAACAGTGACTTACCATGGCCTTGGTTTTGGAATAGAAAGAACCAGTGAAATTAGGCTTGTCTTCCTCTTTAAATCCAATGCCAGAACCCTCAGGATGTGCTGCATTATACTCAAATATACACCCAGTGGCGTAGTTTATCATCAACAGGCCATACTCTCTGCAGACATCAGCCAATGTTAAAGTACCAGCAACATTGGTGCGGATGGTTTCTGTTTTATGAGATTCGCACCAATCAACATTGGGTCTGCCAGTGACTCCTGCTGCATTAAAAACATGAGTTGGCTTCACATTCAATATATCTGCCATGAGAGATGCACGATCCTGTAGCCGCCCTTTTCCATACTCATATGGAATCCCTTGTTTCTCACATAGCTTCCCGAGTAGTCCCCCGATCCAGCCCGTTCTACCGTAAATCAAGAACTTAAGAGCAGGTTTCTGCTGTGAACCAGCACTCCTGGGTGATGGAACAAGCATTGTAGGATTAGTCGAGCCATAAGATTCAGATTTCTCATCTGCGGGTCCATCAAAAAATTTCTCCACTCCACCAGGCATCATCAGCATCCTTGGATGAGGAAGCAGTGCTCCAGAGACATCACCCCACCAGTCAGGGTTCTTAGTATACCATTCAATGGTCTTTTTCAAGCCCTCTTCCCATGTGGTCCTCTCGGACCAACCCAAGTTCTTCAGCTTTTGATCATCCAGAAAATACCTCTGATCATTGAATGGTCTGTTATCAACAAATTTTATACTGGTTTCAGGGTCCTTTTTAAAAAGAGCACATATATCTCTAGCTACATCGATAACTCTCCTTTCCTTCTTAGTACCGATATTGTAAACATGACCAACCTCTCCCTTGTGAAGGATTATTTCAAAAGCCTCTGCAACATCTTCGCAATATAAATAACTCCTCACATTAGAACCATCCCCATGGATTGGAAGAGGCTTTCCTTGCATAGCCAAAAGGATGAACTTTGGAATTAACTTCTCAGGAAACTGATTTGGCCCATAAACATTGTTTCCACGGGTTGTGATCACCGGTAACCCGTATGACCTACCATACGCCATGACAAGCATTTCTGCTCCAGCTTTTGTTGCAGAGTATGGGTTTGTGGGAAGAAGTTGAGAAGCCTCATGATTTCCCACCACAGCATCTTCTTCTGTCTCCCCATAGACCTCATCTGTGCTCACGTGAATGAACTTTTTGACCCGACCAGTGACCTTGCAGGCTTCCAATAGGACATGAGTACCATAAATGTTATTCTTGGTGAATTCAAAGCTGTTACCAAATGAATTGTCCACGTGGGTCTGAGCAGCAAAGTGCATAATTGTATCAATGTTCTCAGTTATGAGAAGGTAGTTGACAAGGTCAGCACTTCCAATATCGCCCTTGACGAACTTGAAGTTGGGACATGATTTTGAAGGAAGGAGATTCTTCAAATTAGAACAGTAATCAAGTTTGTCCAGCACAACCACCTTGTAGTCAGGATAGTTCCGAATCATCCGGTTGGCGACATGAGATGCAATGAATCCAGCAGCCCCAGTGATGAGGATGTTCTTGGGGGTGTGAGAAGCCATATCAAGCACTGTATATCAAAAGGAAGCACAAGCAGAAAAATTCATTTTACTGAACGATAACAATATAAAAACAAAACATATAGGCTATAGTAGCCTTAACAACAAGTGCAAATATCATCATAAATAGAAACAACATCATATGAAGAAGCAGACTGACATCTGTGGGGAGAAATTGAGTGGACAGAATTGTGAGGAAATTTCTCATCTACAGGAAAATGATCCGCAAATAATTGTTCTAATGCTCATCAGTACATTCCTCCAACACTCATCGGAGCTCCAAGATAAAGCGAAGCAAAGGAAAAAATTTTCATCATTCATTTCATTCAGATGAAAAGGAAAAAAAAAAAACACTGTCAACAGTAATCTGCGATCAAATTATGAGAATGAGAAAAAACAACAGTACATGAAGCTTCGGCTTTTCTCTCTATTTAACCTCTTTCTAAGAGATAGGAAGACGGAAATAAGCGTTAAAACCCAGATTGCGCTAAAGCATTGCAAAATGCGGAAAAATTTACACAATCAAACACAACAAACCAGATTCAAGCATACGAATGTACATGAAACTATATATAGAAGCCATTTTGACGTTCAGATCTAATTTTCCAGCTAGAACTTTCATGAAGAGAAAAGTAGTAAGTACATAGACAAATTGAGAAGAGCGTGCTATCACAATGACGATCAACCTCACGAGTACCACGGATCCAAGAAAAATGGGCAACACCGAGATCAAAGAAAGTACCCATTACCCTAAATTTTAATTCTCTTTAAGGCAAACAAACAATTTACAGAAGGGAAAACTGGCAATATCCAGATCATAAAAGAAAAGGTAACAAGGACCACAAAAAATTGTAGAAACAGAGAGAAGTATATCAACTTACAAAAATTGGAATGAGACTCGCTCCGATCAGCCGAGGGAGCTAACAAAGAGAAAAGAAGAAGAATGACAAAGGAAAACAGAGACTCTTGAGAGACAACAAAAAAATCAGATAAAACGGAGTCCCCTGAAGAGGAGGAGCAAGGCGGAGGCTGGTGCGCTTATATACGCGTTGCGATAATCATGTGAGACAGTTAAGGGGAGGCAGAGGTTCCTTTTAATTACCCATTTGCCCTCAGTTCTTCACAAAATTACATAATCGACGGTAAGTGGGACCAGGAGAGTCCCAGTCTTTTCAAGTTATTAAGATTATAATAATGCTAATAATGATGGGATTGATTGATTTTACACTTCTTTTTTCAAAAGTAAAACTACAGGACTTGGGTGAGGGCCGCGGGGATAAGAGTGTGTGATCAAGTGAGGTCAAGACCACGCAGGCACACGCTACCCCAAGATATCAGGGAATCCCGCTTCAATAATCAATATCATTAATATTAATATAAAAGTACAAAAGTTTTATATTTTATATTCTGACTTATTGTTAGGACTAATCTATATTTATATATTCTATAAGACTTATTATATTGTTAAATTCCATTTTGTTTTAAATTACACATTTTTATTTTTATGTTCCTTTATAATTAAATTTTTTTATCTCCATAATTTAAAGAGTTATTATAATTTAAAATTATATTTTTTTACCCAAAAAAATTAAAAATACTAGGAGATTTATTTTGAATCCATTAAAAATAAATATCACTCTGGTCTTATTTATAAATCCCTTTTAACTAAATCTCACATACAAAGAGAGGTAGTTAACTGAATGATTATGGGGTTAATTTTCAACTATGCTCTCATTTATAAATAAATACTTTTCAATTTGTTCTTTTCTATCTATCTTTAAATTATTTTTTTATTGGTACAATAAATAGGGGAAAAATTGTCATAATCTCATTTACTATATTGAAACTAAACTTATAAATAGAAGTAAATTTTTTTTGTCAAAAATGACTTATAAATAGGATCAGAGTGGTATAATCTATTTATGATTATTTTCTAATTTTATTTTTATATTTATTTATAACTAAATTTTTTATCTCCTTATTAATCAATAAAAGTAATTTATTAATAATTATTTTTTAATTTTTTACCAAAAAAAAATAAATACACTGGTTTCAGTTTGGTAATAAATACCAGTGAATTCAGTTTGAATCCACTAATCAATAAATATAATTTATTTATAATTATTTTCTAATTTCTTTTTTATATTCCTAATTTGATTCTAATATGTTTGGATTATGTTTTTGAATTGTGATTCATTATAGGCATTTAAACTTAAGTACAAAAGTATTAACTTAAATTTAAATAATTTCAAAGTCTTTACGAAATTCATTTTCTCTCTTAATATTAAGTGCTCTTCAAAAAATACAAGTGAACAAAAAAAAAATTTTACAAAAAAGGGTATATACAAATGCTTACAACTATAGCTGACTTCATATAATCTCATTAATACATATATATAAACTTCCATGTACAACCCAGGGGCATCAATACTTTTTTAAGTAAAATTTCTTAGTTTTTGTTAATTTAAAAAAATGGAAAATTATGATCTTCTAATGATAATAATGATCTTCATTTAAATATACACGCATACATATTATGAAAAAGACGAACTAATGCTAAGGTGATGATAAGAATGGAATTAAATATGAAAAAAAGAAGAAGAATATATAGTCCATTTTTAATAAGCTCTTCTCGTCCTAAATATAATTAAAAAAAGTTAAATGTGTATCCAACACTATAAATTATTTTTAGAGTGGCAATAAACACTCTAAAATATTTATAGGTGTAATTTCATACTAAATATAATTAAATTGGAGTGATTTTGCCCTCAACAATAACAGAAACAAACTAACGTTAAGTTAGAATGGGAAAAGCGAACAAGTGCATCAGAGTATTTGTTTAGGTTGATGGTAGAAACTACTTTTTTAATGTAATTTATAACATATAAGATAAGTATGTAAGAGAAATTTTATTTTAACTTATATAAATATATTATCCTAATATTAACTCAAACAGACCCAAAAACTAAGTGATAGGAAAGAAGGAAGAGAAGTAGAAGCATTGATGGAGGAGGGAAGAAGGTTGAGAGACAACAGGAAGGCTTATCAAAGCTGAGTGTCGCTCACAAGGGGCCATAATCTTTTTATTCCTTGGGATCGGAACAGCTCAAGTCTCTTCCACCACATAAATAAATAAATAAATAAATATCAAGTTATTGAAGGATTAAAATTGCTCCAATTTAATTATATTTGGGACAAAATTCCACCGATAAATACTTTAATATATTTATTGTCCCTCCAAAAAATACTTCAGGCTATAGGTGCATCTTTACCCTAATTAAAATCACTCTCATGTCTTTAAGCCCAACCAAGTGTGAGGCTCACATATTTGAGTATACTAAGAGCTTGTTTGTTATCACTTATCTGAATCGGACTTATATAATAAACCCGATTTACGTAAATCGAGATAAATCTCCTTCATATATTTATCTCGTAGACCGTGAAAGCACTTCGTAGACCGTAAAAGCTACCTCGTAGACCGTAAAAGTTACCTCGTAGACCGTAAATTACAATTCATAAGCACTTATGAAATTTCCATAAGCTATTCCAAACAGCCTCTAAAACCTAATTAGAGTAACTTCAATAAAATTGTTTACTATGAATCCGATTTAAAAGCTTGTGCTTAGGGTGTGTTTGGAAACAGCTTCTGAGAATAGCTTATGAAGAAAAAATGAAAAAAAGTGATTTTTGAGAATAGATTATGGAGAATAGATTATGAGAAAAAAGTGATTTTGATAAAATGAGAGTGTTTGGATATTATGATCAGAATAGCTTTTTTTTCATGATCAAATTACTGAAAAGGACATTAACTTTTGTGATAATTACATATAAAGGATAATATTATATTTTATATATTATATAGTAGTAAATTTCATAATAAATACAAAAAATGGCATAAAATTATCTAAAAAATTTATAATATGTATGTATGTATTATAATAAATTGTAAAAAATAATTTATAATAATTAGATATAAAATATTAGATTATATTTTAGGTATTATTTAATATAAAATTGAACAATAAATACCAAAAACTCTTTAAATTTGTCCGAAAAAATTATAAATTGTGAAAAAAAAATTAATTGTACATACATATATAGAAATATATATATATATATATATATATATATATATATATGTTAATAAATTGTACATTGAAAATTCATAATTCAATAGTTAACATCGAAAAATAATATAAGGAGCTGCTCTTTCAATGCAGTTAATACAATCTGTTTTTGCATTTCTCCTTTAAATTGTATTTCTTTTACTAACAAGTGATATATTAGTCATAACAACATGTCTAAAAACCTCAAATTTATCATGAAACAAATACATTAACATTTAATAGTTTGTCAATAATTCAAAACATCAAAATAGATTATGAGAAGAATAGATTATGATAAAAAAGCTGCTAGTCATTTTCTTAAAACTACACCGTTTTGGTGTTGTTTTAAGGAGCTGAACTTGTTTTTTTGTCTAAAAAAAATATTATCTAATATTTTGAAATATTTTCTTGGACGTAATCAAAAAATATTTTTTAAGTAACATGCAGTATTCTAAAATAATTTTTAGTGCTTTTAACTCTTTAAGATATTTTTTCAGTTGTACTCAATATGTTTGCAGACTGGTTGCAATTTTACCCTTAATTTATTTTTTCAGCTTCAAAAATTACTTTAAAATATTAGGTGCTCCTGAAAAAATATTTTAGAGTGGATGACAGTAGGTACAACTAAAAAAATACTTTAAAGTAATTTTTAGAGCTAAAAAAATAAATTAAGGGTAAAATTGCAATCAGTCTGCAAACACACTGGGTATAACTGAAAAAATATTTTAAAGGATTAAAAGCACTAAAAATTATTTTAGAATATTATATGCTACTTAAAAAATATTTTTAGACATTTTTTAAAACCAAAAAAGCATGGTTTTGGATAAAAAGCAATAAAAAGAAGCTTTTCCCAAAACCATGGTTTTGGACATCAAAACCATGGTTTCCTAAAAAGGTGAGTGTTTGGCTAATTTTTCTCAAAACCATGGTTTTGATGCCAAACCATAGTTTTAAGGATTTGCCAAACACACACTAAGTGATGGAAGTCCCTCCGACCTATTGATTAAAATATCTTTTTTGGTAGAATATGGATTAGAATATTTTGTTATAGCGAGAGATGGACTTGCTTTGCACACATGCCTCGTGCAATATAAATATATATATGTATTTCTTGTATCAAGCAATAAATATATATATTTAATTCAGAAATTTCAAGATCGGTAGTTTTCGTCTTTTTCTCCATAGCCTCGTGTTAATCGTGCCAAACTCCAAACGCTATGCTTCATTTTTCAACTCTTCCTGTATTTGTTTTTATTTCAACATACTTGCCAAACAGTGGCACAACGTATTTTCTTTTTTCCAGAAAGAAGTTAAATTCAGTGTCTTAATCTTTAATTAAAGTGAGATTACACAAAGAATTAAATTAGTGCAAGTGGTCTTTTAGTACAGTATAACTCAGTGTTTGCATGCTTTAAATTAAGCTTGAAATAATTTACATATTAATTGACTTGTTTGTCAGCCAAAAGTCTTCATGATAGTAGCTGTAATCTTACTTAATTAGGCAACGAATGTTATAATATTAATTGATTTTTTTTATCATTAAGTTCTTTGATATGATCTAAAAGTCCAATTGAGCTTTAATTTAATCAAGTCCCGCCAAAATTCAACCCGTGGTTATGTTTTCTTATGACAAAATTTAAACTTAATTTAACGTAATAAAAACTATATATTTTACATATCACTTGACATAGACATTGATTACATTTAATATGTCAACATAAATTAATTCAGATGTCAGGGATTTTTTTTTTTTTTTGCCTGAAACGATGAAGAAACATTTTTTCATCAATATGACTTATGTATCATGACTCATAATGAATATGTTCTGATTCATTAAACCATAAAATTTATATCGATTTCAATCATATTCTTATTATGCTTAGTTTGCCTTCTTATCAATTACAACCAATAGCAATTCAAAACACATTTAGGGTGTGTTTGGTATGAGGGGAGGGGAGGGGAGGGAAATGAGGGGATTTTGCTCCCCTCTCTTTATTTGGATAACTAAAAATTTTAGAAGGGGAGGGAGAATTTTATAAAATTCTCCCTAACCCTCTCCTCCAAAATTGGGGGGATTTAGAGGGAAATGTTAAGTTTGAGCTTAAATTGACTAATATGTCCATACCATTTTAAAATATTCTCACAATACCCTTCTCATTATTTAATTACAAAATTATAATTTTATATAGCAAATGTCATTTATAATTATATTTATTTAATTTTTATAATTATAAAATTATAATTTTATGTATTAAATTCCTTATATAATTATATTTTATTAAATATGTTAGAAAGTTATTAATTACAAATTAAATGAAATAAGAGCAAAATTGTCCATATAAAAATATTTCTCCTCCCCTCCCCTCCTATACTAAACATAATACTATGAAAATTACTCCCCTCCCCTCTCTTTTTGTCAATCCAAACAAGGTAAAAGAAAATCTCTCTCAAACCCTCCCCTCCCCTTCATTTAAATCCCTCTCCTCCTCTCCATCGAGCCAAACATAGCCTTAATTTTATTTTGGGATAATATAATATTTTGTCTCTTAAATTTATCCTTATTTTGATTCTGATCTTTTAAATTTTATTTTATTTAAAATATTAGTCCTTATAATTCAATAAAGACTTAGATCATTTTAACCCACAGGGATTAAAATCAATTGTTTGAAATTTAAAGAATCAAAACTAGAATAAGAATTAACTTAAGGGACGAAAGATGATATTAGACCTTTCATTTTACATGAACATTAATATCTAATCTTTTATCTTATCCTCTGTTTTGTAAATCAGTTAAACTCTCTCGCATCAAATGGAAAGCTTAGTTATTTCCTGCGTGATTTAAGGACCATGCTTTTTGTGTTTGTATCTCATATTTTTGTTTTTCTATTTTATATAGAAAAAATAGTTTGCTTAATTTTTTTGGGTAGGAATATTGATTTAATATGAGACTTTAAAATGGGAGGTCAGGGATCTCTTCCCTCCCCTTCCCATATTCTTCCCCTTCTTTCCTTTTTCTAACTGTTTATATTTTAATTTTGTAAATCATTTATAAAATATTTTTTAAATTTTTTAGTGTGTTTTAAAACTGTTGAGATCAAATTGTATTGGTTTTACTTGATTATTTATTTAGTTATAATTTAATAGTTAATAATTTGAGAAGAGGAACACCCCTAAATAGAACTAGTGGTAAATATATTAGGCGTCAATTTTGAAATTTTGACATTATAAAATCATTATTTTCATTAATTGACAGAAAGAATGTAATGAAAAATAATTCCTTGGTTAGGTAAATAATTCGGTATTTGTGGTTTTGAAATTCAGCTCAATGTGTGCTTTGATTGAAAAATAAATTTATCAAAGCTATTATAGATCAGAGCTTGTTACTGTTTAGTTTCAACAAAACATGGATCGAGTTGTACTGGTACACATGTTGTATCCATACATTTTTAAAAAAAAATGTATGTAGCATAATATTTTGTTAATATCTGAACTTTCATTTGATTAAATTTTAAAATTTTGAGAAAAAAAATTATTAAAAATGTTGTTCACACATAAGCAAGTTTTTCATTTCAAGACCCACGATACCATGTCGACGATAAAGTTTAATCTCTCTTAAACTATTTGATTGAGTTGGGGCTGTTTGTGATAGCTTTTTTGAATCGGGTTTATCATATAAACTTGATTTACGTAAATCGAGATAAATCTCCTCCATATATTTATCTCGTAGACCGTAAAAGCACCTCGTAGACCGTAAAAGCACCTCGTAGACCGTAAAAGTTATCTCGTATACTGTAAATTACAATTCATAAGCACTTATAAAATTTTCATAAGCTATTCCAAACAGCCTCTAAGTGATAAAGTGTTTTGGACCAATGAATTATACAGTATTAAAAATTAAAACTGAAACTTGGAGGATTAAGTTGGACTGAATTACATTTTAGAGATAGAGTTATAGCTGGTGAGTCAAAATTATAACGACTAAAAATTAAATCACTATTTTTTTTCTTCAAAATTTTCTTGGTTGTCATCTTTTAAAATTGTAGAAACTTAAAGAGCACAAATTATTGTGTAACTTGCTTTCAAGAAAGGTGTTATACACGTTAGTATGATTGGCAATAGCTTTGCTTTTTTTCGTTTTTGATTTATGTCAATTCTACATTTAGTGATTTTAACTGAGATGATGAAATAAGAAACCAATTAATTAGTGACTAAGAAATCCACAAATCACATACCCTTTCATGGAACACGTTTCGACCATTTTTGGATTTTAGCAAGATCATAAATTGACACACACTCACACACATATAATCTTTTTATATAGAGTAACCCTTCTATATGAGAATATGTCCATTAAAATATTTGCTCCATTTTAGTTTTTACATAATATTTATTACCTTTTTTTTTAACTTTACCCTCTTACTATATTTGTTATATTTATTATTTCTCTCACTTATCTTTTTTATAAATAAGGGTTTAATTGAAAAAAAAAGTTACATATTTATTTCTCTTAAATAATTTTAAATATAACAAAAATAAGTTATTTAAAAATTAAATTAATGGAAGGAGAAAATATAATTTTTTCTTTAATTTATTATTGTGTTAACTCTATTTTTATGGGTTATAATACGTATTAAATATAGATAAATTTAAAATGTTGTTAAATTTTAAAACATCACTAATAAAATTTAAATTTTTTTTAATATATATATAATATATTAAAAATGATTTATAAATAAAAACATATTATTATTTTCAACATGTACAACTTTTTTTTAAGCTGTATATAACACATATTCAACTATAAATTAAAGTGAAAACATTCGTCCATGATCAAGGAAATGTTGTACGGAACGAGCTAAAGTGTCGATCAGGTCCACGTAGCCAAGACGAAAAAGCATAAGGGAGTCCGATGTATATATAGAGGTAGTAATATGGTCAAACCTACTGGGTTTGGGTTAACCCGCTGTAGGTTGGGACTATATGAGTGGGTCTAAAAGAACCGTATTAATATGAGTTGACATTTAGCCAACCCAACCCATAACCATTGGGTTGGTGGGTTGGCTCGCCCAACCCATATTTTTTTTTTATTTTTTTAACACAATATACTAAAAATTATTTTTTTCTACAAACATAAACCATAAAGAAATTAAAAATTTATTAAAAATTAAACATTAATCACAAGTCCACACATAACAAAAAAACATAAATCCAAAAGCTATTAATATTTTAGTATACTAAATTAAAAAAAAAACATAAATCCAAGGGAGGAGGAGTATACTAAATTATGACTACCACGTCTTAATTCTCAAAGACTCAAATTAGGCAACTGGGCAGCAAGTCACAACCCCAAAAAGCATCAATGGAATGGACAATAATAAATGACCCAAAAGGCTACGCAAATTGGATTGAGTCTTGTTTGCCTTTGGCCCTTTACTCAATCTCTCTTGTCCAATAAACACTAGACAACATTAAAAAAAAATATGGGCCAACCCACCAACCCGGTGGTCCAACCCGTCATGGGTTGGGACCATATGGGTTTGGGCCCATAAAAACCGCTCCCAAATGGTCCCAATTTTTCAAAACCCAAACCGCCCATATTTACGTGTTGGGCGGGCTCGGCCCGTGGTCCCAACTCATATTACCACCTCTATGTATATATAAGAGTAGAAAAAAAAACTTAAATTTTGAGAAAAAAATGTTTATATATATATATATATATATACTACTAATTTTTTTTATTTAATCATTTATTATACATTCTTTTACATATTTTATACTCATTCTCTTTTATATTTTTATTTATATCTCTTCTATGCTCTTTTTTATAAATAATGCATATTTAGAAAAGAAATAATATTTTTAACGTATTTATTGTTTTTAACTAATATTAACTACGAATTTATGTTATGTAATAAAAAAAAATTATCTATAAAAAGATAAGATAAACAATAATATATTAATGGCTCATTTGGACACACTTCCTCAATAGGGGATAACAGATGTTAGGTACTTGGATTTATTAGAGGTAGTAGGTTAGCTATACCTATTGTCCAAAAAATAAAAAAAGGTTAGCTATACCAGCAATTCCACTTCCTCGGTGCATGCTCTAATTCTTCCCTCCACGAGGAAGAGGAATGTTAGATTTATAATGTGATTTATGATATATAAAATAAGAATGTGAGAAGAGTTTTATCTAAATTTATATAAATATGTTTCCCAAACACTAACTCAAACAATCTTTAGTTAATTTTTTTTTATATATCCAAACAACCATGGACGCTGGAAGAGACCTAACCAAAAAAAGAGCTTCATTTGGTTTGGCTATTAACCAAAAAAATCCTGCCTAAAGGAGGGAATTGAGTAGAGAGTGGCCGCATTTGCAATTTCTCCATAGGTGTTTTGGACAACAAATTTTTTAATTAGAGAATTTTTTAAATTTCATTTTAAGAAAATTCTGATCTTCAAGGAGAAGAGTTCAATGAGAGGATTAATAGAGGAGAGAAGAGGAGGATGTCCTTTTTGTAAATCGTGTTGGTAGGCATTTAAGATGATATATGTGCTTGTTTGTTTGAGCTTATTTGAATCGGGCTTATTATATAAGCCCGATTCACGTAAATCAAGATAAATCTCCTCCACATATTTATCTCGTAGACCGTGAAAGCACTTCGTAGATCGTAAAAGCACCTCGTAGACCGTAAAAACTACCTCGTAGACCGTAAAAGTTACTTCGTATTCCGTGAATTACAATTCATAAGCACGATTGAAATTTTCAATCGCTGTTCCAAACAAGCACTATATGAGCTCGTTTCGAGCTTTTATGAATCGGGCTTATTATATAAGTCCGATTTATATAAATCGAAATAAATCTCTTTCACATATTTATCTTGTAGATTGTAAAAACTATCTCGTAAATCGTAAAATTTATTTCGTATTCCGTGAATCACAATTTATAAGCACTTATGGAACTTTTATAAGCTAATCCAAACAAACTCATATCTTTAGGGGTAGCTGACTAGTCGTTTTTACCTCACGTGACGTGGACGGTCCATATTACATGATCCTTAATAAAAGCCCAAGGTGTACGGTTTTCTCTTGTGGCGGATGAGGATGAGTCTCTCCCCCACAGTATAAATGCTGTAGGGCAGCCCATTAATTGGAGGGTCCATTGGCGTCAGTATGTTTGAGGATTCTGGGGAACATGGAAGGTGGAAACCATAACTTCAGTTTAGAAAAAAAAAAAAAAACAACAAACAAAACACATACTCCATTGATCCCTCAATCCACAGTATCGCACTTTTTGGAAAGTATATATAAGGTTCGGAATATAAGTCATATTTAATTTAATTATACCCTTTTTTATTTTATTCTTATAATTAATACTTATTTTCTAACTTTACCTATTTATCATATCTCCCTTCTTTCTAAAATAATATTCTCAATGTAGTTTAAGTACATTTCTCAAGAAAGGTAAAACTGAAAAAAAAAATTTACATTTTATAATATATTAAAGAGAAATTTCCATTTAAATACCAAATGAACTTCCTTAACCCACAAAAGTATATTATAAGGTGGAAATGATATATAAGGGTTTTGGGGGGAATCTAGGATTAGTAAGTTTAGGAGTAAAGATCAAAATGCCCTTCACATCTCAACCTTCTATAGATGTTTCTCCATCGTTCTCGTTCACATCTCAGCCTTCTCTGGATAGATAAGAGTTCTCGTTCTCGAAATCTCAGCGTCCCATCTCGCCGTCGCCCACTCACCGTAGGCCGCTCGCGTTCCCATCTCGCATTACCGTCATCGGCGGATCAACCCATCGCTGTGAGGTATTCTTTCAGCTTCCCACTTGATGTCTTAGGCATTTTTTGATTAAATTTATTTGTTGGGTTTGCATATTAAAAGGACTTGTAGTCATGATTTTGGAGAAATCCATGAGGGAGCCTGAGGAAGAAGAATGTGAACAGTAATGAGATTGACGAAATTCGTAATGCGATTGACAAGTTTAGTAATGATTTTGACAAAATCCATAAAGGTTTTGACAAAAGAGTTTGCTGATGAAAACATGTAAGTCAGGATTCACCAATATTTATGGCATTTCACCAAAATTCGTAATGGGATTGACAAATTTAGTAATGGTTTTGACAAGAATTGTAATGGTTTTGACAAAAGAGTTTGATGATGAAAACATGCAAGTTAAGATTTACCAATATTTGTGGCATTTCATCAAAATTTATAATGGGATTGACAAATTTATTAATGGTTTTGACAAGAATTGTAATGGTTTTGACAAAAGAGTTTACTGATGAAAATATGCAAGTCAGGATTCACCAACATTTGTGGCATTTTACTAAAATTTGTGATGCGATTGACAAGTTTAGTAATGGCTTTGACAAGAATTGTAATGGTTTTGACAAAAGCGTTTGCTGATGAAAACATGCAAGTCAGGATTCACCAATATTTATGTCATCTCATTACTCATTTTTTCAATCTCATTACTCAATTGGTGTCAATCTTTTTACTCAATATGTGAAGGGATCTAAGACATTGTATATAAACAAAAAGATGAGTTGCAAAATATTTACCACCAAGTCATCAGAAAACACTCTTATGAAAACCATTACGAATCTTGTCAAACTTATTATTGCTCTTGTCAATCCCATTACGAATTTTTATCAAAGGCCACAAATGTTGGTGAATCATGTCTAACGTTTTTGTCAATCTCATTATTCATTTTGATGAAATGCCAGAAATGTTGGTGAATCCTGACTTGCATTTTTTCATCAGCAAACTCTTTTGTCAAAACCATTACTAAATTTGCCAATCCCATTACGAATTTTGGTGAAATGCCATAAATATTGGTGAATCCTGACTTACATGTTTTCAACAGTAAACTCTTTTGTCAAAACCTTTACGGATTTTGTCAAAACCATTACTAAACTTGTCAATCGCATTACGAATTTCATTAATCTCATTACTGTTCACATTCTTCTTCCTCAGGCTCCCTCCTGGATTTCTCCAAAATCATGACTACAAGTCCTTTTAATATGTAAATCCAGCACATAAGGTTGATCAGAAAATGCCTAAGACATCAAGTGGGAAGCTGAAAGATTACCTTACAAATATGGGCTGATCCGCCGATGACGGCGATGTGAGATGGGATCGCGAGCAGCCGACGGCAAGTGGGTTACGGCAAGATGGGACGCTGGGAGTTCGAGAACGATAACGAGAACTCTCATCTGTCCAGAGAAGGCTGAGATATGAACGAAAACGATGAAGAGCAAGGTCTAGAGAAGGCTGAGATGTGAAAGGAATTTTAGTCTTTATCTCTAAACTTACTAATCTCAGATTCCCACCCAAAACCTTTATTTGTCATTTCCAACTTATAATAGACTTTTGTGGGTTAAGGAAGTTCATTTGGTATTTTAATGGAATTTTCCCTATATTAAATGACTTAACCATCATTTTTTGTTTCCAGTAATATAATTGAAGTGCCTTATATTATGGACCGGAGGGAGTATAAGAGTTGAGGTTACAAAAATTTATTTACTTTTTTTTTTTACTTTTTTACCTTACATATTCTCTCTAATAAAAAAATTTATAATTATAGTTATCTATTTTTTTTCTAAGCATATGTTTCCTCCTATATAAGGTATTATCGGACACTAAATGTAAGCACTTCTCTCAGTAGAGATTCGAACTTTAGTTTGCCACATTACGAGGGACTAGCCTATTTTGTTAGACCTATCCCATTAGTATCTCTTTTTAAAATTGAAGTCATAAAAATGTTCCTTACGCACTTTTATTTATTATTTAATTATTTAATTTTCAAAATTTCACATTTTCATAAATCATAATGATCTTGTCCCTTGTGAACACGAGTGATAAGTATCTTTTTAAATAAAAAATTTAGACTCATTCTCAAGTTTGACCATAATAGAAAGGTGCTTATTTGGTTAAGTGGTGAGAACTTAGATATGTTAGATTGAAATTAAAAAAGTGACTATAAATCTCAATTGTCCTATTTGAGTAATATTTTAAGAATTCTGATCAAACTCGATGAATTGTGATTTCACCCTCCAATCATACGTTGATCATAAATGACAAGGGAGTTGCTTATGCGATTGAAAAATTCCGAATGAAACTTCTCCAACAACAATTCTCCAATTTACCCTCTAATCTTTTCTTCAAGATTCTCTCCAAACATTCTCTACATATATCTTGCCTAATATTTCTCAACTAAAGGAATTCAAATAATATTATTTTAAATGCTGTTAACATTAAATTTTAAATTATTTTAAATAATAAAAATAATAATTAAATATTCATGTCAGTTATTAAATGATATTTAATAATAATTATGAAATATTCAATTATATTTATTATTAAATATAATCATGAAAATATAAATAGCTTTATTGAAGAAATAAATTTAGATTGCATAATGTGGTACAATCCTAGTAAAATAATTAGCTATCATATTTATCAATTTATTTTTCTATTTAAAAATTAAATCACATGATAATGATAGGTCCCATAATATGCTTTCTGAAATATACTTCAATATGTATAATTTTTCTTTCCGTTTCATTTATTTCCTTTGTTGAATATAACTTTACAAACTTCATACTCTTTTTGTTAATTATACATTCACAAGTGCTTTTAATAAATGCAATCCAAATATAATCACAATAGTTAAAGTCACTTGTAAAAAAAATATCTAAACATAAATCATGATTGACCACAATTTACCAACAGTATTTTTAACTAATGTCACTTATGCAAATCATGATTACGACTGTCCACCGCTAATCCAAACGTGCATTAGTTCAAAGTTGAGTTTGAAAATTTGAATAATTTTTTATTTAAATTTAATTTTTTTCATTTTCATAATATGTACATAAATTCCAAATTACAAAAAAAAATGTTTAAAGGATTAAATTAAGTTCTAAATTGAAAAATACAAATATAGTGTTGGGCTATTTGCTTGTCTGGTTTTATGTTCTTGTTCAGTTTCTTTTGGGCCTCTCAATGTATGCAGTGGGCTATGTTTATAAAGAGGTCTTTTTATCTTATACCATTCTTATCCTTAACTAGCATTGAAGAATGTTATTAGGGAAAAAACTTAATTTTCGTATAAAGAAATCCACCAAACTAACATGAGTTGAGGCTATTTCTTCACTGCATTCTCTCCGGTGGCAAATGGCCGAATAGTCATTAATGGCTTATAGTTTTTCACGTAAATGGATATACAATTCTTCTTATAAACTTACTTTATATACCGTATCGTTATGAAGTAATCATATTCCTTTTCCCATCACACCAATATTTGACATCTATTGAGAAGCATTTTTCCAAGATGAAGCCGTTTTAGCTATGTAAATAGTGATCTGTGTGAGTAAAGGTGAGAGGGAGTTGTGTATTCAGAAGCAGCTTGGTGGAACCCTATACTTGTATAGATATAAGATTTACTTATCTAATTTGAATAAATTACTTAATTACTACATTTATGAAATGTTTCTCTAAAATATTTTTGTATAACATTAAATTATATATCAGTTTATGTAAGTTAGGCTGCTTATTTTGAAGAAAAATGATAAATATATTAGATAAAATGAAAATAAAGGTCTTACATTTAATATCAAAATTCACTTCCAAACTGCGTCCTATATTTAAGATCATGAATATATATCGTTTTACTTGTTTTAATAAATTTGACCTAATATCAAAAATAAATTGAAAAATACATACACACCTCTTAAAGCACAAAATATAAATTATCTTAAATTTTAAATCTCAAATCCAAAATTAGATATTTTTTAATTCAAGCCATCATCTTCATCTTCCACATTGAATGATAAAATTGAGCTGTTGGAGATAAGCATAGAATACAGAGACGAAATTTTATGCTTTCGTAAATTATTCAACTCCATCATGTTTATCACGAGCTTGAGAGAATAATTCAACTTAAATGATTTAAATTAGAAATGAAGAAAAAATTCTTAGCAATTTCCCAAGACTACGGAAGGAAGATATGATTCAAATAAAAAATTTGTTAAATGTGAAAACAAATTATTCAAGTGGAAAATAAGAAAATTATTTATAAATAAAATATAAAAACTCTGATGATAACAAAAAGTTCTATAGTTTTTTTTACAAGTACATGCATCCTCCTATTGTAGTAAATAATAATAATAAAATTGGACCTGCATACCAAGGGTTGAACAGAATGAGATGATCCTTCCCCACGTGATGAACCAATACTTAAATCTTTATTAATAGAGGTGTTTAAAGGTAGTGTTTGACATTGTTTCCAACAACATAAAAAAAATGAAAAATAGAAAAAGAAAAGCATAAAAAACTAAAGCCCAAAGTGAGGGTCTTGTGGGGTTTGGAAGAGTATGTGTTCTTTGATTTTGTTGGAGAGGAGGGAAAGTAATGGTTAATGACATCTTGTCTAATTCAAAAGAGGAGGGAGGGTGGGTAATGCTAGTTAATTTATATCCTTAAATGATTGTTAATATGTGCATAAAAAATGTATTATCATTCAAATTTTAAATTGGATAATTTATGAGAATAAAGTCTCCTCCCAACATAATGTTAATACGAAAATGCACCCAACCACTTTAGAAAAACTATAGGTCATGTTTGGATGAGCTTACACTTATTTTATGGGTGTTTGGAATAGTGATTGGAACATCTAAAAGTACTTTTCAATCGTGATTTATGGTATACGAGGTAGATTTTATGGTGTACGAGGTAAGTATGTAAGAGAAGTTTTGCCTCAACTTGCGTGAATCATATTTATAAAATAAACAAAAGCTATTCCAAACAAGGCATTTATAAGTGTGATTCACGTAAGTCGAGATAAAACTCTTCTTACATACTTACTTCATATAACGTAAATCACGATTAAAAAACACTTTTGGAGGTTCTAATCGCTATTTTAAACACTCACTATCTCTAGTTAGACCCCACAATACAAGAATATGATCTAATCATATAGGCATCTGAAAAAAAACTTATTGTTACTATGCATAATGCATTACTTCTATTTCTTTTTATAAACAATTTTTTTATTGTGTAAAATGAACTGACGGTTACAATTAGTTAAAAATAATAAATATATAAAAAATGTTATATTTTTTGTTATATATGCTCCTATTTATGAAAATGGCATATGAGAGATAATGAGTATAAAATATGTGAGAGAAATCGATAATGAATGATTAAATGAAAAATAATTAGTGGTGAGTGGGGGATAATTACTATAAAGATATGCATTTAGTAGGGGTAGAAAAGGAAAAAAATAGTTTAAATTTTGAGACATTAAGAAAAAATTGCTTATATTGAGGATTAACCTAAAAAATGAGAAATTGCTTGTAAAAAAGACGGAAGGAGTAAATAAAACCTAAAATGGTGATATATAATTATAAGGGAAAATTAAAAAAAATACAATTTAAACTTCAAAATCCTAAATAGGTGATTTAACAATAAAATGTTTTGTTAATTGCATTACCATTCTTGTTAATCTCATTAACAACTTTGTCAATGGGATTTTGAAGTTTAAAAGGTATTTTTTTTAGAATTTTCCCTAATTATAATGTACTCTATATACAGAATAATAATTAAACTTATAGTAATAATATCATACTAAATTGCCAATGGAGTATATTATAATCATATATTTTTTTCCAGAATATTATAATCATATCATAGAATTGGATATATATATATATATATATATATATATCATCAAGTAAAATTAAATTTTCATGTGAACATGTTTAAATTATATTATAATTATAATATTTTTTTTTTGAAAATATAGTAAAGTTTTATACACTGAAAATTATGTATTAAATTTTAGGATTAAAGAGAAATTTTATTCCGGAAGTTTTTACTGAGGGAAATTTTGATCCGAAAATGTAAAAAATGGAACAATTTTGTCCTAGCTATCATCACAGTTGATTTTGACCGTTAATTGATCAAATATGTTGAGCTGACAGTACATTTATCTTCCACATTTTTTTTTATTAAGGTATAAATTTGTGTTGGAAGTTCCATATATCATTTACTTTATCTTTTTTCAAAGTTGGATTTAAAACTTTTATGACAAATTTACACTTAATAAAAATAACATGGATAATATATGGATTGCTAACTCAACATATTTAATCAACTAATAATTAAAATTAACTGAGATAACAACCCGGACAAACTTATTTCATTTTTTAAAGTTTTAAATAAAATTACCCTTTAATAAAAACTTTCGGAACAAAATTACGGTCAACCCTAAATTTTATTTTGCAATAAACTTTTGTTTTAGAAAAAAAAGAAGATAATTTAGCCCAGACTCTTGTCCCACCCTGCAAGCGGCGTCCTGTATGTGTGGCGACCTCGTCTAGCCGCCGTCTCGCTGTTGCCCCTTTTTCGTTTATGTGAGTTTCCCTCCGTCGTTCCTTCTCATATCCTCTGCCGGAGATTCTGTGATTTGTGTCAAATTGAAAAATCAAGCTGTGCTTCCTGTGCGTTTCCTCTGACTTGACAGTATACTTAGTTGAAGGAACGATCCTTTATCACCGCCGAAAGGAAAATTTGACGACAGAGAACTAGGGATTTAGGTTGAGATTGCAGGGAACTGCCATGGGAGGAGGAAGAAAGAACTTACTGCGGGCAAAACAGGAATTGGACGTGGCCCTTCAAGACGGCCAAAGTATCATGAAGGTCGTCTCTCTTCGGGGTTCTAATCTCATTGAGGTATCAACTTCACCCCCTTTCATAATTATCAGGTCTTCTAGGGCTTCCTTTTCTGCTCTCATTTTTATATCTTTGATTGCTTCTAGCAACATTGTATATTTGATTATCATTTATTAATTAATCTGATTTCTTCCTTTTTCAATAACCATGAGAATGAGGGAAAGAGAGTGGGGAAGGTGTTTGTTTAATCTTCCTGGGCCTCTTTACCAGAGGAAATTGATGCTGCTGTTTTCATTTTATTTTCCCCCTTGTGATCCCTGATTGTTGTTATGGTGCATACTCATATCTCAATGTTCTAACTTAGATTTTTTTTTATTTTTTATTTTGTCTTACCTGCACTAAATTGATAAAAACCTTTGCTTCTTGCTTGTATGTTCATTTATACATTTTGGACCTGAAAGATATACGCCGTGAGTAATTGGTTCATGAAAGGTTCTTACTTGCTAGTTAATAACTTCTGCAGTGTGTATATTTGCCTTGTTTTAGCTCTAGTTCTGACTGATGATAAAACTTATGAGTAGTGAGTTAAAAATTTTCAAGGAACGAAACGAGTACTTTTTAGACTCATTGATCGAATAGTTAAGGCATGCTTATGTTTTATCAGTTATAAAACGTTGGTTCTTAGCTTGAGTAACTGAGAAAAACTATGGAGATTGTTTCCATCAAAGTCTAGCGCTTGTTGAGACTTGAGAATATGTGATTAAAGCCACATATGGAGATTCAAATGGGAGAACATTGTCTGCGTGAAAATTGACAAATTTGTCATAAACTCATAATTATCTGAAAACTGGAAATAGAAATACGAAGCAAATAAAAATGAACCTGCACAATACGATGATTATTTATAAAGTTAGAATAAAGATGAATTTCAAGATACCATCTATCTGTTCATATACATGCATGCACAGTCCGGATGCTTAACTGTCTTTATCAGTGAACCTGTTTCAAATACACACAATAATTCATGTTTCTGATTCCATATTTATCTGTATGTTTCAATAGATAATGGATGCACGTGGTGAGAATTTACTGGCTCTATTTCCAGCTAAATTCCAGAAGAGCATGTGGATAAAACGAGGTTTGTTCTGTGTATGAAGTAATTCAATAGTTTCTGGTTACCTATAAGAAAATGCTCTGCTAGCTGCATTATGTCTTGGTGTCGGACTCTTTGGCGATCCAGTTACTTTGCATCATTGATGTTATTTTCTAGGTATCTTGAATTTATTCCCTTCTAATGCTCAAACGGACCTTGAGAGCAATTACAGTCTGCATATTTCTCTCATGAGTCAGTCCTCTTATCACCAATAGCTATTCTTTATCTCATGTTCTGCCTCTTTCATTTGATTATTATTGAAGAAATTACTATATTGGTCCTTGAAAGGTACCCATGTCATCAATGTCGTTCTTGAAAGTTCACTGCCAACAATGTAGTTATACTATTTTGATGAATACATCATTGTAGATGTGACCCTGAGTTGGGACTAAGGCCCGGTTTGGTTGGCAGAAAAAGGGAAAAGAAAGGAAAGGAGGGATAAGGAAAAGGAAACTATGATGGGTGAATATGATGGGCTGTAGGGTCATTTTTGGTATCTCTCCCACCCCGGAAAATCTCTCCTGCCAATAATGAAATGAAACACCTCTACTTCAATTGCTGGAAAAGGGTCTCCTGTGGCGAAACTGTTTCTTTCCGTTGCTGCCAACCAAATGTGCTAAGGCCTAGAAACAAGTCTCCTTTCATTCAGTTTCCCCGGCTTCTCATCCTACCAAATGGGGCCTAAATTGATGGCAGCAGTAAACTTTCATGAAATAAATTATGGTGGTGTCTTTTAAGGACCAATATGGTAGTTTTTTACTTTATTCATTTAGTGGTGTAATGATTTGTGGTACTTTATTAGTCTATACTGATTGAAAGTTGAAACATAGATTGGTGAGCTATTTCCATGATTTTTCCTGGGAATTCAATATGGAACCATCTGATCATCTGCATTTAGACAACAATTCATCAACTGATGAAACTGATTTTCAGATGAGGAAATCACAAAATTAAACTGGAAATTGCTTGGCTTTTGAAAGCTTTTTTCTTGCTTGAATTCTGCATTGAATTCTGCCTTTATTTTATAATTCAACTAACTCAAGGTTCTTTCTCAACGTGCAGGGAATTATGTTGTCGTTGATGAAAGTGGGAAGGAAAAAGCTCTTGAATCAGGTAGCAAGGTTGCATGTATTGTTACCCAAGTTCTATACCATGAACAAGTTCGGGTGCTTCAGAAATCTCCACAATGGTATGCTTTTGTTCATACTTCTGATCTTCCCATCTAGCAAGAATGATAGTGCACGAATATGTCACTACTTTCGTCTATCGTTTTTTTTTTCCTCGGTATAAAAGGATTCTCAGTTTGACCTTCAGGCACAGGCTGTATCTGCCCTATTTTCCTTTGTAGAAAAGTCCTATTTTAACGTTTGTCATTAAAATTATTGTCCTCCTATAAATCATGTCCTCACTCTTATGATCATCGTTTCCTCTAGGCCTGCAACTTTTAAATCTGGGGCTACAGTTGAATCAAATGAAAAAGTGAATGGAAACACCTCCCAACCAGAGATTGAGAGAGACTCTAGTGATGATGATGATGGACTACCCCCATTGGAAGCCAATACAAACAGGTTGAGACCTTTTGAATTGCAAATGGAGGAAGATTCTGAGTCCAATTCTGATACAGATGATTGAATCATTTAGCTTGATTTTGACATCATCTTCAATTGATGAGAATGGATGAAAATTGATAAAATGAAAAAAAAATTCTCGAAAATATTAGTGTTAGGATTTTATTTTCGTTTCAATTCATTTTACTCATTCAAAACACAACATTAATGTCTGACTTGGAATGATTGGTATGTGAAACATGAATGATCTTTGTCCAGTGGGCTTGCTGGTTCTGCAGAATACCCTCAAGTTCGTAAGATTATGTATGGCAAACGTTAAGATTGTGAGATTCAGTTTGCGTTAAAATGTCAAAAGTTTTGTATTACACTAAGCAATATAAATTTATTATATTTTATAATATTTTAAAAAATTAATTATTAATTATAACTTTTAATGTCCTTGGCAATAAATATTGGCGTTATTCCCCCTAAATTTAAAGCGATTTCACATTGATATTAGATTAATTTTTTTTGTCTATTATTAATTATTAATAAATTGATATTATCAATCTTTTTTTTTCAATTTTATTCATAATCTAGTTATTTACTATTTTTCCCAATTTAAGTAATTTTAAATAATTAAGTGTGGCGATATTTCCCTTGAAGAAATAAAAAAAGAAAGTAGGGAAAATTGGGGATAAATCTCCATTTGGTAAATTAATTGAATAATGGGACCTAATAATGCAAGGGATTGAGATCTTTGAGTGTTATTAAGTGTGATAGGAAAAAGATCATATTGTCCTTATGAAAAATAATTGAACAAAATGTCTCATAAGGCTTCAATCTCATAAGGCTTCAATCTAATGGTCCTTGGAGTTCGGCCCGTCTAACCATCGCGATCTTAATAAGGGCAATGTGGTCTTTTTCCTATCACACTTAATGACACTCAAGGATTTCAATCCTTTACATTATTCCAGGTCTTGTTCCTTAATTAATTTTTTAAATGAGGAATTATCCGTAATTTTCCCAAAAAAGTATGGCTATATTTAAATAATTTTTTATAAAAATATTAAAATTAATAAACATAAATTATATTAAATTAATTAAAAAAAATTAAAATTATATTCAAAATAAAACTTAAGCATGTAGTCCTAAAAGTATACAAACTCAGTGGACTCAAAATGAAATCTCATGCAAATTGAAAATGTTAAAAGAATACTTCAGCAAATTATTTTTATTCAAACTAACATGTTATTGAATTTAGGAAGGGTTAGGGGTAATTTTACTTCGAAAGTTTTCAATTAATTTTGACTATTAATTAACCAAATATGTTGAGCTGACAATCAATATGTCATTGACGTTATTTTTGTTAAGGTGCAAATTTTCCCTGGAAGTCCATGTGTCATCTACTTCATTTTTTTTAAAAATTAAATTTAAAATTTTTGGATAAATTTGCATCTTAACAAAAATGAAATAAAAAACATGTGGACTATCAGCTTATTATATTAGATCAATTAATAGTCCAAATTAATTGCAATAATGGCTAGGGTAAAATGGCCTTTTGATGAAAACTTTCGAGGCAAAATTACCCCTTAACCCATTTAAGAAAAACATTAGCTAATATGGGTGGTACCTTAATATTAAAATGTTTTATGCCAGAGTATACATTTGAATCTTTAACTTTATATAAAGTTTGATGACCAAAAAAGCTTCATATAAAGTTTCATTTTAATTTCTTAATTTTTAAATTTTTTTAATCATTTAACCTAAATAGTCTTTGATATTTATGTTGATATTGAAATTTTAATGTTGATAAAACATCATTAAATGAAAACATATAAAGATTGATTTTCAAAATAATAATGACTTACAAAAAAAAATCATCTTTTGAGACTAATGGTATTAGAGTTAAAAGACTAAAAAAACATTTTATAAAACTAAACGACCAAGCTAAAACCTTGTATAAGGTTAAAGCAACTCATAAATATTTTTGCCAATATTTCATTCATTTATTCATGGCTTCATGCTTACATTAGCTAGACAACCGTCCCCTTCCTAATATGTTTTCTAAAATGTAGATTAGGTTAGAGTGTAGGGTTTTCTAAAAAAGTACAGGAAAAAGCCACCTTTTGGTTCTTATAGTTTGGGTCAATTTTAGTTGAGGCCCCTGTAATTTTATTTTGAAGGAATAAGTTCCTCAAGTTTTAAACTATTAAGCCATTGGTCCTTTTGTTTCTTAGCGATGCTAACATGGATTAATGGTGGCAATAATTGTAGTGGAAAAATGTAGCAGCAATATGATATAATAGGAACAATATGAAGGAACAAAAATTTGGACGATCTGAGTTGCGTCGGAGGACATTGTCCTTAAGAGTTATTCTATGAACATTAGCAGAGAGGAAGCGGCACTCCCTAGGATTAAACAAACCCTTCTTGATTTTATATCAAGGCAACAAAACTGGCGAAAGGTAATGTCAACAACAGCACAAAGAAAAGAAGACGAAGGAGAAGAGAGGCTTTTTTCGTTTGTACCGAGTACTCTATCTCTCGCCTATTTATAGTTGCGAATTAGAGAGCAAAGAGGCACATACACATCGGAAAGCACATCCCTTTGGAGACTGAGGAGACACACCGCATAGAACGAGTCTCTTGGCCAAGCATTTGACCGTTGGCAATTTTTGGTCCCGAAAAGTAACGTTTTTTGAAGCTCCTAAAATAGGGGTTTACTGGTAAGTCTCAAAATAAATAAAAATATTTTTAAAATGTCCAAAAATATATTCACAAAAAGTGCCGCTTCCACATTTAACTTGCGTCCAGGGGGAAAATCTCCAGATTTCAACTACGTTTGCCTTCCGATGGTTCGTTGTTGTGCACATAAGCCCACCACTCTTCTAGGCCTCTTTACAAGCCCAAGATAGTATAGTGATATATATAGGCTTGTGATTCTCAAGCAATGTGGGACTTGTTTCTTTAACACACCCACTCAAATATTCATATTTTACAACAATCCCTCACATGTGTTAAAGAAACCTGCTATATTACCCGCACTAATATAACCATTGTATCTAGTAGACTTTTGGACTATGAACTAGACTTAGATCGATAATACATGATACATAGAGATGCCAGTGGTCCTATGGACTATGAACTAACATCTCTTGGGCATATATTAGAGGCATTAAAGGTTAAACTATATCCTCTGTTTTTCACTATTTATGGCGGATTTGCGTGTTATGTCGGCCATACTCGTGCCTGGTGCATAATGAATGCTCTAGAGATTTTGCCACGATCTCATAAGAGCGGTCATACTCTACATTCATAGAAGTAATTTCATGTAAGTGTACTTGCACTATGCACACTATCTCGTTGAACTATGATATCATTAAGAACTTTGGTCAACCTACAATAATGTAGCCTAGCACATTCAAAGTGTCATAGGAAGGAAAGTAAAATATATTTGTGTTAGTCAGAACTGACAAACGACTTGTTCTTACCTATTGAACCTTTTTTATGGGATCACCAATCATAAAGATTGGGTTGCCATCGTTGTCAATTAGTAGTTGGCTTTTGTCCCATTCCTCTTAACATTTCAACAATCATTTTCCTCCCAAAGGGTTTTGTTAACGGATCTGCTAAATTCATTTCTGACTTTACATAATTGATTGAGATAACACCATCATTGAGCAGCTGCCTTATAATATTATGTCTCAATAGTATATGTCTACTTTTACCATTAAAAGTTTTATTCTTAGTCGTGGCTATCGCGGCTTAATTATCACAGTGTAGTGATACTCATGGTGTTGGTTTGTCACCCAAAGGGATATTCGCTAAGAATTTTTTCAACCACTCAATCTCAGCATGAGCCAATTCTATAGTAACAAACTTAGAGTCCATTGAGGATGATGTTATAATGTTTTACTTGGCTAATTTCCATGTGGCTGCACCACTACCAAGAATAAAGACATAGCCACTAGTGGATTTTGTCTCATATGAATCTGAGATCCAGTTAGCATCACTGTATCCTTATAATACAACGGGAAATCCACTATATTGTATACCATAATTCATGGTATCTCTCAAATATCGTAATAATCTTATGAATGCCTCCCAATGTTTACTGCCTAGGCAGTGAGTATACCTGCTCAATCTGCACACAACATATGCTATGTATGGCCTAGTATAGTTCATTAAATATAACAGGTTCTCAATAATTTGTGCATATTTAGATTGAGCTATTTGATCTCATTTGTGTTTTGTCAAATGCACACTACTATCATAAGGAGTACTTAGAAGATTTTCATCAAATTGTTCAAACCTTAGGATATATTTTCAACGTAATGTTCTTGAGAAAGTTGAATCCTATATTCATTTCTTATGATTTTGACATCCAAAATTACCTTTGCTTCCCTAAGATCTTTCATATCAAAATTAGAAGTAAGAAAACTTTGTGTCTCAAGCACAACATTTAAACTAGTACCAAAGATGAGCATATCATCCACATACAAGCAAATAATTATGCAATCGCCATTCACAATTTTTGTATAAACACATATTTCTACTTCAATAGTAGAGAATCCACCACTTATTAAAACTTGATCTAATTTTCCATGCCATTGTTTTGGTGCTTGTTTCAAGCCATATAATGATTTAACTAACTTACAAACTTTGTTTCTTGCCCATGAACTATACATCCTTTAGGTTGAACAATATAAATTTTCTCTTCTAAGTCACAATTTAAAAAGGCTGTTTTGACATCCATTTAGTGAATAACAAGATTATGAATTGATGCTAAAGCAATAAGGACTCTAATAGAGGAAATCCTTGTCATAGGAGAAAATGTATCAAAATAATATATATTCTCTTTTTGGGTATAACCTTTAGCTACTAGCTTAGCCTTATATTTATCCATAGATCGATCAAGAAAATATTTTTTCCTAAACACCCTCTTACAACCAATAGGCTTTACTCTTAAAGGTAAGTCTACTAAAATCCAATTTTTGTTTTGATTTAAAGAATCTATCTCAGCTTAAATAGCTTCCTTCCAAAAATCTGTATTCGGAGAGGAAACAGCTTCATAAAAATTCTTAGGTTCATTTTCTACTAGATAAGTGTAAAAATCATCTCCAAAATATTTTTCTTTTCTTTGTCTTTTGCTTCCTTATAAATTTTCAACTAGATCATTATTTGAATTTTGTTCAGACAAATTTTCAACCCTTTAAGGAATATGCTCAACTTTTAAGGGAAAAATATTCTTAAAAAATTTAGCATATTTTGTTTTAATAATTATATTGCGTTCTAAAATATCACTTTTCAAAAGTAGAAAATGATAAGCAGTACTTTGTAAAGCATAACCAATAAGCATGCAATCAGCAATTTTCAAACCAATCCTTTTTCATTTAGGATCAGGTAATAGAACTTTTGCGATACACCCCTACATTTTTAAATATTTCAAGTTAGGTGTATATCCTTTCCATAACTCAAAAGGTGTTTTCTTGGTTTTCTTATGAGGTATTCTATTTTGTAAAAAATATGCAGTTAATAAGGATTTACCCCATAAATTATCAGGTGCATTAGAACTTACAAGTAAATCATTCATCATTTCTTTCAAAGTTATATTTTTCATTTTTGTTACCCTAATAGATTCAGGTGAATATATAGGAGTTATTTCATGAATTATGCATTCCTTCTCACAAAAGTCATTTAATGGTAAATATTCTCCTCTTCTATCATACCTAATTCTTTTGATTTTTCTATCTAACTGATTTTCTACCTTTGGCTTGGACAAATTAAATTCTTCAAAAGCTTCATCTTTGTTCCTTAATAGGTATACTTTAGTATATCTAGAAAAATCATTAATGAAAGTTATGTAATATCTTTTTCCACCTCTAGTCTCAATTTATTTTAAATATCCTAAATTAGTATGAATTAGTGATAATAACTCACTATCTCTTTGTATGGAAAAATGAGTTCTTTTAGACAATTTAGTTTATGTATAAATTTCACATTTATCTATCATAGCATCCTTAATTCCAGAAATTTGATTTAAATTTTGTAATCTTTTCAAGTATGACTTATTGACATGTCCAAATCTAGCATGCCACACATCAAAGAAATCAATAAAGTAAGTAAAAGAAGATGCACTTTCATTATTTTAAGCAACACTTATTACAAAAGACCCTGATTACAATAACCCTTTCTTATTAGAACATTGTTCTTTATCATAATAATCTTATCATATTCGAATAACACTATAATCCCAAATTTTCTTAATAAAGTTACAGATATCAAATTTGCTCTAACTTCAGGCATATATAAAATATCACTCAGTGCTAATGTCTTTCCTGATGTGAGCTTCAACAACACCTTTCCTTTTCCATGAAATTTTGCAATTCTTGAGTCAGCCAAATAAATGTGATCTTCTCCTTCTTAAAAGGAGGCAAACATCTTCTTATTTACACATATGTGCTTGGTAGCTTGAGAGTTTACCACCCATTTCTTCACATCAGAGACCAGTAAGGCTTGAGAGAGTACTATAACAATAACTTCATAATCATTGTTTTCATCTCTTTAAACCAAATTTACATTTGGCTTTGGAGGATTTTTTGTTTCTTTTATGTTTTTCAATTTTTGCCTTTTTCCTATACTGAGTAGAAAAGTAACCTGGCTTACCATAGAAGTAACAATTTCCTTTCTTCTTGAATTTGGGGTTAGAATAATTGGGCTTGTAATTAGACTTCTTCTTGTGTTGGTGTTTAGAGTCATACATCTTGTTGTGTGGTTTTGCTTCTACTAAATTGGCTTTTGCAGTCATTTGCTTTCCCTTTGCTGCTTAGATCGCTTTTCTGTTGGCATCTTTAATAATAATGTGCACAATCAGATCTGATAGCGACAATTGCTTCTGTTTATGCTTTAATTGTTGCTTGTAATCATTCCATGTTTCTGGCAGCTTTTCAATCAGGACTCCTGCCACAAATTCATCTAACAGATTGATTTTTTCAGCCTGGAGTTCTTATAATAGTTTATGATACTCGTTGATTTGTAGTTTGATATCTTTATCCTCTACCATTTCCCATCTAATGGAAATTCCCCATAACAAATTTTTGTTTTTTGGCATCCTCAGCAATGTATTTTAGGATAAGTGACTCCCAAATCTTTTATGCCTCCTTGAAGACACAGTAAATACCAAACAGATCATTAGACATAGTACTTATGAGAATATGTCTACAAACATTATTTGCATATATCCAAGAATCCTTCGTGGCCTAGTCAGATTCTGATGAAGGTTTTGGTTGATTGAGAGCAGCAACCAACGCATGTATATTGAGAACAGAATAAACTTGTTCCTAGCAATGACTAAAATTTTTTCCATCAAAGACGTCAATTTTGGAGGTGTCTGGAAAAGGCCTCGGAAGTGGCATTACAAAAGTTACCGCTGATGGATTGGGATTAGCATAATGATTCTTAGGGATATTGTTGGCACCATAGTTTTTCATATTCGTAGGTGGGAATAACTCTTAAGATTGTAGTGGAAAACACAACAACAATATGGTATAATAGGAATAGCACGAAGGAACAAAAATTTGGACTATTTGAGTAGTGTCGGAAGATACTATCCTTAAGAGTTATTCTGCGACCACCGGTAAAGAGGAAGTAACACTATCTAGGATTAAACAAACCCTTCTTAATTTATATCAAGGCAACAGAACTGGCAAAAGGTAATGGTAACAATAGCATAAAGAAAAGAAGATGGAGGAGAAGAGAGGCTTTTTCTATTCGTACTAAGTATTCTGTCTCTCGCCTATTTATAGTTGCGAATTAGAGAGTGAAGAGGCACACACACACACATTGGAAAGCATGACCCTTTGGGGACCGAGGAGACACACCGAGTAGAACGAGTCTTTTGTCCAAGCGTTTGACCGCTAGAAATTCACGGTCCTAAAGAGTAATGATTTTTGAAGCGCCCAAAATAAGGGTTTACCGATAAGTCTCAAAATAAATAAAAACATTTTTAAAATGTCCAAAAATATTTTCACAAAAAGTGCCACTTCCACGTTTAGCTCAGACATAAGGGGGAAATCGCTATATTTCAACTATGTTTGCCTTTCGATGCTCGTTATTGTGATTGCGAGCCCACAACTCTTTTAGGCCTCTTTATAATCTCAAGATAGTATAGTAATATATAGAGGCTAGTGCTCTCTTATTCCCAAATAATGTGAGACTTATTTCTTTGACACACCCATTCAAATATTCATAATTTACAACAATAATAATCATGTGTCATGATTATGTGGCTATAAATAATGAATTGGCATTTTTCAAGTTAAATGACTTGGATTTTAAATAGAAAATATGGTGGGAAAAAAGAAGGAAAAATGAAAAAGAACAGGTGCACATAAGAGAGGGAGATTGTCTAAAGAAGAATGACGAATTCAACAAGCGAGAAGAGGTAAAGGGGATCGAAGGAGGAGAGAGTAGAGATCGTCGAAAGGGAGAGCGAAAATCATTAAGGGTTTAGGATCGACAAGGAAAGTTTGAGATGGTGAAGAGTTAAAGGCTTAGACTTGAAAAGATTATTGAAATCACCAACAGGAAATGGAAGACGTCATTAAGTGAGTCCATATCTTCTGGTAGACCAATATTAGATCCATCGTAGTAGAACACGGAGAAACCAAAAGAAGGAAACTCAATTAAGCAAGCAATCACTAAGTAGGTTTAAATCTTTAAAAGTAAAAGATTTAGAAATAGTGAAAGATTTGAAGCTTGATTGAAGAGAGAGGGAGAGATGTGAGTGTGATTGAATCACAAAACAAAGGAATGTCTGAGAGAAGATGGGTACGAGATGTTGATTTTTATAAATGGGAAAATCAATCAACTCTTTTGTTGAGTTTTGTTTCAATAATAAATGCACTTTTTCTTATTTTGCCCTTAATTAATTATTATACTACATACATTCTCTTTCATCATTTTCTCATTATTACTCTCTCTCTCTCTCTCACTCATCACTTTAGGTGTGAGTGTGATTTTTACTTTTTGTTTTTTTAAAAAATTATTTTAATGGGTAGAGAATCTAAAATAAAAATAATATTTTAACTAACATTTTTTCCAAAGATGATTTTTTCATTTAAAAATCACCAATTAAAAAAAATTAAATATTGATCGTCCAGATAAAATATGGATGGCCCAAATGGGTGAAGCTCTCCTTGCTTATCTAAAGGATGATAAGTGAAACAGGGTTCCTGTCCCCTTCATGCTTTCCAACATAGCTCTAGCATTGGCGATGATGACGTCATTTAAGAAGGATTTATTTTCAAACACATACAGATTCCTTCTCCACCAAATCCACTAATAGATGATTGCAAATAGGGCAGCCCAATCTAAGTCATCTAACCGTTGCCTTCTTACATTCCACCAAAACCATTCCCTTAGTTGTATGTGATAGAACAGCCTCCACCACCTTGGGCGTACTAATTTGTGCCTTAAGGGCTTAGATGAGAATAGTCTTGAAACATGTGTATGATATCTTCTACTTCTGCGCCATATAAATGGCAACTTGCCTCATTTGACAGCCCTTTCCTTTGTCTGTTAGCATTGGTAAGCAAGCTTTTCCGAGCTACCAACCAGAGAAGAGTCTTGCATCTTTGAGGGGCACAAATTTTCCACAATCTATCCCATTCTGCCTTATGACCTTGTCTTCCACCTGAAATAGATTTATAGGTTGATTTTACTATGAACTCACCATGTCCCTCCCATTTCTACTTCATAGTGGAGGTATCAGCATTCACACTGATTCCTTCATGGACTTTATCCCAAGTTCTCTTAATTCCTGCCTATACATTAGAGCCTGGTTGTTTGGCATCTATGTATGGTATAAGATCATCCTTACACTTGTATTTATCCCACATAACTTTTACCTATAAGTCATTACGATTTGTTACCATTTTCCAACCCAACTTTATGAGGAGCGATTGGCTTTGACCTTTGGCGTGATGCAAACCAAGCCCTCCTTTCTTTTTATCCTTGCTCACTTCATACCAAGCCATAAGGGGAATACGTCTTCATTTATAAAAACTCCCCCATAGGAATGACCTACTTTGTTTATCAAGCACTTCACATACGTTACTTGGGATATAGGACGTTTGTATCATGTAAGCTGGAATTGTCGAGGCCACAAAAGAAATTAGCGTCGTCCTCCCTGCAAGTGAGAAAGCGCACAATTTCCAGCTTGATAGTCTTTCCTTTACTTTATCAATAACCTCGCTGAACGAGTCTTTACCAACCCTCTTGCGATAATGGAACCCCTAGGTATTTACATAGGTCCGCCGTTTGTGTAAATCCAAAAGAGTTGCTAATCTTCGTGCATTTGGTATGATTAATATTGTTAGAGAGAAAAAAAGGTTTTGGAGGAGTTTACCTTTAATCTAGAGCTATTACAAAGCTGATCCAAACAATTACATATCATATCCACTTGTTGGAGAGAAGCTTCATCGAAGAGGATGATATCGTCTGGAAAAAAAAAGTGAGATATAAGAGGGCCTTTTTTTGTTAGGTGGATGGGCTTCCATTCAGCCGCGCATAGACATTGCTCTATAACTTTGATGAGATTTGTCGGAAGGTTAAGCTCATGCAAGCATTGCAAGAGAAATCTCCAATTCATCCTATCATATACTTTCTCTAGGTCAATCTTAATGGCCCTACACCCCTTCTTATCATTCATTGTCTCATAGAATAAATAACCTCATGTGCCAATTTATTTACACTACTAATTTAATCTATTCTGAATTATACAATGTCCAAATTTCTTGCATTGCATGTCAGGACAATTTCTAGCCTCTCACAGATTTATAAGGCATCTCATCATATCTATAGATTGGAAGAAGTAGTTGCATAATTTAATGATGGTAAATAAGATAACTTATATATGCCTTCGTACAAGTATACAAGACCTACTTCAATTATACTCCTATCTTATATATCTATACAAATCTTATATAAATTTATTATTCATCAGTTACAGACAGTGCTATTTTTCTTGTAATTTATTATTCACACATCTTAATACCTTAATCGGCAAGTGTTAATAGAAAATTTGCTTTGTTTTAAATAAGGGTTAATGTGTAAATTTATTTTGAAAGTTTTTATAGGTTTAATAGTGGAACAATGTTGTCATTTTCTGTTAAAAAGATAATGGTCAATGTTATTTTTTTTAACGGTCAACATTAGTTTGTTGACGATATGAAGCAACATTGCTACATTTTAAAATTTTCAAGGTGACATTAAGTTTGAAATTTTTTTTAAGACAACATTGCTCCTTAATAAAATTTTAGCATGCAAATTTGCACCTTAACCCTTAAATGAAATACGCAATCAGATTTGCTAGTAAAATTTATAACTTTTTTTTCCTTAAATCCTCCTTATTGACCGCGTATGTTAAGACAATTTTTTATCAAGTAGTTTTCAATGTGAATCATTAAAAAGGTAATTTAAGAAAAAAAATACATTTCTTACATATAAATAATTTAATTGATTTTATTAATCTTTACAAATTAATTATAGAGTTCTTATATTTAAGATAGATGAAATATTTTTGAATCTCATGCCTTTTTTATTCTGCTACTATCATTATTAATATCTTATTTGTACTTTTTAATTTTTTTTTACGTAAAATTTTGTTCAAATTTATAATACCCTCTCATATCCTTTTTATAACTAAAGTTTTGCTTAAATTAGTTAAAAGCAACACATATAGATGCATTTTTTCCAATTATGTCATTGCTTTTGAGGATAATGAGTTAGAGAGAATGAATGGGAATATAGATAAGAGAAAAAAAGCGAGAGAATCGAATTTAATTGAGAAAAAGATTAGAAAAATATATTATTAATTGAGAGTAAAAATAAAAAATGTATTAAATTCTTAAACAAAGTTACCCATCCTTAAGGTCAGTCATATGTAAGAGAATCTTATTATTATTATTATTATTTTTAATGTAGTCCTTTGGGTCATTTGGCATTTGCGCTTCTTTGGACCATATTATTAAGTATATAAGCAACGGACTAATCCTATGATTTCAGGTGTCTGACGCTTTTTTTTAAATCTTATTATCAGGTATTTGAGTAATCAACTAATCCGAATTGAGTTTTGTGATTATAATGTCTCTTCAAAAGATCTTTTTAAATAAGGTGAGATTCGAATTTAATTCATCTACTTTATAGTTTAGTTGATCTCCTTCTAAAATATGATATGTAAGATAATCTTATAATTAATCTATCTCATTAAGGGAATAGGAGGGATTGGAGGTACTAGTAAATTATTTGGGGTTATTTGGGGGAAAAACCAGGGAGACGAGTATTTGGTAGCTTAAGTTATTTTTTATAAATTAAGATAAATTTTTTTTATATATTTATTTCATAAATTATAAAAATTATTTTAAAAAAATAAATCCAAACAACACATAAAACAGTGAAATACTCATTGAGTCAAAATTTTTGCAGAGGCAAAACGCAATTAGAATTAGAATATTCGCATGGCACGGAGAGGATAATAATCTTCATGGGATCATCATCATCTAAATCCTTGTTGGAGCCGTCATGGATCTCACCTAAATTCCAGAATTGTCGCAATCTCTCTACACCTCAGCTGTAAAATTATCCAAAGTAGGCTCCACGCTCTCTCTCTTTCTCACACACTCCTCCGTCGAGCACGCCTCTTTTCGCAGCTTGTCTGTGTAATCGAACGTCTTCACATAAATAAATATAACCACAAATCATATAATTTTCGTGGCTTAAAGCTAGCAAGCCAATTACGGGCCGCGCCATTCTTATTGTCCTTTCTTTTAAGTCGCTGTCATTTTCCAAACAGCACTTACCAGGGACACTAATTAATTACTAGGCCCTCCAGAATCTCGAAGGGGCACCGATTTAATCATTTGATTATTTAGGAAACTTTGGTATTTTCGTTGTGTTTGTCATTTGAAAGATATAAGAGGGAAGATCTTTGTGGAAGGAATCCTTTATTGCATGTGGTTGGGGTCGCCTGAGTCATTTTATTTTGATGTTATATATGGAGGGTTTGGTTTGATTTCTGGTGGAATTTGGTGATTGTTAGATTAATGTCTGTTTCTACTTCGGATTCCATCCTCACAGTTTGCAAGGATGCAGCTGGAATCGCCGGTACTTTCTTTTTCTCTAGATTCTGGGATTTTTTGGTCAGCCAGTGAAATTAATGACCATCTTTGAAGTTTTATAGGGCTTTCTCTGTAGATTTATCTTCCTTGACTTCAATTATTGCAATGCTTATTTTCAGGGAACATCTTTGCCTTTGGGTTATTTGTGTCGCCCATGTAAGTTTGCTTGAGAAACTTTGTTGAGCTCCGAAGAAATTATTATTTTCCCCTTTATTGATGCCTCACTTGTGCTAAATTTCAGACCCACTTTCAGAAGAATTATAAGAAATGGGTCAACAGAAATGTTCTCAGGCTTGCCCTATATTTATGCTCTCTTGAATTGCTTGATCTGCTTGTGGTATGGCACGCCTCTTATATCTCCTAATAATCTTATGGTCCTGACGGTTAACTCAGCTGGAGCAGTCATCCAGTTTGTGTACCTTATCCTCTTTGTGACATATGCAGAGAAAAACAGAAAGGTTAGAGTTCTGATAGATATATAATTGGAAGCATTTTCTCATGATTGATGAACTTAATATAGATGCCTGATAGTTTGTGTGTCATAATCTCTAAGCTTTTGTATACTCTTTGATTCAATTTGATAGGTGAGAATGATTGGATTACTGCTGGCTGTTTTGGGGTTATTTGCAATCATAGTATTTGGAAGCTTGGAAATAACTGATCATGTCATGCGTCAAATGTTTGTGGGATTCTTGAGTGTTGCTTCTCTTATTTCAATGTTTGCCTCTCCTCTGTTTATAATTGTAAGTTTGTTTTTTCCCCTAGAAATCTTTCATTTGAGTTCTGCAACATCCTGCATCAGTTTGCTTTGGTGAAATTATTGATTTACCAATCTCAATGTATTTCACAGAAACTGGTGATCCGTACAAAGAGTGTTGAGTTCATGCCATTTTATCTTTCACTATCGACCTTCTTGATGAGTGCCTCATTCTTTCTTTATGGACTGCTCAATTTTGATGTGTTTATTTATGTAAGCTTTCTTCCACCCCTGCTGCATTCAATTTTCTTCTTAGACACACATTTTAGCTTGAAATGAGCAAACATATCTGTGTTTCATTTTGTAGGTACCAAATGGAATAGGAACCATATTGGGAATAGTACAATTAGTGTTATACTTCCATTACAAGGGTGCATCTGCAGAAGAGTCTAGAGAACCCTTGATAGTGTCATATGCTTGATCAGTTCAAGTGGCAAAATAAAGGTAAAGGAAATTACACAATCGTCAATTAGATCTCTGGGTTTTATCTTGGCCCTTCAGTTCAGAGGTTGTTATCTGAAGTACAAGTGTATGAGATTTCTTAAGTGAGTGCATTTATGTTTTTAATTAATGAAGTATCTGTTCCACTTAAGAAAAAGCACTGATGAAGCATTATCCATGATGATGATGAGTGATTTTTACCATTTGAGTACTTTCATTTTCATCATGTTACTTCATTTCTGGGATTTCTTCCCTCTCTACTTGGCACAAGCTTATAATCGTGTTCATGATATGAGGGGATGACACACACACACACACAATTTGAATGATGACATTAAATCCCACCTGGATACCTGGAACTAGGAACCATGCTCCTTTGCTAATGTGGAAAGTCCTATCTCCTTAAATATATCCTTTCTCTTCAATCTTCTGTGGTACTATTATAGTTGAGATATAGTCCCATTTGCAAAATTTTGAAGAAAAGATCCTATAAAATCAATTACTTTGGTCCATAATCACTTGCTGGTAAAGGGATCAAGAGCTGTGAATTCTATTGAGACTCTAATTTCTTTCTTGTCCTGTCTTTTCTTTTTTGAAAATGCTTTGTTGCCTCTGAAATTTTGAACCAATCTCTTGCCCTTTGAACTAATGCTTTTCAGTGCTATCTTGTGATTAATCAGCCGGCCTCAGATTTCAGAAAAGGCTACAAGTTATAATTGGAATTATGATAATCTTTATCTAAACAATTTTTTAAGGAAAAAATTACTGTTGGATCATGTGTTAGGTGAAGCAAATCTTTTGAGTGTGATACTGAATCATTTGTCTGTATATTTTCTACTCTCTTTCATTGACTCTTCTGTTTGTTCTGTTAGGACTTGGGAAGCTTTATTTGGTAACAAAATCTATTTGTTCAAGACCACAATTTCTTGATATTTACAATATGCACATCTAAACTAAAATAAACCACGTGTTTTGTCTATGACTGTATGAGGATCATTAAGCGGGCCCCCTCCAAACGATTCAGTGAACATGCTAATTGAATTTGAAGATATTTATAATTATGGGCCCTTTTAAAAAAGCACGTGTTTTATTTTAATATGCCTCAATGATTGGGGTGGCTTGCTTTGGGACTGAAAGCCTTGATTGATTTAATCCACTAAAATTTCTTTTATTACGTCCCTTTTGAGATCTCAATGCTGTCACTGGGAAGAAAAAAGGACTTGACAACATTATCAAATACTCCCTACTAGATAATAGATAATCATATTGTATATGTTAATAAAGTTTATTAAATTAATTATTTATAAGAAATGTGGGGCCATTTTTTGAAATTATTTTATTTAATCATTTAAATTGAAAATTAACCCCTGTTGAAAGTTTCCTTGATAAGTCCATTAAAAGGAATAATTTAATGAAAAAATTATAAATCTAAGAGATGAATTAAATCAAAATCTTATATTTAAAGTCATAACAAACTGCCAAACCCTTCATTTAGATGAAACTTAAGTAGAGTATCAGGCCTCAATTGAAAGGTTCAACGTGATTCTTTGTCTGTCAAGTCTCCTATCATTATATATTAATTGCCAAAAGGTATATATTAAGAAATTATTAGATGGACATGGCCTACGAAAACTAAGTGAACCAAGTTGATAATGAACAAACACATGAACAAATGAAGCTAAAGTGAATTCTCGATTGGTTTAGTCTGTTAATCCGTGTGCAGTGACTTTAAAAATTAGATTCTCTGAACTATAACCCAGTAACAACTATTACAACAAAATATTCCAAAAAGAGTAATCAAATTCATAACTTGTTTCTTACAGCAGCCAAAAACAGAAAACAGCAAAGCATAATATGAAAATCAGGAGGTGGCAACATTGTTTTTCACTCTAGTTCTGCATCTTGGAGGGCCTTGGTATCATCATCAAGCAAAAAAGTGCAAGCTTAATCAACTTGGTTGCATCTAATTGCATTATAAATTAGCAAGAAATCAACTTCAGTAATTCTAGTTAACGAGAAACCTAGTATGGATTTGTTGGAATATCCTCAGCCCGCCCTTGGTAGATTAGGATCCAAACCCATTGCTATTGGGGCATAAAGAAGAATAAGAAAAGTTTACAAGTCACATGAAGCATATAAAAAGCATATGTGGGAGTGGTTTTCATATACGACGAATAACTTCTCTCTTGGTTCCCTTCCTCTCGACGAATTAGGACCTCCAGGTACATCCTAAATCCTTCAGGATAGCTATCCCATGAACTCAACATCACAACCTATGAAATTAATAAATAGACTTCTTATGAGGAAGAGAGGTGAAAAAGAAAAATATATCAATGGGGAGTTTTTCTTGTGATTTTTTGATCTTGACTTGTTTAAGTGCACATAAAGCCAGGATCATTTCCCTTGGAGAGAATCACTTGCTCACTGTTTCTAAGTATACACCATGCATTGAATCGCTAACCGAGCAGAATCTAAAATACAGAGTTGAACCAGCTGTTAACAAACCAAGTGACCAACAATAAGTTTAAACCTGCCTCCATTTCATACATGACAAATTATGTCCGTGTTATCATCATGTTCTTCAATAGGAACATAAGAAACTGATATTTGTTTATAGTTAAACACTAAATTATTTATCCACTTTACTGGACAACGTGATATTAAATACACACACACAAAAGTTACTTTAGCCAAGTCTTGGAGGATCTTGCAGCAACTTATGCAGGTTAACATGATTAACAGGATGCTGATTAAAGGTTTTATGAGGCTTCATGTCAGAAATTTTAATGTTTCTGAGGAAATATAGAGGGAAGAGAATTCTTGTTGCTATATTTCACAAGAACAGAGAACTACTCTCCAAACCAATCCCACTATATCAGCTCTACCCAAACGTTAAATTAAGCCTAAATATAACAAAAAACAAATAAAGCAAAAGGTAGATGATGTCAGAGCCTATGTAATGATGGTTCATGATCTCCAAAGCTTACCAGAGGCCAATGAAATTAAGATAGGCAGTTCTTTGTTTTCTTTGTTTTTTGCCCGCCAACTATTGGCCACCCCTTATTCTTAGCACTTGTTATGACTTACTCTAAGAAACTAAAAACAATGTTAAAAATGGATTGTACTATAGATAATCTTTAAAACATAGGACAATGTTCGAATGAAGAAGAGTTTTCAGTGTACAGGAAGCTCTTTATTGACCTGTTGTGTCGGTATGTCCAGGCTGAATTAAAGCAAACAAGATGGTTATGAACCAAAAGGACCGTAGTGAGAAAACTTTTCTACAGTTAGGACATAATACTAGTCCATACGCATACCTTAAAAACCTTTCCATTCTTCATTCATTTAGCTTGATCCAGTTTTGTGCGATACAACTCCAATAACTCATTTGCTACTTCTTGCCCTTGACAAAGGACAAGCCTCCTTAGAAAGTCCTTTTCAGTAAGCCTAAATTTTACAAGAAAAGTTTCACTTTTCATCAGACCCTTTGACAACAGAACTTGAAGGACAGCAGCTCTTGGAACAATTCGTTTTTTCAAACTATATCCCAAAAACCTAGAATATTTGCTAATACTGGAGGGGTTACAGCCCAATTGATTGACAAAAACCTCTAATTTTGCATCAATCTGATCTTCTGACAGTGTCATGCAGACAGGGAACCTTCTAAATGCTGCAACAATGTCGTTATCAGACCAACCCCATTTCTTATATACATCAGCCTTTTTATCCCTTGTGGATTTCTTCAAGCTTATGCATACATAAACAGCCGCTAGAAATTGAAACGCCAAAGGATCAAAACCAAGTTCTTTCACTTCCTCCACAGCCTTCTTAAATCGAACAGGATTATTAGTCAATGTACTAGAGAAAAACTGCAAATATTTGATGATGTTTGATTGAGGAACTCCTGCTTCTTGCAGTAGCTCCATTTTAGGCACTACAGAGGTTTTAGGATCAAGAAGAATGGCTGAGCAATATTGAAGAGATTTAATGAGCTTCTCATCAGATTGAAACAAATCTCGAAGGAAATTAAAGGAAGGAATGAGATGATTACTTAAGCTTCGTCTCATGATGTTAGGAGACCTATAAAGGAGCCTAGGGATGTGTGAGCTCGAAATGCCTCTGGATTTGAAGAATTCAATCTTGGGCAGAAAGGCTCTCTCAGGATCATATCGAAGAAGCTCGGGAACATATCTAATGAGACCAAGAATCTGGGGTTGTGAGAATCTGTGATCTTTGAGGAACTTGATAACCAGATCTGGCTTATCTCGCGTTTCGAGGTTGACACGCTTAGAAGCTGCTTCAGCTTCTTGGGGTGAGAAGCCACATGAATCAATGAGATAAGAGACCGTGAAAGAATTCCCGTTTGAGGCGTTTGAGTTAGCGTACCTCACAGAAGACCACTGGGTTTGGAGACAAAGTTGAAGCTGAAATGTTGAAGGAGGAGAGATTGCGTTGATAATATGCCTCCGATAAGGGATGGCTCTGCGGAGAAAAGGAAACATGGATTCCGGCGTCTCGAGCAAGATAAGCGAAGCCGGAGTCTGTTGAAGAGAATACGATGGAGCCCAGGGGAGACCTAGGGGCATGTTTGGTATGATGGAATTGGGGAGTATGGAATTGGAATTGGAAATCAATTCCATGCTTAAGTTTGTTTGGTATGATGGAATTGGAAATTTTTGCAATTCCATGTGGAAGCCAAATCTCTCCAATTCCATCAAATTGGCTTCCACCTAAAAAGCAAAGATTTGCAATTCCATGTACCTAAATCTAGGTCAGGGTACTGGGTTAAGGGTTAGTGGGTCAGATCGGAGTTAAACCGAAGCTAAACCAGGGCCAAACCGGTGAAAAATTGAATATTTTAGGCTTATTAATATGAATTTTTTTTTAAAAAAATAAAAATAATTTTTTATTAAAAAAAAACTAACTGGAGCAGTCAAAGTACTAGGTCAAAGGTTAGTGGGTCAGACTGGAGCTAAATCAGGGTTAAACCGGTGAGAAATTGAATATTTTAGTCTTATTAATATGAATTTTTTTAAAAAAAAAATAAAAATAATTTTTTATTAAAAAAAAATCTGTCCGGTCCGGGTTTAGTAACAATGGTTTTATCTCATTCCACTTTCTTAGATTAGCATATTGGTAGTTTTACATTTTAAATATAAATATTAAATAAAAATAATATTTGAATTCCATGTACATACCAAACACACTTTTAAACCACATTTCCATTTCCATATCCATATCCATTTCCATTTCCATTTCCATATCCATATCCATCAAAACCAATTCCAGTGTACCAAACGGGCCCTAGATGTTACTGTCACTCCAAATTTTATTCATGTAATTATTTTATGGGTTAGAGGGTATTTTTGTCTCCTTGGTTTAGGGGTAATTTTGTTCTGAAAGTTTTATATATGGGCAATTTTGATCTAGAAGTTTTAAATGTGGGGTAATTTTACTCCTACTTATCCCAATTAAATTTAACCGTTAGCTGACCAAATTGAGGGGTAAATTTGATCCTAAGTAAAAACTACTAAAGCAAATTTAGTCCTAAATTGAAACTTTCAGGTAGAGTCGAAAAAACAGGCCGAGCTTGTCAGTCAGCCTATTTAGGCCCTAAATTTTTGAGGTCCAAACTTAAAATTTTTGTCTCAAAAGTGAAAGCGGACCTAAAAAGACCAGCCGTGTAAGGCCAAGTGCCTAAATGGGCCGACCGTGTAGGACTATGGGCCTAAAATTGCCCAGAAGTAGCGCTAGAAGAAAAGGTTGGCCCGGACCTACAGGTTCAAAGTTATTTTAATAATTTTTACTATTTTTTTTAGTTTTTTTAAAATTATAATAATAGAAATCCTAATTTAAAACATAAATATTGTTAAAATTATGGTGTAAACTGTACACATTAGGGATGTCCAAAAAGTCTGGTGGTCTGGGTAGACCGACCCGACCTAGTCAGAAAGAAAAGAAAATGATCAGAGACACTTTAAACAGACTAGACTAGACTGATTTGATCAAGCCGTACTGGACATCAGGCCAAGGCTCATACCCCTTGGTTTGGTTCAGTTTGACCTGAATTTTTCTTATATCTTGTATATATTTTTTTAAATACTCAATTACCCAGTGACTAGTGTCCTTGCCCTAGTCTGCTGTCGGCCATTCCAATTGGCAATTAGATTAGCCGGTTAGCTTAGGCAATTCGTCATTACATACTCTCACTTACTCACCTAAGCACCTCATGTCCTTGCCTATGGACCGTCTCTCCATCTCCGCACTTAGCTCACAGCCTCTCTCCCTCACATTCTCACAGTCACAGTCACAATAGTCTCAAGAGTCACCAGATTCAGATGTGACGCCTCTCCTTCTCTCCTCCTTTCCTCGCAATTGCTTTAAAAACTAAAAAATAGTAAAAATTATTAAAATAGCTTCAGCCCTGTAGGGTTAGGTCGTCCTTTTTTCCTAACTCTAATTCTAGGGTAATTTTAGGCCATCAGCCCTACATGGTCGGCCCTTTTAGGCTCGCTTTCACTTTTGAAACAAAAATCTTAAACCAACCCTTACAAATTCAAGGCCTAAATAGGCCAGCCTGACAGACTCAGCTCGTTTTCTCAACTCCACCTGAAAGTTTCAATTTAGGACCAAATTTGCCCTGGAATTTTTCACTTAAAAGCAAATTTACCCATCAATTTGGTCAACTAATAGTCAAACTTAACTGGGATAATGGTCAGGGAAAAATTGCCCCATATTTAAAACTTCCGGGGCAAAATTACCCCAAATGAAACTTTCGAAGCGAAATTACCCTTAAGCCAATATTTTCGGAACAAAAATGCCCTTTAACTCTTATTTTATTCTACCTCAATTGTTTCAACTTTCAACTCAAGTTCCTATATTTTTCATCCTTGAAACGGTGAAACTTAAACTTTTAGTTTAGTTATTTAAAATATTATTCCATAAATTCAGAAAAATAACTTCAGTCCTTCTTGGCTTCTCATTTTATTTTCTAAAATATAGCGACCAACCTTTGAATTTTAAAACGATTAAAACCTAGAAAACTGAGTTTCATCAAATTAAAATTTGTGTGTTAAAGTCACTCATCAAAAAAAAAAAATCAACAAAGTCAAAATTATATGAACTAGGAATGATTAATTTTTTCATTTAAAAATATATATTATATATTTTACTTTACTTTTATAGGGAAATTGGGGAAATGTCTCTTGTAGGTTGTTTTTAGGAAAAAAATTAGGAAGAAAGACCAATGAAAAGAAATAGTTATTAATAAAGACCTTAAAAATTATAATTATTTTGAAGAATTAAAAATTAAAATATAAATATTCAATTACGGAATTAGCCTTGACCAAAGTCCCTACATTTTTTTTTTGATTTTTTGGCCAGGTACATCCTTAAATTGGATTTTTAACTTTTATTTAGGGATTGATGTTCCTGAGATATTGGAATTTTATTTAAGAATTTCTAGTTTAAGAATTTTAAATGTAGTATTTTTCATTTTTATAATATTCTTCTTAAAGTGCATCCCATTTGTTTAAGTTTTTTTCCAATGAAAAATCACATATTTTTAATAGAAATATATTATACACTTTTTTGTGATTTTTTAAGTTTTAGAAATAATAAAAACCTAAAAAAAGGTATATTTCTAATTAGTCATAGATTTTAGAGGCTATTTAATTTGAGTAACTTTTGAGATCATCCAATGTATACAAAAGAAAATATCATAAACATATTGAGTTGTATATAGGTGTTTTATTATCAAAATATATATGGAGATATCATTAAATTTAAACCGTCAAATAGTTAAGATAAAGCTAGAAAATGTTAATTTTTTAATGACAATTTATACTTTAATTTGTTGTCCTTGAAAATAATTGCAATTTTTAAGATCTTTATTAATAAATATTTCGTTTCCTTTGTCTTTCTCCCTAATTCTCCCATTTTTTCCCTATTCCATTCTATATTCTACTTAACTATTTTTTATTGAATATTCTTGGTCCTTCTTGTAATATGTTTTTACTATTTTTGCCCCTAATTAATCATATTCTCTCCCCTAATCTTTTTTATATACTACATTATCTTTAATTCTTTTTCTCGTTATTGTCATTTTCTCTTTTCTACTTTCCCTCTTATAAATAAAGGTATACTTAAAAAGTAGTTCATTTCTTATATCTTTATAATTTTTAACCAATTTTAATTGTTTTCTTCCACTCCGTAAATTAGTTATGAAGCTTATATAAAAAGAACAAAAGGAAATACCTATTATCTTATATTATTACTTTCAAAATTTATTAAATGTTTGGGAAGCCACAAAACTGTAGTTTTAAAAGCCCTTTTCCATAAGCCGTAATTCTAAATAATTTACAAGTGAAATATTATAAGAGAGGAAAATATACAAAATGTCTTATAGAAGAAAGTAGATAACCGTGGGATGAGAAGTGAAGCAGGGAGGGGGGCTCCTTTTATACTCAAAGTCTCCCCCTCATCACAAGAGATACCATTGATGTGGGACTTGTTTTCCACAGCCAACATTTGTTACAGTTATTTTTGGCTTCCTAGTCAAGGCTCTTGAATTCTCTGATAGAAGAGGTGTTAAACGCTCGATATGAGATGATGTTGTTGTTGTGCATGGAGTGTGACAGGTCTTAGGTTTTGGTGGGTTACCCTATAAGAAAACCCGCAAGATGATTCCATTATTTTGCAGAGGGGTCACAGTAGTTTGGGTGATATTGTGGTGGCCCCAATGATTAAGAAATCACCCTTAGTTTGTTTCTTTGTCACTAATCTTTGTTTTTTGCAGCCTTAGAGTTTAGATTCTAAGTTAATATCACGTGTATATGTTTATCAATGGGTCTTCAACTTTGTGGTTATGAGAATTTGCTATCTTTGGTCAGCTTTCCTCCCCTGCATCACTCTATTAAAAGTTGTTAACACTCTCTATGTATGGCTTGTATGCCTGCCTCAATTTATCAACAGGGTCAAATAAAGACCCCTTTCAATAGCTTAAATGCTATCAAGTACCAACGTCGTGGATCATTGGTGTGAGTTGGTGGTCCGTGGTGATGTTCTCTCATGTCCCTTATTATCTCGATGTCGCTGAATAGTAATTACTCCTGCGTCTTGGAACGTCAAGAAGTGTATAGTTTGGTGGTATTGCAGCTGGTTCGAGATGAAATTCAAGCTTTGGCTAATTTTTGAAGTGCTAACTATCTTTTGGGCATTTTGGTTGCAGTTTCTTCTCTTTATTTCAAAAGTTGTTAAGTTAGTATTTATGTTTGTTTGCTATAATATGTTTCTGTTTCTAGACTTTGAACCCCCAATTCGATCCTACCCATGATCAATTGGTAGTTTTATATATATCATTTTATCTTTTTATTTAATAAATTGTCTTTTATCAAAAACCAAATTAGGAATCAATATTGGGCTGGACTTGAGGTGTAGCACCTTACAATAGGGCTTACTAGAGAGAAGGGTAAGAGAAAAATGAATTGGAGTCTCATGATTTCATCGTTAGAGCTTCAACTAGCTATTCCATTCTTAATTGATGAAGGCCATTCTATTTCAAAGGCCCAAAATAGTTCTATAAGATATTCGGATTGCCTTACTTTTGAGGGGCATGAAAAAATAACTTTAAAAAAAATGTATTAGTCTAGTATCAAAATATAGATCAATATGATAAAATATAAAATTCATAGTGATTTGAATTATTCACGAACCATAAATAGTATGATATGTTTCTTAGATTAAATGTGAAACAAGAGAGAAGTCAATAGAATTAAGTTGAGTGATAAAAACGTTAAAATAAGTTCTTAGCAAGCACAGTTGAATAGCAACGGTCTTGTAGCATAGTAAGATGAATGCTCTTTTGCAACAAGGAGGTTATGTCTTGATGGCTTCCCAGATACTAAAGAACATACGAGAATTTTTAAATTGAATTCAAATGAATTTACCTCCATAAAGAAATTTATTCAACTTACCTAAAGAAACTCCTCAGTCCTCCTTATAGAGAATCCCTAGACAAATGGATCCCTCTTAAAAAAGATAGGCTAAGACTGGACATTAACAACTCTGTGAGTCAAAAGGCAAAGCTACTTGTGGCGGCCTGCTTAGAGACAGTAGGGGAACATGGATACTTGGTTTCATCAAGAAATTAGGTTGTAATCCTACTACTACCATTGAGATTATGGGGATTCATGAAGGCCTTTAAATTTACGATTATGACAAAATTGTCTTTAGCGACTCCATTGAAGCCTTGCATATAATTAATAGCGATCTATCTCGAGATCATCCCCTCAACGGCTATATTAAACAAATTCGCCGCCTCCTAATATGTGATTAGATGGTCACTTTTGATTTCGTGTCAAGAAAAACCAATTGATGTGCCAACTCTTTAGCTCACCAAAGTTATCAAATGGATGTTAAAACTGTAATCATAAATATTCCTTCTGCGGAGTATAAAGTCACTCTCTTACAAAATTTCAATCAAAGACTTCCTTTAACTAGTTAGTGCCTGTGCGTTTTCTCGCACCCTTTTATTATTAAAAAAAACCCAACCATTTCTTGTAAATATTTGTTTCAAAGAATAGAAAATAGCAATGTAAATCATCCGGATCAAATTTAAACATTCCAATATTAGTCAATCAAGAAACTAATAAAGTACTTCAATTGAGGGAGTAGCTCAGCAACATCATGGGTGGTGAGTCCTATCAACTTAACATCATAAACCACTGATTTGTTATTACCAGCTAACACATCAACAGTAAGCTTAAACCTTTTTTTCTTTTTGGGAGGGGATTATTAGTTTATTACTATATAAGACATAACAGTTGCATGTTTGTCATCTCATTCTTTGATAAAAGCATAATGAACCCCCACAATTTTTTCAATAGCTATGCACATTTATGTGGATAAAATTCTATATAACTTCATCGAGATCGATTTAGCTAGGCAGAAAAGTTTTCACTCACAACATTACTTTTAATTCATATTAGGTCCTGTCCAAGCTAACTTAGAGCAAACTACATAAAAGTTATTAATGCAGTGCATCAAAAGAGATGGAGTGAGAAGTCAGTTCAACAATTGCTAAATCTTTTGCCCATATCCATATCTTGAGACCTTTCCGGTATTGAAATCTCAATGCTATCACTGGGAAGGAAAAAGGACTTGACAACAGTATCAAATACTCCCTACTAGATAATAGATAATTATATTGTATATGTTAGTAAAATTTATTAAATTAGTTATTTATAAGAAATGTGGGGCCATTTTTTTAAATTATTTTATTTAATCATTCGCATTGAAAATTAACCCTGATGAAAGTTTCCTTGATAAGTCCATTAAAAAGAATAATTTAATAAAAAAAAATTATAAATTTAAGAGATAAATTGAATCAAAATCTTATATTTAAAGTCATAACAAACTGCCAAACCCTTCATTTAGATCAAACTTAAGTAGAGTGTCAGCCTCAATTGAAAAGGTCAACGTGATTCTTTGTCTGTTAAGTCTCCTATCATTATATTAATTGCCAAAAGGTATATATTAAGAAATTATTAGATGGACATGGCCTACGAAAACTAAGTGAACCAAGTTGATAATGAACAAACACATGAACACATCAAGCTAAGTGAATTCTCGATTGGTCTAGTCTGTTAATCCTTGTGCAGTGACTTTAAAAATTAAATTCTGTGAACTCTAACCCAGTAACAACTATTACAACAAAATATTCCAAAAAAGAGTAACCAAATTGATAACTTGTTTCTTACAGCAGTCAAAAACAGAAAAAATAAAACAGAAAACAGCATCAGCAAAGAATAATATGAAAATCAGGAGGTGGTAACATTGTTTTTCACTCTAGTTCTGCATCTTGGAGGGCCTTGGTATCATCATCAAGCGAAGAATTGCAAGCTTAATCAACTTGGTTGCATCTAATTGCATTATAAATTAGCAAGAAATCAACTTCAATAATTCTAGTTAACAAGAGAAACCTAATATGGATTTGTTGGAATATCCTCAGTCCGTCCTTCGCCGATTTGGGCCCAAACCCATTGCTATTAGGGCATAAATAAGAACAAGAAAAGTTTACAAGTCACATGAAGCATATAAAAAGCATATGTGAGAGTCGGTTTTGATATACGATGAATAACCCCTCTCTCGGTTCCCTTCCTCTCAACGAATTAGGACTTCCAGGTACACCCTAAATCCTTCAGGATAGCTATCACAAGTCCCCAAGCTCAGTAACATTATAGGCAGTGAATCCCATGAACTTAACATCACAACCTATGAAATTAATATAGACTTTTTATGACGAAGAGAGGTGAAATGTAAAAAAAAAAAATATCAATGAGAAGCTTTTCTTGTGATCTTTTGATCTTGACTTGTCTAAGTGCACATAAAGTCAGGATCATTTCCCTCGGAGAGAATCACTTGCTCACTGTTTCTAAGTGTACACTATGCATTTAACCGCTAACTGAGCAGAATCTAAAATAAAGATTTGAACCAGCTGTTAACAAACCAAGTGACCAACAATAAGTTTAAACCTGCCTCCATTTCATACATGACAAATTATGTCCGTGTTACCATCATGTTCTTCAATAGGAACATAAGAAACTGATATTTGTTTATAGTTAAACACTAAATTATTTATCCACTTTACTGGACAACCTGATAGTAAACACACACAACCGCGCGCGCGCACAAGAGTAACTTTAGCAAAGTCTTGGAGAATCTTGCAGCTAACTTATGCAGGTTAAAATGATACGGTTTTATGAGGCTTCATGTCAGAACTTTTAATGTTTCTGAGGAAATATAGAGGGAAGAGAATTCTTGTTGCTATATTTCACAAGAACAGAGAACTACTCTCCCAACCGATCCCACTATATCAGCTCTACTCAAACGTTAAATTAAGCCTAAATATAACAAATAACAAATAAAGCAAAAGATAGATGATGTCAGAGCCTATGTAATGATGGTTCATGATCTCCAAAGCTTACCAGAGACCAATGAAATTAAGATGGGCAGTTCTTTGTTTTTTTGTCTTTCGCCCACCAACTGATGGCCACCCCTTATTCTTAGCACTTGTTAGTGACTTCCTCCAAGAAACAAAAACCAATGTTAAAAATGGATCGTACTACAGATAATCTTTAAAACATAGGGCAATGTTCGAATGAAGAAGAGTTTTCAGCGTACAGGAAGCTCTTTATTGACCTGTTGTGTCGATATGTCCAAGCTGAATTAAAGCAAACAAGATGGTTATGAACCAAAAGGACCGTAGTGGGAAAACTCTTCTACAGTTAGGACATAATACTAGTCCATACCCATAACTTAAAAACCTTTCCATTCTTCATTCATCTAGCTTGATCCAGTTTTGTGCGATACAACTCCAATAACTCATTTGCTACTTCTTGCCCTTGACGAAGGAAAAGCCCCCTTAGAAAGTCCTTTTCAGCAAGCGCAAATTTTACAAGAAAATCTTCACTTTTCATCAGACCCTTTGACAATAGAACTTGAAGGACAGCAGCTCTTGGAACAATTCGTTTTTTCAAACTATATCCCAAAACACTAGAATATTTGCTAATACTGGAGGGGTTACAGCCCAATTGATTGACAAACACCTCTAATTTTGCATCAATCTGATCTTCTGACAGTGTCATACAGACAGGGAACCTTCTAAATGCGGTAACAATGTCGTTGTCAGACCAACCCCATTTCTTATATGCATCAGCCTTTTTATCCCTTGTGGATTTTTTCAAGCTTATGCACACATGAACAGCCGCTAGAAATAGAAACGTCAAAGGATCAAAACCAAGTTCTTTCACTTCCTCCACAGCCTTCTTAAATCGAACAGGATTATTAGTCAATGTTCTAGAGAAAAACTGCAAATATTTGACGATGTTTGATTGAGGAACTCCTGCTTCTCGCAGTAGCTCCATTTTAGGCACTACAGAGGTTTTAGGATCAAGAAGAATGGCCGAGTGACATTGAAGAGATTTAATGAGCTTCTCATCAGATTGAAACAAATCTCGAAGGAAATTAAAGGAAGGAATGAGATGCTTACTTAAGCTTCGTCTCATGATGTTAGGAGACTGATAAAAGAGCCTAGGGATGTGTGAGCTCGAAATGCCTCTGGATTTGAAGAATTCAATCTTGGGCAGAAAGGCTCTCTCAGGATCATATCGAAGAAGCTCTGGAACATATCTAATGAGACCAAGAATCTGGGATTGTGAGAATCTGTGACCTTTGAGGAACTTGATAACCAGATCTGGCTTATCTCGCGTTTCGAGGTTGACACGCTTAGAAGCTGCTTCAGCTTCTTGGGGTGAGAAGCCACATGAATCAATGAGATAAGAGACCGTGAAAGAATTCCCGTTTGAGGCGTTTGAGTTAGCGTACCTCACAGAAGACCACTGGGTTTGGAGACAAAGTTGAAGCTGAAATGTTGAAGGAGGAGAGATTGCGTTGAAAATATGCCTCCGATAAGGGATGGCTCTGCGGAGAAAAGGAAACATGGATTCCGGCGTCTCGAGCAAGATAAGCGAAGCCGGAGTCTGTTGAAGAGCATACGACGGAGCCCAGGGGAAACCTACGAAGAGAGATGATGAGAGGATCTGCTTCCGGAAACCTAGACGTTACTTTCACTCCAAATTTTATTCATGTAATTATTTTATTCTACCTCAATTGTTTCAACTCAAATTCCTATATTTTTTATAGTTTAGTTATTTAAAATATTATTTCATAAATTCAGAAAAATAACTTCAGTCCTTCTTGGCTTCTCCTTTTATTTTTTAAAAATATAACGACCAACGTTTGAATTTTAAAATGATTAAAACTTAGAGAATTGAGTTTCATCAAATTAAGTGTGTTTAGGAACTATAAAAATCATGATTTTAAAACTTATTTTCTGTAAGTTGAGGTAAAATTTATCTCCCATATTTAACTTGTAAATTATAAAAATTATTTTTTAAAAATTAATCCAAACACATACTAAAATTTATGCGTTAAAGTCACTCATAAAAAAAAGAATAAAGTCAAAATTATACGTATTAAGTATGATTAATTTTTTCATTTTAAAATATATACACATTTTAGGGAAATTGGGGAAACGTGTCTTTTAGATTGTTTTTACTTTTTAGGGAAAAGTTAGGAAGAAGGAGCAATGAAAAGAAATAGTTATTAATAAGGATTTTAAAAATTGTAATTATTTTGAAGAATAAAAATTAAAATATAAACATTGAATTATACAATTAGTCCTGACCAAAATCCTTATATATTTTTTATTTTCTCGCCAGTATATCTTTAAATTGGATTTTTGACTTTTATTTAGGAATTGATGTTCCTAAAATTTTAGAAGTTTATTTAAGAATTTCTAGTTTAATAATTTTAAATTTAGTATTTTTCATTTTTATAACATTCTTCTTAAAGTGCATCCCATTTGTTTAAGTTTTTTTCCAATAAAAAATCACATATTTTTAAAATTATATATTTTTTGTGATTTTTAAGTTTTAGAAATAATAAAACCTAAAAAAGGTAGATTTCTAATTAGTTATAGATTTTAGAGGCTATTTTAATTTACATAACTTTTAAGATAATCCGATACATATAAAGGAGAATATCATAAACATATTAAGTTGTATATATATGTTTTATTATTAAAATATACATGGAGATATCATTAAATTTAAACCGTCAAATAGTTGAGATAAGGTTAGAGATGGTGAATTTTGTAATGAAAATTTATACTTTAATCTTTTGACCTTGACAATAATTATAATTTTTAAGATCTTTATTAATAAATATTTTGTTTCCTTTGTCCTCCTCCCTAATTCTCCCATTTTTCCCCTTGTTCCATTCTATGTTCTACTTAACTATTTTTTATTGACTATTCTTGGTCCTTCTTGTAATAGGTTTTTACTATTTTTGCCCCTAATTAATCATATTCCCTCCCCTAATATTTTTTGTAATATGTTTTTACTATTTTTGCCCCTAATTAATCATATTCCCTCCCCTAATATTTTTTGTATACTACATTCTCTTTTATTCTTTTTCTCATCATTGTTATATTTCTTTCTCTTATTTTCCCTCTTATAAATAAAAATATACTTAAAAAGTAGTTCACTTCTTATATATTTATCACTTTTAACTAATTTTAATTATTTTCTTATATGGCGTAAATTAGTTATGGAGCTTGTATAAAAAGAACAAGAGGAAATACCTATTATCTTATATTATTACTTTCAAAATTTATTAAGTATTTGGGAAGTCACGGAACCGTAGTTTCAAAAGCCATTTTCCTTAAACCAATACAAAACTTCTCTCACATACTTACTTTAAAAATTATAAAAACTATTTTCTAAAAGTTAATCCAAACACACACTTAAATCAATGTCTCAATTAAAATGAGAAAACATAACTATGAAATTACATTTGCTCATCAAAATAAGATTATAGCTGATGCTTATCCTCCAAGTATACAAGGTTGATGACAATAATAAACTTATTCAAAAAAATTCTAAAGGTTCAACCCAATGTTGTAAGATTCGAACCGAACTGGACGGTTCGGCTGACCGGTCGGAGAGTCTCCCGGTCTGTTTCATACTATTAAGCCGTTCTATGAAATGAGCCGCTTTTAGCCACCTCAAGCCGAACGTTGAACCGCAATCCGCGATTAAGCCGCCGACTGGAATAGGTGGAGAAAAACCGAACGGGTGATCGGAAAAAGAAACATGAAGAAAGAAAGAGGAGAAGTGGGGGGAAAAGGCAGGGGACGTTTATAAGTAAGAGAAGGCAGAAAGTTACCATGAAAGAAGAGTTTTGAAGCCAACAAATTATTTATATCTTTTGAGTCCTCCAACCAGTTGAAGAAAAAGCCATGAGAGGTGAGAGCCTAAAGGTAGAGAAGCCATTGCTTCTGTTAAATACGCTTACCGGAGACCAGAGAAGAGAAATTTGAAAAGATCAGAAAAGGAGAGGAAAAAAGTGAAGAGACGATGAGAGAGTAAAGGCATGATGGGATGGATCTGAAAGTGTCTGTCACTGCCAGCTGTGTTGCGTGAGGAGAAGTTTAATTTCATTTTTTTATTGTTTTTTTTAGCTTTCAACCCTCAAAAGAAGCATGAAGTCATTAGCATGATTAGATAGTTTCCATAAAAAATTTTCATTTACGGAATACGAAGTAATTTTTATGATTTATAAGATAGTTTTTACGGTTTACGAGATAATTTTACGGTCTATGAAGTAAATATATAGAGGAGGTTTATCTCAATTTATGTAAATCAAACTTAGGCTTATGCATAAGCCCAATTGAACCAAACAAGCAACGCATACGTGAGACGCATATGTGGGGCATATATTTTACCGTTTGAAGAGTACTAATCTCCCTTTTTTTTTTCCTCCATCAAGGAGTACTAATCTCATATATTATTATTATTGTTTAACATTTTTTAAGTATATAAAACTATAGATTACTAAAGTTATTATTTATTTAATCCAAGCTTTTTTTTTATCTTTCTTCAAATTATTATCACACTGTTAAACTTAATTACTTACATTGACACGTATACTTATTTTGAATATATATATATGTAATTAAATTTTTATTTAATTATTATGTCACCGATCCAACCAAACAGTTTAATCGATCCAATCATTTAAACCGTGACTCGCTGACCTTTTCGGTTTGATGTCCAGTCCGACTTTTAAAAGATTGGTTCAACCCAAAAATTATTATAGTTACTATTGTAATTAACTTTAGTTAGGGTAGGGTCATGAAAGAAAACCAGTGAACATATCATTGCAGAGAAGTCCAAAAGAACATGGAAGGTGAGTACCATGACTTACGTGTCAATTCCATAGTAGCTCATGTGTCACTTTGTTCTAGTGGTTAGCCAGCTGGCCTGTACCACTTATGTTTAATTCTGCCCATTTGCAAAGCATATGGAAATCTCAAAAGCAGTGAACTCTCATGATTCTTTCACACATTCTCTCTCCCCCAGCTCAAGAAGACAATGTACAAGATTATACCACACAGCAAAGATGCATCTCCAAATGTAAAGGCCCTGAATGATTCATAAACTGAACCATTATCCCACTACATGAGATTCATCATATGAATCACACAATCATTATGCTCTATCTTACAAACATCAGTAACCATAGAAGACATAGAGAAAACCAAACAATCAAAAACAGTCCATGGAATATTTAACTTGATACTGTGTGTGAAACAATCATATACATATTTTCTTCAGATGATAAACTCTTTTGAGTTGAATGTTCAGTTAAATTGGATCACTTACAATTATACAGTCATGCATATAGAGAGAATGTGAGACAATAGAATGAGTCTTTAAATAAATAAGGCTCATTTTCTCTCTTCAGATCTATCTTTTCTCTCTATTTCTCCTCAACCACGTATATTAAATCAGATTCTCCACATTCAAAAAATTGAATGCATATGATATATTCAAAGGGAGGTCTCTTCAGATTTATGAATACATGAATATAAATTATCTAATTTGACATTATATGCAATTAATTTGAGACTACATAGATCAAGATTCAACTTTAGCAGAAGAATCAGTATTCAACTTTAGTAGAAGGATCGGTATTATATCAAGGCACCAAAACAAGTAAGTGGGAGTCAGATGCTGAATAGGATATACAGTCTTCAGATTAAAGGACTTCTTGAGGAGAAACTTGGATAATTACAAATGGCACACCACACCAATTTGTCCGTGAGCACAAACTTACAAGCACTTAAAAAAATTGCTTTTACGTAGGTTGAGATAAAACCCCAATCACATATTTACTTTGTACAACATAAAATCAGTTTCAATAAACTAATCCAAACAAGCTTTAATCAATTTTCTACTTCATTTTCTCCTCAATAAATGGCACACCAATTCTTTTCTCATAAAAGCTAGCAATATAGGTCATCCGGATCAAATTTAAAGATTCCAATATTACTCAATCAAGCAAATTTCAAAATCCTTAAATTGAGAGGGTAGCTCAGCAACATCATAGGTGGTGAGTCCTTTGAACTTAACATCAAAATCACTGATCTGTTCAAGGCTTAGTGGTGAAGGGTTTAACAATCAAACAAAAGATAAAACATTGTCTTCCATACACGAGTCTTACTCCAAAATGCCTTCTCTAAAGAAACAAAAACAATGTCAACGCTGCATGGTATTACAGATACTTTAAAACTTGGGACAAAATTCAAATGGACAGATTCCAGTGTAATAGGAAGCTCTTTACTTACTGGATAAGTCAATTCCAACATAAATTAAAGCAAACCACATCAAAATTGATACTGTGTCGCATCTAAAGAAATGCAGAGAAAGCAGTTCTACAACTGCTTGGTATTAGTCTACATCCATACCTTAAAACCTTTCAATTTTTCTTTCACCTTGCAAGATCCAATTTGGACTGATACAAATCTAATAATCCACTAACTTTCTGCCCATAATAAACCAGAAACTTCCTTAAAAAGTAAATTTCAGAATACTTAAATATTGATAATGAAGTTTTCCCTTTCATCAGACCCTTTGACAACAGAACATGCATGACAGCACCTCTTGGAAGAATTCGCCTTTGCAAACTCAATGCTAAAACTGAAGGACATCTGTTGATAATGGAAGACTCATAGCCCAACTTGCGGACAAGAAACTCCATTATTGCATCAATCTTATCCTCTGAGACTGTCATACAAAGAGGGTACTTTCTAAATGCTGCAACAATGTCATTGTCAGACCAACCCCACTTCTTATAAACATAAGCCTTTTTTGCTCGTGTGGATCTGCTAATGGATAGGCATACCCTAACAGCCATAAGAAAATGAAACTTCAAAGGATCAAGCCCAAGTTCCTTCACTTCTTCCACAACGACCTTAAACCGAACAGGTTTTCTAGTTAGTGTCCTAGGGAAAAACTGCAACAATTTCATGATATATGATTCGGGAACACCTTCTTCTCGTAACAGCTTCATATTAGGCAAGACATGTGTGTTAATGCATAGAAGAATGCTCGAGCAATATGTGAGAGATTTAATGAGCCTCTCATCGGATTGAAACAAATCCCTAAAGAAATGAAAGGAAGGAATGAGCTGATTACTTAAGCTTCTCCCCATAATGTTAGGGCAACTACATAAGAGCCTAGGGATGAGTGAGCTCGAAACACCTTGGGATTTGAGAAACTCAATCTTGGGGAGAAAGGTTTTGTCAGGATCATATCGAAGAAATTCAGGGTCATTTCTAATGAAACGAAGAAGCTGGGATCGAGAAAATCCTTGCGTTTTCAGGAAATTGATAACTACATCTGGCTTATCTCGCGTTTCGAAGCTGACACGCTTAGAAACTGCTTCAGCATCTTGAGGGGAGAAGCCACATGTGTCAATTAGATATGAGACTGTGAAAGAATGAGCATTGTTTGAGGCGGTTGAAGTTGCGTACCTCACAGAAAGCCATTGGATTTGAGCAGAGAGAAGATTTTGAAATGTTGTTGAAGGAGAATTTGCGTTGATAATGTGCCGCCTACAAGCAATCGCTCTGCTGAGAAAACCAGACATGGACCTTCCCTCCGATTTCGAAATCTCAAGCGACGAAAACCCTTTGACGGTGGGGCACCACTGTGAAGGTAAAGCTAAGACGCTGATTATTTTTATCTTTCATTCTTGTAGTTTTCTTTTGCCTTCTTGACATTGTTATGGTTTGATACTCCCTCCTCTTTTTGCCAAGCTTCAAATTCTCGGCAAAACTTCAAACGGAGAAACGTTGAATCTTGATAAATTGGTTAAAAATAATAAATATATAAAAATATTTTTTTAAAAAAAATACCCTTATTTATTATCAATAGAAAGAGAATAACTACAAAATATGAGAGAAAATAAATTGAAAAAAACAAGATGAAAAAGATACATACTACCGTAGTCTTAAATAAGAGATTAAACAAGTTAAATAAATTAAATTAATTATTTATTTTTATTATTTTTTTCTAAACTACTTTAACTGACTTATAAAGTAATACATAATCTAAGAATACACAAAATATATTACAATTAAGTAATTTATTTAGCTTCTTTAATCTCTCTAAAAAAATTCAATTAGATATTATATTTAAGATCGAAAAGAATAATTAATTAGGGATAAAAATAAAAAATAAAAATGCATTAAACATTCATATATCTCTGTAATTTATTAAAAAAGGACCAAACCCATTTTAAAAAGTAAGGCTTAAATCTTTATTTATAAGCTAATCCTTATATCTTGAATATTTGTATTTTATTTTATTTCTGAGGCACAACAAATGCTATTTGGAGGAGAGAATCTAATCTTGTTTAGAATATTGACAGTAACAGATATACTCCATTTAATTAGATCACTTGTTTGTTTCATTGAGGAGAATCCCTATCATTTATGCTCAAGTAAGTTGACTTTAGACAAATTTACTGGTGTACATAATTGTTCCAATTGGAGGATATGTGTGTGTGTGTAAATTTAATTAGTTTTAAAAGGTTTTATAAACTAAATGAACCTACTTCTTAAAAGTTAAATGTTTAAAATTTTATAAAAAAAAAAATAGCTTGCTTAGGTTTTTATATAGTAATAATAACTTAATCTTTTAATTATCGAATTCTTAGTTTGGTCTTTCGAACAAAAAAAAAACATCAAACAAGCACAATTAATCTATAATCTATAAATCATAAATAATATAACTTATTCTTAAAAAAGTAACTTAAATTTCTTTCCTCTCGTTTCCCTTTTCTTCCTACACAATCTTGTTCATCTCTTACTTTGTCTAGGCATATTGAAATCAGTTGGTTTTCTTTTGAAATTTATTTATACTTCGTTTTGTTTTTCATTATTTACAAATATATGTAATTTATTCTTTTCTAATTTTTCCTGACGAATATAAAAATATCTATATCTAAATAGTAACAAAAGTAGAAAATGTAGGTTTGATTTATAAATGCATATCAATGTTAATTAAAGAACATGTCTTTAAGCAGAGGCAATATTTAATTAAAATTAAAATTCATATAACATGTTTGTTACCCAGCATATAAATTTAAGTATGTCAATCACCACTAGATGGGAAGCCGCATTATTTAAACATCTGATAAAGATTAAAAAAAAATAACTTTATTCATTTTAATTCAATAAAATAGGCTAGGCTTCACGCCTGATCTTTTGACAACAAAATAGCCTTACTTTGTGTTTATCTAAAGGAGATTAGGACCATTGATCATTTGAGCTGAATACAACCCAAATCCCACCCTATTATTTTGATGATTTTATGAAAATTAATGACAACTAGTAGATTGGTTAGATTTTAACAATAGGTGTGTCAATGTATACATATCATTAGATGAATTAATACAGCTTGAAATAGAAAACATTCACAATTAATTACATGTTTGTTTTAGCTTTTCAGAAGTACTTTTATAATTTATGAAGTAAGTGTATGAGAAAAATTTTATCTCGGCTTACGGAAAGGGGCTTCTGAAACCATGGTTTGATTGTTTCAAAAAAAAAAAAAAGAGGAAACATAACTGTTAAAATCAGTAAAGATGGTATAGGAAATTGCAGTTTTTCAGAAGAATTTAAAAGAGAGAGAGAGAGAGAGAGAGAGACTCGAAATACACACGCAAGCACAAAGTTATTAGTATTATATAAACATGTGCATGTATATGAGCAAGTCAGATTGAAGAACAAATATCTCCAGTTTACTCTCTAACATGGGGGAAAATAGCTTGAAACAAAACACATTGGACTTAACACAAAAGAACAAGAACATCTTAGGGACAATCTATCAGAATTCAGTAATTCACTACTCAAATGCAAAACACCAAAATAAGAAAATAATTGGTTACAGAAACTGTCAACAACCAAGAGATGGGAACAAAAATTTAACCATCTGGCATCATAATATACCTTCATGCATCTTATAGCATTGTAAAAAGTAAGCTGGAAATCAGCTTCAATAATTTAAATTTCCAAACTGTAAGGAAATTGGATCTTCTTAACTGAAGGGTCTCATGTATAATTCCATTGAGCAATTTGAGCAGTCCAGATTTGAAATGTCCTGCAAGAACAGTATTTTTTTGTGCTTCTTCTTATAAGATTTTATATACTAGAAATTTGGATCAAATGTTTGACAATCCCCATATTCCATTCAGCAACTTACAAACAAAATCCTTCAACTGAGAGAATCAAGCTTCAGATCCACATGCTCAGCAACAATATTGGAGGTCAATCCTATGTATTCTATTGAACCCGCCATGAACTTGATGTTACAACCCTGACCTGATTTTCCCAGCCACCACATCAAAAGTTCAAACCATTATTTCAGAGGGGACTCTGTTTATATATAACAAAACCTAAGGTCCGTGTTAGTCATCAAGTTCTTCAATAAAAACGTAATGAACAAATATTTTTTGTTACAGCTACACACTACATTTATATGATTAATTAATTTTCTACTCCCTCCTGTTCTTAATATAGGACCTATTTAGAGAGTTGGTTTTAATTTAGGCTATTAATGTTCCATCAACAATAATCAATAAGGAGAGGAAATTAAGGCAGATGACTGGAGTGTTTTAGAAAACACATGTCATACTAACTAACTTCCTTAATCTAATCAAATTAGGTAAATATATCTCATATCAAGGACCAAAGGGAGTATATTAATAATGTGATGCATCAAAAGAAATGTAATGGGAAGACCGTTCTAAATCGATTGGACTGTTTGGGAAACCATAAAACCATGGTTTTAGAAGCCATTTTCCGTAAGTTGAGATAAAACTTTTCTCACATACTTACCTCATAAATTGTAAAAGCTATTTTCTAAAAGATAATCCAAACATGTTGGTCCATATCCATAACATAAAAGCTTTACAGTCTTCATTCACCTTGCAAGATCCAGTTTAGACTGATACAACTCCAATAATCCACTGGTTTCATGCTCATGACAAAGGACAAACCTCTTTAAAAAGTGACTTTCAGTACATCTAAATGCTGAAAACGATGCTTTCTTTTCCATCAGACCCTTTGACAACAGAACTTGAAAGACAGCGCCTCTTGGGATAATTCGCCTTTTCACACTCAGTGCGAAAACTGAAGGATGTAGGTTAATGGTGGAAGGCTTACAGGCTAATTTGTGAACAAGAAACTCCATTATTGCATCAATCTTATCCTCTGAGATTGTCATACAAAAGGGGAACTTTCTAAATGCTGCAAGAATGTCATTATCAGACCAACCCCACTTCTTATAAACATCACCCTTGTTTGACCGTGTGGATTTGCTAAAGGACAAGCATACCCTAACAGCCATAATAAATTGAAACTTCAAAGGATCAAACCCAATCTCCTTCACTTCTTCCACAACACCCTTAAACCGACCAGTACTCATAGTTAGTGTCCTAGGGAAAAATTGCAACAGTTTCGTGACATTTGATTCAGGAACTCCTTCTTCTCGCAACAGCTTCATATTTGGCACGGCATGGTTGTTAATATCAAGAAGAATGCGAGGGTAACATGCAATAACTTTAGTGAGCTTCTCATCAGATTGAAACACGTCCCTAAAGAAATCAAAGGAAGGAATAAGCTGATTGCTTAAGCTTCTGCGCATGATGTTGGGGTGACTACACAATAGATTAGGGATGCGTGAGCTCGAAATACCTATGGATTTGAAGAACTCAATTTTGGGCAGAAGGGTTTTGTGAGGATCACATCGAAGAATCAATGGGTCACTTCTAATGAAACAACGAATCTGGGAGTGAGAAAGTCCTTGTGTTTGCAGGAAATTGATAACTAAATCTGGTTTATCTCGCGTATCGAAGCTGACATGCCCAGAAGCAGAAGCAGCTTCTTTAGGCGAGAAGCCACATGCGTCTATCAGATATGAAACTGTGAAAGAATGGGCATTTGAGGCGGTTGAATTTGCGTACCTCACAGGAAAACATTGGATTTGAGCACAAAGCAGATGTTGAAATCTTGAAAGAGAAGTTGTGTTGATAGTGTGCCTCCGAAAACCGATCGATCTGCTGAGAATACCAGACATGGATTCCATCCGATTCGAACGCTCAAGCAAAGAAACATGTTGACAGGAACCCCACGGTAACTCTGCAAGGAAAGAATTAAACCCCATCAATTCTCTTTTTGTTTTGTTTTTATTTTTTGAATAAAACTAGAGAAGAGTTACCTCTTGGATTGTGTCATAGCAACACTACAAACACAAATATGAGAGATACATCATCAACTAATTTTAATTTAAGCGGATTAACATTTGATTTGAACAACAAGCTTGTGAAAATTGTAATAAATTCAATTTAGTGTTAGCCTCCTGTACCATATTGGCCAAAAAATCTGCACATTTCAGTGCTTTTTTACTTGAAATGAATTATTTCTACATCCCAATAAGAGCCAATCACGATCTAATTTCAAAAATCTCTTAAGCCAATGGGTGATGCGCCGGCATTCTAATGACATTTTCAATTCTCTAACCATAATACTATCATTAGTTGCAAATGATTGGATATAAAGTAGATTTTTTTATGATAGCTATTACATGTTAAGATTAAATTTTAAAGTTTAAATTTATTTATATATTTTATAACTGAAATTATAAAAATATTGTTTATAAGATGTTTAATCTGAACCACCAAAACTTTTAATCCAACGGTGATATAGAGAAGATGAGGTGAAAGAGGACCAATTGATGGGAGGGGCAAAGAAGAGAGGCCCAGCTTGATTGATTCTACCTTGAGTCCCTAATTTACATGATAATTTACACTGCAAACTAAATCATATTATAAGGATCACATCTAGAGCTTTTTTATAGCAACCATTGTTATTTTAAAAATTAAGTTTAATATGTCAGCTTTTAATAATGCTTTGTTAACAATTAAAAATTTAATGTGAGCGCTTTTTATTATAAATATTGTGAAGGTTAAATGTATAAAACGATACTTTAGAAAATTAATAATTAAGAAATTGAAATAAAATCTTTTTTTCTCCCAACAATCAATCAATTAATTATATTTTTTGAAATCTTTTAAAACTTGCTCCAGTTAAAAATGGGTCGTATGGGTCAATTCGGGTCTAACAATCAACATTTCTCATTTTTACCTTATTAACTATGATTTCCACTTTTAATGATAATTAATGCATTGATTTAGATTTGCAGCATATACGTAATTAATGGCTAACATAATTAATGATTTGCAATCTCTAATCCTCTTATTTACCAGCAAAAATTGTTCATGACATCTAATTTAATTTATTATCGTTAAATTATCTTGCGTTGAACTTCTATTATTTCTTAAATCCATATAGAAATTTGTTGCATTACTCTTTAAAAGATTTAGCGAAGTATTTCTGCAAAATATTTCTTAAGTTGTAACATCTCTTGGGAAATATGGCATGCAAATAAAAAAGTTTTGATTGGTATATGCTTTATTTTTACTGGCATGTCGGTGTCAAAAAAAAATTATTTTTATAAGAAGAAGGGGTCACTCGAGATGTACGGTAGAAGATCTCTCAAATTTTGGGTGCCAATTTGACCTCAGAGGAAGTATTTAGTAACTACTACTCCTTTCAAAGATTTGAACATATTTTAAATTTATAGTATGATATCATTTTTTGTCACTTCTTTTCCTTTTTTATGGTAACACTGTGGGGTTTCTAAAGAACAAATCTCTTATTATAATATTATCCATGTCTTTACTTCATGCACATGTAAATAAAGAAATCTTAATAAACATTTTCAGCAACACATCCCTTAATTTTTGGGAGATATAATTTATTTATATATTTCACTATATTATTTTCATTATGTGATTTTGTCTTTGGGGTTATAAGGTTTCTTGTAATATTTCAATTATTAAATTATATTTATTTCTCGCAACGTGTGAAGAGTAAATACATGTGGAAATGAAATCTTATGTAAAGTCAATCTTCATTTAGAAAATTAATTGAAAAATAAAACCTAGGATCTAAAGGACCTCATGGCTTCACCTTTTTCATAAGTTCCATTCCTTAATTAATTTTTCAAATGGGGATTTATCCCCAACTTCTCCTTTGTCTTGTATTTACTTTTTAAAAAGGATTAATATAATTTTTAATCCCTTAAATTTGTCTTTTTTTAATTTTGATTCCTTAAATTTCACATAAGAGGTTTTTATCCTTTAATGAATAAGATTGTCCAAATATTTATTTGATGATAGGGACTAATATTTTAAACAGAATGAAACTTAAGAGACTAAAACAAAAATGAAAACAAATTTGAAATTAAAAGATTATATTAACCTTTTTAGAAAATTAGTCTAGGAGAAATAGGAAAAAAAATCGCTTTGAAAATTCATGGGTTAGAAAGGTTTTATATATTTTTATATAAAAAAGTATTGATACTTTGAAAGATTTTATATATAGAAAATTGGAAGAATTACTCATAAAGACCTCATTACAAATTTATTTAGTAAATGAGATCTAAGAAAGATGTTTTACACATAAGGGAAGATTGTTCGCCTATACAAAGGAAAAATAAATTGAACACATGAAAAAAAATTTTAACACAAGAAGTTTTTTTGCACAAGGAAAAATTATTTATACGTAAAGATTCTATTTAGCAAATAAATTTCTAATAAAATATTTTTAAACAATTTTCTCAAAAAAATACCAATAATTGAATTCAGTTCATTCTAGTCAATAACATTTTTAAACAAACCGATTTTCCCATTAGTCTAAGGACCCAACTGAGAAGTTTTGTTCATGGATAACTTCTGCCCAGGTCATCCTCCAAAAAGCTAAAACGTGTAACAAGTAACAACCGAAACATCTTCGAGTTTCAATTAAATATCAACCCATTTACTTCTGTCTGGTACGTCATTTTTCAGTTACAGATTTAACGGAATTCTTGACAGAATCGAACTGGATAGAATAACACTCTCTCTGGCTCTTTATTATAATACTCCAACTATCATTTTTTACAGACTAAGAAATGAAAGTTAAGTTATTAAATTGGTCTAAAATTGATAAATATTTCCAACTTTACTCACACTTTAATGATATGGATTTAAATGAGTTAGTTAAAAATAAGGTATAATGAAAAAATAATAATAAATGAATTAGTTAAAGGCAGTTGATACCTTATAATAAGGACGAAAATGACGAAAGAGAGTACTACAATCTAATTAATCTCTGCCAAAACAAAGTGCTACTTCATTAACCACAATTACATCTCCATCTGTCTAACTTTCAACAATTCTAACAAAGAACAATGAACAGCCATACATACAAGCAAGCACATCATGCTACATAATGTTTGATATCTTTTGTAGTGTATTGGCAAATATTATTCTTCAAAGAGAATTAAGAAAATTAAAATACACTTTAACATTATTATTTGAATGTTTCCTTCTCTACTATTCTTCTCTCAATCATGATGCCAGCCAAACAAGAAAGAGAGCTGGGTTCTCATTTGAATGCAAGTACTAGCAACTAGAGGGGTCTTGAGAATAATAGGGAGCATGGGATTTTACCGTTGTATTGGAGGAAGTGGCGCTGGAAAAGCCCAGAAAAAGTCACAGAATATGATGACGGAAAGGTTAAAGTCATTATTGCTTGAGTAAAGATATAAAAATACCCATGAACTTTTACCAAAAGTGCGTCCGGCGCTATATACAACATTTTGGAGATGCAAAAATATACATCAACGCTCAAAATAGAAACAAAAATACCAACACCATTAAATTTGGCCTAATACCGTTACTTTTTTGTAGTAGGACCCACACTCTTTTTTGCACATACATATGTGACAGTGCAGTATTGGCATTTTTGCTCCCATTTTAAATGTTTATGAGTATTTTTGCATCTCCGAACTGTATATAATGCTGGAAGTACTTTTGGTCAAAGTTCATGGACATTTTTGCACCTTAACCCTTATTGCTCTGGCACCATATCGCAATGTGGCAACAAAGTAACTTTCATCAATGTGCATATCAGGTTTCTATACAAAAATAAGCTAGATATGGCGGGAAGAAACTAAGAGAATAAGCTAAAAATGTAAAGATGATACAGCTGAAATACGAATGTTTGACAAGAATACAGGATAAGAGACTCAAGGAAAAAATATTTACCAAGAAACGAAGCAGAGTTAGGAAGTGCGCCATATATCTACTTCCTCGCAAGCAATTGAATTGTATGGTAGCTAGAAATCAGCTTCAAATAATTCAAATTTACAGGTGTAGCCTAGGATAGAAACTTGGGTCCTCTCTATTGAGAAATTTGAAACGTGAAAGTATGAAGTTTACAATTAAAAGACTGTTTCAATTTTATGTTGTTGGTTCATTCAAAAATTATATCTGTATCATAATACATAAGAAAAGAAACTAGCAACATAGATTATCCAGATTGAATTAAAATAGTCCATTTTACTCAGTTGAGCAATTTCAAAATATCATTCAATTGAGAAGATTGCACAGCAACATTATAGGTGGTGAATCCTATGTATTCTATTGAACCAGCTATGAACTTAAAAAATCCAAATCACTGATCTGTCGTTACCAGCCAACACAGTAAGCTTAAACCATTGTCTTTGGAGGGGACTGTATTATATATGACATAAAAATGCTGCACGTTTGTTATCTAATCCTTCAAGAAAAATCCGATACTTTTAGAGCTACAGATAGCAATTGTTTGTATAAACTTCTATACAACCTTATCAAGATCAATTTAGGCAGAACAATTTTCACTCATAGCATAACGTTAGCTTTGAAAGATACGTCCAGTCCAAGCTAAAAAATAGCACACAACATAAAAGTTAATAATGCAATGCATGAAGAAATCTAGTGAGAAGATAGTTCTGAAATTTGCCATGTCTTTGGTCCAAATCCATACCTTAAAACCTTTCCAGTCCTCATTTACCTTGCAAGATCCAGTTTAGACCGATACAACTCCAATAATTCACGAGCTTCCCGCTCGTGGCTGAAGATATGCCTCCTTAAAAAGTCCTTTTCAGACAATTTAAATATTCCAAGCAATGTCTTCTTTTTCACCAGACCCTTTAACAACAAAACTTGAATGACAGCACCCCGGGGAACAATTCGCTTATTCAAACTCATTGAAACAACTGTAGGATACTTGCTAAAAGTGGAAGTATCACATCCCAATTTATTGACAAGAATTTCCATTACTGCATCAATCTTATCCTCTGACACTGTCAAAAAAGTGGGGTACTTTCTAAATGCCGTGAGAATGTCATTGTCAGGCCAACCCCACTTCTTATAAAGATCAGCCTTTCGATCCCGTGTGGATTTTTTCAAGGTTGAACAAACATGAACAGCCATAATAAATTGAACCTTTAAAGGATCAATCCCAATTTCCTTAACTTCCTCCAAAATGTCCTTAAACCTATTAGGACCTTTAGTCAATGTCCTAGGATACAAATGCAACAACTTAATGACATTTGATTCAGGAACTCCTGCTTCTCGCAAAAGCTCCATATTAGGCACAGCAAAAGTATTGGTGTCAATAAGAATGCCAGAGCAATATTGAAGAGCTTTAATGAGCTTCTCATCAGAATGAACAATATCTCGTAATAAATCAAAGGAAGGAATGAGCTGCTTACTTAGGCTTCTTTTCATGATGGCAGGGTAAGAACATATGAGTCTTGGGATGTGTGAGATCGAAACGCCTCTGGATTTGAAAAACTCGATCTTGGACAGAAGGGTTTTCTCAGGATCAGATCGAAGAAGCTTTGGGACCTGTGTGATGAAACGAACAATCTGGGGCTGTGAGAATCCATGACTTTTGAGGAACTCGATAACCAAATCTGGCTTATCTCGCGATTCAAAGCTGACACGCTTAGAAGCTGAAGCAGCTTGTTTGGGGGAGAAGCCACAGATGTCAATGAGATATGAGAAGGTGAAAGAATGGCCATTGGACGAGGTTGAAAAAGCGTACCTCGATGAAAACCACTGGGTTTGAACATAAATCAGACGCTGAAATGTTGATGGAGAGATGGCGATAATAGCTTTGCGGATTGAACGAGACATGGAATCCGTTCGTTTCGATTTTCGAAGGCTGCAGCGGGGTAAGGTTGTAAAACCCTTATGCCCTGTTTGCTATGAGGTATTAGGGATTGAGATTGAATTAGGGATTGAGTTAAAATATATCGTTTGTTATGAGAAGTTACAGATAATTAGGGATTGAGAGTACCACGAAAGTGGCATTCCTTCAAAGCTATCTCCCCCTGGTATTGTATTTTCAATCCCTGGACTGTGAAACTATAGAGACAAAAATATCCTTAATTAAAATATTTTTTTTGGACAAAAATAACCCCTGATTTTAATCAAGAATCCATCCATCTCACATAATTACAGGGTTTTGAAACCTGGATCGGATCGACCAGTCAGGGCTGAAACCAACCAATCATCGTAAAACTGGTCCGTTCCAGAAACCAATCCAATCCACTATTTTTTTTAAAAATCATTTTTTTAATTTTCCTTTACAATTTTATATTAATAAGCATAAAATATTCAATTTTTCACATGTTTGGCCTCGATTTAGCTCTGGTTTGGCTCCAATCTAACCCACTGACCCTTAACCTAGTACCGGTCCGGGTTTTAAAACCTTGCATAATCACTCTCTTTGTTTTTTTTCTCGCTAATGACATAATTAATGACTATTTATTAAATAAGATTAATGAAATTATTCCCTCCAATTATTACTTCGTACCAAATATATTTTTAAAGCATTAATCTCAGTCCCAGTTCCAGTCATAGTCCCAATCTCAGTCTCAATCTCAATCCATCAAAATTCAGTACCATATATCAAACTGGGCCTTAGGGTCTGTTTGGTTGGAGGATGAAAAATGAGCCCCTCCTCTTGTTTGATATGAAAAATTGGAGGGGAGGGGAGCCACATGAAGGGCTCCAAATCCCTCCCCTCCCCTCCATTTTGTTCCCTCCAAATTGGGAGGATTTGGAGGGAAGCAAAATATTTGACTATTTTGCCCCTAAGACTTTTTCATATTTCCAGTGATACCCTTGAGCAAAAAATAAAAACACGCACTCACATAGTTCTGACCGTGTCTCTCATAGCTTCTGTGATTCTTCTTTACATAAAATTATAATCTCATTCTTTTTACCAATAATTATTTTAGTAATTCCAACAGTGTGAATTAAAATAAATTTGTGTCCACTTGGTAAAAAAAATTGAATTTTGATAATTTATTTGATTTATATTGAGGTGTAAACTAATTTAAATAAATTTCATTTCAAAAAAATTAATTTAAATTATTTATATAAGCATAAAAAATGTAAGCTAACATATAAGGGTAAAATGGTAAATTAGTTATTATCTCCCTTCCCCTCCCCTCCCTCCCCTCAAACCAAATAAGGTGAGCTCCTATCCATTCCCTTCCCTCCCCTCTCTTTGAACCAAACAGGCCCTAATAGTGGCTAGTAAGTAAAGGCCTTTTTTACTAAATTTCTTAATTAATGATTATTTGTTTGAAAAAATTATTAAAAAAATACTATTTGAATTTAAAAAAAACTCTTAAAATATCTAATACATTAATAAAATAATAAATAGATAATCAGACAAGAATATGAAATTTTTGAAGTTTAGATGTTGACAACTTAAATATAGATAATAAAAATTTAAAAATAATAATTATAGATGATTGGGATTTAAAACTTTTTGACACCTTATGATATTCTAATTATTGCCTAATCCGAATGCAGCTAATTGAAAATTTCTTTAGAAAACACCCCTCTTTTTAAACTTTTTTTTTTTTTTGGAAGCTTATGAATAATGCATCACCTTAATGTCCGTGAAAGCATCACCTTAATTCTTCAAGATGTTGCTTATTTGGTTGCGACATAGAGAAAACCTGATCTGTCAAGCATCAACTTAACTTCTCCACCACTACTCCAGATAGTCAATCATCAAGATGGTTTGACTCATTTGGTGTGTGGCATCGTATGCTTGCTCAATGTTATTTGGAGAAAAAGAAATTTTGCACTGCATCATGGAAAATGTGACCTCCCATCCCCACCTTAAGGCAATAATACAGGAAATTCGCAACCTCATTTCATTCTTAGCCTTAAAATTCATGGGCTCTTCTTCTCATCAGAAAAGGACGTGTATATCGTCTACTCCAGAAGCTCATATTTCTCTTAATACTTCAAGATAAGATATTTTTCTCTTAATACATTTGTTACTAAGAACTCCTTTAATTGAATTCTTATGGAAAAATCAATCTACACCAGGCTTCCTTTTCTCTCATGTTGTCTATGAGCTTCACTTTTATGGATTTGTAACTCTGACCTTCTACAGCCTGCATCCAAGCCTTCTTTGACTATTACTTGTCTCTAGAAGCGCTTCATCAACTTTTTTTTGTAGAATCATTTCCTATGTATATCCACCATTACATGGCTGGAAATTTTATCTTTAATGCATGATTTCTCTCTTTCTCCGGTTCAAGTTATTTCATTAGACTCCTTTGATAGGCCATTCTCCAATTACATTTGTTCATCAAGCTTTGGTACTCTGCAAAACTTTAATTATCTCATGTCATTTTGTCTTATTATCCAAAAAAGAAGATCAAATTCATGAGTTGCTGAATCATTATCAAACAAATTAATTGCAGAGGAAATATTTTGAAGTTCAGCTTCAGCCGCCTGAACTCTCCTAAATTGGTTACCAATAGAGAGAAGTGAAGGTTCTATTAACCTTACAATACAGCTGAAAAGAGGCCGATCCTTGATAATTATCTTGCCAACAATTCCTAATTATTTGGTCTCATTCTTGGCATTTGAATCAAAACTCTTCAGACTTTTTGAAATCGGCCTTTTTAAAATCATCATGTTGAGAGAAAATAATGGGGTCGTGATATGAAGAAGCTATAGTGAGAGTATTGACAGAAGAAACTGGATAAAAGGATAGCCATTGAGTATTTACAAACGCTGTGTCTATTTTTTCCCCCCAATAAAAACTGGTCTCCTTCCCTGTTATTCAACCATGTGAAGTTAGGCTCTTTTTGAGCAACTTGTCACAGATTACATTCATCCATGCATCTACTAAATGTAGGCATATCAATATTCTGTCCTTGACAAAGAAGTTTATCACTGGATGATAAATCTTATTAAAATAACTTATTAGCAGCCAAAGAATGTCAATGGATTGAGCATAACTGGTATCATCAATATATACTGAAGAGTATAATAGGGGAATAAGCCGTTTGTTCACGTTGACGCATTTACGTCTCAAATGTTACTGTTTATAAGAATAGTAACGGCTAATTCCTCTAGCCGTGCAATAAGCCATCCGCATCGTTCAGCTTTAACTAAACATGAACAGTGTTTCGTTCTATTCCAGCTACCCAAAGACAATGTCACATCTTCTCTCCTATTTGCATTGTCAGTCTTTCTGAAGGAGTGAGTAAAGCATTTACTCAACCGTACCCATCGATGCACACAATCAATTGGTGGAAGAACATAAACAAATTTCTCATTCAGAACCACTTCGAAGTCTTCCTTCCAAGAGCTGGGATTATGATGTTCAAGCAAGCCGACAACATGATTTTAGTATTACTTGTCTGAACAGAATCTTTGTTTTTCCATTGTTAAAGGTTATGATTTTGAAGCATGTTGTTTGTTATTTTCCTCTTACACTCATTCCTCTTTTTCTTGCATGCGGATTTCCACTACGAAAGGCTGCACGACGTTGCTCCCCACAATAATCAAGCCACTTTCTTGGTGAAGGTTGATCAGGAGATTTAGAGGTCGGATTTTGATATCAATGGGTCAGTATGTGGTTATCCGAGGAAGGTACTCTTTTTTGCAACTCATATTGTCGCTTTTTTTATATGAAAATATGATGACTTATACTGCTATAGTTGTTGTTCCACAGTGAAAGTATGTTGTTGTGAGATTTGGAGGTCGGATTTCAATATCATAAGGATCGTCGAGCTCTTATGCCTAAGCACTGTTTTGAACTCTGCCATGTAGCTTAGCATTCTCACGTTTTGGTGCTTCATCAGTGGAATTTTCTTTTAGTACTTGGTAGAAGTTTATTTTTAAAATATCTCATGTAATAAATGTAGTTTTGCATAGTCGCAAGCCACAGTTGTCATCTAAAAAAATTGTTGAGGCGCAGAGACAAGCTTTCTACATATCTTGATAATCTTAAGAAGTTCAACTTAGTTGCAGCATCTCTCATACCATATAGCACAAAGCAAACTTTTTATGAGATGTGATAAGAGACCTACATTGTGAAGACCTATTATCTATAATGTTTTATGCCTTCTTCGACTCATTTATCACATTGTGCTTGCTGCTCTAATTTTCCAATGGATTTAGTGTGTATAGCCCTCTTAGATTGGTTTGCATGTGCTTATTCAACCTTCTTTTTTAACCCCCAAATACTAACTTACATGTGTAGTGGTGCTCATTCACATACCTCCTTTTTTTCATTTTGAATTGGCTTTCCTTGGGAAAGGGGACTAGATTCTCTTAAAAATCTGCTTCCAACTTTAACTCCACTGCAAAGTTTATTTTCATCATCTACATAATTAGCTCATACATGAGCCCTCTACTTCACTACTATCATAACTGCTATGTTTTCTCTTTCAGTCAGATTCATAAGTAGTTTCGTTAGATTTAAGTAGGGGTGTGCATCAATTTCCCGTCCCGGTCCTGAGAAAATCAGAACGGGATTTTCCCGTCTCGAAATTTTCAGGACGGGAAAATTTTGGGATCGGGAAATTCTTTTCGGGATCGGGATTGGGAATGGGACTTCCCGATCCTGACTTTTTCCCGATCCAGAAAATATACATATATTTATATTTTTATAAAAAAAAATATTTAAGAAGATAAGATCAAATATAAATAAAATGTGAAAATTCCTAATACCCTCAAGGTAATATCTATTTTTATAATTTTTTTGGTTAATTTTATTTATTATTTATTAAATAATTCTAATTTTTTGTTCTTGTCATTGTGCTTTTTGTAGCTAAATCGACAATTTTAAGTATATATTGAACTAATTATATATTTGTGTTGGACTAATTTTGTACAATATGATATTAAACAAATTATGTAGTTGTATTAGACTAAAAGAAACAAAAAAAAATTAAAATAGGATTTTTTTAAAAAAAAATGAAAGGGGTTGGGATCGGGAAATTCTCGATCTCGATCCTGAGAATTTCCCGTCTTATCGGGACAGGAAATTTTCAGGATTGGGATCGGGAATGGCATTTCCCGATCCCGTTCTGTTCCGAGAACACCCCTAGATTTAAGTGCTTTGGAGTTCATTCATGCAGTGCTATTTATATTCTTACTGGTATGGAAAGACATTGATTACATGATTCTCAACCTTCTTTGCCCCTTTACTTAATAGGCCTTGATATTCCTATTTTCTGATCCTAACTAATGTGATTTTTATTCACTTATGGCTATGGAAAAGAATTGAATTTTTGTTTCATATTGTAGAAGCCATGTTTGCGTGGAAGTGATTTTTGAAGTCATTATGTATGCAGGTCCCATGATGATTCTGTAACTTTGGAGGTTTTCTGATTTCTTTTGTTCATCTGCCTTGCAAGAATGTAGTTTCTTATTTAAAACCTTCCTTCTTGTCAACATAAAATGCTAGACAAAATTATAGAGTCTATGTTGAAATTATAGAGGCCATGGAACATAACTGAATTTTTATTTCATATTGTAGAAGCAAATAGAATGTGGTTTTATGCAACCTTTGTACTAATCAAGCTATCTACTGATAAAGCTTAGTTCTTTGATTTCACAAGGAAGGTGTCATATTAAGGATTTGAATATCATATCCTACTGTTAGACTGGTATAGTTGATAGCATTTTCCCATGGAATTCTTCTTATATAAATTGCTAGACAAAATTATAGAGTCTATGTTGAAATTATGACTACTTTGAAACTCCATCATCAAGGGTTTTTTAGACGCCAAGTTTGAGTGGAAGTGATTTTGGAAGTGATTCTGTATACAGGTCCAATGATGATTTTGTAACTTTGAAGGTTTTTCTTTTTATTTTGTTGATCTGGCTTGCAAGAAAATAGTTGCTTATTTAAAACCTTCCTTCCTGTCAATATAAAATGCTAGACAAAGTTATAGAGTCTATATGTTGAAATTATGAGTATTTTGAAATTATGATTTTTATTCAGTTGTGGCATAATGTGGTTTGCTGATAGTACAGAATTGTTGGTTTTCATATCCATAACATTAGCTATCAAAGGTTTTTAATGGCAATTAAGTTATGACCAAGCTATATACTGATCAAGCTTGCTGTATTGATTTCACAAGAAAGGTGTCAATGGTCAACTATGGTTCTGCAATAAGGGTTGCTTGGAACCCAAGATACATTAAGATACTTCTGTTGAGGGATTTGCTACTGTCAAAGAGGTGTATGAAGAAAGTTTAAGTCCTACATATGTATCAATGTAGGTCTTTTTCTCTTAGTAGTTATATGGTCTTACATGGCCTTATTTTTTTACAGTTTTGTATGTTGCAATATATATGCACCCACCCTCACTGATTTGTATATCTCGGGAAAAAATGATTTTTCTGGCATATTAGAATAATGTTGTCAAGGTGGGTCAAATTAAAACTACATGTTATTTTTCAAGATAGTAACATGAAAGTCATATGTAATTATGCAAAGGTTCCCCCAATATCAATGTCTGAAAATGAACCTACTGAAAATTCTGGTACATTACCTGCAAACCCATTAGGTTATACTTTTGGATAGATATCATCATAGTTGTTACATGATGGGAAAATGTACATAAGACTTGTGAGATCTATTTTGTGGCTTACTGGTATGATAAAGGATAATGATTGCATACAGTAACAATTTTGCAATTATAAAGTTTCCAACCAAATCTCGGTGAAGTAGGTGGTTTTTTCTCATAAAACTGACTATAACTTAAATGCCTATCATTTCAAGAGTCATCTTTATTTTGGGTACTGTATTACGTACAGATACTCTATACTGGGTACTGTATGGCTGCTGACTGTTATGGTTGAGGAAGTAGAAGGTACACATGCTCCATTCTTTGTACTGTATAAACAATGATTGTTGGGGAATTTGTACCAACATACTTCTGAAATATTTAAATTTAAAATGCATAATCCCTTAAGTTACCGGCACATTTAATGGTGGTCATTTATATCAGTTGAATCACAAAACTACCAAGTTATTCAAATCCTTGAATCTCTGTAGAGTAGGTAATGCTTTTGAATTTAACTAACTACAACATAAATACCATTTAATGTTGGATTCAGATGACCATTGCTTGATGTGGTATGAATAGTAACCGTCTCTGCTACAGTCCCACCTAGCAAAATCTTTTCAACTTGCCTAGTGCGTAATGCTTTAGTTATAATAGTAGTAGTCAACTAATTTATGTGACCATGTTTGCTTGCCTATGCTAACTTCAATTTTTCTATATAACCCACATTAGCTTTTAACTTCTCCCACCAAACAGTAGCTTCATGCATGCTTCTATTTTTTCCTGATCTGTTATCATCAATGGCGTTTAGGAAGTGTTCTATGATCAAAGATATTGATGACAACACTGATATGTGGAGAATTGTTGTACATGTGATGAAGAGGTGGAATAGCTATAAGAAGGACTCTCCAACTCAGTTGTATGCTATCTATTTCCTCATGGTGGACCAAGAGGTCAGTAGCATACTTGAGTATCATGCATAAATTACCTTTCCTGTGTTTGGTTACACCTCACCTTCAGTTTTTCCATGTTTCTTTATAGGGAACTAAGATATAAGCTTCAATCTTGAACAAATATTTGTTCAAGCAGTATGAGAAAGACCCTATTGAAGGGCGTTCATACTTTATTGCAAATCTGGAGGTCATATCTAATAGGAAGGATTATAAGGCTGCCAAGCACAAGTTTAAACTCCTGTTGAATTCAGCCACATATGTGAAAGAACAGGATGCTCCAATCCCACTCTTTGTGTTTAGCTTCTTCCCTATTAGAGACATAGTCACTCAATCTATTTATAAGCACACAATGCATCTATTCGGTGAGTTTTCACATATTTTGACCTGTTTCTCTAACTTTATTCTCATTTTAACTTATTCATTTCACATTAGATGTCATTGGCTTTGTGGTAAGTATTGGTCCCTTGGAGGAATACCATTCAGGATCCAAGGTTAAGACTAAGATGTGGTTGATATTGAGTGATGAGAGGTACACGGATTGTATGCATTTCTAATTTTTTTTAGTAGTATATCAATAGGGAATTACATTATATTTACGTTACAGTTTGTATTTATTTCAGGGAGAATACTGTCCAAATGGTTTTGTATGATGAGTGTGCTTTGAATTTCTGTACAAACGATTTCAATGCTATGTAGAAGCCTATAGTATTGGTTGCTCAGCTTGCAAGGGTTGGTTTTGATGACAATGGTTAGTTTTATTCCAGCTATTATGTTTCCTATAGTTTTTTCTAATGGTGGTTATGGTTCCTAATTCAATATGTATACATCATCTTAAGGTAAACTGGTGGTTTACAGCTCTTTCCATGCCACTAAGATTTACCTGAATGGGAAGTTTGAAGAGGTTAAACAATTCATGGCAAGGTATTGCATATTAATAATGTTAGGGGTCTTTTTTTTTATAAGTGGTTTCAATTTTTGTCATGCAATTAGTTTTCACTTCCTCTTTACCTTTGAAGGGTATTTTGTGGCATTTTTTCTTTCAGCTTCTCTAATGGACTTAAGCTAGTTGTTACTGGATTTTCACATTTTCAGATATGATGTATCTTTGCATACTCTATTGTTTCCTTTTCCGTGGTTAATAAATTTCTTGCCTTTTAATGTTGCTCTGCTTCAAATATATCTGAGCTTATAAATTTTGCTGGTGGAGACATGGTTCAATTCTTTTCAGACTTATATTCATTAATACTTAGTGTTTATATGAAGGTCAATAATAATAAGTTTAAAGAAGGCCTTTTCCCTTTCTAATTAATCATATGAACTCTTCGTTTTAGGATCTCATGTATGTTAGTTATGGTATTGCTTTTTCCTTAGTGTTTTTTTTTGTTTAATCGAACATGACTAAAGGTAAAAAAATTTCCTAATATATGGTTTAACTAACATATAGACATAATCATCCTATTGCATTTTTCTGATATGTGCTTTTTTAGGAATATGACTAAAGTTAAAAGGTTTTCAATATGATATGCTACAGCTTTTATGAAGTTTTTTTTTTGTCATAGTTAGTGAGAGTTAATCCTCACTTCCTACCTACCTCTCAAGGGTCCTTCGTAGCCATTTTTTTGTTTAGACCTTTCTGATGCATTTAGTACTGACTTACTATTCACATATATATAGTGCTCATAACTTGCCATCACCAACAATTAGTTCACTGAGTCAAAGTGTTGTGTCCCAAAGGTCCAATTCTGCCGTTCAAAGCATTCTGAGGAACACACCAAGAGTCAAAGTATCTAACATCCCAAACCAGGAAGTGGTGTGTTGCTGACAACATTTTGAGTATATTTACTTGAGGCCCTATGTTAATTATCTCAAATTCAATTGTGCAGGAAAGATATTTTGCAGTGCTATATGAGTTTACAAAATTTGAGACCCGTCATGGCTGGCTTTATAAGGGGTATGCAAGGTGTGACACTAAACCAAAAGTAAAGAATAGTTCAGCTTCATGTGGCAGCAATTACTATAAGAGGAAGCCCTGTAGTATCCAATCTAAGTATGTTTATAAAAGATATGTCTATTATGCATCAGTTATGCTCATTATTTTTCCATAAAGGTATATATGACAGAAGTTTAATTTTGTTTAGGCTGAGGCTTAATTACCTAATTCGTGATGATTCTGGAACTGCATCAGTTATCCTTTTTGACAAGCATGCATCTGAGCTTGTGAAGAAAACTGCAACTGAGCTCAAAGCGATATTCTTGAGGTATGATCATTAATTTTTTTTAACTTATTTTTCTGTTAATCTCAAATTTTCAAGAATAGGCTTACATGTTCTGTCTTTCCTTATTATCTTTACAACTAGGAGGCAATCGATTATGAGTTCCCAACTGAAATAAATAGTTTGATTGGGAAGAAAATAATCTTAAGGATGAAGTTGAATAAGTACAACAAGGAGCACCCAAATTCAAGTGTATTCGTTACAATATACGTTGAGTGTGCTAACCTTATTGATGAGTTTAACGATGTTGCTTCTGAGGTTTAATGCTATAGAATGTAAATAATATTTCTTCAAAAGTAGCTTACACTATAAATTCCTCACTGTTGTGTCATCCCTTTTTTTTCAGGCTCCAAAACCAAATGTCTTAGTTGATGAGGAAGAGGATTTTATATTCATGAGAAATGCCAGTATTGAAGATAAGCAAACAACATATCATGATGCATCTATTACACTCTCTGAAACCACATGCTTAAGTACATCAAAGTTGTTGCATCCGCATAATGAGCTAGGGGAATTTGTCCTTGTTTTTTCAATAAGTGAGTATGAGACCTAACGTGAGTTTGTCAAAAATTAATCTTTTGGCTTTATTATTTTGATTCAATTATAATTCCGTCTTTATAATTTGATTTGAGTTTAATTTGACTTAATATAACTCAGTCCCTATAATTTGGACTCAATTGTAACTCAAACTTTGAACTTTAACTTACTATAACTCTATCTCTATTTTAATCGTTTTATAATTTAACATTTATGTTTTATAAAATGAACCATATATATATATATGAGATTGTATTACCCGGGGAGGGGGAAGCTAGTTTGGTTGGTTGAAATCAGAAGTGACAAATATTTTTTGCCAACGAGAAATGGTAAATCATTGGATATTGGTTTCCTCGCCCACTTGCCAATTCATAAGCCACCTCGGATTTAGGCCTTGGACCAACAAAGATAAAAAATTAATTTGATATTGATATGATGATATTGCATAGCTTGACACTGAAGTTTTTAACAGTGATATTCTAAAAATGTGATTTGGATTCCAATGTCTTTTTGCTGATGCACTCAAGCGCAATTATGAAAATAATATACTGAAAAAATTAAGGCAAAACTATATATCTTGTCTTTTTAAACTTTTCATTTTGGTAATCTAACTTTATAAAATGTTTCTTAATCATTTAACCCTTGCACATTGGATAAAAAAATACCGATATTGAAGTTTTAAATTTAGAAGAAAACATTTTTAAGTGTTGACATATTAAATTTAATTTGCAAAATAACAATGATCGAAGCAAAAAAAAAATCATCATTTAAGACTAATAATTTTAGAATTAGATGACTGAAAACATGTTTTTTAGCTCAATACCTCTAATTAAGAGGATACAATTCCTTATCAGTTGAATCAAGCGATTGGTGGTTGAAAACATGTTTTTGATCAAGGGAGTAAACTAAAACTTGGTATAATTTTAGAGGACAAAATTTATACTTTTGCCAAAAATTAATATTTCGCTCTACAAGTCATCCTAGAGCAAAATTGGCAAAGATTAAAAGTTTTTTTTGGTACAAGGCTTTGGCGACAGAGATCTCCTCTTGCACAACCTTTTCTAGTTCGACTGTCAAATGTCAAAATTGTCAAAGATCTTTTCTAGTTGTATTTGCGGCCAATGAACACTTTGAGTACTTCCTGAAAGCTCTGCTCATCTGAAATGCGAGAGGGAGTAACCTAATTAGTGGAACAACACAAAGATGATTATTACTGGTGAGTTTTATCAGGTATTAATGGCAAACTCCTTACTCTCAGAGCTCTTGCCTGTATTGCATATAACTACTATATCCACACACACAAAAAAAACATCACTGATCTTATCCCCAAAACCCCCCCCCCAAATAAAGGCATTATCCCCAAAGGAAATTATACGGAAGAAGAGTAAAGAAACAAGCTTATTCATAGCAGCACAAGCACAACAAGATCATGTCATTGCTGATCATTCATAATTAGAGAGATTAGTGATAATGTCAATGTAGGGTCAAACTAAACTTATCTTAAAACATTTCTTTCCCCTTAATTAAACCACTAGAGTTCAAGGATCAAGTGATTGATATAGCCTACATATAGTAACACTACAATTACAATCTAATTTAATCATTGCTAAAACGTAGGGTATGTTTGGTACAGTGGAATTAGAGGATATGGAAATAGAATTGAAAATGATTTCCATGAGAATGTTTGTTTGGTACGATGGAATTGAAAAAAATTCAATTTCCATTTCCATTTTAAGTGGAAACGGCTTCTATGTGCTAGCCCATTGAATTCTAAAACATTCCGTGGAATTTTGTTTTATTGGATTGTTCATATTTTAACAGATTGAAGGGATTTTTTTTCTAAGTTCAATGTTTAAGCAAAGCTTCCCTGGATTTGGTTTGATGTTTTTGGCAAGGTGGATGAAATTTGGGTGGTTGACAATGGTTCTCTAACTCTGGTTTCTTTTGCTGCTATTTTGAGAATATTTTTTTATTTTTTAATAAGAAGAGCAGTTTGGTCTTTTTATATCAAATTAAGGTTTTATTTCTAAGACATACGAAACATAATTTTAAATCTCATCTCCATCTCCATTTCTATTTTTAAGAAAACCAATTCCCCGTGCCAAATGGGCAATAGTGCTGTTTCATTCAACCATATTACTATCCTCATGAGTACAATATTCAACACCAAAAACAAAGATGAACAATGAATAGACATATTTAAAAAAGAAGGAAAGGGTCAAATCATGTTGCATGATGACCACCTTTCTCTACAATTTTTCTCTCAACAATGATGTAATTTACATGGAATCTGGAAGCTAGAGAAGCAAAGTAAGCTTCAGTAGTTTCTTCTCTTTACTTCTCATTCAGAATGCCTTCCTCTAAGAAACAAAATGACAGAAATATCGTATAGCATCACAGATGACCATGTTTTAAACTCAGGAATTAGGATCAAATTCAAATGATGGAGAAATTTCAGTTCACAATCAACCCTTGGCACATTTGATTCTTTCTTGTTGTTGGGTTTTTTTTTTTGGGTGTCAATAAGGTGAACAGCAAAAGACGAGAGAAATGCGCAGAAAAGGGACTTGTTTCATCTCAGTCCATATCCATAAATTTCCATTATTCATTCAACTTGCAACATCCATCCAGTTTAGACTAATCCAGCTCTAGGTGTTCAATGGCTTCTCGCTCATGACGTAAGATGAATCTATTTTTGAGTTCCCTTTCAGCTTAGGCAAATATTGAGGGTAAGATTTCCTTATTCACCTATCCCTTTTATAAAAAGGAACTTGATAGACAGATGCCCTTGGAACAATTCTCTTGTTCAAACCAAATGACAAAACTGTAGGAAAAAACTCATGAATTCTCAAATAAATCACAAATTAGAGTATATGAATTTTCCTATATCAATTAGCGGAAGACTTATAGGAGTTACCTCTCGCCATTGCTAAGCTTTGATCAGATAGATAACTTACAAATCCTGATGAAAGAGAGCTGCAAAACAAAAGGTGAAGACAGAAGGTAGATTATCAGGTCTCTTTCTGACTAGCTGTGGGGCACAGCGATAGCAATTGGGTTAAGAGTCGTCGCCAGTCGGGGAACTTCAGATGAGCAAATTAGGTTTTCTTTACGCTCGTCTCATTTGGCCGTAAACTCAAGTGTGTGTTTTTCACCATCAGAAAAATCACATTAATAGCCAATAACCCTAATCTTGAATTGGGTACAAATCTGACTTACGAGCCACACTCATGATATTTTAATTAATTACCTAAATAATAATAACTGATAATAATTATTATATATTAAAATATCTAACATTCTCCTACTTGGCCCGTAACTATATGTCAGTTGCCCTATCCAGATTAATTAAGGTTATGCTGCAAGAATCATGGCGATAAGTCCCCTTAGTCGAGTATTATCTTCCATGTATTACATAGCAACACCCTTACTTAATGGGTCAAAACTTAATGAATAAACCTTAAATGTTTATTCGGTTTCTACTTAAATGTTTGTCAATCTCGATAACTTGGTATCACTATGAGACAACAAACTCTAACTTGAATTTCATCATTTGACAATACCTTATTTAGATCACTCTATGTGATCCAACTCATAAATAAGGTATTTGATCATTTAATGTCTCTAAATGCATGCAATTCATTCAAGGATCAATACTTTATGTGTTTATGACCTATTGACTTCATGGTCATACAACACCCTTAATGGGTTTAAATAAATTTAAAACCACATAATGAAATTATTTAATCGGCAATCTTATAACTTGCCTCGAAGAATGATTAGGTTAAGCAATTCATGGTGGAACTAAGCAATCAGTGACTGCTTAGCAATCTTGTATTCCTCCATGTTGCGTTTCGTTCAATAAACGTAAAGATGCATCATAATATTAACTATTTTATAGTTAACACATCATACGAAATTAAACAAAGCTAATCATTCTCCTATATGTAGAGCATGAGGCTTAATGTACATTTTCCAATGTACTTCATGACTTGCAGCTTTTCAATTATTGTTCAAGTAAGAATATGTCTGATAATCCTCCTAAAGTTTTCTTTCAATGGCGTTAATTGTTTGTGTACACATTCAAGCAAGCCTATACTTGAGAAATTAAATCAGAAGGAATTCAATGACATATATTAGAGACATATGGACAATCTAATTATATTTTCATAGCCACTACCATCTATCCATAAATGTTCAAATACTTGTGATTGTAGGTTACTTATGACATTTTCAAGTGTTTTAAGAACAATCCCTTTATGTATTCTAGAAGAATACTACATTTATCCTAGTTATATCACAAACTTGAACAATGATGATTTTGTTGTGTGCAACACCTTATGTCAAAATTCACAAGTAATGAGTGAATTTCATTTTGTTCAATATAGATGATTCAACTCTCACTAATCTAATGATACAAGCAATACTATGATACTTTCAACTTTATCATGTATGTGATTGCATCATAACACATTTATCACTAATGTGAGATATGCTTGTGAGGACGATTTCTCAGTTTTGCTAATCAAATTCTCATCATAGTTTGTATGACCCTTTCTTTTAATTCACATATATCTCTCCTTGTAACTATAATGGAAAAATGCTAATGGAATCTAGGGTTACTCTCATTGTTTATACTCTAGTCAGATTACTTGAAATACATGATGTATAGTTGGTAGCAGTTGCCAAATTTGAATTATCATTTGGTTTCAACCCAATCTGTTTACATTTGAAATTGTATAATAAGAGCATCATCTATCAATTTGAAATAGCCCTTGTTTGTTTCGGGATTCTTTTCCTAATAATTGATAGAGTCCTTAATATTGATACTTCTTATTTCAAGCTTGACCAATTGAGAATTTCAGAACCTCATGATGTTTCACATTTACCTCAACAAAAAGAGTGTCATGTAAAACCAATGTTCCATCATAATTAGAGGTTACAATTCGTTATGTATGATCATCCTAAATGAATTAGATCACTCCCACTAATCATGTCATTTCTTAATAATTTAGTATTTCAAAATTATTACACAACTTCTGAAATGACATGGACAACTTAATAGAATTTCTAAGATCTTTCTGCGTCTTCACCAAAAAGTGCAGTCTTAGTCCTTAGAATGTTTTCCTTCCATACTCTTCCATCTATAAGACAATTCTATATAAACTGAGCTTCCAATTTTCAGATTTCAAAAGGATTTAAACACGATTTTTTTGGACACTCATCTAAGATATATAATTGTCTTGAGTGCATTTCTTAAGAGGAAAACTTATAGGTTACGTTGCCGTCCTCTGTCATATACCCATCATGTCATCCATCTCTTCTAATTGACTTCACCATATTAATCTGTTTACCAGATTAAATCACCCACTTTTACCTCATATTCTCAAAAAAAATGTCAAATGACATTACATAATTATAAAGCAAATAGTATTTAGGTATTGTGAAGAGTCAACTGTAATCAGGATAATTATTTCATCTGTTAGAATAAAACCAATCGCAACCATTGTCTCCAATCAAGCCTTCAATTATAGACAAATTAAACTATATATGTCTATCACTTTATGGCCTTTGGGTTGGCAACTCAATAGCTCTCATTTAAAATCTCATGCTTTTCCAAAAGGAATCAAAACTTATATATACGCATTTCCAATGAATACTTGATATCCATACATGTATTCATGAAAAAGAGTAATGACTCATGAGATAATAAAATGAGGATCTGTCCCACCCTGATTAATGGAGACATTTCACCCTATTACGGAGAATCATTTCATAGTCAACAAAACAATGCAATAACATTTATGAAAATTTCTAAATCTGTCCTTCAGCCTATTAACAACCATTGACTCTGTTCTATTCTTTATGTACTTATAGTATCTAGCTCTTAATTGAGATTACTTTATTGAAACAATAATATTATCTCATTTCTCACGCTAGTATTATAAATACTAGAACTTTTCTTAATGCCAATTTTATCCTAATGGTAGGAGTTCTCTTTGTAGGCTTGATTGTCTCTAATAAATTATATCAAACTAAATAATTGAACAGATAACAATCATGCTGCAAAGTCAAAATAAAGGTAAATCATGCTTACAAAGTTTACATAAGAGGCTAGTAACCATCGCATATAGGTGTATGTTTACCAATGTAAATCATACAATTATAAATTTGTATCACTAAGGTCTACCTGTGGGCAAAGACATTAGCATAGCATGAATTTATCTCGAATTGGTGAAACCGGAATGCAGTTATATCCCCTAATACCTGTAGGCTACTTAGAAAATATAATGCCCTTCTATTCCACCCTAATTAAAACTATGATTATAATTATCTACCTGTGGGTAAAGATTAATTATAACCATACATTTAATTACAATTGATGTCTTAAATCTTTCTGTGATGTATTTTATTCATTAGAACAAGATAAAATGTATGTGCCTAGTGAGGATGCTGTGGCTACTCCTCGATTCTACATACTCATCACAAAGACATCATACCATTATGTATACTAATTGTACATATAATCATAATTTGATATAGTAAGACCTTATGTGATTAAATATGCATACAACATGTGCATAAGGATGTTGTAGCTATTTCTTAAACAAAATATGTATACTAATAACTAACATCAAATATGTACAATTTAAATACCATATGTATAAACACAATGTCAATGGGAATCCTAATTAATTAATTTAATCGACTAAATCATGAATGTGAATAAAATAATATTTACTCACCTTCAAAAGATTGATATTTTAAAATCCATATGTGATTATTTTGCATGTTGTAAGAGGGTGCTGTAGCTACCACTCTAGTATGCAAAGTGAATCATAATATCAATCATGTGCACTTAAATTCTGTATATGCACAACTTCATGGAGGACTTAACCAATTAATTTAATCAACATAAGTGACTAAATACAATCATCTCACTTTGATTAAATTAATATTACCCATTTAATATAGTTGATATGTTAAATACATAAATGATTATCTACACATGCAATAGAGGATTATGTGGCTATTCCCCAATATGCATGTTAATCACAAATACCAACTTTATGTATTTAAATTCCAAATATGCACAAATTCTTAATGAGAATCTATCTAATAGATTACTTTAATCAACAAAATGTGACTAAACAATCAACAAAAATAAATTCTCCCACTATTTTATGGATTCAAAATAAATACAATATATGCACATCTTGATGGAAGGATTAATTAAAACCCTCTCACTGTTTTATGTATTCAAAAATTGTTTAAAGAATTAATTTTGGCATATTTCAATTTAAATTAAGTGTTTTCAAATTTTAAATAATTGTCTAAAGTTAATTCTCCAAATATTTAGACAATTGAATAACTCATAAAAAAAATTTGCAAATTTTCCAGAATGTGAAAGTTGCCAAAATTAACGAATGCAAGAAAGTACATTTCACATAAAACAAGTTACCAGATACATAAACATAAACAATGAGAAAAAAAAGAACGTTTCTTAAGCCTAAATTGTATTTCAGGAAATCCAATAATCATGGCCCAGGTGATTGTAAACGTAATGGAGCCCATAAATTCTAAAACCCAACTTGGAGGCCCACTTCTATAGATATTTCCAAAATTACAGAAATAAAATGGTTAATAAGTCCCAAAATTAATAAGGTCCATAATGCAACACTTTTTAAATAGAATAAAAGCGTAAGCCCAGTGTCTCACAGCCCAAGTTGAACAAAATAAGCTCAAAATGCAAACAAGGAAATGTCCAAAGGAAATAAATAAATAAATCCATTTTGCCTCAGCCCAAATAATATATTAGCCCAGAAGCTTATATCGGCCCAAAATGTATTACTAATTAAATGGCAGAAAAGAACTTAAAACGCAAGCCCAGCAAAATGACCCCAGCTACGTCCTTGGCCCACCCGGATGAGTGAAACTTACGTTTCACTAGACCAAGTAAACGACGTTGTACGCATGCGAGGGATAAAGAGATGATTTCTAGAAGGCAGAAACGGCGTAGTTCTGCTTCATCTCCTACCTGGAACCGGATCCCTACCCGACCCGGCTCCTCTGCGTGACCCGATTGCAGACCCATCAGGGTCTGCCGCTTGCTGTGATTCCATGCGCCATTCCCAGGCGATCCGAGAGCTCGGCACCAGCGATTTTGGCGGCAATGAACTCAAAGAACAAGAACAAACACGATTTGAAACTCACGTTTACATAATCTCTCAAAATCAACACAGAATCGAAACAAATAATTTGAGTTTCAAATCAAAATGTGGAACGCAATTCTTGGGTCCTTCGACATTCCAATGAAGAACCGATGGCGATAATCACATTGATTTCACATATAATCACACAATCAAGAACAAAACAAGGCGAAAATGTAATGAAGCATATCCGAGCAATATTTTTGCAAGCACAAAATTGAACGGACAACATAAATTCAAAACAAGATCAACTGAAACAGTGATGTGCTTTTGGTCTCTTTATTTTACCGATTAAGGTACGATAGCGATGAACACAGTAGTAAAGCAAATCTCAGCAATATTATCGCGCATATTCATTAATTGATTGCAAAATAAAACAAGCGACGCAAAAAGAAATCGATGCATATAATTGTTATTGCAAACTTCTCATCCGATTAATCCAAAAGTAAATAATTTATTAATAATAAAATTTAAACTCAGATGGATTAAATTTCAGAAATAATTAATCTATTTAAAGAATTCAATCTCTAATCTAAGCTATGGAAACCGTGTAAAATTACTACGGTAGACTCAAATCAATTCTATATTTAGATCATCCCCGATCAAAGAGTAGAAGGTAGAGAATTAGAGAACCTGGCTCTGATATCACATGTAGGACAAAACTCATGAATTCTCAAATAAATCACAAATTAGAGTATATGAATTTTCCTATATCAATTAGCGGAAGACTTATAGGAGTTACCTCTCGCCATTGCTAAGCTTTGATCAGATAGATAACTTACAAATCCTGATGAAAGAGAGCTGCAGAATAAAAGGTGAAGACAAAAGGTAGATTGTCAGGTCTCTTTCTGACTGGCTGTGGGGCACAGCGATGGCAACTGGGTTAAGAGCCGTCGCAAGTCAGGGAACTTCAGATGAGTAAATTAGGTTTTCTTTACGCTCATCTCATTTGGCCGTAAACTCAAGTGTGTGTTTTTCACCATCAGAAAAATCACATTAATAGCCAATAACCATAATCTTAAATTGGGCCTAAATCTGACTTACGGGCCACACTCAGGATATTTTAATTAGTTACCTAAATAATAATAACTGATAATAATTATTATATATTAAAATATCTAACAAAAACAACTTCATTATCAGACCAATTTCTCAACAAGATGCTTTGACAGCATCATAACAGAAGGGGAGCTTTCTAAATGCGCAAGAATGTCATTATCTGACTAAACACCCCTTCTTATAAACATCAGCCTTATTTTTGGCACGTTACAGGTGGTGAATCATATTTATTCTATTGAACCGGCTATGAACTTAACATCAAAACCACTTATCTGTTGCTACCAGCCAATACATCAACAGTAAGCTTTTTGGAGGGGACTATTATTATATGACATAACAAATTTGCATGTTTGTCATCTAAGCTAATTCCTCAATAAAAGTATCATGAACCCTATATTTTTTTTAGCTAAGCACAATATTTGTTTTTATAAACTATATCAAGATCGATTTAGGCTGCAAAACTTTGACTCACAACATAACATTAGTTTTGATTGGTTGGTCCTTTCCAAGCTAAATTAGAGCAAACACCATGATTGAAAGTTAATAATGTAATGCATCAAATCAAGAAGATGTAGTGAGAAGACAGTTCCACAAGTGCTACATCTTTAGTCCATATCCATAGCTTAAAACCTATCCAGTCTCCCCTCCCTCGCAATGTCCAGTTTAGACTGATACAACTCCAGGAGTTCCCAACCTTCATCCTCCTCATAATAAAAGATGCATCTTTTCAAAAATTTCCTTTCAGTGAAGATAAACATTGAGAGCAAGCTTTGCTTTCTCACCGGACCCTTTGACAACAGGACTTGAAAGACAGCAGCCCGTGGAATGATTCGCTTATCTGTACTTAAATAACAAAACTACTGCATATTGTGGAATAGTGGAAGGTGGACAGCCCAATTTGTCAACAAGAATCTCCATTATCGCATCAATTTTTTCCTCAGACATCATACAATATGGAGACCTTCTAAAAGTAGCAACGATGTCCTCGTCAGACCAGCCCCACTTCTTATATACATTAGCCTTTTTTAACCACGTAGATTTGCTTGTTGACGACAATGCATAAACGGCCACAATAAATAGATACTGTGAAGGATCAAACCCCAGTTCCTGAAGCTCGTCCACTATCATCTTGAATCGACTAGCACTTATAGTAAATGCCCTGGGATACAGTTGCAAAAATTTAATGATATTTGATTTAGGAACACCGGCTTCTCTTAATAGCTTCATATTAGGCAGGACGCGGGTGTTATTATCAATAAGAATGCCAGAGCAAGATTTAAGAGCATTAACGAATTTTTCGTCAGATTGAAACAAATCCCGTAAGAAATCAAACGAAGGAATAAGCTTCCTAACCAAGCTTCTTCTCATCATGGTAGGATGATTACATAAGAGCTTAGGGATGTCTGAGTTCGAAATGCCTCTTGATAGGAAAAACTCGATCTTGGGGAGTACGGTTTTCTCAGGGTCAGATCGAAGACACTGGGGGAATTCTCTAGTGAAAAGAAGAATCTGGGATTGTGAGAACCCAAGATTCTTCAAGAAATTGATAACCAAATCTAGCTTTTCTCGTGTTTCCAAGGTGAGATACTTGGAAGCAGAAGCAGCTTCTTGGGGTGAGAAGCCACAAGTCTCAATGAGATATGAGACTGTGAAAGAAAGCCCATTGGACGAAATTGAATTACAGCACCGGACGGTGGAAGGTAGCCATTGGCTTTGAACCGCAAAGTAATTGTTGAGATGTTGAAGGCGAGATTGTGTTGATGATATGCCTCCGAACAGCGATGATTTTTCAGAGAGCGCAAAACAAGCGTTCGAAAAGACTGAGCTAGCAAATGGCAAATGCAAAGTTGCTTTCGCCGTGAAAATATTGAAAAGAAAAAAATAGCTATAAATTTAAAAAAATAATTGATACTGAGAAAATAGGTGAAATGATGAATATGTCCTCAACAAAAAAGATAATTATTTTTCCGGTTTCAATATTTGTATACGTCAATCTTTATATATATATATTAAGAAGATTAATTCCTCAAAGTATTACTCGTATTAAATTGTTTGAATTCCTTAAAATATGTTTAACATAAAACTGATATGCGTGTAACCTTATGAATATAAATCATGATTTGATAAAAAAGTGATTCTAAATATGAATTTAATTTATTAGAAACTGTATTATTTTTTGAACAAGAAAAAAAATTTCCACATAAATTACCTTAGTTCAATTTGACTTTTGCTTAAAAATACAATGGTTAATACAATCTTTAATCCTTTAAGTTTACACTCATTTTAGTTTTAATCCTTTAAATTTTAAACCATGGGTTTTGGTCCCTTAAGGGGAAAAATAGTTCATGTTGTTATTATATTATAGAGACTAATATTTTAAACGGAATGAAATTTTAAAGACTAAAATCTTAAAGCATGGGAGATTCAAACCAAAATGAGAATAAAATTGGGAGACCAAAAGTTGTATTAACCCAAAATAGAAACAAAACAAAAAAAAACTATAAGCACCCTTATTTTATTAATTAATTGACCCCTACAAAATGGGCTTTTTCAGCATATTTTCTTCTTAAATTAATATTTTTAGTGAAGAAGCCATTGTGTTTCATGGGATGATTAGTGTTTATTAACATTATTATCACCACCATGAATAAGGATCTCAAGCTCATCTACACTTTTTCAATCTTATAAAAGCAAAATATAGATGCTTATATGTAAACAAGAACCTTTAAACATGAATCATTGGATGATATATTTATATGTACTATTGACACCTATATATATACCCCTCTAAAACCTTAAGCCCCATTATAGTTGGTGAATCATATGTATTCCATTGAACTGGCTATGAACTTAACATCAAATGATCAAAACCAATTCTTTGTGGCTACCAGCCAACACATCCACAATAAGCTTTTTGACTATATTTTTTAAAGCCACACACAACCTTTTTTTTTTTTTTAACAAACTATATAACTCAATCAAGATCGATTTAGGCAGCAAAACCTCCACTCACAGCATAACACTAGTTTTGATCGGTTGGTCCTTTCCAGGCCAAATTAGAGCAAACAACATGATTGAAGGTTAATAATGTAATGCATTAAAGAGATGCAGTGAGAAAACAGTTCCACAAGTGCTACATCTTTAGTCCATATCCATACCTTAAAACCTATCCAGTCTCCACTTCCTTCGCAAGATCCAGTTTAAACTGATACAATTCAAATAATTCATTAGCTTCCGGCTCATGACAAAAGACAAACCTCCTTAAAAAGTCCTTTTCCGATAAACTAAATGCTCCAAGAAATTTTCCCTTTTTAACCAGACCCTTTGACAACAGAACTTGAATGACAGCACCTCTTGGAACAATTCGTTTCTTCAAACTAAATAGTAAAACATAAGGACATGAGCAAATATCGGAAGAATTACAGCCCAGTTTAAGGATAAGATACTCCAATATTGCATCAATTTTATCCTCAGATCCCTTCATACAAAATGGGTGCCTTCTGAAAGCAGCATCAATATCATTGTCTGACCAGCCCCACTTCTTATACACATTAGCCTTTTTTGACCATGTCAATTTGCTTAGTGATGATAACGCATAAACAGCCATAGTAAATATAAACTTTGAAGGATCAAACCCCATTTCCTGAAGCTCCTTCACAATCATCTTGAATCGATCATTACTTTTAATAAATGCCCTGGGAAACAGTTGCAACAATTTAATGACATTTGATTCAGGAACTCCGACTTCTCTTAATAGCCTCATATTAGGCAGGACACGGGTGTTTTTATCAATAACAATGCTCGGGCAAGATTTAAGAACTTTAATGAATTTGTCGTCAGATTGAAACAAATCCCGAAAGAAATCAAACGAAGGAATAAGGTGCCTAACCAAGCTTCTTCTCATCATGACAGGATGACTAGATAAGAACTTAGGGATGTCTGAGCTCGAAATGCCTCTGGATATGAAAAACTCGATCTTGGGGAGAAAGATTTTCTCAGGGTCAGATCGAAGACATCGGGGGAAATCTCCAGTGAAGCGAAGAATCTGGGATTGTGAGAACCCAAGATTCTTCAAGAAATTGATAACCAAATCTGGCTTTTCTCGTGTTTCCAAGGTGAGATACTTGGAAGCAGAAGCAGCTTCTTGGGGTGAGAAGCCACAAGTGTCAATGAGATATGAGACTGTGAAAGAATGCTCATTGGACGAAATGGAAGTACAGTACCTGGCAGTGGAAGGTAGCCATTGGCTTTGAACGCAAAGTAATTGGTGAAATGTTGAAGGAGAGATTGTGTTGATGTTATGCCTCCGAACAGGGACGATTTTTTGGAGAGCGCAAAACATGGGTTCGAAAAGATTGAGCAAGCAAACGGCAAATGCAAACCCTTGGCGCGGGCTCAGACCAGTTTTATGGGTAAAAAACGAAAAACTAAACGAGAGAGATTGCTTTCCCCGCCGTGAAAATACTGAAAAAAATAATTTTTAGCTATAAATTAAAAAATAATAATTGATACTGAGAAGATAGGTAAAATGATGAACATGTCCTCAATAAGAAAAGGGAAAAGTATCGTTTTTGCCCCCAGAAATTTTACCTTAGGAGCATTGGCCATCCAAAAAATTTTTTGGAGTATTTTTGCCCCAGAAATTTACAAAACAAAGCATATTGGCCCTGACCTCACAGAAACTAACAGTGACCGTTTAAATGACACAATGGCTTTCAAACGGACATGGTGATGTGGCTAAAAGGCCACGGACTAGAAAAAAGATTCGATTGACAGTTTTGAAATCGCGAGAACCATTCGACAAAAAGAAAATTGCGAGAACCAAAAATTAGGGCAAAGCGATTGGGAGCGAGCGAGAGAGCAGTGAATCGTGAGAAAGTGGGGCGCATGTGCTGTCTGAGTCGCGAGCAAAGATTCATCGTCGATTTTTAGGCATGAATCTTTGAATAAGTATCTTTTTTTGTGTGTGGTTTTTCATTGATTGCATTGTCTCAATTACTGACGTGGCAAATGTTTCAAAGCTTACTGTCATGTTTTTGTGTTTCATGATTGGTTTTCATTGCTGGTTTCAATTCGACCACCTCTGGTTTCGCAGATTTATTGGGAATTTTGGCCGCAGGATTTCAAAACCTCCCTCTGACTGAACCCCTTTTTTTTTCTTTTTTTTTTTTGTAAGTGAATATGACCAAACCACTAAATTTGTATAAGGCCTTTCCATGCCCTAGGATTATAATTTTTCAGTCCATTAAATTATTATGGGGCAATAGACAGGACATGACTTTCCTCCTATACCATTTAACATCCGCTGCCTTCCTTTTTTTAAAACGGCGTCGTTTTGTGTGAGAAAGAAAATATGGACCGTTCATTTGTTACAATTGCATGGACGGTGATGAGGAGCTACTAATTGAAACTACGCCGTTTTGCATCCTTCATCTAATCCATTCAATTTAGGCGCCAACATCTGATCCATTTTCCTCACAAAACTGACAAAAACACGTCAGTGTTCTTTTAGGCGCCAATATCCCTTTCATTTTCCTGATTCTTGAAGCTGAAGTTGAATGGGAATTGAATTGCAACACAAAATAGAAAAGAAGAGAAGCACAAGATCATGGAGAACTAATTACATTGTTCAAATAATTAATCATCCAAGTGAATTAGCATCACAACCTAGACTATCATAAAGCACTACTAATTATTCTACCCAAAGAATCCAGTATAATTAGGGATAGCAAACAAGATCTAACCACATAGTTTCCGTCGAAATCAAATAATTAAAGGGGTGTATAGTCATAAATTATTCGAAACAGATTCTAACAAAAACCAACACACTAAAATGCAAGGGACAACCTATTATAATGGAAGAAACCACACGAAGAGGGAGATTATACTCTGGTTCTTTGCAAATTTATCTCTGCCGCCGAGTTCCCCTTTTAATTCATCGAAGCAGCAAAAGAATGAAGAGGTTCTCCATTTCGGCAGAAACCCACTTTGGCCAAGAACGAAGTAGCAACGGATGACAGCGACAGACAAACAAGCACGACGACGAGGGAATCTTCTTCCTCCACGATCGGAGAAGATCGCCGGATTTGGTCGATGGGTTGCTGCAAAACTCAGGGCAAGTCGCAAAACTCAAGGAAATATTCCTTAGAACCAACGGTTTGGATAAAAACATATAGAGGGCTGAGATTTGATTTCCCATACATAAAACGGTGCCGTTTTAAGTAAAGGAGGGCAGCGAATATGAGGAGGTATAGGAGGAAAGCCATGTCCCAATAGACAGCCCATGTGTATCAAACATGGAAGATTGCCTAGTGTTTCTTCCGACGTGGCAAACGTCTGTTGGGGCTACTATGAGGAAAGGGCGAATATGGTACGTTTTGTAAACTTGGGGACAAAAATGGTACTTAATCCATAAAATAAGTTGATTATTTCTTCCAGTTTCAATATATATTAAGAAGATTAATTCCTAAGTATTATTAAATCGTTTGAATTCCTTAAAGTATATTTCACGTAGAATTGATATGCGTGTAAGCTTATGAATAGAAATATGATTTGACAAAAAGTGATTCTAAATATGAATTTAATTTATGAGAAATTACACTATTTTTTGAACAAGAAAAATATTTTGCTACATCGATCATCTTAGTTCAATTTGACTTTTACTTAAAGATAGAAGGATTAATATAAACTTTAGTCCCTCCAGTTTGCACTTATTTTGATTTTAATCTTTTAAATTTCAAACTATAAATTTTGATCCCTTAAGGAGTAAAATAGTCTAAACTTTTGTTATCTTATAAGGATTAATGTTTCAAACGAAATGAAATTTCAAGAACCAAAATCTATGGTTTGAAATTTGAAAGACTTAAACCAAAATGAGAATAAAATTAGAAGACCAAAAGTTATATTAACCCAAAATAGAACTAAAACAAACCTATAAACAACCTTATTTAATCAATTAATTGACCCCTACAAAATGAGCTTTTTCAACATATTTTCTTCTTAAATTAATATTTTTAGTGAAGAAGCCAGTGTGTTTCATGGAATGATTAGTGTTTCTTAACATTATTATCACCAGTTCACCACCATGAATAAGGATCTCAAGTTCATCTACACTCTCCAATCTTATAAAAGCAAATATAGAGATGCTCATACGTAACCATTAAACATGATTCACTGCATGATATATTTATATGTACCATTGATACCTATATATATAGGTCTCTAGAACCTTAAATCTTATTAACTCCACCTTAAAATCTAACAATTTTCCAACTTTAATCTTATTTAATATATATAATATACAATGAAAATAAAGTTTATATAATAATAAGTAACACGAAAAATATAATGGAGTTATAAAAAGGACAAAAACACACACCCACACACACTTTCTCTCTCTCTCTACCTTACAAGTAAGACCAAGAGAGTACATGTATATGGATTATCCTCCTCCCATTAATCTCTCCACCCCACGCAAACAATCAAAATGGCATCATCATCTTCAGAATCCTATCTTGTCGCTTCCACAATCTTTATCATAAATTACACTTTTGTCATATCCCTCAGTACTGATGCAACCAACCAGCTGGGTTACACTGTTGAGATCATACCAAGACTCCAAATTCTCCATTCTAGGATAACTCCACAACACCCTATCAGAAATCACTAGCTCTTCGTTGATCTGTTCTTCCCCGAAGTTAAAACTTTTTTTTTTTTCCGCACTGATGATCCTGAAGCTGAAGTAATCCCAAAGTTAGGTGATTACATCATGGCCTATTCCATAGGAACTAGCCCTTCTTTTGAATCTGCTGGTACTCGACACAGGCGGTGACCTTATTTGGTCAAAGTGTGATCCTTGCAAGGAATGTTTCGATCCAATATAAGTTAAGCTTTTTGTTTTTTTGGGAATCAAAATTTTGAGTTATGACAGAGTCATCCAGAGAACAAAATAACGAAACATAGTACACTAGGTACTCAAATCATCTCTATTCCATCTCCTACATTGTAAGGGCAGAACAAATTCAAAATTCAAAGGACCAAACCCAGGTTCCTTCACTTTCATCACAGTCATCTTGAAATGTACAGTAGCTAGAAATCAGCCTCAATAATTCATGCAATTATGAACAACTTATTTTGCACGAGTACTTATTTCAAGAAGAAGATCTAGTGAAGGAAGCCAAAGAAACTAAAGAGTACGTAAATAAATAAGGTTGGTGTAGTTTGGGGGTGGAGCTTTTTGGAAGAGATGAACCAAACAGGGATTTGGTGTTTTGCACTAGAATGGAATACATGAGAACCACGTCACTGCCAAAAAATGAGATAAGGAAATTCTTGTTAGCTGTCATCCCCAAACCTACCCATCAAGGGCGGTACCAAAAAGAAGTCTGTAAAGCAGGTTCCGAGACAACCTTTTGAAAGAGATTGAATACTACTCCATTCACCAATGTCTACCCTAGAGAGGTTAGACAAATTGAAGGCATTGACTTTTCTAAGGCACCAATACTTGATGAGCCAATGGAATTTCACAGGCAGTAGTTATAATAATAAAAATTCTTAATAAAGGCAAAACATTTACGAGGATGTTTCTCCTCTTTAAGCTAATTAACTTTCTCGGAAGGTGGTAAAGGGAGAAGAAACACGGGCAAGGAAACCCTACTCTACACATCAAGGTGAAAATTGAATCCCACGCTACTATATGCCATCAAAAGAACATTGACCAAAGACACGTTATTGATCGAGACAGGTAGAAAATTCTGCAGTCGGATAGAAGAGAATTTGCTTCTGGACATACACATTACCATAGTGCTTATGTGTAGGGGTCTACCCACACTATGCACGAAATTGACCCAGGTCCATGGATCAGATCCTCATCAGACTGTCCAGGTCTATCATTACTAAGAAACTTAGATCCCCTCAAGTATAGACTGTCCTAATTTTATGTGTTGCTTCATTCAAATATTCCATACGGATCAAAATAAATAAAAGAAGAAACTAGTAAGTCCGATTATCCAAATTAAATCAAAAAGACCCATATTACTTCATTCAGCAATTTCAAATTAAGAGTGGCACTGTAACAATATAGGTGATGAATCATATGTATTCCATTGAACCAGCTATGAACTTAACATCAAAACCAATGATATGTTGCTAAGTTAACTACCAACACATCAAGAGTTATTATATGAGACATAACAAAGTTGAATGTTTGTCATCTAATCTAATTCCTCAATAAAAGTATAATGAACCCCTATATTTTTTTGAGCCACACAAAACATTTGTTTTTATAAACAATATAACTCTATCAAGATCGATTTAGGCAGCAAAACTTCCACTCACAACATAGCATTAGTTTTGATTGGTAGGTTCTTTCCAAGCTAAATTAGAGCAAACAACATGATTGAAAGTTAATAATGTAATGCATCAAAAAGATGTAGTGAGAAGACAGTTCCACAAGTGCTACATATTTAGTCCATATTCATACCTTGAAACCTATCCAGTCTCCACTTCCCTTGCAAGATCCAATTTAGACTGATACAACTCAAATAATTCATTAGCTTCCTGCTCATGACAAAAGACATACCTCCTTAGAAAGTCCTTTTCAGATAATTTAAATGCTCCAAGAAATTTTCCCTTTTTCACCAGACCCTTTGACAAGAGAACTTGAATGACGGCACCTCTTGGAACAATTCGTTTCTTCAGACTAAATCCCACAACATAAGGATATGTGCAAATAACAGAAGAATTACATCCCAATTTAAGGATAAAATACTCTAATATTGCATCAATTTTATCCTCAGATCCCTTCATACAAAATGGGAACCTTCTGAAAGCAGCAACAATGTCATTGTCTGACCAGCCCCACTTCTTATACACATTAGCCTTTTTGGACCATGTCCATTTGCTTAGTGATGCAAACGCATAAACGGCCAGAACAAATTGATACTTTGAAGGATCAAACCCCATTTCCTGAAGCTCCTTCACAATCATCTTGAAGCGACCAGTACTTATAATAAATGTCCTGGGATACAGTTGCAACAATTTAATGACATTTGATTCAGGAACTCCGGCTTCTCTTAATATCTTCATATTGGGCACGACACGGGTCTTATTATCAGCAAGAATGCCCGAGCAAGATTTAAGAACTTTAATGAATGTGTCGTCAGATTGAAACAAATCCTGAAAGAAATCAAACGAAGGAATGAGCACCTTATCCAAGCTTCTTCTCATGATGTTAGGATGACTGCACAAGAGCTTAGGGATGTCAGACCTCAAAACGCCTCTGGATATGAAAAAATCGATCTTAGGCAGAAAGGTTTTCTCAGGGTCAGATCGAAGGAACTGTGGGATTTCTCTTGTGAAACGAATAATCTGGGATTTTGAGAACCCCATATTCTTCAAGAAATTGATAACCAGATCTGGTTTTTCTCGCGTTTCCAAGGTGACATACTTGGAAGCTGAAGCAGCTTCTTCGGGTGAGAAACCACAAGCGTCAATGAGATATGAGACTGTGAAAGAATGCCCATTGGACGAAGTTGAATTACAGTACCTGGCAGTAGGAGGTAGCCATTGGTTTTGAATGCAAAGTAATTGTTGAGATGTTGAAGGAGAGATTGTGTTGATGATTTGCCTCCGAAAAGGGACGATCTTACCGAGAGCGCAAAGCATGGGTTCGAAAAGATTGAGCAAGCTAACGGCAAACCCCAGGCAGGGCAGTGTTTGGGTAAGAAGACGAAAGAGATTGCTTCCCCGTCTTTGAAAATATTCCTACTCTATTATTCAAGCAAAAATAATTTTTAGCTATAAATTTAAAATAAATGATTCTTCCTCAATAAAAAAAATGATTATATTCTCCAGTCCCAATTGCCAATCAATATTTGAATATGAAGCTTTTCTATCACGATGTCATTATTTTGAGAATATTTTATTTAATATATGAAAATGAAATGAATATTTAGTGCAAACTAAAATATGTAGGCAACTAATATCAAGCACTTCTTTTGAGCCTCTCTTAACTGTGAAATTGTTATTCCAAATGATGTTTGAATTATGACAAAAATAAAAACTCTATCTTGTGCTCAGTTTGCACATCATAATAATTTATATTTAGATTAGTTTTTTAGATAATAGTTTCTGGAAAAAAAAATGAAAAAAGTGGTTTTGGAGAATCACTTCTGAAAAAGAAAAAATTTGACTTCTCAAACTATGGTTTCAACAAGGTAATTAAACATGGACCAGTCACTAAATCAGTCAGGATACTAGGTAAAAGTTCGGTGAGTCAACCTGAAGTCAAACAAAGCTAATCCGGGACAAAACTGACGAGAAAATGAAGATTTCAAATTTATTAATATGAAATTCTAAAAAAAATAAAAAAATGATTTAAAAAAAATACTGGGTCAAGACCCAGACTGGAGCGGTTTCCAGATTAGTTCACGGGTTTCCAGGCTGAACCTACTGGTCCAGTCCGAATTTGATAATCCTGGGTTTCAACTCCTATTTCATGTGGAGAAGTGCTTCTGCAAAAGTTTTAAGCTGCCCTTTAGCAAAACCATGATTTATGACTCAAAAAATGCCATTTTGCAATTACCCAAACATACAATTTTATATATATAGGTAAGCTCATGAACATAAATTATGATATGATAAACATTATTCCAAATTTAAATTTAATTTATCAGAAATTATAATTTTTTTAAAAAAAATCTAAGTGCTGGTTTGGATTAGCAATGGAGAAGTGACTTTTTTTATTTTAATGTGGATTTTGCAGAAGTCAAATTAAAAAAAATAATATTGTAAATATGATTTATATTTGGATTGGCAATGAGAGAAGTAACTTTTTTTTTTAAACCGAGTGTAAAAAAACTAGAAGCTACTTCAATAAGCTTGTAGGAAAAACAACTTTTTTTTTAAAGCCCAGTGAAAGCTAATTTGTTCACAAATGTATTTGCAAATGTCAAATTGGCTTTTACCTTCCACATGAGCTTTTTTCCCCTCCTAATGGGTTCCCAGGGGAAAAAAGTTTATTTGGAGGACAAAAACTCATTTGGCATCTACAGACCTGTTTGGAAACACGGTAGCATTCGTTGAGCTTAAAAAAAAACTGTTTTTCTTATAAGCTCATTGAAATAGCTTCTGGCTTTTTTTCATTGGGTTTTTTTAAAAAAAAAATCACTTCTTCTACCGCCAATCCAAATACAAATCACATTTACAATATTATTATTTTTTTAATTCTGACTTCTGCAAAAGCCACATTAAAAAAAAAAAAAAGATACTTCTCCACCACTAATCCAAAGAGCCAATTGATCACCATTGTTCAATTTGACTTTTGCTTGAAACAAACCTTCAAGCACCCTTGTTTTGCAATCAACCACCACAAAATGAGCTTTTTCAACAAAGTTTCTCCATAACTTGAATCTTTTTATCAAAGAAACCTAAAGTAAATACCCCAAAAATTTCATAAAACTCTTATTTGAGAAACTAGCATTCCTTCTTGTTTGTTTCACGGGATAGTTACTGTGTTTCTGCAACTTTATTAATCTTTATTTGTCCGATGAATGCTAAAAGGACTTAAGGAAACCAATAAACTTTTCCATGATATTTATATGTTCCATATAATTATCACATATATTGGAAACTTCTATGTACATTTGTCTTAACATTGCTATCACTGTCGTGAATAAGAATCTTAAGTTCATCAACACTTTTAGCTTTTGAAAAAGCAACATATGAATATACACCCATATAATGAACACAAGCCTATAAAAATATATCCTACATTGTGCAAAGGTTGTTCATGACCTTTGTCTTCACTGCATATAAAATGGCTATCTAACTTCTGAAGAGTTCATGTCCATTTTATGAATGAAAACCTTTTGACTAAGATGTTCAATAGCTGTTCATATAAGTCAAGCTTTTTTTCAAAAGTAAAACTTCACAAGTTATGGTGACAAATGCATCTAGATAACAGAACATGAGCAGGATCTCTATTCCATCTCCTACACTGTAAGGGCAGGATCATAGAAACAATATATTGATTCGAAAAGTCAAGCTAAATTGACTATCAAATCAGTACATTGTTCTAATGAGTTAAGCTAATTTATAGTAAGCTGGGGAAAGTTTTTAGGAGGCTCCATGCTCAAATATTGTAATCATTCTTTTACTTGCATACGTTGCAGAAACCACCAGACACAAAGCAGATAAATCAGGAAACCTCATGTTGTTTTAATTGCTACTCCTCATTCCCAACGACAAAACATGAAGCAGAACTTGTCTTACAATATGGAAATTCATAATCATGTAAACCTAAAGAGGGAGCAAATTGGAATCCTTCTAAAAAGACGGTCAGTGCACAAGACTTCCACCAGGTAGGGTCTAAGAAGGGATAGATGTAAGCAATCTTACCCTTACAACTGGAGAGGCTGTTTTCAAGGTTTGAACTCGTGACCTCTAGATCATATGATAGCAACTTTACCGCTACGCCATGTCTCACCCTCTAAATTGGAGGCCTTCCAACCCAAGAAATATCTAAGTATGGAGGACTAAACAATCATACTAGACAGGGTAGGAACATTGGTTTCACATCTTCTGGTCTTTATTTGTCTTATTAGATCTTGTTCTTGCAAGTTGCAAGGGATTAGAGACCCTTAAAATGGGCTGAGCTTTAATACTTCACTGCAATCCATGCATGTTTGTTACTCCAAAATTTCTTAAAAGAGACACTAACAATATATAGAATCAAGAGTTTCACATATGACCTTGTTCTTTTGGCCATTTCCAAGCTAAACAAAAGCAAATAACAAGATAGAAACAGACGATGTAATGCAGAAAACCAATGAAGTGTGATAAGGGAATTCAAGAATTTTCTCACCTCAATCCATATCCATGCATAAACCTTTAATACAACCATCTTGTATCAGATACTATTATGTCAAATTCAGACAGTTTTAGGCTCAATTGAGGATATCTCTCCCAAAGTGATTCATACATAACCTTTTTCATTCTTCATTTAGCTTGCAAGATTCAGGTTAGCTTGACGCAGCTTCAATTTGCTTATTCACGCTCAGTAGTAGTCATGGATCTTTAGTGACAGTAGAAGATTTACACTTTACATATCATTTTGTTGACAAGAGACTGCATCACTGCATCGATTTTATAATTTGACACCGTCTTTCTTTTTGTTATCTTGCTCCTTTGAGGAATTCAAAGACACAGTACACTTAACTCTAATTATATCAATACATTTTATCCCTGATTCTTCTTCCAAAATGACTTTCTTTTAAAAAAAATAATAATAATTATAAAAAAATCTCTATATAAACAGTGACTGTATAACAAAACCTGGTATAACTTGAGGATTAGATTCAAATGGTGAAGAAAAATTCAGAGTGCAGAGAACTCTATTGATTTTGATTGTTTTCGTCATATCCAAGATAAACTAAGGCAAACGAGATAGAAATTGATAAGATAGTGCACAGAAAAAGGGGGGAATCTTCACAAATTTTTCTATGAATCACAACTTTATTTGTCATTGGCGGGACAAAAGATATGAACATACCTCACAACAAATTTGTGAAGAATTTTTCAATGAGTGGCTTTCTCCTATTCTATGTTCTTCTTTTTCATCAATTATAACTTGGATTTCCTAAACCTAAAATTTCCGTTTACTTTTTCTAAACTTGGGGACTTTTTAGTTTTATTTTTAATTGAGTTTTATGGTTTATGATTTATGGGTTTCTATCAGCATTTGTATGGATTTTGATTTATAAGTTCTTTATTTTTGTTGAATTTTCAATTTTTTTGATCCTTTGATACTGCGTCCTAGATATGAAACAAATCAACAACAAAAATTATGATTTTTGGGGTGTTATTGTCCTTTTTAAAAAACTTCCTGATACCCACAACTTTTCCCTAAAACCAAACGTTCTTTAACCCACAAAAAAAAAAAAAAGTGATGTGGATGCTAAATGGGTATGTCATCTCAGTATAATTGATCAACTAATAGTGAAAAGACATTTTTTAAAATAGCTTATATTTGGCTTTTTAAAAAAAAAATTGTTGATATTCTTTATTGTAGTATTAAACTGTTTCTATCAAAATATAGCAATTTATTTTTAATTAATTATTTTTATTTTTTATAATTTTATATTTTGATAACAATTATATAAAAGAGCAAATCAGAACCCTTCAAATATTGCTTTAATGGTCATGAAAAGGGAAGACAATGAAAAGGAAAGAGAAAAGGTTTTTCCCCTCTTGAAAATATGTTATACTTGGATTTTGAAACACATTTGAACTATTTTTTATACAATAAATTTTGCAACACAAAAATTTTCAGCAATTTTAAAAATAATGTCTACCTATCAATTCAAAAAAAATCAATAATCAGAAAAATGTTCAAAATTTTAAACATGTCGTCAATAAGAAAATTAATTATTTCCTTCAGTCCTATTTACTGATCAATTTTGTATTTTACGCAATGTATCATTATGTTGAGAACATTTTGAGATATACATAAGTGGATGTTGGACTTTGGACAACGAAATGAACATAGTGCAAAAGTTAATTCTAAGAGATTGTTCTTAGTTGTATCAAAAAAAAGAAAAAAAGAGAGAGATTGTTCTTAGTTTTACATACATAATATTAAGAACATTAATTGCCAAAAGTATTACTGAATTGTTTAGATTTCCTTAAAATATATTCAACATAGAATTGATATATGTATAAATGTGTGTGTAAGTTTATGAATATAAATTATAATCTGACAAATAAGTGATTCAAAATTTAAATTAAATTTATTAGAAATTACAATTTTTTTAAGGAAAAAAAATTTGCTAAGTGGCCTTAGTTCAATTTGACTTTTACTTGAAAATAAAACTAAAACAAATCTTTAAACACCGCGGTGCATGTTTGGATCCATGATTAGATGGTTTTAGAAAAAATTGAAATGTTTAGATTAACTTTCAGCCCATTTGGTTTATAGTCCAAAACCTACTTTAAAGTCTTAAAAAGGGATGGAGGTCGTATGCAATTGCTCCTTTAGCTTATGATTGTTAGGGCATTTAATATTTTTTATTAGCCTTAATTTACTATTAACTCTCTTCTCTCACAAGCATTGCTAAGTGGCCTTAGTTCAATTTGACTTTTACTTAAAAATAAAACTAAAACAAATCTTTAAGCACCATGCTGTGTCAAATCTTTAAGCACCATGCTGTGTGTTTGGATCTATGATTAGATGTTTTTAAAAAAATTTAAAATGTTTGGATTAGCTTTTAGTTCATGGGCAAAAAACTACTTTAAAGTCTTAAAGCAAGAATGGAGGTAGTATGCAAACGCTCCTGCGGTTAATGACTATGAGCTTGTTTGGAATAGCGGTTGAAAATTTCATAAGTGCTTATGAATTGTAATTCACGGAATACGAAGTAACTTTTACAGTCTACGAGATGCTTTTACGGTCTACGAGGTGCTTTCACGGTCTACGAGATAAATATGTGGAAGAGATTTATCTCGATTTACGTAAATCAAGCTTATATAATAAACCCGATTCAAGATCGCTCTACCAAACAAGTACTAGGACATCATGTCCTAACACTTTTTATTAGCCTTAATTTACTGTTGACTCTCTTCTCCCACAAATATTGCTATCTCTTTTCTCACCCGCTCATCCAATTAGTCATGTAATATTATTTTATTAAAAAATTTTACATTTGTATAATTTTTAATTTATATGCATTTTTATCTATTAAATATATTAAACTAAGTATTCTAAAATTTTCAAGTTATTCCAAAAAATAAATTAACTAGTTTTATTTTTTTATATAATTTTACGTTCACTCTAAAAATTATCACAATACATAATACACACACACACATTGTGTCTATGTGTATAATTTAATAAGATTCATATCATTTTTACTCATTTTCAATTTAAACTAGCTTTTCAAAATAATTATCTAAACATATTTTAGTCAAGAAAAGTCATTTCTAACAATAATCCAAACATAAATCACAATACATTTTTACCCTATCTTGCATTTACAAAAGTTAAAATTGAAAAAAAGAAGAAGAAGAAGCAACTTTTACCATTGTGAATCCAAACACCCCATTTTACAATTAACCGCTACAACATGAGCTTTTTCAACAAACTTTCTTAATAAATTAATAATTTTAGCAAAGAAGCCCATCCTAAATACACCATATATTTCACCTATACTTTTTTTTTTCAGAATTTCACTAGTTATATTCATGTATTCCACATAATTACAACTTATTTTGGAAAACAAAGACATAGAGAACAAAACGTTTTTGCCAAAATTTCACCTATTATATTCATATATTCCATATAAGTGGGAGGTGTCGCAAATTCAATCTAAGTTGTAATCTTAGGGTATTAGCATCTGCCTCTCTTATTAAAAAAAAGAAAGAAAAAAGGAACAAAACATAGTACACTAGGTACTCATTATCTCTATTCCATCTCCTGCATTGTATGGGCAGGACCATAAAAACTCCTGAAAGTCATGAGCTAAAAATGACTATCCAATTGGGACAGTTGTCCTCCAATTCTTTTCAATCAGAGTTTGTATTTGATGCCCTGTGAAATTGTTCCCATGAGTTTAGCTAATTTATAATAAGCTGGGAAAAGGTTCTAGGAGGCTACATGCTCCAATAATGTAATCATTCTTTATTTTACTTGCATGCATTGCAGAACAACCAGACAAGAAGTAGATGGAACAGGAAACATTATATGAGGTAATAATTGCAATTCCTCATTCCCAGAATAAAACATGATGCAGAACTTGTGTCACAACTCACAATATTCAAAATTATGTGAACAAAACGACAGAGAAAAATAAAGGCCTTCCAACCCAAAAAAAAATTAAATAAATAAATCTAAGTACATAGGACTAAACAAACACAATGGACAGAGTAGGATCATTAGTTTGATATCTTTGGACTTCATTGGTCTCATACTTCTTCTTGCAAGGGATTAGAGACGCTTAAATAGTCTTGGCTTTAATATTCCACACTGTAGTTCATGCATGTTTCTTATTTAAGAGACAGTAATAATATATAGAATGCTGTTTCACAGATGACATTGATCGACTTAGGGCCAAATTCAAATGATGGCGAAATTTTAGGGTATAAAAGCTCTTCACTTGATTGGCATTTCCAAGCTAAACTAAAGCAAATAACAAGATAGAAACTCGTGATATAATGCATTAAACCAAGCAGCAAGAAGGGGCTTGAACAACTGCTTCATCTCAATCCATATCCATGCGTAAACTTTTGATGCAACTATCTAATATCTGATATTACTGGGTTAAATTCAAGCATTACTAGGTCCAATTGGGGATGACTCTACCAACATTATTCATCATACATGACATTTCCAAGCTTCATTAAGCTTGCAAGAAAGCTTCAATTTGCTTACTCAAGCTCAGTAGCAAAAGTCATGGATATTTAGTGATAGTGGAAAACTTACAGACCAACTTGTTGACAAGAAACTGCATCACTGCATCAATTTTATTCTTTGACACCCATCTTCATTTTTGTTCTCTTACTCCTTTGAGGAATTCAGAGACACTATTTACTTAGCTTTGATCATTTCAATATATTTTTATTCACGATCCTTATTACAAAATGTCTTCCTTTAAGAAACATCTCTATATAAACAATGCCACTATAACAAACCTGGTGAAACATGAGGACTAGGTTTAAATGATGAAGAAATTTCAGTGTGCAGAGAACTCAAATGATTTTGATTGTTCATAGCCAAGACAAATGAAGGTAACAGGCAATATGGAAATTGAAAAGGTAACGCACTAAAAAGAAAACGGGGAAAGAAACTCAGCACCGAAAAAGAGGAAGAAGGAACTCACCAATTGATGAAGATAATCTTACTCAACCCTTTTTTGCACGGTACCTGGAACAAGACTCATAAGTGCGGAGCTGCAGTTGAAACTATTGTTTGAAGTCCCTATCACCGTATATCAATAACAAGAAATTCATCCATGCGGGGAAGGCTAAAACTGGTAGTAACAAAAGAGGAAGAAAAAAATTGTTCTGGGTAATTGAATGATCACTTGTTTTCCAAAGAGCCCAACCCAAATCCATGCATATACCTAGGAAATGTTCCGAAGACCACAACATAAGAAAAATGATGGAAAGCAAAATCCAAGACTTACCCTTCTACCACAAAATATTTTCCACCAAGAAACAAAAATAAAAGGAATATTACGTAGCATCATACATGAACTTGTTAAACCCAAGACTTAGCCTCAAATTCCAATGGGGGAGAAATTTCAGTGTATGGACAACCCTTGAGAGACAAAAGTAAACAAAAAACAACAAGAGAGAGAAACTAACAAAGGTCGCGCAGCAGAAAACACAAATTCCGTGAAAGGGGACTTGCTCCATCTCAGTGCATACCCATAACCTTTCTTTCTTCATATCACTTGCAAGATAGTTTAGCCTGATAATACTTCAGGAGTTTACAACCTTCTTCATCATGACAATGGATAGATCTTTTCAAAAAGTACCTTTCAGTGCAGACAAATATTGAGAGCAAGCTTTCCTTTTTCACCAGACCCCTTGACAACAGAACTTGAAAGACAGACGCCCGCGGAATAATTCGCTCATTTATACTAAATGTCAGAACCACTGAGTATTTGGGAATAGAGGAAGGTGGACAGCCCAATTTGTTAACGAGAATCTCCATTATTGCTTCAATTTTATCCTCAGATACCTTCATACAAAATGGAGACGCTCTAAAAGCAGAAATAATTTCCTCGTCTGACCAGCCCCACTTCTTAAACACATTAGCCTTTTTGGACCATGTCCATTTGCTTAGTGATGCAAACGCATAAACGGCCAGAACAAATTGATACTTTGAAGGATCAAACCCCATTTCCTGAAGCTCCTTCACAATCATCTTGAATCGACTAGTGTTTATAGTCAATGTCCTGGGATACACTAGCAACAATCTAATGACATTTGATTCAGGAACTCCGACTTCATTTAATAGCTTCATATTAGGCACGACACGGGTGCTACTATGAATAATAATGCCCGGAAAATATCTAAGAGATTTAATGAACTTGTCCTCAGATTGAAACAAATCCCGAAAGAAATCAAACGAAGGAATGAGCTGCTTATCCAAGCTTCTTCTCATAATGTTAGGACAACTACATAAGAGCTTAGGGATGTCTGAGCTCGAAACACCTCTGGATATGAAAAACTCGATCTTGGGGAGTAGGGTTTTCTCAGGGTCATATCGAAGACACTGCGGGGCCTCTCGTGTGAAATGAAGAATCTGGGATTTTGAGAATCCCAGATTCTTCAAGAAATTGATGACCAAATCGGATTTTTCTCGCGATTCGAAGCGGACATACTTGGAAGCTGAAGCAGCTTCTTCGGGTGAGAGGCCACAAGTGTCAATGAGATATGAGACTGTGAAAGAATGGCCATTGGATGAAATTGAATTACAGTACCTGGCGGTGGAAGGTAGCCATTGGTTTTGAACACAAAGTAATTGTTGAAATGTTGAAGGAGAGATCTGCCTCCGAGAAGGGACGATTCTTCTGAGAAAGCAAAGCATCGATTCAAAACACTAGAACAAGCAGAACAAGCAAAACCCTCGCTCGGAGATGAAGAAACGAGGACATGGCTTCCCGGCTTGGTGCCAGCAAACAAAAATTCAATAGGAAAACGAAAAAAAAAATATACTTGGGTAAACTTTATTATTTTAATTTGATAAAGCTTTCCAATTACATATAATTATGTATTTTATTTCTTAATTATTATCTTTTTAATTATAAATTCATATAAAAAATAAGATACATAATTATGTATGATTGAAAAACTTCTAATAATAGATATATTGAATTTAATGTAAGTATGGTTACCACAAAATATGAAAATGTTAGCTATAAATCAAGCTTTTTTTTTTGTTCAACCAGCTATAAATCAAGCTTTGAAGCTTAAAAAGACCTGTAAGTCATGCTTTTTATTCTCATAAATCACTCTCAATTATTTGAAACTAATGTTCTTATACGTACAACCATTGAAATAAATATTTACAACTAGATTTTAGTAAAATTTAGAATCTAGTTATTATAATTATAAATAATAGGACCATACATTAATTCACAGCTCTCATGTTTGGCTTACATACCTATTAATTGTAAAGTCTTTAATTAGTATTTATGATCCTAAATTCACAACTCCATTCATTACACATGTAAATTTCTGATCATCAATTTCCAATCATTTTGAAAAGAGTGATAAGTTCTTTAATATGACTTATAATTTAAAACAAGCTATATCCCGTGCAACTATATTCTGTGGAGTTGCATGAGGAGTGTTGTTTGAAGTATGCATGAGAACAAAATTTAGTAAGAATTTTTATTCACTTAGAAAATTATAAATTTATTCTTTAAAAATCTGATTGGTTGCTTATAAAGTTAATTACATTCATATTTTAAAAACAAAAGAAAATTTAAATTTAAAGTTATCAATATCTCAATTAATATCTAATTATCATCAAAAGTTAAAATAAGAGTTATTGTCATATTAGTATCCCAATTAATATAATAATTGATAATATTCCACAGACTTCCATTTATATTTGTCCAAAAATCTATAATGTTAACTGAAAAATAATGAATTTCTTTTTATGAGGTCTAATTAGTTGCTCATGGATGATTATTATCATTCATGAAAGTCAAAAGCCAATTTATTTTTAAAATGAACAATATTATTTTGAAATATTTTTAATTTCTCAATTAATACCCTAATTATAATTATTGTAGTATTAATATTCCAATTATTAATCCGAAAACTTCATTTTCCGCCTTTGTGACATTCATACCATTGATGAAGACATAATTTGACTTTCTTCCAATACATTTTATCCCTGATTCTTCTTCCAAAATGACTTTCTTTTAAAAATAATAATAATTAAAAAAAAATCTCTATATAAACAGTGACTGTATAACAAAACCTGGTATAACTTGAGGCTTAGATTCAAATGGTGAAGAAAAATTCAGAGTGCAGAGATCTCTATTGATTTTGATTGTTTACATCATATCCAATATAAACTAAGGCAAACGAGATAGAAATTGATAAGCTAGTGCACAGAAAAAGGGGGGGGGGAAGAGAAGAGAAAATCAGCACTGCAAAAGGGGAAGAATGAACTCACCGATTGATGAGGATAATCTTGCTTAGAAGTTAAAACTCTTTGGCGTAGTCACTTGCCATTGTAACTGGTGTTTAAATTCCCATATCCCAATATAATTATATCAATAACTAGAAATTCTGCCATGGAGGAAGATAGTAATAAATTGATACTAATAAAAGAGGAAGAAATCAAAACACTGCCATAATGAAATTTCAGAAATTGAAGTATTATCGCCATTATTTCCACAGGGTATAAATAATTAATTTTCAAATAAAATGCACAAGCCTTACATGAAGTTTTGTTAAAATTCCAGACATCCCCTCCTACTTCAAAAAATCTTCCCCTGAGAAACAAAAATGACAGGAATATTGCATGGGATCACAGATGACCTATTTTAATTTATGCTTATATATAAATTTGACTTGGAAAAAAAGTGAGGTTGATGCCACATGGGCATGCCACCTCAGCATAAGTAGGTCAACAAATGTTGGCCGTTTGGATATGTTAAGACAGATTGGCAATGCTACCTTTTTACCACTTGTAGGGTGACATTGCTTCAAAAAAAAAAAACTTTTGGGCCAAAAATGACCCTTACCCCTTCAATTTATATACAGCACTTGAGAGATTGATTCCTTATATTCAAGCTAAATTAAAGCAAACAAAAAAGAAGGGGAAATTAAAAAGGTAATCCAACAAAAGACGGGAAATTTAGTGACAAGGGACATGCTTCATCTTAGCCATATCCCAAACATAACCTTTCCATTCCTCATTCAACTTATAAGATCCAGTTTAGTGAGTGTTTGTTTACACCTCAAATCGCTGTTTTAGAAGCTATTTTCCACAAATTGAGACAAAACTTCTTTCACATACTTATCTCATAAATTATAAAAACTATTCTCCAAAAATTAATCCGCCTCTGATACAACTTCAGGAGTTCCCAACCTTCATCCTCCTCATAAAAAAGATGCATCTTTTCAAAAATTTCCTTTCAGTGAAAACAAACATTGAGAGCAAGCTTTCCTTTCTCACCAGACCCTGTGACAACAGGACTTGAAAGACAGCAGCCCGTGGAATGATTCGCTTGTCTGTACTTAAATGACAAAACTACTGCATATTGTGGAATAGTGGAAGGTGGACAGCCCAATTTGTAACAAGAATCTCCATTATTGCATCAATTTTTTCCTCAGAGACCTTCATATAAAACGGAGACCTTCTAAAAGCAACAATAATGTCCTTGTCAGACCAGCCCCACTTCGTATACACATTAGTCTTTTTTAACCATGTACATTTTCTTGTTGATGACAATGCACAAAAAGCCAGAATAGATTGATACTTTGAAGGGTCAAACCACATTTCCTGAAGCTCCTTCACAATCATCTTGAATCGCACAGTACTTTTTGTAAATGCCCTGGGATACAGTTACAACAATTTAATGACATTTGATTCAGGAACTCCGACTTCTCTTAATAGCTTCATATTAGGCAGGACACGATTGTTATTATCAATAAGAATGCCCAAGCAAGATTTTAAGAGCTTTAATGAATTTGTCGCCTGATTGAAATAAATCCCGAAAGAAATCAAACGAAGGAATGAGCTGCCTATCCAAGCTTCTTTTCATGATGGCAAGATGACTACATAAGAGCTTAGGGATGTCTCAGCTCGAAATGCCTCTGGATATGAAAAAATGGATCTTGGGGAGTAAGGTTTTCTCAGGGTCAGATCGAAGGCACTGTAAGGTTTTCTGAGGGTCAGATCGAAGACACTGTGGGACTTGTCTGGTGAAACCAAGAATCTGGAATTCTGAGAATCCAAGATTCTTCGAGAAATTGATAACCAAATCAGGTTTTTCTCGCGTTTCCAAGCTGAGATGCTTGGAAGCTGAAGCAGCTTCTTCGGGTGAGAACTGAGAAGCCACATTTGTCAATGAGATATGACACTGTGAAAGAAAGGCCATTGGAAGAAATAGAATTACAGTACCTGGGCCATTGGCTTTGAACGCAAAATAATTGTTGAGATGTTGAAGGAGAGAGATTTTGTGTGGTTTTGGTTGGACTATTGGAAAGTCTTGAAGTATTTATGTATGTAAGTGAAATAATATTTATTTTACATATTTATTTTATATATCATAATTCATAATTAAAAGATTATTTTTAAAGATTCTAATTATTAATCTAAACAAGCACTGTGTTGATGTTGATGATGTGCCTCCCAAAAGCGATGATTTTTCTGAGAATATAAAACATGGCTTCGAAAAGTAAGCAAACTAACAGCAAGTCAGCAAACCCTCGACCAGTGTCAGTGTATATGGCCAACAGGGCGACGCATTGCTTCACTTGTCTTTAAAATTATTTGCAAAAAAATTGCTGAAAATATGAAATTATAGAGGGAAAATGGCTTAAAAAATACTTTAGGGACAAATTAATTATCAAATGCCATCACGCGTGCAAACAACCATCTGTCATGTGCAATAGATCTTCCGTTGTGTACAATCAATCTTCCATATGTGCATAAATCTTCTATATGAATGTGCAAACATCTTTCGTCGTAGGCAAAATATCTTCCCGTCTTGTGTAACAGATCTTCCATGGTAACATTTAGCAATTAATTTGCTCCCAATGTATTTTTAACTAATTCTGCCAATTATAAAAGCAGGTTAAATAGTTTAAAGAGTTAAATGCATTGTTATTAAATTCATATCAGACCGGCTGGTCTGGACCGGGAACCGACGAACCGGCTGGGAAACTAGTCCAGTTAGGGATTTTTTTTAATAAAAAACAATTTTTTTAGAATTTCATATTAATAAGCCTAAAATATTCTATTTTTCTCCGGTTTAGCCCCGATTTAGATCTGGTCTAACCCATTGACCTTTGACCCAGTACTCCGACCGGTCCGGGTTTAATAACCTTGGTTAAATGGCTTAAAAAATACTTTAGGGACAAATTAATTATCAAATGCCATCACGCGTGCAAACAATCATCTGTCATGTGCAATAGATCTTCCGTTGTGTACAATCAATCTTCCATATGTGCATAAATCTTCTATATGAATGTGAAAACATCTTTCGTCGTAGGCAAAATATCTTCCCGTCTTGTGTAACAGATCTTCCATGGTAACATTTAGCAATTAATTTGCTCCCAATGTATTTTTAACTAATTCTGCCAATTATAAAAGCAGGTTAAATAGTTTAAAGAGTTAAATGCATTGTTATTAAATTCATATCAGACCGGCTGGTCTGGACCGGGAACCGACGAACCGGCTGGGAAACTAGTCCAGTTAGGGATTTTTTTTAATAAAAAACAATTTTTTTAGAATTTCATATTAATAAGCCTAAAATATTCTATTTTTCTCCGGTTTAGCCCCGATTTAGATCTGGTCTAACCCATTGACCTTTGACCCAGTACTCCGACCGGTCCGGGTTTAATAACCTTGGTTAAATGGCTTAAAAAATACTTTAGGGACAAATTAATTATCAAATGCCATCACGCGTGCAAACAACCATCTGTCATGTGCAATAGATCTTCCGTTGTGTACAATCAATCTTCCATATGTGCATAAATCTTCTATATGAATGTGCAAACATCTTTCGTCGTAGGCAAAATATCTTCCCGTCTTGTGTAACAGATCTTCCATGGTAACATTTAGCAATTAATTTGCTCCCAATGTATTTTTAACTAATTCTGCCAATTATAAAAGCAGGTTAAATAGTTTAAAGAGTTAAATGCATTGTTATTAAATTCATATCAGACCGGCTGGTCTGGACCGGGAACCGACGAACCGGCTGGGAAACTAGTCCAGTTAGGGATTTTTTTTAATAAAAAACAATTTTTTTAGAATTTCATATTAATAAGCCTAAAATATTCTATTTTTCTCCGGTTTAGCCCCGATTTAGATCTGGTCTAACCCATTGACCTTTGACCCAGTACTCCGACCGGTCCGGGTTTAATAACCTTGGTTAAATGGCTTAAAAAATACTTTAGGGACAAATTAATTATCAAATGCCATCACGCGTGCAAACAACCATCTGTCATGTGCAATAGATCTTCCGTTGTGTACAATCAATCTTCCATATGTGCATAAATCTTCTATATGAATGTGCAAACATCTTTCGTCGTAGGCAAAATATCTTCCCGTCTTGTGTAACAGATCTTCCATGGTAACATTTAGCAATTAATTTGCTCCCAATGTATTTTTAACTAATTCTGCCAATTATAAAAGCAGGTTAAATAGTTTAAAGAGTTAAATGCATTGTTATTAAATTCATATCAGACCGGCTGGTCTGGACCGGGAACCGACGAACCGGCTGGGAAACTAGTCCAGTTAGGGATTTTTTTTAATAAAAAACAATTTTTTTAGAATTTCATATTAATAAGCCTAAAATATTCTATTTTTCTCCGGTTTAGCCCCGATTTAGATCTGGTCTAACCCATTGACCTTTGACCCAGTACTCCGACCGGTCCGGGTTTAATAACCTTGGTTAAATGGCTTAAAAAATACTTTAGGGACAAATTAATTATCAAATGCCATCACGCGTGCAAACAATCATCTGTCATGTGCAATAGATCTTCCGTTGTGTACAATCAATCTTCCATATGTGCATAAATCTTCTATATGAATGTGAAAACATCTTTCGTCGTAGGCAAAATATCTTCCCGTCTTGTGTAACAGATCTTCCATGGTAACATTTAGCAATTAATTTGCTCCCAATGTATTTTTAACTAATTCTGCCAATTATAAAAGCAGGTTAAATAGTTTAAAGAGTTAAATGCATTGTTATTAAATTCATATCAGACCGGCTGGTCTGGACCGGGAACCGACGAACCGGCTGGGAAACTAGTCCAGTTAGGGATTTTTTTTAATAAAAAACAATTTTTTTAGAATTTCATATTAATAAGCCTAAAATATTCTATTTTTCTCCGGTTTAGCCCCGATTTAGATCTGGTCTAACCCATTGACCTTTGACCCAGTACTCCGACCGGTCCGGGTTTAATAACCTTGGTTAAATGGCTTAAAAAATACTTTAGGGACAAATTAATTATCAAATGCCATCACGCGTGCAAACAACCATCTGTCATGTGCAATAGATCTTCCGTTGTGTACAATCAATCTTCCATATGTGCATAAATCTTCTATATGAATGTGCAAACATCTTTCGTCGTAGGCAAAATATCTTCCCGTCTTGTGTAACAGATCTTCCATGGTAACATTTAGCAATTAATTTGCTCCCAATGTATTTTTAACTAATTCTGCCAATTATAAAAGCAGGTTAAATAGTTTAAAGAGTTAAATGCATTGTTATTAAATTCATATCAGACCGGCTGGTCTGGACCGGGAACCGACGAACCGGCTGGGAAACTAGTCCAGTTAGGGATTTTTTTTAATAAAAAACAATTTTTTTAGAATTTCATATTAATAAGCCTAAAATATTCTATTTTTCTCCGGTTTAGCCCCGATTTAGATCTGGTCTAACCCATTGACCTTTGACCCAGTACTCCGACCGGTCCGGGTTTAATAACCTTGGTTAAATGGCTTAAAAAATACTTTAGGGACAAATTAATTATCAAATGCCATCACGCGTGCAAACAACCATCTGTCATGTGCAATAGATCTTCCGTTGTGTACAATCAATCTTCCATATGTGCATAAATCTTCTATATGAATGTGCAAACATCTTTCGTCGTAGGCAAAATATCTTCCCGTCTTGTGTAACAGATCTTCCATGGTAACATTTAGCAATTAATTTGCTCCCAATGTATTTTTAACTAATTCTGCCAATTATAAAAGCAGGTTAAATAGTTTAAAGAGTTAAATGCATTGTTATTAAATTCATATCAGACCGGCTGGTCTGGACCGGGAACCGACGAACCGGCTGGGAAACTAGTCCAGTTAGGGATTTTTTTTAATAAAAAACAATTTTTTTAGAATTTCATATTAATAAGCCTAAAATATTCTATTTTTCTCCGGTTTAGCCCCGATTTAGATCTGGTCTAACCCATTGACCTTTGACCCAGTACTCCGACCGGTCCGGGTTTAATAACCTTGGTTAAATGGCTTAAAAAATACTTTAGGGACAAATTAATTATCAAATGCCATCACGCGTGCAAACAACCATCTGTCATGTGCAATAGATCTTCCGTTGTGTACAATCAATCTTCCATATGTGCATAAATCTTCTATATGAATGTGCAAACATCTTTCGTCGTAGGCAAAATATCTTCCCGTCTTGTGTAACAGATCTTCCATGGTAACATTTAGCAATTAATTTGCTCCCAATGTATTTTTAACTAATTCTGCCAATTATAAAAGCAGGTTAAATAGTTTAAAGAGTTAAATGCATTGTTATTAAATTCATATCAGACCGGCTGGTCTGGACCGGGAACCGACGAACCGGCTGGGAAACTAGTCCAGTTAGGGATTTTTTTTAATAAAAAACAATTTTTTTAGAATTTCATATTAATAAGCCTAAAATATTCTATTTTTCTCCGGTTTAGCCCCGATTTAGATCTGGTCTAACCCATTGACCTTTGACCCAGTACTCCGACCGGTCCGGGTTTAATAACCTTGGTTAAATGACAATTTTGCTCCGGAAGTTATAATGAAGGGATAATTTTGTTTCAAAAGTTTGTTGGGAAAATTTTGCTCCGAAAAAGTCACATTTGAAGTAATTTTTCCCTAGTTCAACAGAAATTGCCCTCGAAAAACTACCAGTGCAAAATTGCCCCTTCGTTAAAAATTTTAAGACAATATTATCTTTTAACTTGGTTTAAATTCTAACTATTTAACTTTGGTTTAAAGGGTATTTTTGGTCCAGAAGTTTTCACAAAAGAGCTATGATAACTAGGATGTTTTCTAGAGGGCAATGTTATTGTGTTGCCGCGGAAATTGAAAATTGTGGCAATGTTGCCCTTTCTTAAGAGATCCAAACAGTCAACCTTAATTAACCAATTATGCTGATGTGGCATACCCATATAATATCCACGTCACCTTAGTTAAAGGATATATTTGCCTCGGAGGTTTTCATTGAAGAGTTGTAGGTATTTGGAAGTTTTTAGATAAGGGGCAATAACGCCCAGAAAGTCATAGATTTCTTTGTTGATTTATTTCGTATATGAGGTACTACCATCAAGCACCAAACGATCCAAGAAACTGAAAAATCAACCAAAAAAAATCCAGAAATCATACATCAAAACCAAATATAAGAGCATAGAAACCCAAAAACCATAATATCAAAAACTCCAAACTAAAGACAAAACAAAAATTTCACAAATCCAAAAAGAAAGCAAATAGAAATTTTGGGTTCAAAAACCTAGAAGATATAACAGAAGAAAATGGAGAAGATAGAACGAAGGAAGGCTACTCACCGGGGGAAAAAATTTACACAAATTTTTCTATGAATCACACCTGTATCTGTCATTGGAAGGACAAAATATATAAGCATACTTCACGGAACAAATTTGTGAAGAATTTATTAAGGAATGGCTTTCTCCTATTCTACATTCTCCTTTTTAATCTATTATAACTTATGTTTCCTAAACCTAAATTTACCGTGTCCTTTTTCTAAACTTAGGGATTTTTTATTTTTCTTTTAATTGAATTTTATGGTTTATGATTTATTGGTTTCTATAAGCATTTGTATGGATTTTGATTTATGAGTTCTTGATTTTTGTTGAATTTTCAATTTTTTTTATCTTTTGATACTGCGTCCTAGATATGAAACAGATCAACAAAAAATTTATGACTTTTTGGGCATTATTATCCTCATCGAAAAACTTCCTAGTACCCACAACTTTTTCATAGAACCTTCTAAGGCAAAATGGTTTTTAACCAAAAAAAAAATGTGACGTGGATTCTAAATGGGTATATCATCTATATTGATCAACTAATGGTAAAAGTGCATTTTTGAAAATAGCTTAGATTTGGTTTTTTTAAAAAAAATTGTTGATATTCTTTATTGCACTATTAAACTGTTTATATCAAAATATAGAAATTTAATTTTAATTTATTATTTTCATTTTGATAACAATCATATAAAAGAGCAAATCAAAACCCTTCAAATGTTGCTTTAATGGTTATGAAAAGGGAAGACAACGAAAAGGAAAGAGAAAAGGTTTTTCTCCTCTTGAAAATATGTTATACTTGGATTTTGAAACAAATTTGAAATATTTTTTATACAATAAATTTTGCAATACGAAAATTTTCAGCAATTTTAAAAATAATGTCTACCTATCAATTCAAAAAAAAAAACTCAATAATCAGAAAAAATTTCAAAATTTTAAACATGTCGTCCATAAGAAAATTAATTATTTCCTTCAGTCCTATTTACTGGTCAATTTTGTATTTTACGCAATGTATCATTATTTTGAGAACATTTTGAGATATACATATGTGGATGTTGGACTTTGGACAATGAAATGAATATGGTGCAAAAGTTAATTCTGAGAGATTGTTCTTAGTTTTACATATATAATATTAAGGACATTAATTGCCAAAAGTATTACTGAATTGCTTAGATTTCCTTAAAATATATTCAACATATAATTGATATATGTATATGTGTGTGTGTAAGTTTATGAATATAAATTATAATTTGACAAATAAGTGATTCAAAATTTAAATTAAATTTATTAGAAATTACAATTTTTTTAAGGAAAAAAAATAGAAGTTTTGCTAAGTGGCCTTAGTTCAATTTGACTTTTACTTGAAAGTAAAACTAAAACAAATCTTTAAGCACCATGGTGTGTATTTGGATCTACGATTAGGTAGAAAAATTTGACATGTTTAGATTAGCTTTTAACCCATTCGGCTCATAGGCCGAAAGCTACTCTAAACATTGTTATTAAATCTGGTTCGGCCCGGGAACCGGCCGAGAAACCAATCCGGTTCGGGTCTTTTTAAAAAAAAAAGACTTTTTTTAAAATTTCATATTAATAAGCCTAAAATATGCAATTTCTCACCGATTTGATCCCAATTTAACTTCGATTTGACTCAAATCTAACCCATTGACCCTTAATTCAGTACCCCAACCGATTCAGTAATCAATCCGGATTTAATAATCTTAGCTTTAAAGTCTTCAGCAGGGATGGAGGTTGCATGCAATCACTACTTCAACTTACGGCTGTTAGGACATTTAATATTTTTTATTAGCCTTAATTTACCGTTGACTCTCTTCTCTTCTCTCACAAGCATTGCTCTTTTTTCTCACTCGCTGTCATGTAATACAATTAATTATATAATATTATTTTGTTAGAAAATTTTACATTTATATGATTTTTAATATATATGCACTTTTATCCATTAAATATATTCAACTAAGTATTTTAGTATTTTCAAGTTATTCTAAAAAATATATTAACTATTTTTATTTTTTTATAATTTTAAGTTCACTCTTAAAAATATATATATATATATATATATATATATATATATAATATTTAATAAAATTCATATCATTTTTACTCATTTTCAATTTAAACTAGCTTTTCAACATAATCATTTAAACATATTTCAATTTAGAAAAATCATTTCTACTAACAACAATCCAAACATAAATTACAATACACTTTTACTCCTTCTTACATTTACAAAAGTTAAATTGAAAAAAAAAGAAGCAACTTTTACCATTGGGAATCCAAACACCCCATTTTACAATTAACCGCTGCAACATGAGCTTTTCCAACAAAGTTTCTTGATAAATTAATATTTTTAGCGAAGAAGCCCATCCTAAATACACCATATATTTCACCTATACTTTTTTTTTTCAAGAATTTCACCTATTATATTCATATATTCCATATAAGTGGGAGGTGTCGCAAATTCAATCTAAGTTGTAATCTTAGGGTATTAGCATCTGCCTCTCTTATTAAAAAAAAGAAAGAAAAAAGGAACAAAACATAGTACACTAGGTACTCATTATCTCTATTCCATCTCCTGCATTGTATGGGCAGGACCATAAAAACTCCTGAAAGTCATGAGCTAAAAATGACTATCCAATTGGGACAGTTGTCCTCCAATTCTTTTCAATCAGAGTTTGTATTTGATGCCCTGTGAAATTGTTCCCATGAGTTTAGCTAATTTATAATAAGCTGGGAAAAGGTTCTAGGAGGCTACATGCTCCAATAATGTAATCATTCTTTATTTTACTTGCATGCATTGCAGAACAACCAGACAAGAAGTAGATGGAACAGGAAACATTATATGAGGTAATAATTGCAATTCCTCATTCCCAGAATAAAACATGATGCAGAACTTGTGTCACAACTCACAATATTCAAAATTATGTGAACAAAACGACAGAGAAAAATAAAGGCCTTCCAACCCAAAAAAAAATTAAATAAATAAATCTAAGTACATAGGACTAAACAAACACAATGGACAGAGTAGGATCATTAGTTTGATATCTTTGGACTTCATTGGTCTCATACTTCTTCTTGCAAGGGATTAGAGACGCTTAAATAGTCTTGGCTTTAATATTCCACACTGTAGTTCATGCATGTTTCTTATTTAAGAGACAATAATAATATATAGAGTGCTGTTTCACAGATGACATTGATCGACTTAGGGCCAAATTCAAATGATGGCGAAATTTTAGGGTATAAAAGCTCTTCACTTGATTGGCATTTCCAAGCTAAACTAAAGCAAATAAACCAAGCAGCAAGAAGGGGCTTCAATAACTGCTTCATCTCAATTCATATCCATGCGTAAACTTTTGATGCAACTATCTAATATCTGATATTACTGGGTTAAATTCAAGCATTACTAGGTCCAATTGGGGATAACTCTACCAAAATTATTCATCATACATGACATTTTCAAGCTTCATTAAGCTTGCAAGAAAGCTTCAATTTGCTTACTCAAGCTCAGTGGCAAAAGTCATGGATATTTAGTGATAGTGGAAAACTTACAGACCAACTTGTTGACAAGAAACTGCATCACTGCATCAATTTTATTGACACCCATCTTCATCTTTGTTCTCTTACTCCCTTGAGGAATTCAGAGACACTATTTACTTAGCTTTGATCATTTCAATATATTTTTATTCATGATCCATATTCCAAAATGTCTTCCTTTAAGAAACATCTCTATATAAACAATGCCACTATACAAACCTGGTGAAATATGAGGACTAAGTTTAAATGATGAAGAAATTTCAGTGTGCAGAGAACTCAAATGATTTTGATTGTTCATAGCCAAGACAAATGAAGGCAACAGGCAATATGGAAATTGAAAAGGTAACGCACTAAAAAGAAAACGGGGAAAGAAACTCAGCACCGAAAAAGAGGAAGAAGGAACTCACCAATTGATGAAGATAATCTTACTCAACCCTTTTTTGCACGGTACCTGGAACAAGACTCATAAGTGCGGAGCTGCAGTTGTAACTATTGTTTGAAGTCCCTATCACCGTATATCAATAACAAGAAATTCATCCATGCGGGGAAGGCTAAAACTGGTAGTAATAAAAGAGGAAGAAAAAAATTGTTCTGGGTAATTGAATGATCACTTGTTTTCCAAAGAGCCCAACCCAAATCCATGCATATACCTAGGAAATGTTCCGAAGACCACAACATAAGAAAAATGATGGAAAGCAAAATCCAAGACTTACCCTTCTACCACAAAATATTTTCCACCAAGAAACAAAAATAACAGGAATATTACGTAGCATCATAGATGAACTTGTTAAACCCAGGACTTAGCCTCAAATTCCAATGGGGGAGAAATTTCAGTGTATGGACAACCCTTGAGAGATAAAGTAAACAAAAAACAACAAGAGAGAGAAACTAACAAAGGTCACGAAGCAGAAAACACAATTTCGGTGAAAGGGGACTTGCTCCATCTCAGTGCATACCCATAACCTTTCTTTCTTCATATCACTTGCAAGATAGTTTAGCCTGATAATACTTCAGGAGTTTAAAACCTTCTTCATCGTGACAATGGATAGATCTTTTCAAAAAGCGCCTTTCAGTGGAGACAAATGTTGAGAGCAAGCTTTTCTTTTTCACCAGACCCCTTGACAACAGAACTTGAAAGACAGACGCCCGCGGAATAATTCGCTCATTTATACTAAATGTCAGAACCACTGAGTATTTGGGAATAGAGGAAGGTGGACAGCCCAATTTGTTAACGAGAATCTCCATTATTGCTTCAATTTTATCCTCAGATACCTTCATACAAAATGGAGACGCTCTAAAAGCAGAAATAATTTCCTCGTCTGACCAGCCCCACTTCTTATACACATCAGCCTTTTTGGACCATGTCCATTTGCTTAGTGATGCAAACGCATAAACGGCCAGAACAAATTGATACTTTGAAGGATCAAACCCCATTTCCTGAAGCTCCTTCACAATCATCTTGAATCGACTAGGGTTTATAGTCAATGTCCTGGGATACACTAGCAACAATCTAATGACATTTGATTCAGGAACTCCGGCTTCTCTTAATAGAACAATATTAGGCAAGACACGGGTGCCACTATAAAGAAGCATGCTCGGACAATATGTAAGAGAATTAATGAACTTGTCATCAGATTGAAACAAATCCCGAAAGAAATCAAACGAAGGAATGAGCTGCTTATCCAAGCTTCTTTTCATAATGTTCGGACAACTACATAAGAGCTTAGGGATGTCTGAGCTCGAAAAGCCTCTGGATATGAAAAACTCGATCTTGGGGAGTAGGGTTTTCTCAGGGTCATATCGAAGACACTGCGGGGCCTCTCGTGTGAAATGAATAATCTGGGATTTTGAGAATCCCAGATTCTTCAAGAAATTGATGACTAAATCGGATTTTTCTCGCGATTCGAAGCGGACATACTTGGAAGCTGAAGCAGCTTCTTCGGGTGAGAGGCCACAAGCGTCAATGAGATATGAGACTGTGAAAGAATGGCCATTGGATGAAATTGAATTACAGTACCTGGCGGTGGAAGGTAGCCATTGGTTTTGAACACAAAGTAACTGTTGAAATATTGAAGGAGAGATCTGCCTCCGAGAAGGGACGATTCTTCTGAGAAAGCAAAGCATGGATTCAAAACACTAGAACAAGCAAAACCCTCGCTCGAAGATGATGAAACGAGGACATAGCATACAAAAATTCAAAAGGAAAACGAACAAAAAAAAAACATAATAATAACTTAGGTCAAGTCTATTATTTTAATTTGATCATAGATAAGTATTTTATTTTTAAATTGTTATTTTTTAATTATAAATTCATATAAAAAAGGAAGACACATAATCATGTGTGGTTAGAGAATTTAAGATAATAGATATAATGAATTTGATGTAAGTATGATCCGCAGCAAAATATGAAAATGTTAGCTATAAATCAAGCTAACCATTTAACCCAAATTTTATAATATTAATATATTTTATTGCACTAATAACTTAATTATGCAGATTCCTACAATACAATCATGGAATATAAAGTTTCTTGGTATGCTTAAACCACATTAATATAATTATAATTCATGATTTAAGATATAATTTCAAATTCAATTTTCTTCCCTCAAACCTTAATAATAACATATGGGCAACTTTGATGTGTTATTATTCAACCCGTTTGTGACTTAAACGGGTTACTAAGCAGGTGTTACAAGATTTTTAGTATAAAATTGATTTAAACCCTAATAATAACATATAAGCAATTTTGATAATGTGATTATCCAACCCGTTTGTGAGTTAAATGGGTTACTAAGCGGGTACTACAAAATTTCTAGTATCAAGTTGATTGATTAATTGATTGGTTGATGTTTCATTTTCATTCTCTCCTATTGATGTTTTGTTTAAACCCAAATGTAATTACATTAGTATAATTTATTGCACTAATAACTTAATTATAGATATCCCTACAATCATGAAATATAAAGCTTATTAGTATATTTTAACCACATTAATATAATTATAATCTATAATTTAACGTATAATTTCAAATTCAATTTTCTACCTTCCTTATAGTCAAACCTGATAATAACGGACAGACAATTTTAATGGTATGATTATCCGACCAGTTTGTGAACGAGTTACTAAATGGATATTATAAGATTTCTAGTATAAAGTTAATGATTGATTGATGTTCCAATATACAATATGAGAAATAATGTGAATATAAGGTGCTAGTTTTGATCTACTAATTGAAAAGCATAAAAACGTTTTGTTAAGAAATTATTTTTTAGCAAAATTTTATGTATTAGATATATGACTTCAACATTACACATACATAAGGCTGATAGTTTTAAACTTTCTTTTAAAAAAGGAGACTAAAGTTCAATTTTATCCCAAAAATTCTTACATTGGTGATTATTTATCACCCTTGACGGTTAAAAATATTAACGATCAATAGTAATTTTTAAACCATCAATGTCAGCCCTTTAAGGGTCAAATTATTCCATTTTTAACACTTATGGGATAAAATTTGATAAAGGGACCCAAAGTCCCGAAACAAAATTACATCTTCGCTATACCTTTTTTTTTTTTTTTTTGAATAAAACCTTGAATATGCATTCATGAACAAAAGCTAAGCTTAAAAATGTTTATAGCATGCTAGATACATCATGTGAAATGTATGACAGATGGAATATACATCTTCGCTATACTTAAGATGGAATAAGGATCTTAGTATCTCATTCCTTCAGCATCTAAGTTTATAAGGCGCATTATTGAAGCATGAATGTGCGCTAGTAAAATCTTCAAGCTTCTATCTGGCAAAAAAAAAAAAAAAAAAATTCTTCAAGCTTCTAGTAGAGTTGTTACACCAATATTTGGGTGCATTTGGGTGGGAGTTGAGAATAAAAATATAGACTGATAATCCTGAAAAACCATGCGCATGTATTTATGAAAACTTGGAAACGTGAAACTTGAAAAGCTGGAAATGATATATCAATGACAATATGCTAAGCAATTTTTGCATTATTCTAGTCAGCATGGAATATTTAACTCAATCTTAATAGCTAAATATATTGAACTTGATGGAACAACATATCAGTGTACAGAAATGCCATGAGATAAACCAACAACAATAAGAAGCAACATTATCCCATTAGATAGTGCCGGCTACATGAATTACACAACATCATCATGTTTTATCAACAACCAAAATGTTAGGAGAAACTAACATATTAATTTGTGATGGATAAAAAAGGAGATTAGTGTAGAATATTTACCCATCATAATTGGTCTTGACCTCATTCTAACCCATGTTCCACGGAAAATCTCTAAATCCTCAGTCTCCACTCGCTCTCTCTCTCTCTAACATTATCAAAATGCCTTTCCATAATGCTGCTTCGTCTGGAAAAATGACATGTTTCATTGAAAAGTATGAACTGATTTCTGAACTTTCAACAGAATCAACTTAGGTTTCTTTTGGAAGGAAGATAGTTAATAAGCATGTATAACGAAACACGAGTCAAGGAGACAAAAAATCAAATTAATGGAAAATTAATTCATGAAGCTTTTTTATTTATTTATTTTGTGTGGAGTATTCAGTATACTGGACATACCTCCTTTTAACTTGAATGATTTATCAGACTAATCCGGATTGAGCTGGGCAAGATCACAAGGGCAACAAAGCTCTACCATAAGTATTTAACACTGTTGCATTCCTAGAGTTCGAACTCGAGACCTCTTAATTATGTGCCCTAACCACTCTCATTTGGATTTTGATCAATCAGATAACATTTTCCCCCTCCTAAGTCCTAATGATGCCTCCCTGCAGCAGCATAACTAGTTTATTAAAACTTGGAAGGGATTCCGAGACATTTGAAAAGACCAATTGTTCTCCAAAGAACCCAACTCAAATCCTTGCATATACCACAACATAAGAAAAACATAATGGAAAGAAAAATCCAAGACTTTTTCCCTTCTACCACAAAATATCTTCCACTAAGAAACAAAAATGAAAGGAATATTACATAGCATCATAGATGAACTTGTTAAACCCAGGACTTAGGATCAATTCAAATGGGGGAGAAATTTCAGCTTGTGGACAACCCTTGACAGATTTGATTCCTCATTTTCAAGCTAAATTTTAAAGTAAACAAAAACAACGAGAGAGAAATTAACAAAGGTCATGCAGATGAAGACGGAAATTTAGTGACAATGGACTTGCTCCATCTCAGTCCATACCCATTACCTAACCCTTCATTCTTCATTCACCTGCAAGATCTAGTTTAGCCTGATACAGTTTCAGGAGTTCACTACCTTCTTCCCCATGAATCAGGACAAATCTTTTCAAAAATACCCTTTCAGTGCAGACAAATATTGAGAGCAAGCTTTCCTTTTTCACCAGACCCTTTGACAACAAAACTTGAAAGACAGAAGCCCGTGGAACAATTCGCTTATTCAAACTAAGTGAGAGAACTACTGCATAATTGGGAATAGTGGAAGGCGGAAAGCCCAATTTGTCAACAAGAAGCTCCATTGTTCCATCAATTTTATCCTCAGATACCTTCATACAAAATGGACACCTTCTAAAAGCAGCAACAATATCTTCGTCTGACCAGCCCCACTTCTTGTAAACATTAACCTTTTTTGACCATGTAGCTTTGCTTAGTGACGACAATGCATAAACGGCCATAATAAATTGATACTTTGAAGGATCAAACCCCAATTCCTGAACTTGCTCAACTATCACATTGAATTTGCCAGGACTGTCAGTAAATGTCCTAGGAAAAAATTGCAACAATTTGATTATGTTTGATTTAGGAACTCCGACTTCTTTTAATAGCTTCATATTAGGCACGACACGGGTGCTAGTATGAAGAATAATGCCCGGAAAATATCTAAGAGATTTAATGAACTTGTCATCAGATTGAAACAAATCCCGAAAGAAATCAAACGAAGGAATGAGCTGCTTATCCAAGCTTCTTCTCATAATGTTAGGACAACTACGCAAGAGCTTAGGGATGTCTGAGCTCGAAACGCCTCTGGATATGAAAAACTCGATCTTGGGGAGTAGGTTTTTCTCAGGGTCATATCGAAGACACTGCGGGGCTTCTCGTGCGAAATGAAGAATCTGGGATTTTGAGAATCCCATATTCTTCAAGAAATTGATGACCAAATCGGATTTTTCTCGCGATTCGAAGCGGACATACTTGGAAGCTGAAGCAGCTTCTTCGGGTGAGAGGCCACAAGTGTCAATGAGATATGAGACTGTGAAAGAATGGCCATTGGATGAAATTGAATTACAGTACCTGAAATTAGCAGGTAGCCATTGGCTTTGAACGCAAAGTAATTGTTGAAATGTTGGAGAGAGATGCCTCCGAGAAGGGACGATTCTTCTGAGAAAGCAAAACATGGATTCAAAATACTTGACCAAGCAAAACCCTCGCGCAGAGACGTATCAGGGAAAATGACGCTTATTTTCCGGTTGGGTAGCAATATTACCTTTAATTTACGGAACACATTAATGACAATCAAAGACCCTGAAGTTTTGAAATTTCTAAAAAGGATTATGGTTTTTTTTGGGAATTAAATTTTTCCTCAGTTCATTTTTTTGAATTTTTCATCTTCCTTTTTTTCATATCTTCAGTACTCGTCTTTCATAGTTTTAATTTTCATTTAGCATCATGTTTTTCTAAAAATTTCTAAAATGGTTTTATGTCACACTGTAGTATTATTTAAAGGTAGTTTTGCCTCAAAAGTTTGAATAATTAACATTCTAAACTTTTGATTGGCCAAATATTTGTGTGTTATCAACATTCAAATAAGAAGTAGGATCCAACAACCGGTAATAACTCAAAATCAAATAACAATAGTTTTGAAATTCTATTTTAATTTTTTTTTTTTAAAATTTCAAGGGCACACCAAAAATTATTTTCTGACAGAAAATCATATCCAACAAAAAAAAAATCATATTCAACAAAATTGTGAAGTATGATTTACAACTGATGCTCATGAAGTAAATGAATTATGAAAATTGGCAAACCTCATTACTGTAATACAATGACACTCCCCATCCTTGCTTTTTAATCAAACAAGAATGCGAGGTAATAATACATTAACACAACACTAAACTACTTTTAAAACCATCAATTCCCCAAACATATCAACTCTTATGGTGGTGATTCTTGTGTTCTTCAATGAACCTGCTATGAACTTGAACTTCACCAGCTGATCCAAAAAATAGAAAGTTTATGTATATCCTGTTTTTGAAAGTGGTTCCATTGGCATATGCTCACTATTTTTATTGGAATATGTAATAATTCTTGAGATCAGCTGTGCAATTCTTGTGCCACGAGTACAAGCTCGTTGCTGACGATGCTCCCTTCTCATGAGTTGCTCTTTCAGCATGAATTCGAGTGCTTTCGCCGAACTTCCCCTTCTTCTTCTTAGCCTCATGGACACTGAAAGGCATGCAAAGAATATACATGTAAAACCAAGCCAAATAATGTCAAGATTCAATCAGATTGAAGCCTTAGAGTGGGAATTATAATGAACACATCAATCATTTCCAAGGAAATACAACAACAAGCCTTATCCCACTTAGGTAAATTAGCTACATGGATCGCATAATGTTCAGTCTGAGTGGTAAATACTCCAGATCAAAAGCTTGCATTCTTTGTTCTCAGATGTTTTGCATGCACAAAAGTGATCAGTCATCCCATCCATGAAAAAATACATAATATAGAACATTTTGTTCGGATATAAAAAAAAAATTCAAAATTATGATAACCTAAAGACATCTAAGGAGCATAACAGGCCTTGCAACCCTGGGAATTTCCATGTACAGAGGACTAAACTCATTATATGGAATAAGATCATTAGTCTGGTAATCTTATAAGGGTATTTGGATTGTTTTTTTTCCTGTAAGGGATTCAAAGACACTTAAAGCTTTAATATCTCGATTCCATGTATTCTAGACAAGTTTAAGAAACTAAAACAATATAAAACATTATACCATTGTATTACACATGACCTTGTGTAACATACGATCCAATTCAATTGAAGTGAGGAAATTTGAGTGCATAGAAAACACTTCATTGATTTGATTTGCCATGTCCACTCCAAATAAAACAAACAACAAAACAGAATTCTTATCTCTATCATCTCTATAGTCCATATCCTTACCTTAAATCTTCTCCATTCTTCATTCACGTTGCAAGCTCCAATTTACCCTGATACAGCTTCAATAATTCACTAGCTTCCTTCTTGTTGCTCATGATAAACCTCTTCAGAAAGAGACTGTCAGTGTAGGTAAATACAACAGGCAAAGTTTTCTTTTTCACCAGACCCTTTGACAACAAAACCTTAACGACAGCGCCCCTCGGGATAAATCGCCTATTCAAACTCAATGAAAAAATTTGTGGATATCTGGTAACAGTGGAAGCATCACACCCCAATTTGTTGACAAGAAACTCCATCACTGCTTCGATCTTATCTTCTGATACCTTCATAAAGATGGGATACTTTCTAAATGCTACAAGGATGTCTTCATCAGACCAACCCCACTTCTTATAAACATTAGCCTTCTTTTCCCATGTAGATTTGCTCAGTGATGACAATGCCCAAAGCGCTAAAATAAAATGATACCTCAAAGGATCAAACCCCATTTCCTTACTTTCCTCCACATTCATTTTAAATCCACTAGGATTTTTAGCCAGTGCCCTGGGAAACCTTTGTAACATTCTAATGACATTTGATTCAGGAACTCCGATTTCTCTTAATAGCTTCATATTAGGCACGGCATGGGTGTTAATATCAAGAAGAATTCCAGAGCAACATTTAAGAGCTTTAATGAATCTGTCGTCAGATTGAAACAAACCTCTAAAGAAATCAAAAGAAGGAATCAGCTGCTTGCTTAAGCTTCTTTTCATGATGGTAGGACAACTATATATGATCTTAGGGATGTCTGAGCTGGAAACACCTCTGGATATGAAAAACTCGACTTTGGGCAGAAAGTTTTTCTCAGGATCATATCGAAGAAATGATGGGACTTCTTTTATGAAACGGAAAATCTGGGATTGTGAGAATCCATGATTTTTTAAGAAATCAATGACCGAATCTGGTTTTTCTCGCGATTCGAAGCTGACATACTTAGAAGCTGAAGCAGCTTCTTGGGGTGAGAACCCACATTTGTCAATGAGATATGAAACAGTGAAAGAATGCCGATTTGAGGCGATTGAATTGCAGTACCGTACGAATAACCAATGGTTTTGAACAGAAAGAAGTTGTGCGAGTGCTGGGGAAGTGGAATCGATGATATGCCCAAAGTTAGGGATGGTTTTGCGGAGAAAACAAAACATGATTTGAGGCAAATGTGGAAGAAGGAACTAACCCGTTGTTGAAGATTCGTGAAATGAAAATGAAAATCCTTCCCTGTTCATATACCTCGATAAAACGCATTTAACGTAGCGACCGGCGTTCGACCAAAAAATAAATAAATAAATAAAAATAAGAATAAAAAATAAAAAACGTAGCGAACTGCGGCGGCGGCGAACTCTGGATGGAGTTGTGGTGCTGAAGAAAGTTCATTACGTGAGATATTCATTGTTTTATCCATAGTTACAATTTTTTGGTCACCGGGAATCTATTGTTACAATTTGAAATGGCAGAATCAGACTTAGATCCTGCAAGTATTTAATGATAATTAATAAGTAACTCTAATTTTTTTCAAGAAATACTTTTTTTTACTGACAAAAAAAAAGAGAAATACTTCTTTTTGAAAAATCCAATAGAAGTACTATGAAAATATCAAAAGTTAGTGACTCCAACTTGAATAATTTCAAATCAGTCTATGTATGAAAATAGAATACTACTATAAAAATGTTGTATTTTTACCATACTTACTGCCCCTTGTTTAAAAAAACCATGCCAAGAGTTTTGGGTTCTTTTCTATAACTCCTGATATTTGTATTGGGCTTTTCTCATAATTCTAATGCTTTCTCTCCAACTTCTCTCTTTACTTTTCTCAGATGTGATTTTCACAACATCCCCTCAAGTTTGCAAGGGGGTGGACAATCTCATCGGAAATGTTAAGATTAATCAAAGGCATTATACTTGTATTGCTCCATTTTGTAAGGCCAGAAGAAAGTCCAATCTTCTAAATGGGTGAAGCTGCAATTGACTGATCCCCGTTTTTTTTTTTGGTGTATCATGTCTAAAACTGATTCTATACTAAATAATCCAATTTACTTCATCATTCAATGTAACTTTGAACCCCCTTTCTATTCTAGTTTCAGTTGTACGGCAAGAAAGAATGTGAACTGGCTACTCCAATCTTTTCTACTTATTCTTTCTGTCAAATTGATGTACTTCTAACTCCTCCTTCCCTAATCCCACTCATATAAACTCTAAGTTGTTTAACGCTTTCATTTTATATAATTGATCATTTTATTGAGAATTGAGAGAGCTAGTCACTTTGCCTCGCCAACTCCAGTGCTTCGAGGCTATAATTTTTTCTATGAAAATATTAAAAAAAAATTGAAGAATAGTTATATAAATGGGCATTATTTTTGTGTAATATTTATTTATCATTTTATCTTAGATTTTCAAAACAAGCAACAACTCCCCCGTATGTTGCGTAAGAGCAACGTTTACAACACTTAGACACACAAACTAACCTTACATGTATTCACTTCCATTACATTCTTAAACTATGTAAATGCTCCAAATTAATATAAAAGCAATTTCCTTCCTTATCTTAAATATTCCTTAACAATACATCATTTACCACATAATCATCAATAATTACAAATCAACTCAAAACATTAAATACCTAAATTATGAAATGGTGTAATGTATCCCTTAAACTTAAACCATAGTGAATGTACCCTGCCATCAAGTGACGAAGACGTAGTGGTGGGAACCCACTGGCACTGATCATGCAAATTATGATTGGCTTTATGGGTTTGCCATCAAGATCTACCCTCATAATTGAAGCCACTACCTTGAATTCAAAAGTAGGCTTTTATTATTTTCGTTAGTTAAAATAATCATTTTTTACACACAGTAGACCAACTAAAACATTCTTTTTTTTTTATGTGATTCTCGAACATGAATTAATTTCACATTCAACCAATGCACTTACCTTCCCTTCACTCGTTTAAAGTTTTCAAGAATAATATCAACATTAATTAAAGAAGTTAAGAACTTCAACAACATCAGCGATATCTCATTTCTCAAACTGAAATATCATCTCATAATGCTATTCAATAGAACTATATTTTCATTGCTTGCAAGTATAATTAATCAGTTCTTATCAATTAGGTACTTCCTTAACGCCCCCCGGCGCAATGTGCAAATGATTTCAAAAGCATGGCCTCCCCACATGACGCTCGAAATGATTTTACTTACATGCAATCAATAGTTTTATTTTCATTAATAAATGTAATCTATCAAATGGATTCAAGCACTCCGGCCGGGCGCATGTTGTGCATGATGATGCATTTATTTCATTTCATATTTCATCCCCTGCACTTCGCTTCACCTTCACCAAACCTGTGTCTTTGAATGACACTAAATATGCATCTTCGGACTTTCAAATCATAAAGCCATAGTCTTCAGTACTTTGTGACCTAACATAGTTTGATATATCATTGGTTATACCAAAAAATCATGACTTTAGTTCATCATTGTCAAAAAGTGGGTGCACATCAGTCTTCGATTGAAAATAATGTCTATCAATACAAGAGGTGATGTCATGTAAATTTACTTCTTTAATTAAAAGATGTTAAAAACATAAAATATATTAACAATCTGTTTTTACAAACGATAGTCTAACTAAAATTTCTTTGAATATATGACATCTCAAGTATGAATTCCCCTCATGCGATGTTGGAGAAGTATCTACTTATTTTCATATTGTCTCATGTACCTTTCTTGACACTCATACAACATAAAAAAAATATTATCACTTTCTACACGGGTTGGGCTCCCAACTAGTATAGAAAGTCTATTTTTTTTAAAAAAATAAAAATAAATGATTACTTTTCTATACGAGTTGGGAGTTGTAGAAAGTATTTTAATTTTATTTTTTAAAATTTTTAATTTTTTCAAAAAGCTAATAATTACTTTCTATACGGGTTGTGCTCCCAACCGGTGTAGAAAGTTGTATTGTTAAAAAAAAATTACTTCTAGTGCCCTTTTTTTCCTCAAACCCTCCAAACTTCTTACGCATTCTGTATAAATTTCTGATACTTCTCTATTTCATTTCTTTGTTTCATACTTGCTGTTCGTAAGGAGAAAAATTCTGGGCTTCCTTTCCTAAGGTTAGCGTTCAGGGCGGAGTTTCCCTCTTCATTTAAAAATTTGTCAGATCAGATTTTTGTTCATCATGTGTATTGCATCTTTCGTTGGTTGTTCTTCACTTATTTGCCTTATGCTCTGATTTCTTTTTCATCGCAAGAATATTCAGTGAATTATCTGTGGAAATTCTTTTCTTGTAAACAGAGTGGACGATTGGGTAATTGCAAATGGTCACCAAATCTAGGATCTTGTCAGCCATGAATTCTAGGAGGTCAGTGTGAATTATTGATTGATGCTTGCCTTTATTTTTTGAATAATTTTTTTTAGATCCGATCTATAATAGCGACCTGTTTTTGATGCATCGATCTGTGGATTTATTTCTTCAAATAGAATTTTTATTATTCAACTTGGTAGCCAGCTATTGGTAATTTGGATCCTTGTGTCGTAGTTTGGATTTCTGTCCTATGAGAATTTTTATCAGCTTTATAACATTTACCACTATTGATTGACAAATAGCAATTTTACAACCCTTATTCTATTTAAATTTTGGTCATACACTTCAGATTGCTTGGCTGGATTGAAATTTTGTTTGTGGAAACAAGATTGTCGATGTCCTCCCCAAATTCACTGTTCCTTGCATCTTCCAATTGTTGCATAGAAGCTGAATGCATCACTTCTACTTTAAAGCCAACTTACACTTGATTACAATTTGAGCTATCATCAAGTTGTTGAATTTGGATTTAGTTAGAATTAATAGGAAGTCAACATAAAAGTATTGCTTAGCTTTTTAATTGTCAAGCCTCTTTCTTTGATTGAAAGCACTAGTCCGAATATCTAATCTAACTTTTTATCTTGTTGGATGATTGTTCAATGTGTTGCTTTTAACTCCAATGAATGGGCTATGATTCAGAAAATTAAACATCTTCTGAAATTATAGCTTTCTATTTAAAGGTGCTCTGATTAGCTATAAGTAATTGAGAGCAATTAAGTGTTAGCATTTTGAAAGAAACAAAACACCTTTAAAAACTTCTTACCTTCCAAATTTAATTTGATTAATTCTTCATGTTCCTCTTCTCTTCATAAATTCTGCATTTGTTTCTCACAGGTGGTGAAAATAAATTTGTTTCTCACAGGTGGTGAAAATAAATGATAGAGATTGAAGTGTCAAGTTTATCTGCCTGAGATCTAATCTGGCTGATAAGCAGAAACTGCAATACATAGTGCCTCCCAATGTGTGGTTTGGTTCATTCCCAACAAAGGATTTTGATATATCAGCAGATGGATCAGTACAAAGAACTCCTCCTAGAAATCGTGAAAGCCATTACTCCCTAGTAGGTTGTATATGTTTAGTATTGGATTTGACTTTGATTGTACAAATTTCATTGTAAAAATGAGGCCAAGTTTGTATACCTGCATTGATATGACTTTGTTAATATTTTAGATTGGAATTTATAATAAATCTGATATTTTAGATCATTTTTATTGTAATTGTTTTTATTTATAAGATGTTTGGTTGTTTATTATCATGTAAACAAATTTGTAGAATAATAAACAAACAATTTTTTTTAAAAAAAATGAGTTTCTACACTTAACGAATAAGGAGAGATATAGAAAATCCTATCTAAAAAAATTTTGATAACTTGAAATGGACAATGAAAAGCTAACAACACATTATTTCAACTCCAACTTAGAAAAAGATAATTTAAATATGTTCCGTCACTATTTAATTCCCTCATCCAAAACAGTTATGTAGCACATAACTTATACTATGAGAAACTTGACTTGCTGAAATATTTTTATTGGCCAATTCTAATTATTTGTGAATGCTCCAGTTCCTGTAGCTACACTTGACAAAAGCTACATTCCTTCAGTTACCGTTCCTGTAACACAGCTTTCCACCAAAACTGAATGCATAAAGGACAAAAAGAAAATATTATGCACTTGTCGATTTTCGATCTTTGAAAGCGTTGGGAAAAAATAGGCTAATTACATTCAGGTCTGGATAAAGAAATAAATAAAAAAATAGTTTCTTAAAATTTCAAAATTACAAAAAAATTCTATTGTAATAAATTCTAATTCCGCTGATAAGTCTATAAACGTGTTATTCATAAGTCTAGAGGCGCGTCATTGACAAGTCCAGAGGTATCAATTGACAAGTTCAGTGTATCTATTAACAAATTAATAAATTCATGATTAAAATTTATTTAAAAAATGAGATTTTTTTTAATAAGTATAAGATTTTAAAAGATTTTTTTTTATTTTTTATCATACCTGGATTTAAATCTAACTTAAAAAAAAAAAAAAAAAGAGCAACCACAGTATGTACTTATGTAGACTCCTAGATACATCTTAGGAAAAGGACACAAACGGTTTAGGCCCTGTACTACAACAGTGCTGATGCATTCTTAATTCTGTTTCCAATTGGTTGGAGTAGTTCACTCATTGTGCCAATGTTCCTATTAGACTTCTTCCTATTATGCTTGCTCCCAATATGTGGTTCCTCTTCAAAATTGCTATTATCCTTGCATATGTTCCCATTGTCCTCAAATAAAGTGAAGGTTCAGCATCAGCATAATGACACATGCAAAAAATAAATAAATAAAATGCAAGAAGTATGCAATGTTGACATGCTTCTATATCTTACAATTTCTGGTTGGCCAATATATATATATAGAGAGAGAAATTCAAACAAAGCTATAAAATTTGTGCTTGTTTGGTAGAGCGATCTTGAATCGGGCTTATTATATAAACCCGATTCACGTAAATCGAGATAAATCTCCTCCACATATTTATCTCGTAGACTGTGAAAGCACCTCGTAGACTGTAAAAGTACCTTGTAGACCGTAAAAGCTACCTCGTAGACCGTAAAAGTTACTTCGTATTCCGTGAATTACAATTCATAAGCACTTATGAAATTTTCAACCGCTATTCCAAACAAGAATACTATGGTTAAATTAAATTCAATTACCAATCCCTAGTTTTCCACAGCAATAAAAGTTTTCTACTTAAATAAATAAAAATGATTTTTTTTATAAATAAAAAAGGAAAAATATATTACTTGTGCAGCATATATTATTGAAATTCTAAGAACAAAACTGGTTAGCAAGGTGTCCCATTATGCACATGATGATTTTACTTGTATAGGTAACAGTTCTATTTTTTCTGGCAAAAAAAGCAATAGTTTTATTTTATTTTAATAGGCGTTAAAAACATCACAACAACATAAGTAAATGACAATCAAGTATGATGATTAATCCTTATGAATAATATGTTTATTGTGGGATGTTTATTAGCTCCATTAATTATATTTCTTCAAATGATTCAGCATTATCATATGGAAGCATGAGGCACATGAGGATGTTTGGTTAAGCATAAGCCTGATTCACATAAATCGAGATAAAACTCTTCCATATATTTACCTCATAGACCGTAAAAACTACCTCGTATACCGTAAATCACGATTGGAAGTTCCAATCGTTATTCCAAACATCTTCATGGTCATCAATCAAATAGCTTAAATTATATTGTGGTTATAACTTAATCATGAATTGGTTTTCCGTTTAAGAATTTTCATTTTTAAATCCCCTTTATGTTTGGCTTTGACAGCCAATCCATTATTATAGGAACTACAAATAGCTTAAAAGCCTCCTTCCATTATTTTAAAAATTTCTCACTTATATATATGCTACAGTCAATCAGCCAAGAAAAAGTGACAGACAGAGATATCGTGCAAAGGCGACTACAATTTGTAACTTGAAGAGACAACATGAAAAATTAGGTTTATATAGGCGTAAATATAATTTAAATAATCCCATTAATATATAATAATTAAATTAAATCAAATAATCCCATTGTATCTACAGCCAAATCCTATAAATTAGCATCTATTTTTATCGGTTCCTGTAATTTAAATATGCCTGATTAATATATAATAATCAAATTAATTTAAATTTAAATAATCCCACAGTATATGCTCCCATATCTGCACCCAATTCATATTATTCAGGATCTTGATTTTTATCAAAATACTTATCATTTCAAAAGCATGAAAAATTCCAAGAGGCAACACAGAGTCCCATTATTCTCACTTGTTAACCCCTTCAACCATTATCCTCTTTTTTTTTTTTTTGGCTTTTATTTTCCTCTAAAAGAAATTAACTAAAGCACACTGCTGGGGATGAAAATAGGCTATAACCCCTAACAAGGGTCTAGCCTAACCTATTTAGATAAACAGGTGATGCTTATTTTCATAAGGTCTAACCTACAAACCTATATATCTGATTTATTGAACTTTTGTTAATTTATAAGTATATATAATATTATCTAAATAATTTTATAAATTATTTATAAATTTATCAACTTAACATTTGTTAAGTTTCACATCTCATTGTCATTATAACCTTTACTTTTATATCAATGATTCACTCCTACCTCTCTTATGTTGGATAGATTGAGATGACATTGCCAACTCATTCCATTTCCCTTGATTTGCACCATCCACTAAAGTATAATAATTTCTATAAGTTTATTTTAGCACCAAATGAAATATTATAATCTCAGTATGAGGAGTTTGTTTCAATTTATATGGGAATAGTAAAAGAGGTAAAATCTAAGTTTACATTCTACTTGTTATGCTTAGTCATTTTAGAAAATATATCTTATTAGTCAATAGAAGATTAATTTTTCTTATTCTGATTTGCTTAGACAATTGTTGTCACAATCTTATATTACGACATGTATTTAGAGATATAGGTTTTCAAGGTTATTTAAAAGCGTACATTTTAAGTATGCCTTTAAACAGGTTTCAGGCCTTTTAAAGGCTCAAGCTCAAGTTTAAAAAATAGTCTACATATAGGCTCAGACTTTAAATTTTTGTTGCAGACCTTAACCTATTTAAGTAAAGCCTAACTTAACCTATTTCCACCACCACACACTTATAATGCATTAAAACTATATAAGCAAACATGAAGTCAATGCCTTAAGAATTAGAACATAATTAAAAATGAAAAAAAAAAGATAGGGAAACCATTTAGCGAAGCAATAAATTAAAAATCCTAATAAGCTCTTTTCATGAAAAAATATATGATTTATATACAATAATCAAATCAAATAATCCCACCATATTTACACCCAAATCCTATAATTTAGGATCTACTTTTACCGTCTCTACACAATGTCATATACAAGAAATTGTTATCTCCTAAATAAAAAATCTCAAGGAGAAAAAACTTCAACAAAAAAAATGGAGGAGAAAAATAAGATAACATACAATGTTATATCATTAATAATTTAATATATAATAATTAAATTAAATCAAATAATATCTACACCCAATTCCTGTAATTTAAGATCTTATGGATTTAGAGATAGAAAAAATTGTGTGATTAGTTATAAAAGTAACATAATTTAATCTAACTTTTTCCCCCATATGAATACAAGCTCAGAACTAAAACATAGACACTATTGTCAGAAGCTACAACACTAAATAAAATCCGGAGGAATCCATCTGTTATGCTCAACGCCTACTGCCAAGGGAATAAACATGGTTCCTTAACTGGTTGTCCATAATTGAAAAATGACATGGAGAATTATAAAAACAGATAAATAATAGAAAAAGAAATAAATCATATATAGATCTAGATTTTAAATGAAGAGGGAAAAAAAAAGGAGCGCAGAAATGATGCAACGATAGAGAGAGAAGGGAAAATAAAATACAAATACACAATCACACAGACTCATGCTCACCATTGCAAAGGAAAAATAAATTAAAACATTTAAGGAAAGGAAAATCACAAAATATACCATTAATATATACAATAATCAAATTAAGTCAAATAATCTCATCCTATATGCACCTAATTCCTATAATTTAGGATCTATTTTTACCGGCACAATGTCATGTACAATGGTTAGCTTCTAAATAAAAATCTCAAGGAGAAGAATCTTTGAGCCAGAAATATAGGAAAAAAATTGGGGAATATATGATTAATATATAATAATTAAATTAAATAAATTACGGAATTTAATTTAAATTTTTAAACGGAAAATTATTACCATGTGGTGTCACCGTGTTTAGTCTTCACGCTCTCTGCGCTCAGCGTAAAAGACTCGCCATGATCACTGAGCATTCGCATGGAAGAGCCAAGAGAGAGCATTGTAATTGTATTGTAAGAACTCATTGTGGGGTCAGCGACCAAGTTCCGTCCAATCACTCATTTGATAGAGCAAGAATTTGGCGTTTGTTTGGATAATTGGATTGAAGGTTTCCCAGAGTTAACCAGAGAAGCAATCCAATGCTAGCATCAAACGCAAGTTTCCACTATGGAAAATCACTTCTCAAGCTTCAATCTGACCCCAATCTGGTGGTTTCACTATGTTCTTCAAGAACTAACCCACATCTCGCTTCGTTCACAAGACAGCGCAAATTTCACCAACAATCACTGTTAAACCAGTCTATTGGTGTTCCGCTCACCAATCTAGCTACATCATCGGCGTTCCCCCAAACTTCTAGGTTAAGCTATTTGTCTCCGCTCCGTTGCGGTGTTTCATCTAGCGGGTATGGCACAAATGGTGGCCGGAGTTTTCGGGATTGGTTGGAGCTTGCCGGAGAGGTCATGACCACGGCATTTCCCTTATGGGTTGTAATTGGGTGCGCGTTGGGGTTGTTCAAACCTAGTTCCTTCGACTGGGTCACGCCCAAACTGAGCATTCTTGGTCTGACCACGATCATGCTTGGCATGGGTATGACGCTTACTCTTGATGATCTTCGTGGAGCTCTTGCTATGCCTAAGGAAGTACTCTCAGGTTTCGTGCTTCAGTATTTGGTTAGTATATTTACTTAGAAGCTATAATAGTCAGTCCTTCGTTGCCTGCCTTGATTGACTGAGATTTTCTACATTATCAATCTGGTTATTCATTATGTATGCTGTCCCCTTTATTAGTTTTATACTTTTATTGTTGATGATCGGGATTTTAATTTATTAAAGTAACACAGAGGTGTCTTTTAATGTGTTTCATGAAGTGCGGTACCAACTGCAGAGGATTTAAAATAGATGCTACTGCAATGACACATGTTACTTAGGGTTACTTCCAAAACTTTGACATGCTCAAAGGTTTTGAACTTGCTTGAGGTACTATTTTATGCTACTAAACTTGTCCAAGGTGCTGGCAAAATCTTCAATTTAGGCTGTGGCATTGACCAATTTTTGGACGATGCAGAAATGACGGTAATGTATCAATAGCCAAAGTACTCAAGCCAGCTATCTATTTCCAACCTTAGTAGACTTGTAAAGAGTTGAAATCACACATTCTTTAATTTATGAGAAGTTCATTCATGTTCTTCTATCCTCAGTGATCATGATTACACAAAAAAGGCATTATATCTTGGCTTGATCTTTGTTTAATACTTGTCTCCTCGCCCTAAGCTATCTAACTTTTGTCTTTACCAAATAGTTCTTACTATGAGCATCCTTACTTGCATAGTTTGTTGCGTTTGATTCCATGAATAAGAAGTTAACCACTTGGAAATTGAGCTTTGACGTGTTTATCATGCTAGAGGGGGCAGTTTCAAGTTCATTTTGCTTAGATGATAACTTGCTCCTATGATATGCATTGTGGATGCATTTCTTTTTCTTCTCAATTTACTGGCACACTGAACAATTTTTTCATGATGATTTAACCCACCCTGTTTGTGTCAAAATATTTCTTTTACGCTTATGTAGCTTATTTTCATACACTATGACTTTTATTTACTTTGTGAGAATGTGATCAAAATATTTCTTTTACGCTTATGTAGTTTATTTTCATACAGTATGATTTCTATTTACTTTGTGAGAATGTGATATCTGACAATCTTCAGGTTATGCCATTATCTGGATTTCTTGTAAGCAAACTCTTAAATCTGCCACCACATTATGCCGCTGGTCTAATACTGGTTGCATGCTGCCCTGGTGGTATGTGTATTATCCTGGTTGTTTATATTTGTACCCCATCCTCCACCTGTTCAAAGTAATCTCTTATTGTTTGCAGGTACGGCCAGTAACATTGTTACTTATCTAGCACGGTACTTTGGTTCTCAGAATTTTCTGACAGTTCATTCTTAGTACATGCCAAGGACTAGTATATGTAATGATCTATTTGTTTTGCTAGAGGCAATGTGGCGCTTTCTGTGGTAATGACAGCTGCAAGCACTTTTGCTGCCGTGGTATAATGATTTCTGTTTTAATTTTGATTCTTGGTTTGAGGGTTGACAGGAATGTGCTATCTTAAACCTTTTGCATGTAAAGGCAAGAATTGATTCTTGGTTTGAGGGTTGACAGGAATCTGCTATCTTAAAGATTTTGCATGTAAAGGCATCAGAATTAATCATTATCATACTGACTTACATGTTTTATATGAGATAAATTTGACATGTTCTGTCCTTAACTGACGAGGATAACAAGAACAAGTTGTCACAAGTAAAGAAGATATCATTAAGGAACAAGATCCTACTTAAAGTTCTATGGAAATATTATCACTGAGACTATTTGGTGTGCAATACATATGCTAACTTCTCAAGAGTGATTCTAATGTTGCAGTGGGGAAAACTGTTTTGTTATCTTTTAGATTTAGTGCATGCTAAAGGTTTCCAGTAAAGCTTGTTTTCTTTTTTCTCACGTCCACCATTTTTATCTTTTTCCTTTTATGTTTCAGGTCATGACTCCTTTTCTGACAGCAAAACTAGCTGGTAAATATGTTGCTGTGAATGCAGCTGACTTGGTCGTTTCAACTTTGCAGGTGACATTGCTTATCAAAAGTTTCCTATTTCTATATCTGCTTTAATATATTTACATTATCAGGATTGAATCCTGGTCACGACCACATCCCATTTCACCTTTAATTACTGAGCTAGTCTCAAGTGGCTTCTTCTTTGATGCTTTTATCGTTGTCTCTTTCATTCAAACAGGTTGTGCTCCTACCTGTTCTGGGTGGTGCTGTTTTGAATCAGTTTTTCCAACCTATTGTTAAATTTTTCAACCCATTTATGCCGCCTGTCGCTGTAGCGACTGTGGCAATTTTATGTGGACATGCCATCGCCCAGAGTTCTTCAGCAATCCTCTTGTCCGGAAGACAAGTAATATTAGCTTCCTGTATTCTTCATGCTTCTGGGTATTTCCTTGGTTACATACTTGCAAGGATGCTGGGAATAGATGTGACTTCATCACGAACAATTTCCATTGAGGTTGGCATGCAGGTAAAACACTAGGCCCCTAGAATAGTCAAGTAATGAATAGTTAGTAAGATGTCTTGGATTCAAATCTTTGTTCTGTCTTGTACCTTGAAAATAGAAATAAAAACTTGCCCCTTATGGCTTAGTCTGAAACCAATTAATTAGTTAATTAATCAATCTGTGGTATTTTATGTCTGAAATATGAAAAAATAATGACACGAAAGTTCAAATGATGAACATTTCTTTATACAAGGTCTGGTTCACTTGTCACGTTCTCATTGTTTTGAAACTATCACTAGGATATCTTTAGAAGTAAAAGACTATGTAACTGTTGAGCTATAAGTGAAGCATGTTTTAATCAATGATATTATTATTTCAGTTTAAATCAATGCATCAATATATTTTAATACATAGAGTTAGTACCATTGTTGGTACTTACCGGTTGATCGAATTTTGATTTTGGTTCCTGTAGTTCTAAATTGTTGGTTTTATTTCCTATTTAACGGTTGGTTCCTGTGCTTCTAATGAGTTTGAGTTTTAGTTCTTATAGTTAAACTCAAACCAAGTTTTTATGAAACTATATGGACCAACAATTTAAAACTATAGAAACCGAAACCAAAATTCAATAAAAATGTAAGAACCAATAATAATATTAACCCTTATATAATAATAAAATTCATAGGATGCACAATTTTCTTTAAGTAATGAATAGTGTGACTCATTCCCCAAACTCAATGCAACGCACAGGAAAACATGGATTTTATGTATGGTAAAGCTTTAACAAGACCCATAATGAATTGACCATGAGTAGTGCCACTCGTTTATGATATTCTGTGCGATGCATCAGCAAATGTGTTTAGTGAGATAAAAGTTGATTATAGGGTTATGAAACATATATATCAGATATGGAATTTGAACGAGGACCTGTGGACTTTAACTAATATGCCTTATTTTGTGTGGCCTTTTCACATTCAGAACTCGGTGCTTGGAATTGTGTTGGCTTCAAAGCATTTTGGGGACCCGCTGACAACAGTACCATGTGCAGTTTCCAGTGTGATTCAATCAATCTTTGGAAGTGCATTGGCCGGAATTTGGAGACGCTCTGTACCCACCTGAGTGAAGAATTTCTATGTAATTATTAGTTGTTTGAATTCATGCATTAACTTTATATGTTATCCCTTTCCAATCGTCAAATTAGAATTGCATCTGGGTTTAGTTACCTTTCAGTTCTGATTGAATTATGCTTGTTCTTGATGCTATCAACATAGATATAGATTAGACATTTTAATGTAGGTGATAAATTTAATCTTAATACTGTGAGAAGATTTTCACAATGAAGAGAGGTGTGTCAAATCTATGTAGTGATGTTCGATAAATTAACGCACTTCTTTGAAAGATTATGTAGAAAATTATGATACTAAGGATATCTTTGGAAGAATATGAAATTAGAAGGTATAATAACTACCATTTGGTGAAAGGAAGTTTTAGTTCATGAAAACCATGAATTTAGAAGTATGCTACTTTAAATGAAAGGGCTAGTTTCAATAACTAAGATAGTATTGGTTCATAAAATACTAAAAAGATTAGAAAGTTTAAAAATGTCTGTTTGGGATATCTAAAAGGGCTTATTTTTATAAATCGTGACAAAATTTTCTTGACATATTTATCTTAAATTACGATTAAAAAGCTACGGCTTCAAAATTTCTCCGAATAAGCACTAGTCATTTCAACAAAAAAAAGAAAAAAAGAAAACACTTCATTATATCTATTAGAAAGTTGAGTCATTTCAAGAGATAACACTTCATTATCTACCAAAAAAAAAAAAAAAAAAGGCTTTTATCACGAATTCATGTCATAAGACAAACTTATTGCATTTTGATTTACCTCCAAGTGCACAAAAGATAAAAGCAAGATATCACTTGCTTTTTGAGAAAGAAAATCATGGAAAGGATATATATTTTATTAATAGTTTTAATTGCTACAAATACGGGATTAAAGAATCCCGTATTTATACTTAGCTTAAATTTGTTGAAGGAAGAAACAACTGTTGGCACAGTTTCGAATAGGCATGAACAATAATGCACTAATTTATTATATCTTGAAAGTAATGAAATTTTAATATTAACCCAATTTGAATTAGACAGGAGTAAGCTAATGGCTTTGTTGAAGACTGTATTGTCTCTTGTATTCTTAAAAAACAAAAAGAAAAAGAAAAGCCATGGCCACCAATTTCAACAAAAAAGGAAAAAAAAAAGAAGGTTTACATTATTGCTAAATGCCAATTACCAAAACCAGCTAGCTCTGTGTTAATAACCTTATATGTAAAGGTTTCTTTTAATGGTTGAATTATCAAAATTCAACCACTATTGTTGGTTAACTAATTGTTAAAAGGTTTAATTATTTCAAAATTAATATTTTTCGGTATGTCAGAACTATAAAAAAATATTTTTAAGTTATACTACCTCCAATTCTAAATATAAGATCCAGTTAACTTTTTGGGGAGATTAAAAAATCTAATTAAATTAATTTAAAGTATTTATATTTATTACTTTTTCTTCAAATTAATTTGTTTAACTTAAAACCTATATATTTAATCATATACAATATATAATGTGATTAACTAATTTATTTAGTTTCATTAATCTCCTAAAAAAAATTAACTAGATCTTATATTTAGAATTGGAGATAATACTTATATTTACTGTCATTTACAAGTAAAATAAATTAACAAGTAGGCGCCTTTTTTCATTAAAAGAAAATTAACAAGGAGCTAGCTAATGCTTGTAAAAAAAATTATACAACGATTCCTGGGAGACAGCAGTGAGCACACGAGATTTGTCTGTTCTACGTCTAGCATCATTTTAATAATGGTCCATGACTCCATGTGATTCCTGCAAAAATGTTGCATTCTTTTAAATGCTTAAATAATACTCCCTCCTGTATCAAGATAATTTTTTTGTTAAGATATTAAAAAAATTAGTTAAATTATTTTAAAATATTTATATTTATCATTTTTTTAAAAAATATTTTGTTTAACTTATAAACTAATATATAATTTAAAGATATAAACATATGATATAATTAAATAACTTATTTAGATTCTTTAATATCTAAAAAAAAGTTAGCCCTGTTTTATATTTAGGACCAGAGAAAGTAAATAAAACACTGATTTTACATAATTTCAACTTTCAAACAAAAATTTATGAAAGTTATCATATTTGTCGTGGTTATCTTTTAGACAGAACATATTTCATTTTGTCATGGTTAAACAATATAATTTTTTTAAAAAATTAATTTATCTAAAGAATTATTAATTATTGATGGTTAATTGTATTATTGATAGATATAAAATTTACAACAAAATTGAAATTTTTTCCATGTGTATATTGGAATAAGAAATTGAAGCTTTAGAATATGGCGGGAGACAAAAAATCTGGTTCCTTATTATTGTGTTGGAAAAAAACCGTGTTTTGTTTGATTTACCACTAAAATGATTAAATATTTGGCCAAACAAAATAAAATGATTAAACGACCAAAAGATTGGTTCAAGAATTTTTATATACTCCTTCTATTCTCTCTGATTTTTTTTTAACTCCTTCTTCCCTCTTAAATATAAGTAATTTTAATTAATTTACATGTACTCATAAAAATAGTTAAAATTCTTGAACCAATCTTTTGTTCCTTTGATCATTTTAATTTTTTTGGCCAAATATTTAATCATTTTAGTGTCAAATCAAACAAAGCGCGGTTTTTTCCCAACGCAATAAGGAACCAGATTTTTGGTCTCCCGCCATATTCAAAAGCTTCAATTTTCTTATTCCAATTGGCTTCACCGCCCTGTTCAAACTTCAAATTCCAAAACCATAAACCAAAGTTTCACTCCCTCTCAATTTCCTATCCAAACCTCTATTTCCTTTCCTTTTCTTTCTCTCAATCCTACTTTGTTCTTCCTTCCTTTTGAATTCGCCGTCAAACCCCACAAACAAACCCAGAAACCCCAAAACATGGATCCCAATTATCATGGCTTACCTCCCCTCAAGAGATTCAGACTCATCCAACAGCAACAAGAGCTCCAGAATCAACAGCCACATCACAATCACATAACTCACGATGAACGCGCCGGCGTTTCCTGCTCAACCTTACCTGCAAAGAAGCGGAAGGAATCTCGAGATTCAACATTTCTTTCTGATTCGCCGGTTTCAGTTTCTGTCAATACTTATTCGTTACCGGCCAAGAAACGGGTATGGGCTCTTCAACCTGATTTTGTTTCCGATGTCGGTGTTTCTTCTATTGACCTCAATGTTGAATACAAACCATCCATTGAGGAAGAAGTAAAATCAGTAAATGATGAACCCAGTAATGCCGAGATTCCACTTGTAGCAAATTCCCTCGATGTTGAAAATGAAAATGAAAATATTGAAGATGTTGACGAGGATGGGATTGTGTGTGCTGTATGTCAAAGCACCGATGGGGATCCAGCAGATCCAATTGTTCTCTGTGATGGGTGTGATCTAATGGTTCACGCCTCATGCTATGGAAATCCGCTTGTAAAAGGAATACCAGACGGTGATTGGTTCTGTGAAAAATGCAGAGTTTCGTCATCTTGTCAAACTAAGAAAGATGATGAAAACAACATTTCTTGTTGCCTCTGTCCTACAAAGGAAGGGGCTATGAAACCCACGGTAGATGAACGGTGGGCCCATATTGTGTGTGCACTTTTAGTCCCTGAGGTGTTTTTTAAGGACTCAGAAGGAAGAGAAGGGATTGATTGCTCAATGATTCCCAAGAAGAGGTGGTCTGGGAAGTGTTATATTTGTGAATCTTCAAGTGGCTGTGCCATTGTGTGTTCTGAGATCAAGTGTCCTTTGGCCTTTCATGTCACTTGTGGGTTGAAAGAGGATCTTAGCATTGAGTATCGTGAAGGGAAGAAGAATGCCACCATCGTTGCTGGTTTCTGCAAAAGCCACAGTGAGTTATGGAAAAAGGTACATCTTCTTAAGGAAGCTTTATGCTTCTTCTGTTGAACTAGGATATAATTTTGTTGTGCTGAGTTTAGATTTGGTCAGATAGTTTGTCTATTATTTTCTAAATGATTTAGGTTTGTGTTTGTATGATACTATTTCTTCAAAATGAAGTCAAATTTGACAAGTCATTCACTTCGATGTAATTTATTTGAATGATATCATTGATTCATAATGAGTTTAGTTGGAAACAATGAGTTAAGATTTCCTAAAGTGATTAAGTTTAGCATCTTACATGGGTTTAGTGTGTTTATATCTATCTGACGTATTCAGTCATTCAAAGTAAAGTCAACCAAATACCAATTGAAATGGTAGCGAGTTTAAAAAAATCTGCCTTTCTTTTTGTCATTTGGACCTAAATGAAAGTTCTGGTTGAAGATGGAAAGAAATATGAAATTAGATTACTCAAAATATCATGATGACAACAGGATCTAAATCAAGATTTTCATAGAAGACTAGTCAAAGATATATCTAGTTTCCTTTCATTTGCGTTATTAATAGTGAATCCACGTGATTTCTCTTATCCATAAATGATTCTGATTTTATTTGCAGCAACAGCTATCTGGGAAATATAGAATCGTTGCTGAAGAAAACAAGTAGCCTATTACTACTCACGTGCAAGTCCCGTGATACAGTACCGATTTGAATGGTGCTCGGTGGTGTTTACAGACCTGACTGTTCCTTACTTGTCTTAGCTTTTTGACACGAATTTCATGTTTGGTTGCTTCAGATTTCAAGTTTCATTTGATCTTTCTAGTTCTAGATGGACTATCTTTTGTGAACCGTCGTTCTCTGCAATGACTGTACAACTTAGTAAAGAGATAGACAATGAGACTTATATTTGACATGTAAGTTTTAGCACTGTTTCTTTTTTATGGGACTGTGTAGTAGTTATTGCTATACGGGAGTTTTGAGCCGTTACATAAAGTCTGGCTTGTAGGCTGTAGCTTGACTTGATCTCAATGTAACTTATATTTTAGTTGAATGAAAATCAACCATTTGGTTTACATTTCAGAGATTAATTTTGACACTGCAAGCTGTTGTGTTCATTGATGTACAAGAATTTAACTTTATCTTCAAAGCTTGTCGAAATGCTAATATCATGGTTGAATTGCCTGAATTTATCATGTTGGGGTATACTTAATCCACCTTTGATGGATTAAGGCGTAGCCTATTTATAAGTGGGGTGCAATTAAATATAAAACGGCGTATGAGGCAAAAATATGCAATACATCTCTTTATATGAAAATAGAGTTGCTTAAGTATGAACAAGTCTAGTACATTGGAGTAGTAGAGGGAATGGTTTTGTCTATAAAGATTAGTTTAGTTAGTAAGGGGGTTAGTTTGTAATCATAAAGTTGTGGGTTTGAATTCTATTGATGTGAGAATCTTGTTAGTAGATGATTTGTAAGGGCTTTTTAAGTTTAGGGGTATATCTTGACCCTAATGAATCTCTAAGACCTAATTCACCTAAATTTTTTAGTATCGAAAAAAAAGAGGTAGTGGGTTTTTTTTTTTTTTTTTTGCATCAACTAGATGACTAGAAACTGAGTAACTCTAGTCTGTACCCCAAAAATTCAAGTTCTAGTACAAGATCAGGAAGATAAGAGATTAAGCTTGATATGTTACAAATAGTTATGATTCATTTTTTAACATAAATTTTTATCAATATTGAATGATATTTTTGAATTATTCGACATGATAAAAATTGATCAAGATTGTTTGTCATGAAGATTTCTTATTATTCCAATAATTTTGTTTAAAATTCTGAATTGATTTCTGAACTTACTAAGTATTCTTAATTTTAAAGGTCAGTCTTAATCCCAACATTATTTTTTTAAAAAAAATAATATTTTTTTATGGATGTATTAAGAGTTATTTTTATTATTTGTTGACAAATGATATTATTAGCATGTTTGGATAGCCTCCATAAAAGCTTTTCAATCGTGATTTACGGAATACGAGGTAGCTTTTAAGGTCTACGAAGTAAATATGTGGAGGATGTTTATCTCGATTTACTTGCATAAGCCCGATTCAAATCAAACAAGCTTTATTTTTACTTTTCAACACTTTCTTTTCAGGAAAAATTACATTCAAGTCCCGGACAAAAAAAATAGTAAAAATAGTTTATCGAAATCTCAAAATTGTCATAAAGTCCCGTAAAATTGTTTTGTAATAAATTCTAATTCTACTGATAAATCTATGGGTACATCATTTTTTTCTAGGGCATGTCATTAATAAGTTTAGGGACATCAATTGATAAGTTCATGAGCGTCTATTAACAAGTCCATGATTAGAATTTATTGTAAAAACGTCTCACAAGATTTTTTTTTTGGTAATTTTGATATTTTAAAGAATTATTTTTTTAATTTTTTTATTTAGAATATAATTTGTCCTGCTTTTTATGCCTAGCCAAACCTGACCGTGCCATGCAACTGGGCGGGGCCATGGACTTGTACTTTTTTAGCATGTTGGGTTAAGTTTGTGTCGTAACAACGAAACATCCTACAATTTTGTTTTTTTTTTTTTGGTTTTTGCCTAACCGGATCGATGAAATTAGTTCTTTACAACTTAATAAAATAATATTTAAATTTTTACCGGAAGAGGTGGCTACATTTAATATTTTCTCTCATCCCAAACTTATTGATTTTTTTGGAAATATTTAAAAAAATTAATTAAATTATTTTAAAATACTTATATTTATCATTTTTTCTTTAAATTATTTTTTTAATGTATAAACTAATATATAATCTAAAAATACACAATATATGATATGATTAAGTAACTTATTTAGTTTCTTTAATCTCTCCAAAAATAGTTAATTATATCTTATATTTAAGACCAGATAAATATCTAATACCATCACGAATATGATTGTTTTCATCAATAGTATGATACCTATATCTAATAAAAAAAAAGGAAATGAAAAGGAAAAAGTCACTGTACAAGTATCATCTATGAAATTCCACACTTTTAACAAATGTTACTTCAAATATTTTAATAACAACTTACAAAGTTATAATTTTAAATATTACTGTCAAGATGATGATCTCATTAGTAGCTAGTGGGCAATATAGATACATTTTTAAGTATTCTTTTAAGTCCCAAAAGATATAATTTATCTAAACTTTAGTGATATCAAACCTAAACAACTCTTAGATAATTCCATCACTAGCTAAATTTATGAGAATAATCTCATTATGACAAAAAATTCAAGTCTTCTATCGCAAGAGGCAACGTAACCATCTCAAAGAGAAATTGGGGCACATGCTAGGGGAGGTTGGAGTGGGGGAGGGAGGGTGTGCAGTTTTTTCTAAAACAATAATGTGAAATTAATAATTTAGGGCCCACTCAACAAAAAAAAAAGGTACATTGACGGAGTATTTTTGCTCCCTTTTTATTAGTTTAGAGGTGTTTTTGTACTTCAATAAAATTTTTAGTGTTTGGATTTTTTTTAGAAAGGTATATATAGAGTAAGTAAAACGGATTAATCCGCGAGTTGTGGGTTTGCCTGCACTAACCCGTAAGTCGCACGGTGCAGGTCTGTGCGGCCCACATTTTTGTGGGTTGGCAAAATGCCAACCCTAACTCGTATTTTTGCAGGTTAGGATTTTTCTAACCCTAATCCTGTCCTAACCCGTGATATCAAGGGTTGAGCCCGTGGGTTGAACCTGTATTATCGGCTTTAGATATATAGACATTATTTTTATTTTCACGCTTCTTTATTTAGTATGGTATAAGAATGCTACGCCAATTTCATGTTCATATAATATTATTATTTGCATTCATAAATTCTCAAGTTTACCCGCATTATATTATATTTGTGGGGAATTGCACTGTCAAATCTACAGAGCATACCCTTAAATAAACTAACAAATTTTCACAAGGTGATTCCAATGCTCAAGACTTCAAAGTCTTTTAAAAGTCAAGGCCGCATGTATATTATTAAGGGAAAATTACCGAGATTTTACGGAAGGAATATGCTCCCTCCAATAATGCTCAATATATAAGAGTGACTTGTTTTTTTGGCATTGATTAAAGAAGTTAAATAAATTATTTAATATTAATATATATTATATATTATTAGATTATATATCAGTTTATAAGTCAAATAAATTATTTTGAAAGAAAAAATAATTATGCATATTTTAATGTAATTTAATTAACTTTTTTAATCTCTCTAAAAAAAAGCTAATTGGCCCTTATATTAAAAATATGATATAATAATTATTGAAAAGTCTGGAAATAAATGAGCACAATACAATAATAAGTTCTAATTATCATGAATTACTTTTAACATTTTCATCATAGGGTAATTAAGAGAATATTCAAAATATATTAACTTTGGTTAAATATATTTTCCATCACCAGTGTTTCATTTCCATCATTCATCAAAGCTAGCTATAGGTAAAGGCACAAGTTTGAAGTTTATTATTTAAAAAGTCTTTTGGTATTTTCAAACCCCCCCCCCCCCAAAAGCACTTTTCCTTTGGTATTTTCAATTCTTTAAATATGGATTGGATGATTAGTTCATACACATACATTAAACTATATGGCTATATTATGAGCGGTAAATAAAAATATCCATTGCTCATCCAGTTATATTTATAATTCTCACCCAACATACTAACAAAGTTTATTTAATACTATATATTATACCCGATATTACGAGAAATTTTAAATTTAATAACTTTACCTTAAAATTTAATAAATTTTTAATTTTACTCCTATTTCATATACACCATATTCCATAACAAAAAGTCTAAAAATAATAATAAAATGAATGATGAAATTATACATTTACATTTATATGAAAATTCAATGATATGATTTATAAATAGGATATTTTGCCTCATAAATAAAATCAAAAGAGTATACATTAAAACAATGGGTTAAGATCCATTATTTTATCCTGAAAGTTGTCACAAAATCATAATAATTTTGTTCCAATCGTTATTCAGGTTAAATTTAACCGTTAGTTAACTAAATATACTGAGCTGATAAGTCCACATCTCATTCACGTCATTTTTGTTATGGGTTTAGGTGAAATATTGTCCTAAAAGTTTTCATTCAAGAGTTATGCTGTCCGAAAAGTTTTCAAATCGTAGCAATATCATCTCAGTTATTATCTAAGTTAAGTTTATCTATTAGTTGACTAAATATATATGAACAGTCGATGTGTTATCCATTTCATTTCTTTCAAGTTAGATTTATAAATAAGGAACTTATTTTTTTTAAAAAAAATGCACCTCATATGAATGATGCAATCTTTTTCTAGTAAATGTGAGCTCCTCCTCTATCTGCAATTTATTTTTCAATGTCGTTTACGCTGCTAACTTAACATATTTGGTTAACTAATAGTTAAACTTGATCTTTATAATGTTCATGACAATATTGCTATAATTTGAAAACTTCTAGAAAAATATTGAACAAATTTTCAGGGTAATAGTCCTCTTGAATGAAAATTTTTAAAGTAAATTTACATTTTAACAAAAATAACGTGGATGACACGTTGACATACCAGCTCAGCATATTTATTCAATTAACAGTTAAACTTAAGTTAAATATTAGATGGAACGAAATCACTATAATTTAAAAAATTTTGAAGCAAAATTGAGATTTGTCACAACTTTTAGAACAAAATTGATCTTAACTTGTAAAACTATAGGTATATCCATGTGAGACTAGATTGTAGTTTTTAAAATAACACCACCCCTATTAAAAATTACACGGATAACTATACTAAGTTGTTGAAGAGTTATGGGTAAATATAATAACATTTTGTGTTGTGTCAGTTAATTAATTTATTATCAACATAAAAAATTAAGATATTCAAACCTCTTCTATCTCATTTTCAAGATATAAATAGTTATAAAATTGACCATGCTTTAATAGGCGCAACATGGCACAAACTCTCGAGTTTTAGGCTTTGTTTGGCAAATAAAGCTAAAAGAATGAAAATGGAATTAGAATCAAGTTCTGAATCCTCTCTTTCCCCTCCCTTTCTGTCTCCTTTCTCCAGGCTCCTCCTTTTCTATCTTCTTACTGATTTTAGAGTAATTATATCCATGATTATAAGACAATTGATCATCTAAATTATCAATAATTAAATATTCAACACATATTCAATAATAGGGTCAAAATTTAATTAATAAAATGACTTTTAATTAAATGTGAAGTATTTTATAATACTTCCCCTTATCCTTAATATATAACAATTTCAACTAATTCATACGCATCATGGAATTACAATTAACTTATTAAATATATTTTAAATTAATAAAATTTTATAACTTTTACTACCCCTATTAATGTAATTTTGAATGAGAGAAAAATAAGTGCAGCCATATTTATATGAATAAATATGGTAAATAAGTATTAATGACTTTTGACTTATATTAAAAACTAAAAAAATCCTTCTGGGAGGCAGCTATAAAAGGAGATGAAGTCTTTAATTAAAGTTATTAAGAATTAGGATTCATATACCCAATAAGCGGAGTCACAATTCAAGCCATTAATTCAACTCTAGCATGTTCGAGTCACGACGATCAATAATATTATGGTTTTTTCTTACAGGTTTTCTCTATCATATCTTACCAAACACGGTCTTATAAGTTAGTCATCGAGTTGAGATTGAATTTGCCGACACAGCTGTTAAAACTTTGTCGGTTTTGCATTCAAAAGTCAGAACTGTTACATATGAATGACTTTCCATAATTATCATCTCACAAAAGCCGCCCACGACATTTGAAAAAATTTCTCCTTCCCTTTATTTTTTAAAAAAATCCTAATAATAATTAATATCAAACAACTCTTAATAAAGACACGTATACAAGTAAATTATTGGTATAGTTTGGACTTTACTTCATCGTTATCGTTACTTTCATCCCTATAAATACCTTATCCTTTTCTTCTCCAAACCACACAATCAAATCCAACATATCCATAACCAAACTCTAAAATGAAGTTATCTTCAAATTCATCAGTCCCATGCCTTGCATGGCTTCTCCTCATCACGATGATGGCCACGTCAGCCCTATCCCAGTCCGACGAAGTGGTCGACACAAACCGCCGTCCCCTTCAATACGGTGTTGAATACTACATCAAGCCGGCCATAACCGACTCCGGCGGCCGCTTCACTCTCATCAGCCGCAATGACTCATCCTGCCCTATCAACGTCGGCCAGCTGAACACCGACTTAGGCGAAGGCCTGCCGGTGACCTTCATGCCGCAGGCCAGCGAAGGCAAAGTCGTAAAGGTGAACACCGACTTCAGGGTGGCGTTCCCTGCCGGCTCAACATGCGCTCAAACAACACTGTGGAAGGTGGGCGCGAAGGATGACAAGAGTGGAAGAAGACTTATAGTGATTGGTAGGGCTCTGAGTCGTCGTGATTATGGTAACTTTTTTAGGATTGTGAAGGCTCAGATCGGAGGAAATATCTATAATATTAGATGGTGTCCTACACAAGTGTGTCCTACTTGTAAGTTTTTTGTTTGTGGGACTATTGGAGGATTACGTGAGAATGGTGAGATTCTGGCGGCTTTGGATGGTAATGTTCTTCCTGTTGTGTTTGTGAGGAGGGCATCATCGTCATCAGCTGAATAATTGGGGGGGGGGTATTATTGGTTCATCCTTATTCTAGTAGCATACAATAAGAGGATGATGAAAGAAATACGTCATAATGTCTTTTTATTGTGGCATATTCCAATTATCTTAATTTATGATTCAGGTCCCATTCGGTGTTTATCACAGTGAGCAACACCTAATTTCTTATACTGTGATAATATCCTAACCGTTGAAATCTAATATGAATGATCCAAATTTTAAATATTTAATTTATGGTTTTTTTAAATAATAAATTTATTTTTATAGGAGATGATAGTCATAAAATTATTTTTATTTTAAATTTTAAATATATTAAAAAAAATTATTTTAAAAATAAAATTAAAGTTAAACTGTTCAAAATCAATTTAACTTTAGAGGTTCAAAATCAATTTAATCAGTTTGAGTTGATGGTAGAGAAATCTGTTTATATTTGAGATAAAATTTTTTTATAAATTTATTATATATATTATAAATCATATTATAAAAATAATTTCTAGCATCTGACAGACAGAGATACAGAGGTAAATGATATAGAGGTAAATGGTTGATGAACACATTTTACTAATTAGTGTGCTCACATTTATCATCAATATGATATTGTAGTGACAGTTTATTATTGATAATCATGCTGTCAAATCAAAACAAGTAATTTGGCCGTGGGTCGTGTCATGTCATGCATGATAATGCTACAATTAATAGTAACAGACGGCTTCTTTTATTAGCCATTATTAACTTAAACTAATTCTGGAGAAAAAAATTAAACTGATAACGACACTTGACAGAATGTCAGGTACGTCTGCGGCCAATTGTTTTTATTCCTCCCCAAATTTATCCACCACACATGACATTTTTTGTTTAGCTTTTTTATATTTTGTTTCACAATTTAAAACCCTGGGACCCACGCGGATGCCATTTTTGTCCTACAGACACGTGTGAGTTGCATTTGAATAATAACCTTAAATCCAGCAAGCACCTACGGCAATTTGAGGCTAGTCTAATTAGTAAACCGATCTAGATAAATAGTTTAAGCCTATTTTCATTAAAAATAAACAAAGATCAAACATATTTTTGTAAGGCTTGATCTACAGGCAAGGCATATTTATTTTCTTAAACTTATATTATTATATAATTATATATAATATATAATTTAAATAATTATTTATAAAATTATCAACTTAACCTTACTTCTAAATTTCACACCCTATCTTCATTCTCACACATTTAACCCTTTCATCCATCGATTTTCACTCCTACCATTCTTCTCTTCGATTGCTTAAAATTGCAATACTAGGGGGCTGTTTGTGATAGTTTTTTTGAATCGGGCTTATCATATAAGCCCGATTCACGTAAATCGAGATAAATCTCCTCCACATATTTATCTCGTAGACCGTGAAAGCATTTCGTAAACCGTAAAAGCACCTCGTAGACCGTAAAAGCTACCTCGTAGACCGTAAATTACAATTCATAAGCACTTATAAAATTTTCATAAGCTATTCCAAACAGCCTCTAGATCACTCTCTCTCTTCTGATTTGCGTTATTTGCTAAAATATAATAGTTACTTTAAATTTATTTTAGAAAATATATGTTATTAGTCAACCGATGATGAGTTTTTCTTATTACTGCTTGAATAATTATTATCATTAGGCATTATTTTCTTTTTGTTACTAAATCCTTATATTACGATGAGAATGGATGATAGGTTTTTAAGAGGTAATGTAAGCTTGCCAATAGACTTAAAGAGTAATATATAAATTTAGAGGTATATGCTTTTAAGCCTATTTAAAATATAGGCATTTAAAAAAATTTTAGGCCTTATCAGACCTTTTGAAAGCCCAGACTTAGGCCTAAAAAAAAAAACTATATACAAGCTTTGCCCCAAACTCAAGTTTTAAAGCCTGAGCCTATTTAGGTAAAGTCTAACAAATTTTAACCTATTTTCACCCCCAACACTACTAGCAATTAACTAGTCCAATTTATAGGAATGTAGGTTTAAAATAGGAAACTTTACTACTTTTAAATAATTATTATAGTTACATACCTACCTAGGATTTAAACATAAAATCAGTAGTTAAACTTTGACCCATAATACTTGGGTCAATTTTTGTAAGAAGGAAAAATGGTTAACTTGTGTTGAAAGTATTTTTGAAATGTAATCTAAACGTGTTTATGGTTATTGCAAATAACGAACCTGTTTGGGTAAAATGAAAAAAAAGCACTTTCAAGGTTCAAACTATGGTGTGCTAAAAGACTACTCAAACACTTGGATTAAAAAAAAAAAAACACTTTTATGCTTAAAACCATAATTTACTAAAAAATGATCTAAACACTCTTTAATCAAAAATTTTGGTTTTGAGCTTAAAACCATGGTTTTTTTTTTAAAAAAAAAGTTATTTTTTTCTCCGTTTCTCTTTCCTATCTCATCACTGCCCTCTTATCTTTTCTCTTTCATCATTTTGTTCCTCCCTATTTCGCCTTTCCTCTCTTCCGGTATGTGTGTGTGTATATATATATATATATTTTGCTAGCTACAGTGATAGCACGGAGATGAAGGGTAATGCGCTTTTCCCCCCCTCTCCAGTGAAGGGTAATGCTGAGGTAGAAAAAGGAATCTAGGAACTTTTTTTATCCAATTTATTAATTACTATTTAAAATAATTTATTAATATATATATATATATATATTAGCTATTTTATTATATTATAAATTTGATTATTATTTTCCTATTTCGAGTGACAATTAATGAAATATAATTGCATCCCTATTTTAACGTACTTTATTATAATATTGATGATTAGTGAAATGTAATTGTATCCCTACCATAAACTTGTGTTTGATGTTTTGTAACACATTATTTTAGATATTAACTATTTATGAATGATTTTTCATTGTACAATTTATTAATATATATATTTTTATATATGTATGTTTGATCTATTTTTTTATATTAAAATTTAGAATTTTTCAGATAAATTTATGTCATTTTTTGTATTTATTGTGAAATTTTATGTTAAATAATATATAAAATATAATCTTATCATTTTATATGTAATTATTTTTACAAAATCTAATGTCTTTTTTGGTAATTTGGACATTAAAAAAAATATTCTCAACACAATACCCAAATACCTTCATTTTATCAAAAATCACTTTTCACCTATAATCTATTTTGTTCAATTTATTCTCTAAAATCATTTTTTTCACTTTTTCTTCAGAAACTATCCTTAAAAGTTAATCCAAACATTCTCTTAAAAAAAAAATGATAGAAACACCTTTTAATTCAAAACCATGCTTTTGAAAAAATTAATATTCCCCTTAATGAATCCAAAAACTCCTGTGCTCGTGCCTCCCGAGAAAAAAGTTGGTCAGTAACTTAGTGCATGTTTGGATTAGTAGTGGAGAAGTAACTTTTTTTTTTCAATCTGAATTTTGTAAAAGTCATATTGTAAATGTAATTTATATTTGGATTATCGGTGTCAGAAGTGGCTTTTTTTTCTTAACCTTGAATTTGTTTGGATTAACATTTAAAAAACTCGTTTAAATGAAAAATAATTGAAAAGGGCGTGAACCTTATTAAATAGTACATATATATATTGTTTGTATATATTGTGATAATTGAAGTGAAAAATTAAAATTAAAATTTGATAAAATACAAAAATATCAATTATTACTAAAATTTGTTAATTATTCATATAAATGATCTCTTGAACTTTTAATACTATCTTGTGCTTAATCTTGTATTTTAGGTTCTTAATAAGAAATTTGAGATTTTGGAGGGTCAGAATTAATATTTGGAGGATTAGAGAAAATTACAGAAAAGGTCCCTAGAATTTATGAAAATTACAAATAAATGCAAAAAAGGAGAAATCACAGAATATCTATATTTTTCAGAAATTACAGTTCCACCTTAAAAATATTTCAAACATTTGCATTTTAATCCCTTATCGAGAACTTTTGAAATATGCAATTGAGCCCTTGGTCAAATCTTAATTTGACCAAAACTTCTTCTTCTTCTTTCCTTGGACAGAGACGCGAACCAGGCATGAAAATAGAGCACCTTGACACCTTCACTGCTTTACCAACAAACCACAGTCACACTTCTCACCGGTTACCCTACAAAAGCCGCCGTCACACCTACAGCCTGTGAAGACTACCAGTAGCAAGAATATGGGAGAAGAGAATTGGAGAAGGATTGCATTGTAACAGTCTTCCTTGACCGTGAGAAGATCCCCGTGCGAGGAAGAGAAAAGCAGCACAAGCGAGTTTCTATTATAAGCCACGGTGAAGAGAAAAACCCAATAATTTCTACTGTGAACCCAAACACCCCCATCATGCTTCTTCTTCCTGGCCGCGCGTTTGGCATGTATGCCGTGATTTCAAAGAGGCCCTTTATCATGATCATGCGTTGGAGAGAGAGAAATGGGAAAAGTGAAGGAAAGAAATAAAAAAGAAGGATTCAAGATTAACATACATAACACGGAAATGACAAAGGAAAAAAATAGAAAAATAAATTAAACTTGGGCTTGATAAAGTTCATGGGCCACATTGACATTTTATTTTTGACACTCTTTGGATCATCAGCTTGACAATATTTTTGGAGCATGTAAGTATATTTTGGACGCAAAAATTTTAACGAGACCTTTTGAAATTTTAGTTGAGAAAAATTATTTTACCAATAGCTTTATAGAAAACTAATTATTTTGGACAATTTGAGTTATGTGTTGGAAATAAAGTTATTATTGTGGAAATCGTGGTGTCATTGTTTATGCCTAATTTTGGAGATTAATATTCAGGAAATGATTATTTATACACAATTTTTTTTTTCATATACACTAGTTATCCTGATCGGGTACATAAAAGAGAATTTTGATTAAGTAGGTAGTTACATTTCACTCAATCACAAGAAACAGAGTATAGATAATCAAACAATGGGAAGTAAATATAATTGAATTTGGCGGAAAAAAACAGAAGTCCCCGATCTTTTGGAGAAAACTTTGGTTATGAAATTGACGGAAGCACTATATCATCGTCATTTTAATCATCTACACTGGAAATTTTGGTTATGATTTTAGAAATGCTTGGATCAATATTTGCAACTCCTTATTTTTAAAATTTTTTTAAGAACCTAAGTACCTAACTGTCATCAATTCATTCTTTTAGACTTAAATCTCATTTTCCCTAATTTTATCTTATTTAATCACACACACAACGGAGTGAGGAAACAATTTGCATTCTAATAAATGCAAATATTAAGTTTTTTTAAACAAAAACTGCAAATATAAAGTAAAAGCACCAAGCCTATGTATATATATATATCTCTCTTCTTTTTTACATATTAAAAATAGGGAGAATTTCATCAAACGACAACAAGAATAAATTTATTTCGGTCAAGGATCAAAATATTATGAAATTTCACTACAAGATTAAGGATAATAATGAAAATAAGTTTCGTAGGTAAAAAGATAGTAATGCTCCTTTGTTTTGTTTTTGAAAAAGTTCGATCGTCGCAAAAGCTCCAGCGACAATTATAAACAAGTGGAATCTTCTTATGAATAATACATTAATTTTTGGTGATCAGAGCTTCATCTAACTAGTGCCGAAGCTTCAACGGCCGGCCGATGACCGGTCGCCGGAACCCCGTGACAATCAAACTCTTTTTTCTTAAAAAAAAAACAAGAATGAAGTAAGGGGAATTATTGTTTTTTTACCTATAAAACTTATTTTCATTTTGGGTGAAATTTCAAAATGTTTTAGTCCTTGACTAAAATCAATTTGGTTCTATGATTCTTTAATGAAATTTTTCCTTACAAATAACTAAATTACGTTGATTAAAAAGTTGGCTAAAACTAATTAAAGATAATAAATATGTAAGAATACACACACACTTATTTATAGAGATGTTGAGTGAATGAAAAAAAATATATAAGAGAATGTGTGGGAAATATAATCCAGACAGATATAATCAACTAAATGCCAAAATCCGGAAATGCATTCAAAGTTTAGACAAAGGATAACTTATAAAAAAAACCAAACCTATTTAAAAATTTGTAACTTATAAAAAGGAAGCTTCATGCCTTTGAACATCAACGTCACATTAATTTTCAAACCCACGCACCTCAGGAATTCAACGTCACGTATATTATTGGTCATCAATTATGATGTGCAAAGACAAAATGCTTCAAGCAATATGGAGGAAAAATTGGATACATGTGTTTGTGTGTTATATATTTTGTATCAAGTTGATCTAGTAGGGTTTCATTCATATATAAGGCAAATGGAAAAGTCTTATGTTTATCTAAAATTATTGAAATTAAATTTTTGTTTCTCCAAACACGCATGCAATTTTTCTCGTAGTATTTTCAACTCTTTTTATTGGCCTGTACCAAGGGCAAGAACTAATTTCTTTCTAGCCGTAGATATATCACCAGGAATCAAATCTCTCACAAAATACACCAGTGAGCCAGCTATCTACTACTTTTAATTTTGGGATTGGTAGGTTCTTTTATGGCAAAATGAAAAAATATATATTAAAAATAATTTTATGAATATTTTTTTGTTTTGTATATCTAAATAAAAAAGTACTTATTGTTAACTATTGATAATGGAAACATAATGGATATTATCTGTGGTTTTTTTTCTTGCACTAGAAAAAAAAAGAAAGAAATTCTTTAATGTAAGATTTATAGTTTTATTTGAAAAATACGATTTTAATATCAAAATAAAAATTAAAAGATTTCTTGAGTTAAAACATATTAAACAACTAGTCGATTAATTAAAATTATTTTAAACAATATTAAGCAATCTTAATTTAAATAGAAAGACAGAATAATGCATAGGATGTTCCTGTTTTCAATGAAAATTATATTAAAATGAGTGTAGGACTTTTTATTCAGTACTTGTATAATGCTGCTGTAGATAGGAGTAAAATAGTTTTAAATATTTCAAAGTCTCTCACCTCATATTCAACTATATATGTGTATGTGTGTGTAATGATTACAAAAAAAAAAATTATGTGTTGTAAAAATAATAATTGAGGTGGATGTCCATGAACTTCCAACTCTTAACCTTTCATTTTTTACACTCTATAATTTCCAAATCAATAGTTTTTAGGACTTTTCATGGCCATAATTCAAAGGTTACAATATGCACTCATGAGGATTAAAGTTTTCCATTTACTTTGTGTAACTCTTGGTTGTGGTTGAGAGTCTATAAATAGAGCACTATGTACTACACTTTGGGGGTATCCAAAATGAAGAAGAGATCACTCTATCTTTCTCTCTAATTCTCTCTTCATCTCTTTTCTTTCATCTCTTGTATTCTCCTATTTTTATAATACGTTATCAGCACGACTCTCAAATCAAGGTATATTTTCTCATCGTTGTTTGATCCATTTTCCCTATCTTCTTTTACTGTATCTCTATCTATCTGTGATAATCTCAGCCATTGTATGGAATTAAATAAACTCTTTACCGACTATTTATACATTGGATTCCATAGCTGAAAATTGAGATTATTGCTACTTTTGTTTCCATTTATTTTTCTTTATTTTATATTCTATTATTATTTATATTTTATATTGTTATTTATATTTTATACTAGTTCATTTTATTTATGTTTTATTTGTTTATCATTTTTTTTATTTGATTGACATAACTTTTGAGTATTTTATTTTATTTTTTACATTTTTATTTATTTATTTTCATTCGTTTTGTATGGGCTTCTTTCATTTTATTTGTTATAATTATTTTATGTTTCATTTTATTTACATTTCATATTATATTCTATTATTTATATTTATTTATTTTATGTTATCCATTTCATTTCATTTTTTTATTTACTTATTATGTTGTTATATTATGTTATTTCATTTTATTACGTCATTTATTTATTTATTTATTGCTTATAATATTTTATTATTTATTTGTATTGTGTTTTAAATTATTCCTATTCTTTTTACATTTTCCATTTTATTTCATCACCACATTTACATTTATTATTCTATTTTTTTTATTATTCATCTGTTTATTTATTTTATTTGTTTATTATTTAATTTATTTGTCATTCTACTCTTATTATTGCTATCTTTATGTTAAATTTTTCTATTTTATATTTGTTTACATTTACTCTTATTTACATTTATTACTATATTATTGCCATTTTATTTATAATATTATATATGACTATATAGTGTGATCTATATGATTGTGGTTTTTTTTTTCTTTACACTATTTTTATTGTTATAATTTCCTCCTCTCTTCATACACCATTTATATTATCTTCTTTATATATGTTGTTATATGTTATTTATCTTCATACATGAATATTTATTCATGATTTTATGATTTTAATGGTAAAATGTTTTTTTAATATATGAAGAATATTTCCAAAGAAGAAAAATAAATAAAAAGAAATAAATAAAGAAATTTTTTATTTAATTATATGTTGTTTACTTATGAAAATTTGCTCTCTTTAATTGTGTTGTTTGTCAATATGTTGATTATGATTTGTAAATTCTAATGTTTTAATTAATGATGATGCTTTATGTTTCATCAATTTTATCAAGATTCTAATTGTTATCATTATTTTTAGTTTCGATCGTAGCCAACCTTGCCAAGCTAGAGTTTATAGCTCTTGATATAACGGGAAAGAATTATATATCCTGGGTCTTAGATGCTGAAATCCATCTAGATGCTAAGGGTCTAGGAAATGCTATTTTACCAGGAAATGAAGCAACTAGTCAAGATAAGGCCAATGCCATGATTTTTCTTCGCCACCATATTCACGAAGGACTAAAAGCTGAATACCTAACGGTAAAAGATCCACTAGAATTGTGGACTAATTTGAAGGAAATGTATGATCACCAAAAAATAGTGATTTTGCCTCGAGCTCGTTATGAATGGATACACCTTAGGCTACAAGATTATAAGACTGTAAGTGAATATAATTCAGCGGTTTTCAAATAAGTTCTCAATTGAAATTATGTGGTGACAAAATAATTGATGAGGACTTATTAGAAAAGACTTTTTCTACTTTTCATGCTTCAAATATGCTCCTGCAGCAGCAATATAGAGAGAAAGGTTTTAAAAAATTAAGGCAAATAATTCGGTTAAGAGCACAGTTTTCAGATCATACAATTAAGGCAATTCGTCTTGATAATGCTTGCGAGTTTTCATCTCAAGCTTTTAATGATTATTGCATGGCAACTGGAATAACAGTAGAAAAATCTGTTGCTCATGTGCACATTCAAAATGGCTTAGCAGAATCGTTCATTAAACGCCTCCAATTGATAGCTAGACCAATGCTTTTGAGAACAAAGCTTCCCATATCTGCTTGGGGGCATGCAATTTTACATGCAGCAGCAATTATAAACATCATGCCAACAAGTTATCATAAATTCTCCCCATTATAATTGGCTTTTGGTCAGGAGCCCAATATTTCCCATTTTAGAATTTTTGGATGTGTAGTATTTGTTCCTATTGCTCTACCACAACGTACAAAGATGGGACCTCAAAGGAGGTTAGGAATATATGTTGGTTATGAATCTCCTTCTATAATCAAGTATTTAGAGTCTTCAACTGGAGATTTATTTATGGCACGTTTTGATGATTGCCATTTTGATGAGACAATTATTTGAGAAAGTGTTATAGTATCCTAATTTTTAAAAATAAAAAATAAAAAGAAAAATTTCAGAATAAGCTGTGACATTTCTTTAAAGAAGTACCACAAAACGTGTGACATTATTTGATATTTTTGTAGTGGTGTCTATTATAAGGAGTTGGCTATATAGAGCGCATGAGACCATTAATGGCAAAATTTTTGGGTGAAATAATATTGTATAACCAAAATATCTTGTTCAATAACTCCATCAAATTTTCTCTTTTATCTTCCTTTATCCCTTTTTAGAGTATTCCACTCTATCACCTCAATCTAATCTCATGACCATTGCATTCATACATTTTTTGCACATGTCCAAAGCATCTCAAACTATTTTTTTTATATCATTTTCTCTTTAACAAAAGTCATTCCAACTCTTTTTTGTACATGTTCATTATAAACCTTATCTTTTCTTATATGACTATACATAAATTTCATACAGGCATCCTCATCTTGACTAACCTCACTTTATGTTTTTGTTGTCCTTTTTTCCAACACTAATTCTCAATTACAAATAAATGATTAAGTTACCAACAACAACAACAACAAAGACTTCCGCAAGCCTCTTTTATGAACAATGATATAGTAGATATAGTAGTGATAATTTTTTTTATCATGGTTATAATTTTGGGGAACTTTGGGGGAAGTGTCCCCAATTATATTGAAAATTTTATTAATGGGAAGGATTTGATAAATTTTAATATGCAGAAAAGTGTTGGTATTTTGTAATTTTGTACGCAAATAATGGTACCAGTATTATGATATTTTAGCCAATAAAATTTTCAATAGAAAAATTTTTCCTAATTAATTTTCCCTATATTTTAATGCTTAAATAAAAGTGAAAGAGTGAGTGATCATCTAATAAAGAATGAATTCGGTGCTCCTAAATTTTTGCAAGCATAGGAACTCAATGAATTAAAATGAGAACAAGAAAAACAAAGATAATCAAACAGGGTGGATGAACTAGATAAGAAAGAGAAGAAATAAAACATGAATACACCTATACCTAGTCCAGTAGTCCTGTAGGATCAACTCTTATAATTTTTATTATATTCTCCAAAGTTCAAATCAACTCTAAATACCTTAGTACAAAATCCCAAACTTTGAGCTTAATTAGTTTGCAAGTAACATTTAAATATGTTCTCATACTTATTTAACAGTTAATATATAATTAACCGTCAAATAGGTCATTGCTTCACCCCCGTTCTAGATAAATACCTGGCGTGCATGAAACGTCAAGTAAGCCTAATTCTGTAATAGCGAACGAAATAATAATAATAATAATAATAATAATAATAATAATAATAATAATAATAATAATAATAATAAAATCGTAATTTAGCGAGGTATTTGTCACTCGCTAATTTAATTTGTTATTTTCAAATAGTGAGTTTTAGTTGACTTTCTACCCAAAATCTTGATTTAACCTTCTATTCTTTTTTTATACTATCAGCATTATCGATATGTTTTTTTAAATCTTATTGCTAAATATTATTGTCAAATTCGTGGGTTAATTCTTCGAGTTTACCGATTTTACGTTTCTATTTTACAAAATCGTGTCCGTTTGTGTTTAAACTTGTGCTAATCATAAACTTAGTTAAACTCGCGAGTTTATATATTCAGTTTGCTATATTTTTACGTTTCTATCTTACGAAGTTATGTCAACTTACTCTTAAACTCGTGTTAGCTTATAAAGTTGTGTCAACTCACTCGTATTCAATGACTTTATATAGAAATTTATTTTTTGGATATGATAAATTATAAATCTTGATGGATTTAATTTTAATTATTCATATTTATAATATATTTAAATTAAATTATTGTCATTTTTATATTTTTATTATTTTATCAAATACTTTTAACAACTATTAATAATAAAAGTAAATCTGTACGAGTATATAATTCAAGCTCATGATCCGAGTTTTTATTTTCGTCGCGAGTTTGGTAACCTTGTTACCAACTATCCAAGCAATCAGTTTTGGGTTCTATTCTTGTTGACTTTCTTTTGAAATACTGTTGTCACTTTTTGCCAAATTAGCTCAAAGAAATGTCATTCATGGTATTCGTTTGAGATTGAAGATTAATGTAGCTAGTGTATTTCCAAACTGATTATCTTGCATTTGTGGGAAATGCCCAAATTATATAAAGAACAACAAAATAGTGACATGACAATGAGTTAAAAAAAAAATAGTGACAATGAAGATAGTTATTGAGGGAATAGATATGATGACTTTTAGTAAGAGGAAGCTATAGAGAACCAAAATAGTTATGATGAGTCTTTAATAATATTATTGAAATCTCCCTTGTTTTATATTGCATCGATGATAGTACTGAGGAAACTACTGCATATATTAATTGTAAGAAAGGAACAACTCATAATCTAAATTAAATAAATTATTGCCACAAACTTTTCAGTTCATTTATTGTTAAGTTGCGCTATGAAAAGGGAAAACTTTGAACTGATTAAATGTTCAGATTGATATGAAAAATAACCCATTTATTAATTATTTAGTTGCGCTATTTATGTGTAATTTCAAACATCAACCAAATTTGGATAATAATTACATTAAATATGATGGAAAGGGCATCAACTGATAATTAATGCTTGATGATAAATCAGACAATCCAATTAACTATAAGATGCAAATTAAATTTGAACATCCAATTGATCGAGAGCAATCAAAAAATGTGTTAACACAGAGCTTGTTTGGAACAGCGGTTAAAAATTTTATAAGTGCTTATGAATTGTAATTCACGGAATACGAAGTAACTTTTACGGTCTACGAGGTAGCTTTTACAGTATACGAGGTGCTTTTACGGTCTACGAGGTGTTTTCACGGTCTACGAGATAAATATGTGGAGGAAATTTGTCTCGATTTATGTGAATCGGGCTTATATAATAAGCGCGATTCAAGATCGCTCTACCAAACAAACACACATTAATGTACCTCAATAAATGTGCCAAATCAAATCAAATCTAGTAGCTAGGCAAACGTTTGAAATTGTTTGCCTGCCGGATTGAATTTTTTTTTTTTGTGTGACAAAAATGTCATCTTTTAATGATTATAAAAAAGGTTGAGTAATAGTAACACATGGCAGACAAAATTCAAATTCAAATCAATAACTAATACATTCATTTAAAATGGTGGAGTCGGTGGGTAAATTGGAGGAGGCAATATATGTGCGCGCGTTTGTGTAGCAATGTGATAAGAATTATCATTTTTTTTACTCTAATAGTAATAGATAATCAAAAGTTTAAAAAATGGTATGAACATAAAAGAGATATGGGATAACATATAGTGAAGGCAAGGCGATAGAGAGAAAATGGGGAGAGAGAAAGGAGTTGAAGTAATTCTAATTCACTTGTGTTTCTTGTTATTAGAATATTTTGTACAAGACCTCTATTTATAAGCCTCCAAGAGTCACTAGCAAATGTCACAATTAATATACAGTAAATTAAACAATTAATACTATATGATCCTTCATATTAATAATTAGCCTTTTAGTTTCTCAACAATGTATTTATGAATATTGATTAGGATATGAGTTAATAGACATCTATATAATTAATATTCATAACACTCTTCCTTGGATGTCTATGATGAATGGGCTTTATTAAAAATTTTAATTAGGAAAAACCTATTGGGAAAAGAAAAGGATTACATTATTTATTGGTACATTGTTCAGTGTTGTCTCAATAAAAACATTTCTAGGAGAACCTAGTGGGACAAAACCTATATGAGGGAAAAAAAGTACAGTGTGTATCGACTCTTCCTCATCACAATATCAGTTTTACTCCCCCTGATGACAACATCATTTCCAATGTCTTTCCGAACATATCTTTTTTTAGCCATTAAACTATGAATGATGTACTGTCACCAAATGTTCTGTTGAAATGTATTCCTCTAAGATATCTTCTAGATAAGTTACAATATCAATATATTTGATATTTATCTTATTCACTTTGAAAACAATAAAAGAAAATTATTCTGAAAATCACCAAATCTTACTTTCATTATCCACTGTGTCCTTCAAGAACTCAATTTTACTAATAAAATCATAATGAATGCAATAAATATTCTCATAAATATAAGGTACTTGTAGAATATGAAATTCAATATATATATATATATATATATATATATATATATATATATATATTGCAAGTAAAATAATCTTTGGACATGCTTATGGCATTTTGGATCCTTTAAGGAATCTTATGTAAACTTCACCATTTAGTGAGATATATATTGCAATATCTAATAGAGATGTGACTTTTACGCTATTAGTAATAGATAATCAAAAGTTAAAAAATGTATTTCAGGAATAGCCAGTAACTTTTTTATAGTACCAATCAATATTTAACGTTTTTTTAAATCCTATTATCACACATCCGAACAACCGGCTATTCTCTTCTAGAAGACCTAAAAGAATTTAATAAAGTTTTACCCTACTTGACTAACTATGTGCTGATATAACTAGCAAAATTAAGTGAATGTAATTAGTGGCTTGATGAAATGCCACCATAATTTTAAATTTATAGGAAGTATGTTGAAATTAAATAATTGAATTTTCTTAATAACGTATTGCCTTAGTAAAGATGCATATTTGGTGTGTGAATACGATTTGGGCATTAATTAATGACATGCCAAAACTAATAACAAAATTCAAATGAATGCATCATCACCAAAAGGGAATTAAATTTAATAGGTGTCCTATGAGTTAATACTAATTATAAAGAAATGTGCTTATAATATAAATAAATATCCCGGTAAGTATAACCAATATTATAATAATATTTATCATGAAAGTGGTAATATTACCAAAAATTGCTTTATTCACAACAAAAAATGGTAACGTTGATATTATAGTAATTCACAAGCTCAAAACAATATTCATCCCAATTGTGGCTAGTCTACACACTTATGGCCAAAAAAGGCTAGTCCACACTTAAACTTTTCATAGCTAATTTTCTTATAAGTAAAACTAGGGAAAATCACAGTGAGGTCCCAATGATCATAAGAAATTACAAAATAGTCCCATAACAAGTTCCCCTAACAAAAAGGTTCATAGGGATTGCATTGTGATTAGTTCTGAATGTAAAATTACTTTGTTGCCTCCATTGAATAATGTACCTATTTTCGCAAGCCTCCGTGTACACTTTAACAATTTCGTTTGCCTATTTTGACATTTATATCAAGGAGATAGTACGTCTACATGGTACGCCAAAGAACATCATATCTGACAGAGATCATCGGTTCACTTCTAAATTTTGGAAGGCGGTACACGAGGCTTTGGGTACTAAGCTCCGATTCAGTACAGCCTATCATCCTCAGACAGACAGACAAACTGAGAGAACAATTCAGACATTAGAAGATATGCTCAGAGCATGCGTGATTGATTTCAAAGGTAGTTGGGACCAATTCTTTCCTTTGGCGGAATTCGCATACAATAACAGCTATCATTCGAGCATTCAAATGGCTCCCTACGAAGCGTTGTATGGAAGGAAGTGCCAATCACCCTTATGCTGGGCAGAGTTATCCGAGAGGCAGATGTACGGGCCAGATATTGTTGATCAAACAACGGAGCAAATAAAGTTGATTAAGCAGAGGTTACTAGCTGCACAAAGTCAACAGAAGAGTTATGCTGACAAAAGGCGAAAACCTCTTGAGTTTCAAGTTGGAGACCACATTTTTATGAAGGTTTCACCTACTACTGGCATTGGGAGGGCGTTAAAGATGAAAAAGCTTAGCCCAAGATATATTGGTCCTTTCGAGATCTTGTCTAAGATTGGGCCAGTAGCGTATCAAATAGCTTTATCCCCAAGTTTGTGTAGACTACATGATGTCTTCCACGTCTCACAGCTGAAGAAATATCAACCTGATCCAGAACATGTGATTGAATATGAAGAGGTTGACATGCGAGATGATTTGACGTATGAGGTCACACCATACCGAATTATTGATCGACAGGAGAAACAACTAAGACATAGGAGTATTCCATTCATCAAAGTGGTATGGAAGAGGTTATCTCCCAGAGAAGCAACTTGGGAAGCTGAAGAAGACATGAAGAGACGATACCCAGAATCTATGTCTTCATATATGTAACAAATTTCGAGGACGAAATTAATTTTACGTGGGGAGAATTGTAACATCCCAAAAATTTAATGCAAGGATTAATTTATGGAAATTAGATAGTAAGCCAATTTATGGAACCTACAAACTTAAATTTGACAAAGGGAAAAATTAGGACCTAGTGGTGTAATTAATAGGATAAAATTATACCTATATGTGTATAAAAACACACACACCCACACTTGACAGCACACACACGTATAAAATCATCCATGCATTGTCACTCCTTCCCATCACAACAAACACACACATGTACCACACACATACCTACACATACACCTTCAAGACAATGACACTTGCCTACTCCTTCTCTTCCCATTTGACCAAGCATACAGCACACACGTACAGCACATAAATCACTCTCTCTTCCCTCTCTATTCAACATTCATGCAGCAACTGAAACATAAGAGAAGAAACAGAAACATAAACACAAAACAGAAAAGAAAAACAGAAACGAAACAGAAACAGAAGCACAGAAACACAGAAAACAGAGAGAGAAACAAAGGAAGTACAAGCTCCAAATCTCACACACAACATCATAAACGTGTTTAGGTAAGTTTCTTCTACTTTAACCTTGGATTTCCATTGGATTTGTGGTTGTTTTCTGGGCTGTTTTGCTGCTGGAATCAAGAGAAGTTACCAAAAACGTTTTGTTACCGTTCAGTTTCAAAACCAGCAAGTTTGTGTCCGTTTTGCATGAGATTTTCGATTCCTTTTCTTCTGTAATCACGTCCCAAAACTCAAGGAACATGTTTAGGAGTATGTAGAGTCAAAATCTTTGAGATTAGAGTCCAAAAATCACGGTTGCATGTGAATTTTATCAACTCTGTTTTGGTCGCCGGAAAACAGAGTTTTTATCGGAAACTTTCAGAAGCTCAAACGGCGGTTACAGATGGATTTTTCATCTGGTTATTTTTTCTATGGAAATTTTAGGATGTTTAATATGAAATAGAATCAAGAAGAGCTCAATTTGGTGTCAAAACGAACAAGTTATCAATTTTTAAAGTTAGACTGTCCAAAACTGATGTTCATCAGAGTCAGTCTATTTCGTGTGGCTTTATGACCAACCAAATCACATCCATTATTTACGAAACTTTACAGGGAGATATTAGACATAACAGGATTTAAAATGAGTGGTAGAATGCATCATTTGGATATCTGTAGAGAGAGTTATGATTTTTGAAAGATGGGTTTAGAAACAAGTGCAATCCTGAACGTCCAGAATTTAGTGGTTGATTTCGTGGTATTTTTGAATTATGTAATCTTTTCCAATGGCCATGAAAATTTCCAGAATTGAATTTCATAGTCTTAGATTTAATTTGGTATATATTTTGTGTTAATTGGATTAGTATACTAAGAGATATGAATTTTTGAAGTCAGTTGCTCTCAAACTATGTTTCTGGAAAACAGTTTGTTTGTCTCGAACGTTTGGAACATCAAACCTTGGCAAAAAATTATGAAACTTTCCAGATTTAAAGTATACATCCATAGCTTTAATTTTACGGGTAGAAAACAATTTTTGGACAAGTATATTAGGAGATATAGATTTTCAAAGTCATGCTATGTTTCTGGAGACTAATCTGGAATAGGGGTATTTCGGGAAATTCTGGGAGTAATATGGTAAATCTGGGTATATTTTGATATTTTTCCATGAAACTATATTTCAATAGCTTCATGTAGGCTTTGGACCCAGTCAATTTCTATTTTTCTAGAATTAGTTATGATTTTTCAAAGTTAACTGAAAAATCTGCCAATTTGTTGAAGAATAGTAAAATTGCACTATGCAAAAGTATATAGTGTATAAGCCACTGAAACTGAGATAATCAGCAGAATATGATTAAAGATAATAGTAATACAAGTAATAACCAATTACTTGTTAATTTTAATATATAGGAACTGGTAAAAGCCCGAGCCGAAGAAAAAGTTTTGGATAAACAGTTGGACTGGAAAAGGACCCAGGTAGTAATTCTTTCTCTCATACACTATGTGATTATTTATATGTTGTGTATGCCATTTTCTGTAACATGACAGTGTCTGTGGCACAACACGCGAATAAGCCAGGGTCTAAACATATCGTTTGACCATGGACACGAGTTTAGCCGGGGTTGCAAACAGTCGTTTGGCCTTGGACAGTATGCATACAACATGAGTTAGCATTTTGCATATCATGGTGCATTGCATATTTATTTATCGCATTTTATATGGTTGATTGTACATTACTACTGAGATTCATTCGAATCTCACCATTTTTCAACATCTAAAAATATTCCAGCAAAGGACAGCGGCTCTAAGGGCAAAACCGTAATTACTGGCAGAGGAATGTCCAGTCATAGTCGGGAGTTACATCTGATTATCTTTAGTTGTGAAATTTATTTCTTTTGTACTCTGTATGTATTTTTCAACCTAGATGAGGATTTTCTGTATTATCAGAAGTACTTATTATCAGTATAGTTTCACTATTTCTGTTTGCCATCTGAACGACGCATTTATTAAATAGCGAATATCAGAATATTAAGGGGTTTGACACAAACCCTATCCATGTCCTTGTAAATACCTTATCCCTTCTTCTCCACTAAACACAATAATCAGACCAACATATCCATAATCAAAACCCTTTGTTTAAGAAGAATCAATATGAAGAAGTTGGCTGCTTCAAGTTCAGTCCTCAATTGCCTTGCATTATGGCTTCTCATGATGGCCACGTCAGCCCTATCCCAATTTCAAAACGCCTCCGTGCTCGACACCAACGGCGATCTTGTTGAAAGCGGCGTCGAGTACTACATCCAGCCCGCCGAAACAAACTTCGGCGGCCGCTTCACTATCATCAACCTCAACCTCTCTTGCCCTCTCTATGTCGGCCAGGTCAACACCAACTAAGGGCAAGACCAACTTAGGGCAAGACGGCCTAGGCACACTGGTGACCTTCTTGCCGTAAGCCGAAAACAACTTTGTGGGGGTGAACCAGGACATGAGGGTGGCGTTCACCACCACCACGACGCTATGCGGTCAATCAACGCAATGGATGGTGGGCGACACCGACCCGACGAGCGGAAGAAGGCTTATTCAGATCGGCAATACCTTTCCAGTTGGTGATTATAGTCACTATTTTAGGATTGTGCCCACAAGGTTCGGAGGAGTCTATAATATGCAATATTGTCCCACGCAAGTGTGTCCTTATTGTAGGCTGAACTGTGGCATTTCCGGTCAATTACTTAAGAGTGGCAGTATTCTGGTGGCTCTGGAGGGTAATAATCCTCTTGATCTTCAGTTTGTGAGGGCACAATCGTCATTTTAATTATAGTTTGTGAAGTTTAACGTCTGGGTTATATATATATATATATATATAATAAGTGGAATAATGGGGGCCAATCGATTCATTCTTATTGTATAATAAGAGGATGAAAGAAGTATATATCATGTGCTTTATTATTGCATGTAATAAATAATGCTCCCAGGTGCCTTTTATGATCAATGATTAGACTATATAGTATTGGTTGTTTATTTAATTTCTTTTATCATGGTTATATTTTAATATTTAGATAAAAATGAAAGGACGGCTGATCTTTCAAAATGGGAGTTGGATTGAAAACTTTTGCTAGAAAAATAACCAAGAGTAAATGAAATAGATGAGACAGATAAAAAAAAAAAAGAGGAATGAATAAAGAAGAAAAATTATACTGTTTCGTTCAAAACTATTTAACCTACGTACAGCACCTAAAATTGGCCTTGGAAATTTTCATTATAATACCTACAGGATTCAAATAAACTACGTCTTAATTAAGACAATCCCAAAATTCAAACGTAGTTTGAAAATCTTCACTTCTCTCACCCCCAAAAGGTGTTTTAGAATAATTCAATTGCAAGATTCCCACAACTTTGAAATCGAACTCTTAAAAAAAAAAAAGTAGAAAGATCGATATACAAGTGAGTGAATTCTCAGAAGTTAAAACTTTGAACTTCAACATGTGAGGGCACGTAGTAGAAGCTCTTAACTTCCAGATTAATGAAAGTGAATTGAAAGAATAAATTAAAGAACTAATAGTTATATTCAAATAAAGCTTTATTTTACTTATGTTATCTCTCCGATCTTAAACATAAGACCTAGTTTATAATATAAATTATAGTACAATCTATGTCCTATATTTAGAATTGGAGGAGTAGCTTTTATAAGTTTATAGTGGTAAAAAATATTTTAGACGTTACTCACACGAAGTAGCGAGTTCTTGGTGGGCGATAAATGCACTTGTTAAATAAGCAACTTATTGGTATAAGTTATCCCACACTTATTTTGTTACACTATAAAGATAAAATTCTAAGTCTAACAATCCTCCAATAATCACTTTTTCCACAAAATCGCTTCACTAATATTTTTTTTCATAAAATCTATAAGGCATAGTCAATCAAACTGCCGCTTAAATTAAAAGTTGTGATTGCTAAATATAGAGCTGGTAATATGGGTTGAGTTAAAAGATTGGTTGGGTTTGCAAAATTGGAGTCTGTTTTTGAGGGCGGGGGTTCTTCGCCATGTGGCTAGTTGGCCTGCTTTTTTTCTTTTTTTCTTTTTAACTATATGTGTGTGTTAATAAAAAAGAAGTCAAGTTTTGCACTTAATTTAAATATATAGCCTCATATTATGTAATTAAGGAATTTGACTTCATGTTTGATTTATCATTTTTATATTGATAGAATAATTATGTAAAATTTCTAATATGCGTATATTTACAAATTTTGGAGTTAATTTAATTATACAATTTTATGAAAATATTGAAGTAACTTGAATTTATCCTATTAAACTTGATAATTAAATTTAAAAATTCAAAAAAAATATTTTAAAATAATTTTTTTTAAAAAAAGAGATGCGCTAGCATGCCTGCAAGCTCAAGCTGGCAAAATGCTAACCCCTTTTTCCTTTGAATTAAAAGTCTAAGGGTTTGAAGTTGCAAATGGGATTAAACCAAAGACCTCCTATTTATAAGGGAGTTTTCTTAGCCAAAAGACCATTCAAATTAAAGAGATTATCACTAATGGCTTGAGGTTATAACTTACAAGCGAGACCAAACCCGTAACCTCTTATAAAGAAACTTTCATGTCATTAGGTCACAAGGCCAACGACAAAATACCAGTCCATTTTGAGGTGAGCTTTTCCAACTCACCCTACTTGGCACCCTTGCCGCAACCCACATTTCCAGCTCTAATTAAATGTACGTCCCTTCTACTTCTTTATATTATCTCTGGTCTTAAATATTGACCTAGTTGAATTTTTTAGAATGATTAAAGAAGTTAAATAAATTAATTTAAAGTACTTAATTTTATTTTCTTTCTCTAAACCAATTTATCTTATAAACTGATATATAATCTAACGATACATAATATATACTATAGTTAAGTAATTTATTTAGCTTTCTTAATCTTTTTAAAAAATATTAAATAGGTCTTATCTTTAGAAACGGAGGAGGAGGGAGTACATATATATGATCCTAATTATTATTAATGTACACCTAATTGAGGTACGTAGTGTATTGAAGAAAAGGCACGTATTTGGACCTTCAACTCATCAACCTCTCGTTATATATATATCTTTAACCCTATAAATACCTTATCCCTTCTTCTCCATAAAGTACAATCACACCGACATATCCATAATCAAGCCCTTCGTTTAGGAATCATCAATATGAAGAAGTTGGCTTCATCAAGTTCAGTCCTTTGCCTTGCATTGTGGCTTCTCATCATGATGGGCACCATACCAGCCCTCTCCCAATTTCCGACCGCCTACGTCTTCGACACCAACGGCCGTCCTCTTCAAAGAGGAGTACAGTACTACATCTAGCTCGTCAGAACCAACTCCAGCAGCCGCCTCACCCTCATCAGCCGCAACCTCACCACCTGCCCTCTCTACGTCGGCCAGTCAAGCTTTACCTTAGGGCAAGGCACGCCGGTGACCCTCACACCATATGCCGGAGGCACCACCGTGGACGTGAACAGGGACATGAGGGTGGCATTCTCCGCCGCCACCTCATTATGCTTTCAACCACCGGAGTGGAAGGTGGGTGACAGGGACACGAGGAGTGAAAGAAGGCTTATAGAGACTGGAAGTACGTTTGGTTTTGCGGATTATAGTAACTATTTTAGGATTGTGCAGTCACAGACTCGTGTCGGAGGAATCTATAACTATATTTTACAATGGTGTCCCACAGAAGTGTGTCCTACTTGTAGGTTTATTTGTGGCACAGTTATTTCATCCTTATTGTATAAGTGGATGAAAGAAATGTATATCATGTACTTTATTGTTGCATGTAATAGTTAAAAATAAAGCTCCCATGTCCCTTTTATTACCAATGATATAGTAATGATTGTTTTATTTGATACCCTTTCTCGGCCTTTTGGCTAAGGTCAAGCATAGTATCTGTTCTTATCAGTCTAATATCTTAATGATTGTTTTATTTGAATTTTTTTATCATGGGTAAAACTAGAGGTGAACAAAATAGATCAAATAGATATGAGAGTGATGAGGAACGTTGTGCTGCTTTTACTGAGGTTGGGTCTGGACTAGGCTACTAGTTGATCTATGGGGTTTGCCTTGTATAATATATATATCTACATACATACATACATACATACATACATACATACATACATACATACATACATACATACATACATATGAGATGGATGATGGATAATGAATAAGGAATGAATACACAGAGATTTATGTATTGGTTTGTTTTAAACTATTTAATCTATGCTCAATACTTCAAATTCACTTAAAATTTTCATTATAATATCCAAGATTCTTCATGATATTCCCAAATTAAACTTACAAATCAGTCTGAAAATCCTTACATTTCACACCACAAAATGTGATTTTAGAATCCCTCTAATGGTTCCCACAACCTTGAGATCAAACACTCAAAAGGGTAGAAAAGAATACTAGATATTCCCAAATTTTGAAGTTTAATTTTCCCAAATTAAACTTACAAATCAGTCTGAAAATCCTTACATTTCACACCGCGGTGCAAGTGGCTACTAGGTGGCGTTCGGGACTCGACATATCCCTAAAGAGGTTGAGTGTTCGAGCACCTGGGGAGGCGTATTAAATCCCGAGGGGGCCGGCTCAGTAGTTCCGCTGCGTACTCTGACCATTACAAAACACCTCTAAATGAAAATCTAAAATCATAGAAATGAAGCTTGAGATGAGTAGAAGAAGGTTTATGAAGGGTATTTTAAGAGAAAACGCAGATTCAGTAGTGTTTCGGTGGATTAAAGTCTTGAAAAATCACTATTCATCTTCATCTCTCCTCTAACCATATTTTTATGATATTTTAACATTTGTTTTTTGAATTATTTAGGGCTTGTTGATGAAAATTATATGGCCAAGAAGGGTCTTGAAAAATGTATGCCACATGTCAAAATGTTGTAATGCCATTTTTCCAGTGAACCAATGATTCGGTGACACGTGTCACTTACTTTTTGGTTTTCCCTTTTTCTCTCTCTTAGGTGGTGCCATAATTCTCAGGGGAAGGGAGAGGCTTGACAATTTTCCTAGACTCCCAGGTTTGATGTTCAAGAAGTTAAGTATGTGACTATGCCAGAGACCGATGGATTCCCCGGACTCAAGTGCTAGATGGCGCGCTCTTGAGATTCCAACACAAAAGGCATAAAGGTGAGTGTAATGATGAGGGACACTTGTCACCTCCTCACTCTTCTAACACAAAAGTGGCGTTGTCCTTTATAATGATTAAGAGACACTTGTCATCCTTTTGCATAGCCAACACAAAAGCTAGTCATAATTACTTACTTTATTAAAGTTATTTTAATAAAATTATTTTATCAGTGTCTACTTGGGATTCTACTCAGGTTTTGCTCAGGATTGCGACACCCATATCGAAGCCTATCAAATGACACCAAGTCGGAGTGTGTGTGTGGGTCCTGCTCGACGCCACGTACTAGTGTCCACTCTAAAAACATAGGGTACACATGTCTACCCTGAAAATGACATGTGCACACCTACATTGGCCTATATCGCCCAACTAATCAGTCATTTACCTCATGACATAGCTGGGTGGCGTCTTTCTACCACCCAATGGCACCGTATATGTGTCATGTGCTTATCTTCACTGACACTTTAATCGTACTGCCTGCAAATACCGAGCCCTCTACTCAGTAGGGCTATATCGCATAGCCCCTGAGAATCTTTTTATATCTCATCATTCTTGGGACTCTTCCAAAACTGGGCTTTGTCGTTTTCCTGATACAGACGTTTTCTCAAATCTCTAGGTCCAAAATTCGGGATACTACACATGGTGCTTCAACATTGTAAATTTGGGGTTTGTTTAAATGCATCCATATCAGCAAAAGAAATATACTTGAACATCAATGCTTAAATGATCTTGCTTTCGTTAATTGTAAGAAATTGCCACTTACTCTTTTAAGCCTTATTGAACCTCTATTTGATAACCTCTATTTTTATTCTATTTGTAAGGTCAAAATTGAGGAAGAGAAGTTATGAACCTCTTGATGATGAGTTTTTTTTGACGAAGTAGAGTTTTGGATCGCAGACAAGGATATAAGTCTTGAGTTTGATGCAAAAGATGTTGAGAATGAGAATTCTATTTATGAAGATAATGCAACTCCAGCAACTCCAGAATGAAGACAAAGCCAAGGTTCATGTTTTCCTTCTTGATTCAAATGTTATATAATTATTTTTTCTTATACATAATTATTGATTCTTTTATCCAACTATATAATTAGTTAAAGAGGTGAATAGTCGAGAGGCTAAACATGATGATGATGGTGCTGGTGGTTCTCCGGAAATATTGTTGATTTGATTTGGACAAAATAATATGGTGATTGAATTTTGTGTATTATAAGTTACTTTTACGTTTATGGAACTATTTGGACTTGAATGTTAAATTATGCAATTTATTATGATTGAATGCTTTTCTTGTATAATATATTATTATGTATATTATTAAAAAATATATTAATTTAATTACAGGTTTAATCATCCTTGTTTTGACTGGTAAATAGTGAATTTTGCTTAACATTACTTAAAACAGTAGGCTTGAATTTCTTTTTTGTATACCAAGACACTGTGTGTGTGTATAGTAATCCATTGAAAGCAAGTGTTGGGACTGCATCAGAGACAACACGCATAAAACTCCACAAAAGCAAGCTATTGTTGAATGTGAACTGCGCCTAAAAGTGAAAGACGAGGTAATATATAGTTACATACTGTTTCTCTTTATTATAGCCACTTTTTTAGCCTGCTATTACTTCTTTATATCAATTGTATGTGGATAATTGTTGGCAATTATTGCTTTAAAGGTTACTCCAGATTTTTTATGAAATATATTTTTTTTCTTGATTCTAGTAATTGTTCATCTCATGCCTTTTTGAATGGCCATTTTGGGCAGCTATTTGTTTTCCGGTATTGATAACTTTGAACTTGTAATCTAGACTTGTACATCATCTTTTAAGCCTGGTATAAAGTGCCATATTCCTTTGACTATCTCTCAAATCCTCTTCCTTGATGTATGATAGATATTGTTATTGGTCTCACTCCTCTTAACCTGCAGTTTATGGTATGATTTGTTGACTTAATCCTTGTTCTTTTGCTTTTGAGTATGTGTAAACCATGAGATGATTTGGCAAAACATAAATAAACTTTGAATTGAAACTTTAAGACTGGACCATGGATTTTTGTGAGAGTGCACCTGTCAGTCCTTTAGTGCTTACTAGTAATTCAAGTTACTTTGATGAGTTTAAGAGTAATGAAGGTCAGAATTTGCTAGGTGATAGTGATTGTAATCATGTTTGTTCATCTACGTATTCTCCTAGACTCAGTTGTGGCAATCACAAGAAGCTTGAGGTCAAGTTCAAGCTTCCTCTTTGTGATTTTAATTTCCTTTTGAAATCAAAGTCAAAAGATATTAATGAAATTCACTACTACAGAAAAAATATATTCTTCGCATAAATATTTGACATTCATGAATTGTAATGTATTAATAGTTCTTTGCTAATAACAATAATGTATGAAGGGCATATTTAATGGTTCTTTGCTAACAACAGTAATGTATTGAGGGTATATGAAGTGATTCTTTATTAATAACGATCAATAAAGTGGCTTTATTTTTTTATTATATATAGTTATTTTTTATTTAATTTTATTATTAATATTTATTATATAAGATACAATGTAATCATGGATAATAATAAGATAATAATATTAAATAAATAGTATATTTATAGTATTAAAAATTATATGTCTAGAAAAATTCAATAAAATTATAGATAAATACTGAATAAGGTAAAAGATATGTTAATATTCATATCAAATTGTATAAAGAAAGGAAAATTAATTTCTCGGTCGTCATCGTTAGCTTATAGCCATTAATCCTTCAACTTATAATTTGTTAATTAGAAATAAGTTGTATGCGGACTAATTGACATATAAGTTTCCACAAAAAATAAAATAAAATGAAAGATAGAATAAAATTCATTTATCATCAAAATAAAAATAATAAATTATCATACTTATAAATATTTCCTCACATACAAAATATATAATTTGGTTGATTTTGGTTTTATTTAGATTCAATTAATAAAGTTAATCTAGGCATTTTTAAATAAGAGACGTCATTCCCTCCTACTAATAAATATAGGTAGTCTTTACAAGAATTAAATAGTTAAAAAAATAAGTAAAACTATAAGACTTGAAGATCAATTTTTCTAATGTCAAATTTTAAAAAAAAAATAAAAGAAAGAAATAAAGCAAATAGATTATATATAATATATCACGTGCGGCAGCATCCATTCCTATAGCAACCACGCCTACCTCCTCCAAATTGTAAATTAATATTCCCAACCTTACCTTTTCGTATTCCACAACGTTCATTCGACAAATCAAAAACTCCATCCTCAACCTTCTTGCAAACACTCTTAGCTGCTTCTTCAAATGCCTCGTTAACATTCTGAAACATTTTTGCCGAAGCCTCCAAAAAGATCAACCCATTCTCCTTAGCAAACTCTTCACCCTCTTCAGTACTCACTTGTCTTTCCAGGTAAAGATCACACTTATTCCCAACCAAAACAATTGTCACATTTGTATCAGCATGTTCCCTTATATCTTTCAACCATGAATCCAAGTGGTTAAAAGTCTCCTTCCTAGTTACATCATACACAAGCAATGCAGCTACGGCTTCTCTGTAGAAAGACCTAGTGATGCTCCTGAATTTTTCTTCACCAGCCGTGTCCCATATGCACAACTTGATCAGTTTATTATCGATGGGAATCGTCTTAGCTCCGAATACGCCGCCGACCGTTACGTCGTGGGTGTGTTGAAAGCGATTGTCGTTGTATTGATACAGAAGACATGACTTGCCAACTGTGGTGTCGCCAACGATAATGGTTTTGAAGAGGTAACTGAAAGACGTGGTCATTTCGGATCTTATTAGCTATTTGTATATTTACTGACAAACTGAGAGGAAGAGATACAAAGCAACTAAGGGGGGATGAGTGTGTCTATATATATATATAAACTTGAAGAGTTGGGAGTGAAGAAGGAAAATCTTGAATAGCATGGGATATCTAGATAACTACATAATGATAACAGGTTCGAATTGAGTTTGAAATTGAAAATGATAAGATGATAAGAAAAATCTTGATTAGCAACTAATCAAAGAAAATAAAATTCTGTCAAAGTATTAAAATAAAATATTTTGAAATAGAATTATCTGTATTTAAAAGTATACTTTTATGTTTATTTATAATTTTTAATTGGCAGATAATTGATATATAAATTATATCTATTTTATAGATGTATATAAAATTATTAAAAAAACGTGTTGAAAAGATTTTTTTTTACACAATTTTTGTTCTTAGAAGATTTCTTTTTCTTTTCTTTTCTTTTCTTTTTTTTTTTGATGAAGAATTCTTAGAAGATTTCCAAATACATATTAAAAACAGATTTCTAAATAAATTATTTTCACAAAATTTTTGAGAATTTTTAAATTATAAAATTCAAGATATTTATAAAATTTTCCACATGTGATTTTGTTTAATATGTTGGTTCAAAAGACCATTTAACATTTTTCAGGTTCCCGGTTTCTACCGAAAGTTTGCTTTTATTTCAATAGATGTACGTACATGTGTTTTAAAAATAAAAAATGCTTCTACATATAATTAAAGCAAATTAAGTTAAGAAGATATTTCAGGATTATTCTCTTATCAGCATCATTGTCTAACTTTGTTTTATATATATATATATATATATAATTGGATAATGATTAAATAAAAAATTAGATGATGATAAAATAAATAATCTCGGCGTTTTTTGTGATCTATTAACGTTTATTGGTCCAGTTCGTGCTCCTTATTTCACTAACCAGTCAAAGGAACGTTGTGACTCCACAAAGTTGCTATTTTCTTCTTCTACCTTGTTTCAACTGCAACTTCATGGCTGCATAATATTCGCTATTAATGAATGAAAAAAAGTCTGTTTGTATTATCACACCTGGCTGTCACCCATCTTCTTCTTGTCACCCATCTTCTTCTGGATCACTCACAATACTCTTTTAGCCCGTTTGGTTCGATTACATGAGAGAGAATTACATGTAATCCTGATGTAATAGCGCTATTACGGCGTTTGATTATGCTTATGCACTACAAAAAAATACAGGATTAGCGACGGAATTTAGCGACAGAATTTTATTCTGTCACTAATCCGTCCCTAATCCCTCACAAATTCCATCACTAAAATTAGCGACGGAATTTAGAGACGGAATTTTTCCGTCTCTAAATTAGAGACGGAATTACATTCCATCGCTAAATTCCGTCACTAATTTCCGTCACTAAAAATTAGCGACGGAATTTAGAGACGAAATTTTTCCGTCGCTAATTAGAGACGGAATTTCTGTCACTAAATTCCGTCTCTAAATATTAGCGACGGAATTTAGAGACGGAATTTTTCCGTCGCTAATTAGAGACGGATTAGCGACGGAATTACATTCCGTCGCTAAATTCCGTCACTAAAAATTAGTGACAGAATTTAGAGACGGAATTTTTCCGTCTCTAATTAGCGACGGAATTTCCGTCGCTAATTTCGTCTCTAATAGTTAAATTTTTTAATAATTCAATTTTTTTTTTCAAAATTATAATTTTTAAAATAATTTAAATTTTAAATTATTTTAAATTTATAATATAATATTAAAATAAATAAATAAAATTATTAATTCATATTTATTTTTGAAATTAAAATTATAATATAATATATTTGAATTTTTAATAATATATTATAAAAAAATAAAATGAAAATTTTATAAATACAAACAAAAAGATAAAAGATAAAATAAAATAAATAAATAAAGATATTAATAATAAAAATTTAGGTAGAATATTTACATAAAATAAAATAAGAAAACTAAATTAAAATATTCAATAATATATAAAATTATGTATTTCTATTTTTGTTTGCAAGTGATATATATATATATATATATATATATATATATATTATATGTATGTATGTATGTATGTATGTATGTATGTGTGAATGTGTGTGTCTATGTTTATATATATATATATGATTTTGCATTTAACTTTCACATGTTCTTCTTAGCTCAACTGGCAAAGGCACTAGCACACGCGTGAGAGGTCATGGCTTCGAATCCTAACTTGGTCACAAAATGCAACCAATTTGTGACTTGTGACACGTGGCGCGAGGTGGAGCGTGACACGTGGCGCGCGGTGGAGGATGGCAAGGTGGCGGTGGCTGATTGGTACACGTGGCGGCCGCCGGTGAGGAACATGTGGAGGCTCGTGTTGTAGACATGTGGCAATTTAAATTATATATATATAAAATAATTAGTGACGGATTAGAGAAGGAAAATTCCGTCTCTAATTAGCAAGGAACAAAAAACTGGACCAGTCAATGAATCGGTCACGGCACTGGTTTAAGGGTCAGTGGTTCAACTGGGGTTGGACCGGTGGTCGAACCGATGGTCGAACCGGTCATACTAAAATATTATAATTTAATTGACAATAATAAAATAACCATAATTCAATTTCATAATTTAAAAGTCATTACTAACAATAAGTTAGTTCTTCAAAGTTGAATCAAAATCCATAATTAACATCAAAATATAGTTAAAACATTACAATGTCAATTAGCATTCATCAAACAACCAAGAGGCAGGAACCAACATCAGAATAGTCAAAAAATACCGAATTAAATCATGAAGCTCTACAACTCATCAAGGGGATCTATTTGAGGTGAATCATTAGGAGGTAGATTGGGTAGAGGGTAAGAGGTAACAATATCATCAGGTAAAGCTGGGGGATCAGGAACGTCCATATCTTCGTCACCTACGCATATACATGACAATAATATCAATGATTATATGTAACATATAATTATATGGATGAATAATAAATTAATAAGAGAATATTAACAGCACATATAAACCTTCATTAACCCTATCCACGGTAGAAGAATGTGCAATGTCTTCACTACCAAGAAGTCCTTCAATATTTTCTACATCTTCATTATTAAATTCTGGAATGGGATCTTCTTCAGTCACCCAAAAATCGACCTCATCAATAGACTCATAATCAATAGGATCATAACTTGTCTGCTTTTTCTTCAAATCAGCCCTTCAAATTTCAATGACATATAATTTCAATTAAAACTTTTAAATACATCCATTTTATAGTGAAGAACAAAATTTTTTATAATATCTAAAGTTACCTATGCTTTAATCGTAAGTTATAATTAGTGTAAACTAAATCATTCAGCCTTTGATGCTCAAATCTATTTCTTCTTTTTGTATGGATGCGCTCAAATAAACTCCAGTTTCTCTCGCAACCAGAAGAAGCAGATGTTTGGCTAAGAATACGAATTGCAACATGTTGCAATTCTGGTACTGAATAGCCATAATACATCCACCATTCATCTACAAAATAAAACATGTACAAAATATTAATTGAAATCAATTAATATGTTAATTAAACCCTAAACAATAAAGATAAATACTTAGTTACTTACAAGGATCTAGTCTTTGAGCTCCCTTTTTACACGTCTCTCGGCTGAAAGATTCTTTTCCTTCAAGATACAATGTGACTTGCTTCATTATCTTGAAGCAATCAACATTTTCATCTGAGTTAGCCTCTACCACATCAATCAAAGCTTGCATTAGCCCTCCCTTATGAACAAAGTTTGGACCATATACGAATGCTGGGTTCAACAAATAAGAAGCTGCATGGAGATCAGTCTTCAAATGTTTGTCCCATCTCATTTTAATGATACTTGTGTAAGGCTTGTAGAGATCTTTATTCCTCTTGAACATCTCCTTAATTCCACTCTTAGCCCTTTGCATGCCTTCATAAACATATGGCAATGAAGGCTTCTCATATGAGTCAACAATTATCAACAATTTTATTAGAGGAGTGACAATCTTCACAATTTGGTAGCATTCATTCCAAAACCAGCTATCTAATATGATTGCACTAAAAAATTTTCCAGGAGTAGTCCTAGATAGCTTATGGTCCATAAAGTGTTTATCAACAACAAGGGCTTGCAAGTCATGCTTGTGCATATATATGCTATGCAATGTAATAAAGGTAGTTGCAAATGTTGTAGCACCAAGACGCACAATTTCTTTCCAACCCGGCCTTTTCCTCAGCCAAGACAAGAATATCATGTGATTGTAAGCAAACACTGTTATCTTTGATGCCTTTGCTGCAATGTCTGACACATGAGGCATGCTTGAAATGTCTTTCAATACAAGATTTAGACAATGAGCAGCACAAGGAGACCAATAAATATTTTTATATTTCTCCTTGATCAACCTTCCACATGCCACATAATTGGTAGCATTGTCAGTCACCACATGAACAATATTATTGGAACCGAACCACTCAATCACTTCACAAAACAAAGTGAATAAAGTCTTTGCATCTTTGACTAAATCTGATGCATCAACAGACTTAACAAACACCATTCCATGTGTAGAATAAACTAAAAAATTTATCAAAGTCCGTTGCCTCACATCAGTCCATCCATCTGCCATAAGTGTACAACCTTTTTTCTGCCATATATCTCTATGACCGTCAACGAGTAACTGACATTCATTTTTCCATTCTCTCAATAAGTTGGTTTTAATGTCATAAGCACTAGGGCTTTTAAACCCAGGCCCTATAGAACACATCCCATCCACATCTTTTTGAAATAAAGGGCACTCTAGTACTTTAAATGGAATGCAGTTCACTATGGTCCACTCAGCAATAAGCATCTTCACATTGTGTTATGCTTCTTTTGATGCTAAGACACTTTTTATGGTTGGTTGAGCTCCAGGGGTTGTCCTAGGAGGAAAATATTTATTTACTACACTAGAATGTTTCCTCTTATTAGTTTCACTATTAACCTCCTCTTCTTCAACTCCCTCTTCTCTTATATCCTCAATTTCCTTTTTCTTTGCATGTTCTTTCAAAGACTGTGTCATTCGATGACGAACATCAGCTGGCACTTTTTTACAAGAAGCAATTTGACCTACAACACCAGCAAGATGTTGCTTCAGCCTGTTTATGCCACCTCCTCTATAGCTATTACCACAGTGAAGACATGTGTATACATTTTGTGTCCCTTCTTTCTTGTAGGTAACATGTGCCCATGCTGGGTCAGTTTTACCACGTAATGAGGTAGTGGAAGTAGCATTATCAATAGGATTAGAATTGACATTGGAAGAGGGAGTAGGAGGAGTGACATTCTCATTTCCAGAACTCAACAAATCCATCCTTGGAGAAAGTAAATAGCAACAAAGAAATCAATTCAAATAAATAACCAAAAGCAAAGTGTGAAGAAGGACTTTAGTTTGAATTATTAAGGGAAGAAGATGCTTTACACTGAAGTTGAATTCATGGAGTTTTGCCTCATGAGGAGATAAATTCATGGAGCTTAAACAACATGAATCAGACATGAATACTAAAATTCTTTCATATTTCAAATACTCTTCCATTACACAAAACAATCCTTCCAATTACACATATATTAAAACAAGAGAAAACTAGTCACATTGTTGAATTGTCAACACATGTATATATACATGCATGGAGGGTTCGTTAATTTTGGGATTTGAAGCTTCATCTTTTATACTCTAAAATATTACATTCTATATTTTAAAAGACCAGATCTAAGTGATACCAATTGCAAACTATTGGGGCTTAGAAAAACATAAACGAATGTAATTTGTGTTCTGAGCCAAAGGAACCTACAGTGTAATGAATCATTAGTGGATTGGCTGGACTCCTTTGCATGCCGATGAGACAGAAAACAAAATTGAAGGAGTCCATTTGAAACACAGTTAAACAGCCTACCGTTTAATATAGGTTCAGGGGACCAGTTAAACAGCCAAAGCAAACCAGTTAAACAACAATGAAATCAGGGGATATGAGCAATATGGCAATACGAGTAGTTAAACAACAATGAAATCATAGATCATACCGAAAGAAGAAGGAAGATGATGAAACATGCTGAAAGCCTGGTTCTTGTTTGACTTCGCCAACTTCGCAGCTGGTTCTTCGATGTCGAAATCGCGAGCTGAAATCAAATCAGGGATCGGAACTGCGAGCCTACCGGTTTCTGATTCGCTAGCTTAGATTTGGTGAGCGGTTTAATCTTTGATGTCAGACGAATGGGGGAGAGGGAGATCGAAGATGCTGAGACGCTGGGTGATGACTCGCTGAGACGGTGAGACCTGAGACTGAGATGCTGATTGCTGAGTTCGCGAGCTGAGGGGAAAACCAGGAAATGATGGTGTGGTCGGGTCGGACGTGGATCACCCAACCCAAAAGCCCCAAAACGACGTCGTTTTGGGGTGAAGGAAATAAAAAAAAAGTGCGACCCGGCCAACCCGCCGGGTTGGCCGCGTCGTGACCGGTTTGAGCGAGTCAACCCGGTTTTGACCGGGTTGACTCGCTAACCGGTTTTTTTGGTAAACCGGACCAAACTGATGGCTGATCAACCGGTTTTCCGGTCCGTTCTGGTCTTTTTATTATTGATAAAAACATCGTTATGGAGTTTAGCTTGTCGTACCCCCAGACCCATCTTCTTTCTTCATACATACCCTATTCCAAGAAATAAGGGGCACGCTCCTCTCAATAGTGGACCTACCCCACAAAAATCTTTGTAATTTTTTATCTATATCTGAACACGTTGATTGTGGAGGTGGAGTAGTCTGCATGGCATAAGATGGGACCGTCGTTAGCACCGATGTCACAAGTGTATTTCTTGTTGCTAAAGAAAGGCATTTCGACTTCCACTGAGATAATCTTTGCTCCATTCTATCTAAAATGAACTGGAAAGTATGTTTAGCGGTGCGTATGATGGATTAGTACCTGTAAATATTTTCCCTGGTTTGGAGTAGGGGTAAATTCAAGGAACTTACTAATCTGGCTCCACCGGGTATGATTAACATTATCGAAGGAAAAATATACGGGATTTCTTAATCATGATTATGAGGTATAATCATTTATTCATTATATATATATATATATATATATTTTCCCTCTTAGAATTAAGGTTATATATGACATAATATATATATAATATTTATTTTTAAATGTATACTTTATCTCACGTACATGTAATACAATACGAGATCCTTTTCCTTAATTTATACTTAAATATATATAATATTATACATAATACAATATATATTATATAGTTATACTTAAATATATATTATACATATATGGCAGGCACGGGCACTTTAAGGGTGTGCCTATAGCTCGGCCGTTTAGCGCACAAGTCTTCCATTTAAACCCCCTATCATAAGCCTTGTTTGGATGGGCTAAAATAGGCAATTTTCTACTGGGCCTGAGTGGCTCACCCGGTTGCGGACAACTTGCTCAGCTCTAATTTTCATTACTTAAACACCAAACCCTTGAAAATTGCTATTCAATATCTCTTCCTTCATCTTTCTCTAAATATTCAGAAAGATCTGTGCTTCAACCTTTCACACTTGATCCCTCATAGAACACAGAATCATGGCATATGCTTACTTCTTCAAGTACATCATCATCGGTGATTCCGGAGTAGGCAAGTCATGTCTTCTTCTTCAGTTCACCGGCAAACGCTTTCAACCGGTCTACGACGTAACTTAACATGAAAAATGAGACTCTGAAACTGAGAAAATATTATTGAACTTGACCTTTCAGTTGTGTATACATTGCTATATATAAGAAAGTAACTTTTATAATTTACACATCAACTATCACTATTTCTAACTAATTTATGTTACACATAATAAACTGCATTTAACTAATATGGTAACTAATATACACTAATACCCCCCTCAAGCTGGAGAATGGATATCAATCATTCCCAACTTGGAAAGGAGTGTACAAAACGGTGTAGGAGCAAGAGGCTTAGTGAAAATATCTGCTAGCTGATCCTGAGATTTGATAGGGAGTAAATGTATTAAACCACTCTTGATCTTCTCCCTTACAATATGACAATCAATCTCTATATGCTTAGTCCGCTCATGAAAAGTGGGGTTAGCAGCAATATGTCTAGCATATTGACTATCACAATACAAAGAAACAGGAGAAAGATGAGGAATGCCAAAATCCTGAAGTAAGTAACGAAGCCATTGAAGTTCACTAGTAGTATATGCAAGAGCTCGATACTCGGCCTCAGAAGAAGAAGTAGAGACAATTTGTTGTTTCTTAGAGCGCCAAGTAATTAAGGCTTCATCAAGAAAACCACAAAAACCAGTGATAGACTTACATGTATCAATACACCCTACCCAATCAGAATCACTAAAAGCGGTAAGTTTCAAGGAAGAAGTAGTAGGGAAAAATAAACCACGACCAGGAGCACCCTTAAGATAATGAAGAACTCTATGTGCTGCCCGTAAATGAACATCAGTGGGACTATGCATAAACTGACTGAGTTGTTGTACCGCGAAAGAAAGATCAGGTCGAGTATTAGTCAAATATAGGAGACGGCCAACAAGAGTGCAATAGACAGAATAATCATCTAATGGAGTCCCTGAATCCTTAGAAAGTTTACCATCTCTAGCTATTGGTGTAGTAACAGGCTTACAGTCCAGAAAACCAGTGTCAGCAAGAATATCCAAAGCAAATTTTATTTGATATAAAGCAATACCTTTAGCACTTCTAGCAATTTCTAAGCCAAGGAAATATTTAAGATCCCCAAGATCTTTAATCTTAAAAGTGTCATCAAGGAAACCTTTGATCTGAGTAATTTCTTCCAAGTCAATACCACTCAAAATAATATCATCGACATAAACTAACAAGGCAATAAAGGATGAATCAGTGGACTTAATGAATAAAGAGTGATCTTCCTGAGAATGAGTGTAACCACAAGATAAAAGAGCCTCAGAAAGTTTAAAGAACCACTGGCGACTAGCTTGCTTCAAGCCATAAAGAGAGCGTTGCAACTTACAAACTTGAGTAGGAGAAGAAACAAATAGACCAGGTGGGGGCAGCATATAAACCTCTTTATTAAGGTCACCATGGAGAAAAGCATTATTGACATCAAGTTGCTTGATATGCCAATTATGTGCAGCTGCTAAAGCAAGTAATAAACGGACCGTAGTAAGCTTAGCAACAGGAGAAAATGTATTATTATAATCAACCCCTTTAACTTGAGTATAGCCTTGAGCAACCAAATGACCCTTATATCTGTTTAAGCTACCATCTAAATTGTATTTCTTAGCAAAAACCCACTTACATCCTTTGGGACATTTACCAGGAGGCATATCTGTTATAATCCAGGTTTTATTTTGTTGTAAAGCATCTAATTCAGTAGTAATAGCATTTCGCCAACCCTCATGTTTAATGGCTTGAGCATATGTTTTAGGAATGTCATCAGTAGAAATAGAAAGAGCAAAACGACGATGAGAAGAAGAAATAGTAGTATATGAAAGGATACGAGAAATAGGGTGATAACTACCTACCTCCAAAGAAGATGGTGGTGCTGATGTACATTGAAGGGAGTAGTGATAATCATGCAAATAAGATGGAGGCCTTGTTAGTCTAATAGAATGCCTAGTCAGAGGGTGAGGAATGGAAGAGGAAGAAGGAACAAGGGAAGTACCATGGTTAGAAGAAATGGAAGGAGAAGAAGGATCCATAAAATCTAATGGAGGCAATTCTTGGGGAAGAGGAATAGAATCAGGTACTAAAGGTGACTCAAAGTTACAAAAAGGGAAGATAGATTCATAAAAGTGGACATTATGGGAAACAGAAATATGTCTAGTGTGTAAATCTAAAGTAACAAATCCTTTAGTGCCTGATTTGAAACCAAGAAAAACACATTTGGTAGCCCGAGGATCCAATTTAGTGCGGGGCTGAGTAAGAGTGGAGGAAAAACAAAGACATCCAAACACTTTAAAAGTAGTAAAATCAGGGGGCTGCTGATATAAAAGTTCAAAGGGACATTTGTTATAAGGCATGAATAATGTCATATGACTAATAAACTTTGGGTAAATGAGATTGAAATAATAAGGCACGAGCCACATGTAAAATATGTTGATGTTTCCTTTCAACTGTGCTATTTTGTTGATGAGTCTCAACACATGAAGTTTGATGAAAAATTCCTTTTTCAGCATAGAAATCATGAAGAATAAATTCATTGCCATTATTCGACTGTATGATTTGAATAGAAGTATTGAATTGAGTGAAAACCATATTAACAAAACGCTTAACAAGAGGACCAACTTCTGATTTTTGTTTAAGTAAGTAAATCCATGTATAGCGTGTAAAATCGTCAACAATGGTGAGAAAATATCGATGACCATGAACAGAAGGTAAATGATAAGGACCCAAACTGTCCATATGGACTAAATGAAAAATTTTATTAGACTTGGTAAAGCTTACAGGAAATGGTAACTTTCTCTGTTTGGCAAAGTAACAAACATCACAACACTTGAAAGTAGAATCATATGAAACAAAAGGTTGTTGTTGGTGAATGGAATACAAAGTAGAATTAGAAAGGTGTCCTAACCGAAAATGCCAAAGTTCAAATAGGGTTGAACAAGAAACAGGGGCGACCACATGACTAACAAGAGTTGAAGTAGGAGGTGCATGAGATGACATTATGTAAAGCCCTTCAAGAACATCAGCTGAACCAATCATCTTCCATGATGGTAGGTGGTGAATGAGGCATTGCTTTGTCTGAAAATAGACAAAACAAGAGAGAGAAGAGGTAAGTTTGGAGACTGAAATGATATTAAAATGGAAATCCAGAACAAAAAGAACATTATGGATAATAAATGAATCAGAAAAACAAACAGTGCCACTATAAGAAGAAATGACACGTGAACCATTAGGAAGATTAACAGGAATAGGTGTAATTGTATGATAGGTAGAAAATAAGGACAGAGAAGAGCATACATGATCAGTAGCTCCTGAATCAATAATCCAAGAGTCTTAAAAAGAAGATATGGTAGAAATAATATGCATACCAGATGTAGTAACATGGTTAATAGAGGCGGAAGGTTGCGATGATTTATCTGACTGAACTAGTGCCAACAACTTTTGATATTATTCTGGAGTAAAACTATAAGATTGGTTAGTCACCATAGTGTGATCAAGAGGTTTTTGACTAGGTAATACAGGATCAGAAGAAGCAGCATTAACAGCAGTATTGCGAAACTTAAAACCAGGGGGAAATCCATGCTTTCTATAGCAAGTAGCCTCTGTATGTCTAGGCTTACCACAATAGGTGCATTGTTTCATAGCACCTAAAAATTTCTTAGACCAATCTTGAGAAGGATGATGAGGAGCAGAAGATCTATTAAGTAAAGCAATTGCATCAGAACCCTGAAAACCAAGTTCTCGTTCTTGTTGAACAACTAAGGAAAACACACGATTAATGTTTGGTAAAGGATCAATCAGCATAATCTAAGATTTGACAGAGGCAAAACGATCACTCAATCCTTTTAAAAATTTAATCACATAATCTTGATCCAAAGTCTTGCGATAAAAATCAATAGCACCACACAAACACTGTGGCGTACAGGTGCAAGACTGGAGAGGACGTAATATAAGAAATTCATCCCATAGAATTTTCAACTTGGTAAAGTAATCACTTACAGAAAAATCGCCTTGTTTCAGGAACTGAATCTCTTCTTGTAAATCAGCAAGTCGGAACATATCGTTCTGAGAAAAATGATCTTTAGGTCATTCCAAACATCATAGGCTCGATCAATCCATAGTATACTCTGTGCAATAGTAGGCGATAAAGTCCGAGTGATCCATGATAGAACTATCATATTACACCATTCCCATGCCAGGAAAAGTGGATCGGTAGAACTTGGTACTAGAATTGATCGATCAATGAAACAAATCTTATTCTTTGATAAGAGTGCCATCTTCATCGCTCGTGACCATGAGTGGTAGTTGGGACTAGTGATCACCGGTGACACGAGAACAAGGGTGGCAACATTTTGAGCTGCTTCGAGAGACATCGGAACCCTTGTAGAATCAGAGGTGGCAAATGAAGTAGATCCCAAAGAAGCTGCCATGAATTTCACAACCGAAAACACGATGAAGGTTGAAAGGAAAAGAACGAAATCGAACAAAACAAGAAAGTAAATCAATGGAATGAAAGCCAAATATGAGTGGCCGATTGAACCAAGAACCAGAAGGAAAGGGGAAAAGAAAACGAAAAGCGGACAGATCGAGGTAAAGAGAATAAAGAAGAAAATTTAGAAGAGTAAAACAAGAGAGAGGAAAAGTGAGAATGAGTAAATGGAAATGAACAGGAAAGAAACGAAGTCAATGACCTCGGGCTTTGATACCATAACACGAAAAATGAGACTCTGAAACTGAGAAAATATTATTGAACTTGACCTTTCAGTTGTGTATACATTGCTATATATAAGAAAGCAACTCTTATAATTTACACATCAACTATCACTATTTCTAACTAATTTCTGTTACACATAATAAACTGCATTTAACTAATATGGTAACTAATATACTCTAATATAACTGTCGGCGTCGAATATAGTTGAGACTATCACAATCGATAATAAGCCAATAAAGCTGCAGACTACGGATACGGCTGGCCAAGAAATATTCAGGTCTATCACAAGGTCATATTACCCAGGAGCTGTAGCTGCACTGCTTGTGTATGATATAACTAGGAGGGACACTTTTAACCATGTGGCTACTTGGCTTGAAGAAGCAAATCAATTTTCTGATCCAAATATGACAATTGTGTTGGTTGGGAATAAGAGTGATCTTAATCCGATAAGGCAAGTGAGTACTGAAGACGGTGAACGGTTTGCTGAAGAGAATGGGTTGATCTTCTTGGAGGCATCTGCGAAAACAGGTCAGAATGTTGAAGAGGCGTTTGTGAAAGCAGCTAAAAGAGTTTACAAGAAAGTAAAATATGGAGTTGTTGATTTGAAAAATGAGGGTTGCGGAATAAAATTAGGTTATTGTGAGAATATTAATCTTGAAGTAAGTAGGGGCGGTTCCTCTTCTAAGGGGAAATGTTGCGGCAATTGAGGTCTAAGAACAAAATCTATTTTTTTTAATTTTGCAATTATTGTGTTCTTTTTATTTTTATAGTTCACATATATGGACGTTGAAATATGTTTTACATTATTCATAAAATTATTGAATTTCTTTCTTTTTTTTTGCCTTGTATCTTTATTTCTTCCTTTGACATGTATTAATTGGTTTAAATGGTAATCATTTAATTGTTAATCTTATGATATAGTAGTAATATGGTTTTTAAATGAAAATCAGAGTGATAAAGAATTCAAATTCAAATGGAGATGAATAAAATGATAAGACAATCATAAGAAACTTTTATAGGATAAAATGAAATCTTAAAAAATTATTATAATTAATTTTCCTTAAATAAGTAAATATTCTTGTTTACATTACAATTTCCTTTAATTTTATTAATTTATAAGAAGGACTAAGATAAAATGATACTTATTTGGAAAAATCAAAATAAAGGAATTTGTAATTATTTAGAATGATCAAAAATCAAAATCAAAAGATATAAATACTAAATTATCCCTAATGAAGCACCAGACATTCCCCGCACTTAACCAGTTTAAGCTAAAAAATAGGGAAGAGTATTCAATTTTCTTCAATTTTCATTGCTTTTTTATTTAGGGATAATTTTAATAAAGTCCAATTAAAATATCTAAATCTAAATCCAGGCCCTACACTTTTAATAAATCTTTAATTAGGTCAAGAAGTCTTGCTAAGGATTTTTTTAATCCTATTAAAAGACTTATAACCCCCATTAGCTATAATGAATATTTTTTTAGAGAAAAATAAAGACACTTATCGACAATTAGTTGGCATCATCTTCTCCATGGCGGTCATCTCCTCAATGGCCGATGCCCACACTACCCCACCATCATGTCTTCCTCTATCCTCTTCGTCCATGAAGCAACAACCAGATCTAATTTTAGATCTGAAAATCGCAAAGCACAAAATCCCAACTCGAAGAACAATAGTGTGCTGTCGCGAAGGAGACAATGAGACGAACTCGAACGGTGACAGTGTTACAGTGGAGATGAGGCTCGAATTTGGAGGTGTTTTGTGTTGCAACAAAGCTTGATGGAAAAGAAGAAGCAGAACGGCAATGACTATGGAGGAGATGAGGTTTATATTTGGCGGTGTTGTGAGCTACACGGAAGCTTGATGGAGAAGAAGAAGGTGGCCATGGAGGAAACGAACTAAGGTTAGGGATGATGAGGGGAGATAAATTTTTTTAATTGCGGGGATATTTTGCTGTTTTTCCCAAAATAAAAATGTAGAGGGCGCTCTCTAGGATTAAAATAAGATGATTTATTATATTTTGATTAATAAAAAATATAGATGAGGTGGTACTTTAAATATTGGGAGAATCCTCAAGCCTATACTTTCAATAAATTTTTAATCAAGCCTAGAGGTCTAATAAGGAATTTTTGAATGCTGTTAATAGTCCATCATGCCCCTATATAATTAAAAAATGAAAATTGAAGGTAGATGTAGGCATAATTTTGGTTTTAATTTTATATTTTATTTATTAAAAAAATATGCATCGATATATTTTATAAATTTATTTTAAAAAATATATAATATTTATCTATATATAAAATTATTTAAATTTATATACACACACATATCTTAATCAGCATATAACAAATAAATATATGGATTCTCTCACTAGCATCTAAATGCAACAGTACAAAATATAACATATAAATGAGTAGAACTGTAGAAGAATATAACCGGTGGATTCATTCAATTCAACTACTCCTATTGTCAAATTAAGATATTTCCCACACAAAATAAATGAAAACTGTTTAGCCACAATTAGAAAGTAGCTTTTTGAAAAGAAAACGATGAAAACAGCTAAAAGGCACTTGCAGACAAACTCTTCCATAGACTTCGATGAATTAGAAATTAAAAAAAAAGAAGATGAAAATAATAGTATAGAACAAAAAGAGAATGCACATGAAACCAAACGATGCAAGGGAAGGGCATACGAAATAAACCCGTTGTTGGTGGAATGATGAAGAACGAGTAGGGAGGAAGTAGAATAGAACTAACGAGTCAATAGACTAGTTAGTTTGATCCTTGTCGAATGCAGAGAAACAAGAGAGCAAAGAGAGAATCAGCTACAGCATAGGTGATTTGGGGGAAAATAGATGGTTAAGAAATGGTTATTTAACAACAATAAGAAATCTCTTATTAGGCTTCTGGGCCTGATCAAGATTTTTTTGAAAATATAAACCTAAATTTAAATTTTAGTATGTCACCTGGATTTATATAGGATTTTCCTGTAAATATTTTACCCATCATTTTATTTAAAGGGGCATTATAGCTTTTTAACAAGATTCAGAAATCCTTAATAGGTCACTTGGCCTGATTAATGATTTATTGAAATTGTAGGCTTGAACCTGGATTTAGATATTTTAAATGAATTTTAATAAGATTCTCCCTTTTATTTAATCCATACATTATAAAACTTTACAAAATTATTATATATACTGATGTTGACTCAAATTTTAATTATGCCTCCCGTTCTTGATGTTTGTACGTGTGCATCATATTCATTTCTCTCCAATTTTCCCTTATTTTATTATCTTTTATCTTAAATATTTACATTGTTGTTTTTTGACAAATAAACTTCTAATTCTGTTTAATACATTTTCTCTTTTTAAATTTTATTACGGCAAATGGTGACAGCTGATGATGAGTATATTCAGAAGGGGTGAGTGTAGAAAAATGCAGAAAAAAAATTATCACCAAAATATATAAATAAGGTGAGATAAAATGTACAAAAATCATGATTTATCATTTCATCTTCCCATTCCTTCCTCTTCTCCGACCTTTCATACCTCAATAGTCGTTTGTGTTTGTGTAGTTATTCCTTCACATATTTGGGCATGTAGTTGCCAAATCAACTAGTTATTGCTTCGAGTTATGCAAGATCTTTTAGCAATTAGCCCTCATCCGTCTTTATTTTTGCCAGATCTGTGTACCAAGCTCTCTCACTCCATCAACCATTTACAATCCATACCACTATGCGGCCCAACACGCCAATCCTCTTGTTATGACAGATTTCGCCCACTTTTTTATTTTCTATTTTTTTAACTTTTTGAAACTTTATTATTTTACTTATATAACAAAAACATTATTGTTTTACTCTTAATTTAAACATGTCTATATTTTATGTTAGGAATTTGATTGCATATTTAATTTCTCACTTTCTTTGTTACAAGTAATTTATTATTCTTATATTAATAGAATAATAATGTAAAATATATTATATATTTATATTTATAAGTTTTGGATTTAATTTAACTATATAACTTTATGAAATTATAAACAAAATTGAATTTAGTGGATAAGAAATAGAATTAAAGTGCATCTAGCATCTTAAAATATTTTTCAAGATGTATTCAGTATTTAAAATATTTTGTGATACATTCAGGCGTATTTTTTTTAGCTACATCCATCACATTGAAATATTTTTAGTAATATTTTTTTGGTACATCCAGCACAAATAATATTTGAGGGTGCTAGATGACCCTGAAAGAAATACTTCACCATATTGGGTACACCACAAAATACTTTACACTATTGGATGACCTAAAAAATTTGAAATTTAATTTTAAAAAGTGATTTTTTTTAACTACAAGTTCTTGGCAGTCCGCATGTAGAATCAAGTTCATTCTGCAGGCAAAATAAAAAAAAATAGAATCAAGTTCATTCGACTTGCTTGTGAAAGTAATTTTCTCACCCTTACATTTTTGGGAAAATTCTAAAAAAATACTATTCAAACTTTAAAATCTCAAATAGGTGATTTAACAATAAAATGTTTTGTCAATTGCATTACCATTCTTGTTAATCCCATTAACGACTTTGTCAACGGGATTTTGAAGTTTAAAAGGTATTTTTTTAGAATTTTTCCTACATTTTTTGTAGCTACCTCGTCAACTATCTACAAGAAAATTTCACCTTTTATATACCCCTCAATTGAGTTTTCTCCACCCTTAAATATTTCCCAAGTCTGGTTCTTAACTCCCAACGTTGAGGAAAAGTGATGCTTCAAGCTTGCTGGTGCATGCGTTTTTACTGGAAACACAGCCGATTTTCAATTATTAATCTTTATCATCAAAGCTCAGCCAAAAGCTTTAATGGGGGTCACTACGATTAGATGGTTTGCTCCATATTGGCTAGGAAAAATAAAATTTGTGCACATCCCTAGGTAGTCCTAATTGTTGAGAATATCAAGTTTAGACATATTAATTAATTATTATTATTAGGGATATCGTTTAGTATTTATTAGGATTAGATATGAATATTATATTTTAGGAATATAGCTTTGAGATATTATGATTTGATTATGATAGATTTTAGGGTTAGAGTTAATCTATTATTGCCTATATAAAGGCTTTCTTATACTTTCTTTTATTCTCAAGGGTCAATAATATTTAGAGTATTTCTCTTGTGCTTCAATGTAATCCTTCATTTTCAACATGCATGGCATCAGACCCAGATTTACCCCTAGTGGTTTCGTTCTCATATTCGTTCTCATATCTCATGGTTTCATATTTAGATATTGAGACATTTGGAGTATTGGACCATTTGGTGTTAATCCTTGGCGAGACGTTCGTTGTTGCTTTGGTCCTTTGTAAGACCGTTCATTATTGGTTTGGTCCCTGGTGAGGCCGTTTAGCATTCATCTCTTGTGAGACTTTCATTGTTGCTTTGGTCCCTTGTGAGACAGTTCATTATTGGTTTGGTCTCTTGTGAGACCATTTGTTGTAGCTTATACTCTTGTTTGGTACTCTTTGTTATTCGAGCTCCTGGTGAAGCTAATGGATTATTACCTCAGCCTTTATTGTTGGAGTTCTAGGTTATGGATCATTATTTTTTTGAAGATCAGTTGCTGTATGTGCAAGCTACTTCCAGCTTGAGGGGAAGTGTTGAGAATATCAAGTTTAGGCATATTAATTTATTATTATTATTATTATTAAGGATATCGTTTAGTATTTATTAGGATTAGATATAAATATTATATTTTAGGAATATATCTTTGAGATATTATGATTTGATTATGATAGATTTTAGGGTTAGAGTTAGTCTATTATTGCCTATATAAAGGCCTCCTTATACTATCTTTTATTCTCAAGGATCAATAACATTCAGAGTATTTCCTTTGTGCTTCAATGTGATCATTTATTCTCAACACTAATAATTCAAGTTTGTTGTCTTTAGGGTGGGTTTGGTCAACAAATGAGAGGAGAGCGTATGTGAGGTTCATTAAAATTAAGTGAATGTTGTTGATTGAAGGTAAGGATCAATAACATTCAGAGTATTTCCTTTGTGCTTCAATGTGATCATTTATTCTCAACACTAATAATTCAAGTTTGTTGTCTTTAGGGTGGGTTTGGTCAACAAATGAGAGGAGAGCGTATGTGAGGTTCATTAAAATTAAGTGAATGTTGTTGATTGAAGGTAATGAGCTTTGTTTGTTGGAAGGAGGAAGGAAGAGACGTTTGGTTCATAAGGATAGGTGAGGGGAATTAATTATAAGTTATAAATATGTCATTTACTCTTTATTTATATATTTTCCTTCTTTTATAATTTTTGTATCAGAAATATTATTTCTTAATTTATGAATCTCAAGAAACCTAATATCTCACTTGTGTATGATAAAAGACATTATTTATATTTTAAAAGATCATTTTATTAATTTTGACATGCTACCTCGTCCGTTTAAATGTGTTAGTTAAAATCTATTGCCTATTATAATATGATGGAATTTTCACATTGTATCTTATTAATTTTTATAATATAAAACTAAAATTACTAATTTATGCAGGTTGTCACTTTCCCCTGAACCTGTCCGAGTATAATCTCTCTCTCTCTCTCTCTCTCTCTCTCTCTCTCTCTCTCTCTATATATATATATATATATATATATATATATATATATATATATATATATGCGCGCAATTACAGGAGCACACATATTACGTTCGGATGATATAAACAAAGCCGACCAACTAAACAATATCCTAGATAAGCTAGCGCTAACAATTGTAGACATTAAAGTATTTTGAAGAAATTGCTTCTCCCGTGTAATGATAATCAGAATTTCCCTAAAAATTCCAATGAAGCTAAAGCCTTTGTATTATAATAACCACACTGCCACTGTAATATTATATCATTATAAAAAATTAGCACCCAATAGCCTACAATGTAACATTCTAAATTTTCATTCATAAGACTTAGATAATCTTATGAAGAAAATATTTAGTAGTAAATATAATTTAATAAATAATTTCTTAAATAAAGAAGATAGATGTAAAATAATTTAAAATATTAAATTTTAATGACACTTAATACAAATATAATTGGGCAATTATTATTGAATTTTTTTAGGAGAAGATAAAATAATAAAGTTAGTGGAGGTTAAATAAGAGTATTTAAGATAATTCTAATTATATGTATGTATAAGTAAATAAATAATGAAATAAAAGAGAATAGAAAGTTCTACATTTACTAAATAAGGAGAAGAGGGAGTTCTTAGAACCTATATAAAGGAGTAGTGTGATAGATTCAACGTGCAACTTTTCTATTTTCGCATACAACCAAGGCAGCTTTGGTAAAATGTCATCTATGTTTTCGTTAACCATTGGATCGGGCTACAATTTGGCCAGCCTATCCAAGACATTCAATCCATCAATTTAAATAGTTCGATTAGAAGTTGATGTCGTGGGTTGTGAGTTACAAAGCTCGAAACAAGATCAAATTTTTGGAACATGGAGAACAAACCTCAGAAGAAAGAATCGACATTTCCAGCTATGCCCACAATTGGTTCGTAGCCAAATTTTGTGATCGTGTTCATGACATCCTGTTTGACAAACTCAATGGTGGGATTAACGATTGGATGCCTCTGGTAAGAGTAATTGATTACGTAATGAATTGGTTCTTTAAAAATAGGAATTAGGTCATAGAATTGAGAATTTCTCTAAAGTATTGAGTTCTAATTGTTAAAACCTTAAATTGGTGATACATAAGTGTTAGATTAGTTTAATCTAACACTCCATTGAGAAAAATTCTTTGTTATAGCCTGAATTCCTATTACCAGTGTTATGAGAATTTCTTAGTAACTTCTGAGTTAAAAATTATGTCTTTATTTACAATATGTTCTTATTACTTTGTAGTTTGAGTTTGAGTTTGAGCATGAAATAGAAAGGCTTTCAATAGTCACTATAAAAAAACAGCCCATTTCAGACGGAATTTGAGACGGAAAAAAAATTCCATTTCAAAAGTTGTTCAAATTCCGTCAGAAATTCCTTTGAAAATTTTCTGACGGAATTTCCCACGGAAAAGTCCGTCGCAAATTCAAATTTGCGATGTAATTTTTGATAGAATTTGCCACGGAACAAGTCCGTCAGAAATTCCGTCGCAAATTAGAATTTCAGATGGAAAAATTCCGTTGCAAATCGAAATTTTCGACGGAATTATTCCGTGGCAAATTCCATTGCAAATTCCGTCATAAATATTTATTTATTAATTTTAAAAAAAATTTGTTATGATTTATTTAATTAATGATTAATCTAATTATTATATATTAATTATATAATAATTTAAAATTTAAAATATTATTAAATTATAATATAAATAAAAACACTATTAATTAATATTTATTATTGAAATTAATACACACAAAAATACAAATACAAATTTTATAAATACAATAAAAATAAAATATAAATAAAATGAATAAAAAAGATATTAATAATAAAAATTTAGATATAATATTTACGTAAAAAATAAGGAAACTAAATTGTAATGTTTAATAATATATATATATATATATATATATATATATATATATATATATATATATATATATATATATATATATATGATTTTGCATTTAAATCACACAGGTTCTTCCTAGCTCAACTGGCAAAGGCACTGGCACACGCGTAAGAGGTCATGGCTTTGAATCCTACCTTGGCCACAAAATGCAACCAGTTTGTGCTATCGACACGTGGCGCACGATGGAGGATGACACGTGGCAGTTGATCGAGACACGGGGTGATTGACCGGGACAAGTGGTCGGAGGTGAGGTGGCGGTGGTCAGCGGTGGGTACACGTGGCGGCTTCCGGCCGGAGGTTTTTGTTGAAAAATGGCGTAAGCAAATTTGAGACAGAATTTTTTCCGTCGCAAATTCCCTCTCAAGTTGTGACGGAAAATTCTGTCGCAAATTCCGTCTCAATTTGAGACGGAAAACCATATTTCGTCGCAAATTAATTTGCGACGGCACTATTTCTAAGGGAATTTTTTCCGTCGGAAATTCCGTAGCAAAAAGCCTCCGTTCCATCAGAAAATCCGTCAGAAATTGCTTGTTTTTTTGTAGTGGGTGTAACTCAAAGAACTCCAAGTAATATGGTCCTATCTATCTTATCTAATAGTACTGCTCATGGGGTTTTTTTTATGAAAAACTCCACAAGCCTAGAATGATTAAAACTAGTATGAACCTTGCTATTTTATGACCAATAATGCATTGTGGAACCTTTGTATGAACCCTAGGACTGGATAGATTGATTTGTGGAATCATTAGAAAGAAGTATATGTTTGGATGTGTAAACTGATTTGCTATTTGGTATATTTGTGATTTATGCCTTGCTGATATTCCTTCACGTAGAGGTGAGTGGCCTTGTACGGGCAATAATTGAACTACAAGTGTAAGTTTCTGAGTATGGACTTGACGAATATATATATTATGTATATGATGCATTGAGATTCTGTATTGTTGATATATTATTGGTTGACTGGATAAAGAATGTATGTCTATGTTGGAACATGTTGATTCAATGTTATGAACTGTAATGTATGAGCATAAGGATATGAAAACCCCTTGAGAATAATGTGATACAAATGGTGGAGTTAGTGAATGGGTTGTGAATGATAAAAACTAAATACCACATGGTAGCTAGCTAGTTTGATTATTGTGTACCATTAGTTGGCATTTACTTATAGGGTAGTATTTTCTAATACAACACTTCAAGGGCTTTTGGGCAATATTCCTGAGGGCCAAGAAGTATTTTCGAGAGCAGTAACCTTGCTGGAGGAACCCATAGTCCCCAGTGTGCTCTGTAGTACTTGGCTGGTCTATATCATACTGGTAGAGAGCTTGTGAGAGTAATCTAGTAACATGGAATGTACTTAGCCCATATATTCAGTCAGAGAAAATAAGGAGGATATAAAGATGGTTAGGGGTAAATAAAAGATAAAAATTAATCATGGCATTATGACATTTTGTGATATAACATATTGTGTTATGAATAAATATCGTTTGAGAAATATTAGTCGACACTACTATGCTATTGCTTATTATATTGGCTTGCCCTCCTTATTATATCCGTGTGACATATTTGCATGTTAGTTCCATCTAGAACCCCATAGATGGTGCCGGTAGGTAAGATGGGTAGTGATTGCATTACTAAGACAATGGTCTCATCCCATTACTTCTCACATTTTTTAAGTGATCGAGAGGCATAACTTGGAAGGCACCTGAGACTTGAAGCTGTAGTTACAAGTAGCCTTTGGTTATTTGTTGTTTTCATTTTATTGCCACATTAGGAATTTTAATTTATTGTATCATGTTGCATCTGAACTAAATCAATTAATCTAAGTCTCATTATTTCCATAGTTAAAAGATTTGAGATTTCATTAACTGATGGTTGAAGGCCTCTATATGATGATTATTACTTAACAACTGTTGAACTTATACACTTTTAGTTGAGAATTTATGATATGAATTGCTTATTAGGATTCTTGAATACACCGTGGACTTGAGGCTGGAGCAAAGCTCCTCATGGATAATACTTGTTACAAGGGCATGAATTATGGTATTCAAGTAGTGTTTAAGAATTTAATATAGGATTATAATCTCGATAGACATGTATTTGAGTTTATTCTTTCCCATCGTGTTCATCTTTGAAGAAATTTTCCATAGTCACGTTAGGTTTAGGATTAATTAGAAATGATGTTACATACAACATTATATAATATCAAAAGTTTCCATATAGTTAGCAAGCTATACAAGTCCATTGCTAAGCCTTTCAAAATATCCACATGGTTAGTAAGTGATCATAAAAAATCATTGCCAAGTAGGCATGTTGCAACATCAAAAGTCTCCAAATGGTTAGCAAACTAAATTGCTAAGTCTTTTACCACATCCATAATTAAGTTCTTACGGACAAGGGACATTCAACAAATGTCCTTAGTAGGTCAATATCACCCATAAAAACTCTATAGGTCTTAGGAACATGTGTTATTGAAAAGCCACAATCTTTAATCATATTCCATATTTTTTCACCCGACAATTGAGGAAGCTTTCTAGATCTTTCTCTAGCTATTTGATTTCCTTTTCCAGCTATTTCATTTGCTTCTCTCATTGCTTGATTTCCAACACTAATTGTTTTTGCAACTTCATACATGACATCCTTAATCTCAGCCAAGTCAGAGTCTTTTTCTTTATTTGAATTTACCTTTTGCTTCTTTCTCCAGGAACCACTTGTAACTTCAGGCGAGTTCTCTTGATTGATACTATTTTCAAGAGCTTCAAAATGATCTATATTTATATCATCTTAGGAAGGAACATTATCAATGTTGTTGGTGTTGGCTGTATCAACTAAGTCCTCTTCATTGAGTACGTGACGTCTCTTTCGCATCTCACCAAGCTTATGAGTTTCCTCCCCTCATGCTCTATCAATTCTAGATTAAAGGGATATGAATATTTCTTCAGTTTGCAGCTTTAGGCTTGGACTACAAAAGGTAAATTTTAAATAATAGTCAATAGTATATTAATGAATAAATTGTATGTAAATAATTTTGAAAAATACTCCACAACAAATATCAAGATAAACTACCCTCAATAAGTTGCTCCCAAACCTGATCCTCTGCCTCCCACAATTGAGACATATCGAATAGATTATAAATAATAATATAGATATTAAATAATAATAATAGATTAAGGCGATCAATCAAGCACATCCAAGATGGTATATATAATCAAACTTTCAAGCAAGATTTTGACTAAAACAAACCATGCTTGTCCAGCAATCTTTTATTACAAACAAAAAATTCTAAGCCTAGTAACATCAAATACAAGAAACATGAATAAGAGCATGATAACTTGTGAACAAATATAGAATACCAACTTCAAGCAATTATTCACCGGTGTTGGTGGTTAGTGCAGGTCTCCATTCACTTGCAATAATGCACACATTACAAAATACTCTTCCACTCCTTAATGTAAGACATAATTGATTTTTTTTAAAAAGATTAAAAAAACTAAATAAATTACTTCAAAGTATTAATATTTATCTTTTTTTTATATCAAATTACTTTCTCTGACTTAAGACCTAATGTATAATCAAATGATAAATGACATGTATTATGATTAACTAACTTTTTTAGTTTCTTTAATCTCTAAAAAAATAACTATATTTTATATTAAAGACAAGAGGAGTATATAAGCAAACATGCATTATTTTCTCACTCTTGACGCAGTCTGCAAAGAAACTTGGGTAAAAATTAATAAAGCACAATTTTTTGACACAACTTGAGCATGCCTCCATTGACATTCTGTTTACCAGTTCATGAAGTACAATTTTCTGGTATGAAGCAAAAAATCAAACTGTCACCTGATTTTTTTATTAAAAATTGAAGAAAAAGAACCCTCAACAAGCATCAGTGTACATTTAGGGCTTGCTTGATTCTATTCTCTGTTTTTTGTTCTTAGAAATAGTTTTATAAAACAATTTTTGAAAACAAGTTTCAAAAATTAAAAAACAAAAAAATATGTTTGGATATATTGTTTTGAAAAATCTGTTTTTGAAGTGATGTGGTGATACGGTTGCCGGTGATGACGTAGCGGTGGTTATCACTAGTAGTGTAGTGTCGATAGTGGATAAGTAACAGCCTAAAAAAAATAATAATAAGAAAACAAAAACAAAAAAACAACTTAATTTTTTTTAAATTTTTTTAAAAACAACTTTTTATTTTTTTGTTTTTAAAAACAATTTTTTGAAAACAGTTTACCAAATATGTTTTATTGTTTTTAAAAACAAAAAAAAAAGATTTTTAAAAACAAAATCAAACAGCCCCTTAACTTCTGTAAAATTTCATTATTGGCATATGGGTATTTCAAAGCTCTTTTCTTTTTATAAAAAGCGTTGCACATTGAGCCCAAATAAATACTAAAAATAAAAGCAATAAACAAAACAGAGTTTTGTTGTGGCTTAGGGCCTAATAAAGTACCCGTTTGGTTTATGGAATTGGAAGTAATGTAATGAAATGTAATGGAACATAATGTAATGATAATTACATAATTTGCTTGGTTCGTTATTAGGGAAAGATGATGCATATACAACATAAAAATATTTAGTTGGATTACATCGAACAAAAGAAAATATGGGAATAATAATATAACAAGTGACAAAATTACCACTTTTTACACATATAATAATGCACACATTGGGTTTATAATAATTTTTTTCATCCCTTATAGTGTACATGCTGTGTTCATAGTAATTTTTTAATATTTAATGGTAGAAATATTATACAGGATTGGATTTATGTTAATTTTTTAATATTTAATAATGAGAATAATATTTAATGATATATTTTAATATTTTTAATGTGGAATATATTTTTTAGATTTTTGAATGGGGGAATATTTCTTAAATTTATATATTATTAATTATTTTTTTAATATTTAATGGTATTAATTAAAATTATTTAATATTTAACCGCATTTATAGGTAGGCACTTTAGTCAATTTAAAAAATTATAATGGTAATAGTGTCATTTTCACTAGATTATAGGATGTATGCATCCTCATTCATTAGTCCTAGCAGTATATTCCTGATTATATCAAATAATGTAATCAAGATTACAAAATGTAATCCTCTTTACATTACATAAGCCTAACCAAACGCTGTAATGGCGATATTACATCAGGATTATATGTAATTCTCTCTCATGTAATCGAACCAAACGGGCTAAAAGAGTATTGTGAGTGATCCAGAAGAAGATGGGTGACAGCCAGGTGTGATAATACAAACAGACTTTTTTTCATTCATTAATAGCGAATATTATGCAGCCATGAAGTTGCAGTTGAAACAAGGTAGAAGAAGAAAATAGCAACTTTGTGGAGTCACAACGTTCCTTTGACTGGTTAGTGAAATAAGGAGCACGAACTGGACCAATAAACGTTAATAGATCACAAAAAACGCCGAGATTCCCATTACGCACAAGAAGGATCAAATGATTGTTGGAATTTTGAACAATAATTCCATGGATTATGAATAAGAAATAGGTTGGAAGAGAAGAGGGAAAAGGAAGGAGAAAATAGTGTGTGGACAAAAGTCCCACATTGGACAAATCAAGAGAAATAAGAGTGTATATAAGGCTCAACTTCTCACCTCTAAAATGGGCCCTTGGGCCAATCCACTTTTGTGGAGGAGGGAGGACATACATGGGTCTTAGTCCACCACACGCGCGCGCCGCCGCCGGCTCGGTCGCGCATGTGTGAGATTTAAAAATAATTTTTATTAAATTATTTTTTAGTTTGTCTGAACAATCGCGTTTTATTTCTTTATAACCCTTCGTGATTTTCCAAACAGTGCGGATGTGTGTACATCAATTAGGATGTTAATCGCATTAGCAGTATCGAATGGGTTGGAAAATGGATGTAAAGACAGCCTTCTTGAATGGTGTTTTAAAAGAAGAAATCTATATAGAACAACCTGAGGGATTTGTTGTCTCAGGACAAGAACGGAAAGTATGTCGATTGATAAAGTCCCTTTATGGACTTAAGCAAGCCCCGAAACAATGGCATGCGAAATTCGATGAAGTTATGTTATCAAATGGCTTTAGCATTAATGAATGTGACAAATGTGTCTATATTCGAAATACTGCAAATGGGTTTGCAATAGTCTGTCTTTATGTAGATGACATGTTGATAATGGGTAGTAATAATCAAATGATTAAAGCTACTAAGCGATTACTTACAAGTAAGTTCGACATGAAAGATATGGGTCTAGCAGATGTTATTTTGGGAATTAAAATCCATAGAATATCTGAAGGGTTGGCTTTGTCACAAGCACATTATATTAATAAAATTCTAGAGAAATTCAAGAGTTTAAACATAGTTCCTGTGAAGAACCCTATAGACCCTAGTTTTCGTTTGTTGAGAAATACTGGCAAAGCTGTAAAACAAAAAGAATATGCTCAAGTGCTAGGTAGTCTTATGTATGTTATGAACTGCACTAGACCTGATATTGCCTACGCTGTAAGCATGTTGAGTCGCTTTACTAGTAATCCAAACGAGTATCATTGGAAAGCTATGGTAAGAGTTTTGGGTTACTTGAAGCACACTCAAAACTTTGCTTTGCATTACGAGAAGTATCCTGCAGTGCTAGAAGGGTATTGTGATGCAAATTGGATCACCAGCTCTAATGACACAAGATCCACAAGTGGATATGTTTTCACCCTTGGTGGGGGTGCTGTGTCTTGGAAGTCATCCAAACAGACTTGCATTGCAAGATCAACTATGGAAGCATAATTTATTGCTTTAGATAAAGCTGGTGAGGAAGCTGAGTGGATTCGTAATTTTCTTGAAGACACTCCTAGTTGGCCAAAGCCGGTACCGGCAGTGTGTATACACAGTGATAGTCAAGCAGCTATTGGTAGGGCCAATAATGTCATGTATAATGGTAAGTCTAGACATATACGTCGAAGACATGATACCGTTAGACAATTACTCTCTAATGGAATCATCTCGAAGAACCAGGCAGGTGTCCAGGGCCAAAATGGGCACAACATGAGAACCAATGATGCTAGAGGAGCAATTGTGTGACTCCTATTGTCTTGGTATACATTAAAGGTTGACGGTTCAAGACAACACGTCCACCGATTGACCGAGTATACCCGATAGGTTTTTACTAGAGAAGGTTCAAAGGTGACCCCTACCTATCTCGATGCAGATGCTTCTCGTAGAGGAATCGTACTTTGCATACATGTTCATTTGCATTTGATCATTATGGACTAACTTCTTATCCATGTGGGGGATTGTTGGAATTTTGAACAATAATTCCATGGGTTATGAATAAGAAGTAGGTTGGAAGAGAAGAGGGAAAAGGAAGGAGAAAATAGTGTATGGAAAAAAGTCTCACATTGGACAAATCAAGAGAAATAAGAGTGTATATAAGGCTCAACTTCTCACCTCTAAAATGGGCCCTTGGGCCAATCCACTTTTGTGGAGGAGGGAGGACATACATGGGCCTTGGTCCACCACACACGCGCGAGCCGCCGCCGCTCGTCCGGCCGGCTCGGCTCGGTTCGGTCGCTCGTGTGTGAGATTTAAAAATAATTTTTATTAAATTATTTTTTAGTTTGTCCGAACAATCGCGTTTTATTTCTTTATAACCCTTCGTGATTTTCCAAACAGTGCGGATGTGTGACCGAATGACCGAACCAGTACATCTTTTTGTTCTGGTGCGTCTTCTGGTGTGTCCGGTTGCTCTGTTCTGATGTGTCTGTTCGCACGACGCACTAGTTCGCAGCAAAGAGTCACCATTCGCTTCTGTTCGCTCCGTTCTGGTATGTCTGTTCGCATGACACACCAGTTCACCAACAAAGAGGCACCATTCGCTTCTGTTCACTCCGTTTCGGTATGTCTGTTCGCACGACGCACCGGTTCGCCTCAAGAGTCGAGTCCATCTGATCAATTTCCGTCAACTATAAATAGGACGTGCTAGTGACAGGAAAAAATACTCCAAAACTCGAAACACTCCTCTCTTCTCATATACTGCATAGTGCATTCTGTAATCATCTCTACCTGTGCGGTTCTTAAAGCAATATCATTGTGTTCGTCCGGGCTTCAGACTGATAGTGCCATCATCCTGAAGACGCAATCCGTTCTATCCTGGGAGACAATTGTTCGAGAACCTTGGGCATCCGTATAGAGGGAACAAATTGTCTTAAGGAGACAACGTACGTTGGGCTCGGATTTTTCCAAAGTTCATTATTATTATTATTTTCGGCAGTCTTGTAAGTTCTTATACAGTATACATAATTGTTCTGTTTTTACAAATTACGCCATCTTAGTTATATAGATTCTTATTGAATTTTCTACTTTATAAGTACTCGGTAACAACAATGAAGGCATAAGTGGAAGAACAAGAATGAAGGGCTTTTAGTTACCTGAATGAAGGTGGCAATAGGCTGGAGGAGTAGGCGGCGGTGGCCGTGGCTGGAGGATCAGGCAACGGCAACGCTGGAGGAGAAGAGGAGCAAAACAGAGAAGTCGAGTGGAGAGGCGGCATACGATGAGCAAAAAGGGTTTTTAGTCTTGTGGGGTAACTACGAAATATCAAAAAAAATTGATATGAGAAATTTGATCCAGATGAGACAAAAAAAATTAGAACTTCACAAAGTGTCAAGTGCCCACTTTCACAGTTTCACCTTTAATTTTGATTATTTGAAATTGGATCTAATTAAAACACATATAGATGAGATTTCTTCTCTTTTCTTTTCTTCTTCAAGATGAGATTTCGACTGATAGATCTTTTGCTGGTAAAAAAAAAAAAAAGACGGATTATTTATTTTATCATCATCTAATTTTTTATTTAATCATTATCCAATTATATATATATATATATATATATATATATATATATATAACAAAGTTAGACAATGATGCTGATAAGAGAATAATCCTGAAATATCTTCTTAACTTAATTTGCTTTAATTATATGTAGAAGCATTTTTTATTTTTAAAACACATGTACGTACATCTATTGAAATAAAAGCAAACTTTCGGTAGAAAACGGGAACCTGAAAAATGTTAAATGGTCTTTTGAACCAACATATTAAACAAAATCACATGTGGAAAATTTTATAAATATCTTGAATTTTATAATTTAAAAATTCTCAAAAATTTTGTGAAAATAATTTATTTAGAAATCTGTTTTTAATATGTATTTGGAAATCTTCTAAGAATTCTTCATCAAAAAAAAAAAGAAAAGAAAAGAAAAGAAAAAGAAATCTTCTAAGAACAAAAATTGTGTAAAAAAAAATCTTTTCAACACGTTTTTTTAATAATTTTATATACATCTATAAAATAGATATAATTTATATATCAATTATCTGCCAATTAAAAATTATAAATAAACATAAAAGTATACTTTTAAATACAGATAATTCTATTTCAAAATATTTTATTTTAATACTTTGACAGAATTTTATTTTCTTTGATTAGTTGCTAATCAAGATTTTTCTTATCATCTTATCATTTTCAATTTCAAACTCAATTCGAACCTGTTATCATTATGTAGTTATCTAGATATCCCATGCTATTCAAGATTTTCCTTCTTCACTCCCAACTCTTCAAGTTTATATATATATATAGACACACTCATCCCCCCTTAGTTGCTTTGTATCTCTTCCTCTCAGTTTGTCAGTAAATATACAAATAGCTAATAAGATCCGAAATGACCACGTCTTTCAGTTACCTCTTCAAAACCATTATCGTTGGCGACACCACAGTTGGCAAGTCATGTCTTCTGTATCAATACAACGACAATCGCTTTCAACACACCCACGACGTAACGGTCGGCGGCGTATTCGGAGCTAAGACGATTCCCATCGATAATAAACTGATCAAGTTGTGCATATGGGACACGGCTGGTGAAGAAAAATTCAGGAGCATCACTAGGTCTTTCTACAGAGAAGCCGTAGCTGCATTGCTTGTGTATGATGTAACTAGGAAGGAGACTTTTAACCACTTGGATTCATGGTTGAAAGATATAAGGGAACATGCTGATACAAATGTGACAATTGTTTTGGTTGGGAATAAGTGTGATCTTTACCTGGAAAGACAAGTGAGTACTGAAGAGGGTGAAGAGTTTGCTAAGGAGAATGGGTTGATCTTTTTGGAGGCTTCGGCAAAAATGTTTCAGAATGTTAACGAGGCATTTGAAGAAGCAGCTAAGAGTGTTTGCAAGAAGGTTGAGGATGGAGTTTTTGATTTGTCGAATGAACGTTGTGGAATACGAAAAGGTAAGGTTGGGAATATTAATTTACAATTTGGAGGAGGTAGGCGTGGTTGCTATAGGAATGGATGCTGCCGCACGTGATATATTATATATAATCTATTTGCTTTATTTCTTTCTTTTATTTTTTTTTTAAAATTTGACATTAGAAAAATTGATCTTCAAGTCTTATAGTTTTACTTATTTTTTTAACTATTTAATTCTTGTAAAGACTACCTATATTTATTAGTAGGAGGGAATGACGTCTCTTATTTAAAATATGCCTATATTAACTTTATTAATTGAATCTAAATAAAACCAAAATCAACCAAATTATATATTTTGTATGTGAGGAAATATTTATAAGTATGATAATTTATTATTTTTATTTTGATGATAAATAAATTGTATTCTATCTTTTATTTTTTTTATTTTGTGGAAACTTATATGTCAATTAGTCCGCATACAACTTATTTCTAATTAACAAATTATAAGTTGAAGGATTAATGGCTATAAGCTAACGATGACGACCGAGAAATTAATTTTCCTTTCTTTATACAATTTGATATGAATATTAACATATCTTTTACCTTACTCAGTATTTATCTATAATTGTATTGAATTTTTCTAGACATATAATTTTTAATACTATAAATATACTATTTATTTAATATTATTATCTTATTATTATCCATGATTACATTGTATCTTATATAATAAATATTAATAATAAAATTAAATAAATAATAACGATATATAATAAAAAATAAAGCCACTTTATTGATCGTTATTAATAAAGAATCACTTCATATACCCTCAATACATTACTGTTGTTAGCAAAGAACCATTAAATATGCCCTTAATACATTATTGTTATTAGCAAAGAACTATTAATACATTACAATTCATGAATGTCAAATATTTATGCGAAGAATATATTTTTTCTGTAGTAGTGAATTTCATTAATATCTTTTGACTTTGATTTCAAAAGGAAATTAAAATCACAAAGAGGAAGATTGAACTTGACCTCAAGCTTCTTGTGATTGCCACAACTGAGTCTAGGAGAATACTTAGATGAACAAACATGATTACAATCACTATCACCTAGCAAATTCTGACCTTCATTACTCTTAAACTCATCAAAGTAACTTGAATTACTAGTAAGCACTAAAGGACTGACAGGTGCACTCTCACAAAAATCCATGGTCCAGTCTTAAAGTTTCAATTCAAAGTTTATTTATGTTTTGCCAAATCATCTCATGGTTTACACATACTCAAAAGCAAAAGAACAAGGATTAAGTCAACAAATCATACCATAAACTGCAGGTTAAGAGGAGTGAGACCAATAACAATATCTATCATACATCAAGGAAGAGGATTTGAGAGATAGTCAAAGGAATATGGCACTTTATACCAGGCTTAAAAGATGATGTACAAGTCTAGATTACAAGTTCAAAGTTATCAATACCGGAAAACAAATAGCTGCCCAAAATGGCCATTCAAAAAGGCATGAGATGAACAATTACTATAATCAAGAAAAAAAATATATTTCATAAAAAATCTGGAGTAACCTTTAAAGCAATAATTGCCAACAATTATCCACATACAATTGATATAAAGAAGTAATAGCAGGCTAAAAAAGTGGCTATAATAAAGAGAAACAGTATGTAACTATATATTACCTCGTCTTTCACTTTTAGGCGCAGTTCACATTCAACAATAGCTTGCTTTTGTGGAGTTTTATGCGTGTTGTCTCTGATGCAGTCCCAACACTTGCTTTCAATGGATTACTATACACACACACAGTGTCTTGGTATACAAAAAAGAAATCCAAGCCTACTGTTTTAAGTAATGCTAATCAAAATTCACTATTTACCAGTCAAAACAAGGATGATTAAACCTGTAATTAAATTAATATATTTTTTAATAATATACATAATAATATATTATACAAGAAAAGCATTCAATCATAATTAATAAATTGCATAATTTAACATTCAAGTCCAAATAGTTCCATAAACGTAAAAGTAACTTATAATACACAAAATTCAATCACCATATTATTTTGTCCAAATCAAATCAACAATAGTTCCGGAGAACCATCAGCACCATCATCATCATGTTTAGCCTCTCGACTATTCACCTCTTTAACTAATTATATAGTTGGATAAAAGAATCAATAATTATGTATAAGAAAAAATAATTATATAACATTTGAATCAAGAAGGAAAACATGAACCTTGGCTTTGTCTTCATTCTGGAGTTGCTGGAGTTGCATTATCTTCATAAATAGAATTCTCATTCTCAACATCTTTTGCATCAAACTCAAGACTTGTATCCTTGTCTGCAATCCAAAACTCTACTTTGTCAAAAGAAACTCATCATCAAGAGGTTCATAACTTCTCTTCCTCAATTTTGACCTTACAAATAGAATAAAAATAGAGGTTATCAAATAGAGGTTCAATAAGGCTTAAAAGAGTAAGTGGCAATTTCGTACAATTAACGAAAGCAAGATCATTTAAGCATTGATGTTCAAGTCTATTTCTTTTGCTGATATGGATGCATTTAAACAAACCCCAAATTTACAATGTTGAAGCACCATGTGTAGTATCCCGAATTTTGGACCTAGAGATTTGAGGAAACGCCTGTATCAGGAAAACGACAAAGCCCAGTTTTGGAAGAGTCCCAAGAATGATGAGATATAAAAAGATTCTCAGGGACTATGCGATTTAGCCCTACTGAGTAGAGGGCTCGGTATTTGCAGGCAGTGCGATTAAAGTGTCAGTGAAGATAAGCACATGACACATATACGGTGTCATTGGGTGGTAGAAAGACGCCACCCAGCTATACCATGAGGTAAATGACTGATTAGTTGGGCGATATAGGCCAATGTAGGTGTGCACATGCCATTTTCAGGGTAGACATGTGTACCCTATGTTTTTAGAGTGGACACTAGTATGTGGCGCCAAGCAGGACCCACACACACACTCCGACTTGGTGTCATTTGATAGGCTTCGATATGGGTGTCGCAATCCTGAGCAAAACCTAAGTAAAATCCCAAGTAGACGTTGATAAAATAATTTTATTAAAATAACTTTAATAAAGTAAGTAATTATGACTAGCTTTTGTGTTGGCTATGCAAGAGGATGACAAGTGTCTCTAAATCATTATATACGACAAATGCCACTTTTGTGTTAGAAGAGTGAGGATGTAACACCTTAATTTAAATATATAATAGTTTCAAACCTGAGAAAAAAACAATTTAAATTCCCAATTTAAGACAGAGTTTAATCTTATATTTGTATAGGATTTTCAAAAACTTTTTAAAATAAATATGTATAGTCTAAATTTTAGTTTGTAAATTCATTATCTTTATCAGTTTAAAAATATTTTATTTCAAATTACAGGGCATTTTCTATCTATAGTTCGCGTCGTGATGGTTAACTTATGGGTTTCTGGATACCAGTACGTTATCGAAAGTCTAGCGTACGGATTACAACTTATACAGTCTGCGTTGCAAGTACTAGTACTACTATCGCTACTACTACTACTACTACTTATAAATATTTTACAGTCATCCAAAATAAAATGATAACCAAACAATCCATAATTTATTTGTCTCTTCTTCGTCCGTCTATATTACCTTCTTGCCCTTAGAGCTGGACGCCTTTGTTGTATATCATTTGTTGAAAAATGGGTGAGATTCAAAAGAATCTCAGTAGTACACAAATCACTCATATAATATGCAAATACTAAGCATGTAATTTATTGTGTGTGCTTCCGTTTGATTAAGAGAGTGAGAGAGAGGGTGTTTTTTTTTAGTAATTAAAAATGTGTATGTGTGTGCCATGTGGGTAGTGTGTGTGTGTTATTTAATTAAATAATTGTGTGTGTGTGCATGGCGTGTGATGTGTGGGAAGAGGGTGTGTGTGTTTTGTTTTAATATAATATATAGGTATATTTTTATCCTATTAATTACACACACTATGTATTAATTTTTCTTTGTCTAATTTAAGATTCCTCATATTTCATAGGTTTCATAATTTGGCTTATTATCTAACTCCCATAAATTAATCCTTAGCCTTTGAATAAATTTTGATATGTTACAGAGGAGGTGACAAGTGTCCCTCATCATTACACTCACCTTTATGCCTTTTGTGTTGGAATCTCAAGAGCGCTCTATCTAGCACTTGAGTCCGGGGAATCCACCGGTCTCTGGCATAGTCACATACTTAACTTCTTGAACATCAAACCTGGGAGTCTAGGAAAATTGCCAAGCCTCTCCCTTTCCCTGAGAATTATGGCACCACCTAAGAGAGAAAAAAAGGGAAAACCAAAAAGCAAGTGACACGTGTCACCGAATCATTGGTTCACTGGAAAAATGGCACTACAACATTTTGACATGTGGCATACATTTTTCAAGACCCTTCTTGGCCATATAATTTTCATCAACAAGCCCTAAATAATTCAAAAAACAAATGCTAAAATATCATAAAAAAATGGTTAGAGGAGAGATGAAGATGAATAGTGATTTTTCAAGACTTTAATCCACCGAAACACTACTGAATCGGCGTTTTCTCTTAAAATACCCTTCATAAACCTTCTTCTACTCATCTCAAGCTTCATTTCTATGATTTTAGATTTTCATTTAGAGGTGTTTTGTAATGGTCAGAGTACGCAGCGGAACTACTGAGCCGGCCACCGGCGCGAGGCTCACGGTGGCTCACGGTTGCAGGAATTGTCCCGTCCCCCTCGGGATTTAATACGCCTCCCCAGATGCTCGAACACTCAACCTCTTTAGGGATATGTCAAGTCCCGAACGCCACCTAGTAGCCACTTGCACCGCGGTGTGAAATGTAAGGATTTTCAGACTGATTTGTAAGTTTAATTTGGGAAAATTAAACTTCAAAATTTGGGAATATCTAGTATTCTTTTCTACCCTTTTGAGTGTTTGATCTCAAGGTTGTGGGAACCATTAGAGGGATTCTAAAATCACATTTTGTGGTGTGAAATGTAAGGATTTTCAGACTGATTTGTAAGTTTAATTTGGGAATATCATGAAGAATCTTGGATATTATAATGAAAATTTTAAGTGAATTTGAAGTATTAAGCATAGATTAAATAGTTTAAAACAAACCAATACATAAATCTCTGTGTATTCATTCCTTATTCATTATCCATCATCCATCTCATATATATATATATATATATATATATATTATACAAGGCAAACCCCATAGATCAACTAGTAGCCTAGTCCAGACCCAACCTCAGTAAAAGCAGCACAACGTTCCTCATCACTCTCATATCTATTTGATCTATTTTGTTCACCTCTAGTTTTACCCATGATAAAAAAATTCAAATAAAACAATCATTAAGATATTAGACTGATAAGAACAGATACTATGCTTGACCTTAGCCAAAAGGCCGAGAAAGGGTATCAAATAAAACAATCATTACTATATCATTGGTGATAAAAGGGACATGGGAGCTTTATTTTTAACTATTACATGCAACAATAAAGTACATGATATACATTTCTTTTATCCACTTATACAATAAGGATGAAATAACTGTGCCACAAATAAACCTACAAGTAGGACACACTTCTGTGGGACACCATTGTAAAATATAGTTATAGATTCCTCCGACACGAGTCTGTGACTGCACAATCCTAAAATAGTTTCTATAATCCGCAAAACCAAACGTACTTCCAGTCTCTATAAGCCTTCTTTCACTCCTCGTGTCCCTGTCACCCACCTTCCACTCTGGTGGTTGAAAGCATAATGAGGTGGCGGCGGAGAATGCCACCCTCATGTCCCTGTTCACGTCCACGGTGGTGCCTCCGGCATATGGTGTGAGGGTCACCGGCGTGCCTTGCCTTAAGGTAAAGCTTGACTGGCCGACGTAGAGAGGGCAGGTGGTGAGGTTGCGGCTGATGAGGGTGAGACGACTGCTGGAGTTGGTTCTGACGAGCTAGATGTAGCACTGTACTCCTCTTTGAAGAGGACGGCCGTTGGTGTCGAAGACGTAGGCGATCGGAAATTGGGAGAGGGCTGGTGTGGTGCCCATCATGATGAGAAGCCACAAATACTACAAAAAAAATGACTTTCAGCGGCGATAAAAGTCGCCACTGAAAGTCTAAAAGTCGCCACCAAAAGTTTTCAGTGGCGACAAAAAGTCGTCGCCAAGTCGTTGCTGATGCGACTGTGGCTAAAAGTTTTGGCAGCGACAAATGTCGCTGCCAAAGAGGTACTTTCAGCGGCGACTTTAAATGTCGCCGCTGAAAGTCAATATTTAGAAAATAAGGGAAAAAAATAATAAATAAAGCCACGTCAACATATATGCCACCTATCACCTGTCATATCAGCCCATATCACCACCCACCTGTCATATCATATGCCACATCATCGCCACATGTCACATCGTGCCACATCATCACTCCATATTTTCACCTCCCAAATGTGCCTCCACAAAGTTCGAACCCCCACTTTTTGGATGTTGTCTTGAGCCTCTACCATGTGAGCTAGGATGAAATCCCATCAAGTAAATGCATAATTAAATATATACACACACATAACTGAATATTACACACACACACATACAAATATATATATATATATATATATATATATATATATATATATATATATATATATATATATATATATATATTCATATAAACATATATATATATATAATATAATATAATATAAATATCTATTTATTAATATAATATTTATAATATTTCCATATAGATAAAAATATTGATTAATTAATATAATATTATTAATTTGATAAATTTTATTTTTTATATTGAGTGTATAATATTATATAATAAATCAATAAATGAGTTTGCATTTAATTTATATCTAAAAAATAAAAAATTATTATATAAAAATAAATAAAATAAAGCATTAAATAATACTAATCAAAATATTTTTTTAAAAAAATATTCTAAGATATTCAAAGTTATTAAGGATAAGATGTCATCTATCAAATCATTGATATAATAATAAGATATTAAATAATATCCTTGAGATCCTATTTGACAACTCATATGTAGAATAATATCCTAAGAGGGAAACTACTAATAAATCTAAAATATACTTTGGATTATTCAAATTATATAAAAGATTAAAGTTATAGTTGGAAGTCCTCTTAAATAATATCTTTTATTTGTCTTCTTCCATGACCTAAAATCATTGACAAAATTGTCCTCCAGAGTCCTATGATTTTTTTTTAGATAAAAAGTGTCATTACATAAAATCTATCTATAAGGATATCTTAAGAAAGGTATGAAAGAACAAAAAATATCATATAACCTAATATATGAACCATTCACATTCTTTTTAACCAACATTCGTTAAATTGTGTTTTTATTAGAGTGTGTGATTTAGAAAGTTATTTTGTCAAACTATAATAGCATATGAGAAGCACATATTCTTTGACTTATTTTATTCTTTTTTTAAGCATAGCATTTTTCTTTCATTCTTGTTTTGCAACTATGAGGTAGAAAGAAATTGGGTTGAATCATATACATATTTTATAATTAAATAAGTGTAGATTCTAAGCTATATTTAATTAAATTTATCAATATTTTATAACTAATTAATTAACTTTCATATATTTTATTCTCTTCAATTAATTATAATCATACAATAAAAACTACTAATATATTTTTTATATTAATTAAATTAGTTAGAATGATTGTTTTTAAGTACACACAACAATGATAAAGAAATCAAAATTGAAATATTTAATACTCCTTCACTTTGCATGTTTGTGTACAATAAAATGGTGGATGCATCATTCATTTTAAATCAAAATACCAATTTAAACATAACCCCTGTGAAAATGAAAACTTATGACCTTATTTTATTTCTTCATGATAAGTATCATATTTAATATTTTGAGAGATTAAATATTATATTTTAAAAAATATATTTTTTATGAGAAAAAAATTAATTGAAAAAACTGATACTTTTGACAGCGACAGTAAAAATTGCCACTGAAAGTCACACTTTTAGCGGTGACAAAGAAAAGTCGCCACTAAAAGTGTGACTTTCAGCAGCGACAATAAATGTCGCGGCTAAAAGTGTCACTTTCAGTGGCGAACATAAGAGTCGCCACTGAAAGAATCTCTTTCAATGGTGACAATAAAAAGTTGCCACTGAAAGTCACACTTTCAGCGGCGACAATAAATGTCGCCGCTGAAAGTGTGACTTTTAGCCGCGACTCTTCTTGTCGCCACTCAAAGTCAAGTTTTGGTGGTGACTTTTTAGAGTCGCCGCTGAAAGTGGTCGCCAAAATCCACTTTTTTTGTAGTATGCAAGGCAAAGGACTGAACTTGATGAAGCCAACTTCTTCATATTGATGACTCCTAAACGAAGGGCTTGATTATGGATATGTCGGTGTGATTGTGCTTTATGGAAGAAGGGATAAGGTATTTATAGGGTTAAAGATATATATATAACGAGACGTTGATGAGTTGAAGGTCCAAATACGTGCCTTTTTTTCAATACACTACGTACCTCAATTAGGTGTACATTAATAATAATTAGGATCATATATATGTACTCCCTCCTCCGTTTCTAAAGATAAGACCTATTTAATATTTTTTGAAAAGATTAAGGAAGCTAAATAAATTACTTAATTATAGTATATATTATGTATCGTTAGATTATATATCAGTTTATAAGTAAGACAAATTGGTTTGGAGAAAAAATAATAAAATTAAGTACTTTAAATTAATTTATTTAACTTCTTTAATCATTCTAAAAAAATTCAACTAGGTCAATATTTAAGACCAGAGATAATATAAAAAAAGTAGAAGGGACGTACATTTAATTAGAGCTGAGAATGTGGGTTGCGGCAAGGGTGCCAAGTAGGGTGAGTTGGAAAAGCTCACCTCAAAATGGGCTGGTATTTTGTCGTTGGCCTTGTGACCTAAATAACATGAAAGTTTCTTTATAAGTAAGACGTTACGGGTTTGGTCTCGCTTGTAAGTTATAACCTCAAGCCATTAGTGATAATCTCTTTAATTTGAATGGTCTTTTGGCTAAGAAAACTCCCTTATAAATAGGAGGTCTTTGGTTTAATCCCATTTGCAACTTCAAACCCTTAGACTTTTAATTCAAAGGAAAAAGGGGCTAGCATTTTGCCAACTTGAGCTTGCGGGCATGCTAGCGCATCTCTTTTTTTTTTAAAAAAAATTATTTTAAAATATTTTTTTGAATTTTTAAATTTAATTATCAAGTTTAATAGGATAAATTCAAGTTACTTCAATATTTTCATAAAATTGTATAATTAAATTAACTCCAAAATTTGTAAATATACACATATTAGAAATTTTACATAATTATTCTATCAATATAAAAATGATAAATCAAACATGAAGTCAAATTCCTTAATTACAAAATATGAGGCTATATATTTAAATTAAGTGCAAAACTTGACTTCTTTTTTATTAACACACACACATATAGTTAAAAATAAAAAAAAAATAAAAAAAGCAGGCCAACCAGCCACATGGCGAAGAACCCCTGCCCTAAAAAACAGACTCCAATTTTGCAAACCCAACCGACCTTTTAACTCAACCCATATTACCAGCTCTATATTTAGCAATCGCAACTTTTAATTTAAGCGGCAGTTTGATTGACTCACAGAGGCTTGTGAAAATAAACACATTAACTTGTCATTTTATAACTTATCGAAGTGGAAAATGAACTTGTCAGAGTAGGCACATGCACTTGTTAAAATAGGAAGATGAAATTATCAAAATTGGCATAGAGATTTGTGAAAATTGGCATATTAACTTGCCATTTTATAACTTGGCGAAATGGAAAATGAACTTGTCAAAGTAGGCATATGCACTTGTTAAAATAGGCAGATGAAATTGTCAAAATTGGCACAGAGGCTAGTGAAAATAGGTACATTAACTTGTCATTTTATAATTTGTCAAAGTGAGAAAATGAAATTGTCAAAGTAGGCATATGCACTTATTAAAATAGGCAGACAAAATTGACAAAATTGGCACAAAGGCTTGTGAAAATAGGCATAATAACTTGTCATTTTATAACTTGTCAAAGGGAGAAAATGAACTTGTCAAAATAGGCAAATGCACTTGTCAAAAAAGGAAGATGAATTTATCAAAATTGGCACAGAGGCTTGTGAAAATAAATATATTAACTTGCCATTTTATAACTTATCGAAGTATAAAATGAAGTTGTCAAAGTAGGCACATGTACTTGTTAACATAGGCAGATGAAGTTATCAAAATTAGCATAGAGGCTTATGAAAATTGGCACATTAACTTGCCATTTTATAACTTGTCAAAGTGGAAAATGAACTTGTCAAAGTAGGCACATGCACTTGTTAAAATAGGCAGGCAAAGTTGTCAAAATTGGCACAGAGGTTTGTGAAAATAGGCACATTAACTTGCTATTTTATAATTTATCAAAGTGGGAAAATGAACTTGTCAAAGTAGGTAGATACACTTATCAAAATAGGCAGACGAAGTTGTCAAAATTGGCAAAAAAAGCTTGTGAAAATAGGCATATTAACTTGTCATTTTCTAATTTATCGAAGGGAGAAAATGAATTTTTCAAAATCGGCAGATGAAGTTGTCAAAATTGGCAAAAAAAAGCTTGTGAAAATAGGCATATTAACTTGTCATTTTCTAATTTATCGAAGGGAGAAAATGAATTTGTCAAAATGGGCAGATGAAGTTGTCAAAGTTGGCACAGAAGATTATGAAAATAGGTTCATTATTCAATGGGGGTAACAAAGTAATTTCACATTCAAAATTAATTATAATGTAGTCCTTAAAAACCATTTTGTTCAGGAACTTGCTATGGGACTATTTTGTAATTGTTTTATGGTTCTTGGGACCTCACTGTGATTTTCCCTAGTTTTACTTTGTGAAAAAATTAGTTGTGGAAAGTTTAAGCGTAGACCAGCCTTTTTTGGCCACAAGTGTGTAGACTAGCCATAATTGGGATGAGTATTGTTTTGAGCTCGTGAATTACTATAATATCAACGTTACCATTTTTTGTTGTGAATAAAGCAATTTTCGGTAATATTAACACTTTAATGAAAAATAATATTATAATATTAGATTATACTTACCGGATATTTATATTATAAGCACATCTCTTTATAATTAGTATTAACTCATAGGACACCTATTAAATTTCCCTTTGATGATGATGCATTCATTTGAATTTTGTTATTAGTTTTGGCATGTCATTAATTAATGCCCAAATCGTATTCGCACGCCAAATATATATGCATCTTTACTAAGGCAATACGTTATTAAGAAAATTCAATTATTTAATTTCAACATCCTTCCTATAAATTTAAAATCATGGTGGTATTTCATCAATCCACTAATTACATTCACTTAATTTTGCTAGTTATATCAGCACAGAGTTAGTCGAGTAGGGTAAGACTTCATTAGATTCTTTTAGGTCTCGAGTTCTAGTCCTAAAGGAGAATAGCCGGTTGTTCGGATGCCTGATAATAGGATAAAAAAAGTGTTAAATACTGATTGGTAGTAAAAAAAAATTACTGGCTATTCCTGAAATACTTTTTTTAACTTTTGATTATCTATTACTAATAGCGTAAAAATCATGCTTCTGTTATATATTGCTATATATAGCTCACTAAATAGTGAAGTTTACATGAGAATCCTTAAAGGATTCAAAATGTCTGAAGCATGTCCAAAGATGATTTTGCTTGCAAAATATATATATATTTCATTTTATATTCTAGAAGTACCTTATATTTATGAGAATATTTAGATATCATGTTAATATTGTATTCATTATGATTTTATTGGTAAAATTTAGTTCTTGAAGGACGCACTGGATAATGAAAGTAATATTTGTTAATTTTCAGAATAATTTTCTTTTATTATTTTCACAGTGAATAAGATAAATATCAAATATATTGATATTGTAACTTATCTAAAAGATATTTTAGAGGAATACATTTCATTAGAACATTTGGTGACAGTGCATTTATTCATAGTTTGGCGGTTAAAGAAAGATATGCTCGAAAAGATATTGGAAGTGATGTTGTCATTAAGGGGAGTAAAACTGATATTTTCAAGAGAGGGAGTCGATACACGTTGTACTCTTTTTCTCTTATCTAGGTTTTGTTCCACTAGGTTCTCCTAAAAAGGTTATTACTGAGACAACAGTGAACAATGTATCAATAAATGATGTACTCATTTTCTTTGACTAGGTTTTGGTCCTAATGGGTTTTTCCTAGTTAAAGTTTTTAATGAGGCACATTCATCATAGACCTCTAAGGGGAAGTGTTATGAATATTAATTATGTGGATGTCCATTAACTCATACCCTAATCAATATTCATAATTAAATACATTGTTGAGAAACTAAAAGGCTATTTATTAATACAAAGGGTCATATAGTATTAATTGTTTCATTTACTATATATTAATTGTGACATTTGGTAGTGACTCTTTAAAGCCTATAAATAGAGGTATTGTACAAAATATTCTAATCACAAGAAACATAAGTGAATTAGAATTACTTCCCCTCCTTTCTCTCTCCCCATTTTCTCTCTATCCTCTCTCTCTTCTCTATTATCTCATATCTCTTTTATGTTCATAACATTTTTAAACTTTTGATTATCTATTTCTATTAGTGTAAGAAAACTGATAATTCTTAGGGAGAATTCCAAAAAAATATCATTTAAACTTCAAAATCCTAAATAGGTGATTTAACAATAAAATGATTTGTTAATTGCATTATCATTCTTGTTAATCTCATTATCGAACTTGTTAACGGGATTTTAAAGTTTAAATGATATTTTTTTGACATTCTCCCTAATTCTTATCACATTGCTACACAAACGCGCAAACGTATATTTCCTCCTCCATTTTACCCACCGACTCCACCATTTAAATTAATGTTATTAGTTATTGATTTGAATTTGAATTCTTTCTGCCATGTGTTACTATTGCTCAACCATTTTTATAATCATTAAAACATGACATTTTGGTAAAAAATAAAATAAAATTCAATCTGGAAGGCAAACAATTTCAAACGTTTGCCTACCAGATTTGATTTGCTTTGGCACCATTTATTGAGGTACATTAATGTGTTAACACATTTTTTGATTGCTCTCGATCAATTGGATGTTCAAATTTAATTTACATCTTATAGTTAATTGGATTGTCTGATTTATCATCAAGCATTAATTATCAGTTTATGCCCCTTCCATCATATTTAATGTAATTATTATCCAAAATTGGTTGATGTTTAAAATTACACATAAATAACGCAACTAAATAATTAATAAATGGGTTATTTTTCATATCAATCTTAACATTTAATCATTTCAAAGTTTTCCCTTTTCATAGCGCAACTTAACAATAAATGAACTGAAAAGTTTGTGGCAATAATTTATTTAATTTAGACTATGAGTTGTTCCTTTCTTACAATTAATATAGGGAGAATGTTAAAAAAATATCATTTAAACTTCAAAATCCCGTTAACAAGTTCGGTAATGGGATTAACAAGAATGGTAATGCAATTAACAAATCATTTTATTGTTAAATCACCTATTTGGGATTTTGAAGTTTAAATGGTATTTTTTTTAAAATTCTCCCATTAATATATGTAGTTTCCTCAGTTCTATCGTCGATGCAATATAAAACAAGGGAGATTTCAATAACATTATTAAAGACTCGTCATAACTATTTTTGTTCTCTATAGCTTCCTCTTACTAAAAGACATCATATCTATTCCCTCACTAGCTATCTTCATTGTCACTATTTTGTTGTTCTTTATATAATTTGGGCATTTCCACAAATGCAAGATAATCAATTTGGAAATACACTAGCTCATTAATCTTCAATCTCAAACGAATACAACGAATGACATTTCTTTGAGCTAATTTGGCTAAAAGTGACAACAATGTTTCAAAAGAAAGTCAACAAGCTAAGAATGGAACCTAAAACAGATAGATTGGATACTTGGTAACAAGGTTGTCAAACTGGTGACAAAAATATAAACTCAGATTATGAACTTGAATCATATACTTGTAAGAGTTTACTTTTATTATTAAATAGGTGTTAAAAGTATATGATAAAATAATAAAAATATAAAAATGGCAATAATTTAATTTAAATATATTATAAATATGAATAATTGAAATTAAATCCATAAATATTTATAATTTATTATATCCAAAAAAATAAATTTCTATATAAAGCTATTGAACATGAGTGGGCTGACACAACTTTATAAGTTAATACGAGTTTAATAGTGAGTTAACATAACTTTATAAGGTATAAACATAAAAATAGCAAACCCAATGTGTAAACTCGCGAGTTTAACTGAGTTTATAGCTAGCATGAGTTTAAATACAAACGAACACAATTTTGTAAATTAGAAACATAAAATCAGTAAACTCGAAAAGTCAACTCGTAAATTTGACAATAATAGTTAAGAATAATATTTAAAAAACATATCGATAATGTTGATAGGATAGAAAAAGAATAGAAGGTTAAATGCAGATTTTGGGTAAAAAGTCAACCAAAACTCACTATTTGCAAATAACATTAAATTAGTGAGTGACAAATCCCTCGCTAAATTACGATTTTTTTTTTTTTTTTTTTGCGTGCGCTATTACAGAATTAGACTTACTTGACGGTTCATGCACGTCAGGTATTTATCTGGAACGGGGGTGAAGCAATGACCTATTTGAGGGTTAATTATATATGTTAACCGTTAAATAAGTATGAGAACATATTTAACTGTTACTTGCAAACTAATTAAGCTCAAAGTTTGGGATTTTGTACTAAGGTATTTAGAGTTGATTTGAACTTTGGAGAATATAATAAAAATTATAAGAGTTGATCCTACAGGACTACTGGACTAGGTATAGGCGTATTCATGTTTTATTTCTTCTCTTTCTTATCTAGTTCATCCACCCTGTTTGATTATATTTGTTTTTCTTGTTCTTATTTTAATTCATTGAGTTCCTATGCTTGCAAAAATTTTGGATCACCGAATTCATTCTTTAGTAGATGATCACTCACTCTTTCACTTTTATTTAAGCATTAAAATATAGGGGAAATTAATTAGGAAAAAGTTTTCTATTGAAAATTTTATTGGCTGAAATATCATAATACTGGTACCATTCTTTGCGTACAAAATTACAAAATACCAACACTTTTCTGCATATTAAAATTTATCAAATCCTTCCCATTAATAAAATTTTCAATATAATTGGGGACACTTCCCCCAAAGTTCCCCAAAATTATAACCATGATAAAAAAAATTATCACTACTATATCATTGTTCATAAAAGAGACTTGCTTGCGGAAGCCTTTGTTGTTGTTGTTGTTGGTAACTTAGTCATTTTATTTGTAATTGAGAATTAGTGTTGGAAAAAGGGACAACAAAAACATAAAGCGAGGTTAGTCAAGATGAGAATGCTTGTATGAAATTTATGTATGGTCATATTATCAAACCCTTAACAATTTAATATTCACAGAGTATTAAACACATAGTTCATAGGCATACAGAAATTGTCAAACCCCTTAACACTTTGATATTTGCAGAGTCATGAATGCATAGTTCAGAGGGCATACAGAAGTAGTGAAAATATACTGATAATAAGTACTTGATTATATTACAGTAATTTCTCATAGGGTTTGAAAAATATAAACAGAGTCCAAAAGAAATAAATTTTTACAACTAAAGATAACCAACTGCACTCCATTAGAACTGGACCTTCAATCACCAGTAATTAATGTTTTACCCTTAGAGCCGCTACCTTCTGCTGGAATATTTTTAAATGTTGAAAAAGGGTGAGATTCGAATGAATCTCAGTAGTAACATACAATCTGACATATAAAATGTGAAAATAGATATGCAATGCACCATGTTATGTAAGATGAAAATGATGTGTGTACACTGTCTGAGGCCAAACAACTGTTTGCAACCCCAGCTTAACTCTGCGCCTCCGTTGGGTCCCAGACCACAACTAAGCTAATATGCGTGTCCCAGACACTGTGCTCATAATACAGAAAATGGAATACACAATATATAAGTACTCACATAGTGTATGAAAGAAATAGTTACTACCTGGGTCCTTTTTCAGTCCGATTCTTATCCAAAACTTTTAATCCGGCTCGGGCTATTACACATTCCTATAAATTAAAGTTAACAAGTAATTGATTATTACTTGCATTACTACTACCTTTAATCATATTATGTTGGTTATCTCAGTTTCAGTGATTTATGCATAGTATAATTCTACACAATACAATTTTTACTATTTTTCATAAAATTGGCAGATTTTTCAATCAACATTGAAAAATCATAATTAATTCTATAAAATTCTAAATTGACTGGTTCTAAAGCCTATGTAAATATATTTAAATATATTTTCATAGAAAAATACATATATCTGACCAATGATAACACACTTTTTCCAGATATTCACAAAACATCCCTTATTCCAGATTTCCTTCTAGAAATAGACTCAACTTTGGAAATTCATATCTCCTAATGTACAAGCCCAAAAATTATAATCCACCTATCAAATTAACTCTCTTACTGTATACTATAAATCTGAAAAGTTTCATAATTTTTGGTAAAGTTTTGATTTTCCGAAATTTACCACAACCAATCTGCCTTCCAAAAACATAATCTGACAGTACTTAAATTCAAAAATTCATAACTAAATCCAAAAATTTCCAAATAGAGTGGTTAAAACTTCTTTGTGAACCTATTTAAGTATAGTTTAAGGAAAAAATACGTACTATTAGAAATTACATGCTCAAAATTCCAGAATTCACAATTAACACAACTATGCCAGAATTTGTTCCAGATTCAGTGCCTAAACTTCACAAATTCATTTCTTACAATATACTAATCCAAATGGTACATATTATATATCAAATTAAATCTCCATATGTCTACATTATTTCTGTAAATTTTCATAATTTTTGGACCAGTTTTGACTAACGAAATGAATTTTGTAACCAAACTGATTCCAGAAAACTAACAGAACAACATCTCCTCTTAATTTCTAAAAATTCCTGATTTATTCATAATCATCCAAAAATTACAACCACATGTATTCTCACATAAATTTTCATGTAGAATCTATTGGTGATATCAAATTTACCAAATTCTTACTCCTTATATATCTACACCTTATTCTAACCATAAATAATAGCAACTTATTTTCAAAATCACTCAACTTTCAACAACTATAAATCCTCAAAAACAACCTAAACCAACTGAATAACAATAGAAAAAGATATAGAAGACTTACCTAAATAATATTCAAGGCTTGCCTATGGTGATTGACTTCTCCTTCTTCCACTTCTCCGGCAACTATTTTCATGTCTCTCTCTCTCTCTCTATATTTTCTACTTCTCTCCTCTTCTATGTGACTTGACTGATTGGAATGAAAAATGAGAAGTGTGTGTGTGTTGCCTTGTATTTATAGTGGGAGGGTGTGTGTTTTTTTATTAAATAAATGTGTGTGTGTGCCATGTGGTGTTTATTTTAATGGTTGTGTGTGTAGTGTGGGAAGTGTGTGCCATGAGTGATGTGTGAAGAGCATGTGAAGCAAGTGTGACATGTGGAGCATGGGTGGCATGGAAAGCATGGATGGCATGGAAAGCATGGGAAGTGTGGGTGTATTTTTAACAATATATTTATATAGATATATTTTTGTCCTATTAATAATACACACTTAGCTTTAATATTTCCCCTTGTCTAATTTATGACCATTTATTGTTGTTTGATGAATTTTTAGGAAAATAGGCATTTAATTCCTAAAATAAATTTTGGGATGTTACAATTCTCCCCCCGTAAAATAAATTTCGTCCCCGAAATTTGTTACATTCATAGAGACATAAATTCAGGATAACGTTTCTTCATTTCTTCTTCAGCTTCCCAAGTTGCTTCTCTAGGAGATAACCCCTTCCATACTACTTTGATGAATGGGATACTCCTGTGTCTCAGTTGTTTTTCTTGCCTATCAATGATTCGATCAGGTATGACCTCATACGTCATATCGTCTCGTGTATCTACCTCTTCATATTAGATCACATGCTCTGGATCGGGTTGGTACTTCTTCAACTGAGAGACGTGGAAGACATCATGTAATCTACTTAAATTTAGCGGCAAAGCTATTTGATATGCTACTGGTCCAATTCTTGATAAAATTTCAAATGGACCAATATATCTAGGACTTAGCTTCTTTACCTTTAGTGCCCTGCCAATACCGATGATAAGTGAAACCTTCATGAACACATGATCTCCAACCTCAAACTCTAAAGGTTTCCGCCTCTTGTCTGCATAACTCTTTTGCCTACTCTGAGTAGCCAACAGTCTCTGCTTAATTAACTTGATATGCTCTGTTGTCTGATCAACTATATTTGGCCCGTATAACTGCCTCTCAAATAGCTCTGTCCAGCACAAGGGTGATTGACACTTCCTTCCATACAATGCTTCATAAGGAGCCATTTGAATGCTTGAGTGATAACTGCTGTTGTATATGAATTCTGCAAGTGGAAGGAAATGATCCCAACCTCCTTTGAAATCTAATGCACACGCCCTCAACATATCCTCTAGCGTTTGAATTATTCTCTCAGTTTATCCGTCTGTCTGAGGATGATAGGCCGTACTAAATCGGAGCTTGGTACCTAAAGCCTTGTGCATCGCTTTCCAAAACTTGGAAGTGAATCGAGGATTTCTATCTGATATGATGTTCTTTGGTGTATCATGTAAACACATTATCTCCTTGATATAGATGTATGCGGGTTTATCGGGAGAATAGTGAATGTTGATCGGGAGAAAATAAGCTGTCTTCGTGAATCATGAGGGTTGCCACTTGCATTGTTTTACGGCTCAATGCATCTGCCACCACATTTTCCTTGCCTGGATGATACTTGATCTCTAAATTATAATCTTTAAGAAACTTCATCTACCTGCGGTGCCGCATGTTGAGCTCTTTCTGGTCATACAAATACTTTAAGCTTTTATGGTCATAGTACAGCTCTATGGCCATCCCATAAAGATAGTGTCTCCAGATTTTTAGCATAAATACAATTGCTGCTAACTCAAGATCATGTGTGGGATATTTCTGTTTGTGAGGCTTCAGCTGACGAGAAGCATACGCCACTACTCGGCCTTGCTGCATCAAGACACATCCCAATCCATACCCACTAGCATCTGTGTAAACCACAAAGGTTAATTGCGGATATGGGATTGTCAACACTAGTGATGTTGTTAATTTTTTTTTAGCTCTATGAAGCTCCTCTCACAACTATTGTCCCACACAAAAGGTTGAGTTTTCCATGTTAAATTTGTCAAAGGCAAAGCTATTCTGGAGAAGTTCTGTATGAATCGTCTGTAATATCCTGTAGGGCCCAGAAAACTGCTTATCTCAAATACTGTTTCTAGCCTCTTCCAGTTCAATACTGCTTCCACTTTATTTGGATCGACTAAGACCTTTTGTTGTGAGACTACATGACCTGGAAATTTAACTTTTGAAAGAAAAATCTCACACTTTCTTAGTTTGGCATGGAGTTGATTATCCCTCAATGTGTCCAACACTATTCACTATAGCACAGAGTACTTGTCAGGCCTTATTGCTAAGGACACTGCCTTATGCAAACATACCCATCGGGTCTTATTGCCTCTGTTCTCGGTTTGGCATAACTTTAATTGCTTAGCAATTTGCTAGCCTGAGAACATACTAGTCCAAAAGATCTTATGATCTCAAAACACATAGTCCACTAATAACTCTAGGCCTCATGCCTTGTCATAATACTGCCTGGTGTATTTAGCCTTATGGCTTATGTCATTATACTCTTACAACACTGAATATTCTAATCTTACTACCCGATACAAACATGTACACTAGGACTTATTGCTAATTTGTCTACAAGTATGTTTATCTGGAACTATTCCTTTCTATTCGGGATTCAGGGTCAACTGACTATTTGATTGTTATTGCCCTTATGGTGTGCATTGTTCAGGATCAAATGATGATTTTGTTTCAGACCAAAATGATTGTTTTATCCTTACTTGTCACATCATGATCACCTTAATGTTCAAGAACAAGCATCAACCTGTCCGTAAATGTCTCATGCTCTCAAATCAAAATTAACTGTTGCTAGCTTTACTATATGAGTAGGGTAGTTGATTCTGTGAAGCTACATCTATTAAGAAGTATTCGTATTATGCCCTATTGCTTTAGGGCTCATCCCCATCTCTATTCACATGCTTTACCACAACCCATACAGATTGTGTGACTGTAGACTACATAGGTGGTGTTACTGTATACCATACTGGTCATGTTCTTGCAAACCACACAGGTTTACATGGGTAATATCACTGTACATTACACAGGATGTAACATTGCTGGCCAGCCTCAGCCGCATGTTTTACGCACTGCCTCTCGACCATAGGGTTATTTGTGTTTTTCACCAGTGTAACCAGAACTCTTATCTGGCCATGTCAGGGGTGCATCCTGATCATGGGGTTGATTAACATGCTCTGATAGGGCTGCCTCATTACTGCATACTACACAAGTGCTTCATTGTAACCCTACAAGTCATACAGTATACCACATATGTTGTGTCATTGCTAACATCACATGTCAAATTATGATAGACCACACAAGTCATATTGTGATGTGGGATGATCATCACTAGTGCAACTGATAACCGCTCTTGCAACTTTCAAGAATTTGTGCATAGATTCACTATAATTTTATCGTGCCACTCTGATGTTCTATTTCCTCATAAGAGCTAACAATGTCACTATGTTATGATAGAAGTTCCATAGAGATCTCCTATGACATCTAATTGGTCCCTAAATAAACACTGTCAAGTATAGACGGGGCTACACTAACTGCTCGCACTTGTCTTACTACCTCAACACTACAAAAATCTATAATCACTTTCCTCAATTGTACCCAATAAGCTTGCTAAAACGATCAAGATTAATTGTGCTTATTCTAACCTTTATGGTATTCGGATAGTGTCCTCAAAACATTAATAAAGGTTTAACATCATATGTAAGGTTCACAGGGTTCAAATTTCCTTTATGAAACAGGATCATAGTGCAACCTTATTCACATTGTGACCTAAGCACTATTTCAGCTTAGATCTATTTTAAATATATCATCAACCTTTAATATCATCTAATCGGATCTTCTAGGTTAGATACACAGCATAATCACCACTCATCATGCATCACGGCATATCATGCCTACATGCCCTTAATCCCATGGAATTACTAAGGATCATTACTTAATACAGAGAAACCTCAAAACAATTATTATACCTCAAGCATTCATAACCTCATTAGATGAACTTTTCTAAACAGTACTCACTGTGACGAAAATGGTTCGAATTAAATATCAATGCTTATTTCATCATCTCTATGCCTCTAAACATTCATTATGTCATCTAAAAACCACTAATTAAAATTCTAATCATTTATTTAAAAAGTTCTAAATTTCCTCATAACATAAGGGTATATCGGTCATTTCATAATATTGGGTACACAGGTACTCCTATAATAACATATAACAAAGGTTTACAGTAAACAGGGAAAACCTATAACAATATGTAGCCTCTGAACTACTGTACAACATGTTCTTGTTTGTTTGCGTTACATAACATAACATGTTCATGTAACTTCCCAAGGGATCACCCATCCCAAGATTTTCCTAGTTTGAGAATGCTTAACTTTTGTGTACTAGTGTAAAAATACAAATATCAGCTCAAACTGCTTCTGATCACCAATACCCCATGCCTGCCCTTATCTCAAAAGTCATGTCTATTGTCTCTGGGCATCAAAGTTTAGAGACTACACATCAATGCTGGTACATGCACTCGGAATATGTACCCTGTGGTTTGCTCCCTAAAGTTCACCAAGTTGTCTGTTTGACACCGTCTTGTCTATTTATAGTTGATCGGTGTCATTAGTAAGAGACGAACTCACAAGTCATACTAATCCAGGTAGTAGCCAATACATCGGCCTTAGTTGTACCCGCTTTCTAATGTTCTGCGACATCCTTAAACCACCCCTAGATCGGTATCATAATATTAGTTGCCCTTCGGGTATTAACTACTTTCTCTAGACCTATCTATTCCTTACAGGGGCTTGCTTATAAACTATCCAAAGTAATTTACTTCGTTGTTCCAATCACTGTATAATCAAGTATATCAGTGTACTATCATGTTGCCAGAACTGCATACACTGTAGCCAGAACCACTGCTCTGATACCAAAAATGTCAAACCCCTTAACACTTTGATATTTGCAGAGTCATGAATGCATAGTTCAGAGGGCATACAGAAGTAGTGAAAATATACTGATAATAAGTACTTGATTATATTACAGTAATTTCTCATAGGGTTTGAAAAATATAAACAGAGTCCAAAAGAAATAAATTTTTACAACTAAAGATAACCAACTGCACTCCATTAGAACTGGACCTTCAATCACCAGTAATTAATGTTTTACCCTTAGAGCCGCTACCTTCTGCTGGAATATTTTTAAATGTTGAAAAAGGGTGAGATTCGAATGAATCTCAGTAGTAACATACAATCCGACATATAAAATGTGAAAATAGATATGCAATGCACCATGTTATGTAAGATGAAAATGCTGTGTGTACACTGTCTGAGGCCAAACAACTGTTTGCAACCCCAGCTTAACTCTGCGCCTCCGTTGGGTCCCAGACCACAACTAAGCTAATATGCGTGTCCCAGACACTGTGCTCATAATACAGAAAATGGAATACACAACATATAAGTACTCACATAGTGTATGAAAGAAATAGTTACTACCTGGGTCCTTTTTCAGTCCGATTCTTATCCAAAACTTTTAATCCGGCTCGGGCTATTACACATTCCTATAAATTAAAGTTAACAAGTAATTGATTATTACTTGCATTACTACTACCTTTAATCATATTATGTTGGTTATCTCAGTTTCAGTGATTTATGCATAGTATAATTCTACACAATACAATTTTTACTATTTTTCATAAAATTGGCAGATTTTTCAATCAACATTGAAAAATCATAATTAATTCTATAAAATTCTAAATTGACTGGTTCTAAAGCCTATGTAAATATATTTAAATATATTTTCATAGAAAAATACATATATCTGACCAATGATAACACACTTTTTCCAGATATTCACAAAACATCCCTTATTCCAGATTTCCTTCTAGAAATAGACTCAACTTTGGAAATTCATATCTCCTAATGTACAAGCCCAAAAATTATAATCCACCTATCAAATTAACTCTCTTACTGTATACTATAAATCTGAAAAGTTTCATAATTTTTGGTAAAGTTTTGATTTTCCGAAATTTACCACAACCAATCTGCCTTCCAAAAACATAATCTGACAGTACTTAAATTCAAAAATTCATAACTAAATCCAAAAATTTCCAAATAGAGTGGTTAAAAATTCTTTGTGAACCTATTTAAGTATAGTTTAAGGAAAAAATACGTACTATTAGAAATTACATGTTCAAAATTCCAGAATTCACAATTAACACAACTATGCCAGAATTTGTTCCAGATTCAGTGCCTAAACTTCACAAATTCATTTCTTACAATATACTAATCCAAATGGTACATATTATATATCAAATTAAATCTCCATATGTCTACATTATTTCTGTAAATTTTCATAATTTTTGGACCAGTTTTGTCTAACGAAATGAATTTTGTAACCAAACTGATTCCAGAAAACTAACAGAACAACATCTCCTCTTAATTTCTAAAAATTCCTGATTTATTCATAATCATCCAAAAATTACAACCTCATGTATTCTCACATAAATTTTCATGTAGAATCTATTGGTGATATCAAATTTACCAAATTCTTACTCCTTATATATCTACACCTTATTCTAACCATAAATAATAGCAACTTATTTTCAAAATCACTCAACTTTCAACAACTATAAATCCTCAAAAACAACCTAAACCAACTGAATAACAATAGAAAAAGATATAGAAGACTTACCTAAATAATATTCAAGGCTTGCCTATGGTGATTGACTTCTCCTTCTTCCACTTCTCCGGCAACTATTTTCATGTCTCTCTCTCTCTCTCTATATTTTCTACTTCTCTCCTCTTCTATGTGACTTGACTGATTGGAATAAAAAATGAGAAGTGTGTGTGTGTTGCCTTGTATTTATAGTGGGAGGGTGTGTGTTTTTTTATTAAATAAATGTGTGTGTGTGCCATGTGGTGTTTATTTTAATGGTTGTGTGTGTAGTGTGGGAAGTGTGTGCCATGAGTGATGTGTGAAGAGCATGTGAAGCAAGTGTGACATGTGGAGCATGGGTGGCATGGAAAGCATGGATGGCATGGAAAGCATGGGAAGTGTGGGTGTGTTTTTAACAATATATTTATATAGATATATTTTTGTCCTATTAATAATACACACTTAGCCTTAATATTTCCCCTTGTCTAATTTATGACCATTTATTGTTGTTTGATGAATTTTTAGGAAAATAGGCATTTAATTCCTAAAATAAATTTTGGGATGTTACAGAAATAACAGAAATATACTGATAATAAGCGCTTGTTTACATTACAGGAAATCCCATAGGATTTAAAAAATATATACAGAGACCTTCAATAATAAAATTTGGAACTAAAGATAACAAGCTGCAGTCTTACTTGAACCGGACCTTAGTCACCGGTAATTACAGTTTTGCCCTTAGAACCGCTACCTTCTGCTGGAATGTTTTAAATGTTGAAAAATGGTGAGATTCGAATGAATCTCAGTAGTAACATACAATCAGTCATATAAAATGTAATAAATAAATATGCAATGCACCATGATATGTAAAATGCTAATTCGTGTTGTATGCATACTGTCCAAGGCCAAACGACTGTTTGCAACCCCGGCTTAACTCATGTCCATGGTCAAACGACATGTTTAGACCCTGGCTTATTCGCATGTTGTGCCCCAGGCACTGTCATGTTACAGAAAATGGCATACACAACATATAAATAATCACATAGTGTATGAGAGAAAGAGTTACTACCTGGGTCCTTTTTCAGTCCAACTGTTTACCCAATATTTTTTCTCTGACTCGAGCTTATACACAACTGTTTATAGCCTCTGTTTGAGCTTCTACAAGTTTCCGGCTGAAACTCTGTTTTCCAGTGAGCAAAACAAAGTTGAGAAAACTCACATGCAACCATAGTTTTTCACTCTAATCTCAAAGATTTCGACTCTATATACTCTTAAACATGTTTCTTTTGTTTTGGGATGTGATTATAGAAGAAAAGAGATCGAAAATCCCATGTAAATTGGTTACATGATTACTGGTTTTGAAACTGATCGGTAACATAACTTTTCCGGCGAACTTTCTTACTTCCAACCACCCAAACCAGTAGAAACCAGCCTCTAATCTAATGGAAATTGTTAGAAATATGTGAAGAGAACTCACCTATATCAGATTATAAGCTTGCATGTAGGATTTGAAGCTTCTTCTTCCTTATTTCACTTCTCTAATAGTTTTCTTCCTCTGGTTCTCACCTTAACTCTCTCTTTTTCTCTTCTATATTTTTATTTTGCAAAGCTCTCTCTCTTTCCTTTTGCAGCTGATTAGTCGATTAAATGAGATGAGAGAGTGTGGGTGTGTTTACTTAAATAATTAATTGGGTGATGGATGTGTGTGTGTTGTTCGAATGAGAAGAGAGAAAAGAGTAGTTGAGTGTTGTGTAAAGGAGGATATAGGTGTTAATGGGTGTATGGGATGTATGGCTTGCATTATTTAAGTGATTTGTATGCTTCCAAAAGACAATGCCATCTGCCTATATGTGTGGGTCTCTTAGTGTCATGAATGTGTGTGTTTACGTAAAGGAGAGTACATACATGTGCCAATGAGAGAGTGCAACATGGAAAGAAGAATGAGTATTTAGTATTTAGTGTGTGTCAGCAAGTTTATATATATACATATAGGTATATATTTATCCTATTAATTACACACACTAGGTCTTAATTTTTCCCTTTGTTTAATTTAAGATTCCTTAAATTTTGTAGGTTCCATAATTTGGCTTATTATCTAGTTTCCATAAATTAATCCTTGCATTAAATTTTTGGGATATTACACATATAAGAAAAGATAAGGTTTATAATGAACATATACAAAAAAGAGTTGGAATGACGTTTATTAAAGAGAAAATGATATAAAAAATAGTTTGAGATGCTTTGGACATGTACAAAAAATGTCTGAATGCAATGGTCATGAGATTAGATTGAGCAGAGTGGAATACTCTAAAAAGGGATAAAGGAAGATAAAAGAGAAAACTTGATGAAGTTATTGAACAAGATATTTTGGTTATACAATATTATTTCATCCAAAAATTTTCCCATTAATGGCCTCATGCGCATGCGCTCTATGTAGCCAACCACTTATAATAGACACTACTACAAAAATAGCAAATAATGTCACACGTTTTGTGGCACTTCTTTAAAGAAATGCCACAGCTTCTTCTGAAATTTTTCTTTTTATTTTTAAAAATTGGGATACTATAACACTTTCTCAAATAAGCGTCACAGTTGATTGTTGGCCTTATGTGGCGTTTGCTTGACCAAGAGCCACATAAGGTATGTTTTTTTAAAAAAATTAAGTAGCAGCTTGGACGTTTGCTCAAGAAAGTGCAACAACTGCTACGCACTTTGTGTGACACTTGGCTTAGTAAGGGCCACATAAAGTAATATCTTTTTTAATTTTTTTCAAACCCTTCTTCATCCTCCTCTTTTTGTCACTATATCATCGTCCGTTCCTATCACTTCTTACATTTCCTCCTCCTCCTTTTTTCATTACTCATCAACGTCCCCACTTCAGCACTTGCTTCTCATTTCTTTGGTCCCATTTCTTACACTAAACCAACCCCCTCCTCCCTCCTCATTTGCTTTGGTCTCATTTCCTTCTCCTTATAACTTCAATTCGTCCTATAAATACATACCCACTCACTTTTTCTTTTGTTGTTTTTAATATTTAAAGCTACGTACAACACATGTCTTTTTAACCATCGTTTGTCTTTTTTCTTTTTTTTAAAGATGCATGCAACTTTGTCTTTCTCTCTTTCATTTATTAATTTTTTTTCCTAAGTGTTGTGTTTGAAGTTTTAGCTCACTCTATTCAAGCTTCCTATATACTATAAGTTTTTAAATTTTTGAGCTTACAAATATAAGAGGGTTTAAAACCTAAAAATCTTCAATTTTTAAGATGTTATACTACCGATTTTATTTTAAAATAAATAATAAAAGATAAAAGTACTTATAGGGTTTAAGGATACGAAAATGTATTTAAAATGTGTTGTCAACTATAATTATAGGGTTATAAAAGAAAAATATAAAAAAATTATTTTTTGAAAAAAGGGTTAAGGTGCAGATTTAGCAAAGAACTATTTTCCAAAGTGCACCCAACACAACTAACTATTTTAGGGTGCAAAAGTAGACATTATGAATTTTTTTTGGAGCAAAAATAGCAAATTCGTTATCTATTTTGGGGTGCAAAAATTACTATTTTTGCTCCAAAAAAATTCATAATGTCTACTTTTGCACCCTAAAAATTCATAATGTCTACTTTTGCATTCTTAAATAGTTAGTTGTGTTTGGTGCACTTTGAGAAATAGTTCATTGCTATTTTTGCACCTTAACCCTTTAAAAAATAATACTTCCTATAGCACTTCCTTAAAAAAAGTGTCACAGGAAGCTAAAATAATATATATATATATATATATATATATATATATATATATATATATATATATATATATATATATAATTCTTATGGCACTTCATTGAGAAAATGTTATAGAAAGTGTTTCATGTGTGTGTTAGGGGGGAGCGCTGCAGTTTCTTTTAGTGACGATAGAATAAATGACACTTCCTAAACACTTCAATTATTGTAAAAAGAAACGTCACAACTGTCTTTTTTTGTAATAGTAAGAATAAAGCTTGTTGTTGTTGAGACATGAATAACTGAGTGAGTGTGATTTAAGGAAGATTCAATAGCCATAAATATTACTACATCTTCTCCTTAATATGAAATCTAATTACACTATAAACTAAATCTAATATTAAAAATTGGAGGTAATTTTTTTGACACTTCCTAAACACTATAATTATTGTAAAAAGAAACGTCACAACTGCCTTTTTTTTGTAGTAGTGAGAATAAAGCTTGTTGTTGTTAAGCCATGAATAACTGAGTGAGTGTGATTTAAGGAAGATTCAATAGCCCTAAATATTACTACCTCCTCTCCTTAATATGAAATCTAATTACACTATAAACTAAATCTAATATTAAAAATTGGAGGTAGTTTTTCACTATTATACAATGATAACCCCGAATATATAACTTTTTGATTCACAAAAGTATAATTACAATTTTGTTGGTTATGCCCTTACAAACACAACAAAAAGAACATTGTCATCTTCAAGAGCGCCTAGAATCCTCTGATTCTCACGTAATCCACCAACAGTGTGCCACAATCAAACCTACAAGTGGGACATACTTCTGTTGGACCCCCATTTAGTATGACTTTTTTTGGATAAAATACTGGGCTCCTGTATAGCCCAATTACATTATTCAAAAATCATTATGGGCCAAGACAGCCCAACCATATTGCTATATTTGACATTCACTCTGCCCATGAGCAACCTACGGCGTCCTCTCCTCCACATCCGCGATGTGTGATGATTCCGGCCTACAGCCATTAGGGTTTGAGTTTCCAGAGAGCAATTAATTACTGCTTCCTCTTGTGCTATTTATAAAAGTCCCCTAATCAAATTACCTGATCCAAAAAATGGTTAAAATCAGTTAAAAAATAATAAGTGTATTTGAAATGAACATTTCTTTCTATCTAAGTATACCCTTATTTATGAGGGGCAAGTAAAAAAGAAAAATAGAGTAAATATAGGTATCACCAACATTTTAATTAATGCACTATATATAATTAATGAGGTGTAAATATGAAAAAAAAAACTCATTACATGTTTAGATAATTCTTGTTAGGCTTTTATAAAAAGGACCAAAGTAATTCAAATTTTAGGCTCCTATAAAAAAGATAGAAGGGAGTATTAGTTCTTTTTTTTTTTATCATTTGACAATGTAATATAAATATAATGAGGATCGATGAACACATTTTAAACAAACTACTACATTTGATCCATAACATAGGTCTCATTTGACTAATTTTAGGAGATTAAAGAAGTTAAATATATGCTTAATTACATTATATGTTACATGATCTTTTTGAAATATTTGTGTATATCATTAGATTATAAATCATTTTATAAGTTAGTTAGACAAATTAGTTTGGAGAAAAATGATAAATATAAATGTTTATGTGTAACAATAAAAGACACCTTATATCTTCTTTTCATCATCTTATTCTACTCTTCCCTCTCATCCTTAATATAAGACATATTTACCTAATTTGATTAGATTAAGGAAGTTAGTTAAGTTAGTCAATATGATATGTATTTTCTAAAATATTCTAGTCATCTTCCTTTATTCCCTCATTCATTCTCCTTCTTAATTACTGTTGAGATCGAGAGTATCAATAGGGATAAATTAAAAAAATTAACAAAAATAAAAATTATATCTTATATTTTAAGAATAATATGAACTCAGCAACTCTATTAGGATCAATCAATAGCCCCTAGCTAGTCATATTCCTTAATAACAATCAGAACAATAATCCAAATATTAAACAACTCGATTCATAAACTATAATGATGATGACGATTATGCCCTCCCTACAAACACAACAGGAAGAGCATTACCATCCAAAGCCTCCAGAATCGTTCCATTTTCACATAATCCACCAATAGTCCCACAATCAAACCTACAAGTAGAACGCACTTCTGTAGGACACCATCGAATATTATAAATTCCTTTCGACTGTGTCCCCACAATCCTAAAATATTTACTATAAATCTTCTTCCACTCTTCATGTCCCTCTCGCCGACTTTCCACTTTGTTGATTGAACGCATGTCGATATGGCCGAGAACGCCACCTTGAAGTCCCTGTTCTCCCTCACGATGTTGTCTTCTCCGGCATACAATGTGAAGACCACCGGGAGGCCTTCCCCTACGTCGTTGTTTAGCTGGCTGACATAGAGAGGGCAAGGGTTGCTGTGGCTGACGAGACTGAAGCGGCCACCGGAGTCGATTATGGCCGGCTTGATGTAGTACTCAACCCCGCGTTGAAGAGGATGGTGGTCTGATGTAGTACTCAAACAAGTGTCAAAAGAAACTTCTTTTTTTTAAAAAAAAAAAAACATGTGGTAGTATGACGCTTGACCAGGAAATCACTATAACTGCCTAATAATACCTTATATGGAGCTTGCTTGGAGAAGCACTATACAAGGGGTTATTTAAAAAAAAAATAGACCCCTTGTATGGCGCTTACTCGAACAAGCGTCATAACTGGCCTTATTTAAAAAAAAAAAATTACAGACCTTATATGGCGTTTACCTAGTCAAGCTACAAAGCCTCATTTAAAACTTTCAAGGTGTTGTAAAGAGGTTTTTAAAAGTCAAGGTTAAATTTCAAGACGTTGTACAAAAACCTTTAAAAATCAAGTTTAAGCCTTAGCCTTCAACGGCGCTTGGACACCAAGCGCCGTTTAAGGCAATAGAGGCCATGGCCTTCAACGGCGCTTGGTGACCAAGCGCCGTTGAAGGCCATGGCCTCTATTGCCTTAAACAGTGTTTGGTGTCCAAGCGCCGTTGAAGGCTAAAGACCATTACTTTTTTTTTTTCAATTATTAAGAGTTATGACGCTTGTCTAGGCAAGCTGTCATAGCTTCCCTTCCATACAAGGTTTTATTTTAAAAATTTGTCTGACCCGCCATATATTTTCTTCTTCGTATGATTTATTTTAAAAATTTTGTCCAGCCCATCATATATTTTCTTCTTCGTATTGTGACTTATACGTACAAATCTAGATGCTGAAATCACCGCTCTGTCGCCCAAGTCTCTCATGTTTGAAGAAATACGTAGTCCAACCGATTGAAAAGTTTACACCAAAGCTTGTGGTACTAGAGAAAATAAGTGAAACTTTTCTCTAAGTACATACTGAATTTCCAAATCTTATAAGCTTTTTTTTTTCCTTATTATCTCCTCCTACAGAAACTCCATTGTAAGTTTTGTTTCTTTTTTTTTAATACAGAAGTTTCCATCGATTGACACTATAGTTCCTTTTTTTTTATTTTAAATTTAAAATATGTCATAAATCTTATATTGTAGTTTTATTTGTACTTATATTTTTTTTTCCAAAGTATTTTCTTGAAGTTACAACTCTTAAACTTCCTATATATTGTAAGTTTTTTAATTTTTGAACTTACAAATATAATTTTATTAGTTGTTACTAGTTTAATTTACTCAATATAGTTATTTTAATTTTTTGGTTATTTCATTCTGATTTGGTTTTGTTTTGTTCATTTTATTGTGAATTTGTAATGTAAAATACAGAGTTCATTAAAAAGAAAAAATTACATAAAATTATTTTTAAGAAAAAAACTTCCTATGGCGCTTCCCCAGAAAATTGCCATAAGAATTGTACACTTCTTATGATGCTTCCAGGGAAGCGTCATAGGAAGCTTTTTTTTTTAAAAAAAAAAAATTATGACGCTTTCATAAATTTAAAAAGTGCCAAAGCTTTTTTTTTTATGGCGTTAGAAGCTATGGCCTTCTCAAGCACCATAGTATTCTTAAAAATAAGCGTCACTCATTGTATTTTTTTGTAATAGTGTATGTGCACACTGGTTGGTTTAATTAATTTTCCTACTTGGCTAATTTACTTGCATATGTGGCACCCTTAGCTTTGTGATCAATTTGTTTACATGGCCATGCATGATTATCTTCATACGCGGTTCATTGAATTGTTTTAGTTCATTGGATCTTTTGTATCGAATTGTGTGTTCGTTGGATGTGATCAGTTGGCCTGGTTATTAAATTGTTTGGTTTAGGCATTGTATGTGATCATTTGTCATTTGTGTGTACTCGTTGGATGTGATTTGAGCAAATCTTGTGGCTCTGCACACTGATTGGTTTAATTAATTTGCTTACATGGCCATTGCATGCATGATTATCTTAATACGTGGTTCATTGAATTGTTTCAGTTTATTGGTTCTTTTGCATCGAATTGTGTGTGTTCATTAGATGTGGTCAGTTGGTCGTTAAATTGTATGGTTTAGGCATTGTATGTGATCATTTGTCATTTGTGGGTGTTCGTTGGATGTGGTTTGAGCAAATCTCGTAGCAATACCTTATTTTCTAAAGTCTTTAGATTAGTTTAAATATATAATGGTTTCAAACCTGAGACCATAACAATTTAGAGTCCCAATTTAAGACAGAGTTTAATCTTATATTTGTTTAGGATTTTCAAAAACTTTTTAAAACAAATATGTATGGTCAAAATTTTAGTTTGTAAATTCATTATCTTTATCAGTTTCAAAATCATTTATTTAAAATACAGAGCATTTTCTATCTATAGCTCGCGTCGTGATGGTTAACTTATGGGTTTCTGGATACCAATACGTTATCAAAAGTCTAGCGTACAGATTACAACTTATACAGTATGCGTCGCGAGTACCAGTACTACTATCGCTACTACTACTACTTATAAATATTTTACAGTCATCCAAAATAAAATGATAACCAAATAGTCCATAATTTATTTGTCTCTTCTTCGTCCGTCTATATTACCTTCTTGCCCTTAGAGCTGGACACCTTTGTTGTATATCATTTGTTGAAAAAGGGGTGAGATTCAAAAGAATCTCAGTAGTACACAGATCACTCATATAATATGCAAATACTAAGCATGTAAAACAAATCATCAAACATCACAACTTACAGAAATGCAGCACATAAAAGGGTCTAACCGGTCCCTTATCACAGACTCACAGCGCTTGAGATTCACAATCTGGCTGCCCAGGGCCACTGCCCCATACAAGGTACAGTCACGGGCTTTCTGTCTTAAGCCTACCTGGCTCAAAACGCCCCCGGGTAACTCCCGGTGTAACTTGTACTTACGGGTCTTACCGCCTATGGACTATCTGTCCCACACATATACAGATGATATGATACACATACATGGAATCACATATGACATAAGAGATAAGGTACTACCTGACAGTCTTTCCAAATTTGGTTCCTGTTCTCAGTCTCTTAGGCGTCCCGGGCAAATGTCAAATCCTATAATTTATAATTTACGGACGGGCGAATTATTACTTATTCCAAAATAATTTAAGACACTTTAGTAGGTTATCATTATAGCTAATACCTTAAATCCAATAGGTATTTAATGGACTCATACAAACTCTAAGTATTTAACTTGACCCTTAGAGTCCTAATTATTTCAAAAATACCCTTACTTTTATTTTTGCACTATTACTCAATTCTGTCAGAATTTTCAATAATCTTTGAAAATTCATATCTTGGCCTAGAAATATCCAATTATGGTGGTTCCAAATTCTATGTGTCACTTATGAAGTCTATTTTAATGGAAAAATACGTTTAACTACCACCCATCCATGAATAATTCCCAGTTTTAAAGTTTTCTTGCACTGCCAGAAAATCTTTCCAATTGCAATAGCTTAACTTCTAAAATTCATAAATAAATATCTAGAACTCCAAATGGGATGGTTAAAAATTATATATTATCCTATTTAAGTATATGTGCAGGGAAAAATATTAAAATTTATAAATTATAGCCACAAAATTTCCAGAATTTCGTCAAACCTCGTCTGTACCATAAAAAGTTCTAGATTCATCATCTAACTTTAAAAATTCATATCTCACTATTTATAAACTCAAATGATACATATTATATATCAAATTAAAGCTTAAGATGTCTAAATTCATTCTGAAAACTTTCATAATTTTCAGACCAGTTTTGGTTACCAAAATTTATTTTACAACCAATATGATTTCAGAGAAACTAACCGAACAGCAACTCCTCTTATTTTCTAAAAATTCTAGACTTATATATAATCATCCAAAAATCGTAATCTCATATATTCCCATATAATTTTTCGTATAGAATTCATTGGAAACCTCAAATTTATAAAATTCCCATTCCTTCCTTATCCACTATTTTGGCCAAAACAAGACCTCATAAGACAATGATTCATTATACTAGATTCTTATGCTTCCCAAACTACCCAAAAATAGCTTCAAATTAACTAGAAAGAGTTAAAAATATGAAAAGGGAACTCACCTATATTAGGATATGGAGTTGTATGTGAAATTTGTAGTCACTTCTTCCTTCCTCCAATGACACCTATCACTCTTATGTCTCTTTTTCTATTATATGTCTCTCTCTCTCTCTCTCTTTTCTTTTCATTTGCTTCCGAAAGTGAAGTGATGAAGAGGTGAAAGGGTGGTTTAAAAAAAATGAAAGTGTGTGTGTGTGACACATGGATGTTTAATTAATTAATAAGTGATTGTGTGTGTACGTGAGAAATGAATGAAACATGGAGAGGGAGTGTTTTATTTAATTAATTGAATGTGTGTGCGTGTGTCTCATGTGAAGCAAGGAAAAAAGGGTGTGTGTTTTAATATTATATATATATAGGTATATTTTTATCCTATTAATTACACATACAATGCCGTAATTTTTTCCTTTGTCTAACTTAAGATTCCTTAAATTTTATGGATTCCATAATTTAGCTTACTATCCAACTCTCATAAATTAATCCTTAACTTTAAAATAATTTCTCAGAGTCCTAAGCCAAATTATGACCATTAATTGTTATTCCTTGAATTTTTAGGAAAATAAGCTTTCAATTCCCAAAATTAATCTCTAGTACCATTTAAATTTTATTTTTAGGAATTTAACCTTTTAATAAATTTTGGGATGTTACATCTGCACCACGCTGCTGGTTGGTCCAATTAATTTGTTTACTTGGCTAATCTACGTGCTTATTTGGCACCCTTGGCGATCAGCTTACATGACTATGGTTATCTTAATATGTGCTTACGTGGCGCCTTTGGTGATTTGCACAACCCTACATATTGCTTGATGATTGCAATGGGGACTTGCATCCCTAAAACGGCAATTGACAGCCGACAAAGAGGGTCATGTTTTTGAAGGGGTGGCTGACGGTGTTGCTTATTGGACGGCGTCACTACAAAAAAATAGTAAATTAGCGACGGAATTTCATTCCATCGCTAATCCGTCCCTAATCACTCACAAATTCCGTCACTAAAATTAGCGACGGAATTTTTCCGTCTCTAAATTAGCGACGGAATTACATTCCGTCGTTAAATTCCGTTACCAATTTCCGTCACTAAAAATTAGGACGGAATTTAGAGACGAAATTTTTCCATCGCTAATTAGAGACGGAATTCTCATCACTAAATATTAGCAATGGAATTTAGAGGCGTAATTTTTCTGTCGCTATTCCGATCCGTTGCTAAATTCCGTCACTAAAAATTAGCGACGGAATTTAGAGACGGAATTTTTCCGTATCTAATTAGCGATGGAATTTCCGTCGCTAATTCCGTCTCTAATAGCTAAACTTTTTAATAATTCAGTTTTTTTTCCAAAAATTATAATTTTTTAAATAATTTAAATTTTAAATTTATAATATAATATTAAAATAAATAAATAAAAATTATTAATTCATATTTATTTTTGAAATTAAAATTATAATATAATATATTTGAATTTTTAATAATATATTATATACAAATAAAATACAAATTTTATAAATACAAACAAAAAGATAAAATATAAAATAAAATAAATAAAAAAAGATATTAATAAAAAAAATTTAGGTAGAATATTTACATAAAATAAAATAAGAAAACTAAATTAAAATATTCAATAATATATAAAATTTTGTATTTCTATTTTTGTTTGCAAGTGATATATATATATATATATATATATATATATATATGTATTTATGTATATATATGTATGTATGTATAGTTGTACGTATGTGTGAATGTGTGAATGTGTGTGTCTGTGTCTGTGTCTATATATATATATATATATGATTTTACATTTAACTTTCACAGGTTCTTCTTAGCTCAACTGGCAAAGGCATTAGCACACGAGTGAGATGTCATAGCTTTGAATCATAACTTGGTCACAAAATGCAATCAATTTGTGACTTGTGACACGTGGCTCGCGGTGGAGGGTGACACGTGGCACGCGGTGGAGGATGACATGTGACGGCTTACCGGAACACGTGGCGGCCAAAGGCAAGGTAGCGGTGGCTGACTGGTACATGTGGCAACCGCTGGCGAAGGACATGTGGAAGCTCGTGTTGAAGACATGTGGCAATTTAAATTATATATAAAAAAAATATTTAGCGACGGATTAGAGACGGAATTCAAAATTCCGTCACTAATCAATTAGTAACAGTCTTTTTAGCGATGGAACAAATTATGTCGCTAAATTGATTCCGTCTCTAATCTGTTGCTAATTTCCGTCTCTAAGTTGATTAGTGACGGAAATTCCGTCACTAAATTCCATCGCTAATTTGCTGTTTTTTTTAGTGTGTCTATGGTCGATTTTGATTTTCTTATGTTCAACATTGTTTATGAACCCGGACTGGACCGGCCAATTCGGCCCAAAAACCATCGAACCGGCAGCCAAACCTGGTCGGTTCGTGACCTGTTCGGTTCGATTTTTTTTAAATCATTTTTTTTTAATTTTTTTTAGAATGTTATATAAATAAGCCTAAAATATTCAATTTATCACCGATTTGGCCCGGTTTAGCTCCGATCTGACCCACTAACCCTTGACTCAATACCCTGACCGGTTCAATGACCGGTCCAGGTTTCGAAACCTTAATGTTCAATACTAGGCATTGGTGGGTACAATATAATTGAAACTTTTTTATGAATAAGTTATTTTTGTTTTTTATGTGTACATATATCTTTCTATTAGAGGCAATATAATCCTATTGAAGACAGTGTCTAATACTAAATACTAGCACTTCTCACAACGAGAATTTAAATATCGGTTCACCATGTTATAAAGAACTAATCCCTTCCATTAGACTTAAACCTGGTTGTTCGCCTAAGCTCTTTTCTTTGTCACTGTTGTTATGGTTTGTTTTAATTACCATATTTCTATCATGGTGGATATGCAATTACTATAACGGGCTTAAACACTTTATTTTACCATATTTCTTTGTTTTATTAGGTAAGTTGAATATTTTATATTATTTTGAAAATTAAGGTGTTATGTGTTATATCCTCCCAATCTTGCCTTCTCAGAACTCCCCTCACCGGTGCAAAATACTTCATTGGTCAATTACGGTATCTATTTCTTTATTCCCTTATGACAAAAATGGAAATTATTATTTTTTTACTTCTATTATTTCTACTAGCTACGCCCCATATTTGCAGTCGCAAAAATGTCCTTTTAACATTCACACTAGTCCCAGGCTCCCAGCATCTCCCTCGTTCAACATATCCATGATATTTCGGTTTCAGTATCCGTGCTCATGATCTTTGATGAGCACTAAAATTTGGAAATTTTAAATTTAATTTAGATAGTCCAAATTTAATTTTTTAACTTATTTTATTTTTTAAAAAAATTAACTTAATGTGTACGGAATTAAAAAATGTTTATATTATATTTAAATTCTATTAGTTGAAAATTTTAAATCTGAACCGTTAAAACTATATTTAGATGGTGCAAAACTCATCACAATGATGAGCATCATCATGGTGCTCATCATCTGATATTCACTCTACCCTTTGTGCTCCAAAGAATCTCCGTAGGAATACACTTCATATCTTTTCTTGATCTTATCGCCTTCACCAACCATCCAATCTTCCATGTGAGAGGCTTCATGGAAACCTCACCAGATAAGTCTTGCCCCTCAACTCCTTCCTAACCTTCTTCCTCTAAGTTTGAGTTACGGTGTCCTCCTCCTCTTTCTCCACCGTGTGATTCCGGCCTATGGCCATTAGGGTTTGAGTTTCGGGACGAGAGCATCTCCAGAGGGCAATTAAGTACTATCACTTTTTCTTTTTTATCCGACAGCATTATTATAAAAAAATAATTCACATTTTTTACAGTTCTAAGAAATTTTATCTAACCACTATAATATATGGTGATGAATTTTTTTTTAAAACAAACTACCATTACTGTATATCATTGATTACGAAAGACAATTTGACGCTTTATTATTACATATACCAATAAAAATACATGATATCTTCTTTTCATCCTCTTATTCCACTAGTTAGGATGAATCAATAGCCCCCAATTATTCCTTAACAACAACAACAACAATAGCCAAAGTATTAAACAACTTAATTCAGAAACTACAATGGCAATGACGATTATGCCCTCCTCTCAAACACGACAGGAAGAACATTACCATCCAAAGCCTCCAGAATCTTCCCATTTTCACGTAATCCACCAATAGTCCCACAAGCAAACCTACAAGTAGGACACACTTCTGTAGGACACCATCGAATATTATAGATTCCTTCGGATTGTGTCTGCACAATCCTAAAATAGCTACTATAATCACGATCACCGTTGGAACCAGCAGCCACAATAAGTCTTCTTCCACTCGTCGTGTCCCTCTCGCCGACCTTCCATTCTGTTGATTGAACGCATATCGATGCGGCCGAGAACGCCACCTTGAAGTCCCTGTTGACCTTCACGACGTTGTCTTCTCCGGCGTAGGGCCTGAAGAACACTGGCAGGCCTTCCCCAACGTCGGTGTTTTCCTGTCCGACATAGAGAGGGCAGGGGTCGCTGCGGCTGACGAGAGTGAAGCGGCCGCCGGAGTCGGTTATGGCCGGCTTGATGTAGTACTCAGCATCGCGTTCAAGGGGACGGCGGTTTGTGTCGAGCACGGAGGCGTCGTCGTCCGATTGGGATAGGGCTGACGTGGCCATCATCATGATGATGAGAAGCCATGCAAGGGATAGGACTGAACTTGAAACGAACTTCTTCATATTGATTCTTAAACAAAATCCAAAAGGCTTTTTTTGATCGATGTGTGTATGATTATGTTTTGTGGTGGAGTAGAAAGGATAAGGTATTTATAGGGTTATATTTGGATAAGGTTTGAAGAGTACGAGGTTGATGAGTTAAAGTCCAAAATGTACAAATATTTTACTTGTACGTACCTTTTATACTGATTGAGAAATGGATGAAGTTTTTGCATGCCGTGTGTACATCATTACTATTACACCTTTGACTTTGAATGAAGATCGTAAGTTTTAATTTTTGTCAAGAAAAACGGAACAGTCTTTTGACAAATTTAGGGTTTTCGTTTGTAGATTAATTTCAAGATGTTAGTTTATCGTTTAGATAATGTTGAGTTGTTCACTCTTTTTTGTATAGAGCTATAAGAGGGATTATTTTAAAAAAAACAGATAGTGGAAAGTTTAACGGTTTAAGTAGCCTTAATTGGGATGAATATTTTAATCTCTTTTTGCAAACTATTTATTAATATATTACATAATTTATTTTTGTAATCATTACACACACATACGCATATATAGTTGAATATGAGGTTAGAGACTTTGAAATATTCAAAACTATTTTACTCCTATCTACAACTGCATTATACAAGTACTGAATAAAAAGTCTTACACTCATTTTAATATAATTTTCATTGATAACAGGAACACCCTATGCATTATTCTATGTCTTTCTATTTAAATTAAGATTGCTTAATATTGTTTAAAAAAATTTTAATTAATTGACTAGTTGTTTAATATGTTTTAACTCAAGAAATATTTTATTTTTTATTTTGATATTAAAATCGTATTTTTCAAATAAAACTATAAATCATACATTAAATAATTTCGTTCTTTTTTTTTCTAGTGCAAGAAAAAAAAACCACAGATAATATCCATTATGTTTCCATTATCAATAGTTAACAATAAGTACTTTTTTTTCTTATATACAAAACAAAAAAATATTCATAAAATTATTTTTAATATATCTTTTTTTCATTTTTCCATAAAAGAACCTGTCAATCCCAAAATTAAAAGTAGTAGATAGCTGGTTCACTGGTGTATTTTAGGAGAGATTTGATTCCTGGTGAGATATATAAGATCTAGTTGAGAGAGGAAAAACGCACTTATGTGATATATCTACGGCTAGAAAGAAATTAGTTCTTGCCCTTGGTACACGCCAATAAAAAGAGTTGAAAATACTACGAGAAAAATTGCATGCGTGTTTGGAGAAACACAAATTTAATTTCAATAATTTTAGATAAACATAAGACTTTTCCATTTGCCTTATATATGAACGAAACCCTACTAGATCAACTTGATACAAAATATATAACACACAAACACATGTATCCAATTTTTCCTCCATATTGCTTGAAGCATTTTGTCTTTGAACATCATAATTGATGACCAATAATATACGTGACGTTGAATTCCTGAGGTGCGTGGGTTTGAAAATTAATGTGACGTTGATGTTCAAAGGCATGAAGCTTCCTTTTTATAAGTTACAAATTTTAAAATAGGTTTGGTTTTTTTTATAAGTTATCCTTTGTCTAAACTTTTAATGCATTTCCGGATTTTGGAATTTAGTTGATTATATCTCTCTGGATTATATTTCCCACACATTCTCTTATATATTTTTTTCATTCACTCAACATCTCTATAAATAAGTTTGTGTCTATATATATATATATATATATATATATAGACATTCTTACATATATAAGTAAAAAAACAATAATTCCCCTTACTTCATTCTTGTTTTTTCTAAAGAAAAAAGAGTTTGATCGTCACGGGGGTTCCGGCGACTAGTCATCGGCCGGCCATTGAAGCTTCAGCACTAGTTAGATGAAGCTCTGACCACCAAAAATTAATGTGTTATTCATATAAAGATTCAACTTATTTATGATTGTCGCCGGAGTTTTGGCGACGATCGAACTTTTTCAAAAAAAAAATAAAACAAGGGGTATTATTATCTTTTTACCTATAAAACTTATTTTCATTTGGGTCTTTAATCATGTAGTGAAATTTCATAATATTTTGATCCTTGACCGAAATAAATTTATTCTTGTTGTCTTTTAATGAAATTCTCCCTATTTTTAATATGTAAAAAAGAAGAGAGAGAGAGAGAGATAGGCTTGGTGCTTTTACTTAATATTTGAATTTTTTGTTTAGAAAAACTTAATATTTGCATTTATTAGAATGCAAATTGTTTCCTCACTCCGTTTTGTGTGTGATTAAATAAGATAAAATTAGCGAAAATGAGATTTAAGTCTAAAAGAATGAATTGATGACAGTTAGGTACTTAGGTTCTTACAAAAAATTTAAAATAAGGAGTTGCAAATATTGATCCAAGCATTTCTAAAATCATAACCAAAATTTCCAGTGTAGATGATTAAAATGACGATGATATAGTGCTTCCGTCAATTTCATAACCAAAGTTTTCTCCAAAAGATCGGGGACTTCTGTTTTTTTCCGCCAAATTCAATTATATTTACTTCCCATTGTTTGATTATCTATACTCTGTTTCTTGTGATTGAGTGAAATGTAACTACCTACTTAATCAAAATTCTCTTTTATGTACCCGATCAGGATAACTAGTGTATATGAAAAAAAAAATTGTGTATAAATAATCATTTCCTGAATATTAATCTCCAAAATTAGGCATAAACAATGACACCACGATTTCCACAATAATAACTTTATTTCCAACGCATAACTCAAATTTTCCAAAATAATTAGTTTTCTATAAAGCTATTGGTAAAATAATTTTTCTCAACTAAAATTTCAAAAGGTCTCGTTAAAATTTTTGCGCCCAAAATATACTTATATGATCCAAAAAAATTGTCAAGCTGATGATCCAAGGAGTGTCAAAAATAAAATGTCAATGTGGCCCATGAACTTTATCAAGCCCAAGTTTAATTTATTTTTCTATTTTTTTCCTTTGTCATTTCGGTGTTATGTATGTTAATCTTGAATCCTTCTTTTTTTATTTCTTTCCTTCACTTTTCCCATTTTTCTCTCTCCAATGCATGATCATGATAAAAGGCCTGTTTGGAATCACGGCACACAAGCCAAATACGCGGCCAGGAAGAAGAAGCACGATGGGGGGTGTTTGGGTTCACAGTAGGAATTACTGGGTTTTTCTTTTCATCATGGCTTACAATAGAAGCTCGCTTGTGCTGCTTTTCTCTTCCTCACACGGGGAGCTTCTCACAGTCAAAGAAGACCGTTACAATGCAATCATTCTCTTGTGTTCTTGCTACCGGTAGTCTTCACAGGCTGTAGGTGTGACGGCGGCTTTTGTAGGGTGACCGGTGAAAAGTGTGACTGTGGTTTGTTGGTGAAGCAGTGAAGGCGTCACGGTGCTCTATTTTCACGCCTGGTTCGCGTCTCTGTTCAAGGAAAGAAGAAGAAGAAGTTTTGGTCAAATTAGGATTTGACCAGGGGCTCAATTGCATATTTTAAAAGTTCTCGAGAAGGGATTAAAATGCAAATGTTTGAAATATTTTTAAGGTGGAACTGTAATTTCCGAAAAATATGGATATTCTGTGATTTCCCCGATCCCTTTTCTTCATTCACTTGTAATTTTCATAAATTCTAGAGACCTTTTCTGTAATTTTCTCTAATCCTCAAAATATTAATCCTGACCCTCCAAAATCTCAAATTTCTTATTAAGAACCAACAATACAAGATTAAGCACAATGTAGTATTAAAAGTTCAAGAGATTATTTATATGAATAATTAACAAATTTTAGTAATAATTGATATTTTTGTATTTTATCAAATTTTAATTTTAATTTTTCACTTCAATTATCACAATATATACAAACACTATATATATATATATATATATATATATATATATATATATATATATATAGTATTCAATAAGGTTCACGCATTTTTCAGTCATTTTCCATCTAAACGAGCTTTTTAAATGTTAATTCAAACAGATTCAAGGTTAGGAAAAAAACCACTTTTGACACCGCTAATCCAAACATAAATTACATTTACAATCTGACTTTCGCAAAATTTAGATTGAAAAAAAAGTTACTTCTCCACCATTAATTCAAACATGCACAAAGTTACTGACCAACTTTTTTCTCCTTCCCTTTTCAAAGGCACAAGCACAGGAGTTTTTGGATTCATTAAGGGGAATATTAATTTTTTTCAAAAGCATAGTTTTGAATTATCCGGAATTTGCGACGGAAATTTTCCAAAAATCAGAAAATAAGAATTTGCGACGGATATTTCCCACGGAAAAATTCCGTCACAAATCAGAATTTGCGATGGAAATTTCCGTCTCAAATTCCGTCAGAAATAGGTATCAATTAACTTTTTTTTAATTTTTTAATTATGATTTATTTAATTAATGATTAATCTATTTATTATGTATTAATTCTCATCTTCCCTACATTTCTTCTTCTTACTAATTTTCAAGTTTATGACTTTCTTAAGAAATCTTTGTTTGGTTGGTAGGAAAAACGGAAATAAAAAAGGTTTATGCTAACCAACGTTTTTGAGAAATGATCAGTCCTTGAAGTTGCATTGCAAATTTTAAAATCTATCAATGTGCTTTTAAGAGAGTTTCAGAAATCTGACTTGATAATTCTTGAAGCTGGATTGCAGATCTACAAGTGAGCTTCACCGTTTTAATCCTTATACCTAATTTTTCTTAATCTTCTTGATTGAGAGCATAAAATGATATAATCAACGCATCTGAAAAGAGAGAGAGAGAGAGGGAATTCATATTTATTAAGAGTTTAAATTTTAATTATTATGAGAATCATATGAAAAATTGAATTTGTATCATATACAGTGCATTTTGTATCAAAATATTCAAAGGAGTGAGTTTTAAAAAAATTCTATCAATACGTACTTTTTTATTTTTAGCATTTAAAAAAAATTAATTAGTATTCTACAATTTAAAATAGATCCCATTGAAATTTATAAGCGTATTGACTTCATTAATAATTAAGAGATCAAAATAAAAACTTACATAAAATTAGAAAGATTAAGTAGATTTTCTTTTTTTAAAATAAGACTAACATATAACCATTACTGTTAGAATAACCAAATATTAATTAATTGTGTGATATGAATTGAGTCTAGGAGAATCATAACAAGCTCCAAATGAGAATTCCATCATAAAGTCTAACGTAACGTTTTTGGCCAAATATTATTGCTTTATGATTTTATGCCTCTATATTTCAACATTAATATATGTTAAATCAAATGATTTTTTTTTGTTTTCTAAGAGAATAATCAAAAAATAATTCAAGCAAGTCATGCCATGATAGTATTATTGAAATAAAACTTATTTTTACCAATATTAGCTTAAACTAGAATGATTTTTCTTAACACATAAATGTGATTTTTTAGAAAATAATTTAGTTAATATTTCAATTTTTAAGTTTTTTATTAATTAATAAGAATTAGTAACATTAATTACTATTTTTTTGATAAGCAATGTGTGAATTTCATATACTCATATGGATATTTTAGAAAAAAGATACAAAAGGCATTTAAAATTTTATAAAACAGTTTACATCAATACAAAACATTCCAAAAAACCTCTTTGTGGGTGTGTGAAATATAGTAAAATGCATACTTAATATATTTACTTAAAATCGTCTAAAGATTGCCAGAAGTTCCGTCAAAAAGTTTCCAATGGAAAACGTCTGTAGGAAATTCTGTCGCAAATCCCAATGTAAAGTTTTTTACCGATTTACATATGGAAATTCCGTCAAAAAATTTGACATAATTTATTCGTAGAAAATTTCATCAGAAATATATGTTAATTAAATTTTTCAAAATTTTTTTATTATGATTTATTTAATTAATTATTAATCTAATTATTATATATTAATTACATTATAATTTAAAATTTAAATTATTATTAAATTATAATATAATTTTTGGAAAAAAAAGTATTAAATTATAATATAAATAAATAAAATTATTAATTCATATTTATTATTGAAATATATATATATATATATATATATATATATATATATATATATATTCGATAATATATTATATACAAATACAAATTTTATGAAAATATCTAAGCCTTCTTAAAATCTCTCAAGTGCTCTCTATCCTTGAGAACTCACTGTAAAAAATTTTCTCATAAATAAAGCCTCCATTTCAGCAACCTTTACGTGGAAATAAGAATACATTTGTTATTCGACATTTAAGGTATGGAGTTCTAAACTCCTTATAGAGATTTAGGGAAGTAGTTTTATCAAATTCTAAATGAGTACGGTCTAGAATGGGATTATGAGATTCATGTTATTATAATTTTCATATAAGGGATATATATTATGGTACGCCTCCAGTAGGAAACGAAGGAAGGCTGTGCTGTTATGATCTGAAGGAAGAAGGTAAGGGGTATGTGGATTGATACCCTGTAATATATTCTATACATGAAAGAGGGCATAGATCCTTCCATAACCCGGATCATATTCGGTCAACCCCATAATTTGTTTCTTATATCCTGATTATAGTTTCATGCATCTCATCTGTCCAATTTTGGTATCAGAGCTCACTTTTAGATGATGATAAGATGAAACCTTAAATCTCTATAATCTCATATTATTGTTTAGATCTCTTTTGTTTTGTTTTGTTGATTAAAAGTGTGTTTAAAAGATCTTCCAAGTATCCTCTGTAGTTGCAGCTTGTCTGATCTGCTACACGAGAAAAGAAATCTTTATAATCAGGAATTATAACTGTAAAATGAATCTAATAGAAGTAATGGAACCTCGTATATATGAAATAGAACCCAGTAATTTACCAGAAAGTTCTTATATAGGACAAGATGAAGAAGAAATTTGTAATTTAACTCCTTTTATGTTAGGAGGAGAAGGTGATAATTTGTAGAATCTGATAAACTGGACTAATATGTTTTTAATAAAACAACTAGGATCTTATATAAATAAAAATATAATAGACATGGCAGAAGTTTATAATATAGAAGAAATAGAAAATAAAATTCCTAAGGATATAAGAAAAATAATAAAAAAGGAAATTCCTAGAGAAAGGAAAGAAAGATTAATAGAATTAGCAAAACCATTAGAAAAAAATATATATGATATTAAGAAAGAAGTAAAAAATATGAAAAAAGAAATAATAGAAATAAAAGAAGATATAAAAGAAATTATGAAATATTTAGGAATAAAATCAAGAAATTTATTAGAACTTGTAAAAGATAATCCTTAAATAAATATGATGAATATATTTGATGCTATAAGAGAAATAGAAGAATTAGAAAAAATGCCCAGAAAACAAATAGAAGAACAACGTTTAGATATAAATGTAAAACAAACAAGAGTAATGATGTCAAACCCCTTAATATTCTGATATTCGCTATATAATAAATGTGTCGTTCAGATGGCAAACAGAAATAGTGAAACTATACTGATAATAAGTACTTACTGATATTACAGAAAATCCTCATATAGTTTGAAAAATATATACGGAGTACAAAAGAAATAAATTCCACAACTAAAGATAATCAGATGTAACTCCTGGCTAGGACCGGACCTTCAATCGCCAGTAATTACGGTTTTGCCCTTAGAGCCGCTGTCCTTTGCTGGAATATTTTTAGATGTTGAAAAAGGGTGAGATTCGAATGAATCTCAGTAGTAATATACAATCAGTCATATAAAATACGATAAATAAATATGCAATGCATCATGATATGTAAAATGCTAACTCATGTTGTATGCATACTGTCCAAGGCCAAACGACTGTTTGCAACCCCGGCTAAACTCGTGTCCATGGTCAAACGATATGTTTAGACCCTGGCTTATTCGCGTGTTGTGCCACAGGCACTGTCATGTTACAGAAAATGACATACACAACATATAAATAATCATATAGTGCATGAGAGAAAGAATTACTACCTGGGTCCTTTTCCAGTCCAACTGTTTATCCAAAACTTTTTCTTCGGCTCGGGCTTTTACCAGTTCCTATGAATTAAAATTAACAAGTAATTGGTTATTACTTGTATTACTACTATCTTTAATCATAATCTGCTGATTATCTCAGTTTCAGTGGCTTATACACTATATAATTTTGCATAGTGCAATTTTACTATTCTTCAACAAATTGACAGATTTTTCAGTTAACTTTGAAAAATCATAACTAATTCTAGAAAAATCTAAATTGACTGGGTTCAACGCCTACATGAAGATATTTAAATATATTTTCATGAAAAAATATCAAAATCTACCCAGATTTACCATATTACTCCCAGAATTTCCTGAAATACCCCTATTCCAGATTAGTCTCCAGAAACATAGCATGACTTTGAAAATCTATATCTCCTAATATACTTGTCCAAAAATTATTTTCTACCCGTAAAATTAAAGATATGGATATCTACTTTAAATCTGGAAAGTTTCATAATTTTTTGGCAAGGTTTGATTTTCCAAACGTTCGACACAAACAAACTGTTTTCCAGAAATACAGTTTGAGAGCAACTGAATTCAAAAATTCATATCTCTTAGTATACTAATCCAATTAACACAAAATATATACCAAATTAAAGCTAAGACTATGTAATTAAATTATGGAAATTTTCATAGCCATTGGAAGATATTACATAATTCAAAAACACCACGAAATCAACTACTAGAATCTGGACGTTCAGGATTGCACTTGTTTCTAAACCCATCTTTCAAAAGTCATAACTTCCTCTACAGATATCCAAATGATGCATTCTACCACTCATTTTAAAGTTTGTTATGTCTACTATCTCCCTGTAAATTTTCGTAAATAATGGATGTTATTTGGTTGGTCATAAAGCCACACGAAACTGACTGACTCTGATAAACATCAGTTTTGGACAGTCTAAATTCAAAAATTTATAACTTATTCGTTTTGACACCAAATTGAGCTCTTCTTGATTCTATTTCATACTACACATCCTAAAATTTCCATATCAAAAAGAACCAGATGAAAAATCCATCTGTAGCCTCCGTTTGAGCTTCTGAAATTTTCCAATAAAACCTCTGTTTTCCGGCGACCAAAACAGAGTTGATAAAATTCATATGCAACCATGATTTTGGACTCCTATCTCAAATATTTTGAATCTACATACTCCTAAACATGTTCCTTGAGTTTTGGGACGTGATTACAAAAGAAAATGAATCGAAAATCTCATGCAAAACGGACACAAACTTGCTGGTTTTGGTATTTTACGGTAACATAAACTTTCCGGCGAATTTTCTTAATTCCAGCAGCCATAACTCCTCATGAACAGCCCCAAAAATGAAACAATAATGGGAAGAGGTAGAGAAGACTCACTTGTACCAAAATATGGAGTTACATGTAAGGTTTGGAGCTTGTTCTTCCACTCACTCATGTCTCTCTTCTCTTGTTTTCTGTTTCTCTATTTCTCTGTTTCTTTTTCTTCAGCTGCTGGACAAAAAATAATGAAGAGTTGAAGGAATGGGTTTTGATTAAATGAAGAGTATATGTGATTGTTGTGTTGTGCAAATGAGGAGGTTGTACGTGTGCTTGTGTGCTGTCCTAAAGATGATAGAGAGAAACAAGGAGTAGTTAGGTGTTGTACCAATGAGAGAAGAGGAAGAGAATAGAAGGAGTACGTGTGTGTGCTGTCCATGCAACCTCCAAGTGTCCAAATGAAATGAAGGATGAGTGTTTAGTCAACAAGTTTATATATATATGTATAGGTATATTTTTATCCTATTAATTACACACACTAGGTCCTAATTTTTTCCTTTGTCAAATTTAAGTTTCCTTAAATTTTGTAGGTTCCATAATTGAGCTTACTATCTAATTTCCATAATTTAATCCTTGCATTAAATTTTTGGGATGTTACAAATGACTTCGTCTTTAGCATTAGGACAACAAGTGTTAAATACAAATATATTCACTGTATTTGATGAAATAGAAAAATTAGAAAAAGGAATAAAAGAAAATAAAATAACTTATGAAAATGAAAAACAAAAAGAACTAATAATAAAAGAAGAAAAAAATTGATAAACAAAAAGAAAAAGAAGTAATGAAAGAATCGCATAGGATAGCAGAAATAATGTGTAAAAATAGTACATTAGAAGAATTAATAGAAATAATAAAACCAAAAGAAAAAATAAACATGATGGAAGAAATAGAATATTTAAAAATAGAAGAAATGATGGGAAAATAAGAAGAAGAATTAGAAAATATAAAAAGAGAATTTAAAGATGTAACAAGAATAAAAACACCAGAAAATTTAGAATTAAATATGGCTGAAGAAATGGATACATCAGAAAGTACTGTAATCCAACAAACCCAAATAATACCATCAGAACCACCTCATGATGAAGGAACAAGTAACCAACAATTAGAAAATGAAGATTTTGAAAAAATAAAATATTACCATAAAGAACCATTAAAATAATCTAATTATATGGAATTTGAAGCTAAGTTTAAAACACCAAGAAATTCAAAATATACACCACCACCTTTAGAACAATTTGAAACAAGACAAATACCTAATTCTGAAATATGGTTAGACATGGATTGTTATACAGATAATGAAAAAATATTAGATGAATGGAATAAATCACATTTAATAGCATTAATGGGAAAATCAATTGATACAGGACTTGTAAGCCTAGTAATAGAAGCGTCATTTTTAGGAAACGTGCATAATTGGTGGAAAAGTAAAAATGAAGAATTTAGACAACAAGTAAGAACAGTAAATGAACCATATGAAGGAAGAAAAGAATTTTATGCAATATTAATAAGAAAATATGAACAAGTTTTAAGGAATGAATTCATAGGAAGAAGTGCAGGAGCAGATGAGAAAACAAAAATTGAAAAAGCAATACTATGTTTACATCAAATAGAAATATGTTCTTTAGAACCAAAATATTTAGAACAATACATATGCGAATATAAAAAATATTATTATGATGCAAGATTAGAAACAGATGAAGAACAGAAATTTTATTTAGAAATGTTTTATAGAAAATTACCAAGATTAATATCAGAAGAAATAAATGAAGAATACTATAAAGCTTTTGGAAATAGAGGAGAATTAATAGCATTCGTAGATACAATGGGAAGAAGAGAATATTTTTTAAAATAATTTTTATCTAATAAATGTAAAGAAGCATGGAAAAATATGAAATATTATAAAAGAAATAAAATGGTAATTTAATGTAATAGATATGAAACACCACATAGATGGGGATGTGAAAATGAGAAGACAAAATATAGAAAGAAAAAATTTGGAAAATATAATAAATTTAAAAGGAAGAAATATAAATTTAAAAAATATCCAAAATATAAGTATTATAATAAATATAAACCAAGAAAATATTTTAAGAAAGGTAAAAGAAGAATAAATTATAGTAAAAGACCTAAAAAATGTAGATGTTATAATTGTGGAGAAATATGACATATATCAACAGAATGTAAAAGGCCGAGAGAAAAGAAACAAATGAAAATTTAGAAGAAGCTGAAAAATATAATTGAGAACCTATAGAATTAGAAATATCAGTATTCAGTGATATAGAAAATGAAGAAGTAGAAATATACAAATTAAAATAAATAACAGAAACAGAAACAAAAGAATCAGAATCAGAATCAGAAGCCGAATTGGAAAGTGAAGAAGAAATGTATATATATATGATGAAAGAATTAGAAGAAGGACAAACTAATAAGCAAGAAGAAGATGAAAATGATGAATATGAAGAATATAGAAATGTAAGTGAAGGATCAGTAGAAAGAAGAATGATATTTAATCCAAAACATTTTAATAAAATAAAAGATAAAAAACTAGATATGAAAACTAATCAATTACAAGAAGAATCGATTATAGAAATGGTCAGTAAGAAATTCAGGTCTAAAAGAAATCATAAAACACATTGTGTAATATTAGAAAAAAGACATCCTATAGAATCAACATTAACTGAAGGAGTATTAAGAATACCTTTAATAAGTACAAGACTAATAGAAGAAGAAATAAAGAAAGTATCATTTAAAGATGAAGTAATAGAAGTTTATATAGCAGGAATACAATTACTTGTAAAAGCTTATTTTAAATAAGGAATTGATACACCTATAGAATTACTTATAACTGATGGAAGAATAATAAGTGAAATAAAAGACAGTATAATAAGAATGTTAACAGGAAATTTAATATATCAAAAACTGAAATTTACATTAAATACAAATTTTGCAATATCAGTAACAGATGAACATATAGATAAAACTATAAATGTATATCATAAACTAGGAGGAATAAGATTAATGGAAGGATAAAAAATAATAAGTATAACTGCAATGATAAGACTTGTATTTACCAACAACAACAACAACAACAACAACAAAGCCTTTATCCCACTAGGTGGGGTCGGCTACATGGATCGCACGACGCCATTGTGCTCTATCAAAGACCAAGGACTTGTATTTACCAATGAACATAAAATTTATAACAAAAATAAAGGAAGAATAAGTATAGAAAAACATTTTATGCCAATATTAAAAGAATTACCTATAGATCCAATAACAATAACCTTACCAGAACAATTAAAAATAAATATAGACAGAACAAGAGAATATGAAGATATAAGAAGATTAAGATTACAAACTAATAATCAATTAGGACAAAGATCACTAAGTTTTAATTTAAACCCAAGAAGATTAAGTCATGAACCAAGATTAAGTTTGAGCTATAATGAACATCTTATGCAAGAAAACAGATTAATAAGGTCAAGAAGTAATTGATTACCAGAAATACCTTTAACGACAAAATTGGAAGAAATAAAATCATTAGGAAGTAGAATAAAGACAAAAAATATAATAAAAGTAGAAATTAAGAAAAATACAGGATGGATGCCTATAAAAGCCTTAATACTAGAAGAAGTAAAACAAAGTAATATAGATATAAAATATTTAGATGAAAATGTAATACTAAATGAAGAAGGAAAAACATATATAATGATAAGATTTAATCAAAGATATATAATGGAATTTTCAATAAAAATAGATAAAGATATGAAGAATTTTGGATTAATACTAGGAATGGAATTTTTAGAAAAATTAAATAATTATAGAATTCAAGAAAAAAGAATAATTATTAACATAAACAATGTAACAATAATAATCCCAAAAGTTTTAAATGAATAATCAAGATTATCAAAATAATCAATGGAAATCACAAGAGGAATGGTATCTGGGAGATCCAGATTATATTGAAATAAATGGAATACTAAGAAAAATAAATCATACAGATAAAAGTTTTATGAAATTTCTAAAACATAAATTTGAAAAATATAATATAAAACAAAAAATAAGACTAAGATTTATTTAGACAAGATTATCTATTATGGCTGGAAGAATATACAAGTACAGTAGAAATATATGTAGAAAGAGAATATTATGCAAAGAAATTTAGAAAAATAATGGATGTATTATCAAGAGGTTAATATGGTAGACTTATATATAAATCATAAAGGAGAAGTAATAAAAATACACCATAACAATAAACCATTAATAAAAAAGATAATTAAAAAATGCAGAAATTGGAATGATAATGACAGAAGAATAATAAAAGAAATATTAGAAAATGAAAAAGGACACAGAAATTTAATGGATTCAGAATAAGATACCAAGCATATTTAAGAATAAAAGGAAAAAATGACTTCATAAAATATTGGAAGAATAAATTAAATACATTATCACGTGGATAATGACTAAGTTATATTACATACTTACAAAATTTAATTATGAAAATATAGATCAAGAAAATATCATGCTTTAAAAATACAGGAGCAAATCTAAGTGTAGCAAAATATAATATTTTACCACCTATAATGTGGAAGAAAAAGAAAAAAACCTTTAAGAATGGAAAGTGCAGGAAAAGAAATTCATTTAATGGAATATGAAGCTTTAAATGTTAATATACAAATAGGAAGTTATGAATTAAAATTAAAAATATTAAATCAGTTTAATGAACCATCGTGTGATATAATCCTAGGACTAGACTCATAGAACAATATTATCCTATACATATGATAGAAAAAGCTTTTATATTAATAACACCTTGTAAGCATGAAGCATGGGGAATAAGAATAATGGAACCTTATAGTAGAAAAGATGAAAAATTTCAACTAAAAAATAATAAAAATGAAGTTCAATTCTTACCAAACAATAAACCAGTTCATATAAAACACATGTTAGCTACATTAACAATAAGAGAAGTAGAAGAAAATAAAAAGAAAACAATAGAACAAAGATTAGAAGAAAACTATAGTGAAAATCCTTTAATACATTGGGAAAAGTCTAAACCATTAGCAAAAATAGAATTAAAAGATTATAGTAAAGAAATAAACTGTAAACCTTATCCCTGGACAGAAAATGATAGAAATGAATTCATAATGCATATTGAAGAAATGAAAAAATATAATTTGATAAGAGAAAGTAGATCTGAACACTCATCACCAGCAATGATAGTTGTAAAACATAGTGAAGAAAAAAGAGGAAAATCTAGAATGGTAATAAATTATACTAAATTAAATGAAATTGCAATAAGAAATAGATATCATATACCTAAAATGGAATTATTGTTTGATTTAATAAGAGGAAAAACTATATTCAGTAAATTTGACTGTAAATCAGGATTTTTTCAAGTAAAATTAGAAGAAGAAAGTAAAAAATATACAGCGTTTAGTACATCAGAAGAATTATATGAATGGAATGTGTTACCCATGGGGTTTAACAATAGTCCGAGTATATTTCAAGAATATGTGTCTAAATTATTAAGCCCAATAAGAAATTTTGTTGTAATATATATTGATGATATATTAATATTTTCAAAAAATGAAAAGGAACATGAAGAACATTTGGAAAAATTCATGGAATTAGTAGAACAAAAAGGAATAAATATATCTCCTAAGAAAGCTGAGTTAAGAAAAGAAAAAATAGGATTTTTAGGACAAATAATTTCTAAGGATAGAATGGAATTACAAGATCATATAAGCCAAAAAGTAAAAGATTTTCCAAAAATAAATAATAAAAAGGAATTACAATCATTTTTAGGATTAGTAAATCAAGCAAGAAATTACATACCACATTTATCAAAATTAACAGCAAAAATATCTAAGTTAGCAGGAGAAAAAACAATCTAGAAATGGAATGAAGAAACTCAGAAAATTATAGAACAGATAAAAGTTTTATGTAATAAATTGCCAAAATTAACAATACTTTTGGAAGAAAATATAAGATGGATAATATACACTGATGCATCGGAAAATTATTGGGGTGCAGCTTTGTATTTTGAAGATAGTAAAGGAATAGAAAGAATAACTAGATATGCAAGTGGAAAATTTAATGAATCACAAAATAATTATCATTCTAATTGGAAAGAATTTTTAGCAATAAAAAAGGCAGTATAAAAATTTGAATTATTTATAGTAAATTGTAAGTTTATTATAAGAACTGATAATACTCAAGGAAAAGGATGGTTAAAAAATGGAAAATTAAGTAATAAAATGTTATTAAAATGGCATAGTGATATGTCATATTATGATTATGATGTTGAATATATCAAAGGAAAAAATAATTTAATTGCTAATTATTTGAGCAGATGGAACCAGGAAAAAGAATGAGTAACAGCCCTGTAAGTCAAATCCCTCTAAATGAGGTACAAGAGGAAAATCCATTTATGACACATCTTGTAATGAAAATGAATATGCTTGAAGTAAATATGAGTTTGCTTGGAAGCCAAGTAAGTAATAGTGTACAGAATTTGTCTAATTCTGTATCTAACCTTACTAGCTCAGTAAATGAATTATTTACTAGAGTGTAAGACCTGGAAAGTCGAGTAAAGAATGAACCAATTGAGGAACCTTCGCCAAAAAAGAGTAAAGACAAGGAATTACCAGTAATTGGGTCTCCTACCCAGTCTGAGTCATTTACTCATAAACTTTTAATTGGGTCATCTACCCAAGTTCAAGAAAAAGGGTCATCTACCCAAGACCAAGGAAAAAACTCTTTAGCCCAAATAATAAAAGACCAGCAAGCCCAAAAACAGAAAGCCCAACAAATAGAAAAAAGCCCAAATCTGAGCCCAAAATATAAGACCTCATTACCAGATAAGACTATAATAGCTTCAACCTCTAAACCCTCAACTTCTAAACAGCCCATTAATCCAGAAGTCTTTGACCTTTCTCAAAAATACCAATTTTACAAAACTATTGTAAAAGGACTAAATACCCTAACCTTAACTCACAAGACTATTAGATATGTATCTCATTACGCCATTAATAAAGCCATTATTTATCCAAGAACACCTTCAGAAATTGTTAGAACCTTATATAGTTATGGATTAATTCAAACCATTTACTCATCTCAGGACATGAGAGAAATCCAATTATTCCCACCAAGATTTAAAGAAGCCGTAGAAAAATACTTCAAAATAGTCCTACAACACAAAGTTTTCATAAGGTGTTATTCCACAGTTGCGGAAGTTACACCAGACCAATTTTATTATCCAATTAATTTAATTCGTCTTGGAACCACCAAAAAGCCCATAGAATTTGATCCAGAAATTAAAGAGGATATAGATGATGATGATGATGATGATGATGAATTTCAATTCAGAATCTCTAATATCAGAGCACAGGACTATCATATAATTTTCCAAGAAATGAATAGAATTGTAACTAATGTTGGAGAAAATCCTTGGGTATATCATACAAGTGATCTTACTTGTATCTATGCTCTTGGAAAAACTACTAATGGAACACATGCAAAGTTCTATAAGTGGTATGAATCCATCAAGAAAAATGAAATGGAACATTATGAAGAAACTGCTGAGAAAGTTTGTAAATATTTATCCGAGTATCCTGTTCATAATTGTATATATTGTAAAGAAGAAGAAAGAAGAGAAAGGGAAGGTGAAATTCCAATTGATGAAAATATCATGTAATGGCAGACATCAATGACTAAAGGACTTGGAAAAATTCAAAAGAAGATAAAAGAAATCAGGAAGAATCTCATAAAGATAAAGAAAAAAAGGAGATAAGATAAAGAAAAAGCTGATGAAGATAAAGAGTAAAATTGAAGAATTGACAAAAGAAGAAAAGAAGACTCAGAACCAAGAAGAAGATGACAAAGTGTCGGCAGAAGAAGACAAAGAATAAAAGATGAAGCACTCAGAAGAGGAATCTTAAAGACAAGTAAGGATCCGACAGCATCATGTGAAGAGTAATCAGAGTCATGTAAAGTAACTAGAGTTTGTAAACTAAAGTTAGATTTCTAACTATAGTTTGTAAACTAGAGTTAGATTTCGAGTCTATTTAAACATCTATAAGCCTTCAGGCAAACCATCGAGTTTCTAAGCCTTCTTGTAATCTCTCAAGTGCTCTCTATCCTTGAGAACTCACTGTAAAAATTTTCTCATAAATAAAGCCTCCATTTCAGCAACTTTTACGTGGAAAGAAGAATACATTTGTTTATTCGACATTTAAGGTATGGAGTTCTAAACTCCTTATAGAGATTTAGGGAAGTAGTTTTATCAGATTCTAAATGAGTACGGTCTAGAATGGGATTATGAGATGCATGTTATTATAATTTTCATATAAGGGATATATATTATAGTACGCCTCCAGTAGGAAACGAAGGAAGGCTGTGCTGTTATGATCTGAAGAAAGAAAGTAAGGGGTCTGTGGATTGACACCCTGTAATATATTCTATGCATGAAAGAGGGCATAGATCCTTCCATAACCCGGATCATATTCGGTCAACCCCATAATTTGTTTCTTATATCCTAAGTATAGTTTCCTGCATCTCATCGGTCCAATTTTGGATATATATATATATATATATATATATATATATATATATATATATATATATATATAATTAAACATTACAATTTAGTTTCCTTATTTTTATTACGTAAATATTATATCTAAATTTTTATTATTAATATATTTTTTTATTCATTTTATTATATATTTTATTTTTATTGTATTTATAAAATTTTTATTTGTATAATATATATATATATATATATATAAATAAAATTTTGCATTTAAATCACACAGGTTCTTCTTAGCTCAACTGGCAAAGGCACTGGCACACGCGTGAAAGGTCATGGCTTCAAATCTCAACATGGTCACAAAATGTAACCAATTTGTGCTATTGACACGTGGCGGGCGACGGAGGGCGACATGTGGCACACGATGGAGGGTGACATGCGGCGGTTGACTAAGACATAGGCGGTCGGAGGTGCGAGGTGGCGGTTGCCGGCCGGAGGTTTCCGTTGAAAAATGACATAGGGAAATTTACCACGAAATTTGCGACCGAACAAATTCCATCTCAAATTGCGAGGGAATTTCCGTTGCAATTTGAGACGGAAATTCATATTTCGTCGGAAATTCCGTCGCAAAACGGTTTGCGACGGAATTCCGTCGCATAAAACCTCATTTCCGTCAGAAATTACATATTTTTTTGTAGTGTAACAATTTCTATCATACATCAAGGAAGAGGATTTGAGAGATAGTCAAAGGAATATGGCACTTTATACCAGGCTTAAAAGATGATGTACAAGTCTAGATTACAAGTTCAAAGTTATCAATACTGGAAAACAAATAGCTGCCCAAAATGGCCATTCAAAAAGGCATGAGATGAACAATTACTAGAATCAAGAAAAAAATATATTTCATAAAAAATCTGGAGTAACCTTTAAAGCAATAATTGCCAACAATTATCCACATACAATTGATATAAAGAAGTAATAGCAGGCTAAAAAAGTGGCTATAATAAAGAGAAACAGTAAGTAACTATATATTACCTCGTCTTTTACTTTTAGGCGCAGTTCACATTCAACAATAGCTTGCTTTTGTGGAGTTTTATGCGTGTTGTCTCTGATGCAGTCCCAACACTTGCTTTCAATGGATTACTATACACACACACAGTGTCTTGGTATACAAAAAAGAAATTCAAGCCTACTGTTTTAAGTAATGCTAAGCAAAATTCACTATTTACCAGTCAAAACAAGGATGATTAAACCTGTAATTAAATTAATATATTTTTGGGAGAATGCCAAAAAAATACCATTTAAATTTCAAAATCCCGTTAATAAGTTCGGTAATGGGATTAACAAGAATGGTAATGCAATTAACAAATCATTTTATTGTTAAATCACCTATTTGGGATTTTGAAGTTTAAATGGTATTTTTTTAGAATTCTCCCTATATTTTTTAATAATATACATAATAATATATTATACAAGAAAAGCATTCAATCATAATAAATTGCATAATTTAACATTCAAGTCCAAATAGTTCCATAAACGTAAAAGTAACTTATAATACACAAAATTCAATCACCATATTATTTTGTCCAAATCAAATCAACAATATTTCCGGAGAACCACCAGCACCATCATCATCATGTTTAGCCTCTCGACTATTCACCTCTTTAACTAATTATATAGTTGGATAAAAGAATCAATAATTATGTATAAGAAAAAATAATTATATAACATTTGAATCAAGAAGGAAAACATGAACCTTGGCTTTGTCTTCATTCTGGATCGCTGGAGTTGCATTATCTTCATAGATAGAATTCTCATTCTCAACATCTTTTGCATCAAACTCAAGACTTATATCCTTGTCTGCGATCCAAAACTCTACTTTGTCAAAAAAACTCATCATCAAGAGGTTCATAACTTCTCTTCCTCAATTTTGACCTTACAAATAGAATAAAAATAGAGGTTATCAAATAGAGGTTCAATAAGGCTTAAAAGAGTAAGTGGCAATTTCGTACAATTAACGAAAGCAATATCATTTAAGCATTGATGTTCAAGTCTATTTCTTTTGCTGATATGGATGCATTTAAACAAACCCTAAATTTACAATGTTGAAGCACCATGTGTAGTATCCAAATTTTGTACCGCGGTGCAAGTGGTTACTAGGTGGCGTTCGGGACTCGACATATCCCTCCAGAGGTCGAGTGTTCGAGCACCTGGGAAGGCGTATTAAATACTGAGGGAGACGGGACAATTCTTGCCACCGTGAGCCTAGCGCCGGTGGCCGGCTCAGTAGTTCCGCTGCGTACTCTGACCGTTACATAAAGAATTTGTGACACCCTTCTCCAATAGCTCAAGATGAGTAGTAAAATTTTTCGTGGGACTAGGATTTAAACCTGGACTACTCAAACCTCACAATAGTTCATAAGTCTCCCAAACTCAACTTAGGACTTGAATCTAGGGTTGAGATGGGTTTTTCAAAGGGTAGAATACTTTAAAACATTTCCACTAGATTCACTACATCACCAATGCCTCATCTGTCAAACCCCTTAATATTATGATATTCGCTATATAATAAATGCGTAGTTCATATGGCATATAGAAATAGTGAAACTATACTGATAATAAGTACTTACTGATATTACAGAAAATCCTCATATAGGTTGAAAAATATATACAGAGTACAAAAGAAATAAATTCCACAACTAAAGATAATCAGATGTAACTCCTAGCTAGGACCGGACCTTCAATCGCCAGTAATTACAGTTTTGCCCTTAGAGCCGCTGTTCTCTGCTGGAATATTTTTAGATGTTGAAAAAGGGTGAGATTCGAATGAATCTCAGTAGTAATGTACAATCAGTCATATAAAATGTGATAAATAAATATGCAATGCACCATGATATGTAAAATGCTAACTCATGTTGTATGTATACTGTCCAAGGCCAAACGACTGTTTGCAACCCCAGCTAAACTCGTATCCATGGTCAAACGATATGTTTAGACCTGGCTTATTCGCGTGTTGTGCCACAGGCACTGTCATATTACAGAAAATGGAATACACAACATATAAATAATCATATAGTGCATGAGAGAAAGAATTACTACCTGGGTCCTTTTCCAGTCCAACTGTTTATCCAAAACTTTTTCTTCGGCTCGGGCTTTTACCAGTTCCTATAAATTAAAATTAACAAGTAATTGGTTATTACTTGTATTACTACTATCTTTAATCATATTCTGCTGATTATCTCAGTTTCAGTGGCTTATACACTATATAATTTTGCAGAGTGCAATTTTACTATTCTTCAGCAAATTGGCAGATTTTTCAGTTAACTTTGAAAAATCATAACTAATTCTAGAAAAATTGAAATTGACTGGGTCCAAAGCCTAAATGAAGCTCTTGAAATATATTTTCATAGAAAAATATTAAAATCTACCCAGTTTTACCACATTACTCCCAGAATTTCCCGAAATACCCTTATTCCAGATTAGTCTCCAGAAACATAGCATGACTTTGAAAATATATATCTCCTAATATACTTGTCCAAAAATTATGTTCTCCAGTCCAATTAAAGATATGAATGTCTACTTTAAATCTGAAAATTTTAATAATTTTTTGTCAAGGTTTGATTTTCCAAAAGTTTGACACAAACAATCTGTTTTCCAGAAACATAGTTTGAGAGCAACTGACTTCAAAAATTCATATATCTTAGTATACTAATTCAATTAACACAATATATATATATAATTAAAGCTAAGAATATGTACCAATTATGGAAATTTTCATGGCCATTGGGAAATATTACATTACTTAAAAACATGATGAAACCGACGGCCAAAATCTGGACTTCCAGGATTGCACTTGTTTCTAAACCCATCTTTCAAAAATCATAACTTTCTCTAAAGATATCCAAATGATGTATTCTACCACTCATTTTAAAGATTGTTATGTCTAATAGCTCCCTGTAAAGTTTTGTAAATAATGGATGTGATTTGGTTGTTCATAAAGCTACACGAAACTGATTAACGCTGATAAACGTCAGTTTTGACAGTCTAACTTCAAAAATTAATAACTTATTCGTTTTGACACCAAATTGAGCTCTTATTGATTCTATTTCATACTAAACATCCTAAAATTTCTATATCAAAAGGAATCAGATAAAAACTTCATTTGTAGCCTCCGTTTGAGCTTCTGAAAGTTTCTGGTAGAAACTCTGTTTTCCGACGACCAAAACAGAGTTGATAAAATTGATATGTAGCCATGCTTTTGGACTCAAATCTCAAAGATTTTGACTCTACATACTCCTAAACATGTTCCTTGGGTTTTAGGACATTTTTACAGAAACAAAAACACCAGAAATATCACCCAAAATCGTCATAAAATCACTGGTTTCGGTGACAGCAACTTTCCAGCGAATTTCTTACTTCCAGCAATAAAAACAACCCAGAAAACTATTGAAAACAGATTCTAATCCAATGGAAAAAGAAGATAAGGATGTATGAAACTCACCTATGTTAGCTTATGGTGCTGCATGTGAGTTTTGAAGCTTCTTCTTCCTTCCTCTGATCAACTCTCTCACTCACGTCTCTCTTTTCTCTGCTGTGTTTTTCTGTTTTGTGTTTTATGTTTCTGTTTCGTTTTTTTTCAGCTGATGTGTTGCAAGAATGAAGATATAAGAGAGTGTTTGAATTATGGTGGGGCTGAATGTGTGTGTGTGTTGTCCCAACGTGATGTTCATGGAGATGTGAATGAGAGCTTTAAGTCAATGGGCAAGTGTGTGTATGAGTAGTTCATTGGTTTGTCTAAAGGAGGTTGTGTGTGTGAGCATATGTATGGAAAAGAATCATAATACAAGGGTGGAGGCTATACGTAAGCTCTCATGGAATGCCAAGTGTGGGTGTGTGTGTCTTTATCTACATATAGATATATTTTTATCCTATTAATTACACACACTGGGTCCTAATTTTTCCCTTTGTCAAATTTAAGTTTTGTAGGTTCCAAAATTGAGCTTACTATCTAGTTTTTATAAATTAATCCTTACATTAAGTTTTTGGGATGTTACAATCATCGGTTCTTAAATCTATAAAATCAAAGTATGAGGGCGTATTTCTTTAATTTAATTAGAGCGGTTTTCTTAGAACTGTTCTCTGCTAAAACTTCATTCATACGTGCAATTACATACATAGCACACATATATGGCCACATAAAGCTATCAAATATTGAAATCAAATACAATACAACCTCGGACCCTTAAATCTTCGGTCCACCACCATCACGTTCTCTTCACATATAACTCTTACTTCCCACCTCTGCCACCTGTCTAAATGGTTGGTTTGGGGAGGGTAAGATTTAAAGGAATCTTAATAGTAAACAATATCACTATGCATGCAAGATATATAGTTAATGCATGACATGCTTGCCTACCATATTCATGCTAACATAATGACATATCTACATGCTTAATGTTATGACATACACATTGTCATTGTACAAATATAACAGAGCTTCAATCAATCAAATATATTCAACACAATTAGGCAAAGCAGTCACAAAATCAATGCAAAACATACATATTAAATACATGTATGCTAGGTAAGTTCACTACCTTTTACTTGATGTCCTCCTCATGCACCTTGATCTTCCAACCATTACTTCTTTAACACTTCATGACCCTAAGTAAGAATGACATTATTAGAGCCATGAAGAGTGAATGCTCAATGGCTACATTAGCCTCAAAGATTTACTTTCACCCTTGGAGTTCTAACCGATTACAATTGTGCCATTAAGTCTTAAATTTCGCATAAGACATAAAGCTGACAGATTTTTCACCAAATTTTGAAAAATCATAATTAATTTTATAGAACTATAATTGAGGTGTTTCAAAAGTCTATATGACCCTTGTTAAGTCTAGTCTATAGGAAAAATAATTACTCATACAGTAACCATGCCCACAAGTCCAGATTTCATGATTACTCTCTACTATCCAAAGACAGCTTTCAGAATCATGTCCAAATGTCAAAAATCATAAATAATTATAAAAAGTTCCAATTGGACTGATTCGAAAGCCTAAATGAATATATTTCAATTTAAATTTAATAAAAAATAGTTAGGTTTCCCTAATGTAGACCAATTATTCCCAAAAATTTGCCCAACAACACTGTTCCAAATTATTTCCCAAAAATCAGGCATAATTTCAAAAATTCACCATTAATTCTAGGAAACTCCGAATTGAGTGGTTCCAAATTTTATGTAAATATATTTAAATATAATTTCACATAAAAAATACTCAACGTTAGCTATCAGATCCAAAACATTCCCCATATTTTAAAAAATCACCCTGTTCCAGATTCCTTCCCTGAAACAAGGAAAATACTTCAAAAATTCATTCCTAAATCCAAAAAAATCCAATTAAGGTGGTATTAAGTCCCACATGACCATTATTAAGTCTATTTTCAAATAAAAATATAGTCATTAGCTATATGTCAACATATTAATACAGTATTTCCACTTTCTACACATCATTCCAGAAAATTCCAGTTTTGCATGCTCAAACTTTGAAAATGTAGAACTTCTAGCACACAAATCCAATTGATCATTATGACCTATTAAATTAAAGGTCTATGTGTCTACTTTCAAACTAGAGAGTTTCATAATTTTTAGGTAATATCTAACCCTTGAATTATCATGTAGAATGACAATGCTTCAGACAAGGCAAATCAACACTATGACCAACCTTAATCTATAAATTCCCAAATTTATATGCAAGCATCCAAAATTTATGAACACTTGTATACCTACACAATTTTTCCTTATAAAGCTAATGAAAATATCAAAATTTCTAAATTCCCACTCCTCCTACACGAAACAATACAGGGCAGATCTAAAGATTTCAGAAAATAGTTTTCTCGTTTTCTCTTACCTAATCATTTCCTTACTACTCCTAATCAAATAATTAGCTATTTAAACACTCATTACACATGATTAGAAGCATGTTTAAACAACATGACACCTTAGGGATTCCACCATCCAATCTTCACAAGTCATCCAAAATCAAGCCAATAACAACTGTAATAGCATCAATCAAGCAAGAGAAACAAGTTTGAGAGGTTTACCTCTTGATTTCCACTTCTTCCTCTCCCTACACGTTTTTGACTCTCACTCCACAACTCTTAAGTCAGCTGAAATTCCATGGATTCAAAGGAGTAAAGATGAGTAGGAGAAGTTATGGAGGGATTAGGAAGCAAGAATCACAATGTTACAACTTCTTACTTGATTTCTTGATAAACCCTAGCCTTCCTTCATTCTTCATGTTCTCAGCTCCCTCTCTCACTCTTTCGTTCTTGTTTCACGGAGAAAATGGGCTGAAGAAGATGAGGAATTGATGATTAAATGGAGTATTAAGTGACCTGCCACTTGTCAGCTTCCTTCGTTCTTCATGTTCTCAGCTCCCTCATCTCCACTGTAACACTGTCACCGTTCGAGTTCGTCTCATTGTCTCCTTCACGACAGCACACTATTGTTCTTCGAGTTGGGATTTTGTGCTTTGCGATTTTCAGATCTAAAATTAGATCTGGTTGTTGCTTCATGGACGAAGAGGATAGAGGAAGACATGATGGAAGGTGGAGAGTAAGAGGCCAACATGATGGTGGGGTAGTGTGGGCATCGGCCATTGAGGAAGTGTCATATTTGGATCAGAAAATTGCTTTGCTTCTTCAAGCCAAGTAGCCACATGGTTAATAAAGTGTCCCTCCTAGTTATATCATACACAAGCAGTGCAGCTACAGCTCCTCGGTAATATGACCTTGTGATAGACCTGAATATTTCTTGGCCAGCCGTATCCGTTATCTGCAGCTTTATTGGCTTATTATCGATTGTGATAGTCTCATAACCATATTCGACGCCGACAGTTACGTCGTAGACCGGTTGAAAGCGTTTGTCGGTGAACTGAAGAAGAAGACATGACTTGCCTACACCGGAATCGCCGATGATGATGTACTTGAAGAAGTAAGCGTATGCCATGATTCTGTGTTCTATGAGGGATCAAGTGTGAAAGGTGGAAGCACAGATCTTTCTGAATATTTAGAGAAAGATGGAGGAAGAGATATTGAATAGCAATTTTCAAGGGTTTGGTGTTTAAGTAATGAAAATTAGAGCTGAGCAAGTTGTCCGCAACTGGGTGAGCCACTCAGGCCCAGTAGAAAATTGTCTATTTTAGCCCATCCAAACGAGGCTCATGATAGGGGGTTTAAATGGAAGACTTGTTGGCTAAAGCTATAAGCACACCCTTAAACTGCCCGTGCCCGCCATATATGTATAATATATATTTAAGTATAACTATATAATATATATTGTATTATGTATAATATTATATATATTTAAGTATAAATTAAGGAAAAGGATCCCGTATTGTATTACATGTACGTGAGATAAAGTATACATTTAAAAATAAATATTATATATATATATATTATGTCATATATAACCTTAATTCTAAGAGGGAATATATATATATATATATATATAATGAATAAATGATTATACCTCATAATCATGATTAAGAAATCCCGTATATTTTTCCTTCGATAATGTTAATCATACCCGGTGGAGCCAGATTAGTGAGTTCCTTGAATTTACCACTACTCCAAACAAGGGAAAATATTTGCGGGTACTGATCCATCATACGCACCGCTAAACATACTTTCGAGTTCATTTTAGATCGAATGGAGCAAAGATTATCTCAGTGGAAGTCGAAATGCCTTTCTTTGGCAACAAGAAATACACTTGTGACATCGGTGCTAACGACGGTCCCATCTTATGCCATGCAGACTACTCCACCTCCACAATCAACGTGTTCAGATATATTAGGCTATGTTTTGAGTGTATGTTTAGTGTTTTCATGTTATATTAGGCTCCAGATTTTAATTGGCATTTTCAAATTTATAAATTTATTCTTTTGACAGTCTAATTGGCTGCTCGCTAAGGTGATCACTATCATTCATGGAAATTGAATTTATAATTATGTCTTTGTTTAGATGATTATTATTTCACTCAATCCAAATTATTGTCTCTCTGATCCCAGTGTGATTAGTTACTCAATTGCTTATGCAGGTCATTTAAAATAGATTATTGTAAAATAATAACATGATTTATTATGAATATAAATAAATATTGGTTATTGTGCATATAATAAAAAACAAACCCACCCGTGGAAACTAAATTATATCATACATATTACATTACATACCCCATAAAGCAATTATTTAAATCCATAAACTGTCCTCATTTAAAATTTTTTATATATAAATCATTTGTAACCACCTTTTTCTTGATAAGTTTTTAACCATCTTAGTAAAAGGAAAATTTCCAGAAAAATACCAAAATATTTCCAAATTGCCAAGCCATTATATATGGTGACAAAGAAATGAGCTATAATGAATTGCTAAAGAAAAAGCTGTAAATAATCTGAAGGAAGGGCCTCATTAATTTTTTTAACAAAATTTTGAAAAAAAAAATTATTGGCTGAACAGTTATGTGATATAAGAAATGAGGTGTAGTAAATTATTAAAAAAAGGTTACAAATAACTTGAAGAAGTGGCTTAATATACGTTATAATCACACGAGAACAAAGTTCAAACAATACTAAATAAAGGGTAAAGAATGCATTTATATGAAAATTTTAATATGACTTATAATTATAAATATATAGAAGGGTAATGTATATATTTAATCCTTTATGTTTGTATCAAGTTTCATTTTAGTTTTTTAAATTTATAAAATATATTTTAGTCCCTCAATTTTAACAATGTTAGTCTCATCTAACAGAAAATACTAACTCATCAAAGTCACGTTATATTAATCAGGGTGCCGCATCAACTTAATTCTTTAAAAAAATTCATGGTTTCAATAAATAATAAAAAATTCTCATATTTTAATTAATTTTTTTCATCTCCATCCCACTCCAATGCCCTTCTCTGGCCATCGTTTCTATTGAACCAGTTGCAGAAACCTTTTGTTTTCTTTCCCAAGATTTGGGAGGTTCTAAGACGCCAAATTCGTCGAAGATCACCAACCCTATTTTGAAACTTGTTTTCTCTCCAAGTAGCCCCTTGGGGACAATAGAGACATCCTCATGTGCAGGTCAGTGACACAGTCTTTGTTATTGATTAAACTTTTTCTTGTGATATGTAATTTGTAGTTTACAATTCTATCCCAAGAATAAAATTTCTCCATAAATTATTCTCATATCCTCTAATAGTACAGTTTGAGATCATTATGTTAAGAGATTTGCCGGAAATTGATTGGGGGTTAGTCTTTGTTTTGTATGTTGACAATATATATTGAGCTTCTGAATTGGTATTAGGTTTCAAGTTCATTATATGATTTTGTGTAACTCTCATTCTGATGGAGATTTGTTAAATTTAAGGTTATTAAACCCGAATTAGCCACTGAACTGATATAGGTAGTGGGTTAAAAGTTAATAAGTTAGATCGAAGTTAAACTAGAACTAACCCGTGGTCAGCCAGTGAAAAAGTGAACTTAAACGATAATATTTGTTAGAATAGTTTTAGAATTTGAAAATTTTCAAAGGTCAAATGATAATTTTTTTATTTATTCTTTTTGTATTAAAAAGTAAATATCTCAAGCTTTCCATAGAGTCTTAATTCATAATTTTTAAAAATATGTAGAATTAAATATAAATTTTTAAAGTTACGGAATTATGAATAATCAATGAACCGTTTAAATCGGTGGGATTGTACCGGTTTAATGGTCATTCATGGATTTCATGTTCAAATCGGCCAGTTCGGTTTTAATTTCCATGGATAAATTTGTGCAATTTGCAAAGGGGGCAAACCATTTTGTAGCTTAGAGTACAGGGAAGAGAAAATAGAATCAGAATGAAGCGAAGAAAAAGAATAGAAACCTTTCTTCATCTATGAAGACTTTGAAAATGAGGGGGCATAGGGTTAGAATTGGGAAATTCGTTGAGGAAGATGGAAAGGTCCCTGATGGGGGCAAGGAAGATATGGAAAAAATGATTAAAAACTGGGAATTTTTTTTTCTAATTGTTATTTTAATTAAAATATGAATGAATTTATTAAAAAAGTTGACTTAATGTTACAATCACCTAAAATCAAAATAATGAGACTTTGATGAATCAGCATTTTTTATTAAATGAGATTAATGATGTTAAGATTGAAGGATTAAAAATATATTTTATAAATTTAAAAGATTAAAATAAAACTAGATAAAAACATAAATGTAACCGAAATATAAATATAATCGAAATAATTAACATGATGGATATTACAAGACGACAACGTCGCAACGCACAATGTTTGATTTGCACTGATTGACCGATTCCCCGTAACAATTCAAATTGTTGATGCCAACTTACAACGACAAGCACACAACTTTTTTTGTGAAAAAAAATAATTTACTTTATCTCAAATCGATCAATATAAATAAGGGAAAATTCTAAGAAAATGTAGCCAAAAATAGAAAATTTTAAATTAGTACAACGAATTTGTTAAATTCTAAATCAATCATATGTCATTACGAACGAGGAATATAGGATTTTGAAATTTCGGCAAAACGACAATTTTTCCCTTCAACTCTCCCTTCCTCTCAGCTCAGAATAACAACACCAAACTTTTAATTAACAACATTGGACTCTTGATTAACAACACCGTAATCTAAAATAAGGTATTGTTATTGGCCACTAAAACTTGTGAATTTCAAATTTATCTCTGAAGATGTTAATGGAGATGAAAATATTGTTAATTAAAAGCCCGGTGTTATTATCCCGAGTTGAGAGGGAGGAAGAGCCAAAGGGTAAAATTGTCTTTTCACCACAATTTCAAAATCTCATACTCATCATCCGTACTGAAACCTGACTGATTTGAAATTTGACAAATTCATTATAATGATTTAAAATTTCTTATTTTTGGCTGCATTTTTATAGATTTTTCCTATAAATAATCAATTATAACATAATTATTTTCTTAATAAATTTAACCCAATGGGTTCTTTTTTTTGAAAATAATAAAAAAATGCTATTTGAACTTTAAAATCCTGCTGACAAATATGTTAATAGGATTAACAAGAATAATAATATAATTGATAACTCATTTTATTATTAAATTAACTATTTAAAATTTTAAAGTTTAAATGGGATTTTTTTTTTTAACTAGTGACTTTTCTTTTCTTTTCTTTTTATATTTTGACCTGATGCCACCCACGTTCGAGACTATGAATACATGTGATTAAAGTGAGATCCACGTGAGGCTCTAGAATCTCGTGATGTTTTGAAGAGCGTGACAATAAATGGAGATTATACTTCTGATGTATTTTAATCATATATAAACGTTAGGTCGATTTGACCGAGAGGAAGAACGTCCGAATATCTCGGACCGGATATTATGAAAAAAATAAAATACAAAATTTAAAATAAAAAAATAGTTAAATACGACTTGAACTAATCAATTTTAAACTGGTTTTCTTGATAGCAAGAGTAATGGAATTGATTAAAAAAGGTTTTTTTTTTTTTTATCTTGAGGAGTTTGAAGTGCTGATGGTAATGGATGTTTATTTATTTTTTAAAAATTAACGAGAAAATTTGAAAGGATATTATCCATAAAAATGTTCATGTATTTTGAATATGTTGTTATATTCTCATTGTCTCCTTTAAAAAATTATAATAAAAAATACATTATATTTAGTATTTAAATATAAAGGGTTATTAAAATTATTAAAAAGTCATAATATTTTTGTTATTTTTAAGTCATGTAATAATTTCATATCATTTTTTTTATATTTATATCATTACACACATGTATATAATTTTGTATTTTGAACTTAATTATTATATCACCGGCTCAACCAAATGACTCAACCATTCAGATCGTTCGAACCATGACCTACTAATTTTTCTCGTTCAATGTCCAATCCAACTTTTAAAAAATTGACATAAATAGCCAATAAAAGTTATCCAATTGGTAAGCACTTTGTTTCATAACTCCCAATGTAAGCTATAAAATGCTATTATAAGACGTGAAAATCTTATTACTGAGTAATCTATAATCTCTTCTTTAGATACTCTCCCAGCCGAGCCTAGAAACATACATTGATTTTAATGAAGTCCTCAAGACACCAGGAACAACTCACCTATTTTTTTAAATAAAAAAATATGTATACATAGATTATAATTATAACTCAACCTAAAAACGTTAATATAAAAGGTGTACCTGTAGTTATTAGTATTGAGAGAAAGAAGTCTCTCTTAAGGTTAGAGGTCAAAGTCACACATATCTAGGAATAGTGGGACCTGAAGATGCTAGAAGTCAAGGTCACACATGTCTTATAAGTCATAACCCACAATATTATAAGTTAAAAGATACGAATGCTTTGTGGATGAGTAATCTATAAGCACTTTTTTAAGTGCTCTTTGACTTACAGAGAGGAGTACACTAACTCCCTCTCAAGAGCAGAAATAAACTCACCTAATTTATTTTGAATAAAAAAAATATGTATGCATATTTCATAACTAGAACTCAACCTTATACTACATAGGCGTACAAGTAGTTATTATTTTTGAGAGAAAGAAGGCTGCCTCAAGGTTAGGTGAGAGATGTTAGGGAAGGCATGGAAGAAGCTGTGAAGCCAAAATGGAATTCTCTGCTTGTTCCATCAGTTCAAGAGTTAGCAAAGAAAGAGATCACTGAGATTCCAAACAGATATGTTCGTCCTGATCAACAACAAGAGATTATTGTTTCAGAATCAGATGATTTGCCAGAAATCCCAGTGATTGATATGCAGAGATTGATCACTGATTCTGAAGAATTGGCTAAGCTTCACCTTGCTTGCAAACACTGGGGATTTTTCCAGGTGCTCTGTTTTTCTTTATCTCTATCTCTATTCTCATCTTTTGTTAATTAATGAATCAATTAACAAAATGAACAGAGAATTTGACTGAAGATTTAAAATAATTGGTGTAGTTGGTGAATCATGGGGTGGGGTCATGGTTGGTGGAGAAGATGAAGAAGGAGACAGAGGAATTCTTCAACCTGGAAATGTCAGAGAAGAACAAGTTTTGGCAGAGAGAAGGGGACATGGAGGGATTTGGACAAGCCTTTGTTGTGAGTGAGGATCAAAAGCTTGATTGGGGTGACCTCTTCTTCATGGTCACACTTCCACTCCATTTGAGGAGGCCTCACTTATTTCCTCACCTCCCTCTTCCTTTCAGGTTTCACCTCTCTCTCCCTCAAAATTAATTTACTTCAGAAATTTGTGTTTAGGTTTAATAGGGTATTTTTGGTATGCACAATCAAAATATGATTTTTGGACATAGAATTTATGGGGTTAGCCTATAGGTATTATCATTTTTATAATTTCTTCTTTATCGAAATGTGAAAGTTATCTTTTGATTTTTGCTTAGAATTATTAGCAGGTTATCAAACTAAATATTCAGGGATAAAATTTGGTTTTTATTTTATATTACTTTCTATTTAAACTTGTTAGTTTCTTCATTATTTATAATATGCTTCATTATGGTAGGAGCGTATATCAAATAGTATAGAATTCTTTAAAAAGAAGTAAAGAACACTCACTACAATTATTGAGAAAAAATTTTTGGTTAACAAAAACAAAGAGAACACTCACTACTGTTATTGAGCGAAAACTTCTGATTAAACTTTGTGCAAATGCACAAGACCCATTCTAATTCTCATGCGTGCTTAGGTTCAAAGACATAAAAGTCATTTCCTTCTCATAAAGATAATAGATAATTTATATGTAATCCTTATAATCTACTTGATTTGATACTGAATCATGTTTTGAAATACAGGGAAACTATAGAACTATACTCAGCTGAGGTGAAAAACCTAGCAATGGCCATTTTGGAACAAATGGAAAAAACCGTGAAGATGGAAGACATGGAAATAAGAGAATTGTTTGAAGAAGGGATGCAATCAATGAGGATGAACTATTACCCACCATGTCCTCAGCCTCAAAAGGTCATTGGTCTCACACCCCATTCTGATGCTACAGGTCTCACCATTCTTCTGCAGCTCAATGAAGTGGATGGCCTTCAGACCAGAAAAGATGGCATGTGGATACCTGTTAGGCCTCTCCCTAATGCATTCATTGTCAACATTGGAGACATATTAGAGGTATATCATAGAAAATACTCATATCGTCATTAATGTAGGAGCTATACATCTAATTAGATCAAGAAAGTTAACTTAATTAACATGACATGTTTTTTTTCCCTAAAACATCTTAATCATATTTCTTAATTCCCTACTTGATTATTGTTGAGAGAATATTAATAGGGCTTGATTAAAAAAAATTGATAAATACATGAGAAAATGTATTACAATTAAAACCAATATCAACTTTCCAATTAATTTCTATTTTAAAGACTAGAAGAGTAGATACTATACAGAAAGACAAGTACGGGGCAGGACCCACATTTTCAGAATATGGGGCCTACATTTCCCTCTTTATCTCTCTCTCTCTTCATTTTATCTAAAGTGTATTTCACATACAATCCATATTACAAAGCCATCTATGACTATAATTAAAATGACAATAGAAAAAGAGATTGTGAGAGTCAAACTTTAGATCACCAAATTGAAGAGGGTAATTTTTTTCATATTTTGAATGTGTTTCATACCCACATAAATTCTTTTATCTTTTTCTGCATATTTTACACGGCAGATCATAACCAATGGGACATACAAAAGTGTTGAGCACCGAGCAACAGTAAACTGTGAGAAAGAAAGACTCTCCATTGCTACATTTCACAATCCAAGATTTGGTACAGAGATAGGTCCTTCCCCAAGCTTGGTCACTGACCATACCCCACCAAAATTCAAAAGAATTGGAGTAGAAGAATACTTCAGAGGCCTATTTAGCCGTGAACTCCATGAAAAATCCTATCTAGATGCCATGAGGATACAACAATGCAATGAAAATGAAGAAAAAAACTGAGTGAATAGTTTGTGAAAAGACTTCTCCCAGTTTCTTCATTAATTTGTTGTTTTAAATTAAGCTTTTGTCATGCTTGTGGCTCATAGGCTACTAGAAATACAAGAATGGGCTTTGAATATTCAGATGTGCTAAGAGTTGCAGATGAGCAGATATACCAAGACATTTCTGCCACTAAAATTGAGCTAATATGTTCCATCTTTACTCCTTATTTTCCCCCTTATTTTTTGTTTTTTGCCCAGCCTTATTTTCCCCTTCAGGATAAAATGTATAAAGGGGAGCTTAGAGTACAAGGCTCTTACCAGATGGAACACGGGGAAGCCTGTCAGATGTATCCAACTTCACCCACATAAGTAAAGAGACTGTTTCCAAGATTTAAATTTGTAACATCTTCGTCATATAGCAACAACCTTTATTATGCTACAAGGCTCACTCTCTGTATGTGAATTTGTGTGCACAATCATTTGTATGTGTATGCATGCGCGTATTTAACTATGTATGCATGTTGTTGTCCTCAAGATAATGGAAGATCATCAAGTCAAGATTGAAAGGAACAATTGACTTCTTATTAATCAATCACATGTACATGCATAGAAGAACCGTAACCTGAGGAGCCAAAAAGGAAAAATAGAAAAAAAAAAAAACCATAAACCTGCTTAATGAATCAATCACATGTACATGTAAATGTTTGGCAAATCATAAAACCGTGGTTTTAAAAGTCTTTTTCTGCAAGTCTAGACAAAATTTTTTTTATATACTTATCTCATAAATTATAAAAATTATTCTTTAAAAACTAATCCAAATATGCTAATCAACCGCCTACCATCCAACTTCTGACATAAAAAGCACAGCACCTTTCACACAAGTCTTTACCCTATGACAATCCATACTGTACAGCACCAGAATGTCTACTTATCGCATTAATACTTCTAACAAAGATAATTCACTAATGTATTTTTATTCCCAAGGAATTAATAATGGAAAATTTGTAATCAGGTTTTAATTAGCAGACTTCATCGTAACTAGGTCCTTTAAAATTATCAAATTATAGTCAAATCTCAAAGTGCTATTAATTTTAAACATGAACATACCGATTTGCCCCTTTTTTCTGTCGCCTTGCAGAATAAAGTTGTTATTGATAACTAAACGTAGGGTGATGGAAAAGATGGGTAAAACTGTACTTTCACGTTTGAAATTAATAACACACAGGTTCTCTAAGACTTCATTGCAATTTGATGATTTTAAAGGATCTGGTTGCCATTAAATCTAATAATTGGAATCTGGTTGTAATTTTTCCATTAATAAATAAATGTTTTGTGGCATTATAGGTGTTAGTGAAAGAGTAGGCTTATTTATCCTTTTAACGAAATGCTAAGTAAACGTGCCTTCTTTTGAAAAAAAATAATGTGTTTTATTTCTCAAATCAATCAATATTTTTTTTTGGCCGGCAAACCAATCATAACACACGAGATTGAAATAAAATATTGAGACCCCACCTCTTGAAATGCAAGGCTCTATAATCTAATGATGATCATAAAGACCTAAATTGTTTGATAGGAACAGAGGGACTTTCAAGAAAGAAGGCTGTCAAGGGTAGGTGAGAGATGTCAGGGGAGGCCATGGAAGAAGCTGTGAGGCCAAAATGGAAGTCTCTGCTTGTTCCATCAGTTCAAGAGTTAGCAAAGAAGGAGATCATTGAGATTCCAGACAGATATGTTCGTCCTGATCAACAACAAGGGATTTCTGTTTCAGAATCTAAGGATTTGCCAGAAATCCCAGTGATTGATATGCAGAGATTGATCACTGATTCTGAAGAATTGGCTAAGCTCCACCTTGCTTGCAAACACTGGGGATTCTTCCAGGTGATCTCTTTTTCTCTATCGCTATTTCCATCCTCATCTTTTGTTACTGAATAAATCAATGAACAGATCATTTGATAATTGAACATTGAAAAAATTGGTGTAGTTGGTGAATCATGGAGTGGGGTCATGGTTGGTGGAGAAGGTGAAGAAGGAGACAAAGGAATTCTTCAACATGGGAATGTCAGAGAAGAATAAATTTTGGCAGAGAGAAGGAGACATGGAGGGATTTGGACAAGCCTTTGTTGTGAGTGAGGATCAAAAGCTTGATTGGGGTGACCTCTTCTTCATGGTCACACTTCCACCCCATTTGAGGAAGCCTCAATTATTCCCTTACCTCCCTCTTCTTTTCAGGTTCCATCTCTCTCTCTCTAGATAGATATATGCATATTTTTTCATAGGAAAAAAATTATTTACTCCCTTTTATCTTCAATTCATTACTTGACTTTTTTTTTAGATTTAGGAAATTAAATAAATTATATTAAATTATTCATATTTAATCATTTTTCTTCACACTAATTTACCTAACTTATAAACTGATATATAATAGAATTGTATATAATATATATTATATATGATTAAGTCAATTGACTCTTAATATTATTTTAAGTACCGGAGGTACTACTTCAAAAATTTGATTTTAGGTTAAAGGGGTATTTTGGTCTATACGTTTCACTATCGTGATTAGTTCTATAGTTACCAAATTACTTTAAATTATATAACTTGCCCACTTAATTCTCCTCATACTTCTTTCATATGGATGTGCCGGAGAGGAGGATAGATTAAATAATATAAAATCTTTTGAAAAAAGATAGGAGAAGACTAAAGAGAATACTCAATAAAATTATTAAACTCAATCTTTTGGTTAACAATCTATTCAAAAATTTGGTTGTGAATAGAGTACAGTGGCATCATACGATTCATATAGAGCATCATACGATTCATATAGATGGCCCTACTTAATCAGTGGGATAAGGCTCGTTGTTGTTGTATCTCTTCTTCTTTACTAGTTATTACGTTGGAAGCCACTCATTTCACAAGCAGTGAACAGTATGACTTGTTTCACGCTCTGTGCAAATATATAAGACCCATTCTAGTACATCATGCATGGTTAGGTACAAAGACATAAAAGTCATTTCTTATTTCTTATCCAATTTCCTTCTCATAAAGATTTTACTTGCCCAATAGATAATTTACATTTATTCGCTATAAGCTGTTTGATTTGATGCTGAATCATGTTTTGATATACAGGGAAACTATGGAACTATACTCAGTTGAGCTAAACAACCTAGCAATGGCTATTTTGGAACAAATGGAAAAAGCCCTGAAGATGGAAAGCATGGAAATGAGAGAGTTATTTAAAGAAGGAAGGCAAGCAATGAGGATGAACTATTACCCACCATGCCCTCAGCCTCACAAAGTCATTGGTCTCACACCCCATTCTGATTCTGTCGGTCTCACCATTCTTCTGCAACTCAATGAAGTGGAAGGCCTTCAGGTTAGAAAAGATGGCATGTGGATACCTGTTAGGCCTCTCCCTAATGCATTCATCGTCAACATTGGAGACATATTAGAGGTATGATAGAAAATACTCATATTATCTTTAATGTAAGATTTAATTAACTAATTTGATTAGTTTAAGAAAGTTGGCTAATTTAGTTAATATGAGATGTTTTTCCTTAAACATACTAACAGTCTTCCTTAATTCCTTCCTTCCCTCTTCTACCTGATTGTTGTTGAGGAAATATCAATAGGTTTACTTTAGGAAAAATTGAAAAATACATAAAATATATCTTATATTTAAGATCAATATCAATTCACCAATCCGTTCCTTCATTAGGGATTGGAGGATTAAATACTATGCTAGAGGATAAATAGGGAGTATGATCCACATTCTCAAAAATGGGACCTGATATTTCCTCTATCTCTCTCTCCATCTTACTTAAAAGCGCATTTCAGAGACTAAATCCATGTTATAGAGCCATTTGTATGACTATAATTAAAATTACACTAAAAAAAAGAGATGGCGAGAATCAAACTTTATGATCACCAAATTGAGGAGAGTTTAATACTGAATTAAAATTTTTGCCATATTTTCAATGTGTGTCTCATACCGACATGAATTAGTTTACCTTTTTCTTTATATTTTACATGGCAGATCATAACTAATGGGATATACCGAAGTGTTGAGCACCGAGCAACAGTGAACTCTGAGAAAGAAAGACTCTCCATTGCAACATTTCACAGTCCACAATTTGGTAAAGAGATAGGTCCTTCACCAAGCTTGGTCACTGACCATACTCCATCAAAGTTCAAAAGAATTGGAGTAGAAGAATACTTCAGAGGCCTATTTAGCCGTGAACTCCAGGGAAAATCCTATCTAGAGGCCATGAGGATACAATAATGCAATGAAAATCAAAACAAAACTGAGTGAATAGATTGTGAACACAATTCTCACAGTTTCTTCTTATGTGGTTTTAAATTAAGCTTCTGTCATGCTTGTGGCTAATAAGATACTAGAAATACAAGAATGGGCTTTGAATAATATTCAGATGTGTTGAGAGTTGCAGATGAGCAGATATACTATGACAATTTCTGCCCATAAAATTGAGCTTATATGTTCCATCTTTACTCCTTATTTTTCCCTTTTGGTTTTTGCCCAGATTTATTTTCCTCTTTCAGAAAAAAATTTAACAAAGGCAAGCCCAGTAAATTAATTAAGTACTTCATCTGGTCCCTGGTCTCTAATATAAAAACTATTTAATTAAAGTAGATTCAGAAAATGACATAAATTAATTAATTTGAATAAATGTAACATGACCTTTATAAAATATTTTTTATAACAGTAGATAATATATATCATAGTAATATATATACACACATATCAGTTTTTAAGTTCCTTGGCCTCCTCTCTCTATATATACAATAGAGTAGTACTTTTAACATTGGATAACCATGCAATTTGGATGTATCAAAATTTTTTAAGCTTTATGGCTAGAATCAATTGGACTCCTAATCTATATATACACAATAATGTAATTGTTTACCTATATTTTGCGTCTCTTTAACAATTAAGCCTAGAAAGCAAAGGAAGATGGTGAAAAAACAAATTACCCTATGAGAAAGGGCGCAAGGTTTATACAAACCCTTGAGTTCAAGGGATTGCATACACTTCCGCCTTTCTTATAGGAGTATATATTTTTTTTTCTAGATTTTTTTTATTTCAAAGGTTAATTTTTATAAAGAGACACAATTATATTAAGTCACCAATTATATTATCACTTATATAGGTCAATGATTGCAATTGATTCTCCCCATAAAACTTGAAATATCTTGATTCATGCCAAATTGCATAGCCATAGGAGGTTGGAGGTACTACTGTATTATTATATATATAGAGGAGGTCAACTAGCTTAGAAACTCTCACTTGATTAGTATTATATCCATACATCACAGTTATTATATAAAAACCGTCATATATTATAAATGTTTACGACTTCTTTTATAAACTGTTATTTATGTACTTATTTCATAATTGTTGTCTGCTTGAGAATGTTATTAAGTTTATTAAAAGTCACAGTTCTTATATACAAACCGTTATGTATATTAATGAATAAATAACGGTATTATGTATCATGCAAGTATTATCATATATTATGACGGTTGTTTACATATGCCTATTAATTATTATCATAACAATAAACAGATCATGGCATCATCAAACCTCAACATATAACGGATGTTATATTATAACTATTATAATAGGTCCAAAATAAATAAAGGTTCAAAACTGTAATGTATCTGTATTAAGCTTTTATAGCATCGCATATATGTTTGTTCGAATTTGTGATGTATGATAGTTAATAATCATTATGTATTGTGACTTCTATAATTGTGGTTTAAAATTTAAAACAAAAAGAATTTGTTCCTAACATTAAGGATTACCCCTATTACAAAGATTATTTTGTATTAAAAGGATGCAGGGAGTATTCTTCAATTTAGATTATTTCCCCCATGTATGTTTCGAAAATAAGTCCTTAATCCCAATTTCCCTCTTTTTTTAATAGGAGTGGTATATATTTAAATTGGATAAGATTTATATTTTACTTGTATTTGCTCTATCTTTATCTTTTGCACTTTCATTAATCAACTTTAACTTTATACATGAAATCGAGTAAAAACAGCTTAAAACCCCATTTAACTTAAAATCAAGTCAAATAATCACATCATGTAATTAATTACATTGACAATCACTTGATCAGGTAATTAATACCCGTCAAATTGACTTCCTTTTTAGATAAACCACTTCAAATTATTTCCTAACATAGACGATTTCTTTTTATTTTGGAAAGTTTGATATTTTCAATAATAACTATGGATTAAAAATATGCATTTAGCTTCCAAGCATTTATTGGGATACTATTCCCATTTTTAATTATTAGGGTTTGAAGATAACGTAATAATATAAATTGAATTTGAAAATAGATATTAAATAATGAATTTGAGTAAATTGAATTTGAAAATAGACATTAAATTATGAATCATAAAACATAATCATGTAATAGGAAATTGGAGGCTATAAAAAACTATGTATATTCATATACAAGCATGGATAAAAATACCCAATAACTTTATTTTTCATAGTAAGGATCTCTAATCATTTTCTACTGTCAAGAATTTCAAAATCTCCATTTATTCTGTTATTAGTGTAATAATTATATTATTGTGAGCAAATTTGGGCACAATAGTCAATTTGACATTATTAATTTAATCTTCAAATAAAAAACATGTACTACAATTTTACATGTAAACTCTCAAGTGCATCAAATGGGAGCATCGTTAATCCACACAAAAAAACGAAAAAAAGAAGAAAAATAGGGTTATCCTATTTTAAAAATAAGGTAATAAAGTAAACACAAATTGAATTCATCAAACTTTAACTTTATCCTCAAAAACTTATAATACCCAGTTCAAATAAAAATAGGTCAAGTCAAGTCCATCCTTAATAAATGCACTCTCTTACTCATTATTTACAAATTTTCTTTATTTATATTTCTTGATAATTAATTGATTAAGTAGCTATATTTGAAAACGATTTAAATATTCTTAAATTTTCTTTATTTCCTAATTTCCTCAAAGCATGATTCATGGTGCCAAAATTATGTCTCCAATCAATATTATACGCGATCAATTAGTATTCCCCATTTACTTGCGTTATTAATTATGATTATTCCACTTTTAATGGTAAATACTGAATTGATGGAAATTTTCAGACTTTTAGAAATTGTGTTTAATGATAACCAATGGATTAATTAATGAAAATTTGTAGAGGCGTTTTTAGAAATAGCATTTTCAAAATACTTTTGGATTGTTTAAATCTTTTTGTACTGTGTGCTATTTTGAGTTATTTAATTCACAATGACTCCATTCTCTTCTCTTTAAGCGCTCTCTCTCACTGAGACTGAATGAGCGAAGCAGGAGTAGTATTTCTCAATAAATTAATGAATTTGCTAATTAATTAAATGGATTCAATTAATCGCAGTACGATAGTTCTCCCTGTTTTTTCTTGCGTTCTCTTCAATTTGAGATAACTCAACTACAAGTACTTTTTGTAATCGTCCTTCTATTGTCGTTCTCTTTGTTTTGGCTGTTAATTATTCTCTATAGGTTGTTGAGTAAGAACAAAAAAATTATTTGCAAGCAGAAATTGTTGTGTGGCATCTAATTTAATATCTAATTTACAATTTGGTAATATTTGCAAGCAGATATAGTGTAACATGGTTTTGTGGATTTATATTACTTCTCTCTCTTTTTTTTCATTGTAAAATTGAGGAATTTCTAAAAATACTGATATCTTATTATAATATTCATGTACATGCAGAAAGAGAAATCCCAATAAAAATGTTCGACAAGGCATCCATCGTTTTGGGTAATATAATTTATTTAAATATTTAACTATATTATTTTCTTTAATTATAGGATTTTCCCTTTAGGTGGGTGGAGGTTACAAGGGTCCTTAACAATTAACATATTTCATCAGCTTTGTTTCCTTTCCTTAGTATTTTTTCTCCACATTTTCCTATTTAATTTCACAATTTTTCTCATTCCCTTTATCTCTCATATTTAATACTTTTATTAAAAGATCGGTATTTTAGAACCTAACAATGACGTATACATGATTTAACAAATTTCTTAATCCCCGTAAATTCATTAGCTAAGTGCTACATCTAGCCCCTAATGTAAAAGCTTCTTAATTAAATAATTTACATAGATTAAAAAATGAAATAAATTATTTAATTTGAATAAATATAACATGATTTCAATAAAATATTTTTGTATAACAGTAGATTATAGGATATCATTTTGTAAGTCACAAAAATTAATTAGAGAAAATTAGAAAAATGATAAATATAGAATATAAAATAGATTGAAATACTTCCTTTATCCTTTATTATAAGCTCCGATACAAATTTGTAAATGAGTGTGTCCTAAAATATAAGCTTATTTTGAATTTGTCTAAGAATTTATTACATCATTTTTAACATTATCCCTTGTTAACTGTATTTATTATATTTATTCACTCACTTATCTTCTTAACAAATAAAGGGTATAATTAAAAAAATAATATATATTTATTATTTATAATTAATTTTAACCGCCTTGTTGATTAATGTAAATTGGTTACTTAAATATTATAATGCTGTATTATAGGCCAAATCCAATATCTTACCTGCCTCTCATCCTGCTGCGGGCCCCTCTTTCTATCCTTATACCTCCCACCTCTTTTTCTTCCTTTACTGTGGGGGCGGCATTAAAAAGCTGCCGATGGCAAACATGATTTTACAATACAAATTGTTTACGCCACCCTACATCCTCAAGACCCACAACCACAACTAACCCCACAAAAATTATTAATCAAAATCTGGCCTCCAAAAAAATGAAGATGATTCACTAAAATGTTTTTTTTTATTCTAAAGGCATTAATTAAATTTTTCTAGCATTATTATACTCCTTTAATCCTATTTTTAAAGTATTTCTAATATATTTCACATTAATTAAAAAAAACAAAAACTCAATTATCTGTAACATAAAATTTAACAATTTTCCGATTTTATTTTTATTCAATATATCTTGATGAGGCCCCGTAAAGAACCTCGCCTAATCTTTTCTTTTTTTTTATCATAATAAAAAATATCCATGTTTTAGAATCCGAACCGGTCCGGCCACCCGGTCACTAAATCGATTCAGTCCAGTGACTGGCTCAGTTCGGTACTTTTTTATTTTTTTAAAAATCAATTTTTTAAATTTTTTTTTTAGAATTTTATATTAATAAATTTAAAACATTCAATTTATCACTGGTTTGACCCCAATTTAACTCTGATCTGATCCACTGACCCTTAACTCAATAGCCCGACCGATTATCCATATTTCAAAAGGTTCAAAAATATGCATACATAGATATAACTCATCATAAAAACCGTGTAATATAAAGGAGTACAAGTAGTTATTATTATTGAGAGAGAGAAGGCTGTCTCAAGGGTCGGTGAGAGATGTCAGTGAAGGCCATGGAAGAAGCTGCGAGTCCAAAATGGAATTCTCTGCTTGTTCCATCAGTTCAAGAGTTAGCAAAGAAAGAGATCACTGAGATTCCAAACAGATATGTTCGTCCTGATCAACAACAAGAGATTATTGTTTCAGAATCAGATGATTTGCCAGAAATCCCAGTGATTGATATGCAGAGATTGATCACTGATTCTGAAGAATTGGCTAAGCTTCACCTTGCTTGCAAACACTGGGGATTTTTCCAGGTGCTCTGTTTTTCTTTATCTCTATCTCTATTCTCATCTTTTGTTAATTAATGAATCAATTAACAAAATGAACAGAGAATTTGACTGAAGATTTAAAATAATTGGTGTAGTTGGTGAATCATGGGGTGGGGTCATGGTTGGTGGAGAAGATGAAGAAGGAGACAGAGGAATTCTTCAACCTGGAAATGTCAGAGAAGAACAAGTTTTGGCAGAGAGAAGGGGACATGGAGGGATTTGGACAAGCCTTTGTTGTGAGTGAGGATCAAAAGCTTGATTGGGGTGACCTCTTCTTCATGGTCACACGTCCACTCCATTTGAGGAGGCCTCACTTATTTCCTCACCTCCCTCTTCCTTTCAGGTTTCATATACATACATACATATACATATATATATATATATAGATGATATAAGCATATTTCTTAGGAAAAAATTGATTTACTTCAAAAAGTTGTTTTTAGGTTAATGGGGTTATAATATATAACTTAGTCACTTCTCACCTATTTCTTTTTATATGATTCACCGATAAGTAGAGTAGATCAAACAGTATAGAATGGAGTACTCTAAAATGGGTAAAAGAAAACCGAATAGAGCACTCAATAAAGTAAATGTGTTATTTATATAATTAACTGAACCTATCTAATGGGATAAGACTTGTAGTTGTTGTATCTCTTCTTCTCTACTAGTTACTACGTTGGAAGCCACACTATTCACAAGTTCTGAACATTATGGCTCTTTTCAAGCTTTGCGCAAAAGCACAAGACCCATTCTAATTATCATGCATGCTTAGGAGCAAGGACATAAAACCATTCTTTATCTCATTTCCTTCTCAAAAAGATAATGGATAATTTACATATATTTCTTATCAGCTACTTGATTTGATGCGGAATCATGTTTTGGAATACAGTGAAACTCTAGAATTATACTCAGCAGAGGTGAAAAACCTAGCAATGGCAATTATGGAACAAATGGAAAAGGCCCTGAAGATGGAAGGCATGGAAATGAGAGGATTATTTGAAGAAGGGATGCAATCAATGAGGATGAACTATTACCCACCATGTCCTCAGCCTCAAAAGGTCATTGGTCTCACACCCCATTCTGATGCTGTTGGTCTCACCATACTTCTGCAGCTCAATGAAGTGGAAGGCCTTCAGATTAGAAAAGATGGCATGTGGATACCTGTTAGGCCTCTCCCTAATGCATTCATTATCAACATTGGAGACATATTAGAGGTATAACATACAAAATACTCATTTCGCCCTTAACAGAGAACCTATACATCTGATTAGATTAAGAAAGTTAACTTAGTTAACATGACATGTTTTTTTTTTTTCCTTAAAACACCTTAATCATATTTCTTAATTCCCTACTTGATTATTGTTGAGAGAATATTAATAAGGCTCAATTAAAAAAAATTGATAAATACATAAAAAAATGTATTTCATTTAGAACCAACTTCCCAATTAACTTCTATCTTAAAGTTCAGAGGAGTAGATACCAAAAAGACAAGCATGGGGCGGGACCCACCTTTTCAGAAAATGGGGCTTACATTTCCCTCTTTATCTCTCCCTCCATTTTACCTAAAATGCATTTCATAGACAATCCATGTTACAGAACCATCTATGACTATAATTAAAATAACACTAGAAAAAGAGATAGTGAGAGTCAAACTTTAGATCACCAAATTGAAGAGGGTAATTTTGTTGCCATATTTTTAATGTGTGTCATACCCACATAAATTCTTTTATCTTTTTCTGCATATTTTACATGGAAGATCATAACCAATGGGACATACAAAAGTGTTGAGCACCGAGCAACAGTAAACTCTGAGAAAGAAAGACTCTCCATTGCTACATTTCTCAATCCAAGATTTGGTACAGAGATAGGTCCTTCCCCAAGCTTGGTCACTGACCATACCCCACCGAAGTTCAAAAGAATCGGAGTAGAAGAATACTTCAGAGGCCTATTTAGCCGTGAACTCCAGGGAAAATCCTATCTAGATGCCATGAGGATACAACATTGCAATGAAAATGAAGAACCAAACTGAGTGAATAGATTGTGAACAGAATTCTCTCAGTTTCTTCATTTGTGGTCTTAAGCTTCTGCCATGCTTGTGACTCAGAGGCCACTAGAAATACAAGATTGAGCTTTGAATATTTAGATGTGTTAAGAGTTGCAGATGAGCAGATATACTATGGCAATTTCTGCCCAAAGAATTGAGCTAATAGGTTCCATGTTTACTTCCCTTTTATTTTATTTTATTTTTGCTTTTGCCCAGCCTTATTTTTCCCTTTCAGAACAAAATTTGTTGCAGTGAATTTGTGTGCACAATAATCTGTATGTGTATGCATGAGCGTGTGTATCTATGTGTGGATGTTGTTGTCCTCAAGATAATGGACGATCATCAAGTCAAGATTGAGAGGAACAATTGACTTCTTATTAATCAATCACATGTACATGTATATTTATACAAGAACTGTAACCTGAAGGGCCAAAAAGGAAAAAAAGAAAACCTAAACCTGCTTAATGATTTAATCAACCTCCTATGACAATCCATACTGGACAGCACCAGAATGTCTATGAGCTGCAATGGCTACTGCTGCAGCACCAACGGCACCATAGTGAGATTGTGCCTGCAGCAGCCTGGTATCCATCATAATCATGGGATTATCAAACCGATCGAACTTGGCTTCTTGGTGATACGGGTTGGTGTTGAGGTCAATCGCAGGTCTGGTTAGATGATGACAATGCTGGAATGGGACTTGATGCTTGCATTGTGAAAAAACCTGGTGGGTCTCTGATACAGTCATCTGAGAGTTTGTGGGTTGAGGTCTAAAAAAGCAGTTAGGAGAACCAGCTGCTTGTTGGGGAAGAGCATTTTGATAAAAGATCCTTAGGTCATAACAAGTATTTGTGCTTCTGCCATCTTCATAGGGTAAAACTGGGCCTACCACTCTCCCTGGCTTGGCTGTGGGAAGTGTTGATAGAAGCAGTTAATAATGTAGATAAACAAACCAATAAGCAATAGAACCAGCACACTAAAGGATATAGAATGTTACTTAGAACTAGTTCATTTTGAATATGATGGGTCCATTAGTTATGCTAAACTTCACCCTCCACTCTAGGTGAGAATTAGAAGTAGAAAATAGTGGCTTCTTCCATAAATAGAATGGCATATTATTCCAAATGCCCCTACTTATAATCAAGCTAAAGATTGCAAGCTTATTTATTATGCTTGAATATGTGCAAAATTGACAAAAGGTCGACTAGTGCATAAGACTCCCATCAGGTAGGGTATGGAGAGGGATAGACTAATGTTGCCTTACCTCCACAATAGGTGATGCTGTTTTTAGGAATTTTTATAAAAATTACACACACATGCATTAACACAAATTCATAATTTGTAATTAATTAACAACTGGATTTTCAGTACATTTATATTCCTACATATTTTAATCCAATGGGATGGATATTTTCATGGCATTTTGGTGATTCTCCACCTGAGGCTTCCTTCTATGGTGGAGGAGCCCCAGTTCTCTTTGATGTTTTAGGAAAATTTATTGTCATTATATGTATATACTTTTCTTACTTCGCTATATATAAATTTCTTATTTCACCGAAATAAAGAATCAACACATTAACTATGAAGGCTATACCTGTTGGTGCCCTTGGTGGAGGCCGGGAACTACTCAAACTCCTAGATGCCTCTTCTGCATTTTGCTTGTTCTCATACAAATTGAAATTTGGCATTGTACTTGTATTAAGAGGGATTGTGCTGAAGTGAACAGTGGGCCTTCAAAAGGGGTAAAAATCAAGCTTATTCATCATATGGATGAGAACAATATTTAATTAAAGAAGAATTCTGATGCAGGAAGCAGAAAGTAAAAACTAAAAAGACAAAAAGCTTAAAGAATATCTACTTGCTTAACAAAGCTTTAAAATCGGACCTGATTACAATACATCATAGCCAGTTAGTTTAAAATTTTTTTTTTTTTTAAAAGTGACTTTAGTTGGGGGGAAACCTTGAGGTAAATATGGGGATGTGTTGGACATAATCTAGTTTTCAAAATAAGCTAAAAATCGATTATTTCCTCAAGGTTTTCCCCATGGTTATTAAACCCGGACCGGCCGGTCCGGCCTGGAAACCGGCGACCCGGGCAGGAAACCGGTCCGGTCCGGGTAGTGAACCAGTCTACCTTTTTTTTTTTTATAAAATCGATTTTTTAAAAAAAAATTATAATTTCATATTAATAAGCCTAAAATTTTCATTTTCTCACCGGTTTGGTCCCGGGTTAGTTCCGATTTAACTCCGGTCTGACCCACTAACCCTTAACCCAGTACCCCGACCGGTTCCCTGACCGGTCCGGGTTTAATAACCTTGGTTTTCCCCCTCCTCCTTACTCTCCCTTGCTCCCCCAACTAAAATTACTTGTTTTTTTTTTTTTTTTTGTAATTTCAAACAAACTGACCCTAAGCTACTTTAGAACCGAGAAGAAAAGATACAGTTAACAGAAAGCCATGGAGCCATGATAAGTGCAGATTAGTCTCACCTTGGAAGGGAGACATGTCTCCTTTCTGGAGGAGTGACTGAGCCACCATTTTCCTCGAGATAAGCAAATTGCTTTCTGAATTGGGCTATTGCACTGCAAGGAACATGTACCCATAAATTATATTGATCACATATAAACATAAATATTATATTCAAAGAAAAAAATAGGTAATAGACATAATGTATAATTTGCAATAAATCATATTTCAGACCTAGGATAGAGAAAGTTGCCTTCAGTTCCACTCATGTAATCTTTAAGCATCTGAGGGTGATATTCCAGTATTTCACGATATATTAGTTCTCTTATATCCTCCTTTGTCAACCTTCGCCTCTCAAACTCGAATTCCAACTTTGAAATTGACTGACAAGAAGGTTCTCTCTCAACTCTGGACAAGCCCTTGAAATAAGGATCAGCCAGTGCCTGCCAAACACACGAGCAAAAAATATTTTTGTTTTCAAAATTAAATCGAAGAAAAATAATTTTTTTATTACAAGATCAACACTCACAAGGCAGGTACAGAGGTACCATGAAAGAGTAGATAAATAGATAGATACCTCTTCAGCAGTTGGCCGATCTTTGGGATCAAATGCTAGAAGCCTTTGCAAAAGGCGAAGTGCCAATGGATCTGCATTTGGAAATTTCTGCTCAAAAGGCACGGGCCGTTTTTTCTTCATTTCCATCAAATATCTTCTCGCCTTCTCATTTCGAACCTTCATATATCAAGATTTGATCAAACATAGAATAATCATTAGGAAGATGTGAAAATTAACACACAAGTTTATCGCAACATAAAGCAAGATAAAAAGAAAGAAAATCCTTACTCCTGAAATAGTTTCTGGTGATGGGGTTCCAAGAAGATCAGTAATCAAATCTATTTGATGTACAACGCTTTTACCAGGAAACAATGGCTTTCCAGTGAGGACCTCAGCAAAGATGCAGCCAATGCTCCATATATCAATAGCCGGTGTATACTACACGCAATATGTCAACAACATCAGTCTACCGAAGGACAAATTCATACCTCAATCAAGTCACATAGATAAACAGGCATAACATGACACAAATACCTGAAGGAAATATAATATAACTTCCAGGAGAGTTCAATTGTCCCCCTGAACAAAAATTATGACAACCTAGGCATCACTAATTACTATAAGCACTCGGAAGGAATTTCATATGGAAACATGTACAACTTCCTCCATAAGTAAAGCTTGCAAAATGCACATTCACTTTCTCAGACTCTCTGTACTCAGCAGAGTAGAAAGAATCAGATAAACACCTGAAAAGATATCCATCTTGTGAATTACTATCATTCAAAGATTTCTTTCTTAAGTTTGATTTCCTCCGCATGCAAGACTACAGGACAGGTATTAGAAAACTTTGCAGGTAATATTTTAGTGAATGCCTTGACCAGCATTTCCTCCTTCCAACTAAAGTGACAGAAAAAACCTCCTTGAATATTTATTTTACTAATTGGCCATGGTATGGGTGCAAGTGAATACCATAACGATTGCTCATAGTATGAGCAAACTAGTAAATGACATAAGCCACTAACATGTACATGAATATAATCTTTATCTACCTACAAGTACAATGGCTAAACATAACTAGGACTGGATAACCTATATTATGAATGATCTTCAGTTTGCAGTAAAAAGATATGTCTATTGGCACATGGCACCAATAGGGAAGTATAGAAACCACAAAAGGATAGTCGTTGAAACAAAATTACGGGAATGCTAGAAGTATACAACTTTATATGGGTTACATTTCTTATGCTTTCAATAAATAAACACAAAATAAAAAATAGAAACAGAAAATCTGTCATTCTACGGAATATAGGTCAAATCTTGAATTGTCTTAAATCTAAGAATCTGAAGGACTCGAGAATAACTGGTTTTGAGAAATAGTAATGATAGATTCAATCATTGGTAAAATAAGCACAAATGGCCTTCTAGCTAATAAGTTGCCACAAACCATAATCTTATAATGTGACAGAATAGAATGCTCAAATAATATATACTTGCCAAATTATACCTTAGAAGAGAATGCTCCACAGAGTTCTGGGGCTCTGTACCATCTAGTAGCAACATAATCCTGCAATATCACCAAGAGAAAACCATGCTAAAATTCAATGCACCTTAATATATATATAGCCTTCATAACTTCAATATGCTACATTTGCAATTCCAATTCAAATTATATCCAAATACATACTGTCCAAAATATTGTTGTCGGAGCATCATTGAATGCAACTCTTGCCAGTCCTAAATCACAAATTTTGAGTTTGCAATTTGCATTTGCCAATATGTTCTTGGGTTTGAGGTCTCTGTGATACACATTTGCTACAATCCAACGTCAGCTCAGTAAGTAGCAGTTCATTTCAAATTAATTCCCCAACATTTTACTAAAATATACAAAAGTTAGGAAGTACTCATATAAGGGCTAAAAATTTAAAGAGATGTGTTAAAGAAACAAATACCTGTATGCATATATTTCAATGCACGTAGGAGCTGATAAAGAAAAAACTGATGATGTTCACGGGTTAAATCATCATTAGCTTTAATGACTTGATGGAGATCAGATTCCATGAGCTCAAAGACTACATAAATATCTTTAAAATCTCTCTTTGAAGGTGGCAACATTATCCGCTTAATTTCTACAATATCAGGGTGCCTTAAAAGTCTGAGTAATTTGACTTCACGAAGAATTCTAATGGCATCAGATGCATGGTCAAAAACATCATGGATCTTCTTTATTGCTACCTTTTCTCCAGTGTGTGTGTCAATTGCCGCACAAACAACTCCATAGCTACCCTTCCCTATAACTTCAAGAAGCTTGTATCTATTGGCATCCCCATACTCAGTGAAGAAACCCAATTCTTTAATATCCTGCACAGTAATAAATCTATGAAGACTTTCATCTTTAAAGAAAATCATCATCAGTGAAGAACAAAACACAAGAATCAACTAGCAAGGACATGTATGAATAAATCCAGAGACCACACAGAAACACTAAAATCATCAGAACTCAGAAGTAATGATTGGTGAAGCAGGGCAATAAAAAACAGAGTCAGAAAAAATCAAACTCAAGTAGCTTCTGGAAGAAGGTACTGGTACTAAGGAATATTTTTTGGCTAGAAGCTAATGCCATTGCTATGCTCATCGCAAACACTTGATAAGTAAACCGGTAATGAAAAGAGGAAAGCAGAAGACCTCTACCCAATATCCAATAACACAATCTACATGAAACAACATAGTTATAATTGTCACCCTCCATGTTTGATCTTTACTCGAATTGTTTTTGCTCTCCTCAACATGTCACCCAAATTTTCATTTACATAATTATTTCCATGAATCAGCTCGTATCACAATAATGAGTTTCACACACACACACACACACATATAGAGAGAGAGAGAGAGACGTGAATCGGAGAGAGAGAGAAAGGACCTTCTTGAGCTGATATTGCTGCATTTTGTTCTCTGTAATTTTCCTGTTCTTTTCCTCCCTGATCTTCCTTTACCCTCGTATTGTAGATCAAAAAGCGATCAAATCCTTCACGGTAAAGCCACCACCATCTAATTCTCCCACCCAGAGCAGCAAATCTCGAGCCAAAAATCCTCCTCAAACTATCGCTTGAAATCCCTTGGATATAAAATCACACTAACGCCAACAACCACGTTTTTTCCTCTCTCAACCACTTCCTCACGCAAAAACCCAGATCAAAGATCGGACTTAGACGATTCAAAGTTGGAAACTTCGAAATTGGGGTTTCATTCATCCGATGAAACCCCAGGGAAGGAAGAAGCTGGGATTGGAAGCGGTGTAACAGAAACCACCTGCTTGAGAGGTTCTTAGCGCAAGGTAAAGAAAAAGCCAAGAGATTCCCAGGAAAGCGGGAAGAAGAAACACAGAGAAGAGAATTGTGAAGAAGGTGGGAGAAAATAGGACTGATTTGTCTAATTATTTATGCATTGATGTATTTATCCACAAATTGAAAATTCCTGAAAGTGATGTCAAGAAACGGTCCCTGGGTCCTACGTCGGTGGCCGTATAATAGATATATATTAATCTATACAATAGTGAACCTAGTCTCTAACGGCTTCCTTTTAGGAAAAATCAATATGTTATTTTTCCTTCTAATTTTTTTTATCAATCCTTTTAATTTTAATGTAATATATATTCATTTATTTTATTTTTTAGTCAAAATATTTATCTTTTTTTTCCTTCAGTCAAAATATTTATCTAATTTAATTAGATTAATAAAAATAACTAATACTTAATATGACATATTTTTTTTAAAATATCATAATCATCTTATTTAACCTTATCCTCCTCTCTTACTTGATTATTATTGAGAAAGCATCAATAGAAGTAAATTAAGAAAATATTGATAAATATGATAAATAAATTTTACATTAATTAATGGTCAAATAAAATCCCTTAATTAAGTCATAAATTAAATACCAATATTGCCTGGCTAGAGGAAAAAAGGCCCAGGATTTATAAACATATGACTTATTACATATTGTTGAAAAAATTAATAATTTTATTCTTATAACCTTAATTCAATCTAAATTTTCGCTGGTAAAAAAAAATCTAAATTTTGATAATTTTCATTTATTCCATGGCGCTGGTTTCTATATTTAAAATTTTAAATATAGAAAGTTAGAAAATACTAATCTTTTAAATAGTTAGAAACAGCGTGAGTATTCTTCAAACAAAAACATTGTGTGTTTGTGTTTGGATATAATATAATATTTGATGATTTGATTGCTTTTTCTTTCAAGTAATCGTTTTCCTTTCACTACTAGTCTAAAGAGTTATTCGAGGAAACGACACGTATATGGGTGACTTTTTAAGTTTGAGTGTAAAATATGGTAATCATCAACCCATGCAAATCTGCCGACCACAAAATATTAGAAAAATTGTATTTAGGTTTTGAATAAAAGAAAATATGATAAAATAATTTTTTAAAATTTTAAAATTATATTTAAATTCTGTAACAAAATTTTATAATAAATTTTAATTTCATCGACTTATCAATAGATGCATATGAACTTATCAATATAAGCGCTTATAGACTTATTAGTGAAATTAAAATTTATTATAAAAAATCACATGGACTTAAATATAATTTTGAGATTTTGATTAACAATTTTATCGTATTTTCTTTTGTCCATAACCAAATGCAATTTTCCCAAAAATATTCTTGCCAAAACTAAGACTATAAAAAAAATTTGGAAAAAGTACAGTCAGATCTCAAACAAAGGATAAAATAAAAATTGGTCTTTTAAAATCTTAAAATGAAAAAATTGTCCTAAGAATTTGTCAATAGAGTCACTGGACTTGTTAATAACACATTCTTAGAGTTATCAATGAGATCATTTTTTCATTTTAAGATTTTAATAGACCATTTTTTTATTTTACCTTACATTTAAGACCTAACTATAATTTTTTTCAAAATTTTTTAAACGCAAAGAAACACATGAAGTCTTAAAATAATGCAAAAATATCACGGTGCTAAAGTCAACCAATGTTGATTTTAATAGACACGTCAGTTAAAGAAAATAATGCAAAAGTACATATGGATATGGAGGTTTTAAAATTGTGTAAAAACGTCACATTTATTAACTCATCTAATATTGACAGTTTAATTTACAAAAAATTCCAACACACACGTTGGACATCATTTTCAATCCCTACAGTCTCATCCACTTCTATGAGGTCTTTTTTACATGGCACAATGTTTGCACCACCTCAATGTCGAAGCTACCCCACCCTGAACCGCCTTATCTTCTGTTCTTTTCTTTAGGTTCTTTGTCGTCCATGAATATAATCAAAGAATTTAGACGTGTTGATTTCTATCACTGACGAATCATCCTCAATCTCCTCTTCGTCAACTTCTCTTCATCTCTTTTCAACACATGACGAATTAGGTAATTAAAACTAAACCGATTATTGAACTAATTAGAATATTAGGTCAAAAGTCAGTAAGTCAAATTAAAGCTAATCTAAGACCAAACCAGTGAGAAAATGAATATTTCATGTTTATTAATATGAAATTCTAAAAAAAATAAAAAAATTGATTTTAAAAAAAAACCAAGTCAATGTCTGGACTGAACCGGTGTCCTAACAAGTTTGTTAGTTTCTTAGCCAAATCAGTCTGGTCTTAGTTTGATTACTTTGATGATGAATTTATAACAAACATGCCCTTAATCTGCAACAATTGAGATTATAACAAGGACTAAAAAATGATCTGTATGGCCAATAATTGATCATTATAGCAAAATTATTTATCTCACCTCCAAACATTTTAACACATCTCAAATCTTAATGTGTTTAATCACTCTTTCTCATAATTTCATATCAATTGTTCATAAATTTTAAATAAATATTGCAGTTTTAAGAACTTAAGTCATTTGATCGATAACCTTACCTTAACAGCCAAACTTGTTCTTCATCGAATTATTATATTTAAACATGAAAAATTAAAAATTAAATATAGTTTAATAAAAAATAATTTTGGGGAAATAATTTAAATTTTTTTTTATTTTTAGAACAGAAAAAAAAGAATGTATAATTTGAAGTTAGTTTTGTTATTACTTTCAGTTTTTGTTTTCACACGCAATTATCTTATGTGTTGCCGTCCATTGACCAGTATCACCAACCTTTGCTGACCGCAACATGCTGCCATTTTTTCAAATGATTTTCCCAATCAAATTTTTCTTTTTTGGGCTTTATTTTTTTTAGAACAAGTATCTTTTTTTTATCGGACATAATCATATTTGAAACATTGTTGAATACTAATTATTGACACTTTTTTTAATAAAAAATTAAATTTTGATTTATCTTATTGTGAGGGACTAACTTCATTATTGTTTTTTTGGCTTTTTAAATGTGATGTTTGAAACACAGATGGTGCAAATTTATTTATTGTTTCCAAAACTTTCTGTGAAAAATAGTTTCCTACTTCATAAAAAAAATAGTCTCCTAAAAATATCTTAAGAAAATAAAAGAGAAAACATAATCATACAAGCCCTAGAAAATTAATCAACAACATTATTTATCAATTATATGTAAACGTATCACATAAATTTATAATTTATATTGATAAATTAAAATAATAATAAAAATAATTTATATGATTTTAGTAAAATAAAAATTGACATATATAATCCATGTTTACTTTTGTAAAATATCAAGTTGACTTGGGTTGATGTAAAGGACTATTTGCAAAATACACTAGTATGTTCAACAGCAACTTCGATTAGATCCCTTTTTTTTTTTACTATTTATTTGTTGACTGATTTGATTTGTTTCAGCCTAATAATGCAAGTTAAATTATTATATTGCTTCTCTTTCTTTCCTTTCCCCCCTAAAAAATGAACTTTAATTATGATCTTATCAGCTTATAATTAATAAAAGGTGATTCATATGTTAAGGATATACTTAAGCATATCCTTATGATCAAACATCTCTTTCATAATTACAAACTAATTACTTTCTGATACAAAGATGCTTCCTCAATCAATGTCCAATGAGAATTGACAGCTAGACAACAAGTGAAGTTTTGAAAAGATAGGAAAACAAAAAACAAAAAAACTTATAACTGATTTATTTTGCTTGAGAAATACCAAAACCTTCATTTCTATATTTAGATTAGTATAAAACCCTAAACAAAAAGATTTGGAGGTCAATGAAGTTATCCTATTGTTTTACAAATATCCAATACGTACCGATTATGTTAGTTTAAATGTGCACATTTAGTCTCAACAATATAATTTTTCTGTATAAAAACATATCAAATCTCTTTTACCAATAAAATTTTCACTATGGAAATTTTTCCCAATTTCCCTCTTTTTTATAATCAGCATAATAACTAATCATGCATTTTATAGGGGTTTTGAGGGGAAAAAAATTAATACGTAAGAGGTAAATCGTAAGCCCCTATATAATTTCACCTCATTTTGAATTAAGCTCTTATAGTTCTTTTTTATTGGGTCCTCATAATTTTTTTAATTATAGGAATTGGTCCATGTACTCATAATTTGAATTATTAATATATTGATGCCTAAGAGAGATAGAAAGATATTTAAAAAAAAAAGCATAATGAAAATAGATGAAGAAAATTTTGCGTGCAATTATATGAACGTACCTTACATTATATTCTATCTTACTTTTGGGGGAAAGAAAAAAATAAAGAAGAAGAATCAATTTGAAAGAATATATATATATATATATATATTAAATCCATTTCGTATACGAATGGATGGGTATGGTTGATTATGATTCGTTGTCAAAAGTACAAGTCATGAGGATTACAAGGAACCGTATGACAAATAATATGACTCTATGAGCTGTACGAACAATATTCATACTTACATTTCTTTAAATTGATTAATGTTATTTCACTTTATGTATTCCTTTTCATAAAGTAGGATATAAATGAGGCCATGTACGTAACAGCTTATCTTGTTTAAAAATTTTGACAATTAATCAAGAAATTTGACATAAATGGGAAATCAATTTTTTTTTTTAATCACGGCCTATGGTTGCATTGTGTTGCTCATATATGTTAAGTAGTATTAGGATTGAACAACGGGCCGGATGGGTTAACCCAACGGGTTATCCATATCAAACTTGAAAGAGAAGAGGCTGACCAAAATTGGCAAAAAGCATTAAGCAATTCTAGTTCTAGATGTAGGTCAAAAAATAAAATGAAAAAATGTATAGAGTAGGTATTTGAAATAGTAATTGAAACTCCTAAAAGTATTTTTTAATCGTGATTTACTATATATGATATATGTTTTACAGTATACGAGGTAAGTATGTAAGAGGAGTTTTGTCTCGACTTATGTAAATTACACTTATAAATTAAGTGACCGCTGATCCAAACATGACATTAAACTCGGACTTATTTAGGGATATTCCTATAGGCCGTTCAATATAATTAACAAATTTGTCAATTTGACCCGCCCATTTTATCACCTTTTTAGGCATGACCAGTTTCACTATATACAAATAGGTACAACAAGTTAATGGGCGGCTTGTTGAAGTCCTGGATCCATTTTGTAAATATGTATCTTTTTAAATGTTTGATTAATGTAATTAGTTGAGTTTGAGATAAAGATTAAAGGGATGTCATTAAAGTAGTTTTGGAAAATTATACTAATTCAGCTAACATAGCTAGCTTTAAAATAAAATGTAATCAATCTCTATGAAGAACTTCGATTATACTAAATGAAATCGAAATACTGGGGGAAATGTGAATACAATAAAATAGTGTAATTTTAGTCACAACCAACTTCTAACAAAAAGGGGTAAAAAATAAGTGCATTTGGAACACGGCTAATTAAGACTAGGGAAAAAGAAAGAAGTCAAATAAAAAAAGAAAAGAAAAACAATCACTCTTTATTTGGAGGCACGTAATTTCAACAATATCATGGATGGGTTCAAGACTACAAGTCTCTCCACATAGGTGGAAAGAGACAGAGATACAGATAAAGAGCAAGTAACTTGAAATCCACAAAATCTCTCCTTTTTAATAACACGATGTATTAAAAATCGTACCTATTATTATTAAATTCATGGAGGCATTGTGGATTTGTGGTTTAAGAGTCACTAGTATAATCGTGGTTGAAATGGACGTCTTCCCTAAAATCATATAATTTTATTAAAATATATAATAAATATTCATATATAACTCTAAAGAGAGTAATATTTTGATTAAAAGACATTAATACATAAAAATAGAATATTTATAGATAAACCAACCACGTATAATTTAAAAAAATAGGGTTATTAAAATACAAATTTAATAGAATTCTACTTTTTTTAAAAAAATAAAAATAAAACGCCCTTCGTTTTGAAGTTCAACAAAAAGAGAAAAATGTATAAAACAAGTATGGCTACCATGTGCCGTACAGGAAAATTAATATTTAGCATTTTTAGCTTATGAAGCTTTTATAAATACAGAAGGACATTTTATAGTTATAAAGTATTGATTTTATGAGGTATGTAATATTTATTATATAATTTATTTTTTATGATTTGGCATTTTTTGTATGCACAATAAGCAATATTTATTTACAATCATAATCAATCATGAAATATTTTATAATCATCTATTTTAGATGACCCATATATTTTTATATTGAAAGTCTCAAAAGTATTACTTATCAATAAATATTGATGATACCAATATTGAAGACCCTTATTAAGAAAGTAAATAAGGGAAACGAAATTGCTTTAAAAAAAAGGAAAGAAAGAAATGTTGAAATCAAAATCAGTGCTAGTCAATGTTAATATAATAAAGGGTAAATGTGCAATTTTAATAACAATGTTTTATATTGGGGCGTCTAGCACCATTAAGTTTTTAAGAATGTAAAAATACACATAAACATTATAAATTGGGGCAATTTGACCAAAACCGTTAACTTGAACAAAACAGATGTTATATGTGGGTCCAAATGTGATTTTTTGGTGCAATTTTAATAACAATGTTTTATGTCAGGGGCATCTAACACCATTAAGTTTCTTAGGGTGCTAAAATACACATAAACATTATAAATTAGGGCAATTTTACCAAACCTATATGTTACGTGTGGGTCCCATATAGTGATTTTACTACTTCTTGCTTCTACTCCCCTCTGCATGCTCTCCGGATATCTATTGTTCAACTACCATAGCATACCGGTGATGTGCAAGAAGATGGGCATGCACGATTATAAGTTCCTAGAGTGGATTTGATATAATATCAGTATCTCAATGTTTGGATATAATTTGGGACCTCTGTTTGAAATGAGGTTGAAGAAGGATTAACATCAGAGGTGAAGAAGGAGGTGGTGGCAGAGAAAGTGAAAGATAATGAGGTGATATAGGGGTTTAAGATTGAAAAATGGAAGAATGGCCTGATTGGATTGGAGGAAGGAAAATTGTGTATGATCAATAATTTTTAAAAGTTTCTAGAAAATATTGATTAAAAAATCATGTTGGGACCCACATATAACGTTCGTTTTGTTCAAGTTAACAGGTTTAGTAAAATTGCGCCAATTTATAATGTTTATGTGTATTTTAGCACCCCTAGAAACTTAATGATGTTAGATGCCCCTGACATAAAACATTGTTGTTAAAATTGTACCAAAAAATCACTTTGTGGCCTACATATAACGTCCGTTTTGTTCAATTTAACGGTTTTGGTCAAATTGCCATAATTTATAATGTTTATGTGTATTTTTGCACCCTTAAAAACTTAATGGTGCTAGACTCCCCTGACATAAAACATTATTGTTAAAGTTGCACCTTTACCCTATAATAAAATAGATGGAAACATGCAACACTTTCTAATGTGAATCGGTGTTTTTTTTTTTAATCTAAATCAAGTAGTTATCATAATTCAAAATTTTAGTTTTTTTTTCAAAACACATGATAAATATTAGGGAATTCATTTTCAATCAATTAATCAATGAATATAATCATTTTGATGATTATTTTATAATTTTTTTTTATATTTCTTCACAATTGAGTAATTAAGTAATCATTCTTTAAAATGATTTGATCCTTTTTAAATTTTGATTTATTATTGATGAAAATTATTGATTTGATGATTTAATTTAGAAATAGTAATATCATCATTACACATTATCATTTATAGATGATTATTTCCTAATATTTTCTTATTTCCTTTATTTATATTTTTTATATTAGATGTATTAAGTAATTATATTTGTTCATCCCCCCCTATTTATCTTGATAATCTACTTAATTATATAGAAAATTCATACCCCACTCTCTTTACCCTTTTTCCCCTATGAAGTGCAAACTTTAACATTTTGATTATGGTTAGCTTTCGTTTTTATATTACATTTTTTTTATTTTGGAGATTTTTTCCTTTTATTTAAAGTGAAACATCCAAACCCAATAACCAAATACGTATTTGTAATATGGTCAATTATCAAAAACCCAACTTTATAAGGTCAAATTAATTTCCCAAAAATATTTTAAAATTAATAAAAATGAGGAAAAATCATATGGTCATGATAAATACAAAGTACATAACATGAACTTTAGGAGTACAAATGAGCCTTTAAGACTAACTTCATATGTGCCTTCCCTTTCTCCCTACTAAAATAATCACCTGAAAAAAAATAAAAATAATAACCATAAGATCCAAAGATCTTTGTAACCATTGGTTATTTAGAAATATACATGTAAACCAAGATCGAGAACATACAATTCAAACTCACAATAAAATTAATTATATCTCTTTAAATAAAAACTTTCACAAACTAGTTCTCGATCTGGTTACTAAAACCTCTTCCCAAAAAGGATTCCAAATGAACATTATTTCATTTTCCAAACAATCTTCATAAGATATCACATATATAACATACCAAACAAATATTGATGCACAGACCATTCTTATTACCCTGACCACCCCCTTGTAACCGTTGACTGGAGCCATAACTAACACATAATCCAACAAAAATACATCCATTACACATAATATCCAAATCATGAGGTGTCACCCTATCAAGGTCCCTAGCTTATCATGATTACACCATGGCTCCCCTCCTTTTAAGAACACAACCAAGGAGGTGTCACTATGCCTTATCCCGGTTAAAAGGAAAGGTGATACCAAGAGCTCTAAAAACGTCCAAACTCATCAATATAATTTTAATCCAATATACAATTTCAAATCAATCATTTCATAGACACAACAAATCCCAAAACAGTTTAATATATACATATATAAATATATAATTGACAAGTATATAAAAAAATAACCAAGGTTACCTCTATTCCAAGCCTATTTTTATCAATATTGAATACTTCCAGTTTACTAACACTAAATAATTCAACTTCAAAACTCTTCCTCTTTCTCTCTTCCCACTCATACTCTCACTTTCGCTCTCACATGCTCTCCCTCACTGATACGCACCTTGTGCGTATAAATAGAGAGGGAGAGGTGAGATTGGGGTGCAATAATGCACCCCCCTCTTTTTAATTAAAAGGTGGCAGCAGCTCACGTGCTGCTGCCCTTTATATTATATTAATATATATAATATATTATATAATAATATATTATTATAATAATATAATATATTATTATAATATTATTTATATAAATGTATATGTTATAAAGATAGGGAGAGAGAGTTGGGCATAAATTATTTTGGGCTCCAAATTATTTTATTATATAAATTTTGATTTATAAAGATAAAAATGCTTTTAGGTCTTTTCTAAACCTCAAATTACTTAATAAATCATTTATTAAGAACATTTAATTACTATTTAAAAAATTTAGGATGTTACATAAAGCATTTAATTTCTCATTTTTCAAGTCAAGAATAGTACCCCACGAGGATCCAAATCAATTTTCATTAAATATTCACATACTTGCATTTTAATTATCATATTGTATACTATTAGAATTATTGATCAATAAATCTTCAACAAAAAAAAATATTCATCAATATAATGAAGGTTATTAAATCGGAACTAGTCAGTGAACCGGTCGGGGTACTGGGTTAAGGGTCAGTGGGTCAGACAGGAGTCAAACGAAGCTAACCCGGGACCAAACCTGTGAGAAAATGAAGATTTCAGGCTTATTAATATGTAATTATAAAAAAAATTAAAATATATATATATATAAAAGCAGACTGGTTCACTACCCCGACCGGACCAGTTTCATGCCCAGGTCACCGGTTTTCAGGCCGGTCCGATCCAAGTTTAATAACTCTAAATATAATATAACTAACGGTAGCTCCGTGTATATATTCTAACTAAATGATATTCATAAGTGGCAAAAAAAATTTATAAAATCAAACTTAAATAGTGAGGTCCAAAAGGGAGATATCACGTTATATGATTATAGCTTAATATAACTTGAAAACACTGAATACAATTAAAAGTAAAGTAGACTTAAAATATACTATTAAAATGTCGTATTTAAAAACTCAAAATAACACATGGAAAGTCATTTTCTATTTTTATGTTCTTGATAATTACTTTGTTAGCCATAAAGATAGGAGTGTCATCTCTCTTATGTCTCTTTGAAAAAGTGGTTGAAGATCCTAGTAACTTAACTATTAGAAAATCATCATCGTTTTGAACGTTGTCAGCTAACATCAATGTGGTCAAAGAGCTTGAGACATGTGTTTCTACTTCAGAGGGATAAAAAACTATCAACTAAATCTTTTTCTTATTGTTAATTCTTAGTATGTAAACCATTGCAAAATATCTCTCTCATAAAATTGCAAAAGGCCCAAACTATTGGATGTGTATTTGATGTTGTTCCGCTTGACTCTAAGTCTAATAATAATTTCTTTTCCAACACAAAGCTATAATTGTTTAGGGAAAGTTCCAAACTCTCCTGTTTGCAGTTGAAGATGAATCTTAAGAAAGTCAAATGGAGGAATATAGAAAAAAGAAATTTAAATTCAAAAATTAATATACTACAAGACATAGCAAATCAAACAAAAGGAGGAAAAGAAAGCATTGTGTAAGTGAAGCCACTAACTTGTCATAAAAAAGTGACGTCTTTTTAGTCATCGTCCACTTCCTAATAATTCAAGCAATAATTGCCCAAATATCTTTCCGGTTGTCAATATCCTAATGAATTGAGATCACTAATACTAAAGAATGATGAACACAAAAAGGAATATATTGATGACGTTAATATATATAAGCATTACTTTAATGTTGGGCCAACTATATTTCTTGAAACTTAAGCTTCTTGCATATTTAGTTTGAATTATGATTATCATAACTCCTTGAATCATGGGGCCAACTAATAATTTATGGACATAAAATATAAAATGTTGATATTGAATTATAAAAGAAAGTGATAAATAATTACCATAAAATAGTTATGATAGCCAAAAGATTGTGATAAATATAGATATTGATATTTATTAGTGTTAAAGTAAACATAATATACTAACAATGTTAATATAAACAAAACTATTTTCTCAAAATACTTTTGCTCATGGAATAATTTTTAACAGTATTATTACGAGTATCATTATCATTGAAGAGATACATTCAACGTAGTTTACCTATCCAAAACTTTAATTACTACACTCGATTATGGAATGATTTTCTAGTTTAATTGACCGATTTATGCTAAATTTTACTTCCGTGCCCCTTTATCTTTCTACTTAGATCCACTTAATTTGGACCCAAGAGAGAAATGTTGGTCCGGCAACAATATTTGAGGAATATATTTAAAGTGGAAAACCATACTTTTCAGTGTTGGATTGATTTTAATATTAGATGTGTCATGTTATATACAAAAAGGTGGGGCATCAAAGTACGTGGGGCAACAAAAAATTACTTGTTAGATTGATATTGATGCCACCCCAAGAATCAAGAGATAACCAAGTTCTTCATGTCACTTTCCACATTTGTCACACTCTCACACACATTTAGCCAAAACAATACATGCATTGTATTATTAGACAACATACACAATGGGCTTTATTTGCATTATTGGGATAAAATTATCTTTTTGATCAGAGCAATATATGTGAAGTAACAAGTTTTGTTTGTAAATAAATGAGTAATAATTCGGTCACATTTTCCCCTTTCTTGCATGTAGTGTTATTTGCAAAATGTCAACATTATCTCTTCTAAGGTTTTGGAGTAAGTAGGAACTTCTATTAAGCTTAAGTTAGTATTAAAAACTTGACAATGAGTCTATACGTTTGATTTTTATTATTATTTATTTTTACTATCTATAGGTATCTTTCTATTAGAAGCAATCATATTTGAGATATTGTCGGGTATTAAATGTAGACATCTTTTCTAACAAGGATTTAAACTTTAGTTCATCACGTTGTGAATGACTAATCTCTTCAAATTGACCCAAACCCCGATGGTTCAACGTTTGAATTTAAATATTTGTATGATTAACTCCCCCGGGGGTGTGTGTAAGACATGGCTATCACTGTTCATGTGCATTTTTCCAAAAATTAAGCCCATTTAGTTTGGGAGTGTTTTTGTCACTTTCATTATTTTTTTGGGCCAAATAAAACTTTTTTCCATTATTGGGCCTGATCTTTTCCATCTCGAAGGGAAGAGAATTTAATTTTGTTGTCGTGTTCAAGAGCACAAGGGTTGAAATTAATTGAGGAATTTTGACCTCAGTTTGTTGAGCTTAATGTTTTTGGTGAGAGATTTACTAGTTTACATACACACATATAAGAAGATATATGATAAGCTAATAAAGATTAGCCTAGTTGATAAGGAGTTGGCTTATAAGTGTGTGTTTGGATTAGCTTTTGAGAATAGCTTTTACGATTTACGAGGTAAGTATGTGAGAAGAGTTTTGTCTCGATTTACGTAAACCGTGGTTTGAAACCACGGTTTGGGGTGTTTCCAAACGGGCACTAATTTATAAAGTTATGAGTTCAAATCTCATTATCGATATAAAGAACTTATTGGTAGACGATCTATATATATATATATATACTAATGCTTTTTGAGCTCATAGGCATGTCTTGCTTGAGTTGTCGAAACCCAACTCACCTAAGATAAAATAAAGATGTATGAGCACAATTGTTGATGAGATTTAAATGAATTAAAAAGAATTTAACTGGGTCAATATCTTCCTCTTACAATTTTATGAATTATTATTGAACTTGTAATAAAACTATACTCTCTTTGATCCGTAATATAAGACATATTTACCTAGTTTGATTAGATTAAAAAAATTAATTATTATGACATGTATGTTCTCAAACACTCTAGTCATCTTCCTTAATTCTTTCATTCCCTTTTTCTCCTTGATTATTGTTGAATGATCATCAATAGGAGTTAATTAGAAAAGTATTGACAAATATTAAAAATAATTTTTATATTTAGGACCAAGATCAACTCTCTATTTTAATATAAACTTTTTAAAAAATGCGTCAAAATGAGATAGGGAAAATCCCTGAAAAAGAAATTTAAAAATGTTAAAGGACAAATATGTGTTTCGAATATTCATAATATTAGAGAGGTTTGAGGGCCTGATTTATACTTTTCAAAATTAAATGGAAATGATGAAAATGTCCCTTTGAATTTTTTTTAAAAACATACTCCCATTTTTATAAAGATTTAACAAGTTCAGATAATGTTCTAATAAGTTCTGATAATATTTTCATAAATTTCAATTTTAAGAATCACCACTAGTTACAATGGCAATATATTGATTCCCCACCTTTGATAACGGTTTCACAAGTTCATATAAGGTTTTAACAAGTTTTTATAAAATTTTTACAAATTTCAATTAAAAAATTCACCACTTGTTACAATAGTGAACTTGTGAAACCCTTATAAAAAATGAAAATAAATATCTTGTCATTGTAGTAGATGATGAATTTTGAATTGAAATTTATGAAAATCTTATCAGAACTTATTAAAACTTTATCTAAACTTGTAAAACTTTTATCATAAATGGGAATCAATATCTTACCGTTGTAGCAAGTGGTGATTTTTAAAATTGAAGTTTATAAAAGTTTTATCATAACTTATTAAAACCTTATATGAATTTATTAAACCCTTATAAAAAATGTAGGCATGTTTTTTAAATTTAGAGAGACATTTCTATCATTTCTATTTAATTTTTTAAAAAAAATTAGGCTCTCACACCTATCAATACTATGAATATTTAAAACACTTTTTTATCTTTTTACATTTTTAAAATTTTTTTAAGGTTTTTCTAATAAAATAATGGTGTTCTTTTTTAAAAAAAAAAATTATTCACTCACGTGTCCTACACTTCTTCTAGGCAAGCCACCCCATCCGTCACTATTTACCCCATTCTTCCATTTCTCTTTATTTATCTTGATATGAATTTATATTTTGTCTCTAGATACATACATTTCTTGTTCCAAATTTAAAAGTATAATTATTACTTGTTTTTAATAATACCTATGTTAGATGGAGAGCATTAAATGGATACAGTTAAGATATAAAGTAGTGTAACGGTAATTAAACATAGAGAGAAAATCTAAAAAGAATTTACATAGTACATAATTTTTTATTGTAAGTCCCCCCCCCCCAAAAAAAGAAGTAAATGATGGGATTTAAAGTGGGGGAAATTCTAATAAAATACTAAATAAACTTATCAAACCCAAAAAAGCCTGTTAACACTTATAAATGACAGAGAAATCCTCTAGTAGGAATCTGAAATTTCAAAGTTTAATGTTTTTACTAAAATACACTCCTCTTTATCTTCCTTCTCTCTTTTCTTCTTTACATCTCTGTCAAATTCTATTAGAGAAGATGATGAATAGTACTTCCTCCACTTCCTTCATTGTTCTCTAGATCTCCATCTCATTTCCATTACTTAAATAATCGAAACTCTTATCTCAAGATTCTCAACTGTCAGCCATTCTCCGATTGTCTCTTCTCCCTCTCGTTCTCAGCATCCGTAGGTAGCGTTCTGGAGTTCTCATTCTTGGCTTCTTCGATTCTCCCTTCTCCTTCTCCTTCTCAGCTTCTGTCGCCTTACCCTCTCATTCTATTTGGTGCTGATGTTTGATTATGAATATTGTAATTTATTCATTCGTATTGGCCAAAAGATGTAGACTCTTAGATATCAGTTATCAGAAATAACAAAGTCTATAATGTAAATAACAAAGTCTTTAACGGAAATAACAAGATTGATAATAGAAATAACAAGAAAAGACACAGGTCTGATTCATTTGTGTTGGCCCAAATATGTGGACTCGTACAAATTAATTAATAGGAACAACAAGCTCTTTAATGTAAATAACAAAGTCTTTAATGGAAATAACAAGATTGATAATAGGAATAACAAGAAAAGACACAGATCTGATTCATTTGTGTTGGCCCAAATATGTTGACTCTCATATATCAGTTACCAGAAATAACAAAGTCTGTAATGTAAATAACAAATTATTTAATGAAAATAATAAGATTCATAATGAGAATAAAAACAAAAAACACAGGTGCTCATACAGTTGTGTTGTTCAAAGAGGTGGATTATCACAAATTTATTAATGGAAATAACAAATTTTTTAAAGGAAATAACAAGATTCATAATGGGAATAACAACAAAGAACACAAGTTTGATTCAATTGTGTTGCTTGAAAGGGGTGCACTTCTTGTCATTTCCATTATGAATCTTGTCAAACCTATTAACACTTTTGTTATTTCTATTACTGAATTTGTCAAATACCACCCATCATGGCCATACCTTTCACATGATTTATCAGTATGTCATTCTGCATTTGTCATTTCCAATTACAATATCCATTGCTTAAATATAAACTCCAAAAAAAAAACTTACATTGTTACCAACGAATTGAGCTAAAATTTTTTTCATAAACTGATTGATGTAATGGATTCAAATGCAAAAACAAATCACAATGATATATATATAATTTTCAGAATCAAACATCAGCACCAAATAGAATAAGAGGGCAAGGCGACGGAAGCTGAGAACGAGAAGGAGAAGGGAGAATCGGAGAAGTCAAGAATGAGAACTCCAGAACGCTACCTACAGATGCTGAGAACGAGAGGGAGAAGGGATAATCGGAGAATGACTGACAGTTGAGAATCTTGAGATAAGAGTTTTGATTGTTTGAGTAATGGAAAGGAGATGGAGATCTAGAGAACAGGGAAGGAAGTTGAGATAGTACTATTCATCATCTTCTCTAATAGAATTTGACGGATAGGTAAATAAGAGAAGAGAGAAGGAAGAGAAAGATGAGGGTATTTTAGTAAAAACATTAAACTTTGAAATTCCAGATTCCTACTAGAGGATTTCTCTATTATTTATAAGTATTAATAGACTTTTTTAGGTTTGATAAGTTCATTTGGTATTTTATTGAAATTTTTCCTTTAAAGTGGCATGCCACGGTTAATTTTTAAATTGCATCTAACACACTAATTTTATTTATTACATATCTAAGTATCCTAATCTTATTTATAATACATCAAATACCCTAACTCTTAAATAAGATTATAGTGCTAGATGTATCTTAGATAATAATACATTAAAAGGTGTTAGTTGCACAAAAAATAAGATTTGGGTGATTAATATGATAAGAAAATAACATCAAGATATTAGATGTTATTTTAATTGTAAAGAAAAAGGGCATGATGAGTTGAATGCTTGAAAGGAATATGGAGAATGCTTTTTAACTTTATAATTGACTAATTATTAAGTATGAGAAGAAGGATGAATGAAAACATTGGAATTTGAATTCTAAAAATGAGATGAATGGCCATTGATTGGTCATGAGAGTCGGCTTTCTCGTATTATTTACTTCTTCCAAAACCTTTACTCCCACCCAATACAAGCAACCAACTTTTCATCACGATGTAATTTTTAACATAAGTACTCTTTTTTATCTATAAATTAATAATTATCTTTAATTAATAAAAATAGTTAAAATTATTAAATTTATTTTAAAATTTAAATAATTTCTAATATTATTCTTATTAATTGTACTAAACTCTAATATCATACTAATTATTACTCTCACCACTACCCTTATTAATTATGGTTATACATAGAAAAAAATATTTAATGATATTTGGAAACAAACAAGTGCCTTATAAAAAAAATCAAATACATTTATTAGTTGGTGCCTTATAATAGAGACAAGAGGGAGTATATTATACCAGCTCCTATATTTAATATAACATCTAATTTATAGTTAAATTTTATATTTTTTAATATAACATTTAGTTTAAAGTGTTATAATATAAATTAGATCATTGCATACTAATACAAACTAGATCTTATATTAATGACAGTAGATAATATATTATATACTCCCATTAATCCCTATCATAAGACATCTTCTAAAAGGATTTTTTTGATACATAATATATGTAATTTAGAGAGTTAATAATATTTATTTGCTGATTTAATTTTTTTCCTATAATTAATGCCTTAATTTAGCTCTTCGTATTTTTATCTCTTTCAAAACCTGGGATAAAGTTGAAAAATTTTGTCAATTTAAAATAAATTTAATAGGTTAATTATTATTTTTTTAATTTATGTGAATTCGTTGAATGTGTCATGTGACATGAGCAAGAGGGTGCGTGCGTGCGTGTATTTGAATGAAGGTTTTTTTTTTTGGGCTTTTTAAAATTTTGGGCCATAAAATGTCATTATTGTCCTTATTGAATCCTAAAATATCAATTTTGGCAATCAATCAGTAAAAGAAATAGTAATCAGCTTTGGGAGCAGCATCCAGCAGGCAGCAGAAATTGTACGATTATGCTTTTCATGGTGTCCCTTTTTTCCACTTCACTGCTTGTCCTTACTTTTCAACTTTGAAGCTTTTCGGCAGAGATCATAGAATTAGGATAACAAAAGAGTTATCTATAAATTTTAGATAAATTTTTTTAAAAACTTTTATATTTAAAAGTCTAACTTGCATATTTACAAGAGTTACATTATTTATACATAAAATTTATAAAATTTGTAATAAAAAAAATAAATTTTTTATCTGAGACATATAAATAGTTTTTTCTTTAAAAATGACATTTTTAACCTCACGAATTATATATATGGTAATAGATATATAAGATGGGTGATTTATATATGAAGTGAGTGAATAGAATGGAATCAAATCTTTTGTTGCTTTATCTTTTCCCAATGCTCTTTTTAGTCAACTTAGGCCACCTAACCCCTCCTTCTTCTGCTTCATTTAATATTAACCATTTCTTTTTCTTCTTATAGTACAATGCATGTTCTCAAATAATGGAGGATAGAGCATGGAGGAGAAGAGAGTGATAAGACTTTGTAACAAATTCATTGTATATATTTAAATGAATATTAATGCACGAGAGGCAAAAAAAAGATTCAATCAAAGTGATTGCATATAAAAGATTTAATTATTACCAATGGTGAGTCACACCTGCAAGTAATTAATAACCTTATTGAAACAAACAAAAATGGAAACATTTATTTACCAAATAAGTTAACATATTTTATAGATAATGCATGGAAGGCAAAATAATGATTCAATCAATGATATGATATGATGCAAAATTTTGATAGTTAGTTTTATATGGGGCAAACTTTTGATGTTAAAAACATAGTATAATTTAAAGATTAGTCATTAATTAGCTATTAGATAAATAAAAATAAAAATCTTATGAATAGAAAAAATATTTATGTAAATAATTTTTTTATTTTAAAGAAATTCCATATCATTTTTCAAAATAAAAAATGAAGCACATGTGATTAGTGTATTTTCGTTGGCAAAAAAAAAAGGATTACTGTATTTTCCTCTTATAAATTTTATTTTAATTTTAAACATAATTGCGTCATTAAACTTCTTATAATTTAGGGTTGTTAAATGTATGTGGTTTTAAAAATATAAAGAAATGATGAAAAAAGAAAGAAAAAAGAAAAAAAAAACAGTTGTCTTGCTTTGCAAAAAAGTGACTTTCAAATCAATATGACTAAAATGCAGCTAGACCCTCTTGAAAAGACTCAAAATGCTGTGCACAATTATTCAAATAGGTTTCATAAACCCATTAAAAAAAAGGAAAGTTTTGAAAATCATGGACATAGTTAAATAAATTATTGCATTCAAGGACACCTACTTTAATACTGCATGATTTGCATGATTGAAATCAATCAGCCCACTTCTCTAATATTTGCATTTCATTTTTGATTAACCAAGAATAATTAAGACTTTAAAATGATGTCAATATACTATTACTATATAAATGTATATATAATATAAGGAAAAACTATTTTACAGGTGTTTATACTTTCTCCCAATTTTTAATTTGATATACACTTATTTTTTCTTTTAATTAAATCATTTAATTTTATTTTGTTAGAATTTTATCCCCTTTAACTTTACTCTATTAACCCGTCAATTGAGAGTATGTTTAGGTTAGCGTTGAAGAAGTATGTTCACTCAAATTGATGTAAAACTCTTCTTACATACTTATCTCATATTCCGTAAATCATATTAGAAAAACAACTTCTACTATCAACCCAAACATACACTGAGCTAGCAAAGAGAGAAATATATATATGCATTAAATTAAAAATTGGAAGAAAGTATCACTACATGCAAAATGATTTTCCTACTAATAACATATATGAAAAATTATGTAATTCAGAACTCCATTCATAAGGTATTTGAGGTTGCCGGGAGTAGTAATTAAGGATGAAATGGAGTATAAATAGAGATTAACTGGTCAAAAATTTAAACTTTTCATATATTAAAAAAGAAATCACAAGTCATAAAAAGACTAATTTCTCAAAATACATATAAAATACACTAGAATAGTCTATGTTTAAATCAATCTCAATACCAAATCCATCATACCTCCTATCTTTATTTATTTATTTACCTATCTTATTAATCTAATCTATTTTTAACATGAATTAATACTTGATCAATTAGATTCAAGTTGAATCATTAGGCCGCGCTATTTTTCATGTATAATGAAAACAAACAAGAACTTAAAATTAAAAGTAGAAATATAATAATAGTAGGGTTTTCCACTAATTAAGAACAATCTTAAGTTCAAAATTCAGTCCTCTAACAAAACCTTTGCAGCTAATGAACGGCTTAAGGAACTCATTACTGATAAGAAAAATGAAAGCAATGGACACAATCCCAAGCTATAAATGATTGTGAAACAATATATATGGAAAAATCAAGAATAATATAGAGGATGCTCTTATTGTAATGTCATCATAAATCAATATCAAGTTGAGACATAAAATTTTACATGGAAAACTACTGGTATATATGATTTCAATAACTGAGATATAATTAACTCTGTATGAACAATATAATGAAGGGAGATCATTAAGAAAGAAGGACAGATCTAAAGAACAAAAACAGTGAAGAAAGATAGGAAGAAAATCATCATATATGAACATCAAAATTAGGAAACCTTAAGGATTTCTCTGTGTATTTGATTTCCATTTCTTCTGAGGAATGGAATTACCAATAGGGTTGGGACCTGAGTGCACTTCATGCAGTAGTTTCCTTTGAACATGACCACGACCTAACTGAAAGTAAATAATCATGCAAGAGTTCAAACTATTGAAGATTGGCTCAAAGAATATATATATATATTTAGAGAGAGAGAGAGAGAGAGAGAGAGTTCGTTTGGTAATGCTTACCATATGTTGATGATTCCTTGAGGCTTCTTGTTCAGTGATTTGCTTAATCGTAGGTTTAATGGCGAAGCTTGGATTTGAGAAGGAGATGGATGCAAGAAGAAGAAGATGCAGAAGAAAGAAGAAGAAAGAAGAGTTCATGTTTTTTGTTTCATGAGGAGAAAATGATTATCAGTACTTGTGTTTTGCTTTGCTTTACTTCATTCAAAGCAAAACATATATAATTTTTAACCCTTCAGATTAAGGATAAATAAAGGAGAGGCCAACTCTTCTCCTTGTTCGCAAGTGGAACTTACTATTTTTTTTCTTCTTAAAACTTCGTTAGGCGTCTGACTTCAATAGATTTTTATTCAAAACATGTATGTGTTTTTTTTTTTGGAATTTATTACCCGTATCTGATGGTACTAAAAACCGACTAGTCTAATTTAGGAAATGCAGACCCATAATAAAGGTAATTTTATTACTTTTGAGCAATTATCGCGACTTCATATCTATGATTTAAATATGAGATCACTGGTTAAGTGGAAACAACTCGTAGCCAGTTTATCTAAATGCTCGATAGTAAAATACATTTGTTTTGTGAATAGTAATTGCTTTTGATTTAAAGTCTGTAAGAAATAAAAATCCATTAAGTTGTACTGACTGAAATGCCTTATTCATGTCGGTAATATATATATATATATATATATATATATATATATATATATATATTATTTATTTATTTTGCTACGTAGGGTATTCACCAGTGTAAGCCGACTAATCTCTCAAATATTATTAGGCCCAAAATAGGGGTGATTCTCCCAAATGAATTTTTTTATCAAGCCTCTTACCATTTGCGTTTAAGGGAATGCAAGCTCCTTATCACTTACGCCAACTCGTGTTGGTTAATATTTAAATCACTGTTAATTCACTTAATTATTAAAGTGAATCTTGCTTTGAATATAAAACGTACAATTTATCTGAATAATTATTTAGTTTTTCTATGCATAAAAAAGACGTGTTTTGTTAATAGAAATTGGCCCCATTAATTGGTAGAATCAAGCTACATGGACCAAAAATCTTCTTTTTGACTTGCTACTAATTGTAGTTTAGTGGTACACATTTATCAATTACTATGATTATTGTCCTGAAGATAAACTAATTTATCATTTTTGTTTTTGGGTGACCGTAAACCAATTTATCTAATTCTTTTCTTTTCTTTTTTTTTCTTTTGTGAAAACCAATTGATATAATTCTTAATATGCTAACTTTTGGTGGGGGAAAAAAAAAAGAAGGGCTGGTTTTTGTCAACAAGAGTAGCCTCTTTATTGGAAAAATTGAATTAATTCAAAAAAAAAAATCAGCTTGGTCCACTAGCAATCTTTTATGGGTAAACATTAACCAATAATTGTTTATCTTATTATAGTGAGAGAAAAATTTATTTTTTTATTAAATTCATGTATTTTCTTTTATACAACACTAACTAGTTATCATAAGCCACATCAAGCAACTTAAATTAAGTGTGGTTAACTAAATCACATGATTTTATGTTAGAAAAAACATGTTTTGTCCACAGTTGATTCAACCAGTAAAATTATGAATCTTGCTACCAATTACTGAGAATTTTATCTTGAAACTAAAATAATTTACTTTATTTTTTTTGAAAAAAAAATTCCCATATGAAAAGGAGCCTCCTTTCATACAGTGGGACAATAGTTGGGCAAATGTTCATAGATATGACATAGTTGAAGTTTAGTGATCATCCATATTTAATACTATTAACGTTTACTTTTTATGTTCATAGCTGCAAAGCATAAATGCTAAATGGGGTCAATGTCCTAGGAGGAGTAGGGCATAGATTCTACATAAAAATTTCCCATCATGCTATCTCACTAAAAACAGTACTCTTCTTGTTGACAATTAAATTACTATGGGACTTGGGAAAAAAAAATAATATCTATTATGTTATTTTTTATTATAAAATTATGAAATGATGATATTTGAATTTGGGTAGAGAAGCCTAAACCCAACCTGTAATTGCCTACTCTAAAACTATCAGGGCTTTTATCAGACAAGGCTGAGCACCAGGCTACATTTTACAGCCCATTCATCTTTCAGGTGAGGCATCGGCATATGCCATATCCTGCCCATACACACCCCTCATTACATTTCTTCATTGGGACATATCATAATTGTTATTATTATTATTTTGAATGAAAGGGGAATATATTAACGAAACAGAAGCTTTACATCAGAGATATACATCAAAAGAAGTCAAAAAGCTGTGTTACTACCATATCAACCACCAATAGTCTTATTTTAGCAATGGGACTTCAGCCTACATCCTTATGGATCAGATATCTGACAAGGACAGGAACAACTATTATTTCACAGAATTCATATTTGCAGGCTTGCTCAAAATGTTTGGAAAAAAAAATCACATAATAATTTTCATAGTTCTATCAATTCATAATTACTACTCAACTAGGTAGGTATACTTTTGCTCCCTGTTCTGTAATTTGTATGTCCCTAGCGTATGAAATTATGAATTCCCATTTAGTTTCAGATGCAGCACACTGTGACTTTCAAACACCAAGTAGAACGTGACTAGCATGTTTGGAAACTCTGTTTTCAATCGGGTTTATTTTATAAGTCCGATTTATGTAAATCGAGATAAATCTCCTTCACATATTTACCTCGTAGACCGTAAAAGTAACCTTGTAAACCGTAAAAGTTACTTCATATTCCGTGAATCACGATTTATAAACACTTATAGAGCTTTCATAAGCTAATCCAAACGAGCCTAATATAGCTTTAGACTTCATAGAACCTAAACCATGATCATAATTCTCACAGCTTTTTTAGCTGTCACTTTCCAGTAAGACTTGCACAAAGGAAGAGAATTAGGGTCATTTGATTGCTGGAATATTTTATGATTCTGAGGAGGAGGATCAAAATGAGTTTCAATGATAATATCAATATAGGAACTAAATAAGCAAATTTTTCTCACATGCAATATGTTACAGAATCATAATTCTGTATGAGAGAGAGGGAGAATAAGAGAGAGCTCAGAGGGGGGGGGGACAGAATAGAGAGACAGAGAAGAGAGAATTAGAGAGAGGAGACGAGAGAGAATCAGAACTAAGCGATGCCGTTCATACAAAATAGAGTCTGATTATATAACTGAATACCCATCTATTTATAGAATAGTAACTTTTGCCTCACAACTAACTCTAACAGCTTACTAATTCTAGCGGCTATCTATACTTGACTCCCCTATAACTGATTCCAACTAACTTTTGACCCTTTATTATGATTACATGTCACAATGGCCGGGGAGAGTTACAGCAAAGAAGAACATTATCGAAAAGGTAGTTATCATGGCAGTGAGGTAGTTGAGCTCACCTCAACCATGAAGCCTTGCTAACAACAACAATTGTAGGAGAAAATATAGCCAAGAGAATCATGGACATGTTATATAACAACATTACAAAGACTCGAGTTTATGGGATGGGTGAGTTAGGGAACAAACATGTTTGGTTACAAATTGGAAACTACCAAAACCATGGTTTCTAGTGAAAGCCATTAATTACTGGCTTCCAGCAAAACCATGATTTTAATAGAATGTTTGGGAACCCCCAAAACTATGGTTTCAGAAACCCTTTTTCGCAAGCTGAGACAAAACTCTTTTCACATACTTATCTCGTAAATCGTAAATGTTATTCTCCAAAAGCTAATCCAAACATAGTTGTCCCACTATTGTATCCATTTTCTAGATTCTACTATCCAAAGGGAAATATAGGTTCCCATCAGAGATTTGATTCTTGCATAAATGGGAAAAAGAGAAAAAAAAAACAAAGAAAAGAAAAACCATGGTCACATAGGCAGGAGAACCTCCATAATTATTAAGGGTGTGATTTCTTTATTCAACAAGTATCATCAGCTGAGAAAGTCATCAAGCATAAGCTTTGTTTACTCAATAATATATGCTTTCTTTTGACAAAAAATAGAGGCATTTCAGTACATTGTGGTGTGATTTTTGAGAATTCAGTTAATTCACTTTTACATCTTCATGTAATATGATGCGGAATGAAAGGATAATAATCATGTCATTGGGGGTAATTTATAACGAATCAGTAATTTTGATTCACTGGCAAGGTTAGTCTCCATGGTGAGTAATTTTGGATTCAACGTTTTTTTCTTATCAGTAAATCTGTCCCATGTTAGTATTCATATTTTAATGCCTATATGAATTAGGACTACTTGCACCTTAAGTTACTTGTCATGATCTAGTAAGCGTATAGTGTTGATTGTGATACTTATACAAAGGCATGGAATCTATCTTGATATCTCACCATTTATTACTGAAGTTGAATTAACAAAATAATTGTTGTTAATTCCTTGTATTTCATTCTACACCACTAAAGTTCAATAAAAGTTGAACATGAAGATTATTGGAAAATAAAATAACAATCTAGCCAAAAAAGGTGAAACTGACACCTGGTTATGAAATAAAGATGCTTGTTCTTTCCACTTCACAGGAATTTCTGGTTGACAAATGCATTGCACTGTCAACAACACAGGAAATCGGGCAATTTATTATTATTAGGAAGAAAATTCAGATAACACAGATCATATATTATTCGCAAAGCCAAATCACTACTCAAGAACAAGAAAAAGAAAAGAACTTGAAAATAACAATATTGATACAAGATTGACCTCTGACCTCCTGCTAGAATTCTCAAAGGGATTGAAGAAAATCCATAACAGATTTCCTATCAGGCATGCTAGGAATGGCTCCCTTCACTTGAATACAAAGAGAAGCCGCCGCAGCTGTTTCGAAGGAAACAGAAAGACAAGTTAAGAGCATTAAGGATGAGGGCATATCAGCTGATGATCACATTTCCATCTATTCTCTCTAGTCTTAAATATAAGACCTAGTTGACTTTTTTTGAAGAAATTAAGGAAGCTAATAAATTAACTAATCATAGTATATGTTGTGTATTATTAGATTATATATCATTTTATAAGTCAGGCAAATTAGTTTGGACAAAAAACGATAAAAATAAATACTTTAAAGTAATTTATTTAGCTTTTTTAATATCTCTGAAAAAATGAACTACATCTTATGTTTTATTAGATCAGAGAAAGCATTTTATTCATTACTTATCTCAAGTACACACACAGACTACATAATGTGAGAGAATATATAAGAAAAGAAGAGTAGTGCGTAGGAATAAATAACAAGACAATAGTGGAGACATATTGAAGTGATACTGGAGTAATTTAAGGAGTGTTTTAAGCCACTAGCCAAAAGTTCGTTGTCTTCCAACACTCCCCCTCAAGCTGGAGAGTATATGTCAATCATTCCCAACTTGCACCGAAATCCTTCGAACTTAGTTCTACCAAGTGGTTTTGTCATTATATCTGCAATCTAATTTTCAGATTTGATATAGAATAGACTCATGATGCCTGCTTCAATTTTTTCTTTGATAAAGTGCCTATCTATCTCAACATGTTTTGTCCTATCATGGTAAACTGGGTTTTTAATCATTCCGATGCTGGCCTTGTTGTCACACCAAACTTGTATTGGCCCCTCGTGTGGAATTCCCAACTCCTTAAGCAATCTGATGACCCAAATTCCTTCACAAACTCCATTATTGACAGCTCTCAGTTCCGCTTCCGCACTACTTCTTGACACCACAGTCTGTTTCTTACTTCTCCATGTAACCAGATTTCCCCACATATGTGCAATACGCTGAGATGGATCTTCTAGTCTCTGGATCCCTTGTATGGTCTGCATCAGTGTAGATTTCGATATTTCTGGTGGTTCCTTTTCTGAAGAAGATTCCTCTTCCAGGATTAAATTTCAAATAATTCAGAATTCTATACATTGCAGCCATATGTTCTTCCTGTGGTTGGTGCATGAATTGACTTACTATTCCAACCGCATAGCTAATGTCAGGGCGTGTGTGAGTTAAGTATATGAGCTTCCCTACAAGTTTTCTATATCGTTCTGAGTTGACTGGGACACCATTCGGTTTGATCTCTAGATGACAACCTTCTTCCATTGGTGTTCCTTCAAGTTGTGCACTTAACATTCCTGTCTCATGTAACAGGTCTAGTGTGTATTTCCGCTGAGATACATTGATGCCCTTTTTAGTTCTTGCCACTTCCATGCCTAGGAAATACCTCATTTGTCCTAGATCTTTTACTCGGAACTCAGTTGACAAGTCCTGTTTTAGCTGAGGAATGGATCCTTCATCATTTCCGATTATAACTATGTCATCAACATATACTATCAAAATGGTGACTTTGTCATGAACACGTTTGATGAACAATGTGTCATCTGCTTGTCCCTGAGTATACCCAAGTCCTTTCATTGTTTTGGTGAATCTCCCAAACCATGCCCTAGGTGACTGTTTAAGTCCATATAATGACTTGTTGAGTTTGCATACAAAGTTGGTAGGAGCAAAAATTCCATCTGGAATCTCCATGTATACTTCTTCCTCCAAATTTCCATTTAGAAACGCATTTTTCACGTCCAGTTGATGCAGTGACCAATCCAAATTGGCTACGATTGATAGTAGCACCTGGATGGTATTAAGCTTGGCCACTGGAGCAAATGTCTCCTGATAATCAATGCCATACATCTGGGTATATCCTTTTGCAACAAGTCTCACCTTGTATTTGTTGATACTACCATCAGGATTGAATTTTGGGGTGAAGATCCACCCATTTCCAACTGGTTTCTTTCCTTTGGGAAGAGTTGTGATATCCCACGTTTTATTTTCCTTGAGTGCCCTCAATTACTCTTCTGCAGCTTGTTTCCAATTTGGATCAGCCATAGCTTGTTGAAATGTGTCAGGGACGTTTATCTGAGCACTGTTTACAACAAAGCTTTGCATTTTTGCAGACAAATTATTGTATGAGACAAATCGTTGAATTGAATATTGAGTACAAGCTCTTACCCCTTTTCGCAATGCAATAGGCCAACCTAGTTCTTCAGGATTTAATCCCGGATTGGAGTCTTGGTTGTTCCTTTGAATGGGAGGGATAGTACTACCAGTGTTTGATTCATCTAGAACTTGCAGTCTGAACTCTTCTTCTCGTTGTGGTTCAGTATCTACCCTTGAATTGATTTCAACATTTGTTTCCAGTTCATTAGGTTTGGGTTCAGGTTGAGTTGGAATATGTTCAGATTCATAATCAGGTTGGATAGGACTAGGTTGGCTAATGGGAGCAAGTGAGTCAATTGTGGTTATAAGGTTAGGTTGATGTTGTTATGGCGATAATGATGGTGTATGTATCAAGTCTTCAGGTTCTTTCAGGATTAGCCATTCAATGTCAGTATACTCCCCCTGAATGGGTAATTTGGGATAAAATGCTTCATCTTCCAAGAAGATAGTATCCCTAGAGATAATAAGTTTCTTGGAAGTAGGACAGTAACATTTGTACCCTTTTTGAATAGAGGAGTAGCCAAGAAATATACATTTGTCAGCTCGAGCAGCAAATTTGTTGCCATCATTTTTATGAACAAAGACAACACAACCAAACATCTTTAAAGGTAATGAATTGATTAGGGGACAATTTGGATATTGTTCAAGGAGTTTTTGGAAGGGAGTGTCATAATTGAGAACTTTAGATGACATGCGGTTAATGAGATAAGCTGCAGTGAGTATAGCATCACCCCAGAAGATGGTAGGGACATTTCGTTCCATTAGTAAGGTTCGGGTTACTTCTAATAGGTGACGGTTTTTTCGTTCGGCCACTCCATTTTGTTGGGGGGTATAAGGGCAGGAAGCTTGGTGATGAATCCCTTGCTGATCAAGAAATTCTTTAAAGGTGTTGCTCATGTATTCCTTCCCATTATCACTTCGAAGTACCTTAATGGAAGCATTGAACTGGGTTCGCACAAAGGTATAGAAGTTTTGAACTACTTTGGCTACTTCGGATTTGTCTTTCATTAGATAAACCCATGTGATTCTAGTGTGGTCATCTATGAAAGTAACAAACCATCTAGCATTGGTAAGGGTTTTTATTCGCGCAGGACCCCAAATGTCACTATGGATTAGTGTAAATGGTGAGGAAGGTGTATAGGGTTATTTGGGATATGAGGATCTGGTTTGCTTTGCAAATTGGCAAGCTTCACAGTGGAAAGGAGCGGATTTTGTATTGAAGAAACTTGGAAACACATGCTTCATGTAAGTAAAACTAGGGTGACCTGAGCGACAGTGCCATAAATGTATATCAGAGTTGGAACTAACCAGTGCCTTTCTTAGCTTCCTATCATTTTTAGCCTTTAACTTTGATCCTTTGAGGTAGAACAATCCATCCCATTCTCTAGAAGTCCCAATCGTCCTCCTCGATTTTAAATCCTGAAAAATACAAAGATTATCATCGAAAATCACTCGGCATATTCGACCTCTAGTTAACTTGCTCATAGATATCAGATTACAGGTGAGTGCAGGTACAAATAGAACATTGTGTAATACCAAGTGATTAGATAAAATGACCGTGCCAATTCCCTCAACTTTTGTGAATACTCCGTTAGCTACTTTTACTTTGAGTTGTTCATGACATAACTGAAGGTTATGGAATAAATTTTTGTTACCAGTCATGTGATCTGTAGCTCCTGAGTCAACAATTCAAGTATCTTCACTACTCATCACAGCGTTGATGGCTATAATAGAATGACCTGATTGTATTAGATTCACACCATGAACAGAGTATGACACATTCTGCCTGTCAAGTATATGGTGAAGCATCTATAATTCTTTCTGATTATTGAAGAATTCTGATGTCATCATTGTGTTGCTTGTAATGGAGAAATTTGAGGAGGATGAGTGTTGTTGGAGTGTCCCTAGTTTTGGTAGAGATTCTAGGGCTAAGGATGAAAAATAGGAGAGAAAAATGAGTGTTTCAACTTCTGGGAGAACAGTTCACCGGAAACCGTCGTGAACAATGGCGCATGTAACTCACACGCCGATGGTGTGGTGGCACGTGAAGTTCACGCACCGACGAGAGTGGATGCGCGTGAAGTACACGCGCTGTTCAGAATGCCGCGGCTCTTCCGGGACTGGCTGATCGGCGCCTTCCGACCATTTCTGGGTGGGCGATGTACTTCACCGCGCCACGGTTGCTGAGGAACGATCTTCAGCTCCTCCCTCTAGTTTCTCGCGTCTGTCGCAGATTGCCTCCATTTCTCAGGTTCAGCACCGGTTGCTTCGGCCGTGACGCATGTCTACCAAGGCTTTGATACCATATTAGATCAGAGAAAGCATTTTATTTATTACTTACCTCAAGTACACACACAGACTACATAATGTGAGAGAATATATAAGAAAAGAAGAGTAGTGCGTAGGAATAAATAACAAGACAATAGTGGAGACATATTGAAGTGATAGTGGAGTAATTTAAGGAGTGTTTTAAGCTACTAGCCAAAAGTTCGTTGTCTTCCAACATGTTTAGGACCAGAAGTAATATAATAAGGAGAATGCTTGTGACTATACATACCAGCAAATCTTAAGCACTCTTTTCTGGACTTGCCTTCCACCAAGGCCACAGCAAAAGCAGCAGTAAAAGTATCACCAGCTCCAGTAGTATCAAGAACTGTTTCAACCGAAAAAGCAGGTTGTATAATCGGTTCTTCGCCTTCTACAAAAAGGGCAGATCCTTTGGCCCCAAGTTTGACAAGCACTTGCTTCACTCCCTGGAAATTCAAAATTCGAAGAAAAATTAAATTAATCACATCAGATACATGACCTCAGCAAATTACTGATTGCTTTGCTGATGCACAGCACAAGGACATTGTTGAGTTATTAATCCCCTCAAATCAACCTCAGCACTGCACAGTAGTATTGGCAATGCCTAAATTATACTGCTTAGTGCAGTTGAGAAAAAACGCAGGAAAAAAAAAAGAATTTAAAATGGTAAGAAATACACTACTGTGCTGGTTATTTTTAAATAGCCCTTTCCAGTAACGCACATGTGATCTATTAAATACAAAATTAAAGCAAAAGGCATCATAAAATTAAAAATTTCCACCTTTTAATGAAAAAATTTCTACTTGATAATATAACAATACACAAAATGTAAGTGTTTGTTTGGGAACACAGTGAAAAAGTGGCTTTTGTAGAAGCCAAATGGAAAAAAAAGTCATATTGTTAATGTGATTTGTGTTTGGATTGGCAGTAGGAGAAGTGGCTTTTTTTTTTTCTAAATCCAGTGAAAAAAAGCCAGAAGCTACTTTAACGAGCTTCTAAAAAAAGTAGCTTTTTTTTCTAAAAGCCCATTGAAAGCTAACGTGTTCACAAACGCGTCCGCAGATAACAAATGGGCTTTTGCCCTCCAAATAAGCTTTTTTCCCTCCCCAATGAGATCCCAAACAGGTCCTAAATATTTTGCATTACTTCTTTATCATCAATGATCTTCACTTGATGTGAAGTCCTAGAACTCTATTCTTAAGACGATGTCATGGCCATCAATAAAGTGAGACTGTCAACCATCAAACTTACAGTATCATAATTGAGAAAGGATTTGACAGGGACCTAAGCTATTACGGGCAGTTTAGCCATTGTGTGCAGTTTATCAATGAACCCTTATTTATCTGGATATCTCTTCAGAGGATGTGCTTCCTTTTCAGATCTTGTGATACAGACCTCTTTCAGATTCATAGAAAGGGTAATTTAAAAGACAAAGAAGAGTATGCCACCTGTAGTTAAAGTTTTGGCAGAATCTAGATGCCATTTGGCTGGTTCAAAATTTTCCTGTAAGACTAAAAAAAGATGAGGATTCGGGTCTCCAAATCTTGGTATCACGGTTATTAAGAACATTCTTCTAGTTGCTATGTTATTAAGGTGATTTCCTTTGGAAATTAATCTCTTTGGCATAGATTACTTTTCATATCAAGGATCGTTCATTTCTGATTTTAAAAGTCAATCATTGGGTCGGTTATGGGTTTCAGTTTTGTAAATCCTTCTACCTATTTCAGGTTCATACCACGCTACAACTACAAACTGGTTGTTGTTGTTTTTTTTTTTTTTTTTTACCTCACGCTTGTTTTAAGAGGGTTTATTGTCCTAATCTTCTTTCAGGCAAGACAAGACAAGGGCCCTTAAACAACAACACATGTTTTTCCTGATTATGAATGAAACTAACACAGGGTGATAGAAAACTAACCATTTTATGGCATTTTAACGCAGCCTGAGTAATTTCATCAAAACTATTGGTTGACCATCCAGTAAAGCGATTAAGTTCACTTTCATTTGGACTTAAAATATCAATATAACTCATTAATTCTTGAGGGATTGGAGCAGCTACACCACCAACATCCATTAATACTGGAACACCAGCGCCCTTCGCAGCCTGTAATTTTAAAAGCATAACAAATGATGTGAATAATAAACAAGGCAAAAGAAAGAAGCGTCAAGAATTCTCACACAAGGAATTTAAGAAATGACAAAAATAGGGAAAGGGAAGATGATGATAGAGATTCACTACTAAAGGACGTTAGAGCCAAAAACAGCCACAAATAATGAAGTTCAAGGGAGCATTTGCTAATGCCATTAGGAAACTTGATAGTTTAGTATATAAACCACAATGTTATGAATGTGACCACCCTTGAAGCTTTCCATGCCAATCAACTAGATATAGTCATACCAGATCATGTGGATTGTTAAAGCTGTCACACAAGAATTAATTATCTAGTTCCAAACGTGCACCCTTGTACTCATTTCTATCTAGAGGTAGAAAAATGGCCTAGACTGCCCAGTGCTCTAGGTCAAAATATAAAGGGCTGGCCTTGGAAATTTTTCAGCCTAGCCCACCAAGGACAGGCTGGTGCACTAAACAGACCAGCCCACCTTTTGTTTTGATAAAAAAAACAAATAAACACTATTTTTTCCAAGTAAATTAAAATCCTTATATCCACAGTTACATGCAAAATTCACAAAAATAACACCATTATATTTTCACAAATCACAATCCACAATCCAAAATATCACCTCCGATTCTCCACAAAAATTCACAACTACAATTCACATTTTCAATGAACGAGGAGGGAGGAAGAAGGATGACAATGAAAAATTTTACAGTGAGGAAGAAGTGTTTTAGAAAAGAATCTGGCGGGTGCAAATTGGCCATTATTAAAATGGGCTACTAGTCACTCTTATTTTACATGCTAAACAGCCCAGGTCCATTACCAGCTAGCTCCATGAATTCTATCTAATTATAATGGTCATCAATTTATATGTATGGACATATCAGAAGAATGTAACTGAACCTCCACTATTCTAGGGAGAAGGAGTATCAAAAGGCAAGACATCATTAAAGAAGAAAATGATGATGATGAAAAGAAAGGAGTACCAGGATGAAGAAGACTAGAAGCTACAGGAGGACATGAATCTTTTTGAAAGGTATGGCACGCCATGGTATAATTCTCTATGAATGTTAGTCCAGGTGCATCATAAAGCTGGCACAATATAATGATCCTGATCGTCAACACTAGTTCAGCAAGCCCAAAAGACAGCTTGAGTCTCCCATTAAACTCACTTTATTCAAAAATTGATTATTATAGCCTATGGCACCTCCAAAAACAGTTTTAATATTTGCAAAGTGACTAAGCGAGGTTACATAAAGCATCCCTCACAATATTAGCTCAGCATTCACCATGTTCATAAGTTAACGTCTTAAAGAGAAGATAACGCAAGTAAAACTAAGATGATAGCCGCAAGTCCCAAATTGACAAGTAATTTAGGTTTTAAAACTTCATTAACGACTAATGCAATGCTTGTAAATCACGAAGAATTTATTGAAATGAAGCATATAAACGCAAAAATTCTCACCTTTGCCACTTGAATATTAACAGAATCTGGGATCTCCCTCTGAAGCAAAACAATCCCCGCATTTCTCACAATCTCCAAATTCTCATCAGTTAGAGTTTCAGGCCACCCACTCATGTTGGCACCACCGACAACAATTATAGAGTTCTGGCCATCTGGTTGAAGCATCACCACAGCGTGCCCAGATGGTGTAAACCCAACAGTGGTCAGATGATCGAGCCGAACCCCACCATTCTCCAAAGCCTCAGAGATGAGCTTCCCATGAGCATCTTCACCCACCTGACCCACAAAATACGTTGGGTACGACAATTTCCCACCACAGACCGCCTGGTTAGCCCCTTTTCCTCCGGCGAGAGTTTGACCGGTTTTGGCCGTAATGGTCTCACCCTCGTTTGGCAACCTCTCGATCTCCACGTATATATCCGCATTGGCGGATCCGACCACCACAAGTGGAGGGATTGTGGGGGTAGATGGGGCCGGCGAGGTTTGGTTTTGGGAAGGATTTACGGAGAAACAAAGAAGAGGAAACTTACGGTGAAGGTGGTGATGCTTATTGTTGAATCGAAGGACTTGATTTGGGTTCAATGCTCTGTTTGATTGATTATGAGGTGTGGGGGTCCAAAGATTTGCCGGCGAAATCGTTGTTGTATCCATATTTTTTGTTTCGCCGATCAAAGGTTGCGATCAGCGATGGACTTTGCTTGACCAGTGTAAAGCAAAGCAGAACTTTTGTGGAAGTAAAATGGAAAAATATAAAACTTTACAATCCAATCATTACGTGCAGCATCTAATTTAAAAAAAAAATTAAAAAAAATATTATTTAAATTTCAAAATCATAAATAAGTGATTTAATAATAAAATGATTTATTAATTGTATTATTATTATTGTTAATCTCATTAACGACTTTGTCAACAGGATTTTGAAATTTAAAAGGTCTTTTTTTAAAATTTTTCATAAAAAAATGATTTGGTGTTTTCTTATAATTAATCTACAAAGTTTCAACTGATTTTTATACAGTTTTAACTAATCTTTAATTATTTATTTTATAATTTCATACCAACTTTTTATAATTTAAGCTTTTTTAATTAAGTTCTCATAGTTTTTTTTTAAATAGCAAAAAATTCATGTTTGAAAATTAAAACATTACCAATTAGCTTTGTAGTTGAAATGGTAAGTGCCTCACTGCCTCACCAGGAGAAAAACATAGTTCCAATCAAGGAAAACATATTTGTTAGGAGATGTGATAATCATTTGTTCTCTATGTGAGTGTCTAGAAACCACAAAAATAGTGGTTTTAGAAGTCATTTTTCGTAAATTAAGATAAAACTTCTCTCACATACTAATTTCGTAAATCGTAAAGGCTATTATCCAAAAATTAATCTAAACGCATATTAACCCTTGAAGGGAAACTTTTTGTCTAATAAAAAAAATAAAACAAAAATATGCCTAAAAATAAACCTATCTTGTAATTAAATTATTTTAGTTAGCTGGCACAGGCATGTTTGGTATAGTTGCGGCTTAAAAAATAAGTATTTTTTATGTGAGTTGAGATAAAAATTTTCTCACATACTTTTCTCATATATCGTAAATCATAATTAAAAATTATTTTTAAAAATTTCAATTACTATTTTAAACCGCCATATAAATTCTCTCGATGAGTCTAGAGTAGACCTAGAATGACAAATGGAGTGGATAGAGTAGGCACCACGGAATGTTCATTCCCCATAACCATATGTGAAATTGATACATACATATATATATATATATATATATATATATATATATTAGTCAGGTGGCACATTGGTTCTTTCGGTGAGTTCTAGAAAATAACTGGAACGAAAAATGGAATGAATAGAGTAGGCACCACGGAATGTTCATTCCCCAAAACAATATTGGAAATTGATCTTTTTTTTTTAATTTTAATTAGTTGGGACATTGGTTCTCTCGGCGAGTCCTAGAATAGACCTAGAATGAAAAATGGAATGGATAGAGTAGGCACTACACAATGATCATTCCCAAAAACTATATGTGAAATTGATCTCTCTCTTTTTAAAAAAAAAAATTTTAGTTAGCTGGCACATTGGTTCTCTCGGTGAGTTCTAGAATAGACTAAATGAAAAATGGAGTGGATAGAGTAGGCACAACGGAATGTTCATTCCTCAAAACTATTAGATCGTTTGGATTAGTTTATGTAAGCTCTATAAATGTTTATAAATCGTGATTCACGAAATATGAAGTAGCTTTTACGGTTTATGAAGTAACTTTTACGGTCTATGAGGTGCTTTTACGGTCTACGAGATAAATATGTGGAGGAGATTTATATCGATTTACGTAAATCAGGCTTATTATATAAGCCTGATTGATAAAAGCTTGGCATGATTGATAAAAGCTTGGCCAAACGAACTATATATGTAAAATTGATCTTTTTTTATCTAGCATTAAATATATATACTTTTTTTAAGGAGGATTTGAATTTTATTTTACTGCCTTGTGAGTGACTAACTTCTACTACTAGACTCAAGTGTATAAGATTATTTCTAATTTTAATTTAATTTCTTTTTCATGTATTTTTACAAGTGGGCTCTGTTAGATTTCATGTTTTGATGATAACAAATCATGTTTTGGAAGCTCATGGATTAATTACCAACAAAGCAATAAATTCTGGTGATCTGTGCAAGATCACTCGAGTGATATTCAAGATCACTCGAGTGATTGCGAAAAATAACAGATCACTCGAGTGATATGGGAAATCACTCGAGTGATCCGCAATTTCACTTCCAGTGATCGCGAAATCACTGCAAGAAAATTTCACTGTTTTGAAAATCACTCGAGTGATGCGCCGAATCACTTCCAGTGATTGTGAATCACTCGAGTGATACGGCCAATCACTTCCAGTGATCTAGAATTCACTTCAAGAAAATTTCACTGTTTTGCAAATCACTTCCAGTGAAGCTCAGATCACTCGAGTGATCCGCCAAAATTCTCAAATCACTTCCAGTGATTCTCAATCACTCGAGTGATGTTAGATTTTCGCTGAATCACTTCCAGTGAATTGGAAATCACTGCAAGAATATTTCACTGTTCACCAAATCACTTCCAGTGATCTTGAATCACTCGAGTGATATTTGAAAAGTTGCAAATCACTTCCAGTGAATTGGAAATCACTCCAAGAAGAAATCACTATTTACAAAATCACTTCCAGTGATTCCAAATTCACTCGAGTGAAATATGCAATTTCCAATATCACTTCCAGTGAACCAGCAATCACTGACAGAAGTTTTCAAAGTTTTCAAAATCACTCCCAATGACATTATATTCACTTCCAGTGATATTGCACTTGCTCATATAATGATCTATTGTTTCCATGTGCTTTTACCTCAACTGATTTTGCTAGTGAAATTCTATTATTACTGATTTCTCCAAATAGCTATCAAAATCATATGCTATATCATTTTAATACTTAGTTGCGAAAATAGGATCACTCCCTATGGTTTTATTCTGTCACTTTTTATAAAACACCTCCAGTGATCCATATTAATTTGTTGAGATACAAATATTGCTTAACGGTTATATTCATAAGTGTGTTACAGCTGTACTCCACCATCACGCACTTGACTTGTAACTGAACACTCCACTCAAACGACAACTATTCATGGTAGCAGCAGAAATTCAAAAGTAACGGAAGACAAATGCTGTTACATTTGTCAGAAGCATCTTTGAATCAACGGGCAAATTTACAACGGTCTTCAAGTGGTTCTATTATATATGTCCAGTCATTTGAAAAATACAACAACGCAGAAAAACGCATGAATACTCCACAAGCAATATCCTCACAAAAGCTTCAGTTCATCATTCGTGCTTCAGTTCTTATCTACATACTCTGTGAGAGAGATTTGTCATTCATACTTAATTATTTTCAATAGAGTTAACTTAAGGTTGAGGAACCTTAAGTAGGGATTTGTGATTACCTTGTGTAAGGGGGAGCGAGTGTCTAGAGGAACTTGCTGGTTGTACTGTGGTGCCAAGAACCCACTGAATCTTAGAAGATATAGTGAAAAGCTCAGAAGGATTTCTGAGGACTGGACGTAGGTCAAGTGGTTGAGACCGAACCAGTATAAATCTCTGTGTGAATCTCGGTGATATCTCTTCTTTTCATTAACTGTGCTTTAAGTTTTATAAATTGAATTTAAGCTTTAGATTATTTTGTTATCACCCAATTCACCCCCCTCTTAGGTGAAAAGCTTGCTCTAACAGGCTCCATAATTGGGCTCTTTATTTTTTTGAAACACATAAAAGCTTGTTTGGGATAGCTTTTAAAAGGTTTATAAATGTTGTTTTATGTAAATTAAGTTAAAACTAATCTCACATACTTACCTCATATAAAGTAAATCACAATTAAAAAGTTACTTTTAAAATTTAAATCGTTCTTTTTAAATAAACACATGTTGGGCTCTGTTTCACGGATGGGCCATCATCATCGACAACTCCTTCGGCCCATCATATTTTTCAGGACGGGACCCCGCTGGCGCTAACTGACGGATTGGGGGAGAATAAACGAAAACGTAATAACTTCACAGGGAGCCAAAAGTTTTGCCGCTTAACTCTGCGCGCGAGAATATTATTCAAAGTAAAAATGCAAAATGAGCTCGCGTTCCCGCCAATGCCATCACCTCTAATCTACGTTGTTCATTTCATTGATTTAATTCAATCCTCGATTCACTCTTTCAAAGCCGCAGATCTTCTTCTCCATTCTGCACAAGGGAGTTTCAGGGAAAATGGATATGTCAGAGATAGCCAAGAAACTTGGACTATCAGATTCCAAACTCGCTGTGCGAAAAGCGTTGGAACTTCGGCGCTTATGCGACGTTCAATTTGATTCCTCTGCTATTGGAGTTGTAAGCTCAGTCCCATTGAATCTCTGGGTTTTCGATTATATATTTCAGATGCTGACTATTCAACTTGTTAATTTTTATCTGTAGGGGGAAGTTTGTAAAGCTGTAATTTGCTTGGAAATTGCCGCCACCAGGTGCTTTTACCGATGCTTAGTGTTTTTGACCAACTTTTCGTTGCTTAGTTGAGTTCCTTCAATGGTTTCGTTCGACTATATTATTTAGCTATTTCTTGTCGTGCAGGATGGGAATATTATTCGATCGATCGAATGCCATCAGGCTCAGTGGGATGTCGGAAAAGGCATATATCAGATCGTACAATTTGTTGCACAATGGTCTTGGAGTCAAGTTGGTTTTATCTCTATTCTCTTGAGATTTTTCTTTTGTTCAATTTCAGTTGTATGGTTTTGTGCTACATCTGAATGGACGTTTTACTGAACTGGTAAATCATTTGGTGCTACAGGACAAAGCTTGATGTCAGAGAATTAGCTATTCAATTTGGGTGTGTCAGAATTATTTCATATGTTCGAGATGGTTTGAAGCTGTATGTTCCAAATTTCCTCTGGCTCTTTCTCCATTTCCTGTATATTGTGCAATACCTGCGAGATGTTTGACAAAATGTTTCTAAGGGGATTATAAATAATTGTCTTATTGTTTTTGTTTGATTGTGCGTCTTTGCTAAGTGAATTAGAGATGTCTTATTGTGCTACTTATTCTTTTCAGTTATAAGGAACGTTTTCTGTCATCACTGCCTGCTTCTCGGCGTACAAGTGCTGACTTCACTCGTCCTGTATTCATTGCTGTTGCTTTTTATTTATGTGCGAAGAAACATAAGGTACCTACATTATCCATACCCTGGGATAGGATATGAACTGTTCCTCTGTGGTTTAACCAATACTAAATGTCTATTTTGCAGCTCAAAGTGGACAAGCTTAAGTTAATTGAACAATGTGGTACCTCTGAATCCGAATTTTCCAGTGTAAGTGCCATAAATTTTGGTATCTTGGATTAATATGAGAGTTACAGTTACTCTTAAACTGATTGAGTGTCTACTGCAGGTTTCTACTTCCATGAGGGACTTATGCCATGACATTTTTGGAGTTGCCAAAGAAAAGAAGGATCCGAGAGAAGTGAAAACAAATAGAGGTATTTACCCTCTGTGCCTTTAATTTTATTACCTCAATTGTGCGCCAAATGACTATTGAAGCAATCTATTTTCTGCTCCTTCCACCTATTAAAGGATCTAACATTAAATTTTTTTGTTCAGATTTATTGGACGCGTTGCCAGAAAAAAGGAGAACTGAAGATGGTGGTTATTCATCTGATGAAGGACCAAATGTACTAATCACATCCATCTTTACATATACTCTCTGTTTTCCCTTGTAGTAAAGTTTAATCTGGTCTATTCTACACTCTGTGAGACACTTCTATGCTAACTCAAAGTGTCCAGTATCTTTTAATACCATCTTCTACGCCATGATGATTGATATTTGGTATAATGAAAAAAACATCATAGATCAAATTAATTCTTTATTTGTTATCTTGTTTCTGTCTTCCTAAATGCTTTTTAAGTTGGTTGGGGGGTTAATCTGTTGAGCCCCATCAATCTTCAATCCAAGATAGAGTTAATTTTTTTTTTTTTTGTCTCTAAGTTGATCTACAACAATAGTAGCATGTACTGAAAGACCAACTGGGATGACTAAATTATGATTATTATGAACCTACAGTATTCCCATGCAGTTATGGGTTCAGTATGCTTAACACCAACCATTAAAATTCTGCTGCAAGTTTTTGTTAATTTTGATATACAGAACTATGACTAGTTACACTTTGTCGTTTCTACATGATAAACCAACTTGGCTAGTCTGTAAGGTCATACTTTATGTATGCAATTGCATTTTCTCATGGCAAGGCCTTCATCATATTAGGCAAACGCTTCATTTTTAATTGATTCATTAAAGTAGGTAATGTGAGATAATTGTATGAAACATTGACACCTGAAAAGGCAGTTGAATTAAGCAATTATGAAATGAGACTTCAATCTGTCTTGGTTTCTGTTTAAAGCGCGAGGACAGTGTGTTAAATCGGTAGTATTTCAGCTATTTACCAATGCAATACTTTCATACTCATGTATACTTAGACACTACTTTTAGATGTAATGGGTCCAATTGCATGGAAAATGAATTCTCTTCCAGTATGCTATGAAAACTTTTATTGAATTCGGTTATTTGTTTTATTCTCCAGCTTTCAAGTTATAAGAAGCGCAAACAAATGGAAGAACATGACTATGAGAAGTGGAAGTCTTCAGTGCTTGCATCCAAGGATCAAAACAAAGCAGAAGGTACAGACACATTTTGTACTATGCTTTCTTTCTTTCTTTTTTTCTTTTCTCCTGAGCAAATTGTGATATGCCGTCTTTGGTACCAAATTTAGTCGTAGTTTTTCAAATGTTAAAACTTAGCTTTGCAAACTCTTGATAGAATACTGTATACCATGGCATTGAGGGTGAAAGTGAATGAAGTTAGTGGATTTGCTAGCATGATTGTAGGAGTTAATTTATTTTCTCTTACAAATAATAGATATATTATTTATAAATATCTCAATTGGGATTTGTTTGTTATTAAGTTTGTTTAGAATCTAGTTAGCTATTTTCTCATTTATTTATTATTTTTAATATTTGTTTTTATATTATAAATAAGGCAAGAAGCTAATAGAAATAGGCAGAATAGATTGAGATTCGTTGTAACATTGGAAGACTTTCCTTGGGCTTTATTAGTTGTATGGGTTTAAGATTCTTACTGATCATCTACTAAAGATTTTTCCTTTATCTGTACTAGTTGGGCAGTTAGATTCTGATTTCATATTTTAATAAAGATTTTTCTTTCTTTCTCTTTACCTATCTTGGATCCTATCAACTCTTCAATGTTTCTCATCTTCTTATGCCTTTTCAAGTAACTTTATCTCGTTCTCTTATTCTACATTATTGATTTCCAAATGACATACTCAAGCTTTGTTCTTTTCACTAGTTCCTCGCAAGCGAAACCGGCAGACTTGTCTCAATTTTACCAAGAAAGCTCCTGAGGCTGACAAGGTGGAGGCTGTGTTAGATGCCTTGGATTCATTTTCATAGAAAATGAGCTTGATTGAGGATGCATTCATAGAATGACAAGAGAATGATGAAGATGGAATTTCTGGGCAAAAGAAGGATGTGAATATTTTGATGATCTACTTCCCCATCATCTTCATGTTATTGTTTGGAATTACAAAGGCATTAATTTATTATAAAAAGGTTTTAGCTGCAAAATATTTCGTTTGTTTTTTATTTACAAAGTTGAGAGAATCATTATGAGGTTCCAATGAAAGGATTTAAGGAAAATACTTAAGATCAATTTTTTAATATCCATTATGTCAAGTCTTCTAAATACAAGTGCTATGTGTTTTAAATAAAGCATTGGTTACGTGTGATTAGAGAATTTGATATAATTAACATAAAGAATTTGATACAAGTTTGTGACTTTTTAATAACTAAAAAATCCTAATGAAAAGTGAACACTATAAACTTATTGTCATTTTTTTTTTGAAACTTGAGATTGCTTGTTCTTTAATTGTTATTGAATTTTTAGGGGATTAATTCCCCTTTTTTTAAGGTTTTATAGTGTTTCTCCCAATGTCAAAGAGTTCCACTTTGTTGGAAGCAATTTATTTTGGCTATACTTTGAAAATGATGATAAAGCATTATGACCTATTTAGTATGTTGGAAAGGTGGGAAGGAAAGGAAAAATGAACATGTTTCTAAAGTGGGAAGGAAAAGGAAAAGAGTATGTTCTTTTATTTGGAACACAATCTTTTGCCAATTTTTTTGGAATCTTAAATTCTTTGATTCACTAATCTTACATTAAAAGTGGGAAGATGAGATATTACTAAAATTGGTGGTGACCTATCTTCTCTCATAAGAGGGAAAATATAAATTTGCTCCTAAAAAAAATTTAAATTAAACTGCTAAAATTGAACTATAATTTTAATAAAAGTTTAACGGTGATTAAGGAAATATATGAAAGAGAGAATTCACTTATGTCACAAACATGGTATTGACAATGTAACCACGAAGAAGAAGCTTGACGAGCTACAAGCATTGTATCAAGAAGCACTGGTGACGCACGCCACCATTCCGTTTCCGATGTAAAACCACACATACGTATATGTACTCAAATATGATATCAACTAAAACGATGCTAGCGCTAGTATTAAAATGTGCCACTGTTTGTGGCAACACTTCTTGAAGCAAGTGTGGCGCAATCGATAAATAATTAATCGATAAATAAGGCGTAAAGGTGAACCCATCGGACTAGCATAAATATTTCTCGTGTTTTGCCGTTAAAAAATAGGGGATTTTTTTTTAATTGATAATAGGAGTACATTCTAATTTATTCCACAAATTTGAATGTGATCAGGGGAGATTTTAAACAAATTTGAATTTGAAAATTCTGGTGTGGTTATAATTAATATTTTTTTTTATTAATAACATAGGTTAGAGAATTTTTTTAGATACATTATCGTAGTTGAGGCCGCAAAACTCGCACATGATCAATTTAGAGATTTTCGGCAAGTTGCTTTTTAATTTAATTGATTATTTCATTTTATTATTGTGAAATATGATAGATTTGATTCAATATCTTAACAAAAACATAACCTTATATTATAATTTCTTATTTTTATTCAATTTTTTAAGCATTTAGTCAACACTGTTTTTGGTTGTAGCTTTTATTTTCCTACACTCAACCAAAAATAACAATTTTCCTTCTCATTTTTCATAAATCGCTTTTAAGGATAAAATAAGTATTTTTTAATTCTTTCTCAATTGCCACCCTCAACTTTCTTCGCACCAAACAACACATCTTCTCTTGACTCATCTTCTCTCACCCCTTCAAATCTTCCATTCCCTTTCCTTCCCTCTCTTAAATTCGTTTTCCTCCTCAAATCTTCCTTACACCAAATGGACCCTTAGAATATGATAGAAGTCCAATTGTAATTGTACATTCTTTGGCAAGAAAAAAAAGTAATTGTAAATTCACTTTGTTTTAACTTTTAACCAATTCCTTGCCGTCATTCATATACTGAACCAAAAATCCAAAAAGCAAAAAACAAAAAAAAATTCACATACATAACAATATTCATATTATGCGAAGATAAATTCACTTCTGACTCAAAGTGCTTATCTCAAGCTATAAATATATAATAACATTTTATAATTCTTAACTCCAACCTCTATGAAACTTATTTTTATTAATAAAATGTTCTTATCATCATAAATTATATGCCACCATACAAGTTTTGATCCGTGTATACAATCCATTCATTTAATAAGAAGATCAAACACTTGATAATTCGCATATTCAAAGGTGACAACATTCGCAACCCCAATGGGAAGACCATCATTAACAAGGCAATCATCGAGACCGACACGCCTGAATATATTGAAAGGAATATAATAGGGATATCGTACCAAAATGACTCAAACTTGAGATAGAGATTTTCTATCCTACAATCGGTTGGACAATTGTTTGTTATTATCACTGTATACACAGGAGTTCCACTTGGAAGTGTTTTTGTGGGGCATTTTGTAACTTTCCTCTAAAGTTCTAAAATCCGGACCGATCATTAAATTGTTTGGGATACTGGGTTAAGGGTCAAAGGGTCATATCGTAGTTAAATCGGAGCCAAACCAATGAGAAATTGAATATTTTAAGCTTATTAATATGAAATTCTAAAAAAATTAATTTTTTTAAAATAATGGACCGGACCGATTTATCAACCAATTGACTAGTTTTCAGTCCAGATCGGCCGGTCTAGTTTAAGTTTAAAAACCCTACTTTCACCACAAAATCAATCCTGAATTCTATTTTATTTTTTAGCCTTCATCACTTCTTCTTCATAGTTTCCTCCACCTTTCAAAGTATATATTCTTTTGAAATAAATAATAATGAAAACCAATACATGAAAGTAGCTAGCAAGTAACAATACTATTATTTTTCCTTTCAAAAAATAGGTTTAATGATAAAATGAAAAAAGAAAAGCCAAAATTTTGAATTGGCCTACCTCGTAACGAGGAATCAGTAACTGCCATCTCTGATGAAAACACAAATGAACAACTTAATTAGTCAATGATCTGTGAGGCCACGCACTGAAAATAGTGAATAGTATTTCAATTGCTACTTATTCCCTCACTTTAGATTGATTAATAAAGGAAATTTAGGGAAAAGAAAAAGAAATACACAAGGCACAAACAAACCAGTGAGAGAAGGCATAATAAAGAGCCCCAAATATATGGCAACCACAGAAACTTTCTCTTTTTGGAATCCTATTTGAGATCAAAAAAAGTTCATTTGGGATCTATAAGCTCATTTAGGTTAAATTTTAATGTTTGGAAACCCATTAAATATTAATGGGCTTTAGCTTAAAAAGTAGTTTTTTTTCATAAGCTACCACATATAGCTTTTGGTCCCAACTTCTCATCACTTTTTATTTTAGGAAAAATGATATTAAAAAAATCAATTTAATAAGTATTAAGTAAGAAATTTTTTTTGGTTAAAATGAGTTACAAACATGAGAGTTTTAGTTGCAATAGAGACTCATATTTATAACTTATGATCTGGAAAAAATTTTTAGGATGTAATTGTAGTTAAATTTAACTTTTAGGAATTTAATTTAATTTTTTTTCTTCTATTATTTTTTTAAGAAAAAAAATCATCCTTATCTTCATCACACATGAATCATGTTCGTGATATGATCAGAGACGAACTTGTTAAGGGTAGATGAACTTGATAGGGGTAGATGATCTAATTATGATTCACTTCATGTATAAGATTCTGATTGAAATATATATTTATCATTTTTAAATTAAGTGCTTCAGTGTATTTTTCTTTCTTTTTCAATAATTATTTAACTTTTTTATTTTAAAAAATTTTATTTATATTTTTTAACATCAATTATAATAATATATACACAACCAATATATACGTAGTATTGAACAAGGTTCATGCCATTTTTAGTCAATTCTTATCTAAACGATCTTTTCAAACGCTAATCCAAACAGGTTCCTTAAAAAAAGCCACTTCTCCCACCGCCAATCCAAACACAAATCACATTTATAATCTGACTTTTTTTCAAATGAGCTTTTGCAAAAGCCCCATTAAAAAAAAGCCACTTCTCTACCGAATTTCCAAACATGCACTAAATCTCTACTTTCTTAAAAGCTCTTTTAGGTCCCTCTGCGAGTGCTGATGAATTCAATGAATATATGATTCGGGTGTTTATAATGCATGAAAAGCCACGTAGTGAGTGATTAATTTATTTATGCATATATAATTATATAATATTTAGTATTGTAGATTGCAACATTATATTGTGGAGTTTAACTAGGAATATCTATAGTTATTCAAACCAGACTAGATGGTTTATAACATGTTTGGGTTGGCGATGAAAAAGTCTGTTCAAGGAAATCGAGACAAAACTCTTCTTACAAATTTACTTCGTATATCGTAAATCATATTAGAAAAATAGCTTTTACCATTAATCAAAACACATACTAAGTTGGTTGAATAGCTGCTTATTTTGAGTGAAAAAATCAGTTTCATGGTTGAGTTATGTCGGATCCGAGTTCAATCAGAATTCAAAAGTTTTCACCAGGATTAAAATGGCTTTTAGAAAACTAGATGGGTTTTGGGTTTAACGAAAAAATCTAAAGCAAAATTTAAAACCCATAAAAATTGAAAATTGAAATTCTGAAAAAGCCCAATATATTTTCAAATCATTCATAGCAATATGATATTTTTCCGGTTTTATTTATAAGCAATTTTTTTTATGGGGTTAATCTCTTTTATAAGAAACTTTCACTTTGTGTCTGAAAATGTAAGCTCTTTTTTCCTATTTTACTATTAAATATATATTATTTATAATTAATTATCACACACACCAAGAGTTTTATTCAGGAGAGAGAAGAGAGAAAAAGAACTCACTAGGTAAATGAAGTTAACAAAGCATTGAGAAAATGTATTTTACTATCTCTCATATTTTCCATACATTCTTTCTTTGTTTTCATAAATAAGGGCATATATGGAAAAAACATGACATTTTTGACACACTTATTGTTTTTAACTACTAGTTCGTTTTGCGCAATTAAAGAGAAAGTTACTTATAAATAGGACCGGAGGGAGTATTATTTTATTAAAATTGCAGTATTATTATTAAAAATTTTATTTAATTATTACTCTCTCTGGTTTTTAATATAAAAACCAATTGACTAATTTAAGAAGATTTAAGAAGCTAATTAAATTAATGTAGAGTACTTAATTATAACATAATCCCTCTGGTCCTTATTATAAGGCACCAATTGCCATTTCTCTCAGACCAAAGAAAGGAAGTTAAGCCATTAAATTGGTGTCTAGTTGATAAAAATTTCCACCTTTACCCCTACTTTAATTATATGGATTTAAAAAAATTATGGGTGAGAGAGGATCACATTTCAACCATTGAAATAGATAGAGTGAAATTACTGAGAAATGAAAAAAAATGAAGGGAAAGATACAGACTTAAAACCCATCACTAAATGAAGACTTAATTTGGGGGGGGGACATGCTTAATGGAGTGGGGAATATAATAATAAATGAAGATTTAAAAGGGGGAGAGAGAAACATGCTAAATGGAATAGGGAATACAATAATCAATTAACAAAGTATGAAATGCACGACGTACAATAAGTTATTTAAAAAAACGAGGGCATATAAGTGTAGTTTTATTAAAACACAATAGTCAATTGTTAAAAGATGGCATAATAGGAAAAACGTAATAAATGAGTAAGTTAGAAGCAACTGGTGACTTATGTTAAGGATAAAAAATTATTGGTAGTTGGTGCCTTATAATAAAGATAAGAGAGAGTATGTTACATTATTTTTTTGAGATACTTATGCATATCATTAGAGATAAATTATATTAGAAAAAAATAATAAACATAATTAATACTTTAAAATAATTTATTGAACTACCCTAATCTTCCTAAATTAGTTGACTGGATTTTATATTTTAGATGCTTTTGGTTCAATCATGGAGAGAGAGGGAAAAGGTAACCTGCTGCAACCACATAATATAACAAATCAATTTAAATATAAATCATAATACACTATCTAACCTTCAATCAATCTTAAATTCACAAAAGTCAAATGAAATAAAAGTTATTTTTATCACCCCAACCAATCTTAAATTCACAAAATTCAAATGAAATAAAAGTCATTTTCACTATCCAACGTAAAGACCAGAGGTAGTATATCATCAGTTTGATTGTTACTCTAACTAGTTGAACTATAAAAGTTTAGAGTTGAGACCTGTTAAAACATGTTTGAGATCATAATCGAGGATCCTAAAAATGATTATGTACGTAAGTTGAGATAATACTCCTTTTATATACTTAACTCATATACCATAAATCACGATTGAAAAATTATTTTTCAAAAATCTAATCGTTATTCCAAACAAATATTATATTTTCAGTATCACATTTGATATGACTTTTAAAACATATTGAGTAAATTTAACCACAGTTGGTTTTGCAAGTGATTATTTCCAGTGTTTTGTGTCTAGGCAACGAAACTTCAAAATTTGGATCTAAAAGCAATGCACCATAAGTAAGACATTATAATTAATTAATTATCATTAATTATGAATTACTGAAAATGGTGGAGAGATCATATTAAAAGCCTCCATATATTCCTATAGCTTCATAATTAATGTTTGTGGCACATCAACGCAAACGTAAGATATAATAACTTTAATTTATATAATTTTGTGTACGAGACTCAATCATATAACTCGATGGCGATGCCTAGAATAAGTAAAAATAATTACTCAGTTGCAACAACTTCCTGAATCTTTCTTCATAATTAAACGTTTACTCATGAATAATTTGTTATATTTCTAAAAAATCTTAAAGCACCAATTTGTCATTTTCATGAGGGGGAAAAGCTGTCCCCAAGATCCAATTTTCCAATGAGACCTAAATAACTAAGAAAAATTAGCATACATAATTGAAAAAGAAAAAAAAATCTTGCAAACACAATCTCAAAGTAAAACCTAAAAGTGCCACAAAAGAAAATGGGGGAATTACTTGACGTATATTTTAATCATTAAAAAGTATAACAATAAATGAGAGATATGTAACTTGTTATCATTTTTTACACTGAAATTTATTATTATATGTTACTCAGTTTTTAGAAGACTTTTTAGTAATTAAATTACTTATGTGATAGTATTGCACGGGAGCACAATTTATGCTCATCAGTTTGATGAGAAAAAATGTGCTCATCATCCATCTCGCGGTTAGATTAATTTTGGATAGTTCATATTTAATTAATTTAACTTTTATATTTTAAAGAAATGTTTATTTTAATGTATGTAAAATTAAAAATAAAGATAATCTTATAACTATAACTTCTTATAAAAATAAATTTAGCATTTAAAAAATCACAAATTAAAACTTTTAAATTTGGACTGTTTAAATTAAATTTAAACAGTTGAGATCTTATGACAATAATAAACAATTATGTATAAGAAATTATGTGATCATCACTGAATTTGGACCCAGTTTTGCACATTAATCAATATCAATATACATATAATACCTCTTCTCCAAATCATTGTTTATAAGCCACTTACGCACAATGTCTCCTTAAGAAAAATTCCGCCTTTGCAATTCAAATTCAAATTTTTTACATTTCGTACTCAATAAAAAAAAACAAAAACTTTCTCTCTCCCATACCCCCTTCCCTCTTCTTTTTTCTTCCTCTTCTCCTCTCTACTCTCTCTCTCAGTCATTGGCTACTTTCTCCTCCCTACCCTCTTTTTCCATGATTTCCGAGTATGAGCTTTGAATACTCAAATCTTGCCAGAAAATCTTGAAAACGAGACGGAATCACAAAAAACCTGGCCGGAAAGCACAAGAGAATGTAGAATGGTACTCTGCGATAGTGGTGGACTAATCTTTCTTTTTTGGCGATGATGCTTGGCGGAGTAAGGAGAAGCTTGGTGGAGAACTGAGGAAGCTCGCCATGCCACTCTTAACTCTGTTCGGATCTGGTGGTGGTGTGTAAGGAAGTTGAAGACGGTGACGATGATGGTGGTGCGGGTGGTCTGGTGCCTCCAACCTCTCCGGTGAAGGGATGGAGATGGTGGTAGTATGGTGATGGAAGACTCCCACTGGCGACAGTAAAGGTGAAGTCGTCAAGGAGGAGGAGGAAGGAAGAGGTGATGATACTCGGATGATCGATGACGATGTTGAAGGAAGTTGAAGACGGTGACGATGATGGTAGTGTATGTGGTTTGGTACCTCCAACCTCTCTATTGAAGGAATGGAGATGATGGTGGTGTGGTGATGGAAGACTCACGCCGGCGACAGTGAAGGTGAAGTCACCGAGGAGGAGGAGGAAGAAGGAGGAAAGAAGAGTTGATGATGCTTGGATGATCGACGGTGGTGTTGAAGGAAGTTGAAGACGATGACGGTGATGATTGGTGTGAGTGGATCACCGAAAATAGGGGCCAGAAAGAGAAAGTCTGATATTGGTGGTTAATGGTGAAAGAAGTTCACCGAAGGTGATACTGGAGCAGAGGAGGTGACGATGATGGTGGTGTGGGTGGTTTAGTGCATCCAACCTCTCCGCTCTCTCTTTCACAGTGACATGGTTCACCGGCACCCAAAAGAAGAGGAAGGTGAAGGGATAGAGATGGTGGTGGTGTGGTGATGGAAGCCTCCCGCCAACTGTCGTGAAGAAAGTAACGATGATTGATGTGTATTATTACACTCTTGCAAACTTATTCTCATTTTAGATTATCTCTTACTGGATAACATTTTCAATTCCTTCCATATGATTTGTCTATTTGTGTAAAGGTGATGTTGATGTTCCTCTTGATGCTTCATATTACCACTCCACCTCCTCTTGCCAATTTTAAAAGGGACGTTTGTTCTTTTTGACATGCCATCATTACAGACCAACGAGTAATATATATCCCCTTTCTAATTATTTTTGTGTTCATTGCTTAAAATCCTGTAGTTTACACTGTTAGGGGAGTACTTTTATTATTGAAGGATTTTATTATTATTTTTTGCTAAATAGCTTTTACCAACCCCATTGACCATTTCATGTAAATACATTAGACTATATGTCATAATGATTAATCTTGTCTTATGATTAATTGGATATTTAAATTTAAGATCTTTATTTTTTTAAAGTGAAAAGATATATTTTATGTAATGCTGTAAGATTTATATTTTGAGGGTTTAATAAAAAATAAATAAAATATTTTGATGAATTTTTTGGCAACAAAAAAAATCTTCCCGCAAATCTAAAAGAAATTGAGTTGCAATAAAAATTTAGATGTAAATTAATTTATTTTAAATTTCAAATCAAAGTCTTTGCTTAATTTATTTCGTGCGATTATCTTACGAAAATTAAAATTTCAACATAATAAAGGCAGATGACATTCCATCACCTCGGACCCACACTTAAAATATTTATAGGTCATAATTAAGTTTCATATTATTCAATTGTTAATTTCCTATTGTACATAGAGAATTACCTCGTCAAGAACGCAATTATTGCTAGCAAGAAGAAAATAGAAGAACACAAAGGAAGAAAATGACCAACAAGTAAAAGAACAAATGACTAAAGTTATGCAATTTTTTCAAAAAGTAACTCATGTAAAGTAACTATAGTTGGAAAATAAATAATTTATTTCCCTAGTATGAAATCCCAATTATTGTAAATCTTAAGTGATGTTAAAGTCTGACTAAAATAGCTAAGTTTATCAATAAATAGCCAGAAATAGGGCAAAATCATGGAATTTCAAGATAGGGAAATTGAAAGAAAATAGTATTTAAAAATAGTGATCATTACCACGAGACCACGTGAGAGAACGATAAAGGGAGTAAATTTTTTGAGTAAAAGTGAAGGTGAAATATAATCATTTTGTTAGCATAAAAAATTAAAAATGTTTGTTAAAAAGTATAAAAATATCGTGTACAAGAGCTAAATATGTGTTAGCCTAACTTTCAAGATATGACAAATAAAAGAAAATACTCATTTAAAATATGTTGTTGATGGATTTGTAGGCCTTGATAGTGTTGTTGATCTAATGATAATTTTTCTATTACAATATTATTAAATAGTACATTTGAACATCATATGTTTTAAAGGGTCCAGTTGGCGAATCTTCCATGTTTAGTTCAATTGAAATAGCTAAATATAATATGTAGAAAGTAAGTATAAGATGATAAAATTATTAAAAAAGAATAATTACTTAAGCACAATCATGAACTCCGGCATCACAATAGATATATTTTTGTGTGAAGTTGAGAGCATATAGGAAGTAGATGCACACCAAGATTTGAAGAACATACAATTTTAGCAGTATCTATAGCATTAATTCCATGCTATATAGGTACAAAGATATGGCTACAATAATTATGTTTAATGCCTATGCAACATATAGTAAGAAGTATCTAAAATGAAACCTTATATAAGGTGTCATTTCTTGTATGGAATAACTACGAAATTCAAAATAAATGATAAATATACTTGACTTTAATTCTGTAGAAAAGTGTTAGAACAATTTATTTGAGCAAGTACAATATTGCCTTTTGTTCCTGGATACTTTACTCTTTCTTGGATTTCATTCTTTTTTGTTCATTTATTTCTTCCTTTCCATGAGCAGCTCTAATACATGAATTAAAAATAGCAAGATTGTTAAAGTATAAATTAAAAAGAATTGAAAAAAAAGAAATGCAAAAAATAGTTCAATATGAAAAAGCTCCCATGTAAAATTTAATGTTTACCACTTTAATTTTCATTATAAGATATTAGTTATGCTTGGAAATTCATTATTATTTTCTTATATTCAATAAAGACAAATTTTAATAAAGAACTACATATGGAATTTGAGATATCTATTTAGCATAGAAGATGTGAACATATTACACTAAGGTTTGTGAACTTAATTGAGTTTAATTGATGCAAGATTTTGTTTTCGGAATCACAATTATTCAATCTTTTACCATATCAATCTACAAAAAAGAAAGGACAATCAATAAGTCATGTTGAGTTTATATCTATAAAAACCTACTTTTAAAAAATTATAATCAATTGCTTATCTTAAAAAAAAATTATACTCGAACAATTAGAACCAAATTTACATATATTGTATATATATTTATTTCTCAAATAGAATCTATGTAGATTATATTATATTGCTCTATTGACTTTACATATCAATTGAGAAAATAATTTCTTATTTCTCCTTTTTATCCAATTAATTATTTACTCCCATAAGTATATTTTTTTAAATAGAATATCTTTAACTCATATTAGTGTAGGAACATATTAATTTAAATAAAAAAATAAATTTTTTCCTTAATTCTTAAGCGGGGAGTACGTGCTAGTTCTCTCAAAGAAAATACCATCCCAATTCCCAATATCTATCATTCATTAAAAAATGTTTATTTATTTAATGGGAAAATCCTAAAAAAATACTATTAAAATAAGCAAAACACAAATAAGTGCTATATAAAATCTCATGTCATAAATGATGGAGAAATCTGGATTTCCAAATCTCAACAAATTACTAAACTTCTGAGTTATATGACATATGAAAACAATATAGAAACAAGACAATGAAGTCATTATTAATTTAAATTATAATGTTGTTAATTTTTATACAGATACTTCATCCGGGTTTTTTTATAAAAAAATTTTTTTGGGTTGTCCTTTTTATAAATAACTTTCTCCTCTTATCACATTTTTATATTTATTATCTCATACTCACCATTAATTTTTTTTCATCTACTTATTTATTACACATTATCTTTCATATTTTATACTCATATTTTCTCATATTTGTTACTCATTCTCTTTTCTATACTATTTTCATAAATATGAGTATATTTAAAAGAAACATGACATTTTTAACACATTTATTGTTTTTAATTAATTTTAACTGCTAGTTCGTTTTGCACAATAAATATAAAAGCTGCTTATAAAAATGACCGAAAGAAGCATTGTTATTGATATCTGAAACTTGTACCCTGAAAATTATACTCGGATATAAGTGTTGGTTTTTGGTGATATGAAGTTGTTAAACAAGATACTAAAGTCATTAATTTAAATTCTAATGTTGTTAATTTCTATAAAAATGTTGTTATTGACCTCTAAAATTTGTGTCTGAAAATTATACTTAGATATAAGTATTAGTTTTTTGGGATATGAAGTTGTGAAATAAGATACTAAAGTTGTTAATTTAAATTATAATATTGTTAATCTTTATAGAAACATTATTATTGATCTCTAAAACTTATGAATTATACATAGCTATACATGTTAGTTTTTGGGGATATAAAATTGTAAAATAAGATACTAAAGTCATTAATTTAAATTATAATATTTTTAATCTCTATACAAGTGTTAATATCTATATAAATGTTAATCCCAATTCTTAGTTTCCTCTTCGTTGAAAAGAAAGAAGAATCGAAAATCAGATACACTAAATGCCGAAATTTCAGAATGGAAATTTTCATTTTCTTAGACAACCCATCAACCAAAATCATTGTAGCCCTTGTCAAAATTAGAGGCTGTTTGAAATAGTTTATAAAAATTTTATAAGTGCTTATGAATTGTAATTTACGGTCTACGAGGTAACTTTTACGGTCTACGAAGTAGCTTTTACGGTCTACGAGGTGTTTTTACGGTCTACGAAGTGCTTTCACGGTCTACGAGATAAATATGTGAAAGAGATTTATCTCGATTTACGTAAATCGGGCTTATATAATAAACCCGATTCAAAAAAACTATTACAAACAGCCACTTAATATAATCCATGAGTCAAGTCACACAGGCACAACTTGTCAAAAGCAATTATCAAATTCACCTTGTGCGTTTGGTTGGAGGATTAAAAAACTTAAAAATATTTATATATATAAGTTAAGATTATACGTAAATCATAATTAAAAAATTATTTTTAAAAATTCAATCACTGATTTAAATAACCACGTTACGAAAGTTTCAGAATGCATAGCAGCCAACAGTTCAACAACTGTACCTTAATAGAGGAGGAAATTGATTTACAAAAAACAAGAATGTGATCCTTACTACGTCTTTATCACTCTGTAAGATCTTCTGCTGGGACTCTACATCATCCCAGAAAACAAAGATCAGCAACTTTCTAAACCCGATTCAGAAACCCATCCTCCTCCTTCTTCATTTCAGTCGCTGCTCGTGGTTGGAGAATTGGGCCCTCGTGCAGCAGGTCAAAGCTTTTAGGTCTGACCTCATCGCCAAGCAACCCAGCAACAAACTGATTCAATTCTTCGCCGAAATCGGCATTGTCGCCGGCGTGCAAGAAGACGACGAAAATCCCCACGTTAAGGTGGAACAGAGGAATATGGCAAATTCGAGATTGATCAAGTTCAGGTATGCGGATTCCGAGCATTCCAATTCGGACTGTAAGCCTTCAATAGAGAAAAGAACCCTGAAGAAGAGAGGGAGAAAACCCGGTGTTTCCCGGCCCAGTCCGAAAAGAACCCGGACTGTAATCGGATTCGGAGCGTACGTGACGATGACGACGTCGGTAGCAACGAGTATGGCGGGGGTGGAGGTGGAGGGAGGATGATGGGACCAGAGGCAATGGTGAGGGTCCAATCATAGAACGCGAACCCCAGGAGCGAGGCTAATGGCGGTGCTAAGAGAATTGGAGCTAGGGGTTCACAGTGCGAGAACGGCTTCCGGCGAGACTGAAGGAGAGAGAAGATGGAGTTAAGAGAAAGGGTAGTCACTAGTCAGGGGCAGTTTAATCATTTTGAAATATTTACTATTTTCAAATTTCTCCCACATATCAAATAAGGGACTTGTCAAATTGAAAGCACTGATTTATCGTTGGAGAATGTTAAAAAAATATTATTTAAATTTTAAAATTCCGGTAATAAGTTTGATAATGGGATTAATAAGAATGGTAATGTAATTAATAAATCATTTTATTGTTAAATCACCTATTTAATATTTTAAAGTTTAAATAGTATTTTTTTAAAATTCTCCCTTTATTTTTTATCTGTTTTAAATGAATTTTCCGTCATTTTCCCTTGTTTAATAGATTCACCATGTGAAAATTATAAATAAGCCTCACGTGAGTAAACTTCATTGTAATCTTGTGTGTTTGCTAAACTATTTACAAAGTCTCCAAGAAACTTTGGTGCATTCTTGAATACTTGTGAAATGTCAAAAATGTCCTCACCCTTCTTTAACCAAACTTTGACCAATCTCATAATTAAATTTTTTGGCTTGTTTTTTTAATTCTTATGTGTATTGCGCAGTTTAATTTTATGTTAGGCCGTTTATTGAGGTCATTCATATAAAATAGTCATATACTGAAAAATAAAATGGTCACTTGCAGTAGTAATAGCTAGACAGCGATAAGATGAATTTAATTTAGAGAAAATGAACGAAAAATATCATTTAAATTATAAAAATATTAAAATATTTATTAAATTAGTAAAAAAATAAATAGGTAATTCAGTAGAAATATAGGATTTTAAAGTTTGTGTATTTGACAATTTGAGTGTAGGAATTAACAATTTGGGTATAGATATTGACAACTTAAGCTCCTTAAGTTACCATTATGTATACCAAAGTTGTTAATTGCTATTTTTAAGATGTTATTGCTTATATTCAAGTTGTCAACCTTTAAACTTCAAAATCTCATATTCCCACCAAATCACATATTTGTCCTTTTGCTAATTTAGTAAACATTTCAAAGTTTTTCTAATTCAAATGGTATTTTCTATCATTTTTTTAAATTAAAGGATAGATATTAATGGCTTGAGGTTACATGCAAATCAAACTTGCGACCTCTCATTTAAAAAAAAAAAACTCTAATATCACTATACTACAAGTTCTCTTGATATCATGTTAAATTTATGAATAAGCCTCAAGTAACGAACCTACTTATTATAAGTAAATTATGTGTATGTGCTAAACTATTTACAAAGTCTCCCAGAAACTTTAGTGTAATCTTGAATACTTGGAAAACGTCAAGATGCCCTTACTCTTCTTTGACCAAACTTTGACCAATCTCATAATTAATTTTTTGGTTGTTTTTGTAATTCTTATCAGTTTAATTTTATGTTAGCCAATTTATTGAGGTCATTCATATAACATAGTCATATATTGAGAAATAAAAATGGTACTTGCAATAGTAATAGCTAGATTGTGAGAAGATGAATTTAATCTAAACCCAAAAAATGTTTAATCCAAGGCATAAATATATAATAACATTTTATTATTTATTAAATCTCATGTACTTAAATTATTAACAAAGTCATTAGCATTTAAAACATCCACTCAATTATTAGGTTAATTGTGGAATTAAGACAGACATTGCACAGATAAAACTGGAAGATTGAAAATTTGAGGATGAGCATATTCAAAGGTGACAACATTTCCAATCCCAATAGGTTGGCCATCATTGACAAGGCAATCATCGGGACCCACACTTCTGAATATATTTGGAGGAATAGGGATCTCTGATGTGAATGATTCACACTTGAGGTGAAGATTAATTATTCTGCAGTTTGAAGGGCAAGTATTTGTTATTGTAACTGATTACATTGGTGTTCCATTTGGTAGTGTTCCTGTGGGATCTTTTGTATTTAAATTTACAAAATTAGGGCTGCATTCTAGGTCGATTTTTGCTTTCACCACCTCTTCATGATTATCTACACCTTAAAAAAAAGGGTTATTTTGATATAAGTATTAAAAAAATAAATGAAAACAATAATTTTATGAATGAAAAGTCATTTTTTTTACAAAAAGAGAGATATTATTAAATAATAAACATGTAGAGTGTGTGTATGATCACGGTTGAGTTTCTCTCTTTTTCTTTCTTTCGTATTTTATTTTCATAATCTCATAGTTATCGTTGGATTAAAAATAAATAGTTTGGATTCAAGATTTTATAAAATTATTATTATAAGCATAAATAAATAAATAAATTTAAATTCTTAAAATCCAATCTATATAATTTATAACTACAATACAGATAAAATAAATAAATTTTAACTTATAAAATATTATAATAATAATTTTTTAAAGTATTAAATTTAAACTATCAATTCCATTATCTAATGGTGGAGATAAGATTATGAGAAGAAAATAAAAAAAAAGAAAATAAAAAAGAAAGTATTATTTTCCTATAATCACACATGTTGTTTTCACAAAACGAACTTAGATTGATGAGCACTAAGAGCATATAATCACTACTCACTATCTACATCTAATTTGGATATGGTTTTGATTAATTTTTTTAAAAAAATTATTTTAAAATGTGAAAAATCTAAAATAAAGATAATCTTTTAATTTCTAGTTTATAAAAAAAAATTTATTTAAAAAGCAGTAGTTAAAATTTTTACATTTTAACTGTAGTCGAAGCTATATTTAATCGGCACAAATCTCATGGTAGCGCACATAATTGCAATCATCAACCAAACTGGTTCTCCTGTTCACATGCGCCTACCTTTCAAGCACAGAGCAGCGACCTCCATTTCTGATGAAAACAAACGAACAACTTAAGTGAAGCTACATACAAAACACATATTATGAGTTTGTTTGGCATTACTTTTATGAATCGGGTTTATTATATAAGCTTATTCACATAAATTGAGATAAATTTCCTCCACATATTTATCTCGTAGACCGTAAAAATACCTCGTAGACCATAAAAATTACTTCGTATTCCGTGAATCACAATTCATAAGCACTTATGGAGCTTCCATAAGCGAATTTAACTGCTTTTTCTTTATTATTAGATTGATTAAATGAAGGAGGGGAATAACAAACAAAATAATAAATTAAAATATATAGATTAGTAAGCAAACCAGTGAGAAGAAGCATTAGCATCCCAAAATATATGGCAATTACATAAACTTTGTGATTGACAGACATAATGACTCTCCTCAAAACAAAAGTTTCTATTACAAGTTCCCTTTAAAGCTCTCTTTCTTTTAGGTCTCTTTTGTGAGGGTTGATGAATTAAGGGAACATATGGTTTGGGTATTTTGTAGTACAATAAAGATTATGTAGTTCTATATTATTTATTGCAAGTGATTTTTTTTAAATACAATTAATTTATTGATATCCAATACATTTAAGAATTATTATGGGACCTAATTAAGAGTAATTAACTCTCCCAATGGGAATAGTTCTATCACAAGGTTCATATTAATTAAAGTAAATAAATTTAAATATGTAAATGAATGAGTGGTTGGTTCATGTGCTTAATATAATTAGAACTATGAGGTTCGCATAGAAATGTGTGATTCGTGTATAAAATATGGTAGTATTAAATATATGGCGCATGTATAATTTTTTGGGGGGTCAATATGGTTGATGTATAATTAGACCTTGCAGAGTCATAAAAGCTCAATTAATATATCCCTCTCATCTTTAATGTATGATCTAATTGAAGAGTTGTTTTTATATTAAATATAAGATATATTTTTTATATTTATCAAATATTTTTCTAATATATCTTTATTAATATTTACTCAATAATAATCAAATAAGATAGAGAAGTATAAATTAAGAAAAATGAATAGGCTCGAGGGACTATATAGGGAAGGAATCTTTCCATTCATCTCTCTCCACTTCCTTCCAATTTAATGATCTACCATTAGATCAAATTTTAATGGTTGTGATTTATTCTATTTACCATGATAGATTTTTATTACATTTAATGTTATAATGATATTTTTATATATAATTAAATGTCAACCATTGAAATTTGATCTAATGGTTGATATAATAAATAAAGAGAAACTGGAGAGTGATTAATGGAGACATTCCTCTCCTCACGTATAAGAAAAGAAATATAGAAAATGAATCTCTCAACTTTCTTTCTATTTAATGAGAAAGGAGTAAGTGTAGTATACTCCATTTATTATTAATGATCATAAAATAACTGTTTCAAATATAGTCAATAATGGTAAAATTGTTAAAAACTAATTAATGTTTTCTTGAAAATCTGAAGTATTCCTCTAGTTGTATTTATAGGGGGGGAGAGAAGAAATTTTTTAGTTTTATTTATAAGGCTCCTCATTAAATTTTTTATATAAATTTACATTTTTGTCTTTCATTTGTTATTATGTTGATTTTATTCTTATGAGATACTCCCTTTAGTCCTTTTTTATAAACAACTTTCTTTCTCTTGGGCTTGATCTTTAGTATAAGAACTTTTTTCTTGTGTCTCAAAATTTAAACTACATTTTATTTTTTTTTACCCTTATTAAATATATATCTTTATATTAATTATCCCTCACTCACTGCTGATTCTTTTTTATTTAATCATTTATTACATATTCTCTCTTATATTTTTTTGTTCATTCTCTTTCCTATGTTCTTTTCATAAACATGAGCATATTTTGAAAAAAAAGAAGATATTTTTGACACATTTATTATTTTTAACTAATCTTAATCGCTAGTTTGCTTGCATAATCAGGGAAAAAAAGTTGTTTATAAGAAAGATTGGAGGGAGTATAATGTATACTCATCTGATCCTATTTATAAAACACTTTTAACATGTTTCACATATATCAAGAAAAACCTTAAACTTTATTAACTCTTTCATAAAATTGAACAACTTTTCAACTTTATCCCTATTTAATATTCCATTCATCTCTATATATAAAAACCTTTTTTTCGAATAAGCTTGTCCGTAAATGTGAGATATTTTTTTAGTTTGTCTCAATAATAAATGTACTTTTTCTCATTTTTTTTCTTAATTAATTACTCCCCCTGACCCTATTTATAAGTAACTTTTTCTCTCATAAGGCTAGTTCTTTTTATAAGCAACTTTCAATTTGTGTTTGAAAATATAAACTCATGTTTCCTATTTTACCCTTATTAAATACATATTATTTATAATTAATTATCACACACTCCAAAAGTTATATTTAAGAGAGAGAGAGAGAACTCACTAGGTGAATGAAGTTAACAAAACATTGGGAAACATATTTTATTATCTTTCATATTTTTTATACATTCTCTCTCTATTTTCATAAATAGGGGTATATATAGAAAAAACATGGTTTTTTTTACACACTTATTATTTTTAACTACCAGTTTGTTTTGCGTAATCAAAGAGAAAGTTACTTATAAATAGGATCAAATGGAGTATTATACTACGTACATTCTCTTTCATCGTTTTCTCATTATTACTCTCCCTCTCTCACCCATTCATAAATAGGGGTATTTTCAGTAAAAAAAAAATTAAATTTCCTACATAATTATTATATTTAATTCTTTTTAATTTTTTTTAGAAACTCATGATTTAGTTGAAATGCTCTTATCTATGGGGACGGAGGGAGTATACATTATATCTCATAACAATAAAGTCAATACAATAATAAATGAAGGGTAAAATTATATATTTTTATGAAAAGTTTCTCTTCTTGCCCTGTAAATAGGACTAAAATTTATCTTCTCTCTTTGCCCTATAAATAGGACCAGAGATGTATTAGATAGAGATAAAGTTATAATGTTGTTGAATTTTACGACAGAACTAATAAAGTTTAAGGTTTTTTTTTAAGTATGTGGAAAACATGCAAGAAGTGCCTAATAAATAAGACTAGAGAAGCACTCCCTCCGATCCTATTTATAAGCAACTTTCTCTTTCATGGGGTTGGTCCCCTTTATGAGCAATTTTCACTTTATGTCTGAAAATGTAAGTTCATTTTTCTTATTTTACCCTTATTAAATACATATTATTTATAATTAATTGTCACACACACCAAGAGTTATATTCAGGAGAGAGAGAGAACTCACTAGGTGAATGAAGTCAACAAAGTATTGAGAAACATATTTTACTATCTCTCATACTTTTTATACATTATCTCTTTGTTTTCATAAATATGGGCATATATGAAAAAAAAAACATAGCATTTTTGACATATTTATTACTTTTAATTACCAGTTCGTTTTGCGCAATCAAGAAAAAAGTTTCTTATAAATAGGACTGTAGGGAGTAACACTTTAAAACAAAGTATGTCACAAAAAAAAAAAAAAGAAAGTCAAACTTCTAATACAATAGTGACTGGGAATCTGAACTAAATTGAACTGGATGAATATATATAATCATACTTATAATGATGTCTTTACTAATCCATACACACATACCTACCTACCCTCACTTTAGGGTGTGCTTGGTTAGGGGTTTTTGGAGGGGAGATGAATAATTACTCTTCGGTGAGAGGTTGTAAGTTTGATCTCATTTATAATATCAGACTATTAGTACATGTTGCCTTAAATAAGAAAAAAGGATTAGATATGCCCACTCATAATTAAGGATTAGCATATTCTTCCCGCTGTAATTAGATTACCCTTCGTATTTGATATCATCAACACTTTTGAAGTATTGATGGTGAACCTTCCGCCAAACCATTCCGATTCATCAGTGTAGTGATGGGGACTTACACCAGCTAGCTAGGTGCATCACATTGTCAAAAAATGTTTTAATTTGTTTTTTTTTAAGAAAGATGGCCCAGTTGGCTCAAAATTGGCAAGTTCCACAATTATTGGAAATTATTACAATTCACATTATTCATCATCCCGTGTTCAAATTGGTAGGTCACCGGCCAATCCAACTTTTTTTGTTTAATTTCTTCTTTTTGGTTTTCATTCACACTTAGCCATCATCAATATAGTGATAAGAGCTTTAAATTCTATTTATGCATATGGCCCACACCATATTTGCAGTTTGTATATTTTTTTTTCCATTTTCTTTTTCCCCAACTTCTGGCCGGATATCATTTCAACCACTTTTAGGTCAAAATATAAGCAGTTTATATTTGATATTTTATAAAATATTTTTTAAATATTTTTTACTACAATTTTAAAATATCAATGATCTAAGTTTAGTAGTTTGAATTTATTTATTTATTGGTTTTTTGAAACACTCCATATTCAGCATCATTGCACAACCTTAGTTCCAATAATTGTGTATTTATAGAGATGATTTGGGTATATGTTTCTGTTTGCATTAGAATGTGTGCAAAAACAAATACAAACATGGACTTGGTGTTTAGATGAACTTATTTTAGTTGATTTTACACTGCATGGAATAAATATAAAAGGGGAGCTTTATCTCAAATTGTATATTGTAAAAGCTATTTTTCGCAAGGTGAAATAAAACTTTTCTCATATACTTATATTGTAAATTATAAAAATTATTTTCTAAAAACTAATCAAAAAATGCATTAAAAACGCTTTTCAAAAGCAATTTTCAAGCCAACTCTTTGTTTTCTAACTCATCTCTTTTCAATTGAGATGATGATAACTTTGGATGATTTAAAGTCAAATAAAAAATGATACTTTCTAATAACCCATGATGGTCTGATAGGTCGAATCACAATTCAAAACAAAATCATCAAATTATCACTAATTCATAGCGCGCGCGCACAAACACTTGTGAATAATGTAAATTATCTATTTTTTTTGTGGACATAAAAGTCTCATCATGTATAAAGCGTACAAGTTACTTATATATCTTGATTTTGGCCACCTAGCAGCATCTTGGTTCGCTTTATTCTTTTTGGTCATGAACTTCGTTTTCACACGTTCAGGGGTTGACAAAGGCTTTTCATGCGACAAAATGATGAACTTTCCCACGCTTTTCAACGTGCCAATTAACACCCCATGCTTCATAAATCAAATCCTATGACTTTATATTGAAAAGCTCAAAGTGTAACTACACTGTACTACTACTACTACTACTCTCCTTTTGCTTCTTCAACCCATTCCAGAAATCTCCAAGTAGTTCTTAGAACCACGGAAAGCCCTTGGGCTTCATTTTTTATGTGCAGTGATCTTTGAGTTTGTTGATCCATGTCATAAAAGATTTGGCAGAATTTACATTGGTTGTCAAGGACTTAACTCAACATTCTTCCTTTATTTGTGTTTGGAACTGGCTATAAAATATCGGCTTTGTTATTGCTGTTGCTGATTGTTGGTGATATTTGAGAGTATTTTCATGTTGTTCTTGAGGTTTTCATCAACTGAACATCTTATACTGCTATAGTTTCAGAGGCTGCCTTTAGGTTCTTCAAAATTATTCAGCGCCAGTAAGTAGAATCGAATGAGCAAGTCTCTGCTTTTAGGCTTTTACATCACAGTTTCCTGCATCGCTTTTGTCATTTCCAAGATCATTATCTCAGTCCTGCTCTACAAAAGATGGAAAAGAAAGCACATGATTCAGGAAGAAGGCTATGCAGGTAAATCCGAAACTATGAAAATACATGAGTGCATACACACAAGGAAACCAGTTTGCAGGTACCTATACTTTCCCTCAATTTTTAATTTGTTATTTGTGTGTTTTTCTCTCTTAACTAAAACTTTTAACTTTGCTTTGTTAGCATCCTTAGCCCCCTGTAACTTTATTCTATTAGCATTGTTAGCTCTTGGGCTAACGGTTCTAACAGAGTAAAGTTAAAGGATTTAATTAAGAGAGAAAAGCACACAGGAACCAAATTAAAAATTGAGTGGAAGTATAAATACTTGCAAAATAGTTGTCCCTACACACAATCAAGCTATAAGAAAAACAGACACGATACAATACTTTAAATTGTACTCAAATAATACATAACTAGATATGTTTTCCTATGTATTGCATGGAACCTAAAGAATGAATTGTATTGTCCATTTCTTGTGAATAGTATGGCTTGTGAGAGATTTATGGTTTCATGTCCTGTATCTATGTCAATGTCTAAGCTTTTTGGCTGACATCCAGTAATGGAATGGCACAGGTGGGAAGATGGTGATATTTAGGTCTTCGGTTCTGCAATCCCTCGAATCTGATACGAAGTTGAAGAAGATATTGAGCTTGAATGATATGGAGGTGATTGGGTGTGGTGGTTATGGGACGGTTTATAAACTGAAAATAGATGACTCAAAAGCTTTTGCAGTGAAAAGACTGAACAGAGGAACTGCAGATAAAGGATTTGAGAGGGAGCTGGAAGCAATGGCAGACATAAAACACCGCAATATTGTAACTCTTCATGGATATTATACTGCTCCACATTACAACCTCCTCATATATGAATTGATGCCTAATGGAAGTTTGGATAATTTCCTCTGCAGTATGTATTTCTTGCCTTTAGATCTTCTCTATTCATTCATTCAGAAAGATAATGACACAACATGGGACTCATGTTATACTTCCACCAATTCACCTTTTTCTTTTTGTTTAATATCATTGTTGGTTCTTACAGTTTGATAGAATTTTGGTTTTGGTCACAGTTTCAAATCGTTGGTTTTGGCTCCTATAGTTTCATAAGGATTTGGTATGAGTTTAAATATAGGCACTAAAATCAAAACTCGTTAAAAGTATAAAGATAAGTCGTTAAACTCAGACCATATCTTTATGAAAGTATACGGACCAAGACAAACTATTAAAAACTACAGGAACCAAAACTAAAATTCGATCAAACTATAAGGACTAATGATGGTATTAACTCTTTTTCTTAATCTCCCTTTGAATGCAGCATCTATACTCATTTTTGTGAATAAAGAAAATTGAGACCAGTCTTTTTTACTTCTTAGCCAATACTCTAAGTTTGTTTGATTGGAATATAACAAGGGTTTGCCTAAGATTTACCAGACTTGCACTCCGTTTCATTAAAAAATGAATAGTGAAATCTATTAACTTTTGATATGGACTGATCTAAAGTGGAATGTGATGCAGGAAGAGCAGAGCAGAAGAAAACTTTAAATTGGTCAGCAAGATACAGAATAGCTATAGGTGCTGCTAGAGGAATATCTTATCTTCACCATGATTGTATCCCTCACATAATCCACAGAGATATCAAGTCAAGCAATATATTGCTTGATGAAAACATGGAGGCTCAAGTTTCCGATTTTGGATTAGCCACGTTGATGGAACCGGACAAAACCCATGTTTCCACAATTGTGGCTGGAACTTTTGGATACTTAGCTCCTGGTATAGATACAACACAGCTAATCAGTCTTTGCTTCAACCTTCCATGTCAGAGTAAAAAATTTATAAGATTTTTTTTCCCTGCAGAATATTTTGATACAGGAAGAGCAACATTCAAGGGGGATGTCTACAGCTATGGAGTTGTACTACTGGAGCTTTTAACTGGGAGAAAACCCAGTGATGAAACATTTGCAGAAGAAGGAACGAAGCTTGTCACATGGGTAAGACAAACTCTTAGAAAAATCTTCACTATGATTTATATTTAACAGAAAAGTTTGATTTTCACAACCTCATTAATGATTTAAGTTATTCAAATGATCATACAGACTGTAAGAATGCCCACATAGAAGTGTAAATTGAACACCACTAGAAAGTTTACCATCATATTTGAATTTTCTATGAAATTATTAAAAGCGCATTTTAAAAATCATCAAACCGATCAGAAATGCAACAGTGGCATTTAAGGAAAAAACAGAAAATATATACTGTGAAAGGCATAACATATGCTATATAACTTCATCATCATCGACCAGGTAACTGAAATGGAACAAAATCGTCTTAAAAAATGATCAAACTTCGTAACTTGTATTTAAAGCTTCAGAATGAGACTTACTTCTGTAAAGTAAATTGCTGTTATTTTTGGAGCAGGTGAAGGCTGTTGTTCAGGAAAAGAAGGAGGAACTAGTTCTTGATGATAGGCTAGGGACCTGTCCAATGCAAGAAGTGAACAATGTGTTCAATATTGCCATGATGTGTCTTGAATCTGATCCCTTGAAGAGGCCAACAATGGAAGAAGTTGTCAACTTGCTTGAGCAAACGAAGCCGGACAAACTTGCTACAGCTTCCTGATGTTCACTTGAAGGCCAAACTGGACTGTGGTTCATAAAACATAAACTGACACACCCTCAAAATTTAATTTATTCAGAAACACCCTCTAATAACATAACTGTTAATGAAGCTAATACTCTGCATTTTTCCTCTTGGGAAACGCCAAAAAGCCTAATTAATCCGAAGGCCTAGCTTATACTTAAGATAAGCTAAAACTGATGGGACATGCCTATTATGTTTAAAATGAGAGGGGGTGACCGTAGGTTCTAGAAGTTTCAAGGTGTGTTCTCCTATAAAGTGAAACTAGAGGAGTAGATAATTGGTTTTGAAACGGGAGGTGAATGTGTTTTACTCTCTCTCTCTCTCTGTGTTTTTTATTTTTTTGTAATTATATGGAGTTCTGTACAAAAACAATACAGTGATGTGCATTCCAATCAGACTAAGTGCTTGTTTGGAATGAGGATTAGAGCTTTCAAAAGGAGCGTTTCAATTGTGATTTACAATGTATGAGGTATGTATATAAGAGGATTTTTTTCTCAATTTGCGTAAATAAGCACTTTTTGAGGTGTCCAATCAAGATCCCAAACAAGCACTAAGTTGAAAGAACTACGAAGAAAGGCTGTAATTATCCCCATAGACGTGCAACTAAGAAGAAATAGAAGATAAGAGAAAAAGTGTCTTCTAGAAATTACACTTCTTTTTCTTTATTGTCCAGAAAGCTTGTGCTATAATATTAATTTGAATAAATTAAAGATGTTAGTTAAGTTATTTAATATGATATTTTTTTTCTAAAACACCCTAATCATCTTCCTTAATTCCCTCCCTCCCTCCCCTACTTGATTATTGTTGAGGGAATATCAATAGGGTTAATTTAGGGGGAAAAATGATAAACAAGTGAAATAGGTCTTACACTTAGGACCAAGATCAACTCCTCAATTACATCCTACATTAAGAACTAGAGTAGTGGTATATTTTCAGGTGAACAAACAAGTTCCTCTGCTTGTGATATAACATAAGCTAACAAGTTAAAAAATGGCAAACTTGGAATGTAAAGTATGAATAGAAGAGCATATGATATCAACATATTATCACGTAATGAACAATACAATCACTCATCTCTAACAGGGGTTGTTTGATAGTGCCAAACTGTTCATAGAAAAATCACAATTGAGGAAAGATACAAGACCTGGATAAATAAAACAACAGAGCCATCATCTCTACAAACAGAGGATACATGAGAATGCCTGAGGACATAATATACTTTCCTCTACTTGAGTACTTTTGACAAGCCATCAGCCACTGAAGCTTTCAAGGTGGGAGAAACAGGACTATCTCCAAAAAATACATCAAAAAGTGCGGAAGCGACATTTACAGATTCAATTGTAGCATCCGCTGCTGATGGAAGCCCCTTAAATGAGACAAAAACCTGAAACCACATGAAATCTAGTTAAAGTAATATCATAAATGCAAGAGTGAAGACTGAGATGGAAAAGAAAAAGACTTCAAAGTTGATTTGAAGTCCCAGTGACATCTGAAACAAATTCAAAAAATAAAATAATATAAAAATAAATTTAAGATATACATACAAGCAATTTAGAAGGGTCCAACCAAGTCATAAATATGAAAGTTCCTTTCTTGAGAGGACGATTTTGAAAGACACTACGGAATGTGGACAAAGCAGAATCATCTTCCGGTGTTGGTGCTTTAATTCTCGGAGAGATGGCCTCATCCAAGGCATCCCAGAAAGTTTTACCATCAACATCTCTGACAAGAATAATTTGCAATGATTTCTCAGAGGGAGCTGCAATCAAACAAAGGGATCCTTATGAGCTTTAATCTTTCGATAGTTTTAATTAAATAACAGCATTGTGAGAAATTAAGCTTTGATAATTAATAAAGTCACTACATTGATAAATGGTTTTGAACAAGGAAGAATTCCCTTGAATTACATCTACTGGTTGCCCTTGCCAAGCATTCAGTTGACTTGTGATAGATTGATTTAGATACAATCCAGCAGCATACACCTTGACGCCGATGATTGCAAAAACCTTCTCTCTGTATCCTGAAATTATGATTTTCCACCACAACTTATAATAGAAAGGAAAGAATGCTTACTATTTCAGTGGAGCTAACTATATAAAGACAAGAATGCTAGGTGAGAATAAAATGAAGATAAAGTATGACTGCAATTCAAAAGCTTCTAGGCCACAACTCCCTTTAATGAGTTTGAGTAACTAACCAGTTCCAAAAAGCGTCAACGAGTTTGAGCACCCCGGCAAACTCAAAGATGTCTGAAATTTCTCTTTTGTTGCTGGTTCCTCTACGTATTCTGCATTTATGGCTGCAGTAATCCATTACAAGTATAGAAGGTGTCAATTTTTAATGAGTTAGTGAGACTCAGAGAGAAAGAAGAAAAATCTGTAGTAGTTGAACCTCTACTCCTGCCTCCACCCATACCAAAACTAGAATATAGCAATCCAGGACCAGTGAATTAAGTTTTGAATTACTTTGTACTGCATATAATTCTTCCAACAAGAAAATTGGAAAGTTAAATATAGAAATGGTAAGATAAGACTGGAGAAAAAGCCTTATAAATTTAAGTGATTCTATGAATATCAAAGGAACCAAAAGACTTAAGTACCCTTGGCCTTTTGTGGACCAACTTCGCTAGACAAATGATTTGTCATTCTAATCTTGCTTGGATTTCTGCCAATAGTCTGACCAGAGGCAATAAAACTAAAATAACAGGGCAGTATTTGGTGGTTTGAATTGACATTAAATGACAGTCTTATGGAAAGATGAAATAGATATGATATGGATTTCCGGCATAAATTTATACTTTAACAAATTTATACTTTAACAAAACTGATGTGATAATATGAGTACTGCTACCACAGCATATTTGATAATGGTGAGGACAAAATTTGCCCGACAAACTTTTAGGGAAAATTGCCCAAAACCCTTTTATCAATACTATCCAAATATCTTCCGAGCTTTTTCTACTTAAACATTGCAAATAAAAATAATGATATAGTTAGATATGATTCTCTCTTCATAATGGAGTATGACAGTTTTCACAATTGGAGCTCTTTTCTTCGACATTTTTTACTATTAAATCACTCTCCAGTTCGGCATTGTTGTCGATTTCAACGCAGAAAGGGGATTTCAGAAGAAAATCAGCAACTCCTCCCTTGCATGCGCGCATAAGGAAGCAATTGAAGAAGAACCCAACCAATAATTCGCAAAATGGGAAGATAAAAAAGTAATAGGATAAGAGAAAAAAAACATGCTGAGTGTCCAAATGCAAATACCCGAAGATGAAGACGAAGCAGAAACTTCCTGGAAATGGGCTTGTCTTCTGCTACTTTTGTAGAGAGAGAAATGCAGATGGCTCAATTGATGTCTTGATTTTGAAGATTTAGTGAGCAAATCAATTCTGGGAACAAAATTGCCGTTGGTGAAGTTGAATGGTGGTTGAAGCCACAATGCAGTGGAAGTTACAGTAGCTCCGAGCATTTTTTTTTTCTTTTTTGAAAGCTGAAGAAACAACCGTTAGGTCCAAAGGCAAAAATTATAGCACTCCTGACTCCTCTCCTCTGAGCTTCTCGTCTTGCTTTGCTCTGTTGTTCGCCACCCGGAAACGGAAAATAATTGAAGCATTTCAATGTCAATAAATAGAGTGGGCTCATTTCTGCCATTGTTATAAACATTATTTTTGTTATGTATGCCATTAGTTTATATTTAGAATAATTTACTTTCTTAATCAGTATGATCTATAAAATAAAAATATTGTGAAGCACTGTTCATATTGTAGCAAAAATACTGTATGTACTGTTTATTATTGTAGCTTCACAGGATTTACTGTAACACACAAGGGCAGTTACTGTAGCAGCACGGATTTTACTGTTGTAGGGTACTGTAGCATCAAAATTTTTCTAAAAATAAGGGCCTAGGTGTTGTATTCAAGAGTACAAGTGAATGAGAATCTCTCTAGAATTTCTCTCTTCTACTCTCTTATTATCAATATTTTTATAACATGTTATCAGCATGAAGCTCTGCCGAATATATGATATTCTCATTGTTTATTTGACAATCTCATATACCTTATTTTACAGTATCTTTATTTCATAGATATGTTATAATCTGAACCACTATATGAAATTAAGGAATATATCTTTACCGATTGTTATAAATATCGAGTTTCATGGCTAAGATTAGATATCGCTATTGTTTTTATATATATATATATATATATATATATATATCATTTACAAGTTCATTAACATTATTATTATTATTATTATTATTATTATGGCCAGAAGCTATATCTCTATGATCTCCTATTATATGACAAGAAGTCATATCTATATGATTTCTTATTATAAGGCTATAAGCAATATATATACTTTTTTATCTTTTCACTTATTGTATGGCCGGGAGCCATATTCAACTTTTATTTATTCTGAAGATAAATAGAAAGATGCCATATATATTTAATTCCTTATCATGAGATTAATTGGCCTGAAGCCATGAGAACTAAATGGCCCGAAGCCATAAAAGTTTTAATTTTCTTATCTTACCTTATTAATTTATTTCTTGTTTTTACATATTTACTGTTATTTTAGTTCATGATATTATATTGTGTTTTTATATTTCATATTTTTAATTATTCTTATTTATTTCTTTAATTAATCTGAACTATGTCAAACCTTGCAAAACTGGAATTTGTGGCTTTGGATATTACTGGAAAAAATTATTTATCATGGATGCTGGATGCGGAAATACACCTAAATGTTCATGGTCTAGAAGACATAATAAAAGGAGGGAATCAGGCATCCAATTAGGAAAAAGCCAAATCCATAATTTTTCTACGCCACCATTTACATGAGAGTTTAAAAATTGAATATTTAATAGTGAAAGACCACTTGTTCTTTGGAACAATCTGAAATAAAAGTATGATCACCTGAATATGGTTATCCTCCCAAAAGCTCGTTATGATTGGATACATTTGAGGTTGCAAGATTTTAAATCTGTAAGTGAATATAACTCGGCCATGTTCAAAATAACTTCTTAATTAAAATTATGTGGAGAAAATGTTACTGATAATGATATGCTTGAAAAAATATTCTCCACATTTCATGCATCAAATTTGCTTCTGCAGCAGCAATACCGATAAAAAAGATTCAAGAAATATACAGAATTAATTTCTTGCCTCCTTGTGACTAAACAAAATAATGAGCTTTTATTAAAAAACTATGAATCACATCCAACTGGCCCGACTCCATTCCCAGAAGTGAATATAGTAACCAATGAATCTGTTTGTGGACATGGACGTGGACGCGGCTACATCCGTGGTCGTGGTCGTGGCAGTGGTGATTCAAATCCCTACCAAAAGTGAGGAAATAGTAATAAGAACCATAAAAGAGAAAATAATGGGAAAAATAAAAATACTGAAAATCCATGTTATCGTTGTGTGGTAAGGGTCATTAGTCTCGTACCTGTCGTACACCAAGACACCTAGTTGAACTTTATCAAGAATCAATAAAAAATAATGGTAAAGGATCAACAACTGAAGTAAATCATGTAGATCAGGCTGAGAATTCTGAGCATGAAGACATGTATTTTACTTATTTGGATGTTGCTGGTTTCTTAACATAATTATTTATATATTTGAACTTTTATGTTACTTTTATTGAATGTATTTATTTTAATTATGTTTTTATGTTTTATTTAATGAAGAATGGATTCTATTGGCATCAATCCTGAAGATTTATGTCTCGTTGATTCCACAACAACCAATACTATATTCCAAAATGATAAATATTTTTCTTATTTGGTAATGCAAAAGGCCAATGTTCAGACTACATCTGGTAGTATAAATTTGATTGAAGGCTCCGGAAGAGCTAATATTTTGTTACCTAAAGGAACAAAATTATGTATTGATAATACAATTTATTCTACCAAGTCTGGAGGAAACCTGTTGAGTTTCAAAGATATCCGCAGAAATGGATATCATGTAGAAACAATAACTAAAAATAATCAGGAATATCTTATTATGACAAAAATTGTTGATGGTAGAAAATGCATATTAGAAAGTTTTCCTGCTTTTTCTTCTGGTTTGTATTATACATTTATAAATACAATTGAAACATATGTTATTGAGAACCAGAAGTTCACCAATACATACCAGAAGTTTGCCAATATAAACTAGAAGTTTACAAATGAATTTAATGTTTGGCATGATCGGTTAGGCCATCCTGGTTCAATTATGATGCGACAAATAATTGAGAATTCATGTGGAAATACCCTGAAGTGTAAACAAATACCACAATCCCATGATTTCTCATGTGCTGCATGTTCCAAGGGAAAATTAATTATTCACCCCTCACCAAGCAAAGTAGAAAGTGAGTCTCTCACATTTCTAGAATGGATACAGGAAGATATTTGTAGGCCAATACACCCACCATGTGAACCATTTAGATATTATATAGTTTTAATTGATGCATCAACTAAATGGTCACATGTGTGCTCATTATCTTCTCACAACCTGGCATTTGCGAGATTACTTGCTCAATTGATTAGATTAAGAGCACATTACCCTGATTATCCTATAAAGAAAATATGTTTCGATAATGCTGGTAAATTTACTTCAAAAGCTTTTAATGAATATTGTATGTCCCTTGGAATTGATGTTGAACATCCTGTAGCTCATGTTCATACGCAAAATGGACTTGCAGAATAATTGATTAAAAGGTTGAAACTAATTGCAAGAGCTTTACTTATGAAATCTAATTTCCCAATTTTTGCTTGGGGCCATGCCATTTTGCATGCATCAATTTTAATTCGCATCAGGCCAACAAGTTACTTAAATTCCCCCTTACAAATGGTTTTTGGTCAGGAACCTAATATTTCTCATATAAGGATTTTTGGGTGTGCGGTATATGTGCCAGTAGCATCACCACAACACACTAAAATGGGTCCTTAAAGAAGGATGAGAATATATGTTGGATATGAATCTCCTTCAATCATAAAATATTTAGAACAATCTATGAGAGATTTATTTACGGCACGATTTGCCGATTGTCATTTTGATGAATCACTTTTCCCAACATTAGGGGGAGAAAACAAGCAGTTGGATAAAGAAATTAGCTGGAATGAATTATCATTGGCTCATTTTGATCCTCCTACAAATCAGTGTGAATTGGAAGTTCAAAAGATAATTCATTTACAAAATTTAGCTAATCAAATGCCAGAAGCATTTACTGACCTAAAGAAAGTGACAAAGTCATATGTACCAGCTGCTAATGCTATTGCTAAAATTGATGTCCCTGAAGGACAATCTACTATGGATAAATCTAAAACACGCCTGAAGCGTGGCAGACCTATCGGTTGTAAAGACATAAATCCTCGAAAAAGAAAAGGAGCAAATAATATAGATGACCAAATTGAAGATAATCAAGAAAAGTTAATAGCTCCAAAAGAGCCATCTCTTGAAAAATTATTATCTCCAGTAGAGATATCTCCAGAAGAGAATGTTGTAGTCCTAGAAGAGACCCATGTACCTGATATATATGAAAATAATGAGATCTTAATAAAATATATTGTGAATGGAATCCGATGTGATCGAAATGATGTCAACGTTGACGACACATTTGCTTATCATGTAGCAAATGATGTAATGAATAATAATGAGGATCATGAGCCAAAATCCATTAGAGAGTCCCAATAAAGAAAAGATTGGCTCCTATGGAAAGATGCAATTAATACAGAATTAAAATCATTGGAAAAAAGAAAAAGTATTAGGACCTGAAGATGTAAAACCAGTTGGATGCAAATGGGTCTTTGTACAAAAAAGAAATGAAAATGGTGAAATAAAAAGATATAAGGAACGTCTTGTAGCTTAAGGCTTTACACAAAGACCTGGCATTGATTTTGAAGAAACGTATTCACCTGTAATGGATGCGACTACTTTTTCATTATTTAATTAGCCTAGCAGTAAGAGAAGGGCTTGATCTGCATTTAATGGATGTCGTGACTGCTTATTTATATGGGTCACTTGACAATGATATTTATATGAAAGTCCCTGAAGGACTTAAGGTGCCAGAAGCATGCAATTCAGGTTCTCGAGGACAATACTCAATTAAATTTAATAAGTTCCTGTATGGCCTGAAGCAATCAGGGCGCATGTGGTATAATCGTCTTAATGAATATCTGTTGAAAGAAGGATTCAAAAATGATCCAATATGCCCATGCATTTTTATAAAAAGATCTAATAGTGAATTTGCTATAATTGATGTTTATGTTGATGATATCAACATTATTAGAACTCATGAAGAGTTCCAAAAGGTAATTCATTGTTTGAAGAAAGAAATTGAGATGAAGGATTTGGGAAGAACAAAATTATGTCTTGAATTACAGATTGAGTATCTTAAAAATGAGATCTTTGTATATCAAGAAACTTATACAAAAAAGGTCCTAAAGAGATTTTATATGGATAAATCTCACTCATTATGTACCCCAATGATTGTAAGGTCTTTGGAGCCGGATAAAGATCCATTCCGACATTGGATAATGAGTGAAGAAGGTGATAAAGAACTAATTGGTCAAGAAGTATCATACCTTAGTGCCGTTAGAGCACTAATGTATCTTGCTAATCATAGACGTCCTGATATATCATTTGCTGTTAATTTATTAGTAAGATATAGTTCTTCACCAACACGAAGACATTGAAATGGAGTAAAACATATTTTTCGTTATCTAAGAGGCACTATGGACATAGGGTTATACTATTCAAACGTATCTAAGCAAGAATTGGTAGGTTATGCAGACGTTGGATTTTTATCCGATCCACATGATGGTAAATCACAAACAGACTATCTGTTCACATGTGGAGGTACAACTATTTCATGACGATCAATAAAATAGACTATATCAGCCACATCATCAAACCATGCAGAAATTCTAGCAATACATGAAGTAAGTCGAGAATGTGTGTGGTTGAGATCAGTAATACATCATATACGAACAAATTGTTATTTATCTTTAGGCAAAATGGCACCAACAGTTCTATATGAAGATAATACTGCATGCATTACTCAACTTAAAGAAGGCTATATCAAGGGAGATAGAATGAAGCATATTTCACCAAAATTCTTCTTTACTCGTGACTTTCAAAAGGATGGTGAAATAGATGTCCAGCAAATTTGTTTAAGTGAAAATCTAACAGATTTATTCACAAAGTCACTTCCAGGTACAATCTTTGAAAAACTTGTCTATGACAATGGCTTTTGGAGATTTAGAGATATCAACTGATGTTGTCAAGAGGGGGAGTCGACACACGTTGTACTCTTTTTCCTTTATCTAGGTTTTGTCCCACTGGGTTTTCCTAAAAAGGTTTTTAATGAGGCAACACTGGACAGTGTATCAATAAATGATGTACTCTTTTATTTGGCTAGTTTTTTATCCCATTGGGTTTTTCCTAGGGCTGTACATAAAACCCGGAAACCCGGAAAACCCGGTCCGGTCCAGTCTTGACCCGGTCCAACCCGAAAAAAAGAAAAAACCCGATAAATGTCGGAGGAGACCGGGTCAGACCGGGTTCAGGGTTAGGAGTTAGGACCAATAAACCCGGTCCGACCCGGTTTGGACACTTATTAATATATATATTTTGAGCCTTTACCGTGTAAAAAAAAAGGACTCTGACCTAGCTTAAAATGACTCATATATATTCTCAATTTATTGCTTCAGCCTTCAGTTCGCCTCTGGCCTCTGCCCTAGCCTTCGAGTTTTCCTCTCCAATCTCCATCTCCATTCTTTCCTCAAACACCAAACTTTCCTCTCCATCTCCATTCAGTTAATCTAATCCGTCGACCGTCGGCATCTGAGTTCCCCAAACACCAAACTTTCCTCTCCATCTCCATTCTCCATTCCGACTGCCCACTGCCGATTTTGAACTCCAAACTTTTCCCATTCGACATCTGAGTTCTCCCTTTGCCAATCGCCATTTCTGTGGTTCGAAGCTCGTCTCCTCGTGCCGCTCGTTATTTCTGCATCGTTCAGGTGAAGGATTTGTTTTAAATGATCAGGCATGTTTTGTTAGGGTCACTCACTTTTTCACCTCTTAATCTGTTGTCATTAATTTATTAGTGAGTCCTGCTGTGATGAGAGCCTAAATTAGCTCCAGTGATAACTGATAGTGATCCTTGATAGTCCTTAATTAACTCCAGTTACAATTAATGGAATCAGGTTCAATCCATAAACACGTGCAATACCGTTTCCAAAGTTACTTCTTTAGGAGTTGATTATTTAAGAATCCAATTAGGAAACCCCCCAGGAGCCAAGTACACGGCTTAAGGCCTTCCGTTACATTCCCATTCAGCCATAGTTTTCTAACTGGAATTCGTTATAGACGTCCAGAAGTCGTTTTGATATAAGATTTTATCTTGTTTCAATTTTATTTATTAGTCTTGATCCGGAAGTAACCTTTTCCTGTCCTTGGGCAGTACCTCCCAACAAGATTCATCCGTTTGGATCTTGGTCTATAATGGCCTTTTTATTGATTGGTACCTTTGGCTTTCAGACGCTCAACCGCAAGGGAACGAATATAGTTTACTTTGCGAGAAGTTGAGAGGAAGTAGCTCTTTAGATAGGGAGAGACTCTCCTCTCCTTTCAGTCGAGCGATCCTTGAATTTTTTTGAAAGGGAAGCTTTTTTTCCAAAAAATATGTGACTGCCAAATAATCAATACAAGTGTTCACTTAAGCATCAAGTTAAGCTTGCTTAATTTTACTGTTGTTTATGCATCTAACTTCTCATTTAAACTAGCATGGAAAGTTGTGCTTATAGAAGCATGTCATTTTCCCACTTAAATGGCTCTTCTTGAAAGCCTTGGTTTGCTAAGTCCTCTGTTATAGATCATGCACTTATGGTTACTTCTAGTTCGATGCACAATTCAGAATGGCAACTTATTATGGTTTCTAACAGTGTTCACTCATCTATTTTCTCCATGCAAGAGAAAAATTTGTGTCTTTGAAGAAGAATACACGTGAAGACATTGTTGCTGGGTTAGAAGAGGTTTATTGAATTGATTTTTAAAGATTAGTAGTTTTTCTTTTTCTTATCTCTTTCTTTTTTTTTCAGGTTAGACATCATTTACTGTTTCTTATTTCTTTTTCCTTCTTTCTTTCTTTTAAATTAATATTATTTCTTTTATGCTATATGAATTGTTTCGTTCTGGTGTTGGATTTGTTTTAGATAGGTATGTTGTATATTAATTATTACTCATTAATTATGCTTTCAGTGACTTTTATTTTGATTCATGTTCTAATTTCCAAATCTATATATCCAACTTCTACAAGATGAGTAACATTGTTTGGATTTGTTCATACTCACTGATATGAATATTGAATAGCATCGTTTTGTCATTTTGGTTTATGTTTCCTGGACTGCTGAAACTTTAACCGAACTGATTAGCATTTGTTATTGAACTGCTCTAATTTTGGACTGCTCTTTGTTTTTGGACTGCTCTTCGTTTTGTCATCCTGGACTGTTATTTGTTTTTTTGTCTATATATACCGATATAATTAACATTTGTTCATGTGTTGTAGGTATATTCTGAAATTGAAATGGAAGAGCAAGATTCTAGGTCACCAACCCCTACTAAAGGGGGCTCAGTTACTCCCAAATGTGATGCTAACCTCCTGCTGAATGGGTCTGCACCTTCTACAAGTCTTACTCCTAGTCCTATTTCTCCCATGCTGCCACCATTACCACCAGATGCAACACTTGTTCCTCCTACTTCTACAACAGAACCCTCTGAAGAGGCTCAAGTAAATGGGGGTGAAAATCCTAGAAAGAGAAAAGAACCAGAACGAACCAAACCGAAAACATCTAAAGTTTGGGATCATTTTGTGAAGATATCTGTGGAAGAAACAAATGGAGAGATAAGAGCATATTGCAAGCATTGTAACAATGACTATGCTTGTGACCCTAACAAGCATGGAACGACTTCTTTGAAAAGGCATTTGTTGAAGTGTCCAAAAAACCCCAACAAGGCAGATAAGAAGCAGCCCCTACTGAATTATTTGTCAAATGCTACACAAGGAAGAGCCTTAGTTCCACATATGTATGATGAGAAGCGAATACGCAGAGTATTGGCTGAGTTCATAATTTATGATGAGTTGCCATTTAGGATTGTTGAAAAGCCTGGATTTAAGAAATTTGTGAAGGAACTTGAGCCACGATTTCATATCCCTTCTAGAATTACAATTGGTAGAGATTGCTGGCAGTTATACCTTAGAGAGATCAAGGTTTTAAAGAAGATTTTGAAGACATGTGCAACTCGGGTTTGTCTTACTACAGACTGCTGGACTTCTAATCAAAATTTTAATTACTTATGCTTGACTGCCCACTTTATTGATCTTGAATGGAATCTGCATAAGAGGATCATCAATTTTTCTATGATTGAGGATCATAAAGGGGACACAATAGGGAAGACCATAGAGAGATGTTTATTGGATTGGGGAATTGAAAAGGTTTTTACTATCACAATGGATAATGCCTCATCAAATGCCACATCATTATCCTATTTGAAGAAGCGTTTGAAGAGTTGGAGGGGGTTAATATGTAATGGAGATTATCTTCACCTTAGGTGCTGTGCACATATCCTCAACTTGATAGTTTGTGAGGGGTTGAAAGATTTAAAAGATGACTTTGAAAGTATTAGAAGGGCTGTCAAATATGTTCGCTCCTCCCCAGCACGTTTTGCTAAATTTAAGGCCTTTGCTGAAGCTGAAAAGATTGATACAAAAAGCCTTGTGTGTTTGGATGTGACAACTCGTTGGAATTCGACATTCTTAATGTTAGAGGCAGCGCTGAAATTCCAAAAAGTCTTTGACAGAATGAGTGATGAGGATGATGACTATTGTGCACACTTTGCTCGAACAAGACATGAATTTGAAGCAAATGATGTCTACATGATTGATTCAAGTCAGATCTCCAATTATAGGCATGAATCACATGATTTCCTCAAGCGGGAGCGATCGGAGCGTGATTCACGTGAAGGAAGACAAAAAAAGCGTGATGGCCCGCCAAAACCTGAAGATTGGAATTGTGCACATGTCTTCTTGAAGTTCTTGAAAGTCTTTTATGATATCACATTAATGTTCTCATCTTTCATTAATGTGACTTCAAACTCATGCTTCCATCAAATTGCACGGGTTCAACAGCTGTTGGAAATAAATTCCTTGAATTCAGATTCTCTTCTTGCTGATATGTCTCTTAACATGAATCTAAAGTACGAAAAATATTGGGGTAAGGCAGAAATTATGAATCCTTTGTTGATAGTTGCTGTCATATTGGATCCTCGGTATAAGCTGGCATATGTTAATCATATATTTGAGAATTTGTTTCAAGACACTAATGTTTGCTTGGCTATGAAGGATAAGGTCAATGATTGTTTATATCGTTTGTTTGGTGAATACTCTGCCTTTGTTGGTGTACTTTCTGAATCAAGTATTGCCTCATCTTCTGCTACACCTTTATCTTCACCAAGTGTTGTAGGAAATGTGGAGGATCATGATCCAGGTGTTCAATGGTTAGCAGTAGTTAAACAAAGAAACTCAAATGATTGTCAAACTGAGTTGGAAAAGTATCTTGCTGCATGTGATGATGTACCTATTTCTTCTGATTTCAATATATTGGCTTGGCGGAAAGCAAATTCTATGAAATATAAAATCCTTTCTTGCATGGCACGTGATGTTTTGGCTATCCCAGTGTCTAGAGTTGCATCTGAATCTGCTTTTAGCACAGGAGGTCATGTGGTTGATCAATACCGAAGTTCATTATCCCTTAAAATGACTGAGGCTCTTATTTGTTCTCAAAATTGGCTTATTCCTGGGCAATCATTGGCAGAACTGATTGAACAACTTCGTGAATTTGACAATTTTGAAGATTCTGGTAATGTTTTTAATATAATTAGTCATTTCTTAATCATATCTTTGTAAAAAATATAATGTTTATGTTTTTTTTAATTCTTTTCAGATGCTTCATGTGTGACTGATGTTGGAGCTGCTGTTACATCCATGGAGGAACTTGATTAAAAGTACAAATGGACTTCATATTTTGCTGCCATGACAAATTATGGACCTTATCTTTTATATTTTGTTTTGATTCATGGACTTTTGTTGGTGTACGTTCTGAATTATGAGCTTTTGTCATGAGAAATTTCATATTTTGTTGGTTTGGACTCTTGTTGATCTTTTGGATTGAACTCTGATTGTGATATGGGTATTAGATCTCTGTTGAATATTTATAATCCTGCCCTTTGATTATTTTGATGATGCTTGTTATCTAAGGGCTGAAGGATTTCATATTTATTGATGAATTTGATCTTCAATATGGGCAGGTTATAGACTTTGATTTCATATTTATTGATGGATTTCATCCTGAATATGGGCAGATACAATGATGTCCAAGTTATGTTGAGAATATTTCGATCAATGATAAATATTATAACATTGTTGAATTGATGAATGTTGAATATTGATGATATGGAGGGTTTTATTTCCCTCACTTTTAAGATCAGGTTTACTTTATGATATGTGGTGATATATATTTTCATTTTGGATTCTTAAAAAAAACTAGATATTTTTTTTACAAAAAGGAAAGATGGACTGGGCCAGCTAGACTACTAACCCAGTCCTGTCTGACCCGGTCTGTCTGACCCGGCAACAATCAGGTTTTTTTCCGGGCAGGACCGGGCTTCGGGCTGGGATGTCCAGCCCGAACACCATTCTGGACCAGACCACGGGTTAATCATTAGCCCGGTCCAGTCCGGTTTATGTTCACCCCTAGTTTTTCCTAGTTAAAGTTTTTAATGAGACACATTCAAAATAGACATTCAAGGGGGAGTGTTATAAATATCAATTATGTGGATGTCCATTAGTTCATATCTAGGATAATTTACTCTCCCAATCAGCATGATTTATAAGATGAAAAATATTATGTAGCACTGTTCATCACTGTAGCAAAATCCTGTGTGGTATTGTTCATCAATATAGCTTTCACGGGATTCATTGTAGCACACGATGATAGTTACTGTAGCAGCACGGATTTTACTGTAGCAGGATACTATAGTGTCGAAATTTTTCTAAAAATAGGGGCCCTGGGTGTTGTATTCAAGAGTATAAGTGAATGAGAATCTCTCTCTAATTTATATCTCTAGAATTTCTCTCTTCTACTCTCTTATTATCAATATTTTTATAACACTTTTTTTTAGGGCCAGCGTTATAAATATTCATCTACCTTAACTTAACTACTGAGTATTAGCTAACTCACTAAAATGACGATAAATTAGTTAAAGTAGTAAAATTATTTTTAATTTACATTTTTTTATTTTTACTTATAAAAATCACTAATTTTAAATATTTTATATTATATTATTTGGACATCATTACAAAGTTATTTTATAAAACAATTCAATGAAATATTAAATTAATAAATAAAAAAACTTAGGCTAAATTATTTGAAGGGTTAAAATGCAATTTTAGCAAGAAAATGTCTGAGGAGCTTTTGACACAAATAAATTTTAGAAGAGGCAAAAAAATAAATAAATAATGAACAATTAAAAAGGGTGTAAATTTAACAAAACCGTTAAATTTGAACTTACGCCGTTAGAGGTTTTCTTCTTTTATAATTTAACGCCATTAGATCAAATTTAACGGTTTTGTTAAATTTACACCATTTTTAATTATTTATTATTATTTTTTTCCTTTCTAAAATTTATTTGTACCAGACGCCCCTCAGGTAAAATTTTATTATTAAAATTGCACCTTAACCCTTATTTGAAACCCTTGGGTTTTGAGGCAGTTTCATATAACCTCCATTTTCATAACATTTTAAAGTTTAAATTAATCTCTGATCTTTTATTTTTTATTATCCACCTCCTATCGTTAACTTACTGTTACCTTTTTTATGGAAATCGTCACATTAAATTAATAAAAAAACAACTTGCATGGCATCCCACATGGAATCCCTTGTAAGCTAATAATTTATTGATCTTACAATATTTTTACGCAAGGGTAAAATGCAATTTTATCAATAAAAAACCTTCATTCTCAATGTCTACACCCTTTCACCATTCAATTATTCTTAGAAAGGACCGAATCTAACTTTAAATAACTCTTATATTAAAGACTTTAAGTAGTATCAATGAACAAAATTTCTACCATATTATTCAAAGCTCTTACAGTTAAACCATCAAGTGATCATTGGAACATACTTGACGAATTTCTTTAGTAAAAAGCGTTAAGGGCTTGTTTGGTTCGATTGCACCTTGTAATGCAATGTGTTGTGATGCTAGTAATATAATGCAATATTAATTACAGTATTAGTGTTTGATTTGATTTTTAAGTAAGATATAATGAGTTATTTTTTAATAATTATTTAAAATTAATATATCACAAAATGTCTATATTTTCCTTAATATAATCTTTGGTTGCTAAGAATTATCACATTACCTCATCATAATCATCATGCTACCTTACCAAGGATTGTCCGATGGCAGTGATTGTGGTGGTGAAGGTGACAGTAAAAGTGGTGTGGTGGAGGCAACGACAATAGTGATGAGAGTTGTCATGGTAGAGGTAGCAGTAATGGTGGAGGTGGTGGGAGTGAAGGAAGAGAATGAGATAATGGCGTTGACGATTGTGTTGTGACATGATGGGTGAAATAAAACTAGTATGTGAAACAATAACAAATGAGACTAAAGGGTAAATTAGACATTTTTAATCATGTAATATGGTGATAATGAGTATTCATAGGGGAGATATGAATGAGAATTACCAATTTTTTGGTAATCATCATTATCATGGTAAACTCTACTACCATGCTAAAAAACAACCAAATACTTTTATCTTAGTAATATAATCAAGATTACCATTATATGCATGCAACAGGGTTAAACCAAATGCTTTAAATGCAAGTCAATGTGGGAATCTCTCAAATCAACATTGTAATCAACCTTATTACTAGACAAACGTTTTTTATTATTTAACCCTCAAATATATTACCCTTTATTTGGGGGTTAAAAAATGGTCAAGTGTAGACTTGATAGTTTAACCGACGTTTGAACACTTTACGGTTACAAATTAACCGTCAAATAAACCAAAAAATAACCATAAAGTATGACATGTAGTAACTCTTGAACCAGTATCATTTCATTGCTGTGCATGAGATGCTCATATCAGTATCTCAATCAGAACCAATAAATCAATTCATCAAACTCTATGTAAAATACATGGATTAGTAAACAGAGCAATCTTCTGGCTTAAAAGAAACAAGATTATTCTGCGAGTCGTACTCAATCAAGAAGTTAATCCGAGCATAAAATCCATAAAGGCCCAAACCAGTAGTTGAAGCAAAAGGGCGAAAGCAAGGCAAACAACATCAGGAGAAACTTGAACAAATGTATTCTTAGCACTTAACTTCAAATCTGCACCTCTAAAGTGTACAGTAATGGTGGGAGCTCCAACTTTATCAACACTTCTTACACAACAAAATCTCAGACGTCTTTAAAACGTTTTGAAATGGGGTCCACCACTTTTGTTACTGCTTCTTCAAATGTTTAGTACAATTCTTCTGGCAACGCAGTAGTTGTTGACCCTGAATTAGTTTGTATGGTTTAGTTTATGCATAAGCTTCATTTATATAAATTGAGATAAAACTCTTTCACATATTTATCTCGTAGATTGTAAAAGCTACTTCATAGACTGTAAAAGTTACCTTATATACCATAAATCACGATTGAAAAACACTATTGGAGGTTCAAATATTACCCTCCGCCCTCACTTCTTTAATGTTTGAAGTTGAATTGTTATTACCTGCAACAAACTCCAAGTCTTATTAACAAAATACTTTTATGAAAATATCATGTACCACCTCTAATCTTTAATATAAGATATAGTTGATTTAATTGAAGAGATTAAGAAAGCTAAATAAACTAAAATTTATAGCATATGTTACATAATCTCTCTGAAATACTTATATGTGTTGTTATATTATATGTTAATTTATAAGTTAGGCAAATTAGTTTTCAGAAAGAAAAAAATAAATATAAATACTTTAAAGTGATTTATTTAGCTTCCTTAATTTTTTCAAGTTGGTTAATTGGGTCTTGTATTAAGGATATAATGGATAGTAAAAAACTAATTTGTTGATTTTGAGTATGTATGTGTAATAAGATGGATCAGAAGGAAATGTAAACTATTACTCATTTAAGTTCTTAATGTAGAACTTAAATGAGAAATTGATGTCAGTAATACCTCTTTCACATATTCATCATTTTCCCCAAATTAAGAACTTATAAATTGAAAAATCAACATAAATAAAGAACCTATAAATCAAAACACATATGTATGAACAAAGAACCCATACACCATAAACTAAAAAACTCAAAATCAAAAGCAAATGGAAAGTTTAGGTCAAGAAAACCAGAAGCTACAATGGAAGAAAATGGAAAACATAAAAGATGAGAAAATCGCTCATGGGAAAACTCTTCACAATTTGTTTGGAGAAGCACACCCATATCATTTGTCCCGCTTGTGATAGATATGGGCATGCTCACAGAACAAATTTGTAAAGAGTTTTTCAGTGAGTTACCTTTTTTTCTTCTGTCTTCTTCATTTTCTTCTATTACATCTTCTAATTTCCTGAATCCAAAATTTTTACTTGCTTTTTTGGACTTGAGGATCTTTGGTTTTGCTTTTGATTTTAAATTTATGATTTATGAGTTTCTCTGCTCATATACATAGTTTTGATTTATAGGCTCTTTATTTTTGTTGATTTTTCATTTTATTTGATTATTTGGTACTTGTTGACAACATCCTATATATAAAATAATAAAAAAAGTGACTCCTAGGGCGTTATTGCCCCCTCAAAAAATTTCCTGATGCTCACAACCAAGGTTCTTAAACCCGGACCGGTCATTGAACCGGTCGGGGTACTGAGTCAAGGGTTAGTGGGTTAGATCGGAGTCAAATCGGTGAGAAATTGAATATTTTAGGTTTATAAATATGAAATTCTAAAGAAAATTTTTTTTTTTAAAAAAGTAGTGACCGACCCGGTTTGGTGGCCGGTTCCCGGGCCGGACCGGGTTCCAAAACATTGCTCACAACTCTTCCATAGAAACTTTAAGGACAAAAATACCCTTTAAGCAAGGTGATATAGATACCATGTAGTATGTCATCTCAGCATAACTGTTCAACTAACAGTTAACCATTTAGATCCATTAGATTAGGACAATATTACCTCATTTTTGAAACTCTTGGGGAAAAGTTACTCTCTCCTAAACTTCATGATGCTTAGTGCCCATTCGTAAAAACTTGTATAACATTTTAGCCACTTAGCCCTTCATTTTATTATGGTATAAATAGCGAACTATACACTAGCTATTTACAATCAAGTACGTTTATTTATCAAACTTTATGTAATATCGTATTGCATATATGTGTGTGGGGTCTAAATCGAAAACAAAAATTCAGAAAGAAAAGTCGGAATCAAACTTGATGCAGATAAGAATTTTTGGATGATTTAAAATACTTGACTTATATATATGAAATAAATTTGAAGTTTCATCAGCATACCGAACAAAGTCCCACATCTAATAGAAGGGATATTAGCTAGGAATATGAAAAGTTTGGGATGTGTCTTATCAACAGGCTTTATCTAGTTTGGTGAACTAAACAATCCCTAAGCATACATAATTTAAAGACTTAGATTCACTAGTCTCCCAAATTCTATAATCTACAATTTCCTCCAACTATCCAACTAGTAAAAGGGTAGTAAAGGGTTTTGCTTTGGTCTTAAATATAATACCATAATCCACTTTATCTCCCAATTATTTAAAATTTTCCTCCAAATCCCTGTATCAAATTAGATTTTCTTATGGGTGGTTCCAATAGTACAAATAATTGAAGAGGTTATTTTAAATAGAATGCATCCCATGTCATATTTATTAAAATTTATTTTTTATTTTATTTATTTATTCTGGCTTAAAACTTATATTTACACACAAGGGCAATTTGGTCATTCAATCTAATAATAAACCCTACTGTTGGCGTCATCGTCTGGCTCTCTCAGTTGCAAATCTGCAAAACTCTGGCAACATCAACAGGTTTTCATGCCAAGCAAAGTATGTTTACTATATGTGTATCTTGTGCAAGTAATAGACTTTATCCAAGTATTATATGATCTAGAATCTTGGATATTTGTTTTTGCAAGATAAAGCTATGAGTAGTAGATAAAAACAAGCTATATATTGAACAAAACATAACTTTCTTCCGTATTTAACAAAATAAACTAGCTAACATATTGAACTAGCTGTCATAGTAAACAAAACAAAATTTGTTGTCATATTGAACTTGCAGTCATATGAAAAAAAATGCAATTTTCTGCCATGTCATACAACAAAGAACTTGTTAGATTGACTTTATTCTTTTTTTTTTTTAAAAAAAAAGCCTTGCTGGATTGAATGACTGAACTAACTGCTAGGTTATGAATTGTCATTGACCGTAGTGGCTGTCTTACCCTTCAAGCCAGCTGATGAGCGCCGGTGACAAGAAGTTGGGTGTGAACTTGTTGAGATTGCTGGACTGTACAATCAAAGAAATCAAGGAGTTCATTGATGGCCTTGAGCTATGGAAATGGCTGTGGCCAATGTAGCAAGCTGAAAGACTTCACTGGGTGTTTGCATATGAGGCAGCCAGAGGCAGCATTGAGGATGAAGTCTCATAGTTCTCACAAGATTGAGGATTTATTAATCTTTGGCGCCAGAGTGACAAATCGAACTAATCTTGTTCTTCTTCTCTGAATGAAGATGATAGCCAAAGAAGAATGCTATCTTGTTGCAGTCAAAGAGCTAAGAACTGAGGTTGTGTCTATCATATAATTTCGTAGTAGGCTCTTTTGCAACTGCAAATTCAGAACAGGAATAAAATTTATACTGTAAAAATTTAAGAATCTGATTATGCGATCAACAGCATGCAATGGGCTTCCCGTGAAAAATGAAAGAAAAAAAATACACAGCAGTCGTTCATAGTTGGAATCAAAGCAAATTTGTTGTCAAATCACGTGCCTATATCCCTCTATATATAAACACCTTTGCAACCGAAAGGTTATGAACAATCGCACAAAAGTTTGTCTTGATTAACTCATTAGCATTATTTGCTGCTTCTACTGGTCATTGATGCAAATTTTGTCACTATTCTGATTAAATATCACTTTTCGCCAACATGAAGTCCTAATAATTTCAGTGTTGCTATTCCTATCGCATAATGTTCCGTTCAGTAGAAGGTGCTGAAGTTCTTCAACACAGCCAATCTTGAAAAGCACCAACATCTGACTAGACAATTTATTTTTAAGCTTCATATTTCATTGGTTAGAAAATTAATTTCTTCTACATATTGAAAGGTTTCAACTATAGAAAATACGACGTTAATGCCATTCACATGAAGGCTATTCTGAATCACCCACTACATGTTTTACCAACTTTGGATTTCCTTTTAGCTAAAAAATTGCAGAGCAACAATTCTTTCCCATATTAAAATCCAGTGATATCAAAAATAATCTCCCTCAGAGCATATGAGGCTCGCTACTATCAAATTATCAAAAAATTTCCAATCCAGCTCATGAGTTGATATCATGGCATTGTCGACCTTATATTAAGAAACTGAGTGCAAAACCTACACCCAGAAAAAAAAAAAATAAAGATAGATTAAAGCACCCATTCATAATACAAGCAAACCAACAAGTGACGTGTTTATCACTAAATAAGAATTAAACAAATAGCTAAATATCATTTTCTATCAGCATAGATTATTACCTTGACGTGTGATCAGCCAATTGAATTCGAAGGACTGCAGAAAATCATATTCGGAAAATGCAGCGAAGATCCAGATAAAAGGTACCATTTCACCACCCCTTGCTGGTCCATTCACAAACAAGGTGCGGATGCTGAAAGGTGTCGCACAGTGACTCTATAGCCGCTCGTCCAATGTTCATAATGCCGAGACTAGGGTGTGTTTGGTTGGAGGGGAGGGTAAGGGAAGGGAGGGAAAATTTTGAATTAAAATCCTTTCCATCCCTTTATTTTATACTAAGGATTCCCTCCCCTCCCTTCCCCCCTCTCTGACAAACCAAAAGGTAACATATCCTACCCTCCCCTCCCCTCAAACCAAACACACCCTAGGTGAGAGAGGAGGCCAATTCAAGAGAAGATACTAGGGCGACAGCCATGATGATTCTCTCCCTCCACGGAAGTGTTCAATGGTGAATGATGGTGAGCGCTCTGCCTTTCCGTCATCAAGAATTCTCCAATTACTGGGAGAGGATGTCTCCATTGATTTCCCTCACCATTTATTCTCCATTGAGTGTATCTACCATCAGATCAACTTTCAATGGTTGAGATTTGTCATAGTAGATTTTTGTTATAATGTTATTCTTTACATATTATTAAATCTCAACTATTAAAAATTGATTGAATGGTAGATACCCCAATAGAGAGTAAATAGAGAGGGAAATCAATAGAGACACCCATTCCCCCAAATCACTAGGGATTTGGTAGAAATGGAGAATTGAATGGACGACCAAGATTATAATAAAACAGACGGTATAGAAGCAATTTTTAAAGCAACATAAAGTATTTCTTTCTGAACGCTCAGATCAACAAACAGGATCCATGCAAATCAAACTTTTCAACTTGCAATTTCAATCCAGCTTTTTCCAGCTTCCTTTATCCCTACTTTCTTGACAACTTCCCTAACTTGGCTCAAACTATCCCATATTCCCAGAGCTCCATACACATTTGACACCATTACATATGTGGAAGGATCTTCTGGTGTGGTGGCCAGAAGATGCTCAGCAACAATCTTTGCAAGCTCTTGATTCTTGTGCATTGCACATGCAGCGAGCAAAGACTGCCATATGGTTTTGTCAGGTTCAAATGGCATGTCATTAATCAATTTTGTTGCTTCCTTGAAGTGTCCTGACCGGCCAAGTAGATCAACCATACAATGGTAGTGCTCCGGACATGGTATTAGCCCATGCTCAGTTTTAATAGAGTTAAATATAGCCCAAGCCTCCTTGACTAAACCAGCGTGTCTACAGGCAGTAAGAACACCAACAAAGGTGATTTCATTTGGCTGGAAACCTGATTCTATCATCTCTTGCAGAAGCTTAATTGCCTCAACCGCTCTTCCATTTTGTGCACATCCCACAATAATCCCTGTCCAACATACAGTATCTATTTCAGAAAGACAACTAAACAACGCTAAACCATCATCAATGTCACCACATTTTGCATACATGTCAATAAGTGATGTTGTCGTAACACCTTCTGATTCATATCCCTTTTTGACACAATAAGCATGGATTTGCTTGCCACTTCGTAGAGATGATAAACTTGATGAAACGTTCAGAACGCTGGAAATGACAAATTGATCAATTTCAAGATCTAACTTGACCATATCTGTAAAGAGAGTAAAAGCTAAAGCACCTAAACCCAATCTAGCACAACCAGCAATCAAACTAGACCAAGCCACAATGTCCTTATCCGACATCCTTTCAAACAATCTAAGTGCATTGTCAATATTGCCTTGTTTTGCATATAGATCAACAAGAATGCTTCCAACAACATAGTATAACTCATAGCCACACGTTATTACCAAACCATGCACTTGAGACGTAAATCTCAAATTCTTAAAGTAGATGCAGATCTTTAAAGCAATACTAAAAGAATAGGAATCAAATTGGGCACCAGAATGATGAATATGTGCAATCATATTGATAGCCTTAGTGTAATCTTCATTGGCAACATACCCAGAAAGCATAGAATTCCAGAGCGCCAAACCTTGAGTGACAGGACAGCTCATAGAGTATTGATCAAATATCTTGACTGCTTCGTTTAAAAACTTGCAGTTTGAATACATTTCAACCAATGCTGATATATTGTAAATGTTAGACTCAAAGCCAGACTTAATCATATGACAATGAATCTGTCTCCCCATGATTAAATCATTAAGATAACTACAGGTTTTAAGAGCACATGAAAATGTGAATGCGTCTGCTTTAAGGCCTTTCCTGTGCATCATAGAAACAAATTGCAATGCTTGGGGCCTACCGTTATATGCAAGGCCAGCAATGATACTGTTCCAAGTTACAAGATCGGGTTCTGGCATTTGATTGAACAATTCCAAGGCTTCGTCCATTAGTCCTTCTTTAGTATAACCAAAGATAAGGGTGTTCCACGAAATTGAATTTTTACACAGGATTGCATTGAAAACTTGTTGAGCGTCCCTCAAATTTCCACATTTGGCATACATGTCCAGGAGTGCATTCATCAAAGCAGTGTCAAACTCCAGCTTAGCTCTAGATATGTCCTGATGAATCAGCTTACCCAACTCAGCATCTCCTACGAGACTACATGCCTTCAGAACAGCAGAGTACATGAATTCATTGGGTTCCTGGGTTCTAGATTCCAGCATCTGATTATAAAGTTTAATACCCTCACGTGGCCTCCCACAGTTGGTATATGCAGATACCATTGTTGTCCAAGTAATGATATTTGGGTCATGCATTTCATCAAAAAGCTTTTGTGCGTCGTCTAAATGAGAGCATTTCACATACACAGATATCATATTGTTTGCAAGAAATACATCACTCAAAAGTCCAAGTCTGATTAAATAAGAATGAAATGATTTTCCATGTTTTAAAGCTTGAAAGCGCCCACAGCAGCGTAAACCTGCCAGAAATTTGTTTAGATCCATTGAAACCCATCATCATACATCCATTATCCTCGTTGATCTGAACTATGCAAAATGGGAAATTCTCCTAATAGCAAACACCGTACCCATAGACAAAAACCAGTATGAGAATTATCTCCACTCCCCAGGATGAAATTGGCGCCAAGATCGTTAAGACAATCATGTCAGCCCAAACAAAAACCTCAAAATTTGCTATTTAGTACAAAGTGTTGAAGATATTGGAGTTCCCAACGTTACTGTTCATTTCCGAGGATTAAATATCAAGTGCATATGATACCTTCATTACGATTTCTTCCCAAGTAGCGTGCTTTGCTTTCTGCCCTTCTTCAACAAGTGAGAACAGAACATTCGTTGGCCCTTGGTTAAAATGCACCTCTTGCTTGGATATCACCTGCACAGTAAGATTGCATCCTTAAAATCAAATTAGTGCTGTGCAGTATAAGCATTCGTTCTGCTGCAATGAAGTCTATAATGGCAATTTTGTGAACAAGCTTTAGAGGAATCAATGGAAGCTTACAATATCATCTTGCCTTCATTATACACCAATTTTTTTTTTTTTTTTTGGCCTCAGATAGCATCTTTCATCAGAGACTTTAAAAGTGAATAAATGACAATGACTCATTAGAATTAAGCAAAATGACCAAAATAGGATTTGAACCCCCCTCAAGTACCGACACAAAATGGGAAGGCAATGGATATCACAATTCACAACATCTTAAGGCTCTGGTTTGAGGAGAGGGGAATGGGAGGGAGGGGACGCCTCCCCTTGATTGGCAGGAAATAAAAGAATTTTTTTGCGGCCAAAGAAACATCAGCATCTCTTTTTATATCCTTCAAATTCAAACAGTGACTAATCAAATTGTTCACCTCAATGCCTTCAATTATGTCATATGAATTGGGGCTCAAAAATTAATAATTTAACAACGTCGTATCCTTGCCCAAGGGTCCAATAACTTGAAGACAAAGTTCAAAAACAATACCACCTTAACGGCCCTCCCCCTCTTCGTCTTTCTAATGTCAAGAAACCTTTGTTCCGAAACCCAATGATGCTTCTGAATGGGGAAAAAAGGTATTTCAATTTAAGAACTATCAGGTATACAACCAGTAGCTATAGGTAGTTAAGAAAGTTTTGTCGAATCAGCGCTACCTTTGAAGTGATTTGGACAACGGAGGTGATAGTTGTGGACCTAAATAAAACACTTATATACAGACTCGCAAAGCCGCAAACTAAAATTTAATAAAAGGGCAACGAGAGCGGGATAGGCATGAACAAGAGCCCGGCAACCAGCCGAGGTGTGAGTTGCTTCAAGTTCAACGCGAGGGTTGAGGCGGTCTAGCCCCATTTTTTTTATAAAAATAAAAAGAAACTAATTATGTGTTTGGATTAGCTTTTGAGAATAACTTTTACAATTTACGAGATAAGTATGTAAGAAGAGTTTTTTCTCGATTTACACAAACCGTGGTTTGAAACCACGATTTGGTGGTTTTTCAAACACACCATAATTAGTAGAGTTGGTAATTCAGGTTAACCCATAAACTGCGAGGATGTAGCCTGTCAAATGTCAGCCTGAGCTTGTTATGGCAGGGTGACTTGTCAGCCCGCGAGCCTGCCTTTTAATTTATTTTTCTTAAAAAATTATTATACTCATTTTTTTTTATTCTCACTCTTTTTTTTTTCACCCATTCACATCACACCTTTTTTAATATGTTTGTGTTAGAAATACAATTTCATTCTCATTTTTTTCTTTTCATTTCATCTACTTATATAACAAAAATATATAAACACATCTTTTTTAAATTTAATAATAGTAAAATAAATAAATATAATATAAAAATAAAAATGTCAAATAAAAAATATGAGAAATAGTTAAACACAACATTAAACAAAATACGATAAAAGTATTTAGATTTATTTTATAAAAAAAAGTAAAAAATTAGAATTTTAAGCGAGCCAACTCACTGTAACCCGCAGGTTGAACGAGGCCGGCTTGTGCAGCTCGACCCTTAAAAGCTAGCTTTAGCCTACTACTTTTGGGGGCTGGTGGGTTGAGCCCATGAGCTTCAACTTGTCTTAGCAACTCCACTGAAACACACACCCCTCACTTGTATCAGTCAGACCCGATTGCACCCACTCCTTTAAGAGAAATAACAAATTAAAATGAATTCTGATTGATGAAGAAGAACTAGAGCAATCAAAATCAACCATCAAACTCCAATCCTCCAAAATACTAACAAGCCTTCAAACAAACTCATCACAGTACAACAAAGGATAAGAGGGGGGGGGGGAATCGAAGCCTCCATTCCTCTAATGACTGCCGGGAAGAACTAGCAGATCTCAGAACAAAGAAGGGAAAGATAATACCTGGCCACAACAAAGTATCATTAATGTACAAGCGCTAGTAAATCAACTTTTGGCATCCGTTCACTCATCCCAATGAATTGTAGAAGTTCCATCTTCCAACTAATATTTAGGTTATCATTTTGAACTACGTTTGAATACAAAACTCTTTCTACATACTTATGAGATTCGTAATGAATATATATATGGAAGAATGGAGTAACTGCTATTGAAAAGAAAACAACGATAAAATTTGTTTGAGATGATTTTGACACATTCAAAGAAAGCAAATAGATGCTTTAGCAAAGAGAGTTGATTGAGTATATGGAACCCTTAGAAATTGAGTAGTAAAAGATTGAAGATAATGTTCAGTGAAGCTATTGAGCATGACATTTTAATTTATATTTTATCTAAAGTTTTAGTTGTTGATATACTATAATAATATTATGCTATAGCCTATCTATGTAGCCGACTCCATACAATGGGATATAGCTAGTTAATAGTTGTTGGCACTGCAAATGTTTAGTTAGTCTTTATTTGATTTTTTTAAATTTAGATGATAGTTTATCAATGTGTTAGAAAATTGACTAGATTTGGTTTATTTTTGGAAACTTGTGTAATTAATAGCTTGTCATTTTATTTTAAAGGTAAAATTGCATTGCATCACAAACTAGTTTAGGATAGGAACGCTCATAGAAAAATACCTTAAATTGTTAGATGAGATATAAAATATTTTGGGATATCAGACCTATTTGTAAAAAATAGGATCAACTTTAACCCAATTGAAACTTTTAATACATTTTTGTTAATTAATGAAATTAATAACCATAGGACTAGGGAAATAAAAAAAAAACTTTATAAAATCAAGAGAACAAATTAAAACTTCATATACATAAAATTAGATTAGATGAGCATGAGTTATTGAAGGTAGTTAATTCTTATTTTTAATCAATTATGATCTTTATAATAAAATAACGCATGCAGTATTTAATTTGTTAATACTTGATTATAAAAAAACAATTGAGATTTAAAAATTTCTGATTTTACTAATTTCTTAAAATTTCTTACTTCTTGCAAATTGCAATCGTTCTTGTCCCCTCCAAAAAGCTCAACAAATCCATCGATCTATAGGCGCCGCGACGCCAATATACATAACATCTGAGTAACTAAAGCCCCGCAAAATTAAAATCGAAACCCTTCTTAGTTAGAAGAGTTGAAGCTTCATTGACTCGTCCTCGAATTGAGTCTACCACCGTCTCTCGCATGAAGCAGCTCCCTCTTGTGGACAGGAAACCAATCTCCCCACTAGGCCACTGTTCACTCTCTTCCTCTCACATTTCCTTGCATTCCCTTTAGCTTTCTGTTACGGGTTAATTGAGCTTAAAACCCTACTCACTCGGTCTCTGGTTCTGCTTTGAACTGTGGACCTCTCTGACCAGTTGAAGCTATGTCTACTCTTGAAATCGAAGCACGAGAGTGAGTTTCGTTTTTCTGCATGCACGAAATTTTAGGCTTTTGTTAGATTGTTGGTTTATTTGTTTTTAATTACGTGAGAACTGTTTTACAGTGTCATCAAAATCGTCCTCCAGTTTTGCAAAGAAAATTCCCTGCACCAGACATTTCAGACTTTGCAGAATGAGTGTCAGGTTTCTTTGAATACTGTAGACAGCATTGAGACGTTTGTTGCTGATATTAATAGTGGAAGGTGGGATGCAATATTGCCTCAAGTGGCTCAACTTAAGCTTCCCAGGAATAAATTGGAGGATTTGTATGAGCAGGTATGTTGCATATTAGTTTGATACTTTGATTGATTAACGAATTTGAATCCCCTGTGGCTTTATAACAAACTTAAATGATTGCTATTTATTTTCTATCTAGTCAATGCTACAAAAACCTATATTTTGTTTGAGACTTTTTGCTGGGCACCGAGCTTGAGTGAAATTGTAGGGTGGGATTAATGGAGGGAAGACTAGAAAGTGGGAGTTAAAGTGGAGAAAGTAGTGCTGTAGTGGTTGGAGAACCTTAAAATGGTGAGTGATGGGGGGTGGGAGGGAGAGAAGCTCGTCTGCAAGGCAGAACGAAGAAATCTGATGAGTGAAGTTCTCTTTTCACATGATTGCTATAAATCACAGTTTTTCATTTTTCCATCTTACAGGTATTTTACTGTCAAAACAGGATAATTATGTGTTAAGTACTCTTTTCATATGTGGATGTAGAAAGAGAAGAAAGCTGATAAGTTACTGACTTAAGTCTCCTCATCTATCTTCTATATAGATGATTAAGGTCTAATTATGCAGAGTACATCCTACATATACTAGGAGAATATAACATAACCTGATTTATATAATAAAAGTGAAGATGGAACTTAAGCAAACATGAGAGAGCTACACTTTACACTGGCCAAAGTGAAAATTGATATTGTTTGGTATTGAGTATGAAACTCATTTGCATACATTCATATGTAAAATAGAGAGTGATTACAGTGTTTATATAGAAAAACTGAGTAAGAACGAGAGACAGATTGGTGGGAGAGATATAGAGATTGACGGTGAGAGAGTGAGCAAGTCAACATTCTCATGCTAATCAAAGACCACCTCCGAAAAATCACAGAAAGAAACTTCTGACTTTTAATATTTGGAATTACATTCCAGAGAAGTTATAGAGAACCGGAACAAGGAAAGGTAGGTTTGATTATTGGTTCCATTGTATCATATTTGTGGTTTTTTTTTTTTTTTTTGTGGGGGAGGGGGTTGGGGAAATAATGTCTAACAGCAAAACAACCAGAGAAGCTCTCTTTTAGTTATGTTAGGATGATTTGTAGACGTCTAAGTCCTTGGATGTCCATAACAGTCTACTTGCATATATTTCAGTCCAATAACAAACGTTTCGATTTTCATTCAAATGTTTGCAGATTGTATTGGAAATGATTGAACTTCGTGAGCTGGATACTGCTCGTGCAATTCTACGGCAAACACAGGTGATGGGTGTCATGAAACAAGAACAACCTGAAAGATATTTGCGGCTTGAACATCTCCTTGTTAGAACATATTTTGATCCTAATGAGGTTGGAAGCTACCTCCTACTATTTATTTTTTCTAATATTTCTGATTAATACTTTTGTCGCAAAGGATAAGCTTATTAATATGAATATTATATATATTAAAAAATTATGATTGAATTTGAGATCATGTGGAATTATATCAAGGTAAAACGTTTTCAATTTTTAATTGGATAAATGCATTCAAAATATTGGGATTTTACTTGTTAGCTATCTATGCGAAGAGAATTTGGATCTTTTTCATCTCTGGACTACAGAGTGACATATTTTGAGTCGATGTTGTTTTTGCCTTTTTATTAAAAAGAATTGTTTATGTGATAGGCTTATCAAGATTCAACAAAAGAGAAGCGACGTGCACAAATTGCCCAAGGTATCTCCTACATTTTTTGCAACTACTGTGCTTAGTTCTGATATTAATTTTTTGACTGCAATGATATGAAATGTATCTTTCTTGATTGAAAAAGAAAATGTTTTCCCTTTGATATGGTGGAGATACTATTTGGTATCAGATTTTTTTTCCTGTTGAGTTGTATTTTAAGATTTTTAATTTAAAAAATGATACCTTGCTTTTTATAAATGAAGGACTATGTTTAGTCCCTTGTTGAGTGGTATGGGTACTCCATTCTACATCTTACCTGCCATGTTTTTTGAGGTGGGTTTTCTGGCTGTTCCTTGTGTGCTCATCAATGATATCAAAGCTGCTTCATCAGCAATTTTTAAGATGGTTACTTGCATTAAATTCTAACTAGTGTCAAATTCAAGTGAAATGTCAGCGTGCTTAGTTGGTATGTCAACTTGGTTGAGTTGGGGAATTGATGAGGACATAGCACAGTCACTGTGTATGGGCACTGTGCTTAGTCTCACATCAAGTAGTATTGGAGCTTGATGGGATAGTTGAGGTAGGCAATTGTACACCTGGCCAACCATGGCTTGTAAGTGGGCTTCCAAATTTATTATGCCGCCATAATGATGATCAGTGCCTCTTGTGCCTGGACCCATAGCCGGGCTTCTGGCCTAACCATCATGTGTCCCTGAATAAGACAGTAAGGCATCAACTCACCTTGCCCTTGCGTACCCTGGCCATATAATACTCCAGGGTTGGAGCAGTTTGATATGCCAGTCTAAGTTATCCAAGTTGGTAAGGTGTTTGGGACATTGAAATGGGATGTGTTGAGAGATCTCTTCCTTCCTGTTCTTTTATATTATTATAGTGGTTTGAGATCGGAGTATTTCCTCATAGGTGTATTAGTGAAGGCTGTCATAGTATAATCTCAAAGAATTTATATTCTTCAGACAAACTAGAACTGATCGATATTCCAGTTTTGCTCATTTATTTTTGTTCAATTACTTATTACTGAGGTTAGCTTCTTCTTCAAACAACTGATTTCTTCACCTTTGCTTTTTACAGCTCTTGCTGCAGAAGTTACTGTAGTGCCACCTTCCCGATTAATGGCTCTAATTGGTCAGGCTTTGAAGTGGCAGCAGCATCAAGGTGTATTTCTGCAGACGGATTAATTCTGCATTAACTTACTTTCTATGACAATTTTTGTCTCAAACGAAGATGGTTTATACTTGTCATATTTTGCATGAATTCTGCTTGCATTTAGAATTCACTATTTTCTTTAATTTCCTTTGTTTCTGGAACATGTACAATATGGACGTTTCTTCATTTCTTCTTAAAGGTGAAAAGAATGAATTCAAGTGTTCATTTTTTCAATTACGATGATGAATTTAACTAAGTCTAGTGCTCTTCTATGATGCTTAAATTTTCCATGCTTGGACAATAAAGGTGATAACTTGATGCTATGTTGCTTAACTTACTGTTGAATTTATCCCTTGATGGTTTTATGCTTTTCTTTGCGACTTTCAGGGTTACTTCCTCCTGGAACACAGTTTGACTTGTTTCGTGGGACAACTGCTATGAAACAAGACGTGGATGACACATATCCAACTACTATTTCTCATACAATAAAGGTACAATTTATACCAGTGCTGCATTATTTAGTTCTTTTTGTTATATCAAGAATGGATTAACTACCATCATTTACTGCTTTTATTTCAAGGTTTTGCTATTTACTAAGGCGGAGTTTGCTTTGTTGTTGTTTTAACACTTGTTACCTGGAGTGTTTTTCTTCAGCCCTTGATTTCTATCAATATGCTTGCTTTGACCCTACACGTGAAAAATCAATATTCATTAATGTGTCCCTCTTTGTTGTCACGCTGAAGGGCTTAAAATCCAATAATTTTGTGTTTGGTTGTGTTCTTCTATAGTTTGGCACAAAAAGTCATGCAGAATGTGCCCACTTTTCACCAGACGGGCAGTTTCTTGTCTCTTGCTCAGTTGATGGATTTATTGAGGTACACATTTTGGTAAAATGTTTTTAATGAAAACTTTTAGTAATCATGTGCTTTCTTTCTGATTTCCGGAATCTTGGTTATCTGTAGGTATGGGATTACATTAGTGGAAAGCTGAAGAAAGATCTCCAGTACCAGGCTGACGTAAGTTATATTTGTAAAATTAAACTTCTGTTACTTTCTTCAATATCTTGCACATATTTTCAGTTTTATAGAAGATATATGTATCACATCCTCTTCTTGCTAATTAGTCTCTTATTCTTTAGTTGGAAGCTATATTTTGATGCTCTCTCTCTCTCTCTCTCTATTCTGTATATTAATGAAATTTATGATTGGGAGCAAGGAAGTAAAATGCTTAGTTAGCATTACTCTCTGGCCTATAAAATGAAAACTGTACCATTAAGTCTAGTCCTTAGCCTTGTGCATTTCTGATATACTAAGAGATTGCAGGAAATATTCATGATGCATGATGATGCAGTACTTTGTGTAGATTTTAGTAGAGACTCTGAGATGCTTGCTTCAGGATCACAAGATGGCAAGATTAAAGTAAGTACTACTTGTTATTACGTTTAAAGCCAGCATCTGTTCAACAAAAATTCTTACATCTATATGTTTGTCTTATTTGCGCTCTTAATTATGAATTGTACATGTAACATACACTTCAACTCACCCATAATTTATCTGGAAAATCGAAGTATGATTGATAATAATCAATACATTTTGAAAATAAAAATCACAAAAAAAAAAGAAAGATTTGTAATAGCATACTAATCAGACAAAAATCGCATTAAATACTTTAATTATAAAGTACATCTAAATCTTACAAACACCCCCCCCCCCAAAAAAAAAAACCACCCACTAACCAAGATTTTTAACAAACTTCTTGAGTTGAAGCTTGATCTTAATGTATCTAAATTTCCTCTTCATTAAGTGTAATAATATCATAATGACCGTCATTAAGTTTTGCCCTAGTTTCCTCTTTGTTTTTAGAGATGTTTATTTGTTTCATCAACTATATCAAGGGCAGCCGGGAGGCCATCATCTCTTGCTCTATAAAAAGTCAATGCTGATTATCCCAAAGTAGCCTTTGCAAAATCACTTCTATGGTTGCTTCAGTCCTAATTATAATGTAGTGTGAAATATAGTTACACAAAAACAACTCCTATAACGATGCTATATTGGAGCTATATGAACATTGTAATGCTACTCTCATGCAGTGCTAGTAACTGTAGCATTGTGCTACCAGCTATAGCATGCTATTACTAAATATGATGGGAAGATAATCATCTTAATGCTTTATTCATTCATTTAACATATTGAAAATTTGATAATTTTCGCTGTCTCTCAGGTTAAATATCTTTTGAAAATTACAGTAATCTACTTAGACATATTGTGCAAAAAGAAAGAAAAATGAATTTGAAACATTCATTTTGTGGTGCTATGCGAGTACACATATATAGGTAGGGGAGATAATTCAATAACACCCACAGTCTGAAAAAGGCTTAAAACATAACTCCTAATCTCTACTCTGAGAACAGAGAAATGGGAAAAGTACCAGGAATAAAAGTGAATATAAATGGAAGAGCTGTTAGGGACCTTAGCATAACCCATCATCACCAACACTAGTCTTTTCTTAAATTTAACAACTATCTAGGACAATATTGTATGTTGTAACCATAGTATTTAAAATCGGACCGGCCGGCTCAGACTGGAAACCGGTGAACCGGACGCTGGACCGGTCCAGTTGGGGTCAAAGAACCGGGGGTGAACTAGCCCGGTTGACCCGGGGTGAACCGGCGGGTCACAGTTAGAGCTGGGAATCAGGGCCGGCCGGCCCTACAGGGCTAGCCCTTGACGGGCCAGGGCCTAAAAGGGCCGGCCCTACAGGGCATGAGGTAAGAAAAATTGTCTTTTTTAAAGCCCAGCTCGAGAGCATGAGGGCCAGGGCCGGCCCGCAGGGCCTGAACATATTTACACAAAATTTAACTACACGTCTACACGTCTCATGCAATAAAATAAATACTGTTACTAATTCATATTCAAAGGTAAAAAATAGTATCGACAAATAATTCACAATCCGCACAAAAGTATAAGAAGGCAAGAAGTTAAATACTCTAAGCAACATGAGTATGACGACTATCATTTTCATCTTCTTCACCACTATCATCAATTTCAAGAAAATTTGATTGTGCTTCAGTTTGAGTAGTAGGCTCTACTTGAGGGTAAAAATATCAAGAATTTCTTCTCCAAAATCATGAATATATTCATAATCTTTATCTACAACAAAGAATAATCTAAAATGACAAATAACTCTATAAAAAACATAAAATACAAATAAATTAGTAAATTACCATCATATGTGAAACTTTAGAGTAAATAAGAAATATCTAACGTATTTTTCTTATAAAATAAGAAATATCTTTTATAAATTTTTTATGATTCTTAATACAAAATATTCTTATGAAACTTAATTTTAAAAAAGATAATAACAACTAAATATTTTCAACATCATTAACAAAATATAAATGATCAATAATATTATCATCATATAAATAATTTAAAAAAATAAAAAGTATATTAGGGTCTAAAGGGCCGGCCCTTTTAGGCTCTCGGCCCTACAGGGCTGTGGCCCTTTTTAGGCCTGCGTTCACTTTGTAGGCAAAATTCTCAGGCCCGACCCTTGTAAATTCAGGGCCTAAACGGGCCGGCTCGACGGGCTCGGCCCGTTTTCCCGGCTCTAGTCACAGTCCCCCCCTTTTTTTAAACTTTTTTTATACCCAAAACGACATCGTTTTGGCTTTTATTAAAATTATTTCCCTGAAAATTTTTGATTTGCCAAAATCTTTTAAAGGATTGTGGAGTACTTTTGCTATTTTGCACTGGTTAGAGAAAAATCCTTATGTACTTAATGATACTTTTGTGGGTATTAGGTTTAGGATGTTATATTGGACTAATAGTTGAAAAAAAACTCTTATGTAGTTTTTTAAATGTTATACATGGACATTTAAATTATATATATATATATATATATATATATATATATATATATATATATATATTTTAATTGACTCCGGTCTGACCCCCGGGTTGATTCCAGTCTGAATCACTGACCCCTGATCCAGTGCTTCGACCAGTTCAAGTGCGGTCCGGTTTTTAGTACCTTGGTTGGTTGTAACGAGAGCAGTGCATCATTTGTGCTAACTTTATACTGTAATACAATGAAAGACTCGCATTTATTTTAATAACTGATCCCACTTTCTCATTCTGCGTGCATCTACGTTATGTGATTCCTTCTGTTTCTTTTATTATCCGGTTGCTGGTATTCAAGGTTGTTAATGTTGTGATCCTTTCAATTGTTAATATGTGAAGCTTTTAAATCCTGTAATTATATCTCATTCTAGGTTTGGCGTATAAGGACTGGTCAATGTTTGCGGCGTCTTGAACGTGCCCATTCCCAGGGTGTCACAAGTATTGTCTTCTCTCGTGATGGAAGCCAGCTATTAAGTACTTCATTTGACAGCACGGCAAGGTTTCATTTATACACTTTTCCTTGTCTAACTTCCTTGATATGAACTATTAATGCGTCTGGGTCTTCACCTATTGCTATTGTTCAAGGTCAAAGATCTACCAACGCGTTATCAGTTCAATAATGGGTTCATAGTAACAAGTTTAATTCTCCCTGTTTTTGAAGTCAAATTTAAATTTTTATCAGGCAGTGATGGGTCTATCTTTCAATAATGGTTTTATAGTAATAGGTTTGTGTTACCTTTCCAAACAAAAATTTTCTAAGCTCTCCTGCTGACAAAATAATATCTTGAAGATTAACATTAATAATCACTTAAAAATTAAGATTATTATTTCACAAATTATCTTCCCACATAAACAGGACTTTTATTGCTGCTGCTATTTTATGGTTTTTGTCATCTTATATCTGATACACTTCTCTTCAGTAGTCCCACCCCACTTTATTATATTGCCTTAACTAATCTATAATGATTTGTGCCCTTATGGATACAACAACAATAAAGCCTTTATCCCACTAAGTGGAGTCGGCTACATGGATTGCACGACGCCATTATGCTCCGTAAAAAACCATAGATTTTGATATATTATTAATTAAAAGGTCTCTCTCTATGACCTCATTGAGCGTTTGTTTCGGCCTTCCTCGACCTCGTTTAACAGGACTCCATACTGCTTAATCAACCCTTCTCACTGAAGTACTGAATGGCCTTCACTGAAGATGTCCAAACCACTTCAAACGATTTTCTACCATTTTTTCTTCAATAGGGGCCACTCTAACTCGTTCGCGTATATGAGTATTACGAATCTTGCATTTTCTTGTTTGGCCACACATCCATCTCAACATCCTCATCTCAGCTACCCGCATTTTATGTTCATGTTGTCCCTTTAAAACCCAACATTTACTACCATATAACATTACTGGTCTTATAGCAGTGCGATAGAACTTTCCTTTTACTTTATTAGGTACTTTACGATCACAAAGAACTCCAGTAGCTTTTCTCCATTTAAACCATCCGGCTTGAATTCTATGATTGACATCTCTATGAATTTCACAATCTTGTTGTATAATTGATTCCAAATATCTAAATTTTGTCACTTGTGGGATCACTTGCCCTCCCAATTTAACTTCCACTTCCCTTTGGCCTTGTCTCTTATCAGACTTGCAATGCATATATTCAGTTTTACTTCTACTAAGACGAAAGCCCCTCAATTTCAAAGTCCATCTCCAATCTCAAGTTTAGAGTTAATTTCTTTCCTGGATTCAGCCAACAGAACTATATCATCTGTAAAAAGCATGCATTTAGAGATATCCTCTTTTATAGGTTCAGTTAGAACATCTATCACTAGGTTGAACAAATAAGGACTCAAGGCTGATCCCTGATGTATTTCAATCCTTAAAGGAAAGTCTTTTGTAACACCTCCAAGCGTTCTAACATTGGTTGTAACCCCCTCATACATGTCCTGAATAACTTTGATATATGTAACCCTCACCCCCTTCTATTTCAAAACTCTCTAAAGTACATCTCTTGGCACCCGGTCATATGCTTTTTCCAAATCAATGAAGACCATATGCAAATCTTTTCCTTTGCTCCTATACTTTTCCATTAGCCCTTTTAATAAATAAATCGCTTCTGTTGTAGACTTTCTTGGCATGAATTTAAATTGATTTTCAGCAATATTAGTCTCCAACCTCAACCTGTGTTCAATCACTTTTTCCCACTATTTCATTGTATGACTTGTTAGCTTAACTCCTCTATAGTTTGCATAATTCTGGATATCCCCTTTATTCTTATAAATAGGAACAAGTACCTTTTCTCCACTCATCCGGCATTTTCTTGGTTTGTAAGATCTCATTAAATAATTTTATGAGCCACAACATACCCTCTTCGCCCAAACATTTCCAAACTTCAATAGGAATATTATCAGGTCCGACAACTTTACCATTTTCCATTTTCTTAAGAGCTTCCTTAACCTCGCCAATTCGAATCCTGCGATAAAATGTCAAATTGAGATCATCTTCTCAAGTTGTCAAATCTTCCCAGTCACAATGCGACCCTCCCCCACCATCATTGAACATCTTATAAAAGTAGGCTTTCCACCTATCCTTAATATCTCCATCAGTAACTAAAACTTTTCCTTCTTCGTCCTTTATACACCTCACTTGGTCCAAGCCTCTCGATTTTCTCTCCTTATTCTTTGCAATCTTGTAAATCTTATGTTCTCCTGCCTTTGTCCCTAACTCCTTATAAAACTCCTCATATGCTTTATTATGAGCCTTACTCACGGCCTTTTTAGCTATGCAATACCTTTTCCAATTTTCGGCATTATTACATAAGTGTATGACTTTAAAACAATCTTTCTTATGCTTGATTTTTTCTTGAACACTTTCATCCCACCACCAAGTCTCCTTATCTTGTCGGCCAAGACCTTTTGATTCTCCTAAAGTTGCTTTAGCAACATGTTGGACCTTTTTAGACATATTCTCCCACATTGCATTAGCATTACTCTGTACCACCCACTCCCCTTCCTCCAAGAGAGTTCTCTTAAAAATCTCCCTTTTCTCCCCCCTTCAATTGCCATCACCTGACCCTTGGGTTTAAAACTTGTCGGCGCTTTTGTTTTACATACTTAATATTCACATCAAGGATCAAAACCCTATGTTGTGCTGTCACACCATCCCCAGGGATCACTTTGCAGTTAGTACAAAATCTTCTATCAGAATTCCTTACCAAAAAGAAGTCAATCTGTGTCCTTACGACTCCACTCTTGTATGTTATTAAATGCTCCTCTCGCTTCTTAAAGCAAGTGTTGACAATCTTAAGGTTATATGCGAGGGAGAAATCAATAATAGATTGACCTTCATTATTAAGTATCCCAAATCCAAAACCACCATTAGCCCTTGCATAAGGTCCGATCTCCTTACCAACATGTCCATTAAGATCTTCTCCAATAAAAATCTTTTCGGTTAGTGGGATACTCTGAATTAGTCCCTCCAAATCTTCCCAGAATTTTTCCTTAAGATGTGCTTCTGCCCCTACATGAGGTGCATACACACTGATAATGTTTATAGTATCATTCCCAACAATCATTCTTAAGGAAATAATTCTATCCTCAATCCTCTTAACGTCCACCACATTCTTCCTCAATTCCTTGTCAGCAATGATACCAACACCATTCCTTCCATTGACTTTTCCTGTGTACCAGAGCTTAAAACCATTAATTTCCCGAGCCTTTTCTCCTAACCATTTAGTTTCTTGGAGACACAGGATATTGATCTTTTGATCCTTCATTACTCCCACCACCTCCCAAGATTTGCCGCTTAGAGTCCCAATGTTCAAAGTGCCAAATCTGATCTTGTTTTCATAAACTAGCTTCTTTAGCTGTCTCCGTTCAGAAGAGAGTGTTAGCCCTTGCTCATTTAACACTACATCCGGGCGACGATGCAGCGGCTCTCGCTCACTTCTCACTATACTCGAGTCATACAACGCTTACTTACTGGCAACGACCTAGCATTAGCACAATTTCTTCATTGATCTATGTTCATAAGAGATTCGACAGGGTTTTACGTTGGCTGTCGGGGCCTAACACAACCCTCCTTCTTTACCCAGGCTTGAGACCAGTTATAAACATAGGCAGAGTTTGTGCCCTTATGGATAGTTCAATAATTTTTATCTTTATGATGCCTATCTATATAAAACTGCCATTTTTCTTTTCTTGCCCAGATATATAGATAGTTCAATAAGATGCTTAACAGCTACTTAATGCTATTGTTGTTCTTTACATATAGAATCCATGGCCTAAAATCTGGCAAACTATTGAAAGAGTTTCGTGGCCATACATCTTATGTGAATGATGCAATTTTCACAAGTGATGGAAGCCGTGTTATTACTGCCTCTAGTGATTGTACAATCAAGGTCAGTGCTTCAAAACATACAGGGGGTGTGCCCTTTTTGTGCCCCTTAGTTTTTGAGAAATAACTTGTTTCCTCTATATTTGCAGGTCTGGGATTTGAAGTCTACAGATTGCATACAAACTTTTAAGCCACCTCCTCCTTTAAGGGTAAGTCTCCAGATAAATATGTCATCATGAGTCTTTGCTAAAGTTTTGTATGTTTATTTTTCCTGCAAATATATTCTAACCTGATATCTTGTTCCTTTTGGACTGTTAGGGTGGTGATGCTTCTGTTAACTCTGTTCATATTTTCCCAAAGAATACTGATCACATTGTTGTATGTAATAAAACATCTTCTATATACATCATGACACTTCAAGGGCAGGTATACATCGGACATCATATTCTTTTTCTCACTGACTATGTTCCAGTACATTTTTTTTTGTTTTTTTTAATGTAGATATCTAGTTTTAAACAGAGATTCGGTTGGAGCACTGCTCCTTTTTCCATCTTGTCCTTCATCTTATTTGTGCATGCGAACTGCAACTTCTGTTATTCATTGAGAAGTTTTTAGATGCCATATGAGTAACACCTCATTTATATACTCTCTGATAGAAATATACCAATTCGATATATATGTCTACTTGTCAGTACTTTAGTAATTTATAATTTTTTTATTATTTTCTTTTAACTTGCTCTTTGAAAAGGATAAAAATGCTTCTCTACAATTTCAAAAGGAATGAATAATTGTAGCATCTTAAAGCTAGCTCTTATATCCTGTTCTCAGCATGCCTTTTCTTGTTTTCCCCTGATATTGGTGTAGGTTGTGAAGAGTTTCTCATCTGGTAAAAGAGAAGGTGGAGACTTTGTTGCAGCTTGTGTTTCACCTAAAGGGGAATGGATATACTGTGTTGGTGAAGACAGGTACTTTCAGATATATGTCAGATAACCTTGTTCCTTCATGCAATTTCATAGACAATGATGTTTATTGAATCTTATGGAGCAATTTTTCCAATGAAAATTAAACAAATAAAAAAAGATAAAGAATCTTATTCTCTATCTTTTTTACACGCAAGAGCTTTGTTTTTCTCAAAGTGATAATTTTATCACTGTTATGGGTGAAAGGGAGCTCCTTCTGACCACTTCTTTAAAAAAAATTGGTTATGAATATCTTCAATTCAGTTATCATACCCTTATCATTCTGATTCTCAGTTATTTCGTTTAATTCAACGTTGTTTTATTCTCACGTTATCTGCAAATAAAATTCAGGAATATGTACTGCTTCAGCTATCAATCTGGCAAACTGGAGCATCTAATGAAGGTATCTTTTTGTTCTTGTTGTTGGTGGTGTTATTGACTTCAATCAGCATATCTACTTGTACGTATCATAAAATAGGGTAAAAAGAAAGTGTGGGTTTAGTATGAGAAACTGGATGGATATGTTGCTCCAAAGGAAATTGTTGCAATACTCGAGGCTTGTAGATAATGTATATTATTAAGATATATATTTTTTAATACAAGGATGAAGTATATTTTTGCCCGAGAAGCATTTCTAGAGAAGCTATGGGCACCTTGAAGAAAATTATGGACAATGTAGCAAATAGTCATTCAAAACTGGTGTAACATTGGGTAAACCAAAAAAAAAAAAAAAAAAAATCCCCACCTTGCACTAATGGTTGACTTGACATTGGCTGATAAGAAATGTCAACATTGCACTAGTTTTGAAATATTTTGTACTATCTTGTCCCATAATTGTTTATGGTGCCCATAGTTCCTTTGGAAATGTTTCTGGAGTAAAAATTATATATATATTAAAATGTAGATGTTAAACTAGGATTGGAAGCAGCAGACCTTGGTGTTATGCATTGAAATAAGCACAGTTAAGAGTGGTCTTAGTTTGGTTTTTTATGCATTCTTTTTTTCTTTTTTGATGTCTGTCTGAGTATTGTCGGGTCCAATTGGGATAGGTTTCCCTAAAGGTGTTTTTTGTGTGAATCAACTTGATGATACGATTTTGTTAAAATGGTCACCCAATTTTTTAAACATTGGGTCCGTTGGTTTTTTTTTTCTGTGTTATGGTTACACGCTGCCAAATGAAAGATGCTGGCAAAATAGTGTGTGGGTGTGCGTGATCTTAATGTTAATCTTTTTCTGTGGCCAATGGCAGGTCCATGAGAAGGAAGTTATAGGTGTGACTCATCATCCTCATAGGAATCTTGTGGTAACTTATAGTGACGATGGTACTATGAAGTTGTGGAAGCCTTGAAAATGTCTGATTGGATGCTGCCATGATATTACTTGAATGAAAACCAACCTTTTCTTTCTTCTTGTTTTTTTTTGTTTATTTCAATTTTCATTTATTTTGGAAGGTATATACTAGTAGCAGCAAAATTGTAGGTGATAAATTGTATTCCACTGCCACAAAATTAATGCAGCATTGCGCTATTTATTTGTATATTTTATTGTAGCTGTATCTGTGCAGCGTTTTTCATAGGAAAATACGTAGACGGATATAATAGAAATGCAAAAAGAAATAATAAATTAATTCTGAAAAATTTTTACAGAAAAGAAGTAATAACTTAATATGTTTTAAATGTATTTTAGAAAAAATTAAAGGAGGAAGATCAGTGGCAAATATGTAAATTTGAGTAATAAATAACTTAATATTTTTTAAATGATTTTTTAAATGAATTCTTGGACGGTCAAAATCTGTTGATGATACATGTATTGTTTATCTTTTGTTTTTTTTTTCCAATGAAAACAATACATAATTAATAATAAAAAAGATACCGCATAAGAAACCCCATTTTATTAAACAAGGGCGTCAGATAAGGAAATATTGTCTGAAATATATAAATGAAATTTGGAAAAGAGTTTAGTCAAAGAAAAAATATCTGCTAAGATGACATTAGAATGAGAGAGATTGCGGTTTGTTTTGACAAGGAATCTTTTTGAAGCATATTACTTTAAACTGAATCCCTTGACAAATTCCTTGAAGAGCTATAGTTCATTGTCCGGGTCAGAATCTTCCGAAGACACAAGAGGTAGAAAATTGGGGATGAGGAAGCTTGATTCTTTGCCCAAACAATATGTTGAATCTAATTCCCATAATGCCTAACTTTGATGAGGATGGTAGAAGTTTTCCTTTTCTTAATCTTTTTGATTCAGATAGTCCATCTTTACAAAAGCTTATTAGAAGGGGAGCTAACATTGATCAAAATAGAAGAAAAGCTACTAGGTACTGGATCTGATCATTTGCAAACAGAGCTTAGATAGTGAGAAATACCCATTAATTCTTTTATAGTAGCTGAGAAACCAAGTCTGTTACTAAGGGCATGTTTCGCATCATGTGATGTAATGTTAAACTGACTTTTATGCCACCGCATATAATGTTTGGGATGATTTAAATTGAGCTGAGAGTTGGGTTTAATCTTAAAAGTTAAGTTGAAGTTGGATCAATTTTTTTTCTAGCTTTTAGTTTTTTTTTATTTGAACTTTTTGCAACTGAAATTTTAATATATTATCCAAACAAATTTCTGTCAAATTGACTTTTTTTAAGGGTCTATTTAAACTTGAATCACATTACACTGATTAAATTTTATCTATTTAATTTATAAAAATTAGTTGGAATAAAAGTCATTTGTCAATGTTAATCCAAACAAACAGAAGTAGTCATTCTAAATATTATTTATTATTATTACCAGAAATTGGTGCAATCTGTGGACTTAAAGGAAACAATATTATTTTGAAGGTCAAAGCCAACCATAAAGATGACTTGAGCCATGTTCCTATCATTGATACACTTCGCATCGTGGGATGAAAACCAAAGCAGACTCTAGAAACTACAATAAAAGCATTAATAGGATATAACTTCACATCAGCTCTATTCCTGAAATGAAGAGTAATAATGGGAGCTCCAAGGCTTTGAATACTTTCTGATACATAACAAAGCCTAAAACCTTGTTTTATTCTTGTTCTATCTGATTTAACCTTCGCTATCACTTCTGATTCCACTTCGAAGTACAAATCTCTAGGCAGTATTGTCAACCTTGACAATTACCATGTCGCTCTCTTCAATTGGCCAACCATCTATAAAATAAATAGGTGTTCGTATAATCGAAGTGTGAGTTTCTGCAATTGATTCACTTTAAAAATTTGATTTTATAAAGTTTCATAAGCAAATTAAAACACTTGAAGATTCAAATTATTTTTTCTTTTTGAGTTAATACCATGGTTAGTCCTTATAGTTTAAAGATTCAAACTTTTTTTTTTGGTTTAATATCAATGTTAGTCCATATAATTTGATCAAATTTTAGTTTTGGCTCCTCTAGTTTAAAATTGTTAATTTTAGTCCTTATAGTTTCATAAGAATTTTTCTCAAGCTTAACGAAATGTACATATACTTTTAATAAGTTTTGATTTTGATCTTTATACTTAAACTTACACTAAGTCCTTATAAAATTATATGAACAAAAACCAACAATTTAAAACTATTGGGACCAAAATCAAAATTCTATCAAACTATAGGAACTAACAATACTATTAACAATTTTTTTTTTCATTGCACTTCTTTTCTTTTCATCAACAAAATGTCGAATGAATTGTGTTAATTAGATGGTGCAATGTGTGTGTGAGAGAGAGGGGGGGGGATTTGACTCATTAATTACCTAAATTGAACTGTATTCTTTTACCTCCCACGCTAATTGCTTCCAATGTAACATGACATAAATTGTCATTGTCTTCATCGTCTTTCTTCACAAGTGGAGTAGAGACAGTCCAATAACCAGAAACGACAGCACTTTGACCAAAATGCAATTTACTTAATTTATCAGAAAGCGTAGGAGTCAAACAATACGAGAATATGCCTTGAATCGAAGAACCCATTTGAGAGATTAACGAGATTGGATCTCTTCCCAGACCAACAATCCCAGAACTCTGAGGAACAAATTAACCTGTAGTATTATGAACACAACCAAACAAGGTCTTAGGAAATGCCACACCTGTAGAACCAAGTGGGAGAATGTCTTGCAATCGTTCCTCGTATAACTGATTTATCCGAATACGACATTTCAAGTTGGCAGTTGAAAACGACGTCGCAGTATGCGTTGCTTACGGAGGCTTGAGCTAGTTTGCAATTTTTAGAAATGCGATAACAATCTCTATAAGTTATGGAAGAAGAATATAAATCAATTAGAGGCTCTTCTTGTTTGTAACATTCATAACAAGAGTGACACTGCAACCAAGTTAGTTCACTGCCTGTGTCAACAACACCTGAAAACTTGGGGCTGTTCCTAAGGAATATGCTATTATATATTCTCCACTGGCATATCAGGTTCAGATTGAGGATCATCATCATGAACAACAGCTTTATTCACTTTGGGGAAGAAATGAGTAGCGCAGTTCATGGATCGATGAAGCGCATTGTACATTCTCTGGATCGATGTCGTGGAGTTATCATAGAATGGAGATTGCTGTGGGGGAATCTAGATGAATGAGTTCCACACTGAAACCAATTAGGGTTGCTCTGGTGAGGGATAGGAAGGAAGTGTAGATGATGAAGATTGTGGTTGAGAGAAGAAGATAGCGTTTAGAAGATATTGTCATTATTCTATTTGCATGATGGAGAAAATAGGGAGGAGTACTATCATCTATATATGTAAGGTTGTTTGTCTATTATAAATATATGATGGATAAGAGATTTGAAGGTTCAATTGATGTACCAAGTATGTAAATTGGATTAATTATTTTAATTAATTGTATATTCCTAAATCCATAAAGTTCAATGTGCCTAGCTATTAGTATTTTTGGTGAATATGTTAATATACTTTAATTTATCATTTTTTATCAAGTACCAATACATTTTTAATTCTCTATCTTTTTATTAACCAAGCTGGTGTCACATTTTATGGCGGTTCAATTGCTACAAATTAAATTATCACAGCTAACTAGTACTCTATTTGACGTGAGTCATACTGTTGCAAATTTGTAGTGATTTACTTAAAAACTGCTACAAATTTTGTAATGGTATGATTGTCCTACTATTTGTAGTTATTTTTTTTGTAACCGCTACTAAAAGATGATTTTTTTGTAGTGTATATTATATATAGGGTTAACATTACTATTGATCCTTATAGTTTAACTTCATTTTGTTTTTAGTCTGTATAGTTTCAAATAAAAAGTTTTGGTTCCTAAAGTTTCTTTCCGTTTAAAATGTTGGTCTCTGTAGTTTGATAAGGTTCATGAGTGTGCCTATACCCTGCCTAGTTTAAGCATGCACCCACCCATTTGAACCTGCTTGTTATAGAGTTAAATGGGCCAAAAAACCTCCGGACCGCGGATATTTTGCTCAACAATTCTCTTGACTTCTCAAGTTTACGCTTTAATTTTCATTTTCTTATTCTTGGCTTCTATAATTATTCTCTACGACATTCCACACACAAGTTTTCATATAGATTCCATTTGTAATCTCAAATCAATCAAAATAAACTTCCTTCCCTTTCATCTATATGAAAACATAAGCTTAGGGCCTTCTTGTACAAAATTGTCACTTTGCTTTTTAATGTTTCCAAACTTGTTTCCTCACCCTATATAATTTTTCATTCTAAATTTATTGGAAGCATTAGCAAAATGCCACTATTTCCTTTTGCCCAGTTCTAGCCAAGACGTATCATGGGAGATGAACAAAGTGATTTTTCAACTTTCATTTCATCAACTTCTAAAGTTATACTCCCTCTAGTCTTTAATATATGGTATATTTGAGGAGTTAATTTTGATCCTAAATATAAGATATAATTTTTCATATTTGTCTATCTTTTCTTAATTTACCCTTATTGATGATCTCTTAATAATAATCAATAAGGGGAGGAAATGAGTGCATTAAGAAAGAAACTAAGTGTTTTAGAAAAATCATGTCATATTAACTAACTCAATTGATTTTTTTAATCTAATTAAATTAGGTAAATATATCTGATATTAAAAATCAGAGGGAGTATCATTATATTTAACATTTTCTAAATATTGATTTAATCCTAGATCAATTTTTTTATTTCTTGAAAATTATGACAGAACCTCCCCTAATATTTATTTCTTGTTTCCAAAAATTATGAAATCTCAATATCAACCCAAACCATCACCACCAACAACATCAACAACATATCAAAAATCAACACTTACCTTGACCCCTAGTTTGATTCTTTGAAATTTCCCTTCTTAAAACCCTAACCTCTCTTTCTTAGCTTGATAAACATGAAATTGCCTTTAGAGATTATGGGTAGGGTTGAGTATGAAAACTAGCAAAGATAGAAGACATGAAGATCTTGGCATCAAACTCACCTAGTATCCACTTTCCTTTCCTTTTCCTTCTTCTTCCTCTTCTTCATCTTCCTCTCTTTCTTTCCTCACTCGGCCCTCTCTTTTCCCGGGGTGCTTGGCCCACTTAAATGAACTAATAAACGGAAGAGTATAATGCATTTTTCATTTGCTCTAATCTTTATTAACTAAATAAATTTGATAACCTGACAAATCCATATACTATTTTATTGCTTCCTTAATCCTTATTGATACAATGGCCAAGACTTCATCTTTCTCTTGTCCTTCACCTTGAGTACGCCACTTGGACTCCTATTATGAAACCACATACTTTTCCTCCCATGAGCTAAATACTTCACATAAGCTTAATACTTCGTTTAAGTGAATTTAATCACTTACAATTACTTTTTGGGAATTATTTAACCATATGAACAATGTGGGACCATCCAAATTTCATATCTATGAGGGAGTAATTTCCTAATTTTTCTTAAGCCCAAATTTGATATTTAAGTATATTCCCCATAATTTTCAAGAAATTACCTTATTCTTGGATAAAATGCTCGTAAAAGTATTCTTTAAGATATATTTCTCATTTCTTAGGCATGAAACCATTTTTATAAACTCACATTAACCCTAAAATAATTTTTCTCAAAATTTTCCATGATTACTTGAGGCCTTATGGTATTTTTCATAATTTAATTTGGCTAATTATTCTTTAATTGACCAAAAATCTAATAAATATTTAAAATTCATTTTTGTGGTAATTTTCTCATTTATATCTCCATTAAGCTTCAAATATATTTTGAAAAATTTTTTTCCACCTTATGTACTGTTTCTTTGGGGAGTTTCTTGAAATTTCGAGCACAATTTCTAAAATTACTCTTCTGTACCCATAACTTTTAGAAATCACGTTTTTGCCCACACGTAGGACGCTGTAGATAAACAACAGTCGCCTTGGTGAGTAGTCTACTATTTAATTGGCCCTTGGCTAACCTTTAAAATTATGTTTGCCTTTATTAAAGAAGTTCAAATATTACATAGTCCCTAACAATTATTATATCTCGCCCAACTAAGCTTGGTAACCTATTTAATTTATACTAATTATAAAACTTTTAGGCCTAAAATCCGGGATATAACAAAAGGAAAACAAAAGATATGGCTTATCAGCATATCAATATCTCTCCCCTCTCTAATGGTTATATCAAAAGGCAAATAATATATGCACAGCTACACAAAAGATTACTCTATCTTAACTCACTAAAAATTAGTTTATTCATTGCATGATGTTAAATATCAAAGGCTTAATGCAATGTTTATACAATGTACTGCATATATTAATTTTTTTTTTTGTTAAATCGTTTTTCAATCAAACCAACAAATTTAATATGTTTGTTTTGATGAATGCACATTCATGCAAGCTAGCATGTAATAATGACAGAGTTAAACAAAATTTCTTCAAGATGAGGGAACTTAAGATGCATGCATATATTTATGTTTTTCATGTGTAAACTTTAAGAAAGACCTTATGAGGCATTTATTCTAATGTGGCATTTCTTTTTGCGCATATAAAAATGTCTAATAGTATTATGAAATTTATCCAAATTCATCTTGATGACTTGATCTTTAATTAAAATTCCATTCTATTGCATATTTATTTTTCAATATCAAATTAATTATTTCCTCAAATGCAAAACTGAGGTTAGCTTAAAATGACTAGATGCCGTGAAATCAAATGATATGATCTATAGAAATTAATTACTTTCTTTTAATAACTGAAAATAACATATCATATATGTGCATTTTCTTAGTAATAAAATACATTGTTTGATATATATATATATATATATATATATATATATATATATATATATATGTTTGCAGACAAATAACATATTTTTAATTTCACATATAAAGATTGAAGGTACATTTTAGCTCAACAAACAAAAACGAAGTATAAAGGTACTATGAAATGTGAGGTCAAAGTTTGATAATATGATTGACAAAAATCCAATAAATATATTACATGGTAATGTGGAGAAGATACAAGTAAAGATATATATAACATAACATGTTATGATAATATGTGTAGGTGTGTCTACATGTTGGCAAAAAAATATAGTGTGTGTGTGTTCTCGGGTTCTGATTCAATGCTAATCATAGTTCACGAGATTGAATTTTCCTCATAGTTAACTCAATCATTTTATTTTTATTTTTTTTTGTTCATATTCTCTTCAATTATAAACTACCTCATTTTATTTTCTTAAATTATAAATTACATGAATTAGTAAAAGTGCAAGCTCCCTATGGGTACACGGGACTAGAAAACTCAAGGATATTTTGATGAATCAATCCTATACACTTGCAAGAGAGATCATGAGCGATCATTTTCCATTTTACATTGCACTTAACTTACATTTCCATATGCAATCAACACATTAATGAGGCTTTTGACAGACATTTAATGCATTTGGTGAAAAGCACCTTTTTAAGATAAATGTAGAGGTTAGAGATTGAATTTGAAGAAGACAACGAAGATATAAAAAGAAAATATAATGGGCCTCCCATTTTTATTTAATTATGAGATATGGATGTCATGTACAAACACGTCCTCTTGTATCATAAATACTCTTTATATATCTGTTTTGGTGACTTGAGAGATTCAAGGGCCTACAAGACAAGAAGGGGAACGCAAACAATGACTAATTAAATATATCACAAACTAAGTCTTTTCATGAAATACAAGCATAGTTCAGGCATCATATTAGTCATGCATGGCACAATTCATTTTCTTGAAGGAAATTTGAATCTTCTGAAGGTCATATGTAACCGTGAAGTTTGTTTGAGTAATGGTCCCAAAGATAGCAATTGAGTGATCTTGGAGATCATCAGAACCTTTAAAAGCGAGGCATACTACTCTGTCATCAACCATAGTATAGATATTCTCAGCACATAACACAAGTTCTCCTTCACTTAAATCAAAAGCAATACGTGGACCTCCCATTTCCTCAACACTATCTTGTAAATAGCACAGGCTCAAAATTCATCTGGGTCATCAATACGTTCGTGTAATAGGTCCAATTTAGCTGCAACTTTCGCTTCAAATGCTAAGTAAAGATTTGTTGGTAACCCAGTCACAACGAACCCAGAATCTATCATCATATTGCCTATTTGACCTGCATTTTTTGTAAACCATATATATCACATGCAATAGTAAACTTTAACTACTTTCTTTTTGTTATGAGTCATTTTTCTAACTTAAACACAAATAATTCAAACATACAACACTAAGTAGAACAACTAAATCAATTGCAGTAATGAAAGTAACGAAATTTAAATTTGAATTATAAATATAGGAAGCATGTGAGTGAAACAACCATGAGAAACTGATTATCAAATTGATACGAAAATATTAACACACGCAAACACACACACACATTGTTGTTTCATTTCAAGAATGTATTAAATTAAAATTACACCTAAATGTTATTTCAACCCGTTCATTCTGATTGTTTATATAAAATATTGACCATATTAAATTTCAATTGTTTATTCAATTTTATAAATTTCTTCCTCAGCGTAAATTACTAAATCAAAAATAAAAGAATATTCTAATGATTAATGCAATGGAGAATCACATCACCTGTTTGATACGGTACCCAGTTGTTTCCCACCGTAATTCCTTCCAACGAAATAAAATAGTAACGTGCTGGCTCTGATCTCTAGCTATAGGTGGAGTATAGACAACATCTGGTCCAAGAATGACAGCACGTTGCCCAAACTTCATTCCATCAATTCTGTCATAGATTTGTGAGACCAATGATCCAGCTGCCCCTCCAAATCCAACGACACCAGAAGCTACAGTAGTAAAGGTCCCACCAACTTCTCTACTACATCCAAATATGAACATAGGAAATCTCACATAGTTACCGAGTATTGTTTGAAGTCTGAGTAAAGTAGAGAACACATGTCCAGTTGTTTCTCCACCATCTCCATATCGCACTATATATTTACACTGACAAGTTTCTTCATCATAATAGTCATAGGTTGTTGATCCCCTTACAACTTCATAACACATTTGGGTTTCATAGCAAACAGCAACAAGATTCCGGAAAATGTCAGTATTCATATATGCTACAAGCCCTTGATCGTAACTGCTTACAGATGGCACACATTGTAGCCAAACCATGTTACTACCTGTTTTAATATCACACACAAAAATTCAACACATTTTCATCATCAAAGTTTCTATGAAAAATTAATCATTTGGTCATTGCAGTTTTGATTTCGGTTTGAACTCATTTTATGAACTCTCATTACTATTCAGCCCCTACAGTTTTAACTTGGTTTAAATTGAATACTTGAATTTTGATTCAGTGTAGCTAATCATTCCCAATTGTTTTAACCATTTAACCTAGTCAAAAATATAGAGAACCATTACCTGTGTCGATGATGCCGTATGTTGTGAATATTGGAGTGCCCAACGAGTACTGCATGATGTATTCTCCATGATCATTGCTAAACATAAGAGGTTCTAGATCATTGCTTATAGTGCTTGCAATATTGTGGAAGATGTATTTCACTCGTTGTTTAGATCGAAGCAAGGCATTGTGGATTTTTTGGAAGTGTGTTGTGGTGTTATCATATATTGGGGATTTTGGAGAATCACGGTGTATCATATATATGGTGAATGACTCTTTAGCTAATTTTTGTTGGGGACGGAGGGATATCACACAAATTGAGATGAGGAGGAAGAATATTCTGAAGGAGAGAAGATTAGGTTTAGAAGAAGATGTCATCATTTTCAGAGTGTTGGAGATCGAAGGAAGAGTATGATATCCCTATGGATGTTTGGTTATATAGTAAAATATTTCAATAGAAATGGAAATAAAAGTACTATGGGCGATTAGCCCTATTTCTCTCCAAAAAATGGAAATAAAAGATATGGTGTATCTGCCAATCAACAACCTAAATGCAAGAAGCATATGACAAATTTGTGATCACATTAATTTGAGATGGCTCTATGAAGAATTTAGCACAATTTTGTTGACAAATGTTTGTGCAAAGCTCACATTTTCCTACATTAATCGTTGACAAAAGCTCAGAAATTGTGACATATTTACAATGAATTTTTGTCCATCACAAATCAGTAGGATTTTTTTTGTACATATAAATTATTTGTACATCAAATTAGAAAACTTATATATAGCTTTATATATGAAAATAAAATATCTCTCACTCTTGTTTATAGGTCAAAATGAAAGATGATATATGTTCTATGGAAAAGCTAAAGTCAGAAAAGAATCCTCTATACTGCCAAAAAAAAAAGTTTTATGCTAGCCCATTGAAAAGTTGTTTATTTACATGATATTAAAGATCAAAGGCTTACTGCAACGATTGTACAAAAGCATTGCATATATGTCACAATTAATTAGTTTGTTTTGATGAATGCTTATGAGTCAAGCCAACAAAATTAATTAGTTTGTTTTGATGAATGCACATTCATGTATGTCTCTGAATGTTTTAAAGTCTGATTCATGTTAGCAAACTATGAATATAACTTGCTAGTTTGCATGTAATAATGACGTAATAAAACAAATTCTTCATTCTTCATGAAGAGAGAACTTAAGATGTATGCATAGATTTGTAGTTTTTTTGAGTAAATTTTAGGGAAGGCCTTATACATTTTTATACAAACATTTATTTTAGTGTGCATTTTTCTTCCGGCACATATATAAATATGTCTAATGCTTATGTGTATAATTTATCCAGAATCACCCTTGACCTAATCCTCAATTATTTAACTTTCATTCTATTACACGTGGGGACTTCCTTATACCTACTACATAATCATGCATATATAACGTTAAATACCTAATAGTTATAGCGAATAAGCATTATGTATGTTGAAGTGAAGTTCACATAAGAATATATAACACTAGTACTTAACAGTTAAATAAACGCATCGTCATATATTGAGAGCCGTAATTCGCCAAAATAAAAACATAACGGTTGTAATTATTAAGCATCATGTATTGAATGACAAAAATGAAGGTTCTTACAAAACAACATCATGTAACACTTTCAAATAATTTGTCTTTCAACTTTATATTAACTAAAACAAAAGCATAACAATTATAACAATTAACCGTAAATTATGAATATTAGACATGAAATTTCTTAAGAAACAACTATTATGTAACACTTTCAAATGATTCGTCTTTTCAACTTTAAACCACTCTAAGTTAAAGTACCCAAGTACTAGTTCACAAGTCATAATCCTTCGCAACATCATTGGAAATACACTTCCACTCTATTTAAACTCACTTATTCTTTTTTATTCTAACTACTTTTCTTTATCAGCCTACTCATTTTCTCCTTCATCATGTCAAAACCCCAAAGAGTTATTCCTCCACAAACTCCTCCTCCTCTATTACCACCTTCTCTACAAGCTCCTTTGCCTCCTCCTCTTCCTTTGCATCATCCTCCTTCTAAAATGGAGGCTCTGATGCAAACATTAGCTAGCCTTGACCACTCCACAAGGTGTCTCGCAATGTACGCCAACAATCTAAATAGGAAGTTGATCCTTATATTTTATCACAGTGAGGTTGAATATGACTTCTGGTCAGACCCTTTATCTCATTCGTCTGATGATGTTGATGAGAAGAAGGAGGATAGCAATAGTAGTAATGAATGAACACCACAAATGTTTTTTTAAATATTAAAAAGTTTAATTAAGTTAACCCAAATAAATTTTAAAAAAATTAAGTTGATAAAAGTCAACTCAAAATTAAATCAAATTGCACCATCTTTTACTCAAATTTAAATTTGCAAAAGTCAAATGAAATAAAAGCCACTTTTATCGCCGCTGCTAATCCAAATACGCTCTTATAAGTCAAGTTCTCATAGGGCTTGGTGCAATCGGCTGGCTTGAAGGAAACAAGATTCTTTTGAAGGTCATTCCCAACCAAGAAGTTAAGCTGAGCCACGCTCCCATAGACAGATTCAGCGCTATTAGAATCCTTAAAAGCGAGCAGGCCACATTATAATCCATCATAATGAACGTATTCACAGCATCTAACTTCACATCTGCACCTCTAAAATGAAAAGCAAGGGCGTGGGAGCTCTAGTCTTCTCAACCCGGTTCGTCTCGTAGCAAAGCTCTAATGAACCAGATGGGTCTTTAATACGGTTTAATCTCCGGTCCAACACTATCTGAAACCTCTGCTTCCAATCCAGCGTATAAATCTAATGGCAAGTAAGTTAGTGTTGTCCCTGAATTGATGAGTATATTGCCCTCCTCCACTTCATATATATATATTGGACAAATGAAAAACATTAATATGGTTTTAAAGGGCGGGGGTTTAGCACCTCTTATCTGTCTTCCTCTAATGCTTTATAATACCCTTTGTAATACCCAACATCCCAAATACTTTTTCTTTTTTTCTTTTGATCATTAAATTTTACATAAAATAGGTGATATTTTGATGTATTACAATGATAAAATGATCCATTTTTTTTATTTTTTTAAAAAAGTTCTAAAATTTTTTGTTTTTGATTTACTTTATTTGAAAATTCATAAAAAGTTCAAAATTGCACCACTTCATCGCAGTAAGATATCAAAATATCACTGATTTTAGGTAAAATATAATGATTGAAGGAGACAAAAATTTGAAAATTCAGATTATTAGAAAGTGTCTTAGAGGAAGGCATTACGTACAAAATGGCATATTAGAAGTGTCAAACCCTAAAAAGAAACTTAAAATAATATCAAATTGTTAAGGAAATATTCTGTCATTAGTATTAGATCAATTAACATAATTAGCGGGATTGATTGACCATTACGATTCCCTAATTTATGAGCAATTAATACCTAGGCTCCTCACTCTCTGTATATATATTGTAACTTCATGTGAATATAATACACACACATTATTCAGATTCTTGTCTACCTTCTGGAAAAAAGGCCATTGGGTGTAAATGAGTATTTATAGTTAAGATTAAGGCTGGTGGTTCCTTAGAACAATTGAAAGCTTGGTTTGTTGCAAAAGGGTATGCTCAAACTTATGGCCTATATTATTCAGAGACTTGCTCCCTAATTGCTAAGCTCACTTCTGTTCAATTCCTTGTGTCTCTGGCTACCACCTATTATTGTGATTTGCATCAGTTAGATGTTAAGGATACTTTTTTGAATAGTGACCTTCTTAAGGAAGTTTACATGGAGCAACTTCCTGGTTTTGTTACTCAGGAGTGTGAGAAAGTGAGTTACCTCAAAAAGTCATTATCTAGTTTGAAACAGAGTTCGCGTGCTTGGTTTAATAGATTTTGTGATGTGGTTCAAAAGTTTGGATTGAGCCAAAGTAAGAGTGATCATTCTGTGTTCTATCAACAGTCTGATGCAGACATGATTCTCCTGGTTATATATGTTGATGACATTATGATTACTGGGAGTAACACTTTTGACATTTTAGAGCTTAAAGTCTTTATTAACTCCCACTTCCAGACGAAAGACTTAGGACCATTAAAGTACTTTCTGGGTATTAAAGTTATGAGAAACAAGAAAGGCATTATGTTGACTCAGAGGAAGTATGTTCTAGGCCTCCTGAAGGAAACTAGTAAGCTTAGAGCTGTACCAAGTAGCCTTTCCATGATTTCAAATCCATACCTGGACTTAAATGATGATATGTATGATGAACTTCCAGATGACCTGAAAGAGAATATTGATCCAGAGAAACTGAAACCATTTGCTTTTCCTGAGAGATATAGGAGACTGGTTGTGAAGTTGAATTATCTGATAATGGCTCGTCCTGATATAACCTTCTCAGTTAGTATACTCAATCAATTCATGTCATCTCCTACAGTGGCACAGTGAGAAGCCTTAGAATATATTTTGTATTATATGAAAAGCTCCCAAAGTCAAGGCATTCTCTATTCAGATTACGGACATATTAAAGTTAAGTGCTTATGTGATGCGGATCATGCAGGGTCTAAGGCCACTAGACGATCCACTATGGGTTACTGTGTATTTGTTGGTGGCAACCTTATATCTTGAAGGAGTAAGAAACAAGGGGTTATATCTAAATCAAGCGCAGAGGCAGAATATAGAGCTATGTCACAATCCATACAAGAAGTCGTATGGGTCCTTCAGCTCATGAAGGAAATCGGCATTATCTCGACATTACTTGCAAAGCTTTGGTGTGACAATAAAACAACGCTTCATATAGCATCCAATTCTGTGTCCCATGAGTGTATGAAGCATATTGAGATCGATTGTCACTTCATTCTGGACAAGATCAAAGAAAATATTGTATCTATAGGACATGTGCGATCGGATGACCAATTAGCAGACCTTCTGACAAAAGCGCTGACTAGAATACGATTTGAGTATTTTTGTAACAAGTTTGACATGATTAAAATATATACTCCAACTTGAAGGGAAGTGTTAATAAAATATTTTGTCATTAGTATTAGATCAATTAACATAATTAGAGGGATTGATTGACTATTACGATTCTCTCATTTAAGAGAAATTAATACCTAAGGTCCTCACTCACTGTATATATGTTGTGACTTCATGTGAATTGGATACACACACATTATTCATATTCTTGTCTTACACAAAGCAACAACAAAAATCAAACATCACAAGATTAAATGAAATGCAAGAATCTTAATCGTCACCTGATGTCCACCATAATCTTTTATCTCCCACACTTATTGCTTCCAACGTAAGGTAATAGAGAGTTGGATCTGATGCCAAAGGAGTAGATACGACATCAGGTCCATAAACGACAGCTTTTTGACCAAATTTCAGTTTACTAGAATAAGCCACAAAAGAAGGGACTAAACAATAGGAGAATCTGCCTTCAATGGAAGAACTTGGCTGTGAAACTAATGATAATGGACCTCTTCCAAGGCCAACAATACCAGAATACTGACAAGAAAATATTCCCTTGTTACTATACCCACATCCAAATGTAAATCCTGGAAATCTCACTTTCTCACCACTCTTAGAGTCAAGTGAGTGTGTCATAGCAAATTCTTCCCATTGAAGTTCAATTATCTACATATTCGATTTTTTATTTGCACATATTAGATTCACAAGAGACTTCATTTGTCGAATACCTTCCATAATCGCATCGTTCGGAACTACATCTAACGACAATGTGAGAGTATGAATCAAATGGATTGAATTTAAGAATGTATTTTGGGTAACATGGCTAGCATGGAATGCACTGTAACCAAACAAGGTCACTGCCTGTATGTGTCAGCGAAGCCTCAAGTATCGAATTCTGGGGTCCCCAATGAGTATGTCATTAAGTATTCTCTTCCATCGACAATTATGTTAGCTTCAAGATCATATTCTACGCCTTCTTCTGCAAAAATATTATTATTGTTGGGCAAGAAGTGGTTCAGGCGCTTGGCAGATCGACGCAGAGCGTTGTGAATTTTCTGGAATGGTGTTGTGGAGTTATCAAACAATGGAGATAGGGGTGAATCACGGTGTATGAGGTCAACTGTGAAACCAAGTTTTTTTTGTTGCCTTGGCAAGGAATATGGCAGAAGTACTTGAAATGATAAAGATGGTGAAAGAGAGAATATAATTAGGTTTAGAAGATGAGGCCATTTTTTGTGAGATTAGTTTTGGAGATTGTTCGGGAGGAGTACAATGCATTACCCATGATGGCTTTATATGGATTTTGGATTCAATGGAAGACTTTAATATCTTCATTAATTATGTAAAAACTAAATTCAAATTCACCTTGGATTGTCAGCCCATTTATTCAGTTACTGTGATACCTTATTTCCAATATTCATAAATGAGTATAAGTGACTAGTGAAATCATTGGTGGGACCAGGATTTGAACACGGACTACCTAACATCTAAAATCTTTCACAATATTCCACTCTCAACTCAGGATTTGAACCTAAGGTTGAGAGGGTTTTTCAAAAGGGTAGCAAACTTCATAATCATTCCCACAAGATTCACTACGTCACATTTACCTCATCGGCTCTTAGTTACCACATATCAAAGTGTGCAACGATTACATAAATAAACTAAGAGCTATCCATTAGAGCCGTTCTCTGCTAAACACATTTATTCATACATTCTCATACATACACATATACATGTATCAATTCTTATAAATACAATCACCCAATAAATACAACCAATACAAGCTAGCACCTTGCACTTTAAGCTTCACTTCAACTTCATATCTCCTCCATGCATCTTCATGCATCTCCACCTGTCACTATTGTTGGTTGGGAGGAGTGAGATTCGACAGAATCTCAGTAGCGAACAATATCACTATGCATGCTAGATATATATGAATGCATGACATGCTTGCCTACACTATTTCATGCCAACATAATGACATGCTGCATGCTCAATGTTATGACATACATATAGCCATTGTACAAATATAACATAGCTTCAACCAATCATACATGTTCCACACAAATAGGCAAAGCAATCATATAATCAATGCAAGACATACATATCACATACATGTAGAAAAGTTAAGTTCACTGCCTTTTACTTGATGTTCTCCTCATGCATCTTGATCTTCCAACCATTACATCTTCTTTAACACTTCATGACCCTATATAAGAATGACATCATTAGAGCCATGAAGGGTGAATGCCCAATGGCTACATTAGCCTCAAAGGCTCACTTTCACCCTTGGAGTTCTAATTAATTATATTTGGCCAATTTCTTACTCAAATTCGCATGGTAATCAAACTACCAGCATTTTTGACCAAACTTTGGAAAATCATAATTAATTCTATAGAACTTCAATTGAGGTGGTTCAAAGCTTCATTTGATCCTCTTTAAGTATAATTTCAAGGAAAAATATCATTTTTTTGGAAAATACCAACAAAAAATTCTGAGAATTTCGGAAAATATCACTGTTCTAGATTTGTTTCCAGAAAACAGGGTCAAACTTCAAAAATTCATATCTCCCAACATATTTGTCCAAAAATTACAAAATAGCTATCAAATTAAAGATCTATGTCTCTACTTTAAATCTGAAAAGTTTCAGAATTTTTGGATAAGGTTTGATCCCTCAAATATCACGCACAAGAACATTGTTCCAGACAGGGCACAATCAACAACATGAACAATCATATTTCATAAATTCCCAAATTCATACACAAGCATCCAAAAATCATGAACACTTGCATAACTATACAATTTTGCCTCCTTAAGCCAATGGAAGCATCAAAATTATCAAATTCTCAGCCCATTACCACATCACATATAGAACAGAAACGGAAAATCAGTTCTCGGAAAGAGTTTGTTGGTTTCTTGTTTTCTTTGGCTTAATCACTTCCTTGCTACTTCTAATCAAATGATTAGCTATTTAGACATCCATTGTATATCATTTAGCCATTGAAAATATTATTTTAAAATATCCATAAACAGTACCCACTTCCAATATACTCATCCAAACATCAAATCAATCGGTTAAAAAGGAAGCTTACGCTTACCTCTACCTATTTTTGCAAACGGTTCGGAATTCCTGCAATACTCTGGCCGATGAGATGGTGCCAACCACCTCCAAATGAGAATCTGAAACTGTAGAAATGAAGCTCGTGATGAGTAGAAGAAGTTTCCTGAAGGGTACTTTAAGAGAGGACGCCGATTCGGCAGTGTTTCGGAGGTTAGAACTTTCTCTCTCTTCTTCCTCCATTTTTGTTCAGCTCTTTTTCTCTCTCTTATTTCTGTTTTCATGTAGGAAATGCTGAATGAGGAAGATGAAGAATGATTAAATGAAGTGTTAAAATAATTTTGCCAAGTGTCAAGCTCCTAATGGCCCAAAATTCCAATTTTCGCACATAATGCTTGATTTGGCAGAATTTTCATTAAACTTTGAAAATTCATATCTAATTGTATAAATGTCAAATTGTGGTGGTTCTAAAGGCTATGCGACCCTCATTGAGTCTAGTTTTAACAAAAAATATAACTTTTGGCTAATTGGAAGCTCACTCTTTCCAGAATTTTAATCTTTGGATGCTGTCCTAGAAAATAATTAATTTCTCTGGGCTAACTTTACAAATTCATTTATCTTTGTGTACAATTCCAAATGAATTATATGACCTATCAAATTAAAGCTTGATAAGTCTACTTTCATTATGGAAAGTTTCATAATTTTTGGACATTATTTTCCCCTTGAAATCTGCCATACAAATACGACTGCTACATCTGGAATTTCACTGGTAGCAACAATACTTTGTATTCCACTTCACTATGTTGTGTGTGACTTCCAATCACTTCGTTTTGTTATTCCCTAAACTTTTTAGCTCACCAATATAATTTCTTTTAATATCCAAGGATATAAAGGAATTTTGGGAAATAATACTATATCTCACTATAATATTTACCAAACAGAGGTCTAGTGGTCTCCTTTAATTTAATCCAGGCTTAATCTCAAACCTCTTATCCTAAAATTTGAGATATTACAGTTACCATATTGCATACTCATTCTGATAACTCCCTTTTGGCTTTGCACTCGAGGGTAAATATCCGTCTGCCCTAGGGAAACCTATACACCCTTCTATTACCTTTCGGGAGGCCTACACCCCATAGAAACTATTTACTTGAGACGAATGTTTTAAAAACTTGACCAGGCATTGAATCGGAGAGGTCAACAGGTCATGGTCTAAGCGATCTGATCGTTTGATCGAACTGGTGACATAATAATTAAATAATTTTAATTTACATATGTATACTATGTATGATAGCATAAAATATCAAATTTTGTTAGATAATTTGAGAAAATGATTAAATCGCTTAATTTCATTATTTAGAAAGCAACTCAACCTGCCATAATTAAAATAATATATTGTATTTTTATACTAATTAATTTTAACATAAAAAATAAATTTTAAGGTAAAATTATGAGTTTAAATTCTGTGTAATAGGCGTATAATAAGTGTGCGCATAAATCCAAAAAAAATGAGAGTAATACAAAAACTATAAATATAGAGGGAGATCAAATTTACATCCGGTTTAAGAAAACATTTGCACGCCTCAATCTATTACTTTTTGGGAGGCCTACACCCCATACAAACTGTCTATCTAAGATTGCCCCTTGACCCGTAGGTCTTAGCACAACTCATAGGTGGCTGGGGTCCCTGGAAGGAGAAGCGCCGCACGGTCACTTTCAATTATCTTATTAGAAGTTAAGGAAGAGTAGTTAATTTATTAAATTTGTCTTAAATTGATTTTTTTTTTACAATTTTACTCCAATTTAAATCGGTTTCATCTTTATCCTCTTTGTCAATGTCCAATGTGTATCACCAACAAATAGAAGTAAAATTGGAAACTAGTAATTAATAACTCTTTAGATAACTTATATATATATATAGACCAAAAACAACTTCGAGAAAGTGCCCAAATTTTAGACGGGAAGGAGTATCATGATTCCAGTTAATTATTTGCTACCAAACTTTCCTACCCCAAGTAGGCTAACATTCAATTTTTTTTTGATCGAGCTAACATTCATATTAATGAATATGTGTATATTGCGTATTTATATATAAAAGGTGTCCTGTTTTGATAAAACGCAGATCCTCATCCACAATCAAATTCTTCTATGTGTGTCTCTCATCAAAACGTAGAAAGCATAAATAAGAATTTAGATTAAAGTGTATCCAATGCTGAAATACTCATAAGTGAATATGCAAATGCATATATGTATTTTAATAATTAACAATAAGAAAATAATAAATTTGATTGGAGAACTTGGCGTCATTTATACAAAAATTATTATTGCTGGCAAAGCCATGGTTTTTTTTTTAAAAAAGAAAAAAAATCCAAACACCACTTGTACAACATGTTTGCTCAACAACTCTAGCCGCCACTTTGTTTTTTTTTAAAATATATTTTAAAAGGCCCAAATTTGCAACAAAAAAAAAATCCTAAGAAAAAAATTAACTAATTAATTTTTTTTTCAGAATTTACATTTTTTCCAACAATACATTAATTATTTTTATATTTATATTTTCAATATTAATATTTCCCTTGAATTTATCAAATTATATAACTATAGTGTATACATGTATGTAATAAGATTCATATATTTTTCAATCATTTTACATCTTAACTTCTTTTCCATTAATCCTTCAAACAAGTTTTAGAAAGTTTTAGATTGTCAAACTTACTTTATTTATAAAAGTCAATCTAAACATAAATCAAATAACATTATCTAAAATTTTTAATAAAACTTAAATTTGCAAAAATTGGATTAAATAAAATCCATTTTTATCATCGCTAATTCAAACATTCCCTTTTAAATCATCAAGTTTTCATATGTATCATCAAGGCTTGGTACAATCTGCTGGCTTGAAGGAAACAATATTCTTATGAAGGTCATACCCAACTATGAAGTTATACTGAGCCAAGTTCCCATAGATAGATCTTCCTGAATCTTTAAAAGCGAAGCAAGCCACATTATAATCCATCATAATGAACATATTCTCTGCATTTAACTTCACATCTGCACCTCTAAAATGAACAGTAATGGTGGGATCTCTAGTCTTCTCAACCCGGTTCATCTCATAGCAAAGCCCTAAAGAACCGGATGGGTCTTTAACACGGTTTAATCTCCGGTCCACCACTGCTGAAACCTCTGCTTCCAATTCAGCGTATAAATCTAATGGCAAGTATGTCTCTGTTGTCCCAGGATCGATGAGTACAGCCCTCCTCCCACACTTATTGCTTCCAACGTAAGGTAATAGAGAGTTGGATCTGATGCCAAAGGTGTAGATACAACATCTGGTCCAAAAGTGACAGTGTTCTGACCAAATTTCAGTTTACCAGAATAAGCCACAAAAGAAGGAACTAAACAGTAGGAGAATCTGCTTTCAATTGAAGAACTTAGTTGTGAAACTAATGATAATGGACCTCTTCCAAGACCAACAATACCAGAAGACTGACAAGAAAATATTCCCATATTACTATACCCCATCCAAATGTAAATCTTGGAAATCTCATTTTCTCACCACTCTTAGAGCCACGTGTGAGTGTTTCATAGCAATTTCTTCCCATTGAAATTGAATTATCATTATATTCAAGCTTGTATTTGCACATATTTAAGTCACAAGAGACTTCATTTGCCGAATACCTTGCAGAATCACATCGTTCGGAACTACATCTAACGACAACGTGAGAGTATGAATCAAATGGACTGAATTTAGGAATGTCTTGTGGGTAACATGGCTGGCATGGAAGGCACTGTAACCAAAACAAGGTCACTGCCTGTGTCAGCGAAGCCACGAGTTTCGAATTCTGAGGTTTCCAATGAATATGTCATTACGTATTCTCTTCCATCGACATTGATGTTAGCTTCAAGATCATATTCTAGGCTTTCTTCTGCAACAGTATTGTTATTGTTGGGGAAGAAGTGGTTTAGGTGCTTGGCAGATCGACTCAGAGAATTGTGAATTTTCTGGAATGGTGTTGTAGAGTTATCGAACAATGGAGATAGGGGTGAATCACGGTGTATGAGGTCAACTGTGAAACCAAATTTTGTTGCTTTTGCAAGGAATATGGCAGAAGTACTTGAAAGGATAAAGATTGTGAAAGGGAGAATATAGTTAGGTTTAGAAGATGAGGCCATTTTTTGTGAGATTGTTTGGGACGAGTACAATGCATTACCCATGATTAGAGCTGAGAATCAGGGCTGGCTCGGCTCTACAGGGCCAATCCTTAAAGGGCCAGAACCTAAAAGGGCCGATCCTACAGGATTCGAGGGAAGAAAAATTTCTCTTTTTCAAAGCCCGACCCTACATGTCTATACGCCTCATGCAATAAAATAAATACAATTAATAATTCATAATCAAAGGTAAAAAATAATGTCCACAAATAACTCACAGTCTCGTATAAAGTATAAGATGACAAGAAGCTAAACACTCTAAGCAATATGAGTATGATGACTATCATTTTCATCTTCTTCGCCACTATCATCAATTTCAAGGAAATTCAATTGTGCTTCAATTTGAGTAATAGGGTCTGCTTGAGGGATAAAAATATCAAGAATTTCTTCTTTCATATCATGAATACATCCATGATCTTTATCTGTAACAAATAATAAACCAAAATGATAAATAACTCTATAACAAATATAAAATACAAATAAATTAGTAAATTACCATCATATATGAAATTTTGGAGTAAATAAAAAATATCTAATGTATTTTTCTTATAAAATAAAAAATATAAACTAATAAATCATGAAGTAATTAACATCCGTCCGCTAAGCACTTGAAATATAGCTATTTCTCCTTCCATTTTTCTCTCTCTTTGGTTCTGTCTTCATCTTCCTTCCCCTTTTTTCCGGCTCTTTTGAGCCGTCCGGCTATTGAATATTTGCTCTGGTTCGCGAGTAAATAGCGATTTCTGGCTGGAAGCTGACACGGTTGAACACCAAAAGCAGCAAAACACGTTTAAACAAACCAGCAAACTCCTCGGCCGACGGTCCGGCCGGTCTAGGTCTTTAAACACTACTTGAGACTCTCCCCAAGTAGTAATTTCTATATATACAAGTCATTTTCAATTATATTTCAAGAAGTTAAAAGTGGTTAATTCATTAAATATATTTTTAATTACAGTTTTCTTACGACTTTGCTCTTATTTAAATCTATTTCACCTTTCTCTTATTTCCTGATGTTTAATGTGTACCATTAATAAATAAGGATAAAAATAAAAATAAAAATAAAAATTAATTAGTTTCTACTTTCTAGGTATAACTTATATATATGAATAAAGAATAATTTCTAGAAGATCTCCTAATAAAGGTCACACCTTTAAGGTGTAACTTTATAGGTGTAATTAGAGTTGAGAAATCGAGTCAGCCCCTTTTAAACCCTTTTAAATTACAGGTTCGGCTTGAAAAATTGAGTTTTAAAAGGAAGTCGGGTCTTAAAGGGTCAGCCTTGGAGGGCTGAAGACCTTGTAGGGCAGGCCCGTTAGACCCTTTAGTTTTATTTTTTGTTTTAATTTCACTGTCCCTCCTACTTATGCCCTTGCTGACTCCTCCCTAAGAACCTTAAAATTACTAAATTTACATATAATGGTAATTTACTAATTCTTGATATTTTTACCCCTTAAGTAGAGTCTACTACTTAAAGTGAAGTACAATCAAAATTTCTTGAAATTGATGATAGTAGCGAAGAAGATAAAAACGATAGTTGTCATAATCATGTTGCTTATAGTGTTTAACTTTTTGCCTTCTTATGCTTTGTATGAGACTATGAATTATTTGTACACAATATTTTTTTACCTTTGATTATGAATTAGTAACTATATTTATTTTATTGCATGAGGTGTGTAAACGTATAGTTAAATCTTGTGGAAATGACTTCTGGCCCTAGGGGCCGGCCCTGGCTCTGATGCTCTCAAGCCAGGCTTTAAAAAACAGCAATTTTTCTTTCCCTGAACCCTGTAGGGCCGGCCCTGATTCCCACCTTTAAGTGTAACTTATATATATATAATCTCAGGTAAAAAAAAACTTATATATATATAAAGGTCACACCACTGATAAAGGTGTGATCTTTAAGATTTATTTTTCAAAATAGGTTTTAATGTCATATTTTTTAAATCGATTTTTTAACTGGTCTAAAAAGTAACAGATTTTTTAAACTGGTTATATCAAAACTTCATCAAGAACCGATGTAAAATATCATTTTTAACTAATCTAAAAAATAATTTTTACAATAGTGAGATACCCTATTCCAAGAATAGTGTTATATATGTTTTCAGTTAAGTATTTGCTAAATTACCAAAAAGTCATTACTATCAATTTTTCCCATCCCAATACCCAAACATTCATAAGAATCAATGAATGGACTCCTCTATTATTATTAATAGGGCATATAGAGAAATTTTTTATATAAATGTATAATTTTGACCTTTATTTATTATTGTATTAACTTATTATCATGAGGTATAATGTATATTAAATATGAGTGAAATTAGAAAGTTATTAAATTTTATAGAAGAATTAATAAAGTTTAAAATTTTTATTGATTTGTGTGAAAAATGTTGGAAATACTTTATAAATAAAATCAGAAGATAATGTATTTGGTGTATTTAAATATAAAAGGTGTTTTGATAAAAATGCAGACCTCATTCATCACAATCAAATTCTTTTGTGCGTTTCTCTCATCCAAATGTAGAAAGGTTATAAATAAGAATTTAAGTTTAAGGGGCATCGAATTCCCTAAAGTATTTGTTTGAAGATGCATCTGGATAAATCTCACCCCAACTAATAGTTTAAAAGCACATATTTTCTCGTATATATAAAAAAAGAGGGGCTTCGTTCTGTCAATGTTCATCAACAACAGAAGTCCTCCCTCTTCCCCCCCTCCCATTCCTCCATGTGGCCATTCCCATTAGGGCTTGTTTGGTATGAGAGGAGGAGAAGGAAAGTGGGTGGAGGAATTTTTTTTTAAGTTATAGGTTTAAAAAAAATGAGAAAAGTGGGGTTAAAAGTTTTAAATTTATTTTTCTTACTCTTTTATTTTACATTTTTTCTATATTAAAATTTTATAACCCCACCCCTCTAATTTTCTTAAGAGCCCGTTTGATTCAACCCCATTGCATGCATGCAATGGTAATCATGATTGCATTACCATGAGAAGAATGTTTGGTTGCTCTTTAGCATGGTAATAAGGTTTACCATGGTAATGATGATTACCAAAAAATTGGTAATCTTCATTCATACCTCCCCCCCTATGAATCCTTATTACCATCTCATTGCATAGTTAGAAAATTCTAATTTACCCTTTAATTTTACTTCTCTTTATTTTACTTATATATTTTTACTTAGGCACATCGCCACAACCGCTACCACCGTCGCCGCCACCACCTCCTCTTCCACCACTGCAACCACCTCTTCCTCCACTACCGCCAACACCTCCTCCTTCTCTGCCGTTGCCGCCACCTACTCCTACACCACCGCCGCCGCCACCACCTCCTCCACAACTGCAGCCACCTGCCGCCACCTCTTCCTCCACTACCGCTAACACCTCCTCCTTCTCTGCCGTTGCCGCCACCTACTCTTGCACCACTGCCGCCACCACCTCCTCCTCTACCGTTGCCACCACCTACCGCCACATACTCCTCCACCACCGCCGCCAACACCTCCTCCTCTACCGTTGCCGCCAACTGCCGCCACCTACTCCTCCACCACCACCGCCGCCACCTCCTCCTCTACCGTTGCCGCCAACTGCCGCCACCTACTCCTCTACCGTTTCCGTCACCTGCCGCCACCTACTCCTCCACCACCGCCGCCACCACCACCACCTCCTTTACCGTTGCCGCCACCTGCCGCCACCTACTCCTCCACCACCGCCGCCACCTCCTCCTCCTCTACCACCGCCACTACCTCCTCCTCCTCTACTGCTGCTGCCACCCGGCATCTCCGCTGCTACCTCCTCCTCCTCCGCCGCCGCCACTACCTCCTCCTTCTCCGTTCCCGCCGCCACTACCTCCTCCTTCTCCGTTCCCGCCGCCACTACCTCCTCCTTCTCTGCCGCCGCTACTACCTCCTTCTCCTCTACCGCTGCAACCACTGCCGCCGCCACTACCTCCTCCTTCTCCGTTCCCGCCGCCACTACCTCCTCCTTCTCTGCCGCCGCTACTACCTCCTCCTCCTCTACCGCTGCAACCACTGCCACCACCTCCTTCTCCTCCTCTGCCGCTGCAACCACCGCCACCACCTCCTCCTCCACCACCACCCCCTCCTCCTCTGCCGCAGCCACCACCCAGTATCACAGCTACTACCTCCTCTTCATCCGCCGCCGCCCGGCCTCGTCGCTACTACCTCCTCCTCCTCCCTCGCCGACACCTGCCGCTGCCACTACCTCCTCCTTCTCTGCCGCCACCCGCCACTACCTCCTCCTTCTCCGTTCCCACCACCACTACCTCCTCCTCCTCCTCTTCCGCCGCCCCCCCGGCCCTCTGCCACCGCCTCCACTACCTCATCTTCCTCCTCCTCTGCCTCCGCCGCTGCTACTACCTCCTCTGCCACCGCTGCCACCACTACCTCCTCCTCCTCCTCCATCGCTGTAGCCACCCGGCACCACCGCCACTACCTCCTCCTCCTCCTGACTCTTAACTTTCTTTTTACAAAGATTATAGTAAGGGTAAAATAGACTTTGTGTAATATATTAATTTTAAATAATTGTTAAAATAATAATTCATTGCACCTTACTTAAAATCAAACCAAACACTAGCCCTGTATTTAATATTACATTGCATTACCATTGCATCGCATCGCATTGCACTGCAGGGTGTAATGGGATCGAACCAAACGGGCCCTAAATCTAACTCATACCAACACAGACCCAATGAGTTACAAAAATTGTTCTCATACCCTATCACCACACAAACGTAGATGCACCATGGCTAACTGTTTCTCTTCCCTCTCCCTCTAGTCCTTATTGTAGGATGTAAGACTTAATTAGGGTGTTGATGTATTGGTCCTAAATGTAATACCTATTTCATATTGTTATCTATTTTTTTAAAAATTAATCTTATTGATATTCCATTAACAAGAATCAGTAGGAAAGAGTAGAAAGGAATTAAGAAAGATGATTATAATATTTTATAAAAAATAAATATAATATTAACTAATTTAACTAATTAATATAATTAATCTATTCAAATTAATTAATTACATCTTACTTTTAAGAATAAGGCCAATAACTTCAAAAGATTTTTGGATGTCTGTTGGGCTGCAAGGCCCTGACTTCCTCTTTTCAATCATTTAGGGTCTGTTTGGTATGAGGGGAAGGGAGGAGAGGGGAGGGGAATGGGGGGATTTTACTCCCATCCCCTTGTTTGGATAACTAAAAATTTTAGGAGGGGAGGGAAATTTTCTAAAATTCTCCCTCCCCTCCCTTCCCCTCCAAAAGTGGGGGAATTTGGAGAAAAATGTTAATGTTTGAACTCAAATTGACTAATATGTCCATGCCATTTTAAAATATTCTCACAATACCCTTCTCATTATTTAATTACAAAAATATAATTTTATATAGTAAATGTCATTTATAATTATATTTATTTAATTTTTATAATTATAAAATTATAATTTTATGTATTAAATTCCTAATATAATTATATTTTATTAAATATGTTAGAAAGTTATTAATTACAAATTAAATGAAATAAGAGCAAAGTTGTCCATATAAAAATATTTCTCCTCCCCTCCCCTCCTATACCAAACATGATACTATTAAAATCAATGTTTTGAAACTCGGACCGGACCGGCCTGTTCGGACCGAAAACCGGAGAACCGGTCCGAGTTAAGGGGAAAACCCGGGTTAACTCGGCCAACTCGGTCTGACCCGACCGAGTTGCAGAGTCAGTGTTTTTTTATGCCAATTGAAGAATGAAGTGAGGATGGACGACGGTGTCGATGTTTACAGAAAGAGAAAGACAGAGAGATGGAGAGAGAGAATGGAAGGCTACTTCTCTGTTCGACATCCTTGGATCTGTGCGATGAAGACGATGAATACTACCACTTGTTGTTGCCTCCTTCTCCATCGACAACGGCAGCAGCTGCTCCTTCCCTTCTGTGCGATCGTGTTATCTCTCTCCCCCTCTGGTTCAGATATGTTCCAAGGAAGAAGATGACTCTACAGGAAGCCGTGCCTCCTTTTTTTTAATTCTCCGTCACTGTTGTGCGCCTCTGCTCCTTCACGTATTTCTTGGAAGTTGGAACCATTTATCCAATGAAACCAAATGAATGAGTGAAGGAAAAGGTAGGGCCCACTTATTTTAAATTTTAGTCTTCCTCTCCTTTAGTCAAATCCGTGAGACTAGTCTCATTAAATACAAATGGTTTATATTCAAAAGGGAATCAAATAAATAATATATAATAAATTATCCTGGTTTGACTCCGGTCTGACCCATTGAACCTTAACCCAGTATCCCGATCAGTTTAGTAACCGGTCCGGGTTTCATAACCTTGATTAAAATCCTTCCCCTCCCCTCCATTAAAATCCCTCACTCTCCTCCATCGAGCCAAACATAGCCTTAAACGTTATTTCTTGGATGGCCACAAAAACAGAACATTACATCCTTATACCTACCTTTATAAAAAGGGCATTTGATCTCTAAATTTTGCTTCTTGGGAAATTTTACATTTTTTAACTTACACATTTTCAATAATAAAATTATTTTTTTAAAAAAAATTGTCAATTATAAGATTATTTTTATTTTAAAGGTTGTATCTATTTAAATAAAAAATTTCTTAAAACAACAAAAAACTAATATTGACCATCCAAAATTAATATGAATAATTCAGATTAGGAGATGAGCAATTCATACTTATCTTTTGTTTTTATAAGCAATGTATCCTCCTACAAGCGATAATTTCATTCAAGACATTGTCAAGTATAAATAGGTACTTATTCCCATGAAAATTTAAACTTTGATTCATTATGTTGTGAAGAACTAACTCTTTCCTCTACACCTAACCATTATGCTTGCTTTCTTTTACATGGTATGCTTGCTTTCTTTTCCATGAGCATAGAATAGAATGCGGTACTAAGATATTGGGGCATTGTACTTAGAATGATGAAAGTTTTTTTTTTTAGCTAAGTATAAATATCTTTTTATTGGAGACAATTTTATTTAAGGCACCGTCGGATACTAAATGTGGCAATCTCCCTGCAGAAATTAGAATGAAAAAATTTATTTTTTCTAAATATAGATATCCCTATTAGAGACAATCCTATTTGATACTAAATAAATATGAACAACTCTCGTCATAACGGAGATTCCAACTTGGATCGGTGCCCGGGGGGGATTAGAATGATGAAATTGATTGTGGACATATGAACAGACCTAAGGCCCAATACAAGGCCCAAGACGAACACAGAAAACGGCGAAGAGAGATACGAAACGACACCGTCACTCTTCCCCATGTCACATCACAGGCGCGCCACCTCACCTGGGCCCCATTCCCACTGTAACGTTTTGTTTATTGCTTCTTCTTCCACGAGATCCCATACCTCTCCAACGTCTCTGTGTTTCACTTTTGCTGTTATTGTAGCCGTTATGTTGACCACTTCAGCTCCTCCTCCATTCCTTTATAATCCTCCCCATCTCTCTTTTTCTCTTCAATCCCTCGCTCACTCTCTTTCTCTCTCTCTTCATCATTCTCTTCTTTAATCATACACTCATCAGTATCAGAATCAGTACTTTTGTCAATTCTGCTCAACCATGGCTAAAGTCGGCATTCTCTTTTTCCTTCTGCTTTTGTCTCTCACTTCAGGTTCGATTCCTTTCGTTAATTCCCTTAGCTTTTCAATTTCTGGTACCTTTACTCTTTTCTACTTGGCTTCCGAATCATTTCGCGCACTGAGAGTCTGATGTGTTTGTTGCGATAATTTGTTGCCCTTTTTGCTTTAGATTTACCAGTCCAATTACCAAAATTCTGTTTTAGGCTTCAATTGACGAGCTTAATTTCTCAAAATGATTTCAATTTAGTGTTTGTTTTCAGATCAACGCTGGCTGGCTTCTCATAATTCTCACAGATTCTAATCCCAAAATTGAAATTCCTGTCTCAAATATTGCGTTTATATATTAAATCGCATTGAGTTGTATTATCTCAATTATAGCCTTGATTCCATAAAAAGGCTGAAAACTGATCATAAACTTTTTCGCTCGTTGGTCCTAGAACTATTTTGTAAGTTCATCTTACCTTTGTTTATTTAGATGAACTGATCTTATTTTTCATTTTTCTTCTGATACTTGCAGAAGGAAATGTGATGACATCCAATGCCAACGGGCGGGTAAGTAATTGTAATTAAAATCCAAAGTTGCCTGAAAATTGAAACAATTTTAAGTTCGTTCGATTAGTCTAAAACTGAAGGGGGGGGGGGGGGAAAGGAATATCGTCTCGGATCTCGTAATTTGAATTGTGAAAGATCAAGTGAACAGAGTTAGAGAGAGTATAGATAAGACAGACTCATCAAAGTTCCTTCCATTAGACAACCAGATTAAGTCAATTATAAAGATAATTCAATTTTGAGTTGGAATCTATTTAGAAAGCATACTTGATCTACTCGCAATTCAAAATGAAGCGAGTCTATTTTTCCAAGTGATTTTGAGGATGATTGTATTGTGTATGTGATGGAATAAATAACAGAGAACCTGGTGCTTGGCAAGGCCTTCATCAGATCAAGCAACTCTTCTAGCGAATATCAATTATGCGTGCTCTCAAGTTGATTGCCAGATTCTGCACAAAGGGTGTCCCTGTTCCACACCTGATAGTCTCATCAATCATGCCTCCATAGCCATGAACCTCTACTTTCAGTCCAGGGGAAGAAACCACTGGAATTGTGACTTCCGAGGCTCCGGCCTCATCGTCATCACCGATCCAAGTAAGTCATATATATATATATATGTATGTATGTATATATGCTCCAACTTTCCTCATATTTTGGCTTAAATGACTATTGTGTTGAGAGTGATTTGTAAGAGTGGTGAGGCACGCTGGAATTTCATCACTCTGTTTATTTCTCCTTAGGTTGATTTTATGGCGTTTGGATATGTCTGTGGAATGGGGATTTTAATTTCTTCGTTGTCTTTATCTCGGAATTTTGCAGGTTATGGTAACTGCATTTATGCATAGAAGGTGGGATGACAAACAAGGGCAAGATTAAGTGTTAGTTGTTCCTATATATAGTAATTATAAATATGCATTCAACTGAGTTGTATCATGAGCCTATGTCTATTCATGTAGGTGTTTGGAATAGTTGTGGGTAATATGACTTTTTTCAATCGAATTTATGGAAAAGTGTGATTGGAATAAGTCAGATTGTGTAACTTGATATATGTTTGGATTGAAAATTATATAAATGCTTTTCTAAAAGTAAAACTTATTTGGATTGCATAAGTGTTTTTATGGTTTATGTATGGAAAAAAAAATATTTCATATTATGAATAAGTGGAAAAAGGTAAGATAAATAATGTGGTACCAATATACATAAATTTGGTTAAAAAATATTACATAACTAATAGAATCAGATGTTTCCACAATATTGTCTTGAATCATGTCCCAAATGTGATTCATTCCGGTTGAAGATGTCCCAAAATTATTGCTCGACGAAGCCTCTTCCTCTACAGTAGTATTTTCATCATGCCCCCTACATTGCCATTGTCTGCTTAGTCAAAGTTAACGTCACATGGACAATTTCTTCGAATAAAGTTATGTATTGACATTGTTGCACAAATTAAGCAGATTTGTGTGTCGTAGCTGTATTTATACATTTTTTCAAAAATTATGAATCTACTATTCCATACTCTGAAAGTCTTTTCAATTGTTGACCTCAAGCTAGAGTGGAAGAAATTGAATGTCTCATTGGCATTTCGAAATGCAGGTTGATGCCTAAACTCAGACACATGATAACGCTCACGTCTGTAAGGACCAAGATACTCTTCTAGCGTCGGATAGCCAGCATTGACCAAATAATATTTTCCTACTGAAATCAGAAATCATTTTAAACGGGTGAGACTAATGAAAGTATGAAATGAAAGAAATTGCTTTCGTGGTTATGAAATGGTACCTTGTAAGCGGATAAGGGAAATTCATAGCTGGATTTGACACAACAGCTTGAAATATACGAGCGTCATGTGCATATCCTTCCCATCCCGCCAACACGAACGTGAAACACATGTCCCAATCGCATACAGCCATCACATTTTATGTAGAATAACCCTTTCGGCAATAAACCTATCTTGGTTGGGACCAATGATGACACACCTTATATGGGTTCCATCTATTACTCCGATGACATCCTTAAAGTATGGGTAATATCAGGGATCATCGGCTATACGTGGGTGGCATTCACAGAATTTGGGATCGATAAAATATTTTCCTCAGCCAAACGCAGGCAAGCCTGAAGAACCCTGTGCAATAGCCGGCTCACAGTTTCCTCTGAGTGCTGGGAGAGTTTTTGAACTACCCTATTTCCCACTATGTCCAACTGTTAGCAAAAACATAGCAACCATTTCTTCGACACCGATGTTCTTGGAATTTCTTAACCCAAGTTATGCCAACTTATTGCATAAGAGATAGAACATATGATTATCTATTCTGAACATCTCATGATAAGTTCTATTGTTGTCTGCCAATATCTCTTGCACCCATAAATGGTCCGTGCGTTTACTTGTTCTACGCGGTTCTTTGTAAATAAAAGGAACCCAATACTGACACAACAGTGCGGTCAGTTGTTCATACTCCATTAACTCCTCGTCTATAAGGGCTAATAAGCAAGAATCATCATCATCATCCTCCATCCAAGTTGTGACTTATAGCTTAACTTGTGCATGTGGCAAAATTTAGGTATGACATAAAAAATTTCCATAAACAGCAAGACATACATTAACTATCACATTAAACATAATATAAGTGATACGTCATCAAACAAGTTTAACATACAAGTTTGGAATTAAATAAAAAAACAAATATATACCCTTATACATCGAACAATCCTAAAATTATCTATCCGAAGTGACGTGCGATGGCAAAACTGCAACTACTCGACCAAGTACTCTTTGTTGTCACTATATAAGGAAGCAAATGTTTCTCAATGACTCTTGTTTTCTGTAAGAAACTCGATACACCAGATTCAGAACTTAGGATCTGCCTGTACTTCCTCCAAAGTAAGGAGGTCCTTCATGACAGTATCAACATTTCGTTGTTGGATGTTGCTGATAGTAGCAGCTCTATCCCTCGATGCATTAGCGATAATACTAATTGCATCCACAATCCGATTTGCTGTAGGTGTTTTTGGTTTCTTCCTTGGCGTTGACCGATCGACCCTTTTCCTCTTCCCCTGGCTTCTTGAATCGATGGGCATAGAGGGCCCAGACTAGGATGACAACCTAATACCGGCCAAGTCATCCGAAAATCCAGTGGTTGGTGCCAAGTGTGCAGCGAAAGAGTCGTCCTCGCTATCCCCCGAGCCTTCCTCTTCATCCATAGTCGGGCGGTATACATCTACATCCTCCGCGTCCTCCGTCGGGGGGTGTCTGAATGATGGACAATAAGAAGCCTCTCTTGTTGTATAAACGTCCTTGAAGATGATCCTAAGTTCAACCTCAAATTTCAGGGGCGACCGACGAAACTTCTTATACACATAATTCTCCTACAGTAATACAAGTAATCGACATCATGACCAATATACCCTAAACCAATACTTGCTTCACTTCTGCATCGTTAAACGAAGGTTACTTACCTGACATTTTCGGCGCCACCACTTAGTAGTTGCGTCGAGGGCCCCCATTTCAGGATCATGACCTAGCCCAATCTCGTTTAGCAACGTATTCCACGTCTTCAAATCCTTCCAGAGGATTTTGAATATGTTCTTCAGTTGTTTCCTATCATATCCCCGGCCTGTCTTCTCATTAAACGTTGACACAATAGCAGTCCAACCATTCTTTGAGAACAACATACCGTACCGTTCTTTCGCATATGTTTTCTCAAGCATGTCATGTATAAAGATCTCAGTGGTTGCGTTATCCCACGCCGCTTTGTCAGTCATATTTCTATGGAGAAATTTCAAAGATAATTGACCGTAACTTTTTAGGTATGATAAACAACAACTAGCTCTGTACTCTTATGCCAATAAAGTTTTAAGTGTGGAAGAAACCTAATTATTGCTATGTAATGGAAAAATGACTTGCATTAATATTTTTACATCTTTATTATTTGTTATTAACTTTTACTATCTTTTTTTTTTCTACGTAACTAAAAATGAAATGAGAGAGTAATGAAATAGAGAATAACGAAAGAGGAAATTCCTTGTAGAGGATAATATTAAATTTGTAGAGGTTAATATTAAATTTTTTAGGTATAACAAACACAAATACCTCAATACTCCTATGTGAACTAAGTTTGAGGCGTCCGAGAAATCTAATTGTTGTTATCTAATTAAAAAATGACTTCTACTAATTTTTTTACATTTTTATTATTTGTGCTTGCTTTGTAATTGCTTTTTTTTTATCTAAATAAATTAAAAAGGAAACTAGAGAGTAATGATAAGTATCTGGAGGTTATCCCATTCCAATCATTACTAAGCTTCAAGGTTCAGAGACAGAGATGAAAACTTATAATGTGAAATTTCATGGTAAACACATTATAAATTTTTTTAAAAAAACATAGCAGTATTAGTCACTACTTGAAAGACTTGAAGAACATGGATTCAATTTCAGAGACAAGACACGATAAGCAACCTAAACAAAGATCGCAATTCCCAGCACAAGATTTTGTACAAGGAACTAGAAAATGGATAATCATAGCATCAGCATAACCAAATAAGCAACCATTACTAAATAATCACTGGCTCTACCATATGTGCACCAGAAAAACGTACCGGTGACAGAGTGGACAACGACCAATAGTTGAATTGGAAGAAGATCAAGACAATGCCAAAATTAGACCAACCTCTTCAGCTGCAAGGAGGTCCTACTGCTGACGAAGGGGACAAGACAAAGAGTGGAGGGTCTTACCCGCGGTTGGGGCCCGCCGGAAGTTGCAGGACTTGCCAGAGTTGGCAACGTGACCTCAGACCAAACAAGATCTTGTACCAGCTGGAGTATGGAAGGTTTGTTCAGATCTGTGAGGAGGAGGACGGTGGAGCTGAGCCGAGGTCCACGCCGGAGCTGAGACAAGGACAAAACCTGAAGCTGACGTTCGACAATGGAGCTAAGACTTGGATTTCACCGAAGATGAGGCAAGCACAGGATGATCTATGACAAATTGCTGAGAGGAGGAGGTGACGATGGCATGGTGAATGAAGAGAGGAAGAAAGCCGATGGTATTGAGATGCTGCTATCGGTGGTTGTTGGAATGAATGCAGGGTTGGTGAAAGAAAAAGACGAATGAATGCAGGGTTCACAATGCGCTAAGAGATTCAGAGAGAGAAAATGATAGAGCTTTGCAGACATGCATATGGGAAAAAGGAGGGTGCAGTAACGGTAAAAAATGGCATCCTATATTGAGCTGAGAGAAATCTCATTGGACAAGCTGAGCTGGCTTTTCAAGTAGGCCACACATAAGCCCTTTTGAAACACTAAGAAACCAAACATGCAAAAAAAAAAATAAAAAATCATGATCCAAAATTGGGCTTATCTATGACAATCAGGCTTACAGCACTACACACCGCTAAACCAAACATCCACCATATTTCAATTTGCCATATCCAATCAAGTTTAGAGATTTCTTAACTGTCTTTCTTTGCTTTTGACTTTTATGTTTACAAGTTTGCTGGTTTTTGCACATAGTAAGATTACGAGCATTTGAGGGGGAAAAACAAATCTTTTTAAAGTACCTAAAAAATCAATTAACAATTTTGATTTCAATTAAGGATATCTTGATTCCTTTTCAAACTTCTAAAATTTATGGTTTTAAACCATTAACTATTTTTCCCCCTTATAGGAACTATAACTGATACTAGAGCCTTAAAATGTTGTTTGCGCTTAATATTTTGTACTATCCTTGTATGCAAGGTTTTTAGCTTGAATTTGGAAAGTTTTTTTCATAAAGCATAAGTACTTAACTTGACACCTTATTTTCGCCCCCTCTAACTAGGGTGTTTTAAGGGGAGTTAAAATTTTAGACCACTTTACCTATATAACTTATATGATATTCCAATAATACCCATAATAAGAGATATTATACAACAACAACAACAATAACAAAGCCTTTTTTTCATTAGGAGGAGTTTGCTATATTAATCGTACGACGCTATTATGATCTTTCAAAAATCAAATCTTTAGATATATTATTAACCAAAAGATCATTCTCTATGACTTTATTGAGTGTTCATTTTGGTCTTCCTTAACATCTTTTTACAGCACTCCATATTACTTGATTAACCCTCCTCACCGGTGCACTCAATGGCCTTTTTTAAACATGTTTGAACTTCAAACCACCTCAAATGATTTTTTACCATTTTTTCCAATAGAGGCCACTCAGCATATATGGGCATTATAAATCTTATATTTTATTGTATGTCTACACATTCATCTCAATATCATTATCTCGGCTACCCCTATTTTATATTTATATTGTCTCTTTAAAGCCCAATACTCACTACCATAGCATTGTTGGTCTTATAACAATGCGATAAAACTTCTCTTTTTATGTGATTAGCTACTTTTACATTCCTAATTAACTCTAGTAGCATTTCTCCATTTATTCCATCCAGCTTGAATTCTCTGATTAACATCTCCATCGATTTTACCATTTTGTTATATAATTGATCCCAAATATCTAAACTTCCACTTCACTTCTACGTTGTCCCTTATCAAAATTGTAATGCATATATTTAATTTTGTTCTTAGTCAGACGAAATCCCTTCAACGCTAGAGTCTGTCTCCATATCTCATGTTTATAATTAATTTCATCCCAGAATTCAGTCAACATAACTATATTATCCACAAACAGTATATATGTAGGGATCTCCTCTTTTATATGCTCAGTTAGAACATCTACCACTAGGTTAAACAAATAAAGGCTTAAAGTTTATCACTGATGTAGGCTAATCCTTTGTATCACCTCTAGGCGTTCTGACATTGGTTGTAACCTCCTCATATATGTCTTGAATGGCTTTTGATATATGCAATTTGTACCCCCTTCTTTTCTAAAGCTTTTCAAAGTATATCTCTTGGCACATTGTTATACGTTTTTTTCTAAATCAATGAAAATCATATGCAAATCTCTTCCTTTGCTCCAATACTTTTTCATTAGCTTCCTTAATAAAGAAATCGCTTCTGTTGTGAACATTCTTGGCATAAATCAAAATTGATTCTCAACAATACCAGTATCAAATCTTAACCTATGTTCAATCACATTTTCTTATAATTTCATTATATGACTAATAAGTTTAATTCTTCCGTAGTTTACACAATTCTGAATAACCCCTTTTTTCTTATAAATAGGGATCAAAATAACTTTTCTTCACTCATCAGGAGTTTTCTTAGATAGTAAAATTTCATTCAATACTTAGTGAGCCACAACACACTCTTTTCACCCAAACATTTCCAAACTTCAATAGGAACACCATCGGGTCCAATAGATTTACCATTTTTTATTTTCTTAAGAGCTTGCTTAACCCTGCTAGCTCAAGTCCTGTAGTAAACCAGTAAATTGAGATCAACTTCTCAAGTTGTTAAATCTTACAAGTCACAAGGCAACTCTCCCCCTCCATCATTGAACATCTTATAAAAGTAGGCTTCTCACATGCAAAAGTTTGCCCTCTTCGTTCTTTATACACCTCACTTGGTCTAAGTCTTTAGATTTTCTCTCCCTATTATATGCGATATTGTAAATCTTACACTCTCCTGTCTTTGTCCATAACTCATTATAAAACTCCTCATATGCTCTATTATGATCTTTACTCACTGTATACTTAGTCTCGGTCTTTGTCCATAACTCATTATAAAAATCCTCATATGCTTTATTATGAGCTTTACTCACTACATTCTTAGTCTCCTTTTTAGCCAAACAATACATTTTCCAATTTTCAGCATTATTACACAAATATATGACTTTAAAACAATCTTTCTTATTCTTGACTTTCTCTTGAACAGTCTCATCCCACCACCAAGTCTCTTTATCTTGCCGACCAAAACCTTTTGATGTTTCCAAAACTGATTTAGCAACCTTCTGAACCTTTTTAGACATATTCTTCTACATGATATTAGTATTTCCTCGTAACTTCTACTCCCTTCCTCTAAAATAGTTATCTTAAAAATCTCCCGCTTCTTTCCTTTTAATCGTCACTATTAGACCCTTGGGTTTAAAACTTGCCAGCACTTTTGTTTTATACACTAAATACTCACATCAAGGACCAAAACCCTATGTTGTGCTGTCACACCATCCCTAGGGATCACTTTATAGTTAGTATAAAGTCTTATATCAGGATTTCTTATAAAAAAGAAGTCAATTTGTGTCCTCCTTCTTAAAGTAAGTGTTAACAATCTTGAGATTATATGTAAGGAAAAAATTAATAATGGATTGACCTTCATTATTGAGCTCCCCAAATCTAAAACCATCATATTATATGAGGTCCTGCCTCCTTACCAACATGTTTATTAAGATCTTCACTAATAAAAAATTTTTTGGTTAGTGGAATGCTTTGAATTAGCCCCTTCATATCTTTCCAGAACTTTTCCTTAAGACGTGCTTCTTCCCCTACTTGAGGTGCATATGCACTGATAATATTTATAGTATAATTCCCAACAATCATTCTTATTCTTCTATGGTGCTTTGACTTCCTTAGCTCCATTCTCACTTCTTGATCATCCTTTGATGCCTCCAATGGCTCTTTTGTGGCTCCAATATTAACCTATTAACACAATAAAATCTATAAAAATAGTGTTGATGTGATTTTAATACAATTATGGGGCTTAAACAGAGAAATTACTCCTTTTTATAATCTATTATCTATGAATTTACCCAAAATGTATGCAAAACTAAAGGTAAATGTGCCACTTTGACAGGAATTTCATGATGTTAACATTAATACATTAGGACCATTGTGTATTTAATGGACTCATACAAACTCTAAGTATTTAACTTGACCCATAGAGTCCCAATTATTACAAAAATACCCTTATTATTTTTGCACTATTACCCAAATCTGTCAAAATTTTCAATAATCTTTAAAAATTCATATCTTGGTCTAGGAATATCCAATTAAGGTGGTTCAAAATTCTATGTGTCACTTACTAAGTATATTTTAAGATAAAAATATGTTCTACTACCACCTATCTATGAATAATTCCCAGGTTTAAAGTTTTCTTACACTGCCAGAAAATCTTTTCAGTTTCAATAGCTTAACTTATAAAATTCATAACTAAATATCTAGAACTCCAAATGGGATGGTTCAAAATCATATATGATCATATTTAAGTCTATTTTCAGGGAAAAAATATTAACACATAGGAATTACAGCCAAAAAATTTCCAGAATTTCGTCAACCCCATCTGTACCATAAAATGTTCCAGATTCTTCATCTAATTTTAAAAATTCACATCTCACTATTTATAAACCCAAATGATACATATTACATATCAAATTAAAGCTTAGGATGTATACTTTCATTCTGAAAATGTTCATAATTTTCGGACCATATTTGGCCACCAAAATTTATTTTACAACTAATATGATTCCAGAGAAACTAACCGAATAGAAACTCCTCTTATTTTCTAAAAATTCTAGACTTATATATAATCATCCAAAAATCAAAACCACATGTATTACCACATAAATTTTCGTGTAAAATTGATTGGAAACCTCAAATTTGAGAAATTCTCATTCCTTCCTCATGCCCTATTTTGGTCAAAATAAAACCTCACAAGTCAACAATTCTCTATTTCACAATTTATTCACTATACTAAATTAATATGCTTCCCAAGCCACAAAAAAAAAAACAGCCTCAAACGAACTAGAAATAGTTAAGAATATAGGAAGGAAACTCACCTATATCAAGTTATGGAATTGTGTGTGAGATTTGTAGCATCTTCTTCATTCCTCTTGTAGCACCGATCACTCTTATGTTTCTCTTGCTCTCTCTATCACTCACTCTCTCTTTTCTCTATAATTTTCTGTTTCTCAAATTCTTCTATGCGTCTTGACAGAACTTAGAATGCAGAAGAAGTGTGTGAATGAAAGAGAAAAGTGAGTGTGTGGGTGTTGACTAAATATAATAAAAATATGTGAAGTGTGTGCCATGAGGTAAGTGTGTGTTTATTTAATTGAATGAATGTGTGCGCGCGCATGGCATGTGAAGTGTGGGTAGATGTGTGTGCTTTTATTATTATTATATATATAAATATATTTTTATCATATTAATTACATACAATATGTATTAATTTTTCTCTTTGTCTAATTTAAGATTTTTTTAAAATTTTATAGATTCCATAATTTTGCTTACTATCTAACTCCCATAAATTAATTCTTAGCCTTTGAATAAATTTTGAAATGTTACATCAAGTGCTCTTGGCTTTATGTAATATATATATATATATATATATATATATATATATATATATATATATATATATATATATATATATGAAGGTTAATTTTCAAGTTGAAAACCAATAGGATAGTCGCGTATCGTATCCGATGCCGTAAATCAGCATATAAAGATGTATTTCAAAATTTTCAAATGTGAGTGCGAGTATTTTTAATTGTAAACAAAAATTTATAAAATAATATAAAGATATTTGTAACAATCAATCAAAATACAAAGTTGTTTCAAGTTTTTAAGTAATATAACGACATTTTAATGAAAAAACAATGACAATAGAAATGTTTAGAATGTGATACTTAAAATGATGAAGTATGCTTGTATCATATCCCATAAAGTAAGGGTGGAAATTGTTTAAGCTGCCTTTGACTTGACCTATATCTAGCCTGATCTGTTTGAACATAGTAGTATGTCTAGGCCTGTTAAAAGGTATGTTTTCTTTAAAAGGCCAGACTCAGTCCTGTTGACCAGTCTGTTAAGCTTGCGTGAGCTTGTTATAAATATATAATATTATAAAAATTGTATAAAAAATAAGTATTGAATATAACATCCTAATTTTTATTTTTTTTATTTAATTTTCATTATGAAATCATTATTTCATGATAAATAGATTTTATCATGTAATTAGTTGGGTAACAAGAATTTACCTAAAATATGATTTATTAGAGTAAGATAAATTATTAAAAATAAAATAATTATAATAAAAAGGGAAAATATAAAAATAGAAATAAAGAAAAATGGGTTGAAAAATAAAAAGAAAAGACATAGGGAAAAAGATTGAAAATTGAAAAGAAAATAAAATGTAATGAAAAATAAATAATAATAAAAATAAAAAAATGCAAGCTTGTTAACAAGCTTCAGGCCAGGTCAGATCTTTGTACAGGACAAGTTCATGGCTAAAAAAAAACCTATAATAAGTCACAGACCACAAGTCATGCTTAGGCGAATTTGTTACCAAATATGCACGACCTAGCCTGAGATGTTTCCACCACTACCCATAAATATCAATCAGGATTTGATCTTGATTAGAAAATCAGTACTTGTCTATCTCTCTAAATTTAAAAAATATATATATTATATATATAAAATCCGATAAACTCTTACAAAAAAAAACAACTGGATTGTTTTTGTTCCATCATCTTGGGCTTCAACTGGGCTATCTGATATATCTTCTTTAATCATCTTAAGCCCAAAGCCCACTTAACTCGTGAATTTTAAGCAAAAAGGAAATGTTGGTAATAGAATGTGAACCAATCGGGGTTGGGTCTAGTGAAATAGTCTAGTCTCTCACAACGTGATGAACTAAGGTTTGAATCTTTGTCAGGAGAGGTGTCAACATTAGTGCCTAACAATGCCTTAATTATAATGGCCTAATATGAGGATACTTATGCTTAGCTAAAATAAAAAATAAAAAAACAGAATGTGAATATCTAAAGCAGTATATAAGCAACAAATTAGAAGTCAATTGCATAATGCAGTTAGGGCAATGCAATGCACTGATCTTGGGACAAAATAAGAGAACTGCTATAATCTATATACTTTGAAGTTAACTCATCAGGCTTATAATACTAATGCAGGTACTATGTATATACTTTTTTTATATAAGGATATTTGATTGGGTCAGATTCGTACATTGTCAGGTCTAATTGGGATAGTTTTCCCAAAAAGGTTTTCTGCACAGGGACTTATATATATTGCACACTACATTACCTTAATTATTATCACACCTCCGTATTATGCATCCCTCTACAAAGATAATTTTAGATTTGCTTATGAGTTTTTTATATTGGGTCAAGGCTATACTTTCTTTTGAGAGATAGAGCGCAATGTGTTTTCACCTCTCCTTACAATTTTACTTTAAATGATAAATGTATGTCATGTAGGTCTTGATCAACCTCTAAAACCCAATTCATTTAAGCTTTTATTAAAGCATAAAACATAGTAGATGCATATGTTCATTGATTTATCATATGAAATGTATTTGTATTTACAAATATAGAATATAATGTATGTATTCAAATGGCTTATCCAATGTATAATGGATGAAAACATCATTTGTATCTCCAATCAATGAACAAAAGATTAAATGCAACCCTATGTAAAATGAACACAGAATAAAAATTAAAGTGGTTCCCATGTAAATGATAGACATGATTCAACGACTTTGTGAAGTATAAAAGTACGAAAACATAGATGATGAACCATTTGACTTTATAAAGTAATTAAAGATGAGAATATTCCATTAAAAAAATATGAAGTGATGGTTTATCAAAAAGACCTAGCGACAAAATTCCACCCCCCCCGGGGGAAAAACCGTTGCAAAATTGAAATGACTTATTCTTGAAGTTAACGATCAAGAGTATTTCCAGGCATCGCCAATTTTCATTACTAACAAATTTATGATGGAATTACCCACAGATTAGCGAGAAGTTGTGACGAATATAATATACCATTTTATCATGTAATAGGCCAACCAAATAAATAGATACATACAGAATGAATCTGGCCTCATTATCATTACCAATTTACCATATATTATTCCTAAATTCAACCAAACGGCCTCAAATCTCCCTATAAAGTAATTAATATTCCATTAAGATTTCAATTCTTATTTTCTTTTCGATTCATGCATTTTTTTAAAGTTCTAATGAACCGTGTTTAATGACAAGATATAAAAACATATACGATACAATCCCACAATGTTTTAAGAATAAAAATTCTGAATGTGATTTTGTAAGAATGGAAAGCATTGAAGTTGGAGCAAACAAAGAACTGTAAATAGAATGCATTCTATGCTATTTTTCTCATTCATGAATCTCACCAACTCCTCTCTCTCATCTCCAATTGCTTCCTCTATAAGTTGTCTCTCTGCACCCCTATTATATATTCACAATGAAGAGAAAATAGAGATAAATAAAGAAAAGAAAATGTTAGGATCAAAAAAGAAGGCAAAGTTCAAAGATCTTGATTTTATCAGTAATCTCCCAAATGATATCCTATTGACCATTCTCTCTCTTCTTGTGGTGGATGAGGCTGTGAGAACCAGCATCCTTTCAAAGAGATGGTTATCATTATGGAAAAACGCACCACATCTTGATCTGGACGTGATGCACATGATCAAACCCTTAACTCAGCTTCAAATTTCATCACCTGATGATCAATTAGATTACATCCTTAATCTTCCCAAATATGAAGGAATCCGCAGGTACAACATAATTGTCTTCTTAATCTTGCATAAACACCAAGGTGGCCTCAAAAGCTGCAAGTTCACACATTTTCCACAGAAGGGCATCCAGATTAACTTGGCTGTTTTATTACAGAGACAGAAAACAGTCGATGAACTAAGCCTAGAATGTAAACCCCTAAATGAAGAAAAGATTCAGCGTTTTCTAGGGTTAAATGCCTATGGGATCTTTTCCTCTTTGTCTTCACTTGAAATTGTGAATTACTACCTAGAATCTCCGATACCTTTTGGCGGCTGTATGAAGCTCAAAACCTTAAAACTGAAGTTGGTTGCTGTGGAAGATGAAACCCTCCATGCAATTCTTAGGAGGTGTTACAAATTGGAAAGTCTTAGCCTTGTGGGGTGTTCAAAACTCAGGAACTTGGAGATTGTTCATATGAAGCTCAAGTTCTTGCATCTTAGGGCTTTATGTGTATATCAGATTATTGTTTCTGCTACAAGTCTTGAGGTTCTAGATCTTTCTTCTTTGGCTTGTCCAGAATCTTTAAGTTTCTTGATCACTGCTCATAGGCTTCGAGTGTTTCAATCTCACAACAAACCAATATCGCATGAGGGACTCGTTTTTCGCAGAGGAAATTATGTTCTGAAAACTAAAGAGATTCTAGAGGCTTTGGCTATTCCTTCTATAAGTTGCTTTTAGGAAATCCTCTTGGTGCTTCTGATGATTTATTGGTCAAATTTTATTTGAATCTATAAATATTTATTTTTCTTCCTTGGTTTTCTTCCTTGGGTTACTTGTAGGGAACCCCAACGAGTTACATTTTTGGGGCTTATTTATCATCCTTGATGATTGACTTGGATTTGAAAATTAGAAGGTCTAACCAGACCCTTTCATTGATATTGAGATCATGTGTTAAATTGGAAGTTCTTGAAATTATTACTCCAGTAAGTGACCTTACACTTATTTACCTATTTTTATTTTAGCCTTTTATTTTGACTAATAAGGGCGTCTTTGTAAATTAATTTTCTTTTTCATGTCTGGAACAAATTATGAGTTTATTTTTTTTCTTATGGGCATTAAACGAAAGATCACAAAAATTATGAGGGAAAAATAGTCAAGGAAGTTGACTCTCCTCTGAAACCCCGATTTAAAGATAAACCAAAATGAGGGGAAGGGACTAATAAAATAAAATAAAGGGAATAATGATTAAAAAAACGTAAAGATAAATTGGAGAAAATATTTTGGGAATCTGTATCTGGATATACTATATATTTCAAAAAATTGATTACAATATGATCCTATATATAATCTAGAGCCACGATTCTCCTTCCCATATTTTTCTCCAACTATCCTGATATCTCTCACACACTCCCCATTATTCAAATAAAAAATAAAGCAAAATAATAGGAAACAACTCAGAAAAACAAGACCCAAAGATGACAATCTGAACAAGCCTCACGTAATTAAGTGACTCAAGAATTTATTTAAACAAGTTTAAATAAAGAAACTGAAATATCAATAAAATAAAATAAACTAATAAAGAGACCGAAGTACTAGGATCAGTTTGAATTCCTAAAGTCTCGCACTAATTTTCACAACTAAGGAGAGGGGATATCCAAAATTTTCAACCAAATGAAAGGAAAAGTTGCCCATAGTAGCATGTAAGAAAGTTAAATACAAATAGTCCCGCTGAATTTCATTTAATATTAATAGATTTTAAGGGATTTAATATTTACAAGTCAAAATGTCATATTTACGGGTTCAGTTGTGTCATTTGCAAATCAAATTTAACAATTTAGTGTTTACAAGTGAATTTTTCATACTTACTATAGTCCAGCTGTATCATTTAAAAGTTAAACTTATAAATATTAAAACCTCTGTGATCTATCAATGTTAAATGAAATTTGAATTTTCAGCTAATATCTGTGTTTATTTTTTTACCTAAGACCATGCCATGAGCCATTTTCCCAAAATTTAAATAAAATGAACTTTTAAAAAAGAAGTAATTTTTTTCACGACAAAAGCTTAAAAAAAACTAGCCCTAAATCAATACAAAAGGATATTGATGAACGTAGACAGTCATATATCGATTTGAATTGAGTATATTAAATTTTAGGTCATGTACATTTAACTACTCATCCTAAATAAACTCCAATACTGAACAGTAATTAATGATATACATCTACAGGTCTACAGAGGTCCAAAGTCCAATCCTGATGCTGATCTGCAATATCCCATACTGTGGGAGACAAATGATGTGTGCCATTGTGTTCATGAAACCCTCAAGTTTGTGTCCATAGTGGGATTTAGAGGCAACCAACGTGAGGCAGATTTTGTGAAGCACCTCATAACCAAAGCTTCTAAAATGGAGAAAATCACTATAGTCTGTAAAAGATCAAAGAAAGAGGTAAGCTTTCTGATGCCTCTGCAAGATCAGAAAGCTTCGTCTAATCTCTCTATCATGGTCAAGATTGCGAAGAACAAAAGTCCATTCCTTGAGCTCAATAAGATTTTCAATGATAAGTCTAGAAATTGCTTCATCTTCAAGGAGTGATAACTGGACATACATCCACAAATACATACATATGCATACATATATATACATATATATACTGCTTTTGGAGAGAGATTCTTTATATACCTAATTACTTTTGTGTATGATTAAATGTAAGGAGATCATAGTACATGATTCTCTACTGCTAGCTAGTATTGAGAATTTCCAAAAATGTGTGTTGCAGATAAATAAATCATGCTTATTCATGCGTTGCGGGTGCTTGTAATGGTTTTCATTGTTTGTTGACATTGACTTTTTTTTTTCCTAAAAGACTTTGTTGTTTCTGTGTGTTTGTATTTAGATAATAAGTGGCAGTGCATGTGAATATATAATTATGTAGTTTCTCATTTTTTTTGGCATTGATAATGACCACTACAAAAAAAAGTAGTACTAAATTAGTAACGAAATATGATGATTCAGTTATAAAATAGGCCGTAATTAATTGATTACTGATAAAATTCCATTACTAATTCATTGTTTTTTTGTAGTTATTATTTATTTAGCAAAGACATTCATATTTACCCACAGAGGTGATAAGTACATTGGCCCTTTAGTGAGACATTTCGGGTTGAATATCCCAGGAGGATATGGGAAAAACCCTCATTGGTAGAAAGCCCCTTTTGAAATTTTTTATTAAAAAATAAAAAAACATTAAAATTTCTCTATGTTTGACATTAATGAACTTCTCTATAGTAGCAAGCATTACTGCATTACTCACTTTATAGAATACCTGGTGTGTTATTAAATTATTGTAGCATTTAATTATTGTTAAGAGAGTATTGATAGGCCGGGGTAGTTTGTAAAAAATAATTAATATGGGAAATGAGTCATAAGTTTAGAACCAAGACTAACTTTCTAATTGGGTCTTACATTAAAGTATAAAAGTATGGAATCATTGATTTTAAACCATTTGACTGTACAAAGTAAAGGTGAAAATACTCCGTAACAAAATATTTACGGGTAAAAATTTTCTGTCAGCATATCTAGCTATTTTCAAAGAAATGAGTTCTTTTTCAAGTCAGCCAATAGTATTTTCGTGCGTCGCCAATTTCCATCTTCGACAAATTAATGAACGAAATTAGCGAAGAATTAGTAATGAAAATGCATGTTTTATTGAAATACATGTTTCATTAGTGACAATTAACAAATTAACTATATATTGTCACTCTGATCCTATTTATAAATCTTTTTTAACTAATTCTCACATACCAAGGAGAGTTAGTTAACTCATTAACTATGAGCTAAATTTTCAATTTCTCCTTTATTTATGATTGCTTCCAAAAGTCAACATGAATAAATTCCTTTTGTTTATTGCAATTAATAAGGTAAAAAAGTACAAAATGCATTTACTACTTTGAAACTGGACTTATAAATAGGACCAAATTTTTTAGTTAAAAAGAACTTTAAATAAGATCAGAGTGGTATATGATATATATTCTTATTGAGAAATTTTTTTTTCATTCAACCAATTTATCGAATTCACTTTGATCTCAAAAGAGTTGTTGGCTCTTTTACGGTTTAGGTTTCTCTCTTTTTTTTTTTTTTTACTTTCTTGGTTTTATTTTTTCAGAATCTCTATACTCGTAGATAAAAAATGGATACTTCATATTCAATATTTTATAAAATTATTATAAACATAAAGAGATTTAAATTATTAAATTTAATGGTGAAAATAAAAAAGTTAACTTATAAAATACTATAATAATAATTTTATAAAATATTAAATTTTAACTATTTATTTTTTGACCTAAGGATGGAAATGAGATAATGAAAAGAAAAGAAAAATGGGAGGATCTGCTTCCCTCTTTCACACCTTAGATTGGGATAGTCTCTAGTTAACGAGAGAGAAATAGAGAAAGTCTAGAAATTAAAGAAATTAAAAGGTGAATTACTATAAGGTCGTGAGGAAATGATTTAATCACCCAAATAGATAATAACTGAAGAGAATATAATGACAAGTTTCAGTGTAAGAAATGACAACATGTTTTTGATCTTCAATTGTCATGGAGACTTCTAAGTAATTAAATCTATTCCTTAAGATCTCATAGTAATTCTCCCAAATTGAAACACCCTAAAATCATAATTCATTCCTTAATTAATTTTTTTTATAAAAAGGCCAAATGACATTAATAACATGAGTCAAAGTACATCATAAAGGCAATCTCAAAGGTGACAAAGAAAATATATTAGTAAATACATATGAAGAAGGATTAACTATTGCTACATCAAATCTAGTAAATAAAGAAAGCAACACCATAATATCCTCCAAGACTATATTTTCTTGTTCCTTTCATATGACTAATCATTTGTGAAAATTACTTGATTGATATCAAAAGCTGCAGTGAAGTGGTCCTATGAAAGAATATTGAGGATTTAATAATCTAAGAAAGAGTAGATCGAAAACACTTGTGAATAAACAAGTGATTTCCCCCCTCGTTTTTTAACCATTGAAAGTGTTGTAGAAATTGATCTTGAGGACATATCCATGAATGATATAGGGTAACACATCTTCCCTCTAGCGTTATGTAGTATAATAGTCCAACCAATATTAGTAAAGACTAGAATCAAAGGTCGCATAGAGTTGTTAGGAGCTACAAATGAATTAACCTGATTATGAGTGAATGTTAGATCAGAGAATGATAAAATACTCTTACCTTATATTTGGATGGATAGAAAAGTGAGAGAAAAAAAGAGGAAGGGAATGCAAGAAATAAAAGCTTCCTAAAATGGTAAATTTTTTTACTATTTTTAGAAATTTTCCCCCCTAATATTTTTTGTCTCCTAATTTTCTCTTAGTTCAAACATAGGATTAATCTCTTGCACAACATTGAGAGACACTGAACCAAAATCTCCCAATTAATCAATATGAACCTAGCGCTAGGTAAATTGTCAACTAGAGAGACACTAAACCAAAATCTCCCAATTGATATTTCGCTAAGATTTTTTTTTTCCCGATTCAAAAATTAAAGATCTAAATATGGTTTTGTAAAAATGGAAATTATTGAAGTTGGAAGAAATAAGGTGTATGGGAAAATGGAATGTGTTCTATGCTATTCTTCTCACTCATAATTTTCACTCGTAAACTTATAAAGTGTATTTTTAGTACCTTAATCATAACAATATACTGTTAATTTCATTTAACAAAAAATATTTACTCCATAAAATTAAATGATAATTGTGCAAGTAAATACTGTCAAAATATGTTTATAATTAATTTTTATATTTTAAAATTAAAATGAACTTCATTTAATTAAGCAAGCTTATTTTAATTTTAATTCTTTAATATAACTATTTTATATTTTGAATTAAAATAAACCTCCTGTATTACATGTTTATTTGCATTTTTTTCCATTAAAAAATTAAATATCTAAATATGGTTCTGTATTTTTTAATACGAATTACATGTGTCTTAAATAATATTAAAATAATTTTTAAATATATACTACCCGAAGTTTGTATATTTTTATGTGGATTCTTTTTTAAAAAATTATCCAATATCTAGGCCATTGAATTACATTTGTCTTAATTAATATTATTTAGTATTTATACATTTGTATATTCCTTTTCTTTCTTTTTTGTAAATCCAGAAGACTCAAACAAGTGCTATGGCATCTCCTAGGTCATTGAGGCAACATGCCTTAGGCTCACAAAATAATGTCTTTACACCGCTCTTCAATGTATCAACCTCTTTATAGGTATAATTAAAATAAAGTCTATATACAGCTTTACCTTATAAGTTATACATAGAACTAGAGGAATTTTATATTAGCCTATACACAATTGTCAATTGAATGACTAAATGTGTTAGTACATTCATTGTTCTTAATGAGACTATAATTAGTTACATTTTATTTGGGGAGATTGAGTTCATCTCATTTACTATTATATTAGGGATACACAACTACACAAGGTCTCCTCTTTTATCTATATTAGCCTACTCCCTCAATACACAATATACATAGGCCATGTCAATGAATTCATCAAAATAAAAAATGGGAGTTAATTTATTAAATATGTCTTAAATTGATTTTTTTTATCTTACCCATATTAAATAAGGTTGTGAAGGAAAGAGAGAAATATCAGGAGTCAAATTTAAAAATTAATTATATAGACAAAATTGAAAAATAAGAATTACTTATCTAAGTGACTTACCCCACTAATCTTTATTATTACAAGTCACTTGAAACTCAGTCTCGTATATCAATGAATGTATTAAATGGATAAAATTTTTTAAATTTGTCCTTATTAAAGTTTTCTCTCTCCCTCTCTGCATTTAATAATCATTTCATGTCACTCTCCCTTTTCTCAATTTCCAACAAGAATTAAATAAAGGTAAAATTGAAAAATGATAATTAAATACCCTACAGGTGACTTATACTTAAGGACAAAAAATTTCTTGCACAAGTGACTTATGATACAGATCATAATGGTATTATATTGTATACTAAAAAATTCTTCTAGAAGTAACTTATATTGCAAAGTGGGGGGAGTCTAGAAGTTTGAATGAATAAATGAGTTACATGGGTTGTTCATGTAACTAAATGAGTGTATAATTAGTGACATTTATTTGGGGAGATTGACTTAATAGTATCATTTATTATATTAGGCCAACACAGAGTCTCCTATTTTATTTGTATAGACAGGTTGAAGAGAATAAATGAGTTATATTGATTGTTCCTGGTTTTCCTGAAATTAAATGAAACTAGAATTAGTTACATTTTTTTTTGGGTAAAGAATTGGTTGCATTTTATTTGGCGAGCTTGACTTCTTTTCAATTACTTCTTATGTTTCCTTATGTTTAGTTTTTTTTAATATTATTATTCATTATCTAGTTTGGGATTCCTGGTTACCCCTTCCAACAAAATTTTGTCTTAAATTAAATTCATTATCCTTAATTTTTGGTTTTTAGAGGTGAAAATTTTGTCTCATATTACATGTAATTTCTCTTGAATCAACAAAATTGATAGTTGAGTCATTAAATGTCTTAAATTAATACAATATTCCAACCTTGCCATTGTTAAAATTTTCTCTTTCTACACTTTAAAATTGGTCTCACCTCTCTTTCCTCTTTCTTGCTCTCCAATGAAAATTAAATAGGGTCAAAATTTAAAAAAAATCATGATTAAAATAATCCTCTAAGTGACTTATATTTGAGAACAAAATTTTATTTTAAAGCGACTTATAATAGAAGCAGCACTGTGAATACTGAATTAATAACAAATTTGGTCAATTGAACTGTATTTTTACATATTTATTACATTCCTTAATCTGGGTACAATAATCTTAAAAGATACAACTCTGGTCTTTGTTATTAGTCCACTTTTAGAAAAAAATTTTAGTTCTAAATATAAATCTGCTTAAATGTTATTAATGAATATTTTCTAATTTCACGCTTATTTAATTTTTTGTTGAAAACGGAAAAAGAGGAGAGATGTGAGAATGATTTGTAAATATAGATAGAGAGAAATTTTTAATAAGGGTAAGCTAGGAAAACTTTAAGTATATTTAATGACTTAACTAATAATTCTTGGTATTAAGGATTAGTTAAAATGAACTTATAATAAGAACTAGAATGGTTAATAGTACTAACAACAGATGGTACTGAGTGGTAGGCGGTTCGGTATCCCATGGAGGAGAACGTGTGTTTGAGTCTTAGGAGGCACTCTTGTTGGAAGGGGGACAAACCCTAGGTTTGGGAAGGAACCTAAGGCTCAGTGCACTCACATCGCCCCGACTCGAGATTAGTTCCATAGCGGGCCTAAAGGGTCTAAACCATGGGGATACTCAGTGGTATTATCTTGGCATGCAAAGTGGCTAATTAGGGATGGATATAAGAAGAAAAAAAAAGAATGGTTAATAGTATAATGAAAAGGGAATGGTGATTATTATTAAACCTACACAGGACCTTTCCTGTAATTTATTTGTATATATGAAACCACTGCCTACACAGGTTGAACCCACACCGATTCTCACATATCAAACCAACAACAACACTTCTTTTTCCAACTATGGAATTTTCCTTTAACCTTTTGCTTTCGATACAAGCATGGTTTTGCTATGCTTTGTTTCTCATGCTAGCACAAACTATAAAATCCCCAACCAAAGACAAGATCGAAAAACCTGGGAAACCCAAGCTCCCTCCTGGTCCTCAACCCTAGCCTTTTGTCGGAAGCCTTCCGGAAATGGTCGCAAACAAGCCCTTTATCAGGTGGAAACAAATTAATGAGTGAATTCAATACTGATATTTTATGCTTACGTCTAGGTATATGCTAATTTCTTTGAACTTCAATTCTGAACATCTATTGTCTTTTTTCCCTAGTCTAATATAATATTACTTCAAATCTTGAAAACAACCTCTCTGTTTATGGGGATAAAACTGCGTACATATGACCCTCCCCAGACCCCACCTAATGGGATCATTGTGCATTGGGCCACTCTCTTTTTTCAATAGGGTTAAAGGACAATTTTTCTTTGAAAGTTGTCACCGAGGAACACTTTTGCTTCGAAAGTTTTTCAGAGGGCAATTTTGGCCGGAAGTGTCAAAAAAGGGAGCATTTTTTCTCTAGTCATTATCCCAGTTAATTTTGACGTTAGTTAACTAAATTTACTGAGCTAGCAATCCACATGTCATATATGTCATTTTTTTATTAAGGTGAAAATTTGTCTAGGAAGTTTATATGTCATCTTCTTCATATTTTTTAAAGTTAGATTTAAAATTTACTGGGTAAATTTGCATCTTAACAAAAATGGTGTGAATGACATATGGGTTGTCAGTTCAGTATATCTGATCAACTGACAGTTATAATTAATTGGGATAACGGTTAGAGCAAAATTGCTCCTTTTTTTACGCTTCCAGAGAAAAATTGCCCCCAAAAAATTTCTAAGGCAAAATTGCCTTTTAGTGACACTTTTTGGGACAAAATTGCCTATTAACCTTTTTTAATATAAGATCATTTCACTCAAGCACTATACTTTTCCCTTATAGGTAAAGTTCATGTTGTGCCAGTGTCGTGCCCTAGAATCGCCTGCTAATTCTTGAAGAAGCCGGATGCGAATTTTGCTTCAAGACCCTTAAAGCATGGCTGCCGAACTCATCTCAGGAGGATATTTGACGACCACTTTAGTAGCCTTTGGGAAACAATGGAAGAAGATGAAGAAAGTGGTAAGCAATGAACTTATTTCTCCAATGAGACTTCAATGGCTTCACGAAAATAGTGCTGAAGAAGCAGACAACCTAGTCAGGTACGTGTATAGCCTGTGCAATAATAAAGACAATAAAGAAGAAGGTCTTGTGAATCTAAGGGTTGTGTCGCAGCAATATTGTGGAAATGTGATTAGGAAGATGATTTTGAGTAAGAGGTATTTTGGGGAAGGAGGAAGAAGAGGTGGAGGGCCAGGATTTTGAGGAAGAAGAACACGTGGAGGCCATCTTCACACTATTAAGGTTTCTGTATGCATTTTGTGTTTCTGATTATATGCCATGTTTGAGAGTGTTTGACTTTGATGGGCACCAGAAAAAGTTGACCAAGGCTCTTGAGATAATTAAGAAGTACCATGATCCGATTGTGGAAGACAGAATCCAACAATGGAAGGATGGAAGAAAAGAAGTGATGGAGGACTTGCTTGATATTCTTATTTCTCTGAAAGATGCGGATCACAACCAGTTTCTGACACCAGACGAAATCAAAGCTACAATTATAGTAATTGATTTATATATACCTTTATTTCTTTTAAATCTCTTTTCTTTGGTGAACACCATTTCTTTTCATCTCTATTCCTATCAATGCATATAACAGTAGCAGCAGATCCAATAAGTAGAGCTAAGTTCGTTTTAAACTCAAATCCTCATGATGGAAGGAAAAGTTGAAAAGAAAGAAAACATGGGAAGACAATATGGTAGGATTGGAGTTTTCTCTTGTTTGGATGGATTAGGGAAGAAAAGCGGGAAGAAGAAAACATAGGAGTGGGACCCACCACCTTCTCTCTATAAATATGGAGAGTTTTTAAGAAAATTCTTCTTCCACTACTGTCCTTCATTGTATGTCTTCCCACTCCATCAAGTAAGCTTCCCAATCTCAGCCAATCCCATTGAGTCTTCTTCACAAATATAAAAACATTAAAATTTATTTTTAAACATATATTGACATAAAAATATATTTTTAAGAAAATATAGTTTGATTTTTTATTTAAAATATATTTTTAAAAATACAAAATTATTTGATTTTAAAATATACAAATATGGAAAAAATGTTTTTTAGACATTTTATTGAAAATATTTTGATAATATTTATTTTTATATAATTTTGTTATAAATAATGGCATAAGATATACCACTCTGTTCCATTTTATAAGTCACTTGTACCCCATTCTTACATAAAAAGAAAAGCATGAAATAGATAAATTTTTTTATATTTGCTCTTATTTATGAATGATACATATCTTCTCTCATTTCCTTTTATCTCTCTGCATCTACATCTCCCCCCTTATTTTAATGAAGGGTAAAATTGTCAAAAAGCTCATTTATTATCCTACATGTAACTTATATTTTAAAACAAACTTTTTAGACATTAGTGACTTATAAAATAAAATAGAGTGGTAACAAATTGGGAGAATGCCAAAAAAATACCATTTAAATTTCAAAATCCCGTTAACAAATTCGTTAATGGGATTAACAAGAATGGTAATGCAATTAACAAATCATTTTGTTGTTAAATCACCTATTTGGGATTTTGAAGTTTAAATGGTATTTTTTTAGAATTCTCCCTAACAAATTAGGATATAAGGATATTACTATTATTGTGACATATGCTCTTTTGTTTTTTTCCTTCATATTTTCTCTCCTTCCTTTAAACCGGGGATGAGAACATTATTTCTCCTCCCAGCTTTTCTCACAATCAGTATGACAATTAATGTGATTAAGTGATTCAATTTTGTTTTTGTCTTATTTTTGCAGGATGTGATGAATGCAACAATGGATAACCCATCAAACGCACTTGAATGGGCAATAACAGAAATGGTAAACAAGCCTGAGTTTTAGAAAGAGCAACTCAAGAACTAGACAGTGTAGTTAGAAAACAGAGGCTATTACGAGAATCAGATCGATCAAAACTCAACTTCATCAAGGCTTGTGCAAGAGAAGCCTTTCGTCTTCACCCGGTGGCACCATTCCTTCATCACCTGTGCGTGGCCGAGATTGTGGTCGCCGGCCACTACATCCCCAAAGGCAGTCACGTGATCCTAAGCAGAACAAGGTTAGGTCGAAACCCTAGAGTCTGGGAAGATCCTGATCAGTTCAAACCAGAACGCCACCTTAAAAAACAGACACATCATCATCTTCATCATGAGGACTCAAATGATGATGATGTCTGTTTGAGTTTGACAGAACCAGATTTAAGGTTTGTATCATTCAGCGTAGGAAGACGAGGATGTCCTGGAGTTATACTTGGATCTTCCATAACCTTGATGCTTTTCGCAAGGTTGTTGCAGTGCTTCACTTGGAGTGTGCCATGTAATGAGTCTGGAATCGAACTTCATGATCTAAGAATGATCTCTCTCTTGCTGTGCCCCTTGTTCTTACTGCCAAGCCAAGATTGGCTGCTGAAGCACTTCTGTATGCGAATATTAAAGGGTGTAGAGACTAAATAAATAAATGGGTTAATACAAATATAATTTTCCCTTGTTGTCGTTTTAAATGATACCTGCAAAATATCTAGATTTTTATTAAAATATAAAATGATTTTCAAATACATTCTATGGTTTTTATATACTACTCGTGTTCTATTTAAAAGACTGGGTGAGATTTTCCCCCAATTATAAGTTACATCAATAGTTTTTTTACTTTATCATCCATTTATTATCATGTAAATTTTGTACTCTTATGGAAAGAGCATATTGTATATATTAAAGAAAAGTTATAAAATTTTAGGGTGAGATTTAATGTTTTTCAATTCTTTTATAACATGTTGGATGTAACTTATAATAAAGGCTTAAAGCTTAGGCTTAGGCCTGACCCTAAAAAAAAAAAGCCTATATATATAGGCTCATGCTTGAGCCTTTAGAAGGTATGGTCTAGTTTAAAACCTGGAGGAGGAGGAGGGAGTAGAACAAAAGAGATGGTTTCTAGCAACTAATAGCTTGTTTGTTTGGGTTTCTGTTTATGTATAAGCCCGATTCATGTAAATCGAAACAAAACTCATTCACATATTTACATCGTAGACCATAAAAGATACCTCGTAAATCATAAAAGCTACTTCGTATATCGTAAATTACGATTGAAAAACATGATTGGAAGTTCCAATCGCTATTCCAAACATATCATAAAAATGTGTTGGTGGAGGGAGAGTGTTCCTATAAGATAAACCCTAAGAATGTATATAATTTTATACCTTATATTATAAAGAATAAAAATATATTTAAAAAACTAATTAGGCCAAGCTAGGCTTTAAATTAAAAAGCCTAACCTGTTTATCTTAAAAGACCTTTAAATAGGCCTGGCCTCTTTGCTAAAAAGGTCACGCCTTACCAAACCTTAATCAAGCCAGGGCGTAAGCCTCTTATAGGGGCCAGACCAATTTCCACTCCTAAGCATCGTTAATGTTTGTGCCTTTAAATAAAAAAAAGATTATTTTATATAGGCTAAAATATGTGTTAGGTCTTTAATATTTGTATCAAGTTTCATTTTAGTCCCTTAAATTTATAAAATATATTTTGTCCTTCAATTTTAACAACATTTATCTAAAGAAAAGTGTTAACTCATGAAAGTTAAGTGATAATCATGCAATTAAACACTGACAAAATATACTTGCATTTTAATCTTTTAACTATAACATTTTTATATTTTAAATCATGCAAATTTTAAAAAATAAAAAGTTAAAATGAAAACAACTATATATTCTTGTGAATGCTTGTTTGATTCTATTATCTGTTTTTTGTTCTCAGAAATAATTTTATAAAATAGTTTTTGGAAATAAGTTTTTAAAATAAAAAAGTAAGAAAATATATTTAAATAGTTGTTTTGAAAAATCTATTTTTGAAGTGATGTGGTTGTCGATGGTGCCGTGGCGGTGGTTGTTGTAATACCTTATTTTCAATATCCACGTATACATCAAATGTATAATTACACATAACCACCACACTCTTACATCAAATACAAATAGTAGTGTCTTACACTACGATCTTCACTTCACCTTCATATCTCCTCCGAGATATATCTTCCTGCACTCTTCACCTATCTAAATGGTTGGTTGGGAGGAGTGAGATTCGAAAGAATCTCAGTAGTGAAAATTACCACTATACATGCCAGATATATATGAATGCATGACATGCTTGCCTACACTATTTCATACCAACATAATGACATACTGCATGCTCGATGTTATGACATACATATGGCCATAGCACAAATATAACAGAGCTTCAACCAATCATACATGTTCCACACAAATAGGCAAAACAGTCACATAATCAATGCAAGACATACATATCACATACATGCAGAAAAGGTAAGTTCACTACCTCTCGGACTTTATGTCCTTCTCTTCTTGTCCCTTGATCCGCCAACCATTGCTTCTTCTTTATCACTTCATGGCCCTAGGCAAGTGATAATATCATTAGAGGCATGAAAAATGAATGCCCAATGGCCCACATTAGCCCTACAGGCTTACTTTCACCCTTGGAGTTCATACCAATTATATTTGTGCCATTAAGTCTTAAATTTCACATAAGATATAAAGCTGATAGATTTTTCATCAAACTTTGAAAAAATCACAATTAATTCTATAGAACTTCAATTGAAGTGGTTCAAAGATCCATTTGATCTTATTTAAGTATAATTTCAAGGAAAAATATCACTTTCTGGAAACTACCAACACAAAATCCCCAGAAATTTTCCGAACATCAACTGTTCCAGATTTAGTTTCAGAAATAAGGTCAAACTTTAAGAATTTACCATTAATTCCAGGAAACTCCAAATTGAGTGGTTCTAAATTATATGGATAGATATTTAATCCTAATTTCACATAGAAATACTAAATTCTAGCTATCATAGCCACAAATTTCCTAGAATTGCACCAAACTCAACCTGTCCAAATCACATTCCAGAAACAGGGCAGAAGTTCAAAAATTCATATTTCCCAACATACTTGTCAAAAAATTACAAAATACCCATCCAATTAAACCTATATGTCTATTCTTTAATTATGGAAATTTTGAGATCTTTTGGATAAGGTTTGCCCTATGAAAACCTTCGCATAACATCACTGTTTCAGATTCTTTCCAGAAAACAGGGTATATATTCAAAAATTCATATCTTCTAGCATACTTATCCAAAAATTATAAAATATATATCAAATTAAAGCTCCACATGTCTAATTTAATTTTGAAAAATTTCATAATTTTTGGACAATATTTACCATACGAAACAGCTCGAACAACGTCACTATTCAAACAGGGCATAATCAACAACATGAACAACCCTATTTCATAAATTCCCAAATTCATACACAAGCATCCAAAAATCATGAACACTTGTAGATCTACAAAATTTTTCCTCCTATAGCCAATGTAAGTATAAATGTAACATCCCAAAATTTAATGCAAGGATTAATTTATGGAAAATATATAGTAAGCCAATTTATGGAACCTACAAAATTTAAGGAAACTTAAATTTGACAAAGGGAAAAATTAGGACCTAGTGTGTGTAATTAATAGGATAAAAATATACCTATATGTGTATAAAAAACACACACACCCACACTTGACAGCACACATAAAGCTCCACCTTGCATTACAATTCCCTCCCATCATTAGCAAACACACGTCCCATATATACAATCATACATACACTCACCTCTCCATGCATATCACCTTTAGAAGCAAAACCATATATGTCCACACCTACCTATTCTTCATTTTTCAATCTTCATTTGACAACACACACACGTACAGCCCCCACCCATGCATTGTGACTCCTTCCCATCACAACAAACACACACATGTACCACACACATACTCACATCTACACCCTCGTCATTTCTCTTCTTTCATTCGCCCAACACATACACACACACATTCAATAAATATATCAACATCTCCCACCTCTCATATATGTTCAGCTGAAAAAGGAGAGAGAGAGAGAGAGAGAGAGAGCTTAAGAAGAAAAAAAGAAAACACAGCAGAACGAAGAGAGACGTGAGTGAGAGAGTTGATCGGAGGAAGAAAGAAGAAGCTTTAAAACTCACATGCAGCACCATAAGCTAATATAGGTGAGTTTCATACATCCTTATCTTCCTTTTTCAGTAGATTTGAGTGTATTTTCAGTAGCTTTTTGGGGTTGTTCTTCTGCTGGAATTCAGAAAATTTGGCGGCAAGTTACTGTCACCGAAACCAGTGATTTTATGATGATTTTGGGTGATATTTCTGGTGTTATTGATTATGTAATCACATCCCCAAACCCCAAGAACATGTTTATGAGTATGTAGAGTCGAAATCTTTAAGATTGGAGTGAAAAACCATGGTTGTTTGTAAGTTTTATCAACTCTGTTTTGGTCGCCGGAAAATAGAGTTTCTATTGGAAACTTTTAGAAGCTCAAACGGAGGTTTCAGATGGATTTTTCATCTGGTTCTTTTTTATATGGAAATTTTAGGATGTGTAGTATGAAATAGAATCAAGAAGAGCTTAATTTGGTGTCAAAACAAATAAGTTATCAGAGTCAGTCAGTTTCATGTAGCTTTATGACCAACCAAATCACATCCATTATTTACGAAACTTTACAAGGGGATAGTAGACATAACAAGATTTAAAATGAGTTGTAGAATGCATCATTTTGATATCTGTAGAGGAAGTTATGATTTTTGAAAGATGGGTTTAGAAACAGATGCAATCCTGGACTTCCAGATTCTAGTAGTTGATTTCGTGATGTTTTTGAATTACTTAATCTTTCCCAATGGCCATGAAAATTTTCAAAATTGAAGTACATAGTCTTAGCTTTAATTTGATATATAGTTTGTGTTAATTGGATTAGTATACTAAGAGATATGAATTTTTGAATTCAGTTGCTCTCAAACTGTATTTCTGGAAAACAAATTGTTTTTGTCGAACGTTTGGAAAATCAAACCTTGACAAAAAATTATGAAACTTTTCAGATTTAAAGTATACATTCATAGCTTTAATTTGACCGGTAGAATATAATTTTTGGACAAGTATATTAGGAGATATAGATTTTCAAAGTCATGCTATGTTTCTGGAGACTAATCTGGAATAGGGGTATTTCGGGAAATTCTGGGACTAATATGGTAAAAATGGGTAGATTTAGATATTTTTCCATAAAAATATATTTCAATAGATTCATGTAGGCTTTAGACCCAGTCAATTTTGATTTTTCTAGAATTAGTTATGATTTTTCAAAGTTAACTGAAAAATTTGCCAATTTGCTGAAGAATAGTAAAATTGCACTATGCAAAATTATTTAGTGTATAAGCCACTGAAACTGAGATAATCAGCAGAATATGATTAAAGATAGTAGTAATACAAGTAATAACCAATTACTTGTTAATTTTAATTCATAGGAACTGGTAAAAGCCCGAGCCGAAGAAAAAGTTTTGGATAAACAGTTGGACTGAAAAAGGACCCAGGTAGTAATTCTTTCTTTCATACACTATGTGATTATTTATATGTTGTGTATTCCATTTTCTGTAACATGACAGTGCCTGTGGCATAACACGCGAATAAGCCAGGGTCAAAACATATCGTTTGACCATGGACACGAATTTAGCCGGGGTTGCAAACAGTTGTTTGGCCTTGGACAGTATGCATACAACATGAGTTAGCATTTTATATATCATGGCGCATTGCATATTTATTTATCATATTTTATATGACTGATTGTACATTACTACTGAGATTCATTCGAATCTCACCCTTTTTCAACATCTAAAAATATTCCAGCAAAGGACAGCGGCTCTTGTAACAACCCGCCTCATATATCCCTTATTACTGATCTTACTCAGAGTAGCAATGCGTAGTTCAGTGGGCACACATGAATAGCATGAATATACTGATAATATTAATACAATATTGCTTGATTATAATACAAAAGTTTCCCCACCAGAGGTTTACACAATATTTACAGACCTTCAAACAACCAGCAACAGTCCTCTTCGTGCATACCTCTTTTCTGATCTCAGCACGTTTCCAATGCTCACCTGTCTGAATGGTTGTTTGGGAGGAGTGAGATTCAAAAGAATCTCAGTAGCAAACATTACCACTATGCATGCTAGATATATATGAATGCATGACATGCTTGCCTACACTATTTCATGCCAACATAATGACATGCTGCATGCTCGATGTTATGACATACATATGGCCATTGCACAAATATAACAGAGCTTCAACCAATCATACATGTTCTACACAAATAGGCAAAGTAGTCACATAATCAATGCAAGACATACATATCACATACATGTAGAAAATGTAAGTTCACTACCTCTCGGACTTTATGTCCTTCTCTTCTTGTCTCTTGATCCGCCAACCATTGCTCTTTATCACTTCATGGCCCTAGGCAAGTGATAACATCATTAGAACCATGAAAAGTGAATACCCAATGGCCCACATTAGCCCTATAGGCTTACTTTCACCCTTGGAGTTTATTCCAATTATATTTGGCCAATTTCTTACTTAAATTCGCATGGTAATCAAACTACCTGCATTTTTTACTAAACTTTGGAAAATCATAATTAATTCTATAGAACTCCAATTGAGGTGGTTCAAATCTCTATTTGAAGCCCTTTAAGTTTAGTTTTATATAAAAATACTCAATTTTAAACGTCATCACTATACCATTCCCATAAGTTTTCCAAACACCAACTGTTTCAGATGTTCTTCCAGAAAACAGGGCAGAAGTTCAAAAATTCATATATAAATCCATAAAAATCCAATTGATCCGGTTCTAAATCCTCATTGACCCTTGTTAAGTCTAGGTTAAATAAAAAATATATCCATTAGCTATATATACACGAATTAGTACAGTATATTAACTTTCTACACATTATTCCAGAAACTTCCAGTTTTGTATGCCCAAACTTTGAGAATGTAGAACTTCTAGTACATAAATTCAATTGATCATTATGACCTATCAAATTAAAGGTCTATATGTCTACTTTTAAACTAAAGAGTTTCATGGTCATTGGATAACATTTGACCACTCAAAAACACGTCACTATAACACTGCCTCCAGAAAACGGAATACATAACATTTACCCTTTAACTTCCAAAAATTCTCAATTCATATACAAGCGTCCAAAAATCATGAACACTTGCATACCCACACAATTTTGCCTCTTAAAGCCAATGAAAGCATAAAAATCATCAAATTCTTACTCCTTCTCCACGTCAAAACAGGGCAGAAAATCAGATTCTCCGAAAAAGTTTATTGTTTCTTCGTTTTCTCTTACCTAATCACTTCCTTGCTACTCCTAATCAAGTGATTAGCTATTTAAACACTCGTTGGACATAATTTAGCCATTGAAAACACCAATTTAAACCAGAATGAACAGTACCCAACCTTCCCAAAACTCATCCAAACAACAAATCAATCGGTTAAAAAGGAAGCTTACTCTTACCTCTACTCGTTTCCACAAATGGTTTGGAATTCCGGCAACACCCCGGCTGGTGAGGCGGCGCCAACCACCTCCAAATGAAAATATGAAATCATAGAAATGTAGCTCGCGATGAGTAAAAGAAGTTTCCTGAAGGGTACTTTGAGAGAGGACGCCGTTTCGGCAGTGTTTCGGAGGAAAGAATTTCCTCTCTCTTCTTTATCCATTTCCTCCTGATCGATCTCTCTCTCTTCTGGTTCTTTTTCCATGAGAAATGGTGAAGAAGATGATGGATTAATGGTTAAATGATCAGTTTTCTCATCTGCCACGTGTCAGCACCTGATTGGCCCAAATATTGAATTTTCGCACATAATACCAAATTCTGCAGATTTTTCATTAACTTTGAAAATTCATATCTAATTGTACAAAATGTCCAATTGGAGTGGTTCCAAAAGCTATGTGACTCTTATTGAGTCTAGTTTTAAGGAAAAATATAAAATTTGGTCAATTGGAAGCTCACTATTCCCAGAATTTTAATCTTTGAATGATGTCCCAGAAAATAATTAATTTCGCTGGGCTAACTTCAAAAATTCATTTCTCTTTGTGTAAAACTCCAAATGACTCATATGACCTATCCAATTAAAGCTTAATAAGTCTACTTTCATTCTGAAAATTTTTATAATTTTTCACCATCATTTACTCATCAAAAGATGTCACACAATCACCACTGTCACACCGGGAATTTCACCGGTGGCAAAATTACTTTGTGTTCCACTTTACTATATTATGTGTGACTTTTAATCGCTTTATTTTGTTATTCCCCGAGCTCTTTAGCTCACCAATATAATTTATTTTAATATCCAAGGATATAAAGGAATTTTGGGGAATTTAAACATACCTCATAGGAACATTTGCTAAACCAGGGTCTAGCAGTCCACTTAATCCAGGCTTAATCTTATGCATCTAGTCCCAAAATTCAGGATATTACAGCTCTAAGGGCAAAACCGTAATTACTGGCGATTGAAGGTCCAGTCATAGCCAGGAGTTACATCTGATTATCTTTAGTTGCGAAATTTATTTCTTTTGTACTCTGTATATATTTTTCAACCTATATGAGGATTTTCTGTAATATCAGTAAGTACTTATTATCAGTATAGTTTCACTATTTCTGTATGCCATCTGAACTACGTATTTATTATATAGCGAATATCAAAATATTAAGGGGTTTCACAATAAAAGTCATCAAATCCTAAGTACATCACCACGTCACACAGAACCTCAATTTAGAGTTCTCAGAAAACTATATTGTTTTCTTGTTTTCTTTGGCTTAATCACTTCTTTTCTACTTCTAATCAAATAATTAGTTATTTAGACATCCATTAGACATCATTTAGCCACTCAAAACACCATTATAAACTTAAGGGATTAAAATGAAATTTGATATAAATATAAATGACCAAATATATACTTTGTTCCTTTTTTTTTATATGTAGATAACCTCTTCCACAATAAATAAAAAATTTAAAAGATGCAACTGGATTCTTTTTGTTCCATGGTCCTGGGCTTCTATCTGGCTTTATGTTTGTTTTTCTAAATTTCTATCTAGTTTCAATTTAATCACGTAAGTTTAAAAGTGTATTTTTTGTCTGTTAATATTAACAGTAATATTTATTCCATTTAACAAAAAATGTTGACTAGGTAAATTTAAATAATAACTGTGCCATTAAATATTAATAAAACATGTTTATAATTATTTTTATATTTTAAAATTAAAATGAACCCCATATATAATTAAGCATATTTATTTTTATTTTAATTATTTAATATTATTTATATTTTAAAATTAAAATAAACCTCCAGTATTACAAGTTTATTTGAATTTTAATATTTTAATATAATTCTTTTATATTTAATTAAAAATAAAAAAACTTATTCATTAGTAGGTTTGTTGAAGTCGGAATAAATAAGGAGAAACTGGAAATATGGGATGCATTCTATACCAATTTTCTCACATATCGATATCGCCAAACTTCTTTTTCACACACCTCCAATTCTTAGAGACAAAAAAAATTAGATGGGGAGAGAAGAAAATGTGAGGATCAAACAAGAAAACAAAGTTGGAAGATCTTGATAGTGATCTCCCAATATCCTATGGACTGCCTCTCTCTTCTTCTAGTGGATGCAGCTATATATGAGAAGCAGCATTCTTTCAAAGCAATGGGAATCACTGTGGAAAAGCACAGAACATCTTCATCAAGATGTGAAGCACATGATCAAACCCTCATCTGAACTTTAATTAGATTACGCCACAATTTTCGTCTGGTTTTTGTGAAGACACAATGATGATACTTTAAGAGCTGCAAGTTAACCCATTTTCCTCATAGGTATATCCAGACTTTCATCTTGGATGAATTATATGAGAGACAAAAAAAATTCAAGGACTAAGCCTTGAGAGTAAAACCAAAACAACAGAAAAGATTCAAAGTTTTCCAGGTTCATGAGTTCAACAACTTTTTTCGTCTTTGACTTCACTTGAGATCATGAATTACTACCTACCATCTTCAACTTATTTGGATGGCTTTTGTTGAGCTCAGAATCTTGAAACTGAAGAAGGTCCTACTGTGTCATGTGAATCTCCAAATGATTCTCTTAATAGCTTTAAAAAGTTGGAAAGTCTTGGCATTGTGGGGTGTTCTCAAGTCAAGAACCTGATGATTATTCATATGAACCTCAAGTTAGCGAGGAGGAAGAGAGACGAAGCCAAGGAGGCTAGACAATAATAATAAATATTTATACATCTATAAGGAGGAAGAAAGACGAAGCCAAGGAGGCAAGATAATAATGATAAATATTTATACATCTATATCATCATAAAGACGTGAGTAAGAAATGGTGAATAATTTGTTTAGCCTATCTTGCACAACATGTGCTTCATGGATTAAATCGCTATAAAGAAACCTACAACAAGTGGATTAAATTAAATTAAAAAAAATAATAGATAATGAATACGCAACATGCATGTGTTTGCATTCGCAAACTTTTCTTTTTTCTTTTATTAAGATTTAGTCAAAATTTCTTAACTTTGTCAAATTTTTAATATTGATGTTTATCTTCCAAGTCTTGAGGTTCTTAATCTTTCTTCTTTGGCTTGTCCAAATGCTTCAAGATTTCAGATTGTTGCTCCTAACATTCGCGTGTTTCAATCTCAATACAAACCAATATCGTATGAGGGATTTTTTATTCATGAGGAAAATTTTGTTCTGAAAGCTCATCAGATTCTTCAGGGGACCGTGCCAATTCCTGTTGTAAGTCACTTTTACGAAATCCTTTTGTCCTTTGGCGATTGGGTTTATGATCTATCGGTTCATATTTCATTCAAATCCATAAAATATTTATTACAAGGATATTATGATCGACTTCTTCTTCATTTTTTTTAATTTATTTTTCTTATTCCTTCCAACAAGATACCATTTTAGGACTTCCATATCATCCTTGACGGTTGCCTTGGATTTGAAAAGGGAAAGAGCTATCCACACACTTTCATTCGTATTGAGACTCTGTTTTAAGTTGGAAACTTTGGAAATTACTACTCCGATCTTTCCATTTATTTATTTCGTTTATTCATTAATTTGGCTACAGGTACTTTAGTTTTAAGATTTAAAAGGGAGGAAAAATTAATTTTTTAGTATTCTAATTTTTAACCACTTATAATTCAGTTCTTCAATTATGACTCTGCATCTCTGAATTTTTGACTCGTTTATGACTCATTTTCTAAACTTTTAACTCGCCATGACTCAATGCCTCATTTATTTATCCTTCACTCACTTATGAGTCATCCACATGGCAAAGATTGCCGCCAAGTCAGCTCCACCTGTAACTTTCTTTATAAAGCTTAAACAAAAGAAACCTAGTAGCAGAGAGGAGGAATACTGCACAGTCGAAAAGAGGAGCTTATTATCTGCAACTTTGTTCCATCTTTACAGCGACGTCCCCTTGAATGCAATTAAGAAGAAACAAAAATAAGTTGAAAACTTTCTCTGAATCTCAATCCCTTAGTTCATCTTTTTCAAAATAGTGTGAAGTGAAACTTCCAATGGTCCAACTTGCACAATTACTCAGGGGCGATTTCATCCTTCACGAACTTCTGCGAAAGCCATGGGCAAATTCCAGATTCAAAAAAAGATGTGGTAATTATTCTTCCTGAGCTATACATTAGTTATCTTCCACAGTTTCTTCATGGAAATCCTGATCTCTTTCCCTTTGCCCTTTATATATGTTCTTCCTTGCTCTATATCTTTCAGCATCTAACCATCTTACTCTGTTTTTTCAAACATGGCATCTCAAAGCCGATAAGTATATTTTCAAGATTACTTGCCTATCAATGGGTTGATAGACGGGCTGTGCAATGCGTTTAATCCATTAAAGGATCTTCGCTCTATGTTGAGAGAAGGTGATTTTGACGGTGATGGCGCCCTGAATCAGCTAGAAATCTTGATTAAGGAAGATATACCTACAGAGGCTGTACAGGAGATGGGGTCGTCGGTGTCGCATCTTCTTTTTGACGATGCAATGTATATGCTCTTCTCTCTAGTCCTTGCATCTTTTGTTTAAATTTTATTAAAAAAAATTTGAGTCATAGACAAGTTAAAAGTTTAAAAACTGAGTGTCAAAAGTAAAATGACTAAAATATTAATTTTTCCCTAAAGTAAATATATAACTTTTAGATAGTTTAGAGATTTTATGAAAATTGACTTATTGTTTATGAATCTCATTGAAAGTAAAAATTATTCTGTGTTTGGTTTCAATCGTAAAAAAACTATTACTATTTCGTTTTTTAATGATATTTTATATCAATTAATGCTTCTGATTAGTTGTGGAAGCTAGGTAAAGTAATTAGTCAAAAGTTTAAGGAAAAATTAGCTACAGCTGCCAAGTAAGAAAATTAAGTACAAATACGTTCCCTGAATTTCATTTTATATAGTATATTACAAAGATTTGATATTTACAACTCGAGTTACATTATTTAAAAGTGGAATTTAACAAATATTAAGAAAGTACAAAAAAAATCTTTTTCCAAAACAAGAAGTGATTTTTTCATGACAAAAGCTTAAACAAGCCAGTCCTAATAAATTAATATAAAAATATATTGAATCTAGGGTCATTTGTATGTAGATAATTCTTCCACCTTCAAGTGTTCATTAATTAGTATAATATAAATTAATAAGTTTATTAAATTGTAGGTTATGTACATAAATGTAACTACTCATCCAAATTAAACCACAATACTGAACAGTAATTAATATATAAATCCACAGGTTTACGAAGGTTCAAAGTCCAACCCTGATGCTGATATGCACTATCCGATGCTTTTGGAGACAAATGATGTGTGCTATTATGTTCATAAAACCCTCAAGTTTGTAGGAGTTTTAGGCCACCAACTTGAGCTAAATTTTTCCAAGCACATCATAACCAGAGCTTCAAAAATGGAGAAAATCACTATCGTCTGTAAGTGCCCAAAGAAGGCTTCTGATAAACTCTCGATCATGGTTGCTAAGGACAAGAAATGTCCTCTCGTTGAGCTCAACCATTTCTTCTAGAATAAGTCCAGAGAGACAGTCAATGATATATATGGGTTCTCTATTATAGGTTGTTACCTTTGTGTATAAATTCAGGAATTTAATTAATAATGAGATCATAGTACTTAGTTCTCTACGGCTAGCTATAGCACTGAGAATTTCCATAATGTGTGTGTGAATAAATATCCATGCATATGTTGCTGGTGTGCTTATATGGTTTTCATTGTTTGTTGTCCAGAATTTCCTTCTTGATGTTGTAAAGACAATACCCTCAAAAGCTGACAGAGGTACATTTAGACTATCGTGGATGAATTATATGAGGAACAGAAAACACTCGATAAACTCAGCCTCAAATGTAAACCCACAACAACAAAAAAGATTCAGAGTTTTTAAGGGTTAGATCAACGGCTTTTTTCTTCTTGATCTTCACTTGAGAACATGAATTACGTACAATCTTCAAGTCATTTATACATCTATATCATCACAAAGACATGACTAAGAAATGGTGAATATTTTGTTTAGCCTATCATGCACAACATGTGCTGATTAAATAGCTATAAAGAAAAATGCAACAAGTGGATTAAATTAAATTAAATTAAATCAAATCTCAAAAATAAAAATAGGTAATGATCCTTAACTTGTGTTTTCATTTGCAAACTTTTATTTTTTATTAAGATTTAGTCAAAATTTCTTAATTTCGTAAATTTTTTAATGCTGATGTTTATCTTCCAAGTCTTGAGGTTCTTGATCTTTTTTTCTTTAGCTTGTCCAAATGCTTCAAGGTTCATGATTGTTGCTCCTAACCTTCAGGTGTTTCATTTTCAAAACCTTCTCCTTATATATGGGCTCTCTATTATAGGTTGTTACTTTTGTGTATAAATTCATGAATATAATTAATAAGGAGATCATAGCACTTAGTTCTCTACGGCTAGCTATAGTACTGAGAATTTTCATAATGTGTGTGTGAATTAAATAAACCAGCATGTTGCTGGTGTGCTTATTATGGTTTACATTTTTTGTTGTCCAGAATTTCCTTCTTGATGTTGCAAAGACAATACCCTCAGAAGCTGATAGAGGTATATTTAGACTATCGTGGATGAATTATATGAGTGTAAACTAATAATGAGAAATTAATTTACAAGTTAAATACTACAAGAGAGGAGAAGATACAAATGTCTAATGAGACTATTTGAAGGGGTGATTTGGAAGGGAGGAGGGGCTCTCCTTTTATAGCCCAAAGAGCCCTCCTTACATTCTCAATCTATCAATGTGGGACTTTGGTTCTAACACTCCCCCTCAAGTTGGAGCATATATATTGATCATGCCCAACTTGTTACAAAGATACTCAACTCGTGTCCCATTTAAGGCTTTTGTCAAAAGATCTGCCAACTGATCATCTGATCGCATATGTCCTGTAGATACAACATTCTCTTTGATCTTGTCACAAATAAAGTGACAGTCGATTTCAATATGTTTTGTACGCTCATGGAATACAGAGTTCGATGCTATATGAAGTGCTTCTTTATTGTCACACCATAACTTTGCAGGCAATGTCGTGGTGACGCCAACCTCCTTCATGAGTTGAAATACCCATACAATCTCTTGTACTGATTGTGACATGGCTCTATATTCTGCTTCTGCACTTGATTTTGACACAATACCTTGCTTCTTACTTCTCCAAGATATCAAGTTTCCACCAACAAACACACAGTAACCTGTAGTTGACCATCTTGTGGCTTTAGATCCTGCAAAATCCGCATCACAAAAACACTCGACCTTAGTATGCCCATAATCTGTATAGAGAAGGCCACGACCTGGAGAACTTTTCAAATAATGTAAGATATGCTCTAAGGCTTCCCATTGTGCCACTGTTGGGGATGCCATGAATTGACTAAGTACACTGACCGATAATGTTATATCAGGACGAGTTACTATCAGATAGTTCATTTTTCCAATAAGTCTTCTATATCTCTCAGGAAATGCAAACGGCTTCAGCTTCTCTGGATCAATCTTCTTCTTTAAGTCATCAGGAAGCTCATCAAACATGCTATCATTAAGCTCTAGGAACGGATTCAATATCATGGGAACACTGCTTGGTGCAGCTCCAAGCTTTCCAGTCTCCTTTAAGAGATCGAGAACATATTTCCGCTAAGTCAAAAGGATGCCCTTCTTGCTTCTCAAAACCTCAATACCAAGAAAGTACTTTAATGATCCTAAGTCTTTTGTTTGAAAGTGGGAGTTAAGAAAGACTTTAAGTTCTGAGATTCTAGAGGTGTTACTCCCAGTAATCACAATATCATCAACATACACTACTAAAAGAATCATGCCTGCATTGGATTTCTGATAGAACACAGAATGATCACTCTTACTTTGACTCAATCCAAACTTCTGAACCACATTACAAAATTTATCAAACCAGGCACGCGGACTCTATTTTAGACCGTATAACGATTTTCTAAGATAACATACTTTTCCATACTCCCCCTGAGCAACAAAACCAGGAGGTTGCTCCATATAAACTTCCTCAAGAAGGTCACCATTCAAAAAGGCATTCTTAACATCCAATTGATGCAAATCCCAATGATAGGTAGCAGCTAGAGATACAAGAAGACGAACGGAAGTGAGCTTAGCAACAGGGGAAAAAGTCTCGAAATAATCTATACCATAGGTTTGAGCATAACCTTTTGCAACAAGCCGAGCTTTCAGTCTTTCTAAGGAACCATCAGCCTTAGTCTTAACTGTAAACACCCATTTACATCCAATGGCCTTCTTCCTAGAAGGTAGATCAACAAGAGTCCAGGTACCAGCCTTGTCAAGGGCCATTATTTCTTCTTCCATTGCAGCACGCCAACCAGGGTGGGTTAAGGCTTGGTGAAGGGTGGTAGGGTAGAGATAGACTCAAGGGTGGCCACAAGGAAAGTGGAAGTAGGCGAAAATTACTGGTAGGACACAAAGGAAGAGATATGATAGGTACATTCAACATATCTTTTGGGAGGACAATGAGGACGGGTACCTTTCCGAAGGGCAATAGGTAGGTTAGCAGATGGATCAGCAGCAGAATCAGTGTCAATTGGATCAGGGACAGGAGTATCAGGATTTGGGGTGTTAAGATCTGGGGAAGTAAGAGCATGGACTAGGGAGACATGAATAGAATCCATTGGCGAAGCAGTCATTGGCGAGGGCAGGGCATTGGTAACATCAGGACCATTGATGATATCAGGTTCTGGAATAGCAGCTTGTACTGGTGAGACAGGGACATTATAAACCAGGACATCATCAAGCTTATCAACAACAGAAGGAGATTCAGATAATACCGAAGACTTGAAGAAAATAGACGACTCATGAAAAGTCACATCAGTGGACACAAGATAACGACGAAGATCAGGAGAGTAACACCGATAACCCTTCTGAATTCGAGAATAACCAAGAAAGACACACTTCAAGGACTTGGGATCGAGTTTACTGACATTTGGACGGACATCACGAACAAAGCAAACACACCCAAAAAGTTTTGGATCAATAGGAAACAGCTTAGTGGTGGTGGGAAACAGAACAGAATATGGAGCATCCCCACTAAGGACAACCGAAGGCATACGATTAATAAGGAAACATGCAGTAGACACAGCATCAGCCCAAAAAGATTTAGGGACACAAGAGTGAAACATGAGAGCTCGAGCAGTTTCTAAGAGATGACGGTTTTTTCTTTCTGCAACACCATTTTGAGCAAGTGTATCAACACAAGAGGATTGGAGAAGAATGCCATGACTGTGCATATAATCAGTGAATGGGACAGAAAAAATTCTTTCACATTATCACTCTGAAGAATTTTCACAGGAGTATTAAACTGAGTTTGAATTTCAGCACAGAAATTGTGAAAATGCGTAAACAATTCAGAACGATGTTTTATTAAGTAAAGCCAAGTGGTGCGGGAAAAATTATCAACAAAAGTGACAAAATATCGATAACCAGTTTGAGACAAAACTGAACAAGGACCCCAAACATCAGAATGAATTAACTTAAATGGGGACGCAGCTCGTTTATGGATACGATGTGCCAAATGAACATGATGGTGTTTGACAAACTGACACGACTCACAATCTAAAGAAGATACAGAAGAAAATTGAGGATATAACCTTTTTAAGGAGGAAAGTGGCATATGACCTATACGACAATGGACAGCAAAGGGAGACGACCCATCAGAACAAGCAACAGAACGCGGAACCTGATCATCAAGGATGTAATGTCCACCAGATTCATACCCCTTACCAATAATCTGCTTTGTCGAAAGATCCTGAATTAAACAGTGGTCAGGAAATAGAGTGATAGAGCAATTCAAATGACGAGTCAATTTACTGGGAGACAAAAGATTAAATGTAAGATCAGGAACATTAAGAACAGAAGATAGCGAAATGGATTTAGTTGGTTTAACAGTACCTGATCCAAGTACACGGATCAGGGAACCATTGGCGACGCATATGGAAGATGGGTTGGCATATGGAGTATATGATGAAAATAAATGATGGTTACCTGTCATGTGGTCGTAGCACCAGAATCAATGACCCACTTCGTGGAAGAAGTAGCAAGACCAGAGAACCAATTACCTGTAGCTAGACCCCTTGTAGATGATGGACTAGAATCAGAATGATCAGATATCTGAGAAACATCATGTTGCTGATCACGTTGCTCTTTATTCTGTAATTTACGACAATTTTTCTTACTATGACCAGACTCCTTGCAATAATTGCAGATAAAAGTGCTAGAAGACATATTTGGGGTACTAGGGCCTTGTTTAGACCTATAATTCTTGTTGTTAAATGAATCATGCCTAGCAAAAGTACTTGCATTGTGACCAACAGTCGGGCAAACCAAATTATTAGTACAAAGAACCTTTGAGAACACATCTTTAAGAGATGGAAGCTCTTGACTAGACAGAATTTGAGAGCGAACATTCTCATAAGAGGAATCACGAGCTTCAAGAAAATTGATGATATCAAAGGTCTTCGATTCAGCCATAGAAAATTAACCAATAAGTAAAGAGAAAAAATATTCCAATGAAATCCGAAGTATCACAAATTCCAAAATACCACAGAGCAAACGAGGACCTCTAGATCCTTTAACCAAATGTAACTACAACCACTATGGGTAAACACCCTCAAACAGAAGCAAAACCCAAGAAATAGAGCAGAAACCACTGACCGTACCATAATGAACAGTGCTAACAACAGTACCCTCACTGGAATCTGGAAATTTTCTGCCGGATGAACAGTACCAAAAACAGCGCTAATGAACAGTGCCTATGAATAGTCTCCAAACAGTACAAAAAATGAACAGTATTTGATGAACAGTACTGCTAATGCAAATGCCTAAAATAATTCTTTTCTGATGTGGAAGTTTAGACTATGCTGCAACCACAGAGCATACTCAGACAGAACCAGGCTTTGATACCATGTAAACTAATAATGAGAAATTAATTTACAAGTTAAATACTACAAGAGAGGAGAAGATACAAATGTCTAATGAGACTATTTGAAGGGGTGATTTGGAAGGGAGGAGGGGCTCTCCTTTTATAGCCCAAGGAGCCCTCCTTACATTCTCAATCTATCAATGTAGGACTTTGGTTCTAACAATGAGGAACAGAAAACACTTGATTAACTTAGACTAAAATGTAAACCCACAACAACAAAAAAGATTCAAGGTTTTTTAGGGTCAGATCAACGGCTTTTTTCCTATTGATCTTCTTGAGAACATGAATTACTACATACAATCTTCAAGTCATTTATACATCTATATCATCATAAAGACATGACTAAGAAATGGCGAATATTTTGTTTAGCCTATCATGCACAACATATGCTGATTAAATGGCTATAAAGAAACATGCAACAAGTGGATTAAATCAAATCAAATCAAATCTCAAAAATAAAAATAGGTAATGATCCTCAATATGTGTTTGCATTTGCAAACTTTTATTTTTTTTATTAAGATTTAGTCAAAATTTCTTAATTTTGTCAATTTTTTAATATTGATGATTATCTTCCAAGTTTTCAAGTTCTTGATCTTTTTTCTTTGGCTTGTCCAAATGCTTCAAGGTTCATGATTGTTACTCCTAACCTTCACGTGTTTCATTTTCAATCCAAACCAATATCGCATGAGGAATTTTTTATTCACGAAGGAATTTTTGTTCTAACTTTTGAAAGCTCATCAGATTCTTCAGGGGACTATGCCAATTCTTGCTGTAAGTTTCTTTTACGAAAACCTTTAGGGCTTTGGCGCTTGTGATGATGATCTATTGTTCATATTTTATTCAAATCTATAAAATATTATGATCAACTGTTTTTTCTTTTAAAATTATTTTTCTTATTCCTTTTGGTGATCCCAACAAGACATTATTTTGGGACTTCTATATCATCCTTGGCGGTTGCCTTGAATTTGAAAAGTAAAAGAGCACCCCAGATGCTTTCATTCGTACTGAGTGAGTGACTTTCCACTCAGAGAGAGAGACCTTTTAATTAATAATATATCAAAATCTATGATTTTTGACAGAGCATAATGGCGTCGTGTGATCCATGTAGCCGACCCTATCTAGTGGGATAAAGGCTTTGTTGTTGTTGTTGTTGTTGTCACTTGATCTTGAGGTCAAAATTGGAAGATAAAATGAAGGGCCAAGATTTACTCTTCAAAAGTAAGAAGTAATTATTAGAATGAAAAGAAAATTTTATCTCTTCCATTTGGCTTCAAAAAAAAACTAACAGAAGAGGAAGAAGGAAAAAGAATTTCATTAATCACTTTTCAAGTTGAAAAGTCAAAAATTGTGGCTAGACATAAAGAAAGCATGAAGAGAGAATTGGTCAACATTTTCCCTTCCCTTTTGTAATGTATTTCCAGCAAGACTAAGGGGGAAAGAAAGACAATTTAATTAAAGGAATTCCATACTCCTTGACCAAACCAAAAAGCAAAGAAAGAAGAAGAGTAGAAAAGTCAACAAAACTTGCTATTGGTTACAACTTGGAAAGTGACCAAAAAGAAAGATTTCAAGAAGGAAATTAATCAATAAATCCTTATCCTCTTTGCAAGTGAATTTTGGTCAATGCAAGCCAAAGAGGGAAAGAGGAAATATCAAATTGCTTAACCAAAAAACCAACCTTAGTCAATTAACTACCCTACTTTTTCAAGAAACCATAATTTAGTGACACATGGATTTTTTCCTTTCTTTCCTTTAGATAATTTTGGCCAAACATTTAGGAACAAGGGAAAGAGAAACAAGTCAGATCATATCACACTCCCTCTAATTCTCCAAGTCGTCCAAGCTCAAAAGGAAAGAGAAAAAGAAGAACAAGGTTGAGGTAAGATCTTCCTCTTTGATTTTGGCTTAGTAGATCACTTCTATGGCTCAAAAACTTTTCATAAACATTGTTCCTTTTGATGAGAGCTTCAATTCTATGGTTTTATAATTTTAAGGGGAGGTGTTTTGAGCAACCTTGCAAGAGCAAAAGTTGAAGAATCAAAGAAAGAATTTAGGGAGGAGCAAGCGGTGAGCTTTAGCTTTACTTTTACTTTGATCGATGGATTGTGTTGGTTGGTTGAGGATTTTTCCATGTGAAATTCTGCCTATTTTCTGTTAAGCTAGAATTTTGAAGAGTCATGGTGTTTTTATTGTGTTCATGGTGTTTTATGATGTTTAGAAGGCATATGAAACTAGTTGGAGGCCTAAATTGCAAGTTTGGTAATTATTGGATTATATATTAAATTTTTGCCAAAATAGGACACATATAAGGAGTTGGAATTTGATCATTTTAATTTTACCGTTGTGTTTTACATGAAAAATTTTATGGGAATAGCTCCTAGTTATAAATTTTGGATCATTGGAAACTAATTTGTAACATTGCAAATTCTGCTAGTGAGAATTTCTTGCGTGGCAGTCTGGTTGGGTGATGTCTTTGAATAGGCAAATAATGTCCAATAAATGTGAAACTTTCCAGTCTAAAAGTAGACTTGTCAAGTTTTAATTTGATAGGTATAATGGTCATTTGCATGTGTATACTAAGAGTTCTACATTTTTAAAGTTTGGTAATGTAAAACTGGAAAATTCCGGAACAGTGTCCAATAACTGAAAATTATGGATTTCTGTGTGTCTAATTGGTTAAGTAAAGTATTTTTTTTCTGAAACTAGACTTAATATAAGGGTCATATATGCTTTGGAACCACTGCAATTGGACATTTTTGAAAAGAGATATGAATTTTTAAAGTTAGTTGACAAATTCTGCCAGCATTAGTGGCTATGCGTAGATTACAAAATGTAATGACACATTGTAATTTCTTTAAACACCAAAGGTAGAAATTAGTCCTTTGGGATAATTTGACCACTTTAATTCATTGGTTGACTTGGTGAAATGACCATAATGACCCTAATGATAACCAACATAAGAAAATGATTTACAAAAGTATTGGGCTACGTAATAACCCATCCATTCATGAATTCCTACATATAGGATTCGATATATGTCCGGGATGACCAAGGAACTGGTAACATACCTCAGAACATTGGAAAGATTAAGGTAGTAACTTCACTCTCATATTCTATGTATCTTGTTTCATGCATATTATTGTCATGTTACATACTTGAACTGTTAACATGAATAGGGCAGAATTGCCCTTTAAGCATTCAAATGAAAAGGGCTTTGGCCCAATAGAATAATCAGCGCTGTGGGAAGGGACGATAAGTCATTGAATAGAATTGTTTGATGCATAAACATATCTTTAAATGTTGAATGAATATTGAATTGTTTGATATGTGGTGGTTCATATGGGCATGTTTCTCTATATGCATTTTAGATGAGTGTTGTTTGTTACTACTGGGATTCTTTTGAATCTCACCCTTTTCCAATAACTTACCTACAGCACAGGCAAGTAGCTCTCATGGGAAGAAGGTAGCCATGGACTAGTAGAAGTGAAGACTTAGAATTTACTTTCTGTTGGTTATCTAACTTTTAGATCTGTATATAATGCTAAATGGTATTTTGTAAAACTACTACTCATGGTGGTAGAAGTACACCAACTCTAGACCCTAGCTAGTTTGTATGTAATCACCGTAAATCAACTAGAATAGGGTATCCATACTAGGTGCATCCTTTAGTAATAAATTTAACCGAATAACCGCTAAGAACTTCAGTAAGTACTCTGATATTAACAAATGAGAACATATTTGATTGAATTAAACGGATTTGAAAAAAAGAGAGACCATAGCTCAAAGGTTTTGAAAAACTTTTTGAAAACCCATTTAACTATAGGATCGAACCTTGTAAGGAAGTTGGGATCCCAAATGGATTGAAAACTATTTTTGGTCTCCGATTTGGCATCATGTCACGTTTTTTACTGTTTGTACGTTTAAAAGTAAGGTGTTATAGCTCCCTTTATTGGTATCCACACAAATAGGACCTAACATCAGCAGCGTGCTAGTGCCTCAAATGTCTCTCTAGGGTTTTCTTACGGCTCTCTATTTTTCTATTGTCTAGAGTTCTCTAACCCTTCATTTTTATAACTAATGTGGGCCTTATTGGATCTTCAAAATTAATCTTAATTAATTTTAAAAACTGTATTGGATTAAATAAGTTTTATTTAATTAAATTTGTCTAACAAATTTAATTTAACCTATTTATTTAATCTAAATAAAGAGTTAATAGATTTAATTTATCTAATAAATTAAATATGAAACTAATACCACATAATAATATTATTATTATATATAATATTATTATTATTTTCAAATTTATATCATAAATAAATACACACACACACACACACACACTTGATGGACTGGTTTACTTCAATTGCTTCCCAGATAGGACTTTAAACTTGGATGATGAACATATTCCTGAAACTCTTAAACTTAGAATACAATTACATAGATTAAACATGAAACCATGATCTATACTTGCTACCCTAATATATAGGATACAATATAAAGTCTTAAACTCTAATACCACAAACGCTCAAATCCTTCATGATAATGGCCAAACAATAGTTTTCTTAATTAATCATGCTAATGCAAATTTAAAAATTCCTAAAACTATTATGTGAAAAGATGTTAAATTGCCTGATGAATGGATTTTGGAAAAAGCTTCACAGCCTATTCCCAAACTTATGCCATAAATTAGTCAAATAACGCAAACTAATGATGGAACTATTAAATTAGCTTTTGAAAGGCCCATAAACTCTTTTTCCCAAACATATAGGTCTCAGCCCTCCATTTATAAAGATTGTAGATATATTACTAGTGAGTCATTAAGACATTCTTGTTCCTCGCTACCACAACCACCATTTGTCATATAAATGGCAGCACCATCTAAACCAACCACATCATAAATATTACCAAACATAATCTATGTATTTATACCCCTGAACCAAAACCAATAGATATTTCTATTTCAGGGATTGACAATTCTTCAAATGTTCCCCAAGCTAGGTATGAAAAATGTGATACCTCATTTCCTACAGCCTTATATAAGTGCAAAAGAGTAGCAAAATCATTTGTGAAACTAGGATCAGTCCCGAAATAAGTAATTTCGGAAAACGTTTGCAAATTCTAAACCTATCTCAAGTTTGAACCTGAGACTGGAAGGGAGTTTTTAAGAGTAATAAAATTTTCTCAAACCATTTCACAAACATTCATTATCTCACTAAGTCTCACCGATTATTCTTTCCATTTTATTAGAGTTTGCAAGCGATTCTCTACTTAGTTTTCACGTTTCATACCTTAGTTAAGTTTCGTTAGCGATAGGAAGCGTAATATAGCTAAAGTGTCCCTTTACTAGTCTACCGACATTACCGATTTTACTATTGTAGCATGTTAGAGTTACATGCTATTTATACTATATACAGATCCAAAATAGTAAAAGTACATTAAAACTGACAACCAACAAAAGAAAGAATGAAGCCTCTTGCATTCCTAGTCTTTACTCGTCCTTATTTACCTTCTTTTTGCTCTTAGAGCTCTCTCCCTGTACTGTAGATGATTTATGAAAAAGAGTGAGATTCAAAGAATCTCAGTAGTAACAGTGTGCCAATCATACATATATAATATCACAAAGCATGCTACACAATCATCATATAACATAATTATCACGACAATATTCAGTGCATTACATGCAGTTCATAAATAACCATAGTACTAGGTATATTAAGGGCCCCGATGGATACTCGCGTAATAGGCCCCGGGCACCCACTTGTGCATTACAGAATGTTATTGGCTTGAGCGTCCACCCGCGCAGAAAAGGCCCTGGGCGACCACTCTGCATAACCAGAACGTGTCATAAAATTCATGACGATTTCACACAACATACAATGTATATTATAAATGTACGAAAGACAAGTTACTACCTGGTTGTTTCCCTCGAGAAATTTCCAAGTATTTGTTTGAGCTCGAGCAAGTTCTAGTTCCTATCAAAATTAGAGTTATAAGTAACTGGTTATTATTTATACTATTACTGCCTTTAAATCAAATTCTGTTGGTTATCTAAAGCAGTTATAATAGTTTCTACATAATACAATTCTGTACAATACAATTTTACTGTTTTCCAGAAATTGATATATTTTTCACTCAACTTTGGAAATTCATAACTAATTCTAAAAAAAATCTAATCAGACTGATTCCAAAGCCTAAGTGAATTTATTTCAATTTAAATTTGAGAAAAAATAGTTAGGTGTTCCCAATATAGACAAATTATTCCCAGAAACTAGTTAAAAACCACTATTCCAGATTCCTTCTCAGAATTCAGGCATAACTTCAAAAATTCACTATTAATTCTAGGAGACTCAAAATTGAGTAGTTTCAAATTTTATGTAAATATATTTCAATATAGTTTCATATAAAAATACTCAATTCTAGCTATTAGAGCCAAAAAATTCCCCGAATTTTTCCAAACTCACCCTGTTCCAGATTACATTCCAGAAATAGGGCAAAAGTTTAAAAATTCATATCTAAATCCAAAAAAATCCAATTGAGGTGGTTATAAGTCATAATTGACAATTATTAAGTATATTTTCAAGTAATAATATTGAAATTTGCTATATATATATATACAAATTAATATAGTATTTTAACTTTCTACATATTATTCCAGAAATTTCTAGTTTTACATGACCAAACTTCAAAAATGTAGAACTTCCAGCACACAAGTCCAATTGAGCATTATAACCTATAAAATTAAAGGTCTATGTGTCTAATTGTAAATTAGGAAGTTTCATAATTTTTAGATAAGGTTTACCCTTTGAATTATCCAAACAGTAACAGTGCTTCAGACAGAGCAGATTAGCACTATGAATAATCTTAATTCATAAATTCCCAAATTCGTATACAAGCATCTAAAAATTATGAATACTTGTATACCTACAAAATTTTGCCCTATAAAGCTAATGGAAGCATCAAAATGGTCAAATTTTTGCTCCTTATACATGAAACAATACAGGCAAAAAATTGAGATTCTTAGAAAAAGTTTGTTGTTTTTTCGTTTTCTCTTACTTAATCACTTCCTTGCTACTTTTAATCAAATGATTAGCTATTTAAAGACTCATTGGATATGTTTTAGAGTGAATTTGAGAAGCAAGACCCCTTTAGTGTTTCATTATCCATTTTCAAAAAACATCCCAATCCAAGCCAACAACAACAACCAAAACAAAGGCACAAGAAGCAAAGGAGTAAGAGAAAACCCTTGTTTCTCACTCTAAAAAGGCCTCATCCCTCTCTTCTTACACCTCTAATTTAGCTTGAATACCATGGATTCAAAGGAGTAGAAGTTAATAGAGGAGGCTATGGAAGGATTAGAAAGCAAAATATTCAAGTGTTCATGCTCCTTACCTTGATTTTTGGAAAAACCCTAAGCTCTCTTGTATTTCTTTGCCCTTCGCGTTTAGTTTTTTTTTATTTTCCTCTTTGCTGACCAGTTTGCATGGGAATGAATGGAGAAAGAATGAAGAATTGAAGACTTAATACAATGCTTTAGGTTGCTTTACATGTGGCTGTTAACATCATGAAATTCCTGTCAAAGTGGCACATTTACCTTTAGTTTTGCATATATTTTGGGTAAATTCATAGATAATTGATGATAAATGTGGAAAAGTAATGTGCCCAAGGGTATTGATGCTAAAAAAGCATAATTTCTCTGTTTAAGCCCTATAATAATTGCATTAAAATCACATCAAGACTATTTTTATATATTTCATTGTGTTGATAGGTTAATATTGGAGCCATAATGGAGTCATTGGAGGCACCAAAGGATGATCAAGAAGTGGGAATGGAGCTAAGGAAGTCAAAGCACCATGGAAGAACAAGAAAATGATGAGGAAGGCTAAAAAGCTTCATATGGAAGCTTGGCCGCGGCCAAGATCATCAAGGATGTTTAGCCGTGGCCAAATATGTGACAGAAATTTTTTGGTCGCGGCCAACGCTCGAATTCTGCAGCTACGTGTTTTGATTCTGAACGGATTTTTAGGGCATATAAATACCAAAACCTTGAAGCAGAGACTGATTCTAGACCTGGGAGGCACCGTGGAGACAATGCTCTGCTAGGGCTTGGAGCTTAGAGGTGGAGATTAAGCTAGATGTTGAAGATTTGAAGAGATTTAAGCTTCTCTTCTTGGTTTTTCCTCTCCTTCTACTGTCTTTCCCTTTTATTCTGCTTTGTAACTGATGTATGCCCTGTTTCTTCTGGGTTTTATGAACATGTATAGCTAGAGTTTTATTGTTTGGATTGTTTAAAACCCTTGTATGGATTAAGTACTCATTTCCCCTTTATATTTATGATGAATGGTTGGTTTATGTTAATTTTACTCTGCACTTAGTGCTCCTTGTTGATTGACCACTGATAAGTAAAATATTTGCATATTTATTTTCCCTTATATGATGATTTTGTGGACTATATTTGAGCTGAATGTAATTAATTTGGGTGTAATTAATAAATAAATAATGATTTTCTTGCAGCCATGGATAGTACCGGATTAAAAAGAATTAAAGAAGGCATTTAAGGGAAGTTACTATTCACGCGGTACTGTTCACTGTACACTGTTCATGCGGGTACTGTTCAATGTGCACTGTAGCAGTTTTACTGTAGCGGACGGTGTTGTCGGTTACTGTAGCAGTGCGGGTTACTGTAGCGGACGGTGTGGTCGGTTCACTGTAGCAGTTTGAAAATGAAGCCTATAAATAGAGCTTCTTGGCACCCTAAAATGAAGAGGAAGAAGGAGGAAGGAAGAGAGAGAGAAAGTTTCTATTTTAGAGAGAGAGTTGTTATTTTTAGAATTTATTTCTTGCATTTTTTTACTTCTTGCATGCCTCCTACATGGATGGTTTTACCTCCTATATGGAAGGCCTAGGTAGTCCTCCTTTATGGATGGTATAGGTTGCCACCTACATGGATGGTTTTACCTCCTATATGGTAGGCTAGATTTTCCATTTTCATGCATCTTGTAGTTGTACTTTTATGTTTTTGTAATTAATTTTTATGCAATATTTATGATGTTTGGAATATATTTTGGTTTTGTTTTTAATTTTATCATGAGCTAAATTTTCCTTTTCCTAGGGTGATGACGTAGCTTACTAATGACGGATTGAATCTTAACTTATTAAATCTAGTCTTAATTTTTCCTTCATGATTGAGTTTTAATTATTGATCTTAATGCTTACAATTGATTGGCCACCTTTTGGATGATTTTAATATGCATGTTGAGACCGGAAGGAGATACATGTGTGTGGATCCTATAATTAAAACCATAATTTGCATATGAAATAGGAATATATTCATATGGGTTGTGTAGTCTTAATTGAGTTCCATAAATCTTAATGCATGATTGATTGCTTAAATTCATATAGGAATATATTGGGTTAGCAATTAATTATAGAATTACTTGACCTTGGAAGAGGCTAGTAATTAAAATAGGGAAACTCGACTATCAATCATATGGAATAAATAGGACTAGAGTAGATAAGTGATTCAATCTGGAATTTATTAAGTGAAATCTAATCCCTAGGGCTTTTTCTCATATTTGTCTTTATATCACTTGTATTAATATTTCATCATTTTTATCTTGCAATCTCAATCATAACTAATCAACCGACTAAATAGAATTAAAATTACCAATTTTGGTACTTAGTGATCAATCCTCGTGGGAATGATACTCTACTCACTTCTATATTACTTGATTACGACAGTGTACACTTGCACTTCTAAATACACCATCCTACACTCGTAACAACCACCAATGAGGTTGTTGGGTTCACTTGGTTGATGCTTGAGAGGGCTAGATTGAGTGTAGAACTTGGGTTTAATCGTGTGGGAACTTGAAATCCATAAGAGGGATGGATGGTTTAATTAATGAGGTAGAGATACACTTATTGACCTCACATAGCCACATAGGTTCTGTAATGTAGGCTGGGCTTAATTCTTCAGTTAAGAGATTAATGAACTAATTAAGCTAAACACCTATTTGGAGACTTGAGAGAGCGCTTATGGGTAAATTAGTGACCTTGGTTAGCATAATCCATCCTTGGGAGCTCATATTGTGGGGATTTGAATTAGTACCTATGAAATGCAAGGGGGATAAACAATCATAACTCTCACTGCATCCTTTCTAGTCTATAAATCACTTGTTTATATTTTCTTTTTTAGTTTATAATTTTGTTTTCCTTCAACCATGATAATTGTCCAACTCAAATTAGGCAAAAGGCAATAATCGCTACTTAACCGGGTTTTGGAACCAAATCCTTGTGGAAACGATATCTTACTCATCACTTTATTACTTGACGTGACCCGTGCACTTATGGATTTGTGGACAAGTTTTTGGCACCGTTGCCGGGGATTTGTGTGCCAGAACCGTCTTTGGTTGATCTTGATTAGAGTACTACTAGCTTAAGCTTGAGTTGTGTATATACTTGTTGCTGCATTTTTTTGTTTTTATTGATTTTTTTCATTTTTTGTTGTGTAGTTTTGTTTTTTCCTGTCTGTTTTATTAGTTGCTCTAATTTTATTGTTTTTGTATGTACATGGATAATCTTTGGTGGTTAAAGGAATCAAGTGGTGTATTTGCTGATGATAATGATTATCCAAATTCTTATTATGACCCTTACATTTCTAATACTCAATATGAGTACATTTGTTGTAATCATTGTGGAAATAATCATTATAGTGAGCAATGCCCCCATTTTTCAATCTGGGATTACATGGAGGCTTAAATTAATTTGTGTGATAATAATTTTAGCCTCCATGGAAATCAAAATCATTCATTGTCTTGGGATTCTAAGTCTTTTCCTTCACATACATTACATCCTATATGCCACTCCATTCCTATGAAAATGAATCCATCCCCATTCATGAGAAGAAGCCTTCAATAGAGGATAGGGTTCAGTGTATTCTTAACAATGTAACTGAAATGAGGGATTGGACAAAGAAGACATTTCACGAACATGCAGTTTCTCTTGAAAATCTAACAGCGCATGTGAGTGAAATAGCTTCTACACTTGAGTCTTTGCAACAAAATGAAAATTTTCATGAAAACTCAAGTAAACAAGTAACTATGGGGAGTGAGGAAGTGTTGTCAACTGTTTGCAACACTTCTAAGGAGTATTCTGTATTGGAAACTAATGTAGAGGAGGAGAAAACCAATTGTTCAGCTAAGGTTTCAATTCTGGAACTTGCACCTTGTTGTTTTGAACAAGAAATCAAAGAGGAAATCCCAACAATTTATGATCTTGATTCTCCTACTGTTGATGTGACTCTTACTGATGGGAGTCAAGTTGATTTTATTTTGGCTCTTACTGATGAGAGCCATGTAGATTTTATTGGGTGTTCTAATTTTTTAGAAGTTTCTAATTTTGTTTTTGTGAATAAGTTTATTTTTCATTCTTTTAATTTTTTAAACACTTGTACTTTGAAATTACTGATGATTGATGAAGTACAAGTGATTCATGAATACCTATTCATCTTCAAACACTATTGCCTGAAAAGGAATAAAGATGAGGTGATCATGATTTTTTATACTTATGATTAATATTTTTTGTAGCATAGTCTGGCTGAAGACTATAAATTTAGCGCTTCTTGGGAGGCAACCCCAAGGTGAGAATAAAACCCATGAGAAGAAGGGTGCAACAAGTATGGAACGAAGGAAGGATGGATAAATTGGGTGCTTGATGAGCATTTTCAGGGAAGTCTAGTGTTTACCATGCTTTTATTGATTTCAATATCATATAGACATGCCTTGTATTATTAAGAATGCTTGTCATTGAATCACCACTTCTTTAACCTGTGATCAAAGTATACTTATTATTTGAATTGCTTGGGATATTAACTTTTGCATTGTTTTAACCTTTGATCATGTTAAAATATGCTCCAATGTGTGAAATAGAGTGCTGAGATCTGAAACTATAGAGAAAAAGGGGTCTGAAGATCTTGGCCGCGGCCAATTTGAGCTCAGAGAGATTTTGGCCCCGACCAAACAAAAAAAAAATTCCCCAACCACTCTCTCACACTCTGTTTCACAACTCTTTTCACTCACCTCTCTCATGCATTATTATTGATATTGTTAAATGTATTCTTGCATGAGAGAAGACCCTCAGTTTTCCCTTGTGATAGTGAGGACACTGTCAACTTTAAGTTTGGGGGTGTGGGTGTGTTTGGCTTATTTGACAATGATTTCAAGTTTTAAAATGTTAACTATTTCTTGTCCTCTATTTTGGAAAGCTGAGTTAGATTGATTAATTATCTATGATAATGAATGTATGATCCAAAGATAGAAAGGATGCTTAGATTTTATGTTTTATGGGAAATGATGGCAAATATTTTTGATTGGATGATTTAGATTTTAAAGCTTGTTTCCTGAATGCTTTAGGAATAAACACTATGCACAAGAGTTGGGAATGATTTGAATGCTTTTGTTGGGAGATTTTGTAGCAAATTGGTGTGTGTATTCCTTCATCATTGAAGAAATTTAAAACTCACATTGGAATATCTTGAAATGAAATGAAAATTTCACACATTTTTGAAAAATGATCTAGGCATGTTCTTTCAAATGCAATTGTGCCTTTCAAGCTTACCTATGACAATTATTCCATTTGCACCCCATTTAAGCCTTATAAAAAAACCATATAAATTTTCTTTTTAAAGAACCTACACTAAACCTTAACCTTTGTTGCCTAAAAAACCATGAATCACCCTAATCTTGAGATGAATGATGATTTGTTGAGGATTATGGAAGTGAGGATTGGTATGGGAGTTAGAAAAGTTATGTATTGAAAATTTGGGTATAAGGAATACAGTATATGGTTGTTAGTGTGTTTTCAATTACATGTTTAAAAAGAAGAAGAAAAAGAAAAGAAAGTGTGTTAAATTCAATAAAGACTTGGAGTGCAAAGAAATCAATTTGAGATAAGTTTGGGGGAGTGTTTAGGCTTCTAGAAAGAAAATTTTGTGTGGTGCAAAGAAAGGAATTATGTAATGTCATATTATCTCAAGAGATTTGAATCCTCTATTTTCTCATTCTTTTAAGTAGCTTAACTACTAGCCACATTACAAGCTTATAAAGTCCTATTGATTTTGAAATTGTGTGGAAAGATCTATTAGAGGAGAGATAGGATGATGTGAGTATTTAAAGATCTGATATTGAGTTTGATTTATATATATTGAAGTGTTGCATTTGATCTTAATATCTGCAAGAGAATTGTTGTCCAACTCTCCTCACACACACATTTTGAAAGTTTTGGGAAACTTGTTTTTAATTTATGAATCTTGCATTCCATTATATTTCATTGTTTTTCCTATAGAGTATAAAATCTTGAGCATCCAATGAGGACCAAATCATGCATGTGCTATAAGTCAATGGTTAATTAATCCGGCTCTTTTATTGCCCGATAGGTTTTACTCGAGGACGAGTAAAAGTTTAAGTTTGGGGGTGTGTTAACATTATGAAATTCCTGTCAAAATGACACATTTACCTTTAGTTTTGCATACATTTTGGGTAAATTCATAGATAATTGATGATAAATGTGGAAAAGTAATGTGCCCAGGGGTATTGATGGTAAAAAGGCGTAATTTCTCTGTTTAAGCCCCATAATTGCATTAAAATCACATCAACGCTGTTTTTATATATTTCATTATGTTGATAGGTTAATATTGGAGCCATAAAGGAGTCATTGGAGGCACCAAAGGATGATCAAGAAGTGGGAATGGAGCTAAAGAAGTCAAAGCACTATGGAAGAACAAGAAAAGGTTGAAGAAGGCTAAAACGCTTCTTATGGAAGCTTGGCCGCGGCCAAGATCATCAAGGGAGTTTGGCCGCAACTAACCAATCTTTGGTCGCGGCCAAAGAATTTCTAAAAAATTTTTGACCGCGGCCAAAGAACACCTGAATTCTGCTGCTCCGCAATTTGATTCAGAATGAATTTTTATGGCATATAAATACTAAAACCTTGAAGCAGAGACTGATTTTGGACCTGGGAGGCGTCGTGGAGATAATGCTCTACTAGGGTTTGGAGTTTGGAAGTAGAGATTAGGCTAGATGTTGAAGATTTGAAGAGATTTAAGCTTCTCCTATTAGTTTTTCCTTTCCTTTTTCTGTCTTTCCCTTTTGTTCTGCTTTGTAACTGATGTATGCACTGTTTCTTCTGGGTTTTATGAACATGTATAGCTAGAGTTTTTTTGTTTGGATTGTTTAAAACCCTTGTATGGATTAAGTACTCATTTCCCCTTTATATTTATGATGAATGGTTGGTTTATGTTAATTTCACTCTGTACTTGGTGCTCCTTGTTGATTGACCACCAATGAGGTTGTTGGGTTCACTTGGTTGATGCTTGAGAGGGCTAGATTGAGTGTAGAACTTGGGTTTAATCGTGTGGGAACTTGAAATCCATAAGAGGGATGGATGGTTTTGTTAATGAGGTAGAGATACACTTATTGACCTCACATAGCCACATAGGTTCTGTAATGTAGGCTGGGCTTAATTCTTCAGTTAAGAGATTAATGAACTAATTAAGCTAAACACCTATTTGGAGACTTAAGAGAGCGCTTATGGGTAAATTAGTGACCTTGGTTAGCATAATCCATCCTTGGGAGCTCATATTGTGGGGATTTGAATGAGTACCTATGAAATGCAAGGGGGATAAACAATTCTAACTCTCACTGCATCCTTTCTAGTCTATGAATCACTTGTTTATATTTTCTTTTTTAGTTTATAATTTTCTTTTCCTCCAACCGTGATAATTGTCCAACTCGAATTAGGCGAAAGTGCAATAATCGTTACTTAACCGGGTTTTGGAACCAAATCCTCGTGGGAATGATATCTTACTCATCACTTTATTACTTGACGCGACCCGTGCACTTGCGGATTTGCGGACAGTGGCATATTCTCATTGGTCCAAAATTTCCTCTTTTATTTAAATATTCCAATAATTCCATTTCTCTTTTCTTTTTCCCTTTAATCTACCAAATTTCTTGAGAAATAGGATGGAAAATATTGCTTTTAACTCCTAATGTCATCTTTCAATTTATTGACCAAAGTCCTATGTCTTTACTTTTTGACTTCTTTTTCATGCTTTGATTTTCCTTTGGTAATAATATTTCAAAATGGACTTAATAATTACTAAGTGACCATTTCCTCTTTTTAATTCCCATTTAACTAAAACTATTGGGAATATTGGAGAAAAATGTTTATTTTCTTATTTTATGGAAAAATTACCGTTTTGCCCCTACGTTTTATGATTTATCGAAATAAATCATTTCTTGCTCTTTTCCTTTAGTTTGACTGAATTTTCGAAACTTGTATGAAGCCATTATTTTTACCATTTTATGCTCAAATATTGGTTACAATATTAGACATTTAAGTGGGCATTAATTGCCTCTTTGTGTTCCTAATTGGCCAAATTATGTGTAACCGGCGATTGAAATATTTATGTAAATTTATGTACACTATAATTCAAAATTTTTATTCCACTAATTATCAAAAATATATACAAGGAATATTAGTGGATAAATGGGGTATTAGAAAAAGGATGAAGACTTGTAATCAATTAAGTCTCCAACCTATTCATCTATGGGTGAAGCACGTGAAATAAATGCTTTAGAAAATATCTTCCAAATTGATAAACAAACTTTGTAAAAGGATTTTTATTCCAAAAAAATATACTCCTCAGAGAAATTGGTTTTTGAATAATTTTAAGGGATCTGTGAGAAAATCCATTCATGAGAAATTTTACAAATTTCTTGAAAAAGTCCAACAAAATACTTCATTTTTTGACTGGTTTGAAGCTTATGCTCAACATCAAAAGATGAAATATCCATTGTTTCAAACTATTGATGTTATTAAAAAAGATTGGAAAACCTCTTAAGAAGAAACTATTTCTTTTAAAATTCCTCCTCCTAAAACTATTCAGATTCCAAGAAGGGTAGATGATGAAGATCAACCTCTTTGGGCGTCACTCTTTAAATTCAAACATACTTCTAAACCTGTCGATTCAACTGATATTAAAAATATTGTTGAGCAAAACAACTACACTAATCAATATCTTCATATATTAGGTGATTATTTGACTCAACAACCAATATTACCAAATTATCCTAAAACTGAAAATGTTTCTAAATCCCAAATTAAAATACATCTTTTTAAACCATTCGAATTTAGCTCTAAACTTAAAACATATTTAAGAACTAAATCTAAATATGATATAGTAAGAAAAATTGAACAAAAAATTATCCAACTCCAAACTAGTCATCTATAAAACGTCCTTAAAACACCCCAATCTGAGTCATCCAGAACAAAAGGTGTTAACGTTCTTGAAAAATATTTTCAAACTTCTGAAACTGAATCCAATGAATCTTATTTCCAAATCAACCAATAATACTGGGAAAAAACAACTAAACTTTATTATCACAGAGCTAGCCCTCCAGATATTCTAGTTGAAGAACAAATGAACCAAAACTTCAAATCTTTTAGTGTTGACAACATCTATGAGTGGAATATAGATGGTCAAAATGAATCAAATATTCTTCAAATCCTTCAACATATGACATTGTTAAGTAATGCTTATCAAACTCAACATAACTATTTTAGTGAATAAATTACTAATCTTTTAGTTTCTGGTTTTACTGGACAACTTAAAGGTTGGTGGGGTTTTTATCTCTCTTCTGAAGATAAAACTCAAATATTTTTAGCCGTTAAAACCCAATAAGTTGGAACACCTATTACCCATAATGGTCAACCCATTCCTAATTCAACAAAAATTTTGATCTTTACAATCATTAAACATTTTATTGGTGATCCTTCTTTATGGAAAGATCAATATGATGAACTTCTTTCAAACCTTAAGTACAGAACTCTATCTGATTTCAGATGGTATAAAGATACTTTCCTCTCTAGAGTACTTACAAGGGAAGATGCAAATTAGCCATTTTGGAAAGAAAAATTCCTAGTCGGATTACCAATATCTCTTGGTAATAAGGTTAGAGAGAAATTTAGAAACCAAAATGATGGCAATATCCCTTATGAGTATATTTGACGTATGGACAGTTAATCTCTTATGTTCAAAAAACTGCTCTTAAGATTTGTCAAGATGACAAATTTCAACACCAACTTGCCAAAGAAAAGGCTACAAATCGGAAAGAATTAGGAACTTTTTGTGGACAGTTTGGATTTCCCGCTTGTAACCAATCAAAACCTTCTAAACCTCACCATAAACATTACCATAAAAGGCTTAAAAATCCATACAAAAAAATACAAATACAATACACCTGCATGAAGACTCAAACATGAATTTTGATCTAAAACAAAGTTCAATCTCTCTCAAACAAACAAAGTTACTTATTTTAAATGTGGTCAACCTGGTCATATTTCCAAATATTGTCGATTTACCAGAAAACTTAAAAAGATAAGAAATATTAAAGAATCTGTTCTTGAATAGATAAACAATCTTCTGATTGAAACTTTTGAGTTTGAATATCAACAAAGCTCTTATGAAGATCTCAACAAAATTCAAGAAAATGATTTTTCAAAAAACTCAACTTCATAAATTAATGTTATCACTAAGGAACAAGATCTTCTTCTTGATGTCATTACTAAAATTTCAGATTCTAATAGAGAAGAATATTTGTTCAAATTAAAAGATATTCTCAATCAAACTTCAAGTTCCTCAAATTCTAAACCCTCTATTCCTTCTAACAGATATGATCTAACTCAAACTTTAGAAAATTTTAAACATTCAGTTAAACCAACAACACTTCAAGATCTTCAATATTGAAGTACAAAACCTTAAAAATGAAGTTCATCTTATCAAACTTCAACAAGAAACCTATGCAACAACTATATCCCAAATCCAGGATATCCAACTTGCTTCAACATCCAAAACCCTAACCAATGGACATACCTAAACACATAAAGATGATCAGGAAGATGAAGATCTTTTTAAACCATTTTTAAACTTAATTTCAAGAAAATCTGTTCAAAAATTTTAAATCCATGCCAGAATTGTCATTAATAATGATTTTGTCTTGGAACAAACTATTTTATTTGACATGGGAGTTGATGCTAATTATTTTCAAGAATGTATCATTCCAACTAAATATCTTGAAAAAACAACTAAACGGTTTAATGGATTGAATAAATCATGATTAGACGTGAGTTATAAAGTTTCAAACATTGTTATTGAAAATGAAGGTTTTAAAGTTAAAACCCCATTCTTTTTGGTCAAAGTTATGGGAACCCAAATGATCCTTGGGGTGCCATTTGCCAAGTTATTATTTCCATATATGATAGATGAAAATGGGATTTCAAAACAACCTCTGGGTAAAACAATTTTGTTTCCTTTTACTCACAAACCCATAATCAAAGAATTAAACCTTCTTTCTTCAAAACAATGGCAAATCAATTTTTTGAAGGAAGATATTTCTTTTAAATGAATAGAAGAGCAATTGTGTCAAAAACAAGTTTAACAACAAATCCAAATTTGTTTGGATAAAATTCATCAAACAATTTGTTCTGATTTACCAAACGCATTTTGGAATTGAAAACAACATATTGTTGATTTTGTAATATCCCAAATTTTAGAACAAAAGGATTGAGATTAAGCGTGGATCAAGTGGACTGCTAAGCCCCGGTTTAGCAAATGTCCTTATAAGGCATGTTTAAATTCCATAAAAATTTCTTTCTATCCTTGAGGGTATTAAAGAGTTCAGGGAATAACAAAATAAAGCAATTAGAAGTCACACATAATATAGTAAAGTAGAACACAGTAATTTTGCCACCGGTGAAATTTCCGGTGTGGCAGTGGTGATTGTGTGACATTTTTTGATGGGTAAATGATGTTGGAAAATTATGAAACTTTCCAGAGTTAAAGTAGAGTTATAAATATTTAATTTGAAAGGTCATATAAGTCATTTGGAGCTGTACACAAAGAGAAATAAATTTCTGAAGTTAGCCCAGCAAAATTAACTATTTTCTTGGGCAGCATCCAAAGATTAAACTTCTGGGATGAGTGAACTTCTAATTGGATAAAAAATATATTTTTTCTTAAAACTAAACTCAATGAGGGTCATATAGCCTTTGGAATCACTCCAATTGGACATTTATACAATTAGATATGAATTTTCAAAGTTTAATGAAAATTCTGCCAGATTAAGCATTATGTGCGAAAATTAATTATTTGGGCCAATAGGAGCATGACACGTGGTAAGCCAATTAACACCATTTAATCATCAATTCCTCATCTTCCTCCTCATTTTCCCATGCAGAAACCAGAAAGAAAGAGACAGAAAAGTGCATAACGAAAATGGAGAAAGGAAGAGAGAGAAAGTTCTAACCGCCGAAACATTGCCGAATCGACGTCTTCTGACAAAGTGCCCTTCATGAACCTTCTTCTACCCATCGTGAGCTTTATTTCTATAGTTTTGTATTTTCGTTTGGAGGTGGTTGGCACCATCTCACCAGCCAGAGTATTGTTGGAATTTCAAACTGTTTGCAGAAACGAGTGAGGTAAGCATAAACTTCCTTTTTAACCAATTGGTTTGTCGTTTAGATGAGTATAGAGGAAGTTGGGTGTATTTATGTTTGGTTTTAAAGGGTTTTTTTAATATATTAATGATATTGAATGGATGTCTAAATAGCTAATCATTTAATTAGAAGTAGAAAGGAAGTGATTAAGCCAAAGAAAACAAGGAACCGACAAACTCTTTCCGGGAACTGATTTTCCATTTCTGTTCTGTATGTGACATGGTAATGGGCTGAGAATTTGATAATTTTGATGCTTCCATTAGATTTAGGAGGAAAAATTGTGCAGGTATGCAAGTGTTCATGATTCTTGGATGCTTGTGTATGAATTTGGGAATTTATGAAATATGATTGTTTATGTTGTTGATTTTGCCCTGTTTGAACAGTGACGTTGTTCGAGCTGTTTCATATGGTAAATCTTGTCAAAAAATTCTGAAATTTTTCAGGCTTAAATTAGACATGTAGAGATTTAATTTTGTGAGTTTTTTGTAATTTGTGGACAAGTATACTAGGAGATATGAATTTTTGAAGTTCTGTCCTGTTTTCTGGAAAGAAACCTAAAACAGTGATGTTGGGCAAAATTATGGGAATTTCGTAGTTGTTATGACTATAATTGACTATTTTTATGTAAAATTATACTGAAATATATTTCCATAGAATTTAGAACCACTCAATTTGGAGTTTCCTAGAATTAATGGTGAATTTTTAAAGTTTAGCCTTTTTTTGAAACCAAATCTAGAACAGTTGATGTTTGGAAACTTTTTATGGATTTTTTGTTGGTATTTTCCAGAAAATAATATTTTTCCTCAAAATTAAACTTAAAGAGGATCAAATGGAGCTTTAAACCACCACGATTGGAGTTTTATAGAATTAATTGTGATTTTTCAAATTTTGGTGAAAAATCTGTCAGCTTTATGTCTTATGTGAATTTAAGACTTAATGGCACCAATGTGATTTGTATGAACTCCAAGTGTGAAAGTAAGCCTTTAGGGCTAATGATGTTATCACTTACCTAGGGCCATGAAGTGACAAAGAAGAAGCAATGGTTGGCGGATCAAGGGACAAGAAGAGAAGAACATAAAGTCCGAGAGGTAGTGAACTTACTTTTTTTTGCATATATGTGATATGTATGTCTTGCATTGATTATGTGACTGCTTTGCCTATTTTTGTAGAACATGTATGATTGATTGAAGCTCTGTTATATTTGTACAATGGCCATATGTATGTCATAACATCGAGCATGCAGCATATCATTATGTTGGCATGAAATAGTGTAGGTAAGCATGTTATGCATTCATATGTATTTGGCATGCATAGTGGTAATGTTTGCTACTGAGATTCCTTTGAATATTACTCTCCCTAAACCAACCATTTAGATAGGTGAAGAATGCCTAGAGATATGCAAGAAGGAACTCCGAAGGTGAAGGGTGGATCGTAGTGTAAGGCACTACCTTTTGTATTTGGTGTAAACATTTGATATTTTGTGATTATACATTTGATATGTATGTACATGGATGTATGAATGAAGTTTAGCAGAGAACAGCTCTAAGAGAACCACTCTAATTAAATTAAAGGTAAAACGTTCGCATATACTCTGATACAATGAAATTAAGAGTCGTAGAAGGTTAGTGACGTAGTGAAATCTGATGAGAATAATTGAAATGTTTTTTTTACCCTCTGAAAAACCCTCTCAACCCTAAGTTCAACTCTTGAGTTGAGAGTGTGAATTTGTGAAATATTTTGAAACTTGGGTAGTCCAGGTTCAAATCCTAGTCTCATCAGTGATTTCACTACTCAGTTGCACTCATATGAGGTTATACGAGATAAGGTGTCACATATTTGCCTTATTAAAATGACTTTTCTGAAAAGAAAATCCCAATAAAGGCTAGGCCAATTCAAATGAGTCCAGAACTTCTTGAAACCTATAAAAAGGAAATTCAAGATCTTATGAACAAGAAATTAATTTGCAAATCCAGAAGCCCATGGTGTTGTGCTGCTTTTTATTTTAATAAAAATGCAGAAATCAAACGTGGTACTTCTAGACTTGTGATTAATTACAAGCCTTTAAACAAAGCTTTGTAATTGATTAGGTATCCAATTCCAAATAAATCTGACTTGCTAACATCTTTGTATTCTGCAAAAATATTTTCAAAATTTGACATGAAATCTGGATTTTGGCATATTCAAATTTTTGAAAATGATAGGTATAAAACTGCTTTTACTGTTCCTTTTGGTCAGTACGAGTGGAATGTTATGCCTTTTGGTTTGAAAAATGCTCCTTCTGAATTCTAAAGGATCATGAATGAAATATTCAATGATAATAGTCAATTCATTATTGTTTATATAGATGATGTATTGATCTATTCTCATTCGATTGAAGAACATTTTAAACATGTTTATAAATTTATCAGAATTGCAGAAACAAATGGTTTAGTAGTTTCTACACCTAAAATAAGTTTATTTCAAACTAAAGTTTCTTGGCCATTGGATTTACCAAGGATCCATAACTCCAATTGAACAAGAAATTCAATTTGCTAACAAATTTCTAAACCAAATCATTGATAAAACTCAACTTCAAAGATTTTTGGGATTTTTAAACTATGTTGTTGATTTTATTCCTCATTTTAGCAACTTCATCAAATTGTTTCATCAGCGTCTTAAAACAAATCCTCCTCCATGGACTGATAAACATTCTAACATTGTTAAGCAGATTAAATCCCAGGTTAATGAACTTCCTTGTCTTAGCCTCCTAGATCCCTCTGCTCTCAAAGTTGTAGAAACTAATGCCTTTGACATTGGTTATGGTGGCACTCTCAAACAGCGAATAGACAGCAAAGAGAAAATTATTTCTTTTATGTCAAAACATTGGAATAATTCTCAACAAAATTATTCCACAAACCAAAAAAAAAATTTGGCAATTGTTTTATGCATTTCAAAATTTCAATTTGATCTTTTAAACCAAAGGTTTTTGGTTCGCATTGATTGTAAATCTACAAAAGATGTTTACAAAAAGATGTCAAAAATCTTGCATCAAAACATATTTTTGCCAGATGGCAACCAATTTTAAGTTTTTTTTTTTATTTTGACATTTAATTTATCAAAGGCATTTTAAACTCTCTCCTAGATTTCCTTACCTGTGAGTTTTTACAAGGTAGGCAGTAAAGAGAAAATCTCCAGAAAACTCATTACCAAATCACCAATATGCTTCCAAAACCAAAGGAAGATCCAAACAAAAGGAAAATAGAAGAACAACAATTGAGTATCATGCATGATGCTCAAAGTCAAACTGTCCCTCCAATTTCTTTGAAGTAGCTTCAACAAATTCTCCAAATGTTGTAGACGCAACAGAAGGAACAAACAGTGTCATCCACCCAAAAGCCAAGTTCTTTAGGGTCATCAACTGGCCAACCTCAAACTAAAGCTTCTTCAATAAAGAAAACTGTGGACTCATATGCCCATTTATTCACCCAGAAGCAGCTTCCAAATCAAACATGGGGACAGATCGTGACAATAAAGGGTGATAAAGCCCTTATCACAATTCCAATTCCTAAACAAGAAGCCATAACCAAACAAGCGTATGATCAGCTGGATTAACAACCCTAGGTAACAAAGATCGCATCCTCTCAAAAATAATTGACAACTGTACAATCTTATTCTAAAACAGTTGTTAGCCAAACCCAAGCCAATCTTGATACTCCTTACTTTAAAAAAGAAAATTAAGTAAGGAATGTTCTTCAAATTGAGCTAGAACTCTTTAATCTATCTCCAAACCAAGTAGCCTTAAATATTTTCCCTTCAGGATGGTATTTTAGGCCTTATGATTTTAGAAAAACAAGATAATATTATGAGTTCATTGTAGTTCATTCTAAATCCATTGATATTGATTGAAAAAAGGATAAAAAGGATGAATCTATAATAACTTATTCTACTCTCCAAATTCTTCAAGTTCTCACTCCTTCCCAGTGGGGATAAGATTTATTCAAACCAAGAAATTTTAGGAAGAATTATGAACCCGAATGATATAATTACTGGGACTATGTTGATGCGTAGTCTAATGGCTTTTGGGATTAAAACAAATCTTTCAAACATACTTAGTTCATTTATTTTTAAAAAAACCAAGTATACTTTTCCCCAATGATTTATCCATTGGTGAAGTTTCTTTGGACCAGCACTGGAGATCCTCCCTCTAAAGGTACAACAGGCCTTTGAGCTTTTTAAACAAAAATTTAACTAAGGTGAAGATCCTTTTCCACTTAATCTTCATTACTTTTTAAAATTATCAGTTGCTTGGATATTTTCCTAGCAATTCATATTTTCTCCGATTAACTCTCCAAACATTCTATCAATACTATAAAGAATCCCTTCAATCAGATGGTAGGCAAAATTTGAAGTCAACCATATTGATACAAATGCAATGGAGTGATGGTTTAAAGCTAATCCTCAGCATCTCTGTATGACAGAACAGAGTAAGTTCTTAAACTAAAGAACGAGGATCCAGACAACCTTGGCAACATCTAAAACCAAAGAAGAATTGGTAAAACAACTGGGCTCCATGCTTCAACTCCTTCAAGAGGAAGTCCAAACTTCGACAATAAGCCAACAAGTCTCTTCAGTATCTTCAGTACAAGAAGAAGATGAAATTATTGTAAACTTAGACGAAGATTAGTTGTAGGATTTTAAATTTAAATTATGTAATTAATCACCAAATGATAAGTAAAATATTTGCATATTCATTTTCCCTTATATGATGATTTTGTGGACTATATTTGAGCTGAATGTAATCAATTTGGGTGTAATTAATAAATAAATAATGATTTTCTTGCAGCCATGGATAGTACCGGATTAAAAAGAATTAAAGAAGGCATTTAAGAAAAGTACTATTCATGTGGTACTATTCATTGTACATTGTTCATGCGGGGGGTATTGTTCACTGTGCATTGTTCATGCGGTACTGTTCAATGTGCATGTAGCAGTTTCACTGTAGCGGACGGTGTGGTCGGTACTGTAGCAGTGCGGTACTGTAGCGGACGGTGTGGTCGGTTCACTGTAGCAGTGCGGTTTACTGTAGCAAATCACTGTAGCAGTCCAAAAATGAAGCCTATAAATAGAGCTTCTTGGCACCCTAAAATGAAGAGGAAGAAGGAGGAAGGAAGAGAGAGAGAAAGTTTCTATTTTAGAGAGAGAGTTGTTATTTTTAGAATTTATTTCTTGCATTTTTTTACTTCTTGCATGCCTCCTACATGGATGGTTTTACCTCCTATATGGAAGGCCTAGGTAGTCCTCCTTTATGGATGGTATAGGTTGCCACCTACATGGATGGTTTTACCTCCTATATGGTAGGCTAGATTTTCCATTTTCATGCATCTTGTAGTTGTACTTTTATGTTTTTGTAATTAATTTTTATGCAATATTTATGATGTTTGGAATATATTTTGGTTTTGTTTTTAATTTTATCATGAGCTAAATTTTCCTTTTCCTAGGGTGATGACGTAGCTTACTAATGACGGATTGAATCTTAACTTATTAAATCTAGTCTTAATTTTTCCTTCATGATTGAGTTTTAATTATTGATCTTAATGCTTACAATTGATTGGCCACCTTTTGGATGATTTTAATATGCATGTTGAGACCGGAAGGAGATACATGTGTGTGGATCCTATAATTAAAACCATAATTTGCATATGAAATAGGAATATATTCATATGGGTTGTGTAGTCTTAATTGAGTTCCATAAATCTTAATGCATGATTGATTGCTTAAATTCATATAGGAATATATTGGGTTAGCAATTAATTATAGAATTACTTGACCTTGGAAGAGGCTAGTAATTAAAATAGGGAAACTCGACTATCAATCATATGGAATAAATAGGACTAGAGTAGATAAGTGATTCAATCTGGAATTTATTAAGTGAAATCTAATCCCTAGGGCTTTTTCTCATATTTGTGTTTATATCACTTGTATTAATATTTCATCATTTTTATCTTGCAATCTCAATCATAACTAATCAACCGACTAAATAGAATTAAAATTACCAATTTTGGTACTTAGTGATCAATCCTCGTGGGAATGATACTCTACTCACTTCTATATTACTTGATTACGACAGTGTACACTTGCACTTCTAAATACACCATCCTACACTCGTAACACCAAACACTATCATTTTGCTAGATATTGTAGTGCCGGCAAAATAAAAGCAACTATTGTGCACTTAGAACCGGGAATGTTCAAACAATACCAGTCATTAATCGGTTACAGGTCACTGTTCAAATAGTAACTTAGTTTGTCTATTTATGTCTAGTCCGTCTCATTTGCAAGACAGGTTCAATTTAGGATAGTTCAAACAAAGTTTTCTCCTCCCTCTCTTCTGGAATTCTTCCAACCTCTTTCCTCCTTCTCTTCTTTCCAAACTTGTAATTTTTACGATTTCAACAAAATCTCTTTAGCTTTAATTTCTTTGCATCTTGCCTCTTCTAATGGGCTAATCTTAGTTGGTTCTTCTGCCTTTAGCTCATTCAGAGCACCCTCTCTACATATTTAATTTATGAATTCAGTAATGTTTTGAGCAATTCGTATGCTTCTCTACTTCTCATTCTCTCTAATCTCTCTCTTTCCTTAGTCCCCTTAGGGCCCCCTCCCCTATCTTGGTATAAGAGTTAGAATGAGAATTAGAGATCTATTAATTAGATCTGGATTGGATTTTATGGCATCAAAAGTTTTGTTAACAGATTAGTATGATTTGAAGATTTAAACTTGATAGTACGTAGTGACTCTGTCACTTTGTATATAGCTCTTGTTTACGATGTATGAGTTCTTGTGGGGATGGTTAAGACCATAAGTCTTGTGTGTTGAGGCAGGCGATTGGTCCCTGCCCGTAGTACATAGTAAGTAAATAAATTATATACAAATATATGTTGGCTAGAGTCAGATCTCAAGAATCTTACTAATATCTTAACAAAATATTTTGATCTATAAAATTTGATAAACTTTTAATTATTATACCTTTATAGATCTAGATGGTAAAGATATCAAGGCAAGGGAGATTTACATCTGATTTTTCCCATATTTATTTTGTACCCTTTTAATTTTCATTATTATTCCAGCTTTTAATTTCAGCCTTTTATATTCTACTCTTTAAATTTTGTCAATTTAAATTTTGCAATTTAAATTATGTCTTCTTTATTCTGTTATATTTCCTTTTCTTCTTCCAAAAGCGACAGTAGTAGCTCTTCTTCTACTCCATCAAACTATATGTCAAACAATGAGGAATTAAACTCTTCAACAAACAAAAAGACTTTCAAAGAAGAAATTTATTTTCAAAACATAAAACAAAAAATTGATAATTGGACCTTACCAACTATTGCCTTAAATGTTCTTTATCAAATCTAGAACAAGAAATGGTTCTCCAAGTCTAATTATATAATCAGGACAGTTGAAGAATCAATTCCTATTCAGCCTGAAAATGAAGACTTCTTCACACTCTCAAGAAAATCAATAGAAAAACGTAAAAAAGAATACAACTATATACATATAGGATGTGTTCAAGTTGCTTTAAAACCACTTATTTGAAAAGGTTTAAATGTATCATGTTTAGTATGCCTACAAGATACTAGACATTATACATTTGTTGATTCTCTGCTAGCAGTTGCAGAACTTAGTTTACATGATGGACCCGTTTCTGCAGCTGCTAGCAGAGAATCAGCAAACATATAATGTCTAGTATCTTGTAGGCATACTAAACATGATACATTTAAACCTTTCTGAATAAGTGGTTTTAAAACAACTTGAACACATCCTATATGTTTATAGTTGTATTCTTATTTATGTTTTTCTATTAATTTTCTTGAGAGTAGGAAGAAGTCCTCATTTTCAGGCTAAATAGGAATTGATTCTTCAACTGTCCTGCTTAGAGAGAAAGAGTGTGTGTGTGTCTTTGTCCGCCTTAGATTAAACATTGTATTCATTAAATCTTAGACACACATTAGATTCAATGAATCTATACATTATAGCTCGTGTCAGGCTATTCTTATGTGCGACCCTGTAGGCCTATATGAAGTTGGTAGTGAACCAATATTGCCGGGGATTGAACCAGTTCACCTCCGCAAGTGCACGGATCGCGTTAAGTAATAAATTGATAAGTAAAGATCATTCCCACGAGGACTATGACTAAAGTGAGCTAACTAATGTAATTGTGTTCTTAATTAGGTTGAATGGAATCATTTCACTTTTAACAAGTTGCATAAAGACTTGTGATGAAAATAACAAACTATTTCTAAGCCTAACAACTACTAAGTAAAAACAAATTCTTTGATTTCGAATATTGGATGAAGCCTAGGGTTATTTATCCCCTTTGAAGTTGGTAATAGACCAATATTGCCGGGGATCGAACCAGTTCGCCTCCGCAAGTGCACGGATCGCGTTAAGTAATAAATTGATAAGTAAAGATCATTCCCACAAGGACTATGACTAAAGTGAGCTAACTAATGTAATTGTGTTCTTAATTAGGTTGAATGGAATCATTTCACTTTTAACAAGTTGCATAAAGACTTGTGATGAAAATAACAAACTATTTCTAAGCCTAACAAGTACTAAGTAAAAACAAATTCTTTGATTTCGAATATTGGATGAAGCCTAGGGTTATTCATCCCCTTTGAAGTTGGTAGTGGACCAATATTGCCGGGGATCGAACCAGTTCGCCTCCGCAAGTGCACGGATCGCGTTAAGTAATAAATTGATAAGTAAAGATCATTCCCACGAGGACTATGACTAAAGTGAGCTAACTAATGTAATTGTGTTCTTAATTAGGTTGAATGGAATCATTTGACTTTTAACAAGTTGCATAAAGACTTGTGATGAAAATAACAAACTATTTCTAAGCCTAACAACTACTAAGTAAAAACAAATTCTTTGATTTCAAATATTGGATGAAGCCTAGGGTTATTCATCCCCTTTGAAGTTGGTAGTGGACCAATATTGCCGGGGATCGAACCAGTTCGCCTCCGCAAGTGCACGGATCGCGTTAAGTAATAAATTGATAAGTAAAGATCATTCCCACAAGGACTATGACTAAAGTGAGCTAACTAATGTAATTGTGTTCTTAATTAGGTTGAATGGAATCATTTCACTTTTAACAAGTTGCATAAAGACTTGTGATGAAAATAACAAACTATTTCTAAGCCTAACAACTACTAAGTAAAAACAAATTCTTTGATTTCGAATATTGGATGAAGCCTAGGGTTATTTATCCCCTTTGAAGTTGGTAGTGGACCAATATTGCCGGGGATCGAACCAGTTCGCCTCCGCAAGTGCACGGATCGCGTTAAGTAATAAATTGATAAGTAAAGATCAATCCCACGAGGACTATGACTAAAGTGAGCTAACTAATGTAATTGTGTTCTTAATTAGCTTGAATGGAATCATTTGACTTTTAACAAGTTGCATAAAGACTTGTGATGAAAATAACAAACTATTTCTAAGCCTAACAACTACTAAGTAAAAACAAATTCTTTGATTTCGAATATTGGATGAAGCCTATGGTTATTTATCCCCTTTGAAGTTGGTAGTGGACCAATATTGCCGGGGATCGAACCAGTTCGCCTCCGCAAGTGCACGGATCGCGTTAAGTAATAAATTGATAAGTAAAGATCATTCCCACGAGGACTATGACTAAAGTGAGCTAACTAATGTAATTGTGTTCTTAATTAGGTTGAATGGAATCATTTCACTTTTAACAAGTTGCATAAAGACTTGTGATGAAAATAACAAACTATTTCTAAGCCTAACAAGTACTAAGTAAAAACAAATTCTTTGATTTCGAATATTGGATGAAGCCTAGGGTTATTTATCCCCTTTGAAGTTTGTAGTGGACCAATATTGCCGGGGATCGAACCAGTTCGCCTCCGCAAGTGCACGGATCGCGTTAAGTAATAAATTGATAAGTAAAGATCATTCCCACGAGGACTATGACTAAAGTGAGCTAACTAATGTAATTGTGTTCTTAATTAGCTTGAATGGAATCATTTCACTTTTAACAAGTTTCATAAAGACTTGTGATGAAAATAACAAACTATTTCTAAGCCTAACAACTACTAAGTAAAAATAAATTCTTTGATTTCAAATATTGGATGAAGCCTAGGGTTATTTATCCCCTTTGAAGTTGGTAGTGGACCAATATTGCCGGGGATCGAACCAGTTCGCCTCCGCAAGTGCAGGGATCGCGTTAAGTAATAAATTGATAAGTAAAGATCATTCCCACGAGGACTATGACTAAAGTGAGCTAACTAATGTAATTGTGTTCTTAATTAGGTTGAATGGAATCATTTGACTTTTAACAAGTTGCATAAAGACTTGTGATGAAAATAACAAACTATTTCTAAGCCTAACAACTACTAAGTAAAAACAAATTCTTTGATTTCGAATATATGATGAAGCCTAGGGTTATTTATCCCCTTTGAAGTTTGTAGTGGACCAATATTGCCGGGGATCGAACCAGTTCGCCTCCGCAAGTGCACGGATCGCGTTAAGTAATAAATTGATAAGTAAAGATCATTCCCACGAGGACTATGACTAAAGTGAGCTAACTAATGTAATTGTGTTCTTAATTAGGTTGAATGGAATCATTTCACTTTTAACAAGTTTCATAAAGACTTGTGATGAAAATAACAAACTATTTCTAAGCCTAACAACTACTAAGTAAAAATAAATTCTTTGATTTCAAATATTGGATGAAGCCTAGGGTTATTTATCCCCTTTGAAGTTGGTAGTGGACCAATATTGCCGGGGATCGAACCAGTTCGCCTCCGCAAGTGCATGGATCGCGTTAAGTAATAAATTGATAAGTAAAGATCATTCCCACGAGGACTATGACTAAAGTGAGCTAACTAATGTAATTGTGTTTTTAATTAGGTTGAATGGAATCATTTGACTTTTAACAAGTTGCATAAAGACTTGTGATAAAAATAACAAACTATTTCTAAGCCTAACAACTACTAAGTAAAAAAAAATTCTTTGATTTCGAATATTGGATGAAGCCTAGGGTTATTTATCCCCTTTGAAGTTTGTAGTGGACCAATATTGCCGGGGATCGAACCAGTTCGCCTCCGCAAGTGCACGGATCGCGTTAAGTAATAAATTGATAAGTAAAGATCATTCCCACGAGGACTATGACTAAAGTGAGCTAACTAATGTAATTGTGTTCTTAATTAGGTTGAATGGAATCATTTCACTTTTAACAAGTTGCATAAAGACTTGTGATGAAAATAACAAACTATTTCTAAGCCTAACAACTACTAAGTAAAAACAAATTCTTTGATTTCAAATATTGGATGAAGCCTAGGGTTATTCATCCCCTTTGAAGTTGGTAGTGGACCAATATTGCCGGGGATCGAACCAGTTCGCCTCCGCAAGTGCATGGATCGCGTTAAGTAAAAAATTGATAAGTAAAGATCATTCCCACGAGGACTATGACTAAAGTGAGCTAACTAATGTAATTGTGTTCTTAATTAGGTTGAATGGAATCATTTGACTTTTAACAAGTTGCATAAAGACTTGTGATGAAAATAACAAACTATTTCTAAGCCTAACAACTACTAAGTAAAAATAAATTCTTTGATTTCAAATATTGGATGAAGCCTAGGGTTATTTATCCCCTTTGAAGTTCATAAAACTTGATGAATTTCCTTTCCATTAATGTTTTTAATGGTAATATGTGTTAGTCCAAGATTCAAAAGCATTTGATTACGCTTTTTCAAGTTAAAACCAAGTTTATATCCTCACTTAATATGCACAATCTCTTGCTATATTTAAGAGAAAATATTCATTTAGCAACAACCTCATTGACAATGCTAGGCTAGTAACTATATCTCTATGTTACTAACAAACCATCCATTTAATATCTAAATTTCAAGTTTAGCATGATTTCACCTAAGTTCTACATATAGATTAGCTTTCTCAAGTCAAATCCAAATGAACAATTCAATCTAAATGGTGGCCAAACATTTAAAAGCATTAAGCAAAGAATGAAATCAACACATATATATCATTAACAACTAAAAGAGAGGAATAATTAAGTCTTAATCCATAAAAAATTTCAAAATAACCCTAGAGTGAAGAGTTTAGCTACTCATAATCATAAAATAGCTATAACTATATGAAATAATTACAGCCATAATCATAATCAAGCAAAGAAAGAGAGGAAGAATGAGAAAAACTAAGGATTGGGGCTTTAAATCTCTTCTAAACTTCAACCCAGGGTCCAAACTCTCCCAAACCCTAGCACACAAGCTCTAAAGAACCCTTCCAAACTATAAAATGATCTATTTTTTGCCTATCCCTTCCTTAAAAAGCCTTCTCAAGCGTTTCAGCAAGTAAAACGTAAAGTTGTACTATTTATCGTGTGCTTCGGCACACTATCGTATGCTGAAGTATATGCCACAATAAGTTCAGGTCTCTGTTGGCTTTAGCCAAGGGTCAAGTGCTGAAGCACATAACACAGTGAGTTCTAACCCTATTTGTTTCAGCACACACATCATTGGCTAAAGCATATGACACAGTGAATTTAGATCTTCATTTGCTTCAGCATACATATTGTTGGCTGAAGCCAACAACACATCACTTTCTCCTTGAGCTTTCTCTTGATCTTTGTTGCTACAAGCATTGTCCTTTAAGGCTTCTCAATTTGTCTCTTTATCCCCCTACAAAAGAGAGGATGCATTCTAATTTTTTTCTTTGAATTAAAACACACAATTATATATTTCTAGACAAGAATAACTTCAACTTTGGCTTGTTACTTTAATATGCACATTTTCTTCTATTAACTCTTCATATGCACAATTTATACATAAAAGTTAGTAGAAAATAAAAGAAAATGTGCTAGAATGTTATCAATTTCTATGTGTTAACAACCAATAAATGTACTAGCCCACAAGTCGCAAGTGGCCTCTAACAAGACATTACAACTACCTAATTCGTATGAGGATTATTAACACGATGCAACCTATCATACAACCATGTCACGTCCCTTTTGTCACACAATATTTTGGACAAGGATAAGGCATGGATAGTGTCATCCTCCTATTCCTGACCATTACTTTCTCGATTCCTAAGTAGTCTGATAATAGGAATGGAAACTCCTTTCCATTGTAGTATAGCTATACATTTCTCAGACTCACTCATCGAGGAGCCTGGTAATATATCTCTACTAATATGAGGTACAAATTCCATCTTGACCATTCACATTTCTCTGCAAGAAAAACATTAAACCTGATCGCAGCCTTTATCATTACCCAATCAAAGGTGACTTTTGACTAGGTCAAATATTAGCGACTCTCATGTAGGAATCTATAATGATCTCATGTTAAAGGGCGTTGTGACGTGATTATACATGAGATAAGCTTATGACTTAATCTATGCAATTTTCTCATAGCGGGTCGGTCTAGCATCTTATACTTTTACAAGTGCCTAAGACTTTGATTCATATCTCCATACCTCATCAAAGTCATACTGGTCTTATTTCATCTTTACTCCCACATAGATGACCGACCAGGGACATTTAGGACAATCTTTATGATTCATCCAATGATACAGTTATCATAATAAACATGTAAATAGTATGACAACAAAATGGAGAAATTCATTTAAATAACAATGTTTAAAGTACAATGATTAGTCCCTAGGACATAATTTTCAACATCCTCCTACTTGCACTAGGTATAATCATTAATTTACCTAATTCTCATTGTCATAACATGACGCTCATGCTTTACCCATGCAAGTAGCTTGGTAGGAGGATCAGCGACATTGTCTTCTCCTACTTTTGCATATTTTTATATCACCTCTATCATTGATTTCTCTGATAAGATGAAATTGCCTGAATATATGCTTGGTCCTTTGATGTTACCTAGGCTCCTTGGCCTGTACAATAGCACCGCTATTGTCACAAAGCAAATCTATTGATTTGAGATAGTAGGCACTACCCCTAGTTCAATAATGAACTTTCTAATCCAAACGACTTCCTTAGCTGCATTTGATGCTACTATATACTTAACTTCTATTGCATAATATGCTATAATGCTCTGCTCAGAGCTCTTCTAGCTTACTGCACCACCATTCAAAAGGAACATATATCCAAATTGTGATCTAAGATCATCTTGGTCAGTTTGGAAACTTGCATTTATGTAACCAGTTACACAGAGCTCATAATCCAAACTACCAAATACCAAGAATAAGTCCTTAGTCATTCTTAAGTACTTTAGGATATTCTTGATAGCGGTCCAATAACCCTCACCAGGATCTTGTTGATATCTGCTAGTCATACTTAAAGCAAATAAGACATCAAGTCGAGTACATAACATGGCATACATGATGGATTCAATGGCCGAGGTATATAGAACCTTGCTCATGTGATTTCTTTGATCAAGTGTACTGGGACACATATCCTTATTGAGATTAATGCCATGAGACATAGGCATGTAACCCCTTTTGAATCCTGCATACTGAACCTATGCAGTATCTTGTCTATGTATGTGCTCTGACTTAGGCCTATTAGCCTCTTGGATCTATCTCTATAGATCCTAATCCCTAGGATGTAAGTGGTTTCACCTAAGTCTTTTATCAAGAAAGACTTTCCTAACCAAGACATGACACTCTGTAAGGTAGGAATGTCATTTCTAATAAGTAAGATGTCAATGGGGTGACACCTAAGAAGTAGGATAATCCTAGGACTTTTCTTGAGGAAGTAGGGAGTTTCAGATGGAAGAAACTGGAGTAGTTTGAAGAGCTAAATTGCACTATTAAATCCTCTAAGGTGCTAAATTCAGGTGTAATGTTCACTTTTACCCTAAATTATATACACCACGCCAAAATGAGTCTAATCAGATCATTGTTCCCTCTTTGGCTATGACTAGAACTACACAAAATCGCAAACCATTTTTCTCATTATATCTTAGGGAAAAAAATAACATTTATACAAAGTGTTAATAAAGAACATAATCATCTTCATGTGATAATACAAGCACACAATTTTATCACTTCAAATAAAAATTACAATACACCACATACAACCATGTGAGTTGTGATAAATCAAATGGGACAAATTGCAAATGGGGGAGATTATCAACAATAGTGAATATGGTCTTAAGTACAGTACATACACTCAAGTACAGATTCTAGAAACAAGTCTTCTTTGATACAATCCCAAGTAAAATATTGTATTACTACTTATGCCTCTGTAAATTACTAGTCATATAAGTTGTGATGTTGTGCTCCATTTGCTGCAACAACAATAATAATAATTAAAATTGTAGCAACAACAGCCTGCAAAATCAATCTCACAAGATTAGTCATGTAAAGCAACTTCAAAGAAGAAAGGAATCAAGTCGAATAAAATAGAACACTCTCTAGTCCTAAAAAGTAAGAATTAGCTTGATACGTAAGAGTTTATTTTGATTCTAAATGTAAGAGTCGTCAATCGACTTTATATTTCAAATTTATAAGTTTTCTTTAAATTGTTCCTATTGATTGTATGTATCAAGAGGTCTTCCCATCAAGTGAGTATTTTTCTCATTTAGATTATTAGAAGGGATACTTTTGAAAAAAAAACACTCACATTTTAAATAAATAACTAACTGAACTAATCTTTTTATTTTAATTTTTGCAAATTAGTTATCTGGCTAGCACCTATATTTAGGACAAGAGAGAACACAAATTTGGGTAAACAAGGTGCATGAAATTTGAATGTGGCAATGGCACTCGTGGAATATATTACAGAACATGAAGCTGAAACTTATAGCAATTATACAAGCGATGCATCCAGGTTTCTCTCGGCGGTCTATTTTGGAACAGAGTAGAATTATTGCCCCAATATACCAAGGGATTACACAAAGAAGGAAACCTAGTATGAACCTTCACAACAGAACAAATGTTTGGAATAAACAGAAAGCGATTACAATGGTATAATTAAACTGATGAAAAGAGAATCAAATATGTTGCTCCTTCCTGTCTTTAATATATATAAGACATATTTAGAGAGTTGGTCTTGATTGACATAGTTTTTATATTTGACAATCTTTTCCTGATTTAACCCTTATGCTCTCTTAACAATAATCAAAGAGGAGAGGGAATGAGGGAATTCAGGAAGATTAGTAGAGTATTTTAAGAAATACATGTCATATTAATTGACTTAAGTAACTTTTTTTAATCTAATCAAATTAGATATATATGTTTAATATTAACGACCGGAGGGAGAACATAACCATACAAGGATGTTATATAACCATACAAGAATGAATGATATTGTAATTGATGTTGTAATTTTTTTTTGGGACAAAATTGTTGTTTTATTTATGGTTTGGGTACATGACATAAGAAAGTCTCATATCGCTAAAACATGGTATTTTTAGTGTGGGTGTGTCAATAGAAAGTCCCACCTCTTATGCCCAAGACAGTTCAAGTGACCGTAGTCTATAAAAACGCAGTACATGATGCAAGTCTAGAGCACACCAGGTTCTTGAGTTTTTAACACTACTACAAAAAATACAATAAGTGATATTTATTTTTAAGAATATTATGGCGCTTGGGAAGCGTTATAGCTTCCAGGGCCATAAAAGAAATGTATGGTGCTTTTTGAATCTATGGAAGCATCATAGCTTATTTCTTTGTTTTTTTAAAAGAGTTTCCTATGGCGCTTCCTTGGGGAAGGGCCATAGGAAGTGGGGCACTTCCTATGGCACTTCCCCAGGGAAGTCCCATAGGAAGTAATATGACTTCCTATAGAACTTTCTCAAAGAAGTGCTATAGGAAGTTATTTTTTAAAAAAACAATTTTGCATAATTATTTCCTTTTCCTAGTGAAACCCTTTGTATTTACAATCAAAATCCACAGCAAAATGAACAAAACCAAACCAGAATCAAACCAAACTAGAATGAAATAACTCGAAACAAATAACTAATTCATAAAACCACTACTAAATGTATTTAATTAAAACAATTGTAATGCACAACTAATTTTAAGTGAATAAACACACATATAAAATTCATGACAGATTTGCGCTTTAAAAAATAGAAGAAGAAAACGTACAGACTTAAGCTTTTGTGTGTATATATATATATAAAAAAAGACTTACGAGCTAGGGAGCTTCTATAAGAGGCTAAGACAAGAAGGGAAAAACCATGTAGGAGACCAAGTTTTGTACTGCAACAAAAGTGGCGACCAAATGTTGAAAAAATGAGCATGTGGAGAAGACAAGAAATAACAAAAAGTGGGGGGGGATGAAACTTCTACTTGCTGTAATAAAATAAAGGAAGGAGTAGTGGGAATAATGGCGTCACAACTTCAAAATAGAGAGATGGAGTGCGGACCGTATTATATAGGAAGAGGGGAGTGAGAAGAATGATAAGGAAAGGTAGTGAGTGAGAGTATTTTTTGGCCCTATTTGCAAGGCACGCCATTAAATTTCTTACAAGAATGTAAAACTTTACCCTTAAATTAATATTGTGTAAACATTTATTTTCTTGGAAAGTGTGTAGTTAAATATAGGAGGGGTTAAGGGGTAATTTTGCTCCAAAATTTTTCATCGAGGGGAAACTTTTCCTTGGCCGTTATCCCAGTTAATTTTAACTATTAGTTGACCAAATTATATGCTGAGCTTGCAGTTCACATATCATCCACGTCATTTTTGTTAAGGTGCAAATTTGCCCCAAAAATTTTAAATCTAACTTTGAAAAAAAATGAAGTAGATGACACATGGACTTCCGGGGAAAAATTACACCTTAACAAAAATGGCGTGGATAACATGTAGACTTCCAGCTCAGCATATAATTTAGTTAACTAACGGTCAAAATTAATTATGATAACAGCCAAGGAAAAATTACTCCTTTTTTTTCACTTTTAGAGAAAAATTGCTCATTAGTGAAAACTTCTTGGGCAAAATAAACCCTTAACCCATATAGGAGTAAAGCCTTTTTTTTTTGTGGTTAATTATTAGTGTTAATGAAGTTTAAGATTTTGTTTGTTTGTTTGTTTGTTTGTGTGAAACATGTCAGAGTGCCTTATAAATAGGAACAGAGGAAGATATTTATATTCTTATGTTCCCCTACTTCCTATAAGAAGGGTTCATTTAATACCAGAAAAGTTACCGTATATTCTATATCATGTGACGGAATAACTATTGAGGACAATGTCTTGAGCACAATCATAAATAGTTTTTATTCATGTTGCAACCTCACGGAAAACTATCCCAAAATCATAGTATTCCCCTTACAGTCAGTAGTATAAATTAAATTTTGAATTAAAAAAAAGGAAAAGGAAATTTAAGCAAAAAAACATATATCAAGATTAGGGGAAAAAAAGATAGAGGTAGTCAGTCCCTAGCAGAATGGCTACCATATATTTGGGGCTCAAAACATTCAAAACTAACCTGACAAATAAATAACAAAACATACATATGATTATAATACACTCCCCACAAGTTTTTTTTGGGGAATCATAAAGCTACAAGTTAATGATGTAAAATGTAAATTATTACTTACAAGATCCAGCCATAGCCAATACCACAAGGAAGCGGAGGCTCTACAGGCATTGCTTGAACTGCATAACCTGAAATAATAACACAAAGCAAAAGTTTTCAAAACCAAGCAGCATGTATATTAGTTACGCAAAACGAACAAACAAAAAATATCATCAAAATCAAATAGCATAAAAATCAAACGTTGCATAGTTATTCTTTATGTAACTAACCTTCATTTAAGTAATTTGCAAGCAGAGAGGCCTTAAGCATAAGGACAAAACTTTAACCTTATACATTAACTCAAGTTCATTCATAGGGGAATTATTAGAGCACATTAGCACACATTTTGACAACTAATAATAGAAAAATAACAAGTGTCCATTATATATATATATATATATATATATATATATATATATATATATATATATATATATAATTTTACAATTCCTAATTTTAAAAATTAAAAAATAACAATTATCTATATAAAAAATCTACAAATACTAATTTACATTATAATAGCTCATACAAAAGTTCACAAGTATTCATAAGTGAATTTACAATTGCTCTTACACATTTCAACAATTAATAATCACAAAATAATAAGTGTGATTTGAGAAGTTGATTGAGCTACACTAAATTATAGTTGAAAAATTGAGTTATAAGTTCAACGACTACCCGCAAACATTTTTATGTTCAAGCACCACTTAAACCCGCAAAAACAACAAATCAGTCAAAAGAAAAAATACTGGGAACAGACATAGTTTGTTTGAGAAGCTACGCTAGCTAGCTAGCTGAGACAAAATTCCTTTCATATAGCTGTTGCATACGGTTGGTTGCCATCAGGATACTGAGCAGCTGATGAGTTGCCGACAACAGGAGGTGGTACTAGCTGAGGGGCCAACGAGTTGTAGGAGACAACTTCGAAGGTGCCGCTCTGAGGTGGCGGGTACTGCTGCGCTGGTGGCGACGGAGGATAGGGATATTGGTGGTCGCTGGATACGGCTCCGTCATCTTCGCTCATCTTCTTTGTTTCGTCTCTGTGACTCTGAATCTGATTGGTCTGCGGAAGCTTTCGTTTTAATTCTTCAACTTGTGGGGAAATCGTGGTCAACGAAATTTCATGGCCATAAGTAGCAGCAGCACAGGTCAACAAGTCAATGGAAGTGACTAAGTCCATGGAAGGTAAGTTTTAATGGCCATATGTTTTTCTGTTTTCCAAAAAAAAAAAATATAAAGTAGATTCTGTCGTAACAAGTTTCATGGCCATGTGTTTTCCCAAATATCTTTTTTCCTTTTTTTTTTTAAATTTTCATTCGATATACCATACGTTTTATTTGTTGGTGCGAAAAAATGCACGTCTCCAACCCCAACTTTTAGTAGGTTATAATTTGTTTAACAAAATTTTTATAGTGTTCAAAATGTCTTTGACTATTTTATCATGTAAAGTATATATTTAATCCTTTAAGCTTACACATATTTTAGTTTAGCCTCTTAAATTTATAGTACATATTGAGCAAGTTTTGCAAAGCCGACAGAGCCAGATGGTCTGACCGACCCGACTGTCACCAGGTCACAATAGCAGTTTGGATTTTACCTTTAGGCCGTTTTAGTAGTTAGATTGCTTTGGGCAAACACTATTGAGTCGAGACCTAGAACGGTTTTAGAAAAACTAGACGGTCCAACATAAAAAGATTAGAAAATGAAAAAAAAACATGTATAAAATATTTTAACTATGTTTTTTTAACTCAATTTTCACCCTTATAATTTTATTATAAATAAGTTAATCTCCTGCCACATGTTTTGAAATGCAAAATATTTTTAACATAACTCATGTTCTTTAATTGTTTTTTCCAATACTCATTTTTTATAGAGTTAAGGTGCAATTTTATCAACAAAATTTTATCTAAGGAACATCTAGCACAAATAAGTTTTAGAAAAGCTAAAAATAACAATGAACAATTAAAAATGAGTATTTTATAATCATTTTGTTAAATTTTCACCATTTTTAACGTCGTTATATCAAATTTAACGATTTTGTTAAATTTTCACCATTTTTAATTGTTCATTGTTATTTTTATCCTTTCTAAAATTTATTTATGTCAGACGCCCCTTAGATAAATTTGTTGCTAAAATTGCACCTTAACTCTTTTTTATATTACATATGTCATAATATAGTTATAGTTTTAACAATTTTAATTTTTTTAAATTTCAATAGTGTCAACTAATATAATTCAAAATGTATTTTTGATATTTAAATTTTATTCATAACAATTGATATGTAATTAAAATATATGTTTTATTTCATCTTGTTAGATATATGTTGTGACTTTGTCAATTTTTTTAATTAAATTAGATTAAAGCCCCTTATCTACTTAATGATGTGGTTAATCTTTTTTTATGTTCTGCCTTAGCTAGTACTTTGTAATATTTCTATTTTATTACTAATATCTTCTTTCCTTATAATTAAAAAATATAAAATTGGATTAAGGATTAATTATATTTTAATCAGTATATAATATTATTTTAATTTAATTATTACTTCACCAGCTTGACCAGACAACCCAACCGATCTAGAGTTTGAACCATGACCCATTGATCTTTCCAGCTTGTCATTCGGTCGGGCTTTTACAACTTTGATATTGAGTATCATAATTCCCAATACTAATAATTTGTGTTTTTTTACAACATACTTATAATTTGTTAATTAAGACTTATGTAATCATGTAAATGGTAAATAAGTTACATGTAAAATGCCCAAAATACGAAATCAAAGAGGCAGAAATTATACTGATAACTTGACTATATATAATAGATAAACTAGTTTTTTTAAAAAAAAACAAGGACAAGATGATATAAGCTAAGCAACATGGTCAAGTCTACAGAGATATAAAAGAAATAAAACTAAAATGCAACATTATAATAGATAAACTAGTCGACATTGATTTTGTTTAGATCCATATGTAACAAAATTAATCCAAATATATATTAAGATTCATGCCATCAACTACTAATACCTGTTTCTCTTGCAAAGTAAGAGATTGAAAAATCTATAAAGACGCAGTAATAAGAAGAAAACAACTACTTCATCTTGTAAAATTATGAAGACTTGTATGTTAAGTTTTCCTAAGATGATCAACGATAAAAGACATTCTCTCAAGTAGAAATGTCCTCTGTCCAAAAAGAATAATAACAAAAAGTATAAATTTAAAATAAATTATTTTTTCCTTTTATGTAACTATGTGATATCTAACACTAGTGGAGACTAAAATCAAGCATTTACAGCCTAAAATTGATAGGTGAGGGAAAAAAATTCTTACCAACACCCATTAACATTCTAGCTAGACAATTGTTCATCTAGAACCATCTATTTGGGTCCAGGTAAATGCATCTCAATTGCAGAATTTAACCTATAAGATATCTAAGTTGTCCAAGGTAACTCCCAACAACATGAGAGCAATCTGATGTATGCTCCTTCAAATCAGTTTTTTCTATGAATAGCTTCTACATGTTCACTTGGTTCTAATGTTTCTTTGACCTGGAAATCTTCATAAAATGATTTAACTTCTGGATATAAATATATGTGCTGCTTTTGGAGAGACAGTTAATGATATATATGGGCTCTCTATTATAGGTTGATACTTTTGTGTATAAATTCAGAAACACAATAAGGAGATCATAGTACTTAGTTCTCTACTGCTAGCTACAGTGCTGAGAATTTCCACTGATTATTCATATGAACCTCAAGTTAACAAGGAGGAAGAGAGATGAAGCCACAAGCAAAGGAGGCAAGACAAAAATGATAAATATTTATACATCTATATCATCGTAAAGAAACATGCAACAAGTGGATTAAATTAAATTTAAAAAAAAAATAGGCAATGATACTCAACATGTGTTTGCATTTGCAAACTTTTTATTTATTTATTAAGATTTAGTCAAAATTTCTTAATTTTGTCAATTTTTTAATATTGATGTTTATCTTTCGAGTCTTGAGGTTCTTGATCTTTTTTCTTTGGCTTGTCCAAATGCTTCAAGGTTAATGATTGTTGCTCCTAACCTTCACGTGTTTCAATTTCAATCCAAACCAATATCGCATGAGGAATTTTTTATTCACGAAGGAATTTTTGTTCTGACTTCTGAAAGTTCATCAGATTCTTCAAGGAACTGTGCCAATCCCGCTGTAAGTTTCTTTTCCTAAAACCTTTAGGGCTTTGGCGCTTGTGATGATGACCTATTGTTCATATTTTATTCAAATCTATAAAATATTATGATCAAATTTTTTTCCTTTGTAATTATTTTTCTTATTCCTTTAGGTAATCCCAACAAGATACCATTTTGGGACTTCTATAGTTGCCTTGGATTTGAAATGTAAATGAGCTCCCCAGATACTTCCATTCGTATTGAGTGAATGACTTTCCACTTATTTATTTAGTTTATTCATTAATTTGGCTACAGGTACTTTTGTTTTAAGATTCAAAAGTAAATAACTTTTAGATAGTTTAGAAAGTTTATGAAAATTGATTTATTGTTTATGAATCTCATAGAAAGTAAAATTATTCTGTGTTTGGTTTCAATCATAAATAATTCTAATCCAAACGCAATATAAGTAATCCTAATTCAACAATATGGAGTGCAAATAACTCAAAACAAAGTCCTTCTGCAACGATATTAGATATTGTTAGGAATCTATCTATTATATTCTTAAAAGCAATGTTGAAAGCAGGCATCACAGTGCGCCACCTCATCCCTACAATTCTCTTTAAAAATTTTAAAAAATCATTCAGATAATAACTACCCTAATAACTACCAGATAAAAATTATTTAAAAATATAAATTAAACTAACAGGTCTCCTTATTTAAGCTTTTATCAGTCTATGTAAAATATATCATTAACATAATTTTTAAATTTAAGATTAAACTAGCTAAGAGAAAGTTGGAGAACTAATATATTCCCTCATTAATTAAGAGCTATTTTCCAATTTTTAGATGATTTCTAAATTATTTAGATTTAATTTTTCAATTTAAAATTAAACTACATGATGAATCAGGTCAATAAACTAATGAGGAGACACGTGGTGGTTATTTAAAATCATCCCAAGGTCAATAATCTAAATTTTTCAAAAGGATGAATCAGGTCAATAAACTAATTTAAAATTATATGCTCAAACCCACGTCTCATTCCTGATCTCTTGCTTTCATTAGCTGAATCAGATAAATCTCAGATAAATTGCTCCTTTCCGTCTCAAACCCACGTATCATTCCTGATCTCCCTATGTATGATCGTTAGCTTCCAGTTTTCTATGGATATGGTGGTCAGCTACATAGGCAGCTACCTTTTGCATTGTTATAGGAGGTTAGTTCACACCGATAGTTTTTATTCTCCATTGCGCCGATAAGATTTTGCTATTTTACAATGACAGATACTACATCTTTCAGTTGGCACCTTCTCCATGCCAATTTTCGACGTTTGAACATTTAGTTACATCGTGCCTCTGCACACTAGCCGGAAATTTTGCCATCACAGGTTTATGCGCTTTTATTCTTCTTCCCTTATAAATTGATGCCCCTACTGATGTTGTTAATCACTCTATATCCATATTTTCACTTCCCAACCTTTGATAATGGCTCCCACTCCTTCTGTGATGTTGTATGATGCAGTTCGAGCAATCAATCTTGTACGAACTAACTGGCGTATCAGGGTTCGTGTGTTATGCCTATGGACCATGCCTGGTAGGTTTTCTCATGAGCAAATTTCCTCAATGGAGATCGTCTTTCAGGATGAGGAGGTTTATGTTCTACATTCCTAACTTCATATGCTATTAGCTTTCTATTTAGTTTGCGATATGGTGTTCTCTAACTTTCTTAAGTGTACTTTCATTCTTTCAACCCAGGGAGATCGCATTCATGTGTCTATTCGAAGTGGCTTTATCGTGCGTATCGTACCAGTTTGCATGAAGGAAAGACTTATGTGGTTTCTCACTTCGGTGTTGTGCCCAACACTAGTGCTTACCGAACTACTGATCATCCTTATAGGGTGAATTTCCAATATTCAACCTCAGTTTGTCCATACGTGGATGATGGCCACAGTCATAGATATGGTTTTTCATTCCGGTCATTTTCGCATATCTTAGCCCCTCAGTTCGATGATCGATACTTAGTTGGTAATTTGGTTTCTCCCAGGTTCGACTGTTCTTTCTTTGGTTTTTCTTTACATGATTTGCTTCTTTCTTCTTCTTTCTTCTGTAGATGTCATCGGCAAGCTGACTGTAGTTGGTTCCCTAAACGAATGTCGTTAATAGTAGGAGGCAGCACCGTGTTGATATTGAATTGATGGATAAGGGGTAAGTTTTATTATCTTTACATTGTCTACTTATTTTCATCAGCCACGTCTAATTTTCCCTTAATGTTCAGGATGGAGCACTTAGAGTGTACGCTTTGGGGTGCCTTCGCTGATCAAGTGTTGCAGTTCATAAGCCGTTCGAGTAACAAACCCATCATTGTCATCATTTAGTGGTGCAAAGTTAGAGAGTTCTCTGGTAATGTTTGAGTTGATCTTTCCTTATATAGCCTTTCATGGGTTTCTATTCGTTTATCACTCCATTGTCTTTTGCATGCAGGCCGTAAAAAGATTTCAAATTCAATGTTTACCTCTCGATTGCTACTGCACCTGTCAGTGGCAGAGGTGGATCATTTTATTCATAAGTAGGACATCTCTGTTATGCTTGATTATCTGTTGTGCTTATACTCCTTGTATCAAAACCTTCTAAATGATGGTTTCTTGGTTACCAATTTTTAGGTTACATGCTATTAGGGTTGATGTCAACTAGGAACCAAATCGCATTACTCCCCGTGCGATATTAACCTTAATGGATGATTTGTTGGCCATTGCTGACCGTCGCCAGCTGCGAGACCTTCATTCTGGCCCTGCGGTGAGTTTCCTTACTTGATTTTGCATTATTTTGCAACATTCCTCAAGTTAGTCCCCTTGCTTTGTCTTTTTATTACTCCTCAAGATTTAAAAAATTTTATTTCTGTAGGATATAGTGACAATTGTGCTTGCCGAGTTGGTGAATGTTCGCACAAATCAGGGCTGGTCTTATACATCCTGTAAGCGGTGTGGCAAAAAAGTTGTGCTTGATGGTGAATCATTTTTCTGAGATAAATGCGCTGTCATGGTTAAGTCTGTTGTACCTAGATAATGTCTCAGTTGTTTCATGCTATGATAATGGTTATATTTTATGTCTTCTAGCTTATGTTTTCTGAACCCATGACGTGTCAAATTCATGGTTCGAGTTGAGGCTCATGATGACTCTACTACATGTAACCTTGTCATATTTGATCGTGAGTTTTCTAAGCTGGTTGGCTGCTTTGCAGTTGAGATAAAGGATAAAATTCTTGCCCTGCCTACTGCCCAATTGGTCTGTCATAATATATTTTTAATTATAAATTTTCACGTTGTTCCTTTAATGACTATTTTTATTCACTTTTGCGTCGTTGTTTTTCAAGATGATATTGGTGATGGACTACCACCAGATGTTGTGGAAAGGATTGTTGGTAAGAGGTACCTCATGAAGATAAAGGTCCCTGAAGATTATGTCAAACGTCATTCTAATGCTTGTGTTATTTTAAGAATGACCAACGATAAGGATATTATCAATGCTTACCTATCTGCTCTTAATGATGACTTGGGATCGGATGACCAAGGATTGGATGATCACCATGAGGATCAGGTACTGTGTTTGAACTTTATTCATTTATAAGCATTTGTCCCCAGTCCTTTTTGTACTATTTAAATTTGTAGATGAATATATTTGCTCATGTTAGAGTTGCAATGTGTGTTCTAGGTCACTGAGGTTGCACTGTTGGCTTCGGAGGGTGCAAGCTCTTCTGTGGTGGCTGCCACTAAAAGGTTTGAGGTTGATGCCATTGCTACTGTAGAGAAAGAAGGTGACCAAATTAACATGCATGCAAAGAAGAAGCTGAAGATTGAATCTTCACAATGGGTTGCACTTTAGATATTTCTTAGTTATATGTTTCATGGACTTTGTTGTTGTTCATCTAAACTTTAAGCTTATCTAGGACAAATTTTCAAATTTGTATTGTCATTAACCTTCGTTGGACTTCGTTATGTTTTAGCTGTGTTTACTACCTGTGTCTTTGATTTAAAAGTTGATTATAACTTGACTTTATTAGGGACCTACTTTATGGCTTCTTTATCTGGATCTAATTGTCCACTATTATTATTCATTTTTAGTTGCATGATTTTCTCGCATATTGAGTCTTGTGGCTGCAGGGAGGTTTGCTAAAATAATAATGGCCATTCACGTATGTGTAATTCTGTCAGTAGAGCATATCGACTGAAGACCTTAGCATAGCTGTGCGCGGCCATATATAAGTTTGATATTGTATTTGTTGTACATTGGTTTTGTTTCTTTTGGCTTGTGATGAGTTAATTAGTGGCCCTACTTAATTTATAGGTCAAGTGAGTTGTAATGTGAAGTTGTCTTTAATTAGGATATGTGAGTTATGTTTCCTTTATCTTTCCTTGATCTGAAGTGTAATATCTTATTTTCAATAGCCACATATACATCAAATGTTTAATTACACATAACCACAACACTCTTACATCAAATACAAATAGTAGTGCCTTACACTACGATCTTCACTTTACATTCACATCTCTTCCGATACATATCTTCCTGCACTCTTCACCTATCTAAATGGTTGGTTGGGAGGAGTGAGATTCAAGAGAATCTCACTAGCAAACATTACTACTATGCATGCTAGATACATATGAATGCATGACATGCTTGCCTACACTATTTTATGTCAACATAATGACATACTACATGCTCAATGTTATGACATACATATGGTCATTGCACAAATATAACAGAGCTTCAAGCAATCATACATGTTCCACACAAATAGGCAAAGTAGTCACATAATCAATGCAAGACATACATATCACATACATACAGAAAAGGTAAGTTCACTACCTCTTGGACTTTATGTCCTTATCTTCTTGTCCCTTAATCCGCCAACCATTGCTTCTTCTTTATCACTTCATGGCCCTAGGCAAATGATAACATCATTAGAGTCATGAAAATTAAATGTCCAATGGCCCACATTAGCCCTAAAGGCTTACTTTCACCCTTGGAGTTCATACCAATTACATTGGTACCCTTAAGTCTTAATTTTGCATAAGGCATAAAGCTGATAGATTTTTCACCAAGCTTTGAAAAATCATAATTAATTCTATAGAACTCCAATTGAGGTGGTTCAAATCTTAATTTGAAGCCATTTAAGTTTATGTTTATATAAAAATACTTTGGTATGACTATTATTGTCCTAATTTTCCCAGAAATTCGGAAATTAGGCACTGTTCCAGATTTCATTGTAGAAACAGGGCACAACTTCAAAAATTTATATCTCATAGCATACTTGTCCAATTAACTCTTATGACCTATCAAATTAAAGGTCTATGTCTCTACTTTTAGAATAGAAAGTTTCATGGTCATTTAATAACATTTGATCACTCAAAAACTCGTTAAAATGACACTTCCTCTAGAAAACGAATTTCACAGCATCTACTCCACAACTTTCAAAAATTCCAAATTCATATACAAGCATCCAAAAATCATGAACACTTATATAGCTACACAATTTCACCTTCTAAATCCAATGGAAGTATCAAAATCATCAAATTCTCAGCCCATCACCACGTCTTACACAGATCAGAAAACTGAAAAATCAGAGTTTCCGGAAAGAGTTTGTTGGTTTCTTGTTTTCTTTGGCTTAATCACTTCCTTTCTACTTCTAATCAAATGATTAGCTATTTAAACACTTATTAGACATGATTTAGCCATTGAAAATACCATTTTAAAATCAGCTATGAACAGTACCCCAACTTCCAATATACTCATCCAAACAACAAATCAATCAGTTCAAAAGGAAGCTTACGCTTACCTCTACCTGTTTCCGCAAACGGTTCGGAATTCCGGCAACACCCCGGCAGGTGAGATAGTGCCAACCATCTCCAAATGAAAATCCGAAACCGTAGAAATGTAGCTCACGATGAGTAGAAAAAGTTTCATGAATGGTACTTTGAGAAAGGATGCCGTTTCGGCAGTGTTTCGGAGGAAAGAATTTTCTCTCTCCACTCCCTCCATTTTTATCCTGCACTCTTTCTCTCTCTTCTTTCAGATTTATCCATGACAATGGCTGAGGAATGAAGAAGATGATGATTTAATTGAGGATTAAAGGTCTTTGCCACGTGTCACAAGCTCATTGGCCCAAATAATGAATTTTCGCACAAAATACCAAATTCTGCAGATTTTTCATTAACTTTGAAAATTCATATCTAATTATACAAATTTTCAATTGGAGCGATTCTAAAGTTTGTGTGACCCTTATTGAGTCTAGTTTTAAGAAAAAATATAACATTTTGCCAATTGGAAGCTCACTATTCTCATAATTTTAATCTTTGAATATTGTCCCAGTTAATAATTAATTTCACTGGGCTAACTTCAAAAATTTATTTCTTTTTGTGTACAACTCCAAATGACTTATATGACCTATCAAATTAAAGCTTGATAAGTCTACTTTCATTCTGAAAAGTTTCATAATTTTTCACCATCATACCCTTTGAAATATGTCACACAATCATCACTGTCATACCGGGAATTTCACCGGTAGCAAAATTACTTTGTGTTCCACTTTACTATATTGTGTGTAACTTCCAATCACTTCGTTTTGTTATTCCCCGAGCTCTTTAACTCACCAATATAATTCCTTTTAATATCTAATGATATAAAGGAATTTTGGGGAATTTAAACATGCCTCATAGGGACATTTGTTAAACCAGGGTCTAACAGTCCACTTAATCCAGGCTTAATCTTATGCCTCTAGTCCCAAAATTCGGGATATTACATGAAGCATAACTGTCAGCCATGGATGACAAGGTGGCGTATTCATGACTAATGCTTGCCTCAGGAGATGTATTCTTCACAAGCTCTTGCTGAAAAGATGCGGGGAAGTCATAATTTTTATCAATTGTTGCTTCTTAAAAAATATCATACCCAGGTAGTCTATCACTGTGGTATACAGAATTTCTGCAGAAAAAGAAATACAGAAAATAAGTTATGAAGACAAGTCAGAATATAACAGAGATAGGATTTGCAAAAGAAAATGCCTGGCATCCAAGTTCTGACTTGTCTTCATAACTTGATCTGCAGATTCCATCCAAGTCATAATTTTCAACATCTTCTGCAACGCTTGCACCTGCAACTTTCACTTCCACGCCACTCTTTGAAGCATTAGATGCAAGCTTTGCAGAAGATGTTGAATTACCTCCATTGTTAAATCTTCCAAAACTCAAATGTGAGCATTTATCACTTAAGCCTTGTATATGACTTAAGAACTAATGCAGATTTATCTTTTGCCAACATAACTTCCAGTTTGGGGTCTCTCAAGCTTAAATTCTAGATACCTGATGCAGCTAATGAAACATCTGCAAAAATATCACTCATCAATGACTCATTGTTGGAACCCCATAATGATGGGCTTAATTATTTTTGGATTAGCCTGGTTTATCATATGAGACTTAAACATGAGTCATCTGATTTATTTCACTTTTTTTTATTCCTTCGTGCTACTAATCAGACCTCAAGTAGGTCTTTTATTATGCATTTACTAGCCCATTTTTTTTGTATTTAATAAATTTGTTGTATGATCAGGTCATTCAATGTGAACAATCACCTGTTTATTTTATTTCCCTTTTTGAATCCTACGATCTTGGTAACTTAATGGTAACTCCATTTCAGATGCGAAATGGAAGATTTGCTGCCAACTGCATAGAATAATTGTTAGATGCTACCTCTATGAGTATTGATAACAGTGCAACAGGACACAACACTTAGAGCATCGCAAGTGAAACTGAGAAAGTAGGAGGGACAGAGACAAGCTTCCTAGGAATGAAAAAATCAAATGCCAGACAGCAAAATATATCATAGACTCGTATCTTGCTGTTGCTGTTTTTGGATGGAAGAATTTGACAGAAGTAGGTTCCCAAAGGCATAAGCTAACGCATAAAGAAGGGGTAATAACTCTTAGAGCCAAGCTTTGGTTGATAGCCAGGAGGCCACCTTAGATTTTTTGTTTATACTCCAGTTAATATAAAGGTTTACATGTGAGTTATGTTGAATCTATGAATTCATGGATCATGTAAGTAATGCAATCTATTGGTATTACGTTGCCTGTGCATATAGGAGGGATGAGGGGACACTGGGGCCTTCCTTTTTTACATTTTTTTTTCCTCTTGGCTTCTGATGAGTGAATTAGTGAATGTAATATATTTATTTCCAAATTAATAAAATATCAGGTGCGCCAAAGCATATACGTTCACATGCTTCTCTGTTCCATTCTTTATTATTCATGTTTTTAGACATATTGAATCAATGTTGTTATTGACTTTAAGTTTCATATTCCTTCTTTTGCCTTTTTTTTTCCTCCTTTAACGCTATGCTATTTATTTGTTTTACCTTCTGTCATATAATTTCCTTTTGCATACTTTTATGGTTTTATTTTGTTCTTCTTTTCGTGTCTGTTTTGGAGCAGAGGAGAATTATCGCCCCAACATACCAAGGGATCACACCAAGAAGGAAACTTAATTAGTATGAACCTTCACAACAGAACAAACGTTTGGAATCAACAAAAAGTGATTTGCATGGTATGTCCTTGATAGATGACATATTTAGAAAGTTATTTTTTATCTTAAATATAAGACATAGCTTTCATGTGGGCCTTGACGCAACTGGTGGATGTGCTGGCTTTCCTCCCCCAGGTCCAAGGTTCGAGTCCTGAAAACAGCCTCTTGGCAATATATCAGGGTAAGGTTGCGTACATATAAGGTCTCCTTCCCCTGAGCCCGCATTGTGCTGGAGCCCCTTGACATTGGGGTCCGCCTTATAAGACATAGCTTTCATGTTTGTCAATCTTTTCCTGATTTACTTATGATGCTCTCCTAACAATAATCAGGGAGAAAAAGGAAGAACGAAATTGAGGAATATGACTAGAGTGTTTTAAAAAATATATGTCATATTAATTAAGTTAACTAATTTTTTTGATATAGTCAAATTAAGTAAATATATTTTATATTATAGACTCAAGAGAGAGTATATAACCATACAAGGATGAATGACATTGTAATTGATGTTGTATTTATGATTTGAGTATGGGTCAAAAGAAAGTCTCAGATCGCTAAATCATGGTATTTCTAGTATGGGTGTGTCAGTAGAAAGTCCCACCACTTGTGCCCAAGAGACTTCAAGTGACAGGAGCCTGTAAACGGTAGCAGGTGATGCAAGTCTTTAACACACCAGGTTCTTGAGTTTATTAGCTCTCCTCTCCCTTCCATTTGATCTTGTGCTCTATGTTTACTCCAGTGTCTTATTTATAAGGTAGAGAGAATATGTTTTTTGTCTTATTTATAAGGCACATCATCAAATTTTTACATGAATGTAGAATTATACCCTTCAATTATTATTTTGTAGAAAATTATTTTCTTGAAAAATATATTAGAGTAAAGTTAGAAAGTTATTGAATGTTAAGGTAGTGTCAATGAAGTTTAAGTTTTTTTTTTCGCTTGTTTGAAACATGCTGAAGTGTTTTATAAATACGAACAGAGAAGTATATTTCTTTTCTTATATATGCTCCCCTACTGATAATGTAAGAAGGGTTTATTTAATACCAGAAAAGTTGCCATATATTCTATATCATGTGACGAAATAACTCTTGAGAACATGTCTTGAACAAGATTATATATAGTTTTAATTCATGTTGCAACCTCACTGAAAACTATCCCAAAATCATAGTATTTCCCTTACAGTCAATAGTATAAATTAAAATTTGAATTAAAAAAAACGAAAAAGGAAATTTAAGCAAAAGAACATATATCAAGGTAGGGGGGAAAATAGATGGTGGCAGTCAGTCTCGCTAGCAGAATCTGAGGCTAACATATATTTGGTGATCAAAACATTCAAAACTAACCTGACAAATAAATAACAAAATATAATACACCCACAATTTTTTTTGGTGAACATAAGCCTACAAGTTAATGATGTAAAATGTAAATTATTACTTACAAGATTCAGTCATAGCCAATACCACAAGGTAGCGGAGGCTCTACAAGCCTGCCCTCAGTTACACAAAACGAACAAGCAAAAAATATCATCAAAATCAAATAGCATAAAATTTAAACGGTGCATAGTTATTTTCTATAACTAAGCTTCATTTAAGCCATTCGCAAGCTGGGAGGCGTTAAGGTCATTAATAAGGACAAAACTTGGGTTTAGTTACTTATATCCATTCAGTAAAGTTCATCGGTGAATTTGCTAGAACACATGCATACACGTTTTAACAACTAACAATAGCAAAATCATAGTTAGTGGAGACACCTACATTTAGTGCCTAACAGTGCCACGAATAAGATTACCTATAATAAAAAAATACATATGCTTAACAAAAAAAAACTAACAATTGCAAAATAAAAAAGTGTCTACATATATGAAATTTTACAAATCCTAGTTTTAAAAATAGCAAAATAACAAGTATCCATATAAAAATCTACAAATACTAGTTTACATCATATATAAAAGCTTATACAAAAGTTTACAAGTGTTCATAAGTAAATTTACAGTGGTTACACATTTCAACAATTAATAATAGCAAAATAATAATTGTGATTTGACAACCATACCTAATAAATATAAACAATTTTATCTAAGTTTTATCCAACATATGATAATGCCTATTTCATTTGTCAAGGTATTTCAAGATAGCATATGCTAGATTATATGCTTGTTTAAAATAGTGATTGGAGCCTTCAAAAATAAATTTTCAGTTGTGATTTACGATATACAAGATAAGTATGTGATAAGAGTTTTATCTTAATTTAAGTAAAAAAACATTTATAAGCTAATTAGACACTAATCCAAACATCCTAAAAAATACACTGATCATGGATGAACGTGCACCCATGTGTGTGTGTGGGTCTTTTAATTAATTAGTTGAGGTGTTGCGTCAAACGAGTAACTCCATCAGCCCTAATTAATCAACTTATCCAAGAACCAACAAACAAATGATCCCTTTATTATGGGGGCTTGTACGTCACAAGGCCTTCGGTTAAAGGAAAGCAAATGATGTATTGCTGAGTCAGAAGAAATTTTTGTCACATGATATGACTCAGAGATAGAGACACAAAAAGTGCAAACATAAGGTATGAAGTCATAAACAAATCAAAAATTAACTCAACTGCACTAGATCATAATTTAAGGACTGAGTTGTCACGATAAGTGAGTCAAAAATTGAAGGATTTATTCACAAACATTTTTTATGTTCAATCACCACTTAAATCTGCAAAAACAACAAATCAGTAAAAAAAAAATAAGGCAAAAAGTGGGAACTGAGGCGTGCTTGTTTGAGAAGCTAAATTAAGAAAATCACCTTTCTACATGTCAAGACAAATATCTTCTTATATATTTATCTCGTAAATAGTAAAAGTATTTTTAAAAAACTATAACAAACTCACAGAAACATACCACCGGATACGCTTGGTTGCCATGAGGATACTGAGCAGCTGATGGGTTGCCGGCGATAGGAGGTGGTACCAGCTGAGGGGCCGGCGAGTTGTTGGAGACGACTTGCAACATGCCCTTCTGAGGTCGCAGGTGTTGCTGCTGTGGTGGCGGAGGATAGTGATGTTGGTGGTCGATGGATGCGGCTTCGTCATCTTTGCTCATCTTCTTTGTTTTGTCTCTGTGACTCTGAATCTGACTAGTCAGCAGAAGCTTTCGTTTTAATTCTTCAACTTATGGGGAAATCATGATCAACGAACTTTCATGGCCATACGAAGCAGCAGCACAGGTCAACGAAGTCAATGGGAATAGGAAGCGACTACGTCCACGGAATGTAACAAGTTTCATGGACATATGTTTTTAAGTTTTAAAAAAAAAACAAAAAAAATTATAAATTAGTTTCTATCGTAATAAGTTTCATGGCCATGTGTTTTTCAAAATATTTTTTTTTTCATTTTTTTTTATTTTCATTCTCTATACCATACGCTTTATTTGTCTGTGCGAGAAATTACATGTTTCCTGCTCCAAATTTTAGTGGGTTATATTTAATTTAACTAAATTTTTGTAGTTGGTTTAGCCTCTTAAATTTATAGTGCATATTGAGTATCATAATTCCCAATACTAATAATTTGTTTCTTTTTTTTTTTCTTTGGACGACATACTTATAATTTGTTGATTAAAACTCATGTAATTATGTAAATGGTAAATAAGTTACACGTAAATTGCCCAAAATACGAAATAAAAGAGGCAGAAATTATATTAATAATAATCTCCTTGCATCTATATATAATAGATGAACTAGTTTTTTTTTTTTTTTAAAGAAAAAAAAGGACAATGATATAAGCAACATTATCAAGTCTTACAGAAAAATGAAAGAAATAAAACTAAAATGCAACATTATAATAGATAAACTAGTTGATATTGATTTTCTTTAGATCCATGTAACAAAATTACTCCAAATGTATATTAAGAGTCATGCCATCGGCTATTAATACCTGTTTCTCTAACAAATTAACAAACTGAGAAAACCATAAATTATGAAGACTTGAATGTTAATGTTTCCTACCATCAACGATAAAAGTCATTTCTCTCAAGTAGAAATGTCCTCAGTCCAAAAAGAATAATAAGAAAAGGTACAAATTTAAAATAAATTCTTTTTTCTTTTATGTAACCATTTGGTATCTGATACTACTGGAGACTAAATTCAAGCATTTACAGCCTATAATTGAGACGAGAGGGGAAAAAATCCCTTACTAGCACCCATTAACATTCTAATCTCTGTTCATCTAGAAAGGTAGACAACCATCTATTTGGGTTCAGGTAAATGCATCTCAACTGCAGAATTTTCACCAATCAGAGATCTAAGTTGTCCAAGGTAACTCCCAAGATGAGAGCTATCTGGTGTATTCTCCTGCAATTCAGCTTTGTTCAGAATAGCTTCTACATGATCACTTGGTTCTGAAGTTTCTTTGACCTGGAAATCTTCATGAAAGGATTTAAGAGCATCATTTGTTGACATCAAACGCACAGATTCATACAATCCTTGTAAATCATTTCTCTTATCCTGCGCCTCAACTAATTTCTCTTTCAATTCTTCTGGAAGGTAAGCAAACGCACTTCCAAGATGCAAATACCAAGCAGACAAGAACGAGGAATATTAGAGATCAGATAAGGTAATTAAATATATATATAGAGAGAGAGAGAGATACTGCATATCTCCTTTAAAGTACTCGCTTTCATATTACTATCCGGTCCTTAATATAAAATCTATTTAACTAATTTGAGTAGATTAAGGAAATTAGATAAATTAGTTATTTGTCAAAAATTTGTATTAGTTTCATTAAAATACACTCTTAAATCATTTGTATTAAAACTAAACCATAAAAACTCTCTGAACAAATGCAATTAATAGGAATAGTTTAGAAAAAAATTATATAGGGGACAAAGTGGATTGAGGACTTATATTTAGGACTAGATCTAACCCCAAACAAGCTCTTAATTAGGGACCGGAGATGGTACCTTGTAACACCTCTCACTACTCCCCATCTATATCCCGCAAGGACAGAGTCTTTAAAACCGATATTAAACCCCTCCTGTGAAGAAGCTTCCTTCCCAGCAATGAGACCATCGCGATATCCAATCTACATCACAGCACATAAAATAAACGTCAACAGTAAATTACGTTATCGAGAGAAACATTCTAAAATAAAAGGACTCTAAATTATTAACTTACTGTATGGAATTGGTCATGCCGCCTCTGCCATTCCCTGTCCACCGATGATTTCTCTAACTCATCAAAGCCATCCAACAGAGACCCATCTTCATGGCTCAAATCATAGCCATCACCATCTGAAGGCATAGCATACAATTAGGTGTCTCAAAATACAAGCTTGGTAGAAAATTGCCAATGCATCATAAAGCCATGGCTCAACTAAACTATAAATGAGTAAATATTCAAATGGAAATATTAAATGCAAAATTTAGTATTGTTGGGCCCAAATGGAAGTACCTTTCCTGACATGGAATTTCTCACGTATTTAATCGATTCAGTTATTTCTTTATTCATGATATGAGATTTTGGAATCTTGACCCTTACGATACATTTTCTTTTAACAATTATTTCAGTTCCTTACATATGCACCTACAGCAGAAAGCTTTGTTCTTAATAAGCCATAATGAAAATTGAAGTCTCCTTCAAAGGTTGAGTACTTGATACTCAAAAGGATAAACACAAATGACATGTTATAGGTTTGAAGGTACCATATGCCTCTTTTCCCTTACATGTGTGAATGTGGGGATATGAATCAGAAACTTTGCCCATTTATTTCTTCTTCACTATCCAGCAGGGAGTTTACCTAGGAAATAAGCTATATTAATTCTTGGAGAATATTGGGTGTGTTCTGGTACTTTGAATCAGACTCTCCTAATTCACTTTATACGATTAGATGATAAAAAAAAGTAACAAAACTTTGTAGCCATGAGCCGTTTATGGGACTCGCTGGATTGTCTAGTTAGAAAGGAATGCCCTTATATTGAAGGTCATTTTTTCTCCTTTAAATATGTTAAGGGATAACAATATTTGATCAATGCTTTCTTCATTAGCGGACAATATCTATCAGATATCTTCTAAATCACATTGTACTCATCAGATAGACTAAAAAAATCTATTTAAAGCATATAGTCACAGAAGCTCCATGTATACTCAACATGAGATATTCTTACCATCTGAATTATTTTGTTGATTCTTAGCACCAGGTGTCAGTTCCACTTTTGAAAACGGCAAACTTTCCGAGTAAAGTTCTTCAGCAAATCTATTTTCCATCTGCAGTGGAGTCCACCATAAAAAAACCAAGAAAGAAAGAAAGAAAACAGATGTTAGTTCCAATTCTGAATTCTGCAAAGTTTCAGAGTAAAGTTCTTGAGCAAATCAGGAGTTCATTCTTGTAAAAGTGTTCAATCCACGTTATAATAGTAAAACAAATCAAAAGGGGGGAAAAGAGGGTAACTATAATGTAGGTTAAAATTCAGTCTAAGTCAACAAAGTTCTAGAAACTGGATGCATGCACAAATTGACGATAAACTTAAATGTGTGTGGTATTAGGCTACAATAAGATTAGGGTAAAAAAAAACAGAAGCATAATAAATACATCCATTTTCTCCCACAAATATTCAGATCTTTTTTCTTTGGCAAACACAAAATTAATGAATATCTATCAGCAATTACTAGGAACAAAAACTCCCAAAACTAATTTTACTAGTTTTGGAAGTTTTTCCCTCATAGTATTTTTTCTCCCCTATTTTTATCCCCATCCAAACCAAGCCTTAGCGACTCAGTGATGGGAGATTCAGAAATAAAAGAAGTCAAATTGCATTGGTTTCATGATCTGGTAAACTTGATGTATCAACTCCAAAGTTTAGCAAAGTCCAGGTTTAAGTGTCAATTGACAAGTTGTCCTAGCCTAAACACCTTAACTTGCCCAAGTTTGGAGGTTAAATTTGCATGAAGCAGAAGCTGAAATTTTACTTGCACGTTTACGATAGCACCGACATGAGCAGTATAAATCAGTTAGCAGATGTTTATCTGATCAAATGCAGAGACATTCCACAAACTCAGCACAACTACAGTATGCTGTACCAGGAGATTCACATGCTGGGCACAACTACAGTATGTTGTGCCGGGAGATCGTTTTGGACATGTCAATACATCAGAAGTACTTACTTTATCATCACTTTATGAAACTGCCCATGTTTAAAGCATTTTACTTATCACTAGAATGATGCTATGGAATCAGAAAAATACAAAGTCATGCGTCTCAGAAGCAGTGTTAATGAAATCTTAGAACATTCAAAAAATTCTCAGAAATGATGAAAATTCACAAGGAGGATCTCAGATGAGTAAGGTAAACATCAAGTCTGGCAAGAGAGACCACCACCAGCAGTGAGCTGGGCAGGCTTTAGACCAAGATCAGCACCAAAATTATTCATTGTCCTTCTTGCACAGGATTTTCTTAAAAAAGGCAACAAAAGAAGTTGGAAATTCTGGAAAACTTGTGGAAAGAAAATAAACAGAATGCCAATACACAACAAAACAATCCAAAGCATATGAGCCGCTAGTAATCAAAATGGAGAAGGAAGAAGTACAGTAGCCTATTGTACACCATTGAAGCAAAAATTAGTAATATTTTTTTTTTAAAAAAAAAGAAAGGTAAACTCAATGTTTATTCAAAAGCGTCAAGTATTCAAACCACTACCTGACCATATTCAAAGCCAAATTAAAATTAAAATTTAAACGGAAACGGTGTGACGGCGCCCAACACAGGATTAACAACAAAGCATGAGCAGATGACGCGGGGAACAAATTCAAATCAAGATTTTTTAATTGGCTTATTTGTTTCGACTTTTTCGGTAGTCTTATTTGATCTTTAATGGCATCAAGAACACTTGATTCAGTATACTCTAACTAATCTTACCATCGCAACTGAGCAACACAGCTTTCAGAAAAAGTTCTAGGACTTATTGAATTTATATTAGAAGCTCATATGAGCGTTGTAATCTACGCATCGTAATTTTTATCAATAATTAAAGCTCCGAACACAAGAGCAGAGAGAGAAGAAACAATAAGATTGAAATCTCGAATCTAAGAAGAACCAGAGTCGCAAACACCAGCAGAAGAGACATAAAGCATAAAATCCAGAAATAGAGCGAACAGAGAGAGAGGGATAAAAAAAATTGGCACCTGAGAATGGTGAGTTGCGAGTCAGATCCAGAAATTGAGAGACGATGATGAGGCTGAGAACTGAGAGGCGAGATTCGATTGCTAGTTGGGGCGAAGGGTGAAAATAATGAGATTTCTGGATTTGCCCGTTTGGTATCCTTCAGACACGACGAGATGAAAGCATTTTCCAGCGACATGAAATTTTCCCGGGAAACCAATTTTGGTGGGTTTTTTTTTTACCTGAATTTTGGTGGGTTAATACTTAATGCAATGTATATTTGCAATCGTCGTATTAATTACGGTTTTTTAGATTGACTCTATTTAGTATTTCATAACTTCCCATGATTTCTTGAATAATTTGTAATTTTTAAAAAAAATTATGAATAATATATTTTCTTTCAATTATGTTTATGCTTTTTTCATTTAATTTTACTGTTATAATTCATTGACTCATACATATATGTTTTTATTTCTTATCTTTACCCATTTTATTTAGTGTTATTTTTTGGGAGAATGCCAAAAAAATACCATTTAAACTTCAAAATCCTGTTAACAAGTTCGATAATGGGATTAACAAGAATGATAATACAATTAACAAATCATTTTATTGTTAAATCACCTATTTGGGATTTTGAAGTTTAAATGGTATTTTTTTAGAATTCTCCCTTATTTTTTTATGTTTGAGATTAATTTTTTTAAAGGTTATTATAAAAAGAAAATATATTAATTTGATCAAGAATATTCAACTACAATTGAACTATTGAACCTCAAGCCGGTGACCCTTTTTAATTCTTGCTAATTATATACGCAAGAAGGGTCTCCTAACTCATACTAATGGACTAATGGCTAACTTTAACATTAGCAAGTGGCAACTTAAAAAAAAAAACACTACCCAAAAAAAAACATTATACTAGTGTCAATTTTAAAAAGGGAGAATTGCCTATAAATATATGTGGGGCAAATTAGTTATCAAATGCTACTATGAAAGATCTGTTGCATATGATGGAAGACATTTTGCACACAACTGAAAGATATTTTACACACAACGGAAGATGTTTGCATGTTTATAGGAAAGATTTATACACACATAGAAGATTGTTTGCACACAACAAAAGATTTGTTGCACATAACGGAATATTATTTAAATAGCTTTTTTCATCTCAATTTGATGAAAAATTGCATTACATTGGATCAACAACAAAAGCTTTATCCTATTAGGTGGGGTCGGCTATATGGATCATACGGCGCCATTGTGCTCTGTCAAAAATCATAGATTTTGATATATTATTAATTAAAAAATCTCTCTCTATGATCTCATTGAGCGTTTGTTTCGGTCTTCCTCGACCTCGTTTGACAGGACTCCATACTGCTTGATCAACCCTTCTCACCGGAGCACTCAATGGCCTTCGCTGAACATGTCCAAACCATCTCAAATGATTTTCTACCATTTTTTCTTCAATAGGGGTCACTCCAACACGATCACGTATATGAGTGTTACGAATCTTGTCATTTCTTGTATGACCACACATCCATCTTAACATCCTCATCTCAGCTACCCCCATTTTATGTTCATGATATCCCTTTAAAGCCCAACATTCACTACCATATAGCATTGCTGGTCTTATAGCAGTACGGTAGAATTTTCCTTTTACCTTATTAGGTACCTTACGATCACAAATAACTCCCGTAGCTTTTCTCCATTTATACCATCCGGCTTGAATTCTGTGATTGACGTCTCCATCCACCTCACCATCTTGTTGTATAATTGATCCCAAATATCTAAATTTTGTCACTTGCGGGATGACTTGCCCCTCCAATTTAACTTCCACTTCACTTTGACTTTGTCTCTTATCAAATTTGCAATGCATATATTCAGTTTTGCTCCTACTAAGATGAAAACCTCTCAATTCCAAAGTCCGCCTCCATATCTCAAGTTTGGAGTTAATTTCTTCCCTAGATTCAGCCAATAGCACTATATCATTCGCAAAAAGTATGCATTTAGGGATCTCCTCTTTTATAGATTCAATTAGGACGTCTATCACTAGGTTAAACAAATAAGGACTTAAAGCTGATCCCTGATGTAGTCCAATCCTTATAGGGAAGTCCTTTGTAACACCTCCAGACGTTCTAACATTGGTTGTAACCCCCGCATACATATCTTGAATGGCTTTGATATATGCAACCCTCACCCCCTTCTTTTCCAAGGCTTTCCAAAGCACATCTCTTGGCACCCGATCATAAGCTTTCTTCAAATCAATGAATACCATGTGTAAATCTCTTCCTTTGCTCCTATACTTTTCCATTATCCCTCTTAATAAATAAATCGCTTATGTTGTAGACATTGGTTTTCAGCAACATCAGGCTCCAACCTCAACCTATATTCAATCATTTTTTCCCACAATTTCATTGTATGGCTCATTAGCTTAATTCCTCTATAGTTTGCACAATTCTGAATATCCCCTTTATTCTTATAAATAAGAACCAAAGTACTTTTCCTCCACTCATCTGGCTTGTAGGTGTTAGTTGCTAGTAAATAGAAAAAACAAACGCAAAGCAAACTCATTGCCTATATATATATTACAATCACTCATCTGTAAGCAGCTACGTGTATTGTTGAACTCTATGTTTACAAGAAGATTCACCGCAGCAAAAATATGTGATTTTGAAATCATTGATGCATTTTATAACTCGATCTACAAAGGGGGCCCTTAATGAATATTTGGATTTGCTTGTAAAGTGCTTTTCACAATCTGCATTAGCGACTTATCCATGAGTTGCTCATCAATGAAAATCTTTCCAGTAAAAAACCAATGCCTGCTATGCTCACTGTTGGATTGTGCAATATCAAACAATTCAACATTAGTTGGATCACGCTTGATATCCTCTCTGAAAAGTTTAGTATAGTATTCAATATCCTGGTCATCAAAGGCTGAACCCATTTCTTGATTAATTTCTTCTAAAGCCTTTTGCCCCTTCTCCATACCTGGTATAGAATATACTTCTTCAGGAGTCACATTGGTCTCAAAAGATGTTAACTTCTGATTGTAAATCCATTCGGTCATTCTATCATGAACCATTGCTGCAAATTCATTAATTTGGTAGTCTTCCAAATCACCCTGGATGTATAATAAGTACCTCCTCGAACGTTCCAAACGTGTCACCTCTGTCAATCCACATGCATGGCAAATTGCAACAGCATTAGTAGACCAGGCTGTGGTAAATGACAGCCTAGGGCCAACCTCTATTATAATAGTCCTCAACCCTTCCTCCCTTCTTTTCTCAAGAAAGCTCTCGGTTTGCAATGCATCAGGCTCATATGTTTCTTGAAGAAGCCATTTAAGTACTGAAAGTTTTTGGCTTGAAAGTTCAGTTTCAATCCCAATATTGAAACACTGCTCTGTTTGCAAAGCCACTATCTGATCAGAAATTTTGTTTTGAATCTCCTTAAGAAGCTCAGCAGCTGCACTTTCTTGGATCAATGGAACCCGATAAAAATGAAGAATTTTCACCGCAGGCTTCACAACCAAGCTAGAATGATCATCTAATGAACTACCGATACCCCCAGCAACCACAGGTTGGGGATTTGTTTGAGCACGGCACCTCAAAGATAAGGCTTTTCTAGTGGAAACCCATACTTGCCTTCTACTCCAAACTGTACCCCAAAGCAAATTACTCCTCTGCCAATGGGGTTTCTCCACTAAAAATAGACTTTGACTCCATGTACCCTGAAGATATTGATAAAAAGAAAAACCACAATAGCTTTAAATGTACAGCAGACACAAGACCCATTAGAGTTCTGTTCAACATAATGGGAACCGAAATTTACAACCCATCCACACCAACAATAAAGTTTTATTACAACCATACAATGTCTCAAAAGGTCCTAACAAAAACCAAATGTGTATCATATGATGGTATGGAATCCTGGGATTACGTGAATTCAAATAAAAGGAGCAAAAGCAAACCTGAAGGAATTCGGCAGCCCCAATTTCCCCAGCAGCAGCCATGTTCTTAAGAAGAGCAAACTGAAAGAAAAAAGGTAATATTCTTACTTCTTAGCATGCACTCGGAGAGTCTACAAAAACTTCAAGAAGAAAAAATATACAGAAACGTAAGACCTGACTCTATTTTTTTACTTTTACGGTCTTGATATAGAAATTTAAATATACAGTTTCTTATAAACAGTTCAACACCGCAGAGAAAGAACACTAAACCCAAAGTTCACAGAACAGTCACGCGCAAACAAAATGTACAGGAGCAAAACTTAGCAGCGCATTTCAGCAGAATGGGGAAAAACAAACCTGAGACAGTGAGAAGCTAAGCTGAAGCACCGTCTTCTTCTTTGCGTCTTTTTGCTCTGCTTCAAAGCTGATAGTAAGGAGCTGCGTTGAAGCACCGTCTTCTTCTGTGCGCCTTTTTGCTCTACTTCAGAGCCAAGTCTTCCAGTTGTAACTGGGAGGAGATAGTCATACAAGATGATGAGAATGAAGACTAAATGATATGGTAAATTTTACATAACACCAATGAAAGATCACAAACAATACCAAGGTAATTTTCTTTAGAGCTCAGCTGGAGGCACATTAAAAGTTTACTCGAACTTTATTAGAGAACAACTAAATTACTAATGCACTTCAATGGAGAAGCTTCCTGCTATACTCACCCCAATGATGCTACAAGCCTAATGGCTCAATTCTAGAACATACCAGGAAATTCGGAATAATGTTTGAGAGTCATGTTACAGTGTAAAGGGAATCATCAATGCCAACAAAGGAAGAAGATTTACCAGCTGTAGGACTTGATGAAGAGGTGGGCAAAGCATAGGCTTCAAGTAAGTCTTTTATTCAAAAACAAGGGAAGCCTAACTTGCTAGCGAATTGAACTTCGCAGCGACTGGAATTATGGGGATGGAAATCGCCGCCACTATAGCCTCTCACGACCTCACCTCCAACAGCAAAGGGCGGGGGAGACAGGAGCCCGGAGACGCCGTCGTCGTGCGTGGAGAAAGAGAAGAGACTAGAGAAGTCGACAACGAGAGATGAAAGTGGAAGAGAAGGGCTGAAATCAAGGTGAATGATGTGAAACTGACATGGGCGGCAGTGTGAGGACGGAGGCGTGGCGGGGACGCAGGCTAAAACGATGGATAACTTAGGTCAGTCAATAGATACTCAATAGTTTTTGGCCAAAAAATAGTCAATAGTTTTAGCTTAAATAAAAAAAATAAGGTTTAAGGTGTATCCCATGCCTTAATATATTTAAGAAAATTTTAGAAAAATATCATGAAAAATAGAAAAGGATAAATCAGTGTTCTGAAATTATAAAATCTTATGTCAATATGGTGGAAGAATATGAAATTATGAAATTTTGGTGAAAAGACGTTCATACCCTTCAGCTCTCATTTTCTCTCAACTCAGAATAACAACACAGATATCTTTATTAACAATATTGTATTCTACATTAACAACTCCACTTTCTTCTTTCATAACTTCATATCTCAAGAAAGTTGAGTTATTAATGTAAAATATGGTGTTGTTAATAAAAAGAGAGGTATTGTTATTGACCACTGAAATACGAAAATAGAGTTGTTGATGTAAAATATGGTGTTGTTAATATAGATACGGGTGTTGTTATTGGCATCTGAAACTTGTGAATTTTTTGTTTTTAAAAAAAGAAAATAGGGTTGTTAATGTAAAATACGGTGTTGTTAATAAAGAGTTCGGTGTTGTTATTTCGAGCTAAGAGAAAGGGAAAGATGAAGGGTAGGGGCGTCTTTTTACCGAAATTTCAAAATCTCATATTCCTCCATCATACTAACATCAAACTGACATGGGATTTCGCAATTTCGGAGCACTGATTTGTCTTTTCCTATTTTCTATGGTATTTTTCTAAAATTTTCCCAATATATTTTTTCACCCCAGAGCATTTTTTCAAGGACTTCCATCATATTTTTTTAAAAAAAAATTGCACTTGGCAATTTAAATAATTTAAAACCCATTTAGTTCAATCTCATTACATTCTTCACTGTAATGCAATGCAATTGTAATACAATACAATATAATTACATGTTAGTGTTTAGTTTAATTTTTAAGAAAGGTGCAATGAGTTTTTTTAATAATTATTTAAAATTAGTATATCATATAAAGTCTATTTTACCCTTAATATAATCTTTATAGAAAAAATATTTAAAAGCTCATGTGTTGCCTTATAACAATCGTCACACTATCTTGTAGAGGATCGTCCAATGTCAATGGCTGTGGTGGTAGAGGTGATAGTAACAATGATATGGCGGGGGTGTTGGCAGGTGGTGACAGCTACAATGGTAGAGGAGGATATAGTGGCGAGGGTGGAGGCATTCACTATGGTTGAACCAAACAAGCTCTTAAGGTATTTGATACACCTAAAGAAATATTTTAGAATATTGGATGCACAAAAAAAATAGTTTATGGTACTGGATATACTTGAAAAAAATTTTTTATGGTGCTAGATGCATCAGAGAAAATATTTCAGGTATTGAGTGCATTACAAAATATTTCAGAATACTGGATACATCTGAAAAAATACTTCAATGTCCTAGATACATCTTAACCCAAATATCTTAATCTAATTATAATGATATTGACTTCTCTTTTATTTTTAAGAGATACCCTTAAATTATACTCATATCAATTATTAATATAAGATATATTTACTTAATTTGATTATATTAAGAAAGTTAGTTCTGGGTCATTAAACCTAGATTGGACTAACCTGTTCGACCCGAAAACAGGCGAGCTGGCCAGCTAATCGGTCCGCATGAACCACTAAATTGGTTCACTATTTTTAAAAAAAAAAACTTAATTTGATTTTTTTTAATTTTTTTCATAATTTTTTATTAATAACCTTGAAATCTTCACTTTCTTACCAGTTTGGCACTAGATTTACTCCTATGAGACTCCGATCTAACCTACTAACCCTTGATCCAGTACCTCGACTAGTTTAATAAAATTAAATTAGAAAACATTGACAAATATAAAACTATGTATTATATTTAAGATCAAAATCAACTTTCTTAATATATCTTATATTAAGGACAAGAGAAGTAGTATTTTTAATTAAAAATATTTTATTTAGTAGTTTATCGTTTACCATTTCAAATAAAATTTAGTATTTTGTGAATAAAACATTTATTATGTGGGCCAAAAAAGAATAAATCATTTATTAAAACGTTTTTTTTTTTAAGATTTGCTTTGGAAACAATTTTGCGAAGTTGTTTTATGTCTGGAAAAGGGAAACATGAGAATCAAAGAATACCATCAAAGAGTTGCCTAATGTTGAAAACCTTAAAATTTCAGGGCCTGTTTGGTTAGCAGTGGAGAAATAATTTTTTTTTTAATCTGACTTTTGTAAAAGTTAGATTGGAAAAAAGTCAGATAGTAAATATGATTTGTGTTTGAATTGGTAGTAATAGAAGTTGCTTTTTTTTCTAACCTTAAGCATTTTTGGATTGTAGATGTGATTTGTGTTTATATTTGGTTCAAATTACAAAAACAAAACCCAGAATCTTTCAAAAATACAAATTGATGAAGGAAGGAACTAGAGAAAATTTCAGAACAGATCCCAAAAAGTTTAAAAATTGTGGTTGGAATCACAAAAGGTTTCAAGATTTCAATTTAGTTCCTCAACGAACTTTCAAATCTTTCAGTTTAGTCCCTTTTTTGATTGCACTGGACCCGACCTTCGACTTTGACTTCTTCAATCTTCTTTACTATCCCCTCACCGTCGCTGGCGAGCTTCCACCATCATCATCCTTCTCTTCTGCCAGCTTCTTCACTCTGAGGTTGAGTTGCATGGCGCTGTAAATAAAGACCCGAGCTTCTTTTATCCATCTTCACTCAGAGGTTGAGTTGCGAGCTTTATAATACCCCAAATTTTGGGATTAAAGGCTTGAGGTTAAACCTGGATTAAGTAGACTGCTAGACCCCGGTTTAGCGAATGTCCAAGTGAGGAATGATATTTATCCCAAAATTCCTCTATATTGTTGGGTATTAAAATGGAAATAAAAGGTAATGGGAAAATGGTAATTTTTCTAAAAGTTGAGAAATGATGGTTTTTCCCTAATATTCCCTATGATTTGAGTTTTATAGGGATTAAAATGAGGGAAATGACTACTTGATGATTAATAAGCTCAATAAAACATTTATTAATTTTTTTTAATTTTTAAATCTTACTTAAGAAACAATTTCACCAAGTTACTTTTCTGGAAACATGAGAAACAAAAAAAACAGTCAAAGAGTTGCCTAATGTTGAAAATCTTACAATTTTGAAACCCAGAAAAATGCCCTAACCGTACAAAATGTATATAAAGAAGTGGAAAATTCGGAATAATGATTGATAATCATGTTACAGTGCAATGAGGATGGTTAATTCCAACAAAGGAAGAAGACTTACATGTTGTTGAACTTTATGAAGAAAGGGAAGTGAAGCAACCACGGTGGTTGCCACCGTCGAATTTGGGGAGGAGACGCCCTGGACGGTATGAGCAAGCATAGGGCCGTGGGCCTTCCGACGTGCGGGTTAAACAGGTCCAGCCCGGTTTTCCTTTCTCCGGTCACAAGTCACAAACATGATTTATAGGGTAACGTATTCTTAAGCAGTAAGAAATTGTAGGGTTGATCACAGTTACAGCAAAGCATGCATGAGGAGGCCACTTTACGAGTCTTTTAATATTCACAAATTCACAATATACGACGCCCTGTCTTTGTATAGTTGTCCCTCGCCAATCAACGTATATATACAATGTGCCTCTTATATATAATAATAACTATAATAGTGTCTCATGTGTGTACCTTGATAAACACACGACAAAATCTCTTTACATTATAAAGAAATATATGCTTGTATTGAAAGAAATTAGGGAGAATTCTAAAAAAATACCATTTAAACTTCAAAATCTCAAATAGGTGATTTAACAATAAAATAATTTGTTAATTGCATTACCATTCTTGTTAATCTCATTACCGAACTTGTTAACGGGATTTTGAAGTTTAAATGGTATTTTTTTAGCATTCTCCCAAGAAATTATACCCCGAATAAAATCAATAAAAAAAGTCTAGCTATTATCAATATATATGTGTGTATGCATCAATTTGCTCCTTGGCACTTTCTTATGGCTATTGATATTGACTGAAGTCTTTTACTCTAATTTGTTTCGTGTCTGATATGTAAGCAGCTTTTCTATTTTCTTTAAGTATAATTGTTTGGAAAAGGAAAAATGGTAGATACCGATTTTTTTAGGAAAGGTAGAAGAATAAGATGATAAAAATTAAAAAGATAAATCTTTATTAGATTATAAAATCAGAATCTAATCTCATAATATAATAAAGAAAATGATAAATCTTTAATAGAAAGATGAGTCAGAATCTTAAACCATTTGACTACTAAAAGTTAAGGAGAATCTCTCGTGATCAAAGAAATAACTCTCTAATAATTTTTCATATATTTTATACTTACTTTTATATGAATTGAGACTTCATATTTATAGATAAAAAATATAACAATCACTCTCTAAAAATACTCCTAAATTTATCCCATTAATCCATGATGCAAATAATGGAAGTAAATACCTAAATAAATATTATTTTAATTTGCAAGTAACTAACCCACTAATCCTAAATTTGAGGACCGCTAATAAATAAGAAAATATCCTAATAAAATAAAAAATATGTAAAATTATAATAATAAATATTTATTCCCAAAATCTCTAACTTTTCACAACTTTCATTATCTCATGCTAATATGGTACTCTATCAAAAAACCATTTGCACCCCAAGTTATAAAAGGGGCTAGTTTTAAATTCAAAATGACTTGTATTCTTTGATGAAAAAAAAATGGTGGGATGAAATTTACTTTGGAGATGAGATATACATTGTATATACCACTAAACTACATAGACAATGTACAATTATTAATATGGCTCTTGATAAGTTTATTTGATCAACTCATTTTAAACTTTTATATCTTATGAGACAGAATTACATTTACATTTTACTTTGTACTCTGCAAAATCATTTAAATAAACATGCCCGTATTGTCTGTTGATGTCTATTTTTCTAAAGCAAAGGATCAAACCACTAGGAAAAGATATTAAAAGATAATCAACATTCTTAAAAGCTAGTCACAAAGCCAACGGGGTTACTTATTTGAGTCAACAAGAAATTTTAAGAAAATAAAAATAAAAATAAAAAGGGGTTGTGGTTATCAAGATATGAGGTCTCTCTGGCCCTCCTCTTTTATCAAATCTTGCTAAAGATATGTGTAAATATACTTAAACACTACCAAATTGATAAGATTGGTACGATGTAATGTCCGCCTGCGTAATTTTCATATGCAAGTGGAATCTCACATCTATTTTTTTTTTAAGTTTAATTTTCATTCAAATGAGATAATTATTCTTGTTTGCATATTCGAAGAAGCATGACTTGGTAAGGGAATAAAACTTAAAAGATGCCATTATCATAATAATCCCGTTCAGTCTAATGTTATGCAACTTTATAAAAGCTTTCTTGTTTCTTAGGAAAATGAAATTTATTACTCCTCCCATCCTCAAAAAAAAAAAAAAAAACTTGGAGAGTTAGGGTGTGTTTGGAATCAGCTTTTGAGAATAGCTTATGGAGAAAAAGTGAAAAAAAATGATTTCAAAGAATAAATTGTGGAGAATAGATTATGGAACAAAAGTGATTTTAATAAAATAGGAGTGTTTGAATATTATGATCAGAATAGCTTTTTTCATGATAAAATTACTGAAAAGGACATTAGCATATGTGATAATTACATATAATTGATAAGATTATATTTTATGTTTTATTTAATAGTAAATTTCTTAATAAATATAAAAAAAACATAACATCACATAAATTTTAAAAATTACAATATTAATCAATTATCCAACATCAAAAAATAAAAGATATATATATAAATTGTATAATCTAAAATCATTTTTAATAATTAAATATATAGGATAAAATTATATTTTAGGTATTATTTAACAAATAATTGAATAACAAAAACCAAAGAAATTATAAATTGTGAAAAAAATGAGACATACATACATTCAAATATATATATATATATATTAATAAATTTTATATTTAAAGTTCACAATTAATTATTTAATACCTAAAATTAATATAAGGAGTAATTTTTTCAATGCAGTTAATACAATCTATTTTTGTCGTTCTCCTTTAGACATTGTCTTTCTTTGGTTAAAAAGTGATACATTAGTGCTAACAACAATTCTAGATACCTTGAATTCATTATGGAAATGATATATTAACATTTAGTTATTATTTGTTAATAATTTAGTCTGTCAAAATAGAAATAAAATTACAGTTCACTTAATAAAATAATAAAGTATGACAAAACACTGAAAACACTACATATCTAATGCTCTTGTGTGTAATACCAAATTTGATCACTTATATATCACTTTATGTATCCTTAAATTATAGACCCTTGATCATATCATATGTTATGTATCCTTAATTTATATATCAGTTTATTAGCCAAACTAATTAGTTTGGGGAAAAAATTAAAATATAAATATTTTAAAATTATTTAATTAATTTTTCAATCTGTAAAAAAGTGATAAATTTATATTATTAAATTTAAAACTAGAGTAATAAATTTCGACATAATTTATTTTAATAGAAACAGTGATTTAAAAAAAAAACCATCCCCAATAAATATAGCAACAGTGAAGGGGAGGAATAAAGACACGGAAGGGAAAAAAACAAGAGAGAGAGAGAGAGAAGAGCGGAAAGGAGTTGGGAGAAATTTAAGTGGGATCCACATATAAAAGTGGGAAATAATAGTTTCTCCAAAATCATAGTTTTGGAGCTCAAAATTATGATTTTGGTAAAAAAGCACTTTTGACATTTTTCTTAATGTTTGGCAAATTTTTTATAAAACCATGGTTTGGGTTGAAAAACACTTTTTTTCTTATTTGCCAAACACACACTTAATCTTCAAAATGACTAAATTTTTTAAAAAAATATATCATATTAACTAATTTAATTAAATTAAGTAAATAATTTTTACGCTAAAAATAAATGAGTACTTTCTCTAGTTCTTAATGTTAAGATTAGATTATATGAGTGATGATTATAATACCGTTAAGACATAAAAAACTAAGTACTCAGTTTGTAGTATGAGCTTTTTTTTAATAAAATTTATGATTTATAAAATAAATATGTGTGGAAAGTTTTATATTAATTTATGTGAAATAGAGACATCAACAGGTGACTAAATAACATGGAACAATTATTTTTCTCATCTAGTAGAACAAACAATGCTCAAATTTCAGTATTCCACTCTGAAGCATACATTAGATAACAAATGCTACTGTGCAATTTAATTTAAAAAATTTCATCCTTGTTCTGCCATGGCGGTTTTACTCCAATTCATTCAAGAATCATGTCAAATTTTTTTCTTTCACAGGTACATATGTACAAGAAAATCCTCACTTGAATATGCTTAGCTTCTTCCAGCAAGACAATTCTGAAAACTGCAAATTCATCCAGACGAAAGAAGAAAAAAAGAAAGTGGAAAAGCAAGAAAGATGGGGAAAGCAGAAGACAAAGGGATCAATTATTACGAGGCCAAAAGAATTAGGTTTGATACTTTGATTTGATTAAAGAGTTATCTCTCTCTCTCCCCCACGTAAACGCAATTTTTTTAATCACCAAAAAAGAACCGCCATTTGCTCTTTCAAAAGCAGAGCCTCTCTCGCTCTTTCTGCTTTACACTGCCACACCAGCAAGCACTTGCATCGCAGAAACATTCACAGAAGAGAAGAGAGAGTCGTCTCTCTCTCTCGGGAAAGAAAGTTAAAATCAAAACCAGATTCATAAAAGCAAAAGCAAAAGACCACATTGATTTGTGTAGCTTTCCAATCAGACGGAGAAAAAGTTGCATTGCGAGAAAGCACACCAAAGCAGACCTCATTAAGCAACAGCACTAGTAGAAAAAGAAATGGGGAAGAAGATCCCACACATATACCATGCCCTCGTGTCGCCTTCTTCTTGCTCCTCCTCCTCGTCGTCTTCGTCCCCTAGATTTTTGAGCTCGCAGCGATGTCAGAGATTGTTCCTGCTGAACCAATTGAGGGCGGTGAAACCCATTTCCATGATAGGGCATTTTGTGGTAGAACCTATTATGAAGTTGGCGAGACGTCGTCCTCAAGGCCCAATGTCACGTTGGCGATTACTGAAGGTCCCAGTCATAGTGATGATGTTCCTGAGCCCTTCGACAGTGAAAGATTGCCGACTGTTTTTGCTTCTGAAATTCAAAGGTTTCTTCGCGTCGCCAATTTGATTGAAAGGGAGGAGCCTCGAGTTGCATATCTTTGTAAGTAATAATAATATATATATATATATATATATATATATATATATATATATATATTATTTACTAATTTTGGGGTTGTGCAGTGAGGTTGTAACTTGATTGTGTTTTGCTTGATGTTTTTCTGTTTTGGTTGAAGTAAAAATTACTGGGTATTAGAGTCTTGGAAGTACGTTAATTCTGTCACTTTTTAGCAAATATGAAAAGAAAGTTCAGTTTTACCAAATTGCCTCAAAGTCTTAAATTCAATCCAAGATTTTGATTGAGAACATATACTATATAAAAAAGAAAAAGATGAATAATCAATTCTAAGAGTTCTGTTTTCACTACGAAAAAAAATAAGAGTTCTGTTTTTCATTTTATATTTTCAGTTGACAAACAATTGCACATAAAAATTTAAAATCATTTCAGCGAGATTGTCGCGATATTTAAAACCACCTGTCGTACAATGAAGTCCCACATATTTTCAACTTTGCTTACTCCATAAATGATATGCATGGTTGACTAGAAGCAATAAATGGTGTATTTTACAATGTGCTAGTAATTTCAATTTCCAGGCCGTTTTCATGCCTTCGTAATTGCACATAAAAAGGACAAAAATTCCACAGGAAGGGGCGTCAGACAATTCAAAACTGCGCTTCTTCAGCGACTTGAACAGGTAAATGAGAATGTTTGCTGTCTGTGTTGTTAAGGACAGTCTTATTTCAGTACATGGTCTCTCTGACATAATATCATTGTGAGAGAGTATGTATACAATATATACGTATTTTAAAAAAGCCGTTTCTTAAATTGTTCCGCATGTTGGAATTATCAATATACACTAGAAAACAATGTATCATATGAAATAATTTACCTTCATCTGTTTCAAAATTAACGTTTTGCTTTTGTGGAATGTGACACAGGATGAAGAAGCTACGAGAAAAAGGAAGGATAAGAGTGATAGTCGCGAACTTAAACGTGTTTATCATGCCTACAGAGATTATTTTATCAAACATGATAAAACCTTTGATCTAGAACACAGGTAACTAAGCTGGAAATCATTAATGCCATTTTCCTTTTCAACTAGAAGTCTTAAACTCTTATATAGCCTGCTATTGCTAAGCTAAATATCGTGATGCTTCCTCTTAACAGTCGCAGAGAAAAATTGATAAATGCACGTGATATAGCTTCTGTTCTGTTTGAGGTGTTAAAAACAGTAATAAATGCAGCTGGTCCTCAGGTTTTTCCCCTTTCCTTTCTTTTGTGTATATCTCCTTGACATGAGCGTGTTCCTATGTTTTTCTCTAAGTATTTCTCCTTTTTCCCAAATTAGTCGCTTATTGAAGGAAGTGAACTGCACAAAAAGTCTGAGTTCAATATTCTACCACTTGAACAAGGGGGCATTCAGCTTGCAATTATGCAGCAGCCTGAGGTCTGATGGCACATGGATGATCCAACATTTCCTTTCCTGTTCTCTATTTTCCTTCCTTCCTGTGTATTTTCCATATTTCACCCCATTGGGACTGTTTATAAAATAATGGACTGAATGTTTTATAAATTGGTACAGATTAAGGCTGCAATTGCAGCTATTCGAAATATTCGTGGTTTAGCCCCACCTCAAGATTTTAAGAAGAATTCAGCCTTTGTAGATTTGTTTGATTTTCTTCAGCATTGCTTTGGATTCCAGGTTAGTTTTTTATGTTAACTATAGATCATGAGTTTTCATTCTTGATGTTTAGTCATAATTTTGAACTGATAACTGATTAAATGTTGTTATCATGCCTTTAAATGCATATAATATATTAGTGTGTAGGCAAGATCGCTCAAACTAGTTGGTCTGGATTTTTCATTACATTGCATCTTCCATTAGGTTGCAAATGTGGCCAACCAAAGGGAACATCTGATTCTACTCTTGGCCAACATGCAAACTCGGCAAGCACAAAAACAGACGTCGATTTTGAAGGTGCGTTGGCGATAGTGTTTGCATCTTGTTGCTTTACTTCATCAAATTTGACTCTATAACATGTCATTTTTCTCGTATCAGTTAGGTGAAGGATGTGTAGATGAATTGATGAGAAAGTTTTTCAAAAATTATACAAACTGGTGCAAATTTTTGGGACGAAACAGCAACATTCGGTATGTTAATTTATCTAACTCTGTTTGTTTTCATATATTTTCCCCCCTTTTCTTTTCCTTCTTTTTTTGTGTGGGGGGAGGTAGCCCTTTTCTGAACAAGGCAGAGTCGTATATCTCTGTATTTCTTCCACTTCGTCACTCTTCTATTATTTTTGTTTGGACTCTTTATTCTTTTAACATTCCTTTCGATCCTATAGCAAGTCTGTTACTTGCCTTGCAGCTTACCTTATGTGAAACAAGAAGCCCAACAGTATAAAATTTTGTATATAGGGCTTTACCTGCTCATATGGGGGGAGGCTGCAAATCTGCGATTCATGCCGGAATGTCTCTGCTATATCTTTCACCAGGCATGTCAAAACTACCAACCTCTGAGATCACACAACTAACTTTTGCTTGTTTCTTTAGTATTAGGGTTAAAATTTTGAAATTTTTAGAATTTCAAACCACCTACAGATTTCTTAATTTTCCTCATGGATTGAAATTGTTGAAGATCTATTCTATCTGAATCTTCTCTATCTTAATATCCTCCCTCTTCTTTCTTTGAAGATGGCATATGAATTGCATGGTATTTTAAGTGGTGCTATTAGCTTGATAACATGGGAAAAGGTCATGCCTGCATATGGAGGAGAACCTGAATCTTTCCTTAACAATGTTGTCGCCCCCATATACCGTGTCATTAAAGATGTACAAGCTCCTTTCATCTTTTTTGTTTTTGTTTTTTTTACTCTTTTTATTTTTGAGCTTTTTTCTTCAATATAATTAACTTGTTTTCAAACCAAAGGAAGCTGAAAAAAGCAAAGGAGGGACAGCTGACCATTCTTTGTGGAGAAACTATGATGATCTGAATGAGTATTTCTGGTCAGTTCATCCCGAAACTACACGTTTTTCCCTATTGCTTTTGTATGCAGAAGGAGTCTTTCATAACCTTGGGTTGTTTTATATTGACAGGTCTCCTGACTGTTTCAGTATTGGTTGGCCCATGCGTCTGGATCATGCTTTCTTCTGTTTTGAGCCACAAAAAAAATCCAAAGTCAAGAATGCTATGGCATCACTGAATAAAATAAAACAAAGGAAGAAGAGAGACGATAAGGGCGAAGAATCAGAGGTGATTCTTCCTATGATATTATCATAGGCAATTTACTTCATACATTGCCTTAGTGATATTAAAACCAATTGAACTTGAATCATTGAAATTGCATAGTAACTTTCAACTTACTGTATTTCTTGATATATCATAGTTCTTCTTTCTTTTTATCATAGGCAATTTGTTTCAGACCTTGCCTCAGCGATGTTAAAACAAGTTGAAATTGTGCAGTGACCTTTAAATTATGATATTCGTTAATATCGCATAGCTTTTATTACTTTCCTAGTCAGGTCCTTTACTGTACCTAAAAGTATGGATTGGCATCCCCTGCTGAAGTTTGCTCTACGTAGGATGATGAATATATCGAAGTCTGTACAAATCCTATTGGAGCCTCCCATGTGTTGAAGCATAAATTCCTTGCGTGTGGAAGACATCTTACAAAATGTTGTATTAAATGCGTTCATTTATTCCTTGACATGACGTGCATTTTATCAAATAAACTTCACTATGTGGCACTGTAATGATTATATCTAAAATTAGAGATATGATGTTGAGCATGTACTACTAAATTGCAAGTTAGACCTTGTTGTAATGTCATTTCATTTGTCACTGAAGTCACAACAATTTCACTTGCAAATTACTACTTTAGGAGTATCATGCAAATTTCTTAAATAAATAGATATGATGCATTGGACTTTTTTTGGGTTTTCTTTTAAGAGACTTCAGGCTGTATTAAGCGCTTCTTTAAACTAAAGGAATAGTTCTTTACTCCCCTTTTACAGGACATATCAGATGAATGCCATAAACCACAATGGCTGGGAAAGACAAATTTTGTAGAGATTCGATCGTTTTGGCAGATTTTTAGAAGCTTTGACAGAATGTGGAGTTTTTTTATTCTCTCCCTTCAGGCATGCTCAATTCTAGTGCAGATGCTTTGCAATTTTCTGCTCTTTTATGATAAATATCATTGACTTGATGTATGTTTATTCTGTCATTTCCTAGGCTATAATAATAATGGCTTGCCATGACCTGGGATCTCCGCTTCAGTTGTTTGATGCTGCAGTATTTGAGGATGTGATCAGCATCTTTATCACATCTGCTTTTCTTAAACTCATTCAAGGTATGTTGCTCATGATAGTCATTACTATGTGTCACAGCATAAATTTAATTTAATAAACAACATTAAGGATATACCGAAGTTAGATTTTTTCCCCATATTTTTGGGCGGGCTAAGTATGATTTAAATTTAAATATCCTTTTAGGTATATAATTACCATTCTAATTTGAGATTCCATATACTATTTCCAAGTTTTCATACTCATTTTCTAAACATTAGTGATTGTTAATATGCTCTCCCTCCTTCATGTTTTAAAATTCAAATATTTTTTTTTTCTTTTTTTGCAGCAATTATGGACATCATCTTTACCTGGAAAGCCAGACTAACAATGGAACACTCTCAAAAAATGAAACTTCTGACAAAACTGGTTTTTGCCCTGATCTGGACTATTACTCTTCCTGTGTGTTATGCTAATTCCAGAGGAAAATATACTTGCTATGCCACACGATACGCGAGCTTGGTTGAGGAATGGTGTTTCACTTCTTACATGACTGCGTCTGCCATATACTTGATGACTAATGCGGTTGAAATTGTATTGTTTTTTGTTCCTGCTATTGCCAAGCATATTGAGGTCTCTAATAATCAGATATGCAGATTTTTGTCTTGGTGGACACAGGTAACTTATCCATAGTGTTTATCATGCTTTCCATCATCTGTATATGAAACTTGGTAGACATTGTTGGACCTATTCCCTATCTGGAGTATGATACAAACGTCTTTTTTGTCATGAAAATAGATTGTAATGATCATTAAGGATAAAATTTTCCACTTGCTGGCCTTGTTTCTCTGCGAGTACACTTCCATGTTTTTTTTTTTTTTGGAGAAAAAAGTAGCCAACCCGATCAGTACGACTGAAGATGGATCATTTTTCCATTACCTGGAATAATGAATTTATTTAAATCGTGATTGTTATCTGGTTTTTGTAGATAATTATAAATTATTTTTAACATAATGAGTATGATGCACTTTTGAGGGAATTGTATTGGAGATAAAAACAACAATAACAGAGCAACCCTGATTACTGGTGAGATTGGCAGAAGACATAGGGCATCTGGGGACAAACAGAAAAAATTGAATATGCTTAAGCATGGCTATTGGTATCTAATTTTGTCTTTGTTCTGCTGTTCTGTCTCCTTAAACCTGCATTTAGAAGTTTATTGACTTGTAATTTAAAAGTTTAATTCCATGACAAAAATTTATTTAATACTTGAAATTTGATGCTTTGTTAATCTTATCAAAATTATTATGTTTATATTTCATATCACTGTCGTAAATAGTAATGAAGATGTTTTCTTTTCTGTTTTTTTTTGGGTATAAATCATGCTTTCTTTTTCTTGATATGGGGTTACATTCTATTTTTGCACATTGCTTGTTTTTCAGCATCTATGAAGCATGAATGCTCCTATATGTACGCAGTACATAATGCCTACTGTGCAGTGTTATTAAGAATAGGTATAGGATTTAGGCTTAAAAGAAGCATAAAACTGGCATACATGCTTGTACTACTTTGATAAGCATATATGAACTTCGAGATCATATTAAGATAGTTGAATTATTATTTTGGGTGATTATAGATTATAATTCTAGGAGGCTCATAATTTATTCTATTGTTATAAGAATTGTTTTATGTTATAAAATATTCCTTACTTATACACACACACATACATATATGTACATATATTATATTCCACACCCATGTCATGCCAATGCTACAGAGGTCAGCATTGGGGTTCACCAGTGCAATTGTTTTTCCTGTCAATTTTCTGTGCGTGTGCCTATGTTACTGTGATATTCTTTCACTGGGTTAAGCACGGTAACTTGATTGTCACATGTAATCATCTTGCAGCCCAGAATTTATGTTGGACGAGGGATGCAAGAAAACCAAGTTTCAATGTTGAAGTATATTCTAATACCTTGTTAGATTGTAAAGTCTACATTTAACACAGTCTTTTGTTAACATATGCTAATCGATATCTTTACTTTTCTTCTGATATAGGTATATGTTATTCTGGACATTGGTGCTATCTACTAAGTTTCTGTTCAGCTACTGTTTTGAGGCAAGTACCAACTGGACAGCAATTACGCGGTTTTCCTTGGATAAACAAAAAGAATTATTGAGTCCTTAGTTATGTAGACAACTATTAGGGTTAACTAGTTCATGATCCATTTGCTTAGAATTAAAGCATATTGACAAAATCTTCCTAAACTATTAGGAATGTAAGAGTTATGCTATATTTCTAGGCCTTTGCATTATTCATTCTATAGGAAAGGCACCTTGATTAGGCCTACTAGTTTCAGAATGAGGAAATTCATGAACTGCATGACTAACTGATGCTTTTATTTTCTTTTCTTCTTTTTTCCAAAATTCTGACTTTGCTTATAACATGAAACAAACACATGCATAACAACTTAACTTACTCTTAAAGGCTTATGTAATATATGCAGATAAGACCGCTCATAGCACCCACCAGAGAAATTATGAAGATCGGTGTAAGAAAGTATGAATGGCACGAGCTTTTTCCAAAAGGTGTGATGAATATGTCAACGTGTTTGGATTGCTTTATAATTAATGAGCTAGCATCTCTGATAGTTGTTCTTGTGATACAGTGAAAAGTAATGCTGGTGCAATTGTGGCTGTCTGGACTCCTATAATAATTGTGAGTCTGAATCACATATTCAAAACATGCAGCTCTGTGATTTTAAATAAGATATATATTGTTTAAATGTAATTTGAAGTATTTTGTCATATCTAATGTGGGTGTTAAATGAGCATTGGACATAATTTGAAGTATTTAGTCTATTTAAATAACAGGTATATTTCATGGACACACAAATTTGGTATTCTGTTTTCTGTACCGTATTTGGTGGACTTTATGGCATCTTGCATCACCTTGGTGAGGTAAGCTATACCTTTCTTTTGTCTTTTCTTTCCCCAGATAAATGCAATAGTTGGCTTATCTCTTTTCTTCAAAAATAGATAAGAACACTTGGAATGCTGAGAAGTAGATTTTACTCCTTGCCTGCTGCATTTAATGTATGTTTGCTCCCACCATCAAGAACTGGTCAAAAGAAAAGAAAAGGCTTCTTAAGCAATATGTTTCAAAAGGTGTGTTCTAAACTACCAATGCTGCTATAAGATTATTTTCACAAATTTTACATCCTCTTCCATTGACTACTTTGTTGTGCCACAGATGTCCCTTGAAAAGAATGCCATTCCTAAGTTTGTGGCAGTATGGAATCAAATTATAAGCCATCTTCGTCTGGAGGACATGATTAGTAACAGGTGATGTTATTAACATATCTTTCATGGCTAGCTAGTTAAAATCATTTTTTTTAATTACATATCTAGGTAAAATCTGACAATGCTTTTTTCAACAGAGAGATGGATTTGATGATGATGCCTATGTCCTCAGAATTATTTTCTAAAAAAATTCACATTCGCTGGCCAGTTTTTCTCTTAGCAAATAAGGTAATGTAAGCTTAACCTGAATAATACGAGTTTCTATTGTCGTATTTCTTGACTTTATATCTTTTATTCAATAATAAAATTCCTCTTGCCATCTTCTAGTTTTCTACAGCTTTGAGCATTGCTAAGGATTTTGAGGGAAAGGATGAGATTCTTCTTAGAAAGATTAAAAGAGACAAGTACATGTCTTATGCTGTTAAGGAGTGCTATGAGTTATTGAAGCATGTCCTTGAAATTCTTGTTGTGGGCAACCTGGAGAATAGGTAAAAGATGAAATATAAATATATGTAGTTATTACAACCTTAATATCAACTACTGTTCTACGCTGTAGAGTTTTGTTAGTTACTTGATTGCCTTCAACCAACTAACTTTGACATTTGTGCTGTTCTGGTGGTCATTTGTTCATATTTAGGATCATATGCGGGATACTAAATGAAATTGAACAAAATATTGGGGCATCAACTCTTCTTAAAAACTTCAAGATGAAAATACTTCCAGCTCTACAAGTTAAAATAGTTGAGCTAGCCGAACTTCTGGTAATTTTCTCCTAAGGAAAAGGCATTGAAATTTATGCTGATACATACTAATAATAGGTAAATTCAAGTTCTAATTACTTTTGATTTAAAACATTGTAAGATTGAGGGAGATAAAGGCCACCAGTGCAAAGTTGTGAAGGCTTTGCAAGATATGTTTGAGCTGGTAACCAATGATATGATGCTTGATTCCAGGTACTCGTGCTAAAAGCTGTTGTCCTTTCTCACACTACAAAGTTCGATTTTTAAATTTTTCTATTTGTGCAGCAAAATACTGGATATGCTAGAGTGTCCTCTACCAAGTGAGAGCGATTTCATCACATTCTCTTTAGACAAGCCACTATTATTTGCCAACGAGAACTCTATCCATTTCCCTTTGCCAGAAAGTGGTCCCTTGATTGAAAAGGTGAGATTGTTATCATCTAATAATTTGTGTTTGCCTTTCACTGTGCGCTGGTTACACGATTTTTTCATGAAAGTCAAAGTTGACATTTCTACAACAACACCATGTCTTATCTCACTAGATGGGGTTAACTACATGGATTGTGCGGCTTCATTGTACTCTATCTACTACCAGATTTTTGGATAGATTGTCAACAATTCTGATCATGAATAACTAACTTTCAGCATGTGTATAAATAGTCACTTGTGCTCTCACTACTTAAATGATCATGGAAAGTGTTCAGCATGTGCATAAATAGCAGTTCTGATTGTGAAAAACTTTCAGCTTGTGTATAAATAGTCACTTGTACGCCCACTACTGATAAATGATCATGAAAAATGTTCAGCCTGTGTATATATAGCAGTTCTGATCATGAAAAACTTTCAACATGTGTATAAATAGACACTTGTCCAACCACTACTCATAAATGATCATGAAAGACTTTCAGCATGTGTAAAAATAGCAGTTTTGATCGTGAAAAACTTTCAGCTTGTGTATAAATAGTCACTTGTGTGGCCACTACTCGTAAGTGAATTAGCAGTGGATGTACGCACAAGTATAGTAAGTAGGTGTAGTTATATGGAAACTACTTATGTTGAAATAATATGATCAACTTGTCCATGGCAGATTAAGCGTTTTCATTTGTTGCTTACTATCAAAGATACAGCAATGGACGTACCAGCAAACTTGGAGGCTCGTAGACGCATATCATTCTTTACTACTTCTCTGTTCGCAGACATGCCTGATGCTCCTAAAGTACGCAACATGCTGTCATTCAGGTCAATTATCTGTTCATGAATATCACATTTCTTTTTTGAAATATCTGAACCTTCTTGTGAAAATTGGGGAAAGTCCTCCATTGAAAATCTTACTGATGAGAAGGATCTAAGTTAGAGTATCGATACTATGTGTGTACAAAATTGCAGAATATCGATACTTTCTTTGTATAAAAATTCATCAGATCCTTTTCACCAATAGAATTTTCAATTGGGGACTTTTCCCCAATTTTCCCAAATTTCTTGCTTCATTCTGCCATGATGTTGCATATATTAATTCTGTTAGTCTTCAATCACAAATGACACTGGAAATAAAAACCAGTTTTGAAAGAGAGGTTTTCCTTTGTGGCAAAATGAGGGAATTAAAGATAATTAGGGTGTTTTAGAAAATACATATCATATCAATTAACTCAACCAATTTCCTCAATCTAATCAAATTAGGTAAATATATTTTATATTAAGATGGGGGAGCATAATATGTGTGGTTAATTTTAATTCATTATATACACATTTATTTCGTTACCTAAAATCCTATCTATTCAATCATTAAGATAACGCACAATCATATGTATGAATAAAATTTAACAAATTGGACTAGTAGGTTGTTAATAATATCGGTGAATAAATCCAAAAAACTTAACTAACAATCATGAAATGTAAATGAAAAATTAAATTAAATGGAAGACTAATTATCCAGCAAAAAGGTTGAAGAGAAATTTGAGAAAGGGTTGTAGAAAATTTCAACGCTAATCTCTCATTAAATCCTCTTTTAGGGAAGGAAGAGGAACAATGTCCATCACCATATGGTGTGGACATTTTTGGTCGTCGCTAAATTAGTTAATTTGAACAAATGTGACATGATCTCCCTGAAATAAACATGCATAACATTAGATTACATATCAGTTTATAAGTTAGATAAATTAGTTTGGAGGAAAATGATAAATATATGATACAAAATGGATTGAAATCTTATATTTATAATTAAATCCAACCCTCTAACTAGCTCTTGTGTCAAGAATCAGAGATAGTATCATTTATATAGCTACCTAAATTGAATGCCATCTTTTTAACACACTATTGTTGGTTCAGATTGCTCAAGCTGTGAGGCCCAAGATAGAACACACAGGCATGTGGTACTTCGCTCGTGCACTTGCTAGAGCTTATGATTATGGAATGGGTGTAGTTCTTTTTACTCCTATTGCAATCCTGGCATGGCTTCCTATTATTAAAGCCTTCCATAATCGTATCCTTTTCAATGAAGCATTCAAAAGGCACTTGCAGATACAACCAATCCTTGCAGGCAGAAAGAAGCAACAAATCTTGAAGATGATGACAACTCTGGTAGTTTTCTTGTACAGTCAACTGATCATGCCTTGCATTCTATAGGATAGGGAAGATTTTAGGAACTAGATTTATACTATTCATATTGAATTCTTGTAAGTATAAAACACAAGTCAAATGAAGAAAAGCATACATTAATTGGTTGAATAAGTTGAAAGGAACCGGATTGTAATGTCATTTTTACTTAATAATAATTGTAACACAAATTATGTTCTTTCGATATTAAACCATTTTTTAGGGTAGATCATACCCATCTAATGTTGAACAGTGACTTGTTAAAAATTTTATATAATGTATAGACATGAAAATTAATATCTAACGCTTTGGTGTTATTTTCTAGCTGCATCTAGCACTCTAATCTTATTGATGATGCATCATGTATTCTAAACCATAAATAAGATTAAAGGGCTAAATATAATTGAAAAATTATATTAGGAGGTATTGAATATACTAAGAAAATAACATCAAGGTGCTGAATGCACCATAAATAAGATTAAGGTGCTAAATACTATTAGGAAATAACATGTTGAATGCATTTTACCCTATACAGATATAGATACATAAATGATAATATATACCTACTCCCTTCAATATAATATCTAGTTTAGAGTTCAATTTCTTTAATGAAGTAAATTTCACATAGTTATGTTTTATATGTATAAAAAATTTACTCATTGTCAACAATAAAATTTTCCATTGGAGACATTTACCCAATTTTTCATATTTAGTTAACTACTTTATTTTGTTGATATGTTATTCCCTCCCGTCTTTAATACAACATATATTTACAGAGTTGTTCTTCATCTTAAATATAATATATAGTTTTCATATTTGTTAATTTTTTTTAATTTGCCTCTATAAATGTTCCCTAAAAAATAATCAAAGGGGAAAGGGAATGAGGGAATTAAAAATAACTAGGGTGTTTTAGAAAATACATGTCATATTAATTAACTTAACTAATTTCCTTAATCTGATCAAATTAGGTAAATATATCTTATATTAAGGTGGGGGAACATAATATGGGTGGTTAATTTTAATTCATTATATACACATTTATTTCCTTACCAAAAATCCTATCTATTATTCAATCATTAAGAAAACGCACAATCATATGTATGAATAAAATTTAACAAATTGGACTAGTAGGTTGTTAATAATATCAGTGGATAAATCCAAAAAATTTAACAAACATTCATGAAATGTAAATGAAAAATTAAATTAAATGGAACACTAATTATCCAGCAAAAAGGTTGAAGAGAAATTTGAGAAAGGATTGTAGAAAATTTCAACGCTAATCTCTTATTAAATCCTCTTTTAGGGAAGGAAGAGGAACAATGTCCATTAAAATGACTATTTCTCACAAACAACTATTATCCAATATAATTATACAAAATCAATAATAAGTTTTTTTAATACATCTTCAGAGCTTAGTACACAGAATTCGCCCACAAACCTTTTTATAACATATCGGAGTTTAGGGCACAAACTCGCTCACAAACTCACTACAAAAAAATTTATTATTCTGATCTCACACCACAATTAACCCATATATCACAAAATGAATTCCAACATAGTTGTGGTTGTGAACCTACCAACATAACAGAGTATGCAACATAAAATCTCAGGCCTAACAAGGGTTAAGCATTTATTCCAAGACATATATCCAAACAGTAAACGTAGTATTATAAAAACATGAGGGCCCTATAATGACAATATAGAAATTAACACAACACCAATACCAAAGGAGGCCTACAAGATTCTCAACGTCTATGCCTCTGGTTGCTTCCCTTGGCCTCTAGCCAGATTAGAGGTCTCGCGCTGAAAAATTATTTATAATGACGGGGTGAGACATAAAGTCTCAGAAATCAAAATCAATTTACAAAATATGCAGGAAAGGATTGTAAGTCAGAGAAGCAGGTTTAAACTGACATAATAATAATAAGGGAGAATTGCTAAAAAACACCTTGCAAGCAAATTAATTGATCATTGCTACCATTGCACACGGTGGGTGGTATGTTGCACACGGGGGATGATATTTTGCACATAGGGGATGGTGTTTGCACTTTCGCATGGATGTTTTTTGCACATGTGGATGCTGATTGCACATGATGGATGCTTGCTTGCACATTGGTACCATTTAGCAATTAATTTGCTTAAAAGATATTTTTTTAACCATTTTCCCTAATAATAATAATAATAATAATAATAATAATAATAATATTCTTATAATTCAAAACTTAACATAATATAATCAATGAATAAAATCATCCCCACTCATCCATCCTGCTCCTCTTTATCTCCTCTGGACTGGTACAGCCTATCAGTGCTAGTATACCCGGCCAAAGGTTAGCTAGTCACATTAAGAATAATGCCCCCTCCCATGCCACCACCAATATACCGTAATAGGGAGGTGTCCATCCAAACACTCAGCTCCAAAATCCGGGCAGGATTGAGAGAGCCGATGGGCACACAATTCGCCATATCTCTTCCACACAACCCAACATATCCCGTAATATAAAAATACTAAATTAATACAGCTTTCGAAAACAATTACGAGAATTCTAAATTCTTATACAACATTCCATCTGAAACAACATATCCACCATAACAGTAACAATTTAATAATAATTTATACTTATATATGTAAATTGGAAAATACACTGCTTCACTGAAATAAATTCATATTCAAACATAAATATAATCTTGTAAAACACATACAAATAATATAGATAAAAGTAAAGTTTATAAAACACCTTACAGTCCAAAGCAAGCATATAAAATAAATTAACCCCGGTTACCTCGATTCCAAGCTTAAACTTAATTTGGATAGTAAAACCCGTACAATTACCGATCACAAGAAAACTCTACATTATTAATGTAGATATCAATTAACCAAAAATAACAGTAAAATAATTATTTACATAATTTAACTTCTACAACCCAAATTTCTCTACAACTATTATCCTCAATTATTCCAATTTCCTTAAAAATCCTTAATCATAGATCATTCCTCATAAATCCAAAGCACTCATTAAAATCCTTAAATAACCTTTAACATATCTATAATTACAAAATCCTCAATATCAACTTTCTAAATAATTAAATCTCCTTTTTTTATAATTTATATGGGTATAATATAATTATTAAATAACTCTTCAAATCTCTACTTAGTTAAAATCATATTAAATTCTAATTTAAATATTAAGTCCTAACTCATATTTTCCACAGAGCTCAGATCTTACAAAAATAAATTGATTAAAACCTCAATAATGCTTCCAATATTCCAAATAAATTATTTAAACAAATTTTGATCGGTAAAAACGCCCTATGGAAATTAAGTTATATCCTATTTATAAAATAAATTAATTATAAAATTACATAACAACCAAATAATAAATCTAAACTTATTAAAAATTAACTATTAATTATTCTCTACATTTCTACAGTCTTATATTGGCAAAACTCAAAACTTGCCTAAAATCATATCCCCAAAATATTCTCTAACTAATATAAAATCACTATCATAGGAAAGAGAAAATTATTTAGAATATACTTCATAAAAGAAACTCTGTGATTAGAAGAGCGTTTACATACCTTATTGATCCTCAAATAACCAAAAATACTTTTATCAGGACCTCACCCTCTCTTCTCTTCACGAAACACTTCATTTGCGTGAAGTGTTTATCAAAGTAATATATATTTATTATTTATTATTATTATTATTATTATTATTATTAAATAATAAGGAGGCCACCCATTATCATCATGTTGGTAGTCGCTTCAGTGTCTACCAATTTTATATTTTTTTAATATATTTTATTATATTTTAATATAATATAATATTATTATACTATATTATAATATTTTATTATTATTATTATTTTTTTTTAAGGATGTCACAACCATCACCATATGGTGTGGACATTTTTGGTCGTCGCTAAAAGCTCTAAAAATTGGGATAAAATGTGTTGTAAATTCCTACATTAAAAAATCTCGAAATTTTTAATTGGTTATCTTCATAGATCTCAATACACAGAAAGAATCTGTTTTACATCAACACAATCCCAAATTTTCAGACATGATTTTCCAGAGCTCCTCTTACAATTCGCAAGCTTCTCTCTGCTTTTGATTATAATGTATGGTTTAAATACGAAGTTTTAAGTTTAAGTCAGTATAAATGCACAAAACCTATTTAGGAGATTACTCTAATATGGTCTCTCAATATGATCCAAACAAAAATGTGTCAATTTTCTTAATGATAATAATTTCTACAAATTAGTTATCCAACTCTTATTTTCTATCCAAATTCCTATGACTTCCTCTCTTTTAGGTTGGTCTGCAGTGTTCACATGACGTCTCTAGTTTTTATTTAATAATTTTACTTATTATGTTTTGGGTTCTATTTTGTGTCTTGCTTACAATATGATTGGTCCTCAATGTCCATAGTCTTTTGTGAAGGCCATTTTATATAAATTTTTATTTTGCTTTAATAAGTTGTCTTTATAGAAAAAAGGGAGAAGGGTTGTGGATAATAACTAAGAAAGTGTCTAATTTTTATTTATTAAAGAGTAACACATTCATATCATGTCATGTCCCATTAGTATTAGTTTATTTTTGGACACTAAGCAAGGCACCATGTTTCTGAAATCCGATTCTATGTGCCGGCAACTTGCGTTTTTTTGTGTGTGGATCATGACAATTACATTGTATAATAAAAAATTCATAAACTTGCTATAAGTAATTTATTTTATGCAGGGGAAATAAAATTGGAAATGGATCTTATAAACATAACAGAACAATTAAAAAAAAGAAGGGTGTCATATCAGAGCTATTGGTTGATATAATAAGGAATCTATGTTTTATAAAAAAGAAGGATACGCTTAATTTTAGAAAGGGAAAATTATATTCAGATCTCAGACATAAGGAAAAAAAAAGAAAAAAATATAATCCTTTGAAATCTCAAAATTGTCAACAAATCTTATGATACTTTTTTGTAGTAAATTCCAATCATGGACTTATCGCTGGACGCTTATAGACTTATCAATAGATGCCACTGAACTTGTCAATGGACGCCCCTAAATTTGTCAATAACGCGCCCCTAGACTTGTCAATGATACGTCTATAGACTTATCAGCGGAATTAATATTTGTTACAGATGACTTTTTGATAATTTTAAGATTTTAATGGATAATTTTTTTTTCTTTTATGCAAGAGCCGCGGATGGTAATTTTTCCATTTAGAAAGCGTACTTTGTGGAGAGAAATTAATTATGAAATTATAAGAAGTGTTGGAAATGGATTTCGCTTGGGTCCCTTTCTTTAAAACTACACTATTTTAGGGTAGTTTTAAAGGAAGGAGGGATGATTTTTTTTAAATAGTATATAATATTTTTAAATATTTTTTGGATTTATTAATATCTTAAAATATTTTTTAAGTAGCATGTAGTATCTTAAAATAATTTTTAGTGTTTTTAACCCTTTAAATAGTATTTAGCATAGAAATCTTAGAACATTCAAAAAATTCTCAGAAATTATGAAAATTCACAGGGAGGATCTCAGATGAGTAAGGTAAACATCAAGTCTGGCAAGAGAGACCACCACCAGCAGCGAGCTGGGCAGGCTTTAGACCAAGATCAGCACCAAAATTATTCATTGTCCTTCTTGCACAGGATTTTCTTAAACAAAAGCAACAAAAGAAGTTGGAAATTCTGAAAAACTTGTGAAAAGAAAGTAAACAGAATGCCAGTACACAACAAATCCAACATTGCACAACAAAACAATCCAAAGCATGTGAGCCGTTAGAGGTGGTAATATGGTCCAGCCTGCTGGGTTTGGGTTAACCCGTCGTGGGTTGGGACCATATGGGTTGGGCCCAAAAGAACCGCATTAATATGGGTTAGCATTTAGCCAACCCAACCCATAACCATTGGGTTGGTGGGTTGGCCCACCCAACCCATATTATTTTTTTTAATTTTTTAACACAATATACTAAAAATTATTTTTTCTACAAACATAAACCATAAAGAAATTAAAAATTCATTAAAAATTAAACATTAATCACAAGTCCGCACATAACAAAAAAAACATAAATCCAAAAGCTATCAATATTTTAGTATACTAAATTAAAAAAACATAAATCCAAGAGAGGAGGAGTATACTAAATTATGAATACCACGTCTTAACTCTCAAAGACTCAAACTAGACAACTGGACATCAAGTCACAACCCCAAAAAGCATCAATGGAATGTATAATAATGAATGACCCAAAAGGCTACGCAAATTGGATTGAGTCTTGTTTGTCTTTGGCTCTTCACCCAATCTCCCTTGTCCAATAAACACTAGACAACATTAAAAAAAAATATATGGGCCAACCCACCAACCCGTCATGGGTTGGGACCATATGGGTTTGGGCCTAAAAGAACCGCTCCCAAATGGTCCCAATTTTTCAGAACCCAAACCGCCCATATTTACGGGTTGGACGGGCTCGGCCCATAGTCCCAACCCATATTACCACCTCTATGAGCCGCTAGTAATCAAAATGAAGAAGGAAGAAGTACAGTAGCCTATGCACAGTAGCCTATTGTACACCATTGAAGCAAAAATTAGTAATATTTTTTTTTTTAAAAAAAAAGAAAGGTAAACTCGATGTTTATTCAAAAGCGTCAAGTATTCAAACCACTACCTGACCATATTCAAAGCCAAATTAAAATTAAAATTTAAACGGAAACGGTGTGGCGGCGCCCAACACAGGATTAACAACAACGCATGAGCAGATGACGCGGGGAACAAATTCAAATCAAGATTTTTAATTGGCTTATTTGTTTCGACTTTTTCGGTAGTTTTATTTGATCTTTAATGGCATCAACAACAATTGATTCAGTATACTCTAACTAATCTTACCATCGCAACTGAGCAACACAGCTTTCAGAAAAAGTTCTAGGACTTATTGAATTTATATTAGAAGCTCATATGAGCGTTGTAATCTACGCACCGTAATTTTTATCAATAATTAAAGCTCCGAACACAAGAGCAGAGAGAGAAGAAACAATAAGATTGAAATCTCGAATCTAAGAAGAACCAGAGTCGCAAACCCCAGCAGAAGAGACATAAAGCATAAAATCCAGAAATAGAGCGAACAGAGAGAGAGGGATAAAAAAAATTGGCACCTGGTGAGTTGTGAGTCAGATCCAGAAATTGAGAGACGATGATGAGGCTGAGCACTGAGAGGCGAGATGCGAGATTCGCTTGCTAGTTGGGGCGAAGGGTGAAAATAATGAGATTTCTGGATTTGCCCGTTTGGTAACCTTCAGACACGACGAGATGAAAGCATTTTCCAGCTACCTGGAATTTTCCCGGGAAACCAATTTTGGTGGGTTTTTTTTATTTCTTACCTGAATTTTGGTGGGTTAATACTTAATGCAATGTATATTTGCAATCGTTGTATTAATTACGGTTTTTTAGATTGACTCTATTTAGTATTTCATAACTTCCCATGATTTCTTGAATAATTTGTACTTTTTTTAAAAAATTATGAATAATATATTTTCTTTCAATTATGTTTATGCTTCTTTCATTTAATTTTACTGTTATATTTTTTAAAATTTTTAATCTGTTTGTACTTATACTTCCTAATTCATTGACTCATAAATATATGTGTTTATTTCTTATCTTTACCCATGTTATTTAGTGTTATTTTTTTATGTTTGAGATTAATTTTTTTAAAGGTTATTATAAAGAGAAAATATATTAATTTGATCAAGAATATTCAACTACAATTGAACTATTGAACCTCAAGCCGGTGACCCTTTTTAATTCTTGCTAATTATATACGCAAGAAGGGTCTCCTAATTCATACTAATGGCTAACTTTAACATCAGCAAGTGGCAACTTAAAAAAAAAACACTACCCAAAAAAAAAAACATTATACTAGTACCAATTTTAAAAAGGGAGAATTTCCTATAAATATATGTGGGGTAAATTAGTTGTCAAATGCTACCATGAAAGATCTATTGCACATGATGGAAGATATTTTGCACACAAGTGAAATATATTTTACACACAACGGAAGATGTTTGTATGTTTGTAAGGAAGATTTATACACACATAAAAGATTGTTTGCACACAATAAAAGATTTATTACACATAACGGAAGATTATTTACACGCGTAGTATCATTTGACAATAAATTTACTCCAAAGGTATTTATGGGCAATTTTCCCTTTTAAAAATTCATGTTAAATTGCTCCATAATTTTTTTTTTTAGGATGCCATGATAACTCTTCTAGGAATACTTCTAGAGCAAAAGATGTATTTTAACCTTTGAAACAACAATTAAAAAAAACTCCAGTCAACTAAGTGGAAAAAAAAAACCAATATTAAATAGTAAAGCTGATTTTGTTTAATGATGCATTTTATTTTACCTCAAATCGAATTCCCAATATTTTAGGCTGAAGTGAACCACTACATTGGACTTTTTATTAACTCAATATCAACATCATCATATAAAATACTAATTACATTAATATCAATAAATTACCATACAAATATATGTGTGTATGATTTTTTAACCTACAAATATATATGGTTACCTCCACCAGACTACGGTTTATAAGTTATAAATAATTTTCTTTTGATAATGTGGAAATTATGCTAAGCTAAACAAAAGAACATATGAGATAAGGAGCCTTCCAAGTTAGCAAGAGTTAAATATGTTGTATTATTATTGTAAATATATATTGCAATGTAATTCTAGAATAGTCCAAAGCCGAGGATGTGACATTCTAAAAAAAAAATTGTAATTAATAAAATAATAATATATTAAAATAATAATATAATATAATAATAATATAATAAAATAATATTATATTATATTATATAATATAATAATAATATATATATATAATATATATATATATATTAAACGTGTGGTAGGCGCATTTCGGCGCCTACCACAAACAAAGGGGGCTTGTCCCCTTTGTTTAATAAAAAAAAAAAAAGAATGATGATGTTTGATGAAGGCAGGAGGTGAGGGGGTATTATAAATACCCCTCTCATAAACACTTCACGTAAGTGAAGTGTTTTGTGGAGAGAGAAGAGAGTGAGGTTCTGATTGGGGTATTTTCGGTTCTTTGGAGATTAATAAGGTATACAAACTCTCTTCTAATCATAAAGCTTCTTTTATAAAATATGTTCTAAATAATTTTCTCTTTCATATGATAGTAATTTTATGCTAGTTAGAGAATATTTTGGGGATATGATTTTAGGCAAGTTTTGAGTTTTATCAATATAAGACTGTAGAAATGTAGAGAATAATTAATAGTTTATTTTAATCGGTTTAGATTTATTATTTAGTGGTCATGTGATTTTATAATTAATTTCTTTTATAAATAGGGTTTAAATTAATCCCTATTGGGCGTTTTTACCGATAAAAATTAGTTTAAATATTTTATTTGGATTATTGGAGGTATTATTGAGGTTTTAATCGGTTTATTTTTGTTAGATCTGAGTTATGTGAAAAATATAAATTAGGACTTAATATTTGAATTATAATTTGATATGATTTTAATTATGTGGGTATTTGAGGAATTGTTTAATAATTATATTATATCCATATACATTATGAAAGAGATATTTAATTATTTAGGAAGTTGGTATTGGAGATTTTGTAATTATAGGTATATTAAAGGTTATTTAAGGATTTTTTAAGGAAATTGGAATAAATGAGGATAATAGTTGTAGAGAAAATTGGGTTGTAGGAGTTAAATTATGTAAATTAATTATTTTATTGTTATTTTTGGTTAATTGGTATCTACATTAATAATGTATATTTTTCTTGTGATCGGTGATTGCACGGGTTTTACTATCCAAATTAAGATTAAGCTTGGAATCGAGGTAACTGGGGTTAATTTATTTTATATGCTTGTTTTGGAATGTAAGGTATTTTATAAACCTTACTTTTATCTATATTACTTGTATGTGTTTTGCAAGATTATATTTATGTTTGAATATGAATTTATTTCAGTGAAGCAGTGTATTTTCTAATTTACATAAGTGGAAATTATTATTAAATTGTTACTGTTATGGTGGATATGTTGTCTGAGATGGAATGCTGTATAAGAATTTAGAATTCTTGTAATTGTTTTCGAAAGCTGTATTAATTTATTATTTTTATATTATGGGATATGTTGGGTTGTGTGGAAGAGATATGGTGAATTGTGTGCCCATCGGCTCTCTCGATCCTGGCCCGGATTTTGGAGCTGAGTGTTTGGGCGGACACCTCCCTGTTACGGTATATCGGTGGTGGCATGGGAGGGGGCAATATTCTTGATGTGACTAGCTAACCTTTGGCCGGGTATACTAGCACTGATAGGCTGTACCAGTCCAGAGGAGATAAGGAGGAGCAGGATGGATGAGTGGGGATGGTTTTATTTATTGATTATATCATGTTAAATGTTAAATTATGAGAATATTATTATATTATTATTATGTCAGTTAAATCTGCTTCTCTGACTTACAATCTTTTCCTGCATATTTTGTAAATTGATTTTGGTTACTGAGACTTTATGTCTCACCCCGTCATTATAAATAATTTTTCAGGCAATACCTCTAATCTGGATAGAGGCCAAGGGAAGCAACCAGAGGCATAGACGTTGAGAATCTTGTAGGCCTCTTTTGGTATTGGTGTTGTATAAATTTCTATATTGCCATTATAGGACCCACATGTTTTTAAAATGCCACATTTACTATTTGGATAATTGTGTTGGAAATCTTTTTATGACCCATGGGTTAATTGTGATGTGATATCAGAATAATAAATTTATCTGCAGTGAGCTTGTGGGCGAGTTTGTGCCCTAAACTCCGATATGTTGTGGAAGAGTTTGTGGGCGAGTTTGTGTACTAAACTCTGATATGAATTGGATTGAACTTTGATATGTAAAAAAAAATTTATCAGTGATTTTGTATAAATGTGGATAATTGTTGTTTGTGAGAAATGGTCGTTACAGAGGACATGTGTCATATTGTAAATGGTTGACATATTCTATAAATAGAAGCTACAAGACCCAAGGATAATTTATCTTGAGAAATTCATTTATTCATTTAGTATCCTCTAACTTAGTATCAGAGCTTTTTTGTTAATAATTACCTCTTCTCTTGGGAACACCACCAATAGTCAATCTAACCCTAACCCTATCAGCACCACCGCTGACACTCCCACAATTTTTCCCTCTGCTACTATCACATCTGCTACAGTTGCCTCTTTCTTTTCTCCTATTCTCACTTTGCCCTTCCCTTTTCCTTCGTCATCCTTATCTTTTCCTTCGATTCTGTCCGCCTCTTCCACCATTTCTTTGACTCCGTCGCCTCCCCTCACTTCCTTCGCCGGTTACCACCACATCTCCTCACCGTCCCCTTCTTTTGCCCAACCTACCATTTTTTCCCTTTCAACAGCCTCAATCGATCTCCACCATGATTATCTTCCCAACCTCATCCTTCACCATTCCTTATCCATACCTTACTAGTGGTTCATATGGTCCCATGTCTCCTTATCTGGCGCTCAATCAGTCCCCAAGCATTACCACTCGACCGATTCCACTCCTTAATTCTCTAAATCAGGCAAGCTCCATCATGTTGGATGGAGATAATTTTCTCACATAGGAATCAGCGATTATGTCGATTGTATGAGGACATTGGCTCGACGACTTTCTCACCGGAACAAAGAGTATCCCTCCGGAATACATTCTCGACACTCAAGAACAGGTTACTCCTAACCCTCTCTATGAGGAATGGTACACCACTGATCAAATTCTCCTCGGTTGGTTAATTAGCACTATGACCACTGAAATAGCCTCTCAAATGACCCACTGTAAGAACGCTAGATCTCTCTAGACGACCATTACTGAATTTGTGGGTGCTAATACTTGTTCTCGGGTAACCTTTCTCCGTAGCGAGTTTCAGCAATTTTGAAAGTGGTCCTTAAAGATGCGTGACTCTCTTTCAAAGATGAAGTCTCTTGCCGATAATCTCACTCTGGCTGGCTCTCTATTGCCTCTGTGTAATCTGGTTACTCATACTCTTGCCGGGTTAGATGCCACCTATACACCCATTATTGTTTTGCTTGTCGAGAAAGACGCTCTAAGCTAGGCTGATTTAAAGTCCAAACTTCTTACCTATGAGTCTCGGCTGGATCAATTACAAGTTGATTCTCAGACTACTCTTTCCACTGCTTTTGCCAATCTATCATTCCATTCTCTAAGTGTGAGTTATGGACACCATGGAACCTGGAGAGGCAGGGGAAATCGTCGAAGTCGTGGTAGATTTAGGCGTAGTCACAGTGGCAGTAGACAATCATCTGGAATGAAGTTTTGTCATTTGTGCGAAAAACCAAGACATGATGTGCTGCATTGTTTTCATCGTTTTGATCACAACTATAAAGGACCTCAGAAGACTGAGAACACATCTGCATACATAGCCACTCCTGAAACTACCACAAACCCAGCTTGGTATCTTGACACTGGTGCAACTCATCATATCACCAATTCTCCAGAACATGTGAATATCACTGGTCAAAATTCACAGTCAGGTATAAATTCCTTACTAATTGGTGATGGTGGTTCTATTCATGTCATTAGTACTGGAACTTCTGAGTTGGTCTGTGATGACTTCAATAAGTCCTTGAAACAGAAAAATGTTTTGGTTGCACCTCACATTGCTAAAAATTTGATTAGTGGTTATAAACTAACCAGTGATAATGAGAATATTTTTGTTGAAATCAACTCACATAGGTGCTTTGTGTAGGATAAGACGATGTCTAAACCACTTCTCCAGGGTTCGGTTACAAAAGGGCAGACACCAGGATTATATCATATCAGAAATTGAGTCATACCAGCTACAGATATTACCTTGAGTCAATTAACTAGTCAAGGTCAGTCTAGTCAGTCTAGTACTATTTTACTTTCCACTGTTGAGTCATGGCATAAGAGACTTGGTCATCCAAATAAAGATACTCTTACAAGAGTTCTTAGAACCTGTAATGTTCCCACAAAAAGTAATGGAGATTTATTTTATGTTTCTTGTCAGCTCGGTAAGTCTCATAGACTATCATTCAAAACTTTTGATTCACGAGCCTCCTTTCCCCTTGAAATTATGCATATTGACTTATGGGGACCAGCTCCTATTCAATCTAACGCTGGTTATCGTTATTATATCAGTTTCCTAGATGATTTTAGTATACATACTTGGGTCTATCCCTTACACTCTAAGGGTGCTGCCTTCACAGTCTTCAAACATTTTAAAGTAATGGTTAAAAATCAACTTGATAGGAGAATTAAAACTCTTCAAAGTAATTGGGGAGGTGAACATAGATCCTTTCAATCGTTTCTAGAAGAAAATGGCATTATATTTCGTCACTCGTGTCCTCACGCTTCTCCTCAAAATGGACGAGTAGAGCGTAAGCATAGACATATTGTTGAGATTGGTCTCACTCTTCTTGCTCAAGCTCATATGCCTCTTGTATATTGGTGGGATGCTTTTTCAACTACTGTTTATCTGATTAATCGTTTTCCTACTGCTGTGTTGTCAAATAAATCTCCATTTAAAGTTCTATTCTAAAAATAACCAGATTATAATAGCCTCAATGTGTTTGGTTGTGCTTGTTATCCTTGTCTTACTCTCTACAATAAACACAAGCTCTAATTCAGAAGTACTCAATGGGTGTTCTTGGGATATAATGGTGCTCACAAAGGATACAAATGCCTTAGTTCCACTGGGCGTGTATACATTTCTCATCATGTTGTTTTTTATAAGAATATTTTTCCTTTTACTGATGATTTTATCCAGTTGAAATAGCCTGTGCAGGACAAGATCATGAGTGTTGCAAGTATATCTCCATTCTTTGACATAGAACCTATATCCTCTCAGCCAGGAAATGACATCTCACAAGCCAGCACCCCCTCTCAGCTAGAAAATGATGTATCACACCCTATGGCATATCACAACTCACCTATTATGTCTAAAAGCTCATCTCAAAAATCAAACCACTTGTATGATGTACTGCTTCACAACTAAGAGAGGAAGATTCTTCTGAAACATTGGCGATGAGTTCATCTATCAGTCCTTTGAGTATAGCTGATCCAAATTTCCCAGTGTCTGGTAACTCTTAGGATTTAAATAATTATAGCAATACTTCAGTTTCTGCCTATGATCAAAATAGTGATCCTACCTCTGGCTCTAACCTGACTGTTGCTAATGTTCCAATTCAAAACACTCATTCCATGCAAACTCGAAGTAAACATAGGATTTTCAAACCAAAGCTTCCTTATGATGGTCTCACACACACTTTTGAGAGTACTCCTCAAACAGCAAAGGAAGCTCTGCTATCACCACTCTGGAAACAAGCTATGGCAGAGAAATTTCTTGCACTTCATAAGAATGCCACCTGAACCCATGTACCTTGGCCTCCACATCATAATGTTGTTGAAAACAAGTGGATTTTTAAGTCCAAATTTAACTCTGATGGCACAATTTCAAAGCGCAAGGCTCGGCTAATGGCAAAAGGATTTCAACAAACTGAAGGTATAGATTTTTATGATATTTTCAGTCATGTATCAAAACTTCTACAATAAGAATTGTGTTAACAATTGCTGTAGCTTTTTGTTAGGATATCAAGCAACTTGATATTAATAATGCTTTCCTAAATGGTTTTCTGGCTGAACCTGTCTATATGGAACAACCTGTTGGTTTTGTCTCTGTTTCTAAGCCCCACTATGTTTGCAAGCTTACCAAGGCATTATATGGCTTTAAACAAGCTCCTAGGACTTGGTTTGATAGACTTCGAAATGTTTTGCTGGCCTGGGGATTTGCCAACTCAAAGAGTGATATTTCTTTGATCTTTTATTCCGATCACAATCAGATTTTGATGATCCTAATATATGTTGATGACATACTTGTGACTGGGAGTAATTCTTATAGTCTACAATACTTCACCAAGAAACTTAACAAAATTTTCTCTTTGAAAGACGTTATGTCTATTCACTATTTTCTTGGAATAGAAGCATATAGAGATATTACTGGATTGTATCTATCACAAGGGAAGTATGTAAATGATATACTTGAAAAATTCCACATGACTCATGCTTCCCCATGTCAAACACCTATGGCTGCTCATCGATCTTTGTCAAAACACTCAGGAGCTCTACTTGCTAACCCATCACAATATCATAGTGTAGTTGAGGCACTGCAATACCTTTGTAATACTAGACCAGATATTAGCTTTAGCATTGGAGAGCTCAGCCAATTTCTTTCCCAACTAACTATTGAACATTCGAAAGCAGTCAAAAGAGTGCTAAGATATCTCAAGGGTACAATTCACTATGGTATCCATGTTAAACCATCAAAACTACTTGATCTCATTGCCTATTCAAATGTAGACTAGGCATCATGTCCATATGATAGAAGATCTGTTGGAGGTTACTGTGTCTTCTTGGGAGATTCTTTAATCACTTGGTCCTCCAAGAAGCAAAAGGTGGTGTCCAAGTCCAGCGCTGGATCTAAATATAGATCTTTGTCCAACACCTGAGCTGAATTATGTTAGATAAAATCTCTTCTATCATAATTAAAACTACGGACTAAGAAGACAGCAACCATTTGGTGTGACAGCACAAGTACTGCAGCAATTGCTTCCAATCATGTTCATCATGCAAGAACTAAACACATTGAGATTGATGTGCATTTTGTAAGAGATCCAGTCATATCAAAATCTTTGAGCATCCAATATGTACCCACTAAATCACAGCTGGCTGATTGTCTCACAAAGCCACTACCTCATGCTAAATTTTGCAGTCTGATAGACAAACAAATTGGGGATTACCATTTCTCTTTCTGCCCAGCAAGAACAGATTGCTCACAACAACATGAATAGAAAAAGGAAAAGGAGAGGAAGTTATAATTGAAGGAGAGAGTTAAATATGTTGTATTATTATTGTAAACATATATTGCATTATAATTCTAGAATAGTCCAAAGCTGAGGACATGCGTCATATTGTAAATGGTTGACATATTCTATAAATAGAAGCTACAGGACCCAAGGATAGTTCATCTTGAGAAATTCATTTAGTATTCTCTAACTGCAAGAAACGAGTATAACCAGATTGTTGTTCCCTCTTCGACAGTGCATCTAATTATATAGAATCACTGCGAAGCGTTTTACTCATAATATTTTAGGAAAAGAAATAAGCATATTTATACAAATGTTAATAAAGAGCATAATCATCTTCATGTCTTGTTACAAGCACACCATTTCCCTTAAAATTATAATTACAATAATAACCACATACCACCATGTGAGTCGTGACAAATCAAACAGGACAATTTGCACATGAAGGAGATTATCAACAACAATGACTATGGCTTTAAGCACAATACAAACACTCAAGTGCAGATCCCACTAACAAGTTCCACTTAGATGCAATCCCAAGAAAAAGACTGTATAACTCTTCATCTGAAAATTACCAGTCAATCCCAGTCATGTGCTCCCCTTGTTGCACCAATAATAATTGCAATTGTAGCAAGAACAGCCTGCAAAGTCAGTCTCACAAGATTAATTAGTCGTCTAATCAGAGATAAACAGAGGCATTTCTCATGAATCATGGAACAGTTTGATGGCCAAAATGCTGCAATATAGCAACTGAGAAAGAGACTTGAACCCCAAACTAGACATAAGCACCATGAGGCATAATGCTTAAGAATCAAGTTGAATAAAATTGTACTCCCTCCGGTCTTTAATATAGGAGCTAGACAATGAGGGTTATTTTAGTTTTAAATATAAGACCTCACAGGCTCAAACCACTTTGTCTTCCAAATTTTTAATTGTTTCCCCAAAGTATCCTTATTAATTGCATATATCAACGGGAGTTTCATCAAGGGTTGTTTTAATACTCATGCACAAGATTAAAGAAGGCATTTTAGGAAAACCAACAAACATTTATTACAAATATATAATTTAACTAATTTCCTTGATATCCGCAAATCAGTCATATAACTCTTGTATTAAAGACTACAAGTAGTACAACATTGTTTGGTATTCCACATCTAACCCCATAACATAAAAACCAAACATTTTTTTTTTCACTGGCCATTATAAGCAAATGCATCAGCTGACTAGTTAGAGCAGACTTTAAAAATGTACATTAGTTTACTAAGCTTCAAAATACAACAACAACAACAATTTTTTTCAGTTATATTTTGAATCATAAGCTAGTCTTTGAATATGGTACAGGATCAACAATCCAAATTAGGGATGCTCAATTTTCAAATAATAAAAACATATCCTTCCCTATCCTTCCTCAGGTCATCAATTATTTATGTTGCAGCTCAACCCAAAATATAAAGCCATCATATAACATAGCACAGGAGGAGGTACAGCAAGCAATAAATAAAAATAAATAAATATCAGGATGGAAAATTATTATATTTTTTTCATCACTAAAGTTGTTTGTGGTTCAAGGTTTATGTATATTATAGTGCCTTGAAAGAGATGGTTAATATTTGAAACAACTTGGCATTGTTCTTCAAGGGATCGTTAGAAATTCTGGTTGTATAACTCCACGATGGATCATGTTTTCTTCTTCTTTTTCATTCTTTTTCCTTTTTGGGTATAATTTCCAAGCATTTGGAGGCTTCCTTTGCCACAAGAATCTTACTATAGATGGTATGACTTTGCTGCTTACTTGGTATGATAAATTAAGCTTAATTTGTTGTTTTTCATTCCAAGGAGGAGTTGATTTTGAGCTACTGGAGAAGGGAGGCAACCTAGGTTTCTCTGACATCCACTGTGAGCACAAGCAACGCATAATTTTTGAAACATTACCGTCATAACACAGTAGAATAAGGCGAAACGTATAGATAAAAAGAAAAGGGTATATCTGTCCACTTATAATAAGCTCCTCTCATCTACTCTCCTGAACCAAATAAGAAAACAAACCTTACCTCCCCTCTTCTTGAACCAAACAAAACTCATACCTCCCCTAACTTAACTGTAATAAACCTCACCTAACCTCACTTCCATTGAACCAAACACACCCTTAGGGAAACAACACAAAATTAGCATATGGCAATGGCACCACTGGAATATATACAGAACACAAAGCTGAAACTTGCTTGAATTCAAAAATGGAAGGTAAAGTGAATCACTTACAGCAATTGTACAAGCCATATATCCGGGTTTCTCTCGGCGGTCAAGTCTGGAACAGAGTAGAATTATTACAGCAACATACCAAGGGATTGCAGCAAGGAAGAAACCTATTATAAACCTTCACAAGAGAAGAAACGTATGGAATCAGCAACAATATAAACAACAAAAGGTGGTTAGCATTGTTGACCGGACAGATGAAAAGAGAGGGAGAAGAGAATGAAATATGTGATGTAATGAAAAAACCAAAAAAAGATAAAAAAGCCCTTAACAGTTCCGAAGTGTTTATGAAACTACATAGGAAACGGGAAAACTTCTACTAGAAGGATAGATTTATTCTTATCATGCCTGTATAATCGGATAACTCAGTCTGAAGCCATTCAACTACCTCCAACTTACTAGGCACTCCAAATAAAATTTCTTCCAGTTAATACAGTACGAGGATGAGATCCTGAATTATGTAACAATGGCTCCAACGTACAAATAAAAAAATGCCAACCATACCAATCAATATCGTGATCCTGAACAAAATAATGGCTCCACCAACTTTCCCTTCTCTTTTGAAGGGGCGAGAGAACGGGCACAGTAATAAAGAAAAATTGTGGGTACCAATAGATACAAACTACTGAAAACTTAGAGCAGCTTGCCTCTAAGGGGACCAATTTTAGTTGATGTTCAGGAAGGGTATCATAAAATGACCAAATTTCATGCCATTTCCATCTCCCCACTTCCAGAGTCAAAATGAACCGTAAAGTCCAATCCTTTAAAACCAAGTATAATGAGAAAATTTTGCAATGACCTATCAGTTATCACAATCATTTGCCAATTTCACTGTTAAGCTCAGTAAGGTAGGCCCACCACATTAATACAAAATAAGGACGATATTTTAATTCCATTGTGGTTTTGATGCATGTTATAACCACACAGAAAACTATCCCAAAAAATAGATAGAAATCAAAGTATTTTCCTTATAATCAATAGCATAAATTGAGATTTGAATTCACAAAACAAAAAAGAAAAGGCAAATGAAATTTAAGAAAAAGAACATATCAAAGTAGTAAAAATAGTTAGAGGCAATCAGGCTCTAGCAAAATCAGAGGCTAAAATATATGGTGGTCAAAACATTCAAAACTAACCAAACAAATAGATAACAAAACTTATATATGATTATAATACACTTACAAGTTTTTTTGGTGAATAATACACCTACTAGTTAACAATGAGAAATGTAAATTATCACTTACAAGAACCAGCCAAAGCCAATACCACAACAAGGAAGCCGACGCTCTCTCACAGGCATCCCTTCAACAATTGCATAACCTGAAATAATACACAAATGAAAATTTATCAAATGCAAGCAGCATATTAGTTACACCAAAAAAACAAAAAAAAACAAAAACATGAAAGTCAAACCATGCATAATTATTCTCTATGTAACTTACCTTCATTTAGCCATTTAACTTACCTTCATTTAGCCATTTCCAAGCAAAGATACCTCACATGCATGAACATCAACATATAAAGTCTATTTCATTCATCAAGGTGTTTTAGTAAAGTATATGCTAGATTATAAAAACATTGATTGATGAACATGCACCCATATGGCCATATCATAAAGAGTCCTTGAGATTACATAAAACTTCTTTTTTCTTTAGTTGATCCAATGTAATGCATAGTTATATGGTAGTGAATATTAGGCTTTAAAAGGACAACATGAAAATAAAATGGGGGTAGCTGAGATGAGGATGTTGAGATGGATGTATGGTCATACAAGAAAAGACAAGATTCGTAATACTCATATATGCAAACAAGTTGGAGTAGCCCCTATTGAAGCAAAAATGGTAGAAAATTGTTTGAAGTGGTTTGGACATGTTCAATGAAGGCTATTGAGTGCTCCGGTGAGAAGAGTTAATCAAGCAGTATGGAGTCCTGTTAGACGAGGTCAAGGAAGGCCGAAACGAACGCTCAATGAGATCATAGAGAGAGACTTTTTAATTAATAATATATCAAAATCTATGATTTTTGACAGAGCACAATGGCGCCGTATGATCCATATAGCCGACCCCACCTAATAGGATAAAGCTTTTGTTGTTGTTGTTGTTGATCCAATGTAATGCAATTTTTCATCAAATTGAGATGAAAAAAGCTATTTACATTTAGATGATACTTTTAGTATATAAGGAGGTATTAATCAACAGCTGATTAAGGTCAGATGATGTACTGCGAATAGAATTCATAAAATACAGAAAGAAAAATGGATAACTGAGTGTATACATAAACTGAGCATCCAGAGTCCGGAAGTTTAAAAAATATGAATTTTAAGCTGGATAATACTAAGCTTTGGAGTTTGCCTCAGTAAATTTTTGTTCAAACATGGAATGCAATTAACTACATATTATCTGTGACTCTAAATCGAAATAAACAACTACCACTAATTAATCATCCATACTCATATCCAAGCCAACTAACATTATTGTCCTAAGTTGCATAAAATTAGTCAACAAATGCAGCAGCACTGGATGCCGTTATCATTTCATTCCGAGTGGCATCATCATATCCATCGGCACCATTGGTATACCAATGACATGGGAAGATCCAAAAAATCATGAGGGAATTTGATCCAAATCTATAAATCTATAATAATTTATACATAACGGACCAAAAATCTCAAGCCATCAAGTCTGAAAAACATTTTCTCTAGTTACTTCATGTGAGATCATTCCTAAACATGAGGCTCAACAACTAATTAGTGTATGCCTTCTGTCAGGCAAGGAACTCCATCAGCTCAAACGAACCCATCCAAAAACCAGCAAACAAATCATCCCTTGACTGTGGCGACTTCTAAGTCACAACGCCTCCTATTAAAGGGAAGTAAAAATAAAAGACTAGGCATACACCATTTGCATACGAACTGAATCCTAGTATTAGATTATGAATGCTGAGCCAACAAAAAATATATGCAAGACTCAGAGCAAGATAAAAATTTCTAAACTAAGTATATACTGTTCCAGTAGACTATCAATCAGCCTAATAACCCTGAAACTTAAAGCTGTTCGTTTGCGTATTAATTACTTTCTAGCAACAATTAAAGAGTTGAAGATCATGATGGCAAAGCACAATTATTAATGAAAGATCGATCACAGCAAACTTTAAAGCAACAGCGTCTAAGACCATTTACTCTTCAACATCAAGATATCAATATATTGAGATCATTCATTACAGAAATGAAGAATCAGTTCCAACTTTAATCTAAAGTGAAGAAAGATAAGCAGTTGCAAAATTAAACAAACGAAATCAAATAAGCCCAACTAACTGAGCTGAAATCATTTCGTAGCAACGAGCTGAATCGAACACATCCAAAACCATTTCAAATCATTTGTTACAGCATTAAATCAAAGAAATTTTGAATTAAAAGGTCAGTAATATTAATATTGATCACCAAGCACCAATTAAACCCACAAAGACAACAAATCAGTCAGAAACAAAAAGGCAGAACGGCACTTAGAAACATACCCGGTGGAGATGCTTGGTAGCCATGAGGATAATACTGAGGAGCTGATGAGTCGCGGACGCCAGGAGGTGGGACCGGCTGAGGGAAGCCGATCGCGGGCTGAGGCGCTGACGGGTAGTTGGAGACGCCTTGGAAAGTGCCGTACTGAGGTGGCGGGTATTGCTGTAGCGGCGGCGGCGACGAAGGAGGAGGATAGTGATGATGGGGGTCGCCGGATCCGGCTTTAACGTTGTCGTCTTTGGTCGTCATCTTCGTTTCGTCTCTGTAACTCCGATTGGCCAGCGAAAGTTTTCGTTTTTCATTAAATTCTTCAAATTTATGGGGAAATCGACAATAGTGTCAGGAAGGGCACAACCCACAGGCGCCGCACAACTCAGCGAAGTCAAATGGGACGCGATTACGTCCGTGGGAAGTGACCTTTTTTTAGTCAAAACCAGTGGAGTTTCTCATAAATCACTTAAAAGGGGAGAAAAAACAGGGAGGGAGAGATATAAATTTTTTTTGAAATGATATTTAATAAATAATTTATAACTCATTTTTTTAAAAAAATATTTAATTTAGGATTTTATAAATTTAAATTTTTTTTAATCTTTTTCCGTTTAAAAAACTAGTAATATTATTTTTAAAATAAAATTATAGAAAAAAATCATATCAAATATAGCATGGTTTTTTTGGGCCCTTAAATGAAAGGTTAATTTTATTAAGAATTAGACAAAATAATTTTTTTGAAGTGAACTAAAATACTCGTAAAGCATTTTTTCTTTTTCCACCTTAAATCATAGCTAAGACTGCAAGTATTTGGAATTTGAATTATCACATGAAAAATTGAAGTATATGGATTGATATGCTCTAATTTTTATGAATTAATGAGGCGAAATCACATTATAGAATTTGCACATTAGTATAAGAAATTATAGTTAAATATATGAATGTTATTTATATTTATATTTATATTTATATTTATATTTAATTCTATTTTTTAATTATGAATACTCTGATTATAATTCAACTTCAATTGATCATTTTGTATTAATCAATTTTTTGATGGATTCATTTTCAATATTTTGGCGATGCATTAAATTTAAAAAATTGCAAGAACCTGGCATCTATCTTTAAAAATTTACAACAGACCCTAAAAAATGATTGGTAAATTAATTTCTAAAATTTATCATAAAACATTGAAAAGCATTTTAGTAATTAACTTTGATATTATAATAATTTAAAGAGGAGATATTTTGGAATATTTTTGTTTCCTATCACGTTTATTTATTATTATTATTTTTTTTGGCCGAAGTTTCCAATCACCTTTAATTTGCTCATAAGTGTCATTCTCCCCTACCCCATAGCTATTAATCAATGAAAGAAACATGATTAAGGCCATATTGATTTTACAGTTCAATCTTTGCCAAATTTGTTTATTAAACCCCAAAAAAAGGGGTCACTAATTTATGATTAACCAATACAACAGAGCTTGAGCTAATCCAATAATGATTCTGGGCGCAACATTCAAGTCAATGTCCAATACCACCATATGTGGTAACTTAAAAAATTCAGTTAAAATTAGTCAATACTTTTAACATTATAAAATTACCTTCAACATGATTCATTCATTATAATAGACAGTTTATTTGGTTAAGAAATATTAAAGCAAATGATATTTGGAGAAAAAATTATTATTTTAGACGAAGGGTGTTAAATTAAGAATAATAAGGAATGGCCTTGTATACTCTCAGTCCCCAACAACAATTTTACATGTTCCACCCATTATTCTAAAGCTTAGTTTATAACAGAAAAGAAGACCCAGAAAGAAAGAAAGAAACCTTACCACTCATAATTACTTATGACAGAACAATAAGTAAAATCACTAAAATCATATTGTTATTTGCTGTTTATCTTTACAGGCTGCATCAAACACTTGCAAAGACCCACATTTGCCATTTTATTTTTGTTTTAAATAAAGCCAGCCATATTTGAAAGGTTTTGAAGCTTCCAATTGCTCAGGTTGGTTTTGATTGAATTCCACAAACCATATTTGCAGGGACAGCCATGTCAATCATTTTTGGATATGGCAGATTAAGATCTGTTGCAAAAATCATATGCATCATTAGTACCTCACTTGAATAAAGAAAATATGCTCTCTCTCTCTCTCTAGACTTTGCACAGATATAAGTTTAAAGAAAAACTAAAATATTCATCTACCACTTACTCTCCATTATATTCTTGAAAGTTTCCTGCAAAAGATGCATAAACACTATCAATATTGAGACACTGCTGCAATTGAGGCTAACCAAAACCTAAGAAACACTAATGCTAGCATGACTAGACATATTTCATATTAGAATATCATGTTAAATATAATACAAGTGTTTTGAATATGAATTAGACAGGATTAGGCTTCATGTTAGAAGTTCATATGCTTCATAAACCAAAAGTAAAATATAATTAAATTTTCAATATGTTCAAGCCTCTTTTGCTATTTGTCACTAGTGTAAACTTTTCTCATCATCAATATTACAAGATCTACCCCATTGACCTCATAAGGACTATCCTTTTTATCACATAGAAAGGATATAAATCAACATTGACAACTAATCATCTTATTTAACCAAACAGCACCTCCTAGTAAACAATTGAAGAAAGAATACTAGCTCGTTTACTTTCTTGGTTTCTAACAATGCCGAAAACCACTCCTTTCAATTCAATTTTTGAACATGTTTTGGGTGGCAGAATGCCAATCCGACGCTTGATTTTATTGCTTTTCTTCTGGGGCCAGATTTATTACCCTTCCATTCTGTATACTACCTCTAGTCCTTATATAAGATTTTGTTGGACTCAACGAGATCTTATATTAAGAACCAGAGGTGGTACAAAATGGCTCCTCTCATTGAATTCCTCCATATATTTGCTAAACAGTGAAGACTAAGTTCAACCTCCTCATCTAGACGGAACATAACTTTTTAAGAACTTTACCTTCCATTAACATCATTAACAATGGCAGAACAGATTTGCTGTTAACTGGAATACCGTATTATAATAAGCATCATAATTCACAAGGATAAGTCTCCCATTAAAGTCCCTTAAGAGAATACTATCTCAATTCTTCCAAACACTTTCAACTAGTGGATTGAACTCATTATAACACGAACAATTAATAAAAAAGATTACCTCATCCTTTGTTAGGCGGCTATTGTATTGTAACTCCTCCCCTACAGTGCTTACCTGAAATCAGCAGTTTGAGTAACTTTGTAAAAAATAAGTAATGAAAAAGCTTAGGCTCTCCTTACAGTGAATCCTTTGTAGTCATGAGCTGGATAGAGCAATGTATCCTTGGGCAATGTAAAAATCTGGTTCCAAAAAGATTGAATGGGAGATTATACACAAATTCAGAGAAGAATAAATACCACATTTAACTTTCTAGTCTACATTTCTAATTGTCTGTTTAATGTAAGCTCAAGCTTTTGCCTGTGAATGCACTGATTTGTACAGCTGCTCTGAACTTCCACCCTGTGTAGTAACGTATTGGAAGGACATACTGTTAATATTCTTCATAGCTTCAGGAATGAAATAAGACAGAAAATATCTTTCAAGAAAACAAGAGCATAGCGTATACCTGAAAGTCTGTCCTTCCACATCCGCGAATTAATAGGGCATCTCCTGTGAATGCCATCTGAGGTTGAGGGTGATCAGAAGCATCTCCAGTCACATAGGTAACGCAGCCCACTGTATGGCCAGGAGTAGCACGAACCTACAACAATAAAGTGTGTGTTTGGATTAGCTTTTGAGAATAGCTTTTACGATTTACGAAGTAAGTTTGTGAGAAGAGTTTTGTCTCGATTTACGCAAACCATGATTTGAAACCATGGTTTGGAGAGTTTCCAAACACACCAGACAGTAATAAACCTTACACATTAGTGAATAACATGTGATTACATTTCATCCACAACCTGGTATAAAAGAACATGAGAACCTTTCGCCTGACAAACAATAACAACAAGCCTTATTCCACTAGGTGGGATCAGCTACATAGATCGCCCAATGTCATTGTGCTTTTACAACAACTAAACTTTCAGCCCAACAAACATTAGGGAAAATAAGTGTACCAAAATCAATCTAAAATATATATCAAGCCACATTATTTACAAACGTGAACAGTGTGCCCTATTCCTCATATTTCGTACAATGCATAGAGGGCTCTCCTAGTCAATAAATCAATCTGTTATCTATTAATATTAATGATACATATCTATAGGAGGTCACTGTATTTAACAGCCATGAACAATGTAACTCATTCTTCATGCTCTGTATGGGAAAATATGTCTAGTTTAACATAATCAACATCAAGGGAAAATGATTTGTAATAATTTCCAGTCTATAGAATACTTCTCTTTACAAATACATACATTTACACCACCAAAAATTGAGCTGCACAGATTGTTGTTTGCTGAAGATTGATCATTCAACACAATATATGAAAGGGGAAAACTTCAATTCAGTTTTTAGATGCTTCTGTGAAGTTCTTTAATGGATTTATGAAACACAGACCAGCTTTTTAAATAACAGACAATATCATCATGGCTAGTTCCAGAAAGGATCTACCAACTACGTTTTTATTGAAAGAACCTATCGCAAACAGTCAAACACAAAACCAGGCAAGAAGCTGTAAATACTACCTCGAGAAAGAGATCACCAAAACTGACTTTATCGCCATGCTCTACATACAGATCAGCTGTTGCACCACTTGCTCTTGAAATGATAGATTTTACATCTGGAACTTTGCTCTATACGAAATGAGTGGTTGAAAATTTAACCACCAAGTAATTACAAAAAGTTAATCACAGGAACTTTTCAAATTTGATAAACTCTTGGGGGGGGGGGAATATCCAGAAGCAGATCATATAGAAAAATGTAATGTGGAAAATCAAAAATTAGCAACAGCACACCTTTATGAGGCCTGTCCCTGTGACATGATCAGCATGTACATGGGTGTTCATGGCATATACAAGTTTTAGTCCCAATTCTTGAATAACTGATAAATCTCTATCCACTGTCTTATCTACTGGGTCAATCAACTGAACATTCAAAAAAAAAAAAAAAACTCCATTAATCTCACAACAAATATGCCAAGAAATCCCCAATAATGTTAGCCCCAAATACCCACTCCTACTCCTTTAACAACATAAACAGCAGAAACAATTTCTAAGAATCTCCGGTAACCCAATTTACAACACAAACTGATGCGGAACCAAACTATAATCAAGATCAAACAATCCTATATGATCGAGAACTTACCACTGCTGGTTTACTGGGGTGTAAAACATCCGCGAGGATATAGGTGTAGGTTGAAGATTCTTTCTCGAAAAGTTGACGGAACAAAAGCTTAGAAGACTGAGACAAAGTCGTGTAAGTAGCCATTGATGATCTGAGCCTCGTAGTTCTGGGAATTTCTCTAGAAATTGAGGTTAGAGGCAAAGTGGTGGAGAATTTGGAAGCAGAGAGGGGAACTCTGATGAGCTGAAAACACAGCATTTGAACCAAAAATAAATTGGAAATCAAAAGTTGGATAAAGCCAGCGAGAATTGTCTGTAGCAAAAATATAATAATGGGAGGACGAGGGATTCGATCAGATTCACACTCGCCAAACCCGCCGAGGAAGAAGATAATTGGATGCTAGAAGTTTGGTTGTGCCAGTGCTGTCTATATATATATATATATATATGTATATACATTATTCAGAATATGATGATTCAACCGGAGATTGGAGGACGACATGGCAGCACCCTCCATTTCTAGAAGATTGTTAAACTCATTTTTTTTTTCTCTAAAATATAAAAAATTTAACAACTCACGCTAATCATACAAAACACTGAGTGCAACTCGTCCGTAACGTTAGTCTCCAACGCATTTGGTTTGGCTCCGCTGCGTTGTGAGCCCTTCCTGTCAATTTTTTTAAAACTACACTGTTTTGGTGTAGTTGTAAGGGGAGGAGGGTTGATTTTTTTAAAAAAAATTAGTATTTAATATTTTTAAATATTTTTCTGAATTTATCAATATCTTAAAATATTTTTTAACTAGCATATAATATCCTAAAATAATTTTTAGTGATTTAAAATATTTTTTCAGTTATACTCTGTGTCTTAGGAGATTGACTATAATTTTACCGTTAATGTATTTTTTCAACTCTAAAAATTACTTTAAAATATTTTGTGCTACTGGAAAAATTTTAAAGTGGATGAAAATCAAAAAATCAATATCCTAAGTTTTGGGTGCTCATTACTACTAATAAAAATACATTAACGGTAAAATTGTAGTCAGTATATCCTAAGTCACTGGGTACAACTAAAAAAATATTTTAAAATGTTAAAAGCACTAAAAATTATTTTAGGATACTACATGCTACTTAAAAAATATTTTAAGATATTGATAAATCCAAAAAAATATTATATACCATTTAAAAAAAATCAGCCCTCCTTCCCTTAAAACTACTCAAAAATAATATAATTTTAAAAAAAAGGACAACGGTCGACAACGAAACAGACCCAAGCCAAATCCATCTGCAACACTTCTTATAATATCATAATTAATTTCTCTCCACAAAGTGCGCTTTCTAAAGAAAAAATGGTTAAAAAATAACTTTTAAGCAAATTAATTGCTAAATGGTACCAATATGCAAGCAAGCATCTATCATGTGCAATCAGCATCCACATGTGCAAAAAGCATCCCTGCGAAAAGTGCAAACACCATCCCTTGTGTGCAACATATCATCCGCTCGTGTGCAACATACCACCCACAGTGTGTAATGGTAGTAATGAGCAATTAATTTGCCTGTAAGGTTTTTTTTAGCATTTCTCCCCTTTCTAAATGGCAAAATTACAATCCGCGGCACTTGCATAAATATATATATATATATATATATATATATATATATATATATATATATATATATCCTTAAAATCTTAAAATTATCAAAAAGCCATCTGTAATAAATACTAATTCCGCTGATAAGTCTATAAACGCATCATTGACAAGTCCAGGGGTGCGTTATTGACAAATCTAGGGGCGTCCATTGATAAGTTCAGTGGCATCTATTAACAAGTCTATAAACGTCTAGTGATAAATCCATGATTGGAATTTACTACAAAAAAATATCATGGGATTTTTTGACAATTTTGAAATTTCAAAAGACTATTTTTTTCTCTCTCTTTTTTTTTCTCATGTCTGAGACCTGAATATAATTTTCTCTTTCTAAAATTAAGCGTATCCTTCTTTTTATATCCCTCTTCTTATGAAGAGTAGACTCTTTATTATATCAACCAATAGCTTTGATATGACACTCTTCTTTTTTTTAATTGTTCTGTTATTTTTATAAGATCCATTTCCAATTTTATTGCCCCTGCATAAAATAAATTACTCATAACAAGTTTATGAATTTTTTATTATACAATGTAATTGTCATGATCCACACACACAAAAACGCAAGTTGCCGGCACATAGAATCGGATTTCAGAAACATGGTGCCTTGCTTAGTGTCCAAAAATAAACTACTACTAATGGGACATGACATGATATGAATGTGTTACTCTTTAATAAATAAAAATTAGACACTTTCTTAGTTATTATCCACAACCCTTCCCCCCTTTTTTCTATAAAGACAACTTATTAAAGCAAAATAAAAATTTATATAAAATGGCCTTCACAAAAGACTATGGACATTGAGGACCAATACATATTGTAAGCAAGACACAAAATAGAACCCAAAACATAATAAGCAAAATTATTAAATAAAAACTAGAGACGTCATGTGACCACTGCAGACCAACCTAAAAGAGAGGAAATCATAGGAATTTGGTTAGAAAATAAGAGTTGGATAACTAATTTGTAGAAATTATTACCATTAAGAAAATTGACACATTTTTGTTTGGATCATATTTGAGAGACCATATTAGAATAATCTCCTAAATAGGTTTTGTGCATTTATACTGACTTAAACTTGAAACTTGGTACTTAAACCATACATCATAATCAAAAGCAGAGGGAAGCTTGCGAATTGTAAGAGGAGCTCTGGAAAATCATGTCTGAAAATTTGGGATTGTGTTGATGTAAAAAAGATTCTTTCTTTGTATTGAGATCTATGAAGATAACCAATGGAAAATTTCGAGATTTTTTAACGTAGGAATTTACAACACATTTTATCCCAATTTTTAGAGCTTTTAGCGACGACCAAAAATGTCCACACCATATGGTGATGGACATTGTTCCTCTTCCTTCCCTAAAAGAGGATTTAATGAGAGATTAGCGTTGAAATTTTCTACAACCCTTTCTCAAATTTCTCTTCAACCTTTTTGCTGGATAATTAGTCTTCCATTTAATTTAATTTTTCATTTACATTTCATGATTGTTAGTTAAGTTTTTTGGATTTATTCACCGATATTATTAACAACCTACTAGTCCAATTTGTTAAATTTTATTCATACATATGATTGTGCGTTATCTTAATGATTGAATAGATAGGATTTTAGGTAACGAAATAAATGTGTATATAATGAATTAAAATTAACCACACATATTATGCTCCCCCATCTTAATATAAAATATATTTACCTAATTTGATTAGATTGAGGAAATTGGTTGAGTTAATTGATATGATATGTATTTTCTAAAACACCCTAATTATCTTTAATTCCCTCATTCCCTTTCCTCTTTGATTATTTTTGAGAAAACATTTATAGAAGCAAATTAGAAAAAGATTAATAAATGTAAAAACTATATATTATATTTAAGATTAAGAACAGCTCTGTAAATATATATTGTATTAAAGACATGAGAGAATAACATATTAACAAAATAAAGTAGTAAACTAAATATGAAAAATTGGGTAAATGTCTCCAATGGAAAATTTTATTGTTGATAATGAGTTAAATTTTTTATACATATAAAGCAACATCACTATGTGAAATTTACTTCATTAAAGAAATTGAACTCTAAACTAGATATTATATTGAAGGGAGTAGGTGTATATTATCATTTATGTATCTATATCTATATAGGGTAAAATACATTCAACATGTTATTTCCTAATAGTATTTAGCACCTTAATCTTATTTATGGTGCATTTAGCACCTTGATATTATTTTTTTAGTACATTCAATACCTCATAATATAATTTTTCAATTACATCTAGCCCTTTAATCTTATTTATGGTTTAGGATACATAATGCACCATCAATAAGATTAGAGTGCTAGATGCAGCTAGAAAATAACATCAAAGTGCTAGATATTACTTTACACACGTCTATACATTATATAAAAATTTTAACAAGTCACTGTTCAACATTAGATGGGTATGATCTACCCTAAAAAAATGGTTTAATATCGAAAGAAAATAATGTGTCACAATTATTATTAAGTAAAAAAGACATTACAATCCGGTTCCTTTCAACTTATTCAACCAATTAATGTATGCTTTTCTTCATTTGACTTGTGTTATATACTTACAAGAATTCAATATGAATAGTATAAATTTAGTTCCTAAAATCTTCCCTATCCTATAGAATGCAAGGCATGATCAGTTGACTGTACAAGAAAACTACCATAGTTGTCGTCATCTTCAAGATTTGGATTGCTTCTTTCTGCCTGCAAGGATTGGTTGTATCTGCAAGTGCCTTTTGAATGCTTCATTGAAAAGTATACGATTATGGAAGGCTTTAATAATAGGAAGCCATGCCAGGATTGCAATAGGAGTAAAAAGAACCACACCCATTCCATAATCATAAGCTCTAGCAAGTGCACGAGCGAAGTACCACATGCCTGTGTGTTCTATCTTGGGCCTCACAGCTTGAGCAATCTGAACCAACAATAGTGTGTTAAAAAGATGGCATTCAATTTAGGTAGCTATGTAAATGATACTATCTCTGATTCTTGACACAAGAGCTAGTTAGAGGGTTGGATTTAATCATAAATATAAGATTTCAATCTATTTTGTATCATATATTTATCATTTTCCTCCAAACTAATTTATCTAACTTATAAACTGATATGTAATCTAATGTTATACAGGTTTATTTCAGGGAGATCATGTCACATTTGTTCAAATTAACTAATTTATTTCATTTCCTTAATCTACCTAAATTAGTTAAATAGCTCTTATATCAAGGACTAAATGGAGTATCATTGATTTGAGTTTTCAAGGATAAAACTTGAAACAGTAATAATTTTCAAAGACTGGATTGTGAAATATAGTCAGTTTATGTTTTAAGTGTTTTGTTTTAGCAAGAATAGTCAGAAATTACCAGTATCAAGCCCCAGGCAGTTGGCAGGAATGCCAAGCAGCAAACAAATAAGTCTGACAGAGACAGTTCACATATAATGGAAAGTGTTATAATAATGGAAAGAACACCGATGAACAGGAACGCTTTGAAAAATCTGAACCCAAGCTGATAATTAGCACTGAATAGTTGCCTTCCCATGTTCACAGCCTGCATAGATATTAACTTGTGATTAGAATGTGATGAATATTCCAAAACGCAGAGCTTAACACAAATACTCGGATATAGGTGAATAATAGTAAAATGATTACAGAAGAATCATGAACAGAGATCACCTTCACTAATAGGAAAACTGCAACAATTACAACCCATGAAAGGACATAAACCAGAAAGTCCTTGCTATGTTGAGAGATGTCAAGGTGATAGACCAGGCCATACTGATAGATGAAAAATCGAAGAGAGAGTAGCATTTCCATCAACCTGGAACGGAGACCAGACCGTCGAAGATGAGCTTGCTCATCATCCCACCAAGAATGCCAACTTTTGTCCTGGTGTATTCCTATACCACCCTGTTGCCTGATCCATTTATTCCATTCTTTCCAGTCATCAACTGTCTTGGTCCAGCTGAATCCAGCAGGGTTAAAAAGAAAAGGTGCACACAACCAAGTCAAAGACATGAACCAAATGGCATAAGTTATCAGCACATAAGCCACACTACTTTGGTAAGACCTTCTGAACATATTATAAACAATCAACAGAAGCAATAGCTCAAACCCCTTGACAAAGTGGCTTCTTGAATATAATCTATAATTTTCAGTGAAGCTAGAATGGAACACGACAACTTTCCGCCCTGTGGGCCGGTACTTTGCACCCCCGTGCAAGATTGTTCGGCCATAATGATGGGTTTTTGTTCCAAGGGAAAAAGTGAAGAAAACAGCAGCCAACTGCAACTGCATGAGGACAAAATCTTTCACAGCTGTGAAGAAACCTTTCTCAAGGCCTATTTCCATCACCATGGGTAATCCTGTTAGAAGGCCAAGCTGTATAAATGATTGAGAGGCAAGAGCTGTTTCCAAGGATTGTACATTCTTGATTCGAGCTTCAATGATAAGTGCTCTCTCCAACCCACTGAGCACCAGGTATAGCTGCCCGTAGAGAAATATGTATATTCCTATCACTGAAATCTGTGGATCAACCCAAGGAGTGTGAATTAACTTTTTATTTTTTTCAATGGAAAAAATAGAGATTAATGAAATACTCTTAAATTCAAATAACAACCAAATTGCTACAAATCTATAGATGATTGTTAGATGACATTACCAGATTACTGAAGTAAAACCCAATGGTGGTGAAATAATATGATAGCATGCGGAAGAAATCAAATTGACGGCCAAGGCGGAATACATCGCGGCTTATAGTTTGCTCGCTGTTTCCATTTGCTACCTTGGCTTCAAATTTTGAGATCTGGTTTAGGCCTACATCACGTCCTTTTCCAACTTGCAAATATTCATGATAGGAAATACATCCCCTTCGCAAAGTAGAATTATAACCTGCAAGGAATAAGTAATATGTAGTTTTCTCTCATAAGGACGAAAATATGTACTTGCTAAGTACACGTCCTTCGTTAGAGTGTGTGTGTGTGTTTACAGTAACCTACCAGCAAAAACATCCTCGCTCAAGTTAATTGTTTTTGATGCTTTGCTAATTCCTCCCCTGGTGATATGAAAAACTCTATCAAATACATCTGGATGGCCATAGTGGAACCTCACCCTATACAAGATATTAGTGAAAAAAGAATGATAAGAAAGCATGTGATATATGTAGTTAAGAAATACAAAATATACAAGAGGATCTTCTATTTTTATTGAAAACGCCTGTATTTGTCCCTAGAACTAGCAAGAATCATCAATCATCAAGTAAAATCAAGGGCGAAATCAGTTTGTTTGGGTTTTCAAACCTTCTGTGGACATATTAGAAACTAACATTCTGACCTGTAGTCACCTTACCAAATATATAATACACCCTCCGGTCCTTAATATAAAACATACTTGGGGAGTTAACATTAGTTTTAAATGTAAGATAAAGTTTTCATATTTGTCAATATTTTTCTAATTTACCCTATTAATGCTCCCTCAACAATAATCAAGGAAGAGAACGAATGAGGGAATTAAGGAATGTGACTAGGGTGTTTTAGAAAATACATGTCATATTAACTAATTTAACTAACTTCCTTAATTTAATCAAATTAGGTAAATATGTCTTATATTAAAAACCGGAGGAGTAATACAATATTATTACCTGAGAGGATTAGCCAGAATTCTTTGACCAATAGTAACAAAGCTGGTCTCTTGATATGACATGAACCACGCCAAAGAAGACACACTGCACAAAAATAAGAGTATCAAAGACATCTTATTAGTAACATCTTTGTAATTAGTGATTGATGTTGGGCATTTATTTACAATACAAATCTGCAAAAATCACTGCATTGTTGACAAAGAAATATTTAAGAATTTGAAATATCAAATTTTTTTTGAAAAAATTCACATGACAAAACAAGCAGCTTGCTATATTACAAATGAATGTGAATATGAATATTAGAAGATGTAACTCTTTAATAGAAAAGGAAAATTTTTGAGAAAAAAATCAGAAGTAGAAGAATTATTAATTAATTACTTTTTTGAAGCACCTTTATTCTCTCGTGTCATCTGGTTTTTAATACAACAAATCAGGGGCCTAGATTCTGCCACTTTTGTTAATAAAATTTAAGCTGCTGGTTTTTATTTTCATGTATTCAAGGAACATGTGATCCACAATGCACTTGTTACTACTTCTATTATTAATATTATTGTTAATTGTTAATTGTTAATTGCAAAGACCTTACTCAGTTTTTACAAAAAGTGAGATAAGCTGAGTAATTTTAATTTATAGGATGCAGAGGGATAACCTTCCAGTAAATATGTGTTCCCTTAAACCAAGTATTGTAGGAGGGCGCCGCCCTTGGCACCGAAGGAACTCTTGCAGAAGATTTCTCATTTTTAATGCTTCTTCCAAGTAATTATCCTGTAAAGAAAAATACTTGTAAGAATATGGAGGAAATGATTAACCTGTACATTGATAGAAAAGAAGCCTACTTGATTCATATCGATTGTTTGAAGGGCTTCACCACGAGTGAATATTATGGCATGATTCTGATTTTCTGGCTTCCCTTCTCCAATATCTGGTGGACCAGGAAGCTTTATGCGATAAATCACCTATGAAACACATGCTACTAGCTCATCAACATTAATGATGTAATTAAGTACAATTATAAGATATCTGTAAAAAGATATGTAAAAATAGGTCAACTGGAAGCTGGAATCAGACTTTTGATTTGGTGATACATGATTAAAATTATAATGATTACTTTGAAATTTTAATAAAACCATCTATATTTTTCCCCTAATAGCTCAGGCAATATGGTAGTTGGTTCCTTGACATGGTAACAACTAACAACAACAACGGGCCTTGTCCCACTAGGTAAGCTCAGCTCAACAACCCACTTTTTAGATATATTATTTACCAAAAGATATGATTCAATGACTTCATCGAGTGTTCTTCTTAGTCTCTCCACCTCTCTTTATAGGAACCAACACCATTTGTTTAATCCTCTTTATTGAACACCTTCTTTGACTTTCTTTGTACATATCTAAACCACTTTAAACGATTTTTTGCCAACTTCTCTCCAATAGACGTCACTCCAACTTTATTTCATATATGGTCATTTTGAATTTTATCTCTTCTTAATGACCACACATCAATCTCAACACTATCATCTCTAACTATTCCAATTTTTTGTTCTTGTTATTCCTTTACTGCCTATAATTCACTGCCATATAGAATCACCAATGTTATAGCAGTAGAAAAAGACTTCCCTTTAAGATTGTTAGGTACTGTCTGATGACATATAACTTTTGATGCCTTTCTCCATTTTAACCACCCAACTTGTATTCTATACATAACATCCCCATCAATTGCACCCTCATTCTGAAGAAATTTAAGTCTTCATATTTCTAGTCTTTATGGCTTCCTTCTTTTCTACACTTGATCTAAATAGTGTTTGTGAATTTGTTCTATAGCCCAAAAGTGCAGGAAGAGTATTTATTTCGAGGGCTCATCCTGACACAATTTGATTTGAGCCTTTTTTTTACCTTTGATTTTCTGATTTATGACTTTAAGTACCACCAATGTCGTCAAAAAGAAGATTTCACCTCTCAAACGTTTTATGCAGGAATTGATTTCTGACATGATCTTTTAGTAATAAGATTTGCTCATAATTCTATTCGACGCTGTGAAATAATCCATTACCTGTTCATAACCATTGACAACTTTAACCAGTTTAGATGAATACACTTTACGAGCTCTTCCCTGAAAAATCTCCTCCTCTTCATCAACATAAGCAACACGGAGAGATGGATACCTACAACAAATACATGCAAAGGGATTATTGTCGATCTATTCTTTACAAGATGTAATCAGTATCTCTTTCCTTGTAAGACTTACTTTATCATCAAGTCGATTATATCTTGAGCATGGGGATCTGCATAAGCCCTGTGTGATGCAAATGATTGACAGGAAATAACATAGGAGTATTTCATGTCTGCTAGTGCTTCAAGATGAGCAAATAATGCACTGTTACTTCTTTCCGCGGTTTCATAGCCCTCAAGAATATCTGTAATAACAAAATCAGCCACATTATCAACTGGTTAAGGTATAATCTTCCCTCTCTCCTTTTTTTTTTTTAAAAATAAAATCGAACACTTGCAAAAGAGACTCGGACACTTTATTTCACTGCACCATGACCAAGTACCATAGAATAATGTTTCAGGTGTCAGTTACAAACCTTCATCCTCAGCCATGTCAAGAAATGCTTGTAATTTTAGGGCTTCTCTGTAGTACATCATTCCTCTAGCTGTTACAAGCATGATCGAATGATTACATATTGTGTCACAACGACATGAACATTTTATTTAGGAAAATTGCATAATTTTTACCTGTTCTACTCAGTGTCTGTCCCCGGAATGAAGCCCACTGCCTAAGTTCCTCTTTCTTTTGATCATCATTTAAACTTTCAAGATTTTCACAACCAATGCGTTCCAGAAAGTTTTTCCACTCATCTAATGAAATGGGTGCACATGGTAAGAGCTTTGTACAAATAGAATGCTTGAAAATCAAATTCATATTTTATAGTAACCTGGATATATCTTTTGCATGTAAAAGATGATGGGGACCTCTTCCTGACTTGAATGAAGCTCCTCCAGGGAAAAATTAATATCCTCGATGTAGTGAGGAGTTATAACGCTGGTAACCACAGTTGAGATATTTTGAGATAAAATTACTGTACTTAAATAATATCTATCATGTATTTATTCATAAATTAAATATCAATCATCCTAATATGCTTGTAAAATCAAAAAGATTGCCCATCTTAGTTTGGTGTATCTATCTCTGTCAATCAATCTTGGAAGTGCCAATCATGTATCAGATAATGATGTATATAAATAAAAATATTATTGCAGGAAATCAACGTTTGATACTCCCTCTATTTTACTATATCTTCATCAAAAAGAAAAGAAAAGAAATAGAATCAATTACAAGTTCAATTACAGTTGAACTACATCTTCAGTTTCTCTCTTTTCTTCAATATGTAAAACTTCATTAGAGTTCTACAACAGAAATATCATTTTGCCACAAAGGAAAACCTCTCTTTCAAAACTGGTTTTTATTTCCAGTGTCATTTGTGATTGAAGACTAACAGAATTAATATATGCAACATCATGGCAGAATGAAGCAAGAAATTTGGGAAAATTGGGGAAAAGTCCCCAATTGAAAATTCTATTGGTGAAAAGGATCTGATGAATTTTTATACAAAGAAAGTATCGATATTCTGCAATTTTGTACACACATAGTATCGATACTCTAACTTAGATCCTTCTCATCAGTAAGATTTTCAATGGAGGACTTTCCCCAATTTTCACAAGAAGGTTCAGATATTTCAAAAAAGAAATGTGATATTCATGAACAGATAATTGACCTGAATGACAGCATGTTGCGTACTTTAGGAGCATCAGGCATGTCTGCGAACAGAGAAGTAGCAAAGAATGATATGCGTCTACGAGCCTCCAAGTTTGCTGGTACGTCCATTGCTGTATCTTTGATAGTAAGCAACAAATGAAAACGCTTAATCTGCCATGGACAAGTTGATCATATTATTTCAACATAAGTAGTTTCCATATAACTACACCTACTTACTATACTTGTCCGTACATCCACTGCTAATTCACTTACGAGTAGTGGCCACACAAGTGACTATTTATACACAAGCTGAAAGTTTTTCACGATCAAAACTGCTATTTATACACATGCTGAAAGTCTTTCATGATCATTTATGAGTAGTGGTTGGACAAGTGTCTATTTATACACATGTTGAAAGTTTTTCATGATCAGAACTGCTATATATACACAGGCTGAACATTTTTCATGATCATTTATGAGTAGTGGGCGTACAAGTGACTATTTATACACAAGCTGAAAGTTTTTCACAATCAGAACTGCTATTTATGCACATGCTGAACACTTTCCATGATCATTTAAGTAGTGAGAGCACAAGTGACTATTTATACACATGCTGAAAGTTTTTCATGATCAGAATTGTTGACAATCTATCCAAAAATCTGGTAGTAGATAGAGTACAATGAAGCCGCACAATCCATGTAGTTAACCCCATCTAGTGAGATAAGACATGGTGTTGTTGTAGAAATGTCAACTTTGACTTTCATGAAAAAATCGTGTAACCAGCGCACAGTGAAAGGCAAACACAAATTATTAGATGATAACAATCTCACCTTTTCAATCAAGGGACCACTTTCTGGCAAAGGGAAATGGATAGAGTTCTCGTTGGCAAATAATAGTGGCTTGTCTAAAGAGAATGTGATGAAATCGCTCTCACTTGGTAGAGGACACTCTAGCATATCCAGTATTTTGCTGCACAAATAGAAAAATTTAAAAATCGAACTTTGTAGTGTGAGAAAGGACAACAGCTTTTAGCACGAGTACCTGGAATCAAGCATCATATCATTGGTTACCAGCTCAAACATATCTTGCAAAGCCTTCACAACTTTGCACTGGTGGCCTTTATCTCCCTCAATCTTACAATGTTTTAAATCAAAAGTAATTAGAACTTGAATTTACCTATTATTAGTATGTATCAGCATAAATTTCAATGCCTTTTCCTTAGGAGAAAATTACCAGAAGTTCGGCTAGCTCAACTATTTTAACTTGTAGAGCTGGAAGTATTTTCATCTTGAAGTTTTTAAGAAGAGTTGATGCCCCAATATTTTGTTCAATTTCATTTAGTATCCCGCATATGATCCTAAATATGAACAAATGACCACCAGAACAGCACAAATGTCAAAGTTAGTTGGTTGAAGGCAATCAAGTAACTAACAAAACTCTACAGCGTAGAACAGTAGTTGATATTAAGGTTGTAATAACTACATATATTTATATTTCATCTTTTACCTATTCTCCAGGTTGCCCACAACAAGAATTTCAAGGACATGCTTCAATAACTCATAGCACTCCTTAACAGCATAAGACATGTACTTGTCTCTTTTAATCTTTCTAAGAAGAATCTCATCCTTTCCCTCAAAATCCTTAGCAATGCTCAAAGCTGTAGAAAACTAGAAGATGGCAAGAGGAATTTTATTATTGAATAAAAGATATAAAGTCAAGAAATACGACAATAGAAACTCGTATTATTCAGGTTAAGCTTACATTACCTTATTTGCTAAGAGAAAAACTGGCCAGCGAATGTGAATTTTTTTAGAAAATAATTCTGAGGACATAGGCATCATCATCAAATCCATCTCTCTGTTGAAAAAAGCATTGTCAGATTTTACCTAGATATGTAATTAAAAAAAATGATTTTAACTAGCTAGCCATGAAAGATATGTTAATAACATCACCTGTTACTAATCATGTCCTCCAGACGAAGATGGCTTATAATTTGATTCCATACTGCCACAAACTTAGGAATGGCATTCTTTTCAAGGGACATCTGTGGCACAACAAAGTAGTCAATGGAAGAGGATGTAAAATTTGTGAAAATAATCTTATAGCAGCATTGGTAGTTTAGAACACACCTTTTGAAACATATTGCTTAAGAAGCCTTTTCTTTTCTTTTGACCAGTTCTTGATGGTGGGAGCAAACATACATTAAATGCAGCAGGCAAGGAGTAAAATCTACTTCTCAGCATTCCAAGTGTTCTTATCTATTTTTGAAGAAAAGAGATAAGCCAACTATTGCATTTATCTGGGGAAAGAAAAGACAAAAGAAAGGTATAGCTTACCTCACCAAGGTGATGCAAGATGCCATAAAGTCCACCAAATACGGTACAGAAAACAGAATACCAAATTTGTGTGTCCATGAAATATACCTGTTATTTAAATAGACTAAATACTTCAAATTATGTCCAATGCTCATTTAACACCCACATTAGATATGACAAAATACTTCAAATTACATTTAAACAATATATATCTTATTTAAAATCACAGAGCTGCATGTTTTGAATATGTGATTCAGACTCACAATTATTATAGGAGTCCAGACAGCCACAATTGCACCAGCATTACTTTTCACTGTATCACAAGAACAACTATCAGAGATGCTAGCTCATTAATTATAAAGCAATCCAAACACGTTGACATATTCATCACACCTTTTGGAAAAAGCTCGTGCCATTCATACTTTCTTACACCGATCTTCATAATTTCTCTGGTGGGTGCTATGAGCGGTCTTATCTGCATATATTACATAAGCCTTTAAGAGTAAGTTAAGTTGTTATGCATGTGTTTGTTTCATGTTATAAGCAAAGTCAGAATTTTGGAAAAAAGAAGAAAAGAAAATAAAAGCATCAGTTAGTCATGCAGTTCATGAATTTCCTCATTCTGAAACTAGTAGGCCTAATCAAGGTGCCTTTCCTATAGAATGAATAATGCAAAGGCCTAGAAATATAGCATAACTCTTACATTCCTAATAGTTTAGGAAGATTTTGTCAATATGCTTTAATTCTAAGCAAATGGATCATGAACTAGTTAACCCTAATAGTTGTCTACATAACTAAGGACTCAATAATTCTTTTTGTTTATCCAAGGAAAACCGCGTAATTGCTGTCCAGTTGGTACTTGCCTCAAAACAGTAGCTGAACAGAAACTTAGTAGATAGCACCAATGTCCAGAATAACATATACCTATATCAGAAGAAAAGTAAAGATATCGATTAGCATATGTTAACAAAAGACTGTGTTAAATGTAGACTTTACAATCTAACAAGGTATTAGAATATACTTCAACATTGAAACTTGGTTTTCTTGCATCCCTCGTCCAACATAAATTCTGGGCTGCAAGATGATTACATGTGACAATCAAGTTACCGTGCTTAACCCAGTGAAAGAATATCACAGTAACATAGGCACACGCACAGAAAATTGACAGGAAAAACAATTGCACTGGTGAACCCCAATGCTGACCTCTGTAGCATTGGCATGACATGGGTGTGGAATATAATATATGTACATATATGTATGTGTGTGTGTATAAGTAAGGAATATTTTATAACATAAAACAATTCTTATAACAATAGAATAAATTATGAGCCTCCTAGAATTATAATCTATAATCACCCAAAATAATAATTCAACTATCTTAATATGATCTCGAAGTTCATATATGCTTATCAAAGTAGTACAAGCATGTATGCCAGTTTTATGCTTCTTTTAAGCCTAAATCCTATACCTATTCTTAATAACACTGCACAGTAGGCATTATGTACTGCGTACATATAGGAGCATTCATGCTTCATAGATGCTGAAAAACAAGCAATGTGCAAAAATAGAATGTAACCCCATATCAAGAAAAAGAAAGCATGATTTATACCCAAAAAAAAACAGAAAAGAAAACATCTTCATTACTATTTACGACAGTGATATGAAATATAAACATAATAATTTTGATAAGATTAACAAAGCATCAAATTTCAAGTATTAAATAAATTTTTGTCATGGAATTAAACTTTTAAATTACAAGTCAATAAACTTCTAAATGCAGGTTTAAGGAGACAGAACAGCAGAACAAAGACAAAATTAGATACCAATAGCCATGCTTAAGCATATTCAATTTTTTCTGTTTGTCCCCAGATGCCCTATGTCTTCTGCCAATCTCACCAGTAATCAGGGTTGCTCTGTTATTGTTGTTTTTATCTCCAATACAATTCCCTCAAAAGTGCATCATACTCATTATGTTAAAAATAATTTATAATTATCTACAAAAACCAGATAACAATCACGATTTAAATAAATTCATTATTCCAGGTAATGGAAAAATGATCCATCTTCAGTCGTACTGATCGGGTTGGCTACTTTTTTCTCCAAAAAAAAAAAAACATGGAAGTGTACTCGCAGAGAAACAAGGCCAGCAAGTGGAAAATTTTATCCTTAATGATCATTACAATCTATTTTCATGACAAAAAAGACGTTTGTATCATACTCCAGATAGGGAATAGGTCCAACAATGTCTACCAAGTTTCATATACAGATGATGGAAAGCATGATAAACACTATGGATAAGTTACCTGTGTCCACCAAGACAAAAATCTGCATATCTGATTATTAGAGACCTCAATATGCTTGGCAATAGCAGGAACAAAAAACAATACAATTTCAACCGCATTAGTCATCAAGTATATGGCAGACGCAGTCATGTAAGAAGTGAAACACCATTCCTCAACCAAGCTCGCGTATCGTGTGGCATAGCAAGTATATTTTCCTCTGGAATTAGCATAACACACAGGAAGAGTAATAGTCCAGATCAGGGCAAAAACCAGTTTTGTCAGAAGTTTCATTTTTTGAGAGTGTTCCATTGTTAGTCTGGCTTTCCAGGTAAAGATGATGTCCATAATTGCTGCAAAAAAAGAAAAAAAAAATATTTGAATTTTAAAACATGAAGGAGGGAGAGCATATTAACAATCACTAATGTTTAGAAAATGAGTATGAAAACTTGGAAATAGTATATGGAATCTCAAATTAGAATGGTAATTATATACCTAAAAGGATATTTAAATTTAAATCATACTTAGCCCGCCCAAAAATATGGGGAAAAAATCTAACTTCGGTATATCCTTAATGTTGTTTATTAAATTAAATTTATGCTGTGACACATAGTAATGACTATCATGAGCAACATACCTTGAATGAGTTTAAGAAAAGCAGATGTGATAAAGATGCTGATCACATCCTCAAATACTGCAGCATCAAACAACTGAAGCGGAGATCCCAGGTCATGGCAAGCCATTATTATTATAGCCTAGGAAATGACAGAATAAACATACATCAAGTCAATGATATTTATCATAAAAGAGCAGAAAATTGCAAAGCATCTGCACTAGAATTGAGCATGCCTGAAGGGAGAGAATAAAAAAACTCCACATTCTGTCAAAGCTTCTAAAAATCTGCCAAAACGATCGAATCTCTACAAAATTTGTCTTTCCCAGCCATTGTGGTTTATGGCATTCATCTGATATGTCCTGTAAAAGGGGAGTAAAGAACTATTCCTTTAGTTTAAAGAAGCGCTTAATACAGCCTGAAGTCTCTTAAAAGAAAACCCAAAAAAAGTCCAATGCATCATATCTATTTATTTAAGAAATTTGCATGATACTCCTAAAGTAGTAATTTGCAAGTGAAATTGTTGTGACTTCAGTGACAAATGAAATGATATTACAACAAGGTCTAACTTGCAATTTAGTAGTACATGCTCAACATCATATCTCTAATTTTAGATATAATCATTACAGTGCCACATAGTGAAGTTTATTTGATAAAATGCACGTCATGTCAAGGAATAAATGAACGCATTTATTACAACATTTTGTAAGATGTCTTCCACACGCAAGGAATTTATGCTTCAACACATGGGAGGCTCCAATAGGATTTGTACAGACTTCGATATATTCATCATCCTACGTAGAGCAAACTTCAGCAGGGGATGCCAATCCATAATTTTAGGTACAGTAAAGGACCTGACTAGGAAAGTAATAAAAGCTATGCGATATTAACGAATATCATAATTTAAAGGTCACTGCACAATTTCAACTTGTTTTAACATCGCTGAGGCAAGGTCTGAAACAAATTGCCTATGATAAAAAGAAAGAAGAACTATGATATATCAAGAAATACAGTAAGTTGAAAGTTACTATGCAATTTCAATGATTTAAGTTCAATTGGTTTTAATATCACTAAGGCAATGTATGAAGTAAATTGCCTATGATAATATCATAGGAAGAATCACCTCTGATTCTTCGCCCTTATCGTCTCTCTTCTTCCTTTGTTTTATTTTATTCAGTGATGCCATAGCATTCTTGACTTTGGATTTTTTTTGTGGCTCAAAACAGAAGAAAGCATGATCCAGACGCATGGGCCAACCAATACTGAAACAGTCAGGAGACCTGTCAATATAAAACAACCCAAGGTTATGAAAGACTCCTTCTGCATACAAAAGCAATAGGGAAAAACGTGTAGTTTCGGGATGAACTGACCAGAAATACTCATTCAGATCATCATAGTTTCTCCACAAAGAATGGTCAGCTGTCCCTCCTTTGCTTTTTTCAGCTTCCTTTGGTTTGAAAACAAGTTAATTATATTGAAGAAAAAAGCTCAAAAATAAAAAGAGTAAAAAAAACAAAAACAAAAAAGATGAAAGGAGCTTGTACATCTTTAATGACACGGTATATGGGGGCGACAACATTGTTAAGGAAAGATTCAGGTTCTCCTCCATATGCAGGCATGACCTTTTCCCATGTTATCAAGCTAATAGCACCACTTAAAATACCATGCAATTCATATGCCATCTTCAAAGAAAGAAGAGGGAGGATATTAAGATAGAGAAGATTCAGATAGAATAGATCTTCAACAATTTCAATCCATGAGGAAAATTAAGAAATCTGTAGGTGGTTTGAAATTCTAAAAATTTCAAAATTTTAACCCTAATACTAAAGAAACAAGCAAAAGTTAGTTGTGTGATCTCAGAGGTTGGTAGTTTTGACATGCCTGGTGAAAGATATAGCAGAGACATTCCGGCATGAATCGCAGATTTGCAGCCTCCCCCCATATGAGCAGGTAAAGCCCTATATACAAAATTTTATACTGTTGGGCTTCTTGTTTCACATAAGGTAAGCTGCAAGGCAAGTAACAGACTTGCTATAGGATCGAAAGGAATGTTAAAAGAATAAAGAGTCCAAACAAAAATAATAGAAGAGTGACGAAGTGGAAGAAATACAGAGATATACGACTCTGCCTTGTTCAGAAAAGGGCTACCTCCCCCCACACAAAAAAAGAAGGAAAAGAAAAGGGGGGAAAATATATGAAAACAAACAGAGTTAGATAAATTAACATACCGAATGTTGCTGTTTCGTCCCAAAAATTTGCACCAGTTTGTATAATTTTTGAAAAACTTTCTCATCAATTCATCTACACATCCTTCACCTAACTGATACGAGAAAAATGACATGTTATAGAGTCAAATTTGATGAAGTAAAGCAACAAGATGCAAACACTATCGCCAACGCACCTTCAAAATCGACGTCTGTTTTTGTGCTTGCCGAGTTTGCATGTTGGCCAAGAGTAGAATCAGATGTTCCCTTTGGTTGGCCACATTTGCAACCTAATGGAAGATGCAATGTAATGAAAAATCCAGACCAACTAGTTTGAGCGATCTTGCCTACACACTAATATATTATATGCATTTAAAGGCATGATAACAACATTTAATCAGTTATCAGTTCAAAATTATGACTAAACATCAAGAATGAAAACTCATGATCTATAGTTAACAAAAAAAACTAACCTGGAATCCAAAGCAATGCTGAAGAAAATCAAACAAATCTACAAAGGCTGAATTCTTCTTAAAATCTTGAGGTGGGGCTAAACCACGAATATTTCGAATAGCTGCAATTGCAGCCTTAATCTGTACCAATTTATAAAACATTCAGTCCATTATTTTATAAACAGTCCCAATGGGGTGAAATATGGAAAATACACAGGAAGGAAGGAAAATAGAGAACAGGAAAGGAAATGTTGGATCATCCATGTGCCATCAGACCTCAGGCTGCTGCATAATTGCAAGCTGAATGCCCCCTTGTTCAAGTGGTAGAATATTGAACTCAGACTTTTTGTGCAGTTCACTTCCTTCAATAAGCGACTAATTTGGGAAAAAGGAGAAATACTTAGAGAAAAACATAGGAACACGCTCATGTCAAGGAGATATACACAAAAGAAAGGAAAGGGGAAAAACCTGAGGACCAGCTGCATTTATTACTGTTTTTAACACCTCAAACAGAACAGAAGCTATATCACGTGCATTTATCAATTTTTCTCTGCGACTGTTAAGAGGAAGCATCACGATATTTAGCTTAGCAATAGCAGGCTATATAAGAGTTTAAGACTTCTAGTTGAAAAGGAAAATGGCATTAATGATTTCCAGCTTAGTTACCTGTGTTCTAGATCAAAGGTTTTATCATGTTTGATAAAATAATCTCTGTAGGCATGATAAACACGTTTAAGTTCGCGACTATCACTCTTATCCTTCCTTTTTCTCGTAGCTTCTTCATCCTGTGTCACATTCCACAAAAGCAAAACGTTAATTTTGAAACAGATGAAGGTAAATTATTTCATATGATACATTGTTTTCTAGTGTATATTGATAATTCCAACATGCGGAACAATTTAAGAAACGGCTTTTTTAAAATACGTATATATTGTATACATACTCTCTCACAATGATATTATGTCAGAGAGACCATGTACTGAAATAAGACTGTCCTTAACAACACAGACAGCAAACATTCTCATTTACCTGTTCAAGTCGCTGAAGAAGCGCAGTTTTGAATTGTCTGACGCCCCTTCCTGTGGAATTTTTGTCCTTTTTATGTGCAATTACGAAGGCATGAAAACGGCCTGGAAATTGAAATTACTAGCACATTGTAAAATACACCATTTATTGCTTCTAGTCAACCATGCATATCATTTATGGAGTAAGCAAAGTTGAAAATATGTGGGACTTCATTGTACGACAGGTGGTTTTAAATATCGCGACAATCTCGCTGAAATGATTTTAAATTTTTATGTGCAATTGTTTGTCAACTGAAAATATAAAATGAAAAACAGAACTCTTATTTTTTTTCGTAGTGAAAACAGAACTCTTAGAATTGATTATTCATCTTTTTCTTTTTTATATAGTATATGTTCTCAATCAAAATCTTGGATTGAATTTAAGACTTTGAGGCAATTTGGTAAAACTGAACTTTCTTTTCATATTTGCTAAAAAGTGACAGAATTAACGTACTTCCAAGACTCTAATACCCAGTAATTTTTACTTCAACCAAAACAGAAAAACATCAAGCAAAACACAATCAAGTTACAACCTCACTGCACAACCCCAAAATTAGTAAATAATATATATATATATATATATATATATATATATATATATATATTATTATTACTTACAAAGATATGCAACTCGAGGCTCCTCCCTTTCAATCAAATTGGCGACGCGAAGAAACCTTTGAATTTCAGAAGCAAAAACAGTCGGCAATCTTTCACTGTCGAAGGGCTCAGGAACATCATCACTATGACTGGGACCTTCAGTAATCGCCAACGTGACATTGGGCCTTGAGGACGACGTCTCGCCAACTTCATAATAGGTTCTACCACAAAATGCCCTATCATGGAAATGGGTTTCACCGCCCTCAATTGGTTCAGCAGGAACAATCTCTGACATCGCTGCGAGCTCAAAAATCTAGGGGACGAAGACGACGAGGAGGAGGAGCAAGAAGAAGGCGACACGAGGGCATGGTATATGTGTGGGATCTTCTTCCCCATTTCTTTTTCTACTAGTGCTGTTGCTTAATGAGGTCTGCTTTGGTGTGCTTTCTCGCAATGCAACTTTTTCTCCGTCTGATTGGAAAGCTACACAAATCAATGTGGTCTTTTGCTTTTGCTTTTATGAATCTGGTTTTGATTTTAACTTTCTTTCCCGAGAGAGAGAGACGACTCTCTCTTCTCTTCTGTGAATGTTTCTGCGATGCAAGTGCTTGCTGGTGTGGCAGTGTAAAGCAGAAAGAGCGAGAGAGGCTCTGCTTTTGAAAGAGCAAATGGCGGTTCTTTTTTGGTGATTAAAAAAATTGCGTTTACGTGGGGGAGAGAGAGAGATAACTCTTTAATCAAATCAAAGTATCAAACCTAATTCTTTTGGCCTCGTAATAATTGATCCCTTTGTCTTCTGCTTTCCCCATCTTTCTTGCTTTTCCACTTTCTTTTTTTCTTCTTTCGTCTGGATGAATTTGCAGTTTTCAGAATTGTCTTGCTGGAAGAAGCTAAGCATATTCAAGTGAGGATTTTCTTGTACATATGTACCTGTGAAAGAAAAAAATTTGACATGATTCTTGAATGAATTGGAGTAAAACCGCCATGGCAGAACAAGGATGAAATTTTTTAAATTAAATTGCACAGTAGCATTTGTTATCTAATGTATGCTTCAGAGTGGAATACTGAAATTTGAGCATTGTTTGTTCTACTAGATGAGAAAAATAATTGTTCCATGTTATTTAGTCACCTGTTGATGTCTCTATTTCACATAAATTAATATAAAACTTTCCACACATATTTATTTTATAAATCATAAATTTTATTAAAAAAAAAGCTCATACTACAAACTGAGTACTTAGTTTTTTATGTCTTAACGGTATTATAATCATCACTCATATAATCTAATCTTAACATTAAGAACTAGAGAAAGTACTCATTTATTTTTAGCGTAAAAATTATTTACTTAATTTAATTAAATTAATTAATATGATATTTTTTTTAAAATATTTAGTCATTTTGAAGATTAACTCTCCAAGTTTTTTTTTTTTTTTTGAGGATGGGAGGAGTAATAAATTTCATTTTCCTAAGAAACAAGAAAGCTTTTATAAAGTTGCATAACATTAGACTGAACGGGATTATTATGATAATGGCATCTTTTAAGTTTTATTCCCTTACCAAGTCATGCTTCTTCGAATATGCAAACAAGAATAATTATCTCATTTGAATGAAAATTAAACTTAAAAAAAAAATAGATGTGAGATTCCACTTGCATATGAAAATTACGCAGGCGGACATTACATCGTACCAATCTTATCAATTCGGTAGTGTTTAAGTATATTTACACATATCTTTAGCAAGATTTGATAAAAGAGGAGGGCCAGAGAGACCTCATATCTTGATAACCACAACCCCTTTTTATTTTTATTTTTATTTTCTTAAAATTTCTTGTTGACTCAAATAAGTAACCCCGTTGGCTTTGTGACTAGCTTTTAAGAATGTTGATTATCTTTTAATATCTTTTCCTAGTGGTTTGATCCTTTGCTTTAGAAAAATAGACATCAACAGACAATACGGGCATGTTTATTTAAATGATTTTGCAGAGTACAAAGTAAAATGTAAATGTAATTCTGTCTCATAAGATATAAAAGTTTAAAATGAGTTGATCAAATAAACTTATCAAGAGCCATATTAATAATTGTACATTGTCTATGTAGTTTAGTGGTATATACAATGTATATCTCATCTCCAAAGTAAATTTCATCCCACCATTTTTTTTTCATCAAAGAATACAAGTCATTTTGAATTTAAAACTAGCCCCTTTTATAACTTGGGGTGCAAATGGTTTTTTGATAGAGTACCATATTAGCATGAGATAATGAAAGTTGTGAAAAGTTAGAGATTTTGGGAATAAATATTTATTATTATAATTTTACATATTTTTTATTTTATTAGGATATTTTCTTATTTATTAGCGGTTCTCAAATTTAGGATTAGTGGGTTAGTTACTTGCAAATTAAAATAATATTTATTTAGGTATTTACTTCCATTATTTGCATCATGGATTAATGGGATAAATTTAGGAGTATTTTTAGAGAGTGATTGTTATATTTTTTATCTATAAATATGAAGTCTCAATTCATATAAAAGTAAGTATAAAATATATGAAAAATTATTAGAGAGTTATTTCTTTGATCACGAGAGATTCTCCTTAACTTTTAGTAGTCAAATGGTTTAAGATTCTGACTCATCTTTCTATTAAAGATTTATCATTTTCTTTATTATATTATGAGATTAGATTCTGATTTTATAATCTAATAAAGATTTATCTTTTTAATTTTTATCATCTTATTCTTCTACCTTTCCTAAAAAAATCGGTATCTACCATTTTTCCTTTTCCAAACAATTATACTTAAAGAAAATAGAAAAGCTGCTTACATATCAGACACGAAACAAATTAGAGTAAAAGACCTCAGTCAATATCAATAGCCATAAGAAATTGCCAAGAATTGGAGCAAATTGATGCATACACACACATATATTGATAATAGCTAGACTTTTTTTATTGATTTTATTCGGGGTATAATTTCTTTCAATACAAGCATATATTTCTTTATAATGTAAAGAGATTTTGTCGTGTGTTTATCAAGGTACACACATGAGACACTATTATAGTTATTATTATATATAAGAGGCACATTGTATATATACGTTGATTGGTGAGGGACAACTTTACAAAGACAGGGCGTCGTATATTGTGAATTTGTGAATATTAAAAGACTCGTAAAGTGGCCTCCTCATGCATGCTTTGCTGTAACTGTGATCAACCCTACAATTTCTTACTGCTTAAAAATACGTTACCCTATAAATCATGTTTGTGACTTGTGACCGGATAAAGGCAAACCGGGCTGGACCTGTTTAACCCGCACGTCGGAAGGCCCACGGCCCTATGCTTGCTCATACCGTCCAGGGCGTCTCCTCCCCAAATTCGACGGTGGCAACCACCGTGGTTGCTTCACTTCCCTTTCTTCATAAAGTTCAACAACAGGTAAGTCTTCTTCCTTTGTTGGAATTAACCATCCTCATTGCACAGTAACATGATTATCAATCATTATTCCGAATTTTCCACTTCTTTATATACATTTTGTACGGTTATGGCATTTTTCTGGGTTTCAAAATTGTAAGATTTTCAACATTAGGCAACTCTTTGACTGTTTTTTTTGTTTCTCATGTTTCCAGAAAAGCAACTTGGTGAAATTGTTTCTTAAGTAAGATTTAAAAATAAAAAAAAATTAATAAATGTTTTATTGACATGAGTTTCCTTTCTACTAATATTCTAATAGAAAGTAACAAGCAAACTAGTGCACAAGAAATAATTGGAACTAGAAGCTTCTTTTTTCCAATAAACACAGCATTGGTTGTATCCCTGGTTGTCTTAAATTACAAATGATCACATCACATTGCATTTTTCTGCAAACTTTACACTTCTGGATCAATATGTATTAATCTTTTTGTAAAGAAGTAATTATTAGTGTATCACTTGATTTAGATGATGTAAGTAATGACTATGTCTTTTTATTAGAAAAAGCTTTGAAAATGTTAAAATTCTAAGAATTTTTATAATGACTTGACGTGGAGTCTGAATGGTTAATAATATGAACAATATTTCTTTGTTTTTTTCCCCCCATCGAATAACAATGTTTCACTTATGCCAGTTAACATGAAGTAGGATAACTATTCCTTCCATAGTGCTGTGGAGACCATCCGAATGGAGTAAAGTCAGAAAGATTGCTCTTGCAGCTACATCGAAAGACAGCCAAAAAGTGTATCCCTCAAAAATAAAAGCGCAGGTCAATATAATTATAGTTAGATTAGGGTATTTTATTGTTATTATTTTTTATTCGAAACTATTGAGTATTGACTGGCCTAGGTTATCCATTGTTTTCTCCGCCCCCGCCCCCGCCACCGCCACCGCCACCACCATGTCTCAGTCCTCACACTGCCTTCCCTATCAGTCTCAGGCTCTCAGCCATATTCATTCACCTTGACTTCAGCCCTTTTTTTCCACTCTTAGCTCTCGTTCTCGGCTTCTCTACTCTCTCCTCTTTCTCCACGCACGACGACGGCGTCACCAGTCTCCACTCTCCGCCGCCCTTTGTTGTTGGAGGTGAGGCCGCGAGGGTCTATAATGGCGGCGATTTCCATCCCATGATTTCAGTCCCTCTGGTGTTCAATTGGCTGACAAATTGGGGCTCCCTTCTTTTTGAATAAAAGACTTCTTTACTTGAACCTTTGCTTTGGCCACCTATTCATCAAGTCCAAAAGCAGGTAAATTTTCTTCCTTTGTTGGAATTGGTGATTCCCTTTTCACTATTACATGACTCTCAAACATTATTCCGGATTTCTTAGTATATTGTAGGAAAAAAATTGAGCCGTTACGCTTGTAGTAGCATAATTGGGGCGAGTATAACAAGAAGCTTCTTTGTTAAAGTGTATTAGTAATTTAGTTGTTCGCTTACAAGTTTTGGTAAACTCTTAATGCGCCTCCAGCTGAGCTCTAAAGAAAATTAACTTGGTATTGTTTGTGATGTTTCATTGGTGGTATTTAAATTTTACCATATCCATTTAGTCTTCACTATTTCAGGGTTGTTTTTCCCGATTCTGCTGAAATGCGCTGCTAAGTTTTGCTCCTGTCCATATTGTTTGGACCATGATTTCCAGATCATTTTCAACAATTATCAAGATGCCTCTGCCTTTGATTTTCAACTCTCTTGCTTTTGCTTACTCCACTGTTACAACATCGTCGTTGTCTTCATCTTTAGCATCTACCAGAGACTCTGCCATTTTGACAAGGCTAAATCACAAAGACTGGTTAACTCCCAAAGAGGTGTTGACTCTCATAAACTCCCTCACAGACCCATCGTCGGCAATTACAGTCTTGGAGCTCTACTCCAAGCGCAAGGACTACAAACCCAATGAGCCCTTCTACCTCTCCATCATCCTCAAACTAGGCCATGCCAAATTGTTTGATGCCATTGACGATCTAATGCACAGAATCAAACTCGAGAGGAACTGTCAATTGTCGGATAACTTCTTCTACAACGTTATCAAGGTCTATGGCAACATGGCTGGTCGTATAAACAAAGCCATTGAAACCCTCTACGACATGCCCAAGTTCCACTGCTGGCCCAGCACAAAAACCTTCAATTCTGTCCTGAACCTCCTTGTGTCTGCAAAACTATTTGATGTTGCTCATGAGGTTTATACATCGGCTCCTAAGCTAGGTGTTGAGATAGATGCTTGTTGCCTCAATATCCTCATCAAAGGCTTGTGTAATTGTGGGAAGCTGGAGGCTGCATTCCAAGTGCTCGACGAATTTCCCAAGATAAAATGCGAACCCAATGTGAGAACTTTCTCTACGCTGATGCATGCGTTGTGTGAAAATGAGAAGGTGGGTGATGCATTTTTGTTGTTGGACAGAATGGAGAGAGATTGTATTTGGCCTGATACGATATTATTCAACATACTGATTTCTGGGCTGAGAAAACAGGGGAGAGTTGAACAAGCGAAAGAGCTATTGGAGAGAATGCAACTTAAAGGTTGTTCTCCTACTGCAAGTTCATATCAAGAAGTTTTGTATGGATTGCTTGATTCTGAGAGGTTTGCTGAAGCTAAAGATCTCATGAATCACATGGTTTTGATGGGCATCACTCCAAGCTTTGTGTCTTATAAAGTGATGATTCAGGGACTGTGCAAGATGAATCTTGTGGGTGATGTCAACTGGGCTGTGAAGCAAATGGTGCAGCAAGGTTTTGTGCCTAAGATGGGGATGTGGAAACTGATTGTAAGAACTGTGGTTTCCCAAGATCCTTCTTTTCAACTAGAAAGTTTTCTCATAAGAGTAAAATAACATTAGTTACTTGTAAATAGTGTGACTCGTTATAAATTTTATATTTTATTAACCTTGTGGACTGGGCCACTCTTTATTCTTTATACAAGTCAAGAATAATGTGGTTTACTTCATACTCTGTGTATGGTACGGGATTACAATCTAGTTCCTTAGAAAAATGTGAAACCTGAATTTTTTAAGATTTATTATGCTTATTCAATTATTCTATGGATGGCTTTTGTGGATAGAAATAATTTGGATAAAAAAATCTGATTTTTTTATACTAGCAGGATATTTAGGACGGCAATAGGATTATGTGGCTAGTGTAGTATAAAATCTCCTCTATTTTGGTTTATAAAATAACTATTATATTCAGTAATTTCCACTTAAAATTAAACTGTCTGGTGATGATTATGTTATGCATTAAATTCGTTTTGACTTGGCCTTGGCCTATATTTATTTGCTCATCATTGCCTGAGGGACAAACATATGCCAAAGGCCTTGTTTGTTTGCATGTTGGTGTTGTGAAAACCTTTGATATTGAAGCAACAGTTTGTAAGAAAAAGAATGGTGGAATTGAGTTCACTTGCAACATATAGCAAACTTTGAACTTTGTACTACTCCTGTGTGCATGAGGCAAACCTATTTTGTGGAATGGTTTGGAATTGGCTGTTAATGCATAGGATTTCCAAAGCATGTCTTCCAGCTCTCAACCCCAATACATCTCCCCTGCCATGCAGAATCCAAATAGTGAGCAGCTCTAAAACAACGTACTCCTTTGGTCTCAAATATAGGGCCGAGTTTGGTAGAAAATGTTAGTCTTAGAGACAAGATATTTTTTCATTGTTTGGAAGCATTTGGTCTTTTCTTCCAAGTAGATCCATACATGCAAATAAAATGACATATAATTATCAGAAGTGGCTTGAATACTAAAACGTTGTCAGAACCCACTTCCTCTCTCGAAGACCAGAACTTGAGTATGCGCTTTAGACCACTTGGCCATCCTGACTTTAATTTTTATGTTTTCTTAATGCAATATTCCTATAGGTTGCTTCACTTGGACAATTTTGAGATCGTCCAAGTGCCTATTTGGCAAAGCGTTTCAAGCTTGAAATGTGCGACATATAACGAGAATGTACGGTGCCGTGATTTTGATCGTTTGGGAAGGTGGCTGACTTTACTACACTTCTACCACAGTGGCTTCTGGAAGAAGCTCACGTTTCTTTTTTTTCTCTCCCACGGTGAGCACAGCAGCAACATGCAGGTGGGCCACCCTCTTTCTCACAGCTGATCCTTTGTGCTACGGTGGGTGTTTGAAGCTCAGGGTGAGCTGTTGGAGTCTGTAAGGTGTTCACTGTCGACGTCGGTGGAAGCTTGTGACACCCTTCCTTTCATTACCTCACTGGCTCTTAGTTTCATTAAATCAGAGTAAGCGAGCGATTACTTTAAATAACTAAAAGCCGTTCTCTTTCTTTACGCTAGAGCGATTCTCTTATTATATTAGAGCGGTTCTCTGCTTTAACAACAATCATTCATACATGCTTATACATACACATATAATTCAAGCCACACAAGGCTATCAAATGTAAATCCATTACATTAAACGATCTTTTCCTTAGCAATTCCTCCTCCGAGCATAACTCTATGCATCCTTCAACCTGTCTAAAATGGTTGTTTGGGAGGAGTGAGATTCGAGAGAATTTCAGTAGCGAATAATGCCACTATGCATGGCAGATATATATGAATGCGTGACATGCTTACCTACACTATTTCATGCCAACATAATGACATGCTGCGTGCTCGATGTTATGACATACATATGGCCATTGCACAAACATAACAGAGCTTCAATCAATCAACATGTTCAATACGAATAGGCAAAGCAGTCACATAATCAATGCAATACACACATATCATATACGTGTAGGAAAGATAAGTTCACTACCTGTAGGACTTCACGTCCTTCCTCAAACTATCGGCTTTGCTCTGGTTCCGGGCACGTCCATTCATCGAGTCCTAGAATTCCAAATACATTTAATGAGTCACTACTCATCCATTTAACATTCTAGACTAGTTTTCAGTTGATAACTTAGCCCAATTACGCTAAATTACCAAAATGCCCCCGGAAGCCCGGCCCAACTATACTTTTACAGAAGTTACAACATGTGCCAATCCTACACAATTTCACGTGTATAATCCATTTATGACTTCATATCAATCAAATTCAGGCTCGAATGATGGAAATACCCTTGACAACCCTTATTTAGAGCTAAAAGGGGTAATTCAGTCATTTCACTCCCCAGATCTTTTCTCACTTCGTCATCAACATGAACCCTACACAATTTGCCCTTCTGAACTCAATAGAATCATCCAATCGATGAAATTCCAACTCATAGCTCACGCCCCATGCATGACAGCCAATATAGAGTTCTCAAAAGAGTTGTGTCGGTTCCTCCCTTTCTTTGTCTTAATATCTTCCTTTCTACTTATACTTACATGATTAGCCGTTTAGACATCCATTAGACATCGTTTCGGCCCCCAAAACACTGATTGAATGAGAGATGAATAGTACCCTACTCTCAAAATACTCATCCAAACAACAAACCGAAATGGTAGAAAGGAAGCTTACGCTTACTTCTACGCTTTTCTGAATCCGGTTTGGAATTCCGGCGAGACAACACCAACCATCTCCAAACGACAATCCGAAACCACATATCAAAGCTCAGGATGAGTAGAGTAATGTTTGTGCTGGGTACTTTGAGAGAAAACGTTGTTTTAGTGGAGTTCCAGCGAATAATAGTTTTCTCTCTCTTCTCGTTCTCTCGTTCTCGCTTCCGTTCTCGTTCTTTCTGCTTCTCGTTCTCATCTGTTCCGTTTCTCTTTCTTTATTTTTCTTTTAATCTTAATTGCACGAGAAAGATGAGAATTGATGATGAGGGATGATGACTTAATAAATCATCCGGTGACCTTTACTCAATTAGTCCACCTATCTCATTTCTTGCACAACAAGTTTCCTTTCTCTTTTCCTTCATCATTCCACCAATATTAATGAGAAATAAGAGAGTATAATTCACTCTCAACTTATCCCATTACACCACCTCAAGTGGCTAACCAAAGCCTTAAGTTTCTCCGCTTATTGACTTTACTTGATAATAATTCACCCGCTTGGGCTTATTAATCATCAATAGTTATTTCCCTCATTTTAATTCCCATCCAACTCAAATCATAGGAAATATTAGGGAAAAACCATCATTTCTCAACTTTTGACAAAATTACCATTTTTCCCTTACCTTTTATTTCTATTTTAATACCCAACAATATAGAGGAATTTTGTGATAAATATCATTCCTCACTTGGACATTTGTTAAACCGGGGTCTAGCAGTCCACTTAATCCAGACTTAACCTCAAGCCTTTAATCCCAAAATTTGGGGTATTATAAAGCTCGCAACTCAACCTTTGAGTGAAAATGGATAAAAGAAGCTCGGGTCTTTGTTTACAGCGCTTTGCAACTCAACCTCAGAGTGAAGAAGCTGGTGGAAGAGAAGGATGATGATGGTGGAAGCTCACCAGCGATGGTGAAAGTGAACGGTACCACGACGCGAGGAAGAAGATGAAGGACGATGGTGTGGCCTCTCGATGACCGCGGCTCTCTCTTCACGATGAGAAGTCGAAGGTGAGGGATAGTGAAGAAGATTGAAGAAGTTGAAGTCGAAGGTCAGGTCCAGTGCAATCAAAAAAGGGACTAAACTGAAATATTTGAAAGTTCGTTGAGGAACTAAATTGAAATCTTGAAACCTTTTGTTATTCCAACCACAATTTTTAAACTTTTTGGGATCTATTTTGAAATTTTCTCTAGTTCCTTCCTTCGTCAATTTGTATTTTTGAAAGATTCTGGGTTTTTTCTGTAATTTTAACCAAATCTAAACACAAATCATATCTACAATCCAAACATGCTTAAGGTTAGAAAAAAAAGTCACTTCTACTACCGCCAATCCACACACAAATCATATTTACAATCTAAATTTTTTTTAATCTGACTTTTGTAAAAGTCAGATTAAAAAAAAATATTTCTCCACTGCTAACCCAAACAAGCCCTGAAATTTTAAGGTTTTCAACATTAGGCAACTCTTTGACAGTATTCTTTGATTCTCATGTTTCCCCTTTCCAGAGATAAAACAACTTCGCGAAATTGTTTCCAAAGCAAATCTTAAAAATAAAAATAAAAACGTTTTAATAAATGTTTTATTCTTTTTTGGCCCACATAATAAATGTTTTATTCACAAAATACTAAATTTTATTTGAAATGGTAAAGGATAAACTACTAAATAAAATATTTTTAATTAAAAATACTACTTCTTTTGTCCTTAATATAAGACATATTAAGAAAGTTGATCTTGATCCTAGATATAATACACAGTTTTTATATTTATCAATGTTTTCTAATTTATTTTTATTAAACTAGTCGAGGTACTGGATCAAGGGTTAGTATGTTAGATCGGAGCCTCATAGGAGTAAATCTAGTGCCAAACTGGTGAGAAAGTGAAGATTCCAAGGTTATTAATATGAAATTATGAAGAAAATTAAAAAAAAAATCAAATTAAGTTTTCAAAAAAAAAATAGTGAACCAATTTAGTGGTTCATGCGAACCGATTAGCTGGCCGGTTCGCCTGTTTTCGGGTCGAACAGGTTAGTCCAATCCAGGTTTAATGACCCAGAACTAACTTTCTTAATATAATCAAATTAGGTAAATATGTCTTATATTAAGGACTGATATGAGTAGAATTTAAGGGTATCTCTTAAAAATAAAAGAGAAGTCAATATAATTATAATTAGATTAGGATATTTGGTTAAGATGTATCTAGGACCCTAAAGTATTTTTTCAGATGTATCCAGTATTCTGAAATATTTTGTAATGCACTCAATACCTGAAATATTTTCTCTGATGCATCTAGCACCATAAAATATTTTTTCAAGTGCATCCAGTACCATAAACTATTTTTTTTGTGCATCCAAGATTCTAAAGTATTTCTTTAGGTGTATCAAATACCCTAAGAGCCTGTTTGGTTCAACCATATTGAATGTCTCCACCGTTACCGCCACCCTCGCCACTATATCCTCCTCTACCATTGTAGCTGTCACCACCTGCCATCACTCCCATCATATTATTGTTACTGTCACCTCTATCACCACATCCATTGACATCGGATGATCCTCTACAAGATAGCGTGACGATTGTTATAAGGCAACACATGAGCTCTTAAATATTTTTCTATAAAGATTATATTAAGGGTAAAATAGACTTTGTATGATATACTAATTTTAAATAATTTTTTAAAAAACTCATTGCACCTTTCTTAAAAATCAAACTAAACACTAGCATGTAATTAATATTGTATTGTATTACAATTGCATTACATTACATTGAAGAATGTAATGAGATTGAACCAAATGGGTTTTAAATTATTTAAATTGCCAAGTGCAAATTTTTAAAAAACTATGATGGAAGCCCTTGAAAAAATGCTTTGGGTGACAAAATATATTGGGAAAATTTTAGAAAAATACTATAGAAAATAGGAAAGGACAAATCAGTGCTCCAAAATTGTGAAATCTCATGTCAGTTTGATGTTAGTATGATGGAGGAATATGAGATTTTGAAATTTCAGTGAAAAGAAGCCCCTACCCTTCATCTTTCCCTTTCTCTCAGCTCGAAATAACAACACCGAGCTCTTTATTAATAACACCGTATTTTACATTAACAACTCCATTTTCTTCTTTCAAAAACAAAAAATTCACAAGTTTCAGATGCCAATAGCAACACCCGTATCTATATTAACAACACCATATTTTACATCAACAACTTTATTTTCTTATTTCAGTTGTCAATAACAATACCTCTCTTTTTATTAACAACACCATATTTTACACTAATAACTTAACTTTCTTGAGATATGAAGTTATGAAAGAAAAAAGTGGAGTTGTTAATGTAGAATACAATGTTGTTATTAAAGATATTTGTGTTGTTATTCTGAGTTGAGAGAAAGGGAGAGCTGAAGGGCATGGACGTCTTTTCACCAAAATTTCATAATCCTAGATTCCTCCATTGTATTGACATAAGATTTTACAATTTCGGAACACTGATTTATCCTTTCCTATTTCTCATGATATTCTTAACAAAATTTCTTAAATATATTAAGGCATGGGATACACCTTAAACCTAATTTTTTATTTAAGCTAAAACTATTGACTATTTTTTTGGCCAAAAATTGAGCTTGTTTGTAATAGCTTATGAAAATTTCATAAGTGCTTATGAATTGTAATTCACAGAATATGAAATAATTTTTACGGTCTACGAGGTGTTTTTACGGTCTACGAAGTGCTTTTATGATCTACAAGATAAATATGTAGATGAGATTTATCTCAATTTACATGAATCGAACTTATATAATAAACTTGATTAAAAAGTGATGCCAAACAAGCTCACTGTTGAGTATCTATTGACTGACCTAAGTTATCCATCGTTTTAGCCTCCGTCCCCGCCACGCCTCCGTCCTCACACTGCCGCCCATGTCAGTTTCACATCATTCACCTTGATTTCAGCCCTTCTCTTCCACTTTCATCTCTCGTTGTCGACTTCTCTAGTCTCTTCTCTTTCTCCACGCACGACGACGGCGTCTCCGGGCTCCTGTCTCCCCCGCCCTTTTCTGTTGGAGGTGAGGTCGTGAGAGGCTATAATGGCGGCGATTTCCATCCCCATAATTCCAGTCCCTGCGAAGTTCAATTCGCTAGCAAGTTAGGCTTCCCTTGTTTTTGAATAAAAGACTTACTTGAAGCCTATGCTTTGCCCACCTCTTCATCAAGTCCTACAGCTGGTAAATCTTCTTCCTTTGTTGGCATTGATGATTCCCTTTACACTGTAACATGACTCTCAAACATTATTCCGAATTTCCTGGTATGTTCTAGAAATATAATTGAGCCATTAGGCTTGTAGCATCATTGGGGTGAGTATAGCAGGAAGCTTCTCCATTGAAGTGCATTAGTAATTTAGTTGTTCTCTAATAAAGTTCGAGTAAACTTTTAATGTGCCTCCAGCTGAGCTCTAAAGAAAATTACCTTGGTATTGTTTGTGATCTTTCATTGGTGTTATGTAAAATTTACCATATCATTTAGTCTTCATTCTCATCATCTTGTATGACTCTCTCCTCCCAGTTACAACTGGAAGACTTGGCTCTGAAGTAGAGCAAAAAGGCGCACAGAAGAAGACGGTGCTTCAACGAAGCTCCTTACTATCAGCTTTGAAGCAGAGCAAAAAGACGCAAAGAAGAAGACGGTGCTTCAGCTTAGCTTCTCACTGTCTCAGGTTTGTTTTTCCCCATTCTGCTGAAATGCGCTGCTAAGTTTTGCTCCTGTACATTTTGTTTGCGCGTGACTGTTCTGTGAACTTTGGGTTTAGTGTTCTTTCTCTGCGGTGTTGAACTGTTTATAAGAAACTGTATATTTAAATTTCTATATCAAGACCGTAAAAGTAAAAAAATAGAGTCAGGTCTTACGTTTCTGTATATTTTTTCTTCTTGAAGTTTTTGTAGACTCTCCGAGTGCATGCTAAGAAGTAAGAATATTACCTTTTTTCTTTCAGTTTGCTCTTCTTAAGAACATGGCTGCTGCTGGGGAAATTGGGGCTGCCGAATTCCTTCAGGTTTGCTTTTGCTCCTTTTATTTGAATTCACGTAATCCCAGGATTCCATACCATCATATGATACACATTTGGTTTTTGTTAGGACCTTTTGAGACATTGTATGGTTGTAATAAAACTTTATTGTTGGTGTGGATGGGTTGTAAATTTCGGTTCCCATTATGTTGAACAGAACTCTAATGGGTCTTGTGTCTGCTGTACATTTAAAGCTATTGTGTTTTTTCTTTTTATCAATATCTTCAGGGTACATGGAGACAAAGTCTATTTTTAGTGGAGAAACCCCATTGGCAGAGGAGTAATTTGCTTTGGGGTACAGTTTGGAGTAGAAGGCAAGTATGGGTTTCCACTAGAAAAGCCTTATCTTTGAGGTGCCGTGCTCAAACAAATCCCCAACCTGTGGTTGCTGGGGGTATCGGTAGTTCATTAGATGATCATTCTAGCTTGGTTGTGAAGCCTGCGGTGAAAATTCTTCATTTTTATCGGGTTCCATTGATCCAAGAAAGTGCAGCTGCTGAGCTTCTTAAGGAGATTCAAAACAAAATTTCTGATCAGATAGTGGCTTTGCAAACAGAGCAGTGTTTCAATATTGGGATTGAAACTGAACTTTCAAGCCAAAAACTTTCAGTACTTAAATGGCTTCTTCAAGAAACATATGAGCCTGATGCATTGCAAACCGAGAGCTTTCTTGAGAAAAGAAGGGAGGAAGGGTTGAGGACTATTATAATAGAGGTTGGCCCTAGGCTGTCATTTACCACAGCCTGGTCTACTAATGCTGTTGCAATTTGCCATGCATGTGGATTGACAGAGGTGACACGTTTGGAACGTTCGAGGAGGTACTTATTATACATCCAGGGTGATTTGGAAGACTATCAAATTAATGAATTTGCAGCAATGGTTCATGATAGAATGACCGAATGGATTTACAATCAGAAGTTAACATCTTTTGAGACCAATGTGACTCCTGAAGAAGTATATTCTATACCAGTTATGGAGAAGGGGCAAAAGGCTTTAGAAGAAATTAATCAAGAAATGGGTTTAGCCTTTGATGACCAGGATATTGAATACTATACTAAACTTTTCAGAGAGGATATCAAGCGTGATCCAACTAATGTTGAATTGTTTGATATTGCACAATCCAACAGTGAGCATAGCAGGCATTGGTTTTTTACTGGAAAGATTTTCATTGATGAGCAACTCATGGATAAGTCGCTAATGCAGATTGTGAAAAGCACTTTACAAGCAAATCCAAATAATTCAGTTATTGGATTTAATGATAACTCCAGTGCAATCAGGGGTTTCACAGTGAAGCAGTTGCGACCAGTTCAGCCGGGGTCATCATGTCCATTAAACTTGACAGCATGTGGCCTAGATATCTTATTTACAGCCGAGACTCATAATTTTCCATGTGCAGTTGCTCCTTATCCTGGTGCAGAGACAGGTGCAGGAGGTCGCATTAGGGATACACATGCCACAGGAAGGGGTTCTTTTGTACAAGCAGCTACAGCTGGTTATTGTGTTGGAAATCTGAACATGCCAGAGTCTTATGCTGAATGGGAAGATTCATCCTTTACTTATCCTTCAAATCTAGCTTCACCTTTGCAGATCCTCTTGGATTCTAGTAATGGTGCATCTGACTATGGCAACAAATTTGGAGAGCCTTTGATTCAAGGCTTCTGCAGGTCTTTTGGAATGAGACTTCCTAGTGGTGAAAGGCGGGAGTGGTTGAAACCAATAATGTTCAGTGGAGGCATTGGCCAGATTGACCATATTCATATAACCAAGGGAGAGCCTGACATTGGAATGTTAGTTGTTAAGATTGGAGGCCCTGCTTATCGTATTGGTATGGGAGGTGGGGCAGCCTCGAGCATGGTTAGTGGTCAGAATGATGCAGAACTTGATTTCAATGCTGTACAACGTGGGGATGCTGAGATGGCTCAAAAATTGTATCGTGTGGTTCGTGCTTGCATAGAGATGGGAGAGAAAAATCCTATTATTAGCATTCATGATCAGGGGGCTGGTGGGAATTGCAACGTTGTAAAGGAAATTATACACCCAAAGGGTGCTGAGATAGATATCCGAGCAGTTGTGGTTGGTGATCACACAATGTCTATTCTAGAAATTTGGGGTGCTGAATATCAAGAACAGGATGCAATCTTGGTGAAGCCTGAAAGCCGTAATCTCTTACAATTAATCTGTGAAAGGGAAAAGGTATCGATGGCTGTTATTGGTGCTATAAGTGGTGATGGGCGTGTTGTTTTAGTTGACTCCTTAGAAACTCAGAAGTATCTGTCAAATGGACTTCCTCCCCCCCACCCTGCTGTGGATCTTGAATTGGAGAAGGTACTTGGTGACATGCCTAAAAAATCTTTTCATTTTTCCCGGGTTGTTTATGAGCAAGATCCATTTCATGTAGCTCCAACAATCACAGTAATGGATTGTTTGAAGAGGGTATTGCGGTTGCCATCTGTCTGTTCAAAGCGTTTTTTGACAACAAAAGTTGATAGGTGCGTTACTGGTCTCGTGGCACAACAGCAAACCATTGGCCCTCTACAGATTCCTCTTGCCGATGTTGCAGTTATTGCTCAAACTTTTACTGATGTGACTGGAGGTGCATGTGCCATAGGCGAGCAACCAATCAAAGGTTTGTTAGACTCTAAAGCAATGGCAAGGTTAGCTGTTGGGGAAGCACTCACAAATCTTGTATGGGCAAAGGTCACTTCCCTTTCTGATGTTAAGGCAAGTGGTAATTGGATGTATGCCGCCAAGCTTGATGGGGAAGGAGCTTTCATGTATGATGCTGCTCTATCTTTGTCAGAAGCAATGATTGAACTTGGTATTGCTATTGATGGCGGGAAAGACAGTCTTTCTATGGCTGCTCATGCTGGTGGTGAAGTTGTTAAGGCTCCAGGAAACCTTGTAATTAGTGTTTATGTCACATGTCCTGATATTACAAAAACAGTGACGCCAGATTTGAAACTTGAAGATGATGGTATTTTGCTTCATCTTGATCTGGCAAAAGGAAAGCGACGGTTAGGTGGATCTGCTTTTGCTCAGGTTTTTGACCAAATTGGGGATCAGTGTCCTGATCTTGACGATGCTCCTTACTTTAAAAGGGTCTTCGAGACTGTCCAAGACCTTCTTACAGATGGATTGATCTCTGCCGGACATGACATAAGTGATGGCGGGTTGCTAGTTTGTGCTCTGGAGATGGCATTTGCTGGAAATTGTGGGTTTATCTTGGACTTGACTTCGAAAGGAAATAGTCTTTTTGAAACCCTTTATTCAGAAGAACTTGGGTTAATTGTTGAGGTGAGCAAGAAAAATTTAGATATTGTGCTAGATAAGTTGAACCATGCTGGTGTTATTGGTGAGATTGTAGGTCAAGTAACTGCTACTTCATTGATAGAAGTCAAAGTTGATGGGGTGACTCATTTGAAAGAAAGTACTTCTATCCTTAGGGATATATGGGAAGACACCAGTTTTCAGCTAGAAAAGTTCCAAAGGTTGGCATCTTGTGTTGATATGGAAAGAGAAGGATTAAAACACAGATGTGCACCTTCATGGAAACTGTCTTTCTCTCCTTCCTTCACTAGCAAAGAGTACATGCTTGCAACTTCAAAACCAAAAGTTGCTGTTATTAGAGAAGAAGGAAGCAATGGAGATAGAGAAATGGCTGCAGCATTTTATGCGGCTGGTTTTGAACCATGGGATGTTGCAATGTCAGACCTTCTCAAGGGAGTGATCTCTTTGCAGGAGTTCCGTGGGGTTGTTTTTGTTGGTGGTTTTAGCTATGCGGATGTGCTTGATTCTGCCAAAGGATGGTCTGCTTGTATAAGATTTAATGAGCCTCTTATAAAGCAGTTTCAAGAATTTTACAACCGTCCAGATACTTTCAGTCTTGGAGTTTGCAATGGGTGTCAATTAATGGCCTTGTTGGGATGGGTACCGGGTCCGGAGGTTGGAGGTGTTCTTGGTGCCGGTGGGGACCTATCACAACCAAGATTCATTCACAATGAGTCTGGGCGTTTTGAGTGCCGCTTTACAAGCGTGACAATAAAGGATTCACCAGCTATAATGTTTTCAGGTATGGAGGGTAGTACACTTGGGGTATGGTCTGCTCATGGTGAAGGAAAAGCATATTTCCCAGATGAAGGTGTGCTGGATCGTATTGTTGATTCTGAGTTAGCTCCTCTAAGATACTGTGATGATGGTGGCAATCCAACAGAGACATATCCTTTCAATGTAAATGGCTCTCCTCTTGGGGTTGCGGCTATTTGTTCTCCAGATGGACGACATTTGGCGATGATGCCTCATCCGGAGCGTTGCTTCTTAATGTGGCAGTTCCCATGGTATCCAAAGCAGTGGGATGTTGACAAAAAGGGGCCTAGTCCATGGCTGCGCATGTTCCAAAATGCTAGAGACTGGTGTTCTAAAAATGGTCAGTTCTTGTTTTTAGAGTTCTTTTTCCCCTGCTTCTGTTCTTTGACTAATCCTTGTTACCCTTCAATAACATTTTGACAGATTGCTCAGCTGCAGAAAAGTGAGGTTGAGGTTGCTCTGTTATGAAGACATTTTATAGTCTGCTGTAGACTAGTTGAATATACGACTTCTGCTATTTATGATGCAACTGGTTGCTGGATATTTCAGTTTTGTTCAAGTGGGAATTGTAAATAATATTTGGGATCATGTTTTAATTTGTGTCAACTTTTTGAGTTACACAGTTTTTGAATATCATACGAGTATCTGAGAGACAAAAAGCATTTTGCCTTGTTTATTTTCTGTTTCTTGGGTATTCAAAAATTAGACTGTTGGTTTTGGGAAGAATTTATTTTCGTCGACTATAACTCGTCGATTTGAGTTATCATATACAATGTTAAGGAAATTAAATCGGTTACTTTCCATTTGACCTTGGTTTTTTCTTCTTCTTGGGTACAATTTGGTAGTGTGCATGTCTGTAATATGTTACAATTCAACAATATATTGTTAGATTAATGTCGTATTAAATTATGGTATGTCATATTCCTTGACTGAGTTCTTTTTTTTTTTTTTTTGGACCGAACTTGACTGAGTTCATTAGCAGCATAGTAAATGTTGAACTTTGTACCATTCCTGTCTCCATGAGGCAACCTATTTTAGAAATAAAATATTAGAATTGGATAAAATAACTATAATTTAAGGTTAGATTAAAATTATATTTTTATTCCATCGGGTAGTATATAGCGAAAGTTATATAAATAATAGGGTAAAATAATGTTTTATTATATATAGATGTTTTGCTAAAGATGATGACTTGGTTTTCCTCTCTGCTCTTTTCCTCCCCTTCTCTTCTCAACTTTTAGATCAAAATTTGGATAGTTCAAATTTAATATTTTGTAAAATTATTATTAAAATATCAAATTATTAAAATAAATAAATAATCTACTAGATTTTTGCTATGATATTTTAAAACTGTAATAAAAAATACTTTTTAAAATATTTTTAGTTAATATTAAATTCGAACCGTTCAAATTTTAATATAAAAATTGAGATAAATAGTATCATTAGGATGGGAAATGGAGGCAAGAGCATATGAGGAAAGCCAAGGACATTATCATCTATACAAATCAACCCATTTGCCCCCTATTTTTTCCTATTCATCCAAACACTTAATGATACAAAATTTAATAATATAATATTGAGAATTTGAAATTTATTACACCTTAAGTTAATTACAAAATATTTAATATCTACGTAAAATATGTTTAATTTGTTTCTTAATTTCATTATGACCTTTTTTTTAGGCCAAAATACTCAAAAATCCCCTTAAATTTAGGTGAGTTGCAAGAAACACCCCTCAACTATAAAATTTTAAATCCAACACCCCGATCTTTCAAACTTTGACCTTGAGCCCCCTACCGTTAAAAGGGCCATTAAATCTAACGGATTACATACTAAGTCAGATCATTAAAATTGAGGTGGTAGATGACATGTTATTGTTTTTTATTTATTTTGGCTTAAAACTTATAATTACACTTGAGGGCAATTTGGTGATTCAATCTATCATAACCCCTAGTGTTTGCCTCATCTTCTTGCTCTCTCAGCTGCTCGCGACTCTGCACAATCTTACGCAATCCCAATATTTTAGCACAAATGCATCACCTTCACGGCTATTTTGGCAAAGACGAATATCTTCTCATCAATCCCCTAAAAAAAAATAAAACTGGTATGAAAGAACATTATTTGTCATTGCTAGTTTTGCTATCAAAGGAATACAACATTTTCAGTTCTGATTGAATCATTTCTCTACTGGCGTCTGTCGGCCAACCAAACCCCAACGATTGGTTTGAAAAGCAAACCAAACCTTGCAGGCTCGCAATTTTTCTAATCGCATAATGGTGATTTTTGGAATGAGTGGGAACTCAAAGGCTGATGAAAAACGAGCAGGCAAGGAGTATGCCTTGCGAGAGACGGAAAGTGACAAAATACAATCATGAAAAATAAATTTAGAAAAAAGGTTTCAGATTTAAAGAAAGAATGAGACGAAGATGAATCTTGGAGTGATGAAGATGATAGCAAGATAAAAGGAGAGGCGTTTCGAGTTGCAGAGTCGTGAGCGGCTGAGAGAGCAAGAAGATCAGGCAAACACCATGGATTATGATAGATTGAATCACCAAATTGCCCTCTAGTATAATTATAAGTTTTAAGCCAAAAAAAATAAAAGAAAGTAACATGTCATCTGCCACATCAACTTTAATTATATGACTTGGCATGCAATCCATTAGACTTAACGGCCCTTTTAACGGTAGGGGTCAAGGTCAAAGTTTGAAAGATTAGGTGTAAGATTTAAAATTTTATAGTTGAGGGGGTTTCCATGCATCTCACCTAAAGTTGAGGGAATTTTTGGGTATTTTGACCTTCTTTTTTGATAATATGGAGGGTTTGCCCTTCTAAGTTTAAAGAGTAAAGGATTTTCACTCTCCTAATAAAATATATTTCTCAAGATTTAAACTTATATTCTCTTTCTTATATAATTTTTCACCTTTCTAATAAATGTCATTGCTTAAAAAAAGAAACTAACATTGAAAACAAAATCATTGCTGGTCAAAGTAAATATAACAAAACAGTTGGAAACTTACAACACTCTCTTATGCGAATCAGTGTTTCACAATTATCAAACAAATGTTAGACAATATTTTAAAATATTTCTTTGAAAACCACATTGGTAGTTTGAGTAGTTGGGTTGCCATCAGAGTCTAGGATGGGAACCTTGATGCCATCTATAGATTTTATTCGAGACAAAGTAACATATAGTTGACCATGTATAAAGATTGATCTGAAAAAAATACAAGCCTACCTTTTATATTGATTGTCCTTTAACTTTTATTAATTGTTAAGGTGAATGATAGAATGAAGGGAAGTTGTCGTCTTGCCATTGTAAAAGGTAGTCTACTTTCGAATGGATACATATCCATTCGGTGTATTAGAATTTCCTCGCCTACACTTATATCATTAAGTGCTTGTGCTTTAATGAAGTATTTTCCAAGTAATGTGATCCGCAGTCTTGTGCCGTTGCAGAATCTAATAGTTTGATCCATATTTCGTATTAGCATTATTGTCACTCCAACTTTCAACATTAGTTGATGTGGAGGCAATCCAAAAAAGTTAATTGTGCTAAAAATTTCTAGAGTATGTAGTTCCTCAAACGAAGCATGATCTTGATTAGTTACACTGACAGAATCTAAGCTGAATAGTTAATTGATTCACCTAGTAGCAGTGAACACATAGACTCATTTATATGGTCAACAACTTTGATGGTAGGCGTAAGGTTTGCTCGATTGGTGAAATATTCATGGTCAGTCAAGTAATCAATTAAATTAGGATAGGCAGCATCCACTATCATTGATGGTAGGCTGTTCGCCATTTTTCTATCGCAAGTATATGAGGTTAGAAGTAGTATAAAAGGTTGTCGTTTTCATAGAGACTAAAGTAAAAGTGGGATAATTAATAAATTATGCTTTTAATCAGGTTGAGCCAAGTCATTTTAAATATTTCAATTTGTGAAAATGATTTTTGGTTCAAAAAAAGGTAAATTGAACTAAGTAAGATAAAATTTGATTCTAACTTCAATTAAATGGAGTTTAGGATTATTTCTCCCTTTTACACTTCATAAAACTAAATTAATTTCCTCTCAAATGATATTCCAATGAATATATGTATTAGTCTAAAGTTCAAAAACACTTGACAAAGCTCTCTCAAGTCAAAATTAAGTTTCTCTTTTCATCAAGATACACAATTTCTTGCTACAATTAATGAAAATCAATTTTAAGAAACAACCTTAATGTGAAAATGCAAAGTTAGTAAATATATTTCTATTTTACCCACAAATCATCCATTTATCAAGTAAATTAAATTCAAGTCAAACATGATTTTACCAAAATTCTACAACTAGGTTAATTAGCTCTCCCAAGTCACACCTACATAAACAAATCAATTTAAATAGTGGCCAAACATTTAGAAGCATTAAGTAAAGAATAAAATCAACACATATAAATCATTAACTACTAAAAGAGAGGAATAATAAGTCTTAATTCATACAAAATCTTAAAATAATCCTAGAGTGAAGAGTTTAGGTATCCAAAATCATAAAATAACCACAACTATCTAACATAATTATTGCCATATCAAGAAACAAGCAAAGAAAGGGAAGAAGAATAAGAAAAACTAAGGATTGAAGCTTCAAATCTCTTATAGACTTTAACCCCAAATTTTAAACTCTTCAAGAAGCCAAAACCCTAGCACCCAAAGCTCCAAAGAACATTTGAGAAGTGCAGAATGCTCAATTTTTGGCCTAACCCTTCGATGAAAACCCTTAAAATGTGTTTTAACAAGTAAAACGCATAGTTGTACTTTTTATCGTTTGCTTCGGCATGCATGTTGTATGCTGAAGCATATGACACAATAAGTTTAGATCCTTCTTGCCTTCGGCCAATGTGTCGTATGCTTTAAACTCATATTCTCGTTGGCTTTGGCACACATGCCATTGTATAACACAGTAAAATCAGATCTCCATTGGTTTTAGTATACATGTTTTTAACTGAAGCATATGATATAGTAAGCTTCTTCCTTATTAAATATTGTTTGCTTCAACACATGTATCGTTGACTGAAGCAAACAACGCAACAGCTTTGTTTTTAGCTTCATGAGCTAGTCTTTGTCTGATCTTTGCTGCTACAAGCTTTGTTCCTTAGCCTTTTAAAAGCTTCCAAATTTGTCTCTCTCTCCCTACAAAAGATATAATCTATAAATTCTTAATTTCTCTTTGACCTAGAGCACAAAGTGCCAGTTTGGAAATATTTAAAGCTACTAAAAAAGCCCATTGAAAGTCAGAAGCTCATTTAGTCCATTGAATACCCGTTTGGAGACACTACAAAGCTCATTGTTATTTATAAAAAACAAGAGCGTTTTTTAGAAGCTATTTTTCCTAGCTTCTTTGCCAGGCGCATAGTGCGTCGAAGAGCTGAAGACCATTGGTAGCATTTATTTTTAAAAAAATTTATTTACATTTTTTAACATCAATTATAACAATATATATACAAAAAATATATTCAATAAAGTTCATGCCATTTTCAATCATTTTCCATATAAACAGGCTTTTCAAACGCTAATTCAAACATGTCCAAGGTTTAAAAAAAGTCACTTCTGCCACCGTCAATCCAAACATAAATCACATTTACAATCTGGTTTTTTTTCAATCTGATTTCTATAAAAGCCCATTTAGAAAAAAAAAATCACTTTTTCACAGCTAATCCAAACAGGCTCAAAATATATGGTTAAAATAAGAAATTCTTTGACTTTTTGCTTGATACTTTGATATACACTTTTTCTTCTATAAATTTCTTTTTATGCATATTTTGATTTTAAAAATAAATAAAAGGAGAAAAAAATATACTGAAATATTATCAATTTTTAAAAATTAATATAGTCCCAAGGAGTGCTCGATTGGTGAAGTATTCATGGTCAGTCAAGTTCTCAATTAACTTAGGATATGCAACATCCACTATCATTCGTAATGGATCTTGGCTAGAAGGAGCAAAAGCTCGTTTGGTACGTCGATTTCTGTGGTTCCATCATGCAGTTCTCCAATTTTGCCATCCCGATATTCAATTGATGAAGTTAATATATACCAGTATTACTATAATTATGGGACAAGCTATATTTCTTGAAAATTAAGATTTTTGTATATTTAGTTTAAATTATGATTATGATAACTCTTTGATTTACGGGTTAAATTATTATTATGATAAATCATTGAATCATGGGGTCAATTAATAATTTATGGATATAAAATATAAAACATTAATATTGAATTTTAAAAGAGATCAATAAATTATTATGAGAGAAAAAAAACGTGATAAATATGGATACTGATATTTATTGTGTTAAATTAAATGGAATACACTAACAGTATTAATATAAATATAACTATTTTTTTCAAAAACAATTGCTCATAAAACGGTTTTTAACGGCATCAGGATGAGTTTATATCAGAGATAGATTTTACTATGACTTTTAACCAACATTAAATGATGAAAAAACAACAATAGGCCGTTGGACCAATGACAATTGAATCAAGTGAAATAAATTCAAATATCCTTTAAACAAGATAAAAGGAGATATTTCTGCTTTTTTTTTTCCCGACAGAGTAAAAGGAGATATTTCAATTAAACTTGATAATGCTAAAATATGACTTATTAATTAATACCTGATACCAGATGATTACGTGCATAAGTGAAAAACGATTAACTGGTCACCAACAACAACACTGGTATAATTAATGAAGACTGCCTAGCGTCCACTTAATATGATTTTTTAAATATTATAGAGAATATTATGACTCAATTATTACTCAAACACTATTTAACTTTTAATCATGCACCAATGTCAATATGACTTGCTTTCTTTCATTATTAATAAATTGTCAAGTCCATAGAAAATGACTAAAAATCTTTTTATTTGTGGACCTCCCTCTATAAGACTTACTCTCTTTTCACATATTGGTTAATTATTTAGTCTAATTGAGACATTGATTGATACATAAAATTAATTTGTGGACATCTAACCCCACAGTTTTGATAAACACCATGTCACCACCATATGTATTGTGGGGTTTAGTTTTGATTATTATTTATCACTTTAAAATGGATGGTGAATGAACCAGCAACAACACATCCATGTGATTATTCTCTCAATTTTTTAAGGGGTAGAAAGACTCATATCATATGTTAAATCAATCTTAATCAATTTGAATGGTTTGAAACTATTATTTCTTGAAAATTAAAAAAAAAAGCAATTTCAAACTAAAATGAAATGATAAACAGATTTTATTCGTCCTATTACCTTAATAATTAAATATTATTGAGTTGTAGTGGGGGCACTCTAGTCTAATGTAACACTAAATACTATTTTTAAAGCTTTCTTAAATAAGAGGCTATGTGATCGGTTCTTTACAAGTATGTTGGGAGTGTGAATTACGGCAAAAAAGAGTTATCGAGTTCTTTTTTATTGATAAATTTTATTGAGTTTTTAATAAAATATAACATTGACTAAAAAAGTCTATATTTGTATATGATAAAATGAATAAGGACACCTTTTTTCTGTTTTCTCCCAACATATTTCTAATTAAATAAGTATTTTAATATTTTTTTTAATACTTGTACTACAGAATCAATTTACATGTAGATAAATTCGAAATTTACTTTTTCAATGACTATAAAAGAGGAAAAAGTGGGAAAGGGTACTATGGACATCGGCATAGACAATAATAAATTTTCCTTTTAGCTCTTCCTTATTTTTTCTTAATTTAGTCAACATTCTTCCCTTCTCCCTTTAGTTTTATTGTCCTATAGACGATATATAATTAATAAATTTTTCAATGACTAAAAACTATATTTGAAATATTTTTTTTTATCATAAATGAGAATTTAATAATAAAATTAAAAAGTATGGTTCTTCCTTAAGAAAGCATTGAACTATTACCATTGAAATTATTCTTTATTGTTCAAACAACGTGTGATAGAAAAATCGATTGGTTCTTATAGGCAATGGCATCATGTCCGTTCATTATATATATATATATATATATATATATATATATATATATATATATATATATATAGCAAAGGATGACTCTGCATGCCACTAATATTGAATATAGATGAGTCAAAGTTAATTGTAAAGATATCATTTTGCCTTAAAGCCACTCAAATATTTTTTTTTAATTTTTAGTTATATTAGTAGGATATGCTATTGCTTTGTACATTTAGATATGAAATGGCATATTCACCCGAATCTATTGTCTAGTTGGACTGCATTTGCCTATTTGCGATTCGTAGGCGAAATTGATCTTTATAAAGAAAAATGTTTTCAAATTAATATTAATATTTCTGAGTTTTTTTTCACTTGGTCAACAGTATCCTAAACTACTTTCGACTATAGACTAATAATTTTTGAGACTCAAAACGTAAAGGTTTTTTTTTTTTTTGCATTTCTCAACAAGTACGATTCTTTTTTTATGAGATAAGATTGCTTACTAACTCAACCAATAACTTCTTAGTTAATATTTTTGGTTATTTTTTATTGTTTAATTCTTAATACTAATAGAACTTTTTACAAGAGTGTACAGACAAGATTTTTTTTATATTATAAGAAAATACCATTTGAACTTTAAAATCATAAATCAGTGAGTGATTTGACAAAAATTTGAGTTGTCAATCCTATTACTTTTTTTATCAATCTCATTACTCTTATTGTCAATAAAACTAATTTAAGATTTTAAAGTTCAAGTGGTATTTTTTTGAGATTTTCCCTTAAAAGAAATATATCTTTGACTAAAATTTTATTATTCCTTTGGGTCGATAGAGACCAATCAATGTGCTTATGCTTACTACGTATAGTACAACATATAATGCTTTTCTTCGAAATGGTCTTTCGTACGTTAGCACTACTGACGATGGTGGTGCTTGATAACGATTTTTTTAAAAGATTTTTTTTTTGTGTGGTTATGGTTAGACTTTATGATTTCTTATTTCTTTAAGCTTGAAACTCTTGAGCATTTTACTGCTACTGTGTATTAGTGCTCAGGTTGTTTGGTTTGGATGCTCATTAGGATTAAAACTTGATGCTAGAAATATTTCTAGGATTGATACTTGGTTGGTCAATCTGTTGTATGATGAAGAATGCTTTGAAAAGGTAAATGCTTTAATTGCTTGTTTGCTATGGCAAATGTGGAAGGCTCGGTGTGCCTTTTGGAAATAAGTCGTATGATCCCATGATTGTTATTCAGCTTGCATCTGATCTGGTAGAGTCTTTATGGAATGGATGGAATAACATTCCAGGGGATAGGCAAAAACCTAGGAATTGTGTTGAGGTAATCAAAAAAGGTATTTCAAGATTAGAGAAAAAGTTGAACTGTGATGGAGCCTTTGATAATAGTTGTGGTGCTACTGACTGCTTGAGCATAGTGAAGGAGATAGTTAATTTGGGAAAAAATCTATAAGTGAGTGGTGTAATATTTTAAAATGAAGAGATGTATTTGTTGAAAAGCCATATCCTGATAAATTAAGGAATTTATGTAAAGGGTTGTATAGGGAATTATAATACTAAAGGTAACCAAGGTTATGTCTCTTTGGTTCTTAGAAACATTGATGAAATGTTATGACCAAAGATTCTTAGTGAAAGGTTATGTTGATTTTTAAGAAAATTTTACATACTATAAAGGCGTAACTCTTTATGAAAGAGTTATTTTAAATAACCATTAGTTATTAGTTATTTATGTTGGTTCATAAATCTAACATATAGTTATGACTTTTAATTGAAGTGGTGTTGCTTCAAGATGTACCACTTTAAGACATCATTTCATGGTGTATAAATACCTTATACCATCACATCATTTGTTGGGACATACGATAGCATCAGAAATCACACAACAAGAGATCAAACTTATTGTCTTTATCCTTGAGTGCACACAAAAATAAAGTTAAATTATCATTTTATAAAAGCCATTATTGTTTTTCTTGAGTATTGGGAGCGCAGTTCATACTCAAGGATTTTCGTTGTATCTTGCAGGAAATTCATCTTTCAATCCAACTTGTACCCTATAAGATAAGTATAGGTAGGGGCGAATTAAGCCTAAATGAAAGTGTTGCTCATGCCTTAAAGACATTATGCATTATTTTCTTCTTTATCTCTTATTCTTATACTCTTCGGATATCTAGCCCTTCCAACAAAGAGGTCCTATTTGAGTGGATACCAATATTATGCAACCAGGCTGCCAATTGGTTTGCTTAGACTGCTGTGTTGGAGAAGTGCTCGAAAGGCTAAGCGTCACAGCTCCTTCTCCTTTGGTAAAGATACTAGCTGATGATTGGAATTTGTTTGGGAAGAAGAGTTTATATGTTTTCGCACTTTTTGTTTTGGATTTGCTGTTAGTTCTTTTTAGTTTCATTTGTTGTTTTTTTTTTGGTTGGTGGTTTGTAATGGGTTACAGACACTGTACGTGTAGCGTTTTGTATAGATTAATGATAATGGAAGATATATTTTTATGCTAAAAAAAAACCTGTACATATATTCAAAATTCAACATGGTAGAGCTAGGTTTATGCCCTATTTGAATAATCATCTTCCTGTTAAGGTGATAGTATCGTCTTTGATTAATATTTCTAAAGTAATTTCACATGGCCTTCGTTGGCGGTATAGATGCATGGTATCAGAGTGTTTATTCCTTATTATAGGTTGATGTTATATGTGTGTGTGTGTGTGTATTTCTATCAAAATTCAACATGGCATCAGAGATATGTATTGTTCAGGCCAATATTCAAATACTTGTTTGGCTATAGTAGCGTCTTTGACCGAATCTTGCAAAAGTTATTGCGTATGGCCTTCCATTGTTGCTATAGATTATTACTGGTAGTCCATCATTCAATTTTTCATCTTGGCTAAGTAGCCCCGAAAAAAATACATGCATAAACTGATGTTATCTTTTTGTCAAAATAACTTAATCATTTTGATAAAAAATAAGTCATTTTGATAAAAAGATAACCTCAGCCTATACGTATATTCAAATTTCAAATGGTGTTAAAATCATCCGATCAATGAGATGCAAGAACAAAAAATAGAAGGAAAAAAAGTAGAAAAAACATGAATATTAAAAAAAGAATATTATGACAAATTGAATAGTTAGACATTGAATTAAAGGTATACAAAAGGTTATGCATATATATCCTATCGATTGGCTTAAGTCCTTTGGATAGGAAGGCTACTTCAACCGATACATACATCCAAAATGCAACAATTTTTTTAATATTGAGTCATATTCTTTTAAGCTTTATAATTTTTTGGTGATAACCCTTCAAACTTTGAATTATAGGATTAAACTCCATGTCATATACAAATAATAAGAACCATAACATATTAAGTTTTTTTCTCAAATAATAGACAAATCAATGGTAGAAGAATTATTTTTATATATGTAAAATTTTATGGGATTTGTTATAAAGTTTAATTTTTTCCTGCATTGTATATTTATTTCAAAACTGAGAGGGTTTCTTACACTAACTTTGACTTAGGGAAAGATAAAAGTTCTGATTGATCCACTTCTGTGTGAAAATTTTAATACCACAATTTTAAAATTTCACGATAATTTGACATAGGAACTATAAGAGATATTAAAGGCAACGTAATTGTGTGTATATATGATTATGATGTCATAATTTAATGTTCTTAATAAAGGCAATGTTAGACATTATATTGCTGACATATTTTATTAAATTCAAATATGCAACCAACCAACCAACTTCTTAACATTTGTGATCTAATTAATTAAAAGAGATATTTATACTAAGAACTAAAGCCACTACTTTTCATCATTATACTCATCATTTATGAGAAGTTAAAGGATGCTTTACTATATATAATGATATGCAAACTTAAATATAATTAAGGATTTACTTTCTTCACAACTGAACTAATTTCATCAGTTATATATATATAAGATTGTCAAACTCATAAGTTTAAATGAATTTGTGACAGTAATGTATACTTGTATTGTGAGCTCGAGTTGAACTACTCGAATAGTATGAGTTTACTATTCGAGTAGTTCAACTCGAGCTCACAATATAAGTAAACTCATAAGAGTTTACTTTGATCAATAAATATATATTTATAGTGTATAATTAAATAATTAAAATATAAAAATAACAACAATTTTATTTAATATATTTTAAATCTAAATAATAGAAAATAAAATCTAAAAGCATTTATAATTTATCATACTCAATAAAGAAATTTTTATAAAATTCATATATAAAGCCATTAAGCATCATCAAAACAAAAAAGTAAACATAAGTTTAAGAGTGAGTTAACACAAGTTTGTAAGTTATAAACGCTAAAATAGTAAACTCGATGCGTACGAGTTTAATTGAGTTTATAGCATAAATTTAAGAGTGATTTAGAATGATTTTGTAAGTTATAAATGTAAGAATAACAATGATTATACATATCATATCCTTTATTCATCAGTAGTAAAAGTTAATTTCTCCGGACTTATATATATCAACATATTTCATCAGAACACTACATCACTTGCTTCTTGAGGCAAGTAAGAATAATTCTCCAACCAAACTCCATGACTGCAACTATCGTCCCCACCCGCAGCACAAGGGCTCCATGCACTCATCATCATGTCTTCATCAAAAGGTGAAGATGAAGATGAAAATGCAGAGGCCACTTCCATATCCATCCAATCATCAGTAGTACAGACTGATGACAACGTGGAGAAATCCTGGCCGTCCACTTGTCCCACATGATGATCATACCTCTGGTTACTGATCTCTGCCTCCAATGACTGAATCATATTCATGAGCCTATCTTCATCTTGAACATCTTCTTGTGTTTCCTCCATTAAAGCCATGAGAAGGAGGTTGTTAGCCTCTGAGAATTCAAGTCCTTCCAACACAGTCTCTGGCACTGATGAAGATGAAAAACAAGTAGAAGAAGAAGCCATGGATGTTAACTAGCTAGAAGATCCTTTTCCTTTTTGTTTTTGGAAATGCTAGAGAGAGAAAGAGAGAAGCAAAGGAAAAAGTTGAAGAAGAAGATACACTGAATGGCTTTGAAAGATGAAGAGAGAGTGCAATCTTTATATAGGCAAATTTACATGATGTGGTGTTGCTGTCATATACACCCATCAATCATGCATGTGTGGTTTTGATTACTTCAGGTATCAAATCTTGATAATGAAGAAGTGGGGTTTAATTTATGTAGATATCTTTAAGCACATCACATCTATAATTTTTCATAACTATAATTTATTGCATAAGTAAATGTTGGAGGTAATGATATATAATTTATATATATACGTGTCCGATTGATGTTGAAGTGGGAAGCAACAAGGGCACAAATCCTGGTAAGCAAAATATAAAAATAGTGGAGAGTTGGGTAACACAGAATCCAATAATGGTTGGGAACAGTGGAGCAGACCCAATGTGGTGATCTAATGACCAATAATTATTTAAGAATATTGATAATTATAATGTTGTTTTTGAAAATGCTAATGAAGTGACAGCTCTTAATTAACAATTTGGTGGGGTGAGACAACTGTGTCTCAAATCTTATTGTGATCATGCAGACCCACCAACAGATTTGCAAGCACGATTTGATTATTCAATTGTTCATTTTTTTGACAAAAATTATTGCATTTAAAGGGTTATATTAAAAAAAAGTTAAATCACAGAATTTTCCTCTAAATTTTAAGTTATATAGCTTGATAGTTCCTTTTATATTTACAAATTTATCATGAAACCGGAAAACTAGTAATTTTCTTTTGCCTGCACTCAAACTAATAAATTTGTAAAGATAATCCCATACTATTAATTATTTCTACATTTCACAAATGGAATGAGGCGTGTTTTATTAAATTTTATTTTTTAATGCATATACTAACTATTTTTAAAGTTTAGATGTGTGATAAACTTCCTGAACTTCAAATTAAATAAAAATTAGATTAATTATTTATATACAAGGAGGTTATCCTACAAATTTCAAAGTTTAAGAAAATCTATTGCTTGCATGTTTTAAAAGGCAGATTATTCACACATAACAAAGAGAGAGATGCTAAGTTGCTAACTCTACCTGGTATAAAATATAGGGCGCTTTCAGGAAAAAATTATTGTCTATAATCTAAGTTACGTATAGAGTGATTAATTATTATTTTCCAAGTTTACCCTTATTTATTGGTGGTACACACTGAATATCGATAGAGAGGAGTGAGATAAGAAGATTTGAACCGGGGCAAAGTTAGAAAAAAAAATTCAATTTAAGATAGATTTAAATGAGTTAACCGCTTTATATTCTCAATTTCACACGTCTTAAAAATTCGAGATGCCTGGAAAGATTGTGACTGTACCTATGTAAATATTAGAAGGAGGGAGTTATTGTGTGGTGTATACATATCAAACACCAAGAACCGCTACTTTTTCTGGAGATATTATGCCATTCCTATCTGCTAGTAGAATTCCTTGTCATCAAAACAGGCAAAGTTGCCTTAAAAATATGAAAAGAAACGAAACGGTGTTGGGCATCTGACCTCAAAGCACTCAAATATGTTGATTTTTTTTAGTAGGATTAAAGTTTAGCACATTTATATTAGTTAATTACTTAATCAATATCTTTTCTCCGGTGTGCTTCTGTTAATTATGATTCCATCTTGAAACATAACTTTATCATATACAAGGACTAATATTTTCGTGAAAGTAGATTTGGATAAGATTTGGATTTGATAGATGAGGAATATATATATTCATTGCTATTGAGTGTGATTGTAAAGAGCTTGTTGATCCTACACACTTTGACTATGTAATGCTTGATTTCCTAAGTGGGATTTTCTTAAATTATGTTTTGTTTTACAACTTAAAATTTAATATTAATTAATTGTGAGTTTATTATACGCCCAATATATGTGATCCAAGCTGTGTTGAATCGCAATATTTAAGGTCAATGAGTGTTATGTTTATTGAGTCTTACGTGGACTAACTATAATGGGTTTGTCAACCTATTAGAATTAAATAAAAGATCGAGGTTTATACTCTTTGCCTATTGCAATTGTGTGGTTTTGATGTAGTTACATTACACTAATGAAATTGTAACACTCCATATATTTCCTATATGTATTATCATATCTAGTTCATAATATATATTGCATAATAAATAAAATCTTATATTAAGGACATGAGACAATATATATAGATGCTTCTTATGCTGTCTCTGATCTTTAGTATAAGATACACTTTATATTTTGTTTGGTTGGAGGAGAGGGGAGGGAGATAAGGGGATTTTGGCCTCCTCCTTTATTTGGCAACATTAAAATTGTAGCAGAAAATTTTTCCTCCCCTCCCCTTCCCTCCAAATCCCCCAAACCAAATTGAGAGATTTGAAAGGGAAGGGCAATATTTTGCCTAGCCTTGACCATTATGCCTATACTTTTTTTCAGTATTTCCAAACTACCTGGCCTCTTTTCTTCTTTCCTACCAACACCGACGCTGCTTTCGTTGCTCCCACCACCGCCGTGGGGGGTTTTTTTTTTTGGAAAACTATTTTGTCTTGTTACTTAACTATCTGCAGCCTTTAATTCTAATAATAAAAAAAAAAACAAGTTCTACTTCATTCACAACAACAATTCGTTCACTGCACCCTTTAATTTGGAGCCACACTCCATTCATTTCGAACTACAAAACTTCGAGGTTTACTTGTGTGAGTACACAGTGATTGTATGTGCGCATCAAAGCACTAGCTCGTTGCAATTTTTCTTATTGTGTGTCTTTATATTATAATTATAGTATTTCTAATTTTTATCAAAATAATATTTATAATAATTATTTTATATATGTGTGTACGTTAAGTATAACTATAATTATTGGATATATTTTATTTTGTATTATCTATTATAATTGTATTTACACAATTTTAATCATTATAAAATTATATTTTTGTGTATTAAATGTTATTTCAAATTTAATTTTATTAAATTTCAACAGAAGTATGAAATTAAAATACATGGGCAAAGTTGTCTACATAAAAATATTTTCCCCTTCCTTTCTGAACAAAACAAGATAATATTAAAACCCCTCTAATTCCCTCTCCTCTTTTCAATTCAAACAAAGTAGTATTAGAATCCCTCCATTCTCCTACTCTTCATTAAAATCCCTTCCCTCTCCTCCCAGACCAAGAAAAGAAAGGAGTAGTAGATAGTTCACACTTAAGTAAGAGTTTGTTGTTGTTGTTGTTATACTTTTTAAATCAGTTTTTGCTATGATATAAAAAAACCAAAAGATATAGTAGAAAGTGCAACTTTTTTAAACCGTTTGTGATTAGAACTGATCTAAAAGTGATTATTGGAATCGGGGAAGGGAGAAGACAGAAGAGAAGAACAGGTAGAGAGAGAAGAGAAAACTCAGTGAAGGAGGCAATTTCAACTAATATTCTTATTCAATAAACAAATTACAAGATCCTCTTGTTAGGTACATATCCTCATATTTCTCTCTTTGCTCATGAACTTGTCAGAACACTACTACATCGCCTTTTTTTGTGTGTATTATTATCCGGTATCGGGTTTGTAGCTACCCCTCCCGATACAATTGTCTCCTTTAAAACCTAAACTCGAGACCCAAAAGAATCTAACGAGGCGCTACATCGCGCTTGACCAATTCTATGTTGTTCACAGTTCACACCACTATATCACTTGCTTCTTGTGACGTTGGCAAGTAATTCTCCAAAAGAATTCCATAATAAAACTCTGATGTGTTATCGTCCCCACCTGCAGCACAAAGGCTCCATGCATCCATCATATCTTCATCGGATGAAGATGATGAGAAACTAGCAGAGGCCACTTCTATATCCTCCCAAGAGATTGATGACGTGGAACAATCCTGATGGTCCACCTGTCCCACCTCATCAATATCATAAGGAGCAGGGCTACAGCTGCAGCTAGAACAGATCTCTGCCTCCAAAGATTGAATCATATCAACAAGCCTATCATCTTCTTCACAGTACTCATCTTCCTGTGTCTCTTCCATTAAAGCCATGAGAAGTACGTTGTTGTTGGCCTCAAACAACTCAAGCCCTTCACACACACTCTCAGGCATTATTGTAGCAGATGATGAAGAAGAAGCAGCCATGGAGTTAACTGTATCCTTTCCTTTCTTTTTGGAAATGGCTACAGTGAGAGAAAGAGAGAGAGAGAGAGAGATCAAAGCAAAGGAAGAGCTGAAGAGGAAGACACAGAATGGCTTTGAGAGGTGAAGAGGTTGCAATCTTTATATAGGCAATTAATTACATATGTGATATGTTGAGATTGGCTGTCTTAGGCCCACCTATCATGTGGTTCTAATTAAATTAATGTTGACAAGTGGGATTTGTGTAGATATATTTATTAATTAAGTACATCAGAATCTAAAAATGAATCAATAATATGGTTAATTACTCTTCGTTGTCAAATATACCTATCATATATTATTAATCTTTATAAATTAGTAGGTACATCATGTTTCTGTCACTAAAAGTATTTTCTCCATCGCCTTCACCTGCAGAAGCCGACAATCTTTTACATTTCTGTCAAGGAGATGTCTCTTTTTCAATCAACAATATTTCTTTGTTTATATGTCACAGACATATAAAACTAAAGTTGAATATGAATAATTAATAATACACTAAATTATGAGCTTAATTATTTCATAAAGAAAATGATATATAAGAGATATGTTCCATCGACGTTTGAATAGGGCTGCAACAAAAGGGCACAAACAAGTTCATGTGAATGTAACAAAAAATTAAATTAGTGGAAAGTTGGCTCACACAGCATCCAATAATGGTTGGGATTGGGGAACAGTGGGGCAGATATCGACACCTAATGGCCAATAATTATTGATTAAGTAATAGTGTGACAATATAATTAATTACTGTTCTTTGGGAAATTATTAATATAAATGCGATGCGATAATTCAGTGGTTCATTTGGTGGAGTGGACAACGATGTCTCAAATCTGATTGTAAGAATCATGATCATGTTCCACCAACACCCATATGCAAAGCATCGGGTATGATATATTCATCGTGGTTCGTTTGTTGGAAAAATTATTTTAAAATGTATTTAAATTATTTCACAAAAATTTCCCTAAATTTTGAGTCTTATCTAGATATATCTATTACTCTATATGATATTTAAAACTTCAACATAAAACCCGCCACTTACTAACAAATTCTTACAAATAATCTCATATATGTACTATAATTAATTTTGAATAAAATATTCCGACCACCATTATGTTTTACCTTGATTAAACCAAAATTTCCTATATTTTGAAAATATACGCTTAGGTCAAAACCATTAACTCCGTTAAAAATGTTCCAAAATATTATAAAAATATATTTTTAATTAAAATTTATATGAAAAAATAAAATTTAGTTACTAATTTTCACTTTATCATATCAAAACCCTAATTTATTTTTGAATTTTTTTCAAAATTATTAATTTAAATTATTTTTATGCCAAAAAATTAAATTATTTTTATATATAAGATCTTAAAATTATATTATTTAACTATATGATAAAAAAATATGTGTTTGAAATATGTTTTTCTCCGTTTAAAACAACCCAAAAAAATATGTTTCAATAAATATGATGAAAAATTAAAATTAAAATTTTATGATATAATCAAAATTAATAAATTTTTTTAAAACAAGGAAGAATCAATGAAAAAAAAAAACAATAGATTAGTGATGGAATAGTGAGAGAATCTAATCCCGTTGTAAAATAGACTGTGACTAATTGACCAGCGACAGAATTTCATTGCTAATTCAATTTTTTTATCTTTTAGAGGTTGGTAATCATGGGTTAGTTGTGAAAAGTTTAATCTGTACGATGCCAATTAGCTTCCAAGTGTACAAGGAGATAGAAAGAACTACATATTCTTTTTAATTCAGATTTCTCTCTTTTCTTATGAAAATCTCAGGACACTACATGATCAGTTGCTTCTTGTGGCAAGTAATTCTCCAAAAGAACTTCATAATAAAACTCTGATGAATCATAATAATAATCAGCAGTACTATCATCCCCTCCTGCAGCACAAAGGCTCCATGCAGTCATCATCATCTCTTCATCAAATGAAGAACTAGTAGAGACAACTTCCATGTCGTCCCAATCAGCACTGAATGATAATGATGATGATGATGTGGAGCAATCCTGGTCATCCACCTGTCCCACCTCCATATCACAGCTCTGGTATGGATCATAACTGCTACTGGAGGAACTGAGCTCTGCCTCCAAAGACTGAATCATACTAATGAGCCTATCATCTGCATAGTACTGATCAAGTTCTTCTTGAGTTTCTTCCATTAAAGCCATGAGAAGTATGTGGTTGGACTCTGATGATAACTCAAGTCCTTCACACAAGCTCTCAGGCATTGAAGAAAAAGAAGCAGAAGCAGCCATGGAGTTAACTATACCCTTTTTCTTTCTTTCTTTCTTTCTGGAAATGGCTAGAGAGAGAGAGAGAGAGAGATGGAAAGAACTGAAGAAAACACAGAATGGCTTGAGAGGTGAAGAGAGTGCAATCATTATATAGGCAAATCAAATGGTTCTCTAACATATATGATATATGTTGAGATTGGCTGTCATAGGCCCACATTCTAATCAATTGATTTTAATTAATTAGGGCCCGTTTGGTTCGATCACATTAACCCTGCAATGCAATGCGATGCGATGCAATGGTAATGCAATGCAATATTAATTACAGGGTTAGTGTTTGGTTTGATTTTTAAGTAAGGTGCAATGAATTATTATTTTAACAATTATTTAAAATTAATATATTACACAAAGTCTATTTTACCCTTACTATAATCTTTGTAAAAAGAAAGTTAAGAGTCAGGAGGAGGAGGAGGTAGTGGCGGTGGTGCCGGGTGGTGGGTGGCTACAGCAATGGAGGAGGAGGAGGTAGTGGTGGCGGCGGTGGCAGAAGAGGTAGTGGCAGCGACGGAGGAAGAGGAGGTAGTGGAGGCGGAGGCGGTGGCGGTGGCGGGGGGGGGGGGGGCGGCGGAAGAGGAGGAGGAAGAGGTAGTGGTGGTGGGAACGGAGAAGGAGGAGGTAGTGGCAACGGTGACAGGTGGCGGCGGAGAAGGAGGAGGTAGTGGCAGCGGCAGGTGTCGGCGAGGGAGGAGGAGGAGGTAGCAGCGACGAGGCCGGGCGGCGACGGATGAAGAGGAGGTAGTAGCTGGGATGCCGGGTGGTGGCAGCGACAGAGGAGGAGGTGGTGGTGGAGGAGGAGGAGGTGGTGGCGGTGGTTGCAGCGGCAAAGGAGGAGGAGGAGGTGGTGGCGGTGGTTGCAGCGGCAGAGGAGGAGGAGGTAGTAGCGGCGGCAGAGGAGAAGGAGGTAGTGGTGGCGGGAACAGAGAAGGAGGAGGTAGTAGCGGAGGTGCCGGGTGGCAGCAGCGATAGAGGAGGAGGAGGTAGTGGCGGTGGTGGAGGAGGAGGAGGTGGCGGCGGTGGTGGAGGAGTAGGTGGCGGCAGGTGGCGGAAACGGTAGAGGAGGTGGTGGTGGCGGCGGTGGTGCAGGAGTAGGTGGCGGCAGGTGGCGGTAACGGTAGAGGAGGAGGTGGTGGCGGCGGTGGTGCAGGAGTAGGTGGCGGCAATGACAGAGAAGGAGGAGGTGTTGGCGGTAGTAGAGGAAGAGGTGGCGGCAGGTGGCTGCAGTGGTGGAGGAGGTGGTGGTGGCGGCGTGCCTAAGTAAAAATATATAAGTAAAATAAAGAGAAGTAAAACTAAAAGGTAAATTAGACTTTTCTAACTATGCAATGGGATGGTAATGAGGATTCATAGGGGGGGAGGTATGAATGAGGATTACCAATTTTTTGGTAATCATCATTACCATGGTAAACCCTATTACCATGCTAAAGAGCAACCAAACACTCTTCTCATGGTAATGCAATCATGATTACCATTGCATGCATGCAATGGGGTTGAACCAAACGGGCTCTTAGTGTATAAATTTCGATGAACAAGTGGGATTTGTAGATATCTTTAACCAACTGGATCAGATCTAAAAATTAATCAATATGTTGATTATTTTTTTGTTGTCAAATATATTTGTTATTAATTTATAGTTTATAACTGTTTAGAATATAAAACAACGCTTTAACAATTAAATTAGTATTTAATAATTTTCTTTCCATTGATGCATTATGTTTTTGTCTCCAAAAATTTATAAGTGCACAAACAAAATTCTAACAATGTAAAAAATCTATTAGTGGGAAATATATATATATATATATATATATATATATATATATATATATATATATATATTTTGTTTATAACCTTCACCATCACCATAGACTGATTGATAGTAATGTACTAAATTATGAGTTTAATTATTTAATAAAGAAAATGTAGGAGAAAATGATACATAAGAGATATGTCCAATCAATGTTGAACTGGGAAGCAACAAAGAGCACAAGTTCATGTGTGCATAATATAAAGTAGTATAAAGTTGGGTAACACAGCATCTAATAATGGTTGGAAACAAGTGGGGACCCAATATTGTGACAACTAAGGACTAATAACAATTATTAATTTAGTAAAATTGTGACAATTAATTTTTTTTGGAAAATAATTAATTAATTTCATTGTGATGTGATAATTCAGTTGTCTCGTGTGGTGGAGTGGACAACTATGTCTCTCAAATCTGATTTATAAGAGTCATGTTCCACCGACAAGCATGCATGTGCAAGGATTATGATATATTTCTTGGGGTTGTTCGTTTGTTGTAAAAATTAGGTTTAAAGGTTTCCATTCCAAAACAAGTTTAAATTGCCCAACATTCCCCTAAATTTTAAATCATATTAAGATATATAACTATTGTATTTAAACTACAAAAAACCCTCCAAATTAACAAATTTTTGCAGATAATCCCATTTTATCAATTATTTTTGGCATTTCACTAATATAATGTAATATATAAGTAATATGGGCTTGTTTGATTCTGTTATTTATTTTTTGTTCTCAGAAACAATTTTTAGAAACAAGTTTTAAAAATAAAAAAATAGAAAAAAAATCTGTTTAAATAGTTGTTTTAAAAAATCTGTTTTTGAAATGATGTGACGGTGGTAATGTGGCGGTGGTCGCCACTGATAGTGTAGTGTCGATAGTAGATAAATGGCTGCCTCAAAAAATTAAAAATAGAAAAAAAAGAAAATAACTAAAAACTGTTTTTATTTTTTATTTTCTAAAAAAATTGTTTTTTTAAAAACAATTTTTTTAAATCAGTTTATCAAACAGGTTTTATTGTTTTTAAAAATAAAAAAATAAAATAAAATCAAAATCAAACAGCCCCCTATATTCGCTTAAATTAGTTTTGTGCTGATACCTTTTTAAATATTATATTATGCGCAAATAAATCCTCTAAAGTACTTTAAATCTATGTGGATAAGTGGCCTCAAAAACCTATATAACAAAGTAATTCAAAAGGAAAAGGGACGTAGATTAAAAAAAAAAAAGGATAGCCCTATAGGAAGAAGAATAAAGAACATTGGAGCCAATGTTGGTGATGGTGATGGTGATGTTCAATACTTTAAAATGGTTAAGAAATAAGTTTTATTATCTGGTTTTGAAAGCATAAAATTAATTACTTTCACATGATGACCTAAATTGTAGTTAAATAATTATTATTTCCTGATAGTTTCATATATATATACGAGACTACAAGATTCAAGAGATGGATTCTTTATTGAAGCTATGAAAGGAAATAGAACTTTGGATGCTTGAGCTATAAAAGAAGAAGGGACGTTCGTAATATATGGCCATCGATTGATTGTGAAAAAAAACCTCTTATAGTATATTAGGGAAAATTGCAACTAGGTCCCAATTACTAGGTTAATGGCAATTAGGTCTCTTGAAATTATCAAATTACAGCAAAGTCTCAGAGAACATGGGTGCTATTAATTTCAAATGTGAAAATACAATTTTGTCCCTCTTTTCAATCACCATGCGGAATAAAGTTGTTATTGACAACTAAATGAGCAACATTAACAATTTTAAAACATTATTCTCAGCATTACATGCTTAATAGTTGTTAATATTGCTCATATGGTTGTCAATAACAGCTTCATTCATCCTTTTTTGTTGGATAATATGAAATGTTTATATTTTGCTATGAAACTTATTGGATTAGGGCTTTTGGGCATAGATGATATCTTGTTATTGGAAATTGTTATTTATATGATCTCTTTATAATTTATCTTCTTGTTTCATTTAGTGTGAGAGAGAGTTTGGATTTTTCCTCTGTTTTTGGGGAGAGTATGCATTGTTTTCGCTTGCTTAGATATGGGTGAATGCAGATGATGAAGCTTTATATGTTCATTACCTCTATTATGCGATTTTAATACATGTTGTTAATACATGCTCAATCGTTGCTAATATATGAAAAGTTTATATTTTGGTATGAAACTAATTGGATTAGAGTTTTTGGGCATAGAAGATATATTGCTATAGGAAGATTGTTATTTGTATGATGCCTTTATGATTTATGTTGTTGTATTGAGTGTGTTGGATTGTATGATTTTCTGCTGTGAAGATTATGCTATGTTTTCATGTGCTTAGATAAGGGTAACAGAAAAGATGAAGCTTTATGTGTTTATTACACATGTTATACGATTTCAAAACGTATCGTCAATACAATGATCTAAAGTTCTTACTGTTGCTCATTTAGTAGCACCAGATCCTTTAAGACTTAATTGTAATTTGATTATTTCAAGAGACCTGGTTGCCATTAAGTCTGCTAATTAGGACCTAGTTGCAAGTTTCCCAATATTATATGTTATATTTTTAAAACCTATACTAAATGGGTGCTTAGTTTAAGTTTATTTAAAAAAAGAAAGTTTTTTTGTTTTACAACAAAAAATTCTTTTACACATCTGTTTTATAATATGCAAAATCAAGTATAATAAATTAATCCAAACCGGCAACAAAATAAGTGAAAGAGTCTTACATTTGTCAATTATGAATCACATCTTGAAACATGACTTTATTACATATACGAACTAATAAATAAGTAGATTATGATTAAAAAAATTGAACCTGATAAATAAAAAATAATAGATTGCTCAACATGGTTGATTAAATAAACATAATGGACTCTCGTACATTAATTATATAGATAGATCGATTTTGAATCAATTGTTCTATTCATGACTTGTATAATAGTACAACTTATTATTCAGTGATATTTTATGTTTTCTCATAATATTTACATTTATATATTGCATCAGATTCTTCTCTAAGAAACACCACAATGAAACTTACCAGAACAATGACTCTCATGTTTATCTGCATAGTGACTAGAGCTGGGAATCAAGGTCGGCCCTTGACGGGCCAGGGCCTAAAAGGGCCGGCTCTACAGGGCCCGGGGAAAGAAAAATTGTCGTTTATCAAAGCCCGGCCCGAAAGCATCAGGGTCAGGGCCGGCCCTCAGGGTCAGAAGTCATTTTCACAAAATTTAACTATACGTCTACACACATTATGCAATAAAATAAATACAGTTATTAATTCATAATCAAAGGTAAAAAATATTGTGTACAAGTAATTCATAGTCTCATACAAAGTATAAGAAGGTAAAAAGCTAAACACTCTAAGAAACATGATTTTGAAAACTATCGTTTTCATCTTCTTCGCTACTATCATCAATTTCAATGAATTTTGATTGTACTTCACTTTAAGTAGTAGACTATGTTTAAGGTAGAGCCGGGAGACGGGCCGGCCCTTTTAAGCCCTTTTAAATCATGGGTCAGGCTTGAAAAATGGAGCTTCAAAAGGAAGTCGGGCCTAAAAGGGCTAGCCCTAGAGGGCCGAGGGCCAACCCGTTAAGCCCTTTAGCTTTATTTTTTATTTTAATTTTACTATCCTTCATACTCATGCCCTTGCTGACTCCTCCCTAAGAACTTTAAAAATTGCTAAATTTACATATGATAGTAATTTACTAACTCTTGATATTTTTACCCCTTAAACAGAGTCTACTACTTAAAGTGAAGTACAATCAAAATTCCTTGAAATTGATGATAGTAGCGAAGAAGATGAAAACAATAGTTTTCATAATCATGTTGCTTAGAGTGTTTAGCTTTTTGCCTTCTTATGCTTTGTATGAGACTATGAATTACTTGTATACAATATTTTTTACCTTTGATTATGAATTAATAATTGTATTTATTTTATTGCATGATGCGTGTAGACGTATAGTTAAATTTTGTGAAAATGACTTCTGGCCTTGCGGGCCGGTCCTGGCCCTGATACTTTCGGGCCGGGCTTTGAAAAACAACAATTTTTCTTTCCCCGAGCCCTGTAGGGCCAGGCCGGCCCTAATTCCCAGCTCTAGTTTAAGGGGTAAAAATATCAAGAATTAGTAAATTATCATCATATGTAAATTTAACAATTTTTAAGGTTCTTAGGGAGGAGTCAGCAAGGGTATGAGTATGAAGGGTAATAAAATTAAAACAAAAAACAAAGCTAAAGGGCCTAACGGGCCGGCCCTTTTAGGCCCGACTTCCTTTTGAAGCTCCATTTTTCAAGCCCGGCTCGTGATTTAAAAGGGCTTAAAAGGGTCGGCCCGATTTCCCGGCTCTAACAGTGACAACATGAATCATCCATTAAACTATTAAAGTCAGTGCATAGGACCAACACTGTTGATTGAGGTGGTAAGCGACCTTACCACCATAAAAGAGAACACAACTTCAAATCTCAAAAGAAGTGCACTTGTTGGGTGAGGCGAAAACCTTTTATGCTCTAAGTCTCGAAAAGGGAAACCATTGACCAAATAAATAAAAAATTCAGTGTACAGGGTTAATGCTAAACTCTGCCGCACAGGCGATTCATTGAGATTCTCACGAGTCCTGCATCTTCATAGTAATGGTTATAATCAAACAAAATAAGTTGATGAAGATGATGATGAGGAATCAATAATTCTTCAAACTTGTTAGAGCTACAAAATTAAAAGACTTATAATAATTTTAGGTACATATCCTTTAATTCTATAAGTTTCTCCCCTTGCTTATTGTGAACACACTACATCAGTTACTTCTTGTGGCAAGTAATTCTCCAACAAAACTCCATAATATAAATCATGATAATCAGCAGTACTATCATCCCCACCTGCATCACAGAGACTCCATGCATTCATCATCATCTCTTCACCAAATGAAGAACTAGCAGACACAACTTCCATATCGTCCCAATCAGCATTGAATGATAATGATGATGATGTGGAGCAATCCTGATCATCCACCTGTCCCACCTCCATATCACAGCTCTGGTAAGGATCATAACTGCTACTGGAGGAACTGAGCTCTGCCTCCAAAGACTGAATCATACTAATGAGCCTATCATCTGCATAGTACTGATCATGTTCTTCTTGAGTTTCTTCCATTAAAGCCATGAGAAGTATGAGGTTGGACTCTGATGATAACTCAAGTTCTTCACACACACTCTCAGGTATTGAAGAAAAAGAAGAAGAAGCAGCCATGGAGTCAATTGTACCCTTTTCTTTCTTTCTGAAAATGGCGAGCGAGAGAGAGAGAGAGAGAGAGAGATCAAAGCAATGGAAATAACTGAAGAGGACACAAAATGGCTTGAGAGGTGAAGAGAATGCAATCTTTATATATAGGCAAATCACATGCTACTGTTCCATATTATATGATATATGTTGAGATGCATTGGCTGTCATAGGCCCACCTATCATGTGGATCTAATTAATTAATCTATAAATTTCGATGAAGAAGTGCCATTTGTAGCTATCTTTAACCAACTGGATCAGATCTAAAACTGAATCAATATTTTGATTATTTTTCGTTTTCAAATATATTTGTTGTTAATTTAGTTTATGACTGTTTAGAATAAAACAATGCTTTAATCCTTAAATTAGTATGTACTAATTTTCTTTCTATTGATGCAGTATATTTTTATCTCCAAGAATTTATAGGTGCACAAACAAAATTCGAAATGTGAAAAATCAATTAATCAATTAGTGGGAAAGAATTAATTTTTTTTATTTGCTCTCTCGTACCCTCGCCATCACCACAGCCTCATCTATAGTAATTTACTAAATTATGAGTTTAATAATTTCATGAAGAAATTTCTGTATAGGAGAAAATGATACATAAGAGATATGTCCAATAAATGTTGAACTGGGAAGCAACAAAGAGCACAAGTGCATCCAACAAGAGTTGGTTCGAGTGGTAGGAGACTTGAACCCCTCGGGGGAGAACATGAGTTTGATCCCTGGGAAACGTTCTTGGTGGAAAGAGAACAAACCTTAGGAAAAGCCCAGCGCACCCGCATTCCCCGACTTGAGATTAGTCTCAAGACCCGAAGGGTCTAAGCCGTAGGGAGACTCGGAGATGGCCCCTCGGCACTCAAAGCAGCTAATTAGGGTGGTTAATGATAAAAAAAAAAGTGCACAAGTGCAAGTGTGCATAATATAAAATAGTATAAAGTTGGGTAACATAGCATCTAATAATGGTTGGAAACAGTGGGGCATACCCAATATCGTGACAACTAATGACCAATAACAATTATCAATTTAGTAATATTGCGACAATTGCTTTTTTTTTTTTTTGGAAAATAATTAATACCAATGTGAGATGTGATAATTCAGATGTCTCGTTCGGTGGAGTGGATTATGTCTCTCAAATCTGATCTATAAAAGTCATGTTCCACCAACAAAGTAAACATGCACGTGCAAGGATATGATATCCTCTTGGTTGTTCGTTTGTTGCAAAAATTAGGTCTAAAGGTTTCCATTGTATACCCTGATCAAATAAAAAAAGGTTTCAATTTCAAAACAAGTTTGATTGCACAACATGCCCCTAAATTTTGAGTCATATTATATATCTATTGTATTTAAACTTGAACATATATAAAACCCTCCAAATTAACAAACTTCTGCAGATAATCCCATATGATCAATTATTTTGTTATTTCACTAATATAATGTAATATATGAGTAATATATATATATATATGTATGTATGTATGTATGTAGTATTTATTAATAAGTTGTTGGTTGAAGTAGTAAATGGCCTCACCTACATAAAGAGGAAAACATAAGTTCGAATTCCAGAAAACACACTGGAGAGATGAAAACCTTTTATATTTTAAGCCTTAAAAGAGAAAAACCTTAATCAAATTTAAAAAAAAAATCCTCTAAAGTACTTTAAAGATATGTGGATAAGTCCTCTAAAATGTTTACAACAACCTAATATTCACAAGGAAAAAGGAGGCAGATCCAAGAAAAAAGAAGAATAATAGATATCCCTATGAGGAAGAAGATCACTAAAGTTAATGTTGGTGATTTGGCAACAACAACAAAAATGTTGGTCATGGTGTGCAAAACTTTAAAAATGTATAAGAAATTATCATTATTCTTAATATAAGACCGAGTTGATTAATTTAGGGATATAAAAGAAGCTAAATAAATTATTTAGTTATAGCATATATTACATTTTTTATATGAAATACTTACGTGTATCATTAGAATTAAATATTAGTTATAAGTCAAACAAAAAATGATAAATATAAATATTTAATTTTAAAGTAATTTCTTTAATTTCATCAATTTCTCTAAATTAGTTAACTGGAAATCTTATATTAAAGACCAGAGCTAGTAAGTTTTATTTTCTAGTTTCAAAAGTAAGGTTGTTAAACTCATAAGTTTAAGCACACTATTCATGATAGTGATATAAATTCATGAAAGTTTATCATACTTAATAAAGAAATTTCAAATCAACATAGAATTGGTCTAACAATGTATAGCCCTGCTAGATCATCTAGGTCTCGAGTTCAAGTTTTAGACACTTGTGTTTGAAATGACAGTTATAAATCCAGAACTGAATACTGGATGATAATATAAAAAACAAATAAATTTTAATAAAATTCATATATTAAATCACTAAGCATGATTAAATAGAAAAAGTTAATACAAGTTTAAAGGTAAGTTAACTAAATTTTGTAATATAGAAACATAAAAACGGTAAACTCGATATGTAAACTTGCAAGTTTAACCGAGTTATTTATAATTGACACGAGTTTACCAGTAACTAAACATTATTTTATAAGGTAGAAACGTGTAAAAACGGTAAACTCAAATAGTGAATTCACAAGTTTGACAGTAGTGTTTAAAAGCTTATAAAATTATTTTCACATGATGACCTAAATTGTAATTACACAACTGTTTCCTAATTGAGTAGTCATGTATGAGACTACAAGTGGATACTTGATTGAAGCTATGAAAGGATAAAGAACTTTGGATGTTGGAGCTATAAAAGGAAGAGGAACGTTGGAAGGTAATCATGGATTCATTGTTGAAAAAAGAAAAAGTCATCAGTCAATTAGCTTCGTATAAGCATATAAGGAGAAAGAAGACATCTATTATATATTATATGATATAATATTTTTAAACCTACACTCAAATACGTGAAAGAGTCTCAGTATATGTCAATTATGAGTCAGATCTTGAAACATAACTTTAATAGATATAAGGACTAATATTTTTATATATGTAAGTAGATTTGGATTAAAAAGAATAAATTGAATCTAAATAAAAAAAATAGTTATAAATTGATCAACATGGTTGATTAAAAGTACATCATCAATCAAGTGGATTCTCACACATTAATTATATAGATTTTGATTTCTATTTTATTCCTGACAAATAAATATATAGTGCACAACTTATTAATCACTAATAATTTCTTTTGGTAAATAGGAAGACCCTACCACCATCCGGTGCCTTTTATGCACTTTGGCCTTCTCAACTGGGCCAAGTATCTGGTAATAGGAGTAATATTTACAATTATGTATTGCTTCAGATGTTACTCTTAAGTTACACCGCAATTAAACTGACCAGGACAATGACTCTCATATTTATCTGCACAACGACTCTATGAATCCCAAAAGTCAAATGGTGATATATATGGAATGGAAGAGACAACATAAATCATCCATTAAAGTGATCATCAGTGTATATACAATCATCAGTTTCTTCCATTAAAGTCATTTACAAGGACATTGCTTGCCACACATAACTCTAATCCTTCCAACAAACTCAAAATAAGTTGATGATGATGAGGAAGTAATATTCTTCAAACTTCTTAGATATCCTTAAATTCAAGTTTCTCTCTTTGTTTATGAACATCTCAGAACACTACATGATCAGTCGCTTCTTGTGGCAAGTAATTCTCCAAAAGAATTTCATAATAAAACTCTGATGAATCATAATAATCATCAGCAGTACTATCATCCCCACCTGCAGCACAAAGGCTCCATGCATTCATCATCATATCTTCATCAAATGAAGATGATGATGAACTTTCAGAGGCAACTTCCATATCATCACAATCAGTACTGAATGATATTGATGATGATGTGGAGCAATCCTGACCGTCCACCTGTCCTACCTCCATATCACAGCTCTGGTAAGGATCAACACTGCTAGTGCTAGAACTGATCTCTGCCTCCAATGACTGAATCATGCTCATAAGCCTATCATCTGCATAATACTGATCATGTTCTTCTTGAGTTTCTTCCATTAAAGCCATTAGAAGTATGTGGTTGGACTCTGATGAGAACTCAAATCCTTCACACACACACTCTGGCATTGGAGGAAAAGAAGAATAAGCAGCCATGGAGTTAAAACTGTACCCTTTTATTTCTTTCTTTCTGGAAATGGCTAGAGAGAGAAAGAGAGAGAGATGGAAAGAACTGAAGAAAACACAGAATGGCTTGAGAGGTGAAGAGAATGCAATCTTTATATAGGCGAATCATATGGTGTACTCTAACATATATGATGTTGAGATTGGTTGCCATAGGCCCACCTATCATGTGCATGGTTCTAATTAATTGATTTATAAATCTCAATGAAGAAGTGGGATTTGTAGATATCTTTAACCAACTCCACCTGAACTAAAATCCATCAATATGTTAATTATTTTTTGTTTGCAAAAATATCTTGTGTTTAGTTTATGACAGTTTTGGAATAATTAAAAAATGCTTTAAATCCTTAAAATAGTATATACATTTTTTTTTTGTGTCCATAAAAATTAATAATTGCTCAAGAAAAAATCTAAATGCAAACAAATTATTATTGTTATTAGCTAGAGGGAAACGATATTTTTCTTTATTTTCCCTCACCATACTCTCATCCTGATATATGTAGAATATGATGCGTTTTTTACAAGTCAACAACATAATTTCTTTGTATATTAAATAAATAAAAATTTAAACATAATTATTAACGTACTATATTATGAGTGTAATTATTTCACAAAGAAAATAATACATAAGAGATATGTCCAATCGATGTTGAATTGGGAAGCAACAAAAGAGCACAGGTCCACGCGTGCTACTTAATATAAAATAGTGGAAGAGGTTGAGTAACACAGCGTCCAATAATGGTTGGGAATACAGTGGGGCATACCCAATATGTATGTGGACACCTAATGACCAATATTAAACTATTAATCAATTAATAGTGTGACATACAATTAATTAATGCTTCTGTTCTGGAAAATGATGACAAGTGATATGATAATTCAGTGGTTCAATTCATTTGGTGGAGTGGACAATTATATCTCATATCTGATTGTAAGAATCATATGTTCCACCAACATTCATGTGCAAGGATATATGATAATTCATGGTTGTCTCCTTTAATTTGTTGGAAAAATTAGGTTTAATCAAAGACTTCCATTTTAAAACAAGTTTAAATAGCAAAAGATTTCCCTGAATTTTGAGTCTATATATATATATAAAGCGATCATATATTATTTTTTAAAAAAAGGAGATGCCTTTAGTATATGCTGTATATTATTTTCCCCCTTTGTTTACAGTCAAGGCCGGTCGTTTCAAATTAAAAAGAAGCGATATGGTAGTGGATCTCTTGGTTCGAAGCACTCAAATTTGTTCACTAATTTTTTTAAGTTATAGTGTCACCCAAATCATTTTGTACCTGAGATGAATTAAGTGAAGTGTTAAGGTTAAAGTCCTCTCAATAAATATACTTATTGAAATTTGAAATTGTATTCTCATTTTTATGATATGAGATTGCTTACCATAGTTAGTTATTGATTATTTACTACTTTGTTTAGAAATATTTATATTATAGTATTGAATAAAGCTAATTATAAAGCAAAGGATTAAAAGGACACCAAAACAACAAAAAGGGTCAAAGCCCTTACAACAAAACCCTAACCCATCTAACACAAATCATAACTCTAACCCTAATTCAAACACAAATGGACACATGTGCCGCCACTACTACTGTCAGAAAATGAAGAGCCACCAGAAAGTCATGTCTGAAGTGAGGATAGGGGTTCAAAGAACCATCCTAACGATCCCATCCCTTTTACCGAATAGTCTACTACCTTAAGAGCAAATTTACCACCATACAACTATCGTCGTGTAAGAAGAAGCACAACCACAAACAAAGACCACACATAAGTCTGATAAGACTCCGATCGAAGCCACCAAACTTGCCCCAACACATAGCCACTAGATCTAAGCAAAACAATAAGATTCCATAACCAACCAGACTAAATCATATCGGAGTAGATCTATTAAAAGAGCTTACCAGATCAAGTTCTGTCCACCACAGCACCACCATACATCTCGATTGTTCTTTCTCCCTTGCCGCCACTGTGAACCATACCATTTCAAATATGGTCCACCTGCCCTTGAACAACATTGCACAGATCCAACAACCATCACCATAGAAAGAAAATCGAAAACCCAAACCCTAAAAAATTAAAAAACACAAGCCGGACAACCTCCTCCCCGGTCGAGGCCGGAGAGAAGCGCCGAGAATAGCTCTCACAAACAAAGAAAAGATGCTCTCACAGAAAGAGAAAAGGCGCTTCCAAGGAAAGGAGAGAAAATTTGTTGATTGTTTACTAATTTAATAGGACAATGTTTAGCACATTTATGTTGCCAAGTTGCTAGGTTGATAGGGAAGAACATAATACTCGTTATAATATAAGTCTGATTTAATCAGGCATTATAAAAATCGGACCGGACACTGAATCAGCTGAGACACTGGATTAAGGGTCAGTGGTTCAGACCGAGGTCAACCTAGGGATCAAACTAGGGTCAATTAATATATATATATATATATAATTTAAATGTTCATGCATACCATTTAAAACACTACATAAGAGTTTTTTTTCAACAAATAGTCTAATATAACCTCCTGAACCTAATACCCATAAAAATAGCATTAAGTACATAAGGATTTTTCTCCAATCAATGCCAAAAGTATTCCACAATTCTTTTAAAGCTCGTTGCAAATTAAAAAAATTTTAGGAAAATGATTTTTTTTAAAAAAAAAAAGGCAAAACTACAGGGACATTAAGTTGATGATAAGGAGGCAATATTCTTCAAACTTCTTATTATATATCCTTTAATTCTGCTTTCTCTTTGCTTATGAACATCTCAGAACACCACATCAGTTGCTTCTTGTGGCAAGTAATTCTCCAAAAGAACTTCATAATAAAACTCTGATAAATCATGATAATCAGCAGTACTATCATCCCCACCTGCATCACAGAGACTCCATGCATTCATCATCATCTCTTCACCAAATGAAGAACTAGCAGACACAACTTCCATATCGTCCCAATCAGCATTGAATGATAATGATGATGATGTGGAGCAATCCTGATCATCCACCTGTCCCACCTCCATATCACAGCTCTGGTAAGGATCATAACTGCTACTGGAGGAACTGAGCTCTGCCTCCAAAGACTGAATCATACTAATGAGCCTATCATCTGCATAGTACTGATCATGTTCTTCTTGAGTTTCTTCCATTAAAGCCATGAGAAGTATGAGGTTGGACTCTGATGATAACTCAAGTTCTTCACACACACACTCAGGTATTGAAGAAAAAGAAGAAGAAGCAGCCATGGAGTCAATTGTACCCTTTTCTTTCTTTCTGAAAATGGCGAGCGAGAGAGAGAGAGATCAAAGCAATGGAAGAATGCCTTTGAGAGGTCAAGAAATTGCAATCTTTATATATAGGCTAATCACATGGTAATGTAACATAGTATATGATATATGTTGAGATTGGCTGTCATATATAGGCCCACCTATCAATGAAGAAGTGGGATTTGTCTGTGGATATCTTTTCTCTATTTTCTTTTTCTCATTTTCTTTTTCTCACTGTATATAGCATCTTCCTGATATAGATATATATGTCGAATCTGAAAATCGTTTACATATTTGTATAGATGCGTTTTTAACAAGTAGTGAACAATTTTTTTGTTTTTCAAATAAATTAAATTTAAATATAATTAATAATGTAGTAAATTATGAGCTTAATTATTTCATAAAGAAAATGGAGGAGAAAATGACACATAAGAGAGAGATATACATGTCCCATCGATGTTGAACTGGGAAGCAACAAAGGGCACAAGTCCATGTGAGCATAATATGAAATAGTGGAAAGATGGGAACAGTGGGGCAAACCCAATGTATGTGGACGCCTAATGACTAATACTATCAATTATTAATTAAGTAATAGTGTGAAAATTAATGCCTTTTTTTGGGAAAATAATGTCAAGTCATATGATATTCAGGTGTATTTCGTTTGGTTGAATGGACAACTATAGGCTTGTTGGGGTGGCATAAGTCTGATTCACATAAATCGAGATAAAACTCCTCTACATATTTACTCGTAGACCGTAAAAGCTACCTCATATTCCGTAAATTACGATTGAAAATCACTTTTGGAGGCTATCCAAACATATCATATGTCTCATATCTGATTGTAAGGATCACAAGTTCCACCAACACACATGTGCAAGGATATGATAATTCATGGTTGTTTTCCTTTGTTGGAGAAATTAGGTTTAATTATAGACTTCCTTTTAAAATAAGTCTAAATTGCACAAGATTCCTCTTAACACTATAAAAAAATAGAAAATTAGTGACAGAATTTAGTGGCGGAATTTCGTCATTCCGTTGCTAATCTATCACCAATCACTCATAAATTCCGTCACTAAAATTAGCAACGGAATTTAGTGACGGAACTTTTCTGTCACTGAATTAGTGACGGAATGTAATTCATTTGCTAAATTCTGTCACTAATCTGTCATTAAAAATTAGCAATGAAAATTACTAATTTTTGTTGCTAATCCGTCACTAATTTCTGTCAAAAATATTTTGTGATAGAATTAGCGAAAGAAATTTTCTGTCACTAATCTGTCTCTAATTTCTTTCGCTAATAGTTAACTATTTCAATAATTAGATTTTTTTTTTCATAATTATAAATTTGTTAAATAATTTAAAATTCAAATTATTACAAATTTATAATATAAATATTAAATAAATAAATAAATAAAAATTATTAATTCATATTTATTTTTGAAAATAAAATTATAATATAATATATTTGAATATTTAATAATACATTGTATACAAATAAAAATACAAATTTTATAAATATAAAAAAATAAAATATATTATAAAATAAAATAAATATTAATAATAAAAATTTAGGTAGAATATTTACATAAAATAAAATAAAAAAACTAAATTGAAATATTTAAAAATATATTAAATTTTGTATTTCTATTTTTGTTTGCAAATCGAAATGTGTGTGCGCGCGTGCGTGATTTTGCATTTAAATTTCACAGGTTCTTCTTAACTCAACTGAGTAAGAGGTCTTGGTTTCAAATCTCAACTTGGTCACAAAATATAATCAATTTGTGACTTGGACACATGGTGTGCAATGGACGGTGACACGTGGCGGCCGGTGGTGAGGTGGCGGTGGCTGACGTGGACACATGGCCGACGGTGGGTACACATGGCGGCCACTAGTAATGAACATGTGGAGGCTCGTGGTGAGGACATGTGACAATTTAAATTATATAAAAAAAATATTTCGTCACTAATTAGTGACAAAAAATTCCGTCGCTAATTAGAGGTGGAATTTTTAGTTGCAAATTAGCGACGAAATTCAAAATTCTATCACTAATCAATTAGTAACGGTCTTTTTATCGACGAAACAAATTATGTTGCTAATTTCATCGCTAATTTCCATCACTAAACTGATTAGTGACTGAATTTCTGTCACTAAATTCCGTCACTGATTTGATGTTTTTTGGTAGTGTAATTCTGAGTCATATCTATACATCAAGCATCCTATATACTCCTTCCAATTCTTAACATAAGACATTTATCTATATTGATTAGATTCAGTTAGTTAACTTAGTTAATATGACATATATTTTTTAAAACACCATATTCATCTTCCTCAATTCACACATTCTCTTTTTTTCCTTGATTATTGTTGAGAAAGCATTAATAAGGGTAAATTAAAAAATAAAATTGATAAATATAAAAAATATTTTTTATAATTTAGAAGCAAAATTAATTTTTAAAATATGTCTAATATTAAGGACCGGAGGAAATATATTATTATGTTTTTTAATGAGATGACAGTAGTATCTGCTGAATATGATTTTTCTCCCATTTCTTGACAAAGGTCGTTTCAAAAAGAAGCCATATATGGTGGTGGACCTCTTGGCCTGGAAGCACTCAAATTCTTTCACTAACTTGTTAGGATGTTTAGCACATTTATGTATGGAAAAATCCCTCAAAACGAGCTCTAAAATTATAAAAAGATAAAAAGATGCTAGACTCAATTTATCTTTTATTTTCAAATTTAAAAAAAGGACTAATTTATCCTTATATTTTTTCTTTATTTAAAAAGAAATTACCCCACCGGCCGCCGTCGACCACCCTGCCAGCAGCGGCTGAGGGCGGGGACCCGGAGCTTTGGTGGGAATATTCCCCTTAGGAATGAATATTCTCAAGGTGGTGGGCTACCCCACCACTATGTTTGCACAATATTATGGTGATCATTGAGCCATCAATGCCATTCAATCTAAATAGATATATATATATTAACATTTGATCTTCAATTCAAGGCCTAACATTTGATCTTCAATTCAAGGTCATTCACAAGTTCACATAAAGAATTCATAAGTTCAGTATTCAGATAAGAAATTTGCAACTTTCGTTTAAGTAAAAAAATGCACTTACTATTTCAGACTATTCACAAGTTTAAATAAGAAATTTTCAAGTTAAGATAAAAAATTCCCAAGTTCAGATAAAGAATTCTCAACTTTCGTTTAAGTAAAAATTCACTTACTCTCTCAGATCATTCAAGAGCTTTAGATAAGAAATTCACAAATTCATATAATGACTACAAATTCGATGCCCGAGTTCCAACTTGATTTCTAGCACTAACTATCATCCACAACTTTCCCCACAATACTAAGACATCCTAATTCCCAAATATAAACAACATAATCACTATATTTTTCTATATAAAAAAACCTTCAACTATATACAAGTATTTAGTATATATTTGTTTAAAGTCAAAGCCTACCATTAATCCACTGGTTTCTTTTAGCGCACACATAAATAGCCGAATTCCTTGTATTTGAATGGCCTGAGAGAGTAAGTAAATATTTTATTTAAACTTGATAATTTCTTATCTGAACTTGTAAATAGCTTGAAAGAGTAAGTGAATTTCTTACATAAACAAAAGTTGTAAAATCCTTATTTGAACTTGGGAATTTCTTATCTGAATTTGAATGGCCTGAGAGAGTAAGTGAATGTTTTATTTAAACAAAAGTTGTGAATTTCTTATCTGAACTTAAGAATTTCTTATTTGAACTTGTGAATTCCTTATCTGAACTTGTAATGGCCTGAGAGAATAAGTTAATTTTTTACTTAAACGAAAGTTACGAATTCTTTATCTGAACTTATGAATTCTTTATGTGAACTTATAAATGGGGTTGGGTTGAAAATCAAAGGTTAATATATATATTTTTGTTTGCATATTTAGATTGAATGGCATTGGTGGTCCAATGGTCACCATAATTTTATGCAAACAAAGTGGTGGGTGTAATATTTATTCCCAAGGGGAATATTCTGGAGTTCCGGCCCCCCATCCCTAGTCGCCGCTGCTAATGGGGTGGTTGATGGCGGCCCTAGCCGGTGGTGAAATTTCTTTTTAAATAAAAAAAATATAAAAATAAATTGATCTTTTTCTTTTAATTTGAAAAAATCTAAATTGAGCTTAACAACTTTCTGACCAATTATAAATATTCAAAACACCTTTTTATCTTCTCATAATTTTAAAATTCGTTTTGAGGGATTTTCCCTTTATGTTTCCATGTTGCTAGGGAAGTACTAGCTAGTAACTCAAGCAATGGTACTTTGATTTAATTACTTTAAGTGGATCAAAAGCGGTAATTAAAAGGTTGTTATATACTCCTCTGGATATCATTATAAGCAAGGTTATTAAACCGGAACCGGTCAGTGAACCGGTCGGGGTACTGGATTAAGAGTCAGTGGGTCAAATCGGAGTTAAACCGGGACCAAACCGGTGAGAAAATGAAGATTTTAGACTTATTAATATGAAATTATAAAGAAAAATTTTAAAAAAAATTGATTTTATAAAAAAAAAAAAGGGACCGGTTCACTACTCGGACTGGACCGGTTTCCTTTTGGGGTCGCCGGTTTCCGAGCTGGACCGGCCGGTCCGGTCCGGGTTTAATAACCCTGATTATAAGTCATTTTTAACATATTTTACCGAAATTAAAAAAAAACCTTAAACCTTGTTAATGTGAATGATATAATATTTTGAAGATATTTTCTAGGTCATCAATTATTTTTCTTTTTCTTCCTTTAATCTTTTCTGGGGCATCATTTCTTCTTCATCATCTTCTCTTTTCGATTAAACTATAGCAATTTAACAATGAAATTAAGATATGTTAACCTTAGATGCAATTGCACCATTTTAATTATTTAAAGGTGAAATTGCACCTTTTTAATTGCTTAAAGAGTGAAATTGCACCATTTTAATTGCTTTAAGAGTGAAATTGTACTACAAATTTTTTTAAGACATTAGGTGCACCTGAGTAAATATTTAGGATTACTTTAAATTATGCATGCATGTAGAATACTCTATTAAAATATAAGCATTTTAAAGTATATATGGAAAAGAAACAAGGAGATGGGAAAATTCTATTAAAAATTAATTATTAAAAAAGAATACACCTCTGAATATAAAAACAAAAGTAAAATTTTGTTGTTACATTCATGGTTGGTGAAATATACATCTATCATTGTTCAGTACAAAAGTTTTCTCGTCAACATCAAATATAATCAAGAGAAAATATTATTCCTTACAATTCTCAGGACTCATTTGATTATTATAATTAATATTACAATTACAATTCTATGCATCAGATGTTACCCAAGAAACTCCACAATAAAACTGATGAAGATCAGAATAATAATCTTCACTCATATCTGCGCAAGAACTCAATTCAGCATCCAAATCATCAAATGGTGATGATGATAAGGAAGGGACAATTTCCATATCCTCCATGACCCAATCATAATCATCAACGGTGACTGACAACAATGACGTGGAGCAATCCTGACCATCCACCTGTTCCATCATCAACAAAGGATTTCTGCTATTTATCTCTGCCTCAAGTGACTGAATCATACTCACAAGTCTTTCATCTTCTTCACAGTTCTGGTAATAATGATCTTCCTGGGTTTCTTCTTCCATTAAAGTCATGAGAAGGACATTGCTTGCCTCACACAACTCAAATCCTTCAAACACACTCTCAGTTGATGATGATGATGATGATGATGAAGAACAAGACATTTTCTTCTCAGTTCTAAGAGAGAATAAAAAGATTTGTTTTCTTTAGGAAATATCAGAAAGTGAGAGAGAGAATAAAAGAAGAAGCAAAGAAGTAAGAAGTATGGAATAAGAGAGGAAGAGACTGAATTTCTTGTGGTTTGATGAAGATGAAGAGAGTGAAGCCTTTATATAGGCAAAATAACTTGTGGTTTGATGAAGATGAAGAGAGTGAAGCCTTTATATAGGCAAAATAAATGGTGCAACAACATGTGGTGGGGTTGCTGAAATAGACCCACCAAGTCACGTTAGAAGATTCTTATTATATTTGAAAATATTTATTTTAATTCCTCTGAATTTTATTTTTTGAGTTGTGCATAAATTTCTTTTGACTTTTTTGACAACAAGTTTATTTTAATATATTTGTTGATAACTTTTTGCAGAATTAATCATTATTTCACTGATAAATAAACAATGAAATTTAAGACATAGTAGAATTGCAATCAATATAATGAGATAACGAGAGAATAATATATAATGAGGTTTTTTTATTGTACGCAAATAATATCATACACAGATAATATTTACTTGTCCTGATTTAGATTTTCATTTTGTCCTTTAATATATGTCTTGTTCCAAATTTCAAGATATAATTCTTACTTATTAATAGAGGATATTAAATGAACGTAGTTAGTAAATAGAAATAGAAGAAATACATACTATATAATCCCTTCGCTCTTATTTATAAAAAATTGATAATTTCAGTTTAAGAAAGTAGTTAAAATTAATTAAAAATAATAATTATGTCTTGAAATAAATTTTAATAAGTATGTCTTAAAATAAAATTTCTTTCAAGCATGCTGTTATTTATAAGGTGATGAGTAAGAGAAAGAAATAAAGTAAATATAAGTAACACCAACCTTTTAATTAATACAACATATATAATTAATGAGGAAAAAAATAAAAAATTCTCATTAAATAATTAAACAATTCTTATCAAGTTTTTATAAAAAAAACTAAGGTAATTTAAATTTTAGATATTTTATAGCTAATTTGACCTAATGATGTCGGCTTGTCCATTAACAAGTGGCACACCTCCAGGTGAGTATAATAGTTCTTTCTAAAAAAATCATTAGATAATTGGGGGACATCACAAAGGAGACAGAGAGTCCACCTAATGACCAATAATTAAGCGACAATTTGTGACAATATTCTTCAAAGAATATTGACAATATTTAATTAATAATTTGTTGGAGTGGACAACTATGTATGGAGATTAGATTTTTGTGAAAATGATGCATCAAGAGATATTGATGTGCCAATATGAAATGAACCAATTTTTTCAATTAAAAAATGAATCAAATCTTCATTATTCAATGGGAATTGACATGGGGGAATCTTCATTAGTCAGGTCACTTTGAAATTAATGTTGATGTTTGTGGATGTTTGAAGATGTCACTTTATAAATATTTCAAGGAGGAAAAAAATAATTGTTGTTTATCTAGGACCACTGGTTTTCAAGAAATTCCTTTGACATATTATTGGTGCATACATATTTTATTTTTATTACATCCACTATATGATAATATTTTTATTTAGAATTTAATGGTGCTTGGATTTGACAAATAAGTATTAAATTAATATTTTATTGAAAATATGCTTTCGTGAAAAAAGATTCTGATACCTTATTTTATTTATTGGCTTGATCCAAGATGGCTTTATTCAACTTTGCACTATATTTAACTATTGGATAAAGTTTATCATTGAGCCGTTGATCTGAAAACAAAATAGAGATTGAAGAAGAGAAAGATCGCTTTTATATGAGTTGTTGATGATTTAATAACAAAGAAATACAGGGGGAAATCCTCTCCAGTAATTGATACATAGTAAAACTTAAAACATAGTCAGAATATAAACAAAAATTATCTTTATTATTGTTTTGTAAAAATTCCCTGATTGGTTCTTGAAAATAACCAAGTGTGAGGGAGAAAGTTGATAAAAATAAAAATATTCAGGGAGATATTATAATTATAAATTTAAAATTCATCAAAACAAGGTAATCTTTTTTATGATAATTAAACGTAAAATAATTTTCTTTTTTTATTAAATTTTTTAAAATATAAAAATTTAATAAATTGCACTATTCATAAGATATAAATAATGATGCTTCTCTTAGATTCCTTATAATATATGAACCTTGTACTAATTGTTCCCTACAAAAACAGGCAAGAAGCAGTATGTTTGGTTAAAATGATACTTAATTATATACTTTAATTGAATAATAAAATTAACATTAAAATTAAAAAAAACTGTGATCAAAAAACAACATTGTCTCAAGTGCATCTACACGTGACCAAATAACCAATGTTGGCACATCGTTAACGATTGTGTTAGCAAAAACAGTTGCTTTGTTGATTCCAAGCCGTTTTTATTTGAAATTTATTACATAGATTGCAACATATCCCTAAACATGTGGCCTTGTGGCGTTGTTGGTGAGAGATTTTCATGCCTTCTTTAATTAATTAGGATATCTTTCTGCGTTGAATAATTAATAGAAATATTATAATTTTGAGAAGATTGCTGTTGAAGGATTTGATTTCTCTCTCTCTCTAAGTAGCCAAATTTATTATAAAAACGATAAAATGTTACATAAAAAGGCTTCTTGTTATACTCTAATGAGCAGCAAATAACTAAAAGGCCCAAATGTAGTACTTGTACAACTAAACTTGAGAAGCACAACAAATAGTAAACCTAAAAACATTACCCACATGGTGGGTTCCATTTTGATCTCCAGCAGGGTCGGTTTGGCCTCCTTTCAAAGTCCAAAAAAATAAAAAGAAATTACACATAAAGAAGAACAGATTACTGTAGAAGGACCACAAAAATGACAGTTGGAAAGAGCTAAAGCCCATTTTAAGGACCATAGTCTTATTCATCATTCCAAACTTGACATATGATATGAACAACCACGGTAGACTTCCAGTTAGGCTTACACCTTGTTTGATATGTTTGAACTTTGAAGACATCCCAGCATCCAACATCAACAACTTGAAATCAGAGCCAGATGCGATTCGATTTCTCATTTCTCTTACCCTGTAGGGCTAACTATGTATTACTCCCTCCGATCTTTTTAATAAATAATTTTCTCTCTCTTACAATTAATTTAAATAATTTTTTTTGTCTTAAAATTTAAAATATTTTTTTTATTTTTATTAAATACATATTATTATATTAATCATCCCCACTTATCATTAACTCTTTCATTTAATTATTTATCACTCATTCTCTTTTATCTTTGTTTATTTATTTTCTCTAGTATACATTTTTCATAAATAGGGGTGTGTATGTGTATATATATATATATATTTATTTATTATTTTTAACTAATTTTACCCATTAATGTTTTTAAAAAAAGGTAATATATTGTACCCTATGATCTGTTAGAAATTAAATTTAGATGGTTCAAATGATTTTTTTTGGGCCAGTAGATGGTTCAAATGATCGAGTCATATAACTCTTATATTAAGAATAAGACGGAGTACTAAAATTTGACATTAATTTCTCCAACTTGCCAGGAAATGTTTTCTCTTTAAATCTAAACGATTTATAGCCAGAAAGAATCTGAATTATAGCCAGATCATTGGCCTTCAAAGAATTTTTTGAGCAAGCCTTGAGAAAAAGAACTGGACAATGGCTGCTGTGGGTTCTATAGAACAAAGCTAAAATAATGGTGAAAAATATAGGATACCGCAAGATTTAACAATTTAGCCTTTGCTCTGAAACAAATGTATCAATCATAACAACAGATCTGCAGCTTCAACTTCAGATAAATTTCACAACAGTTGGTCATCTGTACTATGAAAGTATAACCCGACATGTGGACCAAAATTCGCCAACTTCCACCTAACTTCCTATTTTCCTCCATGTCCAAATGAAGCCTGAAGATATCAACATTGATATAACACACACACACACACACACACATCTTTTTATATAACAACCCGAGTCCAACTAAGGTAAAGATAGAGAGTGACCTGAAGATTGTTTATAAAACAAATGCAGGCTCGAGGCAACAATTTGAACAACACAGGAATCATGTTTTTCATTAAAAAGGGGGGAAAAAAGAAACCTATGTTAAAATGTTTACGTGATTGACCATAGACCTTATACTTGATTGTCTTCAAGGCTTCAAGCTTGACCAGGTCATCCACCCACCGAGTTAAAACATCTTGTTGCTGCATTAACGATTGATGATCTTCAGTGAGGTGCTAGTTGCACAGATTCTTCACAACGATTGTCTGCTCATATATGCATATTACATTGTACTGTCACCATACTTCGCCAGAAAAATATTTACTAAAAGTTCAGAAATGCCTTACAATCAAAATCAATCAATATATATAATAAAATCTATAACAAATTATGCTACTTACAAATCATATAAATGACTCATTTCTCATACTTGGTGAAATTCACGAGAAAGCACCTCCAATAGCAATTTTGAAGGGAAAACTAACTGAAAATCTTCATACAGGGGGTAAAATGATAGACTTGCTGCAGAGCTGCAGGAAGAAGGTAAAGAGGCATGCCGCATTTTTGCACTGCGATAGTTGTTTGGGAATCTGAGGTACTATTGATTGCTGAACTTCACTTTACTCTTCATTGACCCTTGGTTTGGATTGGGAGACAAATAAGGGGAAAGAGAATACTAGGAACAAAAACTTCCAAAACTAATTTTAGAAGTTTCGGAAGTTTTCCTTTATAGTATTCTCTTTTTCCCCTGTTTTTCTCCCCATCCAAACCAAGCCTTAGCGACTGAGTGGTGGGAAATTCGGAAATAAAAGAAGCCAACTTTCATCTGTTTCATGATCTGGCAAACTTGATGTATCAACTCAAGAGTTTACCAAAGTCCACGTTTAAGTACCAACTGACAATTTGTCCTAGCCTAAACACCTATATTTGCCCAAGTTCAAAAGTTAAATTTGCATGAAACAGAAGCTGAAAATTTTACTTGCATGTTTACAATAGCTATGACATGGACAGTATAAATCAGTTGGCAGATGTTAATCAACTGCAGAGACATTCGACACGCTCAGCACAACTACAGTATGCTGCACCAGGAGACTCACAAGCTCAGCACAACTACAATATGCTGCGCCAGGAGATTGTCTTAGACATGTCAATACATCAGAAGTACCTGCTTTATCATCACTTTATAAAACTGCCCATGTTTAAAGCATTTTACCTATCACTAGAATAATGCCTATTGAATCAGCAAAGTACAAAGTCACAAGTCTCAGAAGCACTGTGTTAAAATGAAATCTAAGAACATTCAACAAATTTTCAAAAATGATGAAAATTAACAAGGAGGATCTCAGATGAGTAAGGTAAAAATCAAGTCTGGCAAGAGAGACCACCACCACCAGCAAGCTGGGCAGTCTTTAAACCAAGATCAGCACCAAGATTCTTCATTGTCCTCCACGCACAGAATTTTTCTTAAAAAAAAAAGAAAGAAATAAAAGAAGTTGGAAGTTCTGGAAAACAACTAATCAAAAGCAAATAAACAGAATGCCAATACACAACAAATCCAACATTGCAAAACAAAACAATCCAAAACATACAAGTCGCTAGTATTCAAAATGAAGAGGGAAGAAGTATAATAGCCGATTACACACCATTGAAGCAAAAAATCAATCTTTATTCAAAAGATTCAAATATTCAAATGATTACCAGACCGGATTCAAAGCCAAATTGAAATGAAAAGTTTAAAAACAAAGTAAGAAACAGTGCAACGGCGCCCGACACAGGGTTGATGACAACGCAGCGAACAGATAAATTGACCGGATTTTGGGAGTAGACAAAGGCCTAGGGTTCGAACCTTCTTCAAGACTTGCCCAAGAACAACCACGCAAAGCCTTTGGCATCTAAGACCGCATTGGGATGAGATCGAGGATGCGCTTCGACGGTGGTTGTCGGGGAAAGGAAGAAGAAGAAACCACAACTCACAGCTTAACCTTTACAAACTTGAAGAGAGATTTTAAGCCGTAAGTGCTCGAGCTTTATCTCAGAGGCTTGCAAGAAGATCGCCGAATGGGACTGTTGGAGTTAGTGTTGCGAAAGGGGTTTGAGTTAGTGTTGCGAAAGGGGTTTATAAACTATATAAAACCCCCCCTCATATACGGATCTGGCTGGCGTCCTCTGTCGTAGCCATCCGCTGTATATTTTTTATATGAAATTATACTATTTTAGTATAGTTTTATGTAAAGGAGGGGTTGAATTTTTTTATTTTTGTTTAAAAAAATAATATTTAATATTTTAAAATAATTTTCTAGATGTATTTAATATCTCAAAATTTTTTTAAGTAGATGTAGTATCTTAAAATAATTTTTAATATTTTTAACCCTTTAAAATATATTTTTTAGTTGTACTCACTATGTTAGCTGACTGATTTCAATTTTACTCTTAGAATATTTTAAAGTAATTTTTGGAGCTAAAAAAATAAATTAAAGATAAAATTACAATCAGTTTGCTAACACAGTGGGTACAACTGAAAAAATATTTTATAGGGTTAAAAATATTAAAATTTATTTTAAGATACTACATGCTACTTAAAAAATATTTTGACATATTAAATACATCCATAAAATTATTTTAAAATATTAGATATCATTTTTTTAGACAAAAATAAAAAAAAAAATTCAACCCCTCCTTTACATAAAACTACACCAAAACGATGTAGTTTCATGTAAAGGATGTGCAGCGGATGGCTAGCGTAGAGGACGCTAGCCAGATCCCTCATATAATCTCTTTTTAGTTTTATTTATAAATAATTTTTTTAATTATGTAAAACAAACTGATAATTAAAAATAATAAATATATTAAAAATATCATATTTTTTATATAAGCCCCTATTTATGAAAACAGAAAGAGAATATATAAAAAGTATGAGAGATAGTAAAGTACATTTTCCCAATATTTTGTTGACTTTATTCACCTAATGAATTCTTTTTTTCTCTTTCTCTCTCCTGAATATAACTCTTGGTGTGTGTGATAATTAATTATAAATAATATGTATTTAATAAGGGTAAAATAAGAAAAATGAGCTTACATTTTGATACACAAAGTGAAAGTTGTTTATAAAAGGGATTAGCCTCATGAGAGAAAAAGTTACTTATAAATGGGACTGGAGGGAATACTTATCTCGTATATTGTAAATCATGTCAGAAAAACAGTTTCTATCGCTAATCCAAACAAACACTAAGAGAATTTAGGGTTTGAAATTTTTCTACTTCAAGCTAGGGTCTGTTTGGTTTAAGGGGAGAGGAGGGATTTTACTCCCTTCTTCTTAATTAGTAAGATTAAAAACTTATGAGGGGAGAGGAAATTTTTTGAAACTTTCCCCTCCCTCCCCATATAACCCTCCCTCTCTAAATTTGGGGGATTTGGATGGGAGGGATAATATTTTGTTTCATAATGACCATTTTGCCCATAAAAGTTTTTTATTATCCCATTTGTTATCCCCCCTCCACTTTTGTATATATATGGTAAGTAAAATCATAGAATATGATTTTAGATATTTATTAGTATAATTATAGTTATATTTATTTAATTTTTATAATTATTAAATTATAATTTTATATTTATAATATATTTTATTAAACATTATACAGAATTTTAAAAAAATTAAATAAAAAGGTAAAATTGTCCATACCAAAATATTTTCCCTCCCTTTTCCTTCCAAATCAAACAAGGTAACATTAAAATATATCATCTTCCCTCTCATCAGTCCAAACAAAGTAATATGAAAATCCCTCCCCTCCTCTTTGTCAAACCAAACAGACCTTAAATTTATTTTATTTGAGTTGACCTGGCTAGAAGTTAGATTTTACTTAAAGAAAATGGGGAAAATTTCACAAAAATAAATTGGTGCTGCGAATTTATAAAATCTTAAGTCAGAACTGAAATAGGAATTTGGAATTTTCAATTCAGTTGAAATAACCAAATTGCCCTTAATTCAGTTGTGAAATATAAAAGTGAAGTCGTTAATGTAAAATCTAATGTTGCTAATATAGATATAGATATTGTTATTAACTCCTGAAATTTGTGCCCTTAAAATTATTCTTGGTTTTGAAGATATGAAGTTGTAAAATATAAAAATAAAGTTGTTAATGTAAAATTTGATATTGTTAATATAGATACAGATGTTATTATTGACTCTTGAAACTTATGAACTACATTAAGGATATTTTGATCATTTGGTCAAAATTAAAAATCTCATATTCCTATTTCAATTTTGACTTAGAATTTAATAAATTCGTAACATCAACTTATCATTTCACATTGTTAATTGTATTTTTGTGGGAGTTTTCCAAGAAAATATTTTTAAGATTGAATTGCTTTAGGTGTATTATTGTCGTGGCTCATAAACAAAATGACTTGTTATAACTTTTCTTTTATATAGTAGTATTATATAAATTAGAAGGGTTTCCTCTGCATTCTATAGGAAGGAATGGCCCACACAATACAATACATTGTAGACACTATTTGTAATACAATACAATGGCCCAAACAAAATTTGGTCTGGTTGGTCCGGTCCAACCCGGTCCGACCCGACCCGGTCCAGAAGACCAAAAATCAGTCCAAAACACTTTAAACAGACCGGACCGGACCAGACTGATCGGGTCGGACCGGACATCGGGTCAAGGGTCCAGACCCTTCGGTCTAGTCCGGTCCGACCCGATTTTTTTTTAAAAAAATATCTTGTATAATTTTTTTTAATCCTCAAAACTCAAATAATTTTTTTATACTTATTAGATTTAATGTGTTTAATTGATTGTTATGGATTGTATTAAAGTAACTTAAATGTTGTTATTTTTTATTCATGTTCAATGTTGTTGGAGATTATTATGGATTTATGAATGAGTTTTAATATTTTGTGATATATTTTTCTCAATTATAAGTATTATTATGCATTTTTCCACTGTCCCTAGCTCTTTGCATCAATCCAAATAAGAGGGAGAACAAAATTAAAATAGGTCCTGGACTGCCTGGACTGGTCCAGGCAGTCCACTGGACCGGTCTGGTCCAGCCCGAGCTCGGGCTGGTGCTGGACCAGATCGGACCTCGGGCTGACTTGTCCAGCCCGAGGTCCTATAAGGACCAGACCTCGGGTTGAGGCCCAACCCGGTCTGGTCCGGTCCATGGACAACCCTAGTAGACACTGACACATAAACAGCCTCATATCTCTTCTAACAAAAATTCAAATCTTCACTTTATATTTGAGGAGCTAATTTATTCCACTAGTTTCAATTTTCATTTGATACACTCCTTTATTTTTAATATAAGGATAATTTTTTTTACAAAAATTTTAGGAAAGGAGTTGAGCTCACCCACGATCCAATGACAGGGTGAAATCTCATTTTCTCCTAGATAATATCAATTTTGAGCAAGACGAGCTATCAATTACCCTCAAACGTTTATTTAGACATCCAGAAGCTAGGATGCCTCTTCCAACACCTCGACTAACTCTAAAATCAAACCCCTTACATGTTGTGAGAAAGTCCAACCCTTTCGCTGGTTGAATCCAAGTGGACAAGTAATATATGGATAAATTTACTCAAACATAAATAATATATATAGTATACACACACACACACAAAGAAAACACCCGGCTATTACAATATCATATAGCAAATACAAAGCATGGAAGCCCAATGCAAAGGGAACATAACAAACAATACTGAAGCCGGAAAAAGAACAACAAAAGACATAGAAAGTAGAAACGAGCTGACCCATAAAGCCAATCCAAAATAAAGCTTGGAGTCCAAACACAAAACAAATCACTGAAGCTCAACACCAGCCATGACACAACAGCAAAAGCATGCAATGCAATTACAAATCATACTCACTAGATTTCAAGAACATGCAAGTCGATGTTTGCTTATTGCTTTCACCAAATTTAACTTCAGATAGAGTGCCTTCCATTCTCTAAATAATCAAACAAGAACCAAATCTCATTCACCCTATCATCAAACTCAAAAGGGGCATTGTACTGAGCAACACAATAAACAGAACCATGTCTTTGTTATTGGATTTACTGAAGGGTATATATAAAACTTATTGGTATTTTGACTCTTCCGTTAATGGTGCATGCCGTGTTTGAATTAAAGAAAGGCAGCTAGATTTCTTCTGTTCCTCGCTTGTATAAAAAGATGAGCACTCATTGAATACAGAGATAGGTTTTGGAGGATATAACTCAAATATTAGGTAACATTTGATCAAAATGAACAGTGCCTGATTAATAATGAATAATTAGCACTATTAGATATTGATATTAGATTAGATTTCAGTTGCATGTATGTGAACTGTGAAATTGACTGTAGCTTTTGGACACTCCCCTGCACCGTCATTGACAAAGCTCTCATCCTTACTGAGAAGCAAAATTTATCTCATAGGAGGCTTATAATATTACTGGGTGTTTATAAGGGAATATAAATCTCTCAAATTTGCAAAAGCTTTATACAAATTAAGGGGCTACTTTGCAAAGAAGAACAAATTAATTACAAATTGGATTACTGAACCAGACAAGTTCATGGTTAAGAATTTCCCAACAAAATATATATTACATATTGTCCTTAACATAGGATATATTTAAGAAATTAAACTTGATTCTAAATATAAGACATGATTTTTATATTTATCAATATTTTTTTAATTTATCTCTATTGATATTCCCTAAAAAAATATTTTAAAAAATACATGTTATATTAACTAATTTAACTAATTTTCTTAATATAATCAATTTAAATAAATATGTATTAAGGATAGGAAGTAATATAATTATTAACTTAACTTGAAATATCTAATGGTGATTAAAAACATATATCTTATCAATTTCGTTCTTAAATTTTCAAAATTGAGTGTAGTCAAATGACTATCAAGTTAAATATGAAGGGATTGGGCAGCTTGAGCATAAGCCCGATTTACGTAAATTGAGATAAAACTCCTCTACATATTTATTTCGTAGACCGTAAAAGCTACTTCATATTTCATAAATTACGATTGAAAAACATTTATAAAACTATACAAACATATTATATATATAGCAATCAGAAAAGGACCCAATCAAGTGGTTATAAAACTTCCTTAATTCCCTAAAGTAAATTAATCTTCAATGGGCTATAGCAACAAAACCAAAAGGACACCTCCGAGCTAGAGAGAAGATATTTTATGTACCTTGAGAACCCAGTTTTGGTGGCTTCAACAAGAGAAGTGGCATGAAATGGAGGAGCAGAGGCCCAGACAGTGGAATTGTAGCGGAGGATTTCGTAGCCGTCGCCGGCATGAACCACATCGTAGGAGAGACACTCGATGAAGTTGCATGTTGGAGGAACTTTCGCGAAGCTTGAAGCCGATGATGCGAGAAAGAGGCTCAACAAAAGCTTCAATTTCGTGACAATGGCGGCCATGGCTGAAGCCTGAAGGCTACTTATTATACAATAATACTATGTGTGCTGATCTACACAAGCTTTGAATTTGAAGGATGGGGGATGGTGGGGACCACTGATTTTATTATATGTTTCATTGTTTCTTCTTGTGTAGCGTGCCTCTCAATCTGGGCATTCGGTGGCGGCTCCTCCCCCATCCTCATCCACGAAGCTTAACACATTGGGACGTCCAAATAATGGTAACTTTATTTTTTTTTTTAATTAAACGGTATGAGGTTATAATGTTATATTTAGAGAGGCTAAATGATGTGGTTATAAGTGGGATTGAACTTACAACCTCTCATTTATAAGAGTTTTTATGTCAAAAAGCTACAAGGGCATCCACGATAAACTTCATAACAAAGATTTTAAGGGTGTATAGTTCAGTCCAACTCAATCCAACTTCGAGATAGTCTGGTGTGGTTCAGTTCAAATAAACTCTATAATAAAATTGGATTAGACCATACGACACCAAGTGGTTGGAGTGAATGGAGTTCCAATCTAAATTACTAGACTAGTTAGGACATATTTGGGATGATGGAATTGGGGGGTATGTAATTGGAATTGAATTTAGATATCAATTTCATGCCTAAGTTTATTTGGTATGATGGAATTGGAAATTTTTGCAATTCCATGTGGAAGCCAAATCTCCCAAATTCCATCAAATTGGCTTCCAGCCAAAAAGCAAAGATTTGCAATTCCATGTACCTAAATCCATTTTTACCCTTCAACTTGCATGGTTTTATCCAAGGTTATTAAACTTGGACTGGTCACTGAACCGGTTAGGGTACTGGGTCAAGGGTTAGTGGGTCATATCAGAGTCAAACCGAAGCTAAACCAGGGCCAAATCGGTGATAAATTGAATATTTTAGGCTTATTAATATGAATTTTTTTTTTAAAAATAAAAATAATTTTATATATATAAAAAAATGAACTGGAGCGGTCAAGGTAATAGGTCAAAGGTTAGTGGGTCAAACCGGAGCTAAATCAAAGCTAAACCGGTGAGAAATTGAATATTTTAGTCTTATTAATATAATTTTTTTAAAAAAAATAAAAATCATTTTTTATTAAAAAAAAAACCAGTCCGATCCGGGTTTAGTAACAATAGTTTTATCTCATTTCACTTTCTTAGGTTGACATATTGGTAATTTTACATTTTAAATATAAATATTAAATAAAAATAATATTTGAATTCCATGTACATATCAAACACACTTTTAAACCACATTTCCATATATATATCCATATCCATTTCCATTTCTATTTCCATATCCATATCCATCAAAATCAATTCCAGTGTACCAAACGGGCCCTTAGTCTAGTATGGTCTTATCTAGCGTTTGTTTTAAATATTTTGTAACTTGGATTTTTTTTTATTATTGTTGAATGTTGTTGGAGATTATTATGAATTTATAACTAAATTTTAATGTATTGAGATGACTTTTATATTATTATAGATATTTTTATTATCTTAATTGTATTTATAATCTTGCCTCCCATAAAAGAAAAAAGAAAAAAAGAAAAAAAAATTGAGGTCCAAGTAGTGAACTAAGTTTGATCTAGCTTGAATTTAGGTTGAAAATGCATCAGACAAAACCACAGGTTGTCTTGATTTGTTTGAGGTCTTCTCTAGGCTAAACCTTAGACTGATGACTAACCTAGTCTAATAGTGTTTGATTCAGCTTTCACTTTTTAATAAATGTGATTTACGTAAATTGAGACAAAACTTTTCCACATAATAACATAAATCACTTAAAGAGTCATTTATGTTTATTTGTCAATTTTATTCATATAATTAATATTTAAATGTAACTCTTCTTGTCTTTTTCTCTTATTTAAGACTTTATATACATGGATAAAATTGAAAATCTTATTAATTTAAAAATGATTTAATAAGTTTATTATCATATTCCCTAGTTTGCGTCAATTAATGGAAAGCACTCTATAACAAAGACTAACGAGGGAGAGTACCCGCTGTGCCCAAACTTTCTCCTATGGTCTCAACCATAAGCGTGTGGCATAGGATTGATGACAGAGCTAATTGATAACATATACCCGTCCACTGAAAGGAACAGATTAGCATGCAATTAAGACTAGGAAATAAACACGGCAAAAAAAAAAAAAAGACTAGGAAATCAAGCATTGACATTAATCAACCAAGCATGACATGGATTTTGTTCAATTATTTGTCTTCTTGAACGCGAACTTCTGCTCTGTAACTATTCAGTCCCAGCTCTAAATTCAACCAACATGCTTGATTTCTTTGAAGTGAACCATTCGGACAGCATTCTGAGCATTTGGCACTGATCATTCCGCTGAGTGCCTCTCTCAAGTCTTATGGTGCTTCTTTTTCCTTTAGTACTTCAAAATTACAAATGGATATCCTAATGGTGGAAAAAAAAAAAAAAACATCTAGCTACCATGTCTCTGTGAAAATGATCCAAAAGAATGTAAAACATTTGTTCTAGTTCCAAGCCTGCGAAAATGTAAGACACCTTATTTATTCATCAAATTAAGACACTGAAATACATGAGAGTTATTGGTGTCTTAACTCTGTTCATAACTTGCTCGCTGAAACTTTACATACTATATCTAGAAACAGCAAATTGATCTTTTGCTTTTCTCCCAAATCTGCTTCAGATAGAGTTCCTTCCATTCTCCAAATCAAACAAGAACCAAATCTCATTCACCCTATCATCATACTCAAAAGGGGCATTGTACTGAGCAACAGTATAAACAGAAGCATGTCCAGCTCTGTGACTCTGTTCAATAGCAGAAGCCCACTCAGTGCCTGCAATACTGGCCTTTAAGGCAGCAGCTTCCTCCCCAACATTAGAATCCCTCACAAACCCTCCAAACTGCCGAACTGCCACGTACACAGGCTTCCATCTTTGGACATGGAGACCCTTTGCTGGAGGAGGGTTTGCTTGGTTCTTCTTTGGCACATAGAAGCTTACCACAAATGAGGACTCACAGAAAGGTCCATCACTAGGTGCTACTTCAGTTATCACAGGTGCTGTCATTTCAATCTTTTGCTTGTAGTTGTTCTCGCCCTGAATATAATTAAACAACCTACAAAAGATGAAGAGTGCTCACATGATTAATGGAAGACTCATTCATTATATTTGGACAATTGGACTTGTTAGTTCTTGTTTAGGATTAGATAAGGGAAAATATCTTTCTTATTAAATTTACTGACGGATATAAAACTTATTGGTATTTTTTTAATAAACCAAACATTAAGTAACATTTGATCAAAATAGACCCACAAAATCTGGTTAATAATGAATGGTTACGTGTATGACATGTAGATATTACATATCAGTTAGATGTATGTAGAGTCTAGCTTATGTATACACCCTGCACTGTCATATCACAAAGTTTTCATCTTACAGAGCAGAACATTTCAGCTCATTGAAGGCTTATAGTGTTAACAAGTGAATACAAATCTATTAAATTTGCAGAGGCTTCATCCAAATCAAGGGAGTATTTTGTGAACAACAACAAACTAAGTATAAATACTTTTAGTGAACTTGAGAAGTTAAATGTTGATAAATTCCCAACAAAATAGAATAACCATTAACTTCACTTATCTAATGAGAAAAACATACTATCTTATCTATTCCGTTCTTGACTTATGGAAATACATGTTCAATTCTTGAAAAGCTTTTCCCACAACATACCTTCATCGTGTCAGTGACAGTAGTCAAACCAGTAGCAAGTAAAATATGAAACGACTAAACTATAAAGCAACAAAACATAGTAATCAAGTTGTTAAACAAATATCTCTTAGTCTTCAACAAGCGAGAATCTATCAGCATTTCCAGTAACTAAACACTAACAATAGATTAATATGCAGTGAGTCAAAAAGACCTAGAGGACTCAATCATGTATAATGAAACTTCGTTCACCAAACTTAAATCATACATCAATTAATCTTCAATGGACTATGTAAAAAGAAGAATCAATCCAATCGTTGAGAAATTCCCAAAAGAAATACATCCGAGAGAGAAGAAATTTACTTTGAGAATCCGGTTCTGGTAGCTTCGTAAAGAGAAATGTCTTGAATGGGGGAAGTTGAGGCCCAGACAGTGGAATTATAGCGGCGGATTTCGTAGCCGTCACCGAAATGAATCACATCGTAGGAAGGGCACTCGATGCGCTTGCAAGTGGGAGGAACCTTAGCGAAGCTTGAAACCGATGCGAGGAGGAGATACGATAGCAGTGAGAGCTTCAATTTCGTAAGAGTCGCGGCCATGGCTGAACGCTACTTACGATACTGTATGCTGCGTCTGCACATGTACACATAACCTTCGAAGAAGGTTCAAATGGATGAAGCTCCCGAATTTCCATGGCTGTGGGGAAGCCACGAAGGGTGACCACTTCTTTATGGGAACGGCTGATTTCGAGAAATCTTGGCCGTCCAGATCCAGCCACAAAAGATAAATCCGTTGTAGTTTGCGTGTGCCACGCTGCTCATGCCTTTTTTGTTTTTGGCCAGAAAGCCACGCTGCCAGTGCTCATGCTAAAGATAGTGCATTTATGTGTTAAAACTTAAAAGTGTGAACTTGGGTGGGAAAAAAGGTTTAGAGTTACAATGAGCCAACCCAAGCTAATCCAGTTTCATACGTAATTATGCTTGATAAGCGCGTTCATGTAATCATAAATCATAAATAAAAAATTATTTTAGGAAACTGCTATCACCATTATAAATATATCTAACTCCTTAAAAGTTATTTATTTTGATTTCTATTCTTTCACTTGTAATTGATAGATTCTACTATTTGTGTGCAAAATGATTAAGGTAATTGGCACTTTTCTAGCTATAACTATTTTGCATTGTTTTTATAAAAATAGCTTACTGAAAAATCCTCAGTTGGGGCATTTGGAGCTTTTATATTTAATTCCAACTACCAAAAACCGTATTCATAGAACAGTCATGAATTCCTAACATTTACTATTTATTTGGATAGGGAGAAGATTATGAAGAAAAAAAATTAGTAGGAAAATTCTCAAAAATAATAAACCTTTTTATTATTTTTGAAAGTTCTCCTTTCTTACATTTAATCGTATTCTCCTCTTATTTTTCTCTCCATCTAAATATAAATCAATGATTCTATAAAAAAAAATATAATTTAGAGATGTCAAAACCAGCAGTTTAATCATCATTAAGGGGTTTAATTGTTACCCAACATTCAACGATTTCTGTTACTAATAAAATGCAGTGCGCGCGGGAAACGACATCAGAGATCTCTCTCCTCGTGAGAGCTTTTCTCTCACCACGTGAGAGCGTGTCACAGTGGTTTCTAGCCGTTTTTTGGTTGAGACAGGTGTACTCCGCCGCCCACTGCGACTGAGGGAAAGAGTGTCCGAACTAGAGCTCGTTGCGATAGATCGGAAAGTGAGGAATACAGATTGTGAGGATGGTAGGAGGTTCGTCCGGCGAATCGTTGCGAAGAGGAGATGTTGATCGGAGCGATAGTGGAAGGATTTTAGAGGCAAAACTGATATGGAAGCAGAAGGATCAGGAGAAACTGAACGGAGGCGCTCTGGTTGGCAAATTAGTAACTGGAAAAAGTATAAATAGAACGACGGCGGTTCAAGTGATTCGCAAGGGCTGGAACCTAATGAAGAACGAAGATCTGGAGGCTATAGATATGGATCACAATGCGTTCATCTTTGAGTTCCGGTGGCAAGAGGATCGTCTGCGTACATTGAGAGGTAGGCCTTGTTCTATTCAAGGTTTTTTGCTTAATATTCAAGTCCGGAAGGAGTTTATGACTTTTAAGGAGGTTGATTTTAACCGATGCCCTTTCTGGATCCAATTTCATGACCTTCCTCTCGAGGTTATGGATGTTGATAATGCAAGAATTCTAGGATCGATGTTAGGAGAAGTGGCAATGGTGGAGGATCCTAGAAGAGGAAAATTACTGCTTAGGAGTTTTCTGAGGGCGAGAGTGGTTGTTGATTTGCAGAGACCATTAATCACAGGAATGTGGACTCCTAGACCAGATAATGATCTGGTATGGATAAAGGTTAAGTACGAGATTATTCAGAATTTCTGCTTCTATTGTGGTAGATTAGGACATGATCAAAAATCATGTTCATATCGTGATGAAGAGGATTCTGATGCAGAGGGAAGGTTTGGCAGTTGGCTAAGTATTCAAGCTGCGAGACAAATTATGAAGATAGTAAAGTGTGAGAAGGAGGGATGGGAGGAATTTGATGCTTCAGCTGATAGTAATGAGCAAAATAAGGTATAGTTGATGCAGGGTGTAAGCTGAGAGACAGGACCTTAACTGACTCAATGAAGTTGTTAAAAGTTGGGCATATGATTAAGAATGATGCATGGTGCTTTGAGGATGTGAATGAGATCCTGGATGATGAAGACAAGGCTGAGATATTGAAAATTAGAATACCAGTCCTGGATACATAGGATACAATGATTTGGCTCAGAAGCAGAGATGGTGAATACTCGGTCAAATTGGGGTACAAAGTAGCCAAAAGCATGGATAATAAGGTGGAGGACAGAGGTGCAGGGACTTCTTATAAACCATCAAGGAAACTTTGGAAAGGGATCTGGCAGATTAAGATGTAACCTAATGTAACCTAAGGTTCTGCAGTTTTTGTGGAGAGCTGTAAGTGGTGCTTTGGCTGCCAAAGAGGCTTTGTTTAAGAAGAAATGTTCTAGTAGTCGTCTCTGTGATGTATGTAGAGTAGAAGTCGAATCAGTTGAGCACATGTTGTTCTTATGTCCATGGGCAAAACTTTGCTGGTTTGGATCTCCATTAGCTATCAAATTTGAGGTGGGTGACTTTAAGTTGGACAGGTGGTTGGAGGAATGGATTAGTTGCAGGGATGGTCCTGATGATCATGATTTGGCTTTATTCTTCAGCATATGATGGAATGTATGAAAAATGAGGTGTCAACATGTGTCTGAACATACGCAAATAGATTCATACACATGTGTTGTGCAAGCCATGAGAAAGGTAAGGAATCATTGGAATGCTAGAGGGAAGGAGAAAAGGGTGGAGGCTGATCCTATTGTTCATTGTAGGAAGCCTGGCTGGGAGAAACCTGGAGAGAGGGTGCTGAAAGTGAACATTGATACAGCCTTTAAATGCAGATTCTAAACATGCAGCTGTGGGTTTGGTTATGAGGGATAAGGATGGATGCTTTGTAGGAGGTTTGGGAAAGGAGATCAAGGCTGATTCTGCAGTTATGGCAGAAAGCTTTGCCATGTTAACTTCTCTAGATCACAAGGAGGTTGGAAATTGGGAAAGGGTTGTCTTGGAAACTGACTGTCAGAACCTGTATATGCGATTAGATGGGAAGGGGGTAAATGGTTGTGAATTGGGGGTGTGAGGATATAACAAGGAAGTGTATAGAAATTTTGAAGATCAGGAAAGAGTGGTCTGTTTCATTGGTTGCTCGTACAGGTAATAATGCTGCAGATTGGGTGGCAGCTAAGGCAATAAAGGGAATGGTACCACAAGGATGGTTGCTACAACCACCATCTCCTTTGTGTGCTATTTTGGCGAGTGATTTAGTGCCTGTTTGGGAACGTAGTGAAAAAGTGGTTTTTTTTTTTTAATGTGGCTTTTGTAGAAACCAAATAAAAAAAAAATCATATTGTTAATGTGATTTGTGTTTGGATTGGCAGTAAGAAAAATAGCTTTTTTTTTTTAAAGCTGTGTGAGTGAGTTTATAAAAAAAAACTACTTTTTCACCTAAAGCCCATTAAACTCCAATGGATTCCCAAACACTCATAAGTAAACCAAATAAGCTTATACATGGTAAACGAGTTTTTTTTTTAATCTCAAATGGGACCCCAAACAGACCCTTAGTTGGACCTGAAAGGAGCTGTTGCACCAGGTCTGTAATTGGCTGATAAACAGTCCTTTGCTAGTATACGAATTGGTATTAAGTAACTAGTTTTTGTTTGAAGTTTAGCTATGTTTCTGTATTTTTGGTTTTGATGGTGTTAGTTTGTAACAGTTATTTTTTTTCGTGTGTTTTCTTTGGCTATGGCTACTGGAGTGTGTAATTCTGTTTTTGTGATTAATAAAATTGATGATTTTGACTCAAAAAAAAAAAAAAATGCAGTGCGCGTGCTGCAAGTTCAAAGCACGCCGAGTTTTGGAGTTTTCAAGTTTCTCTCCTTCTCTGTTGTATTCTATTTTATTCCTGTTGCTATGCTTCTCTATTTTCTTAGGAAAAGATTAACTGTTTGGACTAGAATTTTGGATGGAAGAAACTAAAAAAAAAAAAAACAGAAACCACAGTCTAAAACTATCAGGATCAAAATTAAAATTTGATCAAATTATAAATATTAAAAATGCTATTACACCATTTATATACAATACATACATATATAAACTAGCAGGGTTTCCTTTAGATTCCATAATGAGGAATACCCATACAATAGGGTGCTTTGTAGAGAGCGACACATACACGAGTCACAACACATTATAGGTTTCTCTCCCTCCCCTCCATTGAAGATACCCATCATTTATGGGAAGAGAGATTACTTGGGTGGAAAAAAGATTGGCACACACATGAGAAAGGAGAGCCTCGTGATGTACAAACCATTGTTCTTAAAATTTCAAGAACATGCAAATTGATATTTGCTTATTATTGCTTTCTCCCCCATTAACTAGAACATCAGATAGTGGGGTGGCTTTCCATTCACCAAATCATCAAATAAGAACCAAATCTCATTCACCCTATCATCAAACTCAAAAGGGGCATTGTACTGAGCAACACAATAATAAGAACCAAATCCACCTCTCTTGCTCTTTTCATAAGAAGAAGCCCAGGCAGTGCCTGCAATACTTGCCTTCAAGCCATCAACTTGCTCGCCGACATTATTATCTCTCACAAACCCACTGAACTGCCTTACTATTGCATACACAGGCTTCGATCTTGTAATGACAAGATCATCGTCGTCTGTTGGAGGAGGAGGGTTCGCTTGGTTCTTCTTTGGTATATAGAAGCTTACCTCAAATGAGGACTCACAATTCAGTCCACCATAGGTTCCTAAATCTGTTTCTGTTATCACAGGTGCTGTCATCTCAATCTTTTGTTTGTAGCCGTTCTTCCCTTGAATATAATCAAATAACCTGTGTAAATGAAACATAGTTCAAAAAGGATATTCTTAATGAAAGGCTCATTCATTATGTTTTTTACTTGTTAGTGTTTATTCAGGACCAGATTATATTGAGCAAATTAAAATCCAAGTCTTTGTTATTGGATTTGCTGATGGGTATAAAATTTGGTTGTATTTTCTCTAAGTTAGCCCCAAGCTTTTGGTTAATAAAAGTTAAAGTATACGGTTGGTCATCTAAATTCACATCAAATTTTAATTTAGTCTCTTAAATTTGTAAAATGTATTTGTAGTCCCCTGATTTATTAAGGACAAAATGGTAGAAAATTATTTGAGATAGTTTGCAGACGTTCAAAGAAACCTATTGAATGTGACAGTGAGAAAGAGATCAATATAGAGTCATTTGAAAAGAGGTAAAGAAAGTTCAAAACGAACATTCAATAGGATTATTAAGTAGGATCTTTCATCTAATAATCTATCTAAAGATTTAGTTTTCAATAGAATACAATAGTAACGTGCGAACTATATAGTTGGCTCCATTTAGTGGGATACTTCTTTGTTAGTGTTATCGTTATATTTGTAGTTCTCTGATCCTAACACAATTAGTCTTATTTAACAAAAAAAGAAAATGCTAACTTAGCAAGTTTGAATGGTGAGTCTGCCGTTACATGTTCGCAAGATGTTTATAATTAGTTTTATAATATAAGAGTAAAATAAACATGCGGATCAATATTTTAATTTTTATGATTTAATACATCTATTTTTATAGTTTAAAATTAAAATAAATCTAGCATGTTCATTTTAACATTAAAATTATAAAAATAATTATAAACATGTTTTGTTAGTATTTAATTACATAATTACTATTTAAATTTGTTGAGTTGGCATTTTCCATTACATGAGACTAATAATTTTAAGAGTAAGGGATTAACGACATATTTTACAAATTTAATATATATATATATATAATGAAATTTAATTATGAATCTCCCATGCCCAAACTTACATCCATATAAAGGGGGGTATTTGTAAATAAGAACAAATTAAGTACGAATAGGAACTAAAGAATACCTCCAAGAGAAGATATAAGTTACCTTAAGAATCCCCTTCTAGTTGCATGAACAAGCGAAGTGTCTTTAAACACCTCCGTGCCGGCCCAGGAAGTAGAATTATAGAAGCGGACTTCGTAGCCGGCACCGACATGAACCACGTCGTAGGAAGGGCATTCGATGCGCTTGCACGGCGGAGGAACTTCGGCGAAGCCTGAAACTGATGCGAGGAGAATGATCATCAACAGCAGTGAGAGCTTTTGAGTAGCCGCCATGGCCAACTGAACCCTACTTTGCGACACTGTAGTGTGCTGTGTCTGTCTACACAAGCTTAGAAGCTTCAAATGAATGAAGCTCCGAGAATTTGCGTGGCTGTGGAGACTCAGTGAATAGGGACCACTCTTTCATTGGAAAAGGCTGATTTCGAGCAATCGTAGCCGTCCATAAACTAGAAGGTCCACGTCCATACATAAATCAACTTTTTCTTCACTATATATATATTTCTGCTATTTAAATTTTTAATATAAGATATATTCTAAAAGTTAGTATAAATTTTAAATATAAGATACAATTTTTTTATATTTATCAATCTTTTCATAATTTACTCTTATTATACTCTCTAATAATAATTAAGGAGGAGGGGGAATGAGAGAATTAAAAAAATGATTTAGGTATTTTAAAAAATACATATCATATTAACTAACTTAATCAATTTTTTTAATTTAATTAAATTAAATATATTTTACATTAAGTATCAAATTACTATCATGCATGAATAGAGATAATAATTAAAAAGGATGAGAATATTGTATTCAGTAGTTGTGGGGATTGTTGTTGTAAGTATTGTTGTTTGGTTCCGTTTTGATTAGTGGTGCTACTCTGGTGATCATGTTATATTGCTGAATATTTTATAGTTATTTAATTAATTTTTTATCATTTAATTAATTATAAGGAAAAAAAAGAATTTGAATTAAAATCTAGTTATATCCTATTTTCTCTTACAGAAGATATTATAATACTTAAATAAAAGAAAGTATTAAATAAATTAAGGAGTAATGAGCAAGCATTGGAGGAGGCAATTCATTAAATAATATATATATATATATATATATATATATATATATATAAAGAAAATTTAGAAAGAAAGAGATTTCGGATCAGGATGATAGCATCGTGGACGGTGAAGATTTGAATGGATTCAATAATGTGCACAATGGTAATCCAAAAAACAAATGTGCACAACGAGATACACGTGGCGGGAGGAATTAAAAGACTCAAGGTTATAAATAGAAAAAATTGTATTTAGGTTTCTCATAAGAGATAATATGAAATAATATCTCTTAAAATTTTAAAATTATATATAAGCTTTATGAGATTTTTTTATAATAATTAAATTTTAAATATCAAATATTCATGAACTTGTCAATGAATTTCTTTAAACTTATCAATGAACGTCCTTGATCTTGTTATCAACGGAATTAAAATTTATTGTAAAAAAATCTCACAATAATTAAATATAATTTTAAGATCTTAAAAGACTATTTTTTTATATTTTTTCTAATTTAAAACATAAATACAATTTTCCTTTATAAATATAAATATAGGAGGAGAGATCAGCGATGGGGAAGGATTTTTTGACAGATTTGTTTTCCCTTTTTCTCTTTCTTCTTTGAAACTAAATTTTTATATTCGTTTCAGGGATTTTATTATAGTCATGAGTGGCTGATTTGCTTTTAGACCTAGAAAAATTATGAATTCATTAGTGAACTAGATTTTATTTTCATTTGTTAGTTATAATTTATGTTAATTTTGGTGACTTAATCTTCTAATGATATGTCCCTTTGATGATTGGCCATCATTAAATGTGAATTAAAAAATTAGAATTTGTCTTAACAAAGGAAATTTTAATTAAACTATGAGATAAAGTAATATGTAATTAGATTATAATCTAATTTGTCGGTAGGATAGATATATATATATATATATATATAATGAATGCATATAACTGATGATAAGTGTGTTGGAATTGTTTTGTCTCTTGGGTAATTGTTCTAGACAAAGCCTTTTTATATTTGAGAGTGTTATAGATGAATCGACATGCATATATAGCTATTAATACTTGAGATTGACAAAATTAGTATTTAGACTAACTAATTAAATGGAAATAAGATTTAAGGAGATAGTGAAGAATTAGTGACTTTAGGTTGCGTTTGACATTAATAGTTTTCGTTATTTTATTTTCTTTGAATTTATTTATAATAGATTCGTTTGACTTAAAAGAAATTGAGTTTTTAATATGTAAAAATTAATTGTTTGATTTCTGGTGGGAATGATATCTTTCTTATCACTTTATTATTTGGCACGACCGATATACTTGCAGAGTGCATCAATAAACTATTGTCACTTGGTTTTTTTTTTTTTTTTAAACTTGAATTGTCACTTGAGTCAGAGCATGTTTCTGAGTTTAAACAGTGCTTATAGAGGTACTTATAAATCGTCCATCAATAAGATTCTCACATTAGTAAAATTTAAACTCACAACCTTATAATTATAAACTAGCCCAATTACCAACTAAACCAACATCAGTTGGCAATAAATCATGTTTTATTTGAATAACACATTGACTTTTAAAAAAAGTCAAAGCCTATTTAAAGCCTGTGATGTGTAAACCTTGCAACGCACTCAAATATTTTGCAGGATGAAAACCTACTCAAGCCTTCAAAGCCAGATCCCCTAAGCCTATTTGAAGGACTTTTTTAAAAAAAAAAATATTTGAAGGACTTAAGTAAGCCCTTTTAAAAAAAAAAAAATTGGACAAGCATAGGCCCTGAATAGTGGTGGGGACGGAAACCTAAATCTAATGTCACAGGGTACATCTTGCACTACTAAATCGAAGAGTCTTTTGCATTTAAATATGTTTCTAAAAAGGCTTCAGATCAGGTATTTCATTCATATGTATAGGCTTGAGCCTAAGATATAAACTTACATACAAGCTCATGCTCAATCATGGGCTTAAGAATTAGACTGGTCTGTTCTCATTTCTAATAGTTTTGTTTTTTGTTTTTTTAGGCTAAACAAGTTTAGATATTACATAAAACTAGGCAACCCTAGACATCAAAAGATCCCAATAAGATCTTCCCTTAATAAATGAGTGAACACGGAATGTGGAACTGGTAATACTACCAAGGACTGAACAAGTTGATGGGCTTCTCTCGTCAAGTAATCAGCACATCTGATTGCATCTCGTGGCGTATAGCAACGCTTAAGATCCCATTCAGAGTATATTAACTCTCGAACCGCATTCACGTCCACTCTCAGTGGATGATTAATTCCACCGTCCCGCATAACCAACTGAAACACCTTGAGTGAGTCTATGTACGCAACGGCTCTAGAAAAACCATATTGTCGACACAATTGAAGGCTTATCAACAATGCAACAAGTTCCGCCGTGGTAGGAGGGAGAAAACCCAATCTCTTCTGAAATCATAGAATCCAAGTCTTTGTATCATCACAAACCAATCCACCACATGCTGCAAAGCCCTGCTACTTGACCGATCCATCTGTATTTAATCAAACATACCTTTCCGATGGCAGGGTCCATTTAAGAGCCTCTTTCTCACGAGAGCAAAATATTTAATGTTTGAAAGTACATGAGAGATTTGCCTCCATTAATTGATACATGCCACCATGAATGATCTCTTCTACCTGAAAAAGAACACCCTCCATCATTCACTTGCATCTATTCTTCCATAGCAACCAACAAATAATACTGAAGAGTGTCGACCATGGCCATCGCTTGAAATAACTCTTTTCTAATTGAAGAGTCATATTCTCCTTGAGCTATACCTGCAAATTAGAGCAAAATAATCTAGCACGAAAGTTAGGTGATATAAAATGAAGCCACACCTCTCTCTCAATATCACAATCATGAAGAATATGTAAAATCGATTCTTCTTTATGACACTGAAATGGGCAATCTTCACTATCTGATAGACCTCTCATAGCTCTGAGTGAGTTAGTAGGTAGTCTCTGGTGAATAACTTGCCATAAAAAACATCTTTATCTTCTTTGAAACAGACAATTTCCAGACTTTCCTCCACAGGGTCGGCACATTCCTTTCATGTTGGGTAGTGATAAATTTATAAGCAGCATGAACACTAAACTTGCAATCCGAAACATTTCTCCAGCAGACATAGTCGTCCCCACTTCCACTTGGTGGCACCCCTCTTGTAATAATCCTGATTACCCATTCTGGTAGAAATTCTCTCTATTTTGCTAGATTCCAGTCCCCATTTGACAGAACAAACTCCTTAATCTTAGCACATGGATCTAAATTATGTATATTCTAATCCACAAACTGAACAAGAGGCTCTTCCAATGGGGACCATAAATCCCACCAAGCATGAGCTCTGGTTTTGCTTTGCAAAGTTCTACCTAGCCCCTGAATAGAACTTCTCCCACACAATAATGATGCTTTGTCAAACACTAGAAGAGTTTTGCTTTTTGCACATGATTGGGTAGTCATTATCTCCACAACCATATTTTCCGCTTAGACACCGAACCCAAAGGTCATTTGGTTTAGTGAGAAGACCCCAACAAAACTTCATGATAAAGACAATATTTTGTCTTTGCACATCCTTAATACCCAAACCCCCAACTTTGATTGTTTAACTTGCTCCTAAGAAACAAGATGCATCTTTTTACCCTCTTGGCCTTGGTTCCAAAGAAACCTGTGGCTCACTTTTTCCAATTCCATTAGGATGCTTTTTGGTATTAATACTGTCTGCATGTAATAATTAGGCATCGCTGAAAACACAGACTTAATCAATACCAATCTACCTGCCATAGTATGTAATTTACCGTTCCAACTAGTTAAACGATTCTTAGCCTTCTGAACGACCGGAAAATAGATAGCCTTACTAATTCAATGATGTAGAATTGGTACACCAAGGTACTTACCAAGATCGGTTGTTATCCCAATATCCAATCTTTGACTCAATTCAAAAGCTCAGTTAAAATGAACATTCCTAGAAAAGAATACCTTGGACTTGACCATACTAATTTGATGCCCTGAGACTTCACAAGAAGCTTTTATAGTATCTCTCATAACATCAATCTGATCCATTATAGCTTCCCCAAACAACAGAAGGTCATCAGTAAAGAAAAGATGGGAGATGGGTGGGGTATGCCGGTTACCTAATTGTATTTATTTCCTATCATTTAAACCTGGTTGAAATGAGTCTAATTTGAAGGGAGAGAAAAAAAACTAAATAAAAGACAAAAAAATGTAAAAAGAATAGAAAAAAAAACAGTTTAACAAAGAAAAAGTAAAGCAATTACACGGAATAGAGCTTCATTATTCATACAAGATTAATGGACCTTCTAATATCAATAATTTTTTGGATCATACAGTTCAACAAAGAAAAAGTAAAGCAATTACACTGCTTTAATTTCTCCGTCATCAAGTTTTAGATAGAGTGGCTTCCATTCTCCAAATCATCAAACAAGAAATAAACCTCATTCACCTTACTATCATACTCAAAAGGGTTATTGTACTGAGCAACACAGTAAACAGAACCATATCCACTTCTATTGCTCTTTTCAATGGCATAAAGCCACTCAGTGCCTGCAATACTGGCCTTCAAGGCAGCAACCTCTTCTCCAACATTAGAATCTCTCACATACCCACTAACCTTCCTTACTGCTGCATACGCAGGCTTTGATCTTCCCACGACGAGATCGCTCGTGGGAGGAGGATTCGCGTGGTTCTTCTTCGGCATATAGAAGTTTACTTCAAATATGGACACACACAAGGCTCCATAACAGGGTGCTACTTCTGTGACTATGGGTGCTGTCATCTCAATCTTTTGCTTGTAATCGTTCTTCCCTTGAACATAATCGAATATCCTGTAAAAAAGTTAACTGAATCTTCTATTAAGTATATTCTACCTTTTATAATGGGGGTGGTTCGATTCGAGTATTGCCGAGTTTAATTGGCAGCTCTCCCAGCCTCCTTACGCCTGTTGGTTTCTTTCATATGCTTTATGTTCACATATGATAGAGTAAGCCTATAAAAGGATTTGACCTTTTATCTTTTAATTTGAATACATATGTCTTTCTATATGAAAACAAAGGAAAAATTACATTCAGCTTTTAACATCATATAATTCCCTAAAATCTTAAAATTGCCAAAAACTTCTGTAAAACCTCTTTGTAATAAATTCTAGTCATAAGCTTGTCAATCAATGGATTCGCTTATGAACATGTCAATGGACACCTCTCAACTTATTAATGACATACCTTTGGACTTATTAATGATGTGTCCATAGACTTGTCATCTATCGCCTATAGAGTGTAAGCGGAATTAGAATGTATCATAAAAAAGTCTCACATTATTTTTGATAATTTTAAGATTTTAAGCAACCACTTTTTATTTTTTTTCTTCTTCGAAAGTGAATGTAATTTTCCTAAAACAAAAGGGATAACAGAGTACTAATCAAATAGTTAAATACTCTGAAATGAGCTTAGAACTTGTCGGCCATTTCAGCAACCAAACACTGATAATAGATTGATGTGCACTGTGCAGTGGGTCAAAAATCGTTAAGGACTCAGCCATATGTAGATAACTTTGTTCGCGAAGGCTAATAAATCAAACATGAATTAATCTCCAACGGAAGATGGCAGCAAAAAAGAAGAATCAACAAATAAAAAATTAAAAACCTTCGAGAGAAGAAGAAATTTACCATCCGAATCCAATTCTAGTAGCTTCAACAAAAGAAGTGTCTTTAATGAAGGGGGTGGAGACCCAGACAGTGGAGTTATAGTAGCGGATTTCGTAGCCGTCGCCGACGTGAATCACATCATAGGGAAGGCACTCGACGCGGTGGCATATCGGAGGAACTTTGCCGGAGCTTGAAGCCGATGATGCGAGGAAGAGGCTCAACAACAATAGCAGTGAGAGCTTCAATTTCGTGAGAGTCACGGCCATAGCTGAAAGCTACTCACAATACTGGGTGGCTGTGGGCATATATATCCACAAAGGAAGGTTGAAACTTGGAATTGATGAAGATATGATTTTTCTTCCCAAGGGCCACTGCCCATTTGGGGAATGGCTTTGCTGCAAAACGTAACCGTTTTGGGGGGAAAAAAATGGCTGCAGTTGCTTTTTATTTTAATTTTTTTTTAGTTAAGTTATATCTGGGATCTAAGTATTTTTTTCAGTATCCTAAAGTAGATTTTAGGGACTCAAATGCCTTAAAATATTTTTTTAGTAATATTTAGTATTTTAAAATAATTTTTGATGCATTTAACACCTAAAATATTTTCATTTGCCATTGGTATTCTAAATTTAGGACACCTACGGCTGCTGCCAAAAAATACTTGGAGAGTAAAATTATACAAAATATTACTTTTTGATACTCTGTGTTATTAAAAAATTACTTACTATTAAGAAAATAAACTAGTTTAAGATACTAAATTCTATTGGGAAATTTTTATCAAAAACTAGTTTAAAAATACCAAGTGCTACTAATAGAAATAGTTTTCCTAATCTTAAACTAATTTATTTTCCTAATAGCAAGTGTTTTTTCAATGGCACCCGGTGTTAAAAAGTAATGTTTTTGTGCAATTTTACTCTTAATATATTTTTCTTAGTAATATTAAATATCCTAAATTTAGGATACTGAGTGCTTTTGAAAAATATTTTAGGATATTAAATAAACCAAAAACTACTTTAAGATACTAATAAAATACTTTAGAGCCTGGATATAACTTAACTCAAACAAATAAAATGCAACTACAGCCATTTTTATTTTTTAATGCAAAACGATGATGTTTTAGAGCAAATGATGACAACATATATTAACAACAAAGGAGAGAAGCCATTCCCGACAAGGTTGATGTAATAAGGGAAAATTTCAGTTAGCCTGCTCTATGGTAAATTAATTTTAGTAAACCTTAAAATTTTTTGAAAAATTCACTGTATCCCATGGTCAATATGAAATTAATTTTTGTAAATGAAAAGATAATGATGCTCTTCTTTTATTTATTTGTCTTTCAAAAGATCACTTACAAAGGGTATTTATAAGACAAATCAAGATATGTCCAAGATAAATAAATAGATTTAAAAGAATATAGGGAATTAAAAATATTTTGACCATTTATAAGGCAAATATAAAAATTTATAAGACAAATATGAGTATTTACAAAATAAATAAAATAATATCATCATTATTTTTTTATCTATAAAAATTAATTTCATTTTAACCATAAGATATAATGAAGTTTCAGAAAATTTTAGGGTTGGTTAAAATTAATTTTTTATAAAGGGGCTGACTGAAATTGTCCCTTGAAATACACTTCTGAGGGTTTTTTAACCTATATACATTAAACAGTAAAAAAATACCCTAATCCTACATTCAACAAATTATTTACCAAAATGTTGCATTTAAAATCGGTCAAGGGTGGAACAAGTTCAAATTTACACAGAAATTGATCTCAACAGGATGAAGTTTCATGATAGGATGTCAAATTTTTTTAATTGAAGAGCAAAACGTTCTCACCAAGATGAAATTTGCTTCTGCATTTTTGTACCCTCCTCAATGCGCATACAGTTTTTATTGGTGGGAGGATAATGAACGGGAGAGAAAGAGAGGCGAATGGGTAGAGCCGGGAAAATGGGTCGAGCCCGTCGGACCGGCCTATTTAGACCCTGAATTTATAAGAGCCGGGCTTAAGAATTTTACTTAAAAAGTGAATACGGGTCTAAAAGGGCCGACCCTATAGGGGCCACGGGCCGGCTCTTTAGGCCCTGATATATTTTTTATTTTTTAAAATTATTTATATGATAATAATATTATTGATCTTTTATATTTTGTTAATGATGTTGAAAATATTTAGTTGTTATTATCTTTTTTAAAATTAAGTTTCATAAGAATATTTTGTATTAAGAATCATAAAAATAAAAAATTTATAAAAAATATTTCTTATTTTATAAAAAAAATACGTTAGATATTTCTTATTTACTCTAAAGTTTCACATATGATGGTAATTTACTAATTTATTTGTATTTTATGTTTTTTATAGAGTTATTTGTGTTTTTAGATTATTCTATGTTGTAGATAAAGATTATGAATATATTCATGATTTGGGAGAAGAAATTCTTGATATTTTTACCCTCAAGTAGAGCCTACTACTCAAACTGAAGTACAATCAAATTTTCTTGAAATTGATGATAGTGGTGAAGAAGATGAAAATGATAGTCGTCATACTCATGTTGCTTAGAGTATTTAACTTCTTGCTTTCTTATACCTTTGTGCGGATTGTGAATTATTTGTGGATACTATTTTTTACCTTTGAATATAAATTAGTAACAGTATTTGTTTTATTGCATGAGGCGTGTAGACGTGTAGTTAAATCTTGTGTAATAGCTTCAGGCCCTGCGGGCCGGCCCTGACCCTCATGCTTTCGGACCAGGCTTTGAAAAACGGCAATTTTTCTTACCTCGGGCCCTGTAGGGCCAGGCCGGCCCTGATTCCCAGCTCTACGAATGAGGGTTTTTATTTTTTTTTTTTTAGTTTTTCTTACAAAAATCAAATCTCTTTAAATTGTTTTAAAATTTAATAATTTTCTATTTTTATCCATATTTTACATACATCAAAATCTATGAGTACAAAGTCCTACCCAATAATACATTAAAATGGACCGGAAGAGTAGTAATAAAAGCTTAAACTTTTACTCCTCTGGGCATTTATAGGTCATTCCAACATTTTTTATAGAAACATCTTAAATCCCATTAATTTTATCTTAAATTCAACGACTTTCTAACTCTACTCCTATTTAATATAGGTAATACCAAATAAAAATAAAGTCAGCATAATAATAAGTGCAAGCTTAAATTTTCCATTTACCCTAAAATTTTAATAAAGTTCCTAATAAATAGGATGGAAAAAGCTTTTCTCTCTACTTATAAATAAAACTATAGTGGATTTCCCAAATAAAAAAAAAATAAAAAAAGAAGATATCAGAAACCCCACTCTCTTCGCTATCTCTCTCGTCCATTATCCTCCCCACTAATAAAGCAACATGCACCTGGAGAAGCGTACCAAAGTGCAGAAGCAAACGTCATCAATGAGAATGATTTTACTTTCCAGTTAAAAAAATTTGATGTCCCATCATGAAACTTCATCTTGCTGAGAACGATTTCTTCATAAATTTGAACTTATTTCGCCCTTGAACGATTTTAAATGCAGCATTTTGATCCTGTTTAATTTTTTAGTGTGTAACGTTTGGGTAATTTTTTTTACTGTTTAATGAATATAGGTTTAAAAAGAAAAAACCCCCCCAATTACCAAGGGCTCTTCGTCACGGGGAGCTTCTCCAACCAATACGAAAGTCTAAAATGTATTCATATGGATCGAAATCTATTTCTTGCAATTATAAAAATTAATTGAAACATAAAAATAAATTCTGTATTAACAACAAGAAAAAAATAATTTTTTTTAAAAAGAACCATAAATATGAGTAAATTTCAAATAAAAAAATAGTATGACATAAAATGTTTATAAAAAAACCTACTCCCTCTTATCCTTAATATAAACTTATTTACGTAATTTAATTTGATTAAAAAAATTAGTTAAGATAATTAATATGATAATTTTTTAAATAATATAATTATCTTTTTTAATTAATTCCCTCAATCTCCTTTTATATTTAAAAAACATGAGGTAAATTAGAAAAAAAATTAATAAATAAGGGAGATATGTTTTATATTTAATACCAAAATCAACTTCACAATTATAACCTCACTATACAAACCACCAACAGTATTAACTCATTGATCTATATACTCCCTCCGCTCTATAATATAAGTCACTTCTAGAAGCATTACTTAGTTCATAATATAAGTCATTTAAAGATTAATTAATACTTATTTATCAATTTTAACGCTGTAATTAATGTTCAAATATGACTTTTTATATTTTTCTCTCCACTTTAATATCTTATGAATAAGGGTAAAATTGGAATTTTTTTTTTCAATTTAGGAAAAATTTAATAAGTCAACTATCATTTATTGATTCTGATAAATTAGGTAAAGTGACTTCTATTGGAAGCCAGATGGAGTGCATGACACAAAATATTAATACCTCATGCCTTTAATATAAGATTTTGTTTGTAATGAAATATATACTATAAAATGATATCATATATTAAAGATTAAAGAAAGCCCCTTTTCAGAAGCTATTAGATGACAGTACATAATCTAAGAAAGTACTCATTCGAATTCTTTTTATAAGCAAATTTCTCTATTTTTTGTTGGTTTTTTTATAAATAATTTTCTTTTTATGTCTCAAAATTTAAACTATACATTTTCCTTTTCACCCCTATTAAATACACATATTTATATTAATTATCATCCACTCACCATTAATTCCTTTTCATTTACTCATTTATTACACATTCTCTCTTGTATTTTATACCTATATTCTTTTATATTTATTACTCATTCTCTCAGCTTCCTTCTTCTGTAGATATGCAACTTACTAGCTCGTTTGGCAAAACCAGTGGGTCTGATCAAGGAACAAAAAATCAGACTAGGCAATGAATCAGTCATGGCACAGATTCAATGGTCAATGTGTTAATCGGGGTATAAACAGTGGTCAGACCGATCATATTAAAATATTATAATTTATTAATGACAATATATATGTGTGTGTGTGTGTGTATTAAAACTTCTATAAAAATAAAAATGAAGATCTTTAGAAAAAAAATGCTTAAAACCTATTAGTATTAGTTATGATGCCTATATTTATGCAATGATATCTCATTTTTATAATTATTATATCCCCTCAAAATCTTCTTTTTTTAGATTTATTTTTTCGTTATCTACTTTTCTCTTCATTTGGTCTTTAAACTTTCATTTTCCTCTAAAAAATAGTATGAGATAGTAGTTAGAAGAATAAAAAAAATGTATTTCACAAAAAAAAATTTAAAAATGTGACCGGTCCAACCACCAGTTTTTACCAGTTCGAACCGGTTCACAGCCTGATGCTTAAACCAGACCGAACCGTTGACTAGTCACCGGTTTAACCGGTTGAACTGGCTGGTCCGATCCGGTTTTTTCTTCACTGGGTTTGATAGAATCATAGAAAGGATAATATTTAGTTTTTTATATAATATGAAGGGTTTCCATTTTGAACTTTAAAATGTAAATGATTTTTACCTCTACTAAAAAATTCATTTTCTAATATTCAAACTTATGTTTTTTTTTTTTAATAGGTGAGGTGGCCTACCACTTTACCTAAGAGCTTGTTGGTACAAAGGATAATACTTCAATCATTCATGAGAAGAGAAAAGATGTACAGAGTGGAGCAAAGGCAGCACATGGGTCCAAAGGAAAGCAAAAGATGAAGGAATCATACAAAGCCCATTAATTTGGAGGCTTGCTTGAAGGCCCAATGGGCTGGTCCAGTTACAAAAGTAGTCCGAGTATGTCCTTACCCGGGCCAATTATTATTACCCACCCAAAAATATACTCCTCCAATTTTAAATATAAGACCTCATTAATTTTTTTAGAGAGATTAAGAAAATAAAATAAATTACTTTAATATATTTATACTTATCATTTTTCTTCAAAGTAATTTGTTTGACTTATAAAATGATATATAATCTAATAATTCACAACATATGATATGATACAATAACTTATTTAGCTTCATCAATCTCTTTAAAAAAAAGAAGTTAACTAAATTTTATATTAAGGGCAGGATGAGTATCAGATAGTGAGAAGATTTGAACATATTCACACTTAATAGTGTAGAGGAAGAAGGAGGAAGAAGTGAGTGGCTCAACCAATAAACCCCCTTTTAGGTGATGACAAATGGCTTGTTTGGGTTAACAATGGAAAAATTTATTCATGTAAATTGAGACAAAATTTTTTTATAAACTTATACCGTATATTGTAAACCACGTTGAAAAAGTAGCTTAATTTAAAAAGACACAAAGAAAAGAAGAAGCTTCATGCAAAATACCGCGACACACATTGGATTCTAACGGAGGCATGATTTCTGGCGGTGACGCAATTATCACTTGTACCATACAAAGAAGAAACTAATGAAGAAGAGAGAAAGCACGTGGGGGAAGAAGAAATTGGTGGAAAGAAACGGAAGAGCAAGAGATTTGACTTTTGAAACCTTAGGTTGAGAATGATGAGACGGAACGTTAGAGAATTCAAAATATGATGTCTCTTAATAAAATTCAATTTTACAGACATTAATTCAAATAAGATGCTTGAGTCACTAAATTCATGCTTCACGTATCTTGGTGAAAATGTGGGAGTGTGGAAAGTGATTCTAGGGAGATCACAAACAACTTCATAAAATCATGAGATTGTGGATATCATAAAGAAAGAGAAAGGGACCATTCAAGCTTGTCTTAAACTTGAAGAAATGATTCGCTCATTATAGCTTGCTCATGGAGACTTCACATGCAAGATTGTTCTCTTGATAAAATTATGAGAAGCGGACATCATAATTAAAAGCAAAGATCAACTTGCTTTCTCCCCCATTAACTTTAGACAAAATGCCTCCCACTCTTCACATCAAACAAGAACCAAATCTCATTCACCCTATCATCAAACTCAAGAGGGTCATTGTACTGAGCAACACAATAAACAGAACCATGTCCACCTCTCTGGCTCTTTTCAATGGCAGAAGACCATTCAGTGCCTGCAATACTGGCCTTCAAGGCTGCAACTTGCTTGCCCACATTGTTATCTCTCACGAACCCACTGAACTGCCTTACTGCTGCATACACAGGCTTCACTCTTCCGACGATGACACCACTCGCCGGAGGAGGGTTCGCTTGGTTCTTCCTCGGCACATAGAAGCTTACCACAAATAAGGACTCGCCAGAGGGTCCATCACTAGGTGCTACTTCAGTCATCACAGGTGCTGTCATCTCAATTTTTTGGTTGTAATCATTCTTCCCCTGAATATAATCAAATAACTGTGTAAAACATTATGAAACACAAAGCAAAGGATTAATGAGAGGCTCATTCAGGACTATATTGAGCAAAATCCAAGTCTTTATTATTGGATTTATTGATATAAGTCTGCCCAAAACCATTGATTCTTCCATTAAAGGTGCATGCCGTGTTCTAATTAAAGAAAGGCAGCTAAATTTTCTTCTGTTCCTCACTTGTATAAAAAGATGGACACTCATTGAATACAGAGATATATAGTTTTTGGAGGATATAACTCAAACATTAGGTAACATTTGATCAAAATAAACACACACACCTATATATATATATTAGATGTCAGTTGAATGTGTGTGAACTGTGAAGTTGAATCTAGCTTTTGGATACTCGCTGCACTGTCATTGACAAAGCTCTCATCCTACTGAGCAGAATAGCTTATCTCATTGGAGGCTTACAGAACCACATTAAAAGCTTTATAAGTGAAGATAAATCTCTCAATAATACAAATGCTTTATCCAGGGGCTATTTTGCAAAGAAGAATAAATTAAGTACGAATAGGATTACTGAATTTGAGAAGTTCATAGTTAAGAATTTCCCAACAAAATAGTCTAATTATCAACTTAAAATATCTAATGGTGATTGAAAACGTATATCTTATCGATTTCGTTCTTTAATTTGAAAAATAGACGTTCAAAATTTATGGTAGTCAAACGACTAGCAAGTAAAATATGAAGGGACTAGAGACTATATAGTTAAATCTGTATCTCTCATAGTTCTCGATCAGCGAGAATTTGTAAGCATCTTCAGCAGCCAAATACTAAAAATTAATTAATGTGCAACAATAAAAAAAATATAAAAAAAAATCATAGAAGGACTCATTCATGTATTATTTAACTTCGTCCCTAAAGTTAAGTCGTAGTACATGAATTAATCTTCAATGGACTATTGCAACAAACAAACAAGCAGCAACCCAATACTAGAGAAATTCCCAAATCCAAAAGAACACATCCGAGAGAGAAGATACTTATTTACCTTAAGAATCCAGTTCTGGTGGCTTCAACAAGAGAAGTGTCTAGAAATGGAGGAGGAGAGGCCCAAACAGTGGAATTGTAGCGGCGGATTTCGTAGCTGTTTCCGGCATGAATCACATCGTAGGAAGGACAGTCGATTCGCCGGCATGTTGGAGGAACTTTTGCAAAGCTTGAAGCTGATGCGAGGTTGTGTACATCTCATCTTCTTAAAACCTCAATACAGTGAAAGAAACATCCTACTATTAGGCCATTTAAGAACCAGTTTGAATTAGCGTTACAAAAATATAAAGTAATAAAATACATAAAGTAAGATAGATTTTCTTCTATGGGTTCTTCAAAAATATCATTCTTATATTCCATCACATTACAAGCTCATTGAAACTTTACAATTCACATGCTATATGTCTAGAAACAACAAATTGATCTTTGCTTTCTCCTAAATCAGCTTCAGATAGAAAGCCTTACATTCTCCAAATCAAACAAGAACCATATCTCATTCACCCTATTATTATACTCAAGAGGGGCATTGTACTGAGCAACAATATAAACAGAAGCATGTCCAGCTCTGTGACTCGTTTCAATGGCAGAAGCCCACTTAGTGCCTGCAATACTGGCGTTCAATGAAGCAGCTTCCTCCCCAACATTAGAATCCTTCACGAACCCGTCGAATTGCCGAACTGCCGCGTACACAGGCTTCCATCTTTGAACATGGAGACCCTTTGCAGAAGGAGGGTTTGCTTGGTTCTTCTTTGGCACATAGAAGCTTACCACAAATGAGGACTCACAGAAAGGTCCATCACTAGGTTCTACTTCAGTTATCACAGGTGCTGTCATCTCAATTTTTTGCTTGTAGTTGTTCTTGCCCTGAATATAATCAAATAACCTGGAAAACAAGAAGACAGTGCACTAGATTATCAAGGGCTCATTTGTTATACTTGGACTTTGTTATGTAGAAGAACTACTCAAATACGAATAGTATTTACTGATCTTGAGAAGTTAATAGTTTAGCACTCCCCAACAAAATTGTACAAAATTAATTTCATGTGAAATATCTTATGGAAAATATGTCTTGAGTAGCCTATTGTAACAATGAACTTCACTCATCAAAGTGGTTAAATATGTATCTACTAATCTTCAATATAACTTCATCAGAAACTCAATAACAAAATACAAACATCGGAATAATGTAGCATTATTTTTCCCTCAAAGTCTTGTGCCTCTTTTGTCACCAAACAAGCGTAACAAATTACTAAGACAAAATATTTAGATACGTAACTACTCGCTTCAGCTAGAATTATGATCAATAGCCTAATACTAACAATATACCAACAAACTCCAAGCGAAAATCTTCAAAGACTCAATCATTTAGGAAATGAAATTTGTTCACCAAATAGACTTATTGCTACGAAGAACCAGGAGAAATTCCCAAAGGAAACCTGCGAGAGAAAAAAATTAGTTCTTGTTTGATTTTGTTTAAAGAAAAAAACAAAAAATAAGTTGTTTTAAAGAAAAAATAAAAGTTGTTTTCAAAAATTAAAAAACAAAAACTGTTTTTAAGGCTTTGTTTGGTTAGGGGGTTTTTGGAGGGGAGGTTAGGTGAAGGGAGGGTTAGAGGTGGGAAAAATGTATTTGGTTGGAAGGATATAAGGGGAGAGGAGGGGAAGTGAGGTTACAAATTTTATCTTTTTTAGTTTTTTTCTCCCCTTCCCTCCCCTCTCTACCTCTAAAATTGAGGGTTTTTGGATGGGAGAGAAATCATACTTTAATCAAAATACTTATATCTATTTTTTAATATTCCAAATTTATCACTTTTATTTAAAAACATTATGTCTTACTTTGATCAAAATACCCATACCTATTTTTGCAATGAAACCTTTTCAATCATGAACCAAATTTATTATTTTATTATTAAATAGATTTAAGGGAAAATGGTTAAAAAATACCTTTTAAGCAAATTAATTGCTAAATGGTATCAATGTGCAAACAAGCATCCATCATGTGCAATCAGCATCCACATGTGCAAAAAACATCATTGCGAAAGTGCAAACACCATCCCTTATGTGCAACATATCATCCGCCCGTGTGCAACATACTACCCACCGTGTGCAATGGTAGCAATGAGCAATTAATTTACTTGCAAGGTTTTTTTTTTAGCAATTCTCCCTAGATTTAACTATACCTAATTTAATTTAAAACTAAGTTATTTACAATGAAACCCCCTAAGTCATAAATCAAATTTATATCTTATTAAAATCTCCTATAAATTCTTTTATTTTAACATTAATGACATATTCACTATGTCAAAATATATCTCAAATTTACTAAAAACGAGGAGTTATAAAAATATATTAAAATATTTTCTCATAATAAAATTAATGAGATAATATATAAAAATCAATAAAATATCATTTAAAATATATACAATTTTTTTATTGTAGGTTTTTTAAAATTTATAAACTAAAAAAATAAAAAAAAAATATATATATAGATAAAAAAATATAATATATTTATTAACTTATAATTACTTCACCTCATCTATTCTTTTAACTTAATTAAAAAACCAAACATCTCCTTACTTCCTCTCTCCTCTCCTTCCCATTCCTTCTCTTAAACCAAACAAAACTTATAAAACATATTCTAAGTGTTTTTTTAATTTTATTTTTTTAAGCCGCTATCTATTCACGTCAACATTATGCTACCAGCCACCGTCACATCAACGCCGTTTTGAAAACAACAGAAAAAAAAAAAGAAGGAGAAAGAAAACAGAATCAAACATGTCCTCACCTTCGGAATCCCGTTCTGGTGGCTTCAACAAGAGAAATGTTTTGCATGGTGGAAGTAGAGGCCCACGAGGTGGAATTATAGCGGCGAATTTCGAAGCCGTCGCCGTTATGAATCACATCATAGGAAGGACACTCGATGCGCTTGCATGTCGGAGGAACCTTCGCGAAGCATGAAACTGATGCGAGGAAGAGGCTAAGCAACAGTGAGAGCTTCAATTTCGACAGAGTCGCGGCCATGGCTTAACAATACGACAATACTGAGAAATTTTAGTGTGGCGTCTCCACGGAGTTTAGCAGAATGTTCGAAATGTCTGATTTTTATATGGCGGTGGAGAAACAGGGCATGCTGCCTTCATTTGGAACTGCTCATTCGAGCAATCGTGGCCGTTCATCAAATAAACAGTCTACACGCTGCCACGTTGCACATACATTTGTAATAATGCTCATCTCATCCTAAAGTATAATTAATTAATTTAACGGTATTAAGAATGTTATTACATCCTGTCTTTTTTATAAATAATTTTTATTACTTAAAATGAACTATTAGTTAATATTAGTTAAAGACAATAATTATATAAAAATGTTATGTTTCTTTAAAATATGCTCATATTTATTCAAAGAGTATAGAAGAGAAAATGAGTAATAAATATGAAAGAGCATAACTATGAAATATGAGAAAGAATGTGTAATAAATGGGTAAATAAAAGAGAATTAGTGATGAGTGAGAGATAATTAATATAAAGATGTGCATTTAATATGAGTAGAAAAGGAAAAAATAGTTTAAATTTTGAGACATAGAAAAAGTTGCTAATAAAAAGTCAACTCCAAGAGAAAGAAAATTATTGATAAAAAGGAGTGGAGGGAGTAATTAAGTAAGTTAATACTCAATTTGCTCCTTTTTTATAAGGAACTCTTAAGCCAATCTCACAGTGCGTTAGTTAAAAATAATAAATGTATTGAAATTGTAATCATGTTTGACTAAAATACCCTTATTTAATGAAGAGATGTAGAATAAGAGATATAATAAGTAAATTCTTATAATAAAGAAGATTGTAGAAGAGAGAAGATAAAAAAATAACTATGATAGAAATATATAGTAGGCCTTTGGGAAAATAAGAGCGTACAAAGTAAAAAATAAAACACTCTCAGAATATTTCTTATAAAAAGAAACCGGTATGTGTGGCATTTGTTTCTTACAAAAAGGAATGGGAGAGTATGATAATATATATTTTTGTCTAAAACACAATGATCATCTTATGTATAGAACCAATATCAACTTTCTAATTAAGTAAGTTAATGATGCAAGAAGTATGATGCAATTTTGTCTATTAACAGTAGAGACCTTAACTCAAAACTAAAGGTGTGTTAAATAAGGGATATAGACTTACATGTGCCACGGCTAAATCTATTAAGAGTAAGAATATTCATAAAATATTATGCTATAGCCTCAATTTCGCTTATCAACCATAAAAAAAACGCAAAAATTGTCATAGGCACATGTTGACTTTATGAATGTCCAGAAATTTCATTTGACTTGAAACGTGATATGTTGACACTTGAATTAGATGGCAACTACTATATAATATATATATATATATATATATATATATATATATATATATAGCGCTTCTTTTTAAAAATATTATGATGTTTGAGATATAACTTATAACGTCATAAAAGAAAGTTATGACGTTTCTTAAATCTATGGAAGCACTAGGTTGTTTCTATTTTTTTTCCTTTTTAAAATAGCTTTTTATGGTGCTTCCCCATAAAAGTGTTATAAGAGATGCCCCCTTCTAAGACACTTCCACAAGAAGTGCAATATGAAGTTCTGTGGCGCTTCTGAAGTCTTTTTTCTTTTTAAAATGATAATTTTATGTAATTTTTTTCTAATAAATTCTGTATTTTATAATATAAATTTACAGCAAAATGAACAAAACTAAACCAAAATCAAACCAAATCAAAATGAAATAACTCTAAAAAAAAATAACTACATTGAGAAAATTAAACTAGTAAGCTCAAAAAAATTAAAAAACTTACAATGTATAGGAAATTTAACAAGAGAGAGTTGTAACATCAAGTAAATACTTGAAAAAAAATTATAAGTACACATAAAACTATAAGTTAAGATTCATGACATATTTTAAATTTAAAATAAAAAAAGAAATTATAGTACCAATCGGCAAAAGCTTTTGTATTTAAAAAAAAAAGAAAAAACTCTTACAATGGAGCTTTTATAGGAGGAGACAATAAGGAAAAAAAAAAGCTTCTAAGATTTGGGAGACATAAGAGATTTAGGTGACAGAGTGATGACTTCTGCATCTGGATCTATATGTGCAAATCACAATACAAAATTAAAATCTAGAGATAAATTAAAATCAACGAAGAAGAAATTGAGTACCTTATGTTATGAACCCGGTGTTCCTAGGACATTTCTCTTCACTTTTGGGGAGGGGAGGAGGATTGAGTTTAGGGTTAAGGTCAGGAGCGAAGCCTCTGATTAAAAAGAATAAGGAAAAAGGGTCACAATAGAATACTTTTAATTTTTTTTTAAAATACATGTTGCAGCTATGACACTTAATCAAAAAAGCGTTATAGCTATTTAATAACTTAAAAGATGTGTAAATTAAAAAAATTAAATAAATCCTTGTGGCAAGCGCCATACAAGGGTTTAAAAAAAAAATACGGTTTATTAAATATAACCCTTGTATGACACTTCTTGGACAAATGCCTTACAAGGGGTCTTTTTTTTATATAAACCTTTGTATGGCGCTTCCTAAGTAAGCGCCATACAAGGGTTCTATTTTTTTTTATTTTGGTTTAAATAACCCATTGTATAGTGTTTCATGGGCAAGCGTCATATAAGGAGTCATTTTTCTTAAAAAAAAATTAACCCCTTGTATGACATTTTTTCAAGGAAGCACTATACAAGGTATTAGGCAACTATGGACGCTTTAATAACTGTCACATGTATTTTTTTTTAAAAAAATAAAAGTCTTTTCCAACGTTTGTTTGAAAAAGTGTTATAAGATTAGCGTCGCTAAATTTATATTTTATAGTAGTGGTAAAGGCCTTAAGCACAACATTTTATTTTGTCACCTTTCACGGCCACTAAACATACTTTGATTCAAGGTCCAACAAAAGGAGAGGTTATTGCTTTTCATAATGTGACAAATTAATGTTCGAATCCTCACTTAAAAAGGTTAATTAATGAAACTGAGTTCAATAAAAGGACATAATTAAGCCCTTTATAATGTGACTGACCAATGTTTGAGTCTTCATTAACAGAAGTGTCTACATTTAATATTAGATCATAATGTCTCGAACAGAATTGTCTCAAATAAAAAGTTAAACATGTGCACATTAGCACATAAAAGAAAAATCCCTCAAAAAGTTAACAAAGTTCAGGTGTAAACCAGAGACAATGATTCCAAACTGATTGATCTGAACCATCAAATTCACTTGTATGAAAGAGTGAAATTTCTTATCAGACAAGCAAAATACTCTAATTTCAGTCCCATCCGCAAAATATATACAATTCCTTGCATTATTTTCCATCATCTGCAAACCAACGGTTGAGATTAATGTGCAGTTTTCCTGGTCCAAAAATATCAAACAATCACCCAAATCTTCAACCTCAACCCATCTAACACCATCATTACCACTTCTTCTACTTCTGTCCATCTTCATAACTCTGAAGTCCTTTATAGATTTATGATTGCCACCATCTCCTAATAACGATCTGATAACATCATCAGGCTCATATGTGGTCACAACAAGCATTAAATCTCCAGAAAATTCAACATGAGCTAAGTAAAAGTCATTAAAAAAACTGACAAAAGGCTTGGGATCAAGAACAACAAGCTTTCGGGCAGCCATTGTAGGAGAATTAAGGTTGTAAACATTTATACCATCAAATGTTGTTTCATCACCGGTAACATATAATAAATTTCCAATCACTGCTATGTCTGAAGTACCATTAAACCCTCCTCTCCAAGATTTGATCAAACTCCATGATTTGTCTGTAATTTTACAGTAAATGATCCTATCATATGTAAGACAAACCGTAAAAGTTGGATCACCATGATCATGGTGATGATTATTAATATTATTTGGTGCAGAGTTGGCCACCATTTTTCTGATCATATGGTAACTTAGATCATTCATTAAGGGTAGCCAAAATCTACGTCTTGACACAGTGTTGAAGAAGAAGGGTAAAATATAGGATTTTGTGACTTAAACATAATTAACCAACCATCAACTGTACCTACAACACCTTGGCTTGTGGGATATAGACGTCTTGTAGGGTGAACAATTGTGTTTTTGTTTATGTCAACGAAGAAATTTCGGGCGAGAATATGGCCATTTAGGGCATATAAGAAGCCGTGGAACTTGAGGATTTGGATGTCATTGTTTGTTTGTCATGGCAGTTTTAAGCATATCATTCCAAGATGAACAAACCAAACCAAAGTTTAGGTAGTCACTGAGGTATAATCTTCTTAAAATTGATTCTGAAATGTCTTGGGGGAGATGTTGCCACTTCCTACTTCTTCGATGAGATTTTCTGAGGTTTTTTGCAATTTATGAGGTCGAATTTGAGTCTCCATATTAGTAATCTGAGCAACACAAGGTATAAGAAACATTTTAATATAATCACATAGAAGAAAATATTTCACATCATCTAAAACTGCAAAAAAAAAAAAAAAAAGCCTAACAAATTATTGATTGAGGTAGTAATTGGCCTTGCTTCAATAAAAAGTAGAATATAAGTTGGAATTCCAACAGGGCCCTTGTTAGAAGAAATGAAAACTCTACACTCTAAGCTTAGAAGGGGATTATACCCTTGACCAAATAACACCCTTAAGCACCTTTAGAAATTAATAATAAGTGTTCCTAATCAAGCTATAAGCTATGTGTGGATAATTTTCAACTATCAATTAAATATCTTCTTAAACTTTATTTATGTGTGCATATAACCTTCTAAAACTTTGAATAATGTGTAGACAAATCCTCTAAACTCTAAGGGGATGCACAAAATTAATCGCATGAAATTCCCTGCATAAATGTAAAAGTTTAGGGGATTCATTGTAAAGTTTTGAGGGTTAGAGAGTTTACAAAATTCAGGAAGATTATATACAATCTAGCTGTTATTTCTTATTATGGGCTTCGGCTTTTGAATCCTAATGCATGTCTGGTATGTAGGGCTGGGGTTGGGGTTGGCATTGCAAAGTATAAACAACCAAGAAACATTTACATATACATATACATATACATATACATATACATATAGACACACACACACACACATATACACATACTTACGTACGTACGTATGTATGTGTGTGCACTACTACAAAAGAAGCTTTTAGTGGCGCACATTTAATGATGTTTCTTAAAAAAAAGCTGTAGGTAACTGTTTTTTTTTCTAACAAAAAAAATAATAACCTACGGCGTTTTCTATTATAAGCGTCGTAAGTTAGAGTTGAGATGTTATGGCTCTTCCTGAAAAAAACGTCATATAAGGCCTTTTTTTTCCTTTTTTTTTACTTTTTTTATATCAAGTAAATCAGCTATGACGTTTTAAAGGAAAGCATCATAAATGATGTAATAATTTAAAATTATTGTCAACTTTTAGATATATACAAGTAGTCATCATCAGCACACGCAAATTATATAAATTAACTCCCCCTCCCAACTTCTTTATTTCTAATGCTAATAAATATTTAAAAAATAAATTAACAAAAGTATATAAAAAAAAATACCTAGATAAAATTTCACGTTGGATTCCCAGAATACAAGTTGGTCGTAGCAAAAAAATAATTGCTACACACACACACACAACCTTAATGTATTATATTAAAAAAAAGCCTTTGACATAAGGCTGCCAAAAAGAAACAAAAGGAATAATTCCTTTTGAAATTATTAAGCAACTAGCTTCACGTGAAGCTAGTTAGGCCAAGGGAGTTACCTTGGCAGGCGCTTAACAAGAAGCGCTGGCCAATGTACCTTTTTTTTTCTTTCTTCTTTTCTTACACTCACTGTCGGCATTTTTTTTGTTATTCTTATCTTTTCTACTTTTCTTTTTCTATCAGCACTTTTGTTCTATATCTTCGTTTCTATCTTCATTTTGCTTGCCATATTCATTTTGCAAACTTTAGGAACGATTTTAGTTCGCTTTGAAATCTAGCTCTCTTCTCCACTTGCAGGTAAGCTTAACTTCCTTATAATTTCTCTTTTCATTACTTACTAGATTATTTTCTTTTATTTGTCTTTCTTTTTCCCAAAAAGTTAGAAAAATCATTTTGATCTATTTAATTTTTTCATGTTTTGGCTCTTCTTTGATATAAATAAACTTTCATTTACAATATTACACGCCGAGGTTATATTAGTTTGGTTTGGACAATTTGAGAGATTATTACTAATTTATTATTCAATGTTTTGTTCTGGATGATGTTATTAGTGATGTTTTTATGTTATTTTATTTTTTAAAAAGTGTGCTTTTGGACGGCGCTTTAAAATAAAACGGTTTAATAGCATGTTTTTTACATAAATATTCTATAATTTATTACGTGGTATTTTTTTTTAAAAAAAACACCTTGGACGGCGTTTTCTTTGAAAAATGTCTTACAAGGCTATCTAAATTCATTTTTACGCGCGAGAGTGTCATTCTTTCACTTTCTCCTGCGTCTCCATTATGCGAAAAATAGAAGCTTCTTTGGTCCCTCACCTTTTACTTTCTTTATTCTTGTCTCCTCTGATTTCTCCGTGCACGTGTGATTTGTTCAATATTTGGTTGCCACTTTGGTTGCAGTTCAAAGCTTCTCTGATCCCACGTGTTGTTTTCAACCTTTGTCGCCTCGTACAACCTTTTTTCTTCTGTAAGTGCCTTTTTCCCTCAAAATGAGTGTTTTTTTCCTTTTTAGTTGAAATTTTTCTTAAATCTGAATCGTTTAAAAAACATGTATAACTCATACATGAACAATTTAAATACTGGAGTTTTTTAATAAATAATTTTTTTAATGAAAAAAAGGTAAAATATGAGCGATGAGAGAGAGAATGTTGAGATTGTTGAAGGAGAGAGAAATTAATGGTGAGGATATGATAGGTGGACGGTGAGAGAAGAGAGAGAGGAAATGCAAATTAAAATAGTTGCAAATTAATATTGTTGAAGAACCTCTGTTGTCGTATATGTTGTGCTGCTTATTTTTTAAACCTCTGTTCTTTGTAGTTATTATAAGGTTTGAATTGATTGGATGTAATTTAATTTTGGTTAAAGTGTATTTGTAGTAGTCTTTTCAAGTTCATACCAAGTATATATACTTTTAATCTGTTAATTATAAATATGATGCTGCTGGATTAATAATTGATTGATTATTTATGACTTATAGAATGTATTTATTTTTTGGAAATTAAAACTTCAAATTTAATTTTAGGATGTTATGATGTCAATTTTTTTGAAATAAATAGGAAAAGATAAAAGTAATTAATAACTAATTATAACTGCATTAGATAAGCAACTAACCACTTATAAAAATATATTTAAGGTATAGATGAATAAAAAATGGATGTCTTCCGATCGGCACTCAAGAGAATATATAGATTGTGTGAAAGAATTTATTAGATTTGCAAGAGGGAACATAAATGAGCCTAACAAAATCTTGTGTCTTTGCTTATCTTGTTGCTATGGAAAGCATATTAGTCCATTTGATTTGTTAGATCATTTAGTCTGTCATGGAATTAATCAATCATATACAAGATGGACAAGACATGGTGAGACGGATGATGCAAGTAGTGATTGGGTGCATAGCACAACCGGTGTTTCGAATGATGAGTTCGACCCAAGCATGCGTGATGAGGACGATGTCCTTCAAGAAATGCTAAATATGGTCAAAGGGGTGCTTCATAACTGTCGTAAAGAATTTGAGAGGTTGAAAAGTGATGTAGAGAAACCATTATATCCTGGTAGCACTAAATATACAAGATTGCTAGCAGTGTTGAAATTGTACAACTTTAAAGCGCGCTATGGATTGAGCAATTCTGGTTTTACCGCACTTCTTGAACTTATGCAAGATATGCTCCCAGAAGAAAATGTACTTCCTACCAAGACATATGAGGCAAAGCAAATACTTTGCTCAACAACTTGCATGGGTTTTGAGAAGATCCATACATACCCTAACGATTGCATATTATCCCGTAATCAATATGCAACGGTAGAGAAATGCCCTAAATGCAATGCATCTCGATATAGGAAGAAGAAAGGGAAAAGTCCGTCAAAGGTTGTATGATATTTTCCCATTATTCCAAGATTTAAGCGATTGTACAGTAATACGGAGATTGCTAAGATGTTGACGTGGCATGCAGATGAGTGGCTACAAGCAAGACATATAATATAAGATTAGTCGCTACGAGTCACAAGTCGAACAATTTAATGATCATGTACGCTTGCTGAAAGAGCAAAATGCGTTCTTGAAAACTCAAATTGATGTCTTGATGCAATCTAGGCCAGCACCAAGTCTAATGTGTGACAGCAGTAGTGCTAGAGAGAGTTACCCCTCCGCGCCTAAAGTCCTCATTCCTTTGGTAATTAATTTTTTCTCTAGTTAACTTTTTGTTACGTTATAAATTAGTTTACCTTTATATATTAATTAACTCTATTTTTAATAGGGCGAATCAACATGCAAGTTGCACGTCGATGATTCTTTCAAGAACGCGGTTGCTATAGGTGTGGCCTACAATACCGACCACAATACACTGCATAACTCACTATTGCCCCCGAATACACTACGAGTAAGGGTTGACATATGCACATGTAACAATGCCAAGTTGCCAATCCCTTCTCAGGATGAAGAGACAATGGTGAGAGATGATGTCGGTGGCTATGTCACGTGGCCAGTGGGTTTGATAGAGCCAGTGAACAATGTATTTAATTTACAATTCATTAACTTTTTCTATGAACTTTCATCTAAAACTACATGATTTATTTTCATGATTTTTGTAAGTTGCTGGTCCTAAAGGAAAACGAGTTGAAGGACGTAGGAAGAACTCAGACTACTCAGCAACACAACAGAAGTCACATCTCTCAACCAGTAACAGAAGTGGCAGACAAACAACCTCATATAAACAACAATTGAGGTTAATGGCACCAGATATCATCCATCGATGAAGTCATGAACTAATTTTCGATGACGAAATCTATTATACAAGTACATTTGATCATCTCGGTGATGATATCCTGACTGAAGTACTTGGTCGTACATGGGCTAGTGCTACGGGTACCAACATATGGGTTATGTACTTTATTATCATCATCTGTTACTATGATTATTATTCATCATTGAAGTTTTTGGTGTTAATAACACTGTTTGTTTCCATAAAGGCACTTATACCACGATATATTAGTGGGCATGGAAATGGTGAATAGATTTGTATTTATCAACCCACACCTCATTGGCCACTATGCGGGGACTGATTTAGACGCACAAACCCATACTCTTAAGGACCAGTTCATGCGCAAAGCATCATCTATTAAGATGTTCATTGTACCATACAATGTGGGGTAAGTTATTTGTGACATTATTATCTATATTTTTTATTATTCATTCACTTTTATCATAATAACATTATTGTCAAAGTAAAATGTTTAAAATATTTTAGGCAACATTGGATTTTGCTTGTGATCCAGGCTGCCATAACTGGAGGCCCCCGCGTTTATTATTTGGATCCTATAGAGACTGGTTATCCATCGAACAGGCCAAATATGGTGATTATGATTAATAGGTAAGTGTATGGGTGTATACGGTAAATATTTGCGTGTGTGATTATTGAATAAAACCAAAATTAATCAGTTATTACTTCTTTTGTTAATGCATTGGCCGCATATAGGAACAATGTTAGATTATCCTATCCTATTAAATGCACTGACAGCACCGCGGCTTGGAAGAAGATTAAAGTATATGAATTTATTAAAATTTTGTTATTCATAAATTTTTCTTTAAACAATGGCTTAACTATTATTTTGTATTGTTGCAGTGTCCATTCCAGCCAAATAATAATGATTGTGGTTACTATATTATGAAATATATGAAAGATGTAGTTACTCATGATCTAAATCATGTTCCCCTAAAAGTAAGTACTTCTACTAATTATATATAGTTTATATTGTTTCTTGCATTTAATTGAGATAGCCATTTTTTTAAGTATATGTTAGGTTACGTTCTTAGTTTAACTATTTCAAATTTTGTTTTACTTTCTCTTTTGCTATTGATTTGTGTTTTGTTTCCTCCATATATATTTTCATTACTGGAATGGATCTCTCTTTTAGCTTCTAGTTTAGCTATAGATTAGTCATTTTGATTACTATAATAGATCTTTGCTTTGATTTCTGCATTTACATGTATTTGTATATGTACGTAAAATGCATGGAGGCTAATTGAAAAGGATCCCCAATTTTTTTTAAAAAAAATCCACCCAAGACTTCATAGTTATTCATTAATAATCGTAATATATTAAGACATTATACCACAGTTCTTTCAAAAAACCTGAAGGATATCAAAATATTTTACAGTTCCAAACCAACAACTATCAAATAAATACCTTACTAATAAAAACCAGAGTTAGAGTGTCTAAGTTAATTACTTTATAATGATTTTAATTTGTTCTGTGCGTGATATTTATATAGTATTATGAAGATGAACGGCATGACCAGTTGACTGACTATCAAGTGGATAAGATCATTGAGGAATGATGTCAATACGTGGTCAGCCAAATACCACCTAGCTAAATACTTAGGCACATTTTGTCTTACAAATTTCTTGTCTATTTGTTTTAGTTTCTCTGTATATTATGTATATTATGTTGCAATTGGATATATATTTAGTACTGATTTTATTAACTGATCGATAGAATTAAATACTGATTTGATTTTCTTTTTTCTTTTCTATTAGCATTGTATATTGATCACTATAGTGGATTATATTTGAATTAAAATGAGTTGATCAGGTCATGAAACAACTGGGTTGAAAAAAAATAGGGTTAAAAAAAAATATCACCTCTGACTGCGCTTCATGTGGAAGCGCCAGAGGAGGTACTTCCGGCGCTTCCAAACGCCGTAGGAGGTCAAATTTCTATAAAAAATAATTAATAATTAAATACAATGTTTTGTGTTTTTTAAATTCCACAAGCATCATAGGTTCTTCTTATAGCATTGGATGTTGTGCCGTTTGTAAAACGCCATAATATTTTATTTTTTTTAAAAAATGCCTCTTATCAAGTTTTTTGTAATAGTGGTGTGTGTATTGACACTAGTACAAAAAAAGCTTTTTACATGTGACGGAAATGACTTTTTACACTTGACGTACGACAGGTGTAGAAAGAACAGGTGTAGAAAGTTCAGACTTTCTACACGTGTTCTTAAACACGTGTAGAAAGTCCACTTTCTACACCTGACTTGATATGACACATGTAGAAAGTCTCACTTTCTACACGTGACATATCAAGTCAGGTGTAGAAAGTGGGACTTTCTACACCTGACGTGAGAGGTCAGGTGTAGAAAGTCTCACTTTCTACACCTGACTTGATATGTCACGTGTAGAAAGTGAGAATTTCTACACGTGACATATCAAGTCAGGTGTAGAAAGTGAGACTTTCTACACCTGACGTGAGAGATGAGGTGTAGAAAGTCCACTTTCTACACCTGACTTGATATGTCACGTGTAAAAACTCATTTTTTGAAAAAAAAATTATTTATTTATTATTCTACAACCCGTTTACATGATAACAAATAATCAAACACCTGACAAATAAAAATAATTATAACAAAACTAATGTGAAATATCAAATTTTTTTAAAATTCTAATAAAAAATATTAACAAAGCTATATAAACTTTTAGAATGAAATTTATACAATCAAAGTTAAGTCCAATACCAAGTTGTGATAAAAATACTGGAAAGACAACTTAAACAGGTCTTGATAGATGCATGACCAAATATTTACCACTCAAGTGTTGAAATGTTATCCAATGAAAGGAAAAAAAAACAAAACAAAATATCTCATGTAGACAGCTACACACCACACCAATACTAACTCCTTAGTGTTCTCTAGCAAAATCTGCGAACCAACGAAGAAATCAGATAAGCTAAGCAAGGAAAACAATATAAGCTAACATGTGTTTCGATGATCAATTGCAATGTGAATATAGGTTCTTACTTCTCTCATGTAGTTTGCAATTGCTTTGCAGCCTTCAATTTCCAGTTGCATAACATTGTCCAATATGTCAATTAGTAGTTTAGAATCCATCTATACCACAGAAAAATGTGAACTAGAATATTTTATTGATATAACAAAGAATTAACATCTTTCTCCACTAAATTTGTCAAACCAAATAAACGTTGTGCAAGAAGATTGCTAGCTATAACCAATAGCACAAGTTTAATTATGCATATTATTAATTAACCCATAATAACCATACAAACTTAACAACATCTGTCAAACCTGGAAATCTCATGATATTTACTTCTTCCCACTCAATATATCCTGATTGCTTCAAGTCATACAATTTAAAAGCAACTGCAAGCATACCAGAAGAGACAATAGATATTGATTAATATATAGTATTGAATTGGATCATATGAAGGAAACAACTGCTATGTGATTATTGAAGTCTTACAATCAATTTTCTTTTCCAAGGGAGCAGCAGGATGAAAGACACTAAGAGACATGTAATTGTAAAATAAGTAAAAACATCCTGTAACTCAAGTTCATTTTTCAAGACTCAGTAGTGCAATGCTTAATAGCTTCCAACCACACAGAGCATCATCTTCCTAGTACAAAACATACTCACTAAAGCCCATAAGACAACGAGTTCTTCAAATGCCTCAGGCTCCAATCTTTAATGCATGAATAAGAGAAATACATAGAAACAAATTAAAAGAATCGGAAAAGATACAAAGACGAAACACTGAATTAGCGTTTGTTTCTCTCTTACCTAGTAGTAGAAAAATGCCTCAGGCCCTAATCTTCAAATGCTTGTCATCCTTATACACTGAACGAGTCTGATCAAAATCACAGGTCTATTCGACAAACCAGATCAAGCAAGAAAAAACACAACAACATACAAGAATTGCATACTCAGAACAACAGAATCAGGAATCAATTCAAGGATACGATCTGCGGAAACGGTGGCCATGAGAAATCGGCAAGATCCACGTCTGACAGAGATGAGAAATGGAACTCGAACAATAATATAAATATAAGAATGATAAGAACAAAAACCCCAAATCTAAATAAAGATACGAGGGTTTTAGAAGACAAGCTCGGGAAAGAGAGGAGGAGAGAGAGGAAGAGAGGATTTGAGAAAACCCTAAGTAGTGACAAACAGAGAAAAATGGGTCACACACCTTGTCGTCCTTGTACACACCACTAGCAAGAACACGAACGAGAAGAAGGCGAGAGGGAGAGAGACATTCGGAGAGCGAAGAAGATAAAGAGAATGTTAAAAAAAAATTTTAACATGGGACTTTCTACACCGGTTGGGAGCCCAACCGGTGTAGAAAGTTTAGAGAATGTTAAATTTTTTTAATATGGGACTTTCTACACGTGTTGGGAGTCCAACCGGTGTAGAAAGTAAACTTTCTACATGGGTTGGACTCCCAACCCGTGTAGAAAGCCACTTTCTACACCGGTTGGACTCCCAACCCGTGTAGAAAGTAATTATTAATTTTAAAAAAATTAAAAAATAAAATTAAAATACTTTCTACACCGGTTGTACTCTCAACCCGTGTAGAAAGTAATTATTAATTTTTTAAAAAAATAAAATTAAAATTAAAATACTTTCTACACGGGTTGGCCTCCCAACCGGTGTAAAAAGTAATCATTTATTTTTTAAAAAAATTAAAAAAAAATTAAAAAAAATTAAGATACTTTCTACATCAATTGGGAGCCCAACAAGTGTAGAAAATATATTTTTTACGTGTTAGATATAACCCATATAAATAACAGACTTTCTACACGGGTTGGACATCCAACCCATGTAGAAAGTGATAATATTTTTTTTCTAAAAAAAAGGTAAACTTAAAATGACTTTCTACATGTGTTGGGATCCCAACACGTGTAGAAAGTCATTATTTATCTTTTATAAAATGACTTTCTACATGTGTTGGGATCCCAACACATGTAGAAAGTCATTATTTGTTTTTTTAAAAAATAAAAATTTTTAAAATAAAATTAAAGGCATAAATCACACATAATTCCAAAAATATATTTAAAAAATTCTAATTTATGAAATAAATTTTTTAAAAAAAATTTACTTTCTACACGTGTTGTCTTTCCAACACATGTAGAAAGTTCCTTTATCTTCATATATTTACGAAAATGTCACCGGTCACACTTTCTACACGTGTCCTGTTTTGTCAAGTGTAAAAAATAGGTGTAAAATCTATATTTTATACTAGTGTGGGCTATTCTGGTTATTATACTGCTACATATCTATTCTCATTAATTGATCCTTTGAATAAAAGGATCATATAGACATCAAGTTATTGAGCTTTGAATGAAATATTTCTGCTAAGTTAACAAAAGAACTAACCATGATTGCCACAATAATAACTTAAACCACCCCATTACTTAAATTTATCATCGTCGACATAAAATTCAGATCAAACGCCAAATCAAATTAATGGACATGTACAGGTCGATTTTTCATCATAATTAATTCACACAGAACCGAATCAACTATAAAACCAGAGGTGCTTTCTTTCCTTTGTTTTTGTTATTTCTTGAAAGAAATTAAGAATATAAAGATCAAAAGTAGGGGAAAAAAAAGGCACCTGAATATCAAACACTTTTTAGTCCTTCTAATTTTCAATCACTCAATCTTGATCTGTCCTGAGTGTATTGTTCGACAAGGACAGGGTTTTAATTTATAGAGCGGAGATTTGATATGTTTTATTTTATTTTAATTTATGTGATTATGTGATTGTCCAAGATGTTATTTAGTTTATCTTTATTTTGGACTTTGGATTCGGTAAAATCTGAATAAAATATACTGGTACAGTGATAGGTCAATTAAGATTTACTAATGACAACGATTATTAAATAGTTAAATATTTAAAATAACTATGCAACCAGAGAAGCTTTCTTTCTTTTGTTTTGTTCTTTGTTGAACAAATTTAAGAATAAATAATCAAAAGTAGAAAAAGAAAAAGGAAAAAAAGAGTACCTGAATATCTGAAGGAAAACAGAGGAGAGAAGAGACCTATGTACTAGGTAGAGCCTAAATTTAAGTCGCAGAGCTTATTCTCATAAGAGAAATACGAAAAATTAGAAAGACATATCTTATTTATAGAAATATAAAGAAACTACCAAATAGGAGCTCTCTATGCACTCTTATGTGTCCTCCGAGTAATAACAAGAAATTAATTCCTCATTAATTTCCTAATATTAAGCTACCTGTTTCTCAATTAAGGCTTATTTGCCTCTATTTATTTGAATAGAAAACTTTCTTATTTCTTAATCAAATAGTCATGTATTTTTTAGTCCTGAGTGTATTGTTCGACAACTTATATATGACTGAAGGGCAGTGTTTTATTTTATAGAGCGGAGATTTGATAATATTTAATTTTATTTTAATTTATGTGATTATATGATTGTCCAAGATGTTAATCTCTTTAGTTTATCTTATTTTGGACTCTGGATTCAATAAATTTTGAATAAAATATACTGGTACCGTAGTAGGTCAACTAAGCGATATGCTAATGATAATGATTATTAAATAGTTTAATACTTAAAATAACCATGTATATTTTAACGATCGATCAACATAACAAAATATCCAGGAATTTACCATTATAAAAATTAACAAGATCTTCTCCCGTTATTCTATTTGATTTAATCAGACATTAACTACAATTTAACTTTAAGTCATTAAAATTGAAGATATAATCCAGAAACAAAAAGAATCATGTGTGTTTTGGGGGAGGGAATATATCATAGTGGCTAAACTATATATTTAGTTATTCATGTTTGCATCATCTTTCATTTTAGTTCCTTAAATTTATTAAGTATATTTTTAGTCATTTAATCTTAACACCGTTAGTCTAATCTAATAGAAAATGATAAATCATTAAAGTTAAGTCATGCCTGTATAATTAAATGCTGAAAAAGTATCCATGCATTTTAATTTTTTAAACACATAATACTTTATATTTTAAATAGTGAAAATTTAAAAAATTTAAAATGAAAACTACCCTAAATGTTTAAGATTCATCCCTATGCGACAGAGACTAACACGCATCTTGGAATCAGTTTTCCTTTGGATGGGCAGGGAAATCTGGACCGTCCAGATGGATATGGAGGTCTAGATTTAATTTTTTTTATTTTTTAAAAATTATTTTAATAGATACATAATATAAAATAAAGATAATATCTTAACTAACATTTTTTTAAAAAATAATTTTTTAATTTAAAAATTCACTCATTTAAAAAAATCAAATCTAAATCGTTCAAATTTAGATATGAATGATCCAAATTTAAACAAGCTCTTGGTGCTTATTTAAAGGGTAGGCACTTGGATAAACCCTAAAACGGTTCCAACTCATCCCTGCAAGTCTCCGTGCATACTTATTGAAGAATTGCATGACAAGACAACCCTCAACGCCCCAAGATTAAAATATGTGGAAAAAAAAAACCTCTAAAGACTCTCTCTTTAGACAGATAACAATTTATAAATAAAGTATAAAAAGATAAAATTCTCCGATAAAATGAGATGATAAATAATCAAAGAGGGTGAAAGGTTTTCAGATTAAAAGAAAAAAGAGAAAGAGTGTCGAATTCTCCTCCTCCTCGTACTCCGTCCAATATCATAAGTAGATTAAAAAAGCGCACAGCCCATTCTTATTAATGTGAAAGTTTCCATTTTTTTTCCGCCAAAGCAAAAGTGTCGACCTGGCACGATCAGACGAGACGAGTTTGTGGCTTTGATAAAATCTAGAATATTTATACATAAAAGAATATTATATATAATTATGATGTAATAGTACAATTATACTATTTCGTTAGGCTTATATAATATAAAGAAGATTATATTTTGTAACACTAATTACATCATTTGATGTAATCATATTACTCTATTAGGACGGATGAATGAGGATGTGGATATCCCGTAATTTAGTGAACGTATCACTATTACCATTATAATTTTTTAAATTGACCAAAATGCATATCTATAAATATGGTTAAATATTAAATAATTTTAATTACTACCATTAAATCTTAAAAAATAATTAATAATATAGAAATTTAAGAAATATTACCTCATTCAAAAATTTAAAAAATTATATTCCACCGTTAAAAAAATTATTAAAATATCTCATTAAATAATATTTCCATCATTGAATATTAAAAAATTAACATGAATCTAATCTATACACTGCATAATATTTCCACAATTAAATATTAAAAAATTACTATGAATCCAACGTGTACACTGTACGGAATGAAAACAATTGTCATAAATCCAACGTGTATACTATTATATGTATAAAAAGGGGTAATTTTGTCCCTTACTATATTATTCCCATATATTTTTATGTTTAATGTAATCCAACCAAATGTTTTTATGCATATGTATCATCTTTTCCTAAGGATGAAGCAAACAAATTATGTAATCATCATTACATTACATTACTTCTAATTCTGTGAACCAAACTTAAGTATATTAGTTAAAAGAATTAAAATACAATCATGCTTTGTCAGTATTTAATTACACGGTTACCACTTAAATTTGATGAATCAATATTTTATGTTAGATGAGACTAACGGTGTTAATATTGAGAGACTAAAATAAAACTTGATATAAATATAAAGGACCAAAAATATACTTTAGCCTATCATAATTATTTCCAATAAAATAATAGTTTTGATATTCTCTGTAAATAACTTAATTAACATAATTCATTATTTATTCTAATTCATGCAAATTAAATTAGGTAACATAACTGTTTCTAAATTGTTTGAATTATATATTTTAAATTTTCAAATAATTTTTTCTATTAGATAATCATATGAAATATAATGAAATTGATAATTTAGGGGGGAAAATCTGTATGTCATATAGATATCGTTGTTAAATTCGATATTTGTCTTAAATATATAAAGTAACGATAAATTAATAAAAATTGCTTCGGCTTACTGATAAGTTATAAATCATTGGGCAATTTTTTTAAGCATTAATGTTATTCAGCCAGACTCAAAAACTGGCTAAAGAAAAAACATCAAATAATGAATTAATGACTTTTTAAGTGATTAAATGAGTCAACATACAAGTAAAAATTAAAATCTCAAAATATCCATTACAATTCGAATATGAAATTAGAATATATTCTAAATGGGTTAAGGTGAGCTTAGCATCCAAAAGTATTTTTTGAGTTGTTAATATTTTAAAGTAATTTGTGGTGCGTTCAAAAATATTTTTTTTAGATATATTCAACATTTTAAAATATTTTGTGGTACGTTTATCATGCTAAAGTATCTTTTGAAGTGCATCCAACACCCTATAGTTGATAGGGATAAAATACTTTTATGGTGTTAAATGTACCTTTACTTAAAAAATTTTTTTGGGATTTCATAGAAACATTTAAATTGCTTCTAAAAAAAATATTTTATGGGCAAACTTTGTCTTGAAGAAATTAATATTTTAAGGCCAAAATTGTGCTACAAAATACTTCAAGGTGCTAAACGTATGATAAATTACTTTAAGATATTAAACGCACCAATAAAAATACTTTGGGGTTGCTAAACGCACTTGAACCTATTCTAAATTGCTCTAGAAAGAAAGAATACATATGTATTAAAGCTAAGATTTAAGGATTATTCACCTCAGTCTTGTGTTTGAGGCTTAAAGTTTGAGTTCAAAGAAAACCTACTTCAATTGAGCCATATAAGAGGCAAATTTGATCTAGTCATATAATTATAAAAAAATAAAAAATTGCAAAAATCAAATCTTTCAAAAGTTATTAATGAGATTATACGTTCAGCAAAAAGAGTTAGTCTCTTACAACGTTGTCAACCATCTCGCTGTGACTAATAAAAAGAATCCTTATAAAGTTAACCAAGTTTAGGTGTAAACCACAAACAATGATAGTGATAAAATCTGAATAAAATATAGGAAAAATCTTATAAAAAGACAAATAAATTAATCAAATTTTAATTTAGGTCACTGAACTTAACAAATTATAAATTAGATTATTATGCGACACTTTTAGGGATTTAGAAATTAGGGCAAATTATATTCATGTCCCTTAGTTGATATATCCTAGCAACTCAAAAAATTGACCAAGAAGCAAAAAAAGAGTTTAAAAAAAGTGCTTTTTGGATTTAAGAAAAATCATTTTCCCTTTAAACTTGTATTTTGGGGTTCTATTTCTTAATATTTTACTGGTATATTAACAGGCTCTTTTAAATGTGCCAATGTGACAACAACATTCTCAAGTAACGAGATTTGGCAGTTGGGAAAATTAAAAAAATGTCCTTGTACCGCTTATTTTGAGAAGGTGCGAAAGGATCGAACTGGCTCAAGGATGAATCCAAATTTTCCTGAAGGAAATCCATATTTAGTTCAGATAATCCATCTTCCAATCTCCCACCCACTGAATCCATGGTTAATCCAGAGGACCAAACCGGAAAAGGATAAGCGAGATCAACACTTTAAATTAGGTCACATGACGAAGGCAACATGAGTCCTCCTTTGTCAACGGCCATTTATCCCCGATGAACGAAGACCAAAATAGTATTAGCAACAAAATCACGAACCATAATCTGGACATAAGGCTGGTTTACTTGAAAATGAGTGCAAGGCCATCTTCCGCACAAATGGGTTCGAGATTGAAGGCAATAAGTCGCCTCATATGTCTTTTTTTTTTTTTTTTTTTGGCTTTTATGACTTCATAAAGTATGAGAAAGCTTTTGAGTTTTTTTTTTGTTGGCTCCTAGGTCAATTTTTTGAGTAGCCTAGATATATCAACCGTCAAACCCCTCAGAATTTCAACATTTAATATAGTATCAACGTATAATTCAGTGGGCATAAAGAAATATCATAAACATACTAATATAAAATTCTTGATTACATTACAAGAGTCTCATAAGGTTTGTACATATAATATTACATAACCCATAAAAAATACATAAAAAGTACGAAGATAATCACAAAAAATTCTTCATCAAACCTGGATCCCTTAGTGGCCGGTGTCCACATCTTTGCTTTTAGAGCTGCTACTTCTTACTAAATAAATTATATTTATAGAAACAGGTGAGATTCAATTGAATCTCACTGGTAACAAGCAATCAATCATATAAAATATGAAAAATAAATATGTAATGCAGCATATATGATGTAGTAAATAATAATGTTGTGCACATATCTGTCAATCAATGTTTAGGATTAAGCGATGATTTTGTCTTGATCAAAATGATCGCTTTGTCCCTACTTGCCACATCGTGATCACATCAATGTTCCGGAGTAGGCACCAACATGTCCGTACTTGCCACAATAATGTTCCGGAGTAGACATTAACTTGTACGTGCTCGCCTCAACTGAGTCTCACACCACAGCGAGGAATCTCATCAATGTTCTAGAACAGATGCTTTTCTATTCGTACTCGCCTCAGCTAGGTCCTACTGGCCTCATGGGATTTGTGCTTTTCCCATGAGGTGGTATTTGTGTTTTTCTCACACTACAGCGAGGAATTACCGCCATTCACATGTCATTGCATAGAACATGACAAACAATGCATATTAACAATCACATAGAATATGAAAGATAGAGTTACTATATTACTCCTTTCCTGGCCTAGCTATTATTGGTCCTTGATTTCTGGTCCGGCTCGACAAATATCAAACCCTTAAATTCTCAAATTGATAACAAATGAGTTATTACTCATTCATACATTATTCTAAGACTCATAAGTTGGTTATCTTTATTCAAAATCATGTAATTACCAAAATGCTCCTAAGGAACCCGGTTTAATTTCCTTTTTACCCGATATATTTGTACTTTTTAAAAAATTATGACTTGGACTATTCTTATACAATTTTGTATGTAGAATCTATCTTTGACCTCAGTTTTAACAAATTCAAACCCAAATGACTGAAATGCCCTTGGCAGCCCCAAAATTAGGGTTTTAGGGGTATAATTGTCATTTCGCACTCTAAAGCCCTCACACTTCATACTTTACATGTTTATTACTCAATTTTCCATTGTAAACATAATGGAATCATAAAAAATACAAAATTCCAGCTTTAACCTTGTTGAACACAGCTGGCCAAAAATAAAAAAAAATTTGGAAAAATGGAAGTTTCATGATTTCACTCAATTAAGCACTTCATTTTCACTTATAATCCCATGTTTAACCTCTTAAACACCAATTGAACATGATTAGTGTCAATTTGTGGAGCATTTTCCCTTAGGGTTTGAGCATCCCAAATAAGAAAATCTAGCCAATACAAGCTAATAATCAACCACAACAACAATCACAACCTTGAATCCAACAAGAAAATCAAGGTTTTATGGTCTACTTTTGGTTTCTCTCTCTAGCGCAAGAAAACCGTCTCTCTCTCCCCTTCTTTCCTTTGACTTTGAGCTTGCTACATGCATGATTCAAGAATGCATAAAGATTAGAGAGTTTTCTATGAATTTGAAGGCATAACACAAGAAATTTCACAATGAACTTACCTTGATTACTTCTTGAACAATTGTGTTATCTCTCTTGTTCTTGTTTCTTCAGAACTCTCCCTCTCTCTCTTGCTTCTTGTATTGGCCGAAAATGCCTCTTGGAAGGAGATAAATGGTCTCTAAAATAGCACACTTCCACCTCCTTAAATATTAATATTAAATTGCTAATAAATCTTGTGATTATTGACTTTTGCCGCCTTCTTTTTTTTTTTTACTTGATACAAAATGCTTCCTTATGGCACCATTAATATCCAATATTTATTTTCCTCCTGCTTGCTCTTTTTGGCCGAAAATGGCCCTTAATTTTGAAGAAAATATATGCCTCTTGCTTTATTTTTCAAATGTCCAATTTACCCTTATATTTTTGTATTAAATTGTGTCTTCTTCCTTTCCTTTTCATTTGGCCAAATTTTTACAATATATTAAGCCCAAAAATTATACTTTTTCATACTAATTTTTTCAATATTAAGCCTTTGTCAAGACAAAAATTGGGTTTTAGGTATTTCTTGACCAAAAATTTTATATAATCACTATTTTTACTATTTTGACTATTTCAAATATACTAAAATTCATCATTTTATTCTATTAAATATAATTAAATGTACAAGAAATTTTAGTGATTAAATTTGGAATATTACCTCAATAGAGGAGCATGGTTGTAATTTGATCCAATTTCTAAATATTTAATTATGTCACATAACCTAATTTATAATTTATTAAGTTTATTGACTCAAATTAAAATTTGATTAATTCAATCAGGATTTCCCCTAAAATATATTGGTACCGTGGTAGGCCAATTAAGATTTACTAATGATATTGATTATTGAATATTTAAATATTTAAAATAACCATGTATATTTTAGCGAGCGATTCGACGCAACAAAATATCCGGGAATCTACCAATTATAAAAATTAAAAATATCTTCTCCCGTTATTCTATTTGATTTAATCAGATGTTAATATAATTTATTATTTATTCTAAGTTATTCAAAATAAATTAGGTAACATTACTATTTCTTAATTTCTTGAATTATATATTTTAAATTTTCAAATAATTTTTTCTGTCCGATATTATATTAAATATAATAAAATTGATAATTTATAAAAAAATCTGTATATTATATAGTCATCGTTGTTAAATTAAAAAATTGGCTTAAATATATCGAAGTGACGGTTAATTAATAAAAATTTTGTCGAAAATTGTTTTTTTAAGAATTACTTTTATCCAACCAGGCTCAAAAGCTGGCAAAGGAAAAAACATCAAATTATGAATGAGTGACTTTTTAATTGATTATGTCGAACATGGTGCGCCCTAGTAACACGAGCTTTTCCAAAGGGTTCCTCAAGTCGGATCCAACTTTTGAATTAAATAAGATAATATTAAAATTTTTTAATTTATATTCTTTTTAATTAATCTAAATAAGATAATATTAAAATTCTTCTATTTCCCTTCTCTCGTATCCCCTTCACAAAAATCCCTCCCTTCCGATCCTTCCATTGAAACAAACATATTCTATTGACTTTGGCCCGGAGAGAAAATTAAAGGAAAATGAAAATTTTAGATAAAGACCACTGTAGCAAATTAATTTCTACTTTCTTCCAAAGAAATCTGAGACTGCAGTTAAATTAATTTCTTAAGTATAAAGAGAAAAATAATCCTTTCAAAAATTGAAAGAGAAATAACCTAATTTATAAGTGACGAACACATTATGAAGAAATGGAATATTCATATGAACAAGAGAAATTAATTTTTTAAAAAGAACATATTATTAGAGCATAATCAAGTTAAATTACATTTGAAAGTATGTGAAAAAATAGAATAGTCCTATAGATGAATGGAATTCCACTTTTCTACCAAATCCCATCATTAAATTGTTCATAAGACTATTTCACTTATTTATAAAACTATTAACTTGTGATGTGTTTGCTATTTGTAAATGGAATTTGATTTGATCATGCTTCAATGTGTTCTTATTAAAAAATTAATTTTACTTATTTATAGGAACATTTCACTTGTTCATAGAAATATTTCACTGGTTTATGATAGGTTTACTATTTACAAATCGCATTTTTTCTTTAATTTTTTTCACCATAATCCCACGGGACTGCATTAAAATTTCAGAATTTCTTTGGCTCTAAAGAAAATTAATTTGCTACTGTGCTCTTTATCTAAAATTTTCTCATAAAGAAATTTTGAAAGAATCCGAACAAGGTGAGGATGGAGAATGACTCACTGGCGAGCAACAGGGTGCCGGCATTATTCAGTAGGGAGGAAATCGAACAATCCGAACAGGCCAAATTTTATCAATATTCAAGTTAAGTTGAAATTTAAATGATATTAAACCATTTCTTAGAAATAAAATTAGCATTCTTTTTTTAGCCTCATGCAAATTTATTGCTGATGTGGCGCTTACAAGGATGCGAGATATCACGAGGCGCTTACATGGAAGGAGAGAAGGGCAAACTTTATTCACTTTGAAAAGATAAGGAATTAAGTAATAACTGAGTGAGTATTAGTTGAAGGATTAAACTACAAGTGAGTTAAAAGTTAAAGAATTAAAAGATTAATTTTTTTCCTTTTTAATCATGTTAGATTGATATTTTTATTATTTAATTTTCTTATAAAATAATTTTTATTTGTTTTTCAGTTTAATTTCAAATTATTCAGATCAAATTTAGATACCTCAAGAATGGTTACTTTTTAACTTAAACTATTATATGTGGGTATATCAAGGAATGGGAAATGGGTGTCTCTTATTCTTTTCCTCGACAATTTTAACTGTTGATATTAATGTTTTCTAAAATTACTATTATAAATTTAAAATTGTTTACTCTTTAGGCTCACCGCTCAACTATGACATATAAAAATCCAACTCCAAATAAAAGATTTTGATCACCAAAACCGTTGAAGATGCGTATCCTAAGATTTGTAAGAATAAAAGGAATATCTTTAACTTTATGGAACAAACCAAAAAAAATTGAAGAAATCTTACTTTGGTGGGGATAAGGAGGAATCTAGATTTAGTGTGATAATTAATGATATATAAAGCATCTCAAGATCATAAGAATGTCCTTACTTTTCATGGCGACTAGCAAAGCTTCCTTTTATATTAACAAGATGTTTTATTTTATCTGAAATTATTATATTTATTAATCGAACGTGTGAAGTAAAGTTGAAGAGAGAAAGATATGAAAGAAAAGAAAAAGAAAGATAGATAGAAAGATATAGATTGTGATCCCTTAACATATACTCCATTCTAGCACAGAACCTGTGCAAATGCGCAGGTGCTTGGTGTGTAATATATAAATAAAAGATAATATTTATTTCATATTAGGTATGAAGAAGAAGAATGAAAAATTGAAATCAGTTTTAAAACAAACAAATGGGCATTTCATGTCTTGCATACCTAAAATAATTATAACTCGTTGACATTACCTGTAAATGGCATAATAAATTGTGAGTCTAAGGTACGCCCATATAATCTTCAATGCCTTTTGGGATGTACTTACTAGAAATAGATGGAATATCATGAGAGAAATTATAACAATTCTATAATGTCAATTCTTTTTCATATAAAATGAAAGAAAACATGTAAATTATTTGCTAAATAAAATCAAATTCAAAATATTCAAAGTTACTACTAATGTAGCGAAACAAAATCTTAGTAAAGACTAATCCCTTATTCTTTGGTTTGCACTTTACCTTTCCCATTCCAATTCTCAATTAACCTGGACTTCTAATCTAGTTTCATCATTTCAACACAACTTCCTTAATCTAAAAAAAAGAAAAGAACCAACTCTATATTAGTAGTGGAGATTGGGCTAAATGACAAAGAAAATTTATGACGGAGAAGAAATTAAAATTTGAGAAGGACAGGAGATTGAAGAAGGATCAAGAATAGGAGAAGAAGGAGATATGGCAGAGAGAGAGGGGTTGAGAAAGGGAAGAGAGGCTGAACTATACACTTAAAAGACACTGATCTATATTTGCATGATCACCTATAGAAGTACACCCCCTTGAGAAGTTAACATTACAAAATCTAGGTAATAATTAATGGTTAATGCTAAATTTTTAATGATATAAGACAACATTGTTATGTTTTTAAACTTTCAAAGTAATATTGAACCTGAAAAAACTTTCGGGGTAACATTGCTCCTCAGGGAAAACTTTTGAGGCAAATTTGCACATTAACCCTTTTATTTTTTTCTCTTTTTGTTGAGCCTATAACAATGTCATTTTTAATTTTTAATTAAAGTACAATAACAATAACAATAACAATATGTCATATTTGTGGTTTAACAACTCTGTTTTATTATATTATATGTGGTTTATACATGAATGTTCTCTTTTTATACCTAAATATTTTTATATATTTTAATTAATCTATATCATTTTAATCATAATTAGATTGAACTATCATCTCATACTGGTGTAAAGAGCGGTACAATAGAATGAGGAAACCGGATGTGAAAGGGGGTGTACATGTGATGAATGGAAGTGCACATATAGATACAGCTGGGAATCAGGGTCGGCCCTTGACGGGCCAAGGTCCGGGGAAAGAAAAATTGATGTTTTTCAAAGCCCGGCCTGAAAGCATCAGGGCCAGGGCCAGAAATTATTTTCACAAAATTTAATTATACGTCTACACACATCATGCAATAAAATAAATACAGTTATAATTCATAATCAAAGGTAAGAAATATTGTGTACAAGTAATTCATAGTCTCATACAAAGTATAAGAAGGCAAAAAGCTAAACACTCTAAGCAACATGATTATGAAAACTATCGTTTTCATCTTCTTCGCTGCTATCATCAATTTCAAGGAATTTTGATTGTACTTCACTTTAAGTAGTAGACTTTATTTAAGGAGTAAAAATATCAAGAATTAATAAATTACCATCATATGTAAATTTAGCAATTTTTAAGGTTCTTAGGGAGGAGTCAGCAAGGGTATGAGTATGAAGGGTAGCAAAATTAAAATAAAAAATAAAGCTAAAGGGCTTAACGGGTTAGCCCGCGGCCCTGCAGGGCTGGCCTTTTTAAGCCCGACTTCCTTTTGAAACTCCATTTTTCAAGCCTGGCCCATGATTTAAAAGGGTTTAAAAGAACCAGCCTAACGGACTCGACCTGATTTCAAGGCTCTACATACAGATGGGTGCTGAGTGTTTTATGCTAAGGTTGAGTCTGATTAGGTTCGTACGTTAATGAATGTTTTTGCTTTAATTTCTTTCCATCAGTAATGACTTTTTTTTTTTTTTTGTAAAATAAAAGGCTCTGGGGCCAAAATTTCTTTTCACTTCACCTTCTGACCTTCATATTGATTTTACTCATATCTTATCCGAATATACTTTACACATTATTTATGATAAAACAAATATTATATATAAGACTTTTGGCCAAATAAAAAACGTGAGGCCTCTCTTTTGTTCTCTCACAGTATCTGATCTTCAAAATTACATCAAGATTTGATCTTCACTCACATTAGAATACGACGAAATTGTTCCAAAATCAAATCCCAGTGTCAACAAATTGCCCTGGATAATGAATATATATGCATGCCATTGCAAATCTTGAATTTATTTTTAATAGTAATGCACTAATGCACTCATCATATGTTCCTAAAAGAAATAAAACGGGAGAATTGTTAAAAAATATTTTTGGGATAAATTAATTGTCAAATATTACTATGGAAGATCTGTTGCACATAACGGAAGATATTTTACATACATGAAAGATATTTTACACATAATAGAAGATGTTTGTATGTTCATAGAGAAGATTTTTAAATACACGGAAGATTGTTTGCATGCGTGGTTGCATTTGACAACTAATTTACCCCAAATAAAAACTTGTTTCCTGTGTAGTTGGAAATTAATTTAATAAATTTAATCACGTGCATACCGACGAAAGAAAATTTTTGGATCTATCCGAGACAAAATTAACTAGAGAAGCCCCATGTGCTCTAATTGGTTCACATCCTAGTTTTGATTTTTAAAATAAGATATAATTAACTAATTTAAGGATATTAAAGAAGTTAAATAAGTTACTTGTTAATATTTATTATTTTTATTCAAACTAATTTGTCTAACTTATAAATTAATATATAATCTAATAATATATATAAGTATTTTAGGGAGATCATATAACATATAATATAATTAAATATTTTATTTAGTTTCAATAATTTTCTCAAATTAGCCAATTTAATTTTATATTAAAGATAAGGGATGATATAATTTTTTATTTTCATGGTTTTTTCTGTCATCATTCACTTAGCCGGAAAAACTCACGTGCTTAACCTACTTCATAAGATCAAACTCACAACCTTTTACTCAAACCAAAATTTAAAGAGGTGCTTTGTAGTGGTTAAGTTGTTGACTCCAATATACTTTTAATTATTTAATTATAAATATTTTTAATAACTATTTATTAATAAAAACAAATTCTTATAAATTTACGTCCATATCACCTATTTGTTTAAATCCGTAATTTTGACAATCATATTTATATTAGGAATTAGCTTCTACGAGATATCACGGAACAAGAGATATCATTTGATAACTCCCTTACAAATGTTCGTTTTAGCCTCTATCCTGTTTTTCCCCGTACGGACTGGACTTTTTGACTTTCTTTTTATACAACTAAATTTCTTAAAAAAATTATATTCATGTTGGACAAAAATGAAAAAAAAAAAATAGTTTTTAAGACTTTAAAATTATCAAAAATTTCGTAGAATTTTTTTATAATAAATTTTAATTCTTCTGATAAATTTATGAGTGTTCATTGATAAGTCCAGGAACACGTCATTGACAAATTAATAGGTATTTATTGACAAATTCATAAATATTTATTAACAAGTCCATGATTAAAATTTATTATAAAAAAATCTTACATAAGTTTTTAATAATTTTAAAATTTTAAGGACAATTTTTTATTCTTTCTCTAGTTTAAAACTTGAATGTAATTTACCTTTTTTTTTTTCCATTTCTTCAATGCAGAAAATCTAACACCTTCAAATTCCCTCTCCTCCCCCACCCCCCACCCTGCCTAGCCTCACTAATGGGTATAAATAGCCACTAACCCAACCATTCTCTCCTAAGCATTTTCTTGTGTCTCATCTATCGACTCTGATCTCTCTCTCTCTATATATACGTATCCATCTATTCTCATTTGATTAACATTCAAAAGCCGACAACAATGGTGGGACTGTACATACCCACAAAACAGAGCAACATTCCTGTGTCACTAATCCCTGCAAAGCAACCACATTTGTTTTCTGGGATTCCTACAATAGACCTCAAAATCCCCCAAGCCAAGAGTCTCATAGTGAAAGCATGCGAAGACTTGGGCTTCTTCAAGCTCACCAACCATGGAGTTCCCATGGAAGCCATCTCTGAACTCGAGTCTCAAGCTCTGGATTTCTTCTCTCTCCCTCTTACCCTCAAACAGAAAGCTGGCCCTCCAAATCCATTCGGCTACGGCAACAAACACATCGGTCGAAACGGCGACGTTGGATGGGTCGAATACCTTCTTCTCACAACAAACCCAGATTACAAGTCTCTCAGACTCTCCCCTGTTCTTGGCTCAAACCCAGAAAAATTCCAGTAAGCACTCAACAACCAGAATCACTTTCAGTTTTAATCGATTTTGATGATCGTTTGGGTACTTAATTGTTTGTGTGTTTCAGACGTGCGTTGAATAAGTATATATCGTGTGTGAGGAAGATTGCATGTGAGGTTCTGGAATTGTTGGCTGAAGGATTGAAGATTCAGCCGAGGAATGTGTGGAGCAAGATGGTGATGAACGAACGGAGTGACTCTGTTTTCAGGTTGAACCATTATCCTCCATGCCCAGAGCTTGTGGGCTCCAACAATGGTGGAAACTTGGTGGGGTTTGGTGAGCACACAGACCCACAGATTATTTCTGTGCTGAGATCAAATAACGCTTCAGGACTTCAGATATGTCTCAGAGATGGAACTTGGGTTTCTGTTCCACCTGATCAATCCTCCTTCTTCATCAATGTTGGTGATTCTCTTCAGGTAATATAGACTCAGATACGCTTCTGATAACAAAAGCATGCAAGTTGTTCCATGGTTTGTTTGTTTGTTCATTTATTTCTTTTTGGACTGAAATGGTTTGTGTTTTATTTCATGAGATGTAATACAAGAAGTTTTGACTTGGAAGATGAAATCAGACTTTTTGAGCTTCTCCAGGAAGAGAAAGTGGCTTACAATATGCTAAATAAGATTTTCCAATATGTAACAGTTAATTCTATTGTTTTGGCTTTGACAATATACTTTATCTTTTAAATTTATTAATTTTTTTTGCCAAACTTCCACGGGAAACAACCTCTCCCTTTGAGGGACAAGATCACATACATATATTCCTCTCAAACTTTATTTAACTTTATTTGGTAGAAGTCTTATGGGCCGAGTTGCATTTTTCCCCCATACTATTGATTGTATATGTTAATTGAGACGGTTTTTCATTAAGGGAGTAGTTTTCAACCCAAATTATCAAAGTGAACACTTTAAAAAATCAAGGCATTTTTTTACAAATAATTAATTTGGTTAATTTTCTTAATAATGGTTATCTGATTTCTTTATTTAGGATGAGAAGGTAGTTTAAAGATTAAAATTTCTCTAGAAACTATAAGAATAATTATTATTGGTGTTTTTTTTTTTTGAAAAATTATCATCCACATTCTCTAAATTCATTGCAACTTCATTTCTGAGTTTTTTGTAATATTAGAAACTTCAACTTAAAAAATCATCATAATTTATTCCATGACTTTTAAGAGAGATTTTGAATTCTAAAATGATTAACTTACTTTTTTTTTTTTTGACAATAACAAGCAGGTGATGACAAATGGAAGGTTGAAGAGTGCAAGGCATAGGGTTATGGCAAATGGATTGAAATCAAGAGTGTCAATGATATTCTTTAGTGCTCCTCCCTTGAGTGAGAGAATAGCTCCATTGCCTTCTTTCATCAATAAACAAGCCAATCAACAAAGCCTTTACAAGGAATTTTCTTGGTTTGAATACAAAAAATCAGCCTATGCTACAAGATTGTCTGGTAATAGGCTTGCTCACTTTCAGATAATCCCTTCACCGTAACCCAATGTTAGTGAGTAGTTGATACTACCTCCTCTTTTTAAAAAATATAAGAGCTTATCCACATTGTAATGTACACTCAAAACAAGTTAAGCTCTTATATTAAGGATTGCAGATAGTATTATTATAAAGAAGTTATTGGTCTTATGCAAATGAGTGAAACTAAATAGTAAATTGTTATAAATTTTATATATTTTGGTTGTTCATATTTTCTTAGTGGGACTTGTATATTTGTCAAGATGAGTTATATTTTTCATGGTTTTATAAATAGTGTGATTTTTATACTTTTCTTATTCTTTATTTCATGATATGTGTGAGATTATCCTTTAAAATTTGAAATAATTCATGTAAATTGTGATTTAATCAACTCAAAAGACATTGCATCAGGTTGAACTTATTATAATGATAGAAGATAGATTAGGATAAAATACAAATGGACTAAATTAAGAAAAACTGTACTCACAGTATTTATATTTTTACTCAGTTTCTTTATTTGGCTTATATAATTGAAGAAATTTGTAATTAAATCCTTAAGTTGTATGATTTTTTAATTTAAATTTTTTTGTTAAAATTATATTTTTTTATTTCGTTAAATTTTTTTATATATAAGTAAGATGAAATTATATATTTTTAATCCAAGTTTACTCAATTTCTAATTTGATTCTTACAGTTTATAATTTTGTAATGTTTAATATTATTATATCTTTTTCAACCTTTTTGGCATAAAAAATTAAACATATTCAGATTAATAAGATATTTTACACTCACATATATAATTATATCAAAACAAATTGATGAATGTTTTGTAAAATATTGTTAACATGTAAAAAAGGAATAAATTAAGCATTAATAGTAACAAATTATATATCTCTTTAAATGTATAAATTCATACACTCTCATTTCATGTTAAGATTATACTCCATCATGTCCTCAATATATGACATATTTGAAGAGTTGATTTTGATCCTAAATATAATACATAATTTTCATTTTTTTAATCTTTTCCTAATTTACCATTATTGATACTCCCTCAATAATATTTAATGATAAGATGGAAGGAGGGAATTAAGAAAGATGACTAGGATGTTTTAAAAAATATATGTCATATTAACTAACTTTCTTAATATAATCAAATAAGGTAAATATGTCTTATGTTAAGGATTATAAAGAGTAATTAGAATTAAATTGAAATAAAGTATTTTTAATAATCATGAAAAAAGAGAATGGAGAAAGCATATACATGTCACATGTGTGATATTAATGAGAATTAATGGTGAAGTTCATGACATCCACAGGAAAAAGGGACCAACAACAGCACACGGCAATAAGAGGGACGTTTGCTTAACCATCCAACATTGATACGTTCCGATTCACTATTGCCCCTTCCCTTCGATTATTGTTTTCAACATTCAAACTTGATAGCAACGTTACCTACCATCTCGTGTTCTTCTCTTACAACAACCAAACCAAATTTTCCTAGATTTTTCATTTTCTTTTCTTATAACTATATGATATTTAATACTACTCCCAAATCTTCATTATAGTATTAAAACTCAACTCTAGTCACAGCAGACAATCAGACCAACGAAATGGTGAACTAATTTCGTGCCTAATCCGATCAAGAGTTTTAAACTGGCTGACTGGGTTGGATTCTATTTTGGAGTAAAAAAATAGCAGTCTGTCATATTTATGCTTTAATAACTATATATATTTGTTATGAATGTTCAATTTATTTGTGGAGTAATATCTTTATTATTTGAGTTTTTTGGGTTATATATGAATATTTTTTTATATATTTTAATTAAACTATATATACTCATCTGGTACTTAATATAATAACTACTTTTAATAGATTAAGGATGTAAGATAAATTACTTAATTATAATAAATGTGAGTTAATTCCCCTAAAATACCCATAAATAACGTTAATTATATTTTATGTCCATTTATAAATTAGAGGTAAAGTGAATTAATATCTTAAATTTGAGATTAAAATTAATTCCTTAACTGGCTTTTATATTTAGCCCTGAAAAAGTCTTATTTTAATCATAATTAGATTGTAGGCAAAAAAAAAAAAAGGAAAATCATAATTAGATTGACCGATGTTCAACCATGGTTAGATTATTACCGTTCATTGAACTACTCCCAGACAGGTTTAATAAAAGATTCAGTTTTGAGCACCTTAACATTGATACAACCACGAACAAACTTACAATTTTACTTAGGGGTATCTATTCTCTCTCCTATTCCGTACATGATACAACCACCATTAATTAGATCATAATTTTCTTTCTCTGCAATAACTATTCCATTCATTCAAGAAGAAGTGGGGTGAACTGCTTCAGTCATCGTCAATAAAGTTCATGAGAGTGATAGGTGAAGAATTAATGAGTTATATCGACTTATCTCATGTACAAATCATATAGACCAAAAAATTAATAACTATAAAAGTTGCTTCATAGGACAAAAAATTATCTAATTAATTTAAGAGCACTGATTCAAAGCAACACTTACTGATTTGAAAACTCACGGAAATTCCAGATTTAATGTTTATCATAATGATGAGCACAATCGTCATCTAGATACAGTTTTAATGATTTAAATTTAAAATTTTTCAACTAATTATTTTGAATAATAAAATTAATTTTAAAAAATTAATAGTTACGAAATTATCTTTATTTGAGATTTTACACACATTAAAATAATTTTTAAAAACATAAAAATTAAGAAAAAAAAAACGTAAATCCGGATGTTCTAGTTTCAATACTCAATCCCGGAAACTTATCACCATGGACTATATTTGTATTTCCTGCCTTAGCTTCTCACCCTTATATAGTTCCTTTCTTAGAACATTATCATTTTTTAATAAATTTGTATGATTTATTCACCTCCACCACCCATTATGCTGAGAGATTTGTTTAGTTAATGAATTGATTGTGTGAGATGTAGAATCCTCATCAACAAGTTAAGAGAGAAGTCTCTCTCTATTCACAATCCCTAACTAGTGATTTATTACTCTCAAGTGAAGTATGATTATGGTTAACTCAAGTGGGTTACCACCCCTATTGATACACCCTCAACAATAATTATAGAAGAGATAGAATGAGAGAATTAAGAAAGATGATTAGTATATTATATAAAATATGTTATATTAACTAATTAAATTAACTTCCTTAATCTAATGAAATTAGGTACACATGTCTTATATTAAGGACTGGGTGAGTATCAACAATACATTATGATTTTTCTAAATTTCTCCATATTATCTCTTTAATCACTCTTGTTAACATGCAAGATTAAAAAACAAATATATGTTTATCATGATTATATTGGCTAGGGTTTTGGTTAGTGATAAAAGAGAGATTCTCATAAGCATTGTGCTGTGCGGGCAAAACCAAGTACGTTCATAAGGTGGGGCCACTAGTTCCTCCCTGTTCCCATATAATCAAAACTTTACCTGCCCCCTGCATTTATAAAATATCTGCATATACATATAGGTCCCAACCAGGGTTACTAAACCCAGACCGGACTGGTCGGCCCGGCCCGGAAACCGGTGACCCGGGTAGGAAACCAGTCCGGTCCGGGTAGTGAACTGGTCTTTTTTTTTTATAAAATCAAATTTTTTTAATTTTTTTTTATAATTTCATATTAATAAGCCTAAAATCTTCATTTTCTCACGGGTTTGGTCCCGGGTTAGCTCCGGTTTGACTCTGGTCTGGTCCACTGACCTTTAACCCAGTACCCAACCGGTTCACTGACTGATTCCGGTTTAATAACCTTGGTCCCAACAAAGAAAAATTAATACACATATTGTAACTGTATGATGGAGACATGTATGAGATATTGTGCTTGTGAATTAGTTGGTTAATAAATCATAGGCTCTATATAAAGGGGTTTTGGCAAATGGATTAGGTGTGAAGGGAGATGTATGTCCCCACCATATACAGAAAGTTTTAGAGTGTTAGAACTTGAGGGCAAACCCCTATCTAACAGAGAAACTCTGTAATCTAATCAAATATTAAATACAATACAATATCTAAGATTTATACTTCTAATTTTTTTTCCAACTAAGATTTATACTTCTAATATATATGAAATATATCAAATATCAACATAAGATATATAATATCTCAACACAATTATATACAAACACATATCAAATATTAATATAAGATATAATATCTTAACCTATAGTTTGTTCATCACTCTCAAATAAGGGTTGGTTAGTACTGTTAACCCAAGTGGGTTTATTGTTAATTGTTGTTGTGTGAGCTTATTGTTCTTTCATGATCAAGGAATATAGTTACTTCATTTTTGCTCTTATTTCATATTTAATCAAATATTGTTAACATTATTAAATAAAACGACAGATGTCATCACGTAGTTAGACGAAAACATAATGAAGAATATAAGTGTATGTGTATATGGTTTTTTCAAATGGTAAAATGACATTTGTGAAGTTGACGAAGATACGAAAGATGATGCCTATTTATAAGATGGATGGAGAGATAACGTTTTCTTATCCTATTCACAAGTCATATTGTAAATTTTTTAACACGAATGCATTATTTTATATACTCTTTTTTTATTATTATGTAGATTGTTATTTTCTTAAGAAGTGTACATATTAAATATGGGTAATGCTGAAAAATTATTAAACTTTAATGTAGATTTAATAAAATTTGAGATTTTTCTTAATTCTGATGAAATATGTTAAAAGTAACTTATATTGTTATAAATAAGATTAGAAGACTACACAAGATATTACAATATCTGATGGATATATCTACACGTAAGCTAGTAACACTTAATCGACTTATTCAAAATAGCCTATATGTATCACTAACAGCCACAACTATATGTATAGTTGCGGTTAGAATAAATCTATGTATAGTTTAGAGTAGAAGATGAAGCTATATATGGTTGCAGTTAACATGCATGTATTTGGATCATTAAAAAAGAAAAAAAATTAATTATACATACAGATATATGGTTGTAGACTTATTGTGGTTAGATACATATATATATAATTAAGCTTTAATCAAAATGTTCAATTAAAATCTTTCCATGGCAACGTTTTCACTCTACCAAACAAAGCTAAGTCTCCCATTAAGTGATATGAAACCTTCAATAAACCCTTTAAGTAGGTGATATTCCTCATCCAACTTGAGTATCTATCCCTAGAATATTGGAGGGTCCTATATATGTCAAAAGTAAACAGCAATAATTAAGAGGGACTTTCCCATTACCATTCAACAGTGACGAGGTTTATTTTCCATAAGCAATAATGATATCTAGCTCTCACAAAATTGTGAATATTATTGATAGCTGAAAGTGACAATACCATCTCTTGTTCTTCTTGCAACAATAAAGTAAATCTTTCCTAGAGATTTTTCTTTCCCCATACACTACCTACCTACCTATTCCATGATTTCTTTGTGCCAGAGGAGGGGGGGGGGTGTGGTAATATAATGCTTTAGTCATTATCGATGAAGTTCATGAGAGTGATAGCCGAAGAATTAATAGATTTAATGGGTTTGAAAGAGCCACGAAGCAATTATGACCCAAAAACAAAGCCAACAATAAATTAAAGATGTATCTATCCAAACAAAATGAAAGAAAAGGAGATATTTACTAGATTGGAATAAAGATCAGTGCAAAGTAAGTTTATAAATTTGTTTGGAATGTCTTTGATTAGGCAAAAATAAAATCAATATACCAAAATACCCTCGATACAACAAAAACTTGCCTCTTCCTCATCGTGTCTTCTTATTACTGCTGCTGCTCGAATCAAAGTTAAACCACACATAATATTTGTTTTCATTGGCTTATTTTGATCTTGCAGGAGGTAAATATATAAGAAGAGTTGTGTTATAAAATGAAAAAGCATTTACTTTAACTGGTTTCAAAGAAGCACCCAATCAAACTCAAAACCAAAACTAGAATTAGAGCTTCGTAGAGAATTGGTCAGAAATCAAATCCACACACGCTTGACACGCGTTGTTTTAATATAAATGAGCTTGCGATCGACTCCATGGGTATTGTTGTCTTTTTATCTCCCTTTTTTTCCGTTAAAGAAGCTTATCCCCAATCTCGATCTCTAGCATGGAATTAATCTCCCATGTTTAAGAGAAACTAGCTTTCCAAGCTTCTTAACAACACTTGCAAGGGAATGTTAGTAGGTTTCTCTCTGGGATTATTCTTTTAACAGCTTCTTGAATTACTTATCTATATACACACATGTATCTTTTGCTTCAAGTTTCTTACAAGCTACCATATTACATGGCGCACAACCAAACTTGTTCTATCTCCACTGTGCTTCCACTGTAATTATAAATAGTCAAAAAGTCACGTTTTAATGATACAGATGAATCTATACTAAAAATTATTAAATTTACAACAACAAAAAGTCTAATCCCATTAGGTTGGATCGGTTACATGTTCACGACATCATTATATTTTATTAACAACCAAACCTTTAATTAAATTTAATTAAGAAGTCTCACACTCAATAATTTTATTGAGCTTCATTTTGGTTTTTCTCTACCCTTTTCCTATGACTTCTTTTTGATTAATCTAACTTCCTAACCAGCACATCTAATAGTATTTTTTGTGCATGTTTGAAAGACTTTCAACGATTTTCTTCAATTTTCTTTTCAGTATTAACTCAAAACTATCAAATTTAATGTGATGATCTACGATTATATATAATGATCTTTCCATTAAGGTAGAGAAGTGGTCTCTGTCCTATCCTACCCCATAGCCATAAGCAAACGACATTAAGAGGAATTTTTGCATTACCATTCAATAGGGATGTGACTTTTCCATACACAATTGCACTCAACTGTTGTGAACCTTGATTTGTATTTGAAAGGGACTAATCGATCTCTTGTTCTTCTTGCAACAACCAAAGCAAATTTTTATAAAGAGATCTTTCTTTCCCACTGCTTTCTAGCTATTCTATATATACATATTATGGTTCATGTTGAGCCAAAATAAGCAAGTGGTGTGTGTAGAACACTACTAGCTAGTGCTTCAGTCACTCTCAATAAAGTTCATGTGGATGATTGATGAAGAATGTTGGGCCAAAATAAGCAAGTGGTGTGTGTAGAGCACTACTAGCTAGTGCTTCAGTCACTCTCAATAAAGTTCATGAGAATGATTAATGAAGAATTAATGGGTTGAATATATATAAATATCATGTACAAAAACAGTATATGTTATTCCACTTGACAGTGAAATTCATATCATATATAAGAAATAATATCATGGAAATGATTTATGAACATTGTAGGGGCAAGATCCACCACTCAAAGCCTACAGGTGGAACAACCATGAAGAGAAGGATCAAGAAGACACACCAGGCCTAAAGATAGCACCAATTGAACCCAGTCAAACCCAAAGCAAAGTGTGGCGCGTCCGATCCGGAAGTATAGGAACCACCTCCACAATTTGCTCAGATCCCAAAAAATAGGAACCAACCCACTAGACCATTGGCTAGCTGCGCTATAAATAGGAGTAGTTTAGTCCAGAGAAGGACACACTTAGCTGCCACTTCTACTCCACTGCTAAAGCACATTTCTGTCTTACTCTTTCTAGACTACGAATCTCATTTATCAATAAACTATTTGTTCTTCTCTTCATATCAATAGTTCAAGCTGTCAGTGACCCTTGCGAAACCTTAGTACTGAAATTTGGTTCTACAAACATGATTTAGATTTCTATTTCATTCCTTTTCACTCTTGATCCTTAAAATCTTGTATATTAATTTATAATACTACCCAAAACTCAAGTTATGGACATAGTAACTCAGTACACATGGTGTGTGCAAAACTAATATCATATATAAAAATAAAATTTATAAGGACAATACTTATATCAAGTTCCTTATATTTATTACATCAAGTTCGCCAATCATATAAAAGCACGTGTCATATTTTTTCATATGGATTTATAGTTAAATAATAATAATTCAAAAACAAGATACATGATCACATATAATTGGAGAATTTGACGAAATGGATATAATAAACTTAATCTAGGTATTTTCTAATTTGTAATATTATATACACATAGGAATATGACATGATACAATTTATATGCATGACATGATAAATAAAATATAAATCACTTCACCTAAAAAGATCGTAAGTAGTGAGCAAGCAAGAGGGGTGGAAAGTCGGTGTCCCAAAAAAAAAATGGATAGGGCGAAAGTCGGTTATGGTGAGAGTGACTTTCAGATAAGTATAATATAGGAAGCTTTTGTTTGGATTTTAGCAACAAAAGTCAAAAGTTAAAGGGATAGAGGTTTTCATTTTAAAAAAGAACAAATCAAAAAGAAAATTAATTCTTTAATCCATATACTTCACATTGATTTTCATATAGGTCCTTATTGTTTAGAGGTATCATAAATTTGAAAACATGACAATTGGGATCATATTAGATGATTAATACTTCATTCGGTCCTTTTTATAAGAAATTTTCTCTCTTTTAGAGTTAGTCATTTTTTATCATAAAAATCAAATTATTTTTATAAGTAACTTTCACTTTTTGTCACAAAAGTCAAATTACTTTTTCATTTTCTACCCCTATTAAATACACATATTTATATTTAGTATCACATATTCACCACTTATTCTCTTTCATCTACTCATTTATTACACATTATCTTTCATATTTTATGCTTATACTCTCTCCTATACTCTTTTTTATAAATAGAGACATATTTGGAAGAAACATGACATTTTTAACATATTTATTATTTTTAATTAATCTTAACAACCAGTTCGTTTTTCACAATAAAAATAAAAGTTTTTTGTAAAAAAGACCGGAGGGAGTAACAATTATTGACCCCAATTGTTAAAATTTCTTAGAAGATCCATGCGCTTTGTCTGGAATTAAAAGCGAATGATTTGACTAACACTACTACTGCCTCAAAAGATGTCCATATTTAGAAAAATGGAAGTTAAAAGAAAACACGATGGCATTTTTATAATATAAAGGGGTCTTTGAGTTTTAGACGTCCCAATTACAAATTTCCCTTAAGGTGTCCCTTTAAAGGCACCCTTTAGGTGTAATATTTCAAAATTTAGTAAAAGGTTAAATTTTTCAAAAAGAAATTTTAAGTGGTGTTAGAAATTAATCTTGGGAATTAAAGGCATATTTTTTCTGAAAATTCAAGGAACAATGGTTAATGGTCATAATTTGGCTTGTGAATTTCTGAGAAATTATTTTAAGACTCTATGAAGTTAAATTATGGAAGATAATCCTTTAAAAAAAATTTTAAGGATTGATTTTATGAGAGTTAAATAGTAATTCAAATTATAGAACCTAATAAATTTTAAAAAATCTTAAATTAGATAAAGGGAAAAAAATTAGGCTCTAATTTGTGTAATTAATAGGATAAAAATATACATATATATAATAAAAACACACTCAAATTAAAACCAACCAAACACTCTCAGTGACACACACTCATATTCAGCATTTCTACTTTTGATTTGGAAGACACATGGCACACATAACACTCTCTCACCCACACACACTCCTCCCAAATATGGACAATACAAACACACATTCATCACCCAATTAATCAATAAATAAAGCATGCTTCTTCACTCTCTTATTTCACCAAGTTGGCCAGAGAAGAGAAAGCAAAGGAAAAAGAAAAATAGAGGAAATAGAATAGAGAAAGAGAGAGCAAAAGTGAGAGCTAAGAAGAGAGAGTGATCAGTGCCACCAGAGAAGAGGAAGAATGAAGCTCCAAACCTCACATGTAAACCATAAACATGTTTAGGTGAGTCTCCTTTACCTTTAGCTTGGTTTTTCCATTGGATTTAAGTGGTTTTCTGGGCTGTTTGATTGCTGGAAGTGAGAAAGGTCACCAGAAATTTTCTGTCACCGATAAGTTTCAAACCTAATATTTGTATGTCGATTTTGATTGGGATTTTTGGTTTCTTTGGTTCTGGAAATGTGTCACCAAACACAGGGCACATGTGTAGGAGTATGTAGAGTCAAATTGAGATTAGAGTGCAAATCCATGGCTGCATATTGTTTTTCTTCACCCTATTTTGTTCTTCAAAAAATAGAGTTTCTGTTAGAAAGTTACAGAAGTTTAAACAGAGGCTATAAGCAGAGATTCTGTCTTGTTCTTTTTGTTATGGAAATTTTAGGATTTTTAGTAGATAATAGAATGAAGAAGAGTATCATTTACAGTAAAAATGAATGAGATATTGAATTTTGAACTCAAACTGTCAAAACTGACGTTTTTGAAAGACAGTCAATTTCATGTTGCATTTTGACAAGACAAATATCATCCAATGTTTATGAAATTTTATATTAAAATATTATGCATTCATAGCTTTAAAATGAGTCCTAGAATGTGTCATTTGGATACCTATAGAGAAGGTTATGATTTTTGAAATATAGGTCCATCAACATGAAAAATTCTGAAAGTTCAGGTTCTGACAGTGGAAAGAGGAGTAAATTTCATAGGGTAAGTCCAGTAATTTTTCCCTGTGATTATTTTTCCTTTAAAATTGACCCTTATATATTTCCATTGAGTATTAGAACTTAAAAATTGAACGTGTAATTTGTAAGTTATGAATTTTTAAAGTTTTGATAGAAAATCTGGGAAATTCTGACTCTCTTTGTAGGCAGTCAGAATTGACATTGAATCTGGGAGAATAAGTCTATAATTTGACACTAGTAAGTATTTTTCTTATACAGAGGACTTCACGAGCTTTACACATAAGCTTGAACCACCTCATTTGAAATGTTCTAGATTAAGATATGAATTTTCAAAGTTGCTTAACAAAAACTGGCATGTCTCTGGACAGTGTCCAATAAATGAGAATTCTAGATTTTCTGTGCATTGAATTGGCTAAGGAAAATATTTTTCTTTGAAATTAGACGTAATAAGGGTCACAACCTTGTAAACCACTACAATTGAATATTTTTGCAAAGAGATATGAATTTTCAAATTTAGTTGACAAATTATGCTACCTTTAGTAAATATACATAAATTACAAAATGTAATGGCACATTGTAATTTCTTTGAACTCTAAGAGTAGAAATTAGTCCTTTAGGATAATTTGACCACTTTAACTCATTGGTTAACTTGGTAAAATGACCATAATGACCTTAATGATAACCAACATAAGAGTTCGATTTATGAAAGAACTGGACTAAGTAATAACTCGTCATTTGTAATTCTAAACTATAGGATTCAATATTTGCTCGAGCCCAGAGAAGAAGCTAGTTTGTAAAGGAAAATTACAGGAAAGGCAATCAAGTAGTAACTTTCCCCTCATATTCTATGTATCCTACTTCATGCATATTTTTACTATTATAAATACTTGAACAGTGAACATGGGGTAGAATTTCCCGTTAAACATTCATATGAGAAAGGTTTTGACCCAGTAGAACACACTTAGCGCTGTAGGAAGGGATAGTGAGTCCTTGAATAAAATTGTTTGCTGCATAAGCACATCTCTGAATGTTGAATGACTACTAAATTGTCTGGTATATGATGGTTGATATGGCATGTTTCTCTATTTGTATTTTGTATGAGTGTTATTTGTTACTACTGGGATTCTTGTGAACTCACTCATTTCCAACAACTAATATACAGCAAAGGCGAGCAGTTCTACTAGCAAGAAGGTAATTAGGGACGAGTGAAGCGAACGATAGAAAAATTTATATTTTTGTTGGTTATCTATTTTGGGGAAATTGTATAATTTGTATTTGTAACTATAGTAAGACCAGCTCCAACAGTAGCAGTAGCCGCAATAGCTGTAAAAACCTGTACATTAGTATATTAATGTGCACACTAGTACTTTTATACGATAAATGAAATAGAATCGGGCAACCAAACTCTGGTAGCCTATAAGATAACCGCCACGACAAAGGTTTTTGACTGAAAAACGCTCTGACTTCAATAAAAAAGAACTAAGAACTGATGAGTTATAATAAAATCTCAAACCGTATTGTAGACCTAGTTAAAGTATTTTAAATTTTTTTTAAAAAAGCCACTCAAGTACAAATTCATACCCTATATTGAAGTTGGGACATCAACTATTTTCAAATGAATATTAGTCTCAGGTTTAAAGTCATTATACGTTCAAACTCATCTAAAAGCTTTAAAAATTATGGTATTACATTTTTTGTATCAGAGCAAAGATTCTGGCAATAGGCTAGAATTCTCTATTCATGTGATGACTTAATGATAAATGATGCTTCCAGTACATTCTAAGTTGCATGGATTAATATTTCTATTTTCTGCCACTATTCAAATCTAAGGAACACACACACACATCATATATGATATTAATGATGACATTTTTGTCTTGATAATGAAAGGAAACTATAGTCAATCTAAGAGAAGGAAGGACAATGCCAAGTACTGGTGGAGAAAGAAATTCACTCGATCCCATGCAATAAATCTTGGACATGCTGACTGAGCAGCGAGCTATGATCAATGAACTTTAAGAAGAGCTTCAAGAGGTAAAGGCTAAACAAAATAAGGATAGAGAGCAAACTGAAACTGAAGAGAGTGAACATGATAATAGGCCGCCACAACCTGATGGCCAGCCTTATGTACCCCAGCCTCATGCACCTCAAGATAATCGGGTACAATCCGTCGGAGAGACATTACATCATTGGATTACTAAATTCTGTAAACACCAGCCTCAGGTATTCTAAGGGAGGTTTGACCCACAAGTCCCTAAGGACAGGATGCTGAGGTTAGAAAAGATCTTTCAAGTAATGGAGTGCCCCACTGAGAAAAAGGCACTAATGGTAATGTACAATTTAGAGGGGGATGCAGATAGATGGTAGAAGAACATAGAAATGATTCTGCAAGCTTGAAACATTCTTGTCACCTGGGAATTGTTCCAAGACAAGTTCAACAAGAAGTATTTCCCCCGGTCGGTCAAGATTGCAAAAGAATCAGAGTTCTTGGCTATTCAACAAGGCAGTTAGGAGACCTTTGATGAATACCTGGCCTAATTCATTCGTTTATCCCGCTACTCTTCCTACTTAAGATACCGGGATGATGAGGAATGGAGTTCTGACATGCTGATAAGGGGGTTGAAGCATGAGATCAAGGATAAGTTGGTCTCATGACAGTTTAAAGAATTCAATCAGGCGATGAAGGAATGTCGGATCACCGAGAATAATATGAAGGACATGTATTCGGATAAGAATACTAATAGCCGTAATGAGTCCATCCGAGGGAACTTCTCTCAGAAAAGGAATAGGTAAGGGTTCAAGCACCGAGAAAACAACAAAAGGCCCTCCCAGCCTCAGAAGAAAGGCTACCAAGGTCCCTAAACACCACGACCATCTCCTCAATGCGGTAGGACACACCTTGGTAGGTCTTGTGATGGGCAACTGATTTGTCATGCCTGTAAGAAGCCGTACACTTTATCAAAGATTATCCACAACGAGTAGTTGAGCTCATACCCTATAATCAAGGCAGAATTTTTGCTATGACCCATGAGGAGGCCAGGAAGTCCCCAGAAATGATCCAAGGTACTATCCTTCTCTATGGTAATACTTTGTAAGCATTGTTTGATTTGGGTGCTAGTCATTCCTTCATTACATGTGACTGTGCTAAATGCCTAAGACTGAGTACCCATAAACTATCGTATGATTTGATTGTCTCAACGCTTGTCGGTGTCAAGATAGTTACTACAAATGTATGTCTGAATTGTATTATGAATGTTATAAGGCATGAGTCTATGGTAGATTTAATATGTCTGCCACTTCATAATCTTGAAGTTATTTTGGGTTTGAAGTAGCTGACAGCAAACAATCTACTATTCGACTGTTGTAATAGGAGGCTTGTGTATCCTAACCCGCAAAAGAATGGCAATGCAAGTATGAATCTGAATTTTCTCTCAGCAGCTAAAGTTAAGAAATGTCTAGAAAGGGGATGCAAAGTGTACATGGTATTTTTCTCTACGCAGGAAAAAGTGGAAACAATACTTGAGAACATACCGGTAGTAAATGAATTCCCTGAGGTATTTCTAGAAGACATTATTATATTGCCTCTGGAAAGGGAAGTAGAATTTGCTATTGAAATTGTGCCAGGAGCTGGTGTTAGATATTATTAGTTTTGATGATGACAAATATAGATGTCAAATATTAAGAGAGCAAAAGTTTACATAATATACTTATCTCTTACATTGACTAACTACTATATTTAATGTTGCATATATTATAGATTAGTCAAGCAATGGAAGAAAGAAATTGAGGAATGAAGAACTTGCAAGAATTAATGAAAAATATGAAGATTCAAGTTCTATGGGTACTATAGCAGTTGACATTGTAGCATACGGTTACTGTAGCGTATGGCACTGTAGCGCACTGTAGCATCGAGTGATTTTCAGAATCACTCGAGTGATTCTGAAAATAGTAAAAATTACTCGAGTGATGTTCAGCGTTTCATGCTTTGTTGTTCGTTCAGCTGAGCGAGGTCTGGTTATTCGATCATATATCTCAAAATACAACTTCGATTGAGACTAAACTAGTTGCATATGAAAATAGACTCCAAATGCGTCATCTTGAAACCAGAAGAAACATCAAAGGAGCTCATATGAATGAGATATAAGTGTTTGAATTTGGACTTCATATCAGCGTCACTTTCTGGAACATGTTTGGTATTTTGGCTATAACTCTCAAACCACTGATCCTATTGAGCTGAAACTAGTTCCATATGAAACTAGAATTCAAGAGCTTTCCATTTATATATAATATAGAAATTTTGGAGCTATATTCCAAGAGTTATGCCATTTGTAATTTGACCCCTGTTTGTTGTCGAATTGGAAGTGGAGTTTCGAGTTCAAGTGATCTGAACAGAGAGCACTCGAGTGATTTTTATAATCACTTGAGTGATCAGGAAGATCACTCGAGTGATCATTAATAATCACTCAGGTGAAATGTTTCAGAATGCAGATCACTTCCAGTGGCGCAGAAATCATCGGAGGAATTTTTCATTGTTTGCAATTTCACTTCTAGTGATACCGAAATCACTCGAGTGATATGAGATTTTTTAAAATCACTTCCAGTGAATCAAAAATCACTGCAAGAAAAATTCACTGTTTGCAATTTCACTTCCAGTGATACCGAAATCACTCGAGTGATCTGAGATTTTTCATAATCACTTCCAGTGCAAGCCAAATCACTGCAAGAAAAATTCACTGTTTGCAAAATCACTTCCAGTAATGCCAAATTCACTTGAGTGATATATGAAATTTGCCATATCACTTCCAGTGGATGCTGAATCACTTCTTGTGAATTACACACCTTCTCAAATCACTTCCAGTGAACCTAAATGCACCTCCAGTAAAAGTCAGTATGCCTCAGATCACTACTGATGAACCAATATTTACTCAAGTGATATGAAGATCTTTTACTTCCAGTAATCATGTAATGCACTGCCAGAAAAATACTGTGTTTGTGAGAATCACTACCAGAGAATCTGAATCACCTCTGATCACTTCCAGAGACGTGCCAAGATCAATTGATATGAAGTTTTGTCAGTTTCACTTCTTGTCAGCATCTATGATCACTCAGTGCACTCTTCACTGAATCAGAATCAGTTATAATGACAGTTACATCCAGAAATCAAGATTACTGCCAGTGAAATGCTTCTGCAGTCAAGTGTTAATTATTTTATCAAAATCACCTCCAGAAGATGTCTGAACATTCCAAGTGACATACACCGAGTTGAAGAATTTACTCGAAGGATTTCATGGTGTACTCAGCTGATGTAGATCACTTCCGGTGAAGTAGTTATCCACTCGAGTGATATTTAAAATATTCTCTAACGGCTATTTTCTGTCAGTGCATTACAGATATTCCACTAAAGTTCACATGGCAAGCAACCGACCAATATTTAACGATGACGAATCATGGGCAATATCAATATTTAACAGACGAGTCAACGAATGTGCAAACAACTGAAGCATTTGTCAGAACACGATCATGGGCAACAATTGAATTACTTATCAGAGAGCACGATCAGATTACAATGGACAAATATTTGAATGCTCCCAAAGGCTCTCAACATTTGCTATATAAACTAAAGCATTTAAAAAGAAGAACATACATGACAGTGACCAAATACACGAGCAAACATAAATGATGAAGTAGCAAGAACCCAACTGCCAATATGTTGTTGTCATGAATCTTCGTCTCTTACATACTCTCTGTTAATATCTGTTTTTCCTTGTCATGTATAATTGAGAGTGAGAATATTTACATTGTACTTCAGTGAGCATTTTACCCACTCTATAAGAGAGCTTGTAAACACTTCATCTGTATTTCAGAAGTGTTCTCAAGGTAGAGGGACCTTGAGAGGATTGATCAAATTACGGGGGAAGTTGTAGAGTGAATTGTCAGAGACTTTCTGCTCATAAGACTTACAAGGTGCAAGAAGTAGAGAACGTTTCTGCTCGTAAGACTTACAGTGGTGTAAGTAGGAGAGAACGTTGCTACTCATAAGACTTGCACGGGTAAGCAGGAGAGAAATTTCTTTTGGATTGCTTTGCTCGACTTGCCATAAGAGGGAGTAAACCTTACAGTATGTAAGGGGAAGTAATTTCATAAGAGATTTGTAGAGGCTTTTCTTGTGCATGAATAAACAAGAAGATAGTGGATTGGAAATCTCAGGAGGAGTCTGGGGACTGGACGTAGGTCATCATGGATTGGACCGAACTAAAATAAATCACAGTTTGCATCTTCTCTTCCCTAAGCTTTTATATTTCCAGCATATACGATTTACATAATTGTTTGTGAGTTTATACTTCCATAAATAGTGAGTTAATATTAAGTGAAAAGATTTTAGAAGATCATACTTTCTTATCATACACCCAATTCACCCCCTCTTGGGTGTCAGCCAGTTCTAACAGCTGGATCTATTTCTAAAGCACCTTACTGAATGGTACCAAATGAGATTATGGAATTAAGGAAGCAAATAGAAGACCTACTAGAGAAAGGGTTCATACGACCTAGTGTTTCACCATGGGGAGCTTCAGTATTATTCGTTAAGAAGAAGGACAGAAGCTTGCGGTTATGTATCGATTACTGAGAGCTGAACAAGGTGACTGTCAAGAACAAATATCCATTGCCCAGGATTGATGATCTACTTGATCAGTTGTATGAATCCAGTGTATTCTCTAAGATTGATATAAGATCAAGCTATCATTAGCTGCGAGTCAAAGTAGAGGATGTTCCGAAAACAACCTTTAGAACCTAATATAGGCACTATGAATTCTTGGTGATGCTGTTTGGTTTAACTAATACACCTGCCATGTTTATGGACTACATGAACCAGATCTTTCATCAGTATCTAGATCATTTCGTAGTAGTCTTTACCGACAATATCTTGATATACTCAAAGAGTAGAGAAGAACATGAGAATCATTTGAGAATAGTACTGAACATTCTGAAAGAAAAGCAACTCTACGCCAAACTGAGTAAATATGAGTTTTGGCTTGCAAAAATCAGATTTTTGGGCCACGTTATCTCACAAGAAGGGGTTTCTGTATATCCCAACAAAGTGAAAGAAGTATTGAACTGGAAGAGGCCAAAGATTGTAACAGAAATACACAGTTTTTTTGGGTCTTGTATGCTAGTTACTATCTTAGGTTTATACCGAATTTTTCCCTAATCGCCTTATCATTGACAAAGCTCACAAGAAAGAACCAATCATTTGTGTGGGATGAACATTGTGAAAAGAGTTTCAAACAACTGAAGGAGAGATTGACGACCACACTGGTATTGATTATCCCAGATCCTTGTATACCTTATGTGGTTTATAGTGATATTAGTAAGCAGTGATTGAGATGTGTCCTTATGTAATAGGGCAGAGTAGTAGTGTATACCTCTCGACAATTGAAGCTTCATCAATTAAATTACTCCACTCATTCTCTAGAACTTACAACAATCATGTTTGCTTTGAAAATACGGCAGTACTACCTATATGGTACTACTGTAGAATTGTATTATGACTACAAGAGTCTCAAGTATCTTCATGAACATAAAGAATTGAATATGAGAGAACGTAGATGGATGAAGTTACTGAAAGATTACAACCTAGAGATTAAATATCACCCAGGGAATGTGAATGTCATTACAGATGCTCTGAGTAGAAAAGCGGTGCAGGTGGCATATATGATGGTACAAGAACAGAAATTGCTAGAAGAATTATAAGATCTGAATTTTTTGAACCAAGTGTTCATGAGTATGAACGTGCCTAATAAAGTATTTATTGCTAGCTTCAATGTCAGCCAGGAGGAAAATAATCTAAGAGCATAAATTAAAGAAGCTCAGATTAAGGATGAACAAGCAACGTCTATCCGAGATTTGATCACACGGGGTGAAACTTTGGATTATGATATTTCGCCTAGCGGATTGGTCTGATATAAGAAGCAAGTATATGTACCACTACATGTTGATCTGAGGTGGAAAGTTCTGGATGAGGCGCATAAGAGCAGATATACTCTCCATCCATGAGCGGTCAAAATGTATCAAAATTTAAAGTTTGAATATTGGTGGCCAGGACTAAAGAGTGATGTGACCAAATATGTGGCTCGATGTCTCACCTGTCAAAAAGTGAAGACCGAATATCAACAACCACCAAGACTTCTACAAAGCCAAAAAATTACTGAATAGAAGTGGAAAGTGTTACCTTGGATTTGGTAATGGGGTTACCTAGAATTCAGAACCATGATGCAATTTGGGTAATTGTAGACCATCTTACCAAGTTAGCGCACTTTATTCCCATCAACGCCAGTTATTCTCCTGAAAAGTTAGTAGAAATATACATAAAGGAGATAATCAGACTCCATGGTACATCGAAGAGTATTATTTCTAATAGAGATCCTCGATTTACATCCAGGTTTTGGAAAGCTCTACATGAAGCTCTGGTACAAAATTGAGATTTAGTACAGCCTATCATCCCTAAACTGATGGACATTTAGAAAGAACCATACATACCTTGGAAGATATGTTAAGAGCGTGTGTATTGGATTTTAAAGAAAATTGCGATCATTTCCTTCCACTTGTTGAATTTGCTCACAATAATAACTATCATGCGAGCATCCAGATGGCTTCATATGAAGCATTGTATGGAAGGAAGTGCCAATCACCCATGTGTTAGACAAAATTGTCTGAGAGAAAGTTGTATGGGCCGGATAAGGTTAATCAGACCACAAAGCATATCAAGACTATTAGAAAGAGGCTCCTAGCAGCACAGAATAGACAGAAAAGCTATGTTGACAAAAGGAGAAGACCTCTAGAATTTGAAGTCGAAGAACACGTGTTTCTGAAAGTATTTCCGGTCAATGGAATCGGTAGAACAATCAAGAGAAAGAAGCTTAGTCCTCGCTACATTGGTCTATTTGAAATTCTTGCAAGAATTAGACCAATAGCGTATCGAATAGCCCTACCCCCGAACCTAAGTAGACTTCACGGTGTCTTTTATGTCTCATAATTGAAAAAGTACCAACCAAACCCCGAGCATGTGATAAAGTATGAGGATATGAAGGTGCAAGAGAATTCTACCTACAAGGTTGAGCCGGAATGAATCATTGATCGACAAGAAAGATGGCTCAGACACCGAAGTATACCATTTATAAAGGTGGTTTGGAAGGGACTAACTCCAAGAGAGGCAACCTTGGAAGCTAGAAAATATGAAGAGACAATACCTGGAGTTTATACCTCAAGACATGTAGCAAATTTCGAGGACGAAATTTATTTTACGGGGGAGATTGTAATATCCCAAAATTTAGTAAAAGGTTAAATTTTCCAAAAAGAAAATTTAAGTGGTGTTAGAAATTAATCTTAGGAATTAAAGGCATATTTTCCTAGAAATTCGAGGAACAATAGTTAATGGTCACAATTTGGCTTGTAAATTTCTCATAAATTATTTTAAGACTCTATGAAGTTAAATTATGGAAGATAATCCTTAAAAAAATTTTAAGGATTGATTTATGGGAGTTAGATAGTAAGCAAAGTTATGAAACCTAAGAAATTTAAGAAATCTTAAATTAGACAAAGGGGAAAAATTAAGGCCTAATGTGTGTAATTAATAGGATAAAAATATACCTATATATAATAAAAACACACTCAAACATAACCAAACACTCTCACCGACACACACCCATATTCAGCATTTCTACTTTTGATTTGGAAGACATATGGCACACATAAACACTCACACATAACACTCTCTCACCCACACATACTCCACCTAAATACAGACAACATAAACACACACATTCATCACCTAATTAATCAATAAATAAAGCACTCTTATTCACTCTCTCATTTCACCAATTCATCCAGATAAGAGAGAGCAAAAGAAACAGAAAAATAGAGGAAACAAAATAGAGAAAGAGAGAGCAAAAGTGAGAGCCAAGAAGAGAGAGTGATCGGTGCCACCAGAGAAGAGGAAGAAGGAAGCTCCAAACCTCACATGAAACACCATAAACGTGTTTAGGTGAGTCTCATTTACCTTTAGCTTGGTTTTTCCATTGGATTTCAGTGGTTTTCTGGGCTGTTTAACTGCTGGAAGTGAGAAAGGTTACGAGAAAGTGTGTCACTGGTAAGTTTCAAAACCAATGTTTGTATATCGATTTTAGTTGGGATTTTTAGTTTATTTAGTTCTAGAAATATGTCACCAAACACAGGGCACGTGTATAGGAGTATGTAGAGTCAAAATCTTTGAGATTATAGTGCAAATCTATAGCTGCATCTTGGTTTTTGTTCACCCTGTTTTGTTCGTCAGAAAACAAAGTTTCTGGCAGAAAGTTACAGAAGCTTAAACAGAGGCCATAGGTGGATTTTTCATCTGGTTCTTTTTTATGGAAATTTTAGGATGTGTAGTAGGTAAAAGAATGAAGAAGAGTACCATTTAGAGTGAAAATGAATGAGTTCTTAAATTTTGAACTTAGACCGTCAAAATTGACGTTTTCAAAAGATAGTCGGTTTTGTATTGCATTTTGACAAGACAAATCTCATTCAATATTTATAAAATTTTACATGAATGAGTCTTAGAATGTGTCATTTGGATACCTATAGAGAAATTTATGATTTTTGAAATATAGGTCCATAAACAGGAAAAATTTTAGAAATCCGGGTTTTAGCAGTGGAAAGATGAGCAAATTTCATAGGGTAAGTCTAGTAATTTAGCCATGTGATTATTTTTCCTTTAAATTAGACCCTTATAGCTTTCTATTGAGTATTAGAACTTAAAAATTGAATTTGTAATTTGTAAGTTATGAATTTTTAAAGTTTGGGTAAAAAATCTGGGAAATTCTGACTCTCTTTATGGGTAGTCAGAATTGACATTGAATCTAGGAGAATAAGTCTATAATTTGACACTGGTAAGTATTTTTTTATATAGAGGATTTCAATATATTTACACGGAAGCTTGAACTACCTCATTTGGAATTTTCTAGATTAATATATGAATTTTCAAAGTTGTCTAAGAAAAGCTAGCATGTTTCTGGACAGTGTCCAATAAATGGGAATTCTGGATTTTTTGTGCATCCAATTAGCTAAGGAAAATATTTTTTCCTAAAATTAGATTTAATAAGGGTCACATAGCCTTTTAAACCACTGGAATTGAATATTTGTGCAAAGATATATGAATTTTCAAATTTAGTTGACAAATTCTGCCACCTTTAGTAAATGTGCGTAAATTACAAAATATAATGGCATATTGTAATTTCTTTGAACACTAAGGGTAGAAATTAATCCCTTAGGATAATTGACCACTTTAACTCATTGGTTGAATTGGTTAAATGACCATAATGACCCTAATGGTAACCAACATAAGAGAATGATTATGAAAGAATTGGACTAAGTAATAACTCGTCGTCCATAATTATAAATTATAGAATTCAATATTTTCTCGAGCCCAAAGAAGAAGCTAGGTTGAAAAAGTAAATTGCAGGAAAGGCAATCAGGTAGTAACTTTCCCCTCATATTCTTTGTATCCTACTTTATGCATATTTTTGCCATTATGAATACTTGAACTGTGAACATGAATTGGGCAGAATTGCTCGTTAAGCATTCAGATGAGAAGGGCATTGGCCCAGTAGAACACACCTAGCACTGTGGGAAGGGATAGTGAGTCTTTGAGTAGAATTTTTTGCTGCATAAACACATCTCTGAATGTTGAATGAATACTGAATTGTTTGGTATTTGATGGTTGATATGGCATGTTTCTCTGTATGTATTTTATGAGTGTTATCTGTTACTATTGGGATTCTTTTCAATCTCACCCCTTTCCAACAACTAATATACAATAAAAGCGAGCAGTTCTACTGGCAAGAATGTAATCGGGGACGAGTGAAGCGAACAACATAAAAATTTATATTTTAGTTGGCTATCTATTTTTTGGAATTGTATAATTTGTATTTGTAACTACAGTAAGACTAGCTCCAATAGTAGCAGTAGCCACAATAGCTGTAAACCATACATTAGTATATTAACGTGCATGCTAGTACTTTCATGCGATAAATAAAATAGAATCGGGCAACCAAACACTGGTAGCCTATAAGATAACCACCACGACGAGGGTTTTTGACTAAGAACGTTATGACTTCAATAAAAATGAACTAAGAACTGATGAGTTATAATAAAATCGCAAACTCTATTGTAGACCACACTTAAAGTATTTTAAAAAGTTTTCAAAAAACCTACTTAAGTGCATATTCATACCCTGTATTGAAGTTGGGACTTCAATTGTTTTCAAATAAACATTAGTCTCATGTTTAAATTCATTATACGTTTAAACTCATTTAAAGGCTTTAAAAATTATGATGTTACATTAGGCGTCCCTTTAGGATTTGAGACGCCTAAAGGGACCCTTTAGGCATCCCAAATTCAACTTGGGACGCCTAAGGGGTTCCTTTAAGATTCCCAAGTTTAACTTGGGACGCCCTTTGCATGTCAGATACATGTCAGACATTACAACCGCCCTTTCACTTCTCTCCTCCTCTCAATTTTCACTTCATTGCTTCTTCATCGTCCCAAGCTCCTTCTTTCACCGTTACTTGCACTCTCTTTTTCTCTCCGTCCTCCATCTTTAAGCTTCACACACTCTGTCGTTGAAGGTGGTCATCGTCTTCCCTCCCTCTCTCACGGTGTTGTAGCTCTATCGCTCCTCCCTTTCTCCCTCTCCCTCTCTCTCACGCTGCCGTTGACCTCCTCCCTCTAGCTTTGTGTTGAAGCTGGTTTTGTTCTTTCCCTCAGGTAAGGTTGCGTGAGTTGTGTTTTTAGCACTTCTTTTCCTTGACGAGGAGCTACTTTACTCTATATACTATTTTCTTGCTGCTACTGAATATATATTTCCCTTTATTGCTTTGCAGTTTGGGTATCCTAATTTCTTTGTGCTTTGATTCTTCATTTTAGCTTCCCCTTTACTTGGATTAATTTGATATTCCGCAAATCAACAAAAAGTTGTTGGGGAAAAGAAAAAAAATGAGACTTCCCTACCGATATTGAAGGTGGCATGTATTTTTATTGTGTTCATAAATACTACTATTTTATTGCAGTTGTTGTGTGCCCTCATTCATTGGTATTTGCATTTAGCTTTCTACGGTTTAATTACTCAGTTCAATAATGATGAGTGCTATATAAATAAAGCCAAAATAAGATATAACACAATAATGTAAGTTGAAATCTAAATATTAGCTTAATTAAGCTTTCTGTGGCTTAATTTTGTCTTCTGATTATTTTAATTTCATTACTAATTATATTTTTAAATTTAACATATTGCAAGTTAAAATCTAAATATTAGCTTGCTTTGTTAGCTATAAGAATATGAGGACAAGCTTGTGCAATGGAAATCGAGTTTATTAAATTCTTAAAATTTATTATAAGTTTAAAAATTTTTAGGATTCCCTTTGAGATTTGGAGAGCAAAGATCAAGGTTTTCCTTTTCAAAATTTGGAAGAGAAGCCACTTAGCACAAATTTAAAAATTTTATTCGATATAATGAATTGAATTAGAGTATTTGTAGTAATTTTATATATAAAAACATGTTAGGAACTTTTTTCATGTTAGGTTTTCCTTGGCTATTGGTTTGATTCCTTAGGTAAAAAATAAGACAAAGAAACAAAATTCGTCTTCAACACGTAAATTCTTTTGTTTGTATTTCATTTATTCTTGACTTAAATGAATTGTTCTAATTTCTGTGAATTTTCATTTTAATGATAGTACGACCCAAACATATAGATTCCTTGGTGGGTCACGCAAGGGTAAAACTATTAGAGACTCGAAGTAGTTTTATCCGAAAGTAAGTGGTTTCAATTCAAGTTTTTTCATTGACGGTCGTTTTAGTTATACCTTTATTGATTTTAACCAATTGCTTTTGATTTATATTGCCCTCGACAACCAGGGGCACTAAATGCGGATACTATGTTATGCTTTACATGTATAACATCATTCAGAGCGGAGTTATAAGTGATTTTTCAGCAGGTAATTGAATGATAATATTTTGGGTATTGTAATTGAATTGCTAATTAACTATTTCACTTAATTGATTTTATCTAAGTTTATTTTGTAATTTGCAGATTTTTGATGATGAAGTTGTCTACTTATATGAAGACATTAATTTGATCAGAGACTTTTTAGCTGGATAGCTTCTTCAGCACATAGATCAGTGTATTTTTATATTAGTTAGCATAGTTGTGTAGTAGATAACTTTTTGACACTTTGTGGTAGTTCTTGTACATAGTATTAGGTAGCAGGAGTTAACACTTTAATTAGCTAGTGTTGAATGTTTCCTTACCCTTTGTAAGGACAGTGAGGTTTATAAATAATTCTTTGATCTTGTTTCTGTAGTTTTTAATTGTTGGGTAGTGAAAAATATAAATAAATATTTTTTTAAAACAATATTTTTAACGTCCATAAACTAAAAGGGACGCCTAAAGTCACTTAAGGTGCACTTTAGGCATCCTTTTTATAAAATGATACCTAAAGTCCCATTTAGACGTCCCTTACTTAACAGATGTTATTGTCATTATTTATTACGTTGCTCACATGGGCGACTTCCTATAAAAGGACGTTAAAATGATCTAAAAACAGAGGTTAGAAATGCTTTTTGTAATAGTGTAAAATGCCCTCTAATTAAATGAATGAAACAGCAGCCGCAAAAGGTCATATTTTAAATCCCTAACGGCTTCTGCTTAAAGCTAAATCTGGCGTTATGGTCATAGGTACTCAACATATTCTAGTGCTATGGCTTTTTATTACAAATTTTATGCCTCTATGCATATGCGGTGCGTTTTAGTATTGATTTGTTTTGCTTCTTCATGTTTTGTTTATTTGTTGGATTATCTTTGTGGGTCTAGGAGAGATTTTATAGGTTATGTAGAGTTTAATGGTACGTGTTTCTTTGGTTTGGTTAAGGATTTTCTATGACTGTTTTTATGGATTATCTCTGTGGGTCTGTGGTAGTTTTTCTCAAAAGTTTTGTTTAATTTGATTAAATGTTTAATCCCTTTTAAGGCCTATAGTGCAAAAGGTTTTTGTCTTTTCCAACAAGTGCATTTCCCACCATTCGAACTTATGTTATTCTCTTTAAGGTCACTTATCACCTCAACTAACAACTTATTTCATCTCAAAAGTTTTGTTTAGGTTCTTCAGTACATATTTATGTTCTCTATCTTCAATAGTATTTCAGTAGTTATTGCAAAAGATATATGTGTGTGTGTTTCTTTTTCAGTTGTTATGTTATATGTTCAGTGTTTTTAGTACTTTCGTTAAAATGTCTTACAATTGGGGAATTATAATGAGATTCTAAGTAAGGAACTTAATTATCGAGAAGTCTCAATGACAATTGAGGTATTGTCATTTCTTATAATAAAACTTGTCATTACCTGCTTTTCAGTCTTTTTTAAAAATTATGGTTATTTAAGTCCCTTTCTTGGGACCTCATTGTAATTTTCCCTTCATGCTATTTCTGCATTTGATAGATTCCTCAAGTTCTCCCTTTTTTTTTACAATGTGTTGGTTTTGTACTTTTTTTCCAATATTTTTCATATTTTATGTCAAGTTGATTTAAAATTTCGGCCAAAAAAAAAGATTAATAATGCTTATTATTGTCATTTTTTTTAACTTTGATTTTATCATGATTTTGTTGATTCACATATAATGGCAATATCATTATCTTCATTTAGAAATGTTTTTTGTTTTCAATAGTTATGTTTTATGTTTTTTTTTTTACTTTCATTGAAGTGTTCAATAGTTCTGCGTGTGATAGATTCTTTAAGTTATTTTCTTGTGTGTGTTATTATTTCGGTGTGTATAGGTTAGAAGAAATGGTAAAGGCAAAGAAGAATCATTAATTAAGAAAAGTTATTTAGAACCAAGTTTAGATGCCTACCATCAAAGGAATAAAGGGGAGCGAATAACTTTATGGGCTGGTGACATGAAAGTATAGGGGATTGTGAATTCGATTCCACTTATAATATCATATATTAGTATCTGCTCCTCTAATTTAAAAAAAAAAAGAATAAAGGGAAGCTAAGAAATTGTGAGTTTGTGTTCCTCATCTGATCTTAGTGAGCTTGTTGGGCATGTTATGCTTTATTTAAAAAAAAAAAAAAGAGTTAAAGGGTAAAAATATCCATAATTTTTTTTAAAAAAAATGCATTTGACAATATAAATTTTTTGTGTAAAAATACTTATAAACTTTTTTAGATATGACAAAAATACCAACTTTATTAACTTATACAAACGGTCGTTAATTTTAAAATTGGTGGGGCCCATGCTATTATTTTTAAATGAATAATTAAAAACTACATATCCTCTCCCACGTCTCCCCACACTCTTCGCTCTTCCTGTCACCTCTCTAACACTCACAACCTCTTTCCAACTCATTTTTAAATGAATAATTAAGATTTGTTATTGACGTATTTGGTGGTGCTGAGGACGAAGAAGGCGTCAAAGGTGGAGGAGGCACAGGTTGTGAGTGTTTGTTTGAGACTATAAGAATTATGCATGAATTCATTAATTTACTAGTCAGTTAAATAATCGACTTAACCTTTTTGAAACAAATGGAGGGTTGAATAGATCATTGAGTAAGGAGGAGAAAGCTTCGAAATTAATGGCAGTGGTAGGGTCAAGGAAGCTTCATGAATAGAGTTATTAATATGTTTGGATAGCCTGTATAAGTACTTTTTAATCGTGATTACGGTCTACGAAATAAATATGTGGATGAAGTTTATCTCGATTTACGTGAATCGGATTTATATATAACCGGATTGAACCAAACAACTTTTTGAACAAATTAAGCTTCATGAATAAGTTGTGAGTGCGGTGGAGTGAATATTGGATGAGTGGTTTGGAGATTAATCGGGAGGAAACAACGATGGCGAGGGACGAATGTCATAAGAGGACTCATGGATCATTCTTCTTATGCTTCTCTCACTCTTATTTTTCTTCGAAATGATTGATGGCAATAAGGTATTTTTTCACCAAGTCCAACTTCATGGCCCATTCAAAATTCATGTATCTTTTTCTCCATTCACTGTATAGCATCGTCAAAGTGAGTCTTGAAAGCTTTTAGGCTTTGTATGAAGAAGAGAAAGAAAGCAAAGGAGTTGGAAGAAGAGAGAGGGTCAGAGGGGTGGCGGGAAGAGTGAAGAGTGTGGGGGAGATGAGAGAGAATGTGCATTTCTTTTTCAAAAAATCATTTAAAAATAATAGCATGGCCCACTAATTCTAATGTTAATGACAATTTAAAGTTAATGGAGTTGGCATTTCTGTCCTAATTTAAAAAAAACTACAGATATTTTTATATTCAAAAAAAGTTTATGATGCCAAATACGCTTTTAAAAAAGTTTATGAGTATTTTTATCTCTTAATCCAAAAAAAATTAAACAGGGGTTGGGCTCACCTACAAATTAAGATTTGTAATTCTAGGATCTAAATAATATTTGGATGAGATTAATTTATTATAATTAAAATTATTATTTAATTACTCAGAAGGGAAGTAGATTTTCTGAAGTGAAAATTTATATAAAAAAATATGTGGTTTTAAATAGAAGTATTATGAATATTTTTTCTAAATTATTATATTATAATTATAATTATTTAAATATTATGAAAAAAAATTGAATTGGGCAAAAACCCAAACATAATCTAGGAGAGAGAAACAGATATGAAGAGGAAATAAAATATAAACAAAATAGATTATATACCTCTAGAGTTACGGGAAAAAAAAAAAGATAAACTTCATTTAATGGTGGGGTAACATGTGTCCCCACCATCAAATGAATTGTGGGAGGTGAGAGTGTGTTGGGATATTTCTTGAAAGTATAGTTTTGGTGTTAAACTATGATGTTGAGAAAAATTTATAAAACACATATTTTTTTTTAAATCTTTTGAGAAATTTTTTTTTCTTTTTTTGGTTTGTGGATCCTATATATCTCTCTTTCTAATGGCCCCCATGCAATAAACCATGCTTTTATTTTTTTTAAATCTTGTGAGACCCACGTCCTTCTCTCTCCTCTCTATCTTTTTTTTCCTGAAATTCTTTCTCATCTATCTTATAAATTTAATTAAAAAATTTAGAAATTTAATAAAAAATTTTATTTTTTACTATATTAAAAAAATTAATTAAATTAATTAATATCACGTATAGACAAATTTAATTCATTTTTTGTATTTATTAAGAAATTTAATGTTAAATATTAGATTAAGGTGCAAACTTAAGAATCAAGTTTTTCCTAAGGGGCGTATGGTACAAATAAGTTTTGGAAGGTGTAAAAATAATAATAAATAATTAAAAAAAATATGCAAATTTAACAAAATCGTTAAATTTGACATAGTGCTGTTAGGAGTTTTCTTCTCTTATTGTTAATAAAATATAACATTATATTCTATATGTAATTATCACAAAAGCTAATGTCTTTTTTGGTAATTTGACCACTAAAAAAAGTGATTCACAACCCAATACCCAAACATTCTCATGTTATTAAAATCATTTTTTCCCATAATCTATTCTTCTCATAATCTATTAAAAAATCACTTATTTCAGTTTTTCTTCAAAAGTTATTCTTAAAAGTTATATACAAACATAGGGTCTATTTGTGAACACGGTACCGCAAGAAAAAAGCCCAATAACTAATCAAAACGCTCAAAATCCCAATTGATTATGTTTGGAAACACAGCGGATGATATTGCGCTTAAATAAAAGACGCAGCTTCTATTAGAAGCTCCCTCCAGTTACTTCTGAGCTGCTTCTTGACAAACCCTATGCTCCTTTGTGGGCTCCACCCGTTTCTTTTTCTATTACAAATTACGAAGAGTAAATTTATATTAGACAAATACGTAGGCAGTTACTTCATTCATGCCTTAAAAGAAATGTTTTTTTTAACCATACGTGTGACTTTATCATATATATATATATATATATATATATATATATATATATATATAATAGATACAGTTTTTTCCTAATACCCAACCTTATATGAAAATATTATCTTAAAGTTTATATACGTTATAAAATATATAGTTTAAAAATAGGTTAAAATTAGTAAAAATATATTCAAATTTTTGTTAGGATGACCCCTATTTTTAAAAATTTTACTTTAAAAATTAATATTTTATTATTTATTAAAAGCCTATATAAATATATTATTTTAAATATTATATATTGTTTAAATATATAATTCAAAAATAGGTTATGGATATTAAAAATAATAAAAATTATCTTTTTAAGTGAATCATTATTTTAAAGTCTATCTCTACTTCATCTATGAATTTCCTCCATTCACCTCATGGCATTTTTTCAATACCTGCACCTATATTGTGTGTTTGTGACACAATCAAAGACGAACTTGTTAAGGATAGATGATCCAATTATAATCCACTTTATGTATGACATTCTGATTGAAATGTATATTTATCATTTTTTTAATTAAGAACTTTAATGTATTTTTATTCTTTTTCAATAATAATTGAATTTTTTTTTATTTACATTTTTTCACATCAATTATAACAATATATACAAACAATATATATATATGTAGTATTCAATAAGGTTCATGCCATTTTCAGTCATTTTCCATCTAAAGCGACTTTTCAAACGCTAATCCAAATAGGTTCAAGGTTAGAAAAAAGCCACTTCTGCCACCGCTAATTCAAACACAAATTACATTTACAATTTGACTTTTTTTTCAAACTCACTTATATAAAAGTCAGATTTAAAAAAAAAAGTCACTTCTCTACCACTAATCCAAACATACACATACTCCGAATATCATAATACCTGACACATCCCTCTCCCCCAGTTGAAGAAAACACGCACATTTGGTGCGTTTTTAGTGAGAGTGAGAGCGATAATGAGAAAAGAGACGCTGCCGGGGGGAAGTGGTGGAAATTATTTGGGTGGACTAAGGTAAGTGATGTAACTCATTCTTCTCATCTTTTCTCCTAGTTTAAAAGATGATTGATGGTGAAAAATTCTAGGGTTTATAGGATTTCAAATATGTAGGTGTTTCAATGTATTGTTTAGCTTTTAATGGCCATAATAGTATTAGAATAATAATGAGTATGGCTCGTTTTTACTTAAATGGTTGATTTGTGGAATTTAAAGTTAGAATTTGGTTGCAAAATTGAGATATGTGACAATAGGTCTTTTAAATATCAAATTCTATAATTTATTTTAGTTTATTAGAGGTTATATTGATGATTAATGGGATGTATTTAAAGTTTATAAGGAAAGATGAATATTTAGAATTTTGTGTAAAACTTTAAATATAGGAAATTGTGGGTTTTGGAATAAATTGATGTGATAGTTGTATTTTTGTGGTTCTAATAATTGAAAAATAATTTATGAAAGAAAGAAATGTGATTATAATGATGATTTGAGGAAGAGTTGATTTTTGGGATTTGTACTAAGGATTAAAGAAAGCAATTTTGAGGATTTTAAAGTGATTGATGGAAAGTATTATCATTAAAAATTTTAATTTAGTAAAATAAAGTTGAGAAAATTTAGGATTTATTATTTGAAAGGATAATACGAGAAATAGATAAATAAATTGTTGTCATTTTTCTAAAGAAATTAAAGTGGGTTAATCGTGGGAGTTTAATTACTTATTAACGAGTAAATATGCAAAAATATCCATGATCTTTTTCTAAAAGAGCATCTACCACCATAAATAAGTTTCATGTTAAAAAAACACCCATGAACTTTGTCAAATGGAGCAAAAATGCCATTTTTATTAAATATAACAAACGCTTTTACTTTTATTTTTATTTTTTTTTATTTTGTGATTCCACCTATATTGTCTAGGTATCCATCCTATATCAACTCACTTCACCATTATCCGATGAAAAAACAACACATACCAATCTATCAGGAGTGATCAGAAAGGGAAAAAACATACTTATACCAGCTAGCGATCAAATCAGAAGAAATTGCCGAGAAACGAAAGTATTAATTTGCTCTTTCTAAAGCTTACTAGTTATAATTAAACATTACATTTTGTCACAGCAGAGAGATCATTAAGAACCGACCTGAGATGCTTTTGACAATTTCTCCTTGTTCGTCGCACTTTCCTGCAAACCCCACACAAAAAAAGAGCGTATAAATACACAGTGAAAACGATCGCGTAGTTGCCATTAGGGCCAACCGGTGTAAAGAAGGAAACGATAAACGAACATCATCGGTACAATTGTTATTAAATATATTGAAAAATCAAACGCTCAAATGAATAGATAAATTTCATGATTAAATGCATAATTTAATAATAAGTTCAAGCTCCTCACAAGGAACAGATAATCGTTTTGGGTTAAAGAGGTGTAACAAGATTCTGCAAAAAATGGAAAAATGACCGATCAACGGAAATTAGGGGAACGGAATCTGTTTTTGGAGGATAGAGCCATAAATAACCGTGAGAAGTGTTACTATTAGTCGTGTTTAGATTTGAAGAAGCTGAAGTGAGGTACGATTTCAAAGAAGAAGAAGCATTAGCAGAACCAGGTGTCCATTTTATGTGTTTTTTCTTCTTCTATTAGTCAAGGATGAAGTGAGTTGATATATAATGGACCCCTGAATACTGTAGGGGAGACCCATTAAAAAAAAAAAAAAGTAACGGTGTCTGTGATATTCAATGGAGATGATATTTTTACTTTATTTGAAAAAGTTCATTGGTGTTTTTGAACCTAAAAATTGTTTAGGGTGCCAAATACTCTTTTGAGAAAAGATAATGGGCATTTTTGTACCTTTATCCCTGATTATTTATATTATTGTATTAGTTAGTATTCTTGTTAATTTTATTAACATATAACTATGTATTTATTGTAAAGTGAACTTGTTGGACTTGAATTCTTTCAAGTTTAGTTCTCATGTCAAGAACTTGATATAACCACCTTCCAATTTATTATGCATGTTTGTTGAGGTGATTATAAGTGTATGTTGGTATTTTCAAAGGATATAAGTATATATTATAGTATTTTACATATGAAAAATGTGTGTGTGTTCGTGAGTAAACTTTTTAGTTACATGAGTTTAAATTGTTTATCTTGAAATTCTAATGCTGATGATGCATAGGATTGATTCCAGATGAATATATGAGAATAAATTATTGATATTGAAATTTATGATGTTGAGATGTTGAATTACATATTGAAGTATACGAGATTGTGGTGAGATGTGATTGTAGGAGGTTTAACTCTTTTTATACCACGTGGTAAAGCCGCCACTGTATGCACAGTGGATGGTTTTGACATTCTCAAGACTTAGGCCCTGTTTGGTAAGAAGTATTGGGTGGCAGGGACTAGGATTAGACCAGAGATTAGGTTAGAATATATCGTTTGGTATAAGAGACTATGCATACCTAGAGATTGGGAGTACCACGAAAGTGAGATTGCTACAAAGCCACCTCCCCCTGATATTGCGTTTTCAATTCCGGGATTGCAAATATCAGAGACAAAAATATCTCTGTTTATAATATTTTTTGGACATAAATTCCCTCTATTAATTTTAACCTAAATCTCGGGATTTTGTTTTTTGTTATTTTTTAATAATAAGGATATTTTAGCCTTTTCGTAGTTTATGGAGAATTATAAAATAAAATCAATTCAAGTATTTCATCTAAATATTATCGCATACCAAACATAATTTTAAACCCTTAGTCCTAGTTCTAATACCAATCCTAGTCCCAATACCAGTCATAATCTCAATCCATTAAAATCCCAATAACCCATACCAAACACGGCCTTAGTATCACCCTCCATTTGGTGGGGTTAAGGGTCAACTTAAGGGACGTGACACCTTTCCGTATTCGAAAGAAAGAGAACTCATAGTCTAATATGAGTTTTGTAGACTTCAGCCGGGCTACACCTCATTATTGGAGACTTAGTGCAGTCTTGTCATAGAAATGAATCTTGTTATGTGTTATATAGCCCATGGGTTCTATCAGCGGTTATAAAAAAGTTATAAAGATAGTTTAGGGGGGTTTTATGCATGTTGAAGTATTTTTTGAACTAATATTGTTTTTTGGAAAATTGTTTATACTTTATGTTATATGAATGTATATTTTGCCCGCTCAACTATTTTGTAATTATTCCATGCATACTTATTAAAGTGGAGTTATGGTTACTGGGTCCATGTGACTTAACCCGATGTTTATTATTACTTTTCAGAAAAGGATTTAGTATTAAGGGGAAGTCATGTGAGGCTTCATTCTTCATTTCGTCTCTGTACAGCCTCCTTTCACTTACCATGTTTTAATTGATATATATTGACAAGCTCTAGGGCCCATTTGGTATACTTCACATATTTTGAATATTTCGCTGTATACTAGTTTTGTGCTTTGGGCAAAACCCTTTATACTATTTTGCTATGGTAGTCATTATGTTATATGCTGAGCCAAATATTTTTGGTGAATGAAATGAATTGAGATATTTGGTTATGAGTTGTTTGAAATAGTTAATTATACAGTAATTTTTAGGAGATTGTTACACAAGGCACCTATCCTGGCAAGGCACCATATAGTCGCCTGTCGTTCACATACTGTTATTTGTGTAACTTCGATGTGTCCAAAGGATAGTGTTATGCTTCATTTTGTGTTCACTTGTGCTTCTTCTATCTTAAGGTACAAAAATACTCATAAGTTTTTATTAAAAGTACACCTAACATTATACGCTTTTCAAAGGTACAAAATTACCGACGAACTTACAAAATTAGAGCAAAAATACCATCACTATTAAATTTCCTTAACTGATGTTACATACCATATGAAAATACCAAAATGCCTCTCACCTCAAAAAACACCATCTCCCTCCCCACCACCTCTCGATTCATCCTTTGCCACTCTTTTTAATCAAAGCACAATTTCATTATACAGATCAAAAATAGCAGTTAACAAATATCAACATAAATTTTAGAACATGGATGAATAGATACAACAACTAAATTATGGATTGCCTAAAGGATACCAAGTTCTTCTCCCAATGCTCCATGACTCTGCAACAATCTCCATGACTCATTTTTTTGTTGCATATCTGGTTTAAATCATCGACAAGAACTCCAACAAGAATATGATTTAAATCATGAAGATTCTGTTGAAAGACACTCTGGCTCATCATACCTTCTGAAATGAGATTGAAGAATAGGAAAATTGAAAATACTAAGGGGGGAAAACAAAAGCTTCAAAAGGAATATGACAACTTGAAGATGAACCAACAACATCCTCTACTCTCTACCACTCCCTCGACCTCATGGCCCTACCCCTCGCAATCTCTGATTCATTGATATGAAAATAAATTCATTTCTCTCTCTCTCCTCCAAAATCGATCCCTTTATCCTTTGACTTCTCTGTCTCCCTCCGGCCTCCTCATCGCGGTGGTGGTTGCGGTGGGTTGAAATTGACCAAATTCAAACTACTGAATTGTTTTCATCATTTGAAGTCTTGGATCTACATGACTTAGGGAGAGACGAGAATCATTGTGATTGCTAATGGAGGATAGTTGTTCTGCTGTAGAGATGCCGTCGACGTTGGTGGAGGATGCCGCTATGACTGGCATCTGAGAAGAGAAAGGGGGAGATGAAGGGAGGAAGGAAGAGAGAGTGAGGTTCAAGCGTAGGGGTGTGTTTGGTTCAATGAAAGTTAGGTTAGTTGAGGTTAATTTAAGTTAGGTTATAAGTTTTGTTTGGTTCAAGAAGGGGGGAGGGGATGGGAGGTTTGATTTTTTGTTTGGTTCAGAAGGATAGGTGAGGTGAGTTAATTATAAATTGACAAATATACCATTTTTTCTTTATTTATATATTTTTCTTCTTCCTTTATTTTTCAATTTGTAAATCTTAAAAAACTTATTACCTCAAGTATATATGATAAAAAAAATTTTCTACATTTTAAGGGATATTTTATTGATTTTTACATATTATCTCATTAATTTTAAACAAGATGGGTAAATTTGAAATATTAAAAAATAAGTATGAGCATTTTGGTCAAAGTTAGATAAATTTTTCTCTCCCCTCCAAAAACCTCCAATTTTGGAGAGGGGAGGGGAGCAAAAGAAGACAAAATTTTTAATCTCCCCTCCCCTCCCTCCAACCAAACACATTTTTACCACCCCTAACCTTCTCCTCCCAAAACCTCCAACCAAATAAAGCTTACAAAGTCCGAAAAAGAAATCACAAAATTTAGATATTTTTATTTTTCTTATATTGTGTGGGTCCTACTAACAGAAGTTATCTTTTAATGTTAATGTCATTTTTACTCTAAATTTTTAAATTTATGGATATTTTTATATTTTAAAAAAATATATAATGTTAGACATACTTTTAATAAAAACTTATAAATATTTTTGTAACTAAATCCAAAAAAGTTAGAGATCAAAGGAGACCATTCGTAATCCAGATGAATTAGCTTGTTTAATTCAGAAAGTGGGCTGGGCTTAAATTAATTACTTTTTATTTGGGTTGTTAATTTTGCCGCTCAACCTACAATTCTTTTTTTCTTTTTTGGTGAATGCCCAACCTACATTTCTTCCAAGTGAATTAACAGCCCAACTCAACTCATTTCCGCCTAACACGCAAAAGGTTTTTCTTTCCACTTTTAAGGGCACTAATTTCATTTAAAATGTTTTATTTTTTTAATTTTAATATTTATTTTTAAGCAAAAATATTTTTTTATTCTATTATTTGCTTTCTTTTTAAAAACGTTTGGGAGAATTGGAACGAAGGACTTACAAAAATAATATTTATTTAAGAAATATTTTAAAAATTATAATTATTTAGGAAAACTAAATAAGATCATATAAATTTAAAAAATGCTAAATTACCCTGCCCTATATTTTCTTTAACGTTATCTCACATTTTCTCCATGTTTTATAAAATAATTTTATGTAATTAAATTTATAATTAACAAATTATAATTATAATATTATATTAATTCTAATATATATTTTTCTTATATTGTAGGATCTATATTTATCTTTAAATCATAATTTTCAAATTTTTATCATTGAATTAAAGAAACAGAAATGCGATGATAAAGAGATATGGTTGTCTAAATTATATAATTGACAACCGTTTGTTTCAGCTTTTTTGTTCATGGAAATCACTTTTTCTTAGAAAAAAAATTACTTATGAGAAATTTAATTATATTTGTTTAAAATTTTACAAATAATTGAAACAATAACATATTTGTGATTATTTTAATAATTGATATGAATAAATTTTTAAATAATTTTTTTTATTATTATAGCGAAATAAAAAATAAATTTTATTTTTCATAAAATCTTTAAATGATAAATTCGGATAAATTTTTTGGCCAGATTCTGGGAAATAATAAATATTATATTATATTTGTTTTTATTTATTTATATTAATATAAAAGTATATTCAAAATATAAAACTTAAATTAAATCTGGACAGTTAAAAATCAATTTTTTATAGACGGTCCAGATGAGCACGCCGTGCTCCCAATATTATTCCCCCTAAACCTTCGTTTCTCCCAAAAGGTTTCGTGCAATTGTGCTTCGTCCTCGGCCCGCTATACTGAGCCAACGACCCGTCGTCGTCCTTGCCGACGGCTTGCCGCCATCGAGTCTGTAGTTCAGGTTTCTAAGATTTGAAGTTCAGACGAGTAATTTTAGGTAGGACAAGAAGATGGGAGAAAGAAAGGTGTTGAATAAGTATTATCCGCCAGATTTCGACCCCTCGAAGTTGCCAAGGAATCGAAGACCCAAGAATGAGCAGATTAAGGTTCGCATGATGCTTCCCATGAGCATTAGGTGCAATACGTGTGGAAATTACATCTATAAGGGCACCAAGTTCAACTCCCGAAAGGAAGATGTTATCGGCGAGGTTCCTTTTTCTATCCTAATTTTTAATTTCTTTGTTTTCCTTTTCTTTCACGGGAATTTTATCTGTTTTTTTTAATTTTAATTGCATTTTATCTCTTCTGCGTGCTGTTCGTTGTTGCTGGTTAATTTGAATTTTTCATTTTTGAAAAAAATCATTGTTTGATTGACATAGACTTTGCTTGTGATACATTTGTAATCTTGAAAGTTATAGAAAGAGAGAAGGGGAGGGAGGAACAGAGGGTCTGAGAGAGAATAGAAGAACATAGGACAAGACGAAACTGAATAGTACTATTGCTTATTCACAGGAGACATTACTCATCTGAATATTTTACCTAGGGTGTTTATATAGGCATAGGAATAGGCTTTGATAACAGCTAGTATTCCCCCAGCTAACTGACGACTCTAACCAAGAAATCATGTCAAGATTACAATCATATAACACTTTCCATTATGATGGCCTGTAGTTCTGAGCTTATTATTTAATCGTTTTGCAGACGTATCTGGGCATTCAAATATTCAGGTTTTACTTTAAATGCACCAGATGCTCAGCTGAGCTTACCATGAAGACTGATCCGCAAAATTCAGATTACATTGTAGAATCTGGAGCAACAAGAAATTTTGAACCTTGGCGTGCAGAGGATGAGGAAGAAGCAAAAATGAAAGAGAAGAGGGAGGCTGATGAAATGGGAGATGCTATGAAATCCTTAGAAAATAGAACCTTGGATTCTAAAAGGGAGATGGACATTCTTGCTGCTCTTGATGAAATGAAGTCAATGAAGGTACTACTACTTGCATATGCTCCATGTTGTCTTGTCACTGTGACCTTTATCTGTTTATTATTGCTGTGCATGAATTTGAGATAAGTTTGTGGTATTCACTAATATTTGCGTCTCTGCTTTTACAGTCAAGGCATGCAACTGTATCCGTTGATGCAATGCTGGAGGCTTTGCAACGCACAGCAGCTGACCAGGTATGATAGATAAGACTTGCAATTCACATTATATGAGCCCATTGCATGTTTTCTGTGTAGCCTCTTTTCCAAAAGATATCATTATAAAGCAATGAGCTATAATATTTTGAATTAGTGTAAGCAACTGATTGAAATGTTAGCACAGAAAAAAGAATAGTAGAAGAAATGAGATTTCATCATTAACTTTTCCAGATTTTATTTTGTAATTAGTATATTAGAACACTGCCAAGATGTTCCTCAAGGGTAGGAGATGGCAAATACTGCACTGTATGGATAAGAATTCTGAAGACCTTGTATGATTTGTATAACTTTGCTAAACTTTCATGTAAGATGTTCCCCTGTTTAGTGTTTACTATATTCTTGCATGTTTTTTCAATGCGTTTGGCATGGGTCTGGCTAACTAGATAGGAGCTTGGGTTCCAAACTTGAATGCATATCTGAACTGCTAAACCCAACAACGTATTCTTTGTCCTAAACATGAACACATGCAAAGTCGTGTATTAGGGGTGTAACTTTTGGTTATTCTTTAATCTTTCCATACTTTTATCTTGACAAATTTAACTGGACTATATGTTTTTATATCTTCAGGAGAAACAACTAGAAGAAGAAGATGAAGCACTGATAAAATCAGTTTTCTCAAGGGTAAGTATTACTATCTAGATATATATATATAATCTTTACATGTGTGTATTACTTTTGTGAAATTAACCCTTGTTTTATTTTTATGATCATAAACAGAAGTCAAAAGAATTGATTAAAAGAATTCGTGATGAAGATTTAGAAGATGATGAGTTTATTGTTGCACCTTCAAATGGGAATGGTGAAACATCTGAGGATCATATGAAGGTATGGATTTTTTTTTAATATATTCCTCCCATTTGTCATTTGTAGATTGATGTTTTCCTTGAATATGGTATTTGCCTGAAAAGTGTGACATTTGTAGTTAAGCTTTTTATATGTTAATTTCATATCTACAAAATCCTGTTGGCTGGCTTTTCTCTTTTTTCCTCCCCTTTTTTGGCCTGAGTTATGGATTATTTTGCAACATATTAATGTGTTTGAAATTATGTAATAATTGTATTGGGCTATTGGCTTATGTTTGACCATGTCTGTGTGCAGAGAAGAAGAATGTCTGAAGAGGTTATAGCTGAAGCAACTGATATTTTGACAAAAGATAGTTTGGATAATGCTGGTAACACAGGTATGTGCCCTTCCAAAGACTTTAGGCAAAGGAACTAGATACAAGAAACCTCATGAATGCATCATATATTTGGAATTTTTAGCATTGTCCTGACTGGATGGATTCATCTCTGTTTTTTTTTTTTTTTTTGAATGGTACTGGCAAGCTTCAAGCTTGAAATGTTACAGACCAGATACTGTCATCCCTCCTCATCTTGAGGTTGCACCCTATTGCCCCTATCAAATCCTATCTGTTGCATACAAAATAATGGAGGGTTCTCCAGAATAATGTTATCCTGACTTATATCATAAGCATTCCTAGCTAACATATCAGCACATTTTATGCTTTCTCTATATGCATGATTTATCTCTAAATCCCAATTTAGGAATATCAGTGTCCTTTCATTTTGAATAAGTTCGCCCAATGGGTGAGATGGGCCACCATCGATTAGTAATAGTTGCAGGGTACTCAACGAATCTGTGTAGAGCTTGATTCTAGCTAGCCATATGTTTGCAAACACGCAGACCCATGTAGACAGCCTGCATCTCAGTTTCCACAGAGGATGTGTCCTAGTTTACGCTGAAACCCCCTTACCTAGTTTCCATGCTCATCTCTTATTATTCCGCCACATGTTACTTGCCCAGTCATATTCTGTGATCCATCTACATCCACCCGCACAAATCCCTCCGGAGGTGACTCCCATTGTGAATTCACTTGGTCTGGAATTTGGAATACTTGATGTTTGAATTGTCCCTGTTCCACCCCCTCCATCAGTTGATGGAGACACCTATGGACCACTCCCTTTGGTTGATCACTTGTGCCCTTGAAGACTTTGCTATATCGGTTCTTCCAAAGCAACCAGCAGCCCAAATGTCCTATGCCAAGGCCATCAAGCAAATTTCCTCTTTCCTCTTTCCCGGTTCCTTTGTGGAGTTCCAACATAGCCAAATCTGCAAATCAGCATAAAAGAAAGTCGGGTAATATAAAGTATTAATCACTAGGTACCACACTCTTCTTGCCATCTCACAATCCCTCAATATATGGATAATGGATTCCTCACTACCACACTCAAAAAGGCACTCGGTGTTTTCAGTATTTAGGTGTTTCGCTCTAAGTGAGCTAGTTGGCAATTTCTCATGTAACGCTTGCCACATAAAAATTTTTGCTCTTTCTGAGATAGCCCAATGCCATAAGCACTTCCAGACAGGTTCACGAGGTCTCCCATATTGATCATGAACAAACTTGTATGCTGATTTAAGCGTGAAGGTACCATCAAGTGCATTTCTCCAATATAAGACATCTTCTCCCCTTCTATATGGAGGTGTGCAACCACTGATTTTCTCCACCACACATTCAGGTAAATAAGACCTCCATTTGCTTAAGTTCCACGTACCACCAGGGTTAACAAATTTATCCACAGTCTCCTTGTGGTCTATTTGCCATTGGTTCTTATCTACATAATGTATTAGTGGCTTGTCCAACGACATCCATAACTCCCACCATGCATTAGTTGTAGAACCACTCCTTAATTTCCTACCCACACCTTTCCTGAAAGAATCCCAAACCGCAGTAATTCCCTTCCAGGTCTCAGATTGGCTTCTTTTTTTTTGCATACCTGGGGATATTTATGTTCTCCACATTGATATTTACTACTCAAGCACCTTACCCATAAAGCCTCCGGTTTGGTTAGCATGCCCCAACATAGCTTAAGGATGAAAGCTATATTTTGGCAATGTAATTAAGAAGAGGATTTTAATCCGCTAAGTTCAACGCCTAGGGAAAAAAAGGACTATTTAAGAAGAAAAACTACTAAATAAGATTAGGTTCAATCCTATGCTCCAACATGTAGTGGGAAAAAGTACAGGCCACGTAAGGGGAAAAGAGGTGGCTATAATTTCATTAGATCAAAGTTAGCAACACAATCTGTGATCCATAATGTCCCAACTTTGTATATGTCATCAAATTTAAAAGTTGCTTGTACTATCAACTACTAAAAAATATTGCGACTTTTTTTGACTTGAGTTGTCTGATGGAATAAAGAGTAATTTATTTTTTTCTTTTCGTCCTTTAAGGATATGTGAGAGAGGCTGTATGCTTCCGTGATTTGACTCAGGAATATAATAAGGCATCATACTTTTAGTTCTTAACTTTTTGATATTTTTGCAGAAAAATCTCGAGGTTCGGGGACTGCAAAACCTTTTCATCCCTTTGTGAAGATCAACGTTGTCAAGAAACCAGTAGAAGCTAATAAAAAGAAGATAGAGGAAGAGAATAAAAGTAACACTACAAGTGCACTACAATCTTTGTGCCAAAGTTATGACAGTGACGAGGACTAGTAATTGTAAAATATCGCAGAATGATTTTTCTTTTCATTTCTTCATAGTACTTGTGTCCATTGAATTGTAGCCATACTTACAGTGGCTTACCAATGCATGGTTCATTAAGGATTTTGAATTGTGGTTGTAATATAAGAATGGAAGAAATGAAAATGCTTCTTATAAAGCTTTGACGATTTCTACACCTTGCTATTTCCTTTGGTCCATAACATAAGACGTTTTTAGAATAATTTAGTTTAAAATATAAGTCATTTGTAAGATAATTAATATTCATTTTTCAATTTAGTCTCAGTAATTAATGTTTATTTTTAATTTTACTCACTCATTAAATTCTTAAACACATTTTTCAAGTGGGAAAAAATTTAGATTTAAGACATGTTTAATTAGTTAGTGGTCACTGTGTTTCCTGTGAATTGTGAATTGGTTGAAGTGTTATATATTATAGTTAAGGGAGAGTACTTATTTTATTAACAAAGCGAGCTAGAGGCAGGCTTTAATGTTGCATAGAGAATAAATAGTACAAGTATTATGCATAATTTGTAAAGTTTCTCTAAAATATCTCAAAGCTTAATGGAATAATGGTTATCTTATATATTATTTTGCATTGTGCTAGTGCTTGTTCGGAACTATTTATCGTAAGCATATTAATACAAGTTGAAACAAAATTCATTCTACATAATTATCTTCTACATAGTAAATCACAAATAAAAAATTATTTTTGAAGTTCCAATCATCGTTTCAAATAAAATTTTAAATAGTTTTAGTGGCTTGATAATTGTATGTATTTTTGGGTACAAAGATTGAGAGATAAAATCTCACATTGACTAACCTTAATGAAAAATTATTTTTTAAATTCTAATCCGCATTCCAAACAAAACTTTAAATAGTTTCAGTGGCTTGATAGTTATATGTATTTTTGGGTGCAAGGATTGTGAGATAAAATTTCACCTTGACCAACCTTTGCCAAAACTTCCGAAAGCCTAAAGTGCAGCTGACACTGGGGGAAAACCACAGGTCATTGGAGTATTAAAGTATAGAAGCTCGTTGAAATTGTATTACTGGGTTACCATCAAAATATTAACATGGCAAAACCTTCAAAATGATGTTAAGTGCAAAAGCTATCAACATGGGTATTTATTATGGAACTGATAAAGAATTTTACCTAAGTTGTGTGGCTTTTTTCCTACTCAAAATAAGTGCTACTTTCCATATTCATGCACTAAGAAAAGGGCGTCTCACCCCAAAAACAGGAAAGGAAAAAAATTTGGCCTAGTTTGAATTCTTATTTTCAAAACATCGTTTTTAAAAGAAACAATAAAAACTTATTTGTAAAACAATTGGAAAAAAAAATTTGTAAAACAAAAAATTAGTACCATGTTTCAGGGGAAAAAACCAAACCTTTTACAAGTTTTCATAGTTTTGGTGCAATAAAATCAGGCCGAATGTGGAGAACAACCCCCTTTGTTCAGCCTCTTAACAGTTTGAGCTTTTGCCTCTTAAACACGAACTAGTTGAAGCTTCACTCCCAAACCTCAGTTTGTTCGTTGTCCCCACTCTCCAATCACCCAAACAGTTTTTTTTTTTTTTTTTTAATTTTCCCTAAAAGTTTTTCTGAAAAATAATATTATAAAACTATTCTAAGAATACAAAAAACAAAAACAGAATCAAACAAGGCTAAGTTTTTAAGATATTTTACATACCACTCCCAATAAGCATGATTTTGATATACTCATGTCTCAGGATATTACCAGAAACAAATTATACTCACATGGCAATTTTCATTCCCTTTCTTGTTCAGTATATATTTCAAATGTGCCATATAAACTAAACCATAAGTATAATAATGGAAAGAAATCTATCTGGGCCTACGTTAAATTTTGGAACCATTATTTACAGAAAGCCAATGAAGGGGGCGCAGGGGACAGGAAATCAAATATAGAATGAAGCATCAAGAAACAACCTTTGACAAATTAGAATAAATTGTTTTCCAACGACATCTTTATATATGATTATGTGTGCAAAGAGAATCTTTCCCAGATCTTTTGAACAAGTCCCACACAAAGTGTGAAATTTGCTCAAACTCTCGAACCAAGACTTAGTTGACCAAATAGCCATGGTAATGCAAGCACCATCAATTTAAGAAAAAAAAGACTAAACAAATACCTTGACCAAAAACTACTGCCACGAAGCACCTTGTCCATTTGACATGGCTCGAGCCTCGGCTAAAGAGACAGCCATAGCTAGCATCATCTGCTCCTCAAAACTCTCAGGAACAATGGGTTCTGTGGCATTTTCAGGGCTACCTTCAATGTCATCAGGCTGTGGTAAAGAAGATAATCTGCTACCATCTGCTGCAACAGCGCTTGTGTAACTGCTTGCAGCTTCAGCCACCTGTGGTTCATGGTCCATGGACCATTCCCCATGAGCCCTAGTCATAGGCGATGAGCTATCTGGTGGCGCCTCATTGCTGTTGCCAGTAGGTGGATAGCTACCAGATTCTCCACTGAACCGACTATAAAACCTGTTGGCACCTTGTACCATGTTGAATGATGGTGTGTTTCCCTCATCCGCGCTAGTTGATGATTCTCCCACCATTTGCTGACGCTCTGCGAGAGCGGCAATTGCACTAGCAAGACCCCCAGAGGGTGATGATGATGATGATGATCCAGTGTTAGGACCCGTTGCAGATGAAACATAGTTATCAGGCATTATGTAATGTCCAGAAGCTGGATAAGATAAATTTCTCGGCCTTCCACTCTCCTGCAGTGCCAATATATACACTTTTATTTTCAATAAATTAGAATCATTAAATAAATTGACTGTATTATAATCGTTCAACACACATTTTTCCAACAGCAAACAGTTGTTTTTTTGTTTGGGGGGGGGGGGGGTATGACTGCATTAGAAGTTTCATTCCTCAGACTTTTCTCAGAGAAATTAAAGACTACTCCTTGGACTTTGCAAGTTGACCATATTCTGACTTCTAAACAAACTTGATAAAAACCAATTGTAATTTAAATGATACATAATCTGCCTTAGACAAACAAAGACATTAATTATTATATATAAATTGGGGCATAAATGCATTGGATTTATGTTAAGAGTATTTAACTTTGATATACACTCATGAAGGCTTCTTTTCTTCTTAAACTAAGGCTTGGCATGAAGTACAGAATAGCTGCAGATATGGAACATAGCCTAATGATAGCAAATATAAGCAGAGAACGTAGGCTACATTATTAAAAATAACTCTCTGTGTATGCGAGGGTGCAAGCATATTGAAACATGAGCATGAAAAAACACCCAATTCTTCAAACAATGCCAACTAAAAAACTTGCATCTTACAAATCTGCACACTGAATAAATACCTTGATCTATGTTTTGGATATACTCACACAAGGTCCAACTTCACTCGAGTGAATCAAATTATAAAGTAGTCAATGCAAGAATTAAGTAGGTAACGTTACTCAAAAGGCATTATGTATATACTGAAAATAAGGTTAGTATGTGATTCAAATTAAAACATTTTTAGCGTTTAAAAGGTGAAAAACATTATAATTAGAAATTACCCTCTTTTTTAATAGTACTTTTTAGAGGTGTTAAGCTGTCTGAGTATGCTCAATATGTTTTCAAGTGTTCAATGTGTTGGAAGGAGACTTCTCGCTTAAGTGTGGCCCACTATCTGTAACTTGTTTCTCTTCTATTTTAAGAAAAGGATTGGATGATATTGATTTGGAATTTTACATTTGAAGTCAAATACAAATTAGCTCCATTTCGATATATAGATAACAACAACAACAACAACAACAAAGCCTTTATCCTATTAGGTAGGGTTGACTACATGAGTCGCACGACGCCATTGTGCTTTGTCGAAAACAATATATTTAGATATATTATTAATCAAAAGGTTCTTCTTTATGACCTCATTGAGTGTTCATTTCAGCCTTCTTCGATCTCGTTTAACAAAACTCCATCCAGAACTTCATACTGCTTGATCAACCCTTCTCACCGGAGCACTCAATGACCTTCATTGAACATGTTTAAACCACCTCAAACGACTTTCTACCATTTTTTCTTCAATAGAGGCCACTCCAACTCGTTCGCGTATATGAGTATTACTAATCTTATCTTTTCTTGTATGACCACACATTCATCTTAACATCATCATCTCAACTACCCCCATTTTATGTCCATGTTGTCCCTTTAAAGCCCAACACTCACTACCATATAACATTGTTGGTCGTATAGCAATACGATAGAACTTCCCTTTTACCTTATTAGGTACTTTACGATCACCAATAACTCCAATAGCTTTTCTCCATTTATACCATCCAACTTGAATTCTGTGATTGACATCTCTATCAATTTCACCATCTTGTTGTATAATTGATCCCAAATATCTAAATTTTGTCACTTGTGGAATGACTTGCCCCCCAATTTAACTTCCACTTCCCTTCGACCTTGTTTCTCATCAAAATTGCAATGCATATATTCAATTTTGCTCATATTAAGACGAAAACCCTTCAATTCCAAAGTCCGTTTCCATATCAAGTTTAGAATTAATTTCTTCCCTGAATTCAGCAAACAAAACTATATCATCCGCAAAAAACATGTATTTAGGGATCTCCTCTTTTATAGGCTCAGTTAGAACATCTACCACTAGGTTAAACAAATAAGGACTCAAAGTTGATCCTTGATGTAGGTCAATCCTTATAGAAAAGTCCTATGTAACACCTCCAAGCGTTCTAACATTGGTTGTAACTCCCTTATAAATGTCATGAATGATTTTGATATATGCAACCCGCACCCTCTTCTTTTCCAAGACTTTTCAAGATACATCTCTTGGCACCCGATCATACGCTTTTTCCAAATCAATGAAGACCATATGTAAATCTCTTCCTTTGCTCCTATACTTTTCCATTAGCCCCCTTAATAAATAAATCGCTTCTGTTATAGACCTTCCTGACATAAATCCAAATTGGTTTTCAGCAATATCAATCTCCAACCTCAACCTATGTTCAATAATTTTTTCCCACAATTTCATTGTATGACTCGTTACCTTAATTCCTCTGTAGTTTGCACAATTCTATATATCTCTTTTATTCTTATAAATAGGGATCAAAGTATTTTTTCTCCATTCATCTGGCATTTTCGTGGTTTGTAAAATCACATTAAATAATTGTGAGCCACGATACACCCTCTTCACCCAAACATTTCCAAACTTCAGTAAGAATACTATCAGGTCCGACAGCTTTACCATTTTCCGTTTTCTTAAAAGCTTCATTAACCGCACCAACTCAAATCCTACAATAAAATGAAAAATTGAAATCACCTTCTCGAGTTGTCAAATCTTCCCAGTCACAATACGACCCTCCCCCACTATCATTGAACAGCTTATAAAAATAGGCTTCCCACATATCCTTAATATCTCCATCAGTAACCAAAACTTTGCCTTCTTCGTCCTTTATACACCTCACTTGATCCAAGTCTCTCGATTTTCTCTCCTTATTCTTTGCGATTTTGTAAATCTTACGTTCTCTTGCCTTTGTCCCTAACTCCTTATAAAACTCCTCATATGCTTTATTGCGAGCTTCATTCACTGCCTTTTTAGTCTCCTTTTTAGCCAAACGATACCTTTCCCAATCTTCAACATTACTATGCAAGTATATGGCTTTAAAACAATCTTTCTTATTCTTGGTTTTCTCTTGAACAGTCTCATCTCACCACCAAGTCTCCTTATCTTGTCGACTAAAACCTTTTGATTCTCCCAAAGTTGCTTTAGCAATCTTTTGGACCTTTTTAGACATTCTCCCACATGATATTAGCATTTCTCTATAACTCCCACTCCCCCTCCTCCAAGAGAGTTCCCTTAAAAATCTCTCGTTTCTCCCCCTTCAATTGCCACCACCTGACCCTTGGGTTTAAAACTTGCTAGCGCTTTTGTTTTACATACTTAATATGCACATCAAGGACCAAAACCCTATGTTGTGCTGTCACGCCATCCCCAGGAATCACTTTGCAGTTAGTACAAAGTCTTCTATCAGAATTTCTTACCAAAAAGTCAATCTGTGTCCTGGCAGCTCCACTCTTGTATGTTATTAAATGCTCCTCTCGCTTCTTAAAGCAAGTGTTGACAATCTTGAAGTTATATGCGAGGAAGAAATCAATAATAGATTGACCTTCATTATTGAGCATCCCAAATCCAAAACCACCATGAGCCCTTGCATGAGGTCCTGCCTCCTTACCAACATGTACATTAAGATCTCCTCCAATAAAAATCTTTTCGGTTAGTGGAATATTCTGAATTAGCCCCTCCATATCTTCCCAGAATTTTTTCTTAAGACGTGCTTCTGCTCCAACTTGAGGTGCATATGCACTGATAATGTTTGTAGTATCATTCCCAACAATCATTCTTAAGGAAATAATTATATCCTCAACCCTCTTAACTTCCACCACATTCTTCCTGCATTCCTTGTCAGCGATGATACCAACACCATTCCTTTCATTGACCTTTCCTGTGTACCAGAGCTTGAAACCATTAAGTTCCTGAGAACCTTTCTCCTGACCATTTAGTTTCCTGGAGACACAGGATAACATTATCATAAAAATAATTGGGCCACAGTACACTGATGCATGGACCCCCTATACTTTATACATATATTTTAAGCTATGCACCATAATATAGAAAATATGTAGTATAAAAAGGCAGCTCAGTACATAAGGCTCCTACCAGGTGGGGTTTGGAGAGGGTTAGATGTACGTAGCCTTACCCCCGCAAGCGGAGAGATTGTTTCCAAGATTTAACCCCGTGATCTCTTAGTCACATGATACCGTTGCTCTAAGGCTCACCCTCTAGAGTAAAAAATATCATATAGCTCTATTATTTTGGAAAGCAGTGTTTCATATCCAATACTTGAGATGTAGATATGACCAGTTATCAATAACCATACATGTATTTCATCAATTATCACTTTCCAGAAGTAGAGACACAGGAAAGGCAAAACAGTTACACACTTTTGAAAGGGTTTACTTTATTCTCATCCCTGTCTAGAAGTAACTAAGTGGGGAAAAAAACATATGAACAATTATAAATCTGATTGACTAGGCATCAAATGACAGAATTACAATGTGGGCTTGAAAGATTATTCAGAAAAGCAATTGAAAATTACTTCTATTTTTTTAATTGAAAAGTTATCTTCAATTTTACAAATAAATTCCACACTTATCTGTATTTCAAAGAGAGTCTCTTACCTGAATGGAAAGCCAGACTGCTTCCATGACCATAATGTCCTCAAGGTCGAGCTCAAATTCATCATCCCTACAATTTTTCAGTCACAGAAAACGTATAAGGTAACTATCCTGCACAAGACATGAAAGAATTCAATTGCACGCGTTCATGACCAAACAATAGAATCTGAATGCCTGCTTACCAAGAGACATCAACATAACAAGCCAAATATCCACATGGGGCTCCAATAGGGGACCACATATATCAACATGAATATGAATTCATAACAAGTATCATATATGGTTTTAAGACTCCAATACCATTGTATTCAATTATATTTTACCTAGACTTGAACAGACAAAACATACAGGGTGAGGCATATGAATCAGCTCAATGGTTTGTCAATTGCACAAGTAAAACATGGCAAAATTCATCTCATTTTCTGCCATTTATTACAACCATTTTAGTATTCTATTTCTTATAAGAGTACTCTTTTTAAATGTACATGACTTTCTATTCAATTCATGCATATGGAAACAGGACACCTGACTTGGAGACAATTATTTTATCGAGTAAAAGGAAGAAGCAGTATCTTTTCCTTTCTTTCTTTTCTCTTTTGGGTGTGGATGAATTTAGCATTGAAATTGGAAATACTCTTACTGATCTTTTTATGTAAATTAATCTGCCTAGCTCTGTAAAAGCATAATTGCAAGTTGATCAAATGTTGGTCCAAAGGATCAAATACTTGGATGGGCCATTTACTAGCATGTCTATTGAATCTTTTTTTTCCTTTAGTTAGTCGGTTATAACATCTGCGTACCAACGTAGCTCATCCTTTCCAACTACTTTTCTACCAATAACCATCCAAATGGGCAAAAGCATAAAATAATGACAAGGAATTAATCATATCAACACTGCCAGATTCAGCAGCCACTTCTTTATGTAAGAAATTATGAGCTTAGATTTTCATTAACAAATAATCAAATTATGGTGGCAGTATTCCACTAAAAAAAGCTCCACTTGGTGCAACCACACTTGAGATTGATAGAACGAATTCATTTACACTTAAGTGTGAAGAAGAGTGTAAGCAAGCAGTTTGTTGATGGTTTGACTACAATTGAAGAACTAGGAAAGAAATATGTTGAAAACCTATTATTGTTTTTTATATTCAAAATTCCCTCTAAGTACCTAAATACTCCTCCGATCCTTAAGATCACAGGCAATGCAACTAAGCAGCCAATGATTGAAATTTCTGGGCACGCCTCTAGCACAGAAAAGATTGGATGGCTTATTTAATTGATAAGCCAAACTCAATGCTGGCATCAAACCTATTAACAAATCAGCTGCCAGCTCCCTCTTCTTCATGCTCAGCCAATGTAACCAAATGACCAACTGATATAGGATTCGATTGCAACAGCAAGTATATTTATTGTTTTGCAGCATAGGGTAATCATATAATATGTCCTAAATCACAAACATCTGATTCAGTTTTCAATATCCTCCAAACATTTAAATTTAGTCAACTTTTGATTCCTATTGTAACAGATTTAAATAACCATGCTCCTCACGGCCATCTTTGTTAGAGGCACATGCCTGAGGCAGATTGAATCAGGCACAGAATTTAGACCAGATGACAAGGTTAATGTCTGTCATTTTAAAATGGACTTAACTCTTGATGATGTAACGGATGTCAACATAATCTCAACAATCAGAATATTAATGGGAAATGAAACACCCCAGAAGAAGTAAGATTTCAAGAGCAAAAGTTAAGACACAAGTTTTCATAAATGACAAATTTCAATTCATTTCACTCTGTTCCATCTATTGACTTTAAAGGAGTGAATATCAATCTACATATGGGAGAACGTTAGAAATCATCAAAACTAAAAAGGTTATGCAGACTAGCAGACCTATTGCTCCTAGCAGCTGGAAGTGGTCTAATCATTGGGGTGACACAAGAATCTTGAGAAGTGACAATCTCCTCGCCTTCAACAACAGAAATTGATGATGCAGCCGCTACAAAAGCAAAAGAATAATTTATACAACCAGAACCAGACAAACATAGACAATATGCAGAAATCCAATGAAGACTACCAGCATTTGAGCTGTATTCAACATCTGCAGGTGTTACATTTCCATTTGACATGATTATTTCATGCCTTTTCTGCATTCTTTCCTCTTCATTCTGAAGTTCTTGCTGCCGCATCCGAATTTTTGCTTCTATAACACGTTGTTCTTCCTGAACAATCAAGTGTATGTAAGTAAATCTGAACTGATTGTGCAAATATTTCGGCAAAAAATTCCTAAAGTCAATAGCTATGGCTGATACCAACTTACAATCTGCTCCAAACCCTTTTCTTCCTTTGATTTCACGCCCCGGTACTCCACAGCATAATTTGCTGTCTTGCAGAAAGGACATCTAACATGGTTAAGCAAAGAAATTATCTTTAAATTAGCCAATGATGGATGGAAGTTATGATGTACTCAATGATAAGCCATATCTCTTTGTATAAAAGGCAAATGACTAGTAATGGAGCATACTGTGTAGGTCGAGTTGAATTTGGAACTTTCATCTGCAGAAAGCACTCTGACAAAAGGGAGTCAGTCAGATGGCATTGAAATGGTAATGACAAGATATATTAAATTATTAATAGTGAAGATAAGAAAATAGTTACCAGTACAAATGCTCTTGGTGCAACATCTTGATCGGTTTAGACTTGGATAATACTAAATTGAAGGAAAAAGATGAAACAGAATAATTAGAAAGTTTCTTAATAAAGTTTACAATTTGGAGCAGACTTTAATTTTTTTTTTCTTTTGAAAAAAAGGCAAAATATCCTGGGTATTTTCTTTGAAACCCATTGAAAAGAAAGCATTTTTATTTACAGTTGATAGCTTAACTTTCATGAACTGAAATGGCTTCCTCATTCATTGAAGGAAAAAATGGGGCAAAAGAATAAGCACAAGGAACTAGATTGAAGGTACACAATAGAAACTAGACCAACCAGAAAACATATTGGGCACTCTTCAAGATCATTAGCACATTCTTCATCTCCAGGATAGCAGGGTGCAAGCTTTGATTCAAGTATTAGCTTTCTCAATTTCTTGTGATCCACATCTTTATGATTATACAACCCCTGTGGCCTTGTATACTTTTCATCTACCACTTGTCTCCTCCTCCCAAGTTTATTACCCATCCAACAAAACTCAGTATACCACTATCCTGGTTATTTTTTAAAATTCTTCAACAACTTCAAACACCATAATAACACGATGAAAAAACCATTCTCTCAAAAAAATTCACTTCTACATATGGCAAAAGTATCCAGACACAAAATAGATTTTATTAGTGACATACATAGCAAATGATATTCGAACAGTATTATGAACTATCTAATCTGTGATACACAGTACAATCGCCAAAAAAAAAGAGAAAAAAAAAGCCTTTTAGTTCAACAATTAATTCAACGAGGTTGTTGTAGAAACAGATCCCAATAGTCCTGCAAATCATAAAGAACAGATAAGTAAGAAACACACTAAGAAGACCCACGTTAACCCCAAAATCAGCATAGCAACAGTATTACTCAAGACTCATGCTTACTCAAATTCTCAACATTTTATTCCCAACAAGTAATCCAATGGCATCAATCAAAACAGAAGCGAAATCTCAAGATAGAATTCAGAACTTAGTTTTAAGAATAAGGTAGAAGTTATCAAAAAAGAATAAGGTAGAAAGAATTCCACAGCTAGTGTCACATTCTATACAAATTTGAGTCCACGAATTATAACAACACAATGAACAAATTATACTAGCAACATCAAGAACCCTAATTTTGGAACTGCAACGCTCTGAACTTCAAGTAGCCAAAAATTGGCCGACTACCCACATTGTCAAGAGCAAATAAAGGTAAAATATGCAATGAAAACTGGAAAAGAGCACAGAATGAGCCATAAGTTCACTATCAGCACTAGCATAGCAAGCAATCTACGCATACAAAATGAAAACAAATACATGGGCACGTAACACCGGTCTTAATAAGAAGAAATTAAAGTATTTTTGAAACTCAAATGGTACATTAGACGAAGAACAAGATTCAAATGAACCTGAAATCCTCAGAGCGATTGCAGAGAGAGGAACACAAATGAAAAAGGAAATTTTCTGAAGAGGAGGAGGAGAAATATCTTCTCTCTCTCTCTCTCTCGCTAGATTTTGCTATTTTTTGGGAAAAAATCAGATATAGTAATTTTTCTGTTCGTTCCTTTTGGCTTCAGTTTCCATAGGAAGGAAACTTGAAGAGTGAGAATTGAGAAGAAAGAAGAGTCGAAGGATGGGGTGGTAGACGAGGAAAGCATCATCCTTCCAAAGAAGTCATGTCGTCCCCCTGCTAATGTCACGCGCTCTTTCAACGCGTGTATGCCCTGATTTATTTAATTAACTACTAATTCAATTTATATACATAATTATACACACACATTTTGCCATATTTATATATATTTTACATAATTATAGGTCGGGAGGAAAGGTAAATAATTTAAATAATTGGTTTTTATGAGGGAAAAATTATTAATTACTACTATTATTACTGTATTTATCTATTGTAAGACGTTGGTCAAAAGAGAATCTATTGTTATTCACCAAAAAAAAAGAGAGAATCTATTGTTAAGCCTTGTCCTTGGGTTTTAATATCCACTTGTCTGGATTTGTTTTGGCCAAATCTTTATTTGTAGTTAATATATTTATATTATTCTATAAAATGTATACTTGTTGGAAATTGAATAGAGAATATACATTTTGTGTATGGTATATTATCTAAAAACAGTTACAATTATCATGGGCAACTTAAATTTCTTGTTTAAAATATTTAATATATTTATTTTTTTTCATGAAGAATTTTTATATTGTTATATGTTATTATTATTGTTATATATATGTAATATGTAATATGGGTACCACTGAACTGTCTCATGTCATTACCTGAAACGATCGATTTAACTAAATAATAATAAGTTAAGTTTCTCTCCACGTGGGTGTGAGAGTCCCTTTTTTCTCTCGGTGGCATGTGAGGGAGTGAGTCGTCACCGCTTCTCGGTGGTGACTGGAGTTATGGAGGAATCAGGGAGTGAATATGTGGTGGAAGCGAGAGATCTGGGGTGGAAGGAGGATGTGGATAGGGCTTCAAGTAAATCAATATTAGTAGGAAAGGTGATTATGGAGAAGAATTTTGGAAGCAGCATGGTGTTAATGGCGATGAAAAGGGCATGGAACATGAAGGAAGGGCTGAGAGTGATTGATGTTCGGAGGAACGTTTTCATATTCGTGTTTGAATCAAAAGAGGAGTGCAGGCGGATTCTTCGAGGTCGTCCGTGGTCGATCCAAGGACATCTGATTTGTCTTCAAGAATGAGGGCGATATGAGGTAATGGATGAAATTGTCTTTGATTCTAGTCCATTTTGGATCCAATTGCATGATATCCCTCTGGAAGCGATGAGTGTGGAAAATATTCGGCAATTTAGCCTAAAGTTTGGGAGACTGGTAATGTTGGAGGATTCGGAACATGACAGCCTGATACAGAGAAGCTACTTGCGGTTCTGAGCGGTAGTAAAAATCAACAGAGCACTGGTAAAAGGATTCTGGATTGAGCGGCCAGATGGGAAGAGATCATGGTCAAAGGTAAAGTATGAAAAGCTACCTAACTTTTGTTTTAAATGTGGCTGTCTGAATTATGAATCAAGAATTTGTAGTTCTAATAGATTGAGATTGGTGTATAAAGCTAAAGAGCCACGGTATGGGCCTTGGCTCGGGGTAGGGCAGGCCAGGAATTGTGAAGAATTGATTGTAATGGAGGACCAGGAATGGTTTAATTCTGAAGGTGTTGGGAGAACTAGAAAGGGACGTTTGGAGTTTGGGCATGGTTTGATGGAAAGAGAGGCAAGAAATTCTGAAAAACAAGATAGTGGAAGGAAGGGAGAAGGTGACAAGAGGGTAGAGTTAGTAAGGGGGAGGAGTGTAGTTGGGAGAGGAGAAGAAATGTGTATATGCCTAATAACATGCATAGCAGTATTGATATTCAGAAGGAGGGGGAATATGGGGGGAAGAAGGTAGTGGAGAAGGAAAACATAGATATCAATGTAATATCTGAGATGAATGTATTATTAAATGAAGATGCAGGGAAGGGGATCTGGGAGTTTTCTGAGTGGAAGAAGGCAATTTTGCAAGGATGTATAAGGGGAAATAGGAAAGAATGTGAATGAATATGTGGTTAGCCTGCCTAGTGATGATGAGGAGAATACTAAGGCAATTGTGTTGTATAACAAGAATGAGCTTGTTACTGAGGTGGAGAAAAAGTTGGGGAATATGAAGTTGAAAAGGAATGCAGAAAATGAAATTCAATCAGAAAATGTGAAGCATAGGAGAATAATAGAGGGATCTGGTGGGGAAATGAAGGAAATATCTCTAATAGCTAATCAATTGTAAAAAGCTGAACAGAAAAGGAAGATGATGCTAAGGAAGACAGTGACTAGAAGAGGGAAGGGAGTAAGGAAGACTCATGGGAAGGAGGTCACTAAGTGTGAAATGGCAGATGAAGAATCAGTGGCAGTATTTTTAGAGAATGCGAGAAGGTTTATAACGGAAGGTGGGGGCGGCTGGCCTTTAACAGCCACCAAGGAAACATGAGCTTACTATCCTGGAACTGTCAAGATTTAGGGGTAGCCTTGACAGTTAAAAACTTGAGGGATGTGTGTAATAGGAAGAAGCCCTCTATTATATACCTCATAGAAACAAAAATGAAAACTGAGAAACTGGAGAAGCTTAAGAGAAGGTGTGGTATGACGCATAGTGTGTATTGTGAGCCTAGGGGGAGGTCTGGTGGATTAGCTTTGTGGTGGAAGGAAGAGGTGGAAATAGAAATTCTACAATGCACTAGAAATTATATTCACACGAGGATTAAGGGATCTGCCATAAATCTGTCCTAATATATTACTTGGATTTATGGCCCACAGGAGGAGGGGAGAGAAGGCAGGTTTGGAGTAGAATAAGGGAGTTGGTAGGGAGGATTTCAGGATCATGGATATGCACATGGCACTTTAATGATGTGATGTCTCAAGCTGAGAAATTTGGTAGGAAGCCAAGAGCGCTAAGGAAAATATTAAACTTTCAATGTATGGTGTCGGATTGCAATTTGATAGATCTGGAATTTCAGGGGTCTAAGTATACATGGAATAATAAGAGATGCGGCCAAGCAAATGTTAAGGAACGCATTGATAGAGCCATGGGAAATGTTGAGTTTAGAGAAGAATTTCCTAAGGCTTAAGTGTTCCATTTAGAGCTTATTGGTTCGGATCATCATCTATTATTCATTGACTGCTGTTTTAAGAAGAGGATGACACAAAGAGCATTTAAGTTTGAGGCATCATGGATTGATCATCCAGATTTCAAACAAGTGGTTAAAAAGGGATGGATTATGGTGGAAAAGGATCAGATGGGAAGTGTGGAAGAGGTGGTGAAGCGATTGAAGGCTTGCAGTAAAACACTTATAGTTTGGAGTAAAGTGGAGTTTCCTAACAATAGGAAGCTAATTGATAGGTTGAGAATGCAAGTGGCGAAGTGCTATGAAGGTATGATGACATAAGAGATTGCATCAATGATCGATTTATTGATTAAATCAATTGAGGATATATGGGATAAGGAGGAGAAGTACTGGTGGCAAAGGGCTCAGGTTAATTAGTTGAAGCATGGCTACAGGAGTACAAAGTTCTTCTATAGCTTAGTGATTCAGAGGAGACAGAAGAATAAAATTCTGAGATTGAGAGGAGATGGAAATAGTGGATGGATTCGGAGGCATAAATTAATAATGCTTTCTCTAATTTTTATTCTAATATGTTTAGTTCTTCTCTGAACAGGAGTCTAGATGAGGCACTTAACTATGTGAAGAAGGTGGTCACTAAGGCTGATAATGACTGTCTAACAGCAGCTGTAACTAAGGAGGAGATTGAAAGAGCTGTGTTTTTTATTGGGGGGATAAAGCACCTAGACCGGATGGATATTCTGCCATGTTCTACCATACTGCTTGGGAGGAGATTAAAAAGGAGGTATGTTGTATGGTAACTGATTTTTTTGAAGGGAGAGAGGATATAGAAGCTATTAATGAGACTAATATAGTGTTAATTCCGAAGATGGATAAACCTGAGGTGGTGAGCCAGTTTAGACCTATTGGGCTGTGTAATGTAGTTTACAAAGTAATTGCCAAGGTAATTGCCTTGAGATTAAGAAGCATGATGGATAAAATTATATCTCCTCATCAAAGGGCATTTATTGTTGGGCGATTAATTCAGGATAATGTGATTATTACACATGAGGCTTTCCATTACTTAAAGAATAAGAAGAAAGGAAAGAAATGGGAAATGGCTCTTAAGGTAGATATGAACAAGGCATATGATAGGGTAGAGTGGGACTTTCTAAAAGGAGTGATGAAGTGTATGTGGTTTAATGATGTATGGATAGGTTGGATAATGAAGTGTATACCTTCAGTGAATTTTAATTTGCAAATTTCTGGTAGAAAAGTTGCTAGCCTTAAACTTGAACGGGGTATAAGATAAGGTGACACAATATCTCCTTATCTTTTCATCATGGTAACTGAAGTGTTGTCGTTAATGGTTCAATATCATGTGGAGAGAAGAGAGTTGAAAGGAATTAAGCTAGCAAATAACTGTCCAATCCTATCACATTGTTTTTTTGTTGATGATGTCTTGTTCTTTATAAGGGTTGGTCTTGTTAGTTGCTCAGTTTTAAAGAAGATCTTTCAGGTGTATTGCAATGCTTCAGGGCAAGAGGTGAATTTTGAGAAATCTTGCTTGTTTTTTTCTGCTAATTGTTCGCTGGTCCGCAAGTGCATGGGTCACGCCAAGTAATAAAGTGATGAGTAAGATATCGTTCCCACGAGAATTTGGTTCAAAAACCCGGTTAAATAGCGATTATTGCACTTTCGCCTAATTCGAGTTGGACAATTATCACGGTGAAGGTAAAACATAATTATAAACTAAAAGTAAAATATAAATAAGTGATTCATGGACTAGGAAAGATGTAGTGGAAGTTAGGATTGTTTATCCCCCTTGCATTTCATAGGTACTCATTCAAATCCCCACGATATGAGCTCTCAAGAATGGATTATGCTAACCAAGGTAACTAATTTACCCATAAGTGCTCTCTCAAGTCTCCAAACAGGTGTTTAGCTTAATTAGTTCATTAATCTTTTAATTGAAGAATTAAACCCAACCTACATTGCAGAACCTATGTGGCTATGTGGGGTCAATGAGTGTATCTCTACCTCATCAACAAAATCATCCATCCAACCCATGGATTTCAAGTTCCCACACGATTAAACTCAAGTTCTACACTCAATCTAGCCCTCTCAGGCGTCAACCAAGTGAACCCAACAACCTCATTGGTGATTAATCAACAAGGAGCATCAAGAATAGAGTGAAATCAACATAAACCAACAATTCATTATAAATATAAAGGGGAAATGAGTACTTAATCCATACAAGGGTTCTAAACAATCTAAACAATAAAACTCTAGCTATACATGTTCATAAAACCCAGAAGAAACAGGGCATATATCAGTTACAAAGAAGAACAAAGGGGAAAGATAGCAGAAAGAGAGGAAAAACCAAGAGGAGAAGCTCAAATCTCTTCAAATCTTCAACATCTAGCCCAATCTCTACCTCCAAGCTCCAAACCCTAGCAGAGCATTGCCTCCACGGTGCCTCCCAAGTCCAGAATGTGTCTCTGCTTCAAGGTTTTAGTATTTATATGCCCTAAAAATCTGTTCTGAATCAAAATATGTAGCTGCTGTTTTTGGGCGTTGGCTGCCAAAATCTTTCTGGAAGATGTTTGGCCACGGGCAAAAGTGTCTGGCACAACTTTGGCCCAAAGATTTGTTGGCCGCGGCTAAGCTTCCACAAGAAGCTTTTTGGCCTTCTTCATCCTTTTCTTGTTTTTCCATGGTGCTTTGACTTCCTTAGTTCCATTCCCACTTCTTAATCATCCTTTGATGCCTCCAATGACTCCTTTGTGGCTCCAATATTAATCTATCAATACAATGAAATCTATAAAAATAGTGTTGATGTGATTTTAATACGATTATGGGCTTAAATAGAGAAATTACACATTTTTATCATCAGTACCCCTGGGCACATTACCTTTGCACATTTATCATCAATTATCTATGAATTTACCCAAAATGTATGCAAAACTAAAGGTAATTATGCTACTTTGACAGGAATTTCATGATATTAACACTAATACACCGACATAAACAAGAGATGAGATGGTGGCAGTTATGGGAATTAAGCAAGTGGATCAGCCTGGTAAGTATTTGGGAGTACCAATCCTATGGGGGAGGTCAAAGTCAGCTGTTCTAGCCTTTGTGAGGGATAAAGTAGGTTTAAATTTGAAAGGTTGGAAACAGAAACTATTGACTTTCTCAGGTAAGGAAGTTCTCATTAAACCAGTAGCTAATTCCATTCTTGTTTACCCTATGACATGCTTTTTATTTCCTCAAAAGTCCTGTAAAGAAATTGATAGAGTAATTGTTGGTTTTTGGTGGGGGGATAGTGAAACTAAGAATAGTATACACTGGAAAAGGTGGGATATACTTACCACAAGTAAAAACAGTGGTGGAATGGGATTTCGGGATTTAATGTGCTTTAATAGAGCTCTTTTGGCTAAATCAGCATGAAGGTTAATCCATAATCCTAAGGATTTATGGTGCAGAATTTTAAAAGGAGTTTACTTTCCAAAATCGGATATCCTACATGCTAGTAAGGGAGGGAAACCTTCTTGGTGCTGGAATAGTATTTTGGAAGGAATATCACTGCTAATTAAAAAACTATGTTAGAAGGTTAGTAGTGGCCGAACCATAAATGTATGGGAAGATAATTGGATACCATAATTGGGATATGGTAGGCTGATAGGAATAAATGTGGATGCGCAGATGAAGAAATTAAGGGTATCGGATCTGATTCATGAAGGGAGGTGGGATCTTAATTGCATAAGTAATTGGATAATAGATGAGGAGAAGGAGTTGATCCTGAAAATCCCAATTCCTTCCCCTGGAAGTATAGATAAGTTGATTTGGCTGGGGGTAAATAATGGGGTTTACAATGTTAAGTCAGGATATTATGTGGCTAAAGAGGAAAAGATTATGGTAGTGAAGAAAGATCCTACTTCTTCTTATCAATTGCCAAAAGAGATATGGAAGGATGTTTGGAAATTGGTAGTCCCTCCTAAGGTACAACAGTTTATTTGGAGGCTTCTTAATGGGGCAATAGCGACTAAGGAAGCATTATTCAAAAGGAAATATGCTATTGTGATAGATTGTCCAATATGTGGTAGAGAACTTGAAACTATTGAACATATGCTTTTCTTTTGTCCCTGGGCTAAGAAGTGTTGGTTTGGCTGTAACTTAGGTATAAAAATTGAAAGGATGCATATTTCAAGAGTGGAAAAGCGGTGGGAGAATATTTTGTTGAATAGGAAGGATTTTGATGATGTACTGAAATCGATTATGGCTATGATGTGTTGGTGGATTTGGAAGACAAGATGTAATCGGGTGTTTAAGGATGTGGAGATTGAGCCGAATAATGTTGTGCATAAGGTTTACTTGTTAGTGGAAGAGGTATGGAATGTGAGAGAGAAGGCTTCTGGGTCTGAGAGAAGTAAGAAGGGAAATAATCCAAAGAAGGAAAGCTTCTGGAAAAAACATGACCTTGGAACTGTGAAGATAAATGTTGATGGTGCATTTCAGGCAAGAGTAAAGACTGCTGGGATTGGAGTGGTTTGCAGAAATGAAGATGTTGAGTTTGTTGGAGGATTTTGTAAGAAAGTGGCAGCCTCAACTCTATTAATGTCAGAGTGTTTGGTGAGAGAAACATTCAGATTGAGGAAGGAATTTACATCCTTTCAGGTATGTTTTGAGATGGATTGTAGTGTTTTATTTGATATGTTGATTAATCTGGATATCAGTAAGTGTGAATGGCAGTGTGTTGATGTGGTAGAAGAGTTGCTGCAGTTAAAGGAGAAATCATCAAATATTAGTTTCTCTTTGGTGGATCGCCAAGGGAATAGAGCTGCTGATTTTCTTGCAACTGAGGCATGTAAGGGGATGTGTCATAGTGATTGGTTAATGGTACCTACATCTCCTATGTTTGCCATACTGTATGATGATTCTCTGGGTATTAGATCAAAATGTTGCAGGAAGAAAGGAATTGGTTAACTGAGTATATAGAAATGTAATATTTGAACTGGTAGAAAATTGGTAGATTTTGTAGAATGGTTTTTTTGTGAGTTTGTTTGGTTTGTTAGGTTGTATGATAGGTTTTTTCTGAGTGTTTCTTGACTTCGGCTATTGGTGTTTGTAATGGTTTTTTTGTGATTAATAAAATTGATACTTTTGACAAAAAAAAAAAATAATAAGTTGTTGCTCAAATTTCTTTATATTAATATCAACAACTAACAAGTTGACAACACTAAAGATAAAATTCAAGTACACCATACCAATAACTTCTTAAAGAATTTCTTGCTCAAAATCAATCACACAATTTTAACTTTCAATTTAAGTTTGAAGTTATAATTATTAAGAAAGATTGTTGAAAATTCCTCCGAAATTTATTTTCCAAATGCATTTAAAAATCTAGATTTTGAGTGGATGCAACTTATTTTTAGCTAATACAACCCTTTTTCATTTGTGTATAACATACTTTTTGATATATATGAATGTCGTCCATTTTACATGTAATTAAAAATATGTTGTATAAATTTGAAAAAGAATTGCATCTATTGAAAATAAGTTACACGTAGGTTTTAAATAAATTTTAGGTACTTTTAAACAATAAAGCTTGTAAGAAAATTTCTCGTAACAACAAGTCTTATCCTATTAGTTGATATTAGCTACATAAATTATTGATGTCATTGTGATCTATTGAGAATCAAATCTAATTATTAATTAAGATGCAATTATTGTTTTTACTACCAATTGGTTGTCGGAAACTAATTAAACCTTAGTTAAGATGTAATCTTTTTTGCACAGTTTTTACATTTAGTTCAAACATCAGGTTGCTTTTGTGCCTCAATTCTTTTTCCACGGAATTATTGCAACTACACTTTGGCCAACAACATCATTCCTTTAAACAAGTACTACTTGATTATTCGTTATTTCTTTCTCTTTTAAATATAAGAGTCAATTGATTAATTTAAAAAAATTAAAAATATTAAATAAATTTTAAAAAATTACATTCATATCTCATACAAGAGAAAAAAAATGAAAAAATAGTCCCTTCAAATTTCAAAATTACCAAAAAAACCCATGAACTTGTCAATGATGACCCCAGACTTGTCAATAACGCACACATGAAGTTGTCAATGAGACTTTTTGATAATTTTGAAATTTGAAGAAACCATTTTTTTTATTTTTTCTTTTGTCTAAAACCTAAATGCAATTTTTTCAATAAATTTCTTAATTATATCATATATTATATGATGTCTCTCAAATTCTCATGTCAAATTCTCATGTCGTCTCTAAAATACTTATGCATATAACTATATATACATCAATTTATAAGTCAAATATATTAATTTTACAAAAATAATATAAAAGAAAAAAAATTCTATATTTAGAACCAAAGATATGAACACCTGAACTTTCACATGATGCTCATCACTTCCAATTTCTTTATGTGTGGATTAGTTTGAATTCTAATTCGAACTTCAAATTATTCCATACCCGATAATGTAAACTGAAATAATTAACTGAGGTAAAATTTTAATTAACTCATAATTTCTTTATGATCATGTTCCATTGCTAATTCTTACTTGTATATAATTTTAAGGCTAAATTATACAAAATCTTCCTAAATTTTGGGTTAGTTGTATATAATCTCCTAACATTTTAAAGTTTAAATTCAACCCCCCTGACGTTTCATTTTTTTTAACTATTAACCACTTACCGTTAAGTGACTGTTATCTTTTTAATGAAAATTGTCACGTCAGACTATGAAATGACACGTGTCATCTTACGTGACATCTTGTGTAAATTACTAATTTCATAAAACTCCTGAATTTTGAACAGTTGTAAAGAATCCCCTTGAACTTTGACCAATTACAAATAACCCCCGACATTTCAAAATTTAAATTTGATTCTCTTAAAATTTTAATTTATAATATTAAACCACATGCCGTTATTTTCTATCATTTTTAATAAATTTATTAAAATTTTTACTATCATTTGTCAATTAAAATAACTCTTTTATATGGCAAAAACTAGAAGAATAATATTTAGAAAAATATAAAATTAAAAATTAAATCTCTAATTTAAAAAATATATGTATTATAAATCAAAAATTATTGAGGGCAAGAACTATCATTTAACAAAAATTTAGTATTTAAACTATTAATACTCCATCATCCCAATAATATATTTAATAAAAATGATGACAATTTTATACTATCAATGCTCAATTAATCCAAGAAAATAAATAAATGTTATACAAATGATGACATTTTTACTTTTATATTTTTTAAATAGTATTCTTCTAGTTTTTTCCATACAAAAAAACTATTTTAATTGACAAAAGATAGTAAAAAACTTAATAAATTTATTAAAGTGATTAAAGTAACAACATGAGGTTTATTTATTACAAATCAAAATTTTAAAGGAGTTAAATTTAAATTTTGAAACATCAAGGGGGTTATTTATAACTGATCAGAATTCAGGGAGTTATTTACAACTATTCAAAGTTTAGGGGGTTTTATGAAATTAGTAATTTACACAGGATGCCACGTAGAATAACACGTGTCATCTTATAGTCTGACGTGATAATTTTCATAAAAAAGATAACGGTCACTTAACTGTAGGGAGTTAATAATTAAAAAATGAAATGTCAATGGGGTTAAATTTAAACTTTAAAATATCATGATGTTATATGCAACTAACCCAAAATTCAGAGAGTTTTTATATAATTTACCTAATTTTAATATAGATTATCTGAGTAGTGAAAGATTCAAATAAACAATAGTTTTTCCCATTTCTAATAAAGCATTCAATTTCTTGCAAGGGATTTGAAGAGAAAGCAAATGTGATATATATATATGCTGTCTAAGAGCATAGGGCAGGCTTCATGCTCCTCTGAGATTGCTCATACGCAAGTTTTATGCTGGGAGGAAAATTGTTCCCCCCGCGCGATTTTGGGGGAATGACATTTACATAAGGGCAAAAGAAAATATAATAAAATGGTCCTTTAAAATATTTAAATCTTGTTAGACTTTTTTTTTAATAAATTTCAATTATCAAATATACATGGACTTATCAATGATGAACTTATCAATGAATGCCCATCAACTTGTCAGTGTAAACGCCCATCGACTTATCAGTAGATGTCCTTAGACTTGTTAGTTGATGCCCATAGACTTGTCAATTGATGTCCATGAACTTGTCAGTGTAAACGCCCATCAACTTGTCAATGTAAGCGCCTATCGACTTATCAGTGGACATCCATAGACTTATTAGTGGACGCCCATAGACTTGTCAGTAAAATTAGAATTTATTGTAAAAAAAATCCCACAAGATTTAAATATAATTTTGAAATTTTCAAAAACCATTTTATTATATTTTATCTTGCTTGAAGACCTAAATACAATTTCTCGCAATTTCTTTGGTTTGGATTGGGATGGTTGTCAGGAACAATAGTAAAAACTACTTTTTCAACATAATTTACAGTATATAATAATATGATTTACAATATATAACATAAGTATGTGAAAGGAGCTTACACCAGTACGTGTGAGTGTGGTTTTCTAACGTTAATTCAAACAGCTGAGGTGGATGTGGATGATATAAAATGGCCTGATTGATTTGCAGCTGGGTGTTGGTTTATCTGGAAGTGGAGGAATTAATACATTGCTCCATGACTCAGAATTACAACAGGAGATGGGGCTGAGGTAATTAATATGTTACCTCAGCGCTTTGTGCAAAGTTTAGAGGATATTTGGAATAGTGGTTGGAATTTTCAATCGTGATTTACGGTATACAGGGTAGTTTTTACGGTCTACTAAATAACTTTTACGGTCTACGAAATAAATATGTGAAAGAGTTTTATCTCTATTTAAGTGAAATATTAGGCTTATACATAAATATAAACCCAAACAAACATTCTCTTAGTGCCGACGGTGGAGTTTCAAAAGAGAATGTAAAGTGTACACCGCAGGAGGCAGAATAATGGGGTATAATGGTAAGCAGAGGGGATATTATGGGGCTCAAGTTGATTCAATGGTAGAAAGTGACGGCGGTGCAATTGGTGGAGGAAATTTTAAAAGGGAAATTGTGCAGCAAAAAAGGCATCACAGATATGAGAATTACAGAGCTCCTTCACGTTTGGAAGGATGATTGAAACTTTAAAAAAAGCCCATTAAATAGAATAACTATTTAATAGTAATTTACGAGGTAATGTGAGAAATTTGGACTCTATTTGCGTAAATAAGTGGTTTTGGGTGTCCAAGCATAATACTAACATGCACATAGCAGCGTAGCATTTCCTCGTAGAATTGTAATCTCCCTTTTATAGCCTTCTCTAACATATCTATTCCATTTCATCAGCCATTTTTAGTGAAGGTTTTTGTGCTATACTTAAACACCCACAGATAAACACTTCTTATACTTAAACAGAGTGACAGACCAAGAAAACTAACCATTAAACACAAACCATGATTAAGCCCTACAAAAACACAAACCATGATTAAACCACGGCCCGGTCATTCCTGAATCAAGCCCCCGGAGCCGCGTCCTTCACCTTGCTCTGCAAATACCCGCCATATTCCCTAGCATAATCCTTCACATGGCTGGCCGTGTCATAAATCCGGTTCCGAGCATAGTTGATCCGGTCCGAACCGGGCGGGTTCATCCCCCGGAGGTATCGGTACATCCACGAGAGCACAGCCACAAAGACGACCCCAAATCCGCACATCGACAAGAAACCCGCGACGACCATGAACAGAACGGTTCCGACGGGAACCCATATCGGACTCGATACGATAATCAATGGCGCGAAGAAGATCAAACCGAGAACTGCGCCGGCGACGGTTAGGCCGGTAAGGAGGAGCAAGACGGATCCGGTGATTAAAAGCGTCAAGAGTCCGATGAGTTGGACTGAGTTGGGGGCGTGATAGTGAAGCCGTTGGAGAAATGTGGATGAGTTATGGGGATGAGGAGGTTGGGGTCTGTGATTGTGGACTGAGGTTGCGACAGTGTCGGCCATGATTGGAGGAGGTGGAGGTTTTTGGAGGAAGAAAGGCAAGAGCGGGTAATGCGGAAAAGGAAGAGGCTGCGTCTTGCTTGTGAAGAGGGGCAGGTGTAAGAATAGGGCCCCTGTGTTGGGGACACGCTAGGGGTACACGTGGAGGAGGAAATTTTTGGCCTTTCTGAGACAAAGATTCGTTCTTTTTTGGGTTGGTGAGGGATCAGCTGTGGTGTGGCGTAGTGATGGTGTTGGCCCGGCAATTTGATCAAGGCCATAGATCCAGTTCAGGTGAGACTTTTGAATTTGATCAAGGCCACAGATCCAGTTCAGGTGAGACTTTTGATTATTTTATAAAGGCCTCACCAGGAACGTGGGATAAATCTCCGGCAGTCTATTTAATTTGACATTTTTTTGAAAAAAAAAGTTAAGTGACATTCAGCACTCCAAAATATTTTTTTAGGCTTATCAGCGCTCTAAATTATTTTGTGGTGGACCAAGCACTCTTAAGAATTTTTTCAGAGGTGTCCATAATCCTAAAGTGCTGTTTTGTGTTATTTTATACTTAGTAATTTAGATAATTTAAGGTATTAAATACACCTCAAAAAATATTTTAGGGTATTAGATATAACAAAATAATAATTTATGATATTGGAGGTATCTAAAAAAAACTTCAAGTTGCTGTATGCATAACAAAATATTTTAAGGCAAGACACTAGATGGACTTGAAAAAACATCACCTTAGCCAACAAAAATAATTCATGATGAGTAAAATCAGAATTTAGAGTGTCTGGGAAACACCTAAACCGCAGTTTTAGAAGCTTTTTTTTTTTTATAAATTGAGATAAAACTCTTCTCTCATATGTAACTCATACATCATAAAAGATATTCTTCAAAAAACTAATCCAAACACTTACTTACTGGATATGGTGGATTTGTAACTTCTAAAGACCTGAAAGAAATTTGCAGTGTAAAATTAATGATAGACGAGGCCGAGCATACTCAAATGGTTCCCATATAATTGAATTCTCCCTCCTTTATTTTCTTCTTACTAATCATGGGATGTATATCAATTTTTCTTCTTTTTTTTTTATTTGGAGAAGGCGTAATGTGTTTTAGCCCCTTCCAATAAATAGGTCACTTAATATTCGAATGTGTATTCTCTTTTTTATTTCATTGAAGGAAGAGAGTGAGACGTGAGAGAGAGAGAGAGAGTTGAATCGGAGGATGGAAGAAAAAATTTCCAAACTTTACTCATAGAGCACCATAAACAAATATAGGTAAATTTCATACATCATTATCTTATTTTTCCATTGGATTTGATGCTGTTTTCAATGGATTTTCTGGGTTGTTTTGTTGCTAGAGGTTATAACATTCAGTGGGAAAGTTTCTGTCACAAAAATCAGTCAATTGTGTGACCATTTTACGTGGAATTTTTTTTGTCTCTTTGCTTCTGTAATCATGTCTCCAAACACAAGAAAACATGTTTAAGAGTATGTAGAGTCGAAATCTTTGAAATTGGAGTGAAAAACCATAGTTGCATGTGAGTTTTCTCAACTCTGTTTTACTCGCCAGAAAATAGAGTTTCTGCCGGAAACTTACAGAAGTTCAAATGGAGGCTATAGATGGATTTTTTGTCTGATTCTTTTTCCTATGTAAATTTTAGGATGTGTAGTAGGATATATAATCAAGAAGAGCACAATTTGCAAAATCAGTGAGTTATTGAGTTTTAAACTCAGACTGTCAAAAACTGACGTTTTAGGAGATAGTCCATTTCGTATTGTGTTTTGACCACCTAAATCTTATCCAATAATTATGAAATTTTACATGGAGGTAGTAGACATCTCAAGCTTTAACATTAGTGGTAGAATGTATTATTTGGATATCTGTAGAAGGAGTTATGATTTTTGAAAGTTGGGTTTAGAAACATGTGCAATCCTAGAAGTCTAGATTCTAGTAGTTGGTTTCATGGTGTTTTTGAATTATGTAATCTTTCCCAATGGCAATGAAGATTTCCAGAAATAGATTACATATTCTAAGATTTAATTATATATATATTTTTATGTGTTTGGATTAATATACTAAGATATATGAATTTTTAAAATTGGTTGCTCTCAAACTATGTTTCTGGAAAATAGACTGGTTGTGTCGAAATTTTGGAAAAATCAAACATTGACCCAAAGTTATGAAACTTTCTAAATTTAAATTAGACATTCAGAGCTTTAATTTTATGGGTAGAACATAACATCTGGACAAGTACATTAGGAGATATGAATTTTTAAAATTTTACTTTGTTTCTGGAGAGTAATCTGGAATAGTTGTATTTCGTGAAATTCTAGGAGAAATATGGTGAAACTGGGTAGATTTTGATATTTGTTCATGAAAATATATTTCAAGAGTTTCATTTAGACTTTAGACCCAGTCAATTTGAAATTTTTTGAATTAGTTATGATTTTTCAAAGTTGACTGAAAAATTTGCCAATTTTTGGAAAAAATAGAAAAATTGCACTATGCAAAATTATACAGTATAGAAGCCGCTGAAGCTGAGATAACCTTTAGAATATAATTAAAAGCAATAGTAATGCAAGTAATAACCAATTACTTATTAATTTTAATTTATAGGAATTGATAATAACCCGAGCCGGAGAAAAAGTTTTGGATAAACAATTGGACTGAAAAAAGACCTAGGTAGTAACTCTCTCTCATATACTATGTGATTATTTATATGTTGTATATGCCATTTTTTGTAACATGAGAGTGCCTGGGGAACAACATGTAAATAAGCCAGGGTCTAAACTGGTCGTTTGATCATGGACACGAGTTAAGTCGGGGTTGCAAACAGTCGTTTGGCCTTGGACAGTATGCATACAACATGAGTTAGCATTTTACATATCATAGTGTATTGCATATTTATTTATTATATTTTATATGATTGATTGTATGTTACTACTGAGATTCATTCGAATTTCACCATTTTTCAACATTTAAAAATATTCTAGCAGAAGGTAGCGGCTCTAAGGGTAAAACCGTAAATACCGTTGTCTGAGGTCCAATTCAAATGAGACTGCAGTTGGTTATCTTTAGTTTTAAATTTTATCTCTTTTGGACTCTACATATTTTTCAAATCCTATGAAGATTTCTGTAACGTAAACAAGTACTTATAATCAGTATATTTCCGTTATTTCTGTATGCCGTCTGAACTATACATTTATTATTATGCAAATATCGAATTGTTAAGGGGTTTGACAGTAGTTGATGTTTCAGCTCACTCTATTTAAGATTCCTATATACTGTAAGTTTTTAAATTTTTAAGCTTACAAATATAATTTTATTAGTAGTTAATAGTTTAATTTGCTCAATATATTTTATATTTAATTTATTATGAAATCTGAAAAAATTATTCTCATTTTTATATGTTGAAAAATAATGAGATAAAATTAAATGTTATTATATATAGGTTGTATGTGAAGATATGTAGTAGTTATAATTTTTGGTTGTTATAGTAATTGTTGACATTGATGAGTTGCATAAATAAAATAATTATTTATTTTTAACACTTGTATTTTACTCAGTAGTGATTTTGTTAATTAGTTATTTGTTAATTTATATCATTTTGAAGTTATTTGATAGTGGTTTGCTTTTCTTCATTTTGTTGTAGAGAGATGAAAATGTGTTTAAAGTGTGTTATTAATTATAATTATAGGGTTCTAAAAGAAAAATACGAAAAAAATAATTTTTTTTAAAAAAGGGTCTAAGGTGGCAAGGAAGTGCCATATGAAGTCATTTCCTGTGGCACTTCCTTAAGAACGCCATCCTAAGTTAAATTTAAAAAAAAAAATGTAAGCGTAGAGTGAAAACTTCATGTGACAATTTCTCAAGAAAGTGCCACCCTAGATAGTATTTAAATAAAAAAAATATACATACTGTGGTGCTTGTGGGTAGCGCTATAGTTTTTTTAGTGGCGTTGGGATATGTGACGCTCGTCAAGGCCACAGATAATATTAAAATAAACGTTATGGCTATGTTTATTTGTAGCAGTGCAAATATTCAGAAACCCTAACCTGAAAATTATTTAATTTATAAACATACACTGTCCATAATTTTAGAAACAATTTAGTGTAGGGATGATCAAGAACACTACCATGGAGTTATTGGTGTTAAATTTGTTAAAATCATAGTCTTTGCAAATGAAGAATGGAAAAAAGTGTGTGAAATCATGGGAGTTTATAGTTTTCTATGGAAGTTCTGTCAATGACAAAGTATAGAAACTCTTTCTTACTAAAGAAGGCAAAATATATTGGATTCTAAGATGACAATGATTAGTAGTTACTGAATTCAACTTTAATATGCAGGATAATATATATTTTTTCCACCATGGATGATTCATGTATGTAATTGTTATCTTTATTACAGGTTCAAACTTATAAACCAGGTTTTTCTCTCTCTTGTTTTTTTTTTAAATTTATAGATATTGGCAATATGGCTTACAAATCATGAAATATAATATTGAAATTTGCTGCCTTGTGGCTTTTCAAAATGGGGCTATCAGCTCTTCCCTATCTATCTAATAATTATCCAGTGGAAAATATTTTTTTCTTTTCATTATTTAAGATTATGATATAAAATTCTGATTTAATATTTTGTGACAGTGGGCAACATGCCATGCTGTTGTTGCAATACTATTGCTTATTGCATTGAAATTGCTTCTTTGTATAATATATCTTGAGAGCTTATATGGTACACCACCTATCCCTGCCTTTGTTTTACGTGATTGTGGATTTGGTTAATTTTCATGCATCAGTTAGTTTCCTGTGAAAAGCGTTTTAAAAGAAATATTAATAACTTGGTAATCCATGTTCATATAATTAATGGCTTAATGCATTCTCTTTTGTGCAGTTCATGGTTTTGCAGCTGTCAATCTGAAGATTGTGTTCCTTCCCTTACTAATAACATTTGAAATCATTATTCTAACTATCAATTTCAGGTAAAATTCTTAATAATTTCCTCAGTTATTAGTTAAATGACTTCTAGTTTCCTTTTACTTTGTGGAAAATAATAAAGAGAGTGGGGCCGTTTTTTCTGGTTGTTTGGACTGCAATTTTCTTAATATGAACTGATATATTATACTACCTCCAATCCTAAATATAAGACCTTTGACTTTTTTTTAGAGATTAAGGAAATTAAATAAGTTACTTAGTCATATTATATATTGTGTATGATTAAATTATATATTAGGTTATAAGTCAGATAAATTAATTTCGAGAAAAAACGATAAACATAAATATTTTAAAGTGATTTAGTTAACTTTCTTAATCTCCTAAAAAAAGTCAATGAGTCTTATATTTAAAACCGAAAGTAGTATATTCAGTAAAAGGGTGAGCTTCAAAGTAATGGTGAGGTTATCACCTGATAACTTGAAAGTCATTGGTTTAAATCTTGAAAACAACTTTTCTACTTACAAAGTAAGACTATTAGAATTATGGGAACTTGAGGGGATCTATATGTCCATGTCCTATTCATGAGAGTAAGAGAGAGTGTATTATTTTGAACATCATAAAAGACACGAAGCTAATTCTTTTTTTTTTTTAATTACAAAGGAACATTCTCTTTGTAAATTAATTTTAAATTAAAGGAAGTGCACAAAGGTAATAAAATAAACATTCTTTTTTAATTACAAAGGAATTGAACATCATCTACACTAATGCAAAAAGGGTTTTAGCACAAGTTAAAAAATAAAAGGGAATCAATTAATTATGTAAATAAATTGTAATGCTATTAGACTTTCTGCACCAGTTCTTTCTTTAACTATGTAATTTATTGGATATTCTGAATTATTTTTTTCTATTAAATATAAAAAAAAACACTTAAATACCACTTGACCTTCAAAATCTCAAATCATTGATTTTTCAAAAAACTAGATTATCAATTGTTATACTCTTTTTATCAATTTCATTATTCTTATAGTCAATAAAACTAATTTAAGATTTTGAAGTTTAAGTAATATTTAAGTGATTTTGTCCTTTAAATATATCTTGTAAAATATGACTCACCTAAAAAATGAAATGCGCAATGGTAATATCATAGGCCTTTCTCGCTAATTGCAACTTATCAAAGACTTGTAATTTATTGGCATTGAACACGAAGAAAACTTTATATATGTAATTCTGAACTCAAATTCCATCAAAATATAAAGATTATTTCAGACCAATCCATCATAACATTAATCAAGGAATAAGAAAACACAAACTTTCAATAAACATCCATGCACACACTGTCAAAAACACTTGACAGGATAATAATAATAGTAGTAGCAGCCAAAACAACAAAAACTTGTCAGAACATAATGATTAAACATACATGATCAAATTAAATATTAATTGATGATGGATTTTGATTAACGATGATAATGATTGTGTGAAGAAGCTAATTTAAGGGCACTTGCGTTTGCCACCATGAGTAGTCAAGTTAGCATAACAAGGACACATCTGTTGGTTGCCGGCGGTGCCCGGCGGTACACAGTTGCAGCGCCGGCAACAGCTCCCACACGCTCTCTGGCACAACCTCAGCCGAGATGACAGCCGACATCTCTCGCTACATCCACTTTTACAATCTGAATAAATTCATTCCCTTCAATTAGATATTATTTTTCATGCATCTCATGAAACATTAATATATTTATACAACATAAAAAAATTGGAAAAATTACATCGGACAAACAAAAAAATGAAAAATGAAGTCTGATGAAATTTTTTTGTAATAAATTTCAATTCTGCGCACTGATAAGTCCATAACCGAGTCATTGACAAGTCTAGGGGTGCATCATCAGTAAGTCTAGGGGCGTGTCATTGCCAATTTTAGAGACGTTCATTGATAAATCCATAAATAAAATTTATTACAACAAAGTCTCATGATAATTTTGAGATTTTATGGGACATTTTTTTTAATTTTTTTTCTCTTATTGGGATTTAAATGTAATTTGCCCTAAAAATTCTAACAAGCGATGCACGCAAATCGTTTACGCAAAATTTCCCATTTAATCCAAATCTTATATTCCAGGTTTGTGATCCAATTGGCTCATCACTTGGGCTTTGTCCTTAAAAAAGAATTGCATAGCAGGCCCGTAAATCAATAAGGGCATGTCTGAAGTCTGATTATGAGTTTTTCCCCCCGAATTAAAAACACAGAAATATTGATCATATAAAATTTTAATTTCTTGATTTATTTTTTTATATTTTAATATATGAGATATTCTTATACTTTTTAAATACAATTATGTAGTATTGGTTTTATTAAATAACTCATATTTAAGTATTAGATATCAATGATAACAATAGTTTAACAATTTAACAAGTAACAATTTTAACTTATCAAATGATAATAATTAAGATCACGGGAATGACAACTAATTTTAGTAAATTTTCTCACAAATATAAGTGATAGCAACAATTTAACGAGTAATAACTTATTATCCAATGATATAATGATAACTAAGTCGTTAACAACTAATTTCACTAAGGATAATTAGTTCATTAAAAAAAAAAAACTTGATTCCACGCTAATCTCCCAACGATTTCATAAAAGTGAAGCCATTTTGAGTGGCCATATTGGGAGGTTTTCATCTTTCAATGGTTCTTACATGTCTTTGTGCCTTTTTTTTTTTAAAAAAAAAAAACTTCTTGCAATGCAACTAAACGTACCTATCTGCTGATATAGAGAGGCTTGGGGCTGCGTGATGCTTCCTTGTACCTGAAAAGACATAGAAGTGCCAGGATCATGAGTATATGTATTATATTAGCTATTAGGGGGTGCGCACGCGCTCGTGTGCGTGCTTATATGAAACAAGGAGGATTGTAATATAACTATACATATATTGAGAGAGAGAGAGAGAGCTAAAGTAAAGGAGGGATATGATGTTACCGTTTGATGAGCATGAACGAGGTTATGGACAAGAAGGAGAGAGACGAGGAGAGAAGAAAGAAGAAGCTTTGACAGAGCCATGACAAGAGAGTATGGCTTGTGAGTACGTACGTAGTTGGTGAAATCTGAAGCTACAGTGCTGATATGATCTAAAAGTGTGAGGAAGAGAAGGGAATTGGAGAGGATATTTATAGGAGTAATAATGTTGAAGAAGAGAAGTGAGAAGAGATAGAGTTTATTGTGTAATATTAATTAGTTATTGCCAAATTAAATTAATAAAGTTTGATAGAGATGAGTGTGGTACAGTGATGCATGGCTTGTACGCGGCGGAATAATATTTGGTGGAAGCTAGTGAGTAGTGACACGCCAGAGAATGTTTGGTGGAAGCAAGTTTTCTACTTTTCTTTTTCTTTCTTCATCATTAAATACCAAACTTAATAGTAGTAATTTTCATCTTCTAATTAAATGACTTCAATCAAAGTGAGAATAAAGCTGGTGGCCCCATTTTTGTGGGACTTGTACACGTGAGAAATGAGGTGTAATACTATATTATCTATCTATTCCCTCCTATCGATCATTATTACAAGTCATATCTAATCACCTCATCAGAATCAATTAGAGGTCACTGATTCATTATCTTTATCTCAAAATAATTATTTAAAAGCAGTGTAAATAATTATTTTGGACTTCAATCCTTCTCTTAATAAATTCTAATAGTGGTGATATTTTTTTAAAAAAAATTGTTTAATAACTCATTAAGAAAATTATATTTGAGACCGTAAATTCTTTCTAGAAGACAACGCCGTGGCCTGGAGGGAGTACTATTTCTCTTCTTCAGGAAATTTTAAAACCTCTTTGGGCAATGCCTATTTGCAACAAAAAAAAAAAAGGCAGATAACCAAAAGGCATTGGGTCTAGCAGAAAGCGCTAGACACTTACAATGTAGCGACGGAGGTTTGAATCTTTGTTAGAGAATGTGTTCATATTTAGTAACTAATAGTGCATTGGATAGAATTGCCTTGATGATGAATATGCTAAAAAAAAAGGAAAAAAAAAGACTAAATAAAGATTTGCAATGGAACTTACTAAGTCTAGAATAATCCACTTTTAATTGCTTTTTTTGCTTTAAATTTTGTGATGACCGGGTTGTTCCATTATTTGGCCTTGCAAGGGATTTGTGACAAATTTTTCAGTACTTTTAAAATCCTTCACGAGAATTTTGCAACAAATTTGTTTTCACAAATTTATATTTTTGTATAATGGTTTAATAAGACTATAAGTATCTTTGTGATCTATGTTTTGAATATAATGCAGATAATCCATTGGACTCCTACTCTAAAAGCTAAGAATCAAGTATATTGATTTGGACCTACCTTCCAATTAATTGCCCACAAAGGCCACGACTCAGGAAGTTGGAATCTCATTTCGCTGTAACTGGGGTGGGTCAATTTATATGCTAAATTTTAGCTGCCATATTTATAAATTTTTAGTCTTATCTCAAAATAGTGTATATTTATTGAGTCTTTATAATTTTAAAAAATTCGTTTGATCATGATATTTTTAAAGGATATATTTTGGAAGAAATGAATTATACTTTTGAATTTTGAACCTGGGAGGGTAATTTGGGGGTTAGCCCTGTAAATCTTTCTCATGGGCATTAATGATATCACAAAAATTATGATGATAAAATAGTTAAAAAAAATTTATTTGTATATTTTTAAATAAATTTAAGCTTATCCGTAGAGTAATATACGAATGTGAAACGTGTCTCACTTCATGTTTCAAACAAAATAAGGGGCGTACATTTGGTTTCATGATAAAGACAATTATTTCTCTATCTTGTATATCATATATAGCTGTACTTTTACAACCTTAACACATTCGCCAAGTTTTTAAATATATTTAGCTTATCCGAAAAGTAATATATAGATGTAAAACATGTCTCACTTTATGATTCAAGCAATATAAAAGACGTGCATCTAGTTTCATAATAAACTCAATAATTTTATTTATCTAACTTGTATATCATAGAGTTATACTTTCACAACCAGCTCAATACATTCATCAAGTTATTATATACATTTAATTTTATCTACAAAGTAATATATGGATGTGAACGTGTCTCACATTACGTTTCAAGCAATATAAAAGAAGTGCATCTAATTTCATAATAAACACAATAATTTTATCTATCTATCTTGTATATCATAGAGTTATACTTTCACAACCAGCTCAATACATTCATCAAGTTATATTATATACATTTAATTTTATCTACAAAGTAATATATGGATGTGAATGTGTCTCACTTTATGTTTCAAGAAAATCAAGGGGTGAGCATCTAGTTTCTTGATAAATACAATAATTAATGAGAATCCATTTTTATTTCATTGTTTTCAACATATAAATACATTCACCAAGTTTTCAAATACATTTCAACCCATTTGCAAAATAAACATAAATGTGAGACGTGTCTCAATGTGCACCTATAGAAACTTATAAAAAGAAGATATTTTTCTACGAAGTAAAATAAAACATTTCTCATATACTTATTTCATGCATTACAAAATCGTTTCTAAAATGCTAATTCAACCACATACTGGTCCGTTAGTTTATTCTTAAAAAGGAAAAAAAAAGAAAGAAAAAAAAAAGAAACAGAACAAGGTCCCAACAAAATTAAGAAAGAAAGGATTGTTGAAGCGAACCTTGACGGCTGAAACTACTGCCAACATAGCTCACAGCTGTAGTATATGTGTAGATGTGAAACTATTTAACATAGAGGATAAAGCTTTAAGAATATTGCCCCAAAAACATGATTGCGAGAGGACAAAGTTGCATATAATTATAATATCAATTGTGGTGTTACGGCTGCTAATAATGATTATATTGTGTGTTTGTTGAAAACACAAATGATTGAGACTAAGGGAGGTTGAGCATTACAAGTCTTTGTTGATTACTTAGTTAATTGTGATTGATTGGCCACAATAGGTGTTCTAAACAATGAAACACTAGGTGGGGTCTCATATAAAGCTAAGGGAAACATTAAGGGTTTGTTTGCTATGAGGGGAGGGGAGGGAATGGAAATTATGGAGGGATTTTATTCCCCTCCCCTTATTTAAATCGCTAGAATTCTTAGAAAGAAAGAGAGAATTTTTGGTATGAGGGGAGGGGAGGGGAGGGGAGGGGATGAAAATTATGGAGGGATTTTGTTTCACTCTCCTTATTTGAATAGCTAGAATTCTTAGAAAGGAAGAGAAAATTTTCTAAAATTCTCCCTCCCTCCCCTACAATATTGAGAGAATTTGGGGAAAAAAGGTGAATGTTTAGGCTTACATTGACTTATATGTCTATGCTATTTTAAAATATTCCCACAATACTCTTCTCATTATTTAATTACAAAATTATAATTTTATGTAGTAAATGTAATTTATAATTATATTAATTTAATTTTTATAATTATTAAATTATAATTTTATGTATTAAATGCCATTTATAATTATATTTTATTAAATATGTTAGAAAGTTATAAAATATAAGTTAAATGAAATAAGAACAAAGTTATCTATATAAAAATATTTCCTTTCTCCTCGCCTCCTATATTAAATATGGTAATATTAAAATCTCTCCCCTCCTCTCTTTTTGTGTTAATCCAAACAATGTAAAATAAAATCCCTCTCAAATCTTTCTTTTCTCTTCCTTCTATTAAAATCCTTCTTTTTTCCTCCCCTCTATTGAGTCAAACACAGCCTAAAAATAAGCTTAATTTATATTTTATACACACGCTCTTAAAAAGAAAGAGAGCGAAATGGAGGTTTTTTTTTAAGATTCTACCCGACCCGACTCACATAATCCCGAAACATTTCAGAATAATTAGTGTTTTAGGGCCCAATTGGGTCAATTCACTGAAAATCCTGCGATCGCACCGGAAAATTTGGATTTCTCATTGGCAACGGACTTTTGGTTGGCAAAAGAGAAGGGAATCGAATTTCCTATGGAAGGTGATTTTTCCTTAAACATGGGAAGATCGCTTCCACCATTTGTTGTGGGATTTGATTTTCAATTACAGGTCAGAAAATTTACAAATTTACCCATATCTCAATCTCTGATTCTTCGTCTTGTTTTGGCTTACAGGACCTTTGGTTAATTTTCTCTGTCGTCATCGCTTTTGCTTGGAAGTGAACTAGGCGTCTTAGGAGTTAACTCCCAGCCAAGGCTTTTTGCAACTCTTTTTTTTAATTAATTTTATATTTATATATTAATTAAGGACAATACTGTCATTCACATATTTTCCTACCTATCTTACCACCATTTTAACTCTGTCCAACATAAATTTTCTAATCAAATTGTTTTTTTTTCAGTGCTTACCTAACATTTGTGTTTGTATTAGCTTTTGGAAAATAGCTTTTAAGATTTACAAGGTAAGTATGTGAGAGAAATTTTGTCTCAATTTATGAAAAATGGCTTCTGAAACCACGATTTTATCTTTTTCCAGACAAAACATAATTGCCTTTTTAAAATTTCAACAATGCAATATCTTTTCAACATGATTTACTTTTGTTTTTTAATTTTAGTTCATTTTATTTTACCTGGCAATCTATGTATCTAATATAAAAATTCTACAATAATGCACCTTTTATTATTTACAAATAATACTACTCATTTATTAGACATAATTTTGAGCATGGCAACCACACTAATTATTTTAAATTAGATGGTGTATTGAATCAACCTCGGACAACATTTTAATTAATTATCTTAATTAATTCATATTCCATTTGTCCCAAAAAAATTATAAAAATGCATTCATTTTATTTTAATAAAAGACCACGGGCAATTAAACTCATGCAACGAAAGTTACTATTGCTCTTTATCCCTGTAATTAAATGCATTTATGTAATTAAGAACAAGAAGATCATAGTCAATTTGCCATCTTCATGCATTTCTGAATTAACTAGGGAAAATTAGAATGAAGGGCATGGGAGAAAATATATTTATGGAGAAGGACTATAAAAATTGTAATTATTTAGAAGGATCAAATGAAAAAATATAAAATTAAAAATAATAAAATTTCCTTAACAAAATCTTTTGCATTCCCTCCTACATTCTCTTCCACATTCTACTTTTAAAACTAATAAAAAATTTTAAGTTTCACTAAATTAAACAAAAATTTTCTCAATTTTCATTTTCCACAACTTGCCTAGATATCTATGGAAAAAAATTACACATTCTTCAATTTTATAAAAATATATTTTTTTAAAATAAACAAAAATTTTAATTAAAAATAGAATTATACAATTTTAATAAAACTCAAGTTCTTTTATAATTTAACATTTATGCAAGAAAATTTATATAACTTATTTTTGTTTTAGAAGAAATTTATGTCGGTTAAAAAATTCATTTAATCTTAATAAAATTTAAAAAAATAAGTAATCTATTATATCCCAAATAATATGAAATGAGTTTAGCTTTTATTTTTATAAAAGATCTTAATTGATAATAAAGTTGATGATATAAATCGAGTAACTTGATGATATAAGTAATCTATTACATGGTCGGTTTTAGTTTTAATTTTAGTTATTTTTTTAGTTATGAATACAAGAGATAAAATATGATATTTGGTTAGAGACAATTTAATGATTTTGAATTTATATTAGGTTTTTCAGTCCTTCTAAGTAATTATAATTTTTATGATCCTTTATAATAAATATTATTTTCTTTAGGTTCTTTGTTTTAATTTTCCCAATTAACTAACATGGGCAAAAATTTATTTTTGGATGACATATAATGTAGCTAATTTAGATGAATATATTGTATGTTTGAGAACGTAAAGGGTTAAATATTTGAAGGGCTCATATTTATCCCATCTTTAGTATTATAAAAAACGTCACAAAACATGTACTTATTCTGATTATAAATATTAGTTAGTTTATAAGTGAAGTTTGCTCCTAAATAGAATTTTTTTTTCCCATTTTATCTCTTATGTGTATCATTTTTTTCAAATTAATTTGTATGACCTATAACCTAATATATAATCTAATAATACACATAAGTATTTTAAAGAGATCAGGTAACATATGTTATAATTAAGTAATTTATTTATATTAGTAAAAAAAATTAAGTAATTTATTTAACTTCCTTAATTTTTTTAAATTAATAAACTAACTCTTATATTACTATATTAAGACAAAACCACCTCAAGAATGTGATCTCATCTCATATCATATCCTTCGTGAACATGGATTCCATGAAGAGCAATAAGATCTTCGTCGTTTTCATTCTTCTCTTATTTGTTACCGGTAAGAATACATTCTAATTAACCTGCTTTTGTTCCGTTTAAATAGTTTCTAGTCTGTTTTTTTTTTAAATGGATGGACAAGTTTGCACACATATTATATAAACTTTGAGAATTAAGTAACGTTTTTTTTACGGCTCGTTTGGTATGCTGGAATTGGAGAGAGTGGAAATGGAATTATGGGTCTCAATTCTATGAGGAGGTGTGTTTGGTACAATGGAATTGGCTCTCAATTCCAATTCCATGTGGAAGCCAAATAAGTTAATTCCACCAAAATGAATTCCGTTCTACAAGCTAAGATTTATAATTCCACCTCTACATTTCAATCAATTACCCTCCTCCCTCCGCCAACAACGGTGACCTCTCCTCACTCCGACGACAACTGTAACATCCTTAGTTTTATTTCTGGAATATAATTATAATTTGGAAGCAATTATTTATAAAAAAATGAAATTAGTACGTAATTTTTGAAATAAAAAGAAAATGGGATCTAGTTAAAATATGTTAAAAAAATTAATTAAAATAATAATAAAAAAGTGGTTTTAATGTTTGAGGCGTTGGTTAGGTTTTTTTTATGAGGGAGTATTAGTAATTTCACATTTTAAATACAAATGTTTAATAAAAATAATATCTGAATTCCATGTACATACCAAACACACTTTAAAACCCCATTTCAATATCCATATTCATCTAAAACAAATTTCAGTGTATCAAACGAGCCCTTAAACACTTTTCATTTTTAACTACATTTTAAAACAATTATTGGGTTAACTTGGAGGAAAAAAATTTATCAGATTAAAGCAAGTTGAGAAAATTAAGAAAAGCCCTCATTAAACATTTTATTGTTGAGAATAATTTAAATTAGAGTACTGTTACTCTATATGTACAAAATTTATAGAGTACCGGTTCTTTTCTTGTATAAAAATTTATTAAATTTTTCTCATCAATAACATTTTTTAATGGTGGGCAACAAGATGTAGATTGAAATGGTAAGTGGTCCCATCATCATAAGATGAAGAGCACAAATTCAAATTCTAAAAAACGCATTTGTTGAGAGGGTTTTAATCTAAACGCTCTCAGCTTGCCAAAAATTAGTTTCAAGTCTAAAATAACTTTAAAACACTTTAAGTTTACATTAAAAAAAACACTTTGAATGGGGACTGCTCCCTAATTTTTCCTTAAAGTTTGTTGGTTCTTTCAAAGCAATAATTATTTAAGAATTTTAGCATGACATTATTTTAATCTACTTTTGATAATACGACTTCTCATACAATATCGTACTAAAAAAATAGTAGATTAGTGACAGATTCGTCACTAATTAATTTGCGATGGAATTCTATTACTAATAAACTATTTTTTCCCCGTATATGGTTCACTTTATGTATAGTTATGGCAAATATATATAGTTATTTTGAGTAATGATCCATACATACATACATACATACATACATACATACATACATATATACAGCACACACGCACATATCCAAATATTTGATATACATGTATAATAATTCTTGAGTTTAGCTTTTATTATCGTCTTTTGAGTTTAGTAATTCCGTGTATTGGTGAATAATGAAACGATATTTCACTACTATAGATTCGAGCATATATAACACTTAATAAATAACGGTTATAGTGAATAAACATTATGTATGTCGAAGCAAAAGTTACACAAGAATGTATAATGATAAAACATAACGGTTAAATATGTACATCGTCATGTATTGAGAGGCGAAATCTGTGAAAACACAAAAATAACAGTTGTAGTTAATAATTGTTATTTATTTAGTGACAAATATGACAATTTTTACAAAATAACTATCATATAACACTTACAAACGATTCATCTTCCAACATCTTATATCAACGAAGACAAAATATAATGGTTTTCAGAAACAATCGTCATCTAATACTTTCATAACCCTTCGTAACATTGTCAGACCTTTATAAGTCATAACTCATAACCTTTTGTAATATGTTAGACCTTCATAAATCATAACTCACAATCCTTCATAATATGTTAAACCTTCATAATGCATAACTCATAATCATTCATAATCCGTTATACCTCTATTTAAACTCACATATTCCTTGTGATTTTTATTACTTTTCTTTACTGGCCTCCTCTTTCTCTCATTCATCAAGTGAAGTTCCCAGGGATCTCCTCTTCCACTACCACCAACCCTTCCTCTGCCTCCTCCTGAAATGGAGGCTTTAATGCAAATGTCGGTGTTACGAGTGTAGGATGGTGTATTTAGAAAGTGCAAGTGTACACTGTCGTAAACAAGTACTATATAAGTGAGTAGAGTATCGTTCCAACGGGGATTGATCATTAAGTACCAAAATTGATAATCTTAATACTATTTAGCCAATCGATTAGTTGGTGGTTGGAAATACAAGATAAAAATGAGTAAATATGAATGTAACTGATATAAAAGACAAATATGAGAAAAAAACTCTAGGGATTAGATTTCACTTAGCAAATTCAGGATTGAATCACCTATCTATTCTAGTCAAATTTATTCCACATGATTGATAGTCGAGTTTTCCTAATTTAATTACTAGCCTCTTCCAAGGTCAAACAATTTTATGATTAATTGCTAATCCATTATATTCCTATATGAATTTAAGCAATTAATCATGAATTAAGATTTATGGAACTCATTAGGACTACACAACCCATATGAATATATTCCTATTTCATATGCAAATTATGATTTTAATTATAGGATCCATACACATGCATCTCCTTCCGGTCTCAACATACATATTGAAATCATTCAAAATGTGGCCAGTCAATTGAAAACATTAAGAACAATAATTAAAACTCAATCATGAAGGAAAAATTAGAACTAGATTTAATAAGTTAAGATTCAATCCGTTATTAGTAAGCTACGTTATCACCTTAGGAAAAGGAAAATTTAGCTCATAATGAAATTAAAAACAAAACCAAAATAAATTAAAAACATCATAAACATTGCATAAAAAATTAATTACAAAAACATAAAGATACAACTACAAGATGCATGAAAATAGAAAATATAGTCTACTATATAGGAGGTAAAATCTTCCATGTAGGTGGCAACCTATACCATCCATAAAGGAGGACTACCTAGGCCTTCCATATAGGAGGTAAAACCATCCATGTAGGAGGCATATGAAAAGTAATAAAATGCAAGAAATAAATTCTAAGATAAAAACTCTCTCTCTAAATTAAAATTCTCTCTTTCTCTCTTCCTTCATTCTTCCAATTTAGGATGCCAAGAACCTGGCTTCAATTTTCGGGTGCTACAGTAACTTTGCTACAGTGCTACATTACTTTGCTACAGTGAACCGACCACCCCCTCAGAATCACCCCACTCGCTACAGGAACCGACCATAGTGAACCATCCCACATCTGCTATAATATATATATGCTTCAGTACCATATTTCTACAGTACGTATTGCCACAGTAAATCCGTATGCCTTCTCAATATCTTCGCAATATTGTACTGTACGGAGTTGTCAAAAGAAAATCATTATTTATTTATCAATTACACCCAAATTCATTACATTAAGCTCAAATATTGTCTACAAAATCATCATATAAGGGAAAATAAATATGTAAATATTTTACTTATCAGTTGGCAAGTCTTAATTGCCACAAGAGGCGTCTCGTGGCATACGCCAACAAGCTGAATAGGAAGTTAAACCACATACTTCATCACAACGATATTGAATATGATTTGCAATCAGACTCTTCATCTCCCCCCTCCTATGATGAGAATGAGGATGAAGACGAGGAACAAGAAGAGGAGGGTGAGGATGATGATGACAGTGGTGATGATGACTGAACATTATTATTATTTTTTTAAATATTAAAAATGAAGTTAAAAAATTAATAATTCATGATTATTAATTAAGAACTATAAAGTATTCTTGCCAACATACTTAACGATTCAAATTTAATAAATGTTAAGTTAATAATAAAGTTAACAAAATAAAAATAATTTAATAATTCACGGTTATTAATTAAAAATCGTAAAGTATTCTTGTAAACATACTTAACAGTTCTAATTTAATAAGCGTTAATTAAAGCTTTTCAAACCTTTCATCTTCCCCACGTTGACTCTGGGTTTTTGCCTTCTTTATCCAATGATCATTAGGACATTATGTCCTATTCAACTTTCAATGAGTGCAAAGATGATTTTTTCACATCCATTCCATATGTCAATTTAAACTTCCTATTTTCATTTGTTTTTCTTACATTTTCTTCATCATCCTCCTCTTCGTTCTCTCAATCACCAAGATGAAATGATGTGTATAAAAATCTCGGTGTCATCCTCAACCTCAACCTCCACCTCCTACTTCTCCTCCCCAACATCTATCTCTGTCACCGCCTCCTCCTCCTCCGTCTCCATATCCTATACTTCCTCAACTGGACGCAATGTTATGGCATGCACAACAAACTGACTAGGCCATCAGGAGGCTTTCTAGATACCTCTTAAGTCTGAACTCGAAGGCCAATCTCATACTTGATGAGTATGAGATTCACCATGATCCTAACAATGATCCTGGCTACTCCTTTGGTCATGGGTAGTCTAGTGATCTCATAAGTTCATTACACTACTCGCCACTATTCTTTTCTCTTTTTTATTTTTATTTTTTTTCTTTTTAAATATTTTGTAAGAGAAAGAACATATCCAATGGTTCTTTATAGAAACCGTCATGAAATAAAATTTACAACTTTTCTTATTTAAAGGACCTTTTCATGGCACGGGAAAAAGAACAATCGTCAGTAACGCAAATGATCTATCTTTTCCAATTACTCTTATTTAAAGTACCTTTCATAAATCTCCAATTAAATTCACCTTTTAAAATTTTTCCTGTAATATGGTGGCTGATATATGCAATCATGCACGCATTAAAATTAAAAAAAGACAAATACATAACAATTATTAAGAAAAATCCGTCACTTATTAAAATACCATATCAAATTCCTAACAGTTATTAAAAACCAACCGTCGCCATTTATAACATATAATAATCTATAAATCTAAAGGACATGATGACTTGATAATCCAAGAAATCCTCTATTTATAAACATCCAAAAACTGAACTCCACTTCTCGACTTCCATTCCAACTTCTCATGCTAACTATATGCTTTTGTTCTTTTTCACCAAAATTATAGACAACCATAAGAGAACTTCTGCTTCATCATCACATGACAGATGAAAGATGAACTCCCTCCACCAACAAGCCATGAAGGGCTTGTCCACATGATCTACAAGCTCTATCATATGGTTAAGGTTTACCTACGAGAGCAAGGACATATGAACCAGTGTTTGAAGGAACTTACCACTTTCATTCACTCTTTAAATGAGAAGGTGGACAAGTTTATGGAGGAGGAAGAATCCAACGATGCATCAGATTCTTAAAAAATCTCCATAACTTTTTATTTTTAATTTGTTTATATACTTTGTCTTTTTATTTTGTTTGTAAAATGGTGGTTGCATAATCTGTTAGAATCTATGTTTTGATGATAACAAAATAGTGATGAATTGTTTTGTAAGGAAATGACTAAGTTTAATCAAGATTAAAGTGTTAAAATAACCAAAGAAAGCATTGCAAAAATAGTCATTTAGATAATATGCAAAAGTGCTGATGTACTTCAGTTCTAGGGATATGAACTTGAGTTTGTTATCTATACTCGAGTCTAGTAAGCATAATTCAGTGTAAATCTTGCTAAGTTTTATCTTATATTTGAGTTTTACACATGGCAGGAAGCAATGCACTCGAGTTTTGTGAAGAAATGCACTCAAGTCTTGAGAGTTCTGGAAAGAGAGTTTGTACCTGAGAGTTTAGTGCTGTGAAGAACAAGTGGAGAACTCGAGTTTAAAAGTTGCACTCGAGTTCAAGACAAAAATGCACTTGAGTTGGCAAATGCACTCTCGTGAGTTTGTTCCAGAGACTTGGCCAGGGTCTAAAAATATCAACTGCACTTGAGTTCACATGCTACACTCAAGTTCTGGGCCAATATGTACTCGAGTTCACTATTGCACTCTCAAGCGTTTTATTCAGAAACATTATCAGAAATCAGTTGAATAAGGAGAACTCGAGTTCTGGTAACATATACACTCGAGTTTGGTTTTACACTCTCCCGAGTTTCTTCCAGAGAGTCACTCAGAAATCAGAAGAAAGGTGAGAACTCAAGTTCTGGTATCACACTTGAGTTCTGGAGGCAAATGCACTCGAGTTTGAATCTTCACTCCCATGAGTTCTAGTAAGAAACAAGATCAAAATGCTGAAGACATTGGTGTACTCGAGTTTAGTTAATGAAACTTGAGTTTTGGATATAAAGTAACTTGAGTCTGAATTTGCACTTCCACGAGTTAGTTCCAGAGAAATATGGAGGATCATTGAACAGCAGGAGAACTCGAGTTTGGAGTTCAAAACTCGAGTTTTGATGCCTTTTGCACTCGAGTTTGAAAGTGCACTCTCACGAGTTTCTAGAAGAAACATTCTGGAGACGTTGAATAAACACCATACACTCAAGTTTTATAGTGAGAACTCGAGTTTGGAAGACACAAAAGCATAGTAAAATTACGGGATGAATCCGAATATGCTTAAATGATATCTAATCATTGTGTTTATACTTGTTATCATACTTAAACATTATTTAACATTTATTCCAATTGTGAAATATGCTATTAACGTTCAGATTGCAAATATGAATAAAGAAGTCAAATATGGGGGACATAATGATATGGACTTTCTGTCACTGAACATGGGCCAACAACCACTACGAGTAACCGTCGTATACCATGACAACCTGTCTAAAGATTCAAACATCCTACTCCACAACGGAAACTCTGCAACATCTATCTTCAGAACAACTATATAAAGAGTTTTCAAATACAAAGACAAAAATAAGAAGTGAGAACAATGAATATGAAAAAGCTTACAGTGTACATAAGTCTTTGAATTTTTAGATTCAGACTGGATTGGTTGGTTCGACAATCGACCGGAGAAAAGGGCGGTCCATTTTCCAATATTGGCTTGCTTTACTGGTCAAGCCAAATCTAGCCGTCCAGAGCCCACTTTAACGGACCCAGGAACCAGAGTGGGTAACAGAAAACCGGACGGTTGAAGAGCAATCCAAAAGCATCCAAATAACTCTCAAGAAGTAAGGAGAGGAAGAAGAAAAATTGAAATTAAATCCAATATTTAATCATAAAAGGAGTTGATTTATTAAAACTGACAAAAATCATATATGATAATAATAATAATAAAAAAGGGTTTCATGCCTTCTTTCATGCTATTTGATTTCATCCATTTCGCCTTGATCTGAAAATGCTAGGAGGTTTCAAACTCAATTGCTTCTCAAAGGGAAGATGTGAGAGAGTTTTTTCAGAAAAAAAAGGAAGCTTCGATTTCAAAGTTCAAACAGAGGAAGTTGGAATTTTAATGGTTTTTTTAAAAAATAAATGACCTCACTTTTTCCATTTTCAAGACGCCTATGAAGTTGATTTTTTATGTGGTTATATCAATACAGAAGAAGTAAATGCGGTTGCCCACAAGCCCAAGTTTTGTCAGAAAATTCTACTAACTTTTACTTTTTCATTCTTTTCTAGTAATATATATATATATATATATATATATATATATATATGAGTTTTTTTTTAAAAAAAATTGACCCCACCATGTAGCACCAAGTGAATGGAAGTAATTTTTTAATTGAAATTAATTTTGTGTTTAGTTCTACGCTAGTCTGAACTCATAAAATTATATTAAATTTTTTATTCAAATTATTTAACAATTTGATATTATATGTGTATATAATATTATATTTATTTAATTACTACGTCACCGACTCAACCAGACGATCGAATCGATTCGATCGTTTGAATCATGACCTGCTAACCTTTCCAACTTGACTTCTGGTCCAGCTTTTAAAACATTAACAAAAAATACAAAAGGTAATAAACCAGTTCAAAATTGTGGAGTAGAGAGATACACGACGAGTTAGGGTTCATGAAGAGGAGAAGATGAGAAGGAGAAGCCGCCGTCATAAACGGAGAGGCGAATATCAAAATAAAGAACTGCCCCATATAGTAGGGGTTTTAGTACCAAAATGCTGATTATCATTGTTGAAATTAGCATGGGGAGCTCTCACAGTCTTCTGTATTTCGGCATTAACCAAGCATCTTTTACCTACGGCTGCAAATTTAATAATCAGTGTATATGTAAGGAAAATTTACCACTGCTATGTTCATTCTCGGTTTTTTCTGTATAATCTTTGGCTGCAAATTTGAGTTGCTTTCTCTAGGATTCTAATCTTTAGTTTCTATCTTGTTCATTGACTTTCAGGAAAACCAGAATGGAAGAAAATGTGAGCCTGTGTGGTAGGGATCATTTTCACATTGAGAATATCTTGGAATTTTAGGAGACAATATGATAGTAAATTCAATTGTGGTCGCGGGTTCATGTTTCTCCCTAAATCTTCCTTTATTCCTTTTTACCTAAATCCTTGAACATTTCAATGTTAATAATAGAAGCAAGTAGAAAATATTGGCAGAACATTGGAAAAAGAAAGAAAGAAAATATGGGCGGAACGAAAGCATAGAAGACAGCGAAACTGAAGTTGTTTACGTGTCCTATTTAATTTGAATCAAAGTCCTAGTTGTCAAAATAATTAGGTATCCACAACATCAGCCTCTTTTACAGAATTTTTAACACAGTCAGTCAATATTTAACAGAGTTAAAGATGAGGAGCTAACAGATCTAACTATGAAAATTTAAAGGACCCAATGAAGGGGGGTGGAATTTCTAAGGACTTGATTCAAAACTCAACGAAACTATAAGGATTTTCGGATAAATTTGTTCATTTTAGAATATGAAATAAGAGGTGCATGAATTTTGGCTAGAGGAGTTTATGATGTCCGAATGCCCGTAATGCCCATCCGAGCTCACTAACAAAAATTATCTCATAAATCATTTAGGCATTTTCAGACGGGGCCAAATACCAAGCAGAGTTGGGCATTGGGCAAGGTATGTTGCCCTGCCCATTTGGCCATGTCCGAAGTGTATATATAATTATATTTAATATATATAGATATAATATATACACATATGCATTATTTGATAAAATTTAACAAGTATTTGCTTACTATTCAATTAGAATATAATAAATAAAGATATTTTCTGTTTACTCATAAAATATGCTTATTTTTTCATAAAGATATTTAATTAAGAAATTGTAAAATTGAGTTCTTGAGAAATAAATTATTATTCAATAATAAGAAAATAATATCTATTGAATTAATTTGTTTTATTAGTCATGAATTGAATGTAAACAACAAAATCTAAAAAGGACTATTCTATAGAATATGTTTTTGAAATATCAAACTATATATATATTTTTATTTTTTGGATGCTTTATTTTTTAATTTTAGGGTGATTTTTGGGCATGGAAGCCTACCCTACCCAACCTCACCTAGTCCAAAATTACTCAAGCTCTTACTGAGCAGGGCCGGACATCAAGTTGCAAAATGCCGCCTGTTCATCTTTCGGGCTGGGCATCGGGCAAGGGTCATGCCCTGCCTAGCCCTACCCATGAACACCCCTACTTTTCTCCATACTACAATAACAACATCAATAATATATAAAAACTTGTAAAGGAGATTAAAATAAGATATACAAATAATAACAATCTCTAATCTTAGTTATGGAACCCGATGTTTAAAATAATTGGTAAAAGAGTCTCTTTAATTCTATATAGTGGCTCAAATTATCCCGGATAGATCAAGATTAAATAAAGATATACGGTAAAAGAAAGTAGAGGAAATTGTTAAGGTAACTATGTATACCTTCATTAGAGCTTTCGTGTTGATAACATGTTATGAAAATAAAAGATAAGATAATAGAGCAAGAGATAAGAAAAGCGAAAATTCAAGAGAGAAAGTGGGAAGCAATTTCTCATTCAGTTTCTTGTGTGTGATTACAATGCTTGTACAAGGCTTCCATTTATAGGCCTTCAAGAGTCTTACACCAAAAGCCACAATTAATACAAAACTTAGAGAGCAATTCTTGCTAAACTTAGAGAGCAAGTCTTGTTGAACTTGGAGAGCAAGTCTTATTGGCTTGGGAAGGAACTAGAATAAAGATAAAAAAATATTAAATGTAGCCAAGTAGATGCTAACGAGGATATGAGTCAATGGGCATCCACATAATTAATATTCATAACAATTTTGATTTTGATTTATTATTTGTATTTTTATATTAACAATATATATTATTTTTATTTTAATTATTCATTATATTATAATAAGAAGTTTTGTATAAATGTATCGTCATGCTGTTAAGTATTTTGATTTAAGTTCTTTACTTTCTAAGAGGTGGAATAAAATAAGCCGATTGAAGCATAGTAGTGATCATACGTCTGTAATGCATTGTATGTGCTATAATAGGTATAATATAATAATAAAAATTACAAAATGTTCCCATAGGTTACTGACATAAAAAATATTTTCACAACAAATTATCGAATAAAAATTTCCGTCTCTAATTTTGTGGAAAATTGTATTTACCGACATAATTTTTTGTTGATAAATTTACTGACAAATTTTTCATTAATAATCCGTCGGTAATTCCATGTATTTTGTAGTGATAGATGAATTTTATAAAATTTCTTTGCACTACTACAAAAAATGGTTTTAATGGTGCTCCTTTTGTGGTACTTATTTATAGAAGTGCCACAGCCTCTAAGCCATATTATTTATTAAAAAAATTAATGGGCTCCTGTGGAGCTTGTAATATCCTGAATTTTGGGACTAGAAGCTTAAGGTTTAGCCTGGATTAAAGGGGACCACTAGACTCCTGTTTGATAAATGTCATAGTGAGGCATAGTATTATTTCCCAAAATTTCTTTATATCCTTGGACATTAAAAGGAATTATATTTTTGAGCTAAAGAGCTCGGGGAATAACAAAACAAAGCAATTGGAAGTCACACATGATATAGTAAAATGGAACACAAAGTGATTTTGCCATCGGTGAAATTCCCGGTATGACAGCGGTGATTGTGTAACATTTTTTAATAGGTAAATGATTTTAAAAAATTATGAAAATTTCTAGAGTGAAAGTAGACTTATCAAGCTGTAATTTGATAGGTATATGAGTTATTTGGAGTTGTACACAAAGAGAAATGAATTTTTGAATTTAGCCCAGCAAAATTAATTATTTTCTGTGACATCATTCAAAGATTAAAATTATGGGATGAATGAGCTTCCAATTGGCCAAATTATATATATTTTTCTTAAAAATAGACTTAATGAGGGTCGTATAGCCTTTGAAATCACTCCAATTGAACATTTTTATAATTAGATATGAATTTTCAAAGTTTAATGAAAATTATGCCCAGCTTTTCAACTTGTGTGAAAATTACAAAAATGTAGGGGCAAAATGGTCATTTTACCAATAAATCAAGAGATAAATATTTTTTCCTAATATTTCCAATAATTTTTAGCTAAATGGGAATTAAAAAGAGGAGAATGGCTACTTGATAATTAATAAACCTATTTTAGTGAATTATTATCAAGAAATGATAAAGAGTCAAAAAGTCAAAAGCTTAAGACTTTGGTCAATGATTTGTGAAATATTCATATGGGATAATGGAAGAGTAATATAATCTCCCTCATATTCCATTAAATCTGGTGGCATGAATAATAAAAAGGGAAAATGAAAAATTGAAATAAAGGAAGGAAGAGAGATGAGATGGATGGCCAATATTCATTTGAAAAAGTCAAAAGTTGACCACCCCATTTAAACCATCATCTATTCATTCTCTTTCTCATTTCTCCGTGCAGAAAATAGAACAGAAGGGAGAGAGAGCGTGAGACCTAAAATGGAGAAAAGAAGAGGACCCAAGAAGGTCAAGCCAAAACTTAAGGTAATGAAGTTGTAATCTTGAAATTTAAGCTTCCTTATCACTCCCTAACCTCTCCTAATCTCTTCTATTCCTTGGAATCTATGGTTTTTAAGTCAAAATCAAGAGAGAGGGGAGGATGAACAGTGGCATTCTAGAGAGAGAAAGTGGATCAATCAAGAGGTAAACTTCAAGACTTACTTCATTTACCTTAGTTGATGTTGTTGTTGAGATTGTTGGTGGATATTGTGTGTTTTCTCTTGTTTTTGTAAATTTGGGGCTGATGAACCCTAGGGGAAATGCTACCAAAATTTTCCCTAAATCATGTCTAATGAGTGTTTAAATATCTAATCATTTGATTAGAAGTAAAAAGGAAGTGATTAAGACAAAGAAAACAAGAAACTGACAAACTCTTCCCGAGAACTTTGATTTTTATGTGCTGTGTTTTCATGGAAGAGGAGTTGGAATTTGGTAATTTTAATGCTTCCATTGGCTTTAGGAGGAAAAATTGTGTAGGTATGCAAGTGTTCATGAATTTTGGATGCTTATTTATGAATTTGGGAAATTATGAAGTATAGGGGTGCATGCTGCTTAAATCTGCCCTGTGTGGCAGTCAGGGTTGTGCATGATGTTTGAAGGTTTAACAATTGTCCAAAAATTCTGAAACTTTACAGGCTTAAAGCAGACATATAGAGATTTAATTTTATAAGTAGTTTTTAATTTTTGGATAAGTATAGTAGGATATATGAATTGTTGAAGATATACCTTGTTTTCTGGAAAGAATCTGAAACAATGATGTTTTGTGAAATTTTTCATAGAGCAAACCTTGTCCAAAAATTCTGAAACTTTCTAAAATTAAATTAGAGACATATGTATTTAATTTTATAGGTATTTTGTAATTTTTGGACAAGTGTGCTAAAAGATGTGATTTTTCAAAGTTATGCCCTGCTGTTGGAAGAACATTTGAAACAGTTGGTGTTTGGAAAAATTAATGGAATATTGTGGTTGTGACGTTTAAAATTGACTTTCTTTTATGTGAAAATCTAATGAAATATATTTGTATATAATTTTGAACCACTCAATTTGGAATTTCCGAGAATTAATGGAGAATTTGTAAAGTTTTGCTTTGTTTCTGGAATTAAATCTGGGATAGTGGTCCTCAATGAAATTTTGGAAATAATTTTTTTATATTGGGGAAACCTAACTATTTTTACTTAAATTTTCATTGAAATATCTTCATTTAGGCTTTAGAATCAGTCCAATTTTATTTTTTTAGAATTATTTATGATTTTTTACATTTGGACATGATTCTGAAAGCTGTCTTGGGACAATGGAGAGTTATCATGAAATCTGAACTTGTGGGCATGATTACTGCATGAGTAATGATTTTTACTGTTAAGTAAACTTAATAGGGGTAACATAGGCCTTTGAACCACCTCAATTGGAGTTTTATAGAATTAATTATGATTTTTCCGATAATGTAAACTGAAATAATTAACTGAGGTAAAATATTAATTAACTCATAAAAGACGCAAGGAGAAATCACCATACAGATTATGCTTTGGAATTTGATTTTACCCTTGTCTGTCATTTGTATGTATACTAATGCGATTGGCGCTTAATGTGATCGGATGAGAACAGCTTGGTTGTAACTTGTAAGTTTGTTTTGGCATACGATGTATGGTGTGTTCGATGGCTGATTCTTACCTGCATATAATTTTAAGGCTAAATTATAGAAAATCTCTCTAAATTTTAGGTTAGTTGTATATAATCCCCTAACATTTTAAAGTTTAAATTCAACCCCCCGACGTTTCATTTTTTTTAACTATTAACCTCTTACCATTAAGTGACTGTTATCTTTTTAATGGAAATTGTCACGTCAGACTATGAGATGACATGTGTCATCTTACGTGACATCTTGTGTAAATTACTAATTTCATAAAACCTCCTAAACTTTGAACAGTTGTAGAGAATCCCCTTGAACTTTGACCAATTACAAATAACCCCCCAACATTTCAAAATTTAAATTTGATTCTCTTAAATTTTAATTTATAATATTAAACCATATACCGTTATTTTCTATCATTTTTAATAAATTTTTACTATCATTTCTCAATTAAAATAGTTCTTTTATATGGAAAAAACTAGAAGAATAATATTTATAAAAATATAAAATTAAAAATTAAATCTCTAATTTAAAAAATATATGTATTATAAATAAAAAATTATTGAGGGCAAGAGTTATCATTTAAAAAAAATTTAATATTTAAACTATTAATGCCCCATCATCCCAATAATATATTTAATAAAAATGATGACAATTTTATACTATCAATGCTCAATTAATCCAAGAAAATAAGTAAATATTATACAAACGATGTCATTTTTACTTTTATATTTTTTAAATAGTATTCTTCTAGTTTTTTCCATACAAACAAATTATTTTAATTGACAAATGATAGTAAAAAACTTAAAAAATTTATTAAAGTGATTAAAGTAACAACATGAGTTTATTTATTACAAATCAAAATTTTAAAGGAGTTAAATTTAAATTTTGAAACATCAAGGGGGTTATTTGTAACTGCTCAGAATTCAGGGAGTTATTTAGAACTATTCAAAGTTTAGGGGGTTTTATGAAATTAGTAATTTACACAGGATGTCACGTAGGATGACACATGTCATCTCATAGTCTGACGTGATAATTTTGATAAAAAAAATAACGGTCACTTAACTGTAGGGATTTAATAGTTAAAAAATGAAATGTCAAGAGGGTTGAATTCAAACTTTGAAATGTCAAGAGGTTATATGCAACTGACCCAAAGTTCAGAGAGTTTTTATATAATTTAACCTAATTTTAATATAGATTATCTGAGTAGTGAAAGATTCAAATAACAAATAGTTTTTCCCATTTCTAATAAAGCAGCCAATTTCTTGCAAGGGATTTGAAGAGAAAGCAAATGTGATATATATATATATATCACATTTGCTTTATATATGCTGTCTAAGAGCATAGGGCAGACTTCATGCTCCTCTAAGATTGCTCATACGCAAGTTTTATGCTGGGAGGAAAATTGTTCCCCTCGCCGCACGGGCGGACCAATTTATTGGGGGAATGACATTTAGATCAGGGTAAAAGAAAACATAATAAAATGGTCCCTTAAAATATTTAAATTGTATTTAAATCTCATGAGACTTTTTTTTTGTAATAAATTTCAATTGTCAAATACCTATGGACTTGTCAATGAATGCCCATCGACTTGTCAGTGGATGCCCCTAGACTTGTTAGTTGACGCTCATGGACTTGTCAATGAATACCTATCAACTTGTCAGTGTAAGCGCCCATCGACTTGTCAGTGGATGTCCCTAGACTTGTTAGTTGACGCCCATAGACTTGTCAATGGATGCCCATCAATTTGTCAGTGTAAGCGCCCATCGACTTGTCAGTGGATGTCCCTAGACTTGTTAGTTGACGCCCACGGACTTGTCAATGGAAGCCCATCAACTTGTCAGTGTAAGCGCCCATCGACTTTCCAGTGTAAGTGCCCATCGACTTTCCAGTGTAAGCGCCCATCGACTTATCAGTGGACGTCCCTAGACTTATTAGTGGACGCCCATGGACTTGTCAGTAAAATTGGAATTTATTGTAAAAAAGTCCCACAAGATTTAAATATAATTTTGAAATTTCAAAAGACCATTTTATCATATTTTATCTTGCTTGAGGACCTAAATGCAATTTCCCCCAATTTCTTTGGTTTGGATTGGGATGGTTGTGTCAGAAACAATGGGGGTAGAAGCTGCTTTTTCAATATAATTTACAGTATATAACATAAGTATGTGAAAGGAGCTTACACCAGTACGTGAGTGTGGTTTTCTAACGTTAATTCAAACAGCTGAGGTGGATGTGGATGATATAAAATGGCCTGATTGATTTGCAGTTGGGTGTTGGTTTATCTGGAAGTGGAGGAATTAATACATTAATCCATGACTCAGAATTACAACAGGCCGAGATGGGGCTGAGGTAATTAATGAGGATGCTTGGTAGAGCCGGGAAATCGGACCGAGCCCGTCGGACCGGCCATTTTAAGCCCTTTTAAATCACGGGCCAGGCTTGAAAAATAGAGCTTCTAAAGGAAGTCGAGCCTAAAAGGGCCAGCCCGTTAGGCCCTTTAGCTTTATTTTTTGTTTTAATTTTACTACCCTTCATACTTATGCCCTTGCTGACTCCTCCCTAAGAACCTTACAAATTGCTAAATTTACATATGATGATAATTTACTAATTCTTAATATTTTTACCCCTTAAACAAAGTCTACTACTTAAAGTGAAGTAAAATCAAAATTTCTTGAAATTGATGATAGTAGCGAAGAAGATGAAAACGATAGTTTTCATAATCATGTTGCTTAGAGTGTTTAGCTTTTTGCCTTCTTATACTTTGTATGAGACTATGAATTACTTGTACACAATATTTTTTACCTTTGATTATGAATTAATAACTGTATTTATTTTATTGCATGATGCGTGTAGACGTATAGTTAAATTTTGTGAAAATGACTTCTGGCCCTGATGTTTTTGGACCAGGCTTTGAAAAACAGCAATTTTTCTTTCCCTGGACCCTGTAGGGTCGGCCCTTTTAGGCCCTAGCCCTTCAAAGGCCGGCCCTGATTCCCAGCTCTAATGCTTGGTTGGGTTTATACTTATGCATAAGCCCGATTCACATAAATCTAGATAAAACTCCTCCACATATTTACCTCGTAAACCATAAAAGCTACTTCGTAGACCGTAAAAGATACCTCATATATCGTAAATCACGATTGAAAAGCACGATTAGAATTTTTAACCGTTATTCCAAACATCTTCAATATGTTACCTCAGCGCTTGGTGTAAAGCTTAATGCCGACGGTGGAGTTTCAAAAGAGAATGTAAAGTGTACACCGTAGGAGGCAGAATAATGGGCTATAATGGTAAGCACCTCAGTTATGAGGGGATATTATGGGGCTCAAGTTGATTCAATGGTAGAAAGTGACGGCGGTGCAATTGGTGGAGGAAATTTTAAAAGGGAAATTGTGCAGCAAAAAAGGCATCACAGATATGAGAATTACAGAGCTCCTTCACATTTGGAAGGATGATTGAAACTTTCAAAATCATATTAAATAGAATAACTATTTAATAGTAATTTACGACGTAATATGAGAAATTTGGACTCTATTTGCGTAAATAAGTGGTTTAGGGTGTCCAAAAATAATACTAACATGCACATAGCAGGCGTAGCATTTCCTCGTAGAATTGTAATCTCCCTTTTATAGCCTTCTCTAATATATCTATTCCATTTCATCAGCCATTTTTAGTGCAGGTTTTTGTGCTATACTTAAACACCCACAGACAAACATTTCTTATACTTAAACAGAGTGACAGACCAAGAAAACTAACCATTAAACACAAACCATGATTAAGCCCTACAAAAACACAAACCATGATTAAACCGCGGTCCGGTCATTCCTGAATCAAGCCCCCGGAGCCGCGTCCTTCTCCTTGCTCTGCAAATACCCGCCATATTCCCTAGCATAATCCTTCACATGGCTGGCCGTGTCATAAATCCGGTTCTGAGCATAGTTGATCCGGTCCGAACCGGGCGGGTTCATCCCCCGGAGGTATCGGTACATCCACGAGAGCACAGCCACAAAGACGACCCAAATCCGCACATCGACAAGAAACCCCCGACGACTATGAACAGAACGGTTCCGACGGGAACCCATATCGGACTCGATACGATAATCAATGGCGCGAAGAAGATCAAACCGAGAACTGCGTCGGTGACGGTTAGGCCGGTAAGGAGGAGGAAGACGGATCTGGTGATTAAAAGCGTCAAGAGTCCGATGAGTTGGACGGAGTTGGGGGCTTGATGGTGAATTCGTTGGAGAAATGTGGATGAGTTATGGGGATGAGGAGGTTGGGATCTGTGATTGTGGACTGAGGTTACGACAGTGTCAGCCATGATTGGAGGAGGTGGAGGTTTTTGGAGGAAGAAAGGGAAGAGCGGGTAATGCAGAAAAGGAAGAGGTTGCGTCTTGCGTGTGAAGAGGGACAGGTGTAAGAATAGGGCCCCTGTATGTGTTGGGGACATGCTAGGGGTGTTGCGGAAGCGGGATATATAGAGCGTAACTGATTATACTAAAAAATCACAATACTAGAAAACAAAGTTTCTAGAAGTAATTTAATAATATAATAAATCACAACTACTATATCTAATAGCAGCTAATAAATAATAAATAAGACAACAATAAGGAAAATATCAGAATCTAATTTCACTTTAAACAATTTATAAGTGAAATACTATAAGAGAGAAGGAAATACAAAATGCATTATAGAAGGAAGAAGGCAAGTTGAAGGGATGAGGTATAAAGGAGGAAGAGCCCCCCCTTTTATACCTACAGCGGCTGCCCAAAGGGGAAAAAATCCCCGATGTGAGACTTTTTCCCACGTCTTACAAATCTCCATCTTGGGAAAATTCCCACATTCCTAATTTTTTCTAATTACAATTTTATGCTTACAATTCAACAATCAATGTTCAACAATGTTGATCACATCCAAACAATGTTGAAATTTGACAGAAGTCACAACCTTTGTCAGCATATCAGCAGGATTCTCAGTTGTCCGTATCTTTTGTATCATGACTCCACCTTCTTCCAAAATTTCTCGTATGAAGTGATATCGAACATCAATGTGCTTCGTCCTTGCATGGTAAACTTGGTTCTTTGCTAATTGAATAGCACTTTGACTGTCACAATAAACTACGATGCTTTCTTGACCAATACCAAGTTCTCCAAGCAATCCTTGAAGTCAAATTGCCTCCTTCACAGCCTCTGTAATCGCCATGTACTCTGCCTCTGTGGTAGACAAAGCAACTGTTGACTGCAAAGTCGACTTCCAACTAACTGGTGCTTTTGCAAAAGTAAACACATAATCAGTAGTTGATCTTCGTTTGTCCAAATCACCAGCAAAATCTGAGTCACAATACCCAACTAAAGATCAATCATATTCCTGCTCAAAAACCAAACCAACATCTACAGTATTACAAATATACCGTAGAATCCATTTCACAGTTTGCCAATGCTCCTTCCCTGGATCATGCATATATCTACTCACAACTCCAACAGCTTGTGAAATGTCAGGTCTTGTACAAATCATTGCATACATCAAGCTACCAACGGCATTTGCATATGGTACCCTTGACATATACTCTCGTTCATCTTCATCCTTTAGCGACATATCAGCACTAAGCTTAAAATGTGGGGCAAGTGGAGTGCTAACCGATTTCGTTTTTTCATTCATACCAAAACGATTTAGCACCCTCTTCAAATACTCCTTTTGAGATAAAAAGAGTTTCTTTGATTCTCTATCTCTTGTTATCTCCATACCAAGAATTTTCCTTGCCTCGCCTAGATCCTTCATCTCAAATTCTCCTTTTAGTTGAACCTTCAGATTCTCAATTTCTGCCTGATTTTTTGAAGCAATCAACAAATCATCGACATATAAAAGGAGATATATAAAGGATCCATCTTCAAGCTTCCGCAAATAGACACAACGATCGTATCTACTTCTTCTGTAGTTATGTCGCAACATAAACTTGTCAAATCGTTTATACCATTGCCTCGAAGATTGTTTCAATCCGTATAACGATTTTTCAAGTTTACATACCATATTCTCCTTTCCAGCAACACTGAATCATTCCGGCTGAGTCTTGTAGATTTCCTCCTCCAAGTCTCCATTTAAAAATGTAGTTTTTACATCCATCTGAACTAGTTCCAAATCTAACTGTGCTACCAAAGCCAACAAAATTCTAATAGAGGAATGTTTCACAACCGGAGAAAATACCTCATTGTAATCAATTCCCTCCTTCTGAGCATAGCCTTTAGCTACTAATCTTGCTTTATGGCGCACATTACCTTGGTTAGGAAATCCTTCTTTCTTTGCATACATCTATTTGCAACCAATTGCCTTCTTACCCTTGGGGAGTTTGGCCAATTTCCACGTACCATTCTGATGAAGGGACTGCATTTCTTCATTCATGGCATTCCTCCACTTTTCCTTTTCTGAGCTCTGGATAGCCCATTTATAAGTTGAAGGAATGTCATCAGCTGCAATTGAGGTTGCACAAGCTACCATGTCTTCAAAACGAGTAGGCTTTCTTATTGTTCGTTTTGGCTTGCTGGTTGCTATTGATTCACGTTGCTGTTGAGGTCCATGAGTCGAAACCTCCCTATCAACTGGCTCTTCTTCTACCTCAGGAAAGTCTTGTCTTGTTTCCCCGTCTGCTCCTTGTACTGGAAAAATCATCTTTCCTTCAAACTCCACCTGCTTTGAAACACTATCACCTTGCTGGGTATCTTCAGCTGCTACCTTTATCATGGTAGATTCATCAAAGGTAACATCCCTACTGAATACAATCTTATTTGTCTCTGGACACCATAAACGATATCCTTTGACTCCAGAAGTGATCCTCAAGAAAATAGCTTTCTTTGCTCTCGGATCGAATTTTGATTCTTTCACATGATAGTATGCAATTGAGCCAAATACATGCAAAGAATCATAATCTGTAGTAGGTTTACCATACCATTGTTCCAATGGTGTTTTACCACCAATAGCAGTAGATGGTAGACGATTAATGAGGTGGCTCGCATATGTAATTGCCTCAGCCCAAAATTCTTTGCCCAAGCCAGCATTGGACAACATACACCGAACCTTCTCCAGCAAAGTCCGGTTCATGCGTTCTGCCACTCCATTCTGCTGTGGTGTATTTCTGACGGTGAAGTGTCTGACGATGCCATCATCCTCATAAATCTTATGGAAAGGATCATTCCTGTATTCTCCTCCGTTATCTGTACGAAGACATTTGACCTTCCTGCCTGTTTGTGTTTCTATCATCGTCTTCCATTTGAGAAAAATTCCCAATACTTCATCCTTAGTCTTCATTGTATACACCCAAACTCTTTGGGAAAAATCATCAACAAAGGTTACAAAATAATGTTTTCCTCCCAATGATGGTGTTTTGGAAGGACCCCAAACATCAGAGTGAACATAATCCAAAATACCTTTTGTATTATGGATAGCTGTTCCGAACTTAACCCTTGTCTGCTTCCCCTTCACACAGTGCTCACAAAACTCCAAACTGCAATGCTTTAATCCTTTTAGCAACCCTTGATCTGAAAGAGTTTTTAAGGATTTTCCTCCAGTATGTCCCAAGCGCATATGCCACAACCTTGTTGCTTCTACCTCCTTCTCATAACTGGATGTTACTGCTGCTATTCCAATAACCGTACTACCTTGATAGTGATATGTATTATTACTCTTCCGAATACCCTTCATTACCACCAGTGCACCAGAAAGTATCTTCATCACTCCACTTTCTGCAGTAATCTTGAACCCCTTTGAATCTAGAGTTCCCACAGAAATGAGATTTTTCTTCAAATCTGGTACATATCGAACATCTGTCAATGTTCTGATCAATCCATCATGGTTCCTCAATCGAACTGAACCAATGCCATATGCGGTAAGTGAAGTGTTATCTGCTGTGTGGACAACTCTACATCCTCCTTCTTGGAAATCAGTGAACCAGTCTCGGTTGGGACACATATGATGACTGCAAGCTGAATCCAACAACCATACGCCTGACGCTTTTGACGACGTCGTTGTAGATAATGAAAAATCTGAATTTTCATCATCACAATTAGCTACATTTGAATCCATAGCAGCCTTCCCATTGTTCTGTTTGGCTTTGTTCTTCAACTTTGGACAGTCCTTTTTCCAATGGCCCTTTTCTCGACAAAAGGCACATTCATCCTTACTAGGTCTGGACCTCGATTTGGATCTTCCTTTCCTTGATCTCGATTGATTTTCAGCACGCCCTCTTGTGACTAGTGCTTCTGCTTCTCCGCCTCTTTGTTTATCCCTCTTTCTTTGTTCATAGCTATATAGCGCAGAACAAACATCTCTGAGAGATACTTCCTCTTTGCCGTGAAGTAGAGTAGTCTCCAGGTGCTCGTACTCATCATGAAGTGATCCCAACAACATCAAGGCCATATCTTCATCTTCAAAAGTCACGTCCAAATTCTACAAATCTGTTACCAACTTGTTGAAGCTGGTGATATGATCATTCATTGTGGTACCAGGAACATAAGTGAAGCGAAACAATCTTTTCTTCATGTGAAGCTTATTCTGACTGCTTTTCTTCAGGAATTTATCCTCTAATGCCTTCCACAATCTACAAGCAGAAGTTTCCTTTGTGTATGGATACTTCTGTTCTCTGGAAAGAAGCGATCGAATAGTACCACAAGCAACACGATTGATGATCCTCCAATCTTCCTCCCCCATTTTATCTGGTTTCCTTTCTTCAAGAGCAAAATCTAATTGTTGTGTAAAAAGGACATCAAGAACCTCGCTCTACCACATCCTAAAATGTCCTGATCCGTCAAAAATTTCAACTGCAAACTTCGCATTGGGCATAATTCTCGTCATAAACGAAGATGCTGACGACGAATTGTTGACACTTGATGTGGATTCTTCAATCTTTTTGTCCGCCATTTCTGCTCCAAATATTATTTAATAGCTGCAAATGTAAAACCTCAAGGTAATTCTTTTCTGATGTGGAAGTTCAGATTATACTGCAACCACAGAGCATACTCAGACAGAACCTTGGCTCTGATACCAATTGTTGCGGAAGCGGGATATATAGAGCGTAACTGATTATACTAAAAAATCACAATACTAGAAAATAAAGTTTCTAGAAGTAATTTAATAATATAATAAATCACAACTACTATATCTAATAGCAGCTAATAAATAATAAATAAGACAACAATAAGGAAAATACCAGAATCTAATTTCACTTTAAACAATTTATAAGTGAAATACTATAAGAGAGAAGGAAATACAAAATGCCTTATAGAAGGAAGAAGGCAAGTTGAAGGGATGAGGTATAAAGGAGGGAGAGCCCCCCCTTTTATACCTACAGCAGCTGCCCAAAGGGGAAAAAATCCCCGATGTGGGACTTTTTCCCACGTCTTACAAGGGGTACACGTGGAGGAGGGAATTTTTGGCCTTTCTGAGACAAAGATTCGTTCTTTTTTGGGTTGGTGTGGGATCAGCTGTGGTGTGGCGTAGTGATGGTGTTGGCCCGGCAATTTGATCAAGGCCATAGATCCAGTTCCGGTGAGACTTTTGATTATTTTATAAAGGCCTCACCAGGAGCGTGGGATAAATCTCCAGCAGTCCATTTAATTTGATAATGTTTTTTTAAAAAAAAGTTAAGAGACATTTCGCACTCAAAAATATTTTTTTAGGCGTATCAGCGCTCTAAATTATTTTGTGGTGGATCAAGCACTCTTAAGTATTTTTTTAGAGGTGTCCATATTCCTAAAGTATTGTGTCATTTTGTATTTAATAATTTAGATAATTTAAGATATTGAATACACATCAAAAAATATTTTAGTGTATTTGATATATCAAAATAATAATTTATGATATTGGACGTATCTAAAAAAAACTTCATGTTGCTGTTTATATAACAAAATACTTTAAGGCAAGACACTGGATGGACTTGAAAAAATATCACCTTAGCCAACAAAAATAATTCATGATGAGTAGAATCAGAATTTAGAATGTTTGGGAAACACCCAAACCGCAGTTTTAGAAGCTCTTTTTCTGTAAATTGAGATAAAATTCTTCTCACATACGTACTTCATACATCGTAAAAGATATTATCCAAAAAATTAATCCAAACACTTACTTACTGAACTTGGTGGATTTGTAACTTCTAAAGTCCTGAAAGAAATTTACAGTGTAAAATTTATGATAGATGAGGCCGAGCATACTCAAATGGTTCCCATATAATTGAATTCTCCCTCCTTTATTTTACTCTTACTAATCATGGGACGTCTATCAATTTTTCTTTTTTTTATTTTTTATTTGGTGAAGGCGCAATGTGTTTTAGCCCCTTCTAATAAATATGTCACTTAATATTTGAATTTGTATTCTCTTTTTCATTTTGTTGAAACTGCTTAACATCTCAACCTTAGCTTTTTGCCATCATATAACACATATGTCACCATATTGATTAAATCTAAACCATTGAAATTCCATTAAGCCGTATAGATCTCACTAAATAGTCTTTGGTGCTCATCATTGCAATGAGTACATATCTACCATAGTATAAAAATTGTAAGCTGTAAATGCATAACAATGTTTTATTGGTTCTGAAAACACATATAGTACATATCTTGATTGTCTGTGATGCCTATTTCCGTAAGAGATTTTACTGTTGTTTTAAGAATAAACAAGCTAAGTTCTCTCCAGTAATCATAGCAACCTTATTCCTGAGTTTTGTGGCTGGGGAAATGTTAGTAGTCTTAATTCCCACTTTTTCCTCCGCCCAAAAAAAAAAAAAAATTGTGTTGTTAGAGATTTTACTTCTTATTTTAATTTTAAATATAAGTCAGAGTTGATTTTTTTAGAGATATTAAGGAAATTAATTGAATTACTTTAAAATATTTATATTTATTATTTTTTCTCCAAATTATTTTATCTAATATATAAACTAATATATAATTTAATGATACTCAACATATAATATAATTAAATAACTTATTTAACTTCCTTAATTTCTAAAAAAAAAATCAACTCCATTTTATATTTAGAACTGAAAGGAGAGTATCAAATTTGAAATAATAAAACACTTAGTTTGTACAGTATTATTTTGCCCTTCTGCAACTTCTGATGTGTTATTCCTATTTACTTCCTTTACTCGATTTTCTTTTCTTGGTCGTATGATGGGAGGTTGGTGAAGAACATGTGACTCAATTTAATATATGAAGAAGGGTGGGGAAGCTTTTACATTATGGAAGATACCGTTAATGATTCACTTAAAAGAAGAAGAAGAATAGGAACCTGATTATCCAAATGAATCTTTTTTAAAAAAACAAATCATAAAGGTACAGTAATTGTTAGACCAAGATAACCAAAGTGAAAGATTTTGCTTCAATTGGAGTTGAAATTATGTCTGCTCATTGCAAAGTTATAAAAATGATCTAGTGGCATTACCAGAGTTGGTCCTACCTTTGGGGTCAAGTGATTATAAAGATTCGTGAGGTGGTACTAGTTGTTGTCAATAATATTTGAATTGACTATAGGATTCAATCAACACTACTATAAAAATAAGGATTAATGTCGCATATTTTATGACATTTCTTTAAAGAAGTGTCACAGCTTCTTTTAGATTTTTTTTATAAAAAAAACACTTTAGGTGAAGCTTCCTCAAGGAAGCGCTACAACTTCCTGGTGACCTAAGGTAAGGAAGCGCCACCGAATATATTTTTTTTTTTAAAAATAAAAATTGAAGGAGCAGCTGTGGCTCTTGTTCAAGGAAGTGTCACAGCTGCTACGTACTTTGTGTGACACTTAGCCTAGCAAGCGCCTAGAGCTAGGAATCAGGGCAAGCTTGGCCCTATAGGGTCAGTCCTTGAAAGGTTAGGGCCTAAAAGGGCCGGCCCTACAGGGCTCAAGGAAAAAAAATTGCTCTTTTTTAAAGCCTGGCTTGAAAGCATAAGGGCCAGGGCCGGCCCGTAGGGCTGAAAGTTATTTTCACAAGAATTCACTGCACATCTATACGCTTCATACAATAAAACAAATATAATTACTAATTCATAATCAAAGGTAAAAAAAAAATAATGTCCATAAATAACTCACAGTCTCGTACAAAGTATAAGATGACAATAAGCTAAACACTCTAAGCAATATGAGTATGATGACTATCATTTTCATCTTCTTTGTCACTATCATCAATTTCAAGGAAATTCAATTGTGTTTCACTTTAAGTAGTAGGGTCTACTTAAGGGGTAAAAATATCAAGAATTTCTTCTCCAACAAATACATCCATAATCTTTATCTGTAACAAATAATAAACCAAAATGATAAATAACTCTATAACAAATATAAAATACAAATAAATTAGTAAATTACTATCATATGTGAAACTTTAAAGTAAATAAGAAATATGTAATGTATTTTTCTTATAAAATAAGAAATATCTTTTATAAATTTTTAATTTTTAGGATTCTTAATACAAGATATTCTTATGAAATTTAATTCTAAAAAAGATAATAACAACTAAATATTTGCAACATCATCAATAAAATATAAAAAAATCAATAATAATATTATCATATAAATAATTTTAAAAAATAAAAAAATATATATAAGGGCCTAAAGGGCCGGCCCGTGGCCCTACAAGGCCGGCCCTTTTAGACCTTCGGCACTACAGGGCTAGTCCTTTTAGGCCCGCTTTCAGTTTTGAGGCTAAAATCTTAAATCCGGCCCTTGTAAATTCAGGGCCTAAAAGGGCCGAGCCTCGGCTCTACAAGCGCCACAGAAAGTATTATTTTTTTTAAAAAAAATCAAATCATTCTCTCTCCCATAATTATCTTTCATCTCCTTTATCCTCTTAGTCTCCACTCTTCATCCAACACATGTCATCACCCTTATCCTCTTAGTTCCCACATTTCCTCATTCTCTTCTTTTTGTCACTCATCACCGTCCTCACTTTGATCTGCACTTCCCTCATTTCTTTATTCCATCACTTGTCATATTTCCTCCTCCTCCTCTTTTTTTTATTTTCGGCACTCATTCCTCATTTCTTTTGTCACATTTCTTACACCAAACTGACCACACTCCTTCTCCCTCTTGGTCTCATTTCATCCTCCTTATAGTTTCATTTCGTCCTTTAAGTCATACCCACTTATTTTTTTTAATATTTTGAAGTTACGTACAACACATTGTCTTCTTAACCACCCATTTTTTAAACATCTATACAACTTTGTCTTTCTCTTTTTCTTTTATTAATTTTTTTTCAGGTGTTGTAGTTGAGGTTTCAGCTTACTCTATATACTATAAGTTTTTTAATTTTTAAGCTTACAAATATAATTTTATTAGTAGTTAATAGTTTAATTTTCTCAATATCTTTTATATTTAATTTATTATAAAATCTGAAAAAAATATTCTCATTTTTATATGTTGAAAAATAATGAGATAAAATTAAATGTTATTATATATATGTTGTATGTGAAGATATGCATTAGTTATAATTTTTTGTTTTTATTGTAATTGTTAACATTGATGAGTTGCATAAAAAAATAATTATTTATTTTTAACACTTGTATTTTACTTAGTAGTGATTTTGTTAATTAGTTGTTTGATAGTGGTTTTCTTTTCTTCATTTTGTTGTATAGATATGAAAATGTGTTTAAAGTGTGCTATTAATTATAATTATAGGGTTCTAAAAGAAAATTACGAAAAAAAATTATTTTTTTTAAAAAAGGGTCTAGGGTGGCAAGGAAATGCCATATGAAGTCATTTTCTGTAACGCTTCCTTAAGAACGCCATCCTAAGTTAAATTAAAAAAAAATGAAGGCTAGGGTGGAAACTTCCTGTGGCCCTTCCTAAAGAAAGCGCCACCCTAGGTGGTATTTAAATAAATAAAAAATATACATACTGTGGCGCTTGTGGGTATCGCCATAATTTTTTTTGGTGGCATTGAGATATGTGGCGCTTGTCAAGGCCAAGATAATATTAAAATAAATGCTACAGCTATGTTTCTTTTTAGCAGTGAAAATATTCAGAACCCTAACCCGGAAATTATTTAATTTATAAACATACACTGTCCATAATTTTAGAAACAATTTAGTGTAGGGATGATAAAAAACACTACCATGGAGTTGTTGGTGTTAAATTTGTTAAAATAATCATAGTCTTTGCAAATGAAGAATGGAAAAAAGTGTGTGAAATCATGGGAGTTTATAGTTTTCTATGGAAGTTCTGTCAATGACAAAGTATAGAAACTCTTTCTTGCTAAAGAAGGCAAAATATATTGGATTCTAAGATGACAATGATTATTAGTTACTGAATTCAACTTTAATATGCAGGATAATATATATTTTTTCCACCATGGATGATTCATGTATGTAATTGTTATCTTTATTACAGGTTCAAACTTATAAACCAGGTTTTTCTCTCTCTTGTTTTTTTTTTAAATTTATAGATATTGGCAATATGGCTTACAAATCATGAAATATAATATTGAAATTTGCTGCCTTGTGGCTTTTCAAAATGGGGCTATCAGCTCTTCCCTATCTATCTAATAATTATCCAGTGGAAAATATTTTTTCTTTTCATTATTTAAGATTATCATATAAAATTCTGATTTAATATTTTGTGAGAGTGGGCAACATGCCATGCTGTTGTTGCAATACCATTGCTTATTGCATTGAAATTGCTTCTTTGTATAATATATCTTGAGAGGTTATATGGTACACCACCTATCCCTGCCTTTGTTTTACGTGATTGTGGATTTGGTTAATTTTCATGCATTCAGTTAGTTTCCTGTGAAAAGCGTTTTAAAAGAAATATTAATAACTTGGTAATCCATGTTCATATGGTTAATGGCTTAATGCATTCTCTTTTGTGCAGTTCATGGTTTTGCAGCTGTCAATCTGAAGATTGTGTTCCTTCCCTTATTAATTGTCAAACCCCTTAACATTTCGATATATGCAAATTAAATAGCATGGAGTTCCATAGAGCATACAGAAACAACGGAAACATACTGATAAGAAGTACTTGTTTACAATACAGGAGAATTCCCATAAGGTTTGATAAATATATAAAAATGTACAGAGCATTCAAAAGTAGCTAAAATGACATGCACAAATAACTATAGCAGCTACAAAATTCTCAGAGCTCTAATCACCGGTAGCCATTATTTTGCCTTTCGAGCCGCTTGCCTCACCTGTAAAGTTTATGTTTTGAAAAAAAAAAGAGATTCGAGCGAATCTCAGTAGTAACATGCTTTCAAATATATAAAATGTGAAAAATAAATATACAATGTCATACCATGTAAGATGATATAAAACTATGCGTACACTTTGTCCAAGGTCAAACGACTTGTTTGCACCCTGGCTTAACTCGGCGCCCCTGTTGGGTCCCTGACCACAACTAGGCTAATAGGCGTGTCCAAGACACTTGGCTCATGTTACAAAGAATGACATATACAAAAATTTAGTAATCATATAGTATATGTAAGAAGAAGTTACTACCTGAATCCTTTTTCAGTTCTACTGTTAGTCCAATACTTTTGTCCCGGCTCGGCTATTATCAATTCCTATAAATTAAAGTTAACAAGTAACTGATTATTACTTATACTATTTCTACTTTTAAATCATATTCTATGGGTTATCCAATGTAGTTACATCAGTTTCTGTATAGTACAATTATGCACATTGCAATTTCACTGTTTCCAGAAATTAATAGATTTTTCAGCCAAATTTAGAAATTCATAATTAATTATACAAAACTCTAATTTGACTGATTCTAAAGCCTAAATGAAGCTTTGTAAGTATAAATTTGAGGAAAAATCATTAGGTTTGATATTGTAACCAGTTCATTTCTAGAAAATTCACAAAATCATACTATTCCCAGATTCATTTTTAGAAACAGGGCTCAACTTTAAAAATACATATCTCTCAATCCACTTGTCCAAAAATTACAAATTACCTATAAAATTAAAGTTCTATATGTCTACTTTAATTCTTCCAAATTTTCATAATTTTTGGACTAAGTTTTTCTAGCGAAATATATTTCACAACATCACTGCCTCACAGATGGCAACCAAATAGCATGCACTTACAACTGAATAAATATCTAGATTTTTATACCAACATCCAAAAATCATAAACACATGTATAAGAAGATATATCTACTTTAATTGCAAGACTTTAAAGGATGGAGATAAGAAGATATGTTGGATAATTTTTTCTTCCCTCTTAAACTTTGTTGGCCGACAATTCCTTAGACACATGGTGAAGAATTAATTGATAAGGTCTCCTTCTTGTCTTAATTTTTCTCTTGGCCGTCCCTACTGAAAAGCAAGTTTGACTTATCCTCTTCTTCCTTTTGGCATATACTTTAACTGTCCTTCTTTGAATAAAAAGGTGAGGAGGACAATTAATTATACTCTCTTCTCTCTCTTAGTGCCTTAGACGTCATTTACAGATGAAAAAGTAGGAATTGATTTTGATTTAAATCTTTATATGTTACATGTGTATACATATCATGCGTTTCTTGTAAAGTAGGATGGACTTTAACCAAATTATTTTCCCTCATTCCCTTATCCGACTTTGATATGTGTTTGAGAGAGTGTGATATTTTATTTAATTATTCCTCATCATCTTAAGGTCTAGCCGAAATTCACATTGAAAGGGAGAGGTTGTGTTAGCCAAAGTCTTGTATCTTCTTATATAAAAGTAGCTATGAAATTATTTACCATTCACACTTCTTGCTTATTCCTAGCAGTAAAACTTGACAAAAAGAGGAGAGAATTTACTGCACATGTCTTGTCTATGCAAGCATGAATCATGTAGTCCAATTAAGAAAACAAAAATGAGTCTTTTATTTTAATCATCCTCATCATTATCTCTACTTTGTATGAGAAAATCTTGGCCCTTCATTTTGTTTCCCAAATTTATCCTCAAGATCAAGTGGCACTTAACTCTTTGCAATATTATTTCTTATGCCATCTCAAGTGTACCAAAATTCACCATATTATTCCATTTAATATAACAAATGTACATGAAATTTTGGTGAACAAAATTTAGGATATTACACTAATAACATTTGAAATCATTATTCAACCTATCAATTTCAGGTAAAATTCTTAATAATTTCCTCAGTTATTAGTTAAATGACTTCTAGTTTCCTTTTACTTTGTGGAAAATAATAAAGAGAGTGGGGTCGTTTTTTTCTGGTTGTTTGGACTGCAATTTTTTTAATATGAACTGATATATTATACTACATCCAATCCTAAATATAAGACATTGACTTTTTTTTAGAGATTAAGGAAGTTAAATAAGTTACTTAATCATATTATATGTTGTGTATGATTAAATTATATACAATGTTATAAGTCAGATAAATTAATTTGGAGAAAAAACGATAAACATAAATACTTTAAAATGATTTAGTTAACTTTCTTAATCTCCTAAAAAAAGTCAATTGAGTCTTATATTTAAGACCAAAAGTAGTATATTCAGTAAAAGGGTGAGCTTCAAAGTAACGGTAAGGTTATCACTTGATAACTTGAAAGTCACTGATTTAAATCTTGAAAACAGATTTTCTACCTATAAAGTAAGACTATTAGAATTATGGGAACTTGAGGGGATCTATATGTCCATGTCCTATTCATGAGAGTAAGAGAGAGTGTATTATTTTGAGCATCATAAAAGACACGAAGCTAATTCTTTTTTTTTTTTTAATTACAAAGAAACATTCTCTTTGTAAATTAATTTTAAATTAAAGGAAGTGCACAAAGGTAATAAAAGAAACATTCTTTTTTAATTACAAAGGAACATCATCTACACTAGTACAAAAAGGTTTTTAGCACAAGTTAAAAAATGAAAGGGAATCAATGAATTATGTAAATAAATTGTAATGCTATCAGACTTTCTGCACCAATTCTTTCTTTAACTATAGAATTTATTGAATATTCTGAATTATTTTTTTTCATTAAATATAAGGAAAAAGACACTTAAATACCACTTAAACTTTAAGATCCTAAATTAGTGATTTCCCAAAAAATTGAGTTGTTAATTACTATACTCTTATTTTCAATCTCATTACGCTGATAGTCCATAAAATCAATTTGAGATTTTGAAGTTCAAGTATCTTTTTCTCTTAAATATATCTTGCAAAATATGGCTCACCTAAAAAATGAAATGCCCAATGGTGATATCATAGGCTTTTCTCGCTAATTGCAACTTATCAAAGACTTATAATTTATTGGCATTGAACACGAAGGAAACTTTCTATATATATATATATATATATATATATATATATATATATATATGCAATTCTGAATTCAAATTCCATCAAAATATAAAGATTGTTTCAGACCAATCCATCATAACATTAATCAAGGGATAACAAAACACAAACTTTCAATAAACATCCATGCACACACTGTCAAAAACACTTGACAGAATAATAATAGTAGCAGCAGCAGCCAAAACAACAAAAACTTGACAGAACATAATGATTAAACATACATGATCAAATTAAATATTAATTGAGGATGGATTTTGATTAACGATGATGATGAATGTGTATAGAAGCTAATTAAGGGCACTTGCGTTTGCCACTATGAGTAGTCAAGTTAGCATAACAAGGACACATCTGTTGGTTGCCGGCGGTGCCCGGCGGTACACAGTTGCAGCGCCGGCAACAGCTCCCACACGCTCTCTGGCACAACCTCGGCCGAGATGACAGCCGACATCTCTCGCTACATCCACTTTTACAATCTGAATAAATTCATTCCCTTCAATTAGATATTATTCTTCATCCATCTCATGAACCATTAATATATTTATACAACATAAAAAAATTGGAAAAATTACATTGGACAAACAAAAAAATGAAAAATGAAGTCTCATAAGACTTTTTTATAATAAATTCCAATTCTGCTGACAAGTCCACAGATATCCACTGACAAGTCCACAAGTGAGTCATTGACAAATCCAGGGATGCATCATCGATAAGTCTAGAGGTGTCTATTGACATGTCCAGGGGCGTGTCATTGCCAATTTTAGAGACGTTCATTGACAAATTCATAATTAGAATTTATTGTAAAAAAGTCCCACGACAATTTTGAGATTTTCAGGAGCTATTTTTTTTAATTTTTTTCTTTTATCCAGGACTTAAATGTAATTTGCCCTAAAAATTCTAACAAGCCATGCACGCAAATCGTTTCTTAAAAGGAGAAAGACGCAAAATTTCCCATTAAATCCAAATCTTATATTCCACGTTTGTGATCCAATGGGCTCATCACTTGGGCTTTATCCTTAAAAAAGAATTGCATAGCAGGCCCGTAAATCAATAAGGGCATGTCTGAAGTCTGATTATGAGTTTTTTGCCCCCGAATTAAAAACAGAGAAATATTGATAGTGTAAAATTTTAATTTCTTGTTTTATTTTTTTATATTTTAATATATGATATATTCTTATACTTTTTAAATACAATTTATGTAGTATTGGTTTTATTAAATAACTCATATTTAAGTATTAAATATCAATGATAATAATAGTTTAACAAGTAACAATTTTAACTTATCAAATAATAACAATTAAGACCACGGAATAATTAGTTCATTAAAAAAAACTTGATTCCACGGTAATCTCTCAACGATTTCATAAAAGTGAAGCCATTTTGAGTGGCCATATTTGGAGGTTTTGATATTTCAATGGTTCTTACATGTCTTTGTGCTTTTTTTTTTGTTTAAAAAAAAAAACTTCTTACAATGCAACTGCACGTACCTATCTGCTGATATAGAGAGGCTTGGGGCTGTGTGATGCTTCCTTGTACCTGAAAAAACGTAGAAGTGCCAGGATCATGAGTATATGTATTATATTAGCTATTAGGGTGTGTGTGTCAGTGTGTGTGTGTGTTTATGTGAAAAAAGCAGGATTGTAATATATATATATATAGAGGGAGAGAGGGAGAGAGAGAGAGAGAGCTAAGTGAAGGAGGGATATGATGTCACCGTTTGATGAGCATGAACGAGGTTATGGAGGAGGAGGAGAACGAGAAGAGAAGCAAGAAGAAGCTTTGAGAGAGCCATGACAAGAGAGTATGGCTTGTGCGTACGTACGTAGTTGGTGAAACCTGAAGCTATAGTACTGATATGATCTAAGTGTGAGGAAGAGAAGGGAATTGGAGTGGCTATTTATAGGAGTAATAATGTTGAAGAAGAGAAGTGAGAAGAAATGGAGTTTATTGTGTAATATTAATTAATTATTGCCCAATTAAATTAATAAAGTTGGATAGATAGAGATGAGTGTGGTACAGTGATGCATGGCTTGTACGCGGCGGAATAATATTTGGTGGAAGCAAGCTTTCTACTTTTCTTTTTCTTTCTTCATCATTAAATACCAAACTTAATAGTAGTAGTTTGCATCTTCTAATTAAATGACTTCAATCAAAGTGAGAATAAAGCTGGTGGCCCCATTTTTGTGGGACTTGTATACTTGAGAAATGAGGTATAATACTCTACTCCGTCGTATCTTTATTATAAGTCATATCTAATCACCTCATCAGAATCAATTAAAGGGCACTGATTCATTAACTTTATCTCAAAATAATTTGTTTTCTGTAAAAGAGTAATTTTTTTAGGTATATATAATTATTTAAAAGCACAGTGAATAATTATATTAGACTCCGAGCCTTCTCTGAGTAAATTGTAATAGTGGTGATATTTTTTTAAAAAAAATTGATTAATAACTCAATAAGTAAATTATATCTGTGACGGTCAATTCCTTCTAGAAGACAACGCAATGGCCTGGAGCCCTAGAGGGAGTACTATTTCTCTTCTTCAGGAAATTTTAAAACCTCTTTGGGCAATGGCCGTTAGGGGGGGCGGGGGTTAACCAACGGGCTTTTCGAATTTTTATTGGGAGATGTGTCTATATTTAGTGACTAACAGTAATTTGGATAGAATTACTTTGGATGGGAGGATGAATACCTATGCTAAAAAAATAAAAAAAAGACCAAAGATCTGCGATGGAACTTACTAAGTCTAGAATAATCCACTTTTAATTACTTTTTTGCTTTAAATTTTGTGACGGCCGGGTTGCTCCATTATTTGGCCTTGCAAGGGATTTGTGACAAATTTTTCAGTCTTCTAAAATCCTTTACGAGAATTTTGCAACAAATTTGTTTTCACAAATTTATATTTTTGTATAATGGTATAATAAGACTGAAAGTATCTTTGTGATCTATGTTTTGAATATAATGCAGGTAATCCATTGGACGCCTACTCTAAAAGCTAAGAATCAAGTGTATTGATTTGGACCTACCTTCCAATTAATTGCCCACAAAGGCCACGACTCAGGAAGTTGGAATCTCATTTCGCTGTAACTGGGGTGGGTCACTTTATATGCTAAATTTGAGCTGTCATATTTATAAATTTTTAGTCTTATCTCAAAATAGTGTATATTTATTGAGTCTTTATAATTTTTTTTGGGGCAAAAATTGAGTCTTTATAATTTTAAAAAATTCGTTTGATGATGATATGTTTAAAGGATATATATTGGATGAAATGAATTATACTTTTGAATTTTGAACCTGGGAGGGTAATTTAGGGGTTAGCCCTGGAAATCTTTCTCATGGGCATTAATGATATCACAAAAATTATGATGGTGAAATAGTTAAAAAAAATTATTTGTATATTTTTAAATAAATTTATGTATTCCGCAGAGTAATATATGAATGTGAAACGTGTCTCACTTTGCGTTTCAAGCAAAATAAGGGGCGTACATAATCTGGTTTTCCGTTTTATGATAAAGACAATTATTTCTGTATCTTGTATATTATATATAGCTGTACTTTTACAACCTTAACACATTCACCAAGGTTTTAAACACATGTACACTTATTCACAAAGTAATATATAGATGTGAAACATGTCTCACTTTATGTTTCAAGCAATATAAAAGACGTGCAACTAGTTTCATAATAAACACAGTAATTTTATTTATCTATCTTGTATATCATAGAGTTATACGTTCACAACCAGCTCAATACATTCATCAAGTTGTTATATACATTTAATTTTATCTACAAAGTAATATATGGATATGAACGTGTCTCACTTTACGTTTCAAGCAATATAAAAGACGTGCATGTAATTTCATAATAAACACAATAATTTTATTTATCTATCTTGTATATCATAGAGTTATACTTTCACAACCAGCTCAATACCTTCATCAAGTTATTATATACATTTAATTTTATCTACAAAGTAATATATGGATGTGAACGTGTCTCACTTTACGTTTCAAGCAAAACAAGGGGTGAGCATCTAGTTTTATGATAAATTCAATAATTATTGAGAATCCATTTTTATTTCATTGTTTTCAACATATAAATACATTCACCAAGTTTTCAAATACATTTCAACCCATTTGCAAAATAAACATGGATGTGAGACGTGTGTCAAGGTGCACCTTTAGAAACTTATGAAAAGAACGTAAAGTTAAAATAAAACTTTTTTTATATATTTATTTTATACATTGTAAAATCACTTGTAAAAATTTAATCCAACCACATACTAAATGAGCCGGTTAGTTTATTTTTAAAAAGGCCAAAAAAAAAAAAAGAAAGAAAGAAAGAAAGAAAGAAAAAGAAACAGAACAAGGTCCCAACAAAATTAAAAAAGAAAGGATTGTTGAAGCGAACCTTGACGGCTGAAACTGCTGCCAACATAGCTCACAGCTGTAGTATATGTGTAGATGTGAAACTATTTAACATAGAGGATAAAGCTAAAAGAATATTGCCCCAAAAACATGATTGCGAGAGGACAAAGTTGCATATAATTATAATATCAATTGTGGGGTTACGGCTGCTAATAATGATTATATTGTGTGTTTGTTGAAAACACAAATGATTGAAACTAAGGGAGGTTGATCATTAAGTCTTTGTTGATTACTTTAGTTAATTGTGATTGATTGGTCACAATTGGTGTTCAAAATAATGAAACACCAGGTGGGGTCTCATATAAAGCTAAGTGAATCATTAAAAGTAAGCTTAATTTATATTTGACACACACACTCTTAAGAGTTTTTTTTTGTTTTAAAGATTCTACTCGACCCGACTCACATAAGCCCGAAAAATTTTAGGGCCGGGTAAAAATAACTTCATATATTTATGCATATCACATCCATGTCAGAATAATACTGTTTTAGGGCACAATTTGGTCAATTCGCTGAAAATCCTGGGATCGCAACGGAAAATTTGGATTTCCCATTGGCAACGGATGTTTGGTTGGCAAAAGAGACGGGAATCGAATTTCCTATGGAAGGTGATTTTCCCTTAAACATGGGAAGATCGCTTCCACTATTTTTTGTGGGATTTGATTTTCAATTATAGGTAGGAAAATCCACAAATTTACCCATGTCTCAATCTCTGATTCTTCTTCTTGTTTTGGCTCACGGGACCTTTGGTTCATCTTCTCTGTCGTCGCTTTTGCTTTGAAGTGAACTAGGTGCCTCAGGAGTTAACTCTCAGCCAAGGCCTTTTGCAACTCTTTTTTTGTTTTATTATTAATTTTATATTTATATATTAATTAAGGGCAATACTGTCATTCATATATTTTCCTACCTATCTTTCCACCGTTTTGACTCCGTCGAACATAAATTTTCTTATCAAACTGTTTTCTTATTCCAGTTAATACCTAACATTTTTGTGGGAAAAAAATTATGTTCCCTTCATTTTCATTTCCTTCCATTCCTTTCTATATTACAGTCAATTATTTGATCCAAACGGGCTTATACTTCCAGTATTTTAAAACTTCAACAATGCAATATTTTTTCAACATGATTTACTTTTTTATTTTAGTTCATTTTATTTTATCTGGAAATCTATGTATCTAATATAAAAAGTCTAAAATAATGCACCTTTATTATTTACAAATAATACTACTCATTTATTAGACTTAATTTTGAGCATGGCAACCACACTAATTATTTTAAATTAGATGGAGTATTTTTTTTACAAAGAAAATAGATGGTGTATTGAATCAACCTCAAACAACATTTTAATTATCTTAATTAATTCATATTCTATTTGACCCATAAAATTATAAAAATGCATTCATTTTATTTTAATAAAAGACCACGGGCAATTAAACTCATGCAACGAAAGTTATTATCTCTCTTTATCCCTATAAACAAATGCATTCATGTAAATAAGAACAAGAAGATCATGGTCAATTTGCCATCCTCATGCATTTCTGAATTAACTAACATGGGCAACAATTTATTTTTGGATGACATATAATGTAGCTAATTTAGATGAATATATTGTATGTTTGAGAACGTAAGGGTTAAATATTTGAAGGGTTCATATTTATCCTATCTTTAATTAGTATTATAAAAAACATCACAAAACATTTACTTATTCTGATTCTAAACATTAGAGTTAGTTTAGAAGTGAACTTTGGTCCTAAATATAAATTTTTATTTTATTATCTCTTATGTGTATCATTTTTCCTCAAATTAATTTGTATGGCTCATAATCTGATATATAATATAATGATACAAATAAGTATTTCAAAGAGATCAGGTAACACATGTTATAATTAAGTAATTTATTTATCTTCCTTACTTTCTCTAAATTAATAAACTAACTTTTATATTAAGAACAAAACCAACTCAAGAATGCGATCTCATTTCATATCATATCCTTCATAGACAAGGATTCCATGAAGAGGAATAAGATCTTTGTCGTTTTCATTCTTCTCTTATTTGTTACTGGTAAGAATACATTCTAATTAACCTGCTTTTGTTCCGTTTAAATAGTTTCTAGTCTGCTTTGTTTTTTTTAAATGGATGGACAAGTTTTCACACATATTATATAAACTTTGAGAAATAAGTAACGTTTTTTTAATACTTTTCAGTTTTCACTGCATTTTAAAACAGTTATTGGGTTAACTTGTAGAAAAAAAAATTATCGGATTAAAGAAAGTTGGGAAAATTGAGAAAAGCCCCCATTAAACATTTTATTGGTGAGAATAATCTAAATTAGAGTACTCTTACTCTATATGTACAAATTTATAGAGTACCGGTTCTTTTCTTTTATAAAAATTTATTAATTTTTTTCTCATCAATAACATTTTTTAATGGCAATCAACAAAATATAGGTTGAAATAGTAACATTTTTTAATGTCCTATCGTCATAAGATAAAGAACACAAATTTAAATTCTAAAAAAAACACTTATTGAGAGGGCTTTCATCTAAACGTTCCCAGCTCGGCATAAATTAATTTCAAGTCCAAAATAATTTTAAAACACTTTAAGTTTACAAAAAAAAAAACATTCTGAATGGGGACTGTTCCCTAATTTTCCCTTAAAAGTTTGTTGGTTCTTTCAAAGTAATTATTATTTAAGAATTTCAACATGACATTATTATTTTTTATCTATTTTACCTTTAATTTACTCTTAAATTCATGTTAGAAGAAAGAATATAAAATAATTTTATTTTGAGAATTTAAATATAAGTGTTTCATAATTAAATGCATGGTATGGAAAATCGGACCGGACTGGCCGGTTTAGATCGAAAATCGGTGAACCGGTCGTCGGTTCGGTTCGGACGAGAGGAGAAAACTGGTGGGAACTGAACTGGTCTACTTGGGTCTAACCTAGTTGATTTGGGGTGAATCGGTTGACCCCAGTCCACAGTTTGGGCTTTTTTTTAACTTTTTATACCCCAAACGACATCGTTTTGGCTTTTTTTAAATTATTTTTCTAAAATTTTTTGATTTGTAAGGAGCTTTAAAAGGATTGTGAAATACTTTTGCTATTTTGCATTGGTTGGAGAAAAACCCTTACGTATTTAATGATAGTTTTGTGGGTATTAAGTCCAGGAGATTATATTGGACTATTAGTTAGAAAAAAAAACCCTTATATTAATTGACCCAGGTCTGACCCTCGGGTTGACTCTGGTTTGAACCACTGACCCTTGACCCAATGCCTCGGCCAGTGTCCGGTCCGGTTTTCAGTACCTTGATTAAATGTTGTTAATTTCTTGTAAATTTAATTTTTAAGTGGTTATAATATTTTATTATAATTATTTAAAGTTCATGGATGTGTCTGATTTATTAAGATTTAATTAAATTTTAAATTTTAAACCTCTGTCTTTTTTTGCATATATCTCACCTCTCTTTTATTATTGATTATTGCCCTAATTAATTCAGTAGTAGAGGTAACAAGGGCATAGCCTGGGGTTCCTCAGGGCCAATGCTGTGAATTTCAAATATGGACACCAAGGTTGCCTAACAGCAATAACAACGGTCACCAAAAATGTGTTGAGCAATTTGGGAAAGGTTCCAGTGGACGGTGCATCTCCGGCGGCACTTATCTCTTGTCTCTGTACTCACCGTTGTACTACTCCTCCTTCATTTTACCGTTCTTAAAGTGATAAGAGATCTAGTATAGACAAAAGGTGGGCCCTACTTTTGATAATACGCGACTTCTCATAAAATATCGTACTAAGAAAATAGTAGATTAGTATTGGATTCGTCAGTAATTAATTTGCGATGGAATTCCATTGCTAATCAACTGTTTTTTCCCCGTATATGGTTCACTATATGTATAGTACGTTATGGCAAATATATATAGTTATTTTGAGTAATGATCCATCCATCCTTACACACACACAGATCCAAATATTTGATATACATGTATAGTAATTCTTGAGTTTAGCTTTTATTATCGTCTTTTGAGTTTAGTAATTCCGTGTATTGGTGAATAATGAAAAGGTACTCTATTACTACATATTCGAGCATATATAACACTTAATAAATAACGATAATGGTCATAGTGAATAAACATTATGTTATGTTGAGGTAAAAGTTGCACAATAATGTATAACGTTAAACATAACAGTTAAATATGCACATCTTCATGTATTGAGAGACAGAATTCGCGAAAACACAAAAATAACAGTTGTAGTTACTAACCGTTGTTTATTTAGTGATAAATATGATAGTATTTACAAAATAACTGTCATGTAACACTTACAAACGATTCATCTTCCAACATCTTATATCAGTGAAGACAAAATATAATGGTCATAAGAAACAACCATTATCTAACGTACACTTTCATAATCCTTCGTAACATTGTCGGACCTTCATAAGTCATAATTCATAACCTTTCGTAATTCGTTAGACCTTCATAAATCATAACTCACAACCCTTCGTAATATATTAGATCTTCATAAGTCATAACTTATAATCATTCATAATCCGTTAGACCACTATTTAAACTCACACATTCCTTATGATTTTTATTACTTTTCTTTATCGGCCTCCTCTTTGTCTCCTTTATCATGTTAAGTTTCCAGGGAACTCCTTCGCCACTACCACCACCACCTCCTTTGCCTCCTCCTGAAATGGAGGCTTTAATGCAAATATTGGCAAGTATTGACTGCTACAAGAGGCGTCTCGTGGCATACGCCAATAAGCTAAACAGGAAGTTGAACAACATACTTCGTCACAATGATGTTGAATATGACTTGTAGTTAGACTCTTCATCTCACCCCTCCGATGATGAGGATGAAGATGAGGAAGAGGAAGAGGAAGAGGAGGATGCGGATGACAATGGTGGTGATAATTGAACATTATTATTATTTTTTAAAATATTAAAAATGAAGTTAACAAAAAAAACTTAATGATTCACGATTATTAATTAAGAACCGTAAAGTATTCTTGCCAACATACTTAACGGTTCAAATTTAATAAATGTTAAGTCAATAATAAAGTTAACAAAATAAAAACAACTTAATAATTCACGGTTATTAATTAAAAACTGTAAAGTATTCTAATAAATATACTTAATAGTTCTAACTTAATAAACGTTAATTAAAGCTATTTCAAACCTTTTCTCTTCCCTATGTTGACTCTGGGTTTGTGCCTTTGTCATCCAAAGATCATTAGGACATTATGTCCTATTCAACTTTCAATGAGTGCAATGATGGTTTTTTCACATCCCTTCCATATGTCTATTTAAACTCTTTATTTTCATTTGTTTTTCTTTTGTTTTCTTTATCGCCCTTCTCTTTGTTCTCTTAATCACCAAGATGAAACACCGTGTGGAAGATTTGACATAAAACTCTTGGTGTCATCTTCCACCACCTCCTCTTCCTTCTCAACCTTCACCTCCTGCTTCTCCTCCCTAACATCTACCTCTGCCACTGCCTCCTCCTCTTTTGCCTCTATAACATCCCAAAAATTTAATATAAGGATTAATTTATGGAAACTAGATAGTAAGCTTAATTTTGGAACCTACAAAATTTAAGGAAACTTAAATTTGACAAAGGAAAAAATTAGGACCTAGTATGTGTAATTAATAGGATAAAAATATACCTATATGTATATATAAAACTTACCAACACATACTAACAATTAATAAATCACTCTCCTCTTCGTTTGGCACACTTGGAGATTTCATGGACGCACACATATATTTCACTAAACAACATTCACCTACATATGAGACAAATATACATAAGCAGGTGGCATTTCTTCTTTGGATGCATGCAACGTGTTCCACATATACATTACCAACTCCTCACTTCTCTTCTCTCATTTATACAACACACACACACACATATTCTCATTCGGCCAGCGTACACACACACTTGCCATTTATTTTAAAACACTTAATCACATCTCCATTTACTTCATCTTCATCTCATCATTCGAACAAGCTGCTGGAGAAAACAGAAGAAAAAGAAAAAGAAACAGAGAGCACAAAACAGAAAAAAAGAGAGAAAGAGAAGAAGGAAGAAGAAGCTCCAAATCTCACACACAACATCATAAATGTGTTTAGGTAAGTTTATTCTACTTTAACCTTGGATTTCCATTAGATTTGTGGCTGTTTTCTGGGTTGTTTTTCTGCTGGAAGTGATGAAGTTCACCGAAAACGTTTCTGTCATCAATCAGTTTTAAAACCAGCAATTTTGTGTCCATTTTGCATGAGATTTTTTATTCCTTTTCTTCTGTAAACACGTCCCCAAATCCAAGGAACATGTTTAGGAGTATGTAGAGTCAAAATCTTTGGGATTGGAGTTCAAAATCATGATTGCATGTGAGTTTTATCAACTCTATTTTGGTCGCCGGAAAACAGAGTTTCTACCAGAAACTTGCAGAAGCTCAAACGGAGGTTACAGATGGATTTTTCATCTGATTCTTTTTGATATGGAAATTTTAGGATGTTTAGTATGAAATAGAATCAACAAGAGCTCAATTTGGGGTCAAAACGAATAAGTTATTAATTTTTGAAGTTAGACTGTCAAAACTGACGTTTTTCAGAGTCAGTCAGTTTCGTGTGAATTTATGACCAACCAAATCACATACATTATTTATGAAACTTTACAGGGAGGTAGTAGACATAACCAGCTTTACAATGAGTTAGCATTTTACATATCATGGTGCATTGCATATTTATTTATCGTATTTTATATGAATGATTGTATGTTACTACTGAGATTCATTTGAATCTCACCCTTTTTCAACATCTAAAAATATTCCAGCAGAAGGTAGCGGCTCTAAGGGCAAAACTGTAATTACTGGTTACTGAGATCCGGTTCATGTGAGACTGCATTTGGTTATCTTTAGTTCCAAATTTTATTTCTTTTGGACTCTATATATATTTTCCAAATCCTATGGGATTTCATGTAATGTAAACAAGTGCTTATTATCAGTATATTTATGCTATTTTTGGATGCCTATGAACTATGCATTTAGTACTCTGTGAATATCGAATTGTTAAGGGGTTTGACAGCCTCCATATCCTATATTTCCTCAACTGGATGCAATGTTGTGGCATGCACAACAAACTGACCATACTGTCAGGAGGCTTTCTAGATTGGCCCTCAAGTATGAACTTGAAGGCCAATCTCATACTTGATGAGTATATGATTCGCCATGATCCTAACAATGATCCTGTCCATTCCTCTGGTCATGGGTAGCCTAGTGATCTCATAAGTTTATTAGGCTACTCACCACTATTATTTTTTATCATTTTTTTAAATATTTTGTAAGAAAAAGAAAATATCCCATAGTTCTTTCATAAAAACCGTCATGAAATAAAATATACAACATTTCTTATTTAAAGTACCTTTTCAAGGCACGGGAAAAAGAACAATCGTCAGTAACACAAATTATCTATCTTTTCCAATTACTCTTATTTAAAGTACATTTCATAAATCTCTAATTAAATTTGTAACATCCCAAAAATTTAATGTAAGGATTAAATTATGGAAAATAGATAGTAAGCCGATTTATGGAACCTACAAAATTTAAGGAAACTTAAATTTGACAAAGGGAAAAATTAGGACATAATGTGTGTAATAAATAGGATAAAAATATACCTATATATATATATTTAAAAGCTTACCAACACAAGAGACAAACACACATATACTCACCATGCATGAAGACACGTACATCCTCCTCATTTGCCACACTTGGAGCATTATTAGAACATACACGTACATGCATGACTCATTCTCTTCCTTTTCTCTCATTTGGCCAACACATACGTACAGCACACACATACACGTCCATCACCTCATTAACCAAAAAATAAAACACTCTCTTATATCTTCATTCTTGCAACACATGAGCTGAAAAACAAACGAAGCACAGAAAAACACAGCAGAAACAGAAACAGAAAACAGAAAAAACTGAGAAAGAGAAAGAGAGAAACGAAGGAAGAACAAGCTCCAAATCTCACACACAACATCATAAACGTGTTTAGGTAAGTTTCTTCTACTTTAACCTTTGATTTCCATTGGACTTGTGGTTGTTTTCTGGGTTGTTTTGCTGCTGGAATCAAGAGAAGTCACCAAAAACGTTTTGTTACCGTTCAGTTTCAAAACCAGCAAGTTTGTGTCCGTTTTGCATGAGATTTTCGATTCCTTTTCTTCTGTAATCATATCCCAAAACTCAAGGAACATGTTTAGGAGTATGTACAGTCAAAATCTTTGAGATTAGAGTCCAAAAATCATGGTTGCATGTGAGTTTTATCAACTCTGTTTTGGTCGCCGGAAAATAGAGGTTTTATCGAAAATTTCAGAAGCTCAAACAGAGGATACATATGGATTTTTCATTTGGTTCCTTTTTATATGGAAATTTTAGGATGTGTAGTATGAAATAGAATCAAGAAGAGCTCAATTTGGTGTCAAAACGAACAAGTTATCAATTTTGAAGTTAGACTGTCCAAAACTGATGTTTATCAGAGTCAGTCAGTTTCGTGAGGTTTTATGACCAACCAAATCACATCCATTATTTACGAAACTTTACAGAGAGATATTAGACATAACAAGATTTAAAATGAGTGGTAGAATGCATCATTTGGATATCTATAGAGAGATTTATGATTTTTGAAAGATGGGTTTAGAAACAGGTAAAATCCTGAACGTCCAGACTCTAGTAGTTGATTTCGTGGTGTTTTTTAATTATTTAATATTTTCCAATGGCCATGCAAATTTCCAAAATTTAATTTCATAGTCTTATATTTAATTTGGTATATATTTTGTGTTAATTGGATTAGTATACTAAGAGATATGAATTTTTGAAGTCAGTTGCTCTCAAACTGTGTTTCTGGAAAACAGTTTGTTTGTGTCGAACGTTTGGAACAACAAACCTTGCCAAAAAATTATTAAACTTTTCAGATTTAAAGTAGACATCCATAGCTTTAATTTGACGGGTAGAACATAATTTTTGGATAAGTATATTAGGAGATATAGATTTTTAAAGTCATGCTATGTTTCTAGAGACTAATCTGAAATAGGGGTATTTCGGGAAATTCTGAGAGTAATATGGTACATCTGGGTAGATTTTGATATTTTTCCATGAAAATATATTTCAATAGCTTCATGTAGGCTTTAGACCCATTCAATTTTTATTTTTCTAGAATTAGTTATGATTTTTCAAATTTAACTGAAAAATCTGCCAATTTGTTGAAGAATAGTAAAATTGCACTATGCAAAATTATATAGTGTATAAACCACTGAAACTGAGATAATCAGCAGAATATGATTAAAGATAGTAGTAATACAAGTAATAACCAATTACTTGTTAATTTTAATATATAGGAACTGGTAAAAGCCCGAGCCCAAGAAAAAGTTTTGGATAAACAGTTGGACTGGAAAAGGACCCAGGTAGTAATTCTTTCTTTCATGCACTATGTGATTATTTATATGATGTGTATTCCATTTTCTGTAACATGAAAGTTCCTGTGGCACAACACGCGAATAAGCCAGGGTCTAAACATATCGTTTGACCATGGACACGAGTTTAGCCGGGGTTGCAAACAGTCGTTTGGCCTTGGACAGTATGCATACAACATGAGTTAGCATTTTACATATCATGGTGCATTGCATATTTATTTATCGCATTTTATATGACTGATTGTATATTACTACTGAGATTCATTCGAATCTCACCCTTTTTCAACATCTAAAAATATTCCAGTAAAGGACAGCGGCTCTAAGGGAAAACCGTAATTACTGGCGATTGAAGGTCCGGTCCTAGCCAGGAGTTACATCTGATTATCTTTAGTTGTGGAATTTATTTCTTTTGTACTCTGTATGTATTTTTCAACCTATATGACGATTTGCTGTAATATCAGTAAGTACTTATTATCAGTATAGTTTCACTATTTCTGTTTGCCATCTGAACGACACATTTATTATATAGCGAATATCAGAATATTAAGGGGTTTGACAAAATTCACCTTTTTAAATTTTTTTCTGTAATATAGTGGCTGATATATGCCATAAAATTCCTAACGATTATTAAAAAATGAAAAATACATAACAGTTATTAAGAAAAATCCGTCACTTATTAAAATACCATATCAAATTCCTAACAGTTACTAAAAACCAACCATCACCATTTATAACATATAATGATAAGTAAATCTAAAGGATGTGATGACTTGATAATCCACAAAATCCTCTATTTATAAATGTCCAAAAATTGAACTCAACTTCTCTACTTCCATTTCAACTTCTCATAGCCAACTACATGCTTTTGTTCTTTTTCACCAAAATTATGGGCAAACATAAGAGAACTTCTGCTTCATTATCACATGATAGACGAAAGATGAACTCCCTCCACCAACAAGCCATGAAAGGCTTGTCCACACAATCTACAAGCTCTATCATATGGTTAATGTTTACTTATGAGAGCAAGGACGCATGGACTAGTGCTTGAAAGAACTTACCACTCTCGTTTACTCTTTGAATGAGAAGGTGGACAAATTTCTAGAGAAGGAAGAATCTAACGATGCATTAGATTCTTAAAATATCTCCATAAAATTTTTTTATTTTTAATTTGTTTATATACTTTGTCTTTTTGTCTTTTTATTTTGTTTGTAAAAAATGGTGGTTGCATAATCAACCATCAATTTTTTTAAAAAAGTGAAATACATAATGGTTATCAAATAAAACCCGTCACTTATTAGAATATCATATAAAATAAAGTGAAATACATAACATTTATTAACAAAGAATCATGATAAATGTAAACAAATAAATAACAATTTTTACAGATGAATCATGATGTAAATTCTTAGGCATGATAACCCAAAAAACCCTACTATTCCTCTTCTATTTAAATGTTTGAAACATAATACACTTGACGCTTGGTCTATTCAAACAAAACCCACCAACATTTTAACTTTACGACTCCTATTGTCTTTTTCGGCCATCGGGAGCATTTTCAGTTGAATCCCACTATAAAAAGCCTTTGTATGACTTTTCAGCGACATCCATGCTAGTGAATCAACTTGACCCTTTTCTCAGTGACTGTTACATGAGTTGTCTTTGTTCGTGAGTTCTAGCTAGGTATTGTTATGATTTCCCCCATCTATTTCACATTATCCTTCCTGTATTCGCTTCTAATTGTTCCTCTCCTATTTCTTGCAGTATTCAACCCGACCAATTGAGTTGCCTTTGAGAAGTCACGACGTGATCAAGTATCCAAGGTGACATTAAATTTCTTTTGAGAAGTTATGTTTTTTAGAAAACATATTATTACTCTGATCGAAGGTTCCTCTACTGTTATAGGAAGTTGTCAACCTCATTACTTTGATTGAATGAAGGTTCCTACTCTATTGATCTTTTTTAAAGTAACTTTAGGAGATATGGATCCCTAAGCAAATACCTCTCCTTTTTTGGAAGTATCCATATCTCCCGAAGTTACTTCGAAAAGATCAATAGAGATATGATGAATAAACTAGTTCATTTATACCAAAAGTCATACATCAACAAGCCAATACTTGCAGAATTTGTGAAGTCATGACATGATAAAATGTTTAAGATGACATATTAAATTGCTTTTGTGAAGTTATGTTTTTTTTAAAAACCCCATTATTGCTCTGACAGAAGGTTCCTCTCCAATTACAGGAACTTGTCAACCTCATTACTTTGACTGATGGTTCCTACACTGTTAATCTTTTTTCATGTAACTTTAGAAGATATGGATCCCTAAGAAAATACCTCTTCATTTTTGGAAGTATCTATATCTCCCGAAGTTACTTTGAAAATATCAATAAGGATGTGATGCATAAACTAGTTCATTTGTACCGAGAGTCATACATGAACAAGTAAATACTTACAGCATTTATGAAGTCATGACTTGATAAAGCATTCAATGTGACATATGGAATTGCTTTTGTGATGTTATTTTTTTGGAAAACCAATTATTGCTTTGATCAAAGGTTTCTATTTTGTTTTTGTATTGAGTAGGTGGCACTAAGTTAGAAGCTTTGAAATTCAACATTATGATAAGTCCTAGACTCTTCAATGTGAGAGTTTCTGAGATACTTGATCGTGACTCTATCTAATAGAGCAGTACTTCCCATATCGAGTAGCCATGCAATGTGGGACGAATCAAGATTTTCTAGGTTTTGTGGCTAGAATCAATCACACTCTTAACTATATATCTCACAATGTAAGTATTTGCTTATACCTTGTGTTTCTTCAGTAATTAAGGTAGGAAAACAATGGCTAGATGGAAAAAACACGAATATCCATATAGGAAAGGCTGCAAGGGGTAAGCAAACCTTAAAGCATCTCAAGTATGTTTGCATACCGGATGCTTTGCTCAAGGGATTGCATACTCCAAATGTCTTTTCCTATATAGATATTCATGTTTTTTCCCTTAGCTTTTGCTTTACAGGCTTAATTTCTGTGAAGAGACATAATTATAGGTCAACAGTTTCATTATCACTTATATACGCTAACAATTGACATTGATTCTTCCCACAAAGCCTAAAATGTCTTGATCCATCCCTTATTGCATAACCACTCGGTGTGGGAGGTGATGTTCTATTATATACAAATGAGTCCAAGTAACTAGAAACTCTAACTTGAAGAGTCTCACATCCATACATCACAGTTATTATATAAAAACCATTATGTATTATTAATGTTCATGGTTCTTATTTAACAACAATTATTTATGTACTAAATACATAACGGTTGTCTATGTGAGACCGTTAGTTAGTTTTATTAAAAGTCACAATTCTTACATAAGAAGCGTTACGTATGTTACTAAATAAATAACAATTGTCAAAATGAGACCGTTATGTATAATGCAAGCTTTATCATATATTATGACGATTGTTCACTTGTGCTTGTTAATTTTTATCATAACAATGTGCATATTATGGTCTCACCAAGCCTCAATACATAACATGTGTTATATTTGAACTATTATAATAGGTCTATAATAAATAATAGTTTAGAACCATAATTTATCTGCGCGGAGCATATATAACACTCGTATATATATATGACGGTTTGAAACCATAATGTATGACAGATAATAACCATCATAAAAGGCATTTTCTATAGTAGTGTTTGTTTATCATATTGAGTGAGGGTCAGAGCACGAAAGTGGGAATACAAATCGTTTGAAAAGTTTTACTTAACGGTTATTTCTTTCTTTATAAAGAATCTTCAAACATAGTATCTATTTTTTTTAAATAAAAAAAATGAAATCAACATTTAATGGTTAGTCTATTTATAACCATCAAGTATGTGTAAAACATACTAGACCGTTTGTATTATAACCTTCAAATATTATTAGTTTGCGCAAACTCCATTTCACCATAATTGGCAGTACTTTTCTTCAAGTATCAAGTATTAAGCATAATATATTTACAATCCTGTAGTAATAGCAGTTTTGCACCTACAAAAAGTATATGGTGTTCGGTACACTTTGGATAAAAAGTTTATTGACATTTTTACACCTTCACCCTATATATATCATTAGGCACCAACTTCTCCATTTATCTGTATCTTTTCTTCTTCTGAGTATGTAATGGGAGATTTTGCCACATCCATGAATATTGTTTCTCTCTTATTTTCTTTGTTGATTATTTCTCAAACAGTTCTTGGCAAGAAGAGTGTGTGATTTGATTCATGGGATTTGGGTGTACGATGAATCGTATCCTCTGTATGAGCCATCGGACTGTGATTTCATAAAGACTCAAAGATATTTACCATTAAAGCAAAATAAATAATTTGTAAAGAAAATGAATTGAATAATTCTTGGGATGGATTTTAAAAGACTGAAATTTGTGACAAATCCCTTCCAAGGCACTTTATTTGGAAACAATGTTTTAAAAAGCAAAATACTTATGTAAAGTTTCTTATATCCATTTTATCAAGTTCTCCAATCATATTTAGTCATGTGTCATATTTTTGAATTATTATCATTAAACCAATAAACTCATAAAAAAAAAGGATATATAGTTGTATGTGATTAGAAAACTTGATATAATGGAAATAAGTAAACTTGTAAGAATGATTCTTTTAAAAATAATAGACTTCAAATCGAAAAGGCCAATGGTTCACGGTTCTCATAGTCCAACTACCTAAACTTATTGCCAATCAAATGATAATTTATTAAAAAAATAATTATATGCAAATGTAATAATATACATACGCACACGATAAATAAATTTATAATAAGTTTAATTATCAAGATAATAACACTCAAATATGTGAAATTTTCAACAAAATAACGTCATGTAACTAAAAATAATTTGAAAATTTATTAGGGAAAATGACAAAAAAGAACTTTAAATTTACAAAATCTCAAATCAGGTTTACTATGAAGAATTGATAAAGTAACGATGAAACTTAATAAGCAATTCACAACTAATTTTATAAAAAATAGCTAATTTGGGATTGTGTATTTTAAAGTTCTTTTTCTGTCATTATCCCAATATATTAGGTTTTTTAAGGAAAAATCCAATTAAATCGGGCTAAAATACCAAAATCAAGATTTAGGCCTACACTTTTAGCAAACTTTTAATTAAGCCAAGGGCCATAACTTAAAAATTCTAAATATTGTTAAAAGACCATAATGTCCAATTGAAAAGAAAATAGGAGGCAGAATGCCCCTTTTCCCAGAAGCAACATAATTCTTCAATTATTTTAACTATCTGCATATTATACGCATCTTTATCTTTATTCCAATCAATGGAAGCATTTAGAGACCGAACAAATCGGGAAAAAAGATTAAAAAAATCAGTTTGCCCTCCTACAGGCTACAGCTTCATCATTGATATTTAGTTATTTACAAATTCAATAATTGAATGGAAGGATGCTCCCAGATTACTCTGGCAAGCATAGTTCCGAAATCTCACATCTTTTCTCGCCACTTTGGCCAACACTTGAAGAAGCCATCAAATCAGGAAAGTGAGAAACAAAACAAAAACAACCTTTTATTAGTTGTTCAGGTTTCGAGAAACACACAATGGCTCTCTCAGATGTAGTTTCCCCCAACTCTGTTAAGCAAGTGATTTGTTATGATCGCAGAATTGAAAACTTGTCTAGAACTATGAAAATAAACAACCTTTAATTTATAGAGTAATAAACAACCTTCTCAATCGAATCACCACTGGAAAGCTGAGATGATTATGGTTTAATCCCGAAAGAGAGTTTGAAAAAAACAGAAAATTTCCAGATTTTCTTGGATAATTTAACTACGATAAAGGGGAAGCCATCGTAGACGTTAAGGAGGCTGCAGTCAGGAGAGAAGGATGTGTGAGAAATAGAGATTTTGATTAAGGACGGATGAAAGGAGTTAGCAAAAATTTAAGGGCAAAGTAGTCACTTAACAAAATCTAGAAATCCCTCATCAGTCACTTTAACTGGACAGCTGCAGAATTTTCACAGAGAGAATGTTGTAGAATCAAATTTTCTTTCGAATCTGGATAAAGCACTGTCACTGCTAGCTAGCAGTTAACAAAAAATTCCATCCACAATTCAACAACTGCAGAAAATTTCAGACACTATAACCCAGATCAAAATACACCAAAAACACTCTGGAAACAATTGAAACTTGACACCTTACCAAGCTAGGTCCTAGGTAAATGGGAACAAAGTTCTTTGTTTGGTATTTCAAGATATTTTTCTTTAAGCACATGCAAGAAAAATGCTATGACAAACTAGAATGCAAATAAAATTTTAAAAATAAAAACAAACCTATACTTGACATATGAAAAAAAAACACTAAAAACCAAAATTTTAACAAGCTCACACAAGCAACCCTAGTCAATAAAAAAATTGACACTTAGTTAACTAAGGAGTCAAAAATGACCCCAGCAACGGTGTCATTTGATTTGACCATGTCTTTGCTTCTTGGGTTTAAATGCAAAATATTCATAATTAAGAATTGTAGTACAATGCAACACTAGGGTTGTTCTCTTGAGGAGCCTTTATTGAGTTATCTAAATTAACTAAGTATCTAAAATGCAAGAAAATATGAGGTTGGTTTTAAAAATCATTTTTTTTTCAACTATAGCTGATTGGATGCAATAAAATCAAATCCTAAGCTACTATTTTTGGTGTTTTCTATAAAAATGAAATGAATATGAGGAAATGAAATGGTATGGTATGGAGTGGAAAATATGAATGATGAATGCTCTTGGTAATGAAGAAGGTGACTATCTTTACTCAAAAAGATTATGGGAGTTAAAAATTCATTAAGTCTTAAGAAAAACTTTAAGATAACATTTGAGTCCAATATTTCCAATTAATAGTAACTACTACAAACATAGCTAACTACTACATCTTTAGATATTATTTAAAACCACTTAATGTGCAATTGAAATGGATAAATATAACTTGCTTTTCTTAATATGAATGCGATAACACGACACTCAATTGATCTAAGTCAACCATACTATGTAACAATATGTAACACAATATCATTGAATTAATAAGGAAAACACATATATCTAAATCCAACAAACTACAAAAATCCAATCCAATCACATAGCTTCAATCCACAAGACTATCAAAACGGTAATCAAGTCTCAATAGTATATAACGATAATCCTAAAACTTAGGTAATCAAAATATATAAATGAGAAAAGGAATTGAATTAGATAAACTCCCCTATGTAGTGTTGGTGGGTCTGTTCGAAGAAGAAGAAGTTCCTGGTCAAAACCTATATTGACCAAGTACCTATCTTAAAATTTTAAAAGTTCTCAAGAAGGGATTAAGAGGCAAATTTTTGAAACATTTGTAAGGTGAGCTGAATTTCCAAACCTTTTGGGTCCTTGTCTGTAATTTTTCGCATCCCTTTTCTTCATTCACTTATAATTTCCATAAATTCTAGGGTTTTTTTCTGTAACTTTTTCCAGGCCTTAAAATATTAATTCTAACCCTTCAAAATCTCAAATTTTCTTCTTGAACACCTACAATGAAAGATTATACACAAGGTAGCATCACAAGTTCAAGAAATCATTTGTATGAATAATTAACAAACTATGACAATTTTGCCCCTAATTACACTTAATTCAATACAAAATGTCCATAACTCAAATTAGTACAATAATGTCCCAGGAAATGCATTAAAATTCTCAATTTAACTATGAAAAATCATATAAAAATATTATTCAACCACCCTGATTAACTTCCATTACTTTTCACACTGTAGGTCCCACCAGTCTTCTTAAGATCTATTATTTTAATATATTTTTAGAAATATATGTTTTTTAATAGGAAAATATCACTTAGACCCCATGCAATTTATTTTAATCAACCCCAAAAGGTTCTGAAATTTCACCGCCCCTTGGGTCAAAATAAAATAAAATTTTGTTAGTGAAAAGGCAATAATGTTATTTTATTTTTTTTTCAATAAGAGCATTTACAATACAAATGAGGGTATTATTTTCATTCACAAGATAAATAAGAGAATTTACAATACAAACCCATTTATAAGACAAAAGATATTTATGTCTATTTTGCTTAATTGAAATAGTTTCTTGCTAAATTTGCACATTTGTCCTTCTAAAATATATTAAAATAATAAATTGAGAAGATTGGTGGGACTCATAGTGCAAAAAGTAATGAAAGTTAAGCCGGTTTAACGGTGTTGCTATATATGCTGCTAAAAAAATTGATTATATCAACTTTTACACCCTAAAATAGTTAATTTTGTGGATGCCCATAAGAAAATAGTTCGTTACTAAATTTGAAACTTAACCTAAATAAGAAATCAAAGTTATATAACTTTTGGTCATATAATTTCATAATAGAAAATTTAAACAATGTGGCTTCTAGCCATATAATTTCAGAAGGAAAAATTAATCTAGAGGTCCTTTTAGTTTCACTCAATTTTGAATTATATCCCTACATTTTGTTTTCCTTTTTATTTGGTTCTTTAAATTTTCACCATTAGATACGTTAGTCCTTATCTTTAAATCTGTTAAATATTGATTAACAATGTTAAAACTTCCGTTAAGGAGGCTGATATGGTGAATACGTAAATTATCTTGACAACTAGGACTCTGTTTTAGATTAAATGTGCCACGTTAGTAAAACCAATAACAAAAATCAACGTTTTTAAATTTAGATCGGACTGGCTGGTTCGACAATCGACAGGAGAAAAGGGCAGTCCATTCTCCAATATTGGCTCGCTTTACTGGTCAAGCTGGATCTAGCCATTTAGAGTCCACTTTAATGGACCCGGGAATCGGAGTGGGTAACAGAAAACCGAACAGTTGAAAAACAAGCCAAAAGCATCCTAAGAACTCTCAAGAAGCAAGGAGAGGAAGAAGAAAAAATGAAATCAAACCCAATATTTAATCATAAAAGGAGTTGATTTATTAAAAATGACAAAAATCATACATGATAATAACAAAAAAAAAAAAAGAGTTTCATGCCTTCTTTCTTGCTATTTGATTTCATCCATTTCACCTTGATCTGAAAATGCTAGGAGGTTTTGGACTCGATTGCTTCTTAGAGGGAAGATGTGAGAGAGAGTGCTTTCAGAAAAAAAAGGAGGCTTCGATTTCAAAGTTCAAACAGAGGAAGTTGGCATTTTAATGGTTTTTTTTAAAAAAATAATAATAACCTCACTTTTTCCATTTTCAAGACTCCTATGAAGTTGATTTTTTGTGGTCATATCAATATAGAAGAAGTAAATGCGGTTGCCCACATGCCTAGGTTTTGTCAGAAAATTCTACTAACTTTTACTTTTTCATTCTTTTCTAATATATATATATATATATATATGAGTTTTTTTAAAAAAAAAATTGACCCCACCATATAGCACCAAGAGAATGGAAGTAATTTTTTAATTGAAATTAATTTTGTGTTTAGTTCTACACTAGTCTGAACTCATTAAATTATATTAAAATTTTTATTCAAATTATTTAACAATTTGATATTATATGTGTATATAATATTATATTTATTTAATTACTACGTCATCGTCTCAACTAGACGATTGAACCGATTCAACCGTTTGAATCATGGCCTGCTAATCTTTCTAACTTGACTTCCCGTTTGGCTTTTAAAACATTGAAAATAAATACAAAAGGTAATAAACCCGTTCGAAATCGTGGAGTAGAGAGATACACGAGGAATTAGGGTTCATGAAGAGGAGAATGCGAGAAGGAGAAGCTGCGGTCATAAACGGAGAGGAGAATATCAAAATAAAGAAATGCCCCAGATATTAGGGGTTTAGTACCAAAATGCAGATTATTATTGTTGAAATTAGCATGGGGAGCTCTCACAGTCTTCTGTATTTCGGCATTAACCAAGCATCTTTTACCTACGGCTGCAAATTTAATAATCAGTGTATATGTAAGGCAAATTTACCACTGCTATATTCATTCTCGGTTTTTGCTGTATAATCTTTAGCTGAAAATTTGAGTTGCTTTCTCTAGGATTCTAATCTTTAGTTTCTATCTTGTTCATTGACTTTTAGGAAAACCATAATGGAAGAAAATGTGAGCCTGTGTGGTAGGGATCATTTTCTCATTGAGAATATCTTGGAATTTTAGGAGACAATATGATAGTAAATCCAATTGTGGTCGCGGGTTCATGTTTCTCCCTAAATCTTCCTTTATTCCTTTTTACCTAAATCCTTGAACATTTCAATGTTAATAATAGAAGCAAGTAGAAAATATTGGCAGAACATTGAAAAAAGAAAGAAAGAAAGAAAGAAAATATGGGCGGAACGGCAGCATTGAAGACAGCGAAACTGAAGTTGTTTACGTGTCATATTTAATCTGAATCAGAGTCCCAGTTGTCAAAATAATTAGGTATCCACAACATCAGCCTCTTTTACAGAACTTTTAACAGACTCAGTCAATATTTAACAGAGTTAAAGATAAGGAACTAACAGATCTAACTATGAAAATTTAAAGGACCCAATGAAAAGGCGGAAAAAAAAATTTCTAAGGACTTAAGATTCAAAACTCAACAAAACTATAAGGATTTTAGGATAAATTTTCTCATTTCAGAATATGAAATAAGAGGTGCATGACTTTTGGCTAGAGGTGTTTATGAAATCCAAATGCCCGTAATGCCCACCCAAGCTCACTTAAAAAAGCCCAACTCAGTCCTAAAAAATAGCTCATAAATCATTTAGGTATTTTTAGGTGGGGCCAAATACCAGGTAAGGTTGGGCACCAGGTAAGGTATGTTGCCTTACCTATTTGGGCTTGCCCGAAGCGTATATATAATTATATTTAATATATATAGATATAATATATACACATATTCATTATTTGATAAAATTTAACAAGTATTTGCTTACTATTAAATTAGAATATAATAAATAAAGATATTTTCTATTTACTCAGAAATTATACTTATTTTTTCATAAAGATATTTAATTAAGAAATTGTAAAATTGAGTTCTTGAGAAATAAATTATTATTCAATAATAAGAAAATAATATCTATTGAATTAATTTGTTTTATTAGTCATGAATGAATTGAATATAAACAACAAAATCTAAAATGGACTATTTTATAGAATATGTTTTTGAAATATCAAACTATATATATATTTTTCTTTTTTGGATGCTTCTTTATTTTTTAATTTTAGGGTGATTTTTCAGCCAGGAAGCTTGCCCTGCCCAACCTCACCTAGTCCAAAATTACTCGGGCTTTTACTAAGTAAGGCCATGCATCAAGCTGCAAAATGTTGCCTGTTTATCTTTCGGGCTGGGTATCGGGTAAGGGTCATGCCCTGCCTAACCCTACCCATGAACACCCATACTTCTCTCCATACTGCAATAACAACATCAATAATATAGAAAAACTTGTAAAGGAGATTAAAATAAGATATACAAATAATAACAATCTCTAATCTTAGTCATGGAACCCAATATTTAAAACAATTGGTAAAAGAGTCTCTTTAATTCTATATAGTGGCTCAAATTATCCCGGATAGATCAAGATCAAATAAAGATATACGGTAAAAGAAAGTAGAGAAAATTGTTAAGGTAACTATGAGAGAAGTATACTTTCATTAGAGCTTTCATGTGGATAACATGTTATGAAAATAAAAGATATGATAATAGAGCAAGAGATAAGAAAAGAGAGAATTCAAGAGAGAAAGTGGGAAGCAATTCTCATTCAATTTCTTGTGTGTGATTACAATGCTTGTATAAAACTTCTATTTATAGGCTTTCAAGAGTCTTACACCAAAAGCTACAATTAATACAAAACTTAGAGAGCAATTCTTGCTAAACTTGGAGAGCAAGTCTTGTTGAACTTGGAGAGCAAGTCTTATTGGCTTGGGAAGGAATTAGAATAAAGATTAAAAAAATATTAAATGTAGCCAAGTAGATGCTAACTAGGATATGAGTCAATGTGCATCCACATAATTAATATTCATAACAATTTTGATTTTGATTTTGATTTTGATTTATTATTTGTATTTTTATATTTTATATTAAAAATATATATTATTTTTTATTTTAATTATTTATTATATTATAATAAGAAGTTTTGTATAAATGTATCGTCATGCTGTTAAGTATTTTGATTTAAGTTCTTTACTTTCTAAGAGGTGGAATAAAATAAGCCGATTGAAGCATGGTAGTGATCATATGTCTGTAATGCATTGTATGTCCTATAATAGGTATAATATAATAATCAAAATTACAAATTTTGTCCATAGGTTACTGATAGAAAAATTTTGTCGCAATAAATTATTGAAGAGAAAATTACATCTCTAATTTGTGGAAAATTGTATTTAATTTACTGACATATTTTTCATTAATAATCTGTCGGTAATTCCATGTATTTTGTAGTGATAGATGAATGTTATAAAATTTCTTCGTTAATTATGATAAATTATGAACGTTGATGGATTTAATTTCAATTATTTAGATTTAAAATATATTTAAATCAAAGTATTTTCATTCTAATACTTTAATTATTTATAATAAAATATTTATACATATTTATTGATAAAAATAAATTCTTACAAGTTTATGATTCAAGTTAATGATAGGAGTTTACGTCATTATCATGAGTTAGTTTGCTTAAACTCGTGAGTTTAATCATATAAGACCTTATCTCAAATTGTGTCTCAAAGATATAAGGGTTTGTTTTAACTCGCTAGTTTAATAAGATTAGACCTTATCTTAAACCGTGTCAAAGACATAAGGAACCCTTTTCGGTGCCTATCCAAAGGATAGATACCAAGAGCTCGTCTAGATCTGGATCTGAACGGTTTAGATTTGATTTTTTTAAAATGGGTGATTTTTTAATAAAAAAATTTATTTTTTTAAAAAAATTTAATTAAAAAATTATATTTATTTTAGATTCCATACTCTTTAAAATAATTTTTTTAACAAAAAAATAAAATAAAATCTGGACCGTCCAAATCCATCTGGACGGTCCAGATGTCCTTGCATTGAATCCAAAGACATAAGGGTTGATATGAGTATGACATAAATTAATTAGCTATTATAATCAATTACTTTTCGAAGAAAATCTACGAAATTAATTAAATGATAAGCATTATCTTCAAGTCCAAGCTCCTATAAAAAGCAACCTCAATAAGTGATCTCATCATCTCATATCATATACATCCTTCAAACATGGATTCCATGAAGAGCAACAAGAACTTTGTCATTTTCGTATTTCTCTTTCTCACTACTGGTACGTAAAAATAGTTTCTATCCTTTTTTTTCTTATACATAACAACTTCCTAACCTGCTTTAGTTCGTCTTTAAATAGTTTGTATGTATCTTTTCTTTTGTTCTTTTTTAAGATATAGCTTGACATATTTTATCACAATATACTAGGCAAAATTCCGAGAAATAAGTAGTATTATTTATAACTTAAAAATAGTTCTATTAGTTATAATATATATATATATATCTCATGCATTATTGTCAACCTTACGAGTTAATTTTCTGAATTTACCGTTTTTATGTTATTGTCTTACAAAATCGTGTTAAGTCACTGGTAAACTCGTGTTAGTTGTAAATTTGGTTAAACTCACAAGTTTACACACTGATTTACCATTTTTACATTTATAATTTACAAAATCACGTTCACTTATTCTTAAGATCATATTAACTTTTTCGATTTTATCATTTTCAGTGACTTTATATATGAATTTTATAGAAATTTTTTTGTTAAGCATGATAAATTATGAATGTTAATATATTTAATTTCAATTATTTGGATTTAAAATATATTTAAATCAAATTGTTGTAATTTTTGATATTTTAATTATTTAATTATACACTATAAATACTCTATTTAACAATAAAAGTAAACTCTTACGAGTTTATGATTCAAGTTTATGTTGCTATCATGAGTTTATTTAAACTTGTGAGTTTGATAACTTTGCTTTCATGTGCTTCTTAGACTTTATTTATAAGGCACTACAAAATTAAGAAAAATGTAACACCCAATTTTTAATCACCAATATTCCTCCTATGTAATTAATATATTTAATGGAATAAACTGGTGAATTTTGATGTGTAAAAGTTTACAGAAAATTTCCAATTGCCAGTTACACACAATTCGGCTAAGTAAGGACACAAAGAAGCAATTAATGCCCACATAAAGGCCTACTATTGTAACCAAAATTGAAACATAAAATTACATAATTAATGGGCTAATATACATGTCAAAAATCAGTCAAACCAAAGGAAATGAACATTAAATGATTTATTTCGATAAATCATAAAATGTAAGGGCAAAATGGTAATTTTTCCATAAACAAGAAACAAATTCTATTTCCTATTTCCTCCTACATATTCGGTCAAGCAAGGGGACTACATAAATATATATTTGCCTGGGTTACCCTAAAGTAAGGAGAGAATTATTGACAAATCACAAGGAAGTATAAGTCAAAAGCAAAAAGCACAAGACTTTGGTCCAATAATTGTAAGATGGCATTATGGTATGTTTAATAAAGCAATATATACTCTCTCATCTCATTAAATTTGGCAGAAAAGAGAAGCAAAAAGAGAAAAGGAAATTATTTTGTTAAACAAAAAGCATGATTTTGGACCAATTGGAAATAGGCACATGTAAAGCAAGTTTGGACAATTCCTCAAGTCATTAACCTTCTTCTTCTTCCATTCATTTTCATCCAAAATCTGCAACCAAGAGAGAGAGAGAGAGAGATAGCTTCATATACACCTAGGGTTTCAAATCACCAACCAAGGTAAGAACTTGCAAAATCTTATGACTTTTGCCTCCTAATCTCTCTATAACCTCTCCTAATCTCTTCTACTCCATTAAATCCATATTTTTAAAGACAAATCAAGAGGAAAGAAGGAGTGAACAGTGACATTTTAGAGAGAGAAATCCATGAAATCAAGAGGTAGTCATAAAAACTTGATCCTCTTGTCTTATATTATGTTATTGTTGATGTTGTTGGTGGATATTGCTTTGTTTTTTCTTATTTTTGAAAAATGGGCTGAAGCATAATCATGGGGAAATTCTACCCAAATTCCCTTTAAACATGTCCATTTAGTGGTTAAGTAGCTAATAATGTGGTTAGAAGTAGAGAGGAAGTGATTAAGCAAGAAAAAACAAGAAAAATAACACAAACCTCCTAAGAACCCTAACCTTCTGTTCTGGGTGTGACGTAAGGAAGGAGTAGTAATTTGGTAATTTTGATGATTCCATTGACTTTAAAAGGAAAAATTATGTAGGTATGCAAGTGTTCATGATTTTTGGATGTTTGTATGCCAATTTGGAAATTTACAAAGTGTGTATATACATGTTGATTTGCCCTGTTTGGAATAGTGATATTGTGCGTAGGATTTCATAGACCAAACCTTATCCAAAAATTTTGAAACTTTTCAGAATTAAATTAGACACATAGAGATTTAATTTGATAGGTATTTTATAATTTTTGGATAAGTACATTGGGAGATATGAATTTTTGAAGTTATGCCCTATTTTCTAGAATGCAATCTGGAGCAGTGATGTTTAACGAATTACTGGGAATGATAGGAATACATTGAGTAAACCTAAATATTTTTCTTCAAAAATAAATTGAAATTTCTTCATTTTGGTTTTAGAATAAGTCAAATTGGTTTTTTTAGAATTAATTATAAATTTTCAAAGTTGGCTGACCAATCTGCTAGTTTCTGAAAAATAGTGAAATTGCTATATATATATTGTGCAGAAACTGTTATAACTGCATTAAATAACTAGCAGAATACAAGTTAAAAGCAGTAATGCTACAAGTAATAACCAGTTACTTGTAACTTTAGTTTTGATAGGAATTAGACATAGGTCGAGCCGTAATCCGAGAGTAGGATAAACACTGAATTTTGAAAAAGATCCAGGTAGTAACTTTTTCTTGCGTATACTATGTGATTACTAAATGTTGATTATGTCATTCACTGTAATATGAGTTAATGTCCTAGACATACCAATTTTTCATGTTGTGGTCAGGGACCCAACAGGGGCGCTGAGTAGGCCAAGGGGCAAACATGTAGTTTGACCTTGGGTAAGTATACATACATAGTTTGATCATCTTACATGACATGAAATTACATATTTATTTTTGCATTCTATATGTTTGTAAGCATGTTGCTACTAAGATTCCCTTGAATCTCATTCTTTTTCAAAACAAAACTGTACAGCTGAAGCGGGAGACTCAAAAGACAAGACGGTGGCTCCCCGTAATTAGGGTCCCATAGCTCTTTGTTGCTGCTTTAATTATTTTGCTTGTACTTTTTGCTACTTTTTGGTATGCTCAGTACATTTGTATATATTTTCAAACCCTGCAGGGATTCTCCTATAATGCAAACTTATACTTAATATCAGTAATGTTTCCGCTATTTATGTATGCCTTGTGGAACTTTATGCTTATCACTATGTGAATATCAAAATGTTAAGGGGTTTGACAAAAAACATTATTAATCCTTATTAACTTAATTTTAAAATTTAATATGTTTTTAACTTTACCCCTATTTAATATAAAAAGTCAATGAGTAAGAACTAAAAAGTCCAAAAAAAAAAAATTAGGAATAAAATTGTACATATGAATTACGTACTACCTTATATATAGCTGCAGTAGTTGAGACAGGTAATGAGGGACTTTTGTATACTAGCCTTGAGGTTTACGGTTAAAAATTAATTAAGGATTGTTTATAGGTAAATCTAGGATCATTCTCTCTTTTCGAGGAGCCTTTTATTAATTTCTATGTAATCAAGATGCCATGCAAATACAATAAAAATAAGGAAAAATTGATTTTGGATTTTTCCAATTAATAACTAAAAGAGTAATACACTTTATTTTTGGTATTTTTTATAAACTTGGTGAAGAAGTGAATGGAATTGGATTTGAAAATATGAATGATGAATGCTCTAGGTAATGAAGAAAGTGACTATTCTTTGCTCAAACATATTATAGGAGTTAAAATTCATTAATTCTTAAGAAAAACCTCAAGATAACATTTGAGTCCAATATTCTCAATTAATAGTAGCTCTGACAAATATAGCTAACTACTACCTTTTAAAATATTATTTAAAACCACTTAATATACAATTGAAATTGAAATAATACAACATGAGTCTTTTTGAATTTGAGTACTCAACAACCCCTCAAAGGCACAAATCAATCACATTAACTAGATAATAATACGCTAATTAACATAATCTCATTACAACTACAAAAAAGTTCAAACATATATAATTTTTACACTATAAAATCTAATCTCAAATACAAATATAAAACCAACAGAGTCAGTTCCAGAATCATAGTTAATAATTCCTAAAACTAGGCAATCTAAATATATAACTCTAGACTAATATAATAATACAAAAATCCACATTGAGCAAAGAAGCAAAGGAAATTAGAGAACTCCACAAAATCTGTAAAACTGAAATCATCAAATTTGTAATATAGTGGCTGTGGTGAACTGGAATAATCAAATCTGCAGAACTGGAAGAGGAAGGCCGATCTTGGAGAAAGGAAGCGAACGAATGTGGTGTAGGAAAGCAGAGGAAGTAGCCGGCGGTGACTATGAGGAAGAGGAGGGTAGAGACCGATCGATTTAGGTCTTTTCTTGGTGTTCCATGGCGCTCTCAGTTTCTGGTCTGCAACTCCTCGCTGGAAATGAGGAAGAAGGTGGTGGTGTGGAGAAGAGAGACGAAGGCAGAGAGAGGGAAGGTCGCCGCAGGAAGGTGAAGCTCTCCAATGTCCGACCAAAGCTCTTTGCGCTTCTCTAGAATATGAAAACCGAAGCTCTTGGTGCCTCTCTGTTTCAAGTCGCTGGGAAAAATGGAGCTGTCAAGCTCTACAACTGTTCGATGCTCTCAGGCTAGCCAAAAAGGGAGGAAGGTGTGTCGGTGGTGAGGAAGGAAGTCCTAGACGGTGGCGGCGGATCTCCGTCTCTTTCCCTCTACTCTCAAGCTCTCCTTCGCTCAAGCTTCTCCGCGGCGCTCACTGTACAATATCGGGTCTGTGTATATTGAAGGAAAGAGGAGCTTCTTGGTCAAGTTCTGATCAGGGACTAAACTGAACAAGATTCAAAAGTTCATGGAGGGAATAAACTGAGTTTTAAAATTTTTTTAGGGAGAACTGTAATTTTTAAAATCTCTGATCATTTTTCTGTAACTTTCTCTGGCCTCTTTTCTTCATTGATTTGCAATATATTAATTCTAACCCCAATTGATATTTTCCAAAATCTTCAATTTTCTTCTTAAATACCTACAATGCTAGATTAAATAAAAGGTAGTATTAAAAGTCCAATAAATCATTTGCATGAATAATTAATAAATTATAACAATTTTCCCCTAATTACACTTAGTTCAATACAATGTCCCTAATTTAAATTCGTATTTAATCATGTAAGAATAGTCCAAAAAATACATTAAAAATCTCAAAGTTATCATGAAAAAATATTAAAATATGGTTTAATAAGTAGCAAGGGCACGGCGTTCTGGCAACACTTGTCATTTGCCTTATGACTTGCGGGGTTGCACCAATGCCGTATGCAAGAGTGACTGCCAGCTGATATTTGGCAACAACGGTAATGGATTATGTGCTAAGGACACTAACACAACTTGTATCTGTGCCTTCCCTTGTGGTTGGTCAAGGTAAACGGTTGCATATGTTTATAATAAGGATACTTATAAATCCAAAATATCTTGTCTATAAATTCAGAATAGTTCTGATCACTTGGTGTTGTTTGTCAAACCCCTTGACATTTCGATATTCGCAGAGTATTAAGCACAAAGTTCCAAAGAGCATAAAGAAATAGCGAAAATATACTGATAATGAGTACTTGTTTACAATACAGGAGAGTTCTTATAGGGTTTGATAAATATATACAAATGTACAAAGTATTCAAAAGTAGCTAAAATTATATGCATAAATAACTATAGCAGCTACAAAATTCCCAGAACTCTAATCATTAGTAGCTACTGTTTTGCCTTTGATGCCGCTTGCCTCAGCTGAAAAGTTTTTATTTTGAAAAAGAATGAGATTCGAGCGAATCTCAGTAGTAACATGCTTTCAAACATATAAAATGTGAAAAATAAATATGCAATGCCATGTCATGTAAAATGATAGAAAACTGTGTGTACACTTGTCCAAGGCCAAACGATATATTTGCACCTTGGCTTAACTCGGCGCTCCTGTTGGGTCCTTAACCACAACTTGACAAATTAGTGTGTCCAAGACACTAGCTCATATTACAGAAAATGACATATACAAACATTTAGTAATCACATTGTATATATAAGAAAGAAGCTACTACCTGAATCCTTTTTCAGTGCTACTGTCAGTCCAATACTTTTGTCTCGGCTCGGACTACTATAAATTCCTATAAATTAAAGTTAACATGTAACTAATTATTACTTGTACTATTACTACTATTAAATCATATTATGTGGATTATCCAATGTAGTTATAGCAGTTTCTGTACAGTACAATTATGCACAGTGAAATTTCACTGTTTCCAGAAATTGACACATTTTTCAGTCAACTTTGGAAATTTGTAATTAATTCCACAAAAATCCAATTTAACTGATTCCAAAGCCTAAATGAAGCTTTGTAATTTTAAATTTGAGTAAAAAATAATTAGATTTGACCATTGTAACCAAGTCATTCCCAGAAAATTCGTCAAACCGTACTATTCCTAGATTCACTATCAGAAACAGGGCACAACTTCAAAAATACATATCTCCCAATATACTCATCTAAAAATTACAAATGACCTATCAAATTAAATATCTATATCTATACTTTAATCCTGCCTAGTTTCATAATTTTTGGACTAATTTTGACTAGCGAAATATATTTTACAACATCACTGTCTCACAGGATACAATCAAACAGCATGCACCTACAACTTCATAAATTTCTAGATTTTTATACCAACATCCAAAAGTCCTGAACACATGTATTCCTACACAATTTTTCATGTAGAATCCATTGGTGACATCAAATTTACCAAATTCTCACTCCTTATACACATCCTATTCTGACCAGAAGTGATAGCATAGTCCATTTGTCACCAAGTTTCTAATTTAATAATCATACAAGTCTTATATGCTCTTTAAACATCATGTACTTGATTATAACACCACTAGGTAGCTCAAAAATCCTCCTTTCAGGAAACAAAAATCATAGGAATGATTCTCTTAGAGAGAGGAATAGGGTTTAAGAAGGCACTTAGAACCAGAAATGGAATCTTGAAGATATAAATGGCTTACCTTTCCTTGTTTCCTTGGGCTTTTAACTTTCGGTCTAGCTCTTTCTCTCTCCTTTTCTTTTGCACTTGGCTGACTTGAAATGAATGAATGAAATGAGAGAGTGTTTTGATTAAATAGCCAAGCATTCATGTGGAGCTTAATTCGGTTTAAGTGTATACGTGGTGAAAGAGAGCACTTTAATTGCAAGACTTTAAAGGATGGAGATAAGATGTGTTGGATAATTTTTATTCCCTCTTGAACTTCGTTGGCCGACAATTCCTTAGACATATGGTGAAGAATTAATTGATGAAGTCTCCTTCTTGTCTTAATTTTTCTCTTGACCGTCCCTACCAAAAAGCAAGTTTGGAATTGTTTAATTCCATTCACTCTTATTTCTTCTTCTTAGCCGAAAAGATTGACAAAAAGGAAGGTGTATGCTTGACTTATCATCTTCTTCTTTTTTTCTTTAGGTACTTGTCGGCTTTTGCAATGTGAGAGGGTAAGGAAAATGAGTGAATTAAATATATATATATATATATATATATATATATATATATATATATATATATTACATGTGTATGCATATCATACGCTTCTTGCAAAGGAGGATGGACTTTAACCAAATTATTTCTTGCTTTTCCCTTCCCTTATCCGACATTGATAAGTGTTTGAGAGAGTGATATTTTATTTAATTATTCCTCATCATCTTAAGGTCTAGCCGAAATGTTTGAAACAAAGAAAAGAAAAAAAAAATAATGAAGACATGTATTGATCATACTCTCACTTCTTCCTTTATATCCATAGCCACTTTTGTTGACTAAATGGATAATAAATCAATTAATCTTATCTCCGTCCTCCTTAAAATCTGTCCGAGATTGTCATTGAAAAGGAGAGGTAATTGTGTTAACTAAAGTCTTGTGTCTTCTTGTACAAAAATAGGTATGCAATTATTTATTCCATTCACACTTCTTGCTCATTCTCTCCTGTAAAACTTGACAAAAGAGGAGAGAATTTGCTGCACATGTCTTGCTTATGCAAGATTGAATCATGTAGTCCAATTAATTAAAAAAATGAATCTTTTATTTTAATCATCCTCAAGTGTACCAAAATTCACCATTTTATTCCTTTTAATATAACAAATGTACATGGAATTTTGGTGAACAAAATTTGGGATATTACATTGTTCCCTTTAACATGGATTTTGATTGACGTTCCAGTCATAATCCAATCCTTTTTTTTTCTTCTAATTATGGTTATATTATGTTGTTGGATGTTTTTTATGATTTGAACGTTGATAACTCAAAAACATTGTTGCCGCAATTAAAAGTTTAGAAAACTAATTGATCATTTAAACAAATTTTCAGAGCAAAATTTCCTTTTAACCCTTGGAATTGTTCAATGATTAACGTTGGTCAAACATTAGTATAGGATGACATTGTACAATTTTTTAAATTAAAGGGGATATGATATATAATTAACCTATCGAAAGTTAAGAAAACCAATTCCACATGGTAAAAAACTTCTAAGGCAAATTTTCCAATTTAACCTTGCGATTTGGCCACCGATTCAACATGAAAGGAGGAGATGAAGAGACCATAAATGCGTACGCGGTACGGTTTTAAGTGTCAAAACGCGATTTTAACAACTGTGCTAGGGAGTATAAAGATATGAACACTAGAAAGCTCAAAATTGGAGAAGTTTGAAAACTAAGATTGCATTTTGCTAATGAAAGTAACTACCCCCTCCTATTCTTATCATGTTACATCTTCTAGAATGATTCTTTAATCCATAATATAAATCATCACTTTGAAAAACATTGATGTTTATTTATCTATTTTGCCCTTAAAATGTATACTTAATTGTGGCTCTTTATATTTTTTCCTCTCCTTTAAAACCTCATTTATAGAGGTAAAATAAAAAAAATTTACATATCAATTTAACACAGATTTAATGAGTTAACCATCAATCATCAGTTCTTATAAATTAGTTGAAAGTGCCTTATAATAGAGAAGAAAGCAATCACATACATATGCTAGTGTATAGTACCAATAAGCTGAACTTTGAATGATTAAATTAGTAGAACGTTAATTGGTTGTTACAGTAGTATATTATATATATATATAAAGGAAAATCACACCAAGGTCTCAACCAAGAAACATAATATCAGAAAAGCTCCATAGTGTGTTAATGACAAGTGAAAGAGCAACTATTGACAAGTAAAAGAGTAATTATTAACAAGTTATGAGACTTTTCTGATATTATTTTCCTTAATTGGAACTTTGGTGCGATTTTCTCACTTTGCTTGCAACATCTTTCATGGGCTTGATCCTATATATAAGCAACAATTTTACTTTTTCTAAAAGTTTAATGTACTTTTTTTTCATTTTTAGTCCCAATTAAATTTCATGTATTTTTCGTGTCTTTTTTCTACTCATTTTCTCTCTCTCTCTTTTTTCTTACTCATACTCTCTCACTCATTATTTTCATAAATAAGGGAATGTTTGAGAAAAAATATATTTCTTATATATTTATTGCATTTAATAAATTTTAACCATTAGTTCATTTTGTGTGATCTAGTTAGTTGTTACTTATAAAAAAGACAGAAGTGAGTAACAACCTTGATACTTGAATGAAATGCCCATTGGAAAAATGGAAATCCTAAGTAGTTTACAAAATCAAAACTCATTTTATTTGTGTATCGATTAAAACTAAGTTCCTGACCTTTTGAGTCATGCGGAGCTCAGTGTCTGTTAGATTAATGGTAGAAGCTGATTTTTCAATATAATTTATGGTATATAAGATAAGTTTATGAGAGGAATTTTATCTCAATTTGCGTGAATTTTCTTTTCCATCGCTTTCTCAAACAGGCCCTACTTGGGAGCCATATCATCAATTTTTATGTTGAGTCAGCTACCTCTTTTGCCATATAGGATTAATTTATAAAATGAGAAAATATCAACGATTGAGTTTTAATAGACTTAAAAGTTCAGGGATTAAGTCATATCAAGTCATAAATGAATTAAAATTTGAGGGACCAAAAGATTAGTATTCCCTAATAGGAGTTAAAAGTATATAATTAAATAATAAAAATATAAAAAAGACAATAATTTGATTTATATATACTTTAAATATGAATAATTAAAATTAAATTCATCAACATTAATAATTTTTCATAATCAATAAATAAATTTTTGTGAAGTTTATATATATAGTCATTAAAGTTGATCACATTAAAGAAGCTAACATGAGTTTAAGAGCGAGTTGGGATGATTTTCTAAGTTAGAAATGCAAAATTGATAATCTCTGAGTGTAAATTCACGTTTACAACTTGTACGAGTTTAAGATGTAAAAAAAGTAAACTTAGAGAGTCAAATTGGTAATTTAACAACTATACGTATACTATGTATCATGTCAAACCCCTTAACAATTCGATATTCACATAGTATTAAATGCATAGTTCATAGGCATACAGACATAGTAGAAATATACTGATAATAAGTGCTTGTTTACATTACAAGAAATCCTATAGTATTTGAAAAAATATATACAGAGACCAACAAAAATAAAATTTGGAACTAAAGATAACCAACTGCACTCTGACTAGAACCATACATTTAATCACCGGTATTTACGGTTTTTCCCTTAGAGTCGCTACCTTCTGCTGGAATATTTTTATATGTTGAGAAAAAGTGAGATTCGAATGAATCTCAGTAGTAACATACAATCAGTCATATAAAATGTAATAAATAAATATGCAATGCATCATGATATGTAAAATGCTAACTCGTGTTGTATGCATACTATCCAAGGCCAAACGACTGTTTGCAACCCCGGCTTAACTCTTGTCCATGGTCAAACGACATGTTTAGAACCTGGCTTATTTACGTGTTGTGCCTCAGGCACTGTCATGTTACAGAAAATGGCATACACAACATATAAATAAGCACATAGTATATGAGAGAAAGAGTTACTACCTGGGTCCTTTTCCAGTCCGGCTGTATCCAAAATTTTTTCTCCGGCTCGGGCTATTACCAATTCCTATAAATTAAAATTAACAAGTAATTGGTTATTACTTGTATTACTATTTCCTTTAATCATATTCTGCTGGTTATCTCAGTTTTAGTGGCTTCTACAGAGTATAATTTTGCATAGTGCAATTTTTCTATTTTTCAAAAAATTGGCAGATTTTTCAGTCAACTTTGAAAAATCATAACTAATTCAAGAAAATTCCAAATTGACTGGGTCCAAAGCCTAAATGAATTTCTTGAAATATATTTTCATATACAAATATCAAAATCTACCCAGTTTTACCACATTGCTCCCAGAATTTCACGAAATGCAACTATTCCAGATTACTCTCCAAAAACAAAGTACAACTTTGAAAATCCTTATCTCCTAATGTACTGGTCCAAAAATTGTAATCCACATATAAAATTGGAGCTTCCTTGTTTCACTTCTTCAATAGTTTCCTTCCTCCGGTTCAACTCTCTCACTCACGTCTCTTTTCTTCTGTTCTGTTTTTTTCCCAAAGCTCTCTCTCTCTCTCTCTTTTTGAAGCTAAACATAAATGAGAGTTGGAGGAGTTTGATAAGATTATATTTAATGAATGTGTGTGTGTTGTCCAAATGAGAAGAAAAGATGAGGAGTACGTGGTTGATTTTCTAAAGGTGGATATATGTGTGAGTGTATGTGTGGTACATGTGTTATCTAATAATGGAGGGAAGTTATTTCAAAGATAGAGTTGTATATGGGTTGCCAAGTATGGGTGTGTGTGTGGATAGGTTTTTATGTATACATATAGGTATATTTTTATCTTATTAATTACACACACTATGCTTTAATTTTTCCCTTTGTCTAATTTAAGTTTCCTTAAATTTCGTAGGTTCCATAATTTGGCTTATTATCTAATTTTCATAAATTAATGCTTGCATTATGTCAAACCCCTTAACAATTCTATATTCATAGAGTATTAAACGCATAGTTCATAGGCATACAGAAATAGCAGAAATATACTGATAATAAGCGCTTGTTTACATTACAAAAAAATCCCATAGGATTTGAAAAATATATACAGAGTCGAAAAGAAATAAAATTTGGAACTAAAGATAACCAATTGTAGTCTCATTTTGAATCGGACCTCAGACACCGGTATTTACGGTTTTGCCCTTAGAGCCGCTACCTTCTGTTGGAATATTTTTAAATATTGAGAAAGGGTGAGATTTGAATGAATCTCAGTAGTAACATACAATTTGACATATAGAATATGAAAATAAATATGCAATGTCATGTCATGTAAGATGATCGAAACTATATATGCACTTGCCCAAGGCCAAACGACATGTTTGCACCATGGTATACTCGGCGCCCCTGTTGGGTCCTTGACCACAACTTGGAAAATTGGTGTGTCCAAGACACTAGCTCATATTACAGAACATGACATATTCAACACATAGATAATCGCACAATACATACAAGAAAGAGTTACTACCTGGGTCTTTTTTCAGTCCGGCTGTTTATCCAAACTTTTTCTTCTGCTCGGGCTATTACCAATTCCTATAAATTAAAGTTAACAAGTAATTTGTTATTACTTATATTACTAGTAGCTTTAATCATATTATGCTAGTTATCTCAATTTCAGTGGCTTCTACACAATACAATTTTGCATAGTGCAATTTTACTATTCTACAACAAATTGGCAGATTTTTCAGTTAACTTTGAAAAATCATAACTAATTCTATAAAATTCAAAATTGAATGGGTTCAAATCCCAAATGAAGCTATTGAAATATATTTTAATGGAAAATATCAAAATCTACCCAGTTTCACCATATTGCTCCCAGAATTTCTTGAAAGTCCACTATTCTAGATTACTCTCCAGAAACAGAGCACAACTTTGAAAATCCATATCTCCTAATGTATTTTTCCAAAAATTGTGATCCATATATCAAATTAAATATCTGAATGTCTACTTTTAATTTTGAAAGTTTCATAATTTTTGGTTAAGGTTTGGTTTTCCAAATTCGCATGAAAACCAATTTGACTTCCAGAAACATAGTCTGGCAGCAACCCACTTCAAAAATTCATATCTCTCAATATACTAATAAAAATAATACAAACTATATATAACATTAAATATTAGAATATGAAATTTCATTCTGGAAAGTTTCATAGTCATTGGAAAATATTTCATTACTCAAAAACACCACGAGACCAACTGCCAGAATCTGGACTTCCAGATTACACTTGTTTCTAAACAAAACTTTCAAAAATCATAAATCCCTCTATAGACATCCAAATGATAAATTTTATGACTCATGTTAAAGATTGAGATGTATATTATCTCCATGTAAAATTTCATAAATATTAGATATGATTAGGTTGGTCAAAGCTTAACACAAAATGTACTGTCTTCCAAAACATCAGTTTTTGACAGTCTGAGTTTAAAATTCAATAACTCATTCATTTTGACTCCAAATTGTTCCTCTTCTTGATTCTATTTCATACTACATATCCTAAAATTTCTATAGGAAAAAAGAATCAGACCAAAAATCCATCTATATCTTCTGTTTGAGCTTCTGGAACTTTCGGCAGAAACTCGGTTTTCCAGCGACTAAAACTGAGTTGATAAAACTGTCATGCATCCACGATTTTGGACTCAAATCTAAAATATTTTGACTCTACATACTCCTACACATGTTTCTTGTGTTTGGGGACGTGATTACAGAAGCAAAGAGACCAAAAATCCCACGTAAAATGGACACACAATCACTGGTTTTGGTATTTTACGGTGACAAAATATTTTCGGTGACTTCTCTTGATTCCAGCAGCAAAACAACCAAGAAAACAACCACAAATCCAATGGAAAAACAAGATACGGATGTATGGAACTCACCTATATTCATTTATGATGTTGTATGTGAAGTTTGAAGCTTTCTTGTTTCTATTCTTCCTTCGTATCTCTCTCTGTTTTCTGTTTCATTTCTCATTTCTGGTTTTCTATTTCTTTTCTTTGTTTCAGATGCTTGGTCGAATGAAGAGATGAAGGAGTTGAGAGTGTTTTATTTATTATAGTTGCTGAATGTGTGTGTGTGTGCACTATCCGAATGAAAATGAAGAAAGGAGGAGTAATGAATGTGTGTATGTGTTGTACGAATCAGCAGAGAAAGATGAGGAGTATGTGGTTGTGTGTAGTTCATTGGTTCAACATGCATGTGCTGTCTAATTCTAAGTGTATGTGTGTGTGCGTTCAAGAATTCTCCAGGTATGCCAAATGAAGAGAAGAATAACTGATTAATTGTTTAGTGTGTGACGGTAAGTTTTTATATGTAAGTATTTGTATATTTTTATCCTATAAATTACACATACTAGGCCTTAATTTTTCACTTTGTCTAATTTAAGTTTCCTTAAATTTTGTAGGTTCCATAATTTGACTTACTATCTAATTTTCATAAATTAATCCTTGTATTAAATTTTGGGATGTTACACATTAAATTTTTGGGATGTCACATATCATGTAAGACCATTGTTGTCAAACTCATGAGTTAACTCTCTGAGTTTACCATTTTTACGTCTCTAGCTAACTTATAAAATCGTGTCGAGTCGCTTGTAAACTTGTGCTAGTTGTAAACTCAGTTAAACTAATTAGTTTATACACCGAGTTTACCGTTTTTACATTTATAGCTTACAAAGCCAAGTCAACTAGCTCTTAAACTTGTGTTAACCTTTTCGATTTGATCATGACTAGTAACTTTATATATGAATTTTATGCAAATTTCTTTGTTAAATATGATAAATTATGAATGTTGATAGATTTAATTATAATTATTTGGATTTAAAAATTTAAAATCAAAATGTTGTTATTTTGTATATTTTAATTATTTAATTATACACTGTTAATATCTATTTATTGATAAAAGTAAACTCTTATGAGTTTACAATACTGAGTTTACTTAAACTCGTGAGTTTGACAACCTTAAATAATACCTTATCATAAATCGTGTGTCAAAGAGGCAAGGGTTCATATGACAAATTAATTAGGTAATATGATCAAGTATTTTTAGAAGAAAATCTAAGAAATTAATTTAATGCTAAGCATTATCCGTAAGTCCAAGCACATATTTTTTTGTGATAATAAGTCCAAGCACATATAAAAGCAACCTCAAAAGGTGTTTTCATTTCATATCATATATATCCTTCAAAAATGGATTCCGTGAAGAGCAAGAAGATCTTTGTCATTTTCGTACTTCTCTTTCTCACTACTGGTACATAAGAATAGCTCCTCACCTGGTTTTTTTTTCTTAAAAAAATAAAAACTTCCTAAACTGCTTTTGTTCGTCATTAAATAGTTGTTGGAATTTTGCTTTCAACAATAATAGTTTGTATAGATGTTTGCTTTTGTTTTTTCTATTAAAGCTTGACATATTTTCTCACAATATAGTTATTATACAAATTACGAGAAAAAGTAGTATTGTTTATAATTTATAATACTCTATTTATAAGGCACTTTCAATATGTCTCACTAGAACTAAGAAAAATATTAAATCTTATTAGCTTTATTTTGAAATTTAATAATTTTTCACCATTATCCCTATTTAATATAAATAATCAATGAGTAAGAACTGAGAACCCCAAAAACAATAAATTAGGACTAAAAATGTACATAAATATAAGAAAATTAATGAGGTGACTTATATAAAGAATAAAAATTTTGAAACTATATCTTGACATCTCACTTCCTTTGAATTATTACAATATATAAGATATTTTCAACATGTCTCAATGGAATGAAGAATTAAAACCTTAAATCTTATTAACTTTGTTTTATAATTTAATAATTTTTCTACTAAATGTACTCTTATTTAATATGAATGAATGAGTAAGAACTGAAAAGTATAAAAACAATTATGAATAATATTGTATATATAAATGTAACAAATTTTATGCAATGACTTCGAATCTTTTTCAGGAGAGGTATCCATATTTAGTGCTCGAACAAGATTTACCTCCAATAGAAAAATTCATGTACATAGCAAGGAAAAAAATCAATGAGATGACGACTTAGATTAAAAATAATAAAAACAAAAAACAATCCTCTTTCTGTCTGGAGTATATATATATTGATATATTGTGAATGAAACCTGCTTTTGACATTTCTCACCTCATTTGAATTACTACATTATATATAGCTGCAGTTGTTAAGGTAGCAAGAGCACAGCGTTCTGGCAACACTTGTCATTTGCCTTATGACTTGCCGGGTTGCACCGATGCCTTATGTTCTTATAAATTAGTTGAAAGTATCCTAAGGGAAGAAAGGGATCATGCATGTATATATACTAGTTTATTGTACCAAGAAACTGAACTTTGAATGATTAAATTAGTAGATCGTTATTGGTTGTTATAGTAGTAATATATAAAACGTTGATGAATTAAAAAACAAAATAACATGGACACTTCTCTGAAAAAGAAAACGTTGATACTTCTCTGGCAAAAAAAAAAAAACAAAAAAAATTGATCCTTGAATGAAATACCCGTTGGAAAAATGGAAATCATATAGGTTACAAAATTAAAGCTCATTTTATTCTTGTATGTATCATCATTGCATTGGTCAGAGAAAAAAAACTGACAAAAAAAAAACCGTATCATCATTGGTACTAAATTATTTATTGAATTGTAACCCCCGGCCAACGTTCACATAGAAAAAATCAGGTAAAAAAAAAACGTTTACATTTAAATTGAAAATGTTTTGACTTTTGACCAATCAAAGATGTGCTTCGAACTCTTGAAATATTTAATTTAATTTTAAGAAAATATCCCACCCCAAAAATGTGATCTCATTTCATTCCTCTATTTTGTTTATGTTGACCGTCACATTTATTTCGATTATTATCATTTATTATAGATTCATTTGTGTTTATAAGGGTGCCTAATTTTTCTTCCATATAAACCCTCGATCAAATGCCTGAGGAACAAACAAGCGGGCATAATTTCCACTCATTTTCGCAGCTTGCTGTATTCTTTCTCTGTAGGATTACCTCTCGTAGCCGTTATCTTTTTTTCTCCCAAATATGGATTCCGTTAAGAGCTACAAGATATTTGTCATTTTCGTACTTCTCTTTCTCACCGCTGGTAAGCATAGTTTCTTAACCTGCTTTTGTTATTTTCCAAATATTCTTCTTATTCTCTTTATAAGGGGTATAGAGAGAAGGTATTTTTTTGGGTCTTATTTGTAATTCACATAATTAAATTTTATATTACAATTTTACCCTTAATTTTTATTGTGTAGGATTTGTTCTGGATAAATTTAAAAAGTTGCTAAACTTTAAGGGGTATAGAGAGAAGGTATTTTTTTGGGTCTTATTTGTAATTCACATAATTAAATTTTATGCTATAATTTTACCCTTCATTTTTATTGTGTAGGCTTTGTTCTGGATAAATTTAAAAAGTTGCTAAACTTTAAGGCAAATTCGATGATATTTAGTTGTTTTTTTTAATTTCGGTGAAACATGCATGTTGGAATGTGATGACTTATAAATAGGATAAGAGTAGTTTCTATGATGCTTTTGTTCTTTGAATGTAACTTCGCATATTTTCTCAGAGTATTATACAAATTTTAAGAAATTAAAACTAGTAATATTGTTTATAACTCATAAATTTTTTTTGGCCGGCAGTTTGTGTGTGTGTTACGTGTGTATATCGATAAAGATGACTTTTCCCCTCTTTTTAACAGTTATCATAAGTGCTATGAAATTGTATCATAGGTAAAAAAAAAAAAGTTATTTTAACATGCCTCATTGGAAACAAACGGGCCCTTATAACAAATTTTCCCTCCTCTCCAAATCCCTCATAACAAATAGACCCTAGGAAGTCCAAAAATAATGAATTTGAAATAAAATTGTGCATACATTAATCATTTTTATGCCAACACATACATTAATCATTTTATTTATTATATTCTTTTTTTTTTTAATCTGGGCTTGTTATGACCAATTTCCTAACTCCAGGCATGGAGGTAATCAAGGGACAAGGACCAACTCGGGTCTGTAATTGGGACCTGGACGGTTGCAAAGACAACTACGACTGTTTTAAAAGGTGTAAATATCAGTTTCCAGGTGGTATAGGAGAATGTACGGGTCTTCACAAGCAAACATGTCATTGCAATTTCCCTTGTCTCTAGTTCGCCCAGGCGCAGAATAACTTATTTTGGATGCATGTAAATCCAAATACAATCTTAAATAATAAATAATAAATAATTTATTACATTAGCCATGTTGTTTAAATGACTAGTTAATGACCCATGCAACTTTTTTAATTATGGTAGTACTTAGTTGGGTGTAAACGTTGTTGGGTTAAAAATGTGCTCTCTCCCATCCTTTTTGTAATATCCCAAATTTTGGAACAAAAAGCTTGAGATTAAGCCTGGATTAAGTGGACTGCTAGACCCTGGTTTAGCAAATGTCCCTATGAGACATGTTTAAATTCCCCAAAATTCCTTTATATCATTGGATATTAAAATGAATTATATTGGTGAGCTAAAGAGCTCGATGAATAACAAAACGAAGTGATTGGAAGTCACACATAATATAGTAAAGTGGAACACAAAGTAATTTTGCCACCGGTGAAATTCCAGGTGTGACAGTGGTGATTGTGTGACATCTTTCGATAGGTAAATGATGGTGAAAAATTATGAAACTTTCCAGAATGAAAGTAGACTTATCAAAATTTAATTTGATAGGTCATATGAGTCATTTGGAGTTGTATACAAAGAGAAATGAATTTTTGAAGTTAGCCCAGCGAAATTAATTATTTTCTGGGACAACATTCAAAGATTAAAATTATGGGAAGAGTGAGCTTCGAATTGGCCAAATTTTATATTTTTTCTTAAAACTAGACTCAATAAGGGTCGCATAGCCTTTGGAATCACTCCAATTGGACATTTTCACAATTAGATATGAATTTTCAAAGTTTAATGAAAATTTAGCCAGATTAAGCATTTTGTGCGGAAATTGTAATTTTGGGCCAATAGGGAGCTGACACGTGGCAGATGAGAAAACTGACCCATTTAATCATTAAATCACCATCTTCCTCAGCATTTTCACGGAGAAAAAAACGGACCAGAAGAGAGAGAAAAGAGAGAGATGGATATGGAGAAAGAAGAGAGAGGAAATTCTTTCCTCCGAAACACTGCCGAAACGGCATCCTCTCTCAAAGTACCCTTCAGGAAACTTCCTCTACTCCTCGAGATCTTCATTCCTACGGTTTCGGATTTTCATTTGGAGGTGTTTGGTGCCGTCTCCCTTGTCGGAGTGTTGCCAGAATTCCGAACCGTTTGGGGAAACGGGTAGAGGTAAGCGTAAGCTTCCTTTTTAACCGATTTATTTGTCGTTTGGATGAGTATAAAGGAAGTTGGGTACTGTTTATGGATGGTTTAAATTAGTGTTTTAAATGGCTAAATCATGTCTAATGAGTGTTTAAATAGCTAATCACTTGATTAGGAGTAGCAAGGAAGTGATTAGGTATGAGAAAACAAGAAAATAACATATTGCACCTGAGAATATGATTTTCTGCCCTGTTTTGACGTGGAGAAAGAGTAAAAATTTGATGATTTTGATACTTCTATTGGCTTTAGGAGGCAAAATTGTGTAGGTATACAATTTTTCATGATTTTTGGATGCTTGCATATAAATTGGGAATTTTTGGAAATTGATGAATAAATGTTGTGTATTCCGTTTTCTGGAGGCAGTGTTATGGTGACATGTTTTTGAGTAATCAAATGTTATCCAATGACCATGAAACTTTCCAGTCTAAAAGTAGAGACATAGACCTTTAATTTGATAGGTGATAATGGTTAATTGGACAAGTATGCTATGAGATATGAATTGTTAAAGATATACCCTGTTTTCTGGAAAGAATCTGAAACAGTTAATGTTTGGAAAATTTCTGGGAATGGTGTAGTGGTCACGTTTACAATCGAGTATTTTTATATAAAACTACACTTAAAGGGTTTCAAATAGAGCTTTGAACCACCTCAATTGGAGTTCTATATAATTAATTATGATTTTCCAAATTGTGGTAAAAAATGCTAGTAGATTGAGTACCATGCGAATTTGAGTAAGAAATTGGCCAAATATAATTGGAATGAACTCCAAGGGTGAAAGTAAGCCTGTAGGGCTAATGTGGGCCATTGAGTATTCACTTTTCATGGCTCTAATGATGTTATCACTTTCCTAGGGCCATGAAGTGATAAAGAAAGAGCAATGGTTGGCGGATCAAGCGACAAGAAGAGAAGGACATAAAGTCCGAGAGGTAGTGAACTTACATTTTCTGCATGTATGTGATATGTATGTCTTGCATTGATTATGTGACTGCTTTGCCTATTTGTGTGGAACATGTATGATTGTTTGAAGCTCTGTTATATTTGTGCAATGGCCATATGTATGTCATAACATCAAGCATGCAGCATGTCATTATGTTGGCATGAAATAGTGTAGGCAAGCATGTCATACATTCATATATATCTGGCATGCATAGTGGTAATGTTTGCTACTGAGATTCTCTCGAATCTCACTCCTCCCAAACAACCATTCAGACAGGTGAGCATTGGAAACGTGCTGAGATCAGAAAAGAGGTATGCACGAAGAGGACTGTTGCTGGTTGTTTGAAGGTCTGTAAATATTGTGTAAACCCCTGGTGTGGAAAATTTTGTATTATAATCAAGCAATATTGTATTAATATTATCAGTATATTCATGCTATTCCTGTATGCCCACTGAATTACGCATTGTTACTCTGAGTAAGGTCAGTAATAAGGGATATATGAAGCGGGTCGTTACACTTTTTATACCCAACAAGTTAACAACTACCGAAATCACACAAATTATTAAACTATTGATTAAAATTAGTTAAAAGTAGTAAATGTGTAGAGGGTGTAATTTTTTTTACAATTATATCCTCATTTAGGAAGAGAAAGAGTGTGAAAGAAAATGAGCGGGAAAAGAGTTTATACAGATGGAGAGAATGAATGGAGAGAAAAAATATGAGAGAGACAAATGATTATTAAGCGCATTAAATTCTCAAATAAATCTCATACATCCTTTCTCTTCCAACATTAGATTCACTGTCAAGTTTCTCCTTTCCCGCAATATCTCACTCCAGATTTTCCTTCATTCATTCTCTCATGGACTTATATTGCTCTAGACGAGTTTTTGCAGCAATCAACATCACGAGAGGCTAATGTTCTTGTGGTCCTTGGATTTGGATACTATGGTTAGAGCTTGGGAGCTTTAATTAGGGGAGTACTCTCTTTCCAATTAATTTTCTCATGAACATAATGATTTTCCTTCATTTTTTTTCTTTCAAAATTTTTTTTTCCTTGATCCTTGCCCTTGATTTTTTTTAATTATTTTCGGCTCCAACTTTCTTAAAATGACCTACAATACAAATCAAAATTATGTAACATCATATATTCTAAGAAAATCAACTCAATCAATAGCAATTGTAATATTTATGGAAATATTACTCTTTTAAACTCTATTTTCACACAATCATCATTAATTCAAATTAATCATAATAAATACAATTTAGCCAAGAATTAATGATTAAATCCATAAATAAGATATTAAATATCATGATAAAATAGGGATAAAAGAAAGAAAGAATGGATAAAAAAATATATGAGACAAATGATTAATAAGGGATAAAAAAAAGCACATTAAATTATCAAACAAATACAACTTGTTGCTTACATGTACAACGTGGCCTATATGAGAGAATGTGGTTAATATATACTCTTTCGATATTTAATATAAGACATATTTAACTAAATTGATTAGATTAAAAAAGTTAGTTAAGTCAGTTAATATGACATGTATTTTCTAAAACATTCTAGTCATCTTCCTTAATCCCCTCACTTTTTCTCTTCCATGATTATTGTTGAGTAAGCTTCAATAAGGATAAATAAGGAAAAGATCGAAAAATATGTAAACTATGTTTTGCATTTAGGACCATGATCAATTATCTAAATGAGTTATAATAAGAACCGGAGGAGTATATAGGACCCGAGGGAGTATACAAGAAATACTTGACCTTAGCATTTGTCACATCCCAAAATTTATTTTAGGAATTAAATGCCTATTTTCCTAAAAATTCATCAAACAACAATAAATGGTCATAAATTAGATAAGGGGAAATATTAAGGCTAAGTGTGTATTATTAATAGGATAAAAATATATCTATATAAATATATTGTTAAAAACACACCCACACTTCCCATGCTTTCCATGCCATCCATGCTTCCCATGCCACCCATGCTCCACATGCCACACTTGCTTCACATGCTCTTCACACATCACTCATGGCACACACTTCCCACACTACACACACAACCATTAAAATAAACACCACATGGCACACACACATTTATTTAATAAAAAAACACACACCCTCCCACTATAAATACAAGGCAACACACACACACTTCTCATTTTTCATTCCAATCAGTCAAGTCACATAGAAGAGGAGAGAAGTAGAAAATATAGAGAAAGAGAGAGAGACGTGAAAATAGTTGCCGGAGAAGTGGAAGAAGGAGAAGTCAATCACCATAGGCAAGCCTTGAATATTATTTAGGTAAGTCTTCTATATCTTCTTCTATTGTTATTCAGTTGGTTTAGGTTGTTTTTGAGGATTTATAGTTGTTGAAAGTTGAGTGATTTTGAAAATAAGTTGCTATTATTTATGGTTAGAATAAGGTGTAGATATATAAGGAGTAAGAATTTGGTAAATTTGATGTCACCAATAGATTCTACATGAAAATTTATGTGAGAATACACGTGGTTGTAATTTTTGGATGATTATGAATAAATCAGGAATTTTTAGAAATTAAGAGGAGAAGTTGTTCTGTTAGTTTTCTGGAATCAGTTTGGTTATAAAATTCATTTCGTTAGCCAAAACTGGTCCAAAAATTATGAAACTTTACAGAAATAATGTAGACATATGGAGATTTAATTTGATATATAATATGTACCATTTAGATTAGTATATTGTAAGAAATGAATTTGTGAAGTTTAGGCACTAAATCTGGAACAAATTCTGGCATAGTTGTGTTAATTGTGAATTCTGGAATTTTGGGCATGTAATTTCTAATAGTACGTATTTTTCCCTTAAACTATACTTAAATAGGTTCACAAATAATTTTAACCACTCTATTTGGAAATTTTTGGATTTAGTTATGAATTTTTGAATTTAAGTACTGCCAGATTATGTTTTTGGAAGGCAGATTGGATGTGGTAAAATTTCAGAAAATCAACACTTTACCAAAAATTATGAAACTTTTTAGATTTATAGTATACAGTAAGAGCGTTAATTTGATAGGTGGATTATAATTTTTGGGCTTGTATATTAGGATATATGAATTTCCAAAGTTGAGTCTATTTCTGGAAGGAAATCTGGAATAGGGGATGTTTTGTGAATTTCTGGGAAAAGTGTGTTATCATTGGTCAGATATAAGTATTTTTCTATGAAAATATATTTACATATATTTACATAGGCTTTAGAACCAGTCAATTTAGAATTTTATAGAATTAATTATGATTTTTCAATGTTGATTGAAAAATCTGCCAATTTTATGAAAAATAGTAAAAATTGTATTGTGTAGAATTATACTATGCATAAATCACTGAAACTGAGATAACCAACATAATATGATTAAAGGTAGTAGTAATGCAAGTAATAATTAATTACTTGTTAACTTTAATTTATAGGAATGGGTAATAGCCTGAGCCGGATTAAAAGTTTTGGATAAGAATCGGATTGAAAAATGACCCAGGTAGTAACTCTTTCTTTCATACACTATGTGATTATTTATATGTTGTGTATTCCATTTTCTGTATTATGAGCACAGTGTCTGGGACACGCATATTAGCTTAGTTGTGGTCTGGGACCCGACGGAGGCGCAGAGTTAAGCTGGGGTTGCAAACAGTCGTTTGGCCTCAGACAGTGTACACACAGCATTTTCATCTTACATAACATGGTGCATTGCATATCTATTTTCACATTTTATATGTCGGATTGTATGTTACTATTGAGATTCATTCGAATCTCACCCTTTTTCAACATTTAAAAATATTCCAGCAGAAGGTAGCGGCTCTAAGGGCAAAACAGTAATTACTGGTGATTGAAGGTCCGGTTCTAATAGAGTGCAGTTGGTTATCTTTAGTTGTAAAAATTTATTTCTTTTGGACTCTGTTTATATTTTTCAAACCCTATAAGAAATTCCTGTAATATAATCAAGTACTTATTATCAGTATATTTTCACTACTTCTGTATGCCCTCTGAACTATGCATTCATGACTCTGCAAATATCAAAGTGTTAAGGGGTTTGACAGCATTCCTCCTCCTCTCTACTCTTAAAAATTTGTTATGATGATAAAAAATAAAAAAAGTTTATTTCCATGGAGTTTGAGTATTTAATGAATTATAATTTTAAGGTCTCATTGCTTGGATATATGGACTAACTTCCCTTTTTTATTGTCTCTCTATTTAATATCTCAACCATTGGATTAAGTTTTAATAGGTGGGATTTAATGTAATGTATCAATATTATAATTGTAGATTTCTATTATATTTAATATTATAATATTATTTAATACATAGTATTAAATTTCACACATTACAACATAATCCAATAGTTAAGACATCAAGTGGAGAGAAAGATTACTGGAGACACCCTTTTCCTAGATATATGGACTTCTCTCCCTGACCAAAAAAAAAAGATATGCGTACTACTCTCTCAACCATTATTATAAGGCACTTTCTAATATAAAGAATGAGTGGAGTCATTACTATATATCACCAAGTGAAGTATTAATTACTTTTTTACAAAATTATCCCTTGATGTGCAGTGTTCTTCGATTTCTTGCTTTTTAACAAAGTTTTACATTCGTTGTTTAGGGATTAACACAACACTCCTCATTTACTTAGATTTGGGACAGGCTACAAAACATAAGTAGAGTTAATTAATACTTTTAAATATGGGTATATATTTTGTAACCAAGAAAAACATGGGTATATATTTATTAAAAGCATGCACACTATGTTATTTTAAAAGAGGTTGGGTATCAAAGTACAACCTCAAACAAAATTTGATCTTAAATCAATTATTGTCCTTTTTTTGCAAACAATTATTATATTTTTACATCAAATTCTAAAAATGCATTCCCCCGTTATTTTAATTTTTGTCATAAGAAAACATAAAAGGCTATGAACAAACTCACAAAAAAAAAATCATTATCTCTTTATGCCGGTAAACAAACGTAGTCCTTTGAAGAACAAGATCAATCTTGATTTGTCATCCTCCTGATTTTCAAAATTAACATAAGTAACAAATTATTTTTGAATTACCAAATAGTGTTGGAGTTAATGCATGGCATGTGGGTGTCAAATAGGAACAAAGTCCCACATTATTTGGCAGGGAGAGAATACAAGTGTATATATTACACCTTGTGAGTTTGGGCTAGTACATGGGCCAAGAAGAAAAGTTGGCTCATGCGCACAACAACGGTCACCAGGAGGCAAACAAAGTAGAAATATGGTGATTTCTCCCCTGCATGTGAGTTAAATATGGATTGATCACTTTTTATCAAAATACTTTTGAGAAAATCTAAAATTTATTTTGTGAAAATGCCTACAAGAAAAATCACCTATTTTATGGCATGAGTTTTTGAAATCTGAACTTTGAGATTTTTACCCACCTTCAAGTCACCAGAAACATATTTTTAAATGCCATGAATGGTTGTTTATCTCCTTTAATGTTTTATTTATCCAACGTTTAGAAGCTGCATTCATAATATGTTTTCATTGCCATTGTAACCGGAAATTTAATCGTCTTTATGTGGTTCAAATTGTGCTAAACGTCTATCATATCTATGCTATTAGATCCTATATTTTGATGATAACAAATCTTAAAGAAAATGATTTGCAGGAGTTTCATTATTTGATACCTTTAGAAACGATTTTTAAGCATATAGTGGTAAATCATTTGGGTGACTACTCGAGTGATATGTTACAACTTCATCACTACCACTTTACTGGATGAAAACGAGCAAATTGTGGATTTTAAGTTGATCACTTGAGTAACCACTTGAGTGATATGTTTTGAAAAGTTGCTCACCACAACAACTATTGGAAGTGATCAAATATTTTCATATATAAATGATCACTTGAGTGACCACTTGAGTGATGCAATAATTCTTCATCACTTCCACTTCACCATGGTGACTCTGATAGTGATTTTTCTCTAAAAAGCATTTTCCAAACTCTAGTGATGTGTCCTAAATTCTATTATTTTTGGTTCACCACAGTGAAGGCAGCCGGTGATTAATTTCTGAAAAATATTTCAAAGAAGATTACTCAAAATGACCACTTGAGCGATGTATTCAAAATCACTTCATTTTCAAACAACCATAGTGATCCTAGCTAGTGGTTAGATTTTGAAAAGAATTTCAAAGATGAACACTAGAGTGACCACTCGGTTTGACATCACTTTCTTCTAACTATAGTGAACTCAGGCAATGATCAATTTTACGAAAAGAATTTCAGAGTTGATCACTCGAGTGACTACTCGAGTAATGTGCTCAATTTCACATCACTCTTTGTACACCACGGTGATATGTCCAAGTGATTAAGTCTTTCTAAAACTAAGTTTAAAGAGATCACTCGAGTGACCTGAAATGTCGCATCACTTGCTTAGCACCAAAGTGACTCAATATAGTACTCAACACTTTTGAAAAATGATCACGTGAGTGATGTGAGAAAAGTGCATCACTTCCACTGCACCATAATGAGCCTAATGGTGATCTGTTTTACTTTGAACTAAGACGAAGCATGATCACTCAAGTAACCACTTGAGTAACCCCATTTATGCTCATCACTCTTATATCACCATAGTAAACCAATGAAGCAATCTATTATATTTTCAAAATTAACTTCTTGGAAAACTAAAGATCACTCAAGTGACCACTTGAGTGATGCAGTCTCAGAAACAAAACAACAATTTGGAAATTTTGATACTTGTCCAAATCATATCTAAACTTGATCTTTTTGCTTCTAACTATTATAATACATTGTTATACAAGTGTTTAAATATTACAGGTACTTAATCAAGGATTAACACAAGATTAGGAAAAAATACTTTTATGTCAGAAGCATTAAATGCTCTAATCTTTAACTCCTTCAAATTCTCTCTGTCCCCGACAGCTAGTTCAAAAGACATAAAGAATGATCTGACACACTCAACGAATAGAAGCAATGACCACTCACTCACAATGAATACCTTTCTATGAATATATAATATGTCAAATTTGGAGCAATATTCAAAGTGGTATGCATTCTGGAAGTTGACATTTGAAAATCCAGACACTATCTAGAACAGTAGACGCTCTTTGGATCATAACTTGCAGAATACAATGAGTTTGGAGCTAATTATTTTACATTAGAATGTAAACGGCAAAAGCTTTTTGATGATAGGTCATTTACCAAATTTGGAGTTATATCCAAAGAGTTATGCCTATTAGAATTAGTGAACTATTTGGATAAAGGTTGCAGTATTTGAATAGTCTCCTCTTGTTTTAAAAGAAGTTTATTCGAATAGCAATAAGCACTATTCGAATAATATCATACCTTTTGTGTGAAAAGCTATTCGAATAGAGAATTGATTATTCGAATACATTTCAAATGTTATTCGAATAGTCTCAAGATAATTTTCTAATATCTATTCAAATAGTAAGGGAAGTATTCAAATAGTATGAAGGTTTAAAATTTATCTTTTCCAATTCAAAAAGGTATTCGAATAGTTAGTCATTGTATCAAAATAACTTTATTTGATTTTCAAAAGGAACTATTCGAATAATAGTTTAGACTATTCGAATAGTCTATGGTCAATATGTCAAATATTATTCAAATAGTGAGGTAGCTATTTGAATAGTCTTTAACTAGAAAAGAACAATTCTATCTTGATAGTAATGTTTGTATTCGAATACTAAGTTTTCCAGAAAACATAGCATCACCTCAAAACTTCTGAAAATCATTGGAATTTTTTGTAACTTGTTCTTTTTGCTTCTAATCACTCTAACACTTCATTATATTAGTGATTAAGAAATTTTTAGGTGATCCAATAAGGATTAACGCACAAATTGGAAAAAGGTTGATACTGTGTTAGAAAGCATTTAATGTGAAGCCAAAGTTCAACCAACACACATTCTCTACTGCTTCTACTGCAACGACCATATCTAAATATAATAAAGAATTTTTTGAGAAGCGTTTACTAAGTAACGGATAAATGGAATGTCTCTCAACAGTTATTAATTCCACAACAATTATAAATACAAGGGCATTCAAAACGGAACTATTACTGAACTACAAAATTGAAAAATATTCATTTATGTATTGAGTGTTCTATTACTCGTTTGAGATAATTGTACATCAGTGTTTATTTCATTCACTCTGTTAGAGAGTTTTACATTAAACTCGATACCTTTATTGAGAAATAACTTAATGTGGTGGGACCTTAAGTTGGGTATCATCTTACATATTGTAAGTTGGAGCGAAGTGTCCTGAGAAGCAACTTACTTTGTAAAGTGGTTCCAAGAACCTAGTAAATCTTGGAGAAATTTAAAGACTGGACAGAATTGTTGAGACCGAACTAGTATAATCCCTGATGTACACTTCGGTGAAATCTTCCTATCTCTCTTACTTGTTATTCTAATGATTAAATTTTTAATATCACCTAATTCACCCCCATATTAGGTGAAAGGCTTGCACTAACATTTGGTATCAGAGTAAGGTCTTCTTTTAACAGGTTTAACAACCCAAGAATGATCCTATGACAAGCATGGGTGAAGGAATACTTCCTGATGAGGTATCAATCATGAGACCTCCAGGATTTAGTGGAGAACATTTATCATTCTGGAAAGCTAAATTCAGAGTATTCGTTATGCCAACAGAGTATGGACTCTGGGAAGTGATTTAGAATGGGAATTATGTTCTCATAAAGATTGTAGAAGGGAAAACAATTCCCAAAACACCAGATGAGTTTGATGACAATGATAAGAAGAATGTGACTCTTAACAGCAAAGCTATTTTAATTGATTCAGAATGCTCTGAGTCATAAGGAATACTTCAGGATTTGCACTCTTACAACTATAAAAAAATGTGGCAAGCACTGGAAATAGCACATGAAGGAACCTCAGGTATCAAGGAAAACTGTATAAATAACCTTGTTACTAAATATGATCTACTGCGCATGAAATCTGGAGAATCGATAGCTAAGTTTGAACTCATATATACACATCTTGTAAATCAACTTAGAGCTCTTGGAAAGATCTACGATCAAAACACTCAAGTTAGAAAGATATTAAATATTCTTTCTAAAGAGTGGGAGGCCAAGGTCACAGAGATAGAAGAAGCATAAGGAGAGTCTATGAGTTAAGTAACAGCTCTTTTTGGAAGCTTGTTAGAGTATGAAAGCAACCTCAGGTTCCAACGTGAACTCAAAGAGATTGATGACAAGAAAAAGAAAGGAGTTGCTCTAAATGTCATTAAGGAAGAAACACAGGAAAAAATGGAAAAAGAAATTGACGACGACGTAATGGGAATGATGGTAAGAAGATTAAAAAAGTTTTACAGAAAGGGCCAAGGCTTCAAAAATTTCAACAAATGAGACAGTAGTAAAACAAAGGAGCAAATCATATGCTACGAATGTGGGAAGCCTGGATATATCAAATTTGAATGTTTGAAATATCTGAAGAATGTAACAAAGAAAGGAAGAAAAAAAATTTGTCAAGAAAAAAGCTTTCGTCTCAGCCTTTTGGAGAGACAGCTCTTCTGATGAAGAAGAAAGTGATAAGGAAGAAGTTGCTAACATATGCCTCGTAGCTCAAGAACAACCAGCAGAAGAGGAGGTAAGTGAAAATCCTAGCTATGATGAGTTACATGAAGAATATGATGCATTACATACAGAATTTATAAAAGGTTGTGAAAGAAATATCGAGTCACAAGAAAAGGGTAAAAGTACCTGAAGAACAACTCAAGGAAGAAAAATCAGTTTCTTGTGACTCTTATCATAATTTAGAAAAGAAGAACAATAATCTCACTAAAACCCTTGAGAAATATACAAAAGGAAGTGAGATGCTGAAAGTAATTTTGAAATATCAGAAATTTACTAATGAAAAATATGGAATTGGATACGACCCACTGAAAGATAAGTCAAAAGGAAAGAAAAAGATTGTTAAACAAACATTCTTAAACTATTTTCATAAGTTTGTGCATGTTTCCAATCCTTTTTCTTACTGTACTTTCTGCAACAGAAAAAGGGCATTATACTTCTTCGTGTTATCATAAAAAGCAAGGAACTATGGGAACTTACAAATGGGTACCCAAAGGATCTTATGTATTGATGAAGTCTCAATCTAACCACAAAGGACCTAAGAAAGCATGGGCACCTAAAACTTGATCATTTCGTCATGTAGGAATGTTTCAAAGCATCCAAAAGAAGCAAGTAGTACATAGATAGTGGATGCTCACAACACATGACTGGAGACATAGAGAGATTCACCTCCATAAGTCCAAGAGAAGGAGGCAGAGTTAACTTTGCTGAAGATCAATCTGGAAAGATTGCTGGAATTGGTGAAATTAGCCTCGAAAATGGGATTCAAATCAAAGACGTTTATTATGTGGAAGGTTTAATGCACAAATTACAAGTGTAAGTTAGAGTACTGACAAAGACAACTGAATCATATTTGATTCTGAGGAATGCCTCATAGTTGGCAAAAAGGACCTGCCTCTAAAGAAAGACAAACTTAAGGTAAAAATAAAGCTAGAAGAGAAGGTAACTACTATACCATTGATATCAATAATCATATCTCTAAAAAATTGTTTTCTAAGTGATAATGATGAAAGCTGGCTTTGGCATAAAAGATTAGATTATGTGAATATGCGTCAGTTAGATAAACTTATCAAAAAAGATTTAGTGATAGGTTTACCTAAGTTATACTTCAAAAGTGATTTAGTATGTGGTTCTTGTCAAAGGGGAAAACAAACTAAGTTCTCTTTCAAAATCAAAAAGGAAATATCAACTAATGGACCATTACAACTACTCCATATGGATCTAGTTGGACTAGCAAGGGTAAAAAGCCTTGGGGAAAATCTCTATACGTTGGTCATTGTTGATGTTTTTCTAGATTTACATGGATTATATTTTTGTCAACAAAAGATGAAACATTTAGTGAATTTATTATTTTTACCAAGAAAGTGTAAAATGAGAAAGGTATGTCAATTGTAGCAATAAGAATAGTTCATGGAGTAGAGTTTGACAACTAATCGTTTGAGAAATACTGTGATACAAATGGCATAGAACATAACTTTTTGGCTCCAAGAACTCCTCAACAAAATGGAGTTGTAGAAAGAAAGAATAGAGTTCTTACTGAAATGGCAAGAGCAATGTTGAATGAAAATGAAGTTTTACAAGTATTTTGGGCTGATGCGATGAGTACTGCTAGCTACATTTCCAATAGAGCATATATCATATCAAAGCTGGGAAAGACTCCATATGAGCTCTACAAGGGCAGGAAACCAAACATCAGTCATCTACACATTTTTAGCTGTAAGTGCTTCATTCACAATAATGGTAAGGATAATCTTGGGAAATTTGATCTCAAAGCCGATGAAGGTATTTTCTGAGGATATTTTAATAGAAGTCAAGCCTATAGAGTTTTCAATAAACGAACTTGTATTGTCAAAGAATATATTTATGTTGTGTTTGTTGAAACTGATTCCTCTGTCAAACCATCTGATGATGAGCTAGAACTAGTTAATTCTGAGTTAAATCAAAATATTTCAAAATTATCCCCTGAATATTTTGAACCTGAAGATAAACGACTTCAGTCATCTTCTCTTGAACAACCCAAAGCCTGGAAATTTGATAGGAATCATCTTATAGATCAAGTCATTGGAAATGTTGAAGAAGGTGTAATAATAAGAAAAGGTGTTTTAAATGAAATTAGTTTTTCTGTGTTTATTTCATAATTAGAATCCTCTAGCATTGATGAAGCCCTAACACTTAATGATAGGGTTATACCAATACAAGAGGAACTTCATCAATTTGAAAGAAATCAAGTTTGAGGTTTAGTACCTCAATCGGCCTAAGGATCATAGAGTTATAGGCACAAAATATGTATTTAAGAATAAACTTGATGAATCCATAATTATTGTTAGAAATAAGGTAAGGCCGGTGGCCAAATGCTATAATCAAGAAGAAGGAATTGATTATGAGGAAACGTATGCTCCAGTGGCTAGATTGGAAGCTATATGTGTTCTCTTAGCCTTTGCATGCATCAAGAGATTCAAACTCTATCAAATGGATGTAAAAAGTGTCTTTCTTAATTGTTTCATAATGGAGGAAGTTTATATTGAACAACCTCCTAGTTTTGAAGATTTTTCTAAATCAAATCATGTATATAGACTCATAAAAGCTCTTTATGGTCTTAAGCAAGCTCTAAGAGCTTGGTATGAAAGACTTGGTAATTTTCTCATTGATCATGAGTTTAACAGAGGAAGAGTAGACACAACTCTTTTCATAAAACGAAAGAAAAATGATATGTTAGTTATTCAAGTTTCTGTAGATGATATTATCTTTAGAGCTACTAATGATTCTTTGTGCAAGGAATTTTCTGATCTCATGAAAGGAGAATTTGAGATGTCCATAATGGGAGAATTAACATTCTTTCTGGGTTTACAAATTAAATTTAGAAAGAATGTAATATTCATTTCACAAACTAAATATCTCAAAGAACTCCTTAAGAGGTATAGAATGGATGAAGCTAACAGAACTGACACTCCCATGAGCTCAACAAATCTACTGGATGCAGATAAAAAGGGGAAGAAATTTGACATAACTAAGTATTAATGAATGATTGGATTATTGCTCTACCTCATTGCTAGCATGCCAGACATTCAATTTAGTGTTGGTATGTGTGCTAGATTTCAATCATGTCCAAAGGTGTCTCATGCTGAGAAGGTGAAGTGGATATTCATATACCTTGCTGATACTGTAAAGTTATGGATTTGGTATCCTAAAGGCGGCAACGAATATCTGACTACTTTTTCAGACTCAGATCATGGTGGATACAAAACAAACAGAAAAAGCACAAGTGGTCAATGCCAATTTCTAGGGGGAACGGTTGTTTCCTGGTTCAACAAGAAACAAAATGTTGTATCATTATCTTTAACGGAAGCTTAGTACATAGCAGTTTCAAGATGTTGTGCCTAAGTTCTATGGTTAAAACAACAATTACAAGATCTGGGCATTTTTCTTAGAGAGATTCCAATCTTCTGTGACAATACCAGTACTATTAGCTCAACCAAAAATCCTATACAACACTCAAGGACCAAGCATATTAATCTAAGAGATCACTTCATTAGAGATCATATTCAAAAGAATGATGTCAAAGTGTTGTTCATACCAATGCATTTGTAACTCGCTGACATATTTAAAAACATTTAGCCAAGGAGCAATCTCTCTACATAAGAAGGGAATTGGGAATGGTAAATCTCAATGAGTTGTAAGTAAATTCATATATTCCTTAATTCATTTAATTAATTTTTTATGTTTAAAGGAGACTAACTTAAGCATCAGAGTTTTTAGTTACATGTTTTATAGGATTTTTCATGAAACTAAAACTCTAGAAAGAGAGACTATTCGAACAATAGTCTTAGTATTCGAATACTCAAATGAGCTTTCAAGACTATTCAAATATTGATGCATTGTTTTAAAGAAAAGCTATTCAAATAGTGGAGATAATATTCGGATAACTTATAAATATTTAAGAAAAACTATTCAGATATTAGACAAATTGTTCGGATATTTTGAATATATTTCTCAAAGAGACTATTCGAATAGTAATACAATTCTTAAAAATAATAAAAAGGCTATTGGAATAATCATGTCCCTATTCGATTACAAAAGAAAATTTCTTCAAAGAAATTATCTGAATAGTAGACTAAGTATTCGAATAACTTAATTTTTCAAAAGTTTTGAAAAACAATTATCCGAATAAAGGACTTACTATCCGAATACAAGAACAAACTTTTGCAATAAGAGTATTCAAATAGTAAATCTATTATTCGAATAACTGAAGATAATATCCAATATTTCAATTCAAAAGTATATTCCAATACTACTTTCACTATCTGAATAACAGTAGTTATTATATTCATCAAGCTATCTCAATACCCAATAGACTATTCGAATAGTATCAGTTGTTGAAAATTATATTCGATTAATTAAACCTCTATTCAAATAGCTAATGTTGAAACTAAAATTCTATTATTTGAACAATACAGCGTTATTTGAATAGATCAAACTCATAATTAGTTTGCAGACAGAAAGTATTTTCAAATATTACAAAAACTATTCGAATACAGAAAAGAGCCAGTGGCAGGGAACTATTTGAATAAAAGAAGGTTTATTCTAATAAGAATAGTAGAAGACAGAGCAAGAATTATTATCCAAATACTACGTTCCCTATTCGGATAATAGAGGCTTCAAACGAACAAAATCGATTCGAATACCTTCTCAACTATTCGAATAGTTAGAATGCACAGAGTTAAAATTATTCAACTATTACCAGGACTATCTGAATACTGCCTCTCTTGCGCGATCAAAACCTATTCAAAACCACTTAGTTTCACTTGAGTTTACTTCACAAACTCTGTAACTTGATCAACCAGAACTTCAAGGACTTATCTAAATAGAAAGAAGCTCATACCAGGATGCTACAGGAGCAAGCAAGCATTGTAAAGAATTTTATGTGCTATGGTTGTTTTCTAAGCAAAGGGGCACATACACTAAGTCAATGGATGCACATGAGGCCTTATTATAAGTTCACCTTAGTATTCTTAAGTGCTCACATAGACTACACTTCAGATTCCTTCAGTCTTGATCACATCAACAGGTAGTGAGCAGCCATTGATGCCTCAATAGACTACAGAGGACTATGACTTAAGTGATTACGACATTACTCAAGTGAAGTATAGTATTCTTACTTAATTCAAATTCTCTAAGTTGTATCACCCGAGTGATGGTTAAGTAAGATCACTTAAGAGATCACTCAAATGATATTGTCTTTCAGACTTAAAACCCCTTAATCGCATCATCATTTTCAAAACTTGATTTCTCTCCAGATCTTTAGACTTTCATACTCATTCTCTTTACAAAGTCTCTAATTGTTTTTCAAATCTAGGAGATTTATTAACTATATTTATCATAATGATTTTTTAAAGCCATGAATTTATTAAGGGAGAGCTTCACATTTACTTGTGTTTTATATCTTGAAAGATTATCTCCTTTATTTAAAGAAAAACATTTTTTATACTCATCTGCATTCACTATGTCTTGATTAGTTTTGATGATGAGTTACTCTGATATTTTCTTTTTATTATCTTAATATATCATATAGAAATGATAACTTTGATAATTGATGGCATAAATGATCCTTTGTGGAAGAAATATTTGCATTTATGACAGGAGAAATACTTGTTTTGCACTTGAAGAAAAATGCTTTAACACTCAATCGAGGGAAATATATTGGATGCAAAATTCAAAGCAACAAAAGACTCAGACTAAGATGATTTTGATAGAATCCTAAGGAGTTATGCACTACGATTAAACTTATTCAGATATCACATGAGTATTCCTGCTACTAAGGAGTCTTCAAAGACTATTGCTACAGAGACTCAACTTTCAAATTCTACTATCTCATTCCATTGTTCCTTATTCCTTAGCTACCTCAGATCCCGTGAAGTTACATGGCGGAAGTGTGATAAACTGGACTTCATGGATTTATCATCAGCTTGTCAAATTCAAATGAGTATTTCTAAACCCTTCCTCTTTATGTTTTTAAAATACCTTAGATATCTTTGATTTTAATTTTCCTTGACTATGACATTTTTCTGGAAAATCTCTTCAAATTGTTTCAAATTCTTGAAAACCATTGTTTTATTGTCACATTCATTTTTTATTATTAGAGAGACGTGCATTTTTAGTTTTTTTCACATATATTTCTCTACAAGCATTTCTTCCTTATACTTCAAACTTTTTGCTGATGTCAAATAGGGAGAGAGAAAGGCAAGAAAATATGTTGCCCTTAATTTATTTTTATAACTTATGCACATTTTTTATAAGGGATTTGCCATCATTAAAAAGGGGGAGAATGTTAGATATGATTAGTTTTGATGATGTCAAATATAAATGTTAAATATTAAGAGCAAAAATTTTATATAATGTATTTATCTCCTACATTGACTAACTACTGTGTTTAATGTAAAATATCTTATAGATTAGTCAAGCAAAGAAAGAAGATATCAAGTTGGATATGTAAATTAATTAAGAAGGAAGAGAATGAAAGGAGAAGAACTTGTAAGATCTAATGTAAATATCAAGTTTCAAATTCTTAGATTTTAGATTGGAGGTTGTTATGCTCAAATGGAAGTAAAAATGACTTAATTGAAAGTTAAAAGTGCCTAGCTCTTTCAAAATATGGGGTCTTATTCGAACTGGAGGAGTTCTATTAGAATAGTGGCTATTCTATTTAAATAATAGGGTGTTCAATTCTAATAGTAGCTATTATATTCGAATAGAAGCAATGCTGTTCGAATAGCTACAAGAGACTCTGTTTCTTTCAGTATGAGCGGGGTTCAGTAATTTGGTCATATCTCACAAACCATAACTCTGATTGAAGTAAAACTTCATTCATATGAAAGTAAATTTCTAATGCGTCATTTTGAAACTAAGATCAAGCTGAAAGGAGCTCATATGAAGGAGATATGAATTTTGGAACTTGACATTCAAATCACCGTCATTTTCCTGAACAGGTTTGGTATTTTGAACATATCTCCTAAAAACACATCCAATTGAGTTGAAACCAGTGGCATATGAAACTATACTTCAAGATACTTCTATGGATATATAATATGTCAAATTTGGAGCAATATTCAAAGTGGTATGCATTCTGAAAGTTGACACTTGAAAATTCAAACACTGCCTAGAACAGTAGACGCTCTTTGGATCATAACTTGTAGAATACAATGAGTTTGGAGCTAATTATTTTACATTGGAATGTAAATGGCAAGAGATTTTTGATGATAGGTCATTTGCCAAATTTGGAGTTATATCCAAAGAGTTATGCCTATTAGAATTAGTGAACTATTTGGATAAAGGTTGCAATATTCGAATAATCTCCTCTTGTTTTAAAAGAAGTTTATTCGAATAGCAATAAGCACTATTCAAATAATATCATACCTTTTGTGTAAAAAGCTATTCGAATAGGGAATTGATTATTCGAATACATTTCAATTCATTTCAAATATTATTCAAATAGTCTCACGATAATTTTCTAATATCTATTCGAATAGTAAGGGAAGTATTCCAATAGTATGATGGTTTAGAATTTATGTTTTCCAATTCATAAAGGTATTCAAATAGTTAGTCATTGTATTAGGATAACTTTATTTGATTTTCAAAAGGAAATATTCGAATAGTCTATGTTCAAAATGTCAAAGATTATTCAAATATTGAGATAAATATTCAAGTTGTCTTTAACTAGAAAAGAACAATTCTATCCTAATAGTATGTTTGTATTTAGAATACTAAGTTTTCCAGAAAATAGAGCATCACCTCGAAACTTTTGAAAATCAATGGAATTTTGTGTAACTTGTTCCTTTTGCTTCTAATCACTCTAATACTTCATTATATTAGTGATTAAGCAACTTTCAGGTGATCAAATAAGGATTAACGCACAAATTGAAAAAAGGTAGATACTGTGTCAAAAAGCATTTAATGCGAAGCTGAAGTTCAACCAACACATATTCTCTACTGCTTCTACTGCAACAGTTATATCCAAATATAATAAATAATTTACCGAGAAGCGTTTACTAAGTAACGGATAAATGGAATGTCTCTCAACAGTTATTAATTCCACATCAATTATAAATACGAGGGCATTCAAAATGGAACAATCACTGAACTATAAAATTGAAAAATATTCATTTATGTATTGAGTGTTCTGTTACTCGTTTGAGATAATTGTAAGTCAGTGTTTATTTCATCCACTCTGTGAGAGAGTTTAAAATTAAACTCAAGACTTTTATTGAGAAATAACTTAAGGTGGTGGGACCTTGAGTAAGGTATCATCTTACATACTTTAAGGGGGAGCGAAGTATCCTGAAAAGGAATTTACTTTGTAAAGTGGTGCCAAGAACCCAGTAAATCTTAGAGGTGATAGAGTAAAGGCTCAAAAGGAATCTGAGAACTGGACATAGGTCAGAATTGTTGAGACCAAACCAGTATAATCCCTGGTGTACACTTCAATGAAATCTTCCTATATCTCTTACTTGTTATTCTGATATATTCATTATTTGTTAATCTCGATTAAATTTTTAATATCACCCAATTCACCCCTCTCTTAGGTGAAAGGCTTGCACTAATAATATGAATATTGAAGTGAAAATAAAGATTTTCACAAAGGTCTAATGATCATTATGTAGAGATATATTAATTTGTGGTGGATGCAATAATATTTGCATATATTAGTTACCTAGATGTAAAAATAAAATATGCATGTATTGGATGTTGTTATAGCCTTTGCATATGGCTTGGTAAATAATGAAGCTTACATGAGAATCCTTGAAGGATCCGAAATGCTAGAAGCATGTCCTAGAAAAGCATTCAATATATAAAAAGGTACATGATTAAAATAAATTGAGCATATATAATTGATTAAAGATATATATTGAATTTAATGGTTTAGAAGAATAATATATTTTATGAATATTTACATCATGCTAATATTACATTTCTTATGTTTTGGTCATAAAATTAAGTTCTTGTAGGTACACTATGGATACTGTGAAACTAAGGTTTGATGTGATAATTCTATAGAACTATTACATGAGATCATTCTATTTAGAATTAATTGACTATATGTATGGTTATTTTCAAAATAACTGCTCTTTTATTATTTTTCAATGTGCAAAAGGCAAGTGATGGGTATATTGATAATTTAACATATCCAAAAGATATGTTAGAGAGATATGTTATATAAATACATTTTGGTAGATCATTTGATGACAATGAATCAAGTATAGTTTGGCTAAAAACAAGATATGTTCAAAAGGCATTGTTAATAATCCACTTGAGAAATCATCGTGTTTTATTAAGATAAAAGGGCAAAGAGCGATGTTGTCATCAGGAGGAGTAAAAGTGATGTTGTCATTGAAGAGAAGTAAATATGATACTATCATCAAGAGGAGTAAAGACCGTGTTGTATTCTTTTTCTCCTTAACCAAGGTTTAGTCTTATGAGGTTTTCCTAGTAAAGTTTTTAATGAGGCAGCCTTAATATGTATTGTGCACTGTAATATCCCAAAGTTTGGAACAAAAAGCTTGAGATTAAGCCTGGATCAAGTGAACTGCTAAGCCCTGATTTAGGAAATATCTCTATAAGGCATGTTTAAATTCCCTAAAATTCATTTATATCCTTGGATATTAAAATGAGTTATATTGGTGAGCTAAAGAGCTCAATGAATAACAAACCGAAGTGATTGGAAGTCACACACAGTATAGTAAAATGGAACACAAAGTAATTTTGCTACCGGTGAAATTCCTGGTATAGCAGTGATAATTGTGTGACATGTTTCGATAGGTAAATGATGGTGAAAGATTATAGAACTTTTCAAAATGAAATTAGACTTATCAAGCTTTAATTTGATAAGTCATATAATTCATTTGGAGCTATACACAAAGAGAAATGAATTTGTGAAGTTAGCCCAGCGAAATTAACTATTGTCTGGGGCAGCATTCAAAGATTAAAATTATGAGAATAGTGAGCTTCCAATTGGCCAAAGGTTATATTTTTACTTAAAATTAGACTCAATGATGGTTGTATATCCTTTAGAACCACCCCAATTGGACATTTGTACAATTAGATATGAATTTTCAAAATTTAATGAAAATTCTGTCAGATTAAGCATTATGTGCGAAAATTCAATTTTTGGGCCAATCAGAAGCTGACACGTGGTGAGTTAATTGGACCACCCATTTAATCAATTATCCACCTTCTTCTTCATTCATTTTCACCCAGAAACTAGAAATGTGAGAGAGAAAAAGCTGAACCAAAAATGGAGGGAGAGGAGAGAGAAAACTTTAAGCCGCTGAAACACTGCCAAATCGGCGTCCTCTCTCAAAGTACCCTTCAGTAAACTTCTTTTACTCATCGTGAGCTACATTTATATGGTTTTGGATTTTCATTTGGAGATGGTTGGTGCCATCACATATGCCGGAGTGTTGCCATAATTCCAAACCGTTTGCGGAAACGAGTAGAGGTAAGCGTAAGCTTCTTTTTTAACCGATTGGTTTGTCGATTGGATGAGTATAGAGGACGTTGGGTACTGTTCATGGATGGTTTTAAAGTATATTTTTAATGGCTAAACTATGTCCAACAGATGTCTACATAGCTAATCATTTGATTAGAAGTAGAAAAGAAGAGATTAAGCCAAAGAAAACAAGAAACCGACAAACTCTTCCCGAGAACTTTGATTTTTCTGTACTGTGTTGTCATGGAAGAGGAGTTGGAATTTGATGATTTTGATGCTTTATTGGCTTTAGGAGGAAAAATTGTGTAGGTATGCAAATGTTCATGATTTTTGGATGTTTGTATATGAATTTGGAATTTTGAAAGTTGTGGAGTAAATGCTGTGAAATTCGTTTTATGGAGGCAGTGTCATTGTAATGAGTTTTTGAGTGATCAAATATTATCCAATGACCATGAAACTTTCCATTCTAAAGTTAGAGACATAGACCTTTAATTTTATATGTCATAATGGTTAATTGGACAAGTATGCTAGGAGATATGAATTTTTGAAGTTGTTCCCTGTTTCTGGATAAAATCTGGAACAGTTCCTATTTGCCGAATTTCTGGGAAAAATATGACAATAATAGTCAGAAAAAAGTATTTTTATATAAATTTAAACTTAAAGGTCTTCAAATAGAGCTTTCAAATAGAGCTTTTAATCACCTCAATTGGAGTTCTATAGAATTAATTGTGATTTTTTAAAGTTTGGTGAAAAATTTGTCAGCTTTATGTCTTATGCGAAATTTAAGACTTAATGGCACCAATGTAGTTGGTATGAACTCCAAGGGTGAAAGTAAGCCTTTAGAGCTAATGTGGGCCATTGGGCATTCACCCTTCATGGCTCTAATGATGTCATTCTTATCTAGGGTCATGAAGTGTTAAAGAAGAAGTAATGGTTGGAAGATCAAGGTGCATAAGGAGGACATCAAGTAAAAGGTAGTGAACGTACCTTTTTCTGCATGTATGTGATATGTATGTCTTGCATTGATTATGTGAATGATTTGCTTATTTCTGTGGAATATGTATGATTGGTTGAAGCTCTGTTATATTTGTGCAATGGCCATATGTATGTCATAACATTGAGCATGCAACATGTCATTATATTGGCATGAAATAGTGTAGGCAAGCATGTCATGCATTCATATATATCTGTCATGCATAGTGGTAATGTTTCGCTACTGAGATTCTCTCGAATCTCACTTCTCCCAACCAACAATAGTGACAGGTGGAGATGCATGAAGATGCATTGAGTATAATGAAGTTGAAGTGAAGCTTGAAGCGTAGGGCGCTAGCTTGTATTTGGCTGTATTTATTGGGTGATTGTATTTATAAGAAGTGATACATGTATATGTGCATGTATGAAAATGTATGAATGAATGTGTTTAGTAGAGAACGGCTCTAATGGATAGCTCTTAGTTTATTTTATGTAATCGTTGCATACTCTGATATGTGGTAACTAAGAGCCGATGAGGTAATGGTAACGTAGTAAATCTTGTAGGAATAATTGTGAAGTTTGCTACCCTTTTGAAAAACCCTCTCGACCTTAGGTTCAAACCCTGAGTAGAGAGTGGAATATTGTGCAAAATTTTAGATGTTGCGTAATCCAAGTTTAAATCCTGGTTCCGCAATGGATTTCACTAGTCACTTATACTCATTTATGGGTATTGGAAATAAGGTGTCACAGGTACTCTTTTTTCTTCATTAAGTTTTTGTCCCAATGGATTTTTCCTAATAAGATTTTAATAAGGTACAATATTTATTTATGGACATCCAAGGGGGATTTTTATAAATATTAGATATGTGGATGTCCATAAACTCTCCCAATTCTTGGCCTTTCATTTCCTACACTCTATTACCTCTATACTTAATAGTCTTTAGGAGTCTTTACCTATAACTCAAAGATTACAATTTGTGCATTCATGAGGATTAAATTTGTTATTTACATTATGTAACTCTTAGTTGAGGTTGATGCCCTATAAATAGAGCACTATGTACTACACTTTGATTGCATCCAAATGAATAAGATATTGCTCCCTCTTTCTCTCCAATTCTCTCTTCATTTCTCTTATCATCAATGTCTTATATTTTTCTTATTTTCATGACAACTGTAACATCCTAAAAATTTAATGTAAGGATTAATTTATGGAAACTAGATAATAAGCCAAATTATGGAACCTACGAAACTTAAGGAAACTTAAATTAGACAAAGGGAAAAATTAAGGCCTAGTGTGTATAATTAATAGGATAAAAATATACCTATATGTATAAGGAAAAACACACACACTCAACCCAAACTTACCGAACACGTATACACACACTTGTCATGGCCTCATCAATTCAAAACACATGTTCCATACACATACTCACACACACATCCTCCTTTAGACAAGCAACCACGTACTCCTCCTTTCTTCATTCTCATTCGGACAACACACACACACATTCAACAACTACAATAAATCAAACATTCTCAACTCCTTCATCTCTTCATTTGACCAAGCAGCTGAAACAAAGAAAAGAAACAGAAAACCAGAAAAGAAAAACACAGAAAAACAGAGGAAGAGAGATACGTGAGTGTGTGTGAGAGCCAAACGAAGGAAGAAGAGAAACAAGGAAGCTTCAAACTTCACATACAACATCATAAACTTGTTTAGGTAAGTCTCTCTCCTTTAATCTTGGATTTCCATTGGATTAGAGGCTGTTTTGAGTGGTTGTTTTGCTGCTGAAAGTCATAAAATTCTCCGGAAAGTTGTTGTCACATAAACCAGTAGTTGTATGTCCATTTTACATGGGATTTTTAGCCTTTTTGCTTCTGTAATCACATCCCCAAATACAAGAAACATGTTTAAGAGTATGTAGAGTCAAAATCTTTGAGATTGGAGCGAAAACCCATGGTTGCATGTGAGTTTTCTCAACTCTATTTTACTCGCCGGAAAACAGAGTTTCTGCCGGAAAGTTCTAGAAGCTCAAACGGAGGCTACAGATGGATTTTTTATCTAGTTATTTTTCCTATAGAAATTTTAGGATGTGTAGTATGAAATAGAATTACTAAGAGCACAATTTAGAGTTAAAATGAATGAGTTATTGAATTTTAAACTTAGACTGTCAAAAACTGATGTTTTGGGAGACAGTCCATTTTGTGTTGATCTTTGACCAACCTAATCATATCCAATATTTATGAAATTTTACATGGACATATTATACATCTCAAGATTTAAAATTATTCATAAAATGTATCATTTGGATATCTATAGAGGGAGTTATGATTTTTGAAATGTTGGTTTAGAAACAGGTGTAATCTGGAAGTCCAGATTATGGCAGTTGGTTTCGTGGTGTTTTTGAGTAATGCAATATTTTTCAATGACCATGAAACTTTACAGAATCAAATTTAATATTGTAATCTTTAATTATATATATATATATATTGTATTATTTGGATTATTATATTGAGAGATATGAATTTTTGAATTTGGTTGTTGCCAGACTATGTTTCTGGAAGTTAGATTGGTTTTCACACAAATTTGGAAAACTAAACCTTAACCAAAAAATATGAAACTTTCCAGATTAAAAATATGTGGATCACAATTTTTGGACAAGTACATTAGAAGATATGTATTTTCAAAGTTGTGCTCTGTTTCTGGAGAGTAATCTAGAACAGTGGAATTTTGTGAAATTCTGGGAGCAATATGCTAAAACTGGGTAGATTTTTATATTTTTCCATAAAAATATATTTCAAGATCTTCATTTAGGCTTTTGACCCAGTCAATTTGGAATTTTTTAGAATTAGTTATGATTTTTCAAAGTTGACTGAAAAATCTGTCAATTTTCTTAAAAATAGAAAAATTGCACTATGTAAAAATTGTACTATGTACAAACCACTGAAACTGAGATAACCAGCAGAATATGATTAAAGGCAGTAGTAATACAAGTAATAACCAATTATTTGTTAATTTTAATTTATAGGAATTGGTAATAGCCCGAGCCGGAGAAAAAGTATTGGATAAACAGTTGGACCGAAAAAGGACCTAGGTAGTAACTCTTTCTCTCATATACTATGTGATTATTTATATGTTGTGTATGCCATTTTCTGTAACATGACAGTGCCTGGGCACAACACGCGAATAAGCCAGGGTCTAAACATGTCGTTTGACCATGGACACGAGTTAAGCCAAGGATCCAAACATGTCGTTTGGCCTTGGACAGTATGCATACAACACGAGTTAGCATTTTTACATATCATGGTGCATTGCATATTTATTTATTGCATTTTATATGACTGATTGTATGTTACTACTGAGATTCATTCGAATCTCACCCTTTTTCAACATTTAAAAATATTCCAGCAGAAAGTAGCGGCTCTAAGGGCAAAACCATAAATACCGGTGTTTGAGGTCCGGTTCAAAATGAGACTGCAGTTGGTTATCTTTAGTTCCAAATTTTATTTCTTTTCGACTTTGTATATATTTTTCAAATCCTATGGGATTTCCTGTAATGTAAACAAACGCTTATTATCAGTATATTTATGCTATTTCTGTATGCCTATAAACTATGCGTTTAATACTCTGTGAATATGGAATTGTTAAGGGGTTTGACAACAACAATAATATTATTTTTATATATTTTTTAAATATGAATAATTAAAATTAAATTAATTAACATTAATAATTTATCATATTCAGTTAAGAAACTTTTATGAAGTTTATATATAAAGCCATTGAAGATGATTAAATTAAAAAGCGCTATTATATGTTTAAGAGTGAGTTAAAACGATTTTCTAAGGTAAAAACGTAAAAATAATAATCTCGATTTGTAAATTTGTGAATTCAAATGAGTTTATAACTAAAACAAATTTAAGAGCTAGTTGATATGATTTTATAAATTAGAAGTATTAAAATAATAAATTTAGAGAATCAACTCGTGAGAGTGATAATTTTACGTAATACTATATATTAATCAGATAAGACTTTATCACAAACCTTGTGTGAAGCAGATAAGGGTTGATATGAAATAAATTAATTAGCTAATATAATCAATTACTTTTGGAAGAAAATCTAAGAAATCAATTAAATGATAAGCATTATCTTTGAAGTCCAAGCACATATAAATGCAACCTCAAAAATTGATTTCATTTCATATCATATACATCCTTCAAACATGGATTCCGTGAAGGACTACAATATCTTTGTCATTTTCGTACTTCTCTTTCTCACCGCTGGTAAGCATAGTTTCTTACCTACTTGTCCTATTTATAAGACATAGAGAGAAGGTCTTTTTTATAAGTCTTATTTATAAGTCACATAATTAAATTTTGTATCATAATTTTACCCTTCATTTTTATTGTGTATGTAACATACCAAAATTTATTCAAAGGCTAAGGATTAATTTATGAGAGTTAGATAGTAAGCCAAATTATGAAACCTATGAAATATAAGGAATCTTAAATTAGACAAAGGGAAAAATAAAGACCTAGTGTGTGTAATTAATAGGATAAAAATATACCTATATATATATAATAATAATTAAAACACACACACCCTCTTCCCACACATCACACGCAATACACACACACAATTATCTAATTAAATAACACACACACACTACCCATATGGCACACACATACACAATTTTAATTATTAAAAAAAACAACACACTCTCTCTCATTCTCTTAATCACACGAACACACACACTCCTCATTTTTCATTCTCTTCAGCCAACATCCAAAAAGAAAGAAAAGAGAGAGTGAGTGAAAAAGAGAGAGAGCAAGAGACACATAATATAGAAAGAGAGATACGTAAGAGTGATCGGTGCTACTAGAGGAAGGAAGAAGTGGTTACAAATTCTACATACAAATTCATATCCTAATATAGGTGAGTTCCCTTTTCATGTTTTTAACTCTTTCTAGTTAATTTGAGGTTATTTTTGGGTAATTTAGGAAGCATAAGAACCTAGTATAATGAATTGTTGTCTTGTGAAGTTTTGTTTTGGGAAAAATAGTACATAAGGAAGGAATGAGAATTTGATAAATTTAAGGTTTCTAATGAATTCTACACGAAAAATTATATGGGAATACATGAGATTATGATTTTTGGATGATTATATATAAGTCTAGAATTTTTAGAAAATAAGAGGAGTTGTTGTTCGGTTAGTTTCTCTGAAATCATATTGGTTGTAAAATAAATTTCGGTAACCAAACCTGGTCAGAAAATTATAAAAGTTTCCAGAAGGAAAGTAGACATCTTAAGCTTTAATTTGATATATAATATGTATCATTTGGGTTTATAAATAGTGCGATATGAATTTTTAAAGTTAGATGATGAATCTGGAAAGTTTTATGGTACAGACGAGGTTTGACGAAATTCTGGAAATTTTGTAGCTACAATTTATAAATTTTAATATTTTTCCCTGAAATTATATGTAAATATGATAATATAGGATTTTGAACCATACCATTTGGAGTTCTATATATTTAGTTATGAATTTTAGAAGTTAAGCTATTGAAACTGGGAAGATTTTCTGGCAGTGCGAGAAAACTTTAAAACTGGGAATTATTAATGGATAGGTGGTAGTTAAAAGTATTTGTCTATTAAAATAGACTTCATAAGTGACACATAAAATTTGGAACCACCTGAATTGGATATTTCTAGGCCAAGATATGAATTTTCAAAGCTTATTGAAAATTCTGACATAATTGAGTAATAGTGAAAACAATAAAAAGTAAGGGTATTTTTGAAATAATTGGGACTCTAAGGGTCAAATTAAATACTTAGAGTTGGTATGAGTCCATTAAATACCTATTGGATTTAAGGTATTAGCTATAATGATAACCTACCAAAGTGTCTTAAATTATTTTGGAATAAGTAATAATTCGTCCGTCCGTAAATTATAAATTATAGGATTTGACATTTGCCCGGGACGCCTAAGAGACTGAGAACAAGAACAAAATTTGGAAAGACTGTCAGGTAGTACCTTATCTCTTATATCATATGTGATGCCATGTATGTGTACCATATCATCTGTATATGTGTGCGACAGATAGTCCATAGGCGGTAAGACCCGTAAGTACAAGTTACACCGGGAGTTACCCGGGGGCATCTTGAGTCAGGTAGGCTTGAGGCAGAAAGCCCGTGACTGTACCTTGTATGGGGCAGAGGCCCTGGGTAGCCAGATTGTGAATCTCAAGCGCTGTGAGTCAGTGATAAGGGACCGGTTAGGCCCTTTTATGTGCTGCATTTCTGTAAGTTGTGCTGTTTGATGATTTATTTTACATGCTTAGTATTTGCATATTATATGAGTGATCTGTGTACTACTGAGATTCTTTTGAATCTCACCCCTTTTTCAACAAATGATATACAGCAAAAGCGTCCAGCTCTAAGGGCAAGAATGAAATATAAACGGACGAAGAAGAGGCAAATAAATTATGGACTGTTTGGTTATCATTTTATTTTGGATGACTGTAAAATATTTATAAGTAGTAGTAGTAGCGATAGTAGTATTAGTACTCGCAATGCAGACTGTATACGTTGTAATTCGTACGCTAGACTTTCGATAACGTATTGGTATCCAGAAACCCATAAGTTAACCATCATGACGCGAGCTATGGATAGAAAATACTCTGTATTTTAAATAAATGATTTTGAAACTGATAAAGATAATGAATTTATAAATTAAAATTTAGACCATACATATTTATTTTAAAAAGTTTTTGAAAATCCTATACAAATATAAGATTAAACTATGTCTTAAATTGGGACTTTAAATTGTTTTGGTCTCAGGTTTGAAACCATTATATATTTAAACTAATCTAAAGGCTTTAGAAATTAAGGTGTTACAGTGTAGTCTTTGTTTTCATATGGTATGATGTATATTAAATAGGATAAAATTGAGACGTTGTTGAATTTTAAAGTAGAGTTAATTATATTTTTTGTGTGTGTGTGTGTGTTTTTTTTTTTTTAAATTCCGGTGAAACGTGCATATAGGAGAAGAGTAGTTTCAATGCTGATTTTGTTCTTTGAATATAACTTCACATATTTTCTTACAGAGTATTATACAAATTTTAAGAAATTAAAAAAGTAATATTGTTTATAAATCATAAATATTTGAGTAAAATACTCTAATATCCCCTATATTTTGCTTTAATTACATAAACTTTCCATCTATTTTAAAAGCTCATATAGACCTCTCTAAAAATTAAAATATATTTTACACAAACCCTCTTATATTTTGAGATTCTATTTCCATCCATCTAAACCGTTATTTGACCATCAAGTTTAACTTTTAGACTTTTGTTTTACCAAAATGCCTATCTCTAACATTAGAATTATTTTAAAAAAACACACACACATGGACCAAAAAAATTTATACTGCCAAATTTTCATGCTAATAACTTTTTAAAATTTCTAATATGTTAAAAATTTATTAATTTTGAGATTATAAAATTTATAATTCTAATTTTTCACCATATGTATTGAAATTTTTTATTTTTAGTTTCTTAAATGACTAAAAATATATATCAAACACATTTGTTCTATCAAATACAATAAACTATATAGGTTTGAGAGATTGTATAAGTCATTTAAATTTATAATTTCATATTTTTTCTTCAAACATTTAAAAAATTAAGTGAATTTTTAAAAGCTTGTCATATTTACAAGCTGTCAATTAAAATTTGGGATTTAGTATTAAGGGTAAATTATTAAATAAATTTTATTTTTATATATATTTTGTTAACTCCTTGTTTTGAGAAAGAGAGTTTCTATTTCATTAGTGCATTTAAGAGTTTAGCATTATTATAATTAATTGCAAGGTTTTGATTGAATGTATTTGTAAGGTTAGCATTAAGAATAGTTAAGAAGATGTTTTCTGGTTAGCTTACTATGAAATTGATTATGTTAGATGGAGCATTGGAGATTTTTTTTTTTTGGAATGTTACTTGGGCCTGAAATGTTAAATTCCTTTCATGTGTGCATAATTCACTTAGTTTTTCACCTTCTAGAACTTGTTTCAACTCTTTTTTGAAACGACATTTGCATTAGTGTGATGAAAATGAAAGAGGTATTATATTTTGAACCCTTTCACCCAAACACAAACCCATATTCATCACCCTTTACTTACCACTTTATGACATTCCTACGTTTTTGTTTTTGGAATGCCAGCTCTCGAACCCACCATTGCAGTTTTAAAGCAAAGCCTTAAACCACAAAGGCACGAGGCCGCTAGCTGACATTCCTATGTTGTACACATGTCATTTACTCATAGTGTTCATAGTACTCTAAAGTCAAAGTAATTTACCAATAGAAAGTTGAACACAGTATATATTAAAATGTCAAGTATATGGAAAAGAAAAAGAAAGTAAGTTAGAATGAAAAAAAAAGTGTGTATAGTTTGAAAAAGAAGGAAAAAAAAAGTAAAAATGAAAAAATGAAAAATGAAAAAAGAAAATAAAAGTATTTTGAAGATAAAAAGAAAAGCAAAAGAAATATCAAGAAGGAAATTGTTCATGAATTTGCAAAATAATTGGCAAGAGTTTGTAGAGTTATTTAGATACTATGAACTTATTCATTAACTTTGACTTGCACATCAACTATTCATTTTTCTAATTAATTCCTTTCATTTAGCCTTCATCTAACATTTCAAGCCTTTTAAGTCCTTTTGATTCATTTCATTAATTGTTATTAGTAGTGGAGATATTAGAGTTGTTACAAGCCTATTGTAAGGTGTTAATTAAATGAGTTAGAGAGAAATTATCCCAATGTGGTAAGATGAGTAAAACACTAATACCTTGAGAATTCTCTTGTACTTCATTTAAATATGTTGGATTGTGTAGTTAGCTAATTTCTTTGCTTTACTTGACTATAACTAGTGTTGGCTTGAGAAATTTGCTTAATTGATCCATTACTTCTTAATTATGAAATTGCTCATCTTTCAAATGCCTTAGTGATTTGAACTTGGAATCTTTTACTTAATTGCATTTGTTCAGGAGTACAAAGGTATAACTGTGAGGGAATTGATTGAACCATATTTTTATATGATTTTTCATGATTAAATAGGGGATTTTAATGTATTTCCTAGGATATTATTGTATGATTAAGTACTAATTTGAATTAGGGATATTTGTATTAAATTAAGTGTAATTAGGGGCAAAATGGTCTTAATTTGTTGATTATTCATATAGATGATTTCTTGGACTTTTGATGCTATATTGTACTTAATCATGCATTATAGGTGTTGTAGAAGAAAATTGGAGAATGTGGAAAATATCAATTGGGGTCAGAATTACTATTTTTTAAGACTGGAAAATATTATAGAAAAGGGCCCCAGAATTTCTAAAAATTACAAATCCATGAAGAAAAAAGATATAGAAAATTAAAGAAAAGTACCCATAGTTTTTCCAAAATTACAGTTAAACCCAAAAATATTTCAAACATTTTAATTTTGTCCCTCCAGGAACTTTTGAAGTTTTCAGATAGGCTCTCTAAATTAGGTCTTCTCTTTCTTCTTCCCTGACTCAAAAAGACAGAGAGGCATTTTAGAGTTTGGGAGGACCACGAGGAGCTCGACCAAAGCCAGAGAGCATCGGACCATTGATCTACCTTCACCCTTACCATCCTCATCCTCGCCAGCGAGGATCACTCCACCCTCACCATCCTCATCCTTACCAGTGAGTGCTCAGATTCAGCTCAGGAGCAGCCACGAACCAGAGGTGCATTGGATAGAGCTTCGAACGGGAAACAAAGAACCGTTACCGGCTTGCATTTGCCGCCCACCACCATAAGCTCCAGTTTCACCACCACCACTGTCATTAGAATCTTCTCCATTCTTCACTGTTAGAGATCATAGTGAGTGTGTCACCTCACCTCTGACCACAACCCTCTTCCTTACTCGATCCTCCTTCCTCCAGATTCCATTATTTCAAGTGAGGTTCTGTTATTCTAGCGAGACTCTGTTGTTCTAGCGAAAGTCTATTATCTCCAGCAAGTCTATGTGATTTCCGGCCAAGTCTATGAGTTTTCTGGCGAGTCTTTGAATTTTCCGGTGAGACTTTTTCTAGATTACGGCGAGTTCAATTTCACGGCTGGTTCAATTTCGCAGATTGTGTGGTGGGGTTCTCTGATTGCCATGTGTATCTAATTCCCTTTGCTTCTTGGTGATGAGGATTTGTGCTTCATCTTAAAGAACTACATATAGGGGAGTTTTTCTATTTCAATTCTTTTTCTCATTTGTATATTTTGATTACCTAAGTTTTGGGATTGTCTTTATGTACTGTTGAGACTTGATTACCGTTTGGATAGTCTTGTGAATTGAACTTATGTGATTGGATTGGATTTTTGTAGTTTGTTGGATTTATATATGAACTTTCCTTATTGATTCAATGATATTGTATAATCTACATGCTATTTTTAGATAGTATGATTGACTTGGATCAATTGAGTATCATGTTATGGCATTCATGTCAAGAGGAAACAAGTTATAGTTATCCATTTCAATTGCACATTAAGTGGTTTTAAACAATATCTCTTAGTAGTTAGCTATGTTTGTAAAAGCTACTATTAATTGGGGATATTGGACTCAATGTTGAAATTTTCTCAAAACTTAATGAATTTTAACTCTCATAATCTTTTTTGAGCAAAGATAGTCATTTCTTCATTATCAAGAGTATTCATCATTCCTATTTTCCACTCTATACCATACCATTCAAACATTCTCCATTTTTATTAAAAATATCAAAAAAATTGCATTCTTCTTTTATTTATTAATTTAAAAAACCAAAACCAATTTCCTCTTGTTTTATTACATTTACATGACATTTAGGTTACTTATGAATCAATAAAGGCTCCTTGAGAAGAAAGAACAATAATAGGTTTACCTATGTGCAATTCTTGGTTAATTTTTTATTGTGGACCCTAAGGCTACGTACAAAAGGCCCCATTGACCTTTAAATTTTACATGAGGTATACTTTTGGTTCCTTAATTTATAAAGTATACTTTTGGTCCTACATTTCTAACACTGTCAATGTTATTAATAAAAAATGTTGACGCAACAAACTTAAATGATGACTGTGTAGCTCACAAAGCATATTTACGTTTTATTTTTCTTGATATAATATATTTAGATCATTAAACTAAAATAAACCAATAAATCGCTACAAATGAAATTGAGGTTTTGATATTTAGATTATTAAACTAAGATTTTTTTTAATACAATCCAAGTTTAGATGTCAACTACTTCATTAGATTTTTAGATATTTTTCAATTTACACATATTTAAAAATTAAGATTAATAGTATTTAATTACACAGTCATCATTTAAGTTTACACAGTCATCACTTGAATTTATTGCGTCATCATTTTTCGTTAGCAACATTAACGATGTTAGAATTATAGAACCAAAAGTATACTTTATAAAATTAAGAAACTAAAAATATACCTTATGTAAACTTACAGGATTGTATAAGTCACCACTTAAGAAACATTAATCTTATTTGTCAATTTTAGCATTGTAATTAATACTTAAATTTGGCTCTTCATATCTTTCTCTCTCCTTTAAAACCTTATTTATAGAGATAAAATCAATAAATTTTATTAATTTATCATGGATTTAATGAATTAACCATCAATCATCACCCATCAGTTCTTGTAAATTAGTTGAAAGTGCCCTATAATAGGGAAGCAAGGAATCATGTATTGTGTATATATACTAGTGTATATGATGCAGGATGTAACATCCCAAAAATTTAATGCAAGGATTAAATTATGGAAATTAGATAGTAAGCCAATTTATGGAACCTACAAAATTTAAGGAAACTTAAATTTGACAAAGGGAAAAATTATGACCCAGTGTGTGTAATTAATAGGATAAAAATATACCTATACATATATATATAAACTTGTTGACACACACTAAATACTAAACACTCATCCTTCTTTTCGTTTGGCACACATGGAGATTTCATGGATGCACACGTATATTTCACTAAACAACATTCACCTACATATGAGACAAATATACATAAGCAGGTGGCATTTCTTCTTTGGATCTTTGGATGCATGCAACGTGTTCCACATATACATTATCAAACTGCCTACTCCTTCTCTTCCCATTTGACCAAGCTTACAGCACACACGTACAGCACATAAATCACTCTCTCTTCCCTCTCTATTCAACATTCATGCAGCAACTGAAACATAAGAGAAGAAAAACAGAAACGAACAGAAACAGCAGCACAGAAACACAGAAAACAAAGAGAGAAACGAAGGAAGAACAAGCTCCAAATCTCACACACAACATCATAAACGTGTTTAGGTAAGTTTCTTCTACTTTAACCTTGGATTTCCATTGGATTTGTGGTTGTTTTCTGGGTTGCATGTGAGTTTTATCAACTCTGTTTTGGTCGCCGGAAAACAGAGGTTTTATCGGAAACTTTCAGAAGCTCAAACGGAGGCTACAGATGGAGTTTTCATCTGGTTCTTTTTGATATGGAAATTTTAGGATGTTTAGTATGAAATAAAATCAAGAAGAGATCAATTTGGTGTCAAAACGAACAAGTTATCAATTTTTGAAGTTTGACTGTCCAAAACTGATGTTCATCAGAGTCAGTCAGCTTCGTGTGGCTTTATGACCAACCAAATCACATCCATTATTTACGAAACTTTACAGGTAGATAGTAGAAATAATAAGCTTTAAAATTAGTGGTCGAATACATCATTTGGATATCTGTAGAGAGAGTTATGATTTTTGAAAGATGGGTTTAGAAACAGGTGCAATCCTGAACGTCCAGATTCTAGTAGTTGATTTCGTGGTATTTTTGAATTATGTAATCTTTTCCAATGGCCATGAAAATCTCCAGAATTGAAGTTCATAGTCTTAGCTTTAATTTGGTATATATTTTGTGTTAATTGGATTAGTATACTAAGAGATATGAATTTTTGAATTCAGTTGCTCTCAAACTGTGTTTCTGGAAAACAGTTTGTTTGTGTCGAACTTTTGGAAAATCAAACCTTGTCAAAAAATTATGAAACTTTCCAGATTTACAGTATACATCCATAGCTTTAATTTGACGTGTAGACCATAATTTTTGGACAAGTATATTAGTAGATATATATTTTCAAAGTCATGCTATGTTTCTGGAGACTAATCTGGAATAGGGATATTTCGGGAAATTCTGGGAGTAATATGGTAAATCTGGGTAGATTTTGATATTTTTCCATGAAAATATATTTCAATATCTTTATGTAGGATTTGGACCCAGTCAATTTCGATTTTTCTAGAATTAGTTATGATTTTTCAAAGTTAATTGAAAAATCTGCCAATTTGTTGAAGAATAGTAAAATTACACTATGTAAAATTATATAGTGTATAAGCCACTGAAACTGAGATAATCAGAAGAATATGATTAAAGATAGTAGTAATACAAGTAATAACCAATTACTTGTTAATTTTAATATATAGGAACTGGTAAAAGCCCGAGCCGAAGAAAAAGTTTTGGATAAACAGTTGGACTGGAAAAGGACCCAGGTAGTAATTCTTTCTCTCATGCACTATGTGATTATTTATATGTTGTGTATTCCATTTTCTATAACATGACAGTGCCTGTGGCACAACACGCGAATAAGCCAGGGTCTAAACATATCGTTTGACCATGGACACGAGTTTAGCCGGGGTTGCAAACAGTCGTTTGGCCTTGGACAGTATGCATACAACATGAGTTAGCATTTTACATATCATGGTGCATTGCATATTTATTTATCGCATTTTATATGACTGATTGTATATTACTACTGAGATTCATTCGAATCTCACCCTTTTTCAACATCTAAAAATATTCCAGCAAAGGACAGCGGCTCTAAGGGCAAAACCGTAATTACTGGCAGAGGAAGGTCCAGTCATAGTCGGGAGATACATATGATTATCTTTAGTTGTGGAATTTATTTCTTTTGTACTCTGTATGTATTTTTCAACCTAGATGAGAATTTTCTGTATTATCAGTAAGTACTTATTATCAGTATAGTTTCACTATTTCTGTTTGCCATCTGAACGACACATTTATTATATAGCGAATATCAGAATATTAAGGGGTTTGACAATTTTGGTATCAGAGCAGTGGTTCTGGCCACAGTGTGCGCAGTTCGGGCAACAGAATAGTATACTGATATGCTTGATTATACAGTGACATGAACAGCGAAGTGAATTACTTCGGCTGGTTCACAGTCAAGCCTTAGAGAAACAGTAAATACCTAGAGGGTAGTATAAGGATGACCTGGATCCATTAGGTAAGGCCAGAGTGTGGGCTTTAACCTAGACTAGAATCACCAATAGGCTGACTAGTGTCAGACAGATAATCTACAGAAAACTTGGTGAATCTCACAGAGCAAATAACAGTGTATGAGTCCGAGTGCATGTATCAGCACTGATATGCAGTCCCTACACAATACTTTAATGCCCGAAGGCAGTAAACAAGACTTTTAAGATAAGGGCAGGCACGGGGTACCGGTGGTCGGAAGCATTTCGAGCTGGTATATGTATTTTTACACGAGTACACAAAAGTTAAGCGTGCTCAACCCAGGAAAATATCAAGATGGGTGACCCCTGGGAAGTTACATGAACATGTTATGTAACGTAAAAGAGCAAGAACATGTTATGTAACGTAAAAGAGCAAGAACATGTTATACAGTAGCTTAGAGGCTGTATATTGTTACACGTTTTCCCTATCTATTGTAAACCTCTGTTATATGTTATTACAGGAGTACCTGTGTACCCAATATGTTGTGAAATGACCGATATACCCTTATGTTATGACGAAATAGAATATTAGAGTGGCACAATAGAAGCATAGTGAACCTATTCACAATTCTTGAAAGTTGCAAGAGAGGTTGTCAGTTGCACCAGTGATTATCATCCCACATTACAATATGACCTGTGAGGTCGACAGTGACACAACACATGTGGTATACTATATGACTATATGGTCCCAATAATGCAGCAATGAGGCAGCCTTATCAGAGCATGTTATTCAACCCCATGATCAGAATGCACCCCTGACATGGCCAGATGAGAGTTCTGGTTGCACTGGTGAAAAGCACAAGTAACCCTATGGTCGAGAGGCAGTGCGTAAAACATGCAGCTGAGGCGGTATGGCCAACAATGTTACATCCTGCGTGATGTACAGTGATATTACCCATGTAAACCTATGTGGTTTGCAGGAACATGACCAGTATGGTATACAGTGACACCACTTATGTAGCTTATAGTCACACAATCTGTATGAGTTTTGATGACACATCTAAATAGAGATAGGGATGAGCCCTAGAGCAGTAGGGCATAATGGTGGTAAATACCTCTCAAACAGTACGATGTTAACAATTTTAGAATCAATTACCCCACTCATGTTGTAAAGCTAGCAACAATTAATTTTATTTGAGAGTATGAGACAATTACAGATAGGTTGATACCTGCTCTAGAACATTTATATGACAAGTAAAGATACCACGATGTGACAAATAGGGATAAAGCAATCATTTTGGTCCGGAACAAAATCATTGCCTTGATCCTGAATAATGCACACCGTATGGGAAGTAACGGTTAAATAGTCCTTTGACCCTGAACCCCGAGCAGATGGACATATTTATAGACAGATCTGGTTATAGACAGATAGAGGTGTAGACAGACATAGAAATAGTAAGCCTAGCGTACATAGTTATACAGTGTAGTATATCAAAATATTTAGAGTTGTGAAAACAGAACGGCATAAGCCGTAAGGCTAAGTATATCAGGCAGAGTCCCAATAAGGTAACGAGACTTAGAATCATTAGCGGACTATATGTACGAAGATCATAAAACTTGTTGAACTAGTATTTCTCAGTTTATCAAATTGCTAAGCAATTAGAGTATGCAAAACAGAAAACAAAGGCAATAAGACCCAAGGTACATGTTTGCATGGGGCAGTATCCCTGGGCAGTAAGATCCAACAAGCACTTTTTGCTGTATAGAACAGTGATGAACATGTTGAAGAGTAAGCAACTCCATGTCAAGTTAAGCAAGTGTAGGTTGTGGTTACAGGAAGTTAAATTTTTGAGCTATATGATCTCACAACAAGGAGTCTCAGTAGATTCAAATAAGGTGGAAATAGTACTGAATTGGAAGAGGCCAGAAACAGTATTTGAGATACACAATTTTTCTGGATCTTACAGGTTATTACAGGCGATTTATACAAAATTTTTCCAGAATAGCTTTGTCATTGACAAAGTAAACACGAAAAACTCAACCTTTTGTGTAGGACAACAGTTGTGAGAGGAGCTTCACAGAGCTGAAACATAAATTAACAACAGCACCAGTGCTAACAATCCCAGATCCACAGTTGACCTTTGTTGTCTACACAGATGCCTGTGGGCATGGATTGGGATGTGTTTTGATGCAACAAGGCCGAGTAGTGGCATACGCATCTCGTCAGCTGAAGCCTCACGAACAAAAATATCCTACACATGATCTTGAGTTAGCGGCAATTGTATTTGCACTAAAAAAAAAATCTGGAGACATTATCTCTATGGGGTGACTGTAGAGTTGTACTGAGACCACAAAAGCTTAAAATATTTATACAATCAGAAAGAGCTCAATATGCGGCAACGCAGGTGGATGGAGTTACTTAAAGACTATAATCTGGAGATCAAGTATCATCCAGGCAAGGCTAATGTAGTAGCAGATGCATTGAGCAGCAAAACAATACAGGTAGCAGCCCTTATGATTCATGAGCAAAGGCTGATTGAAGATTTTAGAGATCTTAATCTGTCTAACCAGATCATGATTAACAGCAGTAATATCAGTCAGATAGAGAATGATCTAAGAGCAGTTATAGAAGAAGCTCAGATACAGGATAAACACGCACAGTCTATTAGAGACAGAATTACAAACAGAGAAACTCAGGAACATGACTTGCCATCAAGTAGGCTAGTCAGATATAAGAAGCGAATATATGTTAAACCACAACCTGAGTTGAAAAGACAAATCATGGAAGAAGCACACAAGAGTAAATATACTCTGCATCCAGGAGCAACTAAGATGTACCACAATTTGAAATCCACATATTGGTGGCCAGGCATGAAAAAGAATGTGACAATGTTTGTTGCTCGTTGCCTTACATGTCAGAAAGTCAAAGCTGAGCACCAACGACCTTCAGGACTACTACAAAACCCTGCAATTCCTGAGTAGAAATGGGAGAGCATCACAATGGATTTTGTGACAGGACTGCCAAAGGTCTGAAATCATGATGCAATATGGGTGATAATAGATCGATTCACGAAGACAGCTCATTTCTCCCAATTAGCATTCACTACTCTCCCGATAAACTTGCAGACATTTATATCAAGGAGATAGTACGTTTACATGGTACGCCAAAGAACATCATATCTGACAGAGATCCTCGGTTCACTTCCAAATTTTGGAAGGCGGTACACGAGGCTTTGGGTACTAAGCTCCGATTCAGTACGGCCTATCATCCTCAGACAGACGGACAAATTGAGAGAACAATTCAGACATTAGAAGATATGCTCAGAGCATGCGTGATTGATTTCAAGGGTAGTTGCACCAATTCCTTCCTTTGGCGGAATTCGCATACAATAACAGCTATCATTCGAGCATTTAAATGGCTCCCTACGAAGCGTTGTATGGAAGGAAGTGTCAATCACCCTTATGCTAGGCAGAGTTATCTGAGAGGCAGATGTATGGGCCATATATTTTTGATCAAACAACGGAGCAAATAAAGTTGATTAAGCAAAGATTACTAGCTGCACAAAGTCGAAAGAAGAGCTATGCTGACAAAAGGCGAAAACCTCTTGAGTTTCAAGTTGGAGACCACGTATTCATGAAGGTTTCACCTACTACTGGTATTGGTAGGGCGTTAAAGGTGAAAAAGCTTAGCTCAAGATACATCAGTCCTTTCGAGATCTTGTCGAAGATTGGGCCGATAGCGTATCAAATAGCTTTACCTCCAAGTTTGAGTAGACTACATGATGTCTTCCACATCTCACAGCTGAAGAAATACCAACCTGATCCAGAACATGTGATTGAATATGAAGAGGTTGACATGCGAGTTGATTTGACGTTTGAGGTCACACCAGACCGAATAAATGATCGACAGGAGAAACAACTAAGACATAGGAGTATTCCATTCATCAAAGTGGTATGGAAGGGGTTATCTCCGAGAGAAGCAACTTGGGTAGCTGAAGAAGACATGAAGAGATGATACCCATAATTTATGTCTTCATATATGTAACAAATTTCGAGGACGAAATTAATTTTACGGGGGGAGAATTGTAACATCCCAAAAATTTAATGCAAGGATTAAATTATGGAAATTAGATAGTAAGCCAATTTATGGAACCTACAAAATTTAAGGAAACTTAAATTTGACAAAGGGAAAAATTATGACCCAGTGTGTGTAATTAATAGGATAAAAATATACCTATACATATATATATAAACTTGTTGACACACACTAAATACTAAACACTCATCCTTCTTTTCGTTTGGCACACATGGAGATTTCATGGATGCACACGTATATTTCACTAAACAACATTCACCTACATATGAGACAAATATACATAAGCAGGTGGCATTTCTTCTTTGGATCTTTGGATGCATGCAACGTGTTCCACATATACATTATCAAACTGCCTACTCCTTCTCTTCCCATTTGACCAAGCTTACAGCACACACGTACAGCACATAAATCACTCTCTCTTCCCTCTCTATTCAACATTCATGCAGCAACTGAAACATAAGAGAAGAAAAACAGAAACGAACAGAAACAGCAGCACAGAAACACAGAAAACAAAGAGAGAAACGAAGGAAGAACAAGCTCCAAATCTCACACACAACATCATAAACGTGTTTAGGTAAGTTTCTTCTACTTTAACCTTGGATTTCCATTGGATTTGTGGTTGTTTTCTGGGTTGCATGTGAGTTTTATCAACTCTGTTTTGGTCGCCGGAAAACAGAGGTTTTATCGGAAACTTTCAGAAGCTCAAACGGAGGCTACAGATGGAGTTTTCATCTGGTTCTTTTTGATATGGAAATTTTAGGATGTTTAGTATGAAATAAAATCAAGAAGAGATCAATTTGGTGTCAAAACGAACAAGTTATCAATTTTTGAAGTTTGACTGTCCAAAACTGATGTTCATCAGAGTCAGTCAGCTTCGTGTGGCTTTATGACCAACCAAATCACATCCATTATTTACGAAACTTTACAGGTAGATAGTAGAAATAATAAGCTTTAAAATTAGTGGTCGAATACATCATTTGGATATCTGTAGAGAGAGTTATGATTTTTGAAAGATGGGTTTAGAAACAGGTGCAATCCTGAACGTCCAGATTCTAGTAGTTGATTTCGTGGTATTTTTGAATTATGTAATCTTTTCCAATGGCCATGAAAATCTCCAGAATTGAAGTTCATAGTCTTAGCTTTAATTTGGTATATATTTTGTGTTAATTGGATTAGTATACTAAGAGATATGAATTTTTGAATTCAGTTGCTCTCAAACTGTGTTTCTGGAAAACAGTTTGTTTGTGTCGAACTTTTGGAAAATCAAACCTTGTCACAAAATTATGAAACTTTCCAGATTTACAGTATACATCCATAGCTTTAATTTGACGTGTAGACCATAATTTTTGGACAAGTATATTAGGAGATATATATTTTCAAAGTCATGCTATGTTTCTGGAGACTAATCTGGAATAGGGATATTTCGGGAAATTCTGGGAGTAATATGGTAAATCTGGGTAGATTTTGATATTTTTCCATGAAAATATATTTCAATATCTTTATGTAGGATTTGGACCCAGTCAATTTCGATTTTTCTAGAATTAGTTATGATTTTTCAAAGTTAATTGAAAAATCTGCCAATTTGTTGAAGAATAGTAAAATTACACTATGTAAAATTATATAGTGTATAAGCCACTGAAACTGAGATAATCAGAAGAATATGATTAAAGATAGTAGTAATACAAGTAATAACCAATTACTTGTTAATTTTAATATATAGGAACTGGTAAAAGCCCGAGCCGAAGAAAAAGTTTTGGATAAACAGTTGGACTGGAAAAAGACCCAGGTAGTAATTCTTTCTCTCATGCACTATGTGATTATTTATATGTTGTGTATTCCATTTTCTATAACATGACAGTGCCTGTGGCACAACACGCGAATAAGCCAGGGTCTAAACATATCGTTTGACCATGGACACGAGTTTAGCCGGGGTTGCAAACAGTCGTTTGGCCTTGGACAGTATGCATACAACATGAGTTAGCATTTTACATATCATGGTGCATTGCATATTTATTTATCGCATTTTATATGACTGATTGTATATTACTACTGAGATTCATTCGAATCTCACCCTTTTTCAACATCTAAAAATATTCCAGCAAAGGACAGCGGCTCTAAGGGCAAAACCGTAATTACTGGCAGAGGAAGGTCCAGTCATAGTCGGGAGATACATATGATTATCTTTAGTTGTGGAATTTATTTCTTTTGTACTCTGTATGTATTTTTCAACCTAGATGAGAATTTTCTGTATTATCAGTAAGTACTTATTATCAGTATAGTTTCACTATTTCTGTTTGCCATCTGAACGACACATTTATTATATAGCGAATATCAGAATATTAAGGGGTTTGACACAGGACTGGAAGAGGAAAGTGAGAGGAGATTAGAAGAGAGAAGAGGCAGAAGGAGATGAGAGAGAAAAGAGGAGAGAAAGAGAGAAGAGATGAGGGAGGACAACAAGAAAGGAGGAGAAAAACTAGATGAATGGAGAGGGAAGGGAAGAGGCGTTCGGTTTCTCTCCCTTACATTCCATCCATTTCCTCTCTATTACCCAAAACTCACCGTTTTGGGTGTAAAATAAAGGGAGGTTGGGTGTTTTTTTTCAAAAATAATATTCAGTACCTTCAAATATTTTTTCAACAGCAATCAGTATCTTAAAATAATTTTTTATACACTGATCTACCCTAAATATATTTTTATGCATTCAGCACCTTAAAATATTTTGTTAATTGTAATGAGCAGTCTAAACTTAAGATGCAGAATGTTGATAAGAAAAATATTCGAGGGGATAAGATGTAAAAATAAAATTATTTTAAAATACTGGGTGTTATTGAAAAAATTATTTAATGTGCTAAGTGAGCTAAAAATTAATTTATAATACTGAGTGTTACTGAAAAAATTACTTTAGAGCGCAATTTGCTAGAAAGTAATTACAACTTCAAAAATATTTAGGGTTGATCAGTGTATAAAAAATTATTTTAAGATACTAGGTGTCGCTAAAAAAATACTTGAGTGTACTGAATATTATTTTTGGAAAAAAAAAAGCCCAACCTCCCTTTATTTTACACCCAAAACAGTGAGTTTTGGGTAATGGAGGGGAAATGGATGGGAATGCAAGGGAGAGAAGCTGGATACAGGGAAGAGAGACTTAGAGAGAAAGCTCAATAATCTTTTTATTAAATTCATAAGACGTACAAAGTAAATAAGTTGAGGAGTTATTTACAGGCCTTGACCTAACCTTAGGAATTAATGACGGAATATTATAGAGTGCAATTACAATAAATGGGAATTGATGACAAAACATTTTAGAATTCTAAATTAAATGCAAATAATAATTAATGCTAAAAGAGGACAATCAAGTAAACATAAAAATCAAATATTCCCTAATAATGATAAATAACTTCAATATCAAAAATCCTAATAAATCATTATTTCGTATGCCATCAGTATAGTACCAAGAAGCTGAACTTTGAATGATTAAATTAGAAGAAAGTTATTGGTTGTTATAGTAGTAACATACAAAACGTTGATGAATTAAAAACCAAAATAACATTGACAGTTCTCTGGAGGAAAAAAAAAACGTTGATTCTTGAATGGAATACCCGGTCGAAAAATGGAAATCCTATGTAGGCTGCAAAATTAATAAAGCTCATTTTATTCGTGTACGTATCATCATTGGTCAAGGAAAAAAAGAGCGGACAAAAAATGTGTCATCTTTGGTACTAAAATTATTATTTACTGAATTGTAACCATCCAACGTTCACATTAAAATGCAAAAAGGTTTTGACCTATCAAAGATGTGCTTTGAATTCTTGAAATATTTGAACCCCAAAAATGTGATCTCATTTCATTCCTATATTTTGTTTATGGTGTCCATCACAATTATTGCGATTATTATCATTTATTGTATATTGATTTTGTTTTTATTAGGGTGCCTAATATTCCTTCTATATAAACCCCTCAAATGCCTAAGGAACAAACAAGCAGGCATAATTTCCACTCATTTTCGCAGGTTGCTGTATTCTTTTTTATCCCTCTCTAGGATTGCCTCTCTTAGCCTTTATCCTCATTTCTCCCAATATCATATCCTTCAAATACGGATTCCATGAAGAACTACAAGATCTTTGTCATTTTCGTACTTCTCTTTCTCACCGCTGGTAAGCATAGTTTCTTAACCTACTTGTCCTATTTATAAGACATTTAGAAGGTATTTTTTTTAGTCTTATTTATAAGTCATATAATTAAATTTTTTATCACAATTTTACCCTTCATTTTTATTATGTAATCATTGTTTTCATGTGGTATGATGCATATTAAATAGGTTAAAATTGAAAGGTTGTTAAACTTTAAGGCAGAGTTAATTATATTGTGTGTGTGTGTGTGTGTTTTTTTTTTTTTAATTCCAGTGAAACATGCATATAGGAGAAGAGGAGTAGTTTCTATGCTAATTTTGTTCTTTGAATATAACTTCACATATTTTCTCACAGAGTATTATACAAATTTTAAGAAATTAAAAAGGTAATATTGTTTATAAATAATAAATATTTGAGTAAAATACTCTAACTGTCCCTATGTTTTGCTTTAATTATACAAACCTTCTGTCTATTTTGAAAACTCATATAGACCTCCTTTAAAATTAAAATATATTTTATACAAACCTCCCTTATATTTTGAGATTCTATTTCTATCCACCTAAATTGTTAGTTGACCATTAAGTTTAACTTTTAGACTTTTGTTTTACCAAAATGCCCATCTCTAACATTATAATTATTTAAAAAAACACACACATGGGCCAAAAAAATTTATACTGCCAAATTTTAATCCTAATAACTTTTTTAACTTTCTAATATGTTAAGAATTTATTAATTTTGAGATTATAAAATTTATAATTCTAATATTTCACCATATGTATTGAAATTTATTATTCTTAGTTTCTTAAATGACTAAAATATATATCAAACACATTTTTCCTATCATATACAATAAACTATATAGGTTTGAGAGATTGTATAAGTCATTTAAATTTATAATTTCATTTTTTATTCAAACATTTAAAAAAATTAGTTGAATTTTTAAAATTTTGTCATATTTACAAGCTGTCAATTAAAATTTGGGATTTAGTATTTAGGGTAAATTATTAAATAAAATTTATTTTTATATAAATTTTATTAATTAAAAGTATATTTTTAGAATCTTTTTAAAATATTTTTAATAAAATTAACGGTTTGGACTATCGATATTTTTAAAATAGATGAGAGGTTTTTGTAATTAAGGTAAAATCAAAAGGTCGTTAGAGTATTTTACTTTAAATTTTTTGGCTGGCAGTTTATAACTCATAAATAGCCCTACGTACCTGCTACAGTGTGTGTGTCGATATATAGATGGCCTCTTTTTAACAATTATCACAAGGGCTATGAAATTGTACCATAGGTAAGAAAAAAGTTATTTCAAAATTATGCTTATGGGTGTGATGTGTGTCTGTGTCATTTGTGTGTTTTTCATTATATCAATAAGGTTGAAATTGTGAATAACCGTCTTTTTGCACATCTCTCACCTCATTTTATCAATGTGTGTGTGTAGGTGCAGTTGAGGTAGCAAGGGCAGAAGAAGGGAAAGTATGTTTTAAGCCATATAACTTGAAGGGCTGCACCGACAATCTATGTAAGATGGACTGTCAGAGGTTATATGGCGTCAACTCCAATGGACTATGCCCTCAGGGCAGTACTACAATTTGTCTCTGTTCCTTCCATTGTGCCTAGTCTCCCCCCCCCCCTTTTTTTCTCGCTCCCTCTGCAATAAGTATAGATACATATATCCAATCCAAATATCTGATATAAATTCAGATAGTTCTTGTGAGTTTTCAAAAATTTTCTTGTTTTGTTGTTCAATGTTAATGTTTTGTTGTTGTTTACTTTAATTACATTCATTTACGGAAAAAATAAAAACAGAGGTGGCTTTGGGGAAAAGAAGTGAAGTAATGTGGTAAGACACCTAACATTATTCATCAATCTCACATTGGGTCATATATTGTTATCAAACTCGTGAGTTGACTCTTTGAGTTTACTAATGTTATGTTTCTAGTTTATAAAATAGTGTCCGCTTGTATTTAAACTCATGCTAGCCATAAATTTAGTTAAATTCGCTAGTTTACACACTGAGCTTACTGTTTTTATGTTTTTACTTTATAAAATTGTGTCAACTCGCTCTTAAATTTAAATTAGTTTGTTCGTTTTGATCATGTTCAATAACTTTATCTATGAAATTCATAGAAATTTCTGTTTATTGATATAATAAATTATAAATGTTAATGGATTTAATTTTAATTATTCATATTAAAAATATATTTAAATTAAATTATTTCCATTTTTATTATTTTATTATTTTATTATATATTTTTAACAACTATTTATTAACACAAGTAAGCTTTTACGTGTTCACGATTCGAGTTCACTCTGAGTTTATATAAACTCACGAGTTTGACAACCTTAGGTCCATAGAATTATTAGGGATTTATTGAATTTGCTAACATGATTTGTGATTTTCCTATTTTTGGTGGCTTTAAAAGGAATTTTCCCTAAAAATTACATGTCTAATTAGGTTTAGCAACATAAAAATCTAATATTTGAACTTTTTTTTCCATAAAAGTGATACTTACATGTAATACATGTATACTAACCTTCCTCTCCACTTCTATCATTTTGAATCAATTTTGATGGTTAAAATTTAATATCCTATAAAATATTCTTATACTATTAAATAAAATGAATAAAAATAAATTTAAAAATTGAAATATTAGCCTGAATAATTCAGAATTTCAGTAAATAAATAAATATAAATTATTAATAATATGTTCTTAATAGTGCATAATAAAGCTGATAATATGTGTTTTAACTATGGGTTGAACTCGCTCAACCCAGAAAAATGAGCGGTTTGGGTTCTGCAAAAGTGAGATCATTTTGATGTGGTTCTTTTTTTCCCGAACCCATATGGGCCCAACCCACGGTGGGTTAGACTGTTTTTTTTTTATTTTATTTTTTTTAAAAAAATATGTGACTTCTCTTAGTGTATTATATAACCTAATACCATTAATATAAACTAATTATTGATTGTATTTAATGTTAATAATGGCTTTTTGATTTATGTTTGTTTCGTAATATGTTGACTTGTGATGAATGCTTGATTTATAATGTTTAAAACTTTGAATTTGATGTTTTATTATCACTTTATGATTTTGTAATGTATTTTTAATTTCTTTATGGTTTAGGTTTGTAAGAAAAAAAAACTTTGGTATATTATTAAAAAAAAGTTTGAAAAACATAGTATAGAAAACTTTAAGAAAAAAAAGGAAAACAATATGCGTTGGGCAAGCTAACTTGCCAACTTAGAGATTATAGGTTGAGTTTGCTAAATATTAACCCATATTGATGCAGTTCTTTTTTGCCCAAACTCATATGGTCTCAACCTATGGCAGGTTAGCCTGAATTTGGTGGTCCGGCCCATATTACTAGCGCTATTGCACAACAACAGATTTTCATTTAAATATTTGTACTTTTTATTTGTTATCCTCTACAACTCTGAACTGATCGATCCAATTAAATTATGAATGTTTAAATTTATTTAATTATTATACTATAATATAATATAATAAAATTTTTATGGGACATTAAATCTCAACTATGAAAAGTTGATTCATTGGTAAAGATAATAAGTGGAAAGGAAAGTTAGCGGAGAAATTCTCTTCGATGTTAATTGTGCTTTATACGTTTCCTCGCACTTGTTTAGTGCTAAAGTTCATTGCCATTCTCATACGATGTCGTGAAGATGATAAATTTAAACTAATTAGGTTTGAGGAATTTATTAGATATTTTTATAGCAATAGGAATTTATGAGATATAGACAAATATTTTTACTTAAAATTGCCAGATATGGAGATATTTGTAGATTGTAGATTACCTTGTATACACAAAGTTCCTAAATCGACATTTTTTTGATTGAGGTGGTAAACGATTTCACCTATGTAAGGGAGAGAACACAAGTTTGAATTCTAGGAAGCACATTTATTGAGAGATGTGAAAACCCCTTTGCATTTTAAGCCTTGAAAGGGGAAACCCTTAATATTATTAAAAAAAAATTAGATGAGAGGATAAGACCTTTGCAATGCTAGAATCAAGAGAATAGAAATATAAGAATATGAGTGGTAGAACTCAAAATTGAAGTTTGAAACCTAAGCTTGTGTGTTGCAAATGAACATAACTAAGTATATATATAGTACCAAGAAGCTGAACTGTGGATGATAAAATTAGTAGAACGTTGGCTATTAATATATAAAACGTTAAAGAATTAAAAACCAAAATAACTTTGATACTTGATTGAGACACCCGGCCTTTGGAAAATGGAAATTTACAAAAGCTCTTATATTTCGTGTGTGTGACAGCATTGATACTAAAATAATTATCCTTTATTGAATTGTAACAACCCAACGTTCACATTGAAATCCAAATGGTTTTTTGACCAATTAAACATATACCTCTACACTCTTGATTTTTACAATGTATGTATGTATGAATGTATTTATGTATGTAATCCTTTTAATATAAACAAAATATTCAGCATAAAAGCCCCCAAAAAGGAAAAAAATGTGATCTCATTTCATTCCTGTTTTGTTTATGCTTATTATCATATTGTTGATTGATTTTGTATTTTATTATTAGGATGTCCCATTCTTCTTCTATATAAGCCCTCCTGGATGAAGTAAATGTACAATTTTCACTGTTAGCCTTATCATTTCTCACAATATCATATCCCTCAAAGATGGGTTCCATGAAGATCAACAAGATATTTGTCATTTTCGTTCTTCTCCTTCTCATTGCTGGTGAGCATAGTTTCTAAACCTGCTTTTCTTTTGACATGTTTTTTTTTCCTTAAATAATTTCTGGGTTTCTTTTGCTTTTTTCAATATAACTTGGCATATTGTTTTACAAATCAAACAAATTTTGACAAGTAAGTAGTACTACCTCTAGTCCTAAATATAAGTTCTAATTGATTTTTTTTTGGAGAGATTAAGGAAGCTAATTAAATTATTTTAAAGTATTTATATTTATCAATTTTTCTAAAAAATTAATTTCTTGACTTATAAAGTGATATATAATTTAGTCATATACAATATATGATATGATTAAATAACTTATTTAGCTTTCTTAAGTTCTGAAAAAAAGTCAACTAGGTCTTATATTTATGACTGGAGTCGAAAGGTAGCTAGTATTTTTTTAGGTTAAGGTGCATCAAGCACCCTGAAATGTTTTTTGTAGGGCATCTCCACACCCTAATATATTTTGTGGTGCAATCTTGTACCTTATATAATAAAAATGGATCAATTTTGCCTTGATTAACCGCCTTCCAAACATCCGTTATTTTTTTTCTCCAACCAACACTTCTAGCATTGGGAGGGAGATTTCTATCCATAGAACTGTAGAAAAAGTTTAAGCCTTTCATACCCACAATATTTCATTCGAACCCCAAGGAACTGAAGTTGAAAAGCAGCCAGTGCTGACTTTATTGCTTTGCTCTATGGTCTCTATATAATATCCTTTTTTTTTTTTTATGATGATTCTGTATGCTACTACCAATTTTTCTTCATTATCAATATCTAAATATGAAAAGCATAGAAATCTTCTGTGCTTCGCAAGTCTCATCAGCCATATGTGTTAGTATGGATGAAGCCTCCGAGACCTGAACTGTCATGGTGGCTATGACGGGCAAAATTGCATCATAAAATATTCAGCACCTCAAAAAATTATTTCAGGATTCTTGATGTACCTTAACCCTATTTTTTTTAATAACTTTTATGTAGTCCTACCTGGTAATAATTTTTATCTCTATTTGAACTTTAATACGGACAGTCTAGATTTATTTTTTCTTATATATGAATTTGATGGGATTGACTTTTCTTGATGAGCGCGGAAATCTGAACTGCTTCGATCTAATATGGACAGTCTAGGCAGATTTAATTTCTCTTAAATTTTATTTTCTTGAAAGAAATATTTTAACCATTTCATTCCCGACGGAATGGTGTTTAATGGTGCGCGAGAAGTTTTTGTTTGAGTGGATGAGACAGTGGCTTTTACGGGTCTCTTGGTAATATTCTAAAGCTATGTCACCGGATATAATATACAAAATCTGAAGTAAAAAAAATCTCTTAATCGTTGTTATGTTTTAAAAATAATTTTTTATTTAAAAATCGTTAATCGTACTTGCTCATCATTTCAATTCCTATATATTAATGCAGCTGCAGATGAGGTAACAATGGCACAAGCTTCGTTCAAAGTTTGTTTCATGCCATATAACTTGCCGGGTTGCACGGATGAGATATGTAAAAGGGAATGTCGGAGGTTATATGGCAACATTTCTAGTGGATTGTGCCCACAGGGCAGTACCACAATTTGTCTCTGTTCCTTCCCTTGTGCCTAGTCTTTTTTTTTTCCTTCTTAATTTCTATCTCTCACTTGACTTCAGGTGGCAAAAAAAAAGTATAAAATAATTATACATGGTTATGGTAAACATAGTTGTATATGTTTATAATAAGGATATATCCAAGTATCTGATATATATTCAGATAATTCTTGAGTTTAAAATTATCTTCTTTTTGTGATCAATGTTAATGTGTTGTTTTATTTAATTACGTTCAAATTTATGTCGATATATTAATAATTTCAATTAGAGCTATATATATATATATATATATATATATATATATATATATATATATATATATATTAGTGGTTGGTTATCCTGATCATATCGCTGATTATAATTAGGAATATAAGTTAAGGAAATAATTAATTTGTTTTGACTTATTCGATAAATGTATTTAAAATATAAATTTATTAAGCTTCTAATTTTTCATTTCCTTGTTTCAGTAGGGGGATGAATATCTTTAACAATGTAAAAAAAAAGGAAAAAGTATAAGATGGAGATCGTAAACTGCTTCTGGCAAAAAAAAAAAAAAAACACGCTGAGAGAGATGTAAAATGCCAAGTAAATTTTACATGTAAAGTGTCAAACCCCATAATATTTTGATATTTATAGAATAATAAATGTATAGTTCGAGGGCATACATAAATAGTGAAAATATACTAATAATAAATATTTTTCTACAGTAAAGGAATCTTCATAGGGTTTGTAAAATATATACAAAGTTCAAAATAAATAAAATTTATAACTAAAGATAACCAGTTGCACTTCTTTTAGAACCGGACCATCAACTACAGGTATTTATGGTTTTGTCCATAGAGCCGCTACCTTCTACTGAAATATTTTTAAATGTTGAAAAGGGGTGAGATTCGAATGAATCTCAGTAGTAATATACAATCAGTCATATAAAATGCGATAAATAAATATACAATGCACCATGATATGTAAAATGCTAACTCGTGTTATATGCATACTGTCTAAGGCTAAATGACATGTTTGCAACCCCGGCTTAACTCATGTCCATGGTCAAACGACATGTTTAGACCCTGGTTTATTCGTGTGTTGTGGCCCAGACATTGTCATATTACAAAAAATGACATACATAACATATAAATAATCACATAGTATATGAAAAAAGAGTTACTACCTTGGTTCTTTTTCGGTCCAACTGTTTATCCAAAACTTTTTCTTCGGCTCGGGCTATTATCAATTCCTATAAATTAAAATTAACAAGTAATTGGTTATTACTTGTAGTACCACTGCCTTTAATTATATTCTACTGGTTATCTCAGTTTCAGTGGCTTCTACACAGTATAATTTTGCATAGTGCAATTTTTCTATTTTTCAGAAAATTGGCAGATTTTTTAGTCAACTTTGAAAAATCATAACTAATTCTAGAAAATTCCAAATTGACTAGGTCCAAAGCCTAAATGAAGCTCTTGAAAATTCTAGAAAAATCATAACTAATTCTAGAAAATTCCAAAATGATAACTTATTCGTTTTGACACCAAATTGAGCTCTTCTTAATTCTATTTCATACTACACATCCTAAAATTTCCATATCAAAAAGAACCAGATGAAAAATCTATCTGTATCCTTCGTTGGAACTTCTGAAAGTTTCCGATAAAAACTCTGTTTTCCGGCGACCAAAACAGAGTTGATAAAACTCACATGCAACCATGATTTTGGACTCCAATATCAAAGATTTTGACTCTACATACTCCTAAACATGTTCCTTGAGTTTTGGGACATGTTTACAGAAGAAAAGGAATCGAAAATCTCATGCAAAACGGACACAAACTTGCTGGTTTTGGTATTTTACGGTAACAGAAACTTTCCGGCGAATTTTCTTAATTCCAGCAGCCATAACTCCTCATGAATAGCCCCAAAAATGAAACAATAATGGGAAGAGGTAGAGAAGATTCACTTGTACCAAAATATGGAGTTACATGTGAGGTTTGGAGCTTGTTCTTCCACTCACTCATGTCTCTCTTCTCTTGTTTTCTGTTTCTCTATTTCTCTGTTTCTATTTATTCAGCTGCTGAATGAAAAATAATGAAGAGCTGAAGGAATGGGTTTTGATTAAATGAAGAGTACATGTGATTGTTGTGTTGTGCAAATGAGGAGGTTGTACGTGTACTTGTGTGCTGTCCTAAAGATGATAGAGAGAAACAAGGAGTAGTTAGGTGTTGTCTTATTGAAAGTGTATGTGCAAGGGTGTGTATGGTACGTGTGGCTTGTATTATTTAAGTGATTTTCATGCTTCCAAAAGACAATTCCATCTACCTCTATGTGTGGGTCTCTTTGTATCATGAATGTTTGTGTTTACGTAAAGAAGAGTGCATGCATGTGCCAATAAGAGAGTGCAACATGGAAAGAAGAATGAGTATTTAGTATTTAGTGTGTGTCATCAATTTTATATATATACATATATGTATATTTTTATCCTATTTATCACACACACTGGGTCCTAATTTTTCCCTTTGTCAAATTTAAGTTTCCTTAAATTTTGTAGGTTCTATAATTGAACTTACTATCTAGTTTCCATAAATTAATCCTTACATTAAATTTTTGGGATGTTACAGAGCACAACTTTAAAAATCCATATATCCTAATATACTCATCCAAAAATTATGATCCATCTATCAAATTAAAGCTTTGAATGTCTAATTTAAATAAGTTTCATAATTTTTGGTTATGGTTTAGTTTTCCAAAATCGCGTGAAAACCAATTTGGTTTAAAGCCTAAATGAAGCTCTTGAAATATATTTTCATGGAAAAATATCAAAATATGCTCAGTTTCACCATATTACTCCCATAATTTCACGAAATACACCTGTTCTAAATTACTCTCCAGAAATAGAGCACAAATTTGAAAATCCATATCTCCTAATGTACTTATCCAAAAATTATGTTCGACCCATCAAATTAAATCTCTGAATGTCTACTTTAAATCTGGAAAGCTTCATAATTTTTTGTCAAGTTTTGAGTTTCCAAAATTTCGACACAACCAATCTGACTTCCAAAAACATATTCTAACAACTAACTTCAAAAATTCATATCTCTCAATATACTAATCTAAATATCAAAAATTATATATTAAATTAAATCTTAGATTGTATAATTTTTTTCTGGAAAGTTTCATGTCCATTGGAAAAGATTACATTGCTCAAAAACATCACGAAACTAATAGCCAGAATCTAGACTTCCAGAATTTCATCTGTTTTTGGACCTATATTTCAAAAATCATAACTCCCTCTACATATATCCAGATGATTCATTCTACCACTCATTTTAAATCTTGAGATGTCTACTATCTTTTGTAAAATTTCACAAATATTGGGTATAATTAGGTTGTAAAACTGCAACACAAAATGAACTGTCTCTCAAAACGTCGGTTTTGACAGTTTAATTTCAAAATTCAAGAATTCATTCATTTGACTCTAAATTGTGCTCTTCTTGATTCTATTTCATACTGCACATCCTAAAATTTCCATAGCAAAAAGAATCAAACCAAAAATCTATATATAGCTTTCGTTTAAGCTTCTGCAACTTTCTGGCAGAAACTCTATTTTCTGACGAGCAAAACAGAGTTGAAAAATCTAACATGCAACCTTAGTTTTGCACTCTAATATCAAAGATTTTGACTCTACATACTCTTACACATGTTCCTTGTATTTGGAGATGTGTTTATAGAAGCAAAGAGATCAAAAATCAATCGTAAAATTAACACACAATTGCTGGTTTTTGAGACATAAACTTTCCGGTGAATTTTCTTAATTCCAACAGTAAAACAACCCCAAAAAGCTACTGAAAACAACCACAAATCCACTGGAAAAATAAGATAAGGATGTATGAAACTCGTCTATATCAAGATATGGAGTTGTATGTAAGGTTTTGATGCTTTTCTTCCTTCCACCGATTCAACTCTCTCACTCGTCTCTCTCTCTCTCTTTTTCTTTTCTGTTTTCTCTGTTTTCTTTTCTTTGTTTTAGCTGCTACTAGCCGAATGAAGAGCTAAAGTTGAAATGAATGGAAAGGAAAGAGAGTGTTTTATTTATTGATTAATTGAGTGATGAATGCGTGTGTGTTTGCCAAATGAGATGAGAGAAATGATGAGGGTGTAGGTGTGAATATATGTATGGACCATATGTGTTGCATTGATAGAATAGAATTATAATGCAATATGGGATGTACGTGTGCTCTCATAAATGAACAAGTGTAGGTGTGTGTGTGTCTCTTAGTGTCGGTAGGCTTGGGTGTGTGTATATTTATATACATATAGGTATATTTTTATTATATTATTTACACACACTAAGCCTTAATTTTTTCCTTTGTCTAATTTAAGATTCCTTAAATTTCATAGATTCCATAATTTAGATTATTATCTAGTTTTCATAAATTAATCCTTACATTAAATTTTAGGATGTTACATAAAGTGAAGACAGGACACCAAATTGATGATGAAGAAGTTGAGATAGTTTAGTAAGAAAAGTCACCGACTAATCTAAGAGATTTCTATATTAATACATGCCTCGTTTATATGATGCATTTAAGAAAGTAAAACCCAAATATAAGTCTATTGAAGCGCAAAAGATCAATAAACACCACTGAAAATAATTGGTATCTACAAATACATTTTTCTTTTTATTTCTGCTCACTATCAAAGTATAGTTGGAGTATTTTTGAAAAGATATTATCAATATCAATGTTCATAAATCTTTTCGCTGTCAAAGCATAAATTGCTTTTTATTAACAAAGAGTGTGCGTGTTGGTAGAGAATAGAGAATATATAGATGAGTGCATCACTAGTCTACTACTGAAAACAGTTTTTACTATATTTTGCGATATGTAATACAAGGGGCATAGAAAAAAATTGTAGGAGCATTCTTCATAATAAAATTGGATTTGAATGGATATTAATATATGTCAGTGTTTGTAAAAACTGCGTAGTGATGATCGTCTATGTCAGTTTATATAAATGTATAGGTCATAGCTTACCTAGATGGACGGTGGATTTTTGTATATATCGTTGATTAGTTTAATTAATTTAGATTGTGCATGATTGGAGGATCTGCAATTGGTTCTAGTTCTAATTTAGATTGTACAAAAATTGGTTCTATTTCTGCTACCAATTCAATAATTTTGTTACTGCTAGCTCTAGTTTTGATTTGTAGACCATGTTCTATGATAAGAAAATAAACGTTACTTTTTTTTTATAAAAAAAACATATTACATCGGTTATAATGAAAACCCAAGCAAACATCACTTTATATTGGTTACAACTAAGTAACTGGAGTAGAAAATTACATCTACGTCATATGTTTTAGGGTTAAAGGAAAAAAAAGCTTCGAAATTTTTCATTCATGAGTATTAGGTGTCTAGAAGTTTTTGAGGGGATAATATTGTCATGAAAGTAATAAAAATGTAGCAATTTCACTTTGCCTTAACAAACCCAAATTCTCAACATTTGTTGATCAATTATGCCATGGGCATGCCACTTCAATTTTCTTTTTCGAGCTCATTTTATAAGTTGGGGGAAAATCCCATAAAAATCTACTTAAAATAAAAAAATTTCTAAATTAGGTTGGTAAAGTTAACAAATCTTTAATTAAGTCATTAGCCCAATTTAAGATTTTAAAATGTGGGTAAAATAACTTTAATGCCCTCCCCTTTTTTCTCTCCCTTTTTAAAAGAGTTTTATTTCTATATGACTTTATTGCTCTATATATATCAACATTAATATGTAATCAAACAAAATATATTTTTTTTTCTAAATCAAAGGAATTTTTATGTTCTAAAAGGATCATAAAAAATAATTCAAACAAAAAAAGGAACCATGATACATACCGACTAAATTTCATTTAATTGATATTAAAAATTCAATTTTTTGATTCAAAAAGTAATTAAAAATTTTGAGTTTTCTTAAAAAAAACAATGTAGTTATTTTTATCACATGAGACAAAAGAAAAGGGAAAGGATAACAGTTGCCAAATTTAGTTTGCAAAAACCAATTGAAATAAAAACTGACTTTACTAACATTAATCTAAACAAACTCTAAATAATTTTCCCTAATGCATAAATATGAGTTTTTCTAAAAAATAATTTAGTTAAGATTCTACCTTTTTAACCTTTTCATTCTTTAATATGAATTATTAATATTAATTACTTGTTTCTTTAAGAAATGTGTGAAAATTTTATATACTTTTTAGATAAAAATATTAAATGCACTTAAAATTTTATAAAATGCTTATTAAAATATATAACTTTCCTAAAAAAACTTCATATATGAAATAAATATAGTAAAATTTATAATTAATATATTTATTTAAAAAATACTTTTTATAGTGACATATATTATCATTTTTCTTTAAAACAATTGTTAATGTTAATAAAATGAACTCCTTGCTTAAAAAAATATTGTAAGTTTTTGTTCTTACAATGACAATTAATATATTTAAATTATAGATGAATTATATTTTATTTTATTAAATATTAATCTTGATATATACGTTGAAAAACATAAGTTATAAAGTAATGAAACTCATTAAAGAGGAGAGAGGAGATGACATTAAAGTCATTTTATCTATATTTTGAAATTCTAAATTAGGTTGATGACTCATTTAGGGATTTTTTGAATTTACCAACCTAATTTAAAATTATCCTATTTTAAATAGCTTTATATGGCATTTTCCCTTTATTTTTTGCAATCTCTCTCCCCATTTTTTTGCAGTCCCTCTCTGGCTCAATCTCTCTCTTCATCGCATGTCTCTCCTTTGCTATCTCAACCGCCACTCCTCTTCCTCCCTCTTTGAAGATCTTGACCACCACTACTCTCCCTCCTGCCTTCTCAGCCATCTCGTTCTTGCTCTAAGAGAGGACTATGGAAGCAAAAGTTTTTCCTATATTCTCCAATTTGTTCCTAACTCTTCAAGCCAGTTGATTGAGGCCTCATGGAGAGGGACATAATCACATACGATCATGATAATATTGATCCTGCAAAGGTATATTATATGCTCAATTTATTCATATATACATTCGGTCAGCTATATATTACATTATCTAATTTCATCTACTATTTCCTTTTGCGCACTGTATTTTGATACCTCTTGTATGATGTTTAGCTTGCACAAATAAAAGAAGTGGTTGAAAAGTTGATGACATCTCTACAATTTCAATAGGACGAGGAAACCTGCTTTGAGTGATAGTAAATTTATATATGCTGATTTGTTTGTTTTAATCTTTTGATTTTAATAGTATATATATGTACATGAATGACTATAAATATATTTTAATTTGTATTGTTATATATATGAATGACTGTAAATATATATATTTTGATTTGTTCTGTATAAATGTATATGTAAGGGAATAACGAAAGTAGAACCCCCCACCCCCATCCTATGTTTTTTTTTGAAAAAAATAGCTTCAATAAAATCACGGTTACTACTTAACAACCGTTATTTATGTCAACTATATATAGGTTGTTTAAATAGAGCCTTTAGCATTATTATAAATACATAACGGTCTTTGTGAAACACTCATTATTTATGTTGCTACATATTATTTATGTTACTACATATATAATAGTTGTTAATGTGAGACCATTATGCATTATGCTAGCATTGACAGTTGTTTGTGTAACATCCCAAAATTTATTCAAATGCTAAGGATTAATTTATGGAAGTTAGATAGTAAGCCAAATTATGGAAGCTATGAAATTTAAGGAATCTTAAATTAGACAAAGGGAAAAATAAAGACCTAGTATGTGTAATTAATAGGATAAAAATATACCTATATATATATAATAATAATAATTAAAACACACACCATTTTCCCACACTTCACACGCCATGCATGCACACACAATTATTTAATTAAATACACACACACACCCATGTGTCACACACACACACATTAAATAAAATAATCATCACCTCCTAATCTCTCTCACTCTCTTAAACACATACACACGGAAACACATCTACACTCTCCTCATTTCCTTAGTTTTATTTTACATTACGCACAGAAAAAAAAAAAGAGAGAGTGAGTGAAAGAGAGAAAGAGCAAGAGACACGTAATAGAGAAAGAGAGATATGTAAGAGTAATTGGTGCCAGTAGAGGAAAGAAGAAGAGACAACAAATTCCACATACAACTCCATATCCTAATATAGGTGAGTTTCCTTTCCATATTTTTAAATCTTTCTAGTTAATTTGAGGCTATTTTTGGGTAGTTTGGGAAGCATAAGAATATAGTATAATGAATTATTGTCTTGTGAGGTTTTGTTTTGGGCAAAATAGTGCCTAAGGAAGGAATGAGAATTTGATAAATTTGAGGTTTCCAATAAATTCTATACAAAAAATTATATGGGAATACATGAGATTATGATTTTTGGATGATTATATGTAAGTCTAGAATTTTTAGAAAATAAGAGGAGTTGATGTTCGGTTAGTTTCTCTGAAATCATATTGGTTGTAAAATAAATTTCGGTAACCAAACATGGTGCAAAAATTATGAACGTTTCCAGAAGAAAATTAGACATCTTAAGCTTTAATTTGATATATAATATGTATCATTTGAGTTTATAAATAGTGAGATATGAATTTTTAAAGTTAGATGATGAATCTGGAACTTTATGGTACAGACGAGGTTTGACGAAATTATGGAAATTTTTTGACTATAATATATAAATGGTAATATTTGTCCCAGAAAATATACTTAAATAGGATCATATAGGATTTTGAACCATCCCATTTGGAGTTCTAGATATTTAGTTATGAATTTTAGAATTTAAGCTATTGAAATTGGAAAGATTTTCTGCAGTGCGAGAAAACCTTAAAACAGGGAATTATTCGTGGATAGGTGGTAGTTAAACGTATTTTTCTATTAAAATAGACTTCATAAGAGACACATATAATTTGGAACCATATTAATTGGATATTTCTAGGCCAAGATATGAATTTTCAAAGATTATTGAAAATTCTGACAGAATTGAGTAATAGTAAAAATAATAATAATAAAAAGTAAGGGTATTTTTGAAATAGTTGTGACTCTAAGGGTCAAGTTAAATACTTAGAGTTGGTATGAGTCCATTAAATACCTATTGGATTCAAGGTATTAGCTATAATGATAACCTACCAAAGTGTCTTAAGTTATTTTGGAATAAGTAATAATTCGTCTGTCCATAAATTATAAATTATAGGATTTGACATTTGCCCGGGAGGCCTAAGAGACTGAGAATAGGAACCAAATTTGGAAAGACTTTCAGGTAGTATTTTATCTCTTATATCATATGTGATGCCATGTATGTGTACCATATCATCTGTATATGTGTGGGACAGATAGTCCATAGGCGGTAAGACCCGTAAGTACAAGTTACACCGGGAGTTACCCGGGGGCGTCTTAAGCCAGGTAGGTTTGAGGCAGAAAGCCCATGACTGTACCTTGTATGAGGCAGAGGCCCTAGGCAGCCAGACTGTGAATCTCAAGCGCTATGAGTTGTAATCCGGTTAGGCCCTTTTATGTGCTACATTTCTGTAAGTTGTGCTGTTTGATGATTTGTTTTACATGCTTAGTATTTGCATATTATATGAGTGATCTGTGTACTACTGAGATTCTTTTGAATCTCACCCCTTTTTCAACAAATGATATATAGCAAAGGTGTCGAGCTCTAAGGGCAAGAAGGTAATATAGACGGACGAAGAAGAGGCAAATAAATTATAGAATGTTGGTTATCATTTTATTTTGGATGACTGTAAAATATTTATAAGTAGTAGTAGTAGTAGCGATAGTAGTACTAGTACTTGCGACGCAGACTGTATAAGTTGTAATCCGTATGCTAGACTTTCGATAACGTACTGGTATCCAGAAACCCATAAGTTAACCATCACGACGCGAACTATAGATAGAAAATGCCCTGTATTTTAAATAATAGATTTTTAAACTGATAAAGATAATAAATTTACAAACTAAAATTTAGACCATACATATTTATTTTAAAAAGTTTTTGAAAATCCTATACAAATATAAGATTAAACTTTGTCTTAAATTGGAAATTTAAATTGTTTTAGTCTCAAGTTTGAAACCATTATATATTTAAATTAATCTAAAGGCTTTAGAAATTAAGGTCTTACAGTTTGTATATGCTAGTTTTTTATTATCACAGTATTACACACTTTACGACCTCACTAAGCCTCAATACATAACGGTTATTATATTAAAACCATTATAATAAGTACTGAATACATAACAGTTCGGAACCATTATGTATTTGCACCAAGTATATATAGCACCTCCATATATGAAGGTTCGGAACCCACCATTTATGGTCGATAATAAATGTCATATATGTGCGATTCTGTAGCAATGGTTCTTTGTTTCTTGCGTCGGCGGTTCTCATTTGTGACATTTTTGGTGAATCCATCTCCTCTATTTTTCTGATGAACTAAGTCTTGCAATTTGAATCTAAAATTGTTGCAACCTCGGCCTGTGACTCTTAGACCCAAATCATTTGGGAGATGTTATTGGTATAAGAGGAAACAAGTGCAAAAGAGTTGATAGAAGCAGTGTGCTCTTGTTGAACCCGTCAACAATTGTTTTTCCTATAGTTCTCTTCTTTTTTCATCACTTATCTGGCTTCGGACGGATTGCGGAAGAGTCTGGTGAGGATTATGTTTTTTTTTAGCTTATAAATATGAGGTGGAATTTGGTCAAAAAATGAGGTGGATGCCATGTGAGCATGTCGCCTCATCATATATTAGTCAACTAACGATTGATCATCTCATTGCTTAATGGAAGGGCGAAATGGCCCCATTTCTATTACTTCCCCTTGAAAATTTTCAGACGCCCAATGGCAATTAGAGTAAACTTTCAGTGCATTATTTTGCCCTTTAACCCTATGTTTTATTGATATAAAATTAAGACATAGTGTTACACTTTTATATTTTACTCCCTACAAACCACTGAAAATTTCGGAGGTGGATACTCTCTTTTTTTTTCTCATTTTATTCTCATAATCCTATATCTACTCTTAGATTATGAAATGAATGGTTTAGATTTAAAGTCTTATAAAATTATTATTATAATATTTTATAAATTAAAATTATTTATTATTTCTGGTTTACAGTTATGAACTGTGTAGATTGAATTTTAAGATTTTAAATTTATTTATTTATATTTATCATAATAATTCTTAAAATATTAAATCTAAATCATTCAAATTTTTTACATATAGGGGTGGATGTGATATTTTGAGAAGAAAAAGAGAAAGAGGAAGATGAGAAAATCCAAAAAAATAAATAAATTTATTTATGTTTAAATTAATAATTTCTTAAAATATTAAATCTAAACTATTCATTTTGTTAAATATAAGGGTGGACCTGAGATTTTGAGAGGAAAATGAAAAAAACCTATCCCGAAATGTTCTCCTTGACAGACGTAGAAATTTTTGCCTTCTCCCAAGTTGATACATACCTACATTGTTGTGCAATTGTTGTTTGTTTTTGGTATTTTATTATTTTTTTTAATGAAAGACTGCTTCAGTAGTAGAGTAGTAGTCTTCCATTTAAAAAAAAAAAATTTGCGAATGTGATGTGATGAGAGGTATATATAAATGTGTCAAAGGGAAGAGAAGTGGTCAGAGAAAATTTTAGAGAGGGAGTAAGGTGAGGAAAGGTATAAAATGGAGGTGAAAGAAAAATTGCGCCTAAAAGTTGAGTTCATCTTTGTATTTTTTAAGGACAAAATCATATAAATAATATTATTAAGTCTTACAGAGTCATAAAACAAATAGAACTGAAATACAAGAGATTGAGTCTTTCTAAAAAACTAAAATAACACTACAAAAAATTAAAGGGATAATTCTAAAAAAATATCATTTAAACTTCAAAATCTCAAATATGTGATTTAACAATAAAATGATTTGTTAATTGCATTATCATTCTTGTTAATCCCATTACCGAACTTGTTAACGGGATTTTGAAGTTTAAATTGTATTTTTTTGGCATTCTCCCAAAATTAAAACATCAAATTAGTGACGAAATTTAGTGATGGAAATTCTGTCACTAATCAATTTAGTGACAGATTACATACGGAACCATAGCAACGGAATTTGTAACACCTTAAATTCTAAAGCCTTTAGAATAATTTAAATATGTAATGGTTTCAAACCTGAGACCAAAACAATTTAAATTCCAAATTTAAGACAAAGTTTAAACTTATATTTGTATAGGATTTTCAAAAATTTTTTAAAATAAATATGTATGGTCTAAATTTTAGTTTGTAAATTCATTATCTTTATCAGTTTAAAAATCTTTTATTTAAAATACAGGGCATTTTCTATCTATAGTTTGCGTCGTGATGGTTAACTTATTGGTTTCTGGATACCAATACGTTATCGAAAGTCTAGCGTACAGATTACAACTTATACAGTCTGCGTCGCGAGTACTAGTACTACTATCGCTACTACTACTACTACTTATAAATATTTTACAGTCATCCAAAATAAAATGATAACCAACATTCCATAATTTATTTGCCTCTTCTTCGTCCGTCTATATTACTTTCTTGCCCTTAGAGCTCGACACCTTTGCTGTATATCATTTGTTGAAAAATGGGTGAGATTCAAAAGAATCTCAGTAGTACACAGATCACACATATAATATGCAAATACTAAGCATGTAAAACAAATCATCAAACAGCACAACTTACAGAAATGCAGCACATAAAAGGGCCTAACCGGTCCCTTATCTCATACTCATAGCGCTTGAGATTCACAATCTGGCTGCCCAGGGCCTCTGCCCCATACAAGGTACAATCACGGGCTTTCTGCCTGAAGCCTACCTGGCTTAAGACCCCTCCGGGTAACTCCCGGTGTAACTTGTACTTACGGGTCTTACCGCCTATGGACTATCTGTCCCGCACATATATACAGATGATATGGTACACATACATGGCATCACATATGATATAAGAGATAAGGTACTACCTGACAGTCTTTCCAAATTTGGTTCCTGTTCTCAGTCTCTTAGGCGTCCCGGGCAAATGTCAAATCCTATAATTTATAATTTACGGACGGACGGACGAATTATTACTTATTCCAAAATAATTTAAGGCACCTTGGTAGGTTATCATTATAGCTAATACCTTAATTCCAATAGGTATTTAATGGACTCATACCAATCTAAGTATTTAATTTGACCCTTAGAGTCCCGATTATTTCAAAAATACCCTTACTTTTTATTTTTCACTATAACTCAATTCTGTCAGAATTTTCAATAATCTTTGAAAATTCATATCTTGGCCTAGAAATATCCAATTAAGGTGGTTCCAAATTCTATGTGTCACTTATGAAGTCTATTTTAATATAAAAATACTTTTAACTACCACCTATCTATGAATAATTCCCAGTTTTAAATTTGGTTCGCACTGCCAGAAAATATTTCCAGTTTCAATAGCTTAACTTCTAAAATTTATAACTAAATATATAGAACTCCAAATGGGATGGTTCAAAATCATATATGTTTCTCTTTAAGTATCGTTTTAGGAAAAAATATTACCATTTAGAAATTATAGTCACAAAAGTTCCATAATTTCGTCAAACCCCATCTGTACCATAAAACGTTCCAGATTCATCATCTAACTTTAAAACTTCATATCTCACTATTTATAAACCCAAATGATACATATTATATATAAAATTAAAGCTTAAGATGTCTAATTTCCTTCTGGAAACTTTCATAATTTTCGGACTAGTTTTGGTTACCGAAATTTATTTTACAACCAATATGATTTCAGAGAAACTAACCGAACAACAACTCCTCTTATTTTCTAAAAATTCTAGACTTATATATAATCATCCAAAAATAAAAATCACATGTATTCCCACATAATTTTTCGTGTAGAATTGATTGGAAACCTGAAATTTGACAAATTCTCATTCCTTATTCATGCACTATTTTTCCCAAAACAAAACCTCACAAGTCAACAATTCATTATACTAGGTTCTTATGCTTCCCAAATTACCCAAAAATAGTCTTAAATCAACTAGAAAGAGTTAAGAATATGGGAAGGAAACTCACCTATATTAGGATATGGAGTTGTATGTAGAATTTGTAATCACTTCTTCCTTCCTCTGGTAGCACTGATCCTCTTACTTATCTCTCTCTCTCTCTCTCTCTCTCACTCACTCTCTCTTTTCTTTTCCTTATCTTCCGAAAGTGAAGTGATGAAGAGGTGAAAGGTTTTTTTTTTTAAAATGAAAGGGTGTGTGTGTGTGTGACACATGGGTGATTAATTAATTAATAAGTGATTGTGTGTGAGAAATGAATGAAACATGAGGGAGTGTGTTTATTTAATGTGTGTGCGTGTGTCTCATGTGAAGCAAGGGAAAAAAAAGGTGTGTGTGTTTTAATAATATATATATAGGTATATTTTTATCCTATTAATTACACACTAGGTCTTTATTTTTTTCCTTTGTCTAATTTAAGATTCCTTATATTTCATAGGTTTCATAATTTGGCTTACTATCTAACTGCCATAAATTAATCCTTAACATTTGAATAAATTTTGGGATGTTACAATTCTCCCCCCGTAAAATAAATTTCGTCCCCGAAATTTGTTACACTTCTTGAGATATAAACTCCGGGTAACATTTTTTCAGGTCCTCTTCAACTTCCCAAGTTGCTTCCCTTGGAGACAGTCCCTTCCACACCACCTTCACGAATGGTATGCTTCGATGTCTGAGTTGTTTTTCTTATCTGTCAATGATTTGTTCTGGCTCAGCCTCATATGTGAGATCATCTCGCATATCTACATCTTCATATTCCATAATATGTTCAGGGTCTGGTTGGTACTTCTTCAACTGTGAGACATGAAACACATCGTGCAGTCTACTCAAGTTTGGGGGTAAGGCTATTCGATATGCTACTGGCCCAATTCTTGCCAATATTTCAAATGGACCAATGTAACGTGGGCTAAGCTTTTTCCTTTTGATTGCCCTACCGATTCCGGTAACAGGGGATACCTTCAAAAATACATGATCTCCCACTTCAAACTCTAGAGATCTTCTCCTTTTATCAGCATAGCTTTTCTGTCTGCTTTGCGCTGTTAGGAGCCTATTTTTGATAGTCCTGATTTGCTCTGTGGTTTGATCTACCAGATCCAGCCCATATAGTCTTCGTTCATTTAATTCTGTCCAGCATAGGGGTGATTGACACTTTCTACCATACAATGCTTCATAAGGAACCATTTGAATACTCGCATGATAGCTATTATTATAAGCGAATTCAGCAAGTGGAAGGAAATGATCCCAACTTCCCTTGAAATCTAATACACATGCTCTTAACATATCTTCCAGTGTCTGTATGGTTCTTTCTGACTGTCCATCCGTCTGTGGATGATAGGTCGTACTGAATTTCAGCTTCGTACCTAGAGCTTCATGTAGAGCTTTCCAGAATCTTGATGTAAATCTGGGATCTCGATCAGAGATAATGCTTTTCGGTGTACCATGGAGTCTGATTATCTCCCGTATATATATTTCCGCTAACTTCTCTGGGGAATATCTAGCATCAATGGGTATGAAATGTGCCGTCTTGGTGAAACGGTCGACAATTACCCAAATGGCATCATAGTTTCTAATTTTGGGTAAACCCATCACTAGATCCATAGTGACACTTTCCCACTTCCATTCTGGAATTTCTGGACTCTGTAGAAGTCCTGGTGGTCTCTGATGTTCAATCTTCACCTTCTGACAAGTGAGACATCGGGACACATACTTGGTCACATCGCTTTTTAGCCCTAGCCACCAGTACAAGGATTTCAAATTGTGATACATCTTAATCATTCCTGAGTGAAGGGTGTAACGAATCTTGTGTGCCTCATCCAGGATTTTCTGCCTCAGATCAGCCTTTGGTGGTACATATATTCGCTGTTTGTATCTGACCAATCCACTTGGCAAAAGATCATGATCCTGTGTTTCACCTTTTTCAATCATCCCTCGGATCAACTGGGCTCGTTCATCTTGCATTTGAGCGTCTTTAATTTCTGCTCTCAGATTGCTTTCTTCCTGGCTAACACTAAAATTAGCTAGGAGTACTTCATTCGATTTGTATGCATTCAGGAATACTTGATTTGTCAAGTTTAGATCTATGAATTCCTCTAACAATTTCTGTTCTCGGACCATCATGACTGCTACTTGCACCACTTTTCTACTCAAGGCATCAACAACAACATTTGCCTTTCCTGGATGATATTTAATCTCTAGATTATAATCTTTTAACAACTCCATCCAGAGATGTTGTCTCATATTCAATTCAATTTTTTTTATCATGTAGATACTTGAGGCTCTTGTGGTCACAATACAACTCTACAGTACTACCATACAGATAGTGTCGCCATATTTTCAATGCAAACACGATTGCCGCAAGCTCCAAATCATGAGTGGGATAGTTCTTCTCGTGAGGCTTCAGCTGTCGAGAGGCATACGCCACCACTTTGCCCTGCTGCATAAGGACACATCCCAATCCCTGCTTACTAGCATCACTGTAAACCACATAGGGCTCACTGGGATCTGGAATAATCAGTACTGGTGCGGATGTCAACCTCTCCTTCAGCTCCGTGAAGCTCCTCTCACATTTGGCATCCCACACATATGTTTGATTCTTTCTCGTGAGCTTTGTCAACGGCATGGCGATCCTGGAGAAATTTTGAATAAATCTCTGGTAATAACCAGCAAGACCCAAAAAATTACGTATCTCTGTTACAGTTTCTGGCCTCTTCCAATTTAGTACTGCCTCCACCTTACTAGGATCCACAGAGAATCCTTCTTGTGAAATTATATGGCCCAGAAATTTAACTTCTGAAAGCCAGAATTCACATTTACTCAGTTTAGCAAAGAGTTGCTTTTCTCTCAGAATTCTAAGCACTATTCTCAAATGCTCTTCATGTTCCTCTTTACTCTTAGAGTATATTAGAATATCATAAATGAAAACTATGACAAATTGATCCAGATATTGATGGAAAATTTGATTCATATAATACATAAACATGGCAGGTGCGTTGGTCAGTCTAAAGGGCATCAGCAAGAACTCATAGTATTCATATCTGGTTCTAAAACCTGTCTTCGGCACATCCTCAACTCTTACTCGCAGCTGATGGTAGCCCGATCTTAAATCAATCTTTGAAAATACGCTAGAACCAGATAGCTGATCAAGAAGATCATCAATCCTGGAGAGTGGATATTTGTTCTTGACGGTCACCTTATTCAGCTCTCGATAATCAATACATAAACGTAGGCTCCCGTCCTTCTTCTTAACAAACAATACTGGAGCTCCCCATGGTGAAACACTAGGGCATATAAACCCTTTCTCTAGTAATTCTTCAATTTGCTTCTTTAGTTCTGTCATTTCATTTGGTGCCATTCGATAAGGAGTTTTGGAAATAGATCCGGTACCTGGCATAATCTCAATGGCAAACTCAACTTCCCTTTCTGGAGGTAATCCACTAATATCTTCTGGAAATACCTCAGGAAATTCATTCACTACAGGTATACTCTCAATCATTACATCTGATTCTGCCTGAACTGAGAATAATATCAGATACCCCTGACACCCTTTTCTCAGATACTTCTCAGCTTCAGCTACGGAGAGAAAATTAAGGTTAATGCTAGCATCATTGCCTTTATGTGGTTCAAGATATTCAATTCTCTTGTTACCACAGTCCAGCAAAACATTGTTCGCCGTTAACCAGTCAATGCCTAGAATAACTTCCAGTTTATAGAGTGGTAAACAAATCAAATCTATCCAAGTCTTTCAGTAAATTCGTTAGTTATAAGCATATTCTATTCTCTGTCTTAATTATGAGACCATAATTTATGGTTATTCTCATTCTTTCTATTACTCTATTTCATTATAGAACAAATTCTCATTCATTCTTTCAAAGGAAATATTCTTTGATCAAGATCTTTTCCTATGCTAGATTAGCAACTAGCAACCTTCAAAAACCTTATTTTTATATTTACCATATTTTAATACCTTAATTCCATAATTCAAATGTCTAAAGAATCAATTCAACTATTACTTGATTCTTAGGTTACAATTTAATTAGTAGTCATCCTCTGTATGTCTACCTAACTTTTAGGTTCATAAACCTAATCCTAGAAACTCAGCCATTTACAATAACATGTTAAGATCATCATGATTCATTCCATCTATTCTATTCTTATAACATTCAAGTAATATCCTCAAATATTCCCCAAAGTATTGTTGATAGTTCAGTATTACTTACCAGGTTCATGAAGTTCACAGGGTCATACTTTCATCTATTGGAACCATAGTGTAGCTTGAGTCATATCTTGACCTAAATACTATTTCAGCTTAGATCGTATTCAAACCTATTATAAATATTCTATATATTCAATCTAACATTCTCATGGCATCCTAAATGATCACCATATTTCACTCTGAAATTTTCCTCACCTAAGCATGCTTAACAACAAAGTTCCATTGGAATCAAACTAGCTCCGCATCAAATTCTTTAAAAGTCATATCCTTCTCTACTGGGTATACATACCCCATCCTCCAAACAAGCATGCCCAGTTAGTGGTCGAGAAAAATTCTATTTTTCTGGGTTCATCTCTAACCCACAATTTTAGTTATGAGATCACTATTAAGGTATTTGCATACTTATTTATAGCAGTAGAGCATACTAGCCTAATGCCAGAATCTCTGCTCTGATACCAAAAATGTAACACCTTAAATTCTAAAGCCTTTAGAATAATTTAAATATGTAATGGTTTCAAACCTGAGACCAAAACAATTTAAATTCCAAATTTAAGACAAAGTTTAATCTTATATTTGTATAGGATTTTCAAAAAAAATTTTAAAATAAATATGTATGGCCTAATTTTAGTTTGTAAATTCATTATCTTTATCAGTTTAAAAATCTTTTATTTAAAATATAGGGCATTTTCTATCTATAGTTCGCGTCGTGATGGTTAACTTATTGGTTTCTAGATACCAATACGTTATTGAAAGTCTAGCGTACGGATTACAACTTATACAGTCTGCGTCGCGAGTACTAGTACTACTATCGCTACTATTACTACTATTTATAAATATTTTACAGTCATCAAAAATAAAATGATAACCAACAGTCCATAATTTATTTGTCTCTTCTTCGTCCGTCTATATTACCTTCTTGTCCTTAGAGCTGGACGCCTTTGTTGTATGTCATTTGTTGAAAAAGGGGTGAGATTCAAAAGAATCTCAGTAGTACACAGATCACTCATATAATATGCAAATACTAAGCATGTAAAACAAATCATCAAACAGCACAACTTACAGAAATGCAGCACATAAAAGGGCCTAACCGGTCCCTTATCTCATACTCATAGCGCTTGAGATTCACAATCTGGCTGCCCAGGGCCTCTGCCCCATACAAGGTACAATCACGGGCTTTCTGCCTGAAGCCTACCTGGCTTAAGACCCCTCCGGGTAACTCCCGGTGTAACTTGTACTTACGGGTCTTACCGCCTATGGACTATCTGTCCCGCACATATATACAGATGATATGGTACACATACATGGCATCACATATGATATAAGAGATAAGGTACTACCTGACAGTCTTTCCAAATTTGGTTCCTGTTCTCAGTCTCTTAGGCGTCCCGGGCAAATGTCAAATCCTATAATTTATAATTTACGGACGGACGGACGAATTATTACTTATTCCAAAATAATTTAAGGCACCTTGGTAGGTTATCATTATAGCTAATACCTTAATTCCAATAGGTATTTAATGGACTCATACCAATCTAAGTATTTAATTTGACCCTTAGAGTCCCGATTATTTCAAAAATACCCTTACTTTTTATTTTTCACTATAACTCAATTCTGTCAGAATTTTCAATAATCTTTGAAAATTCATATCTTGGCCTAGAAATATCCAATTAAGGTGGTTCCAAATTCTATGTGTCACTTATGAAGTCTATTTTAATATAAAAATACTTTTAACTACCACCTATCCATGAATAATTCCCAGTTTTAAATTTGTTTCGCACTGCCAGAAAATCTTTCTAGTTTCAATAGCTTAACTTCTAAAATTCATAACTAAATATCTAGAACTCCAAATGGGATGGTTCAAAATCATATATGTTTCTCTTTAAGTATCGTTTTAGGAAAAAATATTACCATTTAGAAATTATAGTCACAAAATTTCCATAATTTCGTCAAACCCCATCTGTACCATAAAACGTTCCAGATTCATCATCTAACTTTAAAAATTCATATCTCACTATTTATAAACCCAAATGATACATATTATATATAAAATTAAAGCTTAAGATGTCTAATTTCCTTCTGTAAACGTTCATAATTTTCGGACTAGGTTTGGTTACCGAAATTTATTTTACAACCAATATGATTTCAGAGAAACTAACCGAACAGCAACTCCTCTTATTTTCTAAAAATTCTAGACTTATATATAATCATCCAAAAATCAAAATCACATGTATTCCCACATAATTTTTCGTGTAGAATTGATTGGAAACCTCAAATTTGACAAATTCTCATTCCTTCTTCATGCACTATTTTTCCCAAAACAAAACCTCACAAGTCAACAATTCATTATACTAGGTTCTTATGCTTCCCAAATTACCCAAAAATAGTCTTAAATCAACTAGAAAGAGTTAAGAATATGGGAAGGAAACTCACCTATATTAGGATATGGAGTTGTATGTAGAATTTGTAATCACTTCTTCCTTCCTCTGGTAGCACTGATCCTCTTACTTATCTCTCTTTCTCTCTCTCTCTCTCACTCACTCTCTCTTTTCTTTTCCTTATCTTCCGAAAGTGAAGTGATGAAGAGGTGAAAGGGTTTTTTTTTAAATGAAAGGGTGTGTGTGTGTGTGACACATGGGTGATTAATTAATTAATAAGTGATTGTGTGTGAGAAATGAATGAAACATGAGGGAGTGTGTTTATTTAATGTGTGTGCGTGTGTCTCATGTGAAGCAAGGGAAAAAAAAGGTGTGTGTGTTTTAATAATATATATATATAGGTATATTTTTATCCTATTAATTACACATTAGGTCTTTATTTTTTTTCCTTTGTCTAATTTAAGATTCCTTATATTTCATAGGTTTCATAATTTGGCTTACTATCTAACTCCCATAAATTAATCCTTAGCATTTGAATAAATTTTGGGATGTTACAGAATTAGCGACGAAATTTATTCTGTTGATAAAAAGACCATTACTAATTTATTAGGGACGGAATTTTAAATTCCGTCGCTAATTTGCGACAAATTAGCAACGAAAAATTTATGTCGCTAATATGTGACAGAAAATTCCGTCCCTAAATTTCATCTCCAATTAGTGACGGAAACCACTAATTAGTGACGGAGTTTACGTCCCTAATCCATCATAAAATATTTTTTTTCATATAATTTAAATTGCCACATGTCCTCACCATAAGCCTCCACATGTCCCTCACCGGCGGTCGTCATGTGTACCTACCGTCGGCCATGTGTCCCCCATCAGCCACCGCCACCTTGCATCCGGCCGCCACGTGTCCTAGTCAACCGCCGCATGTCACCCTCCATCGTGCGTTACGTGTCCAAGTCACAAATTGGTTGCATTTTGTGACCAAGTTAGGATTCGAAGCCATTACCTCTCACACTTGTGCTAGTGCCTTTACTAGTTGAGCTAAGAAGAACCTGTGAAATTTAAATGTAAAATCATATGTATGTATATATGTGTATGTGTGTGTGTGTATTTGCAAACAAAAATAGAAATACAAAATTTAATATATTATTAAATATTTCAATTTAGTTTTCTTATTTTATTTTATGTAAATATTTTACCTAAATTTTTATTATTAATATTTTTTTTATTCATTTTATTATATATTTTATTTTTTTGTTTATATTTATAAAATTTGTATTTGTATTTGTATATAATATATTATTAAAAATTTAAATATATTATATTATAATTTCAATTTTAAAAATAAATATGAATTAATAATTTTTATTTATTTATTTTAATATTTATTATAAATTTTTAATAATTTAAAATTTAAATTATTCAACAAATTTATAATTATGAAAAAATATAATTATTGAAAAAGTTAACTATTAGTAACAAAAATTAGATACGGATTAATGACGGAAACTTTCAGTCGCTAATGCCACCAAAAAATATTTTTGACAGAAATTAGTGATAGATTTTCCGTCACTAATTTACATCACTAATTTTTAATAACAGAATTAGAGACAGATTAGTGATAGAATTTAGCGATGTAACGGAAAAATTCCATCACTAAATTCTGTCGCTAATTTTAGTGAAAGGATTATGATATATTTGAAATATATGAGCTCCTACACTCAATAATATTCATGTATCTAATACATATGCATGCACCTACATTTAATAAATTAGATTGATGAATGGGACGGGGAGGAAAATAATATACAACAATTCTTATACTCCATCTGGTACATAATATAGGGCACTTCTAAAACGAAAGCATGATCTTAAATATAATTCACCTTTAGTTTAATTAATGCTCCATTTTTCTGTTTTACCTTTGTGAATAATACTCACTTTCTAACTTTACTCACTTATTATATCCCCCCTCTCTCAAAAACATTTCCAATCACTACTATAAAAATAGGAAATAGTGACACACTTTTTGTAGCACTTCTTTAAAGAAGTGCCACAGCTTTTTTTGAAATTTAATTTTTAATTTTTTTTGGAAAAAAATTGCCATACTGTGGCACTTTCTTTGCTTAGGGGCCTTAGGTGATGCTTGTTCAAACAAACACCACCTAAAGTGTTTTTTGTTTTTTTAAAAAAAACTAAAGTAGCGACTGTGGCGCTTGCTCAAGGAAGTGTCACAACTGCTACACACTTTGTGTGGCACTTGGCTTGATAAACGCCAAATAAAGTAATTTTTTTCAAACTCTTCTCTCTCCCTCAATCTGCTTTCATCACTTTTATCCTCTTGGTCTTTACTCCTCATTCAACACGTGTCATCACTCCTTATCCTCTTAGTTCCACATTTCATCTTTCTCCTCTTTTTGTCATTCATCACCATCCCCACTTAGATCGGCACTTTCTTTTCATTTCTTGTTTTATCACTTCTCACATTTCCTCCTCCTCCTCTTTTCATTTTCGGCACTTCCTTTATATTTCTTTGGTCCTATTTTTTTCACCAAACCAACCCGACTCCTCCTCCCTTTTGGTACCATTTCATCCTCGTTATAGTTTCATTTCGTTCTGTAAGTACGTACCTACTCACTTTTCTTTATATATATATATATATATTAAAGCTACTTATGATATATTGTCTTCTTAACCACCCTTTTTTTAAGCATGCATGCAACTTTATTTTTCTCTTTTTCCTTTATTAATTTTTTTTCAGGTGTTGTACTTGAGGTTCCAGCTCACTGTATTCAAACTTCCTATATACTAAGTTTTTTTTAATTTGTTAGCTAATAAATATAATTTTATTAGTAGTTAATAGTTTAATTTGCTCAACATCTTTTATATTTAATTTATTATGAAATCTAAAAAAATTATTCTCATTTTTATATGCCAGAAAATAAATGAGATAAAATTAGATGTTATTATATATAGGTTGTATGTGAAGATATGCAGTAGTTATAATTTTTAGTTGTTGTAGTAATTGTTAGCATTGATGAGTTGCATAAATAAAATAATTATTTATTATTTTTAAAAAATGGCCTAGGGTGGCGCTTCCTTGAGTAAGCGCCACCCTAGGACTTTTTTTTAAAAAATAATTTAAAAAAAATAAAAAAAAGGCCTAGGGTGGCGCTTACTCAAGGAAGCGCCACCCTAGGCCTTTTTAAAAAATAAATTATTTAAAAAAATATTTTTAAAAATAATAATAATAAATTAAAAAGAGCCTAGGAAGCACCACCCTAAGCCTTTTTTTTTTAAAAAATAATTTTTTAAAAAAATTTTTAAAAAAATTATTTTTTTAAAAAATGATTTAAGGTGGCACTTTCTTGAGAAAATGCCAGAAGAAGTTTAGACTTCCTGTGGCACTTTCTATAGGAAGCGCCACCCTAGGTTAAATTCAAAAAAAAAAGAAAGTTTAGGATGATGCTTCCTTGAGGAAGCGCCAAACTTCCTGTGGTACTTCCTCAAGGAAGCACCACCTTAGGTGAATTTAAATTAAAAAAATATACATGTTGTGGCGCTTGTGGGTAGCGCCATAACTTTTAGTGACGTTGGGATATGTGACGCTCATCAAGTGCCACAAATAATATTAAAATAAGTGTCACATCTATATTTTTTTGTAATAGTGAATGCAATTAATCACATTTTTTCATAATGGTAGAAGTGAAAAAAAAAATTTCATTTTAGGACATATTAAATGACTTAATTATTATTTTTTGTTTCTTGTTATATAGTTTAAGTGTCATGTATTGTGGACTGAAGGGATTATGTCATTCCTTGAACTTAAGAGGCCATGAATATTCACAAACTATAATTTGAATGTTATTAATTATTCTTCCTATTTGAAAATAGTTCAATGAACCTATATATATATATATAAAGCTAAAAACCATCCAACATTCACCAAACAAAACAATACAACTTACTTCAAACTCTGTGTAAAGTATGATCGTTCAGTCTAGTTTACATATATTTGACCCAAAAAAATATTGTTTATATACACACACAGACATACATGTATGTATATCCTGTGTTGAAAAATAAGAAAATATGTTATTATTAAAGTCATGATAAGGTTCAATGAATGTTAGGCGCTTATAAGCATTACCATTGTTATTTAATGGTAAAATTTATTTACTTATTTATTTTGCCGAAAAGGTAACATTTACAAGTATATATAATGCACCCTTTATTTGATAAAGAAACTACCTCAAATTTGATTCCATTCATTCCCTATTTTTTACTTCAAATCATATCATCCAAACATGAATTCTATTAAAATCACCTAGATTATCGTTGCTTTTATGCTTATCTTATTTATTTCTAGGAAGAATAGCTTCTTACAGACTCACATACCTTATCTTTTTCTCGGATTATATTTATTATTATATTTACTGCTGTTTGAAAAAAATTATCAGTCTAAGAGCGTGTTTGGCTCAACCCATTACGTACCTGGAATGGTAATCATAATTGCAATATCAAGAGAAGAGTGTTTGGATACTTTTTAGCATAGTAATAAAGTTTACTATGTTAATGATAATTACCAAAAAAATTGGTAATCCTCATTCATACCTCCCCATGAATACTCATTATCATCCCATTGTATGGTTGAAAAAGTCCAATTTACCTTTTACTTTCATTTTGTCTTTGTTTTATTTGTCTCATTTCACCTGCCACACTACAACCACCGCCGTCACTACCTCCTGCTCCACCATGGTCATCTCTACAGTTGCCGTCACCACTACCTCCTCCTCTCTCACCTTGTCACCTTTGCTATTATCGCTACCACTACCTTCTCCTTCACCGCTGTCGCCGCTATCACTGTTGGCACTGCCTCTACCTCATCTTCCTCCTCCCCATTGCCACCACCGTAAAAAATGTAAGATATTTGCACATTTATAAAGATGAATTTGGGTATGGTTCACTCAAGGACATGATGAGTACTTATAGATAGCTCTGGGAAATAAATTTATCGATTAAGAGGGGCAATTTTCAGAAATTTTTTCCTATTTGTTGAAAATTTTTATATTTTTTTATGGGAAAACACGTAAAAACAAAAAGTTTGTTTGTGATATGGTACAGGTCCGGGGTAATAAATGTACGACCTTGGTGTCCTCATTTATATCAAACAAGCAACTGCACATAGAGGGTGCGCGCGCGCTTTTGTGTCGGGGCGTGGTTATATTCACGGATATCGTCTCGCGCTTTTACAATTGTGCTCCCTTTATAATCTTATATGTGTGTGTGTCCAAATATCCTGAATAAATAAAGGTAAAGGCTCATATTCAATAGCATGAAGTATTTTGTTTTTTAATTATATTTAGTACTCTAAAATATTTTATGGAGTACGTAACATCTTGAAATATTTTTTTTTGCTAGTGCACCTAGCACCGTGAAGTAATATTTTAGGTGTGTCAATTACCATAAACTTTTTTTTTAGTGCATCTAACACTCTAAAGCATTTTTTAGGTGTATCCAATAACCTAAATTATATTAAATTTTCATGTACAAAATTACATAAAAAAGTAATTTAGGGTGGTAGACGTCCCTAAAAGAATACTGTGCTAGTGCATCACAAAATATTTTAAAGTACTTGATGCACTTAAAAAAAATATATTAGAATGCTGGATGCATCACAAATTATTTGATATCAAGTCAAGTTCAAGTATTTGTCTACTTTCAATAGGGGTAGCTCTTTCTTTTTCTTGCTTTTTTATCGTTGCTTTGTGCTCATGAGCTTGTACTTTATACTAAGAGAGAATTAAAGAGAAAGATTAAGGTAAAAAATATTTATTAACAAGGATCTTATAAATTGTAACTATTTTCAAAGGCAAAAAATTGAAATATAAATTTTAAATTAGGAAATTAAGTGTGATCAAAATCTCTACATTTTCTTTAGCTATATCTTAGCCATTTAACAGTTAGTTATCAAATTTGATATCTTCATGTATATTTTGATTAAGAAAACTATATAACACTCAATGTTTTTATGATATTCTCTTTCATATGTAATGTCCCAAATTTTATTCACCAAAAATCCTTGAATATTTGATTATACTTAAAGGAATGTCAATTTTGGTGTACTTGGAGTAACTAAAATGTTGGAAATAGTGATTATGTGAAATTTTGGCCAAGTAAGACATAAAGCACAATTTTTTATCTTGACAAAGGCCTACCATTGAAGCCTAAAATTTAGTATGGAAGAGCACAATTTTTGGCCCAAAAATATATTGAAAAAGTTAGCCAAAAAGAAAGGGGAAGAAGAAAATGGCAATTAGTACAAAAAATGAAGAAAATGTAAGGGTAAAATAGTCATTTGGCTAATAAAAATCAAGAGACAATACCTCCCCTTTATTTAAGGACAAATTCGGCCAAAGGAAGTAAAGGCAAGAGGAAATAAGACTTTGCCACATATATGGACACGTTGAAGCATAAAAATGCCATATAGAAAAGAAGATATGAAAAATTGCCAAGTGTAAAAGAATTAAAATAAAATAATATTAATTATAAGGAGGTAGAAGGTGATTTTATTAAAGGGCTTATCAGCCCCTTAAGGCCATATTTCGGCCAAGCATGAAAGGAAAGAGAGAGTGAGAGCTTGAATAAGAACAAAGAACAAGGAGAGAGCAAGAAGATTTAAGAAGGCAAGCAAGGTAAGTAAGTAGTGAAATTCATGTGTTTTTGCCTCCAATCACTTGTAAACCTTCCCTAATCCTCATATCCTCCTTGAAATCATGTAAAGCAAGAAGAAAATCAAGAGGAAGAAGAGGAGGAAGGGACGACATAGAGAGAGAAAGAAGGAGGAAGCAAGGTAAACTTAAGAACTTGTAATCCATTGATGATTTATGCTTGTTTTTGGTGTTGTGGTTGATTATTTGGCTTGAATTTGTGATTTAGAATGCATGAACCCTAAGGGGATGGAGGTTCTGTCCAATTTGTGATTAATCATGTTCAAGAGTTGTTTAAGTGATTAAACAAGTGATTAGAATTGGAAAGAAGATGTTTGGTTGAATGGAAATTGAAAATCTTTCATTTTGTCAAAAATTCTAGAATTTAGTCTAAGACTATTTCTAGATGTTTGAGCTAGATTTTGATGGATTTTATGATTCCATTGTGTTTATAATGGAAAATTGTGTAGGGTATATGTGAAAAATGGAGTTTGAAGGCTTTAGTGTGTGAAATGACAATTTTGCCTCTAAAACCTTAATTAGTGGTTGTCAAGGGTAAAACTGGAAATTCGTTGTGATTTTGTCAAAACTGAGGTAAAAAATGGATTAGACACTTGAAATTGTGTAGGAATAGCTCGGGTCATAATTTTTGGAAAAGTACAATTATACCGGGTATAAAGGGAATTATACCTAGTTTCTTAAGGGCAATTTGGTAATTAAACATTTATGAATAAAGATAACCAACTTATAAGTCTAAGAGTGAGATATGAATGAGTAATAACACATTTTTTTTATTAATTTGGGAATTTTAGGATTTGACATTTGCTAAAAACGAACAAAAGTTAAAGGACCCATAATAGCTTAATCAGAAAAGAGTCCAGGTAATAACTATATCTCTCATATTCTATGTGATTGTTAATATGCATTGTTTGCTATGTTCTGTGCAATGATATGTGAATTGCAGTAAATCCTAGAGCTGGGTGTGGGAAAGCACAAGTACCATCTTGAGGGAAAATCACAAGTACCTCTTGGCCAGTGGATACCTAGTCTAGATAGACCAATGTGATTGATGAGATTTTCCTCATTGAGTGTGGGAAAAACACAAGTACCACCCTATGGGAAAATCATAAGTACCATGAGGCTAGTGGGACCTAGCTGAGGCAAGTACAGACAGAAAAACATTTTCTTCGGAACATTGATGATATTTTTTGTTGTGGTATGAGACCCAGCTGAGATGAGTATGCCTACTCTGGAACATTGATGTGATCACAAGTGTGGCAAAGAGGGACAAGGCGATCATTTTGATCTGGAAAAAATCACCGCTTTGGTCCTGATTGTAATACCTTAATTTCCAAAGCCTTTAAATGAGTTTGAATGTATAATGATTTCAAACCTGAGACCATAACAATTAAAAGTTCCAATTTTAAGGGAGAGTTCAATCTTGTATTTGTGTAGGGTTTTCAAAAAAAATTTTAAAATAAATATGTGTGGTCTCATTCTAGTTTGTAAATTCATTATCCTCATCAGTTTCAAAATCATTTATTTAAAATACAGAGCATTTTCTATCCATAGCTCGCATAGTGGTAGTTAACTTATGGGCTTTTGGATATCAGTGCGTTATTGAAAGTATAGCGTATTATAACTTATACAGTCTGTGTCGCAGGTACTAGAACTACTACCGCTACTTTTACTACTTATAAATATTTTATAGTCATCCAAAATAAAATGATAATCAAACAGTCTATAATTAATCCGCCTTTCCTTCGTCCGTCTATATTACCTTCTTGCCCTTGGAGCTGGACGTCTTTACTGTATATCATTTTTTGAAAAATGGGTGAGATTCAAAAGAATCTCAGTAGTACACAGATCACTCATATAATATGCAAATATTAAGCATGTAAAACAAATAATCAAACAATACAACTTACAGGAATGCGGCACATAAAAGGGCCTAACTGGTCCCTTATCACAGACTCACAGCGCTTGAGATTCATAATCTGGCTGCCCAGGGCCTCTGCCCCATACAAGGTATAGTCGCGGGCTTTCTGTCTTAAGCCTACCTGGCTCAAGACACACCCGGGTAACTCCCGGTGCAACTTGTACTTACGGGTCTTACTGCTTATGGACTATCTGTCCCACACATATATAGAAGATATGGTATACATACATGGCATCACATATGATATAAGAGATATTGTACTACTTGACGGTCTTTCCAAATTTTGTTCTTGTTCTCAGTCTCTTGTGTTAAACCTGGCTGACACCCAAGAGGGGGGTGAATTGGGTGTACGATAAGAAAGTCTGATCTTTTAAAATCTTTTTGCAGCTTATCAAATTAATATATATGGAAGTATAAAACCATAAGCAGTTATGTAAATCTTATATGCTGGAAATGTAAAAGCTTAGGGAAGAGAATGCAAACTGTGATTTATCCTGGTTCGGTCCAATCCATGATGACTTACGTCTAGTCCCCAGGCTCCTCCTGAGATTTCTAATCGACTATCTTCTTGTTTAATCGAGCACAAAAAAAGCCGCTACAACACACAAGTTTAACAGGGCACTTGTGTAGCCTACTACAGAGTTACTCTCCCTCACACACTACAAGGTTCACTCCCCCTTACGACAAGTCTTATGAGCAGAGCAATCCCGAAAACCTTTCTCTCTTGCTTACCCATGCAAGTCTTACAAGAAGAAAGTCTAACCGGAAATTCTCTCTACAGCTTCCCTCATAAGGAAATCAACTCTCTCAAGGTCCCTCTACCTTGAGTTCAATATAGAAGTATCGATGAAGTGTTTACAGACTCTCTCACAGAGTAGATGAAATACTCACTGAAGTATAATACAAATATTCACTCTCTCAAATATACATGATATTGAAGACACAGAGAAGAGCAGAGAGTAGGCGGAGGTAAAAGACTTAGGATATCAACATGTTTCTGTTTTCGTTCTTCTAATTTTTTTTCTGAGTTTGAATCCTCTTCTATTTATAGCTATGTTATATAAGAAGACCGTTGTGAACATTCACCCGTTAGTATCTGTTGCTTCATTTGACCATTGAATGTTTTTGGATATTTGCCCGTTGAAATCCCAACTGATGCTAAAACAAATACTTCTTCTTTTTCTGTTGGAGTCGCACTGCTTCGTTTGTCCGTTAAGCATACTTCTTCCCGTTGAGCTTCTCTTTCCATATTGCAATGTATCTTCTGGAGAATGGTATGGGCATTTGAATTCTTTATGGGCTGTCAGAATGTATGGCAGAGTGTTGTGGAGCATGTCAGACCCATGTGTAGTGACAGTTGCCCATTTTGTTGTGTCCGGCGTTTTTGGCTTCTTTATGTGTTTTGTCTATCCGAACGTTGATTGCCTGATTCATACTTGAAACAAAGGTTAAAAAATTTCTAATAATGATAACAAGTGAGAACATAATCATTGGATATCATTTAAACTTGTTCGGATCGATCACTTAATTTCACTTTGCTTCCGCGTCTGGCAAACTCAAGTTCACACAAAGAAACTCGAGTGTTTAGTGATGTTTTCACATCTCCAGGTAGTCTCGGCCATGAACTCGCAAGAATGCACTTCCATAACTCGAGTGCAAAATCCATAAGAACTCGAGTACTAGCTGACGAACTTGAGTGCATCGTGATCTCTTCAGGATTTGGCCGTCTCTGGAATAAACTCTCTTGTCTTCACTCTCTAAACTTGAGTGCGGTGAGATGGAGAACTTGAGTGCATTATGGAGAACTCGAGTGTGCTTCATTTCTTCCCAGTTGCAATACTCTCGGGTTCAAACTCTTTCCACAGAACTTGCAGGACTCGAGTGCTAATGCTATACAGAACTCGAGTGTTTATTTGAGGACTTGAGTGCAACGCTTCTTTCACATCATTAAGGTTCTCTGGTATAAATTCTCATGGCCACACTCTCACAACTCGAGTGCAACACTATACGAAACTCGAGTACGTTGATGAGAACTCGAGTGCTTCGTATATACTCCAGTGCTTCAAATCTCTCGGGTATAAACTATCACCTCAAAACTTCCATGACTTGAGTGCAATTTTGTTACGGAACTCGAGTGCTTGCCTCCAAACTCGAGTACACTTCATATCAACTGATCTTGGTACATCTCTAGAACAAACTCTCACTTCAGAACTCGCATGACTCGAGTGCATTTGGAACATCTTGTGGGTGTCTGAACAGTGGACATAAAATATGATCAATTCATTTTTTACTTCAAGTATGATTAATGATTGATCATTAGAGATCTCTTATTGTTTATATTACAATGCAAAAGGAATCAGTTCCAAACTCATTGTATTCTCCAAGTTATGATATAATGAGTGTAGGCAGTGTATGTATTTTTGTGCATCAACTTCTAGAAGCTATACCGCATTGAATATGAATCCAAAAGTGACATATTATTTATCCATGGAAATCTCTTTGAGTCTACTTTCAAATGGCACTGGTTTGAACTCATTTGGACTTGTAGTTTGAGAGATATGTCCAAAATATGAAAACTGTTTCTGAATGTGACGGTGATTTTAATTTCAACTTCAAACGTTCATATCTGCTTCATCTGAGCTCCTTTGATATTAGTTCTACTATCAAAATGATACATTGTGAGTCTAGTTTCATATGCCACTGGTTTCATCTCAATCGGAGTTATGGTTTGAGAGATATGATTGAATTACTGAAGCTCGCCCATGCTGAATGTAAAACAGGGATGAACAGAGTATGCTGTTTTTCCATCTGAACTCGAGTTCTGAGGATCAAACTCGAGTGCCGGCCTATTTTTGCAGTTGTGAACAGTGAAAACTTGAGTTTTCCATATCCAACTCAAGTGCAAAACTTGGGATACATCCGGAGATCGTTTCTGACCAAAACTCACAAGCAAAACTCCTTCAACTCGAGTGCTACAGTGCCCAGAACTCGAGTTCTACTATTCAAACTCAAGTACTACAGTCCTCGGATGCTACAATGCATATTGCTACAGTGCAAAACAGTGTATCTGCTATAGTGCTTCTGAATTCCCTTCTGAGCATAGAAGATCCAGTATTTCTTCTAGGAGCTTGAATCTTGATATTCCCATTAGTTCCTTTAAGCTCTTCTTTATGTAATCTCTTTCTTGCTTTGTTTGACTAATCTATAAGATATACAATATTAAATAGTAGTTAGTCAATATTGAAGATTGATATATTAAGAAAACTTTTGACTCTTAATATCTTATATCTATATTTGACATCATTAAAACTAATCATATCTAACATCTTGGGCGTCCCGGGCAAATGTCAAATCCTATAATTTTGTTATTCACGAAAGGGCGAATTATTACTTGTTCCAAATATTTAGTATTTCAAGACATTTTGGTAGGTTATCATTATAGTTAATACATTATGACCATTGGATATTTAATGGGCTCATACTAATTCTAAGTATTTAACTTGACCCATAGAGTCCCAATTATTACAAAAATACCCTTACTTATTATTTTTGCACTATTACCCAAATCTGGCAGAATTTTCAATAATATTTAAAAATTCATATCTTGACCTAGGAATATCTAATTAAGGTGGTTCCAAATTCTATGTGTCAAACAATAAGTCTATTTTAAGATAAAAATATGTTCAACTAACACTTATCCATGAATCATTCTCAGTTTTAACATTTTTCATACTGCCATAAAATATTTCCTATTTTAATAGCTTAACTTCTAAAATTCATAACTAAATCTGTAGAACTCCAAATGGAATGGTTTAAAATCATATATGATCCTCTTTAATTCTATTTTCAGGGACAAATATTACCATATAGAAATTACAGCCACAAAATTTCCAGAATTTTGTCAAACCTCGTCTATGCCAAAAAACGTTCCAGACTCATCATCTAAATTTAAAAATTCATATCTCACTACTTACAAACCCAAATGATACATATTATATATCAATTTAAATATTATCATGTCTATTTTAATTCTAGAAAGTTTCATAATATTTGGACTATATTTGGCTAGCAAAATTTATTTTACAACCAAACTGATTCTAGAGAAACTAACCAAACAATATATCCTCTTAATTTCTAAAATTTTAGACTTATAGCAATCATCCAAAACAACCTCAAATCAATCAGAAAGAGTTAAAAATATGGGAAGGAAACTCACCTATATCAAGATATGGAATTATATGTGGAATTTCTAGTCACTTCTTTCTTCCTCCAATGACACATATCACTCTTATGTCTCTCTTTTTCTCTATTATGTTTCTCTTGCTCTCTCTCTCTTTCACTCACTCTCTCTTTTCTTTTCCTTGGTTTCCGAAAGTGAAGTAATGGAAAGGTGAAATGGTGTTTTAAAAAATGAAAGTGTGTGTGTGACACATGGGTGTTTAATTAATTAATGAGTGTGTGTACGTGAGAGATAAAAGAAGCATAGAGAGGGAGTGTGTTTATTTAATTAATTGAATGTGTGTGAGTGTATCTCATGTGAAGCAAGGGAAAGGGTGTGTGTGTTTTATTTTAATATAATATATATAGGTATATTTTTATCCTATTAATTACACACACTGTAATACCCCTTAATATTCAGATATTCACTATATAATAAATGCGTAGTTCAGATGGCATACAGAAATAGTGAAACTATACTGATAATAAATATTTATTGATATTACAGAATATCCTCATATAGGTTGAAAAATATATACAGAGTACAAAAAAATAAATTCCACAACTAAAGATAATCAGATGTAACTCCTGGCTAGGACCGGACCTTAATTACCGGTAATTACAGTTTTTCCCTTAGAGCCGCTACCTTCTGCTGAAATATTTTTATATGTTGAAAAAGGGTGAGATTCGAATGAATCTCAGTAGTAATATATAATCAGTCATATAAAATGCGATAAATAAATATGCAATGCACCATCATATGTAAAATGCTAACTCGTGTTGTATGCATACTATCCAAAGCCAAACGACTGTTTGCAACCCCGGCTAAACTCGTGTCCATGGTCAAATGATATGTTTAGACCCTGGCTTATTCGCATGTTGTGCCACAGGCACTGTCATGTTACAGAAAATGGCATACACAACATATAAATAATCACATAGTGTATGAATGAAAGAATTACTACCTGGGTCCTTTTTCAGTCCAACTGTTTATCCAAAACTTTTTCTTCAGCTCGGACTTTTACCAGTTCCTATAAATTAAAATTAACAAGTAATTAGTTATTACTTGTATTACTACTATCTTTAATCATATTCTTCTGATTATCTCAGTTTCAGTGGCTTATACACTATATAATTTTGCATAGTGCAATTTTACTATTCTTCAGTAAATTGACAGATTTTTCAGTTAACTTTGAAAAATCATAACTAATTCTAGAAAAATAGAAATTGACTGAGTCTAAAGCCTACATGAAGCTCTTGAAATATATTTTCATGGAAAAATATCCAAATCTACCCAGTTTTACCATATTACTCCCAGAATTTCCCGAAATACCCTTATTCCAGATTAGTCTTCAGAAACATAATATGACTTTAAAAATCTATATCTCCTAATATACTTGTCCAAAAATTATGTTCTACTCGTAACATTAAAGCTATGAATGTCTACGTTAAATCTGGAAAGTTTCATAATTTTTTGTCAAGGTTTGATTTTCCAAACATTCGACACAAACAAACTGTTTTCCAGAAATACAGTTTGAGAGCAACTGACTTCAACAATTTATATCTCTTAGTATACTAATCCAATTAACACAAAATATATATCAAATTAAATCTAAGACTATGTACTTCAATTCTGGAAATTTTCATGGCTATTGGGAAAGATTACATAATTCAAAAACACCACGAAATTAACTACTATAATCTGGACATTCAGGATTGCACCTGTTTCTAAACCCATCTTTCAAAAATCATAACTTCCTCTACCGATATCCAAATGATACATTATACCACTCATTTTAAATCTTGTTATGTCTACTATCTCCCTGTAAAGTTTCATAAATAATGGATGTGATTTGGTGGGTCATAAAGCCACATGAAACTGACTGACTCTGATAAATATCAGTTTTGATAGCCTAACTTCAAAAATTAATAACTTATTTTTTTTTACACCAAATTGAGCTGTTCTTGATTCTATTTCATACTACACATCCTAAAATTTCCATATCAAAAAGAACCAGATGAAAACTCCATCTGTAGCCTCCGTTTGAGCTTCTGAAAGTTTCCGATAGAAACTCTGTTTTCCAGCGACCAAAACAGAGTTGATAAAACTGATATGTAGCCATGCTTTTGGACTCAAGTCTCAAAGATTTTGACTCTACATACTCCTAAACATATTCCTTGAGTTTGGGGACATGTTTACAGAAGAAAATGAATCGAAAATCTCATGCAAAACGGACACAAACTTGCTGGTTTTGGTATTTTACGGTGACAAAACGTTTTTGGTGACTTCTCTTGATTCCAGCAGCAAAACAACCCAGAAAACATCCACAAATCCAATGGAAATCCAAGGTTAAAGTAGAAGAAACTTACCTAAACACGTTTGATGTTGTGTGTAAGATTTGGAGCTTGTTCTTCCTCTCTCTCTCTCTTAGTTTTTCTGTTTTCTGTGTTTATGTTTCTGTTTCGTTTTTCTCTTTTTTTTTTCTGCAGATGATAGATGAAGATGAAGAGATAAAGAAGTGGGGAGTTTTATTAAATAAAGAGTGAATGTGATGGTGTGCTTGTGTGCTGTACGTATGTGTTGGCTAAATGAGAAGAGAATGTGTGTGTGTGTGTGTTGTACCAATGAGAGAAAAGAAGAGAGTAGGTGTGTGCTTGTGTTGTGCAAATGAGGAGGCTGTACGTGTTGTGTGCTGTCAAGTGTGGGTGTGTGTGTTTTTATACACATATAGGTATATTTTTATCCTATTAATTACACACACTAGGTCCTAATTTTTCCCTTTGTCAAATTTAAGTTTCCTTAAATTTTGTAGGTTCCATAATTGAGCTTACTATCTAGTTTCCATAAATTAATCCTTACATTAAATTTTTGGGATGTTACACACACTATATATTAATTTTTCTCTATCTAATTTAAGATTCCTTCCATAATTTGACTTACTGTCTAACTCCCATAAATTAATCCTTTACAATTTTTAAGGATTATCTTCTTTAATTAACTTTATGAAGCCTTAAAATAATTTCTCAAAGAATTTCAAGCCAAATTATGACCATGAACTATTGTTCCTCGAATTTTCAGGGAAATAAGCATTTAATTCCTAAGATTAATTTCTAGCATCATTTAATTTTTTTTTGGAATTTAACCTTTTAATAAATTTTTGGATGTTACACCGATGAACATTGATTGATAGACATGTGCACATCATTAGTATTTGTTGTATTAGATGCTGCATTGCATGTTTATCTTTCGCATTTTATATGATTGATAGTACGTTACTACTGATATTCGTTCAAATCTCACATTTTCCATAATTCAAAATTTATTCAGTAAGAAGAAGCGGCTCTAAGGACAAGGATGTGGTCTCCACAACTGAGCATTCCGGTCCAAAGCAAGAGTTTAGAATTGATTATCTATGTCCTTTTTATGTATTTTAGGTTTTGAAATTTACTATATACAAACCCTGTGTGGATTTCCTATAATGTAATTAAGAATTTTATATCAGTATAATCTTACTATTTCTATATGCCCATTGAACTACGCGTTAATACTCTGAAAATGTCAAAATATCAAGGGTTTGACATAATGCACATCAGATTATCTTTAAATGTTACCAACAATAGCCTCTAAAATCTTAAAATAATTAGCATTCTACCTCTTTCTAGGTATTGATTATTTTTTAAAACTTAAAAAAAAAACTTATAATATATTTCTTTTAAGAATATATGATTTTTCATGGGGAAAAAAACTTAAACAAACAGGATGCACCAATTTAAAGACGCACTTGACTAATCAGTTATATAAAAAATCGCCATTTATGTTGTAGATTGTAAAATTAATTCTTTACGGCTAATCCAAATAGAGCATAGGTATGCAAATCAAAGTGATACTTAGTTGATCGAGCAACTATGGCTAGATGCATAATCTGAACTAGGAAAACAAAATTGACATTCTTTTCCCGGGGGTTATCAAAGCCAATTACCTTCCGATTTCAGTTGTTCTTATTTCTGTTTCTTTTTTTTTTAATAACGACGAGCTTTTAACCTCAACAATTAACGTTTTGGCAATGACATTTAATAAAATTGAAATTTTAATATTACATTAAATAAAAATATCCTACTAACTAATGGACAAAAGAAGCACAATTTCGCGTCACAGGAGTTGGATATTCTAAACTATTAAGTTGCCATATTATTCCTGCCGTTAATGGGAACTAAGGAAACACCTGATCTCTGTGTGGTGTGGGGCCCACATACACATTTTATAATGCTTGTATGTTTGGATTAGCTTTTTTATAATAGCTTTTACAATTTACGACGTAAGTATGTGAGAAGAGTTATATCTGAGCTTACGAAAAATAGTTTTTGAAATTGTGGTTTGGGTGTTTTCCAAACATGCATATAACCTCTGGTTTTTAATATAAGAACTAGCTCACTAATTTAGGTAAACTAAAAAAGTTAGTTATATTAGTTATTATAATAAATATAGGTTAATTTTTCTAAAATATTATATATATATATATATATATATATATATATATATATATATATATATATATATATATATATATATATATATTTCATCATGACTACCCTTATATTAAAAACTCCTTAGTTGTACAATCAACATGGATACTTTTGAAGGAAAATATATATATATATATATATATATATATATATATATATATATATACACTTTGAAAAAAAACTATAAATTTGAGAGTCAAAGTGAATTGAGGTATTATATTTAAGATTAAATTCAATTCTCAACTAGCTCATATCAGAAGGTATTACTTGGTTTTAACGGATGTTTACTCCCTTTTAACTACAAAGACCAACATTGCAACATTTTCTAAAGTTTGAGGGTAACGCTATTTTGCACCACTTGATCATTTATTTAGCGAAATAAATTCGCACATCACAAAATCATAGGAATAGTGAATGATACAATTTTTTTTTTTAAAAAAAAAACAGTTATTGATTAGAGAAAACATACATAAGCAAATTGCTTGCAACTTGAAACCACAAAAAGGTTTGAGGAAAAGAGAGTTGAGTGGAATACATCTTACAAAAAAATGTCCATAATTGACTCATTCTCCTATATGATGTATTATTTTTCATTAATCGATGCTTATATATATATATATATATATATATATATATATATATATATATATATAAGGCCTTAGCTATAGATAATGGCATGTGTTGGATTTCTAGTATGTATTTGATCATAATGTATGTGAACTCACTTATGTATATATATTCTGCATATTCGTTTTTCAATTCGATCGCAAGCCTCATGTTTTCGACTTTCGACATCCAAGGCCAGAGGATCGATGGACATTTTATGGCTGTTAACAAAAGGGTGAATTTGCTCCAACTTAATAATATAGAGGGCTAAATTGTATCACAAAATAGTTTAGTGTGCTGATTGCACCTCTAAAAATATTTCAGTGTTACATGCACCTTTACCCTTATTTTTTTATTACTGATATAAATTTAAGACATAATACTACAATTTTATGTATTACTTTCTTTAAACCAACGTGAAAATTTCTCCTGGCCGATGTAGAAATTTTTGCCTTTTCCCTGGCTGATACATACATACACTGTTGTGTTCTTTTTTCTTTTTCCTTTTTTTTTTATGAAAGACTGCTTCATTAGTACAGTAGTCTTCCATTTAAAAAATTGCGAATGTGGTGTGATGTGTAATATCCCAAAAAGTACTTAAGGACTATGTGTACTAATGGACAGTGAAATTAATGAAAAAATTATCCCAAGAAATTGTATGATGATTTTAGTCCGATTAGTTATCGATAAATTATCTAATTTTCGCCTAAAATCTAGAATAACCAAAAACTTAATTGGAAGGAAAGATGAAGGGTCAAGATTAACATTTGAAAAGCAAATTAAATCTCCTCCCTTCATGCTATAATCTCATCTAAGAATAATGGGAGAGATGAATCAATTAATGGCTTCATCTTTTATACAAGAAAGTCAACAAAAATGGCTTGGACACTTGGAAAGTAAAAGGAAGAGAACTTGGATAATTAAATGGACACCATTTTGGGGCAGCCATATACGGTCAAAAGAAGCAAATGGAAGACAAGAAAACTAACCAAAGTGAACTTGACCATGGTTGGAAAATTAACTCACAACTTTTCAAGAAACCACATGAAGTTGACACATGTATTTTTCCTTCTTTCCTTGAATGCATTTCGGTCAAGTGATAAGAGCTGAATCCAAATGAATTATCACACTTCAAACACTCTCTCTCCAAGCTCTCATAGACGTCCAAGAAGCTTAAGGAAAGAGAAAGAGGAAGACAACTTCAAGGTAAGAGTTTCTAATTCCATTTTCACCTTCCAAACCACCTCCATGGCTCTTGAGGCCTTCATAAAAGTTATTCTCCTCTCTAAGAACATCAACTCTATGGCTTTAGAATTTCTAGAGGAGGTGTTTTTAGCCATCTTGCAAAAGCACAAGTTCAAGAAACAAAGAAAGAACCTAAGGAGGAGCAAGAGGTGAGCTTTAGCTTCATTTTGATCTATAGATTGTGTTGGTTGGTTGAGGATTTTTCCCATGTGAAATCTGCCCTATTTTTTTGGTCAAGTTATGATTATGAAGATTCATGGTATTTTGGTTGTGTTCATGGTGTTTTATGATGTTTAGAAGGCTTATAAAACTAGTATGAGACTTAAATTGCAAGTTGGGTAATTGTTGGCTTATTTGTCACATTTCTGCCCTGTGCATGACGTGGTGAAAGAGTTGGAATTTGATAATTTTGATAGTTTCATTAGATTTAGAAGGCAAAATTGTGTAGGTATGCAAGTGTTCATGAATTTTGGATGTTCCTATATCAAATTGGAAATTTTGGAAGTGTGCATGAACATGTTATGTAATCTGCCCTGTGTAACACTAGATGTTGTGCGTGATAATTCAAGGGTTAAATCTTGTCCGAAAATTCTGAAAATTTCCAGTCTGAAAGTAGAGACATAGACCTTTAATTTGATAGGTCATAAGGATTAATTGGATGTGTATGTTGGGAGTTACACATTTTTGAAGTTTGGTCATGTAAAACTGGAAAATTCTGGAACAATGTCCAATTACTGGAAATTCTGGATTTCTGTGAGTCCAATTGGCTAAGTTAAGTATTTTTCCATGAAAATATACTTAATAAGGGTCACATAGGATTTTAAACCACCCCAATTGGACATTTGTGCAAAAGGATATGAATTTTTAAAGTTAGTGGACCAAATCTGCCAGCATTTGTGCCTATGCGAAAATTGCAAAATGTAATGGCATATTGTAATTTCTTTGTACACCAAGGGTAGAAATTAGTCCCTTGTGATAATTTGACCATTTTAACTCATTGGTTGACTTGGTAAAGTTACCATAATAACCCTAATGATAACCAACATTAAAGAGTAATTTATAAATGTATTGGGCTAAGTAATAACCCGTCCATTCATGAATTCCCATATATAGGATTCGATATCTGTCCGGGACGACCAAAGAAGTGGTAACACCTCAGAATATTGGAAAGGTTAAGGTAGTAACTTCTCTCTCATATTCTATGTATCCTGCTTCATGCATATTATTGCCATTATACATACTTGAACTGCGAACATGAATCGGGTCGAATTGCCCTTTAAGTATTCAGATGAGAAGGGCTTTGGCCCAATAGAATACCCAGCGCTGTGGGAAGGGACGGTACGTCCTTGAATAAAATTATTTATTGAATGAACATATCTTTGAATGTTGAATGAATATTGAATTGTCTGGTATGTGGTGGTTGTTATGGCATGTTTCTTCGTATGCATTTATATGAGTGTTATTTGTTACTACTTGGATTCTTTTGAATCTCACCATTTTTCCAATAACTAACCTGCAGCACGGGCAAGTAGTTCTCATGGGAAGAAGATAGCCACGGACGGGTAGAAGTGAAGACTTAGAATTTACTTTCGGTTGGTTATCTAACTTTTGGATCTGTATATAATACTAAATGGTATTTTAGTAAACTTAGTACTCATGGTGGTAGGAATACACCAACTGTAAACCTGGAAGGTTGTATGTAACCGATATAAGTTATCTAGAACCGGGTGACAATACTAGGTGGACCCTTTTAGTAGTGAACTTATTCTGATTATCTGCTAAGAACTTCAGTAAGTACTCTGATATTAAGAAATGGAAATAGACTCGAATGAATTAAAACAATTTGAAAAATGAAAATGAGACCACAACTAAAATGTTTTGAAATATCTTTCAAAAACCCACTTAACTATAGGATCGAACCCTGTAGTGAAGTTGGGATCCCAAATGGATTAAGAACTGCTTTTGGTCTCTCATGTGACATCAAGTCATGTTTTCAACTGTTTTGTACGGTACAAAAGTAGGGTGTTACATGATGAGAGGTATATAAATGTTTCAAATGGAAGAGAAGTGGTGAGAGAAAATTTTAGAGAGGAAGTAACGTGAGGAAAGGTATAAAATGAAAGTGAAAGGAAAATTGTGCCTTGAAATTGAGTTCCTCTCCATTTTATGTCTAAGTTTAACAAGATAAAAATCCAATATTAAACTTTTTTCCTATAAAAGTTAATACATTACATTAATTGTTATTAGTAATATGTCAGCTTTTTGTCCTTGTTTAGGGCAAAGCTTACTCCCACATGATGTCGTAAAATGATAAATTGAAACGAGTAAGGTTTCAGGAATTATTAGAATTAATCCACATATATCTTCATACTTGAAACTGTCAACACAGACACAAACAAATACATATATATTAGGGATGTAGAGTATAAAATAATTAGTAGGTTATAAGTAATCAAATAAGAATAATAAACAATACTTTTATTTGGAAGAATATCGAAGGAATTAATAATTGTTTGGAACACTTAATCAGATAGTATATATATGTTTGGTACTCTAAATTTATATTAAGTTTCAGTTTGGTCCCATAAGTTTAAAAAGTGCACCGTTATTCCTTTAATCTTAACACTATTAGTATATTTAACAGAAAATGCTAACTCAATAAATTTAAAAGGTAATTCTACAATTAAATATTGACAAAATTTGATCAATTTTTAATTCCTTAATATAGTCATTTTTATAATTTTTTTTTAAATTTAAGCATGATTATCAACATTTAGTTGCATACTCAGGGTTTAAATTTACTTAGTCATCATTATGTGTTAAATAAAACTAACAGTGTTAGGATTAAAACACTAAAAGTGTTCTTTTTGAACTTAAGGGATTAAACTAAAGTTTGATGTGAATTTATATGACTAAATGTATACCTTAGTCAAGAAATTAGAATGATAAAATTCATAAAACTATTAGAAGTATAAAGAATTTTGATAAAAGCAAAAAAAGCAAGGACAGAAAAAATGGAAGAAGCAGCATTTTTTATTCACTTTTATTCATATACGCGCAAGAAATTTGAGAAGGACCACTAATTATAAGTCTTCAATGATATTAAACAAACATAGTAATACAAATATTACAACTCATATTTTCATACATTTATGTTTTAAATTTCCCAAAGTGGAAGGATTATGATATATTTGAAACAGAAGAGCTCCTACACTTAATAATTTTGATTAGGTTCTTTTTTTTTTTTTTTGCCATTAATTTTGATTAGGTTCTTTGAATATTGAAAATGTCTTAAAATTCATGATGTATTTGATACATATGAATGCTCCTAGACTTAATAACTTAGACTGATGAATGGGTCTGGGAGGAAAATGTGATACAACAATTCATTAATGTCATGATTAGGTTCCTTGAATCTTAAGAGGCCATGAATATTCACAAACTATAATTTGAATGTTATTAATTATTCTTCCTGTTTGAAAATAATTCTTTTTTATCAAATGCCGTTTCAAAATAATTCAAAGAACCTATTTTTATATATTTATATTACACACACACACAATAAATATAAAATTTACAAAAACATAATATTATTTATAAGCTAAAAATGATCAAAATTCACCAAACAAAATAATACAACATACTTCAAACTCTGTAAAGTATAAGCGTTCAATCTAGTTTACATATATTTGACCCAATTGCTAGAAAAATATTGTTTATATATATACATGTATGTATATCCTGTGTAGAAAAATAAGAAAATATGTTATTATTAAAGCCATGATAAGGTTCAATGAATATTAGGCGTTCATAAGCATTACCATTGTCATTCAATGGTAACATTTATTTACTTATTTAGTTTATATATGTATGTATGTCATGTGTAGAAAAGTAAGTAAATATTTTATTGTTAAAGTCGTGATTAGGTTCAATGAATATTAGGTGGTCATAAATATTATTATCATTGTCATTCTATGGTAACATTTACAACTATATATATGCACCCTTTATTTGATAAAGAAACTACCTCGAATTTGATTCCATTCATTCCCTATTTTTTACTTCAAATCATATTTTCCAAACATGGAATCTATTAAAATCTGCAAGATCTTGGTCGTTTTTATGCTTATCTCATTTATTTCTGGTAAGAATAGCTTCTTATGCATGGCTTATCTTTTTCTCCGAATATATATTTGTTATTATATTTATTGCTGTATCAAAATAATTATCATTTGAAATTATTAAACTTCATTTCAAAAGAATTGTCACTTTAAAATTTTAAAGGAATTTTATCTACTTTATGACATTTTTATATTTGCTCAACTCTTGATGATCAACAACAAAAATACTGAGGATGATTGTGTTAGTGTATTTTCTCAGTTTTAAAGAGCACTCTAGAAAAATACTTTAGATTACTGAATATAATGCAATTTATTTCGATAGAATTATATATATATATATATATATATATATATATATATATATAGTTATCTGACTTTTATTTAAAGTGCAGGTTCAGAGGCAATTAGGGAACTAGAATCAGAAGAGTGTACTGCGGACTACACACTGCCTAATTGCACAGCCAAATGCTCAGACTGGTGCGTGAGTGCCATTGGTCAAGGAAAAGGCATTGGGTACAGATGTATCAACAACAATCAAACATGCCAATGTTATTGGGATTGTCATATTCCTCCTTCTTATTAATTAGCAACATATATATTCTTGCTTATATATGAAAAATGATTTATTTGGATCCATGCAAAGCTCCAAATCCAAATAAATAAATAAATTATATATGATTAACCTTGTTCAGTGTTAAATATAATAATTATTATTATTATGGAAAATTGGCCATAAATCCCCAATAAAAAATTTATTTATAAAATGGAACTTGACATCATGGAAATGCGTGAGGTCTTTAGTGTAAAAAAGGGTGATGGGAGAAAGACCAAATTACCCTTATAGAAGGTAATTGCATGCCGAATATTGCCAATTGCACATTATATAAGCTAATCACATATTTGGGAAGGTAATTGCATCTTGTGGAAGCTAATATGCGGTTACCTTCGTTGTGATATGTCAAATCCCTTAATATTCTGATTTTCGCTATATAATAAATGCGTCGTTCAGATGGCAAACAGAAATAGTGAAACTATACTGATAATAAGTACTTACTGATATTCCAGAAAATCCTCATATAGGTTGAAAATATATAAAGAGTACAAAAGAAATAAATTCCACAATTAAAGATAATCAGATGTAACTCCTGACTAGGACCGGGCCTTCAATCGCCAGTAATTACGGTTTGCCCTTAGAGCCGCTGTCATTTGCTGGAATATTTTTAGATGTTGAAAAAGGGTGAGATTCGAATGAATCTCAGTAGTAATATACAATCAATCATATAAAATGCGATAAATAAATATGCAATGCACCATGATATGCAAAATGCTAACTCGTGTTGTATGCATACTGTCCAAGGCCAAACGACTGTTTGCAACCCCGACTAAACTCGTGTCCATGGTCAAACGATATGCTTAAAACCTGACTTATTTGCATGTTGTGCCACAGGCACTGTCATGTTACAGAAAATGGAATACATAACATATAAATAATCACATAGTGCATGAAAGAAAGAATTACTACCTGGGTCCTTTTCCAGTCCAACTGTTTATCCAAAACTTTTTCTTCGGCTTGGGCTTTTACCAGTTCCTATATATTAAAATTAACAAGTAATTAATTATTACTTGTATTACTACTATCTTTAATCATATTCTTCTGATTATCTCAGTTTCAGTGGCTTATACACTATATAATTTTGCATAATGCAATTTTACTATTCTTCAACAAATTGACAGATTTTTTAGTTAACTTTGAAAAATCATAACTAATTCTAGAAAAATAGAAATTGACTGGGTCCAAAGCCTACATGAAGCTATTGAAATATATTTTCATAGAAAAATATATAAATCTACCCAGATTTAACATATTACTCCCAGAATTTCCCGAAATACCCCTATTCCAGATTAGTCTCCAGAAACATAGCATGACTTTGAAAATCTATATCTCCTAATATACTTATCCAAAAATTATTTTCTACCCTTAAAATTAAAGCTATGAATGTCTACTTTAAATCTGGAAAGTTTTATAATTTTTTGTCAAGGTTTGATTTTCCAAACGTTCGACACAAACAAACTGTTTTCCAGAAACATAGTTTGAGAGCAACTGCCTTCAAAAATTCATATCTCTTAGTATACTAATCCAATTAACACAAAATATATATCAAATTAAAGCTAATACTATGTACTTCAATTCTGAAAATTTTCATGGCCATTGGGAAAGATTACATAATTCAAAAACACCACGAAATCAACTACTAGAATCTGGATGTTCAGGATTGCACCTGTTTCTAAACCCATTTTTCAAAAATCATAACTTCCTCTACAGATATCCAAATGATGCATTATACCACTCATTTTAAATATTGTTATGTCTACTATCTCCCTGTAAAGTTTCATAAATAATGGATGTGATTTGGTTGGTCATAAAGCCACACGAAACGGACTAACTCAGATAAACGTCAGTTTTGAAAGTCTAACTTCAAAAATTAATAACTTATTCGTTTTGACACCAAATTGAGCTCTTCTTGATTCTATTTCATACTACACATCCTAAAATTAACATATAAAAAATAATCAGATGAAAAATCCATCTTTAGCCTCCGTTCGATCTTCTAAAATTTTCCGATAAAAACTCTGTTTTCCGGCGACCAAAACAGAGTTGATAAAACCCACATGCAACCATGATTTTGGACTCTAATCTCAAAGATTTTGACTCTACATACTCCTAAACATGTTTCTTGTGTTTGAGGACGTGATTACAGAAGCAAAAACATCATGAATATTGTAACATCCCAAAAATTTAACGTAATGATTAATTTATGGAAAATAGATAATAAGCCGATTTATGGAACCTACAAAATTTAAGGAAACTTAAATTTGACAAAGGGAAAAATTAGGACTTAGTGTGTGTAATTAATAGGATAAAAATATACCTATATATATATTTAAAAGCTTACCAACACATGAGACAAACACACATATACTCACCATGCATGAAGACACACGTACAGCCTCCTCATTTACCACACTTGGAGCATCATAAGCACACACACGTACAGCATATTGTGACTCATTCTCTTCCTCTTCTCTCATTGGAACAACACACACACACACATTCTTTTCCCATTTGACCAGCATACAACACACATACGTACAGCTCACAAACTCCTCCAACTCTCATTTACGTTCAGCTGCAAAGAGAAAGAGCTTTGAAAAGAAAAACAGAAACGAAACAGAAACAGAAGCACAGAAACACAGAAAACAGAGAGAGAAACGAAGGAAGAACAAGCTCCAAATCTCACACACAACATCATAAACGTGTTTAGGTAAGTTTCTTCTACTTTAACCTTGGATTTTCATTGGATTTGTGGTTGTTTTCTGGGTTGTTTTGCTGCTGGAATCAAGAGAAGTCATCAAAAACGTTTTGTTACCGTTCAGTTTCAAAACCAGCAAGTTTGTGTCCATTTTGCATGAGATTTTCGATTCCTTTTCTTATGTAATCACGTCCCAAAACTCAAGGAACATGTTTAGGAGTATGTAGAGTCAAAATATTTGAGATTAGAGTCCAAAAATCATGGTTGCATGTGAGTTTTATCAACTCTGTTTTGGTCGCCGGAAAACAGAGGTTTTATCATAAACTTTTAGAAGCACAAACGGAGGCTACAGATAGATTTTTCATCTGGTTATTTTTGATATGGAAATTTTAGGATGTGTAGTATGAAATAGAATCAAGAAGAGCTCAATTTGGTGTCAAAACGAATAAGTTATCAATTTTTGAAGTTAGACTGTCCAAAACTGATGTTCATCAGAGTCAGTCAGTTTCATGTGACTTTATGACCAAACAAATCACATCCATTATTTACGAAAATTTACAGGGATATAGTAGACATAACAAGCTTTAAAATTAGTGGTATAATGCATCATTTGGATATCTGTAGAGGAATTTATGATTTTTTAAAGATGGGTTTAGAAACAGGTGCAATCCTGAACATCCAGATTCTAGTAGTTAATTTCGTGGTATTTTTGAACTATGTAATATTTTCCAATGGCCATGAAAATTTCCAGAATTGAATTACATAGTCTTAGCTTTAATTTGGTATATATTTTGTGTTAATTGGATTAGTATACTAAGAGATATGAATTTTTGAAGTCAGTTACTCTCAAACTGTGTTTCTGGAAAACAGTTTGTTTGTGTCAAACGTTTGGAAAATAAAACCTTGCCAAAAAATTATGAAACTTTCCAGATTTAAATTAGACATCCATAGCTTTAATTTTACGGGTAGAACATAATTTTTGGACAAGTATATTAAGAGATATATATTTTCAAAGTCATGCTATGTTTCTGGAGACTAATCTGGAATAGGGGTATTTCGGGAAATTCTGTGAGTAATATGGTAAATCTGGGTAGATTGCGATATTTTTCCATCAAACTATATTTCAATAGCTTTATGTAGGCTTTGGACCCAGTCAATTTCAATTTTTCTAGAATCAGTTATGATTTTTCAAAGTTAATTAAAAAATCTGTCAATTTGCTGAAGAATAGAAAAATTACACTATGCAAAATTATATAGTGTATAAGCCACTGAAACTGAGATAATCAGCAGAATGTGATTAAAGGCAGTAGTAATACAAGTAATAACTATTACTTGTTAATTTTAATTTATAGGATTTGTAATAGCCCGAGCCGCAGAAAAAGTTTTGGATAAACAGTTGGACCAAAAAGGGACCCAGGTAGTAATTCTTTCTTTCATGCACTATGTGATTATTTATATGTTGTGTATTCCATTTTCTGTAATATGACAGTGCCTGTGGCATAACACGCGAATAAGCCAGGGTCTAAACATATCGTTTGACCATGGACACGAGTTTAGCCGGGGTTGCAAACAGTCGTTTGGCCTTGGACAGTATGCATACAACATGAGTTAGCATTTTGCATATCATGGTGCATTGCATATTTATTTATCACATTTTATATGACTGATTGTATATTACTACTGAGATTCATTCGAATCTCACCCTTTTTCAACATCTAAAAATATTCCAGCAAAGGACAGCGGCTCTAAGGGCAAAACCGTAATTACTGGCAGAGGAAGGTCCAGTCATAGTCGGGAGTTACATCTGATTAATTCCAACAGCCATAACTCCTCATGAACAGCCCCAAAAAATGAAACAATAATGGGAAGAGGTAGAGAAGACTCACTTGTACCAAAATATGGAGTTACATGTAAAGTTTGGAGCTTGTTCTTCCACTCACTCATGTCTCTCTTCTCTTATTTTCTGTTTCTCTATTTCTCTGTTTCTTTTTCTTCAGCTGCTGGACGAAAAATAATGAAGCGCTGAAGGAATGGGTTTTGATTAAATGAAGAGTACATGTGATTGTTGTGTTGTGCAAATGAGGAGGCTGTACGTGTGCTTGTGTTCTTTCCTACAGATGATAGAGAGAAACAAGGAGTAGTTAGGTGTTGTACCAATGAGAGAAGAGGAAGAGAATAGAAGAAGTACGTGTGTGTGCTGTCCATGCAACCTCCAAGTGTCCAAATGAAATGAAGGATGAGTGTTTAGTCAACAAGTTTATATATATACTTATAGGTATATTTTTATCATATTTATTACACACACTAGGTCCTAATTTTTCCCTTTGTCAAATTTAAATTTCCTTAAATTTTGTAGGTTTCAAAATTGAACTTACTATCTAATTTTCATAAATTAATCCTTGTATTAAATTTTGGGATGTTACATGATGCAATTAGCGAGCTTCCTTAATATTGTGCCAGTGGCATCTCACATATGCAATAACCTTCTATAACTTAGTTGTAAATTTTTTCCCCCAAAAAATGACTCACATAACATTTTAAACCGGAACAAAAGAATATATTATATTGATATTGATGCTATGTCTTTTCTAATTAAAAATTAGACAAATGAACTGAGTTAAAAAAATATAAATGAAAATGAAAAAAATTAAAAGAAAAATACCCAACCCTGAATTTCTAGCATTTTTACAAAATAACAGCTACATTTTAGGTGTCGTATGTAGGATTTCCTTGAAGAATGATGCTTATTGATTCGTCATCTGAACCAATGAAATTTGAACCGACACCGTGGGCGAAATGATTTTTTTTACCACTTTCAAAAATTCAAAAGATGTAATAACTTTATTTGGGCCTCGCTTTGAAAACATTATTGCTTGTTTGAAGTTTCTGATAAAAATTAATCCTCAGATAATTTATATATATGTGTGTATTCGTTCAAAAGCCAAATTTATAAGGATAGTAAAATGAAAAGCATGAAATCGTTTTTGGGAAAGAAAATGAAGAAATTATTAAACCATATCCAATTTATATAAGGAAAAATACTGACATCGCTTGTAAGAAACATTTTTTCTTATCAAGTATTTTTTACAAGTAAAAAAGTGATTTTTTTTTTCAATAAACTAATGGCAGCCAATGTTAAAGCACAGTGCTATTTTTCTAAACAATTTGGATGAAAATATAATTAGATTAACTGTTTTTTATCCAGATGGGCTTTTCTGGGAGAGCTTAAAATATAATATAATCCAATAATAAAGAAATACTCCTCTGATCCTTTTTATAAACAAATTTTTTCTCTTAGAGTTGGTCCTTAATATAAGTAACTTTATTTTTGTATCTTAAAATTTAAATTACCTTTTCATTTTCTACCCTTATTAAATACATAACTTTATATTAATTATCCCCCACTCATAACTAATTCTCTTTCATTTAATCATTTATTACCTATTCTCTCTCATATTTTCTATTCATTCTCTCATATATATATATATATATATAAATAGAGGCATATTTGGAAAATGCATGACATTTTTTACACATTTATTATATTTAACTAATCTTAATGTCAATTTGTTTTATGCAATAAAAAAATTTACTTATAAAAAGAATCCGAGGGAGTAAACCATGATGAAGCCATGCATGATGTACATGGGAAGGGAATCAGTTTCCCTGCTCATCCTTGAGCAGGGAAAGCTATCTCCCTCTGGACCGTGTAGATTTAATTTTTTTTTAATTGAACATTTTTTAATAAATTTTTTTTGAAAAAAATGCTAGTTAAGAGATTATCTTTATTTTAGATTTTATACCCATTAAAATAATATTTTTAAAAAAATAAAAAGTAAAAGAAAATAGATCTGAACCGTCCAGATCCATCTGGACAATACAAATCTCCCTACTCATCCTTTGGATGAGCAGGGAAACTGATTCCTATGGGAGGCGGGTGAACACGCGCTCTTCACTTTGGTTAAAATTATTTATTTTGTAATGTGATACTGTAGTGCCATTTATAAATTACTTAGAGTATGTTTCATGCAGATTAAGAAAAAAAAAATCCTAAACTTCACTAATTATGTATTAAAATTCAACAAATTTATAACTTTATCCCTACGTCATACCTCATGTTCATGGGACCAAAATTAATATAATAATAAATGAAGAATAAAATTATACAGTCAGATGAAAAATTTCTCCCTCTGTCATGTAAATAGGATAAAAAACATTTCTTCCCCCTGTCTTGGAAATAAAAAGAATCGATGTATTAAGAAGCCCATAATATAGTTTTTTTAATTCCTTTTATTCATGTGTGCATAAAAATTTAAAGTGGGCCATTAATTATAAGCCTTTAATTATTAAATTCCATGAACAAATTACTTTAGTCCTATTTATAAAGTAGATAAAAAAATTTGGTCCTATTTATAATTCACGTTGTTAATTTTTTTATATGAATGTCGAATTTTATCTTTTATTTATTACTGTATTGATTTTATTTTCATGGGGTATAATATATATTAAATAGGGATAAAGTTAGAATGTTGTTAAATTTTATGGCAGAGCTAATAAGATTTAAAGTTATTTTGTTGGTACAAAAAATGACAAAAGTTACTTATAAATAAAACCATAGGAGTGGATTGTGTCTCTACTAATATTTTGATGTACATTTCTTTAAAGTCTATGAACCTTGTATTTTGTGTATATAAATGTTCAAGCACCCAATAACTAGTACTCCCTCCGGTTTTATTTATAAAAGCCCGATAGCTGAATTATGTGATTTAAAAAAATAGTTAAAATTAGTTAAAAATAACAAGTATGTTTTAAAATAATTGTTTTTTTTTAAATATACCCTTACTTATAAGGGAACAAGTCAAAGGGTAGAATAAATATAAGTATTATCAACCCTTTAATTAATGAAATATATATAATTAATGAGAGGGAAAATGAAAAAAAATCATTAAATGTTCAGATAACTCATGTCGAACTCTTATAAAAAGGACCAAGACAATTTAAATTTTGAGTGCTTATAAAAAAAACTAGTTAGAGGGACTACATATCTATGAACCTTGTATTTATGATGTTAAGGTTGGGATTTTCTCATTTTCTTAATTTCTTCTCATAATCTCATATCAAGATAGCTAGATTAAAAAAAGTAAATGGTTCATATTCAATATTCTATAAATTTATTACTATAAACATAAATAAATACATTGAAAACTTTAAAATCCAATCCATATAATGCATACCTGCAATTAAAAAAATAAATTTTAATTTATAAAATATTATAATAATAATTTTACGATTTACGAAGTAAGTATGTGAGAATAGTTTTATCTCGATTTACACAAACCGTGGTTTGAAACCACGGTTTGGTGGTTTTCCAAACACACACTTAAGAGTAGAAAAGGGATTATGAAAAGAAAATGAGAAAGAAGAAGAGGAGTGTAACCTCTTCCATTTATGAGCTGGCAAAAAAAAAGTATTTATGAATAGAAAAGGAAAATAAGATAAAATTGATTAATTATGCATGAAAGTCATAATTAGGTTCTTTGAATTTGAAAATTTTATTTTGTTAAAAAAATATGATTTTTTAATTTTTTTTTTACCATGAAATCTGAAAATTGTATGAACATTTACAAACGATAATAATAATGATAATAGTATTTATAAAATATAAGCATCCTTCTCCAAGTAGATATAGAAACTACCTTTGACCTTATTACATTTCCTATTTTCACTCCAAATCATATCCTCTCTGTTTTTTTTTTCCTGAACTAATCATATCCTTCAAAACATGGATCCTTTACGGAGCAGCAAATTTTTGGTGGTTTTCATATTCTCTTATTTATTTCCAGTAAGAATAGCTTCTAGCTTTTTTCTTTTTATAACTAAAAAATTTAGGTGAGTTGGGTTTTAGTGGCTCACTAGGGTTAATGTATGCCTCCAAGTTCAAAGAATATACAAAAAAGTTTAGGTGAGTTGGGTCCCAGTGACTTACTAAGGTCAAGACATGTCACCGGGCTCAAAGAGCGCTATAAAGATACACATAAAAAAGTTTAAGTGAGTTGGGTTTCGGTAGCTCACTAGAGCCAAGGCATGCATCTAGGCTCAAAAAGCACTTACAGAGCTATTTATAGATCACCTACTAACAAAATCTTTACATCGGTAAGATTTAAACACATAACCTTTTAATTATGAGCCAAGTCCTTTATCAATTAGACTAACCTTTATCAGGTGCTTGTGGCCTTTTGTTTATGTTTATTCTCAGGATATATTTTTTCTAGCATTTTGATTTTGTTTCAAAATAATTGTCATTTTAAGTATTCAATAGAGTTGTATTTATTTTGTTTTGACAGTTTTATATTTCATTAATTCTTGATTCTAGGTGAAGGAAACAGAGTGTAGAAGAGATATTTTAAGAATTATTATATAAGAGTATTTAATGAAATTTTTTTAACAATTTTAATTATTCGATGTTTATTTAATTACTATAATTTACGATAATAACTATAAAATGAAACATTAGAGGAGAAATTCTTAGGGGAACCGGGTGCACCACTTCATTCATGGACTCCCAATTAAATGGCGCCAACTGAGTCACACATGGCATCACTGTCAGTTTGTGGGTCCCGCGAATTTTCATTTCCTGCAGTTTTTCTCTCCCCTAATTAATTTCTCTCTCTTCCCCCCATATTTTACTATGAAAGTCATGATTAGGTTCATTGAATGTTAATTAGGCGGTCATAAACATGTTGTCATTGCCATTCTATATGGTAATATTTACAACTATATATATATATATATATATATATATATATATATATACACTTCTTTGGATCCATAATATAATACACTTCTATAAAAAAAAATATGTTTCTAAATATAAGTCATCTTTTATTTAATTAATGCTCTTTTTCCTATTTTATTTTTATAATTAACATCCATTTTCTAATTTTACCTCACTCAATATATTTTCTCTCTCTAAAATAACAATATCAATGTAATTAAACACATTTCTTAAAGGTAAAAGTAGAAAAAAGTTATATTTTGAGATATATTAAATAACTTAATTATCATTTTTTATTTCCTGTGATATAGTTAAAACACCCTATATTATGGATTAGAAGGAGTATGTGTGACACACACATGCAACCTTTATTTGATAAAGAAACTACCTCAAATTTGATTCCATTACATGTCCTATTTTTTTTTTTTTACTACAAATCATATTGTTCAAACATGGATTCTATTAAAATCAGCAAGATTTTGGTCCTTTTTATGCTTATCTTATTTATTTCTGGTAAGACTAGCTTCTTACATGCCTTATCTTTTTCTCGGAATATATTTATTACTATATTTATTTATATTTCAACATAGAGAAATTATCGTTCTAAATTAATTAATTTTAAAGGAGTATTATCTGCTTTTTGACATTTTTATATTTTCTCAACTCTTGATTATCAAGAACATAAATCATGAGGATGATTGCGTAAGTGTATTTTAATTAAATATGATTGCCTTTTGTTTGTTATTTTAAGTCTTTGATAGTTAATTATTTTTAATTTCCATACTTTACAATAATTATTTTGAAATAAAGTAAGTATTTTAAGGGTGAAAATGGTGTTTTCTGTGTTTCAAAATCACACACACACATCAATGTAATTTAGTATTTACATGCATATATTGTGAAATTATAATAAAATTGTTCATTACTTATAGATCACGCAGACAATGAACTTTATCCTTGTATTGAATGAGTTGCTATTTATTACTTATTAGTCTCGTTTTAATTAGTCTCTTTCTCCTACTGATTGAAGGAGAATGGATATTGAGTGGAGCCATGAGACCTCCAAAGCTTTCAATTAATTTTAGCTATATATATATAGCCCTACAAATTATATGTAATTTATTTACTGCTCATTCCAATCATCAATATTAGAGATAGTTGACAGGTTTCTTTTGATACTAAATGTAAAACCTAAATTTATAGTTTTTAAGATATCTCTATTGATTGCATATATTAAATATGATTAAAATAAGTTGCATCCAGCAATCTAGCTAAAGCATTTTTTTCAGTAACACTCAGTGTTCTGAAATAATTTTTAGTACATTAAGCACCCTAAACTATTTTTTTAGTAACACTCACCTCTCACTGTATTAAATTAATTTTTTGGTACAATTTATATCCTTAAAGTATTTTTCCAGTTCTAACTAAGAGCACTAAGTTTAGAATAATAGGTACTATTAGAAAAATACTTTAGCTAGGTTGCGGACTACAACTACTCCTAATAGAATTATATCTATATTTATAAATCAGTTAACTAACTCTTATATCAAGAAACTACCTATTAACTATGTTGGCTTTAAAGTGTTGGTTTCTGATGAGAAAAATATGAAGTGCGGGTTCGGAGGCAACAAGGTGACTAAAAACTGAAGAGTGTACAGCGGACTACACATTGCATAACTGCACAGTGCCCAAATGCTCAGACTGGTGCGTGAGTGCCATGGGTCAAAGGACTAGCAGCAGTGGCAGATGTATCAACAATAATCAAACAAGCCAATGTTATTGGAGTTGTCCTACTCCTCCCTCCTATTAGCAACACATATATATATATTCTTACTTATATATGCAAAAGGATTTATTTGGTTCCATGTGAATCCAAATAAATAAATAAACTATTATCATTAATTATTATCCTTATCTGTGTTCAGTGTTAAATATATTCTTCTTCTTCTTCTTCTTAGTAGTAGGGAAGATTATTAGCCATAAATCTCCGATTGAAATGGTATTTATAAAATGGGACTTGACATCATGGAAATGCGTGAGATCCTTCCGGGTATAAAAGAGTGATGAGAAATATCGAATTAATTACCCTTGTGGAAAGTAATTGCATAATGAGGAAGGCCACTTGAACATTATTATGGAAGCTAATTGTATCTTCGGGAAGTTAATGGCATGCATATTCAGGGAGGCCATTTGCACATTATGAAAGCTAGCTAATTACATATTGGTTTAGAGAAGGTAATTGCATATTTGTTTGGTCTATGAGTTGGCAATTGGCAAAAAAAGAAAAAAAGAAAAAGAGTTGGCAGGAAAAAAAAACTAATACTCCCTTGTCTCTTTTTATAAAAAGCATTTTAACTGAATAACGTAAATTAAAAAGTTAGTTACAAACAATAAACAAGTTATTATAAAAATGGGAGAATACAAGAGATGAAATAAAAGAGATGAAGAGAGAATGAGAGAGAAAGATGTAGTAACATCTTCTTTATTTGGATGCAACTAAAGTATAGTACATAGTGCTCTATTTATAGGCTCTTAACCACAACCAAGAGTTACATAAAGTAAATGGCAAACTTTAATCCTTATGAGAGTATGTATTGTAACCTTTAAATTATGAGCATGAAGACTCCTAAAGACTATTCATTGGAGATGTTATGGAGTGTAGAAAATGAAAAATCAAGAGTTAAGAGTTTATGAACATCCATTTTAATTAGTATTTTTACAACACTCACTCTTGGATGTCTATGAACAAATATTGTGCCTCATTAAAACCTTACTAGAAAAAACTCATTAGGACAAAAACCTAGTGAAGGAAAAAGAGTACACAATGTTTATTCCTCCTGATGACAACATCACTTTATGTCTTTGAGCCTACACATTCCAATACCATGCACTAACTTCTTAAATGTTATAGTTGGCAGTGTCTTGGTAAGCAAATCTGCCAGTTTGTCACATGAACGAATTTGCTGAACATCTGTGTCACCACTCTTCATAAGATCATGAGTGAAAAAGAATTTTGGAGAAATATGCTTTGTTCTATCTCCTTTGATGTACACTCTTTTCAATTGAGCTATACATGTTGTATTGTCTTCATATAGTATTGTTGGAATCTTTTGTTCAGGAAATAGACGACACACTGATTGGATATGTTGAGTCATTGACTTTAGCCAAACGCATTCTTGACCTGCCTTGTTAACTACAATTATCTCTTCATGATTTGATGAGGTAGCTGTTAAAGTTTGTTTTGTCGAGCACCAAGATATAGTTGTACCTTCACAAGTAAATAAATATCCTGTTTGAGACCTACCATTATGTGGATCTGGTAAAAACCCTATATCTGCATAACCAATCAATTTTGATCCAGATTCGTTAGAATAAAATAATTTCATACCATTTGTTCCTTGTAGATATTAGAATATATGTTTAATTCTGTTCTAATGCCTTCTTGTTAGAGAAGAACTAAATCTTGCCAATAAATTCATAGCAAATGCAATATCGTTTTGTGTCAAACCCCTTAACATTTTGATATTCGCAGAGTAATAAGCATAAAGTTCCACAAGGCAAACAGAAATAGCGGAAATATTGCTGATATTAAATTCAAGTTTGCATTACAGGAGAATCCCTGCAAGGTTTGAAAATATATACAAATGTACAGAGTATTTCAAAAAGTAGCAAAAAATACATGCAAAATAACTTAAGAAGCAACAGAGAGCTTCGGAACCCTATTTACCAGGAGCCACCGTCGTATCTTTTGAGCCGCCTGCTTCAGCTGTACAATTTTGTTTTGAAAAAGAATGAGATTTGAGGGAATCTCAGTAGCAACATGCTTACAACATATAGAATGTGAAAATGGATATGCAATATCATGTCATGTAAGATGATCAAACAATGTATGTACACTTGTCCAAGGTCAAACTACATGTTTGCCCTTGGTCGATTAGCACCCCTGTTGGGTCCCTGACCACAACATGAAAAATTGGTGTCTAGGATACTAGCTCATATTACATAAAATGATTTTAAACATACAAATAATCACATAAGATATGCAAGAAGAAGTTACTACCTGAATCTTTTTCAAAATTCTGCCTTTGTCCTACTCTCGGATTTCAGCTCGCCTACGTCCAATTCCTATCAAAATTAAAGTACAAGTAAATAGTTATTACTTGTAGCATTACTGCCTTTAAAAGGTATGCTGCTAGTTATTTAATGCAGTTACAACAATTTCTGCATAATACAACTTTGTATAGTGCAGTTTCACTGTTTCTCAAAAATTGATAGCTTGGTCAGCCAACATTGGAAATTCATAATTAATTATAAAAATAATAATTTAACTAATTCCAAAGCTCAAATGAATCTATTTCAATTTAATTTTGAGGAAAAATAATTAGGTTTTCTTAGTGTAATCATATAATTCCCAGTAATTCGTTAAATACCACTGTTCCAAATTACATTTCAGAAAACAGGACATAACTTTAAAAATTCATATCTCCCAATATACTTGTCCAAAAATTACAAAATACCTATCAAATTAAATATATATCTCTCTAATTTAGTTCTGAAAAGTTTCATAATTTTTGGACAAGGTTTGTTTTATGAAACACCACGCACAATGCCACTGCTCCAGATAGGGCAAAACCAACATATGTACACACAAACTTCATAAATTTCCAAATTGGCATACAACCATCCAAAAATCATTAACACTTGCATACCTACACAATTTTTCCTTATAAAGCCAATGGAATAATCAAAATTACAAAATTCCTACTCTTTCCTCATGTCACCCACAGAACAGAAAGTTAGGGTTTCTAGGAGCAAATTGTTGTTTCTTTGTTTTCTCTTGCTTAATCACTTTCTTTCTACTTCTAATCACATGATTAGCTACTTAAACATTAAATGGGAATATTTAGAGGGAATTTAGGAAGCATTTAACCATGATTATGCTTCAGCCCATAATTGAAAAATAAGAGAAAAGATAGCAAATATCACCAACAACAACACCAACAACTTGATACAAGACAAGATGATTAAGTTTTGGTGATTACCTCTTGATTTCTTGGCTTTCTCTCTCTAAAAATTCACTGTTCACATTCTCTTTCATTTTGATTTGTCTTGAAAATTATTGATTTAATGGAGTAGAAGAGGTTATGAGAAGTTGTAGGAAGCTTAGGAGGCAAAATCACAAAGTTTTGCAAGTTCTTACCTCACTTTGTGCTTTAAAACCCTAGATCCTTCCTCTTCTTGTTCTTGAGCTTTTTCTGAACTCCTTCTCTCTCCTTAATCAGATTTTGGATGAGAAATGAAGAGGAAAGATGAAGAGGATGATAATATATTACAATGGTAAAAAAGGCTTTTACATGTGCAAGCTTCTTATTGGTCCATAATTGCTAAATATTCATTTAATTTTCATTACCCTTTCCTTCATTCATTCCAGCCAAAATCATAGAAAATGAGGGAGTATATATTGATGTTGAATTATCTCATCATACCATCTTGTAATTTGTTGACCAAAGCCTTTGACTTTTTGACTATTTGACTTTTCTTGGTAATAATTTGCCAAAATAGGATTATTAATGATCAAGTAGCCATTTCTATATTTTTAATTCCCATTTAACTCAAATTATTGGGAATATTAGAGAAACATAATTATTTCCCACTTTATGGCAAAATTACCGTTTTGCCCCTACATTTTATGATTTACCGAAATAAATCATTTCTTGCTCATTCCTTTGGTTTAGCATAATTTTTGACACTTAAAGGAAGCCATTATTTGTGTCATTTTATACTCAAATTTTGGTTATAATATTAGGCCTTTAAGTGGACATCAATTGATCATTTGTGTCCTTGCTTGGCTGAGTTGTGTGTAACCGATAATTGGAATTTTCCGTAAATTGTTGCACACCAAAATTCACCATTTTATTCCATTACATGTATTTATTACATAGAAGGAATATTGGTGATTAGAAATGGGGTGTTACAGTTTGTGTTCTATTGGCAAGATACATTACTACACCTATAGCACTAATATATGATACTTTTGGACTAAGAAGTTCTTCCGTTTTGTCTTGAGAATGAAAATGATCCTTCTTCTTATCAAGTAATCTTACAACCATTGGAGTAGATAATGGATGTGCTTTATCCATACAGAATCACTTTAATATTTTTTTCAACATAAGTTGATTGATGTTACGAGTGTAGGATGGTGTATTTAGAAGTGCAAGTGTACACTGTCGTAATCAAGTAATATAGAAGTGAGTAGAGTATTGTTCCCACGAGGATTGATCACTAAGTACCAAAATTGGTAATTTTAATTCTATTTAATCGGTTGATTAGTTGTGATTGAGATTACAAGATAGAAATGATGAAATATGAATACAAGTGATATAAAGACAAATATGAGAAAAAGCCCTAGGGATTAGATTTCACTTAATAAATTCCGGATTGAATCACTTATCTACTCTAGTCCTATTTATTCCACATGATTGATAGTCGAGTTTCCCTATTTTAATTACTAGCCTTTTCCAAGGTCAAGTAATTCTATAATTAATTGCTAACCCAATATATTCCTATATGAATTTAAGCAACCAATCATGCATTAAGATTTATGGAACTCAATTAAGACTACACAACCCATATGAATATATTCCTATTTCATATGCAAATTATGGTTTTAATTATATGATCCACACACATGTATCTCCTTCCGGTCTCAACATGCATATTAAAATCATCCAAAAGGTGGCCAATCAGTTGTAAGCATTAAGAGCAATAATTAAAACTCAATCATGAAGGAAAAATTAAAACTAGATTTAATAAGTGAAGATTCAATCTGTCATTAGTAAGCTACATCATCACCCTAGGAAAAGGAAAATTTAGCTCATGATAAAATTAAAAACAAAACCAAAATATATTCCAAACATCATAAATATTGCATAAAAATTAATTACAAAAACATAAAAATACTACTACAAGATGCATGAAAATGGAAAATCTAGCCTACCATATAGGAGGTAAAACCATCCATGTAGGTGGCAACCTATACCATCCATAAAGGAGGACTACCTAGGCCTTTCATATAGGAGGTAAAACCATCCATGTAGGAGGCATGCAGGAAGTAAAAAAATGCAAGAAATAAATTCTAAAAATAACAACTCTCTCTCTCTAAAATAGAAACTCTCTCTCTCTCTTCCTTCCTCCTCTTTCCTCTTCATTTTAGGGTGCCAAGAAGCTCTATTTATAGGCTTCATTTTCGGACTGCTATAGTGATTTTGCTACAGTGAACCGCACTGCTACAGTGAACCGACCACACCGTCCGCTACAGTGCACAGTGAACAGTAGCCGCATGAACAGTGTACCCGTGAATAGTACTTTTCCTTAAATGCCTTCTTTAATTCTTTTTAATCCGGTACTATCCATGGCTGCAAGAAAATCATTATTTATTTATTAATTACACCCAAATTGATTACATTCAGCTCAAATATAGTCCACAAAATCATCATATAAGGGAAAATGAATATGTAAATATTTTACTTATCAATTGATGAAAGAGAATTACATTTGTCAAGTGCTTAACTTGTAAGCTGAGACAAAACTTTATTTTTCCAAGATCCTTCATCTCAAATTCTCTCTTTAAACAATCAACGGATTTTTGAAGCTCTTTATGAGTTCCAATTATATTTAAATCATCTACATATACAACAATTGTCACAAACTCTGATCCATTTCCTTTTATGAAAACTCATGGGCAAATAAGATCATTTTTATAACATTCTTTTAACAAATATTCACTGAGATAGTTATATCACATTCTTCTAGATTGTTTCAATTCATATAAGGATTTATGAAAACAAATTGCACAATTTTCTCGAGAATTCTTACATCCTTATCTGGCAATTTGAATCCTTTAGGGATTTTCATATAAATTTTAATATCTAAAGTACCATATAAGTAGGTTGTAACAACATTCATTAGACTCATATCCAGTTTTCTACTCACTGCTAGACTAATTAAATACCTTAAAGTGATTGCATCCACCACAGGAGAATATGTCTCTTCATAATCAATGCCAAGTCTTTGCGAAAATCCTTGTGCTACCAGTCGTACTTTATATCTAATGACCTCATTTTTCTCATTTCTTTTTTACACAAATACTCATTTATACCCAATAGGCTTTATACCATTTGGTATTTAGACTACTGATCCAAAAACTTCACGTTTTGAGAGTGAATTTAACTCTGCTTGAATTGCATCTTTCTATTTTGTCCAATCATTTCTATTTCTACATTCTTTAATTGATCTAGGTTCAAGATCATCATTTTGATTAATTATTTCAACTGCAACATTATATGAAAATACGTTGTCGATAACTATACTTTCTCGATTCCATATTTTTCCCGTAGTGACATAATTCATCGAGATCTCTTCATTATTTTCAAGTACCTGGACCTTTTATGGGGTCTTTTGATTAGTTATGTCTATTTTCTCAACTTGATCATTTTGATTAATTGCTCCCTTTTTCTTTTTAGGATTTTTATCTTTGGAACTAATTGGCCTACCACACTTCAAGCATGGCTTAGTTTCATTTGCAATTGATGGTTGTCCTACTGGATTGGAGCATTTTTAGTTGGAATGTGAGATTTGGTAATTCTCTTAAGGTCAGTAAATGTATCTGGCAGTTGATTTGCAATATTTTGCAAATGAATTATTTTTTGAACTTCAAGCTCACATTGTTGTGTACGAGGATCTAGATGTGATAATGACAATGTTTTCCATGTAATTTTTTTATCTAGCTACTTATTATCTCCTCATAATATTGGAAAAATTGTCTCATCAAAATGGAAATCATCAAAATGTTCCGTAAATAAATCTCCAGTTGAACACTCTAAATACTTGATTATAGAAGGAGATTCATAACCAACATATATTCCTAACCTCCTTTGAGGTCCCATCTTTGTGCGTTGTGGTGGAGCAATAAGAATAAATACCGCACATCCAAAAATTCTAAAGATGAGAAATATTTGGCTTTTGACCAAAAGCCAATTGTAATGTGGAGAATTCATGATAACTTGTTGGCCTGATGCGTATAATTGCTGCTGCATTTAACATTGCATGCCCTTAAGCTGATATGGAAAACTTTATTCTCAAAAGCATTGGTCTAGCTATAAATTGGAGGCGTTTAATGAACATTTTTGCTAGACCATTTTGAGTGTGGACATGAGCAACATATTTTTCTACTATTATTCTTGTTGCCGTGCAATAATTATTAAAAGCTTGAGATGAAAACTCGCTAGCATTATCAAGATGAATTGTCTTAATTGTATGATCTAGAAACTGTGCTCTTAATCGAATTATTTGAGCAAGTAATCTAGCAAATGCTAAATTACTTGTTGACAACAAACACATATGTGATCATCTTGTAAATGCGTCTATTAAAACCATAAAATATCTAAATGATCCACATGGTGGATGAATAGGCCCACATATGTCTCCTTCGGTACATTCTAAAAAAACAGGGGATTTAAGTCCAACTTTTATTAAAGAAGGTCTTGTAATTAATTTTCCTTGAGAACAAGCAGCACATGGAAAATCCTTAAATTGAAGAATCTTATGGCTCTTCAATGGATGTCCATGTGAACTTTCAATAATTCTCCGCATCATAGTTGATCCGGGATGGCCTAATCAATCATGTCAAACAATAAATATATTTTTATTAGCAAACTTCTAGTTTAATGTAGCATTTGTTTCAATTGTACTAATATTTGAATAGTACAAACCAGAAGATAATGTTGGTAATTTTTCTAGGACACTTTTTTTCCTGAAATCTAACAATTATAATTTGTAAATATTCCATATTTTTCCCATTTATAGTCTCAATATGATACCTATTTTGGTGGATATCCTTAAAACTCAATAAATTTTTTTGAGAATTGGAGGAATATAAAGCATCATTAATGACAAATTTCGTTCCTTTAGGTAATATTATAATTTCTCTTCTAAAGCCTTTAATTAGTTTTGTACTACCTGCTATGACATTGATGCTTGCACTACTTATTATTAGATGTGAGAAATATTTTATATCTCTAAGTGTGGTTTGTGTTGTTGCACTATCTATGAGACATATATCTTCATTCTCATGTCCAAGGATAAGAACATCCATAATCTTGATTTGAGAGTCGTGTTGATAACGTGTTATAAAAATAGGAGAATACAAGAGATGAAATAAAAGAGATGAAAAAAGAATTAGAGAGAAAGATGGAGTAATATATTCTTCATTTGGATGCAACCAAAGTGTAGTATATAGTTTTTTATTTATAAGCTCTCAACCACAACCAAAAGTTACATAAAGTAAATGGAAAACTTTAATCCTCATGAGTACACATATTGTAACCTTTGAATTATGAGCATGAAGACTCTTAAAGACTATTCATTGGAGAGGTTATGGAGTATAGAAAATGAAAGGTTTAGAGTTTGAAGGTTATGGACATCCACCTCAATTAGTATTTTTACAAATCAAGTAAAAATTATAGTCTTTTTCACAAAAATATCCTTATTTATGTTCAGATGGGAAATACGAGAGAATAAAGAATGCATTTATTGTGGAAGATAAAAATAAGAAAATTACTTATACTAAAGAAAATTGATGCATTAGGAGTTGTGATATCAAATGTACTATATTAAATGAGTAATTAAATGGGGAAAAAATGTGAAACTAATAAAGAAATTTTTAATTGTAACATCCCAAAATTTAATGCAAGGATTAATTTATGGAAATTAGATAGTAAGTCAATTTATGGAACCTATAAAATTTAAGGAAACTTAAATTTGACAAAGGGAAAAATTAGGACCTAGTGTGTGTAATTAATAGGATAAAAATATACCTATATGTATTTAAAAAAAATTGTCTAACACAAGAGACACATACACACATAACAGCTTTCTTCTTTGGATGCATGAGAAGACACGTACTCCTTCTCTTCTCTTCTCTTCTTTCTTTCCTTTTCATTTGCCACACTTGGAGCATCATTAGCACACACACGTACAGCATGCATGACTCATTCTCTTCCTTTTCTCTCATTTGGCCAACACATACGTACAGCACACACATACACGTCCATCACCTCATTAACCAACAAATAAAACACTCTCTTATATTTTCATTCTTGCAACACATGAGCTGAAAAACAAACGAAACACAGAAAAAAAACACAGCAGAAACAGAAAACAGAAAACAGAAAAAACTGAGAAAGAGAAAGAGAGAAACGAAGGAAGAACAAGCTCCAAATCTCACACACAACATCATAAACGTGTTTAGGTAAGTTTCTTCTACTTTAACCTTGGATTTCCATTAGATTTGTGGTTGTTTTCTGGGTTGTTTTGCTGCCGGAATCAAGAGAAGTCACCAAAAACGTTTTGTTACCGTTCAGTTTCAAAACCAGCAAGTTTGTGTCCGTTTTGTATGAGATTTTCGATTCCTTTTCTTCTGTAATCACGTCCCAAAACTCAAGGAACAATGTTAGGAGTATGTAGAATCAAAATCTTTGAGATTAGAGTCCAAAAATCATGGTTGCATGTGAGTTTTGTCAACTCTGTTTTGGTCGCCGGAAAACAGAGGTTTTATCGGAAACTTTCAGAAGCTCAAATGGAGGCTACAGATGGATTTTTCATCTGATTCATTTTTATATGGAAATTTTAGGATGTGTAGTATGAAATAGAATCAAGAAGAGCTCAATTTGGTGTCAAAACGAATAAGTTATCAATTTTTGAACTTAGACTGTCCAAAACTGATGTTTATCTGAGTCATTCAGTTTCGTGTGGCTTTATGACCAACCACATCACATCCATTATTTACGAAAATTTACAGGGAGATAGTAGACATAATAATATTTACATTGAGTGGTAGAATGCATCATTTGGATATCTGTAGAGGAAGTTATAATTTTTGAAAGATGGGTTTAGAAACAAGTGCAATCCTGAACGTCCAGATTCTAGTAGTTGATTTCGTGGTGTTTTTGAATTATGTAATCTTTTCCAATAGCCATGAAAATTTCCAGAATTGAAGTACATAGTCTTATATTTAATTTGGTATATATTTTGTGTTAATTGGATTAGTATACTAAGAGATATGAATTTTTGAATTCAGTTGCTCTCAAACTGTGTTTCTGGAAAACAGTTTGTTTGTGTTGAACGTTTGGAAAATCAAACCTTACCAAACAATTATGAAACTTTCCATATTTAAAGGAGACATCCATAGCTTTAATTTTACAGGTAGAACATAATTTTTGGACAAGTATGTTATGAGATATAGATTTTTAAATTCATGCTATGTTTCTGGAGACTAATCTGGAATAGGGGTATTTCGGGAAATTCTGGGAGTAATATGGTAAATCTGGGTAGAGTTTGATATTTTTTCCATGAAAATATATTTCAATAGCTTCATGTAGGCTTTGGACCCAGTCAATTTTGATTTTTCTAGAATTAGTTATGATTTTTCAAAGTTAACTGAAAAATCTGTCAATTTGTTGAAGAATAGTAAAATTACACTATGCAAAATTATATAGTGTATAAGCCACTGAAACTGAGATAATCAGAAGAATATGATTAAAGATAGTAGTAATACAAGTAATAACCAATTACTTGTTAATTTTAATATATAGGAACTGGTAAAAGCCCGAGCCGAAGAAAAAGTTTTGGATAAACAGTTGGACTGGAAAAGGACCCAGGTAGTAATTCTTTCTCTCATCCACTATGTGATTATTTATATGATGTGTATTTTATTTTCTGTAACATGACAGTGCCTGTGGCACAACACGCGAATAAGCCAGGGTCTAAACATATTGTTTGACCATGGACACGAGTTTAGCCGGGGTTGCAAACAGTCGTTTGGCCTTGGACAGTATGCATACAACATGAGTTAGCATTTTACATATCATGGTGCATTGCATATTTATTTATCGCATTTTATATGATTGATTGTACATTACTACTGAGATTCATTCGAATCTCACCCTTTTTCAACATCTATAAATATTCCAGCAAAGGACAGCGGCTCTAAGGGCAAAACCGTAATTACTAGCGATTGAAGGTCCGGTCCTAGCCAGGAGTTACATCTGATTATCTTTAGTTGTGGAATTTATTTCTTTTGTACTCTGTATGTATTTTTCAACCTATATGAGGATTTTCTGTAATATCAGTAAGTACTTATTATCAGTATAGTTTCACTATTTCTGTTTGCCATCTGAACGACGCATTTATTAAATAGCGAATATCAGAATATTAAGGGGTTTGACATTAGGCATTCTCTAAATGTTTTTTATAAATAGGAATAAGCTATATATGGATTTTTTTTACCAGTAAGTTATATATGGTAATTGTTTCTTGTAAAAAGAAAAGGAAGGAGAATTTATGAATGAAAAAGGAAAATAAGATAAAATTAATAATTCATGAAAGCCAGAATTAGGTTCTTTGAATTTGAAAATTTTATTTTGGTAAAAAAATCTGAAAATTTTATTTTTTACCAGAAAATTTGAAAAATTGTTGAACATTCACAAACTATAACAATAATGATAATAGTATTTATAACAATATATAAGCACCTTCTCCTAGTAGATATGGTCATATAGAAACTACCTCAAATTTGATCTCATTATATTACATTTCATATTTTTATCCCAAATCATATCCTTCAAACATGGATCTTTCACGGAGCAGTAAAACTTTGGTGGTTTTCACACTTCTCTTATTTATTTCCGGTAAGAATAGCTTATAGCCTTTTGTTTATGTTTATTCCCAGGATATATTTAGGAAAAATGGTTAAAAAATATCTTTTAAGCAAATTAATTGCTAAATGGTACCAATGTGCAAGTAAGCATCCATCATGTGCAATCAACATTCACATGTGCAAAAAGCATTCCTGGGAAAGTGCAAACATCATCCCTTGTGTGCAAAATATCATCCTTCGTGTGCAACATATCATCCGCCCGTGTGCAACATACCACCCACCATGTGCAATGGTAGCAATGAGCAATTAATTTGCTTGCAAGGTTTTTTTTAGCAATTCTCCCATATATTTATTCTAGCCTTTTTATTTATAAATAATACAACTTACTTCAAACTGAAATATTTTACCATGAAAGTCATGATTAGGTTCATTGAATGTTAATTAGGCGTTCATAAACATATTATCATTGTCATTCTGTATGGTAACATTTACAACTATATACATGCAACCTTTATTTGATAATGAAACCACCTCAAATTTGATTCCATTACATTCCCTTTTTTTTCTTTCTCCAAATATCATACCGTTCAAACATGGATTCTATTAAAATCAGCAAGAGTTTGGTCGTTTTTATGCTTGTCTTGTTTATTTCTGGTAAGAATAGCTTCTTGCATGCCTAATTTTTTATCGGAATATATTTATCATTATACTTAATGCTGTTTCAAAATAGAGCAATATCATTCTAAATTAATTAATTTTAAAGGAGTCTTGTCTGCTTTTTGACATTTTTATATTTTCTCAACTCTTGATTATCAAGAACAGAAATCATGAGGATGATTGTATAAGTGTATTTTAATTAAATATGATTGTCTTTCGTCTGTTATATTAAGTATTTGATAGTTAAGTATTTTTAATTTCCATACTTTACAATAATTATTTTGAAATAAAGTAAGTATTTTAAGGGTGAAAATGGTGTGTAACTGTGTACTGTGTATGAAAATCACACACACACATCAATGTATTTTAGTATTTACATGCATGTATTGTGAAATTGTAATAAATTGTTCCTTACTTGTAAATGATACAGACAATGAACTTTGTCTTTGTATTGAATGAGTTGCTATTTATTACCTATTAGTCTCATTTTAATTAGTCTCTTTCTCCTTCAATTATTTTTAGTTTTATATATTCTCATGTGTATATATATAGCCCTACAAATTATATGTAATTTATCTACTACTCATTCCAATCCTAAATATGGGAGATAGTTGACAGGTTTGTTTTGATACTTCTTAAAAGACCTAAATTTATAAAATTTTTAAGTTATTTCTGTTGATTGCATATATTAAATAGGATTAGATTAAGTTGAATCCAGCAACCTAGCTAAAGTAACATTTTTCCAGTAACACTTAGTAATCTAAAATAATTTTTGGTACACTATGCACACTAAAATATTTTTTTTAATTGTCACTCCCCTCTCACTGTGCAAAAGTAATTTTTTGGTACAATTTTGTCCTTGACGCCTTTTTCCAGTTGTAATTAAGAGCACTCTAAATTTAGAATAATGAGTGCTATTAGAAAAATATTTTAGCTAGGTTGTTGAATACAACTTCTCCCAATAGAATTATATCAATATTTATAAATTAGTTATCTAATTTTAATATGAAGTGACCAAGTATTAATTATGTTGGCTTTTTTAAGTGTCGGTTTCTGATGAGAAAAATATGAAGTGCAGGTTCGGAGGCAACAAGAGAACCAAAAATTGAAGAGTGTACTGCGGACTACACATTGCCTGATTGCACAGCATCCAAATGCTCAGACTGGTGCGTGAGTGCCATTGGTCAAAGGACTAGCAGCGGTGGCAGATGTATCAACAATAATCAAACATGCCAATGTTATTGGAGTTGTCCTACTCCTCCCTCCTATTAGCAACACATACACTTTCTTGCTTGCATATGCAAAAGGATTTATTTGGTTCCACGTGAATCCAAATAAATAAACAAACTATTATCATTAATTATTATCCTTATCCGTGTTCAGCGTTAAATATATTATTATTAGTAGTAGTAGTAGGGAAGATTATTAGCCATAAATCTCCGATTGAAAGGTATTTATAAAATGGGACTTGACATCATCCTTCCGGGCATATAAGAGTGATGAGAAAGATCGAATTAATTACCCTTGTGGAAAGTAACTGCATAATGATGAAGGCCATTGCACATTATTATTGAAGCTAATTGTATCTTCGGGAAGTTAATGGCAAGCATATTTGGGGAGGCCATTTGCACATTATGAAAGCTAGCTAATTACATATTGGTTTAGAGAAGGTAATTGCAAATTGGTTTATGAGTTGGCAAGAAGAAAGAACTAGTACTCCCTTGTCTCTTTTTATGGGGGGAAAACATTTAACTGAATAACGTAAATTAAAAGGTTAGTTAAAAACAATAAACAAGTAAAAAAAATTATAGTCTTTTCCCAAAAATACCCTTATCTATGCTGAGATGGGAAATAAGAGAGAAAAAGGAAAGTATTTAATATGGAAGATAGAGAATAAGAAAACTACTTATAATAAAGTGGATTTTGATGCAATGGGAGTTGTGATATTAAATGTATTGGTACTAAAATGAGTAATTAAATGGGGGCAAAATGTGAAACTAATAAAGAAATTTTTAGACATTCTCTAAATATTTTTATAAATAGGAACAAGTTATATATGGGGTTTTTTGGCCAGTAAGTTATACATGATAATTGTTTCTTTTAGAAAGGGAGAAAAGGAGTATTTATTAATGAAAAAGGAAAATAAAATAAAATAAATAATTCTTGAAAGTCATAATTAGGTTCTTTGAATTTGAAAATTTTATTTTGGTCAAAAAAACATGAAAAAATTATTTTTACCAGAAATCTGAAAAAATTATGAACATGCAGAAACTATAACAATAAAGATAATACTATTTATAACCAGATATAAGCACCTTCTCCAAGTAGATATGGTCATATTGAAACTACCTCAAATTTGATCTTATTATATTTTCTATTTTTATCCAAAATCGTATCCTTCAAACATGGATCCTTCACGAAGCAGCAAAATTTTTGTGGTTTTCATACTTCTCTTATTTATTTCCGGTGAGAATAGCTTATAGTCTTTTGTTTATGTTTATTCCCAGGATATATTTATTCTAGCCATTTGATTTTCTTTCAAAATAGTCATTTTAAACATTCAATAGAGTACTATTTGTTTTGTTAACGAAATAACTTTTTTTAATAATTTTATGATAACAATTGTGAAATGAAATATTAGAGAGTGAAAAGGGCTTTTGTATAAAACTGAGACATATTTTTCATTATAACAACATTGCTTTTGATTTGTAAAGTGTAAATAATGCAATCAGTAAATTATCTCTCTCTATATATTGAATAATGATCTGCTCATATGATGTAGGGAAAGACCTCCAAAATTTTAAAATTCTAAGTCAGTGATTTCACACTAAAATAATTGAGAATTTCTTATCAAGTGTAGTAAATCATTTATCAATTATCGGAAACAAACCTAATTTGAAATTTTAAAATTTTAGATGTATTTTTCTAGGATTTTTCCTGTAATATTATACTTCCTCTTTGCCGTAAGTAAGTAAGACGAGAGAGTTGAGAAATTTATTTTTATACTAAATGCAAAATTCAAGTTCATTTTGTTTCTCAAATTTATATATTCTCAAATTCATTTACATTAACATTTCCTATTTTTTATCATATTTCTTTATGGGAGAAACATAAAAATAAAAAAGCTGTATGTGATATGGTTGCAGGTGCGGAGGTGATAAGTGCCAGTCAACGACCTTGGCGTCCTCCTGGTAAATACCAAACTTCTAACTGCACAAACGAAGTTTGCACTCGCTTTTGTGCGAAGTCGCGTGGTTATATTACCCAAACATATATCACATTACACTAATTGACTTTTGATCTAAATAAACCTAATCTCCAGTATATGAAGCATCTCATTTGCCTTTATTTTCAACAATTCAAAAAACTCTAATTATCTCTCGATTGGGTTTATGAGCTGAAGAAAACAATATGTGACCACCCTCCTAATTAGTATAGTGATTCGCGAACCCGAGACTCCGAGACCCTTGAATTGAGCCTAGCAAAATATGTAGAAAAAATGACATGTAAATATCTCTAAAATCATTAATTACTAAACAAAATTATGAGTAAGTCCTGATTAAAGGACTTAACATTAAGTTTCTAAACAAGAGTGAAGGTAAACTAATTTTATTTACCAAGATTATCATTTATCAAGGTATACAATGAATTATTCCTTCCTAAAAGTAATGACTAAAACCTCAAGACTTCTTGATGACTTATGAGGTAAAGACCTATGCTAACTCTCCTAATTTTGGTGAGGACTTGACTCTCCTTCACACCTCTAAACCTCTCACTAAACCCTTTATTTATAGAGTATTAACCAACTACTGCATTCTTACTCTCCAACACTTAAATACAAATAAGTCTCACAAACTTATAAAAATACTTTCAGGCATTTAGATTTTGGTTGTAATTAATTTTTTCTGCGACTACACAAGTAACATTTTAAACAAGAGCAAAAGAATATATATTATAAGGATAATCACATAAGGGTTCCAACTAAGAAAAATAATATATAAAAAGTCTCATAACTTATTAATGATAAGTGTGGCACCATTAACAAGTTTAGGGATTTTTTTTCAGATATTATTTTTCTTAGTTGGGACCCTAATTTGATTTTCCCTGTATTATATTTATATTGATGTTATTCCTTTTCTAATTAAAAAAAGTGAGCTGAGTTAAAAAAACATATGAAAATTTTTTAAATAAAAATATCCAACCCAAAAGCCCTATTTATATCTAACTGGATTTGAAGATATCCGTTGAGGCCTGGCTGAAATTTAATACATACATACATACATACATACATACATACATGTATGTATGTATGTATGTATGTATGTATGTATGTATGTATGTATGTATGTATGTATCTGGCTGAAATGTAATACATATATATATAAAATAAAAATAACAATAATAATAATAATAATAATCAACAGCTACCACTACCATCCTTATATAACTTTCTTGTAGAAGAAATTTTGTCCTTAAATATAAAGTTATTTAGAGGTTATTAATGATTATTATTTAATTTTACCCCTATTTAATTTTTATTGGAAAAAGAGGAGAAAGAAGTGAAAATGTAAAAAAGAGAAAAAAAAATTAATATGGATAATTTTAACAAAAATTATCAATTAAAAACATATTTAATGACTTAATTGTCATTTTCTAGGATGTGAAAATTAGTTGAAAGTGACTTATGATAAAAATTAAAGTGGTACTGTAACATCCAAAAATTTATTAAAAAGTTAAATTTCTAAAAAGAAATTTAAATGATGCTAGGGATTAATCTTGGGAATTAAAGGCATATTTTCTCAAAAATTTGAGGAACAATAGTTAACAGTCATAATTTGTCTCGGGAATTTATGAGAAATTATTTTAAGGCTTCATGAAATTAATTAAATAAGAGAATCCTTAAAAGTTATTAAAGATTAATTTATGGGAGATAGATAGTAAACCAAATTATGGAACCTACGAGATTTAAGGAATCTTAAATTAGACAAAGAGAAAAATTAGGGCCTGGTGTGTGTAATTAATAGGATAAAAATATACCTATATATATATATAAAACACTTAACACCTCACCCCACTTTTATCCATCTCATGACTCACGTACGCACTTAGCCATTTAAATAAGCACACACACATACCTATATGACTCACACAATTAACAATTAGCCACTCAATCTTCTTTTCATTTGGATATATCCCACTTTCTCAAAACTCACGACAGTATACACACATACTAATAATTAGTCACTCACCTACCACACTTATCCACTCACCACTTTCATTAGTTTATTTCAAGATGACTAGGCACCACTTAGTCATAAGTGCTAACACTCATTACTCCACCACTTGAAGCATAAAACAACCTAACAAAAACATTTAATAATTAACAATACCCTCCCACTCTCTCTAACACCCGACAACACACACACACTTCACATATCTATCATTTCATGTGGCCACACACTCCACCGTGCACGGTAACCTAACTCTACCAACACTTAATAATTAAACACACCTCACTTTATCATCTGATCTCACTTAATCGGCCAAGACACACAGAAGAGCTAGAGAAACAGAAAAATATTGAGAAGGAGAGAGGGACGTGATTGAGAGAGTGTTGAGTGAAGGAAGACAGATGTGAGAGTAGTTGCCAGAGAAGAGGAAGAAGGAGCCGTCAAGCACTATAGGCAAGCCTTGAATATTGTTTAGGTGGGTCTTCTTTATCTCTTTCCATTGTTATTCAGGTGATTTGGGAAGCATATGAACCTAATATAGTGAATAAATTGTGAAATAGTGAATTGTTGTCTTGTGAGGTTCTGTTTTGGCAAGAACATGGCATGAAGAAAGAATGAGAATTTTTCAAATTTGAGGTTTCCAATGGATTTCTTGGCCAAAATTATATAGGTTTTAGGTGTGTTTGTGATTTTAGAAGGGTTAGATTGAAAAACCTAAAATTGAAGTTAAGGGAACAATGTTGCCAGAATTCATTTTCTAGGATACATGTAAATTGAGACATGATTTTGGATGACCAAATGTTGTCTTATGACCATGAAACTTTTCAGAATGAAAGTATACGTTCTGAGCTTTAATTTGATAAATAATATATGACATTTGGATTAGTATATTGTGATATATGAATTTTTGAAGTATAGGCACTGAATCTGGAATAAATCCTGGCACAATTTTATTAATTGTGAATTCTGGAATTCTAAGCATATAATTTGTAATAGGATGTATTTTTTCCTCGAAGAAGACTTAAATAGGGTCACATAAAACTTTGAATCACTCCATTTTGGAATTTGTGGATTTAGTTATGAAATTTGAAATATAGGTCCAAAAACAGGGGAAATTCTGGAAGTTCATGTTCTGGAAGTCTGGGTGTTATGACTTTTTGAATAATCCAATCTTGTCCAATGGCTATGAAATTTTTGAGAATAAAATTACACATAATAATATTTAATTTGATATATAATATGCATTATTTGGATTAGTATATTAAGAGATATGAATTTTTGAAGTTAGTTGTTTCTAGATTATATTTCTGGAAGGTAGATTGGGTGTGGAAAAATTTTGGAAAACCAAATATAGATCAAAAATTATGAAACTTTTCATATTTAAACTAGACATTCAGAGCTTTAACTTGATATATGGATCATAATTTTTGGACTAATACATTAAGAGATATGAAGTTTCAAAGTTGAGCATATTTTTGGAAGGCAATATGAAACATGGGACTTTTGGAAACTTTATAAGAAACATATGTTGACACTGGTCAGACCTAACTATTTTTACATGAAAATAAATTTAAAAATCTTCACACATGATTTGGAGCTAGTCAATTTAGAATTTTCTAGAATTAATTATGATTTTTTAAACTTGATTAGAAAAACTGCTAGTTTTCTAAAAAACAGTAAAATTGTAATGTACAGAAACCACTGAAAACTGTAATAGAAAACCAACTGAATATGATTAAAGGAAGTAATAATGCAAGTAATAAACATTTACTTATTAATTTTAATTTATAGGATTTGGTAATAGCTCGAGTCGGAGAAAAAGTTTTGAACAAACAGTAGGACTTAAAAAGGACCCAGGTAGTAACTCTTTCTTTCATACACTATGTGATTATATGTATGTTCTTTGTATGCCCTCTTTCTGTTACATGAGCACAGTTTCTGGGACACACATATTAGCTTAGTTGTGGTCTGGGACCCAACGGAGGTGCAGAGTTAAGCCTGGGTTATAAACAGTCGTTTGGCCTCAGACAGTGTGCACACAACATTTTCATCTTACATAACATAGTGCATTGCATATTTATTTATCACATTTTATATGAATGAATGAATGTTACTAATGAGATTCATGCGAATCTCACCCTTTTTCAACATTTAAAAATATGTAGAAGGTAGCGGCTCTAAGGGTAAAACCGTATAACTGGCAATTGAAGGTTTAATTCTAGCAGGAATGCAGTTGGTTATCTTTAGTTGTAATTGTTATATGTGTTGGACTTTATATATATATATATATATATATATATCAAACCCTATGGGAATTTCATATAATGTAAACAAACACTTATTATCAGTATATTTCTGCTATTTTTGTATGCCCTTTGAACTATGCATTTATTACTTTATGAATATCAAGATGTTAAGGGGTTTGACAGGTACACTTTAGATGTCATAATCATAGGATACGTCACGTCTGCTGATTCTATATGCCCACTAAGTAAGGAAATTAAGAGAAACATGACATGTGGGGCTAAATAAGAATAAATCAAGAAGTTTAGGGTTCAAGTAAGGCAAAGTAAGAGGAAGAGTTGTGTTGGTTTTTGAACAAGGAAGCAGGAGATTTGGAGGGGCTGTTTGTAATGCGAATGACCGCTGGTTGTGGGGATTCAGTTGCAAACTAACAAGATCGAGTGCCTGTGACACCCTCATATTCAACACCTCTCCGGCTCTTAGTTCCACATATCAGAATAAGCAAGCGATTATTTTAATAAACTAAAAGTCGTTATCTTTATTTACACTGGAGCGATTCTCTTCTCTCTTTAACAACAATCATCACATGCTTATACATACACATATACATGTATAAGTCTCAAACATACATTCACCAAGTATAAAGTAGCGCCTTACGCTTAGAGCTTTACTCATCTTCATATCTCCTCGTGCACTTATCTAGACACTCTTCAACCTGTCTAAAATGGTTGGTTTGGAGGAGTGAGATTTGAGAGAATCTCAGTAGCGAACATTACCGCTATGCATGGCAGATATATATATGAATGCATGACATGCTTGCCTACACTATTTCACGCCAACATAATGACATGCTGCGTGCTCGATGTTATGACATACCAATGGCCAATGTACAAATATAGCAGAGCTTCAATCAATCAAATATGCTCAACACAAACAGGCATAGCTGTCACATAATCAATGCATAAACATACATATCAAACACATGCAGGAAAGGTAAGTTTACTACCTGTAGGACTTCACGTCCTTCCTCTATCTTTCGTTCTTGCTCCGGTTCTGGCACGTCTATTCATCGAGTCCTAGAATTCCCAAACATACCATACATGAGTCACTAGTCATCCTTATAACATTATAGACTCGTATTAGTTGATAACTTAGCCAAATTATTCTAAATTACCAAAATGCCCCCGGAAGCCCTGCCCAACTATACTTTTACAGAAATTATAACCTGGGCCAATCCTACACAATTTCACGTGTAGAATCCATTTATGACTTCATATCAGTCAAATTCATACCCGAATGACAGAAATACCATTGACAATCCTTATTTAGAGCTAAAAGGGGTAATTAGGTCATTTCACACCCCAGGCCTTTTCTCACTTCGTCATTTACATGAACCCTACACAATTTGCTCTTCTGAGCTCAATAGAATCATCCAATCTATGAAATTCCAACTCATGGTTCATGCCCCACGTATGACAACCAATATAGAGTTTTCAGAAGTTTTGTGTATATACCTTAGCCGGCGCTTTCAGTTAGAAGCGTCGGTCAAATTTTTTTTTTGCTCTTTTCTCTCACTGTCGTCCCTCCTCTTCTTTTCTCTCACTGTCGGCATGTGTTTTGTTTTCCTCTTGTCTTTTCTACTTTTCTTTTTCTGTCAGTGCTTTTGTTCTATATCTTTGTTTCTGTTTTCATTTTGGTTGCCATATTCATTTTGCAGACTTGAGGTCGCTTTAAAAGCTAGCTTGCTCTCTTCTCCATCTGCAGGTAAGCTTCCTTATAATTTCTCTTTTCAATACTTACTATATTATTTTGTTTATTTATCTTTCTTTGTCCCAAAATGTTGGAAAAATTATTTAGATCTGCTTAATTATTTTATGTTTTGTCTCTTCTTTAGTTAAATATACTTCCACTTATTACAATATCACACGCCAAGCTAAGTTCAGGTTATATTAGTTTAGTTTGGGGAATTTTTTTGACAGTATTACTAATTTATTATTTAATGTTCTGTTTTGGATAAAGTTATTAGCAATGCCTTTTATGTTTTATATATTTTTATAGTGATGCTTTTTATGATTTTTATTTTTAAAAATGTGTGGTTTTGGATGGCGCTTTATGATGAAACGCCATTTTTTATACACCTTGGCCGGTGTTTTCTTTAAAAAATGCCTTACAAGGCTATATAAATTCATTTCTGCGTGCGGGATTGTCATTTTATAACTTTGTATTTTTTCACTTTCCCCCGCGCGTCTCCATTATTCTATTTGACTGCGCATAAAATAGAAGCTTATTTGGTCCCCCACCTTTTACTTTCTTTATTCTTGTCTCCTCTGATCTCTCCCTGCAGATCTGTTCAATATTGGTCGCCACTTCGGTCGCAGTTCTCCTGTCCTACGTGTTGTTTTCAACTCTTGTCACCGCGTGCAGCCTTTTTTCTCCTGTAAGTGCCTTTTTCCCCCAAAAAAATTTGTGGATTTTTTTCCTTTTTAGTTGAAATTTATCCTAAATCTGAATCGTTTGAAAAACATGTATAACTCATACATGAACAACGTAACTTAAATACTGGAGTTCTTTAATAAATAATACTTTTAGTGAAAAAAAGGTAAAATATGATAGAAAAGAGAAATTAGGTGGACGGCGGGAGACAAGAGAGAGTGGAAATGCAAATTAAAATAGTTGCAAATTAAACCGTGTATATGTTACATGTTGTGTTGTTCTTTGTGGTTATTATAATGTTTGAATTGATTGGATGTAATTTAAATTTGGTTAAAGTTTATTTGTAGTACTCCTTTCAAGTTCATACCAAGTATATATACTTTTAATCTCTTAATTATAAATATGATGCTGCTGGATTAATATTTGGTTGATTATGTATGACTTGTAGAATTAATGTGTACTTATTTTTTGGAAAACTTGAAATTTAATTTTAGGATGTTATGATGTCAAATTTTTTGAATTAAATAGGAAAAGATAAAAGTAACTAATAACTAACTGCATTAGACAAGCAACTAACCACTTATAATAATGAGTTCGTATTAGCATTGTATATTCATTTTTGAGTCAATTATATTTTAATTAGAATGAGTTCGTCAGGGAAAAAAAAATAACACAAAAAAATAACACCTCTTACGGCGCTTCCCTGGAAAGTGCCATAAGATAGCACCTCTTACGGTGCTTCCATGGAAGCCCCAGAGGAGGTTGTTCCCAACCTCCCCCGGCTCTTTGAAACGCCGTAGGAGGTCAAATTTTTTTAAAAAAATTATTAATTAAATAAAATGTTCCAACGTTTTTTAAATTCAACAAGCACCGTAGGTTCTTCTTATGGCACTGGATGTTGTGCCGTTTGTAAAACGCCATAAAATTTAAAAAAAAACGTCGCCTATTGTGTTTTTTGTAGTAGTGTCTGCTACTTGAGCCGTGCTCGATAAACCCTAGTATCATTGAGTCAACTTCTCATTTCAGGCTTCATCTCTTGCTGCTTACACATTCTTATGTAATGTTCATGAAGCATGCTAAATAAACCATCATCATCACGATCATCTCATGAGTATCTCATGTAATTCATAGACTGACATAGTGCTAGACAGGTTCTCTACCCCGTAGGGAAATTGTGCACAATGCATATAATTGCAACTCATATACTAACATCGCGCTAGACAGGTTCTCTACCTCATAGGGCAATTGTGTACAGTGCAGATAAATGCAACTCGTATACTGACATTGCGCTAAACAGGTTCTCTACCCTGTAAGGTAACTATGCATAGTGCATACAAATGCAACTCATATACTGCCATCACGCTAGACAGGTTCTCAGCCCCGAGGGACCACCCTGCAACTCATGAATGTTCATAAGGTCTTACTGCCCAGGGAATCACCCCTATATCAAAGACATCACGGGACTTACAGCCTCAAGCCTCCGCCCGTCAAGTCTAACTGCCTAAGGACACGCTGACCCAAAAGGTCTTACTACTACCATATATTCATAACACGAATATACCTGATGGTAACCACATACATGCAGAATCATTACATAAAATTCGCGAGCAAGAGCTATTTAGCTTAACATTGTTGAGCCTGTTCTTCCTCAATCTCTTTCATCATTTGGTAACAACGTTCCGCATGGCTATTCATTAGGTCATATAACCCTTCTTCTCAAGGAAACTTACTCGCCAGAAAACTCATTACAATATAACACTATGGAGAGCCAACGTCCTCGTAGATCTACTCTACGGTTTCAACTTCAGGAGGCTTCACGCCACGGTTTGTCATCACAACGGCTGCATACTATGGTTTAACATCACAATGGCTTCACACTACGATCCTACACTCGGTGCTTTACTCAGTCCCCTGACTTGTTAGCCCCTCCGATCTAACCCTTCGTAGGTAGCCTTTTCCGATAATATCTCCCTATAGGTAGCCTTCTCCTATCAAAACTCCCCATAGGTAGCTCTTTCTGATCAGAATCCTCTGCAGGTAGTTCTGTCTAGTTGGTTGCCTCTAAATAGAAGTACCATTGTAACAGAATTCAAATCTCATAAGGTCCTTCTTCTTTAGCAGTTCTGCAATCTACTATCCCACCTAGAGCCAGTTCATTTAAACTTCAATGTTGATCTTGCTCCAGGTAGTAATCACAACTTAAAGGGAATATTCTACAAATTAGATCTTTCTCTATGCTAGATTAACAACTAGCAGCTTCAGGAAACATGTATGAGGTTTCTCATACTTTTTGACACTACTTTCTAGTACCTTAAGCTACTTAAGCTATCTCAGATTCCTGAAGAATCAATTCAACTATTGCATCTGATTCTTAGGGTATAGTTCAACTCTTAGAATCTCAACCTTGCCTGAGTCATAATCAGGTTCCTCAATCATACCCAATAGGCACACTACGAATCAAAGTCAATAGCAACCACTTTAACCTCCACGGTTCCGAGTAATATCTCTAAGCGATTACTGAAGGTCTAGCTTCATCTGTAAGGCTCACAAGGTTCTAAATTTTTTCATGAAATAGAACCAAAGAGCAACCTATTCCTCATTTTGACCTGAGCATCATTTTCGACTTAAGTCTTATCTAATCATATCCTTAACCCTCAGTATCATCAAATTAGATTCTCTAGGATCATTGTATGGTATAGTTATCACTCATGACATCCTCAAGGATTACCATACATCTTGCCTCAAGGTATTCAAACCCTGACAATGGATCCCCATTAAGTCCAACTATAGCGCTACCCTTACTTTGAGCGCCCGCCACAGTGACATGGGATTCTAACCCATAGCTAGGCAAGATCACATGAAATCTACCCATGATTCTTCTCTTTTGAGCAAGCTTAGCCTCGGAGTTCCAATAAGATCCGGGCATCAGTGCTAGCTTCATCTCATACGTCACTGGGTATCGGCATCCCATAATACCTTACCCACCATGTGACAAGTCAAGTAAGTCTCCAACAATGTGCTAAAGCTTCCCATAAAACTTTGCACAAGGTCACATTTCTATTTTCAGCAAATTGCCTCTGAACTCGAGTTTGAACTCTTGCACTCGAGTTCTGGTCCAAAACTTGAGTTCCAGTAATCACACTCCAGTCTTGCTAGTTTTCCAACGGAAACTTGGCTGAACTTCAATCTTGCACAAGTCATGAAGGCTTGTACTCGAGTCCTCCATGACACACTCGAGTTTTCAACTTCCACAACACTCGAGTTCTGAGAGTTTGAAACTGAGAGTTCTTCCCAGAAAACTCTTAGATGCTCCGACCAAGCACTGCACTTTAGTTCTCATGCATGAACTCAAGTTCTATAGCTATCACGCTCGAGTTCTTCGAGTTCCGAGGAAGATTTTCTACCATAAACAATCCTAATATGCAAGATCAACACATGCACTCGAGTTTCGCATTATGAACTCGAGTTCCCGACTATCCACACTCAAGTTCAGGCTGTGCACTCCTGTAAGTTCTTACCTGAAACCATCTCATGCATGAGGAAACACCCCATGCACTCAAGTTTTCAGCAGTCCACACTGAAGTTTACCCTTATGAACTCGAGTTCTCAGGCATCCACACTCAAAGTTGGGTCTTGCACTCCCATGAGTTTCGTTTTAAATCACTGCACACTCGAGTTCTATAATACGAACTCGAGTTCTCAAGCTTCTTTACTTGAGTTTGCACTTCTCACCACTAAGAGTTCTTGCCCGAGACTACTTTTCCTTCAGAGTTTAACCTATGAACTTAAGTTTATTATGTCAAACTCGAGTTCATCAGCTATTCCAAGCTAATAAACAGTTCAAAAACCACTCTAAATCAACTTCAACTTCACCCATATGTTATGCAATCCTTGTTTCCCACTTGGCAACATTCTTAGCCATCATCCTACCACCATGCCTCTTATCACAAGATATCTAACAAGGATCATAACCTATCAACATAAGCAGAGAACTTCTAGCAAATTCCATTATTGCCAGACTCATTGCTCTAGTGACTCTAGCAACTATCCATCATTGCCAGAGTCAATACTCTGATACCATCAAATATGACACCCTCATATTCAACACCTCACCGGCTCTTAGTTCCACATATCAGAGTAAGCAAGCGGTTATTTTAATAAACTAAAAGTTGTTCTCTTTATTTACACTGGAGAGATTCTCTTCTCGCTTTAACAACAATAATCACATGCTTATACATACATAAATACATATATAAGTCTCATACATACATTCACCAAGTATAAAGTAGCGCCTTGCGCTTTAAGCTTTACTCATCTTCATATCTCCTCCGTGTACTTTTTCAGGCACTCTTCAACCTGTCTAAAATTGTTGGTTGGGAAGAGTGAGATTCGAGAGAATCTCATTAGCGAACATTACCGCTATACATGACAGATATATATTAATATATGACATGCTTGCCTACACTATTTCACGCCAACATAATGACATGTTGCGTGCTTGATGTTATGACATACCAATGGCCAATGTACAAATATAGCAGATCTTCAATCAATCAAATATGCTCAACACAAACAGGCATAGCTGTCACATAATCAATGCATAAACATACATATCAAACACATGAAGGAAAGGTAAGTTTACTACCTGTAGGACTTCACGTCCTTCCTCTATCTTTCGTTCTTGCTCCGGTTCCGGCACGTCCATTCATCGAGTCCTAGAATTCCCAAACATACCATACATGAGTCACTAGTCATCCTTATAACATTCTAGACTCGTATTAGTTGATAACTTAGCCAAATTATTCTAAATTACCAAAATGCCCCCGGAAGCCCTGCCCAACTATACTTTTACAGAAATTATAACCTGGGCCAATCCTACACAATTTCACGTGTAGAATCCATTTATGACTTCATATCAATCAAATTCATGCTTGAATGACGGAACTACCCTTGATAACCCTTATTTAGAGCTAAAAGGGGTAATTCGTTCATTTCACACCACAGGCCTTTTCTCACTTCGTCATCAACATGAACCCTACACAATTTGCTCTTCTGAGCTCAATGGAATCATCCAATCGATGAAATTATAACTCATGGCTCACGCCCCACATATGACAGCCAATATAGAGTTCTCAGAAGAGTTATGTCGGTTCCTCCCTTCTTTAGGCCTAATACCTTCCTTTCTACTTCTTATTACATGATTAGCCGTTTAGACATCTATTGGACATCATTTCAGCCCCCAAAATACAAATAAAATGATAGATGAATAGTACCCAACTCTCAAAATACTCATCCAAATGACAAACTGAAATTGTAGAAAGGAAGCTTACACTTACCTCTATACTTTTCTGAATTCGGTTCAGAATTCCAGTGACACTCCGGCCGATGAGACGGTACCAACCACCTCCAAATGAGAAACCAAAATTATAGAAATGAAGCTTGGGATGAATAGAAGAACATTTGTAATGGGTACTTTGAGAGAAGACGCCGTTTTGGTAGAGTTTTGACGAATTATCACTTTTTCTCCCTTCTCTCTCTCCATCACTTTCGTTCTTGTTCTCTCTGTTCGCGTTCTCGTTCTTTTGTTCCTCATTCTCATATGTTCCGATTTCTCTTTCTTTCTTTTCCCTTTTAATCTGAACGCAGGAAAGAATGAGAATAAATGATGAAGGATGATTAATTAAAATCATCCAAGTGGCTTACCACCAAGTGATCCAACTATCACGTTACTTGTATAACAAGTTTCATTCCCCTTTTCCTTCATCATTCCATCAACATTAATGAGAAATAAGAGAGCATAATTCACTCTCAAACTATCCCATTATAACACCTTAAGTGGTTAACCAAAGCCTTAAGCTTCTCTGCTTATTGACTTTGCTTGATAATAATTCACCCACTTGGGCTTATTAATTATCAAGTAGTCATTTTCCTCCTTTTAATTCCCATCCAAATCAAATCATATGGAATATTAAGGAAAAACCATCATTTCTCATCTTTTGGAAAAATTATCATTTTGCTCTTACCTTTTATTTCTCTTAATATCCAAAGATATTAAGGAATTTTGGGATAAATAACATTCCTTACTTGGACATTTGCCAAACTGAGGTCTAGCAGTCTACTTAATCTAGGCTAAATTTCAAGCTTTTAATCCCAAAATTCAGGGTATTACAATGCCGGCAGCTATTTCTGAACTGTTAGGTATCATTCATATATTGTATTTGTGTTGGCCAAGAGGATATTGAAAGATATAATTCCTCTTTGATTGTATTGAGGCTATCAATTTAGTGATTAGGGGATGCAACAATAACCACCCTTTCATAGATATAATTGAGGAAGCTAGGTTTCTCCTTTATTGAGATTAGCAGGTCATTGTGTGCCATACATTAAGAAATGGCATCTCAGCTGCTGATGGGATCGGCCAAAATTTCTCATAGCGTTGTAGGAAATTCTTGCATCCGTTCATGTACTTTTTAAGATGTAGTTTGATGAAAGACAAGTGCTTTTCTAGATGTACATGTAATCTCTTTTTATGAGTAATGATATTCAGTTTATATATAAAAAAAAGAAGAGGAAGAGTTGGGCTAAAAGATGAAATTAAAGGAAGCTCAAGGGAAAAAGTATAAATAAGAGTAAATAAGCAAAATGTAAATATGGAAAATTACGTAGAAACTCAAGAAAATTCAGGAAAAATAAAAAAAAGAATTTTTTTGTAAAAATAAGGAAAATAAAGAGATGATATGAGGGGATGAAGAAAGACAAGAGAGAACTGTGGGGATGAAGAAAGACAAGAGAGAACTGTAGGGATGAAGAGTGAAGAAGACTCATTCATATAGCATTTCCATGTACCTCCAATTCTTTGTGTTAAGCTCCTATATGTAGGCCTCCAATCCTCACAAGAGTTACAATGTCATAAACATAAGAATTAACAACATTATGATCAGAGTTACAATGTCATAAATATAAGAATTAATATACAACATAAAACTACATAAAACTATAGGAGATTATATGCATTAATTATAAAATGGAATCCTAAGAGGCTTATGAACATCCACCACCATAATATTTATAACACTCCCCTTGGATGTTCATAAGGAAATATTGTGTCTTATTAAAATTTTACTTGGAAAAATCCAATGGGACAACAACCTAGTGAAGGAAAAAGAGTACACAATGCATATTGAAGCTACCAAGTTAAAAACCTTACCATAAAATTTTTTCTATGGTGATTTTGTTTGCAAAATATATATTGAATTTAATGGCTTAGAAGTACAATATATTTTATGAATATCTTCATTATTTTAATATTGCATTTATTATGTTTTTGTTTGTAAAATTAAGTTCATGTGGGTACGTTGTGGGCACTATGAAACTGAGGTTTAATGTGATAATTCTATAGAACTATTATATGAGATTATTCTGTTTGGAATAAATTGAATATGTGAATGGAAGATGTGTCATAGTTATTTTTAGGACAACTTTATTATTTCCACAGTGCATAAGACAAGTGGAGATTATATCAATTCTGCAACATATCCTGAAGATATGGTAGAGGAATACATTTTAGTATATGATTGAGTCATTCATAATTTGATGGCTAAAAGTAAGATGTACTCAAAAATCCATTGGAAACAACCTATTTGAGAAATTAGCATATTCTATTGAGGGATAATGACGAAGAATGATATTGCCATTAGGGGGGAAAATGATGTTGTCATTAAAGAGAGTAAATACTATATTATCATCAGGGGGAGTAGAGATCAGGTTATATTCTTTTCTTTAACCAAGGTTTTTTCCTATAGAACATTCACTACAAAAAAACAGGTAATTTCTGACGGACTTTCCGACGGAATTTGAGACAGAACAGAGGTTTTTTGAGACAAAATTCCGTCACAAATTATTTTACAATGAAATTTCCAACAGAAAAAATTTCGTCGGAAAAAGTGTCGTCGCAAATTGATTTGCGACAAAATATGACTTTTCGTCTCAAATTGTGACGGATTTTCTGACGGAAATTCCCTCGCAATTTGAGAAGGAACTTTCTGTGGCAACTTGCGAGAGAATTTGCGACGGAACAAATTCCATCTCAAATTGTGAGGGAATTTGCGACGGTACAAATTCCGTCTCAAATTGTGAGAGAATTTGTGACAGAACTTTTCGTGGGAATTTGCCACGGAAAGTTCCATCGCAAATTGTGAGGGAATTTTTTATGGCAAATTTGTCTACGCCATTTTTCAACAGAACCTTCCGGCTGGCAACCTCCACGTGTACCCACCGTCGACCACCACCACCTCGCCTCTGACCGCCTATGTCTTGGTCAACTGTCGTGTATCCCGGTCAACTGCCACATGTCACCCTCCATCGTGTGCCATATGTCACCCTCCATCGCCTCCCACGTGTCGATAGCACAAATTGGTTGCATTTTATGACCAAGTTGAGATTCAAAGCCATGACCTCTCATGCGTATGCTAGTGCCTTTACCAGTTGAGCTAGAAAGAACATGTGCAATTTATATGCAAAATCATATATATATATATATATATATATATATATATATATATTATTAAACATTACAATTTAGTTTCGTTATTTTTTTACATAAATATTATATCTAAATTTTTATTATTAATATCTTTTTTTATTCATTTTATTATATATTTTTATTTTTATTGTATTTATAAAATTTGTATTTTTATTTATATGTAATATATTATAGAATATATATATATATATATATATATATATATATATATATATATATATATATTTCAATAATAAATACGAATTAATAATTTTTTTATTTATATTATAATTTAATACTTTTTTTGCCCAAAATTATATTATAAGTTAATAGTAATTAAAATTATAAATTATAATATATTTAATATGCAATAATTAGAGTAATCATTAATTAAATAAATCATAATAAAAAATTAATTAACACATATTTACGACGGAATTTTTTACGAATCAATTTTGTCAAATTTTCCGACGGAATTTCCATATGTAATTTCATAAAAAACGTTATATTAGGATTTGTGACAAAATTTTCTACGGATGTTTTCCATTAGAAACTTTCTGACGGAATTCCGACGATCTTTAGACAATTTTTGAGTCAGAAACTTTTTAGACACTTTAATAGTTTAATAAATCTCTAATTGAGTCCCAAACTTAATTCATATCACACAACTAATTAATATTTGATCATTCTATCAGTAATGGTTATACGTTAGTCTTATTTTTAAAAAAGAAAATATACTTAATCTTTCTGATTTTACGTAAGTTTTTATTTTGATCTCTTAATTATTAATGAAGTCAATACGCTTACAATAATTTCAATGGGATCTATTTTAAATTGTAGAATACTAATTAATTTTTTTTCTAAAATGCTAAAAAAATATAAAATTACGTATTGATAGAATTTCTTTAAAAACTCAATCCTTTGAATATTTTGGTACAAAATGCACTATATATGAGACAAATTCAATTTTCCATATGATTCTCATAATAATTAAAATTTAAACTCTTAATAAATGTGAATTCCCTCTCTCTTTTTTTTAGATGCGTTGATTATATCATTTTATGCTCTCAATCAAGAAGATTAAGAAAAATTAGGTATAAGGATTAAAATGGTGAAGCTCACTTGTAGATCTACAATCCAACTTTAAGAATTATCAATTCAGATTTCTAAAACTCTCTTAAAAACTCATTGATAGATTTTAAAATCTGCAATGCAACTTTAAGGAATGATCATTTCTTAAAAATGTTGGTTAGCATAAACCTTTTTTTTCACTTTTCCAACCAACCAAACAAAGATTTCTCAAGAAAGTCCTAAACATGAAAATTAGTGAGAAGAAGAAATGCAGGGAAGATAATAGAATAATTAATACATAATAAATAGGTTAATCATTAATTAAATAAATCATAATAAATTTTTTAAAAAAATTAATTAATACATATTTCTGACGGAATTTGCCACGAACCAATTTTGTCAACTTTTCCAACGAAATTTCCGTCAGTAATTCCATCAAAAACGTTACGTTAGGATTTGTGACGGAAATTTCCCGTAGAAAAAGTCCGTGGGAAATTTCCGTTGCAAATTCTGATTTGTGAAATTTACAACGGACTTTTTCTGTCGGAAATTTTATGACCCTTTTTGGACGACTTTTGAGACGGAATTTTTTTCCGTCTCAAATTCTATCGGAAATGGATTATTTTTTTGTAATGTTTCTTGATAAGGTTTTTAACAAGATAGCTTCAATATATATTGTGTATTTTTTTTTCTTCACTAGATTTTTGTCCCATTGTGTTTTTTCTAGTAAGGTTTTAACAAGGCACAATATTTGCTTATGAACATCCATGGGGGAATGTTATAAATATTGTGGTGGAGGATGTTCATAAGCCTCTTAGGATTCCATTTTATGATTAATACCTATAACATCCCATGGTTTTATGTAATTTTATGTTGTAGATTAATTCTTATATTTATAATATTGTAACTCCACCATAATGTGAGTTAATGCTTATGTTTATAATATTGTAACTCTTGGGAGGATTGGAAGCCTATATATTGGAGCTTAACATAGGATTAGAGGTACATGAAAATGCTATATAAAGGAGTTCTCATTTACCCTTCATCTCTACAATTCTCTTTTGTCTTTCTTCATCCCCTAATCTCATCCCTTTATATATTTTCCTTATTTTATAACAAAAATAGAATTATAAAGTATTTTTTAGGCTAGAGAATTTGTATAAGGAAAAAAATTCCTAAAAAAGAATTGGGGAAATTAATTTATTGGCCCTTCAACTTTTGACTCACTTATAACTTAGTTCTTTAACTATGACCCGGCATGACTCAAAACTTTTGACTCACATATGACTCAGTCCTTTATCTTTTCATTTTTAATATTATTATCATTGCCATCTACAACTCATCATGAGTCATCCTATGTGGCGAGAGTGGGTAATAAAATTGGTTTCACATCAGCTCCACTCAAACCAAAAAAGAAGGGAGGACTGGAGAAGATTGCCAGAGAAGAGAGTAAAAGAGAACTGCAAAAACGGAAATGAATCCATTTGAATATTTCCTTTTACCCTATGAAATTTTCCTTTTTCCTCAAATTGTAATGGGGGTTTATAGGTCAGTCAAAAGTTTAAGGACTGAATTGAGCCAAGTCAAAGTTGATTGACTGAGTCATAAATGAATTAAAAGTTGAAGGATTAAAAGATTAATTTTCCCTTAATGAATCAAAAGGCATATTTTCATGTGAGATTTTAAGGGAATAAAAGAGAAATTAACTATTAAAATTATTTAGTGGCCTAGAAAGACTGAGGAAACATTATCAAATATTATTTTAGGAATTCGGAAGATTTAAGAAGAGGTTTTTTTTTATTTGATTTGAGAAGAGGTTTAATTATCCTAAAGTGGCATAAATAATTTTCAATCTAATTTATGGAAATTAAAGGGCTATTTTCTTAAGAAATTCCATAAAAATAGCTAGAGGATGACTTTTAGCCTGAAAATTTTGGAGAAATTTTCTTGTAAGATAAAGAAGCTAATTAACTAATTAAAGAAGAAAATCCTTATAAAATGTTAATGATTAAATTGAAGAAATTATTTGGTAGTTTCAATACCAGTAAATAATGAGGATAGTATTGTAAAATTAGAGAAAAATAAGAAGACTAGAGAGTAGTAGAAGAGAAGAAATAGCAAGGCAAGAGAATGAGAAAGAAGAGAATGACCTATCTCATTCACTTTGTTTCATTGGTTTGCAAATATGTTATCCATGTTTATAGGCCTCCAAACATTGAAGACTAACCTAAAAGGTTACAAGCACATAAAGAAGAGAATTAAGCAACATAGAAGTTATGGAGAATGTGCACTAAAGACCATTCAATTTCGGTGTTATAGGATGTAATGTCAATTACTATGAGATGGAATCCTATGCATGAAATTATGAACATCTACACTTCATATTATTTATAACAAATAGTTATTTTTAATTCTTAATCTTTTTTTGTAAGCCCAGAATAGCTCTAAGTCACTTTGAACTTGAGCCAAGTCTCTATCAGGCCGCCAATGTTATAGTTAAAGCCCTCTTAACAAATACGTTTTTTAGGATTTGAACTTGTTTTTTTATCCTTACGGGGTAAGACTGCTTACCTAACTCACGAGTTTAAGTAAACTCATAACAAGGATGTAAACTCGTATTGTGAACTTGTAAGGGTTTACTTTTGTCAATAAATAAATATTAAAAATGGATAATAAAACAACTAAGATATAAAAATGACAATAATTTGATTTAAAGATATCCAAAATCTCAATAATTGAAAAAAAAATCTATCTAACATTCATTATTTATCATTTTCAACAAAGAAATTTCTATGAAGTTTGAATATAAAGCCATTTAGTATGATGAAGTGGACAAAATTAATGAGTTTAATGAGTTAATGCGATTTTATAAGCTAAAAAGGTAAAAATGATAAACTTGGTGTTTGAACTCATAAGTTTAACCAAATTTATAGCAAGCATGAGTTTAAGAGTGAGCTGTCACGATTTTATAAATCAGGCATATAAAAATAGTAAACTCAAAGAGTCAACTCATAAGTTTAATGGCAATGCTTATTAATGGCTTCTCATGACATGACAAGACACACACTCTCTCACTCTCTAACCTAGATTTTTGAATTAATCCATTCCTTTTATAAAATCAAATTTCAGTTTATTTAAACATTAAATACACTCTTACCCATTTTACTCTTAATTAATATATATTCTCTCTCTCATGATTTTTTTTTCCCAATACGTTCTATCATTATCTATTTCTTTTTGCTCACTCTCACCTACCCATTTATAAATAAGGGTATATTTAAAAAAAAGTTAGATTTCTTATATATTTATTATTTTAACTAATTTTAATTATTTTTTGAACCAAGCAATAATTTATATATATTATAACAAGTCACAAATGAAATATTAATTAACTAATTTACATCAAGTTCTTCAATCACACATGACCATCACTTAAAAAAAAATGCTATTACCGACAAAAAGTTGTTTGTCCGTAATTACCGACATATTTTCCATCAGAAAAATTACCGATGGATTACTGAAGAAAAACAGTAAACTATGTCAAAAAATTACCAACGGAAAATGGTAAAGGGAAAATAAATTTTCGGACGGAATAACCAAAGGAAAAAGATTTTGTCGGTAATTATCAACAGATTATCCAGGAATTTTTTTCATCAGTAATTACTAACAGATTTCTTCTGTCAAAAATTACCACTAAAATTCCATCCGTAAAATTTTTTACTTTTTAATCATCATATTTTAATAATTTTATATAAAATAATAAAAATAAAACAATATATAACAAAAAATTATACAATATATTCTAAAAACGATATATATAGATATATTTAATATTACATTTTTATATTATTATTACATTTATTTTATAATTGTTATATATATACATATGTAAATAATATGTGAATAAATAATGCAATACCAAAGTAGCTCAACTAGCAAGGGTTTTAGAACATGCTCGAGAGGTTGTAAGTTGGATTCCTCCTTTTTCATAAAATTCAAGAATTATCTAACGTAGACATGTGGCGCAAGAAGGCAGAGGATATGAGTGTGAGAAGAGTTTTATCTCGATTTACGTAAACCATGGTTTAAAAGGAACGGATTCTGTCAGTGATTTGTAATTCCGTTATCGTCATTAATCCTTCAGTAATTTTATCAGAAAACTGAAATTACGTTGGTAATTTGATTTTTTTTCCTGTAGTACATGTGTTATATTTTTTTATGAGTTTATTGTTAAATGATAATAATTTAAAAATAAAACACATGATCATATATGATTAGAGAATATAACAAAACTGATATAAAAAACTTGATCTAATTATTTTCGATTAATTAAGCTATAACCACCGCCTCAAAACTGAACCGCGGACTACACATTGCCTCTTTGCACAAATAAATCGTACTCAGAAATGTGCGTGACGACATAATACTGGAATTTGTCAATATATTATATATATACTTCGTCCATCTTTTATTATAAAATATCCAACTTTTTAAATTGGCCCATCCCTTTTATAAGATCCACTTTGGATCCATGTAATCCCAAATATCTTAAATAACTATTTAATTAAAATATATTTTAGAGTATTAGATGCACAAAAAATTAATTTTTGATATTAAATACTACTAAAAAAATACTTTAAAATATTAAATGTTACTTTTCCCTTTTCTTTTTTAAAAAAATACTGTTTGCATTCGAATGATTTAATTTATAAGTTTTTGTCCCTTATATACCTCTCTACTCCATAGCACGGCAAGTGAAGTCTATATAGTTCCCTCTATTCCCACACCAAGTCAAGTCTACTCTATTGGGGGCGGGCTTCTGTAGTTCTGTTTATAAGCATTCAATTATTTAATTTTTTTCCGAATTCAATTTTTTAAATTCTAGTAATACATTTCTGATAAAAAAAATTATAGTAATACACTTTTTGTATTGTATCTTTTTTTTTTTTTGCCACAATACATTGTTTATATTATATCACATGCATATTTCTCAAAGTCAATGGGTATTAATGTAAATGAGGGGTAAATTTTTTTTTTTAAAAAAAGCTCATTAAATATTAAGAAATTTTTTTTAGGCTTTTATAAAAAAATATCAAGACAATTTAAATTTTAGGCTCTTATAAAAAGGGCCAGAAAGAGTATGTTTCTTTAGTAGAATCCATATGGTATCCCCTAGCTGATAGCTATATATTAATTTTGTTTTAGGCTTAAAGATCACTAAAATGGGTTTATCCTCTCCCAACAAAACATTTTTCATACACATAGCCTTTTCTAGGAGGGAGTTTGTTTTTATTTCAAGAATTAAGTAAAGTATATATTTTTTAGAAAAAAAGTTTTGAAAAATTCTTCATTATAAAATTTATTTCTCAAAGAGACCTAAAATTTGTTTAAGGACCAAAATACAACATATTTTTGGCTGATACAACTCTCTTATTTATCTATATTGCAACACATAACTTCAATCATGTCTAAAATAGAAAGCATTTGCTCATAACCAGGGATATGTTGCACCCGGCCAAGGACATGGGTCCTTAGATATTTTTGGGTAATAAATTTTATAACAGTGGAATTTTCAACAATTTTCTCATTTTTATTTTTGAAGGAAAAAAATAAAAAGTAACCAACTACTTTCAGGAAGACAATCCAAAAGTAAATAAATAAATAATACTATGGAATTTTTTTCGATGAAGAATACTATGCAATTTATCATATACGGATATATATGTATGTACATACATATGTATGTACATACATATATGTATGTATGTACATACATATGTATGTACATACATATATATATTCTATATACCATGGTAGATGTTTATTATATTCAATTTTATAATAATATTGCTATGTAGTTTTAAATCCCAACCACTGAAACTCGATTTAATAGTTGATACATCAAATGGAGAGAAAGATTAATGGAGACATTCATCCCCATATTACTTAGTATTATAAATTTATAAGACTCCATTCCATTATCAATATATTAAAAGATGAAATTGAGATATCTGATTACCAAAGTAAGAGTTTTAGAAAATCCTAGGCAATATTGCAAACTTGCAATTGCATGGCATGTGGTAGTTTTTAATACAAATTATTAGAGATAGTAGTAAGAAAAGCCAACATACATTTTTTTTACAAATAATCAACTTCAATAATTTTTTAATATATACAAATTAGTTATCTAGTATCTCATGTTTCCCTTTAGTTGAACATTTATTTTTATTTTTATAAATACATAGTACATTCTTAGGAAAAATTGTTGAATAAATTCCCATTATAAAAATTATTGTCTAAAGGTACCTAACATTTGTTTAAGGAGCTAGGTGCAACCTAGTATAACTATTCGCAAACTATCTTTTACTATGTTAAACTAAAGACATATGCTCATAGCTGACACTATGTTGCTAACAACGAAAGAAGAATTGCACCAACCGGAGAAGATTTGCAAACTTGCACTCGCTGGTGATGAGTAGTTGCACCTTTAAGGAACTGATTCCTTAGATATCTTTAGGTCACTACTACAAAAAAGGGAATTGTAGCGCACATTTTGTGACACTTCTTTAAAGAAGGGCCATAGCTTCTATTTTTTTAAAAAAAAGGCATATACAAGCTGTTGCACTTATTTGAGTAAGCGTCACAGCATTCAGTGTGGCTTACGTGGCACTTGGTCAAACAAGCGCCACGTAAGAATAATGGGGAACCAAGTGCCACAGCTGGTCTGTGGTGCATGTGTGACGCTTGCTAAGGTAAGCGCCACACAAGCCACCATGTGTGGCTTTTGTGTGGTGCTTGCCTAGGTGACGCTGGAAGATCCTCTTCCAACCAATCACCTCCTCCCATTTTAACATTATCCTCCTCCCTCCTCCCTTTTTATTCCCTCCATACACACACACAACCCGCATCCCCATCCTCCATTATCTTGCTCCCTCCTTCCCCGTTTGCTCCCTTTTCCTCATATTCTCGTCCCCACTTGTCCCCATCTGTTCGCTTTTCTTCCTACTCTTTTTCTCTTTTGGTCCCCACTCCAGTATCCAGCTAGTGCCCACTCCACTATGTAGATCACATTCCCTCTTCCTCCTCACTCAAGCGTCGCCAATGTAGGTGGTCCCCTACTCCTTTGCTTTGGTCCTTTACTAGTGCAAATCTATAAGTGTTAGCTTTTAAAAACGATTTTGCTAGTTTGTAGTGAAAATAGCTAGGTCCTACATTTAGGTTTTTTCTTGTTTGTAATCCCAGCTTAACTATGCCTTTTAATTTTCCAAATCCTTCTGATGAAGTAATGAATTTTTTTTCCGTTCAAATAAATAAAGGTAGTGTTTTGATGAATCTTTCATTATTTCATATTTATAAATGACATATATACTGATTTTTACATGTAAGATATGAACAAGGCTCATAATAGGAAGCCCTGTATCTAATATAATGGGGCATGCAGGTAAGAGAGGGTGGAGAATAAACAAAAGGTGGGAGCATTTGAGCCCTCTAAGTTGTGAACAAGGCTCATAATTCTCATTATTTCATATTTATAAATTGTAGGTAGTTTTGTAAGTGTCATTTGAGCCTTAAAGTCTGGACTTACATATTTTTATAAATCATGTAATTATTTTATAATAATTTATTTCATAAAATCATGTAATTATTTTATTTATAATTTATAATATATTTTTTCAAAATTGATTGATGAAGTAATCATAATTAAAAAATGATTTGATTATTTCTTATATTTCACTTATTATTGATGAAAATTATTGATTTGATGAAAATTAAAGTCTGTCCTTACATATTGTTAACATGTATAAACATCGATCTTTATTTTTATTGTTTATTCCTTAAAATGCATTTAAAGCACAGTCTCATAAAATTAATCTTAAATTTTGTTGGTGAGGTAGAAATTATAATTTTTTTTATGCATTATAAGTCTGGAGTTAGTTTTATATTTGAATATACTAAGGGCAGCAAATAATCATTGGACTTTCCCTCTTTATGTAATTTTGTCGGTGATTTCTTGATGGCTAATTTTCTGCTTTGAACCTTTGGTGCTTAATTGTTGGATTGTCATGAATACAGTATTGAGGGAAATCAATGACCGATTTTTTTGTTATATTTTGACAATGTGTTGATGTTCACGCTCGTTATCATTTTTTTTTAATTTTTAAAGATCTATGCAACTTTGTCTTTCTATTTTTCCTTTATTGATTTTTTTTTCTTGTTTGTGTTTCTAGTTTCAACTTAGTCTATTGAAGCTTCTATTCACTATAAGTTTGTTAATTTTTGAGCTTACACATGTAATTTTATTAGAAGTTTTAATAGTTTAATTTCCTAAATGTCTTTTATATTTAATTTATTATGAAATCTGGAAAAATTAATCTCATTTTTATATGCTAAAAAATAAATGAGATAAACTTAAATGTTATTGTGTATAGGTTGTATGTGAAGACATATAGTAGTTATAATTTGTAGGTGTTCTAGTAATTGTTATTGATGAGTTGCATAAGTAAAATAATTATTTATATATTTTTAACACTTATATTTTATTTGTAGGCTTGTAATGCTTTCTAATTTACATATGATATGTGTTGGAAAATATGATTTCTTTCGTTATGAGCTGTGAAAAATTATTATGATATAGCAGGATTAATTGATGGATTATTTGTCAATTAAAATAGAGGATTTAAGACTTGGAAAGCTTCAATATAATTTTTAAGATGTTATACTGCCAATTTTATTTTAGAATAAATAAGAGAATATAAAAGTAATTAGTTAATGCAATAGTCATGCAACTAACCACTTTTTAAAAATAGATTGAAGATATAGATGGATCATAAATAGATGTCATATGATCGGTGTTTAAGGGAATATATAGATGGGGCGAAAGAGTTTATTACATTTGCAATCGACCATATAAAAGATCCTAACAAAATCTTTGTGTCCTTGCTTATCTTGTTGTATGGAAAGTGGATTAGTTCACTTGATTTGCTAGATCATATAGTGTGTCATGGAATGATCAAACATATACATGATGGATAAGGTCTGGTGAGAAGAACGATGCATGTAGTGATCGGGTGCATACCATGAGTGGTGCTTCAAATGAATTTAATCGAAGCATGTCTGATGAAGATGATAGTCTTGAAGAAATGCTAAATATGGTTGAATGGGTGCTTCATAACTACCTTAAAGAATTTGAGAATTTGAAAGGTGATGTAAAGAAACCATTATATGTCAGTAGTACTAAATACATAATATTGCTAGTTGTGTTGAAATTGTACAACTTTAAAGCTCATTATGGATTGAGTGATTCAATTTTCACGCACTGCTTGAACTTTTACAATATATGCTTCTAGAAGAAAATGTACTTTCTACTAAGACATATGAGGCAAACCGAATTCTTTTCTTTACAACTGGTATGTGATATGAGAAGATACATGCATGTCCTAACGATTGCATATTATTTCAAAATCAGTATGCAATGTTGGAGAAGTGCCCTAAATGCAATGCATCTCAATATAGGAAGAAGAAAGAAAAAAGTCCTTTAAAGGTCCTATAGTATTTTCCCATCATTTTGAGATTCAAGTAACTGTACAGTAATGAAAAAATTGCTAAGCAGTTAACATGGCATGTAGATGAAATGATTAAAGACATAAAGCTTAGGCACCCTGCAGATGCTTCTCAATGGAAAAAAATTGATCATGAGTACCCTGTCTTTGCTGACAAAGTAAGTAACCTACGCCTTACACCATCGACTGATGGAATTAATCCATACGATGTTCAGAGTAGTACATGTTAGGTCCACGTATCACCCAAGAGGGGGATGAATTGGGTGAGAATAAAAATTTAAACTTATAAATTAAAATTTGAATAAGTAAAGAGTAAGAGTTTAGAAAGATATCAGAAAGATGCACACGAGAGTTTTATACTGGTTCGATCTAATCTGTTGACTTACGTCCAGTCCCCAGAGTCCTTCTGAGTGTTTCACTATCTGCCAAGATTGAATCAAGTTCTTGGCACCCTTTACAATTGTAAGTAAGGTTCCTTTTTAGACACCCATTCCCCCTTACACGTAATAAAAACACCTACTAAAGATCTCACTATCTTGAGTTGCTCACTGCTAAGTGAATCAGTATCTCTCTCATACAGAGTAGATAAATAAACATTGAAGCTTATACAATGATGCAACACTTGTACACAAAATGTATATTAAAAGCTTAAGATAAAATGTTGTTGATCAAGTGTGTCTGTTCATGTTGGCTACTTCTTATTTTATAGCAATTGGATTGATGATTGTTGGAAGCTTTCATGATTGCCAAAATATATCCATTAGAGAGTTGTTGGAAGCTTTGATCACAATCACGCATCTTTCTCCTTTTGTTGGTGGGATTTCTCCTTTTCATGGTCATTGCAAATTCTGAACATAATCGCGTATTTTTATCCTTTTATTGGAGGGATTTTTTCCTTTTAATTTTCTCTGCTTCTTGCTTTGATATGGCACCTAATTTATGCTTCATAATAGTTGTTAGACAAATATAATCAAATCATATAAGGGTTAATAATCACAAATAACGTAAATCAATTTTTGAAAAAATCCTTATAACGGTCATAAAACAGAGACAAGTAGTAAATCGATTTTGTTTTTGGTAAATCGATTTATCATTGTTGTCACAATGACATAAATCGATTTGACTAAACCTTAATTCAATTTATCACTCTTTCAAGATCAATCTCACTTTGCATAAATCAATTTCGGCGGTAGTAAATCGATTTACTTAAGTTTTGAAAGGTTTTTAGTCTACTTCTAGTTTTGGTAAATCGATTTACTTCACATCTGGTTTTCTAACTACTTTTTTCCTCTTTTGTGTAAATCAATTTACAACAATAGTAAATCTATTTACTTTACTTTAAGGGACTAAGCTTGTTCCCTGCCGTTTCCTGTAAATCGATTTACATACCAAATAAATCAATTTACTCTACTTTCAGGGACTAAGCTTGCTCTCTGCCATCTCCTACAAATCGATTTACATACCTTGTAAATTGATTTACCTCTTGTGGTGAGGTTGAGTGCTTCTTGGTCACTTCCTATAAATCGATTTACATACCCTGTAAATCGATTTACATACCCTGTAAATCGATTTACATCATTCTTAAGACTTTAGCTTTTTTGTCTACTGTGGTAAATCGATTTACAGAACAGTAAATCGATTTATGTAAGCCATACTCCATACTCCATATTTCATCATTTATCTTTTTCTGCAGGACTTGTCACTTCTTGGAAAAATTGAAGCCTTTCTCTATAGTCTTAAAGTTTTGTTATCATCAAAATATTGTGATGTAGGAGCTAATAGTACACACAACACGTGGCCAGTGATATTGATTATTTTAACCTCCTCTACGCTTGATCATGAAACGTAAGTTTATGATGCTATCCATGTTAATTTTTAGGCCAAGGCAACCTGGGAATCATATAGATGTATACTTGGGTCCTTTAATTGATGACTTGAAGTTGCTTTAGGAAGAAAGTATCAATGTGTATGATGGGTACAGGGAAGAAAGTTTCACTTTGAAAGTCATGTTATTTAGCACAATTAATGATTAGTCTATGCCCTACATGTGAAGATGATACTCATTCAGTGTGACTAGATCATTGTAAGAAAAATGTTTACATGGGATATCAAAGATTCTTACCATCACAACATCGTTGGAGGAAGTGCAAAAAGGCTTTCAATGGTGACTCAGAAGAAGGTAGCCAACCGAAGATGTTGATCGGTGCCTAGGTTTTCGCAGAGGTAAAAGACTTGGATAATAATTTTGGCAAGCCTTTTACAAAACAAATCGAGATAAGTAGTTGGAAGTAAAAGTCTATTTTCTTTTAACTTCCATATTGGAAGTCTTTATATGTAAGACATTTTCTTGATGTTATGCACATAGAAAAAAATATCTGTGATAGTCTAATTAGCACGTTGTAACATCCCATTTTTAGTCACCAATGTTCCTTATATATAATTAATACATTTAATGGAATAAAATGGTGAATTGTGATGTACATGAAATGACAAAAATACTCCAATAAGTGGTTACACACGACTTGGCTTAGCTAGGACACAAAGGAGCAACACTTGTTCACTTAAAGGCCTAACATTGTAACCTAAATTGGAGTATGAAATGACACAAATAATGGCCCAAAATGGTGTTAAAATTTGGCCAAACCAAAGGGAAAAAGAACAAGAAATGATTTATTACAATAAATCATAAAATGTAACGACAAAATGGTAATTTTCCAATAATGCAAGAAGCAATAAATATTTCCCATTTTCCTTGGAATTTTCGGTAAAGGAAGAGAGAAATGGAGAAATAGAATTTCTTGGCTTAAAATGAATCAAGGAGTGATTTATAGCCAAGTAAAATTAAGAGTTGAAAAGTCAAAAGGTAAGTGTCTTAAAGCAAAGTCTTACATGTTAATTACGATGGCATACATAGAGATATTAAAAGATCATTGTCTCTTGCCAATTCAAGAAGCCTCACGGTAAAAAATTAATAAAGGAAGAGAAGGAAGAATTAACCATAGCCAAGTAAATAAGCACATGGTAACTTTGTAATAAATAATAATATATCAAAAGCAAGAAGAGAGATATTTGATAAAGCTCTTGTTCCTTTTCTCCATCTTCATTTTCGGTCAAATTGGGAAATATAGAAAGAGAGGGAGCTGAATGAAAGTGAAACAAGAACATAGAAGAGAAGAGAAGCTAGGGTTTAAAGAGGCCAAAACTCAAGGTAAGTGATGAAATCCTAGTGCTCTTACCTTCCAAATCATGTAACATCTCTTCTAACCTCTTCTTCCTTTTCAAAATCATGGTTAGCTAGCAAAATCTCAACCAAAGAGAGAGAGGGCTCAGATGTGTAGAGAGAGAAAGTTGGGAAAATAAGAGGTAATCTTCAAACTTTGATCCTCTTGTGTAATATGATGTTGTTGTGGTTGTTGTTGTTATGTTTGGCTAGATTTTGCTTGGTTTGTAATTTGGGAAGATGAAACCCTAAGGGTAAATACTGCCAAAATTTCCTCAAATCATGTTCATTTAGTGTTTAAGTGATTGATATTGTGATTAGAAGTGGAAAGGAAGGAGTTTATGGATTGAAATCACAAAAACATGTTTTCCCCTTATTCTTCCTTAGTTTCGGTCAGAAGCGGAACATAAGGGTAGAGATAGAATTTCAAAATTCTGATGATTCCATTGGATTTATAAGGGAAAATTGAATAGGTATACATGAGTTCATGTTTTTTAGATGCCTATGTTTAAATCTGGAATTTTTAGAAATTGAAAGTAAATGTTATTTGATTCACTTCACTGGAGGCAATCTGATTGTACAATGAATTTCATTAGTCAAACCTGGTCCAAAAATTATGAAACTTGTCAGGATTAAATTATAGATGTAGATCTTTAATTTGATAGGTATTTTGTGACTTTGGATTAGTATACTAAAAGATATGGATTTTCAAAGTTCTGCCCTGTTTCTGGAAGGAAATCTAGAATAGTTGAGTTTTGGCAAATTTTTAGGAATGACATGGTCATAGTGGTTAGACCTAAGTATTTTTCTAAATAAAAAATTCAAATAGCTTCATTGAGGCTTTGGAACCACTCAAATTGTATTTTCCTAGAATTAATTATGAATTTCTAAAGTTGACTGAAAATCTGTCAGTTTTCTGAAAAAATGTGAAACTGCACTATGTAAAGTTGTACTATGTAAAAATTGTTGAATCTACTAAAACTGCATTAGATAATCAGCAGAATTTGATTAACTGCAATAATAATACAAGTAATAATCAGTTACTTGTAACTTGCATTTTATAAGAATATACAATAGCTCGAGCCAAAATAAGGATTTAGGATAGACCGAGGAACTAAAAAAGGCGTCAGGTAGTAACTCTTTCTTTCATGCACTATGTGATTATTTATATGTTTGTGTATGCCATCTTCTGTAACATGAGCATAGTGTCTAGGAAAGCATATTAGCTTAGTTGTGTTCTGGGACCCAATATAGGCATAGAGTTAAGCTGGGGTTGCAAATAACGGTTTGGCCTCGGACAATGTACACACAACATTCTATCATCTTACATAACTTAAGCATTACATATTTATTTTCATAATTTATATGTCTGAAATGTATGTTGCTACTGAGATTCGCTCGAATCTCACCCCTTTTCAACATAACAAACATTACATTTGAGGCTAGCGGCTCAAAAGGCAAGGCAACAATTACCAGTGAATAGGGCTCGGTGCAGGGTAAAGTTGCTGATTGTACTTTTTATTTATGCTAAATACTCTGTACATATTTTTAAACCTTACGGGAAATTTCTGTATTGTAAACAAGTACTTAATGTCAGTATATTTTTGCTATTTCTATATGCCTTACAAAACTGTGCGCTTATTACTCTGGGAATATTGAAATGTTAAAGGTTTGACATTTTTGGTGTCAGAACTTAAAGCGATTCTAGCATTTACATAATAGTATACTGATATGGTCTTGTTTGCATGGTGACAAGAAATCATGCATGGGTGGGATACTTCTGTGAACCAGTATCCCCCAGAGGAGCGGATTCCAGAAGGGTATCACAGTATATGGATAATGAAGCCTGGAGGCCTTAGAGTGTTGAAGACAACACGAGAAAGGGTTAAACCTAAACCAGTATACGGGCCACATCCACGGCTGAAGCCGATACCTGATGCATCCGTAGGTGACACAGATCAGCCACGGGTAGACGGTCAGGCGTCCAACCCACGTGTTGGTGAGGGCTCCAGGGCGGAAACACTACATATGCCTAATAACCTATAGCAAGATGAAGAGCTGTAAGAGTATGTATGAGGTAGGTACCGACGTGCGATGCGAGCACACAACACCCCAGTGGACCAGTACTTAATCCGATATGTCAACTGTTAGGCATGATGACGGTACAACATGCCATGTTAAACGAATAAAAGGGGAGTAGAGGGAGGTATAACAGAAACAAAATGCAGATGCAGAAGGATGTAATAACCCTAGTGGGTAAGGAGATGGTTCCTAAAGGCCCTATTGTTAAAGTAGAAAGTATGCAAATCTGGGTGACTCGACTTAATCAACATCAACCGACTATTTTTCAAGGGAGGTTTGATCCCCAAGCAGCTGAGGACGGTTGTCCTAACTTGAGAAAATTTTTCAAGTATTGGAGTCCTAGATGATATAAAGGCATAATTGGTGATCTATAAGCTAGAGGGAAATGCCAAAAATTGGTGGACGAGCACCGAGACAATTTTACAGGCTCGAAATATTTCCATGATGTAGGAAGTATTTCAAGAAAAGTTCAATGAGAAGTATTTTTCGTGATTTATAAGACTGGCCAAAGAGATATAATTTTTTACAATACAGTAGGGTGAAAAGGAGGGGTTCGGCGAATATTTGTCACGGTATATTCAGCTTTCTCGATACTCCTTATATCTGAAATATCGTAACAACAAAGAGTGGAGTTTCGATATGATGATACGGGGTATAAAGCTGGAGCTGAAGGAGAAACTCGTCTCCAGACACTTCAAAGAGTTCAATAAGGTGGTTGAAGAGTGCCATATTACAAAGCACAATTTGTTGGAGCTATATTCCTATCAAAATGCTAGCAACAAGAACGCATATGGTGTTGGGAGCTCTTCTCAGAAGTACAATTATCAGGGCAGTCCTTCTAACGGTAGTAATAAAAAGCCAAACCAGTCTGATAGCCACAGTAATCAAAGACCCCCTGAGAACATAACCTGCAGATACTGTGGCAACCCTTACCATCCTGGCTAGACCTGTGGTCAAGTGAGGCAGGCTGCAGCGAGTCAGATATCAGTACCATAAGGCAAGCGCCAGGGCCAATAAAAAAAATAGTTTATTACAACTACCATAAGTCGGGACATGATCATGAAGAAGGGACTTGGATCAAGAGAAACACAATCTCAATCCAACATGACTTATGAAGAACAAAATTTTAAATCAAACAAGAAAAAGTTAAAAATAATGAGTGCCTTGACTTTTTTACTTGTATGTTTTAGATGTATTTATAAATTTCAAATTAATTTACTTTCCATAACATGATTGTCACTATGTACTGATGTTTTGTTTGGTTTATTTCACTTGCAGGAGTATGGATTCACCACGTGATGAAAATGATGATGTTCCCACGAACATTGCTAGACAAAGAATTATAGAGAGCGTAACCCGTGGCAAGACTATTATGCGAGGTTGATAAAATTGCGAAGCAAGGGAATTAAGTTAGAAATGGAGTTGAATGAAAAGGAAAACCCAATCAGACTAAACAATAGCTCGTTCAATAATTTCATTAGGACTATAGTTCAAGACAGAGTCTATATTACAATTCGAAGATTGGAGATGGGTGAAGCAATATTTTGGGGATGAAATATGGGGTCAAGTATAGGTAACACATTAATTACTTTATTGTTCTATTTGTTTTGTTTCATATAATTCAATGTAACAAATTATGTTTATTTATTGTTACTGAGCTGTTTTATTATTAAGGGTGATGATCAAAAGAACTTTATGCTGAGAAAAGCCAATAAACTTATAATAAAGTTTCATTCTAATCTTGTAAAATACTTCATGAGGGATGATAATGAGAATATCATCACTACACCGCTGGAATTATATGAAGGAATCATCACTCAAAAATTTTAGGATGAGTTTTTTAGAACACAAACAACTCAGGAATTCCAGGTAATATAATATATTTGACTTTACCTACTACTTATAATATATTTGTAATTAATATTTATTGATGTGAATCATTTGGATCTAAACAAGAGTTGATCGAGAAAAATAATTCTAACGCTACTAACATGGCATACTGGTACACACAAGGACCTATTTCATACGGACAGTTAGAAAAATAATTGTAAGAACTAATGATTATTTCATAATTAGATAAATTGTATGAATAACAATTAACTTCAACTAACTTTGATATGCAGATAGAAGAATCAAGTTTAGATATTACACAAGTACCATGACATGATCTATGGGTAGCCAGTTGTACACATAAGAAAGGTGAAATTCATAGAGAAGAAGCAAAAGGAGTAGCCGAATATTGTGTACGTATTGGATTATGCGTATAATAATAATTAGATTTACTTAAATAAATATGATTTATAATAACTAATATTGTTGTAATTCTTTTTGTGATAGAGATTAATGACACAGAAGGAACCTGCGTTGGCGAGCTATGTTGGTCAAGATGATTAGTTGAGCAGAGCGCTAGGAGTACCTGATTATGATGGTTGTGTTCGGGGTACTAGTTTTGCAGTCACCTAAACATCATACTTCAGATGTTAGAAGCACTTCAATAAAAGTGACATTATGCAGCTACGCGAGGAGATGACTAGTTTCAAGCATCAAATGCAAGAACTTCACGAACAAATATGCTTCAAACAATAAATGGAAGAATAATTTTTAGAACAAATGCGTTTGATGCAAGAACAAAATGCGTAGTTGAGAATGCAAATTGAATACTTGGTGCAATGTAGGGCAACACAAAATGTTCCCACCTGTGATAGCCTAGGTATTAGAGATAGTTGCACTTACATACCTAAAGTTCCCCTTCCTTGGGTAATTAATTTCTTCTCTACTTATCTTTTTGTTACATTATAATTTAGCAAACTTTAATAAATTAACTCTATTTTCTATAGGGGGAGTCGACATACAAGTTATATGTCGATTAATTTTCCAAGCACGCAGTTGCAGTGGGTGTTGCCTACAACACCAATGATGATACACTGCACAATTCACTATTGCCCTACAACACACTCTGAGTAAGGGTTGACATCTTCACGAATGAAGATTCACTCTTACTGATCCCTTCTCGGGATGATGAAACAATGGTGAAAGATGCTATAGGTGGCTATGTTGCTTGGCCAATAGGTCTTATCGAGCCATGTGAAAAGGTCGTTCATTTACAATTCCCTTTACTTTTGCTTTGCACTTCCATCTAAAACTACATGATTTAATTTCATGATTTTTGCAGGTAGACAGTCTAAAGGAAAACAAATCCAATTGTACAAAAAGACTTCAAAGTATTTGACAACACAACTAAAGTCGAAAGCCTCAGCTAGCCAATAGAGCAAAGGAAAAATGACCTCATATCATGATCAATTGGTATCAATTGCACCTAATTTGATCAACGAAGGAGGTCTGAAATTACATTTTGATAGACACATCTACAGTGCTAGTGATTTATCTGATCATATTAATAGTGATGTGTTGGATGAAATATTTAATCGTGGATAGGTTAGTGCTTCCGTTATCAACATCTGGATTATGTACTTTATCATCATCATTTATTACTGTTATTATTACTTATCATTTAATTTTTTTGGTTTTAATAACATTGTTTGTTTTGTGCCAGGCACTTATACCATGACATCTTAATGGATAGAGATAGGTTCTAATTCTCATTTGTCAACCCTTACCTCATTGGCCAGTATGGGAGCAAAGTAGATATGCATGTACAATCTAATGATCTAAAAGATTACTTTAGAAAGAAGCAACACCAACTTTGCTATTTCTAGTGACATACAATGTGGGGTAAGTTATTAGTAGTAGTATTTCAATGGATGTTGTTTTATTGTTTAACTTTTACCATAACATGATTATTGAAGAAAATTTTTTAAAATATTTTAAGGCACATTATATATTGATTATTATCAATCCAGCAGGACTTTGCATTTACTATGTGGGTCCTCTAATCGGAGGCCTTCCAGAAGACCATCTTGATATGTTGCGATTTTTTAATAGGTAAGCATATGTGTGTGTGCAAATATTTGAGTGTGTGATTGAATAACCAAAAGTAATCGATTTCTATTTGTCCTGTTAGTGCATTGACTGCATGCCTATACCTCATTAAGCTATTCGAAAGATGCTGACCCTATCAATAGCTATGTCTGGAAGAAGATATGGGTATTGATATATGAATTAACTATTTCATTTGCTATTAAATAATTTTTATTCAAAAATTAAGTTAATTATTTCATTATATTACTTTACTGTCCTTTCCAGCCCAATAACAATGATTGTGGGTATTACATCATGAAATTTATGAAGGATGTAATTACTCATGATCATCCTTTTATTTCTAGAAAAGAAAGTCATGTAGTTGCAATTCATATTGTGTTTTAAATTTAATTAATTAGTACATGATAATTAAGTTTAGTTATTTTAATTCGTTTTGTGCATGATTGTACATATATGTAGTATTATAAAGATTAACGTTATGACAGTTTGACAGACCATCAAGCTAAGTGAATGAAGTGATCGAGGAATGGTGTGAATATGTGTTTCAGTGTTTAGGCAAACCTATAGCAAGCTAACTACTATTTAACTAGCCTAGGTGTTGTTTCTTGGTAATTGTTGTGTTGTTTATTTAAGTTGAATTTGTTGTATTTCATTCACAATTATTGTAAATATATTTAGTACTGATTTTGTTAAGTAGTCAATTATTTGTATTATTTTAGAGTTATTTCATTATTTTTTGTTTTTCTTCATTTTTCTATGAATATAGAAATTTGTATTTAACGCAGTCCATTACTATAATTATAGGGCTATGAATTAAAAAACAGAAATATAATTTTTTTTAAAAAGGAAATACATGTTAGTGCTAACTTTCACCCGAGGGGGGTTGAATTGGATATTTAAAAAAATTTAAATCAAACAAAACTAACTGATAAAATACTATAGAGACTGAGAGTAAGAAAAATATCACCGTAGAGTACACAACAATTTATACTGGTTCGGTCTTAACTCACTGACCTACGTCTAGTCCTCAGAGTGTCTCTGAGTGATCACTATTCCTCCAAGATTCTTCAGGTTCTTGGAACCACAGTACAACGTATGTAATAATGAATGATCCTCTTCAGGACTCACTCCCCCTTACATGTTGTAATTCATCCCTCACACTCAAGGTCCCACTACCTTGAGATTTTACAGAGTAAGAAGATGTTCGGTAATGACTCTCTCACAGAGAAAATAAATGATCACTGAAGAGCTAAATGAATATCAAAGAATTTTACAGAGAATGAACTAAGCAATAAATGAAGAGAGAATGTTCGTTAGCTTTGTTAGTTCCTCTTTATTAAATGCTAAGCTATTTATAGGTAATCAGCATTAATGACTGTTGAGAGCTTTCAAACTTCCTGTTAGATTGGCTTTAGAGCCATTGAGGGATTTCAGCATTGAGTTGCTTTTGTCTTTACGGCAATAAATCTTCAGACGTAATCCTTCTGGTGTCTGCTCTGTTTTATGGTTAAGCATTTAATGCTTTTGACAACAAATCTGCTTTTTAGTGAGTTTGAATTTACTCCATGGTTTAAGTTCCTGAAACTTATATAAATAACTCATTAGTAGTATTGAGTTGATAAATAATTAATATGAGTGCATAATAATGTTAATCCTTGAGTTTCAAGATAATCAAGGCGATGATTTTCAAAGAGACAATGAACTTGCACTTAAGTGGATTCTTGCTCACTTGAGGTAAGTATTCATCACTCGAGTGATTTTATGGCTTAACTCGAGTGCCTGATTGATCTCTAAGTTCTGGTAGTATAGTGTTGAAGGAATATTTATGTGTTGAGATAAAAATTCAACACTACCAGACTCAGGTGATTGTTTGGATCACTTGCACTTGATTGCAAGTGACCTTGAAACACTTGAGTGACAATAATGATCACTTGGGTGATTTATAGTTGAAATACATTTTATTTTTGCTATATCAGAAAGTGACTTGCTGAAATTTTCCGCATCACTCGAGTGATAATTTACACACTCAAGTAAGTTCTATTTGTAACTCATTGAATCATCACAAGTGACTTGTAAAGGTACTAAAAGTTGACACCATCACTTGAGTGACAACTTACTTACTAGAGTGATTTTGTTTTCAACTTGCAGAGTTATGGTGAGTGACTCTTGAAAATCTTGCAAGTGAGCTCTTTCACTCGAATGACCACTTATTCACTCGAGTGACCTCTTTTTATAACCTTCAAAACACATTCAAGTAACTTGTAGAAGCTTTGAAAGTGATCTTTGTTACTCGAGTGATCACTTATTTACTCGAGTGATCTCTTAACTTAACTCTCAGAAAACCAGCGAGTAACTTCTGAAATTCTATAAGTGAAGAAGAATCACTCGAGTGTTGGCTGAGCCACTCGAGTGATTTTGTACCACTTCTGAGTTTTCAGCTAGTGACTTGCAAAATCACTGAAAGTTAAAGACTATTACTCAAATGCATTACCTATCACTCGAGTGATCCTCTCATATCACAAAAGGTGAGTAACTTGCTGATTCAAATTTTGATTCCAAAATAGTTATTTCACTTCAAGTGCCCAAAAACTCACTTAAGTGTCTTAAATCATCAAGTCCTTATTATTTTTCAAGATTTGTTATCATCAAAACATAACTTGAGAACTAATAATACTTCCTGTGGAGCTTCTTTGAAAAAGGGCTACAGGAAGCAAACTCAAAAAAATTTATCACTTCTTGTGGTGCTTCCTATAGGAAGTGGCACTTTTCTTAATATATATATGTTATGACGCTTGGAAGCGCTACAACTTCTTTTAGTGGCGTGTGGATATGTGGCACTTCTTAAGCGATACAACTAGTTGAAAAATAAACCTCACAGCTGTCTTTTTTTTGTAGTAGTGGGTAATATAATTTTAGGTTAAAGTTTAATTTTGGCCAAAAAGTTTTCATGTATGAGTCATAGATATCCGAAATGTTTTGTTGGATCAATATCGCCTTAGAAGTGTTTTTTAATATTATCATCCGATATTTGGTTTAGGGTATGTTGTTGCCCCTCCCAACACGTGTCACTTTTGGGACTCAAACTCGAGACCTAGAGGGATGTAGCAGGGTCTTACACCACCTGATCAACCTTGTGTTGGTATCGCCCTAAGAAGTGTTAAAAAAGAAGCAAAATCACCATAATCATTAAAACTCTAACATTGAGGGTTAATATTTTTATCAGCTAAAGGCAACATTACTGCTCTTTTAAAACTTTCAGGGTAATAATACTTGATCAAACAAAAACTTCTTGAATCCTACAGTTTTTACTTGAAAAACTTCCAAGAAATAATTAGACCTCAACCCTAAAATTGTATAATTGTGGATTCTTTTCAACAATTTTCTTATTTTTATTTTTGAAGATTTAAAAAAAGACTAAAAGCATTTGTGATGGTGATACAGGTCTAGAGGTAGAGGCAATCAGTAGAAGACAAGACAAATCCAACTGCAATCATCCTTTTCAAACACCTAACTATACCGACAAATTATGCAATCGTTTTTGTAAGAACAAGAATTAGTGAGTATTTGGGTGAAACAAAAAAAAGTACTTTTATTACTAAAATCTAGGTTTTAAAAAATTTTACCCAAACACTAGTATTTTGTCCGGAAGCAATTTTTTGTCCAAAACCATAGTTTTGGGAGAAGCTGGATTTTTTATTGTTTGTTGTTGGTGAGCATAATTATTCCACAATAATTTCCCCATATGATTTCTCTTTCCTTTGTGTAACACCCGCCTTACATACCCCTTTAATTACATATCGAAAGCGTTACTCTTCAATTCCTTAGAGGTTAATTACTTGTTCACGACTCATTAGTCGTTATTCTTACCAAATATCAAAGTAAATTCTTAGACTTAGTGATCCCGATTACTGCTAAATTCTAGTATGCGTATTCATACTTACATATTCATACATATTCTTTAAGTGTAATTATCTTACACACAGTATAAATAAATACACTTGAATCTTCAATTCTTCGTCATTCTTTCTTCTGGTTTATCTTCAAGTATTCTTCTCTTTTGTATTCACGTACCTATATGGTTGGTGGGGGAGGATGAGATTCGAGGGAATATCAGTAGCAAATAATACTAACAATGCATTCAAGATGAATACTAGTGCATGATATTCTTGCCTTACATATGCTCATGTTCATATAATGACACTTCTACATGCTCAATATTTTGTGCAATATATTTATGACTACAATATAAATAGAAACAGAGCTTCATTCATTCATTCATGTTTCATATAATTAAGCAAAGTAATACCACAAATCAATACATAACATACACATCAAATACATGCAAGTTAAGTTTACTACTTTTTTGACTAATGTCCTTCTTCTTGTGCCCTTTTCTTCCAACTATTATAACTTCTTGGAAATTCTTACATTCTTCTTCTTTCTTGACTTCATGACCCTAGATATATAATTATATAATTAGTGCCATGGTAAATGAATTCTCAATGGGCTACATTAGTCCCATTTACTTACTTTCACCCTTAGAATTCATACTAATTACATTGGACCCTTTCTTTCTTAAACTCACATGGTAGCTAAAAACTGCCAGCATTTTGATCAAATTTTGAAAAATCATAATTAATTATGTAAAACTCCAATTGGGGTGTTTCAAATTCATATTCAAATTTATTTGAGTCTATTTTATAAGAAAAATATTACTTAGAGCCAATTATAGCCACATAATTCCAGAACTATGTATAAAGCCTCACTGCCACAAAATTCATTCCAGATTCAATGCCTAACTTCAAAAATTCATATTTCCAAATGTACTGACCCAAATTGCACATATGACATATCAAATTACATCTTGACATGTATAATTTTATTATTAAAGATATCATGGCTATTGGATCACATTTGATCATTTAAAAACTCATCACACCTACACTGCCTCCTAGAAATCACATTCTGGCAGCATTATGTTTAATTCCAAATTTTGGATTTCAAATCCATTCTTTCCAAAATTATGACAACAACATACTCCTACACAATTTTTCCCAAGGAATTCATTAGAGGCCTCAAAATTAGCAAAATCAATCTCCTTCTTCATGCCCTATTCTGACCAAAAATTAGGGTTCAAGACAACAAGTCAACAATTCACAATTTATTCACTAAACTAGGTTCATATGCTTCCAAAACATCATATAACCACATGTATATGAACAAAGCATCATGAAACCCTAAAAAAATTTGGTGACTAAGAAGTAGGGCAGCAAGAACAAACCCCAAAAATTCTACCAAACAAGATAACATATATGTCAAAAGGAAGCTCTTGTTCACCTCTTGTTTACCTCTTGTCCACCTCCTATCCTTCTTTGAGCTCCTTTCTTGATTCTATAACTTTAGCTCTTGCTAGATGACTCAAAAAACATCCTTTTTAAAAAAATCATAGAAATAAAGCTCTTAAAGAGGAGAACAAGGTTCATGGAGAACATTTGAGCCAAAGAAGTGAGTTGGAAGGAGAAAATCAAGCAAGAAACCTAACCTTAGTTCTTGTCTTCTCTAACTCTTCTTTTTCTTCCTTGGCCTTGGCTTTCACTTTTAGAGAGAATAAGGGAGTGAATAATTTTTTAATGACTAAATCCTCTTTCCTCAAAAGCTTGGCTGAAAATTGGCCAAAGAAAGCAAGGAAAATATATGGCCAATATCGTAGCTTCTTGCAAAAGCTTATGCCATGTTGACTTTGGTTATTTTGATTAAATTTTCTCTTTCCTTTTTTCTCTTCTTCTTGAACAAAATATTGCCTCTAAATGGGAGAGGAATTTTTGACTAATTTCCTCTCTTTGTCTTGCCATTGGTCCATTTTTTTCCAAGTTGTAAAAGTTTGAAGAAACTTTGACTATTTGACCAAGTTTTTCTCTTCCTACTTTACCTTTAAGTTAGACATTTTTTATGACCATAAAGAGAGAGTTAGTTTGCTTTTTGATCTCATGATTACTTCTTACTTTTGAAGAGCAAATCTTAGCCCTTAATTTTGTCTTCCAATTTTAACCTCAATATCAAGTAGCAATTGTTTCTTTTGCCCTTGATTATGACAATATTATTTCTTGTGCCATTAATTCTGTTAGTTCTCTATATTATTTCTTTCTAGACACCATTTTTCTTTTTCTTTGGATACATATTAGGTTTTATATCATTCTAACACATTCTAAAGGAATCGGGTACTTTCTTTCGACTAATTCGCACCAAAATTCATACTTTATTTCAGGTGCGGTTTGGGATTCTTTCTAAACTAGACTTAGAAGTTTACTTTATTCAGGCTTATTCTCTAGCCTCTAGTCCCAAAATTTAGGATATTGCACTCTGTTCGTAATAAACACACTCAACTTGATTTCTCTTTTATCGAACTCTCAGCTTTGAACTCTCTCTACTTCTATTTCAACCCTCTATTCTTCTCTTTCATCTTTACACCAAACTTTCAGCTTCAGCTTCTTATCTTCGCCATTTTCTTCCTTGATTAGCCTGATTTTGAAATTGTCAGTAGCTGGTAGTGGACGGTGGCGGTGTTTGGCAGTGGATACGATCCCCATTTCTCTCTCAAAAGGCTCGACTGATCTGCGGTCGATCTAGAGAAGCTAGTGGCTCGCGGTGCTTTGTTGGAGATTAAAGAATATCGACTGGGGTTAGTGTCGGTGAGTCTCTTGCATTCAACAACTAAAATCTCTCTCTCCTCTTCCCCATTTTAAAAGTCATAGGTTACAGATTGGAGAACTTGCTGGTAGTTGTGAGCTTGACTTGACAAAGAAATCACACTGGTGAAGTCCTGCTCAGGTTGGAAGACAATGATTGCCTACTTTATCGTTCAGTTGTCTATTCTCCAGTTGTAGATATATGGTCCTTCCTATTTGCTTTGTAATCCTGTATGTGCTCTATGCTCTGTGGTGATTGCTCGTTTATCGTGCTTTTGCTTCTATCCTTTAAAAATATTAAATTTGTTAAATAAATACTAAGGAACAAAACTAGGTTGTAGCAGCTGTAACTTTGAAGAAAGTTATAAAATCAAATATATAAGAAAGAGTTTATTGGCATTCCTCCTCTATGCTTCTGCGAAAAGAGAATGTTATGATGAAGAGAAAAAATCTGCAAAGAGTTTGAATACTAATCCAATGTTTGGTGCCGAGAAAAGTTTTTTTTGGCGGGGGGGGGGGGGGAAGATGCGATCCCATTTTTTTTTCAGGAAACACTTTCTTTATGTAAGAAACGTTGTCTTCAAGACTTGTTTGGTTTCACTTTAAATATTTAATTATATGTTTTATGAGATGAAATTATTCGCATTTATGTTGTAAATTGTAAATTAGTTCTTTATCGCTAATCCAAATAGCGCATGGGGTATGCAAATCAATGTGATACTTAGTTGATCGAACAACTACGGCCAGATATTGTTGGCAAAGAGAAAACAAAAAACAAAACAAACAAACTATGGCCAGATATTGACATAATCTAAACGAGAAATTTTAACAAAATTGACACTCTTTTCCGGGACCAACCAAATAACTACCAATAAATTTTACCTTCTGATTTCTGTTGTTATTATTTCTTTTTATTTTTTGAATAACTGAGACATTAATTAAAAAAATTAAAATTTTAATATTACATACACATTTATACTTGGTTTTAACGGACGTTTACTCCCTTTTAACTACTGGGACAATGCAACATTTTCTGAAGTTTGGGGATAACGTTATATTGCACACTTGATAATTTATTTATTTAGCGAGATAAATTCATGCACATTACAAAATCGTAGGACTAATGAATAATACAAATTTTTTCTTCCCCCTTGAAAACAGTCATTGATTAGAGAAAACACACATATGCAAAATGCTTGGAACTTGAAGCCACATAGAAGTTTGAGGAAAAGAGAGTTGAGCGGATACATCTCACAAAAGATATCCACAGTTGACTCATTCTTGCATATGATGCTTTATTTTTCATTAATTGATGCTGCACAAACACACACACTGTAACATCCCAAAATTTATTCAAAGGCTAAGGATTAATTTATGGGAGTTAGATAGTAAGCCAAATTATGGAAGCTATGAAATTTAAGGATTCTTAAATTAGATAAAGGGAAAAATAAAGATCTAGTGTGTGTAATTAATAGGATAAAAATATACCTATATATATAATAATAATAATTAAAACACACACCATTTTCCCACACTTCACATGCAATTCATGCACACACAATTATTTAATTAAATAACACACACACACTACACACATGGCACACACATACACATTTTTAATTACTAAAAACAACACCCTCTCTCTCACTCTCTTAATCATCCGATACACACAACACACACTTCATATATTTCTCAATTCTCTTCAGCCAATATCCAAAAAGAAAGAAAAGAGAGAGTGAGTGAAAAAAAGAGAGAGCAAGAGACACATAATAGAGAAAGAGAGATACGTAAGAGGATCGGTGCTACTAGAGGAAGGAAGAAGTGATTACAAATTCTACATACAACTCCATATCCTAATATAGGTGAGTTTCCTTCCCATATTCTTAACTCTTTCTAGTTGATTTGAGACTATTTTTGGGTAATTTGGGAAGCATAAGAACCTAGTATAATGAATTGTTGTCTTGTGAGGTTTTGTTTTGGGAAAAATAGTGCATGAAGAAGGAATGAGAATTTGTCAAATTTGAGGTTTCCAATCAATTCTACACGAACAATTATGTGGGAATACATGTGGTTTTGATTTTTGGATGATTATATATAAGTCTAGAATTTTTAGAAAATAAGAGGAGTTGTTGTTCGGTTAGTTTCTCTGAAATCCTATTTGTTGTAAAATAAATTTCGGTACCCAAAACTGGTCCGAAAATTATGAAATTTTTCATAAGGAAATTAGACATCTTAAGATTTAATTTTATATATAATATGTATCATTTGAGTTTATAAATGGTGAGATATGAATTTTTAAAGTTAGATGATGAATCTGGAACGTTTTATGGTACAGACGAGGTTTGACGAAATTCTGGAAATTTTGTGGCTATAATTTATAAATTATAATATTTTTCCCTGAAAATATACTTAAATAGTATCATATAGGATTTTGAACCATCCCATTTGGAGTTCTATATATTTAGTTATGAATTGTAGAAGTTAAGCTATTGAAACTGGGAAGATTTTCTGGCAGTGCGAGAAAACTTTAAAACTGGGAATTATTCATGGATATATGGTAGTTAAACTTATTTTTATATTAAAATAGACTTCATAAGTGACACATAGAACTTGGAACTACCTTAATTAGATATTTCTAGGCCAAGATATGAATTTTCAAAGATTATTGAAAATTCTGTCAGAATTGAGTAATAGTGCAAAAATAAAAAGTAAGGGTAGTTTTGAAATAATTGGGACTCTAAGGGTCAAATTAAATACTTAGAGTTGGTATGAGTCCATTAAATACCTATTGGATTTAAGGTATTAGCTATAATGATAACCTACTAAAGGGTCTTAAATTATTTTGGAATAAGTAATAATTCGCCCGTCCGTAAATTATAAATTATAGGATTTGACATTTGCCCAGGACGCCTAAGAGACTGAGAACAGGAACCAAATTTGGAAAGACTGTCAGGTAGTACCTTATCTCTTATATCATATGTGATGCCATGTATGTGTACCATATCATCTGTATATATGTACGGGACAGATAGTCCATAGGCGGTAAGACCCGTAAGTACAAGTTACACCGGGAGTTACCCGGGGGCGTCTTAAGCCAGGTAGGCTTGAGGCAGAAAGCCCGTGACTGTACCTTGTATGGGGCAGAGGCCCTGGGCAGCTAGATTGTGAATCTCAAGCGCTGTGAGTCTGTGATAAGGGACCGGTTAGGCCCTTTTATGTGCTGCATTTCTGTAAGTTGTGTTGTTTGATGATTTGTTTTACATGCTTAGTATTTGCATATTATATGAGTGATCTGTGTACTACTGAGATTCTTTTGAATCTGACCCCTTTTTGAACAAATGATATACAGCAAAGGTGTCCAGCTCTAAGGGCAAGAAGGTAATATAGACGGACGAAGAAGAGGCAAATAAATTATGGACTGTTTGGTTATCATTTTATTTTGGATGACTGTAAAATATTTATAAGTAGTAGTAGTAGCGATAGTAGTACTAGTACTCGCGACGCAGACTGTATACGTTGTAATCCGTACTCTAGACTTTCGATAACGTACTGGTATCCAGAAACCCATAAGTTAACCATCACGACGTGAACTATAGATAAAAAATGCCCTGTATTTTAAATAAAAGATTTTTAAACTGATAAAGATAATGAATTTACAAACTAAAATTTACACCATACATATTTATTTTAAAATTTTTTTGAAAATCTTATACAAATATAAGATTAAACTCTGTCTTAAATTGAGAATTTAAATTGTTTTGGTCTCAGGTTTGAAACCATTATATATTTAAATTAATCTAAAGGCTTTAGAAATTAAGGTGTTACACACACACATATAAGGCCTTAGCTAAGCTAATGGCATGTGTTGATTTTCTGGCATGTATTTTTATCATAATGAATGTGAACACACTTGTGTATGTATATTCTGCAGTATTATTCATTCATCTATGAAAGGTTCTTTCAATAAATTTATAAAGAGATTAAAATGAAAAGCATGAAATTGTTTAAGGAAATTAAAAAAAATGAAGAAAACAATAACGACCACACCAGCGCACGCGTGCCCTCATATCCAAGAGAAAAAGAAAAAGAAAAATACCATTTAAACAACAAGAAATTAAAATCCTAAATCAGTCTTATTGTCTAAAAGAATACAAGTATAAACTACAAGAGTGTGGTAATTGACAATTCATTTTAATAGAAAATCACTTATTTAAAATTTTAAAGTTCAAATGTTATTTTTATGTATTTTTCCCTCTATCCAATCCATATATATAAGGAAAATGGACATCATTTTTAGGAAAATGGACCATCTATCATTTTGTTTAAAATAAATCTTAAAACCTATATGTATCTTTTTTATGTAGTATAATTTATAAGTATAATCAACTACTTTTGGAAAGAAAATCCAAACATAAAAAAAAATATTATGCAATTTATCACAAACCTATATATATAATCAATATCTCATAAGGAAAAAAACCGAGAAATTAAATGATAACCACTTTATCACATACACACACATACATAAGAATAGATTCTGAGTTTTTTTTTTCAATAATTAAATATTATTATCATGCATTGCCTAAAATCTAAAACATCAGTTTCACTTTTCATAACACATATGAATAATATTACTCATTTTCAAACTTCATTCTTTTTTCTATTTGATCAAGGTTTTTCCCTCGAGACTTGGAAAGTAAATAGTTTTCACCTCTCCTAACAAGTTTATCTTCCCGTAATTTGAACTTGTGTTTTCTTCCTTACAAGAGTGAGGCCTCTTACCATCTCAACCAACAGCTAGTTGGTATTTTTAAACTGCATTCTATATATTAAAAGATGAACTACTTTTGGAAGAAAATCTAAAGAGAAATAAATATATTCCAATTTATCAGATACTGATACACTTATTACATATGTATAAATCAACTTCTCATAGAAAAAATCCAAGAAATTAAATGATTTATAATTAAATGGTTTTGGAAAAAAATCCAAGAAGTTAAATGATAAGCACTCTCTAAAAGTATAAAAAGAAACAACTTGCCTCTAATTTTTCATCCCATCACATTTCTTAATTTTACTCCAAATGTATTCTTCAAATATGGATTTCTCAAAGAGCAGCAAGACCTTTGTCGTTCTCATGCTTCTCTTATTTATTACTGGTAAGAAATATATTCTGAGCTGTTTCTTCAACAATGTAATGTATTTTTATCATGCATTGAATGAAATCTAATAAGTCAGTTTCATTTTTCATGAGTACATATGAATGATATTTACTTATTTTCAGACTTTATTCTACTATTAATATATTAAAAGATTAAATTGAGAAACAAACGCCTTAGATTACCAAAGTAAGAGTTTTAGAAAATCCTCGTTTACGTTGCGGACTTGCAATTGCATGACACTAAATGCGGAAGCTTTCAATACAAATTGTTAGTGATTGTAGTATTTAAGAAAAAGTAGCACACATTTTCTTACAAATAATCAACTTTTTCAATATATGCAAATTAGTTATCTAGCTGCTAAGTTTATGACATGAGGGAGTACCATATATTTCTCGTTAGTCTCACATAAATGTTTATATCTATAAGTAAGTTGAATATATGTTTTGTTTTTAGAAGTACATGGTACAAAATATTTTTTTAAGAGAAAATTGTTGAACAATCCTCTATTGCAAAATTTATGGCCCAAAGGTGTTTGAAGTTTGTTTAAGATTCAGGTACAATTTATTTTCAGCAAGTATAACTCTTCTTTAGTTGTGTGAAACCTATATTCTACTATGTGTAAAACAAAAGTCATCTACTCATAGCTCAAGCTATGTTGCAAGAAACTGAAGAATAATTAATGCATCAAATTTGAGTTGCAATTTGCTCAAGGATCCAAGTCCTCAGCTATCTTTGGATAATAAAATTTTAACGTAAAAATCTAATTTCTCCTTGAAAGTTTTACGTAGTAGATGCAGGTATCCACAATTTTTGTGTTGGATCAACATTGTCCTATAAGTATTAACAAGGGGGAAATCATTATAATCGATAAAAAATAACATTGATCACCAACAATTGTAATTAACGGTCTAGGCGACATTATATTATTCCTTTTTCAAAAATTTTAAGATAATATTGATCCAACAAAAAACTTCCTATGCCCATGACTTTTACAAGTATGTCTCTAAACGATAATTGCAATGACCGGGGGAGAAAAACGTTGTCGGTCTACGACATCGCAATTTCAAGCTTTTGGTTGAGCCACAAGTCTAGTTGAAGGAAACAATTCAAGAAAATAAAAATAAGTGTGTTTGTGATGATGGTACAGATCTGGAGGCGAGGGCAATAAGTGGAGGAGGACAAGTACAATCTGAGTGTAGTAGTCCTGGCAAATTCGAAGCACCTAACTGCAACGACAAATTATGCAATCACTTTTGTACGGACAAGGGTTATAATCATGGCTATTGTGTCATCGCCAATACTACTTGCGGTTGTTTCGGTTGCAACTAGCTTTATATTATACTATATATATGAAAATATCTAAAATAAATAAATTACTAGCTATTTGATATGCAGTCTTTGATATCTCACATTTTGGATTCAAATATTTGTTGATTTTTAGCAGGGTATTTATTTTATTTTCTTCTCTTTTTCTTTTAGTTATAGCTTCAAACTCAGGAGTTTGTATTGAAATTGTTATACCCTCTGTGGTGCTAAATATATTAAACTAACTTCTAACTAGCGCACTAATAAAAATAATTAAAAATATTAAATATAAGTATTAAAAAATATTCAATATTTCTTGAAATTAGTAAATGATTAATAAAAAAGAACAAGAAGTTGTAGGCAAATAGGGTTTTACAGGGCTTAAATGTTCTAAAAGTTTTATCGTATGGGTAGCAAGCATCTGAAAATTTTTAAGGGGGTAAATATACCCTAAAAGTATAAAAAAACAAGGCATTTTTACATCTGAAAATTTTTAAGGGGGCAAATATACCTTGAAAGTATAAAAAACAAGGCGTTTTCACCCTTCCGTTAAAAACACAAACGGTCAATATTGGTTGACCAACATATGATGAGGTGGATTTGCCGTATAGGAAATTATGCCAACTATAATGCCACATCATCGTTATCACCCTTGCTGAAAAATCAGAAACTTCTCTGTTCCTCCTCCGGCGAATAGCCAGCATACAACAACAAATATGGTTTTGAATAAACAGATCTATCCATGGTTTTGAGTCAATAAACATTATTTTGAATCAGCAAAAAACACAAGCATGGGTAATGTGTCAAACCCCTTAATATTCTGATATTCGCTATATAATAAATGCGTAGTTCAGATGGCATACAGAAATAGTGAAACTATACTGATATTAAGTACTTACTGATAATACAGAAAACCCTCATATAGGTTGAAAAATACATACAGAGTACAAAAGAAATAAATTCCACAACTAAAGATAATCAGATGTAACTCCTGGCTAGGACCGGACCTTCAATCGCCAGTAATTACGGTTTTGCCCTTAGAGCCGCTGTCCTTTGCTGGAATATTTTTAGATGTTGAAAAAGGGTGAGATTCGAACGAATCTCAGTAGTAATGTACAATCAGTCATATAAGATGCGATAAATAAATATGCAATGCACCATGATATGTAAAATGCTAACTCATGTTGTATGCATACTGTCCAAGGCCAAACGACTGTTTGCAACCCCGGCTAAACTCGTGTCCATGGTCAAACGATATGTTTAGACCCTGGCTTATTCGCGTGTTGTGCCACAGGCACTGTCATGTTACAGAAAATGGAATACACAACATATAAATAATCACATAGTGCATGAAAGAAAGAATTACTACCTAGGTCCTTTTTCAGTCCAACTGTTTATCCAAAAAAATTTCTTCGGCTCGAGCTTTTACCAGTTCCTATAAATTAAAATTAACAAGTAATAGTTATTACTTGTATTACTACTGCCTTTAATCACATTCTGCTGATTATCTCAGTTTTAGTGGCTTATACACTATATAATTTTGCATAGTGTAATTTTTCTATTTTTTTCAGAAAATTGGCAGATTTTTCAGTCAACTTTGAAAAATCATAACTAATTCTAGAAAATTCCAAATTGACTGGGTCCAAAGCTTAAATAAAGATCTTAAAGTATATTTTCATAGAAAAATATCAAAATATACCCAGTTTTAACATATTACTCCCAGAATTTCCCGAAATACCCTTATTCCAAATTAGTCTCCAGAAACAAAGCATGACTTTGAAAATCCATATCTCCTAATATACTCGTCCAAAAATTGTGATCCACATATCAAATTAAATATGTAAATGTATACTTTATGTCTGGAAAGTTTCATAATTTTTTGTTAAGGTTTGGTGTTCCAAACTTTTGACACAACCAATCTGTTTTTCAGAAACACAGTTTGAGAGCAACTGACTTCAAAAATTCATATCTCTTAGTATACTAATCCAATTAACACAAAATATATATAAAATTAAAGATAAGACTATGTACTTAAATTCTGGAAATTTTCATGGCTATTGGGAAAGATTACATAATTCAAAAACACTACGAAATCAACTACTAGAATCTGGACGTTCAGGATTGCACCTGTTTCTAAACCCATCTTTCAAAAATCATAACTTCATCTACAGATATCCAAATGATGCATTATACCACTAATTTTAAAGCTTGTTATATCTACTATATCCCTGTAAATTTTCGTAAATAATGGATTTGATTTGGTTAGTCATAAAGCCACACGAAAATGACTGACTCTGATAAACGTCAGTTTTGGACAGTCTAACTTCAAAAATTAATAACTTATTCGTTTTGACACCAAATTGAGTTCTTCTTGATTCTATTTCATACTATACATCCTAAAATTTCCATATCAAAAAGAACCAGATAAAAAATCCATCTGTAGCCTCCGTTTGAGCTTCTGAAAGTTTCTGATAAAAACTCTATTTTCCGGTGACCAAAACAGAGTTGATAAAACTCACATACAACCATGATTTTGGACTCCTATCTCAAATATTTTGACTCTACATACTCCTAAACATGTTCCTTGAGTTTTGGGACGTGTTTACAGAGGAAAAGGAATCAAAAATCTCATGCAAAACGGACAGAAAATTGCTGGTTTTGGTATTTTACGGTGACAAAACGTTTTTGGTGACTTCTCTTGATTCCAGCAGCAAAACAACCCAGAAAACAGCCACAAATCCAATGGAAATCCAAGGTTAAAGTAGAAGAAACTTACCTAAACACGTTTATGATGTTGTGTGTGAGATTTAGAGCTTGTTCTTCCACTCTCTCTCTCTCTCAGTTTTTCTGTTTTCTGTGTTTATGTTTCTATTTCTTTTTTCTTTTTTTCTGCAGATGATAGATGAAGATGAAGAGATAAAGAAGTGGGGAGTTTGATTAAAAAAAGAGTGAATGTGATGGTGTGCTTGTGTGCTGTACGTGTGTGCTGTATATGCTGGTCAAATGAGAAGAGAATGTGTGTGTGTGTGTTGTACCAATGAGAGAAAAGAAGAGAGTAGGTGTTGTGCAAATGAGAATGAGTCACAATGCATGTTGTACGTGTGTGTGCTAATGATGCTCCAGGTGTGGCAATTGAAAAGGAGAGTGATTGAATTAATTTAGAGTGTGTGTTGGCAAGTTTTTATTTATACATATATGTATATTTTTATCCTATTTATTACACACACTAGGTCCTAATTTTTCCCTTTGTCAAATTTAAGTTTCCTTAAATTTTGTAGGTTCCATAAATTGGCTTACTATCTAATTTTCATAAATTAATCCTTGCATTAAATTTTGGGATGTTACATAATGTACAGTGACTTGAGGGTTAGCACCCAGAACAATGGCAAACCCATAAATCGAATCCAAAAAAGAAACAAAACCAAAAATCGGACGAACCCAAAAAACGTAAGTATGAAATTAAATTTGAGAAGGAATTTCCGATTTCTTTATCTATTGTTTTCTTGAAATCAAATCTAGTTGATGTGATGGGTGTAGTCATCGAAGGTTGAAGATCAAAGGTGCAAATCCATTGTGTCTTAGAACCCATATCTCGTCACCATGAACTTGATTTGCTCACACAATTGGCACCCTCCCCGGCCCCGCCGCTGCCACCCGTCACTGCTTTAAGGTCACAGATCAAAGAGGGAGGTTGAAGAAGAAGACAGCTCCCTCTCGATGCCCACAATCGGCACCCTCCCTCTTCACGCCACCATCGCCGTCGCTGGTTGAAGGTCACAAATCAAAGTGGCAGGTTAAGGAAGAAGACGGCTCCCTCCTGATATCCACAACGGCACCCTCCCTGGTCATGTCACCGCCGTGGGCGCTATTTAAAAGTCGCAGATCAAAGGGGAGGTTGAGGAAGAAGACGGCTCCCTCCCGATGCCCACAATCTGCTGGTTGCTTATAAATATAACAGGGACTAGAGGAAGTAATTTCTTCTAAGTAACACTACTGTAAAAATAGGGAAGAGAATGGAACGCAGATTTTGTGTCACTTCTTTCTTTTGGAATTTTTTTTTAAAGTTGGTATACTGTGAGGAAGCGCCAAAACTGCTTAGGAGCTTTAGGTATCAAGTGTCATCTAAGGTGTTTTTTTTTTAAAAAAAATTAAAGTAGCTTCTATAGTGCTTGCTCAAAGAAATGACACAACTGCGATGCACTTTATGTGGCAATTAACTTAGTAAGCGCCACACAAAGTAATTTTTTTTTTTAAACTTTTCTCTCTCGCGCGATCTACTTCAATCACCTTTATCCTCTTGGTCCTTACTCTTCATCCAACACGTGTCATCACTCCTTATCCTCTTAGGCCCCACATTTCCTCATACTCCTCTTTTTGTCACTCATCACCATCCCCACTTCGATAGGCACTTCCTCCCCATTTCTTTGTTCCATCACTTTTCACATTTCTTCCTCCTCCTCTTTTTATTTTCGGTACTTCTTCCTAATTTCTTTGGTCCTATTTCAGATTGCACCAAACTGACCCTACTCCTCCTCCCTTTTGGTCTCATTTCATCCTCCTTATAGTTTCATTTCTTCTTGCAAATACGTACACACTCACTATTCCTTTTATATATATATATATATATATATATATATATATATATTAAAGCTACTTACAACACATTATCTTCTTAACCATCTTTTTTTTTTTAATTTTTAAACATGCATGCAACTTTGTCTTTGTCTTTTTCCTTTATTAATTTTTCTTTTAGGTGTTGTGCTTGAATTTCAGCTCACTCTATTCAAGCTTTATATACATTATAATTTTTTTTAGCTTATAAATCTAATTTTATTAGTAGTTAATAGTTTAATTTTCTCAATATCTTTTTATATTTAATTTATTATGAAATATGAAAAAAATTATTCTCATTTTTATATACTAAAAAATAAATGGGAAACAAATTAAACGTTATTATATATAAGTTGTATGTCAAAATATGTAGTAGTTATAATTTTAGTTGTTGTAGTAATTGTTAACATTGATGAGTTGCATAAGTAAAATAATTATTTATTTTTAACACTTGTATTTTACCTAATAGTGATTTTGTTAATTTATATCATTTTGGAGTTATTTGATTGTAGTTTCATTTTCTTCATTTTGTTGTGGATATGGAAATATGTTTAAAATATGTTATCAACTATAATTATATGATTCTAAAACAAAAATACCAAAAAAAAATATTTTTTTTTAAAAATAATGCTTCTTGTGCCACTTCCTTAGAAAAGTGAGACAGGAAGTAAAAAAAATTTAAAAAAATATAGACTTCCTGTGGCAAGTGTTTTTTTTTTTTTTTTAACACATACATATGCTGTGGTGGCAATGGTATATGTGACTCTTCCTAAACAAAATAACTGCCTTTTTTTGTAATAGTGTAAGGGCTCGTTTGAATTGACTTTCATAACATCAAAACTCCTCAAAAAGCCAATTTAAAAGCCCAAAAGCTAATTTAAAGTAAAACATGTTTGTAATTAATTAGATTGGTGTTGTTGGAGTACCAACAACCTACTGGTTGAGGTAGTAAGTGTAACCTCACTCCATAAAGAGGAGAATAGATGTTGAAATCCCAAGACTTGATTCCTTTCACTTTAAATATTTAATTATGTTTTATGAGATACAATAATTCTCATATATTTATGTTGTAAACTGTAAAATTAATTCTTTATGGCTAATCCAAATAGCGCACAGAGCATGCAAATCAAAGTGACACTAAGTTGATCGAACAACTATGGCTAGATAATGACATAATATAAACTAGAAAAACAAAATTGATACTATTTTCAGGGACTTATCAAATAACTACCAATATTTTTTTTTTTTTTTGCTAGACAAATAACTACCCATAAATACCTTCTGATTCCTGTTTTTATTATTTCTTTTTATTTTTCAACAACTGATGAGCTTTTAACGTCAACAATTAATGTTTTGGCAACTACATATAATAAAATTTAAATGTTAATGTTCCATTAAAGAGAAATATCCTATGAACTAATGCACACAAGAAACACAAATTTCAGAAGTTGCATCCATTTTAAAAAGGGTTAAAAGGTGTAACACCCCATTTCTAATCACCAATATTCTTCATATGTAATGAATACATGTAATGGAACAAAATGGTGAATTGTGGTGTGCAATAAGTTACGGAAAATTCCAATTGTCGGTTACACACAACTCGGCCAATTAAGGACACAAAGGAGCAAATAATGTTCACTTAAAGGCCTAACATTGTAACCAAAATTTGAGTATAAACTGACATAAATAATGGCTTCCTTCAAGTGTCAAAAATTAGGCTAAACCAAAGGAATGAGCAAGAAATGATTTATTTCGGTAAATCATAAAATGTAGGGGTAAAACGGTAATTTTGCCACAAAGTGGAAAATAATTATTTTCCTCTAATATTTCCAATAATTTGAGTTAAATGGGAATGAAAAAGAGAGAAATGGCTACTTGATCATTAATAAGCCTATTTTGGCAAATTATTACCAAGTAAGGTCAAATAGTCAAAAAGTTAAAGACTTTGGTCAACAAATTACAAGAGGGTATGATGAGATCATTCAACATCAATATATACTCCCTCATTTTCTATGATTTTCGGTGGAATGAAGAGCATGAAAGGAAATGGAAATCTTGAACAAAAGGATTTACACATGGACCAATCAAAAGCAAGCATGTGTTAAGCATTTGACTTCTTGGCTATATCATCTAATTCTTCATCTTTTCTCTTCATTACTCGTGCAAAAACTGAACATAAGAGAGAGAGAGAGCAGCTGGGATGGAGGGATCTCAAGAGCAAGGAAAAGCTCAAGGAAACTAGGGTTTATCCAAAAAATCAAGGTAAGAACCATAGATACTTGAAGATTTTGGTTCCAAATCATGTAGGAACCTCTACTAACCTCTTATCCTCTTTGAATACCATGATTAGCAAGGTTAATCAGAGGTTTATAGAGAGAGAGCTGAGACATTTTAGAGAGAGAAATCACAAGAAATCAAGAGGTAATCACCAAAACTTAATCCTCTTGTCTTGGTTGAAGTTGTTGTTGTTGGTGGTGGTGGTGGTGGTATTTGCTATGTTTTCTCTTGTTTTGTAATTATGGGCTGAAGCATAATCATGGGGAAATGCTGCCCAAATTCCCTCTAAATATGTCTATTTAGTGTTTAAATAGATAATCATGTGATTAGAAGTAGAAAGAAAGTGATTAAGCAAGAGAAAACAAAGAAACAACAAGTTACTCCTTAAAACCTTAATTTTCTGTTCTGTGGGTGACGTGAATATGGAGTAGGAATTTGGTAATTTTGATGATTCCATTGGCTTTAGAAGGCAAAATTTTGTAGGTATTCAAGTGTTCATGATTTTTGGATGGTTGTATGCCAATTTGGAAATTATTGAAGTTGGTATGTACATATGTTGGTTCTGCCCTGTCTGGAGCAGTGGAAGTCTGCGTGGTGTTTAGTTAACCAAACCTTGTCCAAAACTTCTTAAACTTTCCAGAAATAAAGTAGAGATATAGAGCTTTAATTTGATAGGTATTTTGTAATTTTTGGACAAGTATATTGGGAGATATGAATTTTTGAAGTTATGCCCTGTTTTCTGGAATGCTATCTGGATCAGTGAAGTTTGATGAATTACTGGGAATTATATGGTTATCTTGATAAAACATAACTATTTTTCCTCAAACTTACATTTAAATAGCTTCGTTTTGACTTTGGAATCAGTCAAATTGGATTTTTGTAGAATTAATTATGAATTTTCAAAGTTGGCTGACCAAGTTGTCAGTTTTTGGAAAACAGTGAAATTGCATTGTACAGAGTTGTATTGTGCAGAACCTGTTGTAACTGCATTAAATAACCAGTAGCATACCATTTAAAGGTGATAATGCTACAAGTAATAACCAAGTACTTGTAACTTTAATGATGATAGGAATTGGATATAGCCCGAGCCAAAATCCAAAAGTAGGACAAACGTGCGAGTTTAGAAAAGATTCAGGTAATAACTTCTTGCATATCTTATGTGATTATTTATATGTTTAAAGTCATTCTCTGTAACATGAGCTAGTGTCCTAGACACACCAATTTGCCAAGTTGTGGTCAGGGACCCAACAGGGGCGCTAAGTCGACTAAGAGAAAACATGTAGTTTGACCTTAGGCAAGTGTACACATATTGTTTGATCATCTTACATGACATGACATTGCATATCCATTTTCACATTCTATATGTTTGTAAGCATGTTGTGTAACACCCCAAATTTTGAGACAAGAGGATTGAGAATAAGCCTACAATAAGTGGACTGCTAAGCTCCATTTTAGCAAGTGTCCCAATAAGGCACGATTGTAATCCCTACAATTCTTAACACCTTTGGTGGCATCAAAGGGAAATAAAATGGTGCATTAAAGAGCACATTAAGTGACAAAATAAGACAATGAGTGGTCACACAACAAGACTATGTTGGGAACCCAAATGAAATTTGCCTCCAGTGTGTTTCTCTACATGGCAGTCATGATTATGTGACATTTTTCAATGGGAAAATGATGTCCAAAAATCATGAAAATTTTCATAATGAAAGTAGACTTATCAAGCTTTAATTTGATAGGTCATATAAGCCATTTGGAGCTGTACACAAAGAGATATGAATTTTTGAAATAAGCCCAGTGAAGCTGGCGATTTTCAGTGGCAGCGTCCAAAAACAATAATTCTGGGAATGTTGAGCTTCCAATTGGCTAAATGATATATTTTTCATTAAAACTAGACTTAATAAGGGTCACATAGCCTTTAGAACCACCCCAATTGGATATCTATACAATTAGATATGAATTTTCAAAGTTTGGTGAAAATTCTGCCTAGTTTTCCAGCATGTGCGAAAATCACAAAAATATATGGGCAAAATAGTCATTTGACCAATAAAGCAATCAGCTATTTGTTTTTCCCTTTAATTGAGATGAGTTATTGCTGAAGTAAGGAGCAAGAAAGGGGAACAAATATACTTGGCTATAACTAATTCTTGAGGAAAACAAAATGATGAGAGCCAATCCCAAGCAAGCACATGTATTAAAGCAAAAGGCAAGGAGGATATTTTGATTAAGTCTTGATCTATTCTCTTCCTCTTTCTAACAGCCACCTCACGTCAATATGAGAAAGAGGAAAGGAAAATTAATTGACTTGATGAATATTAATGGAAGAAGTAAAATTATGGCCAAGGAAAAATGGACACATGTTCATTTGCATTAAACAACTACTATTCTAATAAAGCAAGAGAGATATTGTGAAAACACATTTATTTCTTGCTCTTGCATTCATTCGGTCAACAATTGTAGGCCAAATAAGGAGATGATGACTTGAGTTGGAGGAGCATATCCGTATGGCAAAAGGAAGGAAAGAGAAAAGATGATGACATAAAGTAAAGTCACATGGTTAATTAGCAATTTAATATGACACTTGAGGAGGTGAGTTGGGATATTTTTATAAGGCTATTATCCCTTCATGCTCTTTCATTTTCGGCTGAAGCAACAACAATAGAGAGAGAGAGAGGAGAGTTTGAAGAAGCAAAGGCAAAGAAGAGAGCAAAGTTCAAGAGGCATCCAAGGTGAGTTTTAAGTGATTTTTCACTTGTTCTTACCTTCTAACTCCATGTAAACCTCTCCTAACCTCTTCTCCTCCATGAAATCCATGTTTTTCAAGAAGAATCAAGAGAGAGGAGATAGTGAACAGTGACGTTTTAGAGAGAGAAAGAAGAGAAATCAAAGATAATCTCAAGAACCTTGATTATCTTGTTGATTCTTGCTTGTTGATGATGATATGTGGTTGAATTGGCTTTGTTTCCTTGATTTTGTAAATTTGGAAAGCTCAAACCCTAAGGGTTATGCTAGCCAATTTTCTAATATTCATGGGGGAAAGGTGTTTAAGTGATTAAACAAGTGATTAGAGGGTAAAGAAGGAGGTTTATGGATTGAAATCAAGAAAACAACATTTTCCCTTAATTTTCCAGATCTGGTCCAGGGGAATTTTCGTCCTCTTTGGTCTGGAATTTCATAAATTTTATGGTTCCATTGAGTTTAGAAGGGAAAATTGTGTAGGGTTCATGTAGACTGTGAAGTGAGAAAAGCCCTAGAATGCGAAATGACCAAACTACCCTTAAAACCCTAAGTTAGGGGCTGCCAAGGGTAATTTCGTAATTTGGGCCTGATTTTGACTAATCTAAGGTCAAAAATGGATTCTACACACAAAATTTTGTAGGATTAGCCTGGGTCATGATTTTTGGAATAGTACAATTTGACCGGGTTCCCAGGGGTATTTCTGTAATTTTGCAGTTTTGAGTCAAGATAACCAACACCATGAGTTTAGAATGAGTTATGGATAAATAATAACTCGTTTATCCTAAATTTAATATTTTAGGATATACCGATAGCCCGAGCCGGATACAGAGCTGGACCGATTAACAAGCAAGGAAAGGACGCGTTCCAGGTAGTAACTTCTTCTTACGTATACTATGTGATTACTAAATGTTGTATATGTCATTTACTGTAACATGAGCTAGTGTCTTTGACACACCAATTCGCCATGTTGTGGTCAGGGACCCAACAAGGGCGTCAAGTAGACCAAGGTGCAGACATATACTTTAGCCTTGGGCAAGTGTACACATAGTTTCGATCATCTTACATGACATGGCATAGCATATCTATTTTCACATTCTATATGTTTGAAAGTATGTTACTACTGAGATTCCCCCGAATCTCACCCTTTCCATAAACATTTAAAGTTTCCAGCAGCAGACAGCGGCTCAAAGAGCATAATCGTAATTACTGGTGACGGAAGGTTCCGGGCCAATACGAGAGGAGGCGTTGGTTATCTGAAGACCTTTATATTTGTTAAGGTCTGTATTATTCTGTACACCCCTATGGAGAATTCTATATGTAATCAAGTAATATTGTTTCAATATATCAGTATATTTATGCTATTTCTATGTGCCCACTGAACTACGCATTGCTACTCTGAGTAAGATCAGTAAGAAGGGATATATGAAGCGGGTCGTTACATGTTGCTACTGAGATTCCCTTGAATCTCATTCTTTTTCCAAAATACAAAACCTTACAGCTGAAGCAAGTGGCTCGAAAGGCAAGACGGTGGCTCCTGGTGATTAGGGACCCGGAGCTCTCTGTTGCTGCAATAGTTATTTATACTTACACTTTTTGCTGCTTATGAACGCTTTGTACCTTTATGTATATTTTCAAACCCTACGGGGATTCTCCTGTAATGTAAACTTGTACTTAATATCAGTATTATTTCCGCTGTTTCTGTATGCCTTGTGAACTTTATGCTTGTCACTCTGTGAATATCGAAATGTTAAGGGGTTTGACAAAAGGCATGTTTGTTCTTAAACAAGCGTCGTAGGAGTACGGGATATTCTAAACTATTAAGTGGTGCATTGCTACTATCAAATTTAAGAAAATATTGTCATATCATCATTCCTGTCGCTAATAAGATTCTGTGTGGTGAGGGGCCCACATATACATTTATACTTGGTTTTACTAGACGTTTACAGTAACATCCAAAAATTAGAACACATAAATTGAGCAACTCGCCTCAATGAGTAGGGCACTCCTCGAGGTGAGTTGATTATAAACAAAGAAGTGGCTTTTTGTTTCACTCACCTCAACAACAAAGTAGATCGTCGAGGCGAATGACACAGCGTCAGCCGCCTTGGCGACCATTGCAATCATTGAGGTGAGTCAGCAATTTCTATAAATAAGAGGGTGTATGTGATAGCTTATTATTTTTCAGAAATTATTATATGAGGAGGCAGAACTCTGCTAGAGTTTTATGAGGAGGACTCCTAGGGGATCTAATTAATTGATAAGCCTCCCTAATCCTTTCTTCTCATTCTCTTTCTTTAATTATGAGGTTCTAAGGAATCTAGGCTAGGGTAATTCTTAGTTCTAGCTTAAATTCCTATCATGGCCATTACTCGCGAGATTTCTAAATAACCATATGAGATAAATTCTTAGGTAGCTAGATGGAATGATTTGATTGAGTATTTTCCTTATCTTTAGCTTGAATCTGTAAGTTGGGAAAGATTCTTCTTGATTATAATTGAGAAAAAATTCCAAGTAACATTATCCTATCTATCTTATTTATCAATGCTACTCGTAGGTTTTTTTTTTGAAAACTCCACAATCCTAAGATAAATAGAAATGGTATGAACCTTACTGTGTTCTGACCAAAATTGCCTTATGAGACCTCTATATGAACCCTAGCACTGGATAGGTTGATTTATATAAAAATTAGAGACAATTATAGGTCTACGTCGTTAAATATATCTGATTTCATATGGGTGCAAATGTACGCCTCGTCTTGGTGATCATGTTGGTTGTACAGGCAAGTTTGATGCAGGCAATATCCCCAGGGCCCGAATAATATACCTGAGGCCTATGCAATATCCCCAAAGGCAATAACCCTATTGGAGGAACCTATGGTCCCTCGTTGTTTTATAGTGCTTTAGCCGGCCTACATCACACCTACGAAGAGTTTGTAAAAGTCGCCAGTAACATGGTACATGACTTAGCCCATGGGTTTAGGGTTAATAATGGATAAATGACAAGGAAAGTAAATAACATGTGACAATCTGTGTTGAACTGTGATATAGTAGGCCATATTGTAATTGACTATGGATTGATATTCTCATGCATTATACTCCCTTATTATTTATATATCTATCGATTGCATGTTTACTAGTCCCACGTGGCACCCCATAGGTGGTGCCAGTAGGTAAGATGGGTAGTGACTATGTTATTGAGATACTAGTCTCCCCCGGTTACTCTTACATTTCTTAGGTGATAGTTCAAGGACAAGCGTCTAACTAGGAAGGCACTAGAGGCTTAAGGCTATTGTAACCAGTAGTTGTGAGTTCATATTTAATTCATTTATTAATTGCCATTTAGGGAATTTGTTCATTATCATACTGCATCGTTTTTATTTTCTGTGGTTAATTATGTTTTATGAGTAGATGGCTAGATGCCAAGAAGTTATTTATTTAATAGGGGTTCGTTTCCGGAATATCTTATTTATGGGTTTTGATGAGATTCTATCGCAATTTATGTTTAATATTCCATGTGTCTAAGGCTAGGGCCAAGCTCCCTGTAATTATACTTATTTATAAGGGTTAGATTAGAACATTAATGCATGTGATGCAAATTCAACATAGGATGATATCATCTGATTGAAATTCCTACAGCCACGTGTCTAGTGAATACTTTTATCACATGAAGTATCATGGTTAATTAGATGGGTGTTACATTTATTCCCTTTTAACTACAGAGACCAACATTGCAACGTTTTCTAAAGTTTGATTATTTATTTATTTATTGATTTAGCGAGATAAATTCATGCACATCACAAAATCATAGGACTAGTGAATAATACAATTTTTTTAAAAAAAAAATTAGAACAGTAGTATATTAGAGAAGACATAAATATGCAAAATGATTGCAACTCGAAACCAGACAGAGGTTTGAAGAAAAGAGTGTTGAGCGGAATACATCTTTCATAAAATGTCCACAATTGACTCATTCTTGCATATGATGCTTAGTGTTCATTAATATTGATTGATGTTTGTGTGTGTGTGTAAGGCCTTAGCTATAGCTAATGTCAATTTTCCAGTATGTATTTGATCATAATATGTATGTGATCAATTGTGTATGTATATTCTACAGTATTCATTCATCTATGGAAGGTTCTTTCAGGCAAATTTATAAAGGGAGGAAAATGAAAAGCATAATTTTTTTTTCAGGAAAAGAAAATGAAGAAAACAATAGACCGTGTGTGTGTGTGTGCAATCCATATATATAAGGAAAATGGATATCATTTTTAGGAAAATTTACCACCTATCTTCTTGGTTAAACAAAACGTCATAATGTTGAATAACTTATAAGTATACCAACTACTTTAGGAAGAAAATCCAAAAATAAACAAATACTATGCAATTTATCACACCCCTATATATAATCAACTTCTCATAGGGAAAAAAATCCAAGACAGTAAATGATAACCACTTAATCACACACACAAGAATAGCTTCTAAGTTCTTTTTCAACAATTACATACATACATGTATATTTAGCATCCATTGAATGGATCATACTACTTATTTTTAGAGTTCATTCTATATATAAAATCGTATTTTCTTTTTCCATATTGAGTATTCACAACTACAAAAAATGCCTTTTATGATAGTTATTATCTATCATATATAATAGTTCTAAATCGTCATATATACGAGTGTTTTATATGCTCTTTGCAGATAAATTATGGTTCCAAACTATTATTTATTTTTGACTTATTATAACGATTAAAATATAACACTCGTTATATATTGAGGCTTGGTGAGGCTATAATATGTGCATTACTATGATAATAATTCACAAGCATACATTAAAAATCATGATAATATATGATAATGCTTGCAAAATACCTAATAGCTCCACTTTAACAATTGTCATATAACGGTTCTTTCAAAACAATTGTTATATATTATTAGTAATGCTAACGGATTAATTTAAGCAACATTTATATATAGTTGACATAAATAATGGTTGTTAGGTAACAACTGCGATTTATCGAGTTTAATTTTTTTTTAGAAATAGGGGGTTTCTACTTTCGATATCCCCTACATATAAATTTGTACAGAATGAATCAGAATATATATTTACATTTATTCATATACAAAACAATACAACAAATCAGAATATATTACAATCATTCATATAGATATATACAATGTGTTAACATCATGAAATTCATGTCAAAGTGGCACATTTACCTTTAGTTTTGCATACATTTTTGGTAAATTCATAGATAATTGATGATAGATGTGCAAAAGTAATGTGCCCAAAGGTATTGATGATAAAAAGGTGTAATTTCTCTGTTTAAGCCCCATAATTGTATTAAAGTTACATCAACACTGTTTTTATAGATTTCATTGTGTTGATAGGTTAATATTGGAGTCATAAAGGAGTCATTGGAGGCACCAAATGATGATCAAGAAGTGGGAATGGAGCTAAGGAAGTCAAAGCACCATGGAAGAGCAAGAAAAGGATGAAGAAGGCCAAAAAGCTTCATATAGAAGCTTGGTCGTGGCCAAGGATTTTCCTTGTCTGCGGCCAACATCATCAGGGATGTTTGGCCGCGGCCAACAAACTTTGGTTGCAACCAAAGATGTGCCACAAACTTTTTGGCCGCGGCCAACAATATTTGGCTGCGGCCAAACATCTTCTAGAAACATTTTGGCCCTGGCCAAGGATCCTTTAGCTGCAGCTAATGCCCGAATTCTGCAGCTACGTGTTTTTATTCAGAACGGATTTTTATGGCATATAAATACCAAAACCTTAAAGCAGAGACGGATTCTGGACCTGGGAGGCGCCATGGAGACAATGCTCTGCTAGGGTTTAGAGTTTGGAGGTGAAGATTAGGCTAGATGTTGAAGATTTGAAGAGATTTGAGCTTCTCCTCTCGGTTTTTCCTCTCCTTCTGTTGTCTTTCCCTTTTGTTATGCTTTGTAACTGATGTATGCCCTATTTCTTCTGGGTTTTATGAACATGTATAGTTAGAGTTTTATTATTTGGATTCTTTTGAACCCTTGTATGGATTAAGTTCTCATTTCCCCCTTTATATTTATGTTGAATGGTTGGTTTGTGTTGATTTCACTATGTTCTTAATGCTCCTTGTTGGTTGGCCACTAATAAGGCTGTTGGATTCACTTGGTTGATGCCTAAGAGGGATTGATTGAGTATAGAACTTGGGTTTAATTGTGTGGGAACTTTAAATCCAGGGGTTGGTTGGATGGTTTTGTTGATGAGGTAGAGATACACTCATTGACCTCACATAACCACATAGGTTCTGCAATGTAGGCTAGGCTTAATTCTTCAATTAAGAGATTAATGAACTAATTAAGCTAAACATCTATTTGGAGACTTGAGAGAGCACTTATGGGTAAATTAGTGACCTTGATTAGCATATTTCATCCTTAAGACCTCATATTATGGGGTGAATGAGTACTTTGAAATACAAGGGGGATAAACAATCCTAACTTTCACTGCATTATCCTTTTAGGTCCATGAATCACTTGTTTATGTTTTCTTTTTAGTTTATAATTCTATTTTCCTCCATCGTGAAAATTGTCCAACTTGAATTAGGCGAAAGTGCAATAATCACTACTTAACCAGGTTTTGGAACCAAATTCTCGTGGGAACGATATCTTACTCATCACTTTATTACTTGACACGACATGTGCACTTACAGACCGTTGCGGACAACTATCAAAGCAAAAACTTTAAAATAAAAAAATCAATATCTAGAAATGTACAGTCATTTGAAAGTTTCACTCTCCCATTGATGTTGTTGAAATGTTGATAACTCTTCAGCCAATTCTTCCATTTATGATTTACTAAACATCGTGCAAGAAGCATTAAAATACTATGCACAAAAGGAAACAATAGATGAAAGCTAGATATTGTAATATATAACTAACCAAATGTGTATATAAACAAATTAAACATATAATATACTTTATTTTGATCAATATTTTCAAGACCATGTGTGATTATGTCCTTTATATACTGCATCACGTAATACCCACAATCATTACTCTTATTGGTTTGCTTTGGGCACTATAAAGAAAATTAGAAGAAAAATTTGTCAATCACACACACATATAACTATATGTGTATTTCAATTTAATATTATAGTCATTGATGAATAATATATATACCTTGAGACTTGGCTATTAGCAAGCACATCTGTAGCGGCCATCAATGAGGTTGTTTTTGGTGCAGTTGAGACCATTTTGAATGCTATAATTATACACCACTCTCAGAAAATACAATAAAAAATTATATATGTAGAAACATGCAAAATGAACTGAATTAAAAGAGATGATGAATAGATAACTTACTGGTTGATTGTCTCCTACATGCATAGTCTGGTGTATGGAACCTTGCTAATAGAGTCATAGTACCTAATCTTTTTGCGCAATAGGTTTACCACTATCAGCATACAGTGTCCCTTAAGTACAATAATAGATCACACAATGAAGACAATTACAAAAATAAAAACCAATTTAATCAGAGTTATTGATATACCCACTTTTGAATATAAAGCACCAAGAAGTATGTGTCCCTTCTATATAGCGCCCTCCTAATGAATTCATCACCCAAAAACCTCATGTGAGATTGCTTGACATCTTCCTTTATGCCTTCAGCCTGGTGCCTGACATTGTTAAGGTAGATAAACTTGATCTTGTCCTGGAGGCTACGGGGGAGGATGTAAGTATGGTATATGTAACATCCCAAAATTTATTCAAAGGCTAAGGATTAATTTATGGGAGTTAGATAGTAAGCCAAATTATGAAACCTATGAAATATAAGGAATCTTAAATTAGACAAAGGGAAAAATAAAGACCTAGTGTGTGTAATTAATAGGATAAAAATATACCTATATATATATAATAATAATTAAAACACACACACCCACTTCCCACACTTCACATGCAATCCATGCACACACAACTATTTAATTAAATAACACACACACACTACACACATGGCACACACGTACACATTTTTAATTATTAAAAAAAACACTCTCTCTCATTCTCTTAATTATACGTAACACACAACACACACTTCACAAATTTTTCCATTCTCTTCAGCCATTATCCAAAAAGGAAAGAAAGAGAGAGTGAGTGAAAAAGTGAGAGAGTAAGAGACACATAATAGAGAAAGAGAGATAAGTAAGAGGATCAGTGCTACCAGAGGAAGGAAAAAGTGATTACAAGTTCTATATACAACTCCATATCCTAATATAGGTGAGTTTCCTTCCCATATTCTTAACTCTTTCTAGTTAATTTAAGACTATTTTTGGGTAATTTGGGAAGCATAAGAACCTAGTATAATGAATTGTTGACTTGTGAGGTTTTGTTTTGGGAAAAATAGTGCATGAAGAAGGAATGAGAATTTGTCAAATTTGAGGTTTCCAATCAATTCTACACGAAAAATTATGTGGGAATACATGAGATTATGATTTTTGGATGATTATATATAAGTCTAGAATTTTTAGAAAATAAGAGGAGTTGATGTTCGGTTAGTTTCTCTGAAATCATATTGGTTGTAAAATCAATTTTGGTAACCAAACCTGGTCAGAAATATGAAAGTTTCCAAAAGGAAAGTAGACATCTTAAGCTTTAATTTTATATATAATATGTATCATTTGGGTTTAAAATAGTGAGATATGAATTTCTAAAGTTAGATGATGAATCTGGAACGTTTTATGGTACAGACGAGGTTTGACGAAATTCTGGAAATTTTGTAGCTACAATTTATAAATGGTAATATTTTTCCCTGAAAATATATTTAAAGATGATAATATAAGATTTTGAACCATCCCATTTGGAGTTCTAGATATTTAGTTATGAATTTTAGAAGTTAAGCTACTGAAACTGGAAAGATTTTCTGGCAGTGCGAAACAAATTTAAAACTGGGAATTATTCATGGATAGGTGGTAGTTAAAAGTATTTTTATATTAAAATAGACTTCATAAGTGACACATAGAATTTAGAACCACCTTAATTGGATATTTCTAGGCCAAGATATGAATTTTCAAAGATTATTGAAAATTCTGACAGAATTGAGTTATAGTGAAAAATAAAAAGTAAGGGTATTTTTGAAATAATTGGGACTCTAAGGGTCAAATTAAATACTTAGATTGGTATGAGTCCATTAAATACCTATTGGAATTAAGGTATTAACTATAATGATAACCTACCAAGGTGTCTTAAATTATTTTGGAATAAGTAATAATTCGTCCGTCCGTAAATTATAAATTATAGGATTTGACATTTGCCCGGGACGCCTAAGAGACTGAGAACAGGAACCAAATTTGGAAAGACTGTCAGGTAGTACCTTATCTCTTATATCATATGTGATGCCATGTATGTGTACCATATCATCTGTATATGTGTGGGACAGATAGTCCATAGGTGGTAAGACCCGTAAGTACAAGTTACACCGGGAGTTACCCGGGGGCGTCTTAAGCCAGGTAGGTTTGAGACAGAAAGCCCGTGACTGTACCTTGTATGGGGCGGTGGCCCTGGGCAGCCAGATTGTGAATCTCAAGCGCTGTGAGTATGAGATAAGGGACCGGTTAGGCCCTTTTATGTGCTGCATTTCTGTAAGTTGTGCTGTTTGATGATTTGTTTTACATGCTTAGTATTTGCATATTATATGAGTGATCTGTGTACTACTGAGATTCTTTTGAATCTCACCCCTTTTTCAACAAATGACATACAGCAAAGGCGTCCAGCTCTAAGGGCAAGAAGGTAATATAAACGGACGAAGAAGAGGCAAATAAATTATGGACTGTTGGTTATCATTTTATTTTGGATGACTATAAAATATTTAGAAGTAGTAGTAGTAGTAGTAGTAGTAGCGATGGTAGTACTAGTACTCGCGATGCAGACTGTATATGTTGTAATCCGTACGCTAGACTTTCGATAACGTATTGGTATCCAGAAACCCATAAGCTAACCATCACGACGCGAACTATAGATAGAAAATTCTCGTTCTTTTAAATAAAATATTTTTTTAAACTGATAAAGATAATGAATTTACAAACTAAAATTTAGACCATACATATTTATTTTAAAAAGTTTTTGAAAATCCTATACAAATATAAGATTAAACTTTGTCTTAAATTTGGAATTTAAATTGTTTTGGTCTCAGGTTTGAAACCATTACATATTTAAATTATTCTAAAGGCTTTAGAATTTAAGGTGTTACAGTATAGGTGCTTGAAATGCTAAAACCAACATATCAAAATGTGAGAATGACCAATAGGTTTGAAATAAAGAACTTGTCAGCGAACTCTTGGAGTGACTTTCGTGCAGATTGACCGATGAGGCTTATTCTAAGAGAATAACTTCTTCCCAGATTAATCATTGGGGGTAGGATGCCTCCTCTTTTTGGACTGAATGGGGGTCTTAGATAGAACAGAGGATTAGATTGATTAGTAGTCTTGGACTTGGTGGACAACTTCTTTTGAGCAATAGACTTCTTGGTTGGGTTGCATACTCTAAGTAGATGGTGAGGCCATGCAACGATAGTTAATTGAAGACAATACTTCCATAAATTAGGAACTAATATTAATACTTACCATTTTATCAACGACCTCTTTTACTTGAGGATCATCATAAAAGCCATCTTTATTTTGCCTCGCCACCAATCAAAGTTCATGATGGGAAGGTCTACTATTGTCCCCACTCTTAGCAAACAACTTTTGAGTAATGTGAGCATACCCTATTTGCTATAATATATAGGGATACTTATTGTTCTTCAACCTCTCTTTATTCACCTGGCTTAATTCTTACGAAAACACATAATACTCCAACTAATATTAAACATTTACATGTAGGTCTTATGAATTGAAAATAACTATTACCTAGAATGATGGGTCGTGATGTGTGATGAAAAATTCTCTCCACTCATCTAATTTAATCATGGACACAAGATCCTGAGGAACTTCTGTCTCATTGGCCTCTTCAGGATTTTCTGAATGCGTCTTCATCAATACATGACGAAATGTGTATAGTGATTGCCCATCCTTCTTGAGGAAAAATTTCTTGTAAATTTCATCTATATCGTATGCAAATTGCAAAACACACAATTTAAGTTAACATTTTTTATTAGTACATAGCAAGTAATTAGCATGTATATATACATTACCCTGATATTATCTCAAATAACGTCTTTGTACTTGTTCTATACCTCATGCCATTTACCCAATATGATAGGAATGCTAGTCCGTACTGTTTAGTTGATGTAGCAGAGGAAGTGTAATGCCTCAAGAGCTTGACTCTCATTATTCCAATTAAATCAAATTTTCTCCCTAAAGACTCGCTTCATTCACAAAATTCAAGGCATAACGGCCCATCCTAATAATAACCCTCTCTTGTTCTAATGCTTGTTCTAGGTCAAGTTTCTTGTTTGACTAGGGACAATAGCAATACTAAGGGCATTATCAGTACCAGAAGAACTAGAATTATCCATTTTAACTAGAAAACAAAACTCATTCAGTCAGCCACAGAGAATAGACGAACGAGTTTTCTAAAAATACATGATGCAAGATTAAGGTCAAAACCTAGCTAGGCAAGATGAAGTAAAAAATAAGTAGAATACAAAATGGAAAATGTGAAATGTAAAGAGAAATCATACCTAAAAATAAGGAGAATAGAGCATGTGAAGGAATGCAACCTAGCTAAGGCTCTACAATGAAAAAGTGAGCAATCGAAACAACTCACACAGCTGTTGGACAGAAGTTCAAAGAAAGTAATTATGGATGTGGTTACCTAAAAGCAACTGTCAACAGCTAGAAAAGTCAACTAGAGTTATGGGGTTCTGAAGAGGATGGGTAACATTTGACCAAAGACAAGTGTAATAAATTGGAAATGTAAAGAGGTGAGATAGCGAGTATTTTAAAAATTTAGCAAAACTTGCTTACAGTTATAAGTTTAGAACCATTATGAATGGTGGTCTTTTCTTACAATTATTAATTTACAACCGTAATAAACCTCTAAACATAAGTTCATGGTTTTACATTACAATCGTTAGATTTTGTAAACGATGATGGTTTTTCCTTAATAACTAATAGGTTTTTGACAAGATATTCTAAAAAGTGATAGGTTTTACTTAGTAACGTTATTTATTTGAATTTTTCAAAATAATTTTTGAATTTGATTATTCAACCCCATAGTATAAACAAAAAAATAAAAAAATGAGGGTGTGAATAAACAAACAAAAAATAAAAAATTATGAAGATGAAGGATCTGTTACATCATCAGATTCATCATTCTCCAGTAATTTGTCCACCTTCTCAATCAAAGAGTGAATGAGAGAGGTCAGTTCCTTAAAGCACTTGTTCATGCATCCTTGCTTTCCTACGTAATCATTGACTGTATATTAGAAGGCATAGTTCATGTGGATTAGCCTTTCAATGCTTGTCAATGGACGGTGATCATCTTTTGATTTTACCCTAGGGAGATCAAAAGATGATAAACCAAAAGATCTCTTGTATTTTTCTATGATATCGATTAAGAGCAAAAGTCAGAAGTTGGATATGAGAAGTGGAAATAGAAGTGGATAAGTGGAGTTTATTTTTTGGATGTTTAAATATAAAGGATTTTATAGATTATCTTACTGTCGAACGTATCCTTTAGTATTAAAGATCATTTCTTGCTATTGAGCCAAATGTCTCCTCTTACTTCTCTCCCTCCCTCAACACATTATTGATGTTTGAGGAAGGAGATGAAAGGTCTGATTGGAAGTGATTATATACAATATGATTGTGATGAAGGATGAGGTCTAACTTCCTATTCAAACTGGTAGCGTGTGTAGTAAGATGCCTTGATAAGGGAGGAAGAAGGTGAATGGAAAGAGCTTTTCGGCATCTGACCATGATAAGGGAGAGAAGAATGATGTAATGAACATGTGCTTTTTACAAAAGTACTAAGAACAAAAAGAATATATCAGTATAAATAGAGTTGAATACTTTTCTCTAAAGTATTTAACATAGGAGAACTAATACTTAGTATCGAACCGAACAAGATTATGAAAATGTGCTTTTGAGATTTATTCTTTACATGACAGTTGTTTATTATAAAAGTTCAGTTCTTTTGTTCATACTTTATGGTCAAATGATATAACCATTACATTTGTGTTTTCACTGATACAAGGTTAGAAAACGAATCAATTGTAAGTGTTAAATGAAAGTTGTGTTTTAAGAACCGTCATTTTTGTAACTAAATAAATGGTGGCAGAAGAAGCGGATGAGGAGGTGGTAGAGGAAGAGGAAGGGAAGGAACTTGTACAGGAGGAGGGTAAGGATGACGATGAGGAGGAGGATGTGGAGGAAGAGGGCAAATGAAAAGAGCTCTTTGGTATCGAGGTTATGAAAAAGTAGTTTAAGTACTAAGAACAAAAGGAATAGATCAGTATAAATAAAGTTGAATACTACGCTTTAAAGTATTTAACTTAGGAGAACTGGTACTTGGTGTCGGACTAAACAAGGTTATGAAAGTGTGCTTTTCAAATTTAATCTTTACATGACGGTTGTTTATTATGAAAGGTCAGTTTTTTTATTCATACTTTATGGTCAAATGTTATAACCATTACATTTTTGTTTTCACTGATATAAGGTCAGAAAACAAATCATTTGTAAGTGTTAAATGACAGTTGTGTTTTAAGAACTGTCATTTTTGTAACTAAATAAATGGTGGAAAAAGAAGCGGATGAGAAGGTGGTGGAGGAAGAGTAAGGGAAGGAGCTTGTAGAGGTGGTGGTAGTAGTGGAGAAGGAGCTTGTGCAAGAGGAGGGTAAAGATGACGATGAGGAGGAGGGCAAATGAAAAGAGCTCTTTGGTGTCGAGATTATTAAAAAGTAGTTAAGTACTAAGAACAAAAGAAATAGATCAATATAAATAGAGTTGAATACTGCGCTCTAAAGTATTTAACTTAGGAGAACTGGTACTTGGTGTCAGACCAAACAAGGTTATGAAAGTGTGCTTTTCAGATTTGTTCTTTACATGACGGTCGTTTATTATGGAAGGTTGTTTTTTTTTTCTTACTTTATGGTCAACTGATATAACCGTTACATTTTTGTTTTCACTGATACAAGGTTAGAAAATGAATTGTTTGTAAGTGTTAAATGACAGTTGTGTTTTAAGAACTGTTATTTTTGTAACTAAATAAATGATGGCAGAAAAAGCAAAGGAGGAGGTAATGGAGGAAGAGGGAAGGAAGGAGCTTGTGGAAGTGGTGGTGGATAGTATAGGAGGAGGGGCTTGTGCAAGAGGAGGGTAAGGATGACGAGGAAGAGGAGGATGTAGAGGAGGAGGAGGGCAAATGAAAAGAGCTCTTTAGCGTCGAGATTATGAAAAAGTAGTTTAAGTACTAAGAACAAAAGGAATAGATCAATATAAATAGAGTTGAATACTGCGCTCTAAAGTATTTAACTTAAGAGAATTGGTACTTGGTGTCGGACCAAATGAGATTATGAAAGTGTGCTTTTTAGATTTGTTTTTTACATTATGATTGTTTATTATGAAAGTCCATTTTTTTGTTCATACTTTACGACCAATTGATATAACCGTTATGTTTATGTTTTCATTAATATAAGGTCGGAAGACGAATCATTTGTAAGTGTTAAATGACGTTAGTGTTTTAAGAACCATCATTTTTATAACTAAATAAATTATATGATTATTAACTACAACCGTTGTTTTTATGTTTTCATGAAATTTGCCTCGTAATATATAATAGTACGCATAAATAATCGTTACTTTTAAGCGTATCCTTGCACGACCTCCACCTCAAAATATATGACGTTGATTTGATATAACAATTATTTCTTATGTATGATATATGCATGAAGCTATAGCAGTGATTGCATTAGAGTTATAGTCATAATTATCATAATGTTAAAAAATAGTAGGAAATTATTGGCATTTAAAATACAAAATGAAATGAACAAGGATATGGATTGATTGAAAATGTGATTTTATATATGTGAAAATGCCTTTTATGTATTTTTAAATAAAAATAATTAATTAAAAAAGTAGTTCCTATTAAGTAAGCATATAACAAAGATCATATATATTATTTTCATTTTTCTAAACCAAAGAATATTATAATTTCTTTAATTTTATTCATGCTACTAGAAATGTACTTTATACCAACTTTCTTTGAGGATGTTCACTTATATCCCATCCCAATTATTCTGCTTCGATCCCAATCAATTTGGGGTGGGACAATCTCATCCCGAAAATATTCGGGAGGGGACAAAAGCGAGATAGGAAAAAATTATTATTGGGATGGAACGGGACATAATATTGGCTTTATTTTGTCCTGGCTTTTTGTCCCATCAAAGCGAGATAGGAAAAAATTATTACTGGGATGGAACGGGACATAATATGGGCTTTATTTTGTCCTGGCTTTTTGTCCCATCCCAAAATCATATTATTATTATTACATACATACATACATACATACATACATACATACATACATACAATATTTTTTATTTTTTTCCAAAATATCTAATATTTTTATTAGATATATCATTGATATCTTTTCTAATAGATGTCAGTTCTATAAAAAATAGGGTTAAGCTGCAAATCCGCCCGACAGTATTCACGAAGTCTCAATTTCAGCCTGGAAGTTTTTTAGGTCTTAAATGTTACCACAGAAGTCTAAAAACATAGCAATGTTGCCTCTCTCTTAACCATTGTTAATGTTTACTGCTAATTTTGACTAAAATTGCTAACTAGGTAGCCATATGTACTCTAATTTTTCCAAATCATAATCACACCTCATCCTCTCTTTCCCTCTTTCTATCTCCCTCCTTCCATCATTTTGGAAAAAAAGAAATCTCTCTCTCTCTCTCTGTCACTATGCCTCTCTCGCTCTTCCCTTCCTCCTTCCCTTACCTCCTCTCAGATCACAGCTTCTTCAGTTCCTTCGCCCTTTAACTATCACACCTCTCTTAAGTTTTCTCAGTTCAGAGGCCTTAATCTCTGGCCCAACTCAACCACTCAATTCACCTCTTCCCTAGCTTCTCTCTAGATAATCACTCATCACTGTGGGTGTGTTGTATGAGTAGCTCAAGATACCGCCACTACACAAGGGAATATGTTAGAACTAGCTGACACCCAAGAGGAGGGTCAATTGGGTATACGATAGGAAATTAAAAAATTTTAAATCCTTTTCGCATCTTATTAACCCAGTATGTATTGAATTATAAAATCATAAGCAACTATTTAAATTATATATGCTAGAAATATAAAAAATTTGGGAAGAGAAACTGCAAACTGTGATTTATTCTAATTTAGTTCAATCCACAATAACTTGCATCTAGTCCCCAAGCTCCTCCTGAGATTTCCAATCCTCTATCTTCTTATTTATCCGGGTACAAGAAAAACCTTTCAAACTCATAAGTTTAGCTAGGTATTTACAAAGCCTTTTACAAATCTCTCACTGAGTAACTCCCCCTTACAGATCGTAAGGATAGAACAGAGTTACTCCCCCTTACACATCATAAAGATACAACCTTGATTATGAAGGATTAAATCAATCTTCTCTCTCAAAAGTGAATAATATGAACACTGAAGTACATTACAGATAATCTCTCTCCAAGGTAAATGATATTGAAGCTAGATAAACAGAGAATATTCGGGTTGAAGTAAATGATTCATGATCTTATCATTTTGGCATTGTTGCTCTGTATTTTGTGTCTCTTCTTGTTGAATGCTTGGTTTATATAGAGGATGCTTTGAGATCCATTGAGAGCATTCAAATATTTTTCCCGTTGTAAACTAATTGTGTTCTAACAAATAATTCATCAGTTACTTAATGGTGCCTATAATTTGTTATTGAATATGATTTTGAATATTGATCCATTGATGTTGATCTGGTAGTACTTAACACTTGTAAAACACTTAGAAAAATTTATTTTAGAATTTTGTTTAATCTTCACTCAAGTGGATAATCACTTTACTTGAAGTGATCTGCATCACTTAAGTGGACCAAAGCATCACTCGAGTGATCTCCTCAAATTAGTGTACTTCACTCGAGTGTTCTGCCAAGTCACTGGAAGTGCTTCTATTATATTTATCATATCACTCAAGCTTATGGTGAATTGACTAGAAGTGATGTGCCAATATTAACATTCACTCGAGTGTGTTGAGGCATCACTAGAAGTGATCTGTCAAAATTAGCATATCACTCGAGTGCACTTAGTCTCCATTAGAAATGATGTGTCATTTCTGCCAATCACTAAAGCGATTCTAAGGATTACTCGAGTGTTCCAGAGCTATATCACTCGAGTAATCTTAACTGATCACTCAAGTGAGCTGTGTTCAGATCACCGTAACTCGTAATTCCACTTTCAATCCATCTGCAAATCTATAGATACAGAGGTCAACTTCTAGATGGTATAACCCTTCAAATATAACTTCAAATTTGGCAAATGACCTATTTCTAGAAATATATTTAAGTTTAGTTTCATATGCCACTAATTTCAACTTAATTGAATTTATGGTTTGAGAGATATGTCCAAAATACTGAACATGTTCTAAAATACAATGTTGATAATGAGTGTCATCTTTCAAAATTCATATCTCTTTCATATGAGCTTTACTTAGCTTGATCTTAGTGTCAAAATGACTCATTGGAAGTCTAGTTTCATATGAAACAAGTTTTAGCTCAATCAAAGTTGTGGTTTAGGAGATATGACTAAATTACTAAACTTCACTCATGTTGAATGAAAAACTGAACATGATATTTACAGTGCCAACTTCATGCTACAGTGCCTTACTCAATGCTATAGTACCTCACGTATAAACACCACTCAGGTGATGCTAAAGCATCACCTGAGTGCTACAGTGTCGCATGTTGCCGTATATGACTACTACAGTACCAACTTCTACAATGCCAAACAGTGCTTCGACTGCTACTGTGTCAACTTGAATTCCCTCTAACCATAGAAACTTTCAATATTACTTTTAGGAGTTTGAATCTTGATATTTCCATTAATTCTTACAAGTTATTCTTTCTTCAATCTCTTTCTTTCTTTGTTTAACTAATCTACAAGATATGCAACATTAAATATAGTAATTAGCCAATGTAAGAAGGAGATAAGTATATTTTGTAAATTTTTTGCTCTTAATATTTAACATCATCAAAACTAATCATATCTAACAGAATACTCTCATAATCATTTTTCTCCTTTTCTTCTCATAATCTTATATCCACCCTCAGATCAAGAAATAAATGGTTTAGATTTAATATTTTCCAAAACTGTTATTATAGTATTTTATAATTTAATATTTTCTTAAATTTTGTTTGTGTTATAGTTATGATTTGTGTAGATCAAATTTTAATAGTTTAAATTCATTTATTTATATTTAAAATAATAGTTTTATAAAATATGAAATCTGAATCATCTATTTTTTTAATTTGAGAGTGAAGATAGTATTCTATGAAGAAAATGAGACAAAGGATTATGAGAGAACACAAACTCTACCGCTACAGGTTTGCTTTTTTTTTTCCATTTCGATTCTGTTTTGGTTATCTAATTTTAGCCATTGTAATTTCTTTCTAGATTTAATATGGCGGTTATGGAAACAATTTGAAAATGGTATCCTATTAACGGAAATTTGTATTATAATGCTCGTGTCTGAGATTAATACTAATAATATTGAGGATTAAAGTGAAAAAAAAATTTTCGTCATGATGATCTCTATTCACTCTTCTAGCTGATGGACTTTGCGTCTGATGAAGAAGAAGAGAGAGAACGAACTTTATTTCCAAAAAGATGGAAGGAGGGAGAGAGAAAGGGAGAAAGAGAGGATGAGGTGTGACGATGATTTGGAAAAGTTAGAGTACATTTGGCTACCCAGTAAACAATTTTAGTCAAAATTAGCAGTGGTTAAGGGAGGGGTGACGTTGGTACGTTTTTAGACTTCCAAGCCAACATTAAGATCCAAAAAAGTTCTAGAGTGACATTGAGACTTCGTGGATATTTCTGGGGTGGATTTACACCTTAACCCTAAAAAATATTATCATATAATCTTTTTTAGATAAATTTTAATTTTAAAAATATATTATCATATATTAGTTATGTCTTTAATACAAAATACTATAAGTATTTAAGAAAATCCTCACAATCACTAGCATGGTGTCACCATCTTCGTTCAGTTCTTAGTCTCTCTTGCACTGCTTCCCTAATTCTCTACAAAATACTATAAATATTTATGATCATTGCTCTTATTAAATTACAATTTTAGTTATTTCTTATTTTTTTTATTATGCTTGTGATTTAAAAATGATAAAAGATGATGATTACATATTTTATTATATATTTTTTATCATCCAAATTCAATGTCCAACCCATACCTATACATTTTAATTTTTATAAGTCCATAAAGAAGAAAATTTTGATGCCTTCAATTCTTCCAAAAAAAAAAAAAAGTAAACAGGATATCCCCTTCCCGCCTCGATCCCATTCTAATCTAGGTCTTGTCCTGTCCCAATGGAAATGGGACAGAACATGAGACAGTCTTGTCCCTACTTTCTTTATCACTCTTTTTTTTTCTGCAAATTAACTCTTTCTTTTCTTTTGTCAAACTTTATATATACACAACCTTAATTTTATAAAGAATGAGAAATGATTGAGATTTATTTAAATAGGCCTTACAATTAGGAAAAACCAATTTGGCATAGATTTTATACTTACTAAGAATAGAACAAAATAAAATAAAAAATTAATTTTTTAGACATGAATATCTAATATATCCTTAAATGAAAAAATTACTATTAAGAAATTATTACTGTAAAGAATTATAGAAATTACTTTAATACTAATAATGACTTCATTCTGACATGCAAACATATCCACTATTTCTCTTTATGTACATCTCTCTAATGGGGAAAAACAAAATTCTTATTTTGTGTAGTGATTTAATTCTAATTACTATTTTGGAGATGATTTATTTAGATAACTTTAACTAACGAATTATGACTATACTATAAATTAAGTGGTTTATAATTAATTGTATAAATTGAATAACCTAAATTTAGAAGAAAATCATAAGAGTTGAACGATAACCGCTCCTTCAAAGACCAATTACTTATAAAACCCACCTTGAACCATTCAAACCCACCACAATCTTCTTCTTCATCAATTCATTCCTTCATCATTACTTCATTTTCCTCTGCAAAAACATGGATTCCATGAAGAGCGGCAAGATCTTTGTCATCCTTGTGCTTCTCTTATTCACTTCTGGTATGAAACCTACAAGTTCACAATATACATTATTCATAATTATTCAACTTTCTTACTTTTATTCAGTAATTAATTAATGGCAGTGTTGTTTTTCTTTCATACTATTTTCCCCACAATTTTTATTATTTTATTGTGTATTCATTAATGTATTTTCTACCTATTATATAGCACTAATTTTATGCTTGAGATAGGAAGAAAGAAAACCAATAAAGAATGGAAAGAGTTTGAGTAACTTTACACATTTTTTGTTTCAAGAACATACAACTCATTTCACTTATGATAAATATAAATATATCAATATAACGTTATAGCATAGCATACTATTCACATCTCATGAATAAAATGATTATTTCTTACAACTTCATTGAGAAAAGGGAAAACCCTTGAGAAGCCTTTGTATAATAACTCTATTGATGAGAAAGACTTGAATTCAACTATCGGCTCCTTTTGTATACGAAATCCTATGGAGAATACCGGTATTTTATGCGCATAAAAAAATATTAAGCTTTCCTAACTAATAAAATTTTTAAATAAAGATTTTTCACTAAATTTTTTTTATAAAGAAATCGTGTGGTTTGATGTGACTTGGTGATGGAACAGGAAGCGAAGTAGTGAGAGGACAACAAACCGTATTTTGTACGGATATAAAGTCGTTGTCACATTGCACACCTGAAAAATGCAGTGACTTGTGTGAGGAATGGTATGGACCCTCAAATGGAGATTGCAGGTCGTCTAAAAAATGTGAATGTTCTTGGCCTTGTAACAAGTGACGAGAATGTTATATGAAGAGTTTGTAGCTATGAGGATATATAAATCCCATTCAATATGAAATAAATTGTTCTTGTGGTTTATGTTTTTTTTTTTTTGTGCGTTTACATTGGTGTCAAAAATATGTTGTTGATTTATTATTTGTATTATTTTGATTGAATGATTCAATTTGTATCTTTGTAATTTCATTTTTGCTACGTGGGATCCAATATATATTGGAGCTCAGCCATGTTCGCCTTGAAGATTGTTTATGTTTGAATTTGTACTATTATTTATAGTGTATAATATCACATTCACAAGTTAGGCAACAATTATTTATAAGCTTAAAGTGCAAATCTACTTATGAAGTATTTTACTAAGGGCAGTGGACAAGATAAACTTTCCTTGAGTGCGAATTTACACATGAAGCTTTTAAAATGATGTAAAAATGTCATAGCCGTCAGTAAACATGTCAACAAAGAAAAATATACAAAAATATGTATAAAGTTTAATGTTAAAAAAATACACATGAAATTTCCATTAGTTGTGGCACTTTTGTACCATTTTAAAAATTTCATGTATATTTTCATACATTTTTCTTGACTTTCATGTTTATTAAATAGTCAATATTAAATTGAGACATTTTTGCACTATTTGAACATTTTCATATATAACTTGACACTCAAGAAAAATTTATATCATCTAGTATCCATAGACAAATACTTCATACGTAGATTTGAACCTCAACCCTTATTTATCACCGATCAATATATAATATAAACACTATAGAACCCATTTCTTACATTTTATGCAGCGCATGAATCAATATCAAATTCTTTTCCAGAACTGTTAAATATTCCTATTTTGTTTTCTTTTCTTTCTCTTAAAAGTTGTTAAAACAGTTTATATGGAAAGGTTATGTGGTTTACCATTCAATATTTTAGTAATATTGGAAAAATAGTTTGCTATATTAAATAAATCACAGAGGTTAATTAAATGGGTTGCAAGGTATTATGTGCCTTAAAAAGTGTGCATGCTTACCGTTTGATCAAAAGAATACCACTCCATTTTCCATAATTACCCTCAAATTAAAATTAATCTATTAATTACTTGTTATGTCTTTCTTCCATAGCTCTCCCAACAATACAAAAGATATATGTAGAAACAAAGAATTTAATGCTATTACCTATTTCCAAAATAACAGAGTGTAAACCCATAAAAACCTTCTACAAAATATGTTTTATATTAAGTATCAGTATATTTATGTGCCTTCGCCTATTAATTGATCAGACTTATATGATATTTGGTTCTTCAAATTTACTCTCATTTTGATTTGAATTCCTTAAGTTTCAAACAAATGTTTTTGTTCTTTAAATTTCATTCCGTTTAAAACATTACTCCCTTATACTTTAATAAATGCCTAGACCATTTTACCCCTTAAATGACTAAAACCATAATTTAAAACTTAGAGACAAAAAACAAAATGTTGGCAAACTTGAGGATTCAAATGTTGTATTAACCCTATGACTGAGAAATTCGGCCCACATTTTATAACTAAGGTAATTCAACCTATATCGGTCACTGAACCGGCCGGGGTACTAGGTCAAGGGTCTGTGGGTCAAACCAAAGTCAAACTAGAGCTAACCCGGGGCTAAACCAGTGAGAAATTGAAAATTTTAGTATTATTAATATAAACTTCTAAAAAGAAAATTAAAAAAAAATGATTGAAGAAAATCAGACCGGACTGGTCTACCGGTTTTCGGTCTGGGTCTGTTTACATGGTTTATAAGATTGACATCATATACACAAACACATTGTTAATAAGCAGAATATTTTCTTTAGAATCATTACTATTCACCATACATTGGGACTGAATTTCTCAGTCCTGGCTGGTTCAGGGTGTTACACATTGAACCAACCAAACATGACAACTAAGATTCTAGAGTTTACATTTACCAATAGAAAAAGCATTCCACAAATGAAGCTCCCCCGTACAAGTCTTACAAATGTCTGGAGGGGAAAAACTAGGAAACACACAAAAATCATGAATAAATTGCCTTCTATAAAATACTCCTATAATGACACCAGTAATTTTGTAAACTCCACTAAATTTCTCTAGAGGAATTTACCTTGACAATAAAGTGGGCCACATCTACTTTAATCCACTTTCCTAAATCAGTGTCCTAACCTTTTATAAAGAGACAGGAATACATTCTAACATTAGTGGGAATCCAAGAAGAAAGTGAACCGAGATAAGATAGATACAGATATTATGAAGCTTCTGATATCTGTGGAATCTTTTGCCTCTTCCACTCTCTTTCAGACTAATATCTGTGGAATATTAACCTCAACATCTTTCCCACACAAGTTTGGAAGCATTACAGATCTGGAACCAGGTGATTTTACTGGTCCAGTTCTCAAAAGAACAAACAAGCATCAGATTCCAGTATGCCATCAGGTAATATGTACCTTCTTAATTTTTGGATATGCTGAATAAAGATGGTGTTAGGTTTAACCTGAAACTAATTCTCCTCTCCAAGCATAATGTACAAGTAAGCTTTACTACATTGATTTGATTCTGTAAATTTACGATTTTACTCTGAAAGTACTTCTTATATGAAATGTAACACAAGCAAAAAAATATCATCCATCTCACTAACCAAGCAAACTAGTGTGTGGGCGTGTGTGCGCGTGTGGGGTGGGGATCTAGCTTCTTTCCTTTTCTTTCCTTATCTGCACCCATCCTTTACATGAAAACTACGTAGTTTTGTGGTAAACGAAGCAAAGGGGGCATTTTCTTATTAAAAAAAAAATCATCACTCTAAAATATTTTTCAATAGATCCTAAATTAATTTTTAACACTCAATGTCCTAAAATATTTTTTTAGTAGAATCCATTATTTAGCACCCAGCACTCTAAAATATTTTTCAATAGATAACATGTGTCAATAAAAAAAAAATATTTTAAAGTACTGTGTGTACTAAAAATTAAGATACTAAATACTTCTGAAAAAATATTTCAAACCACTATATGCTCTTCTTTTTTTCAAAAAAAATAAAAATAAAAAAAACGAAAAAAGAGGTGTTCCCCTTGCTTTGTTTACCCAAAAACTAAGTAGTTTTGGGGTAAAGAATGGGAGCAGACAAGAAAAGTAAAGGACAGAAGCCAAATCTGTGCGGGTGTGTGTAATCGACTCCATCTTGTCTCATGAAGACGGTTAATCTTCCACTGCATAATGATTCAGCAAGGAAAACATTCATATAGGTCCTAATGATCCGACCTTCCTGTCGATGTAGACCTATTTCATCTTCGGGATAGAAAAACAAAATCATATCCATGCACTTGGTTGAAGGAAAGAGAATTAGCTACTAATTAAACACTGAACTCACACCATTTTTTGACCTTAATGGTCTTTGAGATTAAAGCTGGTTAAGTATGCCGATCAGGTGAGCCCTTGATCATAGTAATAAAATAAATTAAACAAGCCCACCTCAATAAAAGAAACATGGTAAAAATTTTAAGACGAAGACTGGATCCTAGAAGTTTTTAAGTTAGAGCAGAACATTATATGCTTGGGCGTTACTAAAGCAACTGCTATGATTGTGAAAATGGAACAGCTGAAATAAAGGAAACTTCACCACCACTTCCACACAATTCTCAACAGGAAAGTTGACCAATTTACCCCTGTAAGTTCTTTTGGATGCTCTGATCAGTTAATGGGGTGTTGGATGGGGGGCATTCTTGGCCTCACAGGCGTCTTCGAAGGACTTACCCTGCAGAACAAGGAGAAACCAAATATGATCAAACTGTTTGGTTATAGACCTACGTAAAACCATTATCCTTCAGTTAAGGGGCCAAACCTGATAGGCTGGCTTCCCAAGGGCATCCCACTACAATTTAGTGCCATAATGGCACTTTCAGCCTGGTCAAGAAAAAAATCAATCAGTCAGATGGTTCCTCTTCTGCAAATCTTCCTCGGTGTTTATGACAACAAGCCTTATCCCACTAGGAGGGGTTGGCTGCATAGACCACACAATGTCAATGTACTCTATCAACAACCAAGTCTTTCTCAATGTTAACAAATATAAGCAAAAACAAATATTTGTAAGCCGTGAATCTTTTAATGTATCAAATTCTAAGATCCACTAATAAGTGAAATAACATAAAATATAGAATAGGACATATACATGTCCATGCAATATGCATAAAATACTCAATTGCAACTCTAACCCAAAAATTAAGAAAAGTACGTAAACATAAATTATATAGAAGCTCATTAGTCATAAAATTAAAGTAATTAATTCTTGAAATAAACTTAAGGATTTTATTATTTTCATTCTTTGATACACAACAATGCCAACTCATTATTTTCACATATTTCTGAATAAAAAAATCAAACTATTTTGTCATTGGTAGCCTATTTAGTTATCAATTTTCTTATCATTGGATCATTGGCTTTATAACTCATTACGGAACTAACAGAAATCTGCCCATTGGACCATGTCCAACTAGGTGAAAAATACCACAAAATTTCAATAATCCCTTATGGCCAACAAATCTTTCATCAAGAATAAAACTCAACCAATTTCAAGAAGCACGTGCATGGTGAAAAATATCCAGATTTGTTATTAGAACAAATGAAATGATTATCCAATCATGGTCAACTTGCATTACTGCGCTAACATGATTCAAGAAATCCTAACTTCTTGACATCCAATAACAACAAGCCTTATCCTACTAGGTGAAATCAGTAACATTGTACCTAAGCCATACAGCACATTGCTTAGGGGCAATGACTTAGCGTTAGCTCAAAAATCTAAAGTATCTATTGTCTATATCTTAGAGTTATACGTTGGCTATCGAGAGCCTAACACAACCCTCCTCCATTATTAGGGCATGGCACCAACTATATAACTTATTGAAATCAAAAATGAACAAATATAACCATGATAGAGACCAAGGTAGTATAAGCTACTCTATAGGATACATAAAATAAATTGATTCTTCCACCTCAACAACCAGCTTTTGGAAGGTTTCCATCCTACTCCAGTCCCTATTAATTTGTATTAATGCTAGTGGTTGATAGCTTTAGAAAAGGCTACCTACAAAGGGTTCTAACATGCAAGAAAGCCAAGTAAGACGTTCCCAAGTGTAACTATTAAGATGTAGGGCCTCTGTGGCCAATTAATCAATGAATCATTTTGGAGGCAAATGAGAAGCCTAATAGCATTTGCCCACCTTGTATGCCACATAGGCTTAATGGCATCCAACAAGTATCCTAATAGAAGCAACCAAAAAGAATAAATGTAGCATAAATTGAAGGAAATAGACAAGTCAAAACATCAAAATGCTAACTAATCCAATATCCTTATTAATTAAATATCATCATGGTTACTTTGAAAATGACTACCACCTAATTAAGAAGATGAATTTCCAAAACGCTTAAAAGGTATTAGTAATAAGGAAAGTAATATAAACAGAAGCACATCTGATCCATAAATAAGATCAGCTAAATAATTTGTCCTGGTCACAATAGTTTTTATAGTTTAGAATCACACCTAACCACCCTAAGAAACGTATAATTGCAGATTCCTTTCCTCCTTACACAAAATCCCTATGAAGCTAAAATCTGACAAAAATACGCCAAGAATAATATTATTCTCTTTTGTTGAAAATATAGCATGAAAAAATCATTTTAAACTTTTATGTTGTCATCTTAAGTTGAAAACATTAAATTTTATCTTTTTTAATTTGGGACAACTCTTTTTATATTGGTTAAATGAATACAAAAATACTTGTTGTATTATACAAATAAGAGATATAAAGGTATTTGGGTCAAACTAGATGTAATACTAGCTCGTCTTTTATAACAAGAGAGGTCAATGCAGTTTTTTTAAAAAAATAAAAAATAAAAAAAATTCAAAGGAGGGGAGCGTAAATTTTCAGAACAGGGAACAGAGTCATGTAATTTGAACATCTCTCAAATTAGGAGTGTAATTTACCTCCTAATTTAATATAGTATATAGCAGCCAACTATATGATCATTGAATAAGCATAATAAAATTACCATTGCGAATTCTACAAAAGCAATTCGAGTTGAATGAGCATGATCTCCTAAAAGCCTCAAGCGGGTAACCTATAATAATGAAGGAAAACGAGTGTAAGCGAACATTTCCGATAATTGTTTTCAAGCTAATGGCATAAGATGAGCTGGACTGACCTCACCACCACAAGCAGTTTCAAAGAAGTTCTTCACTTCAGCTTGAGAAATCTACAAGATAATTGAGGTCAAAGGTGATTTAAAAAAGCATTAGAAAAATCCGACTCAGATTATCATGCTATACAAGCAAAAAACAGATGCATTATATCATGACTAGTAGGCCCAAGCAGTCCCCAATCTTGATTGTGATCGACAAATACTTCTTGAACCACCACTGTTTTGTAAGGCCTTATTAGAGACAGATCTTATAGGGACAATGGACCACAATTGTCCATAAACCTCATCCAGTAAATCTATTTAATCTTTTTTGGATTACAAAGGACATGGGCCAAACCCATGAGGGGAGGGGGTGAGTGACCTAAGGGCCACCCAATGACCATTGCGCCACCAATCGCTGGTCAGTAAATCTATTTAATCTTGTGTGTTCATTTATTTATCTTTTTTTTTTTTAATATTATCAACCCATATCCGGCGCCTTTTCTAGAACCAATTACTCCAGTTTCGGGATTTGCGGCTGCCCCTCCCAACATAGGTGTCTTTTCTAAGACTTGAACTCAAGACCTAAAGGGATCTAGTAAGACCTTACGCCATTAGACCAACTATATGTTGGTATCTTGCATGTTCATATATATATATCAAGACAGGCACAATTTAACAGGAAAATCAATAAATGAAACCAGTCCATTGAGTCAACAGAGTATACGAGTAATGATATACCTTTTTATCAATATTTGTACAGTACACAGTCCTGCTGCACATTTCCCGTTCATCCTCAGACTGCATTTAATAAAAATGAAGAAAAGCTTTTAAATAGATTAAGGAGTTTTAAATTCGTAACTTAACCACCAAATTAATAGGACATGAATAAAGGAGCAGGACAATTTTGCCTTTTAGAAAAGAGACAGAATATATCATATGAAGGGAGGAAAAATTTTGTGGAAAAAAAGGACATAAGCCAAGCAATGAAAAAAAAAAAAAAAGGAAATGGGTTGGCATTGCACATTCAAAAACATTTATCCGCCATGCTGACATCTGTAGATGTAAGACCCTCCCTTCTCTAAACACCAAAGATAAGTTAATGGACTGTTTCTATCTTTGATACAAAAGCTAGATGACCAATCTCCCACAATAAAGACAGCTTTTACTTCGGAAATGTTTGGTATTCCTTTCAGTTCAAATATATGATCATAAAGAAAGGACCAGAGATTTGTCCATACCCTAGGGAGGAATGTGGGATTCACAGGAAGGATGGCAGTTTTGGAAGGAAGGACCCTAACTGGATAGTACCCAAGCACAGTGCCACCAAGGTTTAAAGCTGCTCTTGCACCATCTGTTGACACATTCCAATATATATGCATCAGATAGATTTAAAACATAATGATCATTTTGGCATACATGTCCATATGTCTATTAGAGGAACAGGGGGAGACAACTGGATTTGGAAGCAAAATGCTTACGCTCATCTGCAAACTCCACAAATGCAAAACGAAGAATTGAATGTGGATCACCACAAATTCGGCAGTCAATAACCTTCAATCAAGAAGAAAAGTTGGATTTGAGATTTCCAAATTAATGAATTTATTAAAAAGGCAACCTATCTTTGAAATTTAAATCTTCTTATTTATTAAAATGGAAGATAATAATGAGCAACAATAATGCATTGCATGAGTTCTTAAAAGTACTGATAGGTGACTAGTAATACAACTATTAGTGGACATATTTTATAAATAAAACAGAGGTCTGCACACAATTAAATTAAATGTTAATAAAAACGATTTAGTGACACGTTATGGAGGAAATATGAACCCATTTCATAGATGGAAAAAATGGCATTCTACACAGCCAAATTAAGCAGACTTTACAGGGAAAACCCAAAAGGCAACCCTTCGCCGGTTCAGTAAGCTATTGAGAGGAAGAAGGGCTACAGAAGAATCAGAATGAACAGATGCACATTTTGTTTCAACACAAGAAAAAGATAAGAGATTTCTAGCAAATATCAATGAAACACACACAGACACATAATTCAGTGGGTGAATATTGATCGAATTTAGAAATATTTATATTATAAAGTTACATTTTCATTTTCATATACTTGTTTTGCTTAATAAACTTCTGTATTAAAATATCTAACACAAAAACCAGCTCACCAGCACTAAGAATAAGGTTAAGGAAAAATTAACAACTCTGGTTTAGAAAATTTCAGCAAGGAAAACCCAAAAGAAATACCAGCCTCCAACTAGGCCAGTCCATGTGTACTCAAGAACAAGCAATTAGTGAAACAAAAAAAGCATGTTATGTTCTGCTTCGCGGCATAATAGGAAGATGTCAGTGAAGCTTAGCACATGAAACACAAAGAAAAGAACATGTTTCTTAGGAACATATGAATAGCATTTTAAAAATGTGTAGACTAAAGCAAGAAAACATAGAAATGCATGGGGAAAACTATAGCAAAACACTATGAGTCCCCGCCGCTACAATACAACAGTGACAACCATGATGATTACTTCCACTAAGTATTAAATTAAGAGAATGACTAACAAAATCTCCAGGTGAGACTCATGACTTACTTGTCCACAATTAGTAAATAAGGCAGCAAGCCGCTCCTCAGTAACCTATATCAAGAAACGAGACAGTTCAAATAATACAATCTTTCTTTTTGTCCCCAAAAAAAAACATAATCTTTCTACAATCAGAATCAATGTAAGGAAAACTATATAATTCATAAATTCATAAGTTAATTCAGCCACTATTGCTCACATGCTGATCTATATCAGAAACATATACTGTTCTTCTAATGCTATCTTCTCTCTGAGCCTTATGCACTCTTCCATTTGACCTTCTCCTCCCCTGGGTATAATTAGTTCTTCTCTGCAAGATGATGAAAGCATAAGTTTTCAGTAAACAAGGTCAATGATATCAGGACTGACTTCCACATAAAAAACCATCTCAATTATATCAGCATAATCTTTACACAAGAAAAAGTAGTGTTTCTATAAAATAATAACGAAAATATACCTAGCATTGCTAGGTAAATGCTATACGAACATTTCACAGTCAATTGTACAATAAACAGAAAAACAACATAATAACATATCATCATGATAAAAGGTGCAATCAGCTATATCCAACCTCAAGAAACATTCAAAGCATTCAAGGAAAATTTTAAGTTAGCTCATGAAAACAAATAACTGCAAATGCAACGCATAAAAAGCAATAAAATATAACACGGAGAAGAAAAAACCCAAATTCCACTCTACAAATGCATGACCATAGACTGCAGAGATTCTATTCAATTCAAGCAATTTGTCAATTTCATAATCGAAGTGCATTATACAAGTACCAAGTTACCGACCCCAAAAACAAAAAAACTAAGAACTTTCACTATAAATTCGATGCAACACCAAGCATTCTCAGTATTAATCATTTAAAACCTTCAAACAAAATAGCGTAAATAATAAGTAAACAAAAAATATAAAATCCAAACATCTAACTTAATGAGAGATCGAAGAAAATTGACAATACTCTTCGATTATTTTGGTGACCATCAGCTGCCATATTATTTCCAACCAGGAAATTGTTCGGAGGGAGCTGATGATCGCCCTGATGGAGGTGATCATGGTGAGAATATCTTGAAGGGATAAACTCTTTCGCCAAAGGATTCAACTTAGTGAACATATCGACGAGCTTTTGCACATTGAATTCGGATTCCGACTTGGAATTTGGGTCCAACTGGTTCGCAGCTGCTGCTGCATCCACGGAAATCTCAGCAACCGCAGCCATAATTTAAAGCTCCAGAAGCCGCAACAACAATTCAAGCTCGAAGAAGATAGCTTCAGAACAAGAATTCAATAAATTTAAAAGCTATTTCTTCTGTTTTTTAACCTTCACAGAAACTAAAATAAAATTTTCAGAGAAAAAAAAATTGTGATCAGATGACTAAAAACACCTCATTTAATAGCAGCTCAGACGAAGCGAAATTCCATAGCCCAGAAGAGGAAAGAGGATTAGGGTTATAAAATAAATTTATCAGAGAAGGATAGAGGGTGAGAGTAAGGGAGTGGAGTTGGGGGAGAGAGAGAGAGAAGGTGAAAAAATGGGAGCGGTGCTTAGAACAGCTAGCGTAACAGTTTTGCTTGGGCTTTTGCTCGGCTATTGCGGCTTTGATCGCAGTCTCCTCCCGAAGAGACGGCAAAATGAGAAGTTTATAACCATCTTGGAAATTTTATTTATAATCGGGTTTATTTTATAAGTCTGATTTATATAAATTAAGATAAATCTCCTTTATATATTTACTTCATAGATTATAAAAATACCTCATAGACCGTAAAATAACCTCGTAAACCGTAAAAATTACTTCATATTCCATAAATCACGATTTATAAACACTTACGAAACTTCCATAAACTAATCCAAACAAGGTATATGTTACCAAACAAAAAACCAAACAAAAAAAAACTGGGAAGTTTAGCCGCATATCTATAATTTTAATTTATTTAACTTTTCCATTTTTATTTTTAACCCAACACTAAATTATTATATACAATGTACCTCTGGTCAAAACATTATGTACAATGTATCTGAATTTAACATCATGTGTGGATATTACTAGCTTCAGTATTTCCCTAATTTTTAGATTAAAAGTAAAGGTAGTTAATATAATATTTATTTTTAAAAATATCATAATCATATTACTTAATTTTTTCTTTTTCTCTCATATTTAATTATTGTTAAGAGAACACTAATAAAGATAAATGAGATAAAAATTGACAAATATAAAATATATATCTCATATTTAAAATTAAAATCAATTCCTCACATAAGTCCTATATTAAAAACAATGGGAGTAAATCTAGTTTTAGATAGTTTATGATAAATCTTTGTAAACTTACATTTATGTAGATAACTTAGAATTTAAACAGTTATATGAATTTAACACAAAGTCTATGAAAGTTATATGCATACAATATAAGGTTTAAAGGATACACTCATCATATACATGATGGTTAGAGGTTAGAGGTTATCCGCATAGATTTAAGAATTTAGGGTAATTCATCATTAAATTTTAAATGTTAAGAGAATCATTGATCCATGGTCTAAAATTATGGGAACTTTAATATGTTAAGGGTGATTTCTGTTGTTTTTTTTGTCATTTTTGTGGAACAAATCATTAAGAGAAATAAAAAGGTTCACTTTTTTCAATGAACAAATATCATCCCGATCTTTCAGATTAAGAACGGCGGAGTCTTCCTTCAAATAATCCACTTCCGCAGCATACGGATAAGGAAGATCTATGTTTTTTTGCTATCAACAACGTCACTGAGCCATTACGCGGTATGAAAGAATAATCCAATAAGAGCAACTATTTATATAGAAATCCACCGCCAAACTGAATACAGTGAACACTTCCAGATTAGGAAGGACCAAATAAATGACACTACTCATAATCACAAATCAAGTACAATGAACACAAATAACAATAACACCAAAAACACATGTTATCCCAATAAATCTAGAGCTAACAAAACCACAACAAACCAACCAAAGAAATCGACATATAGAATCAGGGTTTACAAGGCTTTATCGATAGCAATGGAGTAAGCGACGGAGAAAAGAAAATAAAAATATACCCCCTATCATTAATATAAGATATATTTAGGAAAAGATCTTGGTATTAAATATAAGAAATGGATTTATATATTTGTTAATCTTTTTTTGATTTACCCCTATTGATATGCTCCCTTAACAATCACCAAGAAAGAAAAGGAATAAGGGATTAAAGAAGATGATTAGGGTGTTTTAGGAAATAATCCCTCCGATCCTTTTTATAAAAACCTAAAATTTGAATTGCATTGGTTTCTTTTTATAATAACCCGACAAAAATTGTCTGAACATTTAATAATTTTTTTTTCATTTTTACCCATCATTAATTATATATATTGTACTAATTAAGAACTTGGTGATATTTGTATTTACTTACTTTGTTTCTCTTTCACACTTGCCTCTAATACATAAGGGCATACTTGGAAAAAAATTATTTCAAACATACTTATTATTTTTAACTAATTTTAACTACTTTCTTAAATCATGTAATTTGGTTATTAAGCTCTTATAAATAAAATTGAAGAGAGTACATGTTATATTAACCAACTTAATTACCTTCATTAATATAATCAAATTAAGTAAATATATCTTATATTAAAGACATAAAGAGTAACAAATTAAGTATCACATTTATTTAATCCAAATCAATACACCCTCTTAGACCAACGGGGGTTGGTTTAGCAAAAGGAGCTAGTCTCTCACAATATGGCAAATCAAAGTTCGAATCTCCATTAGAATAAGTGCCCATATTCAGTGCTTATAGTACTCAAATATGATTGTCTCTAATAGAATGATCCTAGAAAAAAAAAATTCACCCTCCTGACGATCAATAAAACTCAAAAAGTCTTTGACCAAAAAAAACACATCAAAAGGTCAGCTGTTAGCATGGGAACCTTCCAAGTTGGTGGATGCTTGAGTTACAATGGGAGGTTTTATTTCCATGTTGTTTGATTTCTAACTTGCGGCTCCATTGCGGTTTCCTATTTTTAGAAGTGGTGACTTTATTTTGGTTCTTATTCTTTGACGCGTCCGAAAGGGATTTTTTTTTTAATTTATTTTTTTACAATTTGGCATTGGCGTTTTAATCTTTTTAGAATATAATTACATATATTAATAATAAATGGGAAAAAGACAACCAAATACTACTTAAACTTCAAATTTTCAAATTGGTTTTATTGATTATAAGAGTAATGAGATTGACAAAAAGAGTACAATAATTGATAACTCAGTTTTTTGGGAAATCACTGATTTAGAGTTTTAAAATTCAAGTGGTATTTTCTTATCTTTTTTTCATAATAAATTATATTATATTTTTGAGACATACCAAATATATTTTTGGAAATTCACACTTCTACATAAAAGCACATTTTACACCCGTTTGAGGAAGATTTCTACACTCATTTTAGAACGTGATCACCCCAATTATGTAAAAATGAAGAGATAAATTATAAAGAGACCAACACAGAGTTAGTATAGTTGTGTAAGTGTAACATACTGAAAAATTTAGTAATCAGTGTTACCTAGTATGTGTAATTAGTCAGATGAAATATACCGGTGCATATGCAACAGGCACACTTGGCATTTTTCAAGACATAGACACACTTGGCGCCATTTTTCCGGGACATACAAGTGAACACTTGGCGCATTCTCAGGATACACATACGTGTAGCGTCATCTTAAGTAAGACATACCCAAAGTAGTTTTTTTACCTAACTCTACTTTTGGGTTGGCGTTATAACCAGATGCCACCTAAGTCCCCTCAGTTTTTTACCTAACTTTTCACTTTTAGGGTAGACCAATAATATGTCGCCACTTAAGCTCCTTCATGAATCACATGCAGAATTAGCCAAACACCTCATATCTCTTCTTTCAAGCCACATGGTCGTCCTCCCCTGACACTGCTCATGCAAGCTAGATAAAATCAACAGACTTCCCTTCTCCTGAAAAGTAAAGTCGCCCAAGGGCCCAAAGGGAAAAGTTGGGCGAATTTCTCATAGACACATAGCGCCCTCTTAGGCCAAACACTTATACATATGTGATTATATAATTTCCAACACTTCTTCACTCTTTAAAAATTTAGCCAAAGGGAAAAAAATAAGAGGGATAAAAAGAGACAAAAAAAGAAAGAAGAGAGAAGGTGATGATATTTGAAGAACCTTAGAGAAAAGAAGTGTTCTTGAGCCAATTTCATCCCCAAATTCGTGTTTCTAGCTTAAAGTGTCTTCACCAATCTTGTTCCTCTCATCAAAAGCAATACTTCTACAGTTTTAATTTCTTGAAAAGTGGAGTTTGGTGTTGTCTGAAAGCTGCAGGAGTTAGAGAAATCAAGAAACAATTATAACACCGAATAGAGGTAAGCATAAGCTCTGATTTAAATATAGTATCTTGAAATTTGGTTAAGTTTTCATGAGGTTGATATGCTGCCCTAATTTTTGGCCAAAGGTAATCTTAGGGTACTAATGATTTTTTGAACATGAAAATGATTTCAGGTGAGGTTTAAGTATGATAGGAATGAAGTAGAGCAAGTCTTGTGGGTTAAAATTGCAAAATCACTTTGTTATGGCTTATGGTGAATTTTTTCCAAGACCAAGGCAATAGCAAAGATTGTGATTTTGTTGAATCTAAGGTTTCTAATGTTTTTAGAATGAAAAATGGTGTAGGAAAAGGTGAGAGATTGGTTTTGGAAGCATTGGAATTAAAAGTAGAATTTTGGCTTAGGAAACCCTAAGTTTCAGCCTTAGCTTGTTTATAGGGAAGAAATTGGATTTTATCAAATTTGAGGCTAAAAATGGATTCTACATGCAAAATTGTATGGGAATAAATTGTGAAAATGATTTTAGAAAGATTGGATTTAGAACCCTAAAATTGGAATTAAAGATTGTTTGAGGTTAGTGCTACCAGATTTGTTTTCAGGTAATTCGGTTGCTTGAGGTTTAAGTTTGGTTAGTCAAACCTTATTTAATGATTGTAAAATTTTACAGGTTATTAGTAAACATCTTGAGCTTTAAAATGAGCTATAGAATGCATTAATTGGATTAGTAGTTTGTAAGTTATAAATTTTTGAAGTTAAGGTATCAAAACTGGAAAGAATTATGAGGCAGTCAGGTTGGTCGAGGATTCTTAGAATTTTATACCTATAATTGGCATTGGTTAATATTTTAACTTTACAGAGGACTTAAATTCGTCACATAAGAACTTAAATCATCTCATTTAGAGTTTTTTAGATTAAATTATGAACTTTCAAAGTTGATTAATGAAATCTAGCAAATTGAGGTTGATTCTAAAAGTTCTAGTTTTAAAGGAAATTATGATTAGTAGGAACTTGAGGATTAGAAACATGTTTTAAAGACTAATGTGAATACATTGAGTACCCAAATCACATGAGAAGAGAACATATATCATGTCTTGGATTAGATGTTTATTAGACAAAGCACAAGGGCATGAAAGATAACCAACAAACACTAGTACAAAAAAAGCTTTTTACATGTGACGGAAATGACTTTTTACACTTGACGTACGACAGGTGTAGAAAGAACAGGTGTAGAAAGTTCAGACTTTCTACACGTGTTCTTAAACACGTGTAGAAAGTCCACTTTCTACACCTGACTTGATATGTCACGTGTAGAAAGTGAGAATTTCTACACGTGACATATCAAGTCAGTGTAGGAAGTGGGACTTTCTACACCTGACGTGAGAGGTGAGGTGTAGAAAGTTCACTTTCTACACCTGACTTGATATATCACGTGTAAAAAGTGGACTTTCTACACCTGACCTCTCACGTCAGGTGTAGAAAGTGAGACTTTCTACACCTCTTCATGTTAGTAAGTGTAAAAACTCATTTTTTGAAAAAAAAATTATTTATTTATTATTCTACAAACTCGTTTACATGATAACAAATAATCAAACACCTGACAAATAAATATAATTATAACAAAACTAATGTGAAATATCAAAATTTTTTAAAATTCTAATAAAAAATATTAACAAAGCTATATCAACTTTTAGAATGAAATTTATACAATCAAAGTTAAGTCCAATACCAAGTTGTGATAAAAATGCTGAAAAGACAACTTAAACAGGTCTTGATAGATGCATGACCAAATATTTACCACTCAAGTGTTGAAATGTTATCCAATGAAAGGGAAAAAAAACAAAACAAAATCTCTCATGTAGACAGCTACACACCACACCAATACTAACTCCTTAGTGTTCCCTAGCAAAATCTGCGAACCAACGAAGAAATTAGATAAGCTAAGCAAGGAAAACAATATAAGCTAACATGTATTTCGATGATCAATTGCAATGTGAATATAGGTTCTTACTCCTCTCATGTAGTTTGCAATTGCTTTGCAGCCTTCAATTGCCAGTTGCATAACATTGTCCAATATGTCAATTAGTAGTTTAGAATCCATCTATACTACAGAAAAATGTAAACTAGAATATTTTATTGATATAACAAAGAAATTAACATCTTTCTCCACTAAATTTTTCAAACCAAATAAACGTTGTGCAAAAAGATTGCTAGCTATAACCAATAGCACAAGTTTAATTATGCATATTATTAATTAACCCATAATAACCATACAAACTTAACAACATCTGTCAAACCTGGAAATCTCAAGATACTTACTTCTTCCCACTCAATATATCATGTTTGCTTCAAGTCATACAATTTAAAAGCAACTGCAAGCATACCAGAAGAGACAATATATATTGATTAATATATAGTATTGAATTGGATCATATGAAGGAAACAACTGTTATGTGATTATTGAAGTCTTACAATCAATTTTCTTTTACAGGGGAGCAGCAGGATGAAAGACACTAAGAGACATGTAATTGTAAAATAAGTAAAAGCATCCTGCAACTCAAGTTCATTTTTCAAGACTCAGTAGTGCAATGCTCAATAGCTGCCAACCACACAGAGCATCCTCTTCCTAGTACAAAACATACTCACTAAAGCCCATAAGACAACGAGTTCTTCAAATTCCTCAGCCTCCAATCTTTAACGCATGAATCAGAGAAATACATAGAAACAAATTAAAAGAATTGGAAAAGATACAAAGACGAAACACCGAATTAGCGTTTGTTTCTCTCTTACCTAGTAGTAGAAAAATGCCTCAGGCCCTAATCTTCAAATGCTTGTCGTCCTTGTACACTGAACGAGTCTGATCAAAATCACAGGTCTATTCGACAAACCAGATCAAGCAAGAAAAAACACAACAACATACAAGAATTGCATACTCAGAACAACAGAATCAGGAATCAATTCAAGGATACGATCTGCGGAAACGGTGGCCATGAGAAATCGGCAAGATCCACGTCCGACAGAGATGAGAAATGGAACTCGAACAATAATATAAATATAAGAATGATAAGAGAAAACAAAAACCCCAAATCTAAATAAAGATACGAGGGTTTTAGAAGACAAGATCGGGAAAGAGAGGAGGAGAGAGAGGATTTGAGAAAACCCTAAGTAGTGACAAACAGAGAAAAATGGGTCACACACCTTGTCGTCCTTGTACACACCACTAGCAAGAACACGAACAAGAAGAAGGTGAGAGGGAGAGAGACATTCGGAGAGCAAAGAAGATAAAGAGAATGTTAAAAAAAAATTTAACATGAGACTTTCTACATCGGTTAGAAGCCCAACCGGTGTAGAAAGTTTAGAGAATGTTAAATTTTTTTAATATGGGACTTTCTACACGGGTTGGGAGTCCAACCGGTGTAGAAAGTAAACTTTCTACATGGGTTGGACTCCCAACCCGTGTAGAAAGTCACTTTCTACACCGGTTGGACTCCCAACCCGTGTAGAAAGTAATTATTAATTTTAAAAAAATTAAAAATTAAAATTAAAATACTTTCTACACCGGTTGTACTCTCAACCCGTGTAGAAAGTAATTGTTAATTTTAAAAAATATTAAAAATAAAATTAAAATACTTTCTACACGGGTTAGCCTCCCAACCGGTGTAAAAAGTAATCATTTATTTTTTAAAAAAATTTAGAAAAAAATTTAAAAAAATTAAGATACTTTCTACACCAATTGGGAGCCCAACAAGTGTAGAAAGTATATTTTTTACGTGTTAGATACAACCCATATAAATAACAGACTTTCTACACGGGTTGGACATCCAACCCATGTAGAAAGTGATAATATTTTTTTTCTAAAAAAATTAAACTTAAAATGACTTTCTACATATGTTGGGATCCTAACACGTGTAGAAAGTCATTATTTATCTTTTATAAAATGACTTTCTACATGTGTTAGGATCCCAACACATGTAGAAAGTCATTATTTATTTTTTAAAAAAATAAAAATTTTTAAAATAAAATTAAGGGCATAATTCAAAAAATACATTTAAAAAATGCTAATTTATGAAATAATTTTTTTAAAAAAATTTACTTTCTACACGTGTTGTCTTTCCAACACGTGTAGAAAGTTCCTTCATCTTCATATATTTACGAAAATGCCACCGGTCACACTTTCTACACGTGTCCTGTTTTGTCAAGTGTAAAAAATAGGTGTAAAATCTATATTTTATACTAGTGAAAGTTAAGTAAAGGAAAATCAATAGGATGGGTCAAGAATAACATAATCTTTATTATGTCAATAGAATTAGAATAAACAATGACCCATCAATATATGAATTCTAAATTATAGGATTCAACATTTGCCTAAGCTCAGAGAAGAAGTTGGTTGATAAAGGTAAAAGACCTGAAAGGCAATCATGTAGTAAACCTTTCTTTCACATATTACGTATTGTTCTGCATGTATGTTTTTACCCTCGAATATATTAGTTACATGAATATATGGATTTGATGTTGGACCAGTGGATCTTGAGATAGTAAGACTCGATGTGCATGTTTGCATGGAGCAGTGACCCTAGACCGTTAGACTTGATATGCATTCAGATTTATAACGAGAATTGACCCGAGGCAGCAAGACCCAATGTGTATAAAGCATGGGGTAGTAACCTTAGGTTATAAAACTTGAGTTACCAAGCGCTATGGTATTAGACCAATGTGTCATGTGATTATTGTTTATGTTGCATACTCAATGTTGAATGATGTTTATGATTATTGCTATTGTATGATAGTTTGTTTAGCATGCTTTGTGAACTTACATTTTATGTGATTGATTGTGGTTACTGCTAAGATTCTCATGAATCTCTTACCATACAGCAAAGGCCAGCGGCTCGAAAGGCAAAGAGGTAAACATTGATAAGTAAAGACTGAAGCTGAAGGATTTAAGACTCATGTTGGTTATTTGTCTATTAATTTCACTGAGACTTGAGATGTTTTGATAACTCTATCATGCTATATGTATTGTATATATAATTGTAGAGATATAATCATAGTACTGGTAGTAGTAGTAGTAGGAGTAGTAGCAGCAGCAGCAGCAGCAGCAGCAGCAGCAGCAGCAATATTAGTATACCATGCATAGTGAATCGAAATTTCACTATCACAAAAACTGTGATAGAATTGGGCAATCACACAATAAGAGCCCATGAGCTAACCAACAATACATGAGTTTATAAGCAGAGAAGTATACTAATAATAATAAAAGAGGTTAAGAACTAATGAGTCAAGATAAAGTTGCGAACCACTATATGATCATTTGAAAGTTTAAATTTTTTCTGAAAAGCCCAATCCAATACAAGCTCAATCCCTATGTTGAAGCCTGGGACTTTGAATTATTTTCAAAGATGTATTAGTCTCAAGATTGAAACTCGGCTTAGTGGTTCAGACTCATTAGGTAAAGACTCATCAGATCATGTTAAGAATAGGTGAGTCAAAATAAGGCCTTGGTAGATTCTCTTAGTCTCAAGTTCGAGTCCTAACCAAGACACCTATAGTGGGAGGGATAGCCACGAACCCTGAACCGGATACAGAATGATAATATAAAAAAAAATAGAGAGGCAAAGAGTATAAAGAGGATATTGAGATGAATTGTATTGATTACTACAAAGTTCTATATTTATAATATATTATTACAGTTGTCTAACTTAACTTACTCTCTTACTCTGTAACTGTCATTAGCCATCTATAAATAATCTAACATTTCCCCTCAATTTAAGGGACATCTTTAACACCAAAATGTTTCATAAACACGGCAAAACCTCAGTTAGATATAGCTTTAGTTAGGTCATCAACAATATGACTTGACTAATGAATATGACAGACTTCTTCATTTTCCTTCTGAATTACGCATTATTGCACAAAGTATAGATTAGAGGAATGAACAAAAAAAACATGAAATACAATAAAATTGTATAATTGAACTAGAAATAGATTTGTCTTGGTATGAAGAAGTAGTGATGAGAGCAGCTTGGTGTGGCTTGTGTTGTCTAATGGACTTTAGTTGTTGAAGAATTCCATAAAGAGGATAGAGACTAGTTTTTGGTATAACCTTGAAAAATCTCTTAGACTAGTTCGGAGATCCTTTCTCAGATAGGCATTTGAGAAGAAAGCAATTAAGATATCTGATGACTTTCAATTGTTAAAAGATTTGAGATATGTTTGGATATATTTGCGAAGTCATCGATGCTAAATTAAAGGAATCTTTTAAAGATTTTATGAGATATCAATTGGGTGTATTATTTGTGGGATTTCAATAAAAATAGAAGTTTTTAATTTTAGGAAACAAGCAATAATAATAATAATAATAATGGTGGGAAGTTTTCTCAAATAAAAAATTTAAAAAAAGATTCACATTTATCATCATTATTATTATTTCCTTTTCTTTTCATTGGTAAGAACAACATTGGTTTGGAATTTTTGAGACACACGCACGCACGCACGCAAGGTATAGTAAGAAGATTGTGTGTTATATTTTCTTAGTTGATGATGGAACACAAGAACTCATAACTTAATGGGGGAGATTAAAGTTTAGAGGTGTAGCACATAAAAAAATTCGGATTTGAGTTTTTGCTTCTCCTTTCATTTCTCTTCTTTCTTTTGTCTTTTATCTCATCTTTGGTTAGCTATTATTTTATTTATGACAATGTTCAGTTCATGTTGCTAAATCTTTATTTTAGATTATTTAGTTTGATTATGGATTAATGGATGATGATTTCATCTTTTTAATTGCTACAATCTTATGCTTGTTGATTCAATTGTGACTTTAATTGTTTTTGAAAGATGAGAAATTTGATTGGAACTTTATTTGGTGTTCTAAAGGAGCCTAAACATAAGGAATTTAGAATAGATCTTTAATTGAATCGTGTAGGATTAATTTTTTGGACTTAATTTTCTTGTAGGATAGACATGTATGTACCGACCCTAGATAGTCTCATTAGGTTTGCACTTAAATTAATCCAATTAAGTACTAATAATCTAAAGAATTAGAGGTTAATATAATTGGAATGTCTTTTAGAGGTTCGAAAGACACTCTTAGGTAAATAAAAATCCTAGACTAGAAAATATAACTTTAAATACAATTAAGTGAAGAAATTAGATACTAAGAAATAATCAAGGCTATAATAATATAAATCATCGCTTAAGATCTATAATCACCCTTATCCTTAGTTTTAGTTAGATTTCGTTTTTTTTCTTTTCTTTTCTAGTTAGCTTGTTTTCCTATATTTGATTCAAATTGTGTCGACTTAACTTAAGCAAAAGTATAAAACAATTGCTCAACTGCATTATTGGTACCAAGTCCTCTTAGAAACGATATTTTTTTCATTACTTTATTACTTGATATGATTCATGCAGTTGCGGAGTCTTAGGCTATATTTTTTCCCTATTCAATATCATTATCAACATATAAACAATAAAATGCTCAAAAGATTCCTTTTTTATATACGTAATGCTTTAAAAGATTCTTGGTTATAAAAAGAACATGTATGTTTTTTAGCTCCAAAGAAGATTTGTGTGGTAAACAATTAAATGCAATGTACTGATAAATCATAGCCCTCCCCAATAGAGATTGTATTATACATCTTACTACCAGATTTGTCAACAATATTCTAACCTTGTGTGTAACATGGCTTGTTGCACCCTAAATCTAAATACTACTCAAGATCCATAACAGAATTAATAGTAGCAACATTCATACTTTAAGGCTTCTTAGTATCTCGGTTAGATTGACCTAAGGCTTGAAATTTTTCATCATACTAGTACCAACAATATGTAGCAATATCCCCTGACCTCTCTGATAACTCTCCATATTTTGTACATTTAAAGGACATTTTGGAGATATTTGGAGAGTTATCTAAACAAATTTTGAGAGATTCTTATAAGATTATAGTAGCATATGAAATTAGTGAATCATTTGGGATTTTATTTTAAATATTATAGTTTTAATCTAAAATATAAATAATTTAATTTAGGCTAACAATAGTAAGGATTCACTGTTCTGAAAAAGGAAAAATTATAGAAAAGATCTCGTATTTTCAGGAAATTCTGATTGAGCCCCAAAACATTTCAAAAGATTTCACTTTAATCCCTCCTCTAAAGTTTCAAATATTTTCATTTTAGTCCCTTGGTAAAAAAACACGTTTTGACCAAGGGGACTTAGGTCTTCAGCAGTGACAGACATTTGAGCTGGAAAGGAGGATTGGACTGGGACGAAAAAGAGAGAGAGGGCGGCTGCATATGGATAGAGGGATCATCATCATCACGAAAATTGGAGGGGTCCCCTGCTAGTGAACTCAGCGGTGGTTTTTGGGCATCATTGCAGAGCTGGGAATCCGAGAGTGTTGGGCGGTGACTAGATTTTGGGGACTGTCATCATAAAACCAGAGGAGTGAGCTACGGGTTTGAGCAGTCATGGGTTCTAGAGAGCAACTTACGGTTCTTGAGACAAAAAGAATGAGAGAGGAGCTGAGGCCAGAGCTAGGAAGTGGCTGGTCTAGGTGTTATCATCATCTTCATCGCTGAGACAGATGCTTGAGGAAGTTGGGAGCAGAGTGTAGAACCAGAGGAGACACAGCTGAGAGTTTCATCACCATCTTCTTCATTCTTGATTTTCGATGAGAAGCTAGTGGCAGCCATGAGCTCTATTCCGTTAATTCTTTTTCTTCTATAGAAATAGTTGACTTGGGAAAGGCAGAGACAGAGTTAGCAATTGCTATTAATGTTTTTATCTTCTTTTTTCTGAATAGTCCTTACCTGGTCAAATTTTATTATGCCTATGAACTTTGAATTTCTCTTTGCTGATATTGCTGCTCTGATTGTAATTGAAGCTATGTGTAGCTAATTGTTCTTGAACCTAGAGTAACTATGAACTAATTTGGAGATTTGAGCAAGTATGAACCAAGTAATTGTGCTTATTGTTATTTTAGTTTACTTAATCTTGTATTATTTTGTCTACATAGTGCTTAATCACCACTAAGTATGAATTTGAGGAATTTAGAGTTTGTCTTTTGTGATTGCATTATGCAAGGCGAAGTTTGATTTATGCAGTTTAAAAGCAATGTTTGAAAAACTTAATTTAACTTAGCTGATTGGATTGTTAAGCTTTTAGGATGTGTAATTTCCCATCTTTTTAAACTTAATTTAAAATAGATGGGAAATTGTTTGTTGTTTGTCTTTTGTGATTGCATTATGCAAGGCGAAGTTTGATTTGTGCAGTTTAAAAGCAATGTCTGAAAAACTTAATTTAATTTAGTTGATCGAATTGTTAAGCTTTTAGGATGTGTAATCATGGATTACTATCAAGTATCTAACATACAGTACATGATCTTTAAAAAAAAAGGAAACTTGTAAGACTGATTGTTAAACAGCATGTCTTAAAAATAACTTTTAAGACCGGTTGTTTATACAACCGGTCTAAAAAGCATGACTTTTTAGACAGGTTATATAAGAAACTAGTCTAAAAAGTCATTCTTTTATAGGATGGTTGTGTAAGAAACATGTCTAAAAAATGAAATTTAGATTGGTTGTTTGGGTAGCTGGTCTAAAAAGTTATTTTTAAGACCGGTTGTTTAACTAGTCTTAAAAGTAACAGACTTTTTAGACCGGATGTATCAATATCTTATCTAGAACTGGTCTAAAAAGTCATTTTTACTTGGTCTAAAAGGTTATTTTTCTACCAGTGAGCTATGACGCTTCTTAAATCTATGAAAGCGTCATAACTTGTTTCTTTATTTCTTTTTTTTAATAGCTTCCTATAACGCTTCCTCCACTTTGTATGACACTTCTTTAAGGAAGCGCTATAGGAAATGGTGTCACTTCCTATGGCACTTCCCCAAAGAAGCTCTATAGGAAGTGTTATCACTTCTTATGGCCTTTTCTCAGGAAGTGCTATAGGAAGTTTTTTTTAATAATTTTGCGTAATTTTTTTGTAAAACCCTCTGTATTTACAGTCTAAATTCACAGTAATTTACAATGTAAATCCATAGCAAAATGAACAAAATTAAACGAGAATCAAACCAAACCAGAATGAAATAACTTGAAATAAATAACTAATTCATAAAATAAGTGCTAAATGTATTTAATTAAAACAATTGTAAAGTACAACTAATTCTAAGTGGATAAACAATACAAGAATGAGAAAGAAACAACTTAGGTACATAAATATTAGTCAATTGCCTGACCATATATTCACACCATTCCTCAATGATTTCATCAACTTGTTGGTTATTCAACTTGACAAAATATTGATCTTCATAATCATACATAAATAATCATGCACACAATGAATTAAAATCACTAAAAGTCAATTACCTTAGACACTTGTCAATTAAATTTAAAACAAAGTATGAATTGCAATTCCTCTTCCAATGGCTGGGTTCATTACAGAAGAAGCATACTTCTTTCTTTGGAGGCTTTGCCTTCTTAGTTGTAGGCTTGGTTGACTCTTTGGTTTTACCATATGAGCTTTTACCCTTCCCTTTGTCCCTGCCTTTCATTTTCATACCATTTCCTTTCTAAATCATTAAAACAGTGCCAGGCTTTTTTTTAATGTTCTGCTCAGCAGTTTTAAGCATCCTATGCAGTTCATAAATTGATTTCTCCATATTGTTTATAACAAATTGATCATAACTTTTTGGGAGTGAGTTCAAGATCAAATTTGTAGTTAGCTCCTAGCTCATGGGAAATTCAAGCCTTTCAAGGTAATCAATGTAGCTTTTCATCTTTAACATGTGAGCCCTAACTGATACACCTTCAGTCATCTTGTAAGAATGTAAGGCCTTTGTGGTCTTATACCTTTCTGGCATTGCCTATTATTGGAACATTTCCTTGAGATGCACAATCATTTCATGAACCTCTATAAGTTCCAAACCTTTTTTTGGAGCTCTAGAATCATGGTGGCAAGCATCAAGCAACCTACATCCACAAAGTCTTCCTTATGCTTTGTGTAAGCATTTTTCTGAGCTTTTAGAGCATTGGCTGCAGGCTTCTCAGGAAAGGGTTGATCTAGGACATATGTTTTTCTTTCCTCCATGAGAACAATTCTCAAGTTCCTGAACCAGTCAAAAAAGTTTGTCCTATTGAGTTTGTCATTCTCAAGGACTGATCACAATGATATTGTAGCAATATTACTAGTCAATATGATTTTACAATAAAATATGCAAAGTTGGTTAGTAATCTCCCACTAAATTAACAACCATAAATGTAATAATTAGTAGGCTAAGATCCATATTTCACTTAAATTTAAGTTCGCTTTGGCAGGACGCTTAAATCAAGTTACTTGCGTAGGTGACCTCTTTACCAATTACATCACATGTAACTCTTAGATCTTTATAGGATTCGATCATCATATGATCCAGTAAGTTTAATCCTATCTAATACCTTGAGATCCAAAAACATTTTGTTAATCTCAATTAAGTCAAAACAATAAAAAATCTTTATGAGTAGCACTATTACTTACGCTTGTCTCACCAAGATAACTTAAATGCATCCACTTTAGTGGAATCTACAATTGAGCAATCTAGGTTTTGACAAGTATTCATTAATTGACGACATTATTACTTAATATTTTATTTAGAGAGTTTAATTAATTATTTCATTTATATGAATACATATATTGTGGTTGTATCTCATACAATATATATATATAATATGCATGTAATGATTTAATAAAAAATATAATTTAAACATGACACAGTATGGTTTACCTAACCTAAATTCTCTCAAGCTAATGAGAGAACCTTTCTAGTAAGAAAAGAAAATACATTGAGAAACCTTGTTTAAACATACAAGGGGAGTGAGATGAGAAGATAATGTATATCCAGACTATGTAAAGAAAGGCACAACACGCAGGATGTATTTAAAATTTTTTTTACAACCCTTATAAAACTAAAGCTATATTGTTCATCATACCCATTACCCAAACAATTTAAAAAAAAATAAAACCATAAAAGGTAACAATTCATACAATATGAAAAAAAATAAGTGTTATGATTATGTTGCGCTACAAATAGTTAGCCATGACAGTCCTGCTAAACTGCCAAATTTTTCACATAAATTTGAAAAATTATAATTAAATATATAAAAAATCCATTTTTAATGGTTTAAAGTTCTATATGACCCTTATTAAGTATATTTTGAAGAAAAATATATCCTTTAGAAAATTATACGTGCAGTGTTCTAGAAACTCCAATTAATCCTCACTGCTACAGAAAACGTTCCAGATTCAATGTCCAACTTCAAAAATTCATCTCTTAATATACTGACCTAAAGAGCACATATTATATATCAAATTAAATCTTAAGATGTCTACTTTCATTCTAGAAAGTTTCATGATTATTGAACAAGATTTAGTTATTCAAAAACTCATCACAATCAAACTGCCTCTAGAAAATGAAATCTGGCAGCATTACTACTTTAACTTTAATCTTTGGGTTTTCAATTCAACCATTTTAAAATTATGTACAAATTATATATTACATATATAAGCATACAATAAGCACTCAAACTCAATTTAAACGCACAATTGACATGGCTCTGATGTCACTGTTGGGATTGGTAAGACAACGGAAAATTAAAATTCAAAATTTTTTCCAATCTCTAATGTGGATCTATCAATGACGTTTAAATCGATTAGTAGAAAACGTACCTTTATTATGTGTTCAATCTTTCCTTTCGATCTCAAAAAGCTAACAACTCGGATTAGCTCCCTTTATCGGTATCTACAGAATAGGAATCCAACACGAATAACGTGTTAGCGCCACCAACGTCCCTTTAGAGTTTTCTTTTTTTTATGGCTCTCTATCTATTTTTTCATCATCTGTAGAAAACCCTAGCTCTCGCCTTTTATAACTAATTAGGATTTTCTATTATATAATGGATATTGGATTTTAAAATTAATCTTAATTAATTTCAAAATCCATATCATATCAATTAATACTTAATTATTTTTTATAAGTAAATTAAATAAATATGGTTTAATTAAATGTGTCCAACATTTTTAATTTAACTTATTTATTTAATGTAAATAAAGAGCCAATAAAAATAGATTTAATTTATCCTTATAAATTAAATCTGAGATATTATATTTTTATCATGTTAGTTATTAAATTTAATTTATCAAATAAAACTAAATTTAAAACTAACATAATATAATAATATTATCATATAATGTGTGTGTGTGTGTGTTAGTTATTAAATTTAATTTATTATATAAAACTAAATTTAAAACTAACACAATATAATAATATTATCATATAATATATGTGCACACGTGCTTGTACAAACAGACACATGCACGCGCGCGCCTGTATGTGTACATATGTATACATATAAATCTACATATGTATGTATGTATGTATGTATGTATGTATGTATCTCAAAAACACACACACACACATATAATATTATTAATTTTCTTTTCAAATACACACATATAAAATATTTATTAAGTAAATATTCACACAACATGTGTACATATATATGTATATAAAATTCGTCCGTCCATAGATTAACCATTACATTTATTAAATCTACACATATCTTAGATTCAATGAATCTGGACATTATAGCTCGTGTTGGGCTATTTTTGTGTGTGACCCTATAGGCCCATATGAAGTTGGCAGTGGGCTAATGACTATACTAACCCACAAGTCCTAAGCGGCCTCTAGTAAGACGTACCCAATTCATATAAGGATCAATAAATCAATACAACCTGTCATGCAACCATATCACATCCCTTTTGTCACAGGATATTTTGGTCAAGCATAAGGCATGGAGAATGTCATCCTCCTATTCCTGACCATTACTTTCTCGATCCCTGAGTAGTCTGACTAAAGAAATGGAAATTTCTTTCCATCATAGTATGGCTATACATTTTTTAAACTCACGCATCAAGGGGCCCAGTAATATCTCTCTACTAATGTGAGGGATAAATTCTATCTTAATCATTCACATACTATATATACATATATGTGTTTTTGAGATACATACATACATACATACATACATACATACATACATACATACAAATGTATGTATGTATCTACATACATATGTATATGTATGTACACACACACATCAATATTTATCAAGTAAATATTCACATAACATGTGTATATAGAATTCATCCATCCATAGATTAACCATTACATTTATTAAATCTACACATTTCTTAGATTCAATGAATCTGGACATTATAACTCGTGTTGGGCCATTTTGTGTGTGATCCTGTAGGCCCATATGAAGTTGGCAGTAGGCCAATGACTATACTAACCCACAAGTCGTAAGCGGCCTCTAGTAAGATATTATTACTACCTAATTCATATAAGGATCGATAAACTGATACAACCTGTCATATAAACATATCACATCTCTTTTGTCAAACGATACTTTGGTCAAGGATGAGGCATGTGGAATGTCATTCTTTTATCCCTGACCATTACTTTCTTGATTCCTGAATAGTCTGACTATAGAAATGGAAACTCCTTTCCATCATAGTATGGCCATACATTTCTTAGACTCACGCATCAAGGGGCCCAGTAATATTTCTCTACTAATGTGAGGGACAAATTTCACATGACCATTCATATTCCTCTGCATGAAAACCACTAAGTCCGAACATAGCCTTTAACATCACCCAGTCAAAGGTGACTTTTGACTAGGTCAAAGATAAGCACTCTCATATAGGAATCTATGATGATCTCAGGTCAAAAGGCATAGTAATGTAGTTATACATGAGACAAGCTTATGACTTGATCCATACAACTTTCTCGTAGCGGGTCGGTCCAGCACCTTATACTCTTACAAGTGCCTAGGACTTTAATTCGTATCTCCATACCTCTTCAAAGTTATACTAGTCTTATTTCATCTTTGTTCTTGCATAGATGACCGACTAGGGACATTTAGGACAATCATTATGATTTATCCAATGATAGTTATCATAGTGAACATGCAAATAATATGATAACAAAATGGAAAAATTCATTGAATAATAATGTTTAAAGTATAATGATTGGCCCCTATGGCACAATTTCCAACACATTTATTGATTCATTTATTATCTGAGAGACTCAAGATTGAAGGATCTTGAGTAGGCATTAAATTGCAAAGCGTAAAGGGGAGTGATTGTTCTTGGAAAAGAACTAGCTTGTATTGAGGCACCAAGAGCTCGATGAATCTTGGTGAATAGTGAAAATCTCACAAGGCTTTTGAGAACTAGATATAGGTTAAGTGGTTTAGACTAAACCAGTATAAATCCCATGTGCTTACCCTTAGTGACATCTTTTCAACTCTATTTTATTGAAGCTTGGATTAAATTCTGAATTTTTTTAATTATTACCCAATTCACCCCTTCTTAGGTAAAAGTCTTGTTCTAACATAAGGAAGATTTGATTCAGATTTTTTTCACATATTAATTTAAATTTGATTGGATTTTGTTTGTTGTATATATTGGGTATAATCCATTATAAATGCAAGAAAGCTCTAAGCCTATAGCAATGGAGGTTGAAGGTTGAAAGATGAAGGGATAGGATTGATTATTTTTCCATCGGGTGATTTAGGTTTTTTTTATTTTTTTAATTCACCAAATTGCTGCCACATAGACCACTCTCTGCCGCCTATATGAAAAATGAAGTGGATGCCACATAGCAAGTCACATCAATGTAACATTGTCAACTAATAGTCAAATGTTTGGGTTGTTAAAGTAGGGGCAACATTGCTACGTTTTTAAACTTCCATGGCGACATTGAGACTAAAAAACTTCTAGGGCAATATTGAGATTTTGCGAATACTTTTAGGGTAGATTTGTACCTTAACCCTTGAAAATATCATAAAGTTTTGGAAATGGCTACTATACTATTATACAGATCTAGATATATATATGAAATTGCTTTTTTTTAGATCTGAAAACAATAGTGATGGTGGTTCATTGTGTACTCCCTTATGATTTCTGCTTTTTGTTTGGATGCAAACATGGATGGGACTTTTAAAGCTGGAAGATGAAAGATCTAAATTTTTTCTTAACTACTTCCAAATTCTCACATTTAGATTTTCTAAAACTATTTTTTTAAAAAAACATGTTTCATTTTTTTACAAGGGTTCTTCTTTAATTTATTAGAGTAGTTAGACTAACCATAATTGGTTGATGACTGTAATTAAGTTAGACAATTGTCATCATGTATCATAAATATAGAACTTTATGATAATTAATGCAAGTACAACTAATCTTAATCACTCTTTATACTTTTATTCTTTCTATCATTTCTCTCTTCACTTATATGGTATCAAAGCAATACGATTAAGAGACCATGGAAAAATATGCTCAATTTTTAGGATCCAATGAATCAAACCTTGCTTTAAGAAAAGATGATGTGACCTTCATCATGCATCTTGTTTCTATCAAATTAGAAGAGCATAGTTACTCCTCTTGAAATGCCAAATTACCATAGCGAAGGTCATAGTCTTTAAAGATTCTAAGTATGTTGTAATTAATGATTATGAAGAAGGACTCAAAATGAATCCAAGTTTCATTAACTAATAAAGACAATACTAGCTACTGATGTCATAGATGTCATGTTCCATGTCTGAATGAATTCTCACAAGAATTGTTGGTTGCAAAACTTATCTATATATTTAAGAGAAGCTTTAAATGTATGTCGCTTCTCAAACCAAAGTGAAAGCATGCCAACTCCATACTCAATAAAAGACTACTAAGAAGTACAATCTCTTCGCTAATGAATATATGTTGAAACTTATTGAGCACAAATTTGAAGGTATACCAGAGGATTGTGATTCTTTTATTACGATTGTCACTACTATGAGCGATCCATGTTCTGTTAATAACATTGAGGTTTTGATTCTCTCATAAGAGGATAAGGTTGAGACACATTAGACATCTCATGTTATTACAGATATCAATTCCACTCATACTAAGGGCTTAAGCTGTAGGAATGATTGCTTTCGTGGGGGCCATTGTGGTCATAGCAATGGTAGAAATAATGGCTCGACATTTACACAAAGAGGTCCAATTCTCACAAATCCTCTTTTAAGCATTAGATTTGTGAGAGTGATGCTACTGAATTTTAAATAAGCACCGCCAGTATACGGGCCGTGAAAATAGTATAATAGCAAATCAAGGTCATCCCACAGATATTCAAGATAATAAGTAATTAAGCATTAAAATTTTCATTTTCATTTAAGTTGAGCGAATCAAAGAAGGAAATGAATTTGAAAATCAAATTAAACAAAAAACAAAAATACTAAAATTAATGTTTTTGAGATTTCAATGGAGGAAGACAACTTAGAGTAGCTAATCCCCTTTTCAAGTCTTAGAGCATGTATTTACCCAAAATAAATGCACTTAATGTTAATTTTTTAATCTAGAGTTTAAATGGATATAAGTATCTTCCAATTACTCATACCCTTCTCTCAAGTTAAAATTGTTATTCCTAACTAATTTACTTAAAAGGCAATAAATGTTCAATTTCACTCTAATATGATTATATGGGTCCAATAGGTATATTTGTAATACCCCATTTCTAATCACCAATATTCCTCCTATGTAATGAATACATGTAATGGAATAAAATGGTGAATTGTGGTGTGCAATAATTTATGAAAAATTCCAATTATTGGTTACACATAATTCGGTCAAGTAAGAACACAAAAAGGCAATTAATGTCCACTTAAAGGCCTAATATTGTGACTAAAATTTAAGCAAAAAATGGCACAAATAATGGCCTTATACAAGTGGAAAAAATTAGATCAAATCAAAGGAAAAGAAGCAAGAAAGGATTTATTTCGATAAATCATAAAACATAAGGGCAAAATGGTAATTTTTCCATAAAATAAGAGAATAAATATTTTTCTTCAATATTCCTAATAATTTTAGTTAAATGGGAATTAAAAAGAGGAAATTGATACTTTGTAATTAATAAGCCTATTTTGGTGAATTATTATCAAGGAATGTCAAAATAATCAAAAGTCAAAGACTTTAGTCAACAATTTGCAAGATGACACTCGAATAATTGAAGATCAATATTTTCCTCTTATTTATCATGTCATTTATTATGGAATGAAGAGCATGAAGGGAAATGAAATTTTGAACAAAAGAAATTACACATGGACCAATCAAAATGCCACATGTGTTAAAGCTATTTGATCAACTTAACATATCATCCTTCCTTCATCTATTTAGCTCCATTTCATGCAAGAACATAACCAGAAAGAATGAGAGAGAGAGAGAGAGAGAGAGAGAGAGAGAGAGTTGAGGCGGTGGAAGAGCTTGAAGCATACTAAAGGCTAGGGTTATCCAAAAATCAAGGTAAGAAGCATAAATACTTGAAGATTTTGCTTCCAAATCATGTAAGAACCTCTACTAACCTCTTCTCCTCTTTAAATATAATGATTAGCAAGGTTAATAAGAGGTTTAGAGAGAGAGGGTTGAGACATTTTAGAGAGAGAAATCACAAGAATCAAAGGTAAACTTCAAGAACTTACTCCTTGCACCTTTGTTGTTATTGTTCTTGTTATTCTTGGGCTTGGAATTAATTATGTTGTGAAGATTGGAGGATGAAACCCTAAGGGGTCTTAATTCTCAAATTACTTTTAATCATGTGTAACAAGTATTTAAATAGCTAATCATTTGATTAGAAGTAGCAAGGAAGTGATTAAGCAAGAGAAAATGTTAAAATAACAAACTTTTTCTGAGAATCTTCATTTTGCCCTGATTTTCTATTCTGGTTTTGCGTGTAGAAGGAGTAGAAATTTGGTAATTTTGATGATTCCATTGGCTTTAAAAGGAAAAATTGTGGAGGCATGCAAGTGTTCATATTTTTGGATGTTTGTATGCCAATTTGGAAATTTATGAAGTTTGTGTGTACATATGTTGGTTCTGTCTTGTCTGGAATAGCGACACTATACATGGTTTTTCATAGAAAAAATCGTGTTCAAAAATTCTAAATTTTCTAGAATTAAAGTAGAGTTATATAGATTTAATTTGATAGATAGTTTGTAATTTTTGGAAAAGTATATTGGGAGATATGAATTTTTGAAGTTATGCCCTGTTTTCTGGAATGCAATCTGGACCAGTGATTTTTGATGAATTACTGGGAATTATATGATTACAATGAGCAAAAATAATTATTTTTCCTCAAAATTAAATTAAAATATCTTCATTTTGGCTTTAGAATTAGTCAAATTGAGTTTTTTTAGAATTAATTATGAATTTCCAAAGTTGGCTGACTAAGCTGTCAGTTTTTGGAAAACAGTGAAACTGCACTGTACAGAATTGTATTGTGCATAAATTGTTGTAACTACATTAAATAACTAGTAGCACACAATTTAAAAGTGGTAATGCTACAAGTAATAACCAGTTATTTGTAACTTTAATGTTGATAGGAATTAGACATAGGTCGAGTCGAAATCCAAGAGTAAGACAAACACGGAATTTTGAAAAAGTTTCAGGTAGTAACTTCCTTCTTACATATACTATGTGATACCCATTATGAATGTCATACATTGTAACATGAGCTAGTGTCCTAAACATACCCATTCGTCATGTTGTGGTCAGGAACCCAACAGGGACACCGAGCAGACCAATGGGCAAACATGTAGTTTGATCTTGGGCAAATATACACATATAGTTTGATCATCTTACATGATATGACATTGCATATCTATTTTCACATTCTATATGCCTGTAAGCATGTTTCTACTGAGATTTCGTCGAATCTTATTCTTTTTCAAAACAAAACATTAAAGCTGAAGAGGGCGGCTCGAAAGGCAAAAAGGTGGCTTCCGGTGATTAGGGTCCTGGAGCTCTCTATTGCGACTTAAGTTATTTTGCATGTACTTTTTGCTAATTTTTGAAATACTCTGTACATTTGTCTATATTTTCAAACCCTGTAAGGATTCTCCTGTAATGCAAACTTGAACTTAATATTAATAATGTTTCTGCTATTTTTGTATGCCTTATGGAACTTTATGCTTATTACTCTGCGAATATCGAAATGTTAAGGGGTTTGACAATATTCCTATCCTATTGGCAAGTTAGAATAAATTCTAATCCCACATTACTTAATCCTATGGTCCAATTAAGAGTCCTCTTCCAAAGCTAATCTACAAACAATTTCCCATATTTTTAAATTGCCTAATTCAACAATAAAAATTCCCAATTCTTTATTTATCTGCACCATCAAAAAGAGTAAAAAGAGCAATAGATAACACACAATAAATCATCTCATTCAAAAAAACACAAAAAATCATTGTTGAGCACTCGAAAGTTTTCAGTTTGCATTTAAAGAAAGTGGTACAATAAGGACTATATAATTTCTTCTTGTACCTCACAATAGCAGTTTGCAATCTCTACTTCCCATATTGATACAACTCATGGGATTTTTTATGCAATTAACAACTTATAACAAAATAAATGTTGTCATAGGGAATTCATTTCTTGTTTTACTTACCATTGCCTCTTGCTTTAGGTTTCTTATTAGAAACTTGTAACCTAACATGCACCTTCATCATGTAACGACATGTTTAAAAATATCATGCATTAACTATAAAACACAGGCTTATGACATGTCTCAAACAAGTTCACATGTATAAATGTATGATTCACATAATCACATAAAAACAACAAACATGTCAATTCATCCAAGCAACAACATGACATAATGGTACTAAGTTTAAAACCCAATGGGAAGCACAATAGAGTTTTAGATTGGATATGCAGTCACTTAGAGTAAGAGAAGTTACAAGCTCTTGAAATCATGGACAAATAGTAAGTGCAAAACCTAACATCAACATAATTAGAAAGTTTGCACTTAATCCTTCCATAAAGGAAAGTTGAATTCTATATGCATTATCAAGTTACATATAGTAATTGGATCCAACTTTTCATAATAAAGGTATATAGATACAAGTTTCAAAACTTGCATTGCAAAGCTATTTAGAATTTTCATAACTTTATATTCAATTCAAACCCACATAGCAAATATCATAATGTGATAATTCAAGACAAGAGAGTATAAAATAATCTCCATGATCATAAATGAGAGCCTAAAAAATCTTCCATTAATTAAAAAATTTGACCAATTTCAAGTTCTAACTTTGCCAAACATAAGACAATGAATGACAACAAGAAAACGACAAGACAATTCACCAGTGTAAGTCGACCCAAACCTACATGTTTCAATTAGATTTTGGAGGCTGAAATTTCTAGTGACTATGACAACATTATCATCATTGAGTTCGATGGCAAGAGCAAGATAGAGAGCAATATCGCACATATTCAAACAAAGTCATAATCATAAAGCAGAACACCTCTATTTCTCACTTCAAGCATATCAGGATCTAATGCCAAACACGGTTAAACCAACTCGAAACAATATCAAAATCATCAAGTTTAAATTATTAACATCAATTAAAACAAACCTGGAAAGTTGCCTCACGAGTCAGAGTTGCTCTTTGTGCTCTCGTTTGAAAGAAGAACGATTGCCAAGGCTTTTAGGGGAGAAGGACTAGGAGCTGGAAAGTTGTCGATTGACAGTGAAATGAAGGTCGACTGCCAGCAAGGTATGGGTAGTGACTACAGTGACTCTTTCTCAGTGAATCCAAAAGCTTAATGCTGCCCCTGAGCTCACCTAAATGCTCGTCGATCAGATTATGATACTAGGTTCAGAGAGAAAGATTGCTCCATATTCAGAGAGAAAGAGGATGGTGCAGTTGTGAACAAGAACACCGCTTGAGAAACTTCAGGGAAAAGAGAGTTTAGAGAGCAAGATTCAGTGGGAGGAAGAGAAGAGTGAAATTTTAATTAAGGTGCGCACATTTAAGACCCGTTGTTCAAAACAACCAGTCTTAAATATATCTTTTGTCAAACCCTTAATATTTTGACATTTATCAAAATATTAACTTGCAGTTCAATGGGCATACAGAAATAGCAAAATTATACTAATATAAAATTCTTAATTATATTACAGGAAAACCCCACAAGGTTTGTACATAATATAATACAAATCCTAAAAAATACAAGAAAGGCTGATTGATGACTAATAGAAAACTTCTTGATTAGCATTAGACTCTTAGTTGTCGGTTTCTACCGCTTTGCCCTTTGAGTTATTTCCTCTAGCTGAATTAATTTTATTTATGGAAGGGGTGAGATTCAAACGAATCTCAGTAGTAACATGCTATCATTCATATAAAATGCGAAAGGTAAACATGCAATGCAACATATGATGCAACAAATAGTAATACTGTGCACATGTTTGTCAATCAACATTCAGGATCAAATGACGATTTTCTCTCAATTAAAATAGTTATTTGTCCCTACTTACCAATCAGTGATCATAATGCTCTTTTGCTTGACGTTTAGATACAAATGATTGTTTGTCCCATACTGGCCTTACTGCATATTCTGTTTAGGATCATATGACTGTATGACCCCTACTTGTTATATTGTTCCGAAACATATGATTTTCTGTTCGTACTCGCCTTAGATAGGTCCAACTGGCCTTATGGTACTTGTGCTTTTCCCACACCACATCAAGGAATTATGCCACACAGGCTTCTTATTGGCCTACCTAGATTGGGTACCTGCTGGCCTTAAAGGTACTTGTGTTTTTCCCTCAATGTGGTACTTGAGCTTTTCCCACACTCAGCTCTAGGAATTACCGCCATTCACATGTCATTGCACATAACATGACAAATAATGCATATTAACAATCACATAGAATATGAGAGATAAAGTTACTACTTGAAATTCTTTCCATTGCTTACTTAGTCAATCCACTAATTCTTGATCTGACTTGGGCAATTGTCTAAGTCCTAAAATTCCAAAGTTATAATAAATGAATTATTACTCATTCATGTCTTATTCCTAAATTCATGTAGTTGTCTCTATCCTTAAATTTCAAGGTAATTACATTGTGCCATCACCTTTTTAAATTTCACACATTTACTAAAAGCTAACAAAATTTTCATCAAACTTTGAAAATTCATATCTTTTTTGTACAGATGGCCAATTGTAGTGATTTTAAAGGCTATATGACCCTTATTAAGTCTATTTTTAAGAAAAAATATTTATCTTAGCCAACTAGATGCACAGCAATCCAGAATTACCATTATTGGACATTGCCACAGAAACATGCCAGTTTACTTGACTAACTTCAAAAATACATAACTTTTAGTATACAGATCAAAATGACTTGAATGACATATCAAATTAAATCTTGATATGTCTACTTTTATTCTGAAAAAACTCAGTCATTAGACACTATTCAATTACTCAAAAATATAATGCAAACAGACTGTCATACAGGAAACACTAATTGACAGTCAAAATTCCAATTTTACAATTTTTGTTTCAATGATCTAGAATTTGTAACCAGGGGCTATTCCCACATAATTTTTCATGTAGAACACAATGGTAATATCAAATTGATCAAATTCTCATTCCTTCTTAATGTCCTGTTCAAACTAGAAATTAAGGTTCAACATAACAATACACCAATTCACATTTTAACCACCAAACTTAGCTTATATGCTTCCAAAACCAGTATATGATCAAAACTTCATGAACCCTAGAAAACCCTAAATAACTAGAAATTAGGGAAACAAAGTAAAATCTCAAAAACTCCACCAACTAACACAATATATATGTCAAAGTGAAGCTTTTTCTCACATCTTGCTCTTTCTTGAGCTCTTTTATTGATGCTCTAACTTTGGATCTTGCTAGAAATCTCAAAACACATCCCCTTGAAATTCTAAAACCATAAAAATGAAGCTCTCATCATAGGGAACAATGATTATGAAAAGTGTTTGAGCTAGAAAGGTGATTTACAATATCAAAATCCAAGTAGAAGATCATATCTTTCTTGTATCTTTTCACTTTGTTCTTTGCCTTCTTCGAACTTATTCTCTCTCTCTCTCTTCTTTCTCTCTTTGGATGAAAATATGGCCTCTTGAAAGTATCAAATGGCTCTTCAAGAAGCTTCCTCCACCTCCTTAAAACATTATTTATTTAATGGAATTTTATCACATGTATTGCAATTTTTAATTCTTCTTTTTCTACTTAGCTTACAAGACTTCCACATGTCCCTTTATGTGTCCCAATCACATTTTTCCTTATTTCTTTCTCTCTTGGCCGACCAACAACACATGTTAATTGAAAAATATTGGCTTTTTAATTTTATTAGTCAAAGTACCATTTTACCCTTACTTTTCTTGAATTTTTGTACCAAGTATGTTTTTATTCTTCCTTTTTTATTTTTTGTCAAAATTTTCATCATAGATTGGGCCAAAAATTGTGCTCTTCCATACTTAATTTTAGACTACAATGTTAAGCCTTTATCAAGACAAAAATTGTGCTTTATGTCATACTTGACCAAAATTTTATGTAACCACTATTTCTAATATTTTGGCTAATTCAAGCACACCAAAATTCACCATTTTATTCATTTGGATATAATCAAATATACAAGACTTTTTTATGAATAAAATTTGAGATATTACATCTTTTAGACCAATTCTAAAAATAACCGGTCTAAAATGTTTCACCTTTTAGACCCTAGCGATAATCGGTCTAAAAAATATATTTTACATATTATATATATATATATTAATTATTTTTATCCTTTTTAGACCGGTTTCTCATAAATGAGTCTAAATAATTTCTTTTAGACCTTATATTCAAATAACCGGTCTCATAAGTTCTCTATAATTACAAAAATGTTACCGCTAATGCATTTTAGACCTTTTCCCTATATAACCCGTCTAAATGTGCAGATCTAAAATACATATTTTGTACTAGTGGCTTTCTTTTATGGCATTTAAAAATAAGCGCTACTTATTATGTTTTTTGTAGTAGTGTTGGTATTTACCGACGGATTACCCACGGAATTCCGTTGGTAATTTCTACGAGAGATTACCGACAAAATTCTGTGGGTAATCAATTAGTAAAATTTATAATTTTTATTATGAAATTTTAATAATTTATATAAGATAAAAAAATAATCTATAAAAAATAAAAAAACTTAAATATTAGAAAATTAATAATTAACATAATATATTAAATATATATTATATTAATAATAAATATTTAAATAAACTAAGAAATTAAAAAATTTTATATTTTATACTTAAAAAAAGAAATATAGAATTAACACGAGGTAACTTAACACAAACAGATATGATATATAAGTCATATTCTCTGTGAAATTCAAAAAAACAATGGATTTAATTTTAAATAAGGTCCTAAGATCGATATAACTTTACCTTCAGTCATATTATATTCTTTATCAAAGTTTTGTTTCATGCATTATTTTACATAATGCTCCTGCATATTTCAGTTTATCAATTGTGAATTTATCCAACTTGACGATTTATTTCATACAAGGGCTGCTTCTAAACTTTTACTAACAAAAAAAAAAAAACGAATTGCTATAACATTTGTCTTCACACGATTCATTAGGGTCTCTTTGGTTCTATTGCATGCATCTGATTAGAGCCTTTTATACGTTAGTCTTGAGGTTCATAATAAAAAATTAATCAATAATTGCGTATAAACAAACCTAGGATCATTTATTCTTTTCGATGAGCTTTTTATTTATTCTTAAATAATCTAAATGCCATACAAATGCAATAAAAATAAGGGAAATTGGGGTTTTGGTTTTTCGAATTAATAATAGATAGAGTAATACAATTTAATTAAATGTTAAACTATTGTTTTTTGTATTTTCTTTATAAAATGGGACGCAAATGAGGAAATGAGTCTTGATAGTAAAGTTAATGGCTTTCCTAGCTTTTTAAAATGATTTGGGAGTTAATTTATCATCAAGTCAAATTGAAAATCTCAAGCAATTGCAATGAGTCTAGTTTATCTAATTAATGGCTAATCATATGATCGTATTCATAGTAATCTCTTAGATGAATTGTTAAAAATCAATTGATGTGTATTTGAAAATCATTTTAATACACTTATTTCCTCTTAAATGAGAGCACAATTGCAACATTCATCAATATGAATTAACTCAATTATACATCATAGTAATCACAAACAATGTATAATCTCATTAAAACATAAGGAGATAAGTTCACTACTTAGTCCAAGAGCATCAATGCAAAATTCAACAATAAGGTTAACCAACAAGGACAAATAAACACTTATCCAAGTCTTACAAACATGTACTAACTAAAATCAAATTAAACAGATCACAATACATATAATGAGCTAATTAATATAAAACTAATAACTCTTCTTTATAGCACATTGAAGCTCTAGCCATGTTCTCTACCATCAAGAATTAAGAAAATCTAAATGCACAGTATACTCCTCTAGTGTAATATAATGGGCATGCAGTATACTCCTCTAGTACCATGACATTAGGCATGAGGAGATTCTCCTTAATAATTAAAATATAGGATGTATTACAAAAATAAAGAAAATACAAGAGATGAGATGAAGGATGAAGAAAAACAATAGAGAATTGGAGAGATTGAGAGAAAGGAGCTGTAATATCCTGAAATCTAGTAAAATGTTAAATTTTTCAAAAAGAAAATTTAAATGGTGTTAGAGATTAATTTTGGGAATTAAAGGTCTATTTTCTCAAAAATTCGAGGAATAATAGTTAACGGTCATAATTTGACTTGGAAATTTTGGAGAAATTATTTCAAGGCTTTATGAAGTTAATTAAAGAAGAGAATCCTTAAAAATTATTAAGGATTAATTTATGGAGTTAGATAATAAGTCAAATTATAGAACCTAAGAAATTTAAGGAATCTTATATTAGACAAATTAAAGGGGGGAAATTAGGGTCTATATATATAATTAATAAGATAAAAATATATCTATATGTATATATAAAAACTTGTCGACACACACTAATAATTAATCACTCATTCTTTTCTTCATTGGGCACGCATAAAGCCTTCTTGAACACACACACACACACTTTACTTAAAATTGGACAACACATTGGATAAACCAATAAGCCACTCACACACACACTTGCTCATTTATTTAAAATACTCCATCACCTCTCCATTCACTTCACTTTTAGTCAGACAAGAAAAAGAAAAGAGAGAGTGAGTGAAAGAGAGGTCTGGAAAATAGAAAAATAAGAGAAAGAGAGGGTGAGCAAGAGAGAGATGGAGGTGAAATACCGAGAGTGGTTACTAGAGAAGAGGAAGAAGGAGAAGTCAATCACCATAGGCAAGCCTAGAATATTGTTTAGGTGAGTCTTCTCTATCTCTTCCCATTTTTTTCGTTTGTTTGAGCTATTTATGAGGATCTATGGCTGCTGGAAGTTGTGTGATTCTGAAAATAAGTTACTGTCACCAAACATGTTTAAATATAGTGGTTGTGTGTCGATTTTGGGCCAAATTTGGGGTCCTTTTGTAACATCCCAAAATTTATTTTAGGAATTAAATGCCTATTTTCCTAAAAATTCATGAAACAACAATAAATAGTCATAAATTAGATAAGGGGAAATATTAAGGCTAAATATGTATTATTAATAGGATAAAAATATACATATATAAATATATTGTTAAAAACACACCCACACTTCCCATGCCATCCATGCTTCCCATGCCACCCATGCTTCACATGCCACACTTGCTTCACATGCTCTTCACACATCACTCATGGCACACACTTCCCACACTACACATACAACCATTAAAATAAACACCACATGGCACACACACACATTTATTTAATAAACAAATACATACCCTTCCACTATAAATACAAGGCAACACACACACACTTCTCATTTTTCCATTCCATTCGGTCAAGTCACATAGAAGAGGAGAGAACTTGAAAATATAGAGAAAGAGAGAGAGACGTGAGTAAGAGAGAAGGAAGATTAAAGTGAAAATAGTTGCCAGAGAAGTGGAAGAAGGAGAAGTCAATCACCATAGGCAAGCCTTGAATATTATTTAGGTAAGTCTTCTATATCTTTTTCTATTGTTATACAGTTGGTTTGGGTTGTTTATGAGGATTTATAGTTGTTGGAAGTTGAGTGATTTTGAAATTAAGTTGCTATTATTTATGGTCAGAATAAGGTGTAGATATATAAGGAGTAAGAATTTGATAAATTTGATATCACCAATAGATTCTACATGAAAAATTATGTGAGAATACATGTGGTTGTAATTTTTGGATGATTATGTATAAATCAGGATTTTTTAGAAATTAAGAGGAGATGTTGTTCGGTTAGTTTTCTGGAATCAGTTTGGTTATAAAATTCATTTCGTTAGTCAAAAATGGTCCAAAAATTATGAACCTTTACAGACATAACATAGACATAAGTAGATTTAATTTGATATATAATATGTACCATTTGGATTAGTATATTGTAAGAAATAAATTTGTGAAGCTTAATCACTGAATCTGGAACAAATTCTGGTATAGTTGTATTAATTGTGAATTCTGGAACTTTAGGCATGTAATCTCTAATAGTATGTATTTTTCCCTTAAATTATAATTAAATAGGGTCACACAGAATTTTGAACCACTCTATTTGGAATTTTGTGGATTTAGTTATGAAGTTTTGAATTTAAGTACTACCAGATTATGTTTCTAGAAGGAAGATTAGATGTGGCGAAATTTTGGAAAACCAACACATTACCAAAAATTATGAAAATTTTTAGATTTACAGTATACATTAAGATATTTAATTTCATAGGTGGATCACAATTTTTGAGCTTGTACATTAGAAGATATGAATTTTCAAAGTTGAGTTTATTTCTGGAAGAAAATTTGGAATAGGGGAGGTTTGGCGAATTTCTGGGAATATTGTGTTATCATTGATCAGATATAAGTATTTTTATATTAAAATAAATTTAAATATCTTCACATAGGCTTTGAAACCAATCAATTTGAAATTTTCTAGATTTAATTCTGATTTTTCAAAGTTGACTGAAAAATCTGCCAGTTTTATGAAAAATAGTAAAAGTTGTATTGTGGAGAATTATACTATGCAGAAATCACTGAAACTGAGATAACCACTAGAATATGGTTAAAGCAGTAGTAATGCAAGTAATAACCAATTACTTGTTAACTTTAATTTATAGGAATTGGTAATAGCCCGAGCCAGTTAAAAGTTTTGGATAAGAATCGGACTGAAAAAGGACCCAGGTAGTAACTCTTTCTTTCATACACTATGTGAGTATTTATATGTTGTGTATTCCATTTTCTGTATTATGAGCACAGTGTCTGGGACACGCATATTAGCTTAGTTGTGGTCTGGGACCCAACGGAGGCGCAGAGTTAAGCTGGGGTTGCAAACAGTCGTTTGGCCTCGGACAGTGTACACACAGCATTTTCATCTTACATAACATGGTGCATTGCATATCTATTTTCATATTTTACATGTCGGATTGTATGTTACTACTGAGATTCATTTGAATCTCACCCTTTTTCAATATTTAAAAATATTCCAGCAGAAGGTAGCGGCTCTAAGGGCAAAATAATAATTACCGGTGATTGAAGGTCCGGTTCTAACAGAGTACAGTTGGTTATCTTTAGTTGTAATATTTATTTCTTTGGATTTTGTTTATATTTTTAAAACCCTATGGGAATTGTCTGTAATATAAACAAGCACTTATTATCAGTATATTTCCGCTATTTCTGTGTGCCCTCTGAACTATGCATTTATTACTCTGCAAATATCAAAGTGTTAAGGGGTTTGACACCTTTGGTTCTAGAAATGTGTCACCAAACATAGGACATTTGTGTAGGAGTATGTAGAGTCAAAATCTTTGAGATTAGAGTGCAAATCCATGGCTGCATGTTGGTTTTTTGTTACCCTATTATGTTCGCCGGAAAATAGAATTTCTGCCAGAAAGTTGCAAAAGCTTAAACAGAGGCTATAGGGGGATATTTTTTCTGGTTCTTTTTGGTATGGAAATTTTAGGATGCTTAGTAGGGAATAGAATCAAGAAGATTACCATTTGGAGTGAAAATGAATGAGTTGTTAAGTTTTAAACTCAGACTATCAAAAATAACGTTTTTGAAAGACAATCAGTTCGTGTTGCATTTTGACTAGACAAACCTTATCCAATGTTTATGAAATTTTACAAAAAAAAATATTATATATACATAGCTTTACAATTATTCATAGAATGGATCAATTGGATGCCTAGAGAGAAAGTTATGATTTTTGAAATATAGGTCCAGTAACAGGAGAAATTCTAAAAGTCCAGGTTCTGGTAGTGGAAAGGGGAGCAAATTTTATAAGGTAAATCCAGTAATTTGACCCTGTGATTATTTTTCCTTAAAGTAGACACTTGTATCTTTCCATTGAGTATTAGAACTTGGGAATTTAACGTGTAATTTGGAAGTTATAAATTTTTAAAGTTGGGTAGAAAATCTGGGAATTTCTGACTCTCTTTTTGGGCAGTCAATTTGGACATTGAATTTGGGAGACTAAATCTATGAGTTGATACTAGTAAGTATTTTTTTTTATATATGGGACTTCAAGAGCTTCACATAAAAGCTTGAATCACCTCATTTGAAAATTTCTAAATTATGATATAAATTTTCAAATTTTCCTAAAAGGTGCTGGTAGATTAGTGTTGAATCTAGAATTTCCAGTTTTGAAGAAATAGTAGTTTGGAAATCAATGAGGATTAGAAGCATGTTATAGGAACCAATGTGGTCACATTAGATACCTCACATTAACCAATGTGTCTTATGTTAGATATTTATTTGACATAACACAGGTTTTAAAGATTATGTAAGAGAAACAAGCCATGAGTAATGACTTACTATCATGGCTCTAATAAGTTAAATGCATATTGTGGTTATGTATCTAGGGACATGAGATGTCAAAGAAGAGGCAATGGAAAGTTTGTCAAGCCACTTCAATGGCTGAAAGAAAAGGAAACGAAATGAGGATATAAAGACAAAAGGTAGTGAACTTATTTAACTTGCATGTGCTTGATGTGTATGCTTGTGTATTATGGCGGTGGCATAAGTGACTTTTTTTTTAACCTTGAACATGTTTGGGTTAGTGTTTGAAAAGCTCATTTAGGTGGAAAATGACTGGAAGGGGCATGAACCTTATTGAATACTTCATATATTGTTATAATTTATGTGAAAAAATGTTAATAAAATTTTATAAAATAAAAAAAGTTCAATTATTATTGAAAAAGAAGAAAAATATACTTAAGTACTTAATTAAAAAATGATAAATATATATTTCAACCATAATGCCATATTCTTCAGCAAATACATTTCCTCTTTCAGCTTGTTGAAAATCGATATCTATTTCGGAATTCTGCGGATAAGATTATGTATAAATTATTAAGATGCATTGGCAAAAAAAAACCGAATCATCAAGATACATATATATGTTCAATAAGTAGTAATTAATTAATTTTATTTTATTTGTGTCCAAGGTAAAATGACGTCTATGTCAGAAGGGGGAAAGTGGGAAAGTGAGACAAAAACACTTGAATATCAGTTCCATAATGGCAAAAGCCGCTTCAACCCAACACCAGAAGCATCTTCCATCAGCTTTTATAAGAAGCTGCTTTTTTCCATTGAGTCCAGTGCCGTCAAACGCTAACTCAAATGGAGGCTACCAAAGCAACTGGGCTTTTGTGACCAAATTGAGCTTTTTTTATTTTTGCCAGCCACATTCCCAATCAGACCTAAAACCAAGCTCTCCTGTTGGATTTTTTTTCTTTTGGCCTGATTACGCTTGAAGTTAATTACAAGTCATTTCTAACTCACTCACGGATACCCATGCAAACAGTCCAAACATAAAACTGGTAATGAAATTGAAGTGATTTGCATGTTAACAACACTAAACTTTAATTTCATGCTCCTCATACCTCAAGTCCTTTTTATGAGTTAGTTCCTACATGTTATTTATAGACCATGAAAAATTTTAAGCCTCATTAATTATATCTTAAATTTAATAATTTTCTAATTTTACCCCTGTTTAATGTACAATATATTCCATGAAAACAAACCCAACAAAAAATGAAGAGTATAATTGTATATTCATATGAAAACAAAAAAGAACATTATCTCTTTGCCTTATAAATATGACTAGAGAAATATCAATTTTTACTACCTCATTATTTTTATTTAAAAAAGCATGTATGAAAAATATTAATTTATCAGGCAAAAAAAATGAAAAAATGATTTAATATTTCTTGCAAATCTTGGATTTTTTTTATTATACCATAGTATTAATTTGGAAAAATTGGGGATAAATCCCCATTTTGAGAATAAGACTTAGAAAAGGGTGAAGTCATGAGTTTTTTAAAAAAAATAAGTAATCACATGAAATAACCTCTTCATTTTCGCCAGCCATTCACCTCTCTACACACAACCACAGTTGATGAACTCTTTCTTCCCAAACGTCATTAGTTTCTTATTGGCCTTTGACCTCCTCCTCCTCCCACTACCTCACAAAAAGCTTTCCTTCATCTCCCTCCCTCTGGCGTTCTCTTTATATTCCTTCGATATGCTATGGTTCACCTTCGTCTACTTCTTCATCTCACTCCCTTACTAAATTTGTCATGGCTTGCTACTTCACAAGGTTTATTATTTTTCCTTTTAAAGTTTGGTTTTTGTTTTCAACCGAGTGAAGAAGGTAGAGGAGGGAGGGAACGACAACATAGATCAAAGAAATAGGGGAGTGAAGAAGGCGGATGATGGAGGAGGTGGCACTGATGGAGAATGAAGAATTGGGGGTAAAGAAGAATGCCGGCACAACAGCAGCAAACGGGGTCATTAGATCCAACATGGTGTTACAAGAAAGAGGTCGTCGTCATTGGTTGCCACAGTCACCATTAGTGGTTGCTAGAGCTTGCTTGGGGAGATATGGAGCTGTAGAGAGGGCGATGATGCAGAAGTGAGGGAGCTGGGGACCAACTTCGGTGCACTAGGCGCTCATCTCATTTGGATTATTTAGATGAGATTTGTAAGTTTTAGATTTAATTTTCTTTACTTTTTGCTTCCTTAAAAATTATTTTAATGGGCAGAGAATTTAAAATAAAGATAAAAATAATTTCTTAACTAACATTTTTTAAAAAAATAATTTTTTATTTTAAAATTACCAGCTAAAAAAATTAAATATGGGCCGTCTAGATCTCAATGAGCTCCTAGTGGATAGGCAACGAAACTGATTATGAGGAAATAGATGGATGGGAAAGGTGGAAGGAGTTGATTACTTTTTTTATCAAGGGTAAAGAGGTCATTTTGTGTGGTTATTTATTTTCTCTGAAAGACCTCATTACTTCACCTTAGTTCCTGTTTTCCAACTAATTTCTCTAAAAAAGAATGGTTTGATCGTGGTCAGAGCTTTGACAATCGGTTACTGGCAGCTGCTAGACTGAAGAGACCACCATCGGTCGGCCATCAAAGTTCTGGCTGGAGCTCTAACCCCCTGAAAATTAATGTGTTGTTCATAATAAGATTCTATTTATTCATCAATAGTTGCATATATGTAAATGAGACTTGTTTATTAATTTGTATTGTTCATTTGGAAGTATCAAGTTCCTCGTGAATAAGTGAAATAAGCATATGAACAACATAAATTAATAGGTGAACAAGAAAATATGGGATCATGAACAAGTCTTATTTGCAAATGTCCAGCTCTTCATGAATAAATGGAATAAACATATAAACAATATAAATTGAATAAGTTACATTTGTAAGTGTCCTACTCTTCATGAACAAGTGAAATCCTCGTATGAACAAAACATTAATTTTGTGTGGTCAAAGTTCTGATTAGCCTCCACTAGAGCTACGATGCCCGGCTAGGGGTTGCCGCACCTGAAAGCTGCCGATGACCGATTGTTATAGTTTTGACGACACCTAAACATTTTATTTTACAAAAAAAACAAGGGATAGTATTATCTTTTTACCTACAAGTTATTTTCAATTTTGAATTTTATGTCTGCAGTGAAATTTCATAATATTATAATTCTTGATTAAAATAATTTTGGTCCCCAGGGATCTAATTGAAGTTCTCCTTTTATTTTAACAGTAACATAAATAGAAAATAGGTCAATGAAATTCTTGACGGTGGATAGTCCAAGGCGGAGGTAGTTGAGACGGCGGAACAACCAAAGATTGCATCTTTTGCTCGATGCCTCACCTTGTCCCCACGTGGCTGTATGTCCCATGTTGAACTCTTTTTACCATTCTACCCTTCTTTATATTCTTAGAAATGTCACATCTAAATTCCAAAATATTATATCTGTCCCCAAAAAAAATCCAGAATATTAAATTTTTGATAATTACATTTCATATTTTTAAAATAAATTATAAACATTGTTTAATAGAAGTTTTAACAGTAAATTGAGAGTTTCAATAATTTGAAATTAATATTTTAGTTATAATTGAGATTTTTAAAATTGTCTGAATATATATATTTTTAATTCATTAAAATCGGAAACTAATTGCTATAAACTTAATATTTTTTACTTTATTGTCATTACTCCAACCTTATTTTCTAATAAATTTTATCTATATAAAATTTTTATTTATTGTATCTGATAAAACAATTTAATGCAACATGTAATAATTTTTTTTGAATTAGTATATAATTTCTTTAGCATCTGTCGGACTTTAATACAAATTTGTAAAATAAAGTCATTTTGTTGTTTATTAAATAAATTTCTAAACTTGAAATAGAACATATAATGATTTGTTTTAAACTTCAACCATTTATATGTCTAACTTTAATATTTTTCTGCCAAAAAATCCTTCAATATTTAATTTTCCTATCGGGTAAGTTTAATTTATTTTGGTTAGATAAATCAGTATAATTTTAAGTAAAATTAAAATCAAAATCAATTAATTCTAATTTTGTGCCATTCTTCTCTAATTTTTTTTAGAAAAATTGTTATCTTCATTTAATTTGAAAAGTGATCTTTTGAATGTAGAAGTTCTATTTCATTTCATTTTGTTTACGTATTCTTTTGATGATGAATTATAAAAAATGACATTATTATATTAGTTTATAAATCTTGTTTCAATTAATTTAAATTTGTCCAGGCCAAAAGTTAATATTAAATTATAAAAAAAATAACGTGAGGAAAAAATAATGTGACATTTATAGAATGCGCAAGTTTTTTTCATTTATTATATAGATATAGAAATTAAGTGGCGGTGATTCTGTGAAGTGGTAAATAAGATATTGAAGTTAAATAATATCTGTAATTTAATGTAATGACAGGGGTATCTATGACAATTGACCTCAACGGTGAGGCACTGCGAGTGCGAACCAGAGGTAGCACCGATTTTGCCTTTCCCACTTTTCTGGCCTTTCGAATTCAGTATCTCCTCTTTCGTCTCAATCACTTCTCTCGATAACTTTTCATTCTTTCGTCCATGGCTACATCTTTCGCGCCAATTTCTATTTCAGGTGCTTTGTTGTTTGAATCAGGGACGATTTTTCTGGTTTGTTTCTTTTGCTTCACATTGGGGTTGCTGAGAATAAACAGATTTGTTCCTCGATTCATGTGATTATAAAGGGTTACAATCAACAATCAATGAATTGAAGGGATTAGATTGCGATGTTGAAGATTATTTTTCTAACTATTCTGATGTTGAAGCTTATTTTCTAGCTACCGGAGGAAATGTTATTGATATATTTTTGTTACGTAGATTTTTTGGGGTCTTATGAGGTTGTTGCTTTGATTTGCAAATAGGTGGATGCCATCTTAAGCCGCGCGAGCTTTGGTTAAAAAATCCTAATTCTCTTAGGGTTTCGCCTAAGCTTGCTGCTGAAAGGAAATCTAACATCTTGAGAAGGAACCGCAGCTCTACAATTCGTGCTGAATATCGGTATGCCATTTTTGAATCACTTCAGTTTTTTTTTCGTTTTATAAACTTTCGCCAGATATATGATCGTTTAATTTGCTATGCTTGCTTGTATTCAGCATGCATTTGATCCATGTCTTCTTTAGCTGTAAGTTGTATCTATCAGAAAAACTTCTGTGCTTGATGCAATCCCCACCACCCTCACCCTTTTTCTTTCTATTTTTAGTTTTCCCCCAACTATAATATATTATTATTCCCTCAGGAAAGGATTTGTTTTTACGTTTAAAGAAGGAACGTGGGACATCTTGCTCTGTCTATTGCAACGAAAATGTTATGGTTGTTGTCGTTGTTAAATAGGTATACAGCTTTTTTCGTAAATGCTGGAAATAGTACTGGTGACTTTTAATTTTGCTGGGTTCTTTCTGGCTTATGTTTCTTAGAATTAGTTCATATAACACGTTCCCGCTGGCTGACAATATTATGTGTCCTTAGTTAATTCTTCAGCTTCCAACACTGATAGGACATGTGAGAAGCTAGGCCTCAAATGACGCAGAGCCTTAAGCCTTCCATCTCTTACATATTAAAGTTCAAAATAAATTCAAAATTTGATTTGAAGTTTTGAAGAGTAGATACTTCAAAATAAGTGTCATGTGCGTGTTCAACTCTAGCCAGAGACTTGTATCTAACTTGATGTAACACTTCAAATTATGCATGGATGGTTCATATCTTATTGTGTTGTGGTCTTTATGTCATTTTTCAGTGTCCTTGCGAACTAGATTTGAGGCTCTTCCATATAAAAAACATAGCATGATTAGTTGTTAGTATTGGCCATTGAGGAAGAGATGAGCTGGGAATTGAGGAAGTGGATTGCCTGACAATAGAAGGTGTATTTGAGGGGGTGTTTCGTACTTATTATATAACAGGAACTCAATAATTCAATTGCCATATGACTTATTTTCCAGATCCCCTTGACTTGCTTGGTCTTATTTGCAATTATTTAATATGAAATTTAAGGTATCTCTATTTATCTATGCTTCCTATAAAAGTCAGGCCATTTTTGTCTAATAAAAGTTTACACTTCCAATAGATATGTGGATGGATGGACATATATTTGAGCCTTGTATTCAGACATTCAGACTAAATTGCATATACTTTCTAAAACAAAACTTGGCAGCAAAACATCTATGTCACTTCATCGACAATTATGACTGGACACTGGACTACCTTGTAAATTTTGATATTCAGGATATACTCAGAGCTGGTAGGGACAGTCATGGTTATTTAGGTGCTGTGCACAATACTTTGAAAAGTACATGAAGAGTGTGAATTTCTTTATTCAAAACATATTTGGGTACAGGAAGAGGAATTAAAGCTGTCTGATGGGAACAAGTGTAAACACCCTTAAAAACGGGATGATTTCTTTAGAAGCTGGCAAGAAGAAAAATGACCTTGGCTTCTCACTTATAGCTCCACAGTCATCACTATGTGATTTTATTTTCCACAAAGAAGATAAAAATGGACTCATAAAGCGATTAATTAATCAATATAGGGTTTATAGTAAAATTTATAGTAAGCCACACTACTCAAAGGACATAATAACTGCAACTTATTCTTTAGTATCCGTGCAATGCACAGAAAAGTGTGTTTAGTTCTAAAAATACAGCATTACAATGTATTCAAATGCATAGTTTTACGATCAAAATTGGTCCATGGTCCTATGTATATAGTTAATGAGGATTGTGACTTTATGTTAAGATCAAAACCTTCACTATGACGCCAATTTTGTCTGTGACCATTCACTATGGTAATTAATGAAATATGTCAAATTACTAATGTCATTTGATTGAACAGAAGTAGAGATACCAGTTATAAATAAATTTTCAAAATAGATCTGACATTAACTTATGCTCCCATGACCTGAGCAACTCAATGGTATTGTAACAGTGCTTTCTATACCTCTCAATTTTGTATATTTTGTATGCATATAATCCTGATGTTATACTAGTGCCTTTCGCCTGATGCAAGTCCGCACAAAGGACTTGATCCTATTGGTTTCCTGTGTGGAAGATTATGTTTTTTTACTGTTCCTTTTACATTTTTGTCTTCAAATTGCAGTGATAATGGAAGTGGAGGGGGGGATTTTGTTGCTGGTTTTCTTGTGGGAGGTGCGGTTGTTGGAACACTAGCTTACATCTTTGCTCCCCAGGTGAATGCTTTTGTTTGTTTCTCAGGGTTTGTTTTAAAAATATAGAGTTAATATAGGTCCCTAAAGTTTGGCCCGATTTTAGTTTTGGTCCCTTAAGTTTGAAATTGGTGGTTTTAGTCCTTGAAGTTTGGCTCGATTTTGGTTTTGGTTCCTCAAGTTTGAAATCATTTGTTTTGGTCCCTCAAGTTTACTCCGTTTATAACTATTAGTCCTTCAAGTTTGGAAAGGACTTGATAATTTGAGGGACTAATAGTTATAAACAAAGTAAACTTGAGGGACCAAAACCACCGATTTCAAATTTGAGAGACCAAAACCAAAATCGGGAAAACTTTAGGGACCGAAACCACCGATTTCAAACTTGAGGGACTAAAACCAAAATCGGGCAAAACTTTAGGGACCAAAAGTTATATTAACCCAAAAATATAAAATAACCATCAGTTTTGAAAATTAAGTAGTTGCCAATTTGTTATAATTTGCACTACTAAGCAAATCTTATATTAAGGACTGGATTTTTATGTTAGATGAAAAGTAACAGGCAGTTTCTTTTTTTTTTTGAAAAAAAAAAATAAACAAACCAGTTATCCAGTTAGCATGAATAGCTTCCAAAACTCACTTCTAAGCTACAGCAGCTTTTTTATTGCTTTGTTTTAAAAAAAAAAAAACGCTGTTTGAGTGGGTTGAGACATCAAGGTGGTTCATGATCTGACAATATGTTCTAAGAACTGGCCTTGCTCCATTAGGAGAGGCGAGTAATTAATGAAGTTGGTTGTTATTCTCATTCTTATACATAGTGTTACTGATTCTATGCCTAAGTGTTAGGTCTGAGTCAAGATTTTTTTTTCTCCTTTCATTTTCGTAATATTTTTATTTGTTCTATTTTAAGAATGGAACTATTTTATCCTTGAAATCTGTTGTCATATTTATCTCTTGTCCTTCTGTTGGTGGAAGTTTAAAACTGCTGAATCTACTATTTTATGTCATGAATATGATGGAAGTAGTGAACTTTCTTTTTCTGTTGGCAGTAAAGTTCATCTCTGTAATATCTGTTTTATTTATTCATTAATTTTTATGGAAGAAGTCAATTTTATTGCTCTACGTATGTATTCTTATTGTTATTTTTTAGTAAATGCAAATATTATTAGCTTGCAAGATGGTTTTATTACTAATCCCATCATTTAGAATCCTCAATGTGTTTGCATGTTTGGGAGTTAAATTCTTCATTCTGCACACTGCAGATTAGAAGATCTCTGCTGAATGAAGATGAACACGGGTTTCGTAAGGCCAGAAGACCGATATACTATGACGAAGGATTAGAGGTAATTAGGCTTCCCTGACTTTATAACAAAATCTCTCTTGGTGCTGGAACATTGAGGGCATTAGTTATAATTGTTTTACTATTTCTGGAAAACAGTGGACCCTGGCTTTGAATGAAAAGATAGGCCAACTAAATTCTGCCATTGATAATGTGTCTTCACGCTTGAGAGGTGGCTTGAGAGGTGGCAAGAAGGCGCCTGCAATACCAGTAGAAAATGATCCTGAAGTGGAAGCTACCATGTGAGGCGATTCTTGTTTGGTTCCATTTTTTTGGCTGTTTTTTTCTAACACTTGAGTAGTGATTATAAATAATTGAAGACCGTATCCCTGTTAAAATTTGTTCTGCAACTTTATTTTGCTAGACTTATTTTTTGTTGCATGTTCGTTTGCAAAAGACTTCGTGCTGGACAGATATTAGTTCAATCATGTGAATCTCTTGAATGGAATTTATATCTCTTGCGTTGGATATAAATACATCTTACATACTAGTATCTTGTATTTTTCTGTTTTTTTTTTTTTTTTTGAGTTCTTTATATGGTAGATAACTCTGCATATTTATATAGGTGGTTCCCTAGATAAATGACGGTTGTATTAGGCCCTCAACAGCCAATATAAAATTTTGTCGAATCTTATAAAGTGTATCAACAAATTGTTGTTGTTCCTTATATGGCAGACAATCTAATTTCTTGTTAGATAATGGCTTGAGGGTAAGACAATCCTTTTAGATTGATGATGAAGATTTCACAGGTATGATGAGCCGCAATACTTGGTTGTGGAGTGGCTAGCGGACATCAAAGGACTCATGTCTTGAATGTTTACTTGGTTGTGGAGTGGCTAGCGGACATCAAAGGACTCATGTCTTGAATGTTTACTTCCTTTTCTAGTATGGGGGTCCATTTCTATCTTCCCTTGTGGACAATAAAGGCTTAGATTTCAGTCTGAGATGGTCCATTTTGGACAAATGTGTAGAATTTAAATGTGGTTTTTTTTTTAAACAAAGTTTTCCAATATAAAACGCAAATATTTTAAACATTTAAGACTTGGCGGTTGGAAAGAATTGTGAGAAATAAACTATATTTAATATTTTGTTAGCTATGAATTAGTGTGATTTGTTTCAAATTTTATATTTTATACTGGGGAATGATTGGTATATTGGTATGTTTATGTTTTATAGTAGAGGCTAAAATTATTGATTTCTTGAGAAGTTAAGTCTCACATTTTCTTTATTACTAAAGAACTAATTTATTGAGCAAAATCAAGATAAGATATGCTTTCATAGTATTGATTATATGTTTACAAATTTATCTTTTAAAAATTATAAAATAAAATTTAATGGAGAAGATATTTTTGTTTTTAGCATAATTAAACTTCTTATGAACTTGAAATATTAATTAACCAGTATCTTGTTAGTTTAGGTTGTAAGGAGGAGAATTTATGTTTGAATAAGCACTTGTTGTAGGGATTGAAACCCCTCCTTTTTCTTTCCAATCATTTCCCTTCTCTTCCTTTTCTAACCATTTAATTGTTGATCCAATGGTTAAAAAAAGAGAAAAGGAGGAAAGAGGACGATGAGGGGTTTCAAGCCGTTTGTTGTGATGGGCGAAAATCATTTACACTGTAAGCCTAAAAAAGGATTATACCATTGATTAAATTTAAAAAATATAAAACAAATAATTACTTATTAACTTTGCGTAAAGTTGACATTTTGGGAAATATGCTTCTAGGATATTAACTTTTGGACAAGTTCAATTTTTAAGTGGAGTGACCTTTTAGTTTAGATTGTTTGGGGTGTCTTAATATGTTGATTTAAAAAAAAATAAAAGAAAAAAAAACAACAACTATATCAATAGTGAGTGTGTGTGTGTGTGAGGAGGAAAGAGGAAGATGAGGGGTTTCAAGCCGTTTGTTGTGATGAGCGAAAATCATTTACATTCTAAACCTTAAAATGGATTATATCATTGAACAAATTTAAAAAATATGAAATAAGTAATTACTGATTAACTTTGCATAAAGTTAATATTTTGGGAAGTATGTTCCTCGGATATTAACTTTTGGACAAGTTCAATTTTTAAGTCAAGTGACCTTTTAGTTTAGATTGTTTGGGGTGTCTTAATATGTTGATTTTTTAAAAAAAAATAACAAAAGAAAAAAAAACAACAACAACTATATCAGTAGTGTGTGTGTGTGAGGAGGAAAGAGGAAGATGAGGGGTTTCAAGCCGTTTGTTATGATGAGCGAAAATCATTTACATTCTAAACCTCAAAAGGGATTATATCATTGAACAAATTTAAAAAATATGAAATAAGTAATTACTGATTAACTTTGCATAAAGTTAATATTTTGGGAAGTATGCTCCTCGGATATTAACTTTTGGACAAGTTCAATTTTTAAGTCAAGTGACCTTTTAGTTTAGATTGTTTGGGGTGTCTTAATATGTTGATTTTTAAAAAAAAAATAACAAAAGAAAAAAAAACAACAACAACTATATCAATAGTGAGTGAGTGTGTGTTTTGTTATTTTTTTTTTTGTGATAATTTTTTGTTATATCCTCAACAAGTTTCTCACTTTACACTTACAAAAAATTTAAGGGAGGTTTTTAGTGTCATGTGTGTTTTGATAATTTTTTGTTATATCCTCAACAAGTTTCTCACAACTTTACACTCACAAAAAATTTAAGGTGGGGGGGGGGGGGTTTAGTGTCATTTGGGTTATAGGGTCTTGACTATTTTTCTAACATTTAAACCTTATTAAAATATGTGAGGGAAATATTATAAAAATAAAACACAAAATATCATGAAGCTCAATGAAATTTAAGGGAAAAAAATTAAAAGAACAATTAAAAAAGAATTGCGTGGGTGTGATAGATAGAAACCATCACCTAATTTAACAAGTACTCCAATAAAGTCACCCCACCAAATAAACAGGTGGTATTATTCCTTAATATTATTGATGAAGCATTATAAACATCATATCTTGATTATAACTTTGATAAATTCTTGCTGCTTTGATAGTTTAAATGCTTTACTTATCTCTGTTAAAGGGATTTCGTGGGTCTGAAGTTCATCAAGAGGGAAATCCTGGACAAAAAAAAAAGTTATGAATATTATAATTATTGTATGGATGTCCATAACATCCAAGAATAAAGCTCTTCACCTTTTATCCATATTGAATGACATTATAATTCATAACCCCCAAACTGAAAGACTTTTATTCTTTATACTAACGACAAATGGTACAATAATATTTTGTTAATTCTCCTCTTTATGTATTGTAATTGATAGGGTTAGTCTTTAATATTGAGGCTCTACAGATAGAGATAGAGGTATGTACACAAATTTGTGATAAAGAATGGAATAAGAATCACTTCTTCATTGCTCTCTAATTTCTTTGGTCTTGCTTATCTCTCTCATCCCAAATCTCTCTCGTGTTCTTCTTATTTTCATAATAAAATAAATAAAAATATATCCATTATTAATATATTTACAAAGTGAAATTAAATGTCATTAACATTACTAAGAGTACGGAGATATGAAATTATTAAGATGTGTCCAGATAAATTTTCACCTTGTTTTTGCATTTGGCAGCTAAAATTGAAAGATCAGATTTGGGTTTCAAGCCTCCAAAAATTGAACCCTTTAAAGTTCTTCCAAGAAGATCCAACCAATTGACTTGCACAAGTTCTTCTATTCCTGTACCAATTGCTATTGCTTTTCCTCTACCCTGTGCACAATAAATTACTGAGAATACTCCCCCCCCCCTCTTCCACTATGCATATTCTAAAAGGATTTTGTATTTCGTTTTGCTTGTAATTAAGTTTTTTAGGATAATATACAACATGTGTATGCTGTTTATCCACGTTAATTAATCAAAGGTTAATTCATGGGCAATTTATTGTACTATATAGGATGATCCTCCCTCCGTCCTTTATTATAAGTTTCAAATAATTGGTGCGTGAATTAAGAAAACAGTTAAAATTAGTTGAAGGTAATAAATATGTATTATTTTTTCAACTATGCCATTATATATGTAAAGATCGAGGATACATGACAGAGAATAAATATAATAAATACAATTAGTAAAGAGTAAAGTTAGAAAAATGCAATAAATATTTAGATAAATCTAAAATAAAGTTACTATTTTGGGACACACTTATTTACAAATATGAGCTTATACTAAAGAAGGAGGAAATATAAAAGAATATTAAATACCTTAGAAGATTTATCTAATTATAGTATAAATTAATGAATGGTGATTTGGAAGTTTATCAATTTTGTGGATTCCAGGGCATGAGCGAGCAAAGAGGCAACAACAGTGCACTCAAAAAAATAATCCACACCCAATCCACCGGTCAGGTCCTTCACCAAATGAGAAGAAGGTTTATGAAAAAGATCCTTTGGAATTATAAAATCATTCATTTCGAAAGTCTCATTGCTCTTTATTCTTCTCATTTATGTCAATCTCTATTATCTTAGTTGCTCCCATCATCTTGGCTCCATTTATTTCCTGCAATTCAAGTAATTAAACTAATTTGACCATTAAACAATCTTTTTGGCGGAATAAAAACTAGTAAAACGAATGCATCTTATAAAATACTCCCACCAGTTTTTTATATAAAACATATTTTAGAAATTGTTCTTGGTTTTAAATTATAAGACATAATTTTTATATTTATCAATTTTTTCCTAATTTAACTCTCTAGGTGTTCCCTCAACAATAATCAAAGAAGATAGGAAGAAAATTAAGGAAGATGACTAGAACACTTTAGAAAATATATGTCATATTAACTAGCTTAACAAATTCTTTAATTTAATTAAATTAGGTAAATATATCAAATATTAAGGACCGAAAGGAGTAATGCTATTATGATCCTTAATATAAGAGTTACTTCTCTAATATGGATAAATTAAGAATATTAAATAAATTACTTAATTATAACAAATATCACATGATCTCCCTAAAATATCTCGGTTTAACATTAGATCATGTAACAAATTATAAGTTAAGTCAATAAGTTTGCAAAAAGTGATAAATATTAGAGATAAAATAGATAGATATCTTATATGTAGGACCACGAGACCAACTTCATAACTAGCGCTCACATAATTAGGACTTGGGGAGTAGGTGTTATGGTAAATACACATACCCCTGATATAGCAGCTCCAGGGCCAAACACAGCCACAAATGATCCACTTTGAACTTGAACTGTCTTCCAAACAGCCCCAAAACCAAAAGAGAATCCACATGAGATGAAGCTAACATGAGTCAAATCAATACTTGGACCAACTTTCATAAGGTAATTTTCATCACTAAACATATACTCACACCATGTTGAGCAATTAAACACATGGTACACCTTTTGGCCTCTAACAGAAATCCTTGATGTGCCATCAGGCATTAGTCCATTCACCATCAAAGGATATCTCATGCACATGTTTGATTCCTCTGAAACACAGTTCTCACATTCTCCATACTCTCCAATATATATTGGAATCACTACATCTCCTACTTTAAGATTTGTCACTTTTTCCCCTATGCTCTCCACAACCCTGCATTTTTATTCATGACAATGAAAGTTGTTTGTGGATTAATTAGAATTGATTTATAAGGTTTGAATTATAATTTTAATGTAATAAGCTTACCCTAACCTTCATGTCCTAGTGCTAGAGGAAACATGGGCTGCACAACAATTTCAATCGATTTATATGAAGCATTTTTGTGGGATAAAATGAAGAAAGGATATATGAAGATATATGGGATATTTTGCATTTGTTATTGAGTCAATTCCGATACAAATGTTCATTTCAAAGTCGAGAGAATCCAAGATGGTCACTAATTAATGAGAGTTTTGTGAGTTTGGAACAATAGCTAATTGAAGTGTGTGTAACCAAGACTATGATTGAATCTTACAGATCGAAGTCCTTGAGCTCTTAAGATGTCTGAGTGGCATAAAATTGGCACAAAGTGTCAAATCCTTTAACATTTCGATATTTGCAGAGTAGTAAGTGCACAGTTTCATAAGGCATACAGAAACAGTGGAATCATACTGATATTGCATGTTTACATTACAAGAGAATTCCTACAGGGTTTGAAAAATATTTACAAATGTACAGAGTGTTTACAAAAACAAAAAGTGCAAATACAAATAACTAGAATCAGCTTCAGGTTATACCGGGACCCTAATCCCAGGTAAACACCTCCTTGCCTTTCGAGCCGCCCGCTTTGGCTGTAAGGGTTTTCAATTTGAAAAATGGTAAGATTCGAGAGAATCTCAGTAGTAACAGATATTTCAAGCATATAAAATGCAATGATAAATATGCAATGTGTCATGTCATATAAGATGCTAACTCGTGCTGTATACATACTGTCCAAGGTTAAACTAATGTTTGCACCCCGGCTTAACTCGTGTCCAAGGTCAACCGACTTGTTTGAATCCTAGGCTTGTTCGCATGTACCTTCGCTGGATCCCAGATTACAGCTAGGCTAATGTCATGTTACAGAAGATGGTATACACAAACATATAGATAATTACATGAAAGAAAGTGTTACTACCTAACTCATTTTTCAGTTTCCAAGTTTGCCTTAAACTTGTTCCGGCTTGTCTATTTCCAACTCCTATAAAATTAAAGTTACAAGTAATAGGTTATTACTTGTACTATTACTGCATTTTAATTATAGTTTACTGGTTATATATCACAGTTATAACAATTTCTGCACAATACAACTCTGCACAGTGCAGTTTCACTATATTCAAAAACTGACAGATTTTTCAGTCAACTTTGGAAATTCATAATTAATTCTAAAAAAATCTAATTTGACTTATTCCAATTCCTAAATGAAGCTCTTTAAATTTAAATTTATGTAAAAATACTTAGGTTTGACCACTACATTCATATATTTCCTAGAAATTCGCCAAATACCACTATTCTAGATTGCATTCCAAAAATAGGGCATAATCTTTGAAATTCATTTCTCCCAATGTACTTGTCCAAAAATTACAAAATATATATCAAATAAAGCTATAGGTCTGTAATTTAATCCTACCAAGTTTCATAAATTTTGAACAATGTTTGGCCCACGAAATACATTGGACAATATCACTGACTCACATGAGTAAATCAAACAACATCATATTTACACTTCATAAATTTTTCAAATTGGCATACAAACATCCAAAAATCATGAACACAGGCATACCTACACAATTTTTCCTTCTAAAGCCAATGAAACCATTAGAATCACAAAAATTCTTTTCCTCCTTATGGTTCTATTGCTGGCCGAAACTAGGGTTCTTGGAAGGAAGGAGATGTTTTATTGATTTCTCTTACTTAATCACTTCCTTACCACTTCTAATAACATGATTAATCATTTAAACACTAAATGAACATGTTTATAGGAAATTTTAACAGCATTTTCCCTAGGGTTTGGTTCAACTCAAATTTGAAAAACAAGGCAAACACCACCAACAACATCAAACAAAACAAGAGAAACAAGTTTTGAAGTTTACCTCTTGATTCCAACTCTTTCTCTCTCCTGACCGAAAATTCCCTCTCTCTCTAAGCTCTTGATTTATCTTGAAAAACATGGAATTAATGGAATAGAAGAGGTTAGGAGAGGTTATAAAGATATTAGAGAGCAAGAATCACTAAGTTATGCAAATTCTTACCTTAGTCTGTGCTTTGAAACCTTAAGACCCTTCTCTTTTGTTCTTGGAGTATTTGAAGCTTTCTCTCTCTCTCTCTTTGTTTCAAATTTTGGCCGAAATGAATGGAAGAGGAAGAGGAGTTTATGACTTAATTAAATCCCATTTGCTTTACATAGGTGCTAGCTTGTGATTTGTCTCTTTTTTTTCCTTCTTCTTTTAATATAGGCCACATAAATATATGTCTCTTCCTTCCTCTTCATTTGCCTGTCCATGCTAAGAGAAAAAGAGAGTCTTTAATACTTCTTACAACCTCTCAATATTGCATCTTCCATGTTATTACAATAGGTCATATACTTTTTGACCTTTTTAATTTTTTATGATTGACTAAGAATTTCCTTCTTGTATCAATCTTAATCTTGACCAACAAGTATATATATACTTCCTCTTGCCTTTCTTTGTTCAACCGAAACTTGAAGAGGAATGGAGATATTCAATTGCCTCTTGAAATATCCAAAAGTTGCTTATGTCATAATATTGGTCAATGGTAATTTAATTAGGTAAATTCACTTGGCTCTCTTTTCTTTCCTTTTCTTGTATTTTTCTTAGCCACATATATCATTTCCTTCCCTTTTCCCTTGTCAACCGAAAATGCAAGAGAGAATGGAGATAAAAATTTGTCTCATGAATTTCCAACAATTAGTTATTCAAAGTAATTAATCAATATCATCTTATTTTTTGACTTTTGCAATTTAATTTTTCCCCTTGGTAACAAATACTCCAACATGAATTATTTATTACCAAATAGACATTTTTTCTTTTATTTCCCCTCTTTGACCGAAAATAATAAAAGAATTAGGAGAAAAATATTTATTTCTTGTGTTATGACAAATTACAATTTTGCCATTACATTTTTGTGATTTATTGTAATAAATCATTTCTTACTATTCTTCCTTTGATTTGGACAAATTTATGACACTATTATCGAGCCATTATTTGTGTTATTTTATACTCCAATTTAAATTATCATATTAGGCCTTTAAGTGGATATTAATTGCCCCTTTATATCCTTACTTGACCAAGTTGTATGTAACCGACAATTGAAATGTTTTTGACAATTAGTGTGCATCATAACTCATCATTTTATTCCATTAAATATATTAATTATATAAGAGAAATATTGGTGATTGAAAATTGGGTATTACACAGAGTATCTTAACTCATGTGAGTTTTGTGAGGTTAAAATAAGAACTAATGTGTGTGCAAGAACATGGCACCTCCCAATGCAGGTGTTTTCTTTAAAACATAAACTCGAGATTGAAATAGATCTAATAGGTTTTATACCACTAAATCAACTTTACGTTGGTAGATTAGAATAATAACTAGTGTGTGTGTAAGAATATGATAGAATCTCCCATAAGCCCATCCACCAGTACTCAAGATATCTGTATGGCACAGAGCATCTTAACTCTGACTTTAGAAACTTTAGAGGGTCCACTTGTATCTCTTCTACTTTCACTTCCTCTCCCATTCCCTAACATATTTCTCCGACAATAAATCCTCGATTCAAAAATCAAAAGATAGACCATGTATTATATAGGGTTAAAGGCCATTTTTATCTCAGAAGTATTCACCGAGGGTTAATTTTACCCTGAAATTTTTTCGAGGACCAATTTTTCTCCAAAAGTGTCAAATTTGGAGTAATTTTACCCTGATCGTTATCCCCGTTAAATTTGACCATTAGTTAGCCAAATTTGGAGTAAATTTTCTCCTAACTGAAAATTTTCAGGGTAAACTTGCATTTTAACTAAAATGATATAAACGAAAAAATTGCTCTAAAAATTTTAACTGAGGAGCAAATTTGCCCAAAATTTGGTCAATTAATGATCAAACTTAATTATAATAACGGTCAGGGCAAAATTGCTTCAAATTTTACATTTCTCGGGTAAAATTGGTTCTTGAAAAACTTTCGATGTAAAATTGGCCCTCTGTGAATACTTGCAAAGCAAAAATCGCCTTTAACTCTATTATATATCCTATGAGATCGATTTGAAATTTTAGAATAAACGGGAATAACAAAATTGAAACTGCAGGCCATGGATGATATACCTTTGCATGTTATAACTTGTGAGCCGCTTGACATTATTATATTATTCAACTTTGCTTCACTCTGCAGATTCTAACAACGAGCCAGAGGCTTTGGCTTGCAAAGTAAGTATTGTTTGGATGTAGAGACCAAACCAAACACAAAGAAGAGATATTTCAGAATCACAATAATACGCTGACGAAAAATATTTAGCCTTAGGAATAATTTTAACTAAAAAGTAATATTTTCGGTTCTAAATGTTAGATCCAGTTTTTTTTTTTATAAATTAAGGAAGTTAATTAAATTATCATTTTCTTTTTAAATTAATTTGTCTGACATATAAATTAATATATTATTTAATCGTATACAATATATAATATGTATGATTAAGTAATTTATTTAATTTTTATTAATTTTTTAAAAAATTAATTAAATCTCATATTTAATAATGAAAGAAGTATATGTATGTGTGCGCGATTATTTTTTAAATCAAAATCTCCACACTTTGGGAAAAAGAACTTTGGGTAGAAAACATGTATGCCCTTACTCTTCCACTTTTATTTTCTTCTTACCATCCCTTGGTATATATGCGTAAACTCTTTTTTTTTTTTTCATATTTTGTCTTCTGGTTTTCTCTCTCTCTCCTGCTTTTCTCTTTATCTCTAAACATTAGATAATGCCTAATTTTCCGATTAAAATTTCCTGAGTTATACTAACCCCCCATCCTCGCCTCTTCCCCCAAAAAGAAGTCGAACCCGTTCTTTAAAACAGGAATACATATAACCAACTTTTTAACTATTTGCAAACGAAGTGATGTGTATGGGAAAAAATCGCAAGTCATATATCGCATGTGCAAAAGGAAAAAAACTATGAATAAAGCGATGGATTGATTTTGATATTGGCAATTCGTGAGCACGAGGACTAAAAACCACTAATTAATGATGTTTGCTTTTTCATACCCTGACTGATAGGTAAGGGTGGTTGATGTGTCTTTCCTACTGCCCTTAATTTTGAGAATATTTTTAAATGTATTTTTTTATAGTTCTTTAAATCATTAGATTATATATGAAATGAGTGACATTTTGATATCTTTAAAGAGAAAAAATAGAATTTTTTTTTTCAATTTTTTACAATATTTTAGAGTTTTAAAACTCTAAATCAGGAAGAAACCACAGACTTTTGATATTTTATTACTCTCTATTTGTTCTTTTTCTAATAAATACTTAACCGAATAATATAAATAAAAAAGTTGGTTAACGGAAATAAATATGTAAAAGTTGTAACTTTTTTCTAAAAAATACCTTTATTTATAAAGAGAGAAGGAACAAGATAAGTAGGAAAAAAAGATGTGGAAGAGAGAATAATGAGTGGTGGGAAGAGTGTGATTAAATGCAATAAATGTAATCATAATCATATGAGTAATTAAATGGAGGAAAAATGAGAAATTAACAAAGAAAAATTGAGACATTTTCTAAATGTCTTTTATCATAAAATAGGAACAAATCATACGCGGTAGTTGTTTTTTATAAAAAGGAATGGAGAAAGTAGTGTGAATAGAGTAATGGTAAGGGAAATTTATGAGTAATGAAGTGATGTCTTAAAGTGGTGTTTCTTGTATTATGAACTAAGATATTGTATCATGAAAGATAACAATTTATTGTGTTATGAACCAAGGTATTTTTAATAAGCAATAGTTATTTAAAATAAATTTTTTTTATATAAAGAGTAACATCCTTTTAGTATATAGGCAGGATTTCCTTAACACAATGCAATCTTTCATCAAATGGTGATTATTATATTTAAGAGTAAATGACAACAAAGCACAACGAAATACACAATCCTTTTAGAATATGCATAGTGGAAGAGAGAGAGAGTGTGTATTCTCACTAATTGTAATTAATTGTACACAAAGTAGAGGAAAGGCAATAGCAATTGGTACAGGAATAGAAGAACTTGTGTAAGAGAGTTTAAAAAGGTCAGTCCTGTAGAATTAAGGGTCTAAAAAAGTCAGCCCTATTAGTTTAGTATATATATTTTTTGTAACATCCTGTTTAAAAAAAAATGAAAAAAATATAAAATAATAAAATAAAATATTATTATTATATTATATTATATTTTAATATATTATTATAATATTATATTATTATTATATATATTATTATATTAAGGTGGGCAGCACGTGGGCTGCCCACCCTTTATTAAATATAAGAGGGAGTGGATTACCCACTCCCCATTTCTTCTTCAAATACCGCATGAGATGCGGTATTAAGAGGAAGAGTGAGAGAACGAAAGAAGAACGAGAGAAAGAGAGGGAACGAGAAGGGAATAGAGATCCCACTTGAGTTTTCTGAGGTAAGTTATTTATCTTATAAGATTATTTAGATAGCTAAAATAACTTCTTTCAGCAAATTTCTTTTATGAAAATTATTCCATGTATTTTTCTCGTTCTAATAAGGATAATATGGTATAGATTAGAGAATATTTTAAGATTAGCATTTTGGACAAGTTTGAGTTTTGTTAGTATAAGGCTATAAAAATGTAGAGAATAATTAATAGCTAATTTTAATTGGTTTATTTTTCTTATTTAGTTGGTATAAGATTTTATAACGAATTTTTTATATAATTAGTTTATGAATAATTCTATATAGGACTTTTTAACCGATTAAATTTGGGTTAAAAGCTTTATTTGAATTAATGAAGGTATTACTGAAATTTTAATTGGTTTAGTTTTGAAATTTGGAGGATTAAACTGTCATTTATGAATTTCGGAGGACTAAACTGTCATTTATGAAATTCGGAGGACTAAACTGTCATTTTCGATATTTGAAGGACTAAACGGTCATTTCTAAAATTTAAACCCCAAACTGTTATTTTTCATTTTTTTAGAATATATTATATAATATTATTGAAAATTTGTATATAAGTTATAATTTTGATTATGTGGAATTTTGGAGAGTTATTAATGGGTAGTAAATTGATTATGGTAGATTGATTTTGGCATTTACTTGAGCTCTTGGATTAGGAGCAGTGTGGTAATAAATAGCTTTGGCGAGAGGTAACCACTTTCCTCTTGTTGTGCATGCTTGTATGATGTTTGTGAGTGATTTTAATTATGCAGATTTATAAATTTGGCTATTGATATGTGATGTGATTTTGGAAAATATGTGGTTAATGAAATTGTCTTGTGGGACTTATTTTCATGGAGAAAATGACTAGCAATATTACATTATATGAGTTGGTATTTATTTATGAGATTGGAAAGATCGTTTTTGATAATTATGAAATGATAATGACATGTCATAATCACATAATATGGATAAGATAGGGGATGGTGGATGTGAAATTAATGGGAGGTTACTCAAAGAGGAAATAAGGGGGTGAATTCTTGTACAAAAGAGGAAATAAGGTGGTGGACATCCAGGTGTACACTGGCTAGTCCTTTGGCCCATTTGTATTCCATAGGGCTATGACACCCCATTAATGTATTTAGAGGGGGAACCCATTGTCCGGTCTTGTGCTCTGTGGATTTTGGCCGATCCATATCACTTGATCGGTGAGCTTGTTGAGTTAGCTACCGGTCATATGGGTGAGTACTAGCCCATGGGTTCAGTCAGAGGAAATAAGGTGGAGAGGAAATAAGGGAGGAAAGAAAATAAATTATTATGTATTGACTCTTATACACTTATATGGCAAATATGAGAATGACAATATGATGTTGTGAATTATTATGAAATTATTCGTATGGACAAGTGATATTTTAATAATGTTATATTTTTATAATTGTCCCACTTGGCACCTCACGGGCACATACTTGTATGCCCGATGAGATGGATTGTTGGTTACTCATGCTTTTGTCTCACCCTGTTGATTTAACATTTTTCCAGGTGATAGTTGTCGTGCGGGTCCATCAGGGAAGACTCCGGAAGCTTAAACTACTTCTGATAAAAGTAGTGCTTCCATCTTTTTAATATATGTTGGATTATTGTATAATGCCACATTAGGGCTCATCTTGCATACTCTGATCTATTTTTGAGAACTTGGTGTGTTAACTATATATTTTTAATTACTCCTGATGATGCTGGAAGGCCTAGAGGGCTTATGATGTGTTCTAAACTCGTTGATCCACAATTTGATTTGATAAGGATATTTTAATATCTGATGAGATATTATTCAGCAAGAAAAAAAATGGTTTTATTTTCCATGGTAAATTTTATAAACCATGGTAGAGTTTTCAAACGGTTAGCTGAACTCTTTTTCTACCATGGTAGACTTTTGGAGAATTTGTGAATAATAGGATTTTACAGTATTAAGGAAAGGATTTTACAAATTGGTATCAGAGCCCAACGATTCTGCGAACTTTGTGACATGCATTATATTTAGTGGCAATATACAAAATTCACATATATCTTCCCTGTTAGTTGTATTTGTTATGATTCTGTTAACTACTTACTAGTTATAGTGGGTTGCATCTTTAGGTGGGGAGAAGATGGTTCAAACTCGTCGTACTAGTTCTGGTGGTAGTAGGCCTTCACACCCACCTGTCCAACCGCAGCAGCAGCAACAACTCCCATTTGATAAGGACGCTTTTATGCAACAACTGAAGGGAGTTGTGGTAGATGTTGTAGACGAACGATTGAAGAAATTTAAAGAAGATAGTGGGCGGCAAGCAAGGGACAAGACCCCTATGGGGAATGGTGATGATCATCAAAGCGTGGGGAATTCAGAAAAATGCATGAAACTACTAATGAGGGCCATGGTGATTATATACCCCAACAACCACATGTTCCGGCTTCTCGTTCCATTTCCAATGTATATAAAGATTTGGCTCGACATCGCCCTCCTATTTTTAATGGAAACCGAGATCCTGTTGAGGCAGAAATGTGGATTGAGGACATAGAGACGTTATTCCAGGCTGTGGATTGTACCAGTGAACAGATGGTACAGGCAGTCACCATTCTTCTTAAGGGTGATGCGAATGAGTGGTGGAAGAGTGTGAGACCAGCGGATGTGTCATCTTTGAAGTGGGCGGAGTTCAAAGACATGTTTTATGCGTACTACTTTCCAGAGGAGTTGCAACATGAGAAGGAGTTGGAATTTTACGCTCTTCGTCAAGGTGATATGAGTGAAGATGAGTATATCTCTACTTTCATTCGATTGACAAAATATGTCACATATTTGAAGGAGCCGCGGTGTTCTCTAAGATCGACTTGAGATCAGGTTACCATCAACTCAGAGTTAAGGCTGATGACATCTCAAAGACTGCTTTCCGGACTCGGTATGGACATTATGAGTTTTTGGTTATGCCTTTCGGGTTGACAAATGCTCCAGCTGTTTTCATGGATTATATGAACCGGATTTTTAGGCCGTATTTAGATCGTTTTATTGTTGTCTTCATTGATGACATTCTCATTTATTCTAAGAACGAGGAGGAGCACCGAGAACATCTACTCATTGCATTGCGTATATTGAGGGACCACCAGTTGTATGCTAAGTTGAGTAAGTGTGAGTTTTGGCTCAGGGAAGTGAATTTCCTTGGCCACGTGGTATCTGCTGAAGGGGTAGCTGTTGATCCTAGTAAAGTTGATGCCGTATTAAAATGGGAATCCCCGAAGTCGGTGACTGAAATAAGAAGTTTTGTGGGATTGGCTGGCTACTACAGGAGATTCATTAAGGGGTTTTCTCAAATTGCTATGCCTTTGACTAAGCTGACCAAGAAAGATCAACCGTTTATATGGACAGATAAGTGTGAAGCTGCTTTTCAAGAGTTAAAGGCAAAGTTGACTACAGCACCTGTGCTTACCCTTCCTGATCCTGGGCGTCCGTACACAGTGTATACGGATGCTTCCTTTAAGGGTTTGGGTTGTGTGCTGATGCAAGAAGGCAAGGTTGTTGCATATGCTTCAAGGCAGTTGAGGCCTCATGAAGAGAATTATCCGACTCATGATTTGGAGCTCGCCGCTGTAGTGTTTGCATTAAAGATTTGGAGGCATTATCTATATGGAGCTCAATTTGAAGTTTTAAGTGATCACAAGAGCTTGAAGTATTTAGTTGACCAGAAGGAGCTGAATAATAGACAACGCAGATGGATGGAGTTCTTGAAAGATTATGATTTCGAAATAAAGTATCACCCTGGAAAGGCCAATGTTGTGGCCGATGCTTTAAGTCGAAAATCTGTTCATGTTTTCTGTATGAGTTTAAATGAGCACTATTGGTTGGAAAGCTTGAGGGACATCTATATTGTTCCGTATCAGAAGAAGATAGTTGCTTTGAATGCAGTCATTGGTGAATATGGGTTTTATCAAGACTTGAAAGACGCTCAAACGAAAGATGATCAGCTAGACAAAATTCGAGAAGAACTAGAGCATGGGGAAGTTCCGGATTATGACGTTGGGAATGCAGATATTTTGAGATACAAGGGGAGAATTTGTGTTCCCAATAACGATGAAATCAAGAAAACCATTTTGGAAGAAGCCCATCGGAGCAAATATACCATACATCCAGGAATCACCAAGATGTATAACGATCTGAAGCGACAATATTGGTGGCCAAAGATGAAGAGAGACGTGACCGACTTCGTCTTGAAGTGCTTGACGTGCCAGAAGGTCAAGATCGAACACCAGAAACCACCAGGACTACTTCAGAATCTAGATATCCCTAAATGGAAATGGGATAGTATTTCTATGGATTTCATCATGGGCTTACCGTCAATCCGGAATATTTATGATGCTGTTTGGGTGATCGTAGATCGATTAACCAAGTCAGCACACTTTTTACCTATTAAGGAAAATTATTCTTTGGAGAAATTGGCCGAGTTGTATATTAAAGAGATTGTACGTATGCATGGAGTGCCGGAGAGTATCATATCGGATCGTGATCCAAGGTTCACTTCGAACTTTTGGAAGTCCCTACAACAAGCCATGGGTACAAAGTTAAAGTACAGTACCGCTTATCATCCTCAAACAGACGGTCAAACCGAGAGAACTATTCAGACACTTGAGGACATGTTGAGAGCTTGCGCTATCGAGTTTCCAGGTAGTTGGGACAAGCACTTGCCATTGGCAGAATTTGCATACAATAATAGCTATCACTCTAGTATTCAGATGGCACCTTTTGAGGCTTTATATGGTCGAAAGTGCAGGTCGCCGTTATGTTGGACCGAATTGAGTGAAAGGACTATTATCGGACCAGATCTAGTAGAGCAAACATCACGAAAGATTGAAATGATACGACAGAAATTGTTGACAGCTCAAAGTCGACAGAAGAGTTATGCGGATCGTCGAAGGAGACCGTTGGAATTTAGTGTGGGAGATCATGTTTTTCTGAAGGTTTCGCCTGTTACGGGCATCGGTAGGTCTATTAAAGCAAAGAAGTTGACTCCACGATTCATTGGGCCATTTGAAATTTTGGAGCGAATTGGATCGGTTGCCTATCGGATCGCCTTGCCCCCACATTTATCTAAGGTGCATGACGTGTTCCATGTGTCACAACTAAAGAAGTATCATCCAGATCCGTTTCATATCATTGAGCTTGAAGAGGTTGAGTTAAGAGAGAATTTGACATACGTGACCGAACCAGAAAGAATTTTAGATGTAAAGGACAAACAATTACGGAATAGAACAATCCGTCTCCTAAAAGTTTTCTGGAAGGGAATGTTTCCAGGTGATGCTACCTGGGAAACTGAAGAGCGTATGCGACGTGATTTTCCTCATTTGTTTGCTTAGGTATAAACGTGGTATTTATGTTATATTATATTGAGATTGAATTGGTGTAATGTTGTGTAAGAATCTTATGTTTTGAATTTTGGGGACAAAATTCTATTTAGGTGGGGAGAATTGTAACATCCTGTTTAAAAAAAAACGAAAAAAATATAAAATAATAAAATAATAAAATAAAATATTATTATTATATTATATTATATTTTAATATATTATTATAATATTATATTATTATTATATATATTATTATATTAAGGTGGGCAGCACGTGGGCTGCCCACCCTTTATTAAATATAAGAGGGAGTGGATTACCCACTCCCCATTTCTTCTTCAAATACCGCATGAGATGCGGTATTAAGAGGAAGAGTGAGAGAACGAAAGAAGAACGAGAGAAAGAGAGGGAACGAGAAGGGAATAGAGATCCCACTTGAGTTTTCTGAGGTAAGTTATTTATCTTATAAGATTATTTAGATAGCTAAAATAACTTCTTTCAGCAAATTTCTTTTATGAAAATTATTCCATGTATTTTTCTCGTTCTAATAAGGATAATATGGTATAGATTAGAGAATATTTTAAGATTAGCATTTTGGACAAGTTTGAGTTTTGTTAGTATAAGGCTATAAAAATGTAGAGAATAATTAATAGCTAATTTTAATTGATTTATTTTTCTTATTTAGTTGGTATAAGATTTTATAACGAATTTTTTATATAATTAGTTTATGAATAATTCTATATAGGACTTTTTAACCGATTAAATTTGGGTTAAAAGCTTTATTTGAATTAATGAAGGTATTACTGAAATTTTAATTGGTTTAGTTTTGAAATTTGGAGGATTAAACTGTCATTTATGAATTTCAGAGGACTAAACTGTCATTTATGAAATTCGGAGGACTAAACTGTCATTTTCGATATTTGAAGGACTAAACGGTCATTTCTAAAATTTAAACCCCAAACTGTTATTTTTCATTTTTTTAGAATATATTATATAATATTATTGAAAATTTGTATATAAGTTATAATTTTGATTATGTGGAATTTTGGAGAGTTATTAATGGGTAGTAAATTGATTATGGTAGATTGATTTTGGCATTTACTTGAGCTCTTGGATTAGGAGCAGTGTGGTAATAAATAGCTTTGGCGAGAGGTAACCACTTTCCTCTTGTTGTGCATGCTTGTATGATGTTTGTGAGTGATTTTAATTATGCAGATTTATAAATTTGGCTATTGATATGTGATGTGATTTTGGAAAATATGTGGTTAATGAAATTGTCTTGTGGGACTTATTTTCATGGAGAAAATGACTAGCAATATTACATTATATGAGTTGGTATTTATTTATGAGATTGGAAAGATCGTTTTTGATAATTATGAAATGATAATGACATGTCATAATCACATAATATGGATAAGATAGGGGATGGTGGATGTGAAATTAATGGGAGGTTACTCAAAGAGGAAATAAGGGGGTGAATTCTTGTACAAAAGAGGAAATAAGGTGGTGGACATCCAGGTGTACACTGGCTAGTCCTTTGGCCCATTTGTATTCCATAGGGCTATGACACCCCATTAATGTATTTAGAGGGGGAACCCATTGTCCGGTCTTGTGCTCTGTGGATTTTGGCCGATCCATATCACTTGATCGGTGAGCTTGTTGAGTTAGCTACCGGTCATATGGGTGAGTACTAGCCCATGGGTTCAGTCAGAGGAAATAAGGTGGAGAGGAAATAAGGGAGGAAAGAAAATAAATTATTATGTATTGACTCTTATACACTTATATGGCAAATATGAGAATGACAATATGATGTTGTGAATTATTATGAAATTATTCGTATGGACAAGTGATATTTTAATAATGTTATATTTTTATAATTGTCCCACTTGGCACCTCACGGGCACATACTTGTATGCCCGATGAGATGGATTGTTGGTTACTCATGCTTTTGTCTCACCCTGTTGATTTAACATTTTTCCAGGTGATAGTTGTCGTGCGGGTCCATCAGGGAAGACTCCGGAAGCTTAAACTACTTCTGATAAAAGTAGTGCTTCCATCTTTTTAATATATGTTGGATTATTGTATAATGCCACATTAGGGCTCATCTTGCATACTCTGATCTATTTTTGAGAACTTGGTGTGTTAACTATATATTTTTAATTACTCCTGATGATGCTGGAAGGCCTAGAGGGCTTATGATGTGTTCTAAACTCGTTGATCCACAATTTGATTTGATAAGGATATTTTAATATCTGATGAGATATTATTCAGCAAGAAAAAAAATGGTTTTATTTTCCATGGTAAATTTTATAAACCATGGTAGAGTTTTCAAACGGTTAGCTGAACTCTTTTTCTACCATGGTAGACTTTTGGAGAATTTGTTAATAATAGGATTTTACAGTATTAAGGAAAGGATTTTACATTTTTTATTTTTAAAATTATTTATATGATAATAATATTATTGATATTTTATATTCTGTTGATGATGTTGCAAATATTTAGTTGCCATTAACTTTTTTAAAATTAAGTTCATAACACTATCCTGCATTAAAAATCCTAAAAATAAAAAATTTATAAAAGATATTTCTTACTTTATAAGTATTCTTACCGATTTTGTATTTTTTGACTTATTTTCTTGTGATTATTTTGCTTATATTTTTTGTTTTTTATTTTTTTTGATTATTTACACTTTTCATGACATATTTATAAGAATTATTTTTAATTTTGTTAAGTCTTCTAATTAATTATTTGTAATTATAATATGTGGACAATAGTTTACTTTTGATTATAACTTAATGAATGTGTTTGTTTGTTGCATCATGCATACCGCTTATATTCTAATTTTGACAATATTTATGTGTTAAATTAGGACTTTCATTGTTGTAATTTAAAAAAAAACTAAAAAAAGTAAAAGTTGTTAAAATAACTTTAGCCCTATAAAATCAGTCTTAACCCTTATATACTCATGGGCCGGACTTCAAAAAATAACTATTTTTTTAATCGGATCTAAAAAAACTGATCCTTTAAGCCCTAATATGTAAAAGACCGACCTTTTTATAAGCTCTAATCCCCATCAATCTGGGATATGATATTGCAAACTATGTTCTCAGGTGTGTCAGGTTGAATTCCAGATCTGGGATAAGGAGTTTCTCTCTGCAAAAGGTTGCGGGCTTTTTTGTATTTTATGTTGGATCCTATTTATTTTCTTTTTAAATTAAATGTCCATCTCGTAATTAACGAAAATAATATCATTTGCCATGTTAGCTTTTTTAATAAGCATGCCACACAACTTGATTTAACTGAGCTAGTGTTATATAGGATAAATTAACACTATCAAAGGTCATATAAAGCCTTTTTCAAACTTTAACGATCAACGGTTTTAAACAAAGCAAATTTAAGAAGCCAAAACTACTGGTTTCAAACTTAAAAAACCAAAACTAAAAATGAGTAAAATTTTAAGGACTAAAGATGATATTAACCCAATAAGTTTTGTAGGCAATAAAACAATAATGCCATTTATTTTATTTTTTTAAAAAAATAGTTTGATTGTCACTAGAGCTCTGGCACCCTCTCACCTGCAGCCACTAGGTTGGAGCGACCACAGTTGGTCGACCATTGAAGCTCCAAACCCCTGGAATTTAATGTGTCATTCATAATAGGATTCACTTGTTCATCAAGAGTTGCACATTTGTAAATAAGACTTGTTGAATTTGTATTGTTCATTTGCAAGTGTCAAGCTCTTCATGAACAAGTGAAATAGACATATGAACAACACAAATTAAAAAGTTAATAAGAAAACATGGGATCATGACTAAGTCCTATTTACAAGTGTACAACTTTTTATGAACAAATAGATTATAGATATGAACTACATGAATTGCAAAAGTCACTTTTGCAAGTGTCACTTCATGAACAAGTGAAATCCTTCAATAAACAATACATTAATTTTGATGGTCGTAGCTCTGGCCAGTAGCCACTGGAGTTAGGATGACCTGTAGTCACCGGAGTTTTGGTAATGATCAAATCTTATTTAAAAAAAATAAATAAGAGATATTATTATCTTTTTACCTATAAATTTTATTTTTATTGTAATCCTTGCATCTGCAATGAAATTTCCTATTGTTATGCTCTCTTGACTGGAATAATTTTGATCCCACTTAATCGAAATTCTCCCTTTATTTTAATAGTAACATAAATAGGAAATAGGCTAATGAAATTCGGAGTGTCCAAAGCGGAGGCAGTTGAGACGGCGGAACAACCAAAGATTGCCTCTTGCTCGATGCATCACCCTGTCCCCACGTGGCTGTATGTCCTATGTTGAACTCTTTTTACCATACTACCCTTCTTGAATATTCTTAGAAAAATCACATTTAAATTCCAAAATATTATATTTGTACCCAAAAAATAAAAAATATTAAATTACTGATAATTAAATTTCATATTTTTAAAATAAATTATAAATATTTTTAAATATAATTTTTAACAATATACTGAGAGTTTCAATTATTAAAGGTTAATATTTTAGTTATAATTGAGATTTTTAATATTTTAATTGCCTGAATATATATATTTTTATTTTTTTAATTTATTAAAATCGGAACCTAACTGTTATAAATTTAATATTTTAGAATTTATTGTCATTCTTCTAACATTATTTTCTATTAAATTTTATTTATATACAATTTTTATTAATTGTATCTGATAGAACAATTTAATGCACCATGTAATACAATTTTTGTTTTGAATTAGTATATAATTTCTTAGGCATCTGTCAGACTTTAACACAAATTTGTAAAACAAAATCATTTAGTTGTTTATTAAATAAGATTTCTAAAATTGAAATAGAACATATAATGATTTGTTTTAAACTTCAACCAATTATGTCCAACCTTAATATTTGTCTGCCAAAAAATCCTTCAATATCTAATTTTCCTATCCGGTAAATTTAATTTATCTTGGTTAGATAAATCAGTATATTTTTAAGTAAAATCAAAATCAAAATCAATTAATCCTAATTTCAGGCCATTCATCTCTAATACTTTTTTTTAGAAAACTTTTATCTTCATATAATTTGAAAAGTGATCTTCTGGAATGTAGAAGTTCTATTTCATTTAATTTTTTTATGTATTCTTTTTTATTATGACAAAATTATAAAAAATCACATTATTATATTTATATTCGTTAATAAATCATGTTTCAATTAATTTAAATTTTTTCAGGTAAAAAATTAATATAAAATTATTAAAAATAAATAATGTGAGGAAAAAAAATAATGCACAAGTTTTTTATATATTATATAGATATAGAAATTAAGTGGCTGTGAAGTGATAAACAAGATATTGATGTTAAAGCAAATCTGTAATTTAATGTAATGAGAGGGGGTATTTGTGACAATTGACCTCAACGGTGAGGCACTGCTAGTGCCAACCAGAGGGAGCACCGAGTTTGCCTTTCCCACTTTTCTGGCCTTCTGATTCAGTATCTCCTCTTTCGTCTCAATCACTTCGCTCGATAACTTTTCGTTCTTTCATCCATGGCTACATCTTTCGCGCCAATTTCTATTTCAGGTACTTTGTTGTTTGAATCAGGGACGCTTTTTCTGGTTTGTTTCTTTTGCTTTACATTGGGGTTGCTGGGAATAAACAGATTTGAGTGGAAGGGGCGTATATATATATATATATATATATATATATATATATATATATATATATTAATGAACTTTGCATCTCAGGAATGGTTTTATGAATTGAAGGTTTTGTTTTATAGCTGCGTGTCATCCTCGATTGATGTGATTATAAAGGGATACAATCAACAATCAATGAATTGAATGGATTTAGATTGTGATTTTGAAGATTATTTTTCTAACTATTCTGATGTTGAAGTTTATTTTTCTAGCTACCGGAGGAAATTTTATTGATATGCTTTTGTTACGTAGATTTTTTGGGGTCTTATAAGGCTGTTGCTTTGATTTGGAAATAGGTGGATGTCATCTTAAGCCGCGCGAGCTTTGGTTAAAAAATCCTAATTCTCTTAGGGTTTCGCCTAAGCTTGCTGCTCAAAGGAAATGTAACATCTTGAGAAGGAACCGCTGCTCTACAATTCGTGCTGAATATCGGTATGCCATTTTTGAATCACTTCAGTTTTGTTTTCGTTTTATAAATTTTCGCCAGATATATGATCGTTTAATTTGCTATGCTTGCTTGTATTCAGAAGGCATTTGATCCATGCCTTCTTTAGCTGTAAAGTTGTATCTATCAGCAAAACTTCTGTGCTTGATGCAATCCCCAGTCCCCACCACCCCCACCCTTTTTCTTTCTATTTTTAGTTTCCCCCCAACTATATTACTCCCTCAGGAAAGGATTTTTTATTTTTTATTACGTTTAAAGGAGGAACCTGGGACATCTTGCTCTGTCTCATTGCAAAGAAAATGTTATGGTTGTTGTTGTTGTTAAATAGGTATACAACAGCTCTTTTCGTAAATGCTGGAAATAGTACTGGTGACTTTTAATTTTGCTGGGTTCTTTCTGGCGTATGTTTCTTAGAATTAGTTCATATAACATATTCCCGCTGGCTGACAATATTTTGCATCCTTAGTTAATTCTTCAGCTTCCAACACTGATAGGACATGTGAGAAGCTAGGCCTCAAATGACGCAGAGCCTTAAGTCTTCCATCTCTCACATATTAAAGTTCAAAATAAATTCAAAATTGGATTTGATGTTTTGAAGAGTAGATACTTCAAAATAAGTGTCATGTGCATGTTCAACTCTAGCCAGAGACTTTTATCTAACTTGATGTAACACTTCAAATTATGCATGGATAGTTCAGATCTTATTGTGTTGTGGTCGTTATATCATTTTTCAGTGTCTTTGCTAATTAGATTCGAGGCTGTTCCATGTAAAAAACGTAGCATTATTAGTTATTAGGATTGGGCATTGAGGAAGAGATGAGCTGGGAATTGAGGAAGTGGATTGCCTGACAATAGAAGGTGTATTTGAGTGTCTCATACTTATTATATAACAGGAACTCAATAATTCAATTGCAATATGACTTATTTTTCAGACCTCCTTGACTTGCTTGGTCTTATTTGCAATTATTTAATATGAAATTTAAGGTATCTCTATTTATCTATTGTTTGTATAAAAGTCAGACCATTTTTGTCCAATAAAAGTTTACAGTTCAACCTTTTATTGAGTAGATATGTGGATGGATGGACATATATTTGAGCCTTGTATTTAGGAATCAAGACTAGATTACATATATTTTCCAAAACAAAACGTGGCAGCAAAACATCTATGTCACTCCATCGACAATTATGACTGGAGACTACACTACCTTGTAAATTTTGATATTCAGGGTATACTCAGAGCTGGTAGGGACAGTCATGGTTATTTAGGTGCTGTGCACAATACTTAAAAAAGTATATGCAGAGTGTAAATTTCTTATTCAAAATATATTTGGGTATAGGAAGAGGAATTAAAGCTGTCTGATGGAAACAAGTGCAAACACCATTAAAAACTGGATAATTTCTTTGGAAGCTGGCAAGAAGAAAAATGAACTTGGCTTCTCACTTGTAGTTCCGCAGTCATCACTGTATGATTTTATTTTCCACAAAGAAGATAAAAATGGACTCATAAAGCGATTAATTAATCAATATAGGGTTATGGTAAAATTTGTAGTAAGCCACACTACTCAAAGGACATAATAACTGCAACTTATTCTTTCGTATCCGTGCAATGCATAGAAAAGTGTGTTCAGTTCTAAAAATAAAGCATTACAGTGTATTCAAATACATAATTTTACTGTAAAAATTGGTCCATAATCCTATGTTTTTACGTAATGAGGATTGTAACTTTATGTTAAGATTAAAACCTTCACTATGACGCCAATTTTGTCTGTGACCATTCACTATGGTGATTAATGAAATATGTCAAATTACTAATGTCATTTGATTGAACAGAAGTAGAGATACCAGTTATAATTAAAATTTCAAAATAGATTTAACCTTAACGTATGCTCCCATGACCTGAGCAACTCAATGTTATTATAACAGTGCTTTCTATACCTCTCAATTTTGTATATTTTGTAAGCATATAATCCTGATGTTATACTAGTGCCTTTTGCTTGATGCTGGTCTGCACCAAGGACTTGATCCTATTGGTTTCTGTGTGGAAGATTATGTTTTTTAACTGTTCCTTTTACATATTTGTCTTTTAATTGCAGTGATAATGGAAGTGGAGGGGGGGATTTTGTTGCTGGTTTTCTTCTGGGAGGTGCGATTTTTGGAACGCTAGCTTACATCTTTGCTCCTCAGGTGGATGCTTTTGTTTGTTTCTCATTTTTAATTTATTAGTACTTGATAATTGATATACCCATGTACTGTGATATTTAAATTATAAGTCATATAAAAGTTTAGCTAATCAAATACTTCAATAGATTAAATAATTAATTACTAGTTTTGGACTTTGATCATAAAAAATAATTAATTATTAGTGTATTAACTTTTGTTTTCAAAATATAAAATAACAATCAGTTTTGAAAATTTAAGCAGTTACCAATTAGTTGTAAATTGTACTACAAACTAAATCTTATACTAAGGACTGGATTTTTATTTTAGATGAAAAGTTATAGGCAGTTTTCTTTTTTGAGGGGGAAAAAAATTAAACCAGTTATCCAGTTAGTATGTATAGCTTCCGAAACCCACTTCTAAGTTACGACAGTTATTTTTATTGGTTTGGCTCCCCCCACCCCCCCCCCCCCAAAAAAAAAAAAAAAAACTGTTTGAGTGGGTTGAGACATCAAGGTGGTTCATGATCTGGCAACATGTTCTAAGAACTGCCCTTGCTCCATTAGGAGAGGCGTGTAATTAATGAAGTTGGTTGTTTTTTTCATTCTCAACATAGTTTTACTGATTCTACGTATGCTTAAGTGTTAGGTCTTAGTCTAGACTTTTTTTCTCCTTTCATTTTCTTAATATTTTTATTTGTTGTATTTTAAGAATGGAACTATTTTATCCATGAAATCTGTTGTCATCTTTATGTCTTGACTTTCTGTTGGTGGAAGTTTAAGACTGCTTAATCTACTATTTTATGTCATGAATATGTTGGAAGTAGTGAACTTTCTTTTTCTGTTGGCAGTAAAGTTCATCTATGTAATATATGTTTTATTTGTTCATTAATTTGTATGGAAGAAGTCAATTTTATTGCTCTACGTATGTATTCTTATTGTTATTTTTTAGTAAATGCAAATATTTTCTATTGAAAATATTGTTATCTGCTTGCAAGATGGTTTTACTACTGATCCCATCATGTAGAATCCTCAATGTGTTTGCATGTTTAGGAGTTAAATTCTTCATTCTGCACGCTGCAGATTAGAAGATCTCTGCTGAATGAAGATGAACATGGGTTTCGCAAGGCCAGAAAACCAATATACTATGATGAAGGATTAGAGGTAATTAGGCTTCCCTTGACTTTATAATAAAATCTCCCCTGGGGGTGGAACATTCAGGGCATTAGTTATAATTGTTTTACTATTTCTGGAAAACAGAGGACCAGGCTGAATTTGAATGAAAAGATAGGCCAACTAAATTCTGCCATTGATAATGTGTCTTCACGCTTGAGAGGTGGCTTGAGAGGTGGCAATAAGGCGCCTGCAACACGAGTAGAAAATGATCCTGAAGTGGAAGCTACCTTGTGAGGCGATTCTTATTTGGTTCCATTTTTTTCACTGTTTTCACCAACACTTGAGTAGTGATTATAAATAATTGAAGACCGTATCCCTGTTAAAATTTGTTCTGCAACTTTATTTTGCCAGACTTATTTTTTGTTGCATGTTCGTTGGCAAAAGACTTCGTGCTGGACAGATTTTAGTTCAATCATGTGAATCTCTTGAATGGAATTTATATCTCTTGCTTTGGATATAAATACATCTTACATACTAGTATCTTGTATTTTTCTGTTTTTTTGGTAAGTTCTTTATATGGTAGATAACTCTGCCTATTTGTATAGCCTGTCACAAGCTCGGATAAATAAGGAAGGTTGTGTTAGGCCCTCAACAATCAATATAAAACTTTGCCTAATCTAATGATGTGGATCAACAAATTGTTGTTGTTCTTTATATGGCAGACAATCTAATTTCTTGTCAGATAATGGCTTGAGGGTAAGACAATCCTTTTAGATTGATTATGAAGATTTCACAGGTTTGATGAGCCACACTACTTGGCTGTGGAGTGGCTAGCGGTCATCAAAGGACTCATGTCTTAAATGTTTACTTCCTTTTTTAGTATGGGGGTCCATTTCTATTTTCTCCTATGACATCAAAGGCTTAGATTTCAGTCTGAGATGGTCTATTTTGGACAAATGTGTAGAATTTAAACGTGGCCTTTTTTCAACAAAGTTTTCTAACGTAAAACGTAAATAATATTTTAGACATTTAAGACTTGGCGGTTGGAAAGAATTTTTATAAATAAACTATATTTAATATTTTCTTAGTTATGAATAGTGTGATTGGTTTCAAATTTTATAGTTTATATATGGGAATGATTGATATATTGGTATGTTTATGTTTTATAGTTGAGGCTAAAATTCTTAATTTCTTGAGAAGCTAAGTCTCACATTTTCTTTATTATTAGATAACTAATTTATTGAACAAAATCAAGATATGCTTTATGGTATTGATTATATATTTTCAAATTTATCTTTCATAAATTATAAAATAAAATTTAATGGAGAAGATATTTTTGTTTTTAGTACAATTAGACTTCTCATAAACTTAAAATATTAACTAACTAACATGTTGTTAGTTGAGATAATAACTAACTTATCCTTATAAAGAGGATAATATATGTTCGAATATCAAGAAACGTACTCGTTATGCTGCTCAAAATCCCCCTCTTCCTTCCCAATCATTTTCCCTTCTCTCCTTTTCTAACCATTAGATTAACATTTGAATAGTCAAATTTAGTTTTATACAAAATATTATTTTTATTTCTTTTTGGTAGTATTGAATTATTTGTATCAAAATTTAGCAATTTGTGTTTGATTAATTATTTTTATTCTTTTAGTAATAATTTTATAAAAGATCAAATATGAACTATTTAAATGTTAATTTAACGGTTAACAAAAGAGAAGGGAAGGGAAGAGGATGAGGGGGGAGAGGTAGGGTTCCAAGCTGCCTGTTGTGATAAGTAAAAATCATTTATGCTCTAAACCTAAAAAGGATTAAACCTTGACCAAATTTAAAAAACATGAAACAAGTAATTACTTGTTAACTTTTCAAAAAGTTAATCATGTGGGAAGTATACTTCTCGGATATTAACTTTTGGATAAGTTCAATTTTTGAGTCAAGTGACCTTTTAATTGAGATTGTTTTCGGTGTCTCAATATGTTGATTTTTTTTTTTAAAAAAAATATACAAATCTTTATCCAATTTTCCTTTTGTTGGGATATTTTGAAAAAAGAATGATAACAAATATTGTCTGTATTTTTTTCGTCGGATGCTCATTTTGTAGAGAAATGGAGTAATTTTTTAGGAAAATTATAATAAAGTCCCAAGCAAATGAAAATATAAAGAAATGGTTCTAAGGGGTTGTTAATGACGATCCTCATGTTTTTAATGGAGGATCATCATGTTGTCATTTACAACCTCTTAAGACCATTTCTTCATATTTTCATTTGATTGAACCTTATTGTAATTTTTCTTTTTTTTTTTAGTAGAATCCATATAATATCCCCTAACAAATATCTAAAAACTAATCCTTTTAAGACATAGAGATCACTAAAATAGTAATTTTTAGTAAGAAAGTGAAAGGTGATAGCAACTTGAAAGCATGAATATGGGTCCGAGGCCCAAAAAGTTCACCATGGACCCTATTGGCATATCCCTGCAGCATATTGTCTCAATGCAACAACTATAAAAATAGGAACAATGCTTGTAGTCTTGTGTTCTTGGAGATACAAGGGATGCTGAAGTTTGATGGGGACTTGCAAGTGTTTCATGTTCCAAGAAAGCAAAACAAAGAAAGCAAAAAGGGCTTAACATGCTTTTCACTTTTAGATATGTAATCCTGATTACTTGAGGACTCTTGTTAAAAATGATTGTATGGGATTTAATACCCATAGATTAGCTTCTTTAAAAGTTAGGGCAGCTGCCCCTCGTTTGAAACCCAAAAAAAAAAAAAATGAAAATAAAAAGAAAACAACTATATAAATAATTTATTTTAAAAAAATATTTAGTTTTTTTAATTTTTTTCTTTTGGATAAATCACGCATCGATTATACCCTCAACAAAGTTTTCACAACTTTACTCTTATGAAAAATTTAAGGGAGGTTTTTAGTGTCATTTGGGTTACAGGGTCTTGAATATTTTTCTAACATTTAAATCTTATTAAAATATGTGAGGGAAATATTATAAAAATAAAACACAAAATATCATGAAGCTCAATGAAATTTATGGGGAAAAAAATTAAAAGAACAATTAAAAAAGAATTGCATGGGTGTGATAGATTGAAACCTTGTTATTTATGACATGTAATCAGTATGTTTCTCCACAAATTTTATTTTTCTGGTTTGACACAGAAGAATTGATACAAGTTGATAAGGTAAATAAATATTTAGAGCATATTTTCATATTTTCGTGCAAGCATAATTTAACAAGTACTCCAATAAAGTCACCCCACCAAATAAACTGGTGGTATTATTCCTTAATATTATGATTATAAACATCATATCTTGATGATAACTTTGATAAATTCTTGCTGCTTTGATAGTTTAAATGCTTTGCTTATCTCTGTTAAAGGGATTTCATGGTTCTGAAGTTTATCAAGAGGGAAATCCTGAAAAAAATAATGCATAAATAAAATTCCATCCATTACTATATTTACAAAGTGAAATTAGATGTGATTAACATTACTAAGAGTACGTAGATGTGAAATTAAGATCTGTGTCCAGATAAATTTTCACCTTGTTTTTGCATTTGGCAGCTAAAATTGAAAGGTCAGATTTGGGTTTCAAGCCTCCAAAAATTGAACCCTTCAAAGTTCTTCCAAATACAACATGCGTATGCTGTTTTATCCACGTTATTTAATTAAAGGTTAATTAGTGAGCAATTTATTGTACTATGATGATACTCCCTCGGTCCCTTATTATAAGTTTCAAATAAAAAATTTGCATTAATAAGTAAAACCGTTAAAATTAATTAAAGGAAATAAATATGTATTATTTTTCTAACTATGCCTTTATATATGTAAAGAGGATAAGTGAGAGAGAATAAATGTAATAAATATGGTTAGCAAGGGATAAAGTTGGAAAAATGCAATAAATGTTTTGATAAACCTAAAATAAAGTTAATATTTTGGGACACTTATTTACAAATCTGGAGCTTACAATAAAGAAGGGAGGAAATATAAAATAATATTAAATACCTTAGAAGATTTATCTAATTATAGTTTAAATTAATGAATGGTGATTTGGAAGTTTACCACTTCTGTGGATTATAGGGCTCGAGTAAGCAAAGAGGCAACACCAGTGCACTCACATGAATAATGCACACCCAATCCACTGGTAATGTCCTTCACCAACTGAGAAGGCAGCTTATGAGAATGATCCTTTGGATTTATGGAGTGTGTCATTTTAAAAGCTTCTCCTTTAATTTCTCTTTCTTCTTCTCATTTATGTCAATCCCAATTGTCTTAGTTGCTCCCATCATCTTGGCTTCACTTATTGCCTGCAATTCAAGTAAGTGAACTAATTTGCCCATTAAAAAAGAAAAAAAATCTTTTTCTAGGGATGAAAACCAGTAAAACAAATACATCTTATAAAATAATACTCATATGATCCTTAATATAAGAGTTACTTAACTAATTCAAATAGATTAATAAAGTTAAATAAATTACTTTATAATAACAAATATGTCATTATCTCCCTAAAATACCTCTATATAAAATTAGATCATATAACAAATTATAAGTTAAGTCAATAAGTTTGGCGAAAACTGATAAATACTAGAGAAAAAATGGATAGAGGTCTTGTTTGTAGGACCACAAGACTAAATTCTTAACCAGTGGGCGCATAATTAGGACTTGAGAAGTAGTTATTATGGTAAATATACATGCCCCTAATCCAACAACTCTAAGGCCTAAAACAACCGCAGATGATCCACTTTGCACTTGGGCTGTCTTCCAAGCAGCCCCAAAACCAGAAGAGAATCCACAAGAGATGAAGCTACCATGAGCCAAATCAATACTTGGATTAACTTTCGTAAGGTAGTTTTCATCACTAAACATATACTCACACCATGTTGAGCAATTAAACACATGGTACACCTTTTGTCCTCTAAAAGAAATCCTTGATGTGCCATCAGGCATTAGTCCATTCACCATCAAAGGATATCTCATGCACATGTGTTTGATTCCTCTGAAACACAATTCTCACATTCTCCGTGTTCTCCAATATGCTCTCCACAACCCTGCATTTTTATTCATGATAATGAAAGTTGTTTGTGGATAAATTAGAATTGATTGATTAGTTTTGAATTATAATTAAAATGTAATAAGCTCACCCTACACCTTCATGCCCTAGTGCTAGAGGAAACATGGGCTGCACAACATTTTCAATCAATTAGTACATATACACAATAATTATAAGAAGTATTTTTGTGGGATACAATGAAGAAAGGATATATGAAGATATATGAGATATTTTGCATTTGTTATTGAGTCAATTCTTATCCAGATGTTCAGTTTAAAGTTGAGAGAATCCAAGATACTAAAAAAACAGTTTAATTAGCAACGGAATTCCATAGAATTCCATTGTTACTCAATTAGTTATAGTCTATATGATGACGGAATCTACAATTCTGTCGGTAATTTACTGTTTTTTTAGATATATGGTCACTCGTGTGATTTTTTTGAGATTGAAATAATAGCTAATTAAAGTGTATGTGACTGAAAATAAGATTGAATCTCACAGATGGAGATCCTTGAATTCTTAAGATGTCTGAGTGGCACAAACGGGCACAAAGAATCTTGACTCGTGTAAATTTTGTGAGATTAGAATAATAATAACTAAGTATGTGTAAGAATATGATGGAATCTCACATATGCCCATCCTTGAATTCTCAAGATATCTGAGTGGCACAAATTGACACAAAGCATCTTAACTCAAACTTCGGAAGCTTTAGGAGGGTCTACTTGTACCTCTTCCACTTTCACTCCCTCTCCTATTCCCCTACATATTGCTCCTGCAATTTCTCCATTCACAAATCAGAATATACATCATGCATTATTATATATCCTGAGAGATCGATTTGATTCAATATGGTAAAGTCATGAACAACTCAATGAAAATTTTAGAATTTTAAATAAACAGGAGAACAAAAAATTGAAACTTCAGGTTGAGATTATAATATATGATCCCTTTGCATGTTATAACTTGTGATCTGCTTGGCATTATTATATTATTCAACTTCCTTCACTCTGCGGATTCTAACAACGAACTAGAGGCTTTGGCTTGCCAAGGAAGGATAAAGCTTATATATATATATATATATATCCTTATATTTGGACGAAGAGACCAAACCAAACACAAAGAAGATACTTAGTTCAGTAACAATTATACTGTAACAGTCATAAGTCATAAGGGATTTGGGCCAAGGTGGGACCCAATGAGAAGATAAAAAACAAGAACAGGTGAGATTTGGCCGTGGAGACAGTATAATAAGGGTGAAAACGGTTACTTTTGTGTGATCTTCTTTCTGGTCCGATTTTTAGGAATTGTCTCTGACAATTCTTCCCTTCCTTTATATCTGTTTCCCTTTTCATCTTTCTGTCCTCTGTTTATCGATATTTTTGTTTAATCAGTATTATCTGAATGTATTTTCAGATGGTTATGGCTGTAAACCGGACTAAATATGAAGTATTTACTTATTATATTGAAATATCTTGATAATTGATCATTACAATTCGTGCTTTGATTGAGAAGCGACCCTTCCGTCATGGCTAACGAATTTAATGAAGCCGAACTGGAACAACTTGAGGCTGATATGAAGGTGAATGAATTCATTGAAGATGCCAAGGGTCTCTTTCATCAAATCGATGAACGCTTTGATCAAATGGAGAGTCGGTTACAGGCGTTGATCGAAGCAATGGGCAACTTGAATCAACGGTTTGAACAATCTCCATCTTGGTCACCAGTTGGTTTTTCGTCCGGAATTCCGATTGTTCGACCTATTCACTATGCCCAGCCTTTAACCAAGACAATGATGATAGATTCTTCTCCGCTTGTTGGACCTGAAACCGCCATTGTTGCGATGAAGGATTTTTCTGGCTTGGATCGAATTGAAGCGATGATGAAATGTATGGGATTAATGGATGAGCTACCATCGTCTCAGAGTCCAAGTACGATGGTTCACCCACCACCACCAACGTGCGATTCTGAGCAGCATGCAGTTCCAGTTCACGTCGTCTGTAGCACCTGCTCTGCCTAATAAGGAATCTGATTTTGCTCCATCAGCAGTTGACAAGGAGGTAGCCGTTCTTGAGTGCCCCATCTTTACGCCCCTCGATTTTGATCTCTCTGAATTTGAGATGCCCACTGATTGTCCTAGTTTGACCTCAACGGGTAAGCCTCCTACTACCCATGTTTTCTCTAGCATGATCTCTCAAATTCCTACTGAGTTATCTTATTGAGGGTGGTTCTGGTGCCAAGAACTTGATTTCATCTCTAATCGTGATCCCTCCCATTTGTTCTAGGATGCTTAACTCGGTCAATTTGTCTCTAAGTGCAAAATGTCTACTGCAAGTTTCGGGTAGCTTACATTTTATCTTCATCTATGATCCTGGTCCTCACATCTCTAGTCACTTCTCTTTACCAAGTAGCCATTTAGTCCCAGGTAAGAAGCATATCTTGTGTTTGATATATTGCTCCAGAGATCCTTTTGCTTTCCTTGAAATTATTCTATCAATAATTGTTGTGATATTTGACCTTGGGCAAGTTAAGAGAGATTATTACTTGGATGTTCTTGCTAAGATTTGTCAATTATTGCCTGTACAAGCTGTCTACTTTATGGTACTATATTTTCCCATCTAGCCTTTGATCCTGAAGATGATACAAGCTATGGATGCTTGAAATTTGTTGATACAATATATCACATTTTGCACTTTGCAATAATGTCCCTACAACTACACCTTTATTATCCTGTACTGCTGTTATGCCTAGAGCCGGTAAAATGGGCTAGCCCACGGGTTGCGGGCTATATAATACAGGCCTGTGCAGGGTTGGAAAATCACCAACCCTAACCCACATGTGCGGGTTCGCAGGCCAACCCGCAGCCCGCAAATTTTTTTTTTGTTTACATTTTTCTATCTTCCTGAAATGGGCATTAAAGTTGTAATAGTGTTACAAAGCCCACAGAAACGACTGAACTTAGAACCTAGTGGGGGAAAAGAAAAGCCCAACACTCCAACAGAACATAAAGTTGATTTTGTTGGGTTGGGCCTAAGACCCTAAGTGCCTAGCTGAACGTTGAACCTAAAGTCTATACACATTATACAATTACTAAAAGTCCATTATACAGTCCATACACATTATAGAATCAGTCAATTAAAAACATCCATAAATTCCAGTCTATACAAATTATGAAGTTCATCATTGTACAGTCCATATACAACACAGCACTAAAAGAGTAAAAGTTCATACACATTCACATGCACATCATTAAACAACCACAACCCAACCTCAACAAAATCAATAGTTTCTTTACTATCTTGTTGATTATTATCAGCTAGACCTTCCTTCACAACACATGAATCCATAATTTCTTTTTCTAATATACTGCAAAACCAATGACAAAGGGGAAAAAAAAAAGGTTAGCTTCAGCCTTCATGCCTATTCACAATCAATACTTCTATTACAACATAATAATACCCATTCATAAACCATAATAAACTTATTATGTGAATTCAGAAGGCAAATTGGTCACTTTGCACAATACTGATCAATCACAATAAGTTCTAATAGAAAAGAGGCCTAAAAGGAACAGGTCGCATTCTACATGATTAGTGAATAACAAAACCACATATGATATGAAATCTTAAAGATGATACAATTGATAATAAGTCCTCCGCTTTTTTGGACAAAGATAAATTCAGCACATCTCTCTAGCCATCATCTGATCAAATTTACAACAACAACAAAGCCTTTATCCCACTAGGTGGGGTCGGCTACATGTATCGCACGATGTCATTATGCTCTATCATCAGATCAAATTTACATACAGAGAAATTAGAGGATACAAAACAAAGTAATAACTGACCCAATAAACTTTCCAGGAAAAAAAGACATTGCTACAAGTCTACAACAAACTTTTTCAAGTAAAACTAATCGTGACTCTATTGTAAACTTTTTTCTTTCTATTAAAAAATCAACAAGGGAGAAAACTGATACAAGAATTACGTCATTGCCTTGTGAAACCAAATACGTACACAGCTAATTCAAGTATGTATAAACAAACCACCGAGAGGTCAGGTCATCATTCAGCTTTAGAACTCCTTGAAGTTGGAAAAACAAGACCAACGCCTTGAAGAATTCTTGAAGTAGACTTGATTCAGAAACAAATAAATATAGACCAACCCAATCACACACACACACAAAAACATTTAGCCAAACACTTTTCAGTGAGATTGAGATTCGACATGTTTATATGTTTCTTAGCAATCAGCTTGAGGATTCGAATGGAAACACATTTGTAGAAGTAATGGAAACTAATCTTTGCAAAAATAAATAAATAAATAAATTTGCAGTAGTAATGGAATCACCCGTGGGTTGAGCGATGCGAGTATGTGCGGCCTGTATTTTTTTGGACCAGAAAAATTATAACCCTAACTCTGTCCAAACCTGTAGGTTGTGGGTTCAGCTTGCGGGTTGGACCCGTTTTACCGACTCTAGTTATATCTACGCACTTAGACCTTGAAAAATTATGTACCCTTAATTTGCGAGTGCCTCAATTGGAGTGCCTCAATTGGACGGGATGCTATTTACTATTGTGTATGTGCAATTCCTTCTACTGGTGAGAACCTAACTTTGAGGACTATTCATATCTCTTACCATAGATTTGAAATTTGTGTTCCCTTGGCTCTTGTAGAAAATTTTCCCTTCATGCCTACACTTGCTATGTATGAGAATGGTCAAATTAAACCCATTAAGTTGGATTGGGCTTCAATGGAAAAGGAGCCGCTTATGGTTCTTTATTTAGACAAGGTTGGGGATGACAAGACCGACAAAATTACTTGTGCCATGCATCTATATTGTTTATGTACACAACAGGCTGAACATGAGATTATTATTGAATTGACTCAACCTATACACGGGGTTATTGGTCAGTTTAATTTTTTTTCTGCTACAATGGTTACTGCACATGTGTCAAACACGCATGCTTTTATGAGTGAAGTTTGTCATGGGAATGTATTAGATATGTCATCCTCTCTAGGCTCTGTTCCTTTATGTTCCTTTCGAGGCATGTGGCCCACCATGTTACAGCAGGAAAAGAAGTTAGAACACGACCCCATGTTATGGCAATTACAATTTATTCTATGCTTTGCATTCATAAGGACAAGGCATCGATGGGTGTCATCTTCTTTGGGGGCTTTCACATGCTCACCACTTCTTTTCTTTTATGAGGTCATAAGCAAATTCTTAGTCAATACTTCACCAATCCTTCCTGTCTTATTTGATATAAGTAGTTTCACCCTTTGGGTTTCAATATCACGTCAACATGATTTTCAGGTTGGTGATGTGAGTGGTCAACTTGAAGATTTCTTTGCAGCTACTTGTGCAAACCATTCATTAACTAAGTGGACACTTTGGTTTCCAGAACTCTCAGTTGCAAAAGCAGGGCCAAAATTCTGCAGTAATGTCACTAGGCTATCCTAACCTTTTTATTTTATTGGCATTGGACTCTTATTTCTCTTATATAAGATGTCATGGCCTACTCTTGTTAATGCTGTTGCTAGACCTCTGGCTACTCTCCATAGTTTCGACCATGAGGCCCAAACCAATGTCAGTGGATGGTTCTTCACATCCTACTTGGACGAAGGCCGAAGACATTATGGCTCTTTATCCGGACTTAGCTTAGACCTTGAGGACAAGGTTGTTTTTAATGGGGGGAGCAATGTATCAGTCATAAGGGATTTGGGCCACGGTGGGGGCCCAATGGGAAGCCCAAAAACAAGAACAGGTGAGATTTGGCAGTGGAGACAGTATAACAAGGATGAAAACGGTTACAAAAAGTGTGGATGATTTTGTGTGACCTTCTTTCTGGTCCCATTCTTGAGAATTCTCTCTGACGATTCTTCCCTTCCTTTATATCTGCTTTCCTCTTCATCTTTCTATCCTCTGTTTATTGATATTTTTTCTTAATCAGAATTATCTAAATGTATTTCCAGATGATTATGGCTGTAAACTGGACTAAATATTAAGTATTTACTTGTTATTCCATTGTACTGAAATATCTTAATAGTTGATCATTACATATACCCTAATGAAAAATATTTAGCCTTGGGGATAATTTTAACTAGAAAGTGTGTGTGTGAGATTTTTACTATTCCATTTTTATTTTCTTCTTACTATCTCTTGGTATATATGTAAACAGTTTTGTCTCCTATTTTTTGTCTTCTGTTGGATGAGTTTTGACGTGGTAATAAGATTATTGTCATATGACCTAGAAATGATAGGTTTTAATTCTAAAAACCACTTACCTCACATGATAAGCCTTATGCATTGAGCTGCCTTTTTGGTTTTTTGTCTTCTGGTTTTCTCTTTCTCCTACTTTTCTCTTTACATCTAAACATTAGATAATGCCTAATTTTACGATTAAAATTTCTGGAGTTATACTAACCCCCAACATCCTCGCCTCTTCCCCCAAAAAGAACTCAAACCCGATATTTGAAACAAGAATATATATATAACCAACTTTAACTATTTGCAAACGAAGTCATGTGTATGGAAAAAAGTTGAAGTCATATATCTCAAGTGTAAAGGGGAAAAAAACTATGAATAATTTACTGGAAAATAGAGAGGATCAAGATGATGACAAATAAAGCTATGGATTTGATATTGGCAATTCGTGAGCACGATGACTAAAAACTCCTACTTAATGATGTTAGCTTTTTCACGGGCTGACTATGTACACATGCACACAAGGCGACAAAAATTTGCAGTTGCACACATGCACAAGAAACAGAGACATCTACGTAAGATAAAATGTGATCCGTCACAGAATCACACTTGTACTACGGGTCGGGTCATGTCCTAATCTTTTCAACTATTGTTCCATATAAAGTCTTTTTTACAATTTCTTAGAAATCATTTTAGTTCAATGGTTATTTGCAATCTGCAAACTTATGTTATTTAATATTATTGTCTTTTTATAGAAGAAGAAGAAGAAGAGGAGATGCTGCTGATTGAATCTCCTCCATTAACCGACCATTAAAGCCACAACAATAGAGTGAAGAGATGACCTAATGTCACTTCCACTTAACAATCTAGGGTTTTAGAAATGGTATACAAGTCCAAACAACACCTTGAGTGGTTTTCGGAGCTTTTGTTGGTGGGAATGGTTCTTCGAAGAGGAAAAGTAGAAGAGATGAAGAAAGAAAGTTGTGCATGATATCTTTAAGGTGTAAGCATAAACTTTAGGTTGATTTTGCTATAGCTTATTTTATTTTTTGAATGCAAATTGTGTTGACCACAAAGTTCATTAATTCAAGATACAATAAAGATATTTGAGTATGGATTGTACTCCCAAAACTCATGCTGAGACAATAATGATTTTTACATAGTGGTAATTTAATTTTATCTCTAATAGTGCACTCAAAAACAAAGACAAACACTTTAATCTTTTAGTAGGAATAGAGTTGTGATAAATGATATTTAGAGCCAGTAATACAGGCCCAATCCATGAACCCCGCGGGTTAGGACAGGGATTTAGGGTTGGGAAAATCCCAACCCTAAAAAATGCGGGCGTATGGCGTGGCCCGCAATTTTTTTTATATAATAATCTCATAAAACCTATAAATTATTCATTTCCATTTTGGTACCTCTCAATCCAAATAGAAAAAATCTTAACATTTTCACTTCTTCTTTAAACAAAATTATTATATATTGGTTGTTTGAGGATGATTTTATGTATAAACTTTGATAGATTTAATAACTTTATCTCTTGAATTATGGATTATATTTTTAAATGTTTATAAGAGGAATAATTGTTGCTAGGAAGATAAATTTAATAACTTACATATATGTATATCGTATTTTCAGTCTTCTTAAAAAAAATATTAAAATTATTTTTTTTAAAAAATGCTGGCCCGCAACCCAAACACTGCTGGTTAGGGTTGGCATTTTGCCAGTTCGCAAAAGTGCGGGCTACACGAGCGCAGCACAGTGCGGCCTGCGGGTTGGTGCGGGCCAACCAACGGCGTTTTACCGGCTCTAATGATATTTATAAACAATGAACTGATGTCTTGAAGTAATACCCTCTTAGAGCAATATATCTCTTCAATTAAAAAGGTAATCATTTATTGTTTCAAGAATCAACAGATTTTCAATAACCAATAGTTATTTAAAATAATTTTTCCACAAAGGGTAATATTCTTTTAATATGTAGAGTCTCCTTAAGACAACACAACCTTTTATCAAGTAGTGGTTACTTATGACACATTTTGTTATAATTTTAAATTGAAATTGGTGATATTCAAGTAATTTTATTTTTTTAAAAATACAGGTTATACCAAAAAAAAAAAAGACTAAGAAGCTAAAAATTTTACAGCATCATTAATAATGAGGCTCAGACATCGGTTTGGACCAAAAGTAATGGGGCACTCGAGGGACTTTCACAGAGTTTCATTTCATTTTCTAATATGGGCCTGAGGCCTAAAAAAGTCTACTATGGATCTGATTGGCAAATCCTTGTAGCATATGAGCTTCATAGAGCGACTATATATGTTATAAAAACAAAAAAAAAAGAGCGACAATCCAAATAAGTTTAATTTAAAAAATATATTTATTTTCTAACATTTAAACCTTATTAAAACATGTGAGAAAACATTATAAATTTTAATTAATTGATCAACACTAAAAAGCTGAAGCATGATGTAACTCATTTGATATATCTTAATGCATTTGATTTTTATCAAAAAAAAGAGAGAAAACATTTAAAAATAAAATACAAAATATTGAGTTAATTTGAATGTTGATGGGGCATTTTCTCACTCCATCTATCCAAGCAGCTTGTGGGGGACTTGTGAGGGAAACATATTACAGTTTTTTCTTTAATTTTAGGGATAATTAATTTACAAATCCTTATAGTTTCAACCAATTTTTAATTAAGTGTGTGTGTGTATATATTACTTTTTATCAAGTCCATATACTTTCACTTTTTTTATTAGCTCCCTGTAGTTTTTTTATTAGGTCCTTATAGTTTTACTTGATTTTTAATGAGGTCCCTATACTTTATTTATCATTAATTCAATAATTTCATTCTTATATAAATATAAAATATAATATTATAAAGTATAATATTATTCTAATAAATAATAAATTATTATGATTTTATTTTAATATCCTTTTTTATGAATTATTTTAATATTATTCATAATTTTTAAATAAAAATATATTATTATTATTTATTTTTGAATTATAATTTTTTATTTTATAATTATAAAATCTGAATTATGATAAAAAATTTTATAAAAATATAATATAATTAAATTTAATTAATTATTTTTATACTTATAGAATTATTTTTTTACATTTTTTATTAGTAAATTATATTTAACATTATTAATTTATTTAATTTTGAATTAAATTAATAAATTAAAACCCAAAAAACCTATAAGGACCTGATTAAAAATATAGTGAAAGTATAAGGACTGGATAAAAAAAAACTAAAAGGACCAAGTTAAAAACATATGAAAGTATAAGGACATGATAAAAAGGAAAAAAAAATATAGGGACATAATTAAAAATTAGTTGAAATTATAAAGGCTTATAAATTAATTGTCTCTTAATTTTATGAACTAATTAAATATAAGAGGGATAGCCTCTGCTTATCTAGTAGTTGATTGGCTTAAGGATTGTAACAAGTTTGGATAGGCCTATATTTTTTGTTGTTTTATATAGAATTAATAAAATCTTTGGTCTCTTAAGTTTATCCTCATTTTAATTTTGATCCCTCAAGTTTCATATTTCTTACAAAATTGGTTTCTATAATTTAATAAAATTTGGATCATTTTGCCCATTGAGGAATCAAAATCAAAATGAGAACAAACTTAAAATGCCAAAGATTATTGTATTAATTAACCCTTTTATAGATGGAAAAAAAAAACCCTTTTATAAAAAAAAATCTAATCTAACAAGTGCTCCTATAAATTACCACACCAAATAAACTGGTTTTATTCCTTAATCTTATGAACCATTATACTATCTCCAGTCCATAATATATGGACCAGTTGATTTTTTTTTTTTGAAGAGATTAATGAAGTTAAAATAAATTATTTTAAAGAATTTATATTTTTCTTTTTTATACCAACCTAATTTGTCTTATTTATAAACTGGTATATAATTAAATGATGCATAATACATGTTATAATTAATTAACTTATTTAACTTCCTTAATCTCTCTAAAAAGTTAATTGTATCTAATATTAAGGACCATATGGAGTACACACATTTAACAAACACAGCTGTGCAAAAAAAAATAAAATAAAAGAGAGAGAGAATTGCTGGTTGTTGTTTTTCATATTTGTTGGCAGTTTTAAACCAGGAACAATATAATGCTCTACAGAATAAAGCATCATATCTTGATGATAACTTTGACACATTCTGGCTGTTTGGATAGCTCAAATGCTTTGCTTATCTCTGTTAAAGGGATTTCATGGGTCTGAAGCTCATCAAGAGGGATATCCTACAAAATTGAAAATTATCCATTATTATTATAATCTACAAAGCGAAATTAAATTTGATTAATTAACATTACTAAGATTATTAGATGCAATATAGATATGTGTGCAGAGAATTTCACCTTGTTTTGGGATTTGGTAGCTATATATGGGAGATCAGATTTGGGTTTTAAGCTTCCAAAAGCGGAACCCTTTAAAGTTCTTCCAAGAATAAGACCAAGCCAGTTGACCTTCACAAATTCCTCGTTTCCTAAACCCACTGATATTGCCTTTCCTCTTCCCTGTGTGTGTATATATACACAGTAAATCACTGAGACAATATAAACACACACACACACAATGCCTACTATGCATCTTCTGAAAGGATTTTGTATTTCATTTTAATTTTTAAGTAACTTTTTTTTGGATAATATACAACATGAGTATGCTGTTTTATGGACATTACACGTATTAAAGGTTAATTATATTGTACCATACAGAATGATACATAAGAAACAAAAGTTCACCTTTAATTCTTTATTCCACACAAGTTTTCATTTTAGTCTCTAAAAAATCTGGCAGATTAGGTTAACCCACGAATTTGTGGCATTTAGGGAAATTTGAGAAAAATATGGGTCCAAAGATAAGAGACAAGTCCTAAAGGCAAATGTAACTACATTGGACATTCGTTTGTCATAGCTCTAATGATGTGGTTATATATATCTAGGGCCATGAGATGACAAAGAAGAGGAATGGAAGAATCTTCAAGCAACTTCAATGATTGGAAGTAAAGGGAATAAGAAGAGGACTTAAGTCCAAAAGGTAGTGAACTTACCTAACTTGCATGTACTTAATTTGTATGCTTGTGTATTAATGTGGATGATTGCTTTGCTTGATTATGTGAAGCATATATGAATAATTGAAGCTTTGTTTCTATTTATACTATGGCCATAGGTGTGATGCATGAAACATTAAGCATGCATATATGATATTATGTGAGCATGAGCCTATGTAAGGCAAGAATGTCATGCACTAGTATTTATTTTGCATTTATTGTTGGCATTGTTTGCTTCTAAAATTCTCCCGAATCTCACCCTCCCTCAACCAACTATATAGCACGTGAGCATAAAAGAGGAGTGCAGGATGATGTGCAGGATAAAGAAGTTGCAATAAAGAGTTGAAGATTAATACGCGTTAATCCGTTATGTATAAATTAATGTTTAAAATGGTTAATAGTATAACCTGCATGAAAGATGGATTAATCTCCTAAGTGCAATAATTGAACTAGGAACGGATAATCGTATGGTACGAGCCAATTAGTTAACAAATATTCCATGAACAAAAGCACACTAAGAACTCTGATAGAAATGAATAGAATAGAGAATCGATGTAGTTGAGTTAAAAGAACATATAAGAATTGATAAGTAATAATAAAGTTGAGAACCACTAAAAGACGATTCCGAAAGATTTTGAAACTTTCAGAAAAACCCACTCAATTACGGTTTGAATCCTGTCTTGAAATTGGGATTTGAAACTATTTTTCAAAGTGGGTTCAGACTCATGTGACCGAAAAGGCGATCTCGACCCCATAATCGGTGGACACCTCCTAAGGTACCTCAACAACATGTTTTACTCATCAGCCTCATAACTGCATGCAATTAGAGAGATACCAGACTAATCTAGCTATATAGGGGTAAGAGCTAACACCTCGTCCACTAGTCTCATGCAGTGGGAACCCTCGATCATGGTTACTCTAACATGCTCTGATACCAAAAAGTGTAACACCGTATTTCAAAGGACGTAAATGAGTTTTAAAATAGATAATGTATTCAAACCAGGGACTGGAAACCGTTTGTAAGTAGTGGGATCCTAACTTCAATGCACACTCAACATACCGGTCACCAAATATTGGTTTGCCACATGTGGGGCCCACATGGCATCACATGTGTTCTTGTGCATGCCATCCCATAATGGTGTCTAAGTTTACTCTTGTACACGTGCACCGGCATATTCTATCCGATGTCTTCCTCATATCGAGCCCTTATACAATTCGGAGAGTCACCCTCTACTTGGAAGGCCAATTCATACAGTCTCTGAGAGTTATTCTATTTCTTGTCATTCTTGTGACTCTTTTCAAATTGGGCTTAGTAATCTGTTTGATATATGCTTACCCTCAAGTTCCTAGACCTAAAATTTAGAATATTACAATCTCTTAATTTTATAAAGTGTTTTTTCAGGACCTTTAATCTTAACACTATTAATAAAAAAAATGCAAACATTGAAATTTTAAATGATGACATATGAAGTTTAATTTTTAAAATAACAATAACAGTTAGAAAAAGAAACATTATATTATTTGACAATAACGAAGTTAGAGGTCTTGAAAAGATATTTTTGCCTATAAAAGAAAATGAAATGCCTTGACAGATTTATTTAATCAGTTTAATTAAATGATTGGTGATTCGGAAGTTTACCAATTTTGTGGATTCTAGGGCTTGGGCAGGTAAAGGGGCAACACCAGTGCACTCAATGGCATAATCCACACCCAATCCATTGGTGAGATCCTTCACCAATTGAGAATAAGACTTATCAGAGTGATCCTTTGGATTTATAAAGTCTGTCATTCCAAAAGCTTCTCCTTTCTCTCTCTTCTTCTCATTTATGTCAATCCCAATTATCTTTGTTGCTCCCGTCATCTTGGCTCCACTTATTGCCTGCAATACAAGTAATCTGCCAATTAAACAGTCCTTTTCGGGTAAAACATATATGGAAGCTAGTAATAAAAAAAATTTCTTATAAAATAGGGTAAATATAATCTTTGATCCCTTAAGGGGGCAAATGGTTTAGATTTTTATTGAATTATAAGAACTAATGTTTTGAACGGAATGAAATTTGTGGGACCAAAACTTATAGTTAGAAAATTAAAGAACCAAAATCAAAATGATGATAAATTTAAAAGATCAAAGATTGTATTAACCCCTATAAAATAATAGTTGTTCTATAGTAAATATATAGCTAATGGCCTTGTAACTTAGGGGACTGGGTTATCAGCTGCCCTTTTTCTCAGCTACACTTGTAGCTACCCATTAATTTTGGGGCATTTTCCAAGTATTTTTTGTGGTTCTTTTGATCATTAGATTTTATATGAAATGAATGACATTTTGATAATTTATGGGTAAAAAATCGAGCTGTTTTCAATTTTCTAAAATTGTGTGGTTTCTTTTTAATTTAGAGTCTTAAATCTTTTAAAAATAAAAAAAATTGAAATTATGATTTTTTGCTAATAAGATATCAAAATATCATTGATGTCAATCTAACAAGCAAAAGAACCATAAAAAAACATTTAGGAAGGGCCCCAAAATTAAGGGGCAGTTTGGGATACAACTTAAAAGGGGCAACTGACAACCCAGCCCCATAACTTAGTAGCAAGGAAGTACTCCTATAAGTGGGAGGTCGTGGATTCAATCTCAGTCAATGTTTTAAAAGTCGGATTGGACGTCGAGCTGGAAAGGTAAGCGGGCCATGGTTCAACCGGTTGAAACAGTCAAACCGTTCGGTCATATCGGTAATGTAATAATCAAATTTTAAAATTATATACATATATAGACACACACACAATTAATCTTTAGTATAATTTCATAGGAAGTTAATAAAGTCACAAAATACTATTTACTCCCTCCGGTCCTATTTATAAGCATCTCTCTCTCATGGGTCTAATCTCTTTTATAAGCAACTTTTACTTTGTGTCTGAAAATATAAACTCGTTTTTCCTATTTTACCCTTATTAAATACATATTATTTATAATTAATAATCACACACACCAAGAGTTATATTCAAGAAAGTGAGAGAACTCACTAGGTGAATGAAGTCAAAAAAACATTGGGAAACATATTTTATTATCTCTCATATTTTTTATACATTCTCTTTCTATTTTTATAAATAGAGGCATATATGAAAAAAAAAACATAGCGTTTTTGACACATTTATTACTTTTAACTATCAGGTCGTTTTGCGCAATCAAGAAGAAAGTTGCTTATAAATAGGACCGGAGGGAGTAAAGAAGAACATTAAGTCAATCATCAACCTAACAAAATATACTAACAATAATAATTTTATGACTTGTCAAATATTGATGACTTTTAATTGATTTAAGCATAAGTTTCTTAAAATACATTTAGATCATACCACTCTAATCCTATTAACAAGTCTTTTTTGACCAAAAAATTTGGTTTTATTTATAAGTTCAGTTTCAGTATAATAAATGAGATTATGAAAATTTTACCCCTATTTATTGTACAAATGAAGAAATAATTTAAAGATAAACAAAGAAAAAAGAGTTAAAAAGTACCCATTCATAAATGAGGGCATAGTTGTAAATTTATCCCATAATCATTAAGTTAACTATATCTCCTTGGTATGTGAGATTTAGTTAAAATGGTCTTATAAATAGGGTTAGAGTGGTAAATGTTATCATCTTTTTGAGGAAATAATCCAAAATCAAGACATTGAACTCCAATTTCATCTTTAGCTTAAGGATAAACCTCATTGGCTTTTTCTTCAAAAGCATAAAATAGTTTGTAACAAACCAAATTATTAAAATTAGTAACATATAATATAAATAAAATAAAGTAATATGTCTAAAATTTATATGCCATTTTTTTTAATTTTTTTTGCAGCATCAAATTTTTTAAAAAAAGTTGCATCAAAATTTTTTTTTCTCATTTTTTATTGGACCGGATAGTTTTTGAAAAACTGATCCGATTTCCGACTCAAAAACGGTTAAACAACGGTAAAAAATGACTTCCTCATAAAAACGGTCCAACGTATATATCTAACCCGCCTCACCTCAATGACCGGCCGACGGTCCAACCGGTCTGACCACTCTAAACAATCTCGGTTATAACCTTCAGCCATCAATGCCTACCCCTCTAATTAAAAAAAAAAAGAAGGTAAATATACATACCCCTAATCCAACAGCTCCAAGGCCAAAAACAGCCACAGATGATCCACTTTGAACTTTGGCTGTCTTCCAAGCAGCCCCAAAACCAGTAGAGAATCCACAAGAGATGAAGCTAGCATAAGCCAAATCAATACTTGGATCTACTTTCATAAGGTAGTTTGCATCACTAACCATATATTCACACCACGTTGAGCAGTTAAACAAATGATATGCCTTTTGTCCTCTAACAGAAATCCTTGATGTGCCATCAGGCATAAGTCCACTCACCATCAAAGGATATCTCATGCATATATTTGATTCCTCTGAAACACAATTCTCGCATTCTCCGCATTCTCCAATATATATTGGAATCACTACATCTCCTACTTGAAGATTTGTCACTTTCTCCCCTGTGCTCTCCACAACCCTGCATTTTTATTCATGATAATGAAAAGTTGTTTGTGGATTAGAATTTATTGAGTGGTTATTGATATATATGTTGTTTGAATTATAATAATATGTGATAAGCTTACCCTACACCTTCATGCCCTAGTGCTTGAGGAAAAACGGGCTGCACATCAATTTCGATTAGTACATATATAGATATAAGAAGCCTTTTTGTGGGATAAAATGAAGCAGGGATGAAGATAAATTTGATATTTTGCATTTCTTATTGGTCAATTCCGATAGAAATTTTCATTTCAAAGTTGAGAGAATCCAAGATGGACACTAATTAATGTGAGTTTTGTGAGATTAGAATAATAACTAGTCTCTGTGCGCGCGCGTGTATATGAATATGATAGAAACTCACATATGCCCATCCCTGAGTTCTCAAGATATCTGTGTGGCACAAACTAGCACAAAGCATCTTAACTCGGACTTCAGAAGCTTTAGGAGGGTCTACTTGTATCTCTTCCACTTTCACTCCCTCTCCTATTCCCCAACATATTGCTCCTGCAATTTCTCAGACACAAAAGATAGATCATGTATTAGTCTGATGGATCGATTTGGTTCTCTATGTTAAAATCATGAACAACTCAATGAAGTTAGAATTTTAGACTAAACAGGAAGAACTTAATTGAAACTTCAAGTTCAGATTATAGTATATATATGATACCTTTGCATGTTATAACTTGTGAGCTGCTTGACATTATTCAACTTACTTCACTTTGCAGTTTCTAACAAATAGCTAGAGGCTTTGGCTTGCAAAGTGAGGATCCGGATGTGGCTTATATATACTTAGCATTATATCCTAGTAAAGAGAAAAATGTAAAGTGAATGTTTTTTATCCTTCTGTTTGGATGAAGAGACCAAATTGTACAAAGAAGAGAGTACTAATTTCAGGATGACAATAATACTCGGATGAAAAATATACGAGCTATTAGTATGAAGAAATCATCATAGAAAAATCCTCCTCAGATACAAAGCCACTCAAGAGAACTTGGCTTTATCTCGTAGATATTTTTATGAATAGCTAGGCATAAATGATTGTTCTAGTTTCCTTTTACACGTGTCATTATTTGGTGAATCCTTATCTATACGGAGTTTCTATACATAAACAAACACTGCATTGGTACTGCCGTCTCAGAATATAGAAATGGATATTATGATCTATATCCTTATCCTTTTCTTTTTTTGCTTTGGAAGATCACCTCAATGTCTTGTGTTGCAAATTTAGAGGTAATTTTAAAAATTACTATTATAATATATGTCATCTTCTGAAAGGGTCAATGATAAAGCTGCATATAAGTGAGCAAGAAGTTAAAGGTTTAAATTCTGAAAAAAGGCTTAATTTTTACGGGTAAGGTTCTGGTATGAGTCTTGTCACTAGTTAGGCCATCCTTTTATATATGTTGTATTCTTTCTCTACTTTTTTTAAACAAGAACTGTGTAGAGAAAACATGTAGGCCCCAGGTCCCTTTTCCAATTTTATTTCCTTCTTACCATCTCTTGCTATGTAAAAATTGGATAATGTAAGCTTTTCAATGGCTTACTGTATATATACACATGTCCTACAATGTGACAAGACTTTACAGCGGCACATGGACAAGAAACAGAGACTAAGTGGGTAACAGACGTGACCCATGACGTGAGATATATGGTCCCAGATAGAAGGACAATGCCACTGCAACGAAAGAATCCAAACATGCAACCCATCATCACGAGGAAATAAAGCAGACGCCACCAAGAAGTGTGAGGCGATAGCATAATAATTTGTGGATGTACAATATCAATATATACTTGCTTTGTTGTAATCTTTAAAGTTTAAACTATCTCAAACGTATGTCTACTCTATCCAATGCTCTATAATTTTTCTTTGCGAAGCACCGTTATGCTCCTACTTGAGATGATTTTATTTGAGATATTATCATGTACTAAATATAAGCATCTTTTTTAATAAAGATTTAAATATTAGTTTGTCACGTTGTGAGGAACTAATTCCTTTAATTAGATCCAATTGTCTTTTGTTCTAATGCTCTATAATTAAAAATGAAACTTCCATGCATACGCTTTTCAAACCTATCTAGTTATCTATATATTTATTGTTTTTTTAACATAAATCATTCACAAAAATTTCTTGTGCGTGCTGATTGGGGAAACGATTCTCTTCCTTACCCTTTCCATCCTTGACCCCTCCTTTACCTTCCTCTACTCTTCATCACCATTAGATCAAAATTTCAATAGTTCATATTTAACATTTATAAAATAGATATTCTTATAATTTTAGATAAATAAATTTAAACAAAAAAAATTTCATCTCAACCATTCACTCCTGTATAATATTTTTATCTAAACACTATAATTTTTGAATTATAATATTGGAACCTAATTAATAATAAATCCTCAAACTATATTGAATTATAAATTAAGTTAAAAAAAACTATAGGGAACATAAAATCTAAACATTTTTGTTTTTCTGCCAAATAAAATGAAAAATTTCATATCCACACATACATATACATGTTAGGCCTATTTTTGTAGTGGGCCTAAACCAAAAGTTTTGTAGGGTCCGATTGTTTCTTCAAGCCCAATTATTAATATGATGGAGAAAGATCACATAAAGGTGATGTAGATGAACCAACGAGAGCTGGGCGTAGTAAATGGGCCAAGTCTTTAACAACATTACGAACTAAAGTTTAATTATTCGCCGAGAGGTTCAAATATGATTTTTCCCCCAGTTGGAGGAGGATGTATCAGTTTATATACTTTTTAATAAAAAAGATGATGAAAATGAAGGTGAGAAAAGGCCTTGTTTAGAATGATTTTTTTTTTATTTTATAAATACGATTGATATAAATCAAGACAAATAAAAAACAGTTTTAGATACTCCATTCGCTATTAAAACATCCGTTTGTTAGAATCAAATGTCCAAACTTCGCGGTGATTTGACAACATCAATAATGTCGATGATTGATGTAAAACGAGTTGAGATAAAGGCACCCATGGCTATTTAATTTGTCAAATCAAAGAAGCAATGATTGCTCTGTAGATACGATATGCGATTTCAAGATCCAGTAGCGTAGAATGGTGAGACCCGGGGGGGGGGGGGTTGTTAAAATGGTGAGACTATTAATATATAAACAATTTTAAAATAATAATAATAATAATGGTGAAGGTGGTAGGTTCATCCATATAATTTCTCACTCACTTTCGTTTAGAGTTGGGAATTAGGTTTAGTATGATCTTACGGGCCGATTCTTGAAGGATTAGGGCCTAAAAAGATCGGCTTTACAAGGTTCGAGGTAAGAAACATTACTTTTTTTAAAACCCGGCCTGAGAGTATGAGGAGCTGGAAGTTATTTTCATAAGATTTAACTATATGTCTACATGCCTCATGCAATAAAACAAATACAATTACTAATTCATAATCAAAGGTAAAAAAAAATGTCTACAAATAACTCATAGTCTCGTACAAAGTATAAGATGACAATAAGTTAAACACTTTAAGCAATATGAGTATGATGACTATCATTTTCATTTTTTTCGCCACTATCATCAATTTCAAGGAAATTCAATTGTGCTTCACTTTGAGTAGTATGGTCTGCTTGAGGGGTAAAAATATCAAGAATTTCTTCTCCCACATCATAAATACATCCATAATCTTTATATATAACAAATAATAAATCAAAATGATAAATAAATTTATAACAAATATAAAATACAAATAAATTAGTAAATTATCATCGTGAAACTTTGGAATAAATTAGAAATATCTAATGTATTTTCTTTATAAAATAAGAAATATATTTTATAAATTTTTAATTTTTAGGATTCTTAAGATATTATTATGAAATTTAATTCTAAAAAAGATAGTAACAACTAAATATTTGCAACATTATCAACAAAATATAAAAAATCAATAATATTATTATCATATAAATAATTTTAAAAAATAAAAAATATATATATATATAAAGGCCTAAAGAGCCGGCCCGTGGCCTTACAGGGCTGGCCCTTTTATGCCCGCTTTCAGTTTGGAGGCTAAAATCTTAAGCTTAACCCTTATAAATTCAGGACTTAAAAGGACGGGCTCGACAGGTTCGACCTGTTTTTTGGGCTCTACCTTCATCTATGTTAATTGGGGTTAATGTGACTTCATATGTATGCTTGTGTGTTATATTTATGATCAATTAATACATATACATTTATTCGTGGGTGTTGTACGTTTTAAGGAATGACAGATCAAGTCATTTTCTGAATTTATTTTATTAAAATTATTGGACTTGTAATTTGAACAGATTGAGTTGCTGTTTCACCGATTTTCACCGGCGCCTGATTATTGATTTAATCAATTCTTGGTTATTTTTTCCTTGGTTTCCCTTTATTTTGAAGGAAAAATATCATAAAAAGAACTTTAAAAATAAGAAAAGAAAAAAATAGTGTTTGGAATACTCATAATATTATAGAGATGTTAGTACATAATTAGTCTTTTGGAAAATTAAAGGAAATGATATGTATGCCTTTAATATATTTTTTTAAAAAAATTACCTTCGGCAACAACCAGTAGGGCTATGGCGGAAATATTCCTTTTCGTCAGGAATAAAATATTCCCAAAGTGGTGGAGGTGAGAATTTGACCCCCCACCACATGATTCGTCCAAAAAATTAGTGCCACCAATGACTTTCAAGAATAGTATGCAAAGAAATATATATATATATATATATATATATATATATATATATTAACTTTTGATCCTAGGCTCATTCACAAATTTTATTTAGGAATTCATAACATTCCATTAGATTTTAACAAAATTTGTTTATCAAGTGAAAAATTCACATCATTAGGTAATTCACAAGTTTTGTTAAGAAATTCACGACATTTTATTAAATATTAACTACTTTCTTTTATCAAGTAAAAAATTCACACTATCAAGTTATTCACAAGATTATTAAGGAATTTATGACATTTGGTTAGGTTTTAACAACCTTTTTTTATCAAGTAAAAAATTCGTACTATCAGATCATCTACAAGTTTTGTTAAGGAATTCACTATATTTTATTATGTTTTAACAATTTTTTCGTTTTTCCATAAAAAATTCACAAGTTGTTAAAACCTGATAGTTTGACTTTTTTAATGAAAGTTGTTAAAACCTAATCAAAATGTCGTGAATTTTTTAACAAAAGTTGTAAATGATCTCATAATGTGACTTTTTTATTTGGTAAATGAAAGTTATTAAAACTTGTTGAAATTTCATTAATTCATTGACTAAATTTGTGAATGACCTTATTATGTGAATTTTTTATTGAATGAATGGAAGTTGTTAAAACCTGTGAAATATTGTGAATTCCTTAATAAAATTTATAAATGAGCTGATAGTGCAAACATTTTTACTGGGTAAATGAAAATTGTTAAAATCTAATAAGATATTGTTAATTCCTTAATAAAATTTTTGAATGAGCTTGAGTTAAAGTTAAAAAGTTATGTTATATATATATTTGTTTGCACAATATATAATGAAAAGCATTAGTGGTCCAATAGCCACCATTGTTTTTGGAAAAATATCACCCCCACCACTTTGGGAATATTTATTCCCAATGGAATATTCTGATATCGGAGTTCTAGTGGCTAATCGGTTGGTCGGCCCCCCGTAACTCGGGTGTGGGCAAGGGTGGTCATCAGTCGGCCACCAGAGCTCTAAGGGAGGCGGCCGGTGGGGATTTGTTTATATATATGTGTGTGTGTATATAAATGCATTTATGTCATTTTCTTTAAATTTTAAAAAAAATAAATTGGACCTAACACTTCTCTAAAATTATGAATATTCAAAATCCATTTTTTTCTTTTAATATTTTTAAAGTTCTTTTACTGAGTTTTCCCCTATTTTGAATTGAACCAAATGATAGTTCAATGTTTTTTTTGTTCAAATTAATCTACCGCTTTGGTTCGATTTTCATAACCAAATTTAACTATCACTATATCAAGGAAGGTCATTTTTACATTCAAAGTCTCTCAACCACACATTAAATTTGTTCTTTATTGTCAAAAGCTTGGTGTGGTACGTAAAACCTTTCTTATTTTCTGTAATATATATGACATTAAAGATGCTAGGTTCATACTTTCATGTAACTTGTCAAGCAATAAATTAAACTTCGTATTTTACTGGTAAAAAAAAAAATTAAACTTCGTATTCCCAGGTCGTTATAATTCAGAGTTTCTCAACCTTCCTTTGAAGCTTAGCTACTAATTTTCGTAATTAATCATAAGTAGATACTCTATTAAAAAAACATTCACTCCCATTCATACAAACAATATATTGGAATGTATACAAAGTTAAAGAGAAGGTCCACTGATGATTAAGTTACATCTCAGATATTATAATTCAGAAAGAGAAACAATTTTTGGATATCACGTCTTGATAATAACTTTGACGCAATCTGGTTGTTCATAGAGCTCAAATGCTTTTCTTATCTCGGTTAAAGACACTTCATGGGTCTGAAAGTTCATCAAGAGGAAAATCCTGTAACGAAGATGAAAATATTATTCATATGATGCAACCACCCCCCGGGGGGGACAGAGAGAAGAAAATATTCTATTAGTATCCTCAACAAATATTTCTTATACCAGACAGTCACAGATATATATATCCATACAGATCAAATCTTGACCTTATGAAGCTTACTTGTAGGGCAATCTGTCAGTTCAAGCCTTCACTTAAGAGGGGTGGATTGAGTGATATTAAAATTTTAAACTCAAATGCAAACTTAATATAGAGATTAGAGTTAGAGGGATATCATCAAAGGTAGACACGAGATTTATATTGGTTTGGTCTAATCCATTTGACCTACATCTATTTCTTAGAAACTTTCTGAGAGTTCCACTATCATTTCAAAATTCATAGGGCTCTTAATGTTTCAGTACAGGCAAGTTCTTCTTCAAAGAACACCCGCTCCTCCTTACACTTTACAATCAATGTCCATACCCAAGGTCCTACTACTTGAGTAACTTAACTGTAACAAATGATTCAGTAATGTCACTCATAAGAGTAAATAAATAATCACTGAATTACATAATCACACATAAACAGAGCTTAAGATTTAGTAATGGATGCAACAATAAATATGCGTAGAGAGTTGGTTGCTTCATCTTCAATTATCTTCTATTTATAGTGTGATTGTAGTTGATGACCGTTCCTCTTTTGAATGTAGCCAATGAGAGTATGTGAGGTCATTGCTTCTGTTCATTGAGTGTGTCAAGTCATTCCTTTTGTCTTTTGAATTAGCCGTTAGAGATAAAGAAGATTTGAAGAGGTTTGAAGCTCGGAGCATTAAATGCTTCTTATGCCAAAGGACTTTTTGCTAATATTATGTTAATAATTGATTAAGAACGTGTAACATTTCTAGACAATGATATAACAATGTATGAAGTCAGTTAGAAGCAAAAGGAACAAGCTTAGAGATTATTTGAATGAGTATCGAGATTTCCAAAGCATTGTTTTGTTTCCAAGACTGCATCACTCGAATAGTCACGCGAGCGATCTTCATTCTATTCAGAAAGTTGACTTTGAAAATATAACATATCACTTCTTGGTCCAACATGGTGATGTGAGAGTGATGAGTATAAGTAGGGTCACTTGAGTGTGATCATGATTCACCTTAGTTCAAAAGAAAACATATAATCAACTTGCTCACTATGGTGCAATGGAAGTGATGCACTTTTCTCACATAACTCAAGTAGTCACTCGAGTGATCTCTTTATAAAATATTTTCAAAAATACTGAGAATTGCTTGAGTCACTGTGGTATTATGCAAGTTATACCAAAATATCAGGATCATTCAAGTGGTCACTCGAGTGATTTTTTTAAACTTAGTTTTAGAAGGTTTGATCACTTGGACAGATCACTATGGCGTAGAAGGAAGTGGTGTAAAATTGGATTCATCACTCGAGTGGTCAACTTTAAAATTTTTTTTAGAAAAACTGATCATTGGCTAAGTTCACTGTGCTTAAGTGAAAGTGATGTAAATTTGAATGCATCATTAGAGTGGTCACTCGAGTAATCTACTTTAAAATTATTTTTCAGAAACTAATCATTGGTTGCCTTCATTGTAATGAATTGAAAGTGATAAAATTTAGAACATATCACTCGAGTGATCCATTTGAAAAATGTATTTCAGAAATAAGATCACTATCAGAAATACTATGGTAAAGTGGAAGTGATTAATAATTGATGCATAATTCAAGTAGTCACTCGAGTGATCTTCAATGAAGATACTTGATCACTTATAAAAGCTATTGTTGTGTGGGTCCTTTTCAAAGCATATCACTGATGTTACTAAATTTTAAATAAGCACCGAAAGTGTATGGACCGTTAAAATAGTATAATAGCAAATTAATGTCATCCCACAGAGATTCAAGGTAATAGATAATTAGGCATTAAGATTTCCATTTTCATTTAAGTTAAGCAAATCAAAAAAGGAAATGAATTTGAAAAGAAATTTAAACAAAAGCAAAAATACTAAATTTATATTTTTAAGATTTCAATGGAAGAAAACAACCTAGAGTGGCTAATCTTTTTTTTTTCCAAGTCTTAAAGTATGTATTTACCCAAAATAAAAGTACTTAATGTTAATTTGTTAATCTAAAGTTTAAATGGATATAAGTATTTTTCAATTACTCATACCCCTTTCTCAAATTAAAATTGTTATTCCTAACTAATTCACTCAAGAGGCAATAAATGTCTACTATAATTATATGGGTCCAATAGGTATATTCTTATCCTATTGGTAAATTAGAATAAATTCTAATCCTATATTACTTAATCCTATGCTGTAATTAAGATCCCTCTTCCAAGGTTAATCTAAATTCTCCAATTCATATTTAGTGGTGATCAAACACTAAATAGACAAAATAATACAAGATTAAGTAAACAAAATAACAATTAGCATAAATTATTTAATTTATACATACTCAAATCCTCAAATTAATTCATAAGTACTCTAGGTTCACAGAAAATTAGCTATACATCCCTTTAATTACAATCACAGCAGCAAACCAACATGAGCTTGAGTAACTAAACAGAGCAAAAGGGAAATTCAGCATCATCACAACTAAAATTAATTCAGATTCAAATAGAAAAGGGAAAACATAAACATAAGGGATGCAGAGAACAGGTATCTCTTCAAGCTTCATCTTATCTTCAGTCACAGAACGACATCAATGGCAACAAAGACTCTTCACCATCAAGCCACTCCTCTTCCAAGTTGTGTCCTCCCTTCTCTTTTCTTTCTGAACTCCAAGCTCTTGGGTCTGATTTGCTGCTGCTTCCTCTCAGCTTGTGTCTTCAAATTCAGCTTATGCTTCCCTTCCCTTTCCAGCTCTCAGCTTCAACACCTTCGCCTCCACCGACCTCAAGCTCGCCCTCTTCTGCTTCTGGGCTCTATTCTTACTCTGCTGTGTTCTCGCCCTCCGAACACCTGTCGGACATGGGGAAGAAGATGCAGAGCTAAGTTGAATTCGCCTCCCCCAAGCCCCCTTCAAGCAGGTTCCTTTTCCTTCTCCCATCCCAAGCAGGTGTCGCTCTTCCCTATCATTTAAATCAGAAAAGAATAAAAAAAAAAAAAAAACAAAAGATGACAACAACAATAAAAAAAAAAAAAACTAAACTAAAAATATTTTCTTTTTTTTAATAATTTCAGAAAAAATTTATAATATTAATGCTGTTTATTTTTATTATCCTAATTTATTTATTTCTATTTTAAAATTTATTAATAATACACTAAATTGATATCCTATCATAATCTCAAACAAATCTCTTAAAATTTGTTTGCATAACTTTCTAAATATTTTTAAAATATAACTATAAAATTTTTTTTTAAAATATATTTTAAATATATTAAAAATAGAGAGTTATTAATTACTGAAATAATGAACCGAAAATCCTTTTCCTTCTCCCAACCAGCGGCCCACTCACTGTGCTTGTTATCCAAAGATGAAGACCCCCCCCCTCTATCGTTCGCTCTGTTTCTTTTTTTAGGTAGGTCTCCTCTTCATTCCTTCAAGTCAAAACGCTGTCGCACACTTTTGCATTCTGCTGCAACAATTTTCTTTTATTTTTTTTCCTTCCATTTGCCCAAAACGGTGTCGCTCTTCCCTATCATTTAAATCAGAAAAGAATAAAAATAAAAGAAAACAAAAGATGACGACAACAACAATAATAATAAAATAAAACTAAACTAAAAATATTTTCTTTCTTTTTTTTAATAATTTCAGAAAAAATTTATAATATTAATGCTGTTTATTTTTATTACCCTAACTTATTTATTTCTATTTTAAAATCCCTTAATAATGCACCAAATTGATATCCGACCATAATCTTAAATAAATCTCTCAAAATTTGTTTAGATAATTCTCCAAATATCTTCAAAATATGGCTATAAAAAATATTTAAAATATACTAAAAATAGAGAGTTATCAATTACTGGAATGATTAACCGAAAATCCACAACTAGCTTGATTACTGCAAGTGAAGTGACAGGATTTGATCACTCGAGTGATTCCCTGCTATTTGTTTTAAAAACTATTTTCTAAAATTGTAAAACAACATAACTCCAGTCAATAACTTTCTTTAAAATTTGTTATCTTCAAAACATAGAATCTAACACAATCTAATTAATAAGAAACTGTGCTCTTATACATCACATGTAATCTTAAGAATTTCTCACCTTCTGGCATTTGGTGGCTAAAATAGGAAGGTCAGATTTGGGTTTTAACCCTCCAAAAATGGAACCCTTTAAATTTATTCCAAGAATAAGACCCAAGCAATTCACCTTCACATGTTCTTGGTCTCCTCCAGCACCTGCTATTGTCTTTCTTGTCCCATGCACACGTGTGTGTGTAACGTGATATTCAATTTGAAAAGCACAATACTCTTTCAATTAAAAGAACTTCTTAGCTAATTTGACTAGATAAAAGAAGTTAAGTATATCAGATAATTATAATAAATGTGACATGTTCTTCCTATATGCCTCGAGTAACAAGTGTCTTATAACTATTTGAATTTAATTGCTTTATTATTATTGAGGGAGTGTCAATAAAGATAGTATAGAAAGAATATGTCAAAAACTGAAGACAGTGGATTGAAGTCTATTTAGGATAAAAACCAACTCTTCAATTATCTTATAATTTAGGACTGGTGATTAAAACATATTTTGATATGTTTTTTTATGATTAATTTAGGGAATTTGATGTATTTCTTAGGCCATTATTGCATTATTAAACACTAATTTGAATTAAGGACATTTATATTGAATTAAATCTAATTAGGGGTAACATGGTCATAATTTTTTTAATTATTCATAAAAATTATTTCTTAGACTTTGATACTACCTTGTGCTTAATTTTGTATTGTATATGTTTTAAAAGAAAATTGGAGAATAGGGAAAATGTCAATTGGGCCACAATTAATATTTTTAGGACTGGAGAAAATTACATAAAAGCACCAGAATTTCTGAAAACTGCAAATGAATGAAGAAAAGGACCAGAACAAACTACATATAAAGCCCATTTGTTTTGAAAATTTATTTAAGCCCTATAAAAGGTTTTTTATTTTCACTTTAACCCCTTCAGAAACTTTTGAAATTTTCATTGTAGTCCCTGATCAAAACGGGTCATTTTGACCTCCTTCTTCAGCTGGACTTGAAGCTTGACAGAGGAGAGGAAAAAAGGGCGCCGCGGCGATGAGTACTTGAGACCAGAGAGGAGAATCGGACCTTAACTCTCTCACCGTTCCTTCTCCGTGATTCACCATCACTACCACCGTCCCTTTACTCTCCACCGCCGCACCAGCATTGGAACCACACAGCACCGCGAGGATACGAAGAACAAGAGAGAACAAAAGCGCCGCGCCAGGTTAAAAACTCGAAGAACCAGAGACCTTCGCCTTCTTCTTCTTCTTCTTCTCTCGCTGGCGGCATCATTCACCACCAAGGCCTCCGGCGAGTTCCGTCCTCCACTCCTCCGTCCTCACAACCACCAAATCTAGGCAGAGAGAGAGAGAGAGATCGGAGAAGACAACCACCAGTGACTTTCGGCCACCATAACCTTATCACCGCCGGCGTCTTTTCCATTCTTCCTCGTCACCACCGTCGTTGGTTTTGGAGAGGAGCTTGAGGGCTCGATCTGGGAACGAGAGTAAAGAGGGAATCGTAGTTTCACCGTTGACCACCATCACCATCGTCTCTCTGTCTTCGCCACCGGCCATTCCTCCGTTCTTCACCACAGCGCCGTCGCCCAACCTCAGTCCGGCCACCGTCCATGTCGCTGCCGGAATTGTAGAGCACCTCTGCCACTTCCTCCGTCAAGCACCACCACCATTGCCTTACACTCCTTCATTCGGTCATTCTTATCATCAGAAACTGCCGGCTCAACGCCATCGTTGCTGCCCCTTCATCTTCTTCCCTTAGTCGACCTTCCCATTCTCTCACCATCGCAGGAACTCATCATCTCCACTGTCAAATTCCATTCCATCCCAGATTCGCTTCAAGTCTAACATTTTCCATGGGATTTCGATTCTGCAGTTTGGGCTGGATGATTTAATGGCCATGTCTAGCTAAATCTCTTGATTCTAGATAAGGTGGCTAGAGTTTCAATGTGCTATAAAAGGAATTTCATTAGTTTTCCATTAGCTCGTTACATGTATTGTGACATGTTTGGTTTGATTTTGTAAGTGGTACATGTTGGTGAGATTTGGATGAATGTTCATTTGTCCTTATTGGTTAACATTTTTGTTTAATTTTTTTTGATGCTCTTGGATTATGTATTAAATTTATTTTCTTATGTTTTAATGAGATTATATATTGTATGTGATTACTATTATTTGTAATTGAGTTAATTCATATTGACTGTTGTAATTGTGTTCTTATTTAAAAGGAAGCAAATGTATGAAAATTATTTTCAAACACACGTCATGTGGTTTTTAATAATTTATCTAAGAGATAACTATAAATGCGATTGTAGGATTAGTCATTAATTAGATAAATTTGACTCAATACGATTGCTTGAAGTTTTTGATTTTTCTTGATGAAAAATTAAGTCCCAAATTATTTTAAGAAGCAAGGGAAGTCATTAAATTTGCTATCAAAACTTATTTCATCATTCATATTTTCAAACTCAAATCCATTCACTCATTCACCATTTTTATGAAAATGCAAAAACTAATAGTTTAAACATTTAATTTAATTGCAATACTCTTTTAGTTATTAATTTGAAAAACCCCAAACTAATTTTCCTTTTTTTTCATTACATTTGTATGGCATTTAGATTACTTAGAAATCAATAAAAAGATCATCGAAAAGAGAGAACGATCCTATATTTGTCTATACGCAATCTTTAATTAATTTTTTATTGTGGACCCCAAGGCTAAAGATAAAAAAGTCCTCATTAGCTGGAGGGAGTAATTTAAAAGAAAATCTGCTTATATATGAAAAAGGTTGATCTTGGTAAATGATATGAAAGTTTACCACTTTGGTAGATTCTAGGGCTTCAGTGAACATATGCTCAACACCAGTGCACTCAAATGAATAGTCCACACCCAATCCATTTGTGAGATCCTTGATCAGCTTAGAAGAAGGCTTATCAGAATGATTGATAAGTAAAATATTTTCATATTCATTTTCCCTTATATGATGATTTTGTGGACTATATTTGAGCTGAATATAATCAATTTGGGTGTAATTAATAAATAAATAATGATTTTCTTGCAGCCATGGACAGTACCGGATTAAGAAGAATTAAAGAAGGCATTTAAGGGGAAGTTACTATTCATGCGGTACTATTCATTATGCACTGTTCATGCGGTACTGTTCACTGTGCAATGTAGCAGGGGTACTGTAGCGGACAATTGCGTTGTACTGTAGCGGTCGGTGTGTGTAGAAGTGGGGCGGTTCAATGCGGTTCTTGTAGCAGTCGGTTCACTGTAGCAAGTGGGTGGTCGGTTCACTGTAGCAGTGCGGTTCACTGTAGCAAAATCACTATAGAAAAATATTGTAGCAGTCCGAAAATAAAGCCTATAAATAGAGTTTCTTGGCACCCTAAAATGGGAGGAGGAAGGAAGAGAGAGAGAGTTTCTATTTTAGAGAGAGAGAGTTGTTATTTTTAGAATTTATTTCTTGCATTATTTTACTTCTTGCATGCCTCCTACATGGATGGTTTTACCTCCTATATGGAAAGCCTATGTAGTCCTCCTTTATGGATGGTATAGGTTGTCACCTACATGGATGGTTTTACCTCCTATATGGTAGGCTAGATTTTCCATTTTCATGCATCTTGTAGTTGTATTTTTATGTTTTTGTAATTAATTTTTATGCAATATTTATGATGTTTGTAATATATTTTGGTTTTGTTTTTAATTTTATCATGAGCTAAATTTTCCTTTTTCTAGGGTGATGACGTAGCTTACTAATGACGGATTGAATTTTAACTTATTAAATCTAGTTTTAATTTTTCCTTCATGATTGAGTTTTAATTATTGCTCTTAATGCTTACAATTGATTGGCCACCTTTTGGATGATTTTAATATGCATGTTGAGACCGGAAGGAGATACATGTGTGTGGATCTTATAATTAAAACCATAATTTGCATATGAAATAGGAATATATTTATATGGGTTGTGTAGTCTTAATTGAGTTCCATAAATCTTAATGCATGATTGATTGCTTAAATTCATATAGGAATATATTGGGTTAGCAATTAATTATAGAATTACTTGACCTTGGAAAAGGCTAGTAATTAAAATAGGGAAACTCGACTATCAATCATGTGGAATAAATTGGACTAGAATAGATAAATGATTCAATCCAGAATTTATTAAGTGAAATCTAATCCCTAGGGTTTTTTCTCATATTTGTCTTTATATCACTTGTATTCATATTTCATCATTTCTATCTTGCAATCTCAATCACAACTAATCAACCGACTAAATAGAATTAAAATTACCAATTTTGGTACTTAGTGATCAATCCTCGTGGGAACGATACTCTACTCACTTCTATATTACTTGATTACGACAGTGTACACCATCCTACACTCGTAACAATGATCATTAGGATTTATGAAGTGTGTCATTGCAAAAGCTTCTCCTTTTCCTCTCCTCATCTCATTTGTGTCAACCCCTATTATTTTTGTTGCTCCCATCATTTTGGCTCCACTTAGAGCCTACTTTAATGTGTGTGTGTGTGACTGTGATACAGATATATATAGATTCATGAAAACCACTCATTTCTGTTTCTACCGATCAAACAAGCTTTTTAATGTAAAAGCTAAAACTTCTTTTTTATACTCCCTCTTATCTTAAATATAAGAGGTAGATAACTAATTTGTAAAGATTAAAGAAGTTATTTATTAGTACCCTTTTAATCATTTACATTGGAAACAACTCTATTGATGGAAAATCTCCTTTGTTTATGTAATCAGTATGGAGAGTATAAGAAAAAATTTATACATTTGGGAGAAAAAGGGAATTGAGTTCTTACGTTCAGAACAAAATTAATAATCAAACCCCTCTAATAACTCTTATATGCTCACACTATGTTGAGCAGCTAAACACATGGTACACTTTCTGTCCTCTAACATGGATCCTTGATGTGTCATCAGGCATTAGCCCACTCACTCTTAAAGGACATCTCAGGCAAATGTTTGATTCCTCTGAAACTCAATTCTCACATTCTCCACACTCTCCAATGTATGTTGGAATCACTACATCCCCAACTTTGAGATCTTTCACTTTCTCCCCTATGCTCTCCACAACCCTGCATTTTCATTCATGACAATGAAAGATTTTTGTAGATTACAATTTATTGAATGATTATTGATTGCTTGATTGATGTGAATTAATAATATGACAAGCTTACCCTACGCCTTCATGTCCTAGTGCTTTGAGGAAAAGTGGGCTGCACATGAATTTCAATTATAAGTGTAACACCCGTCTTACATACTCATTAATTACTTACACGGAAGCATTTATTATTACTTTGTTAGGGGTAATTACTTATTCTTACTGAATATCAGAGTTAATTCTTCTTCTCAGTGATCCCGATTACGGCTTAATTCAAATTCGAGAGTATTCTTACAACCAAATATTCTCTGTGCGCAAATAATGATACACACAGTAATCTAAACACAATTTGGTCTTCAGTTCTTCGTCTTCTTTCCTTCTGAATCATCTTCAAGCATTCTCTTCTTCCCTGTTCATATACCTATATGGTTGATGGGGGAGGGTGAGATTCGAGAGAATCTCAGTAGCAAACATACAGACAATGCATGTAAGATGAATGCTAGTGCATGATATGCTTGCCTTACATAGGCTCATGTTCACATAATGATATTCTGCATGCTCAATGTTTCGTACAACATACTTATGGCTATAGTAAAAATAGAAACAGAGCTTCATTCATTCATGCATGCTTCACATAATCAAGCAAGGCAATACAACAAATCAATACACAGCATAAACATCACATACATACAAGTAAGTAAGTTTACTACCTTTTGAACTTTGCCTCCTTCTCTTGTACTTCAATCTTCCAACCATAGTTTCTTCTTTGTCACTTTATGGCCCTAGATAAGTAATGACATTATTAGAGCCATGAAAAGTGAATGTCCAATGAGCTATATTAGCCCTAAAGGCTTACTTTCACCCTTGGAGTTCATACTAATTACATTTCGTCACTTTCTTTCTCAAATTCGCATGGTAACCAAAAGCTGCCAGCATTTTGACCAAACTTTGAAAAATCATAATTAATTCTATAGAACTCCAATTGGGGTGATTCAAAGTCCTATTTGAATATATTTCAGTATAATTTCACATAAAAATCCTCAATTCAGGCCATCACAGCCACAACTTTCCCAGAATTTCTCCAAATATAACCTATTCCAGATTTCATTCCAGAAATAGGACACAACTTCAAAAATTCATATCTCCCAATGCACTTGTCCAAAAATTACAAACTACCTATCAAATTAAATATTAGGATGTATACTTTAATTTTGGAAAGTTTTATAATTTTTGGACAAGTTTTACCCTACGAAAAATCTCGCACAATGTCACTGTTCCAGACAGGGCAGATTCAACAACATGTACTCTTTACTTCCAAAAATTCCCAATTTATATACAAGCATTCAAAAATCATGAACACTTGCATACCTACACAATTTTGCCTCCTAAATCCAATGGAAGCATAAAAATTACAAAATTCATACTTCTTCATCACGTTCTGTTCAGACCAGAAAATCAGGATTTTCCACAACAATTCATCAATTCAGAATTTTGTCCAACAACTTGGTCCAATATAATCATAAATCATAATCTAACCATAAATGTATGATTAAACCTTAAAATACCCCTTGGACCAAAAATAAACAGTACCCCACCCTTACAAATACTCATCCAAACAACAAACCAATCGGTTCAAACAGAAGCTTACGCTTACCTCTACACATATTCGCAGTTGGTTCGGAAATCCGGCAGTACTCCAGCAAGGGAGATGGCACCAAACACCTCCAAATGAAAATCCAAAACCATAGAAATGAAGCTTAGGATGAGTAGAAGAAGGTTTGTGAAGGGTACTTTGAGAGAAAACGCCGATTCGGTAGTGTTTCGGTGGATTGAAGTTCTTGAAAGTTACTATTCATGCACTATTCATCTCTTCTCTTTCTTCTAACATTTTTTCTTTATTTTCCAGCATTTTTATGAATATTTGGGGCAGCTTGGAAGAAAATAGGAGGAGTCTTGAAAAATTATGCCACGTGTTACAATGCTACGGTGCCATTTGTTCGGTATTCCACTGATTCGATGACACTGTCACTTCTTTTTTCTAAAGTGGGTCCCACATATTTTCTTGGGTCTTTAGCCGTCCAAAATGTCAGAGGAAGTAAGGGTCTAATGATTTTCCCTGGCTCCCCTGCTCAGTGTTCGAGAAAGTTGTCGGTGACCTGACCGGAGACCGGTAAATTCCCCTGACTTATGTGCCACATGTTGCCATCTTAAAATGCCAACACAAAAGGCAAAATGACATTTCATCATTAATGGGACATGTGTCACCTTTCCATTTAGCCAACATAAAAGTTGTGTCATGATTACTTACTTTATTAAAGTTACTTTAATAAAGTTACTTTATCGGTATCTACTCGGGATTTTACTCGGGACTTACTCAGGATTGCATCACGCATATCGAAGCCTGTTATATGACACCAGGTCAGAGTGTGTATGTGTGTAGGCCCCTCATGGCGCCACATACCGGTATCCACTTTACAAAACGTAGGTGACACATATACACCTTGAAAATGGCATGTACACACCTACATCGGTATATTCCGCCCGACTAATCAGTCCTTGCGTCATGACATAGTTGGGTGGCGTCTTTCTACCAACCCAATGGCATTATATTTATGTTATGTGCATATCTGCACCGACATTCTAATCATATTGTCTACAGATACCGAGCTCTTTGCCCAGTAAGGCCCAAATCTCATAGCCCCTGAGAGTCTTTCTATATGTCATAATTTCTGGGACTCTTACTAATGTGGGCTTGGTAGTCTACTTTATTCATGCTTATTCTTAGGCCTTTAGTCCCAAAATTTGGGATATTACAATAAGAAGGTTGGATGAGAGAATCCAAGATGATACATTTCCTCTAATGTGAGTTTTGTGAGATTAGAATATTACTCCTCCTATACTAAATGTAAAACCTAGCTTGGTAGTGAATTTTTGTTTTAAATGTAAGATTTTTTTGTTTTATCTATAATATTTATCATTTTTAAATTAATTTTCCTAACTAATAAACGGATATATAATCTAATATTATGCATAATTATTTTAGAGAGTTCATTCTCACATGTTATAATTCAATAATTTATTTAATTTTATTAATCTATCTAAATTAGATAAATAATTCCTATATTAATGACGGAAGGAGTAACAAATTAAAGTTTGTGTAAAAATATGATTGAATCTCACATATGGTAATCCTCGAGCTCTCAAGATATCCGTGTGACACAAACTTACACCATCTTAACTCGGACTTCAGAAGCTTTGGGAGGGTTAACTTGTATCTCTTCCACTTTCACTCCCTCTCCTATTCCCCAACATATTGCTCCTGCAATTTCTCCATTATTAAAAACAATAGTTTGGATGGAAGTAATAACTTTGATGAAAGTGGGTAGGTGCCTACTTATATCAAGATCATGGCTTTGGAGGTTAGCAATGAGTTAGTGGTAAATCATTTAAATACAAATGAAATTGTATTGACTTAGAATAAACATGAAGAATGAGATTGAAACATGAGGCATAATTGATTCGTTAACTTTGCATGTTGTAACTTGTGAGCTTCTTGACATTATATTCAACTTTCTACCCTCTATTGATTCAAAGAACTGAAAAGTCCTTGTGAAATTTGCTAGAGTAGGTATTTTATATATATATATATAATTGGATATGCTAAAGATTTATGGGACATTTTTGCTATATTTAATACATGCATTTTTAATGAGATGTGAAGTGTAGCTTCAGTTGAATAATTGGTGAATAATGTTTACGTTTCCCAATTTAATTGTGCATAATGGTACACAGACTTTGATGAAATTATAGCTTCACTTGAATAATAATGTTAAAAAGAAATAAAAAGGCGAGTAAACTCATTTTTTTTCAGAATTGATTAAATACATTTTTCCCAAAAAAATACCAGTGGGAATGAACTCTCTAAAGTGTGTTCCCAACTCACTTTTTTTTATTGTTCCCAAAAAAAAAACTCTTTTTTTTTCACAAATGTATGTTTACGTTTTTCAATTTAATTGTGCATAATAGTACACAGACTTCGATGAGATGTACAGGTAGCTTCAGTTGAATAATTGGTTAATTCTTTTTTACCTGAGACTAATTGGTTAATAATGGTTACATATTTTAATGTAATGATGTGTACATGCACAGACTTTAATTTGATGAGATGTGAGGTAGCATGTAGCTTCAGTTGAATAATAATATTAAAAAGGGAAAATCCCTCAAAAAGAACTTTAAAATAGGGAAAAGACAAAAAAGGTGATATGAATTTCCATATTTTCATAAAGATGTTAGAGCATAAACAGGATTATTGAAATTGAAATGAAATTACACATTTGCCCTATGTGATGATAAAACAAATGAAGTTATTGAGACAAGGACTTGGCGTGAAACAAGACATCGAGAGAGGGAACATAAGAGCTGGTGGTGTCCAACGAGAGTGAGGTATGTACTTTTTGGGTCAACAATGTTCTTTCCATTTGGATCCTGAAGCACAATTTTTTTGATCTTCATTTGGGTGGGAAAGGTTGATTTTCGGAGCTAGGTATTTGGGTTGGAGGGACATGTTGATGATTGGTTGGGGAAAAAATGTTGATGATGGCTGAAGGTGGAAGAAGGTTGTGATGGTATATTACGTGAGTTTGAGCCTTGTGGGTGAAGAGAAAAAATAGGGTGGATTTTTGTACAAAATAAGTAAAATGAAGTTGAGAAACTCTAATGCAGATTTGTGAAATATTGAAGGGGGCATTCAATTTTGTTTTTCTCAACTGATAATGTGCTAATTTATTTGTAGCGGGCACTTAACAAAATGGAAGGTAATATTGGTTCAAGTTGTGCAAAGAAGTTATTTTTTTATTTTCATGTAGGGGAAAATTGAACATAATAATGATGGTGAAGTTAAATACATCGGAGGTAGTGTTATGATAAAAATTATAAAAGATGGGATAAGAGTGAAAGATTTAAGAGAAATCATATCAAGATGGACAGATGAAAGCAGTTGTATCATTAAATATATAGTAATGTTTGATGAGAGCATATTTAATTGATCTTGGCAGTGATAGTGATATTGAAAATCTGTTTTGGTTCATTGAAAGCAGTGCGAATGTGTTTGTATCCCACAAAGAGAATGTCAATGAATTTTTGGCAATGAATGATGCAGATTTGTAAGTTGGTAAAATTTTGTTCATTTGGAAGTTGGTATTTTATTTTGTATTAAAATGTTGGTAATAACTTATAAAATGTGGTAATTCTTGTAAGTAGGATTGAGAGATTCTTGCAACGGTCACAAGAAGCATAGGTATCTTCCATAACACATGGCAATGATCTTGAGCCTCTATCTTTTGAAATTGGTGGTGGTGTCTAACTTATGAGATAGAACAGACACGTGGTAGTGACATGAGCTATTTGAAATGGTCCGGACTAATTTCTATAGTCTGTCAGCATTTTGCTCATGTTGATGCTTTAAGAGAAGCTTTGTACAAATATAGCATTTTGCATAAGCTTGTGCACAAATATGAGAGGAATAGTAAGGACAAGATGTATGTCAAGCCTAAAGTAGAGGGTTGTTTATGGAAATTATGTGCATCTACAGTGGGGAAGAGTTTTGAAATACTAGTGTGACTGAATTCATAAAAGATCACGTTCATTCTGCTCAAGATCATTTGCAAGTGACCGGCCATGGTGCAAGATCTAGTCTGACATCATCAATAATAATTGAGGAGGTTAGAAACCATACTGAGAAGAGTCCAATTGAAATTATGAAGACATTGCAAAGGGAGTATGTGTGAAGCTGACATATAAATAGTCATATAAGGCAAAGGAGAAGGCAATGGGAGACATACATGGAAGACTTGGACAATCATACATGTTAATCCCATAGATATGCTAAAGATTGAAGGAAACGAATGGTAAAATAGTTGCTAAATGGATAGCAGATGGTTACAGGCAATGTTTTTTTACTCGAACTGAACCGAATGGTCGACCCGGTCCGACCGTTGACCGGAGAGGTAAATGTAGCTTGTGTTCTTACTTTATACTATCTTAGAAGTTAAGCTGGGATAGACCGCCATGAGACAGATTTTAAGCAAGAAGCCGAACGAGCAGAAGAAAACTGGCCGGCTCTAGAGTTAGAGGAAAAATCAGAGACAGAGACATGCAGAAGAACAGAGAAGACTGAATATGAAAAAAGAAGATCAAGAAAGAGGAGAACCTATAAAGATCAACTTATCAGCTCCAGATCTAGATTTTTATCTGCCAAAAACTTCAACTTTAGATCTAGATTTTTATGTTCCAAAAATTATTTTCTCTCGGAGTTTTGATGTAGTGATGGAAAGGGAAGGCTGAGATGACGGAGATGATGAACTCTCAGTTTTGGTAGTCGCTGATATGTAGAAGAACAAGGAGATGAAATGATGAAGTTTTAACTTTTAAGAGAAAAAAATAAGTATTTTTATTTGTGATTTGAAAGTGATGGTGACAAGTCCACTACATTGAAAAGATGAAATATATAAAAGTGCTTGGGTGAATGTGTATCATTAACCTGATTGAAAATTTTACTTTTTTTTTACCTGATTGAAAATTTTGCTTTGCATAGCCTGATAGGTGGATATCAGGCTTAAGTATTTGCATTTAAACGGAAGGTGGATGCATATTTTTATATGATTACCATAAATTACTATAAATGCATGTTTGATTAGGATTTAATATTTTTAAATTATAAAATACTTATCCTAGGTTATAATTTTTTATATTTTAAAACTTACTATTTCATCTCATTGATTTATATTTTTTAGTTCATTTTTTATTAATTAGTAGTGTATACCCCATAAATCTATATGTATTATATTTAGGTATTTATTTTTTATATTATATCATCATTACATGTATATAATATTATTTTTATTTAATTATTATGTTACCGGTTTGACCAAACGGCTAGATTGTTTCAACTGTTTGAACTATAACCCGCTGACCTTTCCGGTTCGATGTTCGGTCTGACTTTTAAAATATTGATTATAGGTTTGAACGAGTTTTAATTGCGTATGGGTCATGTATACATGGTTTCTTGGGAGGTGCAAGACATGTACTATATGTTGATGAAACTCATTTAAATGGGCTGTATAAGGGGATGCTACTTTCAGCTTCAGCTTATGATACGGATAATGAGTTGTTTCCTTTTGCAATAGCAATTGTAAGGGGAGAGACATTGGATGATTGGACTTGGTTTATGCATATGATTAAAAAGATTGTTAGTTTCATTGAGTTGACAATAATGTCAAATTGTCACAATGCCATAATGGACGGTGTGATTGCAGTATTGAAAGGTCATCATCATGCATTTTGTTATAGACATGTTAAGGAGAATTTCAGTGCAGAGATATTGAAAATAAACAGGGGCAAGAGGAAGACAATTGCTCGGATAAAGGAGGATGGATTGATGCTTCTTGATAAAATTTCATATGCAAGGCATCTGGATGACTTTGATAATGCATTGGAACAGATGTAGGAGTACTCTCTATAGTTATATGATTAGATAAACAATTATGGTGATGTTGATAAGTAGGCTCTTAGCAAGTTTCTATACAAGCTATGGGATAACATAACAACCAATATTGCTGAGTCATTCAATATATGGATGGTGAAGGAGAGTAAGTATAATGTAGCCCAACTAATCCACGCAAATCGTGAGAAAGTATCAAAGAAGATGCATACTTCATATATGTCAATGACTTAGTGGAAGAATTGTGTTGGGCCAAATATAGATATAAAGGTCATAGAAAATGTAAGTAGATATGAGTATATATGGTGAGAAGATTATGGGCAAGGAAGATTCTGTGTGCATATCGGCTATAGAGACCATGGGGTTGACCTTTAATATCGGCAATGTAGTTATGAAGCATGGCATATGAGTGGGATTCTATGCACACATGCTTGCACAGCTATCAAGGTTGTGCACGACAATATTTATGACTATGTTGATGAATGTTTTAAGATTGAAGCTCAGGAAAAGATATTTCAGCACAACATTATTCCAGTTGTCATAGTAGACATGTCTAACCTCAATGATTATAAGCATTATTCCATGCAAAACATGTCTGAAGGTATCTTCCTCCATGTTCTAATTACAAGTCGACCTCCCGGAAGACCAAGAGTAAGGAGGCGGGAATTACAGTTCCAAAATAGAAAGATCTATCATTGTGCACGGTGCCATGAAGCTGGACATACATAAAGGACGTGGAAAAATCCCAATCCATGTTGAAATTAGGTGTTGATGTATGAGTTCTAGTTTTTTGGTGTATATATACTTTGGTTTAACCCTTTTGTCTTTTTTTGAATGAAAGGATGATGTATATGGGGAATTATATTTTGTAAGTAATATATATAGAGCGATGTCAATGACAAAGGAACATTAAGAGGAAGCACTATCTTAATGTCCTATTGTCATTGAATATGAAAGATCAATCTTAGTAGTTACTAGTTTTTGGGTTCAGGTTGTGTATACTATTATTTTGTTGGTTATGTACAATGTGCAGGAACAAAGATGTTGTCTAATTTTTATTGAATATGCAAATACAATTATACTACAATAAACTGTTGTTATTGATGAAAGAACTTGTGAAATTCTTATATGGTATTCAAAAAATGTAATGGTGCTTTGATAAAGTCAAATCTCAATTTGGGAAATCATTTTTTTAATAGGCAAATTAGATTCCAAGTAGACAAAGCACTAAATGAACATGGGAACTCTAACCACCAATTGTGAAAGCAACATGGGAATACCATATTGTAAGTGGCATTGCTTAAAGTTTATTATGAAACTGAGAAACACTAATCTTCTTAATACTAAAGTAATAAATGAACATGGGAACTGTAAGTGGCAATGCTCTGTTTCATAATGATCAAGTGATCACTCGAGTACCATTGGTCACTCGAGTATTTCTCTTTAAATTCATTGACCACCAGCGGGTAACTGGTGAGTGATATGTATCACTTAAGTGAGCCCTTTATCACTCGGGGTAATGTTTGATATTATCACCAAGGTAACTTCCAAAAGTGTCTATATCACTCGATTGATACAAGTGGGACTCGAGTGATTGATCAAGTATGTTTTCAGAAGTTAGCCAGATAACTTGTAAAGCTTTAGGCCATCACTCGAGTGCCATATCAAAACTCTTATACCAAGATACACAGTTGTTAGGATTCACTGGAGTGTTTCACTTATCACTTGAGTTGAAGGTTTGTATTTATACCCTTCCCCACTAGCTGGTACCTCATCAGTGATATTGCTGTTCATGAAGTGTACTTGAGTGATATCAGTATTTTTTCAAAAAAAACTAACTCCATCACTGGCCAGTTACCATGGTGGGACTCAAGCGACAAGTATTTATGATGACAAAACTTATACAATATAGACAAAATAAACCTTATGATTACAATTACATTTCATAGAACCAGAAAGATATTAAGCAGACAACATCAGAAGTATTAACACATGAACCACAATAAATATATTGTACAGAAAAGATATGCTCATGCTCATGTATAAAGGTGTGGCATAGTCTTGTCTCCCCCTTTTTGTGGTTATCAAAAAGGCTAAAGGGAGTAGATAAAGTGAAGGTTAAGGAGGAAGAGGGTGGAATGCGAAGAGGAGCTATAGGTAGAAAAGGGTCTTGTTAGAATTCATGTTTTAATGATAACAAATAATAATGAATTCTTTTGCAAAGGAATGATAGAAAACACTGAGATACATTGGTTGTTAAATGTGTTTCACAAACTCATAACTTCATGTTCTGGAAAACAACTTATTCACTTGAGTTTGGTAAGGGTACTCGAGTTATGAGTGATATGAACTCGAATTTAAAAGCTGTACTCGAGTCTGGTAAGCATATTTCAGTGTAACTCTTGCGAGTTTTGTCTAACACTCAAGTTCTATACATTGTAGGAAGTGATATTAATCATATGCACTTGAATTTTGGATGAGCACCCAAGTTCTAGCATGGAGTGAACTAGAATCCTGTAAGTTATGCATTGAGAGTTTCTGCTCTAGAATTTTGTATTGTGAAGACCAAGTAGGGAACTCGAGTTTTCATATTACATTTGAGTTCTGGATTGAAATGCACTCGAGTTTCAATGTTGACTCCTATGAGTTTGTTCTAGAAACTTGATCAGAATCTGATGTTGTAATGTGCACTCAAGTTTGAGTAAGGAACTCGAGCTCTTGATCAATTTGCACTCGAGTTTGTCATTGCACTCTCCCGAGTTTATTCCAGAAACTTACTTAGAAATCAGCAGAATAAGGAGAACTCGAGTTTAAGTTTCACACTTGAGTTCTGGTAAAATATGCACTTGAGTCTAAATCTCAACTTCCGCAAGTTCTCAGTAAAAAATCTATTCAGAAAGTTGAAGTCCTAAGAGAACTCGAGTTTGGATGTTGATCTCGAGTTCTGGAGATAAAGTAACTTGAGTTTGAATATGCACTTTCGTGAGTTTTATCCAGAGAAATAATCAGAATCAGTGAAGAGCTGGAGAACTCAAGTTTGGGGTTCAAAACTCAAGTTTTGGTGTCATTAACACTCGAGTCCAGAAACACACTCCTGCAAGTTTCAATTAGAAAGCTATGGAGAAAAATTGAATTAAAGCGAGAACTCGAGTTTATAGCAAGAACTTGAGTTTTTGGCACTTTTGTACTTGAATGTGAAAGTGAACTCTCGCGAGTTCCTAGAAAAGACAACATGGAGATATGTTATCACCACTATGAACTCGAGTTTCATAGGAAGAACTCAAGTTTGTCAGTTCTAGAAGTAGAAGTGAATTACACAGATCAATCGTTAAACGTTATCTAATCATTATGTTTACACTTGTTGCTATTCTTAAACATCATTTAATATTTGTTCTAAGTGTGAAACAGGTTATTAACGTTTGGATTGGAAATACGTTAAAGGAGTCAAATATGGCAGACATAATAATATGGGTTAGCTGTCACCAAATATGGGCCAATAAACCACCAGGGTAAATGACGCATATTATGACAGCCTGTCTGAAGATTCAAACGAAAATATCCAGCTCCTCAATGAATACTCTGTAACGTTTATCTCTAGTTCAACTATATTTATAGAGATTTAAAGAAGAACATCAGTAGAGATCAACACATACGAAAAAAACCAATAGTTTACATAAGTCTTTAATTTCATATTTTCTCTGTATTCATATTGTACTTCAGTGTTCACATATCTACTTTGTGAGAGAGTTTTGTAAACACCTTCATTGTATTTTTTATCTCAAGGTAAATGGGCCTTGAGAGGGTAGAATTTCCTTACAGAAGAAGCTATAGAGAGAATTCCTTGGAAGACTTTCTACTCATAAGACTTACAAGGTGCAAGCAGTAGAGAACGTTGCTTCTCGTAAGACATACATGGGTGTAAGTAGGAGAGAATGTTGCTACTCGTAAGACTTGTATAAGTAAGTAGGAGAGAAAGGTAATTGGAATTACTCTACTTATAAGACTTACCAAAAATGGAAGAGAAAGTTCTAAGTATAGAACATTTATACTTGTAGTCTTTGCGAGGACAATTGTTGTATCGTACGTTCCAAGAGCCGATTAAATCTTGGAGATTAGTGAAAAGCTCAGGAGGTGTTGATCTCTGAGGACTGGACGTAGGTCTGGGATTTTGACCAAACTAGTATAAATATGTGTGTGCAATTTCTCTAATCTCTACTCTTTCTTCATTCAGTTTCAGAATGCTGTAACAACCGAAAAATTTATCACATCACCCAATTAACCCCCCTATTGGGTGAAGCTTTCCTCTTATAGGTCTGTCTCAGGGGTACAAGAAGGGGATGTATAGGGAACAAGTGTAGTGACAAGATCCATGGGGGTAGAGGTTTTATCAGAATAGGAAGAGTGTGTGGGGGAGTGAGGTGCAAAGGTAGAAGAAGATGGAAGTACCTGGTCTGATGTGGACTTTAGATTAATAGTGGATGGTTTTGAAGGGTCTGAAGTAGGATGAATGGAAGTAGAAGATGGTGTGTGAAATGTGGGAGAGGGTAGTGATAAATAAAATATTTATTATATTTATTTTTCCTTATATGATGATTTTGTGGACAATATTTGAGCTTAATGTAATGAAATAGGGTGTAATTTATAAATAAATAATGATTTTCTTCTGACAGCCCCGTACAAAACCATATTAAGAAAATATTGAAAAGGCATTTTTTAAGGGATGTAATGTAACAAAATATTGTTTCTATACGGAACTGTAGCATATACGGACTGTAGCAAAATACGTACTGTAGAAGATACGAGTATTCTAGTGATCGTGCAAAGTGGGCCGGTGCAGAAATGGATTGTACTGTAGCAGTGGGTCGGTGCAAAAGTCACTGCAAAACTGTTGAAAAATCACTGTAGCACCCCGAATTGTTCCCTATAAATATAGTTCATTGGCATCCTAAATTGAGGAGGAAGGAAGAGAGAGAGAGAGAGAATTTCAATTTAGAGAGATAATTTTTATTTTAGAATTTATTTCTTGCATTTTATTACTTTTTGCATGCCTCCTACATGGATGGTTTTACCTCCTATATGGAAGGCCTATGTAGTCTTTCTTTATGGATGGTATAGGTTGCCACCTACATGGAAGGTTTTACCTCCTATATGGTAGGCTATATTTTCCATTTTCATGCATCTATTAGTTGTATTTGTATGTTTTTGTAATTAATTTTTATGCAATGTTTATGATGTTTTTATTTTATGTTTGTTTTGCTTTTAATTTCATTATGAGCTGATTTTCTTTTTCCTAGGGTAATGACGTAACTTACTAATGACGGATTGAATCTAACTTATTAAATCTAGTTCTAATTTTTTCTTCATGATTGAGTTTTAATTATTGTTCTTAATGCTTTCAATTGATTGGCCACCTTTTGGATGATTTTAATATGCATGTTGAGATCGGAAGGAGATACATGTCTATGGATCCTATAATTAAAACCATAATTTGCATATGAAATAGGAATATATTCATATGTGTTGTGTAGTCTTAATGAGTTCTATAAATCTTAATGCATGATTAATTGCTTAAATTCATATAGGAATATAATGGATTAGCAATTCATCATAGAATTGCTTGACCTTGGAAAATGCTAGTAATTAAATTAGGGAAACTCGGCTATTAATCATGTGGAATAAATTGGACTATAATATATAAGTGATTCAATAAGGAATTATTAAGTGAAATCTAATCCCTAGAGCTTTCTCTCATATTTGTCTATATATCTCTTGTATTCATATTTCATCATTTTTATCTTGCAATCTCAATCACAACTAATCAATCGACCAAATAGAATTAAAATTATCAATTTTGGTACTTAGTGATCAATCTTCGTAGGAACAATACTCTACTCACTTTTATATTACTTGTTTACGACAGTGTACACTTGCACTTTCTAAATACAACACCCTACACTCATAACAGGTAGAGCTGTAATATCCCAAATTTTGGGACAAGAGGCTTAAGATTAAGCTTAGATTAAATGGACTGCTAAACCCTGGGTTAGCAAGTGTCCTAGTAAGGTATGATTTTATTCCCTAAATTTCTTTATACCCTTAGGGGTATTAAAGAGCATTTGGAGTGACAAAATAAAGCAATTAGAAGTCACACACAATAGAGTAAAGTGGAACACAAAGTAGTGTTGCTACCGGTGAAATTCTCGGTATGACAGTAGTAATTGTGTGATATTTTTCAATGGGTATTGAAAAATTATGAAAATTTCCAAAGTGAAAGTAGACTTATCAAGATTTAATTTGATAGGTCATATAAGTCATTTGGATCTGTACACAAAGAGAAATAAATTTTTGAAGTTAGCCTAGCGAAATTAACTATGTTCTGGGGCAGCGTCTAAAGATGAAAATTTTGGGAAGCGTGAGAGTCCAATTGGTTAAAGGTTATTTTTTTAATATTAAAACTAGACTCAATAAGAGTAATATATCCTTTAGAACTACCCTAATTGGATATCTATACAATTAGATATAAATTTTCAAAGTTTAATGAAAATTCTGTCAAGTTTAGTATTATGTGCGAAAATGGGATAATTGGACCAATGGAGGGGTGACACATTTGGAAGTGAATGGATTAATTCATTTAACCATTATTCATCTTCTTCATCAAGCCATTTCCTGTGTAGAAACTAGAAAGAAAGAGAGAGAAAAGTGCAGAACAAAAATGGAGAAGGAAGAGAGAGAAACTTCAAGCCGTCGAAACACTGTCGAATCGATATCTTCTCTCAAAGTGCCGTTCATGAACCTTTTTCTACTCATCATGAGCTTCATTTATATGGTTTAGATTCTTTTTTAGAGGTATTTAGTGCCTTCTCACTGGCCGGAGTGTTGCCGAAATTCCAAACCATCTACGGAAACGGGTAGAGGTAAGTGTAAGCTTCCTTTTGAACCGATTGGTTTATTGTTTAGATGAGTTTTGGGAAGGTTGGGTACTATTCATATCTTGTTTAAAGGGTGTTTTTTATGGTTAAACGATGTTCAACGGATTTCTAAATAGCTAATCATTTGATTAGAAGTAGAAAGGAAGTGATTAAGCCAAAGAAAACAAGAAACCGACAAACTCTTCGCGAGAACTCTGATTTTCTATTCTGTATGTGTCATGGTGATGGACTAAGAATTTGATAATTTTTATGCTTCCATTGGCTTTAGAAGGTAAAATTGTGTAGGTATACAAGTATTCATGATTTTTGGATGCTTGTATATGAATTTGGGAATTTATGAAGTAGGATTGTTCATGTTGTTGATTATGCCCTGTCTAAACAGTGACGTTTTGTGTGGCTTTTTATAGGGTAAACCTTGTCCAAAAATTTTGAAAATTTTCAGGCTTACATTATACATGTAGATCTTTAATATTGTGGTAGTTTGTAAAATTTGAACAGGTATATTGTGAGATATGAATTTTTGAAGTTCTGCTCTGTTTTCTGGAAAGGAACCTGGAACAATGTGGTTAGGCGAAATTATGGAAATTGTTTGGTTGTGGTGGCCAAAATTTAGTATTTTTATGTGAAATTATATTCAAATATCTTCACATAGGAATTAGAACCACTCAATTTAGATTTTCCTAGAATTAATGATGAATTTTCAAAGTTAATTGTGTTAACTAAAATTTTGAAAGAGAGATTAGAAAGGGGAAGTTCCATGTTAAAGTGTTTACATATAGCTAATGGCTATATGTTCCTTTGAAAGTAGACCTAAAGAGCTTTGAATAGAGCATTGAATAATGTTTCTAATAATGTGATTGGTTATATAGGGCCATGAAGTGACAAAGAAGAAGAAATGCTTGGAAGATCCTGGGACAAGAGAAGGATACAAAGTCAAAGAGGTAGTGAGCTTTGTTAACTTGCATAACTTGATTTGTATGCTTGTGTATTGATGCGTTAATTACCTTGATGAATTATATGAAGCATATATGAATGAGTGAAGCGCTGTCTCTATTTATACTATGACCATAAGTATGTTATATGAAATATTGAGCATGCATATATGTCATTTTGTTAGCATGAATTCATGTAAGCAAGCATGTCATGCACAAAGCATTTTTGTATGCAATGGTTAGTATTGTTTGCTACTGAGAAACCATTCAGACAGGTGAGCACTGGAAGTGTGCTGAGAATAGAGAAGATGAATACAGGAAGAGGAATGTTGCTAGCTGTTTGAAGACCTTTTAGTTATTTTAAGGTCTGTAAATATTATGTATAACCCCTGTGGGGGAAAATTTTGTATTATAATTAAGCGATATTGTATTAATATTATCAATATATTCATACTATTCCTATGTGCCCATTGAACTGCTCATTGCTACTTTGAGTAAGGTCAATAATAAGGGGTATATAAGGCGGGGTCTTTACAGTAGAGAGGGTTCTTATGTAGGATTGGTAGCTGAGGGCTGAGAAGTAGATTCTGGCATATGTTCATAACCCAGAGTAATGGGAACATGAGTATGGTAGGAGTAAGGATGGTGAGCAGAACATGGCTTAAGGAAGGATGATATGGAGTATGTTCAATTATAATGTTTGTAGGCGGTGTTAAGGATGGTTTAGATGGAACATGTTGAGGAGAAGACTTTGAAGGCATAATAGAAGAAGGAAAGGTGAAGTGACATTTGAGGACATCTTCATATGTATCTAGGTGATGATTAAATTCCCTCACTTTTTGAGTATGAGCATCTTGCATATCAAAAAGCTTTTGAAAGTTCTGATTAATCCCTGTAACTAGCTGCTTCATCTAATGGTCAATCATTTCTACCAGATAGGCATTAGAGGCCTTGATGTGATCTATGGCTATCTTTAAGGCATCCTGGATAGTTTTGTATTATGTCTCCCATAAATGAGGGTCTAAGAGAACCAACTCTTGATGATTTAACACAAGAATCATCATGCTTCCACCGTCGTCAACACCATTCCTCCGCCGTTGTGGCTGATTGCTTGGTCTTATTCAATCAATCAAGCTCGTGGCCATCATAGATATGTGTTCCCATCTTCCTTGAGACATGCTCGCATAGAGAATAGTGAAGACGGTGAAGAGGAGACTCGATTGTGCCCTTATTGGAGTTTTTGCTACACATGGGTAGTCGCCGGTGGTGGGGGTAAAGCTTTCTAGCCAGAAAGAGGAAGGGGTGTGAAAAATGGAGGAAGGTGGCAACCCAGATTTGGAGTGAAGAAGTCATCGTTGCTGCCGATGAGTGAGCATAGATCGTCGTTGCCGTCACTGTCGCCGCCAGTGAGTGAGTAAAGGTTGCCACTAGTGAGTGCGGAGGTTGAAGGCACAGAGGAGGGTAATGGAGCATATGGGGTTTAGGGTTTTAATTTGGGTAAAAGAGTCCAAAAATTTCATAACTAAGGACATTTTATTCCTAAAATATAGCCTCCATAGGAAAATCTCATTTCCATAGGTCTTAGCATGGAACTCAATCCAGCCCATTTTGATGGAGTTGATTTCAACATGGAAAGCAATTCATGCAAACCAAACAAACATTTATTATGGATTTTAATTCTATTTTCATTTCCATCTCCATCTCTCTAATTCCAACATACTAAACGGGGCCATAGCCTCTTACTCCTCTATTTTTTGACCCCCATTCTCCTCCCTCTGTCGCAGATGAGATTTGAAATAGAATACACATAAATTGATTCGTGCCTTCTCAAGGAGATAGGGCTTGATCTTCTCTCATTGGATTCTTTAGTAATTTGCTTCGGCATGGAAAGCACACTCTGGACCCCTACATGTTCATTGTTGTGTTCTTTGAATAAACAAATAACCTTTGTTGTGTTATTTTATATCTTCAAAAAGTAGCTTTTTAAATTAATTTTTTTAGATTTATTAAATTATAGGAATTAAATTCTATTTACATAAATAGGCATTTAAGCCTATATAAAGCTTTTAAGGCCTAATTTTTCAAGTCTATTTAAATACATATATTATATGTAGGCTTCTAAAAAAGACTTCAGGTTAGACCAATTTTTTTGAACATTCATGCATGAGTTTAAAAAACAAGCCTGAATACAAGCCTAGGCCTAGCTATCGCTTTAGACCTTTGTTACAAACTCAGGCTTATTTAGACAAAGCCTGACCTGTCCAATATCTATTTCTAGTAGTGGGATATAGTAATAATTAATATAATATTTGAATTTACTGTAGTTAGTTAGGGTAATATTGAAAATTACTTTAATTCTAGTACAGTTTTAATGCTTTTAACTATTTTTATTGATTTATAAGAATTAATTAGTAATTGGTGTTTTATAATAAAGGCTACAGGGAGTATTTTGTGGTGCATCTTATATTCTAGAATATTTTTTTCAGATGTGCTCATTTCTCTATAGCAATTTTTTAAGTGTGTCCAGCATTCTAAATTATTTTTTTGATGTATCTAACATCTTAAAATATTTTTTTAAGAGTATTTAACAACCTAAATTACTTAAACTGTTAAATGTAAAATTACACAAAAAGTATTTTAGTGATGAAGACACATCTAAAATAATACTCTTAAGATGCTAAATATATTATAAAATATTTTAAGATAGCAGATGTACATGAAAAAATCGGGTTGAATACATGTTATCCCGTTTTTTATACATGTCAGCCGATGACGGGGGAATTGCGTGCTCTTTTAAGCCATAAAATGATAATATTAAGTTGAATTGGTCAAAGTTAGAGTTCGAAGAATAAAAATCACAACTTACGACCACAAATATTTTTTAATGTCAGTCAAATATCTTGATTCCTTACTGAAATTTTAAGAAGCGATTTTTCAATAAAAATACATATTAATGGGAGTAAGATCCCTCTTATTATCTTCTGGGAATAAAAAAAAAAAAAAAAAAAAATATATATATATATATATATATATATATATATATATATATAATGGGAGTATATATGGAATCAATCAAACATCAATCATCTTGATAATAACTTTGACACAATCTGGCTGTTTCAAGAGCTCAGAAGCTTTGTTTATCTCTGTCAAAGGGACTTCATGGGTGAAAAGCTCATCAAGAGGGAATTCCTGTAAACAAGAGAAAAAGACAGAGAGTGAGAATTTTAAATGAGAATACTATAAAAACCATATTTTAATCTTTACATTTTTGTTGAGAGAGTTTTTCTTTTTTCCTTTCACCTTGTTTTGGCATTTGGTGACTACAGTAGAAAGGTCAGATTTGGGTTTCAAGCCTCCAAAAATTGAACCCCTCGAAGTTCTTCCAAGAAGAAGACCCAACCAGTTGACTTGCACAAATTCTTCGATTCCTGCACCAACTGCTATTGCCTTTCCTTTACCCTGTATATGCGCGCCACACACAGAAGTATAAATATAATCAACGCAATTTGGGGGAAAAAAAAACATCAAATTGAAATGAAAAAGAACGATTAGTTTATTAAAAGTTAAAACTGTCTTAAATTAAAAAAAAAATTAAACTATACTCATATTAAATAATGTGATAAAAATAATAAATATAAGGAGCCACATTTAAATATTAATTAGTAAATAAGCATTAATAACCCTATAAATGACTTGTATAATGAGCAAATATGTATATACATTGATATGCATGATGATGATATTGAGAGTTTACCACTTTGGTAGATTCTAGGGCTTGAGTGAGCAAAGAGGCAACACCAGTGCACTCAACAGCATAATCCACACCCAATCCATTGGTGAGGTTCTTCACCAATTGAGAAGAAGGCTTATCACAATGATCCTTTGGATTTATAAAATCTGTCATTTCAAAGGCTTCTCCTTTTTCTCTCTTCTTCTCATTTATGTCAATCCCAATTATCTTTGTTGCTCCCATCAGCTTGGCTCCACTTATTGCCTGCAATTCAAGTAATTCGTTCGCCCATTAAACAAATTTCATATCTTGTTAAAATATACACATCAAAACTAGTGCATCCAATCCTAAATGTAGGAAGTAAATAAATAATCTGCAAATATTACAAAAAACTTAATTGATTTAGTTATATATAAATTAAAATTTGTGTGTTGGTTTTCCTAAAATAACATTGGTAAACATTTGTATCACGTTACTCATTGATGAAAAGCTCCTTAATATGTGTAGTCAATATGAACTGTTTGAGAAAAAAATATAAATTTGAAAGACAAAATGAATTGATGTCTCACATTTAAGAGTAAAGTAAATCTCCTTACTAACTCTTATATTTAGAATCAAGAGAATAGAAAAGAAGAACTATTGTTTTTTTAAAAAATAATTTTTGTTCTAGAAAATTGCTCGTAAATACCTGTTTGAAAATTTTATTACTCAAGGGTACCTAATATGTTTTATATACAAAAAAATACCAGTACTCTCCTAAAGGATTTCATACACAGAAAATATTGTACTTGAATTCATTCATGTACTTTCAAATAATAAATTTCAAAACATGTATTTATTATGAACAATTTTTCCTTTTTGTTTTGACAAAAGCATAACATACCCCTAATCCAACAGCTCCAAGGCCGAAAACAGCCACTGACGATCCACTTTGAACTTGGGCTTTGAACTTGGGCTGTCTTCCAAGAAGCTCCAAAACCAGGAGAGAATCCACAAGAGATGAAGCTAGCATGTGGCAAATCAATATTTGGATCAACTTTCATTAGATGGTTTTCATCACTAACCATATACTCACACCATGTTGAGCTGCTAAAAACATGGTATGCCTTTCGGCCTCCAACAGAAATCCTTGATGTGCCATCAGGCATTAGGCCACTCACACTTCAAGGATATCTCAGGCAAATGTTTGATTCCTTCGAGACACAATTCTCACATTCTCCACATTCTACAACGTATATAGGAATCACTACATCTCCTTCTTTGAAATTCGTCACTTTTTCCCCTACGCTCTCCACAACACTGCATTTTCATATGCACCAAAAATGAAATTTGTTTTTATGATCCATTAACTTAGCATTTAGATTAATGGGATGAATTGTATAAAAGCTTACCCTACTCCTTCATGCCCTATTGCTAGAGGAAAACAGGGCTGCATGCACATTAATTTCATAATGAGAATTGCTTGGTTTAATTTTCTAGTGTGTGAGGTTGAAATGAGGGTAAAGTAGCACTTGCCATGATGATGTTATCTTTCAGTAGCATCTAGCACCTTTTGATATTATTTTTCAGTTACATTCAGCACTTCAGTTTTATTTATGGTTTTGGATGCTGGAACTAGAAGCACAAAAAAAATAACACCAGAATGTTGAATATACCATAAATAAGATTAGAATATTGTATGTAATTGGAAAATAATGTAAAGGTGCTGGATGTTACTTTGCCCTTAAAATAATTCAATAAAGTTTGTAAAAAGAGAGTTAAATAGGATCTCACATATGGATGACCTCGAGCCCTCACGAAGTCTGTATGGCATATGCTACCAAAAAGCATCTTAACAAGAACTTCAGAAGCTTTAGGAGGATCTACTTGTATCTCTTTCACCTTCACTGTCTGATGTGAATCAGCAAGTTGTGCATTCAAATTCAAGTGATCTTTTGCAAATTCCAAGTGAACCAATCACAAGAGGAAGAGCCAAACAAATTAAGGAAGCATTAAATGGACTTATGCAAGAGACTTGGACGAAGCAATTAGCAATCGGATCAAAGCTGGACGAAAATGCTGAAAACGTCACTAACTTCATTTGGGCTGCAAATGGAGATATTGATCAAGTTTTAGGCTTGAAGTCTTGCAATTGAAGAGCTTGGATCTAGTACTACACATTGGAGGACTCATTTGGGCCTAAATAAGCACATTTTGGGCTTTACATGCTTAATATATTTTATGGATTGAATTTGTGCAAAATTATTAAATAAGTTGTCATATTTGACTTTTGGGTTCTTTAGCATACTATATTAGACTTTTGTGTTTTCTAGAACAATGTATTAGAAATTTGAGTTTCCTAGCACATGGTATTAGACTTTGTAGTTGCAATTTTCTAAGTTGCAATTATTACAATTAGGTAATTTTTATCTATAAATACCTTGTGCTTCTTCATTTGTAGGACACACTTGAGATTTGATATATGAATAAAAGTTGCATTTCTACACTTTGTTTCTTGAGAGTGGATTCTCTCTAGGGTTCTTCTTAGAACTAACAGACTTATCAAGCCTTGATCAACCTTGTGGCGTCTTCCAACACTTCGGGTCCTTATTCTTTCATGTTCAAGGGTTCAAGTGTATCGTAGATCTTTGCTTAGATTTCTTGGGGTGAGCATATCTCAGAATTGGTTGTGGGTTCATGGGATCTTCCCTTGTGGGTTCGCACCATCTTGGTATCAAAGCTTCGGATCTAAACTCAGGTCATATCTTTCTGTTCTTTGTTTCCATTTTCATTTTAAGTTTTGTGCTGTTCTTGTGTCTTTTCATCTGCTCATTTGTGTTCGTGTCTAAAATTATAACTTCTGTTTGTCAAGCGCTTGTTTGTGTTTTTCAACATTTAGTGAGTCATTTTCATAGTTCAATATCTCTACTTTCATCTCGGTTTGGAATTATTCCAATCTGATTTGTCATCTGTGAGTTCTATTCATTTTAAACCGTTGTGTTTCTGGAAATTTTATGTGACTGTTCATCTTCGTTTTTCCAGAACGTCCCTAAATATTCTGTCTAAATCTAGAGTTTTACCACATGGTTTGTATACTCCTTTACCTGTGCCTAGTGAACCTTGAGTTGATATATCAATGGACTTTGTTTTAGGTTTGCCTAGGTCAAAAAGAGGAATGAATTCCATATTTGTGATTGTTGATAGATTTTCTAAAATGGCACATTTCATTGCATGTCATAAAAATGATGATGCCACATATATTGTTGATTTGTTCTTTAAAGAAATTGTGAGACTTCATGGTGTCCCTAAAAGCATTGTTTCTTATAGGGATACAAAATTCTTGAGTCATTTTTAAAGAGTTTTGTGGGAAAAGCTTGGTACTAAATTGTTATTTTCTACTGCTTGTCATCCACAAACTTATGGACAAACTGAAGTTGTCAATAGAACCTTGTCTCAATTACTCAAAATTGTAATTCAAAAGAACATGAAAAATTGGGAAGATTGCTTGTCATTTGTTGAATTTGCATATAACAGAAGTGTATATTCATCTACTGATTATTCTCCTTTTGAAATAGTGTATGGTTTTAATCCACTGACTCCTTTGGACTTATTACTACTACCTATTGATGAGAGAGCAAGTCTTGATGGAAAAAAGAAAGCTGAAATAGTGCAGGAACTTCATCAGCGTGTGAAACAACAAATTGAAAAGAAAAATGAGCATTTTGCATCTAAGGCCAACAAAGGAAGAAGGCGTGTTCTTTTTGAACCTGGAGATTGGGTGTGGGTGCATATGAGAAAAGAGAGATTTCCAGCTCAAAGGAAATCAAAATTATCTCCAAGAGGAGATGATCCATTTCAAGTGTTAGAAAGAATCAATGATAATGCTTACAAGATCGATTTGCCTGGTGAGTATTCTGTTAGTGCTACTTTTAATGTAGCTGATTTATCTCCTTTTGATGTAGGTGAAGATTCGAGGACGAATCCTTTTGAGGAGAGAGGGAATGATGCGAATCAGCAAGTTATACATTCAAATTCAAGTGATCCTTTGCAAATTCCAAGTGGACCAATCACAAGAGGAAGAGCTAAACAAATTAAGGAAGCATTAAATGGACTTGTGCAAGAGACTTGGACGAAGTAATTAGCAATTGGATCAAAGCTGGACGAAAATGCTGAAAACGTCACTAACTTTATTTGGGCTGCAAATGGAGATATTGATCAAGGTTTGGGCTTGAAGTCTTGCAATTGAAGAGCTTGGATTTAGTACTACACATTCGAGGACTCATTTGGGCCTAAATAAGCACATTTTGGGCTTTACATGTTTAATATATTTTATGGATTGAATTTGTGCAAAATTATTAAATAAGTTGCCATATTTGACTTTTAGGTTCTTTAGCATACTATATTAGACTTTTGTGTTTTCTAGAACATTGTATTAGAAATTTGAGTTTCCTAGCACATGGTTTTGGATTTCCTAGCACATGGTATTAGACTTTGTAGTTACAATTTTCTAAGTTGCAATTATTACAATTAGGTAGTTTTTATCTATAAATACCTTGTGCTTCTTCATTTGTAGGACACACTTGAGATTTGATATATGAATGAAAGTTGCATTTCTGCACTTTGTTTCTTGAGAGTGGATTCTCTCTAGGGTTCTTCTTAGAACTAACAGACTTATCAAAGCTTGATCAACCTTGTTGCGTCTTCCAACACTTCGAGTTCTTGTTTTTTCGTGTTCAAGGGTTCAAGTGGATCATAGATCTTTGTTTAGCTTTCTTGGGGTGAGCATATCTCATAATTGGTTGTGGGTTCGTGGGATCTTCCCTTGTGGGTTCGCACCACTGCCTCTCCTGTTCCCCAGCATACTGCAAATTCACCATTATTTAGAATCAAAACTTAATTATTAGATGCATCATCTTCTGAGATTTGATTTACTATGGAGTCATAAACTATGTTCGATTCTGATAGATACGTCATTAGTTATAGAGAATCATAAGCAATTCAGGAGAGCTTCCTCTAAACTCAATTTAGTTGATAGTATCCGATATAAGATAGTTTAGTCAACAAAAAGGGAAATTATAAGCAATTCGATTTCATTAAAATTTGAGATATATAACATTAAACAAGTAGAACAAAATTTATGGATATGATATACACACACCTTTGCATGTTATAACATGGGGGCTGCTTCCCATTGTATTCAACCTCCCTCTGTGCTGATGATCCAAACAACGAGGAGGTCCTTGGCTTTTGAAATTGGCTAACCAGAATAGGTCTTATATATCTGTGGGCACGCGCATGTATACATACATACATATAATTTTTGTGCTAATATTTTTTAATTATTATATATCTATCTTATTTATACTATTATTAAATATAGATTTTACTATCATAAAGAACGTCCCTTTTAAAAAAAAAAGTAAAAAATAAGGTGTTGGTATTTTTATAATTCTGTAGATCAATTTTGATAAATTAGGTGTCTCAATTCTAAAAATAGACGTTAAAGATCCACCTTTAATATTCCTAGTTAAATTAACAACGTAATTAGAACGTTAAATGTAACATCCCTAATATTAAGGACGCCAAAATTTATCAGGGACACTAAAGATGACGCATTAAGTCAGTCAATGGCCCATGTGGTTGGCGTCCCCAATTTATTAGCGACGCCAAAAGGTGGCGTATTAGGTCAGTCAGTGACCCATGTGGTGCATTATTTGCTTTTTCCCCACCAAATTGATGATTTTCGTCAAAGTTCAAATTTGTACGAATGAAATAAAAATAAAAACTTGTGTGTCACAAACGGCAATGTATGTCACCCAATGGGAAGAAAATCATATTTTTGGCCAACTTCATATTTGTTTAAATGAATAAACAAAATATGCAAATTTATGTTACCCAGTAGGTTAGAAAAAATAAGGATAAAAGTATAAATTTTCTCCTCTAACCATATATAAAGTTTCAGTTTGATATCTTTTAATTTTTAATGTATTTTTCAGTCATTTAACCATAATACCCTTAGTTTTAAATGATAACTTTTTTTATTTAACCATCATTATTATTATTTTTAAAAAAATAAATTTAATATTCAACATTTATAAATGTTTTGTCAACATTTAAAACTTTAACATTGGCATTTTTTGTTAATGAAATTAATTAGAGTTGAATAACTAGAAAGACTCCTTATAAAATTAAAGAAACTAAAGTTAAAAGATCAAATGTGTATTTTTATTATTAAAAATTTTGTTTAAGGTCCAAGTTCATGTTTTTATTACTGAATACTAAGTAAATATTTACAACAACACATGATATCGACAGGTAACAAAGTCAATGACGGCTTTTTTCCGTAGGAGAGAAGTCGGATAAGATGCCTTTTTATTCGATTTTTTTTAATTGAACATATTTTAACATTATAAATTATATTCCAAATTTTAAATAAAGTGTTTTAATTAAAAAAAAAAGTCAGCTTTTTCTACATTTGAAAAAATTATGATAAATGATACTACTCCGTATTAACTAGTAATGAAATTATTTTGTTTTTATGTATTATAGTGATTGATTATTTTAATCAGTTAAATAAGCTAAATATTTCCTGTCACACTAGTTTGAAAAAAATTAAGTGAATGAAGTCGTCTTAAGAATTTGATAAATATTCTTGTTATAAATATATTCACTATTTCTTAGTTGACTTTATAAATGAGCTAAACAGCTCACATAACTGGTTAACAATTTTTTATTAGCGAATTTCTACTTTATAAAAACATAAAACTAAATTTCTTCTTTATAAGTACTCACCTCTTCTGAGACCAAAAAATGAGAGTTACAATTGCGCTTTGGCCCTTATAAGAATTTCGAGGCTATTACGATTTTAGGTCATATTAATAAACTTTATTAAGACTACTTGAAGTATCACCGAAAAGAAGTGAATAAGTTGTATGTGTGCAGAAATAATTATAGATTTCAATCTCAAATCTGTTAGTAAATTATGGTAGTTTAGTGTTTTGATCAACTGGCTAAAATCTAAAGTCAGTAAAAAAAAAAAAAAGGAGGTCGAAAAAAATCAAATAAAAAATTTAAGGTTAATATCATTATTAGTCCTTATAATTTACTTGAATTTTGATTTTAATCCCTATAGTTTCAAATAATTTGTTTTAGACTTTTGGTCTGAATTTAACGACTGGCCTATGTACTTTAAATGAGTTTTTGTTTTAGTCCTTATACTTAAACTTTGCGAACACCCTATTTTTTTGGGGCCCCACACAAAAAATAAAAAAATAAAAGAAAATAATATCATTGATGATGATTATGGTCCAAACTGACATTATCGTTCATTCAAGGAAAATGAAAAGTGAAAAAAAAAATATCTCATTTCGATAAGTTTAAATTAGGAATTTACATGTGGGGAAAATGTAAAAAAAAGTTTAAAAATGAAAAATTGAAAAAAAAAATCTCTCATTGATAGTGATTAGGTTAAGTTAAGAAGTTTTATTAAAATAAAATATAAAAAATGATAAAAATTTAAAAATATTCATTAATAAGACAAAATCCTAGGTGATGCCTATTTAAAAAGGAGTATAAGAGAGAGCAGAACACACGAAAATTTTAGGAGAAAAATAAGGTAGGAGAGAAGGTAGAGAATTTTGTTTAAAATTTCATTTCTTCTCATAACAACAAGGATTCAAGAACGGGAAGAGATGCTTGAGATATGGTGATATCCATTACTATATCTTCTTCATGTCCCCAGAGAAAAGTTATGTTTGGTTGTTATCACATATGTGAATCTCAACACCAACAGCTTGAGGGAAATCTAATATGATTCGGATCTAATTATTTTGCTCTCACTTTCTCTCTTCCATTATAGCTTTGTTTTTTTTATTTTTACTCTCATAATGATATGCTCACACATTCCACCTTACATATTGCAATTGTCTTATCATTGCTTACTAATACTTGATCCTTTCCTCAGCGTTGGACATGGCATGTGCACTATCATTAGCTTTTGGATTGGTATGGATTTTTTTCCTATCTATATTTGTTAGATGATATGCTCATTGGTGAATAAAAAAATTGCTCCATACCTTCTCTCTCTTTTGATTTGAGTAAATGATATTGATGGTATAAGCAAGTGATTCAGGTATGTGCTTTATATATTTTTGGATCTTTTGTTATAAATAATATGTTGATCACATGATTAATACTTGTCTTTACTTGCTTAATACCTGTGAATCCACTTTTCTTATAAACCTAAAAAAATATTTCTTTTCTCAAAATAAATAAATTTGATTTTAAAAAAGCATGTTTAATCCAAAATATTTTTCATAAAAATAAAATAAATAAATTTCCTTTTTAAAAAAATAAAAAAAAATACAAACCAACAAAAAATCATTTTCTCAAAAAATTGAAGGAACTTTTTCCAAAAAACAATAACAAAGTGACACGCATTTCTACCCTAAACTACATGGAGTTTGATCCCTCTAAAGGGTATGTAGGCCCTAGGCTCTTTTCCTGGGTCAAGTCCATCAATATAAATAATTATTTTTTTTCTTATTTTGTAAATATTTTATTTTTGGGTAATTATGATAAAATTTAAAAGGGCTATATTTATTTTTAAATAATTAACTTAGAGTAACAATTCTTATGAACGGATTCTGTGAGGTGCCTAACACCTTCCCTACGCACAATCAAATCCCGAACTCTATTTGGTTTTTATTTTTTAAAAAAGGTTTCTAAAACTATCCTTTTTTAAAATTTTAATGGTTGCTCCATATTTTTTAAATTTCAGACGCTACAATCTTAAAACCAATTCCTTATAAAATTACAGAGATAAAAACCAATGATTTAAAATTACATGGACTAAAGTTAAAATTTAATCAAATTGTAAGAAGTATCAATCATATTAACCCAAAAAAGATTATCTACAACAATATTCCAAGGAACCAAAAACCGGACCGGGCAATGAACCGGTCTCGGTACATGTTTAAAGGTCAATGGGTCAATCGGGGTCTCACCGATGGTCAGACCAATATTACAATTCATTAGTGGCAATACATACATATACATACATACATACATACATACATACATACATACATACATATATATATATAGACACACACACACACACACACACACACACACACACATATATATATATATATATATTTAAACTTCTATAGATAAAAATGAAGATCTTTAGAAAAAAAATGCTTAAAATCTATTAGTATTAGTTATGGTGCCTATACTTATACAATGATATCTCATTTCCTATAATTAATTTATTATTATATCCTCTCAAAATCTTCTTTTTTTTTAGATTTGTTCTTTCTTTACCTACTTTTCTCTTCATTTTGATTTTCAAACTTTCATTTTTTCCAAAAAATAGCACAAAATAGTAGTTAGAGGAATAAAAAAAATGTATTTCGTAAAAAAAAAAAGAGTAAAAATTGGACCGGTCGAACCACTGGGTCTTACCGGTTCACAGTCTGATACCTGAACTGGACTGAACCACTAATCCGTCACCAGTTCAACCGATCGGTCCGATTTTTTTGTTCCATGCAATATTCAGCCCCCTTTTAGGCCCCAACATGATCTAATAATGGGTTACCAAAGTATTGTTCCGCCCAAAGTATGGATAGCCACAATTATTGTTCTATTAAATGTTAGGTTCGAATAATTAATTAAGCTGTTTCTTGTCAGTCACACTCCCATGGATATTTTGGGTAATAAATCAGCAGCAATTGCAGTTGAATCTGTTGATCTAGAAACTGCACTCAATAGCAAAATAAGCAGAGGTGGTAACAGGAGCAGCGTGAAAGGTGGCTAGTAATAAAAACATTATTATTGTTGAAAGGCTACCTGTATACATTACCTTCTTAGTATATACGGTCAGTTCGTAACTATGTATATATTCCAACCCACAAAAAACCGGTCATTGAATGATTCAATGTGGTGGTTCAATGGCTAGTCGTCTTTACCGGGGTCCAGGTCGGATTGATCATCATTAAAATAATATTTAAATGAAAAAGGTATTGATTCACAAGAAAATAAAACATTCATGAATAAATCACAAATAATACCACAAAATGGAGTTACTAATTATAAAGCATAACATAATGGATTGCTATTTTTTAAACTCAAAATGATGACATTTCAATCCCAATAAAAGAAGAAAAATATATAAAATCTAGGGAAAATTTCTGAAAAAGAACTCTAAAAATGCTAAAAGATAAAAAGGTGCTCACAATATTCATAATACTAGATATGTGTGAGAGCCTGATTTGTTCTTTTTAAAATTAAATGAAAATGATAGAAATGTCTCTCGGGGTTAAAAAAAACAAAGAAGAAGGTGCAAGTGGTCAATTTTAAATAGGAAGTTGTAAAATTTATATTTGAACTTGTTAAACCCATATTAGAACTTGTTAAATGCAACACTCTACTTCCATCACTATTCATATGAGTTATAACATAATAATTTCGAACCACTAAGCCAAGCTTGAATCTTGGGAACAAATCGTTTTCGCAAATAGTTGAAAACCCAGACTAAATAATATAGGGTTTAAACTTGTAAATGAATAGACTTTTATGAAAAATGTAAAACTCTTTAAAACAATTATTCAGTGGTTCAAACTCTTTATTATGATTCATCAATCCTTTAACTTCATTTAGTATTATCAAAGTTTTGCTCTGCTTTCATCTTTATAAAATCATATAACCTATATGTTTAGCATGTAATTATCCTAAGGCATAATTCATGTATTTGTCTGATCTTTTAAATAGATTAGGTACTATTCAAGCATACTTTAACCTATACAATCAACTATGTATGAATATACTTTTGTCATCATCGTAGATAACACTTACCTTTAAGCAATCATAGTCTTAGATCTCCTCCTTATGGAGGATATTTACATGCCAAAACTTATACATACATATAACTCATATGAAAAGGAATTATGGCTCAACAAATAGCCAACACTTAAACAAAATATTTATCTTAAACTCTTTTAGCTCCAATATTCTTCATATTTCACCAACAACAATGCTCTTGCCCCTAGAAGTACTTATTCTTACTATATGTCATGGAAGAAAGGGGTGAGATTTGCGAAATCTTAGTAGAAAAATATTATCTCAATATATAATGTGCAATGGTAATTAATTATGCATGTAAATAGCCAAGTAAGAACAATACCTTACAAACATATACACATAGCCATGGCACAAACTCAAGCAAGGATATTACATGTTCAAAGGCATACATGATAAATAAACATGCAATCAACCAAACACAAACTATATAAGAGTAAGTTTTACTACATTTTACTTCTTTTCAAGTTACCTTATTTTGCAACTTCCTTTGCTTTGCTTCCCACTTTGCTTGCTAGTGGTTGCCAAATCCTATTAATAATTCATGTGGAGCTTATTAATACTTAATCCTTAGTGTATAACCATTGCATTATAATTCTCTCTCAAATCCCTAACTTTCAACCTATATTAATTTTAATTTCCTAAAAATGCTTTCATTTTCAGACTTAATTGGAAATCTACCTCTATTTTTAAGGAAATTTGAAAACTCATAACTTAAGTTAAGAAACTCCAAATAAGGTGGTTCAAGTTTCTACTTAAAGCTCTTTCAATCCTCTATAAAAGAAAAATAATGTTCAATAATAATTTATGGTCATAAGTTATCAACTCCCATGTGCAAATTGACTATCCATTTTATGAGTCAGATTTTTCAGATTTTCTACCCAAAGTTTGAAAATTCATAATTTACACTATACACATCCAATTTTTGTGTTCTAGCACTTGACTTAGAGCTCTATAAGTCTATTTTAAGGAAAATATAATCACACTGACAAATTCCAAAATAACCTCAATAATTTACATATTAACTCACTATCAAAAATCTGGAACACAGAGTGTTCCCAGTTTTTTGACCAAATTTTCAAAAATCATAAATTTTTTTCTAGATATCCAATTAACACGTTTTAGGACTAATTTTAAATATTGGGATGTGTACTATTTCCTTACCATATTTCATAGACATAGGATACTATTTGCCCTGTCAAAACTGTGCCCAACCTTTGCCACCAAAACCTTAAAAACACCACATTTCCCTTCCTAAACTAAACTCTTCTTAGTTTATCTTCTAATACACATATTAAGCTATCTAATCCTCAGAAGAACCGAATTAAACCCACTCAAAAAACCCAAGTTTTGACCTTTGTAACTTTATGCATGTGCTACTGTGTTTTCGGTTTGGGAAAATCAAGAGCAGAAATGGACATGCAACCTCAAATTTGGACTCAAAACTCCAGAAATCTTGACTCTACACACTCCTAGACACATGTTTTATTTCAATGACTACTTTACAGAACCAAACGAACCCCGAAACTCATCACAAAATCGACTAGCAAGCTTACAACTCAAGATCTCTTGTTAACAGCAACCTTCCTCCACTTTCAGTAACCAATAATCCTCAAAACACCACCAAAATCGACCAAAGAGAAATTGGGAAAGAGTAGAAAAGACTCACCTAGACCCGTTTGCAAGCTTACATGTGGGATTTCCGTCGACTTTCTCCTTCTCTTATCACCTTCTTGCTCTCTCTCGGCCTCACTCTCTTTTTCTCACCTTTGCTCTCTTTCTCTAGCTCTCTCTCTATTTCTTTGTCTCTTTCTTTATTTCTGTCCGAATGTTGAATGAGAGATAAGAGGAGCTGAGTGTTTTTTATCTAAGTGGAGTGTATGTGTCGTGAGTTGTGAGTGATTATGTGTGTGTTGTGAGAGATAGAGGTGAGTTTTTTTTATCCTATTCGTCTCACACACAAGGTTTTTCTTTTCCTAATTTATCTAATTTAAAATCTTTGAAGTCTCTTGGGTTCTATAACTTAGCTTAACTTTAACTATAAATTCCGATTTTGAGTCCGTACAATAATTTTCATAAATTAATCCTTAATACTCTATAAGGATTTTCCTCCTTAACTAGTTGCTTTAAGCCTTAAAATAATTTCTTAAAAATTTTCAAGCCAAATCATAACCTCTAACTATTTCTCCTTGAATTTTTCAAAAAAATATGCACTTAAATTCCCATAAATTAGCTTTAAAATTATTTGGACCATTTTTTAGGGACTAAGCCTCTTTATAATTTCTCTAACTCGTCATAATAACATTTCATACCATTTCCTCAATATATCTGAGCTCTTAAATAATTTTTTATAATTATCTTAAGCATTTTCCTCATGATATGCTTAAGATATTTGGCTCAACTGGGCTCAGTAGTTTACTTAATTTAGACTAATTCTTTATATTCTAAGCCCACAATTTATGATGTTACATTAAATCCTTATCAAGTGTATGAATGAATATATCATTAATTTATCATTGTTGCAAGTGGTCAATTTTAAATAGGAAGTGGTGAAATTCTTATATAAACTTGTTAAACCACTACCAGAACTTGTTAAACCCTTATCAATTAGTGCAGGAATTAATATATCATTGACTTTTCATTGTCACAAGTGATCAATTTTAAATAGGAAGTTGTGAAATTCATATGTGATCCTGTTAAACCCTTACCAAGTATAGGAATTGACTTGTCATTGACTCAAGTGGTCAATTTAAAATGGGAAGTTGTAAAATTCATATGTGAACTTGTTAAATCCTAATTGCGAATTCTTTTATGTTTTCAAAAAATAAGAGGGACATTTTTGTCATTTCCATTTAATTTCAAAAAGGATAAATCAAGCTCTCACACCTCTATAGTATTATGAATATTGGGAGCACCTTTATGTTTTTAGTATTTTGAAAATTCTTTTTTAGGGATTTCCCCTATAATTTAACCAAGTCCATTTGTCTTAAACTCTTGATTGAACTGGCCAGGGAATTGATTCACGAGTCTGATTAGTCGATCTAAGTTGGATTTTAATATCATGATTAATTCTGTTTATACCTTAGTTTGTAGGTCTTTCACACATTGTACAACTCTATATAATAACTATTAAAGTTGTTGTTAGATAATGTATTGAAAATTTAAGTTCAAAATGTTTAAATGTGAAGAAAAATTAAAAGCCATAAATCACAAAAAGTTGCTTCAAACTTTATTTTTGCATTTCTGGACAAAATAAAGTTATTAGATTGGGTCGGATCGAACATAATTGAAATAATATTAAAATGTAAAAGGTATTAATCCACAAAAAAATAGAACATTCATGGATAAAGTATATAATACAACAAAATAGAGTTAATAAAGCATACTATAATGGATTTCCTTTTTTTTAATTAACTCAAAATGATGTTTTTTCTAGCAAATAAAGGAATAGATTAAAAAGATATAAAATCTAACATGGTTCATTTGCCCAAAACTTTTGATCTGACCGATCAGGAAATTGATTCACCAGTTCACTAATCTAACTAGTCAACCTAAGTTGGATTTTGATGCCATGATTAATTCCATTTATTCCTCAATTTGCAGGTGTTTCATACATTATACAACTCTATGTAATAACTATTAGTGCTTGTTTGGGAGGGGAGGCAAAATGAGTGGAGGCAAAATTTTTTGGGGTTGGATTTAAAAAAATTAGAGAAGTGTGATTAAATGCTTTTAATTAATTTTTCTTACTCTTTAATCTTATAAGTTTTCTTTATTAAAATTTTGTAATCCCACTTCTCCAAATTTATCAAATTCAACTCATAAAATTTTCCCTCATCTCTCTTTCCCTCCAAATCCTTCATACCAAATACACCCTTAGGGCTTGTTGGAGGGCATGGAAAGGAAGGGGATGGAGGAGAGGGGATCAAAGAAAATGATATGATTTACCTTGTTTTGTTTGGTTTGGTTAGAGAGGAAGGGAGGGAAAGGTTTTTTTAGTGATTCTTTATTTGATTCAAAAGAGGATGGGGGAGATAATATCTAATTTACTATTTTACCTTTATATATTAGCTTATATATGTTTACTTATATAAATTATTTAAATTAGTTTACCCCTCAATATAAGTTATATAATTTCATCTCAACATATTGTGAATATATATATATATATATATATATATATATATATATATATATATATATATATATAAATTTATATAATGATATTTTTATCTCTTATTGATATGATCATATAATTTCAAAAATCAAATTAACAAATTTTATGTTTGGACCACAAAGCTTAACTTTGCCAATCAATATATTATTTTTTGAGTGACATTAGTAAAATTGTTCATTTTTTTTAATTCCCCCCCCCCCCCAAAATCTGGACATTCAAAATCCAATTTTGAATATATGTGGGTGTGCCCAGAATAATAACTAGTTATTCTCAGTAATAGTACCATTACATAAGCTTTGTTCAACAAGATGAATGCAATCACTTTGTGGTTAGATTATTTAATTTAAAATCTAAATTTAAATGTATGGTAAAGTCGAATCCATATGCCCAAGTTAATAAACAAACAAAAAAACAAAAAACAAAAAACAAGACCAAGAACCCATACGCAAAGTAGCGTCATTTCCAGTTCTACTTGAGGTCCTGGGACAATGATTAAATTAATCTAATGAATGATAGAATTATTCTTCTCAGATACCTCCCAAATCGAAATCCCAGTGCCTCGCTATGGAGGGCTAGGCTCCCTTCAATCAATCCAAGAGAGTTGGTGTACGCTATATACATGCCCCTCAAGGTGATCAGAAACCTTTTTCATTTTACGATGCTTGTATTTCGTTTCAGCCAATACTGATATATATAAGCTCATCAGTATGTAAATTGAAGCTCATCAGCTTTATGTAAATTGAGTTTTGCATACTGAATGCTCGGAATCTCTACTTTTTGTTTTTTCAACAAGGGTAGTGATGGGAATATTACAAAATTTATGGGATAAGTTAGATAACATTTTTGGCGTCCCTCCAAAACATCCCAATTTAGAGGGAATCAAAATAAAAGGGAAGAGGAGAGAGGGTCAGATTTTGGCTCTCTACTTTTTCACAATTTCAAACCAAATAAGTGGATGTACTTATTTTTTATTCCTCTCCTTCCCCTCCCCTCCAACCAAACAAGTCCTTAAAGTTTGTTTGAATAATCTATTAAAAAGCTAATTTCAAAATGTTCAAATTTAAAACAAAAATCAAAAGTCATAAATCATAAAAAGTTATTTCAGTTTTATTTTTCTCTGGGCAAAAAGTCATTTGCCCTTAAACCATGCCAAATGTAACCTTTTTTTTTTTGGTTGCTTCAATTAACTTTTAAGAGCTCAAAAGTCGGCTTTTAAGTTTCAAATAGAATCACGAACCAAGTGCTCAAGGACTACGAAATAATAGCTCTTAGGCAAGGAGTTGCCTCTTATGAAATACGGATCGCACAGTGCATATAGTTTGGGACATTATAATATGTCAATTCTCGCTTTGATTTACTTTTAAAGAAGCTTTGAGAAATTAAATCTCTGATGTTCTTGTATATATTTCTTTAAGAAAAGAAAATATACGATAGAAAAGTATAAAGGCATAAATTATACAGTTACCATTGTAATGGTTATTTAATATGTTTTATGCTGTAATTTTTAAGCCCCAAAGCTACTAGCATGGAATCTAAAAAAAAAAATTCCGATAAATCTCACTCTCACTCTCACACACACATTCTAATATTCGTATATATATCTTGAATTTGTTTCTCTATAATTGGGCTTGTATATGTTGAGGCCCTCCAAGTATGGGCCTCTATAAATCAAACGACTATGCCTAGATGATCCAGGAAACATTCAACCATATTTTTTTAACATTAAATAAGTTTGCAGGTGGTTTGCCATCCATTATGAGAGATATCAATTTTCATTTTAATTTACTTTTGTGAGAACACTAATTTGAATTATTTTTATTTAAAATTATAAATTGTAAAATATTATGGAGGAGCAGTGAAAAAAAATACTAATGAGCCTCGACAGACTTTGGAGTAATTTAAGAAAGTGGTGAAATTATTCAATTTACATTTGACTCGGTTTGACTTCCCCTGTGATTTGTTTGACTTATCTACCAGCTTTAGGGAAAACAATAAAACTATGGTTTAAGAAGTCTTTTTTTGTAAGCTGAAGTAAAACTCATCTCACATATTTACTTCATAAATTATAAAAGTTATTCTTTAAAAGATAATCCAAATATGACTTAATCCACAATGGCTGTTTTTTTTTTTTTGTTAATAGCTTATCAACATATTATTAAAGTCACAAGTTAAAATATATATTTTTTATAGAGGTCAAATGACACATGCAACACATAAACCACAAACACAAAGCATCATATACAGGTTTGAACCTGAGACTTAGGTATGGTGTCACTAGCCCAAGGGTCTTTAGCCACAAGCTAATATATATATATATGTATATTGACCAGTAAAAAACAATGTTTGTCTGAGTAATTTCACACATATTTTTAAAAATTACTTCCAATTTTCTTGGGACTTATTAGTAGTTACTCAAATTCAAGAGGCCTATTAGTGACTAATTTACTTATCCAATACTTCTATATAATTTTCCTTTTTATGTTTTCAACTACAAGATCTGCAGGAAAGTGTAAATCAATATATGCACAACTGTCATCATAATAATTGAATACAATTTATTTTATATTTTAAAAATAATCGCCATTTACTATATAACCAGAAAGTAAGCAATGACAATGTGATTCCTATACAATATATCGAAAATGTTCCTAACTAATAATGCCTTTTTAGTTGATGTATCAAGAGGTAAAGTGCACTTGGTTTCGTTTTTATGTGGTCATCAAATTTACAATGTAAAGCATTATTAATATATGTTAACATAATTACATTAAATATTTTAATTTTCATTAAATTCAAAATTAGTTTGAAAGACATCACATCAATATAATCCTTGTTGGGGAAGGGTTAAAGAAAACTAAAGTGCTCTTAATTATGTTTTCTCCCTTCTCCTTTATTGTCGCTGCCCAAGGTCAAGCTACATATAAGTGAAAAAGATGAGAAACTGATTCTCCTTAAAAAAAGGAAAATCACAAAATTTTGAAAAGCAACATATATTCAACAAAATTTTGAAATAGCACTAGATATAAGAAAATCCACATGCGTTAAGATATAAAATATTCAAAAATATTGTGATTATGACTCAGATTTCTATAGTTCATTGGGATTATTTTGGTTCATTATCTTGGCTTAAAATCTATTATATATCTGTTATCTATATAATTAAGTTTTTAGAAATATTATTTATTATTCATTAGTAGGAGGTTTGTTCAACCCTAGACTATTGTGTGTGTGGAACCCGTTTCTCTGCTCGTCCAAAGGGCGCTCCTCTTTTGGGAGCAAATATGGGCTGTCCATATTTTATTTTTTTAATTGATAATTTTTTATAAAAAACTATTTTAATGGGTAAAAAATCTAAAATAAAGATAATTTCTGAACTAACGTTTTTAAAAAATTGATTTTTTATTTTAAAATTATTAATTTAAAAAAAAAATCTGGACCATACGTCCAGATCAAATCTAGACAACCCATGTTTACTCCCTGGGAAGAGCACCCCCTGCTTGTCTTTGGACGAGTAGGAAAACGGTTCCGTGTGTGTGTATTGGGGGTGAGGGACATAATCTTCTTAGAGAGAGACGATCGTTATGAACTCTACTTCTTATAATATAATGGAATTTCTCATTCGTTGCTTGTAGACTTTTTGTGTGTGATAACTTCTACTATTTTCTCTTATTATTTTACTTTTCTTTAGTTTGGTTGAACCATAATTTTATAGAATTTTTTGTAATTAAATTGAGACTTTTAATACATTTTTTTAAGGCATTATTGTATGATTAAACACTCATTTTAATTAGATATATTTATATTGAATTAATTGTAATTAGGGGATAAAATAGTCATAAATTGTTAAATATTTATACATATGATCTTTTGAACTTTTGATGCTACCTTATGATTATTCTTACATTATAGGTGTTTTGGAAGAAAATTGGAGATTTTGGAGGTTCAAAGTTAATATTTTGAGGACTAAGGAAAACTATAGAAAAGGGCCCATAATTTCTAAAAATTAAAGAACTATGTAGAAAAGGGCCTAGGGAAAATCACTGAAAAAACCCATATATTCATGAAATTATAGTTAAACTCCAAAATATTTCAAAAAATTTCACTTAAATCCCTTCAAAAAGTTTTTATCTTTTCAGTCAAGCCCTTGGTTAAAACGCAGGGAACATTCCTTTCTTCTTCGGTTGGCAATGATGAAAAGAGAAACAAGGAAATATTTGGTATCTTTCTTTCGACTGGCAATGAGTGAGGGAGGACCCAATTGGGCAGCACCTAACACGACAGCTAGGAGTGGTGGTTGTTGGTGGAAAGTTGGAGAAAGGAGCGGACGTGGAGAGACTGAGATGAGCTTGAGTATAAATATCTCTCATCCTCACCACTGGCAAAACATCTTCAGCCTTCTTTTATTTTCATCGCCAGAGACCACAGAATGCAGAGCTGAAGTGAGGGAGGAAAAGATCATCATCGTCCACCATGCCATTGTCGTCCTCCATTGTCAGTGAAACAGAGAGCTTCACACACCACCACCGATCAACCTTCTTCCTTATTCACAGTCGCCGGAGTTGACGAGCACGGCAACAACAATACCATCTTCATTTACAACAATCATCGTTATCAAAGCACCATCATCCACCTCCTTACTCTGTTCCGATCACACCACCGACCCCCACTTCCGGCGACCACTCACATCAAGAAGGAGCTTGATACAGAGGGAGAGCTTGAGAGGAGAGTGGGGGTTAGGAGACGAAGAGAACAGAGAGTGATAAGATTGAAGTACCTGAACCCTCTTCATTTACCACCGTTACCACCTGCTTCCTCGTCCGCTTCTCTGTGAGTTTCAGCGTTTTTTGTGTCTTTTCCAACAAAGTTACCTAGTTTCCGGCGAGACTCTCAGTTCCGGCGAACCTCCAAAGCTGAGAGTTCTCTTTGGAAAGAAGGAGTGCCATGGGGAAGAGAAGGAAAGAGAGCTCAGAACCACAATCAACCACCTCCACCTTCATCTCATCTTCATCATTTCCAGTTTTCGGCAAGTCTTTGAATTTGCGGGCGAGAATTTCCAATTTTCGGCGGGGCTTTAATTTCTTGTGAGATTCTAAGCTGTGATTATTTTTAAATCAAATGAGTGGCTAGTTTATTTGCTGCTTGGTGATGGAGATGCATACTTGAGCTCAATGAATTACAAAGGGGAGTTATTTAATTTAATTTTCTTTCTCATTTATATATTGAGGACTTGATTACTGTTTTGGATAATATATGGATTGAAACTCAGTGATTGGATTGGATTTTTGTTAATTGGACACACACACTTTTCTTATTAATTCAAGTATATTATGATGTTTACATGTTATTGTTAGATAATGTGATTGACTTGAATTAATTGATTGTCGTGTTATCGCATTCATATAAAGAGAAAGTAAGTTACAATTATCCATTACAATTATACATTAAGTGGCTTTAAACAATATCTTAAGAGTTAGTAGTTAGCTATATTTGCAGGAGTTACTATTAATTGGTAATATTGGACTCAAGTGTTATCTTGAGATTTTTCTTAATATTTAATGAATTTCAACTCTCACAATCTTTTTGAGCAAGGATAGTCACTTTCTTCATTACTAAGAGTATCCATCATTTATATTGTTACTTTGAATATTTCTTCACTATTTTCCAAAAATAGGAAAAATAATAGGAATAGATTTATTTTCATGAATTTTAATTTAGAGAAAACCAATTTCAAAAAAAAAATCATTTTGTCAATATTTCAAGTTACAAAATAATGGAAGAGACTGAATTTGATGTTGGTAATCAAGACATGGACAATTTGATCTCTAAAGAGATAGCCCTTACGCTGATTAAGACATCCTGCCTCATACACAATATGGTTAAAGGGCTACTTCCTAACTCATCACTTAAGCCTAGAACAAATATTACTCCTAATACCTTATGATTTTTGAATGAGCTAATCACTCCTTGTGAAGTACATATGAATGAGGCTACTTTCTCCAAGCCTGTTGCTGCTGTAGAACAACCGAATGTTGGTTCAACACCTGGGAAGACCAATGCATAAGTGGTATAATCTATGAAGCTTAGCACAAGTCATGCATCACCTAAGTCTACAAAGGGGAGTATTTCTACTATAATTGATCTTCCTAGACTAATTTCCTTTATTATTCAACCCCTGAATTAGAGCTTAAACCTCTCCCCTCTAATTTGAAATATGCTTTCCTTACTGCTGATGGGAACTTTCCTGTGATTGTTTCAAATTGTTTATTTGTGAATGAGGAGGAGAGATTGCTTGATGTTTTGAGTAGAAATCGAAAAGCTCTAGGTTGGACTTTAGATGACTTTCATGGGATTAATTCGGCTGTTTGCACCCATCGGATCCTCTTACATGAGGAATCCAAACCCGTAAGGTAGCCCCAAAGGCAACTCAACCCCCTGATTCCATATGTGGTCAAGAAAGAAGTGACTAAGCTATTGAGTGTGGGTATCATCTACCCAATTTTTGATAGTGAGTGAGTTAGTTTTGTATAGGTTATACCTAAGAAGAGTGAGATCATTATAGTGAAGAATGAAAGCAATGAATTGATACCTACTAGGGTGCAAAATACTTGGTGAGTGTGCATAAACTATAGGAAATTAAATAGAGCCTCTAGGAAAGATTACTTTCCATTACCCTTCATAGATTAGATGCTTGAAAGGCTGGCGGGTAAGAGTCACTATTGTTTCTTAGATGGTTATTCAGGATATTTTCAAATCCCATTAACTGCTGAAGATCAAGAAAAAAATACTTTTACTTGTCCATTTGGTACCTATGTCTATAGGAAAAAACCATTTGGATTGTGCAATGCACCCGGTACTTTCCAACATTGCATGATGTCATTGTTTTGTGATTTTCTTGAAAATTGCATGGAGATTTTTATGGAAAATTTTACAGTGTATGGAAATTTATTTGATGCTTGTTTAGATAGTTTAGACAATGTCCTCACTAGATGCATCGAGAAAAATTTAGTTTTCAATTATGAGAAGTGTCATTTCATGGTTGATAATGGAATAGTACTTGGTCACTTGATATCTAGTAATGGCATTGAAGTTGACAAAGCTAAAATTGAGGTGATTTCCTCCTTACCTTACCCTACTAATGTTAAAGCACTTCGTTCTTTCTTATGGCATGTGGGTTTTTACCGGCGATTCATAAAATATTTTAGTAAGATAGCGCTACCATTATCCAAACTATTGCAAAAGGATGTTGATTTTGTCTTTGATGATTCTTATAAGCAAGCATTTGATGAATTAAAAGCACACTTAATTTCCCCTCCTATTCTGAGTGCACCAGATTGGACCTTGTCTTTTGAATTAGCATGCGATGCTTCCAATTCTGCTGTAGGGGTCATGCTAGGACAAAAGCGTAACAAGTTATCCTATGTGATTTCTTATGCATCCAAAACCTTGGATAATGCACAAAAGAATTATACTACCACAAAAAAAATTATTTGTTATGATATTTGAACTAGATAAGTTCAGACAATATTTAATCAATTCCAAAGTAGTTGTCTTTAAAGATCATGCAACTGTGAAGTTTCTCTTCCTAAGCCTCAGTTAAAAACAAGGCTTATTAGATGGATGTTACTGCTATAAGAGTTCAACATTAGCATTAAAGATAGACTTGGAATTGCAAACCTTGTAGCAGATCACTTGAGTAGAATATCGGATGGTACAAAGGGGGTACTTGACTCTAACTTTATTTGTGATGACTTTCCTGATTCATCCCTTATGTCTATCTCTGTCTATGTTCCTTGGTTTGCTAATCTTGTTAACTATATTGTGACTGGTCTTATTCCTAAGCATATGTCTTCCTTTTAGGATCAGAAACTTAAATGGGAAGCTGAACACTACATTTGGGATGAGCCCTATTTGTGAAGACTATGAAATAATCAAATTATTAGAAGGTGTATTCTAGAGATCGAGTCCTAAGACATACTTTCTGCTTGTCATTCAATGGTTTGTGGTAGACACTTTAGTGCTAATAAGACCTCTAGGAAAGTGTTACATGTTGGGTTTTACTGACATATCTTATTCAAGGATACATACTTGTATAGTAAGGCATGTGATAAATACCAACGCTTTTGGGGGTTAGGAAAATGGCAAGAGATGCCACAACAACCTATGCTCTTTTATGAGGTATTCGATGTTTGGGGTATAGACTTCATAGGTCCTTCTCTACCTTCATCTAACTTTACCTATACTTGTTAGCTATAGACTACCTCTCTAGGTGGGTTGAAACTATTCCCACTAGGAAAGATGATGTCCAAACGGTTTCCAAGTTTCTCAAGTCTAACAACTTTTGCAAATTTGAATTACCAAGGGCTATAGTGAGTGATAGAGTCTCCTACTTTTGCAATAGGGTTATCGATAACCAACTTGCTAAGCTTGAGGTAACCCACAAAATGTCCACCCCTTATCATCCACAGACGAATAGGCAAGCATAAGTATCTAACCAAGAAACTAAACACATTTTAGAAAAGATAGTCAAGCCTTCAAGGAAGGATTATAGCTCAAGGTTGGAGGAAGCACTATGGGCCTATAGAATAGCCTTCAAGACACCGATAGGGATGTCTCCTTATCGGTTTATCTATGGAAAAGCTTGTCATATTCTGGTGGAATTAGAGCTAAGACTTATTGGGTAGTGAAATGTGTAATATGGATATGGAAGAGGTGGGCTTAAAGAGAAAGTTGCAACTATAAGAACTTGAGGAAACGTGATTAGATGCTTATGAGAGCTCCTACATTTACAAAGAAAATACCAAGTTGCTTCATGATAAGAAGATCGTCAGAAAAGACTTCAAAGTAGGTGATCGTATGCTGTTATATAGGGCTCAATTCAAGTTGTTGAATGTGAAGCTTAAATGGTATGGGCCTTTCACCATCACCAAAGTGCATTCATTTGGCATGGTAGAGCTTCTTGATAAGACTACTGGCAAGGAGTTCTAAGTCAATAGACACCTCCTTAAGCTCTACTGTGATTTATCATTAAAGCCTCCTTGGGGCCAGGTTGGTTTTTCTCCTTTTACTATCTTTTGCTTTCAGTATTCTTGGATTGATGGTTATGTATGCTTGACTAATTACTTAAGATAAGTGTGGGGGAATGGCATTCCAATAGGTAAAGTAGAAGTAGTATAACTTAATAAGTAGAATTAAAAAAACATAATTAAACTTATGTATGCGTTACATTTTTTACCACTGATAAGTAAAATATTTGCATATTTATTTTCTCTTATATGATTGGACAATATTTTGAGCTTAATGTAATGAATTTGAGTATAATTGATAAATAAATAATGATTTTTTTTTCTGACAGGACTGTACAACACTGTATTAAGAATATTTTTTTATAAGGTACTGTAGCGACGCGATACTATTCCAAGTGCGGTTATCGTAGCGGTCATGTAGAAGTGCGTTTTCACTGTAGCAGTACTATGGCTGACGGAAGTTAATGTGCATGGTACTGTATCTGATGGAAGTATTGTGCATGGTACTGTAGCTGATGGGAGTTACTATACATGGTACTGTATCTAGCGGCATTAGCACTGTAGCTGATGGAAGTTACTGTTCATGTCTAAAAATTGAAGCCTATAAATAGAGCTTCTTAGCATCCTAAAATGGAGAAGAAGGAAGAGAGAGAGAAAGAGAGCTTCTATTTTATAGAGAGAGAGAGAGTTGTTATTTTAGAATTTATTTCTTGCATTTTTTTTACTTTTTGCATGCCTCTTACATGGATGGTTTTACCTCCTATATGGAAGGCCTAGGTAGTCCTCCTTTATTGATGGTATAGATTTCCACCTACATGGAAGGTTTTATCTCTTATATGGAAGGCTAGATTATCCATTTTCATTCATCTTGTAGTTTTATTTTTATGTTTTTGTAATTAATTTTTATGCAATTTTTATGATGTTTTTAATTTATTTTAGTTTTTTTTTTAATTTTATCATGAGCTAAATTTTGTTTTTCCTAGGGTGATGACGTAGCTTGCGAATGACGAATTGAATCTTAACTTATTAAATCTAAGTTAAAATTTTCCTTTATGATTGAGTTTTAATTATTGTTTTAAATGCTTTCAATTGACTGACCACCTTTTCAATATATATGTTGAGACCGGAAGGAGATGCATGTGTGTGGATATTATAATTAAAACCATAATTTGCATATGAAATAAGAATATATTCATATGGGTTGTATAGTCTTAATGAGTTCCATAAATCTTAATGCATGATTAATTGCTTAAATTCATATAGAAATATAATGGATTAGCAATTAATCATAGAATTGCTTGACCTTGGAAGAGGCTAGTAATTAAATTAGGGAAACTCGACTATCAATCATGTGGAATAAATTGGACTAGAATAGATAGGTGATTCAATCCAGAATTTGCTCAATGAAATCTAATCCCTAGGGCCTTTTTACTTATAGTTGTTTTTATATTAATTGCATTGTCATTTAATCATTTTTATTTTGTATTATCAACCACCAACTAATCGATCGACTAAATAGCATTAAGATTACCAATTTTGGTACTTAGTGATTAATCCTCGTGGGAATGATACTCTACTCACTTCTATATTACTTGATTACAACAGTGTACACTTGCACTAAAATATACCATCTACACTCGTAACAAGTTTTTGGCGCCTTTGCCGGGGATTTTTGTTGTTAAAATCAATACCAAGTAATTTTAATACTAATTTGATCTTCATATTACATTTGTCTTCTTTTTGGTGTCTTGTGTTTCTTTTCAGGCTTTTGTTTAGTACATGACCAGATCGAAGAAGACTGAATTACAACCTTATGATTCTAAGATCGAGATAACTTGTTAATGAAATTGAAAAGTTCGAAAGAAGTCTACTTCAATCAATTCAATAGCAAATCCAGCGAGACAAGGAGCAGTAGATACCAAAACACTCTATGACTAAGCAACACCAATAGTCATGGAGACAACTTCTGGAAGAAGAAATTCACCAGTAGCAGCCAATAATTTTGAAATCAAGCTTGCAATTATCCATATGGTGATAGCAAATCAATTCGGTGGTTTATCAACAGAAGATCCTAATACACAAATAGCCAGCTTCCTAGAAATCTGTGATACATTCAAGCATAATAGTATTACTGATGATGCCATTAGACTTAGACTTTTCCCTTTCTCACTCAGGGATAAGGTTAAGAGCTGGCTACACTCTCTATCAGTGGGAAGCATAACTACATAGGATGTCTTGGCCAGAAATTTTTGGCAAATTACTTTTTGACAAGAAAAACTACTAAATTGAGGAATGAAATTACCTCATTTTCCCAGCATGAACTAGAAAGCCTCTATGAAGCCTGGGAAAGATACAAAGAGTTGTTAAGGAGATGTCTTCATCATGGGTTACCAAATTGGTGGCAACTGCAAACATTCTAAATGGGATGATGCGTACCACCAGAATTCTTGTTGATGTTGCAACATGAGGATTTTTAATGGGAAAAAGTCTAGATGATGCCTACAATTTTCTTGAGGAGATAACGGCTAATGCATACCAATGGCCTTCTGAACGTCACAATTCAAAGAAAGTATTTAGAGTGCACGAGCTGGATATCCTTATAACTGTCTTCTCAAGTTGCATCTATATCCAAGCAAGTGAGCTCATTGACAAGTTAAGCAAATGTAATTAGCACTCCTCATGAAACCTATGATCAATATGGAGGACCTCATGTGAGCACGCAATGTCAAGAGGGATACTCATCTATGCCTTCTCAATCAGAGAAGCTCATTACATCGAAAATCAAAGAAATGACCAATTCTCAAACACTTACAATCTAGGTTGGCGGAATTATCTAAGCTTTGGCTGGAGGAATAATCAAAATGTGTTCAAGCCACAAGGGAACTACCAGCAACAACCTCTTCAACCACCAAATCCACTACAGAAGAAACTGAATATAGAAGATGCATTGGCTCAACTAACCATGAATACATCTCAATTCATGGATAGGACTAACGCAACACTCAGAAGCCATGAAGCCTTAATAAAGAACTTGGAGATCCAAATAGGTCAAATAGTAAATATGCTGAATTTCAGACAACCAGGTACTCTTCCAAGTGATACTGAAAGAAACCCAAAAGAGCATGTGAAGGCTATTTCACTAAGAAGTGGGAAAGAATTGAAAGATTATGTAATTCAACAGAAGAATAACAGAGAAAAGAAAGAAAGTAAAGAAGAACAGAAGGAGGAAGCACAAAAACCTCAAGAGGATGATGTAGTACCCAGAAGAATCAGATTTCCAAATAATCCTCCTCCATATGTACCATCAGTTCCATACCCTCAGAGGCTTGTGAAGGCAAAGCTAGACAAGTAGTTTAGAAAGTTTCTAGAGGTTTTCAAAAAGCTACATATCAACATACCTTTCGCAGATGCTCTTGCCCAAATGCTCAGTTATGCAAAATTTATGAAGGATATTTCTCAAATAAGCGTAAAATGGAAGAATTTGAGACAGTTTCCCCTTACTGAGGAGTGCACTGTTATTCTGCAAAAAAAAAAATTACCACTAAAGCTGAAAGACCCAGGAAGCTTTTGCATACCTTGCGTCATAGGTCAATGTAACTTTGAAAGAGCACTTTATGACCTAGAAGCAAGTGTAAATCTTATGCCTTTATCTGTCTATAGAAAACTTGGTCTTGGAGAGGTGAAGCCTACCACAGTTTCATTACTTCTAGCTTATTGATCAATTAAATATTCAAGATGTGTCTTAGAAGATGTTCTGGTAAAAGTGGACAAACTCATATTCCAATTGATTTCATCATACTCGACATGGAAAAGACCAAGAAATTCCTATTATTCTTGGGAGGCCATTCCTTGCAATTAGGAGAACTTTAATAGATGTGCAACAGGGAAAGTTAACCTTGTGAGTTCAAGATGAGCAAGTATCTTTCAAAATTTTTAAGGCTTGGCCCTTTTTAAATAAAGGTGACACCTGTTACAGGGTAGATACATTGACCAGCTGCACAAAAGATGTGGTGAACGAAAGCTGCATGGATCAACCATTTGCAATGAGAATGGTAGATGTATCAAAATCTACTAATCCTAAAGTGCACAAAGAATATTGGGCTTATGAGAATGTCAAGTTATACAAGGAGAAGACAAAAATGTGGCATGATAGAAGAATTTTGAGGAGAGAGTTCATACTGGGACAAAAAGTATTGTTGTATAACTCAAGTTTAAAGCTCTTTCCGGGAAAGCTGAGATCAAGGTGGTCAGGACCTTTTACTGTGATTCAAGTATGGCCATATGAAACTATGGAGATTTAAGATAGTGATCGAAAATTTAAAGTGAACTGGCAAAGGCTGAAAGAGTATAATGATGGTGCGCTCAATACTTTGAAAAAATGTCATCACATTCAAGGAACCAACAGGAGAGTCCTAAAATTTAAAAAATATTTAAAAAAAAGAGTAAAAAAAAGTTCTTTAGTTTTTGTCTAGCTAAAGACGTTAAAGAAGGGCGGCTATTTGGGAGGCAACTCAAAACTTCATTTCCTTTCTTAACAATCTTTCTTTCTTACTTACTTACTGAAGTACACTGCACTGTATAAAAAATTTTTGTTTTCATAATTTTCATGGAGGAATCTCTTGTAAAGCTTAAGAACAGGTTCCCCACTCTTCCCAAAGATGTACTCAGAAAGATTTATAGTTGTCGACTTGAAAGAATGAAGACATTTAAGCATTTAGGCCTTCCTAAGGATGTCTGTTGGATCATTAAAGCTAAGGTATGTTTAATAGGTGAGATTCATGAATCATTTATTAAACATATGCCAGGTATAGGAAGAAGCTCTTACCCTAAAAAGAGAAGAGCTAAAAGAATGCAAGTCTGCCATAAATGTGCAAGGTGGAATTGTGATCAACGCTGTTGGAGCAAATGTATGGTTTCTATAAATCGAGAAGATAAAATTCAATTTATAAAGGATGGACTAAGTAGGGAGTCATTAGATGATATCATTCAAACTTTTGAAATGCATCCAAGTGGTGATGTTCATCGTGTTCTTCTTGATTTATTAGACATATTCAATAAAGAAAAAGAGCGCTACCGTCTTAGGAATCTGACTTTAAAAGACCGTGTTTGCCAGTTTATAAGAAAACTGGATGGGAAGCAAATCCTCGATTTATAGAAAGCGTTTAAGCCATTACTGGACGTAAAACCAGAGGAAGATGTGAGCCACAATCACAACACTGTATATAATCATGCTTTTGTCTAATATGTCTTATTTTTTTCAATAACTTTTTGACTTTCTTTACTCACTGTACTTAATTTCTTCATGTAATGGCCCACTGGTCATTCGTGTCAAAAAAAATTTTCAAATTGTTTTGAAAAATGTGTGATTTGCATGATATTGTTGTCGCTGTTTTTGTAATATAAATATGTATTCTTCTACTTGTAAAAACACAAAATATCTGAGAGGAAAAGAAAAAAAGAGTGGTATCACACTAAAATGTAGATTTAAATCTATCTGCATTTTTGGTGAAACTGATTCAGGAAAGGATGGAGAGTTTTGGAAACATTAGATAGTATCTCTAGCATTACATATTGGGCTAAACTGAACTTTCACAAAAAGTCATTAGGATTGTTGAATGTTAATGGTTTTTATGATAACTTGTTGTCTTTTCTTGATCATGTTGTGGAAACAAGATTTATACCCCATGTGACTCGCCGTTTCATCATTTTTGCACCAACTGCTGAGCAACTACTAGATCAACTGCAAACCTATGAACCTTAACCAGATTTATTAGTCAAGCACATGAGTGGGCAATCTTCATATAGCAGTTAGAAGAAGAATCTAAATACCACTCTCCGGTTGTAACTGTCCTTTATTTTATGGTTTTACTTTGAGCATTTTGGTTTACTTTATTGTGTGTTTATGTTTTCAAATTAAAAAAAAATTCTCTAATCTTTAGAAGACATTGAGGACAATGTTTAATTTAGATTGGGGGAGGAGTATAAAAAAAAGAAGGAAAAAAAACAAAAAATGAGCTTTATTTCTCCAGTAGATAGTTAGTTAATAAAACCATTAGATGCATGGGGTGTGAAAAGATGGCAGAGTAAAAAGTTATTCTTAACTCTTGAGACACATCTTATTAGTTGCATGTTTTTGTTTCATCACTAAAAAAAAATCATGTCTAGGTGCTTTTCAATGATTTTAAGAAGTATATAAGTTTGAAACATGGATCAATTAAGTTTAGAGATTTTATAGCATGATTGAACAACTGATTGTTGTGATTGGTGATGAATTTTGAGATTGAATGAGCTGAATTTGAAAGTCCATGACCGTGAGCTTTTGAGCCTATTTGATAAACAATAATTATCTTTCTTGTGTGTGATGTTCACCTACTAAGTTGTCACTCTAGAACTTGCTTTAAATCTGGTTGAAATTACATGTCACATGCATATTCGAAACTGATAAAGGCATTCATTTTATTTAGCCAGAACCAAATAGCCAACCTTGCAAGTATACCATTGATAAGCCCCTTTGAGCCTGATTGATTATTTCTTTATTATCAACCCATTAATATGTGTTTTAATGATATATCAAGTGTTTTTACCTAATTTAAAAATTTAGCAAAGCATTTGAAATTTTTGTGAAGTGAGCTTCTGAGAAGTGTGGGGATGTGTATATCATCAACTATAGAATTGCATAAGTTATAAAAAAAAGGAAAAAAATATTAAGTATTTAAATAAGTGTGTGGGTTGTTGTGATGAAATAAGTATATTCATAAGATGACTCATTTTTCAATTGCTCTATTTACTTCTTAAATGTAGCCCTTCATATCACTATTTTACATTCCTTTTACCCTAACCCCATTACAACCCTCAATAAGTCCTTTTTATTTGAATTATGCATGTGAATTAGGTAGTGGAGATTGAGATTTTTGGCAAACTTATGGTAGTGCAATTTTTTCAGGTGAATTTGAGCGAAACACTTACCTTTAAATACTTGAGAGATTGAGAGAATGAGTCACAATTATGAATTCGGTTCATTCATTTTCAAATGAAGTTACCAGTTTATACTTTTTTTGATTCAAAAATACTATGATCTCTTTATTCTTCAATTATGTCCTTACTTATGACTTGACACTTCTGATTTTGTTGGAAGCACTTATTAGTCAATCCTTCTTGTCCGACCACGTCCAAGAGCTAAGTATGACACTTCCTTTTTATAGGGTGATGACGTAACTTACTAATGATGTATTAAATCTAGTTTTAATTTTTCCTTCATGATTGAGTTTTCATTATTGTTCTTAATGCTTTCAATTGATTGGCCACCTTTTCAATATGTATGTTGAGACTAGAAGGAGATGCATATGTGTGGATCCTATAATTAAAACCATAATTTGCATATGAAATAGGAATATATTCATATTGGTTGTGTAGTCTTAATGAGTTCCATAAATCTTAATGCATGATTAATTGCTTAAATTCATATAGGAATATAATGGATTAGCAATTAATCATAGAATTGCTTGACCTTAGAAGATGCTAGTAATTAAATTAGGGAAACTTGACTATCAATCATGTGGAATAAATTGGACTAGAATAGATAGGTGATTCCATCCGGAATTTGCTAAGTGAAATATAATCCCTAGGGTCTTTTTCTTATATTTGTTTTTATATCAATTGTATTTTCATTTAATCATTTTTATTTTGTATTCTTAACCACCAACTAATCGATCGACTAAATAGCATTAAGATTACCAATTTTGGTACTTAGTGATCAATCCTCGTAGGAACGATACTCTACTCACTTCTATATTACTTGATTACGACAGTGTACACTTGCACTAAAAATATACCATCTATACTCGTAACAACCACTACCCTACTTAATTACCATTGTACCTTTTCATCTTGATTTTCTCTATTATTATGACTTGTTTCTCATTCTCTCTCTTTTTGTGATGTTGACGTGTTGTGCTCCGATTGCAATTGGACTTCACAACTTTCCACTTCACTAAGGAACAAGTTAGAATAATAGAGTTGCTTTACATATTAAGGATAATGTGTTGATTAAGTAAGGGGGAAGGGAATACATTTTGAATCCCATTAATTTGTTGGTTTTTTTTTTAATGAGAAAATCCATAAACTAGAAAAAATTTTCAAAATTTTTTTAAGAATGACTTGCTTTGATGCATACTTTAAGTGGTAAAGGGTTACATTTGCCACTTTTGAATTGTGATTTGTGAGAAATTCTTTGAGTTTTCATGATATTTAGTGTTTTGGCAACCTTTTAAAACCATGTTTTGTTCTTTTCAAGTGAATGAGAAGAGAAATATAATGAACCCACAGTTGGATTTTTGCTTGCTCTTTGTTTTGAAAAAGAGAGTTTCTATATTATTAATACATTTAAGAGTTGAGTATTATTATAATTGATTGCACTATTTTGATTGGTTGTGTTTGTAAGTTTAGCACTTGGAATAGTTAAGTGTATGTTTTGTTGTTAGCTTCCTATGCAATTTGAAGGAGGTATATGCTTCGTACCTTGGTAACCTTTTTAAAATTTTAACCAAGAATTTTAATATAGAGTGCAATTCTGGATCATCTCTCGAAGAACCTTTTATTAATTACCTAGAAACTAAGTATAAAAATTGACATAAAACAAGTTAAAAATGATTTTTTGAGCTTTTTATCTAACGACTAAATTGCAATTAAACTAAAATGCTTTAAAAACAATTTTTTTTTATTTTTAGAATAATAGTGGAATGGAATGGAAATTGATGAAATAAGAGAAGCAAAGAGTTCAACAATGAAATGAACAATCCCTCATAGCAATGGGGCAAACAATCCTTATTTAAAATAATTATGGGAGATTTAATTATACTAGTTCAAAAATGACTCTGGGTCATCCCTTAGACTAAGCCTAACTTAGATTGATTAATATCAAGCCACATTGCTTATTAATCTCTTTGAATTAAATTGATTAAGCACTCTAGCAATTAAATGAACTTAAAAATCATATTTAGCTTTTAATCCAATAACCGAGTCACCTCAAATTACCACTTGATTTTCTCATTAATCTTAATTTAACAATGGCCTCCCATATGAAAAATCAAGATTAATGATGCTAAAACCCAATGCTAAATACAATTAATAAATTTATATTCAATTAGCCAATACAAATACAAAATACCATTGATCCACTAACCAAACCATCTTGAAATTAGCTAAAAATGTTCACAAAATCATCAATTCTATTACTAACCAGTATAAAGAAATGATAATTAAGCTAATTAACTTCAATATCAAGTGTTTAATAAAGATTCAAGTTACATTCAATCTCTAAATATATAAAAATAAATCAGTTAACATTATAAAATTCATCTTAAAACCTATTAATTACAAATACAATGTAGGAAAAGAAAAATAAAACAATAAAAAAAAACTCCCCTCTTAAAACTCTAAATTCATGCCATTGTCTCTTCCTATAAAGGATTAGGAAGGTTACCCAATGCCACTCATAGAAATTGCTTAGAAATCAAAACCTCCTTCTTCAACAAAATCATAGAAAACACTACTACAAAACTGAGGTTAATGATTTATGCTAAAGATTATGGGTGACAGAGCAGCGACGGACTACTGGAAATAGAAAAAAGCCACTGCTGTTTGAGAGTTGAAGCTCGTGGGCGACGGTTCTCGGCAAAGGAGGAGGAGTGACGGTAGTAGTGTTGTCCGTCTCTTTCCCTCTTCTCTCTCAAGCTCTCTCCAACTCTCTCAAGCTCTGTAGTTCTGCTCTTCGCCGCTCTGGCTTTTCTCTTGGCTGTGGTGGAGATGATGCTCGCCGGCGGCCTATTGTGGTGGATGACGCCGCCGGCGAGAGAGAGGAAGAGGAAGGTGAAGGTGGAAGGGGATTGAAGATGTGGTCTCAAGGTTCTAATCTCTGTCGCGGCGCTCTGGTTCTGTTTGTGAATGTCCCCGCTGCTGAGTCTCTCTTCTGAATCAGACCTAAAATGCTGTGTTCTGACTCGTGGACTAAACTGGAATTTTATAAATTTGTGGGAATAAACTGTTATTTCTGAAATTCAAGCCCCAAACTGCCATTTTCAGTTTTAATCCTATTTTTTAAATACCTATAATTAAAACAATAAAACCAACATCAAATATTCTCAAAAAAATTAATGATTAAGAGTAATTAAAATTATTTTGACAATTTTTCTCTTTTTAGTCCCAATTTAATGCATTATTTTTTAATCTCAATTAAGCATAAAGAAGGCATTTTAAACTAAATTGTTATAACAAAATTCTTAAATAAAATATAAAAATATATAATAAAAATAGGGATTTGTCACAATTGATTGTGTTGGAAGGAGTATTGGATAACAACCTTGTTGGAAAATTATTAGGGCCTTGAATTCTTTCTATATTTGCATGTTCACTTGGTTTTTCACCTTCTAGAACTTATTTCCACTTTTTCTCGAAACAACATTTACATTCGTATAATGGAAATGAAAGAGGCATTCAATTTAAATCCTTTCACCCAAACACAAACACTCACTCATCACCATTTGCTTACCCATTTCGAGCCATTCTTATGTATATGCATGTCATTTATTCATAGTGTCCATAGTAATCTAAAATCAAACTGATTTGCCAATAAAAAATTAAACAATGTATAAATTGAAATGACATATATATAGAAAAGAAAAAGAAAGTAAGGAAAAAAATTATTAAAATTTTTGAAAAAAAGTAAAAAGTAAAAAAAGAGAGAAGAAAAGTATTAAGAAAAAGAAAAAAGAAACCAAAAAAATAGAAAAGTATTTTGTAGGAAAAAAAAGCAAAATAAATATCAAGAAGGAATTTGTTTATGAATTTTTAAAAAACATTTGGCAAAACTTTGTCAAGTATTTAGTTGCTATGAACCCATTCAATGACTTTGACTTCCATTCCATCTAGCCTTTATCTAATATTACAAGCCTTTTAATTCATCTTGATTCATTGTATTGATTGATATCAGTAGTGGAGATATTAGAGTTGTTACAAAATAATAGTAAGATGTTGATTAAGTGAATCAGAGTGAAATTATCTTAATGAGGTAAGATAAATGAGACAATAACATCTTAAGAGTCTCTCGTGCTTCATTCTATTATTTTGGATTGTGTAGTTAGCTAGTTTCTTGCATCACTTGACTATGACAAGTGTTTGGCTTGAGGAATTTGATTAATTGATCCATTACTTTCTAATTATGAAATTACTCTTCCTTTAAATGCATTGATGATTTGAATTTAGAAAATTGTACTCAATTGCCATTGTTCAAGAGTACAAAGGTCTAAGTGTGAGAGAATGGAGTGAACCATAATTTTATATGATTTTTCATAATTAAATTGGGATTTTAATGTGTTTTCTAAGACATTATAGTATGATTAAGTACTTATTTTAATTAGAGATATTTGTATTGAATTAATTGTAATTAGGGGGCAAAATGGTCATAAATTGTTAAATATTTATGCAGATGATCTCTTGAACTTTTGATGTTACCTTGTGCTTAATCTTGCATTGTAGGTGTTTAAGAAGAAAATTGGACATTTTGGAGGTTCATAATTAATATTTTTAGGACTAGAGAAAACTACAGAAAAGAGCCCATAATTTTTAAAAATTACAAAACTATGAAGAAAAGGGACTAGGAAAAATCACATAAATGTACCCATGTGTGTGGGAAATTATAGTTGTAACTTCAAAAATTTTAAAATGTTTCACTTAAATCCCTTCAGAAAAGTTTTTTTATCTTTGTAACTGGTCAAAACGCAGGAACATTCTTTTCTTTTTTCGGTTGGCAATGATGAAAAGAGAAAGCTGGGAACATTTAGGGCCGGTTTGGTACTTTGGAATTAGAGAGGATGAAAATAAAATTGGGTTTTAATTCTATTAGAGAGTTTATTTGATATAATGAAATTGGTTCTCAATTCTAATTTCATGTGGAAGCCAAATAATCTAATTCCACCAAAATGAATTTCATTTCAAAAACTAAGATTTATAATTTCATCTCCACAATTCTACTAATTACCTTCATCCCTTCAGTAACAACGACAACCTCTCTTCAGTAACAACTATAACATCTTCATTCACCAGCAAAACATCTTCAGCCTTCTTCTATTTCCATCGCCAGAGACCACAGAATGTAGAGCTGAAGTGAGGGAGGAGAAGATCATCATCGTCATCATCATCGTCCACCACGCCATTGCCATCCTCTATTGTCGGTGAAACAGAGAGCTTCACACACCACCACCGATCAACCTTCTTCCTTATTCACAGTTGCCGGAGTTGACGAGCACAGCAACAACAATACCATCTTCATTCACCACAATCATCGTCATCAGCGCACCATCATCCTCATCCTTTCTCTGTTCCTATCACACCACTGACCCCTACTCCCGGCGACCACTCACACCAAGAGGGAGCTTGATACAGAGAGAGAGAGAGCTTGAGAGGAGAGTGGGGTATGGGAGATAAAGAGAACAGAGAGAGACAAGATCGAAGTACCTGAACCCTCTTTATTTACCACCGTTACTACCTTCTCCTCGTCGCCGGTGTGCTCCCAAAACAGAGGACGAGTTTCGGAGCTCAGAAAACATCGTGGAGAAGAGAAAGGGACTATCAACTCTATAACTCTCACCGTCTTCCAGAGTTTCAGACCAGAAAAACAGAACCATTTTCCAGATTCCGGTGATATTCCATATTCCGGTGGACTTCCAATTTCCGATCAGACATTTCCCAGTTTCCGGCGAGTCCTATTCTGTTCCTAACACCCTCCCATCCTCATTCAATTACCACACAATCATCCCTCGTCGGCTTCTCTGTGAGTTTCAGCGTTGTTTGTGTTTTTTTCCAACGAAGTTACCTAGTTCCCGGCGAGACTTTTAGTTCCGGCCAACCTCCATAGCTGAGAGTTCTCTTTGTAAAAAAGGAGTGCCGTGAGGAAGAGAAGGAAAGAGAGCTCAGAACCACAATCAACCACCTCCACCTTCATCTCATCTTCATCATTTCCAGTTTTCGGCAAGTCTTTGAATTTGCCGGCGAGAATTTCCAATTTTCGGCGGGGCTTTAATTTCTTGTGAGATTCTAAGCTGTGATTATTTTTAAATCAAATGAGTGGCTAGTTTCTTTGCTGCTTGGTGATGGAGATGCATAATTGAGCTCAATGAATTCCAAAGGGGAGTTATTTAATTTAATTTTCTTTCTCATTTATATATTGAGGACTTGATTACTGTTTTGGATAATATATGGATTGAAACTCAGTGATTGGATTGGATTTTTGTTAATTGGACTTATATATATACACTTACTTTTCTTATTAATTCAAATATATTATGTTGTCCATGTGTTATTGTTAGATAATATGATTGACTTGAATTAATTGAGTGTCCTGTTATCGCATTCATATCAAGAGTAAGTTACAATTTTTCATTTCAATTACACATTAAGTGGTTTTAAACAATATCTCAAGAGCTAGTAATTAACTATATTTGTAAAAGCTACTATTAATTGGGAATATTATACTCAAATGTTATCTTGATGTTTTTCTTAATACTTGATAAATTTCAACTCCCATAATATTTTGAGCAAGGATAATCATTCTCTTCATTATCAAGAGCATCCATCATTTATATTCTTACTTTGAATATTTCTTCACTATTTTCCAAAAATACCAAAAAATATAGAAATAACTTTATTCTCATGAATTTTAATTTAGAGAAAACCTTTTTTTTAATAAAAATATTTTTTTTTCCTAACCAATTTTTAGCACTTAGTTTTACTTAGAAAAGTTAAAATAAAAGACTCATTGAATGAGACGACTCGAGTATTTCATTGTATTACAATTCTTAAATTAAAATATTTTGTATTTGACCCCAATACATAAAGATACGATCAAATCAAGTTTCTAGGTGTTTGATAATATAAATGTTGTCTGCTTGAGAACTTTACAGGGATGTTGGTTATAGCTTGTCATTGTATTTGTAAAATGATCAGTATGATCATTATGTTTTGTAAGGAAGAAATCTTTGACATTGAAAGCTGAATGGAATGACAAATATGGTGCAGCATGTGTTTTATGTTTTTCCTTTTTTGGCTCAGATGAAATAAACAATTATCATATACGAAAGGAATTTTTTTAAATAAGCCGTATGTCAGTTTTATATTATAAATAGATATAGTGTATTTATATACCAGACAACTCCAGACTGATATATTCTGTTCATACTTTTTTGTTAATCTGGGTTGTTCTAAAATATTGTAATTTTAGCATATAATACTTTGAATCTATCTTTATTTATAGAAGTGAGAGCTTTAACTTTGGCGTAGAATATATTTGGAACTTTTCCCCCCGCTTCTCTTTCTTTCTGTCATTTCCATTTTTCTTTAAGGAAAATTTGGTAACTAGTCTTCTATCAAATGATCAATATTAACATTCATATGTCCTATAAGTTACTACATTGTTTTAAGCAATGACAATGTGATTACTATACAATATATCAAAAATGCCTTATTAGTTGATGTATCAAGAGGTAATATAAGTGCACTTGGATGCATTTTTATGTGGTCATCAAATTTACATTGTAAAGCATTAATATATTAATAAAATTCCATTAAATCTTGAATAATTTTCCTTAAATCCAAAATTAGTTTGAAATTAAAGATGCTACATCATATAATCCTTGTAGGGGAAGGGTTAGAAAACTAAAGTGTTCTTAGTTATCTTTTCTCCTTTTTCCTCCATTGCGGCTGCCCCAAGTCAAGCAACATGTAATTGGAAAAAGAGAAAATGAGAATTGCTAAAAAATACTTTTGGGGTAAATTAATTACTAAATACTATCATGAAAGATCTGTTACACATAACAGAAGATATTTTGCACACATACGAAAGATATTTTACACATAATAGAAGTTGTTTGTACGTTCGCAGGAAAAATTTTTGAACACACAGAAGATTATTTGCATACGACAGGTGATTGTTTGCACACGTGATAACATTTGACAATTAATTTGACACTGATTCTCCTAAACAGGAAAATAAAAAAAAAAATTGAAAAGCAACAGTCTGTTTGAGTAATTTATAGGAATAATTGCTTATAGCTTGCCCTTTTGTTTGTAACATAATCATTATGTTTTCTAAGAAGAAATCATTGAGATTGAAAGCTGAATAATGCAATAAGAAATATGGAGAAGAACGAACTTTATTTATTTTTATTTTTTTGGCTCAGATGAAATTAACATTTATCACTTATGAAATGAAAATAAATAAATAAGCCGTGTCAATTTAATATTATAAATAGATGTAGTATGTTAATGTTGCACAGAATTTGAGACCGCGCAGTCCCGTCTAATAGATATCGTGTGAAAGCTCAGGGGATTTAATGCCCAAAAAAACACCTACATAGTATACATCGGGCTTTTTTATTTTTAATTGAGCTTATATAGAGGCCAAACACCCAAACAAACACGGCCATTGTTCACAGTATTTTTTGAATCCGGGTCGTTTTAGTGTGTAGTAAATTGAATCTTAATTTATTTATGTTTCTTTACTTTGATAAGAGTATTTTAAACTAATAAAGAACATTTTTACCAAAAAAAGAAAGTGATTGACGATTCCGTGAAAACTAACGCAAGCAAACATTTCTTCCATTTATGCAAACATTTGGTGAGATGGTAAATTAGGGAGAAAAAAAAAGAAAGTGGAAAGTGCATTACTGCATTTCATTCTTGCTTTTCTTAATGCAATTATATGTATTATAGTTGCTTTTTGTGGAAATGAGTAATAATAATGATTTTATGATTAAAGATAAAGTATTTTTGTGAGTACGTTAATGGAATTATTGGTTGCAACATAGCTTCTCATTTGTATAATTAATTAGTTATGAACATATTTTGAAATTATTCTTAATATATCACATACACAACCTTTTTTTAAATGCGCACTGCAACGCATTGTTCTGAAAAGAAAAGGGGTAATTGAAATGATTCGTTGGAAAATGACTCCAGCAAAGCACATATTCCATTTAATAAGCAATATTATACACACACACATTACATTGGGTGAAGTAGCATTTGTGAAGACTTATCACTGAAGCATATCAAAGGTCGCGTTGATGGGTGCACTTATATTTTAATTAATGCAATATCTAAATATCTATATGCATATTATTTTGGGTAAAGTAACATCTACCACCTAATATTATTTTTTAGTTATATCCAGGGCTTTAATCTTATTATTTTATAGAATATACAATATCCTGATGTTATTTTTCTCATACACTTAATGCACCACAATGTTATTTTTCAGTTACATCTAACATTCTAATATATATGTTTTTTTTTTGGTTTATGGTGTTAGCTAGATGCACCATAAATAACACCAGGGTGCTAGATATTGAAATTAACTGAAAAATAACAATAAGGGTGCTAGTATTACAAAAAAATTTGGATTTAGTAGCGGTTAAAAATGTGTATTTGTAGCGGTTTAACCGCTGCAAACAACATTGGTAACGGTTAAGTAAACCACTACAAAAATCATTATTACAAGCAATTTTGTAGCGGTTAAATGTAACCGTTACTCAGGAGAAAAAAACCGCTACTAATTCAATAGCGGTTACAACTAACCGCTATAATAGTCGGATGATGGCTAAACCATTTTGTGACAATTTAGTAGCGGTTAAATAACTGCTACAAATTTATACTAAATATTGGTAGCCGTTATTCTATGACTGGTACCAATTTCAAAACGTGGATATTTAAGAATGACACCCAAAAATTTGTAGTGGTTCAACAACTGCTACTAATATTTGGTTATGGCGGGAATTGATAATTTTTGAATCTGTTTGGTAGCAGTTATATAACCGCTACTAAATAAAATTCTAAAATAGGTGGCAAGCAATTTAAACAATTTTTAAATTTCACCATTAATATTGTAGCGGTGTAAATAACCATTACAGATTGTCGTGAAAAATTTAAAAAATTATCTAATAATATAATTTAATTATTATAGTATCATTTTATCATGTTCATTATTTATATAACTGAATTAAATGTATTGATTATTTAAAAAATTAATTAAACTGAATTACTGGGTAAGAAAAAAGATTAAATTGAGTTACATATATATAAAATTTATATGCATAATAATGAGAAAAGTGTAGGTAATGTTATGAATTTGTAAGTAATATATACTTATTTTGTTATCCCCTAGATGTTGATCGTTTTGTAAGGAACATTTTTTAGGAATAGTCCCTTAATGTTTGGAAAAAAAATTAGTATGAATATTATAAGAAGGAAAAAAAAAGAAGAGATGAAAGAATTGATAAAAAAATTACCATATATGATGATCACATTACTTAGATCTCGAGCTCTTGGAAAAAAAATTCCTGGATGCGAAAAAACAAGAGAGAATAAGAGAGTAAAGAAATGGAGATATATATGAAAAGGGTTGGTATTGAGGTATTTATAGGAATATGCGTGACTCTTATAGCGGTTAATATCACGGTATTTGTAGCTGTTATATTTTGTAGCGGTTAACATGTCATGTTTGTAGCGGTTTTTATTTTATTTTGCAACGGTTATGTAACCGCTACAACTGTGATTCAATTATTTTTATATAATACATATCAAAATTAAGAAAAACAAAATTATAGTTCCACTTAATCATTCTTCTTCGCCATCCCTATAAAAATTTTGTGAAAGAAATATTAGTATGATATTGTTGTGTAGAAAATAGTAAATTTAAATGATATGAACTTATAAAAACTCACCTAACTATAGGTAAATTATCATCTCCTTCAAGAAAGAAGTTTTCGAAATTGGTGGGATGGAATTGCTCACTCTTATAGGTGATGTTGTCACCATCACCCATGTCATAAAGGTCTCAAGGCTTTAAGCGAACCACCATGTTCCAATCCTTATACCTCTCATCCTGGACATAATAAACTTGGTGTGCCTCTGAGGTAAGAATATAGGGCTCATCATCTTTAGATTGGCTGGTGTAAATTTGATGAGAGAAGTTTACTGATGTGATGCCTAAATTGTTTGTTGTGAGTTCCCAGGAAGTGGTCGTATTTGCTCACAAACACTTGAAAAGCGTAATAGTGAAATGACCTTGGTAATTTAGTTCGATAACATCAACAAGCTTTCCATAGTAAGGGACACTTCCGAACTACATGTTACCATCATTGTTGCTCGCATAACTCCTTGTCCCAAAGGTGCCAAAAACACCTGAATTTTGAGTTTGCAGTCCTTGATCTCGTGATACCGTGCAAAACTTGAAACCATTGACATTGTATACTGTAAACTTTTTTGCATGGTCAAGCGAGCCAATTGCAAGTTCTCTGAACTCTGGTGAGTGCGGGTTGTGGTCATTTGATATTCTGCGCGCAAACCAGGCCGGGAATTCTGTAACGACCCGCCTCATATATCCCTTATTATTGACCTTACTCAGAGTAGCAATGCGTAGTTCAGTGGGCACACATGAATAATATGAATATACTGATAATATTAATACAATATTACTTGATTATAATACAAAAGTCTCCCCACTAGGGGTTTACACAATATTTACAGACCTTCAAACAACCAGCAACAGTCCTCTTCGTGCATACCTCTTTTCTGATCTCAGCACGCTTCCAATGTTCACCTGTCTGAATGGTTGTTTGGGAAGAGTGAGATTCGAGAGAATCTCAGTAGCAAACATTACCACTATGCATGCCAGATATATATGAATGCATGACATGCTTGCCTACACTATTTCATGCCAACATAATGACATACTGCATGCTCGATGTTATGACATACATATGACCATTGAACAAATATAACAGAGCTTCAACCAATCATACATGTTCTAAACAAATAGGCAAAGCAATCACATAATCAATGCAAGACATACATATCACATACATGCAGAAAAGGTAAGTTCACTACCTGGTGGACTTTATGTCCTTCTCTTTTTGTCCCTTGATCCACCAACCATTACTTCTTCTTTGTCACTTCATGGCCCTAGGCAAGTGATAACATCATTAGAGCCATGAAAATTGAATACCGAATGGCCCACAGCCCTATTGGTTTACTTTCACCCTTGGAGTTCGTTCCAATTATATTTGGCCAATTTCTTACTTAAATTCGCATGGTACTCAATCTACCGGCATTTTTGACCAAATTTTAGAAAATCATAACTAATTCTATAGAACTCCAATTGAGGTGGTTCAAAGCTCTATTTGAAGCCCTTTAAATGTAGTTTTATCTAAAAATACTATATTTTAGACGCCACCACTACACCATTCCCAGAAATTTTCCAAACACCAACTGTTTTAGATTCTTTCCAGAAAACAGGGAATATCTTTAACAATTCATATCTCATAGCATACTTGTCCAATTAACTATTATGACCTATAAAATTAAAGTTCTATGTCTCTACTTTTAGACTGGAAAGTTTCATAGTCATTGGATAACATTTGATTACTCAAAAACTCGTCACCATAACACTGCCTCCAGAAAACGGAATACACAGCATTTACCCTTTAACTTCTAAAATTTCTAAATTCATGTACAAGTGTCCAAAATTCATGAACACTTGTATACCCACACAATTTTGCCTCATAAATCCAATGGAAGCATCAAAATCATCAAATTTCAACTCCTCATACACAAAAAATATAGGGCAGAAACAGAAGGAAATTGGATTCTCAGAAAGAGTTGGTTGTTTCTTCGATTTCTCGTGCCTAATCACTTCCTTACTACTCATAATCAAGTGATTAGCTATTTATACATCCATTGGACATCATTTATCCATTCAAAACACTGATTTAAATCAGCATGAACAATATCCAACTTTCTCTATACTCATCCAAACGACAAACCAATCGGTTAAAAAGGAAGCTTACGCTTACCTCTACCCGTTTCCACAAACGGTTTGGAATTTCGGCAACACCCCGGCCGGTGAGACAAAACCAACCACCTCAAAATGAAAATCCAAAACCGTAGGAATGAAGATCTCGATGAGTAGAGAAAGTTTCCTGAAGGGTACTTTGAGAGAGGATGCAGTTTTGGCTGTGTTTCGGAGGAAAAGATTTCCTCTCTCTTCTTTCTCCATTTCCATCTCTCTCTTTTCTCTCTCTTTCTGGTTCTTTTTCCGTGAGAAATGGCGAAGAAGAGGATGGATTAATGGTTAAATGATCAGTTTTCTCATCTGCCACGTGTCACAATCTTATTGGCCCAAATAATGAATTTTTGCACAAAATACCAAATTCTACAGATTTTTCATTCACTTTGAAATTTCATATATAATTGTAAGAATGTCTAATTGGAGTGATTCTAAAGGCTATGAGACCCTTATTGAGTCTAGTTTTAAGGAAAAATATAACCTTTGGCCAATTGGAAGCTCACTCTTCTCAGAATTTTAATTTTTGAATGCTGTCCCAGAAAATAATTAATTTCGCTGGGCTAACTTCAAAAATTCATTTCTCTTTGTGTACAACTCCAAATGACTTATATGACCTATAAAATTAAAGCTTGATAAGTATACTTTCATTCTGAAAAGTTTCATAACTTTTTACCATCATTTACCCATCAAAAAAGGTCACACAATCACCACTGCCACACAGGGAATTTCACCGGTGGCAAAATTACCGTGTTCCACTTTACTCTATTATGTGTGACTTCTAATCACTTCGTTTTGTTATTCCCCGAGCTCTTTAGCTCACCAATATAATTCATTTTAATATCCAAGGATATAAAAAATTTCAGAGAATTTAAACATCCTCATAGGGACATTTGCTAAATTGGGGTCTAGCAGTCCACTTTATCCAGGCTTAATCTTATGCCTCTAGTCTCAAAATTTGGGATATTACAAATTCTCTGTGGATGTTTTTGTCAAATTCGGAGGATGTTTATATTCAAATCTTTATTTGACGTTTCACATGACTTCTAATTCCCTCTAATTAATCATAGGAAACGATCATGTAATGTAAATAAAAAATATAAGGATAGTTGTAGAATAATATATGAGTGTACGATTCTTACTAAAGGAAGGGTTCAACTTGAGTGCAATTAATCAAGACATGTCTATGTACTTGCAACTTCTCAGTCGCTGTTAGTTTGAAGTTCTCACTTCCTCCAACTGCTTTACCAACACAAGGGATTAACAACTGTATTGATGTCGTTGGCTCAGGTTCAGGACAGTTGTCGACATGAGCTGGTCGATTGAAAGACGTCTTAATGTCATCAAAGTACCTTGAGTAGAAATATAGGACTTCATCCCCTATATAACCTTCAGCTATAGAACCTTCTAGCCATGCCTTATTCCTTACATAAGATTTCAATTTGTCAAAAAACCTGTAAAGTAAAGAGGGAAATATGATACTAAATAGTGAAATGGGGGAGTAGAAAATTTAGAAAGTAATGATGATACACAAATGTAAATACAGTACCTCTCAATAGGATACATCCATCGATATTGAACTGGGCCAGTGAGCTTTGTTTTATGAACAAGGTGACTGTCAGGTGAACCATCACAGTAAAAAAGGAGGGAGGAAAGATCATCTCCAAATGAAAATGTGTAAGAATGATTTTGGACTGCAGTTGATCGAGCTCCTCAATGATCAAAACCTTAGAACACAACTTCTGAAAGAAGAAGCACAGCTCCACCAAAATGATGGACACATCGGGAGGAAGTGCATTCTTTATAGCCAGCGGAAGTAACTGTTGCATAAGAACATATGAGTCATGACTCTTTAGGCCATCAATTTTTCATGCCTGGATGTCAATACATTATGAAATGTTGCTTGAATAGCCATAAAAAACTTTTATTTTCTTTAACATAGTGAGGAAGACTTCTTTGTTCGGTTTTATAAGGGTGAACTTTACCGGTTGAAATTTGTCATGCTCATTAGGCCATGTATCTTCACGAACTCCCATGACCCATAAATCTTTCCTTGCTTGAAGATGATCTTTTGACTTGCTGGGTACGTTAAGCAACGTGTATAGCACATTTTCGTATACATTTTTTTCAATGTGCATGCTATCAAGACTGTAGCAAAGTAAATTAGTTTTCCAATATGGAAGAGTGTAGAAGATACTTATCTTACGCCATTGCTGAGGTGCAGAAGACGAAGTAGTCCTCCTACTCTTTTGCAATGCTATTATGGAATCGTCACTTTTGCCAAACTTGAATTCAACGTCCTGAAACTACTGTAAGATGTCTACATCGGTTAAAGTCTAAGGAGGTCCTCTTTTTTTCGTTTTTCCATTGAAATGATTCCGTTGCAATCTAAACATGTGCTTACCATTGAGAAACCTTTGATGACCCATGAAGCACTACTTTTGACTGTAGGGAAGGCGCACTGTTTTGGACTCAAAATTACAAACTGGACACGCCATCCCAGTATGCATATTCCACTCGGATAACGTTCCAAGCCCAGGAAAGTCACTTATGGTCTACATCAAAGCTGCACAAATGTTGAAAAGTGACTTCTCGTATGTGTCATATGTCTCGATCTCGACCTGCCACAGGTCCAGCAATTCCGCAATAAGTGGTCGGAGATAGACATCGATGTCATTACCCAGTACTTTTTTTTTCTTGGGATTATCATAGACAAAATGAAGGAGCTTTGTTTTATATACATCCAGGGGGCAAGTTGTAGGGAACTTAGACTACTGGCCAAATATTGTAAGTTGTACTAAGATTCCCAAAGGGATTAAAACCGTCGGTAGCTAAAGCAAGCTGAACATTTCTAGGGTCAGTCGTGAAATATGGAAATTTAGCATTAAACGCTTTCCAGGCTTTTGCATAGTCTTAATTTACCATCTTCATTCTTATCAACATCATGCCACCTCATGTGCTCAGCTATTTTAGAGGACATAACTGTTACAAGTGTAGGATGGTGTATTTAGAAGTGCAAGTGTACACTGTCGTAATCAAGTAATATAGAAGTGAGTAGAGTATTGTTCCCACGAGGATTGATCACTAAGTACCAAAATTGGTAATTTTAATTCTATTTAGTCGGTTGATTAGTTGTGATTGAGATTGCAAGATAGAAATGATGAAATATGAATATAAGTGATATAAAGACAAATATGAGAAAAAGCCCTAGGGATTAGATTTCACTTAATAAATTCTAGATTGAATCACTTATCTATTCTAGTCCAATTTATTCCACATGATTGATAGTCGAGTTTCTCTATTTTAATTACTAGCCTTTTCCAAGGTCAAGTAATTCTATAATTAATTGCTAACCCAATATATTCCTATATGAATTTAAGCAAGCAATCATGCATTAAGATTTATGGAACTCAATTAAGACTACACAACCCATATAAATATATTCCTATTTCATATGCAAATTATGATTTTAATTATAGGATCCACACACATGTATCTCCTTCCGGTCTCAACATGCATATTAAAATCATCCAAAAGGTGGCCAATCAATTGTAAGCATTAAGAGCAATAATTAAAACTCAATCATGAAGGAAAAATTAAAACTAGATTTAATAAGTTAAGATTCAATCCGTCATTAGTAAGCTATGTCATCACCCTAGGAAAAGAAAAATTTAGCTCATGATAAAATTAAAAACAAAACCAAAATATATTACAAACATCATAAATATTGCATAAAAATTAATTACAAAAACATAAAAATACAACTACAAGATGCATGAAAATGGAAAATCTAGCCTACCATATAGGAGGTAAAACCATCCATGTAGGTGGCAACCTATACCATCCATAAAGGAGGACTACCTAGGCCTTCCATATAGGAGGTAAAACCATCCATGTAGGAGGCATGCAAGAAGTAAACAAATGCAAGAAATAAATTCTAAAAATAACAACTCTCTCTCTCTAAAATAGAAACTCTCTCTCTCCTCCTTCCTCCTCATTTTAGGGTGCCAAGAAGCTCTATTTATAGGCTTCATTTTCGGACTGCTACATTATTTTTCTACAGTGATTTTGCTGCAGTGAACCGCATTGCTACAGTGAACCGACCACCCACTTGCTACAGTAAACCGATTGCTACAGGAACCGCATTGAACCGCCCTACTTCCACATACACCGACCGCTACAATACAACGCAATAGTCCACTACAGTATCCCTGCTACAGTGCACAGTGAACAGTCCTGTATGAACAATGCACAGTGAATAGTCCCGCATGAATAGTAACTTCCCCTTAAATGCCTTCTTTAATTCTTCTTAATCCGGTACTGTCCATGGCTGTAAGAAAATCATTATTTATTTATTAATTACACCCAAATTGATTATATTCAGCTCAAATATAGTCTATAAAATCATCATATAAGGGAAAATGAATATGCAAATATTTTACTTATCAATAACCAATCTTTGTAACCTAAGCTTTAAAGGAAAGTACCTTAGAATCTTTGCAGGTTTCTTCTTCTGCATTTTCCCTTTCCGAATTGTCTTGTACCTCGATATGTAACATCGCTTGTAATCCTTCCTACTGGCTTCATCTTCCCAATACAACATAAAATCATTGGGGCATACATCAATTTTTTGGTAGTTCAATCCTAATCTATTAATAATCTTTTTGGCCTCGTAGAACGATGTTGGAATCTTCGCGTCGGGGAACACATCTTGTAATAATTCTAGAAACATGGATATTTCCTTATATGTGATTCCATACAAGCACTTGATATGATATAATTTGATCAAGAAAGATAATTTTGAGTATTTTCGACAACCTTGATACAAAGGACAATCTGTGTCATCCATGAGGGTGAAAAAATCTCGCACTACTTCATTTCTAAAAAAAACAGGCTCTGAACCCTGCACTTCTTCGTTGACGTTGTCATCCTGAAAACCGAATGCATTACGCACAACATCATTAACAAGATCATGTTCATTTACTTGAACTTCTACTTGTGAACTTTGAGGAAGAACACCATCGTATCTCATATTAGCCTTCTCACTATGAACTCTCCAGAACGTATGCTCTTTTGGGAAAGGCTTCACAAGCAAATATTGCTTAACAACTTCTCGTGTATGCCACTTCTTGAACTTGTATCTCTGACACGAACATACGATCTTTCCGTTATAGCTGGCGTGAAAGTAAGCGAAATCTAAGAAGTTGTTTAATCCTTCTAAATAAGCTGGAGAATTGCGTGGCAACTTGATCCATAATTTATCCATAGCTAGACGAGAAAATTTAGCTAACAAGATGAGTGAAAAATAAATGACACCTGATAAGATACTTATATTGAATTTTTACAATGACAAAAAATTAGTAGCGGTTTACTAAACTGCTATGTAAACCGCTACTTATACAAACTTTGTAGCTATTTAAACTTAATAACCGCTACTACTTGATGTGACCGTTAGCGGGACTGACACATTCAAAATTCAAATGTGTGAGAACTTATAGCTGTTAAGACTCTTTCACTGCTACAAATTCATGTGATCATTGGCGGGAATTCCAAATTCAAAATTCAAATATTTTCACACTTTCTAGCGGTTAAAAAATTTATAAACCGCTACAATTAATGTGAATATTGGTAGCAGTTATGGGTTTATAACAACTATAAATTAATGTGACCGTTGAAGGGAATGAAAGGTTCAAAATTCAAATTTGCCCAAATTTGTTGTGGTTACTGGTTATGAACCGCTAAAAATGGATGTGACCGTTGGCGGGATTGTCAGATTCAAAAAACCGCTACAAATGGATGTAAACCGCTACTAATATTTATTTTTTTTCCAAAATTATTTTTTTTTCAAACAACATTTAATAACATAACTAACAAAACGTAAAAAACTTTGTAAAAAAAATTAAATTAATTCAAACATTTTTGTATAATTTTTTTAAAAAAAGAAAAAATCCTAAATAAAAAAAACTAACTATCTGGAGTGTTATCGGCAGGTCCTCTCTCAGGGGGCATCATTACCAGTCTATCCATTAGGTCCTATCTAAGGGGTAGGCGAAGGACAGGGTTGGGTAGAGTTAACAGCACCATTATTGGATAGAGGACAAGCGGGATGTACAACAAACCTCAGGACAGGGGGGACCTCTGGGTACGCCTCATTGGGGAACAAGCGACTCCACGCCTTGTTAAGCATGGAGTTCGTGATATCTTGCACTGCATCTGCTGTGCGTAGATGTAATCGGCCTGCTCTTGCATCTGTCTCGCAACCTTGGACTGAATCTCCTCAACAGTCTCCTCCCTTAGACGTCTGCTCCCGAACATCCATGCTCGAGAAGGTCTCACCTTAGAGTTGCCACTCCTCCTATACATCATGCTGGGTCTGGTGCCTAATCCCATCCCCCTCACAAGACCAGGGTGCTCGATCGATCCCAAAGCAACCTCAATGGCATCATGGGGTCTACAGACCTCTGAGACTCTTAGGTCTGTGTCTCTCTCAGTTTAGCCTGAGATTACTGAATCCTCACCTGTAATTTTATGCAATAAGTTATTCTAATTATTATTATTACCAACAATAAATTAATTGTTTTAAACAATTAATTAACAACAATTCTAATTATTATACTTACAATGGCCTCATTTTCCTACTGAGACGTTAGAGTCCTGTCTCGGTGCCTTTGTGTCACCGTGAATAACTCTCCGTAATCAGTCTAGCGGTTCTCCTCCTGAGCCTTGCGCTCCTAAACAATGGAAACATAAAATTACTATTATAAATATTTAATTGAAATTGAATTATTAATGTTAATGTAAAATTAACTGAAATTGTAAAAACATACCAATTCCCTGTAGTTCACAGCAAATGTCTTCGATCCAGCAGTGTGGTGGATAAACTGTTGAGTGCGGCTCATTGTGTTTCTCTGAGAAAGATCCTACAGACATTGCTCAAATAATAATTATTAGAAAACATTAAAATAAAAAAAATGATCAAATAATATTTATTAAAAAAAATTACCTACCCCTCCTATACTGGACAAAACCCGCCCAATTATTTGGTGGGATGCCGTCAGAAATGTTCTCGATCAGCTGATCTAAAGGAATCATCCCATCCCTATTCTTGATGTGGTAGAAATGATTCCTCCTGTTCTTTAAGCCATCTCCCAACTTCATCAGCGCGTACCTCTTATAGCTCTCTTGTACGGCAAACCTACCTTGAAATACAATTAAATAAAAAAAATTTAAATACGATTATTTTGAAAATATAAAATTTAAAAATAATAATTAAAAATAGTTAATTACAAATCATTTAATATAATTAAATGTAATTATTAATTACCTTAACCTTCTCTTTCTATGTGTGATCTTTCAGGCCCTTCGGAACTTGCTTCCACGTCCTGAAGTGAATGGGGAACCACATACACTCCGAGCCCAGGTCGTTCAGGTAGTGGTTGAACAGGTGACCCCCATTCTTGATAGGCTGGTTCGTGGGCTCAGTCCAATAAACCATAACTTGTAATCTCTGGTCCATACTTTTAAAATTGGTCATATCCAGCCTCCTTGTGGAAAATATTCCTTTGCTCATCTGCACAATTACCATATTTATTACTTAAATTTAAATTAACATTTCACTGAACTGTATTTAAAGAAAGATTAAATAAAAAAATTACATTTACCTCTCACTTACACCTCAAACCCGGTCGATCGGGAAGAAGACCGTTGTGGGTAGTCCTGGTCTGGTACGACCTCCTTATTTAGGAACCGCTCCAAGTTGCTGAGAGGAATTTGGTCGAAGTTGAACATCTCCTTATTTGCGTCCTCATAATCACTAACACTGATCTCACCTCTTTCTCCCTTATGATGGACCTATGGTACGATCCCTTTCGGTAAGGCCGTCGGCTGCGGCTGTGATGGGGCCCCTTTATATGAGGCCGTTTGTTGTGGCTGTGATGGGGCCCCTTCTGTAGCTACTCTGGGCCTATCTATAGTCGTGCGGCCCTACTCCCTTTGTGTTGACCCCTGCCACGACCCCCTCCTTCTCTGCTACCACTACCTTGCAACAATGATCTTGGGGGTGGAATAACCTCCTTCCTCCTTCCCCTATCTCCTGAAGCTATATGTAGAAATGTAAAATTTTAAGGAAACCTTATTAGAAATAAAAATGGAAAAATGAGAGAAAGGAAGGAGGCGGCGGTTTATATAGAACTCAAATTTTAGCGGTTTTATAACAAATCGCTACAGAAAGTGAAACATTTGTAGTGGTTATTATATCTAACTACTACAATAACCGCTAAAATCTTGCATCGTGAATTATGGTTAATAAATGCAGTCAAATATTTATAGCGGTTATTAGAGAAACCGCTACAATCACCATAAAACTCTCGATTCATGAATTGTGGTTAATAAATGCAGTCAAATATTTATAGCGGTTACAAGATAAACAACTATAATAACCATTAAATTCTAACTTTGTGAATTGTGGATAATAAATGTAATTAAGTATTAGTAGCGGTTATAGTACTATAACCGCTACAAATATGTCTGTTCATATTTTGTAGCGGTTAAAATAAGTAACCATTACTAAGTGTTGCAAGTCAAATGTTTAAAATTATTGCTTTAACCATGTGTAGCGGTTTATTTAATAACTGCTGCTAAATGTCAGGAAAGAGAAAAGAAATTGCAGCATGAAGCAAATAATTGGTTTGAAAGCAGTTGCCACATACCTGAAAAAACGTAAAAGGCATGTGCTTGGTATCATGTTATGTAACATGATGCCAATCACAAGCCATTTCCCATCTTTTAGGGGTTGGCAGCTCCTTTGAAACCAATTGTTGGCTTCGTGCTGAAAATTCTTTTCTTGACGTCTCTGATTCTGTACGTGGCTATTTATAGGCATACAATTGGTAGCGATTCTTAAAATAACCCTGACAAAGCTTCCCATTTATAGCGATTTACTATTTAACCGCCACAAAGAAATATCTATTTGAATTTTGTAGCGATTAATTTAAGAATAACCACTACCAATTAATTGTCACAAAATGCGCGCTGAATCTGTAGTGGTATGTTGATAAGTGACCGCTACTATGTGACGGCCAAAGTATGCACGGAAGCTTCGCTCCATTTGGAACCATCTTTATAGCGTTTATGTCAACAATAATTGCTATAAAGTACCTGTGACAATAGGTACGTCACCTTCGCGCTATTTGGTGCGACGCTGTTACCATATTTGTCCGGTTATTGTAGGTATAATTGCTACAAAATATCTGCAATAATAGGTGTGCATTTTTATCGCGGTTATTATAGACGTAACCATTACAAAGTGTATATAAAAGGGCTATAAATTTCATTCTATGATGGGTGAATGCTTATTATTGCAAATCGGTGGCATTTTTGCCTTTAACTGCTACAAATTCTTATATTTGTAGCGGTTTATTTCAACCGCTTCAAATTAACCACTACTAATCCTCATTTTTTTTGTAGTGTAGATGATACTCAATACACATACATTAGCATTTTGTGGTGTACATATATAGTGATATTTGTGCGATTAATTTTTTCCAATAATTTATGTTATGGTTACAAAATGATAACGTAGGGATTGAGGACATTATAGCTAATTGCCAAAATGCCTGTATTCATTCCTATAGAGAGGTCAAGGTCCAAGGCATCACCATTATTGGGTGAGTTCTTCACTTTATACAAAACCTTTTAATTTTTTATTACCATATAAAAAAACTCAATCTTATATATTATTGAGCCTTTTATTTTTCAGCTGTGAATGACCAATCACTACTACAATGAATACATTTTACTTCCCTAAAATACGTCCTTATTTTAAAAAGGGAAGTAAAAAGTTAACACAATAGCATTTATGTAATTTTGGAAGGGAAATTTTAGACTTTATGCGTCCCAAATCACAGATTGGACACCTAAGGGGCTTTAAAAGCTGATATTTGGAGCTAGGAAAATCCTTTAGGAGTCCCAAAAAAAATTGGGGATGCCTAAAGGTAATTTTTCCTACCTTTAGGCGTCCCCAAAAAAATTGGAGACGCCTAAAGATAGGTTTTGGGCGCCCCCATTTATATTTTGGAGGCCTAAAACCTTGTCATGGCTGATAAGACAGCCATGACAGGTTGTAGGTCCCTTTATGGGAACTTGCAGAACTTTTATGCGTCCCCAAGAATATCTTGGGGATGCCTAAAACTCGTCTTCACTCCCTCTCTCTGTCAACTCCCTCTTCCCTCTCTCCGTTGTCACTCTCTTCCTGACACACATACATAGTCCCTCTCTCCGTCCACTCCCTCCTCCATCCCTTTCTCTGTTATCTTACATACACACACATGGTACTCACTCCCTCTCCATCCACCTCTCTTCCACACACACATATACATAGTCCACACTCCGTCCACTCCATCTCCGTTGTCACACACACACACACACATAAGCCTCACTCCCTCTCTCTGTCCACTCCCTCCTCTGTCGCTCTCTTTGTTGTCACACATACATATGGTCCTTACTCCCTCTTTGTCTACCTCTCTTCCACACACACACATACAATCCTTACTCTGTCCACTCCCTCTCCATTATCTCTCTCTCTCTCTCTCTCTCACACACACACAGTCCTCAATCCCTTTCTTTATCCTCCTCCTTACTCTGTCCTCACAAGACGGAAGACACAAAACAACACTCAAACATTGACGCTTCCTTTAAAATCTTAGTACATAATTTAATTTATTTTCCCTTGTTATTAAATATATTAGAAAATCTTTTCACTTTCATTTGTTTTCTTAGAATTATTTTTGTGCTATTAAGGATATTGATAGTTTGACTGGATTAATAGGAACTATTAGAATTATTTTTCTGGAATTATTGTTGTGGGTGTAGGAAACTCTATGAATTTTGTCCAAATAGCTTGTGAGTTATGACTTATAAGTTAGAGTACGTGTGTGGGGGGAACCAAACTTGTTCAACATCACATCATGATATATATGTACATGCCCTTATTATATCTTATTTGTGCTATATCCTTTTCATAGCACAATTTCATGAATATTCCTCTACTATACTTGCTTGAAAATAGTTCCAAATTGCCTCAATTAGTTAGTTTTGTTAAAGTTAAGCTGAAATGATTTGTTATTGGAATTTTGGGGTGTCTCATATTTAAGGGGAAACGCTGTCAATATTTTTTTTAAAAATTATAATAAAAAGAAAACCCTTTCATTGGAAATTATTCTAAGCTTGAGTATTATTGGGAATGACTTAGGTGGCAATAAAATGGATCATAATTGGATGAATGCTTTGAGAACTAGTAAAGAATATGAGAATATGGTGGAAGAATTTATTGAATTTGCTAGAAATAATGCTCCAACAAAAATTGAGAAGTATTTTTGTCTTTGTGTCAATTGTTTAAATGGGAGTCGGCGGGATGTTGAAGTTATAAGGGATCACCTACTTTGTGATGGAATAAATCTTCGATACACATGGTGGATATGACATGGTAAGGAAGTAACAAATTGTCCATCTCACAAGAAGGAAGTTTTGGATATGATAGATAAAGACATAATAGAGAAAATGATTTATAATTTTGAGGTAGAATCCATTGCGCAGTCGTATGAATATGACAGCCTGCAGAGTGATGCGGAGACACCTTTGTACCCTGGGAGTAAGTACACATGGCTAACAGGAACATTATATTTGGTTAACTTAAAGGTAACTTGTGGGTGGACTGATAGTTGTTTCACATTGCTGCTTGAATTGTTGTGTGATATGTTTCCAGACAATAATGTACTTCCAAACTGTATGTATGAGGCCAAGAAAATCTTGTCTATAATAGATATGGAGTATAAAAAGATACACGCTTGCCCTAATGACTGTGTATCGTATAAAAAGGAGTATGATGGTCTTAGTGAGTGTCCTAAGTGTAAAACGTCACGATACAAAGTAAAAAAAGATGGTTGTTGTGGTAAAGGGATAACTAAAAGGTAGCCCTCAAAGGTGTTATGGTATCTTTTAATAATACCGCGGTTTAAGCGGTTGTTTGCGAGTCCAAAAAAAGCAAAGAAGTTGAGATGACATTCTGATGAGAGAATATCTAACAACAAATATCTTTGGCACTCGACCGACTCTCCATAATGGAGGAAAATAGATGAAATATTCCCTCAATTTGGCAGCGAGTCGAGAAACTTCAACTTGGCCTTTATACAGATAGAATTAATTTGTATGGAACTCTTACTTGTACACAATTCATAGCCAGTTCTCCATATAATATACAACTTACCTCATTGGATATGTATGAAACACAAGAATGTGATGCTTTCCATGATGATCACTGGACCAAAACAACCAGGGAACGACATCGATGTGTACTTGGCGCCTTTGATTGAGGACTTGAAGAAGTTGTGGGAGAAAGGTGTAGATGTGTTTAATGCATATAAGAATGAGCCTTTCAAGCTGTGTGCAATGATTTTCACCACAATAAATGACTTCCCTGCATATGAGAACTTATGAGGGTATAGTGTGAAGGGGCATAGAGCATGTTCGATCTATGAAGCAGGCACACACTTCTATCAACTTAAGCATGAGAAAAAAATGGCCTACCTTGGTCATAAGAGGTTTCTTCATCGGTTTCACCCGTATCATAGGTTAAGAAAGCGTTTTAATAGCTTACCGAAGTATGGAATGGCCCTAAAGGTATTAACCGGGGAGGAAGTTTATAGTCAGGTGGAATGTATCAATGTCACCTTCAGTAAGAATCAAAGGACTACAGGTGAGAAGAACATATGGAAGAAAAGATCAATTTTCTTTAATCTTTCATATTGGTGTATTCTTGATGTAAGACACAGTATTGATGTGATGCATGTGGAGAAAAATGTTTGTAATAGTCTTATCAGTATGCTTTGCACATACCAAGGAAGACTAAGGATGGAATCAGTGCGAGACTAGATCTTCTTGATATGGGAATAAGAGAATGGTTACGTCCACAACTAAGAGATGATGGTAGGAGGGCATACATGGAGCCAACAATGCGTACCTTATCAAAAGGGGAGAAAAGAAGTTTGTGTGGGTTTTTGTATAAAATTAGTAGGAATGAAGTCACATGACTATCATGTATTGATGCAATCACTATTACTAGTAGCTATTAGAGGCATTATAAAGGATAAAGTCTGAACTACTATAACAAGATTGTGTGTTTTCTTTAATGCAATATGTAATAAAGTCATTTACATTGAAAATTTGGATGAACTGGAAAATGAGGGTTATATTATTTTGTCCTAACTAAAGATGCATTTTCCTCCTTCATTTTTTGATATTTTGGTGCATTTGATAGTTCATTTAGTAAGGGAGGTAAGGCTCTATGGTCCAGTTTTCCTAAGATAGATGTACCCTTTCGAGCAATTCATAAAGATCTTAAAATGGTATTCTAAAAATCCTTATCGACCTAAAGTCTCAATAGTTGAGCGATATATAGTTGAAGAGGTTATGGACTTTTGTAAAGATTATCTATTAGGGAAGAAGGAATAGTCTCAGTATAAAAAGGGGAGAAGCATGGGAACACAAGTTCTAAAAGTGAAGAATATGCCTCGTGAAGAGGTGTTGCAAGCACACTTGTATATCCTGAATAATATGAAAGAAGTTTAATCGTACATAGATGAAAACAAAAATAGTTTGAAGAATATGAATCAAAAGAAGAGTGACATACAGATAGTTATTGAACAAAACAAGACATTCATAGCATGGTTTGAGGAGAAGGTTTCGCATGAGACCGGTGTGTATGAGATAATTGAAGGACTAGCTTGAGGGACTTCATTTCAGGTTATTACTTAAGACCGGTTATGATATAAATGGGTATTCTTTCTACACAAAAGACCAAGATGACAGAAGTACCATGTAAAATAGTGGGGTGACGATAGAGGCTGAAGCTATGCACTTTTCCAGTTCTAAAGATAAAAATCCAATATTAGCATCCATGACTTATTATGGAGTTATAGAAGAAATATGGGAGATAACCTACAATAAGTTCAAAGTTGCTTTATTCAAATGTAAGTGGGTTAGCAATACTGATGTGGTAATAAATCAATAATTTAGATTTGTCTCAGTCGATCTTCAAAGAATTGGTTATAGAGATGAGCCCTTCATTCTAGCAAGCCAGGCGAATCAAGTGTTTTATGTCACAGATCCTGCAAATAAAAATGTGTCCATTATACTTCAAAGTAAGAAACAAAAGTATGGTGATTCAACCTTCAACCTTGATGACACACCACCTTTCACAAAAAATCCACTTAGAGCAAGTGAAGTAGAATTGATAGATGATGAAGAATATGCTACAAGAAATTATCATTATGAAGGAATATAGGAAACAATATAGAGTAAGACCTTTACTTGGAACTTATTTACCTCTCTAACAATGATTTTATCCTTAAAGTATAAAATAGTATTCTATGCTTTTTTTCCTTAATCCTGATTAGTTTTTTTCAATTAAACGGAACTTATTTACCTCTCTAACAGTTATTTTTGTATAAATAGGAATATGAATAATTCTAGTGACTCACAAAGTGATAGGGATCATCAAATGGAAGGTGGTCAACCCGTTGAGAAAAGAACTAGAGGGGTCACAAAGATGCTTATATTAGCTGCATGTTGATAAGTAAAATATTTGCATATTCATTTTCCCTTATATGATGATTTTGTGGACTATATTTAAGCTGAATGTAATCAATTTGGGTGTAATTAATAAATAAATAATGATTTTCTTGCAGCTATGGATAGTACTGGATTAAAAAGAATTAAAGAAGGCATTTAAGGGGAAGTTACTATTCACGCGGTACTATTCATTATGCATTGTTTATGTGGTACTGTTCACTGTGCACTGTAGCAGTTTCAATGTAGCGGATGGTGTGGTTGGGTACTGTAGCAGTGCGGGTACTGTAGCAGACGGTGTGGTCGGTTCACTGTAGCAAATCACTGTAGCAATCCGAAAATGAAGCCTATAAATAGAGCTTCTTGGCACCCTAAAAGGAGGAGGAAGGAAGAGGAATGAAGAGAGAGAGAGAGAGTTTATATTTTAGAGAGAGAGTTGTTATTTTTAGAATTTATTTCTTGCATTTTTTTACTTCTTGCATGCCTCCTACATGGATGGTTTTACCTCCTATATGGAAGGCCTAGGTAGTCCTCCTTTATGGATGGTATAGGTTGCCATCTACATGGATGATTTTACCTCCTGTATGGTAGGCTAGATTTTCCATTTTCATGCATCTTGTAGTTGTACTTTTATGTTTTTGTAATTAATTTTTATGCAATATTTATGATGTTTGGAATATATTTTGGTTTTGTTTTTAATTTTATCATGAGCTAAATTTTCCTTTTCCTAGGGTGATGACGTAGCTTACTAATGATGGATTGAATCTTAACTCATTAAATCTAGTTTTAATTTTTCCTTCATGATTGAGTTTTAATTATTGCTCATAATGCTTACAATTGATTGGCCACCTTTTGGATGATTTTAATATGCAAGTTGAGACCGGAAGGAGATACATGTGTATGGATCCTATAATTAAAACCATAATTTGCATATGAAATATGAATATATTCATATGGGTTGTGTAGTCTTAATTGAGTTCCATAAATCTTAATGCATGATTGATTGCTTAAATTCATATAGGAATATATTGGGTTAGCAATTAATTATAGAATTACTTGACCTTGGAAGAGGCTAGTAATTAAAATAGGGAAACTCAACTATCAATCATGTGGAATAAATAGGACTAGAGTAGATAAGTGATTCAATCCAGAATTTATTAAGTGAAATCTAATCCCTAGGGCTTTTTCTCATATTTGTCTTTATTCATATTTCATCATTTCTATCTTACAATCTCAATCACAACTAATCAACCGACTAAATAGAATTAAAATTACCAATTTTGGTACTTAGTGATCAATCCTCGTGGGAACGATACTCTACTCACTTCTATATTACTTGATTACGACAGTGTACACTTGCACTTCTAAATACACCATCCTACACTCGTAACACATGTCATCAACATCAACAGGATAGGCTGTATGTAGACTTTGATGCCAATATGAATCCACTTGGCCTCGAGAAAGACCATTTCATTAACTATCTAGGCTATTTGGGTTGAAGCAAAGTTCACACCATCTATGATGATTGGAAGCGGGTTCCCCCGAAGACGAAAGCTATGATTTGGAAACAAATTTTCGTATGTAAGTTTTAACACATCTGCATTTTGATCTTTATTCCTATTGCTTAAAATATAATTTCCTTTATTCCTCCAACAAATGTTTGATTTCCCAGACACCATAGAGATGTACAAGCATTGGATGGGGGAGGTACGTTTACGATGGAAAGATTTCAAAAATAAGCTCACACAAAGTTATATTCGAGGGGAAACGAGGGGTACAGACCCATGTCAACATTATTCATACTTTCCTCTAGAGGACTGGAAGTTATTCATGGCATGACGAGAAGATCCTGAATTTTTGGTAAACTTTCTTTCATCATAGTATAGAACTTTTTATTTCAATATACTTGATAGCATTGACTTATTTTTCATTGTTTTCCTTTCACAGAAAGTAAGTGCAGTGAATACTAAGAGGCAAGTAGCAAATCAGTATCATCATTGCATGTCTTGTGGTGGTTATCGGAAGCTTGAGCGGAGGATGATGGAAGAAGAGTTAGAGAAAATAAAGGAAGTAGCCAAATCAGATCGTAGTGATATTGTACAGGCCTCAGCTCCTCCTCCACATCACAAAAAATGGAAAGCAATGAGGATTAAGGGTAGGAAGTTAATAAATCATATTGTTGCTTAGGTTGCCTCGAGAATTGTAAGTAATTAAAGTATAAGTATGTAATTTTGACATTTTGTTGTATTTCTAGTGTTTAATTTTCGTTAACAATAAATTGTATGCTATAAGATGAACTCGAAGAGCAGAGCAGCTAAGGTTCGTTCACTCCTAGTGGATAAATGGACATGTTGTCAATAGCGATTTGGAAGCCTGATAACCCCAATCAAGTTTGAGGGGAGGTAAGGGGAGTTAGTGTGGTGAATTTTTTTGGACGAGCCTCATATAATTTATCACAAGCTGAACCCAGGAGAGAGCTTATGGCTAAGATTGAACAAGAGCTCGAGTTAAATTTCATGACAAGCTCCGAGAGGAGCTGTTAGCAGAGCTACGTGGTGAAATGAAATCTATGTTTGACTTGAAGATGCAAAGTGATGGGCATAGAACCTAGGAATCCCTGGCCATCCCAACACCAAAGGAAGTTACTACCCACTAGAGGAACCTCTTAGCCAGCCTTCTGCCATTCTGGAACCACTAGGCTAGCCTTCTCCTACTTTGGAACCGGGAGAACATTGCATCCTCTATTTGGATACCCCACTGCTTCATGCTGTTTCTGATGCTCTCGTTCACAGACAAGCTACCACCCACCATATAATCAAATTCCACACCATTTATGTAGGGTGATAGTCATGTGTTCAAGAAGGGGAAGAAGGTACAACTATCCTTGTCCCTGACGAAGAGGTTGCCATGCTGGGTCAGGCGATATGATCTTTCATCCTTTGGCCCAATAATCTTATTGGCATGTTCGCAACCCCTCCAATTGTAGGAACTACCTCTGTATTACTTGATATTTATTAGCATCCTACTAATAATCGATTTTTTATGTTATAATAATAGGATGAGCAAGATGCAGGGAAATGGCCCCTTTTGGCGTGACTGCAACAAATTTACAAAGGTGTTCGTTATATCGACTTGCAGATGCCTCCAGGGATTGTAGGTCAATAATTGACGTATCCCTTCATGATTTACAATAAAGATCTCAGGGAGTTTATGCATTCGGAGGAGATAGATGTAGGATGGGTAAAACTTTCCATACGGTTAGTTTTTCTTTCCTTCAATTAATATAGTAGTTTTTTTGATTTCATACGTTTAATATTTCATTTATCATTTGATTTCTATTTTAGGTCCTTTGACCACACATGCATCAATATAGGGAGGGAGAATTTACACAGATTCTTATGTCCAGTAAATACGACAAGGGATAGCAATGATGTGCAAAAAAGGACGCATTATGTGGGCAACACAATGGGAGAGACCAAACTTCATTGTTATCTAGCACTAATTGTTCAAGGGTACGTACTTTAATTTTGATTTTTTAGGAAGTTTAAGAAATAATTGTCTTGTCATCTAACTTCATTTTAATCTATACGTTGTTGCAGTTATCATTAGAATCTGTGTGTTGTCTATCATCGTACCAACCACTTATATTGGTTTGATTCCTTGGGTAAAAAGCTAAACAAGGAAACAAAATTCGTCTTTAATGCGTAAGTTATTTTATTTTTATTTCATTGATTCTTGACTTAAATGAATTATTCTATTTTTTGTGGTTTTACATTTTAATGGTAATGGGACCCAGACATATAGAATGATTGGTGGGTCATGCGAGGGTAGAGTTGTTAGAAATCCAAAGTGGTTTTATCTAATAGTATGTGGTTTCAATTCAAGTTCTTTTATTGACGATTGTTTTAGGTATGACTTTATTGATTTTAACCAACTGCTTTTGATTTATAGTGCCTTTGACAACCAGGGGCCACTGAATGTGGCTACTACGTTATCCTTTACATGTATAACATCATTCAGAGCAGTGCTACAAGTGATTTTCAGCAGGTAATCAAATGGTAATATTTTGGGTATTGTAATTGAATTATGGATTCTTTATTGATTTTATCTAGTCTTATTTTCTAATTTATAGATTTTTGATAATAAAGCTGCCTACTTACATGAAGACATTAATTTGATCAGAGACTTTTTAACTGAGCAGCTTCTTCAACACATAGATCAGTAAACATGTATGTTTATTTTAGGTAGTATAGACAACATTTTTGACAATACTTTATGGTGGTTCTTGTACATAGATAGCAGTAGGAGTTAATTAGCTATTGCTTGATATTTCCTTACCATTGGTAAAGATATTATGCTTTATTCTTCGATTATGTTTCTGTGGTTTTTAATTTTTGGGCAGACCAAATTATAAGCAAATTTTTTTTAAAAAAATTAGTTTTTACGTCTATAAGCAAAAGGGACGTTTAAAGATACTTTAGATGTCCCTTTTAGAGTAATAGGGAGCTTAAAGTCATCCCTAAATCCTTTAGGTGTCCCTAAGGCAATTATGGATGTGTAAAGTCTGTCATGTCTACGTTAGATGGTAATTTTAGGGACTTTAATAGTTGAGGGTTGCCTAAAGTCTTTCCTTACTATGTCTCTCAAATAGGCGTCCCCTAATAAAAGGACGTTAAAAGGCCTAAAATATGAATTTTAAAACTGCTTTCTGTAGTAGTGAATATATTCATATAATCAGTTGATCATAATATAGGTTTTATTTTAAAGCTGAATCATGCCAAGAACTTTCAACGAGTTAGAAAAGCTTTTGCTTTATTTGTATTTATTTATTTATTTTTCTTGGGGCCGCAAACACGCACACACTTCTTTTGTTTTATTCCTACCAGTTCTCTTACTATAAATATATTTTTTGATAGAATTATTATAAATTATTTTAAAATATCCTAAATATAGAAAGATTGTTAGTTTTTATTAGTCAATTATATGTTTAGGGCTTGTTTGTTTAAACTTTTCTCCATTTGTAAAAAAAAACTTTTGAAAATTTTTTATGATGTTTGTTTAAGGGCGTAATTTTTTTAAAAAATGATTGTCAAATTATTTGAAAGAGTGATAGTTCCTTAGCTCAATATTACTCTTTTTGAAAGAATTCACTAGTTTTAAACTTGAACAAACAGACACTAAGCTCTTAAAAATAATTAAAACCTAAAAAAAACTAATTTATGTTTAGTTTTAATAGCTTTTGAAAATAATATGATACAATAATAGAAAAAATATCATAAAAAATTTAAAATATAGAATACACAAACATATTATTGGATTTAAAAATAACTAAATAACCAATGTAGAGTTGATCTAGTCGAATTCTAGAGGAGACACTTGTATTGGGAGGGAAGTAATAATCCCCGAAGCTAAATACCGGTGGAAAGTATAAAATAATAACTAAATAAGATTTTTTAAATAAATGTAACAAAATGAAAAATTATTTTTGCTTTTATAAAATATTTATAGAGTATATTACTTTTAATAAAATCTCTAAACTATTATAAATTAAGAAACTTATTTTTAAAATTTAAACAAACCGTCATATGATTTTGGTCATATAATTAATAGATCAACCACCTCATGTCACCCTAGGAAAGGAGGAGAGGAAGAGGACTAGGATACATGTCATCATCAATTTTGGGACTAGAGGTTTGAGAATAAGCTTGAATCTAGAGGAAGGCTAAGTCTTAGTTTGGCAAGCGTCCCAAGAAAACATAATTTATTCCCTACGATTTCCTATACCTTTAGAGGCATTAAGGGGAATAAAATAGTGAATTAAAGAGTACAATAAGTGAGAAAATAATAAAATTAGAGGTCACACACAACATAATTATATTAGAAACAAAAATTGTAACAAATTGAACTAGCTGCCAGTGTGTTTCTCTACGTGGTAATCTTTTTGTGTGGCATTTTTTAATAGGCAAATGATGTCCAAAAATTATGAAAATTTCTATAATAAAATTATACTTATCAAGCTTTAATTTGATAGGTCATATAAGTCATTTGGAGTTATACACAAAAAGTTATGTATTTTTAAAATTATCCGAGGAAAATTGATGATTTTCAGTGTCAATGTCTAAAAACAATAGTTTTGGGAATGATAAACTTCTATTTGGCCAAATGTTATATTTTTTTCTTAAAACTAGACTTAATAAGAGTTGCATAGCCTTTAGAATCACTCCAATTGGATATTTATACAATTAGATATGAATTTTTATAGTTTGATGAAAATTTTGCCCAATTTTCAAGTAATTGCGAAAAAGGGAAAAATGTATAGGCAAAATGATCATTTAACCAATAAAGCCAACAACCATTTATTTTTCCCTTAAATTAGGATAAATATTAGCTAAAGTAGAGAGCAAGAAAGGGGAATAATTTATTTGGTAATATTGATTTAAGAAGAAAATTCTTGGCCAATCACAAGAAAGTAAAAAGTCAAAAAGCAAACCATATGACCATAGTTTAATTATTTGGAATAAGTCATTAATCAAATACAAGAAGCAAATCAATGTCCCCTTTTTTGTTAGCACTTTCAGTCAATAAAGAGGCAGGAAGAGAAATATATATATATATATATATATATATATATATATATATATATATATATATGGTGGATATTAATGCAAGAAGGAAAAAAAAGAACTCTTGACCAATAAGAAGCAAGCATATGTTAACAAAGAAAGTAAGAGGGGATATTAACAATAAAACTTCATTATCTCTATTCCTCTTCCATATTTCGACTAGCAGCTATCAAATAGAGAGAGAGGGAGCTTCAAACACTTGAAGAACATCAAGAAGTGTTCTAGGGTTTCTAAGAGAAAAATCAAAGGTAAGAGCTTGTAAACTTGATGATTTTGCTTCCTAATCCTTGTATAACCTCTCATAACCTCTTCTCCTCTATGAAATCCATGTTTTTCAAGACAAATCAAGAGTGTAGAGAGAGAGAGAGAGTTGAGATGTCCAGGAGAGAGAAAGGGTTGAAGTCCAAGAGGTAATCACTAAAACTTGATCCTCTTACCTTGAATGATGTTGTGGTTGTTGTTATTGGTGGATTTGGCTTGGTTTTCTCTTGTTTTCAACTTTGAGCTGAAGCAAATCGTAGGGAAAATGCTGCCAAAATTTCCTCTAATCATGTTCATTTAGTATTTGAATATTTAATTATGTGATTAGAAGTGATAAGGAAGTGATTAAGCAAGAGAAATCAAGAAAACACATGTTTCCTCCTAAAAACATCATTTTTGTCAAAGAGGCAAAACATAAGGGTAGAGTTGGAATTTTGTAATTATGATGCTTCCATTGGATTTAAAAGGAAAAATTGTATAGGCATGCATGTGTTCATGATTTTTCAATATTGGTATACAAATTTGGGAATTTATGAAGTTGAATATGCATGCTGTTTGATTTGCTTCCTGTGAGTCAGTGATGTTATGCAAAGTATTTCATGGGACAAACCTTGTCTGAAAATTCTAAAACTTAGCAGGATTAAAGTATAGGAATATATTTTTAATTTTATGGGTAGTTTGTAATTTGTGGACAAGTATATTGGGAGATATAGATTTTCAAAGATTGTGCCCTGTTTCTGGAAGACAATATAGAACAAGGGATTTTTGACGAATGTTTGGGAAACTTATGATATCAATGGTCAGACCTAATTATTTTTCCATGAAAATAAGTTTAAATAGCTTCACATATTCTTTTAAATCAGTCAATTTGAATTTCCTAGAATTAATTATGAGTTTCCAAAGTTGACTGAAAATCTGTCAATTTCTGGAAAAACAATGAAACTGCACTGTGCAGAATTGTATTATGCAGAAACTGTTGAAACTATGAAAGATAACCAATACAATGACTTTAAAATGAGTTATGAATAAATAATAACTCATTTATCTTAAATTTAGAATTTTAGGATATACTGAAAGCCCTAGCCAAAGGACGGAGCTGGACCAATTGGCAGGCAAGGAAATGGCACATTCCAGGTAGTAACTTCTTTTTATATATACTATGTGATTACTAAAGGTTTAAATATATCATTCTCTGTAACATGATCCAAGTGTCTTGGACACATAAATTTACTAAGTTGTGGTTAGAGACCCAACAGAGGCGCCTAGTAGACTAGGATGCAAACATGTCGTTTGGCATTGGGCAAGTGTACACACAGTTTTGATCATCTTATATAACTTGGAATTGCATATTTATTTTTGCATTCTATATGTTTGAAAGCATGTTACTACTGAGATTCTCCCAAATCTCACCATTTCCATAAACATGTGAAGTTTCTAGCAGTAGGCAGCAGCTTAAAGGGCAGAACGGTAATTTTCTGGCAACTAGAGGTTCTGGGCCAGTACGAGAGGAGGTGTTGGTTATTTGAAGACCTTTCTATTTATTTAAGGTCTGTAATTATTTTGTTTACCCTATTGGGAATCCTGTATGTAATCAAACAATATTGTTTCAATATATCAAAATATTTATGCTTTTCTATGTGCCCATTGAGCTATACTCAATTGCTACTTTGAGTAATATCAATAATGAAGTGGGGTCTTACAATACATAAAATACGAGGGTTCCAAACACTACTACCATCTCTTTCTTCTGTTTTTGATTTTCACTCATTGGACTATCCATAAATATTGTAGATAAAGAAACTATAGCATCTATATTAAGGAGGGGAGATGTAGACTCAAATGGCAGTTTATCTAAGGGAGAGTTAAAGAAAGTATTTAGAATACTTGGTGGGTATTCAGAAAAATCAAGGAAAAAAGAGGAGGATATGATTAGGGCCAAGAAAGAAAGACGGGTTAGGGCCGAGAGAGAGGCAAAGGAACAAACAAAAATAGGCTAAGGTTGAAGAAAGACAAGTAACACCAGAGAAAGTGGAAAAGAAGAAAAACATGCTAAGGCAAACAAAGGGTTAAATAAAGAAAGATCGCCTAAGTTAGAAGAAACCCGGGCTAACGTAGAGAGAGAGGCACATGAACAAAGGGTGAGGAAGAGAGTGGCACAAGACGCAAGTTAAGCTTTGACAAAGTTAGTAGTGGAGGTATAGATACGTGCTAGGGTAGAGAAAGAGAAGAAAAGGATGAGAGACGTATAAGGGTAGATAAAGAGGTGAAAGGAGGAAAAACATACAAGGGTAGAGAGAGATGCAAAAAAAGAGAGACAAATGAAGGTAGAAAAAGAAAGACGGGATAAGGCAGAGAGAGAAAGAGAGAGGTAGATGAAGAGAGATGAGCTAGGGCAAAGAGAATGGAAGAGATAGCAAATGTGGAGACATTGTACAAGGAAATATGTGGTAACAATTGGATTAGGGCAAAAGAATTCCTAGATGAAAAGCCTAGTGTCTTAACAACAAAAGTCACTTCTTTAGGCAAAACAACACTTTATGTGGCTGTACTGTTTGGGTGTGTGCCTATAGTGGAGGAGCTAGTGAGCTTAATGTCTTAAGAATTCCTAAAAACTACTGATGATTTTGGTAATATGACTCTTTTAATTGCTATAATCATTAGAATCACTCAAGTTGCATAATGCCTTGTGAGTAAGAATACAACATACTTGGCAGTCTAAACTCAACAAAAGAACTTACTCATTATCTTTGACTTGCATATCAAATATTCTTTTTTCTAATCAACTATGAAGGTATGTGTGTTATTAACATGTTGATACTAAGTACTACAAATTTGATTAGACCCTAGTTGGGAGTGATTGAAACATATTTTTATACGCATTTTCATGATTAAATTAGGGAATTCAATGTACTTCATATGCCATAATTACATGATTAAGCACTAATTTGAGTTAGGGACATTTGTATTAAATTAAGTGGACTTGAGGCAAAATGGTCATAATTTGTTAATTATTTATGCAAATGATTTCTTGAATTTTTGATGCTACCTTTTACTTAATCTTACATTATAGGTGTTTAAGAAGAAAATTAGAGATTTTGGAAAATGTCAATTAGAGTCATAATTAATATTTTTAAGGACTGGTAAAAATTATAAAAAGGACCCCAAAATTTCTGGAAACTATAAATCTGCACAGAAAAAGGGTTAGAGAAAATTACAAAAAGGGACAGAGTTTTTGAATATTGTAGTTTGTCCGTACAAACATTTCAACATTTGTAGTTTAGTCCCTCCATGAAATTTTGAATCTTTTTAGTTTAGTCCCTGGTTAAAACCTTCTTCTTCCTTCAACTTCGACTTTCAAAGAGCAATGACGACAAAAAAAAGCTCGACCACCTTCATCACCACCGACATCTCCTCCTTTCCAACACCACATCACCTTTATTCCTTTACCTTCTCAAGATCACTAGAGAGCTCCATAGAATGAACCAAAGCCTAGAGCTTTGGGCCGTAACATGGAGAGCTTGGGGAACTTTAAAAGGCCAAGATTTTCAAACTAGGAGGAGGAGAATGAGCTTTATCGGGAACTCCATTCACCACTAACGCCAAAAACCACCATCACATTTATCCTTCTTCTTCTTCACCATCCAGCACCTTACCACCATTACCTTCCTTCTCTTTTCACACTTAGTAACCACTGGCCTCCTCTGTGTTTGTTTTACCTCTTCCAGTCGTCAAAAAATCATAGTTCATTAGCAACCTCCCCTCTCTTTTCTCCACCATCATAGATTCTTTGATCTTTTTTTTCTTGAACATGACCTATTAGACCTTCCTCAACTTTATTCTCTATTGATTTAATTCTTCAATTTTAATGGAATTCTAACAGTGTTTTGAAGAAGCTTTGGTTATAATTAGATCTGTGAGTGGCTGATTTTACGTTGATTCTTGGTATAGAGAAGGTTGCTAGAGCTTCAATATGCTATAAAGGAAAGTTTATTAGTTTTTCTTTAGCTCAATTCATGAATTATTATGTTCTTTTTTGATTAATTTTTGTATTGGTATATGTTTGTGAAACTTGATGAATGTTCATTTGTCCTTGTTGGTTAACATTTGTGTTGAATTTTGCTTTGATGCTCTTAGACTATGTATTGAACTTATTTTCTTATGTTTTAATGAGATTATGCATTATATGTGATTATTATAATATGTAGTTGAGTTAATTCATATTGAGTGTCGTGATTATGCACTCATCTAAAAGGAAGAAAGTGCATTAAAATGATTTTCAAACATATATCAAGTAGTTTTTAACAATTTATTTAAGAGATGACTATGAATGCAATTGTAGGAGTAGTCATCAATTAAATAAATTAGACTCAATGTGATTGCCTGAGGATTTCCATTTGAATCATTTTAAGAAGTTAGGAAAACCATCAATTTTGCTACTAAGACTCATTTTATCATTCATATTTTCAAACTCCAATCCATCACTCATTGACTATTTTTATAAATATACCAAAACTAATATATTAGAATTTAATTAAATTGCATTACTCTTTTAGATATTGATTTGAAAAACCCAAAACCAATTTTTCCTTATTTTCATCGCATTTGCATGTCATTTAGATTACTTAAAAATCAATAAAAGGATCTTTTAGAAGAGAGAACGATCCCAAGTTTACCTATACACAATCTTTAGTTAATTTTTTATTATGACCCTAAGACTAATATACAAAAGTCCCTTATCAAAGTTTGTTAGACTTTAGGTCCAAGTCCGCCCTTGATGAGTTAGACTATTTGATTAGAATACAAGTAGCCTAATCAAATAAGAAACAAATCAACATTAATTATGGATTTGGAAATAAGTTAGATTAATTATGAGATTGTTAATTGAGAATCAAGTCATCATAATTCAGGAAATTAATTGAAAATTAATTGTCCTAATTACTAACTTGGAAGGTAAGAAGGAAATTAATTGATAATTAATTTTCCTGTTTACTAAGTTAGAAGGCAAGAAGGAGTGCATATTACTTTCTTATTAGTGGCCACATTAAACCACTATGAATAGGAGGTGCCTCCTTCAATTATAATCATCCCTGCCATTGAGCTATCTGGCAATCTTTCTTCTCTCTTACTATCTTGCATTGGAGCTTTGACCCAGATTTGAATGTCGATTCGTCTCGGTACGCAAGTTTATTCTCTCTCCTTATTTATTTTCCTACATTGGCATTAGAGCTTGTTGATCCTAAGGCTATGCTTATTTTTTGTTAATAACCATATGATATAATTTAGTTATATCTCCATCATAATTTTTATTTCTGTTGTGCAATCATATATATGAGATTATATTATGATGGTATATATGCTGCTTCATTTTTTTCTCATCTAATATTCTCATGCCCTGATATACATATATTTATGGATGCAAGTCTTCTTGTATATGCATGCGTTTGAATATTTTTCATGTGATAGAGTATGTTATAGCATATAGAGATTAATGATTTTTGCCTCATTTTTTCCTTCCCGATCATGCGTGTGTGTATATATATTTGAATGCCTCTACCTTGTTTATTATATACATATACATACCATATGTAATGCATAATCCTTCCTCACATTTGTTTTCAAGCTTAATGTCCTTATCAGATTCTTTTGCTTGAAACTTATTACATGTATGCTCTCTGGTTCGCTTGTACATGCATGATGTTGGGTTCTTAAGTTTAAAAGCTCTTCATGTGTATCAAGTATTAACTTCATTCTTCCTCTTCTCCTCACTTCTTCGACGTGATTAAAGTTGAGTTTTTGAAATCTATGTGGAATAAAAAATAAGAGACTTAACCCCTTAGTTTAGAAGAGCTCTTAAAACATAAAGGACACACATCTAAGTCACGTTACGGAGTGCTATAGGTGTCAATGAAAAATTGGGTTTTCAAAATTGAGTATTTTACCCTAAGGTAAAGCTATGGGTGTGTAGAGCTCAAAAAGACGATCCCAATGACACTTAGAGCATGTCAAACGAAGTCCGGATAAGGGAGAAATAAAGGAAATAAATTGGTAGGCTCACTTGTCAACGCCGCCACTTCACTCATGATTTGATCTTAGAAAAATACATTTTTTTTAGATTAAATAAAAGCCATGGCTTTGTAGTTCATTCAGTGATGATTCCAAAGACACCAAGAATACATAAAAACAAAGCTAAAATGAGGAAGATATGACCTTCTAAATTTTACGGGTCACGATAGCCCACCAAAGCTCTAACCAACTCAAGTTAACCCTGTTGGAGGTTGAAGATGATGACATGGCAGTTAACTCACCATGTTATCAATCAACCAATCCGTGTAGAGCAATAAGAATGTGTCACGTTGGCGTTCGGTAAAGTGTCATCGGTTAATGTCAAGCCACGTTATCTATTGACTAGCCACGTAGATCAATACACGTCAGTATTATATCAAGGCTATGTCATTTGGTCTCAGTAAAGTGCTAACCATTAGCTAGTCAATGGTCAACCATTGTCTAATCAACTGTAAAATCATTGACCTATTTTTTTTAAAAAAAATCATAAAATTGACAAGTGGCATATGGGCCCACTGGGGCTACTGTTTGACAAGTGCCAGGCAACTTCAGAGAGAAGATGGCCTATGGAGTCAAGGAAGTCGAGCGTGTTGACAACTGATAACCGTAGGGCAGCATGTGGCGTACATGCGCCTCCACTGAGATGGGCTTTAGTGGAATTTTTCAAATTTTCAGGATTTTTTTATTCAGACACCTTTTAGGGGTGTGTGTAGGTGTGTGGGACCTCCAATTGAGACACAATTTATGCCTAAAAATCCCTAAATTCGAGAACTTCAATTTGATATATAATTTGTATATATTTAAAGCATGTTTGGATCTGATTTGAGTCAAAAAGGTGTTTATGTGGCACTTAGAGATTCCCAAAAACATTGAAATTGAGTCTATATTGATTCTATTGTGTTTTTTTAGGATTAGTTGATTCACTTATTAAGAGTATTTCAGTTGTAACATAAAGTTAATGTTGAAAGATTCTTTAAAGTGGGAAATTATTCAAATGAGTTTTGAATATAAGACCTTATCCAATCTTGACTCAAATTCTTAAAGATAAAACCTGAAACTTGCAACAATTCTAAATTATTAAATAATAATAAGTCTTTCTATGCTTCTAACCACATTGAATCAACTGGGATTGAAGCAATGACTTTTGAGTCAACCCTTTATAGCAAATGTTATGAAAAAAGACAAGATAGAGAAAGATGTAGGAATCATCTCATCAAGTGGGAGGTATGCTGCAAATACATCCAAGATAGTGGATGTAAACATGGCTAAGAGGAGCTTGACATTGTAGCAAGATGCTACATAAGTTCATATGGTAAGAAGTGCTTATGAGAGGGAGAACCTAGTTATGAGATATGAGGAAAATTTTTATGTGTTTTGAATGTTCTTTCTTCATTGAATTTATGGTTATATTATTTGATTTTTAGAATTGAATTAAGCATATTCTCTTATTTTCATGAACATTCATGTTGTTATTATGTTACTGTCTTATTATAATAATTGCTTTGATTGAGTGAGAGTTTTTGGAATGTATCCAGAAATTCAAAGGGGAATGTGTTCAATAAAGGCCATAAATAAAAAGGTGATGAGCTAACTAGCATGAGTAGGATGTGAGTCAACATAGTTGTCTCCTGAACATGAAACTAGTGAACTTATTATCTAATTATCATATGTCTTATTTGAACAAACAAATATGATTTGTATACCATTATCATCTATGTGACAAAATTATAACTAAGTCTATTTGATTGAGCTTATAAGGATAAAGTCAATAGAGATATCAATAGATTTAGAAACTCTTAAATCTCTTGCATTCAGGAAGAATGAGATGTTAGTGACATCATACCAACTATTCTTCAGCATCTAGAGGCTGAGGCTCCTCGAAGGAAATAAAAAACTAATGCTATTAAGTATAGAAAGAACAAGATTACTCATATTTATGCTAATATGAGTAATATAACTCTATCTAGACTATATGGATAGTGTTGGAAGATGATGAAATTGATAATCTTCTTCCATAAAGTTAAAATTAAGTTAAGTCTTAACATGATATATTAAGTCCTAACATGTCGTTTAGGCAATACTTGAGACAAATGTCAAATTAAGATATTGACACAAACAAGCCAAGTTCTTTCTAACAAACAACAAGTATATGTTGTGATAAGACGTCTCCCATTGAGTGGGAGTAATCTATATCTCTCAGTGAGTGGGAATAAGCTACGTCTTCCAGAGAGTGGGAGTATACAAAAGTAAATACTACCCATAATATGCATATTATGGCTTTCGGTAATGTGGTTCACCACATTGAACTTGAGCATGAAAGATTGAGAGATCCGAGATCCATCAGTCAAACAAACTTAGCTAAAGAGTAGGAGGATTCATCCTCTAAGCCTAAGGGCAAGAAACCTATGAGGTAAACATAATTTAGAGGAGGTCAATAATGTTTTCTACAAAGATAAAAGGTTATGTTGATAATCCTTTAAGAGTTGTAAAAGGAATAATCCACATGAGTAGTGGATGTTTCATAGAAGCATATGATTTTATGTCAAACGTAAGCAAGAAATATTAAAGGATTGGAACTTATATGTTAACTCTACATAGATAAACCACCCTAATTCACTCTATGTAATATGCTAGCGATAAAATCACATCTTTATTATCTCTTTAGTTGAATATCGATGGGACTATAACTCTCAAATCCTTTATTGGATTTGATGTTTCCTTTTAGGGATAACAATTCCATTTCTTGCCATATGCATACATTGATCAAAAGGAATTATCAAACTAGCAAAAGAGAATTTGCTAAGTAATGTGTGCAAAAGGATGAATATCCCTGTGAGCAGTTGACGACTTGGTCTAACTGGCAAGAAAGATAAGGAAACATTTTGAGAACACATTCTCAGCAATTAAAAAACTATTATGTTTGTGAACCAATAAAGTGAGGGCATTTAGAGCCTAGTGTTTCATTAACGTCATAGACGTTTACTCAAAATACAGTTATGTTAAAAGGATAAAACATTTTAAACTAACAAGGGATAAGAACACTCGTTTGATTAGTTCAAGATACTATGTGTACAAGAAAGGGATTGTTAGGAAAGTATCAATACCTAGAACCCTTCAACATAATAGAGTTGTGAAATAGAGAGATAGACCTCTCATTCACATGGTTGAGTAAATAATAGCACAAGTGAAACTACTAGCCATATGGTGGCACGTAAAATCATAAATATTGTCTTTACACTTAACCAAATGCCCTCCAAGTCAGTCATAACCAAGCCTTATGAGTTTTGGATAGATCTCAAACCAAGCCTAAACACGTTAAAACCATAAGGGTCGGCAATTTAATATCCATAATCTTCCTATAAGTATGGAAGACTGGGGCCAAGGCACAAAAGGTACGTCTTCATGAGATGACCTAAGAATTTGAAATGATACATCTTTATAAGTGAAAATGATGATGACTTAGTGATTAAGAGAACTAAGGAATGCAACGTTCATAAAATACAAATTTCCTAGCAAGAAACGAGCATTGATCATATAAAAATCTCTTTAAAAGGTTAACAGTGATAAGAAATAACTAAGTGTTCCTAAGTTTACTGATTCGAGTGGGAGGGTTGAGACCATTTTCACAATGAAAGAGGTAAAAGGTAAATTACAAGAAGAATACCTCACCTATACATAGAAAAGAGAATCCTATGAAATCCACCTCGGAGCAAAATGTCATTCAACAAATGACAATAAAGAGATAGATTCCCTAATAGATTAAATGTTCTCTTCATCATTTAGAAGGTGATAATGACTACCTATAAGTGTATAAAAGATATTAGAAGGACCTACTAAAAAGAATTGCAAAGTGTCATGTAAGAAAATGTGGATTCGTTTTTTTCAAATTAGCCAAGTAAATGTTTTGGGCTTATTTGTCACCTAGCCAAAAGGAAATTGTGAACAAATGGGTTTTCAAATCCATAAGGGGCATATAAAACCTAAAACATTTAATGGCTAAGGGTTACCACAATGGGAAGATTTCCTATTGTGCATTTTTAACCCTGAACAACTAATTTTGGCTTTGACAATAAGCTTAGTCTTGAAATTTTATCAAGATGATGTGAAGATTGCTTTCCAATTTGGAAATTGGATGATGAACTCTAAATGAAGTAGGTTGAGGGCTTCGTAGAAACAATCATCCAGGTAGTAGTATATAAGGTTTCACAAGGTGAATGCCTTGCCAACTTTGAGATAATCAAAGAACATTGCATGAGTACCAAACAGTCTTAAGATGATTCTTTGTGAAGTCATCCTTTATCAAATGACATATGTTTAGTTGAAACAAGTGTCAAGGGAGTTAAAGGAACAAAGGATCAGAATTATCCTTAAATTTTGAGTTGAAAGATTATGGGTTGAATAGAACATATCTTCAATGACATGATGAATGGAGATTGCATAAGGAATATATAGTTTTTGCCACCTAAGACAAGTATAAGTATGATCCTTAGGCATCCCAGTATGTTAAACTACAAACCTATAGACACCCCTGAAGTCAAGGGTACAAACCTAGAAAGGTTACATGTCCTACAAGGAATCCAACGCAAAAAAAGTGAATAGTCCCATAATAAGAATATGGTTGGTAACATGAATGTACACATTGGTATATATAAGACTAAATATTTTTTGTTGGACTTGGAAGCTATTTATTTAGTCCAGCTGTGAAAAAGATTATGAGAATAACCATGAATTGAGTTGTCAAGGCAACAACTTACCTTGGAAAAGATACTCCAAGACAAAATTTAGGAAAATAATAATGGAGTAAAGAAATAGATAATGAATTTATGTTATCTATGGAATTAGAACACAGAGCATGTTCTACCATCATTCAAGGAGCCAAATGGCTAGAGAATTTCCTACGAGTAACTAGGAATAAATGGTAGATAGAAGGATCCAAACGATAACATCTTATGTTGTGGATCCTAAGTATTATAGTAAGGTGAAACATACATTTGATGCATCTCTGTGAGAGATATGCTTTTCAAAGAAGGAAAGCAACAATTCAATGTCCTTCTGCTAACAGAATGTTGGTTGATCCCCTTACTAAGCCCATAGCTTGATATTCATTGAGTTAATGAAGATCTTGGGGCACAAACAAAATAAAAGTTCTTGAACTTCTTTTATATGAAGATAAAAGAAATAATATGTATGTTATAAGGAAATACATGTAAGGTATACAATTTTATATGTTGTACAGGTCAGAAAAGGTTGGTTCTCTCACACGACCAACCGTCTTCCCATGTTTTACAAGGAGCATGGGAGGGTAAGATGAGCATATGATCATCATAAGATGGTTAAGAAGAATATTTGCATTTGAGTTACCTTAGTTAAACTAAGATGATATCTATATGTATACATATACACAGAAAATGGATCGAAGCATGAATACAGACCTGTAGCCAGGCAGAGAACTCTTTTTTTTTCCACAAATGAGATATTGTGAAAAAGAAAGTTCTAGTTTAAATGTTAAGTACATTTTGGAAGTGATTTCTGTACAGTGAAAGAGAAAGAAATCGATGTACACCACAAACTGTTCACCATTAGCATGCAATTCATACTGTATGTGCTTGAAAGTTAAGACTGCAACATGGGACGTAAGTGAAAGATTCTTGATTCACTACAGTGTGAGTCCTAGGAAGGAAGAATCCTTCTATGATGCCCTTAATGTCAAACCCCTCATTATTTTGACATTTATCAGAGTATTAACGCGTAGTTTAATGGGCACACAAAAATAGTACAATATATTAATATAACATTCGTGATTACATTACAAAATATTCTCATAGGGTTTGTACAAGTTACAATACATATCCCAATATAAGTAATGACTATCAGATAACCAACGAAGTAATTCTTGAACCAACACTGGACCTTCATCTGCTAGCATAAGCTATTTTGCCCTTTGAGCCGTTTCCACTTGCTGAATAAATTTTAAATTTATGGAAAATGGTGAGATTCAAAAGAATCTCAGTAGTAACAGTATATCAATCATATAAAATGTGAAAAGTATACATGGCATGCAGTATTTATCATGATACAGCAATCAAAATACCATAGCCATTTGACAATGATCAGAAACCAAATGATAATTTTGTCCAGATCAAAATGATCATCCGTTCCTGATCTGCACAAATCATAACTCGTAGATAGGAATTCACCATGGAATTCACCTATGTAATGTGATCATATAACAACATGAAGTAGACCTATACCTGTCCATACATATCACATCTTGGAACATGCTTGTACCTGTTCATACATATCAAACCTCTCAACTAGGTCTACCTGGTCACATGGTACCCTAAAGGTTCCATGAAGTAGTTTAACTCATCACCCATACCCAGAGAGTATCAATACCACAAGCAATACATTGAACAGATCATGTTAAAACAATGCATATTAACATTCACATATAATATGAGAGATAGAGTTGCTACTTGAACTCCTTTCCAAAGCCTAGCAATAACCAGTCCTTAACTTTTCGTCCGGCTTAGGCAATTATCAACTCTTAAAATTCCCAAAGTAATTTCAAATTAGTTACTACTCATTTATACTTTATTCTTGAATTTACAAGTTAGTTATCTTAGCTCAAAATTACATATTTACCAAAACGCCCTAGGGAACCTAGTCTAATTCCCTTTTTACCTATTAATTTTGTACTTTGTCAAAAATTATGACCCAGACTAATCCTACATATTTTTAAATTTAATATATATTTTTGACCCTAGATTAGGAAAATTTCAGCTCAAATTACAGTTATACCCTTGGCAGCCCAAACTTTAGGTTTTAAAGACAAAATCGTCATTTTACAATCTGAGGTTTTTCACACTTCATACTATATATAAACCCTACATAATTTTCCATTGTAAACATCATGGAACCATTAGAATCATGAAATTACAACTCTATCCTTCATTTTTCACTTTGGCCAAAAATTGCAAGAAATTGGAAAAATTTATATTTTCATGATTCTAATTCTCTGAACAACTTCTTTCTACTTGTATTCCTTTGTTTAGCCATAAATTCTAAAATTTAACATAATCAATGAAAATTTGGGCAGAATTTACCCTTAGAAAATAGACATTCCAAATTTACAAATACACCAAAAAAAGTCCAATAACCAGCCAGGATACAGTCACAACTCAGTTTTTGGTAAAAATTTCAAAGTTTGAGTAACTTACCTCACCTCTTCTTTTTTACCCCTTCTTGGCTGAAAGATTACCCATTTTTCCTTGGATTTTTCACTTTTTGAATGACTAATTCAAGAGAATAGGGAGGTTAAGGAGAAGTTTCTGGTACTATAACACAAGATTGAGCAGAGATTTCAACATACTTACCTTACTCTTGCTCCTAGGTCCCCTCCTTCTCTTCTCCTTCTCCTTTTCTCTCTAGCACTCATCCTCTTCTTCTTTCCTATTCTTATGGTCGACTTTGGCCATTTAAATGGACAAAAGATGAGAGCTTGGGAAAATTCTAGTGTCTTTATGTGTCCTATTCTCATTGGTGTTTATTTTATTTAATTCACATGTCCTAATATAAATTCATATTTAATTATGTAACATTTTTACATGCTCCATTTTTCCACCCTTTCTGAATTTATTTATAAAAATTTTCAGATTTTATTTATTTGGTCAAAATGACCATTTTGCCCTTGCAATTTTTGCAATACTTGAGAAAATTGGCAGAATTGTCACCAAATTTCAAAAATTTATATCTAATTGTATAGATATCAAATTAGGGTAATTCCAAAGGCTATGTGACCATTATTAATTTTAGTTTTAGGAAAAAATATAAACTTTGGCCAATTGGAAGCTCACCATTCCCATAATTATTATTTTTGAAGTCTGCCCCTGAAAAAAGTCAAATTCGCTTGGCGAATTTCAAAAATTCATATCTCCTTGTATAAAACTCTAAAAATTCCATATGACCTATCAAATTAAATTTAATCATGTATAATTTCATTCTAGAAAGTTTCATAATTTTTGGAGGTCATTTACTAATTTAAATGTGTCATACAATCCGACTGCCTCATCAGGAAATACACCAACTATCTTGTATAACAATTATTTTGTTATGTGACTTTATTGGCTTTGTTTTGCCACTTTACATACTCTTTTATCATAAAATACCATAATAGCTACATGATACTTAGTGATCAAAATTTAAGACATTACACTTAAGACTTAGACGGCATTATGAAAGCTTGATTTGGTGATAGCTACTTTAGCTGAAGCTCTATGATTACACATGATTTAGTCAAATAAGTGAAAACTAGGAAAGTGACCAAGTCATAACGGATTGATGTTTAGTCAAAAAGGAAGATTTGCTCCTATATATATATAAGATGTGTTAATGTCTGTAGTCTACCTCTTACTAGTTCTATGTGTAACTAATAAGTGCGAATACTATGTTCATGAAAGGCAATATGAGTTAATCAACATATTAACTTGAGAGGGATTAGATGTGCCATGAGAAATGTGTATGGGAGAATCTGGGGCATCTGAGGCAACAAATAAATAACTTACAAATTTATAAAGGGTGTCATTGGATGCTGATCCGATATAAGGGATTTCTAGTATCACAAGTACCGAATTTTTGAAGACATTTTACCCATGCGGTCACGACAGATGCCAAGTATGAAACAAGAAAGAGTAACAGACACACGATGGGAGGCCTATCAAGTGCTAGTGGGAGATTTTGGACTTTGGGTCCAAGTCCGCCCTTGATGGGCTGAACTATTTGATTAGGATACAAGTTGCCTAATCAAATAAGAAACAAATCATCATTAATTATGGATTTGGAAATAAGTTAGTATTAATTATGAGATTGTTAATTGAGAATCAAGTCATCCTAATTCAGGAAATTAATTGAGAATTAATTCTCCTGATTACTAAATTAGAAAGTAAGAAGGACATTAATTGATAATTAATTTTCCTGATTACTAACTTAGAAGACAAGAATGAGCGCACATTACTTCCTAATTAGTGGGCACATTAAACCACTATAAATAGGAGGCGCATCTTTCAGTTATAATCCATCCTTGCCATTAACTTATCTAACAATCTCTCTTCTCTTATATCATCTTTCTTGTTATGGTGATCTACTGTACCAATCCTTATTAAGCTCTAGTAGTCTAATAATTGTGTGAGCTTTATTATGTTCGAGTTATGGAGCATTGGAGTTTTGACCTAGATCAGAACATGGATTCACCTCGATATGAAAGTCTATTCCCTCTCAATTTGTTCCTACAAAGTCTATTAACCTCAAGCACAAATCCTCATATCCAAAAAGCAAAGGTTTTAGCCACACAGCTATGGAACCAACACAAATTAGTTGAATGGCAAAAACAACTTGGTAACCCATTGAGAAGCTTCAAAGGCAATGCTAGTTTTGACTGACAGAAAAGGCTGTGGTGTTAGAGTAATAGTCAAAGAAAGAGAAAGAGACGGTGTGTGCTATGGTGACTAACGGAAGTGGTGAGTGAAATGCGTGATGAGCTTCCGGCGAAGCTGAAAAAGAGAAGAGATGGTGGTGATGGTGAAACCAATGGTCAGTGGTGGGTTTCTTCTTTCATCTGCTCCTTGAATCTCTTGAGGTCGGCCTCCAAACTCGCTTCGATTCAAACTATCTTGTCTGTAAAAGCTTCCTCAACGCCACTCTATCAAAGTTTATCCTTCTTCCAACACGTGGTGCTCTTAAGGTAAAAAAAGAAGAAGAAGCTAGAACTCCCCTGAACATGAAGGTGGGAAGGTGTCGATGGTGGTGGTAGTCTCTGTCTCAGTCCGTCCGATTCTCTTTGTTAAACCTTAAGCTCTGGTCTAGCTTTTTGAGGTCTATGGTGCTGGTTTGAGCTCGAGGAGGAAGAAGACAGTTTTGGGGAGGGACCAAAATGACAACTTTCAAAAGTTTGTGGAGGGAATAAAATGAAAACTTCAAAATGTTTGTGTAAAAACTATAATTTTTAAACAAATTGGCCTTTTCTGTAATTTTATTAGGACTTTTTCTTCATTTATTTGCAGTTTTCAGACATTCTGGGGACTTTTCTGTAATTTTCTCCAGTTAAAAAATATTAATTCTAACCCAAATTTTTATTTTCCAAAATTTCCAATTTTATTTTTTAACACATACAATGCAATATTAAGCACAAGGTATTATAAAAAGTCCAAAAAATTATTTGCATGAATAATTAACAAATTATGACCATTTTACCCCTAATTAAACTTAATTCAATACAAATTTCCCTAACTAAAATTAGTGCTTAATTATGTAATAATATCCTAGGAAATGCATTAAATTCCTCAATTCAATTATGAAAAAGCCTATAAAAATATGGTTCAATCAAGCACACTTGTTGGAAATAAAAAATAAAAACTCCTTACGCTCTAAGCCTCAAATGAGAAAAAATCTTGATCAAATAAAATGGAAATGAAATTGTCTGGTGACTTATTATCGATTGTTCGGTGTCTCTCTGATGGTCATTATTGGCTTTTAAGCTAATCAAAAGGGTGAAGTCAAACTTGGATCAATGTGGGTTAAATTTGTTTGAGTAATTTCACACATATCACTACTACAAAAAACAGATTTAGTGGCGCACCTTTTGTAGCACTTATTTGAAAAAGTATCACAGCTTTAACTAATTTTTTTGTTCTGAAATTTTTTTGTGTGGATGAACATTAGGTGGCGCTTATTTACATAAGCACCACAGCTAGTTGGTGATATTAGGTGACACTTTCCTAATTAAGCGCCACCTAATGTATTTTTCCAAAAAAATATTTTAAAAAATAAAATTAAAAGAAGTTGTGACACTTATTCAAATAAGCATCACCCAATAGTTTTTCTATTTTTCAATTTTTTTTAAAATTTCTGCTTATTGATATGAAAATTATACATGTGGGTGTTGATTATAAAAATTAAAATTTATAATAAAATAACAAATGATAAATTTTAATACCATATACAACTAATATGAATAAACATATATTAGATCTATTATATTAATTAATAAACATATATGAATACTACTAATTTTTAAATTAATAATTTAATAACATATATAACTAATATGAATAAACATATCTTGGGTGGCGCTTATTGATATAAGCGCCACCTAAAGTGGTCAGAAACTATATTATATTATATAATAAATTAATAACATGATTATATATATATATATATATATATATATATATATATATATATATATATATATATATATATGAATTAATGAAACAAAAATTATGTGTACACTAAAAATTATAAAAATGACATTGGGTTATTAATAATATGATTATTTAAAAATATAATTATTAATATATTAATTAGTATATGAAAAATAAAAAAAATCACATTGGGTGGCGCTTATTTGGATAAGCGCCACTCAATTTCCTTTTATTATTGTTTTATTTATTTATTATATGATTATATAATAAGATATTTATTAATATATTAATTAGTATATGAAAAAGTAAAAAAAATCACATTGAGTGGCACTTATTGGTAAAAGCGCCATCTAAAGTCCTTTTATTATTGTTTTATTTATTTTTTATTCCATTATATAATAATATATTTATTAATATATTAATTAGTAGATGGAAAATTAAAAAAATTACATTGGGTGATGCTTATTGGTAAAGGCGCCACCCAAAGTCCTTTTATTATTATTTTATTTATTTTTTATATGATTATATAATAATATATTTATTAATATATTAATTAGTATATGAAAAATTAAAAAAATTACATTGGGTGGCTCTTATTGGGATAAGCGCCACCCAAGGTCCTATTATTAATATATTAATTATTATTTAGTTTATTAATAATATGATGATATAATATATATATATATATATATATATATATATATATATTAATTTTAGTTGAATAATTAATGTATTGAATAGGGGAAAAGCGCCACCCAATGTAAACTCGCAAAAAATTTCTTTTCCCACCTCCTTCAATTTATTTTCTCGGGCCCCATCAGCTTCGTCCTAAACCCTCAGCTCGCAGTCTCCACCCCCAGCTCACCAGCCCCCACCCGGTCCCCCAACTGCCTACCGTGTCCCCAGCTTCCCCCGTGTCTATCGTCCCCCAGCTCCCCTCGAACTCCTAGCTCCCCGCCCCCCCACTGCTTCCCACAGCTCTCCCTGACCCCTAGCTCCCCCCCAAACTCCCAGCTCCCCACCCCTTCCCTCCCCCACCACTTCCCACAGCTCCCCCCTTGACCCCCAGTTCCCTCCAGACTCCCAGCTCCCTGCCCCCTCTGTCCCCTAGCTCTCCGCCTCCTACCGCTTCCCACAGCTCCTTTCCTTGGTCCGTAGCTCTCCGCCCCCCCCCCCCGGCGCGGTTCCCAGCTCCCCTCCTTCGGTCCCTGGCACCCCATCGGTCCCTTAGCTCCCCCCAGCTCTCTCCCTTCCCTAGCTAGTTGTCTTCTTCCCTTTTTTTTAACAGACCTTCCCTAACTGTCTGAATAACACCTCTCACCTTCAAGTCCTCTGGTTAAGGTGTCTCATTATCTTTCAAGGTGGGTTTTTTATATTAGTAGTCATCTCTTTTTTTTAATAATTAAGTGTTGTTTCTGATGTCTTTAATTTATTTATTTCTTAACAGCTTCAAATTCCTTGTGTATGATCAGCTATGTCCCCATAATACTTTCAAAAGCAACCTTTTTGGTCTTGGTCCTCACTGCGAATCTGTAAGTTTATTTTTTATTATGTTTTTAATATATCTGTATTGTTTTTCTGTATACTTTATCCACTGAGACCTACCCTTTTTTGTTATTTTTTTAATTTTAAGTAATTTTATTAACTTATCATGATTTTTAGTTAAATATAACATCAATTAATTTAATTCAAAAATTAAAAAATAAAAATTAGGAAACATTGGTCAACAATCAATAATTCACATACTATGAAAATTTACTATTTTCTCCAAGAATTCAGCTGTCCTTTTTTGTTGCATCTTGAATAAAGTCTTTTTTTTATTTATGCATAATTGGCATAGTGAATTAGGATTTATTTTGTTACCAAAAAAATAAACTAGGATTTTATTACTTATTTATTTGGATCTGTAACTTTGTCTTTTATTATTTTTTTAATATATCTGTATTACTTTTCTGTATACTTTATCCACTGAGACCTGCCCTTTTTTGTTATTTTTTTAATTTTAGGTAATTGTATTAATTTATCATGATTATTAGTTAAATATAATAGCTAATTATTTATTTGGATTCTATAGTGACATAAATAATATCAAATAAGTTCTCTTTTTTGACTTTTTTTTAAAAATTTTATTGTATCTAGAATGAAGTCTATTTTTTTCATTTAAACCTATCGTGACCAATTGGTATAAATTGACTCACATACCCTTTGTAACGGATAGTTTTCTCATTTAGTGTGTATATAGGTTGAAGCCATAGATGACTTTCTCATATATAGCAACTAACCACTATTTAATTATAGGTTTTTGAAACCATAGATGGATCGAAAATGTATGTTATCTGATCGGTGTTCAAGAGAATATATAGATGGGGGGAAAGAGTTTATTAGATTTGCAATTAAGCATACAAAAGATCTTAATAAAATCTTGAGTCCCTGCTTATTTTGTTATTATAGAAAGCGGATTAGTCCACTTGATTTGTTAGATCATTTAGTGTGTCAAGGGATTGATCAAACATATACACGATGGACAAGACATGGTGAGACAAATGACCCTTGTAATGATCAGTCGCATACCACCAGTGGTGCTTCAAATGAGTTTGACCAAAGCATGTGTGATGGAGATGATAATTTTCAAGAAATGCTTAATGTGGTTGAACAGGTACTTCATAACTGTCCCGGAGAATTTAAGAAGTTCAAAGGTGATGCAGAGAAACTGTTATATGCTGATTGTACAAAATACACAAGATTGTTAGTAGCTAGTGTTGAAATTGTACAACTTGAAAGCCCACTATGGGTTGAGTGATTCGGGTTTCACCACACTTGTTGAACTTTTGCAAGATATGCTTCCAGAAGAAAATGTACTTCCTACGAAGACATACGAGGCAAAGTGAATTCTTTGCTCAACAACTGGAATGGGATATGAGAAGATACATGCATGCCCTAACGAATATATGTTTAGAGGCGATTTTGTTAATTACCTATCTGTATGTGTCAATTTAGTTATTCCATTGTGGTTTGCATGTGTATAGAAATTTTTGTGTTATAAGCATGGTTTGACAAAAATATAGAAAAAATTATATAAAAAAAACTTAGGGTGACGCTTTCTTCAGCAAGCGCCACCCTATATTAAAAATATATATATTTATGGTGGCGCTTATTCAAAAAAGCGTCACCCTAGGTTAAAAAATTTTCCTAGAACGAATTATGTGAAAAAAATAAAAATATATAGGGTGGCGCTTCTTTCAAAAAGCGCCACCCTATATATTATTTTTAGTATATTTTTATTTTAAAAAAAGATGTGTTAAAAATTTTTCTAAGAAATAATTTACAAAAAGGAAACATTAGGTAACGCTTTTTTGAATAAGTGCCACCCAATGTTACAAAAAAAATTTAAAAAGTTTTGCAATTAAAAAAATAATTTTTTAATTGATCTTTAAAAAAACGTGTTAAAAATTTTTTAAAATAATAATTTACAAAAGGGGAAACTTGGGTGGCGCTTTTTTAAATAAGCGCTACCCAAGGTTACAAAAAAAATTTAAAAATTTTGCAATTAAAAAATAATTTTTTTAATTGATCTTAAATATAGGGCGGCGCTTATGGAAGAAAGCGACACATAAAGTGTCGTATCAGCTGTGGTGCTTTTTTAAAAAAGCGCCACCCTTGATTTATTGAATTAAAAAAAATACTTATTATGACGCTTTTGATGGAGCGCCACAGCTAGTTTTAGTAGCGTTCCAATATATGACGTTTGTGAAGTGTCATTAATATTGTTTTTATAAGCGCCAAAGCTTCTTCTTTTTGTAGTAGTGTATATGTTTTAAATTACTTCCAATTTCTTGTGACTTATTAACAAAAAGTCTTCAAGAGACCTATTAATGATTAATTACTTATCTAAGACTTATCTATAATTTTCCTTTTTTATTGTTTTAATGCAGGATCAGGAAAGTGTAAATAATCTATATATGGATAACTATATCATTACAATAATTATTGAATACAATTTATTTTACATTAGCAATCATTTAATATTTGACCAGGTATATTAGATTCATGTTTTGTATAAAATCAAATATAAAGTGATACATAATGTACATATGACTTTTATGAGTTTTCAAATAATTCATTATATTTTATATGCCTAATGGATTCATAATAATAACAAAATGAGACAGCTTGCTCCAAATTAAAGTCAATTACAAAATCTAAAGTGAGAGCTTTAACAACTTTAGTGTGGAATATATTTGGAACTTTGTGTTTTTCTCTCTTTCTCTTTGTCTTTTCCTTTTTCTCTCTTTAATATTCATATATACTATAAAATCTATAATTAAGTTGCATACTGTTTAATTTTAAGCACTGATAATGAGAATCCTACCAATATATCGAAAATTTTCCTCACTAAATGCCTGCAGTTTACTTGATGTATCAAGAGGTAATGAAAGTGCGACTTGGTTGCCTTATGTGGTCATCAAATCTACAGTTTAAAGCATTATAGTTACATTAAGTCTTGTAATTTTCTTTAAATCCAAAATTAGTTTGAATTAGAGATGTTACATAAATATAATCCTTGTAAGGGAAGGGAAAAAAAATGGAGTGCTCTTAATTATCTTTTCTCCTTCCTCAGCTCCTCCATGTCTTCTGTCCCAAGGTCAAATTTCCAAGTCAAGATTTTGTGTAACATCTACTATTTTCTCTCATTTTATTTCTCTTTAAGTTATATAATTGTTTGGAACTCTTTAATTCAGCTTTTCTTTGCTTTGTTTAATTGTTTGATGCTTTCCTTTAATTTCTTAGTGATAGATGATTCATTGGAAACTAACGCAAGCAAGCTTGTGTGTGTATGTGTTCCATAAATGCACTATTATATTGCTGTGTTGAGTCAGGGTTATTTCTAGGCACAGCTTTTGTTGAGAGGTTGAAGCTGGGGACGAGCGGTAAGTGCATTTCTCTTTTGTATTTTTTCCGGTTAGACACATATATCATTCTATTAGAGGCAATTATGTTTGAGATACTGTCGGAAACTAAATGTGAGCGTCTTTCCCAGTGGGACTTTAAACCTTAGTTCACCACTATAGGAAAAACTAGCCTCTTCCACTAGACCTAAGCCCCATTAGTTAGTAAGTGCATTTTGTTTCTCCATACATGTATGTATATTTTTAATACAACAGCAGTTGCAGTTTTTGGTTGATATGATAATGCTATTTTATCCCTAATGGTGTACACTTTGGTTGAATAGTATAGTACTCTAACACCCATTAAATACGTGAATATGAAAATCAAAACAAGATCGTGTATGTAGTTATTATTATCTTTCTCCCAACTGGGGCATGATCGAATTTTTGGTACTTATTGTTGACAAATAAAAAAAAAGAATGTGTAGTACTTAGTATCAACGCAATAATAATACACAAAATAATAATACTAATATTTATCATTATTGTTAGAAATATTGTATGCGCGTTTGAGTATTTTAAATTAGTTATAACTTGTCCGGAACGTCTCAGTTTAAATAAACAATTATAACTTGTCCATAGTATTTTGTGAATCTGGATTGTTCTAAAATATTATATTGTAATGTGTAATACTTTGAATCTTACTTTATTATGTTATGTTTATTCTGATAATATTTTACAATTAATCAATAACTCTTTTATTAAAGATGATTCCTTGGAAACTGATGCAAGAAAACATTTGTTCCATTTATGCAATATATATTTCTGGTGAGATGGACTCAATTCTATGCATGCATAGCTTCTGTCGAGGCCGAAGCCAACAACAAGAGGTAAGGGCATTTCATTCATGTAATTTTTTTTTCTTTTTGAATGCAATTATATATATAGTTGCTTTTTTGGTGAGTAACAATATTTATGTATGATTAAGAGTAATGTATATTTGTGATTATATGTTGATGAAATTATTGTTTATAATAATAATTAACTTCTCATTAATATTGTATCTGTAATAGATTGAGAAAGGTGCTTAATCTTATTAGGAGGGAACTAGTTATTAACATATTTTTCAAAATCACTTCCATATTTCTTGTGACTTATTATGAATAACTAAAATTTAATATACCTCATTATTAAAAAAATTTAATAGAACTATTAGTGATTAATTTACTTATCATAGACTTCTCTGTAATTTTCCTTTTTATTTGTTCAACTACAAGATCAGGAAAGTGTAAATCTATATATAGATATCATCATTGAAATAATTATTGTATACAATTTATTTTATATTTTAAAAGTAAGCTTTTACCATTTAACATGATATTAAATTCATGTTATGTATAAAGTCATGTAAGATGAGACAGTAATGTTTATAACCTATCGTTGTTTATGAATACTGTTATTACACACACACACACAAACACATATACATATATACGTAGATATGTGTGTGTACAGACACATATATACATATATATACATATATATCGTTGGTTATGCTACTATTACATCCATACATCCATACATACATACATACATATGTGTACACACACACAGATATATATATATATATATATATATATATATATATATATATATATATATATATATATATATATATATATATATATATATGTTGATATTACCAAATAATTCATTTTATTTTATACGCCTAAGGGTTCATAATAACAAAAATAGACAGCTTGCTCCAAAGACAATTACAAAATCTAAAGTGTGAGATTTAACAACTTTAGCGTGGAATAATATCTGGAACTTTTTCCTTTTCTCTCTGTCTTTTCCTTTTTTTCTTTTTTTTTCTAAGGAAAATTTGGTTACTAGTCTTCTATGGAATGATCAATATTGATATTCACACACACACACGCTGTATTGGTTTAAGTAATGAAATTTGATTCTCCTATATAATATATCGAAAGAGTTCCTTAAATTTCTATAATTAATTGAGATTATATTTATTTATTATCTTTACTTAAAAATCTATCATATGTGCAACATATTTATAATTGAGATTTTAGATATATTATTTAATAGAGATGAGATGATCATTATTATGAACTCTGCTTCTCATAATGAAATTTATCGTAAGTTTGTTGCCTCGTCAAATTTTGTGTGATATCTTCTACTATTTTCTCTTATTTTAATTTTCTTTAATTTCTAAGTGATAGATGATTCCTTGGAAACTAACGTAGGCAAGCCTATATATATATATATATATATATATATATATATATATATATATATATATATATATATATATATATATATTCCATCACCACACTATTATTTTGCATGTTATTGGCTATAATAACTTATAATTAATTGTATTTGTAAGGTGCTATTTCTTATTAGCAGGATATAATGAATTAGTTATTAACATATTTTGAAACTATTCTAAATATATCATATACACAACTTTTTTTAATATGTACAGCAATGTATTGTTGTAAAAGAAAATTAAGGGATTGAAATGATTCATTGGAAAATAAGTCAAGCAAATATTCCATTTTTAAGCAATATATGTATACGTTGGTGATGGAGTCATTTGTACATACATAGGCTTTGTGAAAACTGATCACAGAAACAAATAAAAGGGATCGAGTTGATTAGTTCACTTATATTTTAATTAATGCAATATATATATATATATATATATATATATATATATATATATATATATATATATATATATCCATTTTTTAATTAATCCAATAATTTTGGTTTCATGGTTACAAAATAATAATGTAGGGATTGAGGACATCATAGCCATTTGCCAAAATGCCCGTATTCATTCCCATGCCTGCGAGGTCGAGGCCCCAGCCAACATTATCGGGTGAGGTCACTCTGTACAAAACCTTTTAAATACAAAAAACTCAATCTTTATATATTATTGAGCCTTTTATTTTTCAGCTCTGAATATGGCCAATATATACAAATAATTAATTGGTAATAATAGAGGTCTAGTTTTGAAGCTGAGTCATGTCAAGAATTTTCAACAAAATAGGAAAGCTATCTGCTTCTTTTATTTACTTTTATTTATTTGGTTTTTCATGGGGCCGCAAATATGTGCGTGTGCGTGTATCCTTTGCTTTTTTTTTCTTATTAATTTTTTTATTAAAATATATTTTCTATAGAATTATTATAAACATTTAAAATGGATTATGCTTAGGTCAAATTTTTTATATCCATTATATCAAGTTCTCCATTTACATATGGCCATATGTTACTATAAACCTCCATGAAAAAAAAAAGGACACATGGTGATATGTGAATGAAGAAATTAACATACTATATATAAGAAACTTGACCCAAGTATTTTTCTTTGAAAATATCCTAAATATAAAAAGATTGGTGGTTTTTATTAGTCAATTATATTATATGTTTAGGGCTTGTTTGTTTAATTTTTTTTTTGTAAAAAAATATTTTCTTCAAATCACTTTTGAAAAATTTTATTATGTTCGTTTAAGGGCGTAATTGATTTTTCATAAAAATATGATTGTCAAATTATTTAAAATAGTGATGGTTGCTTAGCTCAACCATCACTCTTTTAAAAAAATATAATGCACTATTTTTTTAACTTGAACAAACAGACCCTAAGCTTTTAAAAATAATTAAAACCAGAAGAAAAATTGATTTCTGACTATTTAAAATAGCTTTTGAGAATAACATGATCAATAATTGAAAAATGGCATCATAAAAATATAGAAATACACGGACATATCATTATATTTAAAAATAACTAAATAATACTTTCAATAATTGTAACAAAATGAAAAATTTATTCTGCTTTTTATAAAATATTTATAAATATTTCACTTTCCACGAAATCTCTAAACTTTATAAAATAAGCCACTTATTTTTTAAATTTAAACAGACCGTCATCCGATTTTGGTTATATAATTTATAGATCAACCACCTTATGTTTCACCCAACATAAAGGAGGAGGGGAAGGGGACTATGAAACATATAGCACGAGGGTTCCACTATCACCACTTTCTCTTTATTATTATTATTATTATTATTATTATTATTTGCACTCACTAGACCCTCCATTTATATTGTGGCAGAACAAGCTTTAAAAGAAATATTAAGGAAGGCGGATGTGGACGCAGACGGGAGATTATCAAGGGAAGAATTAAGAAAAGCACTTAGAATTATCTCTGGTGGGTATTCGCAAATATGTGTGCGCGTGTATACATATCTTTTTCTTTTTTTCCAATTAATTCTTTTATTATAAATATTTTTTATATATAGAATCATTATAAACTATTCTAAACTAGCTCATACTTAGGTCAAATTTCTTATATTTATTATGTCAAGTTCTTCATTTAACAAGGCCAAGTTTCCTATTTTTTGAAGAAACTTAACATAATGGATCCAAGAAACTTGACCTAAGTATATATTTTTTTAAAATATCTAATATAGAAAGATTGCTAGTTTTTATCAGTCAATTATGTTATACGTTTAGAGCTTGTTCGTTTAAGGGCGTAATTGTTTATTTTCTTAAAAAAAATGATTGTCAAATTCTTTGAAATAGTGATGGTTGCTCAAGTCACTCTATAAAACAATGCACTATTTTTTTTTAATTGAACGAACAGACCCTAAACTTTTAAAAATATTTAAAACCTAAAAAATTGATTTCTGATTATTTTAAATAGCTTTTGAAAATAATAAGATCAATAGTTATAAAATAGCTTCATAAAAATATAGAAATACACGGACATATAATTATATTTAAAAATAAATAAATAATATTTTTTATAATTGTAATAAAATGAAAATATTTTTCTGCTTTTTATAAAATATTTATATGGTATATCACTTTTCATGAAATCTCTAAACTATAATTTAAGCCACTTATTTTTTTAAAAAAAAATTAAACAAACCGTCATACGATTTTGGCTATATAATTTTTAGATCAACCACCTTATGTTTCACCCTAAGAAAGGAGGAGGGGAAGAGGACTACGAAACATATAACACTTGGGTTCCCCATCACCACCACTAGTTCTTTCTGTTTTTTTCCCCACTCACTTGACCCTCCATATATATTGTGGCAGGAGGAAATGCAAGATATAGATTAAGAAGGGCAGATGTAGACTCAGAAGACAGATTATCAGCGCAAGAATTAGATGATCTTGTTAGATATATGAGTAGTTGGTATAATGCAAAAGATGATAGGGCCGAGAGGGTGGCGGCAGATAATGAAGAAAGATGGGCCAGGGCTGAGATGGCCGCGGCGGCAGAGGAAGAAAGACGAGCCAGGGCCGAGAGGGCGGCTGCGGAGGAGGAAGAAAGACGGGCCAAGGCTGAAAGGGCGGCTGCAGAGGAGGAAGAAAAACGGGCCAGGGCTGAGAGGGTGGTAGAGGAAGAAAGACAGGCCAGGGCCGAGAGGGCGGCTGCGGAAGAAAGACGGGCCAAGGCTGAAAGGGCGGCTGCGGAGGAGGAAGAAAAACGGGCCAGGGCTGAGAGGGTGGTAGAGGAAGAAAGACAGGCCAGGGCCGAGAGGGCGGCTGCGGAAGAAAGACGAGCCAAGGCCGAAAGGGCGGCTGCGGAGGAGGAAGAAAAACGGGCCAGGGCCGAGAGGATGGCAGAGGAAGAAAGACAGGCTAGGGCCGAGAGGGCGGCTGAAAAGGAGGAAGAAGGACGGGCCAGGGCCGAGATTGTGGCAGAGGGAGAAAGATGGGCTAAGGTTGAAGAAAGACAGGCTACAATGGAGAGAGAGGCAGAAGAAGAAAGGTGGGCTAAGGCAAAGAGAGAGGCGGAGGAAGAAAGATGGGCTAAGGTAGAAGAAAGACAGGCTAAGGTAGAGAGGGAGGCACATGAACAATGGGCTAGGATAGAGAGAGTGGCACAAGAAGTAAGTCAAGCTTTGACAAAGTTAGTGGTGGAGGTAGAACGACGTGCTAGGGCAGAGAGAGAGGCAGAGGATGAGAGACGGATAAGGGTAGAGAGAGAGGTAGAGGAAGAGAAACAGGCAATGGCAAAGAGAGAGGAAGAGAAAGAGAAACATGCAAAGAAAGAAAAAGAAAGACAGGACAAGGCAGAGGAAGAGAGACGAGCTAGGGCAAAGAGAATGGAAGAGATGGCAAATGGGGAGACATTGTACAAGGCAATATGTGGTGACAACTGGAATAGGGCAAAAGAATTCGTAGATGAAAACCCTGGTGTCTTGACTGCAAAAGTCACTTCTTCAGGCAAAACAGCACTTCATGTGGCTGCACTGTTTGGGCATGTCTCTATAGTGAAGGAGCTGGTGAGCTTATCGTCTCCAGAATTACTAGAAGCTACTGATGACTTTGGCAATACGCCTCTTTTAATTGCAACAATCACTGGAATCACTTCAGTTGCAGAATGCCTAGTGGATAAGAATACCAACATTCTTGGCATTCTAAGCTCAACAGATGAACTTCCTGTCACCTTGGCCTTTCTTAATGGTCATCAACAAATGGGACGTTATCTTTATTCTAAAACTCCATTAGAATACTTCCACCCAGAGAAAGCACCTCTGCAGGGTGCTATGCTACTTCATTGTTGTTTGCAAACACAATGTTTCGGTACGTAATATGGTACTCATGTGACTAATATGTTTGGCTTGATACCTAATATGACTAGCTTGGATTTGTTGTATATTATCATGGTATTACTATGGTATACAGATATTGCCTTGGACTTGCTTAATGAATGCCCAGACTTGCTTTTTGCGCCTGATAAAGAGGGTTGGAAACCAATTAATGGTATAGCAACCATGAACTCTGCCATTCCCAGCCGAAATGAACTTGTGTTTTGGAAACGATTGATCTTTGACTGTAAGTAGCCCCACTGAAATAATTATAATATCTTCTCCCTTTTTCATTATGATATGTAAATTTTATTTTGTTTATATTTGATGTCTCCATCGTTTATATCTAGAGTGCGGCATTATATTGTGCAATAATAAGTATACTAAATCTGATTTTGTGTGTGAATGAAATTCAATCATATACAATTTATATGGTTCTTAATGTAAGATCTAATTAACTATTCCCTCCGGTCCTATTTATAAGCAACTTTCTTCTTGATTGCGTAAAACGAACTGATAGTTATAAACAATAAGTGTGTTAAAAATGTCATGTTTTTTTCCATATATCCCCCTATTTATGAAAACAGAGAGATAATGTATAAAAAATAAGAGAGATAATAAAATATATTTTCTCAATGCTTTGTTGGCATCATTCACAAAGCGAGTTATCTCTCTCTCCTTAATATAACTCTTATTGTATATGATAATTAATTATAAATAATATGCATTTAATAAGGGTAAAATAGGAAAAATAAGCTTACATTTTCAGACACAAAGTAAAAGTTGCTTATAAAAGGGACCAGTCGCATGAGAGAGAAAGTTGCTTATAAATAGGACCAGAGGGAGTAATTTAATTAAATTAAGAAAGTTATTTAAGTTAGTTAATATGGCATGCTAATCATTTTCTTTAATTCCCTCTCTCCCCACTTGATTATTGTTGAGGGAATATCAATATGATTAATTTGAAAAAACATTGATAAACATGTAAAATAAGTAATACATTTAGGATAAATATCAATTCTCCATTTAGGTCCTACATACATTAAGGACTAGAGGAGAGGAGTATATAAGGAATTTATATTTATATTTGTTGGTCATTTATTAGCAATTCCATTTGTGCGTCTTTCTATTGTACGTGTAATCTAATATTGGAAAAAACATTATATAGTATTAATAACAAGATGGAAAATAATCCATCTCTGATTCCTCTTATTTGAAATGTAAGATAGATATAAATTTAAACCAAAGTTCGGATCATGATCGTTTACCCATCCAACAAGACACAAGTGAAAGAGCTCAAGAAAATCTTAGAGGGCCAGGTAAGTATGCATGTTAAGAAATGTTGCTCATCATCTTTAATTTAACTTTTTCAAATTTTTGTCTAAAAGAAATAATATTGTTTTTATAATTATTTATTTATTTATTGCTTCCTCAACTTACGAATGCACTGGCGGGATAACACTTTACTTGTTAGTTGCTGCAGGGCATCGTTTACTCCAACGGGTCATCTCCTCCACTTATAATCTTATAGGTTGGTAAATAACTGAAAATTGCAAGCTTTTGTAAGACATTAATTCTCATAATCTCGCCTAATAGAAATAAGTTTGTGTTGCATTTCAATCTAGGAATTAAGAAAATACAAGAGCTGAAGTTGCTGCATGCTCAAGCAGATAAAATTCTTGACCTCGTTTGTAAGAATGCAGGCAGGAGCGACCAAGTGAGTGTTATTGCGGATGCTCTGTTTCTAGCTGCTAAAGAAGGGAACGTTGAATTTGTGATTCAGATATCAAAAGCGAACCCAGATCTTCTGCTAATTGGGGACAGCTCATATCAAAATATTTTCTGCTATGCCGTTGGGAATCGACAAGCAGGAATTTTCAACCTCATTCATGGACTTCGCTTCAAGGATGTTGTTGTTACAAGCAAAGATAAATATGGAAATACTTTGCTACATGTGGCAGCTGCACAAGCTCCTGCTCCAGTTCTTAACCGCATATATGGACCGACATTGCAAATGCAAAGAGAATTGCAATGGTTTATGGTTAGAACAAAAAAGACATGCATTATTGTTATGTGTGGTTACTTATTGCAGTTTTTTATGTCATTTTGATTGATTAATTAAATGCAGGAAGTTGAGAGTTTAATACCTCCTACAATTAGGGGAGTTCGAAACAATGATGGCATGACGGCCGAAGAACTATTCAAAGAGAAGCACCAAGATTTGATGAAGCAAGGAGAGAAATGGGTAAAGGCCACAGCTGCTTCATGTTCTGTTGTAGGAACCCTAATTGTTACCATCATGTTTACTGCAGCTTTTACTGTGCCGGGAGGAAATGATCAAACTTTTGGGTTTCCACTGCTCATTAAACAACCTTTTTTCAAGGTTTTCATATTTTCAACCATATTATCACTCGTCTCTTCTTCAACTTCAGTTCTAACGTTTCTAGCGGTTCTTACATCTCACTATTCAAAAGAAAATTTTCTCAAATCCCTACCCATAGAGTTGATTTTAGGTCTTTCCTCACTTTTCATCTCCATCGTAAGCATGATGGTAGCCTTTCTTTCCTCCATTAATCTAATGTTGAATCATTCAAACTACTCATGGGGTCTCCTTCCTATCATCATGCTCACAAGTGTTCCCATATTCCTCTTTGTGCTGTCGCAATTCCCTCTTCTTCGTCATTCATTTTTTGCAACTTATGGGAGTATCTTTAACAAGAAGGTGGACAAGTGGCCATGAATACTATTTGTAATTGATGATTTTCCAGGGCTTGTGTTATTTGAATAATATATGATTTGTGAATTCATTAAATTGGGATTCAGCTTGGGTTCTGGATTGTTCGATCTAATATGTGCAATCAAGATTTAGTTTCTTTTTTCAATTTTTTTGAAAAAAATTATTTTAACGAGTACAAGATGTAAAATAAAGATATCTTTTAATTGTGATTTTCAAGTAATGTTTTTTTAAAAAACATTAAAAAAATTTTAAATTTAGACCATGTTCTCATTTAAAAAATATATATATATGAACTATTAAAACTCTATTTGGACGATGCAGATTGCAGATCTTACCATAGTGATAAGCGTCCATGACACTAATCATTATCATCAGCACCCAAATTGTGTCCAACAATAATTGTTGATTCCAGAGAAAGAAAGATATTTGCACTTAAGGCCAAAGTTATATTTGTAGAATGAGTAGACAGAAAAATTTTAGGTCAAAGTTCAAATTTGTACGTGTGAAAAAAAAAAACTTAGATGTCACAAAACTGCAGTGTTTTGTCCCACAATGGGTAGGAACAAAAACGCATTTAAGGCCAAAGTTCATATTTGTGAGAATGAATACAAAATATTTGGACAAAAAAAAAACAAAGAGAATGAATACAAAATAAATTTTATGACACAAATAAATAAAAAAAATCTATGTCTCACATGCTGCAGTGTTTAGCCCCACTAATTTTTTTTAGACGGTTTCATGAGACAAACAGTTCACGTAGCACTGGTTAATATTTTTTGCTTAAGAAAATTTCTTCTTTCCTAAAAGCATAAAATAAAATTATTTTTACTTACCTCTTCTACAACTAAAAAGGCCTTCTAATTTTCGAAAACAGAGGCCTTGTAATATTCATGTGTGTGTGTGTCTTGAATTTGTTTATCCCTTAATTGGGCTTGAATATGTTGAGCCACTCCAAGTATGCCTGTATATAAACGACCAAAACCTAGAGGATCCATGAAGCTTTCAACCATATTTTGTTTAGAATTAAATAAGTTTACTGGTGACTTGGCAACCATTATGAGACAAGTCCATTTTCATTTTAATTTTACTTTTGAGTGATAAATAATTTGAATTATTTTTATTTGAAACTATAAATTATAAAAGAAGCATTGAAAAATTACTAATTATTAAAATATACTTTGGAGTAATTTTAGAGGGTTAAGGTGTAATTTGAGGAATGAAGTTTTTCATTAAAAGAGTCTAGCACAATTAAGTTCTGAAGGGTACAAAAGTAGATATAATATTTATAAAGGGTGTAATTTGAGCAATTCTATTAAATTAATCCAAACATACATTATAAATTTAGAGGAAGAATAAGTGGGTCTCACATAAAAAATGATATGGACGTTTGAGCCAGTTTAACAGAATTGCTAAAATTGTTCTATTTTTAAAATGTTATTTCTATTTTTTACACCCTTAAAAAATTCATTATGTCCGACATTCATGGCCAAAAAATTTTTTTTGGGCTAAAATTGTATTTTAACCAATTTTAAAGGGCCGTGAAATTACTTAACTGTCATTTGACTTGGTTTGACTTCCCTTTAGAGCCCTGTTTGGATGCCCCACAAACACTGCATGTGGCTGCACTGTTTGGGCATGTGTCTATAGTGGAGGAGCTGATGAGCTTAGTGTCTCCAGAATTCCTAGAAACTACTGATGACTTTGACAATACACCTCTTTTAATTGCAACAACCACTGGAATCACTCCAGTTGCAGAATGCCTTGTGAATAAGAATACCAACATACTTGGCATTCTAAGCTCAACAGATGAACTTCCTGTCACCTTGGCCTTTCTTAGTGATCATCAACAAATGTGGCGTTATCTTTATTCTAAAACTCCGTTAGAATACTTCATCCAAGAGAAAGCACCTCTGCAGGGTGCTATGCTACTTCATTGTTGTTTGCAAACACAATGTTTCGGCACGTAATATTGTACTCATGAGACTAATATGTTTAGCGTGATACCTAATATGACTAGCTTGGATTTGTTGTATATTATCATGGTATTACTATGATATTTAGATATTGCCTTCGACTTGCTTAATCGATGCCCAGAATTGCTTTTTGCGTCTGATAAAGAGGGTTGGAAACCAATTAATGGAATAGCAACCACGGACTCTGCCATTCCCAGCCGAAATGAACTTTTGTTTTGGAAACGATTGATCTTTGACGGTAAGTAGCCCCACTGAAACAATTATAACATCTTGTCCCTTTTTCCTAATAATATGTAGATTTTATTTTGTTTATATTTGATGATCTCCTTTGTTTAGAATCCAGAGTGCAGCATTATATGGTGCTGCTGTAAGTATACTGTAACATCCCAAAAATTTAATGTAAGGATTAATTTATGGAAATTAGATAGTAAGCTAAATTATGGAACTTGTAAAATTTAAGGAATTTTAAATTAGACAAAAGGAAATATTATGGCCTAATGTGTGTAATTAATAGGATAAAAATATACCTATATATATAAAAACACACACACCCAAACTTACTGACACTAAGAGACACACACACACCCACACTTGGCATTCTATAAGAGCTCACGTACAGCCCCCACCCTTGCATTATGATTCTCTTCCATTAGTAGCAAACACACGTCCCATACACACACACCTACATCCTCCTTAAACAAACACCCACATTCTTGCCATTTGGAAGCCTATGAACCCAACACCATCGTATGCACTCTTTATTTATTCAACCTCCCAACTGCTTCAGCTCTTCATTTACGTCCAGCAGCGAGGAAACAGAAACAGAAAATAGAGAAAACAAAAAACAAAAGAAGAGAGACGTGAGTGAGAGAGAGTTAAATTGGAGAAACTAAACGCTGGAAAAGAGGAACAAGGGAGCTCTAAATCTCACACACAATATCATAAACATAATTAGATAAATCGCCTCTACTCTTACCTTGGATGTCCATAAGATTTCAGTAGTTTTTTGGGGTTATTTTGCTGATGGAATTAAGAAAATTCACTAGAAAGTTTCTGTCACAAAAACCAGTCATTGTATGTCCATTTTACATGGAATTTTTGGTCTCTTTGCTTTTGTAATCACGTCCCCAAATACAAGAAACATGTTTAGGAGTATGTAGATTCGAAATCTTTGAGATTTGAGTGAAAAACCATGGTTGTATGTGAGTTTTCTCAACTCTGTTTTGCTCGCCGGAAAACAGAGTTTCTGCCGAAACATTACAGAAGTATAGATAGATTTTTTACCTGGTTATTTTTGTTATGAAAATTTTAGGATGTTTAGTAGACAATAGAATCAATAAGAGCACAATTTAAAATAAAAATAAATGAGTTATTGATTTTTGAAGTCAGACTGTCAAAACTGACGTGTTTCAGAGTCAGTCAGTTTCGTGTAACATTATAATCAACCAAATCATATCCAATATTTATAAAACTTTACATGAAGGTAGTAAACATCCCACGATTTACAATGTGTGGTAGAACGAATTATTTGGATATCTATAGAGAGAGTTATGAATTTTGAAATTTAGGTTCAGAAATAGGTGAAATCCTGGAAGTCTAGATTCTGGCAATTGGTTACATGGTGTTTTTGAGCAATGAAATCTTATCCAATGACCATGAAACTTTGCAGAACAAAAGTACATATCCTAAGCTTTAATTTTATAAATAATTTGTGATATTGGATTAGTATAATTAGATATATAAATTTTTGAAGTTAGTTGCTGCCTGACTATGTTTCTGGAAGTGAGATTGGTTTTCACGAGAGTTTGGAAAACCAAAACTTCACTAAAAATTATGAAACTTTCCAGATTTAAAGTAGATATTTATAGCTTTAATTTGATATATGGATCATAATTTTTAGACGGGTATATTAGGAGATATGGATTTTCAAAGTTATACTTTGTTTCTGGAGAGTAATCTGAAACAGTGGAATTTCATGAATTTCTGGGAGAAATATGGTTGAAGTAACCATATTTTGATATTTTTTTACGAAAATATATTTCAAGTGATTGATTTAGACTTTGGAGCTAGCCAAATTGGATTTTTATAGATTTAATTATGATTTTTCAAAAGTAACTGAAAGATCTACTAATTTGCTGAAAAATATTGAAATTATACTATGCAAAATTTTATTGTGTAGCAGCCACTAAAATTGAGATAACCAGCATAATATAATTAAAGGTAGTAGTAATACAAGTAATAAAAAATTACTTGTTAACTTTAATTTATAGGAATGGGTAATAGCTCGAGCAGAAGAAAAAGTTTTGGATAAACAGCCAGACTGAAAAAGGACCAAGGTAGTAACTATTTCTTGCATATATTATGTGATTATCTGTATGTTGAATATGTCATTTTTTGTAACATGAGCTAGTGTCTTGGACACAATAATTTGCCAAGTTGTGGTCAGGGACCCAACAGGGGCGCCGAGTAGACCAGGGTGCAAACATGTCATTTGGCCTTGGGCAAGTGCACACATATTTTCGATTATCTTATATGACATGACATTGCATATTTATTTTCATATTCTATATGTCAGATTGTATGTTACTATTGAGATTCATTCGAATCTCACCCTTTTTCAACATATAAAAATATTCCAGCACAAGGTAGCAGCTCTAAGGGCAAAACTGTAATTACCGGTGATTGAAGTCCGGTTCAAGTGAGACTGCAGCTGGTTATCTTTAGTTATAAATTTTATTTATTTTGGACTTTGTATATATTTTTCAAATCCTATGAAGATTCCTGTTATGTAAACAAATGCTTATTATCAGTATATTTCTGCTATTTCTGTATGTCTATGAAATATGCGTTTAATACTCTGTGAATATCAATATGTTAAGGAGTTTGACATATATTAAATCTGATTTCTCGTGTAAATCAAATTCAGTCGTATATATAGAGAACTGAAATATAGATTTGTATGAGATTTATTAGCAATTTCATTGTTTGTGTGTCTTTCTATAGCACGTGTAAACTAATATTGGAAAAACTGATTATATATTTTTAATTACAAGATGGAGATCATATGTTCACAATTAAGGAATAATAGGGAATAACAATATTATTTAAAATCTTACAATTTAACCAATTTAATTCCTAAATCACCTTTGCACTCAAATCTTGCATTAACAATTAATTATACCCAAAATAGTCAATCAAATCCCACAAAAGCCTAAGATTAATCATCGAAAGATATGTATATATTTAGCTCTATCAGAAGAATACCCCATCTCTGATTCCTCTTATTTAAAATGTAAGATATAGGTATAAATTCAAACATGAGTTCGGATCAGTGATCGTTACCCATCCAACAAGAAACAAGTGAAAGAACTCAAGAAAATATTACTAGTCAAGGTAAGTATGCATGTGAGGAAAAAATTGCTTATATAATCTTCCATTTAACCATTTCATAGAAGAAGACACGAAGCAAAACTTTAGCTAATTTTTTTTTTTCATTGAAGAATTATTATGAGATCCTAAGAAAGAAATATAATCAGTTAGAAGTTTTATAGCAGGGACATGCTGCCATTTTTCGCACAAAAATCTTTTCATTGCATGCAGCTTACTTGTTCAGACACTTTTTGATTATTACATTCTTTTCTTAGGACCTCAAAGCGATTCTCATTTTACAACATAAAGTACAACAAGTTTTCTTCGAAGCATGAGATCTTTCAACGTTTACTACATAAGAAATATTCTTGTTCAATTTATTTAATTGTTTATTTATTTCTTCGTCAACTTTCGAATGCACTGTAGCGGGATAACACTTTCCTCGCTTGCTGCTGCTGGGCATGGTTTCCTACAACGGGTCATCTCCACAACTTATAATCTTATAGGTTGGTATATAACTAAATATATATTTCTTCCCAAAATTGCATGTTTTTTAAGATTTTAGTTATCATAAACTCAAGTCACAAATACGCTTGTGTTGCATATCAATATAGGAATAATTAAGAAAATCCAGGAGCTGAAGTTGCTGCATGCACAAGCAGATGAAATTCTTCACCTAGTTTGTAAGAATGCAAGCAGGAGCGACAGAGTGTTATTGCAGATTCTCTATTTCTTGCAGCTAAGGGAGGGAATTTTGAGTTTGCTCTTCAGATATCAAAACTGAATCCAGATCTTCTTCTAATAGGGGTGATCAGGACATTTTTATGCCTTTGCCTAGGGTCCATAATCAACAATTTAACCAAGGATTGCGTATAGGCAAACCTAGGATCGTTTTCTCTTCTCGAGGAGCCTTTTATTGAATCCTAAATAATCTAAATGCTATATAATAAAACAAAGGAAAATGGGTTTTTGATTTTTCTAATTAATAATTAAAAGAAAATACAATTTAATTAAATGTATAATTATTTTTTTTTTAGTATTTTATTAAACATGCGATTATTTTCTTAAATATAAATGCAAACACACTACTCAATTAAAATCACAAGAAAATATATGCACATAAGTCCAACAAGTAAAAATCCAAACACACAAGCTCAATCCACACATTATACAAACAATAATAAAATTTCAAACAAAATTAAATTAACTGACTCCCCTTTGTAGCCTATTGACCATAAAAATCAAATCACCAGAAAATGCAACACTCGCCGGAATCTGCACAAGCTCACCGGAAAATGGGGGCCGGAAAACTGGAAAAGCACAAAGACTTGCCAACGGTGAAAGTAAACAGAACCGGGGAATTAATGACGGTGGTGATCTTTGGCGAAATGAGAACTGAGCATGGTGGTGGTGGTGGTGCGGTGAAGGATCGATGGTCTCTCCTTTCCTTCACCGATCTCCCTCCGTCTCTCAAGCTCTCTTCAATTGCCGGTGGTGTTTGGCGGACAATGAAGAAGTGTCGCCGGCGACTAATGGTGGTGAGAATGAAGATTGCCACCGGCGACAAGAAGAAAACGAAAAAGGAGGAAGAAGGAAGGAAGAAGATGAACGTCCTCTGCTGAATGTGGTTGATGCTTCCTCTTATATACTCTCTCAACTCTTACCCACCGCACATATCGCAACTCATAGGTTTGCTTTTTGTCTGTGCCTTTGTCGAGTCTCATTTGCTTTCTATCTCTGCTTTCGGCTATGTGAATGATGAAGAAGCAGATATAATGCTCGCCCTGGTCCAGTTCCAGCCGAAAGAAGGAGAATATATGTTGGTAGCCATTATTCCATTATGTATACGCGGGTCCAGTAGTGTTGGCAGGTGAAGAAGAAGAAGCTTGTGTTTTGACTTGTCTTGGGTTTTGTCTGTAATTTTCTCGGGCTCTTGTCTTCTTCTATTTGTAATTTCCAGAAATATTAGGAATGTTCTGTAATTTTCTCCATTCTTCAAAATATTAATTATGAACCACTAAAATTACTAAATTCTTTCCAAAACACCTGAAATGCAAGATTAAGCACAATTTAAAAGTTCAAGATACAATTGCATAAAATAATAAATAAATTATGTTCATTTTGCCCTTAATTACAATTAATTTGATACAATTGTTTCCAACTAAAACTAGTGCTTATTCATACAATAGCGTCTCAGAAAATACATTAAAATCCCAATTTAATTATAAAAATCAGATATAAAATATGGTTCAATCAAGGGGACAGCTCGTATCAAAACATTTTCTTCTATGCCGTTCGGAATCGACAAGCTAGGTTTTCAACCTAATTCATGGACTTCGCTTCAAGGATATTGTTGCTACAAGCAAAGATAAACATGGAAATACTTTGCTACGTGTGGCAGCTACACAAGCTCCTGCTCCCATTCTTAACCGCATATATGGACCGACGTTACAAATACAAAGAGAACTGCAATGGTTTAAGTTTAGAACGAAAAAGACATGCATTATTCTTTGTTGTTACTTAGAACTTTACATGTCGTGTTGATTGATTAACTAAATGCAGGAGATGGAGAGTCTAATACCTACTACTATGGGGTCAGTTCGAAACAATGATGGCATGACGGCTGAAGAACAATTCAAAGAAAAACACCAAGAGTTAATGAAGCAAGGAGAGAATGGACAAAAGCCACAGCAACTTCTTATTCTATTGTTGGTATCTTAATTGTCACCATTACGTTTGCAGTAGCTTTTACTCTTCCCGGAGGAAACGATCAAGACACCGATTTTCAATATTCATAAAACAACCAACTTTTAATATTTTCATACTCTCAACTATAATATCTCGTCTTTTCTTCAACTTCTGTTCTCATGTTCTTGGCAATCCTTACCTCTCCCTTTTCAAAAGAAGCGTTCCTCCAATTCTTACCTTCAAAGTTGTTTTTCGGTGTTTCTGCTCTTCTTATCTCCATTGTGACTATGATTATCACATTTCTCTCTGCCATTCGTCTCACGCTAAAGCACACAAACTACTCTTGGGGTATCCTTCCCATTATTTTATTCACAAGTGTTCCCATCTCCTATTCCCTATTCACACTAATTCCTGTTATTCGTAATACTTCCTTTTCTGCGTATGGGAGTGTCTTTAATAGGAAAGTGAAACCATGGCCTTGAAATAATGTAGAGAAGATTACACCAAGGTCCCATAACTTGTAAAGGGGCTATTTCATTTGTTATTGATAAGATATGAGACTTTTTCTGATATTAATTTTTTTAATTAAGACCTCCATGTGATTTTCCCAATAATGTATATGTAACTGATGCCCCACTTTGTCTTTTATCATTTGACTATTTGCGTTATTTTTTGTAAATCACATATTGATATGGAAAAAAAAAAGAATCAATTATAAAATAATTATCTTTTTTTCCTGCTAAATTTGCTCTTTCTCCTCTCTCTTCCCCTCTCCCCAGTCCAAATATATTTTCCCTCTCCTCTCTCCCTCTTCCCCTCATTGGCCATAAGCTACAAATTCCAATATTTTTTTAACAAATATACTAAATGAATTTCACAGTAAGGTTTTTATTTATTTTCATAGTTTACAAGCAAATTCAATTTCATTCTCCCTTTACCATCAAAATTCCATAGTAAGAATCCTCCCAGCGGTAGGTCCAAGGTTTTCTTTATCAAAATTAGTATTTCACATCATATTTTCATGAGGGTGGAATCCAATTTCAGGGACTAACGGTTTAAAATGGAATAAACTTGTGGGACCAAAACCACATGTTTCAAACTTCAGGAACTAAAACTAAAATGATTATAAACTACAAGGACTAAGGGTTATATTAACCTAAACTAATTATAACTTTAATTATCTACCTCCATGCATATTTGGCATACATATTGTATATCACTTACCTTGGCTACATATAGCCCTTAACTACTCCTTATGAAGCTCAATTATAGTTCATAATAATATAGAACTTATACAAAGCTTCCAAACTAATATATATACAACTGCACATAAAGGATCATATAAATTAGCAAAGTTGCCTCCATCTTCTTCAATCTTCAACCACCTTACCCTTTTCTTTTGAAAAGCATGCCCCTAAGGTTGGTATATAGAAGAAGGGTGAGATTCGGGGGAATCTTAGTAGCAAAACATCAACTTAATATATAATGTTTGAAGGTAATAAACTAAACATGTAATATCAAAACAACACTTTACAAGCATATACACATGGCCATGATGAAAAGATCCTTTCTCACAAGCAACAATTTTCCGTAATGGTTTTTACAAAACATGATTAATCAGTGATAATTGAAAGCCATTTCTTCCTAGAAGACACATTGGGGTTCAAGGCACAAAAGTCGCCCACAAGCCCACTACAGATAATCCATTACTTTGGGTAAATATAACAAATAGGAAAAATTATAGCTCACGAGTTTTACAACATTGAACCCCACAACAAAAGGTCCACACAAAATAATTTCCAACATAAGATATAATTGTAGATCCACCAAAATATCCGAGTATGCAAAATAAGGCCTCATGCCTAACAATGGTTAAATAGTCATCCTAAAAAAAATATCCAAAATGTTAAATATAGTATTTCAAAAACATGAGGACCCTAGAATAGCAATATAGAAATCAATACAACATTAATACCAAAAAAAGGCCTATAAGGCTTTTGTCTCCTACACCTCTGACTGCTTCCCTTTGCCTCTGGCTGAATTAGATGGCTCATCTGAAAAATATTAACAATGACAGGGTGAGACATAAAGTCCCAATAACCAAAATCAATTTATAAAATATGAAGGAAAATATTGCAAGTCAGAGAAGCATGTTTAACTAACATAATAATAATAATATTTCCAATAATTAAAATATTACATAATACTTTCAAAAATTAGAATCATCCTCACTCATCCATCCTCCTCCTCCTTATCTTTTGGACGTGATACAACCTATCAATACTAGTATACTCGACCAAATGTTAGCTAGTCACTTCAAGAATATTATCCCCTCCCATGTCACCACTGATATATCATAACAGGAAGGCGTCCACTTGAAACATTGAACTCAAAATCCGGGCAGGAATGAGAGAGCCGATGGATATAATTTCACCATATCTCTTTCACACAACCCAACATATCCTGTAACGCAAAAACGCTATATCAATATGGTTTTTGAAAACCTTTACAAAATTATCATTCCTTATACAACATTCCATCACAAACATCATAACTATCACAACAGTAATAATCTTAATAATAATCTCCACTCATATATATAAGTTGGAAAATACACTGCTTTACTGAACTAATTTCATATTCAAACATATATATAATTTTTCAAAACACATATAAGTAGTATAGATGAAAGTAAGGTTTAGAAAATACCTTACAACCCAAAGCAAGCATATAGAATAAATTAACTTCGATTACCTCAACTCCAAGCTTAACCTTAACTTGAGGAGCAAAGCACGAGCGATTACCAGTCACAAGAAAGCTCTACATTATCAATGTAGATACCAATCAACCACAATAAACAATAAAATGAATAAGTTATACAATTCAACTCCCAAAAACTCAATTCCCTCTACAACCATTATCCTCAACATCCTAATTTCCTTAACAATTCTTACCTCAACAATCCAATGTTATATATCACTTTTTATGAGCTTAAATCACTCATTAAAATCCTTAGATAACCTCTATACCATACTATCCAATCAATCACTCAATTTCATAAATTTAAGTTTTATAAAATACCAATATCAACATCCTAGACCAATTAAATCTCTTTTTTAACTTATATGAGCCTAACTCAAATGTTAAACAACCCTTCAAACCTATATATAATCGAAATCACATCAAACTCTAACTCAAAAATCAAATTCTAATGTATAATTTCATATAACTCAAAATATAACAAAACTAAACCAATTAAAATTTCAATAATACCTCCAATAACCCAAATAAATTGTTTAACCTAAATTTTATAGGCAAACAATTCCTAAAAAATAATTTATAATATGTTTTTAAGAGAAATTCATTATAAAATCATAAGACAACCAAATAATACATGAAAACCGATTAAAATTAGCTATTAGCATTCCTTTAACTATATATGGTCATCTATTGTCAAAACTCATAATTATTCCAAAATCATAACCCTAAAATTTTCATTAATCAGGACAATATTAATCTCATTAGAAAAAGAAAAATATGTGTAACAACTTTCATGAAGGAATTTTGTTGAAGATAAGTGAGTTTAGTTACCTATATGCTCCCCAAAACTTGAACACTGCCTGAAAAAATGCGGGACGCGGCGCCGAGCTTCTGACCTCCCTCACTGTGAATGAAATGAAATGAAATGAGGCAGGGTATATTTGAATACCCCACCCCCCGTGATTCAGTGCGTGGCCCTTAACTTTTTTTCCCCTTCTCTTAATATATTTCTATATATATATATAATCTTTTTTTTTGGTATTTTTTCCAACCTATTTTCTTTCTTTCCTTTATCCTATATTACTTTTATTTCAAATTTAATTGTAACAATAATAATGAAATATTATTATTTCTATATTTTTATTCCATTTCAATAATACTATTCCATAATTTCTTTCACTATTATAGACCACACTTAAAATAAGCTCTTTTTACTTCACTAATTACATAATAAATCTGTTTATCAGAAATAATTATTTCTTAATTATAATTATGTTCTAGAAAAAAAAATCAGGATGTTACACATGATGTAAACTCAAGCAAGGATGTTACATGCTCTAAGGCCCAATTACGGCATAGGTGGCAAATAAACATGCAAGTAATCAAGCACAACTATATAAGAGTAAATTTCACTACATTTTGCTTCTTCTTCCAAATTACCTCCTTTTGCTTGTGATTTCTTTGCTTTGCCTCCTCTTTGGTATTGATAGCAATTATAAAATCCTATTAATTATTCACATAGGGACAAGTTAATACACACAGCTTGGTACTTTTTATTGCATTATTAATCTTTTCCATGACCCCAAACTCTAAATCTCTCATGTTGCTTCTTAGCTTTATTTCTTTTGCTTTGATTGCTAACTTTCTTGTACTTGACTTATAATTCTTTCCTCATGCTTCTTTTAAGTACATAGCGCATTTAAATTCACCCAAAATTTAACTCCCTCTAGCTATAAGTATGATGTACAAAACAGGGCAAGGGAAAAAAATTACGAGTTTTCATTCTATGGTCATCAAACACAAGCTAGGGGCCTTTAGACATGTCCTAGGTGTAGTTGAGGAATTTATAGCACTTGTTTCATGTTATAACATATTAAAACAGTGGAGTTTAAACCCCTTGCAGTCACAAAATCTAACAACATTCATCATATACTTTATGCTAATAAAGTTTAATACATAATTATGAACTGTCCAAACACCATTTAATCCATTATACCATTCAAACAACGTCCTTTGTTAAATCTGGAAATTACTAGCTTTGATCACCAACTAAAAGTCATCACTTTGGAGCTTCTAAACATAACTTAACCATCCAGGATATTATTCAGCTTTTGGAAACATTAATCAACAGATTTCAAATCAGTTTCTAGCTTCAAAATCTGAACCCATGGCTTCCAACATCCTATGACCCAATAATACACAATTACCTTAAAGCAATCGCTATTCTCATCCTTAAAGTCACGAGAATCTTCACTTAGTAACAGCCATCATCATCCCTTTATATAGAACTTAAATCACTCAAGGTACTTATTTAACATTTTATTGTCTTCAACAGCATGTTATTATCAGTTTTCAACCACAACATTTTGAACCATAAGCCTTCAACAACATATATGTATGTAACACATATACTATACACTTAATTATAACCCACACACACACGCACACACTCTAGCCTTCAAACTTCTTATAGCGGAACCTACTCATGAATTTCCACTTTTGAAAAGCATAGTCCTATGATTTGGGCAACATCAAACAAATTCATTTAATCACATACCAACCTACATTATCTCCAGAACCTTTGAACTCTTGGAATTATATTCTCTTCCCTAAAATTTCACTTGTCATGTTACCCCTATATTTCACATGACGAATCCATTTTTGAACTTAAATGATTCAAAGCCCATCTCCTTCCCTGTTTTTCCCTACTGGTCAAGACACACATACATGTAGGGAAAATACCATTTCTCATTTTAATGCTTCCAAACATGCTCTAGGGACATCTTTCTATACAAAACCTCTTCTAAACTCATTGGAAGGCTTACATTTTGCAAAAATCATCTTCATTATACTCAAACAGTGGCTCGCTGAACAGGGTATTGGGGAAAAATTCATGAAATCAAACTCTATTGATCCCAAACACACCATAGTGTACTCTAGAAGCTATACATAATTGACTTTCCAATTCTATATAAATTTAACGCATAAATTCAATAAAACAGTAAGTTTTTCTTCAGGTTCTAAGCCTCTAAAATTTTAAATTCAACATGCAAGCTCTTTAGCCGCAAGCAATGTTATATATCATTAATATAAGCTTCAATCTATGCTTGACTGTAATTATTTTTCTTGTTCTTTTATTTTCTGTCGCCAACCCAGATTATGAGCGGCCTTCTTCATCCATCAGGACATCTCAAATGAAAGAAATAATGGTAAGAGTATGTTTAGGTGGCTTACCTCTACTCAAGATCAAGCTTGCACGTGAGAATCACCTTCTCTTCCTCTCCTTCTTGCCTAATCGCTTCCTTCCTCTATTTCTGTCGATCTCTCTACCTCTATCTCTCTTTTTTCTGATTTAAGTCGCTGATAAGGGGGCTGAAGGTGCTTCTAAAATGTTTTAGTGAGGGTAGAGATGTTTTATCTTATTCCTTTGTGGATCACTATGAGCCTTATAACATAAGCCTTGTCTTTAGCAATTTTATTAGACCAATTTCTACAAAATCTGAAAGCTATCCTCTTAGTCAGGGGAAAACACGTCCTTGGGTTCTAATTTTGGGATAAGTATTAGCCCAATTTTATTTTTGGGCTTGAGGGTAATGATTGACCATTTTACCCCTTTTTTATTGGTAGTTAATTACCAAATAAATTCTAGAAACTAATCCTTAATATTTTATAAAGACTTTCTTCCTTAATTAGCTTCTATGCCTTGTAAAATAATATCCTAAGAATTTCTGGGCTAAAATTTAACATCTATCTATTTTTCTTGAATTTTTCAGGAAAATAGGGCCTTAATTCCCATAAATTAGGTTTAAAATTAATGAGGCCACTTTTTGGGGAATTAAACCTCTTCATAATTTTACTAAAGCCCCAAAGTAATATTCCATAATGTTTCCTCTATTTTAGGCCACTAAAGAATTTTAATACTTATTTTTCTTCTTTACCTCCTTGAAATTTTAGCCTCGAAAATAGGCTTTTTAGCCAACTTAACTTATTTAACGCATTCAAAATCCAGGATGTTACAATCGCCACTGAAAGTCTCACTTTCAACAGTGACTTTATAGTGTCGCCGTTGAAAGTGTGTCTTTCAAAACTTTTAGCGGTGACTTTTTTTATCACCGTTGAAAGTCATCGCTTAAAGAACCCTTTTTTTGGGTAGTATTTCCTCTTTTCATCTCCATTGTAAGCATGATGGTAGCCCTCATTTCCACCATTAAACTCATGTCGAATCATTCAAACTACTCATGTGGTTGTTAACCTCATAAAATTCATGTCATTTCGACACATTTACTTTTAATTTCTCACATTTTAGTGAATTCATAGATATTTGGGGATACATACGCAAAGGTAATGTGCCTAGTTGATATTTGGGATAAAAGAATATAATTCTTTGGTTAATTGTGAATATTTTGCTAGAATCTAACAACATTTGCTTTTATAGATTTTCTTGTGTTGATAGGTTATCATTTAAGCCACATAGGGAGTCATTGAAGCACAAATCAATGACTAAGAAATTGGAAAGTGTTAACCTCATGAAATTCCTGTCAAATTGGCACATTTACCTTTAGTTTTTCATACATTTTAGGTGAATTCATAGATAAATAAGGATAAATATGCAAAGGTAATGTGCCTAGGGACATTTGTGATAAAAAGGTGTAAACTCTCTATTTAAGTCCCAAAACTCTGTTAAATTTCATCAACACTATTTTTATAGATTTTATTGTGTTGATAGGTTAACATTTAAGCCACAAAGGAGTCATTGGAGGCACAAAAAGATGATTAAGAAGTGGGAAAGGAGCTAAGGAACTCAAAGTATCATGAAAAAGAAAGAAAGACTGAAAACCGGCAAAAAACATCAAGTCAGAAGATTAGCCCCAGCCAAAGGAATTCCTTGGCCGCGGCTGTCCGCAAATCCGCAAGTGCACGGGTCGCGTCAAGTAATAAAGTTATGAGTAAAGTATTGTTCCCACGAGGATTTTGTTCCAAAACCCGGTTAAGTAGAGATTATCGTACTTTCGCCTAATTCGAGTTAGACAATTATCACGATGGAGGAAAGACAGAATTATAAACTAAAAGTAAAATATAAACAAGTGATTCATGGACTATAAATGATAATGCAGTGGAAGTTAGGATTGTTAATCCCCCTTGCATTTCATAGGTACTCATTCAAATCCCCACGATATGAGTTCTCAAGGATGGATTATGCTAACCAAGGTCACTAATTTACCCATAAGTGCTCTCTCAAGTCTCCAAATAGGTGTTTAGCTTAATTAGTTCATTAATTTCTTAACTGAAGAATTAAGCCCAACCTACATTGCAAAACCTATGTGGCTATGTGAGGTCAATGAGTGTATCTCTACCTCATCAACAAAACCATCCATCCAACCCCCAGATTTCAAGTTCCCACACGATTAAATTAAAGTTCTACACTCAATCTAGCCCTCTCAGGTATCAACCAAGTGAACCCAACAACCTCATTAGTGATCAATCAACAAGGAGCATTAAGAATAGAGTGAAATCAACATAAACCAACCATTCATCATAAATTTAAAGGGGAAATGAGTACTTAATCCATACAAGGGTTCAAAACAATCCAAACAATAAAACTCTAGCTATACATGTTCATTAAACCCAGAAGAAATAGGGCATAAATCAATTACAAAGCAGAACAACAGGGAAAGACAACAGAAGGAGAGGAAAAACCAAGAGGAGAAGTTCAAATCTCTTCAAATCTTCAACATCTAGCCCAATCTCCACCTCCAAGCTCCAAACCCTAGCAGAGCATTGCCTCCACGACACCTCCCTAGTCCAGAATGAGTCTCTACTTCAGGGTTTTGGTATTTATATGCACTAAAATTCTGTTATGAATCAAAACGCATAGCTGCAGAATTCAGGCGTTGGCCGCAACCAAAGATTTGTTGGCCGCGGCCAAAGATTGGTTGGCCACGGCCAAACTTCCTTGATGATGTTGGCCGCAGCCAAGGAAAATCCTTGGCCATGGTCAAGCTTCCACATGAAGCTTTTTGGCCTTCTTCATCCTTTTCTTGTTCTTCCATGGTGCTTTGACTTCCTTAGCTCCATTCCCACTTCTTGATCATCCTTTGATGCCTCCAATGACTCCTTTATGGATCCAATATTAACCTATCAACACAATGAAATCTATAAAAACAGTGTTTATATAATTTTAATACAATTATGGGGCTTAAACAGAGAAATTACATATTTTTATCATCAATACCCCTGGACACATTACTTTTTCACATCTATTATCTATTATCTATGAATTTACCCAAAATATATGCAAAATTAAAGGTAAATGTGCCACTTTGATAGGAATTTCATGGTGTTAACACACCCCCAAACTTAAACTTTTACTCGTCCTCGAGTAAAACCCATCGGGTAATAAAAGAGCCGGATTAATTAATCATTGACTTATAGCACATGCATGATGTTGTCCTCATTGGATGCTCAAGATGTTATACTCTAAAGGAAAAACAATAAAATATAATGGAATGCAAGATTCATAAATTAAAACAAGTTTCCCAGAAAACTTTCAAAATGTGTGTGTGTGAGGAGAGTTGGATAACAATTCTCTTGCAGATATCAAGATCAAATGCAACACTTCAATATGTATAAAACAAACTCAATATCAGATCTTTATATGCTCACATCATCCTACCTCTCCCTAATAGATTATTCCACACAATTTCAAAATCAATGGGACTTTATAAGCTTGTAATGTAGCCAAAGGTTAGGCTTCTTAAAAGAATGGAAAAAATAGAGGATTCAAATATCTTGAGATAATATGACATTACATAACTCCTCTCTTTACACTATACAAAATTTTCTTTTCAGAAGTCTAAGCACTCCCCCAAACTTATCTCAAATTGAATTTCTTGCACTCCAATTCTTATTGAATTTAGTATTCTTTCTTTTTTTATATAACACAGGAATGAAAACAAACAAATAACCATACACTGTATTCCTTATACCCAGCTTTTCAATACATAGCTCTTCTAACTCCCATACCAATCCTCACTTCCCATAATCCTCACCAAATCATCATTCATCTCAAGATTAGGGTAATTCATGGTTTTTCAGGAAACAAAAGTTAAGGTTTAGTGTAGGTTCTTAAAAAGAAAATTTATATGGTTTATATATATATATATATATATATATATATATATATATATATATATATATAAGGCTCAAATGGGGTGCAAATGTAATAATTGTCATAGGTAAGCTTGAAAGGCACAATCAAATTTGAAAGAACATGCCCATATCATTTTTCAAAAATGTGTGAAATTTTCATTTCATTTTAAGATATTCCAATGTGATTTCTAAATTTCTTCAATGATGAAGGAAATACACACCAATTTGCTATAAAATCTCCCAACGAAAGCATTCAAATCATTCTCAACTCTTATGCATAGTGTTTATTTCAAAAGCATTCAGGAAATAAGTTTTAAAATCTAAATCATGCAATCAAAAATATTTTCCATCATTTCCCATAAAATATAAAATCTAAGCATCCTTTCTATCATTGGCATCATACATTCATTATCATTGATAATCAATCAATCTAACTCAGCTTTTCAAAATAGAGGACAAGCAACAGTCAACATTTATGAACTTGAAATCCTTGTCAAATGAGTCAAAACACACCTATACCCCCAAATTTAAAATTGACAGTGTCCTCACTGTTATAAAGGAAAAACTGAGGGTCTTCTCTCATGCATGATTATATTCCACAATGACAACAACAATGCATAAGAGAAAGGTGAGTGAAAAGAGTTGTGAAACAGAGTGAGAAAGAATGGTAGGGTTATAAAAAAATTTTTTGGTTGGCCGCGGCCAAAGCTTTCTTGGCCGAGGCCAAAATATCTCTGACCATTCTTTAGCCACGACCAAAATCTCTCTGACCATAATTTGGCCGTGGTTAAATGTTTTTGGCCTTGGCCAAGACCTTCAGACCCCTTATTTTCAACAGTTTAAGACCTCAGCACTCAATTTCACACATTGAAGCATATATTAACATGATCAAAGGTTAAAGCAATGCAAAAGTGAATATCCAAAGCAATCCAAAACAATAAGCATACTTTGATCAGAGGTTAAAGAAGTGGTTATATAATGACAAGCATTGACAATAATACAGGGCATGTCTATATGATATCGAAATTATTAAAAGCATGGTAAACACGCGACTTCCCTAAAAATGCTCATCAAGCACCCAATTGCTCCATCCTCCCTTCGCTCCATGTACTTGTTGCACCTGACTTCTCTTGGGTTTTATTCTTTTCATGGGTTGCCTCCCAAGAAGCGCTAAATTTATAGTCTTCAGCCAGACTATGCTACAAAACAGCTAATCATAAGTATCAAAAATCATGATCACCACATCTTCATTCCTCTTCAGGCAGTGAGGTTTGAAGATGAGCGGGTGCTCATGAATCACCTGTACTTCATCAATCATCAGTAATTTCAAAGTACAAGTGTTTAAAAAATTAAAATAAAGAAAAACACACTTATTCATAAAAACACAATTAGAAACTGCTAAAAAATTTGAACACCCAACAAAATCTACATGGCTCTCATCAGTAAGAGCTAAAACAAAATCAACTTGACTCTCATCAGTAAGAGGCTCAACAGCAAGAGAATCAAGATCATAGGTTGTATAAGGGATTTCTTAATTGATTTCCAGTTCATAAAAAGAAATTTGAGGTTCCAAAATTGAAACCACAACTGAACAATTTGTATTCTCCTCCTCCACATTAGTTTCCAAAACAGAATTATCCTCAGAAGTGTTGCAAACTGTTGGCAATACTTCTTCACTCTCCATAGTTACTTGTTCACTTGAGTTTTCATGAAAATTTTCATTTTGTTGCAAAAACTCAAGTGTAGAAGCTATTCCACTCACATGCACTGTTAGATTTTCAAGAGAAACTGCATGTTCGTGAAATGTCTTATTTGTCCAATCCCTCATTTCTGTTACATTTTCAAGAATAAGTTGAAGCTTTTCCTCTATTGAGGGCTTCTTCTCATGAATGAGGGTGGTTTCATCTATATGTGAATTGAGTGAAGTATGAGGATGTGATGTATGTGAAAAAGAAGAATTTGGATCCCAATATAATGAGTGATTTTGATTCCCTTGAAGCCTAGAATTATGATCATACACATTAGATTGAGCCTCCATGTAATCCCAAGTTGAAAAATGGGGACATTGCTCACTATAATGATTATCTCCACAATGATTGCAACAAATGTACTCATATTGAGCATTAGAAGTATAAGGATCATAATAAGAATTAGGATAATCATTATCATGAGTAAATCCACCACTTGATTCATTAAACCCCTAAGGATTATCCATATACAAAGAATAAAATCAAAACAGCTAAAAGAACAAAAACAGAAAAATAGAACAATCACACAGCAGAAACAAAGAAAAACCAACAAACATAGAAAATGACAGTAAAAATAGTGACAAACCAGCAAAAACAAAAAAAATGCAACAACAAGTATATACACACTCAAGCTTAAGCTAGTAGTGCTCTAATCAAGATCAACCAAATACAGTTCTGGCACACAAATCCCCAGCAACGGCGCCAAAAACTTGTTCGTAAATCCGCAAGTGCACGGGTCGCGTCAAGTAATAAAGTGATGAGTAAAGTATCGTTCCCATGAGGATTTGGTTCCAAAACCCGGTTAAGTAGAGATTATCGCACTTTCGCCTAATTCGAGTTAGCCAATTATCACGATGGAGGAAAGACAGAATTATAAACTAAAAGTAAAATATAAACAAGTGATTCATGGACTATAAATGATAATGCAGTGGAAGTTAGGATTGTTAATCCCCCTTGCATTTCATAGGTACTCATTCAAATCCCCACGATATGAGCTCTCAATGATGGATTATGCTAACCAAGGTCACTAATTTACCCATAAGTGCTCTCTCAAGTCTCCAAATAGGTGTTTAGCTTAATTAGTTCATTAATCTCTTAACTGAAGAATTAAGCCCAACCTACATTACAGAACCTATGTGGCTATGTGGGGTCAATGAGTGTATCTCTACCTCATCAACAAAACCATCCATCCAACCCCTGAATTTCAAGTTTCCACACGATTAAACTCAAGTTTTACACTCAATCTAGCCCTTTCAGGCGTCAACCAAGTGAACCCAACAACCTCATTGGTGATCAATCAACAAGGAGCATTAATAATAGAGTGAAATCAACACAAATTAACCATTCATCATAAATATAAAGGGGAAATGAGTACTTAATCCATACAAGGGTTCAAAACAATCCAAACAATAAAACTCTAGCTATAAATGTTCATAAAACCCAGAAGAAACAGGGCATAAATCAGTTACAAAGCAGAACAACAGGGAAAGACAGCTGAAGGAGAGGAAAAACCAAGAGAAGAAGCTCAAATCTCTTCAAATCTTCAACATCTATCCCAATCTTCACCTCCAAGCTCCAAACCCTAGCAGAGCATTGCCTCCACAGCGCCTCCCCAGTCCAGAATGAGTCTCTACTTTAGGGTTTTAGTATTTATATGCCTTAAAATTCCGTTATGAATCAAAACGTGTAGCTGCAGAATTCGAGCGTTGGCCACAGCCAAAAAGTTTTTAGCACAACTTTGGCCACGGCGAAACTTCCTTGATGATGTTGGCTACGACCAAGCTTCCACATGAAGCTTTTTGGTCTTCTTCATCCTTTTCTTGTTCTTCCATGGTGCTTTAACTTCCTTAGCTTCATTCCTACTTCTTGATCATCCTTTGATGCCTCCAATGACTTCTTTATGGCTCCAATATTAACCTATCAATACAATGAAATCTATAAAAACAATGTTGATGTAATTTTAATATAATTATGGGGCTTAAACAGAGAAATTACACATTTTTATCATCAATACCCCTGGACACATTACTTTTGCACATTTATTATCTATTATCTATGAATTTACCCAAAATGTATACAAAACTAAAGGTAAATGTGCCACTTTGACATGAATTTCATGGTGTTAATAGTGTCCAATCCCACCTGAGAAGCTTAGCCGAGGCCAAGCATTTCCCTTGGCCGCAGCCAAGAAAACGCCAGAAGCTTGGCTGAGGTCAAGTCAGGTCAGAAACATTTTGGGTGCAGCCAAGACATGTTTGGCCTTGGCCAAATGCTTCCAGAAACATTTTGGTAGTGGCCAAGAAACCTTTGGCCGCGGCCAAAGCCTGAAAATAGCAGCTATGTATTTTGAATACAAAATGAATTCTAAGGCATATAAATACGAAATCCTCAAAGCAGAGAGGCATTCTGGACTGAGGAGGTGCAGATTAGAGAATGCTCTGCCATGGTTTCAAACTTAGAGGTGGAGATTGAGCTAGATGTTGAATATTTGAAGAGATTTAAGCTTCTCATTTAGTTTTTCCTCTCCTTCTGCTACCTTTTCCTTATGTTTTTCTTTGTATCTGATGTATCCCCTATTTCTCATGGGTTTTAAGAACATGTGTAGCTAAAATTGTCAAACCCCTTAATAATTTGATATTTACAGAGTATTAAATGCATAATTCATAGGCATACAAAAATAGCAGAGATATACTGATATTAAGTACTTGTCTATAGTACAGGAATTCCCATAGGATCTGAAAAAAATATATACAAACTCCAAAATAAATAAAACTTATAACTAAAGATAACCAATTGCAGTCCCGCTTGAACCGACCTCAATCGTCGATAATTACGGCTTTACCCTTAGAGCCGCTACCTTCTACTGGAATGTTTTTAAATATTGAAAAAGGGTGAAATTTGAATGAATCTCAGTAGTAACATACAATTAGTCATATAAAATGTGATAAATAAATATGCAATACACCATGATATGTAAAATGCTAACTCGTGTTGTATGCATATTGTCCAAGGCCAAACAACTGTTTGCAACCCCAGTATAACTCATATCCATGGTCAAACAATATGTTTAGACCCTGGCTTATTCACGTGTTGAAAATACTACTAAAACCTGCAATTCCTGAGTGGAAATATGAGAGCATCACTATGGATTTTGTGATAGGACTACCAAAGGTTCGAAATCATGATGTAATATGGGTGATAGTAGATTGATTTATGAAGACAACTCATTTTCTTCCAATTAGTATTCACTACTCTCCCGATAAACTTGCAGACATCTATGTCAAGGAGATAGTGCGTCTACATGGTATGTCAAAGAATATCATATCTGACAGAGATTCTCGGTTCACTTCCAAATTTTAGAAGGTGGTACACAAGGCTTTGGGTACCAAGTTCTGATTCAGTACAGCCTATCATATCCTCAGATAGATGGACAAATTGAAAGAACAATCTAGAAACTAGAAGAAGATATGCTCAAAGCTTGTGTGATTGATTTCAAATGGCTCTTTACTAAGCATGGTATAGAAGAAAATATCAATCGCCCTTGTGTTGGATAGATCTGTCTGAGAAGCAGATGTACGGGCTAGACGTAGTTGATTAAAAGACAGAAAAGATAAAGTTGATTAAGCAGAGGTTACTAGCTGCACAAAGTCAACAAAAGAGTTATGCCAATAAAGGGCAAAAAATATTGAGTTTGAAATTGGAGACCAAGTATTCATGAAGGTTTCGCCTACTACTGGCATTGGCAAGGCATTAAAGGTGAAGAAGTTAAGCCCTAGGTACATCGTTCCTTTCAAAATCTTGTCAAAGATTATGCCAGTAGTGTACCAAATAGCTTTACCCCCAAGCTTAAGTAGGCTGCATGATGTTTTCCATGATTGACAGCTAAAGAAGTATCAACCTGACCCAAAATATGTGATTGAATATGAACAGCTAGACGTGCAAGACAATCTTACGTATGAGATCACACTTGACCGAGTTATTGATCAGCAAGTGTGTGTGTACGTATGATATTGGTTTGTGTAAAGGAGGATGCATGTGTGAGTGTGTGTATGGAACATGTGTTAACTAATAATGGAAGAGAATTAATGGGATGTACATGTGTTCTCATGGAATGCCAAGTGTGGGTATGTGTCTCTCTCAGTGTCGATAAGTTTTTATATATACATATAAGTATATTTTTATCCTATTGATTACTTACACTAAGCCCTAATTTTCCCCTTTGTCTAATTTAAGATTCCTTAAATTTCATGGGTTCCATAATTTGGCTTACTATCTAGTTCCCATAAATTAATCCTTTTATTAAATTGTTGGGATGTTATAAGATTTTGTTGTTGGTATTATTTTGAACCCTTGTATGGATTAAGTACTCATTTCCCCTTTCTGTTTGTGATTAATGGTTGGATTATGCCGATTTCATTCTGTTCTTAATTCTTCTTATTGATTCGCCACCAATGAGATTGTTGGGTTCTCTTGGTTGACACCTGAGAGGGATAGATTGAGTGTAGAACTTGAGTTTAATCGTGTGGGCATTTGAAATTTGGTAGTTGAATGGATAGTCTTGTTAATGAGGTAGAGATACACTCATTGACCTCACATAGCCACATAGGTTATGAAATGAACACTGGGTTTGATTAATCAATTAAGATATTAATCAATTAATCAAACTAAACACCTATTTGGAGACTTGAGAGAGCACTTATAGGTAAATTAGTGACATTCGTTAGCATAATTTGTCATTAAAAGCTCATGTTTTAGGGATTTGAATGAGTACTTTTAAATACAAGAGGGATAAATAATCCTAATGCCCACTATAAACTTTAAAATCCATGAATCATTTATTTTTATTGTCTTTTTAATTTCTAAATATGTTTTTCCTCCCCCGTGATAATTGTACAACTCAAATTAGGTGAAAGTGCAATAATCGATACTTAACTGGGTTTTGGAACCAAATCTTCATGGGAATGATATTTTACTTATCACTTTATCACTTGGGTCAACCTGTGTACTTACGGATACAGACAGAAAGAAGCTTAGAAATTCAATACATAGTGGAAAAAGCAAGAAGAAATGAAGAGAAGTTTTGGCTGTAGCCAAAACATCTTTGGCCATAGCCAGAAGACATACACTCATTGACCTCATATAGTCACATAGGTTATGAAATGAACATTGGGTTTGATTAATCAATTAAGATATTAATGAATTAATCAAACTAAACACCTATTTGGAGACTTGAGAGAGCACTTATAGGTAAATTAGTGACATTCGTTAGCATAATTTGTCATTAAAAGCTCATGTTTTGGGGATTTGAATGAGTACTTTTAAATACAAGAGTGATAAATAATCCTAACGCCTACTGTAAACTTTAAAATCCATGAATCATTTATTTTTATTGTCTTTTTAATTTCTAAATCTATTTTTGTTCCCCCGTGATAATTGTGCAACTCAAATTAGGCGAAAGTGCAATAATCGATACTTAACCGGGTTTTAGAACCAAATCTTCATGGGAATGATATTTTACTTATCACTTTATTACTTGGGTCAATCCGTGCACTTGCGGATACGGACAGAAAGAAGCTTAGAAAGTCAATACACAGTGGAAAAAGCAAGAAGAAATGAAGAGAAGTTTTAGCTGCAGCCAAAACATCTTTGGCCATAGCCAGAAGACATATAGAAGGTTTTGGGCTGCAGCAAAAACATCTCTAGCCGTAGCCAGAAGACATATAAAAGGTTTTAGGCTGCAGCCAAAACACCTCTGGTTGCAGCTAGAAGACATCCATAAGGTTTTGGGTTGTAGCCAAGAACCTGTTAATTTGGTCACAACCAAAAATCTACAACAGATTCTTGGCCACAGCCAAGAGAAGAAAAAAAGTGCTTGGCTGCAGCCAACACCCGTAACTGAAATTGTGTGTTTTGATGTCAGAATGAATTCTTGGCTTGTAAACACTGGAACCACAAACCAGAGCATCATTTTGGACTTCTTGGGCATTTAGGGAGCGGCTTGGGAGCATTTCTAAGTTAGGGAGTGGTGTTCTTCAAGGAGATTCAAGTGGAGATTGATGATTTAAGGAGATATAAACTCATTTCCTTTAGCTTTTGCTGATTCTTATCCCTTTCTTGTCCATTTTCTGATATGGTTGTAGTTACTCTATATATTTGTGACTCTTTGCTGAGCACACTACTACAGAAAATATATACTACGACCCTAAAAGACGTCCCTTTTTAAAAAAGGGAAGTAGAAAATAGACGAAGTGGCATTTATGTAATTATAAGCTACAATTTTGAAATATTGGGCCGCTTTAAGCGTCTCAATTAGAATTTGGGGCACGTTAAGGAAACTTTAGGCGTCCCAAAAATTAATTGGGACGCCTAAAGCAGAGCTAATAGTGGCAAAAGACTTGCTTTTTTACAGGAAGAGAAATTTGAAAAACTTTAGAGTCCCTATTTTAATTATGGATGTCTATTTGTTCTAGTTTATGCGTCCCTATTTTAAATAGGGATGCATAAACTATTATGTCAGTAAAAAAACTGATATATTTTGACTTTTAAAACCAAATAAACAATCCCTAGATAAAATAGGGACGTCTATTTATCTCACGTAGGGACGGGACGCCACAGTGGCGTCCCTAATATTAGATATTAGGGATGGCACTATGGTGTCCCTAACTTGAATTAGGGATGTCAAAAGTGGTGTCCCATATTTATAAATATTAAGATTGAGTAGCAAATTGATTTTTTATTTTTCTCTTACCTACGACATTTCTTTGTTTCTTTGAGAGGAGTTGCAAAGAAAGACTCATACTCTATATATTCAAATGGCTTCTTTAAGCTCTTCCTTTAGTGTTCTCGCCATCTTCGCTCTCGTCATGGCCTCCGCCATTCCCATCCCTGCCCCTACCTACGTGTTAACATCATGAAATTCCTGTCAAAGTGGCGCATATACCATTAGTTTTGCATACATTTAGGTAAATTCATAGATAATTGATGATAAATGTACAAAGGTAATATGCCCAGGGGTATTGATGATAAAAAGGTATAATTTCTCTGTTTAAGCCCCATAATTATATTAAAATCACATCAACTTATAGATTTCATTGTGTTGATAGGTTAATATTGGAGCCACAAATTAAAGGAGTTATTGGAGGCATCAAAGGATGATCAAGAAGTGGGAATGTAGCTAAGGAAGTCAAAGCACCATGGAAGAACAAGAAAAGGATGAAGAAGGCTAAAAAACTTCATGTGGAAGCTTGGTCGCGGCCTCATCCAGAAAGATTTTGGCCGCAGCCAACGCCCGAAAACAGTAGCTACACGTTTTGATTCAGAACAGATTTTGTAGGGCATATAAATACCAAAACCCTGAAGCAGAGACTCATTCTGGACTTGGGAAGCACCGTGGAGACAATACTTTACTAGGGTTTGGAGCTTGGAGGTGGAGATTGGGCTAGATGTTAAAGATTTGAAGAGATTTGAGCTTCTCCTCTTTGTTTTTCCTCTCCTTCTGTTGTATTTCCCTCTTGTTCTGCTTTGTAACTGATTTATTCTATGTTTCTTCTGGGTTTTATGAACATGTGTAGCTAGAGTTTATTGTTTGGATTGTTTTGAACCTTTATATGGATTAAGTACTCATTTCCCCTTTATATTCATGTTGAATGGTTGGTTTATGTTGATTTCACTCTATTCTTAATGCTCCTTGTTGATTGATCACCAATGAGGCTGTTGGGTTCACTAGGTTGATGCTTGAGAGGGCTAGATTGAGTATAGAACTTGGGTTTAATCGTGTGGGAACTTGAAATCCATGAGAGGGATGGATGGTTTTGTTAATGAGGTAGAGATACACTTATTGACCTCACATAGCCACATAGGTCTTGCAATGTAGGTTGGGCTTAATCATTCAATTAAGAGATTAATGAACCAATTAAACACCTATTTGGAGACTTAAGAGAGCACTTATTGGTAAATTAGTGACCTTGGTTAGCATAATCCATCATTAAGAGCTATTATTGTGGGGATTTGAATGAGTAACTATGAAATGCAAGGGGGATAAACAATCCTAACTTCCACTGCACATTTCCTAATCTATGAATTACTTGTTTATATTTTACTTTTTATTTTATAATTATGTTTTTCCTCCAACCGTGATAATTGTCTAACTTGAATTAGGTGAAAGTGCAATAATCGCTACTTAATCGGGTTTTGGAACCAAATCATCGTGGGAACGATATCTTACTCATCACTTTATTACTTGGCACGACCCGAGCACTTGCGGATTTGCGGACACTGCGATGGTAATCCTTGCTTCATCACTTCTCAAATCTAACATGCCAAATTTCGTTTACATTTGGATCTGACTCTCTTTCTGTTTATTATTATTATTATATAATTTTCTTTCTTTTTTCACAATCAGATCTAGTATGGTACATGTAAAGATGAAGAGAATATATTTTTGAATTCAGAAGTTTGACTAAAAGAAAGGAAGTAACATTGTTTTAGGGAGAAGAAAAAGGAATTGGTAACATGAGGAGAAAGAAGAAAAAACAACCTACTGAAAATCTGAAGAGCTACATGTTGAAGCTCGTCGTCTTCCTCTCTCCATTGAAGCTTGTCACCCCTTAGATCTGATATTGTTTCTGTAGTTTATTAAAAATTGTTGGACAGTGAAAAATATAAATAAATATTTAAAAAAAACATTTAGACGTCCCTATTTTGAAATAGGGACGTACAAAAGTGTGACTTTAGACGTCCTTATTTCAAAATGTGACTTTAGACGTCCCTTTTTTTTTAATGGATGTTAAATGTCATTTTACTACGTCACTCATATAGGCGTTCCCCTATAATAAAAGGATGTAGAAAGGCCAAAAAAGGGACGTTAAAAGTATTTTTTGTAGTAGTGGCATGAGTAGCTAAGATTTTCGTTCTATGATTGTTTTGAACTTTTATATGGATTAAAACTTAAATCCTCCTCTCTTTTAGTATCTAATAGTATATATGTGTTTATTTTATCTTGTGTTTACTGATTCTTTGTGATTGGCCACCACTTTGGATGATTTGTTCAATTAAATTAAGCTTGAAAAAGTTAGTTTAATTGTAGAACTTCAGTAAAATCATGCTAGACTTGAAGTTTAGGGATTAAACGGATGATTTGTTAACAACACAGAGATATAGGTACTAACCTAGCATTGTCAAATTAAGGTTGTAACTTAATGAATATTTTCTCTTAATTGTAGCAAGAGATTGTGCATGTTAGTTGAGTATATAAATTTGATTTTAACATGAGAAAGCTTAATCAAATGCTTTCGAACTTTAGACTAACACATATATTCATTGAACACACTATCAGAGAGGAAATTCATTGAGTTTTATGAAATACAAAGGGGATAAATAATCTTAGGCTTCATCAAATATTTGAAGTCAAAGAATCAGTTTTCATTTAGTAATTTTAGCCTTAGAAATAGCTTTTAAAATTTCTCTTTTTACACCGACAACATGTTTTGGCTCAACTTAATTAAATTCACTAAGCCTTTTGCTTGACCAATTTGTTATACAAATTCTCGTAGAAATGATACTTTACTCATTACTTTATTACTTGACGAGACCCGTGCACTTGCAGCTTGCGAACAATCTCCTTCCTATTATCATGCTCGCTAGTGTTCCCATATTCTCTTTGCGCTGTCGCAATTCCCTCTTCTTCATCATTCATTTCTTGCAACTTATGGGAGTTATCTTTAACAAGAAGGTGGAGAAGTGGCTGTGAATAGTACTTGTAATTGATGATTGTCCAAGCCTTGTGTTATTTGAATAATATATGATTTGTGAATTCATTAAATTGGGATTTAGTTTGGAATTTAACATGGACGATCAAGATTTAGTTTTTTTTTTTTAAAATTGTTATAATGAGTACAAGATCTAAAATAAATATATTCTCTTAATTGTAATTTTTTTCAAAACAATTTTTTTTAAATTCATTTGAAATTTATAAATCTAGACTATATTTTCATATAAAAAAAATCTTGACTATTAGATCTGTATTTGGACTGTGCCAATCTCACCAAAGTGATGAGCTTCATGACACTCATCACTATGTTGAACACCCAAACCAGGTCCATGATTAATTGTTGTTGTGCTTTGCTCTCGGGCATGCTGCTTGAAAGCAAAACTAAACATGAAGATTCATTAATTAATTGCTGATTGCAGAGAAAGAAAGATATATGGTTTAGGGAAGAAAATCATACTAAGGCCAAAGTTTATATTTATACAAATGAATAAACAAAAAAAAAATTTAAGGTCAAAGTTCAAATTTGTACGAGTGAAAAAAAAAATTCTGTCACAAAAACTGCAATGTTTTGTTCCACAATGGGTAGGAACTAAAATATATTTAAGGTCAAAGTTCATATTTATGAGATAAACAGTTGACGTAGCAATGGTTAATGTTTTTTGGTTAAAAATTTTTCTTCTTTATAAAAATATAAAATAAATTTATTTATACTCACCTCTTCTACAACAAAAAAAGGACTAGTCATTTTCGGGGACAGAGGCGTTCTACTGTTCATTTGAAATATATATATATATATATTGGTATAATATGGGGCATACATACACATACATACATACATATTTATACACACACACACATATATATATCTTGAATTTGTTCCTCCCTGATTAGGCTTGTATATGGTGAGCCACTCTCCAACTATGCCTGTAAAACCTAGAGGATCCATGAAGCACTCAACCATATTTTGTTTAGAATTGAATAAGTTTGCAGGTGATGACTTGGAATCCATTATGAGATATGTCAATTTTCATTTTCATTTTACTTCTGAGTGATGAATAACTTGAATTATGTTTATTTGAAATTGTAAATTATAAAATATTATGTGGAAACAGTGAAAATAATTAATTAATAAGATAGACCTTGGAGTAATTTTAAAAAGGGGTGAAATTATGTAATTATGATTTAACTTGGTTTGACTTCTCCCCTTTAGAACCTGTTTGAATACCCCAGAAATACTTTTTTTTTCATAATTAACATATATATATTAATTATTGACTTGTAAAAACAATTTTTAAAATACTTAAATATTAATAATAAATAAAATAGTATCAAAATGCTTATATTAACTTTACTTATCAAAAAATATTTATATTAATTTAATAATAGGTAGTCGGACTGCTACGGCCAATTGTAGTCTGGCAATTATCGTGGTGACTTGCAATTGTTCGGCGACTATCCGGCGGTGGTCGTCGGCTGTTTAATCAGCCAAAAGTGAGAAGTCCAATTTAGATCAAAAGCAAAATTTGATTGAGTAATTTCAGACATTTTTTAAAATTACTTCCAAATTTCTTGTAACTTACTAGTAATACTAATAACTCAAATTCAAGAGATCTATTAGCGACTATTAATTATTGAATAAAATTTATTTTAAATTCTTAAATAATGATTTAATATTTAACCTGCAGATATTGTATTCCTGTTTTGCATAAAATAAAATAAAATGAGACATAATGTTTATGGTTTTCATGAAGTATGAATTATGTAACTTCATATATTGTATATTAATTGATATTATCAAATAATTCATTTTATTTTATAGGCCTAAGGGGTTCATAATATATAATAACAAAATGAGACAGCTTGCTTCAAAGACAACTGCAAAATCTAAAGGGAGAGCTTTAACGACTTTTGTGTGGAATATATTCGGAAACATTAGTCTTTTTTCCCTCTCTCTGTCTTTTACTTTTTTTTTTCTTTTTCTTTTTAAGGAAAAGTTGGTAGCCAGTCCATCTAATGGAATGGAATGATCGATATTAATACTCAAATATGCTGTAAAACCTATAATTACCTCAAGAATATGAAAATAAAAACAAGATTGTGTATGTAGTTATTATTATTTTTCTCCCAACTGGGGTCTGATCGAATTTGTCGTACCTAGTATCAATTACATTAATAATACACACAGTAATAATATTAATATTATCATTATCATTATTATTAGAAATATTTTAGTTTGAATATTTTATAGGCATTATAATTGGTTATATAACTTGCCAGGAAATTGTCAGCTTAAATAAACAATTATCACTTATGAAATGAAAAGAAAAAAAGGCCGTGTCGTGTCAGTTTAATATTATAAATAGATATGGTGTGTGTATTATATAGAGTTTGAGACGAGATGTACTGCTTATACGTGTTATACATATCGAGTTAGAACCCCGTCAACTATATTGTCGATAGTATTTTGTGAATCTGGGTTGTTCTAAAATATTTTATTGTAGCGTGTAATACTTTGACTCTTACTTTTTTTATTATGTTGTTTATTATGATAATATTTTACAATTAATTGAGAACTCTTTTATTAAAAAAGAAAGTAATTGATGATTCCTCGGAAACTAATGCAAGCAAACATTTGTTCCATTTATGCAATATATATTGCTGGTGAGATGTACTCGTTACTATGCAAACATAGCTTCTGTCGAGGCCGAAGCAAAGAACTAGTGGTACGTGCATTTAATTCTTGTAATTTTTTTCCTTTTTGAATGCAATTTTATATACAGTTGCTTTTTTGGTGAGTAATAATATTTATTTATGATTAAAAATAATGTATATTTCTGAGTACGTTGATGAAACTATTGGTTATCATAATAATAATAATAATTAACTTCTTACTGTATTTGTAATAGATTGAGTAAGGTGATTAGCTTGTTCTAATTAGGAGGGTACTAGTTATTAACATATTTTGAAAAGCACTGCAAAGTATTGTATATGAACTTATTAATTGGGAATACTAACTTGTGTTACTAATTTCTTCCATTCTTTCTTTCAGGTGGAGATTGTGCATTATAGCCAGAATGCCAAGCTATTCGTCAATGACGTTGCCGAATTCAGGTCAGGCCACTTGTACAAATTTTAATCTTCATTTTACATTGCCTTTTCTTATGTAATTTATTAACAGCTAGCTACCAAGAATAAATTAATCATGATATAGGTCTGATTTAATGTTTTAAAGTCAAGAAATCCTTGAGTTCGTAAAGTTTTTCCCCATTCACTTTGTTGTATCTCAAATGTTTGGATCTCAAAGTATATAGGTATATTTAAGATTTATACGCACTACTATTTTAATATACAACAAAAATTTTATAAGAAAAAAAATGTTTTCTTGAAGATTCTAATATAGTAAAAGTTTTCATAGATTAAAAAAAAACTTCAAATGATTGTGCGATTTCAAATAGACAGATAGATTAATTGATTGTTACTGATAAGTACCGTTTACATAAAAATATACTACCTTTGGCTCAAAATATAAAAGCCAAATAACTAAATTATACAATTCAAAAATTTAGTTAAAATTCTTTAAAGACAATAGATATGCAAGAAAATAAAACTTACTTTCTTAAAAAAAAAACTCTATTTATGGAGAGGGTGAGTGGGAAAAGAGATGAGTGAGAAGGATTGAAAAGAAATAGATGATAGAGGCATCTAATGTGCGGGACACACCACTGTCCTTTTTGGTTTGTTCACCATAGATGATACAAATTCTTACAGGGAAAAAAATTGGCTATTTAAGGTTATATACTTAATGTGGTACAATTTTTCCAATCAAGTTAGAATAAGTAATCCAAAATTTGAAAGAAAAAGGTTAATAGTATATTAATAATAGGAGTTAAAGAAAAAATCATGAATTAAAAAAATACACATGTACGTCCTGGAAGCGAGAAAATAAAGTATATAAGTCTAAGTGGTTAATTTTTTTTATTATCTTCTTATAACAATTAATTAACACCTTGCGTAAATATCGTAATAATTTCAAAATAGAAGAAAAAAATATCCTTTGAATATCTTTTCATGATGTAGTAATTTAACCTAGCTACTGGTAAGTTCATGCAAGCTTACATGTTGTGTATTCATTAATTGCTAATCACAGAGCGCCTGCGTGAGATAGGGGTAGAAGGATTTGCATTCATAGACGAACATTATGGAAGGAGACCCGATGCTGTACGGCTTCCTATGGTAGAGGGTGACAAACAAATATGGCGACGCGGGATTGTCATAGATCATAGAGAAGCAGCAAAACGTTATAGTGGGACAAGGATCGCCGATTATTGGACAGGTGGGGCTAGGGTTGGGAGAGACGCAACCGTGAAAGAAAGACAGGCTAAGGCAGATAAAGAGGCAAAGGAACAAAGGGCACGTTTAGTAGCAGAGGAAGAAAGACGGGCTACGGTCCAAAGAGAGGCGAAGGAAAAAGGACAGGCTAAGGAAGAGAGAGAGGCAGGGGAAGAAAGACGAGTTAGGGCAGAGAAAGAGGTGGAGGATCAAAGGGATAGGGAAGATGAAGATAGACAAGCTATGGCAGAGAGAGAGACAGAGGAGGAGAGACAAGCTAGTGCAAAGAGAATGGAAGAGATAACAAATGGGGAGACATTGTACAAGGCAATATGTGGGAACAATTGGACAAGGGCAAAAGAATTCCTAGATAAAAACCCTAGTGTGTTAACTACAAAAATCACTTCTTCAGGAAAAACAGCACTCCATGTGGCTGCTTTATTTGGACATGTGTCACTAGTGGAGGAGCTGGTGACATTAGTGTCTCCACAATTCTTAGAAACTACCGATGACTTTGGTAATACGCCTCTTTTAATTGCTACAGTCACTGGAATCTCTCCAGTTGCAGAATGCCTAGTGAATAAGAATTCCAACATACTTGGCCTTCCAAACTCAACAAATGAACTTCCTGTCACATTGGCCTTTCTTAATGGTCATCAAGAAATGGGACGTTATCTTTATTCTAAAACTCCATCACGATACCTCTACCAAGAGAATGCTTCTCTGCAGGGTGCTATGCTACTTCATTGTTGTTTGCAAGCACAATGTTTCGGTATGTAATTTAGTTATCATCAATTGATTTATCTTTAATATTCTTGCAAAGTTTATATGTTTGGTGATCCCTAATATGAGTAGCTTGGATTTGTTGTATATTATCATGGTATTACTATGATACACATATGTTGCTTTGAACTTGCTTAATCGATGCCCAGAATTGCTTTTTGCATCTGATAAAGAGGGTTGGAAACCAATTTATGGTATAGCAACCATGAACTCAGAAATTCCCAGCCGAAACGAACTTGTGTTTTGGAAAAGATTGATCTTTGACTGTAAGTAGCCCCATTTAAATATTTCTAATATATCTTCTCTCTTTATCATAATATGTAGATTTTACTTTTTTAAAAAATATATATATTTTATGCTCTCCTTTGTTTAGAATCTAGAGGGCAGCACTATATCGTGCAAGTAGAAAAATTCTAATTTTGTATGTGAATGAAATTCAATAATGTGCATATATGAGGAATTAATATATAGATTTGTTCGAGATTTATTTGCAATTTCATTGTAGTGGCGTAAATTAATATTGGAAAAAAGATTATATATTTTTAATTACAAGATCGAAAATACACCCCATCTCTGATTGCTCTTGTTTAAACTGTAAGATATACATATCAATTCAAACCGAAGTTTGGATCATGATCATTTACCCGTCCGACAACCAGACACGACTGATCAAGCTCCAGAAAAACTAACATGGCTAGGTAAGTATGCGTGTGAAGAAAATATTGTTCATCGTCTTTAATTTACCTTTTTATAGAAGACAACACGAACCAAAACATTTGTTAAACATCTTTTCAACGAATAATACAAGTTGTCTTGAACTTTGACGATAGGTCTTTCAACTTTTAGTCTAAGAAATTGTTTTTTCTATTTATTTAATTATTTAACTTTTGGATGCACTGGCGGTATAACATTTTCCTTGCTAGTTGCTGCAGGACATCGTTTACTCTCCTCCACTTACAATCTTATAGGTTGGTATATAGATAAATATATATAATTCTTCCCAAAATTGCATGCCTTTTTAAGATTTCAATTATCATAAACTTAACTAATAGAAATGCGCTTGAGTTGCATATAGATCTAGGAATTAAGAAAATACAGGAGCTGAAGCTGCTGCATGCACAAGCAGATGAAATTCTTGACCTAGTTAGAAAGAATGCGAGCAGGAGCGACCAAGTGAGTGTTATTGCAGATGCTCTATTTCTTGCAGCTAAAGAAGGGAATGTTGATTTTGTGCTTCAGATATCAAAAGCGAACCCGGATCTTCTGTTAATCGGTGACAGCTCATATCAAAACATTTTCTTCTATGCTGTACGAAATCGACAAGCTACTGTTTTCAACCTTATTCATGGTCTTCGCTTCAAGGATATTGCAGCTACAAGCAAAGATATTGATGGAAATACTTTGCTACATGTGGCTGCCACACATGCTCCTGCTCCATTTTATAACCGCATCTATGGACCGACTTTGCAAATGCAAAGAGAATTGCTGTGGTTTAAGGTTAGAACAATAAAGACATGCATTATTCTTCTTTGTGTTTTTATATGCTTTGATTGATTGACTGTTGAGAATAAATACAGGAGGTGGAGAGTTTAGTACCTCCTACCATTAGGGGAGCTCGAAACAAGGATGGCATGTCGGCTGAAGAACTATTTAGAGAGAGTCACAGAGATTTAATGAAGCATGGAGAGGAATGGGTAAAAGCCACAGCATCTTCTTGTTCTGTTGTTGGTACCCTGATTGTTACCATTATGTTCGCCGTGGCCTTTACTGTGCCTGGAGGAAATGATCAAAATTTTGGATACCCATTATTCATCGAACACCCGTTTTTCAAGATTTTCTTATTCTCAACTATATTATCACTCCTCTCTTCCTCAACTTCTGTTCTCATGTTTCTAGCAATCTTTACATCTCGCTACTCAGAAGAAAAATTCCTTAAATCCATACCCTCAAAGTTGATGCTTGGTCTTTCATCGCTTTTCATCTCGATCGTAAGCATGATGATAGCTTTTCTTTCTTCTATTCGTCTCATGCTAAAGCATACAAACTACACATGGGGCGTCCTTCCCATTATGATGCTTGCAATTGTTCCAATATTCCTCTTTGTGCTGTCACAATTCCCTCTTCTTCTTCATACTGCTTTTTCTACTTACGGGAATATCTTTAATAGGAAAGTGGAGATATGGCCATGAAATGTCCATGGGAAATGATCAATTATCCACTATGTGCTGTATTATATTTGAATAATCATGATTTTACTTGTTAACTGATAAATACATTTTCCGCTGGTTATCCGATTCTGATCATAAAAATAACATATTTCGTGGGTATTTCACAAATATAGACTATTGGATTTTATATATTTTCCTTTTTTGAATTTATCAGTAGAAAGATTAAGATATTAAGAAATTTTAAATTAATATTTCAAGATCTATCCAAATCTATAAATGATAATATCAGATGATTTTGGGAAGGAATAGGAAATACCCGGTATAGACTATTAAATAAAAGAGGCTCCAAGAGTCATTCCGAAGCAGCCAATCACCTTCCTAGTACGTCACCTGTTAAGAGTTATCATGTGATCTAAAGGCCTCTGACAGAAATCTACAAATTTCTGGCCAATAAATTTCACTAATAATTGGCTTATGAGTTATGACTATTAGCCTGTAGTTATTAACATTACTACTCTGAAATTATTGTTAATATATATAAACTAATAGAACCTTTTTAAAAAAAAATTGCACCGCAAATGATTCATGTTTAATGCGTGTATAAATTTCTGAACACTCACTAGATATACATATTTATCGACAAGCTGTTAATTTCCACAATTTGAAACCACCGTCTTATATTATGATGTTAGGTCATTATCGATCTTACGCAAGTATCTTGAAGATGTAAAGACAAATGGAATAATAAATGTGATTCAAAATGAGTTTTATGTTTCTTAATAAAAATAATTTATGAACTAAAAAGATTATTTGAATGTTTTCCAAATATTGTGCCTCAGATTTGTTCGTATCGTAACGTTTCGAGTTAGATGTAACACTGTGCCTAGTATTTCGATTATGAGTTTTTTAAAATATTTGACAACTCGAAAGCATGGAATCCCAGTAGTTTTAAAATATTGTATACTAGTGTAAAGTGTAACATTTAGAAAATCGATACCATTGATATCTACACACACACACATATGTATATGTATATGTATACGTATATAATGCTGGTTAGATGGAGTAGATTCTATGCATTTCACAGATTTTTTTGGAGGTCCAGGCAAGGGACGAGTTGTTGTAAGTACATTTCATATTGTTTTCCTTAAGTGCAATATACATATATAGTTGCATATTTCGGTGTATAATAACATTGAAGTTCTCGTCAGTTTCTCTACCACTAAGAATCAAGAGATTTAACTATACATAACCATGAGAATATCTAACACAAGCTGCAAAAAGAGCTCGGCTGAAATCACAAACATCGCCGAAAGTCACAAAGCTCACCGAAGATTTCAGAAACTCACCAGAATTTTCAGAAAATAAGGCTGGCAGAGTAAGGTGTGGCGTTTGAGTGAGGAAGGGATGGTGGCGGAAGATTCAGATACGGTGGTTCGACTTCTGCTTGCCTAGTTGCAACACTGTTGTGTGAGGTAGAGAGATTGATCGTGGCTGTGAGTACAAGGTCCAACCGGCTGTGGTAGGATGGTGGTGGTGGCCAGGACCGGAGAGGGTCGCTGGTGGTCTGGAAGAGGAAGAGAGGCGAAGGTGTAAAGTCTAAAGCTCTTTGTGTTCCCTCTCTTCCCGGCACTGTCACTCTAGGTCTGGGATCTCACCAGCGGCCGTGTAACTCTGTTCTGGGAGCTCTCTGTCTAGCCGGTGACCGTGTATGGTGAAGGTAAAGCAAAGGTCGCCGGCGAGGAAAGAAAAAGAAGGCGAAGATGAGAGTAACCCGGATCAATTCTGAGCTCTGGTTTTTGTTCCGCGGCGCCACGATGCTTCTGTCTGTTGAAGGAAGAAGAAAGCTTGGTCAAACTGACCGGCGTTTTGACCAGGGACTAAATTGAAAATATTCAAAAGTTCTTGGAGGGATTACATGGAAAACTTAAACAACTTGTGTGAATCAACCTGTAATGTTAAAACATTTTGGGTTTATTTTGTAAGTTTTTCTGACCCTTTTTCCTCACAGATTTACAATTTCCAGAATTTTAGGTTCTTTTTCTATAATTTTCCCAATCCTCAAAAAATATTAATTCTAACTCAATTAACATTTTCCACATTCTACATATTTCTTCTAAAATACCTACAATGCAAGATTAAACACAAGGTGGTATCAAAATTTCAACAAATCATTTGCATAAATAACTAACAAATTATGACTATTTTGCCTAGGTCCATTTTCTATAATTTTCCCAATCCTCAAAAAATATTAATTCTAACCCAATTAACATTTTCCACATTCTACATATTTCTTCTAAAATACCTACAAGGCAAGATTAAACACAAGGTGATATCAAAATTCCAAGAAATCATTTGCATGAATAACTAACAAATTAGGACTATTTTGCCTCTAATTATACTTAATTCAATAAAACTGTTTGTAACTCAAATTAGTGTCTAATCATACGCTAATGCCCTAAAATTGTATTAAAAATCACAAATTATTCATATAAAAGTATATCAAAATATGATTCAATCATTGCAACTCTTCTAATTCCAATTCTTTGTTTTGTGCGACACCTCATTCCCTCATCCCTCTCTCCATTTCTCTCATCCCATTCATCTGCGGCTAAATTTCTTGGCTGCTTTGATTGTTCTGTTGCTCATTTTTGCAAATACTTGATTCCATACGATTACAGTTTTCCTACACTAAATTTCACATGATCCATTCTTGATTCTCATTTTGCCCATTGATCCACCCTAGCTAACAAGTTTCTTCCATTGTAGCAAACTTACAATCTCTTACTCGCAGAAAAGCCCTTTCTAAAATGAAAAAGGAAGAGGGAAAAAAATTAGAATATTCATTGTTCAATCTGTAAGCAGATAAACAATTAGCCTATACCTGAACGTAAGGCTGGGCCACAGATGAATGAGACAAAGAGAGTGAGTAGAGAGAGATGGAGGAGGGAAAGAGGACTTGAAGAAGAAAAGATCAGAGAGATTTGGAATGGGAAGAGTACCGGCCCAGAAATAAAAATCCATGAGGAGATGAAGGCAGAAGAAGCAAGAGGGCATATAGGTAAAATACCCAATTTTAAAATCCTGAATTAGCCCAGTTGTCTTCATTTAGAGTTTGTTAAGTCTAGAGGCCTAATTCAAGATTTAGGTATTTTAAAAGGCTTTTAATGACAATTTTTCCATAAACAAAATGCTTATATTAATTTTACTTATCAAAAAATTATTTATATTAATTTAATATTATGAAGTCTGGCAATCATTGTGGTGACTTGCAATTGTTCAGAGACTATCCGGCGGTGGTCGTCCGCTGTTAAATCAGCCAAAAGGGAGAAGTCAAATTTAGATCAATATCAGCAAAATTTGACCGAGTAATTTCACACATTTTTTTAAAATTGCTTCCAAATTTCTTGTAACTTATTAGTAATAACTCAAATTCAAGAGACCTATTAGGGATTATTAATTATTGAATAAAATTTATTTTAAATTTTTAAAAAACCATTTAATATTTAACCTGCAGGTATTATATTCATGTTTTGCATGAAATAAATAAAATGAAAGTAATGTTTAAGGCTTTGATGAATTATGAATTGTAAAACTTCATATATTATATATTAATTGATATTATTCATTTTATTTTATAGGTCTAAGGGGTTAATAATAATAATAATAATAATAAAATGAGACAGCTTGCTTCAATGACAATTATTACAAAAATATAAAGGGAGGGCTTTAACAACTTTATTGTGGAATGTATTTGGAAACTTTTGTCTTTTTCCCTCTCTCTCTGTCTTTTCCTTTTTTTTTTCTTTTTTCTTTTTTCTTATCCTTTTTTTAAGGAAAAGTCAGTAGCTAGTCTATCTAAAGGAATGATCGATATTGATATTCAAATATGCTATAAAATCTATAATTAAGTTACACTGTTTTAATTAAGGACAATGTTTTCGATTTAAAAAAGGTTAACAACAATGAGCTTTAACTAAATGCCTGTTTGGTTGATGTATCAAGAGGTAATGTAAGTTCACATGTTTTGCGTTTTCATGTGGGCATCAAGTTTACATTGTAAAGCATGACAATTCTATTAAATATTGTACAAAAGTGCTATTAATTATCTCTTCTCCTTCCTTTTCCATTGTCACTCACGGCCCCCAAGGTCAATAAACATTTAACTGAAAAAGAGAAACCGATTCTCCTAGAAAAAGGAAGATCATAAAATATTGAAAAGCAACATATATTTATTTATCAAATTTTTGAAAAAGCACCACACATAAGAAAATCCATATGCATTAGGATATAAAATATTCAAAAAATGTTGTGATTATGATCCGAATTTCTGTAATCCTTTTGAATTATTTTTGTTCATTATCTTGACTTAAAATATATCATATCTCCACCATATTTATAATTGAGATTCTAAAAGAAATTATTTATTATTAGCAAGAGAGTGAACATGTAGCCCGCCCATTTTTGCCAGCTTGTTTTGTCCTTTTTTTGTGTGGCCTCGAGCTAGCTCATTTTAACTTATTAGTATGAGCAGGTATACCAAGTTAACAAGTAGCTTGCTTAACCCTAGCGCACGCATACACACTCTCTCTCTGTAATATCCTAAATTTTATTCACAAAAAATTCTTATATATTTGATTATAAAAAATAGAACAAAATGGTGAATTTTTGTATATTTGAAGTAGCCAAAATGTTGAAAATAGTGACTATGTGAAATTTTAGCCTAAGTAAGACATTAAGCACAATTTTGTCTTCATAAAAGACTAACATTGTGGCCTAAAATTGAGAATGGAAGAGCACAATTTTTGGACCAATTCATTATGAAAATTTCAGCCAAAACAAAAAGGGAATAAAGAAAACAATTCTTGGTACAAAAATTCAAGAAAATGTAAGGATAAAATAGTCATTTGGCTAATAAAATAAAAAGCAATATTTTCCCCTTAAAATATGGTTATGGACTGCCAAAGAGGAGAAGAGACAAGGAAAAATATGATTGGAACACATATCATGCCATGTGATAGGTTTATTTGCCATATGGAAAAAGAAGGCATAAAGTTATGCAAGTGTAACATTTTGTTAATAAAATAATATTAATTATAAGGAGGTGGAAGAAGATTGTATAAAACTATATTTCCTCTTTCAAGGGGCCATATTTTCGGCCAGCCAAGAGTAAAAGAGAGAGAGAGCTCTAGAGAAAACAAAGAGCAAAGGGAAAGAACAAGAGACCAAGAAGCAAAACAAGCAAGAAGAAAATCAAGGGAAACAAGAGCATCCTAGAGAGAGAGAGAACGAAGAATCAAGGATTCGATATTTGTCCGAGTCGGACAAAGAGTTAAAGGACTAGTATTAACTAGGCTTTGGAAAGGATCCCAAGTAGTAACTTTATCTCTTATATACTATGTGATTGTTTATATGTATTATATTGCCATGTTCTTTGATGTGAAATGTATATGGCGGTAATTCTTAGAACTATGGTATGGGAAAGCACAAGTACCACCCAATGGGAAAAACATAAGTACCACTAGGCTAGTTTGGACCTAGTCTAGGTAGGCCAATTTGTGTGAAGCCTGTGTGGCATAATGTAAAGCCTGTGTGATATAATTCCTCACTATGGTGTGAGAAAAATACAAGTATCATCCTCAAGTATCATAAGGCCAGTAGAACCAGCTGAGGTAGTATGGCAAGTACGGATAGGTTGGTGCTTGCTCCAGAACATTATTACGATCACTGTGTGACAAGTAGACCAAACGATCATTTTGATCCAGACAAAATCATCGTTTTGTTCCTGAATATTGAATGACAGACATGTGCACAACATTAATTTCTGTTGCATCATATGTTGCATTGCATATTTATCTCTCACATTTTATATGAATGATAGCATGTTACTATTGAGATTCATTTGAATCTCACCCTTTCCATAAATTAAAAATCTATCCAACTAGAGGAAGTTGCTCGAAGGGCAAGAAGGCAGATACCGGTAATTGAAGGTTCCAGTGCCGATTAAGAATTTTCTGTTGGTTATATGCTAACCTTTCTTTGTATTTTGGGATTTGTATATATTATGCACAAGCCCTGTGGGGATTTCCTATAATATAATCAAGTATTTTATATTAGTATATTCATGCTATTTCTGTATGCCCACTAAACTATACGTTGATACTCTGATAAATGTTAAAATATTGAGGGGTTGGACATTTGTGGTATCAAAGCTAATTAAGCTGATGGCGAATTTGGGTGCATGATTGGGAGTTCTCACTCTATGAGAGAGTGAATGAAGTCATGGCTCTTACCCTGACTGCCACCAAGCTGGTTGCACCAGTGATTACCCTAGGCTGAGAGGCAATGCGTAAAACTAGCGGCTGAGGTACCTTATGTCGTCCAATGGAAAGGGCTACCTGCAGGTTCTGGGGACTCAATACCAATAGTGTGAGAGCCATCAATGTAATATCCCAAAACTTACTCAAGGGTTATATGAAATAAAAAGCAAGAGCGATAGAAGGAAATAAGTGTCTTTAAAATATATTATCACTCTCATTTGTATTATTTTGCTGTCCTACAAACCACAATTAAGTGCAAGATTAGGTAAACAACTTCCATTGAAGAATACAAAGCAAACTCATGTACACAGTCTTGGTTATAAAAAAAAACCATACACCTACCATATGACCCACATATTCATTAATAATAAGCCACTCATCTTCCATAATCATTATTTCACCATTTAACATATGCAACTTAACCCACTAACCATTAATAATTAACAATACCCTACCATTTGATCAAATGGACAACAACATCTGCACATTCTTCACATAATTCTCACTTTATTTGGCCACACACTCCATCATTTCTTGTGCACGATAACCTAATGCCATTAGTGCTTAATTATTAAATATATCTCATTCTCTCATCCCACTTAGTCTGCCAAGACAAAAAGAAGAGTTGAGAAAACAGAAAACATAGAGAAAGGGAGAGAGGGACGTGAGAGAGAAAGACTTGAGTAGTGAAGTGTGTTATTGAAGGAAGACAAATGTATTATTGGAGAAGAGGAAGAAGTTGTCAAGTACTACCATAGGCAAGCCTTAATTATTATTTAGGTGAGTCTTCTTTATCTCTTTCTATTATTATTAAGGTGATTTGGGTTATTCATAAGGATTTATAACTACTAGGAGTTGTGTGATTATGAAAATAAATTGATATCATTTTTTGTTAGAAGAGGGTGTGTGTGTGTGTGTGTGTGTGTGTAAGGAGTAAAAACTTGGTAAATTTGATGTCACCGATAGATTCTACATGAAAAATGGTTTGGGAATACATGTGGTTATAATTTTTGGATGATTGTATATAAGTTTAGAATTTTTAGAAATTAAGAGGAGATGTTGTTTTGTTAGTTTCTCTGGAATCAGTTTTGTTGTAAAATAAATTTCGTTCAGAAAACATAGTCCAAAATTCATGAAACTTTCCAGAATTTAAATAGATATGATAAGCTTTAAATTGATATATAATATATGTCATTTGGGTATGTAAATTGTGAGATGTGAATTTTTGAACTTAGATGTTGAATCTGGAACATTTTATGGTATATAAAGTGTTTGACGAAATTCTGGAAATGTTTTTGCCATAATTTCTGGATGAAAATATTTTTCCACTAAAATATACTTAACAAGTATTTTAAACCATTCCATTTGGAGTTCTAGAGAATTAGTTAAAAATTTTAGAAGTTAAGGTATCAAATCTAGAATGATTTTCTGGCAATATAGGAAAACTTTAAAACTAGGAATTATTTAGGGATAAGTGACAATGGAACATATTTTTATCTTAAAATAGACTTAATAAGTGACACATAGAATTTATAGCCACCTTAATTGGATATTTCTAGGCCAAGATTTGAATTTTCAAAGATTATTGAAAATTCTGTAAGAATTGAGTAATAGTGCAAAAATAAAAAGTAAGGGTATTTTTGAAATAATTGGTGTTAGATATGATTAGTTTTGATGATGCCAAATATATATATCAAATATTATGAGAGCCAAAGTTTGCATAGTATACTTTTCTAATACATTGACTAACTATTTGATATTGCATATATTGTAGATTAGTCAAGCAATGGAAGAAATAAATTGAGGAATGAAGAACTTGCAAGAATCAATGAAAAATAGCAAATTTCAAGCTCTATGGTACTGTAGCAGTGGCACTGTAGCATATGGTTACTGTAGCGTATTTCACTGTAGCTTACTGTAGCAGTACTGTAGCATCGAGTGATTTTAGCAATCACTCGAGTGATTTCAGAATCACTCGAGTGATTCTGAAAATCACTCGCAGTGATTCACTGTTCACTCGAGTGATTTTCAGTTTTTCAGTGTCTGTTCTTCATCCAGCTGAGCGAGGCCTGGTTATTTAATTATATCTCTCACAATACAACTCCAATTGAGACCAAACTAGTTGTATATGAAACTAGACTTCCAATGCGTCATTTTGACACTAGAACCAACATCAAAGGAGCTCAGATAAGGGAGATATAAGTATTCCAATTTGACCTTCATGTCAGCGTCACGTTCTGGAACAGGTTTAGTATTTTGGGTATAACTCTCAAACCACTGATCCTATTGAGCTGAAACTGGTGCCATATGAAAGTAGACTTCCAGGGATTTCGATTGATATATAATACAGCATTTTTGGAGTCATATTCGAAGAGTTATGACATCTGGAAGTTGACCTATGTTTACTGAAGAACTGGAAACGGATCACTCGAGTGATTTCAGAATTCACTCGAGTGATATGGCATTTCACTGGAAGTGATCGTAAAATCACTGCAAGAAAAATTCACTGTTTCATATTTCACTTCCAGTGATCTTCAAATCACTCGAGTGATATCTCAAAATTTCCAAATCACTTCCAGTGATCTCCAAATCACTTCCAGTGATATCTCAATTTTTCCATTTCACTTCCAGTGATCTCCAAATCACTCGAGTGATATTTCAACTTTGCCAAATCACTTCCAGTGATCTCCAAATCACTCGAGTGATATCTCAAATTTTGCAAATCACTTCCAGTGATCCTGAATCACTCGAGTGATGCGCCAAATCACTTCCAGTGATTCTGAATCACTCGAGTGATGCGACAAATCACTTCCAGTGATTGAGAATTCACTTCAAGAAAAATACACTGTTTTGAAAATCACTTCTAGTGAATTCCAAATCACTCGAGTGATGCGCCAAGTTTTCCAAATCACTTCCAGTGATCTTGAATCACTCGAGTGATATTTGAAAAGTTGCAAATCACTTCCAGTGAATTGGAAATCACTCCAAGAAGAAATCACTATTTACAAAATCACTTCCAGTGACTCCAAATTCACTCGAGTGATATATGAAGTTTGCCATATCACTTCCAGTGGTTGCTGAATCACTTCCAGTGAATATTAAAATTCCTCAGATCACCTCCAGTGAAGTGACACCACTCTCAAGTGAATTGATATCACCGCAAGTAAATTTACTGATAGTTAGAGTGATTCACTATTCTTTACAGAATCATGGAAATTACTCAAGGGATCATTATTATCGAGTCAATGATATGCTTACTCTTAGAAAGCTACTGCAAGTGGAATGCTTATGTAAATCACTTCCAGAAGTATGACAGAAACAAGGAAAATGATTTCATGGTACACTCGAGGGATGCTGATAATTACTAGTGGAATATTATCTTATGAAAATCACCTCCAGTGAAATCAAGTCCACTTCCAGTGATTCTCCAGTTTTCTGAAATCACTCCCAGTGAAGTCTGTGATCACCCGAGTGATATTTTCTAACGACTATTTCTCTGAGTGCTTTTACAGGTGTTATGCACTACTGATCACATGGCTTACACAGATCAATATTAAATAACAACTATTCGTGGACGGCAGCAAATTTCATAAGTAACGGAAGATAAATACTATTGCATCTGTCAGACCAATGGGAAAACTGTAAGAAACGCTGAAGCATGTGTCAGAGCACGATCAACGGGAAAATATTTAAATACACTCAACGACCGTGCAAAGCAATGGGACTCCAACCGAAAATGATATAGTGACTGTCTAAGCATCAGATGGGATTATAACAGAAGAATATCCGAATGGGCTCAACGGTCAAATGAATCAACAGACTCTAACGGATATCTTCCACAACTCAGCTATAAATAGGAGAAGATTCAAACACAGAAAAGCAAGCAACGCAATGAGAACATGAACATGCTGATATTCTAAGTCTTCTACCTCCGACCACTCTTTGCTCTACTTCATCTTCTATATCATGTATAATTGAGAGTGAGAATATTTTCATTGTACTTCAGTGAGCATTTATCTACTCTGTGAGAGAGTCTGTAAACACACCATCTATACGTCTGTATTGATCTCAAGGTAGAGGGACCTTGAGAGGGCTGATTACCTTACGGGAAAGTTGTAGAGAGAATTGCTAGTAGTATTTTCTGCTCGTAAGACTTACAAGGTGTAAGCAGTAGAGAACGTTGCTGCTCGTAAGACTTACAGTGGTGTAAGCAGGAGAGAACGTTGCTGCTCATAAGACTTGCACGGGTAAGCAAGAGAGAAAGGACTTTAGGATTGCTTTGCTCGACTTGCTGTAAGAAGGAGTAAACCTTACAGTGTGTAAGGGGGAGTAACTCTTGTGAATTTGTAAAGGCTTTTCTTGTGCCTGGTTAAACAAGAAGATAGTGGATTGGAAATCTCAGGAGGAGCCTGGGGACTGGACGTAGGTCTTCGTGGATTGGACCGAACCAGGATAAATCACAGTTTGCACATTCTCTTCCCTAAGCTTTTATATTTCCAGCATATACGATTTACATAATTGCTGCTTCCATATATACTAAGTTTACAATCTGCGAAAAGATTTTTAAATATCAGACTTTCTTATTATACACCCAATTCACCCCCCTCTTGGGTGTCAGCCAGTTCTAACAATTGGGACTCCAATGGTCAAGTCAAATACTTAAAATTGGTATGAGCCTATTAAATACCTATTAGACCTAATGTATTAACTACAATGATAACCTACCAGAGTATCTTGAAATACTATTTGGAACAAGTAATAATTCGTCCGTCCGTGAATAATGAATTATAGGATTTGACATTTTCCCGGGACGCCCAAGAAACTGAGAACAAGAACCAAACTTGGAAAGGCTGTTAGGTAGTACCTTATCTCTTATATCATATGTGATGCTTTGTATATGTATCATATCATCTGTAAATATATGGGACAAATAGTCTATAGGCGGTAAGACCCGTAAGTACAAGTTACACCGGGAGTTACCCGAGAGCGTCTTAAGCCAGGTAGGCTTGAGACAGAAAGCCCGTGACTGCATCTTGTATAGGGCAGAGGCCCTGGCAGCCAGACTGTGAATCTCAAGCGCTGTGAGTCTGTGATAAGGGACCGGTTATGCCCTTTAATGTGTTGTATTCTTGTAAGTTGTATTGTTTGATGATTTGTTTTACATGCTTTGTATTTGCATATTATATGAGTGATTTGTGTACTACCGAGATTCTTTTAAATCTCACCCCTTTTTCAACAAATAACATACAACAAAGGCGTCTAATTCCAAGGGCAAGATGGTAATAAGAATGAATGAAGAAAAAGCGGATTAATTATGGACTATCTGGTTATCATTTTATCTTGGATGATTGTAAAATATTTATAACTACCAGAAGTATCAGTAGTAGTACTAGTACTTGCGACATAGACCGTATAAATTGTAATCAGTACACTAGACTTTTGGTAATGTACTAGTATTTAAAAGAAATAATTGAACTAAAATCGGGTAACCAACTACCAAAAGCTCATAAGTTAACCACTACTATGCGGACTTTTAATGGGGAATGCTCTGCATTTTAAATAAATGATTTTAAAACTGATGAGGATAATGAATTTGCAAACTAGAATGAGACCATACATATTTATTCTAAAAAAATTTTGAAAACCTTACACAAATACAAGGTTGAACCTTACTTTAAAGTTGAGATTTTAACATTGTTATGGTCTCATGTTTGAAATCATTATACATTTAACTCATCTAAAGGCTTTAAAAATTAAGGTGTTACATTTTTGGTATCAGAGCATGCGGTTCTGGCATTATCAGAATAGTATATTGATATATGACTATGTGAAATTTACCTCTTTCTTATTTCAATATAGTGAAATATAAAGATGGCGATTATAAGAGGTGGTAGAGCCAGTGGAAGAGGCCGCGGTAGAGGCCGAGGTAGAGGTAGACATGGAAATGATAATCTGAAACCAAATGCTAGACCTGATCTTATATAACAAATGCTTGGCATGCTTACTAAACAGCGGGCCATGATACAAGAACTTAAAGATGAGCTTCAGGAATTAAAAGCTAAGCAGAATGATGATAGGGAGAATTCAGTAAATAATGAAATAATTCAAGAGGAAACAGAAAATAAGGAAGAATCAACCCAACCTGAGGAGTCACAACAACCAATAGCACCGAATCAAGAATCTTATAAGGGACCAGTACGTAAGGAACAAAACATACAATATTGGGTCACAGAGTTTGGTAAGTACCAATCCCAGTTATTCAACGGGAAATTTGACCCTCAAGAAGCTGAAAATTGGATAATCAAGCTAGAGAAAATTTTTGAAATATTGGAGTGTCCTTCTGAAATAAAGGCGAGACTAGCGGTGTACAAACTAGAGGGGGATGCAGACCAATGGTAGAGGAACATAGCCATGATGTTGTGAACCCAAAATATTCCTGTGACTTGGGAGCTATTTCAGGAGAAGTTTAATGAAAAATATTTTCCCAGGTCTGTGAGAATCCAAAAAGAAACAGAGTTTTTATGTATTCCACAAGGTGATGAGGAGACCTTTGATGAATATCTCTCCTGATTCATCCACCTAGCCTGTTACTCCTCTTACCTGCGATACAAAGATGATCAAAAGTGGAGCTCGGATCTATTGATCAGAGGGCTGAAGTATAAGCTGAAAGATCAGTTAGTCGCCCGACAGTTCAAGAAGTTTAATAAAGCGGTAGAAGAATGCCGGATCACAGAATACAACTTACGGGACTGAAAACTGGCTAAGAATACTAATAACCATGGTGGATCTAGTCGAGGAAGTTTTCCTCAGAAACAGAAGGGTCAGGACATTCATTCAGGGGAAATGACAAGAGACCCTATCGGTCAGATAACCGTGGAAACCGGGGACCCTCTATAGCTCCAACATGTCTTCGATGTGGCAAGGTGCATCCTGGCAAGACGTGTGATAGACAGATAATCTATTACACCTGTCATCAACCAGGTCATTTTGCCAATGAATGTAAACAGCGGGCAGTAGAGCTTAGGCCCAAGACTCAAGGGAGAGTATTTGCGATGACCCATGAGGAGGCCCAGAAATCTCCAGAGATGATCCAAGGTACAATCCTCCTTAATGGTACCACATTACAAGCCTTATTTGATTCTGGTGCTAGTCATTCATTTATTTCCTTTGAATGTATTGGACAATTAGGGCTAAATGTGCATAAATTACCATATGATTTGGTTGTATCTACACCGATGGGTACTAGAGCCATTACTACATATGCTTGTTTGAATTGTATTATAAGTGTAATGGGGCGGGAATCTGTGATAGATTTCATCTGTCTACCACTCCACAAACTAGAAGTTATCCTAGGCATTGACTGGCTAATGGCGAACAACATTTTACTAGACTGTGGTAAAAAGAGAATTGAGTATCTTGAACCACAGAAAGGTAATGATGCTAGTGTTAACTTGAATTTTCTCTTCGTAGCTGAGGCTGAGAAATGTCTAAGAAAAAGGGTGTCAGGGGTATCTAATATTATTCTCGGTCCAGGTAGAATCAGACGTGACTATTGAGAATATACTCGTAGTCAATGAATTCTCTTATGTATTTCTAGAAAACATTAGTGGATTGCCTCCGGAAAGGGAAATAGAATTTACTATTGAAATTGTGCTAGGAGCTAGACCTATTTCCAAAGCACCTTATCGAATGGCACCAAACAAAATGGCAGAATTAAAGAAGCAAATAGAAGAATTACTAGAGAAAGGGTTTATACGACCCAGTGTATCACTATGGGGAGCTCTAGTATTGTTTGTTAAGAAAAAGGACGGGAGTCTACGGTTATGTATTAATTACTGAGAGCTGAATAAGGTGATCGTCAAGAACAAATATACACTCCCTATGATTGATGATCTTTTTGATCAGCTATCTGGTTCTAGCATATTCTCAAATATTGATTTGAGATCAGGCTACTATCAGCTGCGAGTAAGAGTTGAGGATGTGCCGAAGATTGCTTTTAGAACCAGATATGGACACTATGAGTTATTGGTAATGCCCTTCGGAGAGCATTTGAGAATAGTGCTAGGAATTCTGAGAGAAAAGCAACTCTTTTCCAAGCTAAGTAAATGTGAATTCAGGCTTTCAGAAGTTAAATTTCTGGGTCATGTAATTTCACATAAGGGAGTCTCTGTAGATCCCAGCGAGGTGGAGGCAGTACTAAACTGAAAGAGGCCAGAAACTATAACAGAGATACGTAGTTTTCTAGGTCTTGCTGGTTATTACCGAAGATTTATTAAGAATTTCTCCAGAATCTCCATGCCATTGACGAAGCTCAAGAGAAAGAATCAGGCATATGTGTGGGATGACAAATGTGAGAGGAGTTTCATGGAGCTGAAGGAGAGATTGACATCCACACCAATACTGATTATCCCATATCCCAGTGAGCCCTATGTGGTTTACAGCGATACTAGTAAGCAGTGATTGTGATGTGTCCTTATGCAGCAGGGTAGAGTGGTAGCGTATGCCTCTCGGCAGCTGAAGCCTCACGAGAAGAACTACCCCACTCATGATTTGGAGCTTACTGCAGTGGTGTTTGCATTGAAAATATGGTGACATTACCTATATAGTAGTACTGTAGAGTTATATTGTGATCACAAGAGCCTCAAGTATTTACACGATCAAAAAGAATTGAACATGAGACAGCGTCGTTGGATGGAGTTGCTAAAAGATTATAATCTAGAAATTAAATATCATCCAGGGAAGGAAAATGTCATTGCTGATGCCTTGAGTAGAAAGACAATACAAGTGGCGGTCATGATGGTCCGAGAACAAAAATTGCTAGAAGAATTCTGAGATCTGAATCTGTCAAACCAAGTGTTCCTAAATTTGAATGTACCAAATGAAGTACTTCTTGCTAATCTCAGTGTTAGTCAAGAAGAAAGTGGTCTGAGAGCAGAAATTGAAGAAGCTCATATGCAGGATGGATGAGCAAGGTCTATTCGAGAGATGATCTCACGTGGTGAAACTCAGGATCATGATCTTTCGCCAAGTGGATTAGTTAGATACAAGCAGCGAATATATGTACCACCAAAGGCTAATCTAAGGCAGAAAATCCTGGATGAGGCACATAAGAGTCGTTACACTCTTCACCCAAGAATGATTAAGATGTATCACAATTTGAAGTCTATGTATTGGTGGCCAGGGCTAAAAAGCGACGTGACTAAGTATGTGGCCCGATGTCTCACTTGTCAGAAAGTGAAGATTGAACATCAGAGACCACCAGGACTTCTATAGAGTCCAGAAATTCCAGAATGGATGTGGGAAAGTGTCACCATAGATCTAGTGGTGGGTTTACCCAGAATCAGGAACATAATGCAATTTGGGTAATTGTCGGCCGTTTCACCAAGATGGCACATTTTATACCCATCAATGCCAGATATTCTCCAGAGAAGTTAGGGAAATATATATACGAGAGATAATCAAACTCCATGGCATACCAAAAAGTATTATCTCTAATCGAGATCCTAGATTCACATCAAGATTCTGGAATGCTTTACATAAAGCTCTGGGTATGAAGCTAAAATTCAGTACGGCCTATCATCCACAGACGGATGGACAGTCAGAAAGAACCATACAGATACTAGAAGATATGTTAAGAGCGTGTGTATTGGATTTCCAGGGAAGCTGGGACATTTCCTTCCACTCGCTGAATTCACTTACAATAATAGCTATCATGCGAGTATTCAAATGGCTCCTTATAAAGCACTGTATGGAAGGAAGTATTAGTCACCTCTTTGCTGGACAGAACTATCTGAGAGAAAGTTATATGGGCCAGACCTAGTTGATCAAACCACAAAGCAAATCCATACTATCAAAAAGAGGCTCCTAGCGACACAAAGTAGACAGAAAAGTTATACCGGTAAGAGGAGAAGACCCTTAGAATTTGAAGTGGGGGATCATGTATTTTTGAAGGTATCTCCTGTTACAGGAATCGATAAACCAATCAAAAGAAAGAATCTTAGCCTACGCTACATTGGTCCATTTGAAATCCTGGCAAGAATTGGGCTAGTAGCTATCGAATAACCTTACCCCCGAACTAGAGCAGACTACACAATGTATTTCATGTCTCACAGTTGAAGAAGTACCAACCAGACCCCAAACACATTATCGAATATGAAGATGTAGATATGCGAGATGATCTCACTTATGAGGCTAAGCCAGAAAGAATCATTGACAGACAAGTAAAACAACTTAGACATCGTAGCATACCATTTGTGAAGGTGGTCTGGAAGGGACAATCTTCAAGAGAAGCAACTTGGGAAGTTGAAGAGGATCTAAAGAAATATTACCCGAAATTTATATCTCAAGAAGTCTAGCAAATTTTGGGGAGGAAATTTATTTTATGGGGAGAGAATTGTAATATCCCAAAACTTACTTAAGGGTTATATGAAATAAAAAGCAAGAGTGATAGAAGGAAATGAGTGTCTTTAAAATATATTATCACTCTCATTTATATTATTTTGTTGTCCCAAAAACCATAATTGAGTGCAAGATTTGGTAAACAACTTCCATTGAATAATACAAAGCGAACTCACACACACAGTCTTGGTTATAAAAAAAAAACCATACACCTACCATATGACCCACATATTCATTAATAATAAGCCACTCATCTTCCATAATCATTACTTCACCATTTAGCATATGCAACCTAACCCACTAACCATTAATAATTAACAATACCCTACCATTTGATCAAATGGACAACAACATCTGCACATTCTTCACACAATTCTCACTTTATTTGGCCACACACTCCATCATTTCTTGTGCACGATAACCTAATGCCATTAGTGCTTAATTATTAAATATATCTCATTCTCTCATCCCACTTAGTCTGCCAAGACACAAAGAAGAGTTGAGAAAACAGAAAACATAGAGAAATGGAGAGAGGGACGTGAGAGAGAAAGACTTGAGTAGTGAAGTGTGTTATTGAAGGAAGACAAATGTATAATTGGAGAAGAGGAAGAAGGAGTTGTCAAGTACTACCATAGGCAAGCCTTGATTATTATTTATGTGAGTCTTCTTTATCTCTTTCTATTATTATTCAGGTGATTTGGGTTATTTATAAGGATTTATAACTACTTGGAGTTGTGTGATTATGAAAATAAATTGATATCATTTTTGGTTAAAAGAGGGTGTGTGTGTGTGTAAGGAGTAAGAATTTGGTAAATTTGATGTCACCAATAGATTCTACATGAAAAATGGTGTGGGAATAAATGTGGTGCATCCTGACATAGTTCAGCATTGTTTGATGAAATAAGATTGAAACTTTTTTTAACAGAATAATCTCCGGAGGCACTTTTGGCCCAAATGAATCTATCAGGTAAATTATTAAAGGAATAGGGGTGTTAAGAATAGAATTGACATCATGAACAGAATATAGATATCTCACAAGATTAGAATTCCATCTAACAGGACACTAAATTGATGGAAGATGCAGTAATAGATCAGTAACTGTTCAAATTGATTCATCAGTTGGAGATCTTGATTGCATGGGCCACCATACCCCGGAACCTACTTTACATTTCAAATGGTCTTTCATAATTTTAGAACATGGGATAATACCCTTCCAAATCCACGAGTTGTATGGTTTTTTGGACCAAGGCTTCACTTTGTAGATCAAAGTACTTGACTTTCAATATTCTAACAATTAGTGATCCCTGAGAAGATGAAATGATTTTCCATGTTTGTTTAGCTAAGAAGGCATTATTTACATGACTAATTGAGCGAATGCCTAGACCTCCCTCTGTAATTGGCTTCATTAAGATGTCCTTGTTAGCCAGATGTATTTTTTGATGGTCCCCATCCGAACCCTGGAAGAAACTGATACATTGAGAATCAATTCTTTTACAACATATTGAGGACCCTTCATACAAGACACCACATGAAGATTCACTCCTGACAATACTGATTTGATGAGAGCAAGTCTAGAGGCTTGCAAAAGAAGACGAGCCTTCCAAGCAGCTATTCTATTCTCCATGGATTGAGTAACCTGATTATATAGGAGACTTATTCCTTCCTGGATCCAACCATGTACCAAAATATTTTCCCAATCTATATGAAAAATAAACCCCAAAAAATTGAGAATAGTGAATCTTCGTTGCATACGGAATATTTGGGCTAAATATGATTGAGGACTTTGACAGATTGATGGATTGTCCAGACCAAGCACTATAAAGGTCTTGTGCTGCCTTAATTGAATTGATGCTCTGATTAATTCCTTCGAAGAAAAAGGCTGAGTCATTCGCATAGAGAATATGCGTCATATGACAGGCACTAACTCTTTGCACTAAATGGAGGTACATTAGAGACCCAAGCCCATGTATACAGATCCTTGGCCTTAAATGTTAACGTCCTATGGTTCTTTCTTTACATGCCATATTATTAATTTGTTGCTGATTTTCTATTAAATAAAATCCCCTTTCACTCTAAACAAATTAAACCTATTGATGTCTCCTGCGACTAACTCTTTGCATACTCTCAACTGCAACCTTAAACTCCTTAAAGTATTATCAAGGAATGAAAACTCTGGATTGTGCACTTATGGAGATGTATTGAAAGATCATAATAGAAAGTTCTTGCAGGGGTTTATGTACCGTATTGCGTATTGGGCAAGGGACAGTGGTATCGATTGAAGCTTGGGGTGTTTTGTGGGGACTTAAACTTGCATGGGATAGAGGATACAGACGAATCTTGGTTGAGTGTGATTGTACAGAAGTCATAGAGCTGATTCAAAATACAGTGCATCAAGAACACCCTGATTTTCATCTTATCAGGGAGGTTCGTACATTGTTGAATAGACAATGGGAAGTAGAAATATTATGGTGTAATAGAGATGTTAACACAGTTGCAGATGTCATGGTAAGGGAAGCGCAGATAATGACGATGGACATCCATATCACTGATTCACCTCCTAAAATTATTAGGAGTTTTTTACTTACTGATGAAAAGGAGTTGAGAATGTTGTTTGACTTAGGAGATTAACCCATAAGGTGTTTTGTAGTTTACCTACTATATAAAAAAAAGTATTAATTGCTTTTAGTTAGGTTTAATGCAACACTTTATCGTCAATTATTAGAGTTGTTTAATCATTATGACCCAATAGTATATTTGGTTAACATAAAAATCTTCAAACTTTTCTTAAAACTTGGGTACCATGACATGACTAATCTTCTTGAGAATTAGACAATTCATTAGTAAATCAATATAACTTTAAAATTAGTGGTTCAAAGTTCTATTTATGTCTCGTGAAATGCTATTTCAAATAAAATTAAGACCTGGGCTCAACTTTCTCCCATTTGGTCCAAAAGCTCACTTATACCAAAACTATACAATATAATTTTTGTAACAGATTTGAGTTTTTCTAGCTCAACGTTGATAAATAATATCTTTTAATCTACATATCCAAAAAAAGAGGTGAATTAAGACTTGTTTTGAATGAGGCATATGTTTTGTACTTTGATAACCTCTTTAAAATTTTAATCAAGAATTGTATTATGGAGTGCAATCTCAGATTGTCTCTCAAAGAACTTTTTATTATTTACCTAGAAACTAAGAGCTTATTTGTTATCACTTATTTGAATCGGGCTTATTATATAAGCCCGATTCACGTAAATCGAGACAAATCTCCTCCACATATTTATCTTGTAGACCGTGAAAGCACTTCGTAAACCATAAAAGCACCTCGTAGACCGTAAAAGCTACCTCGTATACCGTAAAAATTACTTCGTATTCCGTGAATTACAATTCATAAGCACTTATGAAATTTTCAACCGCTATTCCAAACAAGCTCTAAATACGATGATTGGCATAAAACAAGTTAAAAAGGGAAATTTTGATCTTTTCAAGCTACAACTACATAAAAATATTAAAAATCCAAAATTATAATGTTTTTGGTATTTTTAGATATAAAATGATAGGTGAAATGAAATAGATGAATTGAAAAGCAACCATAGTTCATGTAATAATGATGAGAGTTCAATTAACTAATTTAGTAAAAAAATATCCAAAAGACCTTTTGAGCTAGTTTGAATTAGATTGATTAAACACTTTCACACTAGGTAAGGCTTAACCCCTCTAACCAAAACTCAATATAAAACACTAGCAATTGCAATCAAAGCCCCTCATAATATCAAACCTCAAGCACCGTTGAGTCTAGTACATTAATCAATGATTATTCATAAACTTGAAAAATAATCATTTCTTTAAACACTATTAAAAACCAATTTATATGCAATTTATGAAATCACTAAGTTTTCTAAAATATCAAACCCCATCAACCGATGAGTCTAACACCAAAAGAAAAGAACCCATATTCTAAAGATACTATTAAACAATATTAGTGTGTGATTTAAATTAATTAATACAATTAGTTCAAAGCAACTTCAAAATCAATTCAATATCCAAATAATATCATGTAAGGCAATAGAGAATCAATGGAATTACACTTAAATATATATATATATATATATATATATATATATATAACCATATATATTGATAAGCACAAAATTTAACATCAACAAATTTAAATTATAAATTAATCCAAACTAAATATTTAATCAAATAATAATATAAATAAAACCTCCAAAACAACAAAAACATAATTACAAAGTAAACCAAATAGATTAAAAGATAAAACTAAAACTAGTACTTAGAACTTACGCTTAACTTCCATGAGTTTGAGAAATTTAGTCACTGCAATTTGTCATCACAGAAGCTCCCAACCATTTCAAAATTCCAGCCAAGAGATCAAATAACAGAGGAGAAATTCGATGACGAAAATGACAGATTAAGGGTGATTATGAAAGAGGATGTGAAGCTCGCCGGAAATCCCAGTAGAAGGACGAGATGGGAGCCAGCGATGGTTCAACGGCGATGGAAGGCGCGGACGTGAGCAAGAAAGTGAAGAAAGAAGGCCGGAAAGCTCCTTCGTCGTGGCTGTGCTCTGTTTGATCTCTTGCTGATAGTCAAGAGGACGGAAATGGAGGACGAAGGAAAGAGGTCGCCAGCGACAATGGAGGAAGCACGTCGCCGGTGACGGTGGTGGGTAGAGATGGTGAAGGTGATTGAAGGTGAAGATGGTGCGAGGTCTCTGTTCATCGCGGCTGCTGGTTCTGGTCTCTGAATGACCTAAAATGCTGCCAGACACGCTGTAGTTTTGATTGGACTAAATTGTCATTTTGTAAATTTGTGGGAATAAATTATTATTTCTAAAATTTGAGCCCCAAACTACCATTTTTAGTTTTAATTCAATTTTTTAATCACCTGCCATTAATAATAATTAAACCAACATCAAATATTTCAGAAAAAATCAATGATTAAAAATAATTACAATTTTTAATGATAATTTTTCCATTTTTTCCTCCTAATTTAATGTATTTACTCTTAATCTCAATTTATCTCAAGAAAAATATTTTAAACTCAATAATTATAAAAAAATTTCCAATTCAAGTATAAAAATATATAATAAAAATAGAGATTTGTCAAACTGTGCACTACTTCTCTATGAACTTAATGAATTGACTCACTCAATAGCCCTTCTAAACATTAATCCCAAAATCATGACTTAGATTGAGTAACATCTAACTACCACTACAAATTTCATGTATCTATTCTATGCTTAGCATAGCACTTATTTTGCTCAAACTTAGCCCTCCTACTCCTCCTTATGGAGTGCATTTACATGCCAAAATATGTAATACATTTATATCTATCTTTAATATCAAAATAACTATAAGAATTCATCATATAATAGAGCTTATATACAACAAAATATAGCATGTTTCTTCAGTTCCATCCACCTTCAATCTTCACCAACCATCATGCTCCTTGCCCCTACCAATACTTGTCTTTACTATGTAACAGGAAAGAAAATGGTAAGATTCAGGGAATCTTAGTAGCAATTACTTTTCATCATGTTAATCATACAAGGTTAATAACTATACATATACAAATAAGCCATAAAGAACAAGACTTTACAAGTAACTAAGCTAAAAAGCTAACTAGTGCACATATATCTTATTGTAAACTAAACTGAATAACTAACTGGTGTACAATCTTTTACAGATAGATAAACTAAATAAATAACTAGTGCACATTCATTTTATAAATAGATAAAATAAATAAATAACTGGTACACATACTAGACAGATAACTGCTCTGCCGATGTATCTGCTGCACATGGCCATAACAAATATTTATGTAAGGATAATTTACATGTTCTCATACTTAACTGCAGCAAAATGGCACAAACAAACATGCTGCAATTAATGCAAAATAATATGAGAGGAAAAGTGTTACTACCTCTGGCGCTTTCCTTCAATTTACCTCTACCTGCTTCTTTCCTTGATTATTCCATTGTTGGCTTGGGCAAATATCAAAACCTAACATTTATGTGTATAAGTTTAGGTTAACACTTGTATTATTTGTAACTTGTAACTCATACTAACTCTTCCCTAATCATAGTTTTACCCTTTTACTTACTGCAGAATCATTTCAGACATATAAACAACTATTAAACTACATTCATCCCAACTCTTAAGCTTAAACTTGTGGCTATCTATCTACCTTTACTTCACTTAAATATAAATTTCTAACATAAATTACAACACTAGAACAAAAAGTAAAATAAAACAAAAGGTAAAATCAGCCTCCAATTGTAACTTCAAGGCTTCGTCCTAAAATCAACTACACTCACATAACAAATTTACGATCCTTTGAATATCCTCTTAGCTTCCTTAACTTCTCATGACTATCTCCTGAAATCTGGAAATTTCCAGCTTTAGAATCATCAACTAAATCATCATTTAAACTAAGGTTTAACCACCTAGAATAATTGTGTAGCTTTTAGAGGCATTTAACAGCAGACTTTTAATCAGTTTTAGCTTCAAAATTCCACATAAACAGCCACAATACCTCATATACATGTATATATCATAACAGCTCTATAATATATATATATATATAGCATTAACTTGTAGGTGCATTGTTCCCTTCAAAATTCAGGACAGCTGCATTTTTAAACTTCTGAACATGTTTCCAGCTTCAAGAACATTGTATTAACCATCATTTTGGAGTCCTTACGCGTGCTTAAATCATGCATTTGGAACCATCAAACAGAACGATCTTATTAGTTTTCAACTTCAAAAATTGGAACCCTTGGAGCTTCCACCACATAACGTTTATATGTAACTCATCTATCACACAATTTGAATACTAATATTATACAATCCCCCAAGAGAACGAAACAAAACTCCCCTGAACATAAAGCTCCAAATTCGAAATTGACCTTCCCACAACAATACTCAACATGCAAACCACAAAATAGCTCTAACCACCTATATTTTTATCATTTTATGAAGTCTACTAATCCATCCCTTTTGTTTCCTCACTTCCTCTTTCTAAAACCAGATTCAAACCTCTCATCTTCTTGCAGAAAACACAGCCACTAGAGAAAATATTGATGGTAATAAGGTTTAGGATCCTTACCATTGTCTAAAGTTTTGGTTGCATGTGAGGGAAGATCTTCCTTCTTCTTCGATCATTTCCTCCGGTTCCTTCTCCATCGTCTCACCACACTCTCTGTTTCTGCTATTCCAGTCGCAAATGAGGGTGAGATAAGGGAGCTGAAGTGATTTATCAGAGGGGGAAATATTATTATTATTATTTCCCTACTGGATAGAAGCTTATCATATAAGCTTGACTCTTTGATCCTAAGGCCCAATATTTTAGCGGTATGAACCCATTCCTTTGCTATGGGCAGCATGTATTGGGCTTCCTAATTTGAGTTTATCCTTGGCCCAAATTCATTTTTTTTAAACTTGGCATAATGAAATTACAATTTTACCCTTTTTTGATCTGTACTGAATTATTAAATACATTCTAGAAATTAATCCTTAATACTTCAATAGGATTTTGTTTCCTTAACTAACCACTCTAAGACATAAAGTAACATCCTCAAAGTTTTCAAGCTAAACATTAACCTCTAGCTATTTTTCTTGGATTTTTTGGGAAAATAGGCCTTTAATTCCCATAATTTAACTTTAAAATTATTTATGCTATTTTTGAGAAACTAAACCTATTCATAAACTTTTAAAAATCCAAAAAATAAAATTTTATAATGCTTCATTAATTATTCTTGGCCTTTATATATTTTAATAGTCATTTTTTCTTTATTTTCTTGAAATTCTAACCTAAAAATCAGCTTTAGAACAAATAATTTCTTTCAAGGCTTTTTAGTTTTTAGAGGACATCCCTAAACCTTAAATATACCCTAGAGAGAGAGTGTGCACGCCTGCGCGCGTGTGGGGTTAACTAGGTCAATGACTAACATTTTCACCTTTAGAATACTATGTTGCATAACACACCATGTTTATTTTAGAGCTTGATATGGGGAACTGTCATGCAACCAAGAGATACCAAATAAAACTATGGTCTCAAAAATTCTTTTGGATTGAAGATAATATACCAATTACGCTCTCAACATCAGGATTAGCGATAGTGGTAAGCTGGTTCTTGGTCTTTTGTCCTTTTTTTTATTTAGTTGTGGTGGTTGTCGTATGTTCCTTATATGTTTTTGTTTTGTTTTTCAGTGGATTGGGCCTAATTGTGCTGTTAGGTTTATCTTCTGATGATGTATAGAGACTCAACTTATGGGTGTCATTTAACTTTGTTTTAATAAATTATCTTTTTCTCAGATTTAATAAATTATCTTACCAAAAACAAAAATAAAGCAAGGTTTTTTTTTTTTGGGCCAAACTGAAGCAAGGTTTGTTGCCATAAGACCCAAGGGTCCAAGGCCTCAAGTTATTAACACACACGACTTTTTAAAAATAATTTTTAAAATAATTAAATAATAATATTTGAAGATAACTTTGTTGGCTTATACCTTAATAACGTTTTTAAAATTAAACCAAAAATTGCAATACAAAGCGTAATCCTGAATCGTCTCTTGATGAGTCTTTTATTAATTACCTAGAAACTAAGTACAATAATTGACATGAAACAATAAAAAGGATTTGAATTTTTTAACTATTAACTAAGTTGCAATTAAACAAAAATACCTTAAATAATAGTATTTTTGAACTTTTTGGAATAAAAATGGAATAGAATGGAAATTGGTTTTGCAATATGATAAAACATCATAGAACAATGAATTTTATCTATCTTTATTTCAAAATATATTTAGGAATGTGCTAATCAGACAAAAATGACCAAAAGACCCTTTAAGCTAGTTTGAATTAAGTGAATTAATTCTTTCACATCGGATAAGACTTAATCCCTCTAACTAAAACTCAATTTAAATTCTAACAATTTGAATCAATGAAATGCAATGACACAAATAACCAAAAATCCCTACATTACAATCACAATTAAATATTCATAGCAATTTCAAGTATAAGCTTAACCAAGTCAATACAATAAATTATTATTAATTAAGTTCAAAGTGTTAAATGCACACAATTAATTCTAAGTACACATCCAATCTCAATAAAAATACATGGAACCCAATGCAAAATCTCAATCCAATAATTAATTAAACTCTAAACCCAGAATTTAACTAATACAAAAGATTTAAATTAGAAATAAGATGGTAAAACACTCCTCTATTAAGCCCTAAGTTTAAGAATCAACTCATTGCTACGGTATGAGGGATTTAGCCACTTTTGTCATCACAACTTCACCAAACACTTTAAACTGCAGACATTGAAGAACAATCGAGAAGACAAATCAACAATGAATAATGAGAAATTGGTGGTTGATAATGACATCAAGAGGAAACAGAACAGCCACAGCCATTGAAGAATGAAATAGCTCACCGGAATACTGGAGAATGGAAGCTTGCTGGCGGTCAAAAGGGAAGAGGTTGGCCAGAAATTGCAGAACAGAAATTCGCCAGAAAAAAATGGAGTTCCAACAGTGAAGCTCTGTCACAGGTTCCTCTGCTGTCAAAATCGGCTTCCCTGGTTCACCGGAGATGGGGAATGACGGTGATGATGGAAGTGAAACGAAGGTGATGGTGGTGGAGGAAAAAGCTCTGTTTTCCCGAACTCTGCTTTTCTTTCTTCCTCGAGGCTTCTGTAACCCTTCGCTGCAACTCAGATTGGGAATAGATGGAAAGAGTGGAAGAGGCGGTGAAGTCCGGTGAGAGTGGTCCGATCTGAGATCTCGATCGGAACTGTGTCGCAGTGTTCTGTCTTTCTTGTTTCTTGCTCACCGGCACTGCTTCTCGTTTATTTCCCACCGGCGGTGCTGGACAACGGACGTGGTGCAATGTTGGATGAATTGAAAATCCAGGGTGATGGTGTGATCGAGGTGAAGGAGATGAAGTTCAAAGCTCTGCCACTACTGTTCCATTGTCGCTCACACGAAGAAGAAGGAAGCTCCGGTCTTTCTTTGTCATTCGGCAATCCATACCCTTAGTCAAAACGTGCGTTTTGATTAAAGGACTAAATGAAAAGTTTGAAATTTTTAGGAGGGAACTGCCAACATGAAAATGTTTTTAGGTATAACTGTAATTTTTAAAAATTTTGGGTCTTTCTGTAATTTTCTCTGGTACCTTTATTTATTAGTCCGCAATTTCCTGAAATTCTGGGTTTTTTTCTCTAATTTTTTTTCGAACTGATCTATAAAGAAAATAAACTCAAAATGTAATAGTAAGGTTCTAAAATCCGAACCAGCCACTGAACCGGTTGGGGTATTTGGTCAAGGGTTAGTGGATCAGATCAGAGTCAAACCGAGGCTAACCCAGGACTAGACCGGTGAAGAAGTGAAGATTTCAGGGTTATTTATATAAAATTCTGAATAAAATAAAAAACCGGTCAAACTAGAGTCACCTACTAGACCGGATCGGTTGGACCACCAGTTGGCCGGTTTCCAACGGCCAGTTTTCAAAACATGGTGTAATACCTTATATTCTAAAAATAAATCAATTAAAGTAAATAATAAAATATATGACATTTTTACCCTTTTCAACCTTAATTTCATACAAATACATTTAATCATAATTAATCACAAAAGAAATATTTTAAATTCAATTATTTTGATAAAAATCCCAAATAAAATATGAAAATATATAATAAAAATAGGGATAGTTAATATTCAATAAAATGTTTATATTAATTTAATAATTAGTAGTTGGACTGTTTTTGACAATTGTAGCCTAGAAATAGTCCGTAACTGAGTGGCGGTCGCCATTTGTTTCCATAAAATAATCAAATCAATAAGAAAACAGTCATCAGCTGTTAAACTAGTCAAAAAGGAGAAGTCAAACTTAGATCAATGTGGGGAAAGTTTGTTTGAGTAATTTCACACATAATTTTCAAAATTACCTCAAAGTTTCTTGTGACTTATTGGTATAAAAATCAAATTCAAATATTTATTTCACTCTTCGATCTTCAACCACAATGAAGAACTCCTATTTATACTACTAAAGGAAAGGAAAAACAACAATTAAATAAGGGAAAATTAAGGCAGTAGTCAAAAATGGTATGCTCCCACCTACTCCCTCTGTCGACCACCAACCCCTTCAGCCGTTATACTATGTTTTCATTCACACTGCCAACATCTTCCGTGTCATTCTCCCGGGGTTGGACATGACTCGTCCTCGAGTCAAAATCAACATTATCATCAATATAGATTTACAACATTGAAAGTGGCTGAAATACCGTAAACATTAGGCAATTCCACTTTGTAGGCATTGTTACATTGTTAATCTTCTAGACAATCTTGAATGGACCTCCAACTCGTGGAGACAATTTGGAATTTAGATGCTCTAGGAATCACAAATGAATCCAAACTAAATCTCCCACATTAAAGATTCGATGCTTTCAATGCTTGTCCCTTTGTGCCTTGGGTTTCTGTTTCTGAATCCTATCACGGACTAGCTCATGTAGTTTCTTAATTTTTTTAGCTCGTTGGTTTGCATCTGCGTTGTAATATTGCTTGTCAAGTGACAACCCAGGTGGTATTTTATTAGCTAGCACGTCTAAAAATTTGAACAGTAATGATGTAACTCCCTTTTTCTGAGAAGTGCAATGAATGTGAAAAATATTGTAGCATAGCCAAGGTTCTTCTTCAATCACAGCTGTGTCTAGATTTTGTTTAATCATCAAAAGCCCTTCCTAATCTGGTGGCATATCCTACTCATCATAGACTGGCTTGCCTTCATAAAGATAGGTCTCCTCATCATCCGCTTGATAGGTGGACATAACTTCCTCATCATATATTGGCTGGTCATCATAAAGGTAAATCTCCTCACCGTCCGCTTGATCGACGGGTGTAACTTCCTCGTCATATAATGACTCGTCTTCATAAAGATAAATTTCTTCATCATTCGCTTCAGATGCTTCATTACAAGTTTTTAATAAAACTTGCTGAACCGCTACCTTAACTTCCAGCTCCCGCAATTGGTGTTTTATCTCTTCCATCTCAACCTTGAGCATGTTTCTTCGTCGTGGAGGCATTGTGTACTGATTTAGAGGTAGAATTGGTGTTTCTAGGAAGGAAAAGGGTAGAATGGGAATTTTGGTAAAATTTTGGGATCAAACTTTGATTACAGAAAGTTTTAGGGCAAAAAATATAATTTTGGAAAAATTTTACTGCTAAAATGTAATTAAAGAAATTTTTGGGGTAGAAAATATAATTTTGGCTTTTTTGGGCCAAAAATACAATTTCTTAAAGATTTGGGCTAGAAATTGTAATTTTCACAAAAAATTTGGGACAAAATTGCAAATTTGGTAAGTTCAGGTTTAGCTGACTGGTTGGATGACGTGGCACGAATGACACGTGACAACCTTTGACTGAAGGTGACGTAGTGTTGACTGACAGCTTTGCTGACATGGCTGCTGTAGTATCTGCTAATGTGTGTCGTCTTCAACCTTCAAACTCCGGCAAACCTTCAGCCACTTTTCCGGCGAAGCTCGTGGCGGCATGTTGAGGACTTTTTCGACGATTTCTGACACTTTCCAAAGGTTTTCCGGCCTTTTGAACACGACGGCAATGTGTTTTCCCAAAAAATGACCGGAGATGGAACTTTCGAAGATGGTTGAGTTTTGAAGTGACCGGAAACTTCGAATCCTTGTTCTCCATTGATTTTTCTGGCGATTCCCTCCTCTAGAACCCTTTGCTTTGATATCAAAATGGTATAGAAACCAAACTTAAATGTTTATTTCACTCTTCGATCTTCAACCACAATGAAGAACCCCCTATTTATACTACTAGAGGAAAAGAAAAACAACAATTAAATAAGGGAAAATTAAGGCAGAAGTAAAAAATGGTATGCTCCCACCTATTCCCTCTGTTGACCACCAACCCCCTTCAGCCGTTATACTCTATTTTCATTCACATTGCCAACATCTCCCGTGTCACTTATATTAGTAATAAGTCAAATTCAAAATTTCTATTAGGGATTAATTTACTTATAAAAGACTTTTCTGTAATTTACCTTTTTAGTTTTTTTTCCAACTGCAAGATCTGGAAACTGTAAATCAATATATGTATAACTATCAATATAATAATTATTGAATACAATTTATTTTTGTATTTTTAAATAATAAATTAATATTTAACCAGATATTAATTCTTGTTTTGTAAACAAAAAAAATAATAAGAGACATAATGTTTATGACTTTCATGAGTTATGAATACTCTAACGTTTATATATTGATTGATAGTACCAAATAATTCATGTTATTTTAAAGGGAGAGCTTTAACAACTATAGTGTGGAATATATTTGGAACTTTTTCTTTTTCACTCTTTCTCTTTCTCTTCCTTTTTTTCTATTTTAGGAAAAGTTGGTATCTAGTCTTCTATCGAATGATCAATATTAGTTTTATATTAATCCCTTTTAAAGTTTAGAGTATATTATAAAGTTTTGTCTCTCCCAATAAATATACTTTTTAGATTTAAATTTGAGTTTTCATTTTTACTAAAATAAGGTTACTATCATCTCAAACAATAACTTATTAATAATGCCATTTTAGTTAATGTATCAAGAGGTAATGTAAGTGCACTTGGTTGCGTTTTGAATTAATCATCAAATGTAGTCATTATAATTACATTAAATATTGTAATTTTCCTAAAATCCAAAATTGGTTTGAAGGATATCAAATCAATGTAATCCTTGTCGGGAAAGGGGGGAAATACTAAAGTGCTCTTAATTTTCTTTTCTCCTCCCTCATCCATTGTAATCACTGCCCCCAAGGTCAAGCAACATATAATTGAAAACGAGAATCACAAACTCTCGAAAAGCAACATATGTCTAACAAAACTTTGAAACACATTACCATCAGTGTTGGTCCTAATATAAGAGTCTTTTGGGCACTTAAGATCGATGGTTTTCAAATTTAAATCCGTGTAATGTAGAAAATATCTCTGAGAGACTTAGTCCTAATTAGACTTGACCTCTGGCTGGTTCATCTTAGAGATGAGCTCATTATTATAAACACACACTATTTGTCATATAAATTTAGTGTGATATGCATCTTCTACTATTTGCTCTTATTTGACGCCTCTTTAATTTCTAACTGTTTGATGGTACCTTTTAATTCTGCTTATCTTTGGAAAAGAATAAAGTGATAGATGATTCCTTGGAAACTAACGCAAGCAAACATTTATTCCAATTTATGCAATATATATTTCTGGTGAGAAGGGTCGATGCTACACATATTTAGCTTCTGTGGAGGCCGAACCAGAGAACAAGTGGTAAGTGCATTTCATTCTTGTTAATCTTTCCTTTTTCTTAATGCAATTGTATATATAGTTTTTTTTATTGGTGAGTAATAATAATGATTTATGATTAAAAATAATGTATTTTTGTGAGTACGTTGATGCAATTATTATATTCGTTGTAATAACTTCTCACTGTATTCGTAACAGATTGAGTAAGGTACTTGTTCTTAATTACAGGGTCCTAGTTTTTAACATATTTTGAAATTATTCTTAATATATGTACCATCTGTCATTTTACCATATTTACTACTCATCCAGAAGCTCTCTGGTTTAGGAGAATTTCAAATTGAAGCCCATAAATTAAAATTTACATATTATCATTGGGTTACTATTCATTTCATATTTTCTAGTTTCGTGGTCCAATTTTAAAAAGTCATAACTAATTATATACAATTTGTATGAGGATTCTCTAAGCTTCTATTGAAAGACCTCGAAGTCCTTTACATGATAAAAATATCACTCAAGCTTGATCATGTCTGAACTAATACAATTTTTTAATTTTCTATGCCTGCTCTGTTTTTGGGCAGGAACCTTTCCTTTAATTCAAAAATTCATAAGTCATGGTGCAAACATCCAATTGATCTGGTTTAGGACTTTTCTGAAACTACTGGTGTCCTCTTCATGCATAAAAAATTTCATGATCATTGGACATCATCTACTATTTATTATCAAGCCAACTATTGACCATGCTCTTAAAGCGACATAAACTGGGCAGTCAAGAGCATGCTTCATAAGAACATAGCTTCAAGGCCAACTTAGGGCATATAATCACATGTAATGCATTATTACATATCAGATATACATTCCAAAATCTCATATTTAATTTATACAACTTATGGGAATTATTATACATTTTATCACTTGTAGAAAAATAATGCCATAAGAATTAACTCCATACACATACCCTTGTGCTTCTTGATATAACCCTTCCTTTGGAAGGTCATAACCTAGCATTGTTAGTCATTGGGGGATGAGATTGAAAGAATCCCAGTAGTATACAATCACTACTCAAACATACATGGCAAAGCTTGACATCATAACATGCTTGCAACTTAATAACTTCATAATATAGTGACATGTTTACTAAGACTATCATGCATTTCAAGTAATCATATAGGCCTATGACATGTTTCAAACATAATTACATATATAATGTATGACTTCTCATAATCACAGAAGCATAAAAACCATGTAAATTTATGCAAGCGATAACCAAGCATATAAACAGCCAAACATATAAGGGTAAGGTAAAGTTTGCTACCTTGGTCATAATTTATGCTTGAGTTCCTCTTCTTATTTGGTTCATATGGCCCACCGGATCTTCCTCATCTATCCATTCCTAGATCATTTTCAAATGTGGCCAACATTATTATACTCTAAAGGAATAATTCAACTCAAGCAAAACCCCTTAGATGCTTACTTCTTTTTACTCTCTCTTTGAGGGTAAAAGTATGAGGTTTTGCAAACAAGCTTCTAAATTTACTTTTGTCACTTATTGTTCCATGATTTTTCATGTAGAACCCAAATATAAACTTGGATTTTCTAAACAATATAATCCTCCATGTCATACCCTTTAAGGCAGACTTGGCCTCTTTGGCTCCAAAATTGCGACTTTGATCCTAGATTGGTTTTCTAACATTTTCCATGATTCTTGGCTTGGTAAAATTTCATTTCTCATGTTTATATCCTTATTCAACCAAGCACTAATATTACAAATATTTTGGCAGAATTTCCCCTTGGTAAAATGACTTTCGAAAATTACAAAAACAGTTGATAATCAAGCCTTTCAATAACATCAATCATAACCAAGCTTTCAAGCTCATAAACCATCTAAAACTAATCCTTAAAAATCCCTTTTATAATCAGGACAGACACAGAGCAAGGGAAAAACTCAACAAAACATTATGCAACATACTTAGAGGGGAAGCATTCTCTTACCTCATCTCCTTCAATTGACTTATTTTTTATTTCTTCACTTCTTCCTCCATCTCTACCACTTCAAACTCGTATTCTTGAAAATCTAAGACCATAGGATTGTTGATGAGATGAATAACTTTTGTGAAGGAAGAATAGGGAAAAGATGCTATTTTGATGGTGGTTTAACTTCTCTCTCTAAACACTCTCTTAATCCACCTTGAGAGTTTGAGAATTTCTTTCTCTTCCCTCTCCTTGATCTGACGAAATGAGGAAGAAGAATGAACCCATATTGGAGTTTAAGTGAAGAATTTAATTGAATTAAGATATTTTCTTCATCCACCAATAATAAGTCCCCATTTGCCCCTCCTTTCTTCCTTAAATTCTGATTTTGCGATGACTAAACGATAGTCAAGTAAAAGAATAATAATGATCTCCTTTCTCTATTTTCTTGCTCCAGCCGATTTTTGCAAGCCAAGTGAGGAAATAATTTGCTTATCAAAGTGATCCCATTCCAATTATCAATTTAATTTGATAAATGAATACATCAAAATATTATTTTAATGGCTTCTTTATGATCCAAGGGCCAGGATTTCTTCTTCCATTTGTTCACCTCTATGGTCACGCCACATTTGTAATTGGAGGAGCATTGGATTATCCATTTCAACACAAAATTACACTAATTACCCTTCACTCCTTAGTTAATATGAGATTAATCTTCTACAAATGCTCTTTGGGAGTTCTTTGACCTTAGGACCAATGTGATATCATCAAGAATTCACATTTATTAGGGAGTATTTCTCTAATTTTTCTCAATTTTAAATTTAGTCTTTAAGCAGAGTTTCCCATAATTTCCAAGAAATTTCCTTATTCTTGGATAAAATGCCATAAAATATTCTTTATGAAAAATTTCCATTTCTAGAGGATGAAACCATTTTTTATAAACTCGTATTATCCTTAAAAAATAAGTTTCCCCTATTTTTTCCCAATTATTTGAGGCCTCCTGATATTTTTCATAATTAAGTTTGGCTAACAATCGTTTATTTAGTTTTGGTAAAAAAAAATTATCCTTTATTTAGTTATAATTCAATAATTATTTAAAATTCAATTCTGAGGTAAATTTTCTCATTTATACCCAAATCAAGCCTCAAATATATTCCGTAGAATTAGTTTCTACCTTCGTAGTCTCCGGGATTTTTCCTGAATTCAAATCATAATTTTCATAATTACCCTTAGGTGCCCGTAATTTTCAAAAAGTTACGTTTTTGCCCAAGCCCGCGATGGAAGATATGCAATGTCACCTTCGTCTATCCTTTCAAGGCATTTATGATAATTGAGTTCCATCAGGCTTAGTAACCTACTTATTTCTAGCTAACTTTTGAACTTATAGACCCAAATTTTGGGATATGATAATATATCATATACACTCTTTTTTTTTAAAACAAAAAATATGCACTGCAACGTATTGTATATCGGTCCAATACTTTGAATCTTATTTAAGTTCACATTTATTGCGATGATATCTTTCATTCAAAAAGTACTCCTAATAATTAAGTTCATATATGAGTGTGAAAATAAAATTAAATATCAATAACAAGAATATAATCATATCGATATATTTGTGTTACTAATTTCTTCCTCTCTTTTATGACAGCAAAATATATAAAACCCGAGATTTTGCAGTTATAGCCACAATGCCTAGCTATATGCCAGTGACGTTACCAGAATCAGGTTAGGCCACTTATACAAAAGTTAAACTTCATTTTATTCTGCTTTTATAAATTAATTTATTCACGGCTTGCTAGCTACCAATAATCAATTAATCAGATATAGGTTTGGTTTAATATTTTAAAGTCAAGAAATCTCAACGAGTTAGAAAGGCTTTCTCCCCTCCACTTTGTTAGATATCTGAAATTGAGGGATCTCAAAATATATATGTATAAATATGGCAAATGTTAGAAAGCAATTAATTGGAAGAGTTAGAACGCACCGTACTTTAGTGCTATGTTCTTGGAACGTAGATAATCCACATATTAAATGTACAAATCTACTTGCACAACACTTGCCATTACTATCTTAATTATTTGGTATTTCTCATATTTGATAATTAAAAGCTTTAATCTGTCCACAAACAAAATGCTAATCCACGCAATTCATGATTCATAAGTAAATTAATTTTTCCCACGGCTTATATGTTTACTTACATATATGGAAAGAAAATGCAAGGCATCATCATAAATGTTTTGTAAATTTTCAAACAAGATTGTAAGAGTTTTATAAATGAGATGTGTTATTTATATTGTGAACAGTGTAGATTTGCTATTTTTTTTATACTTTTAATCGGTATTTAGCTTCAGGGTTCGTAGCTCCCCATACAAGTGTCTCCTATGGGACTCGAACTTGAGACTCAAAGGAATTTTGTAGGACCTTATACTGCTAGACCAGCTCTATGTTAGTAGATTTGCCATTATTGAATGATAGGGAGAATAACAATTAAGAACTTCGTAGAAAATTAATACAAAATGGGGATATGTTTATAACCGAAGCTTCAAAATCTACAACTTAAACATATAATATCTACAGTTTTAGGTTTAAATTTTATATTAATCTTCTTACAAGGGTGACTTTCACTTGATTATACACACACACACATTGAAAATTCACTTTATTGGAAGTTGAAAGAATCAGCCAGCTGATTCCATGTACAAAACTCACTCAGCTCACTCTTTAAATCAATGTGTCATTTTTTTCCTGATATGTCTTTCGCACAAATGAATAAATCTATAAAGGAGTTTCTGTTTTGAAACTAATAAAAAGAACATTGGTTTGAAAGAAGGATTAATAATTCCTGCCTTCAGAAAGAATTATTATTTATATATTTAAAATTTATACGCACGCAATACCGTTTAAGATACAACAAAACTTGTATAAACACAAAATTTTCTCTAGGATTCTAATATAGTAAGAAGTTTGATAGATTAGCAATCGCTTCAAATGATTGTGCGCTTTCAAACAAACAGATAGATTAATTTATTGATAATGATAGTGATCTATTGTTTATATAATAATTTTTTTATATAGTTATCATATTATAAGAAGTAGATAAAAAAATTATTTTGGTCAAAATATTATTTTTCATGGAAATCAATTGTAACATAATTACACATCCCCTTATGTGATCATTGAAAAAGAGAAAAGAGAATGAGATTCTTCCAATTAATATGCGGGTCACACCAGTCTCCTTTTTGGTTTGTTCATTGGACATTTCACTCATTGTAGAGAATACCAATTCTTGTAGGAAGAAAACTTGGCTATATTTAAGGTTATTCAATCAAGTTAGGATAAGTAAATCTAAAATTTAAAAGAAAAAGGTTAATAGTATTATTACTAATAACAAGAGTTGGAGATTAAATCATGACTGAAAACAAAAATACACATGTGCGTCCTTATATTACCAGAAGCGAGTGCATAAAGTATACAAGTCTAAGTGGCTGAATTTTTTTCCTTCTTATAACAACTAATTTGACACCTAGTTTAATTTAAGTATGATAATAATTTTAAAATTGAAGAAAAAAAATATGTCCTTTAAGAATCTTTTCACGATGTAGTAATTTAACCTAATAATCATAAGTTCAAGCAAGCTTACCTGTTGTGGATTTTTTAATTGCTAATAACAGAGAAAGGAAGAGACCGCCTGCAAGAGATGGGAATGGGGCTACCAGGACGAAAGGGGCTACCAGGACAAAAGGGGCTACCAGGACAAATGGGGCTACCAGCACAATTTCGAGGACAACTTCCATTTGATCCATTAAACACGCTAATAACAATACCAGAACAACTTCCATTTTATCTATTAAACATGGAGATACCAGGACAACAAACATCACTAGCACCATATTCGATTCTTCAACCATCAGGTGTTATTGATCCATCTTCAATGACTTTGAACAATCAATATAAAGAGTTAATAAAGAGACAGCAGTTAGCAGAAGGATCAAAGAATGGGGCGGAGGAAGCCGAGAGAGAGGCACGGGAACAGAGGGCTATGGCAGAGAGAATGGCAGAAGAAGTACGTCAAGCTAGGAAACAATTAGCAGCAGAGATAGAGAGACGTGCCAAGGCAGAGAGAGAGGTGGAAGAAGAAAAACAGGCTAAGGCAAAGAGAAAGGAGGAGGAAAAAAGACGGACTATGGTCGAGAGAGAGGCGGAGGAAGAAAGACGAGCTAAGGTAGAGAGAGAGACGGAGAAAGAAAGATGGGCAAGGGTTGAGAGAGAGGCCCAAGAACAAAGGGATAGGGTAGAGAGAATGGTAGAAGAACTAAGTCAAGTTAGGGCACAATTAATAGTGGAGGAAGAAAGACGTGCTAGGGCAGAGAGAAGAGAAGCAGAGGAAGAAAAACGGGCTAGGGCAGAAAGAGAGGCGGAGGAAGAAAGACGTGCTAGTGCAGAGAGAAAGGCAGAGGAAGAAAGAGGAGCTAGGGCAAAGAGAATGGACGAGATAGTAAAAGGGGAGACATTGTACCAGGCAATATGCGGTAACAACTGGACTAAGGCAAAAGAATTCCTAGATGAAAACCCTAGTGTGTTGACAGCAAAAGTCACTTCTTCAGGCAAAACAGCACTTCATGTGGCTGCATTGTTTGGGCATGTGTCAATAGTGGAGGAGTTGGTGAGATTAGTGCCTCCACAATTCCTAGAAACCACTGATGACTTCTGCAATACGCCTCTTTTAATTGCTACCGTCACTGGAATCACTCCAGTTGCAGAATGCCTAGTGAATAAGAATCCCAACATACTCGGCCTTCCAAACTCAACAAATGAACTTCCTGTCACATTGGCCATTCTTAATGGTCATCAAGAAATGGGACGTTATCTTTATTCTAAAACTCCATCACAATACCTCTACCAAGAGAATGCTTCTCTCCAGGGTGCTATGCTACTTCATTGTTGTTTGCAAGCTCAATGTTTCGGTATGTAATTTAGTCATCATCAATTGATTTATCCTTTATATTCACTCAACGTTTATATGTTTGGTGATCCCAAATATGACTAGCTAGGATTTGTTGTATATTATCATGGTATTACTGTGATATGCAGATATTGCTTTGGACTTGCTTAATCGATGCCAAGAATTGATTTTTGTGTCTGATAAAGAGGGTTGGAAGCCAATTTATGGTATAGCAACCATGAACTCTGCAATTCCAAGCCGAAATGAACTTGTGTTTTGGAAACGACTCATCTTTGATTGTAAGTAGACCCAACTTAAATAATTCTCATATCTTCTCTCTTTTCATAATAATATGTAGATTTCACTTTGTTTATTTTTTCGCCACCAGTTTTTTTTTTCTTATATTTTATGCTCTCCTTTGTTTATAATTTAGAGTGCAGCATTATGTGGTGCGAGTAGACTAAACCTAATTTTGTGTCTGAATGAAATACAATCTCATATATATATATATAGGGGATTGATATATAGATTTGTTTGAGATTTATTAGCAATTCTATTATTTGCGCGTCTTTCTATAGTCCATGTAAATTAATATAGGAAAAAGATATTATATTTTTAATTATCAGATCGGGAATACCCCACCTCTGATTCCTCTAATTAAATTGTACGATATAGATATAAATTCTAACCCAAGTTCGGATCACGATCGTCTACCAATCCAACAAAGAGACACAAGTGAAAGAGCTCAAGAAAATCTTACAGCAGAGACAGGTAAACATGCAATGTGATGAAAATATTGGTTATTTAATTTAACCCTTATTATAGAAGAATACACGAAACAAAACTTTTGTTAAACATTTTTTAACGAAAAGTACAAAAAGTTTTCTTGAACTTTGAGGCATTAGGCCTTTTCAAGTTTTACTCTAAAAGAAATATTGCTGTTCTATTTATTTATTGCTTCCTCAACTTTCGAATGTACTTTCCTTGCTAGTTGCTGCAGTCCATCGTTTACTACAACAGGTCATCTCCTCCGCTTATAATCTAATAGGTTGGTGTATGACCAAATATATATTACTTCTTCCCATGATTTTAATGATCATAAACTCCACAACAGAAATACGTTTGTGTTGCATTTCAATCTAGGAATTGAGAAAATACAGGAGCTGAAGTTGCTGCATGCACTAGCAGATAAAATTCTTGACCTAGTTTGTAAGAATGCAGGCAGAAGCGACCAAGTGAGTGTTATTGCAGATGCTCTGTTTCTTGCAGCTAAAGAAGGGAATGTTGAATTTGTGCTTCGGATATCAAAAGCAAACCCAGATCTTCTGCTAATTGGGGACAGCTCTTATCAAAACATTTTCTTCTATGCTGTTCGGAATCGACAAGCAGGAATTTTCAACCTCATTCATGGACTTCGCTTCAAGGATGTTGTTGTTACAAGCAAAGATAAACACGGAAATACTTTGCTACATGTGGCAGCTACACAAGCTCCTGCTCCAGTTCTTAACCAAATATATGGACCCACATTGCAAATGCAAAGAGAATTGCAATGGATTACGGTTAGAACAAAAAAGACATGCATTATTATTCTGTGTTCCTTACAGCTTTTTATATGTCATGTTGATTGATTAATTAATAAATGCAGGAGGTTGAGAGTTTAATACCTCCTACCATTAGGGGAGTTCGAAACAATAATGGCATGACGGCTGAAGAACTATTCAAAGAAAAACACACGGATTTAATGAATCAAGGAGAGAAATGGGTAAAGGCCACAGCTTCTTCTTGTTCTGTTGTTGGAACCTTAATTGTCACCATCATGTTTACGGCAGCTTTTACTGTGCCAGGAGGGAATGATGAAACTTTTGGGTTTCCACTGCTCATTAAACAACCTTTTTTTAAGGTTTTCATTTTCTCAACTATATTATCACTCGTATCTTCTTCAACTTCAGTTCTAACATTTCTAGCTGTTCTTACATCTCACTTTTCGAAAGAAAAATTTCTCAAATCCCTACCCATAAAGTTGATTTTGGGTCTTTCCTCCCTTTTCATATCCATTGTAAGCATGATGGTCGCCTTTCTTTCCACCATTAATCTCATGCTGAATCATTCAAACTACTCATGGGGTCTCCTTCCCATTATCATGCTAGCAAGTGTTCCCATATTCCTGTTCGTGCTGTCGCAATTCCCTCTTCTTCGTCATTCATTTTTGGCAACTTACGGGAATATCTTCAACAAGAATGTGGAGAAGTGGCCATGAATAATATTTGTAATTGATGATTTTCCAGGCCTTGTGTTATTTGAATAATACATGATTTTTGAATTCATTAAATTGGGATTTAGTTTGGGCTCTAAGCCAACAGATCTAACACGGACGGTCAAGATTTAGTTTTTTTTTTAATTTTATTTTTTGAAAAATTATTATAATGAGTGCATAATCTAAAAGATATATTCTCTTAATTGTAATTTTTTCAAAATTTTTTTTTAAAAAATCATTTGAAAATTTTAAATCTAGACCATATTTTCATAAAAAAAAATCTTGACTATTATGTCTGTATTTGGACTGTGCGCAAATCTCACCAAAGTGATGAGCTTCATGGCACTCATCACTATGATGAGCACCCAATCCGGGTCCACCATTAATTGTTGTTGTTGTGCTTTGCTCTCGAGCATGCTGCTAGAAAGCAAAGCTAAACATGAAGAGCAACGGTCACCATCTCCTCTGTGAGCTCCGTCGGTGTTCTCGTCAATTTCACGGTTACAGCTAGTAGCTACAACTCCGGCGTCGTAGCTCTGGTGTCTGCTCCGTGAGGTTCATTGTTTTCTCCGTGAGCTTCGGTGTCGTTGCTGGAGTATGAGAGAGATAATGTTAGAGAGAGAGAGAGGCTGAATTGCTATCTGTTGCAGAGGATTCCACACTGTGCTGCTCTCGGCAGTTTTTTCCGTTGAGCTAGCAGCTTCATTTACAAAGTCTCAGTTTCCATTTACATCTTCTTCTGTTGTACGTTGCCGGAGAGATCTGTCTGGTGATGTTCTGTTCATGTCTTCTTCCTCGGTGACGTTATTGCTTATGGTTCAGCGATTTTGTTCCTTGCTGCATAGGCGTTGCTGAAGTCATAGCTGATAGTCATCATTGACGGCGCTGTGTTTAGGTTCAGTGAGTTCTCTTCCAGTAGCGTTGTGTTTAGGTTCAGTGAGTTCTCTTGCAGTAGCGCTGGTTTTTCTGTGGATTCAACAAAACAGAGTTCTCTTGCTGTCAGCTTTGACGGTGTCTTTAGCCAAAGCCTCTGTCAGGAAGGCTTGGGGCTACTGAAGATGTGTGAACGAGAAAGAGAACGCAGTCGTGAGAGAATGAATCCAGAAAAGAGGATTGAGGAGATTGATACCTTGGAATGTGGTAGGAAGAAAGTTCGTGATGATAATGAAGAGTTCACACATAAGCAATCTTTAGCCCCAAGAGTTGAAGACTGGATGAGTGATGATCTTATTAGAGATGAAACCACTACACCTGAGGAGACTAGACGATCATACAAGGAAGCATGTATTGAAGATTAGACATTAAATCATGCTTTAGATGAAGAAGAGGAATGGTGGAGAGGAGACGGATGGAAGTCGAGGATTGCAGTGGAGATGACACAAAAGGGACCAAACATTATTGTATCTCCGGAGTTTAAAAAGAAGTTAGCACGGAAATGGGCGACTTCGCTGTTCGTTAGACTCCTTGGAAGGATGGTGCGTGATGATCAATTGGGTCGAAAACTACAACAACTGTGGGGACGTAGATGGGAGGTCGAAACTATTGAGATAGGATCCGGATATTTTATGGTACGTTTGAGCAATGAGGAGGACTATGATTTCGCGTTAACAGGTGGCCCTTGGGTATACATGGATCATTATCTCGCAGTGCAACCATGGAAGTCAGAGTTCGATCCTGATGCTAGTAAGGTCTCCAAAATAGCAGCATGGGTAAGAATTCCTAAATTCCCTGTGGATTTTTATGATAAGGGTATTTTATATGTAGTAGGTAACCAGATTGGACGGGTTTTGAAAGTGGATACAAACACTCTTCGGCAAACTAAAGGCCGTTTTGCCCGAATATGTGTTGAAGTTGATTTAAGTGCACCCTTACTCTCGTCCTTGATGATCAATGGGAAAGAGAAGAAGATTGTTTATGAGGGTTTACACATGATTTGTTTTTCATGCAAACGGTATGGCCATGACATGGAACATTGTACTAAGAATCAATCAACAAGCACATCAAAGTTGTCATGCATAGAGAATCAGTTAGTCCCTGTAGATGAAACACAATCGTCAGTATGCTCTGAGACGAATGATGGAATATATGGAGAATGGATGGTCGCACCACGTCGGAAAAGGGGGCAACGGATTTCGAACGTAGGTAATGGCAATTCTGGGCGTGAGCCTAGGCGTGATGTTCATTCTCGAAATATGATAGGAGGATCACGTTTTGAGGCTCTTAATACTGAAAATATGGGAATTAATGATGCAGACAACGATGTTAGTGTAAATCAGGGGAAGAGCCATGTCAATTTTAAGCAAGGAGAGAGAGTACGTTAATCCAAAGGGAAATTAAAGGCAAATAGTGGATCAGATATTTTAAATGTAGGGTTAAAGGAGAGGAATTTTGATTCTGTGAATAATGCTGGGCATTTAAACAAGTTGAACAAAATACATGGGATCCAGGTATAACTAAGAAGAAAGGGATTGAAGTGGGAACATCCCAAGGACTTTTGAGTAGGGATCCGAAAATACAGCAAGCAAAGACACAAGTAGACTCTTCTATGTTGAATCCTTACATTTTGTCTCGAGGAGCAGGGTCGTCACTTAATGCTAATGCGGAGGGGGGTTAGTAATTAAAAATAATTACACAGATCCCATTCCTTCTACTATCAGATTAGGAGCATCCAATCCTCTTGACCCAGCGTAGATGGAGGAGAGAATTTTGTTAATCAAATGAATTCTCCTGGAGATGTTGATGACATGGAGATGAGCGGTGTTAGGGATGAGCAACAAGGACATATGTCTCAATAATTCCTGGTTTGGTTATGCTTATTCCTTTTGCTTTTTATTAATTTTTATGATTATTATGACTTGGAATACTCGAGGTGCCGGTGGTTCCTCTTTTCGCAGGTTACTTGGTGATATCGTTACCAGACATGGAGTTAATTTCTTTGCTCGGCTTGAACCTAGACAGATAGGGATTAAAGCTAATCTCATTGCTAGGAAGCTGGGATGGACACATATGCATGTGGTTGAAGCTCAGGGCTTTAATGGAGGTATATGGTTATTCTGGGATTCTACTTTGAATTTCTCTGTGATTGGTTCAGGTGATCAATTTATTCATGGTATAGTGAATAAAGGTAAAAGTGATGAGTGGTCGTTGACTGTGGTGTATGGGCACCCTAATATGATTAATAGACGCCGGTTGTGGCCTATTCTTAAGGGTATTCAACAATTGGTTATTGGAGGCTGGGTAGTGATTGGAGATTTCAATGCTACTTCATGTCCCCAAGAACATTGGAGTAAGAATAACAGGGATAATTCAGGCATTGATAGGCTATTCTGAAATTGGCTATTGGGTAGTGAGCTTCTTGACATTGGTTTTAATGGTCCCTAATTTACTTGGGGCAATGCTACTAGTCATAGCAGAATTGATAGAGATTTGGTGGATAAATGTTGATTTACTAAATATCCTAATGCCACTGTAACACACCTGCCAAAATTTAAATCTGATCATTGTCCGGTACTGGTGAATACTGATTCTCATGTCTTTTCTGAAAAGAAACGTAGACCTTTTAGATTTTTTGCACCCTGGGTTATGCACGAAGACTTCAAGAGCTTTGTACTGACAAGATGGGGGGTAAAAGATGATTGGTGCGGATTTGTAAAACAATTTACTGAGGATTTGAGGTTATGGAATAAGGAAGTCTTTGGTAATATTTCTTATATGAAAGACATTTTATATCGAAGATTAAACGGAATTAATACAAAGATGGCTTCAGTTGGTATCTCGGAGAGCTTGGATAAATTAAGAAGGGAGCTATGGAGTGAGCTTGAAAAGCTTTTAGCACGGGAAGAAGTCATGTGGCTACAGTACTCCAGGGCTACTTGGTATGTGGATGGTGATTGAAATACTAAATACTTCCATGTTGTGACTAATGGGAGACGGAGAAGGAATAAAATAGAAGCTTTAAAGCTTGAATCTGGGGAGTGGACATATGATGCAATGGAGATTATAAGAATGGGAAGCAAGTATTTTGAAGATCTGTATATGGAGACTAATACTTATACTGGATCCTTGGTTTTTGGGTGTACTTATCCCAGAATTGATGATGTGAATCTGCGTATTTTGGGGAGATCAGTTGAAGATAATGAGATCAAACGTGTTTTGTTTTATATGGGGCCTCCGAAAGCGCCAGGACCAGACGGATTCAATCCTCTTTTTTACCAGAGCCAATGGGAAACAGTGGGAACGTCAGTGCTTGATTTAGTTAAAAAAATTTTCAATGATCCAACGCTTATTCGACAGATCAATGGAACTCAAATAGTTCTTATACCAAAGGTGGAACATCCTGAGACATTTCGTTATTTTCGTCCTATAAGATTGTGCAATGTTGTGTACAAGATAGTTACTAAAGTTATAACTAATAGATTTAAGGGTGTCATGCCTTTAGTGATAGCCCCAAATCAATGCAGCTTTGTGAAAGGACGTCAAAGTACGGACAATATCATATTAGTTCAGGAGATTATCCACTCTATGAAGTCATTAAAGAGGAAAAAGGGCTTCATGGCCATAAAGATTGATCTGGAAAAGGCGTATGATCGTATTAGATGGAGTTTTATCACCGCTTGTTTAAGAGAACTTAACATCCCTGACTATATCCTTAAAGTCATCCAAGCTTGTATGACGACGCCTCAAATGCAACTGCTTTGGAGTAGTGAGGCTTCAAAAATATTTTGCCCTTCTCGTGGGGTTCGTCAAGGTGATCCTATATCGCCTTATTTATTTGTTATCATGATGGAAAGACTGGGGCATCTCATCCAGACTGCAGTAGAAGATGGGACTGGCAACCATTTAGGCTTTCCAAAAAAGGTACTCATGTCTCTCATTTATTTTTTGCTGATGATCTCATTTTGTTTGCAGAGGCAGACCTTGATCAAGCGGGGGTGGTGAAGGCCATCTTGGTTGATTTCTGTGACATTTCAGGTCAGAAAGTGAATGCAGGAAAGTCAAGAATTTACTTCTCAAAGAATGTAAATCATAACAGGTGTAAGGAAATCAGCGACTTTTTGAACTTTATTCCGACGTCGAATCTTGGTAAATATTTGGGAATGCCTATATTACATGAATGGAGCTCTAAGACAACGTATAACTTCCTCTTGAATAAGATGGATGTTTGTCTGGCTAATTAGAAGTCCAACATGTTATCAATGGCGGCTAGGCATACTCTTGTGTCTTCTGTATTATCGGCTATGCCTTCTTATGCTATGCAGACAGTGCCTCTTCCTTTGAGTACTTGTGAAGAAATTGACAAACGATGTTGTAATTTCATTTGGGGGAGTAGCTCAACCAACAGAAAACCTCACCTAGTATCCTGGGATTCAGTTTGTACACATAAGGAAGATGGTGGTCTGGGTCTTAGGAAAGCTCGCTATCAGAATAAAGCTTTCATGGATGAAGCTTGGATAGGGTATGATTAATAGACATGACTCACTCTGGGTCAGGTTTCTATGAGAGAAGTATAAAGCCGGCAATGATATTATTCCTAAAGTTGAGAAGCGCAGATGTGAGTCTAATACGTGGAGAGGTATCCGTAATAGCTGGGAGAAAGTCACAGATAGTATATCATGGAGAGTTAATAACGGTCTGAGCATTTATTTCTGGAAGGACGTGTGGGTACCACATTTGGATAAGCTGGAGAGGTTGATAAACCGGCCTTTGTCTAGAGACATTATTGAATAGAGAGTGGCTAATTGCATCACTCCCTCGGGACAGTGGGATGTAAGTAAGTTTGAGCATCTACTGCCAGGGCATGTTTGTGCAGCTATCAGACTAGTTAATATTCCTCTTTTACATGGTCATGATTTTCCGGCATGGAGATGGTCTTCTGATGGAAATTTCTCCCTCAGTTCTGCTTATAAACACTTAATGGGTACCCTACGGCATCATGATAGATACCGGTGGAGATGCGTCTGGAAATTAAAGGTCCCTAAGAGGTATCGTACTTTCTTATGGTTATGTTTTCATGGCCGCCTAATAAAAAATTTGATACGGTTCCAGAATGGCAGTCATCCCATAGGAAATTGTGGAATATGCCATATTTCACATGAGTCGATTTTTCATGTCCTACGAGACTGCCCGATGATCTTTGATCTCTAGAAGGGTTTTCTGCCGTCGGGATGGCATGAGCTATTTTTTAACATGTTGGACAGGAAGGAATGGCTTGCATGGTGTCTGGGACGAAAGGATATAGTACAGGGATTCGAGTTTCGTCTTTGGTTTACAATCATATGCAGGCATATCTGGTTGGGTCGAAATGAGCGCTACTTTAACAATGTTACTTGGAGTAGTACAAACATTTTAGCCCGTACTCGTGCTTGCTTATCATGGGGCAATATGAACCTGCTCCAAAATCAACATGAGGAGAGGAATAAGCCACATTGGAAACCACCACCACCTGGATGGATGAAGATCAATACTGATGGATCAAGGAATGAGAACTCTGGATTGTGCACTTGTGGAGGTGTATTAAGAGATCATAATGGAAAGTTATTGCAGGGGTTTATGTACCGAATTGGGCAAGGGAAAGTGGAAGCGGGCATTATGACTTTGACCTACATACGATCTGAAGATCAAATTGCAGATGTAATGACTAAACCTCTGGGTAGAGCCAAATTTGAAGAATTTTGATGCAAGCTAGGAATGATTGACATATATTCTTCAGCTTGAGGGGGAGTGTTAGAATATTAGGAAATAAAATTAGGATCCCCTTATTCTCGTTATCCTATCATATCCCTTGATTATGGCCTTAAGTTATTATGATTGTAATCCCCTCCATAATTCCTCTTAATTCCTCTCTTTATGAGGGCTCTCCATTTGAGCCTATATATATTGTAAGCTATGATCATTAGAATAATAAGAGAGAAAACATTGTCTCTGCAAACACTTTTCTCAACAGTACTCTCTCTGAGGAAGTATACATGCAGGACCAGCTGGCTATGAGAGTGGTACTTCTTTGGTTTGCAAACTTGACAAGGCTTTATACAGTCTCAAACAAGCTCCTCGTGCTTGGTTTGAAAAACTCTTTAGTGCATTTCATAAGCTGGGTTTTATGAGTAGTAAATGTGATTAATCTCTTTTTGTTCGAGCTACCAAGACTAAAGTTGTCTATGCTTTAGCCTATGTTGATGATATCATTATTACAGGCTCTTCTTCTTCTAGTATTTATGCTATAATTGCTGCCTTAAATGAAGAATTCTCTCTGAAAGATCTTGGTAATCTCAGTTACTTCTTGGGAATTGAAATCAAACGCTTCTCTGATAGAACTCTGGTTATGTCTCAAGCCAAATATGTTAAAGATGTCTTACAAAAGGCTGGTATGATTTCTACAAAAGGAGTAGTTATACCTATGGTAACAAATCAAAAATTATTTAAAGAAGGTCCTCATCCGTTTGACAAACCATAACTTTATAGGTCCATTATGGGTGCTCTGCAATATGCCACCATTACCAGGCCTGAGATTAGTTTTTCTGTCAACAAAGTCTGTCAGTTTATGCAGTCTCCTCTTAAAGAACATTAGGTTGCAATCAAACGAATCCTCCGGTATCTTGCTGGTACTTTGGATTTTGGTATTCACTTTCGGCCAATTATCTCTAGCTCCTTAGTTGCCTTTTGTGATGTTGATTGTGCATCCGATTGTAATGATAGACGTAGCACTAGTGGATACTGTGTGTATTTTGGTAGTAATCTTGTTTCCTGGTCCTCTAAGAAGCAACCGACTATCTCGCGTTCAAGTATTGAGGCAAAGTATCGCAGCATGGCTTCAGTTACATCTGAAATTCTTTGGTTGAAATCCCTCTTTTCTGAGCTTCATATTCCATTACCAGAGGTACCTCAGATATTATGTGATAATCAAGGTGCTGTAATGATTACTGCTAATCCAGTATTACATGCTCGGACTAAACATCTTGAACTTGATCTTCACTTTGTCCGTGAACGAGCTATTCGCAAAGAAATCCAAGTAGGTCATATTCCAGCTACTGCACAAATTCCTGATGGTTTGACCAACCACTTTCTGGTTCAAAATTTTCAAATTTCACCCCCAACCTTCGGGTTGGAGAGTATGTCAAATTGAGGGGGAATGATAGTGTCATCAAGTAGTTATAGATTAGTTTCAACTGAATGACTAATATGTAACTAATATTTGTTTCTATCTATTTAGTGTAACAGAATCATAACAAAGTCAGTGGACACTTGTTAATCTCCCTAGCTTATATATACTGTATAGTTATCTCATTGGAAATATCAATTACTCATTCCTCTCATATTCCATTCTTCCTTAATTCATTTAATTATGACAATTTTCCCTTTTTAGCTCCAATTATATTCATTTACTCTCAATCCTAATTTATCATGATAATATCATTTAAAACTCAATAATTATAACAAAAATCCCCAAATAAAGTATAGAAATACATAACAAAATAGGGATTTGTCATGTAGCTTTCCCCTAATGAATAATCTCATTCCTAGTCCTCCAAATAGTGGAAAAAAGATTAACAATGCTAATCACCATCAAAGTTTGCCCATCCTTGTATAACTTGGGAAGGATATGTTTGAGCAAGAATTTGAAGCCTAATAGGGATGAGAAAGGAAACCTAATAGACTGGCATCCAAACCACACTTCTTTTGTAAATGGGTAAGTTACAAAAAGATGCTCCATACTCTCCAATTCATAGCATCCAAAGGGACAATATCCAAATATATGCATGTGATACTTGATTAAAGTATCTTCAGAAGGAATAGCATTATTTAGGTTTTTCCATAAATAAGCATATACTTCATCGGTGAAGAGATGGATCATAGGAATTTCCAGAATGCATCCTGACATAGTTCAGCATTGTTTGATGAAATAAGATTGAAACTTTTTTTAACAGAATAATCTCCGGAGGCACTTTTGGCCCAAATGAATCTATCAGGTAAATTATTAAAGGAATAGGGGTGCTAAGAATAGAATTGACATCATGAACAGAATATAGATATCTCACAAGATTAGAATTCCATCTAACAGGAACTAAATTGATGGAAGATACAGTAATAGATCAGTAACTGTTCAAATTGATTCATCAGTTGGAGATCCAGATTGCATGGGCCACCATACCCTGGAACCTACTTTACATTTCAAATGGTCTTTCATAATTTTAGAACATGGGATAATACCCTTCCAAATCCACGAGGAGTTGTATGGTTTTTTTGACCAAGGCTTCACTTTGTAGATCAAAGTACTTGACTTTCAATATTCTAACAATTAGTGATCCCTGAGAAGATGAAATGATTTTCCATATTTGTTTAGCTAAGAAGGCATTATTTACATGACTAATTGAACGAATGCCTAGACCTCCCTCTGTAATTGGCTTCATTAAGATGTCCTTGTTAGCCAGATGTATTTTTTGATGGTCCCCATCCGAACCCTGAAAGAAACTGATACATTGAGAATCAATTCTTTTACGACATATTGAGGACCCTTTATACAAGACACCACATGAAGATTTACTCCTGACAATACTGATTTGATGAGAGCAAGTCTAGAGGCTTGCAAAAGAAGACGAGCAAGCAGCTGTTCTATTCCCCATGGATTGAGGAACCTGATTATATAGCAGACTTATTCCTTCCTGGATCCAACCATGCACCAAAATATTTTCCCAATCTATATGAAAAATAAACCCCAAAAAATTGAGAATAGTGAATCTTCGTTGCATACGGAATATTTGGGCTAAATATGATTGAGGACTTTGATAGATTGATGGATTGTCCAGACCAAGCACTATAAAGGTCTTGTGCTGCCTTAATTGAATTTATGCTCTGATTAATTCCTTCGAAGAAAAAGGCTGAGTCATTCGCATAGAGAAGATGCGTCATATGACAAGCACTAACTCTTGGCACTAAATGGAGGTACATTAGAGACCCAAGCCCATGTATACAGATCCTTGGCCCTAAATGTTAACGTCCTATGGTTCTTTCTTTACATGCCATATAATTAATCTGTTGCTCATTTTCTATTAAATAAAATCCCCATTCACTCTAAACAAATTAAACCTATTGATGTCTCCTGCGACTAACTCTTTGCATACTCTAAACTGCAACCTTAAACTCCTTAAAGTATTAATTGCTTTTAGTTAGGTTTAATGCAACACTTTACTTTAGCGTCAATTATTAGAGTTGTTTAATCATTATGACCATATAGTATATTTGGTTATAAAAAACTTTAAACTTTTCTTAAAACTTGGGTATCATGACATGACTAATCTTCTTGAGAATTAGAAAATTCATTACTAAATCAATATAACTTTAAAATTAGTGTGGTTCAAAGCTCTATTTATGAATCTTGAAATGCTATTTCAAATAAAATTAAGACCTGGGCTCAACTTTCTCCTATTTGGTCCAAAAGCTCACTTATACCAAAACTATACAATATAATTTTTGTAACATATTTGAGTTTTTCTAGCTCAACTTTGATAAATAATATCTTTTAATCTATATATATAAAAAAAGTAAACTAGGACTTGTTTTGAAGCTTCAGCTGTGAATGAGTGAATGAGGCATGTACTTTGTACTTTGATAACCTCTTCAAAATTTTAATCAAGAATAGAATGCAATCTTATATTATCTCTCGAAAAACTTTTTATTATTTAGCTAGAAACTAAATGTGATGATTGGCATAAAACAAGTTAAAAAAGGAAATTTTGGTCTTTTCAAGCTACAACCACATAAAAATATTAAAAATCCAAAATTATAATGTTTTTGATATTTTTTGATATAAAATGATAGGTGAAATGAAATAGATAAAGTGAAAAGCAATCATAGTTCATGTAATGATGAAGAGAGTTCAATTAACTAACTTAGTAAAAAAAATGTCCAAAAGACCCTATAAGTTGGTTTGAATTATATTGATTAAACACTTTCACACCGAGTAAGGTTTAATCCCTCTAACCGAAACTTAATACAAAACACTAGCAATTATATCCAAAGTCCCTCAAAATATCAAACCTCAAGTACTGTTGAGTCAAGTACATTAATCAATGATTATTCATTAACTTGAAAAATAATCATTTCTTAAAACACTATTAAAAACCACTTTGTATGCAATTTATGAAATCACTAAGTTTTCTAAAATATCAAACCCCATCAACCGATGAGTCTAGCACCAAAAGAGAGAAACTCATACTCTAAAGATGTTATTAAACACTATTAGTGTTTGATTTAAATTAATTGATACAATTACTTTGTTCAAAGTAATTCCAAAATCAATTCAATATCCAAATAATATCATCTAAATAATATCATGTAAGACAACAGAAAATCAATGGAATTGCACTTTTATATATATATATATATATATATATTATATAACCATATATATTGATAAACATAAGATTTAACATCAACTAATTTAAATTATAAATTAATCCAAACTAAATATTTAACCAAATAACAATATAAATAAAACCTCCAAAACAAAAAATCATAATTACAAAGTAAAACAATTAGATTAGAAGATAAAACTAAAACTAGTACTCAGAACGTGCCCTTAACTTCCATCTTCAAAGTCACTGCAATTTGTCATCACAGAATCTCCCAACCATTTCAAAATTCCAGCCAAGAGATCAAATAACAGAGGAGAAATTCGATGACGAAAATGACAGATTAAGGGTGATTATGAAAGAGGATGTGAAGCTCGCCGGAAATCGCAGTGGAAGGACGAGATGGGCTCCAGCGATGGTTCAACGGCGAATGAAGCCGCAGACATGAGCAAGAAAGTGAAGAAAGAAGGTCGGAAAGCTCCTTCGTCGTGGCTGTGCTCTGTTTGATCTCTTGCTGAAAGTCAAGAGGACGGAAATGGAGGACGAAGGAAAGAGGTCGCCAGCGACGATGGAGGAAGGACGTCGCCGGTGACGGTGGTGGGTAGAGATAGTGAAGGTGATTGAAGGTGAAGATGGTGCGAGGTCTCTGTTCATCGCCGCTGCTGGTCCTGGTCTCTGAATCTACGTCTCTGCTTCTCTAAATCAGACCTAAAATACTGCCAGAAACGCTGTAGTTTTGAATGGACTAGATTGTCATTTTGTAAATTCGTGCGACTAAATTGTTATTTCTAAACTTTGAGCCCCAAACTACCATTTTTAGTTTTAATTCAATTTTTCAAGCACCCACAATTAATAATAATTAAACCAACATCAAATATTCTCATAAAAATCAATGATTAAAAGTAATTACAATTTTTAATGACAATTTTGTTATTTTTTCTCCTAATTTAATGTATTTACTCTTAATCTCAATTTATCTCTTATCTCAATAATTTATCTCAAGAAAGACATTTTAAACCTAATAATTATGACAAAATTCTCAATTCAAATATGAAAATATATAATAAAAATAGAAATTTGTTAAACTGTTCACTACTTCTCTATGAAACTTAATGAATTGACTCACTCAATAGCCCTTCTAAACATTAATCCCAAAATCATGACGTAGATTGAGTAACATCTAACAACTACCACTACAAATTTCATGTATCTATTCTATGCTTAGCATAGCACTTATTTTGCTCAAACTTAGCTCTCCTACTCCTCCTTATGGAGTGCATTTACATGCCAAAATATGTAATACATTTATATCTATTTTTCATATCAAAATAACTATAAGAATTCATCATATAATAGAGCTTATATACAACAAAATATAGCATGTTTCTTCAGTTCCATCCACCTTCAATCTTCCCCAACCATCATGCTCCTTGCCCCTAGCATTACTTGTCTTTACTATGTAACAGGAAAGAAAATGGTAAGATTCAGGGGAATCTTAGTAGCAATTACTTTTCATCATATTAATCATACAAGGTTAATAACTATACATGTACAAATAAGCCATAAAGAACAAGACTTTATAAGTAACTAAGCTAAAAAACTAACTAGTGCACATATATCTTATTGTGAACTAAACTGAATAACTAACTGGTGTGTAATCTTTTGCAGATAAATAAACTAAATAAATAACTGATGCACATTCATTTTACAAATAGATAAAATGAATAAATAACTGGTATACTAGGTAGATAACTGCTCTGCTGATGTATCTGCTGCACATGGCCATGGCAAATATTTATGCAAGGATAATTTATATGTTCTCATACTTAACTACAGCAAAATGGCACAAATAAACATGCTGCAATTAATGCAAAATAATATGAGAGGAAAAGTGTTATTACCTCTGGCGCTTTCCTTCAATTTACCTCTACTTGCTTCTTTCCTTGATTATTCCATTGTTGGCTTGGGCAAATATCAAAACCTAACATTTATGTGTATAAGTTTAGGTAACACTTGTATTATTTGTAACTTGTAACTCATACTAACTCTTCCCTAATCATAGTTTTACCCTTTTACTTACTGCAGAATCATTTCAGACATATAAACAACTATTAAATTATATTCATCCCAACTCTTAAGCTTAAACTTGTGGCTTTCTATCTACCTTTACTTCACTTAAATATAAAATTTCTAACATAAATTACAACACTAAAACAAAAAGTAAAATAAAACAAAAGGTAAAATCAGCCTCCAATTCTAACTTCAAGGCTTCGTCCTAAAATCAACTACACTCACATTACACATTTACGATCCTTTGAATATCCTCTTCCTTAACTTCTCATGACTATCTCCTGAAATCTGGAAATTTCCAGCTTTAGAATCATCAACTAAATCATGATTTAAACTAAGGTTTAACCACCTAGAATAATTGTGTAGCTTTTAGAGGCATTTAACAGCAGACTTTTAATCAGTTTTAGCTTCAAAATTGCACAGAAACAACCACAATACCTCATATGCATGTATATATCATAACAGCTCTATAATATATATATATATATATATATATATATATATATATATATAGCATTAACTTGTAGGTGCATTGTTCCCTTCAAAATTCACGACAGCTGCATTTTTAAACTTCTGAACATGTTTCCAGCTTCAAGAACATTGTATTAACCATCATTTTGGAGTCCTTACGCGTGCTTAAATCATGCATTTGGAACCATCAAACAGAACGATCTTATTAGTTTTCAACTTCAAAAATTGGAACCCTTGGAGCTTCCACCACATAACGTTTATATGTAACTCATCTATCACACAATTTGAATACTAATATTATACAATCCCCCAAGAGAACGAAACAAAACTCCCCTGAACATAAAGCTCCAAATTCGAAATTGACCTTCCCACAACAATACTCAACATGCAAACCACAAAATAGCTCTAACCACCTGTATTTTTATCATTTTATGAAGTCTACTAATCCATCCCTTTTGTTTCCTCACTTCCTCTTTCTAAAACCAGATTCAAACCTCTCATCTTCTTGCAGAAAACACAGCCACTAGAGAAAATATTGATGGTAATAAGGTTTAGGATCCTTACCTTTGTCTAAAGTTTTGGTTGCATGTGAGGGAAGATCTTCCTTCTTCTTCGATCACTTCCTCCGGTTCCTTCTCCATCGTCTCACCACACTCTCTGTTTCTGCTATTCCAGTCGCAAATGAGGGTGAGAAAAGGGAGCTGAAGTGATTTATCAGAGAGGGAAATACTCCCTCCTGGATAGAAGCTTATCATATAAGCTTGACTCTTTGATCCTAAGGCCCAATATTTTAGCGGTATGAACTCATTCCTTTATGCTATGGGCAGCATGTATTGGGCTTCCTAATTTGAGTTTATCCTTGGCCCAAATTCTTTTTTTTTAAACTTGGCATAATGAAATTATAATTTTACCCTTTTTTTGATCGGTACTGAATTATTAAATACATTTTAGAAATTAATCCTTAATACTTCATAAGGATTTTTTTTCCTTAACTAACCACTCTAAGACATAAAGTAACATCCTCAATGTTTTCAAGCTAAACATTAACCTCTAGCTATTTTTCTTGGATTTTTTGGGAAAATAGGCTTTAATTCCCATAATTTAACTTTAAAATTATTTATGCTATTTTTGAGAAACTAAACCTATTCATAAACTTTTAAAAATCCAAAAAATAACATTTCATAATGCTTCATTAATTATTCTTGGCCTTTATATATTTTAATAGTCATTTTTTTCTTTATTTTCTTGAAATTCTAACCTAAAAATCAGCTTTAAAACAAATAATTTCTTTCAAGGCTTTTTAGTTTTTAGGTGACATCCCTAAACCTTAAATGTACCTTAGAGAGAGAGAGTGCGCGCACGCGCACTTGCGTGTGGGGTTAACTAAGTCAATGACCAACATTTTCACCTTTAGAATATATACTATGCTGCATAACACACCATGTTTATTTTAGAGCTTGATATGGGGAACTGTCATGCAACCAAGAGATACCAAATAAAACTATGGTCTCAAAAATTCTTTTGGATTGAAGATAATATACTAATTACGCTCTCAACATCAGGATTAGCGATATTAATTAGAGAATAATGATAACAAAGAACAAGAAGAAAAATGAAGAAACTATGTTCATTCATCATGAAAGAGCAATGTACCGCGCGCAACAATTAACCATAAACCCATTTGGGTTCAACACTAACCAACCTTACCTATACGTGTGGCCCATGTTAAACTCTCTTTATACCGAAGGGATCAATCTATTCATACCTGATCCTATGAGTGATTACCCAACTAATTAACTAAAAACTAGAATATCTCATATCCCCAACAATTAGTCCCTTCCAAGAATGTTGGCAGCTCCAAATCTCCAATTCTAACTTCACCTTGGTTACCATTGATAAATATATTTGGAAGTTTTCTTGAAGGTGCGTTGGGCAATGGGGAGTTTTTTTCCAAACAATGTTGTCTCAGAAATTGCAAAATCAGAACAATGTCACCTTTGCCCTAACAGACCCAAAAAGTCAACGTTTATTGACTGAATAATGCTGAATGGGCATGCACACATAGCATCCACCTCGCTTTTTTTTCCAACTCAGCTAGAAAAGAAAAAATTAAAGAAATTTTGATACCCCCCACTCTTCTGCGATTACTCCGTCTAACTGAGATTAGCATTCAGATCCAGAGCTTCTGAAAAATCCCATTGAGAATCTGAGATATTGTTGATGTCATCTTCTCCACCTTCAAGAGTGCGGCATCTGATATCATGAACGTTCTATATTCCAAATTTGTTTTCGTTGCAGAAAGTGACTGGTCAAGCATCAGGAAAAGTAAATTAAATCAAGCCATCAACGACCAGTACAGATTTAATTTGCTTCTTCTCTGGTGAAGAAAAGGGAAAGAACAGGAAAACACCCCAAAAAAAAACACAATCTAGAAACAACATACTCATCAGACCACCAGGAAAAAATTAAATCAGGCCCATCAACCATTAAAATCAGATTTACGAGTAATAAAAATCTGAAAAAAAAATATGCATCACCTCCTCCTTCTCAAAGAATCAATGGAAAATTATGTGATTCCATAAAAACAGTTTTATGAAAAAGAAGAACCAAAGCACACCAGGGTTATTCGAATCTTGTACCAGAAAATTATAGGGGACATTACGTGATCTGTTTATCGAGAACCATGAGGGAGACGCCGATGACGATGATTCACATGATAAGCTTCGAAATTTTCAGATCTGGATCTGAATAGACTTGAGAAAATCCAGAACCTTCACATCTTCTTGAATGATGAACACGAATGAGGAGGATTAGGGTCGAACTTTCATGGGTGATCGCCGGAGGCGCGTGAGGAAGCATGTGGTAGGTGGCTGACCAAGTTCGCAGACATTGCATCCTTCATCACCGTCGCTTTTAACCGAAAACCATATTCCAGATCTAGTTTCAATTTTTGCATCGTCGTCTTTGGGTTAGAACCATGGTCTTCTTCAGGTGAAGGACCGGTCGTAGGATTGGTGAGATTGTTCATCTTCCTCGCCGCCGATGCTCTCTCTGAATTGTCATCGATGCGTTGGTGAAGGGTGTTAAAAAGTTAAGGGTGTGTTTCGCATTTCACATTTTTGTTTTAGTGCAGGTGGAGAGAAGTAACCTTCTTTTTTTATAATGTGCCTTTTTTTAATACTTCTTATTATAAATGTTATTTATATTTGGATTAGTGATGGGAGAAGTAACTTTTTTTAAAACCCAGTAAAAAAAATTAGAAGCTACTTCAATGAGCTTCTAGGAAAAACAGTTTTTTTTTAAGTCCAGTGAATGCTACCATGTTCCCAAACATATCTATATCTACAGATGCTAAATAGGTTTTTGCCCTCAAAATAAACTTTTTTTTTACTCTAAATGTGTTGCCAAACAAACCCTTATTTGTTATGATGTGGGATAACATGTGGCACAAATATCTCATGTATATCTCAACATAAAATGGTCAATTAACTAATGGCTGACTATTTAAATATCTGTTTAGATTGGCAGTAGAAGTTGTTTTTCCGACGTAATTTACGGTATATAATATAAGTTTTTTAGAGGAGTTTTGTCTTAACTTGTATACATTTACACCACTTTCTCAAATAGGCCTTAAATCTATTATATAAGGTAACACTCTTTTAGGTGCGTACTTTCAGGTGCCCAACACTCTTTTATGAAAACTTGGGGATAGAAATGCCCTTCAACCCAATATATTACCACACTTGAAATCCTATGTATAATAGGTGGGTAGTTCACACTTCATCACGCCCAAAAAAAAAAAAACGGATGAATTCATTATAAAAGCTTAAAGAGATTGAACAGCGAGGAGAACAACTCAGTAATGATGTTAACAATCAAAACGAGATTAATCATCAGGAATGCGTCAAGGACTGTTAGAGCTTTCGTCACATCATTGGGCAGCTTTGATGGCAATGGAGAAAGATTCCGACGATCATTAAAAAATTTTGTATTAGTAAATTAAAGCAATTGCTTATGGATGGAGGAAAGGATAAAGTTTCAATAATTTTACAGTTAACAAGTATTTTTTCTGCATGTTATTGTAGATCTCACTTAACGTGTTCATATTTTAAAAAATTATTTTTTAAAAAAACCAGTGAAATCACTGGAACAAAAGAAATCCAGATGAGGCACACAAAAAGAAGTATAAATTAATGTAAAAGAAAAGGGATTGAAATGATTCGTTGGAAACTAACTCAAGCAAAGTACATATTCCATTTCTGATAACTAAGTTCTATATATAGGTTTTGTGAATACTGATCAGTGAAGCAGATCAAAGGTCGAGTATTAGTAAGTGCGCACATTTGATTCTTATGTATATTTTAATTAATGTAGTATGTTTTTGGCTTATATATATATATATATATATATATATATATATATATATGTAGTGATACTTGTACGACTTATTTCATGCAATTTTTGTTTAATGGTTACAAAGTAATAATGTAGGGATTGAGTACACCAGATCCATAACCAATAGCCAAAATGACCGTATTCGCTCCTGCTTCAAGGTCAAAGATGTCGATGCAGACAAGGTGGTCAGGACATGTCCCTCTTATTAAAGTATTTTTCAATGTCCTAGATATAAAAAAAAAAGATTGTTAGTTTAATTAGTCAATTATACGCATATCTAGGGCTCCTTTGTTTAATTGTAGGAGTCTTGATCAACTCTTGTGGTGTCTTTTTATAGCTAAGGATCTAGAGACGAGTTCCTCTAGAGTTTTTGCTGAACAACCTTTTTATAACTAAGAATCTTAAGATAAATTTCTCTAGGGTTTTAGCTTGTCAAATATACTATTTTTTTTTTTTCCAAATTTTGTCATATAATTCATGCATTAGGAATGCAGAGAGTCATCATTCCATCAACTTTTCCTGGCATTTAGGGTGGTGTCTCCGTTTTTCATCACATCTCCCTTTAGATTATGTGTGCAACTCAGCATGAAAATCTCATATTATTGTATCTCATGGGACATGCTTTTTCAAAAGGAGAAGGAAGCGTCGTGCTCATAATTTGGGTTCTAGCGGAGCTTGTGTCAAAAAGCTTCAAGGATGTGCATGATAGTGAGAGGGACCTCTAAGTTTATTAGCAGACACACTTAGAAGTCCATCTTGTAACGTTACTTCTATTTACTTTTTGTTATTATTTTCTTTTCTGTCTGTCGTGTTGTTGTTAGGTAGTGTTGGTTGTTAGTTTAGGCCGATTTACTATTTGATTTTGGATACTGTCACATCATGTTCATTACTAATTTTCTTTGGCATCTTTGTCAATCTCTCAGCTTCAGGATCTTCCTTTTAGTTGCATTTTCAATATCCTTTGGGATATCCGAGCCTTTTACCCTAATAGCTCACCTAGGTGGTCATCGCTACGCACTATTTGTAGTTCTATGGTAGCTCTTAGCCGCCTACCTTGTCTCCAGGAATATTTTCTGTACATGCAATGTCTGAAATATAGTGGTACGCTGGTTCTTGGTCTTTTGTCCTTTTTTTATTTAGTTGTGGTGGTTGTCGTATGTTCCTTATTTTTTTTTTGTTTTGTTTTTCAGTGGATCGGGCCTAATTGTGCTGTTAGGTTTATCTTCTGATGATGTATAGAGACTCAATTTATTATGAGTGTCATTTAAATTTGTTTTAATAAATCATCTTTTTCTCAGATTTAATAAATTGTCTTACCAAAAAAAAAATGAAGCAAGGTTTTGTTTTTTTTGTTTTTGGCCAAACTGAAGCAAGGTTTGTTGCCATAAGACCCAAGGGTCTAAGGCCTCAAGTTATTAACACACACATATGACTTGTTAAAAACAATTTTTACAATAATTAAATAGTAATATTTGAAGATAATTCTGTCGACTTATACCTTGATAGCTGTTTCAAAATTAAACCAAAAATTGCAATTCAAAGCGCAATCACAGATCATCTCTTGATGAGTCTTTTATTAATTACCTAGAAACTAAGTACAATGATTGACATGAAACAATAAAAATGATTTAAATTTTTTAACTATTAACTATGTTGCAATTAAATAAAAGTGGAATAGAATGGAAATTGGTTTTGCAATATGATAAAACATCATAAAACAATTAATTTTATCTATCTTTACTTCAAAATATTTGTAGGAATGTGCTATTTAGATAAAAATGGCCAAAAGACCCTTTAAGCTAGTTTGAATTAAGTGAATTAATTCTTCCATACCGGGTAAGACTTAATCCCTCTAATCAAAACCCAATTTAAATTCTAACAATTTGAATCAATGAAATGTATGTAATGACACAAACAACTAAGAATCCTTACATTACAATCACAATTAAATATTTATAGCAATTTCAAGAATAAACTTAACCAAGTTATTACAACAAATTACTAATAATTAAGTTCAAAGTGTTAAATGCACACAATACACATCCAATCTCAATAAAAATGCATGTAACCCAATGCAAAATCTCAGTCCAATAATTAATTAAACTCTAAACCCGGATTTAACTAATACAAAAGATTAAAGTTAGAAATAACATGGTAAAACACTCCTCTGTGAAGCTCCAAGAATCAACTCATTGCTACGGGATGAGGGATTTAGCCACTTTTGTCATCACAACTTCCCCAAACACTTTAAACTGCAGACATTGAAGAACAATCGAGAAGATAAATCAACAATGAATAATGAGAAATTGGTGGTTGATAATGAAATCAAGAGGAAACAGAACAGCCACAGCCATTGAAGAATGAAATAGCTCACCGGAATACTGGAGAATGGAAGCTCGCTGGGGGTCACAAGGGAAGAGGTTGGCCAGAAATTGCAGAACAGAAATTCGCCAGAAAAAAAAGGAGTTCCAACAGTGAAGCTCTGTCACAGGTTCCTCTGCTGTCAAAATCGGCTTCCCTGGTTCGCCGGAGATGGGGAATGACGGTGATGATGGAAGTGAACCGAAGGTGATGGTGGTGGAGGAAAAAGCTCTGTTTTCCCGAACTCTGCTTTTCTTTCTTCCTCGAGGCTTCTGTAACCCTTCGCTGCAACTCAGGTTGGGAATATTTGGAAAGAGTGGAAGAGGCGGTGAAGTCCGGTGAGAGTGTTCCGATCTGAGATCTCGATCGGAACTTAGTCGCAGTGTTCTGTCTTTCTTGTTTCTTGCTCACCGGCGCTGCTTCTCGTTTATTTCCCACCGGCGTTGCTGGACAACTGACGTTGTGCAATGTTGGATGAATTGAAAATCCAGGGTGATGGTGTGATCGAGGTGAAGGAGATGAAGTTCAGAGCTCTGCCACTACTGTTCCATTGTCGCTCACACGATGAAGGAAGCTCCGGTCTTTTTTTTTCATTCGGCAATCCAAATCCTTAGTCAAAACGTGCGTTTTGGATAAAGGCCTAAATGAAAAGTTTGAAATTTTTAGGAGGGAACGGCCAACATGAAAATGTTTTTAGGTGTAACTGTAATTTTTAAAACTTTTGGGTCTCTCTGTAATTTTCTCTGGTACCTTTCTTCATTAGTCCGCAATTTCCTAAAATTCTGGGTTTTTTTTTCTCTAATTTTTTTTCAAACTGATCTGTAAAGAAAATAAACTCAAAATGTAATACTAAGCATCTAAAACCCGGACCGGCCACTGAACTGATTGGGGTACTAGGTTAAGGGTCAGATCGGAGTCAAATCGAGGCTAACCCATGACTAGACTGGTGAAAAAGTGAAGATTTTAGGGTTATTTATATAAAATTCTGAATAAAATAAAAAACCGCGGTCAAACCGCACAAAAATCGGTCAAACCAGAGTCACCTACTAGATCAGATCATTCGAACCACTGGTTGGCCAGTTTCCGATGGCCGGCTTTCAAAACATGGTGTAATACCTTATATTCCAAAAATAAATCAATTAAAGTAAATAATAAAATATATGACATTTTTACCCTTTTCAACCTTAATTTCATACAAATACCTTTAATCATAATTAATCACAAAAGAAATATTTTAAATTCAACTATTTTGATAAAAATACCAAATAAAATATGAAAATATATAATAAAAATAGGGATAGTCAATATTCAATAAAATATTTATATTAATTTAATAATTAGTAGTTGGACTGTTTTTGACAATTGTAGCCTAGAAATATTGTTTCCATAAAATAATCAAATCAATAAGAAAACAGTCCTCAGCTGTTAAACCAGTCAAAAAGAAGAAGTCAAACTTAGATCAATGTGGGGAAAGTTTGTTTGAGTAATTTGACACATAATTTTCAAGAGTACCTCAAAGTTTCTTGTGACTTATTGGTATAGAAATCAAACTCAAATGTTTATTTCACTCTTTGATTTTCAACCACAATGAAGAACCCCTATTTATACTACTAAAGGAAAGGAAAAACAACAATTAAATAAGGGAAAATTAAGGCAGTAGTCAAAAATGGTATGCTCCTACCTACTCCCCCTGTCGACTACCAACCCTTTCAGCCGTTATACTCTATTTTCATTCACACTGCCAACATCTCCCTTGTCATTCTCCCGGGGTTGGATAGGACTCGTCCTCAAGTCATAATCAACATCATCATCAAGATAGATTTACAACATTGAAAGTGGTTGAAATACTACAGACATTAGGCAATTCCACTTTGTAGGCATTATTGTTAATCTTCTGAACAATCTTGAATGGACCTCCAACTTGTGGAGACAATTTGGCATTTAGATGCTTTAGGAATCAGTAAAAAAGATTCGTTGCTTTCTTTGCTTATCCCTTTGCGCCTTGGGTTTCTGTTTCTGAATCCTATCATGGACCAGCTCATGTAGTTTCTTAATTTTTTTGATCCATTGGTTTGCATCTGCGTTGTAATATTGCTTGTCAGGTGACAACCTAGGTGGTATCTTATCAACTAGCACATCTAAAAATTTGAATAGTAACGATGTAACTCCCTTTTTTTAGGAAGTGCAATGAGTGTGAAAAATATTATAGCATAGCCAAGGTTCCTCTTCAATCACAGTTGTGTCCAGATTTTGTTTAATCATCAAAATCCCTTCCTGATCTGGTGGCGTATCCTCTTTATCATAGACTGGCTCGCCTTCATAAAGATAAGTCTCCTCATCATCTGCTTGATTGGTGGACATAATTTCCTTGTAACATCCCAAAATTTATTCAAAGGCTAAGGATTAATGGGAGTTAGATAGTAAGCCAAATTATGAAACCTATGAAATATAAGGAATCTTAAATTAGACAAAGGAAAAAATAAAGACCTAGTGTGTGTAATTAATAAGATAAAAATATACCTATATATATATTATTAAAAAACACACACCCTTTTTTCCCTTGCTTCACATTAGACACACGCACACACATTAAATAAACACACTCCCTCATGTTTCATTCATTTCTCACACACAATCACTTATTAATTAATTAATCACCCATGTGTCACACACACACACCCTTTCATTTTTTTAAAAAACCCTTTCATCTCTTCATCACTTCACTTTCGGAAGATAAGGAAAAGAAAAGAGAGAGTGAGTGAGAGAGAGAGAGAGAGAGAGAGAGAGATAAGTAAGAGGATCAGTGCTACAAGAGGAAGGAAGAAGTGATTACAAATTCTACATACAACTCCATATCCTAATATAGGTGAGTTTCCTTCCCATATTCTTAACTCTTTCTAGTTGATTTAAGACTATTTTTGGGTAATTTGGGAAGCATAAGAACCTAGTATAATGAATTGTTGACTTGTGAGGTTTTGTTTTGGGAAAAATAGTGCATGAAGAAGGAATGAGAATTTGTCAAATTTGAGGTTTCCAATCAATTCTACACGAAAAATTATGTGGGAATACATGTGGTTTTGATTTTTGGATGATTATATATAAGTCTAGAATTTTTAGAAAATAAGAGGAGTTGTTGTTCGGTTAGTTTCTCTGAAATCATATTTGTTGTAAAATACATTTCGGTAACCAAACCTGGTCCGAAAATTATGAAAGTTTACAGAAGGAGAGTAGACATCTTAGGCTTTCATTTGCTATATAATATGTATCATTTGGATTTATAAATAGTGAGATATGAATTTTTAAAGTTAGATGATGAATCTGGAACGTTTTCTGGTACAGATGGGGTTTGACGAAATTATGGAAATTTTGTGACTATAATATCTAAATTGTAATATTTTTTCCTAAAAAGATACTTAAATAGAAACATATAGGATTTTGAACCATCCCATTTGGAGTTCTATATATTTAGTTATGAATTTTAGAAGTTAAACTATTGAAACTAGAAATATTTTCTGGCAGTGCGAGAAAAATTTAAAACTGGGAATTATTCATAGATAGGTGGTAGTTAAACGTATTTTTCCATTAACATAGACTTCATAAGTGACACATAGAATTTGGAACCACCTTAATTGGATATTTCTAGGCCAAGATATGAATTTTCAAAGATTATTGAAAATTCTGACAGAATTGAGTAATAGTGAAAAAATAAAAAGTAGGGGTATTTTTGAAATAATTGGGATTCTAAGGGTCAAATTAAATAATTAGAGTTGGTATGAGTCCATTAAATACCTATTGGATTTAAGGTATTAGCTATAATGATAACCTACCAAAGTGTCTTAAATTATTTTGGAATAAGTAATAATTCGTCCGTCCGTAAATTATAAATTATAGGATTTGACATTTGCCCAGGACGCCTAAGAGACTGAGAACAGGAACCAAATTTGGAAAGACTGTCAGGTAGTACCTTATCTCTTATATCATATGTGATGCCATGTATGTGTACCATATCATCTGTATATGTGTGGGACAGATAGTCCATAGGCAGTAAGACCCGTAAGTACAAGTTACACCGGGAGTTACCCGGGGGCGTCTTAAGCCAGGTAGGTTTGAGACAGAAAGCCCGTGACTGTACCTTGTATGGGGCGGTGGCCCTGGGCAGCCAGATTGTGAATCTCAAGCGCTGTGAGTTTGTGATAAGGGACCGGTTAGGCGCTTTTATGTGCTGCATTTCTGTAAGTTGTGCTGTTTGATGATTTGTTTTACATGCTTAGTATTTGCATATTATATGAGTGATCTGTGTACTACTGAGATTCTTTTGAATCTCACCCCTTTTTTAACAAATGATATACAGCAAAGGCGTCCAGCTCTAAGGGCAAGAAGGTAATATAGACGGACGAAGAAGAGGCAAATAAATTATGGACTGTTTGATTATCATTTTATTTTGGATGACTGTAAAATATTTATAAGTAGTAGTAATAGTAGCGATAGTAGTACTAGTACTCGCGACGCAGACTGTATAAGTTGTAATCCGTATATTAGACTTTCGATAACGTATTGGTATCCAGAAACCAATAAGTTAACCATCACGACGCAAACTATAGATAGAAAATGCCCTGTATTTTAAATAAAAGATTTTTAAACTGATAAAGATAATGAATTTACAAACTAAAATTTAGACCATACATATTTATTTTAAAAAGTTTTTGAAAATCCTATACAAATATAAGATTAAACTTTGTCTTAAATTTGGAATTTAAATTGTTTTGGTCTCAAGTTTGAAACCATTACATCATATATTGGCTCGTCATCATAAAGGTAAATCTCCTCATTGTCGGCTTGATCGACGGGCGTAACTTCCTCGTAGTATAATGACTCGTCTTCATAAAGGTAAATTTCTTCATCATCTGCTTCATATGCTTTATTACAAGTTTTTAATAAATCTTGCTGAATTGCTACCTTATGTAACGACTTACCTCATATATCCCTTATTACTGACCTTATTCAGAGTAGCAATGCGTAGTTCAGTAGGCACACAGAAATAACATGAATATACTGATAATATTAATACAATATTGCTTGATTATAATACAAAATTTTTCTCATCAGGAGTTTACACAATATTTACAGACTTTCAAACAACCAGCAATAGTCCTCTTCGTGCATACCTCTTTTTTGATCTCAGCACGTTTCCAATGCTCACCTGTCTGAATGGTTGTTTGGGAGGAGTGACATTCGAGAGAATCTTAGTAGCAAACATTACTACTATGCATACCAGATATATATGAATGCATGACATGCTTGCCTACACTATTTCATGCCAACATAATGACATGCTGCATGTTCGATGTTATGACATACATATGGCCATTGCACAAATATAACAGAGCTTCAACCAATCATACATGTTCCACACAAATAGGCAAAGTATTCATATAATCAATGCAAAACATACATATCACATACATGCAGAAAATGTAAGTTTACTACCTCTCGGACTTTACGTCCTTCTCTTCTTGTCCCTTGATCCACCAACCATTGCTCCTTCTTTATCACTTCATGGCCCTAGGCAAGTGATAACATCATTAGAGCCATAAAAAGTGAATACTCAATAGCCCACATTAGCCCTATAGGCTTACTTTGACCCTTGGAGTTCATTCCAATTATATTTAGCTAATTTCTTACTTAAATTCGCATGATACTCAATCTACCAGCATTTTTGACCAAATTTTGGAAAATCATAAATAATTCTATAGAACTCAAATTGAGGTGGTTCAAAGCTCTATTTGAATCCCTTTAAGTGTAGTTTTACATAAAAATACTAGATTTTAAACGCCACTACCACACCATTCCCAGATTGTTTCCAAACACTAACTGTTTCAGATGTTCTTCCAGAAAACAGGGCAGATATTAAAAAATGCATATCTCCCAATATACTTGTCTAAAAATTACAAAATACCCATTCACTTAAAGCTATATGTCTCTACTTTAACTCTGAAAATCCGAAACCATAGAAATGAAGATCTCGATGAGTAGAGGAAGTTTCCTGAAGGATACTTTGAGAGAGGACGTCGTTTCGGCAGTATTTCGGAGGAAAGAATTTCCTCTCTCTTCCTCCTTCATTTTCACCTTATCTCTTTCTCTCTCTTCTGGTGCTTTTCTCCGTGAAAAATGACGAAGAAGATGATGGAGAATTGATTAAATGGATCAGTTTCTTATCTGCCACGTGTCACCTTCTGATTTGCCCAAAAATGAATTTTCGCATATAATACCAAATTCTGCAGAATTTTCATTAACTTTGAAAATTCATATCTAATTGTACAAATTTCCAATTGGAGTGATTCCAAAGGTTATACGACCTTTATTGAGTATAGTTTTAAGAAAAAATATAAAATTTGGCCAATTAGAAGCTAAAACTTCCCAGAATTTTAATCTTTGAATGCTATCCCAGAAAATAATTAATTTCGCTGGGCTAATTTCAAAAATTCATTTCTCTTTGTGTACAACTCCAATGACTTATATGACCTATCAAATTGAAGCTTGATAAGTCTACTTTCATTCTAGAAAGTTTCATAACTTTTTACCATCATTTACCCATCGAAAAAGGTCAGACAATCACCACTACCACACTGGGAATTTCACCGATGGCAAAATTACTTTGTGTTCCACTTTACTCTATTATGTGTGACTTCCAATTACTTCGTTTTGTTATTCCCCGAGCTCTTTATCTCACTAATATAATTAATTTTAATATCCAATTATATAAAGGAATTTTGGGAAATTTAAATATACCTCATAGGGACATTTGCTAAACCAGGGTCTAGCAGTCCACTTAATCCAGGCTTAATCTTATGCCTCTAGTCCCAAAATTTGGGATATTACACCTTAACTTTCAGCTCCCGCAATCGGCGTTTTATCTCTTCCATCTCAACCTTGAGCATGTTTCTTCGTCTTGGAGGCATTTTGTACTGATTTAGGGGTAGAATTGGTGTTTTTAAGAAGGAAAAGGGTAGAATGGGAATTTTGGTAAAATTTTGGGATCATATTTTGATTACAGAAAGTTTTTGGGCTAAAATATAATTTTGGAAAATTTTTTGGGGCTAAAATGTAATTAATAAATTTTTTAGGGTAGAAAATATAATTTTGGCTTTTTTGAGCCAAAAATACAATTTCTTAAAGATTTGGGTTAGAAATTGTAATTTTTGCACCAAAATTTTAGGCAAAATTGCAATTTTGGTAAGTTCATGTTCAGCTGACTGGTTGGATGACGTGGCACGAATGACACATGGCAGCCTTTGATTGAGGGTGACGTAGCGTTGACTGACAACTTTGCTAACATGGCTGCCGACGTATTATGCTGACGTGTGTCGTCTTCAACCTTAAAACTCCAGCTAACCTCTGGCCACTTTTCCGGTGAAGCTCGTGGCGGTGAGTGGAGGACTTTTTCGACGATTTCCGACATATTCCTAAAGTTTTCCGACCTTTTGAACACGATTAGGAGGTCTGTTTTCCCAAAAAATGATCGGAGATGAGACTTTCGAAGATGGTTGAATTTTCTGATGACCAAAAACTTCAAATCCTTGTTCTCCGTTGATTTTTCTTGCGATTCCCTCCTTAGGAACCCTTTGCTTTGATACTAAAATGATATAGAAACCAAACTCAAATGTTTATTTCACTCTTCAATATTCAACCACAATAAAGAACCCCTGTTTATACTACTAGAGGAAAGGAAAAACAATAATTAAATAAGGAAAAATTAAGGCCGTAGTAAAAAATGGTATGCTCCCATCTATTCCCTTTGTTGACCACCAACCCCTTTAGCCGTTATACTCTGTTTTCATTCACATTGCCAACATCTCCCGTGTCACTTATATTAGTAATAAGTCAAATTCAAAATTTCTATTAGGGATTAATTTACTTATAAAAGGCTTTTCTGTAATTTACCTTTTTATTTTTTTTTCCCACTGCAAGATCAGGAAACTGTAAATCAATATATGTATAACTATCAATATAATAATTATTGAATACAATTTATTTTTGTATTTTTAAATAATAAATTAATATTTAACCAGATATTAATTCTTTTTTTGTAAACAAAACAAATAATATGAGACATAATGTTTATGACTTTCATGAGTTATGAATACTCTAACGTTTATATATTGATTGATAGTACCAAATAATTCATGTTATTTTAAAGGGAGAGCTTTAACAACTATAGTGTGGAATATATTTGGAACTTTTTCTTTTTCTCTCTTTCTCTCTCCCTTCCTTTTTTTTCTATTTTAGGAAAAGTTGGTAGCTAGCTAGTCTTCTATTTATTATCAAGCCAATTATTGACCATGCTCTTAAAGCGACATAAACTGGGCAGTCAAGAGCATGCTTCATAAGAACATAGCTTCAAGGCCACCTTAGGGCATATAATCACATGTAATGCATTATTACATATCAGATATACGTTCCAAAATCTTATATTGAATTTATACAACTTATGGGAATTATTATACATTTTATCACTTGTAGAAAAATAATGCCATAAGAATTAACTCCATACACATACCCTTGTGCTTCTTGATATAACCCTTCCTTTGAAAGGTCATATCCTAGCATTGTTAGTCATTGGGGGATGAGATTGAAAGAATCCCAGTAGTATACAATCACTACTCAAACATACATGGCAAAGCTTGACATCATAACATGCTTGCAACTTAATAACTTCATAATATAGTGATGACATGTTTACTAAGACTATCATGCATTTCAAGTAATCACATAGGCCTATGACATATTTCAAACAAAATTACATATATAATGTATGACTTCACATAATCACATAAGCATAAAAACCATGTAAATTTATGCAAGTGATAACCATGCATATAAGAGTAAGGTCAAGTTTGCTACCTTGGTCAAAATTTATGCCTGAGTACCTCTTCTTATTTGATTCACATAGCCCACCGGATCTTCCTCATCTATCCATTCCTAGATCATTTTCAAATGTGGCCAAGATTATTATACTCTAAAGGAATAATTCAACTCAAGCAAAAACCCCTTAGATGCTTGCTTCTTTTTACTTTCTCTTTAAGGGTAAAAATATGAGGTTTTGCAAACAAGCTTCTAAATTTACTTTTGTGACTTATTCTTCCATGATTTTTCATGTAGAACCCAAATATAAACTTGGATTTTCAAAACAATAAAATCCTCCATGTCATACCCTTTAAGGCAGACCTTGGCCTCTTTGTCTCCCAAATTGCGACTTTGATCCTAGCTTGGTTTTCTAACATTTTCCATTACTCTTGGCTTGGTGAAATTTGATTTTCTCATGTTTAAATCCTTATTCAACCAAGCACTAATATTACAAATATTTTGGCAGAATTTCCCCTTAGTAAAATGACTTTCGAAAATTACAAAAAAAGTTGATAATCAAGCCTTTCAATAACATCAATCATAACCAAGCTTTAAAGCTCATAAACCATCTAAAACTAATCCTTAAAAATCCGTTTTATAATCAGGACAGACACAGAGCAAGGGGAAAACTCAACAAAACATTATGCAACATACTTAATTAGAGGGGAAGCATTTTCTTACCTCATCTCCTTCAATTGACTTATTTTTTATTTCTCCACTTCTTCCTCCATCTCTACCACTTCAAACTCATATTCTTGAAAATCTAAGACCATAGGATTGTTGATGAGATGAATAACTTTTGTTAAGGAAGAATAGGGAAAAGATGCTATTTTTATGGTGGTTTCGCTTAATGTTTAACTTCTCTCTCTAAACACTCTCTTAATCCACCATGAGAGCTTGAGAATTTCTTTCTCTTCCTCTCCTTGATCTGACAAAATGAGAAAGAAGAATGAACCCATATTGGTGTTTAAGTGAAGAATTTAATTGAATTAAGATATTTTCTTCATCCACCAATAATAATTCCCCATTTGCCCCTCCTTTATTCCTTAAATTCTGATTATGCGATGGCTAAACGATTGTCAAGTAAAAGAATAATAATGATCTCCTTTCTCTATTTTCTTGCCCCAGCCGATTTTGGCAAGCCAAGTGATGAAAGAATTTGCTTATCAAAGTGATCCCATTCCAATTATCAATTTAATTTGATAAATGAATGCATCAAAATATTATTTTAATGGCTTCTTTATGATCCAAGGGCCAGGATTTCTTCTTCCATTTGTTCACCTCTATGGTCACGCCACATTTGTAAATGGAGGAGCATTGGATTATCCATTTCAACACAAAATTACACTAATTACCCTTCACTCCTTAGTTAATATGAGATTAATCTTCTACAAATGCTCTTTGGGAGTTCTTTGACCATAGGACCAATGTGATGTAATCAAGAATTCACATTTATTAGGGAGTATTTCTCTAATTTTTCTCAAGTTTAAATTTAGTCTTTATGTAGTTTCCCATAATTTCCAAGAAATTGCCTTATTCTTGGATAAAATGCCATAAAATATTCTTTACGGCAAATTTCCATTTCTGAAGGATGAAACCATTTTTTATAAACTCGTATTATCCTTAAAAAATAAGTTTCCCCTATTTTTTCCCAATTATTTGAGGCCTCCTCATATATTTCATAATTAAGTTTGGCTAACTATCGTTTATTTAGTTTTGGTAAAAAAAAAATCCTTTATTTAGTTATAATTCAATAATTATTTAAAATTCCATTCTAAGGTAAATTTTCTCATTTATACCATCAAGCCTCAAATATATTGCGTAGAATTAGTTTTTACCTTCATAGTCTCCAGGGATTTTTCCTGAATCCAAATCATAATATTCATAATTACCCTTAGGTGACCGTAATTTTCAAAAAACAACGGTTTTGCCCAGTCCCGCAATGGAAGATATGCAATGTCACCTTCTTCTATCCTCTCAAGGCATTTATGAGAATTGAGCTCAATCAGGCTTAGTAACCGACTTATTTCAAGCTAACTCTTGAACTTATAGACCCAAATTTTGGGATATGATAATATATCATATACACTTTTTATATATATATATATATATATATATATATATATATATATATATATCTGTGTGTGCGCGCGCGCGCGCGCACTGCAAGGTATTGTATATCGGTCCAATACTTTGAATCTTATTTAATTTCACAATTATTGCGATGATATCTTTCATTCAAAAAGTACTACTAATAATTAAGTTTATATATCAATGTGAAAATAAAATTAAATATCAATAACAAGAATATAATCATATCGATATATTTGTGTTACTAATTTCTTCCTCTCTTTTATGACAGCAAAATATATAAAACCCGAGATTTTGCAATTTTAGCCAGAATGCCTAGCTATATGCCAGTGACGTTACCAGAATCAGGTCAGGCCACTTATAAAAAGTTAAACTTCATTTTATTCTGCTTTTATTAATTAATTTATTCACGGCTGGCTAGCTACCGATAATCAATTAATCAGATATAGGTTTGGTTTAATATTTTAAAGTCAAGAAATCTCAACGAGTTAGAAAGGTTTTCTCCCCTCCACTTTGTTAGATTTCTGAAATTGAGGGATCTCAAAATATATATATGTATAAATATGGAAAACGTTAGAAAGTAATTAATTGGAAGAGTTTGAACGCCGTACTTTAGTGCTATGAATTATGCTATGTTCTTGGAACGTAGATAATCCACATATTAAATGTAAAAATCTACTTGCGCAACACTTGCCATTACTATCTTAATTATTTGGTATTTCTCAAATTTAATAAGTAAAAGCTTTAATGTGTTCACAAACAAAATGCTAATCCACGCAATTCATGATTCATAAGTAAATTAATTTTTCACACGGCTTATATGTCTACTTACATATATGGAAAGAAAATGCAAGGCGTTATCATAAATGTTTTGTAAATTTTCAAACAAGATTGTAAGAGTTTTATAAATGAGATGTGTTATTTATAATTGTGAGCAGTGTAGATTTGCTATTTTTTTATATACTTTTAATCAGTATTTGGCTTTGGGGTTCGTAGCTCCCCCCATACAAGTGTCTCCACTATGACTCGAGCTTGAGACTCAAATGGATCTAGCAAGGCTTTACACCGCTAGACCAACTCTTTATTAGTAGATTTGCCATTATTCAATGATAGGGAGAATAACAATTAAGAACTTCATAGAAAAATAATACAAAATGGGGATATGTTTATAACTGAAGCTTCAGATCTGCAACTTAAACATATAATATCTACAGTTTTTAGGTTTAAATTTTATATTAATTTTCTTACAAGGGTCACTCTCACTTGATTATATACACACACATGGAAAATTCACTTTATTGGAAATTGAAAGAATCAGCCAGCTGATTCAATGTACAAAACTCACTCAACTCACTCTTTAGATCAATGTGTCATTTTTTTCTTGATATGTCTTTCGCACAAATGAATAAATCTATAAAGGAGTTTCTGCTTTGAAACTAATAAGAAGAACATGGGTTTGAAAGCAGGATTAATAATTATTGTCTTCTGAAAGAATGATTATTTGTATATTTAAAATTTATACGCACGCAATACCGTTTAAGATACAACAAAACTTGTATAAACACAAAATTTTCTTTAGGATTCTAATATAGTAAAACGTTTGATAGATTAGCAAGCGCTTCAAATGATTGTGCGCTTTCAAACGAACAGATAGATTAATATATTGATAATGATAGTTATCTATTGTTTATATAATAATTTTTTTATATGCATATCACATTATAAGGAGTAGATAAAAAAATTATTTTGGTCAAAATATAATTTTTCATGGAAATCAATTGTAACATAATTACACATCCCCTCATGTGATCATTGAAAAAGAGAAAAAGAGAATGAGATTCTTCTAATTAATATGCGGGTCACACAAGTCTCCTTTTTGGGTTGTTCATTGGACTCTTCACTCATTGTAGAGAATACCAATTCTTGTAGGAAGAAAACTTGGTTATATTTAAGGTTGTTCAATCAAGTTAGGATAAGTAAATCTAAAATTTAAAAGAAAAAGGTTAATAGTATTATTATTAATAATAGGAGTTGGAGAGTAAATCATGACTGAAAAAAAAACCCCCCCATGTGCGTCCTTATATTACTAGAAGCGAGTGCATAAAGTATACAAGTCTAAGTGGCTGAATTTTTTTTCCTTCTTATAACAATTAATTTGACACCTAGTTTAAGTATGATAATAATTTCAAAATTGGAGAAAAAAATATGTCCTTTAAGAATATTTTTACGATGTAGTAACTTAACCTAATAATCATAAGTTCAAGAAAGCTTACCTGTTGTGGATTTTTTAATTGCTAATAACAGAGAAAGGAAGAGACCGCCTGCAAGAGATGGGAATGGTGTAACATCCCAAAATTTATTCAAATGCTAAGGATTAATTTATGGGAGTTAGATAGTAAGTCAAATTATGAAACCTATGAAATATAAGGAATCTTAAATTAGACAAAGGAAAAAAATAAAGACCTAGTGTGTGTAATTAATAGGATAAAAATATACCTATATATATATATAATAATAATAATTAAAACACACACACCCTCTTCCCACACATCACACGCAATACACACACACACAATCATATAATTAAAAAATACACACACACTACCCACATGGCACACACATACACATTTTTAATAATTAAAAAAATAACACTCTCTCTCACTCTCTTAATTATACGTAACACACAACACACACTTCACAAATTTCTCAATTCTCTTCAGCCAATATCCAAAAAGAAAGAAAAGAGAGAGTGAGTGAAAAAGAGAGAGAGTAAGAGACACATAATAGAGAAAGAGAGATACGTAAGAGTGATCGGTGCTACCAGAGGAAGGAAGAAGTGATTACAAATTCTGCATACAATTCCATATCATAATATTGGTGAGTTCCCTTTGCATATTCTTAACTTTTTGTAGTTAATTTGAGGCTATTTTTGGGTAGTTTGGGAAGCATAAAAACCTAGTATAATGAATTATTGTCTTGTGAGGTTTTGTTTTGGCAAAAAAATAGTGCATGAAGAAGGAATAAGAATTTTTCAAATTTGAGGTTTCCAATCAATTCTACAAGAAAAATTATGTGGGAATACATGTGGTTTTGATTTTTGGATGATTATATATAAGTCTAGAATTTTTAGAAAATAAGAGGAGTTGCTGTTCGGTTAGTTTCTCTGAAATCATATTGGTTGTAAAATAAATTTCGGTAACCAAACCTAGTCCTAAAATTATGAAAGTTTCCAGAAGGAAAGTAGACATCTTAAGCTTTGATTTGATATATAATATGTATCATTTGGGTTTATAAATAGTGAGATATGAATTTTTAAAGTTAGATGATGAATCTGGAACGTTTTATGGTACAGACGAGGTTTGACGAAATTATGGAAATTTTTTGACTATAATATCTAAATGGTAATATTTTTTCCTAAAACTATACTTAAATAGAAACATATAGGATTTTGAACCATCCCATTTGAAGTTCTAGATATTTAGTTATGAATTTTAGAAGTTAAGCTATTGAAACTGGAAAGATTTTCTGGCAGTGCGAGAAAAATTTAAAACTGGGAATTATTCATGGATAGGTGGTAGTTAAAAATATTTTTCTATTCAAATAGACTTCATAATTGACACATAGAATTTGGAACCACCTTAATTGGATATTTCTAGGCCAAGATATGAATTTTCAAAGATTATTGAAAATTCTGACAGAATTGAGTAATAGTGAAAAAAAAAATAAAAAGTAAGGGCATTTTTGAAATAATTGGGACTCTAAGGGTCAAATTAAATACTTAGATTGGTATGAGTCCATTAAATACCTATTGGATTTAAGGTATTAGCTATAATGATAACCTACCAAAGTGTCTTAAATTATTTTGGAATAAGTAATAATTCTTCCGTCCGTAAATTATAAATTATAGGATTTGACATTTGCCCGGGACGCCTAAGAGACTGAGAACAAGAACCAAATTTGGAAAGACTGTCAGGTAGTACCTTATCTCTTATATCATATGTGATGCCATGTATGTGTACCATATCATCTGTATATGTGTGGGACAGATAGTCCATAGGCGGTAAGACCCGTAAGTACAAGTTACACCGGGAGTTACCCGGGGGCGTTTTGAGCCAGGTAGGCTTGAGACAGAAAGCCCGTGACTGTACCTTGTATGGGGCGGTGGCCCTGGGCAGCCAGATTGTGAATCTCAAGTGCTGTGAGTATGAGATAAGGGACCGGTTAGGCCCTTTTATGTGCTGTATTTCTGTAAGTTGTGTTGTTTGATGATTTGTTTTACATGCTTAGTATTTACATATTATATGAGTGATCTGTGTACTACTGAGATTCTTTTGAATCTCACCCTTTTTTCAACAAATGATATACAGCAAAGACGTCCAGCTCTAAGGGCAAGAAGGTAATATAGACGGACGAAGAAGAGGCAAATAAATTATGGACTGTTGGTTATCATTTTATTTTGGATGACTGTAAAATATTTATAAGTAATAGTAGTAGTAGCGATAGTAGTACTAGTACTCGCGACGCAGACTGTATAAGTTGTAATCCGTACGCTAAACTTTCGATAACGTATTGGTATCCAGAAACCAATAAGTTAACCATCACGACGCGAGCTATGGATAGAAAATGATCTGTATTTTAAATAAATGATTTTGAAACTCATAAAGATAATGAATTTACAAATTAAAATTTAGACCATACATATTTATTTTAAAAAGTTTTTGAAAATCCTATACAAATATAAGATTAAAATCTGTCTTAAATTTGGACTTTAAATTGTTTTGGTCTCAGATTTGAAACCATTATATATTTAAACTAATTTAAAGGCTTTAAAAAATAAGGTGTTACAAATGGAGCTATCGGGACGAAAAGGGCTACCAGGACAAATGGGGCTACCAGCACAATTTCCAGGACAATTTCCATTTTATCCATCAAACATGCCAATACCAATACCAGGACAACTTCCATTTTATCCATTAAACATGGAGATACCAGGACAACTAACATCACTAGCACCAGAGATACCAGGACAACTAACATCACTAGCACCATATTCGATTCTTCAACCATCAGGTGTTATTGATCCATCTTCAATGACTTTGAACAATCCATATAAAGAGTTAATAAAGAGACAGCAGTTAGCAGAAGGATTCAAGAATGGGGCGGAGGAAGCCAAGAGAGAGGCACGGGAACAGAGGGCTATGGCAGAGAGAATGGCAGAAGAAGTACGTCAAGCTAGGACACAATTAGCAGCAGAGATAGAGAGACGTGCCAAGGCAGAGAGAGACGTGGAAGAAGAAAAACAGGCTAAGGCAAAGAGAGAGGAGGAAAAAAGACGGACTATGGTCGAGAGAGAGGCGGAGGAAGACAGACGAGCTAAGGTAGAGAGAGAGACGGAGAAAGAAAGATGGGCAAGGGTTGAGAGAGAGGCCCAAGAACAAAGGGATAGGGTAGAGAGAATGGTAGAAGAACTAAGTCATGTTAGGGCACAATTAATAGTGGAGGAAGAAAGACGTGCTAGGGCAGAGAGAAGAGAAGCAGAGGAAGAAAAACGGGCTAGGGCAGAAAGAGAGGCGGAGGAAGAAAGACGTTCTAGTGCAGAGAGAAAGGCAGAGGAAGAAAGAGGAGCTAGGGCAAAGAGAATGGAAGAGATAGTTAAAGGGGAGACGTTGTACAAGGCAATATGCGGTAACAACTGGACTAAGGCAAAAGAATTCCTAGATGAAAACCTTAGTGTGTTGACAGCAAAAGTCACTTCTTCAGGCAAAACAGCACTTCATGTGGCTGCATTGTTTGGGCATGTGTCAATAGTGGAGGAGTTGGTGAGATTAGTGCCTCCACAATTCCTAGAAACCACTGATGACTTCTGCAATACGCCTCTTTTAATTGCTACCGTCACTGGAATCACTCCAGTTGCAGAATGCCTAGTGAATAAGAATCCCAACACACTCGGCCTTTCAAACTCAACAAATGAACTTCCTGTCACATTGGCCATTCTTAATGGTCATCAAGAAATGGGGCGTTATCTTTATTCTAAAACTCCATCACAGTACCTCTACCAAGAGAATGCTTCTCTGCAGGGTGCTATGCTACTTCATTGTTGTTTGCAAGCACAATGTTTCGGTATGTAATATAGTCATCATCATTTGATTTATCCTTTATATTCACTCAACGTTTATATGTTTGGTGATCCCAAATATGACTAGCTAGGATTTGTTGTATATTATCATGGTATTACTGTGATATGCAGATATTGCTTTGGACTTGCTTAATCGATGCCAAGAATTGATTTTTGTGTCTGATAAAGAGGGTTGGAAGCCAATTTATGGTATAGCAACCATGAACTCTGCAATTCCAAGCCGAAATGAACTTGTGTTTTGGAAACGACTCATCTTTGACTGTAAGTAAACCCAACTTAAATAATTCTCATATCTTCTCTCTTTTCATAATAATATGTAGATTTCACTTTGTTTATTTTGTCGCCACCAGTTTTTATTTTTCTTATATTTTATGCTCTCCTTTGTTTATAATTTAGAGTGCAGCATTATGTGGTGCGAGTAGACTAAACCTAATTTTGTGTCTGAATGAAATACAATCTCATATATATATATAGGGGATTGATATATAGATTTGTTTGAGATTTATTAGCAATTCCATTATTTGCGCGTCTTTCTATAGTCCATGAAAATTAATATAGGAAAAAGATATTATATTTTTAATTATCAGATCGGGAATACCCCACCTCTGATTCCTCTAATTAAATTGTACGATATAGATATAAATTCCAACCCAAGTTCGGATCACGATCGTCTACCAATCCAACAACGAGACACAAGTGAAAGAGCTCAAGAGAATCTGACAGCAGAGACAGGTAAACATGCAATGTAATGAAAATATTGCTTCTTTAATTTAACCCTTCTTATAGAAGAATACACGAAACAAAACTTTTGTTAAACATTTTTTAACGAAAAGTACAAGAAGTTTTCTTGAACTTTGAGGCATTAGGCCTTTCAACTTTTACTCTAAAAAGAAATATTGCTGTTCTATTTATTTATTGCTTCCTCAACTTTCGAATGTACTTTCCTTGCTAGTTGCTGCAGGCCATCGTTTACTACAACAGGTCATCTCCTCCGCTTATAATCTAATAGGTTGGTATATGACCAAATATATATTACTTCCCAAGATTTTAATTATCATAAACTCAACAACAGAAATACGTTTGTGTTGCATTTCAATCTAGGAATTAAGAAAATACAGGAGCTGAAGTTGCTGCATGCACTAGCAGATAAAATTCTTGACCTAGTTTGTAAGAATGCAGGCAGAAGAGACCAAGTGAGTGTTATTGCAGATGCTCTGTTTCTTGCAGCTAAAGAAGGGAATGTTGAATTTGTGCTTCGGATATCAAAAGCAAACCCAGATCTTCTGCTAATTGGGGACAGCTCTTATCAAAACATTTTCTTCTATGCTGTTCAGAATCGACAAGCAGGAATTTTCAACCTCATTCATGGACTTCGCTTCAAGGATGTTGTTGTTACAAGCAAAGATAAACACGGAAATACTTTGCTACATGTGGCAGCTACACAAGCTCCTGCTCCAGTTCTTAACCAAATATATGGACCCACATTGCAAATGCAAAGAGAATTGCAATGGTTTACGGTTAGAACAAAAAAGACATGCATTATTATTCTGTGTTCCTTACAGTTTTTTATGTCATGTTGATTGATTAATTAATAAATGCAGGAGGTTGAGAGTTTAATACCTCCTACCATTAGGGGAGTTCGAAACAATAATGGCATGACGGCTGAAGAACTATTCAAAGAAAAACACACGGATTTAATGAATCAAGGAGAGAAATGGGTAAAGGCCACAGCTTCTTCTTGTTCTGTTGTTGGAACCCTAATTGTCACCATCATGTTTACGGCAGCTTTTACTGTGCCGGGAGGGAATGATGAAACTTTTGGGTTTCCACTGCTCATTAAACAACCTTTTTTCAAGGTTTTCATTTTCTCAACTATATTATCACTCGTATCTTCTTCAACTTCAGTTCTAACATTTCTAGCTGTTCTTACATCTCACTTTTCGAAAGAAAAATTTCTCAAATCCCTACCCATAAAGTTGATTTTGGGTCTTTCCTCACTTTTCATATCCATTGTAAGCATGATGGTCGCCTTTCTTTCCACCATTAATCTCATGCTGAATCATTCAAACTACTCATGGGATCTCCTTCCCATTATCATGCTAGCAAGTGTTCCCATATTCCTCCTCGTGCTGTCAGAATTCCCTCTTCTTCGTCATTCATTTTTTGCGACTTATGGGAGTATCTTCAACAAGAAGGTAGAGAAGTGGTCATGAATAGTTTTTGTAATTTATGATTTTCCCAGGTCTTGTGTTATTTGAATAATATATGATTTGTGGATTCATTAGTTGTTGCCGTTTGATCTCTTGCATGATGCCAAAAAGCAAAGCTAAGCATGAAGATTAATTAATTAATTGTTGATTGCAGAGAAAGAAATATTGTTTCGGGGAGAGAATCATATTTATGGCCAAAGTTCATAGCAAGGTCAAAGGGAAATTAGCTACTACAAATAAATTTCTGAATTTTGCATATTAAAGGAGAAAACCGATGGCAAAGGTTTGATAAAATACAAAACAAGGGTAAATTAGCTACTACAAATAAATTTCTGAATTTTGCAGAAAGGATACAAAGATTAGTAATAAACATATAAACCCTATTTTCAGAATAGAAATTTTTATTAATTATTTTAAAATATGAATCAAAATTATATACTTTTAACTACTTTCAGTTTTCCTTTTTTTTTAACTACAGAGGGACATTTTGGTCTTTTTACAACATTTAGCAGTCTATATTCAAGCCTCTTGGGCTTATTAGGAATTTGTTAAAAGTGTAGGCCCAAATTTTAATTTTAGTATTTTAGCTGGTTTTAATTGAAATTTTTTCAAAATATATTTATGGTCAATGTTCAGATTTGTAAGAATGAATTAAATATTATGACACAAAAATGTCCTAAGAAATGCATTAAATTCCCAAATTTAATCATAAAAAAGCCTATAAAACTATAGTTCAATCAAGTGCACTTATTAGTAAAAACAAAAACTCACTATTCGAAAGAAAAATTTCTCAAATCCCTACCATCATAGAGTTGGTTTTGGGTCTTTCCTCACTTTTCATCTCCATAGTAAGCATGATGGTAGCCTTCCTTTCCACCATTAATCTCATGCTGACTCATTCAAACTACTCATGGGGTCTCCTTCCTATTATCATGCTCACAAGTGTTCCCATATTCGTCTTCGTGCTGTCGCAATTCCCTCTTCTTCGTCATTCATTTTTGGCAACTTACGGGAGTATCTTCAACAAGAATGTGGAGAAGTGGCCATGAATAATATTTGTAATTGATGATTTTCCAGGCCTTGTGTTATTTGAATAATACATGATTTGTGAATTCATTAAATTGGGATTTAGTTTGGGCTCTGAGCCATCCGATCTAACATGGACGATCAAGATTTAGTTTTTTTTCATTTTTTTTTGAAAAATTATTATAATAAGTACAGAATATAAAATAGATATATTCTCTTAATTGTAATTTTTTCAAAAAAAAATTAAAAAAAATCATTTGAAAATTTTAAATCTAGACCATATTTTCATAAAAAAATCTTGACTATTATATCTGTATTTGGACTGTGCAAATCTCACCAAAGTGATGAGCTTCATGGAACTCATCACTATGATGAGCACCCAATCCGGGTCCACCATTAAGTGTTGTTGTTGTGCTTTGCTCTCGGGCATGCTGCTAGAAAGCAAAGCTAAACATGAAGATTCATTAATTAATTGTTGATTGCAGAGAAAGAAAGATATATGGTTTAGGGCAGAAAATCATACGTAAGGCCAAAGTTTATATTTGTACAAACGAATAGTAAAAAAAGTAAGGTCAAAGTTCAAATTTGTACGAGTGAAAAATACTTCTATGTCACAAAAACTGCAATGTTTTGTCCCACAACGGGTAGGAACAAAAATATATTTAAGGTCAAAGTTCATATTTATGAGATAAGCAGTTGACGTAGCACTGGTTAATATTTTTTTGTCAAAAGAATTTCTTCTTTATAAAAATATAAAAAAACTTACTTACCTCATCTACAACGATAAAAGGACTTGTAATTTTCGGGGACCAAAATATTCATATATATATATATATATATATATATATATAAAGTTCTTTATATCTATTGTATCAAGTTCTTCAATCACACATGATCATGTGTCCAATTTTTTTTAATATAAGTTTATAGTTAAATGATAATAATTCAAAAAAAGGATACATGGTCGGCTATTATTGAAGAACTTAACAAAATAGATATAAGGAACTTAATATGAGTATTTTTCATATATATATATATATATATAAATAATATATATATATATTGAATTTGTTCGTCCCTGATTGGGTATGTACACGTTGAGCCACTCTCCAAGTATGCCTGTATAAGCAAACGACCAAAACCTAAAGGATTCATGAAGCATCCGACCATATTTTGTTTAGAATTAAATAAGTTTGCAGGTGATGACTTGGCATCCATTATGAGAAATGTCAATTTTCATTTTAATTTTACTTTTGAGTGATGAATAACTTGAATTATTTTTGTTTGAAATTATAAATTATAAAATATTATGAAGAAGCAGTGAAAAATTACTAAATATGATAGAGGTCGGAGTAATTTTAAAAAGGGGTGAAATTTTTTAATTATCATTTGAATTGGTTTGACTTGATCTCCCCTTTAGAGCTTGTTTGAATACCCCCGAGTTAGCGAGTAGTTTGCTAGCCCTAGCGCATGCCTACACGTGCGCGCGTCCGCACACTCTCTATATATCTATCCTCTCTATCCTCTGAGGGATGAGATTATCATTGAAAACTCTATTAATTGTAATAAATTTCTCACCTGTGGCATTTTTGTCCCTCACATATATAGGAGGGTTTTCCACGTTAAATTCCATGTGACATCTTCTACTATTTTCTCTTTTTCTTTCTTTACCTTTGTAATTTCTAATTGTTTAATACTTTTTGATTTCGCTTATCTTTCTCGTGCTTGCAAGAGAAAAATAAAGTGAAAGATGATTCCTTGGAAACTAACGCAAGCAAGCTTATATGTTCCATCACTGCAATATTATATTGCTGGTGAGATGAGATGGGGTCATTTCCAGGCATATAGCTTTTGTGGAGGTCGAAGCAAGCTAAGGGACGAGAGGTAAGTTCATTTTGTTTTTTTTTTATATATGTATTTATATTTTTTCAATGCAATAACAGTTGCAGTTTTTGGTTGATATAATAATGCTATTTTATCACTAATGACTGTTGGGTTGAATAGTATTAACTCCCATTAAATAAGACTTCATGAATATGAAAAGAAAAACTAGATGAATGTGTATATATAGTTAGTATACGTATTAGCTTTCTCCCAACTAGGACCTAATGTTTCTTGAATGTGTATAAATTATTTTTGGCATAAAAAATTAATAATACAACAATAACAAGAACAACTGTAACATCCCAAAAATTTAATGCAAGGATTAAATTATGGAAAATAGATAGTAAACCAATTTATGGAACCTACAAAATTTAAGGAAACTTAAATTTGACAAAGGGAAAAATTAGGACCTAGTGTGTGTAATTAATAAGATAAAAATATACCTATATGTGTATAAAAACACACACACCCACACTTGACAGCACACAACACATACTCCTCATCTTTTCTTTCATTTGGCCAACACATACTTACAGCACACAAGCACACGTAAAGCCCTATAACTTCATGCTATCAACACAACACACTTGCACCACACACACACTTACACCTACATCCTCCTTTACGTAGACACACACATGCATGACACTTGGAAATCCACAACATGCATCTTCAATTTAATCAACCACCCACCTCCTTCATCTCTTCATTTACGTTCAAAGAGCTGAAGAAACAAGAACAGAAAACAGAAAAGAAAAACAGAAATGAAACAGAAACAAAAGCACAGAAACACAGAAAACAGAGAGAGAAACGAAGGAAGAACAAGCTCCAAATCTCACACACAACATCATAAACATGTTTAGGTAAGTTTCTTCTACTTTAACCTTGGATTTCCATTGGATTTGTGGTTGTTTTCTGGGTTGTTTTGCTGCTGGAATCAAGAGAAGTCACCAAAAACGTTTTGTTACCGTTCAGTTTCAAAACCAGCAAGTTTGTGTCCGTTTTGCATGAGATTTTCGATTCCTTTTCTTCTGTAATCACATCCCAAAACTCAAGGAACATGTTTAGGAGTATTTAGAGTCAAAATCTTTGAGATTAGAGTCCAAAAATCATGGTTGCATGTGAGTTTTATCAACTCTGTTTTGGTCGCCGGAAAATAGAGGTTTTATCGGAAACTTTCAGAAGCTCAAACGGAGGCTACAGATGAAGTTTTCATCTGGTTCTTTTTGATATGGAAATTTTAGGATGTTTAGTATGAAATAGAATCAAGAAGAGCTCAATTTGGTGTCAAAACGAATAATTTATCAATTTTTGAAGTTAGACTGTCCAAAACTGATGTTCATCAGAGTCAGTCAGTTTTGTGTGGCTTTATGACCAACCAAATCACATCCATTATTTACGAACATTTACAGGGAGATAGTAAACATAACAAGCTTTACAAGTAGTGGTAGAATTCATCATTTGGATATCTTTAGAGAGAGTTATGATTTTTGAAAGATGGGTTTAGCAACAGGTGCAATCCTGAACATCCAGATTCTAGTAGTTGATTTCGTGGTGTTTTTGAACTATGTAATCTTTCCCAATGGCTATGAAAATTTCCAGAATTGAAGTACATAGTATTAGATTTAATTTTGTATATAGTTTGTGTTAATTGGATTAGTATACTAAGAGATATGAATTTTTCAAGTCAGTTTCTCTCAAACTGTGTTTCTGGAAACCAGTTTGTTTGTATCGAACGTTTGGAACATCAAACCTTGCCAAAAAATTATGAAACTTTCCAGATTTAAAGTAGACATCCATAGATTTAATTTGACGGGTAGAAAATAATTTTTGGACAAGTATATTAGGAGATATAGATTTTCAAAGTCATGCTATGTTTCTGGAGACTAATCTGGAATATGGGTATTTCGGGAAATGCTGGGAGTAATATGGTAAATCTGGGTAGATTTTGATATTTTTCCATGAAAATATATTTCAATAGCTTCATGTAGGCTTTGGACCCAGTCAATTTCGATTTTTCTAGAATTAGTTATGATTTTTCAAATTTAACTGAAAAATCTGCCAATTTGTTGAAGAATAGTAAAATTACACTATGCAAAATTATATAGTGTATAAACCACTGAAACTGAGATAATCAGAAGTATATGATTAAAGATAGTAGTAATACAAGTAATAACCAATTACTTGTTAATTTTAATTCATAGGAACTGGTAAAAGCCCGAGCCGAAGAAAAAGTTTTGGATAAACAGTTGGACTGGAAAAGGACCCAGGTAGTAATTCTTTCTTTCATGCACTATGTGATTATTTATATGTTGTGTATTCCATTTTCTGTAACATGACAGTGCCTGTGGCACAACACGCAAATAAGCCAGGGTCTACACATATCGTTTGACCATGGACACGAGTTTAGCCGGGGTTGCAAACAGTCGTTTGGCCTTGGACAGTATGCATACAACATGAGTTAGCATTTTACATATCATGGTGCATTGCATATTTATTTATCGCATTTTATATGATTGATTGCACATTACTACTGAGATTCATTTGAATCTCACCCTTTTTCAACATCTAAAAATATTCCAGCAAAGGACAGCGGCTCTAAGGGTAAAACCGTAATTACTGGCAGATGAAGGTCCAGTCATAGTCGGGAATTACAGCTGGTTATCTTTAGTTGTGGAATTTATTTCTTTTGTACTCTGTATGTATTTTTCAACCTAGATGAGGATTTTCTGTATTATCAGAAGTACTTATTATCAGTATAGTTTCACTATTTCTGTTTGCCATCTGAACGACACATTTATTATATAGCGAATATCAGAATATTAAGGGGTTTGACAACAACAGTAGAAATATTGTATGTTTGAGTACTTTATAGGAATAATTGGTTATATATAACCTGCCATTGTATATTTTTAACTACATGAGTATGGTTATCTTTTCTAACGAAGAAATATACATATAGTCCATAGTATTTTGTGAATCTAGGTTGTTCTAGAATATTGTATTAATTTAGATTAATTTTTTTTTGATATTATCATTCGGTATCCGGTTCGGAGTTTGTAACTTCCCCTCCCAATACAAGTGTCTCCTCTGGAGCTTGAACTCGAGATCCAAAGAGGCCTTACACTGTTAGATTCATTACACTGTTAGATCCAGGTGAGTATTAATAATGATTTATGATTAAAAATAATTTATATTTATGAGTGCTGGCTACCCAGAATCAATTAATCATGAGGCATGATATAGGCTTAATGTTGGGTTTATGACATTTTATAAATCGATTAAGACATTTGGTTGGGTTTATGTAATGTAAATAGAATTATATTTTCTAATCCTGATTACATCATTTGATATAATAAGGATTACACTATTAGGATTTATGAATGAGGATGCCCCGACGTATTGTAATTAAGTGAAAACAAGATTATTGTCATTATAACTTTTTAAGTTGACCAAATTACCCATCCATAAAAGCTATTAAATATTAAAAAATTACCACCATTAAATATTAAAAATTAAACAATAATAGTAAAAAAATTTAAAAATTGTTCCCCCATTAAAAAATTATATTCCACCATCCAAAAATATTAAAATATCCCATTAAATAATATTTCCACCATTAAATATTAAAAAATTCTCATGAGCTCAACGTGACCACTACATAATGTTTTTACCATTAAATATTATAAAGTTACCATAAACCCAATGTATGCACTACACAAAATGAAAAAATTACCATAAATTTAATGTGTACATTATACTGATTGTTACACACACACACACACACACACACACACAAAGTTTTAATTAGTGAAATTAATCAATCAATTAATTATTATAGATGTGGACAGGATTATTAAACACACATAAATGGGGGCAATTTTGTCTCTTGCTATATCATTCCCATATATTCTCATATTTAATTTAATCCAACCAAACATTGTTATGCCTATACATCATCTTTCCTTAATGACGAATCAAACAAATCCATATAATCATCATTAAATAACTTTTCATTACATTGCATTATATTCCCTACAATGTGAAGCAAACGGGCCATAGGGAATCTCAAAATTTATAGGTATAATCCGCCCACATATTAGATATTACATGTAAAACTCAATCTATTTGCGCAATTGTTATAATTTATGAACGATATAGGTTTTCTATTGAATTGTGGGGAGAATGACAATTAAGAAATTTGTGAAAAAAAATCAATAGAAAATGGGGTTATGAACTAAAGCTTCAAATTTTACAACTCAAACAAATATATTTACAAGTTGAAGGTTTTCATTTTACATTAATCTTCTTACAAGATCCTTAATTGTCATTCTCTCTCGATTTTACACACACACTGATAATTCACTTATTGGAAGTTAAAAGAATCGGCCAAGCTGATTAATTATAGAAAACTCACTATTCAGACGCACGCGCGCGCAAACTTATTTGTCATTGTTTCGATTTATGTTTCTCAACAAATGAATAAATATGTAATGGAGTATACCAATTACACTCTCAGCATCAGTATTAAGGGTAGTATTAATTAGAGAGAAATAACAAAAACAAGAACAAAAATGAAGAAATTATGTTCATTCATCATGAGAGGGCAATATATAAGCTCATACAACAACAAATAACCATAAACCCATTTGGGTTTAACACTAACCAACCCTTATACGTGTGGCCTATCTTATCCTTTCTTTACACTGTGGGATCAATCTATTCATAACTGATCCATATGCCGAGACTCCTTTATATAGTGCCTATGAGTGATTAGCCAACTAATTAACTAACAAATGGAATATCTCATATCTCCAACAATTAGTCCCTTTGCTCTCTGTAATATCCCAAAAAGTAATTAAGGACTAAGTGTACTAATGGATAGTGAAATTAATGAAAGAATTATCCCAAGAAATTGTATGATGATTTTAGTCCAATTAGTTATCGATAGATTATCTAATTTTCGCCTAAAATCTATAATGACCAAAAACTTAATTGGAAGGCAAGATGAAGGGTCAAGATTAACATTTGAAAAGCAAATTAAATCTCCTCCCTTCATGCTATAATCTCATCCAAGAATAATGGGAGAGATGAATCAATTAATGGCTTCATCTTTTATACAAGAAAGTCAACAAAAATGGCTTGGACAATTGGAATGAAAAGGGAGAGGCTTTAATTCATCAAGTCTTCATTCTTCATCTTCTTATCCTCATTTACAATCAGCTGCACAAGAGAAGAGGAAAGAGAAAGCTTGACTAAGGAGGCTAACTAAGGTTGGTTAATTAACCATGTAACTTTTCAAGACTCCATAAAAATGTGACACATGGCATATTTCTTTTCTCCTTTTGGTGTTATACGGCCAAGTGATTTGGAAGCTGAAGAAGAGTGAATTAAACTCATCAAACACTCCCTCACACAACTCCAAATTCGTCCAAAAAGCTTAAGGAAAGAGAAAGAGGAAGACAACTTCAAGGTAAGAGCTTCTAGCTCCATTTTCACCTTCCAAACCACCTCCATGGCTCTTGAGGCCTTCATAAAAATTGTTCTCCTCTCTAAGAGCTTCAACTCTATGGTTTTAGAATTTCTAGAGGAGGTGTTTTCCGCCATCTTGCAAAAGCACAAGTTCAAGAAACAAAGAAAGAACCTAAGGAGGAGCAAGAGGTGAGCTTTAGCTTCATTTTGATCTATAGATTGTGTTGGTTGGTTGAGGATTTTTCCCATGTGAAATCTGCCCTGTTTTTTTTGGTCAAGTTATGATTATGAAGATTTATGGTATTTTGGTTGTGTTCATGGTGTTTTATGATGTTTGGAAGGCTTATAAAACTAGTATGAGACTTAAATTGCAAGTTGGGTAATTGTTGGCTTATTTGTCACATTTCTGCCCTGTGCATGACGTGGTGAAAGAGTTGGAATTTGATAATTTTGATAGTTCCATTGGATTTAGAAGGCAAAATTGTGTAGGTATGCAAGTGTTCATGAATTTTGGATGTTCCTATATCAAATTGGAAATTTTGGAAGTGTGCATGAACATGTTATGTAATCTGCCCTGTGTAACAGTAGATGTTGTGCGTGATAATTCAAGGTGTAAATCTTGTCCAAAAATTATGAAAATTTCCAGTATTAAAGTAGATACATAGAACTTTAATTTGATAGGTCATAAGGATTAATTGGATATGTATGCTGGGAGTTACACATTTTTGAAGTTTGGTCATGTAAAACTGGAAAATTCAGGAACAATGTCCAATTACTGGAAATTCTGGATTTCTGTGAGTCCAATTGGCTAAGTGAAGTATTTTTTCCATGAAACTATACTTAATAAGGGTCACATAGGATTTTAAACCACCCCAATTGGACATTTGTGCAAAAGGATATGAATTTTTAAAGTTAGTGGACCAAATCTGCCAGCATTTGTGCCTATGCGAAAATTGCAAAATGTAATGGCATATTGTAATTTCTTTGTACACCAAGGGTAGAAATTAGTCCCTTGTGATAATTTGACCATTTTAACTCATTGGTTGACTTGGTAAAGTTACCATAATAACCCTAATGATAACCAACATTAAAGAGTAATTTATAAATGTATTGGGCTAAGTAATAACCCGTCCATTCATGAATTCCCATATATAGGATTCGATATCTGTCCGGGACGACCAAAGAAGTGGTAACACCTCAGAATATTGGAAAGGTTAAGGTAGTAACTTCTCTCTCATATTCTATGTATCCTGCTTCATGCATATTATTGCCATTATACATACTTGAACTGTGAACATGAATCGGGCCGAATTGCCCTTTAAGCATTCAGATGAGAAGGGCTTTGGCCCAATAGAATACCCAGCGCTGTGGGAAGGGACGGTACGTCCTTGAATAGAATTATTTATTGAATGAACATATCTCTGAATGTTGAATGAATATTGAATTTTCTGGTATGTGGTGGTTGTTATGGCATGTTTCTTCGTATGCATTTTATATGAGTGCTATTTGTTACTACTGGGATTCTTTTGAATCTCACCCTTTTTCTAATAACTAACCTGCAGCACGGGCAAGTAGTTCTCATGGGAAGAAGATAGCCACGGACGGGTAGAAGTGAAGACCTAGAATTTATTTTCTGTTGGTTATCTAACTTTTGAATCTGTATATAATACTGAATGGTATTTTGGTAAACTTAGTACTCATGGTGGTAGGAATACACCAACTGTAAACCTAGAAGGTTGTATGTAATTGATGTAAGTTATCTAGTACCGGGTGACAATACTAGGTGGACCCTTTTAGTAGCGAACTTATTATGATTATCCGCTAAGAACTTCAGTAAGTACTCTGATATTAAGAAATGGAAATAGACCCGAATGAATTAAAACAATTTGAAAAATGAAAATGAGACCACAACTAAAATGTTTTGAAATATCTTTTAAAAATCCACTTAACTATAGGATCGGACCCTGTAGTGAAGTTGGGATCCCAAATGGATTAAGAACTGTTTTTGGTCTCTCAAATGGCATCAAGCCATGTTTTCAACTGTTTTGTACGGTATAAAAGTAGGGTGTTACACACTCTCTCAACTCATGTCGGTCAAACCCGTGACCATGTGGATGAGGATTCTATTCCTTTCAACCAACCAGCATGGCATTCGAACATTGACTCCAACAATTAGTCCCTTCCAAGAAAGTTGGCAGCCCCAAATCTCCAATTCTAACTTCACACTTCATCACGTATCCAAAGAAAAAACGGATGAATTCACTGTAAAAGGTAAAAGAGATTAAACAGCGAGGAGAACAACTCAGTAATGATGTTAACAATCTAAAAGAGATTAATCATCAGAAATGCGTCAAGGACTGTTGAGCTTTCGTCAGATCATTGGGCAGCTTGATGGCGAAGGAGAAAGATTCCGACGATCCTTAAAAAAATTTGTATTAGTAAATTAAAGCGATTGCTTATGGATGGAGGAAAGGATAAAGTTTCAATAACTTTACAGTTAACACATACTTTTTTCTGCACGTTATTGTAGATCTCATTTAACGAGTTCATATTAAAAAATTTATTTTTTAAAAAAACTAGTGAAATCACTCGAACAAAAGATATCCGGATGAAGCACGCAAAAAAGAAGTATAAATTAATCTGAAAGAAAAGGGATTGAGATTATTCGTTGGAAAATAGCTCAAGCAAAGCACATATTCCATTTCTTATGACTACGTTCTATATATAGGTTTTGTGAACACTGATCAGTGAAGCAGATCAAAGGTCGAGCATTAGTAAGTGCGCGCATTTGATTCTTATGTATATTTTAATAAATGTAGCAATTTTTTGGTGTATATGTAGTGATATTTGTGCGACTCATTTCTTGCAATTCTTGTTTAATGGTTACAAAATAATAATGTAGGGATTGAGTACACCAGATCCATAGCCAATAGCCAAAATGACTGTATTCGCTCCTGCTTCAAGGTCAAAGATGTCAATGCAGACAAGGTGGTCAGGTCAGGTCCCTCTATACAAAACTCAATCCTTATATTATTGGGCATTTTATTTTTCAGATTTAAATGGCCAAGATATACAAATAATTAATTGATCACAATATAGGCTTGGTTTTAATGTTGAGTCATGTCAAGAAATTACAAGTAGTTAGAAAAGCTTTCTTCTTCTTTACTTATTTATTTTGATTTTTCATAGGTGGCCCACGTCCGCACATGCGTGCGCACGCACACACACAGTTTTTATTCTTAATTAATTATTTTCTTTAGTGGAATGAATTACTATTTCTTTTATTTAAGTATTTTACAATGTCCTAAATATAGAAAGATTGTTAGTTTCATTACTCAATCATATGCATATCTGGGGCTCGTTTGTTTAATTTTTTATGAATAAATCATTTTTTTTTAAAAAAAATCACTTCTGAAAAATGTGTATGATGTTTGTTTAATGGCATATTTTTTATGTTTTTAAAAAAATGATATTTTAATTATTTAAAAGAGTGATGGTTGCTTAGCTCAACCATTACTCTTTTAAGCTATGGTTCATCAAAAAGGGCTACTTTTAAAACTTCAACAAACATACCCTAAACTTTTAAAGATACTGAAAATCTGAAAAAAAAAATATTTATAATTATTTTGGGAACCTTTTGAAAGTAATAATAAGATGCAATAGTTGAAAAAAATGGATAGACACTAACAGCCCGGGGATATAAGTCAGATTAGAATTGCAACATGTCACTTACTGGGCAGCTTCCATACTACTAGGCTATAAGGTCATTGGCAAAAGCCACTTATTTTTAAAGTCTAAACAAATTTTCATCGGTCTTTTTCTCAGTAGACTCTCCTTAAATGTTGCAGAGGATCAAATTTTAAAAAAAGCAAGGAAGATGGCACGATCACTCGCTACGGCAAAGGAAGAAAGACGAGATTTGGAAAAGCAAATAATAAGCGAAATAGTAGGAAAAGGTAGGGAGGATCTGGAAGAGATAAGGAAAGAGTTACAAAGAGAGATTAGGGCAAAGAGAGAGTTATTAGCGGAGGAAGAAAGAAGGGCAGCGGCTGGGGCCCAGGAAGAAGAAGGACTCACAATTGAGGGGGGGATAGTAGAGGAGGATGCATTATATAAAGCTATATGTGATAACAAATGGGAAATTGCAAAAGCAGTGCTAGAGAAAGAACCAAATGCGTTGACCTCAAAAATTACAGCTTCAGGCAAAACACCATTTCATGTGGCTGCCTTGTTTGGGCATGTCCACATAGTAGAGGAATTGCTGAAACTATTAGAGAATCCACAATTCCTAGAAACTGTTGATGATTTTGGTCATACGCCACTTTTAATTGCCACAGTCACTGGAAGCATTCAAGTTGCCAAATGCCTAGTGGACAAGAATTCCGACTTACTTGGCATTCCAAATTCAATCGATGAACTTCCTGCTACATTGGCTTTTCTTAGTGGTCATCATGGAATGGGACGTTATCTTTATTTTCAGACTCCATTGGAATACTTCCAACCACAAAGTGATCGCCCTCTTGGTGCTTCTCTTCTTCGTTGTTGTTTGGAAACACAGTGTTTTGGTACGTAATACTCCCTCCAGTGCTATATATATATATATATATAAGTTCCAGTTTTTGGGATAAGATTGCTGGTTCTTTTTATAAGTTGTACATGTCTGAAATTTTATGTCATCTTTTTCCATTTTACCTCATTAATTATCACATATTTTGACCATTTATATTTTTCTTTTAGTAGACTCCATCTCACCTCCTTTTCCCACTCTCTCTCTCTCTCTGTCACTCCCCTCTCATAAATTTGTGTATATTTTAAAAAAATGTTTTTTTTAACATATTTGTTGCCTTTAACCAATTTTATGAAGCTTGTTCATCTATATATATAAAACCAAATGGAGTATATATATACACAGATTAAGAAATTTTGTTAAAATTAGTTAATTCTTTTAAAGATTCTAAATTGTCTCAATGAAATTTATTAATTGATCGGAGGTTGTTTAATTAACTAGTAAATATCAAAGCAAAAGATTCTTCTACGAATGAAAGGGTCTTGTAATACCTAGAGAGGGTATTATTCAAGTACTCTCCCAAGACTATATTTTGTTTAAATTATTGTGGTGTTATTCCAGAGTATTATTTTAGTACTATATTTTTGCTAATAATTGTCAATTCGTTGTGTGAATATAATACTCAGATGTTGCTCACCACTTGCTTAGTCAATGCCAAGCATTGCTTTTTGCGTCTGATGACGAGAATTGGAAGCCAATTTATGGCATCGCAACCATGAATTCTACAATTCCTAGCCCAACTGAGCTTGTCTTCTGGAAACGATGGATCTATAACTGTCAGTATCGCTGCTTAAATATTTCTAGTATATTCTTTTTCTTTCACCTCTAGTCCTTGCTATAAGATCAACTTTGTAGTTCAATTTGAACTATAAAGTAGATCTTATATTAAGAATGAGAGGGAGTATTATAAACTATTACATTCACTTTTTCCCTCTCTGTTTTGATTCTAGAATTATATATGGTGAATGGTAGGATGAAAAACTAATAAAAGATAAAGTTTTTCCACTAAATAATTGACTAATAAATTAATTTACCTAAAATAATATTGCAAAAAGGATTCATTGACTATACACTTTTTACTGTATTGTTTGATTCCTTTTATATATTTATTTAATGAAAATTATTCTTCTCTCCGTTTCTTTCCTGATGTTAGATATAGATTCGAATTCAACCCCAAATTTTGAAAGTGCTCGTTTACCCGTCCAACATGAAGACGCCAGGGAAAAAGCACAAGGAAAACTTACGGGCCCAGGTAGAAAAAATGTGTCTTCGTTGTTTTTAGATTCTTCATCTTTAATTAACATTCTTAAAGAAAAAGCCACCAGACGAAAACATTGTTTGAACCTTTTCCTCTCTGTAAGCTGAGCTTTTCTTTCTTCCTTTTTCCCTTTTTTTATTTTATTTTAAAGTTGCAGCCGGACATCGTTTGCTTCAATGGCTTATCTCCTCTGCCTATAATTTTATAGGTAAGCATAAATATTATATCATTCTTCCAAAAATTACGTCCTTCTCTAAGGTTTTTAATTAGACAGGCTCACATATTGTATGCAGGGTAATAGAAAAATACTGCATTATTTATGACATATAAATAACTTAACATATATATTTCTTGTTGATATATTAATACACACACACACACACGGGTATTGATTCTCCTCAACTCAGCTAACAAAAAGGACGCGTTACGTGTCATTCTAGGAATCCACAAAATAAAAGAGCTCAAGTTACTGCAAGCACAGGCAAATGAAATTGTTGGCCTAGTTTGTAAGAATGCAAGCAAAAGAGATCAAGTGAGTACTTTTGCGGATGCATTATTTCGTGCAGCGAAAGAAGGGAATGTTGAGTTTGTGGTTCAAATATCAAAAGCAAATCCTGAAATCTTGCTCAGTGGGGACAACTCATTTCGAAACATTTTCTACCATGCCATTAGGCATCGACAAGTTAGGGTTTTCAACCTCATCCATGAGCTTCGCTTTAAGGTCGTTGTTGCTTCAAGCAGAGATAGAAAAGGAAATAGCTTGCTACATGCCGCAGCACGAAGAGCTCCTGCTTCCCTTCTTAACCGCATCTATGGACCAACATTACAGATGCAAAGAGAATTACAATGGTTCAAGGTTAGGGTCAAAAAACTGTCTTTATCTTTTACAATAATCATATAAACTTGTAATAGTTGGATCGACCAAGTCTTTTTATTTTAATCTGAGGAGCACATGCTTCTTGGACCTAGGTAGAGTGTGATACTTAGTTAGTCAAATATATAGTGTGTTAAGAAGTTATAAAATTAATTTTACTAAAAAAAAGTTATTGGCACATGATGGATTTCAATCATATTTTGAATTAGTTGCTGGTCCTTGCAGTCTTGCTTTGCAGAATATCAAATGAAATTAATTTTTTTTTTTTTTGGGCTTTTGGAATGGATGCAGGAAGTGGAGAAAGTCGTACCTCCGACTATCAGAAAAGCTCGAAACAATTATGACATGACAGCAGAAGAATTATTCAAAAAAAAACACAAAGGATTAATGAAGGAAGGAGAGAAATGGATCAAGAGTACAGCTGCTTCTTGTTCTGTTGTTGGAACCCTAATTGTCACCATTATGTTTACTGCAGCTTTTACTGTGCCAGGAGGAAATGATCAAAAATTTGGGTTCCCATTATTCATCACACAACCATTTTTCAAAGTTTTCATATTTTCAACCGTATTATCACTTGTCTCTTCTTCAACTTCGGTTCTAATGTTTTTGGCAATCCTTACCTCTCATTATTCTGAAGAGAAATTCCTCAAATCCCTACCCACAAAATTGATTTTGGGTCTTTCCTCACTTTTCATCTCCATATTAAGCATGATGGTAGCCTTTCTTTCTACCATCTATCTCATGTTGAAGCATACAAACTATTCATGGGGTCTCCTTCCTATTATTATGCTTGCAAGTGTTCCCATATTCCTCTTCGTGCTCTCACAATTCACTCTTCTACGCCATTCTGTTTTTGCAACTTACGGAAGTATCTTCAAAATGTGAAGCAGCGGCCAGGAAGAGTATTTGCAATTGATTTCCCTGGTCTTGCGTTATTTGGATAATACTCGTATATGATTTGTGGATTCAATACTTGTTATTTGCTCCTGGTGGGCATGGTGCAAAATATAAGAGCTCGTTTGATGTTGGATTTGGTCCAAAATATAAGATTTCAATATATTTTATCTCCTATATTTATCATTTTTTTTCTAAACTAATTTACCTAAGTTATAAATTGATGTATAACCTAAATGTTCTACTGAGCTACTTTAGGGATATTATATCACATTTATTCTAATGAACTAATTTATTTCATTTTCTTAATATATCTAAATTAGTTTCATTTTCTTAATATATCTAAATTAGTTAAGTAACTTTTATATATGTTTGGGAACCATAAGGAGTAGTAAGAAACATGTCTAAGACCCCATTTGGCTGGCTGAATGTATATCAAGAGGTAATGGAATGTAACGGTATATTTGCTTTATGTGAATAAATAAAAATGAAAAAGGAAACACGATATTAACCTTAAAAAACAAAACAAAAGGAAATAAGATCAATTAACACTGACGTTTGGTATTGTTAAAAACAAAAGAATAAGGAATAAATGGAAATAAAATCTGATTTGGTCCCAAAAAAAAAAGGTGTAAACATGCTTTTAAGATTGGGGGCGATAGACTGCATACTATAAATACAAATATTAAGAAAATTAGAAAAATATTACATCTTCTGTTTATACCTTGCCAAACATACTTCTAAAATATAAGCTATTACTATTCACATTCTTCCTATCATTCCTATTCCATTTTCTTTAAAAACTCTTCTATCATACCAAATTAAATGCATCGTAATATGTACATTTCCATCTCACACTAAGTATATTTGGTTACATTTTTATATGGTAATCAATTCTACAATATAAAGCTTGATTACATCAAATCTTGTAATCTTCCTCATATCCAAAATAGGGAAGAAAAATTATATCTCCTTTAGAACACCAAATGAGCCCTAAGTAAAAAGCAATAGATCAATATTTAGTTATGAAGGATTACAGAAGAAAAATATGTCTGATTTCCTTGTTTCTGTTTCTTCTTTTGTAATGAAAAGTTGATTAGCTATTTTCCATTTTCTCATATGTTTTGACAAAGCATCTTATCAAAAGTATAAATTAATCCTTCAATGTCTATTTTTCCAAAGTATATATTTTCCATGTATTAAAGCTTGAATTGAACTGTTCTTTTTTTTTTATAATTAAAACTGTTTGGCAATATAGGCTTTCCAAGTAAGCTTCTTTTGAAAGAATTATCGTACTAGTAGTAAAGCGATTGCTTATAGAGGGGGCAAAGTATAAAGTTTCAATTATATCTCGAGTTGATTTGTTGGAAGAGTTCGCAGGCAAGCATATATTCCATATATCCAAACATTATGATATTTATCGTTGCTACTCCCTCGCCAATTTCCATTCATATAGCTTGTTGGGTCCAAGGCTCGAGGTCGACTGGTAAAGTGCATTTCACTCTTTATATTTGAAGTTCCATATCTATACTTGCCTTTTTTGGTGCAATTAATTAATAAGAACTTCAGCACGTGTTGATTATGCTGTTTTTACACACACAACTCTAAATTTCCTATTATATATATAAAGCACGTTGATCAGTGCATCTTAAAGATCTGACGAACTCATTATATTATATAGATCCACAAAATGTCAACATCGCGAGGTGAGAGAGAACATTCCTCAACAACGCCATACGAGGAATTAGGTGAATGAGTACAAAAGCTCTTCCTTATTCTGCTGTCATTTGGATTAATAGCCATAAAAAAAATACCGTCCCGTTGTGTTAACAAATTAAGGTTTGGTCAGAGAAAAAAACGACTCGATATTTTTTAAAGTAAAATTTTGAGTTCATTTTATTGTTGAAAATAGAATAATCAAAACTGTTCAGGAAATCATACTATTGTCCTTCTCTTCTTAAAAAAAATTATATGGAATCTTGTCAATAATTAGATAACAATAAGTTAGGGAAGGTTTTTTCCCCAATCTTTGTTAGGTATAATTGAAATTTTGCTTTAACATGTGTGAGTAGTTTCAGAATATATGCATTGATCAAAATATTACTAAATAGCTCTGTGCTGTTTGTTTTTCATTTTTTTCTTCTGTTTGCCTCCACAAGCTTGAAGATTCTCAGATCAAAGTCGTCCTTGAAAATAATCAAACGTAACGCCATGATGCTTGCTAGCAGGGTGTGGGGATTACAGGTGAGGAAGGAGAATGGAAGGATGATTTGTGCCATGCTATAAGTGGTAACAACTGGAATGATGCGAAAGCAATTCTGGATCAAAACCCTAATGCCTTGACGGCAGAAGTTGCTCCTTTTAGCAGAACAGCACTTCATGTGGCTGCAATGTTTGGGCATGTAACCATAGTGGAGGAGTTGCTCAAATTAATCCCTCCACAATTCCTTCTAACAGTTGATCCTAACCGTAATACAGCACTTGCATTGGCCAGTTGGTATAGTGGAAGCACTCAAGTTGCAAAATGCCTCGTAAACAAGAATAGTGACATGCTTGGCATTCCAAATATATACGATGATGCCCCTGTTACAATTGCTTTTACAAATGGTCACCAAGAAATTGGACGTTATATTTGTTCTGTTACTCCATTTGAATGCCTCAAAGGCCGTTGGGGTTCTAAGCTTCTTCGTGTTTGTATTCATGCACAATGTTTCGGTATGTTATGTACGTACTAATATTACTTCTTTTTGTTTTTGATGCTCTTGTCAATTCATGGTGTGACTATTATATGCAGACATTGCGCTGAATTTGCTTCAACAACGGCAAGAATTGCTTTTAGTGCCCGCCAATGATGAAGGCAGGACGCCAATTCATGACATCGCAACCCTGAACGTTGCTATTATTAGCCCAAGTGAACTTATCTTCTGGAAACGATGGATCTATAATTGTCTGTACCACTCAACTTAATTACATATTTTATTATTACATTCACATGTAGATTATGTTTATGTTAATTTCTCTCCATTCTTTAGATTTTATCATGCAACATACAATAGTTAACGTAGTCTATATTTACACGTCAATACAAGTTACACAAATACAATTGCTTTTCCTTGGTCTTGATCGTAGTCTGCTGTGAAATCCTACAGGATATAATTAAGAAAATATAATCAATAAGAATATTACAATTGAATGGACTAAAGATCAACCCGTAAATAATAAAAATAAGTGGATAATAAAACTTGGTTCAAAATACATTTAATTAAAAGAACTCGATTTTTCATACGTTGTTTTATCTTATTTATTCACTACCACCATTATTATTTATGTGTTTTTTAACGGCATGAGCTTTTGTTGTTTCTTGGCCATGTAAGATATAAATATACCTTCAACCAAGGCTATCAATCATGTTTCTGTGGACATCCAACAAGAGGATATAGGAGTAAGGAGATAAAGCAAAACTTACTGAGCCAGGTAACTTTTACATACATTGCTTTTTCAAACTACTATTGATATCTCACTAAAAAAAACAGGGGATTAGCTGCGGAATTTTGTTGCTAATAAATTGGTGATGGTGATAAATCCATATTTTTATTATATATTTTCATATTTGAATTGGGATTTTGTTATAGTAATTTAGCTTAAAATGTCTTCTTTATGCTTAATTGAGATTAAGAGTAAATATATTAAATTAGGACTAAAAAATGTAAAATTGTCAAAATAATTGTAATTTCTCTTAATTATTGATTCTTGTGATGATTTGATATTGGTTTAATTGTTTTAATTATAGGTACCTGAAAAATGAGATTAAAACTGAAAATGGCAGTTTGGGGGTTTGAATTTCAGAAATGACTGTTTAGTCCCACAAATTTATAAAATGTCAATTTGGTCTACGAATTCGACACAGCGTTTTGAGTTTTGACAGCATTTTAGGTCTGATTCAGAGGAGAGCTGGGGATATTTCAGAAACCAGAGAGAACGAATGAACCAGCGCCGTGGGGAGCTTGAGAAACTTGGATCTTCATCTCTCTTCCTCGCTGTCAACAACTCTCTTCTTCACGTCGCCAGCGAGCTCTCTACCACCGTCACCTTCCTCTCACACCACCATCAGCCACCTCCATCATTCCAGATTCAGAGGCTCAGTAACGGGGAGCTGAGGGCGATCTTGAGTCTCTCATCACCGTAACACCATCTCCGCCATTCCTCATCAACCTCCATCACCTTGCATCCACCGTCATCTCACCATCACTGTCACTCCTCCATTGCCGGTGAGACTCCTTCTCGCCGGAGTTTATCTAGCGCGGCCTTCCTCTGTTCTGCACAGATCCAAGCTTCAGCGTGAAGAGCTGAGAGGAGGGAGTTGAAGGTCAGAGAGGGAAGAGCTGCAGCGAGGAAGGCGAGACCAGAATTCATCACTGCCATCTCATCCATCCGTCACCGGTGTGAACAGAGTCGCAAGAGCTTGAGAAACAGATTGAGCAAAGCCTGAACTGAACCACCATTCCTTCAATCTTCATCACTTCACCATCATCTTACTTCCGGCGAGCCTCATCTTCTCAAACCCCCCCCCCCAATTGTTCATATTGTAGCTTCCCCTGTTTCTGAAATCACCACAGGTCGTGGCCGCAGTCTCTTGATTCATATTCAACAGCAATATCTCTTATTTCAGTATTAATTGGTTATTTAAATCGGTGTTCTATATATCTAGAATTTTGGAAGTGTGTGGTGTACTGTGTTGATGATTGGCTGCGGCTAATTCTCCAAATCCCTTGTAACTTAAAACTTCAATTTTAATAGTGGAACTTTTGCTTATCCATTTTTTTATTTCTATATTGTATTTGTGATTCTTAGATTTTAGGTTAAATTTTATAATATTAGACTAATTAATTTTGATATATTTAAAAATTAGATGTAGCTTGAATCTTTGTTAGACACTTGACATTGTAGTTAATTAACTTAATTATCATTTCTTTACATTGGTTAATTATTGAATTGATGATTTTGTGAACATTTTGTGCTAATTTCAAGGTAGCTTGATTAGTGGATTAATGGTATTTTGTGTTTGCATTGGTTAATTGAATATAAATTTATTAATTGTATTTAGCATTGGGTTTTAGCATCGTTAATTTTGATTTTTCATATGGGTTGGCCATTGTTAAATTAAGATTAGTGAGAAAATCAAGTGGTAATGTGAGGTGACTCGATTTATTAGATTAAAAGCTAAATATAATTTTTAAGTTCATTTAATTGCTAGAGTACTTAATCAACCTAATTTAGAGAGATTAATATGCAAGGTAGCTTGGTATAAATCAATCTAAGTTAAGCCTAGTTTAAGAAGTGACCCTTAGAGTTATTTTTGAACTAGCGTGATTAAATCTCCCATAATTATTTTAAGTGAGGATTGCTTGCGCCATTGTTATGAGGGATTGCTCATTTCATTGTTGAACTCTTTACTTCTCTTATTTCATTAATTTTCATTCTATTCCATTTTATTCCAAAAATAATAATAAAATATTCTTTTTAAAAGTATTTTAGTTTAATTACAATTTAGTTGTTAGATAAAAAGCTCAAAAAATCCTTTTTGACTTGTTTTATGCCAATCTTTACACTTAATTTTTAGGTAATTAATAAAAGGCTCTTCGAGAGACGAATCGGGATTGCATTCTATATTACAATTCTTAATTAAACTTTTGAAGAGGTTATCAAGATACAAAACAAACAATGCCTCCTTCAGACAGCGTATTCGACTACGGAATCTAATAATGCCGTGGCCAATCCATTGTTTTTTTTTTGGTAGTGTCTTATAATTTAAGTTGCATTAAAGCATATGATAGTTTCACAATTTTTATTGACGAAATTAAAATCATGGTATGGAATTGTACTTGAAGGAGGCGTGTGCTATGTACCTTGATAACCTTTTTAAAATTTTAACTAAGGATTGTAATATATAGTGTAATCCCGGATCGTCTCTCGAATAGTCTTTTATTAATTATCTAAAAACTAAGTGTAAAGATTGGCATAAAACAAGTTAAAAAGAATTTTTTTAACTTTTTATCTAACAACTAAATTACACTTAAACTAAAATATTTTAAAAACAAATATTTTTGGATTTTTAGAATAAAAGTGAAATGGGATGAAAATTGATGAAATAAGAGAAGCAAAGAGTTCAACAATAAAATGAGCAATCCCTCATAATAATGACGCAAGTAATCTTCACTTAAAATAATTATAGGAGATTTAATCACGCTAGTTCAAAAATGACTTTAAGGGCCACCCCTTAGACTAGGCCTAACTTAGATTGATTAATATCAAGCCACCTTACATATTAATCTTTCTAAATTAAGTTGATCAAGCACTCTAGCGATTAAATGAACTTAAAAATCATATTTAGTTTTTAATCTAATAATCGAACCACCTCGCATTACCACTTGATTTTCTCATTAATATAAATTTAACAGTGACCACGTATATGTAAAATCAAGATTAATGATGCTAAAACCCAATGCTAAATACAATTAATAAATTCATATTTAATTAACCAATGCAAACACAAGACACCATTGATTCACTAACCAAGCCACTTTGAAATTAACACAAAATGTTCACAAAATCATCAATTCAATGACTAACCATAACAAAAAAAAATGATAATTAAGCTAATTAAACACAATGTCAAGTATCTAACAAAGATTTAAGCTACATTCAATTTCTAAATATATCAAAATAAATCAGTTAAATATTATAAAATTTATCCTAACAACTAAGAATCACAAATACAATGTGAAAATAGAGAAATGAATGAGCAAAAATTCTCCTACTAAAACTCCAAATTCATGACATTACCTCTTACTATAAGGGATTAAGAAATCAGCCACAGCAATTTGTCATCACAGAGTCCCCAAATGTCTTCAAAGTTTCAGCCATATCAATTAATGAAGTGAGGAAGTATTCAGCAAAGGATTAAAGGCAGGGAAATTGGGTGAAGGTTCGGTGAAACAGAGTATGAGATAGAGAATGTGAATATAACAGTGGGTATAAGTGAAAGCAAGGTGAAGTGGTGAAGAAAATGGAGGCAAGGTGAAGAGATGTTGATGAGAGCTCTGGTGAAAATGGAGTCTCCTCCGTGGATCTTCTTCAATTCGCAGCTTTGTCTCTCTGTTTTAGGGGCTCCACCGGTGATAATGGTGGTCGCTGGCCACGGTGGTAGTGGATGTGGAAGCCGCCAGCGACGATGAAGGTGATGCGTGGTGGAGAGAAACCAAGGTGAAGGTCATAGAAAAGATTGAAGATCCCCGGTCTGCAGGTGTGTTCTTGCGGCTGCTGGTTCTGTGAATGCCCCCCGCAATTCCCGTCTCTGGTTTCTTTTAATCAGACCAAAGAAAGGTACCGTAAAAAACATACAGTTTTGGTGAGACTATTCTGTTATTTTTTAAATTCGTGGGATTAAACTGTTATTTCTAAAATTTGAACCCCAAACTGCCATTTTCAGTTTTAATCCCATTTTTTAAAATACCTATAATTAAAACAATAAATACAACATCAAATACTCTCAGAAAAGTCAACGATTAAGAGTAATTAAAATTATTTTGACAATCTTACCCTTTTTAGTCCTAATTTAATATATTTACTCTAAATTTCAATTAAGCATAAAGAAGGCATTTTAAACTCAATTAATAAGACAAAATCTCCAAATAAATTATAAAAATATATATTAAAATTAGAGATTTGTCACTACTCAACAATAAGTTGAACTCTTCCCTTCAATTAACATTATGTTATCTCTTCAATCAGAGATTTCTATTTTAACATTTGCTCAGAAGAGGGATAAAATATTTGGTCTTAATAAACAGGGCATGGTTTACTGCTAAGGCTCATCGCCTCTGCCGATAATTTTGTAGGTATGGATGCTAAACTTGATATCTCTTTAAAGAATTGGGTACTTGTTCAAGCTTACTCTTAATTGGGTATATGTATCAACGTAGGAGTTAAGAAAATACAAGAGCTAAGGCTGCTGCATGCACAAGCAGATGGGCTTCTTTGCCTAGTTTGCAAGAATGCAAGGAAAGCATACCGAAGGGGAACTATAATAGAAGATGCTTTATGTCTTGCAGCTAAAGAAGGGAATGTCGAATTTGTGTTTCAAGTATCAAAAGCAATCCCAGAGATTTTCCTTGGTCAAGCAATAATTTATTGTTTCAGTAAAGCTCTTGAATATCGACAAGCTAGGGTTTTTAACCTTATCCATGGGCTACGCTACATGAATGGCCTGGTAACATATAAACTTGATGCTGATGATGATGGAACTACCTTGATACGTAAGGCAGCTTTGAAGGCTCCTGATCACGTGCTTAATCGCATCTACGCACCTATACTACAAATGTAAAGAGAATTGTAATGGTTTAAGGTCAGATATAACATTGAATCTATAATAATTAAGTATTGCATGAATTAATCAATTAAATCCAGTTTGTCTATAATAATTTCAGAATGCTTCCCTTTGAGTTTTACTTCCATTGGAGGGACATTGAGTATTCTGAACTTAGTCAAGGGCATCACAAAGAAAGTAAATCTCATGAGGCCTGGCTTTGAACCAATGTTCCACTTTATTTGCTATCCGTTTTCTCCCAAACTGGACATAGTAGTAGTCTTGTTTTGATAAGAATCTGAAATTCAATATTTCTTGAAACAAATGTAGGAAGTGGAGAGTTTAACACCTCCAAGCATTAGGATACGTCAAAACAAGGATAACATGACAGCTGAAGAATTATTAAGAGAAAGACACAGAGAGTTAATGGAGGAAGGAGAGAAATGGATTAAGGCTACAGTATCTTCTTGTTCGGTTGTTGGTACCCTAATTGTGACCATTATGTTTGCAGTGGCTTTCCCAGGGGGGAATGAACAAAATTATGGGTACCCATTATTCATCAAACAACCGTTTTTTAATGTTTTCATATTCTCAACCATATTATGACTTCTCTCCTCTTCAACTTCAGTTCTAATGTTTCTAGCAATCCTAACCTCTCATTACTCGGAAGAAAAGTTCCTCAAATCCTTACCTACAAAGTTGATTTTGGGTCATTCTTTTCTTTTCATATCGATTGTAAGTATGATATTAACCTTTCTTTCTGCCATTTGTCTCATGTTGAAATGTAACATCCCAAAAATTTAATGTAAGGATTAAATTATGGAAATTAGATAGTAAGCTAATTTATGGAACCTACAAAATTTAAGAAAACTTAAATTTGACAAAGGGAAAAATTAGGACCTAGTGTGTATAATAAATAGGATAAAAATATATCTATATATATATATTTAAAAGCTTACCAACACATGAGACAAACACACATATACTCACTATGCATGAAGACACACGTACAGCCTCCTCATTTACCACACTTGGAGCATCATAAGCACACACACCTACAGCATGCATGACTCATTCTCTTCCTCTTCTCTCATTGGTACAACACACATACACACACATTCTCTTCCCATTTGACCAGCATACAACACACATACGTACAGCTCACAAACTCCTCCAACTCTCATTTACGTTCAGCTGCAAAGAGAGAGAGCTTTGAAAAAAAACAAATGAAACAGAAAACATAACAGCAGAAACAGAGAGCACAGAAAACACAGCAGAAAAACTGAGAGAGAGAGAGGAAGAACAAGCTCCAAATCTCACACACAACATCATAAACGTGTTTAGGTAAGTTTCTTCTACTTTAACCTTGGATTTCCATTGGATTTGTGGTTGTTTTCTGGGTTGTTTTGCTGCTGGAATCAAGAGAAGTCACCAAAAACGTTTTGTTACCGTTCAGTTTCAAAACCAGCAAGTTTGTGTCCGTTTTGCATGAGATTTTTGATTCCTTTTCTTCTGTAATCACGTCCCAAAACTCAAGGAACATGTTTAGGAGTATGTAGAGTCAAAATCTTTGAGATTAGAGTCCAAAAATCATGGTTGCATGTGAGTTTTATCAACTCTGTTTTGGTCGCCGGAAAACAGAGGTTTTATCAGAAACTTTCAGAAGCTCAACCGGAGGCTACAGATGGATTTTTCATCTGGTTCTTTTTGATATGAAATTTTAGGATGTTTAGTATGAAATAGAATCAAGAAGAGCTCAATTTGGTGTCAAAACAAACAAGTTATCAATTTTTGAAGTTAGACTGTCCAAAACTGATGTTCATCAGAGTCAGTTAGTTTCGTGTGGCTTTATGACCAATCAAATCACATCCATTATTTACAAACAGTTACAGGGATATAGTAGACATAACAAGATTTAAAATTAGTGGTAGAATGCATCATTTGGATATCTGTATAGGAAGTTATGATTTTTGAAAGATGGATTTAGAAACAAGTGCAATCCTGAACGTCCAGATTCTAGTGGTTGATTTCGTGGTGTTTTTGAATTATGTAATCTTTTCCAATAGCCATGAAAATTTCCAGAATTGAAGTACATAGTCTTATATTTAATTTTGTATATATTTTGTATTAATTGGATTAGTATATTAAGAGATATGAATTTTTAAAATCAGTTGCTCTCAAACTGTGTTTCTAGAAAACAGTTTATATGTGTCGAACGTTTGGAAAATCAAACCTTTCCGAAAAATTATGAAACTTTCCAGATTTAAAGTAGACATTCATAGCTTTAATTTGACGGGTAGAAAATAATTTTTAGACAAGTATATTAGGAGATATAGATTTTCAAAGTCATGCTATGTTTCTGGAGACTAATCTGGAATAGGGGTATTTCGGGAAATTCTGGGAGTAATATGGTAAATCTAGGTAGATTTTGATATTTTTCTATGAAAATATATTTCAATAGCTTCATGTAGGATTTGGACCCAATCAATTTCTATTTTTCTAGAATTAGTTATGATTTTTCAAAGTTAATTGAAAAATCTGCCAATTTGCTGAAGAATAGAAAAATTACACTATGCAAAATTATATAGTGTATAAGCCACTGAAACTGAGATAATCAGCAGAATGTGATTCAAGGCAGTAGTAATACAAGTAATAACTATTACTTGTTAATTTTAATTTATAGGATTTGTAATAGCCCGAGCCGGAGAAAAAGTTTTGGATAAACAGTTGGACCGAAAAGGGACCCAGGTAGTAATTCTTTCTTTCATGCACTATGTGATTATTTATATGTTGTGTATTTCATTTTTTGTAACATGACACTGCCTGTTGCACAACACGCGAATAAGCCAGGGTCTAAACATATCGTTTGACCATGGACACGAGTTTAGCCGGGGTTGCAAACAGTCGTTTGGCCTTGGACAATATGCATACAACATGAGTTAGCATTTTGCATATCATGGTGCATTGCATATTTATTTATCGCATTTTATATGATTGATTGTACATTACTACTGAGATTCATTCGAATCTCACCCTTTTTCAACATCTAAAAATATTCCAGCAAAGGACAGCGGCTCTAAGGGCAAAACCGTAATTACTGGCAGATGAAGGTCCAGTCATAGTCGGGAATTACAACTGGTTATCTTTAGTTGTAGAATTTATTTCTTTTAGATTTGTTTATGTTTTTCAAACCATATGGGGATTTTCTGTAATATAAGTAAGTACTTATTATCAGTATAGTTTCACTATTTCTGTATGCCATCTGAACGACGTATTTATTATATAGCGAATATCAGAATATTAAGAGGTTTGACATAAAACATACAAACTACTCTTGGAGTGTCCTTCCAATCACTATACTTGCGAGTGTTCCGATCTTCCTCTTTGTCTTGTCACAATTCCCTCTTCTTCTTCACACTTATGTCTCTACGTATGGGAATATCTTTGATAAGAAAGTGAAGCCATGGCCATGAGATGGATTTGTAATTGACGTACCTTCTTTTTCTTGTATTATTTGAATAACAAGTATTGCTACATGTGCAACAGGGAAGTTCTTATTTAGCATTTTGAGCTTTCAAAGCTTTTGCAAGCACATAAAGATAGTTTATGAATTTAAAATATTATTTCATGAGGTATGTAATATATATTATATAATTTAGTCATTATGGGTGAGCATTTTTTTATTGTATGTACAATAAATAATATTTATTTGTAATCATAATAAATCATGTAATTATTTTATAATAATCTGTTTTAAATTACCTGTATATTTTCATACTAAAAAACCTAAATATATTGCTTGTCGATATGTAGTAATAATATCAATATTGAAGAGCCTTATCACGAAAATAAAACATGGGAAATGACATTCCTTCTTTGAAAGCCAATGGTATACCTCCCCCTCTACCATGTCTTAAATGAATCTTTGAAGGTGCATCAGCCAAAATCATGTTGATTTTTCATATATCAAAAGGTGACATCTTTTTAGTCATCGTTCACTTCTTGATAACCCAAGCAAAATAAACCTCTTAATTTGAAAAATAAAACTCAGCCAACTATAATTGATAGGTTTATTTTTCTCAAAAACATAATAAAATGTGAATTGTTTTAAATAAGTCATCAACCAACTAGGACTAAAAGGATCTAAATTGTTATTTTTTTTATTAGACTAAGTTCAGATGAATTAGGTGACACTTAATTAGGGCCTTTTGTCGTACTTTAACCTTTTTTTTAAAACATCTATGGAACTTTGTCTTTATCTTTTTCTTTTATTAATTTTTTTTAAGGTGTCGTACTTGAGGTTTCAGCTCACTCTATTCAAGCTTCCTATATATTGTAAGTTTTTTTTTATTTTTGAGCTTACAAATGTAATTTAGTAGTAGTTAATAGTTTAATTTGTTCAATATATTTTATATTTAATTTATTATGAAATCTGAAAAAATTATTCTCATTTTTATATGCTAAAAAATAAATGAGATAAAATTAAATGTTATTATATATAGGTTGTATCTGAAGATATATAGTAATTATAATTTTTGGTTGTTGTAGTAATTGTTAACATTGATGAGTTGCATAAATAAAATAATTATTTATTTTTAACACTTGTATTTTACTTAGTAGTGATTTTGTTAATTAGTTATTTTTTAATTTATATTATTTTGGAGTTATTTGATTGTGGTTTTCTTTTCTTCATTTTGTTGTAGATATGAAAATGTGTTTAAAGTGTGTTATTAACTATAATTATAGGGTTCTAAAAAAATTATATTTTAAAAAAAATGATCTAGGGTGACGCTTCCTTGAGGAAGGGCCAAAACATTTCATGTGGCTCTTCCTCAATAAAACGCCACCCTATGTTAAATTCAAAAAAAATGAAAGCCTAGGGTAGCGCTTCCTTAAGGAAGGGCCATCATAGGTGGTATTTAAATAATATATATATATATGATGTGGCGCTTGTGGATAGTACCACAACTTTTTTTAGTGGCGTTGGGGATATGTGACACTTGTCAAATACCACATATAATATTAAAATAAGCGTCACAACTATGTTTATTTGTAGTAGTGATACAATGGATCCATCAATCATATTCTTCAAGCCAACATTAGTTATAGTCAAGTGATGCAAAGAAATTAGCTAACTATACAATCCAAAATATTAGAATGAAGCACAAGAGAACCCTTAAGGTATTGGTGTTTAACTCATCTCACCTCATTGGGATAATTTCACTCTAGTTCACTTAATCAACACCTTACCATATACTTATAACAACTGGAACATCTCTACTACTAATAGCAATAAATGTAATGAATCAAGAGGACTAAAAGGCTTGTAATGTTGGATGAAGGCTAGATAGGGAATGAATTAATTAGAAAAAGGAATTGTTGATATGCAAGTCAAAGTTAACGAGCAAGTTTATAGCATCTAAATAACCTGACAAACTCTTACCAATTCTTTTCCAAATTCATGAACAAATGTCTTCTTTATATTTCTTTTGCTTTTCTTTTTCTATCTACAAAATACTTTTCTTCATATATTTTTTTAATGTAAGCCGTACTTAATAATTCATTGAAATGAGTATATCACTTTTCATGAAATCTCTAAATTATATAAAAGCCGCTTATTTTTTAAAATTTAAGCGACCCGTAATATGATTTTGGTTATTTAATTAATAGACTAATCACCTATGTCATTGTCAACCCAAGAAAAGGGAAGGAGGGAGCGGACTAGGATTCGTACATTACGAGGGTTCCCTTGCACTACTATCTCTCTGTTTTTCCCACCTCATTAGACCCTCCATAAAATACTGCAGATGAAAAAGTAATGGCTTTGTTTCGTTGGGGTCTTTTAGAGGGGAGGTTAGATGAAGGGAGGGTTAGAGGTGGAAAAAATGTGTTTAATTGGAAGGAGAGGAGGGGAGGTTAAATATTTTGTTTTTTTGTTTGTTTTTCTTCTCTCCCCTTCTCTTTCTACCCTCCAAAATTGAGGGTTTTCGGAGGGGAGAGAAACATTGTGTCCCACTTTAACCAAAATACCCATGCTTATTTTTTAATATTCCAAGCTTACCCCTCCTTTTTAAAAACATTGTGTTCCACTTTGACCAAAATGCCCATGCCTTTTTATGCAATGAAACCTCCTAAATCATTGACCAAATTTATTATTTTATTGTTCACATAGATTTAACTATACCTAATTTAATTTAAAGCTAAGATATTTGCAATGAAACCCCCTAAGTCATGGACTAAATTTATATCTTATCAAAATTTCCTATAAATTCTTTTATTTTAGCATTGATGACACCTTGACTATGTCAAAACATATCTCAATTTTACTAAAAATGAGGAGTTATCAAAAACATATTAAAATATTTTATCATAATAAAATTAATGAGATAATATGTAAAATCAATAAAATATCCTTTAAAATGTATATAATTTTTTTTATCATATATACTTGAGGTAATGATTTTTTTGAGATTTATAAATTAATAAATAAAAGAACAAGGAAAATATATAGGTAAAGGAAAAAAGGGTATATTTATCAACTCATAATTAACTCCCTTCACTTACCCTTCTAAACCAAACAAGAAACCAAACCGCCCCTCCCCTCTTCTTGAACTAATCAAAACTCATAACCTCCCCTAACCAACCTCAATGAACCTCACATAACATAACCTCCATTGAACCAAACATACACTTAAAGAGAAGTAATAAGAAGGGTGGCAGGGCCAAATGACCAACTGACAAAGGAACAATTAAGGGAAGTATTTAGTCCTACGATACTGGTATCCATATCTAAGGGCATTAGGAGCACCCTTTATAAGAGATAAATTGATTGAGCACGTTTTGGATGAACTACGAACAACTAGGTCTCAGGAAGAAAGACAAGCAGTAGCAGCTATGGCTGAGGAAGAAGGATGCCCGATCGGGGGTGATATTTCAAAGGAGGATGCATTGTATAAAGCTATATGTGATAACAAATGGGAAAGTGCAAAAACACTGCTAGAGAAAGAGCCAACTGCGTTGACCTCAAAAATTACTGCTTCAGGCAAAACACCATTTCATGTGGCTGCCTTATTTGGGCATGTTAACATAATGGAGGAGTTGCTAAAACTATTAGAGAATCTAGTATACTTAGAAACTGTTGATGATTTTGGCAATACGCCACTCTTAATTGCCACATTTACGGGAAACACTCAAGTTGCCAAATGCCTAGTGGACAAAAATTCCCAGCTACTTTCCATTCCAAACTCAACCAATGAACTTCCTACAACACTTGCTTTCCTGAGTGGTCATCATGAAATGGGACGTTATCTTTATCTCCAAACTCCATTGGAGTACCTCCAACCGCACAATGATCGCCCTCTTTGTCCCACTCTTCTTCGTTGTTGTTTACAAACACAATATCTCGGTAAGTAAGGACCTATATGAATGACTTCACATAGATTAATGAGTTTAGTAGTTAAACTAAGTTAATGCTTTTACAGTTTTTAAATTCTCTCAATGAAACTTATTACATCCGGTTTATAATATGAGATGCACTTTGTAGTTTAATTTGAATTATAAAGTGGCTCTTATATTAAGGATAGAAGGTGTTATGGACTAGACAAGGTTGTTTATTTAGTTAGACACTATCAAAGCAAAAAAAAGGTCTTATAATTGTTTCCCCAGTGTATTATTTAGTATTATCTTTTTGCCAATAATTGTCAATACACAGATGTCGCTCGCCACTTGCTTAGTCAATGTCATGAATTGCTTTTTGCATCTGATTACGAGGATTGGAAGCCAATTTATGGCATAGCAACAATGAATTCTACAATTCCTAGCCCAACTGAACTTGTCTTATGGAAACAATGGATCTATCACTGTAAGTATCACTACTTAAATAATATTTATTTCTTATTAAACTATGTTATTTACTTTTTTTCGTTGGTTTATATTACATGCATGCTCTCTTTTGTTTCGATTATAGGTGGCCTCTGGCGCCAAAAAAAAAAAAAGATTTTAGGGGGCCGCATTATATTTAACTAGTATTCTAAATATGTATATATATATCCACACAATTGCTGAGAATAGTTTGAAAAGCTAATAAAAGATAAAGTTTCGCCACTAAACAATAAACTAATTAACTACTTTACCTAAAGCATACATTAAATAGTATTGAAAAAAAAGGATTCATATGTATAGACTATGCACTTTTACGATTATATTTATTTAATGAAATTTATTCTTTTCTCCGTTGGTTTGCTGCTGTTAGATATAGATACGGATTCAACCCCAAGTTTCGAAGGTGCTTCTTTATCAATCCAGCATGAAGACACGAGGGAAATAGCACAAGGAAAACTTACAGGGCAAGGTAGAAATATCTGTCTTTCGTTTTGCTTTTTTGGATTCAAGATTTCTTCATCTTTAATTAAAAATTCTCATAGAAATTATTTGAACATTTTCCTTTCTATAAGCTTATTATTTTCTTTCTCCCGTTTTCTCTCTCTCTTTTTTTATTTATTTTTATTTTAAAGTTGCAGCAGGACATCGTTTGTTTCAATATCTCATCTCCCCTGCCTATAATTTTATAGGTAGGCATATCTGCTAACTAATTTATCATTTTATGTATGCTGATATCGATTCTCATCAACTCGGCTGACAAAAAAGCCATGTTACGTATGATTCTAGGAATCAAGAAAATAAAAGAGCTCAAGTTACTGCTAGCAGAAGCAAATGAAGTTGTGAAGCTGGTTTGTAAGAATGCAAGAAAAAGAGATCAAGTGAGTACTTTTGCAGATGCGTTATTTCTTGCGGCGAAAGAAGGGAATGTTGAGTTTGTGGTTCAAATATCAAAAGAAAATCCTGAAATTGCTCATCGGGGACGACTCTTTTCGAAACATTTTCTACCATGCCATTGGGCAACGACAAGCTAAAGTTTTCAACCTCATCCATGGGCTTCGCTTCAAGGATGTTGTTGCTTCACACCTCAGCTTGCCAAGCTCCTGCTCCCCTTCTTAACCGCATCTATGGACCGACACTGCAGATGCAAAGAGGATTACAATGGTTTAAGGTTAGGACCAAAAAGGGCAAAAAAAAAAACATCTTTATGTTTACAATAATATAGTTGGACCAAGTCCTTTTGTTTTCGTTGATCTAAAAATTACATTCTTCTCAAAAGAGTGATAAGTCCCTATAATTGGATGGTTTTTTGTGTCTAAAATTGACTTTCTGACTTAGATTTTGGGTTATAATAAAACAATTGGATGCATTTGTGCCCAAGAGGGGTAATGGGAATTGATGCTACTATTGATAAATTAATCATATTTTATACCCTAATTTCTCTTTGCTTAATTGGTTATATGATAATGTAATCTTATGATAGTGAGAGAGAGAGAGAGAGAGTCATAGCCAATGTGGAGCCCACAAGACTACTTCTTTCTCCCTCCAATTAGGCCAATGTGCAGACTTAGCTAAAGCGTGATACTTAATTAGTCAAATATAGTGTGTTAAGAAGTTTTTAAATTAATTTTTTCTGAAGTAATTATTGACACTTGATGGATTTGAATAATATTTCGAATTAGTTGCTGGCCATTTCGGTCTAGCTTTGCGGAAAATGAAATGAAATTAGTTGTTTGTTGGAATGGTGCATGTAGGAAGTGGAGAATCTAATACCTGCAACTATTAGGAAAGCTCGAAACAACGAAGGCATGACGGCTGAAGAATTATTCAAAGAGAAACAGAGTTAACGAAGGAATGAGAAAAATGGATAAAAGACACATCTTCTTATTGTTCTGTTATTGCAACCCTAATTGTCGCCATTATGTTTACAGCAGCTTTTACTGTGCCAGGAGAAAATGATCAAACTTTTGGGTTCCCATTACTCATGAAACAATCTTTTTTCAAGGTTTTCATATTCTCAACAATATTATCACTCCTCTCTTCTTCAAATTCAGTTTTAATGTTTCTTGCAACCCTCACCTCCCACTACTCACAAGGGAAATTCCTCAAATCCCTACCCACAAAGTTGATTTTGGGTCTTTCCTCACTTTTCATCTCCACTGTAAGCGTGATGGTAGCCTTTCTTTCCACCATTCGTCTCATGCTTAAGCACACAAACTACTCATGGGGTTTACAGCAGCTATTCTATTCTCAATGGATTGAGTAATCTAATTATATACCAGAGACTGGTTCCTTCTGGATCCATCCATGTACCCAAATATTTTTCCCAATCTATCTAAAAAATGCGAACCCCAAAAAATTGAGATTAGTGAATCTTTTCACACCCTATTTCCATTACTATCAGATGAGCTATAAATATAATGAATTAGAACAACTAAGCTAAGTTTGATCCTGGGATGAAAATAATTTCGTAAATAGTTGAAAACCCAGCCCAAACACAGGGTTCAAACCTATAAATGAATGGGTTTTTATGAAAAATTTAAAACTCTTTAAAACAATTAATTAGTGGTTCACAAATTTCATTACTACTAAAAAATCCTTTAACTCCATTTAATTTCATCAAAATATTACTTTGCTTTTATCCTAGTCTATTACTAGTTAAACTATGGCCTCTTAACATACAACTGTTGGGATTGGGAGGCATAGCGGAAGAATTTAAATTACAAAAGTTCATCAATCCCAATTACGGATCTATCAATTAGCGTTTAAATCGAGTAGTTAGAATCGTACCTTTACGTTTTTGCCCTTTCCGATCTTAAGAAGCCGACACCTCAGATCAACTCCCTCTATTGATATCTACACGAATGCGACTCCAACACAGTTAGCGTGCTAGCGCCTCCAATGCCTCTCTAAGGTTTTCTTACAGCTCTCTATTCCTCATCCGCCCTTGGCTATATTGGATCTTCAAAATTAATCTTAATTAATTTTGAAATCAATTGTCATATCAATTAACATTTAATTGTTATTATGAGCTAATTAAATAAAATCAGTTTAATTAAATCTTTCCAACAGTTTTAATTTAACCTATTTATTTAATCTAAATGAAGAGCCAATGGAATTAGATTTAATTTATCTTTATAAATTAAATTTGAGATACTATATCTCTATGTTAGTTATTAAATTTAATTTTATCAAATAAAATTAAATCAGAAACTAATACTACATAATATATATATGTGTGTGTGTGTGTAATATTACTATTATTATTTTCCTTTTTTGAATTTTATATCACATATATAAAATTCATCCACCCTAAATTAAATTGTATTCATTGAATCTTAGATTCAATGAATCTAGACATTATAGCTTGTGTTGGGCTATTCTTGTGTTCGACAACCTTGTAGACCCATATGAAGTTGGCAGTGGGCCAATAACTGTACTAACCCACAAGTCACAAGTAGCCTCTAGCAAGATATTACAACTACCAAATTCATATGAGGATCATTAACACAATTCAACCTTTCATACAACCATGTCATGTCCCTTTTGTCCTACGATATTTCGGCCAAAGATGAGGCATGGATAATATCATCCTCCTGTTCTTGACCATTACTTTCCCAATTCCTGAGTAGTCTGACAATAGAAATATAAACTCATTTCCATCATAGTATAGCCATGCATTTTTCAGACTCACTCATTGAGATACCCAGTAGTATCTCTCTACTAATGTGAGGGACAAATTCCATCTTGACCATTCACATTCCTTTGCATAAAAACCACTAAGCCCGATTATAGCCTTTATCATCACCCGGTCAAAGGTGACTTTTGACTAGGTGAAAGCTTAGCGGCTCTCATGTAGAAATCCATGATGATCTCAGGTCAAAGTGCATAGTGACATGGTTATATATGAGATAAGCTTATAACTTGATCCATATAGCTTTCTTATAGCGGGTCGGTCCCAGCACCTTGTACTCTTACAAGTGCCTAAGAATTTGAATCGTATCTACATACCTTGTCAAAGTCATACTGATCTTATTTCATTTTTGCTCCCACATAGATGACCGACTAGGGACATTTAGGACAATAATTATTTATCCAAGGATACAGTTATCACAATGAACATGCAAATAATATGATAACAAAATTGAGAAATTCATTAATTAATAATGTTCAAAGTATAATGATTGGTCCTTAGAGCACAATTTCCAACAACAACTGCCCATCCTTAATTCAATTATTGTGCATGGTATTATTACATTTCTGTTTTGTATGTATGGCATACTATTGCTACCATGTTCTATGAATATTCATACTATTACTACTAGTGTACTACTACGATAGGTACTATCTTCACTATATTTATATATATACATATATGTACAAAACATGTAGCCACATGAGACTACTAAAATATCCTAAGTCTTAGCTAAATTATTATACATATCACCAACACTTAAACCACATATTATCTTAACTCCTTTAGCTCCAACTTTCTTCAAGCTTCACCAACAAGAATGCTCTTGCCCTTAGAAGTATTTGCTCTTGCTGTATGTCATGAAAGAAAGGGGTGAGATTTGGGAGAATTTCAGTAGCAAAACGTTATCTCAATATATAACGTGCAATGGTAATTACTATGCATGTAAATAGCCAAGTAAGAACAAAACTTCACAAGCATATACTTATGGCCATGACACAAACTCAAGTAAGGATATTACATGTTCAAAGGCATACATGACAAATAAACATGCAATCAACCAAGCAGTTTTACTACCTTTTGATTCTTCCCAATCTACTCATTTTGCTTGAACTTCATTTAGTTTTGCTTCCTCCTTTACTTGATAGTAAAAGTCAGATCCTACTAAACATTGTATCCACATAAAGGGCAGAGTAATACACAAACTTTGGGATACTTGCTTTGCATAATTAATCTCTCCCCATGAACCCAAACTCTAACTCTTTCGATTAACTTTTTAACTTTGTTATAAATATTCATTTCCAATCCTAATTGATATAAACTTGTGCTTACGTCTATTATGCAACCATCTTAAGACATATTATATGTCTTTCGCCCCTATGATTAAAGTGCTAAGTTTAATTATATTGACCACTCAAACTTGTTCTATAATCCTCAAATTATCCCCTAAACACATCTTCTTCAAAATTGGAAAATTCCAAACTTATCACAATCTGCCACTAATCTTTAGGACACATTAAAAAAAATCATATCTTAGGCTAGAAAACTCCAATTGAGGTGATTCAAGTTTCTATGTGAAGCTCTTAAAGTCCTCTATACAGGAAAAATATTATCTAGTATCAAATCATAAAATTAATCTCTCAAATTCCACATTTACACTGACTGCCCAATATGAGAATCAGAATTTTAGCAGATTTTCTATCCAAACTTCAAAAATTCATAACTTATGATTTATAGATCCAATTCCTAAGTTCTAATACTCAATTGAAACCTTTAAATATCTATATTAAGGGGAAAACCATCACACATCCAAATTACCAGATTAACCTCATAAAATTTGTCCATTTTCCCATTGTCAGAATCCTGAAATTCCATAATGCTCCCTGTTTCCTTACCAAACTTCCAAAAATCACAACTTTCTCTCTAGATATCCAATTGATACATTCTAGAACTAATTTTAAAGCTTTGGATGTATAATATTTACCTGTCAAATTTTATAAGCCATGGACATGTTTTGCCTAATCAAAATAAAGTATGAAACTGACTGACTCCCAGAAGATCACATATTTGATGGTATGACTTAATCACTCAAGAACTCTACCATTTTCACTCCAAATTGAGCTCTCCTTGATTCTATTACTTATTACACATCCTAAATCAAAATAACCAAAGAAAATTCCACTTATGATCTTAGTTTGAGCTTATTCAAAATCGTGCAGAAGCACTCTGTTTTTCCGGCAACCAGAATAGGTGAAGAAATTGACATGAAACCATGGATTTTCACTCTAAACCTCAAATATTTTGACTCTATTAACTCCTACTCACATGCTCTATGTTCGGTGTCCCCCAAACAAAACAAAGAAACCCCAAAAATCCCCTAAAAACCAATGCATGTACTGTATTTTAAGCTCATCAGTGACAACAACTCATTTCCATAACACAACTTCTAGCAACCAAAAATCATCAAATCACCACCAAATTCAGCCAAATCAAATGGGGAAAGGGTAGAAGAGACTCACCTAGGTAGGAATCTCAGGTTGTATGTGGGATTTTCCGATGATTTCTTCCTCTTCGCGGCTCATTCTCGGTCCCTCTTTCTCAACTCTCTCTCGATCTCACTCTCTCTCTCTCTCTCTTTCTTTCTGTCTGTATGTTAAATGAGTTGTTTTACTGTGTGAGGAGCTGAGTGTGCCATGTGGATCGGGTTTTATGGAGCCAATCAAATTGAGAGAAAAAATGTTGAATGTGTGTGTGAGTTTCTAAGAGAGAGAGAGAGAGAGCTGAGTGTGTTTTTATTATATATAGGTATATTTTTATCCTATTAATTTCATATACTAGGCTTTAAATTTCCTCCTTTGTCTAATTTACAATTTCTTGAATTTCTTAGGTTCCATAATTTGGCTTATCCTCAGTTCAATTCCGATTTTCGAGTCCAAAAGATAAAGTTGCTAACTTTTCTCAATTTTTTAAATTAGTATTGGCTCATTATCTAATTTCCATCAATTAATCCTTAATATTTTTTAAAGATTTTCTTCCTCAATTAGCTTCTTTAAGCCAATAAATAATTTTTTTAAAATTTTCAAGCCAAATTATGACTTCTAATAAGTATTTTTTCTCGAATTGTCGGGAAAATAGGCCTTTAAATCCCAAAATTAACTTTAAATTATTTGGGCTATTTTGGGGAACTAAGCCTCTTTATAATTTCTTTAACTCCCCATAATAACATTTCATACTATTTTCTCAATATATCTGGCCCTTAAATAATTTTTATAATTATCTTAAGCATTTTCCTCCTGATATGCTTAAGATATTTGGCTCAACTGAGTTTAGTAGTTTACTTAATTTTGACTAATTCTTTATAATTTAAGCCCATAATTTGGGATGTTACAAGTTCACTCCTCTTAATTAGCTTCACAATCTCAAGTAGGACTTATTTCTTATGACACACCCACTCATTATTTCCAACATTAATGAAGGAAGGAGAGAAATGGATTAAGGCCACAACATCTTCTTGTTCGTTCGGTTGTTGGTACCCTAATTGTGACCATTATGTTGGTACTTGGTAGTGGCTTTCACTGTTCTTGGGGGAAATGAACAAAACCTTGGGTACCCATTATTCATCAAGCAACCGGTTTTTATTTTTTTATTTTATTGTTTTCATATTCTCAACCATATTATCACTTCTCCCTTCTACAACCTCAGTTCTAATGTTTCTAGCAATCCTAACCTCTCATTACTCAAAAGAAAAGTTCCTCAAACCCTTACCTACAAAGTTGATTTTGGGTCTTTCTTTTCTTTTCATGTCTCCACTGTAAGTATGATATTAACCTTTCTTTCTACCATCCGTCTCATGTTAAAACATACAAATAAACTACTCTTGGGGTGTCCTTCCCATTACTATACGAGTGTTCTGATCGTCTTGTTTGTCTTGTCACAATTCCCTCTTCTTCTTCTTCATATTTATGTTTCTACATATGGGAATATGAAGGAGGCGTGTGTTTTATGCCTTGGTAACCTCTTCAAAATTTAACCAAGAATTGTAATAAAGGGTGCAATCCTGGATAATCTCTCGAAGAGCATTTATTAATTACCTAGAAACTAAATGTAAAGATTGGCATAAAATAAGTTAAAAAGGATTTTTGAACTTTTTATCTAACAATTAAATTACAATAAAACTAAAATGCTATAAAAACAAATATTTTTGGATTTTTTAGAATAAAAGTGAAATGGAATGGAAATTAATGAAATAAGAGAAGCAAAGAGTTCAACAATGAAATGAGCAATGCCTCATAGCAATGACGAAAACAATCCTCACTTAAAATAATTATGGGAGATTTAATTATGCTAGTTAAAAAATGACTCTAAGGGTCACCCCTTAGACTAGGTCTAACTTAGATTGATTAATACCAAACCACATTGCATATTAATCTTTCTAAATTAGGTTGATCAAGCACTCTAACGATTAAATGAACTTAAAAATCATATTTAGCTTTTAATCCAATAACCGAACCACCTCGCATTACCACTTGATTTTCTCATTAATCTAAATTTAACAATAGCTACGCATATGAAAAATCAAGATTAATGATACTAAAACCCAATGCTAAATACAATTAATAAATTCATATTTAATTAACCAATGCAAACACAAGACATTATTAATCCACGAATCAAGCCACCTTGAAATTAGTACAAAATGTTCACAAAATCATCAATTCAATGACTAACCAGCACAAAGAAATGATAATTAAACTAGTTAAATACAATGTCAAATGTCTAACAAATGTTTAACCCACATCCAATCTCTAAATAAATCCAAATAAATCAATCCAACACTATAAAATTCATCCTAAAACCTACGAATCATAATTACAATGTAGAGATAGAAAATTGGAAGAGTAAAGACTTCCCTTATTGAAGCTCCAAATTCATGCCATTACCTATTGCTACAAGAGATTTGGAGAATTAGTCACTGCCAACCATCAAAACATCCTCACCACACACATTGGAAACTTCAGCCATAGTAATTGTTGATTAAATGACAAATGGATATGATTAATAAATGCAGAGCAAGCCACGGCCACAGTCTGTTCATGATGAGGAAAATTTCTAGCTTTATGATGGCAGAAGCACGGTGGAAGACAAGGATGGAGAGTAGATGATGATGGTAAAATACTGGTAGTGGACGGAAGTGGAGCAGGAAGGTGGAGGTGATGGTATTGAGATAAACGAAGTTGCCTTGGACCCCCTCTGGTTCTGTATATCAGCACTGTTACGGCGTTCCCAGCTTCTGTCTCTCGTCTCTGTTCCTATGGTGGTGCAGCGGTGGTGAGCGAAGATGGAGTGGTGATGATGGCGTTGATGGAAAGATGAAGGTGGAGAGAATATGATGATGATGACAGTGAAGTGACGGTGTGATGAAGATGAAGATGGAGTGATGATGAAGGTGATGGTGGATATGGAGGAAGGTGCAGTGGTGATGCGGTGGTGGAGAGGAAATGATGATGATTTTCGATGGTGATGATGACGGTGGTGCAGTGATGGTGAAATGGTGAAGGTGGTGTGTAGATGATGACTCCAAATCCGCCGCCAGCTTCTCGCGTTTCTTCAGCCTCTGTTTTTATTTCATCTCTGCCTTCAGCTTCCACACTCAGCATTCGGACCCAAGGAAATAGACAAAACAGTGTTTTAAATGGGACTAAGCTGATATTTTGGAAATTCATGGTACCAAAATAGCATTTATGAAATTCAACCCCAAACTGTCATTTTCAATTTTTAAAATCCCATTTTTCAAACACTTACAATCAAAAAACAATTAAACCAATATTAAAAATTCTTAAAATCAACCATTAAGAGTAATAAAAATTATTTTGACAATTTTACCCTTTTTAATAATAATTTAATAGATTACTCTTAATTTCAATTAAACATAAAGAAAGCATTTTAAATTCAATTAATATTGCAAAACTCCCAAATAAAGTATAAAAATATATAATATAATAAGGGATTTGTCAGAATATCTTTAACAGGGAAAGTGAAGCTATGGCCATGAGATGGATTTGTAATTGACGTGCCTTCTTGTTCATTTATTATTTGAATAACTACAATTTGATGTTTCTTGTCAATTACATTGACATGATCTTTAATAATCTAAGCTTTCTTAAGATTCTTTGATATTGACCGAATCAAATTGATTTGGAGAATGAATTATTTTTCAAGAGTTGCATATTATCACTTTAAATTGATGCTCTTAATTAGAAAAGTTCAACTAAAGCTTGAATTTTTAAATATATGTTTAGAGAATTTCTTTTCAAATTTGGCTGTGAGGATTGTGCAGATCAATATTTTATTGTTGTATGATGATGAATTACAAGATGACAATCTCATTCCCACATGTCATTCTTTTATTGAGATTTAGTTTTTTTCTCCACAAAGGTCACATGATCGGTTATCACATCTTTACCATCATAATTAAGATAATTTCAATCTTAATTTACTAATAACTTATATGAAACAATTCACTTGTTTTGTTTTTAAGAAAAATAAACCTCTTAATTTGAAAAAAAGCTCAGCCAACTAGAATTGATAGGTTTATTTTTCTTAAAAACATAATAAAATGTGAATTGTTTTAAATGAGTCATCAACTAATTAGGATTAAAATGATCTGAGTTATTGTGTTTTTATTAGACTACTTTCAGTTGAAGTAAGTAACACTCATGTAGCATATAAGTATTTTTCTGGCTCAAATGCTCTGGTTATATCTTCCAAGCGGATATCATGATGAGTCAAAAGTTCATGAACCGGAACTTCCTGCACTAAGAAAATAAATATAATAATTAATTTATCCAGTGTGACAATATCTCTAAGCATATTAAGAATCACATTTGCGCATCGTAATGTAGATAGTACTTTAATTAGAAGCTTTTCAGTAGACATAATTTTTTTTAGAAATGCCACATAGCTAATCTTTCCAAATTGATCCTGCTTTAATTAGCCTAGTGATTACTTTTAACATATATTATACATGCGTGGTTTGCTACGTCACGAAGTACTAGACCTTTCCTTAGACCAAACCCTATTGGTTATCCAATTTTTTTTTCAGATATTAACATTTGTGTGATATTTATAAGCAAAAGAAAGAAAGATATGAGATGGGCTTTATGCCCAAATATTGAACCCTTCAATGTTTATTCATAAAGGCTACTAGCAAAATTTAAAATTACCTTCAGTCTTTTATATAAGATTTAGTTAATTATTTTTAGAGAGAATATAAAAATTAAATAAGTTAGTTAATCATATCATGTTGTATATCATTTGATTATACATTATTTTATAAGTCAAATAAATTATTTTGGTATAAAAAATAAAAATAAAATACTTTAAAATAATTTATTTAGCATCCTTAATCTCTAAAAAAAAATCAAATGGGTCTTATATATATATATATATATATATATATATATATATATATATATATAAGTAAGTTTAGGTGAGTTAAGCCTTGGGGGCTCACAAAGGTTAGGACATGCCTCTGGGTTTAAAGAGCGCTTACAGAGGTGCTTGCATATCGCATACTAATAAGATCCTTACATTGGTGAGATTTCAAATCACAACTTTATAGTTACTAGCTAAACCTCTTACCAACTTGACCAATTCTTGTTGGCACTAATACATTAATTAAGGCTTTGTAGTTTATTCCAAATTTATGTGAGTTGTTGGGTACACTAAGTAAATTGATATTGGCCCAATAAATTTCTCTATAGTTTTTCTCGAAACCTCAACAAAGAGTCAATGATGGTTTAATTTTCTGAAAAGCTGGACCAAAAGCGTGGCCTAAGTTGCTTAAGTAGTCTGAACTCTGAAACAATAATTTTAAGCTCCCAGTTTCAGTAAAATGACCCAAGTCATAATGTTTCTTTTTTTAATTATGGCCCACAGATATTTAGATACCCCAAAGTTAAGAAAAAAGAAAAGAAAAACTCAGGAGGATTCCAGAGGCCCAAAGCATAACTGTAAGAATTAACAAAACAATTGGACAATACCCAACTGAAATTAAATTTGACTTTAAGAAATGAAGTGATGTATAAAGTGCATTGGCTATAATGTGACTCAAAGTTAGCAGGGATGTTACCGGAATGAGGTCAGGCCGCTTATACAAAAGTTTCATCTTCATTTTTATTGTGCATTTTTTAATTTATTAACGGCTAACTACCAAGAATCGATAAAAATAATAATATAGGTTTGGCTTAACTTTTCAAGATCAAGAAATCTCAACCAGTTAGAAAAATTTTCCCCCCTTCACTTTGTCAGATATCTCAAATTTAGGGATCTCAAAATATATAGGTATAAATCAATGTGGCAAATGTTAGTGTAGATTGGAACAGTTAGAATGTTCTACATATACACTAATGCTATGGATGCTATGATAATTAAGCACACAATTTATCTTCATTTCTCGGGTTTTTACATCACCACCACCTTCCCAAACCACTGTGTTCATTAAGGGAAGTAATCATTAACAAAATTTATCTTCATTAATTTTCTCATTGACAAATCCACATTTTTATTATATATTTTCATAATTTATTTGAGAATTCTATCATAGTTATTGGACTTAAAATGCCTTCACAATGATAAATTGAAATTAAGAGTAAATATATTAGATTAAAGCTAAAAAAAGGCAAAATTGTTATAACAAATGTAATTTCTCTTAATCATTAAGTTTTGATAAGATTGGATGTTGGTTTAATTGTTTTTAATTATAGGTTTTTGAAAAATGGGATTTAATTTGAAAATGGAAGCTTTGGCTTCAAATTGCAGAAATTACAGTTTAAATCCACGAAGGTTTTAAAAATTACAGCTTAGTCCCTTAGTGAAACTGCAGCGTTTTATCCCCTGGAAATTATCAAAACCAGCCTTCTCCTTTTTGAATTGCAGAGTCGAGCAGCTGCACACAAAAAACAAAACCAGCAGCCGTGAAATTGGAGAACAGAGCTTGGCTTCATCACCATCTTCATCCACCGTCTCCGGCGATCTTCATTCTTTCATTACCACAGCCATCTAGTTCTGGGGAGAGAGGGAAGATGAAAAATCGAGGGAAGGAGGAGAGACCACACCATCGATCTTCATCTTCATCCTTCTCCGTTGCCGGCGAACTGGGAACAAGGAGGGCAGCGCGAGCTTGAGAGTTTCAGACCAGAAAAGAGCTGCTACTAGCGATTCAGACGTGGAAAAACAGAGGCAGCAACCATTACTACATCTCAGTCTCCTCTACTTGTTTTCCATGGCCGACTCTTACTATTTTCCCATCTTTATCATTAATTAGCTGGATTTTCTGGTGGTGTTTCTCATGGCTTTGCTTCTTGAACTTTTTCCATGAATTGCAGCAACTAACTTTCTCTTCTCCTAGAGCAAAGGGTTCATTCTTGAGCTTGTAGACGGGGGAGTGCTTTACCATTTAATTTCTGTCTTTAATTTTTTATATTAGTTGAATTCTAAGTTTAAAGTTTAATTAATTATTAGATTGAGATTTTGCATTGGGATTCCATGCAATTTATGATATTAGATGTATATTTGAATTTCATTAATAACAATTTCATATAATTGATTTAGTATAGCTTTTAGTTGAAATTGTTATGAATATTTATTTGTTATTGTAATGCAAGGATTATTGGCTACTAGTGTCATTACATTTCATTGATTCAAATTGTTAGTGTTTAAATTGAGTTTCGATTAGAGGGTACCGGTTGTGGAGAAATTAGTTCACTTAACTCAAATTAGCTCAAAGGGTCTTTTCAGCATCTTTATCACTCCCATTATCTTTTGAAATAAGGATAGATAAATTTCATTGTTTTAAGAGTTATCATATTTCAAAATCAATTTCCATTTCACTCCACTTTTATCCTAAAAATATAAAAATATTTGTTTTAAAAGCATTTTAGTTTAATTGCAACTTAGTTGATAGATAAAAAGCTCAAAATCCTTTTTAACTGATTTCATACCAATCATTGCACTTAGTTTCTATGTAATTAATAGAAGGGTCCTCAAGAGATGATTTAGAATTGCACCCTATATTGCAATCCTTGGTTTATTTTTGAAGAAGTTACCAATGCATAAGTTGACAACGCTATCTTCAAGTGGCACTACTGCTAGGGAGCTAAGTAATTGATTCCCTAGTAACTAAGTGTCAATCTTTTTGATTGATTGGTATTTAAGCCTTTAGGTTGCATTTTAGGTAGTTTAGGTAGTTTTGCATGTTTTTTATAGCATCTTGCATATAAAATTTTGAAGAAATGCCAAGCAAAGAATTGTGCCTCTTGATATTTAGGATTTAGTTCGATCAGGTGTCATTTTTTTCCCTCTATGCCTTAGCTTGGTTTATAGCTACTGGAGTTTACTCTGTTTGATTGCCAATTAATAGGTACTTTGCAGCTGGTTAATGAATTACTGAAAAAAAAAACTGCATCATACCATTCAATAGTGCAAAGTAGTTTGCTTGGTAGCTAGCATCTAAGCCGTAGCATTTCTTGTGAGTGGTATGTTAGAATAATCTATCTGGTGCATGGCTATTGTGTTGACTAGTGGAATTTTTTGAACTCTGATTCATCACTATATTGGGCGTAAAATTTCACTTTGAGCTAATATCTTGAATCATAAGTGAGGATTGTTTCACTAAGTGACACCCTTGCCCCAAATTTTTTTTAAAAAAAAAATTATAAAGAGAATGACAGATTGCTTGCTACACGGGAGAGTTCTGTATTCTGAGAAGTTAAACTTTGGAGACTGCACTTGTTAGTTTGAATGCCAGCTAGTTGTCCTGCTGTGGATAAATCAATCTGGATACCTTGTGGAAGTTTGCTGAAAGATTTTTGCTTCTGTATTGATGACTTCTTTTGTAAAGAGCTGAGTATTGCCACTGATTTTATGTTTTTCTTCCATAAAGCTTCATCCATGCTTGCTGAGAGTGTCATAAGTCCTATTTTGTTAAAGGTTATTGTCACTTGTGAACTTGCAATTTCAATTGCTGATTCTGCTAGCCTTTTCTTGGTATAGCGATTGGACTCTTAAAAAAATTATCCCTGTTTTGTTGCAATTGTGCTGAGCCTTTGCATCAATTTTTCTTGGATACTTGCTCATAATTGTGGATACTTTACTTGGAGCATGTTCTTGGTTGTTCTTGAAGTTTTGCAAGTGATTTTGCTGCTGAAAATTGGATCTTTTTGATGTCATTAGAGTCATAATTGTTGGCTGCTGTCATGAGTGGAAATTTCTTTGGGAAATTTAGGTGTGAACACCCAAGTTTGGTTTAAAAAGTCTATTTCGTGGCTTGAGGCATTGTTGAACTCAAAGGCTTGAATTGGACTTAGTTAGACTATCTTGACCACTTGATATTGGATTGATAAGCTCTTGAAACCAATTCTTCTCTTGATAAAGTTTTGAGATAAGTTTTAGAGTCTTGGAAATTCTTGAGTTGCACCCTATGGATTTTTCACATGGTATTTTCTGAAAAATTTTTGCACTTCTTCTGTGATTTCTAACCACTCATTGTTGTCTTTATTGTTTCTTTGAGTGTGTAAGAGTGCTAAACTTTTGACTTGTTTGGAGCTTGTTTGTGCATAGCATACTTCTCCAACCTGGTACTTGAACTTGCTTGCTTACATCTTTCCATTGCACTAAGCTTGTTGTTTGTGACTTGTGAATCTGATTTGGGTTGCATTCATGATTTTTGCTGCATTGAAGCACTATCTGGGATAGTTACAATTTAATTGGTTTAGAGTTAATTTGTGGGTTGAAGGTCTACTTGTTGGGTGAAATCATATGAGAATATGCTTGTTTCAGTTTTGAATTCTCTTTGATGTCAAAAATGATGAGCCCGAGAACTAAGTTGCTCTGAATCTGATTCTGAATTTAGTTTCTCTGTTGCAAATCTGAGTTTTCCTCTATTTTGTGCGTTGAATGAAATGCAAATAGTGTGCATCTATATTTGACTTTGAATTTGAATTTGTGAACTTGAATCTAATTGCTAACTTGTGTCACTAACATTTTTAAAGGCATTTCCATCTTTGGGCAGATTGCATTTGACATATTTTCTGTGAAAATCATAATTTATGTGCATTTCCCTGATCTTTTGAGTTTATTGGATAAATCTGATCTTGAGCTTGCTGAAATTTTTGGGAAAAAAAAAGTCACCGAGAAAATTATGAGCTTCAGTTTCCTAAAGTTTCAGGCCATTTTGAGGAAGTTCAATAGCTATGCTATTGGGTGTAGCAAATATTATCCAAATTCTATCGTTTTGGGTTTTTTTGATTTTGTTTTGGATAGTATTTGCTTGTTGCAGTGCTTGAATATCATTTTAGGCATCTAAGTTGAAGTGTATTTGGTTGGAAATTGCTTGAAATTTGCTCATAGTTTGCTGGACTTGGTTTGCATGACACTTGGATAGAGGAGGTATCCTCTCAAAGACTTCAAAAATTGGAACAAGAATGGGATCTTATTTAGTTTCAGGTGGAAAACGTCAGAAGGATTTTGGATTCCCAAATGCACAATGCTAGAGTTCAACCTTCTATACCTCAAGCACATGAGTGTTTATATAGGTTTGAGAATGAGAGGCCTTATTTTGGAAATCCCCAAAACCATCACATACACAATCTGTACCCTAGTACCTATAATACCAATCCCATTGATTACATCCCATATGAACCACTTTATAAACCTTCTTTTTCCTCTCCACCATACAAACACGAACCATACATTGAACCTATCTACCCCCCACAAAGACCATTATATGAACCATACCACCAACTTCCATTTCAACCATATCATCTACCCTCTCATTTACCACACCAACCCTCATTCCCATCGTGTCACCCATCACTTCATGAACCTTCTCCTTAACCCCACCTTGAACCTCCACCTCAAATTTATAACACAAAATCTGGTCGATTGGATACCATTTTCTCATCCCACAACATGGATTCCCTAACGAGTGCCTTGACAAGAAAGTATGATGCACTCCAAAAGCAATTCCTTAAGTTACTCTTGCATTAAGGAACAATTGGAAGCTCTAGGGTGATATGAGGGAAATTAGAAGACATTGATGAGTTCTTCAAGGCATACTATGATCATATGTTATGGGTAAAGATGCGAGGTGAAGATGGGACCCTTTGGCCACATGACCTACAAGAGGAGGAATAAGGAGTCCAAGCTCAAGAGCCTAATGTCACTTCACAAGTAGAAAGTTCCCAAACTACAGTGCCTACTCTCACGCAAGATGTAAAGAAGACGCAAATACATTTTCATCTACTAGAGGAGTCACTTCAAACAATGGTAATATTCCTTCTTTTCTTGAAGAGGTTGACCCTCCTCTTGCTACTATTCTTAATGTTGTGAGTGATGATGAGTTGGATGAGGAAATTGTTATTGAATCCTCTTATATTCTCAATGTTGAAAATGCTCACAATGGTGTTTTTAATAGTGTTAGTGTAGTTGATGATGTTGCTTGCCTTGTTCCTACTTCTATGTGTGATGAAAATGATAAGCATGATGTTATGGAATATAGTAGAATATGAATAGGGACCTGGGTGTAAAGTAGAAGTAAGGACCTATATGTAAAATAGGTATTTGAATGTTAGTTAGTTGGTTGGTCCTTAAGTGACCGTTAGAATATTAGGTGCTAGAAAGAGATCTATTGGCGTTATGACATTATAAATAGCTCACTGTGCCCATTGTAATACTCTATTCAGTACTGTGATCCTAAGTGAGAATTACATTCTTCTCTCTACATTTCTGTCTCTCTAGTCTCTCCTTCTCTCTCTCTTACTTTTACCTAATACCATAATAGTGGTGTTAGGGCTGTTCTTCCTCAGCTCTCTCTTCCTCTTTAACTGCTATACTTAGATGCATGGTTTAGACTCGATCAAGAACAGCAAGAAACATGGACAACAAAATCTTGACCATTAAAGAACAATTGCAGAAGTTAAACAAGGTTGATGAGCTTTAAGACAGTCTTGGGTTTCCGGGATGAATTAAGAGCTCTAGTGGTGGTGGCTCAAGGGAATAATGGCAAACAACCACATTGGAATCGTAGCAATGGGCATGGGAATGGCCACGACAATGGAGGAGGTTATCACTGGCCAACACAATTCGGAAAAATGGAATTCCCAAAATATCAAGGTCAAGATATTGATACCTGGATCTTAAAGTGTGAAAGGTTCTTCAATCTCGATAGGACTCCAGAAAATTCAAAAGTCACGATGGCCTCCATGAGTTTGGATGATGCAAGCTTGCGATGTAGATTCCACCAACTTGGTCGGAATATGTGATATTGCTCAGAGATACTTTCGATATGCCCGTGGATAAACCTATGAGCAATTTGACAAGATTACGCCAAATGGGATTTTTGGCTGAATTCAATGCCAAGTTTGATGCGATTTTGACAAAATTAATGTTAATTGAGGAGTATCTTGTTGATATCTATGTGGTTGCACTTAAAGATGAAATCGCAGATTAGGTGTTGATGTTTAACCTCGGACCCTTGGCGAAGCCCGGAGATTAGCCCAAGTCCAAGAGATCGTGATCAATCGCCGAGAATCCAAGATTTCTGGCGAAAAAGCAGGACGATACGTCATTGCTTCAAATTCCTCTTCAGTGGCGTCGTAGGTTCTCGCCACGTCAACCAATAACAATAAAACCTCGTACCAATGCACAAGGTCCCACCAGAATGAAATCTCGGCCAATTCAATCAATCCGATGAGCAAGAATTCGATTTTCCCCGATAAATCTACGTCAATGTTGGTGAAATTTCAAAATTCTTTCGGCTAAAGACGAGGCAGAGCATTGCGTAAAGAACTTCTGATTCTATTGCCATGAACAATTCTCCAGAGACCATAGATGCCCTCAAAGACGAGCCAACACTTTCCTTTTGTTTAATTCGCCCTTGCATATACCTATTTTATAAGGTGCAAATTGAATTAATAAGCGAATTTTTTGTAGAATACAACGAAGACCTTTGAGTATGGACTGCATTCCCAATACTGACTTTTACAAATCGATAATTTGACTTTATCTTTGTGTATATTCAAAGACAAAGATATTGAGTTTAATATCTTATTGTATGATTTTTGATATGTCAGAATGATTGATGATGCTGGGTATTTCTAGGCCATGAAGTTGTGCCTCCTTGAAGTAGTGTCTCTTGAAGCAACACATCTTCAATTAAAAGTTATAATGATTTGCTAAATTCATGAATCTTATATGCTGATTCATAAACAGATATATGAAGAGTTATACTTTGATATTATGTAGAGTTTTCTCATAAACACAATATAACTTTCACATGTGTCTCTAGAAACTGAACAGATATGATTTTGGAGACTTTTAGTATTATAACTCCTTACACAACTCTTCATATAAATCTCATAATTTAATGATCACGACTTTATAAAAAAACACATCTTTTTATTTTAAAATATTCTAATATAAGGCCCTACTAATTTTCTTTGGGACTCAATTTCGAGTCTCAGGAGACACTTATGTTGGGAGGAATAGCCACGAATACTGAACTAGTTATTGAATGATAATATATATTAAAAAAACTGTTTTCCTAACCTAATTTAATGTAATTTAACGGACTGAAGTCTGAAACCATTGATATTAACAGGGTACATCTCATTTAACGTGTTCATTTGAAAAGAAACTTGGTTAACAAAAAAGCTACTTAAATCACGGGAGTAAAAAATTCCAGAACAAATTCTTCTATAAAAGAAAAGTGATTGAGATGACTCGATAGACGATAACACAAGCAAAGCACTTACTCCATTTATGCAATATATATATATATATATATATATATATATATATTGGTGGTGTGATGGAGTCAGTTGTATGCATAGGTTTTGTAGAGACGGATAGCTGAAGCAGATCAAATTCAAGGTCGGGTTGGTAAGTGTATTTACTTTTTATTTATATTTTAATTAATGCAACATATGTACAGTAGCATTAGTGATATTTGTTTCATGGTTTCAAACTAATAATGCAGGGATTAAGTACACCATAGCCGATAGCCAAAATGCCTGTATTCACGCCTCACTTTAACGGTCAGGTCTCTCTATGCGAGACCTTTTTATCCCGTAGAAAACTCAATCTTTATATTACTGAGCCTTTTATTTTTCAGCTGTGGATGGCCAAGATATACAAATAATTAAATAATAATTAATTGATCATGATATATGTTTAGCTTTAAAGCGAAGTCGTGTCTAGAATTTTCAACAATCTAGAATAGCTTTCTTGACCGCTGTTAGAACATAATATTAAATATTGTAAATAGGAAAAATACAGCTGTATCATATTCTTTTTTTTTTTTTTTTTTTTGCCAACGCTGTATCATATTCATCCGTGTATTATTGAGTCTGTTGTAAGTTGTAACTTCCCTTAGCTGTACAGTGTATGTAATACAATAGGGTCTCAACTCTCATAATAGTACGTCTCATCCTATTCATTTTGTCATTTTCTCTTGGATTCTTAGTATCAGAACTCCATATTTTCATCTTGTATCAGGGTTCTAGCGCTCCGTCCAAAGCCTCCTCGTAGACCTAGCTATTCCCTTTTCAGCTCATCTCACCGCATGGTACACTGGATTTGAAACCCTCCTCTTTTTTTCCCATCCTCTTCCTTTTTTTAATATTAAAATGTCAAATTAAAAAAATGATTAGTGAAATACAAGTTGCTAAATTTTGATATAAACAATTTAATATTACAATAAATAAATTAAAAATAATATTTTGTATAAAATTAAATCTTGATCATTCAAATATTGATCTAATGATTAGAAAATAAAAGGGAGGGTAGGGGATGGAAAAGAAAGAAAGATGAGGGGTTCCACGCCATGTGTCTACACACTTATATATAAATATATCTTTCAAGTAATAAATTATTTAACAAAGTCAAAAATTGTTACACTAATTTTAAATGTTTATGATTATTATTGCATCCAATAAAATATATTTATGCTGGGTGCTCATAACGAAAACCTATATTTGCACCTTTACACATAAATTTTTATTGGTGAACAAGGCCTAACTAAAAGTATTATACTTTTGTGTATAAAAATTTATCAAGTAAAATTTTTATCGTGATGCTTTTTCCCAAATTTTCCCTAGAAAGTTTTTAATTCTTACTGGTTTCTTTATTATAAATTATTTTACAATATCCTAAATATAGAAAGTTTGCTAGTTACTTGTTTATGTTAATTTTAAAATTGATTTTCAAATCATTTTAAAGAGTGATGGTTTCTTAGCTCAACCGTATATTACTCTTTTAAATTTTAAGCTTGTTTATATTTTTCTTTAAAAATGATTTTCAGATTATTTAAAGGGGTGAGAGTTGCTTAGCTCAACAATATATTACTCTTACTGTTAATAAAAAAAGCACAATTTTTTAAACTTGAACAAACAGAACCTAAACTTTTAAAAATAATTAAAATCTGAAAACCAAACTTATTTCTGATCATTTGAAGTAGTTTTCGAAAATAATCAGATACAATAGTTGAAAAAAAAGTATCATTGAAATATAGAAATGCATGGAGATGTCATTTAATTTAAAGAGCGAACTCACAATAATTTTTTTATGATTGTAAGAAAAGTGTTTCCCACGTTATATATATATATATATATATATATATATATATATATATATATATTAATATTATAATAATTAATTTTTTTATTATGTTTTTAAAATTCTAAAAATAAAATTTGGATATTACATCAAAAGGTGTTATGACTTATGTATAAGTCATTTTAACTTTGTATTGACCCATTCCAATCTCCTGTATCACTTCTAAGAGCTTAAATCTTTATATTTCTATGTTCTTACAATTTCTTCTTTCTTCAAACTCTTTCTTCTTGATTTACCTCTTGATGCTCATTCTTCATAACCCAATTAGATAATTCCTTTATTTTCTTGACTATCTTCAATCTTCCTTCTTATTTGCTTGACTAATCTACAAGATATTTCACATTAGATATAGTAGTTAGTCAATGTAGGAGATAAATATATTATGCAAACTTTTTGCTTTTAATATTTAGAATCTATATTTGATATCAAAACTAGAAATATCTAACAAGTTATTCATTCATCATCTCTTATAATTTTGTTCATCTTGCATGTTTCTGTATATAGAATTTTATATTGTATATTCTCATAGCGGTCTACACTTACTGCACTCAAAATAGTCTCGAGTGTATTAAGAACAAGCTCACTGATGGCACCTACAGATACTTCTTCCAATGGCTGTGTCCAAAGGTATATGTATTATTCACCAATAACTATAATATTAATAAATTGATGAAGAACACAATATAGTTTACACACACACACACACAAATAAGAATCTACATACTTTCTCGCTTGTTTCCTCTGTGTGATCCATCTTATTCTTTTTAATGTTATCATACCAATTATAGAATCTTCCATGTGTTCCATTTGAGGTTTTTTCAAGAGAGCATATAGAAGTCAGATTACTTGTATGATACACCCAAGGATTTTCATCAATATTAGTCACAATCATGTTCATTTCCTGGAATATGATATGATGATCTTGAGCTCTTATATTGGATACTCTGAACTGGAATTCTTCATCATCTTCAATTTCTTCTTTAATCTCTGGTTCATACTCAATGGGCTTTTTTGTTGTTCCAAGTCTAATCAGATTAATTGGATTATAGAACTTGTCAGGCGTAATCTTAGCTACTGTGGAATAACACCTGATGAATACTTGATGTTGCAATACAATCTTAAAATACTTTTCAATAGCTTCCTTAAATTTTGGGTGAAATAATTCAATTTCTTTCATACTCTGAGAGGGATATATGGTCTGAATTAATCCATAACTATACAGGTTTTTACTATTTCTGGAGATGTTCCTGGGTATATAATGACTTTATTGAAGGCATAATGGGATACATATTTGATGGTTTTGTAAGAAAGACTTAAACAATTTAGTCTTTTTACAATGAGTTTATAGAACAAATTTTGGTGAGATATATCAAATATTTCTTGGTTCCTGGTAGATTTAGAGGTTGAGGCTACAATACTCTTGTCGGGTAAAGTAGTCTTATACTTTGGACTTGAGCTTTTTTCTTTCTAGACTTCCCTTTTTTTTTTTGGACTTGCTGATCTTTTATAATTTGGGCTAAAGGGATTAATTTCTTGGGACTTTCTGGCTTATTGGGCTTTTCTTGAACTTGGGTAGAAGACCTAATTAATAATTTCTAAGTGAATGACACAGTTTGGGTAAGTGGCCCAATTATAGGTAGTTCTTTGTCTTTATTATTTGTCTTTGAAGGTTCCTTATTGGATTCCTTCATTACTGATCTTTTTTCCAGGTTTTCCACTTTAGTAAATAATTCATTTACGGTACTAGTAAGATTAGAGACAGAATTAGATAAATTTTGTATACTATTACTTACTTGGCTTCCTAGTAAACTCATATTTACTTCAAGCATATTAATCTTCATCACAATATGAGTCATAAAAGGATTTTCCTCTTGTGGCTTATTTAAAGGTATTCTGCTTATAGGGTTGTTATTCATTCTGTTTCTTTGTTCCATCTGCTCAAATAATAAGCAATTAGATTATTTTTACCTTTAATATATTCAACATAATAATCATAATAAGATAAATCACTATGCCATTTTAATAACATTTTATTACTTAACTTTCCATTTTTTATTCCATTCTTTATCCAATGCGTTACTTGTGTATTATCATTTTTTATCATGCATTTACAATTTACTATAAATAACTCAAATTTTTCTACAGTCTCTTTTATAGCTAAAAATTCTTTATAGTTTGAATGATAATTACTCTATGATTCATTGAATTTTCCACTTGCATATCTGGTTATTTTTTCTATTCCTTTACTATCTTCAAAATATAATGTTGTACCCTAATAATTATCTGATGCATTTGTATATATTATCCATTTTATATTTTCTTTAAAGGTATTGTTAATTTTTGTAATTTATTACATAATATCTTTATTTTTTCTACTATTTTATGAGTTTCTTCATTCAATTTCCATATTGTCTTTTCTCCTGCTAATTTAGATATTTTTGCGGTTAATTTTGATAAATGAGGTATATAATTTCTAGCTTGATTTATTAATCCTAAAAATGATTGTAATTCCTTTTTATTACTTATTTTTGGAAATTCTTTTACCTTTTGACTTATATGATCTTGTAATTCCATTCCATCCTTAGATATTATTTGTCTCAAAAATGTTATTTTTTCTTAATTCTACTTTCTTGGGTGATATATTTATTCCTTTTTGTTTTACCAATTCCATAAACTTTAAGTGTTCTTCATGTTCCTTTTCATCTCTTGAAAATATTAATATATCATCTATATATATTACTGTAAAATTCCTTATTAGACTTAATAGTTTTATACATATTCCTGAAATATACTGGGACTATTGTGGAAACCTATAGGTAACACATTCCATTCATATAATTCTTCTAATATACTAAAAGCTATATATTTTTTACTTTCCTCTTCTAATTTTATTTGAAAAAATCCTGACTTGCAATCAAATTTATTAAATATAGTTTTTCCTCTTATTAAATTAAACAATAATTCTATTTTTGGTATATGATGGTTATTTCATTTAACTTAGTATAATTTATTACCATTCTAGATTTTCCTCTTTTTTCTTTACTATGTTTTATTACTATCATTCCTGGTGATGAATATTCAGATCTACTTTCTCTAATCAAATTATATTTTTTTCATTTCTTCTATGTGCATTATAAATTCATTCCTATCTTTTTCTGTCCATGGATAAGGTTTACAATTTATTTCTGTACTATAATCTTTTAATTCTATTTTTGTTAAAGGTTTTGATTTTTCCCAATGTATTAATGGATTATCACTATAATTTTTTATTAATCTATCTTCTATAGTTAAATTTTCTTTATTTTCTACTTCTCTTATAGTCAAGGAAGCTAACATGTGCTTTATTTGTACTGGTTTATTATTCGGTAAAAACTGTACTTCATTTTCATTATTTTTTAGTTGAAATTTCTCATCTTTTCTACTATAAGGTTCATTTATTCTTATTCCCCATGCTTCATGTTTACAAGGCGTAGTAAATATAAATGCTTTTTCTATCATATGTATAGGATAATATTGTTCTATAAAGTCTAATCTTAGTATTAAGTCATAAGATGGTTCATTAAACTGATTCAATATTTTTAATTTTAATTCATAACTTCCTATTTGTACATATTCCATTAAATGTATTTCTTTTCCAGCACTTTCCATTTTTAAAGGTTTTTTCTTCTTTTTCTACATTACTGTTGGTAATACATTATATTTTGCTACAGATAAATTTGCTCCTGTATCTACTAATACATGATATTTTTTGATCTATATTTTTCATAATTAAATTTTGTAAGTATGTAGAATAATTTTGTCATATTATATTCTTGATAACAATTCTAATTTTTCCTCAAATTCATTTCTTATTCTTATCCTTTCATCCATTATTCTTCCAAGTCTATTATTTTCTTGAATATATCTTAATCTATTATTGTAATATAATATTTTTAATCTTCTCACATATTCTTTTATAGATTTTTCTAACTTTCTTTTTAATTTTCTTATTAGAGTTTTATTATTACTTGATATTTTTATAATTTGTCCATCTCTTGTCCTATAATAGTTTTCCATTAAGCACATGATAATATATTTAGTTTATTCTTCCAATATCCTATATATAAATTTCTATCTTTTATTCTCAAATATGCCTGGTATCTCATTCTAAATCCTTCTTCTGTTTTCTTTCTTCTTTCATCATTTAATATTTCTTTTATAACATTTTTATCATTCTTATTCCATTTGCTGCATTTATTTATTATCTTTCTCATTATAACTTTATTACATTGTGGTATTATTATTTCTTGATTTTTTTCTCTATATTTATCTATTGGAATAATCCTAAGTCTTGTAGTCATTTTTAAACTCTTGGTAATACTTCTAATATTTTTTTGAATTTCTTAGCATAATGTCTTCTTTCCACAATTGTTTCTACATTATTTCTATATTCTTCAAAGAATAAATCTGGATTTTCAAAATATAATTGTCTCCATCTTTCCTTTTCTTGTTTATTTAATTTTTCAAATTGATGTTTTAAATATCTCATAAAACTTATATCTGTATGATTTACTTTTATTACTTGTCCTCCAATTTCTATATAATAAGGATTTCCTAAATCATATTTTGGTTCTTCTGGTTCCCAATTATTATTATTTTGATTATTCATTTAATACTTTTAACAATCGTATTGTTACATTATTTATGTTAATAATTATTCTATTTTCTTGTATTCTATAAGGACTTACTTTTTCTAAAAAATCCCTTGGTAATATTAATCCATAATTTACCATATTCTTTTATATTTTTAATGTCGTTTCCATTATATCTCTCTTATTAAACCTTATCATTACATCTGTTTTTCTTTCTTCTGTTAATATTATGTTTTCGTCTATATATTTTATATCTATTTTACTTTCTTCTATTTCTTCTAATATTAAAGCTTTTATTTCTATCCATCCTACGTTTTTCTTTATTTCTAATTTTATAATATTCTGTGTTATAATTTGTTTACTACTTGACGGTCATATTTCTTCTAATCTTGTAGTTAAAGGAATTTCTGCTAATCTATTACTTAATGATCTTACTATCCTATTTTCTTCTATTGGTGTTCTTTCACAATCTATACTTAATCTTTTAGGATTTAAATTGAAACTTAATGATCTTTGTCCTATTTTATTATTAGTTAATAATCTTAGTCTTTTTATATCTTCGTATTCTCTTGCTCTATCTATATCTATTTTTAATTGTTCAGGTAATGTTATAGTTGTTGAATCTATTGGTAATTCTTGTAATATTGGCATAAAATGTTTTTCTATACATATTCTTCCTTTATTTTTATTATATATTTTATGTTCATTTGTAAATACTAGTCCAATCATTGCTGTTATACTTATTGTTTTTTATCCTTCTAATAATCTTATTCCTCCTAATTTATGATATACATTTATAGTTTGATTTATATGTTCATCTGTTCTTGAAATTGCAAAATTCGTATTTAATGTAAATTTTAACTTTTGGTATATTAAATATCCTGCTAACATTCCTATTATACTATCTTTTACATCACTTATTATTCTTCCATCTGTTATTAATAATTCTATAGGCGTTTCTATTCCTTCTTTAAAATATGCTTTTACTAATAATTGTATTCCTGCTATGTAAATTTCTGTTACTTCATCTTTGAATGGTACCTTTTTTATTTCTTCCTCTATTAGTCTTTTACTTATTAAAGGTATTCTTAACACTCCTTCTGTTAATGTTGATTTTATAGGATGTCTTTTCTCTAATACTACACAATGAGTTTTATGATTCTTCTTTGACTTTAGTTTTTTACTTACTTTTTCCATAAAAGATTCTTCTTGTAATTGCTCAGTTTTCATATCTAGTTTTTTATCTTTTATTTTATTAAATTGTTTTTGATTAAATGTCATTCTTTTTTCTACTGACCCTTCATTTACATTCCTATATTCATCATATTCTTCATAATCTTCTTGTTCTTTATTACTAGGTTCTCCTTCTTCCACTTTTCTCATCATATACATATATTTTCTATATATCTCATCTTCTGAATATTCTTCTGACGAACTTTTTGTTTCTGTTTCTTCTTCACTACTTATTTCTTTTAATTTATATATTTCTACTTTTTCATTTTCTATATCACTAAATAATGGTTCATCTAATTCTATTGGTTCTAATTCATACTTTTTTGCTTCTTCTAAAATTTTCATTTGTTTCTTTTCCTTAGGATTTTTACATTCTGTTGATATATATCATATTTCTTCACAATTATAACGTCTATATTTTCTTGGTCTTTTAGTATAATTTATTCTTCTTTTTCCTCTTTTAAAAATATCTCTTTGGCTTATATTTATTAAAATATTTATTTTTTTGGATATATTTTAAATCTATATTTTTTATTTTTCTTATATTTATTATACTTCTTTGGTCTTCTTTTTCTATACATTCTTTTTTCATTTTCACATCCCCATCTATGAGGCGTTTCATATTTGTAAAACCTCGCTTCATTATTGATATTGCTCAGAGTAGCATTAGCGTAGCTCAGTGGGCACATAGAAATAGCATAAATATACTGATATATTGAAACAATATTGCTTGATTACATATAGAATTCCCCATAGGGCTGTACAGAGTAATTACAGACCTTAAAAATAAATACAAATAGAAAGGTCTTCAGATAACCAATGCCTCCTCCCGAACTTGTTCAGAACCTTCTGCTGCCGAAATTTACCGTTTTGCCCTTTGAGCCGTTGCTTGCTACTGGGAACTTTATACATTTATGGAAAGGGTGAGATTCAGAGAATCTCAGTAGTAACATACTTTCAAACATATAGAATGCGAAAATAGATATGCTATTCCATGTCATGTAAGATGATCGAAACTATGTGTACACTTGCCCAAGGTCAAACTACATGTTTACCCCTTGGTCTACATGACGCCCCTGTTGGGTCCCTAACCACAACATGGCAAATTGGTGTGTCTAAGACATTAGCTCATGTTACAGTGAATAATATAATCAACATTTAGTAATAACATAGTATACGTAAGAAGAAGTTACTACCTGGAACGTGCCCTTTCCTTGCTTGTCATTGAACCAGCTCTATCTTCGACTCGGGCTATCGGTATATCCTAAAATTACAAATTTAGGATAAATGAATTATTATTTATTCATAACTCATGCTAAACTCAATGTGTTGGTAATCATGGCTCAAAAATACAAAATTACCAAAATACCCTTGGGAACCCGATTTATGCCCCTTTGTACCTAGTCAAACTGTACCTCACCAAAAATTATGACCCGAGCTAATCCTACAAAATTTTGGGTGTAGAATCCATTTTTGACCTCAAATTGGTCAAAATCAGCCCCCAATTACAATTTTAACCTTGGCAGCCCCTAACTTAGGTTTTAAGGGTAGTTTGGTCATTTCGCATTATAGAGTTTTTCTCACTTCACAGTCTACATGAACCCTACACAATTTTCCCTTTTAAACTCAATGGAACCATCAAATTGATGAAATTACAGACCAAACAGGATGAAAATTCCCCTGGACCAAATCTGAAAAATTAAGGAAAAATGTTGTTTCCTTGATTTCAATCCATAAACGTCCTTCTTTTCACCTCTAATCACTTGTTTTATCACTTAAACACCTTTCCCCCATGATTATTAGAACATTGGGCAGCATAACCCCTTAGGGTTTGAGCTTCCCAAAATTACAAACCAAGCCAAAACAAAGACAATCAACAAGAACCATCAAGAATCAACAAAAGAAGCTAGGTTCTTGAGTTTACCTTGGATTCTTCTTCCTCTCCTCTCTTGAACATGGCCTCCTCCTCTCTCTTTTCCCTTGATTTTTCTTGCTAATCATGGTGTACAAGGTGGATAAGAGATTAGAGAGGTGTTACAAGGGTTAGAAGGTAAGAACAAGTGAAACCTACCTTGATCTTGCTTCTTAATCCTTGCCCTTTCTTCTTGTTCTTCATGTTTTTGGTTCAGCTCTCTCTCTCTCTTTTACTCTCTTTGTTCAGCCAAAAATGATGAAGAATGAAGGGATAATGGTCTCATAAGAATATCCCAACTCACCTTCTCAAGTATTATATTAAATTGCTAATTAACCATGTGACTTTACTTTATGTCATCATCTTTTCTCTTTCCTTCCTTATGCCATACGAATATGCTCCTCAAACTCAAGTGATCATCTCTATTTGGCCTACAATTGTTGACCGAATGAAAGCAAGAGCAAGAGATAAATGTGCTCTCACAATATCTCTCTTGCTTTATTAGAATAGTAGTTGTTTAATGTAAATGAACATGTGTCCATTTTTTCTTGGCCATAATTTTACTTGGACAACAATTTCCACCTCTTGAATTAATATATGCCAATTAGCATGACATATTTGACTTTTTACTTCTTCCTTTTCTCTTGCTTTAGTTGGATGTAATGAAGATGGAAGGAAGAGATGTCAAACCCCATAACATTTTGATATTTACAGAATAATAAATGCATAGTTCAGAGGGAATACAGAAATAACGGAAATATACTGATTATAAGTACTTGTCTATAGTACATGAATCTTAGGATTTGAAAAATATATACAGAGTCCAAAAGAAATAAAATTTAAAACTAAAGATAACAACCTGCACTTCGACTATAATCGAACATTTAATCGCCGGTATTTACGGTTTTGCCCTTAGAGCCGCTACCTTCTGCTGGAATATTTTTAAATGTTGAAAAAGGGTGAGATTCGAATGAATCTCAGTAGTAACATACAATCAATCATATAAAATGTGATAAATAGATATGCAATGTGCCATGATATATAAAATGCTAACTCGTGTTGTATGCATACTGTCCAAGGCCAAACGACTGTTTGCAACCTCGACTTAACTCGTGTCTATGGTCAAACGACATGTTTAGACCTTGGCTTATTCCCTTGTTATGCTCCAGGCACTATCATGTTACAGAAAATGGCATACAAAACATATAAATAATCACATAGTATATGAGAGAAAGAGTTACTACCTGGGTCCTTTTTCCGTCCAACTGTTTATCCAAAACTTTTTCTCCGGCTCGGGATATTACCAATTCCTATAAATTAAAATTAACAAGTAATTGGTTATTACTTGCATTACTATTGCTTTTAATCATATTCTGAAGAAAACCTCAGTTTCAGCGGCTTCTACACTGTATAATTTTGCATAATGCAATTTTTCTATTTTTCAGAAAATTGGCTGATTTTTCAGTCAACTTTGAAAAATCATAACTAATTCTAGAAAATTCCAAATTGATTGGGTCTAAATTCTAAATAAATATCTTGAAATATAATTTCAAGGAAAAAATATCAAAATTTGTTCAGTTTCACCATATTGCTCCCAGAATTTCACGAAATATAACCATTCTAGATTACTCTCCAGAAATAGAGCACAACTTTGAAAATTCATATCTCCTAATATACTTGTCCAAAAATTAAAAAATACCTATCCATTTAAAGATCCGAATGTCTACTTTGAATCTGGAAAGTTTCATAATTTTTGGTCAAGGTTTGAGTTTCCAAAAGTTCGACACAACCAATCTGACTTTGAAAAACATATTCTGACAGCAACTAAATTCACAAATTAATATCTCTCAATATACTGATCCAAATAACACAAAATATATATCACATTAAAGCTTAGAATATTTAATTTCATTCTGGAAAGTTTCATAGCAATTGGAAAAGATTACACTACTCAAAAACACCAAGAAACCAACTACTAGAATTTGGACTTCCAGAATTTCATCTGTTTCTGGACCTATGTTTCAAAAATCATAACTCCCTCTACATATATCCAAATGATGAATTTTATGATGTATTTTAAAGCTTGAGATGTTTACTATCTCCATGTAAACTTTCATAAATACTGGATATGATTAGGTTGGTGAAAGATCAACATGAAATGAACTGTCTCCTAAAACGTCAGTTTTTGATAGTCTGAGTTTAAAACTCAATAACTCACTCATTTTGACTCCAAATTGTGCTCTTCTTAATTATATATCCTACTACACATCCTACAATTTCCATAAGAAAAAGAACCAGACAAAAACTCCATCTATATCCTCCGTTTAAGCTTCTGTAACTTTATGGCAGAAACTCTGTTTTCCGGCCACCAAAACAGAGTTGCGAAAACTTACATGCAACCATGGTTTTGTACTTCAATCTCCAAGATTTTGACTCTACATTCTCCTAAAAATGTTACTTGTGTTTGGGGATGTGTTTACAGAAGCAAAGTGACCAAAAATCGCATGTAAAATTGTCACAAAATTTCTGGTTTTTGTGACAGAAACTTTCTGACGAATTTCATCACTTCCAGCAGCAAAACAACCAAGAAAATCCACTGAAATCCTATGGAAATCCAAGGTAAAAGTAGAGGAAACTTACCTAAACACGTTTATGATGTTGTATGTCAAGTTTGAAGATTCCTTGTTTCTCTTCTTCCTTCGTTTTGCTCTCTCTCTCTCACACTCATGTATCTCTCTTCCTCTGTTTTTCTGTGTTTTTCTTTTCTATTTCTTCAACTTCTTGGTCGAATAAAGAACTGATGGTGAAGTGAATGAAGAGGGAAGAGAGTGTCTTATTTATTGATTATTTGAGTGATGGATGCGTTTGTGTGTTGTTCGAATAAGAGAAAGATGAGGAGACATGGTTGGAGGTTGTGCGTGTGAGTATGTGTATGGAACATGTGTTTCTTAATGATGGAACCTATGACAAGTGTGTGTGTAATGTCTGAGTTTTGGGTGTGTGTGTTGGTGTCTGAGTGCGTGTGTTTTAATATACATATAGGTATATTTTTATCCTATTAATTACACACACTAGGTCCTAATTTTTCCCTTTATCTAATTTAAGATTCCTTAAATTTTGTAGGTTCCATAATTTAGCTTACTATCTAATTTCCATAAATTAATCCATGCATTAAATTTTGGGATGTTACAATTCTCCCCCTGTAAAATAAACTTCGTCCTCGAAATTTGTTACATATATGAAGACATAAATTCTGGTTAATGTCTCTTCATGTCTTCTTCAGCTTCCCAGGTTGCTTCTCTAGGAGATAACCCCTTCCATACTACTTTGATGAATGAAATACTCCTGTGTCTCAGTTGTTTTTCTTGCCGATCAATGATTTGGTCAAGTGTGACCTCATACTTCAAATCATCTCGCATGTCAACCTCTTCGTATTCAATCACATGTTCTGGATCAGGCTGATATTTCTTTAACTGTGACACATGGAAGATATCATGTAGTCTACTCAAACTTGGGGGGTAAAGCTATTTGATACGCTACTGGCCCAATCCTTGACAAGATCTCGAAAGGATCGATGTACCTAGGGCTCAACTTCTTCACCTTTAACGCCCTACCAATGCCAGTAGTAGGCGAAACCTTCATAAATACGTGGTCTCAAACTTCAAACTCAAGAGGTTTTTGCCTCTTGTCGGCATAGCTCTTCTGTCGACTTTGTGCAGTTAGTAACCTCTGCTTAATCAACTTTATTTGCTCTGTTATTTGATCAATAATATCTGGCCCATATATCTGCCTCTCAAACAGCTCTGTCCAGCATAAGGGTGATTGACACTTCCTTCCATACAATGCTTCGTAGGGAGCCATTTGAATGCTCGAATGATAACTGTTGTTATGTGCGAACTCCGCCAAAGGAAGGAATTTATCCCAACTACTTTTTAAATCAATCACGCACGCTCTTAGCATATCTTCTAGTGTTTGGATTGTTCTCTCAGTTTTCCTATCTATCTGAGGATGATAGACCATACTGAATCGGAGCTTAGTACCCAAAGCCTTATGCACCACCTTCCAAAACTTGGAAGTGAACCGAGGATCTCTGTCAGATATGATGTTCTTTGGCGTACCATATTGACGCACTATCTCTTTGATATAGATGTCTGCAAGTTTATCGAGAGAATAGTGAATGCTAATTGGGAGAAAATGAGCTGTCTTCATAAATCGATCTACTATCACCCATATTACATCATGATTTCAGACCTTTAGTAGTCCTGTAACAAAATCCATGGTGATACTCTCTTATTTCCACTCAGGAATTGTAGGGTTTTGCAGTAGCCCTGAAGATCATTGATGCTTAGCTTTAACTTTCTGGCAAGTAAGGCAATGAGCAACGAACCTTGTCATGTCCTTTTTCATGCCTGGCCACCAATATGTAGATTTCATATTGTGGTACATCTTAGTTGCTCTTGGATGCAGAGTATATTTACTCTTGTATGCCTCTTCCAAGATTTTCCGTTTCAACTCTGTTTGTGGTGGAACATATATTCGCTTCTTGTATCTGACTAGCCCACCTGATGACAAGTCATGTTCCTGAGTTTCTCCATTTGTAATCATGTATCTAATATACTGTGCGCGTTTATCTTGCATCTAAGCTTATTCTATGACTGCTCTTAGATCATTCTCTGTCTGACTGACATTGCTGCCTTTGATCATAACTTAATTTGATAAATTGAGATCTTTGAAGTTCTCAATTAGCTTATACTCGTGAATCATCAAGGTTGCCACCTACACTGTTTTACGGCTCAATGCATCTGCTACAACATTAGCCTTGCCTAGATGATACTTGATCTCCAGATTATAGTCTTTAAGCACCTCCATCCACCTGCGCTGCGCATGTTGAGTTCTTTTTGATCGTATAAATACTTTAAGCTCTTATGGTCACAGTACAACTCTACAGTCATCCCATAGAGATAGTATCTCCAAATTTTCAATGCAAATACAATCGCTGCTAACTCAAGATCATGTATAGGATACTTTTGTTCGTGGGGGTTCAGCTGACGAGATGCATATGCCACTATTTGGCCTTGTTGCATCAGAACACATCACAATCCATGCCCACAGGTATCTGTGTAGACAACAAAGGTCAACTGTGGATCTGGGATTGTTAACATTGGTACTGTTGTTAATTTCTGTTTTAGCTCTGTGAAGCTCCTCTCACAACTGTTGTACCACACAAAAGGTTGAATTTTCCGTGTTAACTTTGTCAATGGTAAAGCTATTCTGGAGAAATTCTGTATAAATCGCCTGTAATAACCGGCAAGACCCAGAAAACTGCGTATCTCAAATACTGTTTCCAACCTCTTCCAGTTTAGTACTGCTTCCACCTTGTTTGGATCCACTGAGACCCCTTGTTGTGAGACTACATGACCCAGAAATTTAACTTTTGAAAGCCAAAACTCACATTTGCTTAGCTTGGCATAGAGTTGCTTACTTCTCAATATGTTCAATACTATTCTCAGATGGTGTTCATGCTCTGCTTTACTCTAAGAGTATATCAGAATGTCATCGATAAAGACTACTATGAATTGGTCCAAGTATGGACGAAAAATTTGATTCATGTAGTCCATAAAAACTGCAGGTGCATTAGTCAGCCCAAATGGCATTACCAGAAACTCGTAATGGCCATATCGTATTCTGAAAGCAGTTTTTGACACATCATCTGCCCTCACTCTGAGTTGTGGTAACCTGATCTCAAGTCAATCTTTGAGAACACATAGGCTCCTGATAGTTGATCAAGCAAGTCATCAATTCTAGGAAGTAGGTATTTGTTTTTAACAGTCACCTTGTTTAACTCCCTGTAATTGATACAGAGTCATAGGCTTCTGTCTTTCTTTTTCACGAATAGCACTGGAGCTTCCCATGGCAAGACACTGGGTCTAATGAACCCTTTCTCTAATAACTCTTCAATATGCTTTTTGAGCTCTTCCATCTCACTTGGCACCATTTTGTATGGGGTTTTGGAAATCGGTTCTGCTCCAGGTTTAGTTTCAATTGCGAACTCCACTTCCCTGTTCGGGGGTAAACCACTAATATCCTTTGGAAACACGTCTTGAAATTTATTCACAATAGGGATACTCTCCAATGTTGTTCTAGCCTCTGATTGCATGGAGAAAAACATAATATACCCCTGACAACCTTCATATAAACATTTCTCGGCCTCAGCTGCAGAGAGAAAGTTTAGGTTGATTTCTGTGTTGGCCTTAACTAGTGGATTAGGGTAAATGACCATGTTTCTTCCATAATCTAGTAATACATTGTTTGCAGTTAGCCAGTTGATTCCGAGAATCACTTCGAGTTGTTTCAATGGCGAGCAAATCAAGTCTACTGTAGACTCAAGCCCCTCAATATTTACTATACAATTTAAACAAACTTCTGTGGTGACGAACCCGTTACTCGTAGGCGTGGATACCGCCAAGTCATAAGGTAACCTATACATGCTCAGGCCTAGTCGTCTTACGCAGTCATATGTAATGAATGAATGACTAGCTCCTGAATCGAACAATGCTTGTACTATATTACCATTAAGAGAAATCATACCTTTGATCAGCTCTGGTGATCTTTGGGCCTCCTCTTGTGTAAAGGCAAAAACCCTACCTTGTATTTGTTGCCTCGACTCTCTAGGCTCTGGTCACTGTCGACAATCCTTTGTATAATGTCCTGGCTTGTGGAAGTTATAGCAGATAACCTGCCCTGTTGGTACTGATGCTTGCTTTGCCTGGCTACAAGTCTGGCCATAATGATAGGGCTTGCCACAGTGTCTGCACATTCTGTTCCCAGGGGGTATTTGGCTGCCTCGACTATCAAACTGATTTGGCTTCTTATTACTGCCACTCGATGAACCACCTTGATATTGGCGTTCCTGTGCAATATTTCCGCCATTGGATGTATTCTTGTTAACAGTACTCCTGTGGGTGTGTAACTCTAACAGGTTATGTTCTGTAATTCGGCACTCCTTGACTGCCTTATTAAATTGTTTGAAATATTTGGAAACAAATTTCTCTTTTAACTCCAGCTTCAACCCACGTATCATCATGTCTGAACTCCACCGTTCATCATTATGAAATTTCAAGTAGGAGGAGTATTGGGATAGGCAGATATATCTAGCCAGGTATTCATCAAATCCTTCTTTTTCCCATTGCTAGATTGTCAGAAATTCAGTCTCCTTGGCCAGTCTCACTGACCTGGGAAAATATTTCTTGTTGAATTTCTCTTGGAATACTTCCCATGTCAGACGAATATTCTGTGCTTGTAGGATTGCCTCAGTGCTTTCCCACCATCGGTCAGCTTCACCCTCCAGCTTATAGATTGCTAGACGGGCTTTTACGTTGTCAGAGTACTCTAAGATTTTGAAGATCTTCTCTAAATGAAGTAGCCAATTCTCTGCTTCTTCAGCATCAAACTTTCCATTGAACATAGTTGGCTGATGTTGGTTCATACGAGTTACCCAAGTCAGTATAGTTTCAACTTCCACAGCAGGACCTTCTGGCACCTTTGTCTCAGGCTCTGGAGGATGTTCATGCCTACCACCTTGTCCATCAAGGTTATCATGAGCTTCTCCATCAGCATCTCTCTTCTGTTGTCCTTCTCTCACTTCATTTCAAAGTTCGTTCAAGGCATTGTTCCAGCATCATCCCCATCAATTGTTGTATTGGGTCGGGTCTAGCGTTCGATTCTTGATTATTATTTCCCTGTCTGCCTCTGCCCCGGCCTCTGCCGTGACCTCTACCTCGACCTCTACTACCAGCTCTCCCATCTCTTATTATTTCCATCTTTATGATTCACTATATTCGAAAATGAGGAAGAGGTAAATTTCACATACTCTTATATATCAGTATACTATTCTGATACTGCCAGAACCGCATTCTTTGATACCAAAAATGTCAAACCCCATAACATTTTGATATTTACATAATAATAAATGCATAGTTCAGAGGGCATACAGAAATAGCGGAAATATACTGATTATAAGTACTTGTTTATAGTACATGAATCTTCATAGGATTTGAAAAATATATACAGAGTCCAAAAGAAATAAAATTTAAAACTAAAGATAACAAACTGCACTCTGACTAGAACCGGACCTTCAATCGCCGGTATTTACGATTTTGCCCTTAAAGCTGCTACCTTCTGCTGGAATATTTTTTTAATGTTGAAAAAGGGTGATATTCGAATGAATCTCAGTAACATACAATCAATCATATTGTAACACCCCGAATTTTGGGATTAAAGGCTTGAGGATTAGCCTAGTTTAAATAGACTGCTAGACCCTGGTTTGACAAATGTCCAAGTGGGACATGATATTTATCCCAAAATTCCTTAATATCATTGGATATTAAGATGGAAATAAAAGGTGAGGGCAAAATGGTAATTTTGCCATAAGATGGGAAATGATGGTTTTCCCTAATATTCCAAATGATTTGAGTTAAATGGGAATTAAAAGGAGGGACATGACTACTTGGTAATTAATGAGGCCATATTGGTAAATTATTATCAAGCAAAGTCAATAAGCGGAGAAGCTTAAGGCTTCGGTTGACTACTTGAGGTGGAAAAATGAGATAGTTTGAGAGTGAATTATACTCTCTTATGATTTCATTAATATTAATGGCTGAAGAAGCATGAAAAGAGATGGATTGTCATGCAAGAAAGCTAAAGAAGTGGACTAATGTTGTATGGCCACTTGAATGACTCATTAAAGTCATTATTCCTCATCCTTTAATCTCTCATTCTCGGTTTAAAATAGGAAAGAGAAAGAGAAACATATCAGAATGAGAAATCAGAGAGAACGAGAATGAGACAGAGAGAACGAGAACGAAGCGGTGGAGAGAGAGAAAGCTGTAATTCACCGTAATTCGACCGAAACGACGTTTTCTCTCAAAGTACCTAGTACAAACATTCCTCTACTCATCCCGAGCTTCGATTCTATGATTTCGGAATCTCGTTTGGAGATGGTTGGTGCCGTCTCACCGGCCGGAGCGTCGCCAGAATTCCGAACTGAATTCAGAAAAGTGCAGGGGTAAGCATAAGCTTCCTTTCTACCATTTCAATTTGTCATTTGGATGAGTATACTAAGAGTCGGGTACTGTTCATCTCTCATTCTATCCGTGTTTTGGGGGCCGAAATGATGTCCAATGGATGTCTAAACTGTTAGATATGATTAGTTTTGATGATGACAAATATAGATGTCAAATATTAAGAGAAAAAAGCTTGCATAATATACTTGTCTCTTATGTTGCCTGACTACTATTTAATATTACATATCTTGTAGATTAGTCAAGGAATGAAAGAAAGAGATTGAGAAATGAAGAACTTGTAAGAATTAATGAAGAATATGAAGATTCAAGTTCTTTGGGGGGCTGTAGCAGTGGCATTGTAGCATACGGTACTGTAGCATATTTCACTGTAGCTTACTGTAGTAGCATCGATTGATTTTTACAATCACTCGAGTGATTTTGGTCATACGCCACTCATGTGGCTGCCTTGTTTGGGCATGTCCACATAGTAGAGGAATTGCTGAAACTATTAGAGAATCCACAATTCCTAGAAACTGTTGATGATTTTGGTCATACGCCACTTTTAATTGCCACAGTCACTGGAAGCATTCAAGTTGCCAAATGCCTAGTGGACAAGAATTCCGACTTACTTGGCATTCCAAATTCAATCGATGAACTTCCTGCTACATTGGCTTTTCTTAGTGGTCATCATGGAATGGGACGTTATCTTTATTTTCAGACTCCATTGGAATACTTCCAACCACAAAGTGATCGCCCTCTTGGTGCTTCTCTTCTTCGTTGTTGTTTGGAAACACAGTGTTTTGGTACGTAATACTCCCTCCAGTGCTATATATATATATATAAGTTCCAGTTTTTGGGATAAGATTGCTGGTTCTTTTTATAAGTTGTACATGTCTGAAATTTTATGTCATCTTTTTCCATTTTACCTCATTAATTATCACATATTTTGACCATTTATATTTTTCTTTTAGTAGACTCCATCTCACCTCCTTTTCCCACTCTCTCTCTCTCTCTGTCACTCCCCTCTCATAAATTTGTGTATATTTTAAAAAAATGTTTTTTTTAACATATTTGTTGCCTTTAACCAATTTTATGAAGCTTGTTCATCTATATATATAAAACCAAATGGAGTATATATATACACAGATTAAGAAATTTTGTTAAAATTAGTTAATTCTTTTAAAGATTCTAAATTGTCTCAATGAAATTTATTAATTGATCGGAGGTTGTTTAATTAACTAGTAAATATCAAAGCAAAAGGTTCTTCTACGAATGAAAGGGTCTTGTAATACCTAGAGAGGGTATTATTCAAGTACTCTCCCAAGACTATATTTTGTTTAAATTATTGTGGTGTTATTCCAGAGTATTATTTTAGTACTATATTTTTGCTAATAATTGTCAATTCGTTGTGTGAATATAATACTCAGATGTTGCTCACCACTTGCTTAGTCAATGCCAAGCATTGCTTTTTGCGTCTGATGACGAGAATTGGAAGCCAATTTATGGCATCGCAACCATGAATTCTACAATTCCTAGCCCAACTGAGCTTGTCTTCTGGAAACGATGGATCTATAACTGTCAGTATCGCTGCTTAAATATTTCTAGTATATTCTTTTTCTTTCGCCTCTAGTCCTTGCTATAAGATCAACTTTGTAGTTCAATTTGAACTATAAAGTAGATCTTATATTAAGAATGAGAGGGAGTATTATAAACTATTACATTCACTTTTTCCCTCTCTGTTTTGATTCTAGAATTATATATGGTGAATGGTAGGATGAAAAACTAATAAAAGATAAAGTTTTTCCACTAAATAATTGACTAATAAATTAATTTACCTAAAATAATATTGCAAAAAGGATTCATTGACTATACACTTTTTACTGTATTGTTTGATTCCTTTTATATATTTATTTAATGAAAATTATTCTTCTCTCCGTTTCTTTCCTGATGTTAGATATAGATTCGAATTCAACCCCAAATTTTGAAAGTGCTCGTTTACCCGTCCAACATGAAGACGCCAGGGAAAAAGCACAAGGAAAACTTACGGGCCCAGGTAGAAAAAATGTGTCTTCGTTGTTTTTAGATTCTTCATCTTTAATTAACATTCTTAAAGAAAAAGCCACCAGACGAAAACATTGTTTGAACCTTTTCCTCTCTGTAAGCTGAGCTTTTCTTTCTTCCTTTTTCCCTTTTTTTATTTTATTTTAAAGTTGCAGCCGGACATCGTTTGCTTCAATGGCTTATCTCCTCTGCCTATAATTTTATAGGTAAGCATAAATATTATATCATTCTTCCAAAAATTACGTCCTTCTCTAAGGTTTTTAATTAGACAGGCTCACATATTGTATGCAGGGTAATAGAAAAATACTGCATTATTTATGACATATAAATAACTTAACATATATATTTCTTGTTGATATATTAATACACACACACACACACGGGTATTGATTCTCCTCAACTCAGCTAACAAAAAGGACGCGTTACGTGTCATTCTAGGAATCCACAAAATAAAAGAGCTCAAGTTACTGCAAGCAGGCAAATGAAATTGTTGGCCTAGTTTGTAAGAATGCAAGCAAAAGAGATCAAGTGAGTACTTTTGCGGATGCATTATTTCGTGCAGCGAAAGAAGGGAATGTTGAGTTTGTGGTTCAAATATCAAAAGCAAATCCTGAAATCTTGCTCAGTGGGGACAACTCATTTCGAAACATTTTCTACCATGCCATTAGGCATCGACAAGTTAGGGTTTTCAACCTCATCCATGAGCTTCGCTTTAAGGTCGTTGTTGCTTCAAGCAGAGATAGAAATGGAAATAGCTTGCTACATGCCGCAGCACGAAGAGCTCCTGCTTCCCTTCTTAACCGCATCTATGGACCAACATTACAGATGCAAAGAGAATTACAGTGGTTCAAGGTTAGGGTCAAAAAACTGTCTTTATCTTTTACAATAATCATATAAACTTGTAATAGTTGGATCGACCAAGTCTTTTTATTTTAATCTGAGGAGCACATGCTTCTTGGACCTAGGTAGAGTGTGATACTTAGTTAGTCAAATATATAGTGTGTTAAGAAGTTATAAAATTAATTTTACTAAAAAAAAGTTATTGGCACATGATGGATTTCAATCATATTTTGAATTAGTTGCTGGTCCTTGCAGTCTTGCTTTGCAGAATATCAAATGAAATTAATTTTTTTTTTTTGGGCTTTTGGAATGGATGCAGGAAGTGGAGAAAGTCGTACCTCCGACTATCAGAAAAGCTCGAAACAATGATGACATGACAGCAGAAGAATTATTCAAAGAAAAACACAAAGGATTAATGAAGGAAGGAGAGAAATGGATCAAGAGTACAGCTGCTTCTTGTTCTGTTGTTGGAACCCTAATTGTCACCATTATGTTTACTGCAGCTTTTACTGTGCCAGGAGGAAATGATCAAAAATTTGGGTTCCCATTATTCATCACACAACCATTTTTCAAAGTTTTCATATTTTCAACCGTATTATCACTTGTCTCTTCTTCAACTTCGGTTCTAATGTTTTTGGCAATCCTTACCTCTCATTATTCTGAAGAGAAATTCCTCAAATCCCTACCCACAAAATTGATTTTGGGTCTTTCCTCACTTTTCATCTCCATATTAAGCATGATGGTAGCCTTTCTTTCTACCATCTATCTCATGTTGAAGCATACAAACTATTCATGGGGTCTCCTTCCTATTATTATGCTTGCAAGTGTTCCCATATTCCTCTTCGTGCTCTCACAATTCACTCTTCTACGCCATTCTGTTTTTGCAACTTACGGAAGTATCTTCAAAATGTGAAGCAGCGGCCAGGAAGAGTATTTGCAATTGATTTCCCTGGTCTTGTGTTATTTGGATAATACTCGTATATGATTTGTGGATTCAATACTTGTTATTTGCTCCTGGTGGGCATGGTGCAAAATATAAGAGCTCGTTTGATGTTGGATTTAGTCCAAAATATAAGATTTCAATATATTTTATCTCCTATATTTATCATTTTTTTTCTAAACTAATTTACCTAAGTTATAAATTGATGTATAACCTAAATGTTCTACTGAGCTACTTTAGGGATATTATATCACATTTATTCTAATGAACTAATTTATTTCATTTTCTTAATATATCTAAATTAGTTAAGTAACTTTTATATATGTTTGGGAACCATAAGGAGTAGTAAGAAACATGTCTAAGACCCCATTTGGCTGGCTGAATGTATATCAAGAGGTAATGGAATGTAACGGTATATTTGCTTTATGTGAATAAATAAAAATGAAAAAGGAAACACGATATTAACCTTAAAAAACAAAACAAAAGGAAATAAGATCAATTAACACTGACGTTTGGTATTGTTAAAAACAAAAGAATAAGGAATAAATGGAAATAAAATCTGATTTGGTCCCAAAAAAAAAGGTGTAAACATGCTTTTAAGATTGGGGGCGATAGACTGCATACTATAAATACAAATATTAAGAAAATTAGAAAAATATTACATCTTCTGTTTATACCTTGCCAAACATACTTCTAAAATATAAGCTATTACTATTCACATTCTTCCTATCATTCCTATTCCATTTTCTTTAAAAACTCTTCTATCATACCAAATTAAATGCATCGTAATATGTACATTTCCACCTCACACTAAGTATATTTGGTTACATTTTTATATGGTAATCAATTCTACAATATAAAGCTTGATTACATCAAATCTTGCAATCTTCCTCATATCCAAAATAGGGAAGAAAAATTATATCTCCTTTAGAACACCAAATGAGCCCTAAGTAAAAAGCAATAGATCAATATTTAGTTATGAAGGATTACAGAAGAAAAATATGTCTGATTTCCTTGTTTCTGTTTCTTCTTTTGTAATGAAAAGTTGATTAGCTATTTTCCGTTTTCTCATATGTTTTGACAAAGCATCTTATCAAAAGTATAAATTAATCCTTCAATGTCTATTTTTCCAAAGTATATATTTTCCATGTATTAAAGCTTGAATTGAACTGTTCTTTTTTTTTTTTATAATTAAAACTGTTTGGCAATATAGGCTTTCCAAGTAAGCTTCTTTTGAAAGAATTATCGTACTAGTAGTAAAGCGATTGCTTATAGAGGGGGCAAAGTATAAAGTTTCAATTATATCTCGAGTTGATTTGTTGGAAGAGTTCGCAGGCAAGCATATATTCCATATATCCAAACATTATGATATTTATCGTTGCTACTCCCTCGCCAATTTCCATTCATATAGCTTGTTGGGTCCAAGGCTCGAGGTCGACTGGTAAAGTGCATTTCACTCTTTATATTTGAAGTTCCATATCTATACTTGCCTTTTTTGGTGCAATTAATTAATAAGAACTTCAGCACGTGTTGATTATGCTGTTTTTACACACACAACTCTAAATTTCCTATTATATATATAAAGCACGTTGATCAGTGCATCTTAAAGATCTGACGAACTCATTATATTATATAGATCCACAAAATGTCAACATCGCGAGGTGAGAGAGAACATTCCTCAACAACGCCATACGAGGAATTAGGTGAATGAGTACAAAAGCTCTTCCTTATTCTGCTGTCATTTGGATTAATAGCCATAAAAAAAATACCGTCCCGTTGTGTTAACAAATTAAGGTTTGGTCAGAGAAAAAAAAGACTCGATATTTTTTAAAGTAAAATTTTGAGTTCATTTTATTGTTGAAAATAGAATAATCAAAACTGTTCAGGAAATCATACTATTGTCCTTCTCTTCTTAAAAAAAATTATATGGAATCTTGTCAATAATTAGATAACAATAAGTTAGGGAAGGTTTTTTCCCCAATCTTTGTTAGGTATAATTGAAATTTTGCTTTAACATGTGTGAGTAGTTTCAGAATATATGCATTGATCAAAATATTACTAAATAGCTCTGTGCTGTTTGTTTTTCATTTTTTTCTTCTGTTTGCCTCCACAAGCTTGAAGATTCTCAGATCAAAGTCGTCCTTGAAAATAATCAAACGTAACGCCATGATGCTTGCTAGCAGGGTGTGGGGATTACAGGTGAGGAAGGAGAATGGAAGGATGATTTGTGCCATGCTATAAGTGGTAACAACTGGAATGATGCGAAAGAAATTCTGGATCAAAACCCTAATGCCTTGACGGCAGAAGTTGCTCCTTTTAGCAGAACAGCACTTCATGTGGCTGCAATGTTTGGGCATGTAACCATAGTGGAGGAGTTGCTCAAATTAATCCCTCCACAATTCCTTCTAACAGTTGATCCTAACCGTAATACAGCACTTGCATTGGCCAGTTGGTATAGTGGAAGCACTCAAGTTGCAAAATGCCTCGTAAACAAGAATAGTGACATGCTTGGCATTCCAAATATATACGATGATGCCCCTGTTACAATTGCTTTTACAAATGGTCACCAAGAAATTGGACGTTATATTTATTCTGTTACTCCATTTGAATGCCTCAAAGGCCGTTGGGGTTCTAAGCTTCTTCGTGTTTGTATTCATGCACAATGTTTCGGTATGTTATGTACGTACTAATATTACTTCTTTTTGTTTTTGATGCTCTTGTCAATTCATGGTGTGACTATTATATGCAGACATTGCGCTGAATTTGCTTCAACAACGGCAAGAATTGCTTTTAGTGCCCGCCAATGATGAAGGCAGGACGCCAATTCATGACATCGCAACCCTGAACGTTGCTATTATTAGCCCAAGTGAACTTATCTTCTGGAAACGATGGATCTATAATTGTCTGTACCACTCAACTTAATTACATATTTTATTATTACATTCACATGTAGATTATGTTTATGTTAATTTCTCTCCATTCTTTAGATTTTATCATGCAACATACAATAGTTAACGTAGTCTATATTTACACGTCAATACAAGTTACACAAATACAATTGCTTTTCCTTGGTCTTGATCGTAGTCTGCTGTGAAATCCTACAGGATATAATTAAGAAAATATAATCAATAAGAATATTACAATTGAATGGACTAAAGATCAACCCGTAAATAATAAAAATAAGTGGATAATAAAACTTGGTTCAAAATACATTTAATTAAAAGAACTCGATTTTTCATACGTTGTTTTATCTTATTTATTCACTACCACCATTATTATTTATGTGTTTTTTAACGGCATGAGCTTTTGTTGTTTCTTGGCCATGTAAGATATAAATATACCTTCAACCAAGGCTATCAATCATGTTTCTGTGGACATCCAACAAGAGGATATAGGAGTAAGGAGATAAAGCAAAACTTACTGAGCCAGGTAACTTTTACATACATTGCTTTTTCAAAGTACTATTGATATCTCACTAAAAAAAACAGGGCATTAGCTGCGGAATTTTGTTGCTAATAAATTGGTGATGGTGATAAATCCATATTTTTATTATATATTTTATATTTGAATTGGGATTTTGTCATAGTAATTTAGCTTAAAATGTCTTCTTTATGCTTAATTGAGATTAAGAGTAAATATATTAAATTAGGACTAAAAAATGTAAAATTGTCAAAATAATTGTAATTACTCTTAATTATTGATTCTTGTGATGATTTGATATTGGTTTAATTGTTTTAATTATAGGTACCTGAAAAATGAGATTAAAACTGAAAATGGCAGTTTGGGGGTTTGAATTTCAGAAATGACTGTTTAGTCCCACAAATTTATAAAATGTCAATTTGGTCTACGAATTCGACACAGCGTTTTGAGTTTTGACAGCATTTTAGGTCTGATTCAGAGGAGAGCTGGGGATATTTCAGAAACCAGAGAGAACGAAGGAACCAGCGCCGTGGGGAGCTTGAGAAACTTGGATCTTCATCTCTCTTCCTCGCTGTCAACAACTCTCTTCTTCACGTCGCCAGCGAGCTCTCTACCACCGTCACCTTCCTCTCACACCACCATCAGCCACCTCCATCATTCCAGATTCAGAGGCTCAGTAACAGGGAGCTGAGGGCGATCTTGAGTCTCTCATCACCGTAACACCATCTCCGCCATTCCTCATCAACCTCCATCACCTTGCATCCACTGTCATCTCACCATCACTGTCACTCCTCCATTGCCGGTGAGACTCCTTCTCGCCGGAGTTTATCTAGCGCGGCCTTCCTCTGTTCTGCACAGATCCAAGCTTCAGCGTGAAGAGCTGAGAGGAGGGAGTTGAAGGTCAGAGAGGGAAGAGCTGCCGCGAGGAAGGCGAGACCAGAATTCATCACTGCCATCTCATCCATCCGTCACCGGTGTGAACAGAGTCGCAAGAGCTTGAGAAACAGATTGAGCAAAGCCTGAACTGAACCACCATTCCTTCAATCTTCATCACTTCACCATCATCTTACTTCCGGCGAGCCTCATCTTCTCAAAACCCCCCCCCCCAATTGTTCATATTGTAGCTTCCCCTGTTTCTGAAATCACCACAGGTCGTGGCCGCAGTCTCTTGATTCATATTCAACAGCAATATCTCTTATTTCAGTATTAATTGGTTATTTAAATCGGTGTTCTATATATCTAGAATTTTGGAAGTGTGTGGTGTACTGTGTTGATGATTGGCTGCGGCTAATTCTCCAAATCCCTTGTAACTTAAAACTTCAATTTTAATAGTGGAGCTTTTGCTTATCCATTTTTTTATTTCTATATTGTATTTGTGATTCTTAGATTTTAGGTTAAATTTTATAATATTGGACTAATTTATTTTGATATATTTAAAAATTAGATGTAGCTTGAATCTTTGTTAGACACTTGACATTGTAGTTAATTAACTTAATTATCATTTCTTTATATTGGTTAATTATTGAATTGATGATTTTGTGAACATTTTGTGCTAATTTCAAGATAGCTTGATTAGTGGATTAATGGTATTTTGTGTTTGTATTGGTTAATTGAATATAAATTTATTAATTGTATTTAGCATTGGGTTTTAGCATCATTAATTTTGATTTTTCATATGGGTTGGCCATTGTTAAATTAAGATTAGTGAGAAAATCAAGTGGTAATGTGAGGTGACTCGATTTATTGGATTAAAAGCTAAATATAATTTTTAAGTTCATTTAATTGCTAGAGTACTTAATCAACCTAATTTAGAGAGATTAATATGCAAGGTAGCTTGGTATAAATCAATCTAAGTTAAGCCTAGTTTAAGAAGTGACCCTTAGAGTTATTTTTGAACTAGCGTGATTAAATCTCCCATAATTATTTTAAGTGAGGATTGCTTGCGCCATTGCTATGAGGGATTGCTCATTTCATTGTTGAACTCTTTACTTCTCTTATTTCATTAATTTTCATTCTATTCCATTTTATTCCAAAAATAATAATAAAATATTCTTTTTAAAAGTATTTTAGTTTAATTACAATTTAGTTGTTAGATAAAAAGCTCAAAAAATCCTTTTTGACTTGTTTTATGACAATCTTTACACTTAATTTTTAGGTAATTAATAAAAAGCTCTTCGAGAGACGAACCGGGATTTCATTCTATATTACAATTCTTAATTAAACTTTTGAAGAGGTTACCAAGACACAAAACAAACAATGCCTCCTTCAGACAGCGTATTCGACTACGGAATCTAATAATGCCGTGGCCAATCCATTGTTTTTTTTTTGTAGTGTCTTATAATTTAAGTTGCATTAAGGCATATGATAGTTTCACAATTTTTATTGACGAAATTAAAATCATGGTATGGAATTGTACTTGAAGGAGGCGTGTGCTATGTACCTTGATAACCTTTTTAAAATTTTAACTAAGGATTGTAATATATAGTGTAATCCCGGATCGTCTCTCGAATAGTCTTTTATTAATTATCTAAAAACTAAGTGTAAAGATTGGCATAAAACAAGTTAAAAAGAATTTTTTTAGCTTTTTATCTAACAACTAAATTACACTTAAACTAAAATATTTTAAAAACAAATATTTTTGGATTTTTAGAATAAAAGTGAAATGGGATGAAAATTGATGAAATAAGAGAAGCAAAGAGTTCAACAATAAAATGAGCAATCCCTCATAATAATGACGCAAGTAATCCTCACTTAAAATAATTATAGGAGATTTAATCACGCTAGTTCAAAAATGACTTTAAGGGCCACCCCTTAGACTAGGCCTAACTTAGATTGATTAATATCAAGCCACCTTACATATTAATCTTTCTAAATTAAGTTGATCAAGCACTTTAGCGATTAAATAAACTTAAAAATCATATTTAGTTTTTAATCTAATAATCGAACCACCTCGCATTACCACTTGATTTTCTCATTAATATAAATTTAACAGTGACCACGTATATGTAAAATCAAGATTAATGATGCTAAAACCCAATGCTAAATACAATTAATAAATTTATATTTAATTAACCAATGCAAACACAAGACACCATTGATTCACTAACCAAGCCACTTTGAAATTAACACAAAATGTTCACAAAATCATCAATTCAATGACTAACCATAACAAAAAAAAAATGATAATTAAGCTAATTAAACACAATGTCAAGTATCTAACAAAGATTTAAGCTACATTCAATTTCTAAATATATCAAAATAAATCAGTTAAATATTATAAAATTTATCCTAACAACTAAGAATCACAAATACAATGTGAAAATAGAGAAATGAATGAGCAAAAATTCTCCTACTAAAACTCCAAATTCATGACATTACCTCTTACTATAAGGGATTAAGAAATCAGCCACAGCAATTTGTCATCACAGAGTCCCCAAATGTCTTCAAAGTTTCAGCCATATCAATTAATGAAGTGAGGAAGTATTCAGCAAAGGATTAAAGGCAGGGAAATTGGGTGAAGGTTCGGTGAAACAGAGTATGAGATAGAGAATGTGAATATAACAGTGGGTATAAGTGAAAGCAAGGTGAAGTGGTGAAGAAAATGGAGGCAAGGTGAAGAGATGTTGATGAGAGCTCTGGTGAAAATGGAGTCTCCTCCGTGGATCTTCTTCAATTCGCAGCTTTGTCTCTCTGTTTTAGGGGCTCCACCGGTGATAATGGTGGTCGCTGGCCACGGTGGTAGTGGATGTGGAAGCCGCCAGCGACGATGAAGGTGATGCGTGGTGGAGAGAAACCAAGGTGAAGGTCATAGAAAAGATTGAAGATCCCCGGTCTGCAGGTGTGTTCTTGCGGCTGCTGGTTCTGTGAATGCCCCCCGCAATTCCCGTCTCTGGTTTCTTTTAATCAGACCAAAGAAAGGTACCGTAAAAAACATACAGTTTTGGTGAGACTATTCTGTTATTTTTTAAATTCGTGGGATTAAACTGTTATTTCTAAAATTTGAACCCCAAACTGCCATTTTCAGTTTTAATCCCATTTTTTAAAATACCTATAATTAAAACAATAAATACAACATCAAATACTCTCAGAAAAGTCAACGATTAAGAGTAATTAAAATTATTTTGACAATCTTACCCTTTTTAGTCCTAATTTAATATATTTACTCTAAATTTCAATTAAGCATAAAGAAGGCATTTTAAACTCAATTAATAAGACAAAATCTCCAAATAAATTATAAAAATATATATTAAAATTAGAGATTTGTCACTACTCAACAATAAGTTGAACTCTTCCCTTCAATTAACATTATGTTATCTCTTCAATCAGAGATTTCTATTTTAACATTTGCTCAGAAGAGGGATAAAATATTTGGTCTTAATAAACAGGGCATGGTTTACTGCTAAGGCTCATCGCCTCTGCCGATAATTTTGTAGGTATGGATGCTAAACTTGATATCTCTTTAAAGAATTGGGTACTTGTTCAAGCTTACTCTTAATTGGGTATATGTATCAACGTAGGAGTTAAGAAAATACAAGAGCTAAGGCTGCTGCATGCACAAGCAGATGGGCTTCTTTGCCTAGTTTGCAAGAATGCAAGGAAAGCATACCGAAGGGGAACTATAATAGAAGATGCTTTATGTCTTGCAGCTAAAGAAGGGAATGTCGAATTTGTGTTTCAAGTATCAAAAGCAATCCCAGAGATTTTCCTTGGTCAAGCAATAATTTATTGTTTCAGTAAAGCTCTTGAATATCGACAAGCTAGGGTTTTTAACCTTATCCATGGGCTACGCTACATGAATGGCCTGGTAACATATAAACTTGATGCTGATGATGATGGAACTACCTTGATACGTAAGGCAGCTTTGAAGGCTCCTGATCACGTGCTTAATCGCATCTACGCACCTATACTACAAATGTAAAGAGAATTGTAATGGTTTAAGGTCAGATATAACATTGAATCTATAATAATTAAGTATTGCATGAATTAATCAATTAAATCCAGTTTGTCTATAATAATTTCAGAATGCTTCCCTTTGAGTTTTACTTCCATTGGAGGGACATTGAGTATTCTGAACTTAGTCAAGGGCATCACAAAGAAAGTAAATCTCATGAGGCCTGGCTTTGAACCAATGTTCCACTTTATTTGCTATCCGTTTTCTCCCAAACTGGACATAGTAGTAGTCTTGTTTTGATAAGAATCTGAAATTCAATATTTCTTGAAACAAATGTAGGAAGTGGAGAGTTTAACACCTCCAAGCATTAGGATACGTCAAAATAAGGATGACATGACAGCTGAAGAATTATTAAGAGAAAGACACAGAGAGTTAATGGAGGAAGGAGAGAAATGGATTAAGGCTACAGCATCTTCTTGTTCGGTTGTTGGTACCCTAATTGTGACCATTATGTTTGCAGTGGCTTTCCCAGGGGGGAATGAACAAAATTATGGGTACCCATTATTCATCAAACAACCGTTTTTTAATGTTTTCATATTCTCAACCATATTATCACTTCTCTCCTCTTCAACTTCAGTTCTAATGTTTCTAGCAATCCTAACCTCTCATTACTCGGAAGAAAAGTTCCTCAAATCCTTACCTACAAAGTTGATTTTGGGTCATTCTTTTCTTTCAATATCGATTGTAAGTATGATATTAACCTTTCTTTCTGCCATTCGTCTCATGTTGAAATGTAACATCCCAAAAATTTAATGTAAGGATTAAATTATGGAAATTAGATAGTAAGCTAATTTATGGAACCTACAAAATTTAAGAAAACTTAAATTTGACAAAGGGAAAAATTAGGACCTAGTGTGTGTAATAAATAGGATAAAAATATACCTATATATATATATATATTTAAAAGCTTACCAACACATGAGACAAACACACATATACTCACCATGCATGAAGACACACGTACAGCCTCCTCATTTACCACACTTGGAGCATCATAAGCACACACACCTACAGCATGCATGACTCATTCTCTTCCTCTTCTCTCATTGGTACAACACACATACACACACATTCTCTTCCCATTTGACCAGCATACAACACACATACGTACAGCTCACAAACTCCTCCAACTCTCATTTACGTTCAGCTGCAAAGAGAGAGAGCTTTGAAAAAAAAACAAATGAAACAGAAAACATAACAGCAGAAACAGAGAGCACAGAAAACACAGCAGAAAAACTGAGAGAGAGAGAGGAAGAACAAGCTCCAAATCTCACACACAACATCATAAACGTGTTTAGGTAAGTTTCTTCTACTTTAACCTTGGATTTCCATTGGATTTGTGGTTGTTTTCTGGGTTGTTTTGCTGCTGGAATCAAGAGAAGTCACCAAAAACGTTTTGTTACCGTTCAGTTTCAAAACCAGCAAGTTTGTGTCCGTTTTGCATGAGATTTTTGATTCCTTTTCTTCTGTAATCACGTCCCAAAACTCAAGGAACATGTTTAGGAGTATGTAGAGTCAAAATCTTTGAGATTAGAGTCCAAAAATCATGGTTGCATGTGAGTTTTATCAACTCTGTTTTGGTCGCCGGAAAACAGAGGTTTTATCGGAAACTTTCAGAAGCTCAACCGGAGGCTACAGATGGATTTTTCATCTGGTTCTTTTTGATATGGAAATTTTAGGATGTATAGTATGAAATAGAATCAAGAAGAGCTCAATTTGGTGTCAAAACAAACAAGTTATCAATTTTTGAAGTTAGACTGTCTCAAACTGATGTTCATCAGAGTCAGTCAGTTTTGTGTGGCTTTATGACCAATCAAATCACATCCATTATTTACAAAAATTTACAGGGATATAGTAGACATAACAAGATTTAAAATTAGTGGTAGAATGCATCATTTGGATATCTGTAGAGGAAGTTATGATTTTTGAAAGATGGATTTAGAAACAAGTGCAATCCTGAACGTCCAGATTCTAGTGGTTGATTTCGTGGTGTTTTTGAATTATGTAATCTTTTCCAATGGCCATGAAAATTTCCAGAATTGAAGTACATAGTCTTATATTTAATTTTGTATATAGTTTGTATTAATTAGATTAGTATATTAAGAGATATGAATTTTTGAAATCAGTTGCTCTCAAACTGTGTTTCTAGAAAACAGTTTATATGTGTCGAACGTTTGGAAAATCAAACCTTTCCGAAAAATTATGAAAATTTCCAGATTTAAAGTAGACATTCATAGCTTTAATTTGATGGGTAGAAAATAATTTTTAGACAAGTATATTAGGAGATATAGATTTTCAAAGTCATACTATGTTTCTGGAGACTAATCTGGAATAGGGGTATTTCGGGAAAGTCTGGGAGTAATATGGTAAATCTAGGTAGATTTTGATATTTTTCTATGAAAATATATTTCAATAGCTTCATGTAGACTTTGGACCCAGTCAATTTCGATTTTTCTAGAATTAGTTATGATTTTTCAAAGTTAATTGAAAAATCTGCCAATTTGCTGAAGAATAGAAAAATTACACTATGCAAAATTATATAGTGTATAAGCCACTGAAACTGAGATAATCAGCAGAATGTGATTAAAGGCAGTAGTAATACAAGTAATAACTATTACTTGTTAATTTTAATTTATAGGATTTGTAATAGCCCGAGCCAGAGAAAAAGTTTTGGATAAACAGTTGGACCGAAAAGGGACCCAGGTAGTAATTCTTTCTTTCATGCACTATGTGATTATTTATATGTTGTGTATTTCATTTTCTGTAGCATGACACTGCCTGTTGCACAACACGCGAATAAGCCAGGGTCTAAACATATCGTTTGACCATGGACACGAGTTTAGCCGGGGTTGCAAACAGTCGTTTGGCCTTGGACAATATGCATACAACATGAGTTAGCATTTTGCATATCATGGTGCATTGCATATTTATTTATCTCATTTTATATGATTGATTGTACATTACTACTGAGATTCATTCGAATCTCACCCTTTTTCAACATCTAAAAATATTCCAGCAAAGGACAGCGGCTCTAAGGGCAAAACCGTAATTACTGGCAGATGAAGGTCCAGTCATAGTCGGGAATTACAACTGGTTATCTTTAGTTGTAGAATTTATTTCTTTTAGATTTGTTTATGTTTTTCAAACCATATGGGGATTTTCTGTAATATAAGTAAGTACTTATTATCAGTATAGTTTCACTATTTCTGTATGCCATCTGAACGACGTATTTATTATATAGCGAATATCAGAATATTAAGAGGTTTGACATAAAACATACAAACTACTCTTGGAGTGTCCTTCCAATCACTATACTTGCGAGTGTTCCGATCTTCCTCTTTGTCTTGTCACAATTCCCTCTTCTTCTTCACACTTATGTCTCTACGTATGGGAATATCTTTGATAAGAAAGTGAAGCCATGGCCATGAGATGGATTTGTAATTGACGTACCTTCTTTTTCTTGTATTATTTGAATAACAAGTATTGCTACATGTGCAACAGGGAAGTTCTTATTTAGCATTTTGAGCTTTCAAAGCTTTTGCAAGCACATAAAGATAGTTTATGAATTTAAAATATTATTTCATGAGGTATGTAATATATATTATATAATTTAGTCATTATGGGTGAGCATTTTTTTATTGTATGTACAATAAATAATATTTATTTGTAATCATAATAAATCATGTAATTATTTTATAATAATCTGTTTTAAATTGCCTGTATATTTTCATACTAAAAAACCTAAATATATTGCTTGTCGATATGTAGTAATAATATCAATATTGAAGAGCCTTATCACGAAAATAAAACATGGGAAATGACATTCCTTCTTTGAAAGCCAATGGTATACCTCCCCCTCTACCATGTCTTAAATGAATCTTTGAAGGTGCATCAGCCAAAATCATGCTGATTTTTCATATATCAAAAGGTGACATCTTTTTAGTCATTGTTCACTTCTTGATAACCCAAGCAAAATAAACCTCTTAATTTGAAAAATAAAACTCAGCCAACTATAATTGATAGGTTTATTTTTCTCAAAAACATAATAAAATGTGAATTGTTTTAAATAAGTCATCAACCAACTAGGACTAAAAGGATCTAAATTGTTATTTTTTTTATTAGACTAAGTTCAGATGAATTAGGTGACACTTAATTAGGGCCTTTTGTTGTACTTTAACCTTTTTTTTAAAACATCTATGGAACTTTGTCTTTATCTTTATCTTTTATTAATTTTTTTAAGGTGTCGTACTTGAGGTTTCAGCTCACTCTATTCAAGCTTCCTATATATTGTAAGTTTTTATTTTTATTTTTGAACTTACAAATATAATTTAGTAGTAGTTAATAGTTTAATTTGTTCAATATATTTTATATTTAATTTATTATGAAATCTGAAAAAATTATTCTCATTTTTATATGCTAAAAAATAAATGAGATAAAATTAAATGTTATTATATATAGGTTGTATGTGAAGATATATAGTAATTATAATTTTTGGTTGTTGTAGTAATTGTTAACATTGATGAGTTGCATAAATAAAATAATTATTTATTTTTAACACTTGTATTTTACTTAGTAGTGATTTTGTTAATTAGTTATTTTTTAATTTATATTATTTTGGAGTTATTTGATTGTGGTTTTCTTTTCTTCATTTTGTTGTAGATATGAAAATGTGTTTAAAGTGTGTTATTAACTATAATTATAGGGTTCTAAAAAAAATTATATTTTAAAAAAAATGATCTAGGGTGACGCTTCCTTGAGGAAGGGCCAAAACATTTCATGTGGCTCTTCCTTAATAAAACGCCACCCTATGTTAAATTCAAAAAAAATGAAAGCCTAGGGTAGCGCTTCCTTAAGGAAGGGCCACCATAGGTGGTATTTAAATAATATATATATATATATATATATATGATGTGGCGCTTGTGGATAGTACCACAACTTTTTTTAGTGGCGTTGGGGATATGTGACACTTGTCAAATACCACATATAATATTAAAATAAGCGTCACAACTATGTTTATTTGTAGTAGTGATACAATGGATCCATCAATCATATTCTTCAAGCCAACATTAGTTATAGTCAAGTGATGCAAAGAAATTAGCTAACTATACAATCCAAAATATTAGAATGAAGCACAAGAGAACCCTTAAGGTATTGGTGTTTAACTCATCTCACCTCATTGGGATAATTTCACTCTAGTTCACTTAATCAACACCTTACCATATACTTATAACAACTCGAACATCTCTACTACTAATAGCAATAAATGTAATGAATCAAGAGGACTAAAAGGCTTGTAATGTTGGATGAAGGCTAGATAGGGAATGAATTAATTAGAAAAAGGAATTGTTGATATGCAAGTCAAAGTTAACGAGCAAGTTTATAGCATCTAAATAACCTGACAAACTCTTACCAATTCTTTTCCAAATTCATGAACAAATGTCTTCTTTATATTTCTTTTGCTTTTCTTTTTCTATCTACAAAATACTTTTCTTCATATATTTTTTTAATGTAAGCCGTACTTAATAATTCATTGAAATGAGTATATCACTTTTCATGAAATCTCTAAATTATATAAAAGCCGCTTATTTTTTAAAATTTAAGCGACCCGTAATATGATTTTGGTTATTTAATTAATAGACTAATCACCTATGTCATTGTCAACCCAAGAAAAGGGAAGGAGGGAGCGGACTAGGATACGTACATTACGAGGGTTCCCTTGCACTACTATCTCTCTGTTTTTCCCACCTCATTAGACCCTCCATAAAATACTGCAGATGAAAAAGTAATGGCTTTGTTTCGTTGGGGTCTTTTAGAGGGGAGGTTAGATGAAAGGAGGGTTAGAGGTGGAAAAAATGTGTTTGATTGGAAGGAGAGGAGGGGAGGTTAAATATTTTGTTTTTTTGTTTGTTTTTCTTCTCTCCCCTTCTCTTTCTACCCTCCAAAATTGAGGGTTTTCGGAGGGGAGAGAAACATTGTGTCCCACTTTAACCAAAATACCCATGCTTATTTTTTAATATTCCAAGCTTACCCCTCCTTTTTAAAAACATTGTGTTCCACTTTGACCAAAATGCCCATGCCTTTTTATGCAATGAAACCTCCTAAATCATTGACCAAATTTATTATTTTATTGTTCACATAGATTTAACTATACCTAATTTAATTTAAAGCTAAGATATTTGCAATGAAACCCCCTAAGTCATGGACTAAATTTATATCTTATCAAAATTTCCTATAAATTCTTTTATTTTAGCATTGATGACACCTTGACTATGTCAAAACATATCTCAATTTTACTAAAAATGAGGAGTTATCAAAAACATATTAAAATATTTTATCATAATAAAATTAATGAGATAATATGTAAAATCAATAAAATATCCTTTAAAATGTATATAATTTTTTTATCATATATACTTGAGGTAATGAGTTTTTTGAGATTTATAAATTAATAAATAAAAGAACAAGGAAAATATATAGGTAAAGGAAAAAAGGGTATATTTATCAACTCATAATTAACTCCCTTCACTTACCCTTCTAAACCAAACAAGAAACCAAACCGCCCCTCCCCTCTTCTTGAACTAATCAAAACTCATAACCTCCCCTAACCAACTTCAATGAACCTCACATAACATAACCTCCATTGAACCAAACATACACTTAAAGAGAAGTAATAAGAAGGGTGGCAGGGCCAAATGACCAACTGACAAAGGAACAATTAAGGGAAGTATTTAGTCCTACGATACCGGTATCCATATCTAAGGGCATTAGGAGCACCCTTTATAAGAGATAAATTGATTGAGCACGTTTTGGATGAATTACGAACAACTAGGTCTCAGGAAGAAAGACAAGCAGTAGCAGCTATGGCTGAGGAAGAAGGATGCCCGATCGGGGGTGAGATTTCAAAGGAGGATGCATTGTATAAAGCTATATGTGATAACAAATGGGAAAGTGCAAAAACACTGCTAGAGAAAGAGCCAAATGCGTTGACCTCAAAAATTACTGCTTCAGGCAAAACACCATTTCATGTGGCTGCCTTATTTGGGCATGTTAACATAATGGAGGAGTTGCTAAAACTATTAGAGAATCTAGTATACTTAGAAACTGTTGATGATTTTGGCAATACGCCACTCTTAATTGCCACATTTACGGGAAACACTCAAGTTGCCAAATGCCCAGTGGACAAAAATTCCCAGCTACTTTCCATTCCAAACTCAACCAATGAACTTCCTACAACACTTGCTTTCCTGAGTGGTCATCATGAAATGGGACGTTATCTTTATCTCCAAACTCCATTGGAGTACCTCCAACCGCACAATGATCGCCCTCTTTGTCCCACTCTTCTTCGTTGTTGTTTACAAACACAATATCTCGGTAAGTAAGGACCTATATGAATGACTTCACATAGATTAATGAGTTTAGTAGTTAAACTAAGTTAATGCTTTTACAGTTTTTAAATTCTCTCAATGAAACTTATTACATCCGGTTTATAATATGAGATGCACTTTGTAGTTTAATTTGAATTATAAAGTGGCTCTTATATTAAGGATAGAAGGTGTTATGGACTAGACAAGGTTGTTTATTTAGTTAGACACTATCAAAGCAAAAAAAAGGTCTTATAATTGTTTCCCCAGTGTATTATTTAGTATTATCTTTTTGCCAATAATTGTCAATACACAGATGTCGCTCGCCACTTGCTTAGTCAATGTCATGAATTGCTTTTTGCATCTGATTACGAGGATTGGAAGCCAATTTATGGCATAGCAACAATGAATTCTACAATTCCTAGCCCAACTGAACTTGTCTTATGGAAACAATGGATCTATCACTGTAAGTATCACTACTTAAATAATATTTATTTCTTATTAAACTATGTTATTTACTTTTTTTCGTTGGTTTATATTACATGCATGCTCTCTTTTGTTTCGATTATAGGTGGCCTCTGGCGCCAAAAAAAAAAAAAAAAAAGATTTTAGGGGGCCGCATTATATTTAACTAGTATTCTAAATATGTATATATATATCCACACAATTGCTGAGAATAGTTTGAAAAGCTAATAAAAGATAAAGTTTCGCCACTAAACAATAAACTAATTAACTACTTTACCTAAAGCATACATTAAATAGTATTGAAAAAAAAGGATTCATATGTATAGACTATGCACTTTTACGATTATATTTATTTAATGAAATTTATTCTTTTCTCCGTTGGTTTGCTGCTGTTAGATATAGATACGGATTCAACCCCAAGTTTCGAAGGTGCTTCTTTATCAATCCAGCATGAAGACACGAGGGAAATAGCACAAGGAAAACTTACAGGGCAAGGTAGAAATATCTGTCTTTCGCTTTGCTTTTTTGGATTCAAGATTTCTTCATCTTTAATTAAACATTCTCATAGAAATTATTTGAATATTTTCCTTTCTATAAGCTTATTATTTTCTTTCTCCCGTTTTCTCTCTCTCTTTTTTTATTTTTTTTTATTTTAAAGTTGCAGGAGGACATCGTTTGTTTCAATATCTCATCTCCCCTGCCTATAATTTTATAGGTAGGCATATCTTCTAACTAATTTATCATTTTATGTATGCTGATATCGATTCTCATCAACTCGGCTGACAAAAAAGCCATGTTACGTATGATTCTAGGAATCAAGAAAATAAAAGAGCTCAAGTTACTGCTAGCAGAAGCAAATGAAGTTGTGAAGCTGGTTTGTAAGAATGCAAGAAAAAGAGATCAAGTGAGTACTTTTGCAGATGCGTTATTTCTTGCGGCGAAAGAAGGGAATGTTGAGTTTGTGGTTCAAATATCAAAAGAAAATCCTGAAATTGCTCATCGGGGACGACTCTTTTCGAAACATTTTCTACCATGCCATTGGGCAACGACAAGCTAAAGTTTTCAACCTCATCCATGGGCTTCGCTTCAAGGATGTTGTTGCTTCACACCTCAGCTTGCCAAGCTCCTGCTCCCCTTCTTAACCGCATCTATGGACCGACACTGCAGATGCAAAGAGGATTACAATGGTTTAAGGTTAGGACCAAAAAGGGCAAAAAAAAAACATCTTTATGTTTACAATAATATAGTTGGACCAAGTCCTTTTGTTTTCGTTGATCTAAAAATTACATTCTTCTCAAAAGAGTGATAAGTCCCTATAATTGGATGGTTTTTTGTGTCTAAAATTGACTTTCTGACTTAGATTTTGGGTTATAATAAAACAATTGGATGCATTTGTGCCCAAGAGGGGTAATGGGAATTGATGCTACTATTGATAAATTAATCATATTTTATACCCTAATTTCTCTTTGCTTAATTGGTTATATGATAATGTAATCTTATGATAGTGAGAGAGAGAGAGAGAGAGTCATAGCCAATGTGGAGCCCACAAGACTACTTCTTTCTCCCTCCAATTAGGCCAATGTGCAGACTTAGCTAAAGCGTGATACTTAATTAGTCAAATATAGTGTGTTAAGAAGTTTTTAAATTAATTTTTTCTGAAGTAATTATTGACACTTGATGGATTTGAATAATATTTCGAATTAGTTGCTGGCCATTTCGGTCTAGCTTTGCGGAAAATGAAATGAAATTAGTTGTTTGTTGGAATGGTGCATGTAGGAAGTGGAGAATCTAATACCTGCAACTATTAGGAAAGCTCGAAACAACGAAGGCATGACGGCTGAAGAATTATTCAAAGAGAAACAGAGTTAACGAAGGAATGAGAAAAATGGATAAAAGACACATCTTCTTATTGTTCTGTTATTGCAACCCTAATTGTCGCCATTATGTTTACAGCAGCTTTTACTGTGCCAGGAGAAAATGATCAAACTTTTGGGTTCCCATTACTCATGAAACAATCTTTTTTCAAGGTTTTCATATTCTCAACAATATTATCACTCCTCTCTTCTTCAAATTCAGTTTTAATGTTTCTTGCAACCCTCACCTCCCACTACTCACAAGGGAAATTCCTCAAATCCCTACCCACAAAGTTGATTTTGGGTCTTTCCTCACTTTTCATCTCCACTGTAAGCGTGATGGTAGCCTTTCTTTCCACCATTCGTCTCATGCTTAAGCACACAAACTACTCATGGGGTTTACAGCAGCTATTCTATTCTCAATGGATTGAGTAATCTAATTATATACCAGAGACTGGTTCCTTCTGGATCCATCCATGTACCCAAATATTTTTCCCAATCTATCTAAAAAATGCGAACCCCAAAAAATTGAGATCAGTGAATCTTTTCACACCCTATTTCCATTACTATCAGATGAGCTATAAATATAATGAATTAGAACCACTAAGCCAAGTTTGATCTTGGGATGAAAATAATTTTGTAAATAGTTGAAAACTCAGCCCAAACACAGGGTTCAAACCTATAAATGAATGAGTTTTTATGAAAAATTTAAAACTCTTTGAAACAATTAATTAGTGGTTCACAAATTTCATTACTACTCAAAAATCCTTTAACTCCATTTAATTTCATCAAAATATTACTTTGCTTTTATCCTAGTCTATTATTAGTTAAACTATGGCCTCTTAACATACAACTGTTGGGATTGGGAGGCATAGCGGAAGAATTTAAATTACAAAAGTTCATCAATCCCAATTACGGATCTATCAATTAGTGTTTAAATCGAGTAGTTAGAATCGTACCTTTGTATTTTTGCCCTTTCCGATCTTAAGAAGCCGACACCTCATATCAACTCCCTCTATTGATATCTACACGAATGCGACTCCAACACAGTTAGCGTGCTAGCGCCTCCAATGCCTCTCTAAGGTTTTCTTACAGCTCTCTATTCCTCATCCGCCCTTGGCTATATTGGATCTTCAAAATTAATCTTAATTAATTTTGAAATCAATTGTCATATCAATTAACATTTAATTGTTATTATGAGCTAATTAAATAAAATCAGTTTAATTAAATCTTTCCAACAGTTTTAATTTAACCTATTTATTTAATCTGAATGAAGAGCCAATGGAATTAGATTTAATTTATCTTTATAAATTAAATTTGAGATACTATATCTCTATGTTAGTTATTAAATTTAATTTTATCAAATAAAATTAAATCAGAAACTAATACTACATAATATATATATGTGTGTGTGTGTGTAATATTATTATTATTATTTTCCTTTTTCGAATTTTATATCACATATATAAAATTCGTCCACCCTAAATTAAATTGTATTCATTGAATCTTAGATTCAATGAATCTAGACATTATAGCTTGTGTTGGGCTATTCTTGTGTTCGACAACCTTGTAGACCCATATGAAGTTGGCAGTGGGCCAATAACTGTACTAACCCACAAGTCACAAGTAGCCTCTAGCAAGATATTACAACTACCAAATTCATATGAGGATCATTAACACAATTCAACCTTTCATACAACCATGTCATGTCCCTTTTGTCCTACGATATTTCGGTCAAAGATGAGACATGGATAATATCATCATCCTGTTCCTGACCATTACTTTCCCAATTCCTGAGTAGTCTGACAATAGAAATATAAACTCATTTCCATCATAGTATAGCCATGCATTTTTCAGACTCACTCATCGAGATACCCAGTAGTATCTCTCTACTAATGTGAGGGACAAATTCCATCTTGACCATTCACATTCCTTTGCATAAAAACCACTAAGCCCGATTATAGCCTTTATCATCACCCGGTCAAAGGTGACTTTTGACTAGGTGAAAGCTTAGCGGCTCTCATGTAGAAATCCATGATGATCTCAGGTCAAAGTGCATAGTGACATGGTTATATATGAGATAAGCTTATAACTTGATCCATATAGCTTTCTTATAGCGGGTCGGTCCCAGCACCTTGTACTCTTACAAGTGCCTAAGAATTTGAATCGTATCTACATGCCTTGTCAAAGTCATACTGGTCTTATTTCATTTTTGCTCCCGCATAGATGACCGACTAGGGACATTTAGGACAATAATTATTTATCCAAGGATACAGTTATCACAATGAACATGCAAATAATATGATAACAAAATGGAGAAATTCATTAATTAATAATGTTCAAAGTATAATGATTGGTTCTTAGAGCACAATTTCCAACAACAACTGCCCATCCTTAATTCAATTATTGTGCATGGTGTTATTACATTTCTGTTTTGTATGTATGGCATACTATTGCTACCATGTTCTATGAATATTCATACTATTACTACTAGTGTACTACTACGATAGGTACTATCTTCACTATATTTATGTATATACATATATGTACAAAACATGTAGCCACATGAGGCTACTAAAATATCCTAAGTCTTAGCTAAATTATTATACATATCACCAACACTTAAACCACATATTATCTTAACTCCTTTAGCTCCAACTTTCTTCAAGCTTCACCAACAAGAATGCTCTTGCCCTTAGAAGTATTTGCTCTTGCTGTATGTCATGAAAGAAAGGGGTGAGATTTGGGAGAATTTCAGTAGCAAAACGTTATCTCAATATATAACGTGCAATGGTAATTACTATGCATGTAAATAGCCAAGTAAGAACAAAACTTCACAAGCATATACTTATAGCCATGACACAAACTCAAGTAAGGATATTACATGTTCAAAGGCATACATGACAAATAAACATGCAATCAACCAAGCAGTTTTACTACCTTTTGATTCTTCCCAATCTACTCATTTTGCTTGAACTTCATTTAGTTTTGCTTCCTCCTTTACTTGATAGTAAAAGTCGGATCCTACTAAACATTGTATCCACATAAAGGGCAGAGTAATACACAAACTTTGGGATACTTGCTTTGCATAATTAATCTCTCCCCATGAACCCAAACTCTAACTCTTTCGATTAACTTTTTAACTTTGTTATAAATATTCATTTCCAATCCTAATTGATATAAACTTGTGCTTACGTCTATTATGCAACCATCTTAAGACATATTATATGTCTTTGGCCCCTATGATTAAAGTGCTAAGTTTAATTATATTGACCACTCAAACTTGTTCTATAATCCTCAAATTATCTCCTAAACACATCTTCTTCAAAATTGGAAAATTCCAAACTTATCACAATCTGCCACTAATCTTTAGGACACATTAAAAAAAATCATATCTTAGGCTAGAAAACTCCAATTGAGGTGATTCAAGTTTCTATGTGAAGCTCTTAAAGTCCTCTATACAGGAAAAATATTATCTAGTATCAAATCATAAACTTAATCTCTCAAATTCCACATTTACACTGACTTCCCAATATGAGAATAAGAATTTTAGCAGATTTTCTATCCAAACTTCAAAAATTCAAAACTTATGATTTAGAGATCCAATTCCTAAGTTCTAATACTCAATTGAAACCTTTAAATATCTATATTAAGGGGAAAACCATCACACATCCAAATTACCAGATTAACCTCATAAAATTTGTCCATTTTCCCATTGTCAGAATCCTGAAATTCCATAATGCTCCCTGTTTCCTTACCAAACTTCCAAAAATCACAACTTTCTCTCTAGATATCCAATTGATACATTCTAGAACTAATTTTAAATCTTTGGATGTATAATATTTACCTGTCAAATTTTATAAGCCATGGACATGTTTTGCCTAATCAAAATAGAGTATGAAACTGACTGACTCCCAGAAGATCACATATTTGATGGTATGACTTAATCACTCAAGAACTCTACCATTTTCACTCCAAATTGAGCTCTCCTTGATTCTATTACCTATTACACATCCTAAATCAAAATAACCAAAGAAAATTCCACTTATGATCTTAGTTTGAGCTTATTCAAAATCGTGCAGAAGCACTCTGTTTTTCCGGCAACCAGAATAGGTGAAGAAATTGACATGAAACCATGGATTTGCACTCTAAACCTCAAAGATTTTGACTCTATTAACTCCTACTCACGTGCTCTATGTTCGGTGTCCCCCAAACAAAACAAAGAAACCCCAAAAATCCCCTAAAAACCAATGCATGCACTGTATTTTAAGCTCATCAGTGACAACAACTCATTTCCATAACACACAACTTCTATCAACCAAAAATCATCAAATCACCACCAAATTCAGCCAAATCAAATGGGGAAAGGGTAGAAGAGACTCACCTAGGTAGGAATCTCAGGTTGTATGTGGGATTTTCCGATGATTTCTTCCTCTTCGCGGCTCATTCTCGGTCCCTCTTTCTCAACTCTCTCTCGATCTCACTCACTCTCTCTCTCTCTCTCTCTCTTTCTTTCTTTCTGTATGTTAAATGTGTTGTTTTATTGTGTGAGGAGCTGAGTGTGCCATGTGGATCGGGTTTTATGGAGCCAATCAAATTGAGAGAAAAAATGTTGAATGTGTGTGTGAGTTTCTAAGAGAGAGAGAGAGAGCTGAGTGTGTTTTTATTATATATAGGTATATTTTTATCCTATTAATTTCATATACTAGGCTTTAAATTTCCTCCTTTGTCTAATTTACAATTTCTTGAATTTCTTAGGTTCCATAATTTGGCTTATCCTCAGTTCAATTCCGATTTTCGAGTCCAAAAGATAAAGTTGCTAACTTTTCTCAATTTTTTAAATTAGTATTGGCTCATTATCTAATTTCCATCAATTAATCCTTAATATTTTTTAAAGATTTTCTTCCTCAATTAGCTTCTTTAAGCCAATAAATAATTTTTTTAAAATTTTCAAGCCAAATTATGACTTCTAATAAGTATTTTTTCTCGAATTGTCGGGAAAATAGGCCTTTAAATCCCAAAATTAACTTTAAATTATTTGGGCTATTTTGGGGAACTAAGCCTCTTTATAATTTCTTTAACTCCCCATAATAACATTTCATATTATTTTCTCAATATATCTGGCCCTTAAATAATTTTTATAATTATCTTAAGCATTTTCCTCCTGATATGCTTAAGATATTTGGCTCAACTGAGTTTAGTAGTTTACTTAATTTTGACTAATTCTTTATAATTTAAGCCCATAATTTGGGATGTTACAAGTTCACTCCTCTTAATTAGCCTCACAATCCCAAGTAGGACTTATTTCTTATGACACACCCACTCATTATTTCCAACATTAATGAAGGAAGGAGAGAAATGGATTAAGGCCACAACATCTTCTTGTTCGGTTGTTGGTACCCTAATTGTGACCATTATGTTGGTAGTGGCTTTCACTGTTCTTGGGGGAAATGAACAAAACCTTGGGTACCCATTATTCATCAAGCAACCGGTTTTTATTTTTTTATTTTATTGTTTTCATATTCTCAACCATATTATCACTTCTCCCTTCTACAACCTCAGTTCTAATGTTTCTAGCAATCCTAACCTCTCATTACTCAAAAGAAAAGTTCCTCAAACCCTTACCTACAAAGTTGATTTTGGGTCTTTCTTTTCTTTTCATGTCTCCATTGTAAGTATGATATTAACCTTTCTTTCTACCATCCGTCTCATGTTAAAACATACAAATAAACTACTCTTGGGGTGTCCTTCCCATTACTATAGGAGTGTTCTGATCGTCGTGTTTGTCTTGTCACAATTCCCTCTTCTTCTTCTTCATATTTATGTTTCTACATATGGGAATATGAAGGAGGCGTGTGTTTTATGTCTTGGTAACCTTTTCAAAATTTAACCAAGAATTGTAATAAAGGGTGCAATCCTGGATAATCTCTCAAAGAGCATTTATTAATTACCTAGAAACTAAATGTAAAGATTGGCATAAAATAAGTTAAAAAGGATTTTTGAACTTTTTATCTAACAATTAAATTACAATAAAACTAAAATGCTATAAAAACAAATATTTTTGGATTTTTTAGAATAAAAGTGAAATGGAATGGAAATTAATGAAATAAGAGAAGCAAAGAGTTCAACAATGAAATGAGCAATGCCTCATAGCAATGACGAAAACAATCCTCACTTAAAATAATTATGGGAGATTTAATTATGCTAGTTCAAAAATGACTCTAAGGGTCACCCCTTAGACTAGGTCTAACTTAGATTGATTAATACCAAACCACATTGCATATTAATCTCTCTAAATTAGGTTGATCAAGCACTCTAACGATTAAATGAACTTAAAAATCATATTTAGCTTTTAATCCAATAACCGAACCACCTCGCATTACCACTTGATTTTCTCATTAATCTAAATTTAACAATAGCTACGCATATGAAAAATCAAGATTAATGATACTAAAACCCAATGCTAAATACAATTAATAAATTCATATTTAATTAACCAATGCAAACACAAGACATTATTAATCCACGAATCAAGCCACCTTGAAATTAGTACAAAATGTTCACAAAATCATCAATTCAATGACTAACCAGCACAAAGAAATGATAATTAAACTAGTTAAATACAATGTCAAATGTCTAACAAATGTTTAACCCACATCAAATCTCTAAATAAATCCAAATAAATCAATCCAACACTATAAAATTCATCCTAAAACCTACGAATCATAATTACAATGTAGAGATAGAAAATTGGAAGAGTAAAGACTTCCCTTATTGAAGCTCCAAATTCATGCCATTACCTATTGCTACAAGAGATTTGGAGAATTAGTCACTGCCAACCATCAAAACATCCTCACCACACACATTGGAAACTTCAGCCATAGTAATTGTTGATTAAATGACAAATGGATATGATTAATAAATGCAGAGCAAGCCACGGCCACAGTCTGTTCATGATGAGGAAAATTTCTAGCTTTATGATGGCAGAAGCACGGTGGAAGACAAGGATGGAGAGTAGATGATGATGGTAAAATACTGGTAGTGGACGGAAGTGGAGCAGGAAGGTGGAGGTGATGGTATTGAGATAAACGAAGCTGCCTTGGACCCCCTCTGGTTCTGTATATCAGCACTGTTACGGCGTTCCCAGCTTCTGTCTCTCGTCTCTGTTCCTATGGTGGTGCAGCGGTGGTGAGCGAAGATGGAGTGGTGATGATGGCGTTGATGGAAAGATGAAGGTGGAGAGAATATGATGATGATGACAGTGAAGTGACGGTGTGATGAAGATGAAGATGGAGTGATGATGAAGGTGATGGTGGATATGGAGGAAGGTGCAGTGGTGATGCGGTGGTGGAGAGGAAATGATGATGATTTTCGATGGTGATGATGACGGTGGTGCAGTGATGGTGAAATGGTGAAGGTGGTGTGTAGATGATGACTCCAAATCCGCCGCCAGCTTCTCGCGTTTCTTCAGCCTCTGTTTTTATTTCATCTCTGCCTTCAGCTTCCACACTCAGCATTCGGACCCAAGGAAATAGACAAAACGCTGTGTTTTAAATGGGACTAAGCTGATAATTTGGAAATTCATGGTACCAAAATAGCATTTATGAAATTCAACCCCAAACTGTCATTTTCAATTTTTAAAATCCCATTTTTCAAACACTTACAATCAAAAAACAATTAAACCAGTATTAAAAATTCTTAAAATCAACCATTAAGAGTAATAAAAATTATTTTGACAATTTTACCCTTTTTAATAATAATTTAATAGATTACTCTTAATTTCAATTAAACATAAAGAAAGCATTTTAAATTCAATTAATATTGCAAAACTCCCAAATAAAGTATAAAAATATATAATATAATAAGGGATTTGTCAGAATATCTTTAACAGGGAAAGTGAAGCTATGGCCATGAGATGGATTTGTAATTGACGTGCCTTCTTGTTCTTTTATTATTTGAATAACTACAATTTGATGTTTCTTGTCAATTACATTGACATGATCTTTAATAATCTAAGCTTTCTTAAGATTCTTTGATATTGACCGAATCAAATTGATTTGGAGAATGAATTATTTTTCAAGAGTTGCATATTATCACTTTAAATTGATGCTCTTAATTAGAAAAGTTCAACTAAAGCTTGAATTTTTAAATATATGTTTAGAGAATTTCTTTTCAAATCTGGCTGTGAGGATTGTGCAGATCAATATTTTATTGTTGTATGATGATGAATTACAAGATGACAATCTCATTCCCACATGTCATTCTTTTATTGAGATTTAGTTTTTTTCTCCACAAAGGTCACATGATCGGTTATCACATCTTTACCATCATAATTAAGATAATTTCAATCTTAATTTACTAATGACTTATATGAAACAATTCACTTGTTTTGTTTTTAAGAAAAATAAACCTCTTAATTTGAAAAAAAGCTCAGCCAACTAGAATTGATAGGTTTATTTTTCTTAAAAACATAATAAAATGTGAATTGTTTTAAATGAGTCATCAACTAATTAGAATTAAAATGATCTGAGTTATTGTATTTTTATTAGACTACTTTCAGTTGAAGTAAGTAACACTCATGTAGCATATAAGTATTTCTCTGGCTCAAATGCTCTGGTTATATCTTCCAAGCGGATATCATGATGAGTCAAAAGTTCATGAACCGGAACTTCCTGCAATAAGAAAATAAATATAATAATTAATTTATCCAGTGTGACAATATCTCTAAGCATATTAAGAATCACATTTGCGCATCGTAATGTAGATAGTACTTTAATTAGAAGCTTTTCAGTAGACATAATTTTTTTTAGAAATGCCACATAGCTAATCTTTCCAAATTGATCCTGCTTTAATTAGCCTAGTGATTACTTTTAACATATATTATACATGCGTGGTTTGCTACGTCACGAAGAACTAGACCTTTCCTTAGACCAAACCCTATTGGTTATCCAATTTTTTTTTCAGATATTAACATTTGTGTGATATTTATAAGCAAAAGAAAGAAAGATATGAGATGGGCTTTATGCCCAAATATTGAACCCTTCAATGTTTATTCATAAAGACTACTAGCAAAATTTAAAATTACCTTCAGTCTTTTATATAAGATTTAGTTAATTATTTTTAGAGAGAATATAAAAATTAAATAAGTTAGTTAATCATATCATGTTGTATATCATTTGATTATACATTATTTTATAAGTCAAATAAATTATTTTGGTATAAAAAATAAAAATAAAATACTTTAAAGTAATTTATTTAGCATCCTTAATCTCTCAAAAAAAAATCAAATGGGTCTTTTATATATATATATATATATATATATATATATATATATAAGTAAGTTTAGGTGAGTTAAGCCTTGGGGGCTCACAAAGGCTAGAACATGCCTCTGGGTTTCAAGAGCGCTTACAGAGGTGCTTGCATATCGCATACTAATAAGATCCTTACATTGGTGAGATTTGAACTCACAACTTTATAGTTACTAGCTAAACCTCTTACCAACTTGACCAATTCTTGTTGGCACTAATACATTAATTAAGGCTTTGTAGTTTATTCCAAATTTATGTGAGTTGTTGGGTACACTAAGTAAATTGATATTGGCCCAATAAATTTCTCTATAGTTTTTCTCGAAACCTCAACAAAGAGTCAATGATGGTTTAATTTTCTGAAAAGCTGGACCAAAAGCGTGGCCTAAGTTGCTTAAGTAGTCTGAACTCTGAAACAATAATTTTAAGCTCCCAGTTTCAGTAAAATGACCCAAGTCATAATGTTTCTTTTTTTAATTATGGCCCACAGATATTTAGATACCCCAAAGTTAAGAAAAAAGAAAAGAAAAACTCAGGAGGATTCCAGAGGCCCAAAGCATAACTGTAAGAATTAACAAAACAATTGGACAATACCCAACTGAAATTAAATTTGACTTTAAGAAATGATGTATAAAGTGCATTGGCTATAATGTGACTCAAAGTTAGCAGGGATGTTACCGGAATGAGGTCAGGCCGCTTATACAAAAGTTTCATCTTCATTTTTATTGTGCATTTTTTAATTTATTAACGGCTAACTACCAAGAATCGATAAAAATAATAATATAGGTTTGGCTTAACTTTTCAAGATCAAGAAATCTCAACCAGTTAGAAAAATTTTCCCTCCTTCACTTTGTCAGATATCTCAAATTTAGGGATCTCAAAATATATAGGTATAAATCAATGTGGCAAATGTTAGTGTAGATTGGAACAGTTAGAATGTTCTACATATACACTAATGCTATGGATGCTATGATAATTAAGCACACAATTTATCTTCATTTCTCGGGTTTTTACATCACCACCACCTTCCCAAACCACTGTGTTCATTAAGGGAAGTAATCATTAACAAAATTTATCTTCATTAATTTGCTCATTGACAAATCCACATTTTTATTATATATTTTCATAATTTATTTGAGAATTCTATCATAGTTATTGGACTTAAAATGCCTTCACAATGATAAATTGAAATTAAGAGTAAATATATTAGATTAAAGCTAAAAAAAGGCAAAATTGTTATAACAAATGTAATTTTTCTTAATCATTAAGTTTTGATAAGATTGGATGTTGGTTTAATTGTTTTTAATTATAGGTTTTTGAAAAATGGGATTTAATTTGAAAATGGAAGCTTTGGCTTCAAATTGAAGAAATTACAGTTTAAATCCACGAAGGTTTTAAAAATTACAGCTTAGTCCCTTAGTGAAACTGCAGCGTTTTATCCCCTGGAAATTATCAAAACCAGCCTTCTCCTTTTTGAATTGCAGAGTCGAGCAGCTGCACACAAAAAACAAAACCAGCAGCCGTGAAATTGGAGAACAGAGCTTGGCTTCATCACCATCTTCATCCACCGTCTCCGGCGATCTTCATTCTTTCATTACCACAGCCATCTAGTTCTGGGGAGAGAGGGAAGATGAAAAATCGAGGGAAGGAGGAGAGACCACACCATCGATCTTCATCTTCATCCTTCTCCGTTGCCGGCGAACTGGGAACAAGGAGGGCAGCGCGAGCTTGAGAGTTTCAGACCAGAAAAGAGCTGCTACTAGCGATTTAGACGTGGAAAAACAGAGGCAGCAACCATTACTACATCTCAGTCTCCTCTACTTGTTTTCCATGGCCGACTCTTACTATTTTCCCATCTTTATCATTAATTAGCTGGATTTTCTGGTGGTGTTTCTCATGGATTTGCTTCTTGAAACTTTTTCCATGAATTGCAGCAACTAACTTTCTCTTCTCCTAGAGCAAAGGGTTCATTCTTGAGCTTGTAGACGGGGGAGTGCTTTACCATTTAATTTCTGTCTTTAATTTTTTATATTAGTTGAATTCTAAGTTTAAAGTTTAATTAATTATTAGATTGAGATTTTGCATTGGGATTCCATGCAATTTATGATATTAGATGTGTATTTGAATTTCATTAATAACAATTTCATATAATTGATTTAGTATAGCTTTTAGTTGAAATTGTTATGAATATTTATTTGTTATTGTAATGCAAGGATTATTGGCTACTAGTGTCATTACATTTCATTGATTCAAATTGTTAGTGTTTAAATTGAGTTTCGATTAGAGGGTACCGGTTGTGGAGAAATTAGTTCACTTAACTCAAATTAGCTCAAAGGGTCTTTTGAGCATCTTTATCACTCCCATTATCTTTTGAAATAAGGATAGATAAATTTCATTGTTTTAAGAGTTATCATATTTCAAAATCAATTTCCATTTCACTCCACTTTTATCCTAAAAATATAAAAATATTTGTTTTAAAAGCATTTTAGTTTAATTGCAACTTAGTTGATAGATAAAAAGCTCAAAATCCTTTTTAACTGATTTCATACCAATCATTGCACTTAGTTTCTATGTAATTAATAGAAGGGTCCTCAAGAGATGATTTAGAATTGCACCCTATATTGCAATCCTTGGTTTATTTTTGAAGAAGTTACCAATGCATAAGTTGACAACGCTATCTTCAAGTGGCACTACTGCTAGGGAGCTAAGTAATTGATTCCCTAGTAACTAAGTGTCAATCTTTTTGATTGATTGGTATTTAAGCCTTTAGGTTGCATTTTAGGTAGTTTAGGTAGTTTTGCATGTTTTTTATAGCATCTTGCATATAAAATTTTGAAGAAATGCCAAGCAAAGAATTGTGCCTCTTGATATTTAGGATTTAGTTCGATCAGGTGTCATTTTTTTTCCCTCTATGCCTTAGCTTGGTTTATAGCTACTGGAGTTTACTCTGTTTGATTGCCAATTAATAGGTACTTTGCAGCTGGTTAATGAATTACTGAAAAAAAAAACTGCATCATACCATTCAATAGTGCAAAGTAGTTTGCTTGGTAGCTAGCATCTAAGCCGTAGCATTTCTTGTGAGTGGTATGTTAGAATAATCTATCTGGTGCATGGCTATTGTGTTGACTAGTGGAATTTTTTGAACTCTGATTCATCACTATATTGGGCGTAAAATTTCACTTTGAGCTAATATCTTGAATCATAAGTGAGGATTGTTTCACTAAGTGACACCCTTGCCCCAAATTTTTTTTAAAAAAAAAATTATAAAGAGAATGACAGATTGCTTGCTACACGGGAGAGTTCTGTATTCTGAGAAGTTAAACTTTGGAGGCTGCACTTGTTAGTTTGAATGCCAGCTAGTTGTCCTGCTGTGGATAAATCAATCTGGATACCTTGTGGAAGTTTGCTGAAAGATTTTTGCTTCTGTATTGATGACTTCTTTTGTAAAGAGCTGAGTATTGCCACTGATTTTATGTTTTTCTTCCATAAAGCTTCATCCATGCTTGCTGAGAGTGTCATCAGTCCTATTTTGTTAAAGGTTATTGTCACTTGTGAACTTGCAATTTCAATTGCTGATTCTGCTAGTCTTTTCTTGGTATAGCGATTGGACTCTTAAAAAAATTATCCCTGTTTTGTTGCAATTGTGCTGAGCCTTTGCATCAATTTTTCTTGGATACTTGCTCATAATTGTGGATACTTTACTTGGAGCATGTTCTTGGTTGTTCTTGAAGTTTTGCAAGTGATTTTGCTGCTGAAAATTGGATCTTTTTGATGTCATTAGAGTCATAATTGTTGGCTGCTGTCATGAGTGGAAATTTCTTTGGGAAATTTAGGTGTGAACACCCAAGTTTGGTTTAAAAAGTCTATTTCGTGGCTTGAGGCATTGTTGAACTCAAAGGCTTGAATTGGACTTAGTTAGACTATCTTGACCACTTGATATTGGATTGATAAGCTCTTGAAACCAATTCTTCTCTTGATAAAGTTTTGAGATAAGTTTTAGAGTCTTGGAAATTCTTGAGTTGCACCCTATGGATTTTTCACATGGTATTTTCTGAAAAATTTTTGCAATTCTTCTGTGATTTCTAACCACTCATTGTTGTCTTTATTGTTTCTTTGAGTGTGTAAGAGTGCTAAACTTTTGACTTGTTTGGAGCTTGTTTGTGCATAGCATACTTCTCCAACCTGGTACTTGAACTTGCTTGCTTACATCTTTCCATTGCACTAAGCTTGTTGTTTGTGACTTGTGAATCTGATTTGGGTTGCATTCATGATTTTTGCTGCATTGAAGCACTATCTGGGATAGTTACAATTTAATTGGTTTAGAGTTAATTTGTGGGTTGAAGGTCTACTTGTTGGGTGAAATCATATGAGAATATGCTTGTTTCAGTTTTGAATTCTCTTTGATGTCAAAAATGATGAGCCCGAGAACTAAGTTGCTCTGAATCTGATTCTGAATTTAGTTTCTCTGTTGCAAATCTGAGTTTTCCTCTATTTTGTGCGTTGAATGAAATGCAAATAGTGTGCATCTATATTTGACTTTGAATTTGAATTTGTGAACTTGAATCTAATTGCTAACTTGTGTCACTAACATTTTTAAAGGCATTTCCATCTTTGGGCAGATTGCATTTGACATATTTTCTGTGAAAATCATAATTTATGTGCATTTCCCTGATCTTTTGAGTTTATTGGATAAATCTGATCTTGAGCTTGCTGAAATTTTTGGGAAAAAAAAAGTCACCGAGAAAATTATGAGCTTCAGTTTCCTAAAGTTTCGGGCCATTTTGAGGAAGTTCAATAGCTATGCTATTGGGTGTAGCAAATATTATCCAAATTCTATCGTTTTGGGTTTTTTTGATTTTGTTTTGGATAGTATTTGCTTGTTGCAGTGCTTGAATATCATTTTAGGCATCTAAGTTGAAGTGTATTTGGTTGGAAATTGCTTGAAATTTGCTCATAGTTTGCTGGACTTGGTTTGCATGACACTTGGATAGAGGAGGTATCCTCTCAAAGACTTCAAAAATTGGAACAAGAATGGGATCTTATTTAGTTTCAGGTGGAAAACGTCAGAAGGATTTTGGATTCCCAAATGCACAATGCTAGAGTTCAACCTTCTATACCTCAAGCACATGAGTGTTTATATAGGTTTGAGAATGAGAGGCCTTATTTTGGAAATCCCCAAAACCATCACATACACAATCTGTACCCTAGTACCTATAATACCAATCCCATTGATTACATCCCATATGAACCACTTTATAAACCTTCTTTTTCCTCTCCACCATACAAACACGAACCATACATTGAACCTATCTACCCCCCACAAAGACCATTATATGAACCATACCACCAACTTCCATTTCAACCATATCATCTACCCTCTCATTTACCACACCAACCCTCATTCCCATCGTGTCACCCATCACTTCATGAACCTTCTCCTTAACCCCACCTTGAACCTCCACCTCAAATTTATAACACAAAATCTGGTCGATTGGATACCATTTTCTCATCCCACAACATGGATTCCCTAACAAGTGCCTTGACAAGAAAGTATGATGCACTCCAAAAGCAATTCCTTAAGTTACTCTTGCATTAAGGAACAATTGGAAGCTCTAGGGTGATATGAGGGAAATTAGAAGACATTGATGAGTTCTTCAAGGCATACTATGATCATATGTTATGGGTAAAGATGTGAGGTGAAGATGGGACCCTTTGGCCACATGACCTACAAGAGGAGGAATAAGGAGTCCAAGCTCAAGAGCCTAATGTCACTTCACAAGTAGAAAGTTTCCAAACTACAGTGCCTACTCTCACGCAAGATGTAAAGAAGACGCAAATACATTTTCATCTACCAGAGGAGTCACTTCAAACAATGGTAATATTCCTTCTTTTTTTGAAGAGGTTGACCCTCCTCTTGCTACTTTTCTTAATGTTGTGAGTGATGATGAGTTGGATGAGGAAATTGTTATTGAATCCTCTTATATTCTCAATGTTGAAAATGCTCACAATGGTGTTTTTAATAGTGTTAGTGTAGTTGATGATGTTGCTTGCCTTGTTCCTACTTCTATGTGTGATGAAAATGATAAGCATGATGTTATGGAATATAGTAGAATATGAATAGGGACCTGGGTGTAAAGTAGAAGTAAGGACCTATATGTAAAATAGGTATTTGAATGTTAGTTAGTTGGTTGGTCCTTAAGTGACCGTTAGAATATTAGGTGCTAGAAAGAGATCTATTGGCGTTATGACATTATAAATAGCTCACTGTGCCCATTGTAATACTCTATTCAGTACTGTGATCCTAAGTGAGAATTACATTCTTCTCTCTACATTTCTGTCTCTCTAGTCTCTCCTTCTCTCTCTCTTACTTTTACCTAATACCATAATAGTGGTGTTAGGGCTGTTCTTCCTCAGCTCTCTCTTCCTCTTTAACTGCTATACTTAGATGCATGGTTTAGACTCGATCAAGAACAGCAAGAAACATGGACAACAAAATCTTGACCATTAAAGAACAATTGCAGAAGTTAAACAAGGTTGATGAGCTTTAAGACAGTCTTGGGTTTCCGGGATGAATTAAGAGCTCTAGTGGTGGTGGCTCAAGGGAATAATGGCAAACAACCACATTGGAATCGTAGCAATGGGCATGGGAATGGCCACGACAATGGAGGAGGTTATCACTGGCCAACACAATTCGGAAAAATGGAATTCCCAAAATATCAAGGTCAAGATATTGATACCTGGATCTTAAAGTGTGAAAGGTTCTTCAATCTCGATAGGACTCCAGAAAATTCAAAAGTCACGATGGCCTCCATGAGTTTGGATGATGCAAGCTTGCGATGTAGATTCCACCAACTTGGTCGGAATATGTGATATTGCTCAGAGATACTTTCGATATGCCCGTGGATAAACCTATGAGCAATTTGACAAGATTACGCCAAATGGGATTTTTGGCTGAATTCAATGCCAAGTTTGATGCGATTTTGACAAAATTAGTGTTAATTGAGGAGTATCTTGTTGATATCTATGTGGTTGCACTTAAAGATGAAATCGCAGATTAGGTGTTGATGTTTAACCTCGGACCCTTGGCGAAGCCCAGAGATTAGCCCAAGTCCAAGAGATCGTGATCAATCGCCGAGAATCCAAGATTTCTGGCGACAAAGCAGGACGATACGTCATTGCTTCAAATTCCTCTTCAGTGGCGTCGTAGGTTCTCGCCACGTCAACCAATAACAATAAAACCTCGTACCAATGCACAAGGTCCCACCAGAATGAAATCTCGGCCAATTCAATCAATCCGATGAGCAAGAATTCGATTTTCCCCGATAAATCTACGTCAATGTTGGTGAAATTTCAAAATTCTTTCGGCTAAAGACGATGCAGAGCATTGCGTAAAGAACTTCTGATTCTATTGCCATGAACAATTCTCCAGAGACCATAGATGCCCTCAAAGACGAGCCAACACTTTCCTTTTGTTTAATTCGCCCTTGCATATACCTATTTTATAAGGTGCAAGTTGAATTAATAAGCGAATTTTTTGTAGAATATAACGAAGATCTTTGAGTATGGACTGCATTCCCAATACTGACTTTTACAAATCGATAATTTGACTTTATCTTTGTGTACATTCGAAGACAAAGATATTGAGTTTAATATCTTATTGTATGATTTTTGATATGTCAGAATGATTGATGATGCTGGGTATTTCTAGGCCATGAAGTTGTGCCTCCTTGAAGTAGTGTCTCTTGAAGCAACACATCTTCAATTAAAAGTTATAATGATTTGCTAAATTCATGAATCTTATATGCTGATTCATAAACAGATATATGAAGAGTTATACTTTAATATTATGTAGAGTTTTCTCATAAACACAATATAACTTTCACATGTGTCTCTAGAAACTGAACAGATATGATTTTGGAGACTTTTAGTATTATAACTCCTTACACAACTCTTCATATAAATCTCATAATTTAATGACCACGACTTTATAAAAAAACACATCTTTTTATTTTAAAATATTCTAATATAAGGCCCTACTAATTTTCTTTGGGACTCAATTTCGAGTCTCAGGAGACACTTATGTTGGGAGGAGTAGCCACGAATACTGAACTAGTTATTGAATGATAATATATATTAAAAAAACTGTTTTCCTAACCTAATTTAATGTAATTTAACGGACTGAAGTCTGAAACCATTGATATTAACAGGGTACATCTCATTTAACGTGTTCATTTGAAAAGAAACTTGGTTAACAAAAAAGCTACTTAAATCACGGGAGTAAAAAATTCCAGAACAAATTCTTCTATAAAAGAAAAGTGATTGAGATGACTCGATAGACGATAACACAAGCAAAGCACTTACTCCATTTATGCAATATATATATATATATATATATATATATATATTGGTGGTGTGATGGAGTCAGTTGTATGCATAGGTTTTGTAGAGACGGATAGCTGAAGCAGATCAAATTCAAGGTCGGGTTGGTAAGTGTATTTACTTTTTATTTATATTTTAATTAATGCAACATATGTACAGTAGCATTAGTGATATTTGTTTCATGGTTTCAAACTAATAATGCAGGGATTAAGTACACCATAGCCGATAGCCAAAATGCCTGTATTCACGCCTCACTTTAACGGTCAGGTCTCTCTATGCGAGACCTTTTTATCCCGTAGAAAACTCAATCTTTATATTACTGAGCCTTTTATTTTTCAGCTGTGGATGGCCAAGATATACAAATAATTAAATAATAATTAATTGATCATGATATATGTTTAGCTTTAAAGCGAAGTCGTGTCTAGAATTTTCAACAATCTAGAATAGCTTTCTTGACCGCTGTTAGAACATAATATTAAATATTGTAAATAGGAAAAATACAGCTGTATCATATTCTTTTTTTTTTTTTTTTTTTTGCCAACGCTGTATCATATTCATCCGTGTATTATTGAGTCTGTTGTAAGTTGTAACTTCCCTTAGCTGTACAGTGTATGTAATACAATAGGGTCTCAACTCTCATAATAGTACGTCTCATCCTATTCATTTTGTCATTTTCTCTTGGATTCTTAGTATCAGAACTCCATATTTTCATCTTGTATCAGGGTTCTAGCGCTCCGTCCAAAGCCTCCTCGTAGACCTAGCTATTCCCTTTTCAGCTCATCTCACCGCATGGTACACTGGATTTGAAACCCTCCTCTTTTTTTCCCATCCTCTTCCTTTTTTTAATATTAAAATGTCAAATTAAAAAAATGATTAGTGAAATACAAGTTGCTAAATTTTGATATAAACAATTTAATATTACAATAAATAAATTAAAAATAATATTTTGTATAAAATTAAATCTTGATCATTCAAATATTGATCTAATGATTAGAAAATAAAAGGGAGGGTAGGGGATGGAAAAGAAAGAAAGATGAGGGGTTCCACGCCATGTGTCTACACACTTATATATAAATATATCTTTCAAGTAATAAATTATTTAACAAAGTCAAAAATTGTTACACTAATTTTAAATGTTTATGATTATTATTGCATCCAATAAAATATATTTATGCTGGGTGCTCATAACGAAAACCTATATTTGCACCTTTACACATAAATTTTTATTGGTGAACAAGGCCTAACTAAAAGTATTATACTTTTGTGTATAAAAATTTATCAAGTAAAATTTTTATCGTGATGCTTTTTCCCAAATTTTCCCTAGAAAGTTTTTAATTCTTACTGGTTTCTTTATTATAAATTATTTTACAATATCCTAAATATAGAAAGTTTGCTAGTTACTTGTTTATGTTAATTTTAAAATTGATTTTCAAATCATTTTAAAGAGTGATGGTTTCTTAGCTCAACCGTATATTACTCTTTTAAATTTTAAGCTTGTTTATATTTTTCTTTAAAAATGATTTTCAGATTATTTAAAGGGGTGAGAGTTGCTTAGCTCAACAATATATTACTCTTACTGTTAATAAAAAAAGCACAATTTTTTAAACTTGAACAAACAGAACCTAAACTTTTAAAAATAATTAAAATCTGAAAACCAAACTTATTTCTGATCATTTGAAGTAGTTTTCGAAAATAATCAGATACAATAGTTGAAAAAAAAGTATCATTGAAATATAGAAATGCATGGAGATGTCATTTAATTTAAAGAGCGAACTCACAATAATTTTTTTATGATTGTAAGAAAAGTGTTTCCCACGTTATATATATATATATATATATATATATATATTAATATTATAATAATTAATTTTTTTATTATGTTTTTAAAATTCTAAAAATAAAATTTGGATATTACATCAAAAGGTGTTATGACTTATGTATAAGTCATTTTAACTTTGTATTGACCCATTCCAATCTCCTGTATCACTTCTAAGAGCTTAAATCTTTATATTTCTATGTTCTTACAATTTCTTCTTTCTTCAAACTCTTTCTTCTTGATTTACCTCTTGATGCTCATTCTTCATAACCCAATTAGATAATTCCTTTATTTTCTTGACTATCTTCAATCTTCCTTCTTATTTGCTTGACTAATCTACAAGATATTTCACATTAGATATAGTAGTTAGTCAATGTAGGAGATAAATATATTATGCAAACTTTTTGCTTTTAATATTTAGAATCTATATTTGATATCAAAACTAGAAATATCTAACAAGTTATTCATTCATCATCTCTTATAATTTTGTTCATCTTGCATGTTTCTGTATATAGAATTTTATATTGTATATTCTCATAGCGGTCTACACTTACTGCACTCAAAATAGTCTCGAGTGTATTAAGAACAAGCTCACTGATGGCACCTACAGATACTTCTTCCAATGGCTGTGTCCAAAGGTATATGTATTATTCACCAATAACTATAATATTAATAAATTGATGAAGAACACAATATAGTTTACACACACACACACACAAATAAGAATCTACATACTTTCTCGCTTGTTTCCTCTGTGTGATCCATCTTATTCTTTTTAATGTTATCATACCAATTATAGAATCTTCCATGTGTTCCATTTGAGGTTTTTTCAAGAGAGCATATAGAAGTCAGATTACTTGTATGATACACCCAAGGATTTTCATCAATATTAGTCACAATCATGTTCATTTCCTGGAATATGATATGATGATCTTGAGCTCTTATATTGGATACTCTGAACTGGAATTCTTCATCATCTTCAATTTCTTCTTTAATCTCTGGTTCATACTCAATGGGCTTTTTTGTTGTTCCAAGTCTAATCAGATTAATTGGATTATAGAACTTGTCAGGCGTAATCTTAGCTACTGTGGAATAACACCTGATGAATACTTGATGTTGCAATACAATCTTAAAATACTTTTCAATAGCTTCCTTAAATTTTGGGTGAAATAATTCAATTTCTTTCATACTCTGAGAGGGATATATGGTCTGAATTAATCCATAACTATACAGGTTTTTACTATTTCTGGAGATGTTCCTGGGTATATAATGACTTTATTGAAGGCATAATGGGATACATATTTGATGGTTTTGTAAGAAAGACTTAAACAATTTAGTCTTTTTACAATGAGTTTATAGAACAAATTTTGGTGAGATATATCAAATATTTCTTGGTTCCTGGTAGATTTAGAGGTTGAGGCTACAATACTCTTGTCGGGTAAAGTAGTCTTATACTTTGGACTTAGGCTTTTTTCTTTCTAGACTTCCCTTTTTTTTTTTGGACTTGCTGATCTTTTATAATTTGGGCTAAAGGGATTAATTTCTTGGGACTTTCTGGCTTATTGGGCTTTTCTTGAACTTGGGTAGAAGACCTAATTAATAATTTCTAAGTGAATGACACAGTTTGGGTAAGTGGCCCAATTATAGGTAGTTCTTTGTCTTTATTATTTGTCTTTGAAGGTTCCTTATTGGATTCCTTCATTACTGATCTTTTTTCCAGGTTTTCCACTTTAGTAAATAATTCATTTACGGTACTAGTAAGATTAGAGACAGAATTAGATAAATTTTGTATACTATTACTTACTTGGCTTCCTAGTAAACTCATATTTACTTCAAGCATATTAATCTTCATCACAATATGAGTCATAAAAGGATTTTCCTCTTGTGGCTTATTTAAAGGTATTCTGCTTATAGGGTTGTTATTCATTCTGTTTCCTTGTTCCATCTGCTCAAATAATAAGCAATTAGATTATTTTTACCTTTAATATATTCAACATAATAATCATAATAAGATAAATCACTATGCCATTTTAATAACATTTTATTACTTAACTTTCCATTTTTTATTCCATTCTTTATCCAATGCGTTACTTGTGTATTATCATTTTTTATCATGCATTTACAATTTACTATAAATAACTCAAATTTTTCTACAGTCTCTTTTATAGCTAAAAATTCTTTATAGTTTGAATGATAATTACTCTATGATTCATTGAATTTTCCACTTGCATATCTGGTTATTTTTTCTATTCCTTTACTATCTTCAAAATATAATGTTGTACCCTAATAATTATCTGATGGATTTGTATATATTATCCATTTTATATTTTCTTTAAAGGTATTGTTAATTTTGTAATTTATTACATAATATCTTTATTTTTTCTACTATTTTATGAGTTTCTTCATTCAATTTCCATATTGTCTTTTCTCCTGCTAATTTAGATATTTTTGCGGTTAATTTTGATAAATGAGGTATATAATTTCTAGCTTGATTTATTAATCCTAAAAATGATTGTAATTCCTTTTTATTACTTATTTTTGGAAATTCTTTTACCTTTTGACTTATATGATCTTGTAATTCCATTCCATCCTTAGATATTATTTGTCTCAAAAATGTTATTTTTTCTTAATTCTACTTTCTTGGGTGATATATTTATTCCTTTTTGTTTTACCAATTCCATAAACTTTAAGTGTTCTTCATGTTCCTTTTCATCTCTTGAAAATATTAATATATCATCTATATATATTACTGTAAAATTCCTTATTAGACTTAATAGTTTTATACATATTCCTGAAATATACTGGGACTATTGTGGAAACCTATAGGTAACACATTCCATTCATATAATTCTTCTAATATACTAAAAGCTATATATTTTTTACTTTCCTCTTCTAATTTTATTTGAAAAAATCCTGACTTGCAATCAAATTTATTAAATATAGTTTTTCCTCTTATTAAATTAAACAATAATTCTATTTTTGGTATATGATATCTATTTATGATGGTTATTTCATTTAACTTAGTATAATTTATTACCATTCTAGATTTTCCTCTTTTTTCTTTACTATGTTTTATTACTATCATTCCTGGTGATGAATATTCAGATCTACTTTCTCTAATCAAATTATATTTTTTTTCATTTCTTCTATGTGCATTATAAATTCATTCCTATCTTTTTCTGTCCATGGATAAGGTTTACAATTTATTTCTGTACTATAATCTTTTAATTCTATTTTTGTTAAAGGTTTTGATTTTTCCCAATGTATTAATGGATTATCACTATAATTTTTTATTAATCTATCTTCTATAGTTAAATTTTCTTTATTTTCTACTTCTCTTATAGTCAAGGAAGCTAACATGTGCTTTATTTGTACTGGTTTATTATTCGGTAAAAACTGTACTTCATTTTCATTATTTTTTAGTTGAAATTTCTCATCTTTTCTACTATAAGGTTCATTTATTCTTATTCCCCATGCTTCATGTTTACAAGGCGTAGTAAATATAAATGCTTTTTCTATCATATGTATAGGATAATATTGTTCTATAAAGTCTAATCTTAGTATTAAGTCATAAGATGGTTCATTAAACTGATTCAATATTTTTAATTTTAATTCATAACTTCCTATTTGTACATATTCCATTAAATGTATTTCTTTTCCAGCACTTTCCATTTTTAAAGGTTTTTTCTTCTTTTTCTACATTACTGTTGGTAATACATTATATTTTGCTACAGATAAATTTGCTCCTGTATCTACTAATACATGATATTTTTTGATCTATATTTTTCATAATTAAATTTTGTAAGTATGTAGAATAATTTTGTCATATTATATTCTTGATAACAATTCTAATTTTTCCTCAAATTCATTTCTTATTCTTATCCTTTCATCCATTATTCTTCCAAGTCTATTATTTTCTTGAATATATCTTAATCTATTATTGTAATATAATATTTTTAATCTTCTCACATATTCTTTTATAGATTTTTCTAACTTTCTTTTTAATTTTCTTATTAGAGTTTTATTATTACTTGATATTTTTATAATTTGTCCATCTCTTGTCCTATAATAGTTTTCCATTAAGCACATGATAATATATTTAGTTTATTCTTCCAATATCCTATATATAAATTTCTATCTTTTATTCTCAAATATGCCTGGTATCTCATTCTAAATCCTTCTTCTGTTTTCTTTCTTCTTTCATCATTTAATATTTCTTTTATAACATTTTTATCATTCTTATTCCATTTGCTGCATTTATTTATTATCTTTCTCATTATAACTTTATTACATTGTGGTATTATTATTTCTTGATTTTTTTCTCTATATTTATCTATTGGAATAATCCTAAGTCTTGTAGTCATTTTTAAACTCTTGGTAATACTTCTAATATTTTTTTGAATTTCTTAGCATAATGTCTTCTTTCCACAATTGTTTCTACATTATTTCTATATTCTTCAAAGAATAAATCTGGATTTTCAAAATATAATTGTCTCCATCTTTCCTTTTCTTGTTTATTTAATTTTTCAAATTGATGTTTTAAATATCTCATAAAACTTATATCTGTATGATTTACTTTTATTACTTGTCCTCCAATTTCTATATAATAAGGATTTCCTAAATCATATTTTGGTTCTTCTGGTTCCCAATTATTATTATTTTGATTATTCATTTAATACTTTTAACAATCGTATTGTTACATTATTTATGTTAATAATTATTCTATTTTCTTGTATTCTATAAGGACTTACTTTTTCTAAAAAATCCCTTGGTAATATTAATCCATAATTTACCATATTCTTTTATATTTTTAATGTCGTTTCCATTATATCTCTCTTATTAAACCTTATCATTACATCTGTTTTTCTTTCTTCTGTTAATATTATGTTTTCGTCTATATATTTTATATCTATTTTACTTTCTTCTATTTCTTCTAATATTAAAGCTTTTATTTCTATCCATCCTACGTTTTTCTTTATTTCTAATTTTATAATATTCTGTGTTATAATTTGTTTACTACTTGACGGTCATATTTCTTCTAATCTTGTAGTTAAAGGAATTTCTGCTAATCTATTACTTAATGATCTTACTATCCTATTTTCTTCTATTGGTGTTCTTTCACAATCTATACTTAATCTTTTAGGATTTAAATTGAAACTTAATGATCTTTGTCCTATTTTATTATTAGTTAATAATCTTAGTCTTTTTATATCTTCGTATTCTCTTGCTCTATCTATATCTATTTTTAATTGTTCAGGTAATGTTATAGTTGTTGAATCATTGGTAATTCTTGTAATATTGGCATAAAATGTTTTTCTATACATATTCTTCCTTTATTTTTATTATATATTTTATGTTCATTTGTAAATACTAGTCCAATCATTGCTGTTATACTTATTGTTTTTTATCCTTCTAATAATCTTATTCCTCCTAATTTATGATATACATTTATAGTTTGATTTATATGTTCATCTGTTCTTGAAATTGCAAAATTCGTATTTAATGTAAATTTTAACTTTTGGTATATTAAATATCCTGCTAACATTCCTATTATACTATCTTTTACATCACTTATTATTCTTCCATCTGTTATTAATAATTCTATAGGCGTTTCTATTCCTTCTTTAAAATATGCTTTTACTAATAATTGTATTCCTGCTATGTAAATTTTTGTTACTTCATCTTTGAATGGTACCTTTTTTATTTCTTCCTCTATTAGTCTTTTACTTATTAAAGGTATTCTTAACACTCCTTCTGTTAATGTTGATTTTATAGGATGTCTTTTCTCTAATACTACACAATGAGTTTTATGATTCTTCTTTGACTTTAGTTTTTTACTTACTTTTTCCATAAAAGATTCTTCTTGTAATTGCTCAGTTTTCATATCTAGTTTTTTATCTTTTATTTTATTAAATTGTTTTTGATTAAATGTCATTCTTTTTTCTACTGACCCTTCATTTACATTCCTATATTCATCATATTCTTCATAATCTTCTTGTTCTTTATTACTAGGTTCTCCTTCTTCCACTTTTCTCATCATATACATATATTTTCTATATATCTCATCTTCTGAATATTCTTCTGACGAACTTTTTGTTTCTGTTTCTTCTTCACTACTTATTTCTTTTAATTTATATATTTCTACTTTTTCATTTTCTATATCACTAAATAATGGTTCATCTAATTCTATTGGTTCTAATTCATACTTTTTTGCTTCTTCTAAAATTTTCATTTGTTTCTTTTCCTTAGGATTTTTACATTCTGTTGATATATATCATATTTCTTCACAATTATAACATCTATATTTTCTTGGTCTTTTAGTATAATTTATTCTTCTTTTTCCTCTTTTAAAAATATCTCTTTGGCTTATATTTATTAAAATATTTATTTTTTTGGATATATTTTAAATCTATATTTTTTATTTTTCTTATATTTATTATACTTCTTTGGTCTTCTTTTTCTATACATTCTTTTTTCATTTTCACATCCCCATCTATGAGGCGTTTCATATTTGTAAAACCTCGCTTCATTATTGATATTGCTCAGAGTAGCATTAGCGTAGCTCAGTGGGCACATAGAAATAGCATAAATATACTGATATATTGAAACAATATTGCTTGATTACATATAGAATTCCCCATAGGGCTGTACAGAGTAATTACAGACCTTAAAAATAAATACAAATAGAAAGGTCTTCAGATAACCAATGCCTCCTCCCGAACTTGTTCAGAACCTTCTGCTGCCGAAATTTACCGTTTTGCCCTTTGAGCCGTTGCTTGCTACTGGAAACTTTATACATTTATGGAAAGGGTGAGATTCAGAGAATCTCAGTAGTAACATACTTTCAAACATATAGAATGCGAAAATAGATATGCTATTCCATGTCATGTAAGATGATCGAAACTATGTGTACACTTGCCCAAGGTCAAACTACATGTTTACCCCTTGGTCTACATGACGCCCCTGTTGGGTCCCTAACCACAACATGGCAAATTGGTGTGTCTAAGACATTAGCTCATGTTACAGTGAATAATATAATCAACATTTAGTAATAACATAGTATACGTAAGAAGAAGTTACTACCTGGAACGTGCCCTTTCCTTGCTTGTCATTGAACCAGCTCTATCTTCGACTCGGGCTATCGGTATATCCTAAAATTACAAATTTAGGATAAATGAATTATTATTTATTCATAACTCATGCTAAACTCAATGTGTTGGTAATCATGGCTCAAAAATACAAAATTACCAAAATACCCTTGGGAACCCGATTTATGCCCCTTTGTACCTAGTCAAACTGTACCTCACCAAAAATTATGACCCGAGCTAATCCTACACAATTTTGGTTGTAGAATCCATTTTTGACCTCAAATTGGTCAAAATCAGCCCCCAATTACAATTTTAACCTTGGCAGCCCCTAACTTAGGTTTTAAGGGTAGTTTGGTCATTTCGCATTATAGAGTTTTTCTCACTTCACAGTCTACATGAACCCTACACAATTTTCCCTTTTAAACTCAATGGAACCATCAAATTGATGAAATTACAGACCAAACAGGATGAAAATTCCCCTGGACCAAATCTGAAAAATTAAGGAAAAATGTTGTTTCCTTGATTTCAATCCATAAACGTCCTTCTTTTCACCTCTAATCACTTGTTTTATCACTTAAACACCTTTCCCCCATGATTATTAGAACATTGGGCAGCATAACCCCTTAGGGTTTGAGCTTCCCAAAATTACAAACCAAGCCAAAACAAAGACAATCAACAAGAACCATCAAGAATCAACAAAAGAAGCTAGGTTCTTGAGTTTACCTTGGATTCTTCTTCCTCTCCTCTCTTGAACATGGCCTCCTCCTCTCTCTTTTCCCTTGATTTTTCTTGCTAATCATGGTGTACAAGGTGGATAAGAGATTAGAGAGGTGTTACAAGGGTTAGAAGGTAAGAACAAGTGAAACCTACCTTGATCTTGCTTCTTAATCCTTGCCCTTTCTTCTTGTTCTTCATGTTTTTGGTTCAGCTCTCTCTCTCTCTTTTACTCTCTTTGTTCAGCCAAAAATGATGAAGAATGAAGGGATAATGGTCTCATAAGAATATCCCAACTCACCTTCTCAAGTATTATATTAAATTGCTAATTAACCATGTGACTTTACTTTATGTCATCATCTTTTCTCTTTCCTTCCTTATGCCATACGAATATGCTCCTCAAACTCAAGTGATCATCTCTATTTGGCCTACAATTGTTGACCGAATGAAAGCAAGAGCAAGAGATAAATGTGCTCTCACAATATCTCTCTTGCTTTATTAGAATAGTAGTTGTTTAATGTAAATGAACATGTGTCCATTTTTTCTTGGCCATAATTTTACTTGGACAACAATTTCCACCTCTTGAATTAATATATGCCAATTAGCATGACATATTTGACTTTTTACTTCTTCCTTTTCTCTTGCTTTAGTTGGATGTAATGAAGATGGAAGGAAGAGATGTCAAACCCCATAACATTTTGATATTTACAGAATAATAAATGCATAGTTCAGAGGGAATACAGAGATAACGGAAATATACTGATTATAAGTACTTGTCTATAGTACATGAATCTTAGGATTTGAAAAATATATACAGAGTCCAAAAGAAATAAAATTTAAAACTAAAGATAACAACCTGCACTTCGACTAGAATCGAACATTTAATCGCCGGTATTTACGGTTTTGCCCTTAGAGCCGCTACCTTCTGCTGGAATATTTTTAAATGTTGAAAAATGGTGAGATTCGAATGAATCTCAGTAGTAACATACAATCAATCATATAAAATGTGATAAATAGATATGCAATGTGCCATGATATATAAAATGCTAACTCGTGTTGTATGCATACTGTCCAAGGCCAAACGACTGTTTGCAACCTCGACTTAACTCGTGTTTATGGTCAAACGACATGTTTAGACCTTGGCTTATTCCCTTGTTATGCTCCAGGCACTATCATGTTACAGAAAATGGCATACAAAACATATAAATAATCACATAGTATATGAGAGAAAGAGTTACTACCTGGGTCCTTTTTCCGTCCAACTGTTTATCCAAAACTTTTTCTCCGGCTCGGGATATTACCAATTCCTATAAATTAAAATTAACAAGTAATTGGTTATTACTTGCATTACTATTGCTTTTAATCATATTCTGAAGAAAACCTCAGTTTCAGCGGCTTCTACACTGTATAATTTTGCATAATGCAATTTTTCTATTTTTCAGAAAATTGGCTGATTTTTCAGTCAACTTTGAAAAATCATAACTAATTCTAGAAAATTCCAAATTGATTGGGTCTAAATTCTAAATAAATCTCTTGAAATATAATTTCAAGGAAAAAATATCAAAATTTGTTCAGTTTCACCATATTGCTCCCAGAATTTCACGAAATATAACCATTCTAGATTACTCTCCAGAAATAGAGCACAACTTTGAAAATTCATATCTCCTAATATACTTGTCCAAAAATTAAAAAATACCTATCCATTTAAAGATCCGAATGTCTACTTTGAATCTGGAAAGTTTCATAATTTTTGGTCAAGGTTTGAGTTTCCAAAAGTTCGACACAACCAATCTGACTTTGAAAAACATATTCTGACAGCAACTAAATTCACAAATTAATATCTCTCAATATACTGATCCAAATAACACAAAATATATATCACATTAAAGCTTAGAATATTTAATTTCATTCTGGAAAGTTTCATAGCAATTGGAAAAGATTACACTACTCAAAAACACCAAGAAACCAACTACTAGAATTTGGACTTCCAGAATTTCATCTGTTTCTGGACCTATGTTTCAAAAATCATAACTCCCTCTACATATATCCAAATGATGAATTTTATGATGTATTTTAAAGCTTGAGATGTTTACTATCTCCATGTAAACTTTCATAAATACTGGATATGATTAGGTTGGTGAAAGATCAACATGAAATGAACTGTCTCCTAAAACGTCAGTTTTTGATAGTCTGAGTTTAAAACTCAATAACTCACTCATTTTGACTCCAAATTGTGCTCTTCTTAATTATATATCCTACTACACATCCTACAATTTCCATAAGAAAAAGAACCAGACAAAAACTCCATCTATAGCCTCCGTTTAAGCTTCTGTAACTTTATGGCAGAAACTCTGTTTTCCGGCCACCAAAACAGAGTTGCGAAAACTTACATGCAACCATGGTTTTGTACTTCAATCTCCAAGATTTTGACTCTACATTCTCCTAAAAATGTTACTTGTGTTTGGGGATGTGTTTACAGAAGCAAAGTGACCAAAAATCGCATGTAAAATTGTCACAAAATTTCTGGTTTTTGTGACAGAAACTTTCCGACGAATTTCATCACTTCCAGCAGCAAAACAACCAAGAAAATCCACTGAAATCCTATGGAAATCCAAGGTAAAAGTAGAGGAAACTTACCTAAACACGTTTATGATGTTGTATGTCAAGTTTGAAGATTCCTTGTTTCTCTTCTTCCTTCGTTTTGCTCTCTCTCTCTCTCACTCATGTATCTCTCTTCCTCTGTTTTTCTGTGTTTTTCTTTTCTGTTTCTTCAACTTCTTGGTCGAATAAAGAACTGATGGTGAAGTGAATGAAGAGGGAAGAGAGTGTCTTATTTATTGATTATTTGAGTGATGGATGCGTTTGTGTGTTGTTCGAATAAGAGAAAGATGAGGAGACATGGTTGGAGGTTGTGCGTGTGAGTATGTGTATGGAACATGTGTTTCTTAATGATGGAACCTATGACAAGTGTGTGTGTAATGTCTGAGTTTTGGGTGTGTGTGTTGGTGTCTGAGTGCGTGTGTTTTAATATACATATAGGTATATTTTTATCCTATTAATTACACACACTAGGTCCTAATTTTTCCCTTTATCTAATTTAAGATTCCTTAAATTTTGTAGGTTCCATAATTTAGCTTACTATCTAATTTCCATAAATTAATCCATGCATTAAATTTTGGGATGTTACAATTCTCCCCCTGTAAAATAAACTTCGTCCTCGAAATTTGTTACATATATGAAGACATAAATTCTGGTTAATGTCTCTTCATGTCTTCTTCAGCTTCCCAGGTTGCTTCTCTAGGAGATAACCCCTTCCATACTACTTTGATGAATGAAATACTCCTGTGTCTCAGTTGTTTTTCTTGCCGATCAATGATTTGGTCAAGTGTGACCTCATACTTCAAATCATCTCGCATGTCAACCTCTTCGTATTCAATCACATGTTCTGGATCAGGCTGATATTTCTTTAACTGTGACACATGGAAGATATCATGTAGTCTACTCAAACTTGGGGGGTAAAGCTATTTGATACGCTACTGGCCCAATCCTTGACAAGATCTCGAAAGGATCGATGTACCTAGGGCTCAACTTCTTCACCTTTAACGCCCTACCAATGCCAGTAGTAGGCGAAACCTTCATAAATACGTGGTCTCAAACTTCAAACTCAAGAGGTTTTTGCCTCTTGTCGACATAGCTCTTCTGTTGACTTTGTGCAGTTAGTAACCTCTGCTTAATCAACTTTATTTGCTCTGTTATTTGATCAATAATATCTGGCCCATATATCTGCCTCTCAAACAGCTCTGTCCAGCATAAGGGTGATTGACACTTCCTTCCATACAATGCTTCGTAGGGAGCCATTTGAATGCTCGAATGATAACTGTTGTTATGTGCGAACTCCGCCAAAGGAAGGAATTTATCCCAACTACTTTTTAAATCAATCACGCACGCTCTTAGCATATCTTCTAGTGTTTGGATTGTTCTCTCAGTTTTCCTATCTATCTGAGGATGATAGACCATACTGAATCGGAGCTTAGTACCCAAAGCCTTATGCACCACCTTCCAAAACTTGGAAGTGAACCGAGGGTCTCTGTCAGATATGATGTTCTTTGGCGTACCATATTGACGCACTATCTCTTTGATATAGATGTCTGCAAGTTTATCGAGAGAATAGTGAATGCTAATTGGGAGAAAATGAGCTGTCTTCATAAATCGATCTACTATCACCCATATTACATCATGATTTCAGACCTTTAGTAGTCCTGTAACAAAATCCATGGTGATACTCTCTTATTTCCACTCAGGAATTGTAGGGTTTTGCAGTAGCCCTGAAGATCATTGATGCTTAGCTTTAACTTTCTGGCAAGTAAGGCAATGAGCAACGAACCTTGTCATGTCCTTTTTCATGCCTGGCCACCAATATGTAGATTTCATATTGTGGTACATCTTAGTTGCTCTTGGATGCAGAGTATATTTACTCTTGTATGCCTCTTCCAAGATTTTCCGTTTCAACTCTGTTTGTGGTGGAACATATATTCGCTTCTTGTATCTGACTAGCCCACCTGATGACAAGTCATGTTCCTGAGTTTCTCCATTTGTAATCATGTATCTAATATACTGTGCGCATTTATCTTGCATCTAAGCTTATTCTATGACTGCTCTTAGATCATTCTCTGTCTGACTGACATTGCTGCCTTTGATCATAACTTAATTTGATAAATTGAGATCTTTGAAGTTCTCAATTAGCTTATACTCGTGAATCATCAAGGTTGCCACCTACACTGTTTTACGGCTCAATGCATCTGCTACAACATTAGCCTTGCCTAGATGATACTTGATCTCCAGATTATAGTCTTTAAGCACCTCCATCCACCTGCGCTGCGCATGTTGAGTTCTTTTTTATCGTATAAATACTTTAAGCTCTTATGGTCACAGTACAACTCTACAGTCATCCCATAGAGATAGTATCTCCAAATTTTCAATGCAAATACAATCGCTGCTAACTCAAGATCATGTATAGGATACTTTTGTTCGTGGGGGTTCAGCTGACGAGATGCATATGCCACTATTTGGCCTTGTTGCATCAGAACACATCCCAATCCATGCCCACAGGTATCTGTGTAGACAACAAAGGTCAACTGTGGATCTGGGATTGTTAACATTGGTGCTGTTGTTAATTTCTGTTTTAGCTCTGTGAAGCTCCTCTCACAACTGTTGTACCACACAAAAGGTTGAATTTTCCGTGTTAACTTTGTCAATGGTAAAGCTATTCTGGAGAAATTCTGTATAAATCGCCTGTAATAACCGGCAAGACCCAGAAAACTGCGTATCTCAAATACTGTTTCCAACCTCTTCCAGTTTAGTACTGCTTCCACCTTGTTTGGATCCACTGAGACCCCTTGTTGTGAGACTACATGACCCAGAAATTTAACTTTTGAAAGCCAAAACTCACATTTGCTTAGCTTGGCATAGAGTTGCTTACTTCTCAATATGTTCAATACTATTCTCAGATGGTGTTCATGCTCTGCTTTACTCTAAGAGTATATCAGAATGTCATCGATAAAGACTACTATGAATTGGTCCAAGTATGGACGAAAAATTTGATTCATGTAGTCCATAAAAACTGCAGGTGCATTAGTCAGCCCAAATGGCATTACCAGAAACTCGTAATGGCCATATCGTATTCTGAAAGCAGTTTTTGACACATCATCTGCCCTCACTCTGAGTTGGTGGTAACCTGATCTCAAGTCAATCTTTGAGAACACATAGGCTCCTGATAGTTGATCAAGCAAGTCATCAATTCTAGGAAGTAGGTATTTGTTTTTAACAGTCACCTTGTTTAACTCCCTGTAATTGATACAGAGTCATAGGCTTCTGTCTTTCTTTTTCACGAATAGCACTGGAGCTTCCCATGGCAAGACACTGGGTCTAATGAACCCTTTCTCTAATAACTCTTCAATATGCTTTTTGAGCTCTTCCATCTCACTTGGCACCATTTTGTATGGGGTTTTGGAAATCGGTTCTGCTCCAGGTTTAGTTTCAATTGCGAACTCCACTTCCCTGTTCGGGGGTAAACCACTAATATCCTTTGGAAACACGTCTTGAAATTTATTCACAATAGGGATACTCTCCAATGTTGTTCTAGCCTCTGATTGCATGGAGAAAAACATAATATACCCCTGACAACCTTCATATAAACATTTCTCGGCCTCAGCTGCAGAGAGAAAGTTTAGGTTGATTTCTGTGTTGGCCTTAACTAGTGGATTAGGGTAAATGACCATGTTTCTTCCATAATCTAGTAATACATTGTTTGCAGTTAGCCAGTTGATTCCGAGAATCACTTCGAGTTGTTTCAATGGCGAGCAAATCAAGTCTACTGTAGACTCAAGCCCCTCAATATTTACTATACAATTTAAACAAACTTCTGTGGTGACGAACCCGTTACTCGTAGGCGTGGATACCGCCAAGTCATAAGGTAACCTATACATGCTCAGGCCTAGTCGTCTTACGCAGTCATATGTAATGAATGAATGACTAGCTCCTGAATCGAACAATGCTTGTACTATATTACCATTAAGAGAAATCATACCTTTGATCAGCTCTGGTGATCTTTGGGCCTCCTCTTGTGTCAAGGCAAAAACCCTACCTTGTATTTGTTGCCTCGACTCTCTAGGCTCTGGTCACTGTCGACAATCGTTTGTATAATGTCCTGGCTTGTGGAAGTTATAGCAGATAACCTGCCCTGTTGGTACTGACGCTTGCTTTGCCTGGCTACAAGTCTGGCCATAATGATAGGGCTTGCCACAGTGTCTGCACATTCTGTTCCCAGGGGGTATTTGGCTGCCTCGACTATCAAACTGATTTGGCTTCTTATTACTGCCACTCGATGAACCACCTTGATATTGGCGTTCCTGTGCAATATTTCCGCCATTGGATGTATTCTTGTTAACAGTACTCCTGTGGGTGTGTAACTCTAACAGGTTATGTTCTGTAATTCGGCACTCCTTGACTGCCTTATTAAATTGTTTGAAATGTTTGGAAACAAATTTCTCTTTTAACTCCAGCTTCAACCCACGTATCATCATGTCTGAACTCCACCGTTCATCATTATGAAATTTCAAGTAGGAGGAGTATCGGGATAGGCAGATATATCTAGCCAGGTATTCATCAAATCCTTCTTTTTCCCGTTGCTAGATTGTCAGAAATTCAGTCTCCTTGGCCAGTCTCACTGACCTGGGAAAATATTTCTTGTTGAATTTCTCTTGGAATACTTCCCATGTCAGACGAATATTCTGTGCTTGTAGGATTGCCTCAGTGCTTTCCCACCATCGGTCAGCTTCACCCTCCAGCTTATAGATTGCTAGACGGGCTTTTACGTTGTCAGAGTACTCTAAGATTTTGAAGATCTTCTCTAAATGAAGTAGCCAATTCTCTGCTTCTTCAGCATCAAACTTTCCATTGAACATAGTTGGCTGATGTTGGTTCATACGAGTTACCCAAGTCAGTATAGTTTCAACTTCCACAGCAGGACCTTCTGGCACCTTTGTCTCAGGCTCTGGAGGATGTTCATGCCTACCACCTTGTCCATCAAGGTTATCATGAGCTTCTCCATCAGCATCTCTCTTCTGTTGTCCTTCTCTCACTTCATTTCAAAGTTCGTTCAAGGCATTGTTCCAGCATGATCCCCATCAATTGTTGTATTGGGTCGGGTCTAGCGTTCGATTCTTGATTATTATTTCCCTGTCTGCCTCTGCCCCGGCCTCTGCCGTGACCTCTACCTCGACCTCTACTACCAGCTCTCCCATCTCTTATTATTTCCATCTTTATGATTCACTATATTCGAAAATGAGGAAGAGGTAAATTTCACATACTCTTATATATCAGTATACTATTCTGATACTGCCAGAACCTCATTCTTTGATACCAAAAATGTCAAACCCCATAACATTTTGATATTTACATAATAATAAATGCATAGTTCAGAGGGCATACAGAAATAGCGGAAATATACTGATTATAAGTACTTGTTTATAGTACATGAATCTTCATAGGATTTGAAAAATATATACAGAGTCTAAAAGAAATAAAATTTAAAACTAAAGATAACAAACTGCACTCTGACTAGAACCGGACCTTCAATCGCCGGTATTTACGATTTTGCCCTTAAAGCTGCTACCTTCTGCTGGAATATTTTTTTAATGTTGAAAAAGGGTGATATTCGAATGAATCTCAGTAACATACAATCAATCATATTGTAACACCCCGAATTTTGGGATTAAAGGCTTGAGGATTAGCCTAGTTTAAATAGACTGCTAGACCCTGGTTTGACAAATGTCTAAGTGGGACATGATATTTATCCCAAAATTCCTTAATATCATTGGATATTAAGATGGAAATAAAAGGTGAGGGCAAAATGGTAATTTTGCCATAAGATGGGAAATGATGGTTTTCCCTAATATTCCAAATGATTTGAGTTAAATGGGAATTAAAAGGAGGGACATGACTACTTGGTAATTAATGAGGCCATATTGGTAAATTATTATCAAGCAAAGTCAATAAGCGGAGAAGCTTAAGGCTTCGGTTGACTACTTGAGGTGGAAAAATGAGATAGTTTGAGAGTGAATTATACTCTCTTATGATTTCATTAATATTAATGGCTGAAGAAGCATGAAAAGAGATGGATTGTCATGCAAGAAAGCTAAAGAAGTGGACTAATGTTGTATGGCCACTTGAATGACTCATTAAAGTCATTATTCTTCATCCTTTAATCTCTCATTCTCGGTTTAAAATAGGAAAGAGAAAGAGAAACATATCAGAATGAGAAATCAGAGAGAACGAGAATGAGACAGAGAGAACGAGAACGAAGCGGTGGAGAGAGAGAAAGCTGTAATTCACCGTAATTCGACCGAAACGACGTTTTCTCTCAAAGTACCTAGTACAAACATTCCTCTACTCATCCCGAGCTTCGATTCTATGATTTCGGAATCTCGTTTGGAGATGGTTGGTGCCGTCTCACCGGCCGGAGCGTCGCCAGAATTCCGAACTGAATTCAGAAAAGTGCAGGGGTAAGCATAAGCTTCCTTTCTACCATTTCAATTTGTCATTTGGATGAGTATACTAAGAGTCGGGTACTGTTCATCTCTCATTCTATCCGTGTTTTGGGGGCCGAAATGATGTCCAATGGATGTCTAAACTGTTAGATATGATTAGTTTTGATGATGACAAATATAGATGTCAAATATTAAGAGAAAAAAGCTTGCATAATATACTTGTCTCTTATGTTGCCTGACTACTATTTAATATTACATATCTTGTAGATTAGTCAAGGAATGAAAGAAAGAGATTGAGAAATGAAGAACTTGTAAGAATTAATGAAGAATATGAAGATTCAAGTTCTTTGGGGGGCTGTAGCAGTGGCATTGTAGCATACGGTACTGTAGCATATTTCACTGTAGCTTACTGTAGTAGCATTGTAGCATCGATTGATTTTTACAATCACTCGAGTGATTTTGGTCATACACCACTCATGTGGCTGCCTTGTTTGGGCATGTCCACATAGTAGAGGAATTGCTGAAACTATTAGAGAATCCACAATTCCTAGAAACTGTTGATGATTTTGGTCATACGCCACTTTTAATTGCCACAGTCACTGGAAGCATTCAAGTTGCCAAATGCCTAGTGGACAAGAATTCCGACTTACTTGGCATTCCAAATTCAATCGATGAACTTCCTGCTACATTGGCTTTTCTTAGTGGTCATCATGGAATGGGACGTTATCTTTATTTTCAGACTCCATTGGAATACTTCCAACCACAAAGTGATCGCCCTCTTGGTGCTTCTCTTCTTCGTTGTTGTTTGGAAACACAGTGTTTTGGTACGTAATACTCCCTCCAGTGCTATATATATATATATAAGTTCCAGTTTTTGGGATAAGATTGCTGGTTCTTTTTATAAGTTGTACATGTCTGAAATTTTATGTCATCTTTTTCCATTTTACCTCATTAATTATCACATATTTTGACCATTTATATTTTTCTTTTAGTAGACTCCATCTCACCTCCTTTTCCCACTCTCTCTCTCTCTCTGTCACTCCCCTCTCATAAATTTGTGTATATTTTAAAAAAATGTTTTTTTTAACATATTTGTTGCCTTTAACCAATTTTATGAAGCTTGTTCATCTATATATATAAAACCAAATGGAGTATATATATACACAGATTAAGAAATTTTGTTAAAATTAGTTAATTCTTTTAAAGATTCTAAATTGTCTCAATGAAATTTATTAATTGATCGGAGGTTGTTTAATTAACTAGTAAATATCAAAGCAAAAGGTTCTTCTACGAATGAAAGGGTCTTGTAATACCTAGAGAGGGTATTATTCAAGTACTCTCCCAAGACTATATTTTGTTTAAATTATTGTGGTGTTATTCCAGAGTATTATTTTAGTACTATATTTTTGCTAATAATTGTCAATTCGTTGTGTGAATATAATACTCAGATGTTGCTCACCACTTGCTTAGTCAATGCCAAGCATTGCTTTTTGCGTCTGATGACGAGAATTGGAAGCCAATTTATGGCATCGCAACCATGAATTCTACAATTCCTAGCCCAACTGAGCTTGTCTTCTGGAAACGATGGATCTATAACTGTCAGTATCGCTGCTTAAATATTTCTAGTATATTCTTTTTCTTTCGCCTCTAGTCCTTGCTATAAGATCAACTTTGTAGTTCAATTTGAACTATAAAGTAGATCTTATATTAAGAATGAGAGGGAGTATTATAAACTATTACATTCACTTTTTCCCTCTCTGTTTTGATTCTAGAATTATATATGGTGAATGGTAGGATGAAAAACTAATAAAAGATAAAGTTTTTCCACTAAATAATTGACTAATAAATTAATTTACCTAAAATAATATTGCAAAAAGGATTCATTGACTATACACTTTTTACTGTATTGTTTGATTCCTTTTATATATTTATTTAATGAAAATTATTCTTCTCTCCGTTTCTTTCCTGATGTTAGATATAGATTCGAATTCAACCCCAAATTTTGAAAGTGCTCGTTTACCCGTCCAACATGAAGACGCCAGGGAAAAAGCACAAGGAAAACTTACGGGCCCAGGTAGAAAAAATGTGTCTTCGTTGTTTTTAGATTCTTCATCTTTAATTAACATTCTTAAAGAAAAAGCCACCAGACGAAAACATTGTTTGAACCTTTTCCTCTCTGTAAGCTGAGCTTTTCTTTCTTCCTTTTTCCCTTTTTTTATTTTATTTTAAAGTTGCAGCCGGACATCGTTTGCTTCAATGGCTTATCTCCTCTGCCTATAATTTTATAGGTAAGCATAAATATTATATCATTCTTCCAAAAATTACGTCCTTCTCTAAGGTTTTTAATTAGACAGGCTCACATATTGTATGCAGGGTAATAGAAAAATACTGCATTATTTATGACATATAAATAACTTAACATATATATTTCTTGTTGATATATTAATACACACACACACACACGGGTATTGATTCTCCTCAACTCAGCTAACAAAAAGGACGCGTTACGTGTCATTCTAGGAATCCACAAAATAAAAGAGCTCAAGTTACTGCAAGCACAGGCAAATGAAATTGTTGGCCTAGTTTGTAAGAATGCAAGCAAAAGAGATCAAGTGAGTACTTTTGCGGATGCATTATTTCGTGCAGCGAAAGAAGGGAATGTTGAGTTTGTGGTTCAAATATCAAAAGCAAATCCTGAAATCTTGCTCAGTGGGGACAACTCATTTCGAAACATTTTCTACCATGCCATTAGGCATCGACAAGTTAGGGTTTTCAACCTCATCCATGAGCTTCGCTTTAAGGTCGTTGTTGCTTCAAGCAGAGATAGAAAAGGAAATAGCTTGCTACATGCCGCAGCACGAAGAGCTCCTGCTTCCCTTCTTAACCGCATCTATGGACCAACATTACAGATGCAAAGAGAATTACAGTGGTTCAAGGTTAGGGTCAAAAAACTGTCTTTATCTTTTACAATAATCATATAAACTTGTAATAGTTGGATCGACCAAGTCTTTTTATTTTAATCTGAGGAGCACATGCTTCTTGGACCTAGGTAGAGTGTGATACTTAGTTAGTCAAATATATAGTGTGTTAAGAAGTTATAAAATTAATTTTACTAAAAAAAAGTTATTGGCACATGATGGATTTCAATCATATTTTGAATTAGTTGCTGGTCCTTGCAGTCTTGCTTTGCAGAATATCAAATGAAATTAATTTTTTTTTTTTGGGCTTTTGGAATGGATGCAGGAAGTGGAGAAAGTCGTACCTCCGACTATCAGAAAAGCTCGAAACAATGATGACATGACAGCAGAAGAATTATTCAAAGAAAAACACAAAGGATTAATGAAGGAAGGAGAGAAATGGATCAAGAGTACAGCTGCTTCTTGTTCTGTTGTTGGAACCCTAATTGTCACCATTATGTTTACTGCAGCTTTTACTGTGCCAGGAGGAAATGATCAAAAATTTGGGTTCCCATTATTCATCACACAACCATTTTTCAAAGTTTTCATATTTTCAACCGTATTATCACTTGTCTCTTCTTCAACTTCGGTTCTAATGTTTTTGGCAATCCTTACCTCTCATTATTCTGAAGAGAAATTCCTCAAATCCCTACCCACAAAATTGATTTTGGGTCTTTCCTCACTTTTCATCTCCATATTAAGCATGATGGTAGCCTTTCTTTCTACCATCTATCTCATGTTGAAGCATACAAACTATTCATGGGGTCTCCTTCCTATTATTATGCTTGCAAGTGTTCCCATATTCCTCTTCGTGCTCTCACAATTCACTCTTCTACGCCATTCTGTTTTTGCAACTTACGGAAGTATCTTCAAAATGTGAAGCAGCGGCCAGGAAGAGTATTTGCAATTGATTTCCCTGGTCTTGTGTTATTTGGATAATACTCGTATATGATTTGTGGATTCAATACTTGTTATTTGCTCCTGGTGGGCATGGTGCAAAATATAAGAGCTCGTTTGATGTTGGATTTAGTCCAAAATATAAGATTTCAATATATTTTATCTCCTATATTTATCATTTTTTTTCTAAACTAATTTACCTAAGTTATAAATTGATGTATAACCTAAATGTTCTACTGAGCTACTTTAGGGATATTATATCACATTTATTCTAATGAACTAATTTATTTCATTTTCTTAATATATCTAAATTAGTTAAGTAACTTTTATATATGTTTGGGAACCATAAGGAGTAGTAAGAAACATGTCTAAGACCCCATTTGGCTGGCTGAATGTATATCAAGAGGTAATGGAATGTAACGGTATATTTGCTTTATGTGAATAAATAAAAATGAAAAAGGAAACACGATATTAACCTTAAAAAACAAAACAAAAGGAAATAAGATCAATTAACACTGACGTTTGGTATTGTTAAAAACAAAAGAATAAGGAATAAATGGAAATAAAATCTGATTTGGTCCCAAAAAAAAAGGTGTAAACATGCTTTTAAGATTGGGGGCGATAGACTGCATACTATAAATACAAATATTAAGAAAATTAGAAAAATATTACATCTTCTGTTTATACCTTGCCAAACATACTTCTAAAATATAAGCTATTACTATTCACATTCTTCCTATCATTCCTATTCCATTTTCTTTAAAAACTCTTCTATCATACCAAATTAAATGCATCGTAATATGTACATTTCCACCTCACACTAAGTATATTTGGTTACATTTTTATATGGTAATCAATTCTACAATATAAAGCTTGATTACATCAAATCTTGCAATCTTCCTCATATCCAAAATAGGGAAGAAAAATTATATCTCCTTTAGAACACCAAATGAGCCCTAAGTAAAAAGCAATAGATCAATATTTAGTTATGAAGGATTACAGAAGAAAAATATGTCTGATTTCCTTGTTTCTGTTTCTTCTTTTGTAATGAAAAGTTGATTAGCTATTTTCCGTTTTCTCATATGTTTTGACAAAGCATCTTATCAAAAGTATAAATTAATCCTTCAATGTCTATTTTTCCAAAGTATATATTTTCCATGTATTAAAGCTTGAATTGAACTGTTCTTTTTTTTTTTATAATTAAAACTGTTTGGCAATATAGGCTTTCCAAGTAAGCTTCTTTTGAAAGAATTATCGTACTAGTAGTAAAGCGATTGCTTATAGAGGGGGCAAAGTATAAAGTTTCAATTATATCTCGAGTTGATTTGTTGGAAGAGTTCGCAGGCAAGCATATATTCCATATATCCAAACATTATGATATTTATCGTTGCTACTCCCTCGCCAATTTCCATTCATATAGCTTGTTGGGTCCAAGGCTCGAGGTCGACTGGTAAAGTGCATTTCACTCTTTATATTTGAAGTTCCATATCTATACTTGCCTTTTTTGGTGCAATTAATTAATAAGAACTTCAGCACGTGTTAATTATGCTGTTTTTACAAACACAACTCTAAATTTCCTATTATATATATAAAGCACGTTGATCAGTGCATCTTAAAGATCTGACGAACTCATTATATTATATAGATCCACAAGATGTCAACATCGCGAGGTGAGAGAGAACATTCCTCAACAACGCCATAAGAGGAATTAGGTGAATGAGTACAAAAGCTCTTCCTTATTCTGCTGTCATTTGGATTAATAGCCATAAAAAAAATACCGTCCCGTTGTGTTAACAAATTAAGGTTTGGTCAGAGAAAAAAAAGACTCGATATTTTTTAAAGTAAAATTTTGAGTTCATTTTATTGTTGAAAATAGAATAATCAAAACTGTTCAGGAAATCATACTATTGTCCTTCTCTTCTTAAAAAAAATTATATGGAATCTTGTCAATAATTAGATAACAATAAGTTAGGGAAGGTTTTTTCCCCAATCTTTGTTAGGTATAATTGAAATTTTGCTTTAACATGTGTGAGTAGTTTCAGAATATATGCATTGATCAAAATATTACTAAATAGCTCTGTGCTGTTTGTTTTTCATTTTTTTCTTCTGTTTGCCTCCACAAGCTTGAAGATTCTCAGATCAAAGTCGTCCTTGAAAATAATCAAACGTAACGCCATGATGCTTGCTAGCAGGGTGTGGGGATTACAGGTGAGGAAGGAGAATGGAAGGATGATTTGTGCCATGCTATAAGTGGTAACAACTGGAATGATGCGAAAGCAATTCTGGATCAAAACCCTAATGCCTTGACGGCAGAAGTTGCTCCTTTTAGCAGAACAGCACTTCATGTGGCTGCAATGTTTGGGCATGTAACCATAGTGGAGGAGTTGCTCAAATTAATCCCTCCACAATTCCTTCTAACAGTTGATCCTAACCGTAATACAGCACTTGCATTGGCCAGTTGGTATAGTGGAAGCACTCAAGTTGCAAAATGCCTCGTAAACAAGAATAGTGACATGCTTGGCATTCCAAATATATACGATGATGCCCCTGTTACAATTGCTTTTACAAATGGTCACCAAGAAATTGGACGTTATATTTATTCTGTTACTCCATTTGAATGCCTCAAAGGCCGTTGGGGTTCTAAGCTTCTTCGTGTTTGTATTCATGCACAATGTTTCGGTATGTTATGTACGTACTAATATTACTTCTTTTTGTTTTTGATGCTCTTGTCAATTCATGGTGTGACTATTATATGCAGACATTGCGCTGAATTTGCTTCAACAACGGCAAGAATTGCTTTTAGTGCCCGCCAATGATGAAGGCAGGACGCCAATTCATGATATCGCAACCCTGAACGTTGCTATTATTAGCCCAAGTGAACTTATCTTCTGGAAACGATGGATCTATAATTGTCTGTACCACTCAACTTAATTACATATTTTATTATTACATTCACATGTAGATTATGTTTATGTTAATTTCTCTCCATTCTTTAGATTTTATCATGCAACATACAATAGTTAACGTAGTCTATATTTACACGTCAATACAAGTTACACAAATACAATTGCTTTTCCTTGGTCTTGATCGTAGTCTGCTGTGAAATCCTACAGGATATAATTAAGAAAATATAATCAATAAGAATATTACAATTGAATGGACTAAAGATCAACCCGTAAATAATAAAAATAAGTGGATAATAAAACTTGGTTCAAAATACATTTAATTAAAAGAACTCGATTTTTCATACGTTGTTTTATCTTATTTATTCACTACCACCATTATTATTTATGTGTTTTTTAACGGCATGAGCTTTTGTTGTTTCTTGGCCATGTAAGATATAAATATACCTTCAACCAAGGCTATCAATCATGTTTCTGTGGACATCCAACAAGAGGATATAGGAGTAAGGAGATAAAGCAAAACTTACTGAGCCAGGTAACTTTTACATACATTGCTTTTTCAAAGTACTATTGATATCTCACTAAAAAAACAGGGGATTAGCTGCGGAATTTTGTTGCTAATAAATTGGTGATGGTGATAAATCCATATTTTTATTATATATTTTCATATTTGAATTGGGATTTTGTCATAGTAATTTAGCTTAAAATGTCTTCTTTATGCTTAATTGAGATTAAGAGTAAATATATTAAATTAGGACTAAAAAATGTAAAATTGTCAAAATAATTGTAATTACTCTTAATTATTGATTCTTGTGATGATTTGATATTGGTTTAATTGTTTTAATTATAGGTACCTGAAAAATGAGATTAAAACTGAAAATGGCAGTTTGGGGGTTTGAATTTCAGAAATGACTGTTTAGTCCCACAAATTTATAAAATGTCAATTTGGTCTACGAATTCGACACAGCGTTTTGAGTTTTGACAGCATTTTAGGTCTGATTCAGAGGAGAGCTGGGGATATTTCAGAAACCAGAGAGAACGAAGGAACCAGCGCCGTGGGGAGCTTGAGAAACTTGGATCTTCATCTCTCTTCCTCGCTGTCAACAACTCTCTTCTTCACGTCGCCAGCGAGCTCTCTACCACCGTCACCTTCCTCTCACACCACCATCAGCCACCTCCATCATTCCAGATTCAGAGGCTCAGTAACAGGGAGCTGAGGGCGATCTTGAGTCTCTCATCACCGTAACACCATCTCCGCCATTCCTCATCAACCTCCATCACCTTGCATCCAACGTCATCTCACCATCACTGTCACTCCTCCATTGCCGGTGAGACTCCTTCTCGCCGGAGTTTATCTAGCGCGGCCTTCCTCTGTTCTGCACAGATCCAAGCTTCAGCGTGAAGAGCTGAGAGGAGGGAGTTGAAGGTCAGAGAGGGAAGAGCTGCCGCGAGGAAGGCGAGACCAGAATTCATCACTGCCATCTCATCCATCCGTCACCGGTGTGAACAGAGTCGCAAGAGCTTGAGAAACAGATTGAGCAAAGCCTGAACTGAACCACCATTCCTTCAATCTTCATCACTTCACCATCATCTTACTTCCGGCGAGCCTCATCTTCTCAAAACCCCCCCCCCAATTGTTCATATTGTAGCTTCCCCTGTTTCTGAAATCACCACAGGTCGTGGCCGCAGTCTCTTGATTCATATTCAACAGCAATATCTCTTATTTCAGTATTAATTGGTTATTTAAATCGGTGTTCTATATATCTAGAATTTTGGAAGTGTGTGGTGTACTGTGTTGATGATTGGCTGCGGCTAATTCTCCAAATCCCTTGTAACTTAAAACTTCAATTTTAATAGTGGAGCTTTTGCTTATCCATTTTTTTATTTCTATATTATATTTGTGATTTTTAGATTTTAGGTTAAATTTTATAATATTGGACTAATTTATTTTGATATATTTAAAAATTAGATGTAGCTTGAATCTTTGTTAGACACTTGACATTGTAGTTAATTAACTTAATTATCATTTCTTTATATTGGTTAATTATTGAATTGATGATTTTGTGAACATTTTGTGCTAATTTCAAGGTAGCTTGATTAGTGGATTAATGGTATTTTGTGTTTGTATTGGTTAATTGAATATAAATTTATTAATTGTATTTAGCATTGGGTTTTAGCATCATTAATTTTGATTTTTCATATGGGTTGGCCATTGTTAAATTAAGATTAGTGAGAAAATCAAGTGGTAATGTGAGGTGACTCGATTTATTGGATTAAAAGCTAAATATAATTTTTAAGTTCATTTAATTGCTAGAGTACTTAATCAACCTAATTTAGAGAGATTAATATGCAAGGTAGCTTGGTATAAATCAATCTAAGTTAAGCCTAGTTTAAGAAGTGACCCTTAGAGTTATTTTTGAACTAGCGTGATTAAATCTCCCATAATTATTTTAAGTGAGGATTGCTTGCGCCATTGCTATGAGGGATTGCTCATTTCATTGTTGAACTCTTTACTTCTCTTATTTCATTAATTTTCATTCTATTCCATTTTATTCCAAAAATAATAATAAAATATTCTTTTTAAAAGTATTTTAGTTTAATTACAATTTAGTTGTTAGATAAAAAGCTCAAAAAATCCTTTTTGACTTGTTTTATGACAATCTTTACACTTAATTTTTAGGTAATTAATAAAAGGCTCTTCGAGAGACGAACCGGGATTGCATTCTATATTACAATTCTTAATTAAACTTTTGAAGAGGTTACCAAGACACAAAACAAACAATGCCTCCTTCAAACAGCGTATTCGACTACGGAATCTAATAATGCCGTGGCCAATCCATTGTTTTTTTTTTTGGTAGTGTCTTATAATTTAAGTTGCATTAAGGCATATGATAGTTTCACAATTTTTATTGACGAAATTAAAATCATGGTATGGAATTGTACTTGAAGGAGGCGTGTGCTATGTACCTTGATAACCTTTTTAAAATTTTAACTAAGGATTGTAATATATAGTGTAATCCCGGATCGTCTCTCGAATAGTCTTTTATTAATTATCTAAAAACTAAGTGTAAAGATTGGCATAAAACAAGTTAAAAAGAATTTTTTTAGCTTTTTATCTAACAACTAAATTACACTTAAACTAAAATATTTTAAAAACAAATATTTTTGGATTTTTAGAATAAAAGTGAAATGGGATGAAAATTGATGAAATAAGAGAAGCAAAGAATTCAACAATAAAATGAGCAATCCCTCATAATAATGACGCAAGTAATCCTCACTTAAAATAATTATAGGAGATTTAATCACGCTAGTTCAAAAATGACTTTAAGGGCCACCCCTTAGACTAGGCCTAACTTAGATTGATTAATATCAAGCCACCTTACATATTAATCTTTCTAAATTAAGTTGATCAAGCACTCTAGCGATTAAATAAACTTAAAAATCATATTTAGTTTTTAATCTAATAATCGAACCACCTCGCATTACCACTTGATTTTCTCATTAATATAAATTTAACAGTGACCACGTATATGTAAAATCAAGATTAATGATGCTAAAACCCAATGCTAAATACAATTAATAAATTTATATTTAATTAACCAATGCAAACACAAGACACCATTGATTCACTAATCAAGCCACTTTGAAATTAACACAAAATGTTCACAAAATCATCAATTCAATGACTAACCATAACAAAAAAAATGATAATTAAGCTAATTAAACACAATGTCAAGTATCTAACAAAGATTTAAGCTACATTCAATTTCTAAATATATCAAAATAAATCAGTTAAATATTATAAAATTTATCCTAACAACTAAGAATCACAAATACAATGTGAAAATAGAGAAATGAATGAGCAAAAATTCTCCTACTAAAACTCCAAATTCATGACATTACCTCTTACTATAAGGGATTAAGAAATCAGCCACAGCAATTTGTCATCACAGAGTCCCCAAATGTCTTCAAAGTTTCAGCCATATCAATTAATGAAGTGAGGAAGTATTCAGCAAAGGATTAAAGGCAGGGAAATTGGGTGAAGGTTCGGTGAAACAGAGTATGAGATAGAGAATGTGAATATAACAGTGGGTATAAGTGAAAGCAAGGTGAAGTGGTGAAGAAAATGGAGGCAAGGTGAAGAGATGTTGATGAGAGCTCTGGTGAAAATGGAGTCTCCTCCGTGGATCTTCTTCAATTCGCAGCTTTGTCTCTCTGTTTTAGGGGCTCCACCGGTGATAATGGTGGTCGCTGGCCACGGTGGTAGTGGATGTGGAAGCCGCCAGCGACGATGAAGGTGATGCGTGGTGGAGAGAAACCAAGGTGAAGGTCATAGAAAAGATTGAAGATCCCCGGTCTGCAGGTGTGTTCTTGCGGCTGCTGGTTCTGTGAATGCCCCCCGCAATTCCCGTCTCTGGTTTCTTTTAATCAGACCAAAGAAAGGTACCGTAAAAAACATACAGTTTTGGTGAGACTATTCTGTTATTTTTTAAATTCGTGGGATTAAACTGTTATTTCTAAAATTTGAACCCCAAACTGCCATTTTCAGTTTTAATCCCATTTTTTAAAATACCTATAATTAAAACAATAAATACAACATCAAATACTCTCAGAAAAGTCAATGATTAAGAGTAATTAAAATTATTTTGAAAATCTTACCCTTTTTAGTCCTAATTTAATATATTTACTCTAAATTTCAATTAAGCATAAAGAAGGCATTTTAAACTCAATTAATAAGACAAAATCTCCAAATAAATTATAAAAATATATATTAAAATTAGAGATTTGTCACTACTCAACAATAAGTTGAACTCTTCCCTTCAATTAACATTATGTTATCTCTTCAATCAGAGATTTCTATTTTAACATTTGCTCAGAAGAGGGATAAAATATTTGGTCTTAATAAACAGGGCATGGTTTACTGCTAAGGCTCATCGCCTCGGACGATAATTTTGTAGGTATGGATGCTAAACTTGATATCTCTTTAAAGAATTGGGTACTTGTTCAAGCTTACTCTTAATTGGGTATATGTATCAACGTAGGAGTTAAGAAAATACAAGAGCTAAGGCTGCTGCATGCACAAGCAGATGGGCTTCTTTGCCTAGTTTGCAAGAATGCAAGGAAAGCATACCGAAGGGGAACTATAATAGAAGATGCTTTATGTCTTGCAGCTAAAGAAGGGAATGTCGAATTTGTGTTTCAAGTATCAAAAGCAATCCCAGAGATTTTCCTTGGTCAAGCAATAATTTATTGTTTCAGTAAAGCTCTTGAATATCGACAAGCTAGGGTTTTTAACCTTATCCATGGGCTACGCTACATGAATGGCCTGGTAACATATAAACTTGATGCTGATGATGATGGAACTACCTTGATACGTAAGGCAGCTTTGAAGGCTCCTGATCACGTGCTTAATCGCATCTACGCACCTATACTACAAATGTAAAGAGAATTGTAATGGTTTAAGGTCAGATATAACATTGAATCTATAATAATTAAGTATTGCATGAATTAATCAATTAAATCCAGTTTGTCTATAATAATTTCAGAATGCTTCCCTTTGAGTTTTACTTCCATTGGAGGGACATTGAGTATTCTGAACTTAGTCAAGGGCATCACAAAGAAAGTAAATCTCATGAGGCCTGGCTTTGAACCAATGTTCCACTTTATTTGCTATCCGTTTTCTCCCAAACTGGACATAGTAGTAGTCTTGTTTTGATAAGAATCTGAAATTCAATATTTCTTGAAACAAATGTAGGAAGTGGAGAGTTTAACACCTCCAAGCATTAGGATACGTCAAAATAAGGATGACATGACAGCTGAAGAATTATTAAGAGAAAGACACAGAGAGTTAATGGAGGAAGGAGATAAATGGATTAAGGCTACAGCATCTTCTTGTTCGGTTGTTGGTACCCTAATTGTGACCATTATGTTTGCAGTGGCTTTCCCAGGGGGGAATGAACAAAATTATGGGTACCCATTATTCATCAAACAACCGTTTTTTAATGTTTTCATATTCTCAACCATATTATCACTTCTCTCCTCTTCAACTTCAGTTCTAATGTTTCTAGCAATCCTAACCTCTCATTACTCGGAAGAAAAGTTCCTCAAATCCTTACCTACAAAGTTGATTTTGGGTCATTCTTTTCTTTCAATATCGATTATAAGTATGATATTAACCTTTCTTTCTGCCATTCGTCTCATGTTGAAATGTAACATCCCAAAAATTTAATGTAAGGATTAAATTATGGAAATTAGATAGTAAGCTAATTTATGGAACCTACAAAATTTAAGAAAACTTAACTTTGACAAAGAGAAAAATTAGGACCTAGTGTGTGTAATAAATAGGATAAAAATATACCTATATATATATATATATATATATATATTTAAAAGCTTACCAACACATGAGACAAACACACATATACTCACCATGCATGAAGACACACGTACAGCCTCCTCATTTACCACACTTGGAGCATCATAAGCACACACACCTACAGCATGCATGACTCATTCTCTTCCTCTTCTCTCATTGGTACAACACACATACACACACATTCTCTTCCCATTTGACCAGCATACAACACACATACGTACAGCTCACAAACTCCTCCAACTCTCATTTACGTTCAGCTGCAAAGAGAGAGAGCTTTGAAAAAAAAACAAATGAAACAGAAAACATAACAGCAGAAACAGAGAGCACAGAAAACATAGCAGAAAAACTGAGAGAGAGAGAGGAAGAACAAGCTCCAAATCTCACACAACATCATAAACGTGTTTAGGTAAGTTTCTTCTACTTTAACCTTGGATTTCCATTGGATTTGTGGTTGTTTTCTGGGTTGTTTTGCTGCTGGAATCAAGAGAAGTCACCAAAAACGTTTTGTTACCGTTCAGTTTCAAAACCAGCAAGTTTGTGTCCGTTTTGCATGAGATTTTTGATTCCTTTTCTTCTGTAATCACTTCCCAAAACTCAAGGAACATGTTTAGGAGTATGTAGAGTCAAAATCTTTGAGATTAGAGTCCAAAAATCATGGTTGCATGTGAGTTTTATCAACTCTGTTTTGGTCGCCGGAAAACAGAGGTTTTATCGGAAACTTTCAGAAGCTCAACCGGAGGCTACAGATGGATTTTTCATCTGGTTCTTTTTGATATGGAAATTTTAGGATGTATAGTATGAAATAGAATCAAGAAGAGCTCAATTTGGTGTCAAAACAAACAAGTTATCAATTTTTGAAGTTAGACTGTCCAAAACTGATGTTCATCAGAGTCAGTCAGTTTTGTGTGGCTTTATGACCAATCAAATCACATCCATTATTTACAAAAATTTACAGGGATATAGTAGACATAACAAGATTTAAAATTAGTGGTAGAATGCATCATTTGGATATCTGTAGAGGAAGTTATGATTTTTGAAAGATGGATTTAGAAACAAGTACAATCCTGAACGTCCAGATTCTAGTGGTTGATTTCGTGGTGTTTTTGAATTATGTAATCTTTTCTAATGGCCATGAAAATTTCCAGAATTGAAGTACATAGTCTTATATTTAATTTTGTATATAGTTTATATTAATTGGATTAGTATATTAAGAGATATGAATTTTTGAAATCAGTTGCTCTCAAACTGTGTATCTAGAAAACAGTTTATATGTGTCGAACGTTTGGAAAATCAAACCTTTCCGAAAAATTATGAAAATTTCCAAATTTAAAGTAGACATTCATAGCTTTAATTTGATGGGTAGAAAATAATTTTTAGACAAGTATATTAGGAGATATAGATTTTCAAAGTCATGCTATGTTTCTGGAGACTAATCTGGAATAGGGGTATTTCGGGAAATTCTGGGAGTAATATGGTAAATCTAGGTAGATTTTGATATTTTTCTATGAAAATATATTTCAATAGCTTCATGTAGACTTTGGACCCAGTCAATTTCGATTTTTCTAGAATTAGTTATGATTTTTCAAATTTAATTGAAAAATCTGCCAATTTGCTGAAGAATAGAAAAATTACACTATGCAAAATTATATAGTGTATAAGCCACTGAAACTGAGATAATCAGCAGAATGTGATTAAAGGCAGTAGTAATACAAGTAATAACTATTACTTGTTAATTTTAATTTATAGGATTTGTAATAGCCCGAGCCGGAGAAAAAGTTTTGGATAAACAGTTGGACCGAAAAGGGACCCAGGTAGTAATTCTTTCTTTCATGCACTATGTGATTATTTATATGTTGTGTATTTCATTTTCTGTAACATGACACTGCCTGTTGCACAACACGCGAATAAGCCAGGGTCTAAACATATCGTTTGACCATGGACACGAGTTTAGCCGGGGTTGCAAACAGTCGTTTGGCCTTGGACAATATGCATACAACATGAGTTAGCATTTTGCATATCATGGTGCATTGCATATTTATTTATCACATTTTATAGGATTGATTGTATATTACTACTGAGATTCATTCGAATCTCACCCTTTTTCAACATCTAAAAATATTCCAGCAAAGGACAGCGGCTCTAAGGGCAAAACCGTAATACTGGCAGATGAAGGTCCAGTCATAGTCGGGAATTACAACTGGTTATCTTTAGTTGTAGAATTTATTTCTTTTAGATTTGTTTATGTTTTTCAAACCATATGGGGATTTTCTGTAATATAAGTAAGTACTTATTATCAGTATAGTTTCACTATTTCTGTATGCCATCTGAATGACGCATTTATTATATAGCGAATATCAGAATATTAAGGGGTTTGACATAAAACATACAAACTACTCTTGGAGTGTCCTTCCAATCACTATACTTGCGAGTGTTCCGATCTTCCTCTTTGTCTTGTCACAATTCCCTCTTCTTCTTCACACTTATGTCTCTACGTATGGGAATATCTTTGATAAGAAAGTGAAGCCATGGCCATGAGATGGATTTGTAATTGACGTACCTTCTTTTTCTTGTATTATTTGAATAACAAGTATTGCTACATGTGCAACAGGGAAGTTCTTATTTAGCATTTTGAGCTTTCAAAGCTTTTGCAAGCACATAAAGATAGTTTATGAATTTAAAATATTATTTCATGAGGTATGTAATATATATTATATAATTTAGTCATTATGGGTGAGCATTTTTTTATTGTATGTACAATAAATAATATTTATTTGTAATCATAATAAATCATGTAATTATTTTATAATAATCTGTTTTAAATTACCTGTATATTTTCATACTAAAAAACCTAAATATATTGCTTGTCGATATGTAGTAATAATATCAATATTGAAGAGCCTTATCACGAAAATAAAACATGGGAAATGACATTCCTTCTTTGAAAGCCAATGGTATACCTCCCCCTCTACCATGTCTTAAATGAATCTTTGAAGGTGCATCAGCCAAAATCATGCTGATTTTTCATATATCAAAAGGTGACATCTTTTTAGTCATTGTTCACTTCTTGATAACCCAAGCAAAATAAACCTCTTAATTTGAAAAATAAAACTCAGCCAACTATAATTGATAGGTTTATTTTTCTCAAAAACATAATAAAATGTGAATTGTTTTAAATAAGTCATCAACCAACTAGGACTAAAAGGATCTAAATTGTTATTTTTTTTATTAGACTAAGTTCAGATGAATTAGGTGACACTTAATTAGGGCCTTTTGTCGTACTTTAACCTTTTTTTTAAAACATCTATGGAACTTTGTCTTTATCTTTTTCTTTTATTAATTTTTTTTAAGGTGTCGTACTTGAGGTTTCAGCTCACTCTATTCAAGCTTCCTATATATTGTAAGTTTTTTTTTTATTTTTTAACTTACAAATATAATTTAGTAGTAGTTAATAGTTTAATTTGTTCAATATATTTTATATTTAATTTATTATGAAATCTGAAAAAATTATTCTCATTTTTATATGCTAAAAAATAAATGAGATAAAATTAAATGTTATTATATATAGGTTGTATGTGAAGATATATAGTAATTATAATTTTTGGTTGTTGTAGTAATTGTTAACATTGATGAGTTGCATAAATAAAATAATTATTTATTTTTAACACTTGTATTTTACTTAGTAGTGATTTTGTTAATTAGTTATTTTTTAATTTATATTATTTTGGAGTTATTTGATTGTGGTTTTCTTTTCTTCATTTGTTGTAGATATGAAAATGTGTTTAAAGTGTGTTATTAACTATAATTATAGGGTTCTAAAAAAAATTATATTTTAAAAAAAAATGATCTAGGGTGACGCTTCCTTGAGGAAGGGCCAAAACATTTCATGTGGCTCTTCCTTAATAAAACGCCACCCTATGTTAAATTCAAAAAAAATGAAAGCCTAGGGTAGCGCTTCCTTAAGGAAGGGCCACCATAGGTGGTATTTAAATAATATATATATATATATATATGATGTGGCGCTTGTGGATAGTACCAGAACTTTTTTTAGTGGCGTTGGGGATATGTGACACTTGTCAAATACCACATATAATATTAAAATAAGCGTCACAACTATGTTTATTTGTAGTAGTGATACAATGGATCCATCAATCATATTCTTCAAGCCAACATTAGTTATAGTCAAGTGATGCAAAGAAATTAGCTAACTATACAATCCAAAATATTAGAATGAAGCACAAGAGAACCCTTAAGGTATTGGTGTTTAACTCATCTCACCTCATTGGGATAATTTCACTCTAGTTCACTTAATCAACACCTTACCATATACTTATAACAACTCGAACATCTCTACTACTAATAGCAATAAATGTAATGAATCAAGAGGACTAAAAGGCTTGTAATGTTGGATGAAGGCTAGATAGGGAATGAATTAATTAGAAAAAGGAATTGTTGATATGCAAGTCAAAGTTAACGAGCAAGTTTATAGCATATAAATAACCTGACAAACTCTTACCAATTCTTTTCCAAATTCATGAACAAATGTCTTCTTTATATTTCTTTTGCTTTTCTTTTTCTATCTACAAAATACTTTTCTTCATATATTTTTTTAATGTAAGCCGTACTTAATAATTCATTGAAATGAGTATATCACTTTTCATGAAATCTCTAAATTATATAAAAGCCGCTTATTTTTTAAAATTTAAGCGACCCGTAATATGATTTTGGTTATTTAATTAATAGACTAATCACCTATGTCATTGTCAACCCAAGAAAAGGGAAGGAGGGAGCGGACTAGGATACGTACATTACGAGGGTTCCCTTGCACTACTATCTCTCTGTTTTTCCCACCTCATTAGACCCTCCATAAAATACTGCAGATGAAAAACTAATGGCTTTGTTTGGTTGGGGTCTTTTAGAGGGGAGGTTAGATGAAGGGAGGGTTAGAGGTGGAAAAAATGTGTTTGATTGGAAGGAGAGGAGGGGAGGTTAAATATTTTGTTTTTTTGTTTGTTTTTCTTCTCTCCCCTTCTCTTTCTACCCTCCAAAATTGAGGGTTTTCGGAGGGGAGAGAAACATTGTGTCCCACTTTAACCAAAATACCCATGCTTATTTTTTAATATTCCAAGCTTACCCCTCCTTTTTAAAAACATTGTGTTCCACTTTGACCAAAATGCCCATGCCTTTTTATGCAATGAAACCTCCTAAATCATTGACCAAATTTATTATTTTATTGTTCACATAGATTTAACTATACCTAATTTAATTTAAAGCTAAGATATTTGCAATGAAACCCCCTAAGTCATGGACTAAATTTATATCTTATCAAAATTTCCTATAAATTCTTTTATTTTAGCATTGATGACACCTTGACTATGTCAAAACATATCTCAATTTTACTAAAAATGAGGAGTTATCAAAAACATATTAAAATATTTTATCATAATAAAATTAATGAGATAATATGTAAAATCAATAAAATATCCTTTAAAATGTATATAATTTTTTTATCATATATACTTGAGGTAATGAGTTTTTTGAGATTTATAAATTAATAAATAAAAGAACAAGGAAAATATATAGGTAAAGGAAAAAAGGGTATATTTATCAACTCATAATTAACTCCCTTCACTTACCCTTCTAAACCAAACAAGAAACCAAACCGCCCCTCCCCTCTTCTTGAACTAATCAAAACTCATAACCTCCCCTAACCAACTTCAATGAACCTCACATAACATAACCTCCATTGAACCAAACATACACTTAAAGAGAAGTAATAAGAAGGGTGGCAGGGCCAAATGACCAACTGACAAAGGAACAATTAAGGGAAGTATTTAGTCCTACGATACCGGTATCCATATCTAAGGGCATTAGGAGCACCCTTTATAAGAGATAAATTGATTGAGCACGTTTTGGATGAATTACGAACAACTAGGTCTCAGGAAGAAAGACAAGCAGTAGCAGCTATGGCTGAGGAAGAAGGATGCCCGATCGGGGGTGAGATTTCAAAGGAGGATGCATTGTATAAAGCTATATGTGATAACAAATGGGAAAGTGCAAAAACACTGCTAGAGAAAGAGCCAAATGCGTTGACCTCAAAAATTACTGCTTCAGGCAAAACACCATTTCATGTGGCTGCCTTATTTGGGCATGTTAACATAATGGAGGAGTTGCTAAAACTATTAGAGAATCTAGTATACTTAGAAACTGTTGATGATTTTGGCAATACGCCACTCTTAATTGCCACATTTACGGGAAACACTCAAGTTGCCAAATGCCTAGTGGACAAAAATTCCCAGCTACTTTCCATTCCAAACTCAACCAATGAACTTCCTACAACACTTGCTTTCCTGAGTGGTCATCATGAAATGGGACGTTATCTTTATCTCCAAACTCCATTGGAGTACCTCCAACCGCACAATGATCGCCCTCTTTGTCCCACTCTTCTTCGTTGTTGTTTACAAACACAATATCTCGGTAAGTAAGGACCTATATGAATGACTTCACATAGATTAATGAGTTTAGTAGTTAAACTAAGTTAATGCTTTTACAGTTTTTAAATTCTCTCAATGAAACTTATTACATCCGGTTTATAATATGAGATGCACTTTGTAGTTTAATTTGAATTATAAAGTGGCTCTTATATTAAGGATAGAAGGTGTTATGGACTAGACAAGGTTGTTTATTTAGTTAGACACTATCAAAGCAAAAAAAAGGTCTTATAATTGTTTCCCCAGTGTATTATTTAGTATTATCTTTTTGCCAATAATTGTCAATACACAGATGTCGCTCGCCACTTGCTTAGTCAATGTCATGAATTGCTTTTTGCATCTGATTACGAGGATTGGAAGCCAATTTATGGCATAGCAACAATGAATTCTACAATTCCTAGCCCAACTGAACTTGTCTTATGGAAACAATGGATCTATCACTGTAAGTATCACTACTTAAATAATATTTATTTCTTATTAAACTATGTTATTTACTTTTTTTCGTTGGTTTATATTACATGCATGCTCTCTTTTGTTTCGATTATAGGTGGCCTCTGGCGCCAAAAAAAAAAAAAAAAGATTTTAGGGGGCCGCATTATATTTAACTAGTATTCTAAATATGTATATATATATCCACACAATTGCTGAGAATAGTTTGAAAAGCTAATAAAAGATAAAGTTTCGCCACTAAACAATAAACTAATTAACTACTTTACCTAAAGCATACATTAAATAGTATTGAAAAAAAAGGATTCATATGTATAGACTATGCACTTTTACGATTATATTTATTTAATGAAATTTATTCTTTTCTCCGTTGGTTTGCTGCTGTTAGATATAGATACGGATTCAACCCCAAGTTTCGAAGGTGCTTCTTTATCAATCCAGCATGAAGACACGAGGGAAATAGCACAAGGAAAACTTACAGGGCAAGGTAGAAATATCTGTCTTTCGTTTTGCTTTTTTGGATTCAAGATTTCTTCATCTTTAATTAAACATTCTCATAGAAATTATTTGAATATTTTCCTTTCTATAAGCTTATTATTTTCTTTCTCCCGTTTTCTCTCTCTCTTTTTTTATTTTTTTTCATTTTAAAGTTGCAGGAGGACATCGTTTGTTTCAATATCTCATCTCCCCTGCCTATAATTTTATAGGTAGGCATATCTGCTAACTAATTTATCATTTTATGTATGCTGATATCGATTCTCATCAACTCGGCTGACAAAAAAGCCATGTTACGTATGATTCTAGGAATCAAGAAAATAAAAGAGCTCAAGTTACTGCTAGCAGAAGCAAATGAAGTTGTGAAGCTGGTTTGTAAGAATGCAAGAAAAAGAGATCAAGTGAGTACTTTTGCAGATGCGTTATTTCTAGCGGCGAAAGAAGGGAATGTTGAGTTTGTGGTTCAAATATCAAAAGAAAATCCTGAAATTGCTCATCGGGGACGACTCTTTTCGAAACATTTTCTACCATGCCATTGGGCAACGACAAGCTAAAGTTTTCAACCTCATCCATGGGCTTCGCTTCAAGGATGTTGTTGCTTCACACCTCAGCTTGCCAAGCTCCTGCTCCCCTTCTTAACCGCATCTATGGACCGACACTGCAGATGCAAAGAGGATTACAATGGTTTAAGGTTAGGACCAAAAAGGGCAAAAAAAAAACATCTTTATGTTTACAATAATATAGTTGGACCAAGTCCTTTTGTTTTCGTTGATCTAAAAATTACATTCTTCTCAAAAGAGTGATAAGTCCCTATAATTGGATGGTTTTTTGTGTCTAAAATTGACTTTCTGACTTAGATTTTGGGTTATAATAAAACAATTGGATGCATTTGTGCCCAAGAGGGGTAATGGGAATTGATGCTACTATTGATAAATTAATCATATTTTATACCCTAATTTCTCTTTGCTTAATTGGTTATATGATAATGTAATCTTATGATAGTGAGAGAGAGAGAGAGAGAGAGAGTCATAGCCAATGTGGAGCCCACAAGACTACTTCTTTCTCCCTCCAATTAGGCCAATGTGCAGACTTAGCTAAAGCGTGATACTTAATTAGTCAAATATAGTGTGTTAAGAAGTTTTTAAATTAATTTTTTCTGAAGTAATTATTGACACTTGATGGATTTGAATAATATTTCGAATTAGTTGCTGGCCATTTCGGTCTAGCTTTGCGGAAAATGAAATGAAATTAGTTGTTTGTTGGAATGGTGCATGTAGGAAGTGGAGAATCTAATACCTGCAACTATTAGGAAAGCTCGAAACAACGAAGGCATGACGGCTGAAGAATTATTCAAAGAGAAACAGAGTTAACGAAGGAATGAGAAAAATGGATAAAAGACACATCTTCTTATTGTTCTGTTATTGCAACCCTAATTGTCGCCATTATGTTTACAGCAGCTTTTACTGTGCCAGGAGAAAATGATCAAACTTTTGGGTTCCCATTACTCATGAAACAATCTTTTTTCAAGGTTTTCATATTCTCAACAATATTATCACTCCTCTCTTCTTCAAATTCAGTTTTAATGTTTCTTGCAACCCTCACCTCCCACTACTCACAAGGGAAATTCCTCAAATCCCTACCCACAAAGTTGATTTTGGGTCTTTCCTCACTTTTCATCTCCACTGTAAGCGTGATGGTAGCCTTTCTTTCCACCATTCGTCTCATGCTTAAGCACACAAACTACTCATGGGGTTTACAGCAGCTATTCTATTCTCAATGGATTGAGTAATCTAATTATATACCAGAGACTGGTTCCTTCTGGATCCATCCATGTACCCAAATATTTTTCCCAATCTATCTAAAAAATGCGAACCCCAAAAAATTGAGATCAGTGAATCTTTTCACACCCTATTTCCATTACTATCAGATGAGCTATAAATATAATGAATTAGAACAACTAAGCTAAGTTTGATCCTGGGATGAAAATAATTTCGTAAATAGTTGAAAACCCAGCCCAAACACAGGGTTCAAACCTATAAATGAATGGGTTTTTATGAAAAATTTAAAACTCTTTAAAACAATTAATTAGTGGTTCACAAATTTCATTACTACTAAAAAATCCTTTAACTCCATTTAATTTCATCAAAATATTACTTTGCTTTTATCCTAGTCTATTATTAGTTAAACTATGGCCTCTTAACATACAACTGTTGGGATTGGGAGGCATAGCGGAAGAATTTAAATTACAAAAGTTCATCAATCCCAATTACGGATCTATCAATTAGTGTTTAAATCGAGTAGTTAGAATCGTACCTTTGTATTTTTGCCCTTTCCGATCTTAAGAAGCCGACACCTCATATCAACTCCCTCTATTGATATCTACACGAATGCGACTCCAACACAGTTAGCGTGCTAGCGCCTCCAATGCCTCTCTAAGGTTTTCTTACAGCTCTCTATTCCTCATCCGCCCTTGGCTATATTGGATCTTCAAAATTAATCTTAATTAATTTTGAAATCAATTGTCATATCAATTAACATTTAATTGTTATTATGAGCTAATTAAATAAAATCAGTTTAATTAAATCTTTCCAACAGTTTTAATTTAACCTATTTATTTAATCTGAATGAAGAGCCAATGGAATTAGATTTAATTTATCTTTATAAATTAAATTTGAGATACTATATCTCTATGTTAGTTATTAAATTTAATTTTATCAAATAAAATTAAATCAGAAACTAATACTACATAATATATATATGTGTGTGTGTGTGTAATATTATTATTATTATTTTCCTTTTTCGAATTTTATATCACATATATAAAATTCGTCCACCCTAAATTAAATTGTATTCATTGAATCTTAGATTCAATGAATCTAGACATTATAGCTTGTGTTGGGCTATTCTTGTGTTCGACAACCTTGTAGACCCATATGAAGTTGGCAGTGGGCCAATAACTGTACTAACCCACAAGTCACAAGTAGCCTCTAGCAAGATATTACAACTACCAAATTCATATGAGGATCATTAACACAATTCAACCTTTCATACAACCATGTCATGTCCCTTTTGTCCTACGATATTTCGGTCAAAGATGAGACATGGATAATATCATCATCCTGTTCCTGACCATTACTTTCCCAATTCCTGAGTAGTCTGACAATAGAAATATAAACTCATTTCCATCATAGTATAGCCATGCATTTTTCAGACTCACTCATCGAGATACCCAGTAGTATCTCTCTACTAATGTGAGGGACAAATTCCATCTTGACCATTCACATTCCTTTGCATAAAAACCACTAAGCCCGATTATAGCCTTTATCATCACCCGGTCAAAGGTGACTTTTGACTAGGTGAAAGCTTAGCGGCTCTCATGTAGAAATCCATGATGATCTCAGGTCAAAGTGCATAGTGACATGGTTATATATGAGATAAGCTTATAACTTGATCCATATAGCTTTCTTATAGCGGGTCGGTCCCAGCACCTTGTACTCTTACAAGTGCCTAAGAATTTGAATCGTATCTACATGCCTTGTCAAAGTCATACTGGTCTTATTTCATTTTTGCTCCCGCATAGATGACCGACTAGGGACATTTAGGACAATAATTATTTATCCAAGGATACAGTTATCACAATGAACATGCAAATAATATGATAACAAAATGGAGAAATTCATTAATTAATAATGTTCAAAGTATAATGATTGGTTCTTAGAGCACAATTTCCAACAACAACTGCCCATCCTTAATTCAATTATTGTGCATGGTGTTATTACATTTCTGTTTTGTATGTATGGCATACTATTGCTACCATGTTCTATGAATATTCATACTATTACTACTAGTGTACTACTACGATAGGTACTATCTTCACTATATTTATGTATATACATATATGCACAAAACATGTAGCCACATGAGGCTACTAAAATATCCTAAGTCTTAGCTAAATTATTATACATATCACCAACACTTAAACCACATATTATCTTAACTCCTTTAGCTCCAACTTTCTTCAAGCTTCACCAACAAGAATGCTCTTGCCCTTAGAAGTATTTGCTCTTGCTGTATGTCATGAAAGAAAGGGGTGAGATTTGGGAGAATTTCAGTAGCAAAACGTTATCTCAATATATAACGTGCAATGGTAATTACTATGCATGTAAATAGCCAAGTAAGAACAAAACTTCACAAGCATATACTTATAGCCATGACACAAACTCAAGTAAGGATATTACATGTTCAAAGGCATACATGACAAATAAACATGCAATCAACCAAGCAGTTTTACTACCTTTTGATTCTTCCCAATCTACTCATTTTGCTTGAACTTCATTTAGTTTTGCTTCCTCCTTTTACTTGATAGTAAAAGTCGGATCCTACTAAACATTGTATCCACATAAAGGGCAGAGTAATACACAAACTTTGGGATACTTGCTTTGCATAATTAATCTCTCCCCATGAACCCAAACTCTAACTCTTTCGATTAACTTTTTAACTTTGTTATAAATATTCATTTCCAATCCTAATTGATATAAACTTGTGCTTACGTCTATTATGCAACCATCTTAAGACATATTATATGTCTTTGGCCCCTATGATTAAAGTGCTAAGTTTAATTATATTGACCACTCAAACTTGTTCTATAATCCTCAAATTATCTCCTAAACACATCTTCTTCAAAATTGGAAAATTCCAAACTTATCACAATCTGCCACTAATCTTTAGGACACATTAAAAAAAATCATATCTTAGGCTAGAAAACTCCAATTGAGGTGATTCAAGTTTCTATGTGAAGCTCTTAAAGTCCTCTATACAGGAAAAATATTATCTAGTATCAAATCATAAACTTAATCTCTCAAATTCCACATTTACACTGACTGCTCAATATGAGAATAAGAATTTTAGCAGATTTTCTATCCAAACTTCAAAAATTCATAACTTATGATTTATAGATCCAATTCCTAAGTTCTAATACTCAATTGAAACCTTTAAATATCTATATTAAGGGGAAAACCATCACACATCCAAATTACCAGATTAACCTCATAAAATTTGTCCATTTTCCCATTGTCAAAATCCTGAAATTCCATAATGCTCCCTGTTTCCTTACCAAACTTCCAAAAATCACAACTTTCTCTCTAGATATCCAATTGATACATTCTAGAACTAATTTTAAAGCTTTGGATGTATAATATTTACCTGTCAAATTTTATAAGCCATGGACATGTTTTGCCTAATCAAAATAGAGTATGAAACTGACTGACTCCCAGAAGATCACATATTTGATGGTATGACTTAATCACTCAAGAACTCTACCATTTTCACTCCAAATTGAGCTCTCCTTGATTCTATTACCTATTACACATCCTAAATCAAAATAACCAAAGAAAATTCCACTTATGATCTTAGTTTGAGCTTATTCAAAATCGTGCAGAAGCACTCTGTTTTTCCGGCAACCAGAATAGGTGAAGAAATTGACATGAAACCATGGATTTGCACTCTAAACCTCAAAGATTTTGACTCTATTAACTCCTACTCACGTGCTCTATGTTCGGTGTCCCCCAAACAAAACAAAGAAACCCCAAAAATCCCCTAAAAACCAATGCATGCACTGTATTTTAAGCTCATCAGTGACAACAACTCATTTCCATAACACAAAACTTCTATCAACCAAAAATCATCAAATCACCACCAAATTCAGCCAAATCAAATGGGGAAAGGGTAGAAGAGACTCACCTAGGTAGGAATCTCAGGTTGTATGTGGGATTTTCCGATGATTTCTTCCTCTTCGCGGCTCATTCTCGGTCCCTCTTTCTCAACTCTCTCTCGATCTCACTCTCTCTCTCTCTCTCTCTCTCTCTCTCTCTCTTTCTTTCTGTCTGTATGTTAAATGTGTTGTTTTATTGTGTGAGGAGCTGAGTGTGCCATGTGGATCGGGTTTTATGGAGCCAATCAAATTGAGAGAAAAAATGTTGAATGTGTGTGTGAGTTTCTAAGAGAGAGAGAGAGAGCTGAGTGTGTTTTTATTATATATAAGTATATTTTTATCCTATTAATTTCATATACTAGGCTTTAAATTTCCTCCTTTGTCTAATTTACAATTTCTTGAATTTCTTAGGTTCCATAATTTGGCTTATCCTCAGTTCAATTCCGATTTTCGAGTCCAAAAGATAAAGTTGCTAACTTTTCTCAATTTTTTAAATTAGTATTGGCTCATTATCTAATTTCCATCAATTAATCCTTAATATTTTTTAAAGATTTTCTTCCTCAATTAGCTTCTTTAAGCCAATAAATAATTTTTTTTAAAATTTTCAAGCCAAATTATGACTTCTAATAAGTATTTTTTCTCGAATTGTCGGGAAAATAGGCCTTTAAATCCCAAAATTAACTTTAAATTATTTGGGCTATTTTGGGGAACTAAGCCTCTTTATAATTTCTTTAACTCCCCATAATAACATTTCATATTATTTTCTCAATATATCTGGCCCTTAAATAATTTTTATAATTATCTTAAGCATTTTCCTCTTGATATGCTTAAGATATTTGGCTCAACTGAGTTTAGTAGTTTACTTAATTTTGACTAATTCTTTATAATTTAAGCCCATAATTTGGGATGTTACAAGTTCACTCCTCTTAATTAGCCTCACAATCCCAAGTAGGACTTATTTCTTATGACACACCCACTCATTATTTCCAACATTAATGAAGGAAGGAGAGAAATGGATTAAGGCCACAACATCTTCTTGTTCGGTTGTTGGTACCCTAATTGTGACCATTATGTTGGTAGTGGCTTTCACTGTTCTTGGGGGAAATGAACAAAACCTTGGGTACCCATTATTCATCAAGCAACCGGTTTTTATTTTTTTATTTTATTGTTTTCATATTCTCAACCATATTATCACTTCTCCCTTCTACAACCTCAGTTCTAATGTTTCTAGCAATCCTAACCTCTCATTACTCAAAAGAAAAGTTCCTCAAACCCTTACCTACAAAGTTGATTTTGGGTCTTTCTTTTCTTTTCATGTCTCCATTGTAAGTATGATATTAACCTTTCTTTCTACCATCCGTCTCATGTTAAAACATACAAATAAACTACTCTTGGGGTGTCCTTCCCATTACTATAGGAGTGTTCTGATCGTCGTGTTTGTCTTGTCACAATTCCCTCTTCTTCTTCTTCATATTTATGTTTCTACATATGGGAATATGAAGGAGGCGTGTGTTTTATGCCTTGGTAACCTCTTCAAAATTTAACCAAGAATTGTAATAAAGGGTGCAATCCTGGATAATCTCTCGAAGAGCATTTATTAATTACCTAGAAACTAAATGTAAAGATTGGCATAAAATAAGTTAAAAAGGATTTTTGAACTTTTTATCTAACAATTAAATTACAATAAAACTAAAATGCTATAAAAACAAATATTTTTGGATTTTTTAGAATAAAAGTGAAATGGAATGGAAATTAATGAAATAAGAGAAGCAAAGAGTTCAACAATGAAATGAGCAATGCCTCATAGCAATGACGAAAACAATCCTCACTTAAAATAATTATGGGAGATTTAATTATGCTAGTTCAAAAATGACTCTAAGGGATAGTAATTGGAAACTTCAGTCATAGTAATTGTTGATTAAATGACAAATGGATATGATTAATAAATGCAGAGCAAGCCACGGCCACAGTCTGTTCATGATGAGGAAAATTTCTAGCTTTATGATGGCAGAAGCACGGTGGAAGACAAGGATGGAGAGTAGATGATGATGGTAAAATACTGGTAGTGGACGGAAGTGGAGCAGGAAGGTGGAGGTGATGGTATTGAGATAAACGAAGCTGCCTTGGACCCCCTCTGGTTCTGTATATCAGCACTGTTACGGCGTTCCCAGCTTCTGTCTCTCGTCTCTGTTCCTATGGTGGTGCAGCGGTGGTGAGCGAAGATGGAGTGGTGATGATGGCGTTGATGGAAAGATGAAGGTGGAGAGAATATGATGATGATGACAGTGAAGTGACGGTGTGATGAAGATGAAGATGGAGTGATGATGAAGGTGATGGTGGATATGGAGGAAGGTGCAGTGGTGATGCGGTGGTGGAGAGGAAATGATGATGATTTTCGATGGTGATGATGACGGTGGTGCAGTGATGGTGAAATGGTGAAGGTGGTGTGTAGATGATGACTCCAAATCCGCCGCCAGCTTCTCGCGTTTCTTCAGCCTCTGTTTTTATTTCATCTCTGCCTTCAGCTTCCACACTCAGCATTCGGACCCAAGGAAATAGACAAAACGCTGTGTTTTAAATGGGACTAAGCTGATATTTTGGAAATTCATGGTACCAAAATAGCATTTATGAAATTCAACCCCAAACTGTCATTTTCAATTTTTAAAATCCCATTTTTCAAACACTTACAATCAAAAAACAATTAAACCAATATTAAAAATTCTTAAAATCAACCATTAAGAGTAATAAAAATTATTTTGACAATTTTACCCTTTTTAATAATAATTTAATAGATTACTCTTAATTTCAATTAAACATAAAGAAAGCATTTTAAATTCAATTAATATTGCAAAACTCCCAAATAAAGTATAAAAATATATAATATAATAAGGGATTTGTCAGAATATCTTTAACAGGGAAAGTGAAGCTATGGCCATGAGATGGATTTGTAATTGACGTGCCTTCTTGTTCTTTTATTATTTGAATAACTACAATTTGATGTTTCTTGTCAATTACATTGACATGATCTTTAATAATCTAAGCTTTCTTAAGATTCTTTGATATTGACCGAATCAAATTGATTTGGAGAATGAATTATTTTTCAAGAGTTGCATATTATCACTTTAAATTGATGCTCTTAATTAGAAAAGTTCAACTAAAGCTTGAATTTTTAAATATATGTTTAGAGAATTTCTTTTCAAATTTGGCTGTGAGGATTGTGCAGATCAATATTTTATTGTTGTATGATGATGAATTACAAGATGACAATCTCATTCCCACATGTCATTCTTTTATTGAGATTTAGTTTTTTTCTCCACAAAGGTCACATGATCGGTTATCACATCTTTACCATCATAATTAAGATAATTTCAATCTTAATTTACTAATGACTTATATGAAACAATTCACTTGTTTTGTTTTTAAGAAAAATAAACCTCTTAATTTGAAAAAAAGCTCAGCCAACTAGAATTGATAGGTTTATTTTTCTTAAAAACATAATAAAATGTGAATTGTTTTAAATGAGTCATCAACTAATTAGGATTAAAATGATCTGAGTTATTGTGTTTGTATTAGACTACTTTCAGTTGAAGTAAGTAACACTCATGTAGCATATAAGTATTTCTCTGGCTCAAATGCTCTGGTTATATCTTCCAAGCGGATATCATGATGAGTCAAAAGTTCATGAACCGGAACTTCCTGCAATAAGAAAATAAATATAATAATTAATTTATCCAGTGTGACAATATCTCTAAGCATATTAAGAATCACATTTGCGCATCGTAATGTAGATAGTACTTTAATTAGAAGCTTTTCAGTAGACATAATTTTTTTTAGAAATGCCACATAGCTAATCTTTCCAAATTGATCCTGCTTTAATTAGCCTAGTGATTACTTTTAACATATATTATACATGCGTGGTTTGCTACGTCACGAATAACTAGACCTTTCCTTAGACCAAACCCTATTGGTTATCCAATTTTTTTTTCAGATATTAACATTTGTGTGATATTTATAAGCAAAAGAAAGAAAGATATGAGATGGGCTTTATGCCCAAATATTGAACCCTTCAATGTTTATTCATAAAGACTACTAGCAAAATTTAAAATTACCTTCAGTCTTTTATATAAGATTTAGTTAACTATTTTTAGAGAGAATATAAAAATTAAATAAGTTAGTTAATCATATCATGTTGTATATCATTTGATTATACATTATTTTATAAGTCAAATAAATTATTTTGGTATAAAAAATAAAAATAAAATACTTTAAAGTAATTTATTTAGCATCCTTAATCTCTCAAAAAAAAATCAAATGGGTCTTTTATATATATATATATAAGTAAGTTTAGGTGGGTTAAGCCTTGGGGACTCACAAAGGCTAGGACATGCCTCTGGGTTTAAAGAGCGCTTACAGAGGTGCTTGCATATCGCATACTAATAAGATCCTTATATTAGTGAGATTTGAATTCACAACTTTATAGTTACTAGCTAAACCTCTTACCAACTTGACCAATTCTTGTTGGCACTAATACATTAATTAAGGCTTTGTAGTTTATTCCAAATTTATGTGAGTTGTTGGGTACACTAAGTAAATTGATATTGGCCCAATAAATTTCTCTATAGTTTTTCTCGAAACCTCAACAAAGAGTCAATGATGGTTTAATTTTCTGAAAAGCTGGACCAAAAGCGTGGCCTAAGTTGCTTAAGTAGTCTGAACTCTGAAACAATAATTTTAAGCTCCCAGTTTCAGTAAAATGACCCAAGTCATAATGTTTCTTTTTTTAATTATGGCCCACAGATATTTAGATACCCCAAAGTTAAGAAAAAAGAAAAGAAAAACTCAGGAGGATTCCAGAGGCCCAAAGCATAACTGTAAGAATTAACAAAACAATTGGACAATACCCAACTGAAATTAAATTTGACTTTAAGAAATGAAGTGATGTATAAAGTGCATTGGCTATAATGTGACTCAAAGTTAGCAGGGATGTTACCGGAATGAGGTCAGGCCGCTTATACAAAAGTTTCATCTTCATTTTTATTGTGCATTTTTTAATTTATTAACGGCTAACTACCAAGAATCGATAAAAATAATAATATAGGTTTGGCTTAACTTTTCAAGATCAAGAAATCTCAACCAGTTAGAAAAATTTTCCCCCCTTCACTTTGTCAGATATCTCAAATTTAGGGATCTCAAAATATATAGGTATAAATCAATGTGGCAAATGTTAGTGTAGATTGGAACAGTTAGAATGTTCTACATATACACTAATGCTATGGATGCTATGATAATTAAGCACACAATTTATCTTCATTTCTCGGGTTTTTACATCACCACCACCTTCCCAAACCACTGTGTTCATTAAGGGAAGTAATCATTAACAAAATTTATCTTCATTAATTTTCTCATTGACAAATCCACATTTTTATTATATATTTTCATAATTTATTTGAGAATTCTATCATAGTTATTGGACTTAAAATGCCTTCACAATGATAAATTGAAATTAAGAGTAAATATATTAGATTAAAGCTAAAAAAAGGAAAAATTGTTATAACAAATGTAATTTCTCTTAATCATTAAGTTTTGATAAGATTGGATGTTGGTTTAATTGTTTTTAATTATAGGTTTTTGAAAAATGGGATTTAATTTGAAAATGGAAGCTTTGGCTTCAAATTGCAGAAATTACAGTTTAAATCCACGAAGGTTTTAAAAATTACAGCTTAGTCCCTTAGTGAAACTGCAGCGTTTTATCCCCTGGAAATTATCAAAACCAGCCTTCTCCTTTTTGAATTGCAGAGTCGAGCAGCTGCACACAAAAAACAAAACCAGCAGTCGTGAAATTGGAGAACAGAGCTTGGCTTCATCACCATCTTCATCCACCGTCTCCGGCGATCTTCATTCTTTCATTACCACAGCCATCTAGTTCTGGGGAGAGAGGGAAGATGAAAAATCGAGGGAAGGAGGAGAGACCACACCATCGATCTTCATCTTCATCCTTCTCCGTTGCCGGCGAACTGGGAACAAGGAGGGCAGCGCGAGCTTGAGAGTTTCAGACCAGAAAAGAGCTGCTACTAGCAATTCAGACGTGGAAAAACAGAGGCAGCAACCATTACTACATCTCAGTCTCCTCTACTTGTTTTCCATGGCCGACTCTTACTATTTTCCCATCTTTATCATTAATTAGCTGGATTTTCTGGTGGTGTTTCTCATGGCTTTGCTTCTTGAAACTTTTTCCATGAATTGCAGCAACTAACTTTCTCTTCTCCTAGAGCAAAGGGTTCATTCTTGAGCTTGTAGACGGGGGAGTGCTTTACCATTTAATTTCTGTCTTTAATTTTTTATATTAGTTGAATTCTAAGTTTAAAGTTTAATTAATTATTAGATTGAGATTTTGCATTGGGATTCCATGCAATTTATGATATTAGATGTGTATTTGAATTTCATTAATAACAATTTCATATAATTGATTTAGTATAGCTTTTAGTTGAAATTGTTATGAATATTTATTTGTTATTGTAATGCAAGGATTATTGGCTACTAGTGTCATTACATTTCATTGATTCAAATTGTTAGTGTTTAAATTGAGTTTCGATTAGAGGGTACCGGTTGTGGAGAAATTAGTTCACTTAACTCAAATTAGCTCAAAGGGTCTTTTGAGCATCTTTATCACTCCCATTATCTTTTGAAATAAGGATAGATAAATTTCATTGTTTTAAGAGTTATCATATTTCAAAATCAATTTCCATTTCACTCCACTTTTATCCTAAAAATATAAAAATATTTGTTTTAAAAGCATTTTAGTTTAATTGCAACTTAGTTGATAGATAAAAAGCTCAAAATCCTTTTTAACTGATTTCATACCAATCATTGCACTTAGTTTCTATGTAATTAATAGAAGGGTCCTCAAGAGATGATTTAGAATTGCACCCTATATTGCAATCCTTGGTTTATTTTTGAAGAAGTTACCAATGCATAAGTTGACAACGCTATCTTCAAGTGGCACTACTGCTAGGGAGCTAAGTAATTGATTCCCTAGTAACTAAGTGTCAATCTTTTTGATTGATTGGTATTTAAGCCTTTAGGTTGCATTTTAGGTAGTTTAGGTAGTTTTGCATGTTTTTTATAGCATCTTGCATATAAAATTTTGAAGAAATGCCAAGCAAAGAATTGTGCCTCTTGATATTTAGGATTTAGTTCGATCAGGTGTCATTTTTTTTCCCTCTATGCCTTAGCTTGGTTTATAGCTACTGGAGTTTACTCTGTTTGATTGCCAATTAATAGGTACTTTGCAGCTGGTTAATGAATTACTGAAAAAAAAAACTGCATCATACCATTCAATAGTGCAAAGTAGTTTGCTTGGTAGCTAGCATCTAAGCCGTAGCATTTCTTGTGAGTGGTATGTTAGAATAATCTATCTGGTGCATGGCTATTGTGTTGACTAGTGGAATTTTTTGAACTCTGATTCATCACTATATTGGGCGTAAAATTTCACTTTGAGCTAATATCTTGAATCATAAGTGAGGATTGTTTCACTAAGTGACACCCTTGCCTCAAATTTTTTTTAAAAAAAAAATTATAAAGAGAATGACAGATTGCTTGCTACACGGGAGAGTTCTGTATTCTGAGAAGTTAAACTTTGGAGGCTGCACTTGTTAGTTTGAATGCCAGCTAGTTGTCCTGCTGTGGATAAATCAATCTGGATACCTTGTGGAAGTTTGCTGAAAGATTTTTGCTTCTGTATTGATGACTTCTTTTGTAAAGAGCTGAGTATTGCCACTGATTTTATGTTTTTCTTCCATAAAGCTTCATCCATGCTTGCTGAGAGTGTCATAAGTCCTATTTTGTTAAAGGTTATTGTCACTTGTGAACTTGCAATTTCAATTGCTGATTCTGCTAGCCTTTTCTTGGTATAGCGATTGGACTCTTAAAAAAATTATCCCTGTTTTGTTGCAATTGTGCTGAGCCTTTGCATCAATTTTTCTTGGATACTTGCTCATAATTGTGGATACTTTACTTGGAGCATGTTCTTGGTTGTTCTTGAAGTTTTGCAAGTGATTTTGCTGCTGAAAATTGGATCTTTTTGATGTCATTAGAGTCATAATTGTTGGCTGCTGTCATGAGTGGAAATTTCTTTGGGAAATTTAGGTGTGAACACCCAAGTTTGGTTTAAAAAGTCTATTTCGTGGCTTGAGGCATTGTTGAACTCAAAGGCTTGAATTGGACTTAGTTAGACTATCTTGACCACTTGATATTGGATTGATAAGCTCTTGAAACCAATTCTTCTCTTGATAAAGTTTTGAGATAAGTTTTAGAGTCTTGGAAATTCTTGAGTTGCACCCTATGGATTTTTCACATGGTATTTTCTGAAAAATTTTTGCACTTCTTCTGTGATTTCTAACCACTCATTGTTGTCTTTATTGTTTCTTTGAGTGTGTAAGAGTGCTAAACTTTTGACTTGTTTGGAGCTTGTTTGTGCATAGCATACTTCTCCAACCTGGTACTTGAACTTGCTTGCTTACATCTTTCCATTGCACTAAGCTTGTTGTTTGTGACTTGTGAATCTGATTTGGGTTGCATTCATGATTTTTGCTGCATTGAAGCACTATCTGGGATAGTTACAATTTAATTGGTTTAGAGTTAATTTGTGGGTTGAAGGTCTACTTGTTGGGTGAAATCATATGAGAATATGCTTGTTTCAGTTTTGAATTCTCTTTGATGTCAAAAATGATGAGCCCGAGAACTAAGTTGCTCTGAATCTGATTCTGAATTTAGTTTCTCTGTTGCAAATCTGAGTTTTCCTCTATTTTGTGCGTTGAATGAAATGCAAATAGTGTGCATCTATATTTGACTTTGAATTTGAATTTGTGAAATTGAATCTAATTGCTAACTTGTGTCACTAACATTTTTAAAGGCATTTCCATCTTTGGGCAGATTGCATTTGACATATTTTCTGTGAAAATCATAATTTATGTGCATTTCCCTGATCTTTTGAGTTTATTGGATAAATCTGATCTTGAGCTTGCTGAAATTTTTGGGAAAAAAAAAGTCACCGAGAAAATTATGAGCTTCAGTTTCCTAAAGTTTCAGGCCATTTTGAGGAAGTTCAATAGCTATGCTATTGGGTGTAGCAAATATTATCCAAATTCTATCGTTTTGGGTTTTTTTGATTTTGTTTTGGATAGTATTTGCTTGTTGCAGTGCTTGAATATCATTTTAGGCATCTAAGTTGAAGTGTATTTGGTTGGAAATTGCTTGAAATTTGCTCATAGTTTGCTGGACTTGGTTTGCATGACACTTGGATAGAGGAGGTATCCTCTCAAAGACTTCAAAAATTGGAACAAGAATGGGATCTTATTTAGTTTCAGGTGGAAAACGTCAGAAGGATTTTGGATTCCCAAATGCACAATGCTAGAGTTCAACCTTCTATACCTCAAGCACATGAGTGTTTATATAGGTTTGAGAATGAGAGGCCTTATTTTGGAAATCCCCAAAACCATCACATACACAATCTGTACCCTAGTACCTATAATACCAATCCCATTGATTACATCCCATATGAACCACTTTATAAACCTTCTTTTTCCTCTCCACCATACAAACACGAACCATACATTGAACCTATCTACCCCCCACAAAGACCATTATATGAACCATACCACCAACTTCCATTTCAACCATATCATCTACCCTCTCATTTACCACACCAACCCTCGTTCCCATCGTGTCACCCATCACTTCATGAACCTTCTCCTTAACCCCACCTTGAACCTCCACCTCAAATTTATAACACAAAATCTGGTCGATTGGATACCATTTTCTCATCCCACAACATGGATTCCCTAACGAGTGCCTTGACAAGAAAGTATGATGCACTCCAAAAGCAATTCCTTAAGTTACTCTTGCATTAAGGAACAATTGGAAGCTCTAGGGTGATATGAGGGAAATTAGAAGACATTGATGAGTTCTTCAAGGCATACTATGATCATATGTTATGGGTAAAGATGCGAGGTGAAGATGGGACCCTTTGGCCACATGACCTACAAGAGGAGGAATAAGGAGTCCAAGCTCAAGAGCCTAATGTCACTTCACAAGTAGAAAGTTCCCAAACTACAGTGCCTACTCTCACGCAAGATGTAAAGAAGACGCAAATACATTTTCATCTACCAGAGGAGTCACTTCAAACAATGGTAATATTCCTTCTTTTCTTGAAGAGGTTGACCCTCCTCTTGCTACTATTCTTAATGTTGTGAGTGATGATGAGTTGGATGAGGAAATTGTTATTGAATCCTCTTATATTCTCAATGTTGAAAATGCTCACAATGGTGTTTTTAATAGTGTTAGTGTAGTTGATGATGTTGCTTGCCTTGTTCCTACTTCTATGTGTGATGAAAATGATAAGCATGATGTTATGGAATATAGTAGAATATGAATAGGGACCTGGGTGTAAAGTAGAAGTAAGGACCTATATGTAAAATAGGTATTTGAATGTTAGTTAGTTGGTTGGTCCTTAAGTGACCGTTAGAATATTAGGTGCTAGAAAGAGATCTATTGGCGTTATGACATTATAAATAGCTCACTGTGCCCATTGTAATACTCTATTCAGTACTGTGATCCTAAGTGAGAATTACATTCTTCTCTCTACATTTCTGTCTCTCTAGTCTCTCCTTCTCTCTCTCTTACTTTTACCTAATACCATAATAGTGGTGTTAGGGCTGTTCTTCCTCAGCTCTCTCTTCCTCTTTAACTGCTATACTTAGATGCATGGTTTAGACTCGATCAAGAACAGCAAGAAACATGGACAACAAAATCTTGACCATTAAAGAACAATTGCAGAAGTTAAACAAGGTTGATGAGCTTTAAGACAGTCTTGGGTTTCCGGGATGAATTAAGAGCTCTAGTGGTGGTGGCTCAAGGGAATAATGGCAAACAACCACATTGGAATCGTAGCAATGGGCATGGGAATGGCCACGACAATGGAGGAGGTTATCACTGGCCAACACAATTCGGAAAAATGGAATTCCCAAAATATCAAGGTCAAGATATTGATACCTGGATCTTAAAGTGTGAAAGGTTCTTCAATCTCGATAGGACTCCAGAAAATTCAAAAGTCACGATGGCCTCCATGAGTTTGGATGATGCAAGCTTGCGATGTAGATTCCACCAACTTGGTCGGAATATGTGATATTGCTCAGAGATACTTTCGATATGCCCGTGGATAAACCTATGAGCAATTTGACAAGATTACGCCAAATGGGATTTTTGGCTGAATTCAATGCCAAGTTTGATGCGATTTTGACAAAATTAATGTTAATTGAGGAGTATCTTGTTGATATCTATGTGGTTGCACTTAAAGATGAAATCGCAGATTAGGTGTTGATGTTTAACCTCGGACCCTTGGCGAAGCCCGGAGATTAGCCCAAGTCCAAGAGATCGTGATCAATCGCCGAGAATCCAAGATTTCTGGCGAAAAAGCAGGACGATACGTCATTGCTTCAAATTCCTCTTCAGTGGCGTCGTAGGTTCTCGCCACGTCAACCAATAACAATAAAACCTCGTACCAATGCACAAGGTCCCACCAGAATGAAATCTCGGCCAATTCAATCAATCCGATGAGCAAGAATTCGATTTTCCCCGATAAATCTACGTCAATGTTGGTGAAATTTCAAAATTCTTTCGGCTAAAGACGAGGCAGAGCATTGCGTAAAGAACTTCTGATTCTATTGCCATGAACAATTCTCCAGAGACCATAGATGCCCTCAAAGACGAGCCAACACTTTCCTTTTGTTTAATTCGCCCTTGCATATACCTATTTTATAAGGTGCAAATTGAATTAATAAGCGAATTTTTTGTAGAATACAACGAAGACCTTTGAGTATGGACTGCATTCCCAATACTGACTTTTACAAATCGATAATTTGACTTTATCTTTGTATACATTCAAAGACAAAGATATTGAGTTTAATATCTTATTGTATGATTTTTGATATGTCAGAATGATTGATGATGCTGGGTATTTCTAGGCCATGAAGTTGTGCCTCCTTGAAGTAGTGTCTCTTGAAGCAACACATCTTCAATTAAAAGTTATAATGATTTGTTAAATTCATGAATCTTATATGCTGATTCATAAACAGATATATGAAGAGTTATACTTTGATATTATGTAGAGTTTTCTCATAAACACAATATAACTTTCACATGTGTCTCTAGAAACTGAACAGATATGATTTTGGAGACTTTTAGTATTATAACTCCTTACACAACTCTTCATATAAATCTCATAATTTAATGACCACGACTTTATAAAAAAACACATCTTTTTATTTTAAAATATTCTAATATAAGGCCCTACTAATTTTCTTTGAGACTCAATTTCGAGTCTCAGGAGACACTTATGTTGGGAGGAGTAGCCACGAATACTGAACTAGTTATTGAATGATAATATATATTAAAAAAACTGTTTTCCTAACCTAATTTAATGTAATTTAACGGACTGAAGTCTGAAACCATTGATATTAACAGGGTACATCTCATTTAACGTGTTCATTTGAAAAGAAACTTGGTTAACAAAAAAGCTACTTAAATCACGGGAGTAAAAAATTCCAGAACAAATTCTTCTATAAAAGAAAAGTGATTGAGATGACTCGATAGACGATAACACAAGCAAAGCACTTATTCCATTTATGCAATATATATATATATATATATATATATATATATATATATATATATTGGTGGTGTGATGGAGTCAGTTGTATGCATAGGTTTTGTAGAGACGGATCGCTGAAGCAGATCAAATTCAAGGTTGGGTTGGTAAGTGTATTTACTTTTTATTTATATTTTAATTAATGCAACATATGTACAGTAGCATTAGTGATATTTGTTTCATGGTTTCAAACTAATAATGCAGGGATTAAGTACACCATAGCCGATAGCCAAAATGCCTGTATTCACGCCTCACTTTAACGGTCAGGTCTCTCTATGCGAGACCTTTTTATCCCGTAGAAAACTCAATCTTTATATTACTGAGCCTTTTATTTTTCAGCTGTGGATGGACAAGATATACAAATAATTAAATAATAATTAATTGATCATGATATATGTTTAGCTTTAAAGCTAAGTCGTGTCTAGAATTTTCAACAATCTAGAATAGCTTTCTTGACCGCTGTTAGAACATAATATTAAATATTGTAAATAGGAAAAATACAGCTGTATCATATTCTTTTTTTTTTTTTTTTGCCAACGCTGTATCATATTCATCCGTGTATTATTGAGTCTGTTGTAAGTTGTAACTTCCCTTAGCTGTACAGTGTATGTAATACAATAGGCCAGGGTCTCAACTCTCATAATAGTACGTCTCATCCTATTCATTTTGTCATTTTCTCTTGGATTCTTAGTATCAGAACTCCATATTTTCATCTTGTATCAGGGTTCTAGCGCTCCGTCCAAAGCCTCCTCGTAGACCTAGCTATTCCCTTTTCAGCTCATCTCACCGCATGGTACACTGGATTTGAAACCCTCCTCTTTTTTTCCCATCCTCTTCCTTTTTTTAATATTAAAATGTCAAATTAAAAAAATGATTAGTGAAATACAAGTTGCTAAATTTTGATATAAACAATTTAATATTACAATAAATAAATTAAAAATAATATTTTGTATAAAATTAAATCTTGATCATTCAAATATTGATCTAATGATTAGAAAATAAAAGGGAGGGTAGGGGATGGAAAAGAAAGAAAGATGAGGGGTTCCACGCCATGTGTCTACACACTTATATATAAATATATCTTCCAAGTAATAAATTATTTAACAAAGTCAAAATTGTTACACTAATTTTAAATGTTTATGATTATTATTGCATCCAATAAAATATATTTATGCTGGGTGCTCATAACGAAAACCTATATTTGCACCTTTACACATAAATTTTTATTGGTGAACAAGGCCTAACTAAAAGTATTATACTTTTGTGTATAAAAATGTATCAAGTAAAATTTTTATCGTGATGCTTTTTCCCAAATTTTCCCTAGAAATTTTTTAATTCTTACTGGTTTCTTTATTATAAATTATTTTACAATATCCTAAATATAGAAAGTTTGCTAGTTACTTGTTTATGTTAATTTTAAAATTGATTTTCAAATCATTTTAAAGAGTGATGGTTTCTTAGCTCAACCGTATATTACTCTTTTAAATTTTAAGCTTGTTTATATTTTTCTTTAAAAATGATTTTCAGATTATTTAAAGGGGTGAGAGTTGCTTAGCTCAACAATATATTACTCTTACTGTTAATAAAAAAAGCACAATTTTTTAAACTTGAACAAACAGAACCTAAACTTTTAAAAATAATTAAAATCTGAAAACCAAACTTATTTCTGATCATTTGAAGTAGTTTTCGAAAATAATCAGATACAATAGTTGAAAAAAAAAGTATCATTGAAATATAGAAATGCATGGAGATGTCATTTAATTTAAAGAGCGAACTCACAATAATTTTTTTATGATTGTAAGAAAAGTGTTGCCCACGTTATATATATATATATATATATATATATATTAATATTATAATAATTAATTTTTTTATTATGTTTTTAAAATTCTAAAAATAAAATTTGGATATTACATCAAAAGGTGTTATGACTTCTGTATAAGTCATTTTAACTTTGTATTGACCCATTCCAATCTCCTGTATCACTTCTAAGAGCTTAAATCTTGATATTTCTATGTTCTTACAATTTCTTCTTTCTTCAAACTCTTTCTTCTTGATTTACCTCTTGATGCTCATTCTTCATAACCCAATTAGATAACTCCTTTATTTTCTTGACTATCTTCAATCTTCCTTCTTATTTGCTTGACTAATCTACAAGATATTTCACATTAGATATAGTAGTTAGTCAATGTAGGAGATAAATATATTATGCAAACTTTTTGCTTTTAATATTTAGAATCTATATTTGATATCAAAACTAGAAATATCTAACAAGTTATTCATTCATCATCTCTTATAATTTTGTTCATCTTGCATGTTTCTGTATATAGAATTTTATATTGTATATTCTCATAGCGGTCTACACTTACTGCACTCAAAATAGTCTCGAGTGCATTAAGAACAAGCTCACTGATGGCACCTACAGATACTTCTTCCAATGGCTGTGTCCAAAGGTATATGTATTATTCACCAATAACTATAATATTAATAAATTGATGAAGAACACAATATAGTTTACACACACACACACAAATAAGAATCTACATACTTTCTCGCTTGTTTCCTCTGTGTGATCCATCTTATTCTTTTTAATGTTATCATACCAATTATAGAATCTTCCATGTGTTCCATTTGAGGTTTTTTCAAGAGAGCATATACAAGTCAGATTACTTGTATGATACACCCAAGGATTTTCATCAATATTAGTCACAATCATGTTCATTTCCTGGAATATGATATGATGATCTTGAGCTCTTATATTAGATACTCTGAACTGGAATTCTTCATCATCTTCAATTTCTTCTTTAATCTCTGGTTCATACTCAATGGGCTTTTTTGTTGTTCCAAGTCTAATCAGATTAATTGGATTATAGAACTTGTCAGGCGTAATCTTAGCTACTGTGGAATAACACCTGATGAATACTTGATGTTGCAATACAATCTTAAAATACTTTTCAATAGCTTCCTTAAATTTTGGGTGAAATAATTCAATTTCTTTCATACTCTGAGAGGGATATATGGTCTGAATTAATCCATAACTATACAGGTTTTTACTATTTCTGGAGATGTTCCTGGGTATATAATGACTTTATTGAAGGCATAATGTGATACATATTTGATGGTTTTGTAAGAAAGACTTAAACAATTTAGTCTTTTTACAATGAGTTTATAGAACAAATTTTGGTGAGATATATCAAATATTTCTTGGTTCCTGGTAGATTTAGAGGTTGAGGCTACAATACTCTTGTCGGGTAAAGTAGTCTTATACTTTGGACTTGGGCTTTTTTCTTTCTGGACTTCCCTTTTTTTTTTTGGACTTGCTGATCTTTTATAATTTGGGCTAAAGGGATTAATTTCTTGGGACTTTCTGGCTTATTGGGCTTTTCTTGAACTTGGGTAGAAGACCTAATTAATAATTTCTAAGTGAATGACACAGTTTGGGTAGGTGGCCCAATTATAGGTAGTTCTTTGTCTTTATTATTTGTCTTTGAAGGTTCCTTATTGGATTCCTTCATTACTGATCTTTTTTCCAGGTTTTCCACTTTAGTAAATAATTCATTTACGGTACTAGTAAGATTAGAGACAGAATTAGATAAATTTTGTATACTATTACTTACTTGGCTTCCTAGTAAACTCATATTTACTTCGAGCATATTAATCTTCATCACAATATGAGTCATAAAAGGATTTTCCTCTTGTGGCTTATTTAAAGGTATTCTGCTTATAGGGCTGTTACTCATTCTGTTTCCTTGTTCCATCTGCTCAAATAATAAGCAATTAGATTATTTTTACCTTTAATATATTCAACATAATAATCATAATAAGATAAATCACTATGCCATTTTAATAACATTTTATTACTTAACTTTCCATTTTTTATTCCATTCTTTATCCAATGCGTTACTTGTGTATTATCATTTTTTATCATGCATTTACAATTTACTATAAATAACTCAAATTTTTCTACAGTCTCTTTTATAGCTAAAAATTCTTTATAGTTTGAATGATAATTACTCTATGATTCATTGAATTTTCCACTTGCATATCTGGTTATTTTTTCTATTCATTTACTATCTTCAAAATATAATGTTGTACCCTAATAATTATCTGATGCATTTGTATATATTATCCATTTTATATTTTCTTCTAAAGGTATTGTTAATTTTTGTAATTTATTACATAATATCTTTATTTTTTCTACTATTTTATGAGTTTCTTCATTCCATTTCCATATTGTCTTTTCTCCTGCTAATTTAGATATTTTTGCGGTTAATTTTGATAAATGAGGTATATAATTTCTAGCTTGATTTATTAATCCTAAAAATGATTGTAATTCCTTTTTATTACTTATTTTTGGAAATTCTTTTACCTTTTGACTTATATGATCTTGTAATTCCATTCCATCCTTAGATATTATTTGTCTCAAAAATGTTATTTTTTCTTAATTCTACTTTCTTGGGTGATATATTTATTCCTTTTTGTTTTACCAATTCCATAAACTTTAAGTGTTCTTCATGTTCCTTTTCATCTTTTGAAAATATTAATATATCATCTATATATATTACTGTAAAATTCCTTATTGGACTTAATAGTTTTATACATATTCCTGAAATATACTGGGACTATTGTGGAAACCTATAGGTAACACATTCCATTCATATAATTCTTCTAATATACTAAAAGCTGTATATTTTTTACTTTCCTCTTCTAATTTTATTTGAAAAAAATCCTGACTTGCAATCAAATTTATTAAATATAGTTTTTCCTCTTATTAAATTAAACAATAATTCTATTTTTGGTATATGATATCTATTTATGATGGTTATTTCATTTAACTTAGTATAATTTATTACCATTCTAGATTTTCCTCTTTTTTCTTTACTATGTTTTATTACTATCATTCCTGGTGATGAATATTCAGATCTACTTTCTCTAATCAAATTATATTTTTTTTCATTTCTTCTATGTGCATTATAAATTCATTCCTATCTTTTTCTGTCCATGGATAAGGTTTACAATTTATTTCTGTACTATAATCTTTTAATTCTATTTTTGTTAAAGGTTTTGATTTTTCCCAATGTATTAATAGATTATCACTATAATTTTTTATTAATCTATCTTCTATAGTTAAATTTTCTTTATTTTCTACTTCTCTTATAGTCAAGGAAGCTAACATGTGCTTTATTTGTACTGGTTTATTATTCGGTAAAAACTGTACTTCATTTTCATTATTTTTTAGTTGAAATTTCTCATCTTTTCTACTATAAGGTTCATTTATTCTTATTCCCCATGCTTCATGTTTACAAGGCGTAGTAAATATAAATGCTTTTTCTATCATATGTATAGGATAATATTGTTCTATAAAGTCTAATCTTAGTATTAAGTCATAAGATGGTTCATTAAACTGATTCAATATTTTTAATTTTAATTCATAACTTCCTATTTATACATATTCCATTAAATGTATTTCTTTTCCAGCACTTTCCATTCTTAAAGGTTTTTTCTTCTTTTTCTACATTACTGTTGGTAATACATTATATTTTGCTACAGATAAATTTGCTCCTGTATCTACTAATACATGATATTTTTTTGATCTATATTTTTCATAATTAAATTTTGTAAGTATGTAGAATAATTTTGTCATATTATATTATTGATAACAATTCTAATTTTTCCTCAAATTCATTTCTTATTCTTATCCTTTCATCCATTATTCTTCCAAGTCTATTATTTTCTTGAATATATCTTAATCTATTATTGTAATATAATATTTTTAATCTTCTCACATATTCTTTTATAGATTTTTCTAACTTTCTTTTTAATTTTCTTATTAGAGTTTTATTATTACTTGATATTTTTATAATTTGTCCATCTCTTGTCCTATAATAGTTTTCCATTAAGCACATGATAATATATTTAGTTTATTCTTCCAATATCCTATATATAAATTTCTATCTTTTATTCTCAAATATGCCTGGTATCTCATTCTAAATCCTTCTTCTGTTTTCTTTCTTCTTTCATCATTTAATATTTCTTTTTTAACATTTTTATCATTCTTATTCCATTTGCTGCATTTATTTATTATCTTTCTCATTATAACTTTATTACATTGTGGTATTATTATTTCTTGATTTTTTTCTCTATATTTATCTATTGGAATAATCCTAAGTCTTGTAGTCATTTTTAAACTCTTGGTAATACTTCTAATATTTTTTTGAATTTCTTAGCATAATGTCTTCTTTCCACAATTGTTTCTACATTATTTCTATATTCTTCAAAGAATAAATCTGGATTTTCAAAATATAATTGTCTCCATCTTTCCTTTTCTTGTTTATTTAATTTTTCAAATTGATGTTTTAAATATCTCATAAAACTTATATCTGTATGATTTACTTTTATTACTTGTCCTCCAATTTCTATATAATAAGGATTTCCTAAATCATATTTTGGTTCTTCTGGTTCCCAATTATTATTATTTTGATTATTCATTTAATACTTTTAACAATCGTATTGTTACATTATTTATGTTAATAATTATTCTATTTTCTTGTATTCTATAAGGACTTACTTTTTCTAAAAAATCCCTTCGTAATATTAATCCATAATTTACCATATTCTTTTATATTTTTAATGTCGTTTCCATTATATCTCTCTTATTAAACCTTATCATTACATTTGTTTTTCTTTCTTCTGTTAATATTATGTTTTCGTCTATATATTTTATATCTATTTTACTTTCTTCTATTTCTTCTAATATTAAAGCTTTTATTTCTATCCATCCTACGTTTTTCTTTATTTCTAATTTTATAATATTCTGTGTTATAATTTGTTTACTACTTGACGGTCATATTTCTTCTAATCTTGTAGTTAAAGGAATTTCTGCTAATCTATTACTTAATGATCTTACTATCCTATTTTCTTCTATTGGTGTTCTTTCACAATCTATACTTAATCTTTTAGGATTTAAATTGAAACTTAATGATCTTTGTCATATTTTATTATTAGTTAATAATCTTAGTCTTTTTATATCTTCGTATTCTCTTGCTCTATCTATATCTATTTTTAATTGTTCAGGTAATGTTATAGTTGTTGAATCTATTGGTAATTCTTGTAATATTGGCATAAAATGTTTTTCTATACATATTCTTCCTTTATTTTTATTATATATTTTATGTTCATTTGTAAATACTAGTCCAATCATTGCTGTTATACTTATTGTTTTTTATCCTTCTAATAATCTTATTCCTCCTAATTTATGATATACATTTATAGTTTGATTTATATGTTCATCTGTTCTTGAAATTGCAAAATTCGTATTTAATGTAAATTTTAACTTTTGGTATATTAAATATCCTGCTAACATTCCTATTATACTATCTTTTACATCACTTATTATTCTTCCATATGTTATTAATAATTCTATAGGCGTTTCTATTCCTTCTTTAAAATATGCTTTTACTAATAATTGTATTCCTGCTATGTAAATTTCTGTTACTTCATCTTTGAATGGTACCTTTTTTATTTCTTCCTCTATTAGTCTTTTACTTATTAAAGGTATTCTTAACACTCCTTATGTTAATGTTGATTTTATAGGATGTCTTTTCTCTAATACTACACAATGAGTTTTATGATTCTTCTTTGACTTTAGTTTTTTACTTACTTTTTCCATAAAAGATTCTTCTTGTAATTGCTCAGTTTTCATATCTAATTTTTTATCTTTTATTTTATTAAACTGTTTTTGATTAAATGTCATTCTTTTTTCTACTGACCCTTCATTTACATTCCTATATTCATCATATTCTTCATAATCTTCTTGTTCTTTATTACTAGGTTCTCCTTCTTCCACTTTTCTCGTCATATACATATATTTTCTATATATCTCATCTTCTGAATATTCTTCTGATGAACTTTTTGTTTCTGTTTCTTCTTCACTACTTATTTCTTTTAATTTATATATTTCTACTTCTTCATTTTCTATATCACTAAATAATGGTTCATCTAATTCTATTGGTTCTAATTCATACTTTTTTGCTTCTTCTAAAATTTTCATTTGTTTCTTTTCCTTAGGATTTTTACATTCTGTTGATATATATCACATTTCTTCACAATTATAACATCTATATTTTCTTGGTCTTTTAGTATAATTTATTCTTCTTTTTCCTCTTTTAAAAATATCTCTTTGGCTTATATTTATTAAAATATTTATTTTTTTGGATATCTTTTAAATCTATATTTTTTATTTTTCCTATATTTATTATACTTCTTTGGTCTTCTTTTTCTATACATTCTTTTTTCATTTTCACATCCCCATCTATGAGGTGTTTCATATTTGTAAAACCTCGCTTCATTATTGATATTGCTCAGAGTAGCATTAGCGTAGCTCAGTGGGCACATAGAAATAGCATAAATATACTGATATATTGAAACAATATTGCTTGATTACATATAGAATTCCCCATAGGGCTGTACAGAGTAATTACAGACCTTAAAAATAAATACAAATAGAAAGGTCTTCAGATAACCAATGCCTCCTCCCGAATTTGTTCAGAACCTTCTGCTGCCGAAATTTACCGTTTTGCCCTTTGAGCCGTTGCTTGCTACTGGAAACTTTATACATTTATGGAAAGGGTGAGATTCAGAGAATCTCAGTAGTAACATACTTTCAAACATATAGAATGCGAAAATAGATATGCTATGCCATGTCATGTAAGATGATCGAAACTATGTGTACACTTGCCCAAGGTCAAACTACATGTTTACCTCTTGGTCTACATGACGCCCCTGTTGGGTCCCTAACCACAACATGACAAATTGGTGTGTCTAAGACATTAGCTCATGTTACAATGAATAATATAATCAACATTTAGTAATCACATAGTATACGTAAGAAGAAGTTACTACCTGGAACGTGCCCTTTCCTTGCTTGTCATTGAACCAGCTCCATCTTCGACTCGGGCTATCGGTATATCCTAAAATTACAAATTTAGGATAAATGAATTATTATTTATTCATAACTCATGCTAAACTCAATGTGTTGGTAATCATGGCTCAAAAATACAAAATTACCAAAATACCCTTGGGAACCCGATTTATGCCCCTTTGTACCTAGTCAAACTGTACCTCACCAAAAATTATGACCCGGGCTAATCCTACACAATTTTGGGTGTAGAATCCATTTTTGACCTCAAATTGGTCAAAATCAGCCCCCAATTACAATTTTAACCTTGGCAGCCCCTAACTTAGGTTTTAAGGGTAGTTTGGTCATTTCGCATTATAGGGTTTTTCTCACTTCACAGTCTACATGAACCCTACACAATTTTCCCTTTTAAACTCAATGGAACCATCAAATTGATGAAATTACAGACCAAACAAGATGAAAATTCCCCTGGACCAAATCTGAAAAATTAAGGGAAAATGTTGTTTCCTTGATTTCAATCCATAAACCTCCTTCTTTTCACTTCTAATCACTTGTTTTATCACTTAAACACCTTTCTCCCATGATTATTAGAACATTGGGCAGCATAACCCCTTAGGGTTTGAGCTTCCCAAAATTACAAACCAAGCCAAAACAAAGACAATCAACAAGAACCATCAAGAATCAACAAAAGAAGCTAGGTTCTTGAGTTTACCTTAGATTCTTCTTCCTCTCCTCTCTTGAACATGGCCTCCTCCTCTCTCTTTTCCCTTGATTTTTCTTGCTAATTATGGTGTACAAGGTGGATAAGAGATTAGAGAGGTGTTACAAGGGTTAGAAGGTAAGAATAAGTGAAACCTACCTTGATCTTGCTTCTTAATCCTTGCCCTTTCTTCTTGTTCTTCATGTTTTTGGTTCAGCTCTCTCTCTCTCTTTTACTCTCTTTGTTCAACCAAAAATGATGAAGAATGAAGGGATAATGGTCTCATAAGAATATCCCAACTCACCTTCTCAAGTATTATATTAAATTGCTAATTAACCATGTGACTTTACTTTATGTCATCATCTTTTCTCTTTCCTTCCTTATGCCATACGAATATGCTCCTCAAACTCAAGTGATCATCTCTATTTGGCCTATAATTGTTGACCGAATGAAAGCAAGAGCAAGAGATAAATGTGCTCTCACAATATCTCTCTTGCTTTATTAGAATAGTAGTTGTTTAATGTAAATGAACATGTGTCCATTTTTTCTTGGCCATAATTTTACTTGGACAACAATTTCCACCTCTTGAATTAATATATGCCAATTAGCATGACATATTTGACTTTTTACTTCTTCCTTTTCTCTTGCTTTAGTTGGATGTAATGAAGATGGAAGGAAGAGATGTCAAACCCCATAACATTTTGATATTTACAGAATAATAAATGCATAGTTCAGAGGGCATACAGAAATAGCGGAAATATACTGATTATAAGTACTTGTCTATAGTACATGAATCTTAGGATTTGAAAAATATATACAGAGTCCAAAAGAAATAAAATTTAAAACTAAAGATAACCAACTGCACTTCGACTAGAATCGAACATTTAATCGCCGGTATTTACGGTTTTGCCCTTAGAGCCGCTACCTTCTGTTGGAATATTTTTAAATGTTGAAAAAGGGTGAGATTCGAATGAATCTCAGTAGTAACATACAATCAATCATATAAAATGTGATAAATAGATATGCAATGTGCCATGATATATAAAATGCTAACTCGTGTTGTATGCATACTGTCCAAGGCCAAACGACTGTTTGCAACCCCGGCTTAACTCGTGTCTATGGTCAAACGACATGTTTAGACCTTGGCTTATTCCCTTGTTATGCTCCAGGCACTATCATGTTACAGAAAATGGTATACAAAACATATAAATAATCACATAGTATATGAGAGAAAGAGTTACTACCTGGGTCCTTTTTCGGTCCAACTGTTTATCCAAAACTTTTTCTCCGGCTCGGGCTATTACCAATTCCTATAAATTAAAATTAACAAGTATTTGGTTATTACTTGCATTACTATTGCTTTTAATCATATTCTGAAGGAAACCTCAGTTTCAGCGGCTTCTACACTGTATAATTTTGCATAATGCAATTTTTCTATTTTTCAGAAAATTGGTAGATTTTTCAGTCAACTTTGAAAAATCATAACTAATTCTAGAAAATTACAAATTGACTGGGTCTAAATTCTAAATAAAGCTCTTGAAATATACTTTCAAGGAAAAATATCAAAATTTGTTCAGTTTCACCATATTGCTCCCAGAATATTTAAGCTTAGAAAATTACAAATTGACTGGGTCTATATTTCACATTAAAGCTTAGAATATTTAATTTCATTCTGGAAATTTTCATAGCAATTGGAAAAGATTACACTACTCAAAAACACCAAGAAATCAACTACCAGAATTTGGACTTCCAGAATTTCATCTGTTTCTGGACCTATGTTTCAAAACTCATAACTCCCTCTACATATATCCAAATGATGAATTTTATGACGTATTTTAAAGCTTGAGATGTTTACTATCTCCATGTAAACTTTCATAAATACTGGATATGATTAGGTTGGTGAAAGATCAACACGAAATGAACTGTCTCCTAAAACGTCAGTTTTTGATAGTCTGAGTTTAAAACTCAATAACTCACTCATTTTGACTCCAAATTGTGCTCTTCTTAATTATATATCCTACTACACATCCTACAATTTCCATAAGAAAAAGAACCAGACAAAAACTCCATCTATAGCCTCCGTTTAAGCTTCTGTAACTTTATGGCAGAAACTCTGTTTTCCGGCCACCAAAACAGAGTTGCGAAAACTTATATGCAACCATGGTTTTGTACTCCAATCTCCAAGATTTTGACTCTACATTCTCCTAAAAATGTTACTTGTGTTTGGGGATGTGTTTACAGAAGCAAAGTAACCAAAAATCGCATGTAAAATTGTCACAAAATTTCTGGTTTTTGTGACAGAAACTTTCCGACGAATTTCATCACTTCCAGCAGCAAAACAACCAAGAAAATCCACTGAAATCCTATGGAAATCCAAGGTAAAAGTAGAGAAAACTTACCTAAACACGTTTATGATGTTGTATGTCAAGTTTGAAGATTCCTTGTTTCTCTTCTTCCTTCGTTTTGCTCTCTCTCTCTCACACTCATGTATCTCTCTTCCTCTGTTTTTCTGTGTTTTTCTTTTCTGTTTCTTCAGCTTCTTGGTCGAATAAAGAACTGATGGTGAAGTGAATGAAGAGGGAAGAGAGTGTCTTATTTATTGATTATTTGAGTGATGGATGCGTTTGTGTGTTGTTCGAATAAGAGAAAGATGAGGAGACATGGTTGGAGGTTGTGCGTGTGAGTATGTGTATGGAACATGTGTTTCTTAATGATGGAACCTATGACAAGTGTGTGTGTAATGTCTGTGAGTTTTGGGTGTGTGTGTTGGTGTCTGAGTGCGTGTGTTTTAATATACATATAGGTATATTTTTATCCTATTAATTACACACACTAGGTCCTAATTTTTCCCTTTATCTAATTTAAGATTCCTTAAATTTTGTAGGTTCCATAATTTAGCTTACTATCTAATTGTCATAAATTAATCCGTGCATTAAATTTTGGGATGTTACAATTCTCCCCCTGTAAAATAAACTTCGTCCTCGAAATTTGTTACATATATGAAGACATAAATTCTGGGTAATGTCTCTTCATGTCTTCTTCAGCTTCCCAGGTTGCTTCTCTAGGAGATAACCCCTTCCATACTACTTTGATGAATGAAATACTCCTGTGTCTCAGTTGTTTTTCTTGCCGATCAATGATCTGGTCAAGTGTGACCTCATACTTCAAATCATCTCGAATGTCAACCTCTTCGTATTCAATCACATGTTCTGGATCAGGCTGATATTTCTTTAACTGTGACACATGGAAGATATCATGTAGTCTACTCAAACTTGGGGGGTAAAGCTATTTGATACGCTACTGGCCCAATCCTTGACAAGATCTCGAAAGGACCGATGTACCTAGGGCTCAACTTCTTCACCTTTAACGCCCTACCAATGCCAGTAGTAGGCGAAACCTTCATAAATACGTGGTCTCAAACTTCAAACTCAAGAGGTTTTTGCCTCTTGTCGGCATAGCTCTTCTGTCGACTTTGTGCAGTTAGTAACCTCTGCTTAATCAACTTTATTTGCTCTGTTATTTGATCAATAATATCTGGCCCGTATATCTGCCTCTCAAACAGCTCTGTCCAGCATAAGGGTGATTGACACTTCCTTCCATACAATGCTTCGTAGGGAGCCATTTGAATGCTCGAATGATAACTGTTGTTATGTACGAACTCCGCCAAAGGAAGGAATTTATCCCAACTACTTTTTAAATCAATCACGCACGCTCTTAGCATATCTTCTAGTGTTTGGATTGTTCTCTCAGTTTGCCTATCTATCTGAGGATGATAGACCATACTGAATCGGAGCTTAGTACCCAAAGCCTTATGCACCACCTTCCAAAACTTGGAAGTGAACCGAGGATCTCTGTCAGATATGATGTTCTTTGGCGTACCATATTGACGCACTATCTCTTTGATATAGATGTCTGCAATTTTATCGAGAGAATAGTGAATGCTAATTGGGAGAAAATGAGCTGTCTTCATAAATCGATCTACTATCACCCATATTACATCATGATTTCAGACCTTTAGTAGTCCTGTCACAAAATCCATGGTGATACTCTCCCATTTCCACTCAGGAATTGTAGGGTTTTGCAGTAGCCCTGAAGATCATTGATGCTTAGCTTTAACTTTCTGGCAAGTAAGGCAATGAGCAACGAACCTTGTCATGTCCTTTTTCATGCCTGGCCACCAATATGTAGATTTCATATTGTGGTACATCTTAGTTGCTCTTGGATGCAGAGTATATTTACTCTTCTATGCCTCTTCCAAGATTTTCCGTTTCAACTCTGTTTGTGGTGGAACATATATTCGCTTCTTGTATCTGACTAGCCCACCTGATGACAAGTCATGTTCCTGAGTTTCTCCATTTGTAATCATGTATCTAATATACTGTGCGCGTTTATCTTGCATCTGAGCTTATTCTATGACTGCTCTTAGATCATTCTCTATCTGACTGACATTGCTGCCTTTGATCATAACTTAATTTGATAAATTGAGATCTTTGAAGTTCTCAATTAGCTTATACTCGTGAATCATCAGGGTTGCCACCTACACTTTTTTGCGGCTCAATGCATCTGCTACAACATTAGCCTTGCCTAGATGATACTTGATCTCCAGATTATAGTCTTTAAGCACCTCCATCCACCTGCGCTGCGCATGGTGAGTTCTTTTTGATCGTATAAATACTTTAAGCTCTTATGGTCACAGTACAACTCTACAGTCATCCCATAGAGATAGTATCTCCAAATTTTCAATGCAAATACAATCGCTGCTAACTCAAGATCATGTATAGGATATTTTTGTTCGTGGGGGTTCAGCTGACGAGATGCATATGCCACTATTTGGCCTTGTTGCATCAGAACACATCCTAATCCATGCCCACAGGTATCTGTGTAGACAACAAAGGTCAACTGTGGATCTGGGATTGTTAACATTGGTGCTGTTGTTAATTTCTGTTTCAGCTCTGTGAAGCTCCTCTCACAACTGTTGTACCACACAAAAGGTTGAATTTTCCGTGTTAACTTTGTCAATGGTAAAGCTATTCTGGAGAAATTCTGTATAAATCGCCTGTAATAACCGGCAAGACCCAGAAAACTGCGTATCTCAAATACTGTTTCCAACCTCTTCCAGTTTAGTACTGCTTCCACCTTGTTTGGATCCACTGAGACCCCTTGTTGTGAGACTACATGACCCAGAAATTTAACTTTTGAAAGCCAAAACTCACATTTGCTTAGCTTGGCATAGAGTTGCTTGCTTCTCAATATGTTCAATACTATTCTCAGATGGTGTTCATGCTCTGCTTTACTCTAAGAGTATATCAGAATGTCATCGATAAAGACTACTATGAATTGGTCCAAGTATGGACGAAAAATTTGATTCATGTAGTCCATAAAAACTGTAGGTGTATTAGTCAGCCCAAATGGCGTTACCAGAAACTTGTAATGGCCATATCGTGTTCTGAAAGCAGTTTTTGACACATCATCTGCCCTCACTCTGAGTTGGTGGTAACCTGATCTCAAGTCAATCTTTGAGAACACATAGGCTCCTGATAGTTGATCAAGCAAGTCATCAATTCTAGGAAGTAGGTATTTGTTTTTAACAGTCACCTTGTTTAACTCCCTGTAATCGATACAGAGTCATAGGCTTCTGTCTTTCTTTTTCACGAATAGCACTGGAGCTTCCCATGGCAAGACACTGGGTCTGATGAACCCTTTCTCTAATAACTCTTCAATATACTTTTTGAGCTCTGCCATCTCACTTGGCACCATTTTGTATGGGGTTTTAGAAATCGGTTCTGCTCCAGGTTTAGTTTCAATTGCGAACTCCACTTCCCTGTTCGGGGGTAAACCACTAATATCCTTTGGAAACACGTCTTGAAATTTATTCACAATAGGGATACTCTCCAATGTTGTTCCAGCCTCTGATTGCATGGAGAAAAACATAATATACCCCTGACAACCTTCATATAAACATTTCTCGGCCTCAGCTGCAGAGAGAAAGTTCAGGTTGATTTCTGTGTTGGCCTTAACTAGTGGATTAGGGTAAATGACCATTTTTCTTCCACAATCTAGTAATACATTGTTTGCAGTTAGCCAGTTGATTCCGAGAATCACTTCGAGTTGTTTCAATGGCGAGCAAATCAAGTCTACTGTAGACTCAAGCCCCTCAATATTTACTATACAATTTAAACAAACTTCTGTGGTGACGAACCCGTTACTCGTAGGCGTGGATACCGTTAAGTCATAAGGTAACCTATACATGCTCAGGCCTAGTCGTCTTACGCAGTCATATTTAATGAATGAATGACTAGCTCCTGAATCGAACAATGCTTGTACTATATTACCATTAAGAGAAATCATACCTTTGATCAGCTCTGGTGATCTTTGGGCCTCCTATTGTGTCAAGGCAAAAACCCTACCTTGTATTTGTTGCCTCGACTCTCTAGGCTCTGGTCGCTGTCGACAATCCTTTGTATAATGTCCTGGCTTGTGGAAGTTATAGCAGATAACCTACCCTGTTGGTACTGACGCTTGCTTTACCTGGCTACAAGTCTGGCCATAATGATAGGGCTTGCCACAGTGTCTGCACATTCTGTTCCCAGGGGGTATTTGGCTGCCTCGACTATCAAACTGATTTGGCTTCTTATTACTGCCACTCGATGAACCACCTTGATATTGGCGTTCCTGTGCAATATTTCCGCCATTGGATGTATTCTTGTTAACAGTACTCCTGTGGGTGTGCAACTCTAACAGGTTATGTTCTGTAATTCGGCACTCCTCGACTGCCTTATTAAATTGTTTGAAATGTTTGGAAACAAATTTCTCTTTTAACTCCAGCTTCAACCCACGTATTATCATGTCTGAACTCCACCGTTCATCATTACGAAATTTCAAGTAGGAGGAGTATCGGGATAGGCAGATATATCTAGCCAGGTATTCATCAAATCCTTCTTTTTCCCGTTGCTGGATTGTCAGAAATTCAGTCTCCTTGGCCAGTCTCACTGACCTGGGAAAATATTTCTTGTTGAATTTCTCTTGGAATACTTCCCATGTCAGACGAATATTCTGTGCTTGTAGGATTGCCTCAGTGCTTTCCCACCATCGGTCAGCTTCACCCTCCAGCTTATAGATTGCTAGACGGGCTTTTACGTTGTCAGAGTACTCTAAGATTTTGAAGATCTTCTCTAAACGAAGTAGCCAATTCTCTGCTTCTTCAGCATCAAACTTTCCATTGAACATAGTTGGCTGATGTTGGTTCATACGAGTTACCCAAGTCAGTATAGTTTCAACTTCCACAGCAGGACCTTCTGGCACCTTTGTCTCAGGCTCTGGAGGATGTTCGTGCCCACCACCTTGTCCATCAAGGTTATCATGAGCTTCTCCATCAGCATCTCTCTTCTGTTGTCCTTCTCTCACTTCATTTCAAAGTTCGTTCAAGGCATTGTTCCAGCATCATCCCCATCAATTATTGTATTGGGTCGGGTCTAGCGTTCGATTCTTGATTATTATTTCCCTGTCTGCCTCTGCCCCGGCCTCTACCGTGACCTCTACCTCGACCTCTATTACCAGCTCTACCATCTCTTATTATTGCCATCTTTATGATTCACTATATTCGAAAATGAGGAAGAGGTAAATTTCACATACTCTTATATATTAGTATACTATTCTGTACTGCCAGAACCGCATTCTTTGATACCAAAAATGTCAAACCCCATAACATTTTGATATTTACATAATAATAAATGCATAGTTCAGAGGGCATACAGAAATAGCGGAAATATACTGATTATAAGTACTTGTTTATAGTACATGAATCTTTATAGGATTTGAAAAATATATACAGAGTCCAAAAGAAATAAAATTTAAAACTAAAGATAACAAACTGCACTCTGACTAGAACCGGACCTTCAATCGCCGGTATTTACGATTTTGCCCTTAGAGCTGCTACCTTCTGCTGGAATATTTTTTTAATGTTGAAAAAGGGTGATATTCGAATGAATCTCAGTAACATACAATCAATCATATTGTAACACCCCAAATTTTGGGATTAAAGGCTTGAGGATTAGCCTAATTTAAATAGACTGCTAGACCCTGGTTTGGCAAATGTCCAAGTGGGACATGATATTTATCCCAAAATTCCTTAATATCATTGGATATTAAGATGGAAATAAAAGGTGAGGGCAAAATGGTAATTTTGCCATAAGATGGGAAATGATGGTTTTCCCTAATATTCCAAATGATTTGAGTTAAATGGGAATTAAAAGGAGGGACATGACTACTTGGTAATTAATGGGGCCATATTGGTAAATTATTATCAAGCAAAGTCAATAAGCGGAGAAGCTTAAGGCTTCGGTTGACTACTTGAGGTGGAAAAATGAGATAGTTTAAGAGTGAATTATACTCTCTTATGATTTCATTAATATTAATGGCTGAAGAAGCATGAAAAGAGATGGATTGTCATGCAAGAAAGCTAAAGAAGTGGACTAATGTTGTATGGCCACTTGAATGACTCATTAAAGTCATTATTCTTCATCCTTTAATCTCTCATTCTTGGTTTAAAATAGGAAAGAGAAAGAGAAACAGATCAGAATGAGAAATCAGAGAGAACGAGAATGAGACAGAGAGAACGAGAACGAAGCGGTGGAGAGAGAGAAAGCTGTAATTCACCGGAATTCGACCGAAACGGCGTTTTCTCTCAAAGTACCTAGTAGAAACGTTCCTCTACTCATCCTGAGCTTCGATTCTATGATTTCGGAATCTCGTTTGGAGATGGTTGGTGCCGTCTCACCGGCCGGAGCGTCGCCAGAATTCCGAACTGAATTCAGAAAAGTGCAGGGGTAAGCATAAGCTTCCTTTCTACCATTTCAATTTGTCATTTGGATGAGTATACTAAGAGTCGGGTACTGTTCATCTCTCATTCTATCCGTGTTTTGGGGGCCGAAATGATGTCCAATGGATGTCTAAACTGTTAGATATGATTAGTTTTGATGATGACAAATATAGATGTCAAATATTAAGAGCAAAAAGCTTGCATAATATACTTGTCTCTTATGTTGCCTGACTACTATTTAATATTACATATCTTGTAGATTAGTCAAGGAATGAAAGAAAGAGATTGAGAAATGAAGAACTTGTAAGAATTAATGAAGAATATGAAGATTCAAGTTCTTTGGGGGGCTGTAGCAGTGGCACTGTAGCATATTTCACTGTAGCTTACTGTAGTAGCATTGTAGCATCGAGTGATTTTTACAATCACTCGAGTGATTTTCAGAATCACTCGAGTGATTCTGGAAACAGGGAAAAATTCTGGGAGTGAGTCACTATTCACTCAAGTGATCTTTGAACTTTCATACTCTGTTTTTCATCCAGCTGAGCGAGGTCTGGTTATTCGATCATATCTCTCAAAATACAACTCCGATTCAGACAAAACTAGTTGTATATGAAAATAGACTCCCAATGCGTCATTTTGACATCAGAAGAAATATCAAAGGAGCTTAGATGAAGGAGATATAAGTGTTCGAATTTGGCCTTCATATCAGCGTCACTTTCTAGAACAGATTTTGTATTGTGGCTATAACTCTCAAACCAAAGATCCAATTGAGCTGAAACCAGTGCCATATGAAACTAGACTTCAAGAGATTTCCGTTGATATATAATATAGCAATTTTGGAGTCATATTCAAAGAGTTATGTCATCTGGAAGTTGACCTGTGTTTGCTGAAGAATTGGAAACGCAACAAGAAGTTAAAGTGATCTGAACAACAGATCACTCGAATGATTTTTAGTAATCACTTGAGTGATATGCCAGAAATTGTAGATCACTCGAGTGATTCCAGAATTCACTCGAGTGATATGGCTTATTCTGCATATCATTTCCAGTGGCGCAGAAATCACCGGAAGAATTTTTCACTGTTTGCAATTTCACTTCCAGTGATACCGAAATCACTCGAGTGATATGAGATTTTTCAGAATCACTTCCAGTGGATTGAAAATCACTGCAAGAAAAATTCACTGTTTGCAAAATCACTTCCAGTGATGCCAAATTCACTCGAGTGATATATGAAGTTTGCCATATCACTTCCTGTGGATGCTGAATCACTTCCGGTGAATATTAAAATTCCTCAGATCACCTCCTGTGCCGTAACTGATCATTTCCAGAGAATACCAATATGCACCAGATCACTTCTAATGAACTGATATGCCATTTTCTCAGATCACTTCCAGTCAAGTGTTATCCAGTCAATGATATGCTAATCTTTCAGTAGCACTTCCAGTGATATCCAAGTCATTATAGTGAACTGAATACCTTTAAGTCAGATCAGATTCGTTCGAGTGATATGGGTATCTTGATACACAACTTCCGATGATCACTTAGTGCACTCTTCACTGAATCGAAATCAGTTCCAATGACAGTCACATCCAGAAATCAAGATTACTGCCAGTGAAATGCTTCTGCAGTCAAGTGTTAATTGTTTTATCAAAATCACCTCCAGTGAAGTGACACCGTACTCAAGTGATTCTCATGTTTCAGAATATCACTGCCAGTGAATTAGATGTTAACTCAAGTGATTCACTGTTCTCATCAGAATTACTTCCAGAAACTTGACAGAAACAAGGAAATAACTAGAATGATTTCATGGTGCACTCTACTGATGTGGATCACTTCCGGTGAAGTAGTTATCCACTCAAGTGATATTTAAAATATTCTCTAACCTCTATTTTCTGTTAGTGCATTACAGGTATTCCACTACAGTTCACATGGGAAGCAACCAACCAATATTTAACGATGACGAATCATGGGCAATATCAATATTTAACAGACGAGTCAATGAACATGCAAACAACTGAAGCATTTGTCAGAGTACGATCATGGGCAACGGTATGAATTATCTGTCAGAAGCACGATCAGATTACAACAGGAAAATGTTTACTCCAACGGTTCTCAACGCATCCCCTATATAAACTGAAGCATTCAAACAAGAAGGGTAGATGATACGACAACGATCAAATACACGAGCGATAAGAACCCAACTGCCAATATGCTGACATTAGAAGTCATCCGCCACACATACTCTCTGTTCTTATCAGTTTACAATATCATGTATAATTGAGAGTGAGATTATTTGTATTGTACTTCAGTGAGAATTTATCTACTCTGTGAGAGAGTCTGTAAATACTTCATCTGTATTTCAGAAGTGATCTCAAGGTAGAGGGACCTTAAGGGATTGATTACCTTACATGGAAGCTATAGAGAGAATTGCCAGTAAGAATTTCTGTTCGTAAGACTTACAAGGTGTAAGCAGTAGAGAACGTTGCTGCTCGTAAGACTTATAGTGGTGTAATCAGGAGAGAACGTTGCTGCTCGTAAGACTTGTACGGGTAAGCAGGAGAGAAAGATCTTTGGATTGCTTTACTCGACTTACCGTAAGAGGGAGTAAACCTTACAGTGTGTAAGGGGGAGTAATTTTGTAAGAGATTTGTAGAGGCTTTTCTTGTGCCCGGTTAAACAAGAAGATAGTGAATTGGAAATCTCAGGAGGAGCTTGGGGACTGGACGTAGGTCATCGTGGATTGGACCGAACCAAGATAAATCACAGTTTGCACATTCTCTTCACTAAGTTTTTATATTTCCAGCATATACGATTTACATAATTGCTTGTGAGTTTATACTTCCATATATATTGAGTTAACAATCTGCGAAAAGATTTTAAAAGATCAGACTTTCTTATCATACACCCAATTCACCCCCCTCTTGGGTGTCAGCCAGCTCTAACATAAATGGCTAAGCACGTAAGGATAAGTAGAAAGGAAGATATTAAGATAAAGAAAAGGAAGAACCGATACAACTTTCTCGAGAACTCTATAATGGTTGTCGTGAGTGTGGCATGAGGATAGAGTTGGAATTTCATCAATTCAATGATTCTATTGAGTTCAGAAGGGTAAATTGTGTAGGGTTCATGTTAAAGAGAAAGTGAGAAAAAGGCCTAGAAGGTGAAATGACCAAATTTCCCTTATAGCTCTAAATAAGGGCTTTCAAGAGGTATTTTCATCATTCGGGTGTGAATTTGATTGATATGAAGTCATAAATGGATTCTACACGCGAAATTGTGTAGGATTGGCCCATGTTGTAATTTCTGTAAAAGTACAGTTGGGCCGGGCTTCTGAGGGCATTTTAGTAATTTAGCGTAATTGGGCTAAGTTAACCAATGAAATGAGTCTAGAATGTTATAAGAATGAGTAATGACTCATGTATTGAATGTTTGGAATTCTAGGACTCGATAGATGGTCGTGCCCAAACCGGAGCAAGGACGATGGTTTGAGCGCGGACGTGAAGTCTGACAGGTAGTGGACTTACCTTTCATGCATGTACATGATATGTATGTCTTGCATTGATTATGGGACTGCTTTACCTATTTGTGTTGAACATGTTTGATGTAGTGAATCCCTGTTATATTTGTATATTGACCATTGGTATGTCATAACATCGAGCACGCAGCATGTCATTATGTTGGCATAAAATAGTGTAGGCAAGCATGTCATGCATTCATATATATCTACATGCATAGTGGTATTGTTCGCTATTGAGATTCTCTCGAATCTCACTCCTCCCAAACAACCATTTTAGACAGGTTGAAGGATGCATAGAGTTATGCCTGGAGGAGGAATTGCTGAGGTGAAGATCGTAGTGCGGGGCACAACTTTGTGTTTAATGTAATGAATTTACATTTGATAGCCTTGTGTGGCTTGATGTATATGTGTATGTATGTGTTTGTATGAACAATTGTTGTTAAAGCAGAGAATCACTCTAATGTATTAAAAGGATCGCTCTAGTGTAAATTAATGAGAACGGCTTTTAGTTTATTAAGTAATCGCTTGCTTACTCTGATTTAATGGAACTAAGAGCCGGTGAGGTAATGAAAGGAAGGGTGTCACACATATAAAATGCGATAAATAGATATGCAATGCGCCATGATATGTAAAATGCTAACTCGTGTTGTATGCATACTGTTCAATGCCAAACAACTGTTTCCAACCCTGGCTTAACTCGTGTCCATGGTCAAACGACATGTTTAGACCTTGGCTTATTCCCGTGTTGTGCCCCAAGCACTATCATGTTACAGAAAATGGCATACAAAACATATAAATAATCACATAGTATATGAGAGAAAAAGTTACTACCTGGGTCTTTTTTCGGTCCAACTGTTTATCCAAAACTTTTTCTCCAGCTCGAGCTATTACCAATTCCTATAAATTATAACAAGTAATTGGTTATTACTTGCATTACTATTGCTTTTAATCATATTCTGAAGGTTATCTCAGTTTCAGCGGCTTCTACACTGTATAATTTTGCATAATGCAATTTTTCTATTTTTCAGAAAATTGGCAGATTTTTCAGTCAAGTTTGAAACATCATAACTAATTCTAGAAAATTCCAAATTGGCTGGGTCCAAATCCTAAATAAAGCTCTTGAAATATAATTTCATAGAAAAATATCAAAATCTGTTCAGTTTCACCATATTGCTCCCATAATTTCACGAAATACAACTATTCCAGATTACTCTCCAGAAATAGAGCACAACTTTGAAAATTCATATCTCCTAATTTACTTGTCCAAAAATTAAAAAATACCTATCCATTTAAAGATCCGAATGTCTACTTTGAATATGGAAAGTTTCATAATTTTTGGTCAAGGTTTGAGTTTCCAAAATTTCGACAAAACCAATCTGACTTCCAGAAACATATTCTGACAGCAACTAAATTCACAAATTCATATCTCTCAATATACTGATCCAAATAACACAAACTATATATCAAATTAAATCTTAGAATATGTAATTTCGTTCTGAAAAGTTTCATAGCAATTGGAAAAGATTACACTACTCAAAAACACCACGAAACCAACTACCAGAATTTGGACTTCCAGAATTTCATCTGTTTTTGGACCTATGTTTCAAAAATCATAACTCCCTCAACAGATATCCAAATAATGAATTTTATGATGTATTTTAAATATTGAGATGTATACTATCTCCATGTAAAATTTTAAAAATATTGGATATGATTAGGTTGGTCAAAGCTCAACACGAAATGAACTGTCTCCCAAAACGTCAGTTTTTGACAGTCTGTGTTTAAAACTTAATAACTCACTCATTTTGACTCCAAATTGTTCTCTTCTTGATTCTATATCCTACTACACATCCTAAAATTTCCATAGGAAAAATAACCAGACAAAAAATCTATCTATAGCTACCGTTTAAGCTTCTGCAACTTTCCGGCAGAAACTCTATTTTCCGGTGACCAAAATAGAGTTGCGAAAACTTACATGCAACCATGGTTTTGTACTCCAATCTCCAAGATTTTGACTCTACATTCTCCTAAACATGTTACTTGTGTTTGGGGATATGTTTACAGAAGCAAAGTGACTAAAAATCGCATGTAAAATTGTCACAAAATTTCTGGTTTTTGTGACAGAAAATTTCTGACGAATTTCATCACTTCCAGCAGCAAAACAACCAAGAAAATCCACTGAAATCCTATGGAAATCCAAGGTAAAAGTAGAGGAAACTTATCTAAACACGTTTATGATGTTGTATGTCAAGTTTGAAGCTTCCTTGTTTCTCTTCTTCCTTCGTTTTGCTCTCTCTCACACTCACGTATCTCTCTTCCTCTGTTTTTTTGTGTTTTTCTTTTCTGTTTCTTTAGCTTCTTGGTCGAATGAAGAACTGATGGTGAAGTGAATGAAGAGGGAAGAGAGTGTCTTATTTATTGATTATTTGAGTGATGGATGCGTTTGTGTGTTGTTCGAATAAGAGAAAGATGAGGAGACGTGGTTGGAGGTTGTGCGTGTGAGTATGTGTATGGAACATGTGTTTCTTAATGATGGAACCTATGACAAGTGTGTGTGTAATGTCTGTGAGTTTTGGGTGTGTGTGTTGGTGTCTGAGTGCGTGTGTTTTAATATACATATAGGTATATTTTTATCTTATTAATTACACACACTAGGTCCTAATTTTTCTCTTTGTCTAATTTAAGATTCCTTAAATTTTGTAGGTTCCATAATTTAGCTTACTATCTAATTTCCATAAATTAATCCGTGTATTAAATTTTGGGATGTTACAAGAGAAGGTAATGGCTTTTGTCAAAAATCCATCTTGCTTTAACGCATGCTTTCTTGTAATTGGTTAAGAATTTTCTTCTTGAATTAATTATGCACACATAGATTATTTCCTTTCTTGCTCCCTACTTCAGCCATAATTTATCCCAATTAAAGGGGAAAATAAATTAATGCTACCTTTATTGGTCAAATGACCATTTTGCCCTTACATTTTTCCCATTTTCGCACTTAGTGAAAAACTGAGCAGAATTTTCATCAAATTTTAAAAATTCATATCTAATTGCATAGATATCCAATTGGGGTGTTTCTAAAGGCTATGTGACCCTTATTAAGTCTGGTTTTAAGGAAAAATTAGCCTTTAGCCAATTGGAAAATCAACATTCCCATAATATTTTTTTTGGACCCTGCCACTAAAAATCACCATTTTTTATGGGCTAACTTCAAAAATGCATAACTCTTTGTGTACATCTCCAAATGGCTTATATGATCTAGAAAATTAAAGCTTGATAAGTCTACTTTCATTCTGGAAAGTTTCAGAATATTTTGACATCATTTGACCTTTGAAAAATGTCACACAACATAGCTGCCTTGCTACAAAACTCACTGGCAGCAAATCTCTTTTGTGTTCCAAATATAATTATGTTGTATGTGACCCCTAATTGCCTTGTTTTTCCATTCCCTATGCTCCTTAATACCTCTGAGGGTATAAATGAATTTTAGGGAATAAAATTGTGCCTTACTGGGACACTTGCTAAAACCAAAAGATAAAATAAACATGATGAATATAAAAGAAGAATTAGAATATTTAGATTTAGAAAACTTAATGGGAAAAGAAGAAGAAAAATTAGAAGAAATACAAAGAGAATATAAAGATATAAAAAAAATAAAAATACCAGAAAACTTAGAATTAAATATGGTTGAAGATATAGATGCAGAAAGTGCAATAATAATGCCGTCACAACAACCTCATAATGAAGAATCAAGTAAAAGAGAAGAAGAAGAAATATCAAGAGCAAATGAAGAATTTGATAGAGATGAATATTATCATAAGGAACCTTTGAAAGAAACTAATTATATGGAATCTGAAGCTAAGTTTAAAACACCAAGAAATTCAAGATTTACACCGCCACCTTTAGAACAATTTGAAACAAGACAAGTACCTAATTCAGGAATATGGTTAGATTTAGATTGTAATAAAGATAATGAAAAAATATTAGAAGAATGGAATAAATCACATTTAATAGCATTAATGGGAAAATCTATAGATACTGGAGTAGTAAGTTTATTATTGGAAGCGTCATTTTTAGGAAATGTACATAATTGGTGGAAAAGTAAAAGTCATGAATTTAGAGAACAAGTAAGAAATGTAACAGAACCATATGAAAATAAAAAAGAATATTATGCTATATTAATAAGAAAATATGAACAAGTATTAAGAAATGAATTTTTAGGAAGAAGTGTAGGAGCAGAAGAAGATACTAATAAAAAGAAAGCATTATTATGTTTACACCAAATAGAAATATGTTCTTTAGAACCAAAATATTTAGAACAATATATATGTGAAAATGAAAAAAGAATGTATAGAAAAAGAAGACCAAAGAAGTATAATAAATATAGGAAAAATAAAAAATATAGATTTAATAGATATCCAAAAAATAAATATTTTAATAAATATAAGCCAAAGAGATATTTTAAAAGAGGAAAAAGAAGAATAAATAATACTAAAAGACCAAGAAAATGTAGATGTGATAATTGTGGAGAAATAGGACATATATCAACAGAATGTAAAAATCCTAAGAAAAGAAACAAATGAAAATTTTAGAAGAAGCAAAAAAGTATGAATTAGAACCAATAGAATTAGATGAACCATTATTTAGTGATATAGAAAATGAAGAAGTAGAAATATATAAATTAAAAGAAATAAGTAGTGAAGAAGAAACAGAAACAAAAAGTTCATCAGAAGAATATTCAGAAGATGAGATATATAGAAAATATATGTATATGACGAGAAAAGTGGAAGAAGGAGAACCTAGTAATAAAGAACAAGAAGATTATGAAGAATATGATGAATATAGGAATGTAAATGAAGGGTCGGTAGAAAAAAGAATGACATTTAATCAAAAACAGTTTAATAAAACAAAAGATAAAAAATTAGATATGAAAACTGAGCAATTACAAGAAGAATCTTTTATGGAAAAAGTGAGTAAAAAACTAAAGTCAAAGAAGAATCATAAAACTCATTGTGTAGTATTAGAGAAAAGACATCCTATAGAATCAACATTAACATAAGGAGTGTTAAGAATACCTTTAATAAGTAAAAGACTAATAGAGGAAGAAATAAAAAAGGTACCATTCAAAGATGAAGTAACAGAAATTTACATAGCAGGAATACAATTATTAGTAAAAGCATATTTTAAAGAAGGAATAGATACACCTATAGAATTATTAATAACAGATTGAAGAATAATAAGTGATGTAAAAAATAGTATAATAGGAATGTTAGCAGGAAATTTAATATACCAAAAGTTAAAATTTACATTAAATACGAATTTTGCAATTTCAAGAACAGATGAACATATAAATCAAACTATAAATGTATATCATAAATTAGGAGGAATAAGATTATTAGAAGGATACAAAATAATAAGTATAAAGCAATGATTGGACTAGTATTTACAAATGAATATAAAATATATAATAAAAATAAAGGAAGAATATGTATAGAAAAACATTTTATGCCAATATTACAAGAATTACCAATAGATCCAACAACTATAACATTACCTGAACAATTAAAAATAGATATAGATAGAGCAAGAGAATACGAAGATATAAAAAGACTAAGATTATTAACTAATAATAAAATAGGACAAAGATAATTAAGTTTCAATTTAAATCCTAGAAGATTAAGTATAGATTGTGAAAGAACACCAATAGAAGAAAATAGGATAGTAAGATCATTAAGTAATAGATTAGCAGAAATTCCTTTAACTACAAGATTAGAAGAAATATGACCGTCAAGTAGTAAACAAATTATAACACAGAATATTATAAAATTAGAAATAAAGAAAAACGTAGGATGGATAGAAATAAAAGCTTTAATATTAGAAGAAATAGAAGAAAGTAAAATAGATATAAAATATATAGACGAAAACATAATATTAAAAGAAGAAAGAAAAACAGATATAATGATAAGGTTTAATAATAGAGATATAATGGAAACGACATTAAAAATAGAAAGGAATATGGTAAATTATGGATTAATATTAGGAAGGGATTTTTTAGAAAAAGTAAGTCCTTATAGAATACAAGAAAATAGAATAATTATTAACATAAATAATGTAACAATACGATTGTTAAAAGTATTAAATGAATAATCAAAATAATAATAATTGGGAACCAGAAGAACCAGAATATGATTTAGGAAATCCTTATTATATAGAAATTGGAGGACAAGTAATAAAAGTAAATCATACAGATATAAGTTTTATGAGATATTTAAAACATAAATTTGAAAAATTAAATAAACAAGAAAAGGAAAGATGGAGACAATTATATTTTGAAAATCCAGATTTATTCTTTGAAGAATATAGAAATAATGTAGAAATAATTGTGGAAAGAAGACATTATGCTAAGAAATTTAGAAAAATATTAGAAGTATTACCAAGAGTTTAAAAATGACTACAATACTTAGGATTATTCCAATAGATAAATATAGAGAAAAAAATCAAGAAATAATAATACCACAATGTAATAAAGTTATAATGAGAAAGATAATAAATAAATGTAGAAAATGGAATAAGAATGATAAAAATGTTATAAAAGAAATATTAAATGATGAAAGAAGAAAGAAAACAGAAGAAGGATTTAGAATGAGATACCAGGCATATTTGAGAATAAAAGATATAAATTCATATATAGGATATTGGAAGAATAAACTAAATATATTATCATGTGCTTAATGGAAAACTATTATAGGACAAGAGATGGACAAATTATAAAAATATCAAGTAATAATAAAAATCTAATAAGAAAATTAAAAAGAAAGTTAGAAAAATCTATAAAAGAATATGTGAGAAGATTAAAAATATTATATTACAATAATAGATTAAGATATATTCAAGAAAATAATAGACTTGGAAGAATAATGGATGAAAGGATAAGAATAAGAAATGAATTTGAGGAAAAATTAGAATTGTTATCAAGAATATAATATGACAAAATTATTCTACATACTCACAAAATTTAATTATGAAAAATATAGATCAAAAAAATATCATGCATTAGTAGATACAGGAGCAAATTTATCTGTAGCAAAATATAATGTGTAACGACCCGCCTCATATATCCCTTATTACTGACCTTACTCAGAGTAGCAATGCGTAGTTCAGTGGGCACACATGAATATCATGAATAATCACATAGTGCATGAAAGAAAGAATTACTACCTGGGTCCTTTTCCAGTCCAACTTTTTATCCAAAACTTTTTCTTCGGCTCGGGTTTTTACCAGTTCCTATATATTAAAATTAACAAGTAATTGGTTATTACTTATATTACTACTATCTTTAATCATATTCTTCTGATTATCTCAGTTTCAGTGGCTTATACACTATATAATTTTGCATAGTGTAATTTTACTATTCTTCAGCAAATTGGCAGATTTTTCAATTAACTTTGAAATATCATAAATAATTCTAGAAAAATCAAAATTGACTGGGTCTAAAGCCTACATGAAGCTATTGAAATATATTTTCATGGAAAAATATCAAAATCTACCCATATTTACCATATTACTCCCAGAATGTTCCGAAATACCCCTATTCCAGATTAGTCTCCAGAAACATAGCATGACTTTGAAAATCTATATCTCCTAATATACTTGTCCAAAAATTATGTTCTACCCGTAAAATTAAAGCTATGAATGTCTACTTTAAATCTGGAAAGTTTCATAATTTTTTGGCAAGGTTTGATTTTCCAAACGTTCGACACAAACAAACTGTTTTCCAGAAACACAGTTTGAGAGCAACTGAATTCAAAAATTCATATCTCTTAGTATACTAATCCAATTAACACAAAATATATACCAAATTAAAGATAAGACTATGTACTTAAATTCTGGAAATTTTCATGGCCATTGGGAAAGATTACATAATTCAAAAACACCACGAAATCAACTACTAGAATCTGGACGTTCAAAATTGCACCTGTTTCTAAACTCATCTTTCAAAAATCATAACTTCCTCTACAGATATCAAAATGATGCATTCTACCACTCATTTTAAAGCTTGTTATGTCTACTATCTCTCTCTTCTATATATATGTACACACACATATATATATCTCATTTCATGCCTATTTATCTTCTGTTATGGTTTCTCCATTCCTCATTTTAATTTATTTACGCTATTAATTAATAATTCTAAACCTTCTTAACCCATTTTCATTTTCTTCTATAGTTTTTAACATTTCATATGACATGGCTCCACTAATTTGGGCTCTGTGCACGTCCTTTAGCCTTTAGATGCATTGTTTTATATCCTAACAAAGGCCCACTAAATTGATAGACAACCTAATTAATAATTAAGATCCGGTTCATGTTAAGTGACAGGAGCCCAAATAATTCTTCCTCGCATGCAAGCAGACAAACTAAACAACGATAAGATCAAGACTGTAATGACAAAACTTCCCTTCTACGTACTCTATATGTCGTGACTTGAGGGTGTATATCAGAGAAAGATGCATCAACATTACCCCACACACCACCTTCATTTCTAAACCCTCAGTACTGTTTGCTTAATTTATATTTTTATTAGAAGATAAGATAAGGCCATGAGATAGACTGGAGACTGAGGCCTAATGTGTACACAAGTGTTAACTAATCTTAACCACTAGTTATTTTATACATTTAAGAGAAAAGTTGCTTGTAAAAAAATCGAAGAGAGTAATTAAAAATAAGCAACAAAAAATTAAACACCAACTAACATTAACTACTTTCAGGATATAGTGAATTTTAAAATTAGATCTTGCTTAAGTTACTACGTTTCACACAGACAAGAAAAATATTAAACCTCATCAACTCTTGCTTTAAAAGTTCACAACTTTTCAACTTTATCCCTATTTATTATACAATATACCCTATGTAAACAAAATCAACATAATAATTAATTAATGATATATTTATACTCCTGTGCATGTGAGTTTTCTGGCAGTAAGTAAGTGATGGAAGTTAGGTTAATGAGCACTCTCGGAAGAAGAAACAAAGCAAGAGTGGTTGAGAGTAATGATCCCATGTTTCATTTGCTTGAATTATTTGAGGGACATGTTATAAATGGAGTCTTGCTAAATGTCCAAAGCCATCCACCCAAAAGATCAAAGTTCCCGTAACCTTTTTATTGTCTCTCTACCATTTTCCCTTCTATAGGGTCCATACCCTCCTCTACTCTCTTGGACGTCCTCTTCCTCCTCTCACCATATAAAACAACATTCCTCACCTCACCACTCATTGTGTGTATTTGTGGGTGTGATGTGTACTTTTATCTCAAAAGTAACCACCTAGGTAGGAGTGCTGCATATCTGAAATTTTTTTTAGGAGCAATTTTATTTTAAAAGTATAAAAAAGAGCAAATTTGCCTTGGCCGTTAAAAAACTAATGTTTACCATTAATATTTTTAAAGGCAAGGGTAAAATTAGTTTTGGTTACTTTCAAGGCAAAATTGCTCCTAAAAATCCTTTTAGATATCGAGTGCTCTGAGTGGATATTTCTCACGCAAATTCCTCTTTCCCTTTGCAACTTGTTATATTATATCACTCCATGTGGAAATACAAATGTCCCAACTTGTAAAGCAAGAAAGCCTATATATGGTTAGGTTTTTATCTTTCTTTATTATTATTATTTTTTCACCCGGGAGGGGGGTAGGTTTTCTTATTATTATTACTGATCATTTGGGTATATATTCTCTCTAACAATCCGTCTCCCATCTCTGTGATAGTACATCTAACTTATGATCAGATGGATGATTTCCATCCTAATTTTCACTGCTAATTTGAACAAAATGCCAAGATTGATCAGTATGGATTGAGTTCTTAAGCATTAGGTAAATTTTGTTGGCTAAAAAAGGTTAACTGATGGCAAAGAAATAAGTCAGTAATGATGATCTTATACCCAAATGTTTAGGATCTAAACTAAATCTTCTCATGGAAAAGATCAGTTTTTCTGGTAAAATCAATATGAATCTGTAGAATGACTTGTTTTGAGCTGTGTACTTTATTTGTTTATTTTAGGTTTTTGAAATATTTAATTTATCAGTAACTGTAATTTGTTAGTTGAGTCTATGGTTCCGATGCTTGTGGCATCACACAATTCAACATTCAGGAAACATTCGTGCAATGCACAAGCTAGTGGTTTAAACCGCGCCTATGTAATGCGCGGATCAACATTCTAGCCAATGTATATTGAACTTTTGAGCACATCATCTCTACATTAGATAAATAATTTTTTGGATTCATATCATACCTTGACAGCTTGAATTACTATGATCATAAATTATATCTTTAGCTAAAACTATCTTGTTAAATAATATTTACCTATCTGAAAACTTTATGTTTAATCTTTTGATTTACATAGTTTTTGTGCCATAAATTTCAAATTCCATGTTTCTCATGCCTCAATATTGTTTGAAGTGTTTTCTTGATTGATAATTTCTTGATGTGGATCTTTACATTGTTTCAAGGATTTTTACAAAGTTTTGGAGGTTGATTATGATGCAACTGATGAAAATATCAAATTCAATTACCAAAGGCTTGCACTGGTTGGTTAGTTATCCGAAGAGCTCCTCTAGTGGTCCTCTATTTGCTTTTTCATTCTAAAGTTTCTTTTTTCGAGAAGTCTTAGTTCTCACTCATCCTTGATTGTGCTTGGATTTTTGTAGAAATGGCATCCTGACAAGCACAAAGGTGACAGTGCTGTTACTGCAAAATTCCAAGAAATTAATGAAGCTTACAGTGGTAAATATAAACTCATTTATTAACAATAAAATTATATATTCCCTATGTCTCTGTCAATGTTCAGTTGTGAAGGACAAGTGATTGTAAACCCAACAATTGTAGTCCTTCTCCTTCAGTCATGTGGATTTGAAATGTAGACTTTCTTGGTGTGGTAGGGAATTCTTACTCTTGTTGGTACATTGTTTTGTTATTATTTCTCTCCGAGCCCCTTTTGTCCTAAACTAGATTTAGGGGGGTTTAAACCTAACTTTTGTTTTCCTTGGAGGAATTTAGTGCAAGTGAAGGTAATTTCAGACAATATGATAAGTCAACCCTAATTCAACAACTATAACTGACAGAAACCCATCTTGGCACATGTCTTTCTTATAAACCTAAAAACATGCAACATATGAAAAAATTCTTGATTTGAGTTATCTGTTCAGCCCTGGTGATCAATCCAAAGACCCAATGTGACATTGGTTACTAAAATATCATTCATTAAGCCTCTACACAAGTTGGGTCTCTTTGATTTGCGGCAAATGGAAGATTTGTGGCTTGAGGCAATGTGAAGGAGTGCTCTTAGCATCTCAGACCTTCCATTTATCCACAAATTAAAGGGAAACCAACGCATGTAGATTAATGAAGGATATATTGTAGTTGAACAAACATGCCATTAGTCTTTTGAGCACCAAAAACAAAGCTTAATGGATCCCTTGATATTGTTTCCAAATTTGGCTTTGGTTGTGGCTTGGGTTAAGAGAGGGCTGCATGGTTGGCTAGAGAATGCAAGTTTGGTCTTCTTATTACAAAACACACAATTTAAAAAAATATAATAATTAAGCTATAAAATAATTATTCCCTATCAGTAATAGTTAAAATTGGTCAATCAATATTAACATGGTTAGCTGGATCTTCTTATTTTATAATCTATCAATGTAAAAGCACATGTCATGGGCATGACATAAGGAAATATTATGTTTACACACGATCCACGTCGATGGAGTCACATGATCTTGTTAACATTTTTTAATATTTATTCTCTGACTCAAATTGGTATATTATATATTTTACTATTAATAAATTAAGGTATTAGACAAGACTATAGATACCATATTAATGTTGAATTTTTAATTACCTATATTTATTGCACCATTTGCATGTACATACACTAATATAATTATATTGATCACTGATCGTTAAGTAAATTAATGGAAAAAAATTGGCCGAAAAAATAATAAGAACTAGCATTAAAAAACTATTACAATATTTCCCGAAATGAAAATTAAACTTCTTAAGCTTAATTGTATTAATTTTTTTTTAATGAAATTGAAGAGCTACACCCTCAGCTATACTCAAAGATCATTGAATTGGGAAAAAAAGGCTACCACCAATGGCATGTAGCCTTATGATATGGGGTTGAGGTGTTAGCTGCTCCTCAATCCCCCTAGATGTTTTTTTTTCCATATTTCTTTTAATCATTAGTTTTTACTTAGAGTGAGTGACATTTTGATTATTAGGCAAGAAATGGTTCAGTTTTAAATTTTTTTACTTTTCAAAGATTCAATGCTCTAAATTATTTAAAAAGAAACTACCCAATTTTAAAGTATTGAATCTTTTAAAAAATTGCTAAAAAATTGAAAAACACATCATTTTTGCCCATAAGATAGCAAATTGTCACCTTAGAATCTAAGGATAAAAAAATATAAAAAATCATTTGGCAATGGAGGAAAATTGAGGGTGTAGCTGAGGGGTACAACCAACACTTGGCCAAGTGAGCAAGTAGTGTGAGAGCTCTCTTGTAAATAGGAGATCACGGATTCAACCTGCTTGTTGCCCCTTTAAATTTAAGGGAAAATTCTAAAAAAGATAGAAACAAAATTGACAAAGGACAAAATGATGTGATAAATTGCTGAAATCCCAAATCAGACCGTTGGTAGGAATCTAGGATCTAAAATTGTGAGCAAAAGATGAGAATGCCTTGAGTGAAGTGACATGCTATAGTCCTGTTTCTAGAGGGCTGCCCCAACCGCAGGCAGAATATTGTTGACGCCATCCCTGTCGCCACCATCGATTTGGTATGGCAATGTTATCGCGATCTCCTACACGACATCACCAAGATTGACGCCAGTGATGGTCCCGATTCCCACCTTCCAAACTTTCCCTCTAATGTTGAGCCCTCCTCCTTCGATTGGAACTCCGCTAATCAAATTTCGTTCAAATCAAAGCCGCCCAAAAATGATGACACTGACAAAAAGAAGGGCACACCTTGTACTGAGGAAGAACGTGGGCATGACACTTTTCCATGCGAAGTTGGTAAAAAACAAAGTGAAGTCGTTAATGTAGAAGTGGTGTTGTTAACAGAGAGATGTGTTGTTATTCACCTCCCCAACTTGTTAATTTGACACTTTCGCATACGAAGTTGTAAACAAGAAAGTCAAGTTGTTAATGTAGAAGATGGTGTTGTTAATGTAGATGAATAACAACACCTCTCTCTATTAACAACATCATATTCTACATTAACGACTTGACTTTCTTGTTTACAACTTCATACGGAAAAATGCCAAATTAACAAGTTGGGGAGGCATATAACAAAACTTCACTCTGTATTAACAACACCATCTTCTACATTAATGACTTGACATTCTTGTTTAACAACTTCGTATGGAAATGCCAAATTAAAAAGTTGAGGAGGCGAATAACAACACATCTCTCTATTAATGGCACCATCTACATTAATGACTTGACTTTCTTGTTTACTCACTTTCTATAGGAAAGTGCCAAATTAACAAGTTGGAGAGGCAAATAAAAGCACCTCACTCTATATTAATAACATTATCTTCTACATTAACGACTTGACTTTCTTGTTTAACAACTTCATATGGAAAAGTGCCAAATTAACAAGTGGGGGAGGCGAATAACAATACCTCTCTCTATTAACAACGTCATTTTCTATATTAATGACTTCACTTTCTTCTTTACCCACTTTGCATGGAAAAGTTTCACACCCGCATTCTTGGACGGCTTTGATTTGAATGAAATTTGATTAATGGAGTTCCAATCAGAGGAAGAGGGCTCAGCATAGAGGGAAAGTCAAGGAAGGGGAGAATCAGGATTGTCACTGGCATCAATCTTAGCGACGTCGTGTAGGAGATCATGATAACATTGCCAAACCAAATCGACGGTGGCGGCAAGGATGGCGTCGGCAATATTCTCTCCATGGTTGGGGCAGCCCTCTTGAAATAGGACTATAGGCTATCACTTCACTCAGGGCATTTTCATCTTTTGTTCACAATTTCAAATCCCAGATTCCTACTGATAGTCCCATTTGAGATTTTAGCAATTCACCATACCATTTTGTCCTTTGTCAATTTTCTTTGTATTTTTCTGGAATTTTTCCAAGATTTAAAAGGGGAAAAATTGAAGAAGGAGAAAAGAAAGACGCCATGTATCGCCCCCGGGGGAGAAAGAAAGACGCCACTTGGCTATACCTTGGACTCTTATCATCTCTGTAAGTAAACCTTATATTTGCGATTCCGCCTGACTGCTCCCTCTGCGTCTCTGTCTTCATCTCTTCCTGTCGTCCTTCACTCTCTGTTTGGCTGTTGGCGTCTCTGCCCCTCGCTGTGCGCCGTCCTTCTTTCCGATTGGCTCTAAGGAGATTGGTAATTATTAATTATTCTACTTTCTGCCTCACCCATTCTCACGGTTTCTTTACTGCACACTTTCTCCTTCTTTCTACTTTTTTTCGAACTGCCTTCTTCTTTCTACCAAAGCCCAGAAAGTCTCATCCTAATGTTTTAACACGTATTTATTATGCCAATATAAGCAAACGCTTGATATAATTATTGCAAATTGCAATTGCAAATGTTGAAATTTATGATTATTAGGTGTATACATATAAATCATTCGATATGGGACTTAATCATTCGTATTCTAATAGCAAAATGATACATAAAGCGTTTAATTTGATCAGTGAATCATACAGATCCCCAAAATGTCAATATTGCAAGATGACTTGGAACAATACCCAGCCTTGGATTTGGATCCTCTCGAGAGGCTGCACCGTCCTTCACCTGGCTCACCTTTGGCAATTGGAGAACAACTAAGTGAAACAGAAAACGAGGAACCAGGTGTGTGAGCACTAAAGCTCTTCTGCAATATTGGATCAATGGCTGTCAAAAATTGTCTTTTCTCATTGTATTAACAAAGGTTTGGTCAAAGAAAAAGGACTCGATATTCTTTGTAAACAAAACTTGATGACTTCATTTAATGTTGTAAGTAGAAAAATCAAAACTGTTCGGGAAATCATACTATTGCCGTTCTGTTAAAAAGAAAAATATGGAATCTTGTCAAGAAATCTAATAAGTTGGGAAGCGTGGTTTTTTCCATTTTTTTGTTAGGTAAATTAATTGGCATTTTTACTTAAAGACAAAACTTAGATCAAGTTGCTTATTTATTATTATCATATTAAATTCTCCAATCACATATGGCCATGTATCCTATTTTTTTCCACCTCATAATTTAATCATAAACCCATAGAAAAAAATAGTGCACATGACTAAGCATGTTTGGAGAATTTAAAACATAATTGTTGTAAGGAAATTGATCTAAGTTTTCTCCCTTACGTAATTAAATTTAAGTAATTTATATTATCAAAACAAATCTTGAGATTCTTCAAATGGAGCTTTGCTTATTAAAATTTCATGAAGATTTATATTTTTTTCTTTACTAGTAGTGCATCATAATGAAGCTTTCACTTTGGTTAATTAATGGCTTTTCATTAATTATTTTAGCCAATACTCTTTTTTGCCAGAATTATTTTAACCAATTCACCATAAACATGTAAATCTGCTCATACGCAACATGCATTTAACAATAATTGAACATAATCTTTTTAAGTATATATTATTCAAAATAATTATCCTATCCATATATGGGCACCAAAACAAACTAATGCCCTATGCCAATCTCTCAAATACATAAATACATGTGTGTGCGTGCAAGTGTCTGTATTTATATACATAGGAAACTCAATACTACTTTGGTCCTAAATATGAAACTTAGTTGATTTTTTGTGAAGATTAAGGAAGCTAATTAAATTATTTTAAAGTATTTATATTTATTATTTTTTTCTCCAAATTAATATGTCTGACTTATAAATTGATATGTAATTTGATCATACATTCACAATATACGATATGATTAAGTAACTTATTTAGCTTTCTTAATCTCTCTAAAAAAAGTCAACTGAGTCTTATATTTAGGAGTTGAGGTAATATTAAAGTTGTAATTATTTTCGAAAGCAAAAATTCAAGATGGTGCCAGAAACAGATAAAGAAACACAACTTAATTTGCTTCGACTACTTCATTTAATCTACCATACGTACGCCTTGATGCTTGCTAATTAACATGGTGTGGATTACACGGTACAGCTGCAAGGCCAAAATCTGGAGAACAATTAGGTGAAATAGAACAATCCTCAGCAAGGCCACACGAGGGATCAGGTAAATGAGCGCAAAAGCTCTTGTTACTTCTGTCTCCTTTGGATCAATATATTGCTTTTAGAAAATATCATAGCATTGTGTTAACAAAGGTTTAATCTGGTCAGAGAAAAAAGGTCTCGATATTTTTGTATGTAAAATTTAGAGTTCATTTTTATGTTGTAGATAGAAAAATAAAAACTTTTCGGGAAATCATATTGTTTCTTTTTTAAAACAAAAACACACACACACACATATCTATATATATACATATACATATGTGTGTGTGCGCGGGGGGAGTATTGTCAATAAATCTTAATTAGTTAGGGAAGTCCCCCCCCCCAAAAAAAAATTGTTAGTTGCAATAATAATTAACAATCTTTATTTACTTGCAATCAAAATAAAACTTGATATTCTTCAACTGGAGCTTTGGCCCTTAAAATTTCACGAAGGTTTACTTTATATTAGTAGTAAGGCATCATAATGAAGTTCTCACTTTAGTTAATGGCTTTTCAATGTTTTAACCAATACTTTATCAACTTGTAAACCTTCTTATCATCCCCAAGATGCATTTAAGAATAATTGAACACGACCGTTTTAAGAAGGTTATATTATTAAAAATAATTATATATCCCCATGTCGCATATATATGTGTGCGCTCGCGCGCGTGACACACACACATATGCATATATGTGTGTATATGTATGCGTGAGTGTGTGTGGGCACTAACAGGCTAATATCCTATGCCTTCAATCTATTAAATACTTAAATACATGTGTGTGTAGCTGTGTACGTATGTGCGTGCAAGTGTCTGTATTTATTATATACATAGACATAGCAAGCACCTAATTATATGAGAAATTAAAATGATAAATCTTCAAAACACACAATTTCTGGGACACAATATTTTATAAACCATGTATGTTTCGCCATATAACATTACATGGAGTTTGAGAAATGAACATAATTAACTTCATTTAATCATACGTAGATATGCCTTGATGATGCTTGCTAATTAACATGGTGTGGATATTACAGCTGAGGAAAGAGCATGGAAAGAGGATTTGTGCCACGCTATATGTGTTAACAAGTGGAGTGAAGCGAAAGAAATTCTGGATCAAAACCCTAATGCCTCAACCGCTAGTCTCAATGATAAACGAAGAACAGCACTTCATGTGGCTGCAATGTTTGGGCATGTAACCATAGTGAAGGAGTTGATCGAATTGCTGCCTCCAGAATTCCTTACAACTCTTGATTCTGAAGGTTATACAGCACTTGCATTGGCCTGTTGGTATAGTGGAAGCACTCAAGTTGCAAAATGCCTTGTAAACAAGAATAGCAACATACTTGGCATTCCAAACAAGAATGAAGATCTTCCTGTTATACAGGCTTTTGCAAATAATTATATAGAAATGGGACGTTATCTTTATTCTGTCACTCCCTTGGAATGCCTCACAGGCCGTTGGGGTTCTGAGCTTCTTCATATTTGCTTTCAATCACAATGTTTAGGTGTGTTAAATCTATTACTTCTTTTAATTTGTTTTTGATCCTGTCTTCAACTCATGTCGTGACTGTGTGTGTGTGGGGTATATATATATATATATATATGCAGATATTGCACTGAATTTGCTTCAACAATGCGAAGAATTGCTTTTAGTCACCAAGGATGGTAAAGGATGGACGCCAATTCGCGACATCGCATCCTTGAACACAGCTATTCTTAGCCCACGCGAACTTGTTTTCTGGAAACGATGGATCTATACCTGTGAGAATCAACTATTCTTTCCTTTCTTTTTCATCATTACGTGTTGATTTTGTTTATGTTATTTTCTCGCCATTGGAAAATTTGAATCAAAATACATTTGATTAATATAGAGAACGTGTTTTTCATATGTTGTTTTATCTTATTATCACCATTATTATTTAAATACTTTTAAACGACACGAACTTTCCTTGTTTCTTTTACCCATATTAGGTATGAACAAACCTTCAACCATAGCCATCAATCATGTTTGTGTGGACGTCCAACATGAAGATAGAAGTCAAGAAGATAAAGCAAAACTTACTCAGCCAGGTAACTTTTACATTGCTTTTTCAAAAGTAATATTAATATCTTATAGTTGAGTTGTATCAAGGCATGCGAATATTTTGAATTTGTATCTGATTTGTCAAAATCATGGTAGGGAATTGTACTCAACAGTAAGTGGAAACTATTCCATTTGATTAACAGCAGTTTATCTCTACAATAAAATATTTATATTTTAACATTTGTTCGAAAGAGGGATAAAAGATTTGGTCTTAATTAACAGGGCAGGGCTTACTACCGAGGCTCATCACCTCCACCTATAATTTTGTAGGTATGGATGCTAAATTTCATATCTCATAAAAAGAATTGGGCACTTGTTCAAGCTTACTCTTAGTTCTCATAAATTAAATTAAACTAACTATAAGATCAATGTGTGACGCGTAACAATCTAGGAGTTAAGAAAATACAAGAGGTAAAGCTGCAGCATGCACAAGCAGATGACCTTCTTGGCCTAGTTTGTAAGAATGCAAGGAGAGCTTACCAAGAGGGGGCTATGTATGAGGCTTTAAAACATGCAGCTAAAGAAGGGAATGCCGAGTTTGTGTTTCGAGTATCAAACGTAATACCAGAGATTTTCACCAGTCGAACGTTTCTTTCATGTTTTAATGAAGCTCTTGATAATCGACAAGCTGATGTTTTCAACCTTATCCATGGGCTTCGGTTCAAGAATGTCGTCCTAAATTCTATGATTAGTGGAAATACCATGTTACATAGGGCAGCTACAAAGGCTCCCGATCACATTCTTAATCGCATCTATGCACCCACACTGCGAATGCAAAAGGAACTGCAATGGTTCAAGGTTAGAGAAACACTTGTGTTAATTTTTTAGTCATAATTTCTTATAAGATTGAATCTACGATAATTAAGTATTGGATAAATTAGTCAATTGAATACAGTTTTTCTGCAAGTATTTGACAAAGTATCCCTATGATTTTTCCCTTTCTTTGGATGCACATTGAGTATTCTAGAATAATTCAATCTCATTAAGCGAGGCTTTGAACCAAAGTTCCACTTTAACTTCTTTGCTGATTGTTTTCTCCTAAAATGGTTATAAGTAGTTTGGCTTTGATAAGAATGTGAAATATAATGCAATACTCTTTTGAAACAAATGCAGGAGGTGGAGAGTTTAATACCTCCAAAAGATAGGGGAATTCGAAACAAAAATGGCAAGACAGGTGAAGAATTATTCAGGGAAAGTCATCGTGAGTTGATGAAGGAAGGAGAAAAATGGATAAAGGCCGCAGCATCTTCTTGTTCAGTTGTCGGCACCTTGATTATGACCATTATGTTTGCAGCTGCTTTTACTGTTCCAGGAGGAAATGATCAAAATCTTGGATATCCATTATTCATCCAACAACCCTTTTTTAAGGTTTTCATATTCTCAACCATATTATCACTTCTCTCCTCTTCAACCTCAGTTCTAATGTTTCTAGCAATTCTAACCTCTCAATACTCAGAAGAAAAATTCCTCAAGTCCTTACCTATAAAATTGATTTTGGGTCTTTCTTTTCTTTTCATATCCATTGTATGCATGATGATAGCATTTCTTTCTGCCATTCATCTCATGATGAAGCATGCACACTCATGGGGTATCCTTCCCATTATTATACTTGCAAGTATTCCGATCTTTCTCTTTGTGTTGTCACAATTCCCTCTTCTTCTTCACACTTATGTTTCTACATATGGAAATATCTTTGATAGGAAAGTGAAGTCTTGGCCGTGAGATGGATCTGTAATTGATATGTACCACTTTGTTCGTGTATCATATGAATAATTACGATTTTGATGTTTCTTGTCAATTACATTGACATGGTCTTTTAATAGGAAACGAAGATGTGGCATTGAAATTTACCTTTTTTTTTTAATTGAATGATATTAATTAATCATGATGTTTCATTTTATTGTAATTTTACAAAGCTTTAAAATTAACACACGTTGACACTCAGAGAAAGGATTACAACTGGCTCATGCACAAGGTCTCAAGTTACAATTAATTGGATCTAACGATACTTGGTTATGACACAGTAAGATAACTATATTTCTTTTAAAAAAAATAGTTTCTGCAACGTTGACAAATCTTTATTTTTGTTATATATTTTTTATATTTTATTTAGGATTTTTTTCATAATGATTGAAATTAAAATGTCTTTTTTGTGATAAAGTGAGATTAAGAGTATATATTAAATTAGAACAAAAAGGATAAAATTGTCAAAATAATTATAAATACTCTTAATCATTGACTTCTAGAGAGTATTTGATATTAGTTCAATTGTTTTCAATCGTAGGTATTTGATATGGATTAAATCTGAAAATGGCAGTGTGGTTTGAGTTTTGAAATGACAGTTTAGTACACGAAATTTCAAAACACCTGTTTAGTCTAACCAAACTAAAGCGTTTTGACAGCATACATAGGTCAGATTTTCATAAGTTTTGAACGTGAATCAGGCCAAAAAAAGAGCAGTCACCGTGAAAATCTGGAGAACCTTTAGACCTTCACCCATTAGGTTGATCTTCATCACCTTAGGCACGCTTCCATCGTCTTCTCCACCACCCCTCACCACCAACTTCGCCGGCGACGTTCACCACACCACTGTCGTCGCCGGCAACCTAGAAAAGCAGAGCAAAGCTTCATGTTGTAGAGAGAGAGCCGCGAACGTTCTCTGAGCATCATTCCTCCGTCTCACCGTCGTTTTCTTCCATCTTCACCTTCCCCCACCGTCGCCCTCATCTCCATCCCCGTCATCTATCTCCACCAGCAACCATTATTATTGGCGAGTTTCAGATTGTGGCTTCCTCTGCCTCTTCCATTTGCCCACAATTTTCCATCTTCCTACATCAATATCTCTTCTTTTGTTGGTGTTTCTATGGCTAACCATTTGAATCAGGAGGTGTTTGGGTCTTTGATGGTTGTTCGGGGCTAATTTGATACTTGTAATTTGTAATTCATTAGTAGCAATTTCACGTAGTTGATTTGGAATAGATTTTGCTTGAAATTTTTATAAATATTTAATTGTGATAGCAATGTAAGGGTTTTTTATTACTTATGTCATTACCTTCCATTGATTCAAATTGTCAAATTGGGTTTTGATTAGAGAGATTAATATTTATGCAATGTGGAGGAATTAATTCACCTAACTCAAGCAAGTTCAAAAGGTTTTTTTTTAAAGATATTTTTGTCAAATTAGCACATTCTCATTGTCTTTTCAAGTAAAGATAGATAAATTCATCGTTTTAGGAGATTTTTATCATACTTGTCAAAACCAATTTTCATTTCAATCCACTTTCATTCCAAAAAAATCCAAAAATATTTGTTTTAAAAGTATTTTAGTTTTATTGCAATCTAATTGATAGATAAAAAACTCAAATTATTGTTTGCATACCAATCATTGCATTTAGTTGTTGGGTAATTAATAAAAAGTTTCTCAATAAACCATTCAGGATTACTCTCTATATTGTAATCTTTGATTATTTTTTGATGAAGTTACGAAGACCTAGGCCCACACGCACCTTCGGTAAACCTAACTAAATTCATAAACTTCTCATTTTTTGGGTCTGCGTATAGGTGCTGCTGCTCAACACTCTTCCATTGTTATTTCAATTCAACTACCCATCAACGTTATCCAATATGTGATTCTCAATTACTGAACATTTTTATGCCCATGAGGTACTAGTTAATATATTCTTCTCTCCTCTATATTTTCAGGTGCATGTTCAATTACTTGTTCCATTTTCAAGTTTTGTCGAAGTAATACTAGTCTCTTTCACTTGGTAGGTATTGGAGACGAATCCAGGATTGGATATTGGGGAAAAATTGTGTTGGGGGCTAAAAAATGTTTAAATTGTAACATCCCAAATTTTTGGCCCATACCTTTCCCTCTGATTATAGCTTTAAGAAAAGATTGTCTTTACTACTCACCACGCAGCGCTCAGTGCTGAGTGCTCTGGGTCTCTGGTCTCTGCCTCTCTTTGTTGTTCGCCATTCTTCTTCTGAGGAAATTGGTAATAATTATTCTGCTGATTGAAGATTAGGCTTCATCCTTTCTTATTCTTCTTTCAGGGTCTGTTTGGCAGGAGGGAAATGGAGGGGAGGGAAAATTTTTATGAGTTAGATTTTAAAAAATTGAAGAAGTGGGGTTATAAAATTTTAATAAAGATGAGATGTAAAATAAAAAAGTAAGAAAAATTAACTAAAAAATTCCAACCCCACTCCTACAATTTTTTTAAATCCAAGTCATAAAAATTTTCCCTCCCCTTCCCTTCAAATCCCTCATACTAAACACACCCTTTGCTATTGACAAACCTTAATCTATTATATATTTTAATATTTTATTTGAGGTTTTTTATAATAATTGAACTTAAAATACTTTCTTTCTGATTAATTGTGATTAAAGTCGTTTGCATGAAATTAAGGTTAAAGGGGGTAAAAATGTCATATATTTTATGACTTATCTTAATTGATTAATTTTTGAAATATAAGGTATTACATTTTAGGTTTATTTTCTTTAAAGATCAATTTAAGGAAAATTACAGAAAAGGACCCAGAATTTCTGGAAACTGCAAATCAATGAAGAAAGAGACTAGAGAAAATTACAGAAAGGGCCTAGAGTTTTTGAAAATTATAGTTCTCCTACAAATTAGTCCCTCCATGAACCTTTTATACTTTGCAGTTTAGTCCCTAGTCAAAACGCAATTAGGTCTGAAAGCCAGACCTTTTAGCCCGAGAATCATAGACCAGAGGTGGAGCATAGATGACCAGAACCTCTATCGCTCACCTTCACTCTCTCTCACTCCCTTCACCTCTGTTCTTCTCCGCTGGATACCTTTATTCAAATTTTTTTTAAATAAATTAATATCAAAACGAGTATTGCAATTAAACTAGATGCTAGACTATTATTTTTTGGTATTTTGTTTTTATAAAAATGGTGAATGAGTGAATGGAATTGAGTTTGAAAATATAAATGATGAAATTAGTCTTCATAGAAAAGTTAATGGCTTCCCTAACTTCTTCAAATGATCAGGGAGTTAATTTTTCATTAAGTCAAATTAAAAATCCCAAGCAATCGCATTGAGTCCAATTTATCCAATTAATGACTAATCCTATGATTTCATTCATAGTCATCTCTTAGCTAAATTGTTAAAAACCACTTGATATATGTTTAAAAATAATTTTAATGCACTTGTTTCCTCTTAAATGAGAGTACAATCACAACACTCAATATGAATTAACTCAACTACACACCACAATAACCACCACAATTGTAATATCCCACTTTTCACCAATACTTTTTGTATGTATATTTGAGATAATTAGTGAAATAAAATGGTGAAATGTGATAAGTATGAATTTGTGGAATTTTCCAATTGCCGGTTACAAGTCAATTGGCTGAGAAATGATATAAAGAGGCAATTAATGTACAATTAAGGGCCTATTATTGTAACCAAAATTTTGAGAAAATAAAATGACATGAATGATGGCCTCATTTAAGTGTCAAAATGGGGTTAAGTCAAAGAGATGAGCGAAAAATGATTTATTTCGGTAAATCGTAAAATGTATCGGTAAAACGGTAATTTTGTCATAAAGTAGGAAATAATTATTTTTCCCTAATATTCCCAATAATTTGAGTTAAATGGGAATTTAAATGAGAGGAATGGCTACTTGGTTATTAATAAACTAATTTTGGTGAATTATTGTCAGGTATGGTCAAATAGTCAAAAAGTCAAAGGCTTGGTCAACAAGTTACAAGATGACAATGAGATAGTTGGAGATCAATATATTTTCCTCTTCAATTCTCATTAGATTTGGCTGGCATGAAGCATGAAGGGAAAAGAGATTTAATTAAATGAGAAATTATATTTATGGACCCATGGAAAGTTGCCACCTATGCATTTCATTGACTAAATGAAATATATCATCTCTTTCATCATTCCTTCAGCTCATTCACGATCAAACTGAATCAGAAATAGAGTGAGAGAGAGCTGAGGCAGTGAAGCATGAGAAGAGACTAGGGTTCATCATAATCAAAAGTAAGAAGTTGGAACCTTGTGTCTTAAGCTACCTAATCCCTCCATAACTTCTCCTTCTCACTTCTCTACCATTGGAACCATGGTATTTCAGCTTATTCAAGATTAGAGAGAGAGAAGCAAAAACTTTTAGGAGAGAGAAAGGGCAAGAAATCAAGAGGTAACTTCCCAAACTTGTTCCTCTTGCTTGATTAATGCTATTAGAGTTGTGCTTGGCTTGATTTTGGGTGTTTTGGTACAAGATAATTCAAGAAAACCTAAGCGACCTTAATGTTCAAGTGTCTCTAAATCAAGTATAATGAATGTCTAAATAGCTAATAGTTTGATTATAAGTAGAAATGAGGTGATTAGGCTAAAGAAAATGAGAAACTGACACAACTTTTATGGAAATCCTATTGGACTACCCTGTGTTGGATGTGCTAAATAAGTAGGAATTTGATAATTCTGATGCATCCATTGGGTTTAGGAGGCAAAATTGTGTAGGGTCTATGTTGACCATAAAGTGAGAAAAGCCCCAGAAAGTGAAATGACCGAGTTACCCCTTTAAAAGCTCTAACTAAGGGATGTCAAGGGCATTTTCATCATTTGGGCTTGATTTTGATCAATCTGAGGTTAAAAATGGATTCTACACATGAAATTGTTTAGGATTAGCCCAAGTTACAAATTTTGGTAAAGTGGAGTGAGACCGGATAAAAGGGGACATACCGGGTCTCTAAGGGTATTTTGGTAATTTAACACTTTTAGGCTAAGTTTACCAATGTTATAAGTTTGGAATTATACATGGATGAGTGATGACTCATTTATGGTATATTTGAAGATTTCAGGACTTGACAACCGTTCGGGACACAGAACTTGCCCGGACTAAATCTTAATTAGTTAGGGAAGTCCCCCCCCAAAAAAAATTGTTAGTTGCAATAATAATTAACAATCTTTATTTACTTGCAATCAAAATAAAACTTGATATTCTTCAACTGGAGCTTTGCCCCTTAAAATTTCATGAAGGTTTACTTTATATTAGTAGTAAGGCATCATAATGAAGTTCTCACTTTAGTTAATGGCTTTTCAATTTTTTAACCAATACTTTATCAACTTGTAAACCTCCTTATCATCTTAAGAAGGTTATATTATTAAAAATAATTATATATCCCCATGTCGCATATATATGTGTGCGCTCGCGCGCGTGACACACACACATATGCATATATGTGTGTATATGTATGCGTGAGTGTGTGTGGGCACTAACAGGCTAATATCCTATGCCTTCAATCTATTAAATACTTAAATACATGTGTGTGTAGCTGTGTACGTATGTGCGTGCAAGTGTCTGTATTTATTATATACATAGACATAGCAAGCACCTAATTACATGAGAAATTAAAATGATAAATCTTCAAAACACACAATTTCTGGGACACAATATTTTATAAACCATGTATGTTTCGCCATATAACATTACATGGAGTTTGAGAAATGAACATAATTAACTTCATTTAATCATACGTAGATATGCCTTGATGATGCTTGCTAATTAACATGGTGTGGATATTACAGCTGAGGAAAGAGCATGGAAAGAGGATTTGTGCCACGCTATGTGTTAACAAGTGGAGTGAAGCGAAAGAAATTCTGGATCAAAACCCTAATGCCTCAACCGCTAGTCTCAATGATAAAACGAAGAACAACACTTCATGTGGCTGCAATGTTTGGGCATGTAACCATAGTGAAGGAGTTGATCGAATTGCTGCCTCCAGAATTCCTTACAACTCTTGATTCTGAAGGTTATACAGTACTTGCATTGGCCTGTTGGTAGAGTGGAAGCACTCAAGTTGCAAAATGCCTTGTAAACAAGAATAGCAACATACTTGGCATTCCAAACAAGAATGAAGATCTTCCTGTTATACAGGCTTTTGCAAATAATTATATAAAAATGGGACGTTATCTTTATTCTGTCACTCCCTTGGAATGCCTCACAGGCCGTTGGGGTTCTGAGCTTCTTCATATTTGCTTTCAATCACAATGTTTAGGTGTGTTAAATCTATTACTTCTTTTAATTTGTTTTTGATCCTGTCTTCAACTCATGTCGTGACTGTGTGTGTATGGGGTATATATGCAGATATTGCACTGAATTTGCTTCAACAATGCGAAGAATTGCTTTTAGTCACCAAGGATGGTAAAGGATGGACGCCAATTCGCGACATCGCATCCTTGAACACAGCTATTCTTAGCCCAAGCGAACTTGTTTTCTGGAAATGATGGATCTATACCTGTGAGAATCAACTATTCTTTCCTTTCTTTTTCATCATCACGTGTTGATTTTGTTCATGTTATTTTCTCGCCATTGGAAAATTGAGCCAAATGTTAAATAAAATTGAGCCATTGGACCAAATGTTATTAAATATCATTCACAAGAACTCTAACATTTAAGTTGCTCAAACTTGAGCCATACACGTTTTACACATATAAGATTCAAATCCAGGATAAATTTTAAATAAAAAAAGAATTTAGACCAAATGTTGGGGAAAAAAATCACTTACAGGCAAGGATGCTTCTGTAGGAGGAGACACAAGCAGAAAACAACATTTGGGGCAGGAAGATTTTCGTACTGCAACCGAAGTGGTGACCAAATGTTGAAGAAAATTGTAGAGGAGGAGACAAGGGACCAAGGAAGCTTCAGCTTGCCGCTGTCAAATATAATAGAGACAATCGATAAGAAAATGTGGTGGACTAACTGAAGGGACCAAAAGAGAGCTTTGTGAAATAAGAAGATAGAAGGCGCGGGAGAAGATGAAATAATGACTCTCCTGTATCTTTCAAATGAATTTATAATGCCTTTTGAAATAAGGAGATGGAAGGCGCGGGAGAAGATAAAAAAATGGCTCTCCCGTGTTTTTCAAATTTCACTTATAATGCCTTGTGACCATGCTTTAAAAAAAATAAAAAGAGTGTATATGATTGTAATTAGGCGAAAATACCACTTTTTAAAAAATGAAAAGGCATTTTGGATTTTAGAGAGATGAAGCATTAAAAAAAAATATGTTCAATTGTTCTTTTTTAAAATAGACCTTTGGACGATGCTTTAACATAAAGTGCTGCCTAAGGTTAACCTTGGCCGATGCTTTAACGTAAAGCGCCGGCCAAGGTGGAGAAACTTTGGGCGGCGCTTTATGTAGAGCGCCGACCAAGGTTTATCCAATAAACCTTGGCCGGCGCTTTACGTTAAAGCGCCATCCAAGGTCAATTATTTACTCTTTTTTCATGTGTTTATTTTTTAAAAGTAACTTAACATGCTTTTTTGCAATCTTCCTAGATATGGCCTTCATCTCTCATGTTTTATATATACTTAATATACTTTCTTTAGTTTTTACTTTGTTTAATTTTACATCATAATTAAAAGTAAATTTTAAATTATATCTTTGAAGACAATTATCAGATATAACCAACCCAATTTTAAATATTATGGATAAAAAATTTTATATATAATATATATATATATATATATATATTATATAATATATATAATTGCCTTGGCTGTACGACCAAGGCAATTATATATTCGTGCCTTAGCTTTAGGCAATTGCCTAAACCGGCGGTTTGGATGAGCACTGGTTAAGGCTATAAAGTTTTATTCCCCTAATCGACGCTTTTCTAAAAACATCGGTTAAGGCACTAAATTTTTTTTGAGGCAATTCTGATTTTTTCAGATTTGAAGGATCTTATCAGGTGTTTTTCAAGAAAGCATCAACTAAGGTGCATTTTTTTTATGATAACTTTTTTTTTGCAGATTATTCTTATTACTAAGGTGCAAATTTCATTTAAGCATTTTTTTAGATAAAGTGTTTGTATAGCTTTTGTTAATTTATTTTTTAAATATTTACTTCATTTATTTTTATTCATAATTAAAGAATTAGAAATAAATAAGTTGGGGGAAGTTTATTTGCTGACTACATGTATATAACTTGAGTAGTATCTAAACGTTCAGAATAATTTTAAATCATTACACCAGTTATGACGCTTTGGTCTAAAACGCCATAGCTGATATACTTAGTATAAAAAGAAAAAAGAAAAAAAGTTCTTGTATGACGTTTCTTGAGGAAGTGCCATATAATCTTAACACTAAGTTATGACGCTTATAATAGAAAGCGCCGTAGGTTATATTTTTTTTAAAAAGAAACAATTACCTACGGCGTTTCTTTGAGAAACGTCATTAAATGTGCACCATTAAAAGCCTCTTTTGTAGTAGTGTTTGCTAAATTGGGGTCTAGTGTAACACCTCATTTCTAATCACCGATATTCCTCCTATGTAATGGAACAAAATGGTAAATTGTGGTGTGCAACAATTTATGGAAAATTCCAATAATTTTCGGTTACACACAACTCGGCCAAGTAATGACACAAAGGAGAAACTAATGTCCACTTAAAGGCCTAATATTGTAACCAAAATTTGAGTATAAAATGACACAAATAATGGCTTCCTTCAAGTGTCAAAAATTAGGCTAAACCAAAGGAATGAGCAAGAAATGATTTATTTCAATAAATCATAAAATTAAGGGCAAAATCGTAATTTTTCATAACATAAGGAACAAATATTTTTTCCCTAATTCTTTTATTATTTTCAGCCAAAGAGGGAAAATAAAAGAGGAAAATGACTACTTGATAATTAATAAGCCTATTTTGGTGAATTATTATCAAGTAAGGTCAAAAAGTCAAAAATCAAAGGACAAAAGTCAACAATTTGCAAGATAGCAATAGGATAACTCAAGATCAATATTTCCCTTTCTTTCGTTATGCATTTACGGTGGAATGAAGAAGCATGAAGGGAAATGGAAACATTTTATACCAAAGTCAATATGTGGACCAATCAAAATGCCACGTGTTAAAGCAATTGATCAACTTAATATATTATCCAACTCTTCATCTTTTCCTCTTCATTTCCCGTGCAAAACAGAACTAGTTAGAGTAAGAGAGAGTTTGAGGCATGAAGGAGCTCAAGAAGCAAGAAGAACTTAGGGTTTTTCCAAAAATCAAGGTAAGAAGCATAAATACTTGAAGATTTTGCTTCCAAATCATGTAGGAACCTCTACTAATCTCTTCTCTTCTTTAAATACCATGATTAGCAAGGTTAATCAGAGGTTTAGAGAGAGAGGGATGAGACATTTTAGAGAGAGAAATCATAAGAAATCAAGAAGTAATCACCAAAACTTAATCCTCTTGTCTTGTATCAAGTTGTTGGTGGTATTTGCTATGTTTTCTCTTGTTTTGCAATTATGGGCTGAAGCATAATCATGGGGAAATGCTGCCCAAATTACCTCTAAATATGTCCATTTAGTGTTTAAATAGCTAATCATGTGATTAGAAGTAAAAAGAAAGTGATTAACCAAGAGAAAACAAAGAAACAACAAGTTGCTCCTAGAAACCCTAACTTTCTGTTCTGTTGGTGACGTGAGGAAGGAGTAGGAATTTGGTAATTTTGATAATTCCATTGGCTTTAGAAGGAAAAATTGTGTAGGTATGCAAGTGTCCATGATTTTTGGATGGTTGTATGCCAATTTGGAAATTTATGAAGTTTGTGTGTACATAAGTTGGTTCTGCCCTGTCTGTAGCAGTGACAGTGTGCGTGGTGTTTCATTAAGCAAACCTTGTCTAAAACTTCTTTAAATTTCTATAATTAATTTAGAGATATATAGGTTTAATTTGATAGGTATTTTGTAATTTTTCAACAAGTATATTGGGAGATATGAATTTTTGAAGTTATGCCCTGTTTTCTGGAATGCTATCTGGATCAGTGATGTTTGATGAATTACTGGGAAATATATGATTACAGTGACCAAACCCAACTATTTTTCGTCAAAATTAAATTGAAATATATTCGTTTTGGCTTTAGAATCAGTCAAATTGGATTTTTTTATAATTAATTATGAATTTCCAAAGTTGGCTGACCAAGCTGTCATTTTTTGGAAAACGGTGAAACTGCACTGTACAGAGTTGTATTGTGTAGAAACTGTTGTAACTGCATTAAATAACTAGCAGCATACCATTTAAAGGTGATAATGCTACAAGTAATAACCAATTACTTGTAACTTTAATGATGATAGGAATTGGACATAGCTCAAGCCAAAATCCAAAAGTAGGACAAACGTGCAAGTTTGGAAAAGATTCAGGTAGTAACTTTTTCTTGCATATCTTATGTGATTATTTGTATGTTTAAAGTCATTTTCTGTAACATGAGTTAGTGTCCTAGACACACCAATTTTTCATGTTGTGGTCAGAGACCCAACAGGGGCGCTAAGTCGACCAAGGGCAAACATGTAGTTTGACCTTGGGCAAATGTACACATATCGTTTGATCATCTTACATGACATGACATTGCATATCTATTTTCACATTCTATATGTTTGTAAGCATGTTACTACTGAGATTCCCTCGAATCTCATTCTTTTTCCAAAATACAAAACCTTACTGCTGAAGCAGGTAGCTCGAAAGGCAAGACAGTGGCTCCCGGTGTTTAGGGATCCAGAGCTCTCTGTTGCTGCAATAGTTATTTATGCTTACACTTTTTGCTACTTATGAATGCTTTGTACATTTGTGTGTATTTTCAAACCCTACAGGGATTCTCCTGTAATGCAAACTTGAACTTAATATCAGTAATGTTTCCGCTATTTCTATATGCCTTGTGGAACTTTATGCTTATTACTCTGCAAATATCAAAATGTTAAGGGGTTTGACATCTAGTAGTCCATTTAATCCAGGCTAAATCTCAAGCCTTTGATCTCAAAATTTAGGATATTACACTTAATCACATCTATGCACCTACACTGCAAATGCAAAGAGAATTGCAATGGTTCAAGATAAAAGAAAGACATGTATTAAATTTTTGAGTTATAATCTACTATAATTAAGTATTACATAAATTAATCAATTAAATACAATTTGTTTTGCAAGTATTTAGAATGTTTCCCTATGAGTTTCACTTTCTTTGGAGACACACATTGAGTTGTCTAGAATCATTTAAAGGCATCTCAAAGAAAGTCAATCTCATGATGCTTGGCTTTGAATCAAAGTTCCACTTTCTTTGCTGATCACCGTCTTCTCCCAAATTTGTTATATACTAATAGCATGGCATTGATAAGAATGCGATATGCTATACATTTTGAAACAAATGCAAGAAGTGGAGAGTTTAATGCCTCCGAGCTTTAGGGGATTTTGAAACAAGAACGGTTTGAAAGCTAAAGAATTATTCAAAGAAAGTCATAGAGTTAATGAAGGAAGGAGAAAAATGGATAAAGGATACGGCATCTCCATGCTCAATTGTTGGTACTCTAATTGTGACCATGATGTTTGCAGTAGCTTTCACGGTTCAAAGAGGAAATGAACAAAATCTTGGATACCAATTATTCATCAAACAACCATTTTTTAAGGTGTTCATATTCTCAACCATAATATCATTCCTCTCTTCTTCAAACTCTGACATAATGTTTCTAGCAACCCTTACCTCTCAATGCTCAGAAGAAAAGTTTCTCAAGACCTTACCAACAAAATTGATTGTGGGTCTTTCCTTTCTTTTCATATCCTTTGTAAGCATGATAATAGCCTTTCTTTCTACCACCTATCTCATATTGAAGCATATAAACTATTCTTAGGGTATCCTTCCTATTATGATACTTGCAAGTGTTCTGATCTTCCTCTTTGTGCTGTCACAATTCCCTCTTCTTCTTTACACTTATGTTCCTACATATGGGAATCTCTTTGAAAGAAAGGTGAACCCGTGGCCATGATATGGATTTGTAATTAGTGCACCTCTTTGTTCTTGTATTATTTGAATAATTGCGATTTGATTTCTCATCTTTTACATTATTGACATGATCTTTAATAGGAAAGTGAAATTGTGGCAGTAAAATTTATTTTTTGGATTAATTAAATGATTACATTAAGTAATCATGATGTTTAAACCAAACAATTGAATGAAGTTTAATCCTGAAATTTAAACATAGATATATCTTAGTTTATATCTTGGGCTTTCCATGATAAGAAACCAGACAAGAAGATTCATTACTTCACTATATCTATTCCACTTTGATACCAAAGGGTGATGGAGCAAAAATACAAATAATCATTTTTAAGAAGAGCTGCTGGTGCCATAAATAAATTTTGGGTGCAAAAAAGGGTCCTAAAATGATACAACTATTAAATTATTCAAATATCCATTACTTTCTGAGTCCAACATGGAAAGTTGTACATCTCTTCTTTGTATCATCATTCTCCCAGCCCTCTATACTTCAGCCATTGCTTTTCTTCAACCATACCTCCATTGCTCCAACCATTCTTATATTGTTCCTTTGCCATCAACTATGCTCCACTCCAATCACCTTGTTCATAATTTTCATATTGAAAAAACTACATATTTCAAAGATGAATTTTGTTTTGCAAAGCAACTAATGCTTTCAGCAAAACTTTTAACAGAACATGAGATTGGAGACCCAAACCATAGAATCCCCTAACTAGACCCCAAAAAAAACAATAATTCAAATACCAACCTAAAGAAACCAAGATCAAAATGATAACATTATTATGAAATTCCAAGTATACCACCTATTCAAACTCAAGAACTGCAGTTCCCTCTAAAAGCAAATTTGGGGTAAAGAGAAGCAAAAGCAAGGACTCCAACAAATCTACCTTCAGTGGCAAGGTGACACTTGAAATACTTAGCAATGATGGTAGTTTTTAGAACAATGGGGGGTGTCGAATTCCCAACTTTGTAGGCGCTTTAGTTGTTGCTGACAAGGTTAGCACTAATTTCATGTATGGTTCATAGTTCTAATTCTCACTTTGCATGAAAATTTTGCTTCAGAGGAGGAATAGAGGAAGAGGTAGAGAGAGAAGAAAGTGATTGGTATGACGAAGGAATAGGGGTGAGAAGTGAGAAGTGACACAATCAAGTATGAGGTGGAGGAACTTGTCTTATAAGGGAACAACAAGATGCTGCCATGGAGAAACTTGACGCATGATGAAGATAGTAGGATTGGCTGAAGGAAAAGTAGAGGATGAAGAAGAGTGATGATAGTTGGTGTAACAACACTCTATAGGGTCACTTATCATAGCATTTTAGCCATGTTAAAACCACATGTGACCCAAAAATACCCTTAATTAAGCTAGAAAATTAAAATTCTTTTTTTAAGATTGGGTACTGGAAGATAATCAATTTTCTTAAAAACTTGAAAATTCATAACTTATTCAATATATCTCCAAACTTAGTGGTTTGAAGCTCTATTAACTACTACAGAAAGCATTTTTAACGTCATTTTTAAGGAAGACATCTATGCGAGTGACGTAGTAAATAATCGAAATAACGTCCGTTAAGGAAGGAACCCCTAAAGTGGGACTTTAGGCATCCCTTCTATAAAAGGGACACCTAAAGTCTACAATTTAGGCATCCCTTGTGGCTAAAGGGACGCCTAAAGTCCACTTTAGGGGTCCCTTTAGCCACAAGGGACGCATAAAGTCTTTCTTTAAAAGGAACGTCTAAAGTAATTTTTTTAAAAAGAAATTTTTTTATATATTGTCTTCCATACAAATTGAAAACCACAGAAAGAGGATCGAAGAATAAACCACAATCTCTTTACTAATGGTAAGGAAACATCCAACAATAGCTAATTAATTCCTACTACCATCTATGTACATGTATAACATCATTAAGCTATAAAGTGTTGTCAGAAATTTTGTCTACTATATAGCTATACTAACTAACATAAACATACACTTTTACTGATCTATGTGTTGAAGAAGCTACCCAGCCAAAAAGTCTCTGATAAAATTAATGTCTTCATGTAAGTAGGCAGCTTCGTCATAAAAAATCTGCATAATAGAAAATAAGCTTAGATAAAATCCATCAAGTGAAAGAATCAATTAGTAATTCAATTACAATATCCAAAATGTAAGTTATCATTTGATTACCTGTTGAAAATCACTTGTAATTCTACTTTGAATGATATTATACATGTAAAGGATAATGTAGCAGCCACATTCAGTGACTCCTGGCTGTCGATGGCACTATAAATCAAAAGCAATTGGTTAAAATAGTCATATCTAGAACGACCGTCAATGAAATAACTTGAATTGAAACCACATACTTTCATATAAAACCACTTCAGGTCTCTAACAACTCTACCCTCGCATGACCCGCAAAAAATTCTATATGTCTAGGTCCCTCTACCATTGAAATGTAAAACCACAAAAATTAGAACAATTCATTTAAGTGTAGAATCAATGAAATAAAAACAAAATAACTTACGTGTTGAAGACGGATTTTAATTTGTTTCCTTGTCTAGCTTTTTACCTAAGGAATCAAACCAATAGATATGGTTGATGCAAGAACAAACAACACACAGGCTCCAATGGCAACTACAACAACATACAGATTAAAATGGAGTTAGATGACAAGGCAATTATTTCTTAAATGTCCTAAAAAAATCAAAATTAAAGTACGTACCGTTGAACAATTAGTGCTAGATAACAACAAAATTTGGTCTCTCCCATCATGTAGCCCACATAATGCATCCTTTTGTGCACAATATTACTATCCCCTGTCATATTTATCGAACACAAGAATCCATACAAATCCTCTCTTCCCATATTGATAAACCAATTAAACCACTGAAAGATAAATGCAAATACCAATGAATGAGGGCACAGAAAAACAACAATAAAAATATTGGTATTTATGAACATAATAAATAATACATGCTAACCTTTAATAACGACAGAAGTCTTCTTTTTGTTTTTATCCCAACAACTTTTTCTTAATTTGTTGAAGTAAAGGGGAAGCTCAATTGAGGAATAATATCAAAGCACAATGCCCCAAACTGCAAAGCAATAAAGGGAAGTATATACATTTAGTAGTGATAAACATTAATTCCTAGCATAGCTCCAGCTTAATTTAATAAAATCATATTAGTTCAGCTCACTTTGGGTTGTTTATGAATTTCTTTCATTTTTATAATAGTAAAGAGTTATATGGTATAGTCGAGTAATTACATACAAAAAACACCAAAATAGAGAATCAATGTGATATACTCTATTTGTCCAAGTCAATCAACTCCTTGCCCAATAATAGAGGAATTGATAAAGCACACAAAACCAACATTGTCAGTTTTATAAGCTTCTCAAACCCACCAATCTACATATTGATTACCTTAATTCTTTGAAGTTTGAAAAAGTACTATTACAATTAATGTTCCAATAATAAGAAAGTGTCTAATCTTAAACATGGTAACTACTAAAAATTGGACCAATCATGATTATGATAATATAATTAAATTAAAATATATAAAAATATTGACATATAATCATGAAAATATTACTAATTTAAATAAAATAGGAACTGTTTACCTTCAAAACATCGTGAGAGGCATTCGCCATATGCAACGTGAGAGAGAGAGAGAGAGAGAGAGAGAGAGGACCGTCGTCGAATGTAGCTTTGAGGGGGGAAGGGGAGCTTTAGGGGGAGGAGTGTGAGAGAGTGAGGGAGAGCTTGGACGAAGAAGGGAAAGATGGAGAGGAGGAGACAATGGGACAGAGGGGGGGCTTGAGGGGGGAGGACAACCAGAGAGAAAGGGAGGAGGAGCTTGCATGATGCGAAGAAGGAAGGACAGAGAGGAGAAGACATGAAGAAGTCGGAGAGAGAGGAGGAAGGACCATCAGAGACGAGAAGAAGGAAGGACAGAGAGCAGGAGCTTATGATGGGTTTGAAAAAAGAGATAGGGGGAGCTTTAAGGCGGGAGGGGGAGCTTTAGGTGGCTGTGCATGTTAGACACTTGTCTGACATGTACAGAAGGCGTCCCAAACATGTGTAAAGGGAAGCCTAAAGAGTCCTTTAGGCGTCCCTTTGTGTGAGGACCCTTTAGGAGTCCCTTTCCACCAAGGGATGCCTAAAGGGTACCTTTAAGCGTCCCTTTTGAGTTTTAACTATTCCTTTCGTGATACACGATATTCTAGTTGTCCTTCCCAGTCTTTGAAAATTTATAACTTACACAATATACACATCCAATTTTTATGTTTTAGTACTTAATTTAAAGCTCTATAAGTATATTTTAAATGATAAATAACCACAATGATGGATTATGAAAATAATCTCACATAATTTGCATAATTTCTCACTACCTAAAATCTAAAAGACAAAATTTTCCCAGTTTTCTAAAAATTTTAAAAATCATATCTTTTGTCCTAGAAATCTAATTAATGTGTTATAGGTATCATTTTAAATCCTAGGATGTGTACTAATTTCTTACTAAATTTCATAGACAGAGGATATCGTTTTTCCTGTCAAAACCTTACTCAAATCCGACTGCCTCTCAAACTCTCCAAAATTGACACTCTGCCATATCAACTCAAGAAAACCACATATCTCTTCCTAATATGAGATCTTCTTAGTTTTACCTTCTATTTGCTTCGAATGTAACAAGCTAGGACTTATCAAGTCAAAATGTCCCCTTTACCTAAAGAGCAAAGAAAAGAAGAAATGCAAGTTTAGGAAGAAGGAAGCCTATATCTCTACAATATGGGGAGATAACTCTTCTAAAGAAGATAGTTATGATAAAGAGGTTGTCAATATTTGTTTGGTAGCATGAGAATAAGAATTAGACACTGAGGAGGTAATGGATTTTAAGCCTAGTTATGGACGAATTACAATATAAGCACAACGCTATACATTCTAAAGTTGTCAAGGTAGTTAAGGAGTTGGTAAGCTTCAAAAAGAAAGTCAAACTTCTTGAAGATCAACTCAAGAAGCAATTTGACGATCCTGAGCCAATTCACAAGTTTGATAACAATACTGCTATGGGTTCTTCCTTGATAAAACGTGTTTAGTTATAGACATCCAAGGGGGAGTATTATGAATAATATATTAATATAGATATCCATCTCCCTATTATTTCTCCTACCTTCTTATTATTTCCTCCCATTAGTTTCCTATGATTATTTGGGCTTGCACTACTAAGTTCTAAACTTTTACATAATTGATTTCATCAACTTCAAAGGGTGTGAAGTAAACAAAGGAAAAAAATGAAAGATGCGAAGTGATTTTAGAAGAACTAAATGACTATTATTTTCCTTGCTTTACTTCTTTATATTTGCCCTAATCTCGGCCCTTGCTCTGTCTTTTAGTGATCTGATTAAATCAAAACGAAGATGTTTCTAATAAGGTTAGCATCATTTTTCTCTTTGATGCAAGATGCTCTCTCTCTCTCTCTTATTTGATTTCTTCAGCCCTATATTTACAAGTTGATATAGAGGTTCTTCTTAAACCAGTTGAGTCTCTTGTTTATTATGTTTGGATGTGAGATAAGACTGAGTATGACAGAGGAGTTCACGTTTTTTCTCCTAAAGGCCAGCTATTTTATGTTGAATATACTATTTAAGCCATCAAGGTATGATGCACTTCACAGTGATCTCTCATTTCCTTTTTATTGTGTTGTTTCTTCTGATTTTATCCTAAAAACATTTATAAGATCTGGTGTTCTTCTGATCTCTCACAATGTTTTGTTTCTTCTAATTTTGTGCTGGCACAATAATATGTATTAATTTTAAATTACAATTGGCTTTTGTTGGCTACAGCTAGGATCAAATGCAATTGGGTTGAAGACAAAAGGTGTTAACCTTGCAATTGAAAAGCGTATCACTTCACCACTGCTAGTGCATTTATTTACCAAATTGCATTGTTGTAAAGTGTCAATGGCTAAAAACAATTTTAAGAAATGCAATGCTTGTTTTGTAATTAGAGCTGGTGATGATTAATATATATTGAAGAAAATTGTGTGTTAATATTTTAGTATTTATATATGAACCGTGTGAGGGAATCTGACAAGTTTTCTTTATACCTCACACTACTTACTATCTATTTATAAATCACTCGTACCAAAAAATTTTGTCCTAGATATAAGTCACTTGTAGGGTATTAAATGAGAGAAAATGTGCATCCTTTCACATTTTCCCATGCTAATAAGCAAATGATACATCAAGTTATATGTGACGAACTAGATACACATAAGTGTTCTAATTGCACTAAGATATGATACTTTTGGACCAAGTATTTCTCTATCACCTTATCAAGGTCTAAAGATATAGTACTTCTGGACCAAGATTTCTACATAGAAAAAAACTTTACTATTCTCAAATCCTTTTTGAAGTAGTTCTTAACTTTTAGTAAGCTCGATCTTCAGGAATTTATGCAATTTACACCTTTTACAAGCTTTTCAAGAGGTCAAGTAATTCACAAGTTTTTGCAAACTTTTCGAAAGTTCCTAAGATGTTTAAACTTTCAACATAAATTGCAATTATAGTAAACTCACTTTTATATATTTTCTTAAAAATACATGGATAAAACATATATTTTATATTCTTTATTTAACAAATATTTATCAAGTTACTAATATCACATACACCTTCGTTGCTTCAAACCATAGAAATAACTCGATTAAATTGTTTGTTTCTCGAAACTTGGATCCTTTAATGAGTTTCATCAATCATGTGCTTCTAGCAACTTGAATCCTTTAGGGACTTTCATATGTTTATATATAAATCCATATATGTTTTTTATCCTTCAAGGATTTTATAAGTATAACAATGTTCCACAAGCTGCCATGGAAGCTATAATCAAATAGCTTATTTCTGAGATCCTGAATAAGGACATGGCATGTGCAATATTTTTCAACTTCTGTATAAGGTATTTCTTCAATAACCAAGGTGAAAGCATGAAAGAAGATGCCAAGCAATGCCACGTGATGTTTTTAGGGGATGAATTCCTTAGGAGGGTGTTAGACAGAAGTGACACTTAGTTCTTAGTGCCTTACGTTCAAGGGTAGGAACATCACTAACTCTACTTGAATTAATCTTTATTTATTTTGTAACTGTCCTAATGGTGTAATATGTTATTGTCCATAGGAACCACTGGATGCTCATAGTCGTAAATCCAATGCGTAAAAGGATTTGGTACTATGACTCTATGAGCGGGGTTTTAAACCATACATGCAGGAGACTTTCAATCAGTAAGTTATGTTAGAACTAGTTGATACCCAAGAGGGGGTGAATTGGGTGTAAGACGAGTTATTAAAAACTTTTAAATGCTTTACACATCTTATTTAACTAGGCACAAGAAAAGCTTCTATAAACTATAAGTTTAGTTGGGCAACTGTGAAGCCTACTATGAAGTTATTCCCTCTTACACGCTACAAGGTTCACTACCCCTTATGACAAGTCTTACTAGCAGAGTAATCCCGAAGACCTTTCTCTCCTGCTTACTAGTATAAGTTTTATGAGCAGTAATGTTCTCTCCTACTTACACCCCTGTAAGTCTTACGAGCAACAACGTTCACTACTATTTGCACCTTATAAGGAAATCTACCCTCTCAAGGTTCCTCTAACTTGGGATCAATTAGGAGATACAACTGAAAGTGTTTAAAGACTTACTCACAGAGTGGATATGATACTCACTAAAGTACAATACAAATAATTACTCTCTCAGGGGTAAGTAATACATAAGCTATAGAATAATAGAGAGTGGTTGGGTCAAAGTGGGTGACTCATGATATTCGTATATTGTCATTGTTGCTCTGTTTTGTTCTTCTTTGAATGCTTCCATATTTAAAGTTGAATTGTGATAGCCATTGTAAGCATTCCAATATATCCGTTAGAGACTCGTTACTTCGTTTAAACATTCTTCATATTTGAAAAACTAGCCGTTAGGTCAGACGATCCTCACGTTCCGTAAAATGAATTTTCTTTCTCTTGCATGATCTCTTCATTATTTCTCTAAGAATATATTTAGAATACTAATACAATAAAGGTTTAATCATATAGATAAAAAATTAATAAACATCAAATAATTATCATGCAACCTGGACTCATCACTCGAGCAATCAAGGATCATCACTCGAGTGATCCCTTCTGAAACTTAGCAGAGAGCTTGGATATAACTTCTAACTTTATCACTCGAGTAGTCACTCAATGATTTATTATCATCACTATCACTTGAGTGATACGTTCCAAAACTTGGCTTAGAGTTTCTGAAGCTTTTTCAACTGTATTACTAGAGTGGTCACTCAAGTGATCTCATGTCATCACTGAAGTGGTCACTCAAGTGATCTACTCATCTTAAATTTAAATATAGTAAAATGATTTATCATCAAAAGGTCTTGCTACCTACATTCCAATGCAAAAAGAATTAGCTCCAAACTTATTATATCTCGCAAGTTATGATCCAAAGAGTGTTTACTATTCTAGACAATGTTTGAGTTTTCCAGTGTCAACTTTCAGAAGGCACACTGCTTCAAATATAACTCTAAATTTGAATATTATATAATAACAAAAAACTCTTTAAGTCTAGTTTCATATGCCACCTGTTTTATCTCATTTAGACGTCTATTTTGGGAGATATGTTCAAAATACTGAACCTATTCTAGAAAATAACATTGATTTGAAGGTCAAATTTCAACACTCATATCTCTTTCATATGAAATCATTTGACATTAATTATACTATCAATTTGATGCATTAGGAGTCTAGTTTCATATGCCACTGGTTTCAGCTCAATCGGACGGATGGTTTAAGAGATATGTATAAACTACCGAAGTTATGTCAAGCTAGCCAAAAACAAAGTGCAACAGAGTATTATATCACTCGAGTGGTCACTAGAGTAATCCTGGGTTATAACTCGAGTGATCACTTGGGTGTTCACCTTCAAAATATGATAGTGGCCTATCACTCGAGTGATCACGTCTGGAGGTACCATAACTTCCGTATAAGTCATTTTAGCTTCGTATTGACCCATTCCAACCTCCGGTATCACTTCTAAGAGCTTGAATCTTGATATTCCCATTAGTTCTTGTAATTTATTCTTTCTTAAAAATCTTTCTTCTTGATTTACCTCTTGATGATCATTCTCTATAACCCAATTAGATAGCTTCTTTATTTTTTTTAACTATCTTCAATCTTCCTCCTTATTTGCTTGACAAATCTACAAGATATTTCACATTAGATATAGTAGTTAGACAATGTAGAAGATAAATATATCATGTAAACTCTTTGCTTTTAATATGTAGCATCTATATTTGACATCATCAAAACTAATCATATATAACATTCTCCCCCTTTTTTATGATAGCAAATCCTTGAAGAAAAATATGTGTTGAATATGACTACATAAATTGAATGCAACATATTTTTCTTGCCTTTCTCTTCCCCTATTTGACATCAATAAAAAGTTTGAAGTATAAGGAAGAGATGCTTGTGGAGAAGTAAATATGAAAACAAATTTGAAATGTCGTTCTCTCCATTAATCAAAATGATTGTGTCAAGAAAGAAATTTTCTCTCCTCTATTTGAAAGTAATTTCATTTTTAATTTGATGCAAATGAAAAATGGTTTTCATTTTTCAAATTGGAAACAGTTTGAAGATGTTTTCAAGAAAAATTTCATAATCAAAACAAATTGAAATAAAAGATATGTAAAGTATTCTTAAAATATAAAGAGATATACACTACTATAGAAAATACATATTACTACCCTAAAAGATGCCCCTTTTTTAAAAAATGGAAGTAACAAATAGACAGAGTGACATTTTTGTAATTCCAAACTTCAATTTTGAGCTTTTAAGTGTCCCTATTAAAATTTAGGACGTATAAAGAGATCATTAGGAGTCCCAAAACTTAATTGGGATGCCTAAACCTTCCCTTTAGGCTCAAAAGCCCAACTTTTTGAAGTGGGGATGAAATTTGGGAGTCTTTAGGCGTCTCTATTTCAAAATAGGGATGCCTAAAGATAAAGACTGAAACTAATATGCGTCCCTATTACAAAATAGAGATGCCAATACTATTATTTTATTATTAAGTATATTATTATATAGATACATATATAAATAAAAAAAGGGGTATAGGCTTCCCTATTGTATAATAGGGACGCCTATACTTCCCAATGCATGTCAGTCAAATACTGACATGTATTGGGCATGGGGAAAGGGAAATAGGCATCCCTATTGCAAAATAGGGACGCCTATACTATTATTTTATTATTTACTATATTATTATATTATTACATAGATGTATATATCTATAACAACAAGGGTATAGGCGTCCCTATTGTATAATAAGGATGCCTATACTTCCTAATGCATGTTTGTCTTTTGACTGACATGCATTGGGCACGGGGTAAGGGAAATAGGCGTCCCTATTACAAAATAGGGATGCCTATACTATTATTTTATTATTTACTATATTATTACATAGATGTGTGTGTGTGTGTGTGTATAAACAAGGGTATAGGTATCCCTATTGTATAATATGGACACCTATACTTCCCAATGCATGTCAGTTTTGACTGACATGCACTGGGTACTAGAAAAGCATAATAGACGTCCCTATTGCTAAATAGGGACGCCTATAATATTATTTTATTATTTAGTGTGTATATAATATATATATATATAAACAGGGTATAGGCATCCCTATTGTATAATAGGGACGCCTATACTCCTCTCCTTTCCTTATCAAATAGTCCTCTGCTCTCCTCTCCCTCAGTTTCTCATCTCTTGTGCTCTCTTCTCTCTTAATCCTTTCACTTAAAACTTAGCTCTCTTCTTCTTTCTCCATCTCTCATTCACTTAAAACCTGTCACCTCTTCTTCTTTCTCTATCTCTCATCTCTCTCACGTTCTTCAAGCCACGTCATTCTATAAACTCTAGTGGCATCACCAAATTCTCTATGACAACAAGGAAAGAGATTCACCACCGTCATCCTCCCCTCACCACCGTCGTCCTCCCCTCACTACCGTACCATGGGTTGTCTTCCTTTATATCGTCGACCACATGTTAGCTTATGTTAGTAAAGTACTTGGAATATTTCAAGTTTTTCTTTTTTTTGCTTTCAAGTTTTCGATATTCCTCATGAATATAACAAATGTCTTTGCCTGGAATATTTCAAGTACTTAGAATACAGAAAGGAGAATGTTATTGCATATGGTAGGTTTTAGAATATAACAAATGTCTTTAAATTTAAGTAGCTAGCAGAGTATTTTGATAGCCTTTTGTTATAGAAATAAAAGATTGTATCAGGAATGTCCCAGTCATTTTTACTAAGAGTACTAGCGTCCTTGAAAAAAATTTCTGAAAAGTGAGTTGGAAATATTGATCTAGACAATTGAAGATAGAAATCTCAATTGCTAATTAAGAGCTGACACTTGAAACTTCAATGCCTTATTTGCATTTGAGACTCCTAATATTACAATTCATTTTATAGAATTTTTTTTTGGAAACATAATTGAAAGTAATACAGTACAACATGAAAGAAAAAGATATAAGCATGTGGGCTCCACTTACAACGTGAAGGTCTACTAATAAAGGAGTGTTTTAGTTATTACCTTTTGAGAGGGTTCGTTGTATTAATTATTACCTTTTAACAATAGCTTTTAGAGATAATCAAATTATTTCCACATTTATTGTTGAATGAGTTTTTCAACTTCATGTGGTCCTCCTCATGAACTGTAGCTTAAAGTTGGTTTTTGTTTAATTATCATTATTTCAATTTTTCTTTTTAATTTCAAATGAAAAGCATGTATGAATAATTTGACTTCAAAATTTAATGAACAAGGTTCAATTGCTTTAACGAAATTGTTGAATTAAATTGCTCATATTGTCCTGAATTGCCTCAATTAGTTAGTTTCATTTAAATTAAGTTGAAATGGTTTTATTATTGAAATTTTCGGATATCTCACTTTTAAGGGGAAATGTTGCCAATATTTTTTTTTAAAAAAAATAGTAAAAGGAAATCTAATTGATAACAATTGTTCTAAACTTGAGTGTTGTTAGAAATGGTTTAGACGGTAATAAAATGGATCATAGTTGGATAAATGCTTTGAGAACTAGTGAAGAATATGAGAATGGGGTAGAAGAGTTTATTAAGTTTTCTAGAAGGAATGCTCCAACAAAAAATGGGAAGTATTTTTGCCCTTGTGTCAATTGTTTAAATGAGAGTCGACGGGATGTTGATGTTATAAGGGATCACTTACTTTGTGATGGAATAAATCTTTGATACACAAGGTGGATATGGCATAGTAAGGAAGTAACAGATTGTTCGTCTCATAAGAAGGAAGTTTTGGATGTGATAGATGAAGACAGAATAGAGAAAATGATTCACGACGTTGAGGTAGCATCCATTGTGCAGTCGCATGAATATGACAGCCTGCGGAGTGATGCAGAGACACCTTTGTACCGTGGGAGTAAGTACATACGGCTGACAAGAACATTCCATTTGGCCAACTTAAAGGCACCTTGTGGGTGGACCAATAGTAGTTTCATATTACTGCTTGAATTGTTGTGTGATATGTTTCTAGACGATAATGTACTTCCAAACTATATGTATGAGGCAAAGAAAATCTTGTCTACGATGGGTATGGGGTATAAAAAGATACACACTTACCCTAATGTCTGTGTATTATACAGAAAGGAGTATGAAGGTCTTAGTGAGTGTCCTAAGTTTAAAACATCATGATACAAAGTGAAGAAAGATAGTGGTTATGGCGAAGGGACAACTAAAAGGCAACCCTTAAAGGTGTTGTGGTATCTTCCAATAATACCGTGGTTTAAGCGGTTGTTTGCAAGTCCAACAAAAGCAAAGAAGTTGAGATGGCATTCTGATAAGAGAATATCTAACGGAAAAGATCACACTCGAGTTCTCAAGGACGCACTCGAGTCCTGATAAAACATCACACTCGAGTTCAGCGAGTTCGGAGGAACGAGTTCGTAGCCGAGAAACTCCAATACTTGAAACAATAGACACACACTCGAGTTCACCACGCAGGACTCGAGTTCTTCACAGGGAATGCACTCAAGTCTTGCGAGTTCAACTGTGAGAGTTTCTACCTGAGAATTCTGAGACCGAAAATGGAAGACATGAACTCGAGTTCCCTAATGCGCACTCTAGTTCTTAGCCTCCATTACACTTAGTCACAGCTTGGAAGTTTCTTCCCGAGAGATTTGAGCTTAAGGAAACCCAGCATGCACTTAAGTTTCTATTCCGTACTCGAGTCCTCAGCCATTTTACACTCAAGTTCACTTTTGAACTCCTGTGAGTTTCTGTCCAAAAACACTTGATCTGTGGGAAAATACTTCATGCACTCGAGTTTCTCTAGCACCAACTTGAGTTCTAGGCTAAAATACACTCGAGTTCATACTGATAAACTCGAGTTCACCAGCCGTTTCCCCTACCTGAAACCACTTCTAAACCTTCCCAAACATCCACATAAGCTACCAAAACAAGTCCTTCACTTGGCACCACTCTTTCACCACATCTCATACTTATGCTTCTAATCACCACAATGCTAATGAATGTGCAAGTCTCTTAAACTCAAGCAGAGGATTTCTAGCAAATGCCAACTATTGCCAGAATCTATGCTCTATGATTCTAGTAATGACCATTGTTGCCAGAACCATTGCTCTGATACCAAAAATGTGATACCTCATTCCTTTTAACTACGGTATAGTACAAATGAGTAGTGAGATGACACGAGAGACCAATATTTGAACCCGGAACACCCAAAATCTGAAAATACTTATAAATTCCCCTGCCCCAACTCAGGATTTGAATCTAGAGCTGAGAGGGTGATAAAATTTTCAATAATCATTTTCATAAAACTTCACTAACTCATTACGACTCACCGATTTTCCCTTTTATCATTATTCATCAGAGTTTGTAAGAGAACATTTGCCGACTTTATATAATCCATCCCACATGCATATTTCATTAGCGACAGGAAGCAAAACTACTAACTTCTACCATTCATTCATTTGGTTATCTTTACAAAATATACACCATCTACTTCATATACAAAACCCTTAACTTAGAGTATTCTCGAAATACACAAAAGGTATAAAAGAACTTAGACAACCGTAACTACATCCTGTAGCCGCTCGGCCCTAACTTATCGCCATTTACCTTTTCCTTGCCCCGTGAGCTTCCTCCCTGTACTGAAGATGGGGTTTTGGGGGGAAAAGGGTGAGATTCGGAGGAATCTCAGTAGTAACACAAGTCATACATACAAGATAACACACAAAGCATGCTTTATACGTATTCATCAACGAAATCATCATAACATCATTCAGTGTATTTAATGAAATTCATAAACCATGCTAGCACTAGACAAGTTCTCAGCCCCAAGGGGTACCCGCGCAATAGGCCCCAGGCACCGCTCATGCAATATGAATATTATAACCTGAGTGTCAACTCGCGTAAAGATAGGCCACGGGTGATTACTCCACATAATCTAAACATGTTAGACATTTTGTGATAAAATCAATGACACATATGCATGCTATGTCATATGAAGACGGTTACTACCTGATTGCTCTTTTTTAGCAACTTTCCTTACTTGATCAAGCTTGGGCAAATATTGCACCTTGAACGGTTGTCGAGTCCTGAAATCTTCAAATATGCCACAAATGAGTCATTACCCATTCATGCATAATTCCAAACTCATAACATTGTTAAACTTAGCCTAAAAGTGCTAAATTACTAAAATACCCTTAGAGACCCGGCTTAACCCTTTGTACCCGGTCTTACTTCCACTTCACCAAAATTTATGACTTGGGCTATTCCTATACAATTTCGTGTGTAGAATCCATTTTTAACCTCAGATTGGTCAAAATCAAGCCCAAATGACAAAAATTCCCTTAACAGCCCTTAGTTAGAGCCTTTAGAGGGTAATTCTGTCATTTCACTTTCCGTGGCTTTTCTCACTTTGGGGTCAACATAGACCCTATATAATTTTGCCTCAAAAACCCAATGTAAGCATCAGAATTATCAAATTCCTATCCATTTTCCACGTTCAACACAAGGTCACCCTGTAGGATTCCTAGAAAAGTTATGTAGGATTCTCGTTTTCTTTAGCCTAATAACCTCCTTTCTACTTATAATCAATATATTAGCTATTTAGAAATTCATTGGACTTGATTTGGAGACACTTACATATTAAGGTATCTTGAGTTTTCTTGAATTATCTTATGCCAAATGAATCATAATCAAGCCCAAAACAACTCTACTGACACCAATCAAGCAAGAGGAACAAGTTTGGGAAGTTACCTCTTCATTTCTTCAACTTTCTCTCTTTTGGTCGTTCTTGTCTCTCTCTCTCTAACTCTTAAACCAATTGATCATCAAGGAATTCAAAAGTAGGGAAGTGAGGAGAAGAGGTTATGGAGGGATTAGGTACCTTAAGACACAAGGTACAAGCCTCTTACCTTGATTCTTGGTGATCCCTAGCTTCTCCTTCTCTCTTTCGTTCTTCACGTTCTCAGCTCCCTCTCACTCTTTCTGATTCAATTGATCGTGATAATGGAGCTGAAGAGATGAGAGAATGATAATATAATAAAGGGTTTAATTAATTTGGACACTTGGCACATTCTCTTTGGTCCATAATTGCCAATTGTGTTTGATTAATTCCATTTTCCCTTTCCTTCATGGTTCAGCCAAAAATATGCATGAGAAATAGAGGGAATTATTTTGGTCTCTAACTATCTCATTACCACCTTGTAACTGACTTTTTGACTATTTGACCATTCTTAACAATAATTCACCAAAATTAGTTTATTTATGATCAAGTAGTCATTTTACTCTTTTTAATTCCTATTTAACTCAAATTATTAGGAACATTGGGGAAAAATAATCATTTCCCACTTTATGGCAAAATTACCATTTTGCCCCTACGTTTCATGATTTACCGAAATAAATCATTTTTCACGCTTTTCTTCGGCTTAAACTCATCTTGACACTTAAATGAGGCCATCATTCATGTCATTAAATTTCTCACATTTTGTTTACCACAATAGGCCCTTAATTATGCATTAATTGCCTCTTGATACCCTTTTTCGGCCAATTCACTTGCAACCGGCGATGAGAATATTTTCCACAAATTCACATAATTTCATACATACCACATTTCACCATTTTATTCTGCTACATATATGTCAAATATACATATAAAGAGTGTTGGTGAAAATGGGGTATTACACAACAACTATTACTAGTAGCCATTAGAGGCATTATGAAGGATGAAGTGCGAACTATTGTAACAAGATTGTGTGTTTTCTTTAATTCTATCTGTAACAAAGTCATTGACACTGAAAATTTAGATGAACTGGAAAATGAGGGTTATATTATTTTGTCCCAACTAGAGATGCATTTTACTCCTTCATTTTTTGATATCATGGTGCATTTGATAGTTCATTTAGTAAGGGAAGTAAGTCTCTGTGGTCCAATTTAACTAAGGTGGATGTACCCTTTCAAGCAATTCATGAAGATCTTAAAAGGGTATTCTAAAAATCCTTATTGACCTAAAGCCTCAATAGTTGAGTGATATGTAGTTGAAGAGGCTATGAACTTTTGCAAAGATTATCTATCAAGGAAGAAGGAACAGTCTCGGGATGAAAAGGGGAGAAGCAAGGGAACATGAGGTCTGAAAGTGAAGAATGTGCCTCATGAAGAGGTGTTGCAAGCACACTTGTATATCCTGAATAATATGGAAGAAGTTCAACCATACATAGATGAACACAAAAATAGTTTGAAGAACATGAATCCAAAGAAGAGTGACATGCAAATAGCTATTGAGCAAAACAAGACATTCATAGCGTGGTTTGAGGAGAAGGTTTCGCATGAGACCAGTGTGTCTGAGACAATTAAGTGGCTAGCTTGGGGGCCTTTATTTCAGGTTATTACTTGGATCGGTTATGATATAAACAAATATTCTTTCTATACAAAAGAACAAGATGACAAAAGTACCATGCAAAATAGTGGGGTAACAGTAGAAGTTGAAGCCATACACTTTTCCAGTTCTAAAGACAAAAATCCAATATTAGCATCTATGACTTATTATTTAGTAATAGAAGAAATATGGGAGATAACCTACAATAAGTTCAAAGTTGCTTTATTCAAATGTAAGTGAGTTAGCAATACTGTTGTGGTAATAGAACAACAATTTGGATTTGTCTTAGTCGATCTTTGAAGAGTTGGTTACAGAGATAAGCCCTTCATTCTGGCAAACCAGATGAAGCAAGTGTTTTATGTTACAAATCCTACAAATAAAAATATGTCCATTGTACTTCAAGGCAAAAAACATAAGTATAGTGATCCAACCTTCAATCTTGACGACACACCACCTTTCACAATAAATCCACCTAGAGCAATTGAAGTAGAATTGATAGATGATTAAGAATATGTTGCAAGAAATGATCATTGTGAAGGAATATGGGAAACAATATAGAGTAAGACCTTTACTTAGAAAATTGTATTGTATGCTTAAAGTATAAAATAGTATTGTGTGCTTTTTTTCTTAATCCCGGTTAGTTTTTTCAATTAATTGGAACTTATTTACCTCTCTAATAGTGACTTTTGTGTAAACAGGAATATGGACTATTCTAGTAACTCACAAAGTGATAGGGAGCATTAAATGGAAGGAGGTCAACCTATTGAGAGAAGAACTAGAGACGTCACAAAGATGCCTATATTGGTTTCACGTAATCAACATCAACAGAATAGGCTACATATGGACTTTGATGTCAACATGAATCCACTGGGTCCTGAGGAAGACCATTTCATTAGCTATCTACGTTATTTGGGTTGAAGCAAAGTTCACATCATATATGATGATTGGAGGTGGGTTCCCCTGAAGACGAAAGCTATGATTTGGCAACAAATTTTGGTATGTAAGTTTTAACACATCTGCATTTAGATCTTTATTCCTATTGCTTGAAATATAATTTCCTTTATTCCTCAAGCAAACGTTCGATATCCCAAACACCATAGAGATGTACAAGCACTGGATAGGGGAGGTGTGTCTACGATGAAAAGATTTCAAAAACAAGCTTACATAAAGGTATATTTGAGGAGAAAAGAGGGGTAAGGACCCATGTCAATATTATTCATACTTGCCTCCAGAGGACTGGAGGTTATTCGTGGCATCACGGGAAGATCCTGAATTTTTGGTAAACTTTCTTTCATCATAGTATAGAACATTTTAGTTAAATAAATTTGACAGCATTGACTCATTTTTCATTGTTTTCCTTTCACAGAAAGTAAGTACAACAAATACCAAGAGGCAAGCAGCAAATCAGTATCAGCATTGCATGTCTCATAGTGGTTATTGGAAGCTTAAGCAGAGGATAATGGAAGAAGAGTCAGAGAAAATGAAGGACATAGCCAAATCAGATCCTAGTGCTATTGTGTAGGCCCCGGCTCCTCTTCCGCGTCACAAACAATAGAAAGCAGTGAGGATTAAGGGTGGGAAGTTCAAAAATCCTGTTGTTGCCGAGGTTACCGTGAGAATTGTAAGTAGTTAAAGTATAAGTATATAATTTTGTCATTTTTTTTGTATTACTAGTGTTTAATTTTTGTTTACAATAAATTGTATGCTATAGGATGAACTCGAAGAGCAGAGCAGCCAAGGTTCATTCACTCCTAGTATACGGATGGACATATTGTCAATAGCGATTGGGAAGGCTGATAACCCAATCGAGTTTAAGGGGAGGTAGTATGGTGAAGTTTTTTGGACGAGCCTCATATAATTCATCATAAGCTGAACCCTGTAGAGAGCTTGTAGCCAAGACCGAACAAGAGCTAGAGGTTAAACTTCACGACAAGCTCTGAGAAAAGTTGTTGGAAGAGCTACGTGGTGAAATAAAATCTATGTTTGACTCAAAGATGTAAAGTGATAGGCATAGAACCCAGGAATCCCCAGCCTTCCCTAGCACCAAAGGAAGTTACTACCCATCCGAGGAACCCCTTAGCCAGTCTTCTCCCATTTAGGAACCACTTGGCCAGCCTTCTCCCACTCTGAAGTGAGGAGAGCCTTGCATCCTCTATTTGGATGCCCCACTACTTCGTGTTGTTGTTGATGCTCTCGTTCACATACAAGCTACCACCCACCATCATAATCAAATTCTACTGCATTTGTGTAGGGTGACAGTCATATGTGTTCGAGAGGGGGAAGAAGGTGCAGCCATCCCTATCCCTGATGAAGAGGTTGCCACGCTGGGTTAGGCGATAAGAGCTTTCATCCTTTGGCCTCAAAATCCTATTAGCACGTCGGCAACCCTCCAATGGTAGGAACTACCTTCGTATTATTTGACATATGTTGGAATCCTACTAATAATCAGTTTTTTATGTTATGATAATAGGATGAGGGAGATGCAATTCAATGGCCCCTGTTGGTACAACTACAATAGATTTACAAAGGTATTCGTCAGGTCAACTTGTAGATGCCTCTAGGGATTGTGGGCCTAGAATTGATGTATCCCTTTACCATTGACAATAAAGATCTCAGGGAGTTTATCCATTTGGAGGAGATAGATACAGGATGGGTGAAACTTGCCATCCATTTTGTTTTTTTTTTTCCTTCAATTAATGTAGTAGTTTTTTGGTTACATACATTCTATAATTCATTTATCATTTTATTTCTATTTTAGGTCCTTCAACCACACATGCATTAATATGGGAAGAGAGAATTTATATGGATTCTTGTATCCTGCAAATACGATAAGAGATGTAATACTGTGTAAAAAAAGGACGCATTATGTAGGCTACATAATGGCAGAGTCCAAATTTCCTTGTTATCTAGCACCAATTGTTCAAGAGTACGTACTTTAATTTTGGTTTTTTAGGAAGTTCAAGAAATAATTGCCTTGTCATCTAACTTCATTTTAATCTATATATTGTTGTAGTTATCATTGGAGTCTGTGTGTTGTTTGTCCTCGCATCAACCACGTCTCTTGGTTTGATTCCTTGGGTAAAAAGCCAGATAAGGAAACAAAATCTATCTTCAACACGTAAGTTATTTCATTTTTATTTCATTGATTCTCAACTTAAATGAATTGTTATAATTTTTGTAGTTTTACATCATTTTAATGGTAGTGGGACCCAGACATATAGACTCCTTGGCGGGTCACGCGAGGGTAGAGTTGTTAGAGAACTGAAGTGGTTTTATCCAAAAGTATGTGGTTTCAATTCAAGTTCTATCATTGACGGTCATTTTAGATATGACTTTATTGATTTTAACCAATTACTTTTGACTTATAGTGCCCTCGATGGCCAGGGGCCACCAAATGCGGCTACTACATTCTCCTTTACATGTATAACATCATTCAGAGTTACTTTACAAGTGATTTTTAGAAGGTAATCAAATGATAATATTTTAAGTATTGTAATTGAATTGCTAATTAATTCTTTTACTTTACTAATTTTATCTAATCTTATTTTCTAATTTGCAGATTTTTGATAATGAAGATGCCTACTTACATGAAGACATTAATTTGATCAGAGACTACTTGGCTGGGCAACTTCTTCAACACATAGATCAGTAAAAGTATATGTTTATGTTAGGACATATAGTTTTGTAGTAGACAACATTTTTTGTGGTGGTTCTTGTTCATAGATGGTAGTAGAATTAGCTACTACTGGATGTTTCTATGGTTATTGTGAGGATATTGTGGTTTAATTCTTCAATCCTGTTTCTGTGGTTATTTTGTTGGGCAGACTAAAATATAAAAAAATTAGTTTTTACATCCATAAGCATTACGGACATCTAAAGTATCTTTAGACATCCTTTTTACAGCAATAGGGATGCCTAAAGGGAGACTTTAGGCGTCCCTAATGGCTTTAGGGACGCCTAAAGTCTCCCTTTAGGCATCCCTTTTTTTACAGATGTTAATTCCCCTTACTTACTACGTCGTTAGCATAGACGTCCACTTAAAAAGGAACGTTAAAAGGCATAAAATAGGGACGTTAAAAAGATTTTCTATAGTAGTGATAGTTTAGAAATGCTCATTTGGATTTAACAAGCTAATGATAGATCCATGAAATCCTGTTTGTCACACTTTCGCTGTGCAACTCTGATATATATTCATATTGTCTCTAGGATGGTCTTACTAAATTGAATGTCTGTTCCATATTGTTATTATAATATCCTTACTGCTTCTTTATATTGGCATAGGTATTATTGCTTTGAATGTTGCAGCCAATATATTTACCTTGATTGATTGTTAAAGCATATGTCCTCAAAGTTGATATATTCTCTCTCTTTAGTATGTTGAGGAATGATCATGTATAAAGAAAATTCTCCTGTCATAAGTCTAAAAAATCTTGCAAGGAGAATGGTTAGTGTAATCAAGTATCAAAAGATTCCTTTCCATAAGGTATATTCAAATTAAGATTATGGAAAGGAAATATATGAGTAATTTATCATCAAAACAAATCCATTAAGAGTGAATGTAGATGAGTATGTTATAATGATTTTCTTAAAATAAAGGAGATAAACTTTGAATATATAAAAAACATATGAATTGAAGCTCCCCCTTAATGAATGCATGGTTTTAAAAAAATCATTATGAGGAATATAGTTAAAAAAAACTCTCATAGATTTGAAAAGCCATTAGAAAAACTTTGTATAGAAATTGAGCATGAAATTCTGAAGATTTAGTGAGAAATCAAGTTTTGAAAAATGACCCAATATCACTCGAATAATCACTCAAGTGTTCACTTTGAGTGATGCAACTCAGAGAAGTTGAATTATGAAGGAATACAATACCTCACTCAAGTAATATTGTAATTACTTGAGTTATAGTCCTCTATAGTCCATTGATGCATTGTTGGCTAGATGATGTGATCAGTATTGAAGTGTAGTTTCTGTGGAACACTTAAGAGTAGGAATAGCAATATGAGTTTGGATAAGGACTTTGTATTCATCCATCCTCTTAGCATGTGCCTTTTGTCAAGCACTATCTGAAAATTTTGGTTTCATTATAGCACATAGCTTCCTTACTCTATCATCCACCATCTCGTGTAAGGACCTCAGAAGACTCCCAATCTCCTGCAAAGCACTGGTCTAGGCCTGCTGTTGTGCCAATATCTCTCTGTTGTGTACCAGCATTACCTCATTGTGCTTATTCACATACTCCACCATCTCACCTATCTTGAAGTTCATGTGGGTGATAAGTTTAGCATTGGTTATATCCATATGAAAACCTTCAAGGACCTCCTTTATATAAGTTTTGACAGTTGAGCTGATAAAGAAAGGTACAGATGTAGTAGCTGGAGTAGAGGATTGAGTGTCATCTAACTTGCTTGACTCAGACTTTGTTTTCTTCTTCTTCTTAGGGATGGAATCCATGAGTTTCTTCAAAGGTAATTCAATTCCTAATTTCTTGATCTGGTTCCCCCTTACTGGTATTAGCCTCTCAATTAGCTCATTAGGCTCTAAGTACCAAATTTTGTTCTCCTTCAAGAATAATGATATCAATTGAGGGAAAGGCATTGGAGTGGTCTTGGTTCTAGAAAACTTGTGCCTCTTGATCTCAGCAAATATAATCTCACCCAAATTTCTTTGTTCCTTCAAAAGTATAAAGGCCATATTCCCGTAGTCCCTCTCAATGAAATGTGTGAAATTGTTGGACTTATTGACTATGGCTCGGTGCCTGTAGGTGAAGCAACAGGCGTGGGTACTGAGGGTGGCTAGACTGGCTCATCAAGAATAATAGGAGTTTGGTCTAATGAGGATGGGTCAGTCATGGTAAATAAGAGATTTCGTGGTGTGGTCTGAGGTATGGTAGCACTACTACAAAAGAGGCTTTTTGTGGCGCACTTCTAATGAAACTTTTTAAAGAAACGCCGTAGGTAATTATTTTTTTTAAAGAAAAAAAAATATTATAAGCTACGGCGCTTCCTATTATAAACGTCATAACTTAGTAGTAGGATTGTATGGCACTTTTTTATGAAACACCATACAAGACCTTTATTGTTGTTTTTTTTAATTAAGCATCAGCTATGGCGCTTTATAGAAAAGTGTCATAGCTAGTGTAAGCCCAAAAGATTAAAAATTATTCTCAACATTATTAAATGCTGCTCAGCTTGTATAAATAATGAACATGCATCTAGTCATAATAGTAAATTTTCCTAACTTATTTATTTCTAATGCTTTAATTATGAAGAAAAAATAAATAAAGTAAAAAATAAATAAATAAATTAAATAAATCTAAATCTAAATCAAATTTTTTATATTAATTTCCTTGCACTTTTGACTTTTATTCCATTAGTTATCAGCAAAAAAAAAGTTATCAAAAAAATTATCAGCAAAAAAAACTGCACCTTAATCGATACTTTCAAAGAAAGCATCGATTAAGATCCTTGAAATATCATAGGAATAATCTATAAAAAAATAAAAAAAAGTTATCAACAAAAAAAATCTGCACCTTAGTCGATGCTTTCTCTAAAAATGCCGACTAAGATCCTTAAAAATTCAAATGGAATAATTTGTGAAAAACAAAATATCAATAAAAAAAATTTAGACCTTATCCGGCGCTTCTTGAAGAAGCACTGGCCTATATAAGACTTAACCGGCACTTCATGTGAAGCACCGGCCAAGGTAATAAAAATTATTGCCTTGGCCGGTGCTTCACTGAAGTGCAGATCATTGCCTTAGGCAATAGCCAATTGCCTAAGGCAATGGCAATATATATATATATATATATATATATTATGTTGTATATAATATTATATATTACCTTAAAGGCAATATGTATCTTTGAACGACGCTTAAATACCAAGTGTTCTTAAAGATTAACTTTGAATTTAAAGCCATTGTTTTTTTCTGATTATTGAAAGCTATGACGCTTCAGTCCCCACTACTCCATTACTCCACCACCTTGTCTTATCTATTAATTGGTGCTTCACATAAAGCGCTAGATAAAAGAATAATTTTTATCGCCTTATTCGGCACTTCATGAAAAGCGTCGGATAAAGCAATATAAAATATTGCCTTATAAAAGCGCCGGAGCTAAGGCAATATATTGCCTTAGCAAGGCAATATATATATGGGTTGGCCAAGGCAATTCATATATAATATATTATTTTATATAATATATATATATATATATAATATATTTTATATTATATATAATATTATATATTTTCTTTAAGGTAATATATATCTATTTGTCTTTAACGACGCTTGTTCAATTAAGGCTATTGCTTTTTTATTTTTTTTTCCAATTATTGAAAGCTATGACGCTTGTTAGGAAAATGCCGGAGCTTCTCTAAACTTTATATGCCACTTTATATTAAGCGCCATATAAGGTTCTATTTTAACTTTTTACCAGCCCGCCATTATCATCTTCCTCGTGCGCCCTCCAGCTCCCAATTTTCTAGAACTCCACCATCTTTTCTTATCCCTTTAGTCCCCACTCTATTGTCTTGGTCCCTATTTCCTACAGAAGCCCCTTAGCTTGTAAGTGTTTTTTTTATATACAAAAGCTAAAATCTGTATATTTTCTTCTTCTTCTTCTTCTTTTTAGTTAAAATCTGTCATGAATCTTATATGTATGCTTAATTTTTTTTTCCAGGTATTTATTTGAAGTTTCAACTCTGCCTGCTTAAACTTCTTAAACATTGTAAGTTTATTAATTTTTGAGCTTAAATCTGTATATTTTCTTTTTCTTCTTTTTTTTAGTTAAAATCTGTCACGAATCTTATATGTATGCTTAATTTTTTTTCCAGGTATTTACTTGGAGTTCTTCCATGCTTGATAGATGAAGATGGGAATTCAATATTGCAAAGGATACCTGTAAGTTTGAAGATAGATTTGAATGTAAATACAGATCGAGGGTTTCATTAGGAAAAAAAATTACGCAAAATTTTTTTTTAAAAAAAGACCTTCTACAGTGCTTCTTGGAAAAGTGCCATAGGAATTGTATTTTAAAAAAAATAAAAAAAAACTACAACACTTTTAGAAATTTAAAAAGTGCCGCAGGTAGCTTTTATGGCACTGGAATCTACAGCGTTTTTCAAGCGTCATAATATTTATAAAAATAAACGCTGTCTATAATGTTTTTTGTAGTAGCGTAGGATGAAAGATAGAGGTAAGGATAGGCTCAATGATCGAGAGAGGACCAGAAGTTAAGGCAGAGGTAGGAACGGAAGGACCAGGGGTCAAGGTACTAATAGTTAATGCATCCATATACATGAGATCAAAAGAAAGTGGTAGATATATCCATAAAATTTCAACAACTTTTGGGAAATGATAAATCATAACTGAAATCAGATTTTCCAAGAATGACAATAGAATATGCAAATTGTTTCAAATCTCAAATGTTATTTCAAATGATGATATGCATTATGATATTAATATTTTGAATGCATGAAAGCACATTTATAAATTTTGTTAAATATCAATTCTTATGCTAATAATAGTGGAAGTCAATATATATATATATATATATATCATAAAGCTTCAATTTTGGAGAACATGTCAAATATTGAAGTTAACATGTTAGAGTATTTTCTCAAAAGAAAAAGTCATAAGAATAAAGCATTAGCCAAACAGGCTTAGCATAATAAGAATTAATAAGCATAATGACTTTACTACTAACCAATAAACATTCTTGACTTTTAGAGACGTGTTCGGAAAAATAAGAATATCAAGTCAAGGCTTTGAGTACTTAGTTGTTCGGAAATGGATGAAGACAAATGTTAATGTATTTGAGCAACAACATGGGTGTAATGATTTATTGATGATGAGTCACATACTAGTTGGTCCAAATGACTAAAGTTAATAATTTATTCCACTTGAATGGTTAATGCATTTAATGTATTAATGAGCTTCTATAATACTTGGAATAACTTAGCCAAATAAGAGTCCAGGTATTAGTCACAAGGCTTTCACATATTGAGTTCTTTTTTGAGGAATACACTTGAAACTCATATAGATAGTTAACTTATTAGACATAAGGTCTAACTCGTTAGAAAATAAAGATTGAAGAGTTCAAAGAGTAACAAGTTTATGATCAAGAGATAATATGTGAATGATGAGGAAAAACTCCAGTAGATGGATTTAAAGCAATTCTAACATTTTAATATGAATATATTAACTTCCAATATCATCAAAGCTGATTTGAATGCAGACAAACTATGAATTGTTTTCAAATCATGTGTATACACTGGGATGGATTGAAATTCAACTAAAATTTTAAAATGTGCATTTCAAACTCAAATGCATAGAAATATTATGCACAATTTCACTTTTAGTCCATTTAGCAATCTAAAACATTTTGAAAACCATAAATGATTGATTGCTAATGATATACAATAATAAGTAGTTACTACTGAAATTAAGTTAGGAAGAACAAGTGCGATGGTTGAGTTTTTGAAAGTACTGATATAAAGTCGTGACACTTGAGTTCTGCAAAAAACTCTTACTAACTAATACAGTGAACCTGGCATGAATAATATAGTAATTACCCATGTATATTCCCTTGTTAATTTGTAGGTACTGAATGGCATATTTGAGTTGAAACTTGCTTGATTTCCTATCTGCATTGATGATCACTCGAGTGATCACTCGAGTTATTAGTCTCTTCACCTTTTGATAAGTCATCACTCGATTGGTCACTCGAGTGATACATCCATTACTACCAGTTATCACTCGAGTGATCTGTTTATCACTGGAAGTTGTCATTCGAGTGATTACTTCCTTTGTTTATCCCTTCTTTAGTAATCGAAAGCAGAGCATTCCTTTCTTCTTCCTACAAAAACATATAACCCTTTTTCTTCCTTTAGTATCCAATTTTGCTTAGATCCACTCCTAGTTAGCTTGTAGGAATTATAATTCACATGCTCTGAGAATATAGTCAATTTGAAGAAATTGAGCATAATGAATTAAACATAACTTTATGCATAAGATTTTTTTTTCAAGTATGTGTATATGCATAAAGAGTTAAACTATTGAACATTGCAATCCCTTTATGGATTTTTTAAGGGATGGTAAATCATATTTTCAAAATAGCTTGCAATGCTTATTCCTAAGGTAACAAGGTATAAACCTAAATGAATATTAGAAATAACAGTATAGGAGATTTTACCGCTGTATACTTTTACCTTAGCTACTTGGAGCATTGGCTTTGCTCATCCAATGCATCTTTCTGTAGTGTTGATAGTTTGAATCCCTTGCTTTAGGTGCCGGTAAACTTCTCTCAATGAATCTTGACTCCAGGAGTCTTTTACCTAATGCTTGAGAAATCCTCCTTTTCTTGTTCTCCTCAAGGTAATTGAATAGTAGTCTATGGTAGCCCTTCATTGAGGTAGAACATACTGCTTTTGTCCATTGACTCTTTTTGTGGTTCTCCTTTTCAATATAGGTGATATGAACCTCTTTATTGGTGCATGAGAAACTCTTGGCTTCTTTTCTTCTCTGTACCCTTATGTCAATTTTCTTTTTGATCATCCGGCATACTTAAAGTACTAGATAGACATTTTGGTACCCACATATATTTGGGTCCTTGATTGTTAGCATTAGATTTTACATGTCCTTTTGGAATCCAAACATATTTATTTCTCACATTAGGATTTGTTTTAATATAGCATGTACAAGAAGTATGACTGGATTTACCACAATAATTGCAAATAATATAATAATATACATTATGAGATCTTGTGTGTAATACCCTGAATTTTGGGATTTAAGGCTTGAGGTTTAGCCTAGTTTAAATAGACTGCTAGACCATGGTTTGGAAAATGTCCAAGTGGGACATGATATTTATCCCAAAATTCCTTAATATCGTTGGATATTAAAATGGAAATAAAGGTGAGGGCAAAATGATAATTTTTCCATAAGATGGGAAATGATGGTTTTCCCTAATATTCCTAATGATTTGAGTTAAATGAGAATTAAAAGGAGGGAAATGACTACTTGGTAATTAATGAGGCCATATTGGTAAATTATTATCAAGCAAAGTCAATAAGCGGAGAAGCTTAAGGCTTCGGTTGACCACTTGATGTGGTATAATGAGATAGTTTGAGAGTGAATTATACTCTCTTAATTCTCATTAATATTGGTGGAATGATGAAGGAAAAGAGAAATGAAACTTGTTGTGCTAGAAATGAGATGAGTGGACTAATTGAGTAAAGGCCACCTGGATGATTTTAATTAATCATCATCTTTCATCATTTATTCTCTTTCTTTCCTATGTTCATATTAAAACAGAAAAGAGAAGGGAAAAGAATCAGAAAATGCGAGAATGAGAAAGAGAGAACGAGAACGGAGAAGGCGGTAGAGAGAGAGAAGAGAGAGAAAGTGATATATTATCGGAACTCGTCCGAAACGGCGTTTTCTCTCCAAGTACCCAGTACAAACATTGCTCTACTCATCCCGAGCTTCATTTCTATGATTTCAGTTTCTCGTTTGGAGATGGTTGGTGCCGTCTCGCCGACCGGAGCATCGCCGGAATTCCGAACCGAATTCAGAAGCGTGTAGAGGTAAGCGTAAACTTCATTTCTACCATTTCGATTTGTCATTTGGATGAGTATTTTAAGAGTAGGGTACTATTGATCTCTCGTGTTCTATCAGTGTTTTGGGGGCCGAAATGATGTCCAATGGATGTCTAAACAACTAAGCATGTAAGGATAAGTAGAAAGGAAGACATTAAGATAAAGAAAAGGAAGAACCGACACAACTTTCCCGAGAACTCTATATTGGCTACCGTGAGTGTGGCATGAGGATAGAGTTGGAATTTCATCAATTTGATGATTCCATTGAGTTCAGAAGGGCAAATTGTGTAGGGTTCATGTTGAAGGGAAAGTGAGAAAAGGCCTAGAAGGTGAAATGACCAAATTTCCCTTATAGCTCTAAATAGGGGCTGTCAAGGGGTATTTTCATCATTCAGGCGTGAATTTGACTGATATGAAGTCATAAATGGATTATACACGTGAAATTGTGTAGGATTGGCCCATGTTGTAATTTCTGTAAAAGTACAGTTGGGCCGGGCTTCCGAGGGCATTTTGGTAATTTAGCATAATTGGTCTAAGTTAACTAATGAAACGAGTCTAGAATGTTATATGGATGAGTAATGACTCATGTATGCTATGTTTGGGAATTCTAGGACTCGATGGACGGACCTGCCCGAACCGGAGCAAAGACAAAGGATTAAGGACGGATGTGAAGTCCGACAGGTAGTGGACTTACCTTTCCTGTATGTGTATGATATGTATGTCTTGCATTAATTATGTGAATACTATGCCTATTTGTGTTGAGCATGTTTGATGTAGTGAAGCTCTGTTATATTTGTACATTGGCCATTGGTATGTCATAACATCGAGCACGCAGCATGTCATTATGTTGACATGAAATAGTGTAGGCAAGCATGTCATGCATCCATATATATCTAATGCATAGCGGTATTGTTCGCTACTGAGATTCTCTCGAATCTCACTCCTACCAAACAACCATTTCAGACAGTTTGAAGGATGCATGGAGTTATGCCTGGAGGAGGAATAGCTGAGGTGAAGATCGTAGTGCGGGGCACTACTTTGTGTTTAATGTAATGAATTTACATTTGATAGCCTTGTGTGGCTTGATGTATATGTGTATGTATGAGAATGAATGAACGATTGTTGTTAAAGCAGAGAACCGCTCTAATGTAATAAGAGAATTGCTCTAGCATAAGTAAGAGAACGGCTTTTAGTTTATTTAAATTATCGCTCGCTCACTCTGATCTGTGGAAACTAAGAGCAGGTGAGGTGTTGAAAGTGAGGTGTCACATTGTGCAAGTATTGTGCTGGTCATAAGAGTAAAAACCCAAATAAATTTCATTTGAACATTTTTTCTTCCCACTAAATTTTCCAGCATGTTTGAAAGCATTTTTGCTTTTCAAAACAGAATCAATGATTGGTTGAAAAATAATTTTATGCAAACTTTCAAAAAAATTTTTTGAAATGCACAAAAAGAATTGGAGCTTTTTACCATAATAGCATATTCAGCCTCTGATAAGGATTCATCAAATTTTTTCGTAATGTACTCTTCTTGAGAGTCATCTTCCTCTTGTTCTTTAATATTGACCAGATCCTAGAAGTGTTCTATATTTTCTCCTTCCTCATTCTCGACTTCCATTTGTTCACCAATCGTGGATATGCAGGTTATAGTTTCAGGTGAATTGTTAATATTTTCAACTTTGACATAATTGTTAGAAACATAAATAGAGTCAAGAGTATCCCAGATATCTTTAGCACTAGAGAAAAATTTAATTTTCTTAAAATCATTTTCGGTTAAAGCACTATATAGGATTTTCATTGCTCTAATATTCACACAAAACATTTTTTTTCTTCTTAAGTCCAATCTCTTCTCGGTTTGAAATCAAAAACATGTATAAAAATATTCCACATATCAAAATAAGATGCTTTAATAAAACTAGTCATTCTAGCTTTCCAAAACCAAAAATAAATATCTTTTAAAATAGGTGGAATTATATAGTTGAAACCTTCTGAAAGTGAGTAACACCTAAAATCAGCCATTGGTAACTCTTGAGACTGTTAAGTCCTTTAAATAAGAGTCCAGCTTAGATATCAAATGTTAGAACTGGCTGACACCTAAGAGGAAGATGAATTGGGTGTACAACGAGTTATTAAAAAATTTTAAATGCTTTTCGCATCTTATTAACTTAGTATGTATGGCAGTATAAAATCATAAAGAACTATTTAAATAATGTATGCTAGAAACGTAAAAGCTTTAGGAAGAGAAAATGCAAATTGTAATTTATCCTAGTTCAGTCCAATCCACGATGACTTACGTCTAGTCTTCAAGCTCCTCCTGAGTTTCCAATCCATTATCTTCTTATTTAACTAGGCACAAGAAAAGCCTCTACAAACTACAAGTTTAGTTAGGCACTTATGAAACCTACTACAGAGTTACTCTCCCTTACGCACTGCAAGGTTCACTCTCCCTTACGACAAGTCTTATTAGCAGCAATGTTCTCTCCTATTTACACCCTTGTAAGTCTTACAGTAGCAATGTTCTCTACTGCTTTCACCTTGTAAGGAAATCTATCCTATTAAGGTCCCTCTACCTTGAGATCAATTTGGAAATATAACTAAAAGTGTTTACAAACTTACTCACAGAGTGGATATGATACTCACTGAAGTATAATACAAATAATTACTCTTTCAAAGGTAAGTAATACATAAGCTATAAAATAACATAGAGTGGTTGGGTCGAAGTGGGTAACTCATGATATTAGCATATCGTCGTTATTGCTCTATTATGTTCATCTTTAAATACTTCCGTATTCATAATTGAATTGTGATAGTCGTTGTAAGCATTCCAATATATCCATTAAAGTCTTGTTGCTTCATTTGACTATTCTTCATATTTGAAAAACTATCTATTACGTCGGACGATCCTCACATTCCATAAAATGAATTTTCTTTCTCTTACATGATCTCTTCATTGTTTCTCTGAAAATATACTTATAATACTAATACAATGAAGGTTTAATCATATAGATAACAAATCAATAAACATCATATGATTATCATGCAATTTAGACCCATCACTCGAGTGATCAAGGGCCATCACTTGAGTGATCCTTTTTAAAGCTTAGCAGAGAGCTTCAATATAACTTCTGACTTCATCACTCAAGTGGTCACTTGATGATCCATTGCCATCACTCGGGTGATACATCCCAAAACTTAACCGAGAGTTTCTGAAGCTTGTTCAACTACATCACTCGAGTGGTCACTCAAGTGATCTACTCATCTTCACTTCAAATATAGCAAAATGATTTATCATTGAAAGCTCTTGCTGCCTACATTCCAATGCAAAAAGAATCAACTCCAAACTCATTGTATTCCGCAAGTTATGATCCAAAGAGTGTCTACTATTCTAGAGAATGTTTGACTTTTCCAGTGTCAACTTCCAGGAGACACACCCTTAGAATATAACTCTAAATTTGACATATTATATATCAATAGAAAAATATTTAAGTCTAGCTTCATATGCACCGGTTTTATCTCATTTAGACGTGTATTTTGGATGATATGTTCAAAATACCAAACCTGTTCTGGAAAATAACTTTGATTTAAAGGTCAAATTTCAACACTCATATCTCTTTTATCTAAACTCCTTTGAAATTGATTCTACTGTCAATTTAACGCATTAGGAGTATAGTTTCATATGCCACTAGTTTTAGCTCAATCAAACATGTGGTTTGAGAGATATGTCCAACATACCGCAGCTCTGTCAGGCTATTCAAAAATAGAGTGCTGCATCACTTGAGTGATCACCTTCAAAATGTAGCAGTAGCCTATCACTCGAGTAATCACCTCCAGTGGTGCCATAACTTCCATATAAGTCATTTTAGCTTCGTATTAACCCTTTTCAACCTTCGATATCACTTCTAAGAGGTTGAATCTTTATATTCCCATTAGTTCTTGCAATTTCTTCTTTCTTCAAACTCTTTCTTCTTAATTTATGTCTTGATGATCATTCTCCATAACCCATTAGATAGCTTCTTTATTTTCTTGACTATCTTCAATCTTCCTCTTTATTTTCTTGACAAATCTATAAGATATTTCACATTAGATATAGTAGTTAGTCAATGTAGGAGATAAATATATTATGTAAACTCTTTGCTTTTAATATTTAGCATCTATATTTGACATCATCAAAACTAATCATATCTAACAAGTTATTCATTCAGCATCTCTTATAATTTAGTTCATCTTGTATGTTTGTGTATATATAATTTTATATTGTATCTTCTCAGAGTGATCTATACTTACTGCACTCAAAATAGTCTCAAGTGTATTAAGAACAAGCTCACTGATGGCACCTATAGATACTTCTTCCAATGGATGTGTTCAAAGATATATATATTATTCACCAATGACTATAATATTAATAAATTGATGAAGCACACAATATAGTTTGTGTCTGTGTGTGTGTGATTGACAGACAAATTTTTCTTCTCATTTCTTTATAGTGCCCAAAGTAACCGGACAAGAGCAACAATTTTAGGTATGGCGTGATGTAGTACATGAAGGACATTATCGCTCACAGTCCTGAAAATATTGATAAAACTAAGGTATATTATATGCTAAATTTGTTCTCTCTCTCTCTCTCTCTCTCTCTCTCTCTTTCTGTCTTTCTCACTAACACACCCAAACCTTCCATCTTATTTCTTTTCGCACACAGTATTTTGATGCCTCCCACATGATGTTTAGTAACTTGCGAATAGAAGAAGTTGTTGAAGAGTTGGCGACATCTGTGTAATATCAGTGGAAGAGTAAATACATAAAAAATGACTATAAATTTCTAGATACTGATGATTCATTTGTTTTAAAATTTTGGTTTTAATGGTGTATACATGTACATGAATGACTGTAAATATATTCTGATTTGTTGTATTGTTCTATATGTGAATGCCAATATATATTGTGATTCATTTTGTATGAATATATATGTAGAGGGGATATCAAAAGTAGAAACACCCCATTTTTTTAAAAAAAATAGCTTCGATAAATCATGATTGTTATCTAGAAAGTATTATTTATGTCAACTATATATAACGGTTGTTAAAATAACCGTTATATATGTTAACATATATAATGGTTGTTAAAGCATAATTGTTATATATGATGCAAGCATTACTATATATTATGACAGTTATTTACATGTACCTGTTAATTATTATTACAATAATAGGTATATCAAGGCCTCACTAAGCCTCAGTATATAACGGGTATTATATTATAACCATTATAATAAGTCTGAAATAAATAATGTTTCAAAACCGTAATTGATATATCCCTATTTTAACATGTATTTTCATATCTTTTTATGGGATTTTTTCTTCATTATTGAGCTTACATGTGATTATTATAATTATTTTGGATTAAAAGGTATTGCACAAAAATATATCATAAAAAAGGCTTATTTTTCAATTGATTTTATGACTCCTCTTTATTGGATTAAAAGGTATATTTGTTTTGATTTTAGGATAGTGCATAGGAGTGTGACACCTTATTTCCCAAAACCACGGTAGAGTACCAATTAGCTAATACTCACCGAATATAAACATCAGAGTTATAAAATTTGCTAGAACTTAATACAGTACCTCTGTCGGATATTCACATACATGCACAAATTCATTAGTTTTACCTTACAACATGCACACTATCCACTTCGTCTACAATCCAAAAACTTATAAAGTCTCAAAATACATAACAGGAATTTGACAACCTAAGCTAAGCTCTTCTGCCGCTCGACCTCGATTCTTCATCATTTACCTTCTCTTTACCCCCGCGAGCTCCCTCCCTGAACTGGAGATTTGTTTTTGGGAAAAAGGGTGAGATTCACAGGAATCTCAGTAGCAACAGAATCAAACATATAAGATAACACACACAAGCATGCTTTACTCATTCAATCAATCAAATCATCATAACAATATTTAGTGCAAATCATGCAATTCATAAACTGACATCGCGCTAGACAGGCTCTCAGCCCGTGAGGGCATCTGTGCACAGTGCATATAATGTAATCTCATAACTGACATCACGCTAGACAGGTTCTCATGGCCTCGAGGGCACCCGTGCAAAGATAGGCCCCGGGTCCCGCTCGTGCAATTATGAACATCTCGTCTGAGTGTCAACCCGACCTTCGGTAGGCCCCGGGTGATCACCTTGCTCAATCTAAACATGTTAGACATTTCGATGATGATAACAAACATTACATATGCATGTCATGTCATATGAAGACGGTTACTACCTAGTTGCTCTCTGTGCAACTTTCCCGCTCAATCCAAGCTCGGGCAACTATTAAGGCCAGACTAGTTGTCAAGTCCTGAAATCTTCAAATATACCATCTATGAGCTATTACTCTTCCACATATCCTTCTAAACTCATAACATTGGTAAGTTTAGCCCAATTGTGCCAAATTACCAAAATACCCCTTAAGTCCTGATTATCAGTATTTTACTCAAAATCGTGATTTAGGCCATTCCTACACATTTTCGCGTGTAGAATGGCCAAAATCAAGCTCAAATGACGAAAATACCCTTAACAGCCACCAAATAAGGCTTAGAAAGGGTAATTTTGTCATTTCACTCTTCGGGCCTCTTCTCACTTCGGGGTCAACATAGACCCTATACAATTTGGCCTCTCGAATCCAATAGAAGCGTCAAAATAGTCAAATTCCCATTCATTTACCACGTCCAACACAGGAAAGGGAAAATAAATTCCCAGAAAAGTTGTGTCGGATTCTCGTTTTCTTTAGCATAATCACCTCCTTTCTACTTATACTCGCAATATTAATTGATTAGGCATTCATTGGACTTGATTTAGAGACATTTCCACATTATGCTCTCTTTAGTTTTCTTGATTTTTCTTATACCAAATGAATCATAATCAATTCCAAAACAACTCTACTAACCTTAATCAAGCAAGAGGAACAAGTTTGGGAAGTTACGTCTTGATTTCTTGGACTTTATCTCTCCTAGACATTTTCTCTCTCTCTCCTTCCTGCGCCTGATTCAGCTGCTCATCAAGCAAACCAATGGTAGAGAGATGAGGAGGAGAGGCTCTGGAGAGATTAGGAACCTTAGATCACAAGGTACAAGTATTCCTACCTTGCTTTGTGTTGAACCCTTGGTTCTCCTTCTTCACGTCCAGCTCTTGTTCTCAGCTCACTCTCCCTCTTTCTGATTCAATTCGTGCGTGAGAATGAGCTGAAAAGATGAATGAATGATAATGTAATTAAAGGGTTATTTGGCTTAATACAAGTGGCACTCAACCATTAGTCCAAAATATCATTTTCTCCAATCAATTTCATTTCCCTTCTCTCTTCATGGTTCAGCCGAAAATCACATGAGAAATACAAGGGAAATCTGAATCTCCAATATCCCATTGTGCCAACTTGTAACTTGTTGACCAAGTCATTAACTTTTTGACTATTTGACCATTTTTCACAATAATTCACCAAAATTGGCTTGTTAATGATCAAGTAGCCATTTTACTCTTTTTAATCCCCATTTAACTCAAATCATTAGGAATTTGAGGAAAATAATTATTTTCCGTTTTCAGCAAAATTACTGTTTTGCCCCTGTATTTCATGATTTACCGTTATAAATCATTTTTCGCCCATTCCTTTGGCTTAACTCCATCTTGGTACTTAAATGAGGTTATTAATCATGTCATTTAATTTCTTGAACTTTGGTTACCATAATAGGCCTTTATCAATATATTAATCGCCTCTTTATATCCTTATTTCGGCCAAATTACGTGTAACCGGCGATTGGCATATTTTCCATAAATTCATACGCCACATTTCACCACTTCATGCCACTAAATATATTCCAAATATATACATAAAGATTTTTGGTGAAAATGCGGTATTACAAGGAGTTTGTAGGTTAAGGCTAAAGACATTGATAAAAGCCCAAAGGAAAGAGAAACAAGCTTTGGAGTCTAGAGAGAGTAAAAATTTGCAGGTTCTTGAGGACCTATGAAGAACAAAGCCATAAGACTAGTTGTTTTAGGCCAACTTATAGTATGGTTAAGGCTCATACATGTCAACCTATTAGCTATATGCTTTAAATGGGCCCTATTACCCTCAATTAAGCCCGAATGACATGTCTTCCTTAACCCTAGAGAGTAAGGAATACCACCAACAATTAATGAAGGGCCAAGGAGTGATTTTATAAAGCATTTTTACTAACCATGTCAAGAAAGGTGTCACGTCAACTAATGAAGGGTACGATAGTCATTGTGCATGGTTTTCTTTCCAACAAAAACCTAAATGACATCACCCAATAAGTCAAAAGAAGAATTGAGCATCAAAGAACAAGGTTTTAGGAAATTTAGGAATTTAGGAAACTATCTCCCATTCTAGTACTACTACGATTATTAATCTTTTACAACCTTTCATCCAAAATAACCAAGAGACAAATGACACCACTTACTCTATCAAACCAATTTAGAAAAATATTATCCTAAGTCAAATAGGACTCCAAAATCATTTTCTAAAGCATAAAAAGCGTAGCTCTAACTTATCCTAGTCAAATTAGGAAACCTTCCTATCTTACACCTAAATCTAAGGCATCTAGTTTCCTATTTTGGAGCAAGCTTGACCACCACTCATTTTTCTTTCTATATAGTGAATTAGGCATCCAATTTAGTTTAAGAAACCTTGAGAAACCCTTAGAAAGGTCAGCAAAACCAAAGCCGTAGTGATCACACTCAAATTAGGAACTTACTCCTAAAGTAAAGACTAAAGTTTTTCTATTTTGTGCTTTATTTTGACCAGCCACCTTCATCACCATTACGACCAATTGATTTCATCAAAAGCACACTAGAAAATTGGTATGATCATTGTAGTATATAAATACACCCTCCTTCATTATTCTTTATAGCCATCACTACTCTTCACTTTGTCTTCATCTCACCATTGTCCCAAAATAAAGTGCTTTCTCATTCCTATCCTTACCTTGCTCATTGTAAGCATCCATGTATTATGAATTCTTTTAATTCTTTCTTTTGAAATCATCATTCTAATTAATTATATGTTAAATTGATTGATTGTCAATATATCGTTCCCACCACGCCCACCATGCCCATGATTTCGTCCGCTGCAAATATCCTCATGGTCTCTCTCTCTCTTCTACACACACACACACACACACACACGTGTGTGTGTGTGTGTGTGTGTGTACATATATATAGAAGACTGGAATAACAAAACTACCCTTCTACCTACTCTATATGTCATGACTTGAGGGTATATCAGAGAAAAATGCATCAATATTACCCCACACACACCTTCATTTTTAAAGCCTCAGCATTGTTTGTTTAATTTAGATTTTTATTAGAAGATAAAATAGGGCCATGAGATAGACTGGAAACTGAGGCCTAATGCGTACACTGTTAACTAGTCTTAACTTCATTTTACACATTTAAGAAAAAAGTTGTTTGTAAAAAAATCGATGAGAATAATTAAAAATAAGCAACAAAAAATTAAACACCAACTAACTTTAACTACTTTCAGGATATAGTGAATTTTAAAATTAGATCTTGCTTATAAGTTACTTTCAGTACATTTCACACATACAAGAAAAACATTAAACCTCATTAACTCTTGCCTTAAAAGTTTACAACTTTTCAACTTTATCCCTATTTATTATACAATATACCCTAAGTAAACAAAATCAACATAATAATTAATGAATGATATATTTATACTCCTGTGCATGTGAGTTTTTTGGCAATAAGTAAGTGATAGAAGTTAGGTTAATGAACACTCTCGGAAGAAGAAACAAAGCAAGAGTGGTTGAGAGTAATGATCCCATGTTTCATATGCTTGAATTATTTGAGTGACATGTTATAAATGGAGTCTTGCTGAATGTCCAAAGCCAACCACCCAAAAGATAAAAGTTCCTATCACCTTTTTATTGTCTCTCTACCATTTTCCCTTCTTTAGGGTCCACACCCTCCTCTACTCTCTTGGACCTCCTCTTCCTCCTCTCACCATATAAAACAACATTCCTCACTTCACCACTCATTGTGTGTGTTTGTGGGTGTGTGGGTGATGTGTAATTTTATCTCAAAAGTAACCACTTAGGTAGGAGTGCTTTGAAAGTTTTTTTAGGAGAAATTTTACCCCAAAAGTATAAAAAAGAGCAAATTTTCCTTGGCCATTAAAAAACTAACGTTTACCATTAACATTTTTAAAGGCAAGGGTAAAATTAGTTTTGGTTACTTTCAAGGCAAAATTTCTCCTAAAAATCCTTTCAGATATCGAGTGCTCTGAGTGGATATTTCTCACGCGAATTCCTCTTTCCCTTTGCAACTTGTTATGTTATATCACTCCATGTGGAAATACAAATGTCCTAACTTGTAAAGCAAGAAAGCCCGTGGTTAGGTTTTTATTATCTTTCTTTCTTATTATTATTTTTTCAACCGGGAGAGGGGTTAGGCTTTCTCTAACCCTGGCTCCTCTAATTCTCTCTAACAATCCATCTCCCATTTCTGTGATAGTACATCTAACTTATGATCAAATGGATGATTTCCATCCTAATTTTCACTGCTAATTTAAACAAAGTACCAAGATTGATTAGTATGGATTGAGTTCTTAAGCATTAGGTAAATTTTGTTGGCTAAAACGGGCTAACTGATGGTAAAGAAATAAGTCAGGAATGATGATCTTATACCCAAATGTTAGGATCTAAACTAAATCTTCCCATGGAAAAGCTCAGTTTTTCTGGTAAAGTCAATATGAATCTGTAGAATAACTTGTTTTGAGCTATGTACTTTATCTTTTTATTTTAGGTTTTTGAAATATTTAATTTATCACTAACCGTAATTTGTTGAGTCTATGATTACGATGCTTGTGGCATAACACAATTCAACATTCAAGAAACATTCTTGCAATGCACAAGCTAGTGGTTTAAATTGCACCTATTTAATGCGCGGATTAACATTCTAGCCAATGTATATTGAAATTTTGAGCACATCATCTCTACATTAGATAAATAATTTTTTGGATTCATATCATACCTTGACAGCTTGAATTATTATTATCATAAATTATATCTTTAGCTAAAACTATCTTGTTAAATAATAATTATAGTGCCCAAAATTTTGAAAACATAGAGCCGCCACCAAATTTTAGAAAAGGATAATTTTGGAAACCTTTTTTTTAAAAAAAAAAAAAAGAAAACCAGATAGGGTTTAGGAGTCGATTATGCGTAGGAAGGTATTAGGTAACCTACAACACCCATTCATAAGAATAGTTACCCTAAGTTAATATGGCCTTTAATTTTATGATAATAACCCAAAGAAGAAAAGAAATTAAGAAAATATTTACCCAAAAAAAGAAATTAATAAAGGAAAAAAATATTTATTTATAAAGTTGGACTTGACATAGGATGAAAGCCTAGGGCCTACGTACCCTTTAGAGGGATCAAAGCCCACATAGTTCGGGGTAGAAATGCGTGTCACTTGGTTGGTATTTTTTAGAAAAAATTTTATTTAATTTATTTGAGAAAATGATTTTTTATTTGTTTCATATTTTTTATTTTATGAAAACAACTCTTCTATTTTTTTATTGAATAAAAGAAAGGTTTTTGGAAGGCTCTTGGACTAAACTTCCTAAGGAGATTCCCATAATCTCACACGGAAGAATAATCGATTTTTACCAGAGGAGGCTCTAAAAACCTCATGTAATGTCCCAAATTTTAATCATTAAGTTTCATATAGCTATTATGGTATTTCATGAAAAAAGAACATATAAGGTGACAAAGCAAAGTCAATAAGATTACATATAACAAAATAGTTGTTATCCAAGTTAGTTGGTGAATTTCCTGTTAAGGCATTCAGATTATGTGACACTTTTAAATTAGTAAATGACCTCCAAAAATTCTAAAAGTTTTCAGAATTACAATAGACATGATAAGCTTTAATTTGATATGTCATATGGAATTTTTGGAGTTGTATACAAGGAGAAATGAATTTTCGAATTTTGCCCAGCGAAATTGACGTTTTTCTGGAACAGATTTCAAAAATAAAAATTCTGGGAACAGTGAGATTCTAATTGGCTAAACGTTATATTTTCTTCTAAAACTATACTTAATAAGGGTCACATAGGCTTTGGAACCACCCCAATGGGATATCTACACAATTAGATATGAATTTTCAAAGTTTGGTGATAATTCTGCCAATTTTTGCAAATGTTGCAAAAATGGAAGAAATTGTAAGGGCAAAATGGTCATTTTGATCCAAATAAAAATAATCTGTATTATTTTACATATATTACATAAAATAGAAGACAGATGGCTCATGGAGAAATATTACATAATTATTTATGTAATTAAAATGTAACATGTGAAATAAGCAAATAAGAGCCAATGGTATTATGACAAGTATATTCTCTAGAAAGCCCTCCAAAATTCTGCACTCTTGCCTATATTAAGGGCTTGGACGTCCATTTCAGGAAGGAAGAAGAGAAAGAGGAGAGGAAAACGAGAAAGAAGAAGAGGAAGAAGGAAGAAGTTCTGAGCTCAAGTATAAGGTAAGTATGCTAAAATCTTTGCTCAATCTTATGTTATAGTATTAGAAAACTTTCCTAAACCTCCATGCCTTCTTGAAACAGCTATTTAATCAACAAAAACTTCAAGGAGAAAGGGAAAAAGTTTCAGCCAAGGCAAAATAAGAGAAAGAAGTGAGGTAAGTTACTCAAACCCTGAGATACTTACCGATAACTTAGTTATAACTATATTCTGGCTGGATTCTGGATTATTTTTTATGTTTTTTTTAAATTTGGGATGTCCATTTTCTAAGGGGAAATGCTGCCCAAATTTTTATTGGTTATGTTAAAATGATGATTGGATGATTAAACAAGGAGAAACAAGTAACAAGAAGGTGTTTTAAGGGTTAAAATCAAGAAAAATCCAATTTTTCCCAAAAATCATGAATATTTCGGTCAGGCCTAAATATGAGGGTTAGGATTGGAATTTCATGATTTTAATGGTTTCATGATGTTTAGAAGGGAAAATTGTGTAGGGTTCATGAAGAGTGCGAAGTGTGAAAAGCCCCGGATTGTGAAATGACGATTTTGCACCTAAAACCCTAAATTGGACTATCAATGGCAAAATTGTAATTTGAGTGATATGATCTGAGGTCAAATATGAGATTTACACATGAAGATAGGTGGAATGGACCTAAGTTGTAATTTTTGGAAAAGTACAAAAATACCGGGACCCAGGGGCATTTTGGTAAATTTTTGTGATTTTGAAGGAAATGATAAAATTATAAGTCTTAAAGTGAGATCGACTTAAATAGTAGCTTAATTACAAATATTTTGATTAATTTTAGGATTTGACATCTGCCTGACGGAATCTACAAGGACAGATAAATTAGAAAGGGAAAGGCATTCAGGTAGTAACTCTACCTTTCATATACTATGTGAATGTTAATATGTGATGATTGCCATGATCTGTTCAATGTATTTCCTGTGATGTTGATACTCTCTGGGTGTGGATGATGAGTTAAACCACCCCTTGGAACCTTTGGGGTACCATATGGCTAGGTGGACCCAGTTGAGTGACTTGATATGTACAGACAGGTATGGACCTGCTCCAAGTTATGATGAGTACGGATAGGTGTAGGCCTGCTCCAAGTTGTTATTGTGATCACATTATGATATGATTTATGCATATCAGAAACAAATGATCATTTTGATCCGGACAAAATCATCTTTTATTTCCTGAGCATTGTCAGATAGCTTAGGCATTTTGATTGTTGCATCATGATAAATGCTACATTACATGTTTACTATGTGCATTTTATATGAATGATTTATGATTACTACTGAGATTCGTTCGAATCTCATTCCTTTCCTATGAAAAAATTATCTAGCTAGGCATAGCAATTCCAAAGGCAAGGAGAAAGTCGAACACAAGGATTGAGATCGAGCAGTTTATGAAGTTATTCCAATGTTAGTCCTAGTATAGACTACTTAAGTTTTTGGGATGTAATATGCATTACTTGACTACTTTTTGGACTCCTGTATTGTAATCAAGAAACATATATCAGTATGTTTGTATAAATTCTGTTTGCCTGCTTGAACTATGCAATGATGCTTGATGAAATGTCTAAATTATGCGGGGTTTGACACCTCACACGGTAAAAATCCCTTTTAAAATCAATTTCATTTATTTTGTAAAAAGAGAAGCTTTCTTCTTTATTATTTTCATTTATGAAAATGGGTCACAATCATTTTTCTTTTTCCTTTTTATAAAGAAAACTTATGTTAGAGGGAGAGATGAAAATAACAAATAGGTAATACACATCCAAATTAAGCAGTGAAAATAAATAGTGGAAGCAAACCATCACATGTCAAGTCAATGAATGAAGAACGCATACCTTCTTCGTGGTCCAAGTAACACACAAACATCATTGGGCATATCCTCACAATATCAACAAGAAGAGAGTGGCATAAATGTTGTTGGGGTGGTGGAGTGAAAGAAATAAAAAAAAAAGAGGAATTGGTGGTACAATCATATAAGATTAAAAAGATTAAATAGAAAAAATAATGAAAAAAAAGAATAGAGAGGAAAGATATAAAGGGGCAAAAAAGGGAAAAGAAAAACAAAATAAAATAATCCAAATCATATTGGATTGCACCCTCTAGCAATAATATTGTAGCTCACAAAGGTGACAACAATCACAAGAGCATATGCTTTCCTTAGGCATAAAGATGAAACAATAAAAATAAAAGAGAGAGAAATGAAGAATAATAAGAAAACAAATCAATCCAAATTTCATATTAGATTCACCCTCTAGCCATTGGTGTTGAGGCATCACATATGTTGCACCAACCATAAAAGCATAGGCTTTCCTTGGGTATGAAGAAGAAGAAGATAAAAAGATGAACACCATCAATAATTCACCCTTATTCCTTACCTCTTTTCTCTCTCTATTTTCTTGTGTCTTTGCTCCCCCAATTTTTTGTGTGGCTTTACTCTCCCAATCATTTGTATGTCTTATTCAACCCTTGCTCCCCTACTTATAATCTCAAGATAGGGTTGTCTTCATAAATGCTCTTTCTAACTTGACCCAATTACCATCAATGGAGATTTTTTTCTAATGTTTGTGTTTTTTTTTCTATTAATAAAACTTCCTAGTTTGATCATCAATGAGATTTTTTTTTTAAATTTTCATTTTTAATTTTTTTTTATTTTTCCCATAAGTAATTTCGTAATTTAAACCTATCAACATAAATGAGAGATTTTTTATATTTTTTAATTTTCTTTTTTCATTTATTTTTCCTACAAGCAATCTTCTAATTTAAACCTATTAATGAGAGGTATTTTTTATTTTTTATTTTCCCTTTAATGATGATTGCCAATTTAGACACCGATCATCATTAATGAGAGGATTTTTTTTCCCTTTAATAATGATTGCCAATTTAGACACCAATCATTATCAATGAGAGGATTTTCATTTATTTTTATTTTCTTATTATTTTTATTTTTTAAAGTAGGGCCCAAACAAAATAGGGTATTCACAGTTGCCCCTCTTTACTTGTTTCGTAGCTGAGAAAAGTGAGATTCTCATCTATGAAGCAAGTAAAGATAAGAATATGTATTTTGTCCAGCCAAAGAACAGAGTGCCCCCCCCCTTTGGAACCAAAGAGGGTTTAGACAAAATATAATGCCCATGCCCCTCTTGACTTGGTTCATAGGAGAGAATAATGCTGGTGGAGCTAAATGATTACCTGGAGTGAAAGTGAAGCGCTTAATTACATAGGACTTTAGTGGGTGTAAAAGAATTTTGCTAACCGTTACTGGGCTTTGAGAGTGCCTGTTGATGCATGGCTTAGAAAAAATAGTGCATGTCGTTACAGGGCTTTAAAATAATTATGCCAAATATTATTGGGCTTTAAAAGAATTATGCCAGTCGTTACTGGGCTTTGAGGGTAAAGGCTTTGAAAGAATAGTATTTTCCGTTACAAGGCTTTAAAAGAATTATGCCAGTCGTTACTAGGCTTTGAGGGTGAAGGCTTTGAAAGAATGGTATTTGCCATTACAAGGCTTTAAAAGAATTGTGTCAAGCATTACTAGGCTTGGAAATGGTGCTAGCCGTTACTGGGCTTTGAGGGTGCCTATCGTTACAGGGCTTTAAAAGAATTATGCCAAGCATTATTGGGCTTTAAAAGAATTGTGCCAGTCGTTACTGAACTTTGAAATGGTGCCAGCCATTACTGGGCTTTGTGGGTGCCTGCCGATACAGGGCTTTAAAAAGGGTGCCAGCCGTTACTGGGCTTTAAGGGTGCCTGCCAGTATAGGGCTTTGAAAAGGGTGCCAGTTATTACTGGGCTTTGAGGGTGCCTGTCGGTACAAGGCTTTAAAAAAGGCACCAGCCGTTACTGGGCTTTGAGGGTGCCTGTCGGTACAGGGCTTTGAAAGGGCGCCAGCCATTACTGGACTTTGAGGGTACCTGCCGGTATAGGGCTTTGAAAGGGGTGCCAACTGTCACTGGGCTTTGAGGGTTCCTGTCGATACAGGGCTTTGAAAAGGGGTGCCAGCCGTCATTGGGCTTTGAGGATGCCTGTCGATACAGGGCTTTGAAAGGGGTCCCAGCCATTACTGGGCTTTAAGGGTGCCTGCCGGTACAGGGCTTTGAAAGGGGTGCCAGCTGTCACTGGGCTTTGAGGGTGCCTGCCGGTACATGGCTTTGAAAAAGGATGACATGAACATGTGATACCCCTTAGAGTAGTGCTTATGATAACGCCAATGAAGATGATGACATTGATGATGAAGATGACAGTGATAAGATGATAATGAAGTATTCATAACGATGTCATGATTGACGAAGATGATAATCATGATGTGACACTAAGCATGTGATGTCCCACATAATGAGATGTTGATGATGCAAATATTGATGAAGTTCTAATAAGGAAGTCATAAATGGTGATGATCATGGTGGTGATGACGTGACATTAAGCACATAGTGCCCCAAACATGCAATACAAGAATAACACTAATGATGATGAAGGTGAAGCTCTAATAGGGAAGTCATAGATGATGATTGTAATACCCCACTTTTTCATCAATATTCCTCATATGTATATTTGTGATATTTTATGGAATAAAATGGTGAATTGTGGTGTGTATGAATTTACAGAAAAATCCTTATCGCCGATTACTCATAATTCGGCTAAGTAAGGATACAAAGAGGCAATAAATGTCCATTTAAAGGTCTAATATTGTAACCAAAATTTGAGCATGAAATAGCACAAATAATGGTTTTATTCAAGTGTTAAAAATTAGGCTAAACCAAAGGAAAGAGCAAGAAATGATTTATTTCGATAAATCATAAAAATATAAGGGCAAAACGGTAATTTTTCCATAAAATAAGAAAATAAATATTTTTCTCTAATATTCCCAAAAATTTCAGTTAAATAGGAATTAAAAGATCAAATGACCACTTGGCAATTATTAAGTCATTTTGGAATATTATTACTAAAGGAAAAATCAAAGCTTGAAAAATAAGTCAAAAAGCAAAGACATAGGACTTTGGTCAACAGATGGCAAGATGACCTTGGAAGTTCAAAACAATATTTTACTCTTCCATTCTCAAGCATTTCGGCTGATGGAAAAGGGAAGGGAATTTCTTTGTGCAATTACACAAAAATTACATATTTGGACTAATGAGAATGAGCCACATGTAAATCAAAAGTTGACAAATGCACTAAGTCTCATTTCTTCATATTCTCATTCCTCATTCCCATGCAAGCTAATCAGAAAAGAGAGAGGGAGAGAAGCTGGGCGAAAGGAAACTCCAAGAGCAAGAAGAGTTATGTTTTTCCAAAATCTAAGGTACAACTTGCAAAATTTTGTGATTCTTACTTCCTAACCCCTCTATAGCCTCTTCTAATCACTTCTACTCCTTTGGAACCATGATTTTCAACATAAATCAAGGTTGTGTAGTAAGAGACAAAAAATTCCTAGAGAGAGAAGCAACAAGAAATCCAAGGTAAACTCCAAGAACTTGCTCCTTGCACCTTTGTTGTTGTTGTTCTTTGGCTTGGTTTTGGGTTGTTTGTGAAGTTTGGATGATGAAAACCCTAAGGGGTCTTGTTGTATAAACCTCCTTCTAAACATGTCAAATGAGTTTTTAAATATCTAATCATTTGATTAGAAGTAGTAAGGAAGTGATTAAACAAGAGAAAACGAGAAAACAACAAACTTTTTCTGAGAATCTTTAAATTTGCCCTGTACTGTTTCATGTAGAAGGAGTAGGAATTTGACCATTTTGATACTTCCATTATCTTTAGAGGGAAAAAATTTTTAGGTATACAAGTGTTCATGATTTTTGGATGCTTGTATATGAATTTGGGAATTTATTAATTAAGATTGTTCATAGTGTGAATCTGCCCTGTCTGTAGCACTGTTACTGTGCATAAAACTTCAAGGGGTAAACCTTGTCTAAAAATTCTGAAAGTTTTCAGTTTAAATGTAGACACATATACCTTTAATTTGATATGTCATAATGCTCAATTGGATTTGCATTCTGGAAGTTCTACATTTTTGAAGTTTGGTCATGTAAAGCTGAAAATTTCTGGAACAATGTGTAGAAAGTTGAAATACTCTATTCATTTGTATACATATAGCTAATTTATATATTTTTTTCTTGAAAATATAATTAATAAGGGTCATTTAGGACTTGAAACCACCTCAATTGGATTTTTTTTGATTTAGATATGAAGTTTTGAACTTTTGCCCTGTTTCTGGAATGTAATTTGGAACAGGGTGAGTTTGGTAAAATTCTGAGAATTTTTTGGCTCTGATAGCTAGCATTTAATATTTTTATGTGAAAATATATTGAAATATATTTACAAAAAATTTGGAACCACTCAATTTGGATTTTCCTAGAATTAATGGTGAATTTGTGAAATTATGCCTTAATTCTAGTAAGGAATCTGGAACAGTGGTATTTAACGAATTTTGGGGAAGGATTTGTCTACATTGGGAACACCTAACTATTTTTCCTTAAATTTAAATTGAAATATATTCCTTTAGGCTTTTAAATTAGTCAAATTGGATTTTTGTAGAATTAATTATGAATTTTCAAAGTTGACTGAAAAGTCTGCTAGTTTCTGGAAAACAGTGAAATTGCACTGTATAGAATTATATTATGCAGAAACTATTATAACTGCTTTAGATAACCAACATAATTTGATTTAAAGGAATTAATAGTGTAAGTAATAACCATTTACTTGTAACTCCAATTTTGATAGAAATTAGAACTTGTCCGAGCTCAAAGAAACAGTTGAATATTGCTCAAGGGAAGTGACCAAGTAGTAACTTATCTTTCATATGTTTATAATATACACTGTGTGTTGTGTGAATCATCATGCATTTTCTAACACATTCTGGTTATGCGGAGTGGTCGCCTAGGGCCTATTGCGTGGTGGACACTCAAGCCAATAATGTTCTATGATGCACGAGTGGATCTCGGGGCCTATTGCGCGAGTAACCCTCGAGGCCTTTAACATACCTAGCGCTACGGTAGTTTAAGAACTACATGTAATGCACTAAATGATGTTGTGATAATTCTGTTGTATGATAACTACGTAGCATGTAATACCTTATTTCCAATAGCCTCAAATAAGTAGAAATGAGTAGTAAAATCATTCATGAGACCAGAATTCGAACCCGGACTACCCAAGCTTCAAAATCATTCATAATCCCCAGTCTCAACTTAGGATTTGAACCTAGGGTTGAGAAGGTTTTTCTTAAAGGGTAGAAAGCTTTTCAAACATTTCCACATGTTTTACTACGTCACCAAATTTCATCGGCTCTTAATTTCATTATATCAAAGTTTGCATGCGTGCCTTTGCTTAAGACTCACTTTTTACAATTTAATTCATTCATTTACATACATAAAATGTATAACCACATAGGGCTTCCAACGTGTCTAAGTTTAATACAAAACAAGAGACACATTATCTTCTTCGATCCACTACTGCTTCCTCGGCGTGGAGACATCTTCTCTTTCCCATGCACACCTCTTGTGTTCACCTGTCTAAATGGTTGGTTGGGAGGAATGAGATTCAAGGAATCTTAATTAGTAGCAAACAGTTCTAACAAATGCATACAAGAAATGCTTTGTGCATAACATGCTTGCTTACATGAATTCATGCCAACATAATGACGTATATGCATACACAATGTTTCATATGACATACTCCTGGCCATAGTACAAACAGAGACAGAGCTTTACTTATTCACATAAGCTTCATACAATTCATCAAAGCAATCAACACATCAATACACAAGCACATATATCAAGATATGCAAGTTAGGAAAGTTCACTACCTTTTGGACTTTATGTTCTCCTCTTATACCTTGATCTTCCAACCATTGCTTCTTCTTTGTCACTTCATGGCCCTAAATAAGTAATGTCATTATTAGAGCCATGAAAAGTGAATTCTCAATGGGTTTCATTGGCCTTATAGGCATACTTTTACCCTTGGGATTCTTACCAATTACATTTGGCTACTTTCCTTCTCAAATTCGCATGGTGATCAAACTACCAGCATTTTTTACCAAATTTTAAAAAATCATAATTAATTCTATAGAACTCCAATTAAGGTAGTTCAAAGCTATATTTGAACATTTTTAAGTCTAATTTCATGGAAAAATATATATATTAGCTATATATATACAAATTAATACATAATTTCCATTTTCTAGTCACTATTCCAGAAATTTCCAGTTTTACATGACTAAAGTTTAAAAATTCACCATTAATTATAGTAAACTCCAAATTGAGTGGTTACAAATTTTATGTAAATATATTTCAATATAATTTCACATAAACATACTAAATTTTGGCCATCACAACCAAAAAATACCCATAATTTCACCAAACATCACTGTTCTAGATTTCTTTCCAGAAAACAGGGTCAAAGTTCAACAATTCATATCTCCTAGCATACTTGTCCAAAAATTACAAAATATCTATCAAATTAAAGATCTATATCTCTAATTTAATTCTGGATAGTTTATGAATTTTTGGACAAGGTTTACCCTATAAAAAACTATGTACAACATGACTGTTCCAGACAGGGCAGATTATCAATATGCATATACAAACTTCCTAAATTTCCAAATTCATATACAAGCATCCAAAAATTATGAACACTTGCATACCTACACAATTTTTCCTTTTAAAGCCAATGGAAGAATCAAAATCATCAAATTCCTAGCCCTTATCGACGTCACACACAGAACCACAATTTAGGATTTTCAGAAAAGTTATGTCGGTTTCTTGTTTTCTCTTGCTTAATCACTTCATTTCTACTTCTAATCAAATTATTAGCTACTTAGACACTCATTATACATGATTTAGGGGACATTTTGGCAGCATTTCTCCATGGTTTCATCAGCCCCAAATTTCCAAAAACAAGAGAAAACAATACAATATCCACCAACAACCTCAACAACAACATCAATTAAGGTAAAGGAAGCAAGTCTTGAAGTTTACCTTTTGATTCCTCCACTTTCTCTCTCTAGGAAGCCACTGTTCATCCTCTCCTCTCACTTAATTTTGTCTTGAAAACCATAGATTTCAAGGAGGAGAAAAGGTTAGGAGAGATTATGGAGTGATTAGGAAGCTTAAACTTCAATATTACAACTTCCTTACCTTAGATTTTGGCTTGATCTTCTTCCTTCTTCGTGCTTCTTCATGTTTCCCATTCAGCTCCTCTCTCCCTCTCTATATTTTGATTTCATGAAAGAATGAGGAAGGAAAGATGGAAAGAATGGTTAAATAAGCTAACCAAAGCTTCATGCCAAGTGTCATGCTCCAATTGGTCCAAATATCCCTCTTTCATTATTTCTATTTCCCTTTTCTTTGTCCTTTTCTTCAGCCACTGAATTAACATGATAAATAAGAGTGGAAATATCAATCTTAAATCATCTCAATGCCATCTTCAAATTTGTTGACCAAAGCCTTTGACTTTTTGACTATTTGACCTTTCTTGATAATAATCCACTAAAATAGGTTTATTAATCACCAAGTAGCCATTCTCCACTTTTTAATTCCCATTTAGCTGAAATTATTTGGGAATATTAGGGAAAAAATATTTATCTCTTGATTTATTGGTCAAATGACCAATTTGCCCTTACATTTTATTCCATTTTCGCATATGATGCAAAACTTGGCAGAATTTTCATCAAACTTTGAAAATTCATATCTAATTGTAAAAATATCCAATTGGGGTGGTTCTAAAGGCTTTGTGACTCTTATTGAGTCTAGTTTTAAGGAAAAATATAAAATTTAGCCAATTGAAAGCTCACACTTCTCATAATTATTGTTTTTGGGTGCTACCACTGAGAATAGCCAGTTTCACTAGGCTAACTTCAAAAATACATATCTCTTTGTGTACAAATCCAAATAACTCATATGACCTATCAAATTAAAGTTTGATAAGTCTAATTTCATTATGGAAAGTTTCATAATTTTTGGACATCATTTTCCCCTTAAAAGATGTCACACAATACAACTGCCACACAAAGAATTTCACCGGTAGCAACACTACTTTATATTTCACTTTATTACGTTTTGTGTGACCTCTAATTGCTTTATTTTTTTCATCCCCTATGCTCTTTAACACCCCCAAGGGTATAAAGGAATTTAGAAAATTTAATCGTGCCTTACTGGGACACTTGCTAAACCAGGGGCTTAGCAGTCCACTTAATCCAGGCTTATTATCAAGCCTCAAGTCCCAAAATTTGAGATATTACATAGCATGCTTTGTGATGTTATATCTATATGATTGGAATTATGTTACTACTGAGATTCTTTTGAATCTCACTCTTTTTCATAAACCATCTACAGTACAGGGAGATAGCTCAAGAGGCAAGAAGAAGGAAAATACGGACAACTAGTAACTGGGAACGCGAGAGACTTTAGTCCTTTTTGTTGGTTGTCTGTTTCTTGTCTATTTTGATATTTTGGATATTTTGGATTGTATATAATGTATATAACTATGTACCATGACAACAGAATGGTTTAGTTATATTACGCTCCCGATTGCTAACGAAAACTTAACTAAGGTATGAAACGTGAGAATTAAGTAGAGAATCGCTCACAAACTCTGATAAAATGAAAAGAAGAACAGGTGAGACTTAGTGAGATAGTGAATGTTTGTGAAATTGTTTAAGAAAATTTTATTACTTCCAAAAACCCATCTCAGTCCTAGGTTCAAATCCTAAGATAGATTTGGGGAATTGTGAACATTTTTCTAAAATTGCTTAATCCGGGACCTGATCCTGGTTTCACAAATGATTTTGCTACTCTTTTGCAATCATCCGAGACTATAGGAAATAAGGTATCACAATGATGATAATGGTGGTGATGAAGCAACACTAAGCATGCAGTGACCCAAACATGCAATATAATAATGACACTAATAATAATGAAGGTAAAGCCCTAATGGGGAAGTCATAGAGGATGATGATAACAGTGGTGCTGATGTGACATTAAGCACATTGTGCCCCTAAACATGATAATGACACCAATAATGGCAATGATGATGAAGATGATGATAATGGCCATGATTACGAGGAGATTATGATAATGGTGAAGATGATCATGATGAAGGTGATGACATTGATAATGATTATGGTAATGAGGATGAAATCCTAATGAGGATGACAATAATGATGATGAAGAGGGCGGTGATAGCTGTGATAACGAGGAGATTATTATAATGGTAAAGATGATCATGATAAAGGTGATGATGTTGATCATGATGACGATAATGATAATGAAGTGTAAATAGCGGTGGTGTTGTGACACTAATCATGTGGTGCCCTAGATATGCAATATGTCAAATTATGATGACAGTGGTGAGAAAACCCTAATGAGAATTATGACAATGAAATGCTAATGAGGATGATGATGATAAGGAGATGATCATGATGAAGATGATAATGGAAATTATGGGATGATGATGATGATGAAAATGATGAACAACTACCCAACCAGTGATGTTGCTCCTGCTTTGGTCTCAATCTTATTCAAAACCTCTTTACTTACTTGTTCATGTAGGATGTCATTCTTGTTTAGGCCATTATGACTCTTGTTGAGAAGCTTTTAGATTTGTCCCAGTCTTAGTAAAAGCACATTTCGAGGCAAATCATGACATAATATTAATACATGCCTCTTTGGTTAAAAAATTATTTCTAAATTTGCCCCCAATTTGTGAAATGGCATGCAAACATGTTAAGCAAGGCGAGGGTATGATTGATGCAAAGCCCCATGCAAGAAAAATTTACCCAATTTGACAAGATATTACAATTTTTCTTTGGATATAACTTAGTGCTAACTTTAGATAAATGAAAGCACTTTTGAGCATTAAGCCAAATTTTAAATATTCAACTTTTCCTTGGCCTATTTTAATTTGTGTAGCACTTTTTTTGTGTGTGTGTGTATCTTCATCTTTAATGCTTGCATAGTCACTTAAAAAAACTTCATTTAACAATGTCAATGTTGTCTTAAGAAATTAGTGGAGCAATAGAATTGATGAAGAGCCCCAAATTCCAACTTGTTTCCCTTTATTGAAAAGTAAAAAATGAAGGAAATGCCCCAGATGGAAAGTGATAAAAGTAGAAAAAGCTCACATGCTGCATTAGGAGTAGAAAATGATTGAAATTGAAGAATTTTTTAGATCCAAATGTTTGAGGACTCCAAGCATAACTCAAGAAACCTGTTAAGGTGTTAACAACGAGTCATGAAATCCAATGAATTGAAATATAGAAGACCATGTCTAAGTCACAAGAATAGAGGATCCATAAATATATCAATGCGTTGCCATATAAATCATATCATCCACCTCAAGTTAGCCACTTTCAAGGTACGTAAAAGGTTTAACAAGAGTGCAATGCCCCAATGATTTCCCTCACTCGATATAGTGTTTACTCTCATCACTCAGTGTTTTGAGGGTTAGTGTTTGCTCTCTATATCCAAATTATCCAATTCCTATTCCATAAGCTTGGCAATAATCTAAGTTCTCAATCACTAAAAGAGTCATATGCTAACATAGATCACAAGGACTTTTTATGTGGGCATGGGGTACAAATAAAGGGTAAAGAGGAGATGAAGAATTTCCAGTTCCTATTCTTATATTTTATGTATTTGTTCATCTCTCTTTTGATTTTTTTTCTTGTTTTTTTTTTGCTCTAACTTTTTTCTAAACAGCCCTTTCGGGTTTTCAACTTAGCGAGCTTTTTTTCTTTTTCTTCTTTTTTTTCCTTTCTTCTTCATTTTTTGCTCTAACTTTTACCTCAGTAGCCATTTTAAGTTTTCAACTTAGCAAGCTTTTCTTTTTTCTTTTTTTCCCCTCTTTTTCCCTTCTTTTTTCAACTATTTCTTTGCTTTTCATTATTATTAGCCACTTTTCAAACAAAAGAACAACTGAATGAAGCTCTTTCCATGTTTCCCTTGGTATTTGCCCCATCTTTCTTTTAATTTTCTTTTCTTTTTTTGCTGCTCTAACTTCTGCCTAAGTTGTCCTTTTGGGTTTTCAACTTAGCGAGCTTTTTACCTTTTTTTGTTTTTTTTTTTACTTTAACTTTTGCCTAGTGTGTTTTCAACTTATCGAGCTTCTTTTCTTTTCTTTTCTATTTTCTCTTTTTTCTATTCTTTTTTCAACTATTTCTTTGTTTTCATTATTGTTAGCCACTTTTCAAACTTTAAAATTTCCAAATAAGAGCAACCTTATAACCAGATTACCTTGCCGGCCTCAGAAATTGCAAAAATGTACACATGCTCCCCTAACTAAGAAGATAAGGTACTCTTAGAGACAAAAAGTACCCTGAGTAGAAGATAAAGGATATATAAGAATCAAAGTAGAGACAAAAAGTACCCTGAGTAGAAGATAAAGGATATCTAAAAATCAAAGTAGAAGCTCATGATAACTAAGAGCAATAAGAACCAAACAAGCAAGTGTACGCTCTAAAGGCCTTAAAACAAAAGAAGAACTGAAGGAAGCTCTTTCCATATTTTCCTTGGTATTTACCCTATCTTTCTTTTGATTTTCTTTTCTTTTTGTTGCTCTAACTTTTTCCTAAGTTGCCCTTTCGGGTTTTCAAATTAGCGAGCTTTTTACCTTTTCTTTTTCTTTTTCTTTCCCTTCTTTTTCAACTCTTTCTTTGCTTTTCATTATTTTTAACTTTTCAAACAAAAGAGCAACTGATAGAAGCTCTTTTCATGTTTCCCTTAGTATTTATCCCATCTTTCTTTTGATTTCCTTTTTTATTTATTTTTTTTTCTCTAACTTTTGCCTAAGCTGCCCTTTCAAGTTTTCAACTTAGCGAGCTTTTTGCTTTTTTTGTTTGCTTTAACTTTTGCCTAAAATGCTCTTACGGGTTTTTAACTTATCGAGCTTCTTTTCTTTTCTCTTTTTTCAACTATTTCTTTGATTTTCATTATTTTTAGCCACTTTTCAAACTTTAAAAATTTCAAAAGAGAGCAGCCTTACAACCAGATTACCTTGACGGCCTTAAAAATTGTAAAAATGTACACATGCTCCCCTAACCAAGAAGATAGGGTGCTCCTAGAGACAAAAAGTACCCTGAGTAGAAGATAAAGGATATCTAAGAATTGAAGTACATACTCATGACAGCTAAGAGCAATAAGAACCAAACAAGCAAGTGTACGCTCTAAAGGCCTTATACAAAAGAAGAACTTAAGGAAGCTCTTTCCATATTTTCCTTGGTATTTACCCCATCTTTCTTTTGATTTTCTTTTCTATTTTATTTTCTTTTTATTGCTCTAACTTTTGCCTAAACTGCCCTTTCGGGTTTTCAACTTAGTGAGCTTTTTTCCTTTTCCTTTTCTTTTTCTTTTTTTTTTGGCTCTAACTTTTACCCAAGCTACCCTTACAGGTTTTCAACTTAGCGAGCTTCTTTTCTTTTCTTTTTTGTCTTTTTCTTTCAACTAATCATTTTTCAATAAGATTCACTTCGAAGCCTTAACAATTTTTAGAGTGTACACATGCTCCTCTAATTTGAATAAGAGGTAAGGAACATATTTATGGTTTCTACATATTAAGGGATAGAAAAGGAATATCACACAGGCTCAAATGGCTATTATGTAAGGTGGCTATTTGGCTATGTTTTTATTAAGGCTCTGTTTTTATTAAGGATGAAAAATGAATGACTTGGTCCTCTCTATATCAAGCAAATGAACATCAAATCTGACCTTAAACAAGATACATGCCAAGTTCTAGATTGGGTAAAGGATAAGTGGTACACACATAAAAATGAAATCATATCAATAAGATCAAATCATCACATAGCTTGTGTAATCATCATCACATTGCATCCAAGTTAAACAATTTACCCTTTAAAACTAGCTTTATCAAGGTGGGGTCAAGTCATTTTCAAAACTAAGCTTCTCTGGAGTATTATATTACCTCTATACCAGCAACTTTTGCAAAACAAGTTTTTAAACCCTTGACAATTTCCCCTAATCAAGAATAATACTCTTAGAAAGTGAAAAGAGAGACAAAAATTTTAGCCTCATATTAGGAATAAGGAATAACTATTTATGTGAAGGAGGGATGACATTGACAATGGTAAATGAAGTCATTTTTAAGGAAAAATATTCTATGCAAGCATTATTAACTAAAGATATGACTGCATTGTTTTACTTTTTTTTCATTTTTATTTGCATGCTCATTTCTCCCCTCTTTCTGCCTCTTTATTTAATGATGTTTATTATGTCCAAGGCCTATATCAAATGAAGCTAAATACCAATGAATGATGTAAGGATGCCTCATGAGACATAAAAGACTGATGAAATATATTTCAAGTTTTGATATAGTTGATGGACATTGAGAAAAAAGAACTCCACCTCCTCAAGAGATCCATTACCTCATAGGGAGAATGAAGTGCCCATTAACCTGTGAACAGCCTAAGCCATCATGCGACGAAGGGTTTTAAAAATGATGATTATGTCCAAGACCCATATCAAATAAAGCTAATTACTTATGCATGATGTAATAATGACATGTGAGCCCTAAAAAGGTTCTCTCTTATTGAGATATTTTCTACCATGGTAGATGTGATAAGCTCATGTCTTTTAAGGTCACAGACCCTTAGACTAGTGTTGGCTATCCAATGCATATATCATCCTTGTGATGTATCTATATGTGGCATGATGCTAGATACATACTCAAGTGAAGCGATAATTAGCCGCTTGATCCTAGGGGTTTCCTTGATTATGCATGGATGATGAATAATAGTGTCAATAATGTGATACCTTATCTCCAATAGTACGAAATGAGTATTAATAAGTAGTGAAATCAATTGTGAAACCAAGATTTAACCCTGGACTACCCAACGTTACAAAACGTTTGTAAATCCTCGCTCTCAATTCAGGATTTAAACCTAGGGTTGAGAGAGTTTTTCAAAGGGTAGAAAACTTTTCTATCATTCCACAAACCTCACTACGTCACTAATGACTCATTGGCTCTTAATTTCAATATATCAGAGTACAGGCGGGCGTTTTTCTTTTAATTAAACTAGAGCTATTCTCTGCTCATACTACATTCATTCGTTTATATACATATACATCAAATGTATAATCACATAAATACTACCAAAACATTTACATTGATACTAATAGTAGTGCCTTGCACTATAATCTTCACTTCACCTCTATATCTCCTTCGTGCATCTTTCCATGCATCCTTCACCTGTCTAAAATGGTTGGTTGTGAGGAGTGAGATTCAAGAGAATCTCAGTAGTAAACATTACCACTATGCATGCCAGATATATATGAATGCATGACATTTTTGCCTACCCTACTTCATTCCAACATAATGACATATTGCATGCTCAATGTTATAACATACATATGGCCGTTATACAAATATAACGGAGCTTCAATTAATCAAACATACACAACACAAATAGGTAAAGCAGACACATAATCAATGCAAAAACATACATATCACATACATGCAGGCAAGGTAAGTTCACTACATTATGGATCACTGTCCTTCCTTTGTTACCTCTTCTTCCAACCATTGAAGCTTCTTGGAAATTCTCTCATTCCTCTTCTTTCTTGACTTCTCCATGGCCCTAGATACCCAATCACATCATTAGAGTCATGATTGTGAGTCATTAGAAGTGTATATTAAGGTCTAAGACACTAGGGAGGGTTAAATAAGTCAATTTCTGTCAAAAATATGAAATCTTGGAATTTGGGGGTTTTGGCCACGGCCAAAATCAAGCCAGAAACATTTTGGCCGCGGCCAAGAATCTCGCTGTTCAGAATTTCACCGTCCTGATTCTTGGCCAAACTTGCAAAAATCATAACGAAATGTACAAAAATCCAAATAAGGTGCTTCCAAGTTCTATGGAACCCTCTTTAAGTATAATTTGAGGAAAAAATATAGCAATAAGCTAAAATCACTCCCATAAGTACATAATTCCGTTTAATTGGACACTGCTCCAGAATTGCCCAGTTTTACATGATCAAACTTTAAAAAATCATAACTCCTAGCATACTTGTCCAATTAACCATTATGACCTATCAAATTAAAGGTCTGTGTATCTACTTTTAGAATGGAAAGTTTCATGGTCATTGTATAACATTCAACCACTCAAACACATGTCACAATGACACTACCTCCAGAAGACAGATTTCACAATACTTACTCTTCAACTTCTAAAACTTCTAAATTCATATACAGGTATCCAAAAATCATGAACACCTGCATACCTACACAATTTTTCCTTCTAAAGCCAATGGGAGCATCGGAATTAATAAATTTCCCCTCCTTCTCCACGTCACAACCAGAATAGAAAATCAGGGTTCTTAAGAAAAGTTTGTTGTTTTCTTGTTTTCTCTTGCCTAATCACTTCATTTCTACTTCTAATCACATGATTAGCTATTTAGACATCCGTTGGACATCATTTAGCCATCAAAAACACCCTTTAAACAACATATGAACAGTACCCAACTCCCTCTATACTCATCCAAGCAACAAACCAATCGGTTCAAAAGGAAGCTTACGCTTACCTCTACACATTTCTGTAGACGGTTTGGAATTCCGACAACACTCCAGCCAGTGAGATGGCGCCAACCACCTCCAAACAAGAATCTAAAACTATATAAATGAAGCTTGTGATGAGAAGAAGAATGTTTATGAAGGGTACTTAGAGAGAAAACGCCAATTCGGCAGTATTTCGGCGGACTGAAGTTTCTCTCTCTTCCTCTCTCCATTTTTCTGATCAGCTTTCCTCTCTCTCTCTCTTCCAGGTCTGATTTTCACCCAGGAATGATAATGGAAAGATGAAAATGATGGTTAAATGGAATTAACCAATTACTTGCCACGTGTCACCCCTCCATTGGTCCAAAAATTCCAATTTTCGCACATAATACTAAACTTGGCAGAATTTTCATTAAATTTTGAAAATTCATATCTAATTGTGTAGATATTCAATTAGGGTGGTTCCAAAGGCTATACGACCCTTATTGAGTCTAATTTTAAGAACAAATATAACCTTTAGCCAATTGGAATCTCACTCTTTCTAGAATTTTAATCTTTGGACGCTGCCCCAGAAAATAGTTAATTTCGCTGGGCTAACTTCAAAAATTCATTTCTCTTTTTGTATAGCTCCAAATGACTTATATAACCTATCAAATTAAAGCTTGATAAGTCTACTTTCATTCAAGAAATTTTTATAATTTTTCAACATCATTTACTTATTAAACAATGTCACAATCACCACTACCACACCGGAAATTTCACCGGTAGCAACACTAACCTCTCTAAATGAGTAATAGCTAGAATGAAGTCTTCACAGTTACCTCAGGTGTAACACCCCATTTCCAATCACCAATATTTCTCCTATGTAATTAATACATGTAATGGAATAAAATGATGAATTGTGGTGTGCAACAATTTACAGAAAATTCCAATTGTCGGTTACACATAACTCGGCCAAGCAAGGACACAAAGAGGCAACTAATGTCTACTTAAAGGCCTAATATTGTAACCAAAATTTGAGTATAAAATGACACAAATAATGGTCTCCTTCAAGTGTCAAAAATTAGGCTAAACCAAAGGAATGAGCAAGAAATGATTTATTTCAGTAAATCATAAAATGTAGGGGCAAAACGGTAATTTTTCCATAAAGTGGGAAATAATTATTTTTCCCCAATATTCCTAATAATTTGAGTTAAATGGGAATTAAAAAGATATAAATGACTACTTGATCACTAATAAGCCTATTTTGGTGAATTATTATCAAGAAAGGTCAAAATAGTCAAAAGTCAAAGACTTTGGTCAACAATTTGCAAGATGGCACTAGGATAATTGAAGATCAATATTTTCCTCTTATTTCTCATGTCATTTACAGTGGAATGAAGAGCATCAAGGGAAATGGGATTTTTGAACAAAAGTTATTACACATGGACCAATCAAAATATCACATGTGTTAAAGCTATTTGATCAACTTAACATATCATCCTTCCTTCATCTATTCAGCTCCATTTCACGCAAGAACAAAACCAGCAAGAACGTGAGAGAGAGAGCTGAGGCGGTGGAAGAGATTGAAGCATACCAAAGGCTAGGGTTATCCAAAAATCAAGGTAAGAACCATAAATACTTGAAGATTTTGCTTCCAAATCATGTAGGAACCTCTACTAACCTCTTCTCCTCTTTAAATACCATGATTAGCAAGGTTAATCAAAGGTTTAGAGAGAAAGGGCTGAGACATTTTAGAGAGAAAAATCACAATAATCAAAGGTAAACTTCAAGAACTTACTCCTTGCACCTTTGTCGTTGTTGTTCTTGTTATTCTTGGGCTTGGAATTGATTATGTTGTGAAGATTGGAGGATGAAACCCTAAGGGGTCTTAATGCTCAGATTTCTTCTAATCATGTGTAAGATGTGTTTAAATAGCTAATCATTTGATTAGAAGTAGCAAGGAAGTGATTAAGTAAGAGAAAATGATAAAACAACAAACTTTTTCTAAGAATTTTCATTTTGCCCTGATTTTCTGTTCTGGTTTTGCGTGTGTAAGGAGTAGGAATTTGGAAATTTTGATGATTCCATTGGCTTTAGAAGGAAAAATCGTGTAGGTATTCAAGTGTTCATGATTTTTGGATGGTTGTATGCCAATTTGGAAATTTATGAAGTTTGTATGTACATATGTTGGTTCTGCCCTGTCTGGAGCAGTGGCAGTGTGCGTGGTGTTTTATTAACCAAACCTTGTCCAAAACTTCTTAAACTTTTCATAATTAAAGTAGATATATAGATATTTAATTTGATAGGTATTTTGTAATTTTTGGACAAGTATATTGAGATATATGAAATTTTGAAGTTATGCCCTGTTTTCTGGAACGCTATCTGGATCAGTGATGTTTGATGAATTACTGGGAATTATATGATTACAGTGAGAAAATATAACTATTTTTTCTCAAAATTAAATTGAAATAGCTTCATTTTGGCTTTGGAATCAGTCAAATTAGAGTTTTTTAGAATTAATTATGAATTTTCAAAGTTGGCTGACCAAGCAGTCAGTTTTTGAAAAACAGTGAAACTGCACTGTACAATGTTGTATTGTGCAGAAACTGTTGTAACTGCATTAAATAACTAGCAGCATACCATTTAAAGGTGATAATGCTACAATTAATAACCAATTACTTGTAACTTTAATGATGATAGGAATAGGACATAGCCCGAGCCAAACTCCAAAAGTAGGACAAACGTGCAAGTTTGGAAAAGATTCAGGTAGTAATTTCTTCTTGCATATCTTATGTGATTATTTGTATGTGTAAAGTCATTTTCTGTAACATGAGCTAGTGTCCTAGACACACCAATTTGCCATGTTGTGGTCAGGGACCCAACAGGGGCGCTAAGTCGACCAAGGACAAACATGTAGTTTGACCTTGGGCAAGTGTACACATATCGTTTGATCATCTTACATGACATGACAATGCATATCCATTTTCACATTCTATATGTTTGTAAGCATGTTACTACTGAGATTCCCTCGAATCTCATTCTTTTTCCAAAATACAAAACTTTACAGCTGAAGCAAGTGGCTCGAAAGGCAAGACGGTGGCTCTCGGTGTTTAGGGACCCGGAGCTCTCTGTTGCTGCAATAGTTATTTATGCTTACACTTTTTGCTACTTATGAACGATTTGTACATTTGTGTATATTTTCAAACCCTAAGGGGATTCTCCTGTAATGTAAGCTTGAACTTAATATCAGTAATGTTTCCGCTATTTCTGTATGCCTTATGGAACTTTATACTTATTACTCTGCGAATATCGAAATGTTAAGGGGTTTGACATCAGGGGGTTCTTAAAACCCCACAGGGAGACCGTTAGAAACTTCCACTCACCTAAGGAACTCACAGACCTGGGTATAGGGCCCAAAATGTGTGCGAGGAGAATAGAGTATGTGTTCAGTGTGTGTGGAGAGCATACCAACTTGTAGCCTAAGTTCTACCCAACTCTCATCTACTAAGCACATCACAAGATAGATAGAGAAAAAGAATAAAAAAATAAATGAATAAACAATTTAATAAATAAAAACAAATAAAAAAAGAAAAAAAAGGTAATTAAAATAAAATTCAGGCCATATTATTTTAAAACACTTAACTTAAATGAGCTTGACTCTCAAACCATCCATAATGGAGTCGCCAAGTTGTAGCGTCCGAAATTTTGAAAACATGGAGCCGCCACCAAAATTTTAGAAAAGGATAATTTTGGAAACCTTTTTTTTTGAAAAAAAAAAAAGAAAACCAGATAGGGTTTGGGAGTTAATTGTGCGTGGGAAGGTGTTAGGCACCCCACAACACCCATTCATAAGAATAGTTACCCTAAGTTAATTATTTAAAAATGAATATAGCCTTTAATTTTATGATAATTACCCAAAGAAGAAAAGAAATTTAGAAAATATTTACCCAAAAAAAGAAATTAATAAAGGAAAAATTATTTATTTATAAAGTTGGACTTGAATTAGGATGAAATCCTAGGGCCTACGTACCCTTTAGAGAGATCAAAGCCCACGTAGTTCAGGGTAGAAATGCGTGTCACTTGGTTGGTATTTTTTAGAAAAATCACTACTACAAAAAATATTATAGACGGCATTTAATTTTACAAATATTATGACGCTTGGAAAACACCATAGCTTCCAGTGCCATAAAAGCTATTACGGCGCTTTTTAAATTTCTAAAAGCGCCGTAGTTTTTTTTTTTTTTAAATACACTTCCTACGATGCTTTTGTAGAGAAGTGCCATAGGAGGTGTATGGCCTCCTATGGCGCTTTCCCTGGGGAAGCGCCGTAGGAGGCCATACACCTCCTATGGCACTTTTTCAGGAAGCTCCGTAGAAGGTCTTTTAAAAAAAACATTGCGTAATTTTTTTTCCTAATGAAACCCTTGATCTGTATTTACATTCAAATCCATTTTCAAACTTGCAAATATCCTTTGCAATATTGAATTCTCATCTTCATCTATCAAGCATGGAAGAACTCCAAGTAAATACTTGGAAAAAAATTAAGCATACATATAAGATTCATAACAGATTTTAACTAAAAAAAAAGAAGAAAAAGAAAATATACAGATTTAAACTCAAAAATTAACAAACTTACAATGTATAGGAAGTTTAAGAAGGCAGAGTTGAAACTTCAAATAAATACCTGGAAAAAAAATTAAGCATACATATAAGATTCATGACAGATTTTAACTAAGAAGAAAACATACAGATTTAAGCTTCTGTATATAAAAAAACACTTACAATCTAAGGGGCTTCTGTAGGAAATAAGGACCAAGACAATAGAGTGGAGACTGAAGGGATAAGAAAAGATGGTGGAGTTCTAGAAAATTGGGAGCTGGAGGGCGCACGAGGAAGATGATAATGGCGGGCTGGTGAAAAGTTAAAATAGAACCTTATATGGCACTTGATATAAAGTGGCATATAAAGTTTAGAGAAGCTCCGGCGTTTTCCTAACAAGCGTCATAACTTTTAATAATTGAAAAAAAATAAAAAAATAATAGCCTTAATTGAACAAGCATCGTTAAAGACAAATAGATATATATTACCTTAAAGAAAATATATAATATTATATACAATATAAAATATATATTTTATATTGTATATAAAATATATATATATATATATATATATATATATATATTATAAAATAATATATTATATATGAATTGCCTTGGCCGTTGGTGTTGAGGCATCACATATGTGGCGCCAACCATAAAAGTATAGGCTTTCCTAGGGTATGAAGAAGAAGAAGATAAAAAGATTAACACCATCAATAATTCACCATTATTCCTTGTCTCTTTTCTCTCTCTATTTTCTTGTGTCTTTGCTCACCCAATTTTTTGTGTGCCTTTACTCTCCCAATCCTTTGTGTCTTGCTTCAACCCTTGCTCCCCTATTTATAGTCTCAAGGTAGGATTTTCTTTATAAATGCTCTTTCTAACTTGACCCAATTACCATCAATGGAAATTTTTCTAATTTTTGTTTTTCTTTATTTTTTTATTTTCTATTAATAAAACTTCCTGGTTTGACCATCAATGAGAATTTTTTTTATTTTCTTTTTTAATTTTTTTTATTTTTCCCACAAGTAATTTCCTAATTTAAACCTATCAACATAAATGAGAGATATTTTTTAATTTTCGTCTTTTAATTTATTTTCCCTACAAGCAATCTCCTAATTTAAACCTATTAATGAGAGGTTTTTTTATTTTTTATTTTATTTTTTTATTTTCCTTTTAATGATGATTGCCAATTTAGATACCAATCGTCATTAATGAGAGGATTTTTCCCCTTTAATGATGATTACCAATTTAGACATCAATCATCATCAATGAGAGGATTTTCATTTTTTTTATTTTTTTTATTTTTTTAAGTGGGGCCCGGACAAAATAGGGTGTTCACAATAATTACCTGTATGAAAACTTTATGTTTAGTCTTTTGAGTTACATAGTTTTTGTGCCATAAATTTCAAATTCCATGTTTCTCATGCCTCAATATTGTTTGAAGTGTTTTCTTGATTGATGATTTCTTGATGTGGATCTTTACATTGTTTCAAGGATTTTCACAAAGTTTTGGAGGTTGATTATGATGCAACTGATGAAAATATCAAATTCAATTACCAAAGGCTTGCACTGGTTGGTTAGTTATCCGAAGAGCTCCTCTAGTGGTCCTCTCTTTGCCTTTTCATTCTAAAGTTTCTTTTTTCGAGAAGTTTTAGTTCTCACTCATCCTTGATTGTGCTTAGATTTTTGTAGAAATGGCATCCTGACATACACAAAGGTGACAGTGCTGTTACTGCAAAATTCCAAGAAATTAATGAAGGTTACAGTGGAAAAAATAAACTCATTTATTAACAATAAAATATTATATACGCTATGTCTCTGTCAATGTTCAGTTGTGAAGGACAAGTGATTGTAAACCCAACAATTGTAGTCCTTCTCCTTCAGTCATGTGCATTTGAAATGCAGACTTACTTGCTGTGGTTGGGAATTCTTACTCTTGTTGGTACATTGTTTTGTTATTATTTTTCTCCGAGCCCCTTTTGTCCTAAACTAGATTCAGGGGTGTTTAAACCTAAATTTTGTTTTCCTAGGAGGAATTTAGTGCAAGTGAAGGTAATTTCAGACAATATGATAAGTCAACCCTAATTCAACAACTATAACTGACAGAAACCCATCTTGGCACATGTCTTCTTAAAAACCTAAAAACATGCCACATATGAAAAAATTCTTGATTTGAGTTATCTGTTCGGCCCTATTTTTTTGGTGATCAAAGACCCAATGTGACATGGATTGTAAAATATCATTCATTAAGCCTCTACACAAGTTGGGTCTCTTTGATTTGGGGGCAAATGGAAGATTTGTGGCTTGTGGCAATGTGAATGAGTGGCCTTAGCATCTCAGACCTTCCATTTGTCCACAAATTAAAGGCAAACCAAGGCATGTAGATTAATGAAGGATATATTGTAGTTGAACAAACATGCTATTAGTCTTTTGAGCACCAAAAACAAAGCTTAATGGATCCCTTGATGTTGTTTCCAAATTTGGCTTTGGTTGTAGCTTAAGAGAGGGCTGCATGATCACAATCTTGCTATCGTTGGCTAGAGAATGCAAGTTTGATCTTCTTATTACATAACACACAAATAAAAAATATAATAATTAAGCTATAAAATAATTATTCCCTATTAGTAATAGTTAAAATTGGTCAATAAATATTAACATGGTTAGCTGGATCTTCTTATTTTATAATATATCTATGTAAAAGCACATGTCATGGGCATGACATAAGGAAATATTATGTTTACACACGATCACGTCGATGGAGTCACATGATCTTGTTAACATTTTTTAATATTTATTCTCTGACTCAAATTGGTATATTATATATTTTACTATTAAAAAATCAAGATATTAGATAAGCCTATAGATACCAAATTAATGTTGAATTTTTAATTACCTATATTTAATGCACCATTTACATGTACACTAATATTATTCTATTGATCACTGACCGTCAAGTAAATTAATGGAAAAAATTGGCCGAAAAAATAATAAGAACTAACATTAAAAAACTATTACAATATTTCTCGAAATGAAAATTAAACTTCTTACGTTTAATTGAATTAATTTTTTTAATAAAATTGAAGAGTTACCCGTTGGGTAGTCTCCCATTGTTTGGATGCACTCAAAGATCATTGAATTGAGAAACAAAGGCCACCCCAATAGTCATGTAGCCTTATGGTATGGGGTTGAGGTGTTAGCAGCCCCTCAATTCTCCAGATGTTTTCTTTCCATATTTTTTTAATTATTAGTTTCTAGTTAGAGTGAGTGACATTTTGATTATTTTATAGGCAAGAAATGGTTCAGTTTTTAATTTTTTTGCTTTTTAAAGATTCAATACTCTAAGTTAAAAAGAAACTATCTAATTTTAGAGTATTAAATCTTTAAAAAAAATTGAAAAAGACATCATTTTTGCCCATAAGATATCAAATTGTCACCTTAGAATTTAAGGATAACAAAATATTAAAAATCATTTGGCAATGGAGGAAAATTGAGGGGCAATTGAGGGTGTAGCTGAGGGGCGCAACCAACACCCGGCCAAGTAAGCAAGTATTATGAGAGCTCTCTTGTAAATAGGAGATCACGGATTCAACCCGCTTGCTGCCCCTTTAGATTTAAGGGAAAATTCTTAAAAAAATACAAACAAAATTGACTTAGGACAAAATGGTGTGGCAAATTTATGAAATCCCAAATCAAACTGTCAGTAGGAATCTGGGATATAAAATTTTGAGCAAAAGACGAGAATGCCTTGAATGAAGTGATAGGTTATAGTCCTGTTTTCAGGGGGCTGCCCCAACCGCAGGGAGAATATTGCTGACGCCATCCCTACCGCCACCTTCGATTTGGTCTGGCAACGTTATCGCGATCTCCTACACCAGTCGCCGAGATTGATGCCGGAGATGGTCCCAATTCCCGCCTTCCCTGACTATCCCTTTGATGTTGAGCCCTCATCCTCCTCCAATTGGAACTCCCCTAATCAAATTTCGTTCAAATTGAAGTTGCCCAATAATGCTGACATTGATAGAAAGAAGGGCACGCCCTGGACTAAGGAAGAACAAGAGTATGACACTTTTCCATGTGAAGTTGGTAAAGAAGAAAGTGAAACCATTAATGTAGAAGATGGTGTTGTTAATAGAGAGATGTGTTGTTATTTACTTCCCCAACTTGTTAATTTGATACTTTTCTATATGAAATTGTTAAACAAGAAAGTTAAGTCGTTAATGTAGAAAATAGTGTTGTTAATAGAGAGAGGTATTGTTATTCGTCTATATTAAAAAAAACTATCTTCTACATTAACCACTTGACTTTCTTGTTTAACAACTTCATATAGAAAAGTGCCAAATTAAAAAGTTGGGGAGGTGAATAACAACACATCTCTCTATTAGCAACACAATCTCCTACATTAGCGACTTAACTTTCTTGTTTAACAACTTCGTATGGAAAAGGGCCTAATTAAAAAGTTGGGGAGGCAAATAACAACACATCACTCTATATTAACAACACCATCTAACTTGACTTTCTTGTTTAACACTTCGTATGGAAAAGTATCAAATTAACAAGTTGGAGAGGCGAATACTAACACCTCTCTCTCTATTAGCAACACAATCTTCTACATTAATGACTTGACTTTCTTATTTAACAACTTTGTATGAAAAAGTGTCAAATTAACAAGTTGGGGAGGTGAATAACTACACGTCTCTCAATTAACAACATCATATTCTACATTAACGACTTGACTTTCTTGTTTAACAACTTCATATAGAAAAGTGCTAAATTAACAAGTTGGGGAAGCAAATAACAACACCTCTCTCTATTTTCTTGTTTAACAACTTCATATAGAAAAGTGCTAAATTAACAAGTTGGGGAAGCAAATAACAACACCTCTCTCTATTAACAATATCATCTTCTACATTAACGACTTAACTTTCTTATTTAACAACTTCATATGGAAAAGTGCCAAATTAATAAGTTGGGGAGCAAATAACAACACATCTCTCTATTAACAACGTTATCTTTTGCATTGATGACTCCACTTTCTTATTTACTAACTTCGCATGAAAAAGTGTCATACCCGCATTCTTCCTTTTGTCAACGTCAGCATTCTTAGGTGGCTTCGATTTAAACAAAATTTGATTAATGGAGTCCCAATCAGAGGAGGAGGGCTCAACATAGAGGGAAAGTCAGGGAAGGCGAGAATTAGGATTGTCACCGGCATCAATCTCAGCAACATAGTGTAAGAGATCACAATAATGTTGCCAGACCAAATCGACGGTGGCGGCAAGGATGGCGTTGATAATATTCTCCCCACTGTTGGGGCAACCCTCTGGAAATAGGAATATAATCTGTCACTTCACTCAAGGCATTCTAGTCTTTTGCTTACAATTTCATATCCCAGATTCCTACCGACAATCCGATTTAGGATTTCAGCAATTCACCATACTATTTTGTCCTTTGTCAATTCTGTTTGTATTTTTCTGAAATTTTTCCAAGATTTAATAAGGGAAACAAAGAAGAAGAATAGAAAGATGCCACTTGGGTATACCTGGCCCACTTTACTATCTAAGTAAGCCTTATCTTTCCAATTCCGCCAATCCGCTCTCTGCTCTCCTTCTGCGTCCTTGTCTTCATCTCTTCCTGTCGTCCTTCACTGTCTGTTTGGCTGTTGGCGTCTCTGCCCCTCGCTGTGCGCCGTCCTTCTTTCCGATTGGCTCTAAGGAGATTGGTAATTATTTATTATTCTACTTTCTGCCTCACCCATTCTCACTGTTTCTTTTACTGCACACATTCTCCTTCTTCTTTCTACTTTATTTTGATCAGTGAATCATACAGATCCCCAAAATGTCAATATTGCAAGTTGACTTGGAACAATACTCAGCCATGGATTTGGATCCTCTCGAGAGGCTGCACCGTCCTTCCCCTGCCTCACCTTTGGCAATTGGAGAACAACCAAGTGACACAGAAAACGTGTGTGAGTACTAAAGCTCTTTTGTAATATTGGATCAATGGCCGTCAAAAAATGTCTCTTCTCATTGTGTTAACAAAGGTTTGGTCAAAGAAAAAGGACTCGATATTCTAGTAAATAAAACTTGTTGACCTCATTTTAATGTTGTAAATAGAAAAATCAAAACTGTTCGGGAAATGATACTATTGCCGTTCTTGTTAAAAAGAAAAATATGGAATATTGTCAAGAAATCTAATAAGTTGGGAAGCGTGGTTTTTTCCATATTTTTGTTAGGTAAATTAATTGGCATTTTTACTTAAAGACAAAATTTAGATCAGGTTAGCTTATTTATTATCATCATCTTAAATTGTCCAATCACATATGACCATGTATCTTTTTTTTTCCACCTCATAATTTAATCATAAACCCATAAAAAATAATAGTACACATGGCAAAGCGTGATTAGAGAATTTAAAATATAATGGTGGTAAGGAACTTGATCTAAGTTTCCTCCCTTACGTAATTAAATTTGAGTAATTTGTATTATCCAAACAAAACTTGAGATTCTTCAAATGGAGCTTTGCTTACTAAAATTTCATGATGGTTTATTTTTTTTCTTTACTAGTAGTGCATCATAATGAAGCTTTCACTTTGGTTAATTAATGGCTTTTCATTAATTATTTTAGCCAATACTGGTTTTTGCCAGAATTATTTTAACCAATTCACCATAAATATGTAATTCTCCTCCTACTCAACATGCATTTAACAATAATCGAACATAACATTTTTAAGTATATATTATTCAAAATAATTATCCTATCTATATATGGGCACCAAAACAAACTAATGCCCTATGCCAATCTCTCAAATACATAAATACATGTGTGTGCGTGCAAGTGTATGTATTTATATACATAGGAAACTCAATACTATTTTGATCCTAAATTTGAGACCCAGTTGACTTTCTATGGAGATTAAGGAAGCTAATTAAATTATTTTAAAGTATCTATATTTATTATTTTTCTCCAAATTAATTTGTCTAACTTATAAATTGATATATAATTTGATCACACATTCACAACATACAATATAATTAAATAACTTATTTAGCTTTCTTAATCTCTCCAAAAAAATTCAATTAGGCCTTATATTTAGGAGTAGAGGTAGTATTAAAGTTGTAATTATTTTCAAAAGCAAGAAATTCAAGATGGTGCTAGAAACAAATAAAGAAACACAACTTAATTTGCTTCGACTACTTCATTTAATCTACCATTCGTACGCCTTGATGCTTGCTAATTAACACGGTGTGAATTACAGGTGATAAAAGAGGATGTGAGGAGGAATTGAACCATGCTATATGTGTTAACAACTGGAGAGAAGCTAAAGCAATTCTGGATGAAAAACCTAATGCTTTGACTGCTAGAATTGATTCTAAAGGCAGAACAGCAAACTGTTGATTTTGAGGGTTATACAGCACTTGGAATGGCTTGTTGGTATAGTGGAAATACTCAAATTGCAAAATGCCTCGTAAACAAGAATAGTGACATACTTGCCATTCCAAACATACGTGATAATCTTCCCGTTACAGTGGCCTTTGCATGTAATTTCCAAGAAATAGGATTGTTAAGAATACAATTATGAGCCCAGAAGACAAAGTCAAGCCCAATAGGAATTTATCCAAACTGTTATTATTAGAGTCCAGTAAATAATAGTGTTGTATTCTAGAATATTCTTCTGTACATCAACTTAGTACATACGTGTCAATTAATTATGTATTCTAGGGTTTTTCATTCTACCTATATAATGAATAGTAAAGGATGGGCTCAGTGTGCTCAATTACAGACAATTCCCTTCTAGAAAATTTTATCTTGGTATCACCTATGAAAGTCGAATGGATCAGTTGAACCAGCTCTCACAATTGTCCTTGAACAACAACTTTGTTAACTATGCTAGAGCTTATGGAAATTTCTCTTCCAGAAATACCTGGTGTAGAGGCAGAGGAAACAAAGGTAAGAGAGGCAATGGTCAAAGCAACAGAGGAAGAGGACGTAGTATTTTTAACAACAGCTTCAATAACAATGATGATGCTCCTCCTAAGTGTCAACTCTGTGAAAAAGTTGGACACTTAATTGACACTTGCTTTTATCAATTTGACAAAACATTTGTAAGACCAAGTAAGAGAAACAATGGAAATAACCATGGAACTAGTTCTTACAATGATTATGATGCTGCTTTTTGGGCTACACCTGAGACAGTTAATGATGATGCATGGTATCTTGACAGTGGAGCTACTAGTAATGTCACCAAACTAAACCTAGAATTTGAAGAGTGGGAGGCTGCTGATCAGATTGTTTTTGGTGGTTACTTAACACAATGACTCTTGAAATTTCTTCTGAGATGACCTCTGTTTCTACTGCAGCAGGTCTTTGGAATGCAGCCAAACAAATTGCTAGATCTCAGTCTAAATCTTCTGATGCTTAGATATGAAATCCAACGTACTAGGAAGGGTACATTGAGGATGAATGAATATCTTGCAAAAATGAAGTCACTAGCAGATCAGCTGGCACTAGCTGGAAGTCCTGTATCTCTGCCAAATCTGATTATTCAGGTTCTTAATGGTCTTGAGTATAATCCCATTGTGGTTCAACTCACACATCAAGCTGATAGCTTGAGCTGGATAGAGTTACAAACCTCTCCTATCTTCTCATCACCTACGGATGTTACTGTGGTTCCTTTAGGACACCATATGATTCCTAGGAGTAAAGTTGGTATCCATAAACCTAAATTGCCTTATATAGGTCTTGTTACAACTGCTCTAACCGTTCCTAAAGAGCCTATTTGTGTCAGAGAAGCTCTTCGGTCAAATGATTGGAGGAAGGCCATGATAGCTGAGTATAATGCATTGATCAAAAATAATACTTGGGTTCTTGTTCCCTATCATGGTCAACATAATTTAGTTGATTGCAAATGGGTCTATAAGTTCAAAACTAGTGCTGATGGTTTGAGTTACAAACCTAAAGCTAGGCTTGTTGCTAAAGGCTTTCAACAAAGTCCAGGAATAGACTTTAATGAAACATTTAGTCCAGCTTTGAAGGCACCTACATTAAGATTTATTCTAACTATTGCTGTGACACTTGGTTGGCAAATTAGGCAGTTAGACATTAATAATGCCTTTTTGAATGGAGATTGCAAGAATTTGTTCTTATGAGACAACCAGAAGGCTTTGTTTCTTCTAAATATCCTAACCACGTCTGTCTTCTAAAGAAAGCTCTCTATGGATTGAGACATGTGCCTAGAGCTTGGTTTGATAAGTTGAGAACTACATTATTAAGTTGGGGCTGCAACATTCCAAATGTGATACATCTTTGTTCTTCATTAAACAAAGAAATTTTGTTATCTTCGTTCTCATCTATGTGGACGATATAATTATCATTGGCAACTCGCCAAGGGTTCTAGAATTATTCATCAATTATCTGAACTCTAAGTTCACCTATCTACATCATTTTCTAGGTGTTGAAGCCTATCGAGATGACACGGCTGTATTTGAAACAAGAGAAATATATTTGGGATATTCTTGACAGATTTTGCATGAAGAATTGCTCTTCTGTTCCAACTCTAATGGTGGTTAATAAACATTTCTCTAAAAATGAAGGTTCTCCACTCAAGAATCCAACCAACAGCTTACTGACAAGCAATTGGAGCATTGCAGTATTTAAACAATACCAGACCAAATATCACTTTTGTAGTAAATAAATTAAGTCAATTTCTCTCTTCCCCAACTGATGTTCATTGGCAGGCACTCAAGAGAATACTGCGGTATTTAAAAGGAACAAGCAATATAGCTTTACATGTAAAACCTAGCACTCATCTTACCTTACAAGGCTTTTCTGACGCCGACTGGGCTGTGTGCCCTGATGATCGACGATCAATTGGTGGTTATTGCGTCTTCCTGGGTGACTCCCTCATTTCATGGTCAGCAAAGAAACAGCAAGTGGTAGTTCTTTCCAGCGCAGAACCTGAATATCTAGCTTTGTCTAAACTTACATGGCTTCAATCCTTGATTAGTGAGTTTAGTGTTCAATATAAACATCCTCCAGTAGCTTGGTGTGATAATCTCAGTGTTGTAGCCTTAGCCTATAACCCTGGTTCAGAAACACACACTTGAATTAATTCTTAATCAAACTTCGCTGGTTTTACAAGCAAATGGTTCAGCCTATATATAATACCGAAAAGGCTGAAGGTAAACAGACAAAAGGAATAAAGATGAACGACAAAGGGAATAAAGAAGACAGACAGAGAAGGAATAAAGCAAACGACAGAAGGAATAAAGCAAATGGGATAAGATAAAGAGAAAAGCGATACCGGGTGCGTTCATATGTCGGGTGCCTTCATCAATTACCATCATTCTGTTCCAAACCCATTCTTCCATGCTCGGTCAAAACATATAGAACTCGATGTTCACTATGTGTGTGATCAGATTCTAGACAATAAACTCTCAATTCGATATATCCCTTCCTCCAATCAGGTTGCTGATGTCTTTACCAAGGCACTTTCACATTCGAAGTTTTGGCATTTCAGGGACAAACTCGGTCTTATTATGTCACCGGGCCGAGTTTGAAGGGGGATGTTAAGAATACAATTATGAGCCCAGAAGATAAAGTCAAGCCCAATAGAAATTTATCCAAACTATTATTATTAGAGTCCAGTAAATAATAGTGTTGTATTCTAAAATATTCTTCTGTACATCAACTTAGTACATACATGTCAATTAATTATGTATTCTAGGGTTTTTCATTCTACCTATATAATGAATAGTAAAGGCTGGGCTCAGTGTGCTCAATTATAGACAATTCCCTTCTAGAAAATTTTATCTGGGACGGTATCTTTATTCTATCACTCCATTTGAATGCCTCACAGGCCGTCCGGGTTCTAATCTTCTTTGTCGTTGTCTTCAAGCACAATGTTTTGGTATGTTATGTTATAAATTACTTGTTTTGTTTTTGACATTGATGTCAATTCATGGCGTGCCTATGTGTCTGTGTGAGGGGTGTGTGTATGCAGATATTGCGCTGAATTTGCTTCAACATTGCGAAGAACTGCTTTGCGTCCCCAGTGATCGCGATGATGAAGAGTTTATGCCAATTCGTCATATCGCAACCTTGAATACTGTTATTCTTAGCCCAAGTGAACTTATCTTCTGGAAACGATGGATGTATAATTATCAGTATCAGAATACTTAAGTATATGTTTCAAACTTCCTTTCTCTTTTATTATCATATGTAGATTTTATGTTATACAAGTCTCACGCACACCATTGCTAAAAGTTTCTTTCTTTGGTCTCAATTGTGGCCTGCAGAGAAACGCTACAGAATATAATATTTTTGAAAATATAATAAAGGAGATTATTACAATTGAATAGCTTAAAGATTAACCTATAAATAAAAAATAAGTAAATCAAGAAAACTTGATTCATGCAATTTTGCCCTTGGTGGGCAATTTGAACTGTGCCCTTATTGGGCAGAAAACTTGATTCAAAATACATTTAATTAACATAGAGAACTATGTTGATTTATTTATTTATTATCATCATTATTACTTATGTTTTTTTTTTAACGGCATGATCTTTACCTCGGTTGTTTCTTTGCCCATGTAAGATATAAATATACCTTCAACCACAGCTATCAATCATGTTTCATTGGACATCCAGCAAGAAGATAGAAGTCGAAGAGATCAAGCAACGTTTACTGCACCAGGTATTTTATTACAAAAATATTTTTTGGAGACTATGAGTAATATATAAACTCCTAGGCATTAAAATTTGTAACTTTTACATATTGCTTTTTTTAAAGTTATGTAAGAGCTAGTAAAAGAGCTTGCTTTGTTATAAATGGAAGATCTCAATTCACTTTACCTCCTAAATTTATAATTTTTCAATAAACTCGTTGATAATCACATATAAGGCTAACTTTCATGAATTAACAGGGCATGATTTACTGCAAAGGCTCATCGCATCTACCGGTAATTTTTTAGGTATGGATGCTAACTCTCATACTTGTTCAAGCTTACACTTAATTATAAATTAAACTAAACAAACTAAAATATCCATGTGTGATACGTATCAATCTAGGAGTGAAGAAAATACGAGAGCTAAAGCTGCTGCATGCACAAGTAGATGTCATTCTACTTCTAGTTTGTAAGAATGCAAGGAAAGCATTCCTCAAAGAAAAAAATAGCATAGATGTAGCTTTTTGTCTTGCAGCTAAAGAAGGGAATGTCGAGTTTGTGTTACAAGTATCAAAAGAAATCCCAGAGATTTTCCTCAGACAAGTAATGTTTGCATGTTTCTCTGAAGCTCTTGACCATCGACAAGGTAGGGTTTTCAACCTTGTTCATGGGTTTCGCTTTAAGCATGGCCTAGTATCATCTAAGACTTGATGATGATGGAAATACCTTAATGCATAAGGCAGCTATAATGGCTCCTAATCACGTTCTTAATCACATCTACCCACCCACACTGCAAATACAAAGAGAATTGCAATGGTTCAAGGTAAGAGAAAGACATGTATAAATTTTTGAGTCATAATCTACTATAATTATTGCATAAATTAATCAATTAAATACAGTTTGTTCTGCAAGGATTTGAAATGTTTCCCTATGAGTTTCACTTTGTTTCGCGAGAAGTCTAGAATGATTCAAAGGCATCACAAAGAAAGTAAATCTCATGATGCCTGGCTTTGAATCAAATTAAAGTTGCACTTTCTTTGCTGCCCGTCTTCTCCCAAAATGGTTATACTAATAGTCTGGCACTGATAAGAATGTGAAATACTATACATTTTGTTACAAATGCAGGAGGTGGAGAGTTTAATGCCTCCGAACGTTAGGGGACTTCAAAATTTTAATGGCATGACAGCTAATGAATTATTCAGAGAAAGTCATAGAAAGTTAATGATTGAAGGAGAGAAATGGATCTTCATGCTCAGTTGTTGGTACCCTAATTGTGACCATTTTGTTTGAAGCAGCTTTTACGGTTCCAGGAGGAAATGATCAAAATCTTGGATACCCATTATTCATCAAACAACCATTTTTTAAGGTGTTTATATTCTCAACCATAATATCATTCCTCTCTTCTTCAACCTCTGTTCTAATGCTTCTATCAATCCTTACCTCTCAATATTCAGAAGCAGAGTTTCTCAAGTCTTTACCAACAAAATTAATTTTGGGTCTGTCTTCTCTTTTCATATCCATTGTAAGTATGATAACATCCTTTCTTTCTACCACCTATCTCATATTGAACCATACAAACTACTCATGGGGTCTCCTTCCCATTATGATACTTGCAATTGTTCCGATCTTCCTCTTTGTGCTGTCACAATTCCCTCTTCTTCTTCACACGTATGTTTCTACATATGGGAATCTCTTTGACAGGAACGTGAAGCCGTGCTCATGAGATGGATTTGCAATTGATGCTCCTCTTTGTTCTTGTGTTATTTGAATAATTACAATTTGATTTCTTATCTTGTACATTATTGACATGGTCTTTAATAGGAAAGTGAAACTGTGGCAGTGAAATTTACGTTTTGGTTTAATTGAATGATTACATTGAGTAATCATGATGTTTAAACTTGACAATTGAACGAAGTTTAAACCTGAAATTTAAACCTATATATATCTTAGTATAATTTATATCTTGGGCTTTCCATAATAAGAAACCTGACAATAAGATTCATTACTCCACTATATCTATTCCACTTCAATATTAAAGGGTGAGGGTATTTTTTGAAAAGAGCTGCTAGCACCATAAACTATTCAAAAAGCTAAGGGTCCTAAAATGCTAAAACTGCTAACTAAATTGTGCAAACATCCGTTACTTTCCAAGTCCAACATGGCGAGTTGTAAATCTCCGCTTCGTTTCATCGTTCTCCCGCCCTTCATACTCAGCCATTGCTCTTCTTTAACCATTCCTCCATTGCTCCAACCATTCTTATATTGTACCTTCACCATCAACTATGCTCCGATCCAATCACCTTGTTCACAATTTCTAGATTGAAAAAACTACATATTTCAAAGATGAATTTTGTTTCTCAAAACAACTAACTTTTGGCGAAGCTTTTGCAAGAACATGAGATTGAAGACCCAAACCATGGAATTCTCTAATTTAACCCAAAAAACCAAACATTTTAAATACCAACCTAGAGAAACTAGGATCAAAATGAGAACATTATGAAATTCCAAGTATGCCACCTATTCAAACTCAAGAATTGCAGTTCTCTTTAGAAGCAAATTTGGGGTAAAGATAAGCAAAAGCTAGGACTTCAGCAAATCGACCTTCAGTGGCAAAGCGATGCTTCAAAATACTTATCGATAACGGCAGTGTTTGGAGCAATGGAGGGTGTCAGATTCCTAATTTTGTGGGTGCTTTAATTTAGTTGTTGCTGATAAGGTTAGCACTAATTTCATGTATGGTTCATAGTTATAATTCTCCCTTTTCATGAAGATTTTGCTTCAGAGGAGGAATGGGGGAAGAGGTAGAGAGAGGAGAAAGTAATGGGTATTATGAAGGAAGAGGAGTGAGGAGTGAGGAGTGAGGAGTGAGGAGCAACACAATCAAGACCCTACGAGGAGGAGGAATTTGTCTCATTAGGGATCATCAAGATGCTGCCATAGAGGAACTTGATGCATGATGAAGATAGTGGGTGTAACACCATCTCTAATTAATCCTAAGCTTAATGTGATTTTCAAAAATTTCTTTAAAGATGACCTCAAAATGAGTTCCTCAAATCAACAATCCAAAATAAGTAAATAAGTATTCTAGGTCCTCAGATGTCTATCAAAAGAGTGCAATTTTATATTCTAAGTAAATTCACATGTAACATGATGTCATAAGCAAAATTCCCTAAAGTAGCCACATCATCATATGCCTTCCCAGTTGCTCCTCCTCTCAAGCTCTCCCCTAAAAATGCGAGAAGTAACGAGATGAGACCACTATCTCAGTAACACAATTACTACCCACCTTACCTACCGGCACCACCCATGGGATGCTAGGTGAGACTAACATACAAACATGTCAAGCAAATATATTAGGCAGAAAGACAAGCATATATAATAAGCAAAAGGTCAAGTAGATATATCAATCATGAGCACGATCATCTCTATTCATATTCTCAAAGAACATTCACTCACAACACAACATATTGTTTCACAAAATGTCATTATACATTATTACTCTTTATCTTTCATTAACCCCTAACCATCCTTATATCCTCCTTATTTTCTCCGACTGAATCTATGGGCTAAGTACTTTTCATATTACTAGTTTACTCTCACAAGCTCTCCGCAAGTGTTATGTAGACAGGCTAAAGTACTACATAGCACACAAGAGACCATGGGTTCCTCCAATAGGGTTGTTGCCCTCGGAAATGCTGCCCGGGCCCTGGGAATACTGCCCAGAAGCCCCTGAAGTGCCATATAAGGGAATACTGCCCTGTAAAATAGATACTAGCTAGTGGTGCACAATAATCAAACTAGTGGCTTGCCACGTGGTATTCAGTTTTTATCAATCACAACTCATTCACTAACTCAGCTATTTATATCACATTATTCTCAAGGGGTTTTTATATTCTCATGCTCATACATTCCAATTCATAACATAGAATCCACATGTTCTAAAACAAGCTCATATCCTTTATCCAGTTAATCAGCAACATATGAGCAGTGTAGAATCTCAGTGCATCACATACATAACACATAATTCATCAAGTCCATACTTAGAAACAAATCATACCAGTAGTTCAATTGCTCATACAAGGCCACTCGTGAGGCATAAATAACAAAGATACTAAAAACAGTTATGTTTATGCATCCAAATCTATAGTTGTCTCTAATAACTCCTCAAATTAATCTATCCAATCCTATAATTCATACAAGGCCCTACAAGGCGTTAATAGTTATAAAATACCAAAGGTTCATACTAGTGCTACTTATTCTAGACTTGTGGAGTTTTTTAGAAAAACCACCCATAAGCAGCACCGATAAATAAGATAGATAGGACCACATTACCTGGTATTCTTTAAATTCCAATCAAGGAATCTCCTTATCTTGAAACTCAGAGTAACGAGAAACTTAGTTAATGCAAAGTCTTTTAGCAACGTTATATGTTTATAATTTCTCCTCTAACGAGCTGCTCAGAATTTTCTACGAGTAGAAAATGTTATATCAGAACCATATTAGATTTTAGAATTGGGATCATCAAAGCATTAGACTAGCCTTGTCTAACATTTCCTTGATCTCAATTTGGCATTTTATCATTTAGAACCTCAAGAAAACTCCTAAATCTATGACAATTCCTATTTTCTAAATAATAGATTCAATGCGTGATAAATTACTCTTACTTGAGATATCAAATCAAAGATCCCACCGTTGGTTTTTCTTAGAAGGAAGTCTCGAACAAGCTCAAAAAATTTCATGACGATCCAAGAGTGAACTTAGTTAGAAATATTGATTCTTTCCTCTAGGGTTGGTTCTCCAAGTTCTAGAAATTCATTCGTCTTCTGGGCTTTGTAGCTCACAACCTAGGACAGTAATTTCTAATCCAACAATTGAAAGTGACGGATTGAATGTCTTGGATGGGCTACCTAAATTTCAGCCCAATCCAATGGTTAACAAAAACACAAATAATATTTTACTGAGGCTACCCTAATTGTATGTGAAAATAAAATAGTTGCACCTTGAGTCCACCTTACTACTCCTATATATAAGCTCTAAAAACTCTCTCTTCTCTGTATTTAGTCGATGTGAGATTTCTTAGTCTCTTTTATTTTATTATTTATTTACTTACACACACATAATTAAAATTAAATACTCTCATTTAACCTTTACTAATTTTATTATTTTATTATTTCTAAAGAAATTCAATAATAATAATTTCTTAATTATATTTTTATTATACTTCATTTAATTTTAAAATTTTTATTTATTTTAAATCTATCTTCTTTATTTAAACCATTATTCACTAAATTATATTTACTGTTAAATATTTCCTTCATAAGATTATCCAAGCGTTGAGTGAAAATTTAGGATGTTATAGTGGGTTTGGCTGAACAAGTAGAGGATGAAGAAGAGTGATGATGGTAGGTGTGAGAGAGAATTGGCAAAAGAAAAGGTTGGTGAGAGAGAGATCACGTGTTCACACTTTATTGCCTCGTAGGATATGAATTTGGCTAACTCAGTGCCATGTCAGCACACTTGGTCAAAAATTTTACGGTCAACGTGTATCAATTTAACGGTTGTAACATCTAAGAACCCCTTTTTAATGATAATAGACATTTTTTCACCCAAAATTTATTTATAGTGCGAGCATCTCTTCTTAAAAAAGATTATGGGTATTTTTACTTCTTTGCCCAATATTAAATTCTCTTCCTGTCAACTTAATGTTTTTAGTTCTTATAATCATTTTCATACATGGTTTATCTTAATTTTTAATTTTTTCTAATAATTTAATGTCTTATAAAATCATCTATAGAATCCTACAATAACCATGTAACAGTGTGATTTCGTTATTTCAACTTTCAGATATTTATGGGCCATGCAAGCAGTTTAAATATAAGCCAATGGGCTGAAATAGCACGGAATTAAGGTCCAAGTTGAGGCCCATCTGTCTGCCAAACTGCTTGATCCACCCACGTCTTTATGATCCTATTTTTGATTCCCTGTAAAAGTGCAGTTCCTTCTACCAATAAATTGTGAATAAAAGACTGTTCTCCAATTCTTTTTTTTTTTTTTTGAAAAAAATCAAGACTTTGATGGAGAATTGAGGGAGGAGTTAAAAAGAGAAGGAAGAGATAAGGAGAGGACCAAAGATTGGAGCGAAGGGACCGTAATTATTGCGAAGGGACTGTAATTACTGCTCAAGTAATTGAAGGTGGCAGTTAAAAAAAACATTATTACCCCCAAACAGCGGTTAGAAAATTGCAATAGGGGTACAATGCTGGTTTTTAAATCCATAACGGACCCGCCACTATCGGTGAAGCAGTTGGTAATCTGGTCTGATCAATAGATCAACCCAGTTTACTTTTTTTTAAATAGAAAATTGATTTTTTTTAAATAATTTCATATTAATAACTTTAAAATATTCATTTCCTTATTAGTTTAATTTTGGATTAACTCCGATTTAATTCTGATTAAACCCCTTAACCTTTCACCATTGACCTAATAGCCAACCAGACCGGTTAATTTTCTAAGTTTAATTATCTTCAGTGCAGCAGATAAATACAAACAGCCAAGCATGTTGGCAGACAAAAAATGCGTGAAATTCAATCCCCCAAGCCAAATTGTGGTGTACGCGGCATCTCTTCACTTCTCTCCTCCGAACATGTAATATACTAAATTTTAGGATTTGAGACTTGATAATAAGCTTGGATCAAGTAAACTGTTAAGCCCCGGTTTAGCAAGTGTCTCAGTAAGGTACGATTAAATTCCCTAAAATTTCTTTAAACCCTTAGGGGGTATTAAATAGTATTCGGAGTGACAAAACAAAGCCATTAGAAGTCACACACAATATAGTAAAGTGAAACACAAAGTAGTGTTGCTACCGGTAAAATTCTCAGTATGGCAGTGGTGACTGTATGACATTTTTCAATAGGTAAATGATGTTGAAAAATTATGATGCTTTCTAGAGTGAAAGTATACTTATTAAACTTTAATTTGATAGAATATATAAGTCATTTGGAGCTGTACAAAAAGAGAAATGAATTTTTGAAATTAGCCCAGCGAAATTAACTATTTTTTGGGGCAGCATCCAGAGATTAAACTTTTGGGAAGAGTGAGCTTCCAATTGGCCAAATTTTATATTTTTTCTTAAAACTAGACTCAATAAAGGTCGCATAGCCTTTGGAACCATCCCAATTGGATGTCTATACAATTAGATATGAATTTTCAAAGTTTAGTGAAAATTCTAACAAGTTTTTCACTATGTGCGAAAATTATAAAAATGTAAGGGCAAAATGGTCATTTGACCAATAAAGTCAGTAGCCACTTATTTTCCCCTTAATTGGCATAAATTATGGCTGAAGTAGGGAGTAAGAAAGGGAAATGAATGTTTATTTGTAATATTATACAAAAACTCAATATTTGGACCAATGAGAAGAAAGCACTTGGAAAGTCAAAAGATTGATCCATTAAAACACCATTTCTTCATTTTCCTCCTCTCATTTTCGATCAGCTGAACCAAAGAGAGAGAGAGGGAGCTTGAAGACAGCCAAGAGCTCAAGAAGAACACAAAGGGCTAGGGTTTACCAAAATCCAAGGTAAGATGCTTGTAATCTTGTGATTTTTGCCTCCTAATCACACTATAATCACTTCTAACCTCTTCTCCTCCTTGAAATCCATGGTTTTCAAGATAAAATCAAGAGAGAGGAGAGAGTGAAAAATGACATTTTAGAGAGAGAAGGTGGTGAAATCAAGAGGTAATCACCAAAACTTGATCCTCTTGTTTTATAAGATGTTGTTGTGGTTGTTGTTGTATAATTTGCCTTGGTTTTCTCTTGTTTTTCAAAAATGGGCTGAAGCAAAATGTAAGGGAAATGCTACCCAAATTTCCTCTAAACATGTCCATTTAGTATTTAAATGGTTAATCATGTGATTAGAAATGGTAAGGAGGTGATTAAACAAGAGAAAACAAGAAACCAACATAACTCTCCTAAGAACCCTGATTTTTTGTCCTTTTCATGACGTGGTGATAGAGTTGGAATTTGATAATTTTGATGACTTCATTGGCTTTAGAAGGAAAAATTGTCTAGGCATACAAGTGTTCATGATTTTTGGATGTTTGTATATCAATTTAGAAATTTATGAAGTTGAATGTGTATGTTGGTTGATATGCCTCCTGTGAGGCAGTGATATTTTACAATGTATTTCGTGGGCTAAAACTTGTCCAAAAATTCTAAAATTTTTCAGGCTTAAAGTAGACATATAGAGATTTAATTGGATAGGTAATTTTTAATTTTTGGACAAGTATATTGGGAGATATGAATTTTTGAGTTTGTGCCTTGTTTCTGGAATGAAATCTGGAACAGTGCATGTTTACTGAATTTGGGGGAAAAATATGACAATAATAGTCAGACCAAAGTATTTTATATAAAAGTACACTTAAAGGGATTCAAATAGAGCTTTGAACCACCTCAATTGGTGTGATACCTTATTTCCTACAGTCTCATATGAGTACAAAAGAGTAGCAAAAGCATTTGTGAAACCAGGATCGAGTCCCAAATTAAGAAATTTTGGAAAAATGTTCACGATTCCCCAAATCTATCTCAGGATTTGAACCTGGGATTGAGAGGGGTTTTTGGGAGTAATAAAAAATTTTTTAAACAATTTCACAAACATTCACTATCTCACTAAGTCTCACCGATTTCTCTTTCCATTTTATCAAAGTATGCGAGCGATTCTCTGCTTAGTTTTCACATTTCATACCTTAGTTAAGTTTCGTTAGTGTTCGGAAGCAAAATATAGCTAAATTGTTCCTTTACTAGTCTACCAGCATTTTCAGTTTCACTATCGTAGCACTGTCAAGGTTATAAGCTATTCATACTATATACAGATCCAAAATACAAGAAACAGACAACCAACAAAAAGACTAAGATCATCTAGCGTTTTCAACCTCTAGCCGTCTATATTTACCTTTGTCTTGCCCCTTGAGCTCTCTTCCTATCCTGAAGATGGTTTATGAAAAAGAGTGAGATTCAAAAGAATCTCAGTAGTAACATATTGCCAATCATACATATATATCATCACAAAGCATGCCCTATAAACATCATACAGCAGAACTATCACAACAACATTTAGTGCATCACATGCAGTTCATAATAAACAACCATAGCGAAAGGCATGTTAAAGGCCCTGAGGGATACCCGCGCAATAGGCCCCGGTATCCACTCGTGCATTACATAACGTTATTGGCCCGAGCGTCCACCCGCGCAATAGACCACAGGCGACCACTCCGTATAACCAGAATGTGTTAGATATCTCATAATGAATCCACACAACACACCATGCATGATATAATATATGAAAGACAAGTTACTACCTGGTTGCTTTCCTTGAGTAATTTCCAACCGTTGGTTTAAGCTCGGGCAAGTTCTAGTTCCTATCAAAATTGGAGTTACAAGTAATTGGTTATTACTTTCACTATTACTATCTTTAATTCTAATTCTTTTGGTTATCTAAAGTAGTTATAATAGTTTCTGCATAATAGAATTCTGTACAGTGCAATTTCACTGTTTTCCAGAAATTGGCAGATTTTTTGGTCAACTTTGAAAATTCATAACTAATTCTTGAAAAATCCAATTTGACTGATTCCAAAGTAAAAACAAATCTATTTCCTTGTAAATTTGAGTAAAAATAGTTAAGTTTTCTTACTGTGCTCATATAATTTCTTGTGAATTGTTAAACGTTACTGTTCCAGATGCAATCGAGAAAACAGGACATAACTTCAACAATTCACCATTAATTCTAGGAAACTCTGAATTGAGTGGTTCTAAATTCTATGTAAAGCTATTTTATTTTAGTTTCACATAAAAATACTAAATTCAAGATATCACAACCAAAAAAATCCCAAAATTTCGCCAAACTCAACCTATCCAAATCACATTCCAGAAACAGGGCAGAAGTTCACAAATTCATATCTAAATCCACAAAAATATTAAGCTGGTTCCAAACCCTAATTGACCTTTGTTAAGTATAGTTTCAAGAAAAAAATATATTCATTAGCTATATATACACCAATTAATATATTATTTTAACTTTCTACACATTGTTCCAGAAAATTCCAGTTTTGCATGACTTAACTTCAAAAACATAGAACTTCTAGCACACAAATCCAATTGAGCATTATGACCTATCAAATTAAAGGAATTTGTGTCTACTTTTCAACTGGAAAGTTTTGGAATTTTTAGGTATCATTTGGTCAATGAAAAGCACATGACAATCAAACTGCCTTATACAGGGCAGATTAACACAATGAGCAAGCTTACTTCATAAATTCCCAAATTCATATACAAGCATACAAAATTCATGAACTCTTGTATACCTGCACAATTTTGTCTTCTAAAGCTAATGGAACCATCAAAATCACCAAATTACTATTCCTTCTACACGTTACAACACAGGGTAGTCTTAAAGATTCTCGAAAATAGTTTGTTGTTTTCTCGTTTTCTCTTGCCTAATCACTTCCTTACTACTCCTAATCAAATGATTAGCTATTTAAACACTCATTAAACATGATTAGAGTACTTTTGAACAGTATTACTTGTTAGGGTTTTCATCATCCAAACTCCACAAACCAACCAATTTCAGGCCAAGAACAATAAGAATAACAACAACAAAGGTGTAAGGAGCAAGTTCTTGAAGTTTACCTTTGATTCTTGAGGTTTCTCTCTCTAAAACGTTTTTTCCTCTCTCTCTTCTCTTGGAATTTCAGCCTTGAATCCATGAAATTTGTAGAGAAGAAAAGATTAGAGAAGGTTAGGGAGTGATTATGAAGCTTAAACTTCAAATTTACAAGCCTCTTTACCTTTAATCTTTAGAACCCTAGCCTCTTGTGTGTGTTTATTTTGATCTCACGTTCAGCTGCTCCCTCCCTCTCTTCCATTCAGTTTTTCACGAAAAATGGCAAAGAAAGAGTGATATAATGAAATGGTTTGTTTACTTTACAAGTGCTTCAATCCCGTTGGTCCAAATATTGGGTATTTCATCTAATTTCACAAAATAACTTCATTTCCCTCTTATTGCCTTTAGTCTACCATGAATACATGAGAAATAAGAGGAAATATGTTGCTCTTTGAATTATCCTAATGCCATTTTGCAATTGGTTGACCAAAGTCTTAAGTTTTTGACTCTTTGACTTTTTGACTTCTTTTCCAAGCTTTAATTTTCCTTTGGTAATAATATTCAAAATGGACTTAATAATTACCAAATAGTCATTTCCTCTTTTTAATTCTCATTTACCTAAAATTATTGGGAATATTGAAGAAAAATATTTATTTTCTTATTTCATGGCAAAATTACCATTTTGCCCCTACGTTTTATGATTTACCGAAATAAATCATTTCTTACTTCTTTCCTTTCTCCTTGTTTTGACCGAATTCAAAACAATATATTTGGGCCAATATTTGTATCATTTTATGTCCTAAATTTTGGGTTACAATATTAGACCTTTAAGTGGACATTTACTACTTCTTTGCGCCCTTGTTTGGCCGGATTATGTGTAACCGGCTATTAGGATTTCCCCATAAATTTATACACACCTCAATTCACCATTTTATTCCATTAAATATCATAAATATATAAAATAAATATATAGTGGAAAAAGTGGGGTATTACAATTGGAGTTCTATAGAATTAATTATGATTTTTCAAAGTTTGGTCAAAATGCTAGCAGTTTTGACTACTATGTGAATTTGAGAAAGTAAGGGACTAAATGTAATTGGTAAGAACTCCAAGGGTAAAAGTAAGCCTTTAAGGCTAATGTAGGCCATTGGGCATTCATTTTTCATGGCTCTAATGATATCATCACTTATTTAGGGCCATGAAGTGACAAAGAAGAGGCAATTGTTGGAAGATCAAGGTACAAGAGGAGGGCACAAAGTCCAAAAGGTAGTGAACTTACCTAGCCTGTATGTATAAGATATGTATGTTTTGCATTGTTTTATGTGACTGCTTTGCTAATTGTATTGAGCATGCTTGATTGATTGAAACTTTGTTATGTTTATACAATGGTCATAAGTATGTATAACATTGAGCATGTAGATGTCATTATTGACATGATTTCATGAATGGCAAGCATGTCATACATTAAATATATATCTTACATGCATAGTGATAATGTTTGCTACTGAGATTCTTTGAATCTCACTCTTCCTCACCCAAACATATAGGTGTTGAGTACAGGTGAAGAATGCATGGAGAAATGAGAAGAAGAATTACGAAGAAGGTGAATTAATGATTGTAGTGCGAGGCACTATTTTTATATTTGATGTAATTCGTTTGATAGCTGTATGTGGCTATATGTTTCATGTATATGAACGAATGAATGAAGTATAAGCAGAGAATAGCTCTAGTTTAATTAAAAAGAAAAAAAACGCTCACATATACTCTAATATAATGAATTTAAGAGCCGATGAGGCATTTGTGACGTAACAAAACTTGTGGAATTAATTTGTAAAATTTTCTACCCTTTGAAAATCCCTCTTGACCCTAGGTTCAAATCCTGAGTTGAGAGTGAGAATTTGTGAAAGATTTTGAAACTTGGGAAGTCCGGGTTCAAATCTTGGTTCCATAATGGATTTCACTACTCTTTTGTACTCATATGAGGCTATTAGAAATAAGGTATCACAGAACCAAACATTGCACCACACAATTTCTAATTCATCATCATCATCATCTCTGTCTCTTTCTCGCTTTTGTTTTGAATGCTCTCTTCCATTTCAAGCCACTATTATGTCTTTCGGTGGTTGAGGCATTGTATTTGAATAGTACTACCAAATTTCACGTTCTGCATTTTTATCCGATGAATTATTTCAATGAAGTTGTGCTTGTCAAACCCGTATTATTAGCAGATGGAAAGCGGTGATGATACCAAATCAAAGGTATTGCGTCTATTGCAACCTCACTTTGCGATTTCCTTTTCATTTTTTCCTTATTCTTTGATAAACACAGAATCGAGAATGAAAGCAATAGATGAGAAGAATAGAGTAGAGAAAGTTGGGAAGAAGCACAGAGGGTGGAAGAAATCTGAATTTACTACTTATCTAACTACCTACGACCCTACACTCAAAATAAATAGACCACATCCAAGACCATGCAATGCACACGTCCAAGACCATGCAATGAAATAACTAACAATTACAAGTTAAAAGACTACCCTACCCTTTACAATACAAATAATGACTGCTATGTACTGACACGTAAGGAAATAAAAAAGGATGCGAATTAAATGACATAACAATACCCCCCTAAACCATCCTTGTCCCCAAGGATAAGACTAACGAATGAACTCCGAGAATCGATGAGCAATATCTGACCAATATTCTCATGTAGCTTCTTCTGGATTTCTATCCTGCCAGTGAATTAAAACTCGCATGACAGCTTGCTTGTTCTTGGAAATAGTTCGGCGATCCAAAATCATGTAAGGTATCATACGCGTGGTAGTATTGTGCACTGTATCTGGGAGTTGAAGTACGGGCACCGACAGATCAAGGCATCTCTTGAGTAGGGATACATAGAAGGTTGGGCGTACCTTAGCTGATGAGGGAAGGTCCAACATATATGCCACCTCACTAACCTTTGCGCTGAGGCGAAAAGTGTGATACCTTATCTCCAATAGTACCATATGAGTATAAATGAGTAGTGAAATCAGTTGTGGAACCAGGATTTGACCCCGGACTACCCAACGTTTCAAAACATTCATAAATCCTCTCTCTCAACTCAGGATTTGAACCTAAGATTGAGAGGATTTTCAAATGGTAGAACACTTGAATACATTTCCACAAGATTCACTACGTCACTAATATCTCATCGCTCTTAGTTTCATTACAATCAGAGTATGCGAGCGTTTACTTTAAATAAACTAAGAGTTGTTCTTCTTGAGTTAAACTAGAGCGGTTCTCTGCCGATCTATTCATACATTCATATACATATACATCAAATGTATAATCACATAAATACTACCAAAAACACTTACATCAAATACAAAAGTAGTGTCTTGCACTACGATCTTCACTTCACCTCTATATCTCCTCCATGCATCTTTCCATGCATCCTTCACCTATCTAAAATGGTTGATTGGGAGGAGTGAGATTCGAGGGAATCCCAATAGCAAACATTACCACTATGCATGCCAGATATATATGAATGCATGACATGCTTGCCTACCCTACTTCATGCCAACATAATGACATGTTGCATGCTCAATGTTATGACATACATATGGTCATTGTACAAATATAATAGAGCTAATTCAATCAATCAAATATGCACAACACAAATAGGCAAAGCAGTCACATAATCAATGTAAGACATACATATCACATACATGCAAACAAGGTAAGTTCACTACCTCTTGGATTTTATGTCCTTCTTTTCTCGTCCTTTGATCTTCCAACGTCACTTTATGGCCCTAGATAAGTAATGACATCATTAGGGCCATGAAAAGTAAATTCCCAATGGACACATTAGCCCTAAAGGCTTACTTTCACCCTTGGAGTTCATACCAATTACATTTGTGCCATTAAGTCTTAAATTCACATAAGACATAAAGCTGACAGATTTTTCACTTAATTTTGAAAAATCATAATTAATTCTATAGAAATTCAATTGAGGTGGTTCAAAGCTCCATTTGATCCTCTTTAAGTATACTTTCAAGGAAAAATACCAACACAAAATCCCCAAAAATTTTCCAAACATCAACTGTTTCAGATTTGGTTTCAGAAACAAGGCCAAACTTTAAAAATTCACCATTAATTCTAGGAAACTCCAAATTGAGTGGTTCTAAATTCTATGGAAAGGTATTTCAGTTTAATTTCACATAAAAGTATCCAATTTTGGCTAACACAATCAAAAATTTCCCAGAATTTTAGAAAACATCACTGTTCTAGATTTGTTTCCAGAAAACAGGGCCAAACTTCAACACTTCATATCTCTCAACATACTTGTCCAAAAATTACAAACTACCTATCAAATTAAAGCTCTATGTCTCTAATTTAATTCTGGAAAGTTTCATAATTTTTGGATAAGGTTTTACCCCTCAAATATCACGCACAAGAACACTGTTGCATACAGGGCATATTATCAACATGAATCCCCAACTTCACAAATTTCCAAATTCATATACAAGCATCCAAAAATCATGAACACTTGTATACCTACATAATTTTTCCTCCTAAAGCCAATGAAAACATCAAAATCATCAAATTCCAACTCATCTTCCACGACAACACAGCACAGAAAAATCAAAGTTCTCAGGAAGAGTTTGTCAGTTTCTTGTTTTATTTGGCTTAATCTCTTCCTTTCTACTTCTAATCAAATGATTAGCTATTTAGACATCCGTTAGACATCGTTTAGCCATTGAAAAAACCCTTTAAAATTAGACATAAACAGTACTTAACTTCCTCTATACTCATCCAAACAACAAACCAATCGGTTAAAAAAGAAGCTTACGCTTACCTCTACTCGTTTCCGTAGACGGTTCGGAATTCCGGCAACTGTAATACCCCATTTTCCCACTAATATTCCTTGTATATATTTGTGATATTTAATAGAATAAAATGGTGATATGAGGTGTGTATAAATTTACAGGAAAATCCTAATCGCCGGTTACACATAATTTGCCCAAGTTGGGACACAAAGAAGCAATAAATGTCCACTAAAAGGCCTAATATTGTAACCAAAATTTGAGCATAAAATGACACAAATAATGGCTTCATATAAGTGATAAAATTAGGCCAAGCCAAATGAAAGAAGTAAGAAATGATTTATTACGATAAATCATAAAATGTAAGGGCAAAATGGTAATTTTGCCATGAAATAAGAAAATACATATTTTTCTTCAATATTCCCAATAACTTTAGGTAAATGGGAATTAAAAAGAGGAAATGACCCCTTGATAATTATTAAATCCATTTTGGAATATTATTATCAAAGGAAAATTTAAAGCTTGAAAAAGAAGTCAAAGAGTCAAAAACTTAAGACTTTGGTCAACCAATTGTAAAATGGCATTGGGATAATTCAAATAGCAACATATTTCCTCTTATTTTTCATGTATTTACGGTAGACTAAAGGCAATAAGAGGGAAATGGAGTTATTTTGTGAAATTAGATGAAATACCCAATATTTGGACCAATGGGATTGAAGCACTTGTAAAGTAAACAAACCATTTCATTATATCACTCTTCCCTTCATCTTTCTTTGCCATTTTTTGTGAACAACTGAATGGGAGAGAGGAAGGGAGCAGCTGAACATGAAATTAAAACAACACACACAAGAGGCTGGGGTTCTAAAGATTAAAGGTAAGGAGGCTTGTAAATTTGAAGTTTAAGCTTCATAATCACTCTCTAACCTCCTCTAATATCTTCTCCTCTACAAATTTCATGGATTCAAGGCTGAAATTCCAAGAGAAGAGAGAGAGAGAAAAACGTTTTAGAGAGAGAAACCTCAAGAAATCCAAGGTAAACTCCAATAACTTACTCCTTGCACCTTTCTTGTTGTTATTCTTGTTATTCTTTGGCTTGGATTTGGTGATTTGTGAAGTTTGGATGATGAAAACCCTAAGGGGTCAAGTTGCTCAAATGCACTCTAATAATGTTTAATGATTTTTTAAATAGCTAATCATTTGATTAGGAGTAGTAAGGAAGTGATTAGGCAAGAAAAAACGAAGAAACAACAAACTTTTTTGGAGAATCTTAATTGCATGCCTCTTCTGTGACGTGAGGAAGCTGATGGAATTTGACCATTTTGATTCTTCCATTAGCTTTAGAAGGAAAAATTGTGTAGGTATATAAGTGCTCGTGAATTTTGGATGCTTGGATATAAATTTGGGAATTTAAGAAGTAAGATTATACATAGTGTTAATCTGCCCTGTATAAGGCAGTCTGATTGTCATGAGCTTTTCAATGACCAAATGATACCTAAAAATTCCGAAACTTTCCAGTTGAAAAGTATACACAAAGACATTTAATTTGATAGGTCATAATGCTCAATTGGATTTGTATACTAGAATTTCTACATTTTCAAAGATTGGTCATGTAAAGCTGGAATTTTCGGGAACAAGGTGTAGAAAGTGGAAATACTGTACTAATTTGTGTATATATAGCTCATGAATATATTTTTCATTGAAATTATACTTTATAAGGGTCAATTAGGACTTGGAAACAGTTCAATTGGATTTTTTTGGATTTAGATATGAATTTGTGAACTTCTGCCCTATTTCTGGAATGTGATTTGAACAGGTTGAGTTTGGCGAAATTCTGGGAATTTTGTGGTTGTAATAGCTAGAATTTAGTATTTTTATATGAAACTATAATGAAATATATTTACATAAAATTTAAAATCACTCAATTTGGAGTTTCCTAGAATTAATGGTGAATTTTTGAGGTATGTCCTGTTTTCTCTATTGCATCTGGAACAGTAACGTTTAATAATTTACTGGGAATTATATGAGCACAGTAAGTAAACCCAACTATTTTTACTCAAATGTACAAGGAAAGAGATTTTTTTTGGCTTTGGAATCAGTCAAATTGGAGTTTTCTAGAATTGGTTATAAATGTCCAAAGTTGACCGAAAAATCTGCCAGTTTCTGGAAAACAGTGAAATTGCACTGTACATAATTCTATTATGCAGAAACTGTTATAACTTCTTTAGATAACCAACAGAATTTGATTTAAAGCCAGTAATAGTACAAGTAATAACCAGTTACTTGTAACTTTAATTTTGATAGGAACTAGAACTTGCCCGAGTTCAAACCAACGGTTGGAAATTACTCAAGGAAAGCAACCAAGTAGTAACTTGTCTTTCATATATTATATCATGCATGGTGTGTTGTGTGGATTCATTATGAGATATCTAACACATTCTGGTTATGCGAAGTGGTCGCCCGGGGCCTATTGCGCGGGGGGACGCTCGGGCCAATAACGTTCTGTAATGCACGAGTGGATCCCGGGGCCTATTGTGCGGGTATCCCTCGGGGCCTTTAACATGCCTAACGCTATGGTTGTTTATTATGAACTGCATGTGATGCACTGAATGTTGTTGTGATAGTTCTGCTATATATTGTCTATATAACATGCTTTGTTATGATATATATATATGCATGATTGTCACTATATTACTATTGAGATTCTTTTGAATCTCACTCTTTTTCATAAACCATCTACAATACAGGGAGAGAGCTCAAGGGGTAAGACGAAGGTAAATACGGACCACTAGAGACTGGGAACGTGAAAGACTTTAGTCTTTTGTTGGTTGTCTGTTTTATGTATTTTGGATTTGTATATATGGTATGAATAGCCTGTAACCTTGATAGTGCTACGATAGTGAAACTGATAATGCCAGTAGACTAGTAAAGGAACATTTTAACTTTATTTAGCTTCCGATCGTTAACGAAACTTAACTGAGGTATGAAACGTGAAAACTAAGCAGATAATCGCTCGTAAACTCTGATAAAATGAAAAAGAGAAACCGGTAAGACTTAGTGAGATAGTGAATGTTTGTGAAATTGTTTAAGAAAATTTTTATTACTCCCAAAAACCCCTCTCAATCCTAGGTTCAAATCCTGAGATAGATTTGGGGAATTGTAAACATTTTTTCAAAATTTCTTAATTCGGGACCCGATCCTGATTTCACAAATGCTTTTGCTACTCTTTTGTACTCATCTGAGGTTGTAGGAAATGAGGTATCACAGCAACACTCTGGCCGATGAAACGGCGCCAACCACCTCCAAATGAGAATCCAAAACCGTAAAAATAAAGCTCACGATGAGTAGAAGAAGTTTTCTGAAGGGCACTTTGAGAGAAAACGCTGTTACGGTAGAGTTTCGGCGAATAGAATTTTCTCTTTCTTCTCTCTCCATTTTCTCATCTAATCACTCTCTCTCTCTCTCTTTCAGAGTTTTCTGCGCACAATAATGAGGAGGAAGATGATGAATTAATGGATAAATGAATCAGCCATCTCATTTGCCACGTGTCAGCCTATGATTGGCCCAAATATCAAATTTTCGCATATAATATCCAATCTGGTAGAATTTTCATTAAACTTTGAAAATTCATATCTAATTGTACAAATTTCTAATTGGGGTGGTTCCAAAGGCTCTTTGACCCTCATTGAGTCTAGTTTTAAGAAAAAATATAATTTTGTTTCCAATTGGAAGCTCACACTTACCATAATTTTAATCTTTGAATGTTGTCCCAGAAAATAATTAATTTTGCTGGGCTAACTTCAAAAATTCATTTCTCTTTGTGTACAGCTCCAAATTACTTATATGACCTATCAAATTAAAGCTTGATAATTCTACTTTCATTATGGAAAGTTTCATAATTTTTGAATATCATTTTCCCCTTGAAAAATGCCACACAAGCACGACTGTCATACCGAGAATTTCACTGGTAGTAACACTAATTTGTGTTATAACATAATTATGTTGTGTGTGACCTCTAATTGCTTTGTTTTGTCATTCTCAATGCTCTTTGATACCCCTAAGGGTATAAAAAATTTTAGGGAATTTAATCATGCTTTACTAGGACACTTGCTAAACCAGGGCTTAACAATCCACTTGATCCAGTCTTATTATCAAGCCTCTAGTTCCAAAATTCGGGATATTACAAAAAGGGCCATAGAAGCATGGAGATAGCTTCTTTGAGGTTCTGGGCATTACAGACATCTGTCGGTACAACTAGAGCTTGAGAAAAACCCAGTCACCTACATTGAATTGACGTTTAGACCTGTGCTTATCTGTGAATTGCTTCATACGGTTAACGACAGTAGCCAGGTTGTCTTTCAAATGAGATAACAGGAGCTCCCTCACACTAAATGATCTGTCTATCGACTCCATTGCTGACTCATGAGGGAGATAAGGGAGTTGCAGCGGTGGTGGATGTCCGTACATAATCTCGAAAGGGGTCACTCAAGTTGATGTGTGGAAGGTAGTGTTATACCACCACTCCGCAAGAGGAAGCCATCGTACCCAATCTGATGGTTGTTGATAAGAAAATCATCGCAAGTATTACCCTAAGTAGCAATTCAACACTTCGCTTTGCCCGTCAATCTGTGGGTGGTAGGCTGTCGATAAGCACTGGTCTATTCCCAAACGGAGTAGGAATTATTGCCAAAACTAACTTGTAAAAAGTGGGTCCCAATCGCTTACAATGTTGGCAAGAGCTTTATGGAGTTTATAGATGTTGTCTATAAATACTTGAGCCAAATCTGATGTTGTGAATAGGTGGGCTAAAGCGACAAAGTGTGCATACTTGCTCAGGTGATCTACCACTACCTATATTGTGTCCTTCCATTTCGATTTTGGTAACTTCTCAATGAAATCCATAACTATACTCTGCCACACACCCTCTAGTTCTGGTAATGGATGGAGCAATCCGGGATAGGCTACATTTTCATATTTACAACGAAGGTAGACTTCGCAGCTTTTAATGAAGGACTCAATATCCTCCAGCATGCATTTCCAATAGAATATAACCTTAATTCGCTGATAGGTTACTCGAACATCGGAGTGTCCCCCTATGACCCAGCGTGCATCCACTGAATAATACAATTTTGGAGCTCTTTTTGTGTTGGCCTGATCACTAGGTGTTGCTTTCTTAATAACAATCCGTCTTGCCATCGGTACTTGCTGTGGGATGCGGGGTTATTCTTGAGGTCCCCAATGATTCGATAGAGATCACTATCAATGGTCTACTGCTGCTTAATTTTCTCCCATGAGTACCTCCTGCAAAGCAGTAAAGGCAGTACTGGCAGTTTCTCCCCAACTAAAGCTATATTTCTTTAAGAGCTCGGTTAAGGGAAAGGCAATCATACCGAATGAGCGAATAAACTGCCGATAATACCCACAAAGACCCAGAAAAGCTCGCAACTCCTTTACAGTTCTAAGAATCAGCCATTTACTCACTGCTTCCAATTTCGATTTATCAGTTGCTACCTTCCCATTAAAGATGCAATGTCCTAAGTATTCAATACTTCCTGTGGCAAAAGTGCATTTAGAGTACTTCACAAAAAACTTATTCTAAACCAATATCTCAAACACTACCCTTAAATGGTAAACGTATGTGGAAATGTCAGGGCAGTAAATAAGTATGTCATCAAAAAATACCAACACATATTTTCTCAATAGGCCATCTAATATACATTTCATAATTGCCTGCCATGTTGAAGGAGTACTAGTAAGGCCAAATGGCATGACTAAGTCACTACAAAAAATTAGTAAATTAGCGACAGAATTTAGCGACGGAATTTCATTCCGTCCCTAATCCCTCACAAATTCCGTCACTAAAATTAGCGACAGAATTTAGAGACGGAATTTTTCCGTCTCTAAATTAGCGACGGAAATTCCGTCACTAAAAATTAGCGACGGAATTTAGAAACAGAATTTTTCCGTCGCTAATTAGAGACGGAATTACATTCCGTCGCTAAATTCCGTCACTAAAAATTAGCGACGGAATTTAGAGACGGAATTTTTCCGTCTCTAATTAGCAACGGAATTTTCGTCCCTAATTCCGTCTCTACTAGCTAAATTTTTTAATAATTCGGTTTTTTTTCCAAAATTATAATTTTTTAAATAATTTAAATTATTTTAAATTTATAATATAATATTAAAATAAATAAATAAAAATTATTAATTCATATTTATTTTTGAAATTAAAATTATAATATAATATATTTGAATTTTTAATAATATATTATATACAAATAAAATGAAAATTTTGTAAATACAAACAAAAATAAAAAATAAAAATAATAATAAAAATTTAGGTAGAATATTTACATAAAATAAAATAAGAAAACTAAATTAAAATATTCAATAATATATAAAATTTTGTATTTCTATATTTGTTTGCAAGCGATATATATATATATATATGTGTGTGTGTGTGTGTGTGTGTGTGTGTGTGTACGTATATTTGTACGTATGTGTGTGTGTCTGTGTCTTTGTCTATATATATATATGATTTTGCATTTAACTTTAACAGGTTCTTCTTAGCTCAACTGGCAAAGGCACTAGCACACGCGTGAGAGGTCATGGCTTCAAATCCTAACTTGGTCACAAAATGCAACCAATTTGTGACTTGTGACACGTGGCGCGCAGTGGAGGGTGACACGTGGCGGCCGGAGGTAAGGTGGCGGTGGCTGACTAGTACACGTGGCGGCCGCCAGCGAGGGACATATGGAGGCTCGTGTTGTAGACATGTGGCAATTTAAATTATATATAAAAAAATATTTAGCGACGGATTAGAGATGGAAAATTCCGTCGACGGAATTTCCGTCGCTAAATTCCGTCTCTAATTAGCGACGGAATTCAAAATTCCGTTACTAATCAATTAGTAACGGTCTTTTTAGCGACGGAACAAATTCCATGGCTAATATGGTTCCGTCTTTAATCCGTCGCTAATTTCTGTCTCTAAGTTGATTAGTGACGGAAATTCCGTCGCTAATTCGTTATTTTTTTGTAGTGAGTACTCATAGTGACCTGGATGAGTTTGAAAAGCGGTCTTATGCACATCTTCCTGTTTCATTCTTATTTGGTGATAACCGGAGCGAAGATCGAGCTTGGAAAAAGTGCAGGAAGAACTTAGCTTATCTAAAAAATCTTCAATCAAAGGGATAGGAAAACTATCACAGACTGTGGCACTGTTAAGTGCCCTGTAATCAACACACATTCTCCAACTCCCATATTTCTTTTTTACCAATACTACCGGGGATGCAAAGGGAGACGTACTGTGTTGAATAATTCCTTGTTCCAGCATATCCTTGATCATGGCCTCAATGGCATCCTTTGGGAGTGTCGGGTAAGCATTATGGTCATAATTTAATCGGATTAGTACCATCCTTTAGGATGATACGATGGTCATGGTCTCCTCGGGACGGTGGGAGAGACTTTGGTTCATCAAACAAGGTTGCAAATGAATTAATCAAATGCTGCACATCACCCGGAACTGGCGTTTGGCCTGTAGGTTTGATTGTATAGCAGTCTGTGGGGACCACTTATACAGCTAAAACCTCGCCTGATTGATGCAATAGTTCCCTCATCTTGGAGTCGGAAATCATACGGTTCTTTATGGGACTCGCACCCACTAATTTCACTGGGGTCCCTTGCCATCTAAACTCCATGGTAAGTACCCTGCAATCCAATTGGATAGCACCCAGTTCCCTTAACCAATGCATGCCCAATATCATGTCATACCCAGCTAGGGGAAGCAACATCACTTCGGCATTAAATACTGTACCACAAGACACCCAACGTACACACTTGCAACATTCTGTAAACCATAACTTTCCCCCTCTAGCCACTGCAATTCTGCGAGGAATGGCACTAGTTAACTCTAACCCACAATCCTTACCAATCGATGAATCTATGAAGTTGTGAGAGCTTCCGGTGTCCATCAGTATGTGAATTGTTCACCCCTTGATAGTTCCCAGTGTCACCTCCCGACGTTCCCGAAATGGCATTAAGGGAAATTACAGGTTAATTCACGTTCTCGGCGTCATTAGACTCCGTGATTTCCTCAGCCACCACTTCACCCTCAATTGAAGTTACCGGTTCTTCCAAGACTTCCATTAAAAAAATTTGTGTTTTCTTCTTGTTGTCACATACATGCCCTAGTGTATACCTCCCTTTTCAGTAATAGCACAGATTCTTTGAGCGGCATTCCTCTAACTCTTCAACTGTGAGTTTTTGTTTAAAAACCATATTGGGACGTCCAAGAACTCACTTATTGGTCGTAGCCACACCAGTAAATCGCTTGCTTTCAGTCACATTAGTTCGGCCGCTATTGTAAGGAACCGTGCTTTTGTTGAAGTTCATCATAGGACTCTTCCACGAGGAACCATACTTACTCGGGGTCAAGCTCGACGCATATCTATGTAACGAGTCCAAGTGTGATTCTTGTAACCGTGCTAATTTAGTTGCCTCTAACAGGTTTTGAGGGCACAGCAATTTGATTCCATTTGCCAACTCTGATTTGAGACCTCCTAAAAAACAACTAAGGTGTTTCTCCTCCGATAAATCTACCTTGCACATTAGGTTGTCAAATTCCTTTTAGTACTCGACTAAAGTTCATGTTTGTCTCAATTGCATGAGATCCTCCATTGGGTCATCATTTAACGGACCAAATATGATCCCAATGGCTTCTACAAAGGCTCGCCACGGCACCATTCTATTTCTGCTGCATTCGATGTGTTGAAACCGACGGTAAGCCTCACTGTCTAATGCAATGCTTGCTAATATTGATTTGCGTGCTTTAGGGGTGCCATCCAACTCAAAATATCTCTCACACTTGGCCAGCCAAGAGTCCACATCTGATGTCGAGAATGGAGGGAAATCCAGTTTTGTGAAGCGTGTAGGAATATGGTAATCCTCATGTCGATGATTGCCTCTGTTTCTTCCTCTTTGCACCTGTAACTCAGCCATCTGCAAGGACATTCGTCGTACAATGTCTTGCAGCCCCACCATTGTGTCTTTAAGTTCTTGTACACCTTCGATCCTTGCTTCTAGTTGACCAAACCGTCGTCCCAATTCCTTCTGAACACGATCCTCCACTTCCTTCAAATGGACCTGCGAACGTGTCCCTTCTACCATCCCACCAGATCGTTCACATGCTTTGATACCAATGATGAACACAGAACCGAGAATGAAAGCAACAGACGAGAAGATTAGAGCAGAGAAAGTTGAGAAGAAGCAGAGAGGGTGAAAGAAATCTGAATTTACTACTTATCTAACTACCCACGACCCTACACTCAGAACAAATAGACCACGTCCAAGACCATGCAATGCAACAACTAACAATTACAAGTTAAAAGACTACCCTGCCCTTTACAATACAAATAATGACTGCTATGTACCGGAATTAAATGACATAACATTCTTTGATTTCCTTAGTGAGAAAGTGTACTTTAATATTGGTTGGAGTTACTCCTTTCCCTCGCCAGTTCTGTTGCTCTAATTTATTACTGAGAGAAGAAAGTTAAAATAAGCCCCTAAAATCAGACATCTGTAATTTACTGATTCTCGACCTTTTTCTGGTTCATCGTCTTTTCCCCTTTTGGCTGCTTTGTTTCAGGTAAGGAACCTCAGATGTGGACTTGTTGAAAGGAAATGCATCCGGTGGAGTAGAACAATTTGGGGTTAGCATATTGAAGTTGAGGAAACATACAGTAATGTCAGGATTCCTTGTTAATGGAATAATGCAGTTAGGCTTCTGGCAAGTTTTTGTAACTTGTAAATGTAAACTAGGTTGCTGAACATGGAAATGGAGATGTATTGGGAAATGCATGGTGTTCCATTTAGTTGACTTGTGCAGATACAACTTGGTTGGTGATTCAAAACAATGTCCAACTCCCACTTTGGAGAAGTTTGTAACTACAATATACTCCGACAATGTCATCATTACTGCAATTTGCAGGAACTTAATTAACTTAAAATGTTTTTACATATATGTCAAATGCTACTCATTGTAACTCACTGGCTTTCCTCCAACTATGTGTTTCTTTTGAAGTTTCATCCTTTATTAGTTTACATACCAAGAGACTGTCATGGTCTTCATTTGAATATTCTCCTTTACTTAATATGATTTTGGACTGTAGAACCTCTTATATGACCAGGGTAGTCAAAAGTGAAAGGTGTCCTAGTAGCACTAGATCTCTAAAAGGCTTTAGGAAAGAGATGCTCAAAATTTACATGTCCAGTGAATTGGGGCTAGGGTAAGAAAAATATTAGAAGTATGCTATACAAACAAAGATAGAGATAAATTTCAAACAGCATTTGACATAAAAATTTTCTATCCAAACATAATAATCATCAAAGACATTCGCTAATATCACTATTTAAGCATAATAATCATGTTCCTATGGATGTGATCCCTTAGGGTGGCCTCATTTTATTGTAATTTTGCAAAAACTTTAAAAAAGAAATAGCTTGAATATTATTCTAAACTGAGAAAAATTGCCAAATGTGCCATCAGCAAGGTGCCCTGTTGAAGCCAGCACCTCTCCTGGTGTGAGGGTGAGAGGCACAGGGCTTCTTCAGCACCTTGCCTTAATGCCACCTTTAACTACACTTCATTTGACTGCATCTTGCATTATCTCTTATGATATTCTCGTAGTAAATTTTTATTTCAGGAAAAATAGACTGTAACATAGTGGAGGAAAAGATTGTAGATGTACCTTTCTTTGTGCTACTATTCCTCCTGTAAAAGTTAAAAATATGGCTTTCTTTCATTGCTTCAAATGTCATCCTGTGGAATTCAATGCTTTCCTACAAGCCAGTCCATATCACAAACGTCAGCCATTCGATATTACTCATGTAAACGTGCCAGCATGGAACTTTGTCTGCAAATATTTTTTTAAGAGAAAACATCATAGAAAATTTTTTCCAGCAGAGAATAAATTTTCCATCTTTTTTCCACTTGCATATCTTTACTCATATCCTGTGTTTTAATAAATGTGAAACTTGGGGTCATTTTAAATTCTTTCTTTCTTTACCTATAATATACAAGGGTTTCTGAATCAAATAAATAATGAGAGATACAGTTGTTTCTCCTTCTTTAAAATATAACACTTGTAAAAGTTTGGTAACTTATTTCTGAGTGTAAATTTAGAAGGGAAATTTATATCTTGTATATCATTTGGGCCCCTTTACTAGAAAAAGGAAACATGTCTTTAAGTAGAGACTTAAAGCATTCAAGAAGACATATTGTTTGATAATTTATTCCTTTGAAGGGATCTAATTGATGACTATAGTAGTATATAACTGCTGCTTTTTTGTCTATTTTCTCATTTCTGCAGAAAATATGAATATACATTTGATCATACATAGCTTCTTAAAATGTACATTGAAGTGTGTGCTGCTTTTAAACAGCACAATTGAAAGTACCAACTTGAGCAGGTGCATTAAGTCCATGTGTGAAGACTACTTAAAAAGTATAAAAGAGATTAATTTTGTTCCATCTGCAGACTATATGTATTAAAGCAGGTGTTTTGTTGACTGGATATGCTTTTGGAATCTCTCTCTCTCTCTCACACACACACACATGCCCACACCCCTATGGTTAGGTTTTTATCATCTTTCTTTCTTATTATTATTTTTTCACCCGGAAGGGGGGTTAGGTTTTCTCTAACCCTGGCTCCTCTAATCCTCTCTTAACAATCTGTCACCCATTTCTGTGATAGTACATCTAACTTATGATCAGATGGATGATTTCCGTCCTAATTTTCACTGCTAATTTGAACAAAGTGCCAAGATTGATCAATATGGATTGAGTTCTTGAGCGTTGGGTAAATTTTGTTGGCTAAAACAGGCTAACTGATGGCAAAGAAATAAGTCAGGAACGATGATCTTATACCCAAATGTTAGGATCTAAACTAAATCTTCTCGTGGAAAAGATCAGTTTTTCTAGTAAAATCAACATGAATCTGTAGAATGACTTGTTTTGAGCTGTGTACTTTATTTGTTTATTTTAGGTTTTTGAAATATTTAATTTATCTGTAACTGTAATTTGTTGAATCTATGGTTCCCATGCTTGTGGCATAACACAAGTCAGCATTCAGGAAACATTCGTGCAATGCACAAGCTAGTGGTCTAAACTGCGCCTCTGTGATGCCCGGATCAACATTCTAGCCAATGTATATTGAACTTTTGAGCGCATCATCTCTACATTAGATAAATAATTTTTTGGATTCATATCATACCTTGACAGCTTGAATTATTATCGTCATAAATTATATCTTTAGCTAAAACTATCTTGTGAAATAATAATTACCTATCTCAAAACTTTACGTTTAATCTTTTGAGTTACATAGTTTTTGTGCCATAAAGTTCAAATTCCATGTTTCTCATGCCTCAATATTGTTTGAAGTGTTTTATTGATTGATGATTTCTTGATGTGGATCTTTACATTGTTTCAAGGATTTTTACAAAGTTTTGGAGGTTGATTATGATGCAACTCATGATGAAAATATCAAATTCAATTACCGAAAGCTTGCACTGGTTGGTTTGCTATCCTTAGAGCTCCTCGACTGGTTCTCTCTTTGCTTTTTCATTCTGGAGTTTCTTTTTACTAGAAGTTTTAGTTCTCACTCATCCTTGATTGTGCTTGGATTTTTGTAGAAATGGCATTCTGACAAGCACAAAGGTGACAGTGCTGTTACTGCAAAATTTCAGGAAATCAATGAAGCTTACAGTAGTAAATATAAACTCATTTATTAACAATAAAATATTATATTCCCTATGTCTCTATCAATGTTCATCTGTGAAGGACAAGTGATTGTAAACCCAACAATTGTAGTCCTTCTCCTTCAGTCATGTGCATTTGAAATGCAGACTTTCTTGGTGTGGTTGGGAATTCTTACTCTTGTTGGTGCATTGTTTTGTTGTTATTTCTCTCCGAGCCCATTTTGTCCTAGGAGGAATTTAGTGCAAGTGAAGGTAATTTCAGACAATATGATAAGTCAACTCTAATTCAACAACTATACTTGACAGAAACCTATCTTGGCACATGTCTCTCTTAAAAACCTAAAAGCATGCCACTTATGAAAAAATTCTAGATTTGAGTTTTTCTGTTCAGCCCTGTTCTTTTGGTCATCAAAGACCCAATGTGATATTGGTTACTAAATATCATTCATTAAGCCTCTGCACAAGTTGGGTCTCTTTAATTTGCGGGCAAATGGAAGATTTGTGGCTTGTGGCAATGCGAAGCAGTGCTCTTAGCATCTCAGACCTTCCATTTATCCACAAATTAAAGGGAAACCAACGCATGTAGATTAATGAAGGATATATTGTCGTTGACAAACATGCTATTAATATTCTGAGCACCAAAAACAAAGCTTAATGGATTCCTTGATATTGTTTCCAAATTTGGCTTTGGTTGTGGCGTGCTTTTGGGTTAAGAGAGGGCTGCATGATCACAATCTTGCTATTGTTGGCTAGAGAATCTAAGTTTGATCTTCTTATTGCAAGACACAATTAAAAAAATATAATAATTAAGCTATAAAATAATTATTACCTATTAGTAATAGTTAAAATTGGTCAATAAATATTAACAACGACGCATCTAACCCATCAAAACTCACAACATTAACAAGCGATTGATTCCGAAAAATTTCTGTGTCAGGACAAAGGAGATTGTGGGATACTTGTGGTGAATGCTAAGTTGGAGGCGGAGGCTTGGAGGGGACGAAGAAAAAAGAGGGGGAGCGGAGTGATGGGGTGGTATGAAGGAGAGGGGGGAAATTACGGTCAAAGGGTGCACCATGTGGGACCCATTTAGTGGCTATTTTTTCTATAATAAAATTACTTTATTTTTTAAACTTTATGTATATTTTAGCATCGTTAAAACTTAATTGTGTGAGTTGTTTCTTACATAAAATATTATTATTAAAATTATATATTTACCCAAAAAAAATAATAACAACTAGCATTAAAAAACTACTATAGTATTTCTCGAAATGAAAAATAAACTTCCTACGTTTAAATGAATTAATTTTTTGAATAAAATTGAAGACTTGCCCGTTGGGTAGTCTTCCATTGTTTGGGGGTATTCACTCAAAGATCATTGAATTGGGAAAGAAAGTCACCACCAGTGCCCTTGTAGCCTTATGATATGTGGTTGACCAAATGTGGCAGGACATGTGTCCAGAGAATGAAGGGTTACAGGATAAAAGAGGATGAACCCGGCCGTAGAGGATTTGAAGAGACTTGGGTGTGATAGAGTGTCGGTGTTTGCCGCAGAGAAGGATCGATTCTTCGAAGCAGGAAGGAATTATGTGGGATAGTTGAAGAAAAGTGGGTGGGCTGGTGAAGCTGAGCTTGTGGAGAATATTGCTTTCATATTGATGGGAAACCCAGAGAAGGTAAGGCTGAGGATTTGCTTCAAAAGTTCGTGTCTTTCATCAAACAAGAGTGAGTGTCACCGAGTTGGGTCCACCATGAACAAATTGGTATCATTTCTCGTGTTACTGTACCTTGTCCACTTTACTATCTCTGTAAGTAAACCTAGTCTTGGCGATTCCGCCGCTCTGCTCACTGCTTTCCCTCTGCATCTCTGTCTTCATCTCTTGCTGTCGTCCTTCACTCTCTGTTTGGCTGTTGGCGTCTCTGCCCCTCGCTGTTCGCCGTCCTTCTTTCCGATTGGCTCTAAGGAGATTGGTAACTATTTATTATTCTACTTTCTGCCTCACCCATTCTCACTCTTTCTTTTACTGCACAATTTCTCCTTCTTTCTACTTTATTTTGATCAGTGAATCATACAGATCCCCAAAATGTCAATATTGCAAGATGACTTGGAACAATACTCAGCCATGGATTTGGATCCTCTCGAGGCGAATTCGTTTCGGTCCGCTGCACTGCCATTCGCTGGTTGTCCATTGCACTCAAAACCACGTCGTTCGTGTTCAATCTGGGCCGTCCGCTGCGCGCCTGTTAAATGAACGGTGATCAAAGCCTCATAAATGAAACGACGTCGTTTTGATTCTTTGATCTCGTCCGTTTAATTTATGAATCAATCTCAGCCGTCCACTGAATTTGCCTCCACCATAGCTCACTTTTTGAACAGATCAGACGTGATTTTTTCCCTGTTGGCGTCATCTTTGTCTTCGTCCACGGGAAAGCAAAGGGAAATGACAGAGCTTCTGCGTGCTGTGCTATGCTGTGTTGTTTTGGAAGATAATGTAATGTATTATATTATTAGAGAAGACAATCAATAAGTATTAGTTTGTGAGAATTGAATATTAAAAATTAGTGAGTAAAGTAATAATTTTTTATATTTATGATTTATAATCTAGTTTTTATATTTATGATTTATCAATGTATAATCAAATGGTACAGATAGGGAAGAATGGAATAAGAGAAAAAATTTTAAATGTAAAAAATAAATGTATTCATATGGTTACTCGTTTTGCATATCCCAGTGGCGCAACAAATGCAACTAAATTTGTGAAGCATATAACATGTATTTAATCAATAGGAAGTTCTAATTCATGCTATAGTTGGATTGTTTGGTGATAATGCTACAAAAAATGAAGAGGGTGCTATAATAATATTTGGATTGCATGTACACATATGCGTGAAGGGTTTTCAAACGGGTAACTTTTAGGCCTTAAGACTTGAAAACTTCTAGTTATATGTTACGGATGTTTTGACTTTGACATATCCTTATATCAAGCATTGGTTTTGCATGAGAACTTTATCATTTTTGCTGTCCAAAACGCAAAATTTCTTGGTTGAGTTTTAAGAACTAAGAATTCTCCATAAGTACTTGTTTATAATTGTTTTTATTTGTATATGTACATGTTTGTTAATCTTGAGGCCACAATTTATAATCGTATTTAATTTTGCAGGAGTTCTATACCATGGATATAAATTTAACTCTCAGACTTAATCTTAAATTTGACAATTTAGAAGAAGCATGGGAATTTTGGAAGGCATATGGTAAGAAAACAGGTTTTGGTGTTTGAAAACAAAATTTTAACAAGAGTAGAAAAGATAAGTCCGTATACACCTCTTATCTATATGTGTGCTGTAAAGAAGAGGTGAGAAAGTCAGAGAAAGAAAAGATGACAAATAAGAGGCCCAGGGATGAGACAAGAACAGGTTGCAATGCTAAAATGAAAGTTAAACAAATGGATGGAAAATACAAAATAAATGAAGTTTGCTTGGAGCATAATCATCCTCTTCAGGCACCTAAAGTTGTTCACTTGTTTGCATCGTTTCGAGAACTATTACCAGCTCAATGTTATGAATTAGAAAATGCTGAAAAGGCTGGAATTAGTCAAAAATCAGCATTCAATTTGCAAAGCCAATATGCAGGAGGTCGAACTAATTTGGGATTTACAAGAACTGATGTCAAGAATTATCTTAACTCAAGAAGGCAACGAGCTATGAAATACGGTGATGCTGGATGTATATTTCAATACTTTGAGAAACAATTAGCAGAAAACCCATCATTTTTCTATGCTCACCAAATGGACTTAGATGAGCAAGTGACAAACGTATTCTGGGCTGATGCGCGTATGCTGGTCGACTATGCTTGCTTTGGAGAAGTTATTTCTCTTGATACAACTTATTGTACGAATTGTAATCATATGCAACTTATCCAAGAAAGTGGGTGAACTTCACATCAAATACATATCAAACGATAGTAATTGTGATAGAGGTAATGGTGGAGGCAAATTTATTGGCTTGAAAAAGAGATATGGTAGAAATATAAGTAAACAGATTAAGAGTTCTATTGAAATCAGTCAAAGAAGACGGGGAAGAAAAGCCTCTAAAAAGCCTCCTCAACCTTCACAGGTATAGTTTTTCTCTATTTAAGTTTTTTTGAGATGTTTGTTATATATTTATTAATTCTTTTGGGTGGCAAATGTGTTTTAGGGACACTGTAATGAACTTCAAGCACAACATGATAATGTCATGTTGGATAACTCTCAACCAAATCAAATGACTTTTACAAATTTATTAATGGTACGTTATATGACGGGTGTGCATCATTATCAACTACTTTGTTTATGTAGGAAATGTATATTGAGATATTCTTTTATATTTCTTGATTGTAGGCACCACTTGACTCTGACATCACATCGCTTGAAGCATTGGATTTCAGTCAAACATACAATGCAGGTACTCATAAAGAATGACAATAATATCATTGAAAACATGTAGTCACTTTTATTAAAATCTGAATTTTTTTACATATCATTGTCTCACTATATACATATCATTTTTTTACATTACAATGTTACATTGTCTTCTAAATACAGGTTCCATGAGTGCCTTAGATCCTTCTACATGAAGTATCCACTACTTTGTAAAGCTTTTGACTTCCTTTGGGCTCCTCTTTTTTTTTTGTCAAAGAAGCTCATCATGGTGTTCCTTTGGCCTGCTCTCTATTCTAGTATTACAAACTCATTATTTTGTGCTCTTGTATTGCTCTCTATTTTGGTGAAAGAAGCTCATTGTAATCTGTTATGAAACAAAGTAAAAAAACAGTCAAAAGTTTGTATATGAATAGAAAAGATGATCACAACAGACATGTGTAGTGTGAGTATAGTTAACATATGTAGCCGTTAAACATGAAAACCCAACAACTACATCATTACAGAGAAATTGAATGACATAAGAGAGAAATTGAATGACATAAGCGTACCTTCATCTGGATGCTGTTTTACATCAGCATTCATAACTAACAGAAGGTTGCCTGCTACCTTGAGAAAAGATATCTTTCCAGATAACTAACAGAAGGATGCTGTTTTACATCAGCATTCATAACTAACATCAGCATTCATGAATGTGTGTGTGTGCATGCGTGTGACTTTTATATGTTCCTTTTGTTCCCCTTAATCATAACACAGTATTAAGATATCCCATGAGGCAAAAATCAATACTTAACATGATATAAGTCTCAAAGCAATTTCATACGATAAGCCGATATTATGGATGGAGTGAACTAATTTTGTATCAATGGGGTATCAAATCCTTCCCCTAGAAAGATGGTAATGCCGGTATTCCAGTGTTTCTTTGGAACTAGAAAACCAGCATATAGCCAGCCTACAACCCTGTTATGGTTAGGACTAGCACATATTTAACTAAATATCTTTCAACACTCCAAAATTTGTTTCATTTGCAAAATTGGATCACTGAATTTGCATAAGATGAAAATTCTTACCTCCTATTTCAACAAGCAACAATCCTATCCAACCCTTTGATCTTTCTAGAAACTCTAAGGACCTTCCTCTAAAATTCAAAATTTAATGGTTGGATACATAAATTCAGCTCACACGTAAATTTTCACGAAGTTCTCCCTTTTTCAACTCATCATATAAGACCATGGCATAAAAGCAACGTAACAAAATAAAATAACCATTGCATCATCCAAGTAGGCAGAAATTGTCAACGGACATTTTGTTGGTAAAGAAATTTGATTTGAGTTGCATTTGTGAATCCATCAAATGCAAGGTTTAGGAAGCAAAGCACATATCCCAGTGGAGCGTTTGGATGTGCCGACTTGTTGATTGTCTTTCACCTGGTCTATAACAAGCACAAGAAAACAATGAGAAGACTGAAAATTATAAGCTACCTTAACAATAACCATGTCCAATTCCAACCACCCTAGCCTTTTCATTTTCTTTCTTCACATATATACTAAAATGTTTTGCCATGTTTTAGTTTTGTCAACCAAATTGGATTACAGTAAAATTCAAACTATAAGAATAACAATAATTACCATCTGGATCGAAAAAGACTTGCTTTATCTTCCCATTAGGTAGGGATTTCTGAAAAGTTTCAATGCCCTTGTCCTGCACAAGCATAGGGTGAATAGCAGGATTGTTGGCACTGGCAGTAGAGTAGATGAGCTTATAGCATGGTAGACATATTCTGGAATTTCCATCTTGCATAATCACACAAACAAAACTTTTTTGGTCAAAAAAGTTGGATTAACCATACTCTTTGCGAAAACTTTTTACACAAAATAAGATTTCAATTGCAAGTCATGTCAGACCAAAAAAATTCATAATAAAAATATTTAGTCATGAAGATCTCTGCACTGTTCAGATTAATCAAATATGATTATTAACTCAACAGTGGTGCACTTTGGCATATGAGAATTCCACGCAGAAGTAAACATAGGCAACGAACTCACTGGATGCCAAAATCATGAAGATTACTAAGCTTTTCATATTAACCATACATATTTAGTTCAGCTGCAGTGCACTTTGCCTAAGCATATGATAATTACAACATGACTAGCCGAGGGTAATAAGTTCACTGGAACCAAGAGAAGCCATGAAGATTATATACATAACAGATTAAACATATTTGAATTAATGGCTTAACAGTTCTACACTTTGCCAGAGAATATAAGAAGTCCAAACAGAAATATGGCAATAAATTCACTGGACACTACCTAAGTTATGATGATCACTTTAGTCTTCAGATTAATAATATACTATAATTAGCTCATTGCAAGTGCACTTGGCCCAAGCGTATAAGAAATCCAAATAGAAGCATGTTCTCAAATATACGAGTGCACCTTTCCTAAGCATATCAGAAGTCCAAAGAGGCGATCAATTCATGAGTAAAAAATGCACAGGATCCTAAATAAATCGTCTAAGCCTAACAATGAAAAGATTATAAGAATACTCCAACTGGAAATATCAAAGTTACAGCTCTAATCTAAACAATATCAAAATTCACGAAGAGATTATATTGAGGGTATGTTAGTGCATACCAATAGTGCAAGGATTCAGGATACGTCCTTGGAATTAAGAAAAAATGCAGCAAAGCATAGAATTGAAGCAGTGAAACCAAAAATTCCCAAACCAATCAACAGGGAAACCCCAGCCACCATGAAATCCAACATGCCCTGCACGCTTAATCCCATCATCGCCATCATCATCATCATTATCATCTTCTTATTCTTGAGCTCGAATAATTCAGTGAGTCAAACAAGAAATTTCGAAAGATGGACTGAGGAAACGAAGAAATTTTAACGACAGAGAATGTTGAGGATGAGACGTGGTGGATCTTGCTGTGCCTGCAACACACAATGATGCGATAAGAGAATCCAGACAGAAAAAGGCAAAGAGCGGTGAATGTCAGAACCGCTAAAAAGATAAAGGCATGAAAATTCGTCGATTTTGGAGTATAGGAAGGAAGAAAGGTTACTGACAGATTACTGGGAAGCGAGAATCATTCTGAAGTCTGAACTTCGAAACATTCTTCATTTCCCTTTGCTTTTCTGCGGAAGAAGCTGAAAAATGACGTCTGGTGTGTTAAAAGGGGAGCTGTGGTGTGGGGAATTGAATGGACGGCGGAGATTGATTCACAGATTAAACGGACAAGATCAAATAATCAAAACGACGTCGTTTTATTTATGAGGCTTCGATCACCGTTCATTTAACAGGAACGCAGCGGCGTCGTTTCCCACAGCGGACGCGCAGCGCACCGAAGATGCAGAGGACGTAAGCCAAACGCCCTCGAGGGGCTGCACCGTCCTTCACCTGCCTCACCTTTGGCAATTAGAGAACAACTAAGTGACACAGAAAACGAGGAACCAGGTGTGTGAGTACTAAACCTCTTCTGTAATATTGGATCAATAGTTGTCAAAAAATGTCTCTTCTCCTTGTGTTAACAAAGGTTTGGTCAAAGAAAAAGGACTCGATATTCTTTGTAAATAAAACTTGTTGTCTTCATTTTAATGTTGTAAATAGAAAAATCAAAACTGTTCGGGAAATGATACTATTGCCGTTCTTGTTAAAATGAAAAAAATATGGAATCTTGTCAAGAAATCTAATAAGTTGGGAAGCGTGGTTTTTCCCAAATTTTTGTTAGGTAAATTAATTGGCATTTTTACTTAAAAGAAAAACCTTAGACCAAGTTGCTTATTTATTATCATCATGTTAAATTGTCCAATCACATGTGGTTATGTATCCTATTTTTTTCCCACCTGATAATTTAATCATAAACCCTTAGAAAAAAATCGTACAAATGACAAAGCGTGTTTAGAGAATTTAAAACATAATTGTGGTAAAGAAATTGATCTAAGTTTTCTCCCTTACGTAATTAAATCTAAGTAATTTATATTATCAAAACAAAACTTGAGATTCTTCAAATGGAGCTTCGATTATTAAAATTTCATGAAGGTTTATATTTTTTCTTTACTAGTAGTGCATAATAATGAAGCTTTCACTTTGGTTAATTAATGGCTTTTCATTAATTATTTTTGCCAATACTGTTTTTTTGCCAGAATTAGTTTAACCAATTCACCATAAACATGTAAATCTCTTCATACTCAACATGCATTTAACAATCATTGAACATAACCTTTTTAAGTATATATTATTCAAAATAATTATCCTATCTATATATGGGCACCAAAACAAACTAATGCCCTATGCCAATCTCTCAAATACATAAATATATGTGTGTGCGTGCAGGTGTGTGTATTTATATATATAGGAAACTCAATACTACTTCGGTCTTAAATATAAGACCCAGTTGACTTTCTGCGAAGATTAATGAAGCTAATTAAATTATTTTAAAATATTTATATTTATTATTTTTTCTCCAAATTAATTTGTCTGATTTATAAATTGATATATAATTTGATTATATATTCACAACATACGATATAATTAATTAACTTATTTAACTTTCTTAATATCTTCAAAAAGGTCTTATATTTAGGAGTAGAGGTATTATTAAAGTTGTAATTATTTTTGTCAACAAAAAAAAATTGTAATTATTTTCAAAGGCAAAAATTCAAGATGGTGCCAGAAAAAAATAAAGAAACACAACTTAATTACTTCATTTAATCTACCATACGTACGCCTTGATGCTTGGTGATTAACATGGTGTGGATTACACGGTACAGGTGCAAGGGCAAAATCTGGAGAACAATTAGGTGAAATAGAACAATCCTCAGCAAGGCCACACGAGGGATCAGGTGAATGAGTACAAAAGCTCGATCTTCTTATTTCTGTCTCCTTTCGATCAATATATAGCTGTTAGAAAATATCATAGCATTGGTGTGGATATTACAGGTGAAGAAAGAGCATGGAAAGAGGATTTGTGCCACGCTATATGTGTTAACAAGTGGAATGAAGCGAAAGAAATTCTGGATCAAAACCCTAATGCCTCAACCGCTAGTCTCAATGATGAACGAAGAACAACACTTCATGTGGCTGCAATGTTTGGGCATGTAACCATAGTGAAGGAGTTGCTCGAATCGCTGCCTCCAGAATTCCTTACAACTCTTGATTCTGAAGGTTATACAGCACTTGCATTGGCCTGTTGGTATAGTGGAAGCACTCAAGTTGCAAAATGCCTTGTAAACAAGAATAGCAACATGCTTGGCATTCCAAACAAGGATGAAGAACTTCCTGTTATACAGGCTTTTGCAGATAATAATATAGAAATGGGACGTTATCTTTATTCTGTCGCTCCCTTGGAATGCCTCACAGGCCCTGGGGTTCTGAGCTTCTTTCATATTTGCTTTAAAGCACAATGTTTAGGTGTGTTAAATCTATTTCTTCTTTTAATTTGTTTTTGATGCTGTATTCAACTCATGTCGTGACTGTGTGTGTGTGGGGTGTATATATATGCAGATATTTCTCTGGATTTGCTTCAACGATGTGAAGAATTGCTTTTAGTGACCAAGGATAAAGAGTGGACGCCAATTCACGACATCGCATCCTTGAACACAGCTATTCTTAGCCCAAGCGAACTTATTTTCTGGACACGATGGATCTATAACTGTGAGAATCAACTATTCTTTCCTTTCTTTTTCATCATCACGTGTTGATTTTGTTTATGTTATTTTCTCGCCATTTGAAAATTTGAATCAAAATACATTCGATTAAAATAGAGAACGTGTTTTTCATATGTTGTTTTATCTTATTATCATCATTATTATTTAAATATTTTTAAACGACACGAACTTTCCTTGTTTCTTTTACCCATGTTAGGTATGAACAAACCTTCAACCATAGCCATCAATCATGTTTGTGTGGACATCCAACAAGAAGATAGAAGTCAAGAAGATAAAGCAAAACTTACTTAGCCGGGTAACTTTTGCATTACTTTTTCAAAAGTAATATTAATATCTTGCAGTTAAGTTGTATCAAGGCATGTGAATATTTTGCATTTGTATCTGATTTATCAAAATCATGGTAGGGAATTGTACTCAACAGTAAGTGGAAACTATTCCATTTGATTAACAGTAGTTTATCTCTACAATAAAATATTTATATTTTAACATTTGTTCAAAAGAGAGATAAAAGATTTGGTCTTAAGGCTCATCACCTCCACCTATAATTTTATAGGTATGGATGCTAACTTTCATATCTCATCAAAGAATTGGGCACTTGTTCAAGCTTACTCTTAGTTCTCATAAATTAAATTAAACTAACTAAAAGATCAATGTGTGACGCGTAACAATCTAGGAGTTAAGAAAATACAAGAGGTAATTCTGCAGCATGCACAAGCAGATGACCTTCTTGGCCTAGTTTGTAAGAATGCAAGGAAAGCTTACCAAGAGGGAGTTTTGTATATAAGGCTTTAAAACTTGCAGCTAAAGAAGGGAATGCCGAGTTTGTGTTTCAAGTATCAAACGTAATCCCAGAGATTTTCACCAGTCGAATGTTTCTTTCATGTTTTAAGGAAGCTCTTGATAATCGACAAGCTGAGGTTTTCAGCCTTATCCATGGGCTTCGGTTCAAGAATGTTGTCCTAAATTCTACGATCAGTGGAAATACCATGTTACATAGGGCAGCTACGAAGGCTCCCGATCACATTCTAACTGGCATCTATGCACCCACACTGCGAATGCACAAGGAACTGCAATGGTTCAAGGTTAGAGAAACATTTGTGTTAATTTTTTAGTCATAATTTCTTATAAGATTGAATGTACGATAATTAAGTATTGCATAAATTAGTCAATTGAATACACTTTTTCTGCAAGTATTTGACAAAGTATCCCTATGATTTTTCCCTTTCTTTGGATGCACATTGAGTGTTCTAGAATAATTCAATCTCATTTAGCAAGGCTTTGAACCAAAGTTCCACTTTAACTTCTTTGCTGATTGTTTTCTCCCAAACTGGTTATAAGTAGTTTGGCTTTGATAAGAATGTGAAATATAATGCAATACTTTTTTGAAACAAATGCAAGAGGTGGAGAGTTTAATACCTCCAGGAGATAGGGGATATCGAAACACAAATGGCCAGACAGGTGAAGAATTATTCAGGGAAAGTCATAGTGAGTTATTGAGGGAAGGAGAAAAATAGATAAAGGCCACAGCATCTTCTTGTTCAGTTGTCGCTGCCTTGATTATGACCATTATGTTTGCAGCTGCTTTTACTGTTCCAGGAGGAAATGATCAAAATCTTGGATATCCATTATTCATCCAAAAACACTTTTTTAAGGTTTTCATATTCTCAGCCATATTATCACTTCTCTCCTCTTCAACCTCAGTTCTAATGTTTCTAGCAATTCTAACCTCTCAATACTCGAAAGAAAATTTCCTCGAGTCCTTACTATTAAAATTGATTTTGGATCTTTCCTTTCTTTTCACATCCATTGTATGCATGATGATAGCATTTCTTTCTGCCATTCATCTCATGATGAAGCATGCACACTACTCACGGGATATCCTTCCCATTATTATACTTGTAAGTATTCCGATCTTTCTCTCTGTATTGTCACAATTCCCTCTTCTTCTTCACACTTGTGTTTCTACATATGGAAATATCTTTGATAGGAAGAAAGTGAAGTCTTGGCCGTGAGATGGATCTGTAATTGATATGTACCAGTTTGTTCTTGTATTATTTGAATAATTACGATTTTGATGTTTCTCGTCAATTACATTGACCTGGTCTTTTAATAGGAAACAAAGAAGTGGCATTGAAATTTACCTTTTTATTTTTTTTTAATTGAATGACATCAAGTAATCGTGATGTTTCATTTTATTGTAATTTTGCAAAGCCTTAAAATTACAAACGTTGAATACTAATGGAAACGATTATAGCTGGCTCATGCACAAGGTCTCTTTACAATTAATTGGATCTAACAATATTTGGTTATGACGCAGTACAATAACTATATTTCTTTTATAAAAAAAAATATTTTATGCAACGTCAAAAATTCTCTATTTTTATATTTTATTTAGGATTTTTGTTATAATAATTGAGTTTAAAATGTCTTTCTTTATGAATAATTGGGATTAAGAGTATATATTAAATTAGAATAAAAGAAAGGTAAAATTATCAAAATAACTATAATTAGTCTTAATCATTGACTTCTTAACGTTGGTTCAATTGTTTTCAATTGTAGGTATTTGATTTGGATTAAATCTGAAATGGTAGTTTGGGGTTTGAGTTTAGAAATGACAATTTGGTACCGTGAAATTTCATAACACCAGTTTAGTCTAACCAAACTACAGTGTTTTGGCAGCAACACAGGTCAGATTTTCATCAGTTTTGAGCGTGAATCAGACCCAAAAAAAGAGCAGAGTCGCCGTGAAAATCTAGAGAACCTATAGACCTTCACCCATTCGGTTGATCTTCATCACCTTAGGCACGCTTCCATTATCTTCTCCACCACCCCTCACCACCAACGTCGCCGGCGACCTAGAAAAGCAGAGCAAAGCTTCATATTGTAGAGGAGAGAGCCGCGAACGTTCTCTGAGCATCATTCCTCCGTCTCACCGTCGTTTGCTTCCATCATCACCTTCCTCCACCGTCGCCCTTATCTCCGTCTCCGTCATCTATCTCCACCAGCAACCATTATTATTAGCGAGTTTCAGATTGTGGCTTCCTCTGCCTCTTCCATTCAACTGCCCACAATTGTCCATCTTCCTTCATCAATATCTCTTCCTTTTGTTTCTCTTTCCATCGGTAACCATTTGAATCAGGAGGTGGTTGGGTCTTTGATGGTTGTTCGGGGCTAATTTGACACTTGTAATTCATTACTAGCAATTTAGTTGATTTGGAATAGATTTTGCTTGAATTTTTTATAAAAAAATATTTAATTGTGATAGTAATGGAAGGGTTTGTTTTTATTATTATTATTACTTCTCATTACATTCCACTAATTTAAATGGTTAGAGTTTTGAATTAGGTTTCTATTAGAGGGGTTAATATGTATTCGACGTGGAAGAATTAATTCACCTAACTCAAGCTAATTCAAATATTTGTTTAGACATTTTTGTCAAATTAACATATTTCCATTATGTTTTTAAATAAAGATAGATAAATTTATCGTTTTAGGATATTTTTATCATACTTTTAAAAGCCAATTTTCATTTCAAAAAAAATCTAAAAATATTTGTTTTAAAAGCATTTTAGTTTAATTGCAATCTAGTTTATAGATAAAAAGTTTAAATTATTGTTTTTATGTCGATCATCATATTTAGTTGTTGGGTAATTAATAAAAAGTTTTTAAAGAAATCATCCAGGATTACACCTTATATTTAGAGCCGGGAAAACGGGCCGAGCCCGTCGGACCGGCCCTTTTAGGCCCTGAATTTATAAGGGCCAAGCTTAAGATTTTAGCCTCAAAACTGAAAGCGGGCCTAAAAGGGCCAGCCCTATAGGGCCGAGGGCCTAAAAGGGCCGGCCCTGTAAGGCCACGGACCGGCCCTTTAGGTTCTTATATATATTTTTTATTTTTTTAAATTATTTATATGATAATAATATTATTGATTTTTTATGTTTTGTTGATGATGTTGCAAATATTTAGTTGTTATTATCTTTTTTAGAATTAAATTTCATAAGAATATATTGTATTAAGAATCCTAAAAATTAAAAATTTATAAAAGATATTTCTTATTTTATAAGAAAAATATATTAGATATTTCTTATTTACTCCAAAGTTTCACATATGATGGTAATTTATTAATTTATTTGTATTTTATATTTGTTATAGAGTTATTTATCATTTTGCTTTATTATTTGTTACAAATAAAGATTATGGATGTATTCATAATGTGGGATAAGAAATTCTTGATATTTTTACCCTTCAAGCAGACCCTACTACTCAAAGTGAAGCACAATTGAATTTCCTTGAAATTGATGATAGTGGCGAAGAAGATGAAAATGATAGTCATCATACTCATATATGCTTAGAGTGTTTAGCTTCTTGTCATCTTATACTTTGTACGAGACTATGAGTTATTTGTGGACATTATTTTTTACCTTTGATTATGAATTAGTAACTGTATTTGTTTTATTGCATGAGTCGTGTAGACATGTAGTTAAATCTTGTAAAAATAGATTCCGGCCCTGCGGGCCGGCCTTGGCCCTGGCCCTGATGCTCTCGGGCCGGGCTTTAAAAAAGAACAATTTTTCTTACCTCAAGCCTTGTAGGGCCGACCCTTTTAGGCCCTGGCCCTTTAAGGGCCGGCCCTGATTCCCAGCTCTACTTATATTACAATCCTTAATTACTTTTTGCAAGACATAAGCCAATACGCACCTTTGGTAAACCTAACTAAATTCATAAACTTCTCATTTTTTGGGTCCGAGTATAGGTGCTGCTGCTGAACACTCTTCCATTGTTATTGCAATTTCAACTACCCATCAACGTTATCCAATATGTGATTCTCAATTACTGAACATTTTTTTGCCCATGAGGTACTAGTTAATATATTCTTCTCTCCTCTATATTTTCAGGTGCATGTTCAATTACTTGTTCCATTTTCAAGTTTTGTCAAAGTAATACAAGTCTCTTTCACTTGGTGGGTACTAGCGATGAATCCAGGATTGGATATTGGGGGAAAATTGTGTTGGAGGTTAAAAAATGTTTAGATTGTTACATCCCAAATTTTGAGGTATTCGATCGCTCAAGAATCATTGAATTGAAAAAGGCCACTTGGCCCATACCTTTCCCTCTGATTATATCTTTAAGAAAAGATTGTCTTCATTACTCACTGCGCAGAGCTCAAAGCTCAATGCTCAATGCTCTGGGGGTCTGGTCTCTGCCTCTCTTTATTGTTCGCCATTCTTCTGAGGAAATTGGTAATGATTATTCTACTGATTGAATATTAGGCTTCATCCTTTCTTATTCTCCTTTCTGTGCCCCCCCATATTCTCAATGTTTCTTTTATTCCACACTTTCTCCTTTATACTCTCTCCATCTCTCTCAACTCACCAGAGCCCAAAAAGTCTCGGCATTTATATTTTAACACGTATTCATTACGTCGTTCTAACGCATAAACACTAATCTACTAGTAATTTAAGTAAACATTTGATCCTTAAAATTTTTAGTTAGATTCAAAAAAATTTAGAGAATGTTAAAAGTTTTGAATTAAATTTTCTTACTCTTTAATCTTATATATTCTCTTTATTAAAATTTTAGAATCTCATTTTTTCGATTTTAAATCCAATCATAAAACTTTTCTCTCTCCTCCACTTTCCTCCAAGTCCTTTGTACCAAACATACCTTTTGCTATTGACAAACCCTAATCTATTATATATTTTAATATTTTATTTGAAGGATTTTTTTTTTTATAATAATTGAGCTTAAGATATTTTATTTGCTATTAATAGTGATTAAAGTGGTTTGCATGAAATTAAGGGTAAAAGGGGGTAAAATGTCATATATTTTATAATATACCTAAATTGATTGATTTTTGAAATATAAGATATTATGTTTTGGGTTTATTTACTTTTTAGATCAGTTTAAGAAAAATTATGGACAAGGACCCAGAATTTCTAGAAACTGTAAATCAATGAAGAAAGAGTTTATAGAAAATTATAGAAAAGTGCCCAGAGTTTTTGAAAACTATAGTTCGCCCACAAATTAGTCCCTCCATGAACCTTTTATACTTTGCAGTATAGTCCCTGGTTAAAATGCAATGCGGTCTGAAAACTAGACCTTTGAGCCCGAGAATTAGTACTGGGAAAATGGGCCAGCCCGAGCCCATCGGGCTGGCCCGTTGGGATAACGGGCTAAACGGGCCCTTAGCCCGTTTATAAACGGGCTGGCGAAATGCCAGCCCGAGCCCGTTTAGACGGGCTAACGGGCCGTCTTTTTTATTTTTTTTTTAGTTTATTTTTTAAAAAAAAAATTTACTCCCTTTCTCTTTTATCCATTTATGTCACACTTATTTTCTTTTATATATTCGTGCTACAAAACCAATTTTGTTCTTACTTACTTTTTTTTTTGTCTACTTACATCACAAAAACATGTGAATACATTTTTTTAAAATTTAATAATAGTAAAATAAATAGATATAATATGAAAAAAGTGTCAAATAAAAAAAATAGGAAGTCTTTAAACACAACATCACTAAGAATTGAAAACATTGGGATCTAACTTATTTGAAAAATATATAAAAAATATTTTTTTATTTTTTTAAATAGTTAAACGGGCCGGCCCGTTTAGCCCGAATAATAAACGGGCTCGGACTTTCAAGCCCGAGCCCGTTTATTTGGCCGAGCCCGTTAGCCCGGCCCAAATTACCACTTCTACCGAGAATCACAGACCAAAGGCGCGGCATTGACGACCAGAACCTCTATCGCTCACCTTCACTCTCTCACTCCCTTCATCTCCTTTATTCTCCGCTGGCAACCTTTATTCAATTTTTTTTAAAAAAATTAATATAAAAAAGAGTATTACAATTTAATTAGATGATAAACTATTATTTTTAGTATTTTTTTTAATATTTTCAATCCCGTGGATGTGCTGTCAAAAGAGGACTAAATAAATATTATATAATAAATTTCAGAGATTTATTTGTCACGACACTTGACCTAATACTTTGGCCGATTTAATGTTTGTTTGGGTTAGTTATAGGAGCTATTTTTCCAATGTGATTCACGATATACAAGGTATGCTTATGAAATGAATTTTATCTCAACTTGCATGAATAAGATTTTCCACCGTCAACCCAAACAGGCCCTTAATGACTGGTCCGAGTTTCAGAACCTTATAAATGAGTGAATGGAATTGATTTTAAAAAATTATTTAAGAGTTAATTTTTTATTAAGTCAAATTAAAAAACCCAAACAATCGCTTTATCTAATTAATGATTAATTCTACGATTGCATTTATGTTCATCTCTTACCTCAATTGTTAAAAACCACTTGATGTATATATAAAAATCATTTTAATGCACTTATTTTTTCTTAAATGAGAACACAATCATAACACTCAATATGAATTAATCCAACTACACACCATAAGAATCTCATACAATGAATAATCTCCTTAAAACATGAGGAAGCAAGTTTAATAACATAGTCTATGAGCATCAAAGCAAAATTTAACATAAATGTTAACCAACAAAGATAAATAAACACTCATTCTTCACAAATATGTACCAATACAAAATTAATTCAATCGGATCACAATACAAATAATAAACTAATAAAAAACTAATAAACTCCTTCTTCTAGAAAATTAAAGCTCTGGACACATTTTTCACCACCAAAACTCAAGGAAAATTTCGCCAAAAAATGAACTTATCAATAACCAAAGCTTCTTCACAATGCCTAACCCCCATGAAAATTGAATGAAAGTGTTGAATCTGCAGAGAACGAGGGAGGAGGTGGGTTTGGTCATATTTTGTGAGAAAATGGAGGAAGAAAAAAATGGTGGTGATATGAAAATCAGAGAACTATTCCGGCGATGTTGAGTGTGGTGTGAAGGTGGAGGTCTGACAGTATGGTGAGAGTAAGAGAAGGTGGAAGAGGAAGGTATTCTGCTGCTATGAAAACAGAGGAGGATTCGTCAGTGGAAGAGGAAGGTTTTCCGACGAAGATAGAAGAAGGTTTAAGAAGATGGTGGAGTGAGAATGGAGAACCCTGACAATAGTGGTTGGTATGTAATGGTGAGATCGACGGAGGAAGTGGTTGAAAAGTAGTTTTTGACGGTAGTGATGGTATCTCTAACCACCCTCCTCATTCAAGCTCTCTCTCTCTCTCTCTCTCTCTCTCTCTCTGTGTGGTTCTTAGCTTCTTAGTCGCGGCCTTTTTGGTGGGGTAAGGATGGAGGAGTGGTGGTTGAAGCTCGCCGCCTAGGTAGAGAGGTGAAGGCCAAGGTTTCTGAAGCTCCCGCGGTGCGATCTCGCTTCTGCTCTCTTTTCTTTGAAATTCGTCCGAGTGTATGGAAGAAAGAGGAGGCCGCATTTAGGGACCAAAAGGAAACTTTTCAAAGGTTTGTGGAGGGACTAAACGAATAACTTCAAAACGTTTATGGGTGAACTATAAGAGTCTGGTTGGTTTGGAGAGGAAGGGTGATTTTAATATTATCTTATTTGGATTGATTATAAGGAAGGAGATGAGATGAATTTTAATATTATATTGTTTGGTTTAGGAGGGGAGAGAAATTATTTTTATATAAATAACTTTACCCTTATGTTATAAGTGATTTTTTTTAAACTCTATTAAATATATAATAAAATTTAATTATAAATAACATCTTTATTTTTAGATTATAAATAACATGTAATACAATTATATTTTTATATATTTAAAATTATATATATATATATATATATATATATATATATATATATATATATATATATATATGAGGATGAATGAAGAGGGTAAATGACATTTTTGGATTAGCAAGAAAATTCATGAATATTTTAGTCCAATCATACAAAATTTCTTAACCTCGTTCCAAATCTCTCTAATTTATTTATTAGGGGGAGGGTTTTGAGAGGAGGGAGGAGAAATTTTTTGGTTTTGCCAATCAAAGGGAGGGAAACAAAATCTCTTCCCTTCTCCTTCTCTCCCTTCTCCTCAAATCAAACATAGCCTTAATTTTTAAAAATCTTGGGTCATTTTTTATAATTTTCTCTAGTCCTTTTTCTTTATAGTATCCGTTTCAATAAATTCTAGGGCCTTTATGTAATTTTCCCCAATCCTCAAAAAATTAAATCTAACCTAATTAACATGTCCACATTTTCCAATTTTCTTCAAAACACGTACCATGCAAGAATTCCAAAAAATCATTTTCATGCATAATTAACAAATTATGATCATTTTACTTCTAATTATAATTAATTCAATACAAATATCCCTAAATCCATAACTCAAATTAGTACTTAATCATACAACAATATCCTAAGGAAATGCATTAAAAATCTCAAATTAATCAAGAGCTTATCAAAATATGGTTTAATCATCCACATTAAATAGTTTTAAACAATATCTCAAGAAGTAGTAGTTAGCTATATAAGAGCTAAATCAAGAATATTTGACTCAAGTGTTATCTTGTGCTTTTCTTAAAACTTTATAAATTTTAACTCCCATTATTTTTTTGGATAAGGGTGGTCACTTCCTTCATTACCAAGAGCATCCAACATTCATATTTTTCAAGTTCAATTCCATTCATTCACTCACGTTTTTATAAAAATACTAAAAATAATAATTAAGCATTTAATTAAATTGTATTACTTTTAATTTATTAATTTGAAAAAATCAAAACCAATTTCTCATTATTTTCATTAGATTTTTATGACATTAGACTATTTAAAAATTAATAAAAGGCTCTTGAAAAAAAAAAAAGAACGGTCCTAAATTTAGTTATACGCAAACTTTAGTTAATTGTTTATTGCAATCTTTAGTTAATTGTTTACTGTAGACCCGACCACTAACACACAAAAGTGCCCCGTCAAAAACAATCATCACCATTTGATTTTTAGGTGATGGAGCCCTCTGGCGGAACATTTGAAACGCGCGGGTGGAATTAACTAGTTTGGTTGGGAAATTTGTACTCCTATCTGCAGCAATAATATTGTTAGGAAAACTGTCCTAGTCACAATCAATGAAGTTCCGTAGAGAAAAATAGTAGATTTGTGTAACGGTGAATAAGAATGCGGGTGAGGCGTAGGTGTAGAGGTAAATGAGGAGGAAGAGAGGGCTTCATTATGGATTATTTCTAAAGTATGAACAAATAGTAGACATTAGGGAGTCTTGGCGAAAAGAGTTACATTGGGGTAGGGGTGTTTAAATCTAGGATTGGGACCGGGATCTCCCAATTCCTATCCTGACCCCGGTTTTTAGTTAGGATGCACATATGCATCCCGGTATTGGTCATAGTCTGATCTCGGTCCTAGGATTATTTGGACTGAGACTGGGACAAAATTGGGAATTTTCGGTTTTTTAAAAAAAAATAAATTTAAAATATATTATTATATTAGTTAAATTTTTCATAATCTATTATTTAAAATAATCATTTAACAGCTAATAAAGCTATAATAATCACACATGATTTAGAATTGAAGAATAATATTTTATTATTATTATTATTATTATCATCTTTGTCATCTTTGTTATTAACTTTATACATTATATAGTTAGTATTAGTATTATGATATATACGGTTTAGCTTCAATTAAAAAAATGTAATACACATATTATCAAATGATAACTTAATTTATGGAGTAAAAAATATAAAAATAAAAAGATCACTTAATTTATAAAGTAAAATAATTAAAATATATATATATAAAAAACCGGGACCGGGACCACCAAGGGTGATCCCGATCTCAGTCCCAACTGAAACAGAAAATTCTCAGAATTAAAATCTCTGAGATCGGATTGGGATAATCAGGATCAGGATATTTTAAATCAGCCCACGTTAGGGATATTTAACAACATAAAGAGTCAAGAAAGGATCAATTATACCTATTTTGAAATATTGTATATTCCATAAATCATATGGCAGCAGCGTACAACAATAAATACAGGGCAGGAGCCGTGTCCAGTGCTACAGTTGAGTAGAAAGGTGTCCATTATAGAATAAGGGAACAACAATTAGATGGCCGACAACGAAAACCTTATTGATGGTAACCGTTTTTAAAATCTTGAGACATGCTCAAACTTTAGTCAGCTTTAAATTCACTTAAATTTTTTTTAATTAAAAGCTTAGCTTATTAAGAAAAAAAAATCCTTAGGGCATGTTTTGCTGATGACATAATTCTTTAGGCTAAATCAAGAAAATATTAATTTTAAACTTGAATTATAAAGAAGGATTATAGAGTCAAAGGTTTTTATTTGAAAAGAAGTAATAAGCATTATAGTCTTGATAAAAGATAAGTTAGAAGTGATTTAGTGGTTGAATTAGGATATTAAAGTATTTTCAAGTAATAAAGTTTAGATATATGTGTTCGAATATATAAAAAAACATGAAATTGATAAATATATTAATCATAAGATTCAATTTAGGTGATATAAATGAAGAAAAGTTATTGAGGTTATTTGTGATTGAAAAACACCTAATAAGAAAAAAATGAAGTTTTATCTTCTTGCTAAGAGACTATCAATGCTTTCTAGAAGTAAATATAAGACTTGTAATGAGCACATTCATTGAAGAGTTAGAGTCTCGTCAATTAACAAGAAAATTATAAAAAATAATTTAAAATGGTTCAATCACATCCAAAAAAGTTATTAGATATGCCGTAGGAACAATTGATAAAAGAGTGTGGAGTCTTAAAAAAAAAGGCATGAGAAAGTTGAAGTCAATAAAATTATTGAATGAAATCTTCCTATTAACAACGTATTTAAAAATTTAGTTAATGAGGTGATACAATTTATATGTAGTCAACCATTGAACAAACATGCTACAGTCTTTTGAGCACAAAAAACAAAGCTTTAATGGATCCCTTGATATTGTCTCCAAATTTGGCTTTGGTTGTAGCGTGCTTTTGGGCTAAGAGAGGGCTGCATTATCACAATCTTGCTATCGTTGGCCAGAGAATGCAAGTTTGATCTTCTTATTACAAAACACACAATTAAAAATTATAATAATTAAGCAATAAAATAATTATTCTCTATTAGTAATAATTAAAATAAAAAATTATAATAAGGTTCCAAACAAAATGAAAAATGAAGAAATGGTCTTTTGAAATTATAAAGTGAAAAAATAGTCTCAATGAGTTATCAATGGTGGCCTCTTAAGTTATCAATAACTAGCACCTGAAGTTGTTAATTGAACCATTTTTTCATTTTGAGATTTCAATGGACAATTTCTTTATTTATCTTTTTGGTTGGACCTTATTTTAATTTTCCCTACTTAAAATTGGTCAATAAATATTAACATGGTTAGCCGGATCTTCTTATTTTATAATCTATGTAAAAGCACATGGGCGTGACATAAGGAAATATTATATTTACACACGATCAAGTCGGTGGAGTCACATGATCTTGTTAGCATTTTTTAATATTTATTCTCTGAATCAAATTGGTATATTATATATTTTACTATTAAAAAATTAAGGTATTAGATTAGACTGTAGATACCAAATTAATGTTGAATTTTTTAATTACCCATTTTTAACGCACCATTTGCCTGTCCACTAATATAATACCATTGATCACTGACCACTGGCCATTGAGTAAATTAATGCAAACAAATTGGCCCAAAAAATTAGGGTTATGGTGCAAGTTTAATAGCGCTAAAATACTCCTAAACTACATAAAAAGTTGAGCAATTTTATCACATCGTTGAGTGGGTCCTACACATTGTACTGCAGCAACTTTTTTCCCCTTGACTAAGGATTAAATAAATATAAAAAAACATTTGACAATAGAGGAAAATTGAGAGATAGGTGAGAGATCGCAAATTCAACCCCGCATATAACATTAGATAGTTAATGTTTGCCTCGTTAGATTTAATAAGGGTTAAAAGAAAAAGAAAAAGAAAAGAAAAGAAAAGAAAGAAGCACTTGGATATACCCTGCCCACTTTATTATCTCTGTAAGTAAACCTAGTCTTGGCGATTCCACCTCTCTGCTCATTGCTCTCCCTCTGCGTCTCTGTCTTCATCTCTTGCTGTCGTCCTTCATTCTCTGTTTGGCTGTTGGCGTCTCTGCCCCTCGCTGTTCGCCGTCCTTCTTTCAGATTGGCTCTAAGGAGATTGATAATTATTTATTATTCTATTTTCTGCCTCACCCATTCTCACTCATTCTTTTACTCCACAATTTCTCCTTCTTCTTTCTACTTTATTTTGATTAGTGAGTCATACAGATCCCCAAATGTCAATATTGCAAGATGACTTGGAACAATACTCAGCCATGGATTTGGATCCTCTGGAGGGGCTGCACCGTCCTTCACCTGTCCCATCTTTGTCAAGTGAAGAACAACTAAGTGACACAGAAACCGAGGAACCAGGTGTGTGCGTACTAAAGCTCTTCTGTAATATTGGATCAATAGCCATAAAAAATGTCTCTTCTCATTGTGTCAACAAAGGTTTAATTTGGTCACAGAAAAAGGTGTCGATATTTTTTTATGTAAAATTTAGAGTTCATTTTAATGTTGTAGATAGAAGAATAAAAACTTTTCCGGAAATCATATTATTTTTCTATTTTTTCAAAAAAAGAAAAAGAGAAATATTGTCAATAAATCTCAACAAGTTAGGGAAGTCCCCACCCCCCCCAAAAAAAAAGATTACAATAATAATTAACAATCTTATTTACTTGCTATCAAAATAAAACTTGAGATTCTTCAAATGGAGCTTTGCCCCCTTAAAATTTCATGAAGGTTTACTTTATTTTACTAGTAAGGCATCATAATGAAGTTCTCACTTTGGTTAATGCCTTTTCAATTTTTTGACCAATACATTATCAACATTTAAATCTCCTCCTCATCCCCAAGTTGCATTTAACAATAATTGAACACAACCTATTTACGAAGGTTATATTAGTAACAATAATTATGTCATATATATATATATATGGGCACTAAAAGGCTAATGTCCTATCCCCTCAATCTATTAAATACTTAAATACATGCTACTAAAAAAAATCTAGTGGCGCCCCTCTTATATTACTTCTTTATAGATAATTGTTTTTTGTAAAAAAAAATTAAAAGTTAAAATATTTTCTATTATAAATGTCATAGCTAGCTAGTGTTAACCTTGTGCGACATTTTCTTAAACAAGCACTACATAAGATATTTATTTTTGTAAAAATAAAAATGAAAGTACTAGCTATGACGCTTTTTAGGTAAGTGTAATTGATGGACTTATTTTTTCTTAAAAAAAAAGGCAAGAATCTTCCAAAAGTTCACAACAAGTATTTTTTTTCTTTAAAAAATTGTGCTGCCTTTGAAGGCGCTTGAGAAGTTCCAAGGCTTTCAATTTTTTTTAAATAAAAAGTCTTAAAAGATACTTGCTTGGAAAGCTTTTAATTTTTTTTAAATAATAATGCCTTGGAAGACGCCTTCCAAGGCTCTCTAAAAGATAATTTCAATTTTTTTTAAAAAAAATAAAATGATGCTACAAGCAAGCGCCTCCAAGGCCAAAACTTTTTATAGAAATTTAAGTAACATTGTGTAGAATTAATTTATTAATCAACTCGAGATTTGAAGTAAATTAAATTCATTGTTTGAATTTTAGAAATATAATCTTTAAAAAATTAATTAAATATAAATGAAAATTTATAGAAAAAATTAATTCTAAAACAAGATATAAATGGAGCTGAATTGTATTATTTTAAATTAAGGTATCAAATTATTTCTAATGAAGGAATGGGTACAAAATTTAAAAACAATAAATAATATAATTTCCAATATTGATTTCAGTGGAATAAAAAAATTATTTTATAAAAATTAGGATTTATCATGTGATCGGTGATATTGGAATATGGAGAAATTTACTCAAAATAGGATTTAAATTTAAAGGATTAATTTCAATTCAAGATTTCTATAAACAATTAATTTCTCATTAAAATATTTTAGTTATGTATATATTTTGGAGGATGATAGCAAGATGATGAAACAAATAACTAATAAGTGGAAATCCATGATTTAATTAAATATGAGAAAGTGAAAACTAAAAATAAAATTAATCAACAGAAAGAGTGATGGGCAATATATCCATATGTGATAGCAATGATAATTATTATATAAGAAAAATTCAGTCCAACTAAATTAATTGGCTCATATATGTAGGCCCTAAGGCCAGATTGGCCTTTGGTATGCCTGCCAATTAAGGCCACATAATAGTTTTGGCAGCCACATGCAAGGCCTTGCGCATGCCAATGACAAACACTTAATGCTGCGCGAGAGAGAGAGAGAGAGAGAGAGCTCTGCTCTCTCTATTTAAGTTCAGCTCCTTATAATTTATAAGTTCCCTATTCAAAAACCTTTGGAATCAGAGCACATAACCTGGCGGTTAAAATACTCTCCTCTCACACTCACAGGGTCTTTCTCTTCTTCCTTTGATTTCCATAATATTTTTATTTTGGTTATGTGCATAATGTTGTTTTTCTTCTTTACATTGTTGTGTGCGGATTGGGAAATGCTAGTTCTTTTATCTGGTAATTCGTTTAGGTTGTGCCAATGTTGTACAATTAGATAGGTTGGACTTATAGTTGCAATATGAGGAGTTTGGAACCGTGATTTTGAATAATCTTGAAGCTTGCTGATTGAATGCACATAAGCTATTTTTGATGAAATGTTTGATATGTGAAATTTTATCAATGATAGCAAATAAGTGTTGATTTAATAACTAAAGTTAATATGAAAGTTACTTTTAAGTTTCAATTTATCATGTGTAATTATTTTTAAATTTTATTGTTTTTAAACCTGTTTGAATTGTGAAAGTCACAAACAAGGTACAATTTACTCTCATCATATGTCTTTTACTATTTTATGATCTTGTTCTTTATGTATGATGCCTCTTACTATCTTTTTGTGTCCTTAATTTTGTTAATTTTCGTTTTCTATTTAGACACTGTCTATATAAAATACATATGAACATAGAAGACTCATTTTATTTAGACTCTTCAACGCAAATGATCAATGTAATAGGTTATTGTGGGTGTCCATTGTCTTAATTTCTTTTCTTTCTTTTGTTTTTCATAAAGATTGAGACACGGATTAATCATTGCTAGCTTCCATTTGCTAAGTGCCCATTTGGTTCACATAATTGGAAGTAATGAAATGCGATGTGATGTAATGTAATGATGATTACATAATTTGTTTGGTTCGTCATTAGGGAAAGACGATGCATATGCACAAAAACGTTTGATTGGATTACATCGAATATGAGAATATATGTAAATAATATAGTAAGTGACAAAATTACCCTTTTTTACAAATATAATAATGTATATATTGGGTTCATGATAATTTTTTTCATTCCATGTAGTGTACACGCTGGGTTTATAGTAATTTTTTAATATTTAATGGTGGAAATATTATGCAGTGTATAGATTGGATTCATGTTAATATTTTAATATTTAATTATTAGAATATTATTTAATGAGATATTTTAATATTTTTTAACGGTGGAATATAATTTTTTAAATTTTTTAATGGGGGATATTTCTTAAATTTCTATATTATTAATTATTTTTTAATATTTAATAGTGCCAATTAAAATTATTTAATATTTAACTTCATTTATGGGTGAACATTTTGGTCAATTTAAAAAATTATAATGGCAGTAGTGTCACTTTCACATGATTACATGATATCTGCATCATCATTCATCAATCTTAGTAGTGTAATCCTGATTACATCAAATGATATAATCATGATTACAAAATGTAATCTTTTTTACATTACATAAGCCCAACCAAACACTGTAATCACACTATTACATCAGGATTATATGTAATCATCTTTCATATAATCGAACCAAACGGGCTATAAAAAAAATTTAAGGGAAGTAACAAAGCTTCCCTATCTACCATTTTTTTTAATACATTAAAGGGTTCAACGGTGCTTGATGTGTAGGTGCTATAACATCCCTTTGATTAAGGGAAGCAATGCAAGAGCCATAGCTCCCTAGTCACTTTGTATAGTGCTTGCTTTCAAGGTCTCTATCTATCTTTTTTTTATATAAATAAATTAAAGGGATTCAATGGCCCTTGGACACCAAGGGCCATTGAATTTCCTTTTTAAGGACCTAGAAGGAGCATTTATCATCCACAAGTATTTTTTAGTAGCACTAAGAACCTATAAGTATTTTCTTTTTTTCATTAGTGCCCCAGTACCCAAAAATATTTTTTCATTAATTTATGGATATTGAGTGCGTATGCTACTAGAAAAATATTTTTGGAGTGCAAGCAAATTACTTTTGGATGTTGGGTGGTAATGGAAAAACACTTTCGGTTCTGGGTACTAAATACTGGGTGATTGTAGTAAATTATTTTAGATTGTTGAATGCACAAAAAATTAATTTAGGTATTAGATATTATTGAAAAAATATTTTAGAGTTTTTTCTTTTTAAAAAAAAAGTGCTCACCTCTTGGCAAATTAACCCAACATAGCTTAGTTTTGGAGAAAAGGATGCAACGGATGGGAGGGGGGAAAGGAGAGAAACCTGTTCCATTTTTGTTAGGTATACTAATTAATAGGTATATTTTTTTCACTTAATTATTATCAAAATAAAACTTGAGATTCTTCAAATATAATGGAGCTTTGCTTCTTAAACTTTCATGAAGGCCGGAAAAATTGCCATAAATAAATACTATGATGGGAGAATTAATTGCTCAGAGGTGTCTAATACATGTTTATACATAAAAAGTAATGGTACTACGAAGAATTTCATATGCAACAAATATCGGTACTCAAATTCAGGTATACAATTGGGCAAGTAATTCTCCAAATATGTATTTATGCGAAATTTTCCCCATCTTTTTAACTAGCAGGGCATCATAATGAAGTTTTCACTTGGGTTGATTGATCTTCATTGTTTTAATCAATAAATTATAGACATGTAAATCTCCTCATACTCAAGATGCATTTAACAATAATTCAAGATGGTGCCAGTAACAAAATAAAGTTTATATATTAGTTCTCATTAAATTAATTGGACATCTTCTTAAAAAAAAACACATGGACATAACTTATACTCCATCTTATCCTTAACATAAGACCTCATTGATTTATTTGGAGAGGTTAAGGAAGCTAAATAAGTAAATTATAATATATGTTGTGTATTATTTAATTATATAACAGTTTATAAATTAGATAAATTAATTTTAGTATAAAAAATATAAATATAAATATAAATACTCTAAATAATTTATTTAACTTTCTTAATTTTTTAAATTAAAATCAACTCAGTAGTAATTTGCTGCGACAACTACTTCATTTTATTATTACAGGATGGGAGAAGGATTTGTATCATGCTATATGTGTTAACAACTGGAGTGATACAAAAATAATTCTGGATCGACACCATAATGCCTTGACTGCTGGAATATTCAATGGAAGCACAACAGCACTTCATGTGGCTGCACAGTTTGGGAATATCACCATAGTGAAGGAGTTGCTCAAATCACTCGCTCCAGAATTCCTTCTAACTGTTGATTTTCAGGGTGATACAGCACTTGCAAAGGCTTGTTGGTCTAATGGAAATACTCAAATTGCAAAATGCCTCGTAAAGAAGAATAGTGACATACTTGCCATTCCAAACATACGTGATAATCTTCCCGTTATAGTGGCTTTTGCAAATAATTTCCAAGAAATGGGACGGTATCTTTATTCTGTCACTCCATTTGAATGCCTCACAGGCCGTTCGGGTTCTAAGCTTCTTCGTTTTTGTTTTCAAGCACAATGTTTTGGTATGTTAAGTAATAAATTACTTCTTTATTTGCTTTTGATGTTGTTATTGTCAATTCATGGCGTGCCTATATATATATGTGTGTGTGTGTGTGCAGATATCGCACTGAATTTGCTTCAACAATTCGAAGAATTGCTTTTCGTGCCCAATGATATTGAAATGAAGAATACGCCAATTCATCAAATCGCAACCTTGAACACTGTTATTCTTAGCCCAAGTGAACTTATCTTCTGGAAACGATGGATATATGACTGTTAGTATGAGCATACTTAAGTATATATTTCAGCTTTCCTTTCTATTTGATTATCACGTGTAGATTTTTTGTTATTTTCTCTCCATTCTTTAGATTGTACTATGCAGCATTACGGTGGTGAATGTAGAGAAACACTATTAGTAAAAGGTTCTTACTTTGGTTTTAATTGTGGCCTGCAGAGACACACTACAGAATATAGTTTTTTTGGAAAATGGTTAAAAAATATCATTTAAGCAAATTAATTGTTAAATGGTACCAATGTGCAAGCAAGCATCCATCATGTGCAATCAGTATCCACATGTGCAAAATGCATCCCTGTGAAAGTGCAAACACCATCCCTTGTGTGCAACAAATCATCCGCCCGTGTGCAACATACCACCCACCGTGTGCAATGGTAGCAATGAGCAATTAATTTGTTTACAAGGTTTTTTTTAGCAATTCTCCCTAGTTTTTTTTTTAAAATATAATAAATGAGATTATTACCATTGAATAGGTAAAACATCAACCTATAAATAAAAAATAATTAAGAAAATTTGATTAAAAATACATTTATTTAACATAGATTACAAGTTTTTCATATGTTGCTTTATCTCATTTATTTATTGTCATCATTATTATCTATGTATTTCTATTAACGACTTGCTCTTTAATTTGATTATTTCTTTGCCCATGTAAGATATAAATATACCTTCAACCACAGCTATCAATCATGTTTCATTGGACATCCAGCAAGATAGAAGTCAAGGAGATCAAGCAAAACTTACCGAGCCAGGTATGTTATTACAAAAACATTGTTGGGAGAATATGAATAATATATAAATTTGTAGGCATTAAAACAAGTAACTTTTCGATATTTCTTTTATAAAGTAATATTAAAATAATATATTCTTTCTTGTCCTGAATGAAAGAGCTAATAAAGGGGTTTGTTTAGATAATAAATGTAAGATCTTAATTTACTTTTACTTCCGAAATTTATAATATTTTTCCTCAACTCTCATTGTTGCTTGCTAACAAGGCTAACTTTCATAAATTAACAGGGCATGGTTTACTGCTAAGGTTCTTCTCCTTCATTGATAATTTTGTAGGTATGGATACTAACTTCCGTATCTCTTCACAGAATTGGGTACTTGTTCAAGCTTACACTTAATTATGTGTCATACGTATCAATGTAGGCGTGAAGAAAATACAAGAGCTAAAGCTGCTGCATACACAAGTTCATGACCTTCTTCTTCTAGTTTGTAAGAATGCAAGGAAAGCATTTCAAGACGAAGATATAGCTTTACCTGATGCTTTACGTCTTGCAGCTAAAGAAGGGAATGCCGAGTTTGTGTTACAAGTATCAAAAGTAATCCCAGAGATTTGCCTCAGACATTTAATGGCTGACTGTTTAACTGAAGCTCTTGACTATCGACATGCTAGGGTTTTCAACCTTATTCACGGGCTTCGCTTTAAGCATGCCCTGGTGGTAAGTGCGCTTGATGATAATAGAAACACCTTGATACATAAGGCAGCTATGAAGGCTCCTGATCACATTCTTAATCATATCTATGCACCTACACTGCAAATGCAAAGAGAATTGCAATGGTTCAAGGTAAATAAAAGAAAGGCATATATTAAATTTTTGAGTTGTAATCTGCTATAATCAAGTATTGCATAAATTAATCAATTAAATACAGTTTGTTCTGCAAGTATTTGAAATATTTCTCTGTGAGTTTCACTTTCTTTGGAGACACACATTGAATTGTCTAGAATCATTCAAAGGCATCTCAACGAAAGTAAATCTCATGATGCTTGGCTTTGAATCAAAGTTCCACTTTCTTTGATGATCACCGTCTTCTCCCAAACTGGTTATATACTAATATCCTGGCATTGATCAGAATGTGATATGCTATACTTTTTGAAACAAATGCAGGAGGCGGAGAGTTTAATGCCTCCAAGCTTAAGGGGATCTCGAAACAAGGATGGCTTGACAGCTAAAGAATTATTCAGAGAAAGTCATAAGGAGTTAATGAAGGAAGGAGAAAAATGGATAAAGGACACGGCATCTTCATGCTCAGTTGTTGGTACTCTAATTGTGACCATTATGTTTGCAGCAGCTTTTACGGTTCCAGGAGGAAATGATCAAAATCTTGGATACCCATTATTCATCAAACAATCATTTTTTAAGGTGTTCATATTCTCAACCACAATATCGTTCCTCTCTTCTTCAACCTCTGTTCTAATGTTTCTAGCAATCCTTACATCTCAATACTCAGAAGAAAAGTTTCTCAAGTCTTTGCCAACAAAATTGATTTTGGGTCTTTCTTTTCTTTTCATATCCATTGCAAGCATGATAACAGCCTTTCTTTCTACCACCTATCTCATGTTGAAGCATACTAACTATTCATGGGGTCTCCTTCCTATTATGATACTTGCAAGTGTTCCAATCTTCCTCTTTGTGCTGTCACAATTCCCTCTTCTTCTTCACACTTATGTTTCTACATATGGGAATCTCTTTGACAGGAAGGTGAAGCCGTGGCCATGAGATGGATTTGCAATTAATGTACCTCTTTGTTCTTGTATTACTTGAACAATTATGATTTGATTTCTTATCTTTTACATTAGTGACATGGTCTTTTAATAGGAAAGTGAAATTGTGGCAGTAAAATTTAATTTTTGTTTTAATTAAATATTACATTGAGTAATCATGATGTTTAAACCTCAGAATTGAACGAAGTTTAAACCTAAAATTTAAACCTAGATATATCTTAGTAAGGAGAAAAAATATAAATAATTTTTTAAAAAAAGAGTTGCTAGCACCATAAATATAAATTTTGAGTACAAAAAATCTGTAATCATTTAAAAAGGGTCCTAAAATGATACAGCTGTTAAATTGTGCAAATGTCCGTTACTTTTTGAGTCCAGCGTGGAAGGTTGTAAATCTCCGCTTTGTCTCATCATTCTCCCAGCCCTCCATACTTCAGACATTTCTCTTCTTCAACCATTCCTCCATTGCTCCAACCATTCTTATATTGTACCTTCGCCATCAACCATGCTCCACTTCTAATTACCTTGTTCACAATTTTCATATTGAAAAAACTACATATTTCAAAGATGAATTTTGTTTCCCAAAACAACTAATGCTTTTGACGAAGCTTTTGATAGAACATTACATTGGAGAGCAAACAATGTAATCTCCTAACTAAACCCAAAAAACCAAACATTTCAAATACCAACCTAAAGAAACCAGGATCAAAATTAAATGATAACATTATGAAATTCCAAGTATATCACCTATTCAAACTCAAGAATTGCAGTTCTATTTAGAAGCAAATTTGGGGTAAAGATATTCAAAAGCAAGGGCTTCGAAAAATCTACCTTCAATGGCAAGGCGATGCTTGAAATACTTAGCGATGACGGTAGTGTTTGGAGTGTAATATCTCGAATTTTAGGACAAGAGGCTTGAAATTAAGTCTGGATTAAGAGCACTGCTAGACTCTGGTTTAGCGAATGTCCTGACCAGACATGGTATTATTTCCCCAAAATTCTTTTATATCCTTGGATATTAAAAGAAATTATATTGGTGAGATAAAGAACTTGAGAAATAACAAAACGATGTGATTGGAAGTCACACACAATAAAGTAAAATGGAACACAAAGTAATTTTGCTACCGGTGAAATTTCTGATATGACAGTGATGATTGTGTGACATGTTTCGATGGGTAAATGATGGTGAAAAATTATGAAAATTTTCAGAATGAAATTAGATTTATCAAGATTTAATTTGATATATCATATGAGTCATTTGGAGTTGTACACAAAGAGAAATGAATTTATGAAGTTAGCCCAGCGAAATTAACTATTTTCTGGGGCAGCATTCAAAGATTGAAATTCTGAAAAGAGTGAGTTTCTAATTAGCCAAATTTTATATTTTTCATTAAAACTAGACTCAATGAGGGTCGCATAGCCTTTAGAACCACCCCAATTGGACATTTGTACAATTAGATATAAATTTTAAAAATTTAATGAAAATTCTGTCATATTATCTATTTTGTGCGAAAATTTAATTTTTGAATCAACCAGGTGCTGACACGTGGTATATGAGAAAACTGATCCTTTTATTCATTAAATCATTATCTTCCTCCTCCATTTCACGCAAACAAGAACAAGAAGAGAGAGAATGAAGCATAATGAAAATGGAGAAAGGAAGAGAGAGAAAGTTCTAACTGCCGAAACACTACAGAATCGGCGTCTTCTCTCAAAGTGCTCTTCAGGAAACTTCTTTTACTCATCGCGATCTTCATTTTTACGGTTTCAGATTTTTGTTTGAAGGTGGTTGACGCCATCTCACCAGCCAAAGTATTGCTAGAATTCCGAACCGTTTGCGGAAACGGGTAGAGGTAAGCGTAAGCTTCCTTTTTAACCGATTGATTTGTTGATTGGATGAGTTATGGGAAGGTTGGGTACTATTCATAGCTAGTTTTAAAGGATGTTTTTAATGGCTAAATGATGTCCAACGAGTGTTTAAATAGCTAATTACTTGATTAGGAGTAGTAAGGAAGTGATTAAGTAACAAAAAATGAGAAAACAATAAATTATTTTCGGGAATCCTTAGATCTGCCCTGTAGGGTTTTGTGGGGAAGGAGTGGAAATTTGATGATTTGGATGCTTTTATTGGTTTTAGGAGGCAAAATTGTGTAGGTATGCAAGTGTTCATAAATTTTGGATGCTTGTATTTGAATTTGGGAAATTATGAAACATATGTGTGAATGTTGCTTAATCTTTCCTGTGTGGCAGTAAGTGTTGGGCTTGATGTTTCAAAACTTAAATCTTGTTCAAAAATTCTTAAATTTTTTAGGCTTATATTAGACATGTAGATCTTTAAATTTATAGGTATTTTGTAATTTTGGATAAGTAGGCTAAGAGTTATGATTTTTCAAACTCTGATCATGTGAAATCTGGGAACTTCTGGAGCAGTGTTCAAACGAATTAAACTCTATAATTTTTTGAGTATATTTATCTTATGGGTGTATTTTTCCCTTAAATTAAACTTAATAATGGTCAATTAGGAATTAGAATCACCTCAATTGGATTTTTATGGATTTAGATATGAATTTTGGAACTTCTGCCATGTTTCTGGAATGTGATTTGGACAGGTTGAGTTTGGCGAAATTTTGGAAATTTTGTAACTATGATATATAGAATTTAGTATTTTTATGTGAAACTATAACAAAATAGCTTTCCATATAATTTGGAACCACTCAATTTGGAATTTCCTAGAATTAATGGTGAATTTTTGGAATTAAGCCTTGTAATCTGGAAAGCAATATGAAATAGTGGCTTAGGACGAATTTCTGGGAATAATTGGTTTATATTGGGAAAAACTAACTATTTTTACTTAAATATACTTTGAAGGAGCTTCATTTAGGCTTTAGAATCAGTCCAATTGGATTTTTTTAGAATTATTTATGGTTTTTGACATTTGGACATGATTCTGAAAGCTGTCTTGGGATAGTGAAGAGTAATCATGAAATCTGAACTTATGGGCATGGTTACTGAAAGAGTAATGATTTTTATTGAAAGTAGATTTCAAGAGAGTCAAATAGAGCTTTGAATCATGGCTCTAATTATGTGATCGGTTATATAGGGCCATTAAGTAACAAAGAAGAAGCAATGGTTAGAGAATCAAAGGACAAGAGAGGGGACTATAGTCCACCAGGTAGTAAACTTATCTTTTCTGCATGTATGTGATATGTATGTCTTGCATTGATTATGTGACTGCTTTGCCTATTTGTGTGGAACATGTATGATTGGTTGAAGCTTTGTTATATTTGTGGAATGGTCATATGTATGTCATAACATCGAGCATGCAGCATGTCATTATGTTGGTATGAAATAGTGCAGACAAGCATGTCATACATTCATATATATCTGGCATGCATAGTGGTAATGTTTGCTACTGAGATTCTCTCGAATCTCACTCCTCCCAACGAACCATTTAGAAAGGTGAAGATGTAGGAGGATGCATGAAGGAAATATAAAGTTGAAGTGAAGAACGTGGGGTAAGACACTACCTTGTGTTTGGAGTGAATTATTTGATAAGTTAGCTTTGTGTATATGTGTGTGGATTGTGTGGATGTATGAATGAAGTTTAGCAGAAGAGAACCGCTCTCATTAAATTAAAGGTAGAATCGCTCGCATACTCTGATGTAATGAGATTAAGAGCCGATGAGACATTATGACGTAGTGAAACTTGTGAAAATAATTGAAATATATTATTTTTACCTGTTGAAAAACCCTCTCAACCCTAAGTTCAAGTCTTGAGTTGAGATTGGAGATTTGTGAACATTTTCAAGAGCTGGATAATCTCGGTTCGAATCCTGATCCCACCAATGATTTCACTACTCATTTGCACTCATCTAAAGCTTTGAAAATAATGTATTACATGGAGCAATGGAGGGTGTCGGATTCCCAACTTTGTGGGTGCTTTAGTTGTTGCTGACAAGGTTAGCACTAATTTCATGAATGGTTCATAGTTCTAATTCTCACTTTGCAAGAAGATTTTGCTTCAAATGAGGAATAGGGGAAGAGGTAGAGTGAGGAGAAAGTGATGGGTATGAGGAGGAGGAACTTGTCTCATAAGGGAACATGATGTTGCCATGGAGAAACTCGACGCATAATGAAGATGGTGAGTTTGGCTGAGGGAGAAGTAGAGGATGAAGAAGAATGATGATAGTTGGTGAGAGAGAGAATTGGTAGAAGAAAAGGTTGGTGAGAGAGAGAGAGAGAGAGAGAGATCACATGTTCACACTTCATTGCCACATAGGATATGAATTTCACCAACTCAATGTCAATGTCAACGCATCTGGTCAAAAATTTCATCGTCAACGGATATCAATTTAACGGTTGTAACATTTTAGGACCCCTTTTTAATACATTTTTATACCCAAAAATTTATTTATAGTGCTAGCATCTCTTTTAAAAATAAAAATTTTATGGGTATTTTTACCCATTTACAAAATATTAAATTCTCATCATGTAAACTTAATGTTTTTAGTTCTTATAACTTATAATCATTTTCATACATTGGTTTATCTTAATTTTTAATTTTTTCTAATAATCTTAATTTTTATAAAATCATCTATATGTAAAATCCAAAAATAACCTTATAACAGGGTGATTTCATTATTTGAACTTTCAGATATTTATGGGCCATGCATGTGGTTTGAAAATCTTAAAATCTTCACTTTCTTATTAGTTTAATTTTAAATTAACTCCAGTCTAACATATTAACTCTTAACCTAATAGTATCTATTTAAATTAACAGTATAAACTGCATTTTTAACCTGATTTATTATCTAAGATAAGTATATATAAAAAGTCTTATTTCAATTTATATCAACAAATATTTTTTAATAATTATATTATATTTAGTACAACGGATAAATACGTACAGCCAAACATATTGGCAGACGAAAAGCGCGTGAAATTCAATCCCTAAAGCCCAATTGTGACGTACGCGGCATCTCTTCACCTCTCTCCGAACCAAACATTGAATCACACAATTTCTGATTCTTCTTCTTCTTCATCATTATCTCTATCTCTTTCTCGTTTTTGTTTAGAATTCTTTCTTCCATTTCAAGCTACTATTGTGTCTTTCGGTGGTTGAGGCATTGTATCTGAATAGTATTTAGCGTTCTGCGTTTTCTATCCGATGAATTTTTTCAAGGAGCTTGCGCTTGTCGAACCCGTATTATTAACGGATGGAAAGCGGTGACGATACCAAATCAAAGGTATTGCGTCTGTTGCAACCTCGCTTTGCGATTTCCTTTTCATTTCTGCCTTATTCTTTGATTGCCTTAGTGAGAAAGTGTAGTTTAATATTCGTTGGAGTTACTCCTTTTCCCCTCCAGTTCTGTTGAACCAATTTATTACTGGGATAAGAAAGTTGAAATAAGCCCCTAAAATCAGACATCTGTAATTTACTGATTCTCGACTTTTTTCTGGTTCATCGCTTTTTCCCCTTTTGGCTGCTTTGTTTCAAGTAAGGAAGCTCAGATGTGGACTTGTTGAAAGGAAATACATCCGGTGGAGTTGTACAATTTGGTGTTAGCATTTGAATTTGAGGAAACATACAGTAATGTCAGGATTCCTTGTTAATGCAGTTAGGCTTCTGGCAAGTTTTTGTAACTTGTAAGTGTAAACTAGGTTGCTGAAGAGATGTATTGGGAAATGCATGGTGTTTCATTTAGTTGACTTATGCAGATACAACTTGGTTGGTGATTCAAAACAGTGTCCAACTCCCACTTTGGAGTTTGTAACTACAATTTGCTCCCAAAATGTCATCATCACTGCAATTTGCAGGAGTTTAATCAACTTAAAATGTGTTTTACATATGTGTCAAAAGCTACTCATTGTAATTCACTGGCTTTCCTCCAACTATGTGTTTCTTTTGAAGTTTCATCCTTTATGAGTTTACATACCTGGAGATTGTCATGGTCTTCATTTGAATATTCTCCTATACTTAATATGATTTTAGACTGTAGATCCTCTTCTATGACCAGGGTAGTCAAAGGTGCAAGGTGTCCTAGCAGCGCTAGATCTCTAAAAGGCTTTAGGAAAGAGATGCTCAAAATTTACATGTCTAGTGAAGCATGGGGCTAGGGTAAGAAAAATATTCGAAGTATGCTATACAAACAAAGATAGAGATAAATTTCAAACAGCATTTGACATATAAATTATCTATGCAAGCATAATAATCATCGAAGACATTCACTAATATCACGATTTAAGCAAAATAATCATGTTTCTATGAATGTGATCCCTTAGGGTGGCCTCATTTTATTGTAATTTTGCAAAACTTTAAAAAAGAAATAGGTTTAATATCATTCTAAACTGAGAAAAATTGCCAAATGTGCCATCAGCAAGGTGCCCTGTTGAAGCCAGCACCTCTCCTGGTGTGAGGGTGAGAGGCACTGGGCTTCTTCAGCACCTTGCCTTAATGCCACCTTTAACTACACTGCATTTGACTGCATCTTGCATTATCTCTTATGATATTTTCATAGTAAAATTTTATTTGAGGAAAAATAGACTGTAACATGGTGGAGGAAAAGATAGCAGATGTACCTTTCTTTTTGTTGCTATTCCTCCTGTAATAGTTTAAAATCTGGCTTTCTTTTATTGCTTCAATTGTCATCCTGTGGAATTCAATGCTTTCCTACAAGCCATTCCATATCACGAACATCAGCCCTTTGATATTACTCATGTAAACGTGCCAGCATGGAACTTTGTCTGTCAAATATTTTTTTAAGAGAAAACATCATAGAAAAATTTTTCCAGCAGAGAATAAATTTTCCGCTTTTTTTCCATTTGCATATCTTTACTCATATCCTGTTTTTTAATAAATGTGAAACTTGGGGTCATTTTAAATTCTTTCTTTCTTTACTTATAATGTACAAGGGTTTCTGAATCAAATAAATAATGAGAGATACAGTTGTTTCTCCATCTTTAAAATATAACACTTGTAAAAGTTTGATAGCTTATTTCTGAGTATAAATTTGGAAGGGAAATGTATATCTTGTATATCATTTGGGCCCCTTTACTAGAAAAAGGAAACATGTCTTTAAGTAGAGACTTGAAGCATTCAAGAAGACATATTGTTTTATAACTTATTCCTTTGAAGGGATCTAATTGATGACTATAGTGGTATATAACTGCTACTGTTTTGTCTGTTTTCTCATTTCTGTAGAAAATATGAATATACATTTGATCATGCATAGCTTCTTAAAATGTACATTGAAGTATGTGCTACTTTTAAATAGCACAATTGAAAGCACCAACTTGAGCAAGTTGTTACAACCCGCGAAGGATAGGAGGTTCCGGAATGATCCAGAGAATTCCAGAGCATTCAAGAATATACCGGAGTACTCTAGAGAAAGTTGGAGAATACTGGATATCTCTAGAATAGTATGGAGAACACTAGATAATTCTAGAACATTCTAGGGATATTTCTCTCTTGTATATCTTGAATTCTCCTTGTAAATATCTAGATATTATTTGAAGATATTCTTATAGAACATTTTAGAGGATGAATGTAAACCGTTAGATCGAATTGATCTCCACCATCCATTAAGGAGGTGGGAAAGTTCTAGATCAAGGAGAAGGCCTATAAATACCACCCCACCCCCTCATTTGTAATCATCAAGCAAATTAGCTAAGTTCTCAAGTTCTCTCATTTAAGAGTTCTCTCTTGTGCTCTTGTGTTTCATCTTATTATTTGCCTACAACTTGAGGGTTCGGCTGACTTAGCATAAGATCAAGAGGTTAATCAAGCTAAGGCTGGCACGGTACAAGGAAAGGGAGTTTCGAGTCCGTGACAACGTGGTATCAAAGACATGTTCGAGGGAGCCATTGGTTCAAGGTCACATTTGTAGGCTAGGATATCAAGTATAACTTCAGGCATCACCAATGAGGCTGCTATGCCTGTCGAGGAGAGAGGAAGAGAATCTCAACCTCCACACCAAGGTAGCAAGAAGCACTAGTAAAGTACGTTCTGACAACTTTACTATCTATCTTGTCTGTCAAAATTGATGCCTTGGAGAAAGCCATGGAAGAGATGGTCAACAAGGTTGAGAAAATTGAGGGTGACATGGGAACGCTAGAAAGTCACACTCTCAATGAATTGGGAGAGTTGAAAATGACACTCTGTAAAATTCTGAGGATCTACGTGAAGAAGGCATGAGATCCTTAGAGACGAAGGTGATGGATACCATCACAGCAATGCAGGATCAACTCAACTCTCTTAAGACTTCCTTGGAGGGCCAAGGAAAGGGTTCACTAGCGGCTGGAGGTAGTGGACCAAGGGAAGTAAAGGTGGATCTTCCCAAACCAAAAGAATTCAAGGGCGTAAGAGATGCCAAGGAAGTTGAGAACTTCTTGTGGAAAATGGAACGCTATACAGAGACCTTGGGGCTGAGCGACGATGAAACCAAGGTGCGTACTGCTGCTTACTTCCTTATCGATAATGGTATGCTTTGGTGGAGAAGAAAGCATGCAGATATGGAAAAAGGGCTTTGCACAATAAACACATGGGAGGAATTTAAGAAGAAACTGAAGAGACAGTTCTACCCTGAGAATGTGGCCTATGAAGCTCGTAAGAAGCTAAGGGAACTCAAACATAAGATCACCATATCCGACTATGTACGGGATTTCACCTCCTTGACGCTTCAGATTCCCAGCCTGAGCGATGAGGAGCTTCTCTTTAACTTCATTGACGGCCTTCAAAACTGGGCTAAGCATGAGTTGCAATGCCGAGGTGTGAAGGAAGTTGATAAAGCTATTGCCGTGGCTGAGAGTCTAACTGAATATCAAAAGGAGAAAGGTGAAACCTCCAAGCCTAAGTCTTTTAAACCTGATCACGGAAAAGGTGGGGGAAACAAAGGCAAAGTGGTGAACAAAGGAGGTAATAACAAGTTCCCACAGAGGAACCAAAACGAGGGACAAAGAAAGAATTTTAACGAGCAACTCAAGTGTTTTGTGTGCAAAGGTCCTTATCGAATGAAGGATTGCCCTAAGTTAGGTACTCTAGCTGCTATAGTGGAAAGAACTGAGTACAGAAATAGGGTCTCTCAGGCTTCTCAATGCTATGAAGGGGAAGCCCTTACCTAAAAATACTATGGGTGAGAGTTTAATATATGTGGATAGGAAGATGAAAGGGAAACATGTCACTATGATGTGTGACACTAGGGCTACATATAACTTCATCACTCCTGAGGAGGCTAAGAGGATAGGTCTCCAGGTGACGCCAGAAGGAGGGAATATGAAGGTAGTCAACTCACCTCCTAAACAGCTTTACGGTATAGCACAAGGGGTTTAGCTATGTCTAGGAAACTGGAGTGGTAAAGTAGATTTCTCCGTGGCTCCAATGGATGATTTTAAGGTGGTGTTGTGATTAAAGTTCTTCAGACAGGTAAACATTTGTCCCATGCCTTATTACAATTTACTCTGCATTCTTGAGAAGGATGCTCCCTGCTTGATACCTGCCAAGAGAATAGGTAGTGATCAACATTTATTAGCCCTACAATTAAAGAAAGGGTTAAAGAAGGGTGAGGTAACATACCTAGCAACTTTGAAAGAGGTTGATTTAGGGGACAATATTAAAGAGGAAGTCCCTCCCATTATTAGGAGTGTCTTGAGAGAAAATCAAGACGTGATGCCACCTGAGTTACCCAAGAAGCTCCCACCTCAGAGGGAGGTAGATCATAAGATCGAGCTGGAACTAAGAGTAAGGTCATCAGCCATGGGACCATACCGTATGGCACCACCTGAGTTGGAGGAACTCAAGAAGCAATTAAGGGAGTTGATCGACGTAGGATTTATTTGACCTTCAAAAGCACCTTTTGGGGTACTGGTGTTATTTCAAAGGAAACAAGATAGATTATTGCGCTTATGCATAGATTACCGGGCTCTTAACAAGGTAACTATTAAAAATAAATATCATATTCCTTTGATAGCTGACTTATTTGATAGGCTGGGTAAAGCCAAATATTTCTCCAAGTTGGATTTGAGGTCGAGATATCATCAAGTTCGGATTGCCGAAGGAGATGAGCCCAAGACCACGTGTGTAACGCGTTATGGGTCCTTTGAGTGGTTAGTCATGCCGTTCGGGCTAACTAATGCACCAGCCATATTCTGTATTATGATGAACAAGATCTTTCATCCCTACCTGGACCACTTTGTGGTGGTGTATTTGGATGACATTGTCATTTATAGTAACTCCTTAGAGGAACATGCTAATTATCTTCGCGTCATGTTTAAGACATTATGCTAAAATGAGCTTTATGTTAAGGAGGAGAAGTGCTCTTTTGCCATGAAGGAAGTTCCTTTCCTCAGACATGTCATCTCCCAAGGGATCCTCAAGATGGATGATAAGAAGGTGCATGCTATCAAGGAATGAGATCCTCCTACTCGAGTAGCTGACCTAAGATCATTTCTGTTCTTTGTGAACTACTATAGGTGGTTCATTAAGAGCTACTCTGCGAGAGCCTCTCCTCTCACAAAGTTACTAAAGAAGAATAAAAGCTGGGCATGGACAGGGGTATGCCAAGAAGCCTTTAAGGATTTAAAGGCAGCAGTTACAGAAGAGCCCGTGTTGGCACTCCCTGACTTCTCCAAACCGTTCGAGGTGTACACTGATGCTACTGATTTTGCCGTTGGAGGAGTCTTAATGCAGGAAAGACATCCTATTGCCTTTGAAAGTTACAAGTTGAATGAGACCAAGAGGCGGTATACAGTCTAAGAGAAGGAGATGACGGCCGTAATTCATTGCTTGCGCACTTGGAGGCATTATCTACTTGGGACAAAGTTTGTCATCAAGACAGATAATATGGCAAATAGCTATTTCCAAACTTAGAAGAAGTTGACGCCAAAGCAGGCAAGATGGCAAGACTTTTTAGCTGAGTTTGACTATGTGCTAGAGTACAAGCCCGGATCTATAAATATTGTTGCTGATGCCTTGAGCCGAAAGGCTGAGCTAGCAGCCCTGAGTCAAGTCAATGGAGACTTGATAGATAAGATCAAAGAAGGTACGACCCAGGATCCCTTAGCTCAATAACTTGTTGAACTTGCAAGAGAAGGCAAGACTAAGAGGTTATGGGTTGAAGATGAGATTCTTTACACCCTGGGAAGGTGGATCTTTATCCCCAAGTGAGCCAACTTAAGGAAAGAACTAACCAAGAAGTAGAGAATGAAGAAGGGTGATGATAGTTGGTGTAATACCACTCTATAGGGTCATTTGTCATAGCATTTTAGTTATTTTAGAATCACATGTGACCCAAAAGTACCATTGATTAAGCTAAAAACTTAAAATTCTTTCTCTAAAATTGGGTACTAGAAGATAATTAATTTTCTTAAAATTTTGAAAATAATTCAATATATATCCAAATTTAGTAGTTTGAAGCTCTATTTTTAGTTTATGGGAAGGTCTTCAATAGAAAAATAAGACATGAGTTCCTTTTTATTCCATTTGGTCTAGAAAGGCAGTGCATATTTTACAACTTTTACTATATTTCTGGGTCATTTTTAAAGTTTATATCTTTCTAGATTTACATCCAAAAGGTACAAACTAGCACTCATGTTAAAGCTCTGAATGTGTACTATAACATTTCCAAATTTCATAACTTGGTTAAAACATTTGCCTTGTCAAATGTCACTCCTAAGATCATGGCTCATCAATAATAGCTACTAACTAACATTGTCAACTTCATACATTTTAGCTATGCTTTAATATAGCCCTTACCTTTACTTCTAATTGGCTCTCATGCTTCTCCTTATGGAGGTTAGATACATACTAAAATATATAATTAAGTTATGAAAGCCTTAAATAAACATATACAACAACCATTAACCAAAATCATTTAAAAGCACAATAATCATAACAAGCCTCTTATGAGCTTCCACCTTGAAGCTTCCTCCACTAGCTTGCAATTTCCTTTAGAAGTACTTGCCCCTACTATTGGTATATGGGAGAAAGGAGTGAGATTTGAGGAAATCTCGGTAGCAAAATATGAACTCAATATATAATGTGCAATGGTAATAAACAAAGCATGCAAATTTCCATTATGAGAATAACACCTTACAAGCATATACACATAGCTATGGCATAAACTCAAGTAAGGATATTACATGTTCAAAAGTATACATGATAAATAAACATGCAATTAACCAAGTACAAACTATATAAAAGTAAGTTTTACTACTTTTTACTTCTTATTCCTAATTACCTCTTCTTACTTGTGTTTCCTTTGCTCTACCTCCTCATTGGTCTTGATGGCAATTATCAAACAAATTAGTATTCATCTTAGCAAGCTTTCATAGTATAACTAATCTATCTCAAAGCCCCAACTTATAACCTATTCATTTAACTCCATAACTCAGTCATTTTACCTTGATTTTTCTACTTTCTTTGTCTAATTATTATTTTTATTTTTCCTCTTTTGCCTAGTGTGTTTTGCACAATTTTGCAAGAGGAATTCATTTTCAATCTCAATATTATAAAGTTCTAGCCATAAATTTGTGACCACTCTAAGCCAAACATGGGTGTGAAAATTACATAATTCTATTATTCTAATTAGTGCTTCCAAACTTATACTTTAGTCCCCTTTACATACAATTTCACCTTCTAAAACATATTGAATATCTAATTGCCTCTAATTTAGACATCTAATTTTAGTTGTTGTATTATAGTGGTAAGTATTTCCGCCTGTCACACAGACGACCTGGGTTCGATCCCCGGCAACGGCACCACTTGAAGTGAGGCTTTATCTGCTTTGCTTCGAGCCTTGATAACCCCTTCCAGAATTTGAACCAAGAATTGCAATAAAGGGCACAATCCCGGATCGTCTCACGAAGAGCCTTTTATTAATTACCTAAAAACCTAAGTGCAATGATTGACAGAAAACAAATTAAAAATGGGTTTTCAGCTTTTTATCTAGCAACTAAATTACAATTAAACTAAAATGCTTTGAAAACAAATATTTTTGGATTTTTTAGAATAAAAGTGGAATGATATGGAATTAATGAAATAAGAAAAGCAAAGGGTTCAACAATGGAATGAACAAATCCCTCATAACAATAGTGTAAGCAATCCTTACTTAAATTAATTATGGGAGATTTAATCTTACTAGTTCAAAAATGCTTCTAAGGGCTACCCCTTAGACTATGCCTAACTTAGATTAATTAATATCAAGCCACCTTGCATATTAATCTCTCTAACTTAGGTTGATTAAGCACTCTAGCAATTAAATGAATTTAAAAATAATTTAGCTTTTAATCCAATAACCGAGCCACCTCGAATTACCACTTAATTTTCTCATTAATCTTAATTTAACAATGGCCACCCATATGAAAAATAAAGATTAATGATATAAAAGTCCAATGCTAAATATAATTATAATAAATTCATGTTCCATTAACCAATGCAAATACAAAACATCATTGATCCATTAACCAAGCCACCTTGAAATTAGCATAAAATATTTACTAAATCATCAATTCAAATCAGCACAAAGAAATGATAATTAAGCTAATCAAGCTCAATGTTAAGTGTCTAACAAAGGTTCAAGTCAAGTCAAATCTCAAAATAAATTTAAATAAATCAGTCCAACATTATAAAATTCATCTTAAGACCTAGAAATCACAAATACAATGTAGAAATAGAGAATTGAAATATCAAATACTCCCCTCTTGAAGCTCCAAGTTCATGTCATTCCCTCTTACTACAAGGAATTGGAGAATTTAGCCACTGCAATTTGTCATTGTCAAACTCCATAATATTCTGATATTCGCTATATAATAAATGCGTAGTTCATATGGCATACAGAAATAGTGTAACTATACTGATAATAAGTACTTACTGATATTACAGAAAATCCTCATATGGTTTGAAAAACATAAACAAATCCAAAAGAAATAAATTCCACAACTAAAGATAATCAGATGTAACTCCTGGCTAGGACCGGACCTTCAATCGCTAGTAATTACGGTTTTGCCCTTAGAGCCGCTGTCCTTTGCTGGAATATTTTTAGATGTTGAAAAAGGGTGAGATTCGAATGAATCTCAGTAGTAATGTACAATCAATCATATAAAATGCGATAAATAAATATGCAATGCACCATGATATGCAAAATGCTAACTCATGTTGTATGCATACTGTCCAAGGCCAAACGACTGTTTGCAACCCCGGCTAAACTCGTGTCCATGGTCAAACGATATATTTAGACCCTGGCTTATTCGCGTGTTGTGCCACAGGCACTGTCATGTTACAGAAAATGGAATACACAACATATAAATAATCACATAGTGCATGAAAGAAAGAATTACTACCTGGGTCCCTTTTCGGTCCAACTGTTTATCCAAAACTTTTTCTCCGGCTCGGGCTATTACAAATCCTATAAATTAAAATTAACAAGTAATAGTTATTACTTGTATTACTACTTCATTTAATCACATTCTGCTGATTATCTCAGTTTCAGTGGCTTATACACTATATAATTTTGCATAGTGTAATTTTTATATTCTTCAGCAAATTGGCAGATTTTTCAATTAACTTTGAAAAATCATAACTAGTTCTAGAAAAATCGAAATTGACTGGGTCCAAAGCCTACATGAAGCTATTGAAATATATTTTCATGGAAAAATATCAAACTCTACCAAGATTTACCATCTTACTCCCAGAATTTCCTGAAATACCCCTATTCCAGATTAGTCTCCAGAAACATAGCATGACTTTGAAAATCTATATCTCCTAATATACTTGTCCAAAAATTATGTTCTACCCGTCAAATTAAAGCTATGAATGTCTACTTTAAATCTGGAAAGTTTCATAATTTTTCGGAAAGGTTTGATTTTCCAAACATTCGACACAAACAAACTGTTTTCTAGAAACACAGTTTAAGAGCAACTGACTTCAAAAATTCATATCTCTTAGTATACTAATCCAATTAACACAAACTATACACCAAATTAAAGATAAGACTATGTACTTAAATTATGGAAATTTTCATGGCCATTGGAAAATATTACATAATTCAAAAACACCACGAAATCAACTACTAGAATATGGACGTTCAGGATTACACTTGTTTCTAAACCCATCTTTCAAAAATCATAACTTCCTCTAAAGATATCCAAATGATGCATTCTACCACTCATTTTAAATCTTGTTATGTCTACTATATCCCTGTAAATTTTCGTAAATAATTGATGTGATTTGATTGGTCATAAAGCCACACGAAACTGACTGACTCTGATGAACATCAGTTTTGGACAGTCTAACTTCAAAAATTGATAACTTGTTCGTTTTGACACTAAATTGAGCTCTTCTTGATTCTATGTCATACTACACATCCTAACCTTTCCATATCAAAAATAACCAGATGAAAAATCCATCTGTAGCCTCCGTTTGAGCTTCTGAAAGTTTCAGATAAAACCTCTGTTTTCCGACGACCAAAACAGAGTTGATAAAACTCACATGCAACCATGATTTTTGGACTCTAATCTCAAATATTTTGACTCTACATACTCCTAAACATGTTCCTTGAGTTTTGGGACGTGTTTACAGAAGAAAAGGAATCGAAAATCTCATGCAAAACGGACACAAACTTGTTGGTTTTGGTATTTTACGGTGACAAAACGTTTTTGGTGACTTTTCTTGATTCCAGCAGCAAAACAACCCAGAAAACAACCACAAATCCAATGGAAATCCAAGTTTAAAGTAGAAGAAACTTACCTAAACACGTTTATGATGTTGTGTGTGAGATTTGGAGCTTGTTCTTCCTTCGTTTCTCTCTTTCTCTCTCTCAGTTTTTCTGTTTTCTGTGCTCTCTGTTTCGTTTGTTTTTTTTTCAAAGCTCTTTCTCTTTGCAGCTGAACGTAAATGAGAGTTGGAGGAGTTTGTGAGCTGTACGTATGTGTGTTGTATGCTGGTCAAATGGGAAGAGAATGTGTATGTGTGTGTTGTTCCAATGAGAGAAGAGGAAGAGAATGAGTCACAATATGCTTTATGTGTGTGTGCTAATAATGCTCCAAGTGTGGTAAATGAGGAGGTTGTACGTGTGTCTTCATGCATGGTGAGTATATGTGTGTTTGTCTCATGTGTTGGTAAGCTTTTAAATATATATATATATATATATATCCTATTTATTACACACACTAGGTCCTAATTTTTCCCTTTGTCAAATTTAAGTTTCCTTAAATTTTGTAGGTTCCATAAATTAGCTTACTATCTAATTTCCATAATTTAATCCTTACATTAAATTTTTGGGATGTTACAGTCATCACAGCTACACCACACATTTTCACAATTCCAGCCATTTGCAACATCGAATTGATTAACCAAATAGCACAAAACAATAATACTTGAGGATGAAATTTCCTCACAGTAACCAAAATGAAGCCACGGTTCTGTCAGAGTTAATGGCAGTGATGGAAGGATATGAACACGACAATGATGCAGTGATAATGGTGAACTTGCGTCTTCCAGCCACTCTCTTCACTGTGCAGAACAGAGAAGGACGATGGAAGGATGACTAAACAAATCTGATATGATAGAATGACGGTGGTGGAGCTAGTGAAGAATGGTGGAGATGGAATGAAATGGTGAGATAAAGATGGTGCAGTGATGGAGCTGACGGTGATGACGGCGGGAAGTCGTCAACAATGGTGGTAGTCTTCATCTCGTTCCCTCCGAAGCTCTCAGATCTCCAAACTCGCGACCTCAGCTCCTTCCGACGTCTCCCTCTGTTCTGTCTCTTGCGTCTCTGTTATGATCTTCTTCAACGGTGATGGTGATAAGTGGTGAATGGGAGCTCGACAGTGAAGGTGATAATGCAGCAATGAAAGTGTTGGTGAATGGTGATGATGAATGACGAAAATGGAAGCACCTCCTCCTTATTCCATCTGCAGCTCTCCTCTATTGCATCGCTTAGCCGAGAGACCAAGTCGGGTCCTGTACATTGGATCCCTTGGTCAAAACGTGCGTTTTGATCAAGGGATTAACATGAAAGAATCGAAAGTTTATTGAGGGACTCAATCGACCACTTGAAAATAATTATGGTTCTAACCATAATTATCAAAACTTATGAACCCTTTTATAAAATTTACTCTGTTTCCTCCGTACATGAATTTGTATTTGCTAAAAGATTCAGGGTTATTTTCTGTAATTTTCACCAAATCTATCTGCAAATAAAATAACCCCAAAATGCAATACCTTATATTCCAAAAATTAATCAATTAGGAAAATTCATGAAATTATTATATTTTTACTCTTTTCAACCTTAATTTCATAAAAACTCCTTTAATCACAATTACTTACAAAAGATGTATATTAAGCTCAATTATTATAACAAAAGCCCCAAATAATATATGAAAATATATAATAAAATATGGATTTGTCACATACAATTTCACCTTCTAAAACATATTGAATATCTAATTGCCTCTAATTTAGAAATCTAATTTAATACACTAGCTCTCCAAACTTATTCCAAAACTCTCATAAACCCATTACTAATTTTATTTTCCTCAAAATGTGGTCATTTTCAGACTTAAACTAAATTATGCCTCTAATTTTTTAAGGAATTTTGAAAAATCATAACTAAAGTTAGGAAACTCCAAATGAGGTAATTTAAGTTCCTATTTAAATCTCTTTCAATCCTCTACAAAATAAAAATAACATCCAGCATTAAATCATGGACATAATTTCTCGATTCTAATGTGCATACTAACTATTCTTTTAGTGAGACACGATATTCCAGTTGTCTTTCCCAATCTTTGAAAATTTATAACTTATAATATACACATCCAATTTATGTGTTTTAGTACTTAATTTAAAGCTTTATAAGTATATTTTAAATGATAAATAACCACAATGATAGATTATGAAAATAATCTCACATAATTTACATAATTTCCCATTGCCTAAAATCTTTAAAACAGAATTTTCCTAGTTTTTCTATCCAAAATTGTCAAAATCATATATTTTGTTCTAGACATATAATAACGTGTTATATGACTCATTTTAAAGCCTAGGATGTGTTACCAAATTTCATAGATAGAGAACACCGTTTACCTTATCAAAACCTCACTTAAATCCGATTGTCTCTCAGACTCTCTAGAATCAACAGTGTGACATATAACCTCGAGAACACACATATCTCTTCCTAATATGAGTTCTTCTTAGTTTTACCTTTCAAAACACATATTTAACTCTCTAAACCTCAAAGAAATTGAACCAAAATCACCCATAATTTCAAGCTTTAGCTTCAGACTTTACATGCATGTTTACTTTGTTTTTCTATTTGGAAGAACAAGAAGAAAAAGAGTACATGCAAGCTCAAATCATGGCTTAAAACCTCTAGAATTTTGACACCTATAAACCCTTAATACATATGCCTTATTTTGATGCTCAAATTGCAGAACAAAAACCTCAAAATCAGACCTTAAAACTGACATGCATGTGTTCATTCTTACCTTTCGTGATGACATAACCTATTTCCCAAAGACACCCAACTTCCAGCATGATTTTAACCCAAAATATAACCAATCAACCAAAATAAGCTTGAAAAAGGGTGTAGAAGACTTATCTAAACAAGAATCTAAGGTTGCATGTGATCTCCAGCCTCTTCTCCAATGAAATCTCAAGTGACTTTCTGGTCTCTCTCATTCAAACTCTCTCTCTCTCTCGATCTCTCCCTCTTTCTCTCTTTCTTTTCTGTGTTCTCTAGACGAAAATGAGAAAAGAGAGAGCAGATGGAGTGTTTTATTTGTGTGTGAGTGTGAGTGTGAGTGTGAGTGTGAGTGGTGGGTGGGTATATATAGGGGTATGAGTTTTATCTCCTTATGTGTAGATGATCCCTTGGGCCTTAATTATTCTAATTTGTCTAAACTAAAATCTCTTAAATCTAACTCTAAGTTTATTGATCACGGGTAGTACACTTGGGTTCTATAATTTGACTTAAACTTTAGTCTAATTCTGATTTTTGTGTTTGTATATTAAAATTACAAATTTTCCCTTTTCTTTATCAGTATTGTCTTCCTATATAAATTCTATAAATTAATCTTTAATACTTTATAAGGAATTTATTCCTTATTTAGCTTCTTTAAGCCATAAAATAATTTTTCTAAAATTTTCAAGCTAAATGATAACCTTTAACTATTTCACCTTGAATTTTCAGGAAAATAGACTTTTAATTCCCATAAATTATCTTTTAAAATTATTTGGGCCATTTTTGGGGAACTAACCCTTTTCATAATTTTTATAAATCCCCAAAATAGTATTCCATAATATTTTCATAATTTTCAAGGCCCATAAATAATTTTAATAAGTATCTTAAGCATTTTTCTCATTATATACGTAAAATATTTGACTCAATTAAGCTTAATAATTTACTTAATTTAGATTTATTCTTTAACTCCTAGATCCAAAATTTAAGATGTTATACTTGATGGGAGAGAGAATTGGCAAAAGAAAGGGTTGGTGAGAGAGAGATCACGTTAACTCTTCATTGTCACACAGGATATGAATTTCGCCAACTCAGCATCCATGTCAGCGCATTTGGTCAAAAATTTCACTGACAACATATATCAATTTAACAGTTGCAATATTTTAAGACCCCTTTTTAACGATCATCGACATTTTTGTATTCAAACTTTTTTTATAGTGCCAGCACCTATTTTTAAAAAAAGATGATGGGTATTTTTACTCTTTTATCTAATATTAAATTAGACTAAACTTATATCAAATTATTTAGGTGAAGTTTATCCGGATATTAAATCAGAGAAAGCCAGCTGTATTAGTTTTACCGTTGATTATTTAACCCCAAAGTCTATGACACCGTTAAAATGGGTTCGGAAAAAGGGTTTTCTCCCTTTCAAAATAAAAAACAGAGCTTTAGGCCATCACCGAGACCAGGCCGCAAGCTTCATTCTTAATGGCTCCAGATACGCTATGGCCAGTTCCTATTCATACATGCTGTGATGCGATTCTCTCTTTTTTATTATTTGCGTAATTCTTTTGGCAAATATAAATGGTTTTGTTTGTTGTAATTATTTTGGGTCATTGAGTTGTGAAAACAATCGGGATTGGTGGGGATTTTTTTGGTTCGATCGCCACTTTTTTTTTTCCTTTCCAATTTTACGTCTTTTAATTCAACATTGCGAATCTGAGGAAGAGATATTTGGATTCCATAAAAATAAAGAAGGTCGGAGTATTCATGATCTCCCTAGCTGAAGCTGTTATTAACATGAATTGGTTTGGCGGTTAAGTCATAAGCTGTAAAACTAATACAGCTGGCTTCATCTTATTGGACATCTGGATAAATTTGGCCTACTTAACTTGATAAAAGTTAGCCGTATTATATTTTGATGTGTGTTTTGTGAGGCTTAAAGTTATGCAAATTGAGATAAAACTCCTCACATACTTACCTCGTAAATCGTAAAAGTTATTTTCAAAAGTTAATTCCAAACACACACTACAAGCCAGTTTGGATGAGCTTTTGAAATATTTATAAACATTTATACACATAAGTCGAGATATCACTCATCTCACATACTTACCTTATATATACTGTAAACCACGATTGAAAATTGTTTTTAAAGATTCCAATAATTATTTCAAACGAACACGAGTTCTTATAACTTAAAATCATTTATACGCTTATTTATTTTAATTTTTAATTTGTTCTAATAATCTAATGTTTTATAAAATCATCCAGACAATCCTAAAATAACCCCGTAACAGCGTGATTTCATTATTTCAACTTTCAGATATTTATCTATGAGCCATGCATGTAGTTTAAATATAAGCCAATGGGCTGAAATTGCATGGAATTAAGTTCCAAGTTGAGGCCCATTTGTCTGCCAAATTGCTTGATCCACCCACATGTCTTTATGATCATATTTCTGGTTCCTTTGTTGGACTAAAGTTCCATTTATATATAATATCCCTTTATATATAATATTTCTGTTTATAACTTGGTAAAAGTGCAATTCCTTTTGGGTTGAGTATAGTGCCCAGTGCTCTAGTATTTCCGCTTAAGTTCGTTCAAAAATGCTCAGCCCAATCCTTAAAGATTGTCCTGAAAAAGGTTTAGGCAAGGTTTATTGTTAGGCAAGTCCGAGTATTGGGTAAGGGGTAATGCCCTGTAAATTTGGTCGTACCTAAATATATATATAATTTTATTTAAAATATATATTATTCAATATATAATTACAATTTTTTTTATCTTGCTTTTAGTGGATCATAAATTTTATTTAATTATTGTCCAAACATAAATATTGTGTTAAGGCTTTTAGCAATATCATGACTCAAGTTGTAGGCTTATTTGCTTAGATAATATCTTTATTATTCTTTTTACTGACTACCTTATTATTTTTTAACTCTTTATTTATTTTGTTTGTTGTTGAGATTATAATGCAATCAGCTTTAGCTCTTTTATTAACGTACAAGGCCACTGATTTGACAAATAATAAGAATAATAATAATGCCTATTATGCTATTTTTTATTATAGAATTATAAAAATATGATATTTAGACTTAGGTAAGAAAATTGTGGTACTAATGGAAGGGTTTTTCTTATTTTTTATTACTTATCTCATTACATTCCACTTATTTAAATTGTTAGAGTTTTGAATTAAGTTTCTATTAGAGGGATTAATATGTATCCGGTATGAAAAAATTAATTCACCTAACTCAAACTAATTCAAAACTTTTTTTTAGATATTTTTGTTAAATTAGCATATTTCCATTATCTTTTTAAATAAAGATAGATAAATTTATCGTTGTTCAAAAAAAATCTAAAAATATTTGTTTCAAAAGCATTTTAGTTTAAATACAATCTAATTTATAGATAAAAATTTCAATTATTGTTTTTATGTTGATTATCGTATTTAGCTGTTGGGTAATTAATAAAAGACTTATAAAGAGATCATCTAGAATTACACCATATATTATAATCTTTAATTACTTTTTGCAAGACATAAGCAGATACACACCTTTGGTAAACCTAACTAAATTCATAAACTTCTCATTTTTTGGGTCCGAGTATAGGTGCTGCTGCCAAACACTCTTCCATTGTTATTGCAATTTCAACTACCCATCAACGTTATCCAATATGTGATTCTCAATTACTGAACATTTTTATGCCCATGAGGTACTAGTTAATATATTATTCTCTCCTCTATATTTTCAGGTGCATGTTCAATTACTTGTTCCATTTTCAAGTTTTGTCAAAGTAATACAAGTCTCTTTCACTTGGTAGGTACTAGCGATGAATCCAGGATTGGATATTGGGGGGAAATTGTGTTGGAGGCTAAAAAATGTTTAGATTGTTACATCTCAAATTTTGAGGTATTCGATCGCTCATGAATCATTGAATTGAAAAAGGCCACTTGGCCCATACCTTTCCCTCTGATTATATCTTTAAGAAAAGATTGTCTTCACTACTCACTGCGCAGAGCTCAAAGCTCAAAGCTCAATGCTCAATGCTCAATGCTCAATGCTCTGGGGGTCTGGTCTCTGCCTCTCTTTATTGTTCGCCATTCTTCTGAGGAAATTGGTAATGATTATTCTACTGATTGAATATTAGGCTTCATCCTTTCTTATTCTCCTTTCTGTGCCCCCCATATTCTCAATGTTTCTTTTATTCCACACTTTCTCCTTCTTTATACTCTCTCCATCTTTCTCTACTCACCAGAGCCCAAAAAGTCTCGGCATTTATATTTTAACGCGTATTCATTACGTTGTTCTAACGCATAAAAACTAATCTACTAGTAATTTTAAGTAAACATTTGATCCATAAAATTTTTAGTTAGATTCAAAAAAATTTAGAGAAGTAATATTAAAAGTTTTAAATTAAATTTTCTTACTCTTTAATCTTATATATTCTCTTTATTAAAATTTTATAATCTCATTTCTTCAATTTTTTTAAATCCACTCATAAAACTTTTCTCTCTCCTCCCCTTCCCTCCAAGTCCCTTGTACCAAACATACCTTTTGCTATTGACAAACCCTAATCTATTATATATTTTAATATTTTATTTGAAGGATTTTTTTTTTATAATAATTGAGCTTAAGATACTTTATTTGTGACTAATAGTGATTAAAGTGGTTTGCATGAAATTAAGGGTAAATGGGGGTAAAATGTCATATATTTTATAATATACCTAAATTGATTGATTTTTGAAATATAAGATATTATGTTTTGGGTTTATTTACTTTTTAGATCAGTTTAAGAAAAATTATGGACAAGGACCCATAATTTCTGGAAACTGTAAATCAATGAAGAAAGAGTTTATAGAAAATTATAGAAAAGTGCCCAGAGTTTTTGAAAACTATAGTTCGCCCACAAATTAGTCCCTCCATGAACCTTTTATACTTTGCAGTTTAGTCCCTGGCTAAAATGCAATGAGGTCTGAAAACTAGACCTTTGAGCCCAAGAATCACAGACCAGAGGCGCGGCATTGACGACCAGAACCTCTATCGCTCACCTTCACTCTCTCACTCCCTTCATCTCCTTTATTCTCCACAGGCAACCTTTATTCAAATTTTTTAAAAAAAAATTAATATCAAAAAGAGTATTGTAATTTAATTAGATGATAGACTATTATTTTTGGTATTTTTTTAGTATTTTCAATCCCGTGGATGTGCTGTCAAAAGAGAACTAAATAAATATTATATAATAAATTTCAGAGATTTATTTGTCACGATTTGACCCACTGACTCTTGACCTAATACTTTGGCCGATTTAATGTCTGTTTAGGTTAGTCGTAGAAGCTATTTTTTCAATGTGATTCATGATAAACGAGGTAAGTTTGTGAAATGAATTTTATCTCAACTTGCATGAATAAGATTTTCCACCGTCAACCCAAACAGGCCCTTAATGACTGATCCGAGTTTCAGAACCTTATGAATGAGTGAATGGAATTGATTTTAAAAATTTTTATTAAGTCAAATTAAAAAACCCAAGCAATCGCTTTATCTAATTAATGACTAATCCTACGATAGCATTTATAGTCATCTCTTAGCTCAATTGTTAAAAACCATTTGATATATATTTAAAAATCATTTTAATGCACTTATTTCTTCTTTGAGAACACAATTATAACACTCAATATGAATTAATCCAACTACACACCATAAGAATCACATACACTGAATAATCTCATTAAAACATGAGGAAACAAGTTTAATACATAGTCTAAGAGCATCAAAGCAAAATTTAACATAAATGTTAACCAACAAGGATAAATAAACACTCATCTAAATTTCACAAATATGTACCAATACAAAATTAATTCAATCGGATCACAATACAAATAATAAGCTAATAAAAAACTAATAAACTCCTTCTAGAAAATTAAAGCTCTGGACACATTTTTCACCACCAAAACTCAAGGAAAATTTAGCCAAAAAATGAACTTATCAATAACCAAAGCTTCTTCACAATGCCTAACCCCCATGAAAATTGAATGAAAGTGTTGAATCTGCAGAGAACGAGGGAGGAGGTGGGTTTGGTCATATTTTGTGAGAAAATGGAGGAAGAAAAAAATGGTGGTGATATGAAAATCAGAGAACTATTCTGGCGATGATGAGTGTGGTGTGAAGGTGGAGGTCTGACAGTATGGTGAGAGTAAGAGAAGGTGGAAGAGGAAGGTTTTCTGGTGCTATGAAAACAGAGGAGGATTCGTCAGTGGAAGAGGAAGGTTTTCCGACGAAGATAGAAGAAGGTTTAAGAAGATGGTGGAGTGAGAATGGAGAACCCTGACAATAGTGGTTGGTATGTAATGGTGAGATCGACGGAGGAAGTGGTTGAAAAGTAGATTTTGACGGTAGTGATGGTATCTCTAACCACCCTCCTCCTTCAAGCTCTCTCTCTCTCTCTCTCTCTCTCTCTCTCTCTCTCTGTGGTTCTTATCTTCTTAGTCGCGGCGTTATTGGTGGGGTAAGGATGGAGGAGTGGTGGTTGAAGCTCGCCGCCTAGGTAGAGAGGTGAAGGCCAAGGTTTCTGAAGCTCATGCGGCGCGATCTCGCTTCTGCTCTCTTTTCTTTGAAATTCGTCCGAGTGTATGGAAGAAGGAGAAGGCCGCATTTAGGGACCAAAAGGAAACTTTTCAAAGGTTTGTGGAGGGACTAAACGAATAACTTCAAAACTTTATGGGTGAACTATAAGAGTCGAGTCTGGTTGGTTGGGAGGGGAAGGTAATTTTAATATTATCTTGTTTGGATTAATTACAAGGAAGGAGAGGGGACGAATTTTAATATTACATTGTTTGGTTTAGGAGGGGGGAGAAATTATTTTTATATGGACAACTTTACCCTTATGTTATAAGTGATTTTTTTTAAACTCTATTAAATATATAATAAAATTTAATTATAAATAACATCTTTATTCTTAGATTATAAATAAAATGTAATACAATTATATATTTAACATTATATTATATTATATTATATATATATATATATATATATATATATATATATATATATATATGAAGATGAATGAAGAGGGTAAATGATACTTTTGGATTAGCAAGAAAATTCATGAATATTTTAGTCAAATCATACAAAATTTCTTAACCTCCGCTCCAAATCTCTCTAATTTATTTATTAGGGGGAGGGTTTTGAGAAGAGGGAAGGGAAATTTTTTTGGTTTTGCCAATCAAGGGGAGGGAAACAAAATCCCTTCCCTTCTCCTTCCCTCCCTTCTCCTCAAATCAAACATAGCCTTAATTTTTAAAAAATTTGGGTCATTTTTTATAATTTTCTCTAGTCCTTTTTCTTTATAGTATCCGTTTCCATAAGTTCTAGGGCCTTTATGTAATTTTCCCCAATCCTCAAAAAATTAAATCTAACCTAATTAACATTTCCACATTTTCCAATTTTCTTCAAAACACGTACCATGCAAGAATTCCAAAAAATCATTTTCATGCCTAATTAACATATTATGATCATTTTACTTCTAATTATAATTAATTCAATACAAATATCTCTAAATCCATAACTCCAATTAGTACTTAATCATACAACAATATCCGAAGGAAATGCATTAAAAATCTCAAATTAATCAAGAGCTTATCAAAATATGGTTTAATCATCCACATTAAATAGTTTTAAACAATATCTCAAGAAGTAGTAGTTAGCCATGTAGGAGCTAAATTAAGAATATTGGACTCAAGTGTTATCTTGTGCTTTTCTTAAAACTTTATAAATTTTAACTCCCATTATTTTTTTGAATAAGGGTAGTTGTAAAGACCCGCCTCATATATCCCTTATTACTGACCTTACTCAGAGTACCAATGAGTAGTTCAGTGGGCACACATGAATAACATGAATATACTGATAATATTAACTTTTGTGTCCCATTATTTTCAAGGTACTTCCCAGGAGGTCACCCATCCCGAGATTTTCCTGGGTTGAGCACGCTTAACTTTTGTGTCCTCATGCAAATATAAAGATACCACTTGAGCTGCTTTTGACTATCGATACCCCATGGCTGCCCTTATCCCAACCATTATACCCACCGCCTCCGAGCATCAAAATACTATGCTTGTGCCGCATATTAGTATTGGTAGATGTACTTAGACACATACCCTGTAATATGCTCCCAAAAGTCCATAAGGTTGTCTGTGACTTATCTGTCTGACTCTAGTCAGCCCATTGGTGATCCTACTCTAGAATGAGGCTCACACTTTGGCCTTACCCAATGGATCCAGGATAATCTTATACCGCCCACTGGGCTTAATTGTAAACTAGCTGAAGTAATTCTCTTCGTTGTTCTTGTCATGTTATAATCAAGCATATCAGTATATTATCTTGTTGCCAGAACTGCTTGCTCTGATACTAACTGTAAAGACCCGCCTCATATATCCCTTATTACTGACCTTACTCAGAGTAGCAATGCGTAGTTCAGTGGGCACACAGTAATAACATGAATATACTGATAATATTAATACAATATTGCTTGATTATAATACAAAAGTTTCCCTACCAGGGGTTTACATAATATTTACATACCTTAATAACTAAAAGGCCTTCAAACAACCAGCAACATTCCTCTTCATGCATACCTCTTTTCTGATCTCAGCACGTTTCCAATGCTCACCTGTCTTTCGGACTTATGTCCTTCTCTTCTTATCCTTTGATCTGCCAACCATTGCTTCTTTTTTAACACTTCATGACCCTCTACCCGTTTCCACAAACGGTTCGGAATTCCGGCAATACTCCGACAAGGGAGACGGCACCAAACACCTCCAAATAAAAATCCAAAACCGTAGGAATGAAGATCTCAATGAGTAGAGGAAGTTTCCTGAAGGGTACTTTGAGAGAGGACGCCGTCTCGGCAGTGTTTCGGAGGAAAGAATTTCCTCTCTCTTCTTTCTCCATTTTTGCCTGATCTCTCTCTCTCTCTCTCTTCTGGTTTTTCTACGTGAGGAAATGGTGAAGAAGATGGAGAATTGCTGATTAAATGAATCAGCAAATGACTTGGACACGTGGCACTCCCTCATTGGTCCAAAATTCTAATTTTTGCATATAATATCCAATTTGGCAAAATTTTCATTAAACTTTGGAAATTCATATCTAATTGTGTAGATATCCAATTGGGGTGGTTCTAAAGGCTATGCGACCCTTATTGAGTCTAGTTTTAAGGAAAAATATAACATTTGGCCAATTGAAAGCTTAATCTTCCCAGAATTTTAATCTTTGAATGCTGTCCCAGAAAATAATTAATTTCGCAGGGATAAATTTAAAAATTCATTTCTCTTTGTGTACAGCTCCAAATGACTCATATGATATATCAAATTAAAGTTTGATAAGTCTACTTTCATTCTGAAAATTTTCATAATTTTTCACCATAATTTACCCATCGAAACATGTCACACAATCATTACCAAGAGTATCCAACATTCATATTTTTCAAGTTCAATTCCATTCATTCACTCACGTTTTTATAAAAATACTAAAAATAATAGTTAAGCATTTAATTAAATTGTATTACTTTTAATTTATTAATTTGAAAAAATCAAAACCAATTTCTCATTATTTTCATTAGATTTTTATGACATTAGACTATTTAAAAATTAATAAAAGGCTCTTGAAAAAAAAAAGAACGGTCTTAAATTTAGTTATACGCAAACTTTAGTTAATTGTTTATTGCAATCTTTAGTTAATTGTTTACTGTAGACCCGACAACTAACACACAAAAGTGCCCCGTCAAAAACAATCATCACCATTTGATTTTTAGGTGATGGAGCCCTCTGGCGGAACATTTGAAACGCGCGGGTGGAATTAACTAGTTTGGTTGGGAAATTTGTACTCCTATCTGCAGCAATAATATTGTTAGGAAAACTGTCCTAGTCACAATCAATGAAGTTCCGTAGAGAAAAATAGTAGATTTGTGTAACCGTGAATAAGAATGTGGGTGAGGAGTGGGTGCAGAGGTAAATGAGGATGAAGAGAGTGCTTCATTATGGATTATTTCTTAAGTATGAACAAATAGTAGACATTAGGGAGTCTTTGCGAAAAGAGTTACGTTGGGGCAGGGGTGATCAAATTCGAGACTGGACCGAGATCCTCTAATCCTCCTCTAATCCTGGTCCTGGTTCCGATTTGATCCCGGTCTCAGGATTATTGGAACCGGAACTAGGACGAAACCGGGAATTCTCGATTTTTTTTAAATAAATTTAAAATATATTATTATATTAGTTAAATTTTTCATAATCTAGTATTTAAAATAATCATTTAACAGCTAACAAAGCCATAATAATCACACATGATTTAGAATTGAAGAATAATATTTTATTATTATTATTATGATCATCTTTGTTATTAACTTTATACATTAAATAGTTAGTATTAGTATTATGATATATACGGTTGAGTCCAATTAAAAATGTAATACACATATTATTAAATGATAACTTAATTTATGGAGTAAAAAATACAGAAATAAATAGATCACTTAATTTATAAGGTAAAAAATTAAAAGAATATAAAAAAAACCAGGATCAGGATCACCAAGAGTGATCCCGGTCTCGATCGGGACAAAAAATTCCCAAAATTAAAATCTCTAGGATCGGGTTAGGACAACCCGGGGTACTTTAATCACCCTACATTGGGGATATTTAACAACGTAAAGAGTCAAGAAAGGATCAATTATAACTATTTTGAAATATTGTATATTCCATAAATCATATGGCAGCAGCGTACAACAATAAATACAGGGCAGGAGCCGTGTCCAGTGCTACAGTTGAGTAGAACGGTGTCCATTATAGAATAAGGGAACAACAATTAGATGGCCGACAACGAAAACCTTATTGACGGTAACCGTTTTTAAAATCTTGAGACACGCTCCAACTTTCGTCAGCTTTAAATTCACTTAAATTTTTTTTAATTTAAAGCTTAGCTTATTAAGAAAAAAAAATCCTTAGGGCATGTTTTGCTGATGACATAATTCTTTAGGCTAAATCAAGAAAATATTAATTTTAAACTTGAATTATAAAGAAGGATTATGGAGTCAAAGGTTTTTACTAGAAAAGAAGTAATAAGTATTATAGTCTTGATAAAAGACAAGTTAGAAGTGATTTAGTGGTTGAATTAGGATATTAAAGTATTTTCAAGTAATAAAGTTTAGATATTTGTTATCGATTATATAAAAAAATATGAAATTGATAAATATGTTAATCATAAAATTTAATTTAGGTGATATAAATGAAAAAAAGTTATTGAGGTTATTTGTGATTGAAAAACACAAAAAAGAAAAAAGTTTTATCTTCTTACTAAGAGACTATCAATGCTTTCTAGAAGTAAATATAAGACTTATAATGAGCATATTCATTAAAGAGTTAGAGTGTCATCAATTAACGACAAAGTGATAAAAAATAATTTAAAATGGTTGAATCACATCCAAAAAAGTTATTAGATATGCCGTAGGAACAATTGATAAAAGAGTGTGGAGTCTTTAAAAAAAGGCATGAGAAGGTTGAAGTCAATAAAATTATTGAATGAAATCTTCCTATTAACAACGTATTTAAAAATTTAGTTAATGAGGTGATACAATTTATTTGTAGTCTACCATTGCTGAGGAATTGTTGCTGCTCTTATTGCATTATTATATTGGATTGAAAAGGGCCACTTGCCCTATACCTTACCCTCCCTACCCCCTCCTGCGTCTCTTTCTTCATCTCTGCCTGTCGTTCTTCATCCTTCACACTCCGTTAGCCGTTGTCTTCTGTGTGACTGTGTCTGCATCGTTGTTCACTGTCCTTCTTTCCAATTGCATCGTTGGCTCCTGAGGAAATTGGTAATGGTTATTATTCTGCCCATTGAAGATGAGGCTTCATCTCTCTCTCTCTCTCTCTCTCTCTCTCTCTCTCTCTCTCTCTCTGTGAGCCCAGAATGTCTCAGCCCTTTTATTTTAACACGTATATATTCATTATGCTGTTCTCACACACAAACACTAAATTTGCTAATATTAGTTAGCATTTGATATAAAGCAGGTTAATTGATCAGTGCATCATACATACAGATCCCCAGAAATGTCAACATTGCAAGGTGACTCGGAACACCGTCCTTCACCCAAACACTCATCACCTTCTGGCTTAGCAATGCCACAGGAGGAATCAGGTGAGTCGTCATCTTATATTTCTGAGAATAGCTATCAAAATATATCAAAGCTAAAATTTAATGTTGTAAATAGAAAAATCAAAATTTTTTGGTCGGAGAAAGAAAGACTCGATATTTTTTTTCAAAGTAAAATTTCGAGATCATTTTAATGTTGTAAATAGAAAAAAAAAAGGAAGAATGTCAAAAAAATATCATTTAAATTTCAAAATCCCGTTAACAAATTTGTTAATAGGATTAACAAGAATGGTAATGTAATTAACAAATTATTTTGTTGTTAAATCACCTATTTAGGATTTTAAAGTTTAAATGATATTTTTTTAGAATTCTCTAAAAAAAACTGCTCAGGAAACCATACTACTGCCTTTCTTTCCTTTTTTCTTTTTTTTTTTTGAAAAAAAAATGGGAATCCCTTCAAAAATCTTAATAAGCTAGTGAAGGTTGTTCCCATATTTTTGTTGGATGTTGGACCCAGCTTCTCTCCTTTTTCCCTCTCATCTGCTGCCTACTTTTCGTCAAAAGTATGCCATTTTGGGTGAATTTGAGAGGAGGCAAACACTTTTTTTTTTTACAAAAAAAGAAAAAAAAACATTGAGCACCTGCAATATTTTTAGTGACATCTAATACCCAAATTTTTAGTGTATTTTAACATTCTAAAATATTTTTCAGTAATATACAGTATTTAGCACCTAACACCCAAAAGTAATTAATTATTAGTACCCAGTATTCAAAATTAATTTTTCATTAGCATCCATCGCCCATAATTATTTTTTCAGTATCACTCATCAGCCACAAGTATTTTTTTAGTAACACCTAAAAGTATATATATATATATTTCCATTAGTACTCCAACACTCATAAATATTTTTTCCATTAGTATATGGATATTGAGTGCGTATGCTACTAGAAAAATATATTAGGGTGCAAGCAAATTACTTTTAGGTGCTGGGTGAAAATGGAAAAACACTTTTGGTTCTGGGTACTAAATACTAGGTGATCCTAGTAAATTTATTTAGTCCCTTAATTTCTTTAAAAAAAGAAATCAACTCAGTAGTAATTTGCTTCGACAACTACTTCATTTGATTATTACAGGATGGGAGGTGGATTTGTGCCGTGCGATAAGTGTTAACAACTGGAGTGAGACAAAAGCAATTCTTGATCAACACCCTAATGCCTTGATTGCTGGAATATCTGGTCCAGGCAGAACAGCACTTCATGTGGCTGCACAGTATGGGAATAGCACCATAGTGCAGGAGTTGCTCGAATTACTCCCTCCAGAATTCCTTCTAAAAGTTGATTTTGAGGGTGATACAGCACTTGGATTGGCTTGTTGGTATAATGGAAATACTCGTATTGCAAAATGCCTTGTAAAAAAGAATAGTGACATACTTGCCATTCCAAACAAACGTGATAATCTTCCCGTTACAGTGGCTTTTGCAAATAATTTCCAAGAAATGGGACGGTATCTTTATTCTGTCACTCCATTTGAATGCTTCGCAGGCCGTCCGGGTTCTAAGCTTCTTTGTCATTGTCTTCAAGCACAATATTTTGGTATGTTATGTTATAAATCACTTCTTTTGTTTTTGACATTGTTGTCAATTTATGACGTGCCTATATATGTATGTGTGTGGGGTGTGTGTGTGCAGATATTGCGCTGAATTTGCTTCAACATCGTGAAGAACTGCTTTTTGTGCCCAGCGATCGCAATGATGAGGAATCTATGCCAATTCATCACATCGCAACCTTGAATACTGTTATTCTTAGCCCAAGTGAACTTATCTTCTGGAAACGATGGATCTATAATTGTCAGTATCAGAATACTTAAGTATATGTTTCAAACTTCCTTTCTTTTTTATTATCATGTGTATATTTTATGCTATACGAGTCTCACACACACCATTGCTAAAAGTTTCTTTCTTTGGTCTTAATTGTGGCCTGCAGAGAAACGCTACAGAATATAATATTTTTGAAAATATAATAAAGGAGATTATTACAATTGAACAGCTTAAAGATCAACCTATAAATAAAAAATAAGTAAATTAAGAAAACTTGATTCAAAATACATTTAATTAACATAGAGAACACGTTTTTTCATATGTTGATTTATCTTATTTATTTATTATCATCATTATTACTTGTGTATTTCTTTTAACGACATGATCTTTAATTTGGTTGTTTCTTTGCCCATGTAAGATATAAATATACCTTCAACCACACCTATCAATCATGTTTCATTGGACATCCAACAAGAAGATAGAAGTCGAAGAGATCAAGCAAAGTTTACTGAGCCAGGTATTTTATTACAAAAACATTGTTTGGAGAATATGAGTAATATATAAATTCGTAGGCATTAAAATTTGTAACTTTTACATGTTGCTTTTTTTAAAGTAATGTAAGAGCTAGTAAAAGAACTTGCTTTGGCTATAAATGTTAGATCTCAATTCACTTTACCTCCTAAATTTATAATTTATCAATAAACTCATTGATAATCACATATAAGGCTAACTGTCATAAATTAACAGGGCAGGGTTTACTACAAAGGCTCATCACCTCTACTGGTAATTTTGTAGGTATCGATGCTAACTCTCATACTTGTTCAAGCTTACACTTGATTATAAATTAAACTAAACTAACTAAAATATCCATGTGTGATACGTATCAATCTAGGAGTGAAGAAAATACAAGAGCTAAAGCGGCTGCATGCACAAGTAGATGCCATTCTACTTCTAGTTTGTAAGAATGCAAGGAAAGCATTCCTCAAAGAAAAAAAGGGCATAGACGGTAGCTTTTTCTCTTGCAGCTAAAGAAGGGAATGTAAAGTTTGTGTTACAAGTATCAAAAGAAATCCCAGAGATTTTCCTCAGACAAGTAATGTTTGCATGTTTCTCTGAAGCTCTTCTTCATCGACAAGTTAGGGTTTTCAACCTTATTCATGGGTTTCACTTTAAGCAAGGCCTGGTATCATCTAGACTTGAATATGATCGAAGTACCTTAATGCATAGTGCAGCTATAAGGGCTCCTGATCATGTTCTTGATCGCATCCGCGCACCCACACTACAAATGCAAAGAGAATTGTAATGGTTAAAGGTAAGAGAAAGACATGTATAAATTTTTTAGTTATAATCTACTATAATTATTGCATAAATTAATCAATTTAAGCACGGCTTTTTCTGCAAGTATTTGAAATGTTTCCCTGTGAGTTTCACTTTCTTCGGCGCCACACATTGAGAAGTCTAGAATCATTCAGAGTCATCACAAAGAAAGTAAATCCCATGATGTCTGGCTTTGAATCAAATTAAAGTTCCACTTTCTTTGCTGGCCGTCTTCTCCCAAAATGGTTATACTAATAGTCTGGAATTTATAAGAATGTGAAATGCTATATGTTTTGAAACGAATGCAGGAGGTAGAGAGTTTAGTGCCTCCAGGCTTAAGGGGATATCGAAACATGGATGGCATGACTGCTAAAGAATTATTCAGAAAAAGTCATAGAGAGTTAATGAAGGAAGGAGAAAAATGGATAAAGGACACGGCATCTTCATGCTCAGTTGTTGGTACTCTAATTGTGACCATTATGTTTGCAGCAGCTTTTACGATTCCAGGAGGAAATGATCGAGATCTTGAATACCCATTATTCATCAAACAACCATTTTTTAAGGTTTTCATATTCTCAACCATAATATCATTCCTCTCTTCTTCAACATCTGTTCTAATGTTTCTAGCAATCCTTACCTCTCAATACTCGGAAGAAAAGTTTCTCAAGTCTTTACCAACAAAATTGATTTTGGGTCTTTCTTTTCTTTTCATATCCATTGTAAGCATGATAACAGCCTTTCTTTCTACCACCTATCTCATGTTGACCCATACAAACTATTCTTGGGGCCTCCTTCCTATTATGATACTTGCAATTGTTCCGATCTTCCTCTTTGTGCTGTCACAATTCCCTCTTCTTCTTCACACTTATGTTTCTACATACAGGAATCTCTTTGACAGAAAGGTGAAGCCGTGGCCATGAGATGGATTTGTAATTGATGTAGCTCTTTGTTTTTGTATTATTTGAATAAATACGATTTGATGCTTCTTGTCTTTTACACGTAGACATGATCTTCAATGGGAAAGTGAAATTGCGACAGTGAAATTTACTTTTCAATTTAATTGAATGATTACATTGAGTAATCATGATGTTTAAACCTAGATATATCTTATAATTTATATCTTGGTCTTTCTAAAATAAGAAACCTGACAACAATTAAGATTCATTACTTCACTATATATATTCCACTTTGATATTAAATTCTCGTCCTGTCAACTTTTATTGAAGAATAAATGTTTTTTGGTTCTTATAACTCATAATCATTTTCATGAACTAATTTATCTTAATTTTTAATTTTTCCCAATAATTAATGTTTTAGAAAGAAATCATCTGTATAATCCCAAAATAACCCTGTAACAGCATCATTTCAACTTTCAATTTTTATGGGCTCAGCCACTATTTTAAACGTAAGCCTGTGGGCTGAAATCGCATGGAATTAAGGCCCAATCTGAATTCCATTTGTCTGTCGAATTGGCTTTCCATTTATCTGCTCTGACTTCTCTTTTCTCTATTTTTCCTTGGCCTTCTTCCCCTTCCGCATCATTCAGTATCATAGCCTGATTTTTAGTCCAAAGTCTATCACATATGCTTGTAAATTTCTTTTCTAATTGGAAAAATTAAGCAAAAGTATCCATTAAAAATTCCATTGGTGGGACTGACCTAAATTAGAATATTAATATGTATGAAAATTTCTCAAATACTTATTTCCTATAAATTTTTTGAGAAAATCATATCAAAATTTTAATTAAAAAAAATATTAAAAAATTATAAGATTGTTTTAATATTATTATTTTTTAATTAGGATCTTATTATCATTTTCTTTAATTTTTTTTTTTACTTGGGAGTGAAAACTCCAAGGACAACAATTACTGGACAAATGATAAAAAAAAGGAAAAAGACATTTTTACCCCAAACTGCGGTTGGGAAAATTGCCATGGCGGTACAACGGATAAATACAGACAGCGAAACAGACAAAAATCGCGTGAAATTCAATCCCCAAAGCCAAATTGTGGCGTACGCGGCATCTCTTCACTTCTCTTCTCCGAATCAAACATTTCGCCACACAATTTCTAATTCTTCATCATCATCATCTCTGTCCCTTTCTCGTTTTTACTTGGAATTCTGTCTTCCATTTCAAGCCACTATTATGTATTTTGGGGGTTGAGGCATTGTATTTGAACATTACTACCAAATTTAGCGTTCTGCGTTTTCTATCCGATGAATTTTGTCAATGAAGCTGCGCTTGAAAAACCCGTATTGTTAGCAGATGGAAAGCGGTGACGATACCAAATCAAAGGTATTTCGTCTATTCCAATCGTGCTCTGCGATTTCCTTTTCATTTCTGCCTTTTTCTTTGATTGTCTTAGTGAGAAAGTGTACTTTAATATTGGTTGGAGTTACTCTTTCTCCCCTCTATTTCTATTGCGCTAATTTATTAGTGGGAGAAACAGTAGGAGGAGAAATTTAAAAATAGCCTCTAAATTCAGACTAGCTGTAATTTACTGATTATCAACTGTTTTTTCTAGTTCACCGTTTTTTCCCCTTTTGGCTTTTGTTGAAAGGAAATATATCCAGTGACGTAGAATAATTTGGGGTTTGCGTATTGAAGTTGAGGAAACATACAGTAATGTCTAGATTCCTTTTAAACGGAATAATGCAGTTAGGCTTTTGGCAAGTTTTGTAACTTGTAAATGTAAACCAAGTTTCCGAACATGGAAATGGAGATGTATTGGGAAATGCATAGTGTTCCATTTAATTGACTTGTGTAGATAACTAGATACAACTTGGTTTTTTTCAAAACAATTTCCTACTCCCAGTTTGGAGTTCCTCACCACAATATATTCTGGCAATGTCATTATTACTGCGATTTGCAGAAGGTTATTGAACTTAAAATGTTTGTTACATATATGTCAAAAGCTACTGTCTGTGATTCATTGGCTTTCGTCCAACTATATGTTACTTTTATGGTTTCATCCTTTATGGGTTTACATACCTAGAGATTGTCGTGGTCATCATTTGAATATTCTCCTTTATTAATATGATTTTGCACTGTAAAACCTCTTAGATGACCAAGGTAGTCAAACGTGAAAGGTGTTCTAGTAGTAGCACTAGATCTCTAAAATGCTTTAGGAAAGAGATCCTCAAAATGTACATGTCTAGTGAAGTATTGAGCTAGTGTTTGAAAAATGTTAGAAGTATGCTATACATACAGATAAATATAAGTTTCAAACAGTATATGACATATAAATTATCTATGTAAACATAATAATCATCAAATGCCTTCACTAATGTCACTAGTAAGCATAATAGTCATATTTCTATGGATGTGGTCCCTTGGGGTGGCCTTATTTTATTGTAATTTTGCAAAAACTTAAAAGAAATTGCTTGAATATCATTCTAAAATTTGAAAAATTGCCAAGTGTGCCATTGACAAGGTGCCTGGTTGAAGCCAGCACCTCTCATGGTGTGAGGGTGAGAGGCACTAGGCTTCTTCGGCACCTTGCCTCAGTGCCACCTTTAATTCTTGCCTGGGAGGGGGGTTTAGATTTTCTCAAACGCCAGTACCTCTAAATCTCTCTAACCATCTGTCACCCATTTTTGTGATAGTTCATCTAACTTCTGATCAAATGGGTGATTTCCATCCTTATTTTCACTGCTTATTTGAACAAAGTGCCAAGATTTACCGATTTGGATTGAGTTCTCAATCATTAGGTAAATTTTGTTTGGCTTAAACAAGCTAACTGATAGCAAAGAAAGAAATCAGAAATGATGTTCTTATGCCAAAATTTTAGGATTTAAATTAAATATTCTCATGGAAAAGATTAGTTTTTTCTGGTAAAACCAACATGAATCTGTAGAATACAATAAATTAATCATTATAGATTGTTTGTAGAAAACTAATGGTTTATGAATAGTGTTAGGGTTTAATAGATATGACTTGTTTTGAGACTTGTACTTTATTTGGTTATATTAGATTTTTTTTAATTTTTATTTTATTGGTAATTTTAATTTATTGTGTGTATGGTTCCCTTGCTTGTGGCATCACACAAGTCAGCTACCAGGAAACATCCGTGCAATGCACAAGCTTGTGATCTAAAATGCACCTATGCAATGCACGGGTCAACATTCTAACCAATGAATGTTGACTTCTGAGCACATCATCTCTGCATTAGATATTTAACTTTTTGGATTCATATCATGCCTTGACAGCTTGAATTACTATCATCATCAATTATATTTTTAACTGGAAATATATATATACGTATATATATTTATATATATGTATATGTATATGTATATGTATATATCTAGATATAGTGAAAAGGGAATGTATTAACATATGTATATGAGGTTACAAAATAAGTGTTCAAGCCCTTTTAGGCTTCTTGCTCAAGAGAAATAATAAGTCCAGACGCTTTTATAGTGTGATTTACAATATTACAAACTGAGAGGACCATCCGGTCAGAGGAGGAAACCTCCTGCATGAAGATTTACGAGCTGGAACTATATTGTAAAGTGACCTATCGCAAAACTTTATGTTTAATCTTTTGAGTTACAAAGTTTTGTCCCTTAAAGTTCAAATTCCATGTTTCTCATGCCTCAATATTGTTTGAAGTGTTTTCTTGATTGATGATTTCTTGATGTGGATCTTTACATTGCTACAAGGATTTTTACAAAGTGTTGGAGGTTGATTATGATGCAACTGATGAAAATATCAAATTCAATTACCGAAGACTTGCACTGGTTGGTTAGCTATCCTAATAGCTCCTGGAGTGGTTCTCTCTTTGCATTTTCATTCTTAACTTTCTTTTTACCAGAAGTTTTAGTTCTCACTCATCCTTGATCGTGCTTGGACTTTTGTAGAAATGGCATCCTGACAAGCACAAAGGTGACAGTGCTGTTACTGCAAAATTCCAAGAAATCAATGAAGCTTACAGTGGTAACTATAAATTCATTTATTAACAATAAAATATTATATTCCCTATGTCTCTTTCAATGTTTAATTGTGAAGGACAAGTGATTGTATACCCAACAATTGTAGTCCTTCTCCTTCAGTCATGTGGATTTGAAATGTAGACTTTCTTGGTGTGGTTGGGAATTTCTACTCTTGTTGGTAAATTGTTTTGTTATTATTTCTCTCCGAGCCCCTTTTGTCCTAAACTAGTTTCAGGGGTGTATAAACCTAACTTTTGTTTTCCTAGGAGGAATTTAGTGCAAGTGAAGGTAATTTCAGACAATATGACAAGTCAACTCTAATTCTACAACTACAATTGACAGCAATCCATCTCAGCACATGTCTCTTAAAAACGTATAAACAAGCCACACATGAAAAAATTCTAGATTTGAGTTATCTGTCAGCTCCTTTTTGGGCGGTTAAAGATCCAACGTGACATTGTTTACTAAAATATCATTCATTAAGCCTCTACACAAGTTGGGTCTCTTTGATTTGCGGGCAAATGGAAGATTTGTGGCTCGTGGCAATGTGAAGGAGTGCTATCACCATCTCAAACCTTCCATTTATCCACAGATTAAAGGGAAACCAATGTATGTAGCTTAATGAAGGATATATTATAGTTGAACAAACATGCTATTAGTTTTTTGAGCCCCAAAAGCAGGGCTTAATGGATCCCTTAATATCGTATCCAAAATCTGGTCTTGGTTGTAGTGTGTTTATGGGTTAAAAAAGGGTTGCATAATCACGATCTTGCCATTTTTGGCTAGAGAATTCAAGTATGATCTTCTTGCAAAATTAAAAACTGATGTACAGATCTGCCAATCATGAAGTAACTTTACACTGTAGCCATAAAAAGGTTGGACTTTATTCTGTTTATTTTCCCTCACTTATAGTTCGAAAACAGCAAGCCATTGTTTGTGAGTGACAGTCTCGGATTTTTGCTGATTATAGTTCTCATGCCATTTCCTAGTGCTGAGTGATCCTGCCAAACGAAATGAATATGATTCAACTGGAATCTACGAGATTGACAAGTATAGCTTGCAGGTGTGGAATGTAAATTTCATTCAAAATACAAATTATTTAAATATATTTTTTATGATTGTCTCGTTGACGCTACCCCTATGATTTAACCATTGGTAGAAACATCTCATTGCCACACAGGAATATCTTGCCAGATTCAAAGGGATGATACTTACCTGCAATGGACTTGGCATCAACCACAATCAAATATGGTAATTATTTATGTGCTAGTGTGGGTCTTGCTGTAATGATAGTGCTCAACAATGACATTTATGTGCTCCATTATAAGTGAGTGTGTGAGATTGGTACCCTATATAAAAGTGGGAACACACTTGTCCAAGCCGCCTTTACTAAAATTTTATGCGCTTACCATCCATTTTGTCTTACTGTATCCCAATTATTTTAGTATTTTTCCTGTTAGTTGGGATATTAAAACTGCCCCGAATATTGGGGTAATAATGCAATATTGAAATGTCACTAGAGATATTTCAATGGCACTAATAGATTAGAGAGAAGAGTGCAAATGATCGTTCTACAACTTTTTTCTCTTTAGTTGGCGGTGACTTGAATCATGAAGATTTGTCTTTTAATTCTTGTTGAATTGTCTGCGTTGATTTCTGATTCCAGCAAAACAACGCAGGTCTCAACATTTGACTGAAAGTGTTGAATCCCCCGATGAATGAGGTCCAGCTTCATCACTGTCTCGACTTTTTCTGAGTTCCTTGGTAAAGACACTTCTGAACCGGCTTGTGGGTGTTTCTGAATACGATTCTGAGGAACATATTTGACAAGGATACTAATCTCAGCATAGAGTTATGAGTTGGGATACCCAGAAAAATTGACCTGATTGCATTATACTACTTAGGTCCTTCATTTAGGACCAGAGGGGCATTGTATAGCAATTGAGGAACACGTCAATATTTGTTTTGTATCACTAATCATTAAAATGCAAGATTAGAATGTTACCATGTGGACCTCTAACTCCTTAATCCTTATACACGTTTTCTTCCACCCATCATCTTCGCTCCTAGTTTGTAGGACTTACAGATTTAGTGTGCTGCTTTGGTGAGTTCATTCATGTGAAGATCAAGATGTTGCTAAACAAGCACCTGATGGAGAACCCTATAGCAAGGGGACACATGGCTTAGTGCTTTCTGCTATATAAATATGACAAACAGAAACGCTCATTAGATACTTACACTTGTAGACTATCTGGAGTCTTATGAATGAACCGAACGGAGTCTAGTTCCTTTATTAACTCATGTCATGACTGTACATTTGAGGACTTTACAATAGTGACAGGGATTTGGCTTGTATCCTTTACCTTTGAAGTCCCCGTTTCGTTTGAATGCTTTGTAATTGGTATCATATTGAACCATTGAGGGGAGTGAGGAGCACCAGCCCCAAAAAAAAGGGGGGGGGATAACAAAAGGATTTTATGTTTTTTTTTGGTGTCTTTTATTTTATTATTATAAAATTTAATACTACTTGGATCATAAATATAAGACTTAGTTACTTTTTTTTAGAAAAATTAAGGAAATAAATTAAATTACTTTAAATTATTTTTTTCTTCAAATTAATTTTCTTGACTTACAAATGAATGTACAATCTAATGAAACATAACATATAATATGATTAAATATTAACTTATTGAATCGGTGAGAAGCATGTGCAAAAAAAAAAAAGGGAAAAAGGGAGAAAAAAGAATGGAAATATTTATGTTTTTAGGGTGTTTTTTATTTTATTGTTATAAAATTTTATACTACCTCGATTATAAATATAAGACTTTATAGACTTTTTTAAAATAAATTAAGAAAGCAAATTTAAGTACTTTAAAGTATTTTTATTTTTATTTTTTTCTTTAAAATAATTTACTTGACTTACAGATTAATGTATAATCTAATATGGTTAAGTAGCATATTTACTTAGATTAAATTATATATTGTGTATCATTAGATTATACATTAGTTTGTAAATCAAGCAAATTAGTTTTAAAAAAATAAAAATAATTTAAAGTAATTAAATTTATTTCCTTAATTTTCCTAAATAATTTAACTAAATCTTATATTTATAATCCAAGTAGTATAAAATTTTATAACAATAAAATAAAAGACAAAAAAAAATATAAATCTTTTTGTTCTTTTTCCCTCCTATTTTTGGGCCCGTGCTCATCACTCCCCTCAATGGCTCAATGGTTCAACATGATTCCATTTACAAAGCATTAAAACGACGTGATTTTATAGCAGCAGACCACAACAGCGGATAGCAAAAACAAAATATACAAGTCAGATGTCAAACCCCTTAATATTCTGATATTCGCTATATAATAAATGTGTCGTTCAGATGGCAAACAGAAATAGTCAAACTATACTGATAATAAGTACTTACTGATAATACATAAAATCCTCATCTAGGTTGAAAAATACATACAAAAGAAATAAATTTCACAACTAAAGATAATCATATGTATCTCCCGACTATGACTGGACCTTCCTCTGCCAGTAATTACGGTTTTACCCTTAGAGCCGCTGTCCTTTGCTGGAATATTTTTAGATGTTGAAAAAGGGTGAGATTCGAATGAATCTCAGTAGTAATATACAATCAGTCATATAAAATGCGATAAATAAATATGCAATGCACCATGATATGTAAAATGCTAACTCATGTTGTATGCATACTGTCCAAGGCCAAACGACTGTTTGCAACCCCGGCTAAACTCGTGTCCATGGTCAAACGATATGTTTAGACCCTGGCTTATTCGCGTGTTGTGCCACAGGCACTGTCATGTTACAGAAAATGGAATACACATCATATAAATAATCACATAGTGCATGAGAGAAAGAATTACTACCTGAGTCCTTTTCCAGTCCAACTGTTTATCCAAAACTTTTTCTTCGGCTCGGGCTTTTACCAGTTCCTATATATTAAAATTAACAAGTAATTGGTTATTACTTGTATTACTATTATCTTTAATCATAATCTGCCGATTATCTCAGTTTCAGTGGCTTATACATTATATAATTTTGCATAGTGTAATTTTACTATTCTTCAGCAAATTGGCAGATTTTTCAATTAACTTTGAAAAATCATAACTAATTCTAGAAAAATCGAAATTGACTGGGTCCAAAGCCTACATGAAGCTATTGAAATATAGTTTCATGGAAAAATATCCAAATCTACCCAGATTTACCATATTACTCCCAGAATTTCCCAAAATACCCCTATTCCAGATTAGTCTCCAGAAACATAGCATGACTTTCAAAATCTATATCTCCTAATATACTTGTCCAAAAATTATGTTCTACCCGTAAAATTAAAGCTATGGATTTCTAGTTTAAATCTGGAAAGTTTCATAATTTTTTGGCAAGGTTTGATGTTCCAAACGTTCGATACAAACAAACTGTTTTCCAGAAACACAGTTTGAGAGCAACTGACTTCAAAAATTCATATCTCTTAGTATACTAATTTAATTAACACAAAATATATACCAAATTAAAGCTAAGACTATGTACTTAACTTCTGGAAATTTTCATGGCCATTGGAAAATATTACATAATTCAAAAACACCACGAAATCAACTACTAGAATCTGGACGTTCAGGATTGCACCTGTTTCTAAACCCATCTTTCAAAAATCATAACTCTCTCTACAGATATCCAAATGATGCATTCTACCACTCATTTTAAAGCTTGTTATGTCTACTATCTCCCTCTAAAGTTTCGTAAATAATGGATGTGATTTGATTGGTCAAAAATCTACACGAAACGGACTGACGCTGATGAACATCAGTTTTGGACAGTCTAACTTAAAAAATTGATAACTTGTTCGTTTTGACACCAAATTGAGTTCTTCTTGATTCTATTTCATACTACACATCCTAAAATTTCCATATCAAAAAGAACCAGATGAAAAATCCATCTGTAGCCTCCGGTTGAGCTTCTGAAAGTTTCCGATAAAACCTCTGTTTTCCGGCGACCAAAACAGAGTTGATAAAACTCACATGCAACCAGAAAACAACCACAAATCCAATGGAAATCCAAGGTTAAAGTAGAAGAAACTTACCTAAACACGTTTATGATGTTGTGTGTGAGATTTGGAGCTTGTTCTTCCTTCGTTTCTCTCTTTGTTTTCTGTGTTTCTGTGCTGCTGTTTTTGTTCGTTTCTGTTTTTCTTCTCTTATGTTTCAGTTGCTGCATGAATGTTGAATAGAGAGGGAAGAGAGAGTGATTTATGTGCTGTACGTGTGTGCTGTAAGCTTGGTCAAATGGGAAGAGAAAGAGTAGGCAGTTTGATAATGTATATGTGGAACACGTTGCATGCATCCAAAGAAGAAATGCCACCTGCTTATGTATATTTGTCTCATATGTAGGTGAATGTTGTTTAGTGAAATATATGTGTGCGTCCATGAAATCTCCAAGTGTGCCAAACGAAAAGAAGGATGAGTGTTTAGTATTTAGTGTGTGTCAACAAGTTTATATATATATGTATAGGTATATTTTTATCTTATTAATTACACACACTGGGTCATAATTTTTCCCTTTGTCAAATTTAAGTTTCCTTAAATTTTGTAGGTTCCATAAATTGACTTACTATCTAATTTCCATAATTTAATCCTTGCATTAAATTTTTGGGATGTTACATCAGATCCTAGTGACAGAAGGCACAACTGCCTACCAAATGGTTTGCAGTTAAAAAGCGGATGAAAGTCGAGTTTTTTTTTTTCTTTTTTAATGAGAGGAACAAACAGTAACAGTCTGTATGAGGTCACAAGGTTATTGGAGCGTTGGAGAGTTTGTATATCTCAAACTCCAGCCTTATCCCCAATATTCCGTACACCTCCGCAAGTTTCGCAGGCTATCCGTGAGATACTTCGGTTATCTTCGATTCTGTAATGGTTAGGTCCTGTCACGTTTGTCCAGGATCTCCCTCCCTTGTAATTTAACATTATTAAATTATGTTTAAATAAGGAAAAATTACTGAAATTTTTCTAATTAAAAAATTCATAGCCCAAACGTATTAAGGACCTAGATGGTGGAACACGTGCAATCATTTTTTAGTCATGAGTAATATGTCTTCAATTATGTACGTAGCTAAAATATAATTATACTTGCTGAAGATAGGTAAATAGGTTGTGCCCATGCACCTTTATTACAAATTATTTTCACTTTTTTCTCGTCTTTTTCTCTTTCTAACAAGAATTAAATAAAAGTAAAATTGGAACACAGTGATTAATAACCTCTAAGTGGACTTAAATTTAGAACCACAAAATTCATTTAAAAGTAGACTTCTAATAAGTATCATAGTAATACATTCTTTATTATCAGTTTATTTTCTTCCCTTCACTTAATTTTCTAGTCGCATTAAAGTATCGTACTGTACATGAGCCTCTATTATTTGCTAGCTGGAGATCATAAGAAGGGCCGGTGCTAGATTTCGTATTTTTGGGGTTTAATGAGCTAATAAGTCCATTGACCAAAAGTAGGTCTTCTCTTTTGCTCCCACTTCTTACGCTGCCTCATAGAACCGCGTCACGCTCAAATTTTGGACACAATTGTCCAACTGACTGTTGAATTTTTTTTTTTAAAAAAAAAATGCCTTTGATTTTTCGTTTGGGATTTCACCGTCATGATGTGCTTGTTTTCTATATAACGCCTCTTTGCTTTTCTCTCTTCTCCACAACACTCGTCTCTCCTTCTTTCAGATTTGGTTTTGGTGAAGTTACAATCTCATTCCACTATTTCTTTAGTATATGTTTGTTTTAACTTCTTAAAAAAATGTGAGAGGAATTTTATTCAAGTTTGTACTTTTTTGTAGTAACGCTGCGCTTCTTTCACATCATTCACTTCTTCTTCTTGGTTTTTGTTGCTTACATTTTTCTCCTCCGCTTCCTTATTCATCTTCTCTCTCTCTCTCTCTCTCCAAGTTTTTTCCTTGTTTTGCGGGTACGTCAGGGTTATATTTTCTTTTTGGGGTTCTTGTTTGGTCTTCTCTTCCATAAACACCTCGCATTTACGTCATTTGGGAAGGGTTTAAATTTAGTAGTCACTTAATAAAAGATGCAGGTTTGAAAAATATATTATATTAACTAGTACGGTGAGATTAAAAATATACCTGAATTTCGTGAAAGTAGACTTGAGCAAAAGCAAAAGAATTGATCAGAGCTTTCTACTTGCTAATTCATATTTCCAACTCCTCTATTTGTTTCTTGTTTGGTATGCTCCAACTTCCATTTGAATTTCATTTGCAAGAGACAATGAATTCGTCAGACGATGGCACCCAGGAAGAAAAACTGAAGAAACTACGAAGCGATGTCAGGAGAGGCAAATGGCCAAAAGTATTTGAAACGTACGTGCAAGAAAGGGCACTTCGCACAGCCAAGATAACAGGGACAGGAGAGACAGTGTTACACATGGCTGTGTCTAATGGGCAAGACAAAGTGGTGTCAGATATGGTAAACCTGTTAGTTCTTGAAGAGAATAAGCTCCGTCAGAATAACGTGGTGGTTACGGTGGACGGAGACAGCGAGGAAAGCTGGAATGTGAACATCGTCCTTCGGGTAGAGAATGATAGAAAGAACACTCCTTTGCACTTAGCAGCATCAATGGGCAATATTGAAATGTGCAGGAAGATCGGTGGCACAGACCCTTCCCTAATTGCTGCACGTAACGTCGCTGGTGAGACACCCCTTTTCCTAGCGGCTCTCAATGGTAGGAAACAAGTTTTTCTTTGGCTCCATTATCAATATATGTCTCACCCTGGAGTCTCTTCAAACGACTACTTTGCTTGCTGTATAAGGGACAACTATGATACCATTCTTCATTGTGCAATTGTACGAGAGCATTTCGGTAAATCTAAACTAAAATTCATTCTTTCATATACTATTAAATGTGCTTATGATTAAATAGGATTAAGTGCAGATGTGGCAATCGAAATAATTCACCTTTATAAAGATCATCTGAAAGAGATGATGAGGCGCAATAAGGAAGGCTTGTCTCCACTTCATATCCTTGCAGCAAAGCGTTCAGCTTTTGAAAGTACTGCCCTCCTTGAACTATCAATACTTGGTCAGTCAATTTATTGTAAGTTCTTCTGTCTGTGAAGGAAATGCAATGGGTACAAATGTGTGTGTCTGTGATTTTGTAGACATTTCTCCTTTGTAGGGCCTCATTTCAAAATTAAAACACTCTTGTCAAGTGTGAACAAGTGTAGAGTCAAACATACCACACAAATAAATCAAGAGAAAACGATCAAAAAAAAACATTTGAAATATCAAAAGGACAAATAAGAGTGTTGAATTTCAATAATTTACATAAAATGATTTGATATTTTGAGATGTTGAAAAATGTTAGGAAATGACATTATTTGCCATCACTCGTTTTTTTAAAAAAATAAACTCTTAAAACCCTTGTCGGCCATCAAAACTCCAATGTTAGCGACCTCCGCTAGCAATCGGTCACCAGAACTCTATTGACATTGTCAGCGATTGACCACCGAAGCTCTGACACCAGTAACCAGTCATCGGAGCTCTAGCAGCCTATATTTTAAAAAAAAATCTGAAACAAGAATAGTCAATATCAAAAGTAGACCAGTTAATAGAGAAATTAAAGTAGTAAATAGGGTCTCTAGTACTGAACATTTCCTAATAACTATTTTTGTTTCGTTATTTACTACTTTAGTTTTGCTATTAACTACTTTACTGTTAGGAAAGTTTCTAATACATTTTTTAAATTTTTTTAAACAAGAGTATTTAAAAGAAAATTTTAATTTAGTAAATAGTGAGACCAAAATAGTAAAAAAAATCCTTATTACTAAATATTTGTTAATAACAACTTTTATGTTGATATTTATTATTTTAGTTTTGATATTGACTACTTTGGTTGACTACTAATATAAAGTTCCTGATATATTTTTTGAAGTTCCAAAAATAGTAGCAAATAGCAAATAAAAAGTACTTATTAGGAAATACTCAACACTAGAGACCTTATTCACTATCGTTATTAATTACTTTTGTCTCAAAAATTCAAAACAACGTATATGGAGCCATTGGAGCTCCAATGGCCAATCGGCCATCAGGCCTCAAGTAACAGGCCACCGACAATGGTCATCAGTGCAGGAGCTCCAGCAACTAGCAAGGGTTTTCTTTAAAAAATGGAGTTTCTCAATATTTCAACATTTCAAATCAATTTATTTGGGATTATTGGAATTCAACACCCTCATTTGTCTTTTTAATATTTTAAAGGTATTTTCTCTCTTTTTCCATATACCAATTAGATTTACCAGCATTTTTGGAAATAACTCAAAGACTTAACTACATTTTATAAAGTTTCTTATATTGAAGACCAAACAAAATTTCTAGAATGTATCTCATATTTTATACATGAGGGAGTATATGGTACTTTGTGTGTATGTATTTATAGTTATATGGATGTGGCTTGTTTTGCATGGAACTTGGAAGGGCTTTTGAAAGTTGAGGAGAAAAATCAGGCTACGGCGCTTGAAGAATTGCAACAATGCCTCAGGGTCCACATGGAAGCAAAGGTGGAGCTTATTCAAAAAAGTAACTACGCTTTACATGTTACTCCCTAGACTTTTAGTTTCTTTTGTCCATGCATAACAAACATATATAATATGTAAATTTGTCTTGAAAATTATTCGCTTAAAAGCAATATTACTCCTAGAGTTTTCTCGGAATCAATTTTATACGAAAGTTTCAAAATATAGCAATGTTGCCCCACCATATTAAAAAACTAATAAACATTGATCATTTAAAATTATAATTGACGTTGACCCTTTATATTCTTAAAAATAATGGGCAATATTACTCTATTTTAATATTTTTAGGACAAATTTAAACCCAAAAAAACTTTAGGACTACATTGTTCCTGAGTGAAAATTTTCGGAGCAAATTTATAGCTTAATCCTTTATTTTAATTAGCATCACCTTAAACACCTTGCCATTAATAATATGAAGCTATGATATTAGGAAGAGATAAAGGCAGGAAAAATTAATCATTTAATTTTTAAAGTTTTGATTTAATCTTAAATTTTAATTTGATGCAACTCATGCCTCAAATTTGTGCAGTTTAATATATTTGTCCCTTTATTTACTTTTTCATCACTCGGCTTGTGCATTTTTCCTGCCTTCTTCCATACTTCACTCTTTTCTTCCATCAAGTGAGGTTTTCCCTATATATGTACCATCAAATGATAGAATGGATAAGAAATGATTAATCAAAGAATATACATTGTTGCAAGCGCTCATCTCTATCGTTTTCTATTCATCATCTTCTTTGTGGTTACGTTGCTTCTTCTTCTTCTATCAGCTTGTAACTTCCTTCGCTTTCTTCCGAACAGGATTTTGCATCATCTGCCAACACATTGTCAAAACTACAGGGAGATGGTTCTATCAGATACAAAATATGAAGGAGAATCACACATGGTCACTTCAAATAATGAATGAACTTCTTCAGCATACTTCCGATGAAGATATGTCACAAATCATATCAAGAACCGCCTCTGAGCAACTTTCACTTTCCCTACAAACACAAGAGGATAACGGTATATATTTTGTGAATTTTCTATATAGAACTTGACATTTTAGGAACCATAAATCAAATATTCACTAGAAATTAATGATGGTGACAAACTTGTTTATCACAAATTTATGGCATATATTTTGTGAATTTTCCATCATCAAAAGATAAAATATTGAGTAAATACTATGAGTGTATATTTGTGCCAAGAAAATCTTGCAATTATAAACTAATTTTGTGGTTTGGACTGTGGATAGAGTCAGAGTCAGGTACAATAACCATTGAGACACCCTGATGATTGCTGCGAAGAATGGTGTGATAGAAATGGTGGAGAAAATTCTGGAATTATTTCTATCAAGGATTAAAGATGTGAATGTTGAGGGAAAGAACATAGTTCTACTAGCAGCAGAACATAGACAAACGGAGGTATACAGATTTTTGTGCAAACAGGAATGGCTAAATGCCAGTCTGTTTGGAGAAGTGGACAAAGAGGGAAACAATGCATTGCACTTGGCAGGAAGGCTTGGAGTGGAGCCTGATTGGCTCAATCCTGGCGAAGCACTCACGATGTTAAGGGAAATCAACTGGTTTGAGGTGTGTATCTATCCATTTACTACTAATAATGACTAGGATTAATATCATTGTTGGTTCTTATAATTTGATTGAATTTGGGTATCAGCTACCAACAAGCTGCGCCCCTGTTCTCCCTTAACTTTCCCCCACTTCCCAAATGTTTTTATGTTTCTTTTAATCATTAGAATCTACATAAAATGAATGACAACATTTTGATATCTAATGTGCAAGGGAAAAAATGGTACTGTTTTAAATTTTCAAATATTTTTCAAAGACTTAATACTCAAAAAAATTACGTAGTTTGTTATAATTTAGAGTATTAAATCTTTAAAAGATCATAAGAAATTAAAAACTATATTGTTCTTTGAAAAATTATAGTTTGTGCAGTTAGGAAGAAAATCAAGGGTAGCGAGGGGTGCAATTGGAGGGCAGCTAATACCCATCACTATTACATAAAACACTTCTAAAATCCATTTTTAGGCCCTTTCTATATCCCTTTTTCGGGGTCACCGATGTGAGTGATATATTAAAGTTTGAGAATAACGTCTGTTAAAATTGGGATGCCAAAAATCATGCTTTGGGCATTCTAATTTGAAAAGGGACGTCAAAATTCTCACACATAATTATAAAAATGTCATCATCTTTATTTTTTATTTCTTTTATTTAAAAAAATATATTTTTTTTTAGAAGTAAAATCTATGTCTTATAATTGTGCCTAGCCCATTTCTGTAGTTTCAAAGGGACATTGTGTGAGTTTAATTATTAAGACAAAAACCAAAACTCGTGATAATGAAAACTCGTTAAACTCAGATAAAATTCTATGAAACTATAGGGATGAACACCAACAATTGAAAATTACTAGGACCAAAACTAAAATTTTATTAAACTATAATGACCAACCATAATATTATAACCCTTAAATTTATTTGATGTTGAAATGTGTAAACATGGTAATTAGATGTGTGTGTGTGTGATGACACAACAGTTTGTGAAGAATTCAACGCCCCATGGTTTGTTGGAGATATACAATAAGAAAATGGAGACACCGGACGACATCTTCAGAGAGAGCCACAAGGAACTCATGAAAAGTGAGGGCAAGTGGGCAGCTAAAACCTCACAAGCATGTTCTGTGGTGTCGACCCTCGTTGTGTCAGTGGCCTTCGCCACACGCACCGCCGTGCCGGGCGGTTATGATACCAATAAGGGCTATGCAATCCTCAGAAACATGCAACCAGTATTCAAAATCTTTCAAGTCTCTTCATTTATGGCCCTCTTCTCCTCCCTCATTTCCACCATCTGCTTCTTGTCCTTAGTTGCTTCTCGTTCCCAATCTGTTAACTCTTGGAGATACGTTCCTTCCAAACTTTACTTTGGTATGTACTTCATGTTTGTCTCCATTGTTGGTCTGTGGATCTCTTTTTGTGCTGCTGATTTCTTCACGCTCGATGAAGATAGTGAAAAACTGAACAATGCTCTTCCAGCTTATATTTTTTTGTCATCTGGGATCATAATTTTAGTTGTCACACAGCTTCCCACATTTCTTGGTCCCACATTATCCAGCATTTTGCCGATTCCTGCCCCTAGACGCAAGGCCACTCGTCCCATGGAGTATCGAAGGACCAAGATTGAGGAAAATGGTACAGAAATTTGAACCACCAAAATTAAGTGCTGTGTCTTGTAATAACATTCAAATAACACCAACCTTCATTAGTTTTATTTTTAAAGCTTTTGTGTGTGATTTGATGTTTTTATTTCTTTATTGTTTGCAATAATGTGTAAGCATGCATGTTCTCGCTCCGTCATGCTGTAGTTTGAGTTCTATAATGATTATATTTTTTTCAACGTCACTCATATAACTTCATCATTGACGGATTTTAGGGGTTCTCATAATCGAAAACTTATTTTATTCAAATATATGTATTATCCCTAATTAATTTTATCGATTAAGTAAATTATTGGCCCAATTATCACCTGTAAATTTTAAGAATGTCCAATTGTGAGAGGAATTGAGTTGATGTGTGGAGTTTCACGTCGGATAAAATCTGGGCTTAATAAGTAAACTACTCCCTCTGATCTTTGAATAAGAGCTAGTTGACTTTTTTTTGGAGAAATTGTGGATATAAAATAAGTTATTTAATTATAGCATATATTGTGTATTATTAGATTATATATCAATTTATAAATTAAGTAAATTAATTAGAGAAAAAAGATAAGTATAAATACTTTAATATAACATATTTAACTTCTTTAATTTTTTTAAAAAAGAGTCAACTGACTCTTATATAAAAGATTAGAAATAATATAATAAAGTGGAATGATTCATAGACTCAGGCATAGTTGTGAGTTAAGATGAAGCGTGATGAGCAACCATTGCTCATCGCTCATTTCTTCTCTCCCCCGTCGAATGACATAAAAACCATATGAGCTTGGGAGTGAGAGAAGAGGGTCCATGCTTCAGGATGTCTTGCTTGTATCTACCACTACTTGACTCTTCCATAATCACCAACAAGACTAAAGTGAATAATCTCCCTAGCTACCTTTACTACGTACATATAATTAGAAATTGCTATGGATGCATGATTGACATCATCCCTTATTTTATATGGCCAAACCTTGATTATTTGATGAGATAAGACTTCTTGTTGTTGTTTCAGGATACTCAAAGGAAATGTAGAGAAACTATTTTAAAAAAGTATGATTTGCTTTGGAGTCATATCCTTATTGATATCAATGTTAATCAATATATTAAGATGTATTATAAAAAAAAACACACACACACACATATTTCCATTTAAGACTTAGGACGGGCTTAAAGGTTGTGATGAAAGCAGGAACTAATGCCTCGTTTGGGACAATTGAACTAGAGAGGGCAGAAGTGGAATTAGCGATGGAAGTCATTTTAAGCATGTTTGGTGTGATGGATTCCACTTCCCCGTGGAAGCCAAAATGATGGAAGTGGGTTCCTTACCTTAACCCATGGAAGTGTCAGGAGCTCCATGGACACTAGTATAAAATATAGATTTTACACCTATTTTTTACACTTAACAAAATAAGACACATGTAGAAAGTGTGACCGGTAGCATTTTCATAAATATATGAAGATGAAGGAACTTTCTACACGTGTTGGACAGACAACATGTGTAGAAAATAAATTTTAAAAAAAAATTCTTTCATAAATTAGCATTTTTTAAATGTATTTTTGGAATTATGTGTGATTTATGCCTTTAATTTTATTTTAAAATTTTTTTAAAAAAAATAAATAATGACTTTCTACATGTGTTGGGATCCCAACACATGTAGAAAGTCATTTTATAAAAAATAAATAATAACTTTCTACACGTGTTGGGATCCCAACACATGTAGAAAGTCATTTTAAGTTTAATTTTTTGTAGAAAAAAAATATTATCACTTTCTACACGGGTTGGATGTCCAACCCGTGTAGAAAGTCTGTTATCTATATGGGTTGTATCTAACCCATGTAGAAAATATACTTTCTACACTTGTTGGGCTCTCAATCGATGTAGAAAGTATCTTAATTTTTTTTTAATTTTTTAAAAAATAAATGATTACTTTTTACACCGGTGGGGAGCTCAATCAGTGTAGAAAGTATTTTTATTTTATTTTTAATTTTTTTAAAATTAACAATTACTTTCTACACGGGTTGGGAGTCCAACCGGTGTAGAAAGTATTTTAATTTTATTTTTTAATTTTTTTAAAATTAATAATTACTTTCTACACGGGTTGGGAGTTCAACCCATGTAGAAAGTTTACTTTCTACACCGTTTGGACTCCTAACCCGTGTAGAAAGTCTCATATTAAAAAAATTTAACATTCTCTAAACTTTCTACACCGGTTGGGCTCCCAACCGGTGTAGAAAGTCCCATGTTAAAAAGTTTTTTTAACATTCTCTTTATCTTCTTCGCTCTATGAATGTCTCTCTCCCCCTCGCCTTCTTCTCGTTCGGGTTCTTGGTAGTGGTGTGTACAAGGACGACAAGGTGTGTGACCCATTTTAACTGTTTGTCACTACTTAGGGTTTTCTCAAATCCTCTCTTCTTCTCTCTCCTCCTCTCTTTCCCGAGCTTGTCTTCTAAAACCCTCGTATATTTATTTGGATTTGGGGTTTTTGTTTTCTCTTATAATTCTTATATTTATATTATTGTTCGAGTTCCATTTCTCATCTCTATCGAACGTGGATCTTGCCGATTTCTCATGGCCACTATTTCCACAGATCGTATCCTTGAATTGATTCCTTATTTTTTTGTTCTGAGTATGCAATTTTTGTATGTTGTTGTGTTTTTTCTTGCTTGATCTGGTTTGTCAAATAGACCTGTGATTTGGATCGGACTAGTTTAGTGTACAAGGACGACAAGCATTTGAAGATTGGAGCCTGAGGCATTTTTCTACTACTAGGTAAGAGAGAAACAAACGCTAATTTGGTGTTTCGTCTTTGTATATTTCCCGATTCTTTTAATTTGTTTCTATGTATTTCTCTGATTCATGCGTTAAAGATTGGAGCCTGAGGCATTTGAAGAACTCGTTGTCTTCTGGGCTTTAGTGAGTATGTTTTGTACTAGGAAGAGGATGCTCTATGTGGTTGGCAGCTATTGAGCATGCACTACTGAGTCTTGAAAAATGAACTTGAGTTGCAGGATGCTTTTACTTATTTTACAATTACATGTCTCTTAGTGTCTTTCATCCTACTGCTCCCCTGGAAAAGAAAATTGATTGTAAGACTTCAATAATCACATAGCAGTTGTTTCCTTCATATGATCCAATTCAATACTATATATTAATCAATATATATTGTCTCTTCTGGTTTGCTTGTAGTTGCTTTTAAATTGTATGACTTGAAACAAACAGGATATATTGAGCAGGAAGAAGTAAGTATCTTGAGATTTCCAGGTTTGACAGATGTTGTTAAGTTTATATGGTTATTATGGGTTAATTAATAATATGCATAATTAAACTTGTGCTATTGGTTATAGCAATCTTTTTGCACAACGTTTATTTGATTTGACAAATTTAGTGGAGAAAGATGTTAATTTCTTTGTTATATCAATAAAATATTCTAGTTCACATTTTTCTGTGGTATAGATGGATTATAAACTACTAATTGACATATTGGACAATGTTATGCAACTGGCAATTGAAGGTTGCAAAGCAGTTACAAACTACATGGGAGAAGTAAGAACCTATATTCACATTGCAATTGATCATCGAAACACATGTTAGCTTATATTGTTTTCCTTGCTTAGCTTATCTAATTTCTTCGTTGGTTCGCAGATTTTGCTAGAGAACACTAAGGAGTTAGTATCGGTGTGGTGTGTAGCTGTCTACATGAGAGATTTTGTTTTGGTTTTTTTTTTGTCCTTTCATTGGATAACATTTCAACACTTGAGTGGTAAATATTTGGTCATGCATCTATCAAGACATGTTTAAGTTGTCTTTTCAGCATTTTTATCACAACTTGGTATTGGACTTAACTTTGATTGTATAAATTTTATTGTAAAAGTTTATATAGCTTTATTAATATTTTTTATTAGAATTTTAAAAAAATTGATATTTCACATTAGTTTTGTGATAATTATTTTTATTTGTCAGGTGTTTAGTTATTTGTTATCATGTAAACGGGTTTGTAAAATAATAAATAAATAATTTTTTTTCAAAAAATGAATTTTTACACTTGACTAACATGAAGAGGTGTAGAAAGTCTCACTTTCTACACCTGACGTGAGAGGTCAGGTGTAGAAAGTCCACTTTCTATATGTGACATATCAAGTCAGGTGTCCCACTTTCTACACTTGACCTCTTAAGTCAGGTGTAGAAAGTGACACTTTCTACACCCGACCTCTCACGTCAGGTGTAGAAAGTCTCACTTTCTACACTTGACTTGATATGTCACGTGTAGAAAGTGGGACTTTCTACACGTGACATATCAAGTCACGTGTAAAAAGTGGACTTTCTACACGTGTTTAAGAACACATGTAGAAAGTCTGAACTTTTTACACCTGTCGTATGTCAAGTGTAAAAAGTTATTTCCGTCACATGTAAAAAGTTTTTTTTTGTACTAGTGGGAACTGGATATTGAAAGACCAAATAGCCCTCCATACAAGAGACATTCAGTGGCAATAAATGGTGATGTGGGATGACGACGTTAGAGGTGTCGATGATTGGAATGACAACGATAACTGTGGACAACAGCAGAGATGTGATTGTAGACAACTGTCAACCCCCCTCCAGCTACGACACCAAGTTAAAAAACCGGAGCTTGTCGCCTTTCTACCCCTTCTGAGCTTGCCATCGCCGTTGAGAGGGACACCATCTTTGATCTTCTTCGATTTGCTTACTTCTTCAATCTCCTTCTTCGACCTCATCACAGCTTGCTAGTGGACGGTGCGAAGGATGGAGATGATGGTGGTGGATGGCAAGCACAAATATATTTTGCAGCATACACTTCTCTAAGGAACAAAAAACTAGACTGAGCAATGAACTAGTAACGGCATAGGCTCAAGGGTCAATGGGTCACCTGGGGGTCTAACTGATGGTCGAACCAGCCATATTAAAATATTACAATTTATTAGTGGCAATATATATATATATATAAACTTCTATATATAAAAGTGAAGATCTTTTGAAAAAAAATGCTTAAAATATATTAGTATTAGTTATGATGTCTATACTTATGTAATAATATCTCCTCTCCTATAATTATTTTATCCTTTTAAATAATTTTTTTTCATCATCTTTTTTTTTAGATTTGTTCTTTCTTTACCTACTTTTCTCTTCATCTTGGTCTTCAACCTTTCATTTTCTCTTAAAAAATAGCGTGAGATAGTAATTAGAAGAATTAAAAAAATGTATTTCACAAAAAAAAAAAGAATACAAAAATGTAACCGGTATAACCAGTTAAACCACTTGTTTTAACCAGTTCAAACCGGTTTATAGTCCAATGGTTGAATCAAACCGGACAACTGACCAGTTCATCGGTGATCTGGTCTGATTTTTTGTTCCATGCTCTTCTCCCTCTTCAATTTACCAAGGCACCCTCTCCTTCTCTCTTCAATCTCGACAATGGCCCCTTCTTCTCCTTCTTCATCTTCAACCTGAGGTGGCACTCATCCTAGACTCACCATCTTCCCCATTTTCTGAAGACCAAGTCAACGAACGACAGTTGATGATGCGATCTGTGGTCTTCGTCGCATTCTCCCTCTTCAATATACCATCTTCGTTGCCTTCCTTTGTTGTTAGTTGCTAGGTTACATGGGAGAGGGATGGAAGCTTCTAAACCTCCAGGTGAAAGCTTCACTGACTATGATGAGCTCTGGGCTTTGATCGGCAACTCTTCACTCTTCAATTTGTGACCTCTCCTCCCTCTTCTTCAACTGTCTTCACCTTCCTTCTCTTGATTATTTAGATAGATTATTGATGAGTTTTTATTGATTATATTATAGCCTTCTATCTTTTCAGCTTGCTTCGACAATTTTCCAATGATTGTGGTGGTACTTACATGGCAAGGGATGGCGGGAGGATGTGATGGCTATGAATTGTGACGATGGGGAAGATTTTTTTTTCCTTGTTGAAGGACATTTTAGTATTATCATATTATAAATACATATATTAATCACAATTTGTATCCCACTTCCACCATTCTACAAAATGTTTTAAAACTCACTTTCACTTTTAATTCTACTTTCAGTTCCACAAAAAACTCTTCCGTAATATCAAATAGGGACATAAATATTAAATCAAAATCCAAAAAAAAAAATATGTTAGGAGTTATTTGTTTCACTAAAGTCTTGGATACTTTAGCATAAGATGCCAAGGTTATAAAATTGTAATTCTAGGATTTTCCAATTTGGTGAGATTATTGAAAGTTGTCAAATGAAAATACACATTTGCAAATCATTAAGGTTAAAAATTTTCAAAATGGAATCCTTGTTTTTCAGTGTTCTGAATTGGTTTTTAACATTCAAGATACTAAAACGAAGACAACGTAACTTCTGATCTTATGTAATAAAATTGACTTGTATATTCAAATTCGGTGGCCGATTCTTAGATGGTCCTATGTACCCCATATATATATATATATATATATATATATATATATATATATAGAGAGAGAGAGAGAGAGAGAGAGGAGAGATACTGTATCAAGTATGTATGTGTATATATATATATATATATAGTTAGCTTGAATGTGAATCTGTCAGATGAGATTCTGTAATTAAAAAAAATCAAGAGATGACCTGGCAAAAAAATTGATTATTCATCAACATAAAATATTGGTCAATAATTGAGAATTATGTCATGCTCAAGTATTTTATATTTTACATTAGTGTTGATTGGTACGTAGTTGAAAAGTTGAAATAATGAATTGAAATGAAGAGCGTTTGAGCATGCCCATGGAATAATATAATATGCATTTTCAGACAAAAAAGAAAAGGGAAAGTTTATGAATTTAGTTAGGTTTATGGAATGACCCTAAGAAATACTCTAGTACATACATAATAAGAAATTTTTAGCTTCTTAGTAGTTTATTTTATATTTAAGTAACCAAAAATAATGTATCTGTTGGTTATGATCAGTGAAGAAATCTCTAGTAATTTTTGGATGTAAGGGAATTTGTTTTAAAAAAGATTTTCTTAAAGGCCTTGAGGGACATTATATTTGAGGATCTAAATTTTAAAAATTTTTGGTTTAGATATATTAAAAAGTGTAATTATATTTGAGACTCTAGGGTGTCTTTAATTTGGCAGACTTAAGTGTATAAATATTGAGAATTCAATCTCCAACTACTTACTAAAAAAAATAAAAATTGTTACTGCTCATAATGCCAACTTAAGTGGATTAGCTAAATTAAATTTATTTTTAAGTTGTATAGTTTAATAATTTTTTTTATATTATCATCCGGCACTATTACAAGACAGATTTTACTTTCCAAAAAAAATCCGTTTTTCAAAAAGGGAAGTAAAAAATAAAGGCGGTGGCATTTTTATAATTCTAGATGAAATTTTTGACATATTAGGTGTCCCTTTAATAAAAAAATGCCAAAAGTCAATTTTTGGGGTCCAAAACAAATGCAAACTCTTAAAGAATTATTTTAGACGTTTCAATCCAAAAGGGACGCCAAAAGCAGAGCTTTTAGTGCCAAAGGCAGGAAATCTCTCTTCTCATCACTTTTCAGATCTAACATGTCATCCTTTATTTATATTCTCTTTGCATTAAGACCTGACTCTCATGTCTGTTTATTATTATTATATAATTTTCTTTCTTTTTTTACAATCAAATCTAGTACAGTGTATGTGGAGATGAAAAGAATGGATTTTTGAAATCAGAAGTTTGACTAAAAGAAGGGAAGTGACACCGTTTTAGGGAGGAAAAAAAAAGAATTGGTGACCTAAAGAGAAAGGAGAAAAAACAAGCTACTGGAAAGTTGAAGAGTTATAAAAACAGCAAGACAAAAAAGATGAGGAAAAAAGAGTTGCCATGATTCACAATCACTGTACTGTTCACAATCACTATAATATTACTGTTCACCGTTATTATATTGTTCATGCTTTAAAAATATTTTCAAAAGCGACGCCGTAAGTTACAGACTTACGGCGTCGATTTTAAAAAAGGGACACCATAAATCTCTTACGAAACCCTTTTTTTAACTAACGTTATTCCCATATTTTATTAAATCGCTAACATAAACATTTCAAAGACAATAATTAATAGGTGTTCCCTTAAAAAGGGACGTAAAAAAGACCTAAAAATATATGTTAAAAGTATTTTCTTTAATAGTGTGATACCGGGTTTGGGGTTAGAACTAGAGACTTAAAAGGATTTAACAATACTTTATACCACTAGACTAACTCTGTGTTGGTTAGTTTAATAATATTAATAGTGCATGCTTTTTAGATGGCCAAAAAAAAATATTAGCAATTCTTTTTAAATTTAAAAGCGATACCTTTAAAATGTTGTAGTAATTTGTCTTATATAAAATTCTGAAAATTTAGATTCCTAAATATGACTTTTCCATTTTGTTTAGTAGGGACATTCTACTGGAATTGTTGCCGTCAACTAGGTATAAAATACAATGCTGAAATAAGACTGGTAGATTCTCTGAATTTTAAGAGATTATTCATGTCTTTGACTTTTGAGAAATTAAAGCTCCCTTCACTTTATCATTTTAATGTTAACATTCAGTATCCCTTTATCTTAGATTTAGTGCATGTTTGGTATAACTTATAAAAGCTCTAAGAGTGTTTATACACATAAGTCGAAACAACACGCATCTCACATATTTACTTCGTATACAGTAAAACACGATTGATAAAGCTACTTTTGAAAACTCCAATAGATATTTAAAATAAGTACTTAGGGCACATTTAGCCCTTCAATTTTTTTTTTATGTGGGACCTTTGGTCCATGAGCACACCAAATCCTGGTATTTGGTTGTATCTGGACTCCGGATCTAGTGTACCCGCAAACCAACTAGTTTAGAGGCTCCCTTTTAAAGGCCCGATCGCTGTGGTGTGGGGGAGAGAGCTTCTAGCGAAAATTCTTTCCACCTTCCGTTCTTTGGGATTGAACCCAGGAACGGATTGGTGGGGCACAGATGTCTTTCCCATCTGCGCCAACCTCTGCTAGTTAGTCTTTTAATTTTTAAAAGTATGTTTTTAATCTTAAATTATGTTCTTTTTGTAAAGATCATTGTTATTTTAAAAATTAAATTTAATATTTTAAATTTGAAAATTTTTTCTCAATATTTAAAATTTAAATGTCAATAATTTTTGTTAGCGGTATTGGGATTAAAAGGCTAAAAAGACAAATTATAAAGTTATGTGACCAAATTAAAAATTGTGTGAAGTTAAAAGACTAAACGTGTAATTTTACCTAAATATTAGCAATTTATAATTTTATGTTATGAAAAAAAAAATTCAATAAAACGATATTAATTTTTATGAAATATTGTGAGTTAAGAATAGAGATCAACCTCTCCAATCTGAATTGCTACAAAGATTAAAATTTAAATCTTTAATTATTTACTTAAGTGACTAGAGTCTCTACTACCACTCCCTAGCTGCTCACACTTACTTAAGTTGAAAATAACATCCTATTTTTTAATTATAATATGAGTGGTATAATGATAAGTCAATCAAATATTAAAATTAAACAGATTTATCAAATATAAGAGTCGACTATTTTTAATCATGGTTGTAAATGAAGAACTCAATCAAGTTTTAAGTGATAATGTCTTATTTTTCTAGTATACTTCTATCTTTCTATTATAGATCATTTTATTTGAGATATTTTCAGCCACTAATTAAAAAGGAGTTTTATTTTGTTGTTTTATTTTTTTAGTTCATCTCAAGAGTGATTATGTGTTTGTGCGCGCGCATATAATATTTTTTAACTTTTTTTTATTTAACACATCCCTTCGACCTCTGTTAAGGACATTATTCACTTGATGGCCCAATAGAAGGAAAAAGGGCGTTATAATCTCCCCTATTTTATTAATTCAAACTTTAAATATTCATACCAGTCCAAAAAAAAAAAATTAAATATTCGTACATTTAGCAGAAATTTTAAATCCACTAGCATTTGTAATTCGTCTCTCGTTTTATTTTTAAATTAGAGATGCTGTTTTCACTTTTTTTCTTCTAAAATTTGGTTCCATATATTTTAACTAACTTAAACATTGATATTTTAACATATGATATTCGTATGTGTAAACATTTAATATAAAACAAATTGCATTATTTTTTTTGCTAAAAAAATTGCATTAATACTTTTGTGATTAAATTAAATTATATATCATATTTAATATTCAAATCTTAGAATGTGTAAGCACAAGACTTTCTCCTTTAATTTAAACTCTTTGTTATAAAAATAATAATAATTATCAATGTTTTAATATGATAGCAAAAAAACAAGTAAATTTGATGTTAGGGAAAAAAAATTGATGTTAGGGTCAATATATGTAACTTACAATTTTAACAAGATAATAAAATAATTAAATATTTATGTTCATAAAAATACGAAGCTGTATTTCTGCCATCGTCACCGTTGACTCTAAGATACCAACTACCCAAGTGAAAGAAGGTTGGTATCTGACTTATACAACAAGGAACAAATAATTCAATAAATCTCTCTCTCTCTCTACACACACCCAATTAATGCCTTTATTAATTCCAGAATATGAATGTAAAATAAAATATTGAGGCAGTTTGCAACCTAAAATATTAGAGTAGGCGCGATAGACAATATTGTCATAATCTAATAAAGAATTAAATGAAAGTACTTGATTGAGGTTTCTTGTATATATATATAAGTTGTTCAATTATAGAGTTATGTTTTTTTTTAAGTGAGTTTATAATTAAATGATAATATTTTAAAAATAAGACACATAACTATATAAAATAAAAAATATATAAAAAACTTTATATAAGTACTGTTAGCGATTAAATCTGTCAAACTTTTTGTTCACCGAACTATTATCGAACCGATTTCAATTAAAATAATATTTTTAAAAATAACTATGAGAAAACAAATAACTTAGGTACATTTTATTTATATATTATCATATGTCCAAATACATTTTTTAATATTTGTTCATCAGCTACATAGATGCCGAATTAACACAATCTGCTCCTACATTCCCAACTTAAGTACTACTAGTATTTATTATCTATTATAAATCATCAAAATAATCAAATATGCCATATTAATTCTCCAACTAAATTAACAGAAACTTCCATGATTAACTAGAATCAAGAATAAATCATCACATGAATAAATAACAAAAAACAAATCAACTAGAAGATAAATAAAAACACAAAAAGTTACATGGTTTTGAATTATTAATTAAAATGAAAAAAGGTTTTGAAGGATTTTTATTAATTGTCAACTATTCCATTCCCCTTTATTCTGGTTAGCTGCCCGAACTGGATCATAGGATGATTCCGAGTCAATTTGGGCAGTCGATCTGGTGCTTACAACAGGCCAACGAGTTAAATATTTTAAATAATACACGTTAATCAAGAAAAAAAATGATATACCCACAAACCAACATATATTAAATTTAATAGAAGGAGCTAATCTATCACAAAGCGTAATAAATTAAAATTCAAATTTTTATTAAGAGAGGTGCTATATTTAATATCCAATAATACTTTAAATAATATTATCTCTAATAAAAAGATACTACTATTCCGAAGGGTAAAAGAAAATAAACACACCAGAAACATGCCGTCTATTATGTTGAACTTTACACACACACACTTTTAAACTTTGTACCGTGTGGTTCAAGATATCTACTTGCTCGGATTCATAAAATTTGTTGTCTTGGAGCTTCTAACCATATCAATAAATTTGATTCTCCGTGGTTTTGTCTTACTATAAGACAACTAATTAATAGGTTTGTTGTCTTTTTGAGATTGTGTTTATAAAACATTTTATAAAATTTAGGTAATATTTAATATATTTTCTCTCAAAAATTTCTCCAATAAAAGAAGGGGTTACATAGTTCCGAAGGTCGAAGGAGTAGGGGCAGCAAATAGTATACTATAAAAGATTATTTAAAACAAAAAAAAAAAGAAGAAGAAGAAGAAGGAAGGAGGGTAGGCAAGACACAACATGAGAAAAAGAAGTGAATAATAATCTATTATCATGAATAAAAACTAGTGCTTTTAACTAATGTAAAAAAAGTTGTAAGAGATAGGAATAAGATAACTTTAAAAGACATTAAAAAAAATTTAGTTTATAAGATAGGTAATTTATATTTTCAATAAAACTAATTTGTCTCATTTACCGGCCAAAAAAAAAAACTAATTTCTCTCGTGAAACAAAACGCTAGCATGGAGATTCAAAAGCGTAGATTTTATTGAAGCAAGCAAAAGCTCACCTAGAAATTGACCACATTAAAAATTATTAAAGTCATGATTTTAGGATATATATGTAACTAGTTCATGGTTGAAACTATTTGGTTCAAATGACATTTAATTAACATCTTAAATTTTACTTAGCATGGTCTTATGTATTATTTGACTTTTCGTAGGTGTGGTTAATCTGTGAATCACTGAATCCCTTTGGTTAGATGAAAGGATGACCAAAAAATTATTTCATGATCTTTTTTTAAAAATATAGTTTTTCAACTAACAACACCCTCAGTCAAGATCATGGTTTTGATAACTTTTAATGAGAATCCAAAAGCACATAATATAACCATGGCTGTTAATCAATTTGGATATTTTTCATTTTGCACTTTAAATATTCAATATGATTAAAAATAGATCAGATGAGTATAATAAAATTTATAAATATACCCTTCCTCTTTTTTCAATTTTCTTAAATTTTAAATTAAATTAAAATTCAATTTTTTTGTATATTTTCAAAAAATATATATATGACAAACTGAATCTCAAAAGTAACAAAATATATGCATATAATCTATTTTACATAATTATTCTACCAATATGTATATCATAAAACAATAAAAAAATGAAATCAAGTTCTTAATAAAAAATTTTGAAACCAGAAATTATGTATAAACTAATAAATTATTTTCTATTAAAATTAGTTTAAAGTGCACAAAACCTTTCTGAACTTGAGATAATTTCTACATTGACTCCCTGATTTTTAAAACTTTAAATTAACGACCTTAATGTTTCATGTTTTGAGTTTTGACTATTAACTCCCCATCGATAAAATTAATATTAAAATTAATGTTTTTTTTAAAAGTTCATGGTTTTAATCTCAAAATTAAAATAAAGTTTGTTTAAATGGGAGTGGGGAAAACAAGTCCACCCATTTGTAGGCTGCAGGTTTGGTGCGGTGTCCTAAAAAGCCTTCGCCAAAAGGGACTCATATTTTTGTAGAGCTATAAAAGTAAAAAAATAACAATAATTTAAATTTAAACTTAAATTTAAATCCTAAAACAACAAAGATAATTATAGAATAACCTAGACATCCTATTTTATTTGGGAGAGGATACTCTCAAAAAAAATTTTATCCTTCTATTCTTAAATCTCATCTCTACCTTTAGATTTAAAAATAAATAGTTCAGAATTAATATTTTATAAAAATATTACTATATTATTATATAAATTATTTTTTAATTTTATTTGTATTGAAATTATGAATTTTGTAGATCATATTTTACCACATAAATTATTTATTTATATTTAAAATAATAATTATATAAAATATTAAATTTGAACCATCCTTTTTTTTAATATATGAGTGGATATAAGGCTTTGAAAAAAAAAAGAGAAAATGAGAGAAAGCAAACCCATTTTTATTGAGATAAAGCAAATATTGAAAGATAAATAATTTAATCCTAACTTTAATGGATAAATATCCATATTTAATAATTCTATAACTTTTTTTAATTGTTTAATAATCATTCTATAACACTAGAGTTTAGATATGAGAAATATATTCTAACTAACCATTAACCTATATTTCATTAATATACCCCCTCCAATAGTTAATGTAAGACTTACTTACCTAATTTAATTAGATAAAGGAAGTTAACTAAATTAGTTAATATGATATTTTTTTAAAACATCCTAATTATCTTCTATAGTTCCTTTTATTTCTCTTTTATTTAATTATTGTTGAAGGACCATCAATAGAGTATTGAAAAATATATATAAAATATGTCTTACATTTAGGAATAAGATAAATTTCTTAATTAGATTCGAAATTAAGGACCACACGAGTATATTAGTTTATATTAATTAATAAATTAATAATAAACATATAAAGATATGTAAGATAATCATTTTCTTTTAAAAATCAATTAAAAGATAATAATGGTATATTTTAAAATAAATAAAATATTCATTATATCAACTATACTAAAATTTTCTCCATAATAACTTATCTTTTGGACCAAAAAAGAAAATGAAGAATTTACCTGAAAATGATAAGATTCATGGAGAATTGAGAGAAAGTCCCATATGAGAAATTTAATTTGTGAGGAGGACCTAGAGTATTTGCAGATTTTGTAACCACAAATGCTAATACTTTGATTTAGGTACACATCAGTAATTAATTTTCTAATTGGGACCATTCCCCAATTTCCCTGTTAATTACAAAAACTAAAAACTAAAAAAAAAATCAGAATTAATCTCTCCTTCTCCATATATAAGGACTCTAGCTCGTTCAAGATTCTATCAACGTTCCAAAGATCCTTTACCATTCTCTTCTCAATTTCCCATCTCTCTCTCCCTCTCACCTCACACAACATAATCACAGTCTCCTTCCCTTTCTCTCTCTAACCACTCTATCATCAACCAGAAGAGAGAGAAAATGGTAGCAGAAGCCAGCGATAAACGAACCCTCGTATTCACCTACGGAACCTTGAAGCGCGGCTTCTCCAACCACGTCCTCCTCCAAGATCTCATCAGCTCCGGCGAAGCCGCCTTTGTCGGCGTCTTCCGCACCACTCAAAAATATCCGCTCGTCTGTGGGCCCTACCGCGTCCCCTTCCTTCTAAACTTCATCGGATCAGGTCACCACGTTCGAGGCGAGCTCTACTCCGTGACGGCGCGTGGACTCGCCAAAATGGACGAGCTCGAAGGCACCACGCGCGGCCACTACGAGCGCCTGCCGATAACGGTGTTTCCGGATCCGGTTGAGAACGACGGCCATGGCGAGTTGAATTCCGAATCAATCGAAAAAATCGTTATCAGTGGCGAAGACGGATCATCGGCGATGACGTGCGCGGCGGAGGTGTACTTCGCGCACAGAAGCTACGCGGTGGAGCTGTGGAAGAAGAATGGGAAGAGAGGATTTGAATGTTACACCGAGAAAGAGGCGAGAGGATATGTGAAGCGCAAAGATAGGCCTCAGAATCTGACGTTTCTGGATCATATTCGCTTGTTTGTTACTTCTGACTGAATCTGCATCTATGGATTTTCCCTTTTTCTTTTCTGTTTTTCTCGCGCGAGAAAATTTCTCCCTCCATGTGGATGGAAAATTTGATGCGAGGGCTTTCTTGTAATTTCGTGCTGAATGGTTCTGGTGCGTTTCGGAATCACGAGGAGTTTGTGATTTGCATTTACTTATCAAATCAGGCCCTTTGCTAGGTGCCGCAACTGTGTCTGTTGGGATTATATGGAAATTTTGTCTGTGTTATCAGTTAACAGCTACATTGCATTTTTATAAAGCACGAGCATATAAATTAAAATTTACCTATCAAATAATAAGAGATTAATTTTTAAAAAATAAATTATTGGGGTTTAATTTAAAATTAAGGGTAAATTACAAAAATATGAGAATTACTTTTTTAAAAATTAAATTATAATCATTTATAGAAAAGACGAAAGTTATATATACCTGAAATACTTTACCCTCATTCAACTACCACATATAATATCAAAAGGCCATAGATTGCTTGGATTGACAAATATTGGCTTGCTATTCGGAACAAAACAAAGGTAAAATTCAATTCCCATAAATGCAACCCTAAATATGAAATTCAGAAATTGACAACCTAGACAGGTAAAAAAAGTTGGGCTCTGTTCAACTTGAACACCGCAATAGAAATGTAAATGTAAAAGAGTTGAGAATGTTATTTGACTCAGGAGATTAACTCCTTACCATTTACTATTGAAAAAAAAAAAAACTATACACTGGCAAGTGAAATTGGTTGTGACACCAACATAGATTTGGATTGGGGGGACTAGTGACAATGGTATGAGATAAACACTCCAGGAGGATGATTTGGAATCAAGCCTCAAAACTACCAACATTTCATTTTAATAGGATTATTTTTTTTATTTTGTTTTTTTAATAACTAAGGGGTATGGAGGTAATTTGATCCAAAGTTTAAATATCTATGATGCATAACCTGATATAGAATTTGTTAATTTTAATTATCTAAATTAGTGTTTAGATAAATCAATCATCTTTATATGGGATTTTTCTTATAAATTATTGCTAACAATTAAAAGGAAATATTTTTCATTAGATACGATGAAACATTTCATTGAAATAAAAAAAACTTAAGACTTGATTTAAAATCAAGATTAAAAAATTCTTAAATCACCCAGGATGATTAGAAGTACCAAATTGTAATTAAAAATGTACTCTAACGGTAAATGACTAAAATATCCTTCTTTCATTCTTTTTTTCAAAAAAAAAGTCAGGAGCCCCAGGGGCATTTTTCAAAGAAAAATAAGTCCCCTCCTTTCATTTTTTTAAAGAATAGTATTTTAATAATTTACAATCAGAGTATAATTTCAATTTGAACTTTTAATCATGCACTGTAATGTCAGTTTTTGTTGGTCCTAATTTTTTAAAAAAATTAAAATTAGGACCAACAAAATCCATAATGGTAGTGCTAGGTTGAAATTCTCCATTTAAGAATTATCTTGAGCTGGGTAAAAATATTACTTCCTTCAATCTTTAATATAAGATATATTTATTTAATTTAATTAAATTAAAAAACTAATTAATATAACATATATTTTCTAAAACACCATAATTATTTTCATTAATTCTTTTATTCATCATTCTCCTTAATTATTATTGAAGGAATATTGATATGGGTAAATTAAGAAAATATTGATAATATAAAAATTATCTTTTATATATATGTTTAGAACCAATATCAATTCTATAAATATGTCTTATACTAAGAATCCAAATATACTCTATTACAATAAAAAAATGTGGGATCAGAGTACTTACATTTTTTTTTCCTGAAAAAATGGAAAGTGAGACTAAATTCACTGTTTAACAATGTATATCACACTTATATATGCTGCAAAATCATGATAATTGCTAGCAAAAAAAAAAAATCATGATAATTGAGTTGTGTGGTACGATCATATAAGTAGATGTCTCGCAATTGCATTTGGATACGGAACTATAAAGGCAGAATCGCAGAGCATGTGAAGCTAAATTGTCTCATATCCCAATAATGATAAAACCCACCAATCTTTTCTTTTCTCTCTCTCAAAGACAGCTTTTTTTTACAAGCGGGCATTTCCACTTATCAGTGTTTTGGTTTTTTTAAATTTTAATTCACTTTCTATGATTTCACACCAGACAAATTACCACCTTGATCGTACCAAGCCTTACACATGATAGTACAAAGCAAAAGTTCCTTTCCCTTATCACGGTCACTAGGGGCACAGGATTCTGACACGTGTAGGGTGTGGTGGCCATCCGTACTTGTACCTTTCCACACGTACCTTTTCTCTTTGCCCAGAAATGAGACGCGTGCTGATTATGTTGTTTGTTTGTCGTTGTACTCCAAAATCAGTGGGGCCCACTATAGCAGATGCACTTTCATCAAACTCAATAAACCTAACCCCCCCGATATGGCCTTCCCCCCTCTTGCTTTTGAGTGCTATTATTCCCAACTCATCCCTTCAAAGCACCAATCATTACAAGAATTGGGGGATTATTATGATAAATATCTTTTTTTAAAAAAAGAAAAATTATGAAAAAGACGGCATTTAAAAATTTTATTAGTGAGACAAAAATTTTTGTAACCACAAAATATCAATACTCTACATCTTTTTGAAAACGGTAGGGGCAGGATCGAATCCGCATAATAATGCCGCATATGACATTTTTATTAGTGCCATTCTAAATAGAACAATTAATAATACTTAATAAATTTTATACATAAAAAGTATCGTTTCTCCAAATTAATTATTTAAATGAAGCACAAATTCTCCATGTTGCACTTTTACCCTATAATACTACTTGACAATTTGATTACCTTTTCACTTCCTGGTGTCCATATGCAACTTTTTTTTTTATTAGGTGTTTATAATAAATATATCTTTTGATTTAGAAAGGGATCACAAATTACCAATTACCTACACAAATTCTCACATCAACAAGAAGATTACAAGGCACAATACAGATACTAGAACTACTAGAGACAAATATGAAACTTTGAAATTTCACCAAATAATCTATCTCAATAACCAATAAGCATACAAAAATTACAACAGATAGAGCTAATAGACCATTGAAACAGAACTCTTCCTTTTCTCTAATATTCCGTGGCAAGCTGAGTTTTCTTCACGTTGATGGATTCAATGCCATTATAGTTTTCATCATTTTCTCGGATCCTTTTCAATTGCATCTAAATACTTCTTCATCAATTTCATCGTCCTAAATTTTCACCATTTTTAAGCGACCTTCACAATGTTATTGTGTACACATATTTCTAAATTTATAACAATGTAATGTTGTCATTACCATTGTTAGCTATTGGGGATGGACCACACCAGTCTCCACCACAAAAGAAAACAAAAAAATCTGAAAAAGCAAAGAGGCCAAGTGATGGGATGGGAGGAAGGATTAGGATCGCACTATGTGGAAAATGGGAAGTCCCACATTGCCTATTTTATAAATTAGTTGGGTGTCTGAGGGTATTTTGGACTTTGAGCCTGTTTGGAATTCTATTTGTCACTAGAGGTGGTAATATAGTCCAGCCCACTGGGTTTGGGTTAACCCGCCATGGGTTGGGATCATATGGGTTGGGCCCAAAAGAACCACATTAATAAATGCCAACCCAACCCATAACCACTAGATTGGTGGGTTAGCCCGCCCAACCCATATTATTTTTTTAAAATTTTTTTTAACTTAATATACTAAAAATTATTTTTTCTACAAACATAAACCATAAAGAAATTAAAAATTCATTAAAAATTAAACATTAATCATAAGTCCACACATAACAAAAAAAACATAAATCCAAAAGCTATCAATATTTTAATATACTAAATTAAAAAAATATAAATCCAAGGGAGGAGGAGTATACTAAATTATGAATATCACATCTTAACTCTCAAAGACTCAAACTAGGCAACTGGCAGCAAGTCACAACCCCAAAAAGCATCAATGGAATGGACAATAATGAATGACCCAAAAGGCTACGCAAATTGAATTGAGTCTTATTTGCCTTTGGCCCTTCACCAAATCTCCCTTGTCCAATAAACACTAGACAATATTAAAAAAAATATGGGCCAACCCACCAACCCGGTGGTCCAACCCGTCATGGGTTGGGACCATATGGGTTTGGGCCCAAAAGAACCGCTCCCAAATGGTCCCAATTTTTCAAAACCCAAACCGCCCATATTTGCTGGTTGGGCGGGCTCGGCCCGTGATCCCAACCCATATTACCACCTCTATTTGCCACCCAAAAAACCCATTTAGCATGTAAAAGCTCATTTGTCTTAAAAATTAGTGTTTGAAAAATCATTAAAAAGTAATGAGCTTTTAGATGTAAAAGAGCTTTTTTTCAAAAGCTTTCACACACCGCTTTTAAAAAAAAAGTTACTTCTCTCACCGCCAATCCAAACACAAATCACATTTACAATCTGATTTTTTTTTCAAACGGGCTTCTGCAAAAGCCCCATTAAAAAAAAAGTTACTTTTTCACCGGGTTCCTAAACAGGCACTTTATACAGCAAGCATTAGTTCGCCCATGTTCTGGTTGAACTAGAAAGCTTTATTGATCGTCACATAAAATTTATTTATTTAAATTAATTATATTTAAAAAGTTAGTTAAATTATTTAATATGACATTTTTTAAGACATCTTAATTATTTTCTTTAATTTCTTTTTGATTGTTGTTGAATAAACATTAATAGGGATAAATTAGAAAAATATTGACAAATATAACAAATAGCTCTTAAGTTTAAAATTAAGATTAATTTCCCAATTAAATACTATATTAAGGGTGGGGGCGAGTTTTTTTTTTTTTTTTTTTTTGGTCTCATGGAGTACCCGTGAAGTTCCCTACTCACTAAGGATCAAAGTTTTAAGTTGTGGTTAGGTCATATCATCCAACTCAAAGGTGTTTTTTTTTTATAAAAAACATATTCAAGTCCCTAATTTTGTAGGTAAAGTCCATCATCAGACTTAAAGGTGCTACTGATCTAATCTCAGCAAACAGCCCATATCACTCAAAATTAATCCCATACAGCCCATATCAGTAGTACCAAACATCCACTTTCCTTTCATCACTAAATTCCACCATACCTAACAAGTGACATTACAAACAAGTTACTAAATGCCATGGGCTTAAAGGCCAAGGCCCACACTTGCTTCTCATTGAATATCCTCCACAATCATTTTTCTACAAGCTAGAAGTGCCCATATTATACCAAAATAAAGTTTATCTATCGGTGTAAATCTTCACTAAATCCTTTTAAGTCTCAAGTTTAAGTTTTAGAAGAAAACTTGTATTAAAAAGGGCAGCCACGAATATCGAATTGGGTACTAATGATAATATCAAAAAAGGAGGTACCTATATTTAGTGTTTCAGGGAATCTCAAACACAATTGTCTCTAATAGGAAGATTTCTGGGACTAACCAAAGATAAAAGGGAAAATTACATTCAGGTCTCGAACAAGAGAAAAAAAATGAAAAAGGAGTCCCTTAAAATCTCAAAATTACTAAAAAAGTCTTGTTGTAATAAATTTTAATTTCGTTGATAAGTCCATCGGCATTCACTAATAAGTCAATGAACGTGTCATTAACAAGTTAAGGGAGCGTCTATTGATAAGTTCAAGGGCGTCCATCAATAAGTCAATAATTATAATTTATTATAAAAAAATATCATAATTTTAAAATTTTAAGGAATATTTTTTATTTTTCTCTTATTTATGATTTAATGCAATTCTCCCTAAGATCAAATTCTACAAGCTTGCCAAGGCCCAACAAATTCAGTGGCCCATCATGTAATCATAATAAAACGGATGAATTCGAATTTCGCAAAATCTTTCATTGAACTGTGAAGTGTAAACCGTGGTTAGACTCCTGAACCCAAAAAGTAAACCGTGGTTAGACAGGCCTGGGGAAGAAGACGATACTTCTTGCTGCTTCTCATAATTCGAAGAGACTTCCATAGGACGTTGGGTGTATTTGACACAATTATCGTCGAACAACAAAACCGTTTTCCTATAGTGATGGTGGTGGAGGCGTTTTTCTGGAGGAATCGCGCGCAGCCACCTAAAGAAATTGAAAAGCTTCCGAATCTGCTTCTTCTTTCTGGTCCTCCTTCCTGCGGCAAAACCTCTCTGCTTTTTCAGTTTGCATTCAATGTCGCAATATCACTCACCAACTCCACCACTTCCAAAGTTTTCTTCATCTGTAACCGCCACAAGTTGGATTCTAAACCGCCTTTTCTTTCCCAGGTATGCAAATCTCTAACTGAACTTTACTCCAGCACTGAACTTCTGCCTAATCACGGAATTGGCTGGTTTGATTTAGAATGTGATAAAATACTCGGCCTTAATTGTTGAAACTAGAGGCAATCTTCTTGGAAGAAGAAATATTGAGCTAAGTATAATAATTACGGTCAAAATTATGGCATTAGTTTTTTTTTTTTTTTTGAAAAAAATTCCAGGGTTAGTGAGTTGTTGTTGTCGAAATCACATGGGTTATTGCCATTAATTTTAACCAGGAATTAATTTTTTTGTTTAGGTCCCAAATTTCGGAAGGATTTATTACGTTTTGGAAGATTATATTGCCCACAGTTCGGAGGGGTATCATGTAGCTTCCCTTCTTTTGAAACCCACTTCAAGTTTTGTGAATTTCAGGGCATTGATGCGTCTTCTGATGTCTTCAACCGTATACAAATGAAGTATGATCATCAGTCATCACAACTTCAATCATTGCTACTTTATTTGCAATTCTGATTGCTTTTTTTTTTTTTTTAAATTCTGCTTTGAATTTGATTATCTTTTCCTTTTTCATGGTTATGTAAGGTATGTGAATGATGATGAGGACATCAACAAGTACTTTTCTGCCTTCCATCTGTATGATGTATTGCCTGCTGCTGTTATAATTGATGATTTTGGAGATTTCTTTGATAATAGGTAATTCAGTCCTTAAAGTCTTGGATATGGGCTAAGTTACAACCTTTTTTTAAATTCCCATGTGAAATTTCAGTAACTCCTTAGCAATATTTGTCTAAAATTCTGAATTCCCAAAAGGATCTGCCAAGAACGTCATTGTAATCCTCGTGGAAGAGATTTAGCAATGGTCAGGAGTCTAGCTTTATGTCACAATGCAATTACTTATGCAAAGTAAGTGTGCATTAACTTGAGTGAGATGCTTCATTTGCATGACTGATATATTTGATCAAAGTCTTTTCTAACTTCTTTAACAGTGAAAAAGGATCTTGCAAGCTTCTGTTATCAGATACATACCATGGAGACTCCCCAAGGTTGCATTTCATCTATAAGAAATGGATACCCTCCATTCTTACAATCAAAGGTTAGTTGAAAATGAAATGACTATATATAAGTATGGTCCTTGCACTTGACTATCTCCTCCCCTCTCCTCCCTATTTGAGTCCATTTCCTCGAGTCCTTAATACAAGAACTAATTAACTAATTTGAGTAGATTAAAGAAGTTAGTTAGGTTAGTTATTTGTCAAAAATATATGTTGATGTCTCTAAATTACCTTCTTAAATCATTTGCATTAAAAATACCCGTTGAGGCAATCTCCTTTTAACATGTGCAATCAACAGGAGTAGTTAAGAAAAAAAATGAAAAATATGGGGGATAAAGTGGATTGAAGTATTATATTTAGGAGTAAATCCATCCACTCAGCTAACTCTTATATTAAAGACTGAGGTAGTATTAGATTTCACCTGAACGTTTAAAGTAGAGGCCATCCTACCTTGGTAGAAGGTAGTATCTTTTCATGACCTTTATATGGCTCTCAGATTCATGTCAACTGTACCTTCTTAGTGACGTGTTAATAAGACTTGTCATATTTTTGAATCTTTCAGAAGGAGATCAAGGTGGATCATTCATTCTAAAAGATAAGAGTTCTTCAGGAACTCAGAACCCTGATAGGACAAAAGTTGCGAAGTATTCCATAGCTCTTCAGTATCTGTTATTGGAGAGAATTGTTGAAGACCAAACAGGCTAAATTTTTCATCATTTGCAAAATCACAACTTTGTGCTATCTCTAACTGGATGAAATTGATACTGATTGTTTCCGTTCCAGCTATTATACTTGTATTTCTGCACACATCCACTGAACCAACCATGTTATTCTCAAGATGTTATTAACTTGTTAATTTCTGTTTGTAAGTTTCCCTATTTTTCTCACCACTTAGTTGAGTTATATGCTTTACAAGGGACTGCCTATTTATTGAACTAATCTAAGGCACAGATTGAGATTGGTGACACCGACAACCAAAAAAAACTCTTGTACTTTGGCTCTTAGATGATCATGATTTTGCAAATTTGGTATCTGCAATTCATCAATTAATTATGAATAACAGAATATCCACAACAGGTAACTAAATTCAGCATTCTACAACAGGTAGCTCCTCCTCCTCTTCCTCTTCCTCTTCCTTCTATCATCTGGTCGTCTTAGTGTTTTTTCTTTGGTTAAACTTAATTACTCTTTGGTTTGGAAAAAAAACTTTATGACTCTATCTACTAAGGCTTTTGTTTTTGTTTTTGTTTTTTTGTTTTGCCAGAATCTACTAAGATTACCTTAAGTGGCACTGTGATACTGTTTTGTTTACAAAGTCCATGTTTCAATTCAGATATTCAGAGAGCAGTATTGATCAAGAAACTCTTTGTTATCATAATCAGATCCCTTGCATTCATACATTTGAAAAAATGGGGGTTGAGTTTATCAATAAGGTTTATATGAGTTAATAATTGAAAAAGTACTTCTATGAAAGACTAAACTAAAAATCATCTTATATGCAAGAAATTAAAATAAACTCTTTGTATCTATATATATTATTAAAATTGTACATGAATACAAAATATATAATATACTCCCTCATTTCTATTTATAAGGTGCTATTTTTTGAATTAATCCGCTTCTTTTTATTAGGTCATCTTTGGGATATTAAATGCATTCTCACTAATGTTCCCCCTAATTAATTTTCCCATTCACTTTCTTTAATCATTTTTTTTATTATTACTTTCTCTCATTTATCCACTTATAAATAAGGATATATTTAAGAAGTAAGCATATTTTCTATTCATTTATTTCTTTTAACTAATTTTAATCGTTTCGTTGAATAACAAAATCTGGTTAATATCACCTTTATGAAAACTTACATTTTTTTTATTACACTCGATAGCAATGTTACTATTTATAGAATAATAATGTTATTGAATATGATCCCTAGCCGTCACCGTCGCCAATGTGCTCGTCGCCGCCGTCGATGTTGGAACTCCCCCCTTCTTATCTTCGCTGATGGTCTCCTTCCCCTTTTCTATTTGGATCGTGAAAGAGTGGAGAGCTTCCGTCTCTCTTTCTCTATCTTAAGGTGCCGCGATCCGTCATCGTGGGTGGAAGTTGCAATCGTCCATCCCGTCGCCGCAAGTGTATTCCTTCTCCATCATTTCCCCCCATTCGCTTTTGTCATTGGTCTTCTTTCTCCATTGTCGGACTAAATCTGCTTGGCTCCCTTCATCTTAGTGTGCTGCTTCTAGTTTGGCTTTTTTCTCTTAATTAGTTGGTGATTTAGTTAATGCTGGTATGGCACAGCACACTGGGTGGCCCTCTTATGACTCTCCGATGACATACTTCAATAGACGGCACTTTGTGGTTGCTAAGGTAATAGATGACCGTAAATTGCATATCTCTAAGTTACAATCTTTGATTAATATTCACTGGAAATTGCAAAGATTGGTGTTGGTGGTTCATGGCTATTGCTAGGATATCTTATTGTTCTGAATATGAGGAAGATTTACTCTGTATGCTGTTGCATGGTTCATGGCTATTGCAAGGATATCTTATGTCTCGTTTGGGAGGGAGGAACTCATGGCGGAGAAGTGGAAGTGGAAGTGACTTCCACCATTTTGTATGCTTGGTATTATGGATCTCACTTCCTCATAGAAGTCACTTCCATAAAAAATGATGGAAGTGAGTTCCTTAGCTAGACCCATGGAACTCATATCACTTCCATGGAAGTGCGAATTCATGACCATTATATCCTTATACTCCCTTCGGTTATATTTATAAATAACTTTCATTTTATGTCTGAAAGTGTATTCCCCCCCCTTTATTTTACCCTTATTAAATATATATTATTTATAATTAATTATCACACACATCAAAAGTTATATTGAAGGGGAAAGAGAGTTATAATTAATTTATAAGTAATTTTATCTCTCATAAGATATTTTGGTATTTTTATATTATAAAATATATGTTTCGATTAAAAATTATATCATACTTCCACCGTCATATCAAACACACTTTCAAACCCCACTTTCATCTTCATTTTCATTTCCAGTTCCACTTCAAATTCTCTAAAAACTCTTCCATTGTACCAAACGGGGCATTATTGTTCTGAATCCATGGAAGTGTTCTTCTTTGTCTAATATACATGTTCATCATATTCTTGTTTGGCTCCAAGTCCATGGCTTACCTTTAAAGCAATACTCAGAGGAGGAGGCTAGAGTCATTGCATAGCATTTTGGAAGTTTTATTTCTTATGATGATCAGAGTTAATTGAATGGTTATGGTTTACGCATCCGTGTCCTCCTCCTTTCACAACGTGGTTTAAATTTCATCAATCTTAATCTTCAGCATTTCCAATTACTTCATGGCTAACATGGGACAATATCTCTAGTTATGGGGCATGTTGGAAGAGTCTGTTCCTCTTTTATGGGCATTGGGCATGTTACTAGTCATTACAAATCATATTCCAACTCCTACTCTCAGTGTTTGGTTTCTGCTTTGGGACCTCGATCTGCTAGAGTCAGATATGAATCTGCAGCTGAGTTCCTTGATTTGGATAACAGGGTTTGCAAAAGAATTAAAATTCAGGACTCTGCAGCTAGGAAACGTATATTTTGTGAGACATCAGTTCCTACCACCCAGCTCAACAAACGGGTTAGATGTTCTTTAGTTCCTACCTCCCAGCTTCATACACCATTTTTATTTGAGGCACCAACACAAATGGTTGATGAAAGTAACAAAACAGTGATTCCTTTGAAGCTATTCTTACAGGATCTTTTATCAATGATGGCCACAATTATCATAAACATCTGATGCAGGATTTTCAGAACAACATAGAAAGTTTAGTTCAAGGTATGTGGTCTTCAAAGAAACGATCTCCAGTCTCTTTTGATCCTTCTCTTGACAACCTTGGTTTCTCTGAAAGATCCCATTCCTCTTCTAAAAGCACAAGAAAGGATATCTCTCTTGAGAAAATTGGTGACATCTCCCTCGAGAATACCCCTAATTATTATCAGCCCAAAGCAACGAGCAGAGTCAGCTTTGGATAATAGGATATGCAAACGCCCAAAATTTCAAGATACTAATGATCGAAAATGCATGTATAGTGAGCAGCTAACTCCCAACACTTTGCAATATAAGCGGGCTAGATATTCTTCAAGTGATGTATCTGTTACGGTTGTTGTTGGCTTCATGGTCAAGGCTCCTAAGTTCTCTGATGTTTCATCCAAGTTGACGGAGGCAGTTCACAAGGATGGTGAAGTTGTTGAACTTTCGAACAAGAGAGGTACTAAACGGTTGATAAGGGATAATGACGGTATCTTCAATGAGATTACTGTGCATGGACTGCGACAAATCTTAGGTTTTAATTGGTTACCCTGCAAGAAAACCTGCCAAACGATCCCATGATTATAAAGTGGGCCCATTATATAGTTCGGGTGATACTGTGGTGGCCCTGAGGATTTGGAACTCACCCATATTTCTTTTTTGTATCACTAATCTTTGTTGTTTTTTTGGTAGGATTAGAGTCTAGATTCAAGGTTGGTCACATGAACAAGTATAGCTTTCATGGAACTTCTAACTATTGCAAACGTTCGCTTTTTCAATATGGCGCTCCCAGCTCTCAATATTGGAATCATGCCCACCATTTTCAAGCCCAGTTTAGGTTACTTCAACATTAGAGAGTGACCTTTGTGGCATAAGTTACTTCATTAACTTTTTGTTAATGGATTTTTGGCTTAGCGGCTTTGCAATACCAGGATTTTTTATACGGTGTATCACTTGCTCATATTATATTGATGAGTCTTCAAATTTATGGCTATGGAAGCTTGCTATCTCTTGTCAGCCTTTTTCCCCAGCACCACTCCACCAAGTTATCGACACTCTCTATGTGTGGCTTGTAAACCCACTTCAACTCCTCATTAGGGTCGTATAAAGACCCCTTTGAATAGCTCAAAAGCTATCAACGTCATGGGTCACTAATGTAAGTCGGTGGCCCATTGTGGCATATTTTCATGTCTTTTGTCAACTCAATGTTGCCAAGTAGCATCTGCTCCTGCCTTTTGGGACTCCAAAAAGTGTTTGGTTTAGTGGTATTGTAGCTGGTTCAAGATGAGACTTAAGCTTTAACTAATCTTTAAAGTGTTGATTGTTTGGATGTAACTTCTTCTTCTCTTTATTTTAAAAGTTGTTGAGATAATGTTAATGTTTGCTTGCCATAATGTGTTTTTATTTTTAGACTTTGAGCCCCTAATCTGATCCCTACCCATGACTAATTGGCGGTTTTATATATATTGCTTTATCATTTTGCTTAATTCATTGTCTTTTGTCATAATAATAATAATAATGTTAATAATGTTATTGTTGGAAAAAAGCCTAGTCCACCCTTGGTGGATTAGGCCTAAGCTTAATAAGATTGGAGCCAAAGTATAAATAATATAAAAACTTGGGTAGATATATATATATATATATATATATATGATATTTTTTAATTATTATGAATCATTATTTAAGCGGTAGAATATGACTTTACAGGTGGTATTGTTTCACCGATACAATATGTCTTTTAATTGAAAAGATATGTTGTCTCTGATGAAAGGATACGTTAGTAGAGAGGAAGGGATGTGTAGAATACTATAAATAGGCATAAGGGGTTCAATTGTAAAGTATTTAAAGATAATTAATCTGATACACTGATTTTTTATTCACTCTACTATATTTATCTCTAGATGGTGTATTTGTTTTGCGTCATAATTACTTCTGCAATTGTGATTCGATTAGTATGTATATTAAAGATTAGCGGTCACACTCTAGGTACGCTTAATATTCTTATGGTTATTAATATTGATTGATTTATGTTCAAGAATTTAATAGGCTGCTTATCAAACTTTCAAGTTTGACCTATTTAATTAAATGAATTTTTTAATATGTCAATCAATAAGTTGGCTATGAACTTTCTCACAAATCAAATTTGATTTGATCACGACTCCATATATATATATATATATGTATATATATATATATATGCTTTTACAAGTTATAACATACTATCGCCGGTCCTTGATAACTTGGTTGTCTCCTCTTTTTTGATCAGTTGGGTACCTACTTCAAAGGAGTAATAAATATTATTAAATAATATTTTAAAATTTAAAAGTATAATGAGTATTATAGAGGCATATGATTTTATTTTCTTCAGACATACCAAATTAGTATTTATGAGCCGTAACATGCTTATCATATATGGAATCTTTCAATTCATGATTATACCTTCTGGTCTTGTATGGAGTCTTTCAATTCATGATTATATATATACACTCTCCGAACATAAAATAAGTACTATTTTCTTAATTTTTTTCTTTAATCCTTTCACTCCTAAATATAACTTATATTTACTTAATTTAATTAAATTAAGGAAGTTAGTTAATATGACATATATTTTTTAAAGTACCATAATCATCTTTTTTAATTATATCATTCCCTCCCTCTTTGATTATTGTTGAGAAGACATCAATAGGGGTAAATTACAAAAAATTGACAAATTTGAAAAATATTTCTTATATTTAGGACCCAGATCAATTCTTAAAATATATCTTACATTAAGGATCGAATAGAGTATTTGATAAAGGGTTTTCCTTTTTGAGACTTAGAGCTCAAAATGTACGCTTTTCGATATTTGAACTTGTGTTCTTCTAGCCCTCCTTATGAGATGCAGCCGCTTATCATTTTAACCAACCGTTACTTAGTTTTTCTCAACTTTAACTTCATCTAAAATATAAGTCCATTTTAATAATATATAAAAAATTAATAGTTATTTTCTTATTTTACTTTTCTATACAATTAATTAAATTCTATAATTATTTAATCATTATAATTAATATAGTATTGACTTTTTGTCAATAATGTATTTTAAAACATTTTACAAATTTAATGTTATACTTACATTTTAACTTATATTTTTGTCTATATAAAGTTATTAAACCAGACTTATATTATGGACATTAGGAATGTGTGTATTAAATATCTTACTTTTATATGAATGCAACAAAAAATAAAGAGGGAAAAACTAAAATTAAAATTTTAAAAATATATTAATTCAATTACAACTAATTCAAATGTAGTCTACACAGATCTTTCAATCGATGTACTTAGTAGTCCAATTATGGGAAATATTTTATTCTCCTCATTATGCATATAACTCATAAATTTTAATTAAATGGTTAAATCAACATTTTAATGTCCCATATTTTGGGCACTGATACTCCCGCCATTAAAATTACTCTTAAATTTTTGCTTATATATATATAACTTCTTAGAACCCCATGTTGTCGTTATAAAAAAAAAAGACATGTTGTTAAATTTTCTAATTAATTTACTTATTAAAACTTCCATATCAAATTTTTTAAAAAAATGAAAAGACATGTGGAATCTTATGTGTGCCATATGAAATCTGTGCCACCCAAAAATCACGTTCCAAACTGAAATTATATTTATAACGTGATTTCAAAGATGCCCCAGTAAAAAAAATTTCTCATTCTCCAATGTAGTGTTATTAAATGCAAGAGTTTTTTATTTATTTAATAGTAGTACTCATAATAAAAAAAAAAAAAAACAGCTAAAACGTTGCAAGAAGATGAAGAGAATGTTATTAAATGTTCCATAAATTTTTTCGTGTCTGAATGAAATTATTGAAAAGCTTAAATTTTTACTAATTTATCTTTGGTGGGCAATTTAAACTGTGCCCTCATTGGGCGAAAAGATTAAATTTTTATCAAAAGAGACAAGCCTCAATGTGTCCCTTCTCCATTCCTAATAATAAAATATATTTTAGAAAAATTTTAGTTAAAAGTTTTCTACTTTTTAGTATTTCTTAAACTTTTTCATGAGTTGTATCAAAGATTGATATAGTGATAATAATAATGATATTTACAATCACTTAATTATTAAAAGTAGAAACGGAATCTTGAGTTGTCTTTTAGACAAATTTAATAATAATGTACCAGGCTTTCATTAAAATGTATGATGTAATTAAAAATAGTTTATATTTAGTATTCCTATCAGAGGGGATATATTTTAATTTAATTGAACAAAAGTAGTTCAACCACATAAGTTCTCCCAAGTATTTCATTTCCTATTAGAAATACAACACATATTATTTATTTTTTTTAACAACAAGAGATAACATTTATTATATTTATTTCAAATGTTGAAATGAAATCACTTCCTTTGTTATATATATATATATATATATATATATATATATATATATATATATATATATATATTAAAACTTTCTGAAGTTTTTAAAAGAGAAGATTCCAAGCTGCAATTGTAAGCGCAGAAGTTGTTCACCTAAACTGAAGTTGAATGTCCCACTTGCTCTTCAGAATCTAACACTTGGCAGTTCATGTTTTTCAAAAAATCCCTTTCTCACAGTATTCTAACTCCTTTTTTTATATTACTAAAATTTTGCATCCTATCCAAATATCAATTCTTTTCTTGATATATTCTCTGTATAACAAATTTATTAGATGCTTAGTTGTGTTTAGGTCAAAATTATTCTTCCAAACTAGTACTTGTGTATGTTCATTAATTTATTTATATTCTTTTGTGAAAAATATAATATTCTTCAACTAATGTTATTTATTATATAATAAGCCACTATATTAGTTTATGAAGTAACATTCAAATGGTGAACGGATCTAATTCCTTACATTTAGGTTACACCAAATTTTCAATTTAAATAATTTTTGATCTTATTTTATTTTTACTTTTAATTAAAAATAAATTAAATTGATTGTTAAAATATTATTTCATTTCATGCTATATTCACATCAAAATTTTAAAAAAATCTATATTTGAATAAAGTAAAATTCAAACATGACAGTTTTAATTGTCTCATTAAAAAAAAAACTGCCTCCCAATACCCTCTGCCGAGATGACACGTTGTTCCAATAAAAATGAGTGTAAAATTATTTATGAAAAGAAAAAACAACAATGAAAAATAGACCTTCCCATAAGGAGTTGATGTAAAATTAACTATATTCAATGTTTAAGAATTGTTTTGATCATAGTATGGAATAAAATAAAAATATAGATTTTTACAATAAGAAATATATTTACATTTTTAATAGATAATAAATTCAATTATTATATATTGATAGAAAAAATATAATGAATGTTCCATATACTTTTTACAATAACTACATGCAATAATAGTGTCAAGAAAAGCCAAGTTTTGAGCACTTGGTTGGTTCATAAAATGCATCACTCTAGTCCTATTTATAAGAGGCAAGAAAAAAAAATTGTTGGAAAAAACAAAGAAAATAAATTGTTGGTCCTAATTGTATAAGACTTGTCATTAATTTTTTTTAGTATTACCTCTTATAAAGTGTCTGATATATATTATTCAATTTTTCAAATAAGAATATTTAATAGAGACAAAGTTAAAAAGTTAATAAATCATTAAACGAGATTAAAGATTAATAGTTTAGTGTTTTTATTGTTTCTAGTAAAATATGTTGAGAGAAATTTATAATAGAGATTTGAGTGATAAATTGAATTTTTTTTGGGTCCAAATTGATGGTTAAAAATGATAACAGGGAGGAAAAAAATGAAATAAGTGACATTTGGCATGCAATAGGATTGATGATACATGATAATCGAAAATTAAGTAAGTATGACTTTATGGTAAAAGTACCCAAAATGTGGAAAGAGAATACCATTTATTTTATATAAAATTAAGTATATAAATATTCATCCTAACTTAAAAGATTTATAAAAAAATGAGCACTACTCATTTATCAATTGCCCACTTAGTCATCTCAAGGTATAACTCGTGTTCATCACTTTAATATGAATAAAATTAAATGCATCTTTAAATAAGTTTCGTCGTATTAAATTTGAACATAAAGTCAATTTATAAGACCAAACATTTGGTTTATTTTTCAAAGATAAAAATTTTGATTATTATATTAAATCTAATTTTGACAATATAACAACATTTGCAAAAGCTTAGAACATATATTTATTTAGTGTATAATAAAAAATAAATGAATAACATATAAAAAATTTCTTTTTAAAAAATATATAATTCGAAATTCAAAAAAATAAAAACATACATATATAGCAAGAAAATAAGAGGAACATTCCATATTATTGTTTTGATTATTATCATCAAACAAAAAAGTAAATAAAATAAAAAAGGGAGTTCCTTGAAACAAACGCGTCCCGTGATGGCTTGGGTTTAAGCGTGAAGTTCGGTTTTGTGGACTTTGCAACGGAGAGAAAAGAAAAGAAAAAGAACAAAAATTTGGAAAAAACAACCCAAAAAAAAAAAATAGAAAGAAAGATAAGCAAACAACGCACTTCCAAGCCTTCCTCTCTTCTTTCCTTCTCTTCATCCGCCACCAACCACTACAAAGCCATCCTTACCCCTCTCCTTTTCAATTTCCCCCTTCTCTCTCTTTCTTTCTTTCTCTGAGCCAAAAAGTTGAGGCCTTTCTTCTTCTCATGATGAATCAGCAGCATCCCACCGTCCCAGAAATCAATCCCACAAACCCCACCACGCTAATCATGGTTAGTTCTGCTTCTGCTTCTGCCATCTACAATCACACCCCATTTTCAGTTTCAGTTTCAATTTCACTTTTCTTCTCTCACATTCTTCTTTCTTCTTCACTGTCTCTAATGGGGTTGAATTTGATTTTGCCTTTTTGCTCTTTTTGTGTGTTTCTGGGTAAATTAGGGTGGTTCTGCTGCTGCAGCTAAAGGGGTCAACGAGGAAGATGATGATGGGTTGAATGATGGGGAGGAAGAGAACAACAAGTGGCCGCCATGGCTGAAGCCGCTTCTTCAAACTAGTTTCTTCGTTCAATGCAAAGTCCACGTCGATTCGCACAAGAGTGAATGCAATATGTACTGCTTGGACTGTATGAATGGAGCCGTCTGCTCTGCTTGCTTGGCTTCTCACAGAGACCACAGAGCTATTCAGGTATAAAATTAGGTCAAAATTGCTTCCCCTTTTTAAAGGGTCGATCATTGAATTTCGATCCAATTCTTCCAGAAATTAAAGTCACAAGTTCAAAATTGTTGCATTTTTGTTCTCTATATTGGTATTCCTTCATTCTTTAGGATCCAATCCCTTTTGACTGTTTCTAGCCCCCAATTTCATTGCTGAATTTTTTGATCTTCAAAGTCAACAAATGGATTGCCAGTTTCAGTCTTGCTTCTTGAATCCTCTTCACTTTGAATTACTGATCATCCTTCACCACCCAATTCCGTTTTACATTTATTATTTGCATATCTGTATATATATACTCTATTTTTCTGATGAGTTCTGTTTTTGTTGTAAATTTTTGAAAGATAAGGAGGTCTTCATACCATGATGTGATTAGAGTATCTGAGATTCAGAAATTTCTGGACATAACAGGGGTCCAGACTTACATTATAAACAGTGCCAAGATTGTGTTCTTGAATGAAAGGCCTCAGCCTAGGCCTGGCAAGGGTGTCACCAATACCTGTCAGGTCTGTGAACGCAGCCTTCTTGATTCCTTCAACTTCTGCTCTCTTGGATGCAAGGTATTATCTAATCAAACGCCATCTCTTTTATATTTCTGTTTTGCTATTTTACTTCATTTTCACCTTCATATCATGTTTTTGGTCAATATGGCTCTGATCTTTCAGCTCTTGTTCATTGGTTTAGCCATCTCATACTAACTATTGGTGATGCATATGAATTTTTCCGTTTGCTCTTCTCTGAAAGTCCATTCTCTTCATTGTTAGTTTCTACATGGGGTTTCAATTTTCATGTTTGGTATACATTGCTTGAAGCAATTTACAGTGAATTAATTCTCTTTAGGAAGATTGTGGGAAGGGAATTCCTTAGGTTGACTTTGTCTCACTAAGGTAGGTTTAGTCATTTGTGAACAGATATGTATACATGTCTGATGTGGGTTTCACTGAAAATGTGTTCTAAGTTTACTTGTATTACCTATGTTCTTCTACATGTATTTTTGGTTTCATTTGTACAGAAAAAAGACTATGGTTACAAGTAAGTGAATACATGGTTAGATTAATTTGATCTATAGCTGCTGATTGATGTTTTCTTTACTTAGGTTGTTGGAACATCCAAGAAGTTCCGGAAGAAGAAAAAGTTAGCAGAGAAAGAGGGTTCTGATGGTGAAGGATCAATGAATGGTCATAGCAACGGAAGCGCCAGGAGCAGAATCCAAAGCTTCACGCCATCAACTCCACCGCCAACGGCGATGAACTTCCGAACTACCAAGAGAAGGAAGGGAATTCCTCACAGGGCTCCATTTGGGGCAGGACTCATATTACAATACTGATCCTACAGTGGTTTTTCCAATCAGTTACAGACCAATATATATACTCCAAAACAGCAGATACAGCAGATTTTAGAACACCTGAGCCGTGTTCGCTGAGGCCGGTGTTGGAAACTGCTCCTCTATGTTGTATAGAACAACAATAGGAAGGAAAAGGAAAAGAATCTGAGGAAAAAAAATTACATATATGTGAAAATAGGAAATAAAAGCATATAGTATATAGATGTGGGTGTACTTGGTGTTGGTATAAGAAATAGCATTCATATATATGTAGAAAGGTATCTGATGCTAAATGTACATAGTGGTTTGTAGAAAAGGGGTTGATATTGTAGTGTCAAATTAAAGAATAAGAATGGTAGTGAATATGATGATAATGATGATGATGGGTATTTATAATATTCTCTTTGTTTGGTACTTGGCCATTCATTTTCCTCCTTTGTTTCCTTCTCTCTTTTGAAAGTTGAAGTTATGAAATTATGTGTTGTCCTGTTATGTATGGCAGGTGAATAAGTAGTTTGGATTTTGGAATGCTGACTGTGATTGGCCTTCTTTTCTTCATCTTCTTCTTGTTCTTCTTCTCTTTTTCTTCTCTGCTTTCTGCTTTTGATGCTCAACTTTTTGGTGCTGCTTTCTTTCTCATTGTTATGATTCATCATAGAAAGTTAATACAATCTAGATCCTTATGATTCATTTAAGAAAAAAAAAAGATTACATTATAAGTTACACGCTTTACACAAAATTTAGAATGAGTTATATTGTTTTCTTGGCCAACAGGTATTTTGTATATAATTTATAAGTGATGAGGCTTTATATACTTGATTTTATATATTGATGATGATGTACAATATATATATATATATATATATATATATATATATATATTTTCTTAGAAATTTATTTAACCATGAATTTTCTATATTTCTAATATATTTTGGGTATTCAATTAAAAAACAAAATGGATATATTTTTGTTTATGTTTTCTTAACATCATCTAGGGTTTAGGTTTTGATTAATTTGATTGAACCAAACCGGTTATATGAGCACAAATCTCTCACAATCACAATTTATGTTATTTTGATAAAAATCAAATAATATATGTTAGGGAAAAAGATAAGAATATAACTTTAAAATTATAAATTAATGATTTCTTCTTAAAATGATTTTTTAATTGCTACTCAAGGGTAGTCAATACATATGCTTTTATAAGCAACAATACTAATTTGGAATTTTGAATTTAAAGTGCTACTTTCTTATATTCTTTTTCTATATGTTATTCACAAAAATTGACTTAGAATGGCAATTTAAGAGCTTGTTTGATATGAAAGAATTGGAGAGGAGGGAAAATTTTTTTGAGTTGAATCTAAAAAAATTGAAAAAATAGAATTATAAATTTTTAATAAAAGGAATATGTAAGATAAAATAGTAAGAAAAATTAACTAAAAAAATTTTAAGCTAATTTCTCTATTTTTTTTCAAAAAATCTTACTCATAAAAATTTTCTTTTCACTTATTTTCCTACCTCTCCTCTTATATAAAACAGCCCCTAAAAGATTAGATGCCTAGTTACCTTAACCGAGTAATTTTGGTTAATATATAATTATATTATTGATAGGTTTGGGCGTTTACCTATTTAGTGATGGAGACATATGCCTTTGTTTGGAAAAAAAAAATTGTGATAAAGTAAGTAATCCAATTGACACGTTGAGGTGATTGTGATCTAGAGTGAGCTGAAAATGAGATAAGGAGGGAGATTGGACCACTGGTTATAATATTATTTTTTTATATTAAGGAAAAAACAAGTGTATAATTCTTATTAGTTGTACGTAGGTCATGGTTTTGTAAATTGAGTATAATAAGGAAAAAATTAGGACATTTAGATAAAGATGGTATAAAATATTATCAATGATGGTCATCATCTCGTTGGTTAAAAGCTGATTTTTACATGCAAGAGTATTAGCTTAAACATGTATTTTGAAAGATAGATGGAAGCTGGCCGGCCTACTTAAAAGGGGTAAATTTGGCAAAATAAACAAACTAATGATAGAACATTAGAAACTAATTAAAAAGGAGTATAAAACATATGCCAACTGAATATTGAAAAATATGGGAGTAGAAGAGATTAAACACAATGTTTATACTGATTCAGCTCTGCCACTTTAACTTTCGTTGAGTCCCTAAATTCTTCACTTGGAATTTTTCACTATTCTTACTACATTGAACTGTGTCATAGCAAAATATCATCACAAAAGCTTCACCAACTTGGGTTGTTTGGGATGGTGTTTGGCCTTTCCAAACATGCGATCAGAGGGAAAAAAGTAGATTGATTCATTTGGTATTGTTTGGATTGGTGATGGGATAATTATGTTTTTGAAAAAATAAAATAAAACTATTTTAAGCCATAAACCAAAATTTCTTACTTTTGGTTTTTTTACCTTAGAAAGAGAAGAAATATCTATCATGAACGGAGAAAAAATTAAATGACTCATCATATGGTATTTCTTATAAGTAAGGTTTTGAAACCCGGACTGGTCATTGAACCGGTTGGGGTACTGAGTAAAGGATTGGTGGGTCAAATCGGAGTCAAACCGGAGCTAAACCAGGGTCAAACTGGTGAGAAATTGAATATTTTAGGCTTATTAATATGAAATTCTAAAGAAAAATTTTAAAAAATTGATTTAAAAATAATAAATAAATAAATAAATAAAGTATCAAACCGGGTCGGTTACCAAACATTGCTTATAAGTTCATTTGTAGATAAAAATTTTAATCTTCAATATAAATCCACTTAAAGGTTAATAATAATTGTTTTGCAATTTTATCATTATTTATAAAAGTATCCAAAGAAAAAATAATAATAAAATTTAATGGAAATCGGGAAAAGAATCAAAAGATGCCCCGCTAAAAATTTAATTGGTGTGAATAACCTGATAAATTTACATATACGAAAAATGACAATACTCTGATTGAAGTCCTTCTCACCAATTAAATTTTTAAAGAGGAATTTTTCTTCAATTTTTCCTAAAATTTAATAAATTTTTATTTTTAAATTTTTTCCAATAATATATTAAATATTTTTATTTCTATTAAATTCATATATTTTTCAGTCATTTTACATATAAACTTACCTTTACATTAACCATGCAAACAAATTTCAGTTTATCAAATTGATATTTTCAAAAATCAATCCAAAACGTCAATTACATTACACAATTTTACGTTTGCAAAAATCATATCAAAAAAAGTAATTTTTGATACCGCTAATTCAAGATTTTCACTTCCTTTAGATTTTGAATAAAATTTTCCCTCAAGATTCTCATTAATCCTGAGTAACTCTTAATATACAAAGAGATATGATCACCTATGTATAGAAATAAGAAATCTCACAAGGTTTTGCATGTGTGTGAACAAATTACAATGATGTCCGAGATGGTGTATGGTGGTTAAAGAATCAGAGTTTCAGTACTTAATTATCATAATTTTTTACCTCAAATGATGCTTCTATTTAATATTTATAGTTTTTTTAGAGCAACTAGTCGTTACTTTACAAGATGTAGTTATTACTAATCCAAATTAGCTGTTAAGTGAAACATGAAATACACTTATAAAAAAACAAAACACAGTATTAAACATTAAACATGTTTACCGATATGTTTTTAACATAAAATTATTTTAAAGATCTTTATTATAGCATTAAACTTTAGGGTTTGTTTGGTAGGAGGAAAATAGAGGGGAAGGGAGGGAAAGGGAGGGGAGAGAAAATTTTTATGAGTTAGATTTTAAAAAATTGAAAAAGTGATGTTATAAAATTTTAATAAAAATAAGATGTAAAATAAAAAAAATTAACTAAAAACTTCTAACCCCACTTCTTCAATTTTTTTAAATCCAACTCATAAAAATTTTTCTTACTATTCCTTTCTCTCCAAATCCTTCATACCAAACAACCCCTTAAAATATACATAGAATACAAAAGTTTTTCTTCTTGGGGACAAAATTAAACTAAAGTGAGACTTGTCTTTTGAAACAAATGGTTGTATGGTGCCTTTTCCATCTTTTCGGGTATTATGATGCCTTTTCTTTTAAATTACTCGTATCTTATATCTAATGCTATGTAATTCATTTTTAAGTATTATACAATTTGTGTAGTGTATTTTTATTTTTTTAAAAAAAATAGATGTGAAAAAAAAATGTTTATGGACTCTTTATATCGCTATTTTCACCGCAAAAACATTTTTTTTAAAACATAAGAGGTGTCAAGTATTTATTTGAAACAAGAAGTATAATATGCTTTAAAAAATGGAATATATATAATTATATATTGGCAAACCTCAGCGAAAGTTAACTTAATTTTTTAATATATATATATTATGGGATAATTAATTTCAATCAATTTTTAATTAGGTCCTTATATTTTTTTTTTCATTTTATCAGGTCTTATACTTTCACCTATCCTTAATTAAGTTCTTGTAGTTTTTTTTTCCTTTTTATTAGGTTCTTATTATTTTACCGGATTTTTAATCAGATCATTATAGGTTTTCTTTTATTTTAATTTATTAATTTAATTGAAATTTAAACCAATAAATAATATTAACATATAATTTATGGATAATAAATTTAAATTAATAACTTCATAATTCAAAAAATCATTAGTATAATTAATTAGTAACCATTAATTAATTAATTATAATTATATTCTATGATTATAAAAAATATTATTATAATTAAAATTATATAATTATAAAAATAAATAAAAATTAGAATAAATTATAAATAATATAAATATAATTTTAATTACAAAATCATGAAGAATACTAAAACTTGAATTATAGTAATAAATTTCTCTAAATTAGAATATAATTATAATTAACTATGTTAATTATTTTTTGAATTTTATAACTATTAATTTAAATATATTATTCATAAATTATATTTTAATATTATTTTTTATTTAACTTTAAATTAAATTAATAAATTAAAATCTAAAAAAACCTACTGGACCCAATTAAAAATCTGGTGAAAAATAAAATACATGATAAAAAGGAAAAAAAATATAAAGACCTGATAAGTGAAAGTATAAGGATCAGATCAAAAAAATTATAAGAATCTAATTAAAAATTAATTGAAAGTTTGAAACTCTAAGAATCAGTAGATTAATTATTTCGTAAATTATTAAAGAAAATGACATAATAAGACAAAGACTTACATAGTGTCGTTTTGTAAGCGTGTAAGCTCTTACCGGTAATACCGGTAAGGGTAAACGAACCGAAAGGGACCCCACAAAACTCGCCGCCTATGCAAAGGCACCCGTGAAACAGAGTTGAGTGAAGCACCTGATCGTGGCCTCTCTTTTTCATCGTAGCTTCCACTTCCCAATAATATTCTTCCACGTGTCCTCAATTATTGAACATTACGAGTACTTTTCCGTTGTCAACCATCGTTTTCTTTTTTTAATGAATCAAACCCTCCATTGCGCCGTACTTTATTGAACATACAAAATAGAAAAATTCTGCACCACAAAAAATAATGATACTTTCTATTAGGGGTTTTAAAAGAAAATAGTGCCATAATTTGTAGTATATGTTTCATAAAATAATATATAAAAAGTAAGTTAGTTTATTCGCATCTTATAAATAACTTTATTTTTTATATATTTTATATAATATATTGATATATTAATATTACTTTATATTTTTTAAAAATTTAAAATCATATATTTTTAAATAAAAAATTATGTTACAAAAGTTTAATGTAATTTCAATTATCTTTAAGATGTTTGATTAATTAACGATATGTATATTTTTTTTATTTCTTATTTTTATCTCACATAATTTTTTTATTAAAATTTTATAACTCTATTTATCCATTTTCTTTTAAAATCAAACTCATTAGAAAATTATCTCCTCACTACTCCTCCCTTGTATTTACCGATCACCACCATCGAAATGGTATTAAAGTTGGGACAATATTTATTTTTAAAATATACTTTAAATTATTCTAAAATATTGGATAACAAAAAAAATTAATTCATAAAATTTCTCAAAACCATAATAATATATTTTTAATTATTTTAATTTTAAAAATATATCCATATACATGCTTCAAAAATAAAAATGCCTTTGTACTTTTAATAAAATTTAAGAAATATTTTGATAATTTAATATTTTAAAATATATGAAACCGAAATTCAATTTTATATGCAACTTATGTTTATTGTTACTAATATAGTGTGTGTACACTTTAATTTTAGGAAAAATAGGTAAAAAGTTCATATTTCAAACATTTATTAGCCAGAAAAATCTTATATGTTGTTATATATGAAAAATATCAATGCTCTGCAAAATTTTATATATAGGAGGTACGGATACTCAGATCCATATGATCAATAAATTTTTTTAACATAGACCTTTTATCGATTTTTCCTTAATTTTAATCAAATATGTGAATGGGAGCACAATAATATGATGTATACAAACAAGTGAAACAACTACTATATATGTTTACTTTATCAAAAGTGACAATCATTAAATTATTGAAGCATTAATGGTGGTGGGTTGTTGAAGAGGGGCCAAAGAATATGAATGATGGTATAAAATAAAACTTAATTTAATATTTCTCAAACTTAAAGTTAACCTTATATATGATACAAAATTTTTAACAAATTACAATTACTCATTTTATAAACTTCATGAAATTAACTCATACCGATTAAAAATCTAAGATGAAGTCAAACCAAACCCCTCTATTATGGTGGATTTTTTGGGGGAGTGCATTACTTACTATAGTTCAATAGAAAATAGTATTCTAAATTTAATATTTTCCTAACATATTGATATTAGAACGTTTTATGACTAATTATTTATAATTTCTTTGTGTTATAAAGTTGACTTGAAGTCGTCTGTCATTCACGTGGGGAAAAACTTATTTATTACGCACACATTTGAAGGACCCTTTTCCCCCTTCCTTTCGATTTAATTTTTTTATTATTGGATTATCTTATTAATAGGGGAGGTTTTATACTATATTAAAAATATTATTTTAATATTAAATATTAAATGATAATAATATTTTTACAGAATAAATCTTAATCATTAAAAGTGAATACAATGATGGAGAAATTAAATGAAAAAAAGGGTTAATGGAAACACTCTTTTCCGTAAAAATGCATTTTGAGATAATTTATTAGAAAAATCAACATGAGGTCCAAATGAAGGAATGACATAACTGAAAAAAATCTTATGATAACTAAGCAATATTTTATGATAAGTTCTTATACAGAAAATATAATAAGTTTAGGTTGTTAACTTGTTGTATGGTTTTTTATGATTACATTCCTTTTTTGAATTTCATAGTAATTTTTCCTAATTTATTTGGGTTTTTCTTTATAAGTTATTTAAGCATGAGATTTAACTTCTCGAGATAATTTGATTTTAAAGTGAATGACAATAATGTTTAGCAGCTATTGTCCAAAAGAACCACGTTTGTCCATAAGCAAATAATTAGTTCCTAGACATGCACTGAAAAAGCAACTTTACTGTTGCACTTCATAATTTAATTTGATCATTATCATGAGCTTAATGCCCTTTCAACTTATAGGTTTAATCCAGAGAAAAGAATTTGAGTTTATTAGGTATAAAATATGATTTAGTCTACTCAACCTAACTTTATTTGAAGCCATATTTAAAAGATGAAGTGTTAAAATCAATTAGTCCCTAGTATAGACCAATTCTTAACCCATGTTTTGTGCATTTTTGGTTCTTTTAAATTTGTCAGAATTGTTGACTTTTGTTCTCCCCAATGTTATACAATGTATTACCAAACCTTTATATATCAATTCTCCATTTTTAATATAAAACATATCTATCTAAATTGATTAGATTAAAAAAGTTGGTTAAATTTGTTAATATACCATGTATTTTCTAAAACATTATAGTCATTTTCCTTAATTTCCTTATTTTCTGTCATTCTTAATTATTGTTAAGGGGGCATCAATAAAAATAAATTAAAAAAAGATTGACAAATATAAAAAAATGTCTTATATTTAGGATCAAGATCAACACCTCAAGTATGTATTATATTAATAACCCAACGGAGTAAGTGTCATCTTATAGGGTAAACTGTGTTAATGGTTCTACTTCATCCAACTTTATCCTATTAAGCACCATACCATTAAATATTATTTAGTTGCTCCAATGATCCTTAATAAATATTATGTCCGTCCCTATATATAAGGTCATTTTTACCGAATTGTGAGTTTAAAAAAAAATTAAATTAGTTAAAAGTAAATATATGTAGAAAATCCCCCCCCCCCCAAACACTCTATTTATATATGAATGAACAAGAAAAAGAGTGTGAGTGTGATAATGAGAAAATGATAAAGGAAAATATATGGGGGAAAGATAATGTGAGAAAATAAGGGAAATGAGTTACCATTTTAATTAATGTAATGTATGAAGTTAATTAATACTAAAATAGGTGAAAATATATTTCTTATTCAAGACAACTCAAATGAGACCTTATGAAAAAAAAAACCTATTCAAAAAATTATGAGACCTTATATATAGATAGGGATGGAGGGAGTAATATATGTTGTCCCTGACCTTGTACATAAGAGAATTTTTTTTTTAGAGGTAACATGTTTCTATTTATAAGAAACATTAATAATATGTTTGAAACTTTTGGTATCATTTTTTTATTTTTTCCCTTCTTAATTATCAGTTAGTCTCCCTCCCTCCCTCTACATGATAAGAGTGTTTTTGAAAAATAAGTTGTATCTTTACAATTTTTGTATTTAACTAATTTTTCATCCACGTACTTTAATTATTTATATCTTATAAAAAAGAATGTAGAGAGTATGGAGGTGTAATTATTGCTAAATAATATAAAAACAGAGTGAGTTTTGTGAATTTGAAGATCCTATTATTGTTATATATTATTGATTATATATTTCTTTTAAAAAATGTCATCTTGTTGTCTCAAAGTTGAAGTTTTGCAAACAAGGATTGATTGTGATGAAACAAAAGTTGTGGTTTTAATATGAAAGCAACTAAAGCTATCTAATAATGCTTGTAACATTTATAATTTGAGGACAAAATAATCTTCAAATTGAAATTCTCTCCCTATAATTTTCAAATGGACAAGCTACCCTTAAATTATATTTTTGAGGACAAAAATAAAATGTGTGCGTGTGTATTATCTATTCATAATTTTTCTTACTTAAAAATACTTCGGTTTAAATATTAAATTTCTACTTATATTCAAACTCCACCTTAAACTAATAGGTGGGTCTAGTAGGTAATAATTTTTCTTATTTGGTGACAAATAGAAATATGGCCCAACTGGCCCAAATCACAACACTAAATGTATTCCCTTATGGCTCAAACAGAAAAAGAATTTTTTCGATTATTTTTATTCTATTTAGAATATTCCAACAAAACACAACAACTACCTAGAGTTAACTTAAGTGGTAAAAAAAAGATAAAATAAGAAAAGCATGGTGGATGAGGCGATGTGGATGGGGAAGGACAACTTTGTCACCGAGGTATAGCCATTGTGTTGTGTAGAAAATCTTACAGTTATGAACATGGTTGATAGGAGTGAAAACATTGTACACTACAAAAGGGGGTTGTTTGTTGAATTACAACGTAAGTTGATTTAGCCATCGTGACATTTTTACAACATTTTCAAATATTTATATTTATTTTTTTACTATTTTCTTGACATATTGTTAAATGGTCAACATTGGATGACTTGACGGTTATAGTTTTTTTTTTCCATTTTGAAACTATCATATGTATTTTTATACTCAAGAAAACTTTAGGGTATCATATGCCTATAGGAGGATACTCTATAGATAGATTTACAATTTAACCCTTGTTTTAAATAAGATGTAATGTGCTTGATAATAGGGTTAAAGACAATTTTTGTCCTGAAAGTATCGGCTCAAAGACAATTTTATTTTGGAAGTTTCATCTGGAGCAATTTTTCTCCGAAAATTTTAAATGTGGAGCAATTTCTCCCTAATTGTTATCCCAATTAAGTTTGACCGTTAGCTGATCAAATTGAGGGTTAAATTTACTCATAAGTGAAAATTTATAGGGTAAGTTTATTTCTAAGTTGAAACTTTCAGAACAATTTTGTCGTTATCTCAGAAGTAAGTTTGCTCTGAAAGTTTTCACTTTGGAGTAAATTTGCCTCTAAATATGGTCAACTAAATGTCAACTTAACTGTTATAATGGTCAGAGTGAAATTACCCTACATTTAAAACTTTCGGAGTAAAATTGCTTCAGATAAAACTTCTGAAGCAAAGTTATCTATGAGCCTAATATTTTTAAGATAAAAATAACCTTCAACCCTTATATTATTTGGGATGCAAAATTGATAACAATAATTATAGTTGTATCAACAGATAAGGCTTACACGTCACATATGATTATCATTGTTCTATTCATCAATAATACATGGGAAAGAAAGTCCCTCCAATCATTGATCTTTGTCTTGATTTCAATTAGAATAATTTGCAACTTGATTTATGAAAACATGTACATGCATTAAGCAAGTGGTACAATTAGAAAATTCATCTTTTAGAAGTTACATTGAGTTTTGATTAATTCAAGTAATCAAGCCACATAGGACTACAAGAAATTCCCCTATTTATTTTTCAATTAATATAATTTTTCCTAAGATGTAAGTACATCTAGAATACATCTAGAATTCTTCAATGGTCAATGATCATAAATCAAGAGGTTAACAATTCAAAAATGAAGAAAAATTGGCATGTCGAAAGCATTAATTAATTAAGAGGAAAAATCAATAGATTTTTTTTTTCTTTGATCTGAACATCGAGGAATTCAGCAGAATTATTAATTATATTATTGTTTATTTTTGCCCACTACTATTAATTGTATATATTATTGAGTTCATGACTTCAATTATTTGGGCCTTGAACATGCATATAAAAAGAGAATTCAAAGTCTTGTCGGCCCATGAATAGGTTGCTGAATTTGAGAAGGAATTTGACATCTTTTCACACATATAAGATTTTCATAGAAGATTCTTCAATAATGCAACGGGTTGACCGGGACTTCCTCCATTTTTATTTACTTGCCCTCATAAATTTTTTTTTTCCGGACCCTCATAAAAAAATACTATTATATATAATCTTTAATATAAGCTCTTGTTTGTAAATAATGTAACATGTTGATTGGTATATCCTCCATTTTTATTTACTGGTTCTCATAAAAAAGTATTACCCTTTTTATCTTTAATATAAAAACTAGTTGGCTTTTTTTTAGGTATTAAAGAAAGAAAATAAATTACATTAAAATATTTATATTTATCATTTTTATCCAAATTAATTTTTTTGATTTATAAACTAATATATAATCTAGTGACATACAATATATACTACGATTAAGTAATTTATTTAATTTCTTTAATCTATCTAAAAAAATTAACTAACTTTTATATTAAAGACCAAATATACTCGTATTTAATATAATATCTAGTTTGTAGTGTAATTTACACTACGAACGTTATCTTATAGAGCTGGTATATAAAAAAAAATCTATATGTAATAATTATTTTTCTGGTTTGCTTTCCATTCAATATCACATTATTTTATTGCTTGAATTTGAAGGCCAGTACTTCCTTTGCTGACAGTTCATTTTAAATAGCTACATGAAAAGTGTTACTACCACTGCTATTATTATTCCAATTCCAAGATAGAGTCAAATAACTTAGAACAACATTTTACGTGATAAAAAAAAAAAAAAGAGTCTTATGTTCTACACAGAGTTTAAGATGAGTGACCGTTATTTATGACTTATAAATAGTATAATATAAATATTTAATAAAGTAGAAGCAAAAACACTCGAGGAAGGTATTGGCCAAAAGGGGAAAAAAAACAACACTCGAGGGCCTTGAATGAATTGATGAATGAGATGACGTATACATCGCCCCAATAACAGAGAAGATCACATTATGAATATCTGTCGGTTAATTTGCAGGATAAGGAATGAAAGTGCTTCATCCCCATTAACTGGAAACTTAAATGCAGTCTGAGAGAAAAAATGAAGAACCATTGTCATCATCACTGAAAAGATTGATGTATAAAGCCAAGGGTCATATTATTTTTTTGGGGTGGAAGTTAAGGACCGTATTTTTTAAGCCAGCGATGAATCTAGACACTACAAAATTCATTTATACTATTCATTAGGTTTTTTTTCATTCCATGATCATACGAGTTCTGAGTCGACTCTTCAAAGCTCAAGGAAAGGATTATGAAGAGCCCATTCCAGGTCCAACATGTTCCCCTTCCTTGAAATTTGACCAAACACATTCTTATTCAAGTCTTTTTAAGTCATTTGATAGCAAATCAAGTGACCTTTTTTTTTTTTTTGGGTGGGGGAGGGGCGTTTTGCTTCCTACTTTCCTGCAACAAATTTATGACATTTTTTTTTGGAATGGAAAGGAAAATTTATGAAAATTTCATTGACCAATCAGGCTGCATCAAAGCAGGAAAGTTTATATTTGCATTCTTAGAAGGCCCTTTAAGACGGATTTGGTTAGCGGCCGCTACTCGTTCTTTTTACCTAAAATTATAAGTTTTGGTGCCGTTTGGGTGAAAAGAAGGATGTGTTTAGTTTTCTAATTTTTTTTTAAAAATAATATGTAGTATTTTGAAGTATTTTTTAGAAGTGTCTAATATTTTAAAATATTTTTTAAATAACATGTAATATCATAAAATATTTTTTTAAGATATTAATCTCTTAAAATATTTTTTCAGTTTTATCCCGTGTCTTATCATATTGATTGCAATTTTATCCTTAATCATTTTTGTCTTCAAAAATTTCTTTAAAATATTTTTTGGTATTTTTAACCCTTTAAAATATTTTTTCAGTTGTACCCAGTGACCCAGTATCTTAAGAGACCGACTACAATTTTACCGATAAAATACTAGATAAAACTGAAAAGATATTTTAAAAGATTAATATCCTAAAAAATTATTTTAGGATATTGCATGTTACTTAAAAAATATTTTAAAATATTAGATATTTTTAAAAAATATTTTAAAATACTACATACTATTTTTTTAAAAAAAATCAACCACATCCTTATTTTCACCCAAACAATATTAAAATGGTGCAGTTTGAGGTGAAAAAGACGGGCAGCGCGCTGCCAAATCCCTTCAAGGCTAGGAAGTAAGAGGTGATGATGGTTGGAGAAATCCACTCGTCTGGACTTTTTGCAGAGATAGAAATCTAAACGATATTCATGATATTTGAATGATCCCATTAATAATATTATTTTTGTTTATATTGATCATTAGCTTCGTATTCCATAAATATATTTAACTCAACTACTAATATGTTACGCAAAATTTAGGTTAAGGTGTGGTTTAGTAAAGAACTATTTTTTAAAATGTATCTAATATAACTAATTATTTTAGGGTGTAAAAATAGACATTATAAATTTTTAGGGTGTAAAAGTATATATTATAAATTTTTTTCGAGCAAAAATAATAATTTTGTTATCCATTTTGGAGTACAAAAATTACTATTTTTGCTTCAAAAAAAATTTATAATGTCTACTTTTACACCCTAAAAATTCATAATGTCTATTTTTACACTCTAAAATAGTTAGTTGTGTTGGGTGCACTTTAGAAAATAGTTCATTACTATTTTTACACCTTAACCCCGCAAAATTTACTTGGTCTGTGTGGAAACTGGAAAACTAAGCCTATTTAGAATTTATTGAGTTAATTTCATTATAACAAACTGCAACAATGTAAATTCATCTAAAAATATATATAATAATAATATATAAATTAAACATGTACAAAGGGCTCAACAATTTTTTTACAACAATATATACACAAGGATTGAAATTCTATGAAACAAAGAATCTAACGATATGAACTCAAATCAAATGATGTGCTGCTTGCCTGCCGCCATGTCAACAACTTAGAAGCTGGAAATATGATCAGTACCAATATCTGATGAGCAACCATTAGTTTCAAGCTGATATGCAACAGATTCAGCCAACTTAACTGCATCTGAAACCCTTAGCCTTGTTCCTTGTTGCCCAACCACAGTAGCTGCAACATTTGCTGCTATTTTCCCTATTCTTTTCACATCTGATATCCCTCTCAGAACACCATACATTATGCCAGAAGCATAAGCATCTCCTGCACCACAAGTGTCCACTGGGATGCATGGAGAAGGAGGGATATATAAAGTTTCTCCTTTCATGCCTATGTATGAGCCTCTAGGGCCATCTGTGACTGACACAAGGGGAACAAAGAAGCTCAGGCACCTTATAGCCGAATCAACGCTCTCATTCGCATTGAAATTGCAGAGCGCTCTGGCTTCATCACTGTTTGCAAAGATTATGTCTGCGTAGTTCTCAATGATTTCCCTGACAAAATGAATGATATATACAAATGTTAGTGTGACCTCACATTCGTTGTCAGAGACCAAACTGCTTAATCGGCAAAGTTGAGACTCATCATGAAACACTGGGATACCATGTTAATGATCAATGCATCTAAAAACTTGAACTACTATGTGAAGACCAAAGAGGTTGATTAGAATCATTAGTAGCATCTACATATCATAGATTGAAAAAGTTGGAAACTTAAGATGCTGTTGGGGGAGGGGGAATTGATTTATTTGGTTCATAGAGGAATACAACAACGACAACAACAACAACAAGCCTGTCAACTACAAGAATTGTACAATGCCATTATTCTCAATTAACAATCAAATCTTTGGATAAATTGTTGACAAAGATGTCCCACTCAATAACTTTGTTAAGTGTTGACCTAGAGGAATCACAAAGAAATTTTCAACTTTCCATTCAAAGAATCTGGTTAGCTCTGATCAGACCAGACCTCAAATACAGCACTCGAAGGATAAAATTGCTGCAGAATTCACCGTTTCATTTGAATATGTTCTCATAAGGAAAGACTGAACTTGCACAAAAGAAATGCAAGACATTGAAGAGATTTATTTGGTTGAATTCAACTAACAAATTATATTTGCCATCGGTTACATCTGTACTACTACCTCACTTTTATAGAAGGGGTAGCTTACTCTTTACAGGTTAGGAACAAATGCCAAAACTTAGATGACTTTTTTTCCATACGGCTCAACATGTTGAGATAGTGAACATGAACAGAGTATAGATGAAAAATTTAAAACGTTTGTTGTGTGATATTGTAACATTTTTAGCTAAGACACAACAGAGATTGTCCCTGTTGTGACTTTCCAGTTCAATCAACACTACATATAGTTTGATATGATAATGAATGAACTGTTTTATGCAATTAAGTAACAATCTTACCAGAAATCATCAAAGTGTCTCTCGATACAAGATATGTCTGAAGCTGTTATTGCAACTAAGGCACCACTCCTATGAGCTTCCTCACATGCTTTTGTTATTGTTCTGATAGTATCGGGAAGTTCAAATAGGTACCCTTCAACTACAAGTATGTTGGTCTTCGGAATTACGTTAGCCAAGGTTGTGTCATAATTAATTGTTGAAGATGTTCCCTGACACAAGCATAAATAAAAAGGTGAGAATAGAATCGTTTTTAAAGGTAAATGCAATATAATGAAGGCGCCAAAGATTCCTTTGAACTATGGAAATACAAATATACTGGAGATGAAGCTTTTTAATGTTTGCCGGGTTTGAATAATCCTTATTATGGTCTCATGACTTTGACAACATTCTGAAATATAGATTTAGGGCATTGTTTGGCAGTAGGAAGGAGAAGAGAAATGCCTACTCTAAATCTCTCAAATTGGGAGAACTAGTGTATATTCGGATTGAGGAGAACGGAGAGTAGAGAAAAGGAAGGAGAATTTAATTAGGATATCTTCATTTTCATTTATGACCATCCTCCCCCATTTCTAAGGGGTAAGAACCAGGAAGAATAACATTTAAATATTAACGTAAAAAATGTCTACACTAATATTCTCTTCCCTTCATGTCACTCCATTCTCCACAGCCCAAACATATACCCTTAAAGGCATATATGTCATATGAGGGAAGATTGTGTAAGGCTGTAAATGAACAGAGCCGTTTGTGTACAGTACGGATTCAGCTCAGATAGAAGTTAGTTCAGACTTGGGTCTGAAGAAAACCTTTTACTCAGCTTGTATGGTTCATAAATAACTCTCTTAAAAGTAAAGTAAAAATAAATCACCATAGATAATAATTGCATGTTCCCGTGGGATAAAGGCTTTGTTGTTATAAATAATAATTGCATGTACTATATATATATATATATATTATGGATGGTAAATATTTTTTCAAGTATCATGAAAACACACTTCCCTCGTTAAGCTCATATAGGCCGTCAATATATACTCTTGAGCAAGTTTATCTGAACCCAAGCTTTCATTTAACAAAGCAGGCCAAACTTGACTTAATTTTAAGCGCATACAATATCACATGCCACGCTCAAACAACTTGTTTATCAAAGGAACTGAACTTGAAAATGCCAGTGCTTAGCTCATTTACAGCCCTACCTCTAAGAATTTGGAAAGATAAGTTGAAAATCCTTAATTATCCTTCCCATCTTACTAAAAAATCCAAGACAATGAGAAGGTTTCAATGAAGCCCTCTTTTCCTTCATTGCCCCTCATCCAAACATACATATGTGGATTTTGAAATCAAGCTGTACTTCCAATTTTACATGGCGACTGACACTGATCAATATGAAAGATCATGATTGTTTCAGATTATTATTTTCCAAATGCATATCTTTGATTGCATAATTTTCTTGTGTCATTACATTGTAAATAATTCTACGATTGATGCTTCAAGAAGAAATAATAATGTGCCATACGACTAGTACATAGCATACCAATGACAAAAATTTCCATACTAATTTTACTGTGCTATTCATAGTCGTGCAAACAAGTAAATATTTATTATGCCAATAAACTTTACAACATCAGAACTCGTCAACATCCATAATCTTTAATGACAAAAATATTTATCTTATTCAACCACATCATGCAAAGGCAATCTGCTTTTGATAAACACAAGTCCACTACTCAAGAACAAGGGTTTAAAAATAAAAAGTAAATGCTAAATTTGTCATGCAATCAGGTATTCACAAAGCGAGTGACAAAAAAATGGCTGTATAAGAAGCTCAAATCTCATAATTATACTCATTCAAATGACATAAAAATTGCAACAAGGAAGCAACACATATTTATATCATATTACTTTCATCAGTAGCACATCAAACCTGATATGCAAGCATAGTTCGCTGGGCATCTGGTGTTGTGAGAACTATAACAGTTCCAGTTGTCCCACCTGTGATAGGCGTGGAAAGAAACTGCACATTTGCTCGACGTAACTTTTCCCTACAAAATGATTGATGAAATTTGCCTTTAGAAAAAAAGGTATAAATAATGTAACCTTAAAATTACTTGCTAAAAAGTACAACAAATGAAAACAGTTCTAGAAGAAAGGAACTGGTAAGAAATATATCATGCAGCATATAATGTAGTGTTAAAATTTTCCTGCACGTAGTAGCGATAACAACTTAAGATATATGCTTGTAGTGTCATAACGTCAACTGTCAAACATTTTTCATGCATGTTATTTTATGATAACAAACATACAATTCAAAGGGGGGCAGGGGCTGCAAAAGCACTTGTTTACAAATTTCTTAGACCAAACAAGAAATGACCAATGTGAAAGGAAATGAACGTATAAACACATTTTGTTCAAAGTTGAACTCTTTTAAACCCTGAACAAGTTCAAACAACTAACAAGAAAAAGTTCACTAACTAAGAAGGCTAACCTGTAGAAGCCACCCAATGGGTCATTCCCTACACTGCCTGCCATAGCCACATTTATAATAGGACCCCCGATGGGCCGACTGCCAAGCCTTGCCAAGGCAACTAAGCTATTAGACAGAGAGCCACCTGCGGCAGCTTTGTAGCTGCACCCATCCATAGCCTGCAAAATTTTACCCCTTTCCTCGTGGTTCACTACCTTCCGTGTTCCCTTCTCTAACCCCAACTTCTTCAGGAACTCGTCATCAACTGTCCCAGAAAAGTCTACCTAAGCGAATTACCAAAACAAACAAATTTTAGATTCAAACTCTCACATGATGAATCTATATTCCTCGAGCAAATATCAAGAGCAACTCATCATATGATACCCAAAAAAATTGAACATTTCTTTTATTTAATAGCTGGAGGAAAAAGTCACCCGCCAAACTTTGCTTTTCCTGTTTGCTTTTATCTTTCCTCACAGTTCATACATTGTGGTTGTCTTTCTCTGGGAAGTTAACCGTGTTTGTACAATAAAGGAAAGTAAGCCAATACCAAAAGGCAAGGATACATCCAAAAGTTATTCTATGCACGTCCTAAACTCCTAATAAAAATGAGATGCTTCATAAATTGGTCTAAGTAAGCGCCAACTAAACAAGAAATGGCTGCATAAATCCCCCTGAAATATGCTCAAATTCAAAACTAAGTAAATATCATTGTAGACTGAGTAGGGAGAAATACAGGGATGAAATGAAGAAATTCACCGATACAATACCATTTTTACAATAACGTTCCTGAAAGTCTCTCTGTTTTTTTTTTGGCCAACCTGAAAGTCCTCTTTCACTACCAAAATATATAGCTCAAGCAAAAGTGAATGCTAAATAAAAAGATTATTAGCGCTAAACCCCATTATTTTCTTCTCAAATGCCCGTTCATATATCCTTCAGCAATGAAATATATAAAAAACTTAAAGCAAACAAACAGAAATTACCATGGCTTGACCAAGACCCAAAACATCCCATCTTTCAGGCAAAAGAAAGGACCCAAAATCCCTCTCTTCTTCATCTTCACCACTGTCTTTCTCTTCATCATCATCTTCTTCTTCTTCACCCTCCCCTTCACTCCCATTATTACATTCTCTACCTCCAAACGTGGAAAAAGAAGAACACCTCAAAACCGAACCTCGTTTAAAAATCTTCATGGAAGCTTTAGAAGAAAGAATTGAGTTTTCACTGACTCTGTAATGGCAAATAACGAAGCTGGTACTATGACCACGCGGAAATTGTGGAGGATAATAATACAGAAAAGAAGGATATAGCGAGATAGGAGGGATTGGAGAGTGAAGAAAACTGGAAATGTGATGGGGCGAAGAAATAGGAATCGAGAGGGACATTCTATTGCTAGAAGGTTCTTTATCCTAAAAACCCCACAAATTTTGCTCGCTGTCTATCCGAAGCTCTTCGTTTTCGGAAAGAGAGCTTTGTGGGTAATGGAAATATAGAACATTCAATGACGGTATCCATGAAATGAAAATGAGGGACGATAAGGGGCTTTGATTGTGAGATGACCTTTTTACCCTCGGTTCCAACAATTACCGGATTCCGGAGGATCCTCGACCATAGAATCTAATTAACGACTAACGAAACTCTTTAGTTGATTGCCTAGAAGCCTCGTTGGCTGATTTTAATTCTGCGAAATTAATTGGCCGGGAAAAAAAAAAAGCCTCCCTCAAACGAACTTAGAATTTGTCAATTTGAAGTATGGTCAAAAGCTTGAGATGGTCTTCATTATCTTATTATTGGAAGTCACACGTCTTCTTTTTTTTCAACTATTAGAATCACTTGTCTACTTAATACAATACAATACGAAGGAAGCACAATAATTCCTTGCTTAATGGGAATGGTTAATGAGTATTTTTATCCTAAAAGTTTTTATTGAGAGGTAATTTTATCCTAAAAGTATGTAAAATAAAACAATTTTACCATAACTGTTATTCCAGTTAATTTTAACCGTTGGTTGACCAAATATGTTAAATTGATAGTTTACATGTTATCTACGTCATTTTTGTTATAGTGCAAATTTATCTCAAAAATTTTAATCTAACTTTAAAAAAAGATAAAGTAGATGATACATAGATTTTCAGCGTAAATTTACACCTTAACAAAAATTATGTGGATGATATATGGACTATCAGCCCAATATATTTAGTCAACTAATGGTCAAAATTAATTGGGATAATGGTTAGAGCAAAATTACTTCATTTTAGAAACTTTCAAGATAAAATTGACCTTAAAAAATTTATGGGACAAAATTACCCGTTAGTGAAAACTTACAGTACAAAATTATCCTTTAATCCTAATGAAAAACTCGATTCCCCACTGCTATTATTTAAGAAATTCAAAATGTGCAATCCTTCCTGGCCCTTAAGCTTTAGAGGTACATCAAATGTTTATAATAATGGGCATTGCTTCATTCCTAGCCTTGAATCCTTGCAGAAGAATCAATTTACATGAGGACTACTGTTTCTCGTCAAGTGTCTACAAGTGAAGTGTCACTTTTCCAGATTCATAACTATAATCTTTTGGACGCTAGATCCAAGCTATTAATAACAATCAATTGTGCCCAAAAGTCTTTTATCTATATTACTACGGATCTTTTTCTTAGGTTATATAACAACAATTGTTCACTCTCCCATCTGCATTGGGCGAAATTAATATAATTTAATGATGCTAAAATTAGAAGAATATTTTGTAACTCTCCTGTTACCAAAAGAAAAAAAAAATCATATAAAGAAAATAATATAGTCAAAGATAGAAATAAATTACATATCCTAAAATTGAGGGATAAGCTGCTAGAAGGAAATATAATTACTTAATAAGTGAATTATGATCACTCAGTTAGTCAGTGAATTATGACGAAAAAAAAAGAAATAATCAATAATAAATTGTATTTATTAATTAATGAATTCAAACCGAGCCCTTTTATTATGAACCGGGTATTATAAGTTTTTAAGAATAAAGTTGATGAGTGATTGATTGATGATAAAGTTGATTCTATTTACACATTAACTTATTGTACTAAGTAAAACTCTTGTTTTCTTAATATCATTTACTCTTATATCCAAAAGAAAATGGCAAAAAAGCCAATCATTAGATTATTTTTGTATAACTAACACATAAAAAAAATTAAATTTTTAGAATTTGATTAAAAATAAAATATTATCACATAAAAAGTTCATTTTTTTGGCCAAATATAAAAAAAATGGTTTATGTACCTTCTATAGAATGATGCTAAAATAACTAGAAATTTCCAGTGTAATATAAGATCTAGTGAATGATTTTGCAATCTGTAGATGATTTGATGAAATGAATCAAAATGACTATTGGTAGTCATGACTCATGAGGCTCTAATATATAATGACTCCAAAAAAAAAAAAAAAAGGTGTTTTTATAGGTGGTCTTGGAGCCATCATGTTGATCGCTTTTCATTATTTGAATTTTTTAAATTTGAGACGACGGAAACTGATAATAACTTCCCCAATGGAGAGTTTCCTTAAAAAAAAATAAAACTGAAAATATGTGGCAAGTTAGAATCTAAATAAATGAGTTGCCTAATTAACTCCTATATTTAAAATCAGAGAGAGTACAAAGGCTACACAAAATAATAATAATAATAAATTCAGAGAGTACATGTCATAGAATTAATTAATTTATCCTATAAAATTGTTAGGGATCTTTTTTTTTGGGGGGGGGGGGATGTGCAAGTTGCAAGGATAAATGATTAATTTCGCCAATAAATAAACTTATTTTGGGTGATAGAAGTGGAATACCCTTGTAATTGAGGTTGAGGTCCCTAATGATTGAATGAATCTGAGTTGACATCCTAAACTTCAGTTATCTTAAAGCAAATGGACATTTATTACAACCTATTAATGATTTCACATTCATTAATTTATGCAAAATGATAATCAAAGTGTGAAACTTAATTCCTTTGATGAAATATTGGAATGAACTTATGATATGCAAATTAATTGCAGCCACACCTTTTCATTTCTAGAATTTCCTTGAATTCATCACTTCTAATTAGCAATGTCTGCAAATTGGCGCGTGCTAGGATTTAGTCATTGTTGGAGCACCCCACGATGAGAAGAAAACATATTTGACCAAGATACATATTAATCCACATTCCCAGCTCACCATGGGCGGCGAATCCTCATCCCTAAAACGTCTGTGTTTAGGGATGAGAAATACCAATATTGTTTTTTTAAAAAAATTATTTGTTTGAGTTAATTTGTATTTAACAGTCTAAATTTAAAGTATTTTTTTTAATAATACTCAATATGTCAAATAGATTAATTTTTAATGCATCAAACACCATTGAGTAATTTTTTTCAGTTAGCTACTAAAAACATACTATATAGTGCTGGATGCACTAAAAATTAATTAATTTGAAACAATGGGTGCTACTAAAAAATATTTTAGGACATTGGATGCTACTGAAAATATATTTTAGAATACTAGGTGGTTGAAAAAATATATTAGGATACTGGATATACTAAAATAAATTAACTTGGCATACTAGACATTGTTGAAAAAGTACTTCAGGTGTGTGGTGCACTCAAAATTAATTAATGTCATATATAGGGTCCTGCCAGACAAATATTTTTAGAAGTTGAATATACTAGAAATTAATTAATTTGAGATACTGAGTGGAAAAAATATTTTAGGGTACAACATACAATTTAATCCAAATAAATAAGAATATATGAAATATAAAAAAATGGACCATCCTAAATTTAAGACCTAACTTATATTTATTATTTTTCAAAACTAATTTACCTAACTTATAAATTCATACATAATCAATATTATACAAAAATATTTTAAAGAGATCATGTTAAATATATAATAATTAAATGGGTTATTTGGGGCTGTTTGATTCTATTTTCTATTTTTTTCCCTTAAAACAGTTTTATTAAACAGTTTTTGAAAACAAGTTTTGGAAACAAAAAAATAATATAAATTTTTTGGATAATTTTTTTTGAAAACAAGTTTTAGAAAAAATTAAGAAAAAAAACCTACTTGATTAATTATTTCTTAAAACAAGTTTGGAACCAAAAAAAAAATCTGGTTGGATTGTTGTTTATCACTACAATTTATTTGAACCAATTCTTTTAACATTAACTTACTGAATTCATATAATTGATATTAACATTATTTATTCTAATTACTTTTTTTAACATGATTCATTTATTATAAATATCTAATATCTTATTATATTAATAAACTAGTCTAATTAAAAATCAATTAAATAACCAATAAATAACATAAAAATGATTTACTATTAACAAAAAAATATAGTTAAAATTTAAATGGATATTGTTTTAAATAGAGTCTAAAAAATAACATCTAATTGGTAGAATTGTGATAATGTGACCACATCCTAGCAGAAATTCGATCACGAAGTGCTGACATCTCTGCTATGCTTTGATCAAATAGTCTAGACAAGTTGTCCAAATTATAACTTGTACTTTCTGCATTCCTGTTTTCTGTCAAACTTTCTACTTCTAAGTTTGTGTTTAAGGTTAAATCATCTACTTGTGTCGGATCCATATTCTCCCATTTTGTAAACAACAAATCACATCGACTCCACTTGCGTATGTAGTTATGAATAGCACAACATGCCATCACTATAATTCTAAAAGCTTAAAGTTGTCTTTACTTGATCCAGATGAAGATATAGATCCCTCAAGGCTACCCATTTCACTACTTGATGAGTTACCATCTACATTCATTATGCATACCTATTTAGGGGTTTGAAGCAACAACAAACTAAAGAAACAAAACAATAGGACTTCATTACAACAGTATACCAAAAAAAAAAGAAACAGAACAACGCGACTTCATTACAAGAAACATTGCAATAACTTGTTTTGTTCTTCTATATATATTCTTTAGTCATTAGAAGAATTTTAGAGACATGGCCAAACCAGAAACAAAACCACAGCACTACTCTTAACTATGTGATAGCAAAACGTTCAACAATAACAAGCACATAAATGCAAATGGATAACTAACGAAATTCTCAAAATATGAAATATATCTAGAAATAATAATGATAGGATATTTTAGGATAATTATAAAATATGAAATATTTCCAACAAGAAAAGGAAAATACATTTGCTAGTATGTTATAAAGGAGGTTATTGTGATGAATCTTTGAATCCAAATTCTGATAAGAAAGCAAAGAAGGGAGAGAAGACAAAGTCAACTGGATGTGCTAAAGTAGTATGCCAATCACATAGAAATTGTTGCCATTGAATGGTTCACATTCTATAACAATGTCACTTTGTAGTAAGAATGATGCCTTAGTTGTAGCAAATCACAGCATAGCACATACAAGTGATATTGAAAAGGAAATGGAAAAGAAATACAGAAGAAAATAATGAGTGAGATTAAACACATCTTGGAAGTTGAATACATCTTTCCCTTCCTCCCGCAAGGTCCATAGTTTCCACAGTATAAATTGTCATTACAATGGAGGGATAGAAATGCCTTCATTGTTGACTTGTTGGAATTTTGTTAGATTTTGAATAGGAAGGGGAAATAGAAAGGGAGAGATAGAGGAACTAGAACCAGAATATGAAATTCTAGTGATTAGAAGAGAGGAAATAATTGAATAACACTTTCATTCATACTTGGAATGAAAATATGAACAACAAAACAAGAATTTCAAGTTACATTCAATTTACACAATGCTATCTTACAAAATTTCCACACCAACCAATTAGGGAATGAACCAATTCAGCAACAGAATTTAGCAATTAAAGACAAAACCAAAGTGCAGTATTTATCACAGTAGGGTCAAGTCAAATACAATTAATCTCCATTTAACAGCAATGAATCACAGACTTAGAACTTACAGCGGCCATTAAAGAAGTGAATGAAGTACTAATTCAATTGAATTATTTTCATCAGTAAAAAATAGGTTACCTGATATAGTAAATGTTCCACTTGGTAGAGGGAAAACTTCACAGGCCTCTAGGAAACAAAATGACTAACAAACGCCATTCAACTAAAGCTTTGCTACCATAAGAATGAGCATATTATCGTATTCCAAGATCTTATGCAAAGCTAAAATCAAATTCCAGGGCTTCAATCAAGAGCACCCTAATAGTAATACTCGTAATCAAAAGTCCTGGTTGCATTCCTAGCCAAGTGGAAAGCATCAGGACAAAAATTGTTTGAAAGCCATGCTCCACATTTAAGATCTTATCAAAATAAGCCATACTATACAGCTAGGAGTCTAGGACAGAGCTCTATCACTAACATATGAATAGGTCCATCCCATTGGATAATTCATTCCCAAGCATAAGACTAGGAATTAGCGACAACGTACAAAGAAGTAGGAAAAGAAGCAAAAGTAATAGATTACCCAACATCGTTACACATTATTAGTTCAACTCATGAAAACATAGGTGGGATGTTGAAACGTCATTGATTAATATATGTCTATTAGCTTGGTTTTATCATGTGGGTTTTTAGAAAAAAGCTAAATCAACAAGAATACTATCGATTGAGGACTGAGGAGAGAGGAATGAGAGATTGGAGATGGCAACCATAGAGCGAGAGAGACTGGAGGGTGAGCAGACAACGAACAAGCAAATAAGATAGCGAGAAGAGGGTGAAGCTTTGGCGGCAACCATTCAAGGCGCTTTTATGGCCATCGAAGAAACGTGGGGGCGAAGAAATGTCGAGGGTAGGGTTTGCAATTTTAGGAACAAAAATGAGTAAACAAAAAAAAACGTTGGTCTTGTTTGATTCTGTTTTCTATTTTTTTCCCTTACAAACAGTTTTTAGAGACAAGTTTTAAAAATAAACAAATAAAAAAATCTATTTAGATAGATTGTTTTAAAAAAATCTGTTTTTGAAGTGGCATGGCAGTGCGGTCGCTAGTGGTGACATGACGATGATCGTCATTGGTAGTGTAGTGTCAATAGTGGGTAAGTGGTAGCCTCAACAAATAAAAAAATAGGAAAACAAAAATAAAAATAAAAACTAAAAACTGTTTTAATTTTTTTGTTTTTAAAAACAATTTTTTGAAAACAATTTACCAAACATGTTTTATTGTTTTTTAAAAAAAAACAGTTTTTGAAAACAAAATCAAACAGTCCCTTAGCTTTTTTATCCTTCTCAAATTAGAGAAATATGTTTTATATTAAGGAGGAGATGAGTAATAAATTAGAATACCAAAACCTCAAACACATCGAACAATTTTAATAATTGCCTCAAATCTACTTCCTCCGGCCCTTAATACAAGAGCCGGTTGACTTTTTTTGAAAGATTAAGAAAATTAAATAAGTTACTTAATCATAACATATGTTGTCTATCATTAAGTTATATATCAGTTTATGAGTTATGTAAAGGGTTAAGGTGCTAAAATAACATTCAACTTTTATCAAAAGTACAACAGTAACCATAAACTTTTAAAATTGAGGCAAAACCATTAAAACCAACAACTTCCATCTATTACAATGGAAAAAATGCATTGTTTGGCTCTTAAAATTTTGATTTACTTATAAGCTAGTCCCTGAACATTTCACTCACTTATAACTTAGTCTATGATATTTCTAAGTATCCTATGTGACAAAAAAAAATATTAAAATACTGTTAAATTGCTTAGGTGGATTTTACATAAATTTTTTTTTACAAAAAAACAGCATCCTCGTCCCCCACCAACTCACATCCACTCCACCTTTGTTTTCTAGAAACCTTGTTGGGCATCTGCGGCGTCCATGGTAAAGCTCCTTTCAAGTATAAGGTGAGATTGATTTTCGCATATTAAAGGGACTTCAAAATTATGAACATCATGTAAATGATCTATAGTTTCATTTGTTATTATGCTAGATATGTTGTGAAGTGGGTGTGCTTCGACTTTTTCTAATCTCATCATTTTCTAAGTATTATTAATCATTTATCATTCAAAAGTTAAGAAATCTCTTTTTTCACAATGGATTTTTCTTGCATACTTAGGTGCTTTATCAAAGTTAAATGCATCATAAGTGGCTTCAACTTATTCTCTAATATGAGTTGTTCGCTGCCCTTTGGTGCTTCAGAAGGATTTGTCATGGATGCCACAAATGCTCAGTGAGGTGTTATGTTCCACATTGACTAGGGAAGGGAATGAAAGACGCTTTTATAAGGGTATGGATACCTTCTCTCATGGCACGTTTTAAAATCGTGAGGGGTGATGGGGTCCTAAAGCGAATAATATCAAGAGTAAGATACTGGGATATTACAAATGGTATCAAAGTCAAGTTCGAGTCGATGTGGGCCAATGTGCCTGTGAGGATGCTGGGCCTAAAGGTGGGTGGAGTGTTATATCACATATCAGTTGGGGAAGGAAATGTAAGACTTTTTATAAAGATTTGGATACCTCCCCCTCTTGACGCGTTTTAAAACCATGAGGGGTGACGGGGCTTAAAGCGGACAATATTGAGAGTGAGACATTGAGATGTTACATGAGGTTTCTAAAAAATAGAGGTGGAGGGTAAAGCAAGTTGGTGAGAACGAGGATGCTGTTTTTTAGTTTTTTAATTTATGTAAAATTCATATAAGCAATTTTTAAAAGTATTTTAATATTTTTTTTGCTACATAGGATGACTTAGAAACATTAGAGATTGAGTTGCAAGCAAGTCAAAAGTTTAGGAATTAAGTTATAAGTTAGTCAAAATTTAAAGGACCAAAAGATTAATTTTCCTTATTGTAATAATTGGAAGTTAGTTAGTTTTAATGGTTTTACCCCAATTTTAAAAGTTTATGGTTACTTTTGCTCTAAAAAATAGTTTATATTTACTGTTTTACTTTTAATAAAAGTTGAAGGTTATTTTAGCACCTTGATAAATTTGTTTAGAGAAAAGTGATAAATATAAATACTTTAATGTAATGTGATTTATTTAGCTTCTTTGATCTCTCCAAAAAATTCGAGTTAACTTTTTTGAGAAATTAAGGAATATAAACAATAAATTACTTAATCATAATATATGTTGTGTATCATTAGATTCTAATCAATTTTTATTAAAAAATATTATATATTAATTTATAAATTAGGCAAATTAATTGAGATAAAAATGAAAAATATAATGGTTAAGGTGCAATTTTAGTAGTAAAGTTTTTCGCTATTAGCGTCTGACACAAATAAGTTTTGAATGGTGTAAAAGTAGACACAATCTTTTAAAAACAGAATAATTTTAGTAGTTATGTTAAATTAGCCCGAATATCGTCTCTTTTTTTTATGTGAGACCTACTTGTTATCCTTCTAACTTTTTAACATATATTTAGATTAATTTAACGGAATTATTAAAATTTTACATTCAAAAGATTGGATCTGTTTTTACACCCTTCAAAACTTAATTGTGTCATATGTTCTTGGTAAAAAAATTCGTTGCTAAAATTGCATATAAATATTATAAAGTAATTTATTTAACTTATTTAATATCTCTAAAAAAAGTTTAACTGGTTCTCATTCTCATGATAAGGACAAGAAGGAAGTATCTACTATGCATTGCTATTATCTATCATCTATCTATATAGTAAGATTGAGCGATGTGAGGATTTTAAGCAACAACATTAGAATTCCCACCACTTTGCCCCAGAATGCTTTTTCAGTAGTGACTCTTCTTTGAATCCAAAACTTATGGATGAAAAATAGACGTTTCAGAATTATCCTGTCATACAATTGACTACTTTTAACTAATTTTGTTAATTTGTAGAAAACATTTCATGGTATAAATTGCTGCTTCCTTAAAACAAATGTAAAATACTTCATTGACACTTATAAAAAAAAATACAAGGGAGTATTTAAAAAGACATCAATTCACAAGCATGGAAAAATTGTTAATTAAATTTACTATTTTGTGTGTGTTAACGCACGCACTCATTATACTTCCGTCAAAAATATATAAGGCTTGACTAATTAAATTTAATGGAGAGAAAACAAATTAATAATACTTATGTTATATATCATTATATTATATATCAGTTTATAAGTTATAAAAATTACTTTAGAAAAAATGATAAATATAAATACTTTAATATAACTTATTTAATTTTCTTAATCTATTTAAAAAATTAAGTGGGTCTTATATTTAATATTAGGGATAGTATTACTTACCAAAAAAAAGTTATGTTAGTCATAATAGGGCATATTCATTGTGAATCTATATATTGGATATATATGTTTTCGTATAATCATGAACTATCCTACTATGCCATAGTATTGTTCTTCTTTTAATCTCCCACTATGTGAATAAATCTTTTATGTCCTTCTCAATTGAAACTTTTATGATTGATTTTTTAAAGATTTATCATGAACTTGATGCTGGTGTAGTCTGATTTAATGTAAATTTCCAAAGTTTAAGAAATTTTAGCCTTTCATGGCTATTATGAAATACTTGCTTGAAAATATTATTTATTATATTCCCATGTAACTCTATATAGCTTTGATTTTTTAAACAATTCTCTCTCTTTTTTTTATTTGATCTATAAAGTATAATTTGAGACATTATATAAAATTAAAATGATCCTTTACCGTAGACATCAAATCTCATCGCTGAGATTAAAAATCATTATTGACTTTCTATCTTATCTTAATCTCCTCCACAGTTTTTTTAATCCTGTGGATATTGTTACCCTTAGTCTAACCATAAGCTATATAATTTGTATTTTCTATCTTAAGGCCAGAAGCCCCATACTTTGATTTCATATTTTGAAATTATATACTTAGAAGTCATACAACTTTTGTTTTCTATCTTATTAAATGGTTAGAAGTCATGAAACTTTTATTTTCTATCTTATTAAATGGTTAGAAGTTATACAACTTTTATTTTTCTATCTTATTAAATGACTCAAAGGCATATAATTTTTATTTTCTACTTTATTATATGACCAGAAGCGATATAGCTTTTATTTTCTCATTATACAGTTAGAAGCCATAAAGCATTAACTTTATCTTAAGATTAAATGACCTTTTTTTTTATAGTCTTGTATATTTATTAATCTTATAAATTCAAAGTGATTATACTTTCGATTTCTTAATTAGATGGTCAGAAGCCTCATCACTATTAATAACTTTTATTTTGTAAAAGTCCACTTTATGGTTTTAATAAATAGTATGGGTAAGAAAATTCTGGTAGTTTAATTAAAGCCCTAAAGGCTTATGTCTCAAATATCGAATGATATAGAAGAGGTTTGCAACTTTGAAAAAAGTGTCATGAAAACTACTTACTCAAAGAGAATTATGTCACTAAAAGTAGTAGTCCAGAAGACTAATTACCATATTTATTTTGATATGATCACATTAAAAAAATTATACCACTAATGACTCTTAATCAAATTTGTATGAAACAATGGCTAATTAATGAAATTCATAAATAATATAGCCTAGAAGGCCAATAATTAAAATATCTTATATTACGAGAAGCTCAAGAACAAGCTACATTAATTATGAGTAAGTGTCAAAATGTCTCATAGCACAAAATGTGTTGGATGATATTTTTATTATGGTCCTGTAGACCAATATGTGTTGAAATTTGTATTGCCAAAAGAAGATATAAAATCTCTAAATTTAATATGCTTATGAGCAATATAACAACCATATATATATTACGAAAAAAATATAGCCTTGAAGGCTAATAGTTCATACCAAATTACTAGTGGTTCAAGCACAACACAATATATTTGAAGAGACTCTTGTAATGGTCCTGAAGACTGACGTTTATGGAAATTTATATCATAAGAAAAGTAATAGAAATTCTTCAAACTTACAACTTTTGATTGTGCAATAATCATTTATGGTCAACTTCAGAAGTAATATATAAATGCAACAATGTTTTGCCATGTATAATAAAATAATTAGTATCGATTAAGGTTCTAGAAGAACCAGAGGCATCTAGTTGGATTAACACTAAATAAATATTTATATACCCAGAAGGTTACATAATGTTTATATGTTACAAGTATAAGTAATTTAATTTATTATGATATTTATTTGATTTTGAAAATTGATTTTCCCCAAAGTATTTTTTAACAATTCTTCCAAAAAAAAAATATCATATGAACCTCCAAAAATTAGAAAAGTCTACTAACAATTACAAAAGATATAGAGGTCACTAGTGTTGTAGACTTAGGTCGTTTTTTGTTTTTCTTTTTAACACAAATAAACTTTGTAGTATATTTTTTGAGCAAAAAATTTGTATTATTATATTTTATATTTTAGACAAGAAGTTTCTAGAAGGATTATTTTTTATGAACTGTGAAATGATTTATACACTACTTACTGTGGTTTATATAGTGAATGTGCTCTTGCAGGTAGTAATATTGGAGTAGAAAATTGATATGGTATGTCCTCACATTTCCCTCAAATTTTCTTTATTGCAATTTAGCCTTTGAATATCATATATCATTATAGTGTGATCTTTATGTAGTTCGTTTTTAACTTTTATGAACTCCAAATTTCTGCTGAATTTATAAATTCAGTAAATATCTTTTATGATGTTATAGAATACACACACATATGAAAGGAGTAGTGAATATACAAAGAAAATAGTTCATGAAGAACTAGATAAAGATATAACAACATATAATAATTCCCGAAGAACTGCCAACACACACACATATGAAAGGAGTAGTGAATATACAAAGAAAATAGTTTATGAAGAACTAGATAAAGATATACCAACATATAGTAATTCTTGAAGAACTGTGTGGCAGTTCTTGGAGAACTCTACATAACAAAAAAAGAAACATTATTAATATGATTCCTTAAGAACTAATAATAAAATTGATATGATTTTTGAAGAACTAATATAGAAATAAGAAAAATATGTATAATTCACACTTGAGAGGGAGATTGTTGGAATACAAGTGTGAGTCATATTGAATGAAGATTTCAATTCTCATATATTATAGAAATTGAAAAATTGTTATAGTAAACTAGAAGTTACTGATTCAAACAAATTTATTTTTGGAGTGACTAGTTTGATCATCCAAGTCATATATATGATACAACAAATTATATATTATGTGTTGATATCTATTAAAGAACCAGAAGATTCTTTATGCATAGCTAACATATTATTATGTGCTGCTTGTTCTTAAAGAATATTAACTATGAAAATATCACTAATTGTGATTTGGGACGAATCTCTGCTTTTTTGGAAATATATCAATCTCATATATATAGCCCCATTCGAATAACATGTAAATTATAAAAATATTCAAAAAATTTGATAAATGCATTTGCGAGATGGTTACATGCTTGCAACCTAAAGTTTACAAGGTTGTTTGAATAAATTATTATAGTGTACAAGTTCCAAACTATATGATCCAAAAATGATTTAGCAAAATTATTTATCAAAGCTTCCATATGCAATTAGAACAAAATTGATGAGAACAAAATTCCCATTTTAGTGTTGCGATTATTGATTTTACGTATTGCAGTACATAAATGTATCAAACCAACAAGATTTTATAAACTCTCTTATTATACTTGGCTTTTGGTCAGGAGCCAGTCATTTTCCATTTTAGAGTTTTGAATATGTAAATCTATTCTTATTATTCCACCACATATTGCATATAGATGGATATTCAAAGAAAGTTGGGATAAATTTTGGGTAAGAACCTCATTCCTTTTGTTTGTCTCTAAATGGAACAAAATGATGTTTTTAAAGGAAATAAATGGATTTAGGAGACTTATACTACATGATTAATTGATTGTTATTTGACAAAATTTTCCCAACATGAGAGGGAGAAACTTAGTAGCTAGAAAAGAGAATGCATTGAATGTATTAAATGTAGATCCTTAAATATAATAATATGAACCAGAAGTTCATCAAATATTGCATTCTTAATATATTGTTGCAATATCTGTCAGACGTAGTCAGTAACCTAAATGAGAATTATTATATCTCATGTGTTAGATCCTATGTCTTGATGATAACAAAATATGTTACAAATGATTTAATATTAAACAAAAGGTTTTTGAATAATCAAACAAGTTTTTTGAGGCATGCAGAGCAATCACTTGAGTGACCACTCTAGTAATGAAGTGAGGCAAAACAGGATTTGGTTCAGCATCACTCTATGCCACATTTTGAAAAGGATCACTCGAGTGATGGCCTTAAATCACTCAAGTGATGAAGTCAAAAATGTTGTCCAAACTCTCTGCCTAATTTTGAAAAGGATCACTCAAGTGATGAGGTAAGTCAAGCTGTTATATTTCATTGCTATTCTCTGCCATGTTATAAAAGGGATCACTCGAGATGAGCTAAGAAAAGAGCCTTTTGCTCCAATGCTAGTCTCTGGCAGAATTTAGAAGGGATCGCTCGAGTGATCACTTGAGTGATGGCCTTAAATCACTCTAGTGATGGTCTTGAATCGCTCGAGACATTACTCGAGTGATGTAATAAGAAAAGAAGCCTGAACTCCCTGCTAGAATTCAGAAGGGATCACTCGAGTGATCATTCGAGTGATGACCCTGGATCACTCGAGTGATGAGTCAAGAATGCATGATAATCATCTGTTATTAATTGATTTATTATCTTTATGATTAAAACTTCATTATATTAGTATTCTAAGCATTTTTTCAAGAAAACAATGAAGAAATCATGCTAAAGGAAGAAAAGTCACTTTACGGAGCGGAGTGTCTACCGACACAATGGCTAGTTTTTCAAATATGAAGAATGGTCAAAAGGAGCTGCGTAATTCTAATGGATATGTTGAAATGCTAACAACACCTATCACATTTCAACTATATATATGGAAACATTCAATGGAAACAGAACAACGAACAACACACGAACATACAATGATCAATTCATACTTAGTGCTCTGTTTCTTATTCTTTCATTCTCTGTACTTTAGTGTTTATCAATATACTTTTTGAGAGAGATTTTCTTTACAAACTCAATATCTTTTATTGAGATAACTTAAGGTTGTGAAACCTTAAGTTGGGATTTGAGATTACCTTGTGTAAGGGAAAGTAAGTGTTCGGGTAAGGAACTTACGTTGTACTGAGATGTTAAGAACCCACTGAATTTTGAAAGAGACAGTGAAAAGCTCAGAGAAATTCTGAGGACTGGACGTAGGTTAAAATGATTGTAGCCAAACCAGTATAACTCCTGGAGTACACTTCGGTGATATCATTTTTAGCTCTTAACTTCATTTTAAATTCTATCGATTTTTATTTACGATTCAATTATTTTGTAATCACCTAATTCACCCCCCTCTTGGGTGAAACACTTGCACTAACATCATGTTCTAGCTAAAAAAATGCTCCAATTAATATAAATGAAAAATGAGGCATACCTGAAACATAAGAAAATGATTAGTTCTTAAAGAAAAGAAAATGAAGTAAATAATTAAGATGATCATATTGAGAAGGCAATAATTGAGACATAACTATTTGTAAGACCTGAGAAGAGGTTCATGTACCTAAAAAGCAATAAAGAGATTTCAATCAATTATGTCATAAAAGAGAAAGGAACTAAAAAAAATAAAGTTGTTAACAACACTTTTGATGATAATATCACGTCATTAAATGAGGATCATGTATACAAATATGTAATAAGATACATACATAAAGATAATTAGCCAATAGAAAAGGAAAGACGCAACATGCAATATCATAATGTGAAATTTGTGTATTTCTAGTTTGAGCACCTAAAGTGTAATATTAGTATTGTATAAATGACGCAACATGCAATATCATTACGTGAAATTTGTGTATTTCTTGTCTGAGCACCCGAAGTGCAATATTAGTATTGTATAAATGGGCATTCATGAACGAAAAGGCAAAAATACAGTCACAATGCTCTTTGCAAAATGTTCAATGTTGATAAACATTATCTTGTGGTAGATTAAATTTTCTTATGTTTTGTTAATTTGGAAGTTTGACAGTATATGAAATTTTGATATGCGTCTTAAGAACATGATTATAACATGTGACTTACTATATTGTGAGTTATATATGAATCCAAGAAGGATTTAAAATGTTAGGAATATATATCTGAAACATTGTTATACTTATAAAATCCCTGAAGGATCAAATACATATATGGATTTAGATCCAAACATATGAAAGTCCCTGAAGGATTTAAGTTGCTAGAAGCACATGATTAATAACTCCTGGAAGGATCCAAATTGCTAGAAGCAAATAGTTTAATCAAGATCTATATATGGTTAGGGTGTATGTGATATTATTGACTCGATAGATGTCTGTTGAAGGAAGAATATATCTATTCTGCCCATATATTTTTATAAAAAGATCTGAAAGTTAGTTTACTACAATTACAGTTTATGTTGAATAATTTAAATATCTTTGAAACTCATGAAGAGTTTGCAACCTGTGAATTGCTTAAATTCCTGAAGATTGAGCTTGCTAAAGCTAAGAATTACTTAGGATGTGTTTGTTTGAGGGGAGGGGAGGGGAAGATGCGTTACCTTGTTTGGTTTGTCAGAAAGGGGGGGGATCCTTAGTGTAAAATAAAGGGAGAGGAGAGAATTTAGGTCAAAAGTTTCTCACCTATTCCCTCCCCTCCCTTCCCCCTCAAACCAAACAAAGCCTTAAAGAAAGCCTTTGAAATAAAGGATTTAAGACGAATAAAGCGTTTTTCTATAGAGAAATACTTGGTTTGGAAGTATCATGTCTTTAGATCTTAAGGTGATAAAGAAATACTTGATCCAGAAATATCATATCTTAGTGTAATTCGAGCACTTATGTTTATCTAATTCGTCAAACATGACTTGATATATCATTTGCTTATTAGCATGATACAGTTATTCATCAACACAAAGATATTGCAGTGGACTACATTAACAAAAGAGAATGAAATTAGTGTACAACACATCCATTCCAATAAAATCTAGCAGATTTGTTCACGAAGTCACTTCCTGCAACAATATTTGGGAAGCTTGTTTGTAATATCAAACTTCGTAGATTCAAAGGTATAAATTCATGGTGCCAAAAGGGGGAGTTAATACACACTGTACTTTTTTTCTCCTTTATCTATGGTTTATCCCACTAAGTTTCCTTAGCAAGGTTTTTAATGAGGCATCACTGAATAGCGTATCAACGAACGATGTACACTTTTTCTTCTGTTAGGCTTTTGTCCTGCCAGGTTTTTTCTAATTAAAGTTTTAATGATGCACAGTTGTATATAATGGACATCCAAAGAAGAATGTTATGAATATAATATTTGTTTAGATGTCTATATATCCATTATTTTTACTATCTCTAGTATCCCACAATTATCTCTTATTGTTATCAAATTTGTAGATATCAATTTTATTGAGATTGTAAAGCTATGCCTATAAATAAATGGTATATATCATGTATTGGTTTCACCTTGATAGTTAAGGAGAATTATTCTCTCTCTCTTATTAACTTTCTCTTGAATTTATAACAAATGATTCATTTTAATGAATTATCCATTTTTTAATCTGAGAATGGATGATTAATATTTAATATAAAATTATTATTATAAATATAAATAAGTAAATTAATTAAAAATTATTAAAGTTTGATCTACATAATTTTATAACTGCTATATATACAATATTATAAAAATTTATTTATAAAATGCTAAAATATTAAATCCGAACCCTCCATCTTTTAATCAAAAGTTGGAAGTAAGATTTTGAGGGGAAAAAATGATAAAAGGAACCATAAGAGAATATGCTTCCATTTTAATTTACTAACTCTTAAAGATATTTTGATGTACATGAGAGAAAATATCATATAAATATTGAGTTGCATATAGGTTTTCTTTATATATATATATATATATATATATATATATATATATATATATATAGATAGATATCATTAAATTTGATAACTAATCGTCTCATAGTTGAGATAGGGTTAGAGAAAATGTAGCAAGTTTAGTCAGGGTTAATTTCATAATCAAAACTTTATATTTTAATTTTGGGTCCTTGAAAATAATTACAATTTTTAATATCCTTGTTAATAAATATTTATTTTCCTTGGTCCTTCTCTCCAATTCTTCCTTAATTTTTTTTCGAACAATAAAGATATTATCAAATCTATCTTTACTATAATACTAGTAATAACGCCGTTAAAAATTGTTTCACGAGCAACGGTTTCTGGAGAAAAAAGTCATGTTAATATTAACACCGTTAGTGTATTCTATTTATTTTGACACCAATAAATATCAATATTCATATTCGTTACTCTTTTTTTGGCTATCATAATTACCTATCGCTCTTTTTTATAATGCAATATCAATATTTTATATTTTATATTTATAAATTATTAGTTGGCCCTTATAATTCAAGAAGTTATCATAATAATAATTTAGGCCGTAAAATAAGGAGTTATCAAAATAATAATTCAAAACCAAATCTGCAAGAAGCTTAATTTCCAAGAAATATAGTTGACTTCATGATTATAATAATGCTTATATATATATATTAATGTCATCAATGTAATCCAATTTGTGTTCTCCATTCTTCATTATTAGTTGCTTGGGTCATTAAGAAGTGGACGATGACTAAAATGATGTCATCTTTTGATGTATGAAAAGTCGGCATGATTTTGGCCTACAAAGAGACTTGTGATTCACGCCTATTTGATTATTGAGTTTTGAGTTTTGAGTTTTCTATACTCTTTGTGTTATGATCGTCATATTCTTCATGCATGGCCATAGGATTAAAATTAAGGGTGCAATTACATAGAAAGGGAAGAAACACCTTCAGAGATTCATTCAAGACATGGTAGAAGGGAGGTCTATCGGTTAGAGAACTTTGAGATTATATTTAATAATAATGACTTCAAATTATATGACCACCCTACTCAGAGAAGGTTTACTCTACCACATTTCACTTTTCAAAATCATCCTTTTTCTATATTCCTCCATATTTGACTTCCCTAACATTCATTTTTTACCGTAAAAAAGAGAGTTTGAAACTTTCGTAAAACAATTAGAACATTGTGTTGAAAGAGAAATTATTGTTAGACTTAAAGTCCAACGAATCAAGATCAAATAACCATAGAGTAATAACATGGACGTTTTGCCATTTTTTGAGGATGAACAGTGATTTACGTACTCAGAATTAATAATAAAAAAATGATTTAATTAATACTTTATATTCATTTGTTTGCTCCTCCATTTATTCTTCTGACCTTTTTTTTCAACCCTCCAAGATAGAAACATGCCTCAAGCTCTTTCTTTCATGACAGTGATGTCTATCGAAAAAGTTCCAAACAATAATAACCATCTAACAATTCAGGCATCAAGATCTTTAACGCCAAAGAAAAATACCCTTCAACTTTGCGTTTTTTAACACGCATAAACAAAGAAAAAAGAAAAAAAAAAGATTAAAATTGACATGTTTTTCTTTTGGGTTTTTTTTGACGGGGCAACATAGCGAGCCTACTTTCCTATTTTTTCCCCCGCAACTTGCTTTGTTCTATACTTCTATCTCGCATGTCCGTCCCCGAGTCTGGAGCTCAAGTTTGACTCTTTAGCAGCGACGGGCACACTGTTATAAACCTCTCATAAACCCTAAATCCAACGGATACTTTTTTTAATTTTTTTCCCCATTATCATTATTATGAGCAAAATAGAGTTGAGGATTTTACTCTCTCAATCTTTGCGCTCTCTGAAATCCTACGCTAACTACTCCCTTTCTTCATACTTGTTCAAATTTCCATTTACCGTTGCTCGATCCATTGCCACTTCTTCGGAGGACAATCTCGAAGGGTTGGTTCATCCTGATGACACTTTTTTACAGGATAGTTCTCGCCCTCCCACCGATTTGGCAGAGGAATACTCGTTTTTGCGCAATGGGTTGTTGGATTCGAGTGCCGAATGCGGGACTTCTTCGCGAAAGGTTTGTTCGGCTGAGTTGTCTGATGAGGCTGTATTGATATCGAATGCTATTAGGAGCCAAAGTGATGGGTTTGGTTATGAAACCCAGATATTTCTCAGGCAGTTTCGGAGAAAATTGAACGAAACTTTAGTTTTAGAGGTGTTGAATCTTGTGAAGGATCCTGAATTGTGTGTTAAGTTTTTCTTATGGGCGGGGCGTCAAATCGGTTATAGTCATACACTAGCAGTGTATGATGCTCTTTTGGATATACTTTGTTGTAACTATAATGAGAGTGTTCAGGAAAAATTCTTACGAGAAATAAGAGATGATGATAATGAAGTGCTCCGGAAGTTGCTTGATGTTCTGGTACGGAAGTGTTGCCGTAATGGGTTGTGGAATATGGCGTTGGAAGAGCTAGGGAGACTGAAGGATTATGGGTACAAGCCCTCACGGACAACTTATAACGCTTTGGTTCAAGTTTTCCTTAAAGCTGGAAAATTAGATATTACTTATTTAGTTTACAAGGAGATGTCCAGTTATGGATTTGATATGGATGGGTTTACTCTGAGTTGTTTTGCCTATTCCCTCTGCAAAGCAGGGAGGTTAAGGGATGCTCTGACATTGATAGAGAAGGAGGAATATGTTCCTGATACTGTTTTTTATAATAAGATGATCTCTGTATTATGTGAAGCTTCACATTTTGAAGAAGCTATGGATGTCTTAAACAGAATGCGCTCTGATGGATGTATTCCTAATGTTGTGACTTATAGGTGTTTGCTTTCTGGTTGTTTGAAGAAAGGACAGCTGGGCAGATGCAAGAGAATTCTTAGTTTGATGATTACTGAAGGCTGTTACCCAAGTCGTGAGATATTTAATTCTCTAGTGCATGCTTATTGCAGATCAAGGGATTACTCTTATGCCTATAAGTTGTTTAAGAAAATGAATAAATGTGGTTGTCAGCCAGGCTATTTGGTTTATAATATATTGATTGGTGGTATATGTGGCAATGAAGAACTGCCATCCTCAGAAATGTTAGAATTGGCTGAAAAGGCTTACACTGAGATGCTTCATGCCGGAGTTGTTTTAAATAAGATCAATGTTAGCAACTTTGCTCGGTGTCTCTGTGGGGCTGGAAAATTTGATAAAGCTTTTAAGATTATACGTGAAATGATGAGCAAGGGTTTCATTCCTGATGATAGTACATATTCCAAAGTGATAGGTTTCCTTTGTGATGTTTCAAAGGTGGAGAAGGCATTTTTGTTGTTTGAAGAGATGAAAAGAAATGGTGTTGTTCCTAGTGTTTATACATACACAATTTTAATTGATAGCTTCTGCAAAGCTGGTCTCATTGAACAGGCTCGCAAATGGTTCGATGAAATGATGAGAAATGGTTGCACTCCTAATGTGGTGACTTATACTGCTCTTATTCATGCATACCTGAAAGCCAGAAAGGTGTCCAATGCAAATGACCTATTTGAGATGATGTTGCTAGAAGGATGCAAGCCCAATGTCATTACCTATACAGCTTTGATTGATGGTCTCTGTAAGGCTGGGCAGATTGAAAAAGCATGCCAAATCTATGCCAGAATGAGAGGTACTATAGAAACTTCAGATATGGACATTTATTTTAGGTCAAATGACAACGGCTGTGAAAAACCAAATGTTATTACATGTGGGGCTTTGGTGGATGGTCTATGTAAAGCAAACCAGGTCAAAGAGGCCCGTGAACTGTTGAATTCTATGTCTGTTGAAGGTTGTGAGCCTAACCATATAGTGTATGATGCTCTTATAGATGGCTTTTGCAAGGCTGGGAAGCTAGAGGACGCTCAAGAGGTGTTTGTCAAGATGTCAGAGCGTGGATACAGCCCAAATTTGCATACCTATGGCTCCTTAATTGATGTGCTGTTTAAAGATAAAAGATTGGATCTTGTTTTGAAGGTCTTGTCCAAGATGCTAGAGAATTCTTGTGTTCCCAATGTTGTTATTTATACAGAGATGATAGACGGTCTCTGCAAAGCTGGAAAGACAGATGAGGCTTACAAGCTCTTGCTTAAGATGCAGGAAAAGGGCTGCAATCCAAATGTTGTAACTTATACTGCAATGATCGATGGATTTGGGATATTAGGTAAAATTGAAATGTGCCTTGAGCTATTGAGAGATATGTGCTCTAAAGGTTGTGCTCCAAACTTTATAACCTACAGGGTCTTGATAAATCATTGTTGTTCTGCTGGCCTTCTTGATGAGGCTCACAGACTTTTAGATGAAATGAATCAAACTTATTGGCCAAAACATATCTCAAGCTATTGTAAAATTGTTGAAGGTTTTAGCAGAGAATTTATAACCTCTATTGGGCTTTTAAATGAGTTGGCTGAGAATGAGTTGGTGCCTATTCTTCCCGTTTACAGAGTTTTAATTGATAATTTTGTCAAGGCTGATAGACTAGAGGCTGCTTTAAAGTTATTAGAAGAAGTTCCCCTTTCTTCAAGTTTTGAAGATGGCAGCAAGCATTTATATGCCTCATTGATTGAGAGTCTGTCACAGGCAAATAAGGTCGACAAGGCATTTGAGCTATATGCAACCATGATAAGTAGGAATATTGTTCCGGAGCTTAGCACATTTGTTCATCTCATCAAAGGCCTTACTAGGGCGGATAGGTGGCAAGAAGCACTTGAATTATCAGATAGTATATGTCAAATGGTCCGTTACCCTTTCTCTTTCTAAAACCTTAGTTTCAGAACATTGTTAGGAAGCATCTAATACATTGTCATATTGACTCTAGTATTTTGGATGTTAGGTTGCATCCAAGACGCCATTGTTTGGTTTGTTGGTACCTAATCTGGTGTCATGCAATATTCTGTGACTGCATAACATATTTTGGAAGGTATTTACCCTCCAAAAACCATTGGGACCTTACATCATACCATTGTTAACTTTTATAAAGTACCCAACAAATAGTGTCCTTTCTATGGCAATTTTCAATCATCATACCAAATATTGAAATTTTAAATTCCCTTGATATCTTATACTAAGATGTCCAAGATACTGCGGAATGTTGGGTAGTGATTTTTCCTTCCTCTTAATAATTTCATCACTTAAACAAAAAGTCATATTTTCCCTCTTGGCTTCACTGCCTATTGAAGTTTTCAGAGTATTTATTTCATTATATTGGCATGTTCAATCTAACATCTTCCCCCCCTTTTATTGCCTTAGCAGGGCATCTGTTGGCTTCCCAAAGAGATCCCCAGTCAACATAAAACATCTGTTGCAAAGACTGGAAGCTACTGATGGAGCACGGGTACAGTTGGGAATAGGAAGATCTGATCAAGCAGGTAAGGGAATGCCCTTCACTGATATTTCGTGATGCCTTTCCTCTAATTAGTAAGCTTCATTTGTGGAAGTAGTTTTCTATGGTTGAGGTAAAGTCTACAGCAATAAGGGGGTTGTAGAACCAATTGTTCTTTGGAGAAATTTTGAAAAGATTATTTTCATATTCCATTGATACCCCAAGTTTTGACGTCTTGCTTAATTGTTCCTCACCACCATGAGAAATTGATTTTAAGATCTATGGTCAAACTCTGCATAGTCATCTTCTAGGTATCTATTCAACTATACACAAACATCGGTTTCTAATATCACCTTAACTTAGTGGTTCATTCCAAGGAAACTTCCAAATAAGAAAGAGAAAATTGCTTTGTAAAGATTGATGAAGGGGCCTGATTTCTCTTTCTGGACTCAGGGTCTGGCAATGGTTGAAGGGACCTCAATATAACCTTTCAGATGATAATTTCTTTCCTATTCTTCAGAAAATCTTAGAGCTTAATGATGAAATGGTTTGAACCTTCATCATCAGCCATTTACTTCTATTAGTTTTACTGGTTGAAATGGTGAATTTGCATGTTTTGCTGAGAATTACATAAATGTGGTTTGTGTGCAAACATGGGAGTGTTGGAGCACATGATCAGCCCTTCCCTTCCTACATTTGGCATTGAAAAGATTAAAGTAATGATTGTATCATTGAAGTTCTCTAGATATGAAGTATTTAATATAAAATGGTGTGAATCTTCATATGAGCCAATCACTTCAAATAGATACTGGTTGAAATGGTGAATTTGCATGTTTTGCTAAGAATTGCATATATTTAGTTTGTGTGGGCAAACACAATGGTTGTAAAGTTGAAGTTCTCTCGACAAGAGAATGATTTATTGATGATGATTGTATCATTGGTAATTTTGTTCATTTAGCCTATATTTTAAGTGGGTTGTGATAAGAAACGCTATGGATTGAGGAAATGGAAACCTGATTTGCATCACAGAACAGTAACTATGCATTTATATGGGTCATGTGGGAAGGGCCTTGCAGTTGACTGTAGATTGTGATAGCTTATTGGATTTGGAATGGATTGTGTGCTATGTAAGGATTACTTTGTCTGATGAACGATGGCTATTTGTAAATTTTAGTGCCCCTTATTGCTGTTGGATTATGCTTTTGTTTCAGCATGGTGGAGGCTTTGTTAAACCAGTGTGCCATGAGATATTGGTCACGTTTGGTTGTCTTGTATTTTTATTAAGTTCCATGTTGGTTGGATTGACACTGCTAGTTGATGCCAAGGTAGATAAAACTTCAGAATTTTATCCTCAACACTGTTTGTTTAAACAATCAAATCAGTAATTATTTTGTCACCGGTAACTATTCTGAAAACACTTATGATTCATATAAAGGTACGAGAAACATGGGCATGGGTGTAAATAATGATTCAAAGACACTAAAATAGTTGGCCTCTGAGCTTTGTCAAATAATTCTTCAACATAAAATTGATTTAGGCAAGTCAATAATTTGAATTATTGACTTGTTATAAAGTTGCCTGGCTCCAATTGTCGCCATAGTTACCTCTAACAACTATAACTTCTCATATTATTGTATCTGTGTTCTCTTTTTGTTGCTTATGGCAGTAGGACTATCACTGCTTGTGATTTGAAAATGTGCTTTTGTGCTCAAGTCCCTTTGTTTCACTAATTGCATAAGTAATGAACTTTCTGCTTTGAAAAGGCTTGGAGAGAGCTATCTAAGTTTGCAAGACTGTGTCTACGTTATCTGTAATGCACAATTTGAATGGAAAGAAAACGCAGAATAAAAGAAAAAGGATTGCAAATGCACTGGCAAGGTTTTTTTTTTTTTTACAGTGCAGATCAGATTCATTTGCAAATGTTAATATATTGTCCCTTGGTATGGTGCTTCAGCTTCTGTTCTCTGTTCTGATTTCAAGGACTCATTGCTGGTTGGGCATCTGAAACTGTGTGCCAGGTTCATTCTCAATTAGATTCAATGGTCCTTGACTCCTTGGACATTTTTTAATGCTATTTCCACCTTTTTTGGTAAATTTTAAATTCCATGAATTTTTAGAGTTCCTGCATAAATGGGTGTTTTGCAAGGAAAAAAGGGAGTGAAGATTAAAAGAAAAAGAAAAGAACAGAGAAAGGGAGAAATTAAAGATTCTTTTGGATATCTGTCTACTGTCTAACATATCTATTGTATAACATTTACTTTTTAGCATGTTTTTTCGTTTATTACTGTTAGTTTGTTTCCTTATTCAGACCAGAGGGTTAATCTTGTTTTTGTTTATGTTTCCCTTGTATTTCACCAGTAATAGGAATATAGGATATTTTCTAATTTCAAATTATGTACCCAGATTTCGTGGCCATTGGAATTGGCTGTTCTACTGCCACCAGCCCGCTCGCACAAGTTCATGAAGAACAAAATGATTCGAAGCGCCAAAAAAAAAAACAAAAAAACAAAAAATCTGAGCCTCTGAGGTGCCTTCTTGGTATGAGATGCGAGAGCCCAGAAGATTTGATACATTCCAATGATCACCTTCGGCTCAGTGGTGGTTTTTAATGCTGAACAAAGGAAGGGCCGACTTCTGACAGCACTGCATCGCTCATTCAAACTGTTCATGAATTCTCTCCAGTCACAATCATTTGGCATTGACTGTAACAATCACTTTCAGTGATCCTAGAGCTCGTGTGTTTCTTCTAGAAAGAGAAGTATGGTTTTTGTCATAAGTGGTATTGCATCACCCAGTCCCTGTGATCCCACTGCAAAATTTTGGAGTTCATAAACAATGTGATCATATCTTGGTTGATCCACTCAACGATGAATGAATTTGGAGCCAATTTTCTCTTTGACTAGACAGACGGGGAGATCTTGGAGGTTGTCAAGGAGACATATTCACCTGGGGAGAACACTGTTGTCCTTGAGATCAAGGGTCACTTTCATGTGTTGAGGCAAGGAGAATCAACTGTCACACAGTACTATAAGCTTAATATGTTTGAACCTACAAGAAGCTTAGATTGCTGAGGTGAAGCAGAAAGTGTCTTGGGGGACTCCAAACCTCCAACAAGTTAACCTCAGTGGCACACAGTACGCAAATCAATTATTAGAAGGGTTGGAGGTCTTGGAGCAATTATATTCACAAGGTTGGATGAAAGGGAGGTCTGTTAGAAATTATGTGGAAAGCCGCCAAATTGAAAGCCTGAAAAAAGGACTGAGAATCTTAGACCCATGGCTTGATGGTAGCCAGTGAAAAGAAATCTCAACCTGAGTCTGCTTCTTTTAGCCAAGATTAATGGGAGTTCCCCCATATAGTGTTCATAAATCACGAACAGAGCATCACTGAGAAAGCTGTTTGCCATGACATGATTGGCGAAAATTCCTATGCTTGGGTTGTAGACTTGGAGAAACATGACATGATTGGCATTGCCTTGTTCAGAAGTAGCCCTGTTTTGTCACCTCGATGGAAATGAGGTTGGATTCCATTGCACAAAATTTGAGATATGCGATCTTTATTATGTTCCTGTTATTTAAATAACTTTGACAGCTTTTAAGTCAGCTGTGAGAGCCTAACATAACTTTCCTCTTTTATCTAATCTTGGGACTAACTACAAAATATAGGCAGAGTTTATATATAGGGTTAAGGTGCCAATTTGCTCGGAAGTTTTTACTCAGGAGTAATGTTACTTTGAAAGTTTTTTCAGATTCAATATTACCCTAAAAGTGCTAAAATGTAGCAATGTTGCGTTTTTTTGTTAAAAAGTTAACGGTGGATATTAATTTTTTTAATAATTAACATTAGTTTTTTAATGATATGGGAGAATATTGTTATGTTTTGAAACTTTCAGGTCACAATGAACTTGGAAAAACTTCTAGGGCAATATTCCTTCTCAACGAAAACTTTGGAGACAAATTTGCACCTTAACTCACACATATATATTTTATATTTGGGGACATAAAAGGCATTTCTCATGTAAAAAATCATTTTTCTATTCCGTTTCATTTCATTCTTGGAACCACACTAGGCTGTAAGGATTGCTGATGCATCCCAATCCAAAGTTTGTGGCGAAGTAAGAACTTATGTGATCTTCGGAAATCTTATTTTCACCCCTAAACTTACTTTCAGTTCGCTGCCAATTACCAAAGTTGCAAAGGATTTAAATTGCAGCATTAGTTTCTGCTAAACTGGTTGTATTTTTCAGGTATCGCAATCCAGGAGGAATATTGGAAATGCTAAGGATGGCAAGCTTGTTGCCTCGTTCAATAACATCACAATTAGTACGGTTAGGATACTCAGGCCGCGAGGAGGGAGAACGTTCACCATTGAGCTCATCAGATTTGCAAGTCATTGACCTTACCGTCGTCAAGCTACTAAGGACGGAGATGACAGAGGGAGGACGTTGCCGTTGGAGGCATCAACGGCAGATGGATGACATTGGTCTTTCCCAACCCCAAACCCCAGTGCCTTCTTCCAAATGGGGGCCTTGTAGAGTATGACATATTGTTATTGGATTTAGATCTTGTGCATTTATTAAATAGACATACAACATTCAGATATTATTAAAAACGAGAGAGAGAGAAAGATAGTGAGTTATACGGATAAGGACAACAAAATAAATGTTGTAAAACAAATTATTATTATTATTATTATTATTTGTTGTGATCCATCCCTTTGTTTCTCCATGGTACTTCCAAATGCTTCCCATTCTCCATCTCTTGCATTAACAAAAGTGTACTGAGGGGGAAAAAGGGACATAATGTCATAAAAAAGATGATATAAATTTCATACAACATTTTTCTGAAAAATATTTATATACTCTAGAAATACCACGTTTTCTGAATTTTATCCAATAAAAACATAACAAATTTAGATCATTTTAATTTTAGTTGGCTGATAACTTAATTGAAAAAATTTAAATTTTATCTTGTTTTTAAGAAAAAACATCTTAATTTAAAAAAAAACTTAAAAACAAAATTATCAACTAATATATTTCCTAAAAACAAGATAAAATTTAAATATTTTCAGTAGAATAATTAGCCAACTAATATTAAAATAATCTGAGTTGTTATATTTTTATTGGATAGAGTTCAAATGACGTGGTACTTGTAAGTATTTTTCCATTTTCCCCTTGTATTTCTCTCTTTTAATTTTAATTTGATTTTCTTTCTCTTCTCTGTGAGGTGGCGTTATGAAGAGGGATTAAATTAAATGAATTTTAAAATGGGAGACAAATGAAAATAAAATTCGATTAGTGATTGGTTTAAGAATTGGTTCACCTATATATGGTTGAAAATATGATATGAATTTACTTTCTATCCATACGATTTCATTGGTCCATATCATTGAACGACATTTTAAACCAAATTTGATTTACTTAAATTTAACATACTTAATAATAATAATAATAGATGAATATACGAATATATATATATATCAAACATATATCTTAATATTCTCCCAAAAAATTAGTATATTAATAAAAGCACATTAATATGGTTATGAGTTTATTTATTAATGGCGTATTAAGTTAGTGGCAAAAAAATTGGCCTATTAAGTATTTCAACTTTCAAGTTAGATTAAATTAATTATTTTGCCAAAAAATTATATATATTCATTCCTCGCAATTGTAAAAGGAAATGATGTAAGCTAAGCACCGAGGGGCTAGGGAAAACTGCATAACGCGACGAAGCCACTGTCCTTTGCCCATCTACAGGTGAATCAGAATTCTTCTTCTTGGATCTCTCTCACTTTCCGTTGTTTCTTTTATAAGCTTTGAAATCTTATGTGATTTTCGGAATCCCTAATTTTGAACAATCTCCAATGTCCAATGGGCGTATCTGGGAAGTGCAATTGATGGCATATACTTATGTTAAACTTCTATATGAATTCAATGCATTGTAACATAAACCCATTGTTCCCATCAGATTCGACAAGTTATTAATGTCTTTACTGTGCTGCTCAATTAGTCAGCTGGAATAATTTGATTTTTTAATGTGAAAAACTGGAACAATTTGAATATGCGAGAATACGAAGATAAATAGGATTTGTTTGTTGTTATTAGCTTGAAGAAATTTTTGTAGTTTCCTTGGTGCAAGTAGTTAGATAAAGTTGAAGAACTGGGCGAAATTGAGGGAAATTTTAGAGATGTATTTGAAGAAGCCAATGTGGAGTGAAAAATTTCAAGAAGGGAAAGGAGAATCAACAGAGTCAGATGGAGATACGATGGCTTCTACAGCAGTGGGGGAGCTGGTGAGCTCTCTTAATCAACAGAGAGTATACAGGGAAGTAACTCTTGCTCTTAGAACAGGTCTCAGAGATGCTTGTGCTGAGTTCTCATTTCTTCGGGTGCGTGGGCTTCATTCTATTCTCAAGTTCCTCCGTAATGTGGCTGAATCTGATGCAACTATAGACCTGTTTAATCAAACCCAATCTATTCCAGAACTTCAAGGTATGTAAGGTGTGTTGATTGGGAGATTGCTTGTTTTAGTCTGTTTGGTTTTGAATTTCAGCTGGTTGTGTCTACACAGTGGTTCCAGTGCTTTTTCAACACTCTCTAAAAGAGACAGGAGATGACTACAATGATGATAAGGTGGCAAATTTGAATCATATATTTGGTGTGGAGCCAATGAAGATAACAAGTCCATCAACTGATGCTGAAGTTGCATTGGCGCTTCGAGTGTTGGAAGGTTGTTGTTTGCTTCACAATCGGAGTACCTCTCTTGCCCATCAATACAAGGCAATTCCGGTATGATTATTATTATTATTATTATTATTTTATTTTTTTTAATGCAGTAGCTTTTAACATTTTGTGTTGGGAAAGAAACAATATGGAACTGGAATCATGTTTTCTTATTTCCATTACTTTTACTCATCCATGACAAGGAGGCTTGATATGGCACTTGATGTCTTGATGAGACTGAAGACTTCTTATTATGAATGTAACTCCGATGCAGAAGTTGTTGAAATTATTCCACCAAAAACAGATTTTAGCAGAATATACGCTCAAATGTGGAGCAACAAGAACAAACACAGATGCAAGATCATGTCATACAACCTTACAAATGCTTTATCTAACATTTCACCTTATATACAAGTTTCTATTCAAAGGATTGTTGTTAAAGACTAATTGGGCTGTTTATGCTTCAAATATTCACAAATCTTGAAGAATATTTTATCCTCTGCACAAAGAAGCTTAGTGGACATTGTATCACAAAAAAAAAAAAAAAAAAAGAAGCTTAGTGGACAGATTATTCTCCTCCAGAATATGTTGGATGGATGCTCTCTTAAAAACGCCAACCATTGTCCTCCTTAGAGTTAGACAACCGCTTTATGTCTTTTACTGAGAATTTAGATCTGGTTAAACATCCCCAAAGCTTAGCATTCTACTGTTGTTTCAGTGCCTTCATTACGTTCTTAGCAGAATAAATAATGAATACATGCTCAAATGATGTGAAATCAAAACAATAAGAATAACATAATAAAACCCTCCACTTGTTTTTAACAAAAGGGTACTTTAAGTTATTAAGCAGAAACCCAAAGAGAAGCATGTAAATAACTCATCCCATATAGCCGGAAAATGTAAATCATACTCATTCAGTTTTGGACATTGTACTGAGACTAAATGCATAGACAGAGAGAATCAAATTTCTTTTACCTTTGCAGGTTTTGATGAATATATTATCCACTCGTGGAGTACTTGAGCAAGGGGCATGTTTGGACGCTCTAATCTCTATAATGGTGGATTCACCACCCAATCAAATGGTAGAACTCTCGTCTTTGCATCAGTCGAATTTGTGGACTATTCTTTTCATAGGTCAAAACACAATAATAGTGTTTGCTAGAGATTCACCAATAAGGAATTTAGTGAGCAAACATCCTAAATTCTTATGTATTATAGATTTCAGATACAAGATATTGGCTCAAATATATAGGAACTCAAGATCTCCGTGTTTCAATTTTCCAGATCAAATTTCTAAAATTTTAGTATATAAAATTTTTGCATACTAACCGCTCAAGAAAAATGATCTAATTTTTCTGAGGTTTTATTTTTGTTTGAAGTAGCTAAAAAGTGAGTTATTGCCTTAACTTTAAGACTTCCCAATAAATGTCAGACCTTTCATCTTGATACTTATCTGAGAGTTTGTCTGAGGTTTTGCTGCAAAGAACATTCTTGGTCCGTCACCTCTAAAAGTTGCATCTCTTTTGCTCATGATTTATCAGGATTTTGAGAAATGTAATGGTATTATGGAAGTTGCAGACCTCATACGAGACAAGCAAGCAGATGAAAATCTCAGGTACTGCTTGTTCTTTGTGGAACCAGTATTCACACTTGTTTGAATGATGTCTGGGATTGAACTCATTGTGCTACATGCCAAATGCTCACAACAACAACAAAGCTTTTATTCTACTAGGTGAGGTCGGTTATATGGATCGTGTCACGCCTTTGTATTCCATTGAAAACCAAATCTTTGGATAGGTTATTAATCAAAAGATCTCGTCCTATAACTTCATTGAGTATTCGCTTCGGTCTTCCTCTATCTCTTTTTACAGAATTTTATACTGTTTGATCAACCCTCCTTACCGGCGCACTCAATGGTCTTCTTTGAACATGTCCATATCACCTCAAACGATTTTCTACCATTTTCTCTTCTATAGATGCCACTCTAACTCGTTCGTGTATATGATCATTACGAATCTTATCTTCTCTTATATTGACCACCCTTCCATATCAACATCTTCATCTCAGCTATCCCTATTTTATGTTTATATTGTCCTTTTAATTACTCACGTATTGATAATTATTTATGCTTGGGTTTCCTGTTTTGGAGATTGCAATTCATACGTCCTGTTACTCTGGATTATATTGACTTCCCATTTATTTTTTCTATAATGTTGGATGAAATATCATATTTACTTTCCAAAACATATTATATAGTAGTATTTAGGTATAGATGTGATGTTTTTTCCAACTTAATCTAAATTACCACATGCACTATATCTTTTCTTTTATGGCTCCACATTACTTCTTTTGTAAACGGGAATTTCAAACCCATTCACACGTCCAACTTGATGCAGGTTGAAATGTGGGGAGTTTTTGCTGCTTCTCATTGGACATGTCAATGGAAGGGATAGGGCTCCTTTGGCATCAATACATGAAGATGTAAGGCACCTGCTTGGGGAGAAATCAGCTTCCTTGATTTGGGCGGCAAGTCAGTTTGGGTCAACGCTTGATCCTGAACAGAGACTAACAGCTCTACAAATCCAAGCTCGCCGGGTGCTCGAGTCATTGAACTTGTACTGAATTTCTTGGTCACATAAAGGAGCAAAGGTTTCTTGGCTTGTATGTGTACTGAATTTGATTATAGGAATACTACTGTCAATGAAAACGCTAGCAATTCTAGCATATATCTTCGTAAGAAAAATCAATGACAATGTGGTCTGTGATTGCTATTCGCATCCCGAGTTGTTCCTGTCTAAGTAAGTAACAACTTTTTTTTTTGTTAACATTCTGTCTACATTTGTACTTCCTCTGGTCCAAATTTTAAAGAAGTCTTCTAGAAGGAAATTTTGGTTCAAAATATAAGTTGACGGAATAATTATTGATTGTTTTTCACATTTATCCATGAGAGAAAGTTGATAGATAATAAATGCATATTTGAACATCACATTCTTTAATATGGGTAAAATGGATAAATTTTATTGATTTAAGATGCATTAAATAATTTATCTAACAGTTTTTTGTTTGTGTGAATTAGTTAACATCGTCTTATATTTTGAACCACGTAGAGTTTAGGGGGCTTTTGCCTAATGTGCTCAAGGAGATAAATATAAAACCTAGAATGAACTCAATGCAAGGGTTCAGAAAATTTCACTTGCCCAAGAAAATTTTGCATCCATAAGTGCAAGCTTAGTTTTTTGATAAATTTGAAGAAACGAATTATAGCACTTATAGTTATATTTTGCTTCCATTTGGTTAATTCTACCAGAAGCAACGAGACTACTTTATTCCTCGTCTCTTATTCAGATATTCGTACTATCATTGTTCTTGAAACTTTTATTTTTGTATAATTTTTTAACCATGAATTTCCCACCTCGATTCTGAGACTTCAATTACTTATGCCCGCATGCCTCTATCAGGATGATTCTCCCTGTCCTTTTGTAATCCTTATTTGATCCGTATTCCCATGGAAAATACCACAGAATTCCCAAGTCAAATTGTATCTGAAACATTACACTAGATACATTTTACATCACTACTATATTTCTCCTCAAGAATTCAATTTGCCAATTTGTTCTAGATGACGTCCAGCTTAATCAAGCCAGAAAGTTTATTACCAGCAATTAAGTCTCCTAAAATTCAAATTCAAAATAACGTTAATTTAACACCAAAATCAAGGCTGACATTAAAAGCATTAAAACTATATCGATGGCAGCAAGCTTTCCGAAATTAAGTTGATGGCAATAACATCTTCTAACTACCAACATGAAAGTCTATTATATTCTTCTCTTCTTTAAAAATGAAAACTAATAGTATAATATGATACAAACAGCAATATCCAAGAGTCAACCCATATAAAATTTAGGGGGAAAGTGAAACTCTGGTTATTTGTTACAGGATTCTTCAGCTAAAAAATGACACGTCAAAAAAATATGGTTAGATTCAATAGTTCTACTGATTTTAAATAAAATAAAGTAAAATCCACATGTACTACTTTCATCCGAGAACCTAACCATTAAAATTTAGAATGTCAACCCAAGTTTTGCACTTCATCATAACTCAACTGCAGTATGATTTTCAGCAGTAAAGGACTTAATGCTCCTTCTTCTCCCCACGTTTCCTTTTGAGTGATCCACTCAGAGCAGCCTTGGTTTTCGCCCAATCTTTCAACGAAGCAGCATTCCTCATAAATGAGCAAGTCTCGCCTATTTTAATCTCTGTAGTGGACGTTCCATTTGTGTGTGTATCACATTTTTCCTCAGTTATGGAAGCAGGAGTGATATCATTGCCAGTAACATGTTGGCTCTTTTCTGGGGTCCTCCTGGTCATGTTCAACACATCTCCAACAGATTCAATGGCAGTATGCTTGGCTAAAACATTATGCTTCTTTTCTGGGCTACTCTTCACCAAGTTCAAACCATCTCCAACAGATTCGTTGTTAGATTCCTTAGCTAAATCAGTATACTTGGCATCACCAGAACCAGCAAGGTTTTCAGCGGGCTCTTTCACCACTGGCTTCTGAGAAGAGTTTCCAGGAAAAATCTGAGATATGCTGAATGCATTGTTATTCTGACCAACCAGTTGTGTCCAAGATTGCTTTTGCTTCCAGGCAACACCTCTGCCTGACTCTTTGGACGTGGCATTTTGTATGGTAGGCCGTGCTTCAGTAAGTTCTTCCATTACTTCTGCCTTGGCAGGTTCAATCTCTTCACCTCCCTCCATTACAATGTGCTCAGTTTTGTTCTTCGCTGATTCAGGCTCACAGAAACCATCGGGTCCTTGTTTTTCACTAGAATGAGAGTCTAGCAGCATATGGGAGGTATTGAAAGAACTGCTGCCTCTATCATCAAGAAGTTTTCTCCATGAAGATTTCTGAGACCATGAAACTTTAGTTGGTTCACTAAAACCACTGCCTAATTCAGTGCTGTGCACCTGTGAGCTCATCTCATCTGGCTGTTTGTGCATGCATCTCTTGCCTTCAGAGGTAGCAGAGGTAGAATCATTTCTTTTCCCTTCAAGATTATGACGGGGCTTTCTCTTCTTGTCAGGGGCAATATTATTGCTTTTCTGCACTTCAAGCTTATTCTTGTTTGGTTCATCTTCTAAAACTTTTGCTTTGTTCAATTCTGATTCCTGAAAGTCCAGGATAACAATATAGATAAAATAGAGATATACATATAATGTAACAACAGCAATACAGACAGTACCATTCAGACATAACCTAACCTGATTTCTTAATATTCTTTCAAGTTCCAGGCTACCTATTATATCTGTTTTCTTTTTCTTTGTCTCCATGTTAATGATGAGACCATCATCATCTGACGCACTGTCTGCTTCAGATTCATCAGATTGGAAACCACTGGGTGAATCATCTGAGTTCAGCTCCTTTTCAATATGTGTGGGACTTGACAAGTTTTCACTTTCAAATAGTTTGTTCATCACAACATTCATTATGTTAATTTCTTCACCATTCATCCCACCACCTTTTGCTTCCCCATTATGAAATTGCTTTGGTCTTATTGTGCCAGAAGGACTAGAATGTTCTTCACAATCACAAAAATGCACTGGGAGAGGAGGAACTTCAACTTTTGGGAAACTATATTTGTGCTTTCCAGTTCCAGTGAATGGTATGGATTTCACCTGCACAAGTAGGTGAAATTTGAATCATGATGAAGCACTATATACAGGAAGCATCTTTACATAAGCAGTAAAACAAAATACATACAGGGGAATATGATAATTCTTAGAATAATTGACAAATTACATTCAATATAAAACATTTATCATCTGAAGCCTCACTACATTTAAGCAGGCATGACCCTAACATGTCCCATTAAGCATAGTCATACCATTTGACTGACCCTACATGGGGTATGAACTGACGAAGTTTTGCACTTAGTTCAAGATTTATAATAATAATAGGCTGGTGGTATAAATAAGCACAGTCAATGACTATATAGGAGGTAAAGAACAGAGACAATATGTCTATATTTCAGCTTCTCTCAATCCCCCCAAATGAAAATGAAGATCTCCAAGAAGACCACAGAAGGATAATTTTTCAATTTATAATCCACCTTTCTCAATTTGGGAAAGAAAATCCGTAGCTTCTTTGTCTTTAGGCTCTCTTTGCTAGGCATTTCTTTTGAGGGAATGCTTTCATCAGCATCAGGACTAGTGCCAGGTTCCTTACTACTAGCAAGCTTAGCATGTTCTTCCCACTCTCGTTTCAAACGTACAAGATAATGTTCTTTAGCCTTCTCCAGCTTTAGCTTCCCACCCTTCCAGAGACATCCATTATACTGTGCGCATGCATGTAAGAAAATATATCAACATAAAAACACACATCCAACATAAACATGTACAAAACCCATAGAACTACAAAGCTGATAAGCACATCAAAATGTTTTCCCAAGAAGCAAAGATCGAGAGAAAAACTAAGAGAAAGGAGAAATGACCTGAATAGGATCTAAAGGAAGACAAAATTTATCTTATCAAACTCTATAATAGCTAAAGCAAAAATCAAACTCTATAACAGTGACAGCCAATTTTGATATGTGTGTGTGTATTCTAAAAAGTTCAAAACCACAAGTTCTTGCATATTTCCAAACCTAAAAGGTCTCTTACACTAGCTTATCATTACTGGCACCTTCATGCTATGCCCATTTCAATATTATTGTCTACCAGACAAACAATAATGCTTTAAGACCAATGTCACTGATTTAAGATTCTTTATGCACAGTAATATTACACATATACAATCAAGGCCTTGTTAGTTCCTAAACCAAATTTAATCTTTGATCTACATTAAGTGGAACTCAATTACTTCTTGTGAAGACAAAATCTTTCAATTGAAAAAATTTAGGGTAAATATAACTTTTAGTCTCTGAAGTTTAGTCTCTCAAGTTTGAAATCGATGGTTTTGATCCCTCAAATTTACTCCGTTTATCACCATTAATCCCTTAAGTTTGAAATCGATGGTTTTAATCCCTCAAGTTTACTCCGTTTATAACTGTTGGTCCTTCAAGTTTGAAAAGGACTTGGTGGCGCCTTTAATTCATCCGACGTGACGTTAACACCGTTAAAATAGCTTGTGTCATGCCTTTTAAGACAGTTGATATAGCAAATATACTATAATATATTATATTGTGCTTAAAAAAAGGAAAAAAGGGCATTCAAATGAAACACACGAGCCTAGCTATTTCTGACTCATGCGTTTCGTTTTGATGCTCTTTTTTCTTTTTTTTAAGCACAATATAATATATTATTGTATATTTGTCATATTAGCTATCCTAAAAGGTATGACACATAAGCTATTTTAACGGTGTTAGTGCTATATCGAAAGAATTAACATCATCAAAGACGCTACCAAGTAAGGTAATTAAACCTAGACCGATCACTGAACCAGCCAGAGTACTAAGTCAAGGGTCAGTGGGTCACACTAGAGTCAAATTGGTCAGAAAGTGAAGATTTAAGAGTTATTAATATGAAATTATAAAGAAAATAAAAAAATCGATTTAAATTAAAAAAAAAGGCTAAATCTGGTTGATTCTCAGACCGGACTGGTTTGCCGGTTTTCGGGCAGAACCGATTGGTCCAACTTGGGTTTCATAACCTGGCTATCAAATCATTTTCAAACTTGAAGAACCAATAGTTATAAATAGAGCAAACTTTAGAACCAAAACCACTGATTTCAAACTTAAGGGACTAAAACCAAAATCGGGCTAAACTTTATGGACCAAAAGTTATATTTGCCCAAAAATTTATCTATCTTGTTCCTAACTAGTATGAATTGCATACATGAATTTTCTGAGATCATCCATTATCTTCCAGACATTATAAAAAGATGCCTGCAATACTATTTCTCCATTAGTTAACCAAGCACCACTCTATCTAACTTGTCCAAAAACATGCCTCGTCATATATTAATTATATCTATCGTGCAAAAGACTAATAAAGTAGGTACATTCCTATAATTGCAACAGATTTAATTTTTTTCTCATGTCCGTCCCATTTATCATTCACCATTCTTTTTATGCAATGAAAAAGATATCCTCTGATTTTAAACCACTCCCCCTCCCCCAAAACCAACTAAAATGTTAGACCACGTTAAAGTATAAAAGCTTTAAATCAAAAACAAGAATGAACCCAAAACACTCATGCCCGCACGCACGCACACAGACCTTACCAGTAGAACACAAAATAATAAAAGAGAGAATTTGATTAAGCCAGTGCGAGAGAATGCAGTTTTTTTTTTTTTTGGGGGGGGGGGGGTTGCTAGAGAATGCAGAAAATAATAACAAGGCATAATATGAAACAATTCTACGATGGTTATTTCCAATTCGTTCCCATAGAGCATAAGCTTTGGTATTTACAGCAGTTTTGAATCATTACCCTGCTGAAAAGCTTGGAAAGAGAGTTTTGGTCCGTGGGAGAGGGTATGAAATCAACATAAGCAAAGCTTCGACCTTTGGTTCTGATTATGTCAATTCCGTCAACAAAACCGAGCGACCCAAACATTCTCCGTAGATCATCAGACGTCACGGCTTCTCCCAAGCCTCCGACAAATACTCTCACTCTAGACGTCTCAGCTTCTCTATTATCTTCCTCCATATCCATTATATCTACGAACTGAAAATGCGCAAGTTATACATTAGATATTTAATCTGAAAAACACTTAGCCACCAAACACTAAAAACACTCGAATCAGATGCTTCAAACTGCATTTAAAAAGTAAAATCATAGAAATTACTTACCGCAGGAAATAGAAATTGCTTGAAACAGAAGTGGAAGAATGTCCAGGGAAGCTAGAAGTGAGCTCAAAAGCAAGGGTTCGGACGAATGGGGGCGAGGAGGCGAGGGAGGGTTTCCAAACCGCTAACATGGCTCGGCTTAATTTGATGGTTCTTTAAACAATTATTTTTAATAAAACATAATTAGTCTTATTTAGGTCAAAAAATATCCGGAAGTTTTATTTGGGGGGAAAAGAAGAAGAAAAAATCTAGGGGCTAGGGAAGTATCACCCCTTACACCGGTCTAACAGGATGCGATTGCTTCCCATATGAATCAATAACTTATTGTTAGGGTTAATTTTATTTTGAAACAAAAAATTATTAAATCTAGTAAAAGCAATTTGGCACTTTTTTTTTGGGGTCTGATCCTTAATAATCATGTAAAATTACATAATTTTTTTGCGGACTAAAATTACATAATTACTGTTTCCTACAAAATATTTTATTTTAAATTTAAAAAAAATAATTACAAATTATTGCATAACTAGTAGTAAATCACCGAAGACCATGGTGAAATTTTTGTAATATAATTATTTAAAGAAAAATTTTAAAAAAATAATTGTAATATAATTATTTTATCTAAAAAAGGGAAAAAAATAAAAAAATGGTTTAAGGTAGGGAAAATTGGGGACAAATCCATGTTTGACAAATTAATTGAAAAATGAGACTTAAAGTATTTAGGTTTTTGAGGGTGGTCAATAAGTGTGAGGGGTAAAAGACCAAATCACTTTTAGTGGAAGCTTATTTACAAATCATGGATGCCTATTTATAATTAGTAGATGCTTATCTACAGATCATTCATTTGCAAATTGTAGATGTTCATTTGCAATTAGTGTATGCTTATTTACAAATTATGAATGCTCATTTGCAATTAGTGAATGTTCATTTGCAAATCATAGATGCTTATTTATCAAATTTGATAGTTTTCTACCACATAAGATCTCTACACTCACAGCCGATAGCATTCTTCTTCCACCGTCGATAACCTTTTAGCCCACCTTCTCACACCCTCCCACCACCCCATCTCATCATATACATGTCAATCTTCAAACTTCACGCACTTCATCACTAAGATCTTATCGTCATTTTCTTCGTTGTCGATTCTATCGTTGGAAACAAACTACCTTATTCTTCCAGATCTATCGCCTACTGAGCCATTGAGGGCTAAGTGTCATTAAAATCGAACTTGTTAGCTTTGGTTAATTTGAAGAAGATGAAGAGTGTAAGACCCATCACTGTTCCTTGAAGATCTATTGTTGTTGTTATCGTCCCTGCTCGTCACTGTCTATGAAGGAGAAGAAGCTTGATAATGAAGAAGGGGAAACCGATCATCGTTCAACGAAGACCCGCCGCTGTTCTATGATTTTTAAAAAGTTGTATTTTTTGTTTCATTTGTGCCTTTTGTAGATTCAATAGTGTAAAGGGGATTTGATTGCTTTGCCTTTGATTGGAAGGAGATTGATCTCTTTTTGCCTTTAATTTGTGGGGTTTACCTTTACTAGTTCGATTTCATGATGTTGCAGACTGGAGATTAGAGTAGAAGGTTTCTTTTTTAATTTTTTAATAAGGCTATTTTTTTGCCATTTTAAAAAGAGTACTTTGATCACTTCCTCCTCAGATTTAGTGCCCGTTTGGTTCACGGAATTGGAAATAATGTAATGGAATGCAATACAATACAATGCAATGTAATGATGATTACATAATATATTTGGTTTGTCCTTAGGAAAAGATGATGCATGTAACATCTTAATTTTCCAAGTCTTTAAATGAGTTAAATGTATAATGATTTCGAACCTGAGACCATAACAATATTAAAATCCCAACTTTAAAGTAAGGTTCTATCTTGTATTTTTGCAAGGTTTTCAAAAACTTTTTAGAATAAATATGTATGGTCTCATTCTAGTTTGTAATTCATTATCCTTATCAGTTTCAAAATCATTTATTTAAAATACAAAGTATTCTCTATCAATAGTCCGCGTAGTAGTGGTTAACTTATGAATTTTTGGTAGTTGGTTACCCGATTCTAGTTCAATTATCACTTTTGGATACTATCGCGTTACCGAAAGTCTAGCGTACTGATTACAACTTATACGGTCTATGTCGTAGGTACTAGTACTACTACCGATTCTTCTAGTAGCTATAAATATTTTACAGTCATCCAAAATAAAATGATAACCAAATAGTCCATAATTAATCCGCCTTTTCTTCATTCGTCCGTATTACCATCTTGCCCTTGGAACTGGACGCCTTTGCTATATGTCATTTGTTGAAAAATGGGGGTGAGATTCAAAAGAATCTCAGTGGTACACATATCACTCATATAATATGCAAATACAAAGCATGTAAAACAAATAATCAAACAATACAACTTACAGGAATGCAGCATATTAAAGGGCCTAACTGGTCCCTTATCACAGACTCACAGCGCTTGAGATTCACAGTCTGGATGCCCAGGGCCTCTGCCCCATATGGGCTTTCTGTCTCAAGCCTACCTGGCTTATGACGCCCCCGGGTAACTCCCGGTGCAACTTGTACTTACGGGTCTTACCGCCTATGGACTATCCGTCCCGCACATATACAGATGATATGATACACATATATGACATCACATATGATATAAGAGATAAGGTACTACTTGACAGTCTTTCCAAATTTAATCCCCGTTCTCAGTCTCTTAGGCGTCCTGGGTAAATGTCAAATCCTATAATTTATAATTTACAGACATGCGACGTTCAAAAATTCAATACACTTTGATAGGTTGTCATTATAGTTAATACATTAGACCCAATAGGTATTTAATGGGCTCATACCAACTCTATATATTTAACTTGAATTTTAGAGTTCCAACTATTTCAAAAATACCCTTACTTTTTATTTCTGCACTATTACTCAATTCTAGCAGAATTTTCAATAATCTTTGAAAATTCATAGTTTGGCCTAGAAATATCCAATTAAGGTGGTTCCAAATTCTATGTGTCACTCATTAAGTCTATTTTCAGATAAAAATATGTTCCATTGTCACTTATCCCTGAATAATTCCCAGTTTTATGGTCTTCCCATACTGCCTGAAAATCATTCCAGATTTAATACCTTAGCTTCTAAAATTCATAACTAAATCTCCAAAACTCCAAATAGAATGGTTTAAAATCCTATGTAACCCTATGTAAGTCTATTTTTATATAAAAATATTACCATCTAAAAATTAAAGTGAAAAAATTCTCAGAATTTCGTCAAACACTAATGTACCAGAAAATGTTCTAGATTCAACATCTAAGTTCAAAAATTCATATCTCACAATTTACATACCCAAATGGCACATATTATATATCAATTTAAATCTTATCATGTCTATTTCAATTCTGAAAAGTTTCATGAATTTTGGACCATTTTTTCTTAACAAAATTTATTTTAAAACAAAACTGATTCCATAAAAGCTAACAAAACAACATCTCCTCTTAATTTCTAAAAATTCCAAACTTATATACAATCATCCAAAAATTATAACCACATGTATTCCCACACAAATTTTTGTGTAGAATCCATATTTAACCTCAAATTTGACAATAACCAATTTCTTCCCTATGAACCATCCAAGGCTGAAATATATTATAGGGAAAAATAGTAATTTTGTAACTTCCTTTCATAAAATTTGCTAGATTTCTTTCCTACTATACATAAACCTTTTTTATCATAATTTTTCATGTGCTTAATCACTATCTCTTAAGATTATATTTTTACAAAAAAATAGGGCAGTATAACATCTCCATAAGATTTAGCTAGAATCTAAGATGCTTAGTTTAAATCAAAGCTTATACTTACCTCTTGATTTTGCTATCACCTTAACTTGACTTCTCCAACTTTCACACCACTTAGACAGCTACAAACATCTCCTCTCTAAGAAACTCTTCTTGCAAACTTCAAAACTCACTTCCTCTTTCTTGTTGCTTGAGTTGGACGACTAAATAGATACAAATGAGAGTGACGATATGATTTGAAGACACTTATTTCCTCCTTTCATGAATGCTGCCCGACAATAATGAGAGGGTGAGGAAAACAATTGATAATGTGTCCACTTATGATGGCTAAGCATGACCTAATAAAATAAGAAATAGTGTGGAATCTTATCTTTCCCTTTTTCTGTCATGCTTGGCCGAAAGTTTAAGGCAATAAAGAGAGGAAATATTAACTTATTCTTACATGATTGCATATGAGGTGTGAGTGTGCTAGGAATAATTCAATAGGAGTTGTTTACCTAATCTTGCACTCAATTGTGGTTTGTGGGACAGCAAAATAATACAAATGATAGTGATAATGTATTTTGCTTTATGGTCTTGTCCTAATGTAAGACCATAATGGAAGAAGAAATATGTATTGGCCAATCCCTTTTCTTCCTTTTCTTGCCTTATCCAATTTTGTTGATTTTAAAAGGAAAGGGAATATTTCCATTAAACTCTTTGCTTTTGTTTCTTAACCGAAATGTTGGAGTAAAAGGAAGATAAAATATCAACTCAATCTTGCATGTATGCATATGAGGTGTAAGGGTCCCATGTGTTTTATTTGATTACTTCACTCTCTTACTATTTCCTTTGAATGCTTGGTTGAATAATTGAACAAAGGAGAAGGAAACATTTTCATTCAATTTTCTCTTTTTGGAACATTTATCCCTTGAGTGAATTTTTAGGATATTATAATGCATATGTATAAAAATGTTTAGTTGAATTACATCGAATATAAAAATATATGAGAATAATATAGTAAGGGAAAAAATTACCCCTCTCTACTTATATAATGATGTACACATTGTGTTTTTGATAATTTTTTTCATTATATACAGTATACACGCTGGGTTCATAATAATTTTTTTAATATTTAATGGTGGAAATATTATGCAGTGTATAGATTATATTCATTGTAATTTTTTAATATTTAATAATGTGGATATTATTTAATCATATATTGTAATATTTTTTTAACAGTAGAATATAATTTTTAAAATGTTTGAATGAGGAAATATTTCTTAAATTTCTATATTATTAATTATTTTAATATTTAATGGTGGTAATTAAAATTATTTAATATTTAATTGCATTTATGGGTGGACACTTTGGTCAATTTAAAAAATTATAAAGGTAATAGTGTCATTTTCACTGGATTACAGGATGTCTACATCCTCATTCATCAGTCCTAATAGTGTAATCTTGATTATATCAAATAATGTAATCAGGATTACAAAATGTAATTCTCTTTACATTATATAAGCATAATCAAACACTGTAATCGTACTATTACATCAGGATTACGTGTAATCTATCATCTCTCATGTAATCGAACAAAACGGGCTATTAGTGACACTCAAGGATTTGAATATTTCAAGTCTCATTCCTCAATTAACTTGTCCAATGGGGATTTATCCCAAATATGCCGATAAGGTATGATAACCCATGGATGTACTATTGTTTTCCCTTCCTCGGTTCCTTCCTCTCTCAAAATATTCCTCTTTCCCTTCCTCCATGAAACAAAATAAGCCCCTTTTAGTAATAAAAAATTAAGTGAGTTGGGTTTCAGGGGCTCTCATCAACTCTTAGGTATGTCCTGAGTGGCTTAAAGAGCATTTACATGAGTATTCACACTAGTAGTGGGATTGGGGGAAAAACATTTTAATGTCAAATTAATGTACTCCTTTTGTCCTGGTTTACAAGGTCCTTTTTTTAATAGGTCTGTCCCCTTTTATATATTTGGGTTTGTCTAACTAAAGATTACTCCCTCGTTTGCTCAAAAACAAAAAAATAAAAAAATAAATAAAAAATAAAGATTACTCCCTCCACTCTTTTTTATGAGCAAATTTTTTCTTGATTACTCAAAATGAACTAGTGGTAAAGATTAATTAAAAAAAAATAAATGTGTCAAAAATATAATGTCTTTTCTAAATATGCCTTTATTTATGAAAAGAGTATAAAAGAGAGAATTGGCAATAAAAAATACACTTTATGAGAGAGAATGAGTTGAAAATATGAGAGAGAATATTAATAATTGATTAAATGAAAGATAATTAGTGATAAGTAAGGGATAATTAATATAAAATTATGTATTTAACAGGGGTGAAAAAGGAAATGATACTTTAAATTTTGAGACACAAAAGAAAGTGGGGGTACATTTTGAGGCACAATAAGATAGAAAATTGTTTAAAAAAATGATTATAGGTTATATTTTTATCCATTTTATTCTCAATTAATTTCATAATATATTGTATTAACCAAGCTATCAAAAACCAAACTAATATATGAACTGGCTAAGATAGTAGTTTAAAGGTCAATGGGTCAGATCATAATAATCAAAATAATGTAATTTTATTATGTGTGTGTATAATATGAAAAGGTTAATTTATTACTTATTAATATATATTTATATATAATTTTTGTTATAACATTACTTTTATGAAAATATTTTTGTAATATATATATATATATATATATATATATATATATATAATTAATTAATTAATTAATTAACTTGTACGGGATGATGATTAATAGCGCCCTTGTAGAAGAAAGTGCAATATTATATGACTATATTATATCTTTGGGCTGAAAGGAGATAAGAGCATCTGACCCTCTGAGATGAGTTTCGTGTTAAAATAATAATAATAATAATAATACACGCAACGTATTATTATAGATACCGTTCAGGTGTTAAGTTAGTTACGCTAGACTGCAAGTTGTTATAACTAATGCTTACGTGTCAGTCATTCATATGAACACACGCTAGTGTAGCTTGTATAAAGCTCAGACTACTGTAATCATTCAATACAATCAATACAACATTAGAATCAGATTTCTCTCTGTTATATTGATTCGTATTATATCACTCAGAAATCAGATTTTTACTTTTCCCCTTTGCAATTTGAATCTTCCAACCCAGCTTCAACAACACCAGAGTTCTTCAGCGCGAGAGGCTTCTCCTTCTTCCAAACTTTCTCCTCTAAAAAGCTTGTTTTTTATTACGAGTTTTCTAGAGTTTTCAAAAACAACAAGTTTTTATAGCATCTTCCTTTTTATTATGTTCCTTTCTCTTCCCCATCTACTCTCTTCTTCTTTTCGTGAAACTTTTCTCTTCATTCCAAAGCGTTTACATGCTAATAAAAAAGGACTCGACAACTCGCCTAGACCTTTCTTCTTTCTGAGTTACATGGTTTTTACCAGGTTACCATGGGTCAGCTCTCATCGAGTTTGGCGATCACCCGGACCAAACAAGTGGTCAGATTGCCGGTTTCCAGCTTAAACCAACTGATTTAGTCTGGTTTTTAGTACTATGGGATTAACTAAATAGTTGACTTGGATTATTTTTCTCTTATAATCTTTTTCTCATGTATTCGCTTTCATTATTTTTCTCATTATTATTCTCTTTTTTACCCATTCATAAATAAAGAATATTTTTGGCAGAAGTATATTTCCTATATATATAAATATATTACTTTTAGTTAATTTTAACTTTTTTTTAAACACCATAATTTGGTTAAAATGACTTTTTTCATGGAGACGAAGGGAGTATAAATTAATCCTTATATACGGAACTTTTTTTTTAATTTGGGTTAAAATGTCTTCTTTTGTGATGATATATCCTAAAGCCAAGAGGGCCAGTTTTCATATCCTTATTAAATATTAAAAAAAAAGGACAATATTGAGATAATAAGCATTAATTGCTACAAGAGAGATACCGAGATAAACCGTCAATTTAATTTATTTAGTAGGTCGGCTCATAAAAAACATTGTTAGAGTTGGTCAACAATCAAAGAAACATTTACAAGCACTAGTGTTCAAGTTAAAGCAATGTCCTGTAGGCTGCAGCCGAGCTGCCATGCCTCTGGATGCATCTCTGAGCACACTCATCACCCACGCAATTCCTACGCAAGTCTACACTCATCTCTATATATTGTCTCTACGCAAGTCTTGGTCATATGAACACTTGTAACTATCATACCTGCAAATCATTCAAAACCACTCATCAAACCAAAAGACAATACCTCTATAATCCTTAATATAAAATATAATTAAATTTTTTTAAAAATTAAGGAAGTTAAATAAATCATATTAAAGTATTAATATTTATTTTTTCTACTAAATTAATTTTTTTGATTTATGAAGTGATATGTAATCAAATGATACATAACATATGATATGATTGATATACTTATTTAGCTTCTTTAATCTCTTCTAAAAAAAATAAATTGTATCTTATTTTAAAGACTGGAGTAATATGTCACATATGAAATCTATAATGACCTGGGGCATTATTACCCAAATTTTTGTGTATAATAGATTCAAGTTGTTTTTGTACTACCCAAATTTATATTTTCGTAAAGTTTTATAATTAAATTAACCTCAAAATTTGTAAATATAAATACATAATTATTTTATTAATATGAAATGATAAATTAATAAAAAATAATAAATCAAATATGGAACATGTTCCTGACGTAAAACAAGGCTACGTATAAATTATGTGCAAAATAATAAATTCCTTTTATTATTTAAAATAAAAATATAAATTGTGAATAAAAAAGAGGGTCTAGATATGAGTTTTTTTAAAATGATGATTTTTAAATAAAAAATCATTTTAAAAGAACAATAACTAAGAGATTATCTTTATTTTAGATTTTATACTCATTAAAATAATTTTTTTTTAAAAAAATATAGATTTGTAAAAACTTATATGTCAACTGTTCAAATTAGATATAAAGGCTGTTTGAAATGGCATATGAAAGTTCCATAAGTACTTATGAATTGTGATTCACGGAATACGAAGTAATTTTTACGGTCTACGAGGTAGCTTTTACGGTCTACGAGGTGTTTTTACGGTCTACGAGATAAATATGTGGAAGAGATTTATCTCGATTTATATAAATCAGACTTATATAATAAACCCTATTCATAAAAGCAATACCAAACAGCCGAATAATGGTTCAGAGATGATAAGCTCTACCTACTAAACAAAAATGTTAAGGGGGGAAACCAATTCACACGTCATGCAGGTTTCCAACTCATGTCAGAAAAGGTTGTCATTTTGCCATCGGACCTGCCACATTTTGGGAAGTTCGTTGGGCCAGTAAACTAACCCCTATCGTGAATAACAAGAAATCAATGGTACTCTTGAGTGTTATATATAAGATACAAAAAATTGAATTGCATAGATAAAAGATTGATTAAAGATAATAAATGGTTAAAGAAAGTATTTTAATTTTTAAAATACTCTTATATATGAAGAGAGAAAATAAAATATGAGAGAATGAAAAAGAAAATTAAAATAGTTGTGTGTGTGAGAGAGATAATCAGTGGACGCGAATTGAAAATAAAAATAAATGGTGGTTAAAATTTCAGGGATCCTTTACTGCATTTTATAAATGAGACTATGTCTATTCCATAAAAAAAATTTACCTCTAGTTCTTAATATAAGATATTGTTTATAATGTAAATTATACTATAAAAAAGATCTTATATTAAGAACATGAGATTATATATACCGCTAGAGGGAGCAATATTCCTGTATTGAATTGAACCTGAAATGATGAGGACATGCAGCAAAACATGTATTGAAGAAATATTCTTAGCCATTCTCTTGTTGATTAAGTAACTCCGACGATCCAAATTAATTCCTTGTTTTATGATTTTGATAGTTGTTTGGGGGAAGTTCACTCACACTGACACGCACATATATAATGCTTTAAAAATTTGAACTGAATTGGTAACAATCTTATGGCAATTAATAAAAGTTGATGGCATTGAATGATTCATATCAACTGTGGGGATCTCCAAATATTCTCTCAAATCCATGAACGGAGTCATTTTTGGAATGCATTAAGACAATGTTTTATATGAGAGATTTGGAGGAGACGGGTGATTTTTATGAATTAACTGGAGCTCTATGGCTGATCCATGATCATTATATTAGTGTACGTCCATGGATGTCAGACTTTGATTCGGTGGAAGGGAAAGTGACCTCTCTTATAGGTTAATAGTTACATTATCACTTATATATGTAAACATTTGTTATTAATTTTGTTATTAATTCTTCCCACAAAACTTAGATGTCTTGATCTATCCTATATTATATAGCTATTCCATGGGGGAGGTACTATTATATTATATATAGGTGAGTCCAACTATTTTAAAAACTCTCACTTAAAGAGTCTCATATCTATACATCATGGTTATTATATAAAAACTACAATGTATTATTAAATTTATGGTTCTTATTTAAAAACTGTTATTTATATACTAAATACATATCAGTTGCCTACGCAAGGCCATTATTTAGCTTTATTAAAAGTCATGGTTTATATAAGGACCGTTATGTATGTTACTGAATAACTAACCGTTATCAAAATAAGTTCATTATTTATCGTGCAAGCATTGCCATATATTATTATCATATATTATTACAGTTGTTCACATTTGCGAGTTAATTATTATTACATCAATATGTATATCATGATCTCACCAAGCCTTAATACATAACGAGGACTATATTAAAATCGTTATAATAGATTTAGAACAAATTACGGTTTAGAACCGTAATTTATCTGCACGGAGCGCGAGTGAGTGCACATACAGTGCCCTCATATATGACAATTTGGAACTGTGACGTATGGTAGAGAATAACCGTCATAAAAAAACATTTTCTGTAATAGTGATGACCACTTACATAAATAAGGGTGTTCTTAAAAATATTTAATTCAATTCTTTATTCTAATAAAAATGATAGGAAGAAGTATCTTATAGTAATAAGGAAGGGAGTAATAAAAGTTAAAGACTATTTATTTCATAGAGATAGCGTCAATTTATTTAATCAATATACAGGATATGGCCTCAAGAACACGAGTTTGTCAACAACTATAGATGCAATGACAACATATATTAATCTTATTATCGACACAAGTTCCTTGGGCCGAGACGCCATACTTTTGCATTCACCATGGTTTTCAAGTATTATTACAATTCTTCCCAGTAAGTACTTCCTCAACGCAAGTCTTATATGCACCTGACCACTTGTCACTGTTATAGCTGCAAAGTCATTCAAACTTAGTGTCATATAAATTCTATAATTAGAGGTGGATATAGGCTAACCGGCCTGTGGCCTAACCTCCGTTTAGCGTATTTAGATATTGGAGCAGACTCAGGCCTTCTAAGAATGTGTTTGGTTGAGGGGATAGGAGGAGAATGGAAAGGTGGGGAGGGATTTAAAAATTTGCAGGAGGGGAGGAATTTTTTTTTTTTTGAAATTTCCCATCCTCTTTCCTTATAACCCTCCCCTCCAAAAGTTCCAAAGGCTGAGGAATTTGGAGGGGTGGGCAATATTTTGCCATGCCGTACAATTATTTCAATTCAAAATATGAAGCAGCGGATTAATCAAGAGCGCCGACATGAATCATTGCTTTTTTCACATTGGTGATAGCTTTCAATGCAATACACAACCATATAAGCACACAATGTGCATGTTTAACAATGAATTCTCAACACGCTCTTAAAAGATCGTAAAACAAATATCTCGTGTGTCTAACATTGAGAATAACTATCAATTTGAAAAACAAAAGCAAACAGACAAGACCCAAAGTATATATCTTTTTGATTTCTAACCGAATATCACTAATTGATCCAAAGTACCTTAAAAGCTTAAGAACAGTCGCAGTCATCTTCACAATCTTCAACGTCGTCACTACTAGCCTCCACAGTTGCAATCAACGTCGTCACTAGGCCTATCATGCTGGTCTGGGCATGTTATAAGTTTATAATATTATACAAAATTATGTAGAAAGTAAGTGTTGAACTCAACCACTGTAAGTGATAAGTGAAAAGATAAGAAACATCAATCAATTATACAAGTCATCTATATATTGAACTGAACCTGAAAAGACGATGAGGACAAGCACCAAAACATGTAGTGATGAATAAATATTCTTGGCCATCCTAGCTTGCACTCGTTAAGAAGCACCTCCAATGATCCAATTGATTATTATTGGAGATATTTTTCCTAAATCAATGAGGCATAACGGCATAAGAATAAATATAGATAGATATTTTTGACAAATAAAATTACATTAAAATCCCAAAAAAGGAATCTAAATGAAAAAAAAAGTCCTCCGAAATGCAAAATAGCTTCCAATAAATATTGAGTTCTTTTGGATTAAAAAAAAAAATCTTGAGTTCCCTATGTGTAAATAAATTTTATACTCAATTACCAAAATACCCTTTTTTGTTTTTTTTCTTCGAAAAAAAACTTAACCCTCCATCGTTGGTCGTGAGAGCTCCAAGTCACCAGATAGAAGAATGGAGAGGAAGAAGATGATGGAGATAAGAGAACAGAAATTAAAGACCAAGCGCTTGTGATGAGTACGCAAAACCTACGAATTCTGAGTACTGCATCACCAATATTTATAAACATACACAATATTTTGAATATATCTTTGGTTTCCATCAAGTCAATTTAAATAGTTCCATTACTTTTTTTTTTACTGAAAAATTTGGAGCATTTATTTATTTATTATTTCATCTGTTACGGAAAGAATATGCCATTTATGCAAGATTCCACTTGTATTTATAAGTTTGATCTTGTTCCAAAAGTTTAAACTCTCTCATCATACCATTACCGTCTACTAAGTACTAGCATTTAACATGAGTCTAGGATAGGCAAAATTTGCTCATTTTCATTTGGACTACTGTAAACCTCATAAAATTCCTGTCAAATTAGCATATTTTCCTTTAGTTTTTCATACATTTTGGGTGAATTAATAGATAAATGAGAATAAATATGCAAAGGTAATGTGTCCAGGGACATTTGTGATAAAAAGATATAAATTCTTCGTTTAAATTCCAAAATTGTATTAAAATTATAACAACACTATTTTTATAGATTTTATTGTGTTGATAGGTTAACATTTGAGTTATAAAGGAGCCATTGGAAGTACAAATCAATGATTAAGAAGTGGGAGAAGAGTTATAAAGTCAAAGCACTGTGGAAAAACACGAAAAAGATGAAGGAAAGCCAAAAAGTTTCACTAGAAGCTTGGCTGCGGCTAAGCTTACATGAGGATTTTGGCCGTGGCTTGGCCGGGCCAAACACCTCCAGAAACTTTTTGGCCAGAGCCAAAAGCTTCCAGAGATATTTTGGCCTTGGCCAAGCATCTTTTGGCCACAGCCAAAGCCGGAAAACAACAATTACGCGTTTTGATGACAGAAAGGTTTTTAGGGCCTATATATATGGAAGCAATGCATCAGAGCCTCATTCTGAACTTGGGAGGCGCCGTGGAGGCAATACTCTACTAGGATTTGGAGCTTGGAGGTGAAGATTGGGCTAGATGTTGAAGATTTGAAGAGATTTGAGCTCTTGGTTTTTCCTCTACTTCTGCTGTCTTTCCCTCTTATTTTGCTTTGTATATGATGTATGCCCTTTTTCTCATGGGTTTTATGAACATGTATAGTTAGAGTTTTGTTGTTTGGATTATTTTAAACTCTTGTATGGATTAAGTACTCATTTCCCCTTTTTATATGATGAATGGTTGGTTTATGTTGGTTTCACTCTGATCTTAATGCTCATTGTTGATTGGCCATCAATGAGGTTGTTGGGTTCACTTGGTTGATGCTTGAGAGGGCTAGATTGGGTGTAAAACTTGAGTTTAATATTGTGAGAACCTAAAATTCATGAGAAGAATGGATGATTTTATTAATGAGGTAGAGATACACTCATTGACCTCATATAATCACATAGGTTCTGCAATGTAAATCTAGGTTTAATTATTCAGTTAAGAGATTAATGAACTACTTAAGTTAAACACCTATTTGGAGACTTGAGAGAGCACTTATAGGTAATTTTGTAACCCTAGTTAGCATAATCCATCATTAAGAGCTCATGTTGTGAGGATTTGAAATGCAAGGGGGATAAATAATCCTAATTTCCACAGCATTATCCTTTTAAGTCCATGAATCACTTGTTTATATTTTCATCTTAGTTTATGATTTTGTTTCTCCTCTACCCATGAAAACTGTGCAACTCGAATTGGGCGAAAGTGTGATAATTGCTACTTAACCTAGTTTTGGAACCAAATCCTCGTGGGAACTATACTTTACTCATCACTTTATTACTTGACGCGACCTGTGCACTTGCTGATCATTGCGAACAACTACCTAGTGAAATATAAGACGGTTCAAATCTTATTACTTTATTTTTTTTTTCATTTTGAACTCAAGATATTTTTTTGTACTCTTATATAAAATAAAAGAATCCATTCACTTGAAAAAAAAAATATGAAGATACAAACGTTTAAATTTCATCCGTCTTTATCATATGAAGTCATACTCAATTTGCTCAGATGGTAAACTATTGAAGTCATACTCAATTTGCTCATTAATTACAAATGATAATTATCACAAAAAATTAATTAAGTGATCTAATTTAGTAAAGTCGAAGTATTATCTGAATCAGATCAGTTGTTCATCATGTGCACCCTTGTCTTCCTGCCCATTCAAATTCGTGACTTCATTATAGAAAGTAATTAGAGACTTTATGATTGTTGAGCCTCAAGTCCGATTTGCATCATCATGAGCACCCCACAACAGAAGTTATGTAAGTGAGGTCCAAGGAATAATTATCACAAATTTCCAAGTACAATACTATGACATTGAAATAGTACATTTATCACGCACACATTATTGCAAACAAAAAAGAGATAAAACTAATCACTCACACTAAGGTTTTTAAATGAACGTGATGATGAATTGTGTTTGAATAATAAAAGATTTTAATTTCGCGGCTTCAACTCTGATACGTTGGTACGCATAGAAATTGGAATTACGCCCAAGGCTCTCAGCAAGATCTCATAATACCGCCACAAAGATGACCTGTATCATCACAAGATATTCAATCCAGAATACTAAAGAACAAGCCATGCTCATCAGAAAGTACGCGTCCTATTAATCCTTGCACAATTCCTTGCGCTTCCATTGTCTTGCAAAGAATCGTTTGCTCTAGAACTAGATGTATGATTTGGAGTTGGCTTTTGATTCCTATCAAGATCTGTTCCATCATCCTTTTTTTGGGGCTTTCGGTGACGGATGGCACTTGTGATGCCGCGGTTAGGAGGTGGGACCTTGGCAAACATAGACATCACCGTAGGACCAATGAATATGGGTAGTGAGACAATGGTAAGGATGGCGATTGGAGAGCCAAGAATTGCGTAAGTTGTCAAAGATTTGCCATGGAACGTGAGAGAGATCCACAAAGCAACAATGGAGCCGATCATGGTCAAAATAGCAAGATGAAGCATGAAAGGAACGTATCTCCAAAAGTTACGAGATTGAGAACGAAAAGAAAGTATGGCCAAGAAGCAGATGGTGGAAGTGAGGGACAAGGAAAGGGCCACAAGTGATGAGTTGTTCTTTGTTTTGATATTCTCTCCTGCAAAATTGGAAAAGGCCATGGAAGCAACTAGGGTTGACGCCACAGAACATGTTTGTGAGGTCTGATTCAACCAATTCCTGTCACTCGTCATATGTTCCTTGTAACTCTCTCTAAAGATTTCTTCTGCTGTTTTGCCATCACTGTTGTATTTCTCCCCCAATTCAGAAGGCACTGAACTTTTCACAAACTGCATCACCATATATATATATATATATATTTATATATATATATCATGTTTATCTATGAAACATCTTGAATAAATCTTTTACTCCAAGCCAATGAAATCTTAATAGCGAACAGATTATACTCACCTCAAACCATTTGAATTCCTGTATCATGGTAGTTGTCTGCATATTCAGGTTGATCCCAACCATGGCTGCCAAGTGCAATGCAGTGTTTCCATCTTTATCCACTTGCTTAAATGCAGTATCGTCAAGGCATTTACACAAAAACTGATAAAGCTTGGTCTGTCTCTTTTCGGCTGCTAATAGAACTATGTTCTTTCCCTCTTCATTCACAACCCTTGCCGTAGATGGAAAATGGGATAAGAACATCCCCACCATTTCTATCACACCATTCTGAGCAGCAATCATTAGGGGTGTATCAACTATTTTATCAGACCCTGCTGCAGCATTTTCAATTGAGAAAAATCAGGCTTCCTAAAAACTCTTTCTTACGAAAAGTATACGATTCGTTGATGATATGTAGGTAATTCTCTTGTCAATAATCAAAAGGTAAATGGATGTGATGCATTGAAACAATCGGTTTCTAAGTCAACATTGATGATACTATAATAAAGCTTGTGTCCTCTCAAGTGTCCTACACGTAAAATAAATATATTTTTATTTAAAAAATAGACCCATGGACTTCCTCACAAATTCAGAAAAAATTTTGTCTAAATCATATTATATTATATTTTCGATTGTTAAAATTAGATCGACAATAAAATGTTTCATATTGATAATATTGATTCGATCATAAATTTTTCTAAAATTACTAAAGTATCTCCTTTCTGTTTCAAATTTCAGACAATATCCTCGAAAATAAAGATTGTGTAATACAATATGCTAAAACAAGATCACTACAAAAAGATTAACTTTCAGCGGTAAGTTTTGTCTCTGTTGAAAGTAAAAAATTTGCCACTAAAGGTTTTCAATAGTGACAAAAAGTTGTTGCCATAGCAACTGTGGCTGAAAGTTCTGACTTTCATCGGTTCTTAATATAAGATCTAATTAATTTTTTTTTTTGAAAAAGTTAAAGAAACTAAATAAATTACTTTATTATAGATATTTGTGTATCGTTATGTTATCTATTATTTTATAAGTCAACCAAATTTGTTTGAAGAAAAATGATAAATATAAATACTTTAAAATAATTTATTCAACTTCCTCGATCTTTCTAAGAAAGTCAATTGGTTCTTATATTAACTAACACCGAGAGTTTTCATGAATCTTTTTACCGCTGTCCTCCATATGTGGGTTTGCTGACACATCTTCATCGGAAGCACGCCGAACAAGTCGTTCCATTATTACAAGAGACCATGTGTGCTTATCCTTCAATTTTCGTATCCCACGAAACCAATTTTCTAGGTATTCAAAACCCCGAGTCAGTTGCGGCAAAATATTTTTTAGAAGATACTTTTTAAAAATGATTTATAATTAGAATAAAATATGTTCATTTAAACTTTTATATTTATCCATTGAGCAGCATGACTATAATTACTTTTAGAAAAAATTGGTGAAAATTCCAATCTGCAAATAGGGACTTTTCACCCATTTTCCCTTATTTATATTCAATAGTTTTACTGCATAAATACTCATAAGAATAAAGTTTTCAACTCATGTAATATACAGATACATTTAAAAGAAAAATATATCTCATGACATGAATAATCACTTATAACAGACTTACAATAATGAAATGTGCTAGGAATAATAGTTCAAAGAAAATAATTCATCTGATAACAAGGCAAGTGTAATAAGAGAAGGCAAAAACTGATTAATTTACATGCAAGCGCCCAACCACCCCCCCCAAAAAAAACCCAAAAAAAAGAAAAGAAAAAAACATGCATTTAAGTAAGTATTTTGTGTGTGTAACTTTAATAACTTCAACTTAAATTATAAAAAAAAAAACAAACAAATTGAGTGCGGTTTCAGCCAAATGATTGTGTTCAGAATTATTAGATAAACGAGGTCAATATTTTTAATTGGACATATGGACACATGCATTTAAAAACTAAAAAAAAAAGTTAGTGGGGTCAGATAAATATACGGGGTCCGCGGCCAATGTGTGTTGGATAATTTTTAAGGTCAACAGATTATGTGTAGATCAATTGGCTCTCTCAGAGTTGTGTTTATTGTTTTGTTCCCCCATGTGTCTATAATAACTACCTTACAACTCAAAACTTTGACTTTAGTTCGAAGAAGTATGACCTTCTTGTAGTTTTTTTAATGGGTTGGAGAAAAAGCCAATGAAGCTGTAGATTTCAAAACTCAGGTATATGGGAGAAGTAAAGACAGTAAACGGGATTGCTATCATTGTTTATAAAGAGTGAAAGAAATGATAGATTTTAAAAGGATCATATTGCTTGTTGGACGTGATACTATCAACATTATTATCGGTGCTTATGTACCACAAGTAAGGGCACATGCACATTTTAAAGCAAAGTTTAGGGGAGATTTACAAGAGCTGCTTCAAAGCATGCCACAAGATGAAAAGATTTTCATTGGCGAGACCTTAATGGCTACGTCGATAAGGAGGCAAGAAAATATGCGGCGCTAATTTTAGTTTTAGTTTTGGGAAAAATAATGATGAAGGACAATATATTCTTGATTGCTCATCGTTGTATAATCTGAAAAATTGTCAATACTTGCTTTGCGTTAAGTAGCGAGATGAGTATTTAATTGCATATAAAAGTAAAACAAGCCTCAAGATTGCAAATTGACTTCTTTGTGTTAAGGAACTTTATTTTTTTAATAGGTGTGGTGGCAATTAAAGGATTAGGAGAAGGAGATTTTTTTAGAATTTTTTTTTTGAAATAGGAATCTTTTGGAGCGGAAGAGGTTATAAGGAGTCACAAGACACAAGGAGGTGGTAACATCTTGTAGGAGGAAATGGCTAAGAAGGTAAGGAAGGTTGTTAAAGCAATTCTGTGAAAATCAAAAGTTACAGACCGAGGGATAAGAGTCTAGGTGGTGGAATGGTCATGTTCAGGAGAAAGTCGAACATAAAAAAGCGTTTTAAAGCCGTACATTCGTGGAATAATACCGAAAGTTGAGAAAGGTATAATACGGAATGAAGGAAACTAAGAAAGCAGGAAGTGAACCAAACGCACCAAAATTGTTGCACTGCCCAACTCTCAGCTTGAGGAGAGATGAAACTAAATTTATCAAAACATGTACAATATATATCTGCCACCACTGGTAGATGGCTATGTTTTCAGTGTTTTATGTGTATTTATGTAGGACTTAATTTCGGAGTTGATTTTGATTATAACTGTAATACCTATTTCTTACTCTTTTTCTAATTTATTTATATTAATACTTCTCCACAATAAGTAAGTTAAAAAAATGATTAAGGTACTTTAAAAAAAATATAATATTCGTAAATCTTGTATGCACATTGACGAGGCGAGAGTGCGTACCTGTTCGTGAAAATAAATACTCAAGGACGAATATGGGGGCTAGCAGGAACAAAATCAAAAACCACATAAGATACTCAAAAGCCCCGCAGATAGTTAAAAAGATCGAATGATCAAGGCATGTACCCTCACAATAATAATCTGCAAATATGATGAATCACAAAATTTATTAGTTGCTAAACATGTATGATCGCCAAACACTAATTATTGGCATTTGCCATCTAAATTTTGTTAATGTAATTTTTTTGTTGAATTTGAATGAATAAAGAAGGAAATAAGGAGCGAAGATAATATTCACATGCTGGAAATGTGACTCAAATAATGAGATTTAACTAGAGTGATCTTAAGTTTAGAAGTGTATGAGTTTTTTAGCATTTCAAAAATAATTCTTTTAGTAAATGAATACTCGTATAAAATTGCAGTTATCAGTGGTTTGGTCTATACTGCGTGGCCAAATTAGTCCAGTACAAAAGCCTTATACCCATATCACTCTCTTCTCTCTCTCTCTCTCTCTCTCTCTCCACACACACACATATGAACAACATTGCTTGTAAATCCTACTTACCATACAACCTCATGGCCAAAAGCATGCTGCAGTTCATGAAGGTCATGAAGAATGGTTCGCGTTCATGCGGTTTCAATTCACCTATGCTCATGGGCTTCCACTTCTGAACTCTAGAAAACCCTTTTCAGTTCCAAATAATATGTTAGGTTTTATAATATACAACACAAAGATTAATATTAGGAAAAAATTAGAGAAATTAGTCCTATCATAAGATTAGTTGTAATAAATATGACACTGTCTGGATTGTATATATGGTTCTACGAGATGATCATGCATATGATTTTGTTATTCTATACATACAAGCATTCTGTGTCACCAACGTTACTCTATATATAATTATATGAAACATGAGTCAGCTTATCACATTTTCAGACTTGAGCTCCATCGTCTTACCTAATTCCTTTCTATTGTGTGCGGAAAGATTTGGGGTTAACGCACATTTTAGACCATTAGTTTGACTTATATCGCGTACGCAGCATAATCACCTCATCCGAAGCCTTCATATCATGCATTTTAAGCTTCCTATAACAATCCTCTCTACGTTTTAAAATGTATGATATGGAGGCTCGTCTGGATGAAAATTAAAGGACAAAAACTTTGTCATGACTTTTGCAAGCATGAAACCACACAGAAAGAAAATGAACTTACGGTGGTAAAGAAGTTGAACAAGGAAAGATCGACCAGAAAGATCAGTACTTTCAAAAGCTGAAGGGGTTGCTGCTAAGAGATGGAGTGGACGCAACCCATTCTTATTTGCCATCATCGCCATCTCTTCCAGACGATCTCCGTAAAGTTGAACTATTATGCTGGCCAGATCTGCGAAATCAAAGTATGCACTTGAGTTAATAATAATACATTAAATTATGTGAAAGAATAGATGAACAATTATTTCTATTTACCAATATGGCCGCCTGCTATTGCACAGTGAAGAATGGTATCATTGTCGTGGTTTCTGTAGTAGGTTGAAGGGCCTACTCGATCAGGGTTATAATGATGAAGCCAAAAAAAAGCTTCTTTATTGCCATGGAGAGCCGCCACGAAGGGAGGTGTCTCCCCATTTATGTTGCGTACAGTAATTAAAGAGCGGTCTTCTTCACCTAACATCACACACATTTCAAAACTCTCCTTCGAAGCAGAAGCTGCTAAATGCAAAGGAGTGTTACCCTTCTCATTCTTAGCTCCAAGGGCACGTTTCTTCTCATCGCCGTTTTCATCTGCTGCAGCCAACTCCTCACCGTGCTCATTAATTCTCTTTTGACCAACTCTTAAGGTTCTCACCATCCTACGTACAACATACAGTTTCCCACTAGACGCTGCCATGTGCAATACTGTGTCTCCTGTCGGCGCTATCTTTTCTGTGCGAAGCTCCCTTATGCTGTCGTACATTATAAGGACTTCCATCCAGTTGCCTTTCATGGCAGCAATACGGAAGTCCTTTACGTGTTCATCGATGTTGTCAGAAGTCATTGTCTCTAAAATATATGGACCATGTCTTATTTGGATAATAGATCAAAGACTTTTGGCTTAAATCATCTTCACTTAAATTATAATACCAGTCATCTTCATATGTGCATTCTCATCTCTAAACTATATGCACAGATCATTATATATTGAGGTCAACTATATTCGAGTCAACTCAATTTTCTTCATCATAAATCGATACGCACATGTCAATTAGGAACTAGAAATCTCTTCACTCTTTCCATTTACTACAAGTATTGTACTCAATCTCGTGACTAAAGCGATAATAGAAATGTGAAAATCAGGTATATTTTGATCCTCGCTGCACTTGCTTGTCATTTAATATATTTTTCAAAACCTGTATTTTTTAAATGACTACTAAATTTAAACCCTTCCCAGAGTAAATTTAAATGACGTAAACGAGAACTGTAGGCCATAGTTATGGAAAACCAGATAACCAAAGCAGAAAACCCAAAAAGAAAATATAACCATGGAGCCAAAAGAAGGGAAAACTTGAAGAAAGAGAAGATGGTGGAGGAGGAGAATAATGTAAGCAACAAGAACCAAGAAGAAGAAGTGAATGATGAGAAAGAAGCACAGCCTTACTAACAAAATAGGAGAATGCGATTTTTGTAACTTCACCGAAACCAAATCTGAAAGAACCAGAGAGTGTGAAGAAGAGAGAAAAACATAGAGGCTTTATAAAGAGAGAAAAGCAGGAGCAAAAGAGAGAAACTTGCTCTGGCAAAAAAAAAAAAAAAAAAAAAAAACCAGAGAGAGAGAGAGAGAGAGAGAGAGAGAGAGAGAGTTGCTTCTGGGTCAATAATAGACAAAGATAAATATCCCGAAAAAGATATGTCGGGGGTGGCTATTGATTATTGTAACAAAAGGGAAACAACTAGAGATTGAATTTAAAATAAAGAAAAGAAAGAATAATGTCAATATGGTCATCTTCTTCCTTACCCGACTCTTTTCTCTTCTTTCCCCCTTCTTTATTCTTTTTTTTTTCTTTTTAATTTATTCCATTTGTTCTTTTGTTTAGCGTACTCCTTCCTACTTTGCCTTCGATTTTCTTTTGTCTTCTTCATTGTTTAGAATACTCCTTCCTACTTTCTTTCTTGATTTTCTCAAGACCGGTTGAACAACACAAATTGCCAATTGCACTACTTTAGACGAGTTTAATAACAGGACTAGTCGTTTATTCTAGTTCGCTAAAACGCCGATTTCATTATAGTTCAAGATTATTTTGCTGGTTCGCAATTCAGCTATTTCCGATCTGATTTTGCATTTTTTTATTTTAATATGATAATAAAAACATTAAAACATAAATATATAAAAGAGTAAAATAAAATAACTACCCTTTAATGCTTAAAACTTAACGGTGAAATAGAGAAATTCATAAAAGTTAAAGTCCGCGTCGAAAAAGTATTTATTTGATGATTATTTTTAAAAAAGGTTAAATGTTGGGCAAATAAACTTGATGATTAAATATACCAAACGTCAATTATTTATTATATGATTTTTTTAAAAAAATTATTAAAGTTTAACCGAATCTCATCAAACTTCAAATTTAAGATTTCATGAGTCGTGTCACTAGATTATATTTTTATCCAAATTTTGGTGCCGTATTTCCTTTAGGAATACTAGAAATATACATACATACATACACACATAGACACACACACTTCCCCCGCAATACATCAATTCTTAAACATTGATATCAAAGCATCCGACATGAAACAGTATACTTGTTACACACATATCACTGCAAACAACAGAGAAGTAAAACGAAAGTGATGATGGATTGTGTTTGAATAGTATGACACGCACTTTATTCTGTGGGTTCAAATCTATTCAGCTTTCCTTTTTCTGGGGCTTTCCGTAGCAGATGGCACTTGTTGTCTTACGGCTAGTGGGTGGAACCTTAGTAGTGAACAACTAAACATAGACCTCAACGTAGGAGCAATGAATATGTGTGTAGCGAGACAATGGTAAGAATGGCGATGGGTGAGCCAAGAATTGCATAAGTTGTGAAAGAGAGGTCATGGAGCATGAGAGAGATCCACAAGGAAACAATGGAGTCCAGCATGACAAAAATAGCATAGTTAAGAGATTGTGAACGAAAAGCAAGCATGCCTAGAAAGAAGATGGTGGAAGTGAGGGAAATGGAAAGAGCCACAAGTGATTAGTAGTTCTTTTCATCAAAATTGCATGTCACACTGGAACCAGCATTTGAGGTCTCATTCAACCAATCTGTGTCATTTTTCATTTGTTGCTTGTGTCTTTAAAGAATTTTTCCACGGTTTTCTCATCTGTGTTGAATTCAGATGGTACTGAATTTTTCACAATCTGGATTACCATTATTTTGAATAAATCTTTGACTCGAAAAGCCAAGGAAATTGTAATAAACCATTTGAATTCTTATACTAAGGCAGTTGTCTACCAATTTAGATCGACCTCAGGCTTGGCTGCCAAGTGCAATACAATATTTCCATCATTATTCACTTACCCTAATACACTTTTGTCAGCCTCTTTACTTTCATACAAAATTTGGTACACCTTGGTCAGCCTCTTTTCTGCCGCTAATAGAGCTGTGTTTTTTATCTCATCATCCACAACTTTCCTCATCTTAGGCTGAAAAAAAAAAGAACAAAAAAAATTCTAGGTGCTTCTCCACTGTTTCTATAACACCATTCTTTGCAACAGGCATTAGGGGTGAAGGAGTGTGTTGGCTTATGTCTTAGTAATTTCTTTAAAATTTAACTAAGAATTATAATGTAGGGTACAATCCTTGATCATCTTTTAAGAAGACTTTCATCAATTACCTAGCAACTAAATGTAATTATTGACATAAAAAAAGTTAAAAAGGATTTGAGTTTTTTATCTAACAACTAAATTGTAATTAAACTAAAATACTTTAAAACTAATATTTTTGGATTTTTTTTGGAATAAAAGTGGAATGGAAAATGGTTTTGGAAAGTATGATAAAACCTCATAGAATAATAAATTTTATCTATCCTTGTTTCAAAATATTTTTAGGAGAGTGCTAGTTAGGAAAAAAAATGCCCAATAGACCTTTTTGAGCAAACTTAAGCCAGATGAATTAATTCTCTCACACCAGTCAACACTTAATCCCACTAAAACCCATTTAAACTCTAACAATTTAAATCAATGAAATGTACAATATAAGTAACCAAGAATCCTAACATTACAATCACAATTAAATATTCATAGCAATTCTAAGCACAAGTTAACCAAGTCAATATATAAAAAATTACTACTAATGAAGTTCAAAGTATCAAATACATAACATTAAAATTCAAATAAGCATATAATTTCAATAAGAATGCATGGAACTCCAATGCAAAACTCCGATCCAAACTAGTAATTAAACTCTAAACCTAAAATTTAACTAATATAAAAGATTAAAAATAGAAATTATATGATAAAATACTCCCTAATGAAGCTCCAACCTCAAGAATTAACTCGTTGCTCGTAGAAGAGAAATTTAGGTGCTAAAATTGATGGAAATATCTTCAAGAAGCCAAACCAAGCTGGTTGAGGTGAAGCAACCTTCACCGATGAAGTTGAGATGGTGGAGGAGTGAAACTCGAATCTGAAGGATCAGAAGCTTGAAAATCAATGGAGGATCATGGCTCTATTTTATCGTTGAAACTGCTCTCCAATCTCACTACCGCAGCTTTGTTCGAATTAGGGGGAAGGAACGTTGCAGTGGGTAGAGAAAATTAAAGAAGTAAGACGGTGAAGCTGGTGATGGTGTCGCGAGGATGGCAGCGGGGAAGTTGAAGACGAAGGTTCTGGTCTGGTCCTTCAGGTTTGCAACAACTCCAGCCGAATATGCTTGAGGTAGAGAAGGTCGAAAGTTGCCAGCGACGATGAAGATATGGTCGAACGACGCTAGCGATGGAGGTGAAAGTATGGTGGGGGAGGAGTCAAGGTCGATGGATGGAGATTCGGCGCTTCTCTCTGAATTTATACCTGAAGGTGTCGAGCTCTGAACTCTGAAATCTGACCTAAGAAGCAAAACGCTGTAGTTTTCGCTTGGACCAAATTAGAATTTATCAAATTCGTGTGACTAAATTGACATTTCTAATATTTGAGCTCCAAATTGCCATTTTCAGTTTTAATTTAATTTTTCAATCATCTACAATTAGAAACAATTAAACTAACATCAAATATTCTCAGAAAAATCATTGATTAAGAGTAGTTACAATTTGTTTTTGATAATTTTGTCATTTTAGTTATAATTTAATGTATTTACTCTTAATCCCAATTAATCACAAAGAAGGCATTTTAAATTCAATTATTATAACAAAAACCCAAATAAAATATAAAAATATATAATAAATTAAAGATTTGTCAACTGGTGCGAGATCTCTCTGTTTTGTACCCTGGCTCTATACAATCATTCATAGTGCAAATCACAAAATTAGATTATTGTTGTGTGTTTGTTGCAGAGATTTTAATTGAGAAAAAATCATACTAAATAGCTAAATTATTAAAATATTTTTAATGTGAAGTAACGTAAATGAGGGAAGAAGGAGAGATGATATGTAAGATAAAATGAAAGTGGTATATTTTTATTGGATAGTTCATGATCGTGTACATAATACAATTATTCAACCCACTTAGTTATCAGAAGGTTGTGGACCCGGTTCATGTAGTTAAGCTAGTTACATTAAGTTAGTGACAACTATACAAGTGGTTTTGCATAACCATATTCTGTTGAGTTTAACTCACACACGTGTCAAATTTTCTATGATACACATATATGTAAAGCTTCTACTATAAATATAATTAGTGCAGAGCTCCATTGATCATTTTTTTATTTCCTCTCCATTAAATGTTTCCATCATTGAATTATGTTTCAATGGTGTGATTTAATGCTATATAAAAATATTAATGTAATATTAAAGATAATATTAAATCTTAACCATTAAAACTTGATCTAATGGTGATGACATTCAATGGAAAAAAATGAAGAGAGAAATCAATTGAGACATTTTTTTTCCATAATTAGTGTGCCTCAGTTTAGATTAATCTCAGAGCACCTTCGATATGCTGTGTTCTCTTTCATTTCAGAAATCTTTCTTGGTATCAAAGCTTACAAGCTCAATCTTTCTTGAAATGGAAAGCTCTTTGCTGGTAATTGCTACTTCTTCATCTTCTGTTAATTTCAATGCTATGTCTTCCTCGCAGCAAATTCAAACCAAATCAATTCCTCTCCTCAATAGCTTGAATCAATCTAGATCAATTAAGTTGGATCGATCTAATTTGCTTCTCTAGCTTTCTTTTGTTCTCCTGGTGTTGCATGGTCATCATATGGATCGCTATGTCTAAAGGATGAAGTTGTGTCCACCTGAATTCATTTAAGGTAATTTTAAAGTCAGAGTTAATCCTGATTTTGATGAATGGCTCTGGTTCAGACACCAAACACAAATGATTTTATTAAAATCTCGGATGTGTTTACAAGCAAAAATGAGCCCTATTTATAGCAAGTTCAAGAGCCTTAGATGAATGTAAAGGAAATGCTTACAATCTAGAACGCATGAGACAGAACATAATTGGCAGACAAGATAAGGAATAAAACAGAAAAAGATAAGATAGGATAAGAGATATGCTTAATAGGCCATTATGTTGATTACTATCGCTACTCTGTTTCATTTTCCCGGGGTTGGCAGGACTCGACCTCAAGTCAAAATTAATATCATCATCAATATAGGGAAATAAGTCAGCAACATTGAAGGTAGCAGAGACTCCATAAGCACCTGGTAGTTCAACTTTGTAGGCATTATCATTGATATCATTGATCTTCTTCACAATCTTGAATGGATCATCAGCTCATGGAGATAATTTGGCATTTGGCTATTTTGGAAACCATTCTTTTCGCAAGTGAATCCAAACCAAATCTCATGCATTAAAAATTTGCTGTCTTCAATGCTTGTCTCGTTGTGCCTTGAGTTTCAAATTATGCTTCTGAATCCTACTACGGACCTGCTCATGTAGTTTCTTGATTTCTTTGGCCCTTTGGTTTGCATTTGTGTTGTAATATTGTTTGTTAGGTGGCAACCCAGGTGGTATCTCATTAGCTATCACATCTAAAAATTCGGATACTAAGGGTATAACTCCCGACGGTGGTTTGAATTTCGTCACCTTGAACTTCTTCTTGGACACTAAAGATACCAATGACTTAGCTTCCTTCGAAGTTTTGCTAAACTCACTGTGCGATAGAGGTGCTAACTTAATCTTGACTTTGTCTTTAATGAAAGAATAAGTGTTTGCATACCTATCATACAGAGCATCTGGATCATATTTCCATGGTCTCCCCGAAAGTAGATGGCATGCATCCATGGGAATAACATCACATAGAGCTTTGTCTTGATACTTGTTCCCAATAGAAAAAGTAACAAGGCATTGCTTAGAATTTTTTACCTCGCTTTCAATATTAAACCAGTGAAGCTTGTAAGGATGCAGATGGTCATGTGTTGGTAGTTTCAATTTCTACACCATGTGGTTAGATACTACATTTTCACAACTTCCATTATTAATGATGACATTGCAAACTTTTCCCTGGGAAGTGCAGCGAGTATGAAAAATGTTGCTGCGTAACCAAGGTTCCTCCTTAGCCACAGTTGTGTGCAGACTTTGTCTAATCATCAAAAGCTCTCCCTGATCATAGACTAGGTTACCTTCATAAAAAGCAGTCTCCTCTTCACCCTCTTTGGGTGATTCATGCAGTGGCCCTTCCCTGATGTGTCCGAATCATTGGCATTTAAAGCATTTGGGTGCTTTAGAGCCAGGTTCCTTGTTGACTCTGGGTGGCGGTCTGTTCGTAGTGTTAGACTGTGGCTTACTTAAGGAGTTAGAATGATATAACTATGTCTCAGGGTTAAAAGAATAACTCTTGGAGGAAGATTGCTGAAAAGAGGAAGAAGGCTGGAAAGAGGACCTCTTGGGCGTCTTCTTTTCAACATGGATAGCTAGACGGCTTACATCATCCAAGGTCCAATACTATTGAAGCTGGACTATACGGCTGATGTCAGTGTTTAAGCCTACAAGGTATCGGGTGATCGCCAGTTCCTCCTTCTCCTAGATGTCATACTTCATCATGAGCTGCTTGAATTCTATAGAATATTCTTCCACCGAAAATGATCTTTGTTGAATATTTTGTAGTTGGATAAAATTGCCCCGATGGTGATGTTCTGGTAAGAACTTACTAGTGAGTTGGCATCTTATTTTCTCCCAGGTCACAATCTTGCGCTCTCCCTCACGTGCTTGCTTTTGCTTGAGGTTTTCCTACTAAATGGAGGCATATTTCTTGAGTTTTTGGGCTACAATTTTGACCTTCTGCTCTTTAGGAATCTCCTTGTATTCAAAAACTTGTTCGACCGTTTGAAGCTAATCGATGAATTCATCTGGCTGGAGCACTCCCTCAAATTTAGGAATATCTACCTTAATATCATTAGAGCGGAAAGGCTATTGTCGAGGATGTCAATGTTAGTCATTGGATAATGAGCTGATGCTACTAGAATCGTCTTCAGGTGTTCATTTTAAGTTTCTAATAAAGCTCGCTGAACTTCTATAGTAGCCTCCAGCTCTCGTAATCAGCGTCTCATCCTGTGTCTCGGAGGCATTTTGTTATAAGGTAGAATTGGTGTTTCTGGAAAGGTGAAGGGTAAAATTTGAATTTTGCACAATTAGGGAAAAAGTGAAATTTTAGCAAATTTTAGGGTTGAAATGTAATTTCAAAAATTTTTGGGGTTAAAATGTAATTTTAGTAAAAATCTATGGCCAAAATGTAATTACAGAAAGTTTTTTGGCAAAAAATGTAATGTGGAAAAATTCTGGGGTTAAAATGTAATTATAGAAAGTTTTAAGGAAAAAATATAATTTTGGTAAATTATGGGCCAAAATATATTTACAGAAAGTTTTGGGGAAAAATATAAGTTTGGCAATTTTTATGGTTGAAATGAAATTTCTGAAAGTTTAGGGGCTTAAAAAGTAATTTTCACAAACAAATTTGAGGTCAAACTACAATTTTAGAAAGTTTAGCTGATGGGGATAGTGACGTGGCAGTGCCTGATTGGATGACGTGTCGTTGACTAGGTAGTAGGTGATGACATGGCACTGACTAGGTCGTTTATAACTTTTTGACAACGTGTGGTTTTAGCAGTGGCGCATGGAGGCGTTTCACAGCGGCGACCTAGACTTTTCCCATGGTTTTCGACCTTCTAAACACGATAGTAAGGTCAATTTCTCTAGAAAACATATTGATACCGGTGGAAAAATGACTTTTTAGACTGGTTTTAGATGAGGTCTTGCTATAGATGGTATAAAAAGTGTGCTTTTTTTTTGTAAAAAGGCACACTTTTTAGACTGGTTGTTCCCAGTTGTTGGAACAACGGGTCTAAAAAGTCACACTTTTAGGAACAACTGGTATAAAAAGTGTCTTTTTTTTCTCTAGTACATTAGTTATGTTAGTATACCTAATCTGTACACATCCTAAAAGCATGTTTCTAAGGCCATATTTATAATTACTTATCACGAATATATTCTAGTGGAGTCATACCTGAAGAACCCAATGAGCACAACTCATGAATCTTGCAACACCCAGTGCAAATACATAATGAGTTGTGAATTGCTCAACAATATGAAATAATATTAAGAAATGAATTAGAAAAGAAAGTAATTAGATCCCAAATTGGAAGATGATTTTTAAATTAAGAAATTTTTTTGGAGAAGAAACATTTAGAAAAATGGCAAATGACAGAAGAAAACACTAACCTCTTCCCTTAGTGATGAATCCAATTTGTAAACTTTCTCAGATATCGTAATCATAAGCCTACAAGCAAATATGAGTATAAAATTTTGCAATAGAAATCGATCTGAAGTGTATGATGGCAGCTAGTTTGAAGTATATATCAAACTATTTAAGTAGAGCGCTTACCTTAAACCAATCGAAGGGAAGAAATGCCAAGCCTTACGGTAAAGGATTCCACCGTACTTCGGTGCCGACAGTGGCGATGGTCAGGAACAGAGGAGCGGCGTGAGAAGGAAGAGTTGTCGTGGCATGAGGAAGGGGTTTACAAGAAGTTTGATGAGTATCAGATTTTAAAGTTGAAATTAGGCGTGAGTTGAGGCCGCGAGAAAGGATTTTAAATATTAGGGCGGACTTTTAAGATCGGTTATTTGACAAAATCGGTCTTAAAAAGCTTACCTTTTAGACCGGTTATGAGTAATGACCGGTCTCAAAAAGGAAAAAAATATTTAATTTCTTAATTTCATATCTTTTAGACTGGTTATGATCAACAACCAGTCTAAAACATTTTATATTTTAAACTGATTATTAGTGATAACTGGTCTAAAAAGTTTCAAAATTTTTTAATTTTTAATTAATTTTATATTTTAAAGACTAGTTGTTTGAATAACCGGTCTAAATAATATCTTTTAGACCGCATATTTTAAAGACTGGTCTTAAAAATTCTTTATAGTTACGAAACTGCCACCGGCCATATTTTTTAAACCTTATTCGCAATAACCAGTCTAAATGATGCGGTCTAAAATGACTATTTTTTACTAGTACGAGGGTGGAATTCACACACCCCTATTTCTCATTGGTTTTGTTTTCTCAACCTACTGCTCACTCTCTCCCTCTCAGACCTTTTGGAACCTTGTTCTGATGCCAAAATGGTTCAAAAACCAAACACAAATGATTTTATTCAACTCTCATATGTGTTTACAAGCAAAACTGAGCCCTATTTATAGCTAGTTCAAGAGCCTCAGACGAACGTAAAGGAAATGCTTACAGTCTGAAACACATGAGACAGAACACAATTGGCAGACAAGATAAGGAATGAAACTAAAAAAGATAAGATAGGATAAGCGATAAGCTTAATGGCCATTATGCTGATTACTGTTGCTACTTTGTTTGAGGCTCGCCATTTATTAGATCATATTCAATTGGCTTTTGAGCACAATGACGTTCGACATTGCTTCTCAAATTTTGCATTATAAAACTTCGTCGCAGATCTGGAAGGTCGTGAACGATCTTATGAGTGCACACTCTCGATCTAGAGTCACGATGTACAAGTTCGAGCTTCAAAGAACTCGCAAGGGTTCAAGCACTATAGACGAGTACCTGTCAAAAATGAAAGCTATTGCTGATAATTTGTCGATGGCTAGTAGTCCAATCTCTGAAGCTGACCTTATTCCTCAAACATTAGCTGGGCTTGATTCAGAGTATACACCTATTGTGATTTATCTCTCTGATAGAGATAGTCTTTGTTGCATCGATGTTCACTCACGGTTGTTGACCTTCAAAAACCATCTCGAGCATCTTAACAATGTTAACTCAGTGAGTAATTCATTTACTAATGTTGAGATTACTGCTAATGCTTCCAATTCCTCTTGTTCACAGCTGCCACCGTCTAGGCCTCTGTGGCATAATAATGGACAGAGATCGACTAGAGGTGGACGAGGTCGTGGTGGCCGCTCCAATAGGAATAAGCTAATGTGTCAAGTTTGTGGTAGACATGGTCATACTGCTATTCATTGTTTTTATAGGTTTGACCACTCATACTCTGGTCCAGAGAAAGCCAGTGATCCATCTGCTTACGTTGCTAGTCGACAGCTAGTTGATGATCCAAACTAGTACATGCATAGGGAGGCACAGACCACGTAACTCATCAAGATGCTTCTGGAAGTACTGAGTGAAGTAATATTTTGGTTGGTAATGGCGCTAAACTTAAAAGTGCGTTGCTCTACCTCTGAAAATATTAATAGTAGATCCTCTAATCTTTCAATAAGTCGTGTTCTTGTTGTTCATAGAATGAAGAAAAACCTGGTTAGTGTGATTTGACCGTATTTTTGTGTCTTGAGGTCAAATGTAAAATATTTTAATACAAGAATTGCTGTACAATGCAATATTTGAGTTTTCTCATTCATAGATGTCTTTTATTTTAACTTTCCTAGGTAAAACTAAGTGTTAAAAAAATTGTTTAGGAAAAAAGGTTTTTTAAATTGATTTTTTCTAAATTAAAACTCATGAAAATAAAGCTATTTCTATTCTTTTTGGTTTTTTGTTTGAAAATAGTGAAGAAATATCTAAAGTAATAAATAAATAAATAAATGATGGATGCTCTTGGTAATAGAGAGAGTGGCCATCCCAGCTCAAAAAGATTGTAGGAGTTAAAATTCATTAAGTATAAAAACTTCAAGATAACACTTAAGTTCAATATTTCCAATTGATAGTTGCTCCTACAAATATAGCTAGCTACTACCTCTTGAGATATTGTTTAAAACCACTTAATATGCAATTGAAATACATAAATGTAACTTACTTCTTCTTGATATGAATGCACAAACACGACGCTCATCAATTAATTTAAGTCAATCATATTATCAAGCAATAACACATAAATAACAAAATATACACTACAAAAAAACATCAAATTAGTGACAAAATTTAATGACGGAAATTCTGTCACTAATTAGTTTAAAGACAAAAATTAGTGACAGAACCAGATTAGTGATGGAATTTGTTTCATCGGTATAAGTGGCGTTACTAATTGATTAGTGACGGAATTTTGAATTCTATTTCTAATTTGTTTCCATCACTAATTTGCATGGATTAGGGACAAAAATTCCATGAATAATTTTAGTGACAGAATTTTCGTCCCTAATCCATTGCAAAAATTTTTTTCTATATATAATTTAAAGTGCCACATGTCCTTCGTTGACAGCCGCCACATGTACCCATCGCTGGCCACTGCCATATGTTCTGGTCAATTGCTGCATGTCACCCTCCATTGTGTGCCACATGTTGCCCTCCATGTGTCCATAGCATAAATTAATTGCATTTTGTGACTAAATTGGAATTCGAAGCCATGTCCTTTCACAAGCATGTCAATGCCTTTGCCAATTGAGTTAGGAAATAAACTGTGTGATTTAAATGTAAAATCATGTGTGTGTGTGTTAAATATTACAATATCTAAATTTTTATTATTAACATATTTTTTATTCATTTTATTATATTTTTTATTTTTTATTGTAAAAATAATATTTTTATTTTTATTTTGTGCATGTGTCTATATGTGTGTGTGTGTATTATAATTTAATAATAACTTAAATTCAAAACTTTAAATAATCTAGAAAATTTATAATTATGAAAAAAATATAATTATTGAAAATTTTAACTATTACAAAATTTAATTTTTTTATTTAAAAAAAATAAAATAATTTGGAGAGATTATACAAAAATTTTATTATTCAATGTTGTGAGTTAGCAACAGAATTTTTGTGTCACAAAATATTTTATGATGGAAATTAGTGACGGATTAGAGATAGAAATTAGTGATGGTAAAATTCCGTCACTAATGTCGTCACAAAATATTTAGTAACGAAAATTAGATATGGAAATCAGGGACAACAAATTTCTATCGTTAATTCCGTTACAAAATATTTTAGATATTAGTGACGGATTAGAGACGGAAATTAGTGACAGAATATGTCCATCACTAATTTTTGTCATTAATTCGTCACTAATTTAGTAATGAAAAAATTTTGTCACTAATTTAGTGACGGAATTCGGTTACTAATTTTAGTAAGGGAATTTATGAGGGATTAGTGAGGATTAATCAGTCAATAATTCTGTTTTTTTTTGTTTTTTTTGTAGTGATACTTGAATCAATAAGAAAAGTATACGTATATATGTCCAAGCAACAAAAATCCAATACAATCACATAAGTTCATTTGTTCCCAAGTACTTTCAATGTAAAAATTTCAATAAGAATCTATATAACTAAGATGGCATAATCTGTAAACACACAACAATTATGTATAATATAGAAAAACTCACAAGACTGACGAAAATGATAATGAACTTTAATAAAATCCGAGCCTAACGTACGTTGTCTCTTTAAACCAATTTGTTCCCTCTATATGGATGCCTAAGGTTCTCAAACAATTGTCTCCTAGGATAGAATGAATTACATTTTCAGAATGATGGCATTATCAATTAGAAGCCCGAATGAACATAATGAGATTGCTTTTAGAACCGCACAGAATATGAGATGATTGTAGAATGCACTATGCAGTATATGAGAAAGGAGTGTTTTGAGATAGATTTCTTTTTTTTCACTAGCACGTCCTATTTATAGATGACAGAAATTGATCAGATGGACTCGACTCTTGTAGGTGAACTGATGCGTCATGCGAATAGACATACTAGAATGGAGCGAACAGAAGTGAACGGTACTCTTGCTGGCGAACTGATATGTCATACGAACAGACACATCAGAATGGAGCACATGGATGCACTAGAACAGATGCATTAGTTCGATCATAGCATTTCGCTACAGCTGCTGTTGGGAGATCACAGAGGGGTAAAAAAGGAATTAAACAAAAAGTTTAGGGATTATTCAGGAAAACTAAAAAAATAATTTAATAATAAAAAACTATTTTTTTAAATCTCACACACACACAGACCGGACCGGCGGCGTCGACCGACCAACTGAACCAAACTGAGTCAAGCCGGCCGAACGGACGGTGGCAGCGGCATGTGCGTGTGGTGGATCAAGGCCCACCTACGTCCTCACTCCTCCACAAAAGTGGATTGGCCCAAGGGCCCATTTTAGAGGTGTGAAGTTGAGTCTTATATACACTCGTACTTCTCTTAATTTGTCCAATATGGGATTTCTATCCACACACCATTTTGCTCCTTCCTTTTCCCTCTTTTCTTTCAACCTACTTCTTATTCATAACCTATAGAATTTAGACCCAAAATTCCAACAATCCCCCACATGGATAAAAAGTTAGCCCATAATGACCAAATTCAAATGAATATGTATGCAAAGTGCGATTCCTCTATAAGAAGCAACTGCATCGAGATAGGTAGGGGTCACCTTTGAACCTTCTCTAGTAAAAACCTATCGGATATACTTGATCAATTGGTGAACGCGTTATCTTGAATCGTCAACCTTTAGTGTATACCAAGACAATAGGAGTCACACAATTACTCCTATAGCATTGTTGGTCCTCTTGTTGTACCCATTTTGGCCCTGAACACCTGCCTGGTTCTGCGAGTGTTTTAGAGAATTGGCTGTTTTAAATTCTTATAGGAGCGGCCCCCACTTCACACTCACATAGGTGATTCCTTGTGATTTAAGTCAATATACATTGTCTGAACATATCAGATTAAGAAACCATTAAAAGCCCAAATGCTTACCCTTATATATATGTACTGTCTTGTCATAGGAATGAGTATGAGTTTAAAACTCTACAGTGTTTACAGTCGATCATCACTTAGTTCTCTCTTTGAACCTAGTTTATGGGATCTCCACTCATCTAAGTAGAGTTACCGCAATAATCAACAATTGATCGGCCTTAAACCCATTCATTTCGATAAATTTCTAATCAACTCTCTAGGAATCCCTTTAGTCAATGGATCCGTCATATTCTCTTTTGATTTCACATAATCAATCGAGATGATTCTATTATAGAGTAATTGTCTAACGGTATCATGTCTTCGATGTATATGTCTAGACTTACCATTATATAAGACATTCTTGACCGTACCAATAGCTTCTTGACTATCATAGTGTATACACACTACCGTTACCGGCTTTGGCCAATTAGGAATGTGCTCAAGAAAATTACGAATCCACTCGGCTTCCTCACCAGCTTTATCTAAAGCAATAAATTCTGCTTCTATAGTTGATCTTGCAATGCAAGTCTGCTTGGATGACTTCCAAGACACAGCACCCCCACCAAGGGTGAACACATATCCACTTGTGAATCCTGTGTCGTTAGAGTTGGTGATCCAATTTGCATCACAATACCCTTCTAGTACTGCAGGATACTTCTCGTAATGTAAAGCAAAGTTTTGAGTGTGCTTTAAGTAATCCAAAACTCTTACCATAACTTTCAAATGATACTCATTTGGATTATTAGTAAAGCGACTCAACATGCTTACAGCGTAGGCAATATCAGGTCTAGTGTAGTTCATAACACACATAAGACTGCCTAGCACTTGAGTATACTCCTTTTGTTTTTTAGCTTTGCCAGTATTTTTCGACGGATAAAAACTAGGGTCTATAGGGTTCTTCACATGAACTATGTTCAAACTCTTGAATTTCTCTAGAATTTTAGTAATATAATGTACTTGTGATAAAGCTAACCCATAAGATGTTCTATGCATTTTAATTCCCAAAATAACATCTGCTAGACCCATATCTTTCATGTCAAACTTACTGGTAAGCAATCGTTTAGTAGCTTTAATCATTTGATTATTACTACCTATTATCAACATGTCATCTACATAAAGATAGACTATGGCAAACCTGTTTTAAGTATTCTGAATATAGACATACTTATCACATTCATTAATGCTAAAGCCATTTGATAACATCACTTCATCGAATTTCGCATGCCATTGTTTCAGGGCTTGCTTAAGTCCATAAAGGCACTTTATCAATCAACATACTTTTCATTCTTATCCTGAGACAACAAATCCTTCAGGTTGTTCTAAATAGATTTCTTCTTCTAAGTCACCATTCAAGAAAGCTGTCTTAACATTCATTTGATGTATTTCCAACCCATTCAATGCTGCTAATGTGATTAACATTTTAATTGATGTAATCCTTGTAACATGTGAATAGGTATCAAAGTAGTCTAGGCCTTCACGTTGTATATAACCTTTTACTACCAGCCTAGCCTTGTACTTATCAATAGTTCCATCTGCTTTCATCTTCTTTTTAAAGATCCACTTAGTTCCTAAAGGCTTATTGCCAGGAGGAAGGTCAACCAATTCCTAGGTATGGTTTGACAGAATGAATTCAACTTCATTATTGATAGCCTCTTCCCAGAATGGTGCTTCAGGAGAGCCCATAACCTCTCCATATGTTCGAGGCTCATTTTATAACAAAAAATTCAGAAAATTAGGCCCAAAGGATGTGGTGATCATTTACCTTGTACTATGTCTAGGTTCCTTCTCAACAGAACCATCATTAGTCGTAGCATCCCATGGTATCACAGTATTGTCATTATTACTACCACTTGTTTCATTTCCCTTGTTATACGGAAATACATTCTCAAAGAACGTAGCATCTCTTGACTCAATAACTGTATTAACATAGATATCTTATACATTGGACTTATAAACCCAAAAACTGATATGCACTACTATTAAGTGCATAGCCAATAAACATAGTCCACTGTCTTAGGTCCAATTTTCAATCTTTTGGGTTTAGGAATTGTGACCTTAGCCAAGCACCCCCATACTTTCAAATATTTCAAGAAATGTTTCTTTCCTTTCTATATTTCATAAGGTATGCTTTATATCCTTTTGTGGGGTACTCTTTTAACAAGAAAATTAGCCGTTAAAATGGCTTCCCCCCATAAATTCTGTGGTAAGCCAGACGTAATCAACATTATATTCATCATTTCTTTCAATGTTCGATTTTTTCCTTTCTGCAATCCCATTTGATTGCGGAGCAGTCATCTGATATATAATACCAAATTCTATACAGAATTCCTCGAAAGGGCCATCATATTCTCCCCCACGATCGCTCTTTACTACTTTAATTTTCTTATTAAGTTAATTTTCAACTTCATTTTTATATTGTCTAAAAGAAATAATAGCCTTGTGTTTACTATTAAGTAAATACACATAATAATATCTACTGCAATCATCAATAAATGTAATAAAATATTTCTTATTGACCATTGATTGTACATATTTCATATCACTTATATCAGTATGTATTAAATCTAATAACTCAGTTGATCTTTCAACAGGAGGAAATGGTAACCTAGAAAATTTTGATTCAATGCATACTTGACATTTATCATTATTTAAACAATCAACTTTAGGCAATAAATCTAAATGAACTAAACTTTTAATTGATCTAAAATTAACATGTCCTAATCTTTGGTGCCATAAATCAGAGGACTCAAGCACATAAACAGAAGCAATATTATTATTGATAACACCATCATTGGTTACAGTCATTACATTTGTAATACCTTATTTTCAATAGCCACATATACATCAAATGTTTAATTACACATAACCACCACACTCTTACATCAAATACAAATAGTAGTATCTTACACTACGATCTTCACTTCACCTTCATATCTCCTCCGATGCATATCTTCCTGCACTCTTCACCTGTCTAAATGGTTGGTTGAGAGGAGTGAGATTCGAGAAAATATCAGTAGCAAACATTACCACTATGCATGCCAGATATATATGAATGCATGACATGTTTGCCTACACTATTTCATGCCAACATAATGACATACTGTATGCTCGATGTTATGACATACATATGGCCATTGTACAAATATAACAGAGCTTCAACCAATCATACATTTTCCACAAAAATAGGCAAAGCAGTCACATAATCAATGTAAGACATACATATCACATACATGTAGAAAATGTCAGTTCACTACCTCTCGGACTTTATATATGTCATTCTCTTCTTTGTCCCTTAATCCGCCAACCATTGCTTCTTCTTTATCACTTCATGGCCCTAGGCAAGTGATAACATCATTATAGCCATCAAAAGTAAATGCCCAATGGCCCACATTAGCCCTAAAGGCTTACTTTCACCCTTAGAGTTCATACCAATTACATTGGTACCCTTAAGTCTTAATTTTGTATAAGACATAAAGTTGACAGATTTTTCATCAAACTTTGAAAAATTACAATTAATTCTATAGAAATCCAATTGAGTTGGTTCAAAATTCTATACAAAGCTAATTTAGTTTAGTTTTACATAAAAATACTCGATTTTAAACGCCACTACCAAAAAATTCCCAGAAGTTTTCCAAACATCAACTGTTTCATATGTTCTTCCAGAAGCAGGGCATAACTTTGAAAAATCACATATTTTAGCACACTTATCCAAAAATTACAAAATACCTGTAAAATTAAATACCCATGTCTCTAATTTAATTCTGGAAAGTTTTAGAATTTTTGGATAAGGTTTGCCCTATGAAAAATTTTACACAACATCACTGTTTCAGATTCTTTCTAGAGAATAGGGCATATCTTCAAAAATTCATATCTCCTACTATACCTATCCAAAAATTACAAAATACCTACCAAATTAAATATCCACATGTCTACTTTAATCATGAAAAATTTCATAATTATTAGATAATATTTGATTCCTAAAAAACTCGTTACAATGACACTGCCTCCAGAAAACGAAATTCACAGCATTTACTCTTCAACTTTCAAAAATTCTCAATTCATATACAAGTATCCAAAAATCATGAGCACTTGCATACCTACAAAATTTTTCCTCATAAAGCCAATGGAAGTATCAAAATCATCAAATTCCAACTCCTCCTATATGAAATTGTACAGGGCAGATCTAAGGATTTCCGAAAATAGTTTGTTGCTTTCTCGTTTTCTCTTACCTAATCACTTCCTTGCTACTCCTAATCAAGTGATTAGCTATTTAAATACTCGTTGGACATCATTTAGCCATTAAAAAATCCTTTAAAACTAGACATGAATAGTATCCCACTTCCAATTTACTCATCCAAATAACAAATCAATCGGTTAAAAAGGAAGCTTACACTTACCTCTACTCGTTTCCGTAAACGGTTCGGAATTCTGGCAACACCCTAGCCGGTGAGATGATGCCAACCACCTCCAAATAAAAATCTGAAACTGTAGAAATGTAGCTCGTGATGAGTAGAAGATTTTTCTGACGGGTACTTTGAGAGAGGATGCCGTTTCGGCAGTGTTTCAGATATTGGAATTTTCTCTCTCCTCTCCCTCCATTTCTCTGCAGCTTCTCTCTCTCTCTTCTCTACAATTTCACCGTGAAAATGAGATGAGGAAGATGATAATTGATTATTAAATGAGGTGTTAATTAGCTTGCCACGTGTCAGCTCCCTATTGGCCCAAATTCCAATTTTCGCACTTAATTGCAAAACTAACAGAATTTTCATTAAACTTTGAAAATTCATATCTAATTGTGTAGATATCCAATTGTGGTGGTTCTAAAGACTACGTGACCCTTATTGAGTCTAGTTTTAATAAAAAATATAATATTTAGCCAATTAGAAGTTCACTCTTCCCAAAATTTTAATCTTTGAATGCTGTCCCAGAAAATAATTAATTTCGCTGGGCTAACTTCAAAAATTCATTTTTATTTGTGTACAACTCCAAATGACTCATATACCTATAAAATTAAAGCTTGATAAGTCTACTTTCATTATGGAAAGTTTCATAATTTTCTGACATCATTTTCCTATTGAAAAATGTCACACAATCACCACTGCTACGCTAGGAATTTCACTAGTGGCAAAATTACTTTGTATTTCACCTTTACTATATTGTGTGTGACTTCTAATTGCTTTGTTTTGTTATTCCTCTAGCTCTTTAGCTCACCAAAATAATTCCTTTTAATATCTAAGGATATAAAGGAATTTTGGGAAATAATACTATGTCTCACTATGACATTTACCAAACAGGGGTCTAGTAGTTCCCTTTAATCCATGTTAAATCTTAAGCCTCTAGTCTTGAAATTCGGGATATTACAACATTAAGTTTGAAAAGGCCCTCACTGAGGTAACATTTTCCTACATACATATCATTCTTAAAAGTACAGACTTATCAGAAACAAATACAAGCTTAAAACCATTCTTGCTTAAGAGGGATCTAGACACTAAATTCTTGCGAATGTCAGGCACATGAAACACATCATTAAGTGTCACGACTTTTCCAGAAGTCATCTTTAAGGCCACCTTCCCAACACCTTTCACCTTTGAAGTAGAAGAATTACCCATGTAAAATTGTTCATCTTTCTTCGCAGGGGTGTAAGAAGAGAACATCCATCTGTTGGCACACACAAGCCTAGTGGCACCAGTGTCCACCCACCACTCTTTGGTATTTCCAACCAAGTTACATTCCATCACAACTGCCGAAAGATTCATATTTTCAATCATGTCAGTAGCAGTTTCAATAATATTGGCTTAAGTGTTCTTCTTCTTTTTGAGATTCTTTGCCTTCTTACAATCCTTAGCACGATAGACAGGCTTCCCACAGTTATAACAATTGCCTTTGAATTTAGGGCTTTTGTTTTAGGCTTGCTTAGATGATCCATCATTAAAGCATTTCCGTTTCTTGAACTTCGGACTATCTTCAACAATATTAGCTTTTGAAGCTACAAGATTGCTGCCAAATTTTTTTTCAGAAATCTTGTTATCTTCTTCTATTCTCAGTCTTATAATTATATCTTCAAGTGACATCTCCTTGCACTTATGCTTGAGATAATTCTTGAAATCCCTCCAAGATGGTGGCAATTTTTCTATAAATGCAGCAACTTGGAAAGACTCACTAAGAGACATTCCTTCGGCGTGAATTTCATGCACAATCAATTGAAGTTCTTCAACTTGACTTACCACAGATTTAGAGTCAAGCATTTTGAAATCCAAAAATCTGCCAACTATAAATTTCTTTAAGCCAGTTTCCTTAGTTTTGTACTTCTTGTCTAGACTTTCCCACAATGCCTTGGTTGTCTCCAAAGTATTATACACAGTATAAATTGTATTATTTAGACCATTGAGAATATAATTCCTGCATAAAAAATCAGAATGCTTCTAAGCATCAATTGTAGTAACCTTTTCCTTGTCTAATGGTTGTCCTTATTCCAATTTCGAAGCATCTTTAGTAAGAAACAGTGCCAAGTTCAAGGTAGTTAAGTAGAAAAATATTTTCTGTTGTCATCTCTTGAAATAATTCCCATTAAACTTTTCTAATTTCTCACCATGTATTGGAGTAGAACCAATTGGGTTCATCAAGTTTGTACTCGAACTTGCCATTTTTGTTACTCAAACAGAAACTCTGATTAATCTAAGAACAATATAATAATCAAAATTAAAGATACTAAACAAAAATTCAACACAGTCAAGTGAAAGCTATAATCACATTTCTACCAATACATGAAACCAACTTTGTTCATTATATCAATTGGCCAGGTAACTGTAAATGAAGGGGGAGTCTCTCCGTGCTATTGCAATGGTGACTAATTAAATAACCACTAAATGAAGTCACTTTCCTAGACATCCAATGGTATAAATTAACTTTAGTTTATTCCAATGCTAATAGAGCAAACCAATAACAAATTGTCTTAAGATTGTTGTTTCGAAGTACTTTCAATATAGAAATTTCAATAAGAATCTATATAACTAAGATGACATAATCTATAAACACACAACATTTATATATACTATAGAAAAACTCACAAGACTGCTGAAAATGATAATAAACTTTGATAAAATCCGAGCTCAACGTACGTTATCTCCTTAAGACAATTTGTTCCCTCTATATGGATGCCCAAGGTTCTCAAACAATTGTCTCCCAGGATAGAACAGATTGCGTCTTCAGAATGATAGCATTATCAATCAGAAGCCTGAACAAACAAAACGAGATTGCTTTCAGAATCGCACAGAATATGAGATGATTGTAGAATGCACTATGCAGTATATGAGAAAGGAATGCTTTGATAATGACTTCTTTTCTATCACTAGCATGTTCTATTTATAGATGATGGAAATTGATCAGATGGACTCGACTCTTGTGAGTGAAATGGTACGTCGTGCGAATAGACATACCAAAATGGAGCGAACGGAAGCGAACGATGAATCTTGCTGGCGAACTGGTGCATTGTACGAACAAATATATCAGAACAGAGCAAACAGATACACCAAAACGGATGCACTGGGTTGGTCACAGCGTTTCGCTACAACTGTTGTTGGCAGAATCACGGAGGGATAAAAAAGGAATTAAACAAAAGTTCAGGGATTATTCGAACAAACTAAAAAAATAATTTAATAATAAAAAATTATTATTTTTTAATCTCACACATGCACGGACAGGACCGGATCTAACCAAACCGACGACGGCAACCAACTGAACCGAGCCGGCCGGAGTTGGCGACGCGCGCGTGTGGTGGACTAAGGCCCACCTATATCCTCACTTCTCCACAAAAGTGGATTGGCCCAAGGGCCCATTTTAGAGGTGTGGAGTTGAGTCTTATATACACTCTTATTTCTCTTGATTTGTCCAATGTGAGACTTCTATCCACACACCATTTTTCTCCTTCCTTTTCCCTCTTCTCTTCCAACATACTTCTTATTCATAACCCATGGAATTTAGACCCCCAAAATTCCAACAGTTCAATCCACAAATTATTCAAACAGTAATCAAGTCTCAATCAAAATATATAAATGAGAAACAAAATCAAATTAAATAACTCCTCTATGTAATTCATTAAGCTTAAGTATGCATCTCCGTCACCAAGCAGCTAGCTACTCATTTGATTTAAAATAACCACTTCTCAAAACTTGCCGGAAACTTTGTAGCTCATTGAAGCTCTAGCTACTTCCTCCACTACCAAGACTCAAGCAATTCAGCCACTCATAGCTCCGGTCACAGCACACTTCAAAATAATCTCACAAACAGCCTTGAAAACCATGAAGAAGCTCCTACCCAAAATGTATGAATGAAGAAAAAAAAGTGGATTGAATAGGAAAAAAAAGCAGAAACCGTGGGTTCTTTAGAGAATGAGAATGAACCAAAGCTAGAGAGGATGAATATGGAAGGAATGATGATGATGATGGTGCTGGACGGTGGTGACTGTGGTGGTGAAAGAAAGGGACATGAAGGGAAGATGATGGTCTGATGGTGTGAAGAAAATGGTAGTGAAATGGTTGGAGAAGGGTAGGAGCTAATGGTAATAGAGTGAAAGAGAGCAGGGGAAGTGGCGCTGTGAAAAACATAGCTCGCTGGTGACTATGGTTGGGGAGAGAGCTGCCGTCAGTGGTGAGGAGGGAGAAGGTAGAGGGAGTGAGAAAGAAAGCAAGTGGTGCCTTCGGCGGTGAAAAACAGAGCTCACCGGAATCTGGGAATGTGCCAGAAAATGGGATTTGTCAAAAAGTAGCCGGAAATGGTAATTGTAAGAACGGAGGTGGAAGACGGTGGTCTAACGATATGGTGGTGAGGACGATTCGACGGTTGTGGTTTGATGATGGTGAAGATCGGAATAGAGGGAGGAGGATGATGATGGTGCTATGACGACGATGATATAGTGAATGAAGATGGTATTGTTGTTGCCGTGCTCGTCAACTCAATCGACTCTCAGCTTTCTTTGCAGCGGCACTGAAACTCAATGTGATCTCTGCTCTCTCCAATCCGCTGATGAAATGTGATGGTGGTGTGTGAAGCTCTCTGTTTCACCAACAATGGAGGATGGCGATGGCGTGGTGAATGATAATGGTGACAATGGTGATCTTCTCCTTACTTCAGCTCTACATTATGTGGTCTCTGGCGACGGACGTAGGAGAAGGCCAGAGGTGATGAACTGGTGGTGAGGATGAGAGATATATATATTCAAGGTCATCCCACTCTCTCCATGTTCGCTCCCTTCTCCAACTTTCCACCAACAACAACCACTCCTAGCTGTTGTGCTAGGTGTTGCCCAAATTGGGTCCTCGCTCACTCATTACCAGTCAGAAAGGAAGACACCGGAGGAGCGTTTGACCAGGGACTATTTTAAGAAGTTCTGAGGAAGGACTAAGTGAAACGATTTGAAACTTCTGCAAGGTCCCACCACAATTTCTAAAACCTTGGGTCTTTTCTGTAATTTACCCTGTCCTTTTTCTACGTTCACTTGAAATTTTCAGAAATTCTAAAGATATTTTCTGTAATTTTTTTAGTCCTCCAAAATAAAAATTCTGAACCTCCAAAATTTCTAATTTCTTTCTAAAATGTCTACAATGCAAAAATTAAGCACAAGATAGTATCAAAAGTTCAAGAGATCATTTATATAAATATTTAACAATTTATTACCATTTTTCCTCTAATTACAATTAATTCAATACAAATGTCTATAATTAAAATAAGTACTTAATCATACAATAATATCTCATAAAATATATTAAAAATCCCAATTTAATTATGAAAAATCATATAAAATATAATTATGTAGGTTGAATCATAGTGTCACTGAATTGACAAATGAGAATAATGTAATTGTTGAGTTTGATTCCTTTAATTGTCTTGTGAAGGACAAGACACTCGCTGGGTGCTGCAAACAGGGACAAAAAGTAATGGATTGTACAAGATCGGGCTCCGCAGGTCAAGAAGTGTGCTGAGTCAACTATCTCAGTTTCAGTTCAAGGTAGTTGGCATCGAAAACTTGGTCACTCTTTGGTTAAAAAAAAAAAAAACTTAACTCACTCTTCTTGTACTACTGTTAAACAAGTCCTTAAACATTGTAATCTTTCCTTTCCTTCAGCTGCAAAACTTAGTTTTTGCGATTCAGGTCAGTAAGGCAAACGTCATTTGTTTCCCTTCAATAAGTCTAGTTCATGAGCTTCATCTATTTTAGAGCTCATACGCACGGTAGATCTTTAGGGTCCTGCACCTGTAAAATGAGTTCATGACTATAAATACTACATATGTTTTCTTGATGACCTCTCTTGGTTCTCATGGATATATCCTCTTCACACTAAGAGTGATGCCCTTTGTGCTTTTAAAAACATTAAAACTATGGTTGAAAATCAGTTTGAGAAAAGGATTAAGATTTTACAAAGTATCTAGGGACGTGATTAAGACAATTTTTCGCACATTAGCATTGGGGTTTTTAATAAAAAAATTAATTAAAAATTGCGTATAAACAAACTTAGGATCGCACGTTACTTGATGAGCATTTTTATTAAATCCTAACTAATCTAAATTACATACTAATGCTATAAAAGAGAGGAAATTGGTTTTGATTTTTCTAATTAATAGCTAAAAGAAAAGGCCATTTAATTAAATGGATAACTTTTAGTTTTGGTAATTTATTAAATTAATATAATTATTTTCTCCAATATGAATGTACCAACGGCCACTCAAATTAATTCAAATCATAAGAAAAATATATACATATATATAAGTCCAACAAGCAAAAATCTACAAATTCAATCAAGAGATTATTATCTCCCAGACATTATCAAGAGATTCCTGCAATACTATTTCTCCTTTAGTTAACCAAACACCATCCAATCTAACTTGTCTAAAAACATGCCTCGTCATATATTAATTATATCTATCGTGCAAAAGATTAATAAAGTAGGTACATTCTTATAATGGCAACATATTTAATTTTTTTCTTACGTATGTCCGATTTATCATTCACCATGCTTTTCATGCAATGAAAAAGATATCCTCTGATTTTAAACCACTCCCCCCCCCCCCCAAAAAAAAAAAACCAACTAAAATGTTAGACAAAGTATAAAAGCTTTAGATCAAAAACAAGAATGAACCCAAAACACTCGTGCCCGCATGCACGCACACAGACCTTACCAGCAGAACACAAAATAATAAAAGAGAGAATTTGATTAAGCCAGTGCGAGAGAATGCAGTTTTTTTTTTTTTTTTTTTTTGAGAATGCAGAAAATAATAACAAGGCATAATATGAAACAATTCTGCAGATGATGGTTATTTCCAATTCGTTCCCATAGAGCATAAGCTTTGGTATTTACAGCAGTTTTGAATCATTACCCTGCTGAAAAGCTTGGAAAGAGAGTTTTGGTCCGTGGGAGAGGGTATGAAATCAACATAAGCAAAGCTTCGACCTTTGGTTCTGATTATGTCAACTCCGTCAACAAAACCGAGAGGCCCAAACAGTCTCCGGAGATCATCAGACGTCACGGCTTCTCCCAAGCCACCGACAAATACTCTCACTCTAGACGTCTCAGCTTCTCTATTATCTTCCTCCACATCCATTATATCTACGAATTGAAAATGTGCAAGTTATACATTAGATATTTAATCTGAAAAACACTTGGCCACAAAACACTAAAAACACTCAAATCAGACGCTTCAAACTGCATTTAAAAAGTAAAATCTTCGAAAATACTTACCGCAGGAAATAGAAATTGCTTGAAACAGAAGTGGAAGAATGTGCAGGGAAGCTCGAAGTGAGCTCAAAAGCAAGGGTTCGGAAGGATGGGGGCGAGGAGGCGAGGAAGGGTTTCCAAACCGTTAACATCGCTCGGCTTAATTTGATGGTTCTATAAATAATTATTTTTAATAAAAAAATAATTAGTCTCATTTAAGCCAAAAATATCCGGAAGTTTTGTTTTTCCTTTTGCAAAAAAAAGCTTGAGACTAGAGGAGTATCACCACTTGCACGGCTCTAGACGGATGGGACTAGTTGCCAATTTAAGGGTGAGTAGCGGGTGGGTAAGGCTGCTCTGGAGGGTAACTCGTGGCCCGCCCGTTTAATATAAATGGGAATTGGGCACCCCATACCCGTCAGTGAACCCATTTAACAATATGGCTTTTTCCCCCCTAGCAGGGACACTTTCATTGCAAAGCACAAGTCCAGCTAAGCATAGCAAAATTACAATACACATATTACAGAAGCAGTAGAATATGGTAAAAGGAAGAAGCAAAACCCATCAAGGAGAAAATGAAAATTCTGGGAAATAAAGAAACCTTGGATATGGCGCACACCCCCAATGGCGACACCTAAGGCTGCCGAGTTGAGCTCTACAATGGGCTGATGGAGACGAGAGTTGAGGTTGGGGACGAACGAGGAAGAAAGACAACACGTGACTATGATGATTGAGGGAGAGGTCGAGGGCTAAAGGGAAAACTTGCGGCCTCGCGGTGAGGTTGAGGGAGACTTCGGCAAGACCACGAGAGCTGAGACGAGAGGCCAAGCCCGAGAGGCCGAATTGGAATTAGGAATAGGAACTGCAGAACTGGAGTCTCGAAGTAAAGTGTGATGGTGTGAGTGTGTGGCAACAGTGTCAGCGTGTGTGTCATTGTGTGAAGTGTGAACATTGAAATGGGAATGGGAATGGGCTTCCCGTTACTCGTTATTGGCCCAATCAGGGTGGGGTTAAATGGCTAAAGTGCTACGAGTCATAGGTGGTTGGACATGTTATGGGTATTTTGCTTACCCCTATTGCCGTATTAACTAATAGCTGATTGTCTAAGTTAATTTTATTTTAAAATAAAAAATTTTCAAATCTAGTAAATGCAATTTGGCACTTTTTTTTTGTCTGATCCTTAATAAACGTGTAAAATTACATAATTTTTTTGCCAACTAAAATTACATAATTACTGTTTGGAAAAATTCCAAAAAAATGCAAGCAAAAATAGGAAAAGACAAAAAAGTGGGGTGAATTTGAGAAATCCCAGGTCAGTACATGTGGAGGAATCTAGTATATGAAATGTGGGTACAATGACTAAAATGCCCTCATTTAATTTGAAAAACAAAACGGTTGAGGGAAGGCGAAATTGAATTGGCTAAATATGAAAAATGCAAAACCCAAGGGGTGGGGCGACGGGGTGTTGAGGTGGACGAAGATGTGTTAACGAAGGTCAGCAGCATGTTGTGGTGGCTTTGAAGGAGGTCGTCGAAGGTCTGGAACATTCAAACGAGAAACGTAGGGGACGACGGGCTATCACTAATACAAAATATAGATTTTACACCTGACAAAACATGACACGTTTAGAAAGTATGACCGATGGCATTTCCGTAAATATATGAAGTTATAGGAACTTTCTACACGTGTTGAAAAGACAACACATGTAAAAAGTAAATTTCAAATATTTTTTCTTTAATAAATTAGTATTTTTTAGATATGTTTTGAAATTAAGGGTGATTAATGCCTTTAATTTTATTTTAATTTTTTTAAAAAATAAGATATTACTTTCTACACCGGTTGGGAGCTCAACCCGTGTAGAGAGTAATCTTTCTACACCGGTTGAGCTCCCAACCCGTGTAGAAAGTTGTCTCATATTTAAAAAAAATAAATAAACTTTCTACACCGGTTGGGCTCCCAACCGGTGTAAAAGGTTATTACTTTCTACACCGGTTGCGCTCCCAACCCGTGTAGAAAGTTGTCCTATATTTTAAAAAAATAAATAAACTTCCAACTAGTGTAAAAAAATTATTACTTTCTACACCGGTTGGGGTTGCAACGGTGTAGAAAGTAATAACTTTCTACACCAGTTGGAAGCCCAACCGGTGTAGAAAGTCCCGTGTTAAATAAAAAAAATTAATCCCTCGCTTCGCAATATTTCATTTTGACACCTTCAGCAATCCTCCTCCACCCTGTAGGCACCTTCAGCCAGCCGACGTAGAATCAAAGAGAAGATATTTGCCAATATGTTCAATGGGGACAAGGCAGTCCACGCCGCCGGCGAGCCAGAATTGAAGTAGGTCTTGGTCTTCCGCTGTAGGAATGGCTCTTTCAAAGACACAACCCCTTTCCGATCCAGAGTAAGACGTGAAATTCTCGCTACAATCTTTAATCGGAAGTCGTCCGGTGGAAAAGGTGGGGGGAGACCGTTGGATTTGGTTGTCCTTTGCCTTCTGAAAGGTTCCTTCAGTGATCCCCTTCCTCAATTTACAGGTTGATTAGTTTCGATTGATTTGCATTGGTGATGGTAAATTTGTTGTAATTGGTTCACTATTTCAGGCTTTGACCTATTTGTTGTGATGTTTCACTTTCATTGTTGAATTGTAATTTATCGGAATTCCTTAAATATTGAGCATCTCAAGCCATTATAATAGTTTTCGCGGCTTAAACGATTTGGATTTACTTCCCATTTCATTTTAGGTGTCGTGGTGTGTTGGCAGGAAAACCCTATGAAGCTGGTTTCTAGGATAAAATAGATACAAGAAGATATATCAACCCTGAAAGAGCAGTGCCACCAGCTATTGGCAGCTAAATAGGTATAAAATTTTTGCTTTTTTAAATTGTGCGCTGAAGAAAAATAATTCCCGTTGTGTGTAGGATAAACTTAACCAGTTTGTTTCCCATTTGCTTAGTAGACTAAAATCGATGTATGCATAATGGTTCCTTGCTCATTTTGAAGTTGCTTCTATTTATTGGGCATGCAGGACATGATCGATAAGGCTCAGAGAACTTTGTTTGAGAACAGAGATTTGGTACAATGCATGCGAGCAACCATGGGTACCTTACTCACTGATAAAGATGACTCTACATTCACTAACTTCAAGCAGGTACTTGGCTGTTATAAAAATGAAAGGAAAGAAGAGTGGCTCCTTTCTATTTTAAATATACGCTACTGTTAGTGTTGTCCTTGCATATGATTGGAGGTAAGTGGCTCAAAAAATCAAGATTGCCATGGGATAATGAAATTATTCAATTTCTACAGTTGGGTACAAATATATGGTATAGTTGCTGCTATACAGTCTCTCTTGGGTTCTATTAGCCACTTAATATGCTAAGAGGGAAGGAAAGGCTAACATGACATATTAAACAGATAAGTATTACAATTTTTCATTTTCAATTACACAGAGAGCCTTATGCCTGTTGATTAATGCTGATTTACATATGTGTTGGAAGTGAATTTGCAAAAAAAGCTTAAACATTTTGGTTGCTTCTATAATCTTGATGCCTTCTATATCTGTTGTTTATAATATAGAAATTCATCAGTATATGATATTTCAAACATTGGGTTTTTTGTCTGTATGCGCATATTTATTTTTTAATATGGAAATGTGTGAATTTTCGTTCAAATGGGTACAAGAACAATAGTACAATCAGAAGACAAATAGAAGAACCAAATAACCTTAAAATATTGCTTGAAGTTAAAGACCGTTCATGATCAAAGTTTGAAGTCCCAAAATCTAGACCCAGGATCAATATAATACTCCGAGATGGCTTCTGAATTTTTCTTTTTATTATTTCAGGAAGAGTTTCACTAACCACAATTATATTTGAATAGAAGAAGCTTTACTCATTTATAAGATGTTTAATTCCCAGTCCTCCATTTTCCTGATCATTTTGAACAATTGTGAGAAATATTTACATCCCGTAAATCAAGAACATCTTAGCTTATGAATGGCTTTATTGTGCAGTCTTTCAAATACTTGTACTGAGGTTATCGCAGAGGAGAAGTGTAATATACTATCTTCCATTTTGGGCCTATCAAAGTGGATCATGAATGTGATGATAATTTATACACATATCTCTTGCCATCTTAAAGGGTTGCCTATTTTCCAAATGGTGTTTAAAGTTTTTGCACTATTTGCCAGCAAGCAACCAAGATTAAGTACGGCCTTTGCTTAGCATTCATCCAAGCAAGGATTCCTTGGGTGACTTTCCTTTTGCTAGGCCTACATAACTATTTCTTTTTGTTTTTTTTGGGGGGTTTGGTTGGCAACTCCTGATAACTAATTTTCACAGCCTCAATTTTTCCTGACCATGTAGATTATTGAAGAATGTACAGCACAAGTAAGATCAAAAACAGGTAAACAAAATTTCTCACTCGATCAATATAGTTATTATTACATATTGATTTGTGGTCATGATTCATGAGTATTATAAGCAAATTTACTAGTTTCAAATTAAATGACAGTTTTATGTTATACAAATATACAGATGATAGGAATTCTGTTCTGCATAAATTTCATATCATGGAAAGTGAAGTTCTTATTTTATGACTATAGTTTTTGACTTTATTATCCTTTATCTTGTTTTTTCACCTTTATGCTTAATTTACTTTTGTATTCCTCTCGAGACTAATGTATCAGGTAGACTTATGTCTAAAGTGGCTGGGGACTTCGGATGGGTAAAAAGATGGGAAGGGGGTTGGGTTTGAGGGGGGGAAGAAGAGGGGAATATTGGGTCGAGGGCTTGAAGTGAATCAATTGTTGAGCTTCCCACTTTCTACACGTGATGTCTCACGTCAGGTGTAGAAAGTCCAACTTTCCACACTTTCTACACCTGACATGAGAAATCAGGTGTAGAAAGTGAGACTTTCTACACGCGATGCCTCACGTCAGGTGTAGAAAGTCCCACTTTCTATACGTGTTTTATAACACGTGTAGAAAGTTTGAACTTTCTACACCTGTTGTTTCTACACCTATCTTATGTCAAGTGTAAAAATTCATTTATGTCACATGTAAAAAGTCTTTTATGTACTAGTGTATAGAGGGGAGTGAGGGTATATTGATGGAGGTCAGCGGTGTGCTGCGGTGACTTTGAAGGAGGTCATCGAAGGTTTGGAACTAATAAATGAGAAATGTAGGGGTGATGGGCTATGGACGGGAGTGAGGGTCTATTGATGGAGGTGTTAAAGCTAGATTGACATGATGTTAATTTTGAATACTGTATTGTTAATAAAGAGGGACAAGTTGTTATCAAGCATCCAACTTGTCACTTTCGCAATTTTTTCCAGCGAACATTTTAGACAAGTAAATTAAATCATTAATTAAGAAGCTCAAGTTGTTTTGTCACAAATGTTAATGAACCAAATAAAGTCGTTAATTAAGAAAATCATATTGTTAACCATGAGTGTGGTGCTATATTTGGCCCTAAAAATTACGAGTTTACAATGTTGTTCCTCCGAAGGTGTTACTGAAGTACAAAAATTCATTAATTAAGAAAATATAATCGTTAATCATACTATGGTGTTGTTTTTCACCCTCAACATTAGGACTGTGACCATACTACGAAGATGGTAATGAAGGATGTCCAGTAGTTAATTAGGAAGATAAAGTTGTTAATCATAAGTGTGATGTTGTTTTTGGCCAAGAACATTACGAGTTTCCCATATTGTTCCAACGAAGATGTTAATGAAGGACGTCAAGTCGTTAATTAATGAGATCTAGTTATTAATAATAAATGTGGTGTTGTTTTTTCCCCCTAATAATTAGGAACTTCCCATTTTGTTACTATGAAGATGTTAATAAAGAAAGTTAAGTCATTATTTAAGTTGATTTAGTTGTTAATAATGAGCATAGTGTTGTTTTTAGTCCTGAACATTAGAAACTTCCCATTTTGTTACTACGAAAATATTAATGAAGAAAGTCAAGTCGTTATTTAAGTAGATCTAATTGTTAATAGTGAGTGTAGTGTTGTTTTTGGCCCTGAACATTAGGAACTTTGCATTTTGTTACTATGAAGATATTAATGAAGAAAGTCAAGTCGTTATTTAAGTAGATCTAGTTATTAATAGTGAGTGTAGTGTTGTTTTTGGCCCTGAACATTAGGAACTTCCCATTTTATTACTACGAAGATGTTAATGAAGGAGTCAAGTCATTATTTAAGAAGATCATGTTGTTAGTCCTGAATGTGTTTTTTTTATCCTAAACACTAAACATATAACATATGTTGTTATTGGTCAGGAAGGTATTGTTAATGGCCCTGAAATTCTTGCTACATTCCCACCTTGGCATATAAACTTCTAAAATATAAAATATAAAGTTGTTAATGGATCAACTTGTGTTGTTAATAAAAAAAGGAGTTGTTAATGTCAAGTTTTCACCAATCAGTCTCTGAACTGAACTAAGTTAACTAACAAACATACTTCACCTGAGCAACTTGTACAATAGACTGCCATCCTAAATTGGCAACAAAAGGCACAACATGTGCATAGAAGTATGATAATATTGTTGTCCTATGCTTCTGTTTCTCAGTATGTCGTGCATGCCGCCGACTTCCTTCTAACACATCGCAACACGCCACTGACCTTCATCAACAACCCTCACTCTCGTCCATAGCCTATCGCCCCTTACATTTATGGTTTGTCAGTTCAAGACCTCTGACGACCTCCTTTGAAGCTAGTACAACATGCCACCGACCTCCATCAACACACCTTGGTCTACCTCGACAAGTAATACCTTAATCTCATAGCCCTAGATGAGTGCAAATGCATAGTGAAATTGTTTGTGAGACCAAGATTCAAACTCGGATTACTCAACTCTTGAAAATGTTCACTAATCCTCAATCTCAACTAAGGAGTTGAACCTAGGGTTGAGAGGGTTTTTCAGAGGGTAAAAAAATATTTCAATTATTTCTAAGAGTTTCACGATGTCATTAACTCTCAACGGCTTTTTTTTTCATCATATTAGAGTATGCAAACAATTCTCTACTTAAACTTCATACATTCATTCATTCATCTATTTATATACACAACTGTATAGCCACATAAGGCTGGCAAGCATATAATCAAATACAAGTTAGTGCGTTGTACTTTAATCTTTAACTCTATCCGCATCTCCCACATTGCGTATTTCCATGCATTCTTCACTTGTACTTAATGTACCTATATGGTTGGTTGAGGAAGAGTGAGATTCGAGAGAATCTCAATAATAAACAGTGTTAACAAATACATACACGAAATGCTTTGTGCATGACATGCTTGCTTACATAAATTCATGACAGCATAATAACATATATGCATGCTCAATGTTTCATATAACATACTCATGACCATAGCATAAATAGAGATAGAGCTTCACTCATTCACATATGCTTCATACAATTCATTAAAGCAATTAATACATCAATACATAAGCACACATATCAATTTATGCAAGTTAGGAAAGTTCACTACTTTATGGACCATTGTCCTTCCTCTGTTTCCTCTTCTCCCAACCATAAGTTTCTTGGAAATTCTTCCATGCCTCTTCTTTCTTGACTTCTCCATGGCCCTAGATACCCAGTCACATCATTAGAGCCATGATTGAGAGTCATTTGAAGTGTATATTAAGGCATAAGAGGCTAGGAAGGGCTAAATAAGTCAATTTTCTTCAAAAATATGAAATGTTGGAATTTGGGGGTTTTGGCCGCGACCAACAACCATGATGTTCAGAATTTTACCGTCCTAATTCTTGGATGAACTTGTAAAAATCATAACTAAATGTAAAAAATACAAATTAAGTGGTTCAAAACTCTATTTAACCCTCTTTAAGTCTAAGTTAAGGAAAAAATATATACATAAGCTAAATGAATCCACATAATTTCAGAGTTCCATTGTATTGGACACTACTCCAGAATTTCCCAGATTCACATGACCAGAATTTGATAAATCATAACTCCTAGCATACTTGTCCAATTAACCATTATGACCAATCAAATTAAATGTCTATGTCTCTACTTTTAGATTATAAATTTTTATCATCATTGCATAACATTCAAACACTTAAAAACATGTCACAACGACACTGCCTCCAGAAGACAGATTTCACAATACTTGCTCTTCAATTTCTAAAACTTCCAAATTCATATACAAGTATCCAAAAATCATAAACACTTGCATATCTACACAATTTTGCATCCTAAAGCCAATGGAAGCATCAAAATTATCAAATTCTTAGTCTATCACCATGAAACATACAGAACAAAAAATCAAAGTTTTCAGAAAAAATTTATCGGTTTCTTGTTTTCTTTGGTTTAATCACTTTCTTTCTATTTCTAATCAAATAATTAGCTATTTAGACATATGTTGGGCATTGTTTAGCCATCCAAAACACCCTTTAAACAAGATATGAATAGTATCCAACCTTCCTAAAACTCATCCAAATAACAAACCAATTGGTTCAAAAGGAAGCTTACGCTTACCTCTACACGCTTCCGTAAACGGTTCAGAATTCTGGCAACACTTCGACCAGTGAGACGACGCCAATCACCTCCAAAAGAGAATTTGAAATCATAGAAATAAAGCTCACGATGAGTAAAAGAAGGTTTATGAAGGGCACTTTGAGAGAAGACGTCGATTCAGCAGTGTTTTGGTGACTTGAAGTTTCTCTCTCTTCCTCCATTTTCGTCCAGCTTCTCTCTCTCTCTTATTTCTGATTTTGCACGCAGGACAATGGCTGAATGAACAAGATGAATAATGGTTAAATGCAATTAACCAATCACTTGCCACATGTCACCCCTCCATTGGTCTAAAATTCCAATTTTCACACTTGACACAAAACTTAGCAGAATTTACATTAAACTTTGAAAATTCATATCTAATTGTAAAAATATTCAATTGGGGTGGTTCCAAAGGCTATGCGACCCTTTTTGAGTCTAGTTTTAAGGACAAATATAACCTTTAGCTAATTGAAATATCACTCTTCCCAAAATTATTATTTTTGGATGCTGCCACAAAAATAGCCAATTTCGCTGGCCTAACTTTAAAACTTCATTTCTCTTTGTGTACAGCTCCAAATGACTTATATGACCTATCAAATTAAATCTTGATAAGTATACTTTCATTTTGGAAAGTTTTATATTTTTTTGACATCATTTACCCATTAAAAAATGTCACACAATCACTGCTATTGCACCAGGAATTTCACCTGTAGCAATACTATTTTGTGTTCCACTTTACTATATTGTGTATGACTTATAATTTTTCACTCTCAATTCTCTTTAATACCCTTAAGGATATAAAGAAATTTTAGGAAATTTAAACATGCCTCAGGGGACATTTGCTAAACCGGGGCTTAGCAATCTACTTGATCCAGGCTTAATCTCAAGCCTCTTGTCCCAAAATTTGGGATATTACACAACACCTTGTCACCCCGCCCTTGGGTTTTGCATTTTTTAGATTTGGCAATTTCACCCTCCCTCAACCATTTTGTTTTTCAAATTAAAGGAGGGCATTTTAGTCATTATTGTAACCACATTTCATATCTCAGATTCCTACACATGTATTGACATGAGATTTCTCAAATTTACCCCACCTTTTTGTCTTTTCCTATGTTTATTTGCATTTTTTTGGAATTTTCCCTTACTATTTCCTACAAAATATTTTATATTAAATTTAAAAAAATAATTACAAATTATCGCATAACTAGTAGTAAATCACCGAATCCCATGGTGAAATTTTTGTAACAAATACTTCCAAAACATGCATTCTTTTATGAAAAGTTTGTATTCTAGTATTTTGAATAACAAAAAATAATAATAAGTTACTTAGCATTTATTTGTATTTTTAACAGAAATTATATGTATATAGGGTGTTTCAATTCTTAGACATTTAATGTTGAATTTTTTTATAGAAAAATAAAAAAAATTAATTGTAATATTATTATTTTATTTGAAAAAAGGAAAAATCAACAAATAAATGGTTTGAGGTAGGAAAATTGAGGATAAATCCATATTTGACAAGTCAATTGGAAAATAAAACTTGAAGTATTTAGGTTTTTTAGGGTTAATATGTGTGAGGGGTACAAGACTAAATCACCCTTAGTGGAAGCTCATTTGCAAATCATGGATGTCCATTTGTAATTAGTAGATCCTCAACTGCGAATCCTTCATTTGCAAATCATGGATACTTATTTGCAATTAGTAGATGCTTATTTGCAAACCGTGGATGCTCATTTGCAATTAGTGGATGTTTATTTACAAAACGTGAATGCTCATTTGCCAAGTTTGATAGTGACAAATCCCTAATTTTATTATATATTTTTACACTTTATTTGGAGATTTTGTCATATTAATTGAGTTTAAAATGCATTACTTGTGATAAAAAGATATTAAGAGTAAGTACATTAAATTAGGATTAAAAAAAGCAAAATGCTCAAAATAATTGTAATACTCTTAATCTTTGATTTTTTGAGAATATTTGAGGTTGGGTTAATTATTTTTAATTGTATGTACTTGAAAAATGGGATTAAAAAAGAAAATAACAGTTTAGGGCTCAAATTTACAAAATGTCAGTTTGGTCCCATGAAGTTTGAAAATGCCAGTTTAGTCTATGTCAAAACACAACGTTTTACACCAGGTCTTTAGGTATGATTAAAAAAAGGCAATGACGCAAGACAGAACCAGATCACTGCGAACTGAGAGCTGAACTTTTAGACCATAGTTTTCTTCACCTTCTATCATCTTCACCTTCTTTTTCTTTTCTTGCCAGTGGCATCATCTACCCCACAAACGCCAACGAGCTCCATCATTCCAAATTAAGAGCCACAGCGACATTCTTTCCATCATTAACAATCAGACCTGAAGCAAGCTGTCAAGACAGAGACACAGCCGCGTAAAAGGAAGCACTGTATCATCTACCATCTCCTTTGCCGTTAACCATCTCAATTGTGGCTCTACATCACTCTGCCTTCACTTTCTATCACTTTCGGTGGTGTTATTCAATGTCCAGCTTTATTCTATATATAACGAACGGCTCACTCCTACTAGGCTCCAGCTCCTGGCTCACCAGGATCCCTACGCACAGGAGCGTCATCAGGCCCAACCTCACCCCACTAGGCTCGGAAGGCAAGCTTCAGGAGCAGCCCAACTCCCTATCCCCCGAAGGAGACCTACAGGACTCAAACGCGCAACCATATGACTTATAAGCCACGAGAGAGCAACCCTGGTACCATTGAGCTATCACTGCGCACGGGAGCGTCATCTAGCCCAACCTCACCCTACTGGGCTCGGAAGGCAAGCTCAGGAGCAGCCCAACTCCCTATCCCCTGAAGGAGACCTTCCCAAGACTCGAACACGCGACCATAGGACTTATAAGCCGCGAGAGAGCAACCCTCGTACCATTGAGCTACTCCCGTGCGTAGTAATCCTGGTAAGACAGGAGCTGGGGCCTAGTGGGAGTGGGCCGTTCGTTATATAAAAGGCACATTTTTATGTAACGGCCCTCCCACTAGGCCTACTGGACAGCTACCCTCACTGGGTGCCCTGTCCAGCCGCACGGGAGTCCGGCCCCCACTGGGGCAAGCTTATGGAGTGACCACCTCCATTATTCCCCCTCAAGGGAAACTCCCCAGGATCGAACTCAGGGCGCTAGGCATAACATACCCTGGATACCAATCTTGGTACCATTTGGCGCTAGGCATAACACACCCTGGATACTAATCCTGGTACCATTGAGCTAAATGGTACCAGGATTAGTATCCAGGATGTGTTATGCCTAGCGCCCTGAGTTCGATCCTGGGGAGTTTCCCTTGAGGGGGAATAATGGAGGTGGTCACTCCATAAGCTTGCCCCAGTGGGGGCCGAACTCCCATGCGGCTGGACAGGGCACCCAGTGAGGGTAGCTGTCTAGTAGGCCTAGTGGGAGGGCCGTTACATAATACCAAGGTTACTCTCTCACGGCTTATAAGTCCTATGATCGCGTGTTTGAGTCCTGGGAAGGTCTTCTTCGGGGGATAGGGAGTTGGGCTGCTCCTGGAGCTTGCCTTTCGAGCCCAGTGGGGTGAGGTTGGGCCTGATGCCGCTCCCATGCGCAGTGATCCTAGTAAGCCAGGCGTTGGGGCCTAGTGGGAGTGGGCCATTTGTTATATAAAAAATTAATATTATCAATATATTCATGTTATTCTTGTATGCCTACTGAATTGTGCATTGCTACTCTGAGTAAGGTTAATAATAAGGAGTATATAAGGCAGGGTCTTTACAGTTGGTATCAGAGCAAGCGGTTCTAGCAACAAGATAGTATACTGATATGCTTGATTATAAGGTGACATGAACAACGAAGTGAATTACTTCAGCTAGTTCACAGTTAAGCCCCAGTGGGTGGTATAAGAATGTCCCGGATTTATTGGGTAAGGCCAGAGTGTGAGCCTCACCCTAGAGTAGGATCACTAATAGGATGACCAGTGTCAGATAGATAAGCCACAAACAACCTTATGGACTTTTGGGAGTATATTACAGGGTATGTGTCTGATTGCATATACTAGTACTGATATACGACCCATGCATAGTATTTTGATGCCCGGAGACAGTGGAAATGATGGTTGGGATAAGGGCAGCTATGGGGGTACCGATAATTAAGATCGACTTAAGCCGGTATCTTCATATTTGCACGAGTACACAAAAGTTAAGCATGCTCAACCTAGGAAAATCTCAGGATGGGTGACCTCCTGGGAAGTTACATGAACATGTTATGTTATGTAACATAAAGGAGAATGAACATGTTGTACTGTATTTTAAAGGCTATATATAGTTACAGGTCTATCCGTGGCTACTGTAAACCCCTTTCATATGTTAATACAGGAGTGCTTGTGTACTCAATATGGTGTGAAATGACCGAAATACCCTTAAATTATGAGGAAAGTTAAAACATTTCGATTAAAGGTTTTAATCATAATTAGAAGTTCCCATATGGCATAAAGAATGATTAAAGACATAGAGATGATGAAATAAGTATTGATCCTTAATCTGAACCATTTTTATTGCAAAGATTACTGCCAGAAAAGTTCATTTAATGAGGTTATGAGAACTCGAGACATAGAAATTATTTTGAGGTTTCTCCATACTAAGTAATGATCCTTAGTAACCTATGGGGTTAAAGGCATGTAGGCATGATATGCGAGGATATATGATGAGTGGTGATTATGCCATATATCTAACCTAGAGGATCCAATTTGATGACACTGGAGGTTGAAGATCGGCTAAAAATAGGTCTAAGCTGAAATAGTGCTTAGGTTGAAATATGAATAAGGTTACACTATGGTTATGTTCCATGAAGGAAGTTTGAACCTTGTGAACCTTATGGATGATGTTGAACCTTCAGTAATTATTTGAGGATATTACTCAGAATCGTGGAGGTTAGAATAAGTGCTATTGATTTTGATTCTTAGCATACTTATTGGGTAATGTTGAGGTTCTAGGTGTTAAACCGTAACTTAAGAATCAATTGCAATAGTTGAATTGGGTCTCCATGAAATTAAAATTACCTGAGTGGCTTGAGGTACTAGAATATAGTACATAAATGTGTATGAGGTTACTGGAGGTTGCTAGTTGCTAATCTAGCATAGGGAAAGATCTTAATCATCGAATATTCCCTTAGAGGTGTGATTATGCCTGGAGTATGACCGATATTGAAAGCCAACGTTGAATAACCCCATATGAGATGGTGAAAAGAGAAAGAGCAGATTACAAAACTGCTAGAAAGGAGGGACCTTATGAGATCTGGATTCTCGTTACATGTTACTTCTATTCTGAGGCGACCAACCAGACATAACTACCTATGGAGGATTCTGATTTGAAAGGGCTACCTACAGGGAGTTCTAATAGGAAAAGACTATCTATGGGGAGATTGGATCGAAAAGGGCTACCAAAGGAGGGTTCTGATCGGAGGGGTTGACCAGGTGTATGGTCACCTGCATGAAGCACCGAGTGCAGTACCGTAGTGTGAAGCCACCGTGATATCGAACTATAGTGTGTAGCCGTCGTGACAACAAACTGTGGAGTAAAGCAACCATGATGATGAAACCACAAAGTAGAGCTACGGGAACGTTGATTCTCAATAGTGGTATATTGTAATGAGTCTCCTAACAAATGATTTTCCTTGAGAGGAGGGTTGTGTGACCCAGTGAATCGCCATGGGATGCTCCAGTATCGTTTAAGGAAAGAAAGATCAGGCTCGATGGTATAAAGGAAAGGAACTCTTGCTCTCATATCCTATGTAGTGGTTCTGCATGTATGTGTTTACTATCATGTGTATTCGTGTTATGAATATACGGTAGGCAGTAAAACCTTTTGGGCCAACGTGTCCTTAGGCAGTCAGTCCTGACGGGCGGAGGCCTGAGGCTGTAAGTCCCATAATGCCTCTGGCATAGGGGTGATTCCGTAGATAGTAAGACCTGATGAGCATTTAGAATTTGTGGGTGGTCGCCTGGGGCCTATTACGCGGGTGGACGCTCAAGCCATGGAGATTTCTATTATGCGCGAGCAGTCGCCAGGGGCCTATTGCGCAAGTGGATACTCGGGGCCATGGAAACTCTTGTGATGCACAAGTAGAATCCCGGGGCTTATTGCGCGAGTGAACACTTGGGGCTGAATGCTTATATGATGATTGTTGTGATGATAGTTTGTTTAGCATGCTTTGTAAATATACATAAGAATGAGAATGAGATGAGTAGCAAGAGATTGAGCCCGAAATGAGAAGTTTGGGTTAGACTCCCGTGTGATTGCAGTGGGCCTAGTAGGAGAAATTCCTGTGTGGCTGGAGTAGGCCTAGTGGGAGGGTTGTTATATAAGTTTGTCGCACTCAGTCTTGGTGAGCCAGGGGGTATGAGCCGGACTCCTGTGCCATTGTAGAGGGTAACCAGTGAGGATAACTCTGCAGTTGAGCCTAGTAGGAGAGTTGTTATTCAGCAAAATGGTAGATCGAGTATCTTAAGGCAATAAGACCTAGTGGGATAGTAAATCCTTAGGTTGACAGAATGGGAAATGTGTTGAGAATAGAGTCGAGCAGAGGCTCGAGGCAATAAGACCTAAGATGCAAGATTGCATGGGGGTAATGTCCCTAAGCGATAAGACCTATATGTCTAACTGATGTGGTTGTTACCTAGCACGGTGACAATAGACTAGTGTGTCCAGAGTATATATTGTGATTGGCAGTAAAGCCACAATATCTAGCGTTATGGTAAAGTGAACTGTAGGGCTTGGTATGCATACAATGTGATTCAAGAGAGTTCTGAAGAGGCTAGAAAGCTTGGTATGCATATAGTAATCCGGGAGAGAATCCTGAAGAGTCAAAAATGCTTGAGAAACCAAGCGTTAGGAGAATGGACCAAAGGGTCTTGATATTGAGTTCTACATACTGGGTATAGAATGGATGAAAGTGCTGCATACTAAATGCAGAATGCCATTTGAGATTCGGTCTCAAGAATATGATTCTTGAGTTGCATACCCTATAAGCTTGCAAATAAAAGAGCTAGTAAATAAGATGGCAATGATTTGTCACCATGATCAGAGATTCTTACTATGTGAGAGTGAGATAAAGCATTGTCTTTTACCCTAACATGGCGTAGGGGCTAGTACCCTATTGTTGCCCAGGCTGGAGGAGCTGACTAGGTGTATGGGCGCCTGTGTGAAGCCAACAGTCCTTGCATGAAAGAAGGGGTTAAACTAGCCGTCATGGTGCCTTGTGTAGTTTCCCAAAAGAGGGTTGACCGGCAATTAAGCTATGAAAAGCACTGAAATTCTACATTAAATATACAGATGGTACCCTATAACATTCAAAATTTTGAGGACAAAATTTATTGAACGGGGGGAGAATTGTAATACCCCGAATTTTGGGACAAAAGGCTTGAGATTAAGCCTAAATTTAGGGGAGTGCTAGACCCCAATTTATTAAATGTCCTAGTGGGACATGATATTATTTCCCAAAATTCCTTTATATCCTTGGATATTAAAACGAATTATATTAGTGAGTTAAAGAGCTCGGGGAATAACAAAATGAAGTAATTGGAAGTCACACAATATAGTAAAGTGGAATACAAAGTGTTGTTGTTATCGGTGAAATTCCCGATGTGGCAGTCGTGTTTGTGTGGCAGATTTCAAGGGGCAAATGATGTCAAAAAATTATGAAACTTTCCAGAATAAAAGAAACTTAACAAAATTTAATTTGATAGGTCATATAAGTCATTTGAAGTTGTACACAAAGAGAAATGAAATTTTGAAGTTAGCCAGCGAAATTAACTAATTTTTGGGGCAGCGTCCAAAGATTAAAATTTTGGGAAGAGTGAGATTCCAATTGGCCAAAATTTATATTTTTTTTCTTAAAACTAGATTCAATGAGAGTTGTATAGCCTTTGGAAAAACTCCAATTCAAAATTTGTACAATTAGATATGAATTTTCAAAGTTTAATGAAAATTCTGCCAAATCAAGCATTATGTGCGAAAATTGGAATTTGGGGCCAATAGGAGCTTAACACTTGGCAAAATTATTTTAACACTTCATTTAATCATTCTTCATCTTCCTCATTTAGCATTTCCTGTGTGAAAACATAAATAAGAGAGAGAAAAAGAGCTGAACAAAAATGGAGGAAGACGAGAGAGAAAGTTCTAACCGCTGAAACACTACCAAATCGACGTCCTCTCTCAAAGTGCCCTTTAGGAAACTTCGTCTACTAATCATGAGCTTCATTTCTATGATTTTAGATTTTTTCTTGGAGGTGGTTGGCACCGTCTCACCAGCCAGAGTATTGCCAGAATTCCGAACTCTTTGCGGAAACGAGTAGAAGTAAGCGTAAGTTTCCTTTTGAACCAATTGATTTGTTGTTTGGATGAGTATATTAGAAATTGGGTACTGTTTGTGGCTGGTTTTAAAGGGTGTTTTCAATGGCTAAATAATGTCTAACAGATGTCTAAGTAGCTAATCATTTGATTAGAAGTAACAAGGAAGTGATTAAGCATGAGAAAACAAGAAACCGACATAATTTTTCTGAGAACTGATTTTCTGCCCTGTACTGTGACATAGGGAAGGAAAGGGAATTTGATAATTTTTATACTTCCATTGAATTTAGGAGGTAAAATTGTGTAGGTATACAAGTGTTCATAATTTTTGGATGCTTGTATATCAATTTGGGAATTTATGAAGCATACGTGTTCATAGTGTTAATCTGCTTGTCTGAGCCTTGTTACTGTGCGTGATAATTCAAGGGGTAAACCTTGTCTGAAAATTCTGAAATTTTCCAGTTGAAAATTAGATACAAAGACCTTTAATTTGATAGGTCATAAAGGTCAATTGAACTTGTGTGCTGGAAGTTCTGCGTTTTTGAAGTTTGAGCATGCAAAACTGGAATTGTCTGGAATGATGTATAGAAAGTGGAAATAATGTATTACTATGTTGATATATAGCTAATGGATATATTTTTATTTGTAAATATACTTAATAATAGTCGTGTGGGACTTGTAACCACATTAATTGGATTCTTTTGGATTTAGAAATGAATTTTTGAAGTATTTACCTTGTTTCTGGGAAGGAATCTGAAATAGGGTGATTTTTCAAAATACTGGGAATGTTTTAGCTTTGATAGCTAACATTGACTATTTTCATGTGAAACTAGATTGAAATATATTAACATATAATTCGGAACCACTAAATTTAGAATTTCCTAGAATTAATGGTGAATTTTCAAAATTTGGTGAAAAATCTGTCAGCTTTATGTCTTATGTGAATTTAATACTTAATGGCACAAATGTAATTGATATGAACTCCAAGGGTAAAAGTAAGCCTTTAGGGCTAATTTCAGCCATTGGGCATTTACTTTTCATGGCTCTAATGATGCTATCACTTACCTAGGGCTATGAAGTGACAAAGAAGAATTAATGGTTGGCGGATCAAGGGACAAGAAGAGAATGACATAAAACCTGAGAGGTAGTGAACTTACCTTTTCTGCATGTATGTAATATGTATGTCTTGCATTAATTATATGACTGATTTGCCTATTTGTGTGGAACATGTATGATTGGTTGAAGCTCTGTTATATTTGTGCAATGGCCATATGTATGTCATAACATCGAGCATGTAGTATGTCATTATGTTAGCATGAAATAGTGTAGGCAAGCATGTCATGCATTCATATATATATCTGACATGCATAGTGGTAATGTTTGCTACTGAGATTCTCTTGAATCTCACTCCTTCCAACTAACCATTTAGATAGGTAAAGACCGAAGAAGTGCTGAGAACAAAGAAAGAGGAATGCACACAGAGGGATGTGGTTGATTACTTGAAGACCTTTTTTCTATTTTAAGGTCTATAAATATTGTGTAAACCCTTATGGGGGAAACGCGTGTATTATAATCAAGCAATATTGTATTAATATTATCAGTATATTCATGTTATTCCTGTGTGCCCACTGAACTGCGCATTGCTACTCTAAGTAAGGTCAATAATAAGGGGTATATAAGGCAGGGTCTTTACACTATAGGCTCCTCTATCTCTTGGATCATATTCAACATCAACATTCCTTTATTCAATATTAATTGGTCCCTTTAATTTGTGTTCTATATGTCTGGAATCTTAGAATTGTTTGGTGAAGTTGTTTTGTTGACCGACAGTAGCTAATTCCCTCAATCCTTTGTAGCAAGAGGTAATGGCATAAACTTGGAGCTTTAATAGGGAGTTTGTGTTCTTCCATTTCTGTATTTCCATATTGCATTTGTGATTCCTAAGTCTTAATATGAATTTTATAATGTTGGACTAATTTATTTTGATATATTTAGAGATTTGATGTAGCTTGAATCTTTGTTAGACACTTGAAATTGTAGTTAATTAGCTTACTTATTATTTCTTTGTACTAGTTAGTCATTGAATTGATGATTTTGTGAATATTTTATGCTAATTTCAAGGCGGTTTGATTAGTGGATCAATAATATCTTGTGTTTGCATTAGTTAATTAAATATGAATTTATTAATTGTATTTAGTATTAGGTTTTATCATCATTAATCTTGATTTTTCATATGGGTGGCCATTGTTAAATTAAGATTAATGAGAAAATCAAATGGTAATGCGAGATGGCTCGTTATTGGATTAAAAGCTAAATATGTTTTTAAGTTCATTTAATTGCTAAAGTGCTTAATTTAGAGAAATTAATATTCAAGGTGGCTTGGTATTAATTAATCTAAGTTAAACCTAGTCTAACAAGTTGCTTTTAATTTAGATTCATTTTTGAACTAGTTTGATTAAGTCTCCCATAATTATTTTAAGTGATGATTGCTTACATCATTGTTATGAGGGATTGTTCATTTCATTATTGAACTCTTTGCTTCTCTTATTTTATTAATTCCATCATCATTCCATTTTATTTCAAAAATCCAAAAATATTAGGTTTTTAAAGCATTTTAGTTTAATTGTAATTTAATTATTAGATAAAAAGTTCAAAATTCATTTTTAACTTATTTTATGCCAGTTTGTATACTTAGTTTCTAGGTAACTAATAAAATGCTCTTCGAGAGACAATCCGGGATTGCACTCTATATTGCAATTCTTGATTAAAATTTTGAGGAAGTTACCAAGACACAAAGCAGACAACAACTTCTTCAAATGGCGTCGTTGCCGAGGAGCCAAGTAATTGGTTCTCTAGTAACTAAGTATCAATCTTTGATTGATTGGTACCTTGAGCCTTTAGGCTTACATTTATAATAGCTTTTGTATTTATGTATTTTTCCATTGCATTTATTATAGATTGTATTTACTTGTTCGTAGCATATTTCATAAAATCTTCCCTCTTTCCATAGAAAAGTTTACAAAAATACCAACAAATATCTTGAGTTTTCTTTGTTTTTGGTATTTGCATTCTTACATACACTTGATTTATGGCTGGAACTTAGTGTTTTTACATTTGCAAATTGATTGGAGTTCAGTTAGAATTCAGTTATGCCTACACTTGAGCTTACTATCAATTTTTCAAAATTTTACCCAGAAAATTACACTCCTCAATTTGGTTTTGGGCCATTCTAACCCAGACCAATAGCTATGCTATTGGGTATGATGGATTTTAGCCAAATTCAATTGTTTCGGCCACTTTTTGAATTTTCCTTTATTTTCTGGAATTTTTTCATATTTTTCATTAGGTTAGCTTTTTTTTAGTATTCTTCTTTAATTAGTTTCTTTCAATTTTTAGGATTCATTTGCATCTCTAGGACTTTTTAGGACTTAGGATTCATTGAGATTTAATTGATTGCAATTTGAATGGCTTAGTTTAATGAAGATCATAAGCTTAGATACTACACTAATCCTCCTATGCATTCCTTTTTAGGGAATGATGAAACTTCAATCTCTCAATTCTCAGAAGAATCTTGAGGCACTTGGAGAGATGAGGCACTTTCTAAGCTCACATATTCTCAAAAGATTTTCATGGAATTCTAACACAAAATTGTTTGAAGCTGAAAGTCAGATTATGTAATTGAAGCTTATGTTTGGTGTGGATGTAAGATAACTACAAAAATTGATATCAAATTTCATCCTTCCTCATCCAACCTCGGTATTGATTTCTGAAAATAAAAATATACATGTTATGATAATTAGAAGAATTAGTAGTAAATTATTATTTGTCACTTGAATTTATTGAATGAAATGGCCATTTGTTAGTTGCACCTTCTACAGTAGATGAAGATGTTTTTCTTTTATGGCCAAGAATTTTACGGTGATAGATATTTTTATTTTATTATGGCTTAAAATTCTGTCATTGTGGCATGATGATGCCTCATAAGTTTTTTTAATAGGTAACAAATTTCATCTATCTTTTCTGACAATGTGTTTCTGTCATTTTTTAAAATCGGGAGGTAAACTTATATTTGTATTAATTAATATTATAATCTACATTCATTCAACTCATGCACATGAGTTGAATATCATTTTTCTTTATTTTTTATAATTAATAAAATTCTCATATAAATCATCATTATAATAATTATTATTAATTATAAATTATAAATGAAATAAAGAGTTTTGAGATTTTTAAAAGAAATTATTATTTTAATTTTAATAAATGAAGACAAAAGAATAATGTATTTGGCTTGAAATAAAATAAAAAAAATTTTATTTTGATTTGATTTGATTTAATAGCTGGGATTTATGAACTTATGAATCAAACACGCTGTTAATGTAATGGTATTAACTTTTTATTTTAATTTACATTTGGTGGCAATACTTAAAAAATGGGTTACAGATTAAATAAGGGTATTGTTGGCGTTGTAAATATAATATATTTTCTCTCCTCCCTCTTTTCTCCTCTCTACCCAAACACAAGGAAGGAAAATATTCTCCCCCGGCCCACTAATCAATCCCCACACCCCACCCACCCACTCAAAAAAAAAAAAAAAATGTCCTCCCCATCCAAACACAATGCAAGTCTTCTTCTAATAAATTGTATTAGGAGTAATGCAAGGAAAAATTTATTAAACCCACCAGACGACACATTATAAATTAAGAACATCTGGGAGCAGAGGGAGTGTTCTAGATAATTTGTCACTAACCCGTAAGCTAAGTCTGAGACTCTACTGTGCTACCAATGAGACAGTTTTGTCCTCTTCAAAAACCCCAACCCTCAAATTAAGAACATTTTTCGTCTTAGTTATAAGGCATAAAGAGAAATTTTTTTATATAAATGTACAATGTTACCTTCATTTATTTTTATATTGACTTTATTTTTATAAGGTATAATGTATATAAAATAGGAGTAAAGTTGGAAAGTTGTTAATTTAATGATAGAGTTAATAAAATTTGAAGTTTTTCTTGATTTATATGAAATATACTGAAAATGATATATAAATAAGATTAGAGGAGTATACTTTTTATAAAAGTATTTATTAATCACTGAATGCCTAAATTGATTGGTTGCAGGCCGTTTCAACTTTTCAATCCCTAGGTATGTAGTCGTGAAAAAAGTATTCCTTATTTTCCTTGTATTCTAAATCATTTGCTTTATAAGATATGTACTTTCGTGCCTCCTAACTCCACCTCATTGTTGACACCCAACTACATGTTTGTGGCTCAATAGTCTCTGTATCTGTGTGTGTGTGTATTTTATCACTTCTTTTTAATATATAAGCAATATCTTGTTTCTGAAAAAAAAAACGCAATATATTGATTAATTAGAAGAACTCACACTGCTTGTTGAAACATTTTATTACAACTTTACTTTTAAAGGAAAGACTCAAATTGCGGATACTATGATTAGAGGAGTACATATTCACTTTGATGCTAAGAAGTTGGCTCAACCAGCACCAAATCCTTTTATCTTGGGGGGATTTTCTATTGAAATAATTAACATATATGATATATAGTTTTTGTATATTTTATTAGATTGATTTTGCTTAGATAAAATAAAATAATTTACCTGTAATTAATGTCCGAAAATCATTCAATTCTTATAGTGTGTGTGTGTGTATAGACACCTTTCATTTTTAAATAATAAATACATTCTGCGAGTCTGCGTCTCTCTTATTGTCAAGCGAAGTTTTCATTTAAATCATTTTTGAGATAATTAAGCAGACTGATCACTCTTGATATTGTAAAATAATTTATAAAATGAAACATGAAATTCATCAAAAGAGAAAATACTCTCTCCTTTTCTTTTCTTACCAAGAAAAATACTCTCTTCGATATACTCTATAAGAGAATTTTTCTGGGATAACATATCTTATTTATAAGGGATATTAGTAGCTTGTCTGAAAATGTTCGTATTATTTTTTATTTTTTTTCTCCATTAATTATTGGTTAACATGAATATATTAATTAGCCATTCACTTATTCTCTCTGCCTCATGCTCTCTCCATAATTAAGGGCATCGTTTTTTAAAAAAAGTTACATTTTTTACATAATTATTAGACTAAATTATATAAAACCCCCCTGAACTTTTGAGTAGTTATATATAACTTCTCTAGATTTTAAATATAACCTGTCGATTGACCTTTTATTTTTTTAATTATGGACCCACTGTAGTTAACTTACTGGTACCTTTTGGAGGAAAATCTTAATGTCATATTAGTAGAAGATGTCAAACCCCTTAACATCTTGATATTCGCTGAATAATAAATGCGTAGTTTGGATGACATACAGAAATAGTGAAAATATATTAATAATAAGTACTTATTTATATTACAAAAAATCCCCATATGATTTGAAAAATATAAACAAATCCAAAAGAAATAAATTCTATAACTAAAGATAACCAGCTGTAACTCCTGACTAGAACCGGATCTTCAATCTCTAGTAATTACAGTTTTGCCCTTAGAGTCGCTGCCCTCTGCTAGAATATTTTTATATGTTGAAAAATGGTGAGATTTTAATGAATCTCAGTAGTAATGTACAGTCAGTCATATAAATTGTGATAAATAAATATGCAATGCACCATGATATGTAAAATGCTAACTCGTGTTGTATGCGTACTATCCAAAGCCAAACGACTGTTTGCAACCCCGGCTTAACTCGTGTCCATTATCAAATGACATGTTTAGACCCTGGCTTATTCACGTGTTGTGCCACATGCACTGTCATGTTACAGAAAATGACATACACAATATATAAATAATCACATAGTATATGAATGAAAGAATTACTACCTAGGTCCTTTTTCGTTCCAACTGTTTATCCAAAATTTTTTTTCTGACTCGGGCTATTACCAATTCCTATAAATTAAAATTAACAAGTAATTGGTTATTACTTGCATTACTATTGCTTTATAATCATATTCTACTGGTTATCTCAGTTTCAGTGGCTTCTACACTGTTTAATTATTCTCAGTGAAATTTTACTATTTTTCAGAAAATTGACAGATTTTTTAGTCATTTGTTTTTTCAGGCTCGGGGTATTACCAATTCCTATAAATTAAAATTAACAAGTAATTGGTTATTACTTGCATTAATATTGTTTTATAATCATATTCTACTGGTTATCTCAGTTTCAGTGGCTTCTACACTGTTAATTATTCTCAGTGAAATTTTACTATTTTTCAGAAAATTGACAGATTTTTTAGTCATCTTTGAAAAATCATAACTAATTCTAGAAAAATCTAAATTGACTGGGTCCAAAGCTTAAATGAAGATCTTGAAACATATGTTCCTGGAAAAATATTAAAATCTGATCAATTCTACCATATTACTCTTAGAGTTTTCCGAAATACCCTTATTCCAGATTACTACTCTTCAGAAACAGAGCACAACTTTGAAAATCCATATTTCCTAATCTACTTGTCAAAAAATTATGTTCTACCCATAAAATAAAAGCTCTGAATATCTACTTTAAATATGAAAAGTTTCATAATTTTTTGTCAAGGTTTGAGTTTCTAAAACTTCGACACAACCAATCTGACTTTCAGAAACATATTCTGATAGCAATTAAATTCAAAACTTCACATCTCTCAATATACTGATCCAAATAATACAAACTATATATAAAATTAAATCTTATCATGTATAATTTTTTTTTTGGAAATTTTCATGGTCATTGGAAAAGATTACATTACTCAAAAACACCACGAAACCAACTGCCAGAATCTGGACTTCCAGAATTTCATCTGTTTCTAAACCTAAATTTCAAAAATCATAACTCCATCTACAGATATCCAAATGATTCATTCTACCACTCATTTCTAAAGCTTGAGATGTCTACTATCTTTCTGTAAAATTTCATAAATATTGGGTATAATTAGGTTGGTCAAACCGCAACACGAAATGGACTGTCTCTCAAAACGTTGGTTTTGACAGTTTGACTTCAAAATTCAAGAACTTATTCATTTTGACTTCAAATTGTGCTCTTCTTAATTCTATGTCATACTACACATCCTAAAATTTCCATAGCAAAAAGAATCAGACCAAAACTCTATCTATAGCTTCTATTTAAGCTTATGCAACTTTCCGATAGAAACTCGATTTTCCTGCGATCAAAACAGAGTTGATAAAACTGACATGCAGCCATGATTTTGAACTCCAATCTCAAAGATTTTGACTCTACATACTCCTAAACATGTTCCTTGTATTTGGGGACGTGATTACAGAAGCAAAGAGAGAAAAAATCCCATGTAAAATGGACACACAATGACTGGTTTTTGAGATAGAAACTTTCCTGCGAATTTTCTTAATTCCAGCAGCAAAACAATCTCAAAAAGCTACTGAAAACAGTCATAAATCCATTGGAAAAATAAGATAAGGATGTATGAAACTCACCTATATCAAGATATGGAGTTGTATGTGAGGTTTTGAGGCTTTTCTTCCTTCCATGGATTCAACTTTCTCACTCGTCTCTCTCTCTTTTTCTTTTATGTTTTCTTTGTTTCAGCTGCTGTTAGTCGAATGAAGAGCTGAAGTTGAAATGAACGGAAAGGGAAGATAGTGTTTTATTTATTGGTTAATTGAGTGATGAATGCATGTGTGTGTTGCCAAATGAGAAGAGAGAAATGATGAGGGTGTAGGTGTGAATATATGTATGGACCATGTGTATTGCATTGATGGAATAGAATTATAATGCAATATGGGCTGTAAGTGTGCTCTCCTAAATGAACAAGTATGGGTGTGTGTGTCTCTTAGTGTTGGTAGGCTTGGGTGTGTGTGTCTTTATATACATATAGGTATATTTTTATCTTATTAATTACACACACTAGGCCCTAATATTTCCCTTTGTCTAATTTAAGATTCCTTAAATTTTGGAGGTTCCATAATTTGGCTTACTATCTAGTTTCCATAAATTAATCATTGGATTAAATTTTTGGGATGTTACAGAAGACACCTCATATCCTATGTGATATCCTATGTAATCTAATGATTTTATAATAATTATATCATTTTTTATATAGGGATTAAACTGTCATTGTATCGTTAAAAGAAACCTTAGTGTCATTGTGTTTGATCTCCTTGTATCAATTCTTAGAAAGCCCAACCGCGGCTGCTGTAGATTCTCAAAGTGAAGTAAAATTTCATTTTCATTTGTTGTGATTCTCTTTCTATTTATGAATAATTTCTAGTCATGACATATATACATCGGTCTAAAGGTATTCCACTGAACCATCAGAGATTGATTTTTGCCGAGAAGCAATTGGAGTATGGACATACTTTTGCCGTTTATGACATCCAGAAATAGTACTCTATTAATTATTATTTAATTTGGATGCTTTTCTTTTCTCTTCTTTCAATATTCCTACATATAACTATTTGGGTATCATTTCAGTCTAATTTGACAGTTTTGAGTTCATGGTGGTATTATATTATCGAGCCATCTTTGAAAATCTATGGCAGTGCCATGAGGGTTTTCTAAGAATTGAAAGGAGGTGAGTTGCAAACGCAAGGAGACGAAGGAAATGAGATTGGGGTTTCTTTTAATGATAATTGAAGGTTTAACCTTATATAAAAAATGATATAATTACTATAAAATTATTAGATTACATATGATGCCACATAGGATATGAGATCTCTTCTTCTAATTTGACATTACGATTTTCATCCAAAAGATAATAATAAGTTAATAGTAGGAGGTCCATAATAAAAAAAAATAAAAGGTCGAGCGCGTTATATTTAAACTCTAAAATGTCAGAGAGGTTATATGCAACTATCCTAAAATTTAGAGAGGTTTTGTATAATTTATCCTAATTATTACCATTAACCAACTTTTTAATCTACCGAATTCAGTTATTTGTATATTATATATATATATATATATATATATATATATATATATAATAAAGACTATCTTATAATATACTCAGTAAGGAAGGAGTAATAAAAATAAAGACAATATAGTATTTGATAGAGAGCTAGATAGTGTCAATATATTTAATTTAATGAAGTAGGTTCGATGGGCCCGATGGCTCAAGAAAATTTAAGTTTGTCAACAACTATGGACGTAATTACGAAAATGACTATCAATACAACTTGCTTGAGATGAGGCATTATATTTAAGGTTGTCAAGTTTATGAATTTAAACAAACTTGTGATAGGCATATAAACTCATATTGTGAACTTAAATAGTAAATTCATAAAATTTTAATTACCTTTATGAGTAAATAAATATTAATAGTATATAATTAAATAATTAAAATGTTAAAAATGATAAAAATTTGATTTAAATATATTTTAAATCTAAATAATTGAAATTAGATTCATCAATACTCATAATATATCATATTCAATAAAAAATATTTCTTTAAAATTCATATATAAAGCAATTGCATAGTCAAATTGAAAAAGTTAATGTGAGTTTAAAAGTGAATTAACATGATTTTGCAAGTTAGAAATGTAAAATCGGTAAATTCGGTGTGTGAACTTACGAATTTGACTGAGCTTACAGCTAGCACGAGTTTAAGAGTGATTTGGAATGATTTTATAAATTAGGAATATAAAAATGGTAAACTTAAAGTCTCAATTCATGAGTTTAATAACAATAACCGTACTTGTTTATGCACCATGCAATCCAATTAAATTATTTCTCATCGTAAGTCTTATGCACCTGACCCCCAATTGTCACCGTCATAGCTGCAAAAATATTCAAATGTAGGCTTATAATATGAATACTATTAACTTATAAATAAAAAATAGGAAATCGATTATTGTATTAGTCATCTATAGATTGAATTCAACCTGAAACGATGATGAGGACAAGCAACAAAACATGTAGTGATGAAGAAATATTCTTCGCCATCCTAGCCCTCGTTAAGAACCAACTCCAACGATATATAATATATTCAAATTAATAACTTATTGGGTTAAAGTGTAATTTTACTGATAAATATTTTTTTAGGGGCTCTCCTATTACACAAACAAGTTTTAGAAGTGGTAAAAATATTAATAAACAATTTAAAAGGGTGTAAATTCACTAAAACCGTTAAATTTTACCAAAAGTTGAAATTTAATAGTTTTGGTAAATTTTCATCATTTTAAATTGTTTATTGGTATTTTTATCCCTTCTAAAACTTATTTGTGCTAGATGCTCTTTAAAAAAAATTTCTTAGTAAAATTGTACCTCTGACTCTATATTGTTTTGTGATTTTGGTAGCTGTTTAATTAGGGGATGTTCATATAGAATATAGAATATAGAATATATCTATATCTATATAGTGGGTTAGAGGGGGAACTAAATTTTGACCAAACCACAAAATAAAGGCAACTGAATTGATAGAAATGTAATGGCAATTAAAGAAGATGATAACATATGATGATTCATTCATAAATAGTGGGGATTTTATGCCAAATTCATATACGAGTGGAGTCATTTGGAATGACATTAATTTATATCCTTTTCTATAGGATTTTTATAGAAAAATTATAACATTCCTAAATTATATCTTTAATTAAAACTATAACTTCTATTTTTAAATCTTAAAGTGAAACAAGCCATAAAAATAAATAAATTAAAATTATAACATTTTTGGAAATAATTCATACACGTTTTACCAAATTTTCAAGTTGCTTGATGTTAAGACCAAACAAAATTTCTAGATGTCTTGTATATATTAGTAGCGGATGTATCAAAAAAAAAAAAACAATAGCGGGGAGAGTATTTGTATTTGGATTTTTTTCTACTTCCCTTTCCTGCTCTTCAACTCTCATAAATTTTATGTTTAAAAAAAAAATAGTAGCGTCTAAATTTAATATTTCTTAAAATATTTATTTATTACAATTTTCAACTATCATGATTAAAAGTAGCAGTTTGAATTTATTTATTTATTATATTTTACTAATAATTTCATAATTTTTTTTGGAAAGCTACCTCTAACTAGACTTGATAGTACTTGAATATGATTTAGTTAGTGTTTATTTAGAATAGCGATTAGATTCTTTAAAAATAGCTTTTCAATTGTGATTTACAGTATATGAGATAAATATGTAAGATAAGTTCTGTTTTGATTTATGTAAATAAACACTTTTAAGAAATTTAAAAGTCTTTTCAAACATGCTTGAAAATAAATACTTAAAAACTTTCAATCCCCAATCTCTTACTTGAAAATAAGTTTTGTGCTCAATTACTAAAATACCCTTTTTTTCTTGAAAAATAGTTTGACCCTTCGCTGCTGGTCGCTAGGGCTCCCAAAGTCATTGAGATAAAACGTTTGGTACGGGAATATTTTTTTTTTGGGGGGGGACTAAAGAAGGGAAGGGAAAGGAAAATAAGATTGTAAGGGGTGATGAAAGATTGGCTGAGGGAAGATAAGCTGTTTGGTATAAAGAAAATTTAGGGTGGAATTTGGGGAAAAAAAGAGAAATATCTATTATGCCCTCAAAAATAAATTAATAATTATATACTAATTAAATTTATATTTCAATTCATACATTAAATAATTAGTAGTATAATAATTTAAAATTAAATAAAATGAATAAAATATAAATTATAATTTAAATAAATAAAAAATTTATTTTATTTAGTGATGAAATTGGGAACAAAAATTTCTATAGAACGAAATTCAAATTTATTAAAAAAATTTGAACTTTTTGATAAAATTCGAATTTACAAAGGCGGGAATCCTAAAAAAATTTAAATTAAAAGGAGGGAATCCTGAAGTTTGTTTATTACATTCGAACTTGCTAAGCAAACTTCAGGATTCCTGTCTTTTAATTTAAATTTTTTAAGGACATATTTGTTGTTTTGATTTTTCTTCTTCACAAGGAACTTAGTTCCCACGGAATCTCATATTCTCACCTTTAAAGGAATATTGATGGGCCCAAAAACTTAAATTTCTTAAAAAATTGAGTTAAAATTATATACCAATCAAAGAAATTTGGCTATGTTTCCTTTTCTTCCCATCTATTCCGTGTACCAAACAGACCCTAAGGCTTCATTGTGTCTTTTCTTGGCACAACATTTGATATGCTTGATTCACGGTTCAAAGGGGTTTCATTAGAGATAGAGATAGAGAGAGAGGGAGAGAGAGAGACTCCGTACAGATATTAATTGGCAGCTTTAGTTTAGACCCATGAGGAATTGAAAGTTTTTACCATTGAATGATGTTAATATCGTAGCTAGGCCTGAGAATAAAAGCAATTGTGGTTTCAAAAGTTTTTTTTTTATAAATCGAAATAAATTTTTTCTAACATACTTACTTTATAAATCGTAAAAATTATTCTTAAAAACTAATTTAAACATATATTGCAAGCAGGGCCTTGTGAAATAGGAGTAAATGGACATCAAACCTTGAGGGAATAAATTAACTGCTTGATGCAGACCGTATATCCGTATGTCATCAACCACTCCTTAAGGTCATACCACATTGTATGAGCCCTGTTGGAGAAGGCAGTACCACCGGAAATCTCTTTGTTGACGGAATTAATCATCCATATGCCAATACAATAGTGTTGCATCTATATATGTCCCCTTGAGCTTGGAGACTTGGTTCTTCTGCTGGCTGAACACTCATTGTTTTCTAGCATGACGGTGTAAACAAGAATTGAAACCGATATCATGCATATTTTGTGTTTAGATTAGCTTTTTGAAGAGGGAGAATTTGTCTTATGCCTTTGGCGTCCTCTTAAAAAATTTAACCAATGATCACAATACAGTACAACTTTGAGTTGTCTTTTGAAACAAATGAAAAATGGACTGACTTTCTTTTAAAACTACAACTATGATGCCATGAAGATAAACTTTTTAAATTACAATATTTTTTGTATTTTTGGATATAAAATAGATGAAATAGAAATTAGTTTAGAAATATATAATTGAAACCTCCTAAATCAATGGATTTCATCTATCATTTACTTTAACAGATATGGGAGTGTGCTAATTTGACACAAATTATTCAAAAGACCATTTGGGCTAAATTGAGTTAAGTGAATTAATTTCTCCACACTAGGTAAAAATGAATCACTCTAACCGAAATCCAATTCAAAGCTCTAGCAAATGAAATTAACAATATGCAAGACATAATAAGTAATCAAGAACTCTTGAATTACAAACATAATATATTTATAGCAACTCCAAACATGAACTATACCAAGTCAATTTATAAGAAATTGCTACTAAATGAAGTTTAAAGTATCAAATGCACATAATTAAAACCAATATTCAATTTCAATCTAATGCATAAGTCAAACTCTAAATCTAGAATTTAATAAATATAAAGGAAAGAACACGAAATTAGGTGCTAAAGACCCCCTATAAAGCTTCGAGCATCATAATTCAACACAGTGCTCTAGGAAAAAAAAAAGTTTAGCCACGAACTACGATCTGAGATGAAACCACCTCCTGATTCAAAGAACTAGCCATGGAAATACGATCAAAGAAGAGAGGAATACAATGAAATGGAAGAAGGATAAAGGTAAATGTGTGGTGAGATGGTGGATGGTGAAGGTGTGGCGTGATGGTGGAGTTTGAAGGTTTGGAGGTTCGAGATTTGGTTCTCTCGATTTCCCTTCCCTTCCCATCCTTTTCCTTTCTTTTATCTTTTCACCATTGGATTAAAATTACAATGGTGAAATTTGATATGAATAGTTGACAAGTGCAATAAAAATATGAGAATAAATTCTACCCTGTTATAATAATATAAGCTTTTTAGATTAAATTTTGGCAATTTCATTTTTTATATTTTTAAAGTAAAATCATCGGTGGAAAAATAACTTTTTAGACCAGGTAAAAATTGCTTTTTAGACCGATTCTAAATAAGGTCTTAATACAGCCAGTCTAAAAAGTCTGTTACTTTTTAGACCGGTTAAACAACCAGTCTTAAAAAATACTTTTTAGACCAGTTGTTTAAGATCAGGTCTAAAAAGTTGAACATTTTAGACCTCAACTCCACATCAGGTTTAAAATGACTACTTTTTAGACCTCATGGCTCCACATCAGGTCTAAAATGGCCACCTTTTAGACCGGTTGTGCCCACAACCGATCTAAAAAGTATGACTTTTTAGACCTCATGGCTCCACAACAGGTCTAAAATAACCACTTTTTAGACCGATTGTGAACAACCGATCAAAAAAATATGACCTTTTAGACCTCATAGCTCCACAACAGGTCTAAAATGACCACTTTTTAGACCTTATAAGCCCTCAACCGGTCTAAAAAAAGTAAATTTCTTATAAAAAAATTGTCATCTTTTAGATTGGAGATAATTTTAAAATCACATCCAATCTGAAAAATACAATATATTTATTCATTGCATAAATTTTAATAGATCCTGTAACAAATTGAAGTCATCATAGATAACAAAATGAAAAGCAAAGAACTAAATTTAAATCCAGCTGGATAACAAGATTATGGTTCAATGAAACAATTAAAAATAAAAAACAAAGAACTAAAGTTAAATACAGTAAAAAAATTGTTGAGGTCAACCCCTATTTCTTACGTAAAAAAATGAGATCACCAAAAGCAAATTAGTCTTCCTTCTTCTCTATTTGAAAGTAATGTTCCAACTGTAACAGTAACGCAAAGGAGGGGCATAGACTCGCTACTGGAAAACCATAATGGAAATTTGGTTTTTAAGGCAAAACGTCATATTCTTTGTGATGAATGCATTCATCACTTCAGTCCTTGAATGGAAACGTACTTTTTCCATTTTAATGGGATTGCCTAAAGATTCTCCCTGTCTATGAGAACATGAAACTCATCATATACATAAAATTTTAAATGTTGAATATTACTTGGAATTCAGAAGATAGTTTGACTCTAACCTTAGAAACGTATTGATGGAGGGCTGGTCATAGTTATAACCATGCAAAAAACATTCTACATCGTTTATTAGTGCATTTTGAGGAAATCCTCACATTAAAATCTGGCAAAAACAGGCAGTTGTTAACCTCATGAATTTCCTGTCAACATGGTACAATTCCTATCAATTTCTCAACCATTCTGAAGTTGTAATGGACAATAAATGGTATTTATGTGAAGGAAATGTACTTGATGCATAATTGACATAAAAAGAGCAGAATTTGGTAGTTAAGCATGATATAATGTGATGTTTATCAATTGTTGGGTTTTATGTGTTTGTTCGTGTTGATAGGACAGTCTGCCACATGAAAAGTCAGAGAAAGCAAGTGTTAAGAGGAAAAAGAAAGCAAATTGAAGATCAAGAACATGTTCATGCCAAAGGAAAAGCAAGAAAAAGTGGACAGGGCCATAGAAAAGTGCATAGCCTCTCTTCAGAAGCTTGGCCGCGGCCAAGATCCTCAGAGAACTTTGGCCGCGGCCAACCAATTGGCAGAAATTTTTTAGCCACGGCCAACCACCTTGTTAGCTGTCTCACGCATTTTCATATCTGAGGATTATAAAAGGTAAAATGTGAGTTCAGAAAAGGGAACTAAGCGGCGAAATAACCCTAGGAGACAGCCACAACACAACACAAAGCCTAAAAGTGAAGGAAATCACAGACAATCATGTGGATATTGAAGATTTGAAGAGATTCAAGATCATTTTCCTTGGTTTTTCTGATTCTTTCTCTTTCCTTCTCATATGTACTGATATCGCTATACTGATTCTGAAATGCTGTGACTGTTTCTGTATAATGAGCAGCTAAACTTCTTCTCTAGGATTATTTTGAACATTTGTATGGATTAATACTTGGATAATTCTCTCTTTTATGTATGAATGATATATATATGCTGGTTTTAACCTATGCTTAAAGCTTTTGAATGTTTGGCCACCATTTAGATTGCCTTGTTAACTCTGTTCTAGCTTGAGAGAGTGGAATGTGGGTAAAGAACTTGGTTAAAATCATGCTTATCTTGAAGTTTTACTTGATAGATGGATGGATTGTTAGTGACATAGAGATATAGCCACTAATCTAGCATTGTCAAATGTAGGTTGATGCTTAATGCCTACTTTTAATTGAATGCAACAAGAGATTGTGCATATTTATTGAATGTAGTAACTGGGTTATGACTTGAGAGAGCTTAACCACATACCTTTGATCCTATGACTAGCATTTATTATCATTTTAATTACTAAAAGAGAGATATGATATCAAGTTGTTTTAAAATCCAAAGGTGATAAATAATCCTAGACCTATATCCTCATTTGAACTTAAACAAAACTAGTTTACATAGTTCTTTAGAACAAATTTTTGTAATTGCATTACTCAAACCAACAACATGTGTTGGCTCAACTTTATTGAACACACTAAGTTTATTGCTTAATTTATTTGTTAAATCAAATCCTTGAGGGAACGAAACTTTACTTATCACTTTATTACTTAGCGCGACCCGTACACTTGCAGAGTTCATAATGTTGCGAACAAGTTTTTGGCGCTGTTGCCGGGGATCTGAGTTAACAAATTTTTATTGACCTTGAACTTGTGTTAGTAAATTTCGCTTGAGCATTTAGATAGGAAATTATTTGTTACTTGTTCCTTTTGCTTAATCATTTTTGTGTTGAATTGATACTTGCATTACTTGTCCCTAATACAGGTCTCATTCAAGTATATACAAGCTATTGAACCAGACGACTTGGTGGTGGTACTTGACGGAGTCCTTCTTATTGAAAACACGCTAGAAGCTGAAGAAGAAGCTGCAGCTGAAAGTGAAACTGAAAATATGGCAGATGATGAATATGATAGAGCTACCGTCAATGACTTTGCCAGCCGTAACCTGCAAGGAACTCAGTCTTGAATTCAGATGACAGAAATGCAAGCACATACCTTTGAAATTAAGCCAGTGATGATCACAATGCTTCAAATGCATGGAATGTACCATGGTCTCTACAATGAAGATGCCAACAAGCATTTGATGTACTTCCTGGAGGTGTGTGACTCTTTTAAACAGAATGGAGTTCCACAAGATGTCATGAGACTTCGGCTATTTCCCCTTTCTCTACAAGGGAAGGCTAGGGATTGGTTTAACAATCTCCCTGCAGGATCCATCAGTTCTTGGAATGATCTAGAAACTAAATTCAGAGCTCGATTCTTTTCCACCTGGTTTTCAAGCACAATCAAGGCAACCCCCTGTAAAAGAAGAAGAGTCTAAAACAGAGAAGATGCTAAATCAGATTTTATCCAGGTAGAATCTTCAAGGGCTGAAAACAAAGCTATTTTTTCTCTACATGAAATAGCCATTGAAAATCTTGAAGTGCAAGTGGGGCAATTAGCATCCCAAATGAATACAATTTCATGAAGTAGTCTTCCCAGTGATACCATTCCAAATCCTAAACGAGTTGGGAAAGAAGAATGCAATGCCATTAACTTGAGAAATGGAAAAGTGTTGTATGGGGAAGCTAGTTCCAGCAAGCTTAGTTCAAAGCCAAATAATTCTGAAATAGTTGAAGAGATTGATGATGAAACTGCAGAATTTGAAAATTCAATAAAGAAGAATGAAGTTTGGAAAAGAAGGCAGGCTGAAATGAGTAATGATGGAAATTACAATGATAAGCAGGTAGAGCAAACGCAAAATGCCACGAAGAAACCAAATATATATGTTGTCATGCCACCATTGCCTTTTCCTCAAAGATTCAAGAAGAAAGAGGAAGATGCTTAGTTTATGAAGTTTGTAAACATGTTCAAACAACTTCATGTTAACATTCCATTTGCTGAAGCTTTGGAGAGCATGCCCAGGTATGCTAAGTTCTTAAAAGATTTCTTATCAAAGAAGCGACGCTTCAATGAGTTTGAGACTATTGCATTAACTGAAGAATGTAGTGGAATCATCCAAAGGAAGTTGCCCACGAAGCTCAAAGACCCAGGAAGTTTCTATATTCCTTGTAACAGGGAATAATTTCAATGGCAAAGCTCTCTGTGACTTGGGTGCTAGCATTAATATGATGCCTCTTGTTGTCTTTAATCAGTTGGGTTTAGGAGAACCAAGACCTACCACGGTGACTCTCCTCTTTGCAGATCGCAGTATTTCAAAGCCAAGGGGAATCATAGAGGATGTCTTAGTCAAAGTGGATAAGTTTATCTTTCCTGCAGATTTTGTTGTCCTCGATTGTGAAGTTGATTGGAAAATTCCTCTTATCCTTGGTCACCCATTCTTAGCAACTGCCAGAACTCTCATTAATGTGGAGAAAGGAGAAATCACTTTAAGAGTTGATGATGAAAAAGTAGTGTTCAATATGCCCAAAGCCTTGAAATTTCATGATGACTCAGCTCAATGCTCATTCATCGACATATTAGATTCAGTAGATGCTCACATATCTCCTACCTCTATAACTAAAGATTTATTGGAAGCATTTCTGATTGGGGAGAGAAGCATTGAAGAAATTGAGGAAGATATTATTGCAGAATTGTTTACTATGGAGTCCTTTCCTCATTCTCGACTAAGAATCTTTGAACCGCTTGAGGTAGCCGATGCCTTGAGTAATCCATTAAAACCTTCAATTGAAAGGCCTCCAGTCCTTGAATTAAAGCCATTGCCATCTCATCTCAAATATGCTTATCTAGGGAGTTCCGACACTTTACCAGTAATCATTTCATCTATTCTATCTGATCTGCAAGAAGAGAAATTACTAAGAGTGTTGAGGGAGCATAAACGAGTCATAGGTTGGACTATAGCTGACATCAAGGGAATTAGTCCTTCTATCTGTATGCATAAGATTCTATTAGAGGATGATCATAAAACCTCCATCGAACATCAGAGGTGGCTGAATCCCGTGATGAAAGAAGTGGTAAAAAAGGAAATTCTCAAATGGCTCTCAGCTGGTATTGTATACCTCATATCTGAAAGCTCCTGGGTGAGCCCAGTCCAATGTGTTCCTAAGAAGGGAGGCATGACTGTAGTGGCTAACAATCAAAATGAGCTGGTCTTTACTCGTATGGTGACAAAATGAAGGGTGTGTATGGACTACCGGAAGTTAAATTCTGCCACAAGGAAATATCATTTTCCATTGCCTTTTATTGATCAAATGTTGGACAAATTAGCAGGGCAAGAATTTTTCTGTTTTCTGGATGGTTATTCTGGGTATAATTAAATCGCTATAGCTCCAGAAGATCAGGAGAAAACTACTTTCATTTGTCCCTATGGTACTTTCACCTTCAAGAGAATGCCGTTCGGGCTCTGTAATGCTCCTGCTACATTCCAATGCTGTATGATGTCCATTTTTGATGATATGATTAAGAAAACCATTGAAGTCTTTATGGATGATTTTTCTGTTTTTGGATCCTAATTTGAATCCTGCCTGGATAATTTGGAGCATGTACTAGCAAGGTATGAAGAAACTAATTTGATTCTGAATTGGGAAAAATGTCATTTTATGGTTAAAAAGGTATTGTGCTCAGTCACCGCATTTCAAAATAGGGTTTGGAGGTAGACAGAGCTAAAATTTCTGTTATTGAACAGCTACCTCTACCTGTTAATGTAAAAGGGATTAGAAGTTTCCTCGGTCATGCTGGGTTTTATAGGAGATTTATTAAATATTTCTCTAAGATTGCCAAGCCACTTTCTAAGTTGTTGGAAAAGGAAGTGGAGTTTAAATTTAATGGCGAGTGTCTGCAAGCTTTTAATGAGTTAAAGAAACGTCTGATATCAACTCCTATATTGGTGGCTCCTGATTGGAGTTTACCATTTATTATCATGGCAGACGCTAGTGATTATGTTGTAGGGGCTATACTTGGTCAGAAAGCAGACAAGATTTTTCACCCCATTTATTATGCTAGCAAGACTCTTGATGGGGCTCAGCTGAACTACACTACCATAGAAAAAGAGTTGTTAGCTGTGGTATATGCTTGTGAAAAATTTAGGCCCTATATCGTGGGAACTAAGGTCATCATTTATACAGACCATTCGGCTCTAAAGTATCTACTCACAAAGAAGGAGTCGAAGGCACGGTTAATTTGATGGGTGCTACTACTCCAGGAATTTGATTTGAACATCATGGGTAAAAAAGGTACTGAAAATCAAGTTGCTGACCATCTCTCGCGGTTGAATACTGAGCTTGAATTTGCAAAATCTGACATAATTCGAGCATTATTTCCAGACCAACAGCTCTTTGCGATAACAAGTTCGACTATACCATGGTATGCAGATTGTGTGAACTACCTCATTTGTGGAGTTTTACCCCCTGACCTTAATTTTCACCAAAAGCAAAAGTTTTTGCATGATGTAACAAGATATTTTGGGATAAACCCTATTTATTTAGAAGGTGCTCTGATCAACTGATTAGAAGATGTATTCCAGAAGATGAAAAAGAAATCATTTTACAGAGCAGCCACTCCTCTGTCTATGGGGGTTGTAACATCCTAATTTTTATTTTTAGGATATAATTATAATTTAAAGAAAATTATCATTTTTAGTAAGTAATTTTTTTAGGAAAAATAAATAAATAAAGTTTTTTTTTAAAAAAATATTATTTTATAATATTATATTATTAAAATATATAATATAATATTAATATAATATATTATTATTATATAATATAATATAATATATTATTAAAATAATATATATATATATATATATATATAAAAACGTGGGGGGCGGCGCCCCCCACAATTGACTAAAGTGGTGGCACCTTACGGTGCCACCCATTTAAATATTAAAAAAAATATATAAAAATAATAATAAAAAAATGTTAGGTTAGGCAGGAGGAGGTATATAAATACCTCCTCGCCTCAACACACTTCACGCAAGAAATCTGCGTGAAGTGTGTGCAGAAAGGTGACAGGCAAGACTCTGATAGGAGTATTTTCATTCTTCGGGGATCAATAAGGTACTCAAAATCTCTTCTAATTATAAAACTTCTTTTATGAAATATTTTCTAAATAATTTTCTCTTTCTTATGATATTAATTTTATACTGATTAGAGAATATTTTAGGATTAGAATTTTAGGCAAGTTTGAGTTTTGTCAGTATATGACTATAAGAATATAGATGATAATTAATAGTTAATTTTAATCGGTTTATTTTTGTTATTTAGTTGATATAAGATTTTATAATGAATTTTCTATATATATCAACTTATAAATAATGTTATTTTGGACTTTTAAACCGATTAAATTTAGATTAAATAATTTATTTGGGTTAATGGAGATATTATTGAAATTTTAGTTGGTATAGTTTAAAATCTGAAGGACTAAACTGTCATTTTATAATTTAAACCCTAAATTATTATTTTCAGTTTTTATAGGATATTATTATTAGAATTTGTAAATAAGTTATCATTTTGATTTTTTTAGAAAATTATTAACGGGTAGTAAATTGATTGTGATAGATTGATTTTGGCGTGTGTTTGAGCTCTTGGATTTGGAACAGTGTGATAATAATTAGCTTTGGCGAGAGGTAACCACTTTCCACTTATTATGTGTGTTGGTGTGTGTTTGTGAGTATTTTGTAAAATGATTATGAGATTGAAAATCATATATGGATATTATAGATTATTTCAATGAGTAATATTGAGGAGTATTTTGTTATACACTTGCTTTGTGGAACCATGTGATTTAAATTATAAGATGTATTTGTATATTTTGAATATCCTCATATGTGTATGGAAATCTTGAGAAAATTCCTATTGAACTATTTATTGATACATATTGGGTTGTTTGGTTTGGGTTGAGATGGAGAAAGTTATTTTTACCACGTGGTATAGCCTCCATTGGTGCACGATGGTTGGCTTTTTATTGTCCCACCAGTTCAATGAGGGACTGTCCCACTAGTTCAATGAGGGACTGCGACACCCCACCAGTTCAATGAGGGGAAAGACCCATGGTCTGGAAACATGCTCTGTGGATTTTGGCCAATCCTCATCATGTGACCGGAGAGCTCTTTGAGTAGCCAGTAACATGGATATTAACTTAGCCCATGGGTCTAGTCGGCGGAAATAAGGCGGTTCGGATGGATTGATGGGAGGCATTTGGGAATTGTGATATGAGATTTGAGATATAATATTATAATTTCTGACATGAGATTTGTGTACAAAACAATGATATTATATTTTAATATTTTATTATATAAACTGTTCCACTTGGCACCTCATGAATACATGTCAGCATGTGTAATGAGTTGGAAAGCTGGTTACTGAGGCTTTTGTCTCACCCCATTGATTTAACATTTTTCAGGTGATAGTTTCCGTGCTGGAATGTCGGGAGGAGCTCCTGAGGCATAGATATATCTCTATGGCCTCTTGTGGTTTATTATGTGTTGAATTGATATATATTGCCACTCATAGGGCCTATATCCTATAAACTCTGATTTGTCTGCATACTTTAGATTACTGTATCATGGATTGAATATTATATTATTTAATAATTTGTGAGACATTATCTCTATTGTGATTAGTTTTTGAGAAATAATAGTTAATATTTTGGAATTAAGGAGAGAACCTTACAGGGGTCACTTCGGTGGAGTCAAAACTGCAGCAAAGGTACTTCAGTGTGGGTTTTATTAGCCCTCTCTCTTCAAGGATGCATATGCTTTTGTATTGCAGTGTGATTGGTACCAGCGAGTGGGGAATATCTCCAGAAGAAATGAGATGCCTTTAAACAACATGTTTGAGGTTGAGCTATTCGATGTGTGGGGGGTTGATTTCATGGCACCATTCCCTAAATCATTTAATAATGAGTACATCTTGGTTGGAGTCAATTATGTCTCAAAATGGGTTGAGGCTACAACTTGTACAACTAATGATGCGAAATCGGTTTTAAAATTCTTGAGAAAACAAATTTTCACCAGATTTGGAACACCAAGAGCAATAATCAGTAATGGTGGTTTACACTTCTGTAATTCTTCAATTCCAAACTTTGATGAAGTATGGTGTGAAGCACAAGGTGGCACTGCCCTACCACCCTCAGACTAATGGCCAAGCTGAAATCTCAAATCGGGAGATCAAAAACATCATTGAAAAGATGATTAATACTACAAGAAAGGATTGGTCTTCCAAGCTGGATGAAGCTTTATGGGTTTACCGAACTGCTTACAAAATTCTGATTGGTATGTCACCATATCATTTGGTGTTCGCAAAAGCTTGTCACTTACCGGTCAAACTGGAGCATGGTGCTTATTGGGCCATCAAGAAGCTCAATTTTGATCCTCAAGCTGTGAAGGAAAAAAGGCTACTTCATATCAATGAGCTTGATGAATTTTGCCTTGATGCTTATGAGAATGCAAAAATTTACAAGGAGCGGACCAAAAAGAATCATGACAGCAAGCTGGTGCATAAGACCTTCTTGCCGGGTCAGAAAGTGCTCTTGTATAACTTCAAGTTGAGGTTGTTTCCAGGGAAGTTAAAATCCAGATGGTCAGGTCCATTTACAGTGGTTCAGGGGTTAAACTTTGGTGTGGTAGAACTCGAGAATGACCAAGGAGAAAAATTCAAAGTAAACGGTCAGAGAGTAAAGCATTATTGGGGAGGAGATGTGGATCGACTGATATCCTCCATTTCCTTAGTAGCTGATACCTGATCAAACATAAGAGTCAAGCTAAAGACTATAAATTAAGCGCTCCTTAGAAGGCAACCTAAGTTCTAAACTTACTCTCTTTAGTTTAATAGACTTTTTTGTTTTAGTAGAGTTATGTTTGGTCTGGTTTTCTTTGCAGGTGAAAGGTAACCACACAAGGATTGAAAAGGAACATGCATCACAAGAAGGGAGTGAAAGCATATTCATTGTGAAAGCAATGTTCAGGGAAGTTATCGATGACTTTCAATCATGTTCAAATGCTTAATGATATATCTGTATGAATTCAAGATGATATTTACATGATTTTTGATTGAGTTATAGGATATTTGATATGTTAACTAGCTGTGGAAATTGGTAACTGGAGTCTGTGTATGTGCATTTTAGTGGCTAAAATCTGATTTCTGACACAGCAGCCAATAATCTTCTGAAAAGATTTTGGCCGCGACCAAGCACTTTTGGCCGTGGCCAACATGAGGACAGAAAAGATTTTGGCCACAGCTAACCATTTTGGCCGCGGCCAACGTGAGGCCAAAATTAAGACAGAAAGATTTTGGCCGTGGCCAATAGAGGCAAAAATTAAAATAGAAAGATTTTGGCTGCGGCCAACGCGAGATTGTTCAGTTTTTAACATCAGATCCCTAATTTTCTTTCTTCACCCCCATTCTTCTCCTCTCACTCGCGACAACTAAATCCCACCATTTCCTTCTCCAAACTATCAATTGCTGCCGAAAATCCCTCTCTTAACTGTTTTCTCTCGCTCTTTCCATCATTCCTTCCATTCAATCCCCATTTCATTTCCCCTGTTGTTACCTTTTCTCCTACCTCATTCGGCATCACAGCGGTGAAAGAGAAAAAAAAATTTTCTCTTCGTTTGTGTTGAGTCTTGCTGTGCATTCTTTGTGAGGTATTTGTCTGCTCATTCTTTCCTGTTTCAGTTTTGGGGGTATTAAAAGCTAGGATTGTCGAGTAGGAGCTAAATCTAGTTCATATAGCTGCTAGGAACCAAGAAATTGTTGTCACTGTGGTTTAGGGAATTAGAAATTGTTGACAAATGATTTTGAAACTCAGTGGGCGCTAGTTCTAGAATTTTCTGATTCACATTGGGTTTAAGGTTGATGTTCTGTTTTGCATGAATATCCCCTCATTAGATTTCCATTGGCTTTTATATTGAACTACATTGAGCTCTGTATTTTTTTTTCTACTGCATAAGCTTCTTTCCTTTTATATCTGCTGTTATACTGGGCATTGCATGTTCAGTAATGCAAATTCACAAATTCTTTAACACAGGCCCTAATGTTATTTGAGGAAATTAGTTTATACTTGATTCATGTCTTGGTTAAAGTGAATTCATTCTGGCGTTTTGAAAGGTAGTGAGGTTAAGTATAGGTTGGAATTTTTCACTGACTTGTGGTAATTGTTAGGCACTCAGTTGCACTTATTTCTCCTTAATTTTCTTTTTATGTCTTTGAGTCTTGTAGTCTGTTCTGAGAGTTTTAGTTTCTTTTTCTCTTTATCCGTTTTAGTCATCATTCCTGTCAAATGAGTTGCTGACAAGACTGGGTCCAAAGTTGTATCTGACACTAGGAAGAAAATTGACGCACGTCCTCTTTTGCAAGAGAGAGAATTTCCCCTAGTCGCCTGCTGCCCGTTTTAAGATCCGGTCACCCGTACTTACCATTTGAATAAGCTCTTGAACCAAAAGACCAATATCAACCTTCAGATAGTTCAAGAGTTTTATACCCAAGCGTGCCTTCGGAATGCTTGGCGTTTTCCATTGTGAGGTGTCCAAATTGATTTTACTCTAGATAGTTTCAGAAGCTATCTCTCTCTCCCTCCTGTTGAAAATTGCAAATATAAATATTACCTTGAAAATCCAGCAGAGATCCCAGAGGATGAGATTTCTCTGATGCTTGATCATAAGGGCAACGTATCTTAGAAGCGCCCAAGGGGTGGTCAGAAATATTTGTTGCGTACTTGCCTCTCAGTGCAGGCTCGTATTTGGTTACATTTTGGGAAAGATTATTTTTGGCCTTCATCTAACCGTAACCGCCTTACTAGAGAGCAAGCTCTCTGTATCTACCTTTTAATGAAGAAGGAGCCTGTTGATGTTAGCCATATGATCTACACTGCGATGAAAGACCATATCCATGACCATTCTTGCGGTCTTATGCTTCCTCATCTTATCTCTGAGTTCTATACTTTTAGGGTTGTTGCAGCAATTTCAATTGATGTTATCATTAAGCCCCTTTAGAAATTTCAGTACAAAAGCATTAAGTTGAAGGAGTCGTCTGATGCACCTCCTTCGGATTCAGACGCGCCTCCCATGGATATCCCAGTTGATCCAACTGATCAAGGTGAGGCCTCCTCTTCTCAGCCGCAACCCTCTATGCACCAGATCTTTGATATGCTACAGCGTATGGACGGCAACATTGTCCAATGTCTCAGCTGTTTTGCTTATTTTTCATTTCATGCTTTGTTTGCTTCTTAGTTCATATCAGCTGTGTAGATGGATTTGTGTATTTTGAATATTTTGTGTGATGTTTTGAGTTTCAATAGTTCATTGGTATGTCATGCTTATTCAATCTATCCTTTTGGTTCTTTTTACCCTTAATTTAGACAGTAGGGACACTATCTAATTTAAGTTTGGGGGTGTGTTTAAATATACATATAACCTTAAAACAAATTGCTAGATTGATTATCCCTTACAATCAATGCATGATCTAATGATAGAAATGATGTGAAAGTAGTTTGTTTATAAGAAAATTTTCATAATATTTATGGAAGCTTGATTTCCATTTTAAAGCTTGTTTCCTAATAATTTTTGAAATATTTGACTTACATGAGAGTTTGATTCAGTTTGAGTGCTTTTGTTAGGAGATTCTGTAGTAAATTGGTGTGTATATTCTTCTCTCATTGAAAGAATTTAGAGCTTACATTCGAATTTTTTGAAATGAATTATCAATCCCGCATATTTTCATAAAAATGATTTGGGCATTCGTTAAAAATACGATTGTGCCTTTCAAGCTTACCCATGAAAGTAAATCCTTTTGCACCCTATTTTAACCAACAACAAAAAACCCATTTATTACCTTAATCTTGAGATAAATGATAATTTTGGGTGATGATATTATCAAGTAATAAGTGGCATTGTGTACATTAAAGAGATGAAGGAAAATACTATATATTTAGCACACACAAAAAGTGTTAGCTAAATAAAGCTTGAATTGCAAAGAAATAAATATGAGATAAGTTTGAGGGAGTATGTACGCTTTGTGGAAGAGTATTTTTTGGAGATTTCAGAAAGAATAGTAGATTATCATATTATCTCAAGAATTTTGAATCCCTTGTTTTTATTCTCTTTCCCAATCTTTTTCGAAACCTAGCCAGTAGCCCCATTACAAGCTCATAAAAGTCCCATTGATTTTTGAAAATTTTGCGTGGATGGACTTATAAATGGATAAAAAGGAGAATGTACGTTTCTAAAGATCCATTATTGAGGGTGTTTTATACATGTTGAAGTGCTCCAGTTGATCTTGATAACTGCAGGAAAATGGATCTTTAACTCTCTTCACACACACACTTCGAAAGTTAGGCGGAAACTTGTTGTAAACTGCTAATCAAGCTTCCCGTTATATTTTGCTATTTCTCTTGTATAGCAGAACACCTTGAACATCTGATGAGGAAATTTTAATGCATATGCATTCAGTAAAGGATTAATTGATGAAGCTCAGTCACATTATAATTGATTTTACTCGAGGACGAGCAAAAGTTTAAGTTTGGGGGTGTGTTAACCTCATGAATTTCCTGTCAAAATGGTACAGTTCCTATCAATTTCTCAACTATTCTGAAGTTGTAATGGACAATAAATGGTATTTATGTGAAGAAAATGTACCTGATGCATAATTGACATAAAAAGAGTAGAATTTGGTAGTTAAGCATGATATATTGTGATGTTTATCAATTGTTGGGTTTTATGTGTTTGTTTGTGTTGATAGGACAGTCTGCCACATGAAAAGTCAGAGAAAGAAAGTGTTAAGAGGAAAAGGAAAGAAAATTGAAGATCAAGAACATGTTCATGCCAAAGGAAAAGCAAGAAAAAGTGGACAGGGTCGCAGAAAAGTGCATAGCCTCTCTTCAGAAGCTTGGCCGCGGCCAAGATTCTCAAAGAACTTTGGCTGCGGCCAAGATTCCTTTGGCCACGGCCAACCAATTGGCAAAAATTTTTTAGCCACAGCCAACCAACCTGTTAGCTGTCTCACGCGTTTTCATATCTGATGATTATAAAAGCTAAAATATGAGTTCATAAAAGGGAACTGAGCAGCGAAATAACCTTAGGAGACAGCCACAACACAACCCAAAGCCTAAAAGTGAAGGAAATCACAGAGAATCAGGTGGATATTGAAGATTTGAAGAGATTCAAGATCATTTTCCTTGGTTTTTCTGATTCTTTCTCTTTCCTTCTCATCTATACTGATATCACTACACTTATTTTGAAATGTTGTGACTGTTTCTGTACAATGAGCAGCTAAACTTCTTCTCTAGGATTATTTTGAACCTTTGTATGGATTAATACTTGGATAATTCTCTCTTTTATATATGAATGATATATATATGATGGTTTTAACCTATGCTTAAAGCTTCTGAATGTTTGGCCACCATTTAGATTGCCTTGTTAACTTTGTTCTAGCTTGAGAGAGTGGAATGTGGGTAAAGAACTTGGTTAAAATCATGCTTGTCTTGAAGTTTACTTGGTAGATGGATGGATTTTTAGTGACATAGAGATATAGCCACTAATCTAGCATTGTCAAATGCAGGTTGATGCTTAATGCCTACTTTTAATTGAATGCAACAAGAGATTGTGCATATTTATTGAATGTAGTAACTGGGTTATGACTTGAGAGAGCTTAACCACATACATTTGATCTTGTGACTAGCATTTATTATCATTTTAATTACTAAAAGAGAGATATGATATCAAGTTGTTTTAAAATCCAAAGGGGATAAATAATCCTAGACCTATATCCTCATTTAAACTTAAACAAAATTAGTTTACATTAGAACAGATTTTTGTAATTGCATTACTCAAACCAACAACATGTGTTGGCTCAACTTTATTGAACACACTAAGTTTATTGCTTAATTTATTTGTTAAATCAAATCCTCGAGGGAACGATACTTTACTTATCACTTTATTACTTGGCGCGACCCGTGCACTTGCGGAGTTCATAATGTTGCGAACAGCAGCTGTTAGATTACTGCCATGTTTTAGAGTCAACAAATCATAGCCTTTCAACAACAAAATTTCAACACAAAAAACTGACTAGTTATTTGCAAATCAAAACCTTGAAAATTTGACTTCTATGTCACTTTTCTGCAAGAGAAAGCATACATTGTTCTGCAAGTGAAAATGTACCATGATAGTCTTCATATTTATAATAGATGTTCATCGTTCGAATGTATCATTTGTCAATCAACATGTTATCTTGTATGCAAGCACACAAACACCTAAAGTCCATCACTTGAAAAAGTGTAAAAACTAAAAAACTATTTGTCTTAATTGAGTTTTGACGTGACAATAAAAGAATAACCAGTACTTAGAACTCCTGAAAACAATAAGTTGCACATAATTAATTTATACTTACAGTTTTTCCATCATAGGGAGTTACAATATCCCATTAGGCAAGATCAACCTGACAACCAAGAAAAAGCAGTTATATGTATCATCAAGCACTTGCCAATTATACATATAAGAAGATTGATAAAAAGCAGTTATATGTATCATCAAGCACTTGTTGAGTATACATATAAGAAGATTGATCAATCTTTTGGGATAGACAAATGTGGGCATCATACCCTTTCCAATCTGTACAAGCAACCATTCCTTGCAATATGCCTATAGCCTGATCATAGTCTTTGTGAGAATGGAATTGCAACATCCTGATGATAGCCAAAACCTGTTGTTAAACCAGTAATTTTTTCATATAGAATGTATCAAGAGATTTCAGTTAAGTGTAAACAATAAAATGCTCACGAGATGAATTATGAAAAGACAAATGCAGTCAATCATAATGTTAGAGCTAAAAATGTTAAAAAAATTCACAATTCCCTTAAAACAAAACAAGAGATTAAGGCATTACATTGCATGGGGTGTAAAGTAACAGTCGTAATCCACTTTGACATCCTCCATGGTCAAATTAGAATCTTCAAGAAAGTGGATTATATTTGTTTTATGAGAAGCAACACCCTTCTCCTGCAGCTAATTTTGATGTAGACAGAGTAATAAAACTCTTTGATATGCTCTTTTCATTGCATTTTGTTAGGCTAAAGCACCTATATTGATGAGGATTTCCAATTTAATTAGTCATGAACTTAAAGAACTAGCCTCCAAATATCATTTTAAGGCTTATCAAGATTCATCATCTTTGTTGACAAGCAAGAAAAACAATTGGAAATTTTATATATAAATTTGAATTTAAACTAAACTTTGAACATGTTTGATATAGCTCACATATTGTAATGTTGATAGCGGGGCCATATGTTTCCTTGCTTCCCATAAGACCATTGTCCTATGTTATCATCAATGACCTGCATTATCCACAACATTATGCAGAGTTGTGCACTAGTATAACATTGAAACAAACATGCCTTTGGTAGTGACAGAATACTTTGATTTCTTGATTACTTATCCTGGCTTTTTGAGACTTCATCCTCATCTTGCTCTAGCTCCTTTACCTATTGTGAAGAAAACCAGTTAAGGAGCTCATTATTAGCACTTGGCACATGAAAATCTCTCTCTTAGAAGGAAATAATTCAATTTGCACTAAAATATGTCAATTTACATGTCTTAGTTAAACAATATTCCACTGAATGAGATAGATTGAACATGATAACAACCTACCATAAAATTTCCATAGAAAAAGCTTGCCTTCAACTGCAACTATAATAGCACTATCAGCACTAGAAATTGCTGATATTCGATCAAGTGATTGTGAAATATACCGTCAGGTGGGTCGTTTATATGGTTTTTTCTCTATAAATGACATCCTAATCAAACAGCCTGGAAAAGGTTGTTTTGATTCTCCTTAAGGCAAATTCATCCACAAAAAACATCTTCCTACTCTATTATTTCCCAAAACCATACTATATTAGATTCATTAGCTCAACAAAGTTTATGTCTATGTAATACAGATGGCTTTGAAAGAAGATTATAAATATTACAAGTATTAGTGTGTTTGGTTGTAGCCTCTCTTTTCCTTGCTATAATAACTGTGAAAAGCAGTTTACGAATTAATTAAGCGTTTAAAAGGGAAGATTATTCAAACCTCACAACATCAATTGCATCCTCTTTACGCGTCTCTAGGTCGAGGCAAAGGAGCGAGAAGCTTGTGGCAACAAAGAAACGAGGCCACTAAGGTAGGTTGTGGTGAAGGAGGGATATCACAGAGAAAGAGGAAAGTCGCGACAAAGGAGATTAGAACAAGCAAGGTCGTGGCGGCAACAAACTCATCCAGTACAAGGGCAAGAGCACGGCGGCAACAAACATGAGAACGAGAAGATTGGAGCGAGAGCAAGGTCGCAGAAGTTTAGAGTTAGAGCAAGGTCGCGTGGCTGAGAAGAAATGAGGTGATGAAATTGTTTGCGCAACGGAGTTTTTAGACCGGTTATAAAGATATTAGGTCTGAAAAATATATTTTTTGAATTAATTTTATCACTTTTAGACCGGGTGAGTATAAATGAGGTCTAGATAATATGTTTTTAGATCTTACATGAAAGAACCGGTCTAAGAAGTTTATGATATTTACAAAAATGCCACTGGCCACATTTTTTTAAACCTTATCTTCTATAATCGGTCTAAATATGATAGTCTAAAAAATCTATTTTGTACTAATGTTTTAAGACCGATTATTCAAATAACCAGTCTTAAAAGTGTTTTTAAGACCGGTTATTTGAATAACGGGTCTTAAAAGTTCTTCATTTATGACTGGTTATGAGATAACCAATCTTAAAGAAAGTACTTTTAAGACCGGTTATGAAGACAATCGGTCTTTAAAAAATCTTTTTAATTTATTTTGTTTGACACCTTTTTAGACTGGTTTGAAATAATAACCAATCTAAAAAATTTTATATTTTAGATCGGTTTTTTGTTCCAACCGGTCTAAAAAAATGAAAATATGTTTTTCTTTTAAATATAATTTTATTTTTGTTATTTTTTAGACCGGTTATTTAGAAAATCGGTCGAAATAATGTTTTTTAGACCTGTTTTTTAAATAACTAGTCTAAAAAGTTTCTTTTAATTACAAAATTACCACCGTGTGTTTCTTTTAGACCTTATTCGTAATAACCGATCTAAGTGATGTTGTCTAAAAAGGCTATTTTACACTAGTGAATTATAATAATATTTTTACAAAATGTTAAATCTTGACCATTAAGATTTTAATTCAATGGTGAAAATGTAAAAAAGAAAGTAAAGAAGAGGAAAATGACAGGAAGGGAAATAGAGAGAAGTCAATCCAGTGACGCTGTAGGCTGCTCCTCACTTCTCCCAACTCACGGTTACTGAAACTTTGTCTCTCATTTTAAAAAATCACAGCCCTAATTCAAGCAAAACACTGTAGTTTTGATTTGTGGACTAATCTGGCCTTTTTGAAATTCATAGTACTGAACTGTCTATTCTGCAATTAGATCCCCAAACTTCCATTTTTAAATTTGATTCCATTTCTTCAACCACCTATAATTTAAAACAAAAATAAAATTAATATCAAATCTTATCAAGAATCAATGATTAAGAGTACTTACAATTATTTTGATAATTTTATCTTTTTTAGTTGTAATTCAATGCATTTACTCTTAATCCCAATTTATCACAAGAATAGCTTTTTAAGCTCAATAACTATGATGAAATCCCTAAATAAAGAATAAAAATATATGCAAAAATATGGATTTGTCATCTTTGGATGATAGACTTTTTTTTAAAAAAAAAAAGAATTTCCTAGACTGATGTGCTTATCTAACAATCCATGTTTCAGGCTCTAGAATAAATTTTGGCTTTTAGGGGGCGTTTAACTAATTAATTTGCTCTGAAAACATGTGCCTTTAGCATTCCATCTAAACACAAACTCATGATTTGATGGGACAATAGAAGAGTAGTCAGAGTATTTTACTTTATATACATAGATAAGAGACATTATTTAAAAAATTTATTTGGTCTTGCTATAAATGGACCTTTTAAAATTTAATACAGCATGTATATGAATTATTTCCAAAAATGCCATAATTCTAATTTTTTTATTTTGACGACATATGTTTGGCTTTAAGATTTAAAAGCAGAAGTGAATAGTTCTAATCAAGGATAGTCATTCAATATTCCAAATGACTCCCTCTATGCAATGAGCAGAAAATCCCCGCTGTTATTTATAACTCATCAAATGGTATCAGTATTTTTAGAGTAAAATACTCTAACTTTCCTCTTATTTTGTCTTAATTATAAAGACATCCCCTCTATTTTGAAAATATACATTTAAGTCTAAACTATTTTGTTAAGAATATTCTAAAAAAATTCTAAAAATATTTTTAATTAAAATTTATATAAAAATAAAAATTATTTACTAATTTAACCTTCATACTAAATCTCAAATTTTGAGAGTTTGTAAATATCACAAACTTTTAAAAATTTGAGTAAGTTTTTTAAATGTTTTTAGAAAAACCATGAAATTATGAATTTAAATAACTTGTTCAATCTCTCAAACCTATGTAGTTTATTATATTTAACCTTCATACTAAATCTCAAATTTTAATTGAGAGTTTGTGGTAGAAAAACTATGAAATTATGAATTTAAATGACTTGTTCAATCTCTCAAATCTATATAGTTTATTATATTCAATAGAAAAAAATATGTGTTTCATATATATTTTTAGTCCATTTCAAAAAATAAAAACAAATAAATTTTAATAAATATGATGAAAAATTACAATTATAAATTTATAACCTTAAAATTAACAACTTTTTAACATATTCGAAAGTTAGAAAATCTATTAGAATTAATTTCTAGTAGAATGAAACTTTTGTGGCCTATTAAAATATGATATCTTGGTAAAAAAAAAATTCAAAACTTCAATTTAATGGTTAATTAATAGTTTGGATGGATGAAAAATTAGAAATAAAATATCAAAATATAACGGAGATTTGTGTAACGTATATTTTAATTTTAAAGGAGGTTTACATGGGTTTTCAAAATAAAGGGAATGCTTGTATAAATAAATTATTTTACTCTAATAATAATAATAATAATAATAATAATAATAAAAGATGCACTTAATTTCGCGGCTTCAAATCTGACCAATAGAAATTGGAAGTACGCCCAAGACTCTCAGCAAGATCTCATAATGCCGCCATAAAGATAACTCGTATTGTCACAAGATATTCAATCCAGAATACTAAAGAACAAGCCATGCTCATCACAAATTACGTCCTCTAGAGCTTCTAATGTCTTGCAAAGTGACGTTTCCATCTTCCTTTTTTTTTTGGGTCGTCGGCAACGAATGGCACTTGTGGTACTACGATTAGGAGGTGGAACCATAGTAAACATAGATTTCAACGCACGACCAATGAATATATGTGTTGAGACAATGCTAAAGATGGCGATTGGCGAGCCAAGAATTGCGTAAGTTGTTAAAGATTTGCCATGAAGGACCATGAGAGAGATCCACAAAGAGGCAATGGAGCCCAACATGAGAGAAATAGCAGCATGAAGCATGAAAGGAAGGTATATCCAAAACTTGAGAGATTGAGAACGAACAGAAACTATGGTCAACAAGATAATGGTGGATGTGAGGGACATGGAAAGGGACACAAGTGATGAGTGGTGTGCCTTTGCATCTGAGTCATTTGTCACATTGGAAAAGGCCATCGATGCAACTACGGTTGACACCAAAGAACATGCTTGTGAGGTTTGATTCAACCACTCTCTCTCCTTCCTCATTTGTTTCTCGAAGTCGGCTCTCAAGATTTCTTTTGCGGTTTTCCCAGCTTTGTTGTGTTTCTCCCACAATTCGGAAGGCACTGAACGTTTCACAAACTGCATATCCAAAGAAATTGAATAAATCTTTGATTTCACGTCAATTAAACAAACAAATTTTTAATTTATTTGAAGTGATGATGAGTATTTTAATGTTCTATTAGAGCTCATGGCCTAGCCAAAGAAATTTTGTAATGGAAAATAGTGACGCACCTCAAGTCACTTCACTTGCTCTTCCGGTGTAGTTGTCTGCCGAAGTGCAATGCAGTGTTTCCATCTTTATCCACTCGCCGAAGTGTAAAATTTTATTATTTATTTTTTATTATTGTTGAGATTTTATTCACCATTAAATAGAAATAAAATTGATAAATTATTAAATTTCAAAAGATAAAGTTAATAAAGTTTAAAATTTATTTTTTATTCCGTTGAAACATATTCAAAATGACCTATTTAATTGGGAGAATTGCATTTAGGTTCTGAGTAAGAGAAAATATGAAAAAAATAGTTCCTTGAAATCTCAAAATTATATTTAAGTTCCATGAAAGTTTTTTGTAATAAATTCTAATTCCATAGACAAGTTTATATATGGGCGTTCACTGATAAGTTCAGGGGCATTTCACTAACAAGTCTATCGGTGCTTCATTGACAAATTCACGGACGTCCATTGACTAATTGATGGGTGTGTATTAACAAATATACTGTTGTCTATTGATAAGTTTATGGACATTTGACAACTAAAATTTATTATAAAAAATTCTATAGACTTAAACATAATTTTAAAATTTTAAGGGTTATTTTTTTATATTTTCTCTTATCCAAAGAAGAAAAATGTTACTTTCCCTATTTAATTCCTATCAAGTGTCATTCACTTGGAGGTGGCCGTGAAGCATGTGATCCCTCAATACATTCTCGCGGGGCCCAGGCTACTTTTGCTCCCTGTTTTGTTCTAATTTTTATTTAATATTTGTTCTTCATTTAAAAGGGATATTCCAAGATTTACTGACAGATTCCTTTTTATTCTATAATTATCCTTTCTATTCTATAATTGATTACAGAGAAAAAAATAAATATTTCTATATAAATAACATACTTTTGGAACCTAGACAGGACCGACTGTTCCGACCCGAGAACTAGCCACCAGCCACTAAACCGAGCCTGTCCGGTGACCGACCTAGTTTGTACTTTTTTTTATTATTTTTTAAAATTATTTTTCAATTTTTCTTTAAAATTTCATATTAATAAACCTAAAATATTCAGTTACTCACCGATTTGACCCTGATTTAGTTTTGGTTTGACTCTGATCTAACCCACTGACTCTTGACCCATAACCCCAATCGGTTCAATGACCGGTCCAGGTTTTAGAACCTTGATAAATAATAATTAAATAGGTAATGATGATATTCCTAAATTTAACTAAACATATCAAAAAGATATATTTATTTAATTATAAAATATTCCTCTGGTCCTATTGATAAAGGATCAAAAAAATTTTTTTGTTATTTATAAGGAATGTCGTTAAATTTTTCATATAAATATACAGTTTTACCTTTTCAAATATTTTATGTAGACTATTCTAAGACAAATTATTACATTTTAAGGCATAATTAGTGAAATTTAAGATTTTGTTTTTTTGGTTATGATGAAACATTTTGGAAATGAGTTATAAATAAGATAATGGGAATATATACCGTTTTTTTTTGACAAAAAGACAATTTCATTTCAATAAAAAGGTAAAAAATAAAAAAGATACATGACAAATAAGTTTCATCAACAAAAAACCTAGCCTGCGAGGCAGAAAAATCATAAACAAGAAGAAGAAACGGCATAATCATGACCTGAAAGAAAAATCAAACTAATTGGAAGAATAAAAGGATAAAACAACCAATTCCTATATCAGCACGAGCGAGCAGAAAATATTTTGAAAGAGGAGTATCAGTTGCTGCTTGTTTAAAATATCAACGTCAAACTTATAAGGGGCATGGCTTGTTATGTAAGATCTACTTTGTTTTTAACTTAATATCATTTAATGCTTCCTTTTTTTTTAAAACTTTTACCCCAATTAGCTATATGCATCTCTCATCTTTTTTCCCCTCACTAATTTCTCATCTCTTTTCCCATTCACCCTCTCCTACTGGCCCTCTTCATCAATAGGGATTTGTCAGGAGAGTAAGTTAAATTTTTTATATATTTATTGTTTTAAATTTATTTTTTAAATTACACAATTTAATTATTTAGTGTTTATATTTTAAATATGTGGAGGTGGTGCTTATCAACCTCACATTGAAAATACAACGAGCGAATGAGTTATGATTATTTGTCCAACAAAAGAAAGAGTTATGATTAAAAAAATCATGGAAATTAATATCAATAAAATGTAATCAATGTGTGAGTGTTCGATAATTGATGGTAAGTAAATAAAGACAAACAAAAAATCTTGTCAGGGCAATCTTCAAGGCTTGATGAGGGGCTGCAAATGAAAGGCTCCGTGGGTCGGAAGCAGTGAATGCCATATAATTACAAAAGGACAAAACAGATAACATTATAAAATTCATCTGTTCCTGTGGAGTGGATCAGTCTCTTGCATTGATTGAGTCGAGATGAGTCAAAGAAGTGGTTCCGCAAGATTATCATATGACTTGACAATTCAATGGACTAGGGTGGTCGAGAATCATCATTCCCATGTTGAAAGATTAAAAAGACTAACAGTCCGTTTGGTATGTTGGAATTAGAGAGGGTAGAAATGAAATTGGGTCTCAATTTCATGAGGAGGTGTGTTTAGTATAATGGAATTGGCTCTCAATTCTAGTTCCATGTGGAAGCCAGATAAGCCAATTCCACTAAAATGAATTCAATCTCAAAAGCTAAAAGTTGTAATTACACCTTTACATTTCCATCAATTACCCTCTTTCATTCGGTAACAACGGCGACTTCTTCTCATTCTGGCAACAACTGTAACATCTTTAGTTTTATTTCTACAATATAATTATAATTTGAAAATAATTATTTAAAAAATAGAAAAAAATGAAATTAATAGGTAATTTTGAAATAAAAAGAGAAGAGGATATAAAAAAATTATTATTAAAAAATAATAATAATAATAATAAATGGTTTGGATGTTTGAGGTGTTGGTTAGGTTTTTTTATAAGGGCATATTAGTAATTTCTTATTTTAAATATAAATATTAAATAAAAATAATATCTGAATTTGATGTACATACCAAAAACAATTTTAAACCTCATTTTAATATCCATATCCATATCTATTTCTATATCCATATTCATATATATCAAAATCAATTCCAATATACTAAACCAGCTTTTAAGAACTTCTTAAAGTGTTACAATCATACTATGTTGGATTCATGAGAAGAAAAGCCCATATTGATAAAACACCTATAAATTATTATTGAACAGATGGACCATGTTGGACTGGCCATTCGGACCAATAATGGATGACTTATTATCCTTTGGCCCAAAAAAACAAAGATGAGTTAGTGCCCGTTTAGTTCACGGAATTGGAAGTAATGTAATAGAATATAATACAATGTAAAGGAATGTAATGTAATGATGATTACATAATTTGTTTGGTTTGTCATTAGAGAAAGGTGATGCATATACATAAAAATGTTTGGTTGAATTATATCGAATATAAGAATATATGAGAATAATATAGTAAGTGACAAAATTACTCATTTCTACACTTATAGTAATATATACACGTTGAGTTTATAATAATTTTTTTATTCCATGTAGTGTACATGGTGGGTTCATAGTAATTTTTTAATATTTAATGGTGAAAATATTATACAGTGTATAAATTAGATTCATGTTAATTTTTTAATATTTAATGATGGGATATTATTTAATGACATATATTAATATTTTTTAACGGTAGAATATAATTTTTTTTAAATTTTTGAATGGGAGAATATTTCTTAAATTTCTATATTATTAATTATTTTTTAATATTTAATGTTGTTAATTAAAATTATTTAATATTTAACCACATTTATAGGTGGATACTTTGGTCAATTTTAAAAAATTATAATGGCACTAGTGTTATTTTCATTGGATTACAGGATGCCTGCATTCTCATTCATCAGTTCTAGCAATGTAATCCTGATTAATGATGTAATCAGGATTACAAAATATAATCCTCTTTACACTACATAAGCCTAACTAAATATTATAATCATACCATTACATCAGGATTACATGTAATCAAACCTATTATTGTCAAAATCAAGTCTCACAGGGTGATCATATATGTAAGGCCCAGATCATTCTAAACACCTTTGAACCCAAGCATTTCCAAGGTCTTTTGTCAATATGCTCCGGACAATAAAGTAATTTAATCAAAATGCTAGACTTTCAAAAAATATTTACCAATTTGTTATATTTAAAATCGGTCATGAGAAAAAGGAGTTTTAATTTGTATACAAATCATTTACACCAAAAAAACAATTTTCACTTTGTGTCAAGAGAGGAGAGAGATAATTTTTAATAAAAAGTAAAATACTGCACGCTTTTTTTTTTTAATATGAATAAGGGGGGAGATGCGGGAGGCTGGCGAGTTTTAATTTTTGGGAAAATAGCTCATAGGTCTCAAGGGATCAAAAAAATGACAATAAAGTCCCAAAAGGGATTCCCAACTCAATAAAGTCCCTCGGGACTTTTATGTGATTAATTCCCTATATGAAAAGACCATCTTGCCCCCAAGGAAAGGAAAGAGAAAACATACAAAGAGAGAAATGGAAGAAACGCACTGAAAGAGAAATGGGGGAAAACGCAAAGATAGAGAAAATGAAGGAACATCATAAGAATAACACAAATTCCCAAAAAAATAGAGATAAGAATAATGCAAACATTTATCAGTCAAATTCCTAGGAATTTCTTAGGCTTTTTCTCATTTTAAGTCGGTTCACGCCCATATCATTTTTAGATGAATTCATCGCTTTAACAAACCCTTTGGAGAAGTTTATTGCAAATTCAATAGCCCATCTTCTGGGGTATTCGACAGCTTAGTAATTACAGGATTGGTATAAAAGTAGCCATTCTGAATATCTTCTAAGAGAATTCGATTTCGGTTTTACACAATATCAATGGGTTTACTTCATTTCATTGATTAGAAAATTTTTGCATTAGCTTATTTTCTTTAAAATGAGTAGTAATGGTAAATCTCATAGTGGTAATCAAAGCACCGAGATATCATCTGCAACGCAGGTGCTGGACCTGTTGCTGGGAAGCTACTCTACTTCTAATCCTTGTTCAGGAAGACTGAACAACTTGTAAATATGACTAATAAAGTTGTTAAAATCTACTGAACAAGTTGTAAATACACCAAATCATATTTTCTGACTTGGTTCATATCAGCTTAGCCAATAGCCCATGAAGAATGATCATGTTGTAACTATGGCTAATAAAGTTATTAAAACATATTGAACAAGTTGTAAATACACCAAATCACTTTTTTTGACTTGGTTCATTTCAGCTTAGTAGTAGCCCACGAAGACTGATCAGGTTGTAAATATGGCTAATGAAATTGTTAAAACTTACTGAACAAGTTGTATGCACTGAATCGCATTTTTTGACTTGGTTGCAAGTATCCCACGAAGACTGATCAGGTTGTAAATATGACTAATGAAGTTGTTAAAACCTATTAAACAAGTTGTAAATGTACCTAATCGCATTTTCCGACTTGGTTCATCTTAGCTTATCCAGTAGCCCACGAAGACTGATCAGATTATAAATATGGCTAATGAAGTTGTTAAAACCTACTGAACAAGTTGTAAATATACCAAATCACATTTTCTGACTTGGTTTATCTCAGCTTAACAAGTAGCCCATGAAAACTGATCCGATTGAAAATATGACTAATGAAGTTGTTAAAACCTACTGAACAAGTTGTAAATGCACCAAATCACATTTTCTGACTTGGTTCATCTCAGCTTAGCCAGTAGCCTACGAAGACTGATCAGGTTGAAAATATGACTTATAAAGGTATTAAAACCTACTGAACAAGTTGTAAATGCATAAAATCACATTTTCTGACTTAGTTCATCTCAGCTTAGCTAGTAGCCCACAAAAACTGATCATGTTATAAATATGGCTAACGAAGTTGTTAAAATCTACTCAACAAGTTGTAAGCAACAAAAAGACATTTCTGACTTGCTTCATGTCATCTTAGCCACTAGGCAAAGCAGACTGATCATGTTGTAAATATAGCTAACAAAGTTGTTAAAACCTACTCAACAAGTTGTAAACAACCAAAAAATATTTTTAACTTATTTCATGTCATTTTAGTCACTGGGCCAAGCAGACTAATCATGTTGTAAATATGGTTAACAAAGTTGTTAAAGCTTACTCAAAAAGTTGTAAACAACTAAAAGACATTTCTGACTTGCTTAATGTCATCTTAGCCACTGGGCCAAGCAGACTGATCATGTTATAAATATGGCTAACGAAGTTGTTAAAATCTACTCAACAAATTGTAAATGCATCAAATCACATTTTTTGACTTAGTTCGTATCAGCTTAGCCAGTAGCCTACGAAGGCTAATGAGGTTATAAATATGGCTAATGACGTTGTTAAAATATACTGAACAAGTTGTAAAAAGAAGATGACTGTTAGGACTTGCAAAATTTAAAATTCAGTTGTAATTGTTAGAACCTATCAAATTTCAAATGCCAAACAATATGAAACACAATTGAGTTGTGAAAAAATCACAACAATATACATATTTACATAACAGGAAGGCTTCAGTACAAAATAACAGAACAACTCCTATATCTCTTTCCTCTTCTTGATTTGTTGGTTGCCAATTATATTGGACAGCACCTTTTGCACAAGTTTGTTCCTCATACTTGAATGGATAGAAGAATCATTTGAAGGATCTAGGGAGGAAAGACTCATTTCCAAGTTCCAAAAAGGTGCCTCATACTTGAATGGACAGAAGAATCAACTAGTCTGTATGAGTTTCTGGGATAGATGGTCATGGTGATAAGCTTGATAACCAACGTTCACCTGATGTGCCCAAGATTATTTTGAGCTCTCCCACCTCTATTTGGATTTTGACATCAAATAGTTAGGCATCAATCACATAATTAATTGAAAAAAAAATTCAAAAACAGATGAAAAAAGTACTCATGTTAGTACATAAAGATGAGACAAAATTAACAATCCATAAAGCTAAATGACACCTGTAGGAAAAATACCCCACTGATGATAAAGCACCACCGAAACAAAAAATAAAAAGGATTCAAAACATTCTCAAACTTTATATTTTCATCTTGTTTTATTCTCTTCCACTAAGAAAACTTAGTGGAATAAAAGGAAGCCAAAATTCCTCAAAACAAAGTAAATGGATGTCACATATGACAAAGGAAGATGTAACAAAGAAAATATAAATAAGCAGTAAAAGCTCAAAGATAAGGGGAGCAAGAAAAGAAAATAGAGTAAAACTTCATAAAATTTTCAAGCCAACAATATAGTCCACAACTCAGTGCAGGAAGCTTATTCTTTTAAATCTTAAAATAAGTTCAATTCATCTGATTTAAAAAGCCAGTCAAACTATCAAGAAATGACTTATAAATGGGTGTCATAAATACAAGGCATGAGGTTTAGTCTTCCTCTGCAATAACACTAATCTCACCTTTCTCTAGTAAATCATAAAAGGTCATGACTTTCCTCTGTTCATTCCAGTAATGCATCTTTCACACACTACCGACAGCAAGGGCAAGTACGAAATCAATGCATATCTCCTTTACAACACTTAGCCCTTTCAACTGAAATACAACCTACGTATTAACAATTGTATCATCAATATTAACAACTATGAAAGCTAATATTAACAACAATAATTTTATATCAACTCACAATTTTCTTATCACACAAACCACCATTACATTCATTCAATCCCACTCAAAACTAATCAATTCCTCTTTTACATATCCCAAAACCATAATAATCCCTCTGTTACATTTCGCTGAAACATATCACATGTTTTGTAGTAACAACTATAACAGCTATATTTACAACTACAATTGGACGAATTAACAACAATATTTTATTATCATTTCAGAGTTTTCTCATAAATCAACCCCCACCACATTCAACTATTTCACCTACCAACAGCTCAATTCCTCTGTAACTAACTACAAAAACAGAGTACATTAACATTCTTATAACACAACCATGTTAAAACCACAACGTCAATGATTAAGATCATATTTTCACCAAAACCTTAGCATTACTAATCTATCTCCTACCACATAGTTCATTATTGACCCAAAGCTCAAGCCTTTGATCAACTAATACTTTACGGAAAAACATAAATTCTTTACTTCACTGTTCAGTGGCTATAAAAATCCATAACAACGACAGAAGCTCTAACCTTTTGCAAAAATATCATCACCAAACTTAAACTCTTCAACCTTGCTACTGAACCAACGTCGAATTCCTTCTGTTCTTTCTCTTTCTCGTGGTGTTTTTCCTCTTTCTCGTTAATCACCGAAAAGAGCATCATATAATTTTTTGTGGGTTTTCTTTTCTTTTCTTTATTGGGGGCATAATGGTCTTTTTACTTTAGGAATTCATATCAAAAAAGTCCCAAGGGACTTTCTTGTCATGGCAATTTGAAAAGGGACTTCTTTGCTATTAATTGAGTCCCTTGGGACCTCACAGCCATTTTCCCTTAATTTTTTAACGTACGTGCTGGTATTGTATTCCATATTCTCTCCCCCATAAGGCCATAACAATCCCACTCCAAACCCCCCCAAAAAAAAACGACACTCTCTGTTTTCAGTTTTTCTAGCCTTCTCTCATCTATTTGTCCTCCGGGCTCACATGACATTGTGTGGGGGCAATCATTCTTCTTGCCACTCTCTTGTGCTTTTTGCATTCTTGCCTGTAAATAAGAAATGGGAAAAATGGTTTCAAACAGTCAAGAAAAATGATAAGTAAATAAAGTACAAAATAAGTAAACTCACCAAAGCCTCTGGAGTAGTCCGAAGCCTAAAAACTCCTTCCATGTCACTTCATCGATGTATGAATACTTGCTGCAAGGAGTAGGATGAGACTTACCAGCTGGCACCTCAATATACAAGTAATTGTTGGCCAGATTCGTCTTAAACTTCCTCCAGCGCTCACAACAATACGTCATAGTCTTGTTATACAAGATCTCACTCTGAGGAACGTCGTAGGTGAGCTGTTATTCATGAATCAAATGAGTTAGTGATAATAATGAAACAAATTTGATAATCATTACATACAGAGGGAACTTTATACCTAAATAGTATCCTAAATATGCTGCTTAATTTTTTTGTCGATATTCCTCCACTCCTCTATCAATATGCTAGGCTTATTCCATGCGAGGAGGCCGACAAAACTCCTATATCGGCTTACATTGGGCCCGATCGGTTTCTAATATTGATCGAACTGAATCAGTATCTTCTCACCGGTCGACCGACTCAAGGAAACATCCCTCAACCGTGTAGCCGTCCTACCCCTCCGTCCGGGCTGGTGACTCAGCTCACCTTCACTCTGTCTCTGATTGACACTAGGAGGCTCGCTGTGCTGAGCACTAGGTGACACCTGATCCTCTGCTATATGATGCACTGGGTCCGTCATTGTACTGTTCAGACAAATTGTTAAGTTAGTAAGTTATAAAATAACTATATATATAATCTGCATATAACTTATAATGATAATTACTTTAAATAGATAGATAACTTTTAAAGTATATTTATAAAGAGATATCCTCATATATCCCTTCACGATGATCATTTCTTGTGCCTTGTTAATTATCAGCTTCATCTTCTTCGTTCAATGCAGGAAGACCCCTGGAAAAAGAAGGAGTCTTAAGAAGATCATAATTTGAACGAATTTCCTCTTCAATATCAACGACCATTTTTCCTTGGAGAGTCATATACCACATTTTATTTGCCTGATCAATAATATAGAACACTTGTTCCGCTTGATCTGCCATAATGAAAGGTTCATCTCCAAAACTTCTGTTGTTCGGATCAACTAATGTAAACCCTAACTTATCGATCTTCACACCATTATTGACATCAACCCACTTACATTTGAAAAAGAGAAATTTAATTTTAACATAGTCAACCACCCAAATCTCGTCAATAACCCCATAATAAGGTATGGCTGCTAATGTAGGGTTCTTATCTTTTAAACCAGAGAAGTGCATAGATTCAGCCACTAACATAACACCACTGTTCTGGATAGTGCTCCTATCATCCAGGGACTTCGTGTAAAAGGTATAACCATTGATTACAAACGAAGTCTAACTTATGACATCAAACTCAAGACCACGTACTAGCCATTTAATTGTATCAGAAACACATTCTTCTCCGTCAACCTTGTGTTTAAACCAATGTGCAAAAGTTCTGGTATACTCCCTAATTAACCTTTATTCAGTCATTCGACTGTTCACTTTCCATACAATTTCTTTATGAGCATTTATGTAATCTTGAACTGCATCAACATTAATCAAAATGTACAAGTGGACTTGTTGTAAATCATCAAGATCCACACATTTGAATGTAGCCCCGTTCCTACCCCTTTCTTCATCATGTCGTTTAGGAAGGCTGATATGTCCTACATTTGATAAATAATGTTGACAAAATTCCATGGCTTTTTCATAAACATATTTCTGAACAATAGATACTTCAGGCCAGTTAGGGTTCTTCACATATCCTTTTAGGATTTTCATAGTTTTTTCAATTGGGTACATCCATCGAAAATAGATAGGCCCATACAGTTTTATCTCCCTCACTAGATGAACAACTAGATGTACCATGATGTCAAAAAAGGAAGGAAGAAAAAGCTTCTCAAGCTGGCACAAGATCAGGTATCCTTCATTTTCCAATTCCTCCAATCTTTCCATCTCAATGACTTTACTACAAATCGCATTGAAGAAGAAACAAAGTTTGGTCAATATGTGTTGAAGATCATATTCGGCAATGCCTAGAATAGCCACTGGGAGTAGTTGTTGCATCAAGACATGAAAATCATGAGACTTTAGCCCTATTAACTTCAAGTCTTTCATCGACACAAGCTTCTTAAAATTTAAAGAATACCCTGAGGGAACTTTGATGCCATGTACATACTCACAAACACTTCTTTTCTCATCCTTAGATAAAGTATGAGAAGTTGGAGGACAAAAAGTTCTCTTATCATATGGCCTCAGGTGTAAGTCTGCCCGTATTCCCATTTCTTACAAATCTAATCTTGCCTTAACGTCATCCTTAGAACTACCTTGTATGTTGAGTAGTGTCCCAACAATACTATCATACACGTTTTTCTCCACATCCATGAAATCAATACAGTGTCTCACATCAAGATTCTGCCAATATGAAAGGTTAAAGAAAACATACATCTTTTTCCATATATTTTTTCATTTCGACTCTTCAAAGTCTTACCGAAGATGACATTGATATTTTTCACCTTTTCATACACTTTCTTCCAAGTCAATACCTCTGGAGCATCTTCAAACTCTTGGCCATCAAAAAAGGCCTTCTTTAATCTGCGATATGGGTGGCCTTGTCTAAGGAATCTCTTATGACCAAGATAAACAGTATTTCTTCCATGTTGAAGTTGATAGTAGCATATGCCTTCTTCACAAATCGGACATGCTTTGTGGCCTTTAACGCTATATCCTGACAAGTTTCCATAAGTAAGGAAGTCGTTTATAGTACAAAAGATCAAGGATCACATTTTAAAGATCTCCTTCTTGTTTGCATCAAAAACATCGACACCTTCGTCCCACAACTCTTTCAAGTCTTCGATCCGGGGTTCTAAGTAAACATCTATGTCATTTTTGGGTTGTTTTGGTCCCAAAATTAACATAGAAAACATGATGTACTTTCATTTTATACATAACAAAGAAGATAAGTTGTAAATTACCAACAGAACAGGTCATGAACTATGTATACTGCTTAGGCTACCGTAAGGATTCATGCCATCCGTGCTAAGCCCAAGCCTAAGGTTTCTAGGCTCTTTGCCGAAGTTAGGAAATAATTGATCAATTTTCTTCCATTGAGAAGAATTAGCTGGATGTTGAAGCTTTCCATTGGAAATCCTCTCATCCGCATGCCATCTCAAATTTTTGGCATCAATTTCATTAGCAAACAGCCGTTTGAACCTCGGTATGATTGAAAGATACCACAACACTTTTGCAGGGGCCTTATTTGATTTGTACCTGGGGGTTTCACATATTGGACACTGCTCTTTCTCTTCATGCTCTTTTCTGTATAATATACAATCATTAGGACATGTATGGATCTTTTTATACTTCATCCCTAGTGGACACAATATTTTCTTAGCATCATAGTATCGGCTAGGCAGCACGTTATCATCTGGAAGCATGTCCTTAAAGGCCTCAAGTGCTTCTGAAAAACTCTTGTTGCTCCATCCATACCATGCTTTCAAGCTTACTAATTTCAATACAGCTTTCAACAATTGGTATTTTGTGCACCCCGGGTATAACGGCTTCTCAGCATCACTGCACATATTACCATATGCATATGATTGCTCAAAAGCCTATTCTCCTACATCACGAATAATATCCTCTATCTGATCATTCATATCCATGTCATTATCATCAAAGGCGACTCCCCCTTGTTAAGCTGCGCTTGGAATTTCTATTTCTTCACTATGCCATACCCATACTATATAACTCTTATAAAATCCTTCACAAATTAAATGTGTATATATATCTGCAGCACTTAGTCACTTCTCATTCAGACATTCTACATAAGGACAATAGAACATCCTACTATCATCATTACCAGAATTTCTTTTAGCAAATTCTAAAAAATCCCTCACCCCATTATCATATTCAACACTAGTCCGTTTAGCATTTATTCAACTACGATCCATATATTGCAACACCTTTTTTTCTTTTCTTCTGTATATTAACTCCCCTAGAAAAGGCAGAAGTATGATGAGAGTATGAAATCATTACACTCATCAATTTATCTAGTTTAACAGAATTCTTCATCAGAATTCCTCATAAGATGTAATTATAGTCTGTTCCATTTTCTTCAAGTAATTTTTCCCCATTCACATAGTTGTTATTTCTATTCAAGAGACCACTGCAATTACATCTGATTTTGAAAACATAAATAGCGAAATTTATAGACTCAAGAAAGAAAATGATTCAACAGATTCAAAACATGTTCAAGGGACCACTTCAACAGATTCAACTGAAAGAAATTGATAAACGACACAATTACATCTTCAAAATATTCAACAGAAAGAAATTGATATGCAAAATGCGAAAGGGCAAGCAATTGTGATTGAACAAATTCATAACATCCAAATTTGTAAATCACAGACCACAGCATCAAACAATTGTTTCCTATCCAATAATAAAACTACAAACCAGCGCCAACATTTATACAAAGAGTTCTTCAAAATCATTTCCGCAATTAAAAATCAATTTCACTAAATTTCGCTATTTATACGAAGAATTAACTAAGACAAGGAGACATTATTCTTACCTGGTTGTAGTGACCTTGGATCGTGGCTTGAGGAACAGGAGGAGCTGTGGTTGCAGTAGATGGAGAACACGCCAGAGATAATAGTGGTTTCATGGATACGGGCCGGGGGATGAACGAAAAATGGAGAAGGAGGGGCAGCGGTGGCGGCAGCCGGAGCCGAGGTTGAAATATGACCGAAGAAGATGGAGAAATATGACTGGAGAAGAAGTGCAGGGCTGAAATGGAGCATTCACGGCTGTGGAAGGACTGAGAAGGATACGAAATGAATGCGGGTTAGGTTTGAATACCGCAATTTTAAGACCGGTTATTTAAATAACCGGTCTTAAAAGTTATCTAATTAAGACCGGTTATCAAATAACCGGTCTTAAAGGTCATAACTTTAAGATTGGTTATTTAAATAACCGGTCTAAAAAAATTCATTTTAAGACCGATTATCAGTACAACCGGTCTTAAAACGCCGTGGATTTTTTATTTGCATTTTAATCATATATTTAAGACCGGTTATTTAAAAACCGGTTTTAAAAATAAAGGGATTTTTAATTCATTTAATTACACTTTTCTTTTGAGACCGGTTTTTTAGAAAACCGGTCTAAATAATATTTTTAAGACCGATTATTTAAATAACCGGTCTAAAAAGTTTCTGTTAATTACAAAATTGTCACCGCGTGTTTCTTTTAGACTTTATCCGCAATAACCGGTCTAATGATGTGGTCTAAAAATGCTATTTTGTACTAGTGTTTTCTAATTCTAGTAGAGAATTATGTTCTTTGCCTCATCATTAACATCTTTATCCATGGATGGAAATAATTCAGAATTCTCCTCACCATTTCTATCACACCATGCCTTGCAACAATCATTCAGGGTGTCTCCACTATTATCATGATCCTAATTCTATCCAATCATTTAAATCCAAATAATAAAATCAATTTACTATATTATTCCAATTGAAATTAAGAAATTCACCCAAACTAGCTAAAATTCACTCTCAACAACCTACAGAAGGAGAAATAGGGGCAGTTCCACTTTTGACTTCAAACATGTGCATAATTATAGATCTCGAACAATATCTTTTAACACAAGTTCTGAGGAACCTCATTCTTATACCACCCGTTGCCCATTTATTATTCTGATACCACATAAGGCACAAAAATTTTCTTATGCCAGAAGTGGAGGAGTGTGTAGGAAAGTGTGAAATAGCATAAGGGTAAGGGCTGCTATGGACACATGGAGAAGATAGAAATTAGGAGGAATGAACTTGTATGGCAAAAAAATAATTAATAGTCTTTTTACACAAAATATAAGTTTGTCCTCATACGTAGATAAAAAATACTTGAAAAGAAGTTATATCATTAAATATTTTTAAAAAATGTAAAAATTTTCAATTATACCATTATCAAAATTCAATATTATATTACTTATAATAAATTAATTATTAACAAAGATTTTTTATAAACACGGGTATCTCAAACTACCAAAATTTGAATAGACAACACCGTAAGAATATCGGCTACGAAAGTAGTAAGTCGGGAATCAAGGTCATTCCCACAAAGACTCAATAAAACTAGTGATTAGGCATCAAGTTTCCTTATTCCATGTAAGTTGAAATCAAAATTGAATTTACTATGAGTTAAGAGATAGTAAATTAAAATCTAATATAAACAAAGACTTTTCACAACAAATAAATTTAAATGTCAAAAAGGACAATCTAGAGTTACTAATCATCCCTTGTTTGCTTATTAGATTTTAATCCCACTAAATAAATTAAGCTTTAACTTAATCAATTAATCTAGAGTTTTAGTGTCTATAAATGCCTATACAATCAAATAAGGTGCAATTTAGATCAGAATTATTCTAATTTAAGGGTTAAGCAGTAAAACTATCCATTATCTGTTTTTGGAAGAGCTACAAGAACAGTAAACAATTTTTAGGTACAAAAATACCTATCAACATCAAACAAGAGCCCAAAAATGCTATTTCCATTAATTTATTGTTTGATTGTGCATATTTTTATCATATTTGTAGTTAATTTTATATGCTTTTAATTAACGTGTATAAATTGATCAAGTTATTGTAGCCACTTGGCTAATTATGGAAAGACTTGTTAGTGATGAGAGAAGTATGGGAAAATAAAAAATGAGTTGAAACATAATCGAAGAGAGACTGGGCCATGATTTTAGCACCTGGGCATGATCAGTGGAGAGGCAGGGAGCAGCAGCGCCTAGGCACCAGAATGAGCGCTTAGACCGTGATCGTTTGAAACAAAAAATAGAGAGCCCGAGCGCCTAAGTGCTAGAATCAGTGCTTAGGCCGTGATCGGAGGAGATGGAGATAGAGATAGAAAGGAAGAGTGCCTAGGCACTAGAAGGAGGGCCTAGGAGCTCCGAGGCTGAGAGCAAAACTTTGTAGTTTATTAAAACCGTAAATTTTAAGGTTTTGGTAATATATTCTCCTCCTCTTTAACTTGGCCGACATTCTGGACTCTTGTGGCTTTCTTGGGACCTCTTGGGTGTGCTAGGGCATGGAATTTGGTAGAGACTGAGTTGGGGTTTGAAGGTTTGAAGAGATTTTGGCTTCTTCTCCATTCTCCTTCCCTTACTTTTGTTTAATGATTGTGCTGATATTTGTGTATTTTCTTGTGGGTGTTTTTTTTTGGAACATGATTGACTAAACACTTTACTTTAGGATTATTTTAAACTCTTGTATGGATTAAGTACTCATTTTCCTGTTATATTTGTAATTAATATAATGATTATGTTGATTTTACTCTATACTTAATGCTTCTTGTTGATTGGCTACCAATGAGATTGTTGAGTTCACTTTATTGACGCTTAAGAGAGTTAGATTGAGTGTAAAACTTGAGTTTATTCATGTGAAAACTTAAAATTTATGAGTTGAATAAATAGTTTTGTTAACGAGTTAGCAATAAACGGCCTCACATTGCCATATAGGATTTGCAACGAAAATTAGGATTTAATTAATTAATTAAGAGATTAAGGAGTTAATTGAACTAAATACCTATTTGGAGAATTGAAAGAGAACTTATAGGTAATTTAGTATCTTTGGCTAGTATAATCTATCATTAAGAAGCAAATATTGTGAGAATTTGATTGAATTCTTTTGAATTATAAGGGAGATCAATAATCTCAGGTCCCATTTTATCTTTGAAGCCATGAATCACTTGTTTTTTATTTTTTTTTCATTTTTAAAAAATAGTTTCCATTTGCACTTAATATTTGTGTCACTCAAATTAGACAAAATTATGATAATTAATACTTGACCGGGCTTTGCAACTAAATCCTTATAGGAATGATACTTTACTCATCACTTTATTATTTAACACGACTAGTGCACAGGTGCCAATAGCTCTGTCCCATCCTGAGCTCGTCTTCTTTACTATAAAATCACAAGGAAAAATCACGCATCCTTGGACACTGGAAAGCATGTGTCCCCTAACTTTGAAATTCCATAACTTGAGTTACAAACTCAAAATATAACAAGACTCTATATAAAGCATGCAATGCCAATGGAATGCAAACGGAGAAATAGATGGTAGCATAGTCTTCTGGTCAACTTGGGTGTGTTGTTTTGCCCAAAAGACCCTACGGAAAACCAAACCACCATTCCAGTGAGTTCACCGGCCATATCAAAATTTTTAATGCAGGTGGAGTTGAGTTACTAGCCACCTTAGCAATTTTTAATTATATTTTTACCACATAGGATGACTCAATGCTAACTCATGATGGTTTATGGATGATAGGCATAAAACTATAAATGACATAAAGATAGGGTTTGAGTTGTGAGCTAGTCAAAAGTTAAGGGCTGTGTTTTACTGGATCAAAATATAAGAATTAAGTTATAAGTGAATGAAAATTTTAAGGACTAAAAATTCATTTTTCCTTATTGTTTTTATTATTATTGTCATCTTTGGTTTGCATTCTCTTTAAATATTAGTAGAGATTAACAAATTTAAATTATTAAATGAATAATAATGTGAAACTTAATTTTTTTTAAAAAAAAAAGAAAAGAAAAGTGGGCTTTAGAGCCTGGCCCTTAACCTAATAAATAAGAATTGAATCTTAGAAAGCAGTTAAATTCCGAGAATAAGGGTTCTGGCCCAAGCCCATACGGGCTAGGCCATTCTGTTTCCAACCTCTCTACATATTTTCAAATATTGTTTAATATAAATAAGCTCAAAATATTGTATAAAAAAGTCTACAAAAAAGGTATTTGCTCCCAGACACACACTCACATATAGGTGCTTACAGGGTAGGACCAGAACCGCCCGTGTGAACTACTTGCAAAAAATAATAAAAAAGGATTATGATGTGAAACTAGAAATTAAAAATGCTCAATGAATCAGAAATTAAATTATAACCTGAAAAATATTAGATACTGAGCACTAAAAGTACCTGAATGAGACATTTAGAATTTTATATAAACAACATTAATGAAATGTACTAAGCATGCATTAGCTCGATCCATTCCATGCAGGTGGTGTTCTCTTGGATCATCCATAAATTGACTCTCTAATCTAATTGCATTTGCTGTGTTCAGTCGAGTGTGTATCATTCTTACTAACCATTGATATGGGTTAGTGTTGACTCCTCATTTTTAGTTAAATTTAAGATATATTTTAGTATATTTGAGGAGTTATCAATACTAAATTAAAGGGATTTTTATAAATTTTGATAAGATTCCAATTTGGTACATGATTTAGGGGATTTTATTGCAAATACCATAACTTTAAGTTTAATAGAGATATTTAGGATTAGATAAAATAATAAATAAATAATAATAGTTTAAAGAAAAAAAAGAAAAATAGTTTATGCTGCTGCTATTATTATTATTGTTATTCTATCTCTTTTCTTTTCTTTTCTTTTCTTTTAGTTTTGTTTCTTTTCCTCTCTTTAAATCAGGTACGGTGCAAACAAAATTGAACGGTGATGATTTAAGTGAACATACGCTGCCTCTTTTAGAAAAAAAGAGGAGGAGACCTAAAGCTAAGGAAGGAGAAAAGGAAGCATGAAGAGGCAGCCCCGGGATTCACTATTCTTTTGAAGCATCTCTCCATCGACCCAAACAAAGTGGAGGCTGGAGGAAAGGCTGAGAGGTGAGGTTCACTGGTTCTTCATCTTGATCATCAGATTTGGGGAGGCAGCCATCGTCTTCATCATCCCCTGTACCGAAACACGACAGCAAGGAGGAGGACGTTGACGGTGGCTGCAAGCACTAGCTGGACCCGTGAACGCGACCAAATCTGAGAGGAGAGGGAGCGAGAGACTGATCTTCTTCTTCCTTGAAGAGAGAGTGATTTGTGAGCAGCTGAACTAGAGGAGAGGAGTGAGACGAGTTGGAGACAGAGTGGATCGTCTTCTTCTTCCCAAGCTAAATTAGAGTGAAGAGACCAAAGGAGAACATCATTCACACTCAGTTTTCACTTCATCGATCATCTCAATTCCTTTTTCCTGATCGCTTTCAACTCTGAATTTATTGTCGTTGTTTTTGAGAAGATGCTGTGTAGCTAATTAATTTGCATTAGGATTATTTCAAACCATTGCAAGTATTGAGACTTGTTATTACTCTTTTTTAGTTGTTAATAATATTTATGTGTTAATTTTATATTATCTTATGCCTCATGCTTCTATATGATTGGGCACTACTTATATTGCTTTGTTCAATTAAATCAAGTTTGAGAAAGTTAATTTAATTGTAGAACTTAGGTAAAATTATGTTAGACTTGAATTTTAAGATTAAATGAATGGTTTGTTAGCAACATAAAGATATAGTTATAAACCTAACATTGTCAAATTAAGGTTGTTGCTTAATGATTATTTTCTCTTAACTGTAGCAAGAGATTGTGCATGTTAATTGATGATATAAATTTAGTTTTGACTTGAGAAAGCTTAATTCCCCCCACACTTAAACCTTTGTACTCCTGAACAAAGACAATTAAATACAAAACTTCAGGTCTAGATCATCGATACATTCGAAAGGTGAGCCATTTAATAATTAGAAGGTAATGGATCAATTAATCAAATTCTTTACGCCATCACTAGTCATAGTCAAACGATTCAAAGAAATTAGCTAACTATTACAATCTAAAATATTAGAATGAAGCATCAAAGACTTTCAAGATATTATTATTTCGCTCATCTCACTTTATTAGGTAATTTCACTCTAGCTCACTTAATCAATACCTTACCATAGGCTTGTAACAACTCTAATTTCTCCACTTATTAATAGCAATTAATGTAATGAATCAAGAGGACTTAAAAGGCTTGCGATGATGGATGAAGGCTAAATGGAATGAAAGAAATATGGTTGATATGCAAGTCACAATAAATGAATAGGTTCACAGCAACTAAAAAAAAACTTTTGCCAAATTTTTTTTTTCAATTTTTTTTAAACACGCTCTCTTTTTTTTTTTTTTTTTTACATGACATTTCATTATATACATTGTTCATTCTTTTTTTTCATTTTTTTAAAACATGCTCTCTTTTTTTCGTTTTTTTACATGACATTTCATTATATACATTATTCATTCTTTTTTTTTTTGGGCAAATAATCTTTAGATGAACGGAGGTTTGTGTTTGGGTTAAATGGTTTAAAATTGAATGCCTCTTTCATTTTCATCATACTAATGCAATTGTTGTTTTGAAAAAGAGTTGAAACAAGTTCTAGAAGGTGAAAAATAAAGTAAGCATGCACACACGGAAAGAATTCAAGATCAAATAATCTTCTAACAAGGTTTTTCTCTAATGCTCCTTCCAATACAATAAATTGTATAAGAAACTAACCACAAAACATCTTTTTAACTATTCCAAGTGCTAACCTTACAAACAAAATTAATCAAAACATTGCAATCAATTATAATAATACTCAAATCTTAAATGCACTAATGATACATGAACTCTCTTTTTTCAAAATAAGGAGTAAGTAAAATGTGGGTTCATTTCTCTTACCATTCAGTTGAAAAACAAAACATGGTTTAAAAAGTTGCCAAAACACTAGATGTCATGAGAGCTCAAAAAAAATTTCCTGCAAATCACATATCCAAAGTGGCAAATGCGACCCTTTACCACTTAGGTCATACATCTTAACAAGTTTTTTTTTTTTTGAAAAATTTTCTAATTTAAGGCATTTTTTTTATTTAAAACAACCATTGGGATTCAAAATTATATTTCCCTCCCCCACACTTAGTCAACACATTGTCCTCAATGTGTAAAGCAAATTGAAATCTAAGGAACAATGGTAATTAAGTAGGGTAACGGTAAAAAAAATTGATGCAAAGTATGCAAAGGGGATTCTTATTGTACGTGCTAAACAATGCAACTTCTACTTTTCTACTGGATAGTGTCCCTCCCCCACACTTATCTTCCTTATACGGCAACGACGCCATTTGATCATGACATTTTTGTGCGTTTGCCTTGGGTCCATAATCAACAATTTAACTAAGAATTGCGTATAGGCAAACCTAGGATCGTTCTCTCTTCTCTAGAAAGCTTTTATTGAATCCTAAATAATCTAAATGCCATATAATAAAACAAAGGAAAATGGGTTTTTGATTTTTTCTAATTAATAATTAAAAGAAAATACAATTTAATTAAATGTATAATTATTATTATTTTAGTATTTTATTAAACATGCGATTATTTTCTTAAATATAAATGCAAACACACTACTCAATTAAAATCACAAGAAAATATATGTACATAAGTCCAATAAGTAAAAATCCAAACACACAAGCTCAATCCACACATTATACAAACAATAATAAAATTTCAAACAAAATTAAATTAACTGACTCCCCTTTGTAGCCTATTGGCCATGAAACTCAAATCACCAGAAAATGCAACACTTGCCGGAATCGGAACAAGCTCGCCGTAAAATGGGGGCCGGAAAGTTCGCCGAAAAATTCAGGATCACGCTGGAATCACGTGGCATGGTGGATTTATAGTTGCTGGATGTTATAACGTTGGTCTCCAAGCTGATTGGGTTACTCTAACACTCTTGGTTTATTTCAGTACTGGGAGTTGCCGGAAATGGGGGCAGGAAAGAGTGAAGAAGATGGTGGTGGTAGTGGTGGTGTTTGGACGGTGAGGAAAAACAGAATTTCGGCGCTGTGAAGGACGATGGAACAGAGGAGAAGTTGGAGATGGTGCTGTGTTGTTAATGGTCAAAAGAGATGGTGGACAGTGCTTGAGAGAAAATGGCTGGCGGTGGTGTTTGGTTGGCGAAATGAGAACAGAGCACGGTGGTGGTGGTGGTGCGGTGAAGAATTGATGGTCTCTCCTCTCCTTCACCGATCTTCCTCCGTCTCTCAAACTCTCTTCACTCGTTGGTAGTCTCTCTCTCCCCTCTCAAGCTCATTCTCTTCTCTGATGTGGGTGGTCGCCGGCGGCAATGGTGAAGAACATGGTGGCCGCCAGCGACAAAAAGAGAAAAGAAAGAAGGAAGGAAGAAGAAGAAGGTCGTCTCTGAATGTGGTTGATGCTGCCTCTTATATACTCTCTCAACTCTTACCCACCGCACATATCGCAACTCATAGGTTTGCTTTTTGTCTGTGCCTTTGTCGAGTCTCATTTGCTTTCTATCTCTGCTTTCGGCCATGTGAATGATGAAGAAGCAGATATAATGCTCTCCCTGGTCTAGTTCCAGCCGAAAGAAGGAGAATATATGTTGGTAGCCATTATTCCATTATGTATACGCGGGTCCAGTAGTGTTGGCAGGTGAAGAAGAAGAAGCTTGTGTTTTGACTTTTCTTGGGTTCTTTTCTGTAATGTTCTCGGGCTCTTATCTTCTTCTATTTGTAATTTCCAGAAATATTAGGAACTTTTCTCTAATTTTCTCCATTCTTCAAAATATTAATTATGAACCTCTAAAATTACCAAATTCTTTCCAAAACACCTGCAATACAAGATTAAGCACACTATAGCATTAAAAGTTCAAGACACAATTGTATAAAATAATAAATAAATTATGTTCATTTTGCCCTTAATTGCAATTAATTTGATACAATTGTTTCCAACTAAAACTAGTGCTTATTCATACAATAGTGTCTCATAAAATACATTAAAATCCCAATTTAATTATAAAAATCAGATATAAAATATGGTTCAATCATTAATCCAATACTTTTGAACCTTAGACTAATATACCTTAGACTAATATATGATGTCATTTAATCACTAATGGAGTGATAATTGTTTAAGTTTCATGAATTAGAATAGTGAGAAATAATCATACACTCCTGATGCCTGAAGTAAAGTTTCAATTTAGTTTTCTTCAAGTTATTTTCCTTTTCTTAATTTCAAGTAATTTTTAGGATATAAACTCTTTAAATAGTTTTACTCAATCTAATTGATAGTATAATTGTGACGATTACTCTGCTTTTGCCTTGTTCTCGGAATGATAACTCTTTGTACTACTTGTGACTCGTCGTAAGATAAACAGTGAACAGTTAGATAACTTGACTGTAGCTGTCGCTTAGAATGTACTATATCCATCTTGAATTCAAAATCTAAATCGATTATCATATAATCATTAATTATCTCAACTTTTTCAATGTAATAATGAATTATCCCAATAATTAAGTAATATTTGCTCAGTAATTAGTAATTACAAACGATAATTATCCCAACAATTTAATTAAGTGATCCAATTTGATCATCGTGTGCATCCTTATCTTCCTGTTGATTCAAACTCGTGACTTCATTGATGAAAGTAATTAGACGCTTTACGATTGAGCCAAATTGTCATATCATCATGAGCAACCCAGAAAAGGAGTTACATAAGTGTGATCCAAGGAAAAATTATCATCACAAGCATCCAAGTTCAGCATTTTCATATAAAAATTGAAATAGTATATTAATTATACACATATCATTGCGAACAAAAGAGAGTTATAGAAGTATCAAATCACACTCACAAGAGGTTTTTAAATGAAAAAGATGATGGATTGCGTTGTCTGAATAGTAAGACATGCTCTTAACTTCGCGGGTTGAAACTCTTGGTCCTTCGGTAGCGAATGGCACTTGTGGCATTGCGGTTAGGGACAGGAACCTTGGTACGCATAGACAATGTAAACATAGACATCAACGTAGGACCAATGAATATGGGTAGTGAGACAATGGTAATGAGGGCGATCGGCGAGCCAAGAATTATGAAAGGTGATATAGAGTGGTCATGAAGCATGAGAGAGATCCACAAGAAAAGAATGGAGCTCAACATGGTTAAAATAGCAATGTGAAGCATGAAAGGAACGTATTTCCAAAAGTGAAGAGATTGAGAACGAGAAGCAAGTATGGCCAAAAAGGAGATGGTGGAAGTGAGGGACAAGGAAAGGGCCACAAGTGATAAGCAGTTCTTTTCATCAAAATTGTTTGCCACATTGGAAAAGGCTATCCCCGCAACTAGGGTTGACACCACAGAAAATGCTTGTGAACTCTGATTCAACCACTCTCTGTCACTTGACATTTGTTCCTTGTAATTGTCTCTAAAGACTTCCTCTGCGGTTTTCCCATCATAGTTCTGTATCTCCAATAATTCAGAAGGTACTGAACTTTTCACAAACTGCATCACAATTTACACACACACACACCATGTTTATTTCTCCAACATTTTGAATAAATCTTGGACTTCACGTCAATTAAACAATAGGATGAATTTTTAGATATATATATAAGTATAAGCTGAGATTGTCTTTCTATCAAAATGAATAAAGTCAACTAACAGGACTTACCTCAACTTTATAAATCTTAAATTCAATATCTAACTAATCAATATGAGACTCTATTAATATATTATAAAAGGTAAAGTAGCATCTAGCACCCTTATATTATTTTCCAGTTGCATTAAGCACTCTAATCTTATTTATAATGCATCAACACCCTGGTGTTAATATTTAGGCTATTTATAGTGTATCTAACACTATAAACTATAAGATTATAGTGTTGGTTGTAACAGGACAATAATATTAAGAAGTGCTGGATGCACAAAAAAAATAATATTAGGGTTCTGATTGCTACTTTACCCTATTCTACTACTCATAGCCAAGCCAAAGAAATTAAGAAATTTTATTAGTAAAGTACGCACCTCAAACCACTTGAATTCCTCTACCATGGTAATTGTCTGCATATTTAGGTTGAGCCCAAGCTTGGCTGCCAAATGCAATGCAGTGTTTCCATCTTTATCCACTTGACAAAATACACTTTTGTCAAGAGTTTTATTTTCACACAAAAATTGATACAGTTTGGTTTGCCTCTTTTCTGCTGCTAATAGAACTATGTTCTTTCCCTCGTCATTCTCAACGTTCATGGCAGATGGAAATAATTCCAGGATCTTCTTCACCATTTCTATCACACCGTTCTTAACAGCAATCATTAGGGGCGTGTCATCTATTTTATACTCAGGCTCTATCCAAATATTCACAGTTCAAATTACAAAGTTAGATTGTTGTTGTTGCAGCAGTTTAAATTGAGAAGCATCAAGCTAACTAAAGACTCACTCTTACGAAAAGTCTAAAATTAACTGAATTCATATTTCCTATTATTCAACGAAACTTTATCGATCATGATTCTTTGATGAAATATAGGTAATTCCGATGAAATCAATCAAAATGTAGGTAGGATGTGATTCGTAGAAACAATATCAGTTCCTTCTTTGGCATAAAAAAATAAGGGAAAACTATTTTGCATTTGTCTATATTTTACTTCCATTTTTAATTTGATACATATGCATTTTTTACTCTTAATTAAATCTTTTAACTTTGCTTTGTTAGCGCCGTTTGCTCTTATTCAAGGGCAAATGGTGCTAATGGAGCAAAGTTAAAAGACTAACGGTGTTAACATATCAAAATTAAAGAATTTAATTACAAAATATCAACACATTGTTATTAAATTAAAATTGAGAAAAAGTATAGGTGCTTATAGAATGGCTTTCCTAGAAAACATTTTCAATTTCTAAATCGACATTGTTGGTACAATAAAGCTTGTGTCCTCTTAGGTGTCATACATGTAAATTAACGCTATTTTTATCTTAAAAAAAGGAGAACATCATTTAGGTCTCAATGAAGGAAAATAATATATTGACAAGTCCCATAATTTGTCGATGGTAGTTCTTTCACTTGTTAATGGTCGCTCTTCACTTGTCAATTAGAACTTCTCTGATATTATTTTCTTTGATTGAGATTTAAATGATATTCTCCAAAAAAAAACCCATGGCTTACTCGAAAATTTAAAAAAAAAATACTATGCTAATTTGAAATTGTTTAAATTAGATCGATAATAAAAAGCTTCATATTGATAATGCTGATTCGATTAAGTAATCCCTTTATGTTTTGAAATTTACACAATTTACTCTAAAATAAATATTGAAATAGACGATTCTCTCTTAAATATATTAATTGATATATATATTAAATACAGAAAAACTTTTCGTTCAGAAAAAAAAAATAGAATCACGTAATTTTTAATCGCTCATAACAGATATTTGCAATAGATTAATATTTTAAATCTTGGATGCATTTTGAAAATAAAAGGAATGTTTGTGTAATTTAATAAAAATTATCAAGAGTGTATAGTTTCATAAAAATCTTTACCATTGTTCTCTTCATATGGATTTGAAGACACATCTTCATAAGAAGCATGCTGAAGAATCTCTTCCATAATTTGAAGAGACCACGTGTGTTTCTCCTTCATTTTTCGTATCCTATGAAACCAATTTCCTGAAGTACAACCTCGAGTTAGTTGCAGCAAAATATTTCTAGAAAATGATATATAAAAATAATTTATAATTAAAATAAAATATGGTCATGTAAACTTCTGTATTTAGCCATTGAGTTTAAACCATTAATATCAATATGATTCCCCCCCCCCTTTGGTTAAGAGGTAGAGGAAGACAAAAACAATAGTCAATGTTACTATTAATCAGGATCTTTTGGTTAATAATTTCGGGAAAATTATTCTTGAGGTACCTATAGTTTCCATCCATTTTTAATTTGATACATGTGTGATTTTTCTCTTTATTAAATGTTTTAATTTTACTCTGTTAGCATAATTAGCTTCTATACAAGGGTTAACAATGCAAATAGAACAATGTTACATGGACTAACGATGCTAAAAGAGTAAAATTAAAAGATTCAATATGGAGAAATATGTACCAAATTAAAAATTGAAGGAAACTATAGGTACCTCAAGAATATTTTCCCCAACATTTTATATAAATATTTCATTATTGGTAGAATACAATTAGTATAATTCATATATTCAACCCATCTAGTAGAACAAGGTTTGTTCTTTCTTGTCTATGCATTTTTTGGTCCACCTAGTGAAACACAAACTTACAGTGCATATATAATTTCACATTAGAAAATAAGTTGTTTGCACAAAAACACGGTTTGAGTGATTTTCAATGGCCATATGTCATCAGCGTTATGTGTCTTGTTAGTTTCTTCTAGTGTTATAGTTGAGCCCAAAGAATATTTAGTCCCGTTTTGATTCCAGTTGTTTATATTATGTGCCGTATAACCCAAAACTCTAACTTTAGTTCAATAATGTATGACCTTCTAGTTTAATTTCCTATCTACATTCCTTGACATATCTTGGATTTTGGAACTAGAAGATCAAGAATAAGTTTGAATCAAGTGGGTCTATTGAGTCCAGTTGATTAACACTCACAAAAGGATCCTAAAAAGATAGAATGATTTCTGGTGACTAAATCGCAAATTAAAAAATTTTATGGGACTAAATCATAAATGATTTATGATTTAGAGAATCTAAGAAAGTTTGGAGAGCGAAAATGAAAAGGAGTACTAGCAGGGACCTAAAGATAAAGGAAAAAGGGTCCAAAGTAGAAAAAAATAAAAGTAAAAATGGACCAAATTGAAATTATTGAATATTAGGAGGTTACAAAATGAATAGTAATCTTGTAAATTAAATTAAAGTTTTGAGTTGTTTACTAATTCTAGAACATGAAATGGAATAAAGTGGTTTGAAAATGGTCTTTATTTCTCTTCTAAATAAGGAAAATGAGGTGTGACACCTCGCAATAATACGCTTCTAAATGAGTTATAAAAGTGTTAAAATGACATGGCCATAAAGTGGTTTGGCCGCACTTTTTAGAGGGTAGAGATAGGTATATTCCTATTTTATTAATATCACTTGGCTTATTGTAAAATAAAATACAGATAGAGGTATATAAATCATATCCGTATGATAGTATGCATGATCTTCATTTAATAAAGTATATGCATTGACGTGGCGTACCTGCTAAAAAACATAATTTCTCGAGGGTTAATAGAGGCAGTAGGAGGAACAGAGCCAAAACCCACAGTGAATACGCAATTAGATTCCAGATAATAGCGACCCAATAGTGTAGTCCTTTATCACGATCTGCAAATATAAGAATGGGTAATTATTAATAGGTGTGTGGGAAAGCCAAGGAGAAATTAAGTAGCTGCATAATTGATTCAATTTTTTCATGTGTATGGTTCTCTTCTCTATATATTAATTACAGTTTTGAAGAACAATGCTTTTAAATCATACTTCCTCTGATCCTTAATAATCTAATTAGATAATTGATTTTGGTCCTTAATGTAAGACTTGTTTATCATATTTATAAATCTTTTATTAATTTACTCCTATTGATGCTTACCTCAACAATAATCAAATAGAAAGAAAGATAAAGGGAAATAAGCAAAGTGATTAGGATGTTTTAGAAAAAATATATTATATTATGTAAATAGTTCTTTATATTAAGGACTATAGGGGAGAACTTACCTAAAACACACTTGTGGTATAATGCATGCGCAAGGGCCCAGACGCATGGTTCGTGTTCATGTTGTTTCAATTCTTCTCTCGTCGTGGCCTGATTCTTCTTGTTAACTCTACAAAACCCTTCCAAGTTCCAAACAAACCCAAGATGTATTATGAACTTGTGTACATTATGTTGCACCAACACTACTCTATAAATGTTGAATGGGAGCCAGCTTATCAGATTTCGACACTTGAGCTCGCCTACCCTAATTCCTTTGCCTAATTTCTGTTGGAGATATGCGATGTAGTTGGTTAAAATCACATTAGTTGGTTAGCCATTTTAGGATTCTATATAAGAAGGGTACTAAACATATGTTAAGGTGTGGGATGCAATCGTCACCAAAAGAGAGCCGTTAACAAAGGTCCTTTCTCATGAGTCCCTAAAGCTAAGAATTTAGGGTTTAGTAATCACTCTTACGAAGGGATAGATTAGTTTCTTGTAAACAATGAATTGTAATCAATGAAATTATTCTTGGTTTTCCCAACAATTTCTTTTTATTCCGGATAGAAAGATGTGAAGACGTATTGTGAAAAAGTATATAGAGGATTGGTGTATAGAGGAAGCTTAAAATGCATGATAGGAAGGCTCATTTGGAAACAAATTAAAGGACAAAAACAAAAAACACTGCATAATTCCCTCAAATAAAGACAGCACACTTACTGTGATAAAGAACTTGAACAATGAAAGATCTATAAGAAAGATCAGTACTTTCAAAAGCTGTAGAAGTTACTGCTAAGGCATGGAGTGGAGACAACCCATTCTTATTCCGCATGTCCGCCATCTCTATCTGATGATATTTATTTAGGTGAACTATTTCAATTGCCACATCTGCGCAATCAATGCAAACCATATGCACTTGAATAAATATAATACATTAAAGCATGGCAATATATGAAAGAATGAAGGCAGAAGTACAAGTAAGCATTTGGTCTTTTAACTTAAAATTTCAGTTTGGTCCCTCACTTTTAAAAAATATGTTTAAAGTCCTTTAATTCTATATTATTAGTATCAAATGATGATTTTTTTTATAGTGATCATTGTAATTTTGAAAATTAAACTTTATACCTCAGCATCTAAAAAGATTTTTTTAGCATTTGAAATCTCAATATCAACATTTTTTGTTAATGATGTTAAGGTTAAAAGACCAAAAAAACATTTTATAAAGTAAAAGGATCAAAATGAAACCTTGCCTGAAATTAAAATACTAAGTATGTGTTTTTTCCAGGAATGAATAATTGTCTCTACTTACCAATATGCCCTTTTTCGATTGCACAGTGAAGAATAGTATCCCCGTCGTCCCTCCTCATACAGTGAACAAAGTTGGTTGAAGAAACTCCATCACTTCCAATATACTCATAATAAAGCCAAAGAAAAGCTTTTCTTTGACCAGAAAGAGCCGCCATGAAGATGGGTGTTTCACCAAGGCGGTTGCGTCTAGAAATTAAAGATGGGTATTTGCCACCAATCTTTTTACATATTTCAACATTCCCAATTGAGGCAGCTAAATGCAAAGGAGTGTTTCCTTTCACATTCTCAGCCCCAAGGACAAGTTTTAGCTCATCGTCTTTTTCATCCTCCGATGATAATAACGCCGACTCCTCGTCCAGCTCATTTATTCTTTCTCCACAAACTAAGTCCACCATGCGTTCCGCAACATGCTCTTTCCCACTAGACATTGCCATGTGTAATATCGTGTCTCCTATCGCAGTTATCTTGGCCATGCGAAGCTCCCTTTTGTCCTTGTACATTCTAAGGATTTTAAACCAATTGCCATTCGAGACGGCACTAACAAAATTCTCATCTACAACGACGTCATCCAAAGTCATAGTCTCCTACACAATTGAATTCAATGGATATTAATTCATTTTCGTGACCTAAGTATGGATCTTGTCTTATTTGAATTTTAAAAAGAGAAATAAAACACTTTCTGGCTTAAATCAACTTCACTTTCAAGCATTCTTCTCACTTGAATTACAACACTAGTCATCTTCATATATGCACTCTCTACTCTAAACTGTAAGCGCAGATTATTGAGGTCAACTATTGAAGTCAACTCAATTTTCTTAATTGTAGATGAATATTTATCCAAAGAATAACTTGCAAACGTTACTTAGGAACCAGAAAGCTCTTCATTCTTTCCCTCTATACAAGTCAGCTATACTTTCATGAATTCTACTCAATCTCGTATCCAAAGCTACAATAGAAATGTAACTTGAATTCATCAGGTATATGTTTTTATGTCACTGTACATGTCAAGTTTATGATACATATTTCAAATAATATAAACTCTTCAAGTTAAATTGAAATGGTGCCAATGACACACACACGCACATATGGAAATTGGAGCCGACCAAAATAGAATCCCAAATAGAAAAAATAACCATGGCATCCAAAAGCAAAGAAGAAAAAGAAGATTAATCCGAAGATGAAGAGGGGAGGATTTACCAACAAAGAACTAGAGCCTTTGCAAAGAAATATATAGCTGAATGAGATTGTGCTTTCACCAACTAAATCTTGAAGAGAACCTGAGAAAAGATGAGTAGAAAGATGAGGTGGAGAAGAAAGAAAAACAAAGAGAGATTATATAGAAAACAAACAAGTAGATCATCCTCCCCATCAGCTGCATTTTAAATAATAATATAATATTATATAACAAGCACAGCACAAAACGCAAACATCATGATTATTTCCTTCTTGGATGTTGCTACGTTTGTCTTCTTCCCAAATTCTATAAATTTGCGCAATAATTTTATAAAGGGTAAAGGGGCAAAAATACCTTTAGGTTGTTTAGAAAAGTGCACCCAGCACCAAATGTTTTCACTGGGAGCATAAATGCCCATAAACATTTTAAAATGGAGCTAAAATGCCTATCCATCTGCCACATCATCATTTTTCTGGGGGAAAATAATCATTTTGCCCTACAATTTTGTGAAATTTTACAATTTTACCCTTAGTAATTGTGTGATACTTTTAAATTAGTAAATGACCTCCAAAAATTCTGAAATTTTTCAAAATAAAAGTAGACATGATAAGCTTTAATTTGATAGGTCAAATGAAATTTTATTTGGTCAAAATGACCATTTTACCCTTACAATTTTCGCAATACTTGAAAATTGGCAGATTTGTCACCAAACTTTAAAAATTCATATCTAATTGTATAGATATCCAATTGGGGTGGTTCCAAAGCCTATGTGACCCTAATTATGTCTAGTTTTATGGAAAAATATAAATTTTAGCCAATAAGAACCTCAAAATTTCCATAATTTTTATTTTTGAAGTCTGCTCCAGAAAAATGTTAAATTCGCTGGGCCAAATTCAAAAATTTATTTCTCCTTGTTAAATTCGCTGGCACAAGTTGAAGTTGTTGTTAATGTGATTTCCTGTTGAGTCAGTCAGATTGTGTGAAACTTTTAAATTAGTAAATGACCTCCAAAAATTCGGAAATTTTTCAGAATAAAAGTAGACATGATAAGCTTTAATTTGATAGGTCGAATTGAATTTTTGGAGTTGTATACAAGGAGAAATGAATTTTTGAATTTTTCCCAGCGAATTTAACATTTTTCTGGAGCAGACTTCAAAAATAAAAATTCTTGGAATTTTGAGGTTCTTATTGGCTAAAATTTATATTTTTCTATAAAACTAGACTTAATAAGGGTCACATAGGCTTTGGAACCACCCCAATTGGATATCTATACAATTAGATATGAATTTTTAAAGTTTGGTGACAAATCTGCCAATTTTCAAATATTGCGAAAATTTTAAGGGCAAAATGGTCATTTTTAAAATTCCATTTGACCTATCAAATTAAATCTTATCATGTCTACTTTTATTCTGAAAAATTTCAGAATTTTTGAAGGTCATTTACTAATTTAAAAGTATCACACAATTACTAAGGGTAAAATTACAAAATTTCACAAAATTGTAGGGCAAAATGGTTATTTTCCCCCAAAAAAATGATGATGTAGCAGATGAATAGGCATTTTAGCTCCATTTTGAAATGTGAATGGGCATTTATGCTCCCAGTGAAAACATTTGGTGCTGGGTGCACTTTTATGAAAAACATAAGGGTATTTTTGCCCCTTTACCCTTTTATAAACTTTTTTCCCACCCATTCTCCTCAAGATTAGTTTATTGATTATCGGTATTTAAAAAATTAATTAACCTTGAAACTTTATAAATTACTCATTCTGATATTATATATGAGATACAATCACCAGTGCAGAAAGGCCGATTTACACCGGTTAATAAGGCACTTTAACATCGGTTCGTAACTGGTGTAAACTTTCTACACTAGTTAGTGAACTGATTTAGAAAAGAACAATTCTACATCAGTTATTGTGAACCGGTATAGAAATAGTAACCGAAGAACAAAAAGGAAAAACCTATTAATTCTTACACCAGTTTCAGAGTGACAAATAGGTCTAGAAAGTCACTTTTTTAGGCCACTCTCTAATCCTCTCTAATGTTTGTTGAAATATCCCAACTTCTCAAATATTTCTTTTCTTTTTCCAATCGATCTTTATTGGGTTTTACATAAAACAAGTTATATTTTGATTTAAAAATTGCAGTTTTGCATTTTTTTTATAATTTATCAAAGAAATATACTCTTAAATTGGGCATTTTTTATTTTTGTAAATCATAAAAAATTTAATAATGACGAACGAAAATAAAAGGGAAATTCAATTTCAACAACCCGTCAGCAAAACGCGTAAGAAGTATAAGCAAAGGAGAAAGACTTGCTTTTAGGTCAACAGACATGGCTCAATAATAACCAAAAAAAAAAAAGACAAAAAAGATATTGGGGGGGGGGTGGTACTGATCAGCCTGAGGAATGGGAATAGTCTCAAGCTCCCCAAGTCAAAAGTTTTGTAAGGGAGGAGACATAAATCAGGAAAACGACTTCAGAATTGGGTTTAAAATAATGAAAATAAAGAAGAATGGCCATTTTTTTACCAGAAGAAGAATGGCCACTTTAAACATCAATATATAAAATTCAATTATTATTAATATGATAAAAAAAAGTTAAATATTTATTTATTAAAGAACAATTTACCCCACTAACTACCACGGAAGCTCTACTTTTTTCGCCTTCATCTTTTGACCTATACCAACTACTGAAAGAGGTATACATACATACATACATACATTACTTTAATATATGAATTGATAACGGAAAGTAGTTTAAATATGCACTTGAAAATAAAGTGAGTGATTAGAAGAATAATAACAGGTAATGATCCAAGATGTTTTTACAATAAGACTTACCTAGCTGGTCTATTAATATGACCTAAAAATATCAATGACTAGTAATGGTCAAGATGTTATAAGTAATTCAACGAGATGTTTTTATTTAGCTTAAGGAAGACGTTGTGAGTTCGATCCTTTGAGTATGGGTGTGTGAGTTCCTTGACTTCGTTCTGCAGGCAAATGATTATCATATTTCTTATCATCTCATATCAGTATTACTATAGAAAACTTTCCATCCATAGAATAAAATAATACAAGAACCCTATAAATTGCCTGCAGTATTGGTTTTTATTTTTCTTACGTATCCACAAATGGTAAACTATTGAAGTGGACTCAATTATCTTTGTTGTAAAGACTATTTATTCAAACAATCATTTGCCCACATAAATTAGCAACTAGAAAGTACTTATACAGTTATACTGTGTGTTGGATTACGGGATATTAGGATTTAAGCCAAATCCGGGCATTATTTTGGTATATAAAAATTTATGAATTTGTAGTTGATCCAAATTCGAGTAATTTTTATTAGCATAATTTTTTAAAATTTCAAATACTCACTCTAAAAATTTTAGAGGTGTTTTGATTGTACGAACCTTCTAAACTTTAGTCATAAGTTTCCTCCAAACTTTAGCCAATGTAGAAAATATTGGAAAGGTCAGGCGTATTTTTATTAATCTTTCCGTACATTCAAATTAATATATATTTAACCTATATATTTTTTAAAAAAGTAAAAGACTAATAAATTTAAAATTTTCAAATTGAAATGTTGTGATTGAAAAATATAGAATATAGTTCATAGTTATGATTTATGAAAATCAGAGCAGACCAAGACAAGAACCTCAAAAGGAAAGTATATATACCCATTATTCTCATTTCCGAAAAAGAAAAACGTGATGAAGAAAAGGAAGAAGTTAATGATTTCCAAGTACTATGCAATACTTTATTAGATTGTGCAGTATTCAAGTGGAATTGTAAAAGTTACACTTTTAAGATTTTTCTCTAACGTTTCATTTTTTCTTATTTATCGAGAATTTCCCCTTCTGAGCTTTAAAATTGAAGGGTTTTTTTTTTAATCTACCAATAAACACGTTTCTATATATTTAGATTTGTGTTCTCCTTACAGGTCGAGTCCGCTTAGTACTTTAACTAACAACTTGTTAGCATATATTTCATATTAGTTAGAACGATTTTTCTCTATGTTTTCTTAAATAGGTCATCTCTAATAAGAATTGCATTAACAAAGATACGGTAGATTATGTAAATCTTCTTGTGAGATGGATTTTCAATAATAACATGATATCATTTGTGCGCTTCTGAGAAGGCAGTGTGGCTTTGACTGCTTTCCAATTTTTTTTAAGAAAATTACTGTGCAGTGTCACAGTAATATGATAATTAAAATTTTTTGTGAGTTATCTATATATTACCAGTTTATGACTTATTGTCATCTCCTACAATGAATCATGTCATTGTCATGCTGGCTCGTTTTCTTATGTCAATTGCGCAATAATTTTTCCTTTTAAAAAAGTTTCCAATGGTATTATAAACTTTTTGTCAGTCCTTTTCCTGGGAGACAGCTATCATGGATTTTTATTACTTTAGTTTAATTAAATATAGGAAGATGATTATCTATTTTTAAAATTATTATAGATGTTTACTTTAATGTTAATACTTCTTACTTTTTAGTTTGTGGCCGACATTCCTTTACTGAAAGGTCAACGGTCTTCTAGTAGTTTACACTTTACAGACAAATGATGTATTAAATATAGATAAAAGTTAAGCTTAACATTATTTTATTTTGCCAACAAACATTAAAAATTAATTTGGCACCTATAGTTTTGTCCGATTGTGAAATTTTTTTTGGACAAAGTCCGATTATGAAATCAGTCTCTAGACTTTAATTTAATAAGGGAAAAAAAATGTAACATCCTACTTTAGGAAACCTCATCCAACGGGAGCCAACTTAGATTTCATGAAGAGTTGTTAGAGACTGCGGGCACCAGAAAAAAAAAAAAAAAGGTTGTTAGAGACAAGAAAAACTTACACTAGTTGAAGCTCAATCTCATATACTCGAACTTGGTATTCTCCAGAATTTTGGGCTAAGTTTAAGATTCATAATTGATACTAAAAATATAGGATTGAACTTATTATTGTCTCATTTCAAAGGCTACTGTATCGTCTATGTGGGAAAAATCATCAAATAGACTTTGGGAGCCAACTAGTACAAATTTATTCAAAGGTTAAGGTTGATCAGCATCCTAAAGTATTTTTCCAAGTATGTTTAGCATCATAAAGTATTTTTTGGTTTATCTAATATCCTAAAGTATTTTTCTAGATGTGTTCAACACCTTAAAGTATTTTGTGGTTTATCTAGCGTCCTTAAGCATTTTCTAATCTATGTCTAATACTCTAAAGTATTTTGTATTGCAATTTTAGGATGTTTAGTGCCATTGAAAAAATACTTAGGGAGCCAGATGTGCCATTATTTAACATACTTTTTGAGAGTTAACAAAGATGCCAAAATCACTTCCACAACATACTTTAAGGATAAAATTGCACCATAAAATACTTCAAAGTGCTTGACATACTTGGAAAAATACATTTAATATGCTGGATGAACTACAAAATACTTTAGGGAGATGGCCACACCTAAAAAATACTTTAGAGTGTTATATATACCTGAAAAAAAATACTTATGGGTGAAAGAATAAAAAATTATGCTTTTCCATGGTAATTTACAAATGCAATACTTCAAAGTGTTACACGTACTTAGAAAAATACTTTAAGATGCTGGATGAACTACAAAATACTTTAAGGTGCTGGTAAAAAAAAACTTTAGGGCACTATATATATCTAAAAAAAATACTTCTGGGAGAAAGAATAAAAAATTATGCTTTTCCATGGTATTTTACAGATTTATTGTCTTCCCTATGAAAATTCATATCTTGGGAATGCGCTCACTCGCACAATAGGCCCCAAGTGACTATCCCATAAATACTGAATGCTCATCAGGTCTTACTATCCAGGGAATCACCCCTATGCCAAAGGCATCACAGGACTTACAGCCTCGGGCTTCTGCCCATCAGGTCTGACTGCCTAAGGACACGCTTGCCTAAAAGGTCCTACTACCTACCGTATATTCATAACACGAATACACTCGATGGTAAACATATACATGCAGAACTATTATATAAGATATGAGAGTAAGAGTAGCTTTCCTTAATTCCTGTCATCATTCGGCACTGGAGCACCCCATGACAATTTACTGGGTCACCTGACCCTTCTTCTCAAGAAAACTTATGTGATAGAAGACTCATTATAAGATACCATTATTGAGAGTCGACATCCCCATAGCTCTACTCTACAGTTTCAATGTCACGGCGGCTCCACTCCACAATTTGTCATCACGGCGGCTGCACACTATGGTTTGACATCACGATGGCTCCACACTACGGTATCATACTCGATGCTTCATGCAGGTGCTGTTAACCTCATGAAATTCCTGTCAAAGTGGCACATTTACCTTTAGTTTTGCATACATTTTGGGTAACTTCATAGATAATTGATGAGAAATATGCAAAAGTAATGTGCCAAGGGGTTTAATGATAAAAAGATGTAAATTCTCTATTTAAGCCCTAAAATTTTATTAAATTTACATCAACACTACTTTTATAGATTTATTTGTATTGATAGGTTAACATTTAAGCCACAAGGGAGTCATTGAAGGCACAAATAGATGATAAAGAAGAGGGAGAACAGCTAAAGAAGTCAAAGCACCATGGAAGAGCAAGAAAATGATGAAGGAAGACCAAAGAGCTTCATTGGAAGCTTGGTTGCGGCCAAGACTACATGAGAATTTTGGCCTGCCAAGCCAAGGCCAACCAGGTTGGCCGAGGTTTGGCCAGGGCTAAGCCAAGTCCAAACAACTTCTAGAGATATTTTGGCTACAGCCAACAAACCTTTGGCCGCGGCCAACGCCCGAAAATAGCAGAAATGCGTTTTGATGATAGCACGGATTCTTGGGCCTATAAATACAAAATTAACATATCAGAGCCTCATTCTGGACCTGGGAAGCGCCGTGGAGATAATGCTCTACCAGGTTTGGGAGCTTGGAGGTAGAGATTGAGCTAGATGTTGAAGATTTGAAGAGATTTGAGCCACTCGTCTTGGTTTTTCCTCTCCTTATGTTGTCTTTCCCTTTTGTTCTTCTTTATAACTGATATATGCCTTGTTTCTTCTGGATTTTATGAACATGTATAGCTAGAGTTTTATTGTTTGGATTGTTTAAGAATCTTCTATGGATTAAGTACTCATTTCCCCTTTATATTTATGTTGAATGAGTGATTTGTGTTGATTTCACTTTATTCTTAATGCTCCTTGTTGATTGGGCACTAATAAGGTTTTTGGGTTCACTTGGTTGATGCTTGAGAGGGCTAGATTGAGTGTAGAACTTGGGTTTAATTGTGTGGGAACTTGAAATCCATGAGAGGAATGGATGGTTTTGTTAATGAGGTAGAGATACACTTATTGACCTCATAGAACCACATAGGTCTTGTAATGTAGGTTAGGCTTAATCCTTCAATTAAGAGATTAATGAACCAATTAAGCTAAATACCTATTTGGAGACTTGAGAGAGCACTTATAGGTAAATTAGTGACCTTGGTTAGTATAATCCATCATTAAGAGCTGTTATTGTGGGGATTTGAATAAGTAACTATGAAATGCAAAGGGGTAAACAATCCTAACTTCCACTGCATCTTTCTTAGTCCATGAATCACTTGTTTATATTTTACTTTTAGTTTATAATTTTGTTTTACCTCCACCGTGATAATTGCCCAACTCAAATTAGGCGAAAGTGCGATAGTCACTACTTAACCGGATTTTGGAACCAAATCCTCGTGGGAACAATATCTTACTCATCACTTTATTACTTGGTGTAACCCTTGCACTTGTGGATTTGCGGACAAGTTTTTGACGCCGTTGCCAGAGATTTGTGTGCTAAAACCGTCTTTGGGTTGATCTTGATTAGAGCACTATTAGCTTAAGCTTGAGTTTTGTATATATTTGCTGTTTTATTTTCTGGGTGATACTGATTTTTTCTTGTTGCTGCATTTTTCTGTTTTTGCTGATTTTTCTCTGTTTTTGCTGTGTGATTGTTCTGTTTTTGTTCTTTTAGTTATTTTGATTTCATTCTTTGTATATGGATAATCCTTGGTGGTTTAATGAATCAAGTGGTGGATTTGCACATGATAATGATTATCCCAATTCTTATTATGACCCTTACATTTCTAATACTCAATATGAGTACATTTGTTGTAATCATTGTGGAAATAATCATTATAGTGAGCAATGCCCCCATTTTTCAACCTGGGATTACATGGAGGCTCAAACTAATTTGTATGATAATAATTTTAACCTCCATGGAAATCAAAATCATTCATTGTCTTGGGATTCTAATTCTTTTTCTTCACATACATTACATCCTCATATGTCACTCCATTCTTATGAAAATGAATCCATCCCCATTCATGAGAAGAAGCCCTCAATAGAGGAAAAGCTTCAGCTTATTCTTGATAATTTAACTGAAATGAGGATTTGGACAAAAACAAAATTTCATGAACATGCATATGCTCTTGAAAATTTAACAATGCATGTGAGTGAAATAGCTTCTACACTTGAGTCTTTGCAACAAAATGAAAATTTTCATGAAAACTCAAGTGAACAAGTAACTAATGAGAGTGAAGAAGTATTGTTAACAGTTTGCAACACTTCTGAGGATGATTCTGTATTGGAAACTAATGTGGAGGAGGAGAATACCAATTGTTCAGCTGAGGTTTCGATTCTGGAACCTGCACCTTGTTGTTCTGAACAGGAAATTAAAGAGGAAATCCCTACAATTTGTGATCTTGATTCTCCTACTTTTGTTTTGTCTCTTACTGATGAGAGCCATGTAGATTTTATTAGGTGTTCTAAATTTTTAGAAGTTTCTAGCTTTGTTTTTGTGAATAAGTTTGTTTTTCATTCTTTTAATTTTTTAAACACTTGTATTGTGAAGTTATTGATGATTGATAAAGTACAAGTGACTCATGAACACCTATTCATCTTCAAACCCTGCTGCCAGAAGAGGAATGAAGATGAGGTGATCATGATTTTTGATACTTATGATTAGTGTTTTTGTAGCAAAGTCTGGCTGAAGACTATAAATTTAGTGTTTCTTGGTAGGCAACCCAATGTGAGAATAAAACCCATGAAAAGACAGGTGCAACAAGTATGGAACGAAGGAAGGATGGAACAATTGGGTGCTTGATGAGCATTTTCAGGGAAGTCTATCATTTACCATGTTTTACTGATTTTAATATGATATAGATATATCCTGTATATGTGATAATGCTTGTCATTGAATCACCACTTTTTTAACCTTTGATCAAAGTATGCTTATTTATTTGGATTGCTTGGGATATTAACGTTTGCATCGTTTTAACCTTTGATCATGTTAAAATATGCTCCAATGTGTGAAATATAGTGATGAGATCTGAAACTGTAGAGAAAAAGGGGTCCGAAGATCTTGGCCGAGGCCAAAAACATTTAGCCGCGGCCAAATTATGGTCAGAGAGATTTTGGCCATGGCCAAATGGAGGTCAGAGATATTTTGGCCGCGGCCAAGCCAGCTTTGGTGGCGGCGAAACAAAAAAAAAATCCCCACTATTTTCTCACTCTGTTTCACAACTCCTTTCACTCACATCTCTCTTATGCATTGTTGTTGTTATTGTTGAATGTATTCGTGCATGAGAGAAGACCCTCAGTATCCCTTTGTGACAGTGAGGACACTGTCAATTTTAAGTTTGGGGGTATGGGTGTGTTTGGCTCATTTGACAAGGATTTCAAGTTTATAAATGTTGACTATTTCTTGCCATCTGTTTTGAAAAGTTGAGTTAGATTGATTAATTATCTTTGATAATGAATGTATGATCCAATGATAGAAAGGATGTTTAAATTTTATGTTTTTATAGGAAACGATGGCAAATATTTTTGATTGCGTGATTTAGATTTTAAAGCTTATTTCCTATTAACTTTTGAAATAAACACAATGCACAAGAGTTGTGAATGATTTGAATGCTTTTGTTGGGAGATTTTGTAACAAATTGGTGTGTATATTCCTTCATCATTGAAGAAATTTAGAACTCACATTGGAATATCTTGAAATAAAATGAAAATTTCACACATTTTTGAAAAATGATCTGGGCATGTCCTTTCAAATGCAATTGTGCCTTTCAAACTTACCTATGACAATTATTTCCATTTGCATCCCATTTAAGCCTGATATATATATATAAACATATATATATATATATACATATATATATATATATAAACCATATAAATTTTCTTGTTAAAAACCTACACTAAACCTTAACCCTTGCAGCTTGAAAAACCATGAATCACCTTAATCTTGAGATGAATGATGATTTGGTGAGGATTATGGAATGAGGATTGGTATTGGAGTGAAAAGAGTTGTGTATTGTAAATCTTGATATAAAGAATACAGTGTATGGTTATTAGTGTGTTTTCAGCTATATGTAAACAAAAAAACAAAAAAAAAGAAGAAAAATGAAAAGGAAAAGAAAGAATATTAAATTCAATAAGAATTGGAGTGCAAGGAATTTAATTTGAGATAAGTTTGGGAGAGTTCTTAGACTTCTGGAAAAAAAAATTTGTGTAGTGCAAAGAGAGGAGTTATGTACTATCATATTATCTCAAAAGATTTGAATTCTTTATTTTTCCCATTCTTTTAAGAAGCTTAACTATTGGCCACATTACAAGCTTAGAAAGTCCCATTGATTTTGAAATTGTGTGGAATGATCTATTAGGGAGAGATAGGATGATGTGAGCATATAAAGATCTGATATTGAGTCTGTTTTATACATATTGAAGTGTTGCATTTAATCTTGATATTTGCAAGAGAATTGTTATACAACCCTCCTCACACACACACATTTTGAAAGTTTTTGGAAAACTTGTTTTAATTTATGAATCTTACATTCCATTATATTTCATTATTTTTCCTATAGAGTTTAACATCTTGAGCATCCAATGAGGATAACATCATGCATGTGCTATAAGTCACTGATTAATTAATCCGGCTTTTTATTGCCCGATGGGTTTTACTCGAGGACGAGTAAAAGTTCAAGTTTGAGGATGTATTAACCTCATGAAATTCCTGTTAAAGTGGCATATTTATCTTTAGTTTTGCATATATTTTGGGTAAATTCATAGATAATTGATGAGAAATATGCAAAAGTAATATGCCAAGGGGTTTAATGCTAAAAAGATGTAAATTCTCTGTTAAAGCCCCAAAATTTTATTACGTTTACATCAACACTACTTTTATAGATTTATTTGTGTTGATAGGTTAACATTTGAGCCACAAGGGAGTTATTAGAGGCACAAATAGATGATCAAGAAGTGGGAGAAGAGCTAAATAAGTCAAAACACCATAGAAGAGCAAGAAAATGATGAAGGAAGACCAAAAAGCTTCATTGGAAGCTTGGCCGCGGCCAAGACTACATGAGAATTTTTGCCTTGGCTTGGCCGGGGCCACGCCAAGGCCAACCAGGTTGGCCGCAGTTTGGCCAGGGCCAAACAACTTCCAGAGATATTTTGGCCGCAACCAACGCCAAAAAATAGCAGAAATGGTTTTGATAATAGCACGGATTCTTGGGCCTATAAATATGAAATTAACACATCAGAGCCTTATTCTGGACCTGGGAAGCGCCGTGGAGATAATGCTCTGCTAGGGTTTAGAGTTGGAGGTGGAAATTGAGCTAGATGTTGAAGATTTGAAGAGATTTGAGCCACTCGTCTTGGTTTTTCCTCTCCTTCTACTGTCTTTCCCTTTTGTTCTGCTTTGTAACTGATATATGTCCTGTTTCTTCTAGGTTTTATGAATATGTATAGCTAGAGTTTTATTATTTGGATTGTTTAAAAATATTCTATGGATTAAGTACTCATTTCCCCTTTATATTTATGTTGAATGAGTGATTTGTGTTGATTTCACTCTATTCTTAATGCTCCTTGTTGATTGGCCACCAATAAGGTTTTTGTGTTCACTTGGTTGATGCTTGAGAGGGCTAGATTGAGTGTAGAACTTGGGTTTAATTATGTGGGAACTTGAAATCCATGAGAGGGATAGATGGTTTTGTTAATGAGGTAGAGATACACTTATTGACCTTACACAGCCATATAGGTCTTGTAATGTAGGTTGGGCTTAATCCTTCAATTAAGAGGTTAAGCTAAACACCTATTTGGAGACTTGAGAGAGCACTTATGGGTAAATTAGTGACATTGGTTAGTATAATCCATCATTAAGAGCTGTTATTGTGGGGATTTGAATGAGTAACTATGAAATGCAAGGGGGGTAAACAATCCTAACTTCCACTGCATCTTTCTTAGTCCATGAATCACTTGTTTATATTTTACTTTTAGTTTATAATTTTGTTTTACCTCCACCGTGATAATTGCCCAACTCAAATTAGGCGAAAGTGTGATAGTCACTACTTAACCGGGTTTTGGAACCAAATCCTCGTGGGAACAATATCTTACTCATCACTTTATTAATTGGCGTGACCTGTGCACTTGCGGATTTGCAGACTATGCCCATACACCTGGTCAGCCCCTCTAATAAAAAATCCCCGTAGGTAACCCTTTCCGATCAAATCTCCCCACAGGTAGCCTGTTTTGATAAAAACTCCTCGCAGGTAGCCCTCTTCAATCAGAATCCTTTGTAGGTAGTTCTTTCCAGTTGATCATTTCTTAATAGGAGTATCATTATAACGGGATCTAAATCTCATAAGGTCCTTCTTCTTTAGCAGTCCTGTAATCTGCTCTCTCATTTGGGGTCAACTCATTAGACTTTTGATTTTTGTCCCACCCCAAGCAATCACTACTCTGAGGGAATATTCTATAATTAAGATCTTTCCCTATGCTAGATTAGCAACTAGCAACCTCAAATAACCTCATATACATTTCTGTACTATATGCTAGTACCTCAAGCCACTCAGGCTATTTCACATTCCTGGAGAACCAATTCAACTATTACAATTGATTCACAGATTAAGATTCTACTCTTAAAACCTCAACATTGCCTGAGTCAAAAATAAGGTTTCCTCAATCATACCCTATAGGCATGCTAGAATTATGATCAATAGCGTCTATTCTAACCTTTACGACATTCTGATAATATCCTTAAACATTATTAAAGGTTTAACACTATCCACAAAGTTCACAAGGTTTAGTTTCCATCATAGAACAGAACCAAGGTGCAACTTGATTCACATTTTGACCTAAGCACTATTTTAGCTTATATCTTGATTCCAACCTATCATCCACCTTCAGTATCATCAAATCCGATCCTCTAGGATAGATATACACCATGATCACTACTCATCATACCTCACTATATATCATACCTATATACCTTTAACCCTATGTGTTACTAAGGATCATCACTTAGCATGGAGAAACCTCAAAGCAATCACTATACCTCAAGTTTTAATAACCCCATCAAATGAACTTTTTTGAGCAGTATCCACTACAACAGAAAGGGTTCGGATTAAGAATCAAACTTACTTTATCATCTCCATGCCTTTTATCATTTCTTAGATAATCTAAGAACCTCTATTTAGAGTCTCAACCCTTTATAACCAACCTCTACTAGGCCCAACTGTAGCGCTACCCTTATTGGGCGCCCGCTACAGAGAGGTAAGTAGATTGCAGGTATCTGTATAAACTACATTAAGGGAAAAAAGCATATAGGACATAATAAAGTTTTATATAGTTAAAGGTCTTACTTCATATTGTTTCCCATATTCCTTCACAATGATCATTTCTTGCAGAATAATCTTCATCATCTACCAACTCGACCTCACTTCCTATAGGTGGATTTGTTGTCAAAGGTGGTGTGTCGTCAAGGTTGAAGGTTGGATCACCATACTTTTGTTTTTTGCTTTGAAGTACAATGGACATATTTTTATTTACAGGATCTATGACATAAAACACTTGCTTCGCCTGGCTTGCTAGAATGAAGGGCTCATCTCTGTAACCAACTCTTCGAAGATCGACTGAGATAAATCCAAATTGTGGATCTATTACCACAGCAGCATTGCTAACCCACTTACATTTGAACAAAGCAACTTTGAACTTGTTGTAGGTCATCTCCCATATTTCTTCTATAACTCCATAATAAGCCATTGATGCACATATGGGGTTTTTGTCTTTCGAACTGGAAAAGTGCATAGCTTCAGCTTCAACCATTACCCCACTATTTTGCATGGTACTTCTGTCATTTTGCTCTTTTGTGTAGAATGAATACCCATTTATGTCATAACCAGTCCAAGTAACAACCTGAAATGAAGGCCCCCAAGCTAGCCAGTTGATTGTCTCCGACACACCGATCTCATACGAAACCTTCTCCTCAAACCACTTAACAAATGTCTTGTTTTGCTCAATAGCTATTTGCATGTCACTCTTCTTTGGATTCAAGTTCTTCAAAGTCTTTTTGTGCTCATCTATGTATGGCTGAACTTCTTCCATATTATTCAAGATATACAAGTGTGCTTGCAACACCTCTTCACGATCCGCAGTCTTCACTTTTAGTCCTCGTGTTCCCTTGCTTCTCCCCTCTTCATGCCGAGACTGTTCCTTTTTACCAGATAGATACTCTTTACAAAAGTCCATAGCCTCTTCAACTACATATCGCTCAACTATTGAGGCTTCAGGTCGATAAGGATTTTTAGAATACCCTTTTAAGATCTTCATGTATCGCTCAAAAGGGTACATCCACCTTAAATAAACTGGACCGCAAAGCCTTACCTCCCTTACTAAATGAACTACCAAATGCACCATTATATCAAAAAATGATGGAGGAAAATGCATCTCTAGTTGGGACATAATTATATAACCCTCATTTTCTAGTTCATCCAACTTCTCGGTGTCGATGACTTTATTACAGATAGCATTAAAGAAAACACACAATCTGGTTATAGTAGTTCGCACTTCTTCTTTCATAATGCCTCTAATGGCTACTAGTAACAATTGTTGCATTAACACGTGATAGTCATGGGACTTCATTCCGACTAACTTCAAATCGTCCATTGACACACACCTGCTAACATTAGAAGAGTAGCCCTGTGGGACCTTAATTTCATGCAGACACCCACACAAACTTCTTTTCTCCGTTTTTGATAGCGTATGCGCAGCTGGCTCCATATATGCCCTCCTACCATCATCTCTTAGTTGTGGATGCAACCAATCTATTTTTCCCATATCAACAAGGTCAAGTCTCACGCTCATTCCATCCTTGGTCTTACATGGGATGTGCAAAAGCGTACTTACAAGGCTGTCACACACATTTTTCTCCACATGCATCACATCAATACTGTGTCTTACATCAAGACAATGCCAATACGGAAGATCAAATAAAATTGACCTCTTCTTCCATATGTTCTTCTCACCCTTAGTCCTTTGATTTTTACCAAAGGTCACATTGACACGTTCTACCCGACTATAAACTTCCTCCCCGGTTAAGGCCCTTGGTGCAACTCCATGTTCTGGTAAGCCATCAAAACGCTTTCTCAGCCTACGATATGGGTGGAATCGATGAAGAAACCTCCTGTGGCCAAGGTGCACTGTTTTTTTGCAATGCTTAAGTTGTCGAAAGTGTGTTTCTCCTTCACAGATTGGGCATGCTTTATGACCCTTCACACTATACCCTGACAAATTTTCATATGCGGGGAAGTCATTTATCGTGGTAAAAATCATTGCACGCAACTTGAAAGACTCTTTCTTATAAGCATCGAACACATCCACACCTTCCTCCCATAACTTCTTCAAGTCCTCAATCAAAGGAGCCAAATACACATTGATGTCATTCCCTGGCTGTTTTGGTCCAGAGATCATCATAGAAAGCATAACGTACTTGCGCTTCATACATAACCAGGGAGGTAAGTTGTATATTACAAGGAGAACTGGCCACGAACTATGTGTACTAGTAAGAGTTCCATATGGATTTATTCCATCTGTACAAAGTCCAAGCCGAAGGTTTCTCGGCTCGCTGCCAAATTGAGGGAACATTTCATCTATCTTCTTCCACTGTGGAGAGTCAGCCGGGTGCCGAAGATATTTTCCGTCACAAATTCTCTCATCAGAATGCCATCTCAACTTCTTCGCTTTTGTTGCGGTCGCAAACAAACGCTTAAACCGTGCTATTATTGGAAGATACCATAACACCTTTGAAGGTTGCCTTTTACTTGTTGTCCCTTCTCTACAACCACTGTCTTTCTTCACTTTATATCGTGATGTTTTACAGTTAGGATACTCACTAAGACCTGCATACTCCTTTCTATACAATACACAGTCATTAGGGCAAGCATGTATCTTGTTGTACTCCATACCCATCGTAGACAAGATTTTCTTTGCCTCATACATACGGTTTGGAAGTACATTATCTTCTGGAAACATATCACACAATAATTCCAATAGTAATGTAAAACTACTATCGGTCCATCCACAAGTTGCCTTTAAGTTCACCAAATGCAATGTTCACGTCAGTCATGTGTACTTACTCCCACGGTATAATGGTGTCTCCGCATCACTCCGCAGGATGTCAAATTCATGTGCCTGGGTGAATGATTCAACCTCGGCATCATGAATCATTTTCTCCATTCTATCTTGCTCTATAACATCCACTCCTTCCTTCTTATGCGACGGACAATCAGTTACTTCCTCACCATGCCATATCCACCTTGTGTATCGAAGATTTATTCCATCACAAAGTAGGTGATCCCTTATATCATCAACATCTCATCGACTCTCGTTTAAACAATTCACACAAGGGCAAAAATACTTCCCATTTTTAGTTGGAGCATTCCTTCTAGCAAATTCAATAAACTCTTCCACCCCATGCTCATATTATTCACTAGTTCTCAAAGCATTCATCCAACTATGATCCATTGTTTTACCACCTAAACCATTCCCAATAACACTCAAGTTTATAACAATTGTTAACTATGAGATTGCCTTTTATCACTTTTTTCAAAAAACATTTCAGCAGCATTTCCCGTTAAGTGTAAGATCCTACAATTTTAATAACAAACCATTTCACCTTAATTCAAACAAAACAAAACAAAAATAAAGTAACTGAGGCAATTAAGGACAATATCAACAATTTAAAATATCAATTTTTCTTTAGGGAACTAATATGTTTAAATTAGTATAAGTTAAAAGTTCTATGCACCTATACAATATTAAAAGTTCTATACATGTATTCATTATTTCAAACCAATGAAATTAAAATCAATTGGTTAATGTTGAAAATTACTTGTTGATAACTTGTTTTATAAAATAAAACAAGTTCTATGTTTAGATTTTAGACTTAAATTGCATTTAGCACTCTAAAATGTGTCTTTTTATATAGCACTCAGCTTCCTAAACATGTTTTATTTTATAATTAAATAAATTATATAACTTATTTAATCTAATAAAATTAGTTAACTAGGTCTTACATTAAAGATATATATGATGAGTAACATTATTGATTAATTTATTTTAGTAAAACATATTGATGAGTGCAAATTTTCTAAATGTTTTATTTTCTAAAAAACTATTATTTTCTAAATTTTTTATAGCTTCCTGAACATGTTTTATTTTTATTTTTGAAAACGTATATAGAATGCAATAAAGTCATTTCAATTTCAAGAAATAAAAATTAGTAATAAAATTACACAAACAAATATTATTCAGTGCATAAAATGTCAAACCATATGAACAAATGAGTAAACATATTTAAAGAGAAAGTTGCTTAATTCACATAAATATATACATTTTCATTTATTCATAATTAATTTCAATCATGTATGTATGAAATTAAAATAATCAATGTATAAACTCATCTTCCTCATTAAATTAGTAGAAACCAAGTCAACAGGTTTCTGGAATCTCTAGCATACATACATGTACTTATGGCATTAATATGAGTGGCTTATAGTTTCTAGCAAAACTACTTTAAATTAAACAGTCATGACATTAACTAAAGTGAAAAAAAATAAACCAAAAGCAAAAAACAAAAAACAAAAAAGCTTACAGCTAGCTTGGAAAATGGCGTAATGAAGAGGTTGGGAGGGAGGAGGCGCGTGCACCACTGTGAGAGAGGAGCGAGTCCGATGCTGCAACTGTGAGATGATAGAAGGAGGAGATGAGAGAAAATGAAGAAGGAGGGATATGGTGGAAGGGAGACGGTGGAAGGAGGCTATGTGTTTTTGAGAGAGGGAGGAAGAGTGAACGAAATGAATGGAGGGAAATGAAGAAAAAAAAGTGGAGGGAAATATGTTTAGGCGTCCCTTCTGCAAGAAGGGACGCCTAAACATATAAATAGGCGTCCCTTCATACAGAAGGGACGCCTAATGTGGGCTGCATGCCAGCCACGTGGCTGGCATGCACCCTTTAGGTGTCCCTTCTCAAGAAGGGATGCCTAATGTCTCCTTTAGGCGTCCCTTCTTGCAGAAGGGACGCCTAAAGATTAAAAAGTCTCTCTTTATTTACGTAAATGCCACTGCGTACAGTTTTTACTTCCCTTTTCGAAGAAGGGACGTCTTTATGTGACGTTAAATCCCTTTTTGGTAGTAGTGAAACTAAAAAACTATTTGTCTTAATTGAGTTTTGACGTGACAATAAAAGAATAACTAGTACTTAGAACTCCTGAAAACAATAAGTTGCACATAATTAATTATATACTTATAGTTTTTCCATCATAGGGAGTTACAATATCCCATTAGGCATGATCAACCTGACAACCAAGAAAAAGCAGTTATATGTATCATCAAGCACTTGCCAATTATACATATAAGAAGATTGATAAAAAGCAGTATCATCAAGCACTTGCTGAGTATACTATAAGAAGATTGATCAATCTTTTGGGATAGACAAATGTGGGCATCATACCCTTTCCAATCTGTACAAGCAACCATTCCTTGCAATATGCATATAGCTTGATTATAGTCTTTGTGAGAATGGAATTGCAACATCCTGATGATAGCCAAAACATGTTCTTAAACCAGTAATTTTTTCATATAGAATATATCAAGAGATTTCAGTTAAGTGTAAACAATAAAATGCTCACGAGACGAATTATGAAAATAATTAGCCCATGCATTATAAAGCGTAGTACGAAAGTCGTTTGAATTCTTTAAAAACATTACTAAACACAGAAAAAGGATGCTATTTGCATTCGTCAGTGACAAATGCAGTCAATCATAATGTTAGAGCTAAAAATGTTAAAAATTTCACAATTCCCTTCAAACAAAACAACAGATTAAGGCATTACATTGCACGGGGCATAAAGTAACAGTCGTAATCCACTTTGACATCCTCCATGGTCAAATTAGAATCTTCAAGAAAGTGGATTATATTTGTTTTATGAGAAGCAACACCCTTCTCCTGCAGCTAATTTTGATGTAGACAGAGTAATAAAACTCTTTGATATGCTCTTTTCATTGCATTCTGTTAGGCTAAAGCACCTATATTGATGAGGATTTCCAATTTAATTAGTCATTAACTTAAAGAACTAGCCTCCAAATATCATTTTAAGGCTTATCAAGATTCAACATCTTTGTTGACAAGCAAGAAAAACAATTGGAAATTTTATATATAAATTTGAATTTAAACTAAACTTTGAAAATGTTTGATATAGCTCACATATTGTAATGTTGATAGCAGGGGCCATATGTTTCCTTGCTTCCCGTAAGACCATTGTCATATGTTATCATCAATGACCTGCTTTATCCACAACATTATGCAGAGTTGTGCACTAGTATAACATTGAAACAAACATGCCTTTGGTAGTGACAGAATACTTTGATTTCTTGATTACTTATCCTGGCTTTTTGAGACTTCATCCTCATCTTGCTCCAGCTCCTTTACCTGTTTAAGGAGCTCATTATCAGCACTTGGCATATGAAAATCTCTCTCTTAGAAGGAAATAATTCAATTTGCACTAAAATATGTCAATTTACATGTCTTAGTTAAACAATATTCCACTGAATGAGATAGATTGAACATGATAACAACCTACCATAAAATTTCCATAAAAAAAGCTTGCCTTCAACTGCAACTATAATAGCACTATCAGCATTAGAAATTGCTGATATTCGATCAAGTGATTGTGAAACATACCGTCAGGTGGGTCGTCTATATGGTTTTTTCTCTATAAATGACATCCTAATCAAACATCCTGGAAAAGGTTGTTTTGATTCTCCTTAAGGCAAATTCATCAACAAAAAACATCTTCCTACTCTATTATGTCCCAAAACCATACTAGATTAGATTCAGTAGCTCAACAAAGTTTATGTCTATGTAATACAGATGGCTTTGAAAGAAGATTATAAATATTACAAGTATCAGTGTGTTTGGTTGCAGCCTCTCTTTTCCTTGCTATAATAACTGTGAAAAGCAGTTTACGACTTAATTAAGCGTTTAAAAGGGAAGATTATTCAAACCTCACAACATCAGTTGCATCCTCTTTATGCGTCTCTGGGTCGAGGCAAAGGAGCAAGAAGCTCGTGGCAACAAAGAAACGAGGCCGCTAAGGTAGGTTGTGGTGAAGGAGGGATGTCACAAAGAAAGAGGAAAGTCGCGACAAAGGAGATTAGAACAAGCAAGGTCGTGGCGGCAACAAACTCATTCATCGCGAGGGCAAGAGCACGGCGGCAACAAACATGAGAACGAGAAGATTGGAGCGAGAGCATGGTCGTAGAAGTTTAGAGTTAGGGCAAGGTCGCGTGGCTGAGAAGAAATGAGGTGATGAAATTGTGTGCGCAACGGAGTTTTTTATTTATTTATGATCAGTTATGAGATAACCAGTCTTAAAGAAAGTACTTTTAAGACCGGTTATGAAGACAATCGATTTTTAAAAAATATTTTTAATTTATTTTCTCTGACACCTTTTTAGACCGGTTTTAAATAATAATCAATCTAAAAAATTTTATATTTTAGACAGGTTTTCTGTTCCAACCGGTCTAAAAAATGAAAAAAAATTATTTTAAATATAATTTTTATTTTTTTTATTTTTTAGACCGGTTATTTAGAAAATCAGTCTAAATAATGTTTTTTAGACCTATTTTTTAAATAACAGGTCTAAAAAGTTTCTTTTAATTACAAAATTACCATCGCGTGTTTTTTTATATCTTATTTACAATAACCGGTCTAAATTATGTGGTCTAAAAATGCTATTTTGCACTAGTGAATTATAATAATATTTTTACAAAATATTAAATCTTGACCATTGAGATTTTAATTCAATGGTGAAAATGTAAAAAAGAAAGTAAAGAAGAGGAAAATGACAGGAAGGGAAATAGAGAGAAGTCAATCCAGTGATGCTGTAGGCTGCTCCTCACTTCTCCCAACTCACGGTTACTGAAACTTCGTCTCTCATTTTAAAAAATCACAGCCCTAATTCAAGCAAAACACTGTAGTTTTGATTTGTGGACTAATCTGGCATTTTTTAAATTCATAGTACTGAACTGTCTATTCTGCAATTAGATCCCCAAACTTCCATTTTTAAATTTGATTCCATTTCTTCAACCACCTATAATTTAAAAAAAATCAAATTAATATCAAATCTTATCAAGAATCAATGATTAAGAGTACTTACAATTATTTTGATAATTTTATCTTTTTTAGTTCTAATTCAATGCATTTACTCTTAATCCCAATTTATCACAAGAATAGCTTGTTAAGCTCAATAACTATGATAAAATCCCTAAATAAAGAATAAAAATATATGCAAAAATATGGATTTTTCATCTTTGGATGATAGACCATTAAAAAAAAAAGAATTTCCTAGACTGATGTGCTTATCTAACAATCCATGTTTCAGGCTCTAGAATAAATTTTTGCTTTTAGGGGGCGTTTAACTAATTAATTTGCTCTGAAAACATGTGCCTTTAGCATTCCATCTAAACACAAACTCATGATTTGATGGGACAATAGAAGGGTAGTCAGAGTATTTTACTTTATATACATAGATAAGAGACATTATTTAAAAAATTTATTTGGTCTTGCTATAAATGGACCTTTTAAAATTTAATACAGCGTGTATATGAATTATTTCCAAAAAAGCCATAATTCTAATTTGTTTATTTTGACGACATATGTTTGCCTTTAAGATTTAAAAGCAGAAGTGAATAGTTCTAATCAAGGATAGTCATTCAATATTCCAAATGACTCCCTCTATGCATTGAGCAGAAAATCCCCGCTGTTATTTATAACTCATCAAATGGTATCAGTATTTTTAGAGTAAAATACTCTAACTTCCCTCTTATTTTGTCTTAATTATAAAGACATCCCCTCTATTTTGAAAATATACATTTAAGTCTAAACTATTTTGTTAAGAATATTCTAAACAAAATTCTAAAAATATTTTTAATTAAAATTTATATAAAAATAAAAATTATTTACTAATTTAACCTTCATACTAAATATTACAAACTTTTAAAAATTTGAGTAAGTTTTTTAAATGTTTTTAGAAAAACTATGAAATTATGAATTTAAATAACTTGTTCAATCTCTCAAACCTATGTAGTTTATTATATTTAACCTTCATACTAAATCTCAAATTTTAATTGAGAGTTTGTGGTAGAAAAACTATGAAATTATGAATTTAAATGACTTGTTCAATCTCTCAAATCTATATAGTTTATTATATTCAATAGAAAAAAAAATGTGTTTCATATATATTTTTAGTCCATTTCAAAAAATAAAAAAAAATAAATTTTAATAAATATGATGAAAAATTACAATTATAAATTTATAACCTTAAAATTAATAACTTTTTAACATATTCGAAAGTTAGAAAATCTATTAGAATTAATTTAATGGTTAATTAATAGTTTGGATGGATGAAAAATTAGAAATAAAAAATCAAAACATAACGGAGATTTGTGTAACGTATATTTTAATTTTAAGTGAGGTTTACATGGGTTTTCAAAATAAAGGGAATGCTTGTATAATTAAAGGATTTTACTCTAATAATAATAATAATAATAATAATAAAAGATGCACTTAATTTTGCGGCTTCAAATCTGACCAATAGAAATTGGAAGTACGCCCAAGACTCTCAGCAAGATCTCATAATGCCGCCATAAAGATAACTCGTATTGTCACAAGATATTCAATCCAGAATACTAAAGAACAAGCCATGCTCATCACAAATTACGTCCTCTAGAGCTTCCAATGTCTTGCAAAGTGACGTTTCCACATCTTCCTCTTTTTTTTTGGGTCGTCGGCAACGAATGGCACTTGTGGTACTAAGATTAGGAGGTGGAACCATAGTAAACATAGATTTCAACGCACGACCAATGAATATATGTGTTGAGACAATGCTAAAGATGGCGATTGGCGAGCCAAGAATTGCGTAAGTTGTTAAAGATTTTCCATGAAGGACCATGAGAGAGATCCACAAAGAGGCAATGGAGCCCAACATGAGAGAAATAGCAGCATGAAGCATGAAAGGAAGGTATATCCAAAACTTGAGAGATTGAGAACGAACAGAAACTATGGTCAACAAGATAATGGTGGATGTGAGGGACATGGAAAGGGACACAAGTGATGAGTGGTGTGCCTTTGCATATGAGTCATTTGTCACATTGGAAAAGGCCATCGATGCAACTACGGTTGACACCAAAGAACATGCTTGTGAGGTTTGATTCAACCACTCTCTCTCCTTTCTCATTTGTTTCTCGAAGTCGGCTCTCAAGATTTCTTTTGCGGTTTTCCCAGCTTTGTTGTGTTTCTCCCACAATTCGGAAGGCACTGAACGTTTCACAAACTGCATATCCAAAGAAATTGAATAAATCTTTGATTTCACGTCAATTAAACAAACAAATTTTTAATTTATTTGAAGTGATGATGAGTATTTTAATGTTCTATTAGAGCTCATGGCCTAGCCAAAGAAATTTTGTAATGGAAAATAGTGACGCACCTCAAGTCACTTCACTTGCTCTTCCGGTGTAGTTGTCTGCCGAAGTGCAATGCAGTGTTTCCATCTTTATCCACTCGCCGAAGTGTAAAATTTTATTATTTATTTTTTATTATTGTTGAGATTTTATTCACCATTAAATAGAAATAAAATTGATAAATTATTAAATTTCAAAAGATAAAGTTAATAAAGTTTAAAATTTATTTTTTATTCCGTTGAAACATATTCAAAATGACCTATTTAATTGGGAGAATTGCATTTAGGTTCTGAGTAAGAGAAAATATGAAAAAAATAGTTCCTTGAAATCTCAAAATTATATTTAAGTTCCATGAAACTTTTTTGTAATAAATTCTAATTCCATAGACAAGTTTATATATGGGCGTTCACTGATAAGTTCAGGGGCATTTCACTAACAAGTCTATCAGCGCTTCATTGACAAATTCACGGACGTCCATTGACTAATTGATGGGTGTGTATTAACAAATATACTGTTGTCTATTGATAAGTTTATGGATATTTGACAACTAAAATTTATTATAAAAAATTCTATAGACTTAAACATAATTTTAAAATTTTAAGGGTTATTTTTTTATATTTTCTCTTATCCAAAGAAGAAAAATGTTACTTTCCCTATTTAATTCCTATCAAGTGTCATTCACTTGGAGGTGGCCGTGAAGCATGTGATCCCTCAATACATTCTCGCGGGGCCCAGGCTACTTTTGCTCCCTGTTTTGTTCTAATTTTTATTTAATATTTGTTCTTCATTTAAAAGGGATATTCCAAGATTTACTGACAGATTCCTTTTTATTCTATAATTATCCTTTCTATTCTATAATTGATTACAGAGAAAAAAATAAATATTTCTATATAAATAACATACTTTTGGAACCTAGACAGGACCGGCTGTTCCGATCCGAGAACTAGCCACCAGTCACTAAACCGAGTATGTCCGGTGACCGACCTAGTTTGTACTTGTTTTTTATTTTTTAAAATTATTTTTCAATTTTTCTTTAAAATTTCATATTAATAAACCTAAAATATTCAGTTACTCACCGGTTTGTCCCTGATTTAGTTTTGGTTTGACTCTGATCTAACCCACTGACTCTTGACCCATAACCTCAATCGATTCAATGACCGGTCCAGATTTTAGAACCTTGATAAATAATAATTAAATAGGTAATGATGATATTCCTAAATTTAACTAAACATATCAAAAAGATATATTTATTTAATTATAAAATATTCCTCTGGTCCTATTGATAAAGGATAAAAAAAAAATTTGTTATTTATAAGGAATGTCATTAAATTTTTCATATAAATATACAGTTTTACCTTTTCAAATATTTTATGTAGACTATTCTAAGAGAAATTATTAAATTTTAAGGCATAATTAATGAAATTTAAGATTTTTTTTTTGGTTATGATGAAACATTTTGGAAATGAGTTATAAATAAGATAATGGGAATATATACCGTTTTTTTTTTGACAAAAAGACAATTTCATTTCAATAAAAAGGTAAAAAATAAAAAAGATACATGACAAATGAGTTTCATCAACAAAAAACCTAGCCTGCGAGGCAGAAAAATCATAAACAAGAAGAAGAAACGGCATAATCATGACCTGAAAGAAAAATCAAACTAATTGGAAGAATAAAAGGATAAAACAACCAATTCCTATATCAGCGCGAGCAGAAAATATTTTGAAAGAGGAGTATCAGTTGCTGCTTGTTTAAAATATCAACGTCAAACTTATAAGGGGCATGGCTTGTTATGTAAGATCTACTTTGTTTTTAACTTAATATCATTTAATGCTTCCTTTTTTTTTTAAACTTTTACCCCAATTAGCTATATGCATCTCTCATCTTTTTTCCCCCCACTAATTTCTCATCTCTTTTCCCATTCACCCTCTCCTACTGGCCCTCTTCATCAATAGGGATTTGTCAGGAGAGTAAGTTAAATTTTTTATATATTTATTGTTTTAAATTTATTTTTTAAATTACATAATTTAATTATTTAGTGTTTATATTTTAAATATGTGGAGGTGGTGCTTATCAACCTCACATTGAAAATACAACGAGCGAATGAGTTATGATTATTTGTCCAACAAAAGAAAGAGTTATGATTAAAAAAATCATGGAAATTAATATCAATAAAATGTAATCAATGTGTGAGTGTTCGATAATTGATGGTAAGTAAATAAAGACAAACAAAAAATCTTGTCAGGGCAATCTTCAAGGCTTGATGAGGGGCTGCTAATGAAAAGCTCCGTGGGTCGGAAGCAGTGAATGCCATATAATTACAAAAGGACAAAACAGATAACATTATAAAATTCATCTGTTCCTGTGGAGTGGATCAGTCTCTTGCATTGATTGAGTCGAGATGAGTCAAAGAAGTGGTTCAGCAAGATTGTCATATGACTTGACAATTCAATGAACTAGGGTGGTCGAGAATCATAATTCCCATGTTGAAAGATTAAAAAGACTAACGTCGCGTTTGGTACGTTGGAATGGGAATGGGTGCAAATGGAATTAGGTCTCAATTTTATGAGGAAATATGTTTGGTACAATGGAATTGACTCTCAATTCTAATTCCATATGGAAGCCAGATAAGCCAATTTCACTAAAATGAATTCTATCTCAAAAGCTAAGATTTGTAATTTCACCTTCACATTTCCATCAATTACTCTCTTCCCTTTGGTAACAACGGCAACCTCTCCTCACTCCGGCGACAACTGTAACATCCTTAGTTTTATTTCTACAATATAATTATAATTTGAAAATAATTATTTAAAAAATAGAAAAAAATGAAATTAATAGGTAATTTTTGAAATAAAAAGAGAAGATGATATAAAAAAATTATTATTAAAAAATAATTAAAATAATAATAAAAATATGGTTTGGATGTTTGAGGTGTTGGTTAGGTTTTTTTATAAGGGCATATTAGTAATTTCTTATTTTAAATTCAAATATTAAATAAAAATAATATCTGAATTCCATGTACATACCAAAAATAATTTTAAACCTCATTTCCATATTCATTTTCATATCTATATCTATATCTATATCCATCAAAATCAATTCCAATATACCAAACGAGCCTTTAAAAACCTCTTAAAGTGTTACAATCATACTATGTTGGATTCATGAGAAGAAAAGCCCATATTGATAAAACACCTATAAATTATTATTGAACAGATGGACCATGTTGGACTGGCCATTCGGACCAATAATCGATGATTTATTGTCCCTTGGCCCAAAAAAACAAAGATGAGTTAGTGTTCGTTTGGTTCACAGAATTGAAAGTAATGTAATAGAATGTAATACAATGGAAATGAATGTAATGTAATAATGATTATATAATTTGTTTGGTTCGTCATTACGGAAAGTTGATGCATATACGTAAAAACGTTTTGTTGAATTACATCGAATATAAAAATATATGAAAATAATATAGTAAGTGACAAAATTATCTAGTTCTACAAATATAATAATATACACGTTTGGTTCATAATAATTTTTTTCATTCCGTGCAGTGTTGAAAATATTATACAGTGTATAAATTAGATTCATGTTAATTTTTTAATATTTAACGATGAGATATTATTTAATGACATATTTTAATTTTTTTTAACGGTAGAATATAATTTTTTTTAAATTTTTGAATGGGAGAATATTTCTTAAATTTCTATATTATTAATTATTTTTTAATATTTAATGGTGTTAATTAAAATTATTTAATATTTAACCACATTTATAGGTGGGTACTTTAGTCAATTTAAAAAATTATAATAGCAATAGTGTTATTTTAATTGGATTACAGGATACCTACATCCTCATTCATCAGTTGTAGCAATGTAATCCTGATTAATCATGTACTCAGGATTACAAAATGTAATCATATTTACATTATATAACCCTAACCAAATACTGTAATCATACCATTACATCAGGATGACATGTAATCATCTCTCATATAATCAAACCAAACAGAACATTATTGTCACAATCAAGTCTCACAGGGTGATCATATATGTAAGGCCCAGATCATTCTAAACACCTTTGAACCCAAGCATTTCCAAGGTCTTTTGTCAATATGCTCCGGACAATAAAGTAATTTAATCAAAATGCTAGACTCTCAAAAAATATTTACCAATTTGTTATATTTAAAATCGGTCATGAGAAAAAGGAGTTTTAATTTGTATACAAATCATTTACATCAAAAACAATTTTCACTTAATGCTGCACGATTTTTTTTTAATATGAATATGGGGAGAGAGAGTGCGGGAGGCTGGCAATTTTTAATTTTTTAACGTACGTGCGGGTGTGGGTATTGTATTCCATATTCTCTATACTTAATGCTTCTTGTTGATTGGCTACCAATAAGATTGTTGAATTCACTTTATTGACGCTTGAGAGAGCTAGATTGAGTGTAAAACTTGAGTTTATTCATGTGAAAACTTAAAATTTATGAGTTGAATAGATAGTTTTGTTAATGAGTTAGCGATAAACGGCCTCACATTGCCATATAGGATTTGCAACGAAAATTAGGATTTAATTAATTAATTAAGAGATTAAGTAGTTAATTGAACTAAATACCTATTTTGAGAATTGAAAGAGAACTTATAGGTAATTTAGTATCTTTGGCTAGTATAATCTCTCATTAAGAAGCAAATATTGTGAGAATTTGATTGAGTTCTTTTGAATTATAAGGGAGATCAATAATCTCAGGTCCCATTTTATCCTTGAAGCCATGAATCACTTGTTTTTTTATTTTTATTTTCATTTTTAAAAAATAGTTTCCAGTCGCACTTAATATTTGTGTCACTCAAATTAGACAAAATTATGATAATTAATACTTGACCGGGCTTTACAACTAAATCCTTGTAGGAATGATACTTTACTCATCACTTTATTATTTAACACGACTAGTGCACTCACACAGGTGCGAATAGCTCTGTCCCATCCTGAGCTCGTCTTCTTTACTATAAAATCACAAGGAAAAATCATGCATCCTTGGACATTGGAAAGCATGTGTCCCCTGACTTTGAAATTCCACAACTTGAGTTACAAACTCAAAATATAACAAGACTCTATATAAAGCATGCAATGCCAATGGAATGCAAACGGAAAAATAGATGGTAGCATAGTCTTCTGGTCAACTTGGGTGTGTTGTTTTGCCCAAAAGACCCTACGGAAAACCAAACCACCATTCCAGTGAGTTCACCGGCCATATCAAAATTTTTAATGCACGTGGAGTTGAGTTACTAGCCACCTTAGCAATTTTTAATTAAATTTTTACTACATAGGATGACTCAATGCTGACTCATGATGGTTTATGGATGATAGGCATAAAACTATAAATGATATAAAGATAGAGATTGAGTTGTGAGCTAGTCAAAAGTTAAAGTTAAGGGCTGTGTTTTACTGAATCAAAATATAAGAATTAAGTTATAAGTGAATGAAATTTTTAAGGACTAAAAATTCATTTTTCCTTATTGTTATTATTATTATTGTCATCTTTAATTTGCATTCTCTTTAAATATTAGTAGAGATTAACAAATTTAAATTATTAAATGAATAATAATGTGAAACTTAATTTTTTTTTAAAAAAAAGAAAAGAAAAGTGGGCTTTAGAGCCTGGCCCTTAACCTAATAAATAAGGATTGAATCTTAGAAAGCAGTTAAATTCCGAGAATAAGGCTTCTGGCCCAAGCCCATACGGGCTAGGCCATTCTGTTTCCCACCTCTCTACATATTTTAAAATATTGTTTAATATAAATAAGCTCAAAATGTTGTATAAAAAAGTCTACAAAAAAGGTATTTGCTCCCAGACACACACTCACATATAGGTGCTTACAGGGTAGGACCAGAACCGCCCGTGTGAACTACTTGCAAAAAATAATAAAAAGGGATTATGATGTGAAACTAGAAATTAAAAATGCTCAATGAATCAGAAATTAAATTATAACCTGAAAAATATTAGATACTGAGCACTAAAAGTACCTGAATGAGACATTTAGAATTTTATATAAACAACATTAATGAAATGTACTAAGCATGCATTAGCTCGATCCATTCCATGCAGGTGGTGTTCTCTTGGATCATCCATAAATTGACTCTCTAATATAATTGCATTTGCTGTGTTCAGTCGAGTGTGTGATAGGCATATTATCATTCTTACTAACCATTGATATGGGTTAGTGTTGACTCCTCATTTTTAGTTAAATTTAAGATATATTTTAGTATATTTGAGGAGTTATCAATGCTAAATTAAAGGGATTTTTATAAATTTTGATAAGATTCCAATTTGGTACATGATTTAGGGGATTTTATTGCAAATACCATAACTTTAAGTTTAATAGAGATATTTAGGATTAGATAAAATAATAAATAAATAATAATAGTTTAAAGAAAAAAAAAAGAAAAATAGTTTATGCTGCTGCTATTATTATTATTGTTATTCTATCTCTTTTCTTTTCTTTTCTTTTCTTTTAGTTTTGTTTCTTTTCCTCTCTTTAAATCAGGTACGGTGCAAACAAAATTGAACGGTGATGATTTAAGTGAACATACGCTGCCTCTTTTAGAAAAAAAGAGGAGGAGACCTAAAGCTAAGGAAGGAGAAAAGAAAGCATGAAGAGGCAGCCCCGGGATTCACTATTCTTTTGAAGCATCTCTCCATCGACCCAAACAAAGTGGAGGCTGGAGGAAAGGCTGAGAGGTGAGGTTCACTGGTTCTTCATCTTGATCATCAGATTTGGGGAGGCAGCCATCGTCTTCATCATCCCCTGTACCGAAACACGACAGCAAGGAGGAGGACGTTGACGGTGGCTGCAAGCACTAGCTGGACCCGTGAACGCGACCAAATCTGAGAGGAGAGGGAGCGAGAGACTGATCTTCTTCTTCCTTGAAGAGAGAGTGATTTGTGAGCAGCTGAACTAGAGGAGAGGAGTGAGACGAGTTGGAGACAGAGTGGATCGTCTTCTTCTTCCCAAGCTAAATTAGAGTGAAGAGACCAAAGGAGAACATCATTCACACTCAGTTTTCACTTCATCGATCATCTCAATTCCTTTTTCCTGATCGCTTTCAACTCTGAATTTATTGTCGTTGTTTTTGAGAAGATGCTGTGTAGCTAATTAATTTGCATTAGGATTATTTCAAACCATTGCAAGTATTGAGACTTGTTATTACTTTTTTTTAGTTGTTAATAATATTTATGTGTTAATTTTATATTATCTTATGCCTCATGTTTCTATATGATTGGGCACTACTTATATTGCTTTGTTCAATTAAATCAAGCTTGAGAAAGTTAATTTAATTGTAGAACTTAAGTAAAATTATGTTAGACTTGAATTTTAAGATTAAATGAATGGTTTGTTAGCAACATAAAGATATAGTTATAAACCTAACATTGTCAAATTAAGGTTGTTGCTTAATGATTATTTTCTCTTAACTGTAGCAAGAGATTGTGCATGTTAATTGAGGATATAAATTTAGTTTTGACTTGAGAAAGCTTAATTCCCCCCACACTTAAACCTTTGTACTCCTGAACAAAGACAATTAAGTACAAAACTTCAGGTCTAGATCATCGATACATTCGAAAGGTGAGCAATTTAATAATTAGAAGGTAATGGATCAATTAATCAAATTCTTTACGCCAGCACTAGTCATAGTCAAACGATGCAAAGAAATTAGCTAACTATTACAATCTAAAATATTAGAATGAAGCATCAAAGACTTTCAAGATATTATTATTTCGCTCATCTCACTTTATTAGGTAATTTCACTCTAGCTCACTTAATCAATACCTTACCATAGGCTTGTAACAACTCTAATTTCTCCACTTATTAATAGCAATTAATGTAATGAATCAAGAGGACTTAAGAGGCTTGCGATGATGGATGAAGGCTAAATGGAATGAAAGAAATATGGTTGATATGCAAGTCACAATAAATGAATAGGTTCACAGCAACTAAAAAAAAAAAACTTTTGCCAAATTTTTTTTTTCAATTTTTTTTAAACACGCTCTCTCTGTTTTTTTTTTTACATGACATTTCATTATATACATTGTTCATTCTTTTTTTTTCATTTTTTTAAAACATGCTCTCTTTTTTTCGTTTTTTTTTACATGACATTTCATTATATACATTATTCATTCTTTTTTTTTTGGGCAAATAATCTTTAGATTACTATGAACATTATGAATAAATGACATGCATACACATAGTAATGGTTCGAAGGGGTAAGCAAATGGTGATGAACGGAGGTTTGTGTTTGGGTTAAATGGTTTAAAATTGAATGCCTCTTTCATTTTCATCATACTAATGCAATTGTTGTTTTGAAAAAGAGTTGAAACAAGTTCTAGAAGGTGAAAAACAAAGTAAGCATGCACACACGGAAAGAATTCAAGCTCAAATAATCTTCTAACAAGGTTTTTCTCTAATGCTCCTTCCAATACAATAAATTGTATAAGAAACTAACCACAAAACATCTTTTTAACTATTCCAAGTGCTAACCTTACAAACAAAATTAATCAAAACATTGCAATCAATTATAATAATACTCAAATCTTAAATGCACTAATGATACATGAACTCTCTTTTTTCAAAATAAGGAGTAAGTAAAATGTGGGTTCATTTCTCTTACCATTCAGTTGAAAAACAAAACATGGTTTAAAAAGTTGCCAAAACATTAGATGTCATGAGAGCTCAAAAAAAATTTCTTGCAAATCACATATCCAAAGTGGCAAATGCGACCCTTTACCACTTAGGTCATACATCTTAACAAGTTTTTTTTTTTTGAAAAATTTTCTAATTTAAGGCATTTTTTTATTTAAAACAACCATTGGGATTCAAAATTATATTTCCCTCCCCACACTTAGTCAACACATTGTCCTCAATGTGTAAAGCAAATTGAAATCTAAGGAACAATGGTAATTAAGTAGGGTAACGGTAAAAAAAATTGATGCAAAGTATACAAAGGGGATTCTTATTGTACGTGCTAAACAATGCAACTTCTACTTTTCTACTGGATAGTGTCCCTCCCCCACACTTATCTTCCTTATACGGCAACGACGCCATTTGATCATGACATTTTTGTGCGTTTGCCTTGGGTCCATAATCAACAATTTAACTAAGAATTGCGTATAGGCAAACCTAGGATCGTTCTCTCTTCTCTAGAAAGCTTTTATTGAATCCTAAATAATCTAAATGCCATATAATAAAACAAAGGAAAATGGGTTTTTGATTTTTTCTAATTAATAATTAAAAGAAAATACAATTTAATTAAATGTATAATTATTATTATTTTAGTATTTTATTAAACATGCGATTATTTTCTTAAATATAAATGCAAACACACTACTCAATTAAAATCACAAGAAAATATATGTACATAAGTCCAATAAGTAAAAATCCAAACACACAAGCTCAATCCACACATTATACAAACAATAATAAAATTTCAAACAAAATTAAATTAACTGACTCCCCTTTGTAGCCTATTGGCCATGAAACTCAAATCACCAGAAAATGCAACACTTGCCGGAATCGGAACAAGCTCGCCGGAAAATGGGGGCCGGAAAGTTCGCCAAAAAATTCAGGATCACGCTGGAATCACGTGGCATGGTGGATTTATAGTTGCTGGATGTTATAACGTTGGTCTCCAAGCTGATTGGGTTACTCTAACACTCTTGGTTTATTTCAGTACTGGGAGTTGCCGGAAATGGGGGCAGGAAAGAGTGAAGAAGATGGTGGTGGTAGTGGTGGTGTTTGGACGGTGAGGAAAAACAGAATTTCGGCGCTGTGAAGGACGATGGAACAGAGGAGAAGTTGGAGATGGTGCTGTGTTGTTAATGGTCAAAAGAGATGGTGGACAGTGCTTGAGAGAAAATGGCTGGCGGTGGTGTTTGGTTGGCGAAATGAGAACAGAGCACGGTGGTGGTGGTGGTGCGGTGAAGAATTGATGATCTCTCCTCTCCTTCACCGATCTCCCTCCGTCTCTCAAACTCTCTTCACTCGTTGGTAGTCTCTCTCTCCCCTCTCAAGCTCATTCTCTTCTCTGATGTGGGTGGTCGCCGGCGGCAATGGTGAAGAACATGGTGGCCGCCAGCGACAAAAAGAGAAAAGAAAGAAGGAAGGAAGAAGAAGAAGGTCGTCTCTGAATGTGGTTGATGCTGCCTCTTATATACTCTCTCAACTCTTACCCACCGCACATATCGCAACTCATAGGTTTGCTTTTTGTCTGTGCCTTTGTCGAGTCTCATTTGCTTTCTATCTCTGCTTTCGGCCATGTGAATGATGAAGAAGCAGATATAATGCTCTCCCTGGTCTAGTTCCAGCCGAAAGAAGGAGAATATATGTTGGTAGCCATTATTCCATTATGTATACGCGGGTCCAGTAGTGTTGGCAGGTGAAGAAGAAGAAGCTTGTGTTTTGACTTTTCTTGGGTTCTTTTCTGTAATGTTCTCGGGCTCTTATCTTCTTCTATTTGTAATTTCCAGAAATATTAGGAACTGTTCTCTAATTTTCTCCATTCTTCAAAATATTAATTATGAACCTCTAAAATTACCAAATTCTTTCCAAAACACCTGCAATACAAGATTAAGCACACTATAGCATTAAAAGTTCAAGACACAATTGTATAAAATAATAAATAAATTATGTTCATTTTGCCCTTAATTGCAATTAATTTGATACAATAGTGTCTCATAAAATAAATTAAAATCCCAATTTAATTATAAAAATCAGATATAAAATATGGTTCAATCATTAATCCAATACTTTTGAACCTTATACTAATCCAATACTTTTGAACCTTAAACTAATATATGATGTCATTTAATCACTAATGGAGTGATAATTGTTTAAGTTTCATGAATTAGAAATAGTGAGAAATAATCATACACTCCTGATGCCTGAAGTAAAGTTTCAATTTAGTTTTCTTCAAGTTATTTTCCTTTTCTTAATTTCAAGTAATTTTTAGGATATAAACTCTTTAAGTAGTTTTACTCAATCTAATTGATAGTATAATTGTGACGATTACTCTGCTTTTGCCTTGTTCTCGGAATGATAACTCTTTGTACTACTTGTGACTCGTGGTAAGATAAACAGTGAACAGTTAGATAACTTGACTGTAGCTGTCGCTTAGAATATACTATATCCATCTTGAATTCAAAATCTAAATCGATTATCATATAATCATTAATTATCTCAACCTTTTGAATGTAATAATGAATTATCCCAATAATTAAGTAATATTTGCTCAGTAATTAGTAATTACAAACGATAATTATCCCAACAATTTAATTAAGTGATCCAATTTGATCATCGTGTGCATCCTTATCTTCCTGTTGATTCAAACTCGTGACTTCATTGATGAAAGTAATTAGACGCTTTACGATTGAGCCAAATTGTCATATCATCATGAGCAACCCAGAAAAGGAGTTACATAAGTGTGATCCAAGGAAAAATTATCATCACAAGCATCCAAGTTCAGCATTTTCATATAAAAATTGAAATAGTATATTAATTATACACATATCATTGCGAACAAAAGAGAGTTATAGAAGTATCAAATCACACTCACAAGAGGTTTTTAAATGAAAAAGATGATGGATTGCGTTGTCTGAATAGTAAGACATGCTCTTAACTTCGCGGGTTGAAACTCTTGGTCCTTCGGTAGCGAATGGCACTTGTGGCATTGCGGTTAGGGACAGGAACCTTGGTACGCATAGACAATGTAAACATAGACATCAACGTAGGACCAATGAATATGGGTAGTGAGACAATGGTAATGAGGGCGATCGGCGAGCCAAGAATTATGAAAGGTGATATAGAGTGGTCATGAAGCATGAGAGAGATCCACAAGAAAAGAATGGAGCTCAACATGGTTAAAATAGCAATGTGAAGCATGAAAGGAACGTATTTCCAAAAGTGAAGAGATTGAGAACGAGAAGCAAGTATGGCCAAAAAGGAGATGGTGGAAGTGAGGGACAAGGAAAGGGCCACAAGTGATAAGCAGTTCTTTTCATCAAAATTGTTTGCCACATTGGAAAAGGCTATCCCCGCAACTAGGGTTGACACCACAGAAAATGCTTGTGAACTCTGATTCAACCACTCTCTGTCACTTGACATTTGTTCCTTGTAATTGTCTCTAAAGACTTCCTCTGCGGTTTTCCCATCATAGTTCTGTATCTCCAATAATTCAGAAGGTACTGAACTTTTCACAAACTGCATCACAATTTATACACACACACACCATGTTTATTTCTCCAACATTTTGAATAAATCTTGGACTTCACGTCAATTAAAATAGGTTGAATTTTTAGATATATATAGGTATAAGCTGAGATTGTCTTTCTATCAAAATGAATAAAGTCAACTAATAGGACTTACCTCAACTTTATAAATCTTAAATTCAATGTCTAACTAATCAATATGAGACTCTATTAATATATTCTAATGGGTAAAGTAGCATCTAGCACCCTTCTATTATTTTCCAGTTGCATTAAGCACTCTAATCTTATTTATAATGCATCAACACCCTAGTGTTAATATTTAGGCTATTTATAGTGCATCTAGCACTATAAACTATAAGATTATAGTGTTGGTTGTAACAGGACAATAATATTAAGAAGTGCTGGATGCATACAAAAAAATAATATTAGGGTTCTGATTGCTACTTTACCCTATTCTACTACTCATGGCCAAGCCAAAGAAATTAAGAAATTTTATTAGTAAAGAAGTACGCACCTCAAACCACTTAAATTCCTCTACCATGGTAATTGTCTGCTTATTTAGGTTGAGCCCAAGCTTGGCTGCCAAATGCAATGCAGTGTTTCCATCTTTATCCACTTGACAAAATACACTTTTGTCGAGAGTTTTATTTTCACACAAAAATTGATACAGTTTGGTTTGCCTCTTTTCTGCTGCTAATAGAACTATGTTCTTCCCCTCGTCATTCTCAACGTTCATGGCAGATGGAAATAATTCCAGGATCTTCTTCACCATTTCTATCACACCGTTCTTAACAGCAATCATTAGGGGCGTGTCATCTATTTTATACTCAGGCTCTATCCAAATATTCACAGTTCAAATTAAAAAGTTAGATTGTTGTTGCAGCAGTTTGAATTGAGAAGCATCAAGCTAACTAAAAACTCACTCTTACGAAAAGTCTAAAATTAACTGAATTCATATTTCCTATTATTCAACGAAACTTTATCGATCATGGTTCTTTGATGAAATATAGGTAATTCCAATGAAATCAATCAAAATGTAGGTAGGATGTGATTCGTAGAAACAATATCAGTTCCTTCTTTGGCATAAAAAAATAAGGGAAAACTATTTTGCATGTCTATATTTTACTTCCATTTTTAATTTGATACATAGGCATTTTTTACTCTTAATTAAATCTTTTAACTTTGCTTTGTTAGCGCGGTTTGCTCTTATTCAAGGGCAAATGGTGTTAATGGAGCAAAGTTAAAAGACTAACGGTGTTAACATATAAAAATTAAAGAATTTAATTACAAAATATCAACACATTGTTATTAAATTAAAATTGAGAAAAAGTATAGGTACTTATAGAATGGCTTTCCTAGAAAACATTTTCAATTTCTAAATCGACATTGTTGGTACAATAAAGCTTGTGTCCTCTTAGGTGTCATACATGTAAATTAATGCTATTTTTATCTTAAAAAAAAGGAGAATATTATTTAGGTCTCATCCAAAGAAAATAATATATCGACAAGTCCAATAACTTGTCGATGGTAGTTTTTTCACTTATTAATGATCTCTCTTCACTTGTCAATTAGGACTTCTCTAATATTATTTCCTTTGATTGAGATCTAAAAGATATTCTCCCAAAAAAAAAAACCCATGGCTTACTAGAAATTTTTCTTAAAAAAATACTATGCTAATTTGAAATTGTTTAAATTAGATCGATAATAAAAAGCTTCATATTGATAATGCTGATTCGATTAAGTAATCCCTTTATGTTTTGAAATTTACAAAATTTACTCTAAAATAAATATTGAAATAGACAATTCTCTCTTAAATATATTAAAATTATATTAATTGATATATATATTAAATACAGAAAAACTTTTCGTTCAGAAATAAAAGTAGAATCATGTAATTTCTAATCGCTCATAACAGATATTTGCAATAGATTAATATTTTAAATCTTGGATGTATTTTGAAAATAAAAGGAATGTTTGTGTAATTTAATAAAAATGATCAAGAGTGTGTAGTTTCATAAAAAACTTTACCATTGTCCTCTTCATATGGATTTGAAGACACATCTTCATAAGAAGCATGCTGAAGAAGCTCTTCCATAATTTGAAGAGACCAGGTGTGCTTCTCCTTCATTTTTCGTATCCTATGAAACCAATTTCCTGAAGTACAGCCTCGAGTTAGTTGCAGCAAAATATTTCTAGAAAATGATATATAAAAATAATTTATAATTAAAATAAAATATGGTCATGTAAACTTCTTTATTTAGCCATTGCGTTTAAACCATTAATATCAATAGGATTCCCCCCCCCCTTTGGTTAAGAGGTAGAAGAAGACAAAAAACAATTGTCAAGGTTACTATTAATCAGGATCTTTTGGTTAATAATTTAGGGAAATTATTCTTGAGGTACCTATAGTTTCCATCCATTTTTAATTTGATACATGTGTGGTTTTTCTCTTTATTAAATGTTTTAATTTTACTCTGTTAGCATAATTAGCTTCTATACAAGGGTTAGCAATGCCAAAAAAGATTCAATATGGAGAAATATGTACCAAATTAAAAATTGAAGGAAACTATAGGTACCTCAAGAATATTTTCCCCAACATTTTATATAAATATTTCATTATTCGTAGAATACAATTAGTATAATTCATATATTCAACCCATCTAATAGAACAAGGTTTGTTCTTTCTTCTCTATGCATATTTTGGTCCACCTAGTGAAACACAAACTTACAGTGCATATATAATTTCACATTAGAAAATAAGTTGTTTTCACAAAAACACGGTTTGAGTGATTTTCAATGGCCATATGTCATCAGCGTTATGTGTCTTATTAGTTTCTTCTAGTGTTATAGTTGAGCCCAAAGAATATTTAGTCCCGTTTTGATTCCAGTTGTTTATATTATGTGCCGTATAACCCAAAACTCTAACTTTAGTTCAATCATGTATGACCTTCTAGTTTAATTTCCTGTCTACATTCCTTGACATATCTTGGATTTTGGAACTAGAAGCTCAAGAATAAGTTTGAATCAAGTGGGTCTATTGAGTCCAGTTGATTAACACTCACAAAAGGACCCTAAAAAGATAGAATAATTTCTGGTGACTAAATCGCAAATTAAAAACTTTTATGGGACTAAATCATAAATGATTTAGAGAATCTAAAAAATTTTGGAGAGCGAAAATGAAAAGGAGTACTAGTAGGGACCTAAAGATAAAGGAAAAAGGGTCCAAAGTAGAAAAAACGAAAAGTAAAAATGGACCAAATTGAAATTATTGAATATTAGGAGGTTACAAAATGAATAGTAATCTTGTAAATTAAATTAAAGTTTTGAGTTGTTTACTAATTCTAGAACATCAAATGGAATAAAGTGGTTTGAAAATGATCATTATTGCTCTTCTAAATAAGGAAAATGAGGTGTGACACCTCGCAATAATACGCTTCTAAATTAGTTATAAAAGTGTTAAAATGACATGGCCATAAAGTGGTTTGTGTAATATCCCAAAATGTACTCAAGGGCTATGTGTATAAATGGATAGTGAAATTAATAAAAGAATTATCCCAAGAAATTGTATGAATATTTTTGTCTCGATTAGCTATCAGTGAATTACCTAATTTTCGCCTAAAATCGAATATGACCAAATTTAATGGTTTGGAAGATGCAATTCTAGGATAATTCAAGAGGCAAATTAATATTCCCTATTCCTCCATAGTCTCATTCAAGACAAGAGTGAGGGGAAAGATATATATATACTTGTTGGTCAAAATGGATTCAAAAAGAAAATTCATTGGCCAACCACAAGAAGTCAAAAGGTCAACAAGCTTAAGGCTTTGAACAATGAATTCAAGAAGCAACTTTTTGGATATTTTAAGGTGATAATATCCATTCCTTTGGCTTTTCATTTCGGTAGAAAAGGTGAGAGGAAAAGGAAAGAGGAATTATATTTTATGATATTCTATAAAACACAATTTTGGATCAATAGGAATTAAGCACTTGGAAAACAAACTTGAATATCTTATTAGATCATCATCTCTTCTCATTCAATTCTCATTTTCGGTCAAAAAGCAAGAGAAGAGGAAATAGAAAGTTTAACTCAAGTAACCAAGCCAACTTGGGTTAGTTAATTAACCTTCAATTTTTTTTAAAAACTCCACAAGAAGAGGACACATGGCTTTCTCCTTTTCCTTGGTTTATTTCCGTCCAAGTGAGTAAAGAGAGCTGAAGTGAATTCATTTATTCACATTTCACTCTCTCTCCAGGCTCTCAAGGTCGGCTAACATAAGGGAAGAGGAAAGAGAAAGCACAAGAACATAAGGTTAGCTTCTAGCCTTAAAATCACTTAGTAAATCACCTCTATTGCTCAAAATCTCTTCATGAATATTGTTCCCCTTTGAAGAGGAGAAGTTTTGAGCCCTCTTGCAAAAGCACAAATTGAAGAACCAAAGAAAGAACCAAATGAGGAGTAAGAGGTGAGTTTTAGCTTCATTTTGAGCTATGGATTGTGTTGTTTTGTTGAGTATTTTGGCATGTAAAATTCTGCCCTGTTTTTGGTCAAGTTATGATTATGAAGATTCATGGTATTTTGGTTGTGTTCATGGTATTTTATGATGTTTAGAAGGCTTATAAAACTAGTATGAGACTTAAATTGCAAGTTGGGTAATTGTTGGCTTATTTGTCAAATTTCTGCCCTGTGCATGACGTGGTGAAAGAGTTGGAATTTGATAATTTTGATATTTCCATTGGCTTTATAAGGAAAAATTGTGTAGGTATACAAGTGTTCATGAATTTTGGATGTTCCTATATCAATTTGGAAATTTTGGAAGTGTGCATGAACATGTTGTGTAATCTGCCCTGTGTAACAGTAGATGTTGTGCATGATACTTCAAGGGGTAAATATTGTCCTAAAATTCTGAAACTTTCCAGTCTGAAAGTAGAGACATAGAACTTTAATTTTATAGGTCATAAGGATTAATTGAATGTGTATTCTGGGAGTTACACATTTTTGAAGTTTGGTCATGCAAAACTGGAAAATTCTGGAACAATGTCTAATTACTGGAAATTATGGATTTCTGTGCGTCGAATTGGCTAAGTGAAGTATTTTTTTCATGAAACTAGACTTAATAAGAGTCAAATAGGCTTTGAAACCACCCCAATTGGACATTTGTACAAAAAGATATGAATTTTTAAAGTTAGTGGACCAAATCTGCCAGCATTTGTGCCTATGCGAAAATTGCAAAATGTAATGGCATATTGTAATTTATTTGTACACCAAGGGTGGAAATTAGTCCCTTGTGATAAATTGACCATTTTAACTCATTGGTTGACTTGGTAAAGTTACCATTATAACCCTAATGATAACCAACATTAAAGAGTACTTTATAAATGTATTGGGCTAAGTAATAACCCGTCCATTCATGAATTCCCACATATAGGATTCGATATCTGTCCGGACGACCAAGGAAGTGGTAACACACCTCGGAATATTGGAAAGGTTAAAGTAGTAACTTCTCCCTCATATTCTATGTATCCTGCTTCATGCATATTATTTCCATTATACATACTTGAACTGTGAACATGAATCGGGCCGAATTGCCCTTTAAGCATTCAGATGAGAAGGGCTTTAGCCCAATAGAATACCCAGCGCTGTGGGAAGGGATGGTACATCCTTGAATATAATTATTTATTGAATGAACATATCTCTGAATGTTGAATGAATATTGAACTGTTTGGTATGTGGTGATTGTTATGACATGTTTCTTCGTATGCATTTTATATGAGTGCTATTTGTTACTACTGAGATTCTTTTGAATCTCACCCTTTTTCCAATAACTAACCTGCAGCACGGGCAAGTAGTTCTCATGGAAAGAAGATAGCCACGGACGGGTAGAAGTGAAGACTTAGAATTTATTTTCGGTTGGTTATTTTACTTTTGGAATTGTATATAAACCAAATGGTATTTTGGTAAACTTAGCACTCATGGTGGAAAAGTACACCAACTGTAAACCTGAAAGATTGTATGTAACCGATGTAAATTATCTAGAACCGAGTGACAGTACCAGGTGGACCCTTTAGTAGTGAACTTATTCTGATTATCCTCTAAGAACTTCAGTAAGTACTCTGATATTAAGAAAATGGAAATAGACCCGAATGAATTAAACCAATTTGAAAAATGAAAATGAGACCACAACTAAAATATTTTGAAATACCTTTCGAAAACCCACTTAACTATAGGATCGACCCTGTAGTGAAGTTGAGATCCCAAATGGATTAAGAACTGCTTTTGGTCTCTCATGTGGCATCAAGTCACGTTTTCAACTGTTTTGTACGGTTCAAAAGTAGGGTGTTACATTTTTGGTATCAGAGCACAAGTTCTGACATTAAGTTAGAATTATTGCTAAGTAGGTATACTGACTTTTGGATAGTAACCCCGGGGTAGGAGAGGTAGTATAATGTAATGGCTCCATGACTAGCTTTAGGGCTCTAGAGATGAAGCTGGTTTATGATTCTATCTCCAATCCTGAGTTACGAATGTAAATGTAAAGCCACTGTTGTTATGTATATAATTGTTCAAACTCATATATGTATGTTCCTTTCTTGACATGGATACTTAGGTATAAGGAATATATATATATATGTACATACATAGCAATATGATATTAATGGTACAATCTTTTCTCTGTGATAGTGAAAAGAAATCATGGTTCGTCCGAGATAAAGACCAGTAACCCCAGAGATTGAAATAGGGTTAGAAGTGCCCTAGAACCCACTTGATCCTATGCAACAAATACTAGGCATGTTAACAGAACAACGGACTATGATACTAGAACTTCGAGAAGAGCTTCAGGAGGTAAAGGCCAAACAAAATGAAGATAGGGTGCATTCTGAAACCGAAGATAGTGATCAGGATGAAAGCAAAAATGAAGGGAGTGAATCAGAGGATGAACAGCCACAGCCTGAGAACCAGCCTCATGTACCTCAAAATAACCAGATACCACCTCCTAGAGAGACACTACAGTATTGGATTACTGAACTCAATAAACACCAGTTTTCAGTATTCGAGGGAAGGTTTAACTCAGAAGATGCTGAGAATTGGATGCTGAGGTTGGAAAAGATCTTCCGAGTACTTGAGTGCCCTACTGAGAAAAAGGCACCAATGGCAATATACATGTTGCAAGGGGATGCAGATAAGTGGTAGAAGAACACAGAAATGATTTTACAAGCTTAGAACATTCCTGTCACCTGGGAAGTATTCCAAGAAAAGTTTAATGAGAAGTATTTCCCTAGGTCGGTCAGGATTGCTAAGGAATCAGAGTTCTTGGCAATTCAACAGGGTAGTGAGGAGACCTTTGATGACTACTTGGCTCGATTCATTCGTCTATCTCGATATTCTTCCTACGCCAGCAACCAAGATAGTGAGCAATAGAGTTCAGACATGCTGATAAGAGGATTAAAGTATGAGATCAAGGACATGTTGGTCTCACGACAGTTCGATGAATTCAACAAGGCGGTGGAGGAATGTCGGATCATTGAGAATAATCTGAAAGACTTGCATGCGATGAAGAATGCTAATAGCCGAGGTGATGCAAGTCGAGGGAACTCTTCTTAGAAGAGGAAATGACATGGGTTCAAGCCTCGAGAAGACAATAAGAAATCCTCCAAATCGGAGAAGAAAGGCTACCAAGGCCCCCAAACACTGCGACCCTGTTCTCGATGTGGTAGGACACACCATGGTAGGTCTTGTGATGGGCAATTGATTTTTCATGCTTGTAAGAAGCCTGGACACTTTATCAAAGATTGTCCACATCGACCAGCGGAGCCCAGACCCCAAAATCAAGGCAGAATTTTTGCTATGACCCATGAGGAGGCCCAGAAGTCCCCAGAAATGATCCAAGGTACTATCCTCCTCTATGGTAATACTTTGCAAGCATTGTTTGACTCGGGTGCTAGTCATTCTTTCATTGCATGTGATTGTGCTAGACGCTTAAGACTAAGTACCTATAAACTTTCATATGATTTGATTGTCTCAACGCCTGTCAGTGGCAAGACAGTTACTACTGATGCATGTTTGAATTGTATTATAAATGTTATGGGACATGAGTCTACGGTAGATTTAATTTGTCTACCACTACATAATCTCAAAGTCATATTGGGTTTGAATTGGCTAATGGCAAACAATGTGTTATTGGACTGCGGTAATAGAAGGCTTATGTATCCTGATCCGCAGAAGAATGGTGATGCAAGTGTGAACTTGAATTTCCTCTCAGTAGCTGAAGCTGAGAAATGTCTGAAAAGAGGATGTCAATGATATATGGTATTTTTCTCCACACAGACAGAAGTGGAAACTATAATATCCCGAATTTTGGGACTAGAGGCATAAGATTAAACTTGTATCAAATGGACTGCTAAGCCCCGGTTTAGCAAATGTCCCTATAAGGCATGTTTAAATTCCCCAAAAATTCTTTTATATCCTTGGATATTAAATGAATTATATTAGTAACCTAAAGAGCTCGGGGAATAACAAAACGAAGTGATTGGAAGTCACACATAATAGAGTAAAGTGGAACACAAAGTAATTTTGCCACCGGTGAAATTCCCTGTATGGCAGTGGTGATTGTGTGACCTTTTTCGATAGGTAAATGATGGTAAAAAATTATGAAACTTTCCAAAATGAAAGTAGACTTATCAAGATTTAATTGGATAGGTCATATAAGTCATTTGGAGTTGTACACAAAGAGAAATGAATGTTTTGAAGTTAGCCCAGCAAAATTAATTATTTTCTGGGACAACATTCAAAGATTAAAATTCTTGGAAGAGTGAGCTTTCAATTGGCCAAAGGTTATATTTTTCCTTAAAACTAGACTTAATAAGGGTCGCATAGCCTTTGGAATCACTCCAATTGGATATTTGTACAATTAGATATGAATTTTCAAAGTTAATGAAAAATCTGCAGAATTTGGTATTTTGTGCGAAAATTCAATTTCTGGGCCAATAAGATTGTGACACGTGGCAGATGAGTTGGCTGATGCATTTAACCATTCTTCATCATCTTCCTTCAGCCATTTTTCACCGTGAAACATGCAGAAATGAGAGAGAGAAAGAGTTGAGAAAAAATGGAGAAAGAAGAGAGATAAAAATTCTTTCCTCCGAAACACTGCCGAAACAACATCCTCTCTCAAAGTACCCTTTAGGAAACTTCCTCTACTCCTCGAGATCTTCATTCCTATGGTTTTGGATTTTCATTTGGAGGTGTTTGGTGTCATCTCCCTTGCCGGGGTATTGCCAGAATTCCGAACCGTTTGTGGAAACGGGTAGAGATAAGCTTAAGCTTCCTTTTTAACCGATTGATTTGCCGTTTGGATGAGTATAAAGGAAGTTGTGTACTATTCATTGATGGTTTAAAATGATACTTTCAATGGCTAAATCATGTCCAAATAGTGTTTAAATATCTAATCACTTGATTAGGAGTAGCAAGGAAGTGATTAGGTAAGAGAAAACGAAGAAACAACAAACTTTTTCGGAGAATCTTAATTGCATGCCTGTTCTGTGACGTGATGAAGCTGATGGAATTTGGACATTTTGATGCTTCCATTAGCTTTAGAAGGTGAAATTGTGTAGGTATGCAAGTGTTTATGATTTTTGGATGCTTGTATATGAATTTGGGAATTTAAGAAGTAAGATTATACATAGTGTTGATTTGCCCTTTCTGAAGCACTATTACTGTGCGTGATTTTTCAAGGGCCAATTCTTATCAAAAAATTCTGGAACTCTCTAGTTTGAAATTAGATACATAGACATTTAATTTTATAGGTCATAATGGTTAATTGGACAAGTATGCTATGAGATATAAAGTTCTGAAGTTGTGCCCTGTTTCTAGAATGGAATCTGGAACAATGCCTGTTTGCCGAATTTTTGGGAACATTATGACAATAATAGTCATACTAAAGTATTTTTATATAAAACTACACTTAAATGGTTTCAAATAAAGTTTTGAACCACCTCAATTGGAGTTCTATAGAATTAGTTATGATTTTCCAAAGTTTGGTAAAAAATGCTGGTAGATTGAGTACCATGCGAATTGAGTAAGAAATTGGCCAAATATAATTGGAATGAACTCTAAGGGTGAAAGTAAGCCTATAGGGCTAATGTGGGCTATTGGGTATTCACTTTTCATGGCTCTAATGATGTTATCACTTTTCTAGGGCCATAAAGTGACAAAGAAGAAGTAATGGTTGGCGGATCAAGGGACAAGAAGAGAAGTACATAAAGTCCGAGAGGCAGTGAACTTACCTTTTCTACATGTATGTGATATGTATGTCTTGCATTGATTATGTGACTGCTTTGCCTATTTGTGTGGAACATGTATGATTGGTTGAAGCTTTGTTATATTTGTGCAATGGCCATATGTATGTCATAACATCGAGCATGCAGCATGTCATTATGTTGGCATGAAATAGTGTAGGCAAGCATGTCATGCATTCATATATATCTGGCATGCATAGTGGTAATGTTTGCTACTGAGATTCTCTCGAATCTCACTCCTCCCAAACAACCATTCAGACAGGTGAGAATTGGAAACGTGCTGAGATCAGAAAAGAGGTATGCACAAAGAGAAATGTTGCTGGTTGTTTGAAGACCTTTTAGTTATTAAGGTCTGTAAATATTGTGTAAACCCCTGGTGGGGAAAATTTTGTATTATAATCAAGCAATATTGTATTAATATTATCAGTATATTCATGCTATTCATGTGTGCCCACTGAACTACGCATTGCTACTCTGAGTAAGGTCAGTAATAAGGGATATATGAGGCGGGTCGTTACAGAAACCACACTTGAGAATATACCGATAGTAAATGAATTTCCTGAGGTATTTCCAGAAGACATTAGTGGATTGCCTCCAGAACGGGAAGTTGAATTTGCTATTGAAATTATGCCAGGAGCTGGATCGATATCTAAAGCACTTTACTGAATGGCACCGAATGAAATGGCCGAATTAAAGAAGCAAATAGAGGAACTATTGGGGAAAGGGTTCATACGACCCAGTGTTTCACCATGGGAAGCTCCAGTATTATTTGTTAAGAAGAAAGATGGAAGCCTGTGGTTATGCATCGATTACCGAGAGCTGAACAAGGTAACCATCAAGAATAAATATCCACTCCCCAGGATTGATGATCTACTTGATCAGTTGTCTGGTTCTAGTATATTCTCTAAGATTGATCTGAGATCAGGCTATCATCAGTTGAGAGTCAAAGCAGAGGATGTTTCAAAAACAGCCTTTAGAACCAGATATGGGCACTATGAATTCTTAGTGATGCCATTTGGCTTAACCAATGCAGCTGCCGTGTTTATGGACTACATGAACCGGATCTTTCGTCAATACCTAGATCAGTTCGTGGTAGTCTTCATCGATGACATTCTGATATACTCAAAGAGTAGAGAAGAGCATGAGAATCATCTGAGAATAGTATTGAATATTCTGAGAGAAAAACAACTCTACGCCAAACTGAGCAAATGTGAGTTTTGGGTTACAGAGGTCAAATTCTTGGGCCATGTTATCTCACAAGAAGGGGTTTCTGTAGATCCTAGTAAAGTAGAAGCAGTGCTTAACTGGAAGAGACCAGAAACTGTGGCTGAGATACGCAGTTTTCTGGGTCTTGATGGGTACTATCACAGGTTTATACCGAATTTTTCCCGAATTGCCTTACCATTGACAAAGCTCATGAGAAAGAACCAATCATTTGTGTGGGATGAGAAATGTGAGAAGAGCTTCATACAGCTGAGGGAGAGGTTAACATCTGCACTGGTATTGATTATCCCAGATCCTAGTGAAACCTACATGGTGTATAGTGATGCTAGTAAACAGGGATTGGGATGTGTCCTGATGCAACAGGGCAGAGTAATAGCGTACACCTCTCGACAACTGAAGCCTCATGAATTGAATTACCCCACTTATGATCTGGAACTTGCAGCAATCATCTTTGCTTTGAAGATATGGCGGCATTACCTGTATGGTACCACTGTAGAATTGTACTGTGACCATAAGAGTCTCAAGTATCTTCATGAACAGAAAGAATTGAATATGAGACAGCGTAGATGGATGGAGTTGCTGAAAGATTACAACCTGGAGATTAAATATCATCCAGGGAAAGCAAATGTCGTTGCAGATGCTCTAAGTAGAAAAGCGATACAGGTGGCATATATGATGGTACAAGAAAAGAAATTGCTAGAAGAATTTCAAGACCTGAACTTGTAAAACCAAGTATTCATGAATATGAACGTGCCCAATGAAGTCTTTATTGCTAACTTTAATGTTAGCCAGGAGGAAAACAATCTGAGAACAGAAATTGAAGAAGCTCAGATGAAAGATGAACATGCCACATCTATTCGAGATATGATCACACGGGGTAAAACTCATGATCATGATCTTTCGCCTAGCGGATTAGTCCGGTATAAGAAGCGAATATATGTACCTCCACAAGCTGATCTGAGGCGGAAAATTCTGGATGAGGCACATAAGAGCAGATATATACTTCATCCAGGAGTGGTCAAAATGTATCAAAATTTGAAGTCTGAATATTGGTGGCTAGGACTAAAGAGTGACGTAACCAAATACGTGGCTCGATGTCTCACCTGTCAGAAAGTGAAGATCGAACATCAACGACCACCAGGACTTCTTCAAAGCCCAGAAATTCCTGAATGGAAGTGGGAGAGCGTTACCATGGATTTGGTAGTGGGGTTACCTAGAATCTGAAACCATGATGCGATTTGGGTAATTTTCGATCGTCTTACCAAGTCGGCACATTTTCTCCCTATCAATGCTAGTTATTCTCCTGAGAAGTTGGCAGAAATTTACATAAGGGAGATAATTAGACTCCATGGTACACCAAAGAGTATTATTTCTGATAGAGATCCTCGATTTACATCTAGGTTTTGGACCGCTCTACATGAAGCTCTGGGCACAAAGTTAAGATTCAGTACAGCTTATCATCCCCAAATGGATGGACAATCAGAAAGAACCATACAGACATTGGAAGATATGTTATGAGCATGTGTATTAGACTTCAAGGGGAATTAGGATCATTTCCTTCCACTCGCAGAATTTGCTTACAACAACACCTATCATACGAGCATCCAGATGGCACCGTATGAAGCACTGTATGGGAGGAAGTGCCAATCACCCCTTTGCTGGATAGAATTATCTGAGAGAAGGTTGTATGGGCCAGATCTAGTTGATCAGACCACATAACAGATTAAGATTATAAGAAAGAGGCTCCTAGCAGCATAAAGTAGACAGAAAAGCTATGCTGATAAAAGAAGAAGACCTCTAGAATTTGAAGTTGGTGATCATATATTTCTAAAAGTATCTCCAGTCACCGGAATCGGTAGAGCAATTAAAAGGAGGAAGCTTAGCCCACGCTACATCGGTCCATTTGAAATTCTTGCAAAAATAGGACCAGTGGCATACAAAATAGCCCTACCCTCGAACTTGAGCAGACTCCATGACGTATTCCATGTCTCACAATTGAAGAAGTACTAACCAGACCTCGAGCATATTATCGAATACGAAGATATTGACGTGCAAGAGAATTCCACTTTTGTGGTAGAGCCGGAACGAATCATTGATCGACAAGAAAAACGGCTTAGAAACCGAAGCATTCCATTTTTGAAAGTGGTCTGGAAGGGACTCTCCCCAAGGAAAGCAACCTGGGAAGCGGAAGAAGATATGAAAAAGCGTTACCCGGAGTTTATGCCTCAAGATGTGTAACAAATTTTGAGGACGAAATTTAATGAACGGGGGGAGAATTGTAATATCCCAAAATGTACTCAAGGGCTATGTGTATAAATGGATAGTGAAATTAATGAAAGAATTATCCTAAGAAATTGTATGAAGATTTTTGTCTCGATTAGCTATCAGTGAATTACCTAATTTTCGCCTAAAATCGAATATGACCAAATTTAATGGTTTGGAAGATGCAATTCTAGGATAATTCAAGAGGAAAATTAATATTCCCTATTCCTCCATAGTCTCATTCAAGACAAGGGTGAGGGGAAAGATATATATATACTTGTTGGTCAAAATGGATTCAAAAAGAAAATTCATTGGCCAACCACAAGAAGTCAAAAGGTCAACAAGCTTAAGGTTTTGAACAATGAATTCAAGAAGAAACTTTTTGGATATTTCAAGGTGATAATATCCATTCCTTTGGCTTTTCATTTCGGTAGAAAAGGTGAGAGGAAAAGGAAAGAGGAATTATATTTTATGATATTCTATAAAACACAATTTTGGACCAATAGGAATTAAGCACTTGGAAAGCAAACTTGAATATCTTATTAGATCATCATCTCTTCTCATTCAATTCTCATTTTCGGTCAAAAAGCAAGAGAAGAGGAAATAGAAAGTTTAACTCAAGTAACCAAGCCAACTTGGGTTAGTTAATTAACCTTCAATTTTTTTTTAAAAACTCCACAAGAAGAGGACACATGGCTTTCTCCTTTTCCTTGGTTTATTTCCGTCCAAGTGAGTAAAGAGAGCTGAAGTGAATTCATTTATTCACATTTCACTCTCTCTCCAGGCTCTCAAGGTCGGCTAACATAAGGGAAGAGGAAAGAGAAAGCACAAGAACATAAGGTTAGCTTCTAGCCTTAAAATCACTTAGTAAATCACCTCTATTGCTCAAAATCTCTTCATGAATATTGTTCCCCTCTTCAAGAGCTTCATTTCTATGGTTTTTGTTTTTGAAGAGAAGTTTTGAGCCCTCTTGCAAAAGCACAAATTGAAGAACCAAAGGAGGAGTAAGAGGTGAGTTTTAGCTTCATTTTGAGCTATGGATTGTGTTGTTTTGTTGAGTATTTTGGCATGTAAAATTCTGCCCTGTTTTTGGTCAAGTTATGATTATGAAGATTCATGGTATTTTGGTTGTGTTCATGGTGTTTTATGATGTTTAGAAGGCTTATAAAACTAGTACGAGACTTAAATTGCAAGTTGGGTAATTGTTGGCTTATTTGTCAAATTTCTGCCCTGTGCATGACGTGGTGAAAGAGTTGGAATTTGATAATTTTGATGTTTCCATTGGTTTTAGAAGGCAAAATTGTGTAGGTATACAAGTGTTCATGAATTTTGGATGTTCCTATATCAATTTGGAAATTTTGGAAGTGTGCATGAACATGTTGTGTAATCTGCCCTGTGTAACAGTAGATGTTGTGCGTGATAATTCAAAGGGTAAATATTGTCCTAAAATTATGAAACTTTCCAGTCTGAAAGTAGAAACATAGACCTTTAATTTGATAGGTCATAAAGATTAATTTTATGTGTATTCTGGGAGTTACACATTTTTGAAGTTTGGTCATGCAAAACTGGAAAATTCTGGAACAATGTCCAATTACTGGAAATTATGGATTTCTGTGCGTGTAATTGGCTAAGTGAAGTATTTTTTTCATGAAACTAAACTTAATAAGAGTCACATAGGCTTTGAAACCACCCCAATTGGACATTTGTACAAAAAGATATGAATTTTTAAAGTTAGTGGACCAAATCTGCCAGCATTTGTGCCTATGCGAAAATTGCAAAATGTAATGGCATATTGTAATTTATTTGTACACCAAGGGTGGAAATTAGTCCCTTGTGATAAATTGACCATTTTAACTCATTGGTTGACTTGGTAAAGTTACCATTATAACCCTAATGATAACCAACATTAAAGAGTACTTTATAAATGTATTGGGCTAAGTAATAACCCGTCCATTCATGAATTCCCACATATAGGATTCGATATCTGTCCGGACGACCAAGGAAGTGGTAACACACCTCGGAATATTGGAAAGGTTAAGGTAGTAACTTCTCCCTCATATTCTATGTATCCTGCTTCATGCATATTATTGTCATTATACATACTTGAACTGTGAACATGAATCGGGCCGAATTGCCCTTTAAGCATTCAGATGAGAAGGGCTTTAGCCCAATAGAATACCCAGCGCTGTGGGAAGGGACGGTACGTCCTTGAATAGAATTATTTATTGAATGAACATATCTCTAAATGTTGAATGAATATTATTGAACTGTTTTGTATGCGGTGGTTGTTATGGCATGTTTCTTCGTATGCATTTTATATGAGTGCTATTTGTTACTACTGAGATTCTTTTGAATCTCACCATTTTTCCAATAACTAACCTGCAGCACGGGCAAGTAGTTCTCATGGGAAGAAGATAGCCACGGACGGGTAGAAGTGAAGACATAGAATTTATTTTCGGTTGGTTATCTTACTTTTGGAATTGTATATAAACCAAATGGTATTTTGGTAAACTTAGCACGCATGGTGGAAAAGTACACCAACTGTAAACCTAGAAGATTGTATGTAACTGATGTAAATTATCTAGAACCGGGTGACAGTACCAGGTGGACCCTTTAGTAGCGAACTTATTCTAATTATCCGCTAAGAACTTCAGTAAGTACTCTGATATTAAGAAAATGGAAATAGACCCGAATGAATTAAACCAATTTGAAAAATGAAAATGAGACCACAACTAAAATGTTTTGAAATACCTTTCGAAAACCCACTTAACTATAGGATCGACCCTGTAGTGAAGTTGGGATCCCAAATGGATTAAGAACTTCTTTTGATCTCTCATCTGGCATCAAGTCACGTTTTCAACTGTTTTGTACGGTTCAAAAGTAGGGTGTAACAGTTTGGCTGCACTTTTTAGAGGGTAGAGATAGATATATTCCTATTTTATTAATATCATTTGGCTTATTGTAAATAAAATACAGATAGAGGTATATAAATCAAATCCGTATGATAGTATGCATGATCTTCATTTATTAAAGTATACGCATTGACGTTGCGTACCTGCTAAAAAACATAATTTCTCGAGGGTTAATAGAGGCAGTAGGAAGAACATAGCCAAAACCCACAGCGAATACGCAATTAGATTCCAGATAATAGCGACCCAATAGGGTAGTCCTTTATCACGATCTGCAAATATATGAATGGATAATTATTAATAGGTGTGTGGGAAAGCCAAGGAGAAATTAAGTAGCTACATGATTGATTCAATTTTTTCATGTGTATGGTTCTCTTCTCTATATATTAATTACAGTTTTGAAGAACAATGCTTGTAAATCATACTTCCTCTGATCCTTAATGATCTAATTAGATAATTGATTTTGGTCCTTAATGTAAGATTTGTTTCTCATATTTATAAATCTTTTACTAATTTACTTTTATTGATGCTTCCCACAACAATAATCAAATAAAAAGAAAGATAAAGAAAAATAAGCAAAGTGATTAGGATGTTTTAGAAAAAATATATTATATTATGTAAATAGTTCTTTATATTAAGGACTATAGGGGAGAACTTACCCAAAACACACTTGTGGTATAATGCATGCGCAAGGGCCCAGACGCATGGTTCGTGTTCATGTTGTTCCAATTCTTCTCTCGTCGTGGCCTGATTCTTCTTGTTAACTCTACAAAACCCTTCCGAGTTCCAAACAAACCCAAGATGTATTATTAACTTGTGTACATTATGTTGCACCAACACTACTCTATAAATGTTGAATGGGAGCCAGCTTATCAGATTTCAACACTTGAGCTCGCCTACCCTAATTCCTTTGCCTAATTTCTGTTGGAGATATGCGATGTAGTTGGTTAAAATCACATTAGTTGGTTAGCCATTTTAGAATTCTATATAAGAAGGGTACTAAACATATATTAAGGTGTGGGATGCAATCGTCACCAAAAGAGAGCGGTTAACAAAGGTCCTCTCTCATGAGTCCCTAAAGCTAAGAATTTAGTGTTTAGTAATCACTCTTACGAGGGATAGATTAGTTTCTTGTAAACAATGAATTGTAATCAATGAAATTATTCTTGGTTTCCCTAACAATTTCTTTTTATTCCGGATAGAAAGATGTGAATACGTATTGTGAAAAATTATATAGAGGATTGGTGTATAGAGGAAGCTTAAAATGCATGATAGGAAGGCTCATTTGGATACAAATTAAAGGACAAAAACAAAAAACACTGCATAATTCCCTTCAAATAAAGACAGCACACTTACTGTGATAAAGAACTTGAACAATGAAAGATCTATAAGAAAGATCAGTACTTTCAAAAGCTGTAGAAGTTACTGCTAAGGCATGGAGTGGAGACAACCCATTCTTATTCCGCATGTCCGCCATCTCTGTCTGATGATATTTATTTAGGTGAACTATTTCAATTGCCACATCTGCGCAATCAATGCAAACCATATGCAATTGAATAAATATAATACATTAAAGCATGGCAATATATGAAAGAATGAAGGCAGAAGTACAAGTACGCATTTAGTCTTTTAACTTAAAATTTCAGTTTGGTTCCTCACTTTTAAAAAATATGTTTATAGTCCTTTAATTCTACATTATTAGTCTCAAATGATGATTTTTTTGTAATGATCATTGTTATTTTAAAATTAAAATTTATACGGCAGCATCTAAAAAGATTTTTTTCAGCATTTGAAATCTCAATATCAACATTTTTTGTTAATGATGTTAAGGTTAAAGGACAAAAAAACATTTTATAAAGTGAAGGGATCAAAATGAAACCTTGCCTGAAATTAAAGAACTAAGTATGTGTTTTTTCCAGGAATGAATAATTGTCTCTACTTACCAATATGCCCTTTTTCGATTGCACAGTGAAGAATAGTATCCCCGTCGTCCCTCCTCATACAGTGAACAAAGTCGGTTGAAGAAACTCCATCACTTCCAATATACTCATAATAAAGCCAAAGAAAAGCTTTTCTCTGACCAGAAAGAGCCGCCATGAAGATGGGTGTTTCACCAACGCGGTTGCGTCTAGGAATTAAAGATGGGTATTTGCCACCAATCTTTTTACATATTTCAACATTCCCAATTGAGGCAGCTAAATGCAAAGGAGTGTTTCCTTTCATATTCTCAGCCCCAAGGACAAGTTTTCGCTCATCGTCTTTTTCATCCTCCGATGATAATAACGCCGACTCCTCGTCCAGCTCATTTATTCTTTCTCCACAAACTAAGTCCCCATGCGTTCCGCAACATGCTCTTTCCCGCTAGACATTGCCATGTATAATATCGTGTCTCCTATCGCAGTTATCTTGGCCATGCGAAGCTCCCTTTTGTCCTTGTACATTCTAAGGATTTTAAACCAATTGCCATTCGAGACGGCACTAACAAAGTTCTCATCTACAACGACGTCATCCGAAGTCATAGTCTCCTACACAATTGAATTCAATGGATATTAATTCATTTTCGTGACCTAAGTATGGATCTTGTCTTATTTGAATTTTAAAAAGAGAAATAAAACACTTTCTGGCTTAAATCAACTTCACTTTCAAGCATTATTCTCACTTGAATTACAACACTAGTCATCTTCATATATGCACTCTACTCTAAACTGTAAGCGCAGATTATTGAGGTCAACTATTGAAGTCAACTCAATTTTCTTAATTGTAGATGAATATTTATCCAAAGAATAACTTGCAAGCGTTACTTAGGAACCAGAAAGCTCTTCATTCTTTCCCTCTAGTACAAGTCAGCTATACTTTCATGAATTCTACTCAATCTCGTATCCAAAGCTACAATAGAAATGTAACTTGAATTCATCAGGTATATGTTTTTATGTCACTGTACATGTCAAGTTTATGATACATATTTCAAATAATATAAACTCTTCAAGTTAAATTGAAATGGTGCCAATGACACACGCACATATATGGAAATTGGAGCCGACCAAAATAGAATCCCAAATAGAAAAAATAACCATGGCATCCAAAAACGAAGAAGAAAAAGAAGATTAATCCGAAGATGAAGAGGGGAGGATTTACCAACAAAGAACTAGAGCCTTTGCAAAGAAATATATAGCTGAATGAGATTGTGCTTTCACCAACCAAATCTTGAAGAGAACCTGAGAAAAGATGAGTAGAAAGATGAGGTGGAGAAGAAAGAAAAACAAAGAGAGATTATATAGAAAACAAACAAGTAGATCATCCTCCCCATCAGCTGCATTTTAAATAATAATATAATATTATATAACAAGCACAGCACAAAACGCAAACATCATGATTATTTCCTTCTTGGATGTTGCTACGTTTGTCTTCTTCCCAAATTCTATAAAATTGCACAATAGTTTTATAAACTTTTTCCCACCCTTTCTCCTCAAGATTAGTTTATTGATTATCGGTATTTAAAAAATTAATTAACCTTGAAACTTTATAAATTACTCATTCTGATATTATATGAGATACAATCACCAGTGCAGAAAGGCCGATTTACACCGGTTAATAAGGCACTTTAACATCGGTTCGTAACTGTTGTAAACTTTCTACACTAGTTAGTGAACTGATTTAGAAAAGAACAATTCTACCTCAGTTATTGTGAACCGGTATAGAAATAGTAACCGAAGAACAAAAAGGAAAAACCTATTAATTCTTTCACCAGTTTCAGAGTGACAAATAGGTCTAGAAAGTCACTTTTTTAGGCCACTCTCTAATCCTCTCTAATGTTTGTTGAAATATCCCAACTTATCAAATATTTCTTTTCTTTTTCCAATTGATCTTTATTGGGTTTTACATAAAACAAGTTATATTTTGATTTAAAAATTGCAGTTTTGCATTTTTTTTATAATTTATCAAAGAAATATACTCTTAAATTGTGCATTTTTTATTTTTGTAAATCATAAAAAATATAATAATGACGAACGAAAATAAAAGGGAAATTCAATTTCAACAACCCGTCAGCAAAACGCGTAAGAAGTATAAGCAAAGGAGAAAGACTTGCTTTTAGGTCAATAGACATGGCTCAATAATAACCAAAAAAAAAAAAAAAAGATATTGGGGGGTGGTACTGATCAGCCTGAGGAATGGGAATAGTCTCAAGCTCCCCAAGTCAAAAGTTTTGTAAGGGAGGAGACATAAATCAGGAAAACCACTTCAGAATTGGGTTTAAAATAATGAAAATAAAGAGGAATGGCCAGTTTTTTACCAGAAGAAGAATGGCCACTTTAAACATCAATATATAAAATTCAATTATTATTAATATGATAACAAAAAGTTAAATATTTATTTATTAAAGAACAATTTACCCCACTAACTACCACGGAAGCTCTACTTTTTTCGCCTTCATCTTTTGACCTATACCAAGTACTGAAAGAGGTATACATACATACATACATACATACATACATACATACATACATACATATTATACATACATACATATATTACTTTAATATATGAATTGATAACGGAAAGTAATTTAAATATGCACTTGAAAATAAAGTGAGTGATTAGAAGAATAATAACAGGTAATGATCCAAGATGTTTTTACAAAAAGACTTACCTAGCTGGTCTATTAATATGACCTAAAAATATCAATGACTAGTAATGGTCAAGATGTTATAAGTAATTCAACGAGATGTTTTTATTTAGCTTAAAGAAGAGGTTGTGAGTTCGATCCTTTGAGTATGGGTGTGTGAGTTCCTTGACTTCCTTCTGCAGGCAAATGATTATCATATTTCTTATCATCTCATATCAATATTACTATAGAAAACCTTCCATCCACAGAATAAAATAATACAAGAACCCTATAAATTGCCTGCACAAAGTATTGGTTTTTATTTTTCTTACGTATCCACAAATGGTAAACTATTGAAGTCGACTCAATTATCTTTGTTGTAAAGAATATTTATTCAAACAATCACTTGCCCACATAAATTAGCAACTAGAAAGTACTTATACAGTTATACTGTGTGTTGGATTAGGGGATATTAGGATTTGAGCCAAATCCGGGCATTATTTGGGTAGATAAAAATTTATGAATTTGTAGTTGATCCAAATTCGAGTAATTTTTATTAGCATAATTTTTTAAAATTTCAAATACTCACTCTAAAAATTTTAGAGGTGTTTTGATTGTACGAACCTTCTAAACTTTAGTCATAAGTTTCCTCCAAACTTTAGCCAATGTAGAAAATATTGGAAAGGTCAGGCATATTTTTATTAATCTTTCCGTACATTTAAATTAATATATATTTAACCTATATTTTTTTAAAAAAAATAAAAGACTAATAAATTTAAAATTTTCAAATTGAAATGGTGTGATTGAAAAATATAGAATATAGTTCATAGTTATGATTTATGAAAATCAGAGCAGACCAAGACAAGAACCTCAACAGGAAAGAATATATGCCCATTATTCTCATTTCCGAAAAAGAAAAACGTGATGAAGAAAAGGAAGAAGTTCATGATTTCCAAGTACTATGCAACACTTTATTAGATTGTGCAGTATTCAAGTGGAATTGTAAAAGTTACATTTTTAAGATTTTTCTCTAACGTTTCATTTTTTCTTATTTATCAAGAATTTCCCCTTTTGAGCTTTAGAATGGAAGGGTTCTTTTTTTAATCTACCAATAAACAAGTTTCTCTATATTTAGATTTGTGTTCTCATTATAGGTTGAGTCCGCTTAATACTTTAACTAACAATTTGTTAGCATATATTTCATATTAGTTAGAACGATTTTTCTCTATGTTTTCTTAAATAAGTCATCTCTAATAAGAATTGCATTAACAAAGATACGGTAGATTATGTAAATCTCCTTGTGAGATGGATTTTCAATAATAACATGTTATCATTTGTGCGCTTCTGAGAAGGCAGTGTGGCTTTGACTGCTTTCCAATTTTTTTAAGCAAATTACTGTGCAGTGTCACAGAAATATGATAATTAAAATTTTTTGTGAGTTATCTATATATTACCAGTTTATGACTTATTGTCATCTCCTACAATGAATCATGTCATTGTCATGCTGGCTCGTTTTCTTATGTCAATTGCGCAATAATTTTTCCTTTTAAAAAAGTTTCCAATGGTATTATAAACTTTTTGTCAGTCCTTTTCCTGGGAGACAGCTATCATGTATTACTTTAGTTTAATTAAATATAGGAAGATGATTATCTATTTTTAAAATTATTATAGATGTTTACTTTAATGTTAATGCTTCTTTTTAGTTTGTGGCCGACATTCCTTCTTTACTGAAAGGTCAACGGTCTTCTAGTAGTTTACACTTTACAGACAAATGATGTATTAAATATAGATAAAAGTTAAGCTTAACATTATTTTATTTTGCCAACAAACATTAAAAATTAATTTGGCACCTATAGTTTTGTCCGATTGTGAAATTTTTTTTTGGACAAAGTCCGATTATGAAATCAGTCTCTAGACTTTAATTTAATAAGGGAAAAAAATGTAACATCCTACTTTAGGAAACCTCATCCAACGGGAGCCAACTTAGATTTCATGAAGAGTTGTTAGAGACTGCGGGCACAAAAAAAAAAAAAAAAAGGGGGTTGTTAGAGACAAGAAAAACTTACACTAGTTGAAGCTCAATCTCATTTACTCGAACTTGGTATTCTCCAGAATTTTGGACTAAATTTAAGATTCATAATTGATACTAAAAATATAGTATTGAACTTATTCTTGTCTCATTTCAAAGGTTACTGTGTCCTCTATGTGGGAAAAATCATCAAATAGACTTTGGGAGCCAACTAGTACAAATTTATTCAAAGGTCAAGGTTGATCAGCATCCTAAAGTATTTTTTTAAGTGTGTTTAGCATCATAAAGTATTTTTTGGTTTATCTAGTATCCTAAAGTATTTTTCTAGATGTGTTCAACACCTTAAAGTATTTTGTGGTTTATCTAGCGTCCTTAAGCATTTTATAATCTATGTCTAATACTCTAAAGTAAGTATTGCAATTTTAGGATGTTTAGTGCCATTGAAAAAATACTTAGGGAGTCAGATGTGCCATTATTTAACATACTTTTTGAGAGTTAATAAAGATGCCAAAATCACTTCCACAACATAATTTAAGGATAAAATTGCACCATAAAATACTTCAAAGTGCTTGACATACTTGGAAAAATACATTTAATATGCTGGATGAACTGCAAAATACTTTAGGAAGATGGCCACACCTAAAAAATACTTTAGAGTGTTATATATACCTGAAAAAATACTTATGGGTGAAAGAATAAAAAATTATGCTTTTCCATGGTAATTTACAAATGCAATACTTCAAAGTGTTACACGTACTTAGAAAAATACTTTAAGATGCTGGATGAACTACAAAATACTTTGGGTGCTGGTAAAAAAAACTTTAGGGCACTATATATATCTAAAAAAAATACTTCTGGGAGAAAGAATAAAAAATTATGCTTTTCCATGGTATTTTACATATTTATTGTCTTCCCTATGAAAATTCATATCTTGGGAATCCGCTCACTTGCACAATAGGCCCCGAGTGACTATCACATAAGTACTGAATGCTCACCAGGTCTTACTACCAAAGGAATCACCCCTATGCCAAAGGCATCACGGGACTTAAAGCCTCGGGCCTCAGGTTTGAATGCCTAAGGAAACGCTTGCCTAAAAACCTTATATTCATAACACGAATATACTCGATGGTAAACACATATATGCAGAATTATTATATAAGATATGAGAGCAAGAGTAGCTTTCCTTAATTCCTGTCATCATTCGGCACTAGAGCACCCCATGACAATTTACTGGGTCACCCGACCCTTCTTCTCAAGAAAACTTATGTGATAGAAGACTCATTATAAGATACCATTATTGAGAGTCAACGTCCCCATAGCTCTACTCTACAGTTTCAACGTCACGGCGGCTCCACTCCACGATTTGTCATCACGGCGACTGCGCACTATGGTTTGACATCACGGTGGCTCCACATTACGGTATCACACTCGGTGCTTCACGCAGGCGCTATTAACCTCATGAAATTCCTGTCAAAGTGGCATATTTACCTTTAGTTTTGCATACATTTTGGGTAAATTCATAGATAATTGATGAGAAATATGCAAAAGTAATGTGCCAAGGGGTTTAATGATAAAAAGATGTAAATTCTCTGTTTAAGCCCTAAAATTTTATTAAATTTACATCAACACTACTTTTATAGATTTATTTGTATTGATAGGTTAACATTTGAGCCACAAGGGAGTCATTGGAGGCACAAATAGATGATCAAGAAGTAGGAGAAGAGCTAAAGAAGTCAAAGAACCATGGAAGAGCAAGAAAATGATGAAGGAAGACCAAAAAGCTTCATTGGAAGCTTGGCCCGACCAAGACTACATGAGAATTTTGGCCGCTGTTTGGCCGGGTCAAGCCAAGGCCAACCAGGTTGGCCGCTGTTTGGCCGGGGCTAAGCCAAGGCCAAACAACTTCCAGAGATATTTTGGTTGCAGCCAACAAACCTTTGGCAGCGGCCAATGCTCGAAAATAGCATAAACGCGTTTTGATGATAGCACGGATTCTTGAGCCTATAAATACGAAATTGACACATCAGAGCCTCATTTTGGACCTGGGAAGCGCCATGGAGACAATGCTCTGCTAGGGTTTGGAGCTTGGAGGTGGAGATTGAGCTAGATGTTGAAGATTTGAAGAGATTCGAGCCTCTCGTCTTGGTTTTTCCTCTCCTTTTGCTGTCTTTCCCTTTTGTTCTGCTTTGTAACTGATGTATGCCCTGTTTCTTATGGGTTTTATGAACATGTATAGCTAGAGTTTTATTGTTTGGATTGTTTAAAAATATTGTATGGATTAAGTACTCATTTCCCCTTTATATTTATGTTGAATGGGTGATTTGTGTTGATTTCACTCTGTTCTTAATGCTCCTTGTTGATTGGCCACCAATGAAATTGTTGGGTTCACTTGGTTGATGCTTGAGAGGGCTAGATTGAGTGTAGAACTTGGGTTTAATCGTGTGGGAACTTGAAATCCATGAGAGGGATGGATGGTTTTGTTAATGAGGTAGAGATACACTTATTGACCTCATATAGCCATATAGGTCTTGCAATGTAGGTTGGGCTTAATCCTTCAATTAAGAGATTAATGAACCAATTAAGCTAAACACCTATTTGGAGACTTGAGAGAGCACTTATGGGTAAGTTAGTGATCTTGGTTAGCATAATCCATCATTAAGAGCTGTTATTGTGGGGATTTGAATGAGTAACTATGAAATGCAAGGGGGATAAGCAATCCTAACTTCCACTGCATCTTTCCTAGTCATGAATCACTTGTTTATATTTTACTTTTAGTTTATAATTTTGTTTTACCTCCACCGTGATAATTGCCCAACTCAAATTAGGCGAAAGTGTGATAGTCACTACTTAACCAGTTTTGAAACTAAATCCTCGTGGGAACGATATCTTACTTATCACTTTATTAGTTGGCGCGACCCATGCACTTGCGGATTTGCGAACAGCGCCCATACACCTGGTCAGCCCCTCTAATTAAAAATCCTCGTAGGTAGCCCTTTCCGATCAAATCTCCCCATAGGTAGCCTATTCTGATCAAAACTCCTCGCATGTAGCTCTCTCCAATCAGAATCCTCTATAGGTAGTTCTTTCCAGTTGGTCGTTTCTTAATAGGAGTATCATTATAACGGGATCTAAATCTCATAAGGTCCTTCTTCTTTAGCAGTCCTGTAATCTGCTCTCTCATTTGGGGTCAACTCATTAGACTTTTGATTTTGGTCCCATCCTAAGCAATCACTACTCTGAGGGAATATTCTATAATTAAGATATTTCCCTATGTTAGATTAGCAACTAGAAACCTCTAATAACCTCATATACATTTCTATACTATATGCTAGTACCTCAAGCCACTCAGGCTATTTCATATTTCTGGAGAACCAATTCAACTATTACAATTGATTCACATATTAAGATTCTACTCTTAAAACCTCAACATCGCCTGAGTCAAAAATAAGGTTTCCTCAATCATACCAATAGACATGCTAAAATCATGATCAATAGCGTCTATTCTAACCTTTACGGCATTCTGATAATATCCTCAAACATTATTGAAGGTTTAACACTATCCACAAAGTTCACAACGTTCAGTTCCTATCATAGAACAGAACCAAGGTGCAACCTGATTCACATTTTGACCTAAGCACTATTCTAGCTTAGATCTTGATTCCAACCTATCATCCACCTTCAGTATCATCAAATCCGATCCTCTAGGATAGATATACACCATGATCACCACTCATCATACCTCAATGTATATCATACCTACATACCTTTAATCCTATGTATTACTAAGGATAATCACTTAGCACGGAGAAACCTCAAAGCAATCACTATGCCTTAAGTTTTAATAACCCCATCAAATAAACTTTTTTGAGCAGTATCCACTGCAACAGAAAAGGGTTCGGATTAAAAATCAAACTTACTTTATCATCTACATGCCTCTTATCATTTCTTAGATCATCTAAGAACCTCTATTCAGAGTTTTAAACCTTTATAACCAACCTCTACTAGGCCCAACTGTAGCATTACCCTTATTGGGCACCCGCTACAGCGGCATTGGACTCCAACCCATAATTGAAGAAGCTACGTAGAGTTTTCCCATAATGTTTCCTCTACTAAGCATGCTTAACCATGGAGTTTTGATGAAATCCAAGGCATTCATGCCAGCATCATCTCATATCATGTATCACTGGGTATCGGTATCACATAATACCTCAACCACCACGTGACATGTTAGGAAAGTCTCCTAGGAAATATTACGCTAAGGCACACTTCCTTATTCTTTGCATTCGCTCTGCACTCGAGTCTGAGTCCATGAACTCGAGTTCAGTAAGCTAAATTCAAGTTCATCAGCTATCCCATGCTGAATACCCTTTAGAATTCAATTTGAATTCACTCATAGGCTATCTAATCCTTGTTCTTTCACTTGACATCACTCTTAACCATAGTTCTACCACCATGCCTCTTAACTCAAGGTATCTAACAAGGATCATAACCTATTATATTTAGCAGAGAACTCTAGCAATTACTAAACATTGCCAGAACCAACGCTCTAATAGGGTCTTATCCCTACACAGATGATTCCATTGCCAGAATCACTGCTTTGATACCAAAACTATAACACCTTATTCTCATAGCCCAAGATAAGTAGATGAGTAGTGAAATCAGCTATGGAACCAGGATTTGAACTCAGACTACCCAAACCTCACAATAGTTCATGAATCTCCCAAACTTAACTTAAGACTTGAACCTAGAGTTGAGATGGGTTTTTCAAAAGGTAGAATACTTTAAAACATTTTCACTAGATTCACTACATCACCAATGCCTTATCGGCTCTTAAATCTATAAAATAAGAGTAAGCGGGCGTTTACTTTAAATAAAATAGAGTTGTTCTCCTTTAGTTAAACTAGAGTAGTTCTCTGCCGATCCATTTATACATTCATATACATATACATCAAATGTATAATCACATAGACACTACCAAAACATTTACATCAAATACAAAGGTAGTAACTTGTACTATGATCTTCACTTTACTCCATATCTCCTCCATGCATCTTTCTATGCATCCTTCACCTGTCTAAAATGGTTGGTTGGGAGGAGTGATATTCGAGAGAATCTCAGTAGCAAACATTACCACTATGCATGCAAGATATATATGAATGCATGACATGCTTGTCTACACTATTTCATGCCAACATAACGACATGCTGCATGCTCGATGTTATGACATACATATGCCCATTGCACAAATATAACAGAGATTCAACCAATCATACATGTTTAACACAAATAGGCAAAGCAGTCATATAATCAATGTAAGACAAACATATCACATACATGCAAAAAAGGTAAGTTCACTACCTTTTACTTGATGTCCTCCTCATGCACCTTGATCTTCCAACCATTACTTCTTCTTTAACACTTCATGACCCTATATAAGAATGATATCATTAGAGCCATGAAGGGTGAATGCCTAATGGCTACATTAGCCTCAAAGGCTCACTTTCACCCTTGGAGTTCTAATTAATTACATTTGGCCAATTTCTTACTCAAATTCGCATGGTAATCAAACTACCAGCATTTTTGACCAAATTTTGAAAAATCATAATTAATTCTATAGAACTCCAATTGAGGTGGTTCAAAGCTCCAGAAAGAAATTGTCGGTCTCGTGTTTTCTTTGGCTTAATCACTTCCTTTCTACTTCTAATCAAATGATTAGCTATTTAGATATCCATTGGACATCGTTTAGCCATTAAAAACATCCTTTAAAACCTCATATGAACAGTACCCAACATCCTCTATACTCATCCAATCGACAAACCAATCGGTTAAAAAGGAAGCTTACGCTTACCTCTACCCGTTTCCGCAAGCGGTTCGGAATTCTGGCAACACTCCGGCCGGTGAGATGGCACCAACCACCTCTAAATAAGAATCTGAAACCATAGAAATGAAGCTCGCTATGAGTAGAAGAAGTTTCCTAAGGGGCACTTTAAGAGAGGACGCCGATTCGGTAGTGTTTTGGCGCCTTGAAATTTCTCTCTCCTTATTTCTCCATTTTTGTTCTGCACTCTTTTTCTCTCTTCTTTCTAATTTCTGTGTGAAAATGGCGAGGAAGATGATGAATTAATTGTTAAAAGAATTAACCATCACATTTTTCCACATGTCAAGCCATGATTGGCCCAAAATTCCAATTTTCGCACTTAATTGCAAAACTGAAAGAATTTTCATTAAACTTTGAAAATTCATATCTAATTGTACAAATGTCTAATTGGAGTGATTCTAAAGGATATACGACACTTATGGAATCTAGTTTTAATAAAAAATATAAAATTTGGCCAATTGGAAGCTCACTTTTCCTAAAATTTTAATCTTTGAATGCTGTCCTAGAAAATAATTAATTTCTCTGGGCTAACTTCAAAAATTCATTTCTCTTTATGTACAACTCCAAATGACTTATATGACCTATCAAATTAAATTTTGATAAGTTTACTTTAATTCTGGAAATTTTCATAATTTTTTACCATCATTTACCCATCAAAAAATGTCACACAATCACTACTGCCACACTATGAATTTCACCGGTGGCAAAATTACTTTGTGTTCCACTTTACTATATTATGTGTGACTTCTAATCGCTTTATTTTGTTATTCCCCGAGTTCTTTAATACCCCCAAGGATATAAAGAAATTTTTAGGGAATTTAAACATGCCTCATAGAGACATTTGCTAAACCAAGGCTTAGCAGTCCACTTGATTTAGGCTTAATCTCAAGCCTTTTGATCCAAAATTTGGGATATTACATCGAGTCCTTGGGGAGGTGAAAGAAAAAAAAACCCCTTGGGGAGGGGACAATTCCTGCCCGGTGGATGGAGGTAGTTCCTGCCAAGGCCGGCACCTGTGGATGGAGGTAGGTCCTGTCGAGGGCCGTTACAGTATCACTATCACATTTTATCAAGATTATTAAAATCGGATCGGCCGGTTCAATCCAAAAACCAGCATGCCAGTCACATAACCAATCCGGTTCGGCCAAATAAAGGGTTTAATCGATTCAATATTTTTTATTTAAAAAAATAATTTAATTCAATTTTCTTCAGAACTTCATATTGATAACCTTAGAATCTTCGCTTCCTCATTGGTTTTGTCCCAGATTAGCTTTGGTTTGACTCCAATTTGACTTACTGACCCTTGACACTGCACCCCAATAGGTTTAATGTCCAGTTCAAGTTTAATAACCTTCCATTTTATTACCTTGATTGTACAATATTTTGATAAGCTATTTCATGGTATATTTGGGGATTTCATGACTAATTTTTGGACTTAAATTTCATTAATTATGATTAAAGTTGTTTACATGAAATTAAGGTTAAAAAGGGAAAATTTTCATATATTTCATTATTTACCTTAATTAATTGATTTTTGGAATATAAGGTATTACATTTAGGGTTTATTTTCTTTACAGATTATTTTAGATAAGATTATGAAAAGAGACCCAAAATTTCTGAAACTGTAGAATTAATGTCGTTGAGGACCAAAGAAGATTACAGAAAAGGGCTCAGAACATCTGAAATTGTAAAAAGCGCCCCAAAATTTGAAAACAGCATTTTCTAGCCTCCAAAATCTGATTTTTACTATAAAAAAAAATTTGATTTTAGGGCTTGTTGTTGGGGAAAAAAGGGGGCTGACACTTTGAGCACCCCTTTCACCATAGGACGTCGAATTTGAGGGCTAAGGTGGAGATATTTGAAGAGAGGGAAGGAGACGGATAATACTACCAACGTCGATGATTTCCTTCCACAATACCGTTAGTTTCCTCTCGTCTTCTACCCTCAGTCCGTCGTCCTCATCACTGTCGGAATTGCAAGCTCACTCCCTTCGTCAACTCACACCACCACCGTCGCCGTCCAACCTCAATTCTGTGAACCCTCTCTTCACACTACACAGTGGACTCCATTGCACCATCACCGCCGTTAATTTTCTCTGCCCTCACCAACACCACAAATTTGTCCTTTCCTCCTTCAATTTCCATGGCAGTAACAGAGTTTCAGTTAGTGACAGTTGTTGAAGCTTCAATGCATGGCTGAGCATGTTTTTCTTCTTGGGGATGGACAGTAGCTTGAGTTTCAGAGCTTAAATAGGGGATTTTATTATGTTCAATCTATTTTATCTATTTGTATTTGGATTTCCTAGTTTTAGGAATGTTGTTTTCTACTGCTGAGACTTAGTTTACCCGTTTGGATAACTTTGTGGATTGAACCTTTGTGATTGGATTAGATTTTTGTAGCTTGTTGAATTTATATAAATGTATTTTTCTTATTGATTCAATGATATTATGCTTTCTACGTGTTATTGTTAAAGAGTATGATTGAATTGGATCAACTGAGTGTCGTGTTATCACATTCATATCAAGAGGAAGTAAGTTGCATTATTCTAATACTAATCACACACTAAGTGCACTTCAATAGTGCCGTAAGAGGTGATTGTTAGCTATGTTAGTAGGAGTAATCACTAATTAAAAACACTAGACTCAAGCATTTCCATGGGATTTTTCATCAGGAATTAGTGAAAATTTACTTCTACATCTAATTGAGCTATGATACCCACTACTCCATTTCCATTTCATACCCATTTTCATACTCCATTTCATTATAAATAAAATATCAAAAGAAAAGTAGCTTAGGATTTAATTTTGCTGCACCCGATTAGTTGTAGTTAAAACAAATACTTTTAAAAACCAACCCTATGTTTTCTTACATTTGAGATACATAGTTAGCTTAGGTAGCTCAATAAAGCCTCATCAAGTGAGACAACATGAGTGTTGCACTTTATTGCAATTCTTGGATAATAAATATTTTGCATTTGACCCAAGGCACAAAGACACGGTCAAATCACATCCAACCATGATAAATTAAACCCACCAAAAGTTTTTTTTTTTATTTAAAAAAAGTCACAAGTTTCCTCCAAACTTAGCCACACCTTATCCCTAGCTTAGGGATTTAGAAACACAAAATAGAAATAAACATTAAAATGACAATGTTCAAAATCCTAAACATCAAGAAACAATTAGAAGATAGAAGAACAACGAAATAAATATTCGTCTCATCAAGATAAAAATTTCTCCAAAAAAATCGCCAAGTTCCTCTCTAATCTTCTCTCCTTGCTTCTCTAAACTATGCCTCGAACTTACCTCCTTTTGCTTTAATCCTTCTTCCTATGTGTGCGCGCGCGCGCATTCAGCACGTGTTCCACCTTTTCTTGACCGCTACATACCTTCCGTTTTATTCTATTCTGCACAAAATAGCATATATGAGTTGATTTTGTAGTAGAAATTCCTTTTTATCCTGCATTTAAGTATGGAAGAAAAATATATGAAAAATCAATTAAATGGGCACAAATACATAAAATCGAATTATCGTCAATCAATATAATTAACTTCCTAAATTAATATTCTTGAATAACACGATTTTGAATTTTTTTACAATAAGTTATAATTATAATTTTATATATAGTTATTATAAAAGGTTAAATAAACACACAAGTAACGCTTATTATTTATAATAATTGATTGAATAAATATAATTACATGAATTTAAATAGATATGATACATATATTTTATCGCAATCGTTGTTTTATATGAGAAAAGGTATTCATTTCCTCGTTCATGTTACTGATTGTTTCATAATCCACTACAAAAAAATAGCAAATTAGTGACGGAATTTCATTCCGTCACTAATTTGTTCCTAATCCTTCTCAAATTCTGTCACTAAAATTAGTGACAGAATTATATTCCGTCGCTAAATTTTATCACTAATTTCCATCACTAAAACTTAGCGACAGAAAAAAGACGGAATTTCAGTCACTAAATTCCGTCACTAAATATTAGCGACGGAATTTAGAGACGAAATTTTTCCGTCGCTAATTAGAGACAGAATATAATTCCGTCGCTAAATTCCATCAGTAATTTCTGTCACTAAAAATTAGCGACGGAATTTTCGTCACTAATTCCGTCTCTAATAGCTAAATTTTTTAATAATTCTATTTTTTTCCAAAATTATAATTTTTTAAATAATTTAAATTTAAATTATTTTAAATTTATAATATAATATTTAAATAAATAAATAAAAATTATTAATTCATATTTATTTTTGAAATTAAAATTATAATATAATATATTTGAATTTTTAATAATATATTATATACAAATAAAATGAAAATTTTATAAATACAAACAAAAAGATAAAATAAAAAATAAAAAAATATATTAATAATAAAAATTTAGGTAGAATATTTACATAAAATAAAATAAGAAAACTAAATTAAAATATTCAATAATATATAAAATTTTGTATTTCTATTTTTGTTTGCAAGCGAGATATAGAGACACACACACACACACGTACGTATGTGTGAATGTGTGTGTCTGTGTCTATATATATATATATATATGATTTTGCATTTAACTTTCACAGGTTCTTCTTAGCTCAACTGTTAAAGGTACTAGCATACGCGTGAAAGGTCGTGGCTTCGAATCCTAACTTGGTCACAAAATGCAATCAATTTGTGACTTTTGACACGTGGCGTGCGATGGAGGATGACACGTGGTGGCTTACCAGAACACTTGGCGGCCGTAGGCAAGGTGGCGGTGGCTGACTAGTACATGTGGCGACCGCCGGCAAGGGACATGTGGAGGCTCGTGTTGTAGACATGTGACAATTTAAATTATATATATATATAAAATATTTAGCGACGGAAAATTCCGTCTCTAATCTATCGCTAATTTCCGTCTCTAAATTGATTAGTGATAGAAATTCCGTCGTTAATTCGCTATTTTTTTAAAGTGATCTTATAAAGGAAATCAATCAAACTACAGGAGTATGACGGAGCGAGTATGCTCATAGATATTATTACAAACATAAAATAAATAAAAACATCAAATCACACAGAAAAGCTTTTAAAATGAAAGTGATGGAGGTTGGTGTTGTTTGAAGAATATATATTATATAAGACATACGCCTAATTTTGGTGGCTCAAATCTGTACCATTTTTCCTTGTTCTTGGTCCTTCGGAGCTCAATGGGACGAGTGGCCTTGCGTCTAGGAATAGGAGTCCGCAAACTGCTAGGAAATATGGGACCAAGAAATGTGGGGAGCTGAGCAACAACCAGAAGGATGATCCTCGGCGAGAACACAATATAAGGCAGAAGAGGATTGTTCAAAATTTTACTTTCGTCATTGAGCATGAAGAAATGACCAGCATAGAAAGAGATCCACAAGCAAACAATGGAGACAAACATGAAGTACATGCCAAAGTAAACTTTGAGAGGAACGTATCTCCAAGAGTGAACGGATTAGGAAGGAGATGCAACTATAGACAGAAAGAAGAGGGCCACAAAAGAAGATACTGCAAAACTTTTCAACACAGGTGGCTTGTTTCTATGGATTGCCCAACCTTTGTCATCATACCTGGTATATTGGTATATGTGGCATAAGCCACCGACGCAACTAGGGTTGACACCAAGAGTAAAGTTTGTGACATCCCAAAAATTTAATGTAAGAATTAATTTATGGAAACTAGATAATAAGTTAAATTTTGGAACCTACAAAATTTAAGGAATCTTAAATTAGACAAAGGGAAATATTAGGGCCTAGTATGTGTAATTAATAGGATAAAAATATACCTATATGTATTAAAAAAAACTACCGACATTATAAGACACACACACCCACACTTGTTCATTTATGAGAAGCACACGTACAGCCCTATAATTTCATGCTATCAATACAACACACTTGCACCACACACACACACTTACACCTACATCCTCCTTTACGTAGACACACACATACATGACACTTGGAAATCCACAACATCACATGCATCTTTTATTTAATCAACCACCCACCTCCTTCAGCTCTTCATTTACATCCAAAGAGCTGAAGAAACAAGAACAGAAAACAGAGAAAATAGAAAAGAAAAAGAAAGAGAGACGAGTGAGAGAGTTGAAGCAGTGGAAGGAAGAAAAGCCACAAAACCTCACATACAACTCCATGTTCTGGTACGAGTGAGTCGTCTCTACCTCTTCCCATTATTGTTTCAATTTTGGGGTTGTTCATGAGGATTCATAACTGCTGTAATTAAGAGAGTTTGCTAGAAAATTTCTATCACCGTTCAGTTTCAAAACCAATGACTTTATGACGATTTGGGGTGATGTTTCTGGTGTTTTTGCTTCTGTAAAAATGTCCCCAAACACAAGAAACATGTTTAAGAGTATGTAGAGTCAAAATCTTTGAGATTGGAGTCCAAAATCATGGTTGCATGTCAACTTTATTAACTCTGTTTTGGTCATCGGAAAACAGAGTTTCTACCAGAAACTTGCAGAAGCTCAAACGGAAGCTATAGATATATTTTGGGTCTGATTCTTTTTGCAATGGAAATTTTAGGATGTGTAGTATGAAATAGAATCAAGAAGAACACAATTTGTAGTCAAAATGAATGAGTTATTGAATTTTGAAAACAGACTGTCAAAACTGATGTGTTTAGAAGTCAGTCCATTTCGTGTTCCATTTTGACCACATGAATCGTATCCAATAATTATCAAAATTTTATATTGATATAGTACACATAACAAAATTTAATATGAGTGGTATAATGAATCATTTGGATATCTGTAGAGGGAGTTATAATTTTCAAAATTTGGGTTTAGAAACAGGTGCAATCCTGGAAGTTCAGATTCTAGTAGTTGGTTTCGTGATATTTTTGAATTATGTAATCTTTCCCAATGGCCTTGAAAATTTCCAGAATTAAATTATATATTCTAAGATTTAATTTTATATATATTTTGTGTTAATTGGATCAATATACTAAGAGATATAAATTTTTGAAGTTGGTTGCTCTCAAATTGTATTTATGGAAAATAGATTGGATGTGTCGAAAGTTTGGAAACTCAAACCTTCACCAAAAATTATGAAACTTTTCAGATTTAAACTAGACATCTAGAGATTTAATTTTATGGGTAGAATATAATTTTTGGATAAGTATATTAGGAGATATGAATTTTCAAAGTTGTACTATGTTTCTGGAGAGTAATCTGGAATAGGGTTATTTCGGGAAATTCTAGGAGTAATATGGTAAAACTGGGTAGATTTTTATATTTTTCCATGAAAATAGACTTCAATAGATTTATTTAGGCTTTAGAACCAGTCAATTTGAAATTTTCTAGAATTAGTTATGATTTTTCAAAGTTGACTGAAAAATCTGCCAATTTTCTGAAAAATAGAAAAATTGCACTATGCAAAATTATATAGTGCATAAGCCACTGAAACTGAGATAACCAGCAGAATATGATTAAAGACAGTAGTAATACAAGTAATAACTAATTACTTGTTAATTTTAATTTATAGGAATTGGTAATATCTCGAGCCGGAGAAGAAGTTTTGGATAAACAGTTAGACCGAAAAAGGACCCAAGTAGTAATTCTTTCTTTCATATACTATGTGATTATTTATATGTTGTGCATGCCATTTTCTGTACATGACAGTGCCTGTGGCACAACACGCGAATAAGTCAGGGTCTAAACATGTCGTTTGACCTTGGACACGAGTTAAGCTAGGGATCCAAACATGTCGTTTGGCCTTGAACAATATACATACAACACGAGTTAACATTTTACATATCATGGCGCATTGCATATTTATTTATCGCATTTTATATGACTGATTGTATGTTACTACTGAGATTCATTCGAATCTCACCCTTTTTCAATATATAAAAATATTCCAGCAGAGGGCAGCGGTTCTAAGGGCAAAACCGTAATTACTGGCGGATGAAGGTCCGGTCATAGTCGGGAGTTATAACTGGTTATCTTTAGTTGTAGAATTTATTTCTTTTGTATTTGTTTATATTTTTCAAACCATATGTGGATTTTCTGTAATATAAATAACTACTTAATATCAGTATATATTCACTATTTCTGTATGTCATCCGAACTACGCATTTATTATCAGCAAATATCAGGATATTAAGGGGTATGACAAAGTTCCTTGTGGCTCTCTCTGAATATGTCTTATGGGGTCTCCATTTTCCTATTGTATCTCTCTGACAAACCACGGGGCATTGACCTCTTCACAAACTCCGTCACAATATATACATACATCTACTTTAAATGGAGATATGCTTTAGTTTAATAAGAATTTCTTGTTGAGTATTTTAATTTTCATGTTGATGACCTCATCAGTAACAAACACTCCGTCCTTAATGCAAGATCTATATGAGAAGTAAATGTTGATCCTAAGTATAATGCATATTTTACATGTTTATTATTTTTCCCAAATTAACTCTATTAATATTTCCTCAACAGAAGAGATGGAGGGAGAAAGGGAATTAAGGAAAATAAATAGGGTGTGCCAATAAACATATCATATTAATTAACTTAACTAATATTGTTAATCTACTCAAATTGGTTAATTATGTCTTACATTATTAAAGACTGGAGTAGATAAATACGCACCTCCAACCATTTGATTTCCCTTACAATGGGGAGTGCTTCGCTAGGATTAAGCCAATCGGGCTCCACTCCAAGCCTATCTGCCAAGTGCAATGCATTGTTTCCCTCTTTATCTACTTCCCCAAACAAACTTTCACTTAGTCATTTATGTTTGCACAAAAGCCTGTACACCTTAGTTTGTCTATATTCTACTGCTAGTAGAAGTATGTTCTTTCCTTCAGCATTCACATCTTTAATTGTTGACGGAAATAATTCCAGAAATTTCTCCACCATCTCCGTTATACCATTCTTGGCAGCAATCATTAGGGGTGTCTTAATTGTTATTGTACCAGACTCCGACTCTATGCACCAAAGTCATTCACAGTCCAAATCACAACATTAGTTTATAATTGCAAGATTTATTTTAGAAAAATATAGTCATAATATTTACCATAATATACACACACTCTTATGGCAAATATACGACTATCACTGCAAGAGTATATATATTAGGAACAATGAGTGTAAAAGATTTACAATGGATATATATATATATATAGACACACACACTCACTCTATGGATAAGAAACAAATGAATGAAAGTGTAGCAGCTGAGAGTGTTGAGTCTTGTACTCGTAGAGTCACAACATGTTCATAAGTAAGCATCCCGGAAAACTACACATGTCAGATTGGTCTAACCTTGTATATATGTGCATTCATCAAACGCAACTTGAGGGTCCCCAGTTAGATATATTAGTATTTCATCTTTTGGAGGTGAAGAATGATTTATTAATTTTAAAATGTCAAATTCTACATATGAATAATAATGTTTTGTAAAGTAACATCTTAAAATTTTCATGAATCTTTTTTACCTTTATCCTCTTGTGTAGGCGGGGAAATTGAAAGATGCTCAGAGATGTTTCTATATATTATTTGTGACACATCTTCATCAGTAGCATGCTGAAGAAGTTCGTTCATTATTTGAAGCGACCATGTGTACTTCTCCTTCAATTTTAATATCTCATAGAGCCATCTCCCTGAAAGTATTCATGACCCATGCGCATGTCAGTAGAGACAAAATGTTTTCAAAAACTATTATTTAAAAACAACTCAAAAGTTATATAATAAACTGTGTTCATTTTACACCTTTTTCCCCAAAACAATTTGTTTTCAAATCTAGATCTAAATTCAACCAAACATGTAAAGAGAAAAACCAAAATATACTTCGGTGGGTCTCATGTGAGGTGAGACACACTATTCGCGATCGTTTATCTTTCTTTGTTTATCTGTACTCTTAAGTTTATTTAGATAAAAGCTTAGTCCTTAAAATTTTGTCTTTAGTCAAATAACAAATGGGAAATAAGAAAAAGTGAGGTAAAATAAAAGAAAATCGTAATTTATACACACATATGTATGCATGCATGTACAATTTTAATTAATAAGTTCATATTAAATAAAATATAAAGAAAAATTAATCTGCAAGTCCTTATAATTTGATAGTAGCTGATTTTATTTGTAATGATAATTTCAGTTGAGTCCTGAGTATGTCCCTGTATTTTTTTATCTTTTTATTAAATATTTATTTTCACACCTGATTTTAATTAGGTCGTTATAATTTTTAACCAAGTTTGTATAATTTTGCCTAATTTTCAATCAACTGAGAGTAGGTTCAAAATCGTAATAGATGGGGGCATCATCATCATCATTAATTTAACATATACATACATGTATTAAAAAAAAAAATTGAGTGAGGACACAAATATATATAGATGTCGGCCAAGGCATATGTGCGCGCGCGCGCTCTCTTGCTTGACATGACCTACCTGTTTCAAAAAAGGATAACATGAAGCATGGCAGGAGGAATCGCGGCAACCTTAATATAAACTTGACCAAAATGTTTTGTTGATTTTCTGCAAATATTAAGTCACAAAATTTGTGAGTGTCTTGACATATTACTCCATCAGTCCTATATGCAAGTTACAAGTATATAAATAAATTACGTATATCTAAGACTTTGTTAAAATCAACAAATATGTAAGAAAAATGTAATTTTTAAATATGCTCTTGTTCATGGAAAGGATGAGCGGAAACATAGATGAGGGAGAATGGGTGGGGGAAAAAGATAAGATATGTAATTATTTGGGGGCAGGTAAAAATGAAAAAGTGAATTAAATTTTCAGAGATACGTACAAATTGTAACTTATAAAAAAAACTGACCCGATAATTGAGAGAAATGACGCTTACACTTCTCTGTTAGTTTGTCTTAAAGTTGTTTTCTTCCTAGTTGTTTGTTGCTATCTGTTTAAAAAAAAAAAAAAAAAAGGAAGATGAAGACTGACCCTGTCCTAAGATAAGAGGGAGTAAACTATATCCCACTCGGAGGTAGTATTAACCATGTTATGAAAGAATGAATGTCAGTTTAGATTTACCAAAATGCCCTTCTGCAATTGCACAATGAAAAATGGTATCATCGTTATCCCTTATACAGAGCCAAGTGAGTTGGAGAAACTTGAAGATTTGCCATATACATATAATGAAGCCAAAGAAAGGCTTCTTTCCTACCATTGAGAGTCGCCAGGAAAAGAGGAGTCTCACCGGCGATGTTGCTTCTAGCAAATAAGGAACGGTCTCTGCCACACATCTTACAAATTTCAACATTCCCCATTATTGCTTCTAAATGCAGAGGAGTGTTCTTTCTATTATTTTCAGCCGCAAGAACGATGTTTACGTTCCCGCTCTCATCATCATCTCCATCCACTGCAACCACCACATTATTATGGGCGAGACTTTTCTCTTCAAGAACTAAGAAGTCCATCATGTTTGCCACAACCTTCTCTTGCCCATTAGACACAGCCATGTGTAACACTGTGTCTCCTGTCCCTATTATCTTCGCCGTGCGAAGCGCCTTTCTTGCTTGTACGTCTCAAATACTTCTGGTCACTTGCCTCTCATAGCATCACTTCGTAGCTTCTTCAGGATTTCTCCCTGGGCGCCAACTGATGACCAACTCATTGTCTCTTGCAAATTAAATTCAAATGGTGTAAATTATATATATATATATAGAGAGAGAGAGAGAGGGGGGTGTTATAGTTATGGAAGTTGAAGCATACCAAACAAGAAACTCAGAAAATAAGTACATGACATCCAAAAACGAGTTAAATATAAATGCGAAATATTACTTATGATGAAGATAGTTCAGAGTTATGTTTTATACATGAAAATCGAACCAGACCAAAATAATAATCTCAAAAACAAAAATCGTGATGAAGAAAAGGAAGAAGATAATGATTCTGAAGTACCAAAGCCTTCGCCTGATCCAAATACAGGGAACCAGAGATGAGTTGAAAGACCAGGACAAGTACAGTTCCTATATATGGAAAACCTTATTAGACTGCAGGATACAAGTACAGTGGTAATAATGACACTTTTTTATGATATTTATATATTTCATTTAGTTAGAATAGATTTATCTTTTTTTTTAATTAAGTTATACGTGGGCATTGCATTAAAAAAAAGATACTGTAGACTAATAAATATTCTCGTGAGCTGGATTTTTTTAATAATATGACCATGCGCTCTTTGTGGCCGGTGTGAGCGTGACTTTTGCTACATTCAAAAAAAAATTTTTTAAAGAAAAAAACACGTGATGTTAAAAAATTTTGGCAAGCCTTTTCCTGGAACCCAGCTATCATGTTTTTTTTTTAGTTTAATTAAACATAGGAAGATTATTTTCCATTTTGAAATTATCATAAAAGTTTATTTTATTGTATTGCTCCTTTTTTTTTTTGGCCAACGTTCCTTCTTTACTGAATGCATGGTCCACGGTCAATCGTCTTTTATTAGTTTACAGACACATGGTGTTTTAATTAAATAGAGGTAAAGGTTAAAACATTATTTTATTTGCCGACAAAAAATTAAACATTGTATTGGCAACTATAAATTCAATAAATATATAAACATGAATAAATATTTTTAAAAATAATATATGATAATGTAATAAAGAATTTACACATGTAACATATTGAAGGAAAATTGGAATGGATTAAAGCATTTCAGACTCAGGAAAAAAACAAATAAAAATTATTTTGGGGCATATTGCTTTGGGTTAATGATAAGATTAATTAGGCTTGTAGTTACGTTTTTGAACCATTGTAATTAAAGGGTAGAAATTGTTTGTTTTTTAAATTAGGCTTTGGGCTAATTAGATTATTAATCATCAATCAATCAAACGTCATCATCAACTTTATTTTTAAAAAATTTTAATGCACGATTTATAAGAAAATGAGTCGGTTTGAATCCATTAATCAATAAAGATAATTTATTATTTATTATTTCATAATTTCATAATTTCATTTCTTATAACATCTTTTTTATAATTCACTGATTAAGTAATTATATTTTCTTCCAGTAGCATGTCCCTCAATGTAAGAGATGTAATTTATTTCTATCTTTTTCCTTTATATGATTTTTCTTTAGGTAGAGGGAGTATTACAAAATATGCTTCCAATTTTATCATCATTGAATTATAATTATCTAGCGCAACCACAGAGAATAAACACTCATTTGTACAAACGCCACGCAACTCATCCTTATGGTTTTGTCTCAGATACTACTCAATCATTGAACTTTTACAACTCATTCGTTATAGTTTTTAAGTATTCAAAATATTGATCCTTATATTTTAGAAAATAAAATTATATATTTCATCAAACTTAAAGTTTTAAAATATTAATTAAGTCATATATTTGAATAAGATAACGTGACCATTATGTGAACCCAAAATCAATGAATGAAGTTATGTACAAGGGAGGTTGAAATACTATAATAATTATAAAACTGAAACTATAATATATATGACGGAGCGAGAGTATTCGTACACATGTTATTGCAAACAGAAGAGAAATAAAGAAAAAACATGGATCAAAACGCGCACAAAAGCCTTTAAAATAAAAGTGGTGAAGGGTTGGTGTTGTTTCAATAATACAAGAGACACACTTAATTTGAGTGGTTCAAATCTGTACTGTCTTCGTTGTTCTTGGTCTTTCGATACTCAATGGGGCGAGTGGCCTTGGGTCTACGGGAAGGAATCTGGAAAATACTTGACAGGATGGGACCAAAGAATGGAGGAAGCTGTGTGACAATCAAAAGGATGATCAAGAATGAGAAGGAAATATAAGTTGGAAGATCATTGCCGGACTTTTTAGTGTCGTCATCGTCTGTGAAGGGATCAGCAGCACAAAAAGAGATCCACAAACCAACAATGGAGAAGAACATGAAGTACATGCCAACGCAAAGTTTTATAGCAACGAATTTCCAAGAGGAAACAGATTGGTAACGAGAAGCAACTATAGACAGGAAGATGATGGTGGATATGAGGGAGAAGAAGAAGGCCGAAAATGAAGAGCCTGCAAAATTTTTGAATGCAGACTTATTTCTAAGGATTGCATTGCCGCCCTTGGCATCATAACCGCCCGGCACACTGGTACGTGTGGCGAAGGCCACGGACAGAACAAGGGTCGACACCACAGAACATGCTTGTGAGGTTTTAGCCACCCACTCTGCCTCTCTTTTCACAAGTTCCTTGTAACTCTCTCTGAGTATGTCTTCTGGAGTCTTCATTTTCCTATTGTATCTCCCCGATAAACCACGAGGCATTGAATTCGCCACATACTGCGTCACCATAGATGCATATATACATACATCTACTTTATTACCATGTTCATATATTTTAATATCAAATGCATCTTTGAAATGGTGACGTATATGCTTTAATTTATTCATTCATAAGAATTTCTGGATGAGTGTTTTGATTTCCAAGTTGACCTCATCAGTAGCAGATAAAGAGATAGATAGAAAGATACGCACCTCAAACCAATTGATTTCCGCAGGATTGAGCCAATCAATATCGACTCCTATACTTGCTGCCAAGTGCAATGCATTGTTTCCCTCTTTATCTACTTGCCCAAACAGACTTTGACTTGGCCATTTTTGTTTGCACAAAAATCTGAATACCTCCTTTTGCCTGTGTTCTACTGCTAGCAAAGCTATGTTCTTTCCCTCAGCATTCACATCTTTAATCCTCGACGGAAATAATTCCAGAATTCTCTCCACCATTTCTACCACTCCATTCTTCGCAGCAATCATTAGTGGTGTATCAATTGTTATTCCACCAGATAGTGGTGTTGCCATTGACTCTGACTCTATCCACCAACGGTCCAAATCACAAACTTAGTTTATAATTGCAATATTATTTGGCACAAAAGTTTTCTAATAGTATTTACTCAATATTTTATCTTTTGGTGTTAGAAAATTTACAAATGCGCCAACGTCATTACAGGCGAAGAAAGATTTATGACTCCTAAATTGTCAAGTTCTATATATGAAATGTTGGCCCCAAAGAAAAGAGTTAGATATATGAAATGTATAGTAATATTGCTTTGTAAACTAATGTCTTGAAATTTTCATGAATCCTTTTACCGTTGAACTCTTCTCTTTGCAGTGAAATTGAAAGTTGCGCAGAGGAAGTTCTCGAGATTATTTGTGACATATGTTCGTCGGAACAATGATAAAGAAGCTCGTTCATTATTTGAAGCGACCATGTGTGCTTCTCCTTCATTTTTCGTATCTGATGGAGCCATAGCCCTAGAACTATTCAAGGCCCGTACGTGCGTCAGTTGGGACAAAATGTTTTCAAAAAATTATTATTTAAAATTAATTTATAATCATACATATGTACATGCTTGCATGACTTGCCTACCTGATTGAAAAAATGGCAACAGCAGGACGGGTATGAAGAGCTGCGGCAACAGATATTCTGCAAATAATAAGTCACACAGTTTCTTATATTAGTATATTATGTATAAGAATAACATATAGCCAGCTGGAATCCCAAACATTGTTTTTTCAATTAAACAGGAGAAACTACAATTTTAATAATAAAGTTTTTTGTGATCTAAATGCTTTTTTTTTTTTGGGTCCCACCTATCATCCAAGTGTTTATAATGCGCCAACTTATCTATACTCTAATTAGTAGAAAACTGACAAGAAACGTCATCTTTTGGGTCCCACCACCCTCTTAACTTTCTAAAATTCCACTATTACCTTCTCCCACTTCTTCCTTGCTCTTCCTTCCTCTCCAACTAAAGCCCTCCCTCTTTGACGTGTGTCCACCCCCAATGCTCTCCTCACTTACCACCAGATCTCATCTCCTTCCTTCCTCCACAGCTCATCACTCACAACCAAAGCATAACCTCAAGTGTTCAAATTAGACCTTTATCCATTAAAGAGTAAAGATAAATTTGATATGTGGGAAATGTAACTCAAATAATGAAATGATCGATAAGATTTAGAGTTATTGTCATCTTTACTCCTCCTTAATTAAGCATTGGCGTACTCTCAAATACTTAGAAGTGTGTTGATCATTCTGATTTGCTTTCAATATTGGCTTACACACAAGGATTTTCCTATTATACATTGCTGGGTCTCATCGAGTGTTAGGTGAGGTCCGCTATTCTTCTCTCCTTCATATATTTGTACTCTAAAGTTTATTCAGAAAAACAACTTATTAGTCCTTCACTGGTTTCTTTAGTTAAATAACTGATGAAAATAAGAAAAAAATCCGAATGAGAGAAAAGAAAAGATTAACCAGTGCATGTACCTGGTGCAAAAAATACTAACAGCAGGAATAGCAGGACGAATTGCAGCAAACCATGTATAAACTTGATATCCTTGACCAAACTGTTTTTTTTATTTTCTGCAAATATTAAGTCACAAAATTTGTTAGCGTCTTAACTATATTAAATAAGTATAAACCATGTATGCTCAAATGTAACTCAAATAATGAAATGATGATAAGTTAAAGTCAACAATACTCCTTGTCATCTCGACTTCTCCTTAGTCCTTGATCTCTCAAATACCTTGAAGAACTACATTGATCATTCTACTTCCAATATTAGGATCCATGCATAACTAGGGACGTTTTAAAAAAGTTTATTATTTAGAAGACACTTATAATTATACAAAATTAAAACTAAATATATTCATTTTAGTCCTTTTCAAAATGATTTATATCTAAATTTAGATCTAAAAAACCATACATGTAAAGATGGAAAGAAAAAAATGTACTTTGATGTGTCTCACCACTATACTTTCTTTCTATTTTTACTTGTAATCCAACTATTTTTATAGAAAAAGTTAGTCCTGATTAACTTTTATGTTTAGTCAAATAATTAGTGGGAAAAAATGGAAATTAAGATAAATGAAAAATGTAAATTACACTAACAGACAGGTATGAATGCATGCATATACAACTTTCACCAGCTTAAATTAAAATGTTAAATAAAAAATTTGTGAGTGCGCATTCAACCAATTATCTTTTACCACTTTGGTCAAAAAAATGTTTTTTTTATCACTCATATCCCTAAAATGTGCACACACCAACCACATCTCCTTTTGGGACTTGGTAACATATGCACATATGTATAAAAAAATTTGAGTGGGGCAGATAGATATAGAGGTCCGCCAATGCTGAAAATATGCACGGAAAAGTTATTACAGCTGTGTGTGTGTGTGTGAGTTGATATACTCCTACTTCATATGTTGGGGAATGCCAAATGATTGAGAAAATATCATGCCATTTTATGGCTTTTTTAGGGGGAAAAAATCACGTACGGGAACTGAGATGCGCGCAGACATAGGTGTGGAAAAAGAGAAGATGGTCAATGCCATTTTGAATTAACATACTAGAGGATGAATAAAAGGACGAGTATGTTAAACCACACAAATTTGAGTTATATAACTCAATCAAAACTTCAACAATTAAATGATTAGCTTTTTTTAATATCTTATCTCTTCCTAATATTAAAGTTTCATATTAATTATTAGAGGGAATGGCTTTTTGTTTTTCCATATTAAGAGGGACGGTCTTTAAGCGTACTTACTTTTTCGCAATTCTTCATGCGTCGTGGCCTGATTCTTCTCCTCAGCTTTCAAACTCCCTTCAAAGTTCAAAACAAAAAAGCAACATGAATGTCATTAATATAAAGTTCAATATACTCCGTCCTGACTTTATTATACGACACATGCTAAAAGTCTTGTTTGGTCCTTGATTTGAGAAACATTATAAAATTTAGTTATGTATTTTTTATTTGTCTCCAAAAATATTTATATATCTAATTAATTCATTTGTGTGGCTTTATACATATTTGTAATCTTTACGAGCGCATTGTTTTGAGTTTTGAAAGGAAGCAGTATAATGGAGAATTTTCAATCATATTCGGTGTTATGAAATCGTATTCTCAGAATGAATCAGAGGAAAGCCAAGCATGAAATCAGAGGCACACATATGCATGAACTTACCATAAATTGGATGAACAAGTAATGATCGTTCAAGGAGTGCTGCAGTTTTGAAAGCTGAAGGCTTTGCTGCAAGGAGATGAAGTGGAGATAGGCCTTCCTTGTTGCGCCTCGTCATCTCTTTCAGATGATCTTTATAAAGGTGAACAATTTCGATTGCTACCTCTGCAAAAAAATCCAAGAAAACCGTATGAACTTGGAAAAAAAAAATAGTTTGAAACATGGCAATATATGAAAAAATGAATAGTTTTTTACGGAAATGCCCTTCTGCAATTGCGCTGTGAAGAATAGTATCATTGTCATCTCTTATACAATGAGCCAAATCAGTTGATGAAACTCCAGGGCCTTCCATATATAGATAATGAAGCCAAAGAAAAGCTTCTTTTCTACCATAGAGAGCCGCAAGGAAGAGCGGTGTCTCACCAGCTATGTTACGTTTAGCAATCAAAGAGGGGTCTCTTCCACCAATCTTCTTACAGATTTCAACATTTCCCTTTACCGCTGCTAAGTGTAGAGGAGTGTTTTTTCTATCATTCTCCACCCCAATAACGATATTCACACTCCAACATTCAACTTCATCTCCGTCTACTGGAATCACCACATTATTCTGAGTGAGATTTTTCTCTTCATGAACTAAGAAGTCCAACATGTTTGCCACAAGCATCTCTTGCCCATTAGACACAGCCATGTGTAACACTGTCTCTCCTGTCCCCGTTATCTTCGATTTGAAAAGCGCCTTGTTTTGCCTGCACGTTTCAAATACCTCTGACCACTTCCCTTTCATGGCATCACTGCGCAATTTGTCCAAGCTAACATCCTGGGCGCCAACTGATGAACTCATTCTCTCCTGCAAATTAAATTCAAATGGTTTAAATTAGAGATGTATGTAGGCTTATGGATATTGGAACATATAACAAAACAACATACACACGCGCACAGATGACATCTAAAAAGAAGTTAAATATAAATATTATATATTATATATATTTTTAATAATTTGAAACTTGCTAATCAATTTTATTATTGATTAATGCTAATACACACATATATAATGTTAAAATTATTCTAACATCCACCACATTCAATGTTGTCCTCAAGATAATTGACCCACGAAGATGTGGGCATATAGGCATAATGGATCATGTTTTACATATCTGGATAGTTCAGTCTAGTGATCATCTTCATATTTCCACTCTCTAAACCAAACTATATGTACAAATTATTGATTTTCATTTTTCTAATATAAAAAATGGTGAACTATATCCTAAGACAACTCTATTTTCCTTGTAACTGATAATTTATCAAAACAACGATTTGGATATATAAATTAGGAAGTAGAAAGCTCCTAATTCCTTTACTTTTGTACAAGTCTACTTCCAATAAAGCAGTCAAGCTCGTGACTAAAGCAACAATAGAAATGTAAAAATCAGGTATAGCCGCTGTATCTGTCAATTTAATATTTGTTTTAAATGACTATTAAATTTAAACACCTCCCGAATTAATTTAAAATGACGCTAGTGATAATTGTAGGCCATAGTTATGGAAGAACACTAGACCAGACGAAACAAGAGGCCCGAAAAAGAAACCATGAACACAAAAGAAACTTGAAGAAGGAATTAGAGAAGATGAATTGGGGGGGGGGAGAAGAAAAATGTAAGCAACAAGAACCAAGAAGACTAAGTGAATGATGTAAAAGAGGCAGAGCCTTACTAAAGAAATAGCGTAATATATGAGATTGTAACTTCCCTCAAACCAAATCTTAAAGAAGCAGAGATGAGTGTGTAGAAGAGAGAAAAACAAAGTGCAATTATATAGAAAACAAGTAGACGCTAGATCTTCCTTGATCTTTCGTCTTCCTGACAGTGAAATCCCAAACGAAAATGAAAAGTAATTTCAGTTTCAACCCGTCAGCAAAACGCGTAAAAAGCATGAGCAAATTAAGGAGAAAGACTTGCTTTTGGGTCAATAAACATAGATTCATAACCCAGAAAATCACAAAAGACTTGCATTTGGGTAATGATTAGCTCGAGAAATGAAAAAGTTTAAAATAAAGAATAAAGAAAGAATAATGGCAACATGTTCATCTTCTTCCTTGCACTTTCTCTTTCATTTTCTTCTTTTTTATACGTGTTCATTTTTCTTCTCCCCCCATTTGTTCTCCTTTTTTACTTAGTTTGCTCCTTTCTTATTGGCCTTCCATTTTCTGTTGTCTTCTTAATTGTTCCCCCCTTTCTTGATTTTCTTGAGACCGATTGAATCATACAAATTGCCAATCTCATTAGTTTAGACTGGTTTAATAGAGGCTTTACTAGTTCATTCTAATTTGCTAAGCCACTGATTCCTGCATGGTTCAAGGTAAGAAACACTTAAATTGGATGGTAAAGATCAATATATAAAATTATAATTTTAACATTAGTGTGATACTCCCCGATTCTTATATATATGTACACACACATACATGTATGTCTGGTTAGAAACACACACATATATACACACACACACATATGTATACATGTGTGTGTGTAACTAATACAAGATACAAATTTTTAGGTGATTTGGTCGAATTTATAAGATACACTTGGATAATGTTTCATATTTCAACTAACTTTTTGTTACATTTTTATGACGGCATTCATACTCTCTTCTATTCACTTTCTCTACAAATAATAGGGTATTTTTAGAAAATAAGATACTTTTTTTTTTTACCCATTTACATTTGACAAATGTTAACCAACATTCTCATCTAACAACTGCGGACATTTGTGTCATATATACAAGACAGGTGGAAGTAACAAAAAGGTAAATATCTATTTATCAAAAAAACAATTTAGTCTATTAGTCTACAACCGTAGCTCTAATTATCCCTCCTTCAGTCGAGGTCGATCATCTCAAATTCACCCCGTGGTTATTTGTATATAATCTCAACAGCTTCACAAAACTTATAGTTTTGATTCTGGTACTTACATACAAATTTGGGATATATTATTAATTATAAAGCTCTTCGAAGCTCATGTTGAAGGGGACATATATTGTTGTTGTGCATGTACAAAATTTATCAAAATGTGTTTTTATAGTCCCATGAGTCAGATTATTACATGTGGAAAGGGAACAGATTTGGGATATATACTATTACTAGTGGTTATATTCTCTTATTCTTTTTTTTTTTATTTGGTCAAGGGTATAATCATTTCTAGGGCTTAAAGTGTAAAGGTTTTTCATTTTTCATAACAAGTTCCTATTTTGGGATTCAAACTTATGTTCTCCTTCCTATAAGTTGAAGCTACTTACCACCTTAATCGACAGCATATTGGTGGCTACATTCTCTGGCTTATTCCTTAAACAAGATTTAGAGAGCTATTGTGCCCATGTTGTGAGGTGGTTATGGGCTAGATTTTGGCATTTCAATGGAACTTTTAGTAGGCATCATTTACAGGTTGCTTCGCTGTGTCATCTTTGTGCTATTACTTTTCTCTGCATTTTCCCCCCTTATCCCCCACATTTTAGTTGGGCTATGCAATCAGTTTCGAAATTGATCCTATATTTATACAAGACAGAGTTAAATGGATTCATTAAACTTTCCTAGCAGATTGTGCCCCTATAGACTTAGTCTAATATTATTTCGGACGACATATGGTTTAAAAGAAAGGAAGAGACCATTTCTTGTTTGCGACTGAGAACTCCAATATCTTCATATCATACTAAAACTACTCCGCATAATTTGCATTCAAATGGCTAAAGTATAATTGCAGCCAACTTCCAAACTGAACTTCCAATTAGTTTCTTAGTGGTCGCTACTGTGCCTTTTGGTTTTATATTTCCAGATGCTCATCCACACATCATAAGTGGTATTCTGTGGGTCCCTTGCAATTTTAATTTATCTCGTGGAATGGTCTGGATTCCTCACATGGCAAGTCTTTATCGAGGTTATAGTGCAAGGATATTACTTTAATATAAGATTTTATTCCTAATGTAATTTGTACTACAAACAACATCTTATGTTAAAAACTTGAGGAATTATTTTGGAATCATATGCGCTTTTTCACACCTGAAAGCCCCCCTTCTTTTTCGTCAACAGAGAAGAGAAAGGTTGTGATATTTGGTGGGAAGATTTTATGTCAGTAAGGTCATTTCAGGAAAGTTTGCATTGCCTGGGTGGGATCCATATGCTTATTGATTAGATCACAAATTCTTATTTTTATTATATATTTTCATATTTTAATTGAGATTTTGTCATAATAATTGAATTTAAAATGTCTCTTTTATTATTAATTATAATTAAATATGTTTATATGAAATTAAGACTAAAAATGATAAAATTATCAAAATAATTGCTATCACTCTTAATCATTTATTTCTTGATAGAATTTGATATTATTTTTTTTAATTGTAGGTGCCTGAAAATTTGGATTAAATCTGAAAATAGTAGTTAGGAGTGTGAATTTCACAAATGACAGATTAGTCTTATGAATTTTGAAAATGTCAGTTCAGTCCCCTCAAAGTGACAGCGTTTTGGCATCTAAATTTAGGTCAGTTTCAGAGGTTAATTGGAGGAGGAGGCCGCGACACCCCCCCCGGGGGGAGGCGATCGAAACAGGAGCAGGAAGATTGAGCTTCACTCACAATAACCTCCGTCAGGTCTCGCCGTCGCCGGAATCTCCTTCCTTCTCCACTACCACCTCTCCACTGCCGGCACACCACTTCTTCCATTTCTGCCACATGCCTCCCTCGTCCGTCAAGGCTAGAGACAAAGAACCTGCAGAAGCTCAAACACCAGCGAACCTTTTCCCTTTTTACCTTAGTGAGCTTTTCTTCTCTAGTCTTCCGCGAGTCTCATCCTTCCACGCTTTTATTGTTCTAGACCGTAGCTCCTCTGTTTCCGACATCATCACAGCCGTGGATCCTCTGCTTCTGGGTTTAATTTCATGCCTCAAGTCAAATTGATTTAGTGCTAATTGGTCATTTTAATCTATGATCTTATGGTTGGGCGTTTGAATCAGATTATGTTTCTTGAAGCTATTCTCATTAGTGGCTAGGCAATTTTGTGCTTTCAAGATGAATGCGAGATTACTTGAGCTCGAGTATGCTTCAAAGGATTCCTGACAGTGAAATCCCAAACAAAAATGGAAAGCAATTTCAATTTCAACCCGTCAGCAAAACGCGTAAGAAGCATGAGCAAATTAAGGAGAAAGACTTGCTTTTGGGTCAATAAACATAGATTAATAACCCAGAAAATCACAAAACACTTGCTTTTGGGTAATGATTAGCGTGAGAAATGGAATAGCCTCCAGTGAAAAAGTTTAAAATAAAGCATACAGAAAGAATAATGGCAACATGTTCATCTTCTTCCTTGCGCTTTCTCTTTTATTTTCTTCTTTTTTACAAGTGTTCTTTTTCTTCTCCCCCATTTGTTCCCCTTTTTTACTTAGTTGGCTCCTTTCTTCTTTGCCTTCCATTTTCTGTTGTCTTCTTCATTGTTCCCCCCTTTCTTTCTTGATTTTCTTGAGACCGATTGAACCATACAAATTGCCAATTTCAGTAGTTAAGACTGGTTTAATAGCGGCTTTACTAGTTCATTCTAATTTGCTAAACCACTGATTCCTGTATAGTTTAAGGTTTTTAACAATTAAATTTGATGGTAAAGATCAATATATAAAATTATAGTTTTAACACTATATGATACTCCCAGATTCTTTTATATAGATATATAAAATATAAGATACAATTTTTTATGTGATTTGATCCAATTTATAAGATACACTTAGATAATGTTTGATACTTCAACTAACTTTTTATTACATTTTCATGACAGCATTCATTCTCTCTCCTATTCACTTTCTCTACAAATAATAAGGGTATTTTTATAAAATAAAATACATTCTTTTACCCATTTACATTTGACAAATGTTAACCAACGTTCCACATCTAACCACTGCGGACATTTCTATCAAAAAAAAAAAACCACTGCGGACATTTGTATCATATATATAAGACAGGAGGAAGTAACAAAAAGTTAGATATTTATTTATCAAAAAAAAAAAAACAATTTAGTCTTTTAGTCTGCAACCGTGGCTCTAACTATCCCTCCTTCAGTCGAGGTCGATCATCTCAAATTCACCCCGTGGTTATTTGTATATAATCTCAACAGCTTCACAAAACTTATAGTTTTGATTCTGGTACTTACATACAAATTTGGGATATATTATTAATTATAAAGCTCTTTGAAGCTCATGTTCAAGGGAACATATATTGTTGTTGTGCATGTACAAAGTTTATCAAAATGTGTTTTTCATAGTCCCATGAGTCAGATTGCTACATGTGGAAGATTTGGGATATATACTATTACTAGTGATTATATTCTCTTATTATTTTTTTTTTGTTTTTTGTTTTAATTTGGCCAAGGGTAGTTTGCATCCATGGGACCCACATGCTTATTGGCCTGGCAACCATTGTCCTCTACCTCAACGATAAGGGTAGTCATAATTTTTTTTTTATTAGAAAAACAACCAACCTTTTTATGTTTTAGAGCTTCTTTTTTTTTTTTTTTTTTTTTTTGGTGTTAAACACATCCCACAACTTTCTTAGCACAATTAGTTAGAACAACATATTCCACATTTTCTGCTTATACTATATTGTCCATTTTGAAAATATGAACATTTTTCAAACCACATCACTTTCACACTATAAACATAAGGTGTAATATTCCAAAATTTTAAGCTTTGAATTAATGATTTATAGAAAATTAAGTAGGCTAGAAGGGTTTAATTAAGTCCTCAAGAAAATAAATTTATTGAAATAAGCTTATTTTCCTGTAGAAGAATCCAGAAAAATAATGACAAGAGTAATTATTAAATATATAAAGGCCCAGAATAATTAAGGAAAATTTGAAGCTAAACTTTTAAAGGCTGATTTTTAGAATCAAGGCTTATTTCGGGGGCCAAATTTTAATTAGGAAATACTAGCTCATGAGGTTTATTGGGAAAGCTTGGGAAAAAAAATGTTGGTGTTATTAGAATACTTTATGATTATTAACTCTTAGAAATTGATAACATTCCAATACATTTTCTTCTTTTTTTTTTACCTATTTTTTGGTTCAAATTGATCATAGAAAGAAATGTATAGAAGAAAATGTGCATATCAAAGTACCAAGCAAAAATCAAAGAAATTCTTGTTACATCATATATAGTTTGTAATTCAATTGTGAATTTATAAATCTACCCTCTTTTGTAGGAGGATGAAGACAAGGTTTGAAGCCCTACAAAAATCAAGAAAAAAAGAAAAGAACAAAGAAAGTGAAGCATAACAAAGTTAGATGGAGGAACTTCTACAACTTGCCTCAGCAAGTTTGTGAACATGCTGAAGCAAGTAGGAGAATCGCAAGAAGTTTGTCTCTATGTAGCTGACTTCAACAAGTTGACCAACTGGCCGTGGCAAGTTGACCAATCTCAAGAAGTTGCTCTCTGTGTAACTAGCTTCAACAAGTTAACAAACTTGCCGTGGTAAGTAATATATGCTTACTCTCTGTGTAACTGGCCATGACAAGTTGACAAATGTACCGTGGCAAGTCTTAAAAAAGTACAGCTATGTGTTTTGATTTCAGAAGCTACAAAACACTATTTAACCTAGGGAAAAGCACCGAAAACACATTCTCTACACTTGAGAAACTTGGAGCATGAAAAGGAAGAGCTTGGGAGAGAGTTCTTGAAGAGTTTGGAGGCTTGAGAAATCTTCCTAAAAGAGATTTTGGGAGATTGACCTTGGTTTTGTCACTTTTCTCCTCTTTTCTACTTGGTCTATTCATGTATTCAGTAGCTTTGTATGAATTTTCTTTACATTTGGACATGTGTAGTTAAATCTTTTATTCTAGGATTCTTTTGAACCTTTGTATAAATTAAAACTTGAACATTCCTCTCTTTTGGTAGATAATGATATATATGTGTTTGATTTTATCCTTTGTTTAAGGCTTCTAAGTGATTGACCATGATTTAGATTGATTTGTTTACTTGGGTTTTACTTGAGAGAGCTAATCTAGATGTAGAACTTGGTTAAAATCATTATTTTCTTGAAGTTTACTTGATAAATGGATAGTTTATTAGTAAAATAGAGATATATTTTCTAACCTTGCATTGTCACATTAAAGTTGTTGCTTAAAGATTGATTTTCATTAATTGTAGCAAGAGACTGTGCACTTTAATGAGAAGAGAAACTTTATTTTGACTTGAGAGAATTTGTCAAGTGCTTTTGAACCTTTAACTAACACATATATGCATTGAAATACTAGTAGAGAGGAAGTTAATCAAGTTTTATGAAATACAAAAGGAAGGAAGAATCCTAGGCTCCATTTAATCCTTGAAGTTAAATAATCATTTGCCTTTATCACTTCTTAGTCTTAAAAGTAGTTTTTCAAAATCTCTTCCATGTCAAAACTTGTTTTGGCTCAACTTAATTGAATTCAGTAAGCCTCTCACTTGACCAATTTGTTAATCAAATCTCCATGGGAATATTCTCTACTTATCAATTTATTACTTGGCATGACTTTGTACTTGCAATGCGAACAACAGTTTTTAATTAATAACTATGAATAATTAGGGGGTTTTTTTGTTAACAAATTTTTTAATATTTTAAAAATACAATAGTGGTGTTCAGTCATTACCACCACTGTTGTTCTCCTTCTTCTCCTCCTCCTTCTCACTATCATCATCAAAGGAAGGAAATGAAGGGTCTAACTGCAAGTTATATTCAACCTCATTGTGATGAAGTATGAGGTTCAAATTTCTCTTGTTGGCGTATGCTGTGAGATGCCTTGCGTGGTGGTCAAGGCCTGCCAACAGTTGCATCAAAGCCTCCATTTCAAGAGGAGGAGGTGGTGGCGACAGCGGAGGAGCTCCTTGGGATCTTAAAATGATGAAAGATATAAGAAGGAGGCTGATAAAGAAAAGTATAGTAAGAATCACAAAGAATAGGCGAGTATAAATAGAGGTTTAACAGATATTACAAAGTTTCATGACTTATAAAGCTTTGATGTTATGGAGGGTTCTGAAAATGTTAAATGATAGTTGTTTCTTAAGACTGTTAGGTTTTGGCTTTGTTGATATTAAAGGTCAGAAGATGAATAGTTTGTTATTGTTATATGATTGTTGTTTAGAAGGACTTATCTTTTTTTGTCACTACATAAATGATGGTTATTAACTACAACTATTATTTTTATATTTTTGTAAATTTGGCCTCACAATACATGACGGTGCATATAATTAGCAGTTACTTTTAAGTGTTATATATTCTTGCGCTACCTCCACCTCAACATATATAATATTTATTTGCTATGACCATTATATATTAAGCGTTACATATGCTGGAATCCGTAGTAGTGTTTTTGCACAATAATATGAGGAAAGGATCAAAGGAGAGTGTTGCTGGAGAGGAAAGAGGAAGTCGGATCCCATATGCTGCCATATATTCTGATCAAGGTGAGTTTCTCAAATCCCTTTTCATCTTCAATATCTACGATTGCTGCTGTTTGGGAATTGGGGAAAGATTAAATTTTGATTTTAGGAGTTTGGGAGAGTGCTGATTAAGAAAGAAATTATTGCTCTAAGTGATTGCATGTAACTAAATATGTTGAAATTGGGGTATGAGCCTAAAACCCCAACCCCTATTCTGATATAATGTTGGGTTCTAAATAGAGAATTAAAGGAGAAGCTTAAATGATAAAATAAACAAGGATTATGAGCTGTGTTGTGATAGTGGTGATATTGAATCTGTGAACCTTATTCTGTCATGTATATCAGTACTACTCCAGCCAGCACCTCTCCTTCTCAATTTTCCATCACTCTATCGGTTCTTCCTCAACTCTCCGCTGCTCAATATAGTCGCCTTCTTGACTTGCTTAATTCTTCCTCGCCTGTTGCTCCTTCTGTTAATCATTTGGATTCTTCTGCTTCTCTTCCAACCGTAGGTAATTGTACTTCGGTTTCCACAACATCTTATGTTCAATCTTGGATTCTTGACTCTGGGGCAACCGATCATGTTTGTTGTTCCCTAGATTTGTTTTCTTCCTTCAATTATATTTCTCCGATATCTGTTAGTTTACCAATTGGTTCACATGCTATTGCTTCTATTTCTGGCACTGTGGTTTTATCTTCTGCTTTGGTTTTGACCAATGTTCTGTTTCTTCCATGTTTTTCCTTGAATATTATCTCTATTTCCAAGTTAACCGTGTTATTAGGTTGTTTTCTCACCTTTTCTTCTCACATGTGCCAGATTCACTTACATCAACCTTCTCTGATGATTGGTACAACTAAACTTTTTGAAGGGCCTTACCTTTTGTATGCAGATATGATTGGTACACCTCCTTCTCAAATCAATTCAGCCGCCACTTCTAATTCCTTGTATACTCTTTGGCATCATAAGTTGGGTCATTTATCTGACTCAACTTTTCTTACTTTACAAAAACAAGTTTAAGATATTTCATGTACTCCTCATTCCCTTCCATGTGATACTTGTCACTTTGCTAAGCAAAAACATCTTGCTTTTCCTGTATGTGCAAGTTTCAGTAATAAAACTTTCGATTTGATTCATGTTGATATTTGGGGACCATTTTCAGTTCCCTCTATTCATGGTCATAGATACTTTTTGACTATTGTTGATGATTACTCTAGATATACTTGGCCTTTTTTAATGAAAACCAAATCTGAAGCTAGAATGCATCTCCAAAATTTTATCACATTGGTTGCAACTCAATTTAACTCTTCCATCAAAGTTTTATGTACTGACAATGGCATTTAATTCTCTATGCCTGATTTTTATGCATCTAAGGGTATTTTGCATCAAAAATCTTGTGTTGAGACTCCTCAGCAAAATGGTTTGGTTGAACGCAAATATCAACATATTTTGAATGTTGCTAGAGCCTTATTATTTCAATCTAATGTTCCAATCTGTTATTGGTCCTTTACAATTTTAGATGCCATTTACATTATTAATCGTCTCCCTTCACCTACTATTCAAAATCTTACTCATTTTGAGCGGCTGCATAGTGTTTCTCCTTCTTATTCTGATTTCAAGGTTTTTAGTTCTTTATGCTTTGCTTCCACCATAGCTTCAACTTGTTCTAAATTTGATCGTCGCTCCAGAAAATGTGTGTTTTTGGGCATTCCTATTGGATCAAAGGCTTATACATTACTAGACTTGCATTCTAATCAAATTTTTCTCTCTTGAGATGTTGTTTTTCATGAACTTGTTTTTCCTTTCAAAGATGACAAGATCACTTCTTCCCCTAATCCATTTGTTCAATCTTTTGCCCCTTATATTGATGAACTTTTGCTTCCTCCTCCTTCTACAAATATATCCTCTGTTTGCCCTCCTCCTCTTTGACGTTCTACTCGCCCTCATAACCCACCATCATATCTGCAACAATATCATTGTGCCCTCATTCATACAGCTGATCAGTCATGTAGAAAAGGCTTTCCTAGGTATCCTTTATCTTCAGTTTTATCATATTCATCTCTCACACCTTCGTATAAGAATTTTGTCTTTGCTGTTACTTCTGTTTCTGATCCAAAAACATACCACCAAGCTGTTAAACACCAAGTTTGGAGAGATGCTATGGCTGCAGAAATTAGTGCACTTGAAAAGAATCACACTTGGGCCTTGACTTCTTTACCTCATGGTAAGAAAACCATTGGTTGCAAATGGGTCTTCAGGACAAAATATAAAGCAAATGGTGACATAGAGCGACATAAGGCAAGATTGGTTGCCAAGGGGTACACACAAACCGAGGGTATTAATTATTTTGACACTTTTTCCCCGGTTGCAAAAATGACTACCCTTCGTTTACTTTTCTCTATTGCAGCAACCAAAAATTGGTATTTGCATCAATTAGATGTAAATAATGCTTTCCTACATGGTGATTTAAATGAAGAAGTTTACATGGATCTCCCACCTGGTTTCACCACTTCTAGGCCTAATATGGTGTGTAAATTGCAGAAATCTCTCTATGGTCTTAAACAGGCTAGTCGCCAATGGTATTCTAAGTTATCTACTGCTTTATTATCTTATAGGTATTGCCAATCTGCATCTGACCATTCTCTATTTTTTAAAGCCCATTCTGATTCCTTTACTGTTATACTTGTATATGTGGATAATGTGGTTTTTGCTGGTAATGATCTTTCTAAGATCACTTCTATTAAACAATAACTTCACACAGCCTTTACTATCAAAGATCTTGGAGAACTTCGGTATTTTCTAGGCCTAGAGCTTGCTAGGTCTAAAGAGGGAATATTTCTTTCTCAACGCAAGTTTGCATTAGAATTACTTGAGGATACTGGTTATTTGGCTTGTCGTTCTGCTGATTTCCCTATGGATCCACATTTAAAGCTTTCTAAGGATAAAGGTATACCTCTTGATGATCCTTTATCTTATTGAAAGTTAGTAGGTCGCCTTCAATACTTGACTACCACTAGACCTAATTTAAGTTTTATCACTCAACAATTAAGTCAATACATGTCTGATCTAAGAGATCTTCATATGCAAGCTGCTCACTGTGTTTTTAGATATATCAAATCATCTCCTGGTGTAGGATTTTTTTTCATCTGATTCTGATATGAAATTGAGATGTTTTAGTGATTCTAATTGGGCTAGTTGTGTTGATACACGTCACTCTGTCACTAGTTTTGCTATATTTTTAGGTTCCTCTTTGATTTCATGGAAAGCCAAGAAACAAGCCACTGCATCTAGATCTTCTTCTGAGGCTGAATACTGAGCTCTTGCATCTACTACTTGTGAAGTACAATGGCTTGTGTATCTTCTTAATGATTTTCATATTTCTCACATCGCTCTAGCTCTCCTTTACTGTGACAACCAATCTGCAATTCAGATTGCTGCCAATCCCACTTTCCATGAGCGAACAAAACACATCGAATTGGATTGTCATATAGTTCGTGAGAAAGTTCAATCTAATCTCATTCATCTTCTACCTGTTTGTAGCACGGATCAATTGGCTAATGTTTTCACCAAGCCTTTACATCCCAAGAGATTCCATGAGCTTATATCTAAGCTGGGCATGACTAATATACATGCTCCAGCTTGTAGGGGGTGTCAACTGTATTGTAACATATTTTGTTACTTAATTATTAGTTTGTTACACATTTTTATGTATTGTTAGTCATGGTTAGTTATCAAGTTGTATGAGTATCTTGTATAAATATAAACATTCATGAATAATACAATACACTTTTTCCACACATATTCTAGTTACAGAAACAACATGTAATATCAGGCCCTTTAAATATATTGCAACTAAACAAGTACTCTCATTACAATCTGCTTTGACAGTAGCCAAGCAGACAATGACAAACTCTTTCATTGACCAAATAGCAACCAAATCACCAATATGCACATCTTCAGTAAACCATAGAAGCAATTTCTTTCTTTCTTCTAGTTTTTTTTTGTGCATTCAATTTTGGCAACAAATGAACACCTATTAGTTCCTATATAGAATAGTCCAAATTGCCCCCCGGGATTACTTTGCTTTTAGTTGCTAAATTCCTTTATTCTTAGTTCTGTTTAGAAATGCAAACTTGTAAAAATATGGATTTTGTTTTGAAAGTTTACTGCCTTAATTCATATTTTTCACATAATTTTATGCTTTGTATGTGTGTTGCATAGCATTATTTTGCAGGTTTCAATCTATGGAAGTTCATTTGACTCCTAGATTGGGAATATAATTTGATAATCTAGAGGAAGCACGGAGGTTCTAGAATGAATATGCTTGTAAAGTAGGTTTTAGTACAAGGAAAAATGGGGTGACAAAGAGTAAGAAAGATAAGGAGACAATTGTTTCCTATAGATTTGTGTGTTCAAAAGAGGGTAAACGAAGACCCATTAAAGATACACACCAGCCACCAACCATCGTACGGAGAATAGGACTAAATGTAAAGCTGGAATGACAATAAATTTAGTGGAAGGTAAATTCAAGATCACCAGCTTTGTAGAAAAGCATAACCACCCATTGCATCTCCAAGAAACAATGCATATGATGAGGTTTCAACGAAAAATATGTGATGTACAAGAAGATGAGATTGATTTGGCTAGGGATGCTGGACTAAAATAGAAGGCGACTTTTGACCTTATGAGTAAGCATGCAGGTGGACAAGCTAATATTGGCTTCACTTAAATTGATATGAAAAATTATTTGAAAGGTAAATGATGAAGAAGCATGAAGAATGGAAAAGTTGAATGGTTGTTCAATTATGTTGAAGAAGAGATTACTGAGAACCCTTCATTTTACCATTCATAGCAACTTGATGTGGAAAATCAAATTATAAATATTTTTTGGGCCGATGCTCGTATGCTTGTAAATTATGCTTATTTTGGGGATGTAATTTCACTAGACACCACATACCGCACAAATAGTAATCATAGGTCTCTTGCCATATTTTCAGGAATCAATCATCATAGAGGAATTGTAATTTTTGGTGCATCTTTGTTATATGATGAAACCACAAAATTATTCAAGTGGTTGTTAGAAACTTTCTTGAAAGCAAACAAGCAAAAGAGACCTGCAACAATTTTTACTGACCAAGATGAAGCAATGGCAAGAGCACTGCATGAGGTTATTCCTGAAGTGAAGCATACATTATGCACATGGCATATTGAGCAACACGAAATAAAACATCTAGGAATAAGATGAAGGGTGCTTTGCATTTTTTGTGTGATTTCAACAAGTGTATGTTTGCCATTGAAGACAAATCACAATTTTAAGAAGCATGGGCATCTCTAATATCATTATTCAATTTGGAGGACAACTCAAGGTTGAAGTCCATATATAAAATCAAAGAGAAATGGGCATGGTGTTATATGAAGTACTCTATTACTCTTGGTATGCGTAGCACACAAATAAGTGAAAGTGTTAATGCAGATATTAAGAGTATCACAAACTCGAGTATTAATATTGATGAATTCTTCAAAAGGCTTGAGTGGGTTGTTGCAGATAAGATGTATATTGAGATGAAATGTAAGTATGGAGCAAGGGAGAAAAAACCACGGCTGATAGTCCAAAGTTCACCCATATTACAACAAGTTGCTGAGATTTACATCACTTCAGTGTTAGAATTGTTCCAAGAGCAATTGGATCTCTTTTTCACCACATGTATTTCCTCTCGAGATGAGAAGGTCTATTGTTCACTTATACTGAAACTATGGTTAATGAAGACAAAAAGTGGAGTCATGCTTTAAAAATATGAGGTGAATGAGGAGAGAAAACTACCAGAAAAATATATTTTGAAAAGATGGATTAAAGATGCTAGAAATGGTGTGATACATGATATTAGGGGAAATGAAATAACTGTGGATCCTAAGCTTCAGAGCACTCAAACATACCAACAATTATGTCATTTGATGATAACATTAGCTGAAATGTCTGATTGTCTAGAGACTTTTGTTCATGAAGACAAAAAGGAAGAAGATGAAAGTAAGGAAAAATGGAGCACCCAAGGAAAAAAGAAGATAGAGTCAAAGGATGAACAACCCAAGGGCATTAAAAAGAAAGATGGAACTAAGAGACAAAAAAGATTTAAGGGTTGACAAGAGCGTCTAGGAAAGATAAGTAGGTCTAAGGTAAGAAGTGTAGAATTAGATGCTCCAATTTCATGTTCTGCACCTACAACATTGCAAGCATTACCTCAAGTGCAGTCATTTACTAGTATGTTGATGGTGAATCCCCCACCCAAAAAAAAAAAAAAAATTCATGTCCTTGGTGTCTTGTTCTGTTAGTAGGGTATCAACAAGACAAATTTTTGTATAATGCCTACATTTTCTTTGTGATGATTTATAGGCTCCCTTGGATTGTTCAATGCTATCATTGGAAGTAATGGAAGAAGATTTTTCGTTGTCAGGTACAGAAAAACAAAGATAGAAATAAGCACAAGTTAAGAGAGAATGTCAACTTTATTCTTTTATTCAAATCAATGTGTATATTACATCATGATGCTAAATACAATTGTCATTATCTAATAAACTCTATTATATAAAAATATTGCACCGGAACTCTTTTTTATGACTCTATACTAACATTAACACTTCTCTTTTATCTTCTTTCTTCTTATTAGGTGAAAGTCCATCTTCTGAAACAACTTTAACAATGTCTAGTCAATTCCTAGTAGGTGAAGGTCCATCTTCTATAGCTTCAATAGTATTCAACCAGCATGAAGGATAAATCAGCTGTTACCTGAAATGACAATTCAATATCCAACAGTTTAGCCATTCAATATAGTTGAACCTTTTTTTTTATACTCAACTCAAACAAAATACATCTATGAAGAATGAAATATCTCTCATTTTCTTTAGAGTTTCATTTCCTTTTGTTTAGTAAAACTAGCTATTGTTCAATATGATAGAAAACCTGTATTTTGTTTAGTATGGCATCAATCAAAAGCTGCTTTTTTCATCTATTTTGATTAGCTTGGTGGCTTCAAACAATATGGAAGCCTTTCCATTGTTTTGTTGACCTAGTTTTGTTCAACCCAGCCTAAAAATAGTAGTTCTGACCTAGTTTTTAATAGTTGACCTATGTAAGGGTGAGGTCATTTAAATAAGTTTCGGAGTTTTCCCCCTCCTGGAGTCAACATTACTAGCCAATTTGACACTTACAACCAAAAATTTGTACTCACAAACTCTGGAGAAAGTTGGATCCAAGTCCTACATGATCAATTAAATAAGTGTTATAACTTATTAAATGTGTTACAATAAAAATATTAGCATCTCATTTTAAAAGAAATCACTTTAAAAGACCTGATCTCACTCCAAGTAATTGGAAATTGCAACAATATACCCTCGACAAAGCTGGCAAAGGCCAACATTAAGATGTCCTCTAACACCATATTTCAGTAAATTATTGTTCAGTAACTGTCAAGCAATATCTTCAAATATATCTATTTCCTTCTTATATTTGGGTATTGATAAATATAAAGTAGATCAATATGCTTCAATATATATCACATGTCTCTTATTCACTACACCCATAATTTTCAATGGCTATAAAACATTTCTACATAGACTAAGGTGTGTAAAGTAAAATCAGATGACACGTTTAACCTCAGTGAAATTAGATGACAGCTTCTAGCATTGTAAAGATGAGAACTAGATGGAATTCCAAATATACATGCAAAATCTTTAGATTGACAGGTAAAGTTAGATAAGAAGAATTTCCATAATATTAGTGTAAAAACAAGCAGAAAAGTTCTCACTGTTGAAGTTGAGTACAAAACTGTGCAACTTTCAATTTGCACTGGTTGGCAGAGGTTGTTGCATCCACAAGTTCAAAAAATTCAGCAGCCCTATCAAAATATAAAGAGGCATTCTCTATATCTTAATCAAGTTAGTACAAGTCACCAATTTCCTAAAGTCAGGAAGGAAAAAATCCACCATACAGTTAGCTCTCACAATTTTTATTACTAGACCATTATGAAGGCAGCAAAATGGCAAAACACACGTACGACAGTTATCAAAGAAATAGGAGAAGCAAAGCATGGAATGGTGCAATTCAAACACAAAGTACCTTGCAGCCATATTATTCTTGTCAATCTCAGTATAGAAGTTAACTACTTGATCTAAGCATGATACTGCTCCTAGATACACATGAAAACAGTAAAACGTTAGCTTAAACATTTTAAAAACAGAACAATCACAGCGAGCATACATTATTATAGGTGTCTCTGGACTTGGTGCAAGTAAGATAAGAAGAAGTAATCTCAGTAAAGGAACAAAAGAATCAGAGAAGGAAGAACATACATTACTATTTCAAACAAACAAAATGATGATTTGATTTAAAAAAAACGATCTTCGATCCTCTTTTTCCGTATAGGTGTCTCCGGACTTGGTGCAAGTAAGATAAGAAGAAGAAGAATAAGTAATCTCAGTAAGGGAACAAAAGAATCAGAGAAGAAAGAACATACATTATTGTTCCAAGCAAACAAAATGATGATCTGATTTTTAAAAAAAATCACCCAAATAGAAACCTAGAAGCATTCTCATATGATAGATACACAATATAGAGACAGAAACAGGTAGATGCGATTAAGTAAGGAATGAACACAAACCCAAAAGCAAATATACGTTGTGGTGATTCTCTCCCTCAACGACAATGTCCGGTGGCGACGGATCACAATGAGTCTCGGCGGTCGTGGTAAGTCCAAAGGGAAGGGAATGACCTAGCTGAAGATTGGAACCCACCGTCAGGATTATGACAAGACGGATGATTGAGATTCAATTTTATTTAAAGCTAGATGATGTGGCTTTCTTTGAGCAGCTAGATTGAATGAACGGCCAAGATTTAAAGCTTATGAGGGACAATGAGAAAAATGGCTTATGAGAGAAACCGGACCCGTGGATCAACACTGCTTACTACAGATTTCTTTTATTTATGTTAAATCTTAAAATTTTAACTTTATTTCCATGCATGCTTTCAATAAATATATGAAAATAAATAAAAAATTTTCGAAAATAATATATTATACTGTAATAAATTATTGACATGGTATATATTGATGGAAAATTATATTGGATTAAAGTGTTTTAGGCTCAGAACAAGCTTGGAAAGATAAAGGTGATGCTGGTGGGTCTTGTTTGAATAAATTAAATACAAGAAGACTGCTCTAAATTTTGGTCGTTGTTTCAATGTGTACCAACTTTAGTTTCTGTTTTAATTTCTTGGTGATTGGTTGGTACTCAATCTTTTAAGGTATGACCAACACAAAAGAGAGTAAAGTTGGAAAAATTTACAAATTTAAGATAAATTAAATGACTTAACTATCATTTCTTACTACATAAAAAATAGTTGGAAGTGCAATAGGGAAAAGAGGGAGTAGGTCTTTTTATAAGTAACCATAACTCTCCCTCAACTTCGGATTATATATGCAAAGAAGGTTGTATGTGAACTAGATTTTAAGGGATTATTTCACAAAAGAAAAAGTTTAAAGTACTACATGCTGACTAACATTTCATGCATTTTTTAGTAAAATTAAAAATGTATTTATATTAAGGATTTCTCTATATAAAATTAAAATTAAAGAGTGTGAGATTTAATTTTCTTAAAAATTAAAATATTTTTTTATATTATATTGACTCAAAATTTATGAGCTTTATATTATAGTGAGAAATTATCCTCACATTAAACCACTTGATCTCCCGTTGCATCTGATCGATGTGCCTCTCCAAACCTGACTGTGCACTGTTTCTTTATTTATCCACTTATCAAATAAATTTCCGTTAAGGATTTTCTATTCACACAAAAACCTGAATACTACGGTACGGTTAGTCTCTTTTTTGCTGCTAATAAAACTATGTTTTTTCGCTCTTCGTTATCATCCTCAATAGTATATGGAAATAATTTCAGAATGTTCTCTACCATTTCTGCTGCAATATAATCAGTAGTGGTATCTCAATTTTCTTTAATTTCTACCTTCTTTTTTTTTTTTTGGCTAACACCGACCCTGTTATTGAATCACTCACAAAAGTTATTATTATATTGTTTTTTTATACATAAAAGTTTAGTTGAATTAAGTTTCAATGGCCCATCAAGCCTGGAAAGTGTTTATAAAAGTACTCACAAATCAATTGTTACTAAGATCCTCACATCAACAATGAAATTTGTACTTAATTACAATCTTATAAGTTATGAGCGATTCTTATTATTATTATAATATTGTTCAGCCTAGGATTTTCCAATGTAGTTTGAGCCTGAGATAGTGGTAGAATCAAGCGATAATGAACACGTCATGGAGGAAGATGGCTCAAGTCCGCATATGCAAAATCACCCATTTGAGAAATGATTATATTGAAATGCAGTACTTCAAAAGGTCACTCATTGCGAATCAAAGTTTAAATCCCTATTAGAAGAGGTGTCTAAATTTACTACCTGAAAATGTCTCGGATAAGACTCATTCAAACAATCAATTCAGACAAGTTTGAATGAGGGCACACAACTACTCTACTTAAAGAGGGTCAGCATTTGGGCAAGACTCGCATCCATACTTAAAAAACAAACCCTCAACCATTCTAGATATTCAAGAACCCTGTATAACTGTCCTTATTTGTTATGTGGTAATAAGGATAAATGTTAGGGGAAGTTTAGGGATATGGGTATTAGGTTTATAAATATGGGTTTTGATGGTTATAATGGGTGTCCAGTGAATTAGTAATATCTTGTTTTTACTCTATTATTCCCTTCTAATGCTAACAAAGGTATCAGAGCCAAGTTCTCTGGCAGCCGTCGCCATTGCCATTGATGAAGGTTGCCGGACAATCGGTCCACCAAACTCTCATTGTGATGAAACCCCTTACAGAGCTCTATCACCTGAATCAAGTGTCGACCATGAAAGAGTATGCACAACAATTTGAAGCACTCCTACCGCACGCACAAATCTCTAAGTCCATTGCTATAAAATTATTCATCTATAATCTTCAATCAAAGATTTGAGATGCGGTATGGTCTTTTGGTCCAACCACCTTTTACTCTGCCACTTGTTTGGTCAAGCTTCATGAAAGATGGCAACGAGACGAAACCAAAAATGAACACAAGAAGATTGAGCAAAAAGATTTAAGACTATGAATATTGAAAAACTTGTAGAAATCAGGGCGACTTTGATGAGAGCTCAAAACTCACCATTGTTGTTGATGAAGAAGGGAAGAACGCTAGGGCTGAAGAGATCCATTAACTGAATTGGAGATAACGTGTCAGTTTATGCCTTGGTAACTACAAAATTTAACCACACATTGCAATATAAGGTGAAATCGCGGATCTTCTCTTAAAGAGCCTTTTATTAATTACCTAGTAACTAAATATGATAATTGTCATAAAACAAGTTAAAAAAGATTTTGAGCTTTTTATTTAACAACTAAATTGAAATTTAACTAAAATGCCTTAAAAAAGAATATTTTTGGATTTTTTTTGAATAAAAGTGGAATGGAATGGAAATTGGTTTTGAAAAGTATATAAAACCTCTTAGAACAATGAATTTTATTTATCCTTACTTCAAAAGATAATAGGAGTGTGCTAGTTTAACAATGATACTCAAAAGACCCTCTAAGCTAGCTTAAGTTAGGTGAATTAATTCCTCCACACTAGGTAAAAATTAATCCTTCTAACCGAAACCCAATTTAAACACTAACAATTTAAATCAATGAAATGCAATGACACAACTAAGAACCCTTGTATTACAATCATAATTAAATATTTATAACAACTTCAAGCAAAAACTATACACTACTACAAAAAAAAATGATAAACGACACTTATTTTTCAAAATATTATAGCGTTTTGCAAACAGCACAACTTTCAGTGCCATAAAAAGAACTTACGGTGCTTGTTGAATTTTTAAAAGCACTGGTATTTTGTATTTTTTTTTTCAAAAAGACACCTTCTATGACTCTTTTCATGGGAAAGGGTCATAGGAGGTATTGAACCTCCTATAGCACTTCTACTAAAAGCGTCATAAAAGGTCCATTTTTTTTAAAAAAAATTGCGTAATTGTTTTCTTTTTCTTAATAAAACCTTCGATCTGTATTTATATCTAAATCTATCATCAAACTTGCAGGTTTTCTTTGCAATATTGAATTCCCGTCTTCATCTATCAAGCATGGAAGAACTCTAAGTAAATATCTGGAAAAAAATTTATGCATACACATAAGATTCATGATATATTTTAACTAAAAAAAAGAACAAGAAAAAGAAAACATAAAGATTTAAAAAAAACTTACAATGTATAGGAAGTTTAAGAAGGAATAATTGAAACTTTAAGTAAATACCTGAAAAAAATTAAGTATAAATATAAGATTCATGATAGATTTTAACTAAAAAGAAGAAGAAGAAGAAGAAGAAAGTATACAGATTTAAGCTTTTGTATATAAAAAAACACTTACAAGCTAAAGGGATTCTGTAGAAAATAGGGACCAAGACAATAGGGTGTGGACTGAAGGGATAAGACAAGATAGTGGAGTAATAGAGATATAAATTGTTAGATTTCATGTTTTGATGATAACAAATCATGTTTTGGAAGTCCATGGATTTTATATCAGCAAAAGAAGCGATTAAAGTGATCTGAGGAAGATCACTCGAGTGATTTAGTCAATCACTCGAGTGATCATTAAAATCACTCGAGTGATGAGGAAAATTACCAGATCACTCGAGTGATATGTGAATCACTCGAGTGATGCGCCAGATCACTCCCAGTGATTGAAAAATCACTGCAAGAAGATTTCACTGTTTCAGATTTCACTTCCAGTGATTATGAATCACTCGAGTGATATGTCATATTTGCCAAATCACTTCCAGTGAATCCGAAAACACTGGAAGAAATATTCACTGTTTTGAAAATCACTTCCAGTGAATTCCAGATCACTCGAGTGATACCTGAAAACTTCCAAATCACTTCCAGTGGAATAGATATCACTGCTAGAACATTTTACTGTTTGCAAAATCACTTCCAGTGATCTTGAATCACTCGAGTGATGTAGTGTTTTTGCTGAATCACTTCCAGTGGATTGAAAATCACTGCAAGAAGAAATCACTATTTACAAAATCACTTCCAGTGATTCCAAATTCACTTGAGTGGAATATGAAAATCTCATGTTCACTTCCAGTGAGTCTGTAATCACTCTTAGAAGATTTTAATGTTTTCCAAATCACTTCCAGTAATATCATATTCACTCCAGTAATGTTCCTATTGCTAGTAACATTCTCAAACAATCACTGTGAACCACTTGCAAACGACTCTCATGGAAATCAACAGATTTTGTTAGTTAAACTTGGTTATTGATAATTATTACTAATTACTCCAGATTACTATCAAAATCATATGGCATATTATTTCAATACTCAGTTGCTGGAATCCATCTCTAGTGAAGGCAAGATCACTCCCGATGGTTTACTTGATTTTCAGAAAACACTTCCAGTGAATCATATTACTCTGATGATATTCAAATATTTTCTAACGGTAATGTTCTCGAAGTGTATTACAGCTGTACTCTACCATCACGCACATGACAAGTAACTGAACTCTCCATTCAAACGACACTATTCATGGGCGGCAGAAAAATTCATAAGTAACAGAAGACAAATGCTGTTACATTTTTCAGAAGCATCTTTGAATCAACGGAAAAATTTACAACGGTCTTCAAAGCCTCTAATATAAATGTCCTGCCATTCGAAAAATAAGAGTATGAAGAAAAACACTTAAATATATTGCAAACAATACTTTTACAAGTGCTTCAAATCCTCATTCATATTTCAGTTTTTATCTATACACTCTGTGAGAGAGATTTGTCAGTCATACGCATTTATTTCCAATAGTGATAACTTAAGATTGAGGAACCTTAAGTTGAGATTTAAGATTACCTTGTGTAAAGGGGAACGAGTGTCCAGAGGAACTTGCTTATTGTACTGTGGTGCCAAGAACCCATTGAATCTTGGAAGATATAGTGAAAGGCTCAGAAGGATTTCTGAGGACTGGACGTAGGTCAAGTGGTTGAGACCGAACCAGTATAAATCTCTGTGTGAACCTTGGTGATATCTCTTCCTTTTTATTACTGTGCCTTAAAGTTTTATAAATTGTATTTAAATTTCTGATTATTTTGTAATCACCCAATTCACCCCCCTCTTGGGTGAAAAGCTTGCTCTAACATAAATAAATGGGTGATAGACGGCGTGCAAGGAAGATAATAATGACGAGCTGGTGAAAAGTTAAAATAGAACCTTATACAACGCTTGATTTATAAGTGGCATACAAAATCTTAAGAAGCTTCGGCGTTTTCCTAACAAGCGTCATAGCTTTCAATAATAAAAAATAAATAAATAAATAGCCTTAATTAAACAAACTTCATTAAAGACAAATAAATATATGTTACTTTAAGAAATATATATAATATTATATATTATAATATAATATATGAATTTCCTTGGTGAGATATATTGCCTCAACGCCGGTGCTTCACATGAAGTGCCGGGTAAGGCAATAAATTATATTACATTAGCCGACGCATCATGCAAAGCGCCGGATAAGACATTAGCCGTCTTACTCGGCGCTTTGTATGAAGTGGCGACCAAGGTCATATTATTTTTTTATTTTTTTAGGATAATTTTGTTTTATTACTACTGCTGGTACTTTGGACACACACACACAAGCGCGTGCTATTAAGTTAATTAATAGTAAATCATATACGCTCACACTAACATATCTATATATATATACACTATATACATATTTGAGTACATGTATGCGTGTACTTAAATATACATTATTACTAATAAAACTTGAATCCTTGGACAGCACTTTCTTGAGGGAGCGTCATCCAAGGCTTACCACCAGCTATGACGCTTTGCTACAAAGCTCCATAGCTGGCACTTGATATATTTTTTTAGAAAAATATTATATGACGTTTTTTTTAAGAAAGGGCCATAGAAGGCTAACATTAAGTTATGACACTTATAATAGAAAGTGTCATAAGTTATATTTTTTTAAAAAAAGAAACAATTACCTATGACGTTTCTTTGAGAAACGCCATTAGATGTGCGCCACTAAAAACCTCTTTTGTAGTAATATATACCAAGTCAATTACATGAAATTGTTATTAATGAAGCATAAGGTTTCAAATACATAACATTAAAATCCAAATAAATCCAATTTCCCAAATTGTATGAAACCTCAATATAAAACATCAAACCATTATAATAATCAAACCTAAACCTAGAATTCAATTATTAAAATGGAAAGAGTAGGAAATTAGATAAATAACACTTCCCTTTGAAGCTCCAAGCTCAAGAATTAACTCATTGCTCTAAGAGAAGAAGGATTTAGGTGCTGCCAAACATCAAAATAGCCTTCCCACACACATTGGAAGCTTCAACCATGAGAAATGCAACAATAAAATTCAGGTCAATGACGAAAATGTAAGAAGAGGAGTAACCATCAATGGAAGACGGTGAAGTGATGATGTGAAGGTGAGGGTAGAGGGACAAAGCTAAGGTGTTTTTGTGGCTGACTTATTTTGAATTTGAAAGCTCCTCTTAGCTCTGGTTCATCCACTACTACAAAAATAGATATTAGTAGCGCACCTTTTGTGGTGCTTCTTGAAAGAAATGCCACAGTTTCTTCCATATTTTTTTAATTTTTTTAAAAAAAGACTTTAGGTGGCGCTTTCTTGAGTAAGCGCTACAGCTTAGGAAGCACCACCTAAAGTGTCTTTTTTAAAAAATAAAAATTAAAGCAACAATTGTGGCGCTTATTCAAGGAAGTGTCACAACTGCTACGTACTTTATGTGACATTTAGCCTAGCAAGCGCCACACAAAGTATTATTTTCTTTTAAAAAAAATTAATTCAAACCCTTCTCTCTCCCGCAATCTGCTTCCATCACTTTTATTCTCTTAGTCTCTAATCTTCATCCAACACGTGTCGTCGCCCTTATCGTTTTAGTTCTCACATTTCCTCCTTCCGTTCAAAAGTTTGATTTACACTTATCTTCTCATTGTTTTTGTTCCATCACTTCTCACATTTTCTCTTCCTCCTCTTTTTGTTTTTGCGACACTCCTTACTCATTTCTCTTTATCCAATTTCTTGCACCAAATTGACCCTACTTCTTCTCCCTCGTCTCTTTTCATCCTCATTATAGTTTTATTTCATCCTGTAAGTTGTACCCACTCATTTTTTTATATATTTTGAAGTTATGTATATCATATCGTCTTGTTAACCACTTTTTTTAATTTAAATATATATGCAACTTTGTCTTTGTCTTTTTCCTTTATTAATTTTTTTTCTGGTATTGTATTTGAGATTTTCACTCACTCCGTTCAAGCTTCCTCTATATTGTAAGTTTTTTTTTAATTTTTGAGCTTACAAATATAATTTTATTAGTATTTAATAGTATAATTTACTCAATATCTTTTATATTACATTTATTATGAAATATGAAAAAAATATTCTCATTTTTGTATGCCAAAAAATAAATGTGAAAAAATTAAATGTTATTATATATAGGTTATATGTGAAGATATGTAGTAGTTATAATTTTTTATTGTTGCAACAATTGTTAACATTATATTGATGAGTTGCATAAATAATATAATTATTTATTCTTAACAATTGTATTTTACTTAGTAGTGATTTTGTTAATTAGTTATTTGTTAATTTATATCATTTTGGAGTTATTTGATTTTGATTTGTTTCTCTTCATTATGTTGTAGAGATATAAAAATATGTTTAAAGTGTATTATTAATTATAATTATAGGTTTCTAAAAAAATATGAAAAAAAATATTTTTTAAAAAAAATGATCTAAGGTGGTGCTTCCTTGAGGAAGGGCCATAGGAAGTCATCCTCAAGAAAGCGCCACGCTAGGTCCTTTTTAATTTTTTTTAAAAATTTTTTTAAATTTTTTTAAATTTTTTTAAAAAGGACTTAAGGTGGCACTTCCTTGAGAAAGCGCCACCTTAAGCCCTTTTTTAATTTTTTTTAAATTTTTTTAAAAAGGGCATAAGGTGGTGCTTCGTTGAGAAAGCGCTACCCTAGACCCTTTTTTTAATTGTTTTTAAAAAAATTATTTTTTTAATTTTTTTTAAAAAGGGCCTAAGGTGGCGCTTCCTTAAGAAAGCGTCACCCAATGCCCTTTTTTAATTCTTTTTAAAAAAAATTTTTAAATTCTTTTTAAAAAGGGCCTAAGGTGGTAATTCCTTGAGAGAGTGTCACCTTATGCCCTTTTTTAATTTCTTTTAAAAATATTGTTTAAAAAATTATTTTTTTAATTATTTTTAAAAAGGGCCTAAGGTGACACTTTCTTAAGAAAGTGCCACCCTAAGCCCTTTTTTAATTTTTTTTAAAAAAATTATGTTTTTAATTTTTTTTTAAAAAAAAGGCTTATGGAACCGCCACCCTAGGCCCTTTTTTAATTTTTTTAAAAAAGGTTTAAAGTGCGGAAGCACCACCTTAGGCCTTTTTTAATTTTTTTAAAAAATAGTTTTTTACAAAAAATTATGTTTTTAAATTTTATTAAAAAAGGGCCTAAGGTGACGCTTCCTTGAGAAGTGCCACCCTAGGCTCTTTTTTAATTTTTTTTAGAAAAATTTTTTTAAATTTTTTTTAAAAAAGGCTTAAGGTGGAGCTTTCGTAAGGAGGCACCACTAGGCCTTTTTTTAATTTTGTTTTAAAAATATTTTTTAAAAAAATTATATTTTTAAATTTTTTAAAAAATGGCTTAAGGTGACACTTCCTTAAGAAGAGCCACCCTAGGCCCTTTTTAATTTTTTTTTAATTTTTTTTAAAAATATTTTTTAATTAAAAAAATTTATATTAAAAATACAGATCAATAGTTACGCTTATTTAAGAAAGCGCCACATGAATATCTATACAACATGTGGCGCTTTCTTTAAGAAGCGCCACCCTTGGATATTTTAATTTAAAAAAGTATTAGTTACTGTGGCGCTTGTGATGGAGTGCCACAGCTTGTTTTAGTGGCGTTCCATTATGTGGCGCTTGTGAAGTGCCACTAATAGTATTATTATAAGCGCCACAGCTTTTACTTTTTGTGGTAGTGATCAGAACTTAGACTAGTAAAGGAATGAAGTTACACTACTACATAAGACATTTTTAATGTCCATATTTAGGACCCTTAGATGTCCTTTTTAGGGGATGTCTATATGTGTATCATTGAAAGTTTTAAAATAGACGTCCATTTAAAAACAGACGTTGTAAGTCTACCACATACAACCACTGTTTTTTCAAAAACAGACATTGGAAGTCATTTTTTTAAAATATATGTAATTTATAATTTTTTACCCACAACCTGTACAGAACACAACCAATTCCCAAAAAATAAGCATGTACACAAAACAAAACACTAATAAGAAAAGTATATATACATTCATCACTTCATAAATACAATCAAGTGCTCCAAAACTAAATATGAATCAACTTAAACAAATATAATCAAGTGTCCAAAACTTCTCTAAGCCATTACACTTTGTAAGAGAAACTTTTTTATCTTTACACATAATCTATGTAGTATAAAATCTGGAAAAAATAAGCATTGCTACAAAATCTTGACAAGTACCTAACAAATGTAAATGTGAAACCTCGATGAACAAGGTTCAATTTTCAAGAAACAATACACTTTGGAAAAAGAATGAAAAGTATTTGGCTTGCTCATTATCTCTACTTACATCTCTTGAACATTCATAAGGCTACTGATGTTTGAAGGCACCAGTCCACTTAGACCATTACTGTCGAGATGCCTGCATCCAAAACAGCAAATTAAAGCAAAGGGCAATCACAAAGTTACCTCTGTTTATGATTTTTAAGTTAAAACTTCTTGTATAGAATAGGGACTGTGGTCTACTTTCTATCTTCCATATCTTTTCAACTTCACAAAATATGCATCCAATAAAAATATTTCAGTGTCACTGTACAATTATTAGTAGTCTTTAGAGGCAGAATCTATCATCAGATTATAATCATCAAGCTATGAAACTGGAATCAGTTAATCTTGGAGACTTTTAAAAAAAAGCCCTTGAAAAATAGATATGTCAACATGTTCTATAGTATTAGTTTTAATCTTCCATTTCGTAACATCTTTTCATTCCTCTGAACGAATAATTAGTAGTATTTGGAAAACAATGATAGGAATCTTCATAATGTGCCCATCAACGTTTTCCAGAGATTGCTTGACCTACTTTGCTGCCTATTTAAGATTGGATCCAAGTACTGATTTCTTATTAATCATGAAGATGATTCAGTAATCTCTCATTCCCATGAATTCTTGGGTTGTGCCACTTTGTAGAAAATAGAAAGGTAATGCACTCTCTAAAGCTGCATAAGGATATGTTCAAATCAAAGACAAATTTCACTCTGAATGTGTTAATCTTATTCAACTAGGAAGGGTACATTATATAGGCTGAGGAGAGTAATGAAAGAAGTAAATAAGGGGATTACAATAATCAACTAAGGGATTACAATCAGTAATTATTTCCTAAACAGTGAAGTGCAAAATCAGGGATTATGATAAATAGGAGATAGTTGAGATATCATCAAATCTGAATTGATTTGATTTCCAACACTCTCCCTCAAGCTGGAGAGTAGATGTCAATCATTCCCAGCTTGCCTCGAAAACCTTTAAACTTAGTTTTGCCCAGTGGCTTCGTTATAATATCTGCAATATGATCTGTAGATCGTATGTGAGACAAATTCATAATGCCTGCTTCAATCTTTTCTTTAATGAATGTCTATCAATCTCAACATGTTTTGTTCTATCATAATGTATATAATGGGTTCTTGGCCATTTCAATGCTGACCTTATTGTCACACCAAAGCTACATTGTTCCTTCATATGGAATTCCTAACTCTTTCAGTAGCCTGATAACCCAGAGTCCTTCACTTACTCCATCAACAACAACTTTGGTTCTTCTTCTGCTGTAATAACTTATTTTCAATAGCCCTAGATGAGTTCAAATGAGTAGTGAAATCATTTGTGAGATCAGGATTCGAACCTCGATTACTCAACTCTTGAAAATGTTCACAAATCCCCAATCTCAATTCAAGAGTTGAACCTAGGGTTGAGAGGGTTTTTCATAGGGTAAAGAAAATTTTTCAATTAATTTCAAGTGTTTCACTACGTCACGAAGTCTCATCGGCTCTTAATTGCACTATATCAGAGTTGCAAGCGATTCTTTGCTTAAGTTCAGTTCGTTCATTTACATACATGAAATGTGTAGCCACATAAGGCTATCAAATATCTAAATCAAATACATACAACGCCTTGTGTTTCAATCTCCAATTCTCCTTCGTAATTCCTCTTTGCATAACTCTATGCATTCTTTACCTATCTAAATGGTTGGTTGGGAGGAGTGAGATTCGAGAGAATCTCAATGGTAAACATTACCATTTGCATGTCAAATATATATGAATGCATAACATGCTTGCCTACACTATTTCATGCCAACATAATGACATGCTTCATGCTCAATGTTATGACATACATATGGCCATTGCACAAATATAACAGAGCTTCAAATAATCATATACGTTCCACACAAATAGACAAAGTAGTTACATAATCAATACAAGACATACATATCACATACATGCAGAAAAGATAAGTTCACTACCTCTCAGACTTTATGTCCTTCTCTTCTTGTCTCTTGATCTACCAACCATTGCTTCTTCTTTATCACTTGATGGCCCTAAGCAAGTGATAACATCATTAGAGCCATGAAAAGTAAATTTCTAATGGCCCACATTAGCCCTAAAGGCTTACTTTCACCCTTGGAGTTCATACTAATTACATTGGTGCCCTTAACTCTTAATTTTGCATAAGACATAAAGCTGACAGATTTTTCACCAAACTTTGAAAAATTATAATTAATTCTATAGAACTCCAATTGAAGTATTTCAAAACTCCATTTGATCCTATTTAAGTATAATATCAAGAAAAAATATCAATGTTTGAAAAATACCAACAAAAAATCCTCAAAAAGTTTTTAAACATCAACTGTTCTAGATTTATTTCCAGAAAACAGGGCCAAACTTCAACAATTCATATCTCCCAACATACTTTTTCAAAAATTAAAAAATACCTATCAAATTAAAGATCTATGTATCTAATTTAATTTTGGAAAATTTCAGAATTTTTGGACAAGGTTTGTCCCCTCAAATATCACGCACAAGAACACTGTTCTAGACTGGGCAGATTATCAACATGAATCCCCAAACTTCACAAATTTCCAAATTCATATACAAACATCCAAAAATCATGAACACTTGCATGACTACACAATTTTTCCTCGTAAAGCCAATGGAAGGATCAAAATTATCAAATTTTCAACCCTTCACCATGTCACCTATAGGACAGAAAAACAGAGTTCTAGGGAAAGTTTGTCAGTTTCTTACTTTCTTTTACTTAATCACTTCGTTTCTACTTATAATCACATGATTAACTACTTAAAAACATTTTCCCCATAATTATTAGAAAATTTGGCAGCATAACCCCTTAGGGTTTGAGCTTCCCAAAATCACAAACCAAGCCAAAACAACTACAAAATCAACAACAACCACCAATAACACAACATATATAGCAAAAGGATCAAGTTTTGGTGATTACCTCTTGATTTCTCCACTTTATCTCTATAAAAATTCACTGTTCACTCCCTCCTCTCTCTCTTAATTTTGTCTTAGAAACCATGGATTTCAAGGAGGAGAAGAGGTTAGGAGAGGTTCCAAGGTGATTATGAAGCAAAATCACTAAGTTTTCATGCTCTTACCTTTGGTTTTTGACTTGGAACCCTAGAACCCTTGATGTGCTTTTGAAGTGCTCTCTCTCTCTCTATTTGGTTCAGCTTAACGAAAATAAGGATGAAGGGAAAGAGAAGATGATAACTTAGTTAAATATCTCCTCTTGCTTTAACTTTAACAAGTGCTTGCTTGTGATTGGTCAAGAGGTCTTTTTTTTCCTTCTTGCTTTAATTATTTCCAAATAAATATATATATCCCCTTGCTTGCCTCTTGCTTGACGGAAATCACAATAGAAAAGGAAGCATTTAATTGCTTCTCGCCTTCTTGCTTATGTCACAATAGGAATTAATGAAAATTCGACATGTGTAAATTTACTTGGTCATCATCTTTTCTCCTTCATATGGCTTTTTTACTGTAGCTTCATCTTCAATTGGAGAAAGAAAATGGTCTTAGCTTGTATTATCTTTATTCATTCCCTTTCAATTAGCTTGTAAGAGCTCTTTATGACACTTAGCTTTTTGACTTTCAACTCTCCATTTTAATTGGCTATCATTCACTCTTCCTTGATTCATTTTAGCCATTTGATTTATTCATTATTTCCCTTTGTTTGACTGAAATCATTGGCGAATAGAAGAGAAAAATAATGTCATCTTGCTTTATTGGGTCAAATGACCATTTTGCCCATACATTGATTTTCATTTTCGCACTTAAGGAAAAACTTGGCAAAATTTTTATTAAACTTTGAAAATTCATATCTAATTGTGTAGATACCCAATTAGGGTAGTTCCAAAGGCTATGCGACTCTTATTGAGTCTAGTTTTAAGAAAAAATATAAAATTTGGCCAATTTGAACTTCAATTCTTCCATAATATTTAATCTTTGAATGCTGTCCTATAAAATAATTAATTTCGTTGGGCTAACTTCAAAAATTTATTTCTCTTTGTGTACAATTTCAAATGACTCATATGACCTATCAAATTAAATCTTGATAAGTCTACTTTTATTCTAAAAATTTTCATAATTTTTCAACATCATTTACCTATTGAAAAATGTTACACAATTACTACTGCCATACCGGGAATTTCACCGGTGGCAAGATTACTTTGTGTTCCACTTTACTATATTGTGTGTGACATCTAATTGCTTTGTTTTGTTAGTCCCCAACCTTTTTATTTTATCATAATATTCCTTTTAATATCCAAGGATATAAAGGAATTTTGAGAAATAATACTATGTCACACTAGGACATTTGATAAATCGGGGTCTAGCAATCCCCTTAATATAGGCTTAATCTCAAGCCTTTTGTCCCAAAATTTGGGATATTACATCTGCATTGCTCCTTGACACCACAGTTTGTTTCTTGCTTCTCCACATAACTAGATTTCCCCACACATATGTGCTATACCTAAAGGTTGACCTCCTAGTTTCTCTGTCCCTCACATGGTTTACATCGGTGTATATCTCGATGTTTCTAGCTGTACCTTTCTTAAAGAAGATCTCTTTTCTAGGATTAAGTTTTAGGTAGCTCAAAATTATATATACAGCCTCTATATGTTCTTCTTATGGTTGATGCATAAATTGACTAACTATTCCAATAGCATAGCTGATGTCTGGACGTGTATGGGTTAAGTATATCAGTTTTCCCACAAATCTTTAGTATCTTTTTGAGTCAACTAGAACACCTTATAGTTTGATCTCTAGGTGACACCCTTCTTCCATTAGTATCCCCTTAGGTTAAGCACCGAACATTCTTGTTTCATGCAATAGATCTAGGGTATACTTTCGCTGTGATACTTGATGCTCTTCTTGGTTCTTGCTACTTCCATGCCCAGAAAAAACTTCATTTGTCCAAGATCTTTTACCTAGAATTCGGTAGATAAATTCTGTTTCATTTGAGCTATAAACTCTTCATCATTTCCTCTAATGGCAATGTTATTAACATAGACGATTAGGCTAGTGACATTCCTATTTACAGGTTTGATGAATAATGTGTCATCTACTTGTCCCTAGGTGTACCCAAGTCCTTTCACAGCTTTGGTGAATCTACTAAACCATGCTTTAGGGGATTGTTTTAGTCTGTATAAAGACTTATTGAGTTTATATGCAGAGTTGTTAGGAGCTAGAACTCCATCTAGGATTTCCATGTGCGTATGCTTCTTCCTCTAAATCTCTATTCAGGAATGTATTCTTCACATCCAGTTAGTGCAACAACCAATCCAAGTTGGCTGCAATTAATAACACACTTGGATGGTATTGAACTTAGCTATTGGAGCGAATGTCTCTTAAAAATCAATCCAATATGTCTGAGTATATCCTTTTACAATAAGTCTTGCCTTGTATTTGTTGATACTACCATCTGAATTAAATTTTAGGGTTGAAGATCCATTTACATCCTACTGGTTTCTTTCCTTTGGGAAGCATTGTGATCTCCCATGTTTTATTTTCCTTGAGTGCTTTCAACTCCTCTTCTATAGCTTGTTTCCAATTCGGATGAGCCATGGCTTGCTGAAATATATCTGGAATGTTTATCTATGTACAACAAAGCTTTCCATTTTTGTAGACAAATTACCGTATGAGACAAACCATTGAATTAGATATTGAATACAAAATCTTACCCCCTTTTTCTCAAAGCAATAGGCTAAACTAGTTCTTTAGGAGTTAATCCCGGATTGGAGTTATGGTCATTCCTTTAAATAGGAGAGATAGTTCTACTAATGTTTAGTTCTTCTTTAACTTGTTGGCTAGAATCTTCTTCTCACCTTGTTTCAATATTCACCCTTGAATTGATCTCAACATTTATTTGTAGTTCATTGGGTGTTGGTTTAGGTTCATGATCAGGTTGGGTAGGACTGGGCAGGTCTATGGGGACAAACGAGTCAAGGTCTGTTATAAGGTTAGGTTGTAATGGTGATGATATGCCTGGTGGGACTTTGGAGTGAGATTCTTCCGCCATCAGTATATTTCCCCTGAAAGGTTAATATAAGATAATAAACTACATCTTTAGAGAAGACAGTATCTCAGGAAATGAACAGTCTATTGGAAGTAGGACAATATTATTTGTACCATTTTTGAGTAGAGAAGTAGCTAAAAAATATACATTTATTAACTCAAACAATTAATTTGTTGCCATCATTTTTGTGAACAAATACAACACAACCAAACACTTTTAGGGGTAAGGAATTGATGACTAGGTAAATTGGAAAGTGTTGAGGAAGCTTCTAAATAGGAGTGATGTAATTGAGGACTTTGGAGGGCATGCGGTTAATGAGGTAAGCAGCTATTAGGATGGCATCACCCCAGAAAATGGTGGGAATACTCCTCTCCATTAATAATGTTCAGGTTACTTCAAATAAGTGACGGTTCTTATGCTCAACCACTCTATTTTGTTGAGGGGTATAAGGTCAAGAAGTTTGGTGATGAATTCTTTGTTGATTAAGAAATTCCTTAAAGACTCCATCCATGTATTCCTTGGCATTATCACTTCATAGTACCTTAATAGAAGTATTGAATTAGGGGTGTACAAAGGTATAGAAATTTTGAAATACTTTGTCTACTTTAGACTTTTCCTTCATTAAGTAAACCCATGTGGCTCTTGTATGGTCATCTATAAAAGTAAAAAACCATCTAGCATTAGTGAAGGTTTTCATTCATGTTGGTCCCTAAAAGTCACTGTGGATTAGTGTAAATGGTATGGAAGGGGTGCAGGGCTATTTGAGATACAAGGATCATGTTTGTTTTGCAAGTTGGCAAGTTTCACAATGAAAAGGAACATAATTTTTATTGAATAAACTTGAAAACACATGTTTCATATAATCAAGACTAAGGTGACCTGAACGACAATTCCATAACAATACATCATTTTTGTGAGAATTTGAGTTAACTAGTGCTTTACTCTCCTTCCATGCATCTCTATTCTTCAGGCTTGATCCTTTAAGGTAGAATAGTCTGTCCCATTATATTATCTAAAAGTCCCAATCATCCTCCTTGATCTCAAATCCTGAAAAACACACAGATCATCAAAAATTACTCGGCATATATGACCTTTAGTCAATTTGCTCACAGCTATTAAATTATAAGTAAGTGCCGACACAAATAAGACATTGTGTATTTCCAAGTGATTAGATAATGTGACCATGTCAATTCCCTCAACCAGTGTGAAAACACCATTAGCTACTTTTACTTTGAGGTGTTCATAACAGAATTTAAGATTGTGGAATAAGTTTTTGTTATCGGTCATGTGATCTATAGCTCCTAAGTCAACAATCCAAGTGTCGTTACTAGTCATCACACCATTGAGAGCTATAATGGAATTACCTGATTGTACCATATTCACAATAGGAACAGAGTTCAAATTATTTTGCTTCTCAAGAAGCTTGCGAAGCACTTGTAGTTCTTCTTGGCTCAGGTGATTATGATTCTCAATTTTCTACTCAGTTGTGGTAAGGTAACTCTGAGAGGTCTGTTTTCCATTGGATGGCTTGCCATGTAGTTTCCAACATTCTTCTTTGATATGGCCCTTCTTTTTGTAGTCATTAGACCATTTGTTATTCCTTCTATCATCTTGTGGCCTTCTTACAATAAGTGCTAAACTGTCAACTTGACTTGGACCACTTTGGTTTAGGAGTTTCCTGCTTTCCTCAAATTGCACAAAGTTGGCCACATTGAATAGAAGTGGTAGAGGTCACAATCCCATGATTCTCCCCCTTATCTCCTTGAAAGAGTCATTTAGGCCTAGCAAGAAATCATGTATCCTTCCATCTTTCACTATTTTCTTATATAGTTGAGCATCCTTGATGTTCTTCCATGGGTGGACCTCAAACAATTCCTATTATTGCCACAATTTTAGTAAAGCATTATAATAATCAGTTATTGACAGTTTACCTTGTCTTAAATCATAAAGTTCCCTGTTCAAATATAATGAATCAAGGCAGCAGTGTTATCAAGCGAGGAGTAGGTTCTCTTGGCTGCATCCTAAATTTCTTTAGCGATGTTCGCAAGAAGATAGCCTTCACTAATGTTCATAGTCATTGAGTTGCACAACCAACTCATTACCTGATTATTTTCAACCAGCCAGGTGTCAAAATTGGGATCATTAAGGGCTAGTTGAAGTGCTTCACCATTAATGTACTTCTTCTTTCTCTTGCCAGGAAAATATCTCAAAACACATTGGGACAATTGAAGATAATTCTTCCCATTAAGTTTATGATTAATAATCATTCCTTGATTTTCTGTAAGAGATGAAAATTTTGATGTCACCTCAAGGGTTTTAGAATGTCCTGGTAGATGAAGAAGTAGTGCTACCTTGTGTTAAAACACTAGTATTGGACATGAGGGCCGTAAAAATGACTCTATAATTTGTTGGGATGTGACGAATAGATCCAAAAAGGGAGGAAAATCATGAGAATCCATGTTCTAGACAAAGAATGACCGCGGCGCATGGGCAACAATGGCGGCCTGCCGAACTCCTTCACTCGCTCCCTCTCTGCCTCTCTCTTTCTCATAGCTCTCTCTCTCTCTCTCTCTCTATATATATATATATATATATATGAGTCCAGGTCAAACTCACAGGCTCTGATTCCATATTCAAATCAAAGACAAATTTCACTCCGAATGTGTTAATCTTATTCAACTAGGAAGGGTACATTATATAGGCCGATGAGAGTAATCAAAGGAGTAAATAAAGGGATTAAAATAAGCAATTATTTCCTGAATATTTCCTAAACAATGAAGCAATAAATCAAGGATTATGATAAATAGGAGATGATTGAGATATCATCAAATCTGAATTGATTTGATTTCCAACAAGATAAAAGGCAATTTATAAAGGGTATAGATAGAACATGGAGAAAAGGTTCACACGATAATGGAAGATAATTAGAGAAATCAGAACGGACTTTTAACGAAATATGTAGAACTTCTTCCAACCAACAAACAATACTTTTTTAATGCTTTAACTTGTACAAATTTCCCCCAAATTAATGGCCTAAAGGGTTAATATAAATCCATTTACAAACAAAGAAGTTAAGGAAAAATTTTTCACTGATCAACCTGTGACAAAAGGAGAAAAACAGAAAATCATTACACACACTTTTCCTTTGATTCCTTCATACTTCAATCTTTTTTTTTCCTGCGTTGGTCTATATTGATAATTGAATCCTCCAATCAACCAACCTCGCATCTTAACGCATAGTCAGGGCTGCATCCTTGTTTTAGCCACAGCTGCGTTCTACAATTCACAAAGCACTAAGTCTCTGTCGACACTCCAGTACAAAAAGAATAAAAATTCAAAAATCAAGAGAAGGCAATAACATAGAAGAACATTACAAAAGGTAGTCAGGATTTAGATAGTAAAAGAAATTACTTAAAGGAAATAAACGCAGACACAGGTAATTTAGGCTCCTGTGTTCTTTTCCTTTTTCTGTATACACTTCACAATAAACCTCTACATATTCTAATTTCAACATTTTACTTTCGACCCTTAATATAACAAAGACCTTGGGGCAAAATAAAAAATGGGCTAACAGTTGGGAGCACTACACTCACCACTTTCGACTATTTAAGTGATAAACACCGGAACATTTTACAGTCAAACACTAAACCCAGTTTCATTGAAATTTTTAATTTCCTAGACACACGAACATGAAGAATTTGAAATCCACCTGTTTGTATGGATAGGTTTTTTTTTTAAAATTATTTCAAGCTCCATTTTGGGATGAACATTGTTTCTTTTAACCCCAGAATAAATGAAGAAAGGAATCAATTCCTACCTTCAAAGGATGAACAGCGAAGCATTTACTGAGGGAAAGACCCGTGATAGCCAATCCCAAGTCGAGTCCAATGTTGAGGCCTCCTCTCCATTTTGGGTCTCTCTTGCGACGAAGGGCATTAGGAAGAGGTTGGCCTAAGGTCGAAATTGCCTTTGCTCCATTTTGGGATGAACATTGTTTCAAGGAAGAAGACGAAGAAGAAGAAGCTGTTGTATTGAGAGAAACACAGTGTTTAGAACAGAGCAACGAATTCGTAAGAGGCAGAGGTTGGAGATGTTGTGTCTGACATTGGAGATGGAAAGTTGACATTTGGTTTCACATTGAGCAAGGATGATGGTGGGGGAGCGAAGCTGAGGGCGATGACGGTAGGAAGTTGCTGTTGAGATTAGGGCACAAACAGAAGAGGTGGAGTGAACAAATGGTTCAGGGATTTTTTAAACTAATTTAACATCTGGTTTTAGAAAAACCGACTTTAAAAGTTGAAAAACACATGTCAAAACATTTTTTTAACATCCATTTTACAATAACACGCATTAAAAAGAAGTTTTTAATGACGTTAAAAGTTAATTTTTAACCCTGTTTTTATAAAAATGGATATCAAAAGGTTAGAAAAAGTTTTAAAAATGTCACCAGGTTAAAAAAATTTTTAAAAATGTTACCGTCTAACTTTTAATGTTTGTTTTTTTAAAAAAAATATAGACATTAATTAACAACATTAAAAATATTTTTTTATAGTAGCGTTACAACAAAGAACACCGTCGAGGATGGAGGAGGAATGGGTGTGGTTCTGAGCTCCATTCTCAAGCTCTAGCAACTTGTGGCCTCCTACAAGCTCTTCAGGTCTAGCGCGTTGGTAGTTGTGGGAAGAAGGTTGCCGGCCACGATGGATGAAGGAGAGGAAGTCAGCGGCGACCGTGGACAGAGGAGTGAAGGTTGAAGTTTGAATGAAGTCAGCTCTGTTCTATGTGTTGCGCAAGACTCGGGCAGCGGGTTGAATGAAGTCAGCTCTGTTCTATGTGTTGCGCAGGACTCGGCTAACATCCGCTGCCCGTCATTTTCATCAAAACTACACCGTTTTGGTGTAGTTTGGGTGAAAAGAATGATAGGGTTGAGTTTTTTTTTTTGTTTTACAAAAAATAGTGTATGGTATTTTAAAATATTTTTTTAGAAGTGTCTAATATTTTAAAATATTTTTAAGTAGTATGCAATATCCTAAAATAATTTTTTATGTTTTTAATCTCTTAAAATATTTTTTCAGTTTTACCCAGTGTCTTATCAGATTGATTACAATTTTACCCTTAATCATTTTGCAGCTTCAAAAATTACTTTGAAATATTTTTTTGGTGTTTTTAGCCCTTTAAAATATTTTTTCAGTTGTACCGAGTGTCTTAAGAGACTAACTACAATTTTACCGGTAAGACACTGGGTAAAACTGAAAAAAAATATTTTAAGGGATTAAAAATATAAAAAATTATTTTAGAATACTACATGCTACTTAAAAAATATTTTAATATATTAGACACTTCTAGAAAAATACTTCAAAATACTATACACTATTTTTTAAAAAAAAAAACTCAACCCTATCATTCTTTTCACCCAAATTACATAAAAACGGTGTAGTTTTGATGAAAATGACAGGCAGCAGACACTAGCCGAGTCGGTGTTGCGCAGCGCTTTTCCGATCTTCCAAAATGGGAGTGTCAAGCTTCTAACCTATTTTCTTTGGGCCAAAACGCTGCAGTTTTCAGTGGACTAAATTGGCATTTCTGAAATATGTGGTATCAAACTATCATTTCTAGAATTCGAGCCCAAATTGTCATTTTAAAATTTAATCCAACTTTTCAAACACGTACAATTAAAAAAAATTGAATCATCATTAAATATTCTCAAAAATCAATGATTAAGAGTAATTAAAATTCTTTTGACAATTTTATCTTTTTTAGTCCTAATTTAATATATTTACTCTTAATTCCAATTAATCACACATAAGGCATTTTAAGTTCGATTATAATGACAAAAATATCAAATAAAATATGAAAATTTTGTAACAACTTTAGGGATTTGTTAGTCGATGAAGCTGATTCAAATAGAAGATATTAAAACAATTTAGTAAAGTCAAAAACCAAATATTTACAAACAAATTAATTTACATGTTGAAAATGGTTTTTGTAACAACCCTAAAGATAAAATATTATAATTATTTTATTTATGGTTAATATTTAATTTATATGTTAATTATATGTATAATAATCCCAAATGATATGTGTGTGTAAAGGTAGAAAATAATTTCCTGTGATATATTTGAGGCTTAATTGATGTATAAGTGAGAAAATTATCTCAAAAATTTTTTAAAGAATTATTAGAATTTTGATTAATTAAAGGATAATTAGCTAAATTTAATTATGAAAAATATTAGGATGCCTCAAATAATTGGGAAAAAATAAGAAAAAGGTTAACTTGACTTTATAAAATAGTTTCATTCCCTAGAAATGAAAATTTTCTTTTAAAGAATATTTTATGTGTATTTTATCCAAGAATAAGATAATTTCTTAAAAATTATGGGAAAAATACTTAAGGACCAAATCTGAGCTTGAGAAAAATTAGGGGATTACTCTTCCTCATAAATGTAAATTATTGGCGGTGCTAAATTGGTTATATGATCAAAGAATCTTCAAAAAGCATTTGTTGAAGATTAATCCCATATGAATTGCAAAAATTAAAATTTAATGGTACAATTAGGCTTTGGGATCAGCAATCCATGACCTTCTAAAGGACATAGGTGGCGTAATCTTTCGGATGAGAGAAGGAAAGAAGAATTTGTGCCATTTGATCTTTGGCAGCCGTTAAATTATTAATATTTATAGAGGAAGTGGAATTGAAACAATTTTCCAAATATGTGTAGGCTCTGATTGTGTTAGCGGTGAGAGAAGGGAAATGCATGGTGAGAGAGAAGAAGCTCAGGGAGAGAAATTTGTAATGTTTGGGAAAGTATTGGATTTCACTGCGCTTCAGGTTTAAAAGCAGTTTCTTGAAGAAAGCCCACTTTTCTTGCTTTTTCTCCACAGTGAAGGAGTCATGGTGAAGCGGAGGTTAGCTTTAGTCACTCCCTTAATTCCATTCAAGTGTCGTCCCTCCTAAACCATTACTCTCCTCAGCTACTCCTTATCCGAAACCATTACAACTCAGCTACCTTATAGAGCCTTGATCAACAGCTTCTTCAACCTTAGGTCTTCAACACACCGCACTACTACAGAAAAGGGATTTAACGTCACAATTAGGCGTCCCTTCTTTAAAAAGGGAAGTAAAAAGTGTACGCGGTGGCATTTATGTAAATAAAGAGAGACTTATTAACCTTTAGGCGTCCCTTATTGAAGAAGGGACGCCTAAAGGAGACATTAGGCGTCCCTTCTAGAGAAGGGACGCCTAATGTCGGGACATTAGGCGTCCCTTCTCTAGAAGGGACGCCTAAAGGGTGCATGCCAGCCACGTGGCTGGCATGCACCCCACATTAGGCGTCCCTTCTTGAGAAGGGACGCCTAATGTAGGGACATTAGGCGTCCCTTCTCTATGAAGGGACGCCTATTTATATGTTTAGGCGTCCCTTCTTACAGAAGGGACGCCTAAACATCATTTCCCTCCACATTTTCATCATTTCCCTCCATTCCTTTCGTCACTCTACTTCCTCCCTCTCTGATAAAAAACACTTAGCCTCCTTCCACCGAATATCCCTTCCACCGCTCAATCCCTCTTTCTTCATTTTCTCTCATCTCCTCCTTCTATCATCTCACTTCAATACTCACCCCCTGTATCTTTCTCTTCCGCCGCCTTACTAACTTGTTCCAGCGAGCTGATCAGCTGAGAAGTATTACGGTACAGTTCGATCTCTTCTTTCTTTTTTTCCAACTAGCTAATCAGCTATCCCCACCAGTGAAAGCCTCATATTCCTTGATCTTTTCATTGTTTGCAGCATCGGAGCTCCCTCTCTCACGGTGGCTAGCGCGCCTCCTCCCTCCCAACCTCTTCATCATCACGCCATTTTAATTTCTTCCAACCTGTAAGCTTTTTTTTATTTTGATTTATTTTATTTCACTTTAGTTAATGTCATGATCGACAGTTTAATTTAAAATAGTAGTTTTGCTAGAAACTATAAGCCACTCATATATGCCATAAGTACATATGTATGCTAGATTCCATAAGTACATATGGGAGTTTTGCTAGTTAACTAATTTTATTAGATTAAATAAGTATATAATTTATTTGATTATATAAAACATGTGTAGGAAGCTCTGAGTGCTATAGAACTTTTATTGGTTTGAAATAATGCATGTATAGAACTTTTAATATATTAGGTAGGTGCATAGAACTTTTAACTTGACTAATTTAAACATATTAGTTCTCTAAAGAAAAATTGATATTTTAAATTGTTGATATTGTCCTTAATTGCCTAAGTTACTTTATTTATTTATTTTTTGTTTGAATTAAGGTGAAATGGTTTGTTATTACAATTGTGGGATATTACACTTAATGGGAAATGATCCCGAAATGTTTTTTGAAAAAAGTGATAAAAGGCAATCTCATAGTTAACAATTGTTATAAACTTGAGTGTTATTGGGAATGGTTTAGGTGGTAAAACAATGGATCATAGTTGGATGAATGCTTTGAGAACTAGTGAAGAATATGAGAATGGGGTGGAAGAGTTTATTGAATTTGCTAGAAGGAATGCTCCAACTAAAAATGGGAAGTATTTTTGTCCTTGTGTGAATTGTTTAAACGAGAGTCGACGAGATGTTGATGATATAAGGGATCACCTACTTTGTGATGGAATAAATCTTCGATACACAAGGTGGATATGGCATGGTGAGGAAGTAATTACTGATTGTCCGTCGCACAAGAAGGAAGGAGTGGATGTTATGGAACAAGATAGAATGGAGAAAATGATTCACGATGCCGAGGTTGAATCCTTCGCCCAGGCACATGAATTTGACAGCTTGCGGAGTGATACGGGGACACCATTATACCCTGGGAGTAAGTACACACGACTGACGGGAACATTGCATTTGGTGAACTTAAAGGCAACTTGTGGATGGACCGATAGTAGTTTTACATTACTATTGGAATTATTGTGTGATATGTTTCCAGAAGATAATGTACTTCCAAACCGTATGTATGAGGCAAAGAAAATCTTGTCTACGATGGGTATGGAGTACAAAAAGATACATGCTTGCCCTAATGACTGTGTATTGTATAGAAAGGAGTATGCAGGTCTTAGTGAGTGTCCTAACTGTAAAACATCACGATATAAAGTGAAGAAAGATGGTGGTTGTAGAGAAGGGACAACAAGTAAACGGCAACCTTCGAAGGTGTTATGGTATCTTCCAATAATTCCACGGTTTAAGCGTTTGTTTGCGACCGCAACAAAAGTAAAGAAGTTGAGATGGCATTCTGATGAGAGAATTTGTGACGGAACATATCTTCGGCACCCGGCCGACTCTCTACAGTGGAAAAAGATAGATGAAATGTTCCCTCAATTTGGCAGCGAGCCGAGAAACCTTCGGCTTGGACTTTGTACAGATGGAATAAATTCGTATGGAACTCTTACTAGTATACATAGTTCGTGGCCAGTTCTCCTTGTAATATACAACTTACCTCCCTGGTTATGTATGAAGCGTAAGTACGTTATGCTTTCTATGATGATCTATGGACCAAAACAGCCAGGGAATGACATCGATGTGTATTTGGCTCCTTTGATTGAGGACTTGAAGAAGTTATGGGAGGAAGGTGTGGATGTGTTCGATGCTTATAAGAAAGAGTCTTTCAAGTTGCGTGCAATGATTTTTACCACGATAAACGACTTCCCCGCATACGGAAATTTGTCAGGGTATAGTGTGAAGGGTCATAAAGCATGCCCAATCTGTGAAGGAGACACACACTTTCGACAACTTAAGCATTGCAAAAAAACAGTGTACCTTGGCCACAGGAGGTTTCTTCCTCGATTCCACCCATATCGTAGGCTGAGAAAGCGTTTTGATGGTTTACCAGAACATGGAGTTGCACCAAGGGCCTTAACCGGGGAGGAAGTTTATAGTCGGGTAGAACGTGTCAATGTGACCTTTGGTAAAAATCAAAGGACTAAGGGTGAGAAGAATATATGGAAGAAGAGGTCAATTTTATTTGATCTTCCGTATTGGCATTGTCTTGATGTAAGACACAGTATTGATGTGATGCATGTGGAGAAAAATGTGTGTGACAGCCTTGTAAGTACGCTTTTGCACATCCCAGGTAAGACCAAAGATGGAATGAGCGCGAGACTTGACCTTGTTGATATGGGAATAAGAGATCGGTTGCATCCACAACTAAGAGATGATGGTAGGAGGGCATATATGGAGCCAGCTGCGCATACGCTATCAAAAGCGGAGAAAAGAAGTTTGTGTGGGTGTCTGCATGAAATTAAGGTCCCACAGGGCTACTCTTCTAATGTTAGCAGGTGTGTGTCAATGGACGATTTGAAGTTAGTGGGAATGAAGTCCCATGACTATCACGTGTTAATGCAACAATTGTTACCGGTAGCCATTAGAGGCATTATGAAAGAAGAAGTGCGAACTACTATAACCAGATTGTGTGTTTTCTTTAATGCTATCTGTAACAAAGTCATCGACACTGAGAAGTTGGATGGACTAGAAAATGAGGGTTATACAATTCTGTCCCAACTAGAGATGCATTTTCCTCCATCATTTTTTGATATAATGGTGCATTTAGTAGTTCATTTAGTAAGGGAGGTAAGGCTTTGCGGTCCAGTTTATTTAAGGTGGATGTACCCTTTTGAGCGATACATGAAGATCTTAAAAGGATATTCTAAAAATCCTTATCGACCTGAAGCCTCAATAGTTGAGCGATATGTAGTTGAAGAGGCTATGGACTTTTGTAAAGATTATCTATCTGGTAAAAAGGAACAGTCTCGGCATGAAGAGGGGAGAAGTAAGGGAACACGAGGACTAAAAGTGAAGACTGCGGAGCGTGAAGAGGTGTTGCAAGCACACTTGTATATCTTGAATAATATGGAAGAAGTTTAGTCATACATAGATGAGCACAAAAAGACTTTGAAGAACTTGAATCCAAAGAAGAGTGACATGCAAATAGCTATTGAGCAAAACAAGACATTTGTTCAGTGGTTTGAGGAGAAGGTTTCGCATGAGATCGGTGTGTCCGACACAATCAACTGGCTAGCCTGGGGGCCTTCATTTCAGGTTGTTACTTGGACTGGTTATGACATAAATGGGTATTCATTCTACACAAAAGAGCAAGATGACAGAAGTACCATGCAAAATAGTGGGGTGATGGTTGAAGCTGAAGCTATGCACTTTTCCAGTTCGAAAGACAAAAACCCCATATGTGCATCAATGACTTATTATGGAGTTATAGAAGAAATATGGGAGATGACCTACAACAAGTTCAAAGTTGGTTTGTTCAAATGTAAGTGGGTTAGCAATGCTGCTGTGGTAATAGATCCACAATTTGGATTTGTCTCAGTCGATCTTCGAAGAGTTGGTTATAGAGATGAGCCCTTCATTCTAGCCAGCCAGGCGAAGCAAGTGTTTTATGTCACAGATCCTGCAAATAAAAATATGTCCATTGTACTTCAAAGCAAAAAACAAAAGTATGGTGATCCAACCTTCAACCTTGACGACACACCACCTTTGACAACAAATCCACCTATAGGAAGTGAGGTCGAGTTAGTAGATGATGAAGATTATTCTGCAAGAAATGATCATTGTGAAGGAATATGGGAAACAATATGAAGTAAGACCTTTAACTATATAAAACTGTATTATGTCATATGTGCTTTTTTCCCTTAATGTAGTTTATACAGATACCTGCAATCTACTTACCTCTCTGACATGATTCTTACCTCTCTGACAATGATTTTTTTTGTCTATGAATATGTCAAGTTCCAGTGACTCAGGGAGCGACAGCGAGCAGCATAATGGAAGGCAAGAAGAGCCACCCGCTCCGAGAAGAACAAGAGGTGCCACGAAGATGGCTGTATTGGCGAAGCGCCACTACAATGAACAGGAGAGGGTTCACATAGAGTTTGATGCCAACATGAATCCAATGGGTCCTGAGGAAGACCACTTCATTAGTTATCTTGGTTTTTTGGGTCGAAGCAAAGTCCGAATCATCTATGATAGTTGGAGGCAGGTTCCCAAAAAGACGAAAGCCATGATATGGCAACAGATTTTGGTACATAACTTTCGATACATTTTATGTATTTAGACCTTTCTTCCTATTCAAGTTTAATTGTCTCCGTTTTTGCAGCAAACGTTCGATATTCCTGACACCACAGACATGTACAACCACTGGATGGGAGAGGTTCGTTTGCGCTGGAAGGATTTTAAAAATAAGCTCTCCAGGAAGTACCTTAGAGGTGACAAGAGTCATCTTGATCCTTGTCAGGAATATTCATATCTATCTCCAGAGGACTGGAGGTTGTTTGTAGCTAAACGACAAGCTCCTGAATTTTTGGTAAATTTTCTGTCTTCAGTATGAAAATTTATAATTTCAATATAGTTAATGCACTAATGACTTGTTTTTCCCTTTTTCCCTTAAACAGGAATTAAGTGCGGCGAACACACAGAGGCAAGAAGCAAATCAGTACCAGCATTGCATGTCTCGGGGTGGCTACAGGAAGCTGGAGCGGATGATGATGGCAGAAGAGCTGGAAAAAATGAAGGACGCTGCGAAATCGGATCCTTCCGTTGTTGTGCAAGAGCCAGCTCCTCCTCCACGTCACAAAAAATGGAAAGCAGGGAGGATTAAGGGTGGGAAATATATAAATCCTACTATTGCTGAGGTTGCCTCGAGGATTGTAAGTAGTAATAGCATAAGTAATTAATTGTAAAATTCTTCACATTTCTAGCATTTAAATGGGTATTCATAACGAATTGTATGCTACAGGACGAACTCGAAGAGCAGAGTAGCCAAGGTTCGTTCACTCCAAGTGGACGGATGGACATATTGGCCACGGCGATTGGGAAGGCTGAATACCCAGGCCGTGTTAGAGGGGAGCCAAGGGGAGTTGGTATTTCGAAGTATTTTGGTAAAGCCTCGTTATATTCTTCACAAGCTGAACCCAGTCAAGAGTTTGTGGATAAGCTTCGCGATCAAATCCGAGAGGAGCTCCGAGATGAGCTAATGACACAACTACGTGGTGAAATGAAATCGTGGTTTGATTTTCATCACATGGAGGCTACTAGGGTTAGAAACGAGGAATCCCCGGCCTTCCCCAGCACTAAAGGAAGTCACAACCCGCCGGACGAATCCCTTGTACAGCCTTCCCACACTCCGCAACTCGTTGCCGAGGCTTTCCACAATCCAGAACCCCTTGTCCAGCCTTCCCATACTCCAGAACTTGTTGCTGCTCCTTTCCATAGTCTTGTCCAGCCTTCCCATAGTACAGAACCCTGTGGCCAGCCTTCTCACATAACAGAACCACTGGGCCAGCCTTCTGCCACTCCGGAGTCGGGTGAATCGTGTATCCTTTATTTGGACACCACAGACATGATTCGTGTTGTAGCCGATGCTCTCGTTTACACAAAAGCTACCACCCACCATCATAATCAAATTCCACAGTATTTACGTAGGGTGACAGTGACACGTGTTCATGAGGGGGAAGAAGGTGCAGCCATCCCTATCCCTGACGTTGAGATTGCCACGCTGGGTCAGGCAATTGGAGGTTTCATCCTTTGGCCTCAATATCTTATTGGCACGTTGGGAACCCCACCAATGGTAGGAATTATATTCATATCACTTGACATTTATTGGCATCATTGTAATATAATTGGTTTTGTTTTCTATGCTTATAGGAGGAGCAACATGCGAAAAAATGGCCCTTTTTAGCACGGCTCCAACAGATGTACAAAGGTATTCCCCAAGTCAACTTCAATATGCCTCCAGGGATTGTGGGTGCACAATTGACGTATCCCTACACGATCGACAATAAAGATCTTAAGGAGTTTATGCATTTGGAGGAGATAGATGCAGGATGGGTCACACTTGCCATTTGGTTAGTTTTTCTTTTCTAAGTTCAAGATTTCATAAGTTCAATAATTCATTGGTCATTTTATTTATATTTTAGGTCCTTCTACCACATGTGCATTGATATGTAAAGATCAAATTTATATGGATTCTTGTGTCCGGCAAATACGACATCAGATAAAAATGATGTCGCACAAAGGACGCATTATGTGGGCTTCACAATGGCAGCGACCAAATTGCGATGTTATCTAGCGCCAATTGTTCAAGGGTATGTAGTAAAAAATTTTATTTTTGGATGTTTGAGAAATAATTTTCTTCTAATCTAAACTTCATTTTAATCTGTGTATTGTTTTAGTTACCATTGGAGCTTGTGTGTTGTTTGCCCACGCCTTAATGAAATCTATTGGTTTGATTCCTTGACAAAAAAGCCAGACAAAGACACAAAATCAGTCTTCAACACGTTAGTTATTTCTTTTTTATTAATTAAAGAAATGCTTGATTTCAATAAATTGTTCCAACTTAAAATGTTTTACATTTTAATGGTTCTAACTTAAAATGTTTTACATTTTAATGGTAGCGCGACCCAAACATATAGAATGCTTGGCGGGTCACGTGAGGGTAGAGTTGTTCGCAAGCCAAAGTGGTTCTATCCCAAAGTATGTGGTTTCAATATAATTTAAGTTATTTTATTTACGGTTGTTTTATAAATGATGTATGTTATTGATTTTAACCAATTGCTTTTGATTTATAGTGCCCTCAACAACCAGGTGGTACTGAATGTGGCTATTATGTTCTACTTTACATGTATAATATCATTCAAAGTGGCTTTACAAATGATTTTCAACAGGTAATCAAATGATAATATTTTGGTTGTATTTTAATTGAATTGCTAAACAATTCTTTAATTTCATTGATTTCGTATATATAATCATATTTTCTAATTTGTAGATCTTTGATAATGATGCTGCTTACTTATATGAAGACATTAATTTGATCAGAGACTTGTTGGCTGGGAGGATTCTTCAACACATTGATTTGTAGAAGTTTATCGTTTCCTGTACATTTACTTATTAGTAGTTGTTTATTATATTAGTGGACAACATTTCTGTCAACAATGTAGTGCATAATGTTTCATTAGAGGTGGATGTTGTGTTTTGTTAATTATAAACTGCGTGCTGTATGTTTCCTTTTTGTGTATACGTTTTTGTTTGCTTTCAAAATGATATGGCCAGAAACAATAAAAATGGTTCTGAAAAAAAAACACTTTAGGCGTCCCTTTTGGTCAAAGGGACGCCTAAAGTCTTACTTTAGGCGTCCCTTTTGGTCAAAGGGACGCCTAAAGTAAGGACTTTAGGCGTCCCTTTGGCCAAAAGGGACGCCTAAAGTCCCTAATTTTTAAATAAAAAAATTCTAAACGGGGACTTTAGGCGTCCCTTTTGACCAAAGGGACGCCTAAACTCATTACTTTAGGCGTCCCTTTTGGTCAAAGGGACGCCTAAACCCAGCCCTTTACGCGTCTTTTTACAAAGGACGTCTAAACTCCAAATTTACTACGTCGCTGGCATACGCGTCCCCTCATAAAAGGACGTTAAAAGTCCCATACAAAGGACGCTAAATTGGTTATATGATCAAAGAATCTTCAAAAAGCATTTGTTAAAGATTAATCCCATATGAATTGCAAAAATTAAAATTTAATGGTACAATTAGGCTTTGGGATCAGCAATCCATGACCTTCTAAAGGACATAGGTGGCGTAATCTTTCGGATGAGAGAAGGAAAGAAGAATTTGTGCCATTTGATCTTTGGCAGCCGTTAAATTATTAATATTTATAGAGGAAGTGGAATTGAAACAATTTTCCAAATATGTGTAGGCTCTGATTGTGTTAGCGGTGAGAGAAGGGAAATGCATGGTGAGAGAGAAGAAGCTCAGGGAGAGAAATTTGTAATGTTTGGGAAAGTATTGGATTTCACTGCGCTTCAGGTTTAAAAGCAGTTTCTTGAAGAAAGCCCACTTTTCTTGCTTTTTCTCCACAGTGAAGGAGTCATGGTGAAGCGGAGGTTAGCTTTAGTCACTCCCTTAATTCCATTCAAGTGTCGTCCCTCCTAAACCATTACTCTCCTCAGCTACTCCTTATCCGAAACCATTACAACTCAGCTACCTTATAGAGCCTTGATCAACAGCTTCTTCAACCTTAGGTCTTCAACACACCGTCAGTGTCGTTGAGTAGAAGGGGTCGTCGGAGGTGGCAAATCGAGGTCACCGTTGAGGTCGTTAACCTTTCATTGATTAATGCAATGAAGCTCTTGGAATGAAACTCTATTTTCATTCCTGGCTCGGGTCTGCTCCAAGAAAGAAGAAGAAGCTTTGGTCAAATTAGGATTTGACTAAGGACTTAATTGCAAATTTTAAAAGTTCTCGAGGAGGGATTACCATGCAAATTTTTGAAATATTTGTAGGGTATATGTAACACCCCATTTCTAATAACCAATATTTCTCCTATGTAATTAATACATGTAATGGAAAAAAAACGGTGAATTGTGGTGTGCAACAATTTACAGAAAATTCTAATTGTCGGTTACACATAATGCGGCCAATTAAGGACACAAATGAGCAACTAATGTCCACTTAAAGGCCTAATATTGTAACTAAAATTTGAGTATAAAATGACACATATAATGGCTTCCTTCAAGTGTCAAAAATTAGGCTAAACCAAAGGAAGCAATAAATGATTTATTTCGGTAAATCATAAAATGTATGGGCAAAACGGTAATTTTGCCACAAAGTGGGAAATAATTATTTTTTTCCTAATATTCCCAATAATTTGATTTAAATGGGAATTAAAAGAGAGAAATGGCTACTTGATCATTAATAAGCCTATTTTGGTGAATTATTATAAAGGAAGGTCAAAATAGTCAGAAGTCAAAGATTTTGATCAACAATTTGTAAGATGGCACTAGGATAATTGAAGATCAACATTTTCCTTTTTATTTCTCATGTCATTTACGGTGGAATAAAGAGTATAAAGGGAAATGGTATTTTGAATAAAAGTTATTACACATGGACCAATCAAAATGTTACATGTATTAAAGCTATTTGACCAACTTAATATATCATCCTTCCTTCATCAATTCAGCTCCATTTCAAGCAAAAAAAGAACCAGCAAGAACGTGAGAGAGATACCTGAGGCGGTGGAAGAGATTGAAGCATACCAAAGGCTAGGGTTATCCAAAAATCAAGGTAAGAACCATAAATACTTGAAGATTTTGCTTCCAAATCATGTAGGAAACTCTACTAATCTCTTCTCCTCTTTAAATACCATGATTAGCAAGGTTAATCATAGGTTTAGAGAGAGAGGTATGAGACATTTTGGAGGGAGAAATCACAAGAAATCAAGAGGTAATCACCAAAACTTAATCCTCTTGTCTTGTATCAAGTTGTTGGTGTTGTTGTTGGTGCTATTTGTTATGTTTTCTCTTATTTTTCAATTATGGGCTGAAGCATAATCATGAGGAAATCACTACTAGAAAAAAAACTTTCAACGTCTTTTTTCTGGGACTTTTAACGTCCTTTTATGGGGGGACGCCTATGTCAGCGACGTAGTAAATTTGGACTTTAGACGTCCTTTGTAAAGGGACGTGTAAAAGTAAGGGTTTAGGCCTCCCTTCTGAAAGAAGAGATGCCTAAACCTTAAACTTTAGGCGTCCCTTTTATGAAAAGGGACGCCTAAAGTCCTGAAACTTTAGGCGTCCCTTTTGTGAAAAGGGACGCCTAAAGTCCCCGTTTAGAATTTTTTTTAAATTACGGACTTTAGGCGTCCCTTTGCCTTAAAAAGGACGCCTAAAGTTTACATTATGCGTCCCTTCTAGCGTAAGGGACGCCTAAATGTTTTTTTTAAATACGGTGCTACATTAAGCGTCCCTTTTAGCGTAAGGGACGCCTAAAGGTTTTTTTTTAAAAAAATACGGTGCTATTTGTATTGTTTCTGGCCATTCTGAAAGCAAACAGCAACATAGTCTCCTTACACAATAAGGAAACATACATCACACATTATATAATTAACAAAACACAACATCCACCTCTAATGAAACATTCATGCACTACAGTGTTGACAGAAATGTTGTCTACTAATAAACAACTACTAAGTAAATGTATAGGAAACCATAAACTTCTACAAATCAATGTGTTGAAGAATCCTCCCAGCCAATAAGTCTCTGATCAAATTAATGTCTTCATATAAGTAAGCAGCATCATTATCAAAGATCTGCAAATTAGAAAATATGATTATACGAAATCAATGAAATTAAAGGATTGTTTAGCAATTCAATTAAAATACACCCAAAATATTATCATTTGATTACCTGTTGAAAATCACTTGTAACGCCACTTTGAATGATATTATATATGTAAAGTAGAACATATATAACCACATTCAGTACCACCTGGCTGTTGAGGGCACTATAAATCAAAAGTAATTGGTTAAAATCAATAACATACATTATTTCTAAAACAACCCTAAATAAAAGAACTTAAATTATATTGGAACCACATACTTTGGGATAGAACCACTTTGGCTTGCGAACAACTCTACCCTCTCGTGACCCGCCAAGCATTCTATATGTTTGGGTCGCGCTACCATTAAAATGTAAAACATTTTAAGTTAGAACAATTTATCTAAATCAAGCATTTCTTTAATTAATAAAAAAGAAATAACTAACATGTTGAAGACGGATTTTGTGTCCTTGTCAGGCTTTTTTGTCAAGGAATCAAACCAATAGATTTCGTTGAGGCGTGGGCAAACAACACACAGGCTCCAATGGTAACTACAACAATACACATATTAAAATGAAGTTTAGATTAGAAGAAAATTATTTCTCAAACATCCCAAAAAAGAAAAATACAACTACATACCCTTGAACAATTGGCGCTAGATAACATCGCAATTTGGTCGATGCCATTGTGAAGCCCACATAATGCGTCCTTTTTGCCACATCATTTTTATCCAATGTTGTATTTGTCGGACACAAGAATCCGTATAAATTTTGTCTTTCCATATCGATGCATAAGTGGTAGAAGGACCTAAAATAGAAATAAAATGACCAATGAATTACTGAACTTATGAAATCTTAAACTTAGAAAAGAAAAACTAACCAAATGGCAAGTTTGACCCATCCTGCATCTATCTCCTCTAAATGCAAAAACTCCTTAAGATCTTTATTGTTGATCGTGTAGGGATACTTCTATTCTGTACCCATAATCCCTGGAGGCATATTGAAGTCGATTTGGCGAATACCTTTGTAAATTTGTTGCAGCCGTGCTAGAAAGGGCCATTTCACCGCATCTTGCTCCTCCTATAACCATAGCAAACAAAACCAATTATATTACAATGATGCCAATAAATGTCAAGTGATATGAATATAATTCCTACCATTGGTGGGGTTGCCAATGTGCCAATAAGATATTGAGGCCAAAGGATGAAAGCTCCAATTGCCTGACCTAGCGTGGCAATCTCAACGTCAGGGATAGGGATGGCTGCACCTTCTTCCCCCTCATGAACATGTGTCACTGTCACCCTACGTAAATACTGTGGAATTTGATTATGATGGTGGGTGGTAGCTTGTGTGTAAACGAGAGCATCGGCTACAACATGAATCATGGGGGCATCCAAATAGAGGATACACGATTTGCTCTACTCCGGAGTGGTAGAAGGCTGGCCCAGTGGTTCTGTTATGTGAGAAGGCTGGCCATAGGGTTTTTTACTATGGGAAGGCTGGACAAGACTATGGAAAGGAGCGGCAACAAGTTCTGGAGTGTGGGAAGGCTAGACAAGGGGTTCTGGATTGTGGAAAGCCTCGGCAACGAGTTGCAGAGTGTGGGAAGGCTGTACAAGGGATTCGTCCGGCGGGTGGTGACTTCCTTTAGTGCTGGGGAAGGTCGGGGATTCCTGGTTTCTAACCCTAGTACCCTCCATTTGATGAAATCAAACAACGATTTCATTTCACCATGTAGTTCTGTCATTAGCTCATCTCGGAGCTCTTCTCGAATTTGATCGCGAAGCTTAGCCACAAACTGTTGATTGGGTTCAGCTTGTGAAGAATATATCGAGGCTTTACTAAAATACTTCATAATACCAACTCCCCTCATCTCCCCTCTAACATGGCCGGGGTATTCAACCTTCACAATGGTCGTTGACAATATTTCCATCCATCCACTAGGAGTGAACGAACCTTGGCTACTCTGCTATTCAAGTTCGTCCTGTAGCATACAATTCGTTATGAATGAAAATTAAATGCTAAAAATGTGAAAGAATTTCACAATTAATTACTTATGCTATTACTACTTACAATCCTCAAGGCAACCTCAGCAATAGTCGGATTTATATATTTGCTACCCTTAATCCTCCCTGCTTTCCATTTTTTGTGACGCGGAGGAGGAGCTGGCGCTTGTACAACAATGAAAGGATCCGATTTCACAGCTTCCTTCATTTTTTCCAGCTCTTCTGCCATCATCGTCTGCTCCAGCTTCCTGTAGCCACCCCGAGACATGCTGGTACTGATTTGCTTCTTGCCTCTGTGTGTTCGCCGCACTTAATTCATGTTTAAGGGAAAAAGGGAAAAACAAGTCATTGGTGTATTAACTATATTGAAATTAAAAATTTTCATACTGAAGACAAAAAATTTACCAAAAATTCAAGAGCTTGTCGTTTTGCTATAAATAACCTCCAGTCCTCTGGAGATAGATATGAATATTCCTTACAAGGATCCAGATGTATCTTGTCACCTCTAATGTACTTCTTGGAGAGCTTATTTTTAAAATCCTTCCAGCACAAACGAACCTCTCCAATCCAGTGGTTGTACATGTCTGTGGTGTCAGGAACATCGAACGTTTGCTGCAAAAACAGAGACAATTAAACTTGAATAGGAAGAAAGATCTAAATACATAAAATGTATCGAAAGTTATGTACCAAAATCTGTTGCCATATCATGTCTTTCGCTTTTTTGGGAACCTGCTCCAACTATCATAGATGATTCAGACTTTGCTTCAACCCAAAAAACCAAGATAACTAATGAAGTGGTCTTCCTCAGGATCCTCTGGATTCATGTTGGCATCAAATTCTATGCGAACCCTCTCCTGTTCATTGTAGTGGCGCTTCGCCAATACAGTCATCTTCGTGGCACCCCTTGTTCTTCTCGGAGCGGGTGGCTCTTCTTGCCTTCCATCATGTTGCTCGCTGTCGCTCCCTGAGTCACTACTACTTGACATATTCCTGGACACACAAAAATCATTGTCAGAGAGATAAGTAGATTGCAGGTATCTGTATAAACTACATTAAGGGAAAAAAGCATATAGGACAGAATACATTTTTATATAGTTAAAGGTCTTACTTTATATTGTTTCCCATATTCCTTCATAATGATCATTTCTTGCAGAATAATCTTCATCGTCTACCAACTCGACCTCACTTCCTATAGGTGGATTTGTTGTCAAAGGTGGTGTGTCATCAAGGTTGAAGGTTGGATCACCATACTTTTGTTTTTTACTTTGAAGTACAATGGACATATTTTTATTTGCAGGGTCTGTGACATAAAACACTTGCTTCGCCTGGCTTGCTAGAATGAAGGGCTCATATCTATAACCAACTCTTCAAAGATCGACTGAGACAAATCCAAATTGTGGATCTATTACCACAACAGCATTGCTAACCCACTTACATTTGAACAAAACAACTTTGAACTTGTTGTAGGTCATTTCCCATATTTCTTCTATAACTCTATAATAAGCCATTGATGCACATATAGGGTTTTTATCTTTCGAACTGGAAAAGTGCATAGCTTCAGCTTCAACCATCACCCCACTATTTTGCATGGTACTTCTGTCATCTTGCTCTTTTTTGTAGAAAGAATACTCATTTATGTCATAACCAGTCCAAGTAACAACCTGAAATGAAGGCCCCCAAGCTAGCCAGTTGATTGTCTTGGACACACCGGTCTCATGTGAAACCTTCTCCTCATACCACTTAACGAATGTCTTGTTTTGCTCAATAGCTATTTGCATGTCACTCTTCTTTAGATTCAAGTTCTTCAAAGTCTTTTTGTGCTCTTCTATGTATGGCTGAACTTCTTCCATATTATTCAAGACATACAAGTGTGCTTGCAACACCTCTTCACGATCCACAGTCTTCACTTTAAGTCCTCGTGTTCCCTTTCTTCTCCTGTTTTCATGCCGAGACTGTTCCTTTTTACCGGATAGATAATCTTTACAAAAGTTCATTGCCTCTTCAACTACATATCGCTCAACTATTTAGGCTTCAGGTCGATAAGGATTTTTAGAATACCCTTTTAAGATCTTCATGTATCGCTCGAAAGGGTACATCCACCTCAAGTAAACTGGACCGCAAAGCCTTACCTCCCTTACTAAATGAACTACCAAATGCACCATTATATCAAAAAATGATGGAGGAAAATGCATCTCTAGTTGGGACAGAATTATATGTCCTCCTACCATCATCTCTTAGTTGTGGATGCAACCGATCTCTTATTCCCATATCAACAAGGTCAAGTCTTGCGCTCATTCCATCCTTGGTCTTCCCTGGGATGTGCAAAAGCGTACTTACAAGGCTGTCACACACGTTTTTCTCCACATGCATCACATCAATACTGTGTCTTACATCAAGACAATGCCAACACGGAAGATCAAATAAAATTGACCTCTTCTTCCATATGTTCTTCTCACCCACAGTCCTTTGATTTTTACCAAAGGTCACATTGACACGTTCTACCCGACTATAAACTTCCTCCCCGGTTAATGCCCTTGGTGCAACTCCATGCTCTGGTAAGCCATCAAAACGCTTTCTCAGCCTACAATATGGGTGGAATCGATGAAGAAACCTCATGTGGCCAATGTACACTATTTTTTTACAATGCTTAAGTTGTCGAAGTTCAGCCTACATGCTATTCAAATTCAAAAGGCTGGTATGCTAGGATGATGATTTAAAGTTAGAACAACGATCATGAGGTGTTAAAGGCTTGAGATCATGTGTTTTAAAAATAATGTATCCTTGCCCGTAGCATGTTTCGGGAAAGGGGAAAAAGACGGGAGATGAATAAGATTTTGCCAATTTTATTGCTTTCAATGTATCCACAATGAAAATTTGTACAAGGTACAAGTGAGAGAAACCAAGTTTGGAAGCATTAGAAATTTAAATAGAATTTTTGTATAATAAAGCCTTTATGTTTATGTTTTGATTAGTTGAGGGGAAGGATGTTTCTTTTGATCCATTCGAGTTTAAAAAAAAAGGAATATACATGAAACTTTTTGGAGGACAAGTATGTTAGATTTATATTTAAGCATATGGAGTTAAAAATGAGAAGTTGAGGTTCAAGTTACGAGTTAGTAGTAAAAGAACTTTTATTAAATGGATTATCTAAATTCTTAGTACTCAAGAAAAGGAAATGTCAATAATTTCGCTTCATGGAAAATTGAAATGCGGAAGGAATATAAATGTATAATGTAAGAACTAAATGTTTTACTGAATGAGATATTATGGAAATTTTAACTACACTTTTCTTGAAGTATTCATATTTTGTTTTGGCATAGTAAGAGATTAAGAAATGGTATAGTTGGAAGCTGATGAAAAACTGTTCTAATTGAAATCTTGATCTGTTTATTGTATTTTTGTTCATTCAACAATTTTGTCTCACATATGCATTTAAGTAATGTGATTATGAAATTTATGGGAGAAACTTAAAGACATAAATTATGAATATTTTGTAGAACTTATCTTCTACAAGAGCAATTTTCCATAAACTCAAAGAAATGATTTTTTATAAGTTTATGAATGATTTTATCATAGGAACTAGCACAGAGTGCTTGTTATTCGTGGGTCTAGTACCTATACTTGTTCTGTGACCTTGAGTCACGCTTGGTTATTTACCCTTTATGGACTTTGTGTTCATGCTTGTTTTCGTGGCTTCGAGCTGCGCTTGGTTATTTACCCTGTGGACTATGTGGCCACACTTACTTTCGTAGCCTCTATGCTACGCTTGTTTCGTGGCCTCAGTGTTGTGCTTGTTATTTACGACCTATGTGATGTGCTTGTTGTTATTTGCATGTGTTGCTTCCTCTGACAAAACGAGTTTTTAATGAAAAATGCTTTCATCATGATTTGGTATTATCGAAAAGCAAATATTTTATCAAATTTTTATTCAAATTGAACTAGAGATTATTTTCTATAGTATCTAGTTCTGATAAATACAAGTATGGTTATGAAAAGGTTGAAAAAAAGGAAATAGAGAACAAGATATATATGTATATGAGTGATAATATTTATCTTTTGTGTATTGTGAAATATATCAAGAAACATGCCTAGCACAAGTTTATTTTAAATATTTTATATATTTGAATTCTTACGGTATGACTCTTTCATCATGAGAAAATATTCATTGCTTGATATTTATTTATGTATTAATGAATTGTTTTTGTAATAAATTGTGTTATGAGACTTTATTTACCCACCAAATTATTTGTGTATGCATGTGAAGATTCATGAATTAATATTATAATTTCAATTGTTATCATGCTAATTAAGTAGATCTTGTTGGTTATAAATAGAATTAGTAAATTAGTAGGGCTTACAAAGTAATGTTGCCTTATACTTCATGCTGGTCACGCTTTTGTGCTTTAGGGCATGACAGTTTTTATCTCTTCGCCTGGCTTGCAACTCAAGGAATCAAACCAAAAGATGATGTTGATGAAGGGGCAAGCAACATGCATACAAACTCCAATTATAACTATAATAACATATATAGATTAACATGAGGTTAGATAACATGATACTTCTTAGCAAACTGAATATGTATAAATAGATAAAATTAAGTTACTTGTCTTTCAACAATTAGTGCTAGATAACAAAGCAACTTAGTCTATCCAATTGTATAGCCCACATAACTCATCCTATCTTCCAACTTATTATTATTACATTTTGCCAAATTCCCAGGACAAAAGAATCTTGACATCACTTTCAACACATATTTTATGGAAGAAGCTACCATAGAATTAAAATGAGAAATGACTTAGTAAATATAGAAACCTAAAAATCCTAAAAATCAGTGCATTAATTAAAGTTAAAAATAAAAAATAAACTCACATGATTGCAAATGTGACCTATCCTATGTCTATCTGTTGCAAAGATAGGAACTCTCAAATATCTTTGCTATTAATTGCAAAAAGATACGATATTGTACAACCCACAATCCCACAAGGCATCTCTAAGTTGACCTTGTTAATTTTTTTATGCATACTTAGCAGCTGTGCCAATAAGGGAAATTTTGTCGCTTCTTCTTGATCCTAGCAACACAAAATAAAGATTATAAGGAGTATGTCAAGGAAAATTCAAGTAATAGTAAGATGTATCCTACCATTGGGGGTGTTGTTGCCATATAAACAAGTTGTTGAAGTCAAATGATGAAAGATCTTATTGCTTGACCTAGTTTAGCAACCTCGTCATTAAAGAACGGGATATCTACACCTTCCTCCCCCTGTCAAACACTTGTGACATTGACTTTATGTTTATCGTCTCGAATTTGCTTATGATAGTGGGTGGTAGCATGCGTGTATACAACAGTATTGACAACAACAAATAGCAACGAGACATCCAACAAAAGAAAACAAGGTTCTCCAGCCTCTGGTGTAGGAGCAGGGTCACCATGTTTAATCTATAGCAGATTGTAACTGCCTTTGGTGCAAGGAAAGGCTGGGGATTCCTAGGAAAAAGAAATGAAATAATTAATTAAACTAACTTAAGGAAAAACTTAATATTATATTAATTGAAATTATTTATAAACCTGAGATCTATATTCGTCTTCACCTATCCTGACTTGAATGTTAGACAACACCATTGATCTCATCTCACAACGTAGCTCATGCAACCACTATTCTCAAAGCTCTTTTTGAAGTGATTGACGCATTTCCACCTCGAGCTTTGCTCGGACTTCCTCTCACACTTTGTCCACAAACTCTCTACTCGGTTCACTTTATCCATAAGATTGAAAACTTCATCCAAAGTATATATCTTGAGAGGCTAATTCCTTTTGGCTCCCCCCTAATACGATTAAGGTGATCTAGCTTCCCAAGCACCATTACTAGGATGTCCGTCCTTCCACTTTGAGTAAAGGAACCTTGAGTACATTTGCAATACCCCAAATTTTGGGACAAAAGGCTTGAGATTAAGCCTATATTAAGGGGATTGCTAGACCCATGTTTAGTAAATGTCATAGTGAGGCATGAGATTATTTCCTAAAATTCCTTTATATCATTGGATATTAAAAGGAATTATATTGGTGAGCTAAAGATCTTGGGGGAATTACAAAATGATGTAACTAAAGTCACAAATAATATAGTAAAATGGAACACATTAATTTTGCTACCGGTGAAATTCCTGGTTTGGCAGTGGTGATTGTGTGACATTTTTTGATGGGTAAATAATGTCCAAAAATTATGAAACTTTCCAGAATTAAAGTATATTTATCAAAATTTAATTTTATTGGTTATATATATTATTTGGAATTGTACACAAAGAGAAATGAATTTTTGAAGTTAGGCTAGCGAAATTAAATATTTTCTAGGACAGCATCCAAAGATCAAAATTATGGGAAGAATGAGATTCTAATTGGCCAAATGTTATATTTTTCATTAAACCTAGACTCAATGAAGGTCATATAGCCTTTGGAACCACCCTAATTAGACATTTTTACAATTAGATATGAATTTTTAAAGTTTAATGAAAATTCTGTCAGATTAAGCATTTTGTGCGAAAATTAGAATTTTGGACCAATGAGGAAGTGCGATGTGTCAAGCCATTTACTGATTCATTTAATCAGCCATTCTTCATCTCCTTCCCCATTCTCATGTGCAGAAACACATAAAAGAGAGAGAGAGAGAGAGAGAGAGAGAGCTGCTGTGCAAAACTGGAGGAAGTAGAGAGAGAAACTTTCAGCCTTCGAAATATTGTCGAATCGGCGTCTTCTCTCAAAGTGCCCTTCATGAAACTTCTTCTACTCATTGCAAGCTTCATTTCTAAGATTTCAGATTATCATTTAGAGGTGGTTGGTGACATCTCACCGGCTAGAGTATTGCCAGAATTCCAAACCGTTTGTGGAAATTGGTAGATGAAAGCGTGAGCTTCCTTTTTAACCGATTGATTTGTTGTTTAGATGGGTATATTGGAAGTTGGGTATTATTCATTCTCATAAAAAATGGTGTTTTCAATGGCTAAATAATTTCTAATGAGTGTTTAAATATCTAATCATTTGATTAAGAGTAGTAATGAAGTGATTAGGCAAGAGAAAACAAAGAAACAACACACTTTTTTGGAGAATCTTATTTGTGTGTCTGTTCTGTGACGTGATGAAGCTGAAGGAATTTGACCATTTTGATGCTTCCATTAGCTTTAGAAGAAAAAATTGTGTAGGTATACAAGTGTTCATGACTTTTGGATGCCGGTATATAAATTTGGGAATTTATGAAGAAAGCTTGTTCATGAGATTAATCTGTCAGCCTGGAGCCTTGTTACTGTGCGTGATAATTCAATGGACAAACCTTGTCTAAAAATTCCAAAACTTTCTAGTTGAAAATTAAACACAAATAACTTTAATTTAATAGGTCATAATACTCAATTGGATCTGTGTGCTAGAAGTTCTACATTTTTGAAGTTAGGTTATGCAAAATTGGAATTTTTTGGAATAATGTGTAGAAAGTTAAAATACTGTATTAATTTGTTTATATATAGCTAATGGCTATATTTTTCCTCGAAACTATACTTAACAAGGGTCAATTAGGACTTTGAAACAGCTCAATTGTATTTTATGGATTTAGATATGAATTTTTAAACTTCTGCCTTGTTTCTGGAATGTGATTTGGACAGGTTAAGTTTGGCAAAATTATGAGAATTGTTTGGCTATGATAGCTGGAATTTAGTAATTTTATGTGAACCTAAAATTAAATATATTTCCATAGAATTTAGAACCACTCAATTTATAGTTTCCTAGAATTAATGGTGAATTTTTAAAGTTTGGTGAAAAATCTATCAGCCTTATGTCTTGTGCAAAATTAAGACTTAATGGCACAAATGTAATTGGTATGAACTCCAAGGGTGAAAGTAAGCCTTTAGGGCTAATGTGGGCCATTGGATATTCACTTTTCATGGCTCTAATGATTTTATCCCTTACCTAGGGCCATGAAGTAACAAAGAAGAAGTAATGGTTAGCAGATCAAGGGACAAGGAAAGAAGAACATAAAGTCCGAGAGGTAGTGAACTTATATTTTTCTGCATGTATGTGATATGTATGTCTTGCATTGATTATGTGACTGCTTTGCCTATTTGTGTAGAACATATATGATTAGTTGAAGCTCTGTTATATTTGTGCAATGGCGATATGTATGTCACAACATCGAACATGCAGCATGTCATTATGTTGGCATAAAATACTATAGGTAAGCATGTCATGCATTCATATATATCTGGCATGCATAGTGGTAATATTTGCTACTAAGATTTTCTCGAATCCCACTCCTCCCTACCAACCATTTAGACAGGTAAAGAATGCATGGAGTTATGCAAAGAGGAATTACGAAGGAGAATTAGAGATTAAAGCACAAGGTGTTGTATGTATTTGATTTAGATATTTGATAACCTTATGTGGCTACACATTTCATGTATGTAAATGAACGAATTGAGCTTAAGTAAAGAATCGCTCGCAACTCTGATATAGTGCAATTAAGAGCCGATGAGACTTAGTGACGAAGTGAAACACGTGAAATTAATTGAAAAATTTTCTTTACCCTCTGAAAAACTCTCTCAACCCTAGATTCAACTCCTGAGTTGAGATCGGGGATTTGTGAACATTTTCAAGAGTTGAGTAATCCAGGTTCGAATCCTGATCTCACAAATGATTTCACTACTTATCTATACTCATTTAGGGCTATTGGAAATAAGGTATTACAACATTGCTCTTCAAGTTTATCCTATAGCATACAAATGATAAATATAAATTAATTACATGCAATCTTTTAAGGAAAATGAAACACCCTTAAATATACTTTATATTAAATACTCACAATCCTTGCAGTGAGGTCAGCAATGATTGGATTTATATATTTTTCTTCCTTCATCCTCCCTGCTTTCTATTTTATGTGACGTGGGGGAGGAGGTGCCACCTGCAAGACAATGCTATGATCTAATTTGGCTGCTTCCTCCATTTTTTGCAAATCAAACTGCATGATCTTCTTTTCAGGCTTCCAATAACTCCTATGAGACATGTAATGCATGATAATTATTTTTAGCTCGCCTCCTTTTATTTGATTCACTTAATTCCTATGAATAGAGAATAAAGAAAAATGAGTCTGTGAGGTTAAATAAATTCAAATAAAATGTTTTATACTATGATGATCAAAATATACCAAAAATTTGAGGTCTTATCATGACACCACAAACAATCTCCAATCATCTGGCAAAAGATAAGAATAAGCTTGACATGGATCCTTATTTCTCTTTGGCCCTCGAATGTACTTGGTTGTGAGCGTGGACTTGAAGTCTTTCCATCGCTCAAGAACTTCTCCTATACAATGCTTGTATGTAATACCTTATTTTCAAATGTATAATTACACATAACCACCATACTCTTACATCAAATACAAATAGTAGTGTCTTACACTACGATCTTCACTTCACCTTCATATCTCATCCGATGCATATCTTCATGTACTCTTCACCTGTCTAAATGGTTGGTTGGGAGGAGTGAGATTTGAGAGAATCTCAGTAGCAAACATTACCACTATGCATGCCAGATATATATGAATGCATGACATGCTTGCCTACACTATTTCATGCCAACATAATGATATACTGCATGCTCGATGTTATGACATACATATGGCCATTGCAAAAATATAACAGAGGTTCAACCAATTATACATGTTCCACACAAATAGGCAAAGTAGCCACATAATCAATGCAAGACATACATATCATATACATGCAGAAAAGGTAAGTTCACTACCTCTTGGACTTTATGTCCTTCTCTTCTTGTCCCTTGATCCGCCAACCATTGCTTCTTCTTTAACACTTCATGACCCTAGAAAAGAATGACATCATTAGAGCCATGAAGGGTGAATTTCCAATGGCTACATTAGCCTTAAAGGTTCACTTTTACCCTTGGAGTTCTAATCAATTACATTTGGCCAATTTCTTACTTAAATTTGCATGGTAATCAAACTACCAACATTTTTTACCAAATTTTGGAAAATCATAACTAATTCTATAGAACTTCAATTAAAGTGGTGCAAAGCTCCATTTGATCCTATTTAAGTATAATTTCAAGAAAAAATATCATTTTTGGAAAAATACCAACAAAAGATTCCCTGAATTTTGGAAAACATCACTGTTCTATATTTGTTTCCTGAAAACATAATAGAATTTCAAAAATTCATATCTCCTAGCATACTTGTCCAAAAATTACAAAATACCCACCAAATTGAAGCTCTATATCTATAATTTAAATATAAAAAGTTTCAAAATTTTTGGACAAGGTTTGGCTCCTCAAATATCATACACAAAAATATTGTTCTAGACATGGCAGATTATCAACATGAATACCCAAACTTCATAAATTTCTAAATTCATATACAAGAATCCAAAAATCATGAACACTTGCATACCTACACAATTTTTCCTCCTAAAGCCAATGGAAGCATCAAAATCATCAAATTCCAACTCTTCTTACATAAAACAGTATAGGGCAGATCTAAGGATTCCCGAAAATAGTTTGTTGTTTTCTCGTTTTCTCTTACCTAATCACTTTCTTGCTACTCCTAATCAAGTGATTACCTATCTAAACACTCATTGGAAATCATTTAGCCATTAAAACATCCTTTAAAATCAGCCATAAACAGTACCCAACTTCCTCTATACTCATCCAAACGACAAACCAATCGGTTAAAAAGGAAGCTTACGCTTACCTCTACTCATTTCCGCAAACGGTTCGAAATTCCAGCAACACTCCAGCCAGTGAGATGGCACCAACCACCTCTAAACAAAAATCCAAAATTGTAGAAATAAAGCTTGTGACAAGTAGAAGAAGTTTGCTGAAGGGCACTTCAAGAGAGGACGCCGTTTCGGCAGTGTTTCGGAGGTTTGAATTTTCTCTCTCCTCCTTTCTCCATTTTTGTTCTGAACCTTCACTCTCTCTCTTCTGGTTATTTCACACAAAAAAATGGATAAATATGATGATGAATTAATGGATAAATGCATCAGCCAACTCATCTACCACGTGTCAACTTCTAATTTACCAAAAAATTGAATTTTCGCATATAATATCCAATCTGGCATAATTTTCATTAAACTTTGAAAATTCATATCTAATTATGTAGATATCCAATTGGAGTGATTCTAAAGGTTATACAACTCTTGTTGAGTATAATTTTAAAAAAAAATATAACCTTTGGCCAATTGGAATCTCACTCTTCCCAAAATTTCAATCTTTAGAGGTTGCCCCAGAAAATAGTTAATTTCACTGGGCCAACTTGAGAAATTCATTTCTCTTTGTGTACAACTCCAAATGGATCATATAACCTATCAAATTAAATCTTGATAAGTCTTCTTTCATTCTAAAAATTTTCATAATTTTTGGACATCATATGCCCTATGAAATCATCTACACAAACACAACTGCCACATCAGGAATTTCACTGATAGCAACAATACTTTGTATTCCACTTCACTATGTTGTGTGTGACTTCCAATCACTTCGTTTTGTAATTCCCCGAGCTCTTTAGCTCACCAATGTAATTCCTTTTAATATCCAAGGATATCAAGGAATTTTGGAGAATTTAAACATGCCTTATAGGGACATTTGCTAAATCAGGATTTAGCAGTCCACTTGATCTAGGCTTAATCTCAAGCTTTTTGCCCCAAAATTTGGGATATTACATTGTACATATGCTTGGTATTGGGGATATCATAGGTTTTCTACAAAGTACAACATAACATAGTTATATATGAAGTAATAGAAATAAAGATAGAAATGAAAATGCAAATTTATATACCAAAAGTTGTTGCCAAATCATAGCCTTAGTGTCTTTTGGAACTTCCTTCCAAGTAGGCTATAGAATGCCAACTTTGATTCGACTCAAATAGCTAATATAACTAATGAACATGTCTTCCTCTTCACTAATTGGATTCAGATCAGCATCAAATTCCATGTGCACTCTCTCCCTTTGTTCCTTATGACGTACAACCAACGGTCTCAGTTGTTAGTGCAAGCCTTTCACCCAAGAGGGGGGTGAATTGGGTGATTACAGAATAATCAGATACTTAATAAAAATTATGAAGCTTTAAAGCACAGTTATAACTAAGAAGAGATATCACCGAAGTGGACACATGAGTTTATACTGGTTTGGTCACAATCACTTGACCTACGTCCAGTCCTAAAAATTCTTCTAAGCCTTTCATTATATCTTCCAAGATTCAGTGGGTTCTTGGCACCTTAGTACAACATCAAGTTCCTCTTTGGACACTCGCTCCCCCTTACACAAGGTAATCTCAAACCCCAACTTAAGGCTCCTCAACCTTAAGTTATCACTATCAGAAATAAAATGTTTTTGACTGACAAATCTCTCTCACAGAGTATATGGATGAAGACTAAAGTACAGATGAAGAAATAATAAGAGACAAAGCACTTATGAGTATATTGTTTGCAGTGTGTTCAAGCGTTGTCAGTATCTCTTGAATTTCGAATGGCTGGGCTTATATATCAGAAGCTTTGAGGACCGCTGTGAATTTTTCTGTTGATCGATTATGCTTCTGACAGATGAAACAATATTATTTTTTACTTTGCACGTTGATAGTTATTTTTTAATATTGTTGCTACCCACGATTAATTGTCGTTAAGTATTGTTCAGTTGCTTGTCATGTAGGTAGTAGTGGAGTACACCTGTAATACACTTAGAAAAATGATCGTTAGAAAATACTTTGAATATCATTGGAATCATTATGATTCACTCGGAGTGATTTCTGAAAATCAAAGAATCATTGGAAGTGAACTTGTTTTCACTGGAGATGATTTTCAGAGAATGTTATTCTACTGGCAGTAATTTTGACGAAATAATATGCCACATGATTTTGAAAGTAATTTTGATTAACTAGCAATAATTATCACTATCAATATCTTACTGATAAATCTTGTTGATTTTCGTGGAAGTGATTGCAAGTGGATCACAGTAACTGTCTGGAAGTGAAACTGATAGAATGACATATCACTGGAGTGAATTTGATATCACTGGAAGTGATTTGGAAAATAGTGAAATTTTTTGCAAGTGATTACAGATCCACTGGAAGTGATTTTGAGAGTTCATATATCACTCGAGTGAATTTGGCATTACTGGAAGTGATTTTGCAAACAGTGAATTTTTCTTGCAGTAATTTTCAATCCACTGGAAGTAAATCTGGAAATTTTAAACATCACTCGAGTGATCTAACTATCACTGGAAGTAATTTCCAAAACAGTGAATTTTTCTCTAGTGATTTCAGACGCACTGGAAGTGATTCTGCAAAAATTAGATATCACTTAAGTGATTTGAGATTATTGGCAGTGAAATTCAGAACAGTGAATTTTTCCTGAAGTGATTCTGGCTTGCACTGGAAGTGATTTGCGAAATTACCAACATCACTCGAGTGATTTCATGGATCACTCAAGTGATCTGTTAATTTTTCATATCACTTGAGTGATTTTTAATGATCACTCGAGTGATCTTCATAATCACTCGAGTGATTACACAAATCACTCAAGTGATCTTACTTAGATCACTTTTCTCACTTTCTTTGCTGATGTATTCCTTTTAATCAAATCCAAGAATTTCCAAATCATGATTTGTTATCATCAAAACATGAAATCTAACATCAGCTTTGTGCTTCCTCTAACATTTTTCTTAACAAGTGAGCCACTTGAGTTCCCCTTATCTGAACTTGCCATATTCCTGCTAAGAAATTAAGGTGAGATAGGATAAGTAAATTGCAAATAAATGAATACTTTAAAAAATAAAAAATCTTACTTTATATGTTTCACAAATTCCATTAGAATGATCAATTCTAGTTGCATATTCTTCACCATCCATCAATTAGTTGGTATAGGTGGATTTATAGTGAAAGGTAATGTGTCATCAAGATTCAAACTTAGATCACCATCTTTCTATTTTTTACTTTAGAGTACAATGGATAATTTTTTATTTGCAGGATCAATGACATAAAACAATTATTTTGTCTGGCTTACTAGAATAAAGGGCTCATCTTTATAACTAACTCTATCAAGATCAACTAAGGTAAATCCAAATTGATCTATTTCAATAGCATTATTGTTAACCCACATATATTTGAATATAGGAACTCTCAACTTGGTGTAGCTTATCTCCCATATATCTTTAATAACTTCATAATAGGCAATGGATGCCAATATAGAGTTTTTGTCTTTTGAACTAGAAAAGTGCATTGCTTCAGCTACCACCATCATCCTACTATTTTGTATAGTACTTCTATCATCCTGGGCTTTTGAGTAAAAAGAATACCCATTTATATCATAACCATTCCAAGTGACGACCTCAAAAGAAGGCCCCCAAGCTAACTATTTGATTGTCTCAGACACACTGGTCTCGTGTGAAACCTTTTTCTTAAACCATATTATGAATGTCTTGTTTTGCTTATTAGCTATCTACATGTCATTTTTTCTTAGATATATCTACTTTAAACTCCTTTTGTGTTTGCTAATCATGACTAAACTTCTTCCATATTATTCCAAATATATAAGTGTGCTTGCAACACCTCTTCACGACGTATACTCTTCACTTTGAGCCCTCATGTAGCCTTACTTGTACCCTTTTCATGACGAGATTGTGCATTCGACCTTGATAGATATTCTTTGTAAAAGTTCATAGCCTCTTCAACTACATATCTCTCAACAATTGAGGCTTCAGGTCGATAAGAATTTTCAAAATACCCTTTTAAGCTCTTTATGTATCGTTCAAAAGGGTATATCCACCTTAGATAAACTAGGTTGCATAATCTTATCTCCCCTACTAGACGACCTATTAAATGCACCATTATATTAAAAAAATGCGGGAGCAAACTGCATCTCTAGTTAGGATAGATACTATAACCCTCCATTTTCAATTCGTCCAACTTTTAAATGTCAACAACTTTGCCATAAATAGCATTAAAGAACATACCAAGGTTCTGAAGCCCGGACCGATCATTGAATCAGAGCTAAACCGGGGCCAAACCGGTAAGAAATTGAATATTTTATGCTTATTAATATGAAATTCTAAAGAAAAATATAAAAAAATTGATTTTAAAAAAATAGTGGACTGGACCGGTTTATTGGCCGATTTCTTGTTCGGACCGGCCTGTTCGGTCCAAGTTTTAGAACCCTGGAAAATACACAACCTTATTATTATGCTTCGCACATCATCTTTCATTATAATGCTCTAATAGCTACTGATAATAGTTGTTGCATTTAGACATGGCAATCATGGGACTTCATTCCTATTAACTTCAAATCTTCCATTGAGACAAGCCTTCTCACATTAGAAGAATACCCTTGTGGCACCTAATTAATGCCATGCAAACACCCACACAAACTTCTTTTTTTGACTTTTGACAATATATACGCTGCTGGCTCCATATAAGCTCTCTTACCATCATCTCTTAGTTGTAGATCTAGCTGTTCTTTTATTCCCATTTCAACTAAGTCTAGTTTCACACTAATTTTATCTTTACTTTTCCATGGTATATGCGAAAGTGTACCAGCAAGACTATCACATAGATTTTTCTCTACATGTATCGCATTAATACTATATCCCACATTAAGACTATGCTAATATGGAAAATCAAAGAAAATTAACCTCTTCTTCTATATGTTCTTCTCACCTACAGTCTCTGATTCTTACTGAAAGTGACATTGATTCTTTTCACCTAAATATAAACTTCCTCTCTAGTTAATGCCTTTGGAGCCATTCCATTCTCCGAAAAACCATTAAAAGTCTTTTTTAGCCTATGGTATAGGTGGAACAGAGGAAGAAATTGCCTATGACTAAGGTAGACTGTTTTTCTTTCGTGCTTAAGTTGATGGAAGTGTATGCCTCCTTCATTATTGGACATGCTTTATGCTCCTTTATACTATACCTTGACAAGTTTCTGTATGCAGGGAATTCATTAATCATAGTGAAAATCATTGCACGTAGCTTAAAGGACTCTTACTTATATGCATCAAACACATCTACGACATCCTCCCACAACTTCCTTAAGTCCTCTATCAAAGGTGCCAAGTTGACATCAATATCGTTTCTTGGCTGTTTTGGTCTTGAAATCATCATAGAAAGCATGATATACTTGTATTTTATACACAACTAGGGAGGTAAGTCGTAAATCACCAGTAGAACCAGCCATACAATATGTGTACTACTAAGAGTACCATAAGGATTGATTCCATCTGTGCAAAGCCCAAGCCTAAGGCTTCTTGACTTGCTGCCAAATTCGGAAAACATTTCATCTATTTTCTTCCATTATAGAGAGTTAACCGAGTGTTGAAGCTATTTTTCATTACATATTCTCTTATCACAATGTCATCTCAACTTTTTTGCTTCTTTCGCATTAGCAAACATTCTCTTAAACTGCGATATGATTGGAAGATACCACAAAACCTTTAAAGGTTGCTTTTTAGTTTTCTCATCACTATAGCCAGCATTTTTCTACACTTTTTATGGGGAAGATTTACATTTCAGACACTCACTTAGTCTTTCATACTCTTTTTTGTACAATATGCAGTCATTAGGACAATCATGTATCTTTTTATACTCCATACCCATTATACACAAGATTTTCTTAGTATCATACATACGATTTGGAAGTATATTATCCTTTAGAAACATACCACACAACAATTCAAGTAACAATATGAAACTACTATTGGTCAACCCACAAGTTGCCTTTAAGTTGACCAAATGCAAAATACCTTACAAGCGTGTATACTTAGTATACCTAGGGTAAAAAGGTGTCTTTGCATCACTCCGCACGCTATCATATATAGGCAATTGTGCAAAACATTCTACCTCAACATTATGAATCACTTTCTCCATTCTATCATCATCTACGACATTCAAAACTTCCTTCTTGTGGGACGCACAAGCAGTTGCTTCCTCACTATACCATATCAACCTTATGTACCAAATATTTATTCCATCATAAAGTAAGTGATCTCTTATATTATTAATGTCTCTGTCGACTCTCATTTAAACACTTGACACATAAACAAAAACACTTTCCATTTTTACTAGGCGCATTCATTTTAGAAAACTTAATAAACTTTTCCACGCCATTCTCATATCCTTCACTAGTTTTTAATGCATTCATCCAACTGTGATCTATTCTATTACCTCCTAATCCATTTTCAACAATACTCAAATTTAGAACAATGATATGAAATACTCGAGAGACACTGTGTGTGTAGAATAAGCGTCTGATCAAAGACTATTATAATGAAACTATTATAATAAAACACAAAGTTGAGAAAATAAATAAAAGCAGGTCTATTTCCTTAAATGGATTTTTGTTTATATGAGATTCCCCTTGTTCCGGCAATTATACACAGAGAAAGCAAAGTGGGGCTTAAATACTTACTAGACTTTGTTTTTGAAGAAAGAACAAAAAAGGATAGATATAAAAAGATATCCAATTTAACGATGGGAAATTATAAAATGCAGATGAATGCATTAACATTACCACTAGCTTTTGAGAACGAATTTGAACAACGGTTGACCGAAACAGGACAAGGGGACAAATTCCTGAATTTTCAGCCTATTGCTATGTAACACAGCATAGGTGCCTTTAGACGCGCCTTAGGTGTGACTTTACTATTTGGGACAATTATAAGTTTTTAAGCTGCTACCATGCAAACCTTAAAGATGTCAACAATATATCATATAATAGCAATTGCAAGTCTGAAAAATATCTCTCTAAATTTGGATCTTCACATGCAAGCTCATATCTCATATGCATCAACCAATGAAAACAAATAGTTCTACTACCAATTTCAACGTTCAATAATTCAAACTTATCAAGCTTATATCATCCTCCTTAATTCTGAATTTGATGTCTTAACCATCATATGAGAATTCTCAAATATACTCTTATAATCTAGGATACTCCTTGGTATTTAGAGGCACCAAACAGTAAAACTCCATGGGTTCCAATAACTACTTAACAGCATTTTAATGCTCAAGATATTCAAATAGTAGCAACATAATATCCTCAAGTTTAAAAAAATCATCATCCTCAAGCAATAACAGAACTTGCGGTCACTTGATTAGCATTTAGACACATATATCACTGGTTTCATAGACTACTAACAATTGTATTCTTTTTAGCTCTTTTATTAGGGAATCCGACACTTACACACAGAAATGGGGACCAATGATTCAGCAAATTATAGAGTACCAACACATAGAGAACATTATGCCACATCCACGCACATGTAAAAAGATTTATCATCATTAATATAGTGGTGGTCAAATATTTCAGTTGGCCAATGAAACCTCATTTAGATATATACCAACTAATGTTTAGCTTCCAAGGACACTATAATTATGATTGAAGGGAAGGTTCCCACAAGATGTCTCATTCATATGGATCAATGACCAAACATGGCATATACAGTAACTCAATAAAAAAAAGGGAAATTATTATTATCTGGTAAGGGATTGAATGCTAGCTAACCTGGTGAACTGGTGGTCCACAGAATTTTTTGTAGCTTGCAAATATAACACAGCCCTCACGTTCGGCACACTCGAAGACCCTGGAAAATAGCAGAGATTAGCAATGTGGTTGACAAATCCCTATTTTTATTATATATTTTTCATATTTTATGTGGGGTTTTTGCCATATTAATTGAGTTCTTTGTGCTTAACTGAGATTAAGAGTAAATATATTAAATTAGGATTAAAAAGACATAATTGTCATAAAATTGTAATTACTCTTAATCATTGATTTTTCAGAGAAAATTGGATATCAATTAAAAGTACTTGAAAAATTTGGATTAAATCTTAAAATGGCAATTTGGGGTTGAAATTTGTAAATGACATTTTGGTATCAAAAATTTAGAAAATGACAGTTTAGTCCATGAGTTAAACACTGCGTTTCGCTTTAGGTCAGTGCAGAATTGAAATGGCAGTAGCTGATATTCAGAGATTTTAGAACGAGAAGAGACTTGCATAGCCGCAACAGAGAACCTCCATTTTTTTCAATCCTCTTCCATCTTCACCCTAGCCCTTCTCCGTCGCCGGCGAATTTCGCCTCTTCATTCACCGTCGCCGGTGACCACCACTCCATCCTCACCACCACAAAAACTGCTGCCAAAACAGAACAGAACAGCTGCACTTCAGAACCTGGAGAATGAGAGCTTCAACCATCTCTTCCTCATCATAACCTTCGCCTTTTTTTCTTCCTCGCCGGCGGCATCATTTACCACTACCATTTCCGGTGAGCTTCGTCCACCACGACTGCAGCCTTCACCTCACCACTGACCAGAGTTTCAGATCAGAACAGGGGGGTCGAAAGCTTGCAGAGGAGAGAGCTTCGACGCCACCACCATTCGTTCAATCTTCATCTTCATCATCTCCATAATCTCACCACATCATCACCTTATCATTATCATCTGCTTCCACCTTGTTTCTGCCACATTAACGCAAGCAATTTTCTTCATCCATAGACAGACTGTGGCCGTGGCTTGCTTTGCATTTTAAATCATATCCATCTGTCATTTAATCAGTAATAGCTATGGCAGAAGCTTTCAACGTGTGTGTTGTGATTGTTCTGATGTTTGGCAGCAGCTAAATCCTTAAATCCCTTGTAGCAAGAGAGAATGACATCAACTTCCAGCTTTAAAAGGGTAGTTTTTTGCTCTTTCATTTCTCTATTTTCACATTGTATTTGTGATTTTTAGGTCTTATGATGAATTTTATAATGTTGGACTATCTATTTTAAATTATTTGAAGATTGGATGTGGCTTAAATCTATGTTATATTATGTTAGACACTTGACATTGTGTTTAATTAGCTTAATTATCATTTCTTTGTATTGGTTAGTTATTGAATTGATAATTTTATGAACATTTTGTACTAATTTCAAGGTGGCTTGGTTAGTTGATCAATGGTGTCTCGTATTTGCATTAGTTAATTGAATATGAATTTATTAATTGTATTTAGTAGTGAGCTTTAGCATCATTAATCTTGATTTTTCATATGGGTGGCCATTGTTAAATTAAGATTAATGATAAAATCAAGTGGTAATGTGGGGTGACTCGGTTATTGAATTAAAAGCTAAATATGATGTTTAAATTCATTTAATTGCTAGAATTCTTAATCAATTTAGAGAGATTAATATACAAAGTGGCTTGATATTAATCAATTTAAGTTAAGTCTAGTCTAAGGGGTGGTCCTTAGAGATATTTTTAAATTATAATGATTAAATCTCCCATAATTATTTTAAGTGAGGATTGTTTGTGCCATTGCTATGAGGGATTGCTCATTTCTTTGTTGATCTCTGTGCTTCTCTTATTTCATTAATTTTCATTCCATTCCACTTTTATTCAAAAAATCCAAAAAAAAAAAAATGTTTTCAAAGCATTGTAGTTTAATTACAATTTAGTTGTTAGATGAAAAGCTCAAAAACCTTTTTTAACTTGTTTTATGCCAATCTTTATACTTAGTTTTTAAGTAATTAATAAAAGGCTCTTCGTGAGACGATTTAGGATTGTACCCTATATTGCAATCTTTAGTTATTTTTGAAAAGGTTCTCAAGGCACGAAGCAGATAATGCCTATTTCAGTGATGTTGCTTCTGATAGATAAACGAACAAATGAGAGGAAAAAGTTTGGCTAAATTTTAGCCCCTGAAAGCTTTAAGTGTGTAGTGACTTTCTCAGTTCATTCTTAGCTCAGAAGCCAATTTTTCTCAGTTCATTATCATTAAATACAGAACAGGAAATAGAAAGAGTTTCATGCTGCAGATGTTTGAAAGGTGAGTACCTCAGAACCAAAACCTTCAGCATGGGAATCTTCATAAGGAGAGCTCAGCTCATCAGCTAAAACTTGTTTCTTGTATCTGTATACAAATGCAAACAGCTTATAATAATCCTTAAAAGTTTATCCATAAATGTTGAAATCTAGAGGGGTGAAGGTTGGTGTTTCAATAGGTTATCCTTACCTAATACCATCATATATAGCAAAACAAGTTGGAAGAAGATTCAGATGTCGCAAGGATGTAGCATGCCAGCAACCCAAGGGAAAAGGATGGTAGTGACATCTGCAGGTTGATGAGAGAGTTATTATCTAAAACATTATAATATAAACTTTAAAATACCACATTTTTTATGAACTGCAAAGGAATTGTTTGTAATATCCCGAATTTTGGGACTAGAGGCATAAGATTAAACTTGGATTAAGTGGACTGCTAAGCCCTGGTTTAGCAAATGTCCCTATGAGGTATGTTTAAATTCCCTAAAAATTTCTTTATATCCTTGGGGGTATTAAAGAGCTCGGGGAATAACAAAATAAAGCGATTAGAAGTCACACATAATATAGTAAAATAGAACACAGTAATTTTGTCACCGGTGAAATTTCCAGTGTGGCAATGGTGATTGTGTGACCTTTTTTTATGGATAACTGATGGTAAAAAGTTATGAAACTTTTTATAATGAAAGTATACTTATCAAGATTTAATTTGATAGGTCATATAAGTCATTTGGAGTTGTACACAAAGAGAAATGAATTTTTTAAGTTAGCCTAGTGAAATTAATTATTTTCTGGGACAATATTTAAAGATTAAAATTCTAGAAAGATTAAACTTCCAATTGGTAAAATTTTATATTTTTTCTTAAAACTAGACTCAATAAGGGTCGCATAGCCTTTAGAATCACTTCAATTGGACATTTGTACAATTAGATATGAATTTTCAAAGTTAATGAAGAATCTGCAGAATTTGGTATTTTGTGCGAAAATTTATTATTTGGGCCAATGAGCTTGTGACACGTGGCAGATGAGTTAGCTGACTCATTTATCCATTAAATCCATCATCTTCCTCCTCCATTTCACGCAGAAAACCAGAAAAGAGAGAGAGTGATTGGATGAAATATGGAGGGAGAGGAGAGAGAAAATTCCAACCTCCGAAACGGCATCCTCTCTCAAAGTACCTTTCAGGAAACTTCTTCTACTCATCGAGAGCTTCATTTCTACAGTTTTGGATTTTCATTTGAAGGTGCTTGGCGCCATCTCACCGGCTGGAGTATTGCCGGAATTCCGAACCGTTTGTGGAAACGAGTAGAGGTAAGCGCAAGCTTCCTGTTTAACCGATTGATTTGTTGTTTTGATGAGTAAATTGGAAGTGGGGTACTGTTCATGACTGGTTTTAAAGGATGTTTTAATGGCTAAATGATGTCCAAAGAGTGTTTAAATAGCTAATCACTTGATTAGGAGAAGCAAGGAAGTGATTAGGTAAGAGAAAACAAGAAAACAACAAACTATTTTCGGGAATCCTTAGATCTGTTCTGTACTGTTTCATGTAGGAGGAGTTGAAATTTGATGATTTTGATGCTTCCATTGGCTTTAGGAGGCAAAATTGTGTAGGTATCAAGTATTCATGATTTTTGGATGCTTGTGTATGAATTTGGGAATTTATGAAATAGGGTTGTTCATGTTGTTGATTCTGCCATGTTTGTGGCTTTGTTCGAGCTGTTCCATATGGTAAATCTTGTCCGAAAATTCTGAAATTTTTCAGGCTTAAATTAGACATTTATAGCTTTAATTTTGTGGGTATTTTATAATTTTTGGATAATTATGCTAGGAGATATGAATTTTTGAAGTTGTGCCCTGTTTCTGGAATGAAATCTGGAACAGTGCCTGTTTGCTGAATTTTTGGGAAAATTATGACAATAATAGTCATACCAAAGTATTTTTCTATAAATCTACACTTAAAGGGATTCAAATAGATCTTTGAACCACATCAATTGGAGTTCTATAGAATTAGTTATGATTTTCCAAAGTTTGGTCAAAAATGCTGATAGTTTGATTACAATGCGAATTTGAGTAAGAAATTGGCCAAATGTAATTGATTAGAACTCCAAGGGTAAAAGTGAGCCTTTAGGGCTAATGTTAGCCATTGGGTATTCATCATTCATGGCTCTAATGATGTTATCACTTGCCTAGGGCCATGAAATAACAAAGAAGGAGTAATGGTTAGAGGATCAAGGGACAAGAGAGGGGACTATAGTCCACCAGGTAGTCAACTTACATTTTCTGCATGTATGCGATATGTATGTCTTGCATTGATTATGTGACTGCTTTGCCTATTTGTGTGGAACATGTATGATTGGTTGAAGCTCTGTTATATTTGTGCAATGGTCATATGTATGTCATAACATCGAGCATGCAGTATGTCATTATGTTGGCATGAAATAGTGTAGGCAAGCATGTCATGCATTCATATATATCTGGCATGCATAGTGGTAATGTTTCCTGCTGAGATTCTCTCAAATCTCACTCCTCCCAACCAACCATTTAGACAGGTGAAGAGTGCAGGAAGATATGCATCGGAGGAGATATGAAGGTGAAGTGAAGATCGTAGTATAAGACACTACTATTTGTATTTGATGTAAGAGTGTGGTGGTTATGTGTAATTATACATTTGATGTATACGTGGCTATTGAAAATAAGGTATTACATTGTTGAACTGCCTTGTTGGTTGACTGGAAATTAGAAAATGTATGCTACATTTTTATACTCATGCACAATGCGCACAACTTAAAAGAGTTTATTTATTATATGCTAAATAACAGGAGCACTTCTTTGCATTTGCAGATCATGAGTGAGGAATTTTATGCAATTATGATTCTTGCTTATAAAAGGAGGACACTTTTGCATCATAGTCACAGTGAACCACTTCGAATTCTTGCATGCATTCACAAACCAAAATGTCTTCGCAATTTTGAACCTCCTTGCAGCTTCCAATCCCAACATAAAATTTTTTTTTCAATGATTTTTTTTAAACCAGCAGTTGAAATTTTAACTTTCAACGACTAATAGTTGTTGAGAGTGGATCCATATTTTAAAAAATGTCACCACTTTTTTTTTTACTACTGTTTTTTTAAAAATAGATGTTAATTCATGTAGTTAAATCAACATTTTGTAGTATTGGGTATCAGGTTCGGGGTCCGTAGTTGCTCTCCCAATACTAGTGACTCTTCTAGGACTTGAACTAGAGATCTAAAGGGATCTAATTAGATCTTATACTATTAGACCAACTCTATATTGGTGGCTACAAGGTTTCTATAATGCTTGCAGTGTGCAAAACGGATGCTTCACGTGACAGTAAACTGAACCCCACTACAATTGGGCTTAACATAAGTCCAGCTTCTCCATTTTACATGATGGAGATTTGCGCTCTTCCTGCATACACGAGTCCAAAAGCTCTTGAAGGGATGTGGTGTGTAAAGTTTATGAATATTCAGCAATGCAGTTGTGTGGGCCCATAGGGAACAAGACATTGGGCCTCTGGAGCAAAAAGACTTTGGCAGCGGGCTTGGGTTTGGATGTCCATCAATTTTTGCGTCTTTTCTAAGTTTTAGTAATTTCTGGCATAGCTAAAAAAAATCCTTTACCGTATGTTTTACTTTCTAGCTTTTTACTGATCCTTGAGGACAGGCATCTTTTGTTGGAGGAGTATATTGTTATTTGGTAATAGGAATAAATGTCAGGGATGGTTTGGAGTTATGGGTATTAGGTTTATAAATAGGGGTTTTGATGGTTGTAATGGGTGTCCAGTGAATTAGTAATTTTTTGTTTTACTCTCTTCTTCCCTTCTAATGCTAACATTAGGCCACCGTATTCCACAGTTTTGTAATTGTTGAATGTAAAATTGTGAGTTTAGAGTTTAGATAGAAATCAATGGGACTAAACCCATGTTCATCTATGTCCTCTAGCATTCCCCTTCTAAGTTTATATTTCGATTGTTTTTTTATATAACTTCAATATGCAAACGACGTTCATGATCTGAATAACGTGTTGCGCAGATTATGTGAATGGTTAACATGTAATTGGTGCGCAGAGACACACCATTAGAAAGCCCTTATGTTGAGGATACGCGTCAATTATTTATTATTTTATTTTCTTGTTTCTTGGCTATTAGGTCAATCACGAGAACCTAAAATCCCACAATGATGAAATTATTTATGCAAGTCAGGTTAACAAAATAGTGATCATAGCACTCAACTAAAACAAAACCCAGATTTAATTACACAGTATGATTTTCAAACAGTACATTACTGCAAACAAAGGAAAAATAACAAATAAAAAATATCAAATGTCACATACACACTACTATCAAACAAGATTCTTAATTGTCGATCATTTCTTATAATCCACAAAAATTTTCTCAACTTTGCTCAAAAACATCTAAAATTTGGTACATAGTAAGTATGCTTTTCAACAGTACATTACTGCAACTTTTTGTTTTTCTCAGGGGGCTTGGGTCTGGCAGGGACGGTTCTGTAACTAGGGGCAGGAGTCTTGTAAAAGCTAGTAGTGAGAAGATTCAAGTAATCTGGGAACTTAGTGATAGCAAAAAAGGTGCCAGGAATTGAAGTGAGAATATAAATAGGAACATAAATTTTTCGTGTTGGATGAACCAGCAAGAAGGAATGACTAGCACAGAAAGACATCCACATACAAAAAAAGGAGATGAACATGGCGGACATACCAAGGAAGAGCCTGAAGGGAAGGTCTATGTAGAAGGGAACAGAGTGATAACGAGCAGTGACTATGGAGAGGAAGATGACTGTGGCCACGAGAGAGAACATAAGGGCTGTTAGTGACATGGCCACAAATGTTTGGTATACTGGCTTGTGTAGGAAGACTGGGAGGCCCTTGTCCAAACCGCCTGGCACGGTGGCGGCTGTGGCAAAAGCAACCGTCGCAATCAGCGTGGACACCACAGAACATGCTCCTGAGGTTTTACTCAGCCACTCTTCGTCCTTCTGGCTTAAGTACTTGTGAGTTTCTTTGAAGATCTCATCTGGGGTTTCTAACTTCTTGTTGTATGTCGCAAACACACCAGGTGGCATTGAATGTCTCACATACTGCATCGCCACATTTTGATTACAGCTCAATAGGCGGATTAATCAAATATCAATCAACTCGGTCTGGTCCTTAAATATAAGAGTTAGATACAAGATTTAGTTTAATTCTAAATCTAAGATCTTAATCCTCTTTATCTTTCAAATTCATCGAGTATTATGCTAGTTTTGAGGAAGAGATTCCTCCCATACACATGTCACGTGTTTCAATCCACATTGAGTGAAGTTATCTAGCTTCTATAAGTATCATATAAAAATTTGTAGGGACTTCAAACTTTTAACAGTGCAACTCGCTCTATATATATAGAAACACACATACACAGGAGAGGAACCTCTCATTTTTCCTTTCCATCCTCTTTGATCCTCTGCTCTTTTTATAACGGTTTGATCAACATTTTAATAGTTCATATTTCATCTTTTATAGAATTATCATCAAAATGTTAAATAATTAATGGAAAATAAAAAAAAATAGTTTGTATAAAGCCAACTTCTGGACTAGTAATTCAATTGCTAATCTTATGATTAGAATATGAAGACGAGATAAGAGGATCAGAAGGGAAAATGAGAGGTTACTCTCCCCACTTGTAGCGCCTTACGTACCTCAAACCACTTGTATTCCCATTGCATGAGAAGTACTTCCCCAGGAAATTTCCAATCACGATCACCTCCATACTTCGCTGCCAAGTGTAAAGCACTGTTTCCATCATTATCCACATGGTGAAATAAACTTCTAGTGAGCACCAATATTTCCCGTTTGCATAAAAACTTGTACACATCGGTTTGCCTCATTTCTACTGCTAATAGAACTATGTTTTTCCCCTCTTCATTCTCATTGTCAATATTAACAGTCGATGGGAACTTTTTCAGAATTACCTCCACCATTTCAATCACACCATTCTTCGCAGCAATCATAAGAGGTGTCTCAACTTTTTGACCATCTATTGAATCATTCAGAGCCGCGCATATATGCGTGCGAATAACAAAATTATATTAGTGCAAATGGAATTAGGAAAAAAAAAAAAATCCGTGCAAAGTAACTAAACATCACTGTTACAACAAAGTCTACTTTTATAAACTTACCGATGTTTAAACCTCAATTAATTTCATTGATGATAGAAAGGTTAGTTTGATATATAGTACTTCCACAATCCTTAATGTAAGACATATTTACATAATTTAATTAGATTAAGGAAGTTAAATAAGTTAGTTAATATAGCATGTATTTTCTAAAACACCTTAGTCATTTTCTTTGATTTCTCATTCCTTCTCTTCCTTAATTATTGTTGAGGGACATCAATATAGGTAAATTAAGAAAATATTGATAAATAAAAAAATTATGTTTTATATTTAAGACTATAATCAACTCCTCAAATATGGTCTATATTAAGGATAGGAGGGAGTAAATCATATTATAGCTACATACATTATAACTCTTTTAAACAGTCAGTCTCACCTAATTTAAGGCATTTGATTTTGGTCAAAACAAGGTATATCTAGTTGTCATTTCCCTAAAACATAATAATAATGTAATCATGTTCTCCAATTATATATCCAATCTACATTCATGGAAGTTCAATATAACTCTAAAACCAGTGTGTGCACCTAAAATATATAAGGAAAAATTAAATATATAAAAATCCCTAAAAATTCATATTTACAAATTATGTTTAACAGTTTATGTTTCGAAGTTAAACTTCTGTATTTACAAACAGAAGTTGCATATTTACTGGTCAAAATTGTAAAAACATTAAATTATTCTCTGGGATCTTTGTTATTTTTAAATTTTTACCTGGAACCTATGGATAACTTTTTCGATATATGATGATGACGATGATGCCTGAGTGTTGCATTTGAATCATCTCGAAATGATTTTTGAGTGTTCAGATGAAGATAGAAGTTTAAGATCAGAGGGCCCCATGTGACATGTGGAACCATATTATGAACACTCCTACAAATTGAAGTAGAACCCTAGCCTCTTTAAGCAATATTCAATTACAAGAATCTTTTTTTTTTTATTATTACCTTTGTTAGTTGAAGGCTCTAGAAAGGAGGGCGTACACCTTGGTGACATAACTGAATGGGAACCATGCTGAAGAAGTTTTTCCATTATTTGACACGACCATGTGTGCTTTTCCTTCTTTTTTCGTACGCCAACTAATTCATGTATTGATTGTCCAGCTGAGAAAGTAGATAACAGTAGATATAGGATGAGGATGGAGATATATCACACTATATCGAGTGCTTAATTGTGTGTGCATAAAGATTTTCATTAAGTAGAGTATACATGGACACTAAGCAAATTGACGTTGAGTACCTAGTTCAAAGTGGTCCAGCGCCCAAACCGTAGACTTGAAAAACTTGTCCAGCATTTTATTTTCTTTTCTTTCTGTACATATGACAGTCACAGAGAAATTATTATATGGTCGATATATATATATATATATATATATATATATATATATATATGTATGTGTAAATCAGCAATGTGGTGTGTCATATCACAAAATTTGGGCCTAGAAGCTCATGAATAAGATTAAAAGAAGGAGATAGGATTTGCTTGTTTTGATGCTTCCAATGAGTTTAAAATGAAAAATTATATGTAGGGTACAAGCGAGAAAGTAATTTTGGAAGCATTGGAGATTAAAATGAAAATTTTTCCCAATAAGCTCCAAGTTTCAGTTTTCGCCTAGATGAAGGAGAAGGAAGTTTAATTTGAGCTTAAAACTGGAATCTATATGAAAAATTATGGGGAGAAGCATGTTAGATTAACTCTTAAGCCTATGATGAGATTACAAAAAAAATGCATAATTGAGGTTTAAGTGACAAGTAAGAATAATTTTGAGATGTTAATGGTTTCAATGGTCCTAATAACCTTAGCAATTGATATATGACGGTACTTAGGGCCATTCGATATTGTGAAAGTGGAATTGGATGTTTGGATGATGAAGCTCCAAGTATGGGAAATAAAGAAACCAAGAGAAGGTGAAAAGTTTTAAGGTAGTAAACCTTACCTTACTAGCATATGCTTGAATGTTGCTTGCATGAATTGACATATTTGTATGCTTGTATGATTATGCTAAATCATGCATTTATAAATGTGATTATGTTTGAGATATTTCATAGACCTATGTGATTACAAGAAATGCATGATTGTCTTAAACATGTCATTACATTATGAAGTTATTTAGTTGAAAGCATATTATGAAGCAAAACTTTGCTATGGGCTTATGTTTTAGTGGTGATTTTTGGCTACTGGGATTCTTTAAAATCCCCCCCCCCTCCCCCCAACCAACAAAATGACTAACCATGCTAAGGTTCTAAAGGAAAGACTAAGAGCAAATTGCTAGGATAAGTTGAAAGAGAAGTGAACTTATGGCATTGTTTGGTTTAGAAGTTAGAGCATATATAAATAATCTCATGAGCTACGTAATTCCTGATATGACCTTTGTAATATTCCAAATTCTGAGACTAAAGGCATAAGATTAAGCCTAGATCAAGTAGACTGCTAAGCCCCAGTTTAGCAAATGCCCCTATGAGGTATGTTTAAATTCCCGAAAATTCCTTTATATCCTTGGATATTAAAATGAATTATATTGGTGAGCTAAAGCGCTCGGGGAATAACAAAACGAAGTGATTAGAAGTCACACATAATATAGTAAGGTGGAACACAAAGTAATTTTGCCACCGGTGAAATTCCCGGTGTGGCAGTGGTGATTGTGTGACCTTTTTCGATGGGTAAATGACGGTAAAAAGTTATAAAACTTTCCAGAATGAAATTAGACTTACCAAAATTTATTTTGATAGGTGATATAGGTCATTTGAAGTTGTACACAAAGAGAAATGAATTTTTGAAGTTAGCCCAGCGAAATTAATTATTTTCTGGGACAGCATTCAAAGATTAAAATTCTGGGAAGAGTGAGCTTTCAATTGGCCAAATGTTATATTTTTTCTTAAAACTAGACTCAATAAGGGTCGCATAGCCTTTGGAATTACTGCAATTGGATATTTGTACAATTAGTTATGAATTTTCAAAATTAATGAAAAATCTGCAGAATTTGGTATTTTGTGCGAAAATTCAATTTCTGGGCCAATCAAGTGTTGACACGTGGCAAGTTGCTTTTACCCTTCATTTATCCATTAAATCATCTTCATCATCGTCTATTTTCTGCGGAAAAACCAGAGGAGAGAGAGAGAGAAAGAGAATCGGAAAAGAAGAGAGAGGAAATTCTTTTCTCCGATACACTGCCGAAACGACATCATCTCTCAAAGTACCCTTCAGGAAACTTCCTCTACTCCTCGAGATCTTCATTTCTACGGTTTCAGATTTTCATTTGGAGGTGTTTGGTGCCGTCTCCCTTGCCGGGGTGTTGCCGGAATTCCAAACCGTTTGTGGAAACGGGTAGAGGTAAGCGTAAGCTTCCTTTTTAACCGATTGGTTTGTCGTTTGGATGAGTATAGAGGAAGTTGGATATTGTTTATGCTGATTTAAATTGGTGTTTTGAATGGCTAAACGATGTCCAATGGATGTATAAATAGCTAATCACTTGATTATGAGTAGTAAGGAAGTGATTAGGCAAGAGAAATCGAAGAAACAACAAACTCTTTCTGAGAATCCAATTTCCTTCTGTTTCTGCCCTGTATTGTTTCGTGTAGGAGGAGTTGGAATTTGATGATTTTGATGCTTCCATTGGATTTAGGAGGCAAAATTGTGTGGGTATACAAGTGTGCATGAATTTTGGATACTTGTACATGAATTTAGAAGTTTTAGAAGTTAAAGGGTAAATGCTGTGTATTCTGTTTTCTGGAGGCAGTGTTATGGTGACGTATTTTTGAGTAGCCAAATGTTATCCAATGACCATGAAACTCTCCAGTTTGAAAGTATACACATAGAAATTTAATTGGATAGGTAATAATGATCAATTGGATTTTTTTGTATTTAGATATGAATTTTTGAATGTCTGCCCTGTTTTCTGGAAGAACATCTGAAACAGTCGGTGTTTGGAAACTTTCTGGGAATGGTGTAGTGGTGGAGTTTAAAATATAGTATTTTTATGTAAAACTACACTTAAACGTCTTCAAATAGAGCTTTGAACCACCTCGATTGGAGTTCTATAGAATTAATTATGATTTTCCAAAGTTTGGTCAAAAATGCTGGTAGATTGAGTACCATGCGAATTTGAGTAAGAAATTGGCCAAATATCATTGGAATGAACTCCAAGGGTGAAAGTAAGCCTATAGGGCTAATGTGGGCCATTGGGCATTTACTTTATATGGCTTTAATGATGTTATCACTTGCCTAGGGCCATGAAGTGATAAATAAAAGCAATGGTTGGCGGATCAAGGGACAAGAAGAGAAGGACATAAAGTCCGAGAGGTAGTGAACTTACCTTTTCTGCATGTATGTGATATGTATGTTTTGCATTGATTATGTGACTGCTTTGCCTATTTGTGTGAAACATGTATGATTGGTTGAAGCTCTGTTATATTTGTTCAATGGCCATATGTATGTCATAACATCGAGCATGCAGCATGTCATTCTGTTGGCATGAAATAGTGTAGGCAAGCATGTCATGCATTCATATATATCTGGCATGCATAGTAGTAATGTTTGCTACTGAGATTCTCTTGAATCTCACTCCTCCCAACCAACCATTCAGACAGGTGAGCATTTGAAACGTGCTGAAATCAGAAAAGAGGTATGCACAAAGAGGATTGTTGCTGGTTGTTTGAAGACCTTTTAGTTATTAAGGTCTGTAAATATTGTGTAAACCCCTAGTGGGGAGACTTTTGTATTATAATCAAGCAATATTGTATTAATATTATCAGTATATTCATGTTATTTCTGTGTGCCCACTGAACTACGCATTGCTACTCTGAGTAATATCAGTAATAAGGGATATATGAGGCGGGTCGTTACAACCTTGGCATGTGAAATTGATGAATTCAGATGTATAGTGACTAAATGGGATTCATAGAATAGTCTTGAAACTATAATTATAGGATGCATGTTCATGACTCTAGTTTGAGCTCATTTTAGAGCATAGTCACTATTTTGTTGTATGTTATACAGTAAAATAAATCCAAATGATAATGATATTGGTGCATGCAAAGTAGACACGTATATAATTCCAAAGAGCGATACATCAGGTCAATTGGATGAGTATAGTATGGGTTATGCAATTTTAAAGTATAGAATATGTTCAAGAACCAAAGCGAGTTTAGAGAGTGAATTAGTTATGAGTTTTCATAGATGGACTACTAAACTAGACAGATTAAATGATTAGTAACCCAATGATAAAATACAAATTTCAATTTATGGGTTAATCAACGATTTGCAGTAACCATAACAGTTAGCTTCCGAATGCATACTAAAAGTATCAAAATGATGGATGTGACATGACGTGAACACTAAACCGAGTACAATAAATAGGGCTTTTTCTCAAAGAAAATCTACAGTTGGTGTCATGAATATTTACGAGAAAATACTTTAATTTATCTCGTTTTTCTCATAAAAACATCTAATAATTAAAGGATCCGTCATTAAGAATGTGATTCAAACCCCATAAAAGCGAGACTAGCTTCGAATTTCTTTATCAATAGAATGTTCTCATTTGTCATTTGTTTGTAAGTATCAATGTAAGTGACTTTTGAACTGTACCGCCTGCCTAAAGCCTCAAACTAAATAATATTTTCTTTAAAGGGAAAAAAGAAAAAAATTAAGAAAATAGGTAGAGAACAAGCATGCCAAACGTAATTACCATTCTTAATCCACTTACGAACGACAGCATCCTTGAGAAGCATGACCCACGATTTGCATTCCCCTTCGATTAATTCTTCCTTCGTTGTGGCCTTCTCCTTCGTCATATCACCCAAAAAAACTTCATATTTCCAAACAAACAAACAACGCATATTATTATTTATATTTATATTTAAAAAGTAGAAATATATATATAGGCACTGCATTAATTTCCTTCATTAATGGACAAGAGTACTTACGATAATACGCGAGATATCCAAATGGTCGACCAAGGAGGGCACCACTTCTGAAAGCTGAAGGCTTTTCTGCTAAAAGATGGAGTGGAGACAGCCCGTCGTCATTTAGCATCGTGGGTTTCACGAGATCTTCATAAAGGTGAAGTATTTCAATTGCAACATCTGCAGTTATTAACAAGTACATTAATAATATATGAAACAATGAATGAAATTTTTGGATTTACCAAAAAAAAAAAAAAGGTATCAGCTTCAATTTACCAAATTGTTCTTGTGCAATTGCACAATGAAGAATGGTATCATTGTTGTCCCTTATACAGTGAGCAAGGTCGGTTGAAGAAGCTCCAGGCCTTTCCATATACAGATAATGAAGCCAAAGAAAAGCTTTTATCTGCCCATAGAGAGCCGCTATAAAAAGGGGTGTCTCGCCGGCTTTGTTGCCTTTGGCAATTAAGGATGGGTAAGCGCCACCAATTTTTTTACATATTTCAACATTTCCAACTGAAGCTGCTAAATGCAAAGGAGTGTCACCGTTTGCATTCGCAGCCCCAAAGACATTCCTTCTCTCACTACTCTCCTCATCATCCACAAAATGTTGCTCAGCGCAAAAGTCTACCATCTCTGCGACCACGTGCTTCATCTCTTCCGGAGCATACATTGCCATGTGTAACACAGTGTCTCCTATGGCTGTAATCTTGGCCGCGCAAAGCCACGTGTTTCGCTTGATCATTTCAAATACTTCTGACCACTGGTCTCCCATGGCAGCACAACATAATAGGTCGTTCTTTGTTTTCTCCATGTGATCGCCTGCGGTCTTGGACTCCTACAAAATTGAATTCAATGGATGCATAAAATAGCAAGTGTCATGTGTATATATATAATGTGCAAGGGAAGGGGTTATATATATATATATATATATATCTTGATGCAGCGTTTGCTTGGGTATCAAGTTAATGATCTCAAAGAACCGTAGCCTTACTCAAGAAATAGCAGAATGGGATTGTAACTTCACCTAGTTAAACCAAACCTTAAAGAAGCAGAGATGAGTGTGGAGGAGAGAAAAACAAAGAGGCCATATATAGAAAACAAGTAGAAAAAAACATCCTCCTTGATCTTTCGTCTTCCCGGCAGTGAAATCCCAAACGAAAATCAACCGCAATTTCAATTTTGAAACGCGTAAGAAGCATGAGCAAAAGAGATCGAAAGACTTGCTTTTGGGGTCAATAGATTAGCGTGAGGAATGGGAATAGCCTCAGTCAAAAGTTTTCGAAGAAAGGCGGGATATAAAATGAGGCAAACAACTACAGATTTGTGTTTAAAATATAGAAAAGAAAGAATAATGTCAGCAAGTTCATCTTCTTCCTTGCGATTTCTCTTCTATTTTCTTCTTCTTTTTATAATGAATCGTGATTCTAAATAATCACTAGTTAGATTGCCCCTTCCTTCTTTGCCTTTGATGTTCTCTGGCCTTCTTCATTGCTTTCCCTTCTTTCTTTCTTGATTTTCTTAAGAACGATTGAACCACAGAAATCGCCAATTTCATTAGTTTAATAGCAGCATAAGTAATTCATTCTAATTTGCTAATTAAACCACTGATTCCAGTATAGTTCAAGGTTAGTTGCAAAGCTAGTTTGCTGCTTCCCTGTTCAGCGGCTCCGGTCAGATTTTGCGTACTGTCATAATTATTTTATTTCAATTACCTTTATAAAAATTAATAAATGATTCCTGTTATTTTAATATGAAAAATACTTAATATAAGATCTCATTCATAGTATAATTTATACTATAAATGACATTAGGGAATAGAGGTAGTAATAAATTCAATTAAATTTGATGGTAAACTTCAATACATAAAATTATAATTTTATCGTTAATAAGATACCCTCCTCTCTATATATAAGAATACAAATTTTTGGGTGGCCTAATCCTATGTATAAAATACACTTAAATGATGTTTGAAATTTTAACATACTCTTTTTTATTTTTACCCTCTTAATTACATGTTATATGGCTACATTTATTTTTAGAAAATAAAAATAAATTTTTTATTCAATTATTGTATTTAACAAATTTTAACTAACATTTTTACCTAACTAGGTTATTTGTATCTTATGGACAGATAGGAATTATATTTTATAAAAAATAGACACGCAGGAATAAAAAAAATTTAAATATTTATTTATCAAAAAACTATTTAGTCTAAGGTCTCAAGAAAGGGATTTAATTATCTATTAAAAGTCCAATAATAATTGAAAAGCACACAAGTATGAGTTTTTGTACAGGAAATAACAACAGGTTATGTTGCTCAATTGTCATTATAATTTTTGGTAATCAAATCTCTTTTTTGAGATCTCATCTCCCATTAGTCAATTAACTTACCCCCTAGCTCTAATTATCCCGCCCACAATCGCGGTCAAACATCTCAAATTCACCCCTTGGAAATTTACCCATCATTTTAAAAGCTTCATAAGTATTTTGGATATGTGCTTGTTCGGCGTATCCGCAAAAATTTAAATATTATTTAGTACACCACAAAATTACTTAGAATAAGCTGACCCAAATTAGATCATAATACTAGTAAATCAACACTGCCTCTGATGATGAATCTTATTGGAATATTTCGACTTTTGAAGCACTCAATCTTACACAAATTTCCGACGCGTTAATTAGAGATTATCCAAGTATCTGTAAAGCAAGATTATGGCGAGATTGTACAAAACTTCAAATCTCGATCAACTTGAAATGAAATGGACAAAGGTTTAAATTGAGGGAATATTAATATGTCAGTCCTTCTAGTTTTACCAAATTTTAAATCAAGTCTCTGTAATTTTTTTTCCCTTCTTATTCAACCCTTATTATTGTGTAAGCAAGAAGAGAAATGAATAATACTGTATCTTATTTTTCAATCAGAATAATGATACATATGTCCTTATATAGACTTAATTACAAGAATGAACAAACTTTGTTATAACTACTCTCCTAACAAAAAATAGTTATCCTAACTAATAACATGCCATCACCTAATACCCCCCCTCAAGGTGGTGTATGTATATCAATCATACCCAACTTGGTAAGTAATGTACAAAAAATAGAGGGAGCCAAAGGTTTAGTAAAGATGTCAGCAAGTTGATCTTGAGTGCGGATAGGAAGGAGATGAATCAACCCATGTTGCAATTTTTCTCGAACCACATGACAATCAATATCAAGATGCTTAGTTCTCTCATGAAAAGTAGGATTAGCAGCAATATGCCTAGCTGATTGATTATCACAATACAATGCAGCAGGAGAAGTGAGTGGCAAACCAAAATCTTTAAGCAGATTAGACAACCATTGCAACTCACAGGTAGTAGCTGCCAAAGCACGATATTCTGCTTCAGAGGAAGAAGTGGAAACAGTCGGTTGCTTCTTGGATTTCCAGGTAATAAGAGCTTGATCAAGAAAACCACAAAAACCAGTAATGGATCTTCTAGTGTCAAGACACCCTGCCCAGTCAGAATCACTAAATGCACTTAATTTGAGATGTGAACTTACTGGAAAGAAAAGTCCTTTACCAGGGGAACCCTTAAGGTAACGCAAGACTCTGTGAAGAGCCTGCAGATGAACATCAGTAGGCTCCTGAACAAACTGACTTAGTTGCTGAACAGCAAAAGCAAGATCTGGCCGAGTGTTAGACAAATACAATAATCGACCAACTAGTGTACGATATGTAGAAGAATCAGTAAGGGGAACACCAGAATCCTTAGACAACTTTAAATTCTGAGCCATAGGTGTCCTAGCAGGTTTACACTCCAAAAAACCAGCATCTGCAAGAATGTCTAAAGCAAATTTTCTTTGGCAAAGAGATATACCAGTAGCATTACGAGCAATTTCCAGACCCAAAAAATATTTGGCATCACCAAGATCTTTGATTTTAAAGCAAGTATCAAGATAAGACTTGATCCAATTAATTTCAAGTAAATCAGTACCAGCAAGTATAATATCATCCACATAGACAAGCAATGCAGTAAAAGAAGAATCAGTATGCTTAAGGAACAATGAATGATCTTCCTGAGAGTGATGGTAACCACAAGAGAGAAGAGCCTTAGACAACTTAAAAAACCACTGACGACTAGCTTGCTTTAGACCATAGAGAGAACGCTGAAGCTTACAAATTTGTGTGGGAGAAGAAACATGTAAACCAGGGGGAGGAAGCATATAAACTTCCTCATCAAGATCCCCATGCAAAAATGCATTGTTAACATCTAATTGCTTCAAATACCAATTATGAGCAGCAGCTAAAGCAAGTAATAAGCGCACAGTAGTAAGTTTGGCAACAGGAGAAAAAGTATCATTGTAATCAATACCCTTTACTTGAGTAAATCCTTGAGCCACTAAACGCCCTTTATATCTATTAAGGCTGCCATCAGAGTTATATTTCTTAGTAAAAACCCACTTACATCCAATTAGGCGCTTGCCATTAGGTAAATCAGTTAACACCCATGTATTATTAGTTTGCAAAGCATCTAGTTCAGCCTGAATAGCATTTCTCCAGCCCTCATGTTTAATGGCCTTAGAATATGTCTTAGGGATGTCATCAGTTGAAATGGAACAAATGAAATGGGTATAAGAAGGAGATAAACGATTATAAGAAAGAACAGTGGAAAGTGGATGATAGATACCTTTCTCCAAAGAATCTGGTAAAACTGAACCACATTGAAGAGAAAAATGATAATCATGCAGATAGGTAGGTAAACGACGATCCCTAGTAGACCTTCTAGGAGGAGGAACAGAAGAATCAAGAGGTGTGGGAGGTGAAACAGAAGAAGGCAGTAATTCTGACTCATCACAAAAATCCAGAAATGGTGTCTCTTGAGGGGAAGGAATGAGATTGGACTCAAGATCAGATGAAAGATTGCAAAAAGGGAAAATAGACTCATAAAAATAGACATTGCGAGACACAAAAAAACGTCTAGTATGAAGATCCATTGTAACATAGCCCTTAGTCCCATCCTTAAAACCTAAAAAAAACACATTTGTGAGCTCTAGGGTCTAACTTAGTACGCTGATGAAGCAGAGAAGAAGTAAAACAAAGACACCCAAAAAATTTAATCATGCTAAAATCTGGTTGGGTATCAAATAAACGTTCATAAGGGCTGTGATTGTCCAAGAGAGGCGTGGGTAACCTATTAATGATGTAAACAGCATGAAGAAGTGCATATGACCAAAAAGGCTTTGGAACATGAGCTTGAAATAAAAGAGCCCGAGTCACATTTAAAATATGCTGATGTTTTCTCTCAACCTTACTATTCTGTTCAGGTGTTTCAATGCAAGTAGTTTGATGTAAAATACCATGGTGATTATAAAATTCTGTCATTTGAAACTCAAGTCCATTGTCTGACCGAATAGTTTGAATTGAAGTATGAAATTGTGTGGCCACAAGATTAATAAAGGTTTGAATACAAGAACGAACCTCAGATTTATGCTTAAGCAAGTAAATCCATGTGTAACGAGAAAAATCATCAACAATGGTTAAAAAATACTTATGACCATGAACAGAAGGCAAATGATAAGGACCCCATATATCCATATGAACCAATGCAAAGATTTTATTAGAAGTAGTTGTGCTTACAGGAAATGGCAACTTTCGTTGCTTGGCAAAATGACAAACATCACAACAAAGAAAAGAAGGATTGGAAACTACTTCTGGAAATTGTTTATGAATAGAAGACAAAGTATTCTTAGACAAATGTCCTAAACGAAAATGCCAAAGGTCAAAACTAGAGGAATCAATAGAGGCAGTAGAAATGGTACTAACTAGAGGAGTCCTTTCCAATGCTGTATTTCTCATGATATATAGCCCTTCAATGAGATCAGCTGAACCAATCATCTTCTTTGAAGATTGGAGTCGAATGTGGCACTGAGATGTCTGGAAAGAAACAGTACATGGAAAAGATAAAGTGAGTTTAGATACAAAAATCAGGTTAAAATGAAAATTCGGGACATACAAAACATCCTGAATAAGGAAATCATCAGAAAAGGAAATAGTGCCATGATAAGAAGCTAAAACCCGAGTGCCATCAGGTAAATTAACAGAGATGGGTAATATACGTGTATATGAAGAAAATAAAGCAAGATTAGAGCATACATGATCTGTGGCTCCTGAATCTATGATCCAAGAGTTAGGAAAAGTAGGAAGAAGAGATGAAGAAGGAGTACCATTTGTGGTTACATTGTTAACAGAAGTTGAGGGCCGAGCAACAGAATTTTCAGATTGAACAAGTGCTAGCAATTTGTGATATTGTTCAGGTGTAAAACTGTATTGTTCATTAGCAACCCGATTAGACTCAGTAAGAAATTTGCCAGAAACTGACTCAGATGAGATAGCATTAACAGAATGAGTAGGATTTCTAAATTTAAAACCAGGCGGAAACCCATGTTTCCTATAGCAAGTAGCTTCAGTATGTCTAGGTTTACCACAATAAGTACATTGCTTAGAAGAATGTGACCCTGATCCAGCAACCTTAGGAGCACCAGAACCAGGTCCAGGAGAATGTGTCAGCGGAGTAGTCTTAGCAAGTAAAGTGGTAACCTCTGTGACATGATATCCCATCTCTCTCTCTTGTTGTTGAACTAAGGCAAATACACGATTAATGGCAGATAATGGGTCAATCAACATGATTTGAGATTTAACGGCAGAAAATCGATCACTCAAACCTTTCAAGAATCGTATGACATAATCTTGTTCATAATGTCTCTTATAAGTTGTAATAACACCACAAGAACAAGTCGGATTGCAAGAACAAGAAGGTAGAGGTCTCAATGTTAAAAACTCATCCCACAGAATCTTTAACTTTGTGAAATAATCGCTTACCGTAAGATCACCTTGCCTCAAACCTTGAATTTCCTCTTGAAGATAAGCAATTCTGAAGATGTTATTCTGAGAAAATCTAGCCTTAAGATCTTCCCATACGTCACTAGCCCGGTCGATCCACAAGATGCTCTGTGCTAACGAAGGCGAAAGAGATTGAGTAAGCCATGACAGCACCATTATGTTGCAGCGTTGCCAGGACGAAAACAGAGGATCGGTCGCCTCTGGCATAGAAATCGAGCCATCGATAAATCCGAGTTTATTCTTCGACATTAGGGCCATCCGCATCGCCCGTGCCCAAGAATGGTAATTGTTCCCAGTGAGAATCGGAGAAACCAAAATCAACGAAGGATTCTCATTAGGATGAAGGAAAAACGGATTGGTTACATTTTGGAGGGTTTCGATTTGTGACTGAGGAAGAGATCCAGTGAGAGTAGAAAACGGAGGAACGTCGGTCGCCATTTTTGGGAAGACCGAAATGAGAAGGAGAGATGGAAAGAAGGAAAAGGTAAACTAAAGATACAGTGAGAAGAAAAGGTAAAGTAAAGGCACAGTGGAAAAGACGGGAGAGAGAAAAAAAAATTTAGAAGAATCTCAAGAAGTCAATGACTTTCTTAAGGCTTTGATACCATATTGTGTAAGCAAGAAGAGAAATGAATAATACTGTATCTTATTTTTCAATCAGAATAATGATACATATGTCCTTATATAGACTTAATTACAAGAATGAACAAACTTTGTTATAACTACTCTCCTAACAAAAAATAGTTATCCTAACTAATAACATGCCATCACCTAATACTTATTGTTTTGCCCGTTACCTGTGTTAGTGCTTTTTTTTTTTTTTTTTGCCACATGTCTGTGCTTTTGTTAATAAAACATACATGTATTTTTCTTTAACCTAAGGACTTGAATATTTAATGGAATAAACAATAAGGATTGAATAAAAATGAAAAAAAAACTTATAGGAACTTTATTTAAACTTTGGTAAAACTACAAGGACTCATATATTAAATTTTTCAATTAAAGTAATCCCCACTTAAGCAACGAAGATTTCAAACTCAGTTTTATGCTACCCAAAAAAAAAATTTAAAATACAAAAATTTTAAAATTTGAATTAAAAAATTTAAATCCATCTAACCGAACACATTCTTAATTCTTTCCCTTTCATACGCGTCTACTTTCCTGATGTCGTATCCAAAGTCACTGTTCGTAGAAATGGAACATGAATGATCCGGTGAGGCATTTTTAATAACCGATATTTTTTAAAAAATGCTAATAAAATTAAAAATGTTCAAATTAATTTGTAATGGTGTGATTGAGAAATATATAGTTGATAGTTATGATTTATGAAAAACGGACCATCCCAAAATAAGAACCTCAAAAGGAAAATATAACCATGACTCCCAAATTTCAAAAAAACAAAAAACAAAAAAAGAAAAAAGAAAAAAGAAAAAAGAAAAACGTGATAAGAAAAAGGGAAAAGTTCATGATTTCAATACCAAAGTCTAAATAAAGAAATATCAGAATGAGATTGTAACTTCACCTTGACTAAATGTTAAGGAACCAGATAATACTTTTAGATTGTGTAGTATTCAAGTGCATTTGTAAAGGTAACACTTTATGATATTTATATATTTCATTTTAAGTAGGACATATTTATCTTTTTTAAAATAAGTTACTCTCTTTTTCAATAAGACATATTTAACCATCTTATAAAAATCAATGAGACGTGGTTACATCATTATGAAAAATGAAAATTTTCAAATTTACCTTACTCATTTTAACCATCCAAATTTACCTTACATACACTTGAGTATTGTTGAAAAAATACCTTATAAATAAGATGTTTACATAATATTAAAAAAAAAAAAGGCGTTTGGATGGTTTTTCTAAAAGCCATGGTTTTGGAGTAACCATGGGTTTAAGTATCAAAAACACGATCTTCTCGTGAGCTCGACTTTTTAATAATAACATGACTTTCGCTGCTTTGTAAATATTAAAATATTGACAAATGGTGTTAAAAAATTTTGGCCAGCACTTCTCGTGGAATCCTGCTATCACTTTGTTTGTTTTTTTAGTTTAACTAAACATAGGAAGATGACTTTCCGTTGTTAAAAATTATTATAAATGTATTTTAATGTTATGCTTCTTACTTTTTTTGGCCGATGTTCCTTCTTTGTCAATAGTCTTTTATTAGTTTACATACACTTGGTGTATTAAATATAGGTAAAAGTCTTTTTGCCGAAAAATATGGGTAAAAGTTAAGCATTATTTTATTTTGGTGATAACAATTCTAGGAAAAATCACTCACAGATCCCAATGACCCAAAAAACAATAAAAAAAGTCTCAATGGAAATTCCCAAATCAGAAAAGTCTTTAGGGACTTTTGTATGCTTAATTGCCAATATGAAAAGACTATCTTGTCCCCAAGGAACAAAACAAGGAAAACGCATAGGAAAGAGAAAACATAGAAAGAGAAAATGGAGGAAAACGCACAGAAAGAGAAACAGAGGAACGCCACGGTGGTGTCTACAGTAACGTTGAAGGGATTAAGTTTGGTGATCATATCTTGGGAAAATGTTAGACCTTTAGACTTTATCTACTGTTACAGAGGTTGAACAGTGAATTTAAATTTGTTTTTTCCAGCGTGTATGTTAGGTGCATTGAGATTGAGGAGTTGGTGAAAGGTTGGAGCTTGGGCTTAATAGTGGACTATGTGCTAGGAGGTAGATAAGTAATACTAAGATTTTGCTAAAGATATGATCTTGACCATTGAAATTGGGGTTTCACCGTGGTTGGATTATGATAATATTATTGTGCTCAATTTTTGGGGTTGGTTATAGAGGGAGTGCTCTATTTTAAGTTGGAATAGTTGAATGAGATGGGGTTTATTTGCTGAGAAAATGCTGGTATGATATTAAAAACTGTTGTTAATACATGCAGTTGTAGTTGTTAATATTGATGTTATAGTTGTAACCACAAAACGTGTGCTCTGTTTTTGGCCAATGTAATAGATGGATTGCTTTGTTATTGGGCAAGGTTTTAGAGGGGGTGCTCTATTTTAAGTGGGAATGGTTGAATGTGATGTTGATTTGTTTGAAGAGAAAAAACTGATATGATAATAAAAAAATGTTGTTAATACGTGCAGTTGTAGTTGTAAATATTGTTGTTGTAGTTGTTACTATAAAACATGTGCTCTGTTTTTGGGCAATGTAATAGAGGGATTGCTCTGGTTTTAAGTAAGGTAATAGAGGGATTGATCAGTTTTAAGTGAGAATTACTGAATGTGATGGTGGTTTGGGTGATTACAAAATGCTCAAATGATATAAAAGAATTGTTGTTAATACGTGCATTCGTAGTTGTTAATATTGCTGAGACAATTGTTAATACGTAGTTTGTGTTGCAGATTCTCATGAAAGATGGGAACTAGTTCAGGGAAGAATCTGTTCTGTTTCTTTCACGTGGGGGGGGTTTAAATGGTGGAGAAGATGAAATGCAATATGTTTGTGGTTTGGTAAGAACAAGATGCATAAAGGAATGCACAATTGTGAAAATATACATTTGGAATTGTGAAAACAGGTGTCAACTATTGTCAAAATTGACACGATGACTTGTAAAAAGAGTAGGCACAATGACTTGTAAAAAAAGTAGGCACAATAAGGTGTTAAAATGCTGATAAGCTTTTGCGACTTTGGGACTTGTGAAATTTATAAGCTCCTCTAGGAATTACAATTCAGTTGTAAATATAACTCAGTAACTTGTCAAAATAGGCATAACATGTTGTTAATATCCAAATAAGCTGTAGTGATAGAGTCTATGGGAATAACTCATGCTGTTGTAAATATGACAAATTCACTTGTTAAAAAATGCAAAACAAGTTGTTAAACAAAATAATATGTTGTGACATGGGAGTTCTCAAGTTCTACACTACTCCAGGAATAAATCATGCAGCATGTAAATATGATTAATTCACTTGTTAAAAAATGCTGAACAATTTGTTAAAACCAGACCAGCTGTTGTACCAAACCCTAGGGGAATAACTAATGCTGTTGTGGAAATGACTGACGCAGATGTTAAAGACTATGAATGAAAATAGAGTTGTGAAAAAAACTGACGAAGTTGTTAAAATTACTAAAGTAGATGTTTTAAAATTTGAACACATTCTAGTTTAAACTCTAATGGCAAGATCGTCATTTAACATTGGTAATTAATCACACAAAAGTCCTTAGGGACTTTTCTGATTTGAGAATTTTCATTGGGAATTTTTTGTTGTTTTTTTGGGTCTTTAGGACCTATGAGTGTTTTTTCCGAAATTTAAGGATTAAGGTTCTATTTTATCTTGAAAGTTGTCACAAGAACAATATTGTCTTAGAAGGTTTTTTGCGCAATGTTGCCCACAAAAATGTTTAAATTGTAACAATGTCACCTGGTGTTAACAGATATTAAGTTTGTCCATTAAATCCTTATTTTTGACCCAGTCTTGCTAACGTGGCACTCCCACATAACACTCAATATGCCCACCTCATCGCCACCAGCTTCTTCTTCTTCTTCTTTTTTTGGCCAACGTTATTTATTTATTTATTTTTGCCAAACCAGCTTCTTTCTTCTCAGAAGATGATTTCACAAAGAAGAATCATTCTCTTCTCGCAAATACTCCTCCATCATCTCCGTAGATCTCTCAGACGAGGAATGAAAATTCAAACACCACTTTTCCATAAACTGAAAGCTAATTTCTCTTCTCCATCGATCTTCCTTCACTTGTACCTCGATTCCTTTAAATCATTTGGGTATTGATGATTTCTCATATGGGTATCTTTTTTACAGAAAACTCATTTTCTTTCAGGATCAATAAAAACAATCTATTCTAAAGCTTGGCAATTGTGACAATTCTAATCAGAAAAAAACAATCAATTCTAAAGCTTGAAACTGCATCATCTCAAACTAGAAATATGAGAAAAGCCCAACAATCTTCCCAAACAAGACACAGAGAAATACAAGTGAAGGTTAAAACAAGTATCTACAATCGTTCTTCGGGAATAGTAAGCTTTGCCAGAAAGTTCCTTGAAAATTGGAACCAATATAATCAAACACAACATCTTAATCAGAAGGATTTTAATAAAAAAAAAACAATCTAACAAATATGAGCACCAAAGTTGAAGAGGATGCAAGATCTATCAAAGCCAAGAACCAGTCGGTCAGTCGTAGATCTGGAGTGAGAGAAGGAGAAGACGAAAATCATAAAATAGAGAAAGTACTTTGCCAAGGTTCTTGCCAGAAAAATCATAAAATAGACTTTGAGTGTGACAACTAATACAAATTTGACCTTAACATGATGCTCGATTATGCGAATAGTTAATTAACATGTACTTGGCAGAGACACACAATTAGAAAACCTTATGTGATGAATTAATATTGATCAAAGTCCCAAAGTCCCACGATGACGAAATTATATATATGCAAATCAAATTAAAAGAATAATGATCATAAAATCCACAACCGAACAAAAGCCCAAATTATATTATACACTATGATTTTCAAATATTACATTATTGCAAACGAAGTTAAAATAATAATAATAATAATAATAATAATAATAATAATAATAAATGCCACACACAGCATCCACAAATAAGCTTCCAAAATAGAATTGTTCCTGATGTTTGGTCATTTTCCATTATCTTCAAAAAATTTCACAACTTTGCTCAAAACATCCCACAACGCAACTTTTGACTTTTCTCCGAGGGCTTGGGTCTTGCAGGGACGGTTCTGTAGCAAGGGGTAGGAGTCTAATGCAGAACAAGAAGAGAATAGGGATATGAAAGGAGAGAGAATAGAGAAGAAAGGATGAGAGGAAGAGACAGAGAGACTAAAGGAGGGAGGATAGAAAGAAGGAGGGGGAACCAGACGAAGGGGGAAGGATAAAATATTCAAAGGAGGAGGAAACTCAACAATCGTTTAATCATTCAAGAGGCTGATTACAAATGAGATCTCTAGATCTATTTATAGAGCTTAGGAAATAACAAAAGAATGATAAAAGAATAATTCAGATTTAAATCCTAAGTTTAAAATTCAAATTCAAATCATAGGATCCTAGATATCCTATTTTATTGAGATACCACAAATAAATAAATAACTGAATAAATATCCATATTAAATATCCCTAATGGATAACCTTATTAATAATTATAACTAATTTTTCTTCCATGGTCCACAATTTCTCCCCTGCTTAAAGAACTCGGCTCTTAGTGAGTTAAGTGAGACATAATTCTGAGGAGAAAAGATTGGCATACAACTTGATTCAATTTGGGACTCCTTTTCAGCATGTGAGGTAGCGTCGGAATAAATCATGTGAAGAATGACTAGCTACATCGTTAATAACATTTGGGAAGCCTTTCCAACATACAAGATTCTGGTGGAACTGACCAAGAAGCCATGGATTGACTTTTGATGATGCAGCTTTTAGATGAAGTGGTGTCGTAGTAGTATGATGCTAATTCTTGTTGGCCAAATGCTGAGTAATTGGCACAAGCATTAGTATAGAATGGACAATTAGGTCATTATTCAAAGAACCTTGGCGAATGACCCTATGAGTAGAGTCTCGTCACAAGAGTGACGTGAATGCCTAGTGAGACCGGTTGTGGGGCTGGCGTTGGCATGGCCATGTCAGTGCCTTGAGTGGATTCCACTATTCACATTGCAAGTACATTAGTCACGCCAAATAATAAAGTGATAAGTAGATATTGTTTTCATGAAGATTTGATTAACAAATTAGTCAAGCGGTAGGCTTAATGAATTCAATAAAGTTGAGAAAAAATAATTTTTTGATGTGGAAAAAGAATTTGCAAACTACTTTAAGACTAAAAAGTGATAAAGACAAATGATTCTTTAACTTCAAGAATTAAATGGAACTTAGGATTATTTCTCTCTTTTGTATTTCATTAAACTCGATTAATTTCCTCACTCAATAGTATTTCAATGAATATATGTGTTAGTCTAAGGTTCAAAAACACTTAACAAAGCTCTTTTAAGTCAAAATCAAGTTTTTCTTTTCATTAAAATGCACAATCTCTTACTACAATTAATGAAAATCAACTTTAAGTAACAACCTTAAAGTGACAATGCAAGGTTAGTAAATATTTCTATATTTTACCAACAAACTATCTATTTATCAAGTAAATTTTAAGTCAAGCATGATTTTAATCAAGTTCTACATCGAGATTAGCTCTCTCAAGTCAAATCCAAATAAAAAAATCAATCTAAATGGTGGTCAAACATTGAGAAGCATAAGTAGTAAAGGATAAAATCAACACATATATATCATTAACTACTAAAATAGAGGAATAATCAAGTTTTAATCCATACAAGGTTCAAAATAAATCCTAGAATGAAGAGTTTAGATATAAATAATCCCAAAATAGCCACAACTATCCAAAATAATTACAGCCATATCAAGAAACTAGCAAAGAAAGGGAAGAAGAATTAGAAAAACCAAGAATTTGAAGCTTCAAATCTCTTCTAACTTCATTCCCGAAACTCTAAACTCTTAGCAAAACCCTAGCACCCAAAACGTCCAAGAAATTCAGAATGAGTGAGTTTTTGCCTATCCCTAGGTTTTATACTTATTTTTCGACTTCAGTTTTCAAAACACATAATATCAGTTTCGTGCATTTACTTTCGGTTTGTTGTAGCGAACTCATAGCAAATTGTAAGATAGAGATAGACAGTAGTAGTGTGATGAATTCCTATTTTATCATATTTTTCAATACTTTATTTGGGGATTTTATCATGTTATTTTGGCTAAAAATGCATGTATTATGACTAATTGGGATTAAAAGTTATTGCATGAATTAGTTGGTAAAAGGAAAAAAATGTCATTATTTTCATGATTATCCAAACACATGGTATTACAATAGTTTGGATTTCATTTCAAGCTATTTTTATCTAACAGATGAATTTTGGATATTTTAGTTCAGTCCCCGATTTCAAAAATGACATTTTAGTATCCAAAGATATTGTCAGTTTAGTACCTAAATTTTGGAAATGACAATTTGGTCCTAAAATGGGAAATTAGTACTTTTGTCCTCTAAAATCATATTTTAGGGTTTGACCACTCAACATTCTGGAGGCACACGCACAATGATGCCTTCCATCATCAGCCATCCCTATCGGCTCCACTTCGCCAATTGATTCCATCGTCCATCATTTGCCATCACAACCATTCATCTCACTGTCAACCACTCCTTCATGTTCATCCCCTTTCATTTCTGAGTTCACCTTCATGTTTGATGATGCTCACTGTTCGATGGCCAAAGGAGAGCCTAAGGCTTGGTGTAGCTATTCTCTAGTCATGAGCACGTGATTCTTCCATTTCTTGGTGATTTAAGAAGCTAGCTGGAGTTCCTTGCACCCATAAAGAGTTCTTCTACCTTATTTTCAGTTTCACTCATTTATGGTTATGAATTGTTGTACTTAAGTTTCTAGGATTTTAATATGTGATTGTACTCATATGTGTTTTGGTTGTTGCATATTGAGACTGAAATATGTATTGGATTTTGTATTTTAATGATTTGATTGAATGTTTGTTATCCTCATTGTTAACCTTATCCTATCATTCATGTATTTGATGCTCTTATTTGGCCGGCTAATTCTCTAGCAATTGTCAATTTGAGTAGAGAATACCTCTTGCAAGATTCAATACATGCTAGGTGCCAACTAAAATGAATATAATGTACTAAACTCAAGCTAGATGTCTAGGTGGGTTTAGCTAATTAGAGGAGTTGTTTGAGGAAGGTCTCTTCTCAAAAGCCTAAATACTTAATCAATGAATTAAAATCAATTAAATTGGAATAAGGATAGCTAGTGGATTCACTCATCAAGGAAGCTCATACTCACATTTCACATCACTCCATTTCACTCATTAAATTTGGAAAAACCTATAAACAAGTAGTTTAGCCTAGTTTAGAATAGTTAATTAATTTCATTACACTCTTTGGTTAATTTGTTAATTAATACTTAGTTAGCTGGGGAGTAAATAATCGGCTCCTCAAAGAAATCAACCTAGGTTAGCATCACTATAGTGCATAGTTAGTCTATATGGCTTGTCAAATTTGGCACCGTTGTTGGAGAGCCTAGCTCCTAGGTAATTGGGTGTCAATTATCATAATTGATCGGGGTGTTGTTTGTGTAGATAGGAATACTATTTTTTATTTTTTTTCATTCTAAAATTGTGGAAATACCAAATAAAGTGTTCTATTGTTAATTTGTTTTTCTTACATCAGATTTTTTTTTTTTTAAAAAAAGAGAGTCCTCTTGTTTGGTTCTGTTGGTGGTTGTTGCAAGAGTGACAGAGTGCATGGTATTTGTGTGTTGTTTTCTTGAAGTTTGAAGCTCAAACTAAATACTTCACTTGCTGCTATATGGAGAATGAATGAGCTCATATATATTTTGCCAGTTGCAAGTCCAGTTACTATTAGTTGCTGCTCTAAATAGTGAAATTCATTAAATTGGTTGGGTTGCTGCATTCGCAGTGCATCTTTATAACCACCTTGACTCTTGATTTTTGGTTCAGATAAATATAAATCTACTTGTGAATTGTGTAAAGATACTCTTGTGCGCTAAATTCAAAAGCTTTTGCATATCTTCGCCGATGCTTAACTGATTTCTGCTGTAATTCACTTGCTGAAATTTATCCATATGTGAATAGACCTTTGTGAAGAGAAAGGCCCTGATCAGGTTGTTATTCTAGAAGTTCTCACCTTTGAACTAAGTGTCTATGAATGAAGAATTATATTTGTTGCTGACTGGTTTGGGAGAATTTGACATGATCCTGGCTACCTTGTGCATCCTAGAATTTCAAGCATACTGTTGCATTCATATATGGATTCCTACTTGTTTAAAACCTTGTTGCTGAGCTTAAGTTGTTTGACTTGCTGATTAAACTCTCCATGTTTACTTTGAATTCTGATTGGAAGATCTTGTAGTCAAGATAGATTCTGTTCTGTGAGCTTGTTTAAACTTGTGAAACTTACTGCATTTCATTGCTGTCCAGATTGAGGCATTGTGATTAATTATGTGAAGGGAAGTGACAGATTCGTTGCTGTCCTGCCTTGTTTGGGAATCTTAGATTGATTTATAGGTATCTTGGCCTTGTTTTGGCTTGAGTGGTACTTTGGAGCGTATTGTAGCTGTCTGAATTTTGGCAATTAAATCCATAAATCTGAATCTGGAAATTGTTTTACTGCTGCTGAAATTTGCTGATACATTGTGATTTTAACTGCTGAAATTTCTCCTATTAAAGATCTCTGTGAATTGCATGAAAAAAAAGTGCTGGCTAGTTCTTAACATGTGTTCCAAGTCTTGAATTTCTTGAACCAAAGCCTTGACACTTTGCATTTGCATCTAATCATTTCTCTGCATCGTGGATTGAAGCACTTGGTTTAGATATGTTTTTTTTTTTTGCCACCTATGCGTTGAAATTGTCACAGAGCTACTGAAATTTTCTAGAGTTGCAATTCTTCTAGACTGGAAGAAAAAGTTTTTGCTGGTTTACATTTTGAAATTTTGAATTCCTTGAGTCTACTGTCACAAGTTCTTGCTAAAATTGAATTTATGATGACATCATTGTGTTGCTTGCTATCATTTAGATCCGTGATTTCTATTACTTTGATAGAATTTTTCCTTGAGAAAATGAAATGATTTAGCTTGCAGACTGCTTGCTAAACCTGATTGCGCATTGTTGGTTCTCAAAATCTGACTTCAATCGGTGAGCATAAATTGTTTACTAAACCATATCAGGAAAAAAAAAATTAAAGAACTGAATTTCTAGATTTTGGACTCAGATTTGAACTTTAAGCTGAATTTTTGGACTATGCATTTGTGAGGATTAGTCCTGTTTTCTACTGTAAAATTGCTCTATTTTGGAACTGATTTTCTTCTAGCATTATGTTATTTGCTATGCTGTCTGCGCCACGGTAAACAAAACTTTTTCTAAATAAATTTTAGCACCTCTTCTAATAATTCTGACCACTCATTGCTACTCTTTACTGTTTCTTGAAGTGTGTAAGAGTGCTAAATGATAGAAACTTGTTGGATTGCTTGCATTGACTGAGATTTATCCATATCTCTCTTTTTCATGGCTTGGAACAATCTTTATAATGATTTAAAACATGATTTACCCATGCCTACTTGGTCTTTTGTAGGACAAGATTCACCACCTTATCACCAATCTTTTGGAAGCTACAATGAGGCTTACTCGCCTCCTATTCCTCAACCTAGAATGCCACATAGGATGCCCAACCTTATAGGGAACTTTATTGTGTGTATTGTAAATCTAGGTGCCATGAGATTCAAGATTGTTATTATAGGATAGAACATGAGAAAAAAAATCTGAGCCTTCAACTCAGCGACTTCTGCAAAGTGAGGAGTCTCTTTTTGATATTGTGATATTTAGAAAACTCCAAGAATTAAAGGGCTATTTGGAGGCTAGAAACAATAGGGACAATGCAGCCTAACTTCTTGCCCCTCCACCTAGTGCATGCATCCAACCACAAGAAGTAGAGCAAGTGCAAGTGCACATTCTAGAGAAGTCTCCATCTCCCATAGGCGACGTGATTCACACTTACAGTGAAATTGCCTTACTTCTCTATATACCAAATTATGATGATAGAATCTTGACTTTAAGGGAAGCATATAATCACTTAAGGGCACATCATCATAATTAGTCACTTATTGGAATTACAATGAAATAGCAGAAGAGTTGTGTGAACTCACCTCCCTTGAAGACAAACTCATAAATCACATAGAGTGGGAAGAATCAGATGGTATAGATGGTGAACCATGGTATAAAATTCAATATTTGGATGATGAGCAAGAAAGTCAAGCCACTATTGCAACTGAAAGTGGACTTGGAAGTGAAATACCTTGTGAAGAATCTAGTGAAAATAGAAAAGGCTTGTTTTGTCATGATTGTAGTGATGATAAAAAAAATGTTGCATGTCTAGAAATTGATAATTGCTTGCATTCAGCCACCTCTATTCTTGGGATTGATTCTACCATTGCATGCATGATTAATGATGATTATATGAATGTTGTTAGATGCATCGAATCTTCCTTTAACTCTAATGTTTATAAAGAGGTTATGGTTGCTAGTAAATATAAAAATACTACACATGCTGCCTCTAGTGGTAGAAACTTAAATGAGCATTTGACTTGCAATACTTCCATTCTATTATGTGCTGATTCAAGTATTGACATGCATGATAATTCTTGTTATAGTGCTGAAATTGATGATAATACACATGACTTCTAGTGATTCCCCAATTGTTTCTAGCTCCCCTTCTTCTACCCCCTTCTTTCATGGTGATGAAGTGAAGTGTTCTAGTGATATCTCACTAGATTACACCATTTCCACACCATGATCTGATTCACTTGAGGACACTAAGTGTGACACCCTTCTCTCATAGCCCAAGATAAGTAGAGATGAGTAGTGAAATCAGCTGTGAACCAGGACTTGAACCCGGACTACCCAAACCTCACAATAGTTCATAAATCTCCCAAACTCAACTTAGGACCTGAACCTAGAGTTGAGATGGGTTTTTCAAAGGGTAGAATACTTTAAAACATTTACACTAGATTCACTACATCACCAATGCCTTATCGGCTCTTAAATCTATAAAATCAGAGTATGCAGGCGTATTTCTTTTAATTCAATTAGAGTGGTTTGGTTCTCTGCTTAAACTACATTCATTTATATAGATACATCCACATACATGCATATCCACACACATATGCACAAAGCCAACTTATCAAATCATTTACATCAAACACAAAGTAGTGCCTTATCCTACGTTCTTCACTTCCACTTCATATTTCTTCCATGCATCCTCCTACACCTTCACATGTCTAAATGGTTGGTTGGGAGGAGTGAGATTGTAATATCCCAAATTTTGGGACTAGAGGCTTAAGATTAAGCCTGGATTAAGTGGACTGCTAGACCCTGGTTTAACAAATGTCCCTATGAGGTATGTTTAAATTCCCCAAAATTTATTTATATCATTGGATATTAAAAGAAATTATATTAGTGAGCTAAAGAGCTCGGGAAATAATAAAACGAAGTGATTGGAAGTCACACACAATAGAGTAAAGTGGAAAACAAAGTAATTTTACCACCGGTGAAATTTCCAGTATGGCAGTGATGATTGTGTGACATTTTTTGATGGGTAAATGATGGTAAAAAGTTATGAAACTTTCCAGAATTAAAGTAGACTTATCAAATTTTAATTTGATATGTCATATAAGTCATTTGGAGTTGTATACAAAGAGAAATGAATTTTTGAAATTAGCCCAGCGAAATTAATTATTTTCTGGGACAGCATTCAAAGATTAGAATTCTGGGAAGATTGAGCTTCCAATTGGCCAAAGATTATATTTTTTCTTAAACCTAGACTCAATAAGGGTCGCATAGCCTTTGGAATCACTCCAATTGGACATTTGTACACTTAGATATGAATTTTCAAAGTTATTGAAAAATATGCAGAATTTGGTATTTTGTGCGAAAATTCATTATTTGGGCCAATGAGCTTGTGACACGTGGCACAGTTAATAAACACCCCCATTTAATCAATTCTCCATCATCTTCTTTGCCATTTCCGTGAAGAATCAGAAAAAAAGAGAGAGAAAAGAGAGTTGAGCGAAAATGGTGGAAGAAAGAGAAAATATTTTCCTCCGAAACGGCATCCTCTCTCAAAGTACCCTTCAGGAAACTTCCTCTACTCATCGAGATCTTGATTCCTACGGTTTTAGATTTTCATTTGGAAGTGTTTGGTGCCGTCTCCCTTGCCAGAGTATGGCCGGAATTCTGAACCGTTTGTGGAAACGGGTAGAGGTAAGCGTAAGCTTCCTTTTTAACCGATTGATTTGTCATTTGGATGAGTATAAAGGAAGTTGGGTACTGTTCATAGATGGTTTAAATTAGTGTTTTCAATGGCTAAATCATGTCTAATGAGTGTTTAAATAGCTAATCACTTGATTAGGAGTAGCAAGGAAGTGATTAGGTAAGAGAAAACAAGAAAACAACATATTGCACCTGAGATTCTGATTTTCTGCCCTGTTTTGACGTGATGAAGGAGTGAGAATTTTATAATTTTGATACTTCCATTGGATTTAGGAGGTAAAATTGTGTAGGTATGCAAGTGTTCATGATTTTTGGATGCTTGTACATGAATTGGAAATTTTTGGAAATTGATGAATAAATGCTGTGTAATTCGTTGTCTGGAAGCAGTGTTGTTGTGCGCGTGTTTTCAATGGGAAAACCTTGTCTGAAAATTTCGAAACTTTCCAGTATAAACGCAGAGACATATAACTTTAATTTTATAGGTCATAATGGTTAATTGGACAAGTATTCTATGAGATATGAATTGTTAAAGATATGCCCTATTTTCTGGAAAGAATCTGAAACAGTTGGTGTTTGGAAAATTTCTGGGAATGGTGTATTAGTGGCATTTAACATTGAGTGTTTTTATATAAAACTAAACTTAAAGGGCTTCAAATAAATCTTTGAACCATCTCAATTGGAGTTCTATAGAATTAATTATGATTTTTCAAAGTTTGGTAAAAAATGCTGGTAGATTGAGTACCATGCGAATTTGAGTAAGAAATTGGCCAAATATGATTGGAATGAACTCCAAGGGTGAAAGTAAGCCTATAGGGCTAATGTGAGCCATTGGATATTCACTTTTCATGGCTCTAATGATGTTATCACTTGCCTAGGGCCATGAAGTGACAAATAAGAAGCAATGGTTGGCGGATCAAGGGACAAAAAGAGAAGGACATAAAGTCCACCAGGTAGTGAACTTACATTTTTTGCATGTATGTGATATGTATGTCTTGCATTGATTATGTGACTGCTTTGCCTATTTATGTGGAACATGTATAATTGGTTGAAGCTCTGTTATATTTGTGCAATGGCCATATGTATGTCATAACATCGAGCATGCAGCATGTCATTATGTTGGCATGAAATAGTGTAGGCAAGCATGTCATGCATTCATATATATCTGGCATGCATAGTGATAATGTTTGCTACTGAGATTCTCTCGAATCTTACTCCTCCCAAACAACCATTCAGACAAGTGAGCATTGGAAACGTGCTGAGATCAGAAAAGAGGTATGCACGAAGAGAACTGTTGCTGGTTGTTTGAAGGTCTGTAAATATTGTGTAAACCCCTGGTGGGGAAACTTTTGTATTATAATTAAACAATATTGTATTAATATTATCAGTATATTCATGCTATTCCTGTGTGCCCACTGAACTACGCATTGCTACTCTGAGTAAGGTCAGTAATAAGGGATATATGAGGCGGGTCGTTACAAAGATTCGAGAAAATCTCAATAGCAAACATTACCACTATGCATGCAAGATATATATGAATGCATGACATGCCTGTCATTTATAAAATCATGACAATAATGACATCTACATGGTCAACGTTATACATACTAATGGCCATTGTATGAACATAACAAAGTTTCAAACAATCAAGCATGCTCAACACAATTAGGCAAAACAATCACATAAAATAATGCAAAACATACATATCATATACATGCAGGCTAGATAAGTTCACTACCTAGTAGACTATAATCCCTTCTTCTTGTCCTTTGATATTCTAATCATTGCTTCTTCTTTATCACTTCATGGCCCTAGGTAAGTGATGACATCATTAAAGCTATGAAAAGTAAATTCCCAATGGGCCACATTAGCTCTAAAGTCTTACTTTCATCCTTGGAGTTCATACCAATTACATTGGTGCCATTAAGTCTTAATTTCGCATAAGACATAAAGCTGACATATTTTTCACCAAATTTGGAAAATTCATAATTAATTCTATAGAACTCCAATTGAGGTGGTTCAAAGCTCCATTTGATCCTATTTAAGTTTAGTTTCAATTAAAAATATTATTTTCTAGAAAATACCAACAAAAAATCCCCAAATATTTTCCAAACATCAACTGTTCCAGATTTGGTTTCAGAAACAAGGCTAAATTTTAAAAATTCACCATTAATTCTAGGAAACTCTAAATTGAGTGGTTCCAAATTCTATGGAAATATATTTCAGTATAATTTCATGTAAAAATAGTCAATTATAGTCATCACAATCAAGAAATTCACAGAATTTTTCCAAGCATCACTATTTTGGGTTTCTTTCCAGAAAATAGTACAGAACTTCAAAAATTCATATCTCCTAGCATACTTGTCAAAAAATTGCAAAATACCCAGAAAATTAAATCCCTACATGTCTACTTTAACCCTACAAAGTTTCAGAATTTTTAGACAAGATTTACCATATGAAATAGCTCAAACAACGTCACTGTTCAAACAGGGCATAATCAACAACATGAACAATCATATTTCATAAATTCCGAAATTCATACACAAGCATCCAAAAATTATGAACAATTGCATATTTACACAATTTTGCTTCTTAAAGCCAATGGAAGTATCAAAATTATCAAATTCTTAGCCCATTACCACGTCACATATAGAACAGAAAAGGAAAATCAGTTCCCGGAAAGAGTTTGTCGGTTTCTTATTTTCTTTGGCTTAATCACTTCCTTGCTACTCCTAATCAAATAATTAGCTATTTAAACACTCATTAGACATGATTTAGCTATTGAAAACACCCTTTAAAACTATCATGAACAGTACCCAACTTCCAATATACTCATCCAAATAACAATTCAATCAGTTCAAAAGGAAGCTTACGCTTACCTCTACCTGTTTCTGCAAACGGTTCGAAATTCCGGCAATACTCCGGTCAGTGAGACGGCACCAACCACCTCTAAAAAAAATCCAAAATGGTAGAAATGAAGCTCTCGATGAGTAGAAGAAGGTTTGTGAAGGGAACTTTCTCAGAAGATGTTGATTCGGCAGTGTTTCGGCGGTTAGAACTTTCTCTCTCTTCCTTTCTCCATTTTCGTTCTACACTTTTCTCTCTCTTTATTTCTGGTTTCTCCACAGGAAAATGAGGAAGAAGATGAGGAATTGATGATTAAATGGTGTTAATTGGCTTGCCACATGTCATGCTCCTATTGGCCCAAATAATTAATTTCGCACATAGTGCTTAATCTGGTAGAATTTTCATTAATCTTTGAAAATTCATATCTAATTGTACAAATGTCCAATTGGGGTGGTTCTAAAGACTATACAAATCTTATTGAGTCTAGTTTTAATATATATATATATATATATATATATATATATATATATATATAAAACCTTTAGCCAATTGGAAGTTCACTCTTCCCAAAATTTTAATCTTTGGATGTTGCCCCAGAAAATAGTTAATTTCATTGGGCTAAATTCAAAAATTCATTTCTCTTTATGTACAACTCCGATTGTCTCATATGACCTATCAAATTAATACTTGATAAGTCTACTTTTATTATGAAAAGTTTCATAATTTTTCAAAATCATTTACTTATTTAAGAATGTCACACAATCACCACTGTTACATCAGGAAATTCACCGGTGGCAAAATTACTTTGTGTTCCACTTTACTATATTGTGTGTGACTTCTAAATGCTTGGTTTTGTTATTCCTAATGCTCTTTAATACCCCCAAGGGTATAAAATTTTTTTATGGAATTTAAACATGCCTCATAGGGACGTTTGCTATAATATCCCAAATTTTGGGACAAGAGGCTTAAGATTAAGCCTGGATTAAAAGAGACCACTTGACCCCTTTTTGTAAATGTCATAGTGAGACATAGTTTTATTTCCAAAAATTTCTTTATATACTTGGATATTAAAAGAAATTATATTGGTGAGCTAAAGAGCTAGGGGAATAACAAAATAAAGTGATTGGAAGTCACACACAACATAGTGGAGTGGAATACAAAGTATTGTTGCTATCGGTGAAATTCATGAAGTGATAGTCGTGTTTGTGTGGCAGATTACAAGGGGAAAATGATGTCCAAAAATTATTAAACTTTCCAGAATGAAAGTAGACGTATCAAGCTTTAACTTGATAGGTCAAATAAGTCATTTGGAGTTGTACACAAAGAGAAATGAAGTTTTGAAGTTAGACTAGTGAAATTAATTATTTTCTGGGACAACATTCAAAGATTAAAATTTTGGGAAGATTGACCTTCCAGTTGGCCAAAGGCTATATTTTTTCTTAAAACTAGACTCAATTAGGGTCGTATAGCCTTTGGAATCACTATAATTGGATATTTTTACAAGATATGCATTTTCAAAGTTTAATGAAAATTCTGCTAGATTTAATACTATATGCGAAAATTTGATATTTGGGCCAATAAGAGTATGACATGTGGAAAATGGTTCGTTAATTCATTTAACCATTCTATTATCATCATCTTCAGCCCATTTTTACGACAGAAACAAAACACAAGAGTGGGAGAGAAAGCTGAAACGTGAAGGATGGTGGAAGTGCTAGGGTTCATCATAAAATAAGGTAAGGAAGTTGCTACCTTGTGATTCTTGCTCCCTAACCCCTCTATAGCCTCTTCTAATCACTTCTAATTCTTTGTAACCATGATTTTCAATGCTAATCAGAGGTATAGAGAGAGAGCTGAGACGTTTTAGAGTGAGAAACAACAAAAATCAAAGGTAAACTTTCAAAACTTGCTTCTTGTGCCTTTGTTGTGGTTGTTGTTGTTGTTGTCTTGGATTGGGATGATTTATGGAATATGGATGATGAAACCCTAAGGGGTCCTAATGCCCAAATTTCCTCTAATCATGTGTAATGAGTGTGTAAATAGCTAATCATTTGATTAGGAGTAGCAAGGAAGTGATTAGGCAAGAGAAATCGAAGAAACAACAAACTCTTTCTGAGAATCTAATTTCCTGTTTTGTTTCTGCCCTGTACTGTTTTGTGTAGGAGGAGTGAGAATTTGATAATTTTGATACTTCCATTGGATTTAGGAGGCAAAATTGTGTAAGTATGCAAGTGTTCATGAATTTTTGATACTTGTATATGAATTTGGGAAATTATGAAACATATGTGTGCATGTTGCTTAAATCTTCCCTGTGTGGCAGTCAGTGTTGTGCATGATGTTTGAAGGTGTAAAAATTGTCCAAAAATTATGATATTTTTCAGTCTTAAAGTAGACATGTAGAGATTTAATTTTATAGGTAATTTGTAATTTTCGGAAAGTATGCTAGGAGTTATGATTTTACAAACTTTGATCATGTGAATCTGGGAATTTCTGGACCAGTGTTCAAACGAGTGGAATTCTGTAATTTTCTGAGTTCATTTAGATTATGGGCGTATTTTTTCCTTAAATTATAATTAAATATGGTTACATATAATTTTGAAAAAATTAATTTGGAATTTCCTAGAATTAATGGTGAACTTTTAAAGTTTGTCCTTGTTCTTGGAACCAAATCTGGAGCAGTGTTGTTGGGTGAACTTCTGGGAATACTTTGCCTACATTGGGAAAACCTATATTTTTCCTTAAATTTACACAGAAAGATCTTCATTTAGGCTTTGGAATCATTCCAATTTTATTTTTTTAGAATTATTCATGATTTTTGACATTTGGACATTGAATCTGAAAGCTGTTTTGGGGCAGTGGAGTGTAATCATGAAATCAGGACTTGTAGGCATGATTACTGCAAGATTAATTCTTTTTATTGTAAATTATACTTGATAAGGGTCACATAGGCCTTTGAACCACCTCAATTGGAGTTCTATAGAATTAATTATGATTTTTCAAAGTTTGGTGAAAAATCTGTCAGCTTTATGTCTTATGCGAATTTAAAACTTAATGGCACAAATGTAATTGGTATGAACTCCAAGGGTGAAAGTAAGCCTTTAGGGCTAATATGGGCCATTAGACATTTTTTTTCATGGCTCTAATGATGTTATCACTTACCTAGGGCCATGAAGTGACAAAGAAGAAGCAATGGTTGGCGGATCAAGGGACAAGAAGAAAAGGACATAAAGTCCGAGAGGTAGTGAACTTACCTTTTCTGTATGTATGTGATATGTATTCTTACATTGATTATGTGACTTCTTTACCAGTTTGTGTGGAACATTTATGATTGGTTGAAGCTCTGTTATATTTGTACAATGGCCATATGTATGTCATAACATCGAGCATGCCACATGTCATTATGTTGGCATGAAATAGTGTAGGCAAGCATGTCATGTATTCATATATATCTGACATATATAGTGGTAATGTTTGCTACTGAGATTCTCTTGAATCTCACTCTCTCTAAACCAACCATTTAGACAGGTGGAGAATGCCTGGAGATATGCAAGGAGGAACTCCAAAGGTGAAGGGTGGATTGTAGTGCAAGGCATTGCCTTTTGTATTTAGTGTAAATATTTGATATGTATGTATATGGGTGTATGAATGAAGTTTAGTAGAGAACAACTCTAATTAAATTAAAGGTAGAATCGCTCGTATACTCTGATATAATGAGATTAAGAGTCGATGGGACATTATGACGTAGTGAAACTTGTGAAAATAATTGAAATGATTTTTTTACCTGTTGAAAAACCCTCTCAGCCCTAAGTTCAACTCCTGAGTTGAGATTGGGAATTTGTGAATATTTTATGAAGTTGGGTAATCCGTGTTCGAATCCTAGTCGCACGAATGATTTCACTACTCATTTATACTCATCTTTGGCCATTGAGAATAATGTATTACATTTACTAAATCGAGGTTTAGCAGTCCACTTGATCTAGGCTTAATCTCAAGCCTTTTGTTCCAAAATTTAGGATATTACACTAAGCTTGATCAATCTACATTTGACCAAAATGAACTTGAGAAGGGTACTTTTTGTGGTGATTCTGTAGGTTCTAAATTAAAGAAGAAGCTAAAGAAACCTTTCAACATCTTCAAGGAGCTGAGAGCCTTGAATATGCTACTCATAGACCAGTGTTCATAGAGTGTGTGATCAAATTTACTCCTTCTCAATTATAATATCCTGAATTTTAGGACAAAAGGCTTGAGATTTAGCCTGAATTAAATGGACTGCTAGACCCCAATTTAGTAAATGTCCTAGTGAGGCATTTGTATTCCCCAAACTTCCTTTATATCTTTAGGGGTATTAAAGGAAATATTATGATGAATTATAATAGCTTGGGGGGAATGACAAAACAATGCAATGAGGTGTCAAACACGACATAGTGAATTGGAACACAAAGTAGTGTTGTTATCGGTGGATTTTTTGGTGTGACATTCATGTTTGTTTGACATCTTTCAAGGGGAAAATGATGTCCAAAGATTCTGAAAATTTCCAGAATGAAAGTAGACTTATCAAGCTTTAATTTGATAGGTCATACGAGTCATTTGGAGCTGTACACAAAGAGATATACATTTTTGAAGTTAGCCTAGTGAAACTTTTGATTTTCAGTGTCAGCTTCCAAAGATGAGAATTTTGGGAAGTATGAGCTTCCATTTGGCCAAATGTTATATTTTTTCTTGAAACTAGACTTAATAAGGGTCGCATAGCCTTTGAAACCACCCCAATTGGACATTTTTACAATTAGATATGAATTTTCACAAGTTGATGAAAATTTTGCCAAGTTTTGCATTAAGTGCGAAATGGAAAATAATGTAAGAGAAAAATGGTAATTTTTTCATAAAGCAAGAAATGAATATTTTACCCTAATATTCCCAATGATTTCGGTTAGATGGCAATGAAAATGAGGAAAATGACTACTTGGTAATTAATGAACCTAGTTTGGTGAATTATTATCAAGGGAAGTCAATGAGTAGAAAAGCTTAAGGTTTTGGTCAACTACTTGTAAGGTGGTATAATGGGATAGTTGAGAGTAATATTTCTGTCTTTTGATCTCATTATTTTCAGTGGATGAAGAAGTATGAAAAGAAATGAATTGTCATGCAAGAAAATCAAAGAATTGGACTAATATGATATGTCTACATATGAGCCACTCTTAGATGATTTTATTAAATCATCATTCTTTCATCCCTTTCTCATTCTTTCGTTTTGAAACAGAAGGGAGAGGGAGAGAGAACGGACAAGAGAATGAGAATAAGAGAGAGAGAGATAAGTAAACAGTGTTTCCAGAATTTCAATCCGCCGGAACACTGCCGAATCGGCGTCTTCTCTCAAAGTGCCCAGTATAAACCTTCTTCTACTCATCTTGAGCTTTATTTCTACGGTTTCGGATTTTCATTTGGAGGTGGTTGGTGCCATCTCACTGGCTGAAGTACTTTCAGAATTCTGAACTGAATTCAGAAACTTGTAGAGGTAAGCGTAAGCTTCCTTTTTAACCTATTGGTTTATTGTTTGGATGAGTATGGTGGGAGTTGGGTACTGTTTATCCTCATCTAAACTGGTGTTTTTGAGGTCTAAACGATGTCTAATGGAAATATAAATGGTTAATCATGTGATTAGAAGTAGAAAGGAAGTGATTAAACAAGAGAAAGTAAGAATCTGACATAACTTTTTCGAGAACTCTAAATTGCTGCCTTATGTGTGGTGTGATTAAAGAGTTGGAATTTAATTAATTAGATGATTCCATTGAGTTTAGAAGAGAAAATTGTGTAGGTTTCATGTTGAGGGAGAAGTGAGAAAAGCCCTAGAATGTGAAATAACCAAATTACCCTTAAAGCTCTAAGTAGGGGCTATCAATGGGTATTTTCTTCATTTAAGCCTGATTTTGACTAATATGAGGTCATAAATAGATTCTATACATAAAATTATATTGGATAATCCCAGGTTATAGTTGTTGGTAAGGTACAGTTGGACCGGGTATGGAGAGGCGTAGACCGGGTCTTCGGGGACATTATGGTAATTTAGCATTTTTGGCTAAGTTAACCAATAATATAAGTTTGGAATGGTACATGGATGAGTAGTGACTCATTTATTGTACATTTAGAAATTGTAGGACCAGACGATCGTGCCCGAGCCAGATCAAAGACGATAGTTTGAGGAATGACACAAAGTCTAAGAGGTAGTAAACTTACCTATCGTGCATGTATTTGATATGTATGTGTTTGCATTGTTGTATGTGATTGCTCTGCCTATTTTTTTGAGCATACTTGTTTGATTAAAGCTCTATTATATTTATGCAATGGCCGTGAGTATGTCATAACATTGAGCATGCAGATATGTCATTATGTTGGTATGAAGTTAGTAAGGCATGCATGTCATGCATCATATATATATATATATATATATATATATATATATATATATATATCTTACATGCATAGTGGTATTGCTTACTACAGAGATTCTCTCGAATCTCACTCCTCCTCCCCCAACCATATAGGTATGTTGTGTACAGGTGAAGAATGCCTGGAGATATGTGAGGAGGCATTACAAAGGTGAAGTGAAGATCATAGTGTGAGGTACTACTATTTTGTATTTGATGTAATCATTTTGGTAGTTTGGTGGATATACTTTTTATGTATTCCAATAAATGTAGTATGAACAAAGAATGACTCTCATTTGTTTAAAGTAAACGCTCACATATACTCTGATATAATGAAACTAAGAGCCGGTGATGTGTTAATGACGTAGTGAATCTTGTTTAATAATGGAAAAGTTTTCTACCCTTTGAAAAACCCTCTCGACCCTAGGTTTAAATCCTGAGTTGAGAGTGGGAATTTATGAACATTTTGGTAAGTTGGGAAGTCCTGGTTTAAATCTTGGTTCCACAATGGATTTCACTACTCATTTGTGCTCATTTGGGAGGATTGGAAATAGGGTATCACATTAACTGTCTGAGGCTGCTCATAAGAATGGAGTGGTTGCTACTGTGGAATTTCAAAGAATTGATGATATACCAAAAGTCATGAAGCCATTCGAGATTAGATATGATGAAGGGAAAAAGGCAAGACACAAATGTTGTAATATCCTGAAATTTAGTAAAAGGTTTAATTTTCCAAAAAGAAAATTTTTAATGAAGCAAGAATTAATTTTAGGATTTAAAGGCATATTATTTTCAAGAGAGTTTAAGATTAGACAAAGGGGGAAATTATGGCCTACTGTGTGTAATTAATAAGATAAAAATATACCTATAAATATGTGAACATACACACTTCTCTCCTCTTTAGCAAGAAAAAATGTTCCCCATACATACATGTAATACGCAAGACTTAGTCAACAACACATCCTCTTCATTTTATTCAACAAAGTCAGCACACATCCTCCTCCTTTTATTCAATAAAGTCGGCACACATCCTCCTCCTTTTATTCAACAAAGTTAGCTAGAGACATCAAGGAAAAGAGAGAGAATTTGATTAATATAGTTCCTTTCCTCTAGTCAATTATTTCAGCAAAGGTATAAAGAAAAGGAAGAGAGAATTTAATGAAATCATCCGTCACCTTTTATCCATAAGAGTTGGCCAAGACACAAAGCAAGAAGAGAGAGTTTAGTCAACACTTCTCCTTCTTGACATATGGACACTTGGCGAACTTCCATCCATACACTTACACCCAAATTTATCTATTTAACCAATAAAACACTTAACACCTTATCTTACTTTCATTCAGCCCACATGCCTCACACCTGCATACACTTAGACATTTAATTTAAACACCTCACTCCCTCTAATTCAAGTTGGCCATAAGCATAAAGAGAGAAGAGAGAGAGAGAGAGTTGAGAAAAGAGAGTGATAGCTGAAAGTTGAAGAGAAAGGAGGGATTGAAATAGAGGGAAGCTTGCCAGAAAAGGGAGGAGCTTTGGCCAGAGACACCATAAGCAAGCTTGGATACTTGTGTAGGTGAGTCTCTTACACTCCCTTCTAGTTTTTCAGGTTAATTTGAGGTTGTTGTTCTGTGGTTTTACGGCTAGAATGAGAGAGAAGTCGCTAGAAAGTTTCTATCACCGATAAGCTTTAAAACCAATATTTGAATGTCAACTTTGGGTAGGATTTCTAGTTTCTTTTGGTTTAGAAATATGTCACCGCACATAGAGTACATGTGTAGGAGTATGGAGAGTCAAACTCTTTAAGGTTAGAGTGCAAATCCATAGTAGCATGTTGGTTTTTCTTCACCCTGTTCTGGTCACCAAAAAAAAGAGTTTCTGCTAGAAAGTTGCAAAAGCTTAATAGAGGTTATAGGTGGATTTTTTGTTTGGTTCTTTTTTATGTGGAAATTTAGGATATGTAGTAGGTAATAGAATCAATAAGAGTACAATTTAGAGTAAAAATGAACAAGTTATTGAGAGTTGAAGTTAGACTATCAAAATTGACTTTTTTAGTGCCAGTCAATTTCTTGTTATGTTTTTACTAGTCAAATCTTGTCCAATGTTTATGAAATTTTACATAGACATAGTACACATCTAAATATTTAAATGAGTACTAGAATGAATCAATTGGATATCTAGAGAGAAAGTTATGAGTCTTGGAATTTATGTCATGAAACATAGAAAATTATGGGAGTCCAAATTTTGACAATAGATAAACAGGAGAATTTCTTAGGTTTAATGTAGTAGTTTATCCCTATGATTATTTTTTTCTTAAAATAGACATTTAGGATTTCCATTGAATATTAGAACTTTAGAATTGGATGTGTAATTTATAAGTTATGAATTTTTAAATTTTTATTAGAAAATTTAGGAAATTCTGACTCTCTTTCTGGGCATTTAGTTTGATTGTGGAAAATAGGGGACTAAGTCTATGAGTTGACACTGGTAAGTATTTTTCTTATGTAGGGGAATTCAAGAGCTTCACATAGAAGCTTGAACTACCTCAATTAGAGTTTCTTAGGTTAAGATATGAATTTTCAAATTTTCCTAAAGAATTCTAGCAGATTCGGTTTGGTTCTGGAATTTCCAGGTTTTAGGGAAATTGTGTTTAGGAGACAGATATGGATTAGAAACATGTTTTAAAGGCCAATATGACCATACTGAATACCCAAAGATATAATAGAACATGTCTTAAATTAGATATACACTAGATATATCATAAAAGAGTATTAAAGATAACCAACAAAAGTAAAAATAGAGGACAAGAATTTGGAATGGATCAAGAATAATATAATCTTTATTATGTCAATAGAATTGGAATAAGTAATGACCCATCTATTCATGACTTCTAAATTATGGGATTCAATATTTGCCCGAGCTCAGAAAAGAAGCTTTTTGGTAAAGGTAAATTGTAGGAAAGACAATTAGGTAGTAACTCTTCCTCTCATATAATATGTATTATTCTACACGTATGTTTTTACTATCGCTTATATTCGTTTTATGAATATAAGGAGTTGTTGTTGGACCAACGTGTCCTGAGGCCCTAAGACCTGTTGGACTAGTTTATCCTTATGCTGGTAGTTGCATTCAAAATTGTGTCGAGTAGTAACCTGAGGCTGTAGGACCTGAGAGTACATGTTTGCATAGGACACAGTATCCCTGGACTGTAAGATCTGAATTACCAAGGGCTATGGTATTGGACCAGTATGTCCCATGATTGATATTATGCTGCATATTGAATGTTGAATGTTGTTCATGATGATTGCTGTTGTATGATAGTTTATTTAGCATGCTTTGTGAACTTACATGTATTATGATTGATTATTGTTACTATTGAGATTCTTGGAATCTTACCCGTTCCAATAAATATGATACACCTCAAGTATACAACTCAAAATGCAATGAGGTAGTCAATGGAGATAAGAAGGTAGTGAGGAAAGACTATCATATTTATGTTGGTTATCTGAGTATGTAGTTTTATTAGACTTAGGTAATTTGGTAGCCTTATGTAGCTATATGGGTTTTGTGTGTGTGTGATATATATATATATATATATGAATGTGCATGGATGTGGTAGTGATATCAGTACTTGTAGTAGTGATATCAGTACACAAAGTAGAGGTATCAATAGTATTAGTATATATAGTAGTTGTATTAGTATACTAAGTGGTGGTATTAGTAGTATTAGTATGCATAGTAGTAGTATCAGTATACTAAGTGATGGTGTTAGTGGTATCAGTGCACATATCAATGGTATAAGTGAACATAGTAGTGGTATCAGTATATACAATAGTGGTGTCAATATTGATATTATGCTCGGTAATCAGAAATGAGAATGGGCATTTGCATACTACGAGTCCATTACTTAACTAATGAAAGATTTAGGTAAGAGCAGAGAAATACTTTGATTATAATAAATCAAGCTAAGGATTGATGAGTCATAATGAAGTTGCAAACCACTATACAACTGTTTTAAAAAGTTTTAATTTTTTTAGAAAAGCTGTTCAATTACAGGTTTAGACCTTGTGTTTGGGTTGGGATTTTAAAGTATTTTTAAAAAATTTTTTGTCCCAAGTCCAAACTTGGCTTGGTGATTCGGATTCATTATGTGTAAAGCTCATTTGATAACTATGGAAATTAGGGTGTCACAAATGCGCCAGCAAAGATTTAACTGTGACTTATCTCAAGCTTCCACATATGCTTAAAGAAAAGACTTTAGACTTCAGTATTCTTGAGGTCAAGAAGAAAGATTATGAACATGGTGATCATGTCATGGCCTACTTGATCAAGGAAATTTGGGTTGGTCCTTTTAAAATGATTGGATTATGCCACAATGGAAAAGTAAAAGTGAAGTTTTGATATGGGAAGTATTTTCATATTAAGTCCAACCGCCTTCGCATATACCGCAGTAGCTACATGCCTCTATGATAAGGTTGTTTCCTTCCCTTATCTTGTTCTACTATTTTGGACTATAATTACATGATTACATAATGTTGAAAAAGTAGGATACAGGGATACTCTAGTAGAAAATGGTAGCTTGTGTCTTGTGTACGTGTTGTTTTTGTCTTGTCTTTGTGTATTAATCTACTCTTTCTAATCACATTGATCCTTGCTACATTATTGAGTACCATGGCCATATCATTAGTTTATGTTTGCATTGAAGACAATGCTAGGACTAAGTGTAAGGGAAGGATGAATTATGTTTTGTTTTGCATTTGTAAGAACTCCACTATGCTATCACAATCTTGCTAGCTGCTATTTTGTTCAAGTTTGAGCCTAATTTTTCAAAATTGTGAGATATTTAAGAATGATCAAGTATCTCAATTGTATATGTTTAGATATTGATGTTGAAGCTTGTTAAATGAAGTTTGTTTCCATATGTTGTTGCCATATGTTTTAAGTCCAAAGCTAAGAATGATGCATTGTTTAGTTTCAATGTGGTAGGAAACAAAAGCCTAGTTGGAAGGTATTTTGGGTCTAATTATTCATTTCAGTGTGTGATACATCCACTTAGGCTATTTCTCTCTAGAACTTGTCTTGTTTCTTTCTTGAGGCTACATTTTACACTAGCATAAGCAGAAATGACATAGGCATTCATATTCATTAGCTAGTTAACCAATTAGCCAACCTTGATCACATTATCCATTATTTAACCCTTTGACCCTAACATCATTTCTTGTTTTTGCACCTCCATTGCATTCTTCAGATCACCTATATGCATTGTATACTATCATAAGAAAGGGCATTATAGTATCTTTGAGCATAAAACCATTTTTTTCATGGATGGAGAAGTTGTTAGTGTTGTTGAACCTTGCTGAAAATGTGATATAGAATAGAAATTGTCTTATCTCTATGATTTATTTTGTTAACTGACTAGAAGTGCAATATTTTGTTTTAAAAAACCTAAAAAGAAAAAAAAGAGACAATAGAAAAAATGATACAGAAAAAAATAGAGTGAAAGAAGAAATAGATTGGGAAAAAAAGAACTAGAAATAAAAAAAAGAGGAATATGAAGAGGAATAAAGAAGAATAAGAAGGGATGTATGAATATCATTGTGTTGCATTTACTTGTTCAATTATACCATTATGTTCCATGATATTCCATTATGCATGCACCTGATGGGTCTTTTCTTTCATTCATTCACTGATTATCATTTAACCCATACATCTTTCCTTATCATATCATTCTAATTATTTCATTACCTCCAACAATACAATCCTATAAAGTCCTTTAGATCTACTTTTTCCATTTGCTACAAGTGGTGGAGAGCTTAGAAACATTACAACCTTAGGGTAGAGTGTTGCCAAGTGGATATGAGAGAAAATATCTTATATGAGAGTTGAAAGTAAACACTTATCCTTATAAGGTTTCCAAATTAAACTCATTTGAATTAAGCTTTGCATTTTTGTTAGTTCTTTTAGCATATGGCATGCTCATAGACTTGGGATAAGTGGAACCTTCGTTATTTAACAAATATGATTCTTAAAGCTTGATAATACTTATTCATCCTTTCGCAATTCTTCCTTACTTATCTCCAAGCATTCTTCATCTATACTCAATATACCTATATGTTTGGGTAAGGACGAGTGAGATTCGAGAGAATCTCAATAGTAAGCAATACTACTATACATGTAATATATATATATATATATATATATATATATATATATATTATGCATGACGTGCTAGCATTTCATAACTTCATGCCAACATAATGACATATCTGCATGCTTAATGTTATGACATACCCATAGCCATCGCATAAATATAACAGAGCTTCAATCAATCAAGTATGCTCAACACAAATAAGAAAAGTGGTCACATACAACAATGTAAACACATACATATCAAATACATGCAGGCTAGGTAAGTTCACTACCTCTTGGACTTTGTGTCATTCCTTGAACCACCGTCTTTACTTTGTCTCGGCACAATCTGTCTGGTCCTAAAATTCTCAAATGTACAATAAATGAGTCATTACTCATCCATATATTATTCTAAACTTATATTATTGGTTAACTTAGCTCAATAATGCTAAATTACCAACTGCATGATAATTATGACTAATTATGACTTGGGCTAATCCTATAAAATTTCACTTATAGAATCCATTTCTGACCTCAGATTGGTCAAAATCAGGGCCAAATGATGAAAATACCCCTTGACAGCCCCTACTTAGAGCTTTAAGGGTAATTTAGTCATTTCACATTCTAGGGATTTTCTCACTTCACCCTCAACATGAACCCTATACAATTTGCCCTTATAAACTCAATGGAATCATCAAATTGATGAAATTCTAGCTATTTAATCATATAACACACAGGGCAGTAATTTAGGATTCTAAAAAAAGTTGTGTCGGTTTCTTGTTTTCTCTTGCTTAATCACTTCTTTCTACTTCTAATCACATGATTAGCTATTTAAACACTCATTGGACATGGTTTAGAGGGAACTTGGGTAGCACTTTCCCATAGTTCACATCAGCCCTTTTTTCCACAAAACAAGAGAAAAACAACACTATGTTTACCAACAACAATAACAACTTCAATTGAGGTAGAAGAAGCAGGTCTTGAAGTTTACCTCATGATTCTCTCACTTTCTCTCTCTAGAATTCCAACCCTTTGTCTCTCTTCTTTTTAGATTTTTCCTTGAAAACCATAGATTCAATGGTGAAGAAGAGATTAGAAGATGTGGTAGAGAGTTTAGGAAGCTTAAACTTCAAGATTACAAGCCTCTTACCTTGATCTTTGGAGACCTAGCTCCCTTTGTTCTTCCTACTTCCTCCATTCGTCCAACCCTCTCTCTCGTTCTCGTTCTATGATTTGGTTCTGATTGTAAGAGAATGAGATGGAAAGGATGAAGATAATGATGATTAAATAAATCATCCAAGTGGCCTATATGTGGTCACACCATATCAGTCGAATTCTTTGACTTTTTTGCATAATAATTCATTTCCCTTTTCATGCTTCTTCATCCACCAAAAATAATGAGAGATGAGAGAGGAATATTACTCTCCAACTATCTCATTATGCCACCTTACAAGTAGTTGACCAAAACCTTAAGCTTTTCCACTCATTAACTTCCATAGGGAAAATCATAGCTTATTGCTATTATTGGTTAAATGACCATTTTTCCCTTACATTTTATTCCATTTTGGCACTTAATGCAAAGTTGGGCAGAATTTTCATCAAACTTTGAAAATTCATAACTAATTATATAGATGTCTAATTGGGGTGGTTCTAAAGGCTATGTGATCCTTATCAAGTCTATATTTAAGTAAAAATATAAAATTTAGCTAAATAGAAGTTTATCCTTTCCAAAATTCTCATCTTTGGAAGATGACACTGAAAAATGTCAGTTTCACTGAGCTAAATTAAAAAATACATACCTTTTTTTTATACATCTCCAAATAAATCATATGATCTATCAAATTAAAGCTTGAGAAGTATTATTTCATTCTAAAAATTTTCAGAATTTTTGGATATCATTTTCTTCTTGAAAGATGTCACACAACCACGGCTGCCACATCGGGAAATTCACCGATAGCAACACCTCTTTGTGTTCCAATTCACTATATTTGTGTGACTCCTCATTGAATTGTCTTGTCATTCCCCCAAGCTCTTCTAATTCATCATAATATTCCCTTTAGTACCCCAAAGGTATAAAGGAATTTCGGGGAATACAAGTATGCCTTACTAGGATAATTACTAAATCAGGGTTTAGTAGTCTACTTAATACAGGCTTAATCTCAAGCCTATTGTCCCAAAATTCAGGATATTATATTTCTTCCCTTGTTCAATAAATTTTACCCTCAAAATTTTGAACATTATATGGTACTGACTGTACCTCAGGGAATCAATTTTAGACATTTCATCTATCTCTTCCATTCTAGCTCCGTCATTTGCAAGCTCATAGAGCATGCAACTCAATAATCATATCATCGACAAAAGCTCGGATAGTATTCAGGAGTCACCATTTAGCATTCTTATTCATCCTGTACCCAGTATGTAGCATTCAATACAGGACTCACTAGTACATTCTCACAATGCTTGGTTTCTCAGGCCTCACTGTCTCTTCAGAACTCTCCCGGATCACATTGTATGCATACCAGGCCTTCCAACCATTCAAAACTCTACCAGTTCATTTGTATGCATATTGAGCCTTATGACTCATTTGACTACCACAACACTAGATATTCTAGCTTTACAACCTAGGGATTCACCCCATGCCATAAGCATCTTAGGCTTATTGCCTCGGCTACAACCTAGTACAATCAGAATATTTTGTTGGCCTCAAGGTGTACTTTGGACACATTGGTGCAATGTTACCATGCTAGGAAAAAACTACAATACTAGATACATAGGTCTTACAGCTCGTGGAGACTGTCCTATACAGACTTGCACATCGGGTCTTATTGCCTCGAGCCTTTGGTTAGCTCCATTCTTAACATATCATATTCTTCTAGCCTAATGACTTACTAGCCCTATAAGGTCTTATAGCCTCAAGCCACTCAGTCCATCACCTTTACCGAATATATATTGAGTCTAACTACCTAGGACACACTGTTCACTAGGTACTCTGAATTCATTTCAGGCTCCATCTCTTGCTACTCGAGCCATTCTTACCTTTATGTAATGCTCACAAAGCTTGCTAAACAAACCATCCACTACTACAGAAAGAAGTTTCAACGTCATTATTTTGGGCCTTTTAATGTCCTTTTATTGGAGGACTTTTATTCGAGTGACGTAGTAAGGAAAGACTTTAGGCATCCCTAAGCTATTAAGGACGCCTAAAGTTCCAACTTTAGGCGTTCCCAAGGAAATTAGGGACACCTAAAGTCCCTAAAATTCCCATCTGACGTAGATGTGATAGACTTTACGCGTCCCCAAGGCAATTAAGGAAGCCTAAAGTTCCAACTTGAGGCATCCCTAATGGACTTAGGTACATCTAAAGTCTTACTTTAGGTGTCCCCATTGCTCTAAAAGGGACGTCTAAAGTATATTTAGACATCATTTTTGCTTATGGACGTAAAAACTAATTTTTTTAATAAATTTTTTTAAATTTAGTCTGCCCAAAAATTAAAAACCACAGAAACAGGATCGAAGAATAAAGCATAATATCCTTAAAAATAGAAAGGAAACATCCAGCAGTAGTTAATTAACTCCTACTACCATCTATGTACAAGAACCACCATAAAGTGTTGTAAAAAAATGTTGTCTATACTACTTAAAATAAACATACACATTTACTGATATGTGTTAAAGAAGCTGCCCAGCCAAAAAGTCTCTGATCAAATTAATGTCTTCATGTAAGTAGGCAGCTTCATTATCAAAAATCTGCAAATTAGAAAATAAGATTAGATAAAATCAGTAAAGAATCCACAATTCAATTACAATCCCAAAATATTATCATTTGATTACCTGCTAAAAATCACTTGTAAAGCCACTCTAAATGATGTTATACATGTAAAGGATAATGTAGTAGCCGTATTCAGTAGCCCCTGGCTGTCGAGGGCACTATAAATGAAAAGCAGATGATTAAAATCAATAAAGTCATATCTAAAACGACTGTGAATGAAAGAACTTGAATTGAAACCACATACTTTCGGATAAAACTATTTCGTGTATCTAACAACTCTACCCTCATGTGACCCACCAATGAGTTTATATATTTAGGTCCCACAACCATTAAAATGATGTAAAACCACAAAAATTAGAATAATCCCTAGAAGTCAAGAATCAATGAAATTAAAATGAAATAACTTACGTGTTGAAGACGGATTTTGTTTCCTTGTTTGACATTTTACCTAAGGAATCAAACCAATAGACATGGTTGATGCGAGGATAAAAACACACAAACTCCAATGGTAACTATAACAACATATAGATTAAAATGAAGTTAGATGATAAGGCAATTATTTCTTCAAATTCCTAAAACATCAAAATTAAAGTATGTACCCTTAAACAATTGGTGCTAGATAATAATGAAATTTGGTCTCTCCCATTGTGTAGCCCACATAATGCATCTTTTTTTGTACACTATTACTATCCCTTGTCGTATTTACCAGACACAAGAATCCGTATAAATCCTGTCTTCCCATATCGATGCATGTGTGTTTGAAGGACTTAAAATAGAAATAAAATGATAAATAAATTATTGAACGTATGAACCAAAAAACCACTAAATTAATTAAAGGAAAGAAAAACTAACCGGATGACAAGTTTTACCCATCCTGCATCTATCTTCTCCAAATGCATAAACTCCCTGAGATCTTTATTGTTAATCATAAAGGGATGCATCAATTCTACGCCTACAATCCCTAGAGGCATCTACAAGTCGATCTGACGAATACCTTTGTAAATCTGTTACAGTCATGCCAACAGGGGCCATCAAACCACATCTCCCTCATCCTATTATCATAACATAAAAAATAGATTTTTAGTAGGATGCCAATAGATGTCAAGTAATACGAAGGTAGTTCCTACCATTGGAGGGGTTGCCAATGTGCCAATAAGATTTTGAGGCCAAAGGATGAAAGCTCATATCGCCTAACCCAGCGTGGTAACCTCTTTATCAGGGACAGGGATGGCTACACCTTATTCCCCCTCTCAAACACATATGATTGTCACCCTACATAAATGTTATGGAATCTGATTATGATGGTAGGTGGTAGCTTGTGTGTGAATGAGAGCATTGGCAACAACACGCAGTAGTAGGGCATCCAAATAGAGGATATAAGGTTCTCCTAGCTCCATAGTGGGAGAAGGCTGGCCAAGGGGTTCTGAAATGGGAGAAGGCTAGCCAAGGGGTTCCTCTGGCGAGTAGTAACTTCCTTTAGTGCTGGGGAAGCCTAAGGATTCCTAGGTTATATACCCATCACTTTCCATTTTTGATTTAAACATAGATTTCATTTTGCAACATAGCTCTGCCAACAGCTCTACTCAGAGCTTTTCTTAAAGTTTGACCTCGAGCTCTGTTTCAATCTTGGCCACAAGCTCTCTATTGGGTTTAACTTGTGATGAATTATATGAGGCTCATCTAAAAAAATTCATGACACTAACTCCCCTTACCTCCCCTCAAACACGATTGGGGTTATTAGCCTTCCTAATCGTTGTTAACAATATGTCTATTCGTTCACTAGGATTGAACAAACCTTGGCTGCTCTGCTCTTCGAGTTCATCCTGTAGTATACAATTTATCGTAAACAAAAATTAAACACTACCAATACGAAAAAATGTCAAAATTAAATACGTATACATTAACGACTTACAATCCTTACAGCAACCTTAGTAACAATTAGATTTATGAACTTCCCACCCTTCATCCTCCCTGCTTTCCATTTTTTGTGACATGGAGGAAGAGCCAGGGCCTGTACAACAGCACTAGGATCTGATTTAGCTACTTCTTTCATTTTCTCCAACTCTTCTTCCATCATCCTTTGCTCAAGCTTATGATAACCACTATGAGACATGCAATACTGATACTAATGTACTATTTTCCCATTTGCATTTGCTACACTTACTTCTTGTAAAAGGAAAATGATGAAAAATAAGTCAATGATGTCAAATATATTGAAATAAAATACCTACACTATGATGAAAGAAAGTTTACCAAAAGTTGAGGAGCTTCCCGTGATGCCACAAACAACCTCCAATCCTCTGAAGGCAAGTATGAATAATGTTGACATGGGTCCTGACTCCTCTTTTCCCCTCGAACATACCTTTATGTGAGCTTATTTTTGAAATCTTTCTAGTGCTTATACATCTCTGTGGTGTCTAGGATATCAAACGTTTACTGCAAGAATAAAGAAAATTATATTTTAAGCAATAGGAATAAAGATCCAAACGCTGATGTCTCAAAACTTACATATTAAAATGTGTTGCCAAATCATAGCTTTCGTTTTTGGGGGAACCCACCTCCAATCATCATAGATTATGTGAACTTTGCTTCGACCTAAATAGCCTAGATAGCTAATGAAATGGTATTTCTCAGGACCAAGTAGATTCATGTTGGCATCGAAGTCCACATGCAGCCTATCCTATTGATGTTGATGATATGCAGCTAATACAGACATATTTGTGATGCCTCTAGTTCTTCTCATAATGGGTTGACATTAAACTCATGAAATTCCTATCAAATTGCCACATTTACCTTCAGTTTTTCACATATTTTGGGTGAATTCATAGATAAATGAAGATAAATGTACAAAGGTAATGTGCCCAGGGACATTTGTGATAAAAAAATATAAATTCTCTGTTTAAGTCCTAAAATTCTGTTGTATTTCATCAATACTGTTTTTATAGATTTCATTGTGTTGATAGGTTAACATTTGAGCTACAAAGGAGTCATTGGAGGCACAAATAAATGATTAAGAAGTGGGAAATGATATAAGAAAGTCAAAGCACAATGGAAAAGTAAGAAGGAATAGAAACCGACAAAAAAAGCTTTTTATCAGAAGCTTGGCCACGACCAAGGATTTTCTCTGGCCATGGCCAAGACCTCCTGAGAAGTTTAGTCGTAGCCAAGCCACCTTTGGCCACAGCTAAAGAAGCTCAGAAACCTTTTAGCCACGGCCAAAGTCTAAAAATAGCCGCTACATGTTTTGATGACAAAAGGGTTTCCAGGGCCTATATATACGGAAGCAACACATCAGAGCCTGATTCTGGACCTGAGAGGCACCATGGAGACAATGCTATGCTAGGGTTTCAAGCTTGGAGGTGGAGATTGAGCTAGATGTTAAAGATTTAAAGAGATTTAAGCTTTTCTTTTCATTTTTTCTCTCCTTCTGCTACCCTTTCCTTATATTTTGTTATGTAACTAATGTATCCCCTGTTTTTCATAGGTTTTATGAATATGTGAAGATAGAGTTTTGTTGTTGGGATTGTTTTAAACCTTTGTATAGATTAAGTACTCATTTTCCCTTTGTGTATGTGATAAATGATTAGATTATGCTGATTTTACTCTGTGCTTAATGCTTCTTATTAATTGGCCATCAATGAAATTGCTGGGTTTACTTGGTTAACGCCTGAGAGGGATAGATTGAGTGTAGAACTTGAGTCTAATGTGTGGGAACTTGAAGTTCGTGAGTTGAATGGATAGTTTTGTCAATGATACACTCATTGACCTCACATAACCACATAGGTTCTGTAATGAAAACTAAGCTTAATTAATGAGTTAAGAGATTATTGATTTAATTAAGCTAAATACCTATTTGGAGACTTGAGAGAGCACTTATAGGTATTTCAATAACCTTGGTTAGCATAATCTCTCATTAAGAAACTTAAGTTATAGGGATTTGAATGAGTACTTTTGAAATGTAAGGGGGATAAATAATCCTAACTTCCATTGTATCTTTTTAAGTCCATGAATCACTTGTTTATATTTTTCTTTTAATTTCTCAATTAGCTTTCCTTTAATCTTGATAATTGTGTAACTCAAATCAGGCGAAAGTGCAATAATCGATACTTAACCAGGTTTTTGAACCAAATCCTCGTGGGAATGATACTTTACTCATTACTTTATTACTTAGCGTAACCCATGCACTTGCGGTGGTGAACAATTGACCTCCTTCTATTTGTTGCTCCCTGTCACTTTGTGAGTCACTAGAACTGTCCATATTCCTGTTAACACAAAAATCATTGTCAGAGAGATAAATAAGTTTCAATTAATTAAAAAAACTAACCAGGATTAAGAAAAAACGAACACAGTACTATTTTATACGTTAAGCATACAATACAATTTTCTAAGTAAAGGACTTACTCTATATTGTTTCCCATATTCTTTCATAATGATCATTTCTTGCAGCATATTCTCCATCATCTATCAATTCTAATTTACTTGCTCTAGATGGATTTGTTGTGAAAGGTGGTGGAAGTATGTGTCTGCTTCATAGATCAGACATGTTTTATGCCCTTACACACTGTACCCTGACAAGTTTTTATATGCAGGGAAGTCGTTTATCGTGGTGAAAATCATTGCACGTAGCTTGAAAGACTCCTTCTTATATGCATCAAACACATCTATACCTTCCTCCCACAACTTCTTGAAGTCCTCAATCAAAGGTGCCAAGTAGACATTGATGTCGTTTTTTGGCTGTTTTGGTCCAAAGATCATCATAGAAAGCATCACATACTTGCGTTTCATACCAAGCCAGGGAGGTAAGTTATATGTTACAAGGAGAACTGGCCACAAACTATGTTTGCTAGTAAGAGTTCCATACGGATTGATTCCATCTGTATAAAGCCTAAGCCGAAGATTTCTCAGCTTGTTGCTAAATTGAGAGAACATTTCATCTATTTTCCTCCACTGTGGAGAGTCGGCCGGGTGCCGAAGATATTTTCAGTCAGATATTCTCTCATCAGAATGTCATCTCAACTTCTTCACTTTTGTTGCACTTGCAAACAACCGCTTAAACCGTGATATTATTGGAAGATACCACAACACCTTTGAGGGTTACCTTTTAGTTGTCATTTCGCCACAACCATTATCTTTCTTTACTTTGTATCGTGTTGTTTACACTTAGGACACTTACTAAAACCTTCATACTCTTTTCTGTACAATACGTAGTCATTAGGACAAACGTAGCGTGTATCTTTTTGTACTCCATACCCATCGTCGACAAGATTTTATTGGCCTCATACATACGGTTTTAAAGTACATTATCCTCTAGAAATATATCACACAACAATTCAAGCAGCAACGTGAAACAACTATCAGTCCACCCATAAGTTTCCTTTAAGTTGACCAAATATAATGTCCCTGTAAGCCGTGTGTACTTACTTCCAGGGTACAATGGTGTCTTTGCATCAGTCCACAGGTTGTCATATTCATGCGATTGCATAAAGGATTCTACCTCAACATCGTGAATCATTTTCTCCATTCTATCTTCATCTATCACATCTATAACTTCCTTCTTGTTCGATGGACAATCTGTTACTTCCTCACCATGGCATACCCACCTTGTGTATCAAAGATTTATTCCATCACAAAGTAGGTGATCCCTTATAACATCAACATCCCATCGACTCTCATTTAAACAATTGATGCAAGGACAAAAATACTTCCCATTTTTTGTTGTAGCATTCCTTCTAGTAAATTCAATAAACTTTTCTACCTCATTCTCATATTCTTCACCAGTTCTCAAAGCATTCATCCAAGTATGATCCATTTTATTACCACCCAAGTCATTCCCAACAACACTCAAGCTTAGAACAATTATCAAAGAATGGATTTTATTTTACTAAATTTTTTTAAAAAAATTTGGCAGCATTTCCCCTTAAACGTAAGATATCCCAAAATTTCAATAATAAATAATTTCAACTTAATTTTAAAAAAACTAACTAATTAAGGTAATTCAGGACAATATTAGCAATTTAATCCAATAATTTCATTAAAGGAATGAAACTTTGAAGTCAAATTACATACATGCTTTTATAATAATTAAAAAAATAACAAACTTTAATTTATTAGTCATAGAAAAAACTACAATGGACAGATGCATAGTTAAAAATTACAAATTTAATTTACTATGATATTTTTATAATAAATTTATGAATATAATAAATTTTTTTATAACTACAATGGACAAATGCTTTTATAATAAATTTATGCTAAAAAAAATTTTTGTAGAAAATTTTTTTGTATAATAACAAACTTTAATTTATTAGTCATAGAAAAAACTACAATGGACAGATGTATAGTTAAAAATTACAAATTTAATTTACTATGATATTTTGTATAATAAATTTTTGTATAACTACAATGGATAGATGCTTTTATAATAAATTTATGCTAAAAAATTTTTTTGTAGCCAAAATGTAACAAACTCATACTACCAACTATAATAGTGTAATTTAAAAATTATAACAAGTAACATTCTTCAAAAATCATAAACATTATAAGATATTTCTCAAATTATATGTAACACTCACAATCACAACTCATAAGTCACAACCTTCAATTTGGACCAAACAAGCTACACCCATTGCACACATACTTCCATAAGTCACAACTCATAAGCTATAACACATATACTTCCATAATTTAAAAATTTGGACCAAACAAGCTACAACTCATAAGTCATAACTCACAAGCTATTTGGACAAAATTCATACAGATTACTACACCCACAACACACATACTTCCAATACAAGTTAATCAAATCAAACTAGCAATATCCTCAATGGCACAAAAACAATTCCAAAAAAATGAACAAAAGGGAAAATATTTTTCAATACAGCCCTGAATTTATTTAAAAGATGAACAAAATAATAATTCAAATCACTTAAACGTTGAAGCACAATGATGAAGCATCAAGCATCAAAGGAGATGAATAGGATGTTCAAATAAATATTAAAGCAATAAAGGGCAAGAATCAAAACAATTAAGCTAATAAGCAGGAAAAATAAATTAAATTACCAACAGTTTGAAGAAAGCAATTTGAGTGATGCCGAAGGACTGAGAGTACGAGAAAAGGGAATCATAGGAGAGACTTATTCTTGTGCTACACTTACTTTTTGTGTCTTCTGTCTTGAGAGATAACAACAGAGAGTCTGATATGATTGCTGGAGGGAATGAGAATAGAAAGAAGAGAGACGAATAGAGGAGGAGTACCAAGAGGAGAACGGAGTGAGAAGGAGTACCACAGAGAGAGGAAGAGTAGTGAGATGAGAGGAGAAGTCTGTGACGTGGCTATGGAGTAGTGAGAGGATCGAGGATGGAGAGAGGAATGTATGCTGGGCTTTAGGCATCCCCAAGCTATATTGAGGATGCCTAAAGCCTCTTTACGCGTCCCCAAGCTATATTGGGGACGCGTAAAGGTATGCATGCAAATGTAAGACTTGCACACTTGCAGTCTTGAACCTGCACTTGTCATGGCTGACATGACAGGCTTTAGGTGTCCCCAGTTTCACTAGGGACGCCTAAACTACAATTATGACTGAGGATGTGATACCTCATTTTCTATAGCCTCAGATAAGTACAAAAGAGTAGCAAAATCATTTGTGAAACTAGGATTGGGTATCGGATTAAGAAATTTTAGAAAAATGTTCATAATTCCATAAATCTATCTCAGGATTTGAATCTGGGATTGAGAGGGGTTTTTGGGAGAAATAAAAGTTTTCTTAAACAATTTCACAAACATTTACTATCTCACTTGTTTCTCTTTTCATTTTATCAAAGTCTGTGAGCGATTCTTTGCATAGCTTTCACATTTCATATGTAACACCCCAAATTTTAAGACAAGGAATTTGAGAATAAGCCAAGTTTAAGAGAACTACTAGGCCCTGGTTTGGCCAGTGACCTAAATAGGTACAAATAATTCTCATCAATAATGCAAGGGCAAAATGGTAATTTTGCCAATAAAGCAAGAAATGGGTATTTTGCCTAATGATTTTAATGAGATGGGAACTAAAAAGAAGGGAAATGATTATTAAGTGAATTAATACCCAAGAAAAGACAAAGAGCCATGAAGCATAAGGCTACGAGTAACCACATGTAAGGTGGTACAATAGGTACAATGAGATATTTCGAGAATAATAATTCTCCTTTTGTATCTCACTATTTTATTGGATGAAGAAGCATGAAAAAGGAGATGAATTATCATGCAAGAAAGCTAAAGATGTGGACTAATGAGTATAGCCACATAAGAGTCACTATTAATGACTCATCATTCTTTCTCACTATTAAACGATACTAATGCTTGCCTAACTAGTTAATCATGTGATTATAAGTAAAAAGGAGATGATTAGGCAAGACAGAACGAGAAACCAACACAACTCTTCTGAGAACTCATAATTGCTACTAATTGTGTGGCATGATTAAGAAATTTGAATTTTATCAATTGGATGATTCCATTGAGTTCAGAAGAGCAAAATGAGTAAGTGTCATGTTGATGTCGGAGTGAGAAAAGTCCTGTTGTGTGAAATGATTGAATTGCCCTTAAAACGCTAATTAATGGTTTTCAAATGGTATTTTTGTCATTTAGGGCCAAAATTTGAGTAAACCAAGGTCACCAATGGATTCTACATGCGAAATTATGTAGGATCACCTCAAGTCAATATTTTGGGTAAAGTACAAGTAATTGGGTACAAATGGGCATACGCTAAGTTTTAGGGGTATTTGGTAATTATACAACTATGAGTCAAGATAACCAACATAATGAGTCTAAAATCAGTTAGGAGCAATCAATAACTCATTTATCCTAAATGTGTATTTTAGGATATATCGATAGACGAGCAAGAATCGGAGCTGGACCAAGGACGAGTAAGGAAAGGTCATAGTCCAGGTAGTAACTTCCTTCTTATATATACTATGTGATAACTATTATGAATGTCATCCATTGTATCATGAACTAATGTTCTAAACAACCATTCACCATGTTGCGATCGGGGACCCAACAGGGGCACTAAGTCGACCAAGGTGCGGACGTATAGTTTCGGCTTGGGCAAGTGTACACACGAACATACAATCATCTTACATGCCATGACATTGCATATCTATTTCACATCCTATTTGTATGTAAGCATGTTACTACTAAGATTCTCCCAAATCCCACCCTTTCCATACAAAATGAAAGTTTCCAGCACTTGTCGATAGCTCGATAAGTGAGGAGGAAGATTCAGTCAACTGGAGGTTGCGGACTAGAGAAAGAAGAGGATGTTGGTTATCTGATGGCTATGTATGATTTGAAGGTCTTTAAATAGTTGTAAACCCCTATTATTAAAACTATGTAGCATTATCAAGCATTATCATCAGTGTTGTTGTTATAATAACATCAATATAGTTATTCTATTGCTATATGCCATATACTGTGTAATCGCGTCTATGAGTAAAATAATTGATGGATGAGAGTCCCTACAATTCTTCCGTATTATGCTACTCTGAGCACTATCCCATAAGGGGATAAGTGCGCTACATTTTTGGTATTAAGGGTCGTGACATATTTTTGGTATCAGAGAAAGGAGGTCCTTATAGTTTTTGGTATCAGAGCATAAGATAGATTTATGCTCATATGTGATGGTCCTGACATTTTTGGTATCATAGCTAGTGGTTATGGCCATTAGGCGAGCAATATCTATCTAAAAGCTAGTGGTTCTGGCCACTAGGCGAGCAATATCTATCTCAGAGCTAGTGGTTCTGGCCACTAGGCGAGCGATACTAACTCAAAGCAGTGGTTTGAGCCACTGAGCATGCGATTCAGGATATAAAATAGTATACTGATAAATGCTTGATTACATAGTGATAAGAATAGCGAGGTGAATTACTTTGGTCAGTTCACCATTGTGCCCATGAAAGGAATAGAAAAACCTGGTCGAACAATGAGTATTGGATGGTTAAGAATGACCATGAATAAAGAAGCAAGAGTTGGACCACCTACGGATGATTTCACATGGATTTTTGAAGTGAAATCAGCTTTGGAATAGCTGATGAACTCGAGTGGGAGTTGGTAAACTCGAGTTTATGAGGCAATTTCTAATGTATTTGAGGACGAGAACTTGAGTTGATGAAGCAGAACTCGAGTGCAACCCATGTTAAACTTGAGTTGGTTGAGAAAACTCGAGTGTGATGAGTATTTTGGTCGTGAACTTGCAAGAGTGCAAGATGAGACTCGAGTACAATCGTATATGAACTCGAGTGCAGCGAAGTGAACTTGAGTGCATCTCCAATATTGTCAGGTTGGAAACCTCTCGAGAGCAAACTCTTCCCAGAACTCGTGAGCCTCGAGTGTGAGATTCCCTGAAACTCGAGTGCTAATGAGCGAACTCGAGTGCAATTTTTAGCTGATAGAAATTGAGAGCTTTTTGGAACAAACTCTCACTAACACACTCGCAGGACTCGAGTGGTGATGCCATGAGAACTCGAGTGTAGAAATGAGGACTCGAGTACAAAGCCTGGACAGAACTCGAGTGGTGATTATTGAACTCGAGTGCAGCGTATGTTTGATGAAACTAAAGGACTCTCTAGAATGAACTCTCGTAACCATACTCTCAATGCTTGAGTGTAAGAGAACTCGAGTGTGAATCTATGGACTTGAGTGCTATGTCTGTGTGGCAAGTGCAATGTTGGAGAATCTGCTAAGTTTCAATGAAGAAACCAATGGAACTCGAGTGTAATTTGGGTGAACTCGAGTGTGAAGTCAAGACTCGAGTTCTTGAGGATGAACTCAAGTGCTGAGAAATTTTGATAAACAAGGAAATGGGATCCAGTGCAATGCTTTGCTAAAGACTTAACCCAATGAGGAGCAATGTTAAGAAGCAAGTACTGCTTATGATTCCCTATGGGGGACAATATCTAGCACAATCGAGACTGGATAGCATGACTATGGTTGAGGTAGATATGGGATACCGATAACCAGTGACGAATGACACAAGCATGGATGCTATGGAAAATTCCATAGTTAAGTGTGCTAAGAGAGGAACGAATTAAGATTTTTCCATACTAGACAATGATCTTAGCTATCCTATAGGATTAACGCTATATGATCATGATATGTGGTAGGGCATGAGGTGTGGTGATTATGTCATATATCTAACCTAGAGAACCTGATTTGATAATATTGAAGGGTGAGGAAAAGTTTGAAACAAGGTCTAGGCTGAAATAGTGCTTAGATCATAATACAATTAAGTTGTACTATAGTTCTATTCTATGAGGATGATGAACCTTGCAATCGATGATGGAACCTTCAGTAATGATTCGAGGATATCACCCAAATACCATGAAAGTTGGCATAGAAACAATTGATCATGATTACTTTTAGCAAGCCTATTGAGTGGGCACTATTGATCATGATTGGTCCACTATGACTATTAGACCCAATTGAGTAAAGTTGCTATTATGGTTAGCTCTTATGAGGAAATAATACACATCAGAGAGGCGCAGCGGAAGCATAAAGGATTTATACACTATTCTTATAAGTCGCAAGAGAGGTTGTAATCGCACCAGTGATGATCATCCCATATCGCAATAAGATCTGTAAGATCTGCTATGATTTGACTTGAGGTCAATAATGGCATAATGTACGTGGTGTACAGTATGACTTATATGGTCACAATGAGATACATGTATGGTAGTCAACAATGAGACACAACTATTTCTAACTACGAGCTATGGTCTGGGTACCGTGCCGTAGTTTGACTATCACACGTCTGGGATGGGGCGGAAATTATTTCTAGCTGTGAGCTGCGGTTTGGGCACCGTGCCGTAGTCTGATTATCACACGTCTGGGATGGGGTGACTATATGACCAATAAGGTATACCGTGACATCGTCTATGTAGCCAACAGTCATACCACCTATATGGTTTGTGGTGACAAATGTGAATCATGATTAGGATGAGTCCTAGAGCAATAGGGCACGATAGTGGCAAATTCCTCTCAATGATACAATGACGATAAACTGAGAACTACAATTGATCTTAGTGATCACAAGTTATGAATAAACATAAATTGGGATGTGAGTTGATGTAGCCAAGCCAAGTAATGGCTCATACATCACAACAAATGTAGCCTCACAAAGATAACTTCCTCACTTGTGTTATAGAGCTAACGACAACTGACATTGATTTGAGAACATGATGCAACTACGGATGGATTGATGTCTGTCCCAAGCGATGCACACAATATGAGCTGCAAGTGTACAATGAGTAATGCACACAAAATGAGCAACAAGAGTCAAATGGTAATTTGACTTCGAGCAGTGCACTAATGATAAACATATCGGGTAGTCTCCTGAACAAACAAAGAGCACTAGAGTTGCAAGTGAATTGTGTGTACATAGACCATGAGGCCAATTAGACTGGTATGTCCACAGAATAGCAAATCGCAAAGCAAATGAAGTTAAGTGGAATAGTGAACTATGTATTCATTAATTGTAAAGCCTATGGATATGCTAGTGGAATACTAAGCAATTAGCAATGTGTCGCACTGGGAACAAAAGCAATAAGGCTTGATGAGCACCTTGTGCTAGAATGAGCAAGGTACATAATATGGTTAGTAGGGGTGCAATGGTTAATCTTGAATGCGAATAAATAGATAAGCAATATGGCCTAACAAGCGAACAATATAGCAACAAGTTAGTTGAATGCCTACACAATCAAGGGTATATGACGTTCAAATTTCGAGGACGAAATTTTATTGACAAGGGGAGAAATGTAACACCCTAAATTTTGAGACAAGGAAATTGAGAATAAGCCTAATTTAAGAGAACTACTAAGCCCTGGTTTGGCCAGTGACCTAAATAGACACGAGTAATTCTCACCAATAATGCAAGGAAAAAATGGTAATTTTGCCAATAAAGCAATAAATGAGTATTTTTCCTAATGATTTTAATGAGATGGGAACTAAAAAGGAGGGAAATGATTATTAAGTGAATTAATACCCAAGAAAAGACAAAGAGCCATGAAGCAAAAGGCTACGAGTAACCACATGTAAGGTGGTACAATGGGTACAATGAGATAGTTTGAGAATAATAATTACCCATATGTATCTCACTATTTTATTGGATGAAGAAGCATGACAAAGGAGATGAATTATCATGCAAGAAAGCTAAAGATATGGACTAATGAGTATAGCCACATAAGAGTCACTATTAATGACTCATCATTCTTTCTCATTTATTTCCCTGCGTACATTGAAACAGATAAGAACGTAGAAAGGGAACGAAGAAAGAGAACGCAGAAACGAAAACAGAGAACGAGAACATAGGAGAGAGAGAAGAGAGAGAAATCTTTGGAGCGCCGAATCTCTATCAAAACGGCGTCTTCTCTCCAAATACTCTCTAACCTTCTTCTACTTATTACGAGCTTCAATTCTATGGATTCAGATTCTTGATTAGAGAGTATTGGTGTCATCTAACCGGTTAGAGTGTTGCCAGAATTCTGAACCGAATTCATAAATGAGTTAAGTTAAGCGTATGCTTCCTTTCTACTATTTCAGTTTGTTGATTGGATAAGTATAAGAGAAGTTGGGTACTATTCATATCTCATTCAATTATATGTTTTAATGGTCTAAACGATATCTAATGCTTGCCTAACTAGTTAATCATGTGAATATAAGTAAAAAGGAGATGATTAGGCAAGACAGAACGAGAAACCAACACAACTCTTCTGAGAACTCATAATTGCTACTAATTGTGTGGCATGATTAAGGAATTAGAATTTCATCAATTAGATGATTCCATTGAGTTCAGAAGAGCAAAATGAGTAAGTGCCATGTTGATGTCAGAGTGAGAAAAGGCTGCTGTGTGAAATGACTGAATTGCCCTTAAAGCGCTAATTAATGGCTGTCAAGGGGTATTTTCATCATTTAAGGCCTGAATTTAAGTAAACTGAGGTCACCAATGGATTCTACATACGAAATTGTATAGGATCACCTCAAGTCAATATTTTGGGTAAAGTGCAAGTAATTGGGTACAAATGGGCATAAGCTAAGTTTTAGGGGTATTTGGTAATTATACAACTATGAGTCGAGATAACCAACATAATGAGTCTAGAATCAGTTACGAGCAATCAATAACTCATTTATCCTAAATGTGTATTTTAGGATATATCGATAGACGAGCCAAAATCAGAGCTGGACCAAGGACGAGCAAGGAAAGGTCATAGTCCAAGTAGTAACTTCCTTCTTACATATACTATATGATAACTATTATGAATGTCATCCATTATAGTATGAACTAATGTTCTAAACAACCATTCGCCATTGTGGTCGGAGACCCAACAGGGGCACTAAGTTGACGAAGGTGCGGACGTATAGTTTCGCCTTGGGCAAGTGTACACACGAACATACGATCATCTTACATGCCATGACATTGCATATCTATTTCACATCCTATTTGCATGTAAGCATGTTACTACTAAGATTCTCCCGAATCTCACCCTTTCCATAAAAAATGTAAGTTTCCAGTAGTTGTCGATGGCTCGATAAGCGAGGAGGACAATTCCGTCAACTGGAGGTTACGGACTAGAGAAAGAAGAGGACGTTGGTTATCTGAAGGCTATGTATGATTTTAAGGTCTGTAAATAGTTTTAAACCCTTATTATAAAAACTTTGTAGCATTATCAAGCATTATCATCAGTGTTGTTGTTGTAATAACATCAGTATAGTTATTCTATTGCTATATGCCCTATGATGTTTAATCGCGTCTCTGAGTAATATAATTGATGGGATTAGAGTCCCTACAATTCTTTCGTATTATGCTACTCTGAGCACTATCTCATAAGGGGACAAGTGCACTACATTTTTGGTATTAACGGTCGTGACATATTTTTGGTATCAGAGAAATGAGGTCCTTACAGTTTTTGGTATCAGAGCATAAGATAGATTTATGCTCATATGTGACGGTCTTGACATCATACCTTAGTTAAGTTTTGTTAGTGATCGGAAGCATTAAAACTATCAAACTATCATTCATCTACTGAGCTACTCAGATTATTAGAGCTATTCTTATACGGTTGTCGTGTTTACATAGTCATGTACATTATATACAATTCCAAAAATATCAAAATAGACAACCAACAAAAGACTAAAGTCTTGCATATTTGTAGCCTCTAATTGTCTGTATTTACCTTCTTCTTGCCCCTCGAGCTGTCTCTTTGTGTTGTAGATGGTTTATGAAAAAGAGTGAGATTCAAAAGAATCTCAGTAGTAATGTAATGCTAATCATACATATATATCATCACAAAGCATGCTATATAGACATCATACATTAAAACTATCACAACAATATTCAGTGCATCACATGCAGTTCATAATAAACAACCATAGCGCTAGGCATGTTAAAGGCCTCGAGGGATACCCGCGCAATAGGCCATGAGATCCACTTGTGTATCGTAGAACGTTATTAGCTCGACCGTCCACCCGCGCAATAGGCCCCGGGCGACCACTCCACATAATCATAATGTGTCAGACAATTCATGATGATTTCACACAACATACAGTGTATTTTATAAATGTACAAAGGACAAGTTATTACCTAGTTGTTTCCCTCGAGTAATTTCGAACCGTTTGTTTGAGCTCGGTCAAGTTCTAGTCCCTATAAAAATTGGAGTTACAAGTAACTGATTATTACTTATACTATTGATGTCTTTAAATCAAATTATGTTGTTTATCTAAAGCAGTTATAATAGTTTCTGCATAATAGAATTATATACAGTGCAATTTCATTGTTTTCTAGAAACTGGCAGATTTTTTAGTCAACTTTGGAAATTCATAATTAATTGTAAAAAAAAATACAATTTGACTTATTCCAAAGTTTAAATGAAGCTATTTTAATTTAAATTTGAGGGAAAATAGTTAGGTATTCTCAATGTAGACAATTTATTCCCAGAAATTTGTTGGAAGCCATTATTCCAGATTCCTTCTCAGAAATCAGGCATAATTTCAAAAATTAACCATTAATTCTAGAAAACTCAAAATTGAGTGGTTCAAAATTTTATGTGAATATATTTTATTATAGTTTCACATAAAAATACTAAATTTCAGTTATCACAACCACATTATTCCCAGGAGTTCTCCAAACTTAACCTACCAAGATTACATTCCAGGAACAAGGTACAAGTTCACAAATTCATTTCTAAATCCAATCAAATCCAATTAAGGTGGTTCCAAATCATAATTAACCCTTATTAAGTATAATATAAAGGAAAAATATATCCATTAGCTATATGTATATACATTAATACATTATTTCAACTTTCTACACATTATTCTAGAAATTCCAGTTTTGCATGACCTAACTTCAAAAATGCAGAACTTCCAGTACACAAGTCCAATTAACCATTATACCTATCAAATTAAATTTCTTTGTGTCTAATATTTAAATGGAAATTTTCAAATTTTTCAGACAAGTTTTACCCCTTGAATTATCACACACAGTAACAAGGCTCCAGACATGCAGATTAACACTATAAACACATATGCTTCATAAATTCCCAAATTCATATACAAGCATCCAAAAATCATGAACACTTGTATTATTACACAATTTTTCCTTATAAAGCTAATGAAAGCATCAAAATGGTCAAATTCTCACTCCTCCTATATGAAACAGTACATGGCAGATTTAAGGATTCTCAGAAAAGTTGTGTAGTTTTCTTGTTTTCTCTTGCTTAATCACTTCCTTACTACTTCTAATCAAATGATTAGATATTTAAATACTCATTACACATGATTAGAAGAAATTTGAGCATTAGGACCACTTAGGATTTTCAACATCCATACTCCACAAAACATCTCAATCCAAGCCAACAACAACCACAACAAAGGCACAAGAAGCAAGTTTTTAGAGTTTACCTTGGATTTCTTGTTGCTTCTCTCTCTAGGATGTTTTTTCTCTCTCTCTACAGCTCTTAAATCAGCTGGAAATACATGGTTCCAAAGGTGGAGAAGTGAGTAGGAGAGGATATAGAGGGATAAGAAAGCTTAAGACACAAGGTACAAGTTCCTTACATTAAAATATGATGAACCCTAGCTTCTTCTTCCTCTTCTTCTTGCTCTCACGTCTCAGCTCTCTTTCTCAATCTTTCTGATCAGTTTTGAATGAAAATGAGAATGAAGAATGAGGAAAAATGATATATATTAAAGTGGTCAAATGACTTGTGCACTTGTTAGCTTGTCATTGGTCCATATACTTGACTTTTGCTTAATATTGCAACAATATTCATTCCCTTTTCCTTCTTCATTCCAGCGTGAGTTGTATGAGACTTTTAGAGAAAATATTGGTCTTAAATTATCCCATATATCATCTTGTAATTTGTTGACCAAAGACCATGTCTTTGCTTTTTGATTTCTTTTTTTTCAAGCTTTGATTTTTTTTCTTTAGTAATAATATTCCAAAATGGACTTAATAATTACCAAGTTTCAATTTCCTCTTCTTAATTCCCATTTAACTAAAATTATTGGGAATATTGAAGAAAAATATTTATTTCCTTATTTTATGGCAAAATTACCATTTTGTCCCTACATTTTATGATTTACCGAAATAAATCATTTCTTACTCATTACTTTGGTTTAGCCTAATTTTTGAAACTTAAATAAAACCATTATTTGTGCCATTTTATGCCCAAAATTTGGGTTACAATATTAGGTCTTTAAGTAGGCATTAATTGCCTCTTTGTGGCCTTACTTGGCCGAATTATGTGTAACTGGAGATTGTAATATTTTCATAAATTTATGTGCACCATAATTCACCATTTATTCCACTAAATATCATAAATATATACAAGAAATATTAGTGGATATATAGGGTATTACAGGGGACGCCTAAAGGTACAGCTTTAGGTGTCCCCAATTAGATTGGGGACACCTATAGATAAACCAAAAATTGGAGCTCTAAAAGCTGCCGCCAAAAATCCACTTTTGAAGACCCTTAGGCGTTCCATAAGTGATTTGGGACACCTAAAGTTGTATTTTAGGCGTCCCAAATTTCAGAGATACCTAAAATAGACTTTAGGTGTCCTTATCTTGACTTAGGACTCATAAAGTCTCCAAAATCTCTTCCAAAATTACATAAATACCACCGTCTTAATTTCTTACTTCTCTTTTTTAAAAAGGACCATCTTTTAGGGTAGTAAAATGTATTTCCTGTAGTAGTAAGTGTAAAATTTTAAGTGTGGGGGAATTGACAAATCCCTATTTTTATTATATATTTTTATACTTTAATTAGGAATTTTTGTCATAATTATTGTACTTAAAATGCTTTTATTAATACAAATTAAGAGTAAAAGTGAGTGCATTGAATTAGAACCAAAAAGGGAAAAATTGTCATGATTATTGTAATTACTCTTAATCATTAATTATTGAGAAGATTTGATGTTTGCTTAATTGTTTTTTAGTTGTAGGTTCTTGAAAAATTGGATTAAATTTGATTATGGCGGTTTGGGTACAAATTTGAGAAATGACACTTTAATACCACAAAATTTTTGAATGATAGTTTAGACCACTGTAAAAACCTGCTGCGTTTTGAAAGCTACACATAGAGGGTTGGAGAATCATATTAAAGGGGACTTTCAACTAGAAATGAACCAGAACAGAGGCTTAAGAATTCACTGCAATCATCTTCATCACCTTCTATTACCTTCAACGTCTCTCTGTCTCGGCCATACCACATAACTCACCACCATCAGCCACTTCATCCGCCATCACTACTACCTCACAACATCAGTTCATCTCACCTTCACTTTACCATTCGGCCTTACTTTGATCACTCTCTCCTCATCATCCCATTCATCATCCTATCTATTTTCATCATTCTTGTTTATCATCCTTCCATTAAACCTCCTTCTTCCATCACATTTTCCATGGCTAGTTGTTCGAGTCAAGAGGTGACTTTGATTTTAATGGTTAGGCATGGTTGATTCTCAAATCCTCTAGGGCAGTAGTGATGGCTTGAGCTTGGATCTTCAAAGGGGAGTTTTAGTTATTCCAATCTCTTATCCTTTCATTTTTTTAGTGATTCCTAGGTCTTAGGCTAAGCTTTGTGATGTTTAAATATGTATTGAGATGATTATCAATGAGACTAAGATTGGTTATAGTTGCTAGATCTTTGAATTTGCATTTAACATTGGTCTATAATTAGCTTTAATCTCTTTATATTTTTTGGGTTAGTGATGTAATGAGATTATTGTGAATATTTTTTGATAATTCAATGTAGCTTAGTTATTGGATTACCAGTTAAATGCATATCTTTGATTCTTTATTAGCTAGAGAATTGAATTGTGTTTTGGTAAGAGGAATTAAGTCTTGTCCGGTGTAGGAGATTTAATTCACCTAACTTAAGCTAGCTTAAAGGGTCATTTAAGCAAATTTGTCAAACTAGCACACTCCCAAATTAATTGAAGCAATGATAGATTGAACCATTGTGGTAGAGTATTATCATACCATTGTTCTCACTTGTTAATTTCACCGTTCCATTCATTCATAGCCAACCATTTCCACTTTATAAATTAAAAACACCAAAAATAAGTAGCTTTAGGAATTTTAATTCTATTTGGAATTTAGATATTTCAAAAGAAAACACACTTTCTCTATTTTTAAAGTCATTTTTTTACATTACTTTACTTAGGAATCATTTTTATTTTCGGCTCTGTAAAGTGAACATGACCCAGATTGAGCTACTATATTACAGTATTATCGGTATTTAAACCCCTAAGGAAAATAAAGGGGAGTTATCAAATTGAAATTCACTACATCCAATAGCAAAGCTATTAGTCTTTAAATTGAAATTTAAAGGCACCACTTGAAGATAGCGTGTCGGGCTTAATGGCTTAGTAATCTCTTTAAAAGATAACAAAGGATTACAATAGAGGGTGAAATCCCAGATCGTCTCTTGAGGAGCCTTTTATTAGTTCCTTAGTAACTAAGTACAATGGTTGATATGAAACAATAAAAAGGATTTGATCTTTTAATTACTAACTACTTTTTGCAATTCAAAATTAACTTGTTCTAAACTAATTCTTTTTGGGATTTTTCTTGAAAATATGAAATGGATGGTAATGAAATTAATGAAACGAAAGAAATAAGAAGATTAATAATGAAATGAGCAGTCCTTCATAGCAATGGCGCAAGCCATCCTCACTTCAAATACTTATGGGATATTAATCATGTTAGCTTTAAGAGACTCTAAGGGCTACCCCTTAAACCATATCTAACTTAGATTGATTAATATCAAGCCACCTTGCATATTAATCTCTCTAAATTAAGTTGATTAAACACTCGATCAATTAAATGAACTTAAAAATTGTATTTAGCTTTTAATCCAATAACCGAGCCACCTCGTGTGACACCTTAATTTTCATAGTTATCAGAGAGGCTATGTATATATTGAATTTGAACCCCTAAGCTAGTCTTTAATCTTAGGACAAAAAACCTTTTGAAAATAATTTAAAATCCAACCCAAACATAGGGTTCGAACCTGTAATTGAATGGGCTTTTATAAAAATATTTAAAACTTTAAAAAACAATTGTATAGTGGTTTGCAACTTCATTATGACTCATCAACCTTAGCTTTATTTATCATTATCAGAGTCTTTCTCTGCTCTTACCTAAATCTTTTGTTAATTAAGTTATGGGCTCATATCATGCAAATTCCCATCATCGTTTTTTATTATTGAGCATAATAATGATATTGATACCACTACTATGTGCACTGATATCACTATTATGCATACTGATACTACCATGTAATGATATCACTACTATATTCATATATATATCCAACCCACGTAGCCACACAAGGCTATTAAAATACCTAAGTCTAATCAAAATACATACACAAATAACCAACATAAGTATGATAATCTTTCTTCTCCACCTTTTGACTTATCTGCAATTACTACCTCCTTGCCCTTGGAGTTGCTCACTCTAGGTGTATGTAATTTAATGAAAATGGTGAGATTCATGAAAATCTCAGTAGTAACATCAGTTAATCATAAACTATGCAAGTTCATGAAGCATGCTAATGTAACAACCCATTTTCAGTCACCAATATTCCTTGTTTGTAATTAATACATTTAATAGAATAAAATGATGAATTGTGGTGTACATGAACTGACAGAAATGTTCCAATTGTCGGTTACACACAACTTGGCCAAGCTAGGACACAAAGGAGCAATTAATGTCTACTTAAAAGCCTAACATTGTAACCTAAATTGGAGCATAAAATGACACAAATAATAGCCTAATATATGTGTCAAAAAATTGGCCAAAACAAGGGAAAAAGGAGCAAGAAATGATTTATTTCAATAAATCATAAAATGTAATGGTAAAATGATAATTTTCCATAAAACAAGAAACAAATATTTTCCCCCTAATTTTCTCAATAAATTTGGCCAATGGGGAAAAATAAAAAGGAAAAATGGCTACTTGGTAATTAATAATCACATGTTGGAGTATTTATACCAAGTGAAATTAAGGGACAAACAAAATGTCAAAAAGCAAGATGACATTGATTAATTACTTGGAATAAGTAACTATAGAAATTCAAGAAACAAACCAATATTCCCTTTTTCTCTTACATGGTTGGTCAAACAAAGAGGAAAGGAAGAGAAAATAATTGTGAGGCCATAATTAAAGCAAGAGCAAGAAAAAAATGGCTAAGTGAATTTATATATTAAATTACCATGCATTAGATAATATTATGACATAAGCAAATAGATATTACAAAAAGCCATTACTTTCTATTTCTCTCTATCTTCATTTCGGCCAGTAGCATTCCAAGAGAGAGAGAGAAGTGATTCAAGCACTCAAGAACATAAGAAGGCTCTTAGGGTTCCAAGAAGCAAGAACTTAAGGTAAAGGCTTGTAATCTTAGTGATTTTGCCTTCTAATCACCTTGGAACTTCCTCTAATCTCTTCCCCTTCTTGAAATCCATGGATAACAAGTCAAAAAAAGAGAGAAGAGAGAGAGGGTAGAAGGAATTGAGGAAAGAGAAAGAGGTGAAATCAAGATGTAGTCTCATAAACTTTATCCTCTTCTGTTATAAGTTGATGTTGAGGTTGTTGTTGTTGTTGGATTTGCCTTAGTTTTGCCTTGTTTTGTAAATTTGGGCTGATGAAATTCTAAGAAGAAATGCTACCAAAATTTCCTCAAATCATGTTCATTTAGTGTTTAAGTAGTTAATCATGTGATTAGAGATGCTACCAAGCCTTGGGTTAATTTTTCCAGTGCTAAGGGTTTGTCCCCCTCCCAACAAGAGCGCCTCCCTAAACTCAAACACACGTTCTCCTCTAGGGGATACCAAGTAACCTACCACTTGGTACCAGCTATTGTTGGTAATCTGCCAATTTCTGGAAACAGTAAAAATGCACTGTGCGAAGTTGTACTGTGAAAAAACTATTATAACTGCAATAGATAACCAGCAGAATTTGATTTAAAGGCAGTAACAGTATAAGTAATATCCAATTACTTGTAACTTTGATTTTATAGGAATTGGAAATAGCCTTAGCCGGAATCCAAGTTTAAGACAGACTCGAAAATTGAAAAAGGAGCCAGGTAGTAGCACTTTCTTTCATATACTATGTAATTGTTATATGCTTTATGTATGCCATTTTCTGTAACATGACAGTGCCTAGGGTACATTAGCCTAGCTGTGATCTGGGATCCAGTGATGGTGCACGAGAATAAGCTAGGGTCTAAACATGTTATTTGACTATGGACATGAGTTAAGACAGGGTGCAAACAGTCATTTGGCCTTAGGCATTGTGTGCACAACACAAGTTATCATCTTACATAACATGGTATATTGCATATTTAATTGTTGCATGCTATATGTCTGAAATGTTTATTACTACTGAGATTCTCTCAAATCTCACCATTTTTCAAATTGAAAAACCTTACAGCTGAGGCTAGCGACTCAAAAGGCAAGAAAGTGGCTACCTAGGAGTAGAGTCCCGGTGCATTTTGAAGCTGTGTTTGGTTATCTATATGGTACTTTTGTTTTCTTTTAGAGCGCTCTGTACATTTGTGCATATTTTTAAAACCCTGCAGGGATTCTCCTATATTATAAACAAGTACTTAATATCAATATGTTTCCACTATTTCTGTATGCCTCATGGAATTTTGGGCTTATTATTCTATGAATATCGAAATGTTAAGAGGTTTGACACTAAATAAACCATCATACAATCAGCATTCAACAATAAAGATGCATCACAATCAGCAAACATGAGACACACTGGTTCAATACAACTCTGATGGCTTATAAGATCTTACAACCTATGGATACTGCCCCATCCAAATATGCACTTTCAGAACTTATGACCTTGAGTCACTGCCTGATACAACTCTGAAAGCATATCAGGTCTTATGGCCTCAGGATTTACTGGTCCAACCATCAATTCCATATATTCGCAAAAATAATATAATCAACAGTAAAAACATACATGCAAAACAATACATATTATATGAAAGAAAGAGTTACTACCTGATTACCTTTCTTGCAATTTACCTTTACCAACAAGCTTTTTGTCTTATCTTGGGCAAATATCATTACTTATTTCAATTCTATTGACATAATAAAGATTATCTTATTCTGAACTCATTCCAAATTCTTGTCCTTTATTTTAACTTTGTTGGTTATCTTTAATATTCTTGTGTATTTATGTCTAAAATATTCCTAATTTAGGATATCCTATAAGATTTTCACTCTTGTGATTTAGGAACATCATGTGGTTATTTTAGTCTCTCACATATATCTCCAATCCTTAATTTATCTTCTAATCACAAATTCCTTAAAGCTGGAATTTCAAGAATTGAATTCAATCTGCCACAATTCTTTAGGTCACTTTGGAAATTCTTATCTCAAGTTATAAAATTTCAAATGAGATAGTTCAAGCTTTTATTTAAAGCTCTTGAAGTCCTCTGTATATAAAAAATACTATCCAGTATCCAATTAACATTCTAAGCTCCCAAATTCATCGACCAAGCTGATTGCCCCCAAATAGAATCAGAAATTTTCCCATATTTTATACCTAACCTTTAAAAATTCAAAACCTATAAATTACACATCCAATTCCTAAGTTCTAATACTCAATGAAAGGGGAAAATAATCACAGGGCCAAATTGCCAGATTAACCTTATGAAATTTATTCCTTTTTCTACTACTAAAACCTAGACTTTCAGAATTTCCCATGTTTATTGATCTATATTCCAAAAATCATAACTTTCTATCTAGGTATCCAATTGATGCATTATATGATGCATTTTAAAGATCTTATGTATACTATTTCCCTGTAAAATTTCATAAAAATTGGACATGTTTTGACTGATCCAAACTAAGCCTAAAGCACACTAACTCTAGAAATTTGTAGATGTGATAGTTTGTATAAAACTCAAAAGAACATCACAGTTTTCACTCCAATTTTTACTCTTCTTGATTCAATTACCTACTAAAATTCAAAAAAAGTCTATACCAAAAAGAACCAGACGAGAACTCCACCTATAGCCTCAGTTTAAGCTTCTACAATTTTCCGACAGAAGCTCTATTTTTCCTTACATCCATAATAGGGTAAAGGAGGTGATAGGCAATCACGTTTTAGACTCTAAACCTCAAAAAATATGGCTCTATGAACTCCTACTCTTATGCCCTGTTTCGTGACACAAAGCCAAGCTAAAGAAGTCCCAAAAATTGTTACAAATACTTGACTCAAGCTTATCAGTGATAGAATTATTTTTACAAACAGACCTAAACTTCCATCCCTAAAAACAACCGAACAACAACCACAAATCAACTGGAAAAACTAGAAAGGAGTGTAAGAGACTTACACAAGAACCCAGGTTTACTTGTGGTGTTTTTTGGCTAAAGCTTCTCCTTTTTCCAGCAAGAATCACCTTCGATTCTCTTCCTCTTAACTCTGTCTTCACTCTCGCTATCTCTCTCTCTCTCTTTCTCTTTCTTTGCTCTGGCCAACTTGATGAAATGAGAGAAAGTGAAGAAGTGTTTAATCTAAATATATATGTGGTTGTGAGGGAGCTGAGGTGTCGGGTCCTTGTAGTTCCATCTAAATTGATGAGAGGAAAATGAATATATATGTGCATGCTTGAGGTTGTTAGGTTGGTCTTTGGGTGTATGTGTGTGTGTGTTTTAATATATATATATATATATATATATATATATATATATATATATATTAAGTACACACACTAGGCCCTAATTTTTCTCTTTTGTCTAATTTAAAATTCCTTAAATTCTTTAGGCTCCATAATTTGGCATATCCTTAACCAATTTCCAATTTTCAAGTCCGATTAATAAAGTTACCAACTTTTCCTTAATTTCTAAATCTCAAGATGTTATACCTTGCATTACCATTTGATTTTCTCATTAATATTAATTCAACAATGGCCATCCATATGAAAAATTAAGATTAATGATACTAAAACCAATGCTAAGCATAATTAATAAATTCATATTCAATAAACCAATGCAAACACAAGACATCATTGATCCACTAATCAAGCCACCTTTAAATTAACATAAAATGTTCATAAAATCATCAATTTAATGACTAACCAACACAAAGAAATGATAATCAAGCTAATTAAACACAATGTCAAGTATCTAACAAAGGTTTAAGTCACATCCAATCTCTAAATACATCAAAATAAATCAGTCCAACATTATAAAATTCATTGTAAGACCAAGAAATCATAAATATAATGTAGAAATAGAGAAATAGAATAGCAAAAACTCCGCTGATAAGCCCCAAGTCCATGCCATTTCCTCTTGCTATAAGGGATTAAGAGAATTAGCCACTGCAATTCATATAAATAACTTCAAGAAGCATACTACAATATGATACCCAGCCATTAAAATCAATTAGTAGAAGAGAGATTTAATATTAAAGATGAAGCTTTGTCTCTCCAAAACTCAAGCTTCGACGACGATAATGAAAGGGGATAGAATGATGGTGGTGAGGTGGCACTGTGGACATGGTCTGAGATAGGATTGACGGTTATGAAGGTCCGACTAGTTCGCCATGCTGAAGCTCTCTCTGAAAGTGTATCTGTCATGGCTATGCTTTATTTTCTTGTGTTAAGGGAAAAATCTCGTCGGTGGTGAAGGAGCGACACTGATGGTGAGATAACGTACGGCTAATGCAAAGTGAAAGTAGAGACGGATGAAGGAGGCTCGGCCCTCTATTTATGGCGCTATGCAACTGTCTGATCTGTGATGGAAACAACGTCCTATGTTGTTGAGGGAAGATGCTTACCAGCGGCCTATAGTGGTTAATGATGCCGCCAGTAAGAAATGAAGAAGGCGAAGGTGATAAGTCAAGCTGAGAGAGAAAGAAGAAGGAGCTATCGTGTTCGTAGCCTGGTCTTTGGTTTGTAATGTCAAACGGGAGGTCCGAAAATAACCTAAATGATTGCTGTCAAAACGCTACAGTTTTGGTAGGGATCAAACTGTCATTTTTAAAATTTGATCCCTAAATTGCCATTTTCTTATTTAATCCAAGTTTTCAAGTACCTACAATTGAAAACAATTAAACCAATATCAGATCCTCTCAAGAAATAATGATTAAGAAAAATTACAATTATTTTAAGAATTTTTCCATTTTTAGTCCTAATTTAATGTATTTACTCTTAATCTCAATTTATCTCAAGAAAGGCATTTTAAGCTCAATACTTATGACAAAATCCTCAATTAAAGTATAAAAATATATAATAAAAAATATGGATTCACTACTATAAAATATAGATTTATCGGCGATAATCTTATGGCACTTCTTCAAACAAGTGTCGAGGAAGATTTCTATTTTTAAAAAAAAACCAAAATACATGTGGTAGTTATGGCGATTGACCAAAAAAGCGTTGTAGCTACCTAATTCCTTGTATGACACTTGCTTAAGGAAGCACCATACAAGGGTTTATTTAAAAAAAAAAATAGACTCCTTGTATGACGCTTATCTTGACAAGCGTCATAGCTGACCTTATTTTTTTAAAAAAATATATAACTTATATGATGTTTACTTAGTCAAGCGTCATACAAAACCACCCTTAAAAATTTCAAAGCATTGTATGGAGTCAAAGCCAACCTTTAACGATACTTAGACATCAAGTGTCGTGGTTGAAGACAGATAATAAAAGCCTTTCAATGGCGCTTGATGAGCAAGCGCTATTGATTTTATGTGTATATCATTGGCGTTAAACACTTGATAATCAAGTGTCATTTAAGGCCTGTAATATATAATATTGCCTTAAAGGAAGGCAATATATAATATTGCCAAAGGCCTTAAACGGCGCTTGATAATCAAGCGCCGTTTAAGGCCTACAATATTGCTTAAGGCAATATGATATATTGCCTTAAAGGAAAAAAGGCCTTAAACGACGCTTGGTCATCAAGCGCCATTTAAGGCCACATAATAAATACAATATTATATATTACCTTAATATTTTCTTGGCCTTAAACAGCGCTTGACCATTTAAGGCCACACTTTGCGTACAAGCAATAAATATTTATTTGCCTTCAACAGCGCTTGGACACTAAGCGCCGTTAAAGGCTCCATTTCTTTTTTCATTTTTTTTCAATTATTGAAAGTTATGACGCTTATATAGAAAAATGTCAAAGCTTCCCTAGGCTTTATATGCCATTTGAACATCAAGTGCCATATAAGGTTTTATTTTAACTTTTCACCAACCCTCCATTATCATCTTCTTCGCACACCCTCCAGCTCCCCATTTCCTAGAACTCCATTGATTCACCATCTTGTCTTATCCCTTCAGTCCTCACTTGGTCTCCCACGTGTTTTTTTTCTTATTTTCTCGGCCTTCTACAAAAGCTCCTTAGCTTGTAAGTGTTATTTTTTTATATACAAAAGCTTAAATCCATATGTTTTCTTCTTTTTTTTAGTTAAAGTCTGTCATGAATGTTATATGTATGCTTAATTTTTTTTCCAGGTATTTACTTGAAGTTTCAACTCTGCCTTCTTAAATTTTTTATACATTGTAAGTTTTTTAATTTTTGAGTTTACAAATATAATAATACTAGTTTAATCCTCCGTAGAATTACAACTACTAGTAACGTGTATGGCTCAAGTTTAAGCAACTTAAATGCTGGAGTTCTTCCATGCTTGATAGATAAAGATAAGAATTCAATATTGCAAAGGATACCTGCAAGTTTGATGATAGATTTGGACTGTAAATACAGATCGAAGGTTTTATTAGAAAAAGAAAACAATTACTCAGAATTAACTTTTTTTTTTAAAAAAAAGACATTTTATGGTGCTTCCCTAGGAAAGTGTCGTAGGAGGTGTATGACCTCCTACAACGCTTCCCTAAGGAGGTCCACACTTCCTTCTTGCTTTTGTAGGGAAGCGACGTAGGAAGTATATTTTAAAAAATAAAATAAAAAACAAATCTATGGTGCTTTCAGAAATTCAAGAAGCATCGTAGGTTACTTTTGTGGCACTGAAAACTATGGCGCTTCCTAAACGCCATAATATTTATAAAAATAAGCACTATTTATAGTGTTTTTTTGTGGTAGTGATTTGTCCCAAGAAGCTATATAACTTTTATTTTCTATCTTATTCAATGATTAAATGGCTAGAAGCCATAAAGCTTTATTTTTTATCTAGAGATTTAATGACTATATTTATGATATTCTGTTTGGGTGTTCATTAATATTATAATTTAAATCATGCCATGAGAAGAAAAATTATGGCACTTTGATTAAAGTTTTGAAGGCTTATGATTAAAATATTGAATGACATAAAAGATCTTTGCAACATTGAAAAAATATTTGTACTATATAGTGTCCTGAAAACTAGTTATATTACTCATAGAGAATTGTACCACTAAAGATAATAGTTCCAAAGACTAATTATCATATTTATTTTCACTAAAATTATATTAAAAGAATTATGTCACTCATGAGTCTCTACCAAATTTGTATGAGACAATGACTATTTGAAAGCCATAAACAATATAGCCTAGACGCCAATTGTTAAAATATGTTATATTGCAAGAAGCTCAAGTACAACGAAAGATGCCTTAGTATATATGTTTGTTGATGAGATTCTTGTACATCACATGAAGGTATGTTAGTGTGTTTATTCCTTACTTTTTTGTTAGATATTTACTTATTTAATTTAAGAGTAATAGATTTATCCTTATGTTTATATTTATCTCAATTTAATATTAATTGAATTTATGTGTTGGAAAACACAATAATAAATTAGCCATTAACAAAGTTAATTCAATATGTGAGTAAATTATTAAAGGTCATATATCACTTTGAAATTAAGCTATTTTGTTAAATATCACTTTTTGATATCTATGAACTATATGTATTTGTAGAAATTTTTGTAGCATTATGATATTTTGGTTATCAGAAATGACATGGCCTTGAAGGCCTGTTAAAATGTCTCTTAGAACAAAAGGCTTTTGATGGTATCTTTATTGTAGTCCTGAAGACTAATACATGTTGAAAATTGCATTGCAAAAGAAAAGAGAGAGTCTCTAAATTATAGCAACCACATATATATTACAAAAAAATATAGCCTTGAAGGCTAATATTTCATACCAAGTTGCTAGTGGTTCAAGCATAGCACAATATATTTGAAGAGATTCTTATGATGGTCCTGAAGACTAATGTTTATGGAGATGTATATCATGGGAAAAGTAATAGAATTTCTCCAAACTTACAATTTTTTTCTTGTGCTATGATTATGCAGGTCAATTCCTGAAGTGATAAATAAAGGTAACAATTTTTTGCCATGTATGATAAAATAATGAGTATAGATTAAGGCTCCAGAAGAGCTAGAGACATCTAGCTCGATAAATACTAAATAATTATCTATGTGCTCAGAAGGTTATGTGATAAGTCAATAAACATCTTTGTGCCCATAAAGGCTATATAATGCTTATTTGTTGACATAATTTACTTTATGATAAACAAGTGATGTACTCTTTTTTTTCATACTAGGTTTTTGTCCCACCGGGTTTTTTTTAGTTGAAGTTTTTTAACGAGTCACATTCTAATGGACATCTAAGGGAAAGTGTTATGAATATGATATTTGTGTGGATGTTCATATCTCCCCATTAGCTAAAAGTCTCTCATTATCTCTAATATCCTCTATTATCATTAGATCTGTAGATGTTGATATATTTGATTGCAGTATCCAATCTTAATTGTGATTAAAAGGGAACTAATTGCATTATCGAATCTTAATTTTACATTAGGAAGGCTTAATAATTCTTTAAGAAATGATTTTTCATTAATAAAACATTAGATTCAATGTTATTTGAGGTTTGATATTTTAGAAAGCCTAATGAATTTGAGCTCCCAATATCAATTTGAATTAAAATTTACATCAAATCCATCTTCAAGGGCTTAATCACTTTATTTTCTAACACTTCCATTCCACTCATTTTAATTTGTACCAAAGACACCAAAATTAGAGGTTGTAGAACTTTCAATTACTTTTGCATGGTTCCATTGAAAACTCAACTTATACACACACACACACACACACACACATATACACACATATATATATATATGTATATATAATTACCATATCATCGACTCTTTCGGAGCATACATTTCCATGTGTAACACTGTCTCCTGTCTCTATAACCTTGGCCGTGCAAAGCCACCTGTATTTCTGGACCATTTCAAGGAGTACTTCACCAGGAAATTTTCAATTATGATCACCTCCATACCTTTCTGCCCAGCGTAGTGCACTGTTTCCTTCATTGCTAGGCACAGTGATATAAAAAAGTTCTTCCTTATGTGTCTAATCTTTAAAATGTTGGTGACCGGTTATATGATGATCGATGAAACCTTATATGAGGCTGTAAAAAAAAGGTAAAGTATATAAGAGCTTTTCTAACTAGGCCAAGCTGGCTGTCGCGCTTGTCAAGTTGAAACAATTCCAACGAAAGCGAACTGCTCAAAAAAACAGGGGAAACGCTTTATTGTAAGCCAAAGGAGAGCCAAATCTCAAAAAACTAGTCTAGTGAGAGGAAGAGTCCTTTGACTTGTTTTGCCCAATAACTGTGTCAGTGTATGTTTCTTTAAAATCAGGACTTGCATATTTAAGGGAATTGAACAAACAATAAGGATTGAATAAAAATGAAAAAAATATATAGGAACTTGATTTAAAATTTGGCAAACTACAAGGACTAGTAGACTAGTTTTTTCAATTGAAGTAATCCCCGCTTAGGCAACGAAGATTTCGAAACTCAGTTTTATACTACCCAAACAAAAATTTTTGAATGCACATTTAAAATTTAAAATATAATATTTAATTCCATCTAATCAAACACATTCTTAATTCTTTCCCTTTCGTACACGTCTCCTTTCCTCATGTATCCAAAGTCACAGTAGAAACGGAACATGAATGAGATCGGCCAGGCATATTTTTAATAACCAATATTTTTATAAAAGCATAATAAATCTAAAATTCATCAAATTAAATTATAATGGTGTGATTGAGAAATATAGGATATAAATCATAGTTGTTATTTATGAAAAAAAAAACAGACCATCTCAAAATAAGAACCTCAAAAAGAAAACATAACCCTGACCCCCAATTTCCAAGCAAAAAATAAAAAATAAAAACGTGATGAGAAAAATGAAGAAGTAAATAATTTCAAAGTACCAAGGTCTTAATAAAGAAATGGCAGAATGTGATTGTAACTTCACCTAAACCAGATGTTAAGGAACCAGATAACATTTTTAGATTGTGTAATGTAGTATTCAAGTGCAGTTGTAAAGATACAATTTTGTTATATTTATATATTTTATTTTAATTAGAATAGATTTATCTTTTTTTTTAATAAGTTAATCTTTTTAGGTTTTTATTAGGGAAAATCCCAAAAAATACCACTTAAACTTCAAAATCTCAAATTAGTTTTGTTGACTATAAGAGTAATGGGATTGACAAAAAGAGTAATGAGATTGACAACTCAAGTTTTTGTCAAATCACTTATTTGAGATTTTGAAGTTCAAGTGGTATTTTCTTAGAATTTTTCCTTTTTATTACAAGGCAACTTTAACCATTTCATCAAAATCAATGAGAGGGTTAAGTCATTATGAAAAAAAAAATTAAAATTTACATTTACATTTATTCAATACTATGAAGGCTAAAATATACTTTTAGTCCTCTATGTTTTTACATGAGGTATACTTTTAATTTCTTAACTTTATAAAGTATATTTTTAGTCCCATAACTCTAACACCGTTAATATTACTAATGGAAAACGCTGAGGTAGCAAACTCAAATGATGACTGAGCAGATAACTGAGCATATTCAAGTTTTAATTTTTTTAATAAAAAATTATATTAAATCAATTTACAACAATTCTATTAAAAAAATTTAAACTTGCATATGCTTTGTCAGCTACTTAGTTATCACATGAGTCTACTGTGTTAGTATTTTCCATTAGTAATATTAACGGTATTAAAATTATGGGACCACAAGTATATGTTATAAAGTTAAGAGACTGAAAATATACTTTAGTCATACTGTGAATTACATTTAAGAAGTCATATAAATTACAATTAATGATATTTTGAATAGGGAAAATTTTAGAAAAATGATTAATAACCTAGTTATTGACTAATAATAAAAAGGGTTATCGGATGAAAACAATATATTTTTATAGAAGAGACATTTTATAATAATTTAGTACCAGAAGGAGTACATACAATGAGTATTGGATGAAAAAAAAAATACCGTAGATGAGGGTATGTAATTGGATTAGCTTATGGGAATGGATTTTGTTGGGGAAAAAATATTTTGATACATTTGAATGGTTATTATCATAATAACTTTTTTTATGTGCAAATTACTAAAAAGGATATAAGTAATAAGTAATAAGTAAATAACATATATACATATGTAAGACTAATTTATTATTTATTTAAATTAATTAATAATTAGTGTGTGTGTGTGTGTAAAACCCTAGTTTTCCACATAAAAAAATAGAAAAAGAATTGGTTTAATTGAAAACCATGGTTTTAGCCTTGAAGCCATGGTTTTGGCATATCAGTTATATAATTTGGCATATCCAAACACATGAATTAAAAATGATCAAAGTCCCAAAGTCGCACAATGATATGAAATTATATATACAAATCAAATTAAAAGAATAATGATCATAAAACTCACAACCAAAACAAAAATTAAATTACACACCATGATTTTCAAGCAGTACATTATTTCAAACAAAGGAGAAATAATAATTTAATATCAAATGTCTCGCGCACCACCCACAAACAAGCTTTTGAAATAGAAGTTCTTGATGCTTGGTCATTTTTCATTATCTTCACAAATTGTCAGAGCTCTGGTCAAGACATCTGCACAACGCAACATTTTGGTTGTTCTCAGGGGGCTTGGATCTTGCAGAGAGGGTTCTGTAGCTAGAAGCAGGAGTCTTGTAAAAGCTAGTAGTCAGAAGATTCAAGTAAACTGGGAACTTTGTGATGACAAACATGGTGCCAGGGATTGAAGTGATAATATAAATAGGAAGATAAACTTTTCGTGCTGGATGAACCAGCAGGAAGGAATGACCAACACAGAAAGATACCCACATACACAAAATGGAGATGAACATGGCAGACATACCAAGGAAGAGCGCGAAAGGAAGGTCTATATAGAAGTGAACAGAGTGATAACGAGCCGTAACAATAGATAGGAAGAGAACGGTGGCTATGAGAGAGAACATAAGGGCTGTTAGTGACATGGCCACAAAGAATTGCAACACTGAGCTATGAAGGAAGACTGGCAGGCCTTTGTCCACACCTCCTGGCACGGTGGTGGCCGAGGCGAAGGCCACCGTTGCAATCAGCGTCGCCACCACAGAACATGCTGCTGAGGTTTTGCTCAGCCACTCTTCGTCCTTTGTGCTTAGGTCCTTGTGAGTTTCTTTGAAGATCTCATTAGGGGTTTCAAATTTCTTGTTGTATGTCGCAAACACACCGGGTGGCATTGAATGTCTCACATACTGTATCATCACCACAATTTTCAATACAGCTCAAGAAACATTGATTAATCAAATATCAATAATCAATATATATGGTAGTGGTTGTTGGTACAATACTTTACTAATTTGGATAGATTAAAGGAATGAAATAAATTGGTTAATTTGAATATATGTGACATAATCTCCTTAAGATCTCCCTATGTCACATTAGATTCTACTCCTTTAATCCTTAATATAAGGCCTATATAATTAATTTGAAAGAGTATCAATAGAGGTAATTTAAGAAAAAATTGATAAATATGATAAATAGATATTATATTTCGGACCATAATCAACTCTCCAATTAGTTTCTTCATGGAGTATATTGACTTAAAAGTTTGGAAAATTAGTTTGGGTAAAAATGATAAATATAATAAATAAAATGGATTGTGATGTTATAGTTAGAACCAAATCCAATCTCCAACTAACTCTTATATTAGGGACTAGATGTAATACTAAATATAATATCTCAATCCATTTTTTCTCTCAAATTTGTATAGTTTGCCTAAAGTATTTCAATTGATTGAATACATTAAGGGGTTTTTTGTTAAGGAGTAATTCCAATATTCATGATTAAAAAGAGTATTGTATATAAACCAACACAGATTTGTTTTAAATAACTAAGTTAATTTCCTTAATACCCATAAATTAGTCATCTAGCTCTTATATTAAGAACTAGAGGGAGTATCATATAAAATCCATTGCAACTTAACATGTTGAATAGTACAATTGTTCAGTCCTTATTAAAACACCTAATAACAACTTTACATGAATTAATGAAGATGGTTAAAATTATCTATTTCTTGTAAAATATCAAAATACCCTAAATAAAAGTGATTAGTCAGAGGAATTCGATTGATTAGTTAGGAAGCTTTATAGAGATTGTTTGGGATATTAGCTGAAAAAATTATTTCTTTAAGCAAAATATGTTATACTATGAAACATACCGAAAGATTCTTATAATAACCAGTACATGAGGGAAGATTGTATAAAAACACACACGCATACGTACCTCTAACCACTTGTATTCCCATTGCATGATTAGTACTTCCCCAGGAAATTTCCAATTACGATCACCTCCATACCTTGCAGCCAAGTGTAATGCACTGTTTCCTTCATTATCCACTTGCTTAAATAGACTTCCAGTGAGCCGCAGGTTTTCCCGTTTGCACAAAAACTCGTACACTTCGCTTTGCCTTGTTTCTACTGCTAATAGAACTATGTTTTTTCCCTCATCATTCTTCACTTTGTCAAAATTAATAGTCAATGGGAATTTTTCCAGAATTGCCTTCACCATTTCAATCACACCGTTCTTAGCAGCGATCATAAGTGGTGACTCAACTTTTACTTTACCATCTGTTGAACCATTCACAGCCGCACATATATATACACGTGCGAATGACAAAATTATAATATTATTGCAATCCAATCTACATTCATCGAAGATCAATATAAACTCGGGGGGATTACTGACATCCCTAGGAATTAGTTTAATTACTATTTATGGTTCTAAATATAAAACACAACTGACTTTTTTGGAGAGGTAAGGAAGCTAATTAAAGTATTTTAAAGTATTTATATTTTTATCTTTTATTTAAACTAATTAGTTTGATTTATAAACTGATATATAATATAATAATATATAACATAAGTAATTTATTTAACTTCATTAATCTCTCCTAAAAAAAGTCAGCTAAATCTTTTATTTAAGACGTGGGTAGTATAAAAAAATCTTAATAACAAGTGAGCAGCATAACATGTCATTTCATACATTAGAGAACTTTTCATTGTTTGCTTCACACTTGTTATCAAACTATTTGGTGATTTAATCTCTTCTTTGAGACCTTATAGTAATTCTCCAATAAAATTTTTAAAATTAGTTTGTATGTACACCTATATTTACAAGTCATAAACTCTTGAAAACACTAAATTCATTGGGATCATTGGTGTTAAATTTATATATTTTTTTTTATCTGGGACATATGCAAAATTTTGTTCAATATATATAATGATGATAGTGCCCGAGTGTTGCATTTAAGATGGCCCCATTATTTGACCTGTGAGGCCAATAGACCATGAACACTGATACAAGTTGAAGTAAAACCCTAGCCTCTATAAGCAAACACATAATTAAAAGAATCTTTCTTACCGTTGCTAGTTGAAGGCAAAAGAAAGGAGGGTGTCCCTGGCGTCTCAAGAAGTTTGTTCATTATTTGATCAGACCATGCGTGCTTCTGCTTCTTTTTTCGTACCCCAACTAATTCACGAATTGATTGTCCAACTGGGAAAGTAGATAGCAATAGTGTGTGTGTGTGTGTGTGTGTGTGTGTGTAGGGATGATGATGATGAGATGCCACACTATATCAAATTAATAAATACAAATTGGGAATATCATTGCAAAGTCTCGAAGAAATAACATAATCACCAAAAGTCGACCAAGTAAAATAGACTTATTGTTATTTCCTGCAATGAAACATGCTAGTGTACGGTACTCACTTGTTGTGAGATTTTTTGGTGTTTACATTCCTTCATTGTGACCACATACTGGTTCTCCTATACAAATTTTACCCGTGCATGTACTTACTTGTGTATGCATGATGATTTTAATTAAGTAAACTATGCATGGACAGGTTTCAAGCAAAGTGAGGTAGCGTACCTAGATCAAAGTGGTCCAGGACCCAAACTATAGTCTTGACCATTTTATTTTCTTTCGTTTCTGTAAAATTGACAGTCATAGAGAATTTATTATATGGTTGATATAAACCCACACACATGAATCAACTGCGTGTTTGGCTGAAATAAAATTTAAAAAAATGTAAAGTATATATTTAATTTAATATACTATATGTCATATAGCCTATTTAAAACCTACAATTTGTACATACTCATTTGGTCATATTTATAAGTTATTTCCAACATACTTCACACACAGACTACCAAAACCTTAAAACTCATTAATTTTTCTTTAAAATTTAACAATTTTCCAATTTTTTCCCTACTTAATATACACAATGGCCCATGAAAAAAAATCCATATAATAATAAATGAAGAGTAAAATTGTATATTCACACAAAAAAATTAATGAAATGACTTATAAATAGAACAAAAAATAATTTTAAATGATGATTCTGTAATTAAATGCTCACAAAGCATGCTTTTAGTTATTTTTATAATATAGAATTAAAATGGATAGGTTGATCAATAGGTTTATTTTAATTTTAAAATATGAACATTATTATATTAAAAGGTCCAGTATAAAATTGAGATAAGCATGTTGATCTCCAGTGTTATTATAATTGTAATATATTAAAATAAAATTATCTTCATATTTGATTAAAATAAACATACTTATCTTCATATTTATTCTGATTTTAAAATTTAAAACATAAGCATCTTTGTTTGTATTTAATTGTAGAATCATCATATAAATATAATTTGTTGAGTCATCATTTTTTATTAAATAAGATTAATGGTATTAAGATTAACGGACTCAAAAATAAATTTTATAAACTTAATCAAGGGATTAAACCTAAACTTAATGTAAACATTGAGTACCAAACATATACTTTAACTAAACAAAAAATCAACAATATGGTTAGCACAGTAAACTGCCACAAGAAGAGCTATCTTTTTCAGACAAAAATCTGCAGTGAACTGCGTGAAAATTAATAAGATACTTTATGACGGTTTTCTCACAAAAAGCAGCATATAATTTAAAGATATTCCTCCGTTCCTTAATATAAAATATATTTAGGGAGTTGATCTTAGTCTTAAATAGAAGACATAATTTTAATATGTTGCAATCTTTTCTTAATTTATCCCTATTGATCAAATTAAGTATTTGGTTCAATAACTAGGGTTTTTTAGAAAATACATGTCATATTAATTCACTTTAATCAAATTAAGTACTTTGTTAAAAAAAATCAAATTAGGTAAATATATCTTTATATTAAAGGACTGGAAGAGTAAGAAAATAGGTAGGTATTGAACCAGCGCATGCAAAACGTAATTATACCACTTATTAACTTATCGACCACAACATCCTTGAGAAGCATGACCCACGATTTGCGTTCGCTTTTCTCTAATTCTTCCTCCGTCGTGGCCTTCTCCTTCTTCATATCGTGCAAAAAAACTTCATATTTTCAAACAAACAAACAAACCATGCATATTATTATTTATATTTATATTTATATTTATATACCCACTGCATTAATTTCGTACGTTAATGGACAAGAGTACTTACAATATGCGATATGTCCAAATGGTCGACCAAGGAGGGTCCCACTTCTGAATGCTGAAGGCTTTTCTGCGAGTAGATGGAGTGGAGTCAACCCCTCGCTATTTTTACTCGTCGGATCCACTAGATCTTTATAAAGGTGAAGTATTTCAATTGCCACATCTGCACTTAGTAATACTTAATCATAAGTACATTAATAATATATGAAAGAACAAAAGTTAGTTTACAGTAACCCAAAAAAAAAAATATATATATATATATATACACACACATGTATATAGTGTCAGCTTCAATTTACCAAAATGCTCTTGTGCAATTGCACAATGAAGAATGGAATCTTTGTTGTTCCTTATACAGTGATAATGCTCGGTTGGAGAAGCTCCGGGCCTTTTCATGTAGTAATAATGAAGCCAAAGAAATGCGTTTCTCCGGCCATAGAGAGCAGCTAAGAAGATAGGTGTTTCACCGTCATTATTGCGTTTACAAATTAAGGAATAGTTGTCGACGCCACCAATCTCTCTACACATTTCAACATTGCCGATCGAAGCTGCTAAATGCAGAGGAGTGTTACCATCTGCATTCACGGCCCCGAGGACGTGGAAGTCGGTCCTCTCTCCGCTCTCTTCATCCACATTTTTGTAAAAGTCCACCATCTCTGCCACCACTTTCTTCGACCCTTCCGGAGCATACATTGCCATGTGAAACACGGTGTCTCCTAGCGCTGTGATCTTGGCCGTGCAAAGCCACCTGTCGGTGTCTTTCTTGAGCATGTCAAATACTTTTGACCACTGGTCTTTCATGGCAGCACAACATAGTTCCTTCAATTTCTCCATGAGGTCGCGCCTGCTGTGTCGAACTCTTACAAAATTGACTTTAACGGATGCATAAAATAATAAGTGTCAGGTATATATATAATGTGTAAGGCCAAGAGATTATATATATATATATATATATATATATATATATATATATATATATATATATCACTCTTGGTGCAGGGTTTGCTCGGATAGCAAGTTATACTTACTCCATCGTGTGTAAAACGGCGAGAGTTCTTACATTTGAATTAAAGAGAAAGTTGAAACATCACAGACAAGTTTGAAAATAAATGAGTTTCACGTTGAAACATACAAATTATAAAATATTTTTCAACTAATATTAATAATATTAAACGAAGTATAAATTATCCTATGCTATTTGATTCCCGCGATCTATATTTTGAGACGAGTATTTTCATCACAGCCATAATCTCGACCCAGCAGGGTTTTTTCTTTTTTACTCAGTATGTCATTTTGTCGAACACATCAACAGCACGGGATGTTTTTTCTTTTCTTTATGTGGACACTTGTTATTGTTGTTATTGATATTTAAAATATATATGTGTACTTATAAATTCATTTATGAACACCGCTAAATTTATTTTATCAACTGTTGTTTGTTGTAAATTAGATCTTATATGTGTATTTATAAATTCACTTACAAACACTTGCAATAATTTTGTATTAGTGGTTATAATAGTTGTAAATTTTTATGAAACATGTAATTTTGCTTTTGTTAGTTGTTTAAATTTTTATACTCACTTTTTTTAAAAAAATGAATAATTATCATTTTCGACATTTACCATTAGAATATAATTTCATTTTGGTCCTTTAGCACTACATATAGTTTCATAATCTTTTAGTCATTATTTAAAATAAAGTGGCACAACTAGGAGTTAACTGAAATTCTCCTAGAAAATATATAACCGAATATTTCACATTATATTTCACAGGATAATATTTTTAATTCAAGAAAAAGTTTATTATTATGGAAGCCGATAAGGATCTTTCAGTCTTATGTTATATATATAAAAAAGAAAACCGAACAAAATGACTCAGAGAAGGAAAAATGAGAAATAAAAACGCAGAATGAATTTTAATTACCTCAGCTTAATGAGGCATGATAGTATCCTGTGCTTTTCTTCCTCGTGCGTCATAGTGTCGAACATTTGATTTGCGTAAAGAATTGATGAATAAAATCACATGCGAAAGTGAAAGAAGAAGAAAAGTAAATCGAATAATAATACAGATTGAGACTTGAAAGCAAAAATTAGAGAGATCCGTTGCTTGCTTTGGCCTTTTAGAATTTACCATACAAGAATCGGAAGTGCAGTGTAGACTTTATCTTTACAGGAACTGAGGGGCCAATCTTGTTTTCGGATTATGTTTTGATAAATATTATTTAATACTTCATAATTTTTTATATATTTTTTATATTTATTTTTATTGTAATTAAAATCATAAAGATAATTTTTCATTTTAATTTTATTATTTAATTTAAGTTTTATTTTTTTTTTTGTTATTTTTTAACTTTTCAAACAAATTATGCATCAAATTTAAACTGGATATCTTTATACGTAGACTAGATTGAATTGGGAAAAAAAATTGAAAGACAAATGGAAGAATAAAAAAGATATAGAGAGTCCAATAAATAAAAATATTTCCATTTTTTCAATAAATATAAAAACATGAATAAATATTTTTAGAAAATAATATATGATAATGTAAAAAATAATTTACATTGTACATATTGATGAGAAATTATAATGAATTAAAGTATTTTAGGCTAAGGCCGAAAAAATAATATACAAGGAAAGAAAACGTGTTTTGGGCCAAATTGGTTTGTGCTAATTCAAGCAATTTTGGTGACACCTGACTTCCAAACAAGGCCCAATTTCATCAAACTAAACATGCAGTACTCACTCCCATAAAAATCCGAGAAGTGCAATTGTTGAGATAGACAAAAACTCTTTGAGCCTTAACTCAAGTTTAAAGTGATTTGGGATTATCCTTGATAAAATCAAAAAATACAAGTATTACACAAGATGATTTTTGAAATAATATACCTACAACTTTTGAGTATATTTACACATTTGTTTACAGACAAGATACAAAGAATATAATAATATCACCTTAATTACAGACAAGCTTATAAAGATAAAGGTGATGATGGTGGGTCTTGTTTGAACGATGAGGTCGTAACTTAACCTTAACGATCTGTTCAATGTCCCAACCTTCTAAATATTTTCCCCCTTTTGATAATTAGATCAATATAAAATGAATGACATTTTGAAATCATATAGTACAATGATGAAATGGAGCATTTTTTTAAAAAAAAAAATTTACAACTTTTAAAGAAAAATATTATAAAATTGTATTATTTTGATTTATTTTCTTTGAAAAATCATAAAAATTCAAGAAATGCATTTTTCATCAAGGTGAGATATAAATATTATTTAATTTATGTATTTTCTAATAATCAAAAGTAAAAAATATATGAAAATTTGAGGCATTATAAAGGGCAATAGACACCTTTTCTGGATTAATGATAACAAATGTGAGTTTTAGATTATCTTGATTTTTATAAGTGGTATTCATTAGAAGTAATATTTGTTAATCATGATTTTGTTTTCTATGCTTTTTTAAGTGACTTTAATATATTTGATTATGTTCATATGTCATTTATTAAAATCACTTATGGACATATAATTAAAAAGCAGGCTATGAGTTTTATAAAGTTGTTAAATTTTCCATCATTATATTTAGAAATTCTATTAAGAGATAGTTGAATTAATCAAATTATAATTTGAGTCACTGAACTTAACAAATTATAAATTTGGTTGTGTGACACAATTAGGGATTTAGAAATTGAACCAAATTACATCCATGCCGCTTAGTTGATATATCATATATCTAGGCGACTCAAATAAATTGATCAAGAAGCAAAAAAAAAATAATAATAATAAATCCTAACTACGTGAATCACACTATTTATCTCACACACACACACATATAGAATCAGGCTTCACAATACTCCCACTCCCTGACGTGGACATAAATTTAGGAATTTATTATACCATGTAGTTGGAAAGCGATGGCTTCGCTCCTGTAACAGAATAACTATATGTTTCAGAGAACATAAAAGAAATTATATGAAATAGAACAATTGACCTTGCTTCGGGTCTAAGATCACCAAAGTTAGAATAGAGAACGGACTTGTGATTCATAATATCAGGTACCAGAGAGTATAGAGAACAAGATTATGATGGTTTTCAATAATTCAAATTCTACTCATTTTCATGTGTTCTTGAAGACACCAAAGGAAGCACAGAATTTGACTGAAAAAGTTGGCATGATTAGGACTTTTTTTCGTTTGCCTTGGAGTCCATAATCAAAAATTTACTAAGAATTGTGTATAGGCAAACTCAGAATCGTTCTCTCTTCTCAATGTGCCTTTTATTGATTTCTAAGTAATTTAAATGTCATTCAAATACAATAAAACAAGGGGAAATTGATTTTTGATTTTTTTTAATTAGTAGTAAAAGGAAAATGCAATTTAATTAAATGCATAGCTATATTTTTTTGTATTTTATTAAATTAATGCAATTACTTCTCTAATATAAATGAACAAACATGCCACTCAAATTAATTCAATTCATAAGAAAAATATACACATATATAAGTCCAACAACAAAAATCCAATGACACAAATTCAATCCACAACATTAACAATACAAATCCAGAAATCCAAATATAAATAGAGAAATTAGATTGAACAAAATAAACTCCCCTGATTAAGCTCTGAAACTCAAGTATGCATCAGAATCTGGAATTTTCGCCAAAAACTGGGAAACTTCGCCCGAAAACCCAGACTTACCGGAAATTGGCGAAAGCGGTAGAGAAAATGAGAGAGGTGAGAGTGAAGATGAATGCTGAAATTAGAGTAAAGGAGGGTGAGAGAGAAGGAAGGAGGAGGAGGGAAAGAGATGGTGGTAGAAACAGAATAGGACTCGCCTGAAACTGGATTGATTTTGTAGCAGTTAAAAATGTCTATTTATAGCGGTTTTGACCACTACAAACAGCATTAGTAGCAGTTAACAAAACAGCTACAAAAACCCCCCATTGTAAGCGATTTTGTAGTGGTTTAATATAACCGCTACTCAAGGATAAACACCGCTACTGAATTAGTAGCGATTTGTGAACACCACTACAATAGTCGAATTAAGTCAACTTGTAATCTAACAATTTTGTAGCTGCTACAAATGTTGAGCCGCTAATTGGTAGCCGTTATATAACCACTACAAATTTAAAATGCGAATTTTTAAAGATAGACGCCAATAATTTTGTAGCGATTATATAATGCTACAAAAATTTTGCAATGGCAGGAAAATGGGAAATGAAATTTTTGACTCCTTCTTATAGTGATTATAAAACCACTACTAAGTTGAAATATGAAATTTTTAAAAATGGCGTCAATACGTTTGTAACGGTTATATAACTACTACTAAATTAGGATGAAATTTTAAAAGTGCAAGCTAAAAATGTAATGAATTTTTTAATTTACTTTTAACTTTGTAGCAGTTCTAATAACCATTGCAAATATTTGGGAAAATGAAAAAATATATATATCCAATAATTTTATTCAATTGTCCTAATATTGTTCTAACAAGTTGATTACTATATAACAAATTGAATTACGTTAAAAAAAAGATTAAATTGAGTTACATAAATATAAAATTTATATACATAATATTGAGAAAGCGTAGATAATATTGTGGATTTATAGGTAATAAGTACTTATTTTGTTGTTTTGTAGATGTTGATCATTATGGAAGGAACATAAAAAATATTGAGGAATATTTTGTTAATTTATGAAAAAAAAATAATTAGTATGAATATTATAAGTAAAAAAATGTGAAGATGAAAGAATTTATAAAAAATTTATCATATTTAATCACCTTATTTAGATTTTGGACTCTTGAAAAAAAAAATTCCTAGATGAGAAAAAACAAGAGAGAAGAAGGGAGTAAAAAATGAGAGAGAGATAGTGGAGAAGTGTATGGAAAAAGTTGGTGTATGGGGTATTTATAGGGATCTGCGTAACTTTTATAGTAGTTAATGTCACGGTTTTTGTAGCGATTGTAGTGGTTGAGTTGTCATAGTTTGTAGCTATAAGATTTTGTAGAGGTTTTAGCAGTTGTAGCGGTTATAGAACGGCTACAAATTTTAGTCAGAATTTTTTTTAAGAAAATTAAAAGTTAGAAAAACAAAGGCATAGTTCCACTTAATCATTCTTCATCGCTATCCCTACAAAAATTTTGTGGGGAAATGTTAGTGTGGTATTGTTGTGTAGAAAACATTAAATTTAAATTACGTTAACTTTTAAAAACTCATTGAACTATAGGTAAATTATCATCGCCTTCAAGGAAGAAATTTTGGAAATTGGCTAGATGGAATGGCTCACTCTATAGGTGATGTTGTCACTATTACCCATGTCGTAAAGGTCTCGAGGCTTTAAGTGAACCACCATGTTCCAATCCATATATCTCTTGCCCTCTACATAATAAACCTGGTGTGCCTTTGATGCAAGAATATGGGGCTCATCATCTTCAGTTTGACCGGTGTTAATTAGAAGCAAGAAATTTATTGAAGTAGTGCCTAAATCGTCAATTGTGAGTCCTTGAACAGCGTAACTGTGAAACGGCCTTGGTAATTTAGTTTAACAACATCAAGAAGCTTTCTATAGTAAGGGACACCTCCGAACTGCATGTTGTCGTCACTGCTGCTCGCATAACACTACAAAAAAACTATCAATTTCCGACGGAAAAAAATTCTGTCGCAAAAGTCATCCAAAACCGCCAGAAATTCCATCACAAATTTTCGACGAAAAAAGTCTGTCGGAAATTCCGTCGAAAATCAGAATTTTCGACGGAAATTTCCCACAAAAAAATTTTGTTGCAAATTAGAATTTGTGACGAAAATTTTCTAAAAAAAAATCAAAATTTGAGACGGAAATTTCCCAAAATTCCATTGTAAACCAGAATTTCTGATGGAATTTTTTATGGAAATTTTCTATAAAAAAAAATCAGAATTTGCGACGAAAATTTTCCACGAAAACAAGTCCGTTGGAAATTCTGTCGCAAATATGAATTTGCAACGGAAATTTTTCGTCTCTAATTCTGTCAGAAATAGGTATTAATTAAATTTTTTTATTATGATTTATTTAATTAATGATTAATCTATTTATTGTGTATTAATTCTCATCTTCCCTGCATTTCTTCTTACTAATTTTCAAGTTTATGATTTTCTTGAGAAATCTTTGTTTGGTTGGTAGGAAAAGCGGAGATAAAAAAGGTTTATGCTAACCAAGGTTTTTGAGAAATGATCAGTCCTTAAAGTTGCATTGCATATTTTAAAATCTATCAATGAGCTTTTAAGAGAGTTTTATAAATCTGACTTGATAATTCTTGAAGCTGAATTGTAGATCTACAAGTGAGCTTCACTGTTTTAATCTTTATACCTAATTTTTCTTAATCTTCTTGATTGAGAGCATAAAATGATATAATCAACGCATCTGAAAAAAAGAGAGAGAAGGAATTCACATTTATTAAGAGTTTAAATTTTAATTATTATGAGAATCATATGGAAAATTAAATTCGTATCATATACAGTGTATTTTGTATCAAAATATTTAAAGGATTGAGTTTTAAAAAATTCTATCAATACGGAATTTTTTATTTTTAGCATCTTAGAAAAAAAATTAATTAGTATTCTATAATTTAAAATAGATCCCATTGAAATTTGTAAGCGTATTGACTTCATTAATAATTAAGAGATCAAAATAAAAACTTACGTAAAATTAGAAAGATTAAGTAGATTTTCTTTTTTTTAAAAAAATAAGACTAACATATAACCATTACTGTTAGAATAACCAAATATTAATTAGTTATGTGGTATGAATTGAGTCTGGGATAATCATAACAAGCTTCAAATGGGAATTCCGTTACAAAGCCTAACATAACGTTTTTGGTCAAATATTATTGCTTTATGATTTTATGCCTCTATATATCAACATTAATATATGTTAAATCAAATGAATTTTTTTTTCTAAGAAAATAATCAAAAAATAATTCAAGCATGTCATGCCATAATAGTATTATTGAAATAAAACTCATTTTTACCAATATTAGCTTAAACTAGAATGATTTTTCTTAACACATAAATGTGATTTTTTAGAAAATAATTTAGTTAATATTTCAATTTTTAAGTTTTTTATTATTTAATATGAATTAGTAATATTAATTACTATTTTTTGACAAGCAGTGTGTAAATTCCATATACTTCTATGGATATTTTAGAAAAAAGATGCAAAAGGCACTTAAAATTTCATAAAACAGTTTACATCAATACAAAACATTCCAAAAAACCTCTTTATGTGTGGGTATGTGAAATATAGTAAAATTTATACTTACTATATTTACTTAAAATCGTCAAAAGATCGTCGGAAATTCCGTCAGAAAGTTTCCGATGGAAAACGTCCATAGGAAATTATGTTGCAAATCCTAATGTAAAGTTTTTTACCGATTTATATATGGAAATTCCATCGGAAAATTTGACAAAATTTATTCGTAGAAAATTCTATCAGAAATATGTATTAATTAATTTTTTTAAAATTTTTTATTATGATTTATTTAATTATACTCTAATTATTATATATTAATTATATTATAATTTAAAATTTAAATTATTATTAAATTATAATATAAATAAAAAATTATTAATTCATGTTTATTATTGAAATTAATATATATATATATATATATATATATATATATATATATATATATATATATATTCGATAATATATTATATATAAATACAAATTTTATAAATACAATAAAATTAAAATATATAAAAAAATTAATAAAAAAAGATATTAATAATAAAAATTTAGATATAATATTTATGTAACAAAAATAAGGAAACTAAATTATAATGTTTAATAATGTGTGTGTGTGTGTGTGTGTGTGTGTTTGTGTGTGTGTGATTTTGCTTTTAAATTACACAGGTTCTTCCTAGCTCAACTGGCAAAGGCACTGGCACATGCGTGAGAGGTCATGGCTTCGAATCTCAACATTTCACAAAATGCAACCAATTTATGCTATCGACACGTGGCGGGCGACGGAGGGTGACACGTGGCACACGATGGAGGGTGACATGTGGCAGTTAACCGAGACATACGACGGTTGACCAAGACATAGGCGGTCGAAGGCGCGAGGAGGCGGTGGTCGACGGTGGCGGTTGCCGGCCGGAGGTTTCCGTTGAAAAATGGCATAGGGAAATTTGCCATAGAATTTGTGACGGAACAAATTCCGTCGCAATTTGCCACGGAATTTCCGTGGCAAATTTTCTCGCAATTTGAGACGGAAATTCATATTCCGTCTTAAATTAATTTGCGATGGCACTTTTTGTGACAGAATTTTTCCGTCGTAAAATTGTTTGCGACGGAATTCTATCACAAAAAACCTCTGTTCCGTCGAAAAATTACATGTTTTTTTGTAATGTAACTCCTTGTCCCAAAGGTGCCAAAAACACCCAAATTTTGAGTTTGCAATCATTGATCTCGTGATACAATACAAAATGAAACCATTGACATTATATGCTGTAAACCTTTTTCCATAGTCAAGAGGGCTAATTGCAAGGGCTTTGAACTCTGGTGAGTGTGGGTTGTGGTCATTTAATATCTTGTAGGAAAATCAATTTAGGAATTCTCTATGGACCTTTTTCTCAACTTCAGAGGATGTCTGTGTTCGGATCTTGAGTTGACGCTTCACATGACTTATGAATTCCCTACAAGTAATCATGGGAAGATGATCATGAAATGTAAATAAAAAATGTAAGGATAATTGTAGAATAACATATGAGTGTATAATTCTTACTGAAGGAAGGGTTCAACTTGCATGCAATTAATCAAGACATGTCTATGTGCTTGCAACTTCTCAGTTGCAGTTAGTTTAAAGTTTTCACTTCCTCCAACTGGTTTACCAACATAAGGGATTAACAACTCTGTGAATGTTGTGGGCTCAAGCTTAAGAAAATTGAGAAAGTAGTGATAACACATATATGTAAAATGAGTATCTCTCAATAGGATACATCCATCGATAATGAACTCAGCCAGTAAGCTTTGTTTCATGAACAAGGTGGATTGTCAAGTAAACCATCACAGTGAAAAAGGAGGGAGGAAAGATCATCTCTAAATGACAAAGCGTAAGAATTATTTTGGACTGCAGTAAGTCTAGCTCCTCAACGATCAAAGCCTTAGAATACAACTTCTGAAAGAAGGAGCTCAGCTCCACCAAAACAATAGACACATCGGGAGGAAGTGTATTTTTTATAGCCAGCGGAAGTAACTGTTGCATAAGATTATGTGAGTCATGACTCTTCAGGCCAGTAACCTTCCGTGCCTGCATGTCAATACATCATGAAATGTTGCTTGAATAACCATCAGGAACTTTTATTTTCTTCAGCATAGCTAGGAAGACTTCCTTAGCTTATTTTGTTTTGTAAGGGTAAACTTTGCCAGTTAAAATTTTTCATGCTCATCAGGCTACGTGTCTTTACGAACTCTCATGGCCCGTAAATCTTTCCTTACTTGAAGATGATATTTTGACTTGCTGGGTTCATTAAGCAGCGTGTATAGCACATTGCCGTATACATTTTTTTCAATGTGCAAGACATTAAGACTATATCGAAGTAAATTAGTTTTCTAATATGGAAGAGTAAAGAAAATGCTTATCTTCCGCCATTGCTAAGATGCAGAAGTTGAAGTAGTCATCCTACTCTTTCGCCCTGCAATTGCTAAATCATCACTTTTTCTAAACTCAAATTCAACTTCTTGAAGCTACTGTAAGATGTCTACACTGGTTAAAGTCCGAGGAGGTCCTCTTTTTCTTTTTTCCCATTGAAATGAATTTGTTGCAATATGAACTTGTACTTGCCATTGAGAAACCTCCAATGACCTTTGAAGCACCACTTTCAACTGTCGGGAAGGTAGACTGTGTCGGAGTCAAAATTGCAAACTGGACACGCCAACCCAATATGCACATTCCACCTAGATAAATTTTCAAGCCTAGGAAAGTCGCTTATGCTCTAAGTCAAAGATGTACTAAAGTTGAACAATGACTTCTTGTACGCGTCATATGTCTCGATGCCGACCTGCCATAAGTCCAGCGATTCCGCAATAAGTAGTTGGAGATACACATCGATGTCATTACTCGGTGTCTTTTTTCCTGGGATGATCATAGACAAAATGAAGGAGCTTCATTTCATACATATCCAGGGGCAAGTTGTAGGGAACTAAGACTACCGGCCAAATACTGTAACTTATACTAAGATTCCCAAAGGGATTATAATTGTCGATCGCCAAAGCAAGCCGAACATTTCTAGAGTCCACCATGAAAGATAGAAATTCAGAGTCAAACACTTTCCAGGCTTCTACATCCTATGGATGTATTAATTTACCATCTTCATTCTTATCAACATCATGCCACCTCATGTGCTCAGCTGTTTTGGACAACATAAACAATCTTTGTAATTGCAGGTTTAAAGGCAAGTACCTTAAAATCTTTGCAGGTTTCTTCTTTTACTTTTTCCCCTTCCGAATTGTCTTGTACCTTTATGTGTGACATCTCTTGCAATCCTCCCTATTGGTTTCATCTCCCTAATATAGCATACAATCGTTGGGGCATGCATCAATTTTCTGGTAGTTCAAACCCAATCTTTTAATAATCTTATTGGCCTCATAGAACGATGTGGGAATCTGTGCGTCAAGGAACGCATCTTGTAACAATTCAAGCAACATTGACATTTCCTTATCTATGATTCCACACAAGCACTTGATATGATACAATTTGATCAAAAAAGATAATTTCGAGTATTTTCAACAACCTTGATATAGATGACCATCTACATCATCCATGAGGTTGAAAAAATCCCGCGCTGCTTCTTCCTAAAGAACACAAGCTCTGAACCTTGCACTTCTTTGTTGAAGTTGTCATCTTGAACACCAAACACGTCACTCATAGAATCATTAACAGGATCTTCTTCATCTACTTGAACTCCTACTTGTGAATTTCGAGGAAAAGCATCATCGTATCTCATACCGGCCTTCTCACCATGAACTCTCCAGAACATATACTCTTCCAGGAAAGGCTTCACAAGTAAATATTCCTTAACAACTTCTCGTGTATGCCACTTCTTGAACTTGTATCTCCGACATGGGCATATGATCTTTCTATTACAGTTGGCGTGAGAGTAATTGAAATCCAAAAAGTTGTTTAATCCGTATAAACAAGTTAGAGAATTATGTGGCAATATGATTCATGATTTATCTATACCTAGAGGAAAAAATTTAGGCAACAAGATAAGTGAGATTGCAAATGACGGGTCACAAAATGATTAAATTGAAATTTCACAACGTTTAAAAATTAGTAGCGGTTATATAACCGCTACCTAAACCACTACTAATATAGTACCACTAGTGGCGGTTACCTAACCTAACCGTTACAAATGTTAATGACTTGCGGGAAGGAAGATTCAAAATTCAAATAAGTAACATTTTTTAGCGGTCACTCAATTGTAACCACTATCAATGTTCATGAACGCCATTTATGTCACTTTGTAGCGGTTACACAAATATAATTGCCACAAATGCTCATGAACGTTTGTAGTGGTTTAGCAAGTATAACCGCTACAAAGTGATGTGACCGTTGATAGGAATGATGATTCAAAATTCAACTTTAAAAAATTTGTCACGGTTATATTTTTGTAACTGCTACAAAGGAATGTGACTGTTGGCGTAAATGACAGATTCAAAATTGAAATTTGTAACACTTTGTAACGGTTATATTTCCCTAACCACTACAAAGTGAATAACAAGCTTTGTCGTGGTTATATTTCTTTAACCGCTACTAAAATCATCTCTTTTTTTATTTTTTCCTAAAACTTTTTTCAAACAAAATTAAATAACATAATTAATCAAAAATAAAAAAAATTGTAAACTAAAATAAATTAAATTAATTCAAACATTTTTTTAACTATTAAAAAGAAAAAAATAAACTTAAATAAACTAAACTAACTATCAGGAGGCTAATCAGTAGGTCCTGTCTTAGGGGGCACCGTCATCAGTTTGGCCATTAGGTCTATCTTAGGGGAGGGCGGACAACGGGGCTAAGCAGAGTCAACATCATCATCATTGAATAGAGGATGAGCCGGCTACACAACCAACCTTGGGATAGGGGGCCTCTGGGAACGTCTCATCAAGGAAAAGTCGACTCCATGCCTTGTCGAGCACGGAGTTCATGATATCCCGCCACTGAGTATGCTGCGTGTAATAGTAATCGATGTGCTCCTGTATCTGCTATGCTATCATAGCAGATGCCCTCACAACCTCCGACTGGATCTTCTCAATAGTCTCCTCCCTCAGACGTCTACTCCCGGATGTCCGTGCTCGAGAAGTTCCCACCTCAAAAGCTGCCACTCTTCCCATACACAATGTTAGGTCTGGCACCTAACCACATCCCTCTCATGCACCCAGGGTCCTCAACTGGTCCCAAACCATCTTTCAATAGTGCAGTGGGTCCAAAAACCCCTGAGACTCGTGGGTTTGTGTCTCTCTCAGCTCAGCTTAGGACTGCTGAATCTGCACCTGCATTTTTATGCAAAAATTATTATAATTATCAAAAATAAATTATTTTTTTAAACATTTTATTAACAATATTTGTAATTTTTATACTTACAATGGCCTCCTCTGCCTGCTGAGACGTCGGTGTTCCATCCTGATGCTTATCTGTCATTGTGAATAACTCTTTTGTAATTTGTCTAGCGGTTCTCCTCTTGAGCCTTCTGCTCCTGAAATAATGAAAACATTAAATTAAAATTATAAGTATTTAATTGAAATTAAATTAACATTATTAATGTAAAATTAACTGAAATTGTAAAAAAATACTAATTCGTTGTAGGTCATAGTAAATGTCTTCAGTCCATCTGTATAGCGGATCATCTACTACTCTCGGCTCCTCGTGTTTCTCTAAGAAAGAGACTAAAAAAATTTCTCAAATAATAATTATTTTAAAACATTAAACTAACTAAAATTGGTCAAATAATAGTTATTAAAAAAATCTGCCCCTCTTGACTCCTCCTGCACTGGATAAATCCCCCCAGTCATTTGGTGGGATGCCGTCTGGGATGTCCTCAATCAGCTGCTCCAGATGAATCGTCCCATCCCTGTTCTTAATATGGTAGAGACGATTTTTCCTGTTTCCAACCCTCGCCCATCTTCATCAGCACGTACCTCTTACTGATGTCTCCAATGGCGAACATGTCCTGTAATACAATTAAATAAAAAATATTTAAATATGATTATTTTAAAAATATAAATTTTAAAATAATAATTAAAAATATTTTATTACAATCATTTAATATAATTAAATGCAATTATTAATTACTGTAACCGCCTGCTCCCATGCCAGATCCTTTGACCCCTTCAAAACATGCTTCCACGTCTTAAAGTAAATAGGGAACCACATCCAATTCGAGCCCAGCTCGTTCAGATAATGGTTGAACAGGTGACCCCCATTGTCGATGGGCTAGTCCATGGGCTCATTGCATGAAAAAATAACTCATAATCTTTAGTCCATACTATTCAAACCTGCCATATCCAGCCTCCTAGTAGAAATGTTCCCCTTCTCATCTACACAATTACCATATACATTAGTTAAATTTAAATTCACATTTAACATAATTGTATTTGAAGAAAAGTTAAATAAAAAATTATATTTACCTTGCACTTGCATAGTAAACCCAGTTGACCGGGAATATGACTGTCATAGGTGGTTCTGCTCCCACGCGTCCTCCTGATATAGCAATCGCTCTAACTCGCTGATAGGAATGTCGTTGAAGATGAACATCTCATCATTCTTGTCTAAGTTATCTAGATTGATTTCACCTCCCTTTCCTTCTCCCTTGACCTGTAGTGCGGTCACCTCCTGTAGAGTCTTCTGCTGTGTCTGTGGGGGGCCACCTCCATAGGCTGTGATGGGGCACCCTCCAGTGGTTACTGTGGCATAGTCCTCCTTACTCTACACTAACCTCTGCCACAAACCTCTCCTCTACTGCTACCACCACACAGAAGCGAACTAGGGGGTGGCATAACCTCCTTCCCCTTCCTCCTATCTCCTAAAGCCATATAAAAATCTAAAATTTGAAGAAAATGTCTAAGAAAAGTGTCAAAAAACAAAATGGCAAAATGAGAGAAAGGAAGGAGGCTGGGGGTTTTAATACTACTGAAATTTGTAGCGATTTTCCACAAAACCATTACCTAAACCGCTACAAAAGCGCCTAAGGAAAAACGTATTCATTTAATGTGTTTAAATATTTGTAGCGGGTTTTAGCTTTAACTGCTACAAATTTAATGTATGTTGACATCCTATAGCGGTTTCACAAAAAAACCGCTACAAATATAAAAACCATTTTGATTCTCTGTTCACAACATTTGTAGCTGTTCTTAAATCACCGCTGCAAACATAATGTTCGTTGACATCCTGTAACGGTTTCACACCAAAACCGCTACAAATATAAAGACTGTTGAGATTCTATGTTCACAATATTAGTAGTGGTTACTAAATCACCTCTACAAACCGATATATCGTTTTCCTTTTGTAGCCCTTTTTTGTTGTAACCGTTACCATAACCGCTACAAAGATGCGACTCTTTGCATTTTGTAGAAGTTTGTACCTATAACCGCTACTAAATGTCAGTTATCTGAAAAAAAATTGCAACACAAAGCTAAAAATTGGTTTGAAAGTAGTTGTCAATTATATGAAAAAATGCAAATGTCCTATGCTTGGTATCATGTTATGTAACATGACAACATGATACGAATCACATGCCATTTCCATTCTTTCATGTAATGGAAACACTTGGAAACCAATTCTTAGTTTCATACTGTAAATTTTTTCGTTCATATCTCTGACACTATACAAGTATATATATAAGCTTCACTTTTGTAGCGGTTTAAGCCATAACTACTACAAAAATACATATTGTTAGGGGTATATCCCTTAACCACTATAAATAAATGGCTTTTTGAATTATGTAGTGGTTATGGTAGCATTAACCACTACAAAATAACCGCAACACAATGAGCGCTAGCTTCACACTATGTGGTGCCAAGCTTGCACCTAATTTTTTCTGATTTATTCAACTCTAATCGCTACAAACTAAACTGCCACAATAAGTGTGCTAGCTTCACGCCATCTGGCGCCAAGCTGGCACCAAATTAATAGTGATTAGTATTAAAATAATGGCTACCAATTGTTTTTAGAACCGCTATAAAGTTCATTCTATCCTACCCACCATTTGGCGGGAGCTTACCTTTGCAAATTGTTAGTGGTTTAGATGATAACCGCTATAAATCTTAGTATTTCTAGCGGTTAATTTTAACCGCTACAAATCATCTTTTTTTTGTAATGGTTTTTGCCTTAGAATCTAGGAAAATAATGAAGGTCATCGAAAACTCGCTAGAGTCACTGGAACTTACAGGAGTTAACTAGAGATCAAAATGAAGGTCAACAGAGGACGTTGGTGTAGTGAAGATGATGGTAGTTGGTAAAGAAAGAGAAGGCTGCCAGAAGTGAAGCAAAGAGAAAAAGATGACGGTGGTTGAAGGTGATAATGATATTGAGCTCCTCTGAAACTTAGAACCTAGTCGCGAACTCTAATGATGGTGGTGCTACTAACAAGACACAAAGAAATGGGATGGTGGCATGCTACCTTATCTCCTATGACCTCAGATGAGTATAAAAGAGTAGTGTAATCATGCGGGAGACCATGATTCAAATCCGGCTACCCAACTTTTCAAAAATACTTGCAAATTTCCCCTCCTTAACTCAGGAGTTGAATCTATGGTTGAAAGGGTAGTAAAATATTCACAAACCATTTCCACAATCTTGTTTAGTCTCACCGGTCCTTTCTTTATATTTATTTATTAGAGTGGGCGAGCGTTTATCTTAATTGCATTTCATTAGCGATGGGAAGCATAAACACATATTAAATATCATCCATTCATCAAGCCACTTTTACATTGTTGTCATGCTTACATGAACATATATACCATATACAACTCAAAATATCCAAAATAACTAAAGCCTTTAGTTTCTCGACTCTAGTCATCCAAATTTACCTTCCGCTTGCCCCTCGAGCTTTCTCCCTGTACTAAAAGTAGGTTTTTGGGAAAAGGAGTGAGATTTAAAGGAACCACAGTAGCAACTTAAATCAATCATACAGTTTAACAACACAAGGCATGCTAGACAAATATCATTCATCAGAATTATCACACAGCAATCATGCATCACATGAAACTCGTAAGCTATCGTAGCGCTAGATATACTACAAGACCCCGAGGAATACCCGTGCAATAGGCCCTGGGATCCGCTCATGTATCGGTGATCGTTAGATTGGCCTAAGCATCCACCCGTGCAAAGATAGGCCCCAGGCGACCACCCCGTATATTCAAAATACATTAGACAATTTTTGATGAATACACAAATCATTCAATGCATACCATAACACATGAAAGACAAGTTACTACCTGGTTGCTTTTCTCTAGCAACTTCCTCCCACTTTTCCAAACTCGAGCAAGCCTTGAGTTTTGGACAACAACCAAGTCCTGAAATCTCCAATACACCATAAATGAGTCATTACTCATTCATGTACAATTCCAATTTCATAGTATTGGTTAATTTAGCTTAACAATGCCAATTTACCAAAATACCCCTTAAGTCCCAGTCTTACTATACTTTACCAAAATTTATGACCCAGGCCAATTCTACACAATTATGTGTGTCTAATCGATTTTTTATTTCAAATTGACCAAAGTCAGGCCCAAATGATGAAAATGCCCTTGACAGCCCTTACTTAAGGCTTTTAAGGTGTAATCTGTCATTTCACATTTTGGGGCTTTTCTCACTTTATTATCAACATATACCCTACACAATTTTGCTTCCTAAACTCAATGAAAGCATCAGAATTATCAAATTCCTACTCCTTTTACCACGTCCAACACAGGGCAATCTTATAGGATTCCCAAAAAAGTTATGTCGGTTTCTCGTTTTCTTTAGCATAATCACTTCCTTTCTACTTATAATCACACTATTAGCTATTTAGACATTCATTGGACTTGATTTGGAGAAACTTGACCATTAAGGTCCTTTAGGTTTCTTGAGCTAACTCTTACTAAAACAACCAAAACCAAGCCATGAACAACTCTAATAACATTAAACAAGTAAAAGGAATAAGTTTGGAAAGTTGCCACTTGATTTCCAGCACTTTCTCTCTCCTCAACATTTTTCTCTCTCTCCCCACAACTCTTGATTCAACTTGAAAACTATGGATTCAATGGAGGAGAGGTTATATGGAGGGATTATAAAGCTTAAAGCATAATGTAACAACTTCCTTACCTTGATTCCAAGAGAACCCTAGCCTTCTTCTTCCTCTTCAAGTTCTTAGCTCCCTCTCACTCTTTCTGATTCAGTTTGCATGAGAAATGAAGGAAAGATGAAGGGATTGGTAATATAATGAAAAAGGGTTTATTGGTTTAATATTGGTCCATAAATGCCATTTTGTCTATTTATTTCATTTCCCTTCATACTCTTCTTGATCATCCGAATTCGCATCAGGAATGAGGGAGGAAATATTAATCTTACACTATTCTATTGCCATCTTGCAATAGGTTGACTTTTGACTATTTGACCTTACTTGACAATAATTTATCAAAATTGATTTATTAATGATCAAGTAGTCATTCCTCTCTTTTTAATTCCCATTTAACTGAAATTATTGAGAATATTAGGGAAAAATAATTATTTCCCACTATGAAAAAATTACCGTTTTACCCATACATTTTATGATTTATCGTAATACATCATTTCTTGCTCATTTCTTTTCATTTGGCCCATTCTTAACACTTAAATGAAGCCATCATTCATGTCATTAAATTCTCAAATTTTGGTTTCAATAGTAGGCCCCTAAATGGGCATTAATTGCCTCTTTGTGTCCTTGTTTGGCCGAATTATATGTAACCAGCGATTGCCATTTTCTGTAAATTCATACATATCACAATTCACCCTTTTATTCCACTAAATATTACAAATATACATTTAGGAAATATTGGTGAAAAAGTGGGGTATTACAGGTGGTAGTGTTTGGACCATAAGAAATGAGGGCCAAAAAGTTCATGAACTCACCAAAAATTTTAGAGCATGCCAGGAGAAGGTGAAATTGGTTTGAGCTTTGGTTTTTCTCTCCCTTCACAGTGCTCTTTGGCTCCGGTCCGTTAAGAAGATCACCTATAATGGTAGAGGAGCTTTTGGCAATCAAAACAGAGAAGTCCGAAGGTGGTGGTAATGGTATTCCAGTAAAGGATCGATGGTCTCTCATCTCCTTCCCATATCTACCTCTGTCTCTCAAGCTCTCTTCAACTCCAGTCTGACTCCCTGCCAAGGTGAAGTTCTCCTCTGGTTCTTTGAGGTTGCTAGTAGCAATAGTGAAAGAGATGAATGTTTGCCACCGGCGACACTAAAGAGAGAAAGAAAATGGAAGAAAATGGTGAAGGTCAGATTGATCAAATGATATTGAAATAGGAGGAGGTTGCACATATTTATACACAAACTCATGTTACTTTCTTTCTCGAGCTCTCTTCTTTCTCCAACAACATCCACTGTCAATTGTCCCGTAAGGTGCAATTCAAATGGGTCCCTCTATACTCATTGCTAGCTGAAAGAAATATTCCCTGGTTTCTCTTTTCATCGTTGCTCACCAAAAGAAGAAAGGCGTTCTCTGCTTTTGACCAGGGACTATTTTTAAAAGTACAAAAGTTTTGAGAAAGGGCATGAAAATTTTTAAAACTTCTGCAAGGTCCCATTTCAATTTTTGAAACCTTGGGTCATTTATTGTGATTTAACTCTATCCTTTTTCCTCATTAACTTGAAAATTTCATAAATGCAAGGGAACTTTTCTGTAATCTTCCCTGTACTCCAAAATATCAATTCAACCTCAAAAAATCTCTAATTTCTTCCTAAAACTACTTGCAATATAAGGTTAAGTACAAAGTAGTATCAAAAATCCAAGAAATCATTTCTATAAATATTTAACAATTTATGACAATTTTGCCCCTAATTACAATTAATTCAATACAGATGTCTCTCCTTAAAATTAATGCTTAATCATACAATAATATCTCAGAAAATGCATTAAAATCCCAATGTAATTATGAAAAATCATATAAAATTATAGTTCAAAAATGGCGCCACAATAATTCAATGATACAATTATAAATTCTACCCATTTTTTGCTTCTAGGATTTCAGAAAGTGTGAGAAAGCCTTTCTGCAAATTTTTTTTTTCTTTTGCTTCTTGGTCAATTTATTTGAGTCGCCTATATATATTCAACTAAGGGGAATGGATATAATTTCACCTAATTTCTAAATTCCTAATTGTCACATAACTTAATTTATAATTTATTAAGTTCAATAACCTAAATTAGAATTTAATTAATTCAAACATTTTTAATAGGATTTTCCCTTATATTTAATAATAATCAATATTAAATATTATTAAATGAAAATTATATTTAATAGTTGTTACTAAATATAATTTAATAAATGACATGAATATTTCAACATAATTTTTTTAATTATTATTATTATTAAAACTAATTAAAAACTCATTTGAAAATAAATATTAAATAAAAAAATAATATATTAAATAAAAATAAATGAGAAATGAAGGTGGCGTGAGGGTAAATAGGAGAACTTCTCCTTGCTGAGCTCTATGGAAATTTTTCCATGGTAAAAACGACTCCTTTATGTGCCCGACAGAACTGAAAGTACGATTTATTGGGATTTCAAGAAAATGATCCAAACGGTGTAAATGAGTTTCACAAGCATATATATTAGAGACAATCAACCACCACTCGGTGCAGTGTTTTGCTTTTTTGTACTCAGCATGTCTTTGTGTCAAACACCTCAACTGCAAGGCCATATAAAATATACAACCAAATATTTTATATTAGATCTCACCGGATAATATTTTTGGGGGAGAATTGTTAAAAACTATCTTATAAGTAAATTAATTGTTAATTGCTATCATTGCACATGGTGAGTGATAAGTTGCATACGGATGGATGATGTTTTCACATGAGGCATGATGTTTGCACATTCGCAGGGATGAATTTTGCACATGTGGATGATACTTGCACATAAGGGGTATTTGTTTGCACCTGTGGTACCAATCAGCAAATAATTCCTTACAAGGTATTTTTGAGCCATTTTCCCTATTTTTAAATTCAAGAAAAAGCTTTATATATTTATTTATTTATGGAAGCCGAAAAGATTTTTTTTATTGTGCCGAAAAGGATATTTTAGTCCTGCATTACATACACATGTATGTATGTATGTATGTCTGAGAAGGAAACTGAACAAATGATTGAGAGAACGAAAAGTGGGAAAGAGAAAAGCAGAATGAAATTTTACCTCTCGGATAAGAGAATAGACTCTAATAAGACAGTATAATATATAGAATTGGGAATCAGGGTTGTCCCAGTCCTACAGTGCCGGCCTTTAAAGGGTCAGGGGCTAAAAAGGTCGGCCCTATAGGGCTCGAAGTAAGAAAAAATGCTTTTGTTTAAAGTCCGGCCCGAGAGCATAAGGGCCAGGGCCGAAAGCTATTTTCACAAGATTTAACTACACGTCTACACGCCTCATATAACAAAACAAATATAGGTATGAATTCATAATCAAAAGTAAAAAATAATATCTACAAATAACTCACAGTCTCGTACAAAGTATAAGATGACAAAAAGCTAAACACTCTAAGCAATATGAGTATGATGATTATTATTTTCATCTTTTTTGCCATTATCATCAATTTTAAGAAAATTCAATTGTGTTTCATTTTGAGTAGTAAGGTCTGCTTGAGGGGTAAAATATCAAGAATTTCTTCTCTCACATCATGAATACATCCATAATCTTTATTTGTAACAAATAATAAATCAAAATGATAAATAACTCTATAACAAATGTAAAATAAAAATAAATTAGTAAATGTCATATGTTAAACTTTGGAGTAAATAAGAAATATCTAATGTATTTTTCTTATAAAATAAGAAATATCTTTTATAAATTTTTAATTTTTAGGATTCTTAATACAAAATATTCTAATAAAATTTAATTCTAAAAAAGATAATAACAACTAAATATTTGCAACATCATCAACAAAATATAAAAAATCAATAATATTATTATCATATAAATAATTTTAAAAAATTAAAAAATATATATAAGGGCCTAAAGGGCCGGCTAGTGCCCCTACAGGGCCGGCCTTTTTAGGCCATCGGCCCTACAGGACTGACCCTTTTAAACCTGTTTTTAATTTTTAGACTAAAATCTTAAACTCGACTCTTATAAATTTAAAGCCTAAAATGTCGGACTTGACCCCTTTTCTAGTATCTTATGCTAAAGTAAAAGAAGAAGAAGAAAAGTAAATCGAATAGTTTATACAGAGAGACTTGGAAGCAAAAATTAGTGAGAGCCGTTGGTGGCTTTAGCCCATTAGAATTTACTGTACAAGAATCGACAGTGCGACCAATCTTTACAGGAACTGAAGGGGAATCTTCTTTTTTGGATCATGTTTTTAAAAATATTATTTATCATTTAATTATGTTTGTAATTAAAAATATAAATAGAATTTTTAAATTTTAAATTTTAAATTTATTCTTTAATTTTTAGTTCTTTTTTACTTTACAAACAAAAATGTTATATTGAATATAAACTGGGTATCTTTATCCATAGACCAGATTGAACAAAAAATATTGCAAGAGAATTGGAAGAATAAAAGAATTATAGAGTCTAATAATAAACAAAAAAATTGAAATAATTGAAAATTTTAATGGTTGAGAGGAGATTATTGAATATTTGTAGCTTATATGCAACTAGGCTTATTACAGATTTGTTATTTTGTATTAATCTTTAAAATTGTAAATTTAATTCCATGTTTTCTTAAATATATAGACATGAATAATTTTTTTTTTTAAATTAGATATGATAATGTAACATAGAATTTACATTGCACATATTGATGGAACATATATAATGGATTAAAGTATTTTAGGCTCGGGCCGAAAGAAAATACAAGGAAATAAAAACTGTTTTGGGCCACATTGCTTTGTGCTCATTCAAGCCATTTTGGGGCCACCTGGCTTCCAAAACAAAAAGGTGTAATTTCATCAATATGTCCCATGTAAATTACTATATTAGCATAAAAGATGATTTCACCTTCCATGCAAAACCATGTTGCTTGATGTAATACCTTAATTTCTAAAGTTTTTAGATTAGTTTAAATATATTATGGTTTCAAACATGAGACCAAAACGATTTAAATTCTTAATTTAAGACAGAATTTAATCTTATATTTATATAAGATTTTCAAAAACTTTTTAAAATAAATATGTATAGTCTAAATTTTAATTTGTAAATTCATTATCTTTATCAGTTTTAAAATCATTTATTTAAAATACAGAGCATTTTCTATCCATAGCTCGCGTCATGATGGTTAACTTATGGATTTCTGGATACTAATACGTTATCTAAAGTCTAGCGTACGGATTACAACTTATACAGTCTGCATCGCGAGTACTAGTACTACTATCGCTACTTCTACTACTTATAAATATTTTACAGTCATCCAAAATAAAATGATAACCAAACAGTCCTTAATTTATTTGTCTCTTCTTCGTCCTTCTATATTATCTTCTTGCCCTTAGAGTTGGACGCCTTTGCTGTATATCATTTGTTGAAAAAGGGGTGAAATTCAAAAGAATCTCAGTAATACACAAATCACTCATATAATATGTACAACTTACAAGAATGCAGCACATAAAAGGGTCTAACCAGTCTCTTATCATAGACTCACAACGCTTGAGATTCACAATCTAGCTACCTAGGGCCTCTGCCCGATACAAGATACAGTCACGAACTTTCTGTCTTAAGCCTACCTGGCTCAAAACGCCCCCGGGTAACTCCCGGTGCAACTTGTACTTACGGGTCTTACCGCCTATGGACTATCAGTCCCACACATATACAGATGATATGGTACACATACATGGCATCACATATGATATAAGAGATATGGTACTACCTGACAGTCTTTCCAAATTTGGTTCCTGTTCTCAGTCTCTTAGGAGTCCCAGGAAAATATCAAATCCTATAATTTATAATTTACAGACGGGCGAATTATTACTTATTCCAAAATAATTTAAGACACTTTGGTAGGTTATCATTATAGCTAATACCTTAAATCCAATAGGTATTTAATGGACTCATACTAACTCTAAATATTTAACTTGACCCTTAGAGTCCCAATTATTTCAAAAATACCCTTACTTTTTATTTTTGTACTATTACTCAATTCTGTCAGAATTTTCAATAATCTTTGAAAATTCATATCTTGGCCTAGAAATATCCAATTAAGGTGGTTTAAAATTCTATGTGTCAATTATGAAGTATATTTTAATATAAAAATACGTTTCACTATAAAATATCAATGAATAATTCCCAGTTTTAAGATTTTCTCGCACTGCCAGAAAATCTTTCCAATTTCAATAGCTTAACTTTTAAAATTCATAACTAAATATCTAGAACTCCAAATGGAATGGTTCAAAATCCTATATGATCCTATTTAAGTATAGTTTTAGGAAAAAATATTACCATTTAGATATTATATCAAAAAAACTTCCATAATTTCGTCAAACCTCATCTGTACCATAAAACATTCCAGATTCATTATCTAACTTTAAAAATCCATATCTCACTATTTATAAACCTAAATGATACATATTATATATCAAATTAAATCTTAGGATGTCTACTTTCATTATGAAAAATTTCCTAATTTTCGGAATAGGTTTGGCTACCGAAATTTATTTTAAAACTAATATGATTCTAGAGAAACTAACCAAACAAAAACTTCTCTTATTTTCTAAAAATTCCTGACTTATATATAATCATCCAAAAATCATAATATCATGTATTCCCATATAATTTTTCGTATAGAATTCATTAGAAACCTCAAATTTATCAAATTCTCATTCCTTCCTTATGCACTATTTTGGCTAAAACAAGACCTCACAAGACAATGATTCATTATACTAGATTCTTATGTTTCCCAAACTACCCAAAAATAGCCTCATTTTAACTAGAAAGAGTTAAAAATATGTAAAGGGAACTCGCCTATTTTAGGATATAAAGTTGTATGTAGAATTTGTAATTATTTCTTCCTTCCTCTGGTAGCACCGATCACTCTTACGTATCTCTCTTTCTCTATTATGTGTCTATTGCTCTCTCTCTTTTTCACTCACTCTATCTTTTCTTTCTTTTTGGATGTTGGCCGATGAGAATTGAGAAATATGTGAAGTGTGTTATGTATAATTAAGAGAGTGAGAGAGAGTGTTGTTTTTAATAATTAAAAATGTGTGCGCGCGCGCCATGTGGGTAGTGTGTGTGCGTGTGAAGTGTGGGAAAAGGGTGTGTGTAGATGTGTGTGTTATTTTATTATTATATATATAGGTATATTTTTATCCTATTAATTACACACACAATACCGTAATTTTTCACTTTGTCTAATTTAAGATCCCATATATTTCATAGGTTTCATAATTTGGCTTTCAATTCCCAAGATTAATTTCTAGTACCATTTAATTTTATTTTTAGGAATTTAACCTTTTAATAAATTTTGGATGATACACTTAAGGCACATGCTTTTTCAGGAGTCACTGTTTATGGAGTTTGTGGTTCAAAGTCTGTCATCACTGCTCAAGTTTTCTTATGTTTCAATTTATATTTAGATACAGCTGTACGTTTGTGTTGGCTTATATATTAATTATGTCAGTGTTGTATAGTCTAAAAATCCAGGTTAATCCCTTCCATCTCCACTATCAACTATCAATATGACTCGTTTCAGCAGTATGAAGGCAATAGCTTTTCGTTGCACACAGAAACTGATCCTATACTTTGGTCTATCTCTTGATGCTGCTTTTTCTGATTGATGAATTGGCGTGTTTTACAACAGCCTACATCTGCAAATATATAGGCAAAATAATAATAATAATAATAATGATGATGATGATGATGATGATGATGATGATCATGATCATGATCATGAACCAATAGCCCAAAATATCTCAGTGATCACCCCCACGATACCGTCTTATTTGTTCCCATAGGCCACTACCTAACAACTCGCATAACCCCCTACCTATTTGACGAAAATAATGGACTACAAGCTGACTTGATAAAATAAAATATAAAAATAAAGTAATTAAAAGAAAAAGATACGGGACACTTGAAAAAACGGTTTTGAATTATTCTTCAACTCTCTCCCTTAATTCAAAACTGCAAACACCGAGTAATCCTCTGAAATAAAAGAATTTCTCCTTTGATAAAGCCTTTATCAGAATATCAGTCAAGTTCTCCATTATGCTATAATACTCCAATATTTAGCTTGTTTGGATTAGCTTATGGAAGCTCCATAAGTGCTTATAAATCGTGATTTACGGAATACGAAGTTGCTTTTACGGTCTACGAGGTACTTTTACGGTCTACGAGGTAAATATGTGGAGGAGATTTATCTCGATTTATGTAAATCAGGCTTATATAATAAGCCCGATGTAAATAAGCTCAGGCAAACAAGTTAATTATCTCCTTTTTTGCTACGAGATCACAAATGAAATGATAACAAATATCAATATGTTTAGTTCTGCCATGAAAAGTTGGATTCTTTGTCAGAGATAGTTGCTTTATTGTGACAAAATATCTTCATTGGTTCGTTCTATTCTTGTTGAAGATCTATCAACACTCTCCTTAGCCAGACTACTTGACATGCTACTGAAGTTGCTGCAACAAACTCAGCTTTTAAGGTTGATAATGCTATAGTAGCTTTTTTTTTTTTTTTTTTTTTTGAGCTCCAAGTGATCACTCCTGAACCTAGAGTGAAAACATTTGTTGAAATACCTCGTCTATCATTCACTGAACTTGCCCAATCACTATCTTTGTACCCATACAACTTGAAGGTAGAGACTTCAGAGTACCAAATGCCATACTCTAAAGTACCAGCAATGTAGCGGAGGACCCTCTTTACTGCTCCATAATAGAGTTTAGAAGGACTTAGCTTAAACGTGGAAATAATGCCAATATCAGGTCTAGTGTGAGTAAGATAGATTAAACCTTCAACCAAGCTTCTAAATCTTCTTGCATCTGCCATCTCTTCTCCATCTTCTTGCTGCAACTTTTCATTTATATTCATGGGAGTAGCTGTAGGTTTGCAATTAATCATGCCAAATTTGTTGAGAAGGTCCTTGGCATATTTCTTTTGTGAAAGAAATATTCCATCTTTAGCTTGATGAACTTCAAGACTAAGGAAATAATGTAATAACCCCATATATTATATTTCAAATTCATTCATCATTTGAGACTTAAATTCATCCATAAGAACAGTAGAGGAACTAGTGTAAATGATATCATCAACATAAAGGTAAACAATGATGAAATCATTACCTTCCTTCTTTACATACAAGGTGGGCTCATTTTCACTTCTCAAAGAACCCTTTTGTTGAAAATATCTACCAATCTTGCTATACCAAGCTTGAAGAGCTTGCTTCAACCCATACAATGCCTTTTTCAACTTGTACACCTTTGATTCATTACCTTCTTTTATAAAGCCTTCTGGTTATGCCACATAGACTTCTTCTTGTAAATCTCTGTTGAGGAATGCCGACCTGACATCAAATTGAAAAACTGGACATTGTAGTTATGCAGCCAATGCAATAACTAGTCTCATAGTTTCAAACCGAGCTACCGGAGAATTTTTTTTTTCACAATCAACACCATTGTTGTGTATAGCCTTTTGTCACAAGTTGAGCTTTGTGCTTTTGTAAACTCCCATTGGAAGCAAACTTTGTCTTGAACACCCACTTCAAGCCAATAGCATTTTTTCCTTCTGGCAAGTCCACCATCTCCCATGTTCCATTCTTTTCAATGGATTTAATCTGCTCCACCATTGCTCTTTGCCATTCTTGCTTTTCAACTGCTTCTTCAAAATAAGATGGATCTGAAACAGAAGGAGCAAATTGACAGGTATATATATCGTTAGTATATCTGGGATTTGGCTTTGCAACTCTTGTTGATCTCCACAAGGGAATTCGTGTAGTAGAAGACTCTTCAGAAGTTGTTGAGGAAGAGTTTCTACCAGGAGAATTTGCTACAAGTGGCTCTTGTTCTTCCTCTTGAGGAATTTCTACAGTAGTTTCTTGCTGCACCTGTTTATCATTCCAATCCCAACTGGCATATTCATTAAATATCACATCTCTACCAATGTTAATTTTGCCACTTATTGGATTGTATAGCTTATATGCTTTAGATTCAAAACAATAACCAACAAATATGTATTTCACAGATTTTTCATCAAATTTTTGGGAATGAGTCTTAATCAAGGCATAAGCTATACAATCAAAAAATTTTAAGTGGCTTACCGTTGGCCTTCTACCTGTCCAAACTTCATATCGTGTTTGATTACGAACAGCTTTTGTGGGAGATAAATTGAGAAGATATACTGAAGTTGCAAGTGCTTTTGCCTAAAAAACGAATAAGACCTTTCCTTTTCATCATGCTTCTGGCCATCTCCACTAAAATACGATTCTTCCTTTTAGCCATACCATTTTTTTATGGTGTATATGGTGATGTAAGCTCCCTGCAAATTCTATTTTCCTCGCAGAAATTAGTAAACACAGTTGAGACAAATTCACCTCCCCTATCTGTTATTAGTGTCTTTATTTGAAGACCACTTTTTCTCTCCATAAAAGCTTTGAACTTCTTGAATTTGTCAAAAGCTTTAGACTTGTTTTCCAAGAAGTAAACCCAAGACATACAGCTGTAATCATCAGTAAACAGCAAAAAATATCGATTTCTACTAAGAGATTCAACACTCATAGGCCCACACAAATCTGCATGTATTAATTCAAGACATTCAAAGGCTCTCCAAACCTTACCTATAGGAAAAGGTCTTGTACTCTGCTTTCCATACACACAACCTTCACAGAAGTCAAGAGAATCAAGTTTTGGCAAACCAAAAAACCATTTCTTTCTGACTTAACAACTTTAAGCCACTGATATTTAAGTGCCGATATCGTAAATGCCACAATTTAGTCTCATTATCATCACTAGAAACCAAAGCATACTATTCAAGCATTGGAATATCTAATGGAAACATCCTATTTTTGGACATAGGAACACTAGCAATAATTTGTCTAGATCTCTTGTCTCTAATAGTGCAACAGTTATCGTCAAATAGATTTGAATAGCCATTATCCATTAATTGTCCAACACTAAGTAGATTATGAGATAGACTAGGAACATGCATCACATCATGTACAATTTTAGCATTACCTTGATTAGTCTTAATGCTAACAATGCCTTTTCCTTCAACATGAATATGCTTGTTGTCACCGAGAGTTACATCTGATTTTTGGGACTCATCAAGTTTCTTAAATAAAGACTTCGTTCTTGTCATATGATTAGAGCAACCACTATGCAGAAACCATACATCATTAGCTTTTTCTTTTCTATAGAATAGAGCCATTAAGAGCTTACTTTTCAGCATCCTTGTTGTCTGCAAAGTTGGCTTGGTTGTTCTCATCTTTGTGCTTCTTCTAACAAAAGGCTTCTTTGTGACCGAGCATTTTGCAGTAATGACATTGGAAGGTTTTCTTCTGTTCATTAGAGCCTCCCCTGCCTTGCCCTCTTCCTTGACCTCTTCTACTTCTTCCATGACCTCTCCCATGTCTACTATGACCACGACCATCAGAGTTTTCATGTGTCTCTGCCTTCACCTGAAAAGCTTTTACTTCATGCTTTTCACCAGACCTAAGCAAACATTCTTCATGTGCTTGCAAAAAACTCATTAGTTCATCAAATGAGTAATCAGACAAATCATGAGCTTCCTCCATCACAGCAACAATATGTTCAAACTTTGGAGTAAGACTCCTTAAAACTTTTGCAACAATAGTTTCTTCAGAAATAGTTTATCCATAAGACTTTATTTGATTAACAAGAGAAGAAACTCTAGACAAATAAGTCTGAACAGATTCACTATTTTTCATAAACAAAGTTTCAAAATCACGACGGTAATAAGTCTGCAATTTTACCGTAACCACTTTAGAAGAGCCCTGAAATTCTTTCTTCAAAATCTGCCAAGCCTCTATTGACTTTGTTGCTGCTGCAATTCTAGAAAAAATCACCTAATGGACAGCTTGCTGAATGAAGAACAAAGCTTTGGCATCCCTCTTTTTAGTTTCCTTCAACCTTTCTGCTATTTCCTCGTCTGGATCAATGTGATCCACAAAGCCAAATTCCGCCAAGTCCCAAAGGTCCTGAGATACGAACATGTCTTCATCTTGACGCTCAAAAACTCATACTTCTCACCTGTAAAAATAGGCATGAGTGGTTGGGAAGAGGAGGAAGAAATATCATTAGTAGTCGTAGCCATCTGCTTTTCTATTCTCACTCTCTCACTGGTGTTTGCTGAGCTCACAAGACACTCAAAGTGTAAAGAAATGGCATTAGTAGTCGTAGCCATCTGCTTTTCTATTCTCACTCTCTCACGGTGTTTCCTGAACTCACAAGACACTCAAAGTGTAAAGAAAATGTTTGCTCAACCCAAAAAGTGTTTCACACAAATACCCAATAAACTTAAGGCTCTCTTTCACTTTATTGTCTAACATTAAAGAAGGCTCTCATACCACTTTTGTTAGTTAAAGGATGAAGAAGGCTACAGGATAAAAAGTAAAAAGCAGATAATAAAATGTAAAAAACAAAAAAAAAAGACAAAAAAGAAAGAAAGAGACAGAAAATGCTTTTGCTGCTTTTTCTGATTGATGAATTGGAGTGTTTTACAACAACCTAAATCTGCAAATATATAGGCGAAAAAAAGTTGAACTCCAATAGCTCCAAATATCTCGGTGATCACCCCATGATATTGTCTTATTTGTTCCTATAAGCCACTGCCTAACAACTCTCATAGCCCGCTACCTATTTGACTTAAATAATGGACTACAAGCTGACTTGATAAAAATAAAATATAAAATAAGTTAATTAAAAGAGAAAGATACAGGACACTTAAAAAAACAGTTTTGAATTATTCTTCAACACATTCTTGGCCACATTCTGGACTTATTGGCAGCAATTTGGAGCTTGGTGACTTGACACCATCTAGCCGTTTTTGGTCAAATTATAAATTTTATTATGAATTAAAATACAATATAGTGCAAACAATTCAAGAAATTAGAAAGGGGGTTTTGAAATTAGTTTTCTCTAAACTAAAATGCATGAAAATAAAATTATTTCTAATTTTTTAGATTTTTGAAAAATAATGAAGGAATGTTTTGGATTAAAAAAAATTATATGATGAATGCTCGTGATAATGAAAAAAGTGACTATCATTGCTCAAAATAATATACGCGCTAAAATTCATTAAGTTTTAAGAAAAATCTCAAGATAACACTTTAATCAAATATTCCCAATTAATAGTAGCTCTTACAAACATAAGTAACTACTACCTCTTTTTAAAACCACTTAATGTGCAGTTGAAATTAGAGTGATGCAACATGAGTCTTCTTTATTTTGCATGTTAAATAGCTTTTCAAAAGCACAAATCTACCATATTAACTTGATAATAACATGCTAATTAACATAATCTCATTGCAACCACAAAAAAATTCAAACATAGATATAATCTTCTCCTTACAAAATCCAATCTCAACTATAAATATCAAACCAATAAATATAAATTAACATCAATCTCACTTTCAGAATCATGCACAATCACTTCTAAAAATAAAAAATCTAAATACATAACTCTAGAATGATAGAAAAACTCCTCTATGCTTCATCACCAAGAAGAAGCAAAGGAATTATTTACTCATGCTTTTAATTGTAGAAGAAACTTGCTTAAAGCACAGGAAATTCATGACTAATGAGTGAACAACCGAATCTGGAAAGAAATGAGAGAGAGGATGAAGTTAGAGGTGGTAGAGTGAGAGAAAAACACCAGCAGTGGTATGAGGTGATGGTGAGTGTTATGGTTGAGCTCCAACGGTGAAGCTGGACAGAGGGAAGAAGCGGACGGCAAGGGGCGTGTGATTGACGGAGGTAGAGAGGGAGATGGTGAGAATGGGGAAGGAGGAAGTTGACGACGCACCTCTGGTTCAAAAATCTTTGTGCCTCACTGCTCTTTGACAGTACTGAGGTCCAATTGGAGGTGGCGTCGAAGTAGGCCGATGGTGGTGAATGGAGAAGGTGGTGAGTCGATTTGGTTCGATTCTCTGTTCCTTGGCGCCACACTCTGCTTTTCAATCTCGGGTTCTCTCCACTGTATCTGAGGCTTGGAAATCTAACCTAGTCTAGTCCCTGTTCAAAATGCAAATTTTAACCAGAGACTAAACTGTAAAATTTCAAAAGTTTATGTAGGGACTAAAATGTAAATTTTAAAACTTTTGTGACGCTTATCTGTAATTTTGAAAAACTATAGGCACTTTTTATAATTTTCTCTAGTCCTTTTCTTCATTGATTTGCAGTTTCAAAAAATTCTGGGTACTTTAATGTAATTTTCCTAGTCCTTAAAAATATTAATTTCAACCCCAATTGACACTTTCCACATTCTCTAATTTTCTTCTAAAACACTTACAATGCAAAATTAAGCATAAGGTAGTATCAAAAGTCCAAGAAATCATTTGCATGAATAATTAATAAATTATGATCATTTTACTTCTAATTAGACTTAATTCAATATAAATATCGCTAATTCAAATTATTCCTTAATCATGCAATAATGGCCTAAAAAATACATTAAATTCTCCAAATATACCATGAAATAGCTTATCAAAATATGGTGCAATCACTTGGGGCTGTTAGGAGTTAATGCTTAGAAATTGATAACATTCTAGCATATTTTCTTTCTCTTTTTACCTATTTTTGAGTTCAAAATGTGCATAGGAAGTCAAGTGTATAGAAGAAAATGTGCATATCAAATTATCAAGTAAAAATTGAATAAATTCTTATTATATCCTATATAGTTTTGTGATTCAATTGGGAATTGATAAATCCTTCCTCTTTTGTAGGAGGATAGAGACAAGTTTTGAAGGCTTATAAGAACCAATAAACAAGGAAATAACAAAGGAAGTGAAGCATTGCAAAGTTAGAAGGAACTTGTACAATTCGTCTCAACAAGTTGACCAACTGGCCATGGCAAGTAAACAATCTCAAGAAGTTTGCCCTATGTGTAGCTGACCTTAGCAAGTTGACAAACTTGTCGTAGCAAGTCAAGGATATAAAAGAAAATTGATTATCTGTGTCAATGGCTGTAGCAAGTCCTGAAAAAAGGCAAGCTAGGCGTTTTGATTTTAGAAGTTGAAAAACACTTTAATCTAGGGAAAAGTGCCAAAAACACATTCACTGCACTTAGGAACCTAGGGGAGTAATTTATTTAACTTCTATAATCTCTTTAAAAAAAGTCAACTGGGTTTTATATTAAGTACATGGGGGAGTAATTTATTTAGCTTATTTGATATCCCTAAATTAATTAACTGGGTTTTATATTAAGGAGTAGATGTAGTATTTTTTTTTTTAAAAAAAACATTTTGTCCTAACTGACCTACAGATCCTCTGAATATAGTCATAGAAAGATGGTACTGTAATATACCACGAATGAAGGAGAGGCACACTAGGTGCTATCAAACAATGACCAAACTCCTTCAGCAAGCTACCGATGAAGATATGTCACAAGTAATATCAAAAAGTGCCTCTAAGCAGTTTTCAATTTCCCTGCAAAGTGAAGAATTTAATGGTAAAATGATTCATTATGAAATTTTTTTACGACATGAATTTGTGAATTTTCTTGCAATTATAAACTAATTTTTGTGATTTGGACTGTGAATTGGTGGATAGAGCCGGAGGCAATGGAAAAACCACCGTCTGGTACAGTAACAATAGAGACACCCTTAATGATTGATGTGAAGAATGGGGTGATAGAGATGGTGGAGAAAATTCTGGAATTATTTCCTTCGACGATTAAGGACGTGAATGGTGAGGGAAAGAACATATTTCTACTTGCTGCAGAATATAGGCCAGCCAAGGTATACGGCTTTTTGTGCAGAAAGAAATGGCTAAATGAAAGTGTGTTTAGGAAAGTAGATAAAGAGGGAAACAATGCATTGCACTTGGCAGCCAGGCTTGGAGTAGAGCCTGATGATTGGCTCAATCCTGAGGAAAACATCTCCATGGAAAAAGGAAATCAACTGGTTTGAGATGTGTATTTATCTATTTAATTTTCTTTTGATTTTAGGTCAATATGAAAAATTAAAGGGTTAATGTAAAAATTTGCCCTTAAAGTTTTTGCTAAAGAGCAATGTTGCCCTAGGAGTTTAACTGGCCATGAAGTAATCCTTGTCTGCTCTCTGTGTAATTAGCCACAGCAAGTGGAACTTGCCGTAGCAAGTCAAGAATCTGAAGGAAAATTGACTCTATGTGTCGCTGGCTGCGGCAAGTTGATGAACTTGTCATAGTATGTTCTGAAAAAATACAGCTGCGCGTTTTGATTTTAGAAGCTGAAAAGCACTATTTTACCTAAGGAAAAGTGCCAGAAACACATTCTTTGCACATGGGAACCTTGGAGCATGAAAAGGAAGAGCTTTGCAAAGAGTTCTTGAAGAGTTTGGAGGCTTGGGTGCTTATCCTAAGAGAGATTTTGGGAGTTTTAACTTGGTTTTTCTACTTGTCTCCTATTTTCTACTAAGCTTCTTCATGTATTCAGTAGCTTTGTGTGGATTTTCTCTACATTTGGACATGAGTAGCTAAATCTTTTATTCTAAGATTCTTTTGAACCTTTGTATGGGTTAACACTTAAATATTCCTCTCTTTTAGTAGATAATGATATATATATGTGTTGATTTTATCCTTTGGTTAATGCTTCTAAATAATTGGCCACCATATAGATTGATTGGTTCACTTGAGTTTGACTTGAGATAGTTAATCTAGATGTAAAACTTGGCTAAAATCATGCTTGTCTTGAAGTTTACTTGATGAACAGATGGATTGTTGGTAAAATAGAGATATATTTACTGATGTTGCATTGTTACATTAAGGTTGTTGCTTAAAAATTGATTTTTATTAATTGTAAGTAAGAGATTGTGAATTTTAATGAGAAGAAATACTTGATTTTGACTTGAAAGAGCTTGTCAAGTGCTTTTGAACCTTAAACTAGCACATATATACATTGAAATATTAGCTAGTAGAGAGGAAGTTAATAAAGTTTTATGAAATATAAAGGGGAGGAAGAATCCTAGGCTCCATCTAATCCTTGAAGTAAAAAAATCATTTGTGCTTATCACTTTCTAGTCTTAAAAGTAGTTTTTCAAAATTATCTTGCCATATCAAAAATTGTTTTGGCTCAACTTAATTGAATTCACTAAGCCTCTTACTTGATCTTTTGTTAATCAAATCTTCATTAGAATGATCTCTACTTGTCAATTAATTACTTGGCACGACTCACACACTTGTGATGCGAACTCTAAGGTTTGGTTCTTCGAGTGGAGATTGAGCTAGGAGTTGAAGATTTGAAGAGATTTAAGTTTCTCTTGGTATATCTTCTCCATCTTGCTTTCCTTCCTTATGTTCTTTTATTTTACAGGTTTATATTTATTCTCTCATGGTTTTTATGAACATGTGTAGCTAAAGCTTTGATTCTAGGATTATTTTGAACCCTTGTATGGATTAATACTTTATTAGTCCTCCATTTTTGTGATTAATGATGTATGTGTGCGCGCGCGCGCTCTTATTTTACACATTTCCTAATGCTTCTAAGTACTTGATCACTATTTAGATGTTTTGTTAACTTGATTGATGCTTGAGAGAGCTAGGTTAAGTGTAAAACTTAGGTAAACTTGTGTAAGAACTTAAAGTTTGCATGATGAATGGATGGTTTTGTTGGCAAGGTAGAGATATACTTGTCAACCTTGCATATTCACATTAGGCTTGGTGCTTGAAATTTGGATTTCATTCATTGTAATAAGAGATTGAGTAATTTATGAAATCAAATATTTTTGCCTTAAGAGAGCTTTCGTAATATCTTGTGAGTCCTAGACTAGAGCGCGCCCGCACATAGAGCATCTTTGAGAGGAGGTTAATTGAATGTTATGAATACAAGGGGATATATAATACAATGTCACATTTGATCCTTGAACTCCATGAATAACTTGTTTTTATTTTTTTTTTCTTAATTTAACATTAATTTCCCTTCATTATTGATATTTGTGTCACTAAAATTAGGCGAAAGTGTGATAATTGATATTTAATCAGGTTTTGAAACCAAATCCTTGTGAGAATCTACTTATCACTTTATTACTTAGTACAACCTACGCACTTGCATTGTGAACACACACACATATGGTAGGGTTCGATTGGTCCCATAGACCATGAGGTAATATAATGAATAATAATTTGTACATTTACCACTTTAAACAAGTTTAATTTGGTTACGTTTTTATATATATTAATTATATTTCCAATATATAAATTAAAGCATGACTACATATTTATATACATCCAATTCAATAATATCCATTTAACATCCAAAATTAAGATAAAAGAATATTAAATCAATGTAATCCTTCCTAGAAAACTAAAGTGCCCAAGGACAACTGACAGGCCTTAGGTCATGACTTGTCTGGAACAAAAGGGCGATGGACAGTGGGATCACTCCATGTTTTAACTCAAGTTTAAAGCTTAAGTTCACGAATCCTTTCACTTTATTACATTTTACTTATTAACGCCAACTGTATCAGATACTTCCCATGTCAACTTAAGTCTAACCACACACTTGGACATCGTAACATTTACAGGTCATAATTATTCCAAGTAATTTAATTAACGGATCCAATTAATTAAATTACTCAACAGGGTTAAGTCATATGTTTGAATAAGATAAGGTGATCACTATGAGAACCCCAAAATCCATCAATTGATGAAGTTATACAAGTGAGGTTGAGAAAAAACATTTGAGAGGTTAAAGCGTTAAAAAAAAAAAAAAAACTTGAGAGTGAGATATTAGAGGATAAGAAGATGGGAAGATGGTGGTGAATAATGTTGGCCTTCCCCTTTCATGGTTGTCGAACTCGTACTCCCCTTAGGTTAGAGATTCAAAATTTTACAGCCAAAAAAGACATCACTCCAGTTGCTGCCAAAGAAAATAAAAGACAGAAACAAAATAAAAGAAATAAAATTAATTACAAGAAATTGAAATAAAATAATCTATCTTTTCTTTACAATAAAAATTATTTTTATGCTAAAATTAACTACTTTTATTTTTATTTAAAACTTCGATATTTACATCAAAATCATTTAATGATGCACAAAATTGATTTACTTTTTTAAACTCAGAAGAATCTCAAAATTGCATTGAAATATTCAAAGACACCAAAATAAACTTCAAATATATCTATCAAAAAATGGAGAGTTATCAAAGTCGTTCCTAATATGCAAATGAACCAATTTTTTTTATAATAGGATAGAGAGAGAAGTATTTTTTTCCTATTTATAAGTGACATCGTTAAATTTTTTATATGAATGTACAATCTTATCTTTCATTTATTATTTATAGAATTCATCCTTATGGGTAGAGTATATATTAAATAGGGGTAAAGTTGAAAAGCTGTTGAATTTTATGGTAGAGCTAATGAAGATTAATTTAGATTTTTCTTAGTTCCAGTAAAATATGTTAGAAATGACTTATAAATAGGATTAGAGGATTGTGTGTGTAATAAGTGAGAGTAAGCTTACACATTTTATAATATGAACAGAAAAGAAATAAAAACATAAAATCACACAAAGAAGCTCTTAAAATAAAAGTGATGGAGGTTTATTGGTTTTGTTTGGTTTGGATTAATAATACAAGATATGCATGCACTTAATTTTGGTTGTTCAAATCTGTAGCCTTTTCCTTGTTGTTGGTCCTTCGGTACTCAATGGAACGAGTGGCCTTACGTCTAGGGGAAGTAATGCGCAAAAGCCTCGACAATCTGGGACCAAGGAATATGGGGAGCTGTAAGACAACCGTGAGGATAAAACCCATTGACAATAAAATATAAGTTGGAAGAGCCTTGTTCAATTTGTGAGTGTGATCATGGAGCATGAAGAAATCAGCAGCACAGAAAGAGATCCACAAGCAAACAATGGAGGCGAACATGAAGTAGACGCCGCTGTAGAATTTAGAAGGAACGTATCTCCAAGACTGGTGATGAGCAGATTGGGAACGAGAAGCAGCGACAATAGATAGGAAGCAGATGGTGGAAGTGAGGGAGAAAAAGAGAGCCACAAATGAAGAATCTCTGAAAGTTTTGAATTCTGATGGCTTGTTTCTAAGGACTGCATAGCCATTGCCACCTTCATAACCGCCGGGCACATTGGTACGTGTGGCGAAGGCCACCGACACAACGAGGGTCGACACTACTGAACATGCTTCTGAGTAACCACCCACTCCGCCTCGCTTTTCATAAGTTCCTTGTGGCTCTCTCTGAACGTCTCTTCAGGGGTCTCTATGTTCCTATTGTATCTCCCCAACAAACCAGCACAAGGCATTGAATCTTTCACAAACTGCGTCATCGTTCATACATGTTAAGTAATGAAAGAAAAGATAATGAGAATTACATCCATCGAACCCTTCCAGGAGCAACTAAATCCTTCAACTTGAAGGACGAGAATAAACAACCCCAAAACACTCGGGAAGAAGAATAATGAGGTAGACCCATCTTATCCTCCCTCTCGACGTCAGGATTTAACTATTGTACACACCTAAAGCCAATGATAATGGATCCTTTATATAGAGATTAGGACCAGTAACACACAAGACCTTAATTAATTGTGTGATTAATATCTCTAATAATATAATATACACATACATCTACTCACCAAGCATGTCTATATATTTTAAAACTGCATGATCGTTAATAATGTTGATTGAGGAAGCTAAGCAAATTACTTAATTATAACCATGTGCATTAGTTTATAATCACTTTATTAATTAAATAGACTAGTTTGGGGGAAAATGTGTGTGTGAGAGAGAGAGAGAGAGAAAGTGAGAGATAAAATAGATAAAGTTCTTACATTTAAGACCGAAATCCATGCACCCCAAACTAGGTTATACATTTAGGATTAGAGGAGTATCAAATAAATCTTTGAAATAGTGATGCATGTGCCCCAATTTATTTATTACTCCTTAGTCTAATTAAATTAGGTAAATAGATCTTACATTAAGGACCGGATGAAGTATTAATAAGACTTTTATTATGACTATGTTTATAGGGTTATCGTGCAAATTTGCCTTAGAAGTTTTTGTTGATGAACAATATTACCCTGGAAGTTTCTTTTAGGTTTAATGTTGTCTCAGAAGTGTTAAAATTGAGCAATGTTGCCCCTTGCCGTTAAAAAGTTAATGGTCAATGTCAATTTTTTAAAAGTCAACAGCAACATTGCTACGTTTTAAAACTTATGATGCGACATTGAACTCAATTAAACTTTCGGGGTAACATTGCTCTTTTGCAAAAACTTCCATAACAAATTTGCATCTTAACCCTTTAATTTTTCATGTTGACCTAAAATCAAAAGAAAATTAAATAGATAGATACACACCTCAAACCAGTTGATTTCCTTTTCCATGGAGATGTTTTCCTCAGGATTGAACCAATCATCAGGCTCCACTCCAAGCCTGGCTGCCAAGTGCAATGCATTGTTTCCCTCTTTATCTACTTTCCTAAACACACTTTCATTCAGCCATTTCTTTCTGCACAAAAACCCGTATACCTCGGCTTGCCTATATTCTGCAGCAAGTAGAAATATGTTTTTTCCCTCACCATTCACGTCCTTAATCGTTGACGGAAATAATTCCAGAATTTTCTCTACCATCTCTATTGTTACTGTACCAGACGATGGTTTTGCCATTGCCTCCGGCTCTATCCACCAACACCATTAATTCACAGTCCAAATCACAACATTAGTTTATAATTGCAAGAAAATTCACAAATTCATGTCGTAAAAAAATTTCATAATGAATCATTTTACCATTAAATTCTTCACTTCGCAGGGAAATTGAAAACTGCTCAGAGGCACTTATTGATATTACTTGTGACATATCTTCATTGGAAGCATGCTGAAGGAGTTTGGTCATTATTTGATAGCACCTTGTGTGCTTCTCCTTCATTCATGGTATATTACGGTACCATCTTTCTATGGCTATATTCAGAGTATCCGTTGGTCAGTTGGGACAAAGTGTTCATTTTTTTTTTTAAATACTACCTTCGATCTTTAATATAAGATCCAGTTAACTAACTTAGGGAGATTAAAGTAGCTAAATAAATTACTCCCCCATATCTTTAATATAAAACTCAGTTGACTATTTTTAGAGAGATTAAATAAGCTAAATAAATTAGCATGTGTTGTGTATCACAAGATTATATACTATTTATAAGTCAAGCAAATTAGTTTAGAGAAAAATGATAAATATAAATATTATAAGGTAATTTATTTTGCTTATTTAATCTCTGTAAAAAAGTCAATTGAGTCTTATATTAAGGATTGGAGGATATACTTAATTATAACATATGTTACATGGTCCCTCTAAAATACATATATATTTCATTAGATTATATATTAGTTTATGAGTCAGGTAAATTAGTTAAAAAATGATAAATATAAATATTTTAAAGTAATTTATTTAGCTTTCTTAATCACTCCAAACTTAGTCAACTGTGCTTTATATTAATCACTGGATGTAGTATTATTTGAAAACAATTTATAATCATATATAATTAAAATAAAACATGTTCATTTTAGGCTATGCATGATTGAATGACATGGCATACCTGCTTCAGAAAATGTTGACAGCAGGAATACGATGACGGATAACGTGAGGAGTCCCATGAGGACTGACAGGATTAATAGCGAAAGCCCTAACGGCAAAAAGCATACCCACGTCGTAAACTTGCTCAAAAAGTTTTCTTCTCCAGGAGTATCATGCTCTGCAATTTAAATATTAAGTCGTAAAATTTGTTAGCTTCTTAACATATTTTTTTTATATGATTATCTGCCTGGGACAAATTCAAGCATTATCTGGTCCAATTGGGAGTAGTTCTCTAAAAGGATTTTTTTTTGGGCATTCGTACGAATTTAAACTTGAGAACTCGTGTTTAAACGGCTCTTCCATTAAAACCAATGCTTGTTGGCAGTGTATTAACCAAGGTACTAAAAACCGGATCGGACACTGAACCGGTCGAAGTATTGGGTTAAGGGTTAGTGATTCAGATAGGGGTCAACCTGAGGGTCAGACCGAGGTCAATAAAAAAATATAATTTAAATGTTCATGCATACCATTTAAAAAACTATATGAGAGTTTTTTTTCCAACAAACAGTATAATATAACCTCCTAAACCTAATATCCACAAAAATATCATTAAGTACATAAGGTTTTTTCTCCAACCAATGCCAAAAGTATTCCACAATCTTTTTAAAGCTCCTTACAAATCAAAAAAATTTAGAAAACTAATTTTTTCTTAAAAATAAAAAACAAAACTACGTCGTTTAAAGTATAAAAAAGTAAAAAAAAATGGCAAACTGGGTCACCTCGGTTCACACTGGTTTGACCGGGTCAGACCAGGTTCAAATTTTCTTTAGCTCTTTAGACTGGACCACTGGTTGGTCTGGTCCGATTTTTCAAACAATAGTATTAACATGTGAATAAGCCTATCCCACTCCATTCCCAAACACTATTTGTAAACATTCATATAATTCTCTCTCTAAAGGCTAGGTCTTTAAGCTAATTCTAACTAAAATATATGCACATTCGTTATGGACAAAAGAAAATAGCTAGGGAGTAACATGTGAAGCTTACTTACCGAAGTTTTTCAATTCTTCAAACGTTGTAGCCTTCTTCTCTTCAACTTTCCAACGCCCTATAAAGTTTCAAACAAATTAAACCAAGCCACACGCGTATTATATATATATATGTGTGTGTGGACATACATATATACGCACAAAGTACAAGTAGTCCCCACATCTTAAATAAGAAACACATCCGGGAAATTTTGATTGGTCCTTAATAAAATAAAATTTTTAAGTAGTTAAGTATTTTATTGGTTATTTCCAAGCACACGTGTGCCCTGTTTGACTTTACATATATTTATACACGTAACAAAGTTGACGTTTTTAGTTTTGAAATAAGGCCATACAAAATGAGAGATGGAAACCATACTCAATAACATAAAATGGTATTCCATCTAATTAGAATTTTAAACATGTTTTATAATATCTTTCCTTCTAATCATTCTTATAAGAGATTGATAACTATATTACGTAGTTTAAAAAAAATAGTTAAAATTGGTTAAAAGTGATAAATATGTAACAAATAATTTTTTTTTTCAAGTATGCCATCATTAATTTAACAAGGGGCAACAAGTAAGAGAGAGAAATAGTAATGAGATGAAAGAGAATGTAATATGGGAAAAAGATAAAAAGAAAGAATAGAATTACTTATGGAAAAAAATAGTAAAAATATATTAAATGTTCAGACAACCTAAATGAGATCTTATAAAAATTATCAAGGCAATTCATACTATTATAAAAGGACTGGAGGGGGTAATATGTCTTATTAAAGCATTAATTTTTTTCACATAGTATCCCTAACTATTTATAAAACTTCTTAACTAATAATTAACTAAACTTATCTAACTAATTACTATTGAGGGTAATTATGATATTTGACGAGAAATAACTAATTTTAACTTATGTAAAAATATTATCAGGTGCCTTAAGGATTGAAGGGAGTACTTTCTTTTTCTTTTCCTTTTTTTAATACATAGAAGGGTACTTTATTTCAAGCGTTGTTATAGGAAGATCGAAATACATTAGAAGAAAGCCAAGCATGAAATCACAGACACACACATATAGCTACTTACGATAAATTGGATGAAGAAGGCTTGGCACTTCAAGGAGTGCAGTAGTTTTGAAAGCTGAACGCTGTGCTGCTAGGATATGAAGTGGAGTCAACCCTTCTTTGTTGCGCCTCATCATCTCTTTGAGACGATCTTTATAAAGGTGAATTATTTCAATTGCAACATCTGCATTTAGTTGTACTTAATCATAAGTACATTAAAAATATATAAAAGAAGGGTTAAGGGGCATTTTTTACTTGGAAGTTTTCACTGAGGACCGATTTTACCCCGAAAGCTTTTTGGGATTCAATTTTACCCCAGAAGTGTTGAAAAGGGAGCAATTTTGTCATAACCGTTATCTCAGCTAATTTTAGCCGTTAGTTGACCAAATATGCTAAGCTGACAATCTATATGGATCCATATCATTTTTGTTAAGGTACAAATTTACTCAAAAATTTTAAATATAACTTTGAAAAAATATGAAGTAGATGACACATGCATGGACTTCGGGTGTAAATTTGCACCTTAACAAAAAAGATGTGGATGACATATGGACTATCAGCTCAGCATATTTGGTCAACTAACGGTCAAAATTAATTGGGATAACTGTCAAGGCAAAATTGCTCCATTTTTAACGCTTTCGGGGAAAAATTTCCCCTTAACCCATAAAAGAAAGAATGTTTGTTTAGATTTACCAAAATGACCTTCTGCAATTGCACAATGAAGAATGGTATCATGGTTGTCCCTTATACAGTGAGCAAAGTCGGTTGAAGAAACTTCATGGCTTCGTACGTAAAGATAATGAAGCCTAAGAAAAGTACGTCTATGGCCATAGAGAGCTGGTGTCTCGCCAACGATGTTGCGTCTGGCAATTAAAGATGGGTCTGTACCACCGATAGATCTTCTTGCATATCCAATCACTCCCCATTGCTCCTGGTAAATGCAAAGGAGTATTCTCTCTATCATTCTCAACGCCAAGAAAGATGTTCTTGTTCCAGCTGCTCTCATCACCACCATCTCCATCCACCGTAACCACCACAATATCTTGAGTGGGACTTTTCTCTTCTTGAACTACGGCATTCCCTTGCCGATTAGACACAGCCATGTGCAACACTGTGTCTTCTGTTGGGGTTATCTTGGCCGTGCGAAGCGCCCTTTCTTGCTTGTACGTTTTAAATACTTCTGACCACTTTCCTCTCATGGCATCACTGCGCAGTTTCTCCAACGAACTCATGGTCTCTCGCACGATTGACCTCAATGATGGGCAAACCCTGCGTTATATAATCATTGTGTTTCACGCAGAAATGGAATAACTTGGATTGACTGCAAGGGATATGGTTTTGATTTTATTATTGTATTTTTTTAAATGTAACATAAAAAAATTATGCTTTTTAATTGATGTTTCTAATAATATATTTAATTCTAAAATATAGGTTTGATATTCTCAGTTTAAATTTAGTTTTAGTTTAATCCGTCAAAATTTGTGAAGTGTATTTTACCAAAAAAAAAAAATTATGAAGTGTATTTTCAGTCACTTATTATTAACACTGTTAGTGTCATTCATAGAAAAATGTTGACTCAACGAATTTAAATGTGGTGACTCTGCAATTAATTAAATGCTCATAAAGTATATATGATCAAAATTTAATCCTTTAATATAATATTTTTTTATATTTTAAAAAATGAGTTGTTGTTGAAAGTGAATCGTCATTAGATTTTATTTTTAAAACTTTTTAATTTAGAAATTTTGAATTAAATATTAATTTGTCAACCGTTAATTGCAGAGCCACCATTTAAATTCGGGAGCTTTGCCACCATTCTCCCGTTAATGGAACTAACAATGTTAATAATAAGGGACTATAAATGCACTTTACAAATTTAAGGAATTAAACTAAAAGTTTATGTAAATTTAAATAAGAGACCCTCCGGATGCTTTAACTTATATTTAATTTTCATTTCGTTTTTCATTCTGATGAATTTGATTTAATTTATTTCAATTCATCTTTTTTAGGTGATTTATTTTTTATATATTTTTGAACTTCAAAGATATTAATTTTATTTTTTAAAAGAGTTGAATTAATCCTTCTTACTAACGTAACATATTAAAAAGACCAATTTTAAGATTATATTAACAAAAAAATTGAAAAACATATGAATTTGGGAAAGAAAATAATTACCCCCAAGTGGTCTGTGATATTACAGAAAGACCTCCAAACAAACAAAATAAATAAATATATAAATGCTGGAAAGCTCAAAACACCATACTTAATTAATATAAGTTAAATATGTCAAAACAAATGTATTATTTATAAACCATGCATTTACATTTAAAAGAAAAACAGCACGTGATGATTAAGATTTCAGCGAAAGAAAGGAGAGAGAATAAAGAAAAGTATAATAAAGAAATGAATATCACTTTCTTTCTCGAGCGTCATATATTGGGTCGAACATGTGATCTGCATAAAGAAATGAATATCACTCTCTCTTCTTTTCTAACACTATTAGGGGAATTGAGAATCCAATAAGAACAGAGTAAATGAAGAAGAAAGGTAGATATGGAATAAGAATATAACATGAACAGACAATGATCGAGTAGAGAAACATAAGTGCTTTCCCCTAAGGATAGGTACAAGAAACATAAGTGATTTCCCCCTCAACCCCTAGCTTCAGAGAAATGTGGGAAAATAAAATAAATGGGCGATGAGCAGTGAATATTTTTTTAATCTTTTTATAAAAGATAAACTCTAAATTTGTGCATTTTTGATTAAATATTTTAAAAAATTTAAAAATTTAAAATTATACATATAAAATATTAAAATATTACTCATTTTATATAAAATCTAATTACGAGGAGAAAAGAAATATTTGGTAAGTTAAAACATTACAAAAAGCATTTTAGAGAGTGGGGCATTATTAGAGGTCACTTGCCCAAAAAGATGATGGTGGTAATGACAAGTGCCGGCCATCTCCTGTGCTCATCTGTCCCCTCTAGGATGAGAATCAACTTTTCCAGCCAAACCAAGTAGTGGCTATGGTTGCTGGAAAATAGAAAAAGAAATAAAATAGAAGAAAGTGAAATAATATAAAATAAAGTAAACTGTCATATTTCTAATACTAAAATTATTTTAACCTAAACTTATCTACTTTTATTTTTGTTGAAAACTGTGATATTCACATTAAAATCCCCTAATGATGCACAAAATTGATTTATTCTTTTAAATTCGTTGAAAAAACCCAAAATTGTATTGACTCTCTAAATACACCTAAAATATAATTGGAATATATTTAAAATGGAGAGTTATCAACTTCCCTAATATGAAATTGAATTAATGTGCACATAACCTTCCCTATTGTGTAAACGAACAGAGTACTGAAAGAGGGAACGCTAGACAAAACATCACATATCAAGAACATTCATTTGCATATTAGGGAAGCTCATTTGCACATACCTTAGTTCATTTGCATGTTAGAGAAGCTCGTTTGCACATTAAGGAAGTTCATTTGAATGTTTTCATTAGGGGCAATTTCGTCATTCTCCCCTCATCCTTATTTACTTTGATGGCCAGCATACCTTATTCCCAAATTTGAGGTACCATATGCCAATTAATTTCCCAATCAAGAACTTTTAGCCAATTTTCTCTCAATTAAATTACTCAATAGGGTTAAGTCGTATATTTGAATAAAAGTTTATCATTGTGAGAACCCCCCAAATCTATCAATGGGCGAAGTTATACAAGTGAGGTTGAAAAAATAAATAATGATAAAAGTCAAACTACGTAACAGTGTATGACGGAACGATAGCAAGCTTACACTACTGTTGCAAACGGAAAAGAAAGAAAAACATCATTATCACCACTAAAAAAAAAGTAATTATCTTTAGCATTATTCTTTTAGTATCCATTTTGTCCATAACACAGAGCACAGCAATCAAAATGTGAATGATGGCAAAATAAAATAAAAAGGCAATGAAAATGTGAACATTATTATGAGTTTATAATTTAATAACTTGACTATTCCAGAACCACTGCATAATAAATAATATCCCATATTACTACCTAATTTAAAATTTGAGTTCATCAAATGAGGGAAATTTTATCAAGTCAGCAGTTGAATTTCTCTTAACTACATGGTTTTATCTACCGGTAGATTATTTTGCCTAAATTTAATTTGTCAGACTTTTTAAACTAATTAAAACAAAATAACAATACTACTCATCATATTATATATATACCATTCTCTAAATCTGAACCCCTTTTATTCTCATTTTTTTGTCTCTTTGTTATATTGGTTCCCTTTTCGCCCCATGGTATGTTCCATTATTAATATACTAATTCATACATCGTTTGACCCATTTTAGTGTGTTTATTGAGTTAAAATTGCATTATGAATATTCATTTAGAATGATTGCATGAATTAGTAATACAAAAGGGTAAAATTGTCATTATCTTAATGATTATCTAGATATATAGTATTACAGTGTTTTGAATTACATTTTCAGGGCATTTTAGTCATCTAGGTGAATTTCTTAAATTACAGTTCAGTATCCAAGATATTTCTAATTTAGTCCTCAAAATTCTGGAATGACAGTTTAATCCTACGAATTGTTATTGTACATTTTGTTTTAGGGAACTAAAATATTTGAAAAATTGTACAAAATTGAACATAGCTCTATTATTTTCATCAGATATCAAAATGTAACTCATTTCATGTACAATCTAATAATCAAAATAACCATAAAAAATACATTTGGGTAGTGCCCCAAAATCGATGGGCAGTAAGGGCGCATCATCGAAGGTACAGACGCACCCCCTGCTCTTTGTTTTAAGACTTCACTCCTGGTCTGAAAAGTGTTGGTGAACTCCTGCAAAATCTGTAATCTGAGTCATGTCCACGGACGCTAACCTAAAGAGCTATTCCGCAACCACCAGCAGACTGAAAGCGACACTTCCCAGGATAAAACGGACTCTTCCTACAGACACAGGGTGAAAAAAAATGAAAACACAGAGCAACTATAAGGCAGAGAGAAAGAGGGCTCGAGAACTCTAAGCTGGGATACCTGAACCTCTTGCAGGCAATGCCTTTTATATGCCCCTCATGCATCTGAACGTTGGACGAAAATTAAGGGCCCTAAAAATGATTAACTCAGCGATTACCGAACTTTGAAAGCCATAAATTCATTTTATTAATCGGTTATGAAATCTGCATGTTGGTCATGATGGTCGGTTTGAACAAAATAAAGTCTGGTTTATGACTATTGTAACCGAAATGTCCAGATTTCAAAAAATAAATGCCTCAAAACTAGGTATTTCCGGTAAGCCATTTTCACAAATAAATTTTAGATTTTTCCAAAAAAATATTTAATAAAAAGTGCCCAGTCCGTATTTAATTCACGCGCAGGGGGGAATTGCCGGATTTCAACTGTGTTTGCCTCCTGGTGGCACGTTGTTGTGCGCGTGAGCCCACTCTTCCTCTTAGCCCATCTACTAGCCCAATTTCACAAGGGAGTAATATATACTCTTGTGTTCTCTCTCTCCTAAGCAATGTGGGCTTGTTCCATTTGACACACCTACACACAAGTCATAAACTCCAACAATCCCCCACATGTGTCAAAAGGAACGCCTTTAGCTTAGTTGCACACACGGGTATAACCATTATATCTAGTGGTCTTTAGGACTATAAACTAGACCTAGACTAATAACACTTAGTATACAGAGATGTCAGTAGTCCTATGGACTATGAACTCACACCTCTTAGGCATATACTAGAGGCATTAGTAGTCAGATTGTACTCCCACATTTTGCTGTTAACGCGGTTTTGCACGTTAAACGACCATGCACGTGCCTGGTGCATAACAAATGCTCTAGAGATTTTTCCACGATCTCATAGGAGCAGCCCCACTCCACATTCGTAGAGGTGATTTCATGAAATGTACTTGTAATGAGCACACCATTCCGTAGAATTATGAAATCATTAAGAGCTTTGCTCATCCTCACCAAAATGCATTCTAGCACATTCTCAGCATCATAGGAAGGGACTAACAATTTACTTTAGTGCTAGCAGAACTAACATACGACTTGTTCTTACCTATTGAACCTCCTTCATGAGATCACCAATCACAAAGGTTGGGTTGCCATCGCTATTAATTTTGTATCGGCTTAAGTCTTATTCCCCTCGATGAATCAAAGATTTGTTTCCTTCGCAGGGGTTTTGTAAACGGATCCGCAAGGTTCACTGCTGACCTTACATAATCGATTGAGATTAGACCATCTTTTAGCAACGGCCTTATTATATTATGTCTCAATCGAATATGTCTGCTTTTACCATTAAAGGTTTTATTTTTAGCCATAGCTATTGCAGATTGGCTATCGCAATGTAAAGACACTGATGGTGTTGGTTTTCCACCTAGTGGGATATCTGCCAAGAAGTTTTTCAACCACTTAGCCTCAGTACCAGTCAACTCCATAGCAATAAACTCAGAATCTCTTGAGGAACTGGTTAAGATAGTTTATTTGATTGGCTTCCACGTTGTGGCACCACCACCAAGAGTGAAAATATAGCCACTAGTGGATTTGCTCTCCTATGAATCTGAGATCCAGTTAGCATCACTGTATCCTTCTAATACAGCGGGAAATCCGCTATAATGAATACCATAATTCATGGTACCTCTTAGGTATCTCAATACCCTTACCAGAGCCTTCCAATGCTCATTGCCTGGACAATGAGTATATCTGCTCAATTTACACAGCATATGCTATGTCTGGCCTTGTATAGTTCACTAAATGCAACAGACTCCAAATTATCTATGCATATTTAGATTGAGCAATTGGATCTCTTCTATTTTTCTTTAAATGCACATTAGGATCATAAGGAGTATTTACAGGAGACTCATCAAACATCTCAAACATTCTCAAAATTTTCTCAACATAATGTTCTTGAGAAAGTATGATACCATTATCATTCCTCATGATCTTTACACCCAAAATTACTTTGGCCGCACCCAAATCTTTCATGTCAAAATTAGAGGACAGAAAAAGTTTTGTCTCAAGCACAACACTCATACTAGTACCAAAGATAAGCATGTCATCCACATACAGACAAATAATCACACAATCATTATTTATAAGTTTTGTATAAACACATCTTTCTACCTCAACAATAGAGAAACCGCCACTTAACAAAACTTGATCCAGTTTTCATGCCATTGTTTAGGCGCTTGTTTCAAACCATATAAGGATTTAACAAGTTTACAAACTTTGTTTTCTTGCCTAGGAATAATACAACCTTCAGGTTGCTGTATATAAATTTCCTCTTCAAAATCACCATTTAAAAATGCAGTTTTAACATCCCTTTGATGAATGAAAAGTTCGTGAATAGAAGCTAAGGCAATTAGGATTTTAACAAAATAAATCCTAGCTATAGGAGAGAAAGTGTCAAAATAATCAACATTTTCTTTTTGAGTATCCCTTTGGCTACCAACCTAACTTTGTATTTATCAATAGTTCCATCAGGAAAATACTTTTTTCTAAAAACCCATTTACAACCAATAGGTTTTTCTCCTGGAGGCAAGTCTACCAAAACCCACGTCTTATTTTGATTTAAAGAATCAATTTCAGTTTTTATTGCTTCTTTCCAAAAAAATTCATCCGGAGAAGAAATAGCTTCATAAAAATTTTTGGGTTCATCTTGCACCAAGTAAGTATAAAAATCATCCCCAAAAGATGTATGTTTTCTTTGTCTTTTACTTCTCCTTAAATCTTCAACTAACACTTCATTTGAGTTTCGTTCAGAACAAGAAGAAGAATTTTCAACTCTTGTAGGAATATGCTCAATTTCAAAGGAAATATATTTTCCAAAACCTCCGCATCTTTTGTTTCAATGATTGTGTTATGATCTAAAACATTGCTTTTCAAAACCATAAAACGATAAGCAACACTTTGTTGAGTATATCCAATAAACATGCAATCAGAAGTTTTATAACCAATTTTCCTTTTTTTAACATCAGGTAGTAAAACTTTAGCAAGACACCCCCACACTTTCAAATATTGAAGATTAGGCAAAAACCCTTTTCATAATTCATAAGGCGTCTTCTTAGTTTTCTTGTAAGGTATTCTGTTTTGTAGAAAACAAGCAGATAGCAAAACTTATAAGTAAGGCATTCATCATTTCTTTTAAAGTTGTATTTTTTCTTTCTGCAACACTATTAGACTCAGGTGAATAAGGAGGAGTTACCTCATGTATTATACCTTCTTTTTCAGAAGATTCTTTTAGTAATAAATATTCCCCTCCTCTATCTGATCTAACTCCTTTAGTCTTTCTATTTAACTGGTTTTCAACTTCTGTTTTGTACAAAAGAAACTTGTCAAAAGATTCATCTTTATTTCTCAATAAATATACTTTAGTATATCTTGAAAAATCATTAATAAAGGTGATATAATACCTCTTACCTCCTCTGGTTTCAATTTATTTTAAATCACTTAAATATATATGAATTAAAGACAACAACTCAGTTTCTCTGTGTAGAAAAATGTGTCCTCTTGGTTAGTTTAGTTTCTACACAAACCTCTCATTTACTTTGAAAATCATTTTTAGTTTTAGAAATTAGCCCTAGATTTTGTAGCCTCTTAATATAAGATTTATTAACATGTCCTAATCTAGCATGCCATACATCATAAGAATCAACCAAGTAAGCAGAAGGAGATGCATTCTCATCCATTTAAGCAATACTTAGAACAAACAGTCCCTTATCACAATAGCCCTTCCCAATAATAACATTGTTCCTAGTTAGGACAATCTTGTTAGATTCAAAACAGACCCTAACCCTAGCTTTCACAACTGCATGTCTTCTTCTTGGGGTTAGTATCCTTAGGCTTATGATAAGGCTTTTTATTTTTAGAGTCGTACCTCTTGTTGTATGGCTTTTCCTTAATTAAGTTTGCTTTAGCAGCCATTTCTTTGCCCTTTGCAGCTTGTATCGCTTTTCGGTTGGTATCTTGAATGATGATATAAGTGATCAGATCATTTAGGAACAATTGTTTGTGTTTCAGCTGTTGCTTGTAGTCATTCCATGAATCTGACAGCTTTTCGATCAGTACACCAGTCACGAACTCATCTGGCAGATTAATCTTCTTAGCCCGAAGCTCCTTATTCAACTTATAGTACTCGTTGATCTGGAGCTTGATGTCTTTGTCATATGTCATCTCCCATTTGTAAAAATTTCCTATCACAAACTTCTGCTTGCCAGCATCCTCAGCAGTATACTTGAGGATAAGTGATCCCCATATCTCACTCGCTTCTTTGTAAATATGGTACATATCGAACAGATTGTTAGATAAAGTAGAAATGAGAGTGTGTCTGCAAACCTTGTTAGCATAGGCCCAAGCATTCTTCTGAGCTTGGTTAGCATATGGGGATGGTGCAGATTGTGTAAGTGTATCAGCAACTCCATGCATGTCAAGGATAGATTAGACACGTTCCTATCAGCATCTGAAGTTCATGCCTTCAAACTGATCTATCTTCGAAATATCTAGAAACTGTCTGGGCATAGGCACTACCATTGGAATAGGACTAGCACTAGCGTTGTTAGCTTTAGAAGCAGTAGCATTGTTGGTATGGGCACCGGACACAGAACCAGCAGGAGGAACAGAAGCCATATTAGCTCTTTAGATTGTTGGCGTACTCCTGCAAAATCTGTAATCCGAGTCACGTCCACAGACGCTGATCTAAAGAGCTATTCCCAACCACCAGCAGACTGGAAGTAGCACTCCTCAGGATAAAACAAACTCTTCCTGCAGACACATGCAATGCCTTTTATAGGCCCCTCATGCATCTGAACGTTGGAAAGAAATTAAGGGCCATAAAAACGATTAACTCAGCAGTTACCGAACGTTGAAGGCCATAAACTCATTTTATTAATCGGTTATGAAATCTACACATTGGTCATGATGGTCGGTTTGAACAAAATAAAGTCTGGTTTATGACTATTGTAACTGAAATGTCCAGATTTAAAAAAAAAATGCCTCAAAACTGGGTATTTCCAGTAAGCCATTTTCACAAATACATTTTAGATTTTTCCAAAAAAATATTTAATAAAAAGTGCCCAGTCCGTATTTAATTCACTCGCAGGGGGAATCGCTGAATTTCAACTGCGTTTGCCTCCCGGTGACCCGTTTTTGTGCGCGCGAGCCCACTCTTCCTCTTAGTCCATCTACTAGCCCAATTTCACAAGGAGTAACATATACTCTTGTGTTCTCTCTCTCCCAAGCAATGTGAGACTTGTTCCATTTGACACACCCACACACAAGTCATAAACTCCAACAAAGAGGGGATTTCCAGCTTCGGGATTTGAAAGACAGAGAACCCAGTTTCCGACCTCCTTCACCTCCCTTCAATCTCATCTCCATTATCCATCTTTTTCTCACCATTTTCGCCCTCTTTCTTCAACCCTTTCACCATCTTCGTCACTTTTATCATCATTTCCATTTTCTTTCTCCTTGTTGCAATCATGGCTGAGATTTTTTTTTTGTTTGGGGGGAGGGGAATGCGTGGAAGCTTCCATTTCAAGCATGAGGAGCTAAACATTTCATTCCCCAAGGAGTAGAGGACTATGCTGGAGCTTGAGCAAAATTAATGCATTATGGGGTTAATTAATTAGTAGCCTTGTTAGTGAACCAGATGGCACTGATAACTGACAAAAAAGAAAAAAGAAAAAAAAGATGGCACTAATAACTAATATAGTGCTTTATGCTAGCAAATTGAATGAACCAAATATAATTTTTTATAACTAAAGTGGGATTTTTAATGCATTTTTTGGTATATTAATACATGATTAAGCATTAATTTTAATTATAGACAATTGTATTAAATTAATTGCAATTAGGGGTAAAATGGTCATAATTCATTAATTCTTTTTGTGTAATTGTTTCTTGGACTTTTAATGCTATCTTGTGCTTAATTTTGCATTGTAGGTGCTTTGAAAGAAAATTGAAAATTTTAGAGGTTCAGAATTAATATTTTTAGGATTGGAAAAAACTATAGAAAATTCCATGAATTCTGAAAATTATAAAACTGTGGAGAAATCACAGAAAAGGACCCAGATGTTCAGGAAAGTATAATTCAACCCCAAAGTATGTCAAAAAGTTTCACTTAAATTCCTCAACCACCATCATCACCGCCGGCAAACTCGAACCAGAGAGGGAGGCCTTGACACTTCCAGAGCGCCAACAAGAGCACCGAATTCCACCACCTTCGTCGGAGTTCCGTTCATCACCACCATCACCGTCGAACTCCCTCTTTCTCCTTCAACGTTACATCATCATCAGCCGCTTCCTCTGTTCACCACCCACTCACATTGTCAGCTCCGTCAGTTCCGGTATCACCACCGACCTTCTTCTCTCACCACACCATCATTTCCGGCTGCTCTCTGTGCTGGAGAAGCACTGTTAGCGACGAGACAGAGTTGAGGAGCAGAGAGCGAGAAAGAGAAAGAGAAAGCGGGAGGAGGAAGAAGCACCGCCGTCACCTTTCTCTCACCACCGACGCTATTCTTCTCCACCGTCGAAGGCTGACTGTCGAGAGCTCGAGACACAGTACAGACCGTGAGTGACCAGAAAGCTCGACCAGAGCTTGGAGAACGAGACGGAGACTACCACCCCTCTCCGGAATCATCCTTTTTTATTTTTCTTCCACCTTCGCCAGAACCTTCCTTCCATCACTGCCGGAGGAGCCTCACCATCAGACCTCCGTTGTCACTCCTTTTTGTCGTTCCAGTTTGAGCACCACAGCGCCAGAACTGTCACCTTTCTTTCCAGCGCACCGTCGGCGAGTTGCAGGACTCCGGTGCTGTGTTTGAGTTTGCCGGTGTGTTTTCTAGATTCCGGCGAGTTCATGAATTTTCTGGCGAGTCTCTATTTTCCATGGTTTTTCTGGTGTACAAACTGTGGTCATTCTCCAATAATTATGAGTAGCAGATCCCTGTGCTTCTGGGTGATGAAGTTGCATACTTGAGCTCAATGAATTATACAGGTAAGTTATTTAATTTATTTATTTTTCATTTATATATACTGTTTGAGACTTGATTACTGTTTGGATAATATGTGGATTGAATTTGTATGATTGGATTTTTTGTTGGGCTTATATATATATATATATATATATATATATATATATATATTTTTTTTTTTTTTATTTTCATGAATTTTAATTGAGAAAACCAATTTCAAAAATCCTTTTTCCCTAACAAATTTTTTAGCTTTTACTTTTACCTAGGAAAGTCAAAATAAAAGGCTCTTCGAGTGAGACGATATACTGCAATTCTTGAATTAAATATTTTGCATTTGACCTTGAGATATAAGGACACGGTCAAATCAGAAATACATGGGATTAATAATCCAAAGATAGTAATTGCTTGGATAATCCTTATTCATGGGAGTGATTGTCCTAAGCAACGTTCTTTGCATCCAAAACTAGCACTAACTCTAACAGTAGTTTAGAATTTTAATTATATTTTTATTTTCACTCTATTCTTGTGTGTTGCTGGACTTGAGAGAAAGTGTGAAATTGATTCTCAATCGGGTTGTTAGTATAAAGTCCTTATAGGAATGATACTTTACACTCAATATAACTTGAGACGGCTCAGGCACTTGCAGAATTGGAGGGGCGTGTGTGTCTATATATATATATATATTGTGCCTATTAACACCATAACATTTACAAGTGTTAATTATCGCAATAATTAATTAATTGATCAAATTAATTAAATTACTTAATAAGGTTAAGTCATATATATTTGTTTTAGATAAGCTAACCATTATAAGAACCCCAAAATCTATCAATAACAATGAAGTTATACAAGAGAGGTTGAAAAAAAAATATAATAATTAAAAATCCCAAACTACAGTACGATATGGAGCAAGAGTTTATATGCTCACACATAATATTATGAACCGAAAAGAAATAAAAACATCAAATCACTCACAGAAGCTTTTAAAGTACAAAGTAACGAAGGTTGGTACTTCAAATCATCAGTTCCATCTTACTTGTCCTTGGTCCTTCGGTACTCAATGGGAGGAGAGGCCATGTGGCTATGAGTAGGAATCCGAAAAAATGTAGACAATTTGGGACCAAGGAATATGGGGAGCTGAAGGAGAACCATAAGGATGAACCCCGATGACAAGAAAATTTAAGTTGGAAGAGCCTTTTGCAATTTGTGAGTTTGGTCATGGAGCATGAAGAAATCAGCAGCACAGAAAGAAATCCACAAGCAAACAATGGAGGCGAACATGAAGTAGACGCCGCAGTAAAATCTGGAAGGAACATATCTCCAAGAGTGAGCAGATTGGGAACGAGAAGCAACAATAGATAGGAAGCAGACGATGGACATGAGGGACAAGAAGAAGGCCACAAATGAATAGTCTTTAAAGGCTTTGAATTCTGATGGCTTGTTTCTAAGGATTGCATAGCCATTGTCGTCGTCGTCATAACCACCCGGCAAATTGGTACGCGTGGCGTAGGCCACCGACACAACGAGGGTTGACACTACAGATAATGCTTCTGAGGTTTTAGCTGTAACACCCTACTTTTGTACCGTACAAAACAGTTGAAAACATGACTTGATGTCACATGAGAGACCAAAAGCAGTTTTTAATCCATTTGGGATCCCAACTTCACTACAGGGTCCGATCCTATAGTTAAGTGGGTTTTTAAAAAATATTTCAAAACATTTTAGTTGTGGTCTCATTTTCATTTTTCAAATTGTTTTAATTCATTCGAGTCTATTTCCATTTCTTAATATCAGAGTACTTACTGAAGTTCTTAGCGGATAATCAGAATAAGTTCGCTACTAAAAGGGTCCACCTAGTATTGTCACCCGGTTCTAGATAACTTACATCGGTTACATACAACCTTCTAGGTTTACAGTTGGTGTATTCCTACCACCATGAGTACTAAGTTTACTAAAATACCATTTAGTATTATATACAGATCCAAAAGTTAGATAACCAACCGAAAATAAATTCTAAGTCTTCACTTCTACCCGTCCGTGGCTATCTTCTTCCCATGAGAACTACTTGCCCGTGCTGCAGGTTAGTTATTGGAAAAAGGGTGAGATTCAAAAGAATCCCAGTAGTAACAAATAGCACTCATATAAAATGCATACGAAGAAACATGCCATAACAACCACCACATACCAAACAATTCAATATTCATTCAACATTCAGAGATATGTTCATTCAATAAATAATTCTATTCAAGGACTTACCGTCCCTTCCCACAGCGCTGGGTATTCTATTGGGCCAAAGCCCTTCTCATCTGAATGCTTAAAGGGCAATTCGGCCCGATTCATGTTCACAGTTCAAGTATGTATAATGGCAATAATATGCATGAAGTATGATACATAGAATATGAGGGAGAAGTTACTACCTTAACCTTTCCAATATTCCGAGGTGTGTTACCACTTCCTTGGTCGTCCCGGACAGATATCGAATCCTATATGTGGGAATTCATGAATGGACGGGTTATTACTTAGCCCAATACATTTATAAATTACTCTTTAATGTTGGTTATCATTAGGGTTATTGTGGTAACTTTACCAAGTCAACCAATGAGTTAAAATGGTCAAATTATCACAAGGGACTAATTTCTACCCTTGGTGTACAAAGAAATTACAATATGCCATTATATTTTGCCATTTTCGCATAGGCACAAATGCTGGCAGATTTGATCCACTAACTTTAAAAATTCATATCTCTTTGTAAAAATGTCTAATTGGAGTGGTTCTAAAGCCTATGTGACCCTTATTAAGTCTAGTTTCATGGAAAAATACTTCACTTAGCCAATTGGACGCATAGAAATCCAGAATTTCCAGTAATTGGACATTGTTCCAGAATTCTTCAGTTTTACATGACCAAACTTCAAAAATGTGTAACTCCCAGCATACACATCCAATTAATCCTTATGACATATCCAATTAAAGGTCTATGTCTCTACTTTCATACAGGAAAGTTTCATAATTTTTGGACAAGATTTACCCCTTGAATTATCACGCACAACATCTACTGTTACACAGGGCAGATTACATAACATGTTCATGCACACTTCCAAAATTTCCAAATTGATATAGGAACATCCAAAATTCATGAACACTTGTATACCTACAAAATTTTGCCTTATAAAGCCAATGGAAGCATCAAAATTATCAAATTCCAAATCTTTCACCACGTCATACACAGGGCAGAAATGTGACAAATAAGCCAACAATTACCCAACTTGCAATTTAAGTCTCATACTAGTTTTATAAGCCTTCCAAACATCATAAAACACCATGAACACAACCAAAATAACATGAATCTTCATAATCATAACTTGACCAAAAACAGGGCAGATTTCACATGGGAAAAATCATCAACCAACCAACACAATTCATAGTTCAAAATGAAGCTAAAGCTCACCTCTTGCTCCTCCTTAGGTTCTTTCTTTGTTTCTTGAACTTGTGCTTTTGCAATATGGCTGAAAACACCTCCTCTTGAAATTCTAAAACCATAGAGTTGAAGCTCTTAGAGAGGAGAACTTTTATGAAGGCCTCAAGAGCCATGGAGGTGGTTTGGAAGGTGAAAATGGAGCTAGAAGCTCTTACCTTGAAGTTGTCTTCCTCTTTCTCTTTCCTTAAGCTTCTTGGACGACTTTGGAGTTGTGTGAGGGAGTGTTTGATGAGTTTAATTCACTCTTCTTCAGCTTCCAAATCACTTGGCCGTATAACACCAAGAGGAGAAAAGAAATATGCCATGTGTCACATTTTTGTAGAGTCTTGAAAAGTTACATGGTTAATTAACCAACCTTAGTTAGCCTCCTTAGTCAAGCTTTCTCTTTCCTCTTCTCTTGTGCAGATGATCGAAAATGAGGATAAGAAGATGAAGAATGAAGACTTAATGAATTAAAGCCTCTCCCTTTTACTTTCCAAGTGTCCAAGCCATTTTTGTTGACTTTCTTGTATAAAAGATGAAGCCATTAATTGATTCATCTCTCCCATTATTCTTAGATGAGATTATAGCATGAAGGGAGGAGATTTAATTTTCTTTTCAAATGTTAATCTTGACCCTTCATCTTGCCTTCCAATTAAGTTTTTGGTCATTCTAGATTTTAGGCGAAAATTAGATAATCTATCGATAACTAATTGGACTAAAATCATCATACAATTTCTTGGGATAATTCTTTCATTAATTTCACTATCCATTAGTACACATAGTCCTTAAGTACTTTTTGGGATATTACATTCTCCCCCCGTTCATTAAATTTCGTCCTCGAAATTTGTTACACATCTTGAGGCCTAAACTCCGGGTAACGCCTTTTTATATCTTCTTTTGCTTCCCAGGTTGCTTCCCTTGGGGAGAGTCCCTTCCAGACCACTTTCATAAATGGAATGCTTCGGTTTTTGAGCCGTTTTTCTTGTCGATCAATGATTCGTTCCGGCTCTACCACAAAAGTGGAATTCTCTTGCATATCAATATCTTCGTATTCGATAATGTGCTCGGGGTCTGGTTGGTACTTCTTTAATTGTGAGACATGGAATATGTCATGGAGTCTGCTCAAGTTCGGGGGCAGGGCTATTTTGTATGCCACTGGTCCAATTCTTGCAAGAATTTCAAATGGACCGATGTAGCATGGGCTAAGCTTCCTCCTTTTAATTGCTCTACCGATTCCGGTGACTGGAGATACTTTTAGAAATATATGATCACCAACTTCAAATTCTAGAGGTCTTCTTCTTTTATCAGCATAGCTTTTCTGTCTACTTTGTGCTGCTAGGAGCCTCTTTCTTATAATCTTAATCTGTTCTGTGGTCTGATCAACTAGATCTGGCCCATACAACCTTCTCTCAGATAATTCTGTCCAGCAAAGGGGTGTTTGGCACTTTCTCCCATACAGTGCTTCATACGGTGCCATCTGGATGCTCGTATGATAAGTGTTGTTGTAAGCAAATTCTGCGAGTGGAAGGAAATGATCCCAATTCCCCTTAAAGTCTAATACACATGCTCGTAACATATCTTCTAGTGTCTGTATGGTTCTTTCTGATTGTCCATCCGTTTGGGGATGATAAGCTGTACTGAATCTTAACTTTGTGCCCAGAGCTTCATGTAGAGCGGTCCAGAACCTAGATGTAAATCAAGGATCTCTATCAGAAATAATGCTCTTCGGTGTACCATGGAGTCTAATTATCTCCCTTATATAGATTTCTGCTAACTTCTCCGGAGAATAACTAGCATTGATGGGGAGAAAATGTGCCGACTTGGTAAGACGGTCGACAATTACCCAAATCGCATCATGGTTTCGGATTCTGGGTAACCCCACTACCAAATCCATGGTAACGCTCTCCCACTTCCATTCAGGAATTTCTGGGCTTTGAAGAAGTCCTGGTGGTCGTTGATGTTCGATCTTCACTTTCTGGCAGGTGAGACATCGGGCCACGTATTTGGTTACGTCACTCTTTAGTCCTGGCCACCAATATTCAGACTTCAAATTTTGATACATTTTGACCACTCCTGGATGAAGTGTATATCTGCTCTTATGTGCCTCATCCAGAATTTTCCGCCTCAGATCAGCTTGTGGAGGTACATATATTCGCTTCTTATACCGGACCAATCCGCTAGGCAAAAGATCATGATCATGAGTTTTACCCAGTGTGATCATATCTCGAATAGATGTGGCATGTTCATCTTTCATCTGAGCTTCTTCAATTTCTGTTCTCAGATTGTTTTCCTCCTGGCTAACACTAAAGTTAGCAATAAAGACTTCATTGGGCACGTTTATATTCATGAATACTTGGTTTGACAAGTTCAGGTCTCGAAATTCTTCTAGCAATTTCTGTTCTTGTACCATCATATATGCCACCTGTATCGCTTTTCTACTTAGAGCATCTGCAACGACATTTGCTTTCCCTGGATGATATTTAATCTCCAAGTTGTAATCTTTCAGCAATTCCATCCATCTACGCTGTCTCATATTCAATTCTTTCTGTTCATGAAGATACTTGAGACTCTTATGGTCACAGTATAATTCTACAGTGGTACCATACAGGTAATGCCGCCATATCTTCAAAGCAAAGACGATTGCTGCAAGTTCCAGATCATGAGTGGGGTAATTCAATTCATGAGGCTTCAGCTGTCGAGAGGCGTACGCTACTACTCTGCCCTGTTGCATCAGGACACATCCTAATCCCTGTTTACTAGCATCGCTATACACCACGTAGGTTTCACTAGGATCTGGGATAATCAATACCGGTGCGGATGTTAACCTCTCCTTCAGCTGTATGAAGCTCTTCTCACATTTCTCATCCCACACAAATGATTGGTTCTTTCTCGTGAGCTTTGTCAATGGTAAGGCAATTCGGGAAAAATTCGGTATAAACCTGTGATAGTACCCAGCAAGACCCAGAAAACTGCGTATCTCAGCCACAGTTTCTAGTCTCTTCCAGTTCAGCACTGCTTCTACTTTGCTAGGATCTGCAGAAACCCCTTCTTGTGAGATAACATGGCCCAATAATTTGACCTCTGTAAGCCAAAACTCACATTTACTCAGTTTGGCGTAGAGTTGCTTTTCTCTCAGAATATTCAATACTATTCTCAGATGATTCTCATGCTCTTCTCTACTCTTTGAGTATATCAGAATGTCATCGATGAAGACTACCACGAACTGATCTAGGTATTGACGAAAGATCCGGTTCATGTAGTCCATAAACACAGCAGGTGCATTGGTTAGACCAAACGGCATCACCAAGAATTCATAGTGCCCATATCTGGTTCTAAAGGCTGTTTTTGAAACATCCTCTGCTTTGACTCGCAGTTGATGATAGCCTGATCTCAGATCAATCTTAGAGAATATACTAGAACCAGACAACTGATCAAGTAGATCATCAATCCTAGGGAGTGGATATTTATTCTTGATGGTTACCTTGTTCAGCTCTCGGTAATTGATGCATAACCGCAGGCTTCCATCTTTCTTCTTAACAAATAATACTGGAGCTCCCCATGGTGAAACACTGGGTCGTATGAACCCTTTCTCCAGTAGTTCCTCTATTTGCTTCTTTAATTCCGCCATTTCATTCGGTGTCATTCGGTAAGGTACTTTGGATATCGATCCAGCTCCTGGCACAATTTCAATAGCAAATTCGACTTCCCGTTCTGGAGGCAATCCACTAATGTCTTCTGGAAATACCTCAGGAAATTCATTTACTATCGGTATATTCTCAAGTGTGGTTTCCACTTCTGTCTGCGCGGAGAAAAATACCATATATCCTTGGCATCCTCTTTCCAGACATTTCTCAGCTTCAGCTACTGAGAGGAAATTCAAGTTCACACTTGTATTCCTATTCTTTTGCGGATCAGGATACACAAGCCTTCTATTACCGCAGTCCAATAGCACATTGTTTGCCGTCAGCCAATTCAAACCCAATATGACTTCGAGATTATGAAGTGGCAGACACATTAAATCTACCGTATACTCATGTCCCATAACATTTACAATACAATTCAAACATGCATCAGTAGTAACTGTCTTACCACCAACAGGCGTTGAGACAATCAAATCATACGGCAGTTTATGGGTACTCAGTCTTAAGCGTCTAGCACAATCACATGGAATGAAAGAATGACTAGCACCCGAGTCAAACAATGCTTGCAAAGTATTACCATAGAGGAGGATAGTACCTTGGATCATTTCTGGGGACTTCTGGGCCTCCTCATGGGTCATAGCAAAAATTCTGCCTTGATTTCAGGGTCTGGGCTCCGCTGGTCGGTGTGGACAATCTTTGATAAAGTGTCCAGGCTTCTTACAAGCATGACAAATCAGTTGCCCATCACAAGACCTACCATGGTGTGTCCTACCGCATCGAGAACAGGGTTGCAGTGTTTGAGGGCCTTGGTAGCCTTTCTTCTCCGCTTTGAAGGATTTCTTATTGTCTTCTCGGGGTTTGAGCCCTTGCCATTTCCTCTTCTGAGAAGAGTTCCCTCGACTTGACTCACTGCGGCTGTTGGCATTCTTCATCACATGCAAGTCTTTCAGATTATTCTCAGTGATCCGACATTCCTCCACTGCCTTGTTGAATTCATCGAACTGTCGTGAGACCAACCTGTCCTTGATCTCATACTTTAATCCCCTTATCAGCATGTCTGAACTCCATTGCTCACTATCTTGGTTGCTTGCGTAGGAAGAATATCGAGATAGACGAATGAATCGGGCCAAGTAGTCATCAAAGGTCTCCTCACTGCCCTGTTGAATTGCCAAGAACTCTGATTCCTTAGCAATCCTGACCGACCTAGGGAAATACTTCTCATTAAACTTTTCTTGGAACACTTCCCAAGTGACAGGAATGTTCCGAGCTTGTAAAATCATTTATGTGTTCTTCCACCATCTATCTGCATCCCCTTGCAACATGTATATTGCCATTGGTGTTTTTTTCTCAGTAGGGCACTCCAGTACTCAGAAGATCTTTTCCAACCTCAGCATCCAATTCTCAGCATCTTCTGGGTTAAACCTTCCCTTGAATACTGAAAACTGGTGTTTATTGAGTTCAGTAATCCAGTACTGTAGTGTCTCTCTAGCAGGTGATATCTGGTTATTTTGAGGTACGTGAGGCTGGGGTACATGAGGCTGGCCCTCAGGCTGTGGCAGTTCCTCCTCTGATTCACTCTCTTCATTTTCGCTTTCTTCCTGATCACTATCTTCAGTTTCAGAATGCACCCTATCTTCATTTTGTTTGGCCTTTACTTTCTGAAGCTCTTTTCGAAGTTCCAGTATCACAGCCTGTTGTTCTCTCAACATGCCTAGTACTTGTTGTATAGGATCAGGTGGGTTCTGGGGCACTTCTAACTCTATTGCAACCTTTGGGGTTGCTGGTCTATTTCTCGAGCGAACCATGATTTCTTTTCACTATCACAGAGAAAAGATTGTACCATTAATATCATATTGCTATGTATATACACATATATATATGTATATACACATATATATATGTATATATATATTCCTTATACCTAAGTATCCATGTCAAGAAAGGAACATACATATATGAGTTTGAACAGTTATATACATAACAACAGTGGCTTTACATTTACATTCGTAACTCAGGATTGGAGGTAGAATCATAAACCAACTTAATCTCTGGAGCCCTAAAGTTAGTCATGGAGCCGTTACCATGTACTACCTTTCCTACCCCTGGGTTACTATCCAAGAGTCAATATACCTACTTAACCATAATTCTAACTTAAAGCCAGAAACTTCTGCTCTGATACCAAAAATGTCTCTGTGGCACGTCCCAAACGGCCTGTGGCGACAAATGATACCTCAGCAGCTTGTTTTACGCCCCGCCTCACGACGGCGACAACCAGGAGCTCGGAATACGTCCCAGACGCCCAAGGCACCTGGTCATGTCGGGGTAAGAGCCAATCCTTCGCCACAGATCAGACTGTGAGAACCCCCGATCATGAGATTGAATAACAACTCTGATACCAAAAATGTAACACCCTACTTTTGTACCGTACAAAACAGTTGAAAACATGACTTGATGTCACATGAGAGACCAAAAGCAGTTCTTAATCCATTTGGGATCCCAACTTCACTACAGGGTCCGATCCTATAGTTAAGTGGGTTTTTAAAAGATATTTCAAAACATTTTAGTTGTGGTCTCATTTTCATTTTTCAAATTGTTTTAATTCATTCGAGTCTATTTCCATTTCTTAATATCAGAGTACTTACTGAAGTTCTTAGCGGATAATCAGAATAAGTTCGCTACTAAAAGGGTCCACCTAGTATTGTCACCCGGTTCTAGATAACTTACATCGGTTACATACAACCTTCCAGGTTTACAGTTGGTGTATTCCTACCACCATGAGTACTAAGTTTACTAAAATACCATTTAGTATTATATACAGATCCAAAAGTTAGATAACCAACCGAAAATAAATTCTAAGTCTTCACTTCTACCCGTCCGTGGCTATCTTCTTCCCATGAGAACTACTTGCCCGTGCTGCAGGTTAGTTATTGGAAAAAGGGTGAGATTCAAAAGAATCCCAGTAGTAACAAATAGCACTCATATAAAATGCATACGAAGAAACATGCCATAACAACCACCACATACCAAACAATTCAATATTCATTCAACATTCAGAGATATGTTCATTCAATAAATAATTCTATTCAAGGACTTACCGTCCCTTCCCACAGCGCTGGGTATTCTATTGGGCCAAAGCCCTTCTCATCTGAATGCTTAAAGGGCAATTCGGCCCGATTCATGTTCACAGTTCAAGTATGTATAATGGCAATAATATGCATGAAGCATGATACATAGAATATGAGGGAGAAGTTACTACCTTAACCTTTCCAATATTCCGAGGTGTGTTACCACTTCCTTGGTCGTCCCGGACAGATATCGAATCCTATATGTGGGAATTCATGAATGGACGGGTTATTACTTAGCCCAATACATTTATAAATTACTCTTTAATGTTGGTTATCATTAGGGTTATTGTGGTAACTTTACCAAGTCAACCAATGAGTTAAAATGGTCAAATTATCACAAGGGACTAATTTCTACCCTTGGTGTACAAAGAAATTACAATATGCCATTATATTTTGCCATTTTCGCATAGGCACAAATGCTGGCAGATTTGATCCACTAACTTTAAAAATTCATATCTCTTTGTAAAAATGTCTAATTGGAGTGGTTCTAAAGCCTATGTGACCCTTATTAAGTCTAGTTTCATGGAAAAATACTTCACTTAGCCAATTGGACGCATAGAAATCCAGAATTTCCAGTAATTGGACATTGTTCCAGAATTCTTCAGTTTTACATGACCAAACTTCAAAAATGTGTAACTCCCAGCATACACATCCAATTAATCCTTATGACATATCCAATTAAAGGTCTATGTCTCTACTTTCATACAGGAAAGTTTCATAATTTTTGGACAAGATTTACCCCTTGAATTATCACGCACAACATCTACTGTTACACAGGGCAGATTACATAACATGTTCATGCACACTTCCAAAATTTCCAAATTGATATAGGAACATCCAAAATTCATGAACACTTGTATACCTACAAAATTTTGCCTTATAAAGCCAATGGAAGCATCAAAATTATCAAATTCCAAATCTTTCACCACGTCATACACAGGGCAGAAATGTGACAAATAAGCCAACAATTACCCAACTTGCAATTTAAGTCTCATACTAGTTTTATAAGCCTTCCAAACATCATAAAACACCATGAACACAACCAAAATAACATGAATCTTCATAATCATAACTTGACCAAAAACAGGGCAGATTTCACATGGGAAAAATCATCAACCAACCAACACAATTCATAGTTCAAAATGAAGCTAAAGCTCACCTCTTGCTCCTCCTTAGGTTCTTTCTTTGTTTCTTGAACTTGTGCTTTTGCAATATGGCTGAAAACACCTCCTCTTGAAATTCTAAAACCATAGAGTTGAAGCTCTTAGAGAGGAGAACTTTTATGAAGGCCTCAAGAGCCATGGAGGTGGTTTGGAAGGTGAAAATGGAGCTAGAAGCTCTTACCTTGAAGTTGTCTTCCTCTTTCTCTTTCCTTAAGCTTCTTGGACGACTTTGGAGTTGTGTGAGGGAGTGTTTGATGAGTTTAATTCACTCTTCTTCAGCTTCCAAATCACTTGGCCGTATAACACCAAGAGGAGAAAAGAAATATGCCATGTGTCACATTTTTGTAGAGTCTTGAAAAGTTACATGGTTAATTAACCAACCTTAGTTAGCCTCCTTAGTCAAGCTTTCTCTTTCCTCTTCTCTTGTGCAGATGATCGAAAATGAGGATAAGAAGATGAAGAATGAAGACTTAATGAATTAAAGCCTCTCCCTTTTACTTTCCAAGTGTCCAAGCCATTTTTGTTGACTTTCTTGTATAAAAGATGAAGCCATTAATTGATTCATCTCTCCCATTATTCTTAGATGAGATTATAGCATGAAGGGAGGAGATTTAATTTTCTTTTCAAATGTTAATCTTGACCCTTCATCTTGCCTTCCAATTAAGTTTTTGGTCATTCTAGATTTTAGGCGAAAATTAGATAATCTATCGATAACTAATTGGACTAAAATCATCATACAATTTCTTGGGATAATTCTTTCATTAATTTCACTATCCATTAGTACACATAGTCCTTAAGTACTTTTTGGGATATTACATTAGCCACCCACTCTCTCTCTCTTTTCTTAAGCTCCTCGAAACTCTTACGGAAGATGTCATCCGGTGTCTCCATTTTCCTATTGTATCTCATCAACAAACCGCAGGGAATTGAATCCTCTACAAACTGCACCACCATATATACATACCTCAAACCTCTACTTAATTACCGAGTTTGTGTGTGTGTGTGTGTGTGGTCCAGTGCACGAGGCTCAAGTGGGGAATAGAAAGAGATAGATGTATGCAATCTTATCTACTGCAACTAGAGCAGCTGTTTCCAAGATTTGGATCTGTAATCTCTAGATCATATAGTAGTAACCTTAACACTACACCGAGACTTATTATCTTTAAAGGGTGGCCTGGTGTACAAGACTCTAACTAAATGGGGTCTAAAAATGGTTAGATATACACAGCCTTACTCTTGCAACTGGAGATGTTGTTTCCAGTATTTAAACTTGTGATCTATAGATTAGATGACAACAATCTTTATCGGTGCTATATATATATGGAATAAATAATTAAAATAATGATACGATCTAATTTATTCATTAATAAGAATTTCTTGATGTGGACTTTAATTTGATAGATACGTACCACAAACCAGTTGATTTCCCCATCCCTCGCTGCGAAGTGCAATGTATTGTTTCCCTTTTTATCTACTTCCCTAAACACACTTTCACTTGGCCTTTTCTGTTTGCTCAAAAACCTGAATACCTTGGTTTGCCTGTATTCCACAGCTTGTAGGAGTATGTTCTTTCCATCAGCATTCACATCTTTGATCCTCAACGGATATAATTCCAGAAGTTTCTCCACCATTTCCATCACACCATTCTTCGCAGCAATCATTAGGGGTGTCTCAATTGTTATTGTACCCGACTCCGACTCTATCCACCGGCACCATATTCACAGTCGAATTCACAAAATTAGTTTATATATAATTGCAAGATTTTTTTGGCACAAAAAAAAAATCATATTAGTTACTCAATATTTTATCTGTGATAGAAAATTCACAAAAAGCGTCATAAATTTGTCATAAAAAAATTTTGTGATCATCATTGCAGGATGACCACAGGTGAAGAAAGATTTATGATTCCTAAAATGTCAAGTTTTCTATATGATGGTGATTTCTAAAGTAACATGTTGGAATTTTCATGAATCTTCTTACTGTTATCCTCTTCTATTTGCAAGGAAATTGAAAGATGCTCAGCGGCGGTTCTCAATATTATTTGTGACATATCTTCAACGGAAGCATGCTGAAGGAGTTCGGTCATTATTTGACGCGACCATATGTGCTTCTCCTTGATTTTTGGAATTTGATGGAACCATCTCCGAAGGACTATTCAGTAGAGACACAATGTTTCAAAAACTTTATTATTTAAAAGAAAAAAAGAACTATATGTATATATATATAGACACACACACACTTTGGTGGGTCTCACGTGTATTAAGAGAATGGGTTGAAAAATTATACATACCAGCTTCAGAGAATGCTAACAGCAGGATTAGCAAGAGGAATGTTAGGAGGCATGTCAGGAGAAAAACCGGGAGGAGTAGCAGCAAAGAACATATAAGCCTGGTACGCTTGACCAGAATGTTTTCTTGATTTTCTGCAAATATTAAGTCACAAAAAATTTGTTAGCGTCTTAACGTATATATGTGTGTGTATGAATAAACCTTATCCCAGTTGATTCCCAAACAATATTTCTTAACATTAATTCTCCCCCTAATTTTTTGTTAACAACAACAAGTATTATTCCACTAGATTGAGTCGGATACATAGATTGTACGATGTCATCGTGTTCTATTGAAAACTAAATATTTAGATAAATTGTTAACTAAAAGATCCCTTTCTAAAACTTCATTAAGTATTTGCTTTGGTCTTTTTCTATCCCTTCTCATGGAACTCCACATTGCTTGATCTGCCTTCCTGACATATCCAATGTATGTGTTTGATCCACTCAAGTCTTTTGTGCAATTAAAAAGATGAGATATAAAGAGTGATGATATAATCTTTATATGTTGGGAATGTAATTCAAATAATTAAATGATCTATAAGTTAAAGTCAATTATATATATATATATATATATATATATATAAGTAAAATAAAATATGTTCATTTTGGACTTTTTTCCCTAATGGTTTCTGTCTTGATCTAGATCTGATTAAAACCAAACATGAAAGAGAGAGAGAAATGTGCTTGGATGGGTCTCAATCTCAATATCAAGTGAGACCCATTATAGAAAAAAAATTAGTCCTTATCAATTTTTGTGTTTAGTCAAATAACTGATTGTAAATAAGGAGATAAAAGAAAAATGTAAATTGCACGCACAAACATGCATGCAAGTACAACTTTAACAAGCCCATAAAAAAAGACACACACCTCCACGGAGGTTAGGGTTATGCTTAAGGTACGAATCTTGCTCCTGCCAGAAGGAGATTTTATTTTTATTTTACCTCCTAAAATTACGAGAATGCCCATTTAAAGAAAAAAAAAAAAAGGAAGCACCACCAGATTCCCCCCTCATTCCACCGACTTAAATAAGACCAATGAAAGAGATTTTTGCTGTGTGAAATCTCTAACTCCATTCACTCTTCTCTATTGCTCTGTTTTCCTTCGCCGTAGTCACTGTGTGCACCAAAGACCACCGCCATCTTGGGAGCAGTTCGTTATGGTCTCTTATTCTCCCTCCATTGTCCTCCTCGGTTGATGCTGCTGTGCCAAGACTGTTGAAGCTTCTTTTTGGATGCTTCGACCTCTGTCTTCTTTATCCCCTGTTTCAGTGAAGTGCTCCTTGTGTGTGTTAAGCTCAAGATCTCTTCCTTCTTGTTTGGTTCAGGTTGGTTTAGGTTGAGAAATCTGGTTCCTTTCTTTTCCTTGTTGCCCTGACTAGTGAGGAAAGAAGAATTGAATCTACCTTTCATTGTTGCAGCTGATTATTTAAAGAGAAAAGGGGGATTGGAGGCTGTCATTAAGAGAAAATTATATTGGAGCGGAATGATAAAATCAATAGGTATTTTTGTTGATATGTGGTTGAAATTTATGTACAAGGCATGAGATTGATTGATGGATGCTACTTTTTGTGATTGTACCATGAATTTTGTAAAGGAATAGACTCGAGAAAATTTCTTTAGACTATGTGCATGCTCAGAAATTATTATTATTAACTTGTGAGTAAAGATGTTTGTTTTGTGAACTAAGCTTCAGTGCCCACAAGGTGTTTGATGAAATGTTCAAATGGAAAAAGCGCTCAATTACACGTGTCTTCATCATAGTATTTCGAATGGTGGAGAACATTTAGATCTTATTTTGGGTTGAATGTGATAGAAATCTTGATAAGCGGTAAATTTAGAAACCTTATATTTCATGTAGATGTTGTAATAAAGTTTGTTTGGATGAAGGTTGTCTAGTCTATGTTTGAAATTCAAATAGTCGTATTGTTCCAATATATATGCATGACACGGTAGTGGTAAGGTTTGAGGTATAAAATGAAGATTTGTGGTATGTTTAAGAAAGGGAGAGTGGGATAAGTTCCTTCAAGATTTAAGTGTTGGATTTAATAGTTAAGTGCAATTAGATCCAATTATTAATTGGACTTATGATTATATTCGTATTGAAAAATTAAAGTCATTGGAAGAGATTTTCCTTCTTTTCTACTAGGATGAATGCGTGGCTATCCAATGCAATAAAGAAAATAACTAGTACAATTATCTTGAGTTTGGGGATGGATGTTTAAATCTTGAGAATACATTTAAGTAAAAGAATTATATTGAAGTGATGATATTGTTCTATTGGTTAGGCGGTTAGGTGGCTAATTTTTTTTGGGAAGTTTTAGAAAGAGTGAATTATATTTCGGTAATACACCAGGTGAGTGAATAGTGTCCAATTATCATTTTTTTTTATAAATGATGTTTTTACTACTTGCCATACTTTTATGTTAATTACCATATTTATAAGTATGATTTCATGATTGGAAGTTTATCAGATTTGTTTCATTTTCTTAATATTGATGATTTTATTCATTGTTTTTTATCCTTCTCCAACTGCTTCATAGTATAATTCATGCTTATGCACTGAAATGGTAAGGAAACTTTGGAAATATCTTTTATAAGTTTTCATGTTGAGATGGTCTTGCAATTTGAAATGTTTGCACGCGAGTTCTAGATGTTTGCAAAGGATTTTTGGACAGATTTAACTCGAAGAAAAGTTTGAAATATTGTTTGTGAACTTTCATGTTGGGATATTCTATTATGTTATATTTGATACTAGTTATCATGGTATTAAAAGAAAAACTTTTCATTGCTTTAATAAATTGGTTCCAAGCATGCTTGAAAACGTTTGTGAGAAGACTGAATGTAGAACGTTGGTTACTAACAGCAATGTTATTAGTCCTTGGCGCGCCATATTTAACTTGAGCTTGCTTGACTTTCGTGGGCACAATACTCAAGCTTGATATTCATGGGATTTGTTTCCACACTTGTTATTTGTGGGTCTTCTACCGGCACTTGTTTTCGTGGCTTCTAGCCACGCTTGGTTACTTATTCTCGTGAACTGTGTTACCATGTTTGTTTTCGTGGCCTCCAGCCGTGATTGGTTATTTTCCCTTGTGAATTGTGTGTCCACGCTTGTTTTCCGTTTTTTAAAAAGTCCTAAATAAATGAGATTTGATGTTTTAAACTAATTTTGTTAGACAAAACGATTTATTACGTATTTGGATTTATTGGATTGATAATCTTATATAGAGTTTTATTTATATCTATGATCGTATGATATAGAAATTGCAATTTATTGTCATATCATTATTATTCAAGGTTAAATTTGTTTAAGTTATTTGCTCTTGTACATTGTTCACTGGAAATATTTTTGGCCTCAGATAGTGCAGTAGATCATGTTTCTCTTGCTAGTCACTTAAGTACTATATGGTTAGATTGAAGTTGGAGCTTCATTTGAACGGTTCCTAATTCAATGTAAACTTTAATATCTTTTGTATATGTTGGTAAATCACGTTTAGGTGCTCCAAGTTATCTATAGGCAGGATCCTTTTCTTCCCTTTTATTTTGAACTATATGTATATGTATAAATGTATATGCTACGCGTGGATCGGAGCTCCAGATGCTATTATAAAAAATTTGGGTCATTGGAGAATTTTTGGGAAGTCTGATTTTTAGAGAAGACTTTTCCCAAAATTTCTACACAAGACTTAATATTTTGATAATTTGAGGTATGTTTTTATATAGGAATTTAAAATGGTTTAAGCATGCTTAGGATTATTGTGCTAGTTTTGATGTTGTTAAAGATATTGTGAGTATTATTTATATTCAGTTATAAGTTTAAGGCTTAAGGAATATGAGTTCACTCACATTTCGTGCCAGTCACCCTTAAATTTTCAGGGCGTGACATTCACCTAATAAGAAGAAGGAAGAAGGAAAAACAATGTAGATGTTAGTCTAAGGTTGTAAAAAAGTCGTAATACAATATATTGAAATAGTAGATAGTGTATTAAAAAATGACAGTTGCATTTGGCATCTTCTTGTAGTATAGATATTGATTTTAATAGAAGTCACATTTTCCCCTTATTTTGTGCACATTCCTATCTCTGTCTTTTTTGGTACCTGACAAAAAAATTTCCTCTTCTGCTAATGCTTCCAATGATGGTTTTGGACAATCTAAGGGAGCTTATAAATCACAAAGACAAAGAAAGCATATTATTAACATGAAAAAGTGTTAAACAAGAATTCCTCTTGTTGATACACACTAACAAAACAAATCACAAAGTAAATCTAATTTTGGACAAAAAAAACTCATAAACAACATACTAAAAAATGACTACACTTGAGGTAGTGCTTGTAAATATGTAATGTCGTAGTTGCAGAACATGAAATTAGAGTATCTAATTCCTCACTTCTTACCTTGGCTAGGGACCTATTTTTCTTTCCCAAATGATCATGCCAAGTCTTAAATCTCTTTTTTCCATCTCCCTTTTAATGCCTTTAGGTAGTTTATCTTTTAACTCCATATTCTTGTTTTCTTGGTTGCCACCCTTTTCCTTACTTCTATATTCTTCCTTGCTGTTGTTGTCATCATCATTTGGATTCCCTAGCCCACACACCAGGCGTTGTATTATATTGAAACGACTTATGTATCTCTTAGTGACTATGGTGCTTAGGAACGTAGGAAAAGCAATACTGGGGGCACAAACAAACTTTTTTATATCAGACACCTCAAACATTATATGAAACTATTTTCTTTCATGCTCAAATGGCTTTAGATTTATTTTCCCCTTCTTTTCTTTACTTTTAAGAGCTAAAATGACAAGGGCTATGAAAAAAATCCAAAAGATACCACCTTTTATAAAAAAAGAAAAAGAAAATCAGTAATTTTTATCTTACCTTGCCTATTTGAATGAAGGCTACAATCCTTGAACCCCTCTCCTTAGGAATCGATAACTCTCCACTTGGATGATTTTTATAAAGATAAGATAAGAAGAATCTTGCCAATTGCAGAATCAATTAGCTGGAATAGCAACCGTTGTCTATATATATATATAATATGCAGATGAGACAGCTGCGACTTGTGTGAAGCTTTCCCACCAACCTCTACTCCCAAAACGTCAAATGGATTTTGGGTTCAAAGGAATCAAATATGAGCCGCTAGGATTTTAATGAGATGGAGAGCCCATATGTGTTTAAAAATTCTTTATAATATGTCGCTCTGTGAGCTCTTGGATGTAATGAACGGTCAAGATATAAATATTATGAGGGATGAGTAGAAAAATACTACCGAGAGTATCTACTCTTGTGCTTTGGTGGTTGTGGTTAAGCTTGTGGCTCCTTCCTTCTACATAAGCACTCCTAGGAAGGATTCTGGAGTCACTGTTTCATTAATTTGTTGTGATTGATCCAGAGTCCCATAAATGGGATAACTACTACTATTTTAGGTCCTAAATATTAGACCTAGTTGTCTTTTTTAGGATATTAAGGAAGTTAAATAAATTACTTTAAAGTATTTATATTTATCTTTTTTATACTAAGTTAATTAATTTATCTGACTTATAAATTAATATATAATCAAATGATACACATCATATGCTAGGATTAACTAACTTATTTTGTTTCCTTAATCTCTCTAAAATATTCAACTGGGTCTTATATTTAGGATTGGATGAAATATTAAGATGAATCCCAAAAATGTAATCTGTCTGGACAATGGAAACGTTAATGAACATGGTGCAGCACAGCAATTAATCTGCAGATACTTTCAACAGTGGTAGAAGGTGAAAATGCTACACATATATTACAACTAAAAATGAGGCAAAAGCTGTGGCAAACAAAATATTATTATTTCACAATGTTTCCACGCCAGGTTCCAGATTAATTAATTATTCCAGAGTGTTTGGTTAATTAACAAGAATGACTAGTTTATTGTTTTTTTTCCAACTTCTTAGCTTCATTTACGTGGAGGGTTTGATGCGTTTAATGCAGTACAGTGAAGCTGAGAAAGGCATGGAGTTCTTCGAAGAAGGAGCATCTGAGTCTGGGGAGAGCAGCAAATCTGCCTTGGAGAACTGGCTAATAATATTAGTTGCCATTTTTGTTTATTTCTTCTTCACCTGTTCATGCAAGGTCTCAACTTATATTTAGATACATCTGCTGCTTACACACACACACATATTACGTATGTGTTCAGTGTTGTATATGTAATATAAAAATCCAGGTTACTGCATTCAGAGAGAGGAGAGTACTTGATTTAACATTGACTTGTATATATACTCTATTTGGTATTTGGCATCACCATACCGGTTATTGACCTAGTAATACTGGAAATTGCCACCATCAAATTTCATCTCTTGGTTGCGTATATATATCATAATATATGCAACTCGGCATTTGATGGCATTCCCCCCCCCCCCTCGGGGGTTTTACCCTGCCTATTTTCCTAACTCCATATGAGACATATGTCTCTGTCTGTGTCTATATATATATATATTGAACTGGACATTTTTTTAATATTTTCTTTTATAGTGAAAATGCCTCCATGATGTTGATTGTCAAGTAGAAGGACTAGTAGCATAAGGTTTTTGATGGAGCATACTTAAGAAAGAAAAATGTGAAAGGTTTGTGCACATTGCAAATTACCGAAATACTACGTTTATAGTAATAGCACTATGTAGTGATTATTCATTCCACCATAGTGGGCATGTGAAATTAAAATGGGATATGAAGAAATATGTCAACTTGAAGGATGCATGCTTACAGAAAGATTATAACTTGTTATATGAAACATATTTAAAACATTTACAGGGATGTGGGTTCCATCATATACTAGGCCAAGTACATCTTAATTTTTCAGGTGTGGCATACTTTCACATTTACAAGTGATAATTGTCCCAATAATTTCATTAAGAGATCCAATTAATTAAATTCCTCAAAAGAACCCCAACATGAATCAATGATGCAGTTATATACAGTAATGATGAAAAAATATATAATAATTATAAAACTTAAACGGCAGCATGAAGGAGTGAGAGTATGCTTACACATATTATAATACAAGACATGCAGTTAATTTTGGTGGTTCAAATATGCACCATTTTCCTGGTTCATGGTCCTTCGGTACTCAACGGGACGAGTGGCCTTGCGTCTAGGGGCAGGAGTCCGCAAAAGGCTAGAAAATGTGGGACCAAGGAATATCGGAAGCCTTGCGACAACCAAAAGGATGACCACGGATGCCCACACAAAATATCTTGGAATAGCTTTGGGCAACTTCTGATTGTCGTCATCAAGCAAGAAGAAATCACCGGCACACAAAGAAATCCAGAGACAAACAATGGAGAAGAACATGGAATGAATGCCATAGAAAAATTGGGAAGGAACAGATCTCCAAGAGTGAGCAGATTGGGAACGACAAGCAGCTACATTCAAGAAGAAGATTGTAGAAATGAGGGAGTAGAAAAGGGCAGCAAATGAAGAGCGTACAAAAGTTTTGAATATAAAGGCCTTGTTTCTAAGTATTGCATAGCCATTGTCATCGTAACCGCCCGGCACACTGGTACGGGTGGCGAAGGCCACCGACACAACTATGGTCGACACCACAAAACATGCTTGTAAGGCTTTAGCTAGCCATTCTCCCTCGCTTTTCAAAAGTTCATTGTGACTCTTCCGGGGTCTCCATTTTCCTATTGTACTGCTCTGACAAGCCACGGGGTACTGAACGCTTCACAAACTGCATCATCGATAGATTGATACGCACCTCAAACCACCTGATTTCCCCTTCAATGAGGATTGAGCCAATCAGGGTCAACTCCAAGACTTGCTGCCAAGTGCAATGCGTTGTTTCCGTCATTATCTACTTGTCCAAACAGACTTTCACTTAGCTATTTATCTCTACACAAAAACCTGAATACCACTGTTTGCCTATATTCGGCAGCTAGTAAAAGTATGTTCTTTCCCTCAGCATTCACATCTTTAATCGTTGACGGAAATAACCTCAGTATTCTCTCCACCATTTCTACCACTCCATTCTTCGCAGCAATCATAAGGGGTATCTCTATTGTTATTCTACCAGACGGTGTTGTTTCCATTGACCCCGACTCTATCCGCCAACGCCCGGTCACAGTCCAAATCACAACATTAGTTTATAATTGCAAACTAGTAGATATATGTATACACACACATGTATATATTGTCACAGCATGTTCATGAATGAACATCCCTGAAAACTGCATGCGAGATTGTCTAACCTTTATATATGAATGTTCATCAAAAGCAACTAATTAAAAGGGCTCCCAAACACATCATGTAATATCCCGAATTTTGGGACTAGAGGTATAAGATTAAGCCTGGATTAAGTGGACTGTTAAGCTCCGGCTTAGCAAATGTCCCTATGAGGTATGTTTAAATTCCCTAAAAATTTCTTTATATCCTTGGGGGTATTAAAGAGCTCAGGGAATAACAAAATAAAGCGATTAGAAGTCACACATAATATAATAAAGTGGAACACAAAGTAATTTTGCCACCGGTGAAATTCCTGGTATGGCAGTGATGATTGTGTGACATGTTTCGATGGGTAAATGATAGTGAAAAATTATGAAACTTTCTAGAATGAAAGTAGACTTATCAAGCTTTAATTTGATAGGTTATATAAGTCATTTAGAGCTGTACATAAAGAGAAATGAATTTTTGAAGTTAGCCCAGCGAAATTAATTATTTTCTGGGACAGCATTTAAGGATTAAAATTCTGGGAAGAGTGAGCTTCCAATTGGCCAAAGGTTATATTTTTCCTTAAAAGGGTCGCATAGCCTTTGGAATCACTCCAATTGGACATTTGTACAATTAGATATGAATTTTCAAAGTTAATGAAAAATCTGCAGAATTTGACATTTTGTGTGAAAATTTAATATTTGGGCCAATCAGGTGTTGACACATGGTAGATGAGTTAGCTGAATCATTTATCCATTAAATCCATCATCTTCCTCCTCATTTTTCACATAGAAAGAACTAGAAAGAGAGAGAGAATGATCGGATGAGAAATGGAGAAAGAAGAGAGAGAAAATTCTTTCCTCCAAAACACTGCTGAAACAACATCCTCTCTCAAAGTGTTATTCAGCAAACTTCTTCTACTCATCACAAGCTCCATTTCTATGATTTTGGATTTTTGTTTGGAGGTGGTTGGCACCATCTCACCGGCCAGAGTGTTGCCAGAATTCCGAACCGTTTGCGGAAACAGATAGAGGTAAACGTAAGCTTCCTTTTAACCAATTGATTTATTGTTTGGATGAGTAAATTGGAAGTGGGGTACTGTTCATGGCTGGTTTTAAAGGATGTTTTAATGGATAAATCATATCTAATGAGTGTCTAAATAGCTAATCATTTGATTAGAAGTAGAAAGGAAGTGATTAAGCCAAAGAAAACAAGAAACTGACATAGTTTTTCTGAGAACCTTAAAATCTTCCCTATATTGTTTTGTGTAGGAGGAGTTGGAATTTAATGATTTGGATGCTTCCATTGGCTTTAGGAGGCAAAATTTTGTAGGTATACAAGTATTCATGATTTTTAGATGCTTGTGTATGAATTTGGGAATTTATGAAATAGGATTGTTCATGTTGTTGATTCTGCCATGTTTGAACAATGACATTGTTCGAGCTGTTTCATATGTAAATGTTCTCCACAAATTCTGAAAATTTTCAGTCTTAAATTAGACATGTAGAGCTTTAATTTGGTAGGTATTTTGTAATTTTTAGACAATTATGCTAGGAGATATGAATTTTTGAAGTGGTGCCCTATTTCTGGAATGAAATATGGAACAGTGCATGTTTGCCGAATTTTTGGTCAAAGTTTGACAATAATAGTCATACCAAAGTATTTTTATATAAAACTAAACTTAAAGGGCTTCAAATAGAGCTTTGAACTGCCTTAATTGGAGTTGTATATAATTAATTATGATTTTCCAAAGTTTGGTCAAAAATGCTGGTAGATTAAGTACCATGCGAATTTGAGTAAGAAATTGGCCAAATATAATTGATTAGAACTCCAAGGGTAAAAGTGAGCCTTTAGGGCTAATGTGGGCCATTGGGTATTCTTCATTCATGGCTCTAATGATATTATCACTTACCTAGGGCTATGAAGTGACAAAGAAGAAGCAATGGTTGGCGGATCAAGGGACAAGAAGAAGAGGACATAAAGTCCGAGAGGTAGTAAACTTACAATTTCTGCATGTATGTGATATGTATGTCTTGCATTGATTATGTGACTGCATTGCCTATTTGTGTGGAACATGTTTGATTGGTTGAAGCTCTGTTATATTTGTGCAATGGCTATATATATGTCATAACATCGAGTATGCTGTATATCATTATGTTGGCATGAAATAGTGTAAGCAAGCATGTCATGCATTCATATATATTTGGCATGCATAGTGGTAATGTTTGCTACTAAGATTCTCTCGAATCTCACTCCTCCAAACCAACCATTTAGACAGGTGAAGAGTGTAGGAAGATATGCATCGAATGAGATATGAAAGTGAAGTGAAGATCATAGTGTAAGACACTACTATTTGTATTTGATGTAAGAATGTGGTGGTTATGTATAATTATACATTTGATATATATGTGGCTATTAAAAATAAGGTATTACACATCGTTCCTGTACCTAGATGTAATTTACTCAATATTTTATCTTAGAAAATTCACAAATGCGTCATAAATTTTTGTGACCATATTTGTGATTCCAAAAAAGCATCAAGTTCCACGCGCGCGCACACACTTGCCACCAAAACATCAAGTTCTATATACGAAAAGTATAATAATAATGTTTTATAAACAAACATTTTGGAATTTTAATGAATCTTTTTACCGTTATCCCTTTCTGTTTTCAGGAAAATCGATAGCTGCTCAGAGGCTGTTCTAGATATTAATTGTGGCATATCTTCATCAGATGCATGCTGAAGAAGTTCGTTCATTATTTGAAGCGACTATGTGTGCTTCTCCTTCATTCGTATCTGATTGATCAATCTCCCTATGAATATTAAGGACCCATAGGTAAATAGGGTAAAAACGTTTTCAAATTTATTTAAAAGCAATTCATAATTATATATATAATTAAAATAATATATGTTTATTTTAGACTTTTTTCTCCAAAACGTTTTCTTCTAGATCTAATTTGAACCAAACAAATAATTAAGGAGAGAAAAGATATATCTTCTAGAGCTTTGACTTATATAAATATTAGATATATGGGTCAAATAAGAGAATTCTATCTTTATGATTTAAAATTCAAATTAAAATAACTTCATAGAGATATGGGGATATATCTTAGAGATGGGAGTCAGTTTACACCTACAGATAAAATAACTTCTCTCTATGGACTCTCTTCTCCTTCTATGCTGAATCTTCTGGATAAGCATCGGTGTTTTAATCTTATGTGGGTATTTAGCAAATCAACAGATTTTAAGTACACCCAACAACCTTCCAATACATTTAAAGCAAAATTGTACTACTTAATACTTTAAAGTGTTAGTTGGATGCGCATCCAAAAATAATTTAGAGTGCTTGGCGCACTTTAACCCAAAGTTTTATAGAGAAAAATATAGTCCATAAATGTTGTCTTTAGTCAAATAATTTATAAAAAAACACGAAAAAAGCGAAGAAAGATTAAAAAAAGCGTAAATTACACGCACAAGCACGTATGCATGCATTGATTATGACTTATTCTTCCAGGGTTAGTGTCTATAATAAAAAATTAATTCAGCATTGCATATAAGCAATCTTCTCTCTTCTCAAAGAGCTTTTTATTTAATTTACATGATATACTAATGCAATAAAATAAGGAAAAATTGTTTTTGGATTTTTGCTAAAAATTAATAGCTAAAAAAATGCAATTTAATTAAATGATAACTATTATTTTTTATATTTTATTAAGTTAATGTAATTATTTTTTCTAATATGAATGCATAAATGTGTCACTCAAATTAATTCAAATCATAAAAAAAGTGTATGCATATGCATGTATATATAAAAGTCCAACAAGTAACATTTAATTCACAGATTATCCAAATGGATAAGTCACAACAGTACAAAACTCAGAAATCCAAATATAAATGGAGAAATTAGATTGAACAAAATAAATTCCCTGATTAAGCTCTGAAACTCAAGTATGCATCGGAATCTGGAATTTTCGCCTGAAACTGGGATATTTGGTAGCCGGAAACTGGAGATTCTCACCGGCAAATTCAAAGACCGGCCGGAGGAGGAATATGAAGGTGATGAACGGTGCTGTGATTTCAGTGGTGGTGAAAGTGAGATATGGGGATGATAATATGTAAGGCGATGGTGACGGTGAAAGCAAGGGAAAACTGATGGTGAAGAAGAGTGACTCCGGTGAATATGGAGAAAGTGAAGGTAGCTGGAGCAAGGTGAAAGAGAGAAGGAAGGAAGGCTGCTGAGGTGTTGCTTGACAGAGGTCCGACGGTGGTTCTCGGTGCTAGAGAGAGAGAGAGGGACAAGAGGTTGAAAGACGGTGCTCAGAACAGAGACACCGGCGATGCTTTTTGTGTCCAGAAGCTCTCTGGATCCGCGGTGGTCTCCTCTCTTCCCAGAAGTATCAAAGGCAGTGGTGAGCTCCGGAAGTGGAGTCGGAGAAGAAGAACGACGGAGGTGCTCTCTGGCTTAGCTCTCGTGTCTCTTTCTTAAGCTTGTCCCGTCGCGCCACACTCTGCTTCAGGTTCAGCTAGCCGGCGCTCTGGGTTCTCGACGTTGCAGTGGTGAAATTAGCCGATGGTGGTGTTGGTGTGAGAGAAGCATGCAGAACCACGGTGGTTGAAGAAGAATGTCGCCGACGCTGCTCTGATCTCCGGTCTTCTTCCACGGTGCTCCTCTGTCTATAACTCTCTCTCTCTCTCGGTTGTTTGTTGGTGGACGATGGAGGAGGAAGTGATGATGTAAAGGAGACTTGAGAGAGGGAAGACCGGAGCTTTCCGGCGGCGTTGGTGGTGAACGATGCCGCCGGCGAGAAGTGGAAGAAGAAGAAGGTGAAGGTCAGATGATATCTCCTGCTCTCAGCTTGCTCTGTTTTTTCTTCTTTTTTTTTTTAAGGAAGGAAAAAAAGTGAAAGTGATGATGATGATGAAGGAAGAAGAAGATGGTGGAATGATGATAATGGAAGGATAAGGTGCCAGCTCCCAATTTTCTTTCTGTCTCTGCTTTCGGTTATTCAATGATGAAGAAGCAGACATATGCTCCCTGGTTCAAACGCAAGTTTTGAAAAGACAGAAAACTTTTTGGAGGGACTCAAGGGAAGTTTATGAAATGTCCATAGGTATAAATGGCATTTTAAAACATACTGGGTACTTTTGTACATTTCCCTAGGCCTTTTATCCACAGTTTTATAATTTTTAGAAATTTTGGAGCCCTTTTCTGTATTTCCCAGACCTTAAAGATTTAATTTTTACCCTCCAAAATCTCAAATTTTCTTTCAAAACAGCAATGCAAGATTAAGTAAAAGGTGGTATTAAAAGTTTAAGAAACAATTGCACAAAATAATTAATAAATCATAACTATTTTCCCCCTAATTACAATTAATTCAATACAATTATATCTAACTAAAATTAGTGTTTAATCATGCCACATGAACAACTTTAACAAGTTGAAATTAAAATATTAAATAAAAATTTGCTAGCATACAGTCAGCCAATTAAGTGGGTTCAATATCGTAGTAGATGGGGCATAATCATTATCATTAAAGATAGATATATAGCATGAACGTTATTTGAAATTAATCATTAATCAATACCAGCCCCAATCCTTAAAAAAAAAAATTATTTGAGAGTTAAATTTAATTATAAATATAAGACTTCAATCCATTTTATCTCTCAAATTTATAATTTTCTCCTAAAGTATCACTATTAATTACAAACCTTAAGGGGTCTTTATTCAAAGGTAGTCATAATGAAATATGGTATTTTAGGAAAATCAATATATTTTTGTTACTTTGGCAAAAAAAAAACTTATTTTTGTTACAAATAAGCAACTTAAGTAATTTTCTTAATCTACTCAACCTAGTTAACCAACTCTTATATTAAAGAATGGAGGTACTACAAATTATATCAATGTGCCCACACACACACACACATATATATATATATGCACGTGCATGATTTTTCATTAAATAAACTATACATGTATTCTCTTGCATGACATGGTCTACCTGCTCTAGAAAATGGGTATAACGGGATTAGCAAGAGGCTTAGCAGCAACCGACATATAAACTTGATAAACATGACCAAAATGTTTACTAGATTTTCTGCAAATATTAAGTCACAAAATTTGTTAGTTTCAACATATTATATAAGAATAAATCGTATCCCATAACGTCGCAACATTAATTACTCCCCTAAACTGTAATTGAATTCTAAAAAGAAGAAAAGAGTAAGGATTACCTTTATATGATGGGAATGCAACTCAAAAAATGAGATTATTTGAGTTAGGGTCTGTTTGGTACCATGGATTTGAAGGGGAGGGGAAGTAAAATTTGTATGAGCTGGATTTAAAAAAAATAGAGAAATGGAGTTACAAAATTTTAATAAAGAGAAAATGTATGAAAAAAGAGTAATAAAAATTAATTAAAAATTTTTAACCCCATTTCTATAACTTTTTAAATCCAACTCATACAAATTCTCTCACCCCCCCCCCCCCCGGGTACAAAAAGTTGGTGCCATGATTTAGAAAATATCAAGTCATTTTTATGGCTGTTTTACCCCAAAAAAAAAATCACAAGAGCCGATATGCAGAGAATCATGCATGGCGGAGAGCTGCTCTAGAGATGAAAGAAGATGAAAGAAAGCCTCACTTAGTTTCAACAAGCTGATGGGAGATAGAAGCAACCCGAAAGAAGATGAACAGATAATGAGAGAAGAGAGTGCTTGCAACAGTATATATTCTTCATCCATCATTTCTTATACATTCCATCATTTGATGCTACATAGGGAAAAACTTCACTTGATGGAAGAATATGTCAAGTATATGGAAGAGGGCAGGAGAAAAAAAAAACTGTAATTAAGAAGTGTGATTTCTTAGGACTGGGCTTTCCGCCTCTACGCTTATCTCACTACAAAAAAATACTAAATTAGCGACGGAATTTTATTCCATCGCTAATCCCTCACAAATTATGTCACTAAAATTAGCAACGAAATTTAGAGACAAAATTTTTCCATCTCTAAATTAGTGATGGATTAGTGATGGAATTACATTCCGTCACTAGTTTCCGTCGCTAAAAATTAGCGACGGAATTTAGAGACATAATTTTTCCATCGCTAATTAGAGACTGAATTTCCGTCACTAAATTCCGTCTCTAAATATTAGCGATGAAATTTAGAGACGGAATTTTTCTGTCGCTAATTAGAGACGATTAGCGACGGAATTACATTCCGTCGCTAATTTCCATCACTAAAAATTAGCGATGAAATTTAGAGATAAAATTTTTCTGTCTCTAATTAGCGACGAAATTTTTGTCTCTAATAGTTAAATTTTTTAATAATTCGATTTTTTTTCTAAAATTATAATTTTTTAAATAATTTAAATTTTAAATTATTTTAAATTTATAATATAATATTAAAATAAATACATAAAAATTATTAATTCATATTTAATTTTGAAATTAAAATTATAATATAATATATTTGAATTTTTAATAATATATTATATACAAATAAAATGCAAATTTTATAAATACAAACAAAAAGATAAAATAAAAAATAAAAAAAATAAAAAAAGATATTAATAATAAAAATTTAGGTAAAATATTTATATAAAATAAAATAAGAAAACTAAATTAAAATATTCAATAATATATAAAATTTTGTATTTCTATTTTTGTTTGTAAGTAATGTGTGTGTGTGAATGTGTGTGTCTGTCTATATATATATATGATTTTGCATTTAACTTTCACAAGTTCTTCTTAGCTCAACTGGCAAAGGCACTAACACACGCATGATAGGTCATGGCTTCGAATCCTAACTTGGTCATAAAATGCAACCAATTTGTGACACGTGACACGTGGCACGAGGTGGAGGGTGACACGTGACGGCCGGAGGCAAAGTTGCGGTGGCTGATTGGTACACGTGGCAGCTGCCGGCGAGGGACATGTGGAGGCTCGTGTTGTAGACATGTGGCAATTTAAATTATATATAAAAAAATAATTAGCAAGGGATAATTCCGTCGCTAATTAGAGACGGAATTTAGCGACGGAATTGAAAATTATGTCACTAATCAATTAATAACGGTCTTTTAAGTGACGGAACAAATTTTTTCGCTAATATTGTTTCGTCTCTAATCCGTCGCTAATTTCCGTCTCTAAGTTGATTGGTGACAGAAATTCCGTCGCTAATTCGTGATTTTTTTGTAGTGTCTTCCACTTCCCCTCTACTTCTCTTCCACTAACAATCTTCACTTTTAGACTAAAACTTGAGCAGTCTAGACTTAGGGCATATTTGGTTCGATCCCTTTGTACCTTGAAGTGCAGGGCAATGTGATGCAATGGTAGTGACGGTGACGATGGAGGAGGAGGATGTAGTGGTGGCAGCGGTTATGATGTGGCGAGTGAAATGAGACAAGTGAAATAAAGACAAATAAGACTAAAGGATAAATTAGATTTTTTTCAACCAAGCAATAGTGTGCTCATAGAGTGAAGTATGAATGATGATTACTAATTTTTTTAGTAATCATCATTACCATGGTAAACCTTATTACCATACTAAAGAGCAATCAAACACTCTTCTCCTAATAATGCAATCATAATGATCATTACAATCATGTAATGGGGTTGAAACAAACAGGATCTTAATGTTTTATAACATTATTTTTTTAAATAATTATTTTGTTGCCATTATAAATTATTATGAAAAAAATTGAATAGTATAAGTTTATTCATTTTCTAAATAATTTGGTATTTTATCAGTAATTTTATAAAATATTAAATCTGATTCGCTCAAATTTTAATCTAACGATGAGATAATCAGTGGAGAGGAACTTAAGGGGAAGAGCAGATGAGGAAAGGCAAGTCTCATTTCTTATAGAAAGAATTATTATGAGATCCCAATGAAAGAATGAAATTAAAAAAAAATCCCAATAATAAATGAGCATCATAAATCTCTTTTCATTTCATGTAATAACATTTATCATTATATATGCCCAGTTGTAGTAGGACTTTCTAAAGTATAGGGACAAACATATTAAAACCAACAAATTTGAGGGGCTCTATCACACGAGTTGAACCCAATTAAAATAAAATTAATAAAGGTCTTTAAGCTAATGCTTCAAAATGGCAAACAAACAAGCCACAAGCATATTTTATATATATATATATATATATATATATATATATATATATATTTATAGCTTTAACTAATTACAAGTTGATAAGCCATTAGTATTACCGCTGTATCCACTACACGTGTTAGATACTTGTTAACTAAGTTGAGTTGAGTTGATGACTATACAAGTGTACACAGTATCAGCAATAAAGATCGAATTTCTCTGGTGCAGTTATATTTTCTCTTTTAATATTGACAATATATATAGGGTTATAGTGAAATATGCCCCCAGAAGTTTTTCACTGGGTGCAATTTTTATTCCGAAGTATTTTTTAGTGCAATTTCCCCCCTAATGTAATTAAATGAGTGCAATGTTCATCTTCTTTGATAGAATGACAATGTTGACGGTTAGGAAGAGGTTTTTTTTTTGACATTTTTAGAGTACGTGGCGGTACATGTGGATATTGTTGGATGAATTTAAGTGCCATCTGTTATAAGCCATTAAATGTGTTGAAAGCCCTAAATAAAAACCCCAAGTCGCAAATCAGTGTCCCCCACATCACTCTCTTCACAGTGGCTCTAAGCAAGGTTCCGGGCATGAGGGAGAGTGAGACATCGAGAGAGAGAGAGAGGCGAGGTTCGGTGATGGCAATGGAAGAGTCTGAGACTTAATCGCCAACAACCTTTAGGACGAGAACGTTGATGCTAAGGATCGGGGTGTAGACAGAGTATGAAGAGACCTAAGGATTCTGCCACTGCGGTCTTCTCGCTCCTCGTTGGACTTCTATTGGACCAAGAGGAACCCAGGAAGAAGATTCTATAGGTGCCCAAACTATGTTGAGGTACGTGTGTGATCTTTTGTTTGTGAAGGAAAATGTGTTGTGTCTGTAATTGTGCAACAATATGTAGGGGGGATGTGGGTATTTTTTATGGCATGATAAAGAAGTATATGAGAGGTAGAAGATTGTAATTAATGCACTTGTGGAACATATAGATCAGCTATTTGTTGAGAATGTGAGGCTCAAAATGAATGGGAACACTAGTAGACGTGGAAACAGAGCAGCTAAAAGAATTGAGGAATAATTAAATGAACTAAAGAGTGTGAATATGATGCAGGATAGTGAGCTCTTGCGAATGAAGAAGAAGCTTAAGACGCTGATGGCAACATTTGTCTTATCCTGGATGTTAATTCTTGTTGTCCTCTCTAAGTAGATTTTTAAGTTAACTAGTAACATTACTAATTTTATTTTTTTGTAAACCTAGGCATTAAATTGGATGATGGTAGTTGTGGTACCACCATAATGTTGTAATATGAATGGAGGTTATATTGTGTTGCTAATATTGTAGTTTAATTTGGTTGAAATGAAATTTGCATATGTGAAATCTATATGGTAGTTATATTGATTTGTTAAGATTGCAATTGAAATCTGATTGGGACAATGAAACATCAAGTAAGATTGAAAGAGGTATGGACAATTTGACCTAAGGAAAGTATCTGTAATATATGAAATTGAATATATAGTGCAATACAAAAAGAGTGGACAATAGTTTGCACCCAAAGGATTCATATAGCCTAGAAGCAATGTGTTCACAAAATGAGAACTTGACAACCTAACACATAGTGTGTTGTAGACCAGATTGTTGCATACTATAATTAGTTGTTGCATATTACAAACAAAAGGATCTTAAATAACTTGCAAATGACACGCAAAGTTTACAAACTAAACTGAACAAATCAAATCATTGAACATTGTTGCTATCCATTGCATTCATCTTAAGTTGGACTCTCTTCTGAATATTGTTTGCTTGTAGACGTGATGATGTGCAACTTTGGTGTCCATTCTACATAAGTCCTCGTGGTATGTACACATTGGTACCATCTATAGTGAATGCAATCTTCTTCCCTTCATTTAATATAGCATGAGCATGGTTGACATTTCTTTGAAGTTGGAGCTCGTTGGGGATGGGGAACCCATTCTCAGTCTCTGCGTCATGTTCCAAATATTCAGATGGAGTCCCTTCATGAATTAGTGTTTCACTTCTCATGGCAAGCTGCTTACATAAATGAACGAAAAAAAATTAAAATTCAAAGAACATATAGAATATGCATATTTATGAACACATGTATGGAAAAAATTAAATTGAACACAGGCTGCTTACATTAGTTGGCTTTTTCCTTCCTCTAATTTTAACTCTCTTATTGCCAGAGGGTGGTGCCCATGTCAAACAACAACACATGTAACCAATATAATAACAATCAAACTGTGAATAGAAGTGTAAAAGATAGAACTTTACATCCTTGCATGTTGACTTATTGTGTCCATTTTGCTTGCAAATTGTGCATTGTTGTGGTAAGCCATGTCTAGGCAGCTTCTCTAATGCTGGTGGATCATATGTTGTTTGCTCAACTTGATTTTTCTTCTTTCTCCTTGATGCCTCATGTGATCTAATACGTTTCTTGGTAGGTCGGCTTGGAAGCTTAACAATGGGTAGGGGTTCCATTGGTTCTACAACATTAAAGTCCCAAAATGTCCTTCCCTATACAGGTTAATGCTTATGTCTATAGCTTGTAAGATATAAGGTCCTATGATAATAAGAAGATATTTGTGTGACAGGGTCTACTTTGACATGGTACATTGCATAAATTGCATGTTGGCAAGGGATCCTGGTCAAACCACATGGCCTCCATGTACACACCTGTCTATACAAAAACATTGTATGCCTATCTTCACCTTCTATTACTTCATATCCCTCATCACTATTAAACCATACCCTATACCCCACAGGTAGATATTTATTTGTGTCGAATAACTTTCTACATTTATGATTGAAATTTTCATTCCATTTGTCCACATTTTTCTCACTCTCAGCCTACTTGGTCATCATTTTTAATTGTATCCCATCGAACACATGAATGACAGGAAGGTATCTATATTCATTTATCTACGCATTCAAACTCTCACTAGCATTATTGTCAACAATCCAAGACTTACATCTAATTGAGAAATATGCTCGAACCCAAGCCTGTGTAGGATAAGTCAACAAGTCTCATGCCGCCTTCTCACTCAGCTTGCCAAGAGACTTAAGATTGTCTATAAACTATACCGTGTATAAACTCTATGCACACGTGAAAATTTTTTTCTTCAATTCCTGACCCCTCTATCTCTTACTCCAATTGGTGTATATATGCCTCGCATAAAGTCTATGTTCTACCTTGGGCAAAATATCCTTTACTGCTACAAGCAACCCCTACACAAATATATAATGTCAATATACATTAAAAACAATGTCCAACTACAAACAAAAATACATATACCAACTTTTTTCATATCAGACATCAAAGTAACCCTTGAGCCATCTTCAAGGTCTTAGCTCTTTTGAAGCCACTCTATGAACCACCTCCTACTCACTTTGTTCTCTTGCTGAGTTAGTCCGAAAGCAATTGGGAATAGTAAACCATCTGCATCTAATGCCATTGCAGTCAGTAAAATCCTCTTTGCATTGCCTTTCAAGAATGTGCCTTCCAAACCTATTAATGGTCTACACCACTCTTTCCATCCCACCTACATAAATAAATCAATCATTAATCATTGTATGGAACCAAAAAAAAACAAAATAATTCCTACTAAGTACAAAACAAATATTTTGCTTACCTTACATGTATTGAAGCAAATGTACATCTTGCTAAATACTCTCCGCCCTTCCTTAAGTGCCTCTCTGCTCACCTCAAGACATACATTGAAACTAAGATTTGACAACCTCATCTCATTGCAATGTGCTTCAAGACAGGCAAACTCATCCTTATAGCTCCCTTTCATCTCCTCTAAGTGATCTTTTTAGCCTTCTTACACTTGTGAATGCTGACTTTAAGCTTGAGCTCATCTGCCAAATCTTTCTTCATGTCCTTTACCTTATACTGCGGCCTCTCTTGTACCTTGTTCTTAAAATACTTTGCAATCCACCTTGTTGTAGCCCTACCATTTTGGTACACCCGAAGGCAATCATGCTTGTCATATAGTGTTTTCACCTTCAAACCTGGTTGTGTTCCCTCCATTGAAGCATAGATGTAAAAAGGGCACCCTTTCTCACACTTGGCCGAAACTCTTCAGCTCTCCTTTCTTTTTATCAACTTTAGATTTACACTATTGATTATGGCATACTTCTTAATAGCCTCGACCACCTCATTCTTACAGGAAAATGTCATGCCCAGCATGAATAGTGGTTTATTTATTGGGCCATAGAAATCTTTGGGCCTCCTTTTCTCCTCTATATCTCCATCATTTCGGCCAAACCCACGCAAAACATCATCATCATCCTCTTCAAAGTCTTCCAATCCTTCCTCCTCATCATTGGAACCACCACCATAATCAGATATGTCCTCCTTATTGTCTAAATGTCCACCTCTGCAAGTACATAGATCGCGCCAAGTAATAAAGTGATAAGTAAAGTATGGTTCCCACGACGATTTGGTTCTAAAACCAGGTTAAGTATCAATTATCGTACTTTTTCCTAATTCGATTTACACAATTATCACGAGTGAGAAGAAGCACATTTAGAAATTAAAAAGAAAATAAAAACAATTTATTTATGGACTCAAAGGATACAATGGGAGTTAGGATTATTTTATCCCCTTTGAATTTCAAAAGTACTCATTTAAATCCCCACAACATGATCTTCTTAATAAAAGGTTAAGCTAACCAAGGTTACTAAATTATCTATAAGTGATCTCTCAAGTCTCCAAATAGATGTTTAGCTTAATTAAATCATTAATCTCTTAATTGATTAATTAAACCCAATTTTCATTATAGAACCTGCATGGTTATATGAGGTTAATAAGTGTATCTCTACCTCATTGACAAAACTATCTATTAAACTCACGAAAAACTTCAAGTTCTCACACGATTAAACTCACGTTCTACGCTTAATCTAGCCCTCTCAGGCATCAATCCAGTGAATCCAACAGTCTCATTGGTGGCCAATCAACAAGAAGCATTAAGCACAGAGTGAAATCAACATAATCTAACCATTCATCACAGATATAAAGGGGAAATGAATATTTAATCCATATAAGGGTTCAAAATAATCCTAACATCAAAGATCTAGCTACACATGTTCATAAACCCATAAGAAAATGGGGATAAACCATAAATACAGAAGAACATAAGGAAATGATAATAGATGGAGAGGAAAAACCAAAAGAAGAAGCTTAAATCTCTTCAAGTCTTCAATTCTAGCTCAATCTTCACTTCCAAGCTCTAAACCTTAGGAAGCCAGCCTCTAGAGTAGCCTCCACATTCCAGAATACCTCTCTAGTTCTAGGATTCAGTATTTAGAAGCCCTAGAATTCATTCTGATATAAAAACTCAGTTGCAATTTTTGGGCTTTGGCCACTGTTAAGAAGTTTCTGGAAAGGCTTTGGCCGTTGCCAAAAAGTTTCTAGAGGTGTCTTAGCTATCCTTTTCTTGCTTTTCTATAGTGCTTTGTCTTCTTAAGCTCCTTTTCAACTTCTTAGTCATTGATCTATACTTCCAATGACTCCCTATGTGGCCCAAATGTTAACCTATCAACACAAAAAAATCTTTAATAGCCAGTGTTGATGAAATCTATCAAAATATAGGCACTTACATAGAGCATTTTTATCTTTTTATCATAAATATCAACTAGGCACATTACCTTTGCACATTTGTCCTCAAATCTCTATGAATTCAGCAAAATATATGAAAATCAAAGGTAAATGTGCCAATTTGACACGAATTTCATGAGATAAACACACCCCTAAACTTGAACTTTTACTCGTCCTCGAGTAAAACCCATTGAGTAATAAAAGAGCTAGATTAATTAATCATTGACATAGTACATATGCATGATGATTTCCTCATTGGTTGCTCAAGATGCTATATTCAATAGGAAATACAATGAAATATAAAGGAATGCAAGGTTCATAATTTAAAATAGGTTTCCTAACAAATTTCAAAATTTGTGTATATGAGGAGAATTAGATAACAATTCTCTTGCAATTATCAAGATCAAATGCAACACTTTATCATATATAAATCAATCTCAATGTCAGGTCTTCATTTTCTCACATTATCTTCTCTCTCCACTAATAGATCATTCCACATGATTTCAAAATCAATGAGACTTTATATGCTTGTAATGTGGCCATTGGTTAAACTCCTTAAAAGAATGGGGAAATAGAAGGTTTAACTCTCTTAAGATAGATGTCAGTACATAATTCCTCTCTTTGAATTGTACAAAATTTTCTTTCAAAAAGCCTAAACACTCCCCCAAACTTATCTCAAATTGATTTCTTTGCACTCCAGGTCTTATTGGATTTAACACTTTTTTTAACAGAGAAGTGAAAATAAACTAGAGTGGACTTCAGAGTGTCAATTGCTAACAACCATGTACTACATTCCTTATACCTGGCTTTTCAATAACATATCTCTTCTAACTACCATACCAACCCTTCCAATAATCCTCACCAAATCATCATTTATCTCAAGATTAGGGTAATTCATAGTTTTTCAAGCTACAAAGGTTAAGGTTTAGTGAGAGTCTTTAAAAAGGAAAATTTATAAAGTTTTTTTATAAGGCTAAAATGGGGTGCAAATAGAATAATTATCATAGGTAAGCTTTAGGCACAATAGCATTTGAAAGAAAAAGCCCAAATCATTTTTCAAAAATGTGTGAAATTATCACTTCATTTCAAGATATTCCAATGTAAGTTCTAAATCCCTTCAATGAAGAAAGAATATACATATCAATTTGCTACAAAATTTCCTAACAAAAGTATTCAAATCACTCCCAACTCTTGTGCATAGTATTTATTCAAAAAATTATTAAGAAACAGGCTTTAAAATCTAAATCATGCATTCAAAAATATTTGCCACCATTTCCTATAAAACATAAAGTCTAAGCATCCTTTCTATCATTGGATCATACATTCATTATCATAGATAATTAATCAATATAACTTAGCTTTCAAGATAGAGGACGAGAAATAGTCAACATTTTCAAATTTGAAATCCTTGTCAAATAAGCTAAGAACATCCAAAAACACCCCCAAGCTTAAGATAGACAGTGTACTCACTGTCACAAGGGAAAACTGAAGGCCTTCTATCATGCAAGAATACATCCTACAATAACAATAACATTGTATGAGAGGAGTTGTGAGTTATACACTCCTTATGCATCCAAAATTGATAAGCTTAGACAAATGCAATGCAAAAGTTAATTTCCAATTCATCCCATAACCATGAACACATTTTGATTAAAGTTTAAAGAAGTGATAAGCATTCTTATCAAATCAGGGCACGCCTATATAATATTAAGATTAGGAAAATCATGGTAAATGATAGATTTCCCTGAAAATGGTTACTAGGCACCTAATTTCTCTATCCTTCCTTAGGGCCAAGCTTGCTTCTTCCTACCTCTCATTTTGGGTTTCTTTATCACCTACAAAAAAATCAAAAGACCAAACATAGATCTACCAAAAACACAACAACATGAAAGAAATTAAATCAAGGAACTTGGGTTCCCTCCCAAGAAGAGCTAAATTTAGAGTCTTCAGCCCGACTTTGTCATAAAAAATTCTAATCATAAGTATCAAACACCATGACCACCTCATCTTCATTTCTTTCAAACAATAATGTTTCGGGAAGAATGGATGTTCAGTAATCTCATGTACTCTATCAATTATTAACAATTTCAAAGTACAAGTATTTATTGAATTCAAAGAAGACATCACAAACTTATTCACAAAAACAAAATTAGGAGCTTCTAAGAATTTAGAACATCCAACAAAATCCACTTGACTCTCATCAGTAAGAGTCAAAACATCAATAAAAGAATCAAGATCATAAATTGCAGGGATTTCATCTTGATTTTTCAGTTCAAAATAGCAAGGTTTAAGTTCCAGAATTGAAACCTCAACTGAACACTTGGTATTCTTCTCATCAACATTGATTTCCAATTCACAATCATCCACAAAAGTATTGTAAATGGTTGGCAACACTTCTTCACTCCCCATGGTTAATTGTTCACTTGAGCTATCATGGAAACTATCATTCTACTTCAAAGACTTAAGTGTAGAAGCTACTTCACTTACTTGAACTGTTAAATTTTGAAGAGCATATGCATGTTCGTGAAATTTCTTTTTTGCCTAATCCCTTATCTTAACTACATTATCTAGAATACACTGAAGCCTATCCTCTATTGTAGGCTTCTTCTCATGAATGGGGATAGTTTCATCTACATAGGTATTGAGTGATATATGAGGATGTGATGTATGTGAAGAAGAAAAATTGGGGTCCTAAGATAATGACAGATCTTAACTCCAATGAAGGCTAAAAGTTTCATCACACAGATTAATTTGAGCCTTAGAAAAATCATTCTCCATGTAATCCTAGGTTGAAAAATGGGGGCATTGCTCACTATAATGATTATCTCCACAATAATTGTAATAAATGTACTCATATTGAGCATCACAAACATAAGGGTCATAACAAGAATTGTGATCATCATTATCATATGCAAATCCATCATTTGTTTCATTGAACCACTAAGGATTATCCATGTACAAAGTTGAAATCAAAATAACTAATAAAATAAAGACATAAAAACAAAACAATGACACACAAAAACAGAGGAACATAAGTCAAGACAGAAAACACAAGAACAAGTATATACGAAGCTCAAGCTTAAGCTAATAATGCTTTAATCAAGATAAACTAAAGATGGTTTTGGGACACAAATCCCCAGCAACGGCGCCAAAAACTTGTTCGCCTCCGTAAGTCCACAGGTCATGCTAAGCCATCCTACCTACACAGGGTTCTGACCGGAGGGGCTGACCAGGTGTATAGGCGCCTATGTGAAGCACCGAGTATAGTATTGTAGTGTGAAGCCACCATGACATCGAACTATAGTATGAAGCCGCCGTGACGACAAATTGTAGAGTGAAGCCGCTGTGACGTTGAAACTGTAAAGTAGAGCTACGAGGATGTTAATTCTTAATAGTGGTATCTTATAATAAGTCTTCTATCACATAAGTTTCCTTGAGAAGAAGGGTCGAGTGACCCAGTAAATTGTCATGGGGTGCTCCAGTGCCGAATGATGACAGAGATTAAAGAAAGCTACTCTTGCTCTCATATCCTATGTAATGGTTCTGCATGTATGTGTTTATCATCACGTGTATTTGTGTTATGAATATACGGTAGGCAGTAAGACCTTTTAGGCCAGCATGTCCTTAGGCAGTCAGACCTGACGGGCGGAGGCCCGAGGCGGTAAGTCCCGTAATGCCTCTGGCATAGGGGTGATTCCCTGGGTAGTAAGACCTGATGATCATTCAGAATTTGTGGGGTGGTCGCTCGGGGCCTATTGCGCGGGTGGACGCCAGGCCATAGAGACTCCTATTTTGCACAATCAGTCATCTAAGGCCTATTGCGTGAGTGGACGCATTACGTGGGTGGACACTCAGCCTATGGAACTCATATGATGCACAAGTAGAATCCCGGGGCCTATTGCGCAAGTGAACACTTGGGGCCGAATGCTCATGTGATTATTGTTATGACGATGGTTTGTTAGCATGCTTCGTGAACATTACATAAGAGTATGAATGGCTTGAGTAGCAAGAGATGAAGCCTGAAATGAGAAGTTGGTCGGATGTCCCGTGCAACTGCAGCATGAGTTGAGCGTCGTTGTAGTAGGCCTAGTGGTACAATCCGTTACATAAAAAGATGAGCCTCGTGGAGGGGTGGAAGTTGTTTGGATGTCCCGTGCGACTGCAGCGTGAGCCGAGCGCCGTTGTAGTTGGCTTAGTGGGGCAATCCGTTACATAAAAATGATACCAGGGTTTGTCAAGTGCAGTTTTAGTGGCGAATGTCACGTGCTCGATACCTTGAGAGGTCTCCTTTGGGGGATAATGGGAGTAATTATCCCATAAGCTTGCCACACTTAGGCTTGGTGAGCCAAGGGGTGTGAGCCAGACTCCCGTGCTACTGCAGGGGGCGCCCAATGAAGGTAGCTCTGTAGTGGGCTTAGTGGGAGGGTTGTATTCAGTAAGGATGATTGACGGTATATCCTAAGGCCATAAAACCTAATGGGTTATTAAATCCTTAGGCTAGTAAAATATGAGACGTGTTGAGAATGAAGCCAAGTAGAGGCTTAAGGCAATAAGACCTGAAATGCAAGTTTGCATTGGACAAATATTCGGGGGCCATAAGACCTATATGTCTAAGTGCTATAGTTGTTACCGAGCACAGTGACATGGACCAATGTGTCCAGAAAAATATGTTGAGATTGATAGAGTGTATAGATTACACTAGATTGTAGCAGAGGCAGTAAGCCTAAGATACCTATGGCATAGAGGGTGAATCCCTAGGCTATAAAGCCAGAATATCAAGCGTCTTGGAAGTTGAATAAGCCATAAGGCTTGATGTGCATACAGTATGATATGGGTGAATCCCAAAGGGGCCGTAAAGCCTAATATGCATACAAGATGATTCGGGATAGTCCCGAAAAGGCAGTGAGGCCTAAGAAACCAAGCGTTGTGAGGTCAAACTAGTGAGTCCTGTGTGAGTGCTACATACTGGGTACAAAATGAATGAAAGTACTACATAGTTAGTACAGAATGAAAGAATTAGAATGGGAGAAATATAGACTAAATGTCTAAAAATGGTTCTCCGAGGTACAGATAGTACCATTTGATGTCGAAATTTCAAGGACGAAACTTATTGAACGGGGGGAGAGCTGTAATATCCCGAATTTTGGGACTAAAGGCTTAAGATTTAGCCTGGAATAAAGGGGACTACTAGACCCTTGTTTGGTAAATGTCATAGTAAGACATAATATTATTTCCCAAAATTCCTTTATATTCTTGGATATTAAAAAGAATTATATTGGTGAGCTAAAGATCTCGAGGAATAACAAAATGAAGTGATTGGAAGTCACACACAATATAGTAAAGTGGAACATAAAGTAATTTTGCTATCAGTGAAATTCCTGGTATGGCAGTGATGATTGTGTAACATGTTTCAATAGGTAAATAATGGTAAAATATTATGAAACTTTCCAGAATGAAAGTAGACTTATCAAGCTTTAATTTGATAGGTCATATAAGTCATTTGGAGTTGTATACAAATAGAAATAAATTTTTAAAGTTAGCCCAGTAAAATTAATTATTTTCTGGGATAGCATTCAAAGATTAAACTTATGGGAAGAGTGAGCTTCCAATTGGCCAAAGTTTATATTTTTTCTTAAAACTAGACTCAATAAGCGTCGTATAGCCTTTAGAACCACCCCAATTTGATATCTACAAAATTAGATATGAATTTTCAAAATTTAATAAAAATTCTGCCAAATTGGATATTATATGCGAAAATTAGAATTTTGGACCAATGAGGGAGTGCCACTTGTCCAAGTCATTTGCTGATTCATTTAATCAGCAATTCTCCATCTTCACCATTTTCACCTAGAAACAAACCAGAAGAGAGAGAAAGATCTGCAGAACAAAAATGGAGAGAGAGTAGAGAGAAACTTTGAGGCGTCGAAACCCTACTAAAACGGTGTCGTTTCTCAAAGTACCATTCAGGAAACTTCTTCCACTCATCGTGAGCTTCATTTCTATGGTTTTGGATTTTCATTTGAAGGTTTTTGGTTCCATCTTCCTTACCAGAGTATTGTTGGAATTCCGAACCGTTTGTGGAAACGGGTAGAGGTAAGCGTAAGCTTCCTTTTTAACCGATTGATTTATCGTTTGGATGAGTATAAAGGAAGTTGGGTACTATTCATGACTGGTTTAAATTGGTGTTTTAACTGGATAAATCATGTCTAATGAGTGTTTAAATAGCTAATCACTTGACTAGAAGTAGAAAGGAAGAGATTAAGCCAAAGAAAACAACATATTGCACCTAAGAATCTGATTTTCTGCCCTATTTTGACATGGAGAAGGAGTAAGAATTTGATGATTTTGATGCTTCCAATGGCTTTATGAGGCAAAATTGTGTAGTTATACAAGTGTTCATGATTTTTGGATGCTTGTATATAAATTTGGAAATTTAGGAAGTTTGTATATGCATCATGTTGATTCTGCCTTTTCTATACATTGGAATTGTGTGAGCTTTTTCATATGATAAATCTTGTCCAAAAATTCTGATATTTTTCAGAATTAAATTAGACATGTGGAGCTTTACTTTTGTAGGTATTTTGTAATTTTTGGATAAGTATAGTAGGAGATATGAATTGTTGAAAATATGCCCTATTTTCTGGAAAGAATCTGAAACAGTGATATTGTGCGAAATTTTTCATAGGGAAAACCTTATCCAAAAATTCTAAACATTTCCAGAATTAAATTAGAGATATAGATCTTTAATTTTATGAGTATTTTGTAATTTTTGGATAAGTATATTTGAAGATATGAATTTTTGAATGTCTGCCCTATTTTCTGGAAGAACATCTGAAACAGTTGGTGTTTGGAAAAATTCTGGGAATGGTGTAGTAGTGGAATTTAAAATTGAGTATTTTTATATAAATCTAAACCTAAAGGGCTTCAAATATAACTTTGAAGTACCTCAATTGGAGTTCTAAAAAATTAGTTATGATTTTCCAAAGTTTGGTAAAAAATGCTGGTAGTTTGATTACCATGCGAATTTAAGTAAGAAATTGGCCAAATATAATTGGAATGAACTCCAAGGGTGAAAGTAAGCCTATAGGGCTAATGTGGGCCACTGGGTATTCACTTTTCATGGCTCTAATGATGTTATCACTTGCCTAGGGCCATGAAGTGATAAAGAAGGAGCAATGGTTGGCTGATCAAGGGACAAGAAGAGAAGGACATAAAGTCCACCAGGTAGTGAACTTACATTTTCTGCATGTATGTGATATGTATGTTTTGCATTGATTATATGACTGCTTTGTTTATTTTATGTGAAACATGTAGGGTTGGTTGAAGCTCTGTTATATTTGTGCAATGGCCATATGTATGTCATAACATCGAGCATGCAGTATGTCATTATGTTGGCATGAAATAGTGTAAGCAAGCATGTCATGCATTCATATATATCTGGCATGCATAGTGGTAATATTTGCTACTGAGATTCTCTCAAATCTCACTCCTTCCAACCAACCATTCAGACAGGTGAGCATTGGAAACGTGCTGAGATCAGAAAAGAGGCATGCACGAAGAGGAATGTTGCTGGTTGTTTGAAGACCTTTTAGTTATTAATATCTGTAAATATTGTGTAAACCCCTGGTGGGGAAACTTTTGTATTATAATCAAGAAATATTGTATTAATATTATCAGTATATTCATGCTATTCCTTTGTGCCCACTGAACTACGCATTGCTACTCTGATTAAGGTCAGTAATAAGAGATATACGAGGCGGGTCTTTACAAGAAGATATAGTGTTCATAACTCGAAGTTGTTGAATAGTAACCGAATCAAAAGAATTAGCATCCCAAGACACAAAGGTAGAGCGGCGTTGATGACACTTGTGGTAAAAAGCAATGTTATCCCGTGACACCATAGGATATTCATAGTCCTTAACAAGATCTTAGTCAAACCTGGAAATGAGATGTACATTATGCATTGTTATGCCAGAGTTTATGAATCGGTCATCCCAATCACAGTATGGTTCGGTAAGACCAATACGTCTGCAAGCACAACAAATTCTAAAGATCCTTTCATACGTGAAATGAATCCATTCATATCTTATTGCATTTTCAAACTTAACAAGACAACCCATGATTAAAGGCAAAGCAGGATCAATAGCCACACGAACCCGAAGAAAGCGGATGTTTTCCAAGTCACCGGACTCTTTCTCAAAGTATAAGAAATCACCAATAATATTGCCTATTAACCTGGTTGTTAAAAGAGTGTGATAGTCAAGAGGCAACCCTTCTTCTTGCACCCAGGTGTTTATTTAATTTTCAGAATTGGTTCACGTTCAATCACAACACTGTTATGAAACTACGATACAATGAAAGTTAAGTTGCAGAGAGACCATGGGCCCATTTTTTAATCATCAACTTCAAATCTTGTGGATGTTGAAAAGGGAGAAGGAAGCGATTTTTGCTTTGTCCTTGAATAGTAATCTGCCCTGTAATTTCCATACATAATTCAGTCCTTCCTGAAGCTCATGTGTAGACTAGACTTTCCGATCAATCATGAAACCAAAGGCACATTATTGTAGCATTTGCCGACGATTCTCAGTATAGCAAGCATCCAGAGATAGCTGCGATTGTAACATTTGTAAAGGGGGCGAAGTCACCTGAGGGAGAAGCTGTGATGGCGCTTGTACGCTAAAGCCCTGCAAACCACCTTGAGGAGAATTATGATATTCATAAAATCCTCTACCAGAGGGTTGCTGGTTGTGAACCAAAGTGCACTATTGTCTGCAAAGCTTATTGATGAACAAAGCAACCCAAAAAGAAAAGAAGCGTAGCAATAAAGCTAAAGAGCATAAGAAGAAGACGAAGTTGAGAGCAAGAAAAAGCATGTGTTGAGGATGAATAGAGTGAAAAAGGGAGTAGAAGAGCATAGACATGCATATGGTGATAAGCTGATGGCTGGGAGCTGAAAGCTAAGAGATCTAAAGAGAACTACTCTGCCTTTTTAAGGAAAGAATATATGGCAAAGGCATAAACAAAAGGAGACACAAGTAATAAAGAAAAGTATAATACCAACAAACTAGACAGCAACAACCTATAAGCCAACATTGAAAAAAAAACAATAACAACAAACAAACAAAAGAACCTACAAGCCAACAACCTAGCTAGTCACTGTAAAGTCTTCAATCCCTTTAATACTCATGGAAGCTTTACATATTAAAAATCTCATTTTTCCCCCCATCAAATTCTAATTCATTGCATTCATAAGAGAAAATTACATAGTCCACACCATTATAAAAACTTCATAAAATAAGCACAATCTAAATTAGAACAAAAAGCTAGAGGGACATCATCCTAAATCATCATTAATGTTAAAATGATTAAAACTACTACTCAGCAAAACTTGTAACGATGTTAAAGGTCTTCAAACCCAATCAAAAAGACAACTCGGCTGCAACGAAGCTCGAGCAACCCAGTTAGCCACTTTATTCGCCTCTCTAGGAATCCATTTGTAACATTAGACTTTACCTAAGTTCCTTATAAAAAAGATATTTTCAATCATGGCCAAACATCCCAATCAGGAACATATTCATGGCCTTCCATTTACTTGATTAGTTGTTGGCTATCAGATTCAACAATGAATAATCAAGCTCATTCTCATGGATATATTTAAAGGCAAGAAACATAGCTTGGCATTCAGCATTAAAAGTTGATAAAGCAGAAACAATCTATGTACTTCCATCCAGCAGAAAACCATTTGAATCATGAAGTACAAAGGCCACAGCCACCACATTATCTTGATTGGAAAAAGAACAGTCTGTATTTACCTTTAAACCATTGCTATGTAGAGGGCACTAGGTGTTAGAGCTCAACTCTTGTCTAGCTTGATGTATGGTTCCATTGTCGCTTGCATTTGCTACCTTCTAACCCCAACCATTTGCCTCCCAAAAGTCATTAAGCATATATAGTACCTGATTAATTAAAAACAATAGTTGGATTAGAATGAATCTTATGGTACACATACGAGCATCTTCTTTTCCTAATGTACCATAAACTTGAAGCAATAAGGGATCTATGAAAATCATCAACTTGATCATTGGAGAATAGATCGGCAACCCAAGTGTTTAGGTCTACCATTGGGCTATTTGATAATACCAAGGATAGACTACTCCCATACCATACCCCTTGAACAACTCACATCTAAGGAAAATATGATGGATAGATTCTGGTTCCAAATTACAAATAGGACACGGGTTACAAGAAGTACACTTCCTTTTTGCTAAATTTTCCATAGAAGGAACTACATTAGATAAAATTCTCCACATAAAAGTCCTAATCTTGTATGTAACCTTCAGTTTCCAGATTTGGTTCCATACATGACTAGTACTTGTGGGCCTTGATCCTGCATCACTATTATGAGAATTATTTATTAGTGTCAAACCCCTTAATAGTTCGATATTCACAGAGTATTAAACGCACAGTTCATAGGCGTACAGAAATAGCAAAAATATACTGATAACAAGCGCTTGTTTACATTATAGGAAATCCCATAGGATTCAAAAAAATATATACAGAGTCCAAAAGAAATAAAATTTGAACCTAAAGATAACCAGTTGCAGTCTCACTTAAACCGGACCTCAGTCACCGGTAATTATAGATTTTCCCTTAGAGCCGCTACTTTCTGCTGTAATATTTTTATATGTTGAAAAAGGGTGAGATTCGAATGAATCTCAGTAGTAATATACAATCTGACATATAGAATGTGAAAATAAATATGCAATGTCATGTCATGTCAGATGATCGAAAATATATGTGCACTTGCCCAAGGCCAAACGACATGTTTGCACCATGGTCTACTCGGTGCCCCTGTTGGGTCCCTGACCACAACTTGAAAAATTGATGTGTCTAAAACACTAGCTCATATTATAGGAAATGACATATTCAACATATAGATACTCACACAATACATGCAAGAAAGAGTTACTACCTAGATCCTTTCTTAGTCCGGTTGTTTATCCAAAACTTTTTTCTTCTGCTCGGGCTATTATCAATTCCTATCAATTAAAATTAACAAGTAATTTGTTATTACTTGTATTACTACTTCCTTTAATCATATTATGCTGGTTATCTCAATTTCAGTGGTTTCTACATAATACAATTTTGCATAGTGTAATTTCACTATTTTTCAGCAAATTGGCAGATTTTTCAGTCAACTTTGAAAACAACCTCAAAAAGCTACTGAAAACAACCTTAAATCTACTGGAAAAAGAAGATAAGGATGTATGAAACTCACCTATATCAAGATATGGAGTTGTATGTGAGGTTTTGTGGCTTTTCTTCCTTCCACTGTTTCAACTCTCTCACTCGTCTCTCTCTCTTTTTCTTTTCTATTTTCTCTGTTTTATGTTTTTGTTTCTTCAGCTCTTTAGACGTAAATGAAGAGTTGAAGGAGGTGGGTATTTGATTAAATAAAAGATGCATATGATGTTGTGGATTTCCAAGTGTCATAATTGTGTGTGTGTGTGTACATAAAGGAGAGGGCATATGTGAGTGTGTGTATAGAGATTGTGTTGACTAATAATGAAAGAGAAACAGCAGCTGAACGTGTGTCAACATAAAATGAACAAGTGTGGGTGTGTGTGTCTTATAATGGCGGTAGTTTTTTTTAGGGAAAATTCCAATAAAATACCAAATAAACTTCAATAACCCAAAGAAGCCTATTATAAGTTGGAAAAGATAAAAAAGGCTCTAGGGAGGAATCTGGGTTATCAAGTTTATGTTTAAAGTCCAAAATGCCCTTAATTGAACAACAAACACACAATTGAACCCTAGTGTGTGGGGTTCAAAATTGTGCGATCCTCTCTCATTGGCACAACCCAGTCGACCCTCCACCATCCATCACCTTGCATCTGCTGTCCCTGCTTGTGTCGGTCGTCCCTGCTTGCATCATCGTCCGTGCTCCCGTTTGCCGTCCCTGCTTGAGTCTGTCATCACTGCTTGCGTCCGCCGCCCCTGCTTACGCTACCATCACTGCTTGCATCCGCCATCCCTGCTTGGATCGCCGTCTCGCCTTCCATTGCCGTGAGTAGGAGGTTCAATAGGGGTAATGTTCCTAACCCTGACCTATAATGTATTCTTATATGATGATCTTCTTGTTAGTTTGATTGTGGGAATTATGTTATGGTGCCTTTATTTTTATCATATTTCCCAATGGAGGGAGGTTTTATATTTTGAATGTGAAGAGTATGCAATTGATTCATTATCTGCTGGTTTGTATGCATATTAGTCCCTTTTTTCCATTTTTTCTAATATCAAGAGATTCAATTGCATTTTTGTTATCATAGTTTTAATTGCATTCAATTGCTGCTTTGTACTTTTGTTTCAGTTTTCAATTGTGGCCGTGTAGTTTTGATTGGATCTCTCGCTGTTGTAATTTATGTCATGAACTTGACAGGAAAAGAAGCTTACCATAATCATCTTGTTATTTTGAAGTTAATGCATGAACTGTGTTTTCTGAAATGGCTTTTTAAGTGTTGATGCACTTTTAGTTATTTGGGTGTAAGCTTATGTTGAAATGGAATGTGTGCTTTTGTAGCGCCTCTTATGGTTCCTACGGTGTTGAAATGGAATGTTGAAAGAGTTTGCACACAACTCTGAAATCATATATTTGTCAGATTCACTTTTAATGTAGTTACAATAATTTTGAGATCTTATCTGGAAGTTGAATTACTATTTTTATTGATCATATACATCATAGAATGTTGATTTGTTCATTACATATCATTATTGTTGCAAAAATATCTATATTTTATGAAACACTCATTATCTCTGTAGTGTATCCATACCTTGTATTTTGGAAATTAGATTATGACTTTTTCCCTTTTGTTGGTTTTTTATGGTAGTTAGTCTAGTAAGGATGCTAAGTTCTTGGTATACCTAGGGATCACATCATAACTTGAGGTTGACAGATCTGTTATGCATAAGTTACAAAAGTGGTTATAAAGGCACTATTAGAGATGTAGAAGGGAATTAACTACGTGGCTTTAGTTGCAAGCTTACTTCGATTCCTTCTACAAATGTAGAGCTTATTGGAATAATCAATAGAATAAATTTGTGTTAGTCTAAAGCTTTCAAGAATGTTATAGTTTATTCAGATTATACAGAGACCAATGACTTTGTTTTAGAGGTTGTGACTTGAGCCACCATTTTAGAGACATAATTGATGATATGCAATTAGCAATACACAGGAAATATAAAGTGTGATTTAAACATACCCTATGAAAAAGTTAGTAACATATGTGTTTTCATTTTAATTTGTTAATTTCTTGTTGGTGCTGATGTTTGATTGTGAAAATTATATGTATCTCATTGTGATTTGTTTTTGCATTTCAATCCATTACAGCAATTAGTTCATGACAAATTTTTAAATTTTTCTGCAAAAAATACCTTTACTTTCACCATCTCTCATTTGTTGCCTCTGGAATGATACAGAGTAACTTTGTATTCAATTATGAAACGTACTTCTAATAATTGTACCATACAGGGTGAACAAAGACTTAATAGGCACTGCATGTATTGGTAAGTCAAGTTAGAAAGTTGAACAACCGTTTTGTTTTTCTTTGTTTTAAGTAGGAAATCTCTATTTATTTATCTTATTTTCCTCTATATCTCTGTAATTGTAACTATTTATATTTTTCCTCGAGGAAGAAAGTTATTGACTCTTTTCTAAAGACAAGTAAAGAGGTTGACAGGCATAATACACACGTGGACAGGCAAGAAGTGAAATTATTTGGGCCCCCTTCCACAACAGAACAATTTGTGAGTGTTTTTATTTCTAAAATTTTTTTTAATACACATGAATATGTTTATTGTTTGACCATAATTTCACTGTGTCATGCAGGCAAGACTGTCGTGTTCATGTGTTAATTTGGCTGAAGAATTGGAAGCCTGGTGTAACCATAGAGTATGTGAAGATAAGGTTCAGGAGTACAGGAAAAACCTAATGTGGTGGCTAGTAAACCATGAATTGAATCAGAAGAGAGACACTGCTTTGGGACTCCTCACTTCACAAATGACACAGACCAGGCGAAAATGACTACCATAATTTCATTGTTTCTGTAAATATTTTCCCTTCTAGGTTCAAGTTAATTTTTAGAATTAACCAATCTGTTAAAGAGATTGACAAATGATGTTTAACTTATTCGCCAGTCATGACATTTTAGGGTGGTGATGTTTAATTTTGTTAATGTGTACACATTGACATAGGTGTGGTCTTTTGTGATTCTATATTAGTCAATGACTAACTAACACATTGTAATAATGTTAACTACAATTGTAATGATGTTGAAAAAATTTATAATACTAATGAAAAATACTGAATGATATACTGATGAATTGTGTGAAAGGTATGGCCACAATGGGTGGCCTCTGACAAATTCAGTAATGGAAATAACAAATGTGTTAATGGGTTTGACGAGATTCATAATAGAAATAACAACGAAGAACACAGGTCTGATTCAGTATTGTGGGATGATGTTGCCCCAAAGAGGTGGACTCTAACAAATTCAGTAATGAAAATAACAAAGTTTTTAATGGAAATAACGAGATTCATAATGGGAATAACAACGAAAAACACAGGTATGATTCAATATTGTGGGATGATGTTGCCCTAAAGAAGTGGACTCTAACAAATTCAGTAATGGAAATAACAAAGTTTTTAATGGAAACAATGAGATTTATAATGGGAATAACAACGAAGAACACAGGTCTAATTCAGTATTGTGGGATGATGTTGCCCCAAAGAGATGGATTGTAACAAATTCAGTAATGGAAATAACAAAGTTTTTAATGGAAATAACGAGATTCATAATGGGAATAACAACGAAGAACACAGGTTTGATTCAGTATTGTGGGATGATGTTGCCCCAAAGAGGTGGACTCTATCAAATTCAGTAATGGAAATAACAAAGTTTTAATGGAAATAACGAGATTCATAATGGGAATAACAACGAAGAACACAGGTCTAATTTCGTATTGTGCGATGATGTTGCCCCAAAGAGGTGGACTCTAACATGGAAATAACATGTTTCTTCATGTGTACAGGTGCTAACAATCATACCCTAAAAGAACATGTTCCTCCTTGTATACACAAGTTACAATAAAGTGTAACTACTAACAAGAGTCGTAATGGTAATAACAAGTACAGTATTAGGATTGACAAAAACCAGATTGTGCATTACAACAACTACCATATACATAGTCAAATGATAAGTGAACATTACGATTCCACCTACACCTAATGTTTTCTTGTCACTCTCACCATATACAATATTTTTTTCCCTAAATAGTACTTACAAAAAGGGTATCCTATATACCATAAAACAAAAAAAATTTATCATTGCAGCTCATGTCATGAAGCAGGTCACTCTAGAAGAACGTGTAAAAATCTAAACCCAACTTAACCTTTGGTGTGTGCAGACGTGGGAGTAAATATTTTGTACGTGAGCTTTTGGTTTATGTATATGACTTGGATCCCTTAACATATTTTTTGTTATAAGGGTTATGGCATATAGGATGCCCTTTTTGTAAGTACTATCTAGGGAAAATAATATTTTATATGGTGAGAGTGATAATAAAACATTAGGTGTAGGTGGAATCATAATGCTCACTTGTCATTTGACTATGTATATGGTAGTTGCTGTAATGCACAATCTGGTTTTTTTCAATCCCAATATTGTACTTGTTATTACCATTACAACTCTTATTAGTGTTTACACTTTATTGTAACTTATGTATACAAGGAGGAACATGTTCTTTTTTAGTGTGATTGTTAGCACCTGTGCACCTGAAGAGATATGTTATTTTGGCATCAGACTTGTGTTCTTTGTCATTATTCCCATTATGAATCTCGTTATTTCCATTAGAAATTTGTTATTTCTATTAATGAATTTGTTAGAGTTCACCTCTTTAGAGCAACATCTTCACACAATACTGAATCAGACCTGTGTTTTTTGTCGTTATTCCCATTATGAATCTTGTTATTTCCATTAAAAACTTTGTTATTTCCATTAATGAATTTGTTAGAGTCCACTTCTTTGGGACAACATCTTCACGCAATACTAAATCAGAGTGATATTGAACTGTGATTTTGAGATAACAGTGATATTGGACTGAGATTTGAGACTGAGAGGATTTTGATGGCTAGGAGGAGCACCTTCTGAACAAAACCTCCTACTCACGGCGACGGAAGCCAAGACGGCAACGCAAGCCGAGACAGTGACGCAAGCAGGCACGGTGATGCAAGGCGATGGATGGTGAGCAAAGCAATGGACGGCCGACTGGGTTGTGCAAAGGAGACACATGATTGCACGATTTTGAACCACAGAAAATAGGGTTCAATTGCTTGTGTGTGATTTACTTTAAGGGAATTTTGGACTTTAAGCATAAACTTGATAACCCAGATTCCTCCCTAGAGTCTTATTTGTCTTTTCTAACTTATAATAGGCTTCTTTGGGTTATTGATGTTTATTTGGTATTTTATTGGAATTTTCCCTTTTTTTTACTACATATAGGTATATTTTTATCCTATTAATTACACATACTAGGCCCTAATATTTCCCTTTGTCTAATTTAAGATTCCTTAAATTTTGTAGGTTCCAAAATTTAGCTTATTATCTAGTTTCCATAAATTCATTAAATTTTTTGGATGTTACAATTAGGGCCTTAGCTACTTTGTATCCCTTTTTTACCCTATAGCAACACTTTCTTCTATTCAACCACACCCATTTATCTTCCATATCAGACAAAACCAAATGTGTTTTCCTAATAGCCACAATTTCTTCTTCCATTAAAAATTCAGCAACAAAGGACATATTCCAAATCAATTCATTTTTAAGCTCATACACTCTAAGATTAGCCATTAAAGGAGCCGGGCATTCAGAAATAATTTTAAAGTAAGTGCATCAACCAAAGATCCTTCCAAACTCAAATATTGCGCCCATTTCCTATACTAATAGCTGTGTTTCCTTCTAGAACTGCTCTAATTGCAATAATTCCCCTCAAAAGTCATGATGCTGAATTTTTCACTTATGCCTCCATTAAAGATATGGAAGGGAAATATTTGCTCTTCAAGATTTGAACCCACAGTTATTAAGGTTCCTACAAAATTCTCCATCCCAATTTAGCTAGAAGTGCCAAATTAAATTATTCAAAATCTTTAAACTCCAAACCCCCTTCTTCCCCCGAGTTCTTAAGCTTTTGCTATGATACCCAGTGAATTTTCTAGTTACATTCTTTTCCCTTCTATCAAAATCTAGTAATTATACTATCCATCTTTTTCAAAACTGATTTTGGAAAAAGGAAACAAGACATAGGATAAACTGGAATTGAATTGACAATAGCTTTGATCAATACCTCTCTTCCAGCTTCAGATAGAAATCCTCTTTGCCACCCTATCAACCTCTTCTTGACTTTATCAATGATAATATTCAAAGCTTGCATCTTTGACTTCCCCCAAACAGTTGGGAGCCCTTAACAATTTCCAGGCATATCCTTTACAGCAATATGAAACACATGCTCAATTTCTTCTTTAATAATAGGCGACACATTTCTACAAAAATCTAAACAAGATTTTCTAACATTTATTAGTTGCCCTCGAGGCTTGATAGTACATATTCAGGATATACTGTAAGTTTTTGCAATTGTCAACCTCAGCCTTGAGAAAAAAGATCGAATCATCAACAAAAAAATAATGTGTAAGCATTGGACGATTCCTCGCTAATTTAATTGCTTTCAATAAACCCATACGCTGCCATCTTTGTATTAGCTTAAAAAGCAAATTGCTAACAACATAAATAAGTAAGGAGAAAAAGGGTCACCCTATCTCAATCCCCTCATTGGAGTCACGTGTGAAACCTTTTTTCTTGACGTCATAAAAGAAAACTAGACTGATGAGATACACCACATAATTTGGTCCACCCATTAACTAGAAAAACCCATTCTTAATAGAAGGGCCACTAGGAAGTCTCATTCCACTCTATCATAAGCTTTTTTCATATCAAGCTTAATTGCCAAATCTGAGCCATAATTCTTATTTTTAAGATGGTAAAAAAATTCATGGACAATAACAATATTATCCTGAATCATTCTACATGGTATAAAAGCTCTTTAGCTTTCTAAAAACAACTTTTCCAAGTAAAGGCTTAAGTCTGTGGCCATGACTTTTGAAAAGATTTTATAAGAAAAGTTACAAAAGCTAATTACCTTTAATCATTCACAATCTCAGGTCTTTTTACTTTTGGAATTAACACCAAATTAGTTTCATTAACATTATTTAGAAGAAATCCAAACTCAAAGAATTGGTTGACAAGATGACATACCTAATCCTCAATAATATGCCAATGCATCTAATAAAAGCTTCCATTGAATTAGGGCCTGGTGCTTTAAAAGCACCTAAACTAAAAACTACCTCTTTAACCTCCTCCTTTGTTATTTTCTCTATAAGCAATATGTTATCTTCATAATTAATTTCTTCATCAACATACTACAGAATTTCCTCAAAATCCCAATTACTTATGCTCTTAAAGAGTTCAGAATAGAAAGTGTTGAAAGCTTGGCTAATGTCATCCTTAGTTTCCACCCATTCATGATTCTCCTTCAGGAGTCTTTCAATTTTATTCCATTATCTTCTTATAATTGTGGTTATGTGAAAAAATTTAGTATTTTGGCCCCTACACTTTAGCCATTACAATCTAGATTTTTGAGCCCAATAAAACTCATCTTGCTTACATGCGTCATCTGCCCTCTTCTTCAATTCCACCATTTCTCTAGATGTTGTCTCGTTCCAAGATCTCTTCAAACAATGATTAAGATCTCTCTTTGCTTGTTTGATCATATGTTGACCATGACCAAACTCTCTTTTACTCTAGAGGCTTAATTTTTCGCTTAAAATCCTTAAATTAGAGACCAATCCTTCTAAGTAGTCTAGATTACCACCCTCCTTCCAATGTTCTTTCACTATTTCTTCTAATTATGGGTATTGTAACCATCGCTCATCAAATTGGAAAAGCTTTAGCGTAAGTGTCTCCTTTGATTTAGGGATCAATGGGTATTTCCAACAATTGCCTCTTCTTTGTCACTTCATGACCCTAAATAAGTGATGACATCATTAGAGACATAAAAAGTGAATGCCCAATGACCTACATTAGCCTTAAAAGCTTACTTTCACTCTTGGAGTTCTTACCAATTACATTTAGCCCCTTAGTTTCTCAAATTTGTATGGTAGTCAAAATTGCTAGCATTTTAACCAAACTTTAAAAAATCATAATTAATTCTATAGAACTCCAATTGAGGTGGTTCAAAGCTTTATTTAAATCCCTTTAAGTTTAATGTTATATAAAAATACTTTGGTCTGACTATTATTGTCATATTTTTTCCAGAAATTCGGCAAACATGCACTGTTTCAGATTTTATTCCAGAAACAGGATTCAAACTCAAAAATTCATATCTCCCAATATACTTGTTCAAAAATTACAAATTATCTATAAAATTACATCTCTACATGTCTAATTTAAGCCTGAAAAATTTCAGAATTTTTTGACAAGGTTTGGCTCACAAAATACATTGTAAAATATCACCGCCTCACAGGAGGCATATCAACCAACATGCACATTCAAATTCATAAATTTCTAAATGGATATACAAACATCCAAAAATTATGAACACTTGTATACCTACACAATTTTGCCTTTAAAGTCAATGGAGTTTTTAAAATTATCAAATTCCAACTCCATCACCAAGTCATGAACATGACAGAAAATCAGGATTCTTAGGAGAGTTATGTTGGTTTCTTGTTTTCTCTTACTTAATCACCTCATTACCACTTCTAATTGTATGATTAACCATTTAAATACTAAATGGACATGTTTGGAGGAAATTTAAGCTGCATTTACCTTAGATTTTGCTTCACACCATTTTTTAAAAATAAGAGAAAACCAAGGCGAATTCCACAATAATAACTACAACATCTTATAACATAAGAAAATCAAGTTTATGAGATTACCTCTTGGTTTCACCACTTTCTCTATCTAAAATGTCACCGTTCACTCCCTCCTCTCTCTTGATTTGTTTTGAAAAACATGGATTTCAAGAACGAGAAGAGGTTAGAAGAGGTTCCCAAGTGATTTAGGAGGCATAAGCACTTGAAATCACACCTCTTACCTTAGATTTTGGCTTCTTGAACCCTAACCTTTCCTCTTTGTTCTGCAAGTTCCTTCAACTCTTATCTCTCTCCATTTGGTTCAGCTTTCAAGAAAATGAATGGAGAAAGATGATGGGTTAATGACTTAAAGCATTCCTCCAAACTTACTTTACAAGTGTTCAAGTCTTATTGATTCAAAATTGTAGTATTTTGTATAATATTACAAAATAATTCTATTTCCCTTTCTTGCTCTCTACTTCAACCATAATTTATGCCAATTAAGGGAAAATTAAATGGCTGCTGACTTTGTTGGTCAAATGATCATTTTGCCCTTACATTTTTGTAATTTCCGCATATAGTGAAAAACTGGACAAAATTTTCACTAAACCTTGAAAATTCATATCTAGTTGTGTAGATATCCAATTGGAGTGGTTCAAAAAATATGTGTCCTTTATTGAGTCTAGTTTTAAGAAAAATATAAAATTTGACCAATTGGAACATCACTCTTCCCAGAATTTTAATCTTTGGATGCTACCACGGAAAATAGCCAATTTCGCTGGGTTAATTTCAAAAATTCATTTCTCTTTGTGTACAGCTCCAAATGACTTATATGACTATCATATTAAAGTTTGATAAGTCTACTTTCATTTTATAAAGTTTCATAATTTTTTGACATCATTTACCTATTGAAAAATGTCACACAATCACCACTGTCACACCGGGAATTTTAGGGGTAGCAATACTACTTTGTGTTCCACTTTACTATATTGTGTGTGGCCTCTAATTGCTTTATTCTATCACTCCCAATGCTCTTTAATACCCCCAAGGGTATACAGAAATTTAGGGAATAAAATCATGCCTTATTAGGACACTTGCTAAACTAGGGCTTAGCAGTCTATTTGATCCAAACTTAATCTTAAGCCTCTTGTTCCAAAATTCGGGATATTACATGGTGCAAGTGGCTCTTCGGACTCAACTTAAGCCACACGTTGAGTGTTCGAGCCCTTGGGGAAGTGTCTCCTGGGAATGGAGCCCAGGAGAGTAAATCCCTTTAGGGGTGGGGACAATTCCTGTCCTTGTCGCTACAAGCGCCGTTGCAGTGGACCTAGTGGGAGGCCGTTACAAAAAAAGACGCCTTTTTATGTAACGGTCAGAGTACGTAGTAGAACTACTTAGCTGTCCATCGGGGCACATCGATGGCAGGAATTGTCTCGTCCCCCTCAGGATTTAATACACCTCCCCAGGTACTCGAACATTCAACCTTTGGAGGAATATGTCGAGTCCCGAATGCTATCTGATAGCCATTTGCACCACGGGACGAGACAATTCCTGCCATCAATGTGCCCCGATGGCTGGCTCAGTAGTTTCGCTACGTACTCTGACCATTACATGCTTCAATGTGATCTCTCAATCTCAACATAGAGAATGTTAATGTAGTCAAAGTAACACCTAAAGGATGTTATAATATTTCACTACAAAATAATAATAATAAATATTTTTTAAAACAAACTCTTTCTTATAAATATTTAAGGCGCTAGCATAGGTTGCGAAGCTGCACTTTTGGTTCTAGTACAGTAAACTACAGTTCTTAGGCCAGAGCAAGGTGACTGTTCTCTAAGATGATACAGAGGCTATTTGATTTTGTTTTTTAATTTTTTTTTGTTTTTAAAAATAATAAAACAATAAAATATATTTAGTAAACTATTTTCAAAAAATTGTTTTTAAAAACAAAAAACAAAAAACAAAATTTTTTTTAAAAACTAAAAAATAAAAACAATTTTTAGTTTTTTTCTTATTTTTTGAGACCGTCACTTATCCACTATTAATACTATATTACCAATGATGACCACCGTTATGCCGCCACCATCACACCATCACATCACTTCAAAAATAAATTTTTTAAACTAATCTATCCAAACAGATTTTTTCTTACTTTTAAAACTTGTTTTTATAAACAGTTTGTGGAAAAAAAAAACTGACTCAACCAAGCCCATAGTCTTTGTGTGTTATTCTATCTATCTTCCTTTACTCTGTTCATCAACTTGATTCCCGATAAGTGTGAGAGCATTGGACCTTTTCTTTTTCTTTTTTTTTTTTGTGGGGTAGCCTCAATGGGAAACGTGATGCGACTTCTCATCCTCAATAGGAGAGTTTGCTAGTCAATTAAGTTAGATAGATTAAAAAATTTAAATATATTAATTATTTATAATAAATATAGATTGATTTTTTTAAAATGATATTTTATATCTCATAACTGCCATTCTGAATAAAAAATCTTTAATAATGTGTATAATTAATAGAAAATACTTTAAAAAAATTATAAATTTTGAAATAATCTATCCAAACAGATTTTTTCTTACTTTTAAAACTTTTTTTTAAAAACAGTTTGTGAAAAAAAAAAAACTGAGTCAACCAAGCCCATAGTCTTTGAGTGTTATTCTATCTATCTTCTACTCTATTCATCAACTTGATTCCCGACAAGTGTGAGAGCATTGGAACTTTTTGTTTTTTTTTTGTGGGGTAGCCTCAATGGGAAACGTGACGCTACTTCTTGTCCTCAATAAGAGAGTTTACTAGTTAATTAATATAAGTAGATTAAAAAAAGTTAAATATATTAATTATTTATAATAAATATAGATTGATTGTTTTAAAATGACATCTTATTTTCTCATAACTATCATTCTGAATAAAAAATCTTTAATAATGTGTATAATTAATAAAAAATATTTTAAAAAAATTATAAATTTTGAAATAATCTATCCACACGGATTTTTTTTTTTTACTTTTAAAACTTGTTTTTAAAAACAGTTTGTGAAAAAAAAAAAACTGAGTCAACCAAGCCCATGGCCTTTGTGTGTTATTCTATTTATCTTCTTTTACTCTGTTGATCAACTTGATTCCCGACAAGTGTGAGAGCATTGGACCCCACCCCCGGGGTTCAATGAAAAACGTCACGCTACTTGAGAGTTTGTTAGTTAGTTGAATAATTTAGGTAGATTAAAAAATTTAAATATATTAATTATTTATAATAAATATAAATTAATTTTTCTAAAATGACATCTTATTTTCTCATAACTACCATTCTGAATAAATTTTTTTTAATAATGTGTATAATTAATAGAGAATATTTTAAAAAAATTATAAATTTTAAATACAATTGATTGAAATCTTTTACTTAGAATCAAATCCAATCTCTAACTAATTTTTATATTAAGGATAAGATGCAGTATTAAATTCTTTGTGCTGATCACGCTGTTCTTTTTGTGCCAATCACTTGTTCTTTTAAATATATTATTACAAACTCCTCCATATTATTCTTATAGGGAAAATCCCTAGAAAATACCATGTGAATTTTGAAATTCCCAAAAGGTCATATAGCTAAGCACAAGGACAGATTGGTAAAAAGGTAGAAATTTAGAATAACAAAATTTAACTGAAAAGACTTAAATGCCCCTATCTTATCCCAACAATCTCACTTCTCTCCTCATTCGCAGCTTCTTCCTCGGCTCTCTAACTATTTTTTCTCTCTCTCCTCTCTCTTCTTCATCGTCTTCCCCCTCCAAATCCTATTCACAGAGACCACTTCACTGGCCAAATTCTGACCACCACACCCTACTCTTTCTCCCATTTGATTTTCGCTACTGAAAATAATTGGATGGTTATGAATTTGTTGTTTCGAACATAGGTGGAGTTCTTCGTTACTCTATCTCCTATTTGTTCACTAGTTAAAGAAGTTTAATGCCCCATTCATTGGTCATTGAGAAGGTTGCAAAGAAGAAAATAAAAGGTTTCAAATCGCTCGGATGTCCTAATTTTTTGGCTTAGCTTTATTCTAAGTCTAGTGGTGTGAATCTAGTAAAAGAAAATCAAATAGAGTGTGAATCTATCGTTTCCTTTTTCTTTGGGGGGTAAATTAGCTTCCGCATATCAAAAGTTTTAAATATTCACTTTATGAGTATTGTAGTTGTTTTTATCTATGTTCAAGAATTCAGACTCGACCTGTCGATGAATCGAGCCTATCCAGTGATTGGTCCCATCTAGAATTTTTTTTATTGTTTTAAAAATCAATTTTTTAAAATTTTTTAGAATTTTATATTAATAATTCTTAAATATTTAATTTCTCACTGGTTTGATTCCGGTTTAGCTTCACTTTGACTTCGATCTGATCTATTAACCCTTGACCTAGTACCCTGACCTGTTCAATGACCAGTTCAGATTTCAGAACCTTGGTTCTCATACAAAATTTGGTTTTTTGTAAATGTCAATATTGTACTTGTCATTACCATTACTACTTTTGTTAATTGTGACAATTTATTGTAAGTAATGTATATAGCAATGACATGTTATTTAGGGTGGATGACTTATATACATTAGGAATATGTGGAATGAGTAATATTCACAAGCTATTTAACTATTTGCAAGATAGTTACTGTTATGAACATTTCTAGTTTTTTGTCAACGCCCTCACTGCACTTGTCGTTATCATTACTAAACATGTCAATGTCATTAACAAAATTAGTTAATGCATTTACTCATTGTGCTAGTATCTAACAATTTTGTTGAAACCATTACAATTTTTATCAAAATCATTAATGTTTTACTTGATCCTATTACTTAATTGACCATAGCCCAAAACTATTGACCAATCATTTCACACATTGTGTTATTACTTATTGATTTTTTTAAAAAAACTATTACAAATTTTGTCAAAATTATTAATTTTTTAGTCAATCCCATTACTTAATAGGCCATAGGCCAAAACTCTTGACCAATTCTTTACGCATTTTGTCAGTACTTACTAATTCTGTCAAAACTATTAATGTTTTAATCAATCTCATTATTCAATTGGTTACATGCCAAACTCTTGGCTAATCATTTTATACATTTTATCAGTATTTATTGAATTTGTCAAAACTATCATGAATTTTGTTAAAATCATTCATGTTTTAATCAATCCATTACTTAATTAGTTATAACTCACCATTCTTGGCCAATCATTTTATATATTTTGTTAGTGCTTATTGATTTTGTCAAAACCATGATGATTTTTGTTAAAAATATTATTGTTTTAGTCAATCTCATTACTCAATTGGCTACAGCCCACAATTCTTGGCCAATCATTTCACACATTTTGTCGGTACTTACTGATTTTGTTAAAATCATAACCATTTTTGTCAAAAACATTATTGTTTTAGTCAATCTCATTACTCAATTGGTCTTTAAATGAGCCTTAGGGGCATTTTGGTCCTTAAACCAAAACATTAAAAAACCCAAATTCCCACAACATCCCTTCTCTATCCTTTACAAGTTTTAATGATTTTTCCTATTCATATATGTAAGAAATATTCTTTTACATATGATTTGTCCTGTTACACTCCCCCCCCCCCCGGTTTCTTTTACTTCCAACTAATTACATGCCTCTCTCATATCTTTTTTTTAACTCATTCTCTCTAATATATTTTCCTGACCATTCTCTTGTCCACTCATTATCTTCATAAATTAGGATATATTTGGTATAAAAATTACATCTTTTACATATTTATTATTTTTAACTAATTTTAACTAATATTTTTATTTACCTAATTTCATCAGTTGTTACTTATATATAAAGACTGGAGAGGGATAAAAAGCACAATGATTTTATGTTACATTAGAAAAATAAAAATACAATAATAAAAATCAAGGGAAAATGATAGAAAAAGAATTGTAAAATTGTAAAATCTCAAATCAAGTATTCCTTATAAAATAAGTTATAAATTATTTATCAAAATTTATGATTTTTTTATTAATTATTGATAATAAACCTGATTTAAAATTTTATAATTTCAAAGTTGATTCCTAAAATCAAAATTATATATACCTTGCAATCAATCCAAGTTATTCCATTTCTACGTGAAACACGATAATGGGCCAAACTCGTCCAAGACGCGCAATTCAACCTTCAACTTCTCCTTTTCAGTTTTTTTATTTTATTTTATTTTTTCTTAAAAAAAAAACCTTCAACTTCACTTTACATGTGTAGAAAACAGCATTCAGTTGCACGAAATCTAGTCTTTTTGCCAACATTGTCAATTACTGATAGCTGAGCAAATCTTTTCTTATATATACATATAACAAACACTTCAATAAATTACTCATATACTTACTCCCAAATGATATATATTTTTATTTTTAATAATATAATCTTAAAATTAAATTTTTAATATTTCATGTTAGCAGGAAGCTGTTTCAATTCAACACTTTAAGAAATAAATTAATATATGCGACGTAAAAATAGATAAAAAATTTAAATTACCTACAAAAGATGAATGGAACCAAATGAAATCCAATTGATCAGAACGCATAATGAAATTAAAATTAAATATATTATCTAAAAAATAATTAACAAGCATAATTATTTTATGTTACATTTAATTTTTAAAATAAAAATATAGAAATAATACAATAATAAAATCAAAATCCCTTGCAACCAATCCAAGTTATACGATGCCCACGTGAAACGCGACAATGGGCCAAACTTGTCCCAGACACAGCTAATCAGTTGCACGGAATCTCTTTATTCCAAGATTGGGAATCACTTGATAGCTGAGGAAACCCTGCCTTATATAACAACGCATTCAACTAATTAGTCCATTGAAGTCAATAATAGTGCAAGAGACAATGAGTTCGTTGCAGAAACTGCGCAGTGATGCCATGAAAGGAAACTGGTCAAAAGTATTTGAGACGTACAAGCAAGAAAGCGCGCTTCGCACAACCAAGATAACGGGGACTGGAGACACAGTATTACACATGGCTGTGTCAAGTGGGAAAGAGAGTGTGGTGGCAAACATGGTTGACTTGTTAGTTCGTGAAGAGAATGATCGTGCTCAGGATAGTGTGGAGATTACAGTGGACGGAGGCGGCGAACAGAGCCGGAATCTGAACATCATTCTGAGGGCTGAGAATGATAGGAAAAACACTCCCTTGCACTTCGCAGCAAAAATGGGGAATGTTGAAATTTGCAAGAAGATTAGTGACATAGACCCCTCCTTGATTGCAAGGCGCAACATCGCCGGCGAGACTCCTCTTTTCTTGTCGGCTCTCAATGGCTGGAAAAATGCTTTTCTGTGGCTTCATTATCGGTATATGGAAAGCCTTGGAGCTTCATCAACCAACTTTGCTCACTGTATGAGGGACAACGAGGATACCGTTCTTCATTGTACCATTGCAGAAGAGCATTTTGGTATGTTTAAAGAAATATTCATTCTTTCATATATTGTTGATGTACTTATGATTAAGTAATACTAAGTGCAGATGTGGCAATCGAAATAATTCACCTTTATAAAGATCATCTGAAAGAGATGGTGAGGCGCAACAAGGAGGGATTGTCTCCACTTCATATCCTAGCATCAATGCGTTTCTGTTTCAAAAGTAGCGGACTCCACCTGCCAAGATATTTGCATCCAATTTATTGTGAGTTCTGTTGTCTGTGGAGACAGCAAAATTTTTAGAATGTATCTTATATTAAAGACAGGAAAGGAGTATATTGTTCTTCATACATGCATACATATATCTAAAATGTGTGTTTGGAACTCTGAAGGCCTTTTGAAAGTCGAGAAAAAGACTCAAGCCACGACGCTCGAAGAATTGCAAAAAGGTAAGCAAGCCTTACTTGTAACTCCCTAGCTATTTTCTTTTTATTCATAATAAAGGTGCATTTATTTAAGTTAGCATTATTTATTTTAAGGTCAAATTGTAGGTTTTGTCCATTAAGTTTACATTAAATTTCAGTTTGAGATTAATCCTTTAAGTTTGAAAAGTGCATTTTAGTCTCTTGAACATAACACCATTAACTTCACTAACGAAAATTGCTCACTCAATGATTTTAAAATGATGACTCATCATTTCAATGTTGACTCATTAATTTTTAAGGTAAAAAATGTAAATTAAAAATATTTAACATAAAATATTAATTTTATCAACAATTTGTACGTAGTTGAATAATTATGAAATAAACACTTCTCTTTCCTTACTTTCATCATTGAAAAAATTATCCGATTAATCTTAAAAACCTGTATCAAAACATTTTACAGATTATAATTATTTTAAGAAGTAGCATTATTATTAACATTTATACTAGATCCAATATCATAATTTAAAAATCCGATCATAAAAAATTAAAAAGGTACAATTTCAAATATATTAAATTATTATTTTTATGAAAAATTAAGAGTTCATGTTATTTAACCATGTTAGATAATGCAGCCATAGGAAATAATCATGTTGGAGGGCATCTTCAATTAGATTTTTTTCTAAAATGTTTTTTATTTTACATATTTTAAATTAAAAATTAATATGTTGGCATTTAAATGCTGAGTTATTGTTTTAAAATCATTGAGTCACAATTTTCTGTTAATAAGACTAATGATGTTAAATTTAAAAGACGAAAAACAAACTTTTAAAAATCACATAACTAAACTAAAACTTGATAAAAATTTAAAAGATTAAAAGTATATTTTAACTTTATTTTAAAGACATTCTGTTTGGCCATATGAAGCTATGGTATTAGGAAGAAATTAAATAGGATAAAGAGAAAATTAGTCATTTAACTTCCCGAGTTCTAGTTTGATGCAACTCAGTGAGTGAATTTTGTGCGGTTTAATACATTTGTCTTAAAATTAAAAGATAAGGTACGTGCATATATGATTTTGGCCAGATGAGAAATATGTCATCTAAAGAAGCCCAGAGAGAAAAAAAAAAAAATTATGGTGAGTTGGTGTTTTAATGCTTGATTCTGCTTATCTACCTGTTTAAAAGATCTTTCTAACGTTCATTTTCTTGGACGTTAACTTCAAAACAGCATTGGCCGTCTTCTTCCAAACCTCTCTGCATCTCAACTCCTGTCTGCGAATTTATTTTTTTGTTTAATTAAAAAAGCCATTATATGACTTGATAAATCTTGGCATTGACTTTGACTCAAATCATCTCATTATTTGTGTTGCACATTCCCTTCATGCAAATACTCCCTCAAGCTCTTAATGTAAGATTTATTTGCCTGATTTGATATGATTAAGGAAGTTAGTGTGAAGTTAATTAATATGAATGTATCAACTAGGATAAATTAAAAAAATATTAACAAATAGGAGTATACCTCCCTCCCTTAATATAAGATCTCATTTATAGTATAATTTATACTATTAACGAGATCCTATATTAAGAATTAAAGGTAATATATCGATTGATGCAACGAGCTCTGCTAGCTCTGCGGGTATTACTTGGAAGAATTATACTGAACAAGCGAATTCATAGATTAATTATTAGTTAACAAAGCAATCAAATTTATTATTCTAGTAAAGACAAATTTCTCAGACGAATTATGAGTATTTACAATTCATATAACTTAAATTTAAAATTTAAAAGATATTTAACAATATTTACCACTCAAACAACAAAAATTTAAAAATATTTTTTCGATAAAATGATTTTAAAAAATGAACATATTTTATTTTAATTATATATAATTATATAATTGATTTTAAATAATAATTTGTTTAAAAAAACTTTAATTTGTCCCTACTGACATTCATAGAGGCCCTAAATATTCTTTGCTATGCCTTGAATATAGGAGTAAGAGGATGCCAATGTGCAAGCTAAAAAGAAAAAAAATTTGAAGTAGAATCATCAACACATTTTTTTAAGGAACAATGACAGAAAATCAATTTAGAAATTATACAATTCTTATTAAGTATTTCCTATAAAATGAGTTGTGAATTGCTTATTAAATCTCATAATTATCTTATTAATTCTTAGTAATTTACCTAATTTAGGATTTTATAATTTTTAAGTCATTTTTCTGTCATTTTCCATTTTTTTGATAAAATGAAAATATTATTAAGAAAAAGGAATTACAATAAAAAGTTAGTACAATAATAAAACCACACAAAAAGATTTTAGTGTGGTGAGTCCATCATAAAATCAAACACGTCACACTAATGAACCAACTAGATATACAAACATTTTTGGAAATAACTCTAATACTTTGCAAAGTTTTACAATATGCGGGTGGCTTGTTTGTTTGGAACTTTGAAGGTTTATTGGAAGTTAAGAAGGATCAGGCCACGACGCTTGAAAGGGTCCTCATGGCAACGGTAAAGCATAATAATAAAAGTAAGCACGCTTTACATGTTACTCCTTCGATATTTTCTTTTGTCCATAACAAACGTGCATTTTATTTTAATTAGCATTAATTAGCTTAAAGACCTTGCCTTTAATCACAATATGAAACTGATATTAGGAACATATCAAACATATTAATTGATGCTACTAAATTTTAAATAAGCATAAGAAGTGTACTGATTGTTGAAATAATATAATAGCAAATCAAGGTCGTCCCACAAAAATTTAAAGTAATAGATAATTAGGTATTAAAATTCTCACTTTCATTTAAGTTTAGAAAATAAATAAAGAAATGAATTTAAAAATTAATTTAAATAAAAGCTAAATTACTAAATTTGATTTTTTTAAGATTTCAATAGAGGAAGACAACCTAGAGTGGTTAATCCCTTTTTTAAGTCTTGAAGTATGTATTACCCAAAATAAATATATTTAATATTAATTTGTTAATCTAGAATTTGAATAGATATAAATATCTTCTAAATATTTATACCTCTATCTCAAGTTAAAATTATTTTTCTTAATTAATGTATTCAAGAAGCAATAAATGTCTAAATTCACTCTAATAGGATTATATATGGGTTTAATAGGTATATTCCTATCCTATTACAAATTAGAATAAATTCTTATCCCACATTATTAATCCTATAATCTAATTAAGATTCCTCTTCCAAAGCTAATATAAATTTCTCAATTTCTTATTTAGTGGTGATTAAGCATAAATTACATAAAATAATAGATAATTAAGTAAACAAAATATCAATAAAAACAAATAAATAATCCATATATACTCAAATCTCCAAATTAGTCCTGAGGTTCAAAGAAAAATCAGCCGCTTTAATCAACATCAAACCGGCACAAACAGAATGAGCATCTAAAATCAGGATAGAAAGAAATAAGAGAATAATAAAAATAATCAAAACAGAACAACTCTGAAAACCCCACACTGCCATCGGAAAAGAAGAGCAGAAGCAGTTTCCGACATCTCTGGTTACACTCAATCAGTAATGGCGTCAAGCTCCTCTAGTCCTAGAGTGATCGAAGCTGTCATACTCTACTCTGCAATGAGAAAACAGAGAACTCCCCTTCCAGCTCGTTCCCCAGCCTTGTTCCTGAATCCGCCGAATTCACCTCAATGCTGTTCCGTCACTCACTAAGACGAAGATGGTGGTGAATGAGAAGATCTTCTTTCTCTCCAAATCCAGTCGTCCACTCCCTGATTCAAGCTCAAGAAGACGCCTCCCAGGTCTCCAAGAAGACAGAGATCAATCCTTACGGCTGCCTCCCTCTTCCTTTTTCGCTGCTCTGGGTTTCTGCTGGTTCACCGAAGATCATCCACAGTGAAGCTCCTCTCAAACCGCGGAGGCCCATCCGATGCTCCTCTCTCCTTCCATCTCCAGCTCACTCTGCAAAAATCCCGTGGCTCTCTTTTTTTCAATTCTCCTTCCAAAACCAGCTGCCTCCTCGGGTTTGCGATGATGATGATGAATAAATCTCCTGGTCAGAATCGCCGCCCTCCTCTGTTCTTTTCTTTTGTTCCCTTTTTGTTTTTTGTTTTTTCCATACCATAGCTTGTCTTTTCTTTTTAGGTCTCCCCAATTCATTTCTTTGGTCCAAAAACGGGTCGCATCTCGTGCTGGAAAGTTAATGATAAAAGAATAAAAATCAAAAGAAAAAAAAAAGATGGTGACAACAATAATAATAATAAAAATAAAACTAAGCTAAAAAATTTTTCTTTCTTTTTTTTTATAATTTTAGAAAAAATTTATAATATTAATTCTATTTATTTTTATTATCCTAACTTATTTATTTCTATTTTAAAATCTCTAAATAATGCACCCAATTAATATCTGATTATAATTTCAAACAAATCTCTTAAAATTTGTCTAGATAACTCTCCAAATATCTTCAAAATATACAGAGAGTTATCATTAATCATATAGTTTTAATTCAATTATAATTTAATCTTTAAATTTTAATTTAATGCAACTCATTAGTCCCTCAAATTTGTGTGGTTTAATTTAATACATTTATCCCTGTACTTTTAAAAAAGTGGGGAATTATACTGAGATTTTAAGGAAGAGAAATGATCACTATGTGGTCTCATATAATCATCAAATTGACAATGAAGCCTAAGAGACTTCTGGGCAATTTATTGAAATTGTGAAAAAATGATTTTATCCTAATTTATCATTAATAACACATTGACAAGTTAAGGTGCAAAGAATGATGAGTATGACTCAATTGACAAGTTAATGTATGGCTAATAACAAGTCATAATGTCATATTGATAAGTAAAGACTTAACAAGTCATACCACTAATAATAAGTTCCACTATTACAAAAAATTAGATAAATGGCACATGTTTGGTAACACTTCCTTGAAAAGGCAATCATTTTTTTAAGAAAATAATGATCTTTTGTAGTTTTTCCCCAATAAAGTGTTGCGGCTGTTCTAATATAATTAAAAGCAATCTGATATAATTATTCGTATTGATAAATGATTTATTCGGAATAAGGTGCATGGTTGTGTGTAATTTACGCTTGTCTTTTAGGGAAAGACCAATATAAAGCTAGTTAAAATAGGAAAATTCTAATTAAAGTGTTAACTCAATAAATCTGTAATTAAGTTATTAATTTAATTTGGGATTTAAAATTGTGGGCAAAATAACTTTAACGTCATCTTCTCCACTCCTTTCTCTTCTCCCATCTCTCTTCTTTAAAGAGTTTTATTGTTTTGAGCAAAAATTTCACTCTTCATTAAGAAAAAAAAAGAATTCAAAGAATTAAAAATGATTAAATTGAAGAAAAAAAAGTATTTCCCAAGATTCTAAGTTGGAAGAGACTGATCCATTTAGAATATGGTGAGATTGATGCATTTTTAGTATGTTAAAGGTAAAATTGCATAATTAAATATTTTAGGGTGATGATGCACATTAGCCCCCCTTCTTTTTTGTTTTTTTCCCTTAAATTATTCTTGATGATCATTTTAAAACACAAAAACATTCATTTAATTTAGCAAATCATATTTAATTTTATTATGTATTAATGTTGATAAACACACTATAAAACGTAAGTGAATTACATAGAAATAATGAAACTTTTTTTAAGAAGAGAGAGGAGATGGAGATGACATTAAAGTTATTTTACTCATATTTTAAAATCTTAAATGGAATTAACAACTTAATTAAAAATTTATTCAATTTACCAACTTTATTTAAAATTTTTCTATTTTAGCTAGCTTTATATGAGATTTTTTCTATCTTTTATGTTACTTCTAACAAGCGAGACCCGGCATAGTATATTTTTCTTTCTCTCTTTATATGTTTAGTTCAAGTTAAATTTAAATCTGAAAAGAAACCATTTTTCTAGGAGAAAAGTCTAAAATAATATATTTTGTTTTAATTATAGATAATTATAAATTATCTCTTTTAAATAATAAATATTTTAAAACATTTTGTCCCAACTGACCTATGTGTTGTTCCTTAATAGACCTGGCTACACCGATTCGAAGGATGAAGGAGAGGCACACATGGGCGCCTCAAATAATGAACGAACTTCTTCAGCACGCCTCTGATGAAGATATGTCACAAATAATATCCAGAAACACCTCTAAGCATCTTTCAATTTCCCTGCCAACAGCACAAGAGGATAATGGTAAAAAGGATTCATGAAAAATCCATATGTTAGTTTATAAAAAAATATTATTATTATTATTATGCTTTCACATATATATAGAAATTTTCATTTGTGATCTGTTGTGTAGGATGGATTTAGAGGGGAGGGAAGTGAAAATTTTTATGAGTTGGATTTAAAATATTAGAAAAGTATAGTTACAAAATTTTGATAAAGATAATATGTAAGATAAAAGAAAAAGAAAAATTAATTAAAAACTTTTAATCTCACTTCTCTAATTTTTTAAATCCAACTCAAAAATACTTTCCCTCTTCTCCTTATACCAAACAAGCCCTTAAGGAACCACAAATCATTTGTGACCTGCAATGATGGTCAAATTTTGTTTTTACCACAAATTTATGACGCATTTGTGAATGAGTACATACTCATTGTAAATCTTTTATACTCATTGTTTCTAATATATAATCCATCTTATCCTTAATATAGAACATATTTGAGGAATTAATCTTGATCTTAATATAAGATCCATTTTTTTAATCTTTGTTAATCTTTTCCTAATTTATATGCTCTTCTATAATAATGAATGTGAAGAGGAATGAGGGAATTAAAGAAGATGACTAGTATATTTATTTTAAAAAGTAAATCTCATATTAAATAAATTTTTTAATCTAATTAAATTAGGTGAATATATTTTATATTAAGAATCGGAGGGAGGAGTAATTGTGATTATAATTTTTGTGCCAAAAAGTCATGCAATTATAAACTAATGGTGTGATTTGGATTGTGAATGTTGTTGGTGGATAGAGACGGAGTCTGGTACAATAACGATTGATACACCCCTGCTGATAGCTGCGAAGAATGATGTGGTAGAAATGGTGGAGAAAATTCTGGAATTATTTCCGTCAATGGTTAAGGATATGAATGCCGAGGGAAAGAACATACTCCTACTAGCTGCAGATTATAGGGGAGAGAAGGTATTCAGGTTTTTGTGTAAACAGAAATGGCTAAGTGACAATCTGTTTGAGCAAGTAGATAAAGAGGGAAACAATGCATTGCACTTGGCAGCAAGGCTTGGAATCGATCCTGATGGGCTCACTCCTAGGGAATCACTCTCCATGTCAGGGGAAATCAAGTGGTTTAAGGTGCGTATGTATCAATCTATCTATGAAATTTTGCCCCCCGAAGTAAAGGGCCAGGTATCTGGAATCTTGTGGGAGAGACTTTGCCCTAAAAGTGTTTAAAAAAGAAGCAATTTTTTCGTTACAATTAACATTTTTCACAATAAGAGGCAAAATAATTATGTTTTGGTTACTCTAGTGAAAAAATTGTTTCTAAAAAAACTTCTAGATACCCAGCGCTCCAGAGTAGTTACTTTCACAAGACAAAATTGCACGCCTTCATTTATTCATTAGCACCTTAACCCTTAATAGATAGATAGATAGATTAAACTAAATTAAAGTAGGTCACTATTTCAAAGATTTCTTTGATATTAAGATATATAAACATGCGTGGTGATGCAGTTTGTGGAGAATTCAATGCCCTGTGGTTTTTGGACTAGATACAATAGGAAAATGGAGATCCCTATGAGGACCTTCAGAGAGAGGCACAAGGAACTGCTGAAAACTGAGGGAGAGTGGGTGGCTAATGCCTCACAAGCATGTTCTGTGGTGTCTACCCTTGTTGTGTCGGTGGCCTTTTCCACACGTACTAGTGTGCCGGGTGGTTATGATGAAAATAGCAAGGGCTATGCAATCCTTAGAGACAATGCAGTTTTCAAAATTTTTCAAGTCTCTTCCTTTTCGGCCCTCTTTTTATCCCTCATTTCCACCATCTGCCTCCTTTCTGTTGTTATGTCTCCTTCTAAATCATTCCAATCTCGGGTACAATCTCCTTTCGCACTTTACTTTGGTGTGTACTTCATGCTTGGCTCCATTGGTTTTTTATGGATCTCTTTCTGTGCTGCTGATTTCTTCATCCTCGATGACCACAATCAAAAATTGCACAAGTTTCTTCCAAATTATACTGTGTTGTCCTCGATGTTCATCCTTTGTGTTGTCCCACTGATCCCCACATTCCTTGGTCCCATATTGTCTATTATTTCGCAGAATTTTGCCCCGCGCCGCTGGTTCAGACTTCCCTTTGAGTACCAAAAGACCAAGACCAAGGAAAGCAGTAGTAAAGATTTAGTGAACCGCCAAAATTAAGTGCATGCATGTCTTTTATTATATTATTCAATGTTCAAACAATACCAACCTCCAGGTCAGAACTTTTATTTTAAAAGCTTTTTTGCGTGAGATTTCTTTTCAGATTTAAATAATCTGTGTAAGCATGCTCTTGCTTCCTCATAGCATTAAATTATATGGATCTCTCATAAATTATGTTGAAATTAATAAGTATATTTTTTTTTCTTTCTTTATATATATGTAACATTCATATGGAGACATTTCCAAACTATTAAAATAAATTACACAATTTTTTTCTAGAATTTAATTAGTTAGATCATCAAGCTTTTTTATGGGAAAAATCAGCTATCTCTGATTAAAATATAAAAACACAAACAAACATATCCAATTTCTTATTGTATCATTTTCTCTCCTTCAAAATTTCTTTTAATATGAATAAAGTTGAAAAAACTTTAAATTTAAGATAAATTTAATGAGTTAATTATATCATTGTTTGGTTTCAATAAATTAGATGAAGTTACTTATATTGTCCACCGAAGGCAGCATGCTACAATCCGATTAGCAGTTTCATTCATTGATCTAGAGACCAAAAACTCCTTCACATTCCTAACCTCAACCAGAGCATCATCTTCTTCACGTTACTAACTTGTACCTTACAATCAAACTCAATAATGATATTGGCTCATCATTCTTTAAGCTTGTCTTAGAGTCAGTGCTTCTGATCACATAAAAGCTGATGAAGAATCAACCTTTTTCCAACACAATCATACTCCTTCCATTCCTTTTTATAAGATAGAAATAACCGAATTGTGTTTTTCATAAATTTAAAAGGGAAAATTGCTCAAAAAGACTTCATTGAAAACTTATTTGTCAAATGGGGCCAGTATGTGCAAACAATCTTCCCCGTGTGTAAAATATCTTCCCTTGTGTGCAAAAATCTTCCCTGTATTCAATATATCTTCCCTACGGATATGCAAAAATCTTTCCTCATGTGCAGAACATCTTCTCTAAGTCTCATTTAACAAATAAGTTTCCAATGATGTCTTTTTAAACAATTCTCCAAATTTAAAATTAGTTAGGTGAAATAAATATATAAAATATAAATTTTGTTTTCTAAAAATACCTCATTTATGTGGAAGAGAGAATGTGGTGGAGAAAGAATGTGTAATAGAGAGAGATAAAGTTACATTAGAAAATGGGGAATTGAATGAGTAATTATATATATATATTTTAATTAAGCAAGGGTAAATGGGGAGCTTACCAAAATAAAAAATGAGACATCCCCTAAATCTATCTTTTAAAAAGGAAGGAGGGATCATTAATTTGACGCTGCCATTATGATCTCCAACACTTGTTGGACTTTTTCACAAGCACTACTAGTTTTGCCTGCAAGAGTGCCAGGCTTTTATATATGATAATCACAAGGGCTATGGGGACTATTCCAAGAAACTCTTACAAGTAGTTAAATGATCCATTTTGGTCCCATTAGTCTCAATTAACTAACTTTCATATATTAAAAAAAATTTAGTTAATTCATTAATTATTGGCTAAATTTCCAATTTTCCTCTCTTTTATGAATAGTTCCAAGAGTTAACATGAATGAATTTTTTTATTGCAATTAATAATAAGGTAAAAATTGTAAAAATCACATTTATTATCCTAAAACTAAACTTATAATAAGGAACAATTTTTTTTTTATCAAAATGGACTTATAAATAGAATCAGAGTGATACTTTTTTAGTTCTATTTATAAGACAGAGATAAAATTTTTCATATAAATGTACAATTTTATCTTTTTTTTATTATTGTATTGACTTTTTTTTTCTCATGGGATAGAATGTATACTCCCTTTGGTCTTTTTTATTATAAGCAATTTTCTCCCTAATTGCGCAGAACAAACTAGCAGTTAAGATTAATTAAAAATAATAAATATGCTAAAAAATGTGATGCATTCTCCAAATATGCCTCTATTTTTTAAAAGGAGAATAGGAAAGACAATAAGCAAAAATATGAGAGAGAAAGATTAGAAAATAGGAGAAAGAATGAGTAATAAATTATTAAATGAAAGATAATTAATTGTGAGTGTGAAATAATTAATATAAAGATATGTATTTAATAATGATAAAAAAAAGTAAATAGTAATTTAAACTTTAAAATAAGAAAAAAATGTTTATATTAAGAACCATATAAAAGGACTAGAAGGAGTATCAAATAAGGTGAAGTTAAAAAGTTAGTAAATTCTATGGTGTTGCCTAATTAGCAAAAACCGAACCTTTTGCTTTGATTTAAAAAAAAAAAAAAGATGGTACGGGTTAAAATGTCACCTTCAAGGTGGGCCTACTCCTATATCCGTTTTTATTTTTTTTTTATTTTTCTTTTCAATAAAATATCTAATGCCTCGAATAAAATGTTTATCAATTCAAATATGATGTATATGCTGTTTCCTACGCTTAGGGAAATAAAAGATAGCCTTATAACAACCAAAATGCCACCACCAAATGTATTCTCTCTTTGAATAATTTAGTAGGAGGAACTTGAGCTGAAAAGTGTTGTTGTTCAGCATGTAGGATTAAAGAAAGTAGCTAGTTTTTTCCGGTTATTAATTATCATCAGTTATTGGAGTTGATAATATGCTTTTATTGTTTAGGAAAATGGAAGACAAAGGGAGGGAGAAATTAAAGATGCTTCTATGAAAAAGACAATTTTTGAGAGCTTGATATATGAAACAATTAAGAAAGGAAATGAATATAATAATGCAATCAAATTAAATGAAACGAATTATGTCTTGCTAAAATATCCAATAAAATTAATTGAATTTGGAGAGATTATTGGCTAACCATGTAATTTGTTTTCTGCTTTTGAGTTTATTGTATGCTTTTTTTTTTGGTAGTTGGACAATTTTTTGATTATATATATATATATATATATATATATATATATATATTATCTATTTTTTTATATTACATAATTGATTAATGTTATAATTTTAATTACGTAGACAAATTTATTTCATTTTTAGTATTTATTATAAATTTTAATGTGAAATAATACATAAAATATAATATTATCATTTATATTTAATTATCACAAAAGTTAATGTGCTTTTTAGTAATTTGACCAATAAAAAAGTGATTCTCAACACAATACTCAAACACTATCATTTAATTTTATCAAAATCATTTTTTTCTCATAATCTATTCTGCTCAGAATCTATTAAAAAAATCATTTTTTAAATTTTTTTTTTCAAAAGTTATTATCAAAAGCTAATCCAAACTAAGAGATCCATTTATGGGAAGAAGGAAGGATCCGAGATGTTACTTATTTTTATCAGAAGTATAATAAATAATTTGAGCTAGAATGTCGATAAAATAGAGCTATAAATCATTGAAAAACGGCATTATATAAAAAAATATTATTGAATAACTACATACTCTCGATCACTTTCGTAGACAAGGATGAAAAAAGAGGAGAGGCATATATGAATGTCAATCTCAATCACTTTAATTAATAACCATATGAGCCTCTCAGGTGAAATTTTCAAAGTGAAGATCTTCTCTCTCAATCCCATACATACACGCACACCCCATCATTTTTACCCATTAATACAAATGAAATGACATCGTCAGCCAATAGTCTCTCCACACTCAATTTGGATATTATTTTTGCAAGACATTCATATATCATCTCATCACATTCTTAATTGTTTCACTATTTTTTTTTTTGGCACAAGTTGAAAATTAAGAGACAGAAACAAAACTAAATAGAGTATGCATGGCTCAAAGAAATACTATCCCAAGTGCTCGTTTGGCAAGGAAATGATTGAACTATATATTTATATATGATTTTCATAATTAAATTGAGATTTTAATATACTAGTTTTAGTTGGGAACAATTGTATCAAATTAATTGCAATTAAGGATAAAATGAACATAATTTATTTATTATTTTATATCATTGTTTCTTAAACTTTTAATGCTACAGTATGCTTAATCTTGTATTACAGGTATTTTAAGAAGAATTTGGTAATTTTAGAGGTTCATAATTAATATTTTAAAGACGGGAAAAAATTATAAAAAAATTCCTATTATTTCTGAAAATTACAAGTAGAAGAAGATAAGAGCCCGAGAGAATTAGAGAGAAGAATCCAAAAGAAAAGTCAAAACACACCAGGCGGCTTCTTCTTCCTGCTACCGACACTGACATAACAACTGGACCCGACAAAATTGTGTGGAGAGAGTAATGAGTAAGAGGAGTTTAGTGGAGCAGGAATATATTCTTCTCTTTCGGCTGATAATGATGGAGCTGGGGCAATTTTTTGTTTTTAAATATGAAAAGAGAGAGAGAGAGAACAAGGCAGCATGAGATATAAAGCAGAGCATCTGAAGAACGTTCGGATCCATCACGAGCACGATCATCATCCCTTCCTTCCTCCTTCCACCTTCCTCTTTTTCTTCTTGTCGCCGGCGGCAAGCTTCATTCTCACCACTATTAGCCGCTGGCGACACTCCTCCATTGTCCACCAAACACCACCGGCGATTGAAGAGAGCTTGAGAGACGAAGGGGGATTGGTGAAGGAGAGGAGAGACCATCGATCCTTCACCGCACCACCACCACCATCGTGCATACTAACTCATTTTACTGCATACAATAAGATAGAAAGAATGAGATCTCCAACTAATCAAGGACTAGCTTGAATTCACCACAAACTGCATTACCATGTCTGCGTATTGATGAGTACAAAAATTGATTATTATACTAGTTGACTTTTTTTGGGAAGAGATTAAAGGAGATGAATAAGTTTCTTAATTATATCATATTTTTTGTGTATGATTAAATTATATATTAATTTATAAGTGAAACAAATTAATTTAAAAAAAATGATAAATATAAATACTTTAAATAATTTAATGAGTTTTTTTAATTTATTAAAAAATTCAACTGGTTCTTATATTAATCTAGTAGTATAGATAGATAGATAGATCACTCACCCTAAACCAATTAATTTCCCTTAACATGGCGAGTGTATCCCCAGGAATGAGCCAATCAGGGTCAGCTTCAAGCCTTGATGCCAAGTGCAATGCATTATTTCCCTCTTTATCTGCTTTCCCAACCAGACTTTCACTTGGCCATTCCTGTTTGAGAAAAGACCTTAATACCTCTGTTTGCCTATATTCTACTGCTAGTAGAAGTATGTTCTTTCCCTCATCATTCACATCATTAACCGTCGACGAAATAATTCCAGAATTCTCTCCACCATTTCTAGCACACCATTCCTCACAGCCATCATTAGTGTCGTCTCAATTGTTATTGCACCAGATGCTGGTTTAGCTATTGACTCTATATTGCAAGAGTGTCTTTATTAGGAACAATGAGTATATATGTATTATGGATGAGAATGAAATGATTGCAAGATTAGTATCAGGTCTTGAACTCGTATGGCCACAGCATGTTCATAAATAAACATATCAAAAAACAACATGCGAGATTGATCTAACCTTATTTTAGCTTAAATTAATCTAGACGGTCGAGATCTAATGAGATTTGAGTACCCATCATCGAAAAATGGTCCTCTTTTATATGTGTATTATTCATAAAAAAGTACTAGAAGGGCCCCCGAAACACGAGGGTCGTTCCGTCCGTAGATGTGACTTGTGCAATATTTTATCTTTTGGTGATATATAGAAAATTAACAACTGGATGGTATGTTTGTCTAAAAAAATGTTGTGACCTTCATTGCAGGTGAAGAATAATTTATGATTCCTAAAATGTCTAGTTCCACATATGTAAAGCCTAATAATAGTGACTCATTATAAACTAAAATCTTGGAATTTTAATCTCATGAATCTGTTTACCGTTATCCTCTTGTGTGGGCAGGGAAATTGAAAGCTGCGCTGCTCATAGATGTTTCTAGATATTATTTGTGATATATCATCATCAGAAGCATGCTTAAGAACACTACAAAAAATTTGACTTTCAGCGGCGACAAAAGTCGCCGCTGAAAGTCAAAAAGTCGCCACTGAAGGTTTTCAATGGCAACATTTTATCGCCGCCCAGTCGTTGCTGATACGACTGTCGCTGATACTATTAGCGGCGACAAAATTTGTCGCCACTGAAAGTATGGTTTCAGCGGCGACATTTGTCGCCGCTGAAAGGTAGCTTTTGTGGCGACAATTAATGTTGCCACTGAAAGTCACCCTTTAGCGGCGACTTTAGTGTCGTCGCTGAAGGTTAGCTTTAGTGGCAACATATAATGTCGCCACCAAAAGTCAACTTTCAGCGGCGACAAAAGTCGCCGCTGAAAGTGCATTAATTTTTTTTTAAAAAAATTTCATGTCAGCTATACACTTGTCACCTCACCTTCCACCTACCTTGTCCACTTGTCATCTGCCACCATCCACGTCACCTGCCACGTCACCCGCCCTTTCACATCGCGCCACATCACCCACCAATATTTTTCTCCCCAAGTGCTTCAGCTAGGTTCGAACTTGGGACCTCCTTGTCAAAGAGGGAAGCTCCTAACCATGTGAGCTAGGATGAATTGGCATCCTTTATTGCAAAAATTATATATATATATAAAACATCTCACACACACACATGTATTATTTATAATATATTAAATCTTTACTAATATATTTTTTTTGATAAATTTTATTAATATTAATACAAATATATATAATATTAATATATGTGTGTGCATTAATTTATATATTAATATAATACCTAAAACATTTTTTTAAAATTAAAATATGGACATAAATAATATAATATAATTAATATAATATATTTTTCATTTAAAATTTTCTATTAATATATTAATAAATGATAAATGGTTTAAAATATAATTTTTATAAATAAATAATAAAATATATTTACATATATAAATAGCTCAAGAAAGAAAGTTAATTATACATTAGATTACACACATGCACACACATATTTCTCACTTGGAATTCTTTTTCATTTCAAAATAATTATTTAATTATTTTTGAAAGATTATTGCTAAATTTTTATAATATTTTTTTTGTTTTTTATTATTTTTTATTTTATTAAAATATTTTTTTATTATTTTTCACTTTCCCTCTCTCCCTATCATACAAACTATAAAAAGGTTGTCTTAGAGAAAAACATGTTTGCTCTATTTTTTTTATAATAAATTACATCAATAAACATATCTATTGCATAAATATAATAAGTTTTTGAAAAAACTAAAATTTTGAAAAAATTATAAATAAGACTTTCAGCAGCGACCCTAAAGTTGCCACTGAAACACTGTTTCGGCGGCGACACAAGAGAGTCGCCGCTGAAAGTTATACCTTCAGTGGCGATAAAATATGTTGCCGCTGAAAGTCTATACTTTCAGTGGCGACACTATTGTCGCCGCTGAAAGTTATACCTTCAGCGGCGACAATATAATGTCGCCACTGATTATAACACTTTCAGCGGCGACAAAAGTGTTGCGGCCAAAAGTCTAACTTTCAGCGGCGACACTTTCGTTCCTCCATTTGACACACCCACACTCAAGTCAAAACTCCAACAAACATTACTTAAGTCACAAATTTTTTTGGTACCTTAAGATATTGTAGGTATTAGAATATGTCCCCAATTAAATATTAGGCATTAGGCATTAAATAAATTACATTACAAATGTTGTGTGTGTGTGTATGCTACATTTGCCTTTCTATTAAAATAGCTTAAGCCTGATAGGACTTGCTTTAACATTATATACATTTAATTCATCTTTCAATCATTCAATTGGGGACTTAATCATACATTCTAACAGTGCCAAGATAATCTTCATGTGTTGCAAATGTAACTCAAGTAATGAAATGATGGATAAGCTAAAATCAATAGTTAGAGCTTTTGTCTTGTATCTCAACTCTTAGGCTACGTTTGGTATCATGGAAGTGGGAGGGTGGAAAGTGGAGATAGAATCCATAGTTTGGTAGGGTTGAAGGCACTTCTTTAGGGAAGTGACTTTTATAAAAAAATGATGGAAGTGACTTCTGCCAGCCTACCCAAGGAATTGATTCCGCTTCCATGGAAGTGGAATTTTGTTAACCATTATGCCCTCTTATGTTTTATCAAATTCCAAACTTTGCCCCTCTTGCTTCCTTCCTTTCTCTTCAACCTCACACTTGACACTGAAACTTGTTTTCTTCAACCTCGGTCATCTCATTTTTTTTAGTCCCCACCGTCATCTTGAACCTCTTGCTTCAAAGAACCAGATCTGTACACAGTATTCTCCACGCCGTTGAACCTACCCCACGCTATCGTTGAGCTATCAAACTTGCCCTATGCTGTCGTTGAGTCGTCAAACCTGCCCCACATCACTATTAAGCTGTCGAACCACATCTGTTCATGATTTTTTTTTTCCAAATCGATTATTAGATCTTTTTTCTTGATTGGCTTTCTAGGTCGATTGTTATTCTTTTGATTGTGTTGATTGCTCATCAGCCAGCAGCGACGATGTCCACCACTAGTGACTGGAGTAGATTTGTGGCCCACAATCCGTGTTCTTCTTCTTCTTCTTCTCAAGACTCCAGCTTTAGCTTCAACACACAAAGACATACTCTCAAAACAAAGCCATAGGAAGGAAGAGATTTTGGTTTATGTGCAGTTGGAAAAAATGAATTCGGAGGAGTTTGTTGAATCATTCAATGATCTGATATGATATTTATTTAATGCTTTCAAGTCTGATCACATCTCGTCTTTTGTGTATTCAATTTGTTGTTGCTATCATTTACTTCAATTAACAAATTTTTTGAAGTCGATTCTCTCTAGTATCTGCATGCTTGGACATTGCTATGATTAGCTTAGATTATATGGATTGGAGTTAGTAGACTTTCCAGTGAAAATTTTGAGCTCTCTTGATTGTTCTTAATGATGATTAAGTTTTAATTCATGGGTCTTGAGATCTGGGTTTAAAGGGCAGTTTAGTATTTACATATTTTAAAAGCATAGTTCAATTAAAAATTATATCTCATTTCTATAGTCATACTAAACATACTTTTAACCCCAATTTCACCTCCAGTTCCACTTCAATTTCCACTTCTACTTCTATTAAAAACTCTTTCATGATACCAAATGAGGCATTAGGATCGAGTTTTCTCTCAGGTCAAATGTATCAAAGTGCATTGAAACATCAACTTACCATATTTACCATCTTGCCAAAATCATACATGCACCTTATTTTTTACAATACAGGGACAAATGTATTAAACCACATAAAACTTTAAGATTAATATATCTGATCTCTTCCTAATGTCAGTTTCAATGTACGTTTAAGAAAACATCAAAGGTGTAACATGTAAAGTGTACTTACTTTCAATAATAAGCCCCACCTTTGCCATAAGGACCCTTGCAAGCGTCGGGGCCTAATTCTTCTCCTCAACTTTAAAAACAGCTTCAAAATAAAGTTCCAAACAAACAATATATAAAGTACAACACACACACGCTCCCAACCTATTGTCTTTAATACGAGACATGTTTTAGAAATTTTGCTTGGTTCTTAATGTAAGAAACCTTATAAAATTTAGTTAAATATTTGAGACTTATTTCCAAAAATGTTTGTATATATAGTAGGTTCATTTGCGAGGCATGTTTCATCCTATGTCCTTACCATGCTAAAATATTTTCCCGTGGATTCTATTTTGACGTACGGGTAAATTCTATTTTATTCTTCAGTATAATTCTTCCAAAATAATACGGGGACTAGATGCAACAACCGAGATATAAATTGATGTACTTCATATGATTTGAGTTAAAGTCAATGCCATGATTTAGAATCAAGTCATTTGATGGCTTTTTTACCCATGTTGGAATTTACTTGGTTCACTCTTGGTGGATCAAGCCCAAGCCCAATTCACTTGGGGCTACTATAAAATTTCAAGAAAAGTTTGGGTCTAAATGATGAGTTTTATTCTTATGATTTAAAATTCAAATCAGGATACCTTCTTTTATATAATATATGGGATCATTATTGTTTTGTGGGAAGAAAAAAAACTCATGAAAAACTCCCATAGAAATTGCTCTCTTTGTTCTCTTCTCTAATGGTGCATCTTTAGTATAAACGTGATCGGAGTCCATATCAATACTTTGATCTTATATGGGTACTCAACAAATCAACATATTTCAAGTACACCCGAAATCCTTTAGTGGTATCAAAGCTTATTTGTCTTGAGGCTATATATTCTTCTGCTGTGTTTTTCATATATTGTCATGTGAGGATATAACTGTTGCATACTATATGTATATGTTGATTTTCCTATTGCCATATTCACATATATACATACATACATATATATGTATATATGTACACACACACACACGCACACACACATATATGTATGTATGTATGTATGTATGTATGTATGTATGTATGTATGTATGTATGTATGTATGATAAGGTTTGTGTTCATAGATTTTCCTCTATTCATAAATTAGTCCTCTCCTATCTGAGGTTACTAATGTCTGACAAGTATCAAATGACGGTTACGTCATGAATACTAAACCTTGAGAGAAAATGAAAATTGGGTGCTACCAAAAACCTAATTTTCTAGATTTGAAATTGGACCCATATATTCTATTATACTAGATATATGATTAAAAAAACAAAAAATCCACAAAACTAAAGGAAAACTAGTGCAAACGACGGTTGCGAGGTGGACAACGAACTTTTTGAAACACTAAGACTGGGTTATTTGAAAACTTGTGTTTTTGGCTATAAAATTGGTCTCATTGTATACAGTATTGAAAAACAAATAAAACGACACCAAGAAAGCTCAAAACAAATGTCGGAACACAAAGATATAGAGGAGAGAAGAATCGGGTCTGACAGACCTAACCCACGTTGCAACCAGGTCGAGGCAACCCAAATGAATGTTGAAGGAAACTCCTTCCCCCTAAAACGGCGTTGTTTTGATGCTTAAAAAAAGCCAACAAATCATGGGTTGTGGACTCAGGCCTAGGTCGAGTTATATGAGTTGACCCGATCCATAAACAAAATTTAAGAAAAAAATCTGACATTAAATAAAAATATATATAAATATAAGAAAAGTGCCACATGGCTAATGTGGGGCCATGGTATTGCCTGATGCCATGTGGCATACTCCATCTAAGTGCTATTGGCACGTGGAATCTTGGTGCTAGCATATGTGATGTTTTGAAAGCTTGGTAGCGGAGCATGAAATGATGATGAGAGTGGGCTAGTTTGGAATTTGTCATTTTTCCAGAAATTTTCCATTCCTCCTTTTTCTAGGAGCGCATGAAGGTACATTTAAGCTCCAATTGAGACGCGATTTATTTCTAAAAATCTCTAAATTCAAGATCTTCATTTTGGTATATGTTTGGTTTTTGTTTGAAATATGTTTGGAATTTTTTTTTGAGGTTTTAGTTCTATTTTTAATGAGTTTAAAAATCCTAAAACATTTATAATTATTCATAATTATTTTATTTATGATAATTGTAAACTTGGAGAGTTCTAAAAGCACTGAACTAAAACATTTAATTGTTTTGGATAATGGTTATGTTGAAAAACACATTCTTGAGCATGAACCACTTAGCAATGAATAAGAAATAGAATAAATTATTTGATGAAACCTCTAAATAATGATCCAAGCCTAAATGACTTAGAGTAATATAAGCCTAAGTGATGTTTAAAAGAGGGATTTGCTCATTTAATTTTAAGCCCCTAAAATATAGCCTAGAACGAGAAGATCCTAAAGCAAGTCGAGAGGAAAAGGATTCAAATTAAGGTTCATTAAAACCTGAAATTGAATAAGAGGTGTAGCCGGAAATAAATAAAGAAAAAACTGAATCTCTTGAATCTTAAGAAGGTGAATGTTAAGATTCATAAATGAAGAAACTTCACAAAGATAGTATTACATCATAGTAAAAAGGAATATCAAATGGAGAAACTTCTCAACACCAAAACTTTGGATCATGGTGAGATTCAGAAAAATGATGCACCTCTAGAGGTTGAGCCTACTTCATGAGTGAAAAAGAGCTTTAAGCTCAGTCCAATCACCAACATTAGAAATTATAAAAGACTTGAAAGAAAATACTACTTAATGTTTCCTTGAAGAAACAAGGAAAAATTGCATAAGACATTTGAAACTCTAAAAGATGATTAAAACAACATGGGACGTAAAATTCTTACAGCCTTAGAAAACAATGGTTATTGTGAACCTTATCAAATTGGATTTGAGAAATAGATAAAATTCTCCCCTTGAAGATTTGTTTAGCTGAAGATTAAGAATTAAGAAATGAAATAAATATGAAACCTTAGAAAACTATTGAATTGTCCCAAAATTCCCTGATAATAAAACATTATGAACATAGTAATGCTTTAAGAGACATGAAGAAGCAAATGTCAAACATTATTTTTTAGAGGAAGCACTTGAAAAATGAGTCTTCTAAGAGAAAATATGCTCCATCTAAGTGAGAATTAGCTTCATATACTCTATCTAAGTGATAGCTTTTACAAATTAAGCCTTCTAAAGTCATAATGGAGCATATTATGTGAAATACTTGTGTGAAATTATTGATAGATAGTAGTGGCATTGCTGGAATTTGTGTGATGGGAGATACAAATGTATTCTCATAATCATACACCTAATAGTGTTTTTACTTTTCTAGTCAAGAATAATACAAGTACACGACCTTGTATACTTCAATGTGCTATAAAAGGACATTCTTGGTTCAAATCAATTGTGAATAACCCTATGAGTAGGATGATTTAAGTGACTAAGCAAAGGAAAGCTTCCAAGAACAAGAATGTTAATTAATAAACTTAATGGTAATAATTGTGATATATGGCATTGAAAGATTTCATGTAAATAAAAGACTTTATAAAGCCATTGACTTGGGTCATAAGCTAAATAAAATTGCACGACAAATAAGAGATTATAAGACCTACAAGGCTTGATAAGGGAAACTTCATAGCACAAATTACCCCGCGTATGCTATACTTGATAAATGCATGTGCAGATGTGAAAGAAATCCAACAGCAACATATGAATTACATTCAAAGATAATCTTTTGAGGTACTTCAATTACCTCTTAAGAGACAATATCTATTTGAGATAACCAACTTGATGAGGAAACTAAGAGAAGTCGAACACGTATTGTCTAATAAACAAGTGCAACTTGTTCATCAAGATGCTCCTTTACAAGTGGGAGCTAACAAAATCAGCATGACCCATAGTAAAAACGTTATTACTTTCAATGATGTATTGAAGAACTTAGGGCTTAGATATGAATGTCTAGAGATTTGTGAGTCCTATGGACAAGCTTACCTCATAGAATTATTAGATCCTATGTTTTGATGATAACAAAAGATTTTAAGGATAAATTAATGATGAAAAAAGGTTTTTGAATGTTTTGATAAGTTTGTTTAAGTTTGTAAAGCATTGGTGAATCAAGGGAACACTTGGACTAATTCTTTCAGAGATCACTCGACTGACCACTCGAGTGATGGATTGAATCACTTGAGTGAGCACTCGAATGATTGTGGCAAAAACAGTATCTAAAACTCTGACAAAGTTTGCAAGGGATCACTTGAGTGATAATCCTTCATCACTCGAGTGATGAAGTAAGTTCTTTGTTTAAACTTTGGAATTAACTCTCTGCCAAATTTTAAAGTAGATCACTCGAGTGATGCAATATGTACTGAGTCATTTCTAGTAGACAAACTCTCTACTACAATTGAGTGATTACTCGAGTAATGGCCTAGGATCACTTGAATAATGTGTTTAGAAAAGTTTTCTGAACTCTCTACCAATTTTCAAAAGTGATTACTCGAGTGATAACCCATTTTCACTTAAATGATCACTCGAGTGATGAAGTTCAGATTGCATTATAATCATCTGTTGTTATTGATTTATTATCTACATGATCAATCCTTCATTGTATTAGTACTCTAAGTATATTTTCAAGAAAACAATGAAGAGATCATGCAAGAGAAAGAAAAATCAAGTAATAGAATGTAACGCTACCGAATACAATGGCTAGTTTTTCAAATGTTGAAAATGATTAAATGAAGCTGAGCTATTTTAAGGGCATGTTAAAATGCTACCAATGGCTTTATCAACTCAGCTATAAATATGAAAGCATTCAACGAAAGGAGATAAAAAGGAAATTTACAAGACACGAACATACATCGATCAATTCATTCTCTGTACTTTAGTGTTTATTTATTTACTCTATGAGAGAGTTTTGTAAACACTTTCATTGTAATCTTCATCTTAAGGTAAAGGGACCTTGAGAGAGTAGAATTTCCTTATAGGAGAAGCTATAGAGAGAGTTCCTTGGAAGACTTTCTGCTCGTAAGACTTACAAGGTGTAAGCTGTTAAGAGCGTTACTGCTTGTAAGACTTACAGGGGTGTAAGTAGGAAAGAACATTGCACCTCATAAGACTTGCATAAGTAAGCAGGAGATAAAATTTGTTGAAATCACTCTGCTCGTAAGACTTGTCATAAGGGGAAATGAACCTTATAGTGAGTAAGGGGCAATAACTCTGTAGTAGGTTATACGAGTGTCTGACTAAAACTTGTAGGTTGTAAAGGCTTTTCTTGTTCCTAGATAAACAAGAACAGTGAATTGAAAATCTCTGGAGGTATTGATCTATGAGGATTAGACGTAGGCCTGGGATTGCCACCAAACTAGTATAAATATCTGTGTGCAATTTCTCTCATCTCTACTCTTTCTTTATTTAATTACACAACACCATATCAATTGAAAAATTTATCACATCACCTAATTCACCCCTTCTTGGGTGAAGCTTGCCTCTTTCAAGAGGAACCAAGTCATTCACACTCTAAACCTAAATCAAGGAAGGATAAGAGGTTTCAGAGAAGAGATACAAGGATGACCTTAAGTTTATGTAAAGGTAAGAAATTCCTCAAGAAGAACCCTGACCTAAGTGAGATCAAATACTTTTTTTGCTAGAGAATTAGCCATTTTGCAAAGGATTTTTTCAAGCAAAGTAAGCATAAAAGGACATAAGATCTATAAATAATAATGATAAGGATTAAGAATCTCTTATAAAATGTTCTCTATTGTCAAATCTAAGCAAAAGGCTTAGCGTTGGTGGCAACATGAGGATTGAGGTAAAAGGCGTTAGTGCCTACAAGTCCACTTTATGCAGTAGAATAACCTTAGTTTTCTATGGTGTACTTCATGCATTGGTTCATAAGATTAAATCATTATCTCATGCCATCAAGATTATGGGTCTAAATGTTTTGAAATTTTCATGATTTTGTGATAAAGTTATATAGTTTTAATTCAGTTTTCTTTTCATGAGATTTCTTTGAGTTTGAGCATTATGGATGACTCTCTATGCTTAATTGCCTTACCACTTCTTATAATTCAAGTATTGACTTGATTATATGTAATGCTAGATAAGGACATAGAGTTACTACCCAAAACTAGCATAATGAGAATTGCTAAGTTTAATTTCCAATGTGAAGATATCCTTGTGTGAGTCTAGCAGGTAAAGCAAAACAAAAATATTTACAGTAAAGGGACAACAACCATATTTCCATTATGATTATTCCACCATGATAAATTTAGTACTGTGTATGAGGGTAATACATAGAGCTCAACATTTTATAGCTCTTGTTAAGGATTATTCACAATATGATCATACTTGTTTGATTTCACATAAGTTTGAAGTTTAAGTATTTTGGATTGTGAATGGATAAGTTGTGAAATCAATTGAATCAATTGAATAGGAGTTTTAAGACCCTATGTATGGACTAATCAAGGTTGTGAGTGATTGAATAAGCTCTGTGATATAAGAGAGATAGTTTCATAGCTAACTATCTGATGCACTCCATCACCATATGGAGTTATTGAAAGGCACAATGAAACATTATAAAACATGGTTATACATGTGATGATTCAAACCAATCCGCTAAATATGAGTAGGAGAGTATAAAGGTCGACTTTTAGTAGATTGGTACACATTTATTTTCGTCATTCATCAAGTGTGTGTGGTATGAAACTTAACCATGTGCCTTCTAAATTAGTCACTCTATACCCTATGAATTATAGTCAAGTGCAAATTAGATTTGATGTTCTGTAGATCATAAGGGCCATTTGCACATTCCCATAGTTGATGGTTGACCATAAAGGTCAGTTGCACATTCCCATTGTGTTTGTAAGTAGAAGTTCAATAGGGTTACGTCTTTACTTTTTGAATGAATGATAAGATGGAATTTTGACTGAAAAGAATTAAAAGGTATCATATTTATTATGCATCAGTTTCCAAATAAGGGCAAAACTGGTGACTATATGCCTCTTTATGAGACACATAGATAAGGCAATATAAAACCAACCAATGATCATTAATTGTCCTTATGAGTGGGAGCTTAAAAATGTCAATAAAAAGACCTAAACAAGAGAAGCAGGAAGTTCCAACAAGAAGTAATTGAGAAAAGAGTTCATGGCTGCTCTAGAAGATAGAGTCATGTTCTGTATAAGATTCCTACTAAGACAAAATGGAAGCAAGCAATGGAAGTAATAATTCATTAAGAAAGAATCATGTTTGAGAATTAGTTGATCTAATCTAATCCAAGATAAGAAGCACATGGGTAAATCAATATATATTCTTGCACTTCAGATCCAGTGAAATATCTTAAGGAGAATCCTCTCTATCACAAGAGAATTATATTAGGAGATTCTTAAGTGATTCTATATGAGTGAATGCAAATCCATGGATACCCTAGTAGCTTCAGCAATAATTTTGAGTCTTGATATTTTTCCCTGAACTAAATCACCATAAAAATGGATAAAGGTTTCCATGCAAACATTATTGGTAGTCTAATGTATGCAATAATGTTTACAAGACCGGATATCTATTTTATGGTGGGACTTATATGTTGTTACTAGTCAAACCATTGTGAGACACATGGAATGTCTCCATAAGAGTTCTTAAGATATTTTCTAAGGCATATAATGATTATACGCATGTAAATATAATATTGCAATACAAGTAGCTATATGGCTGATGATGTTTAAAGAAACATCTATGATTTGAAAGTGAGAATTCAGATCCAATGTTAATGTATTATAAAAACACTATAGCCATTACCTAAGTAAAAAACCCTAAGTATTATATCAAGACTAAACATGAAGATGTGATTCTTGTTAGAAATACTATAGCATAGAAAGTTACTGTTGTTGTTAAACAACACATTCCTTTGCCAAGTCCTCCAATAAAGCATGTAGCCAAGGAAATACATGAAGAGCATGATGAGTCCTTTGGCATGCATAGGAAGTGAAGTATAGATACTTCATTATGGTTTTACATGTGTATGCAAAAGTATACACTGTCTAGTATGTCATACATGTGGATGGGGTCAGTTTTCTTACACAATCGACCAACTTTGACACTCAATGGGAGTGTGTAAAGATTAGACATATTTGTTTACCAGTAAAGTAGTGAGAGAGCTTATATGGTAAAGAAGAAACACAAAACTAAATTTCACCTCTACTTAGTAGTACAGTCAGTTGAGATGAGATCAGTGATTATAAATATGGATCGATTTATGGATACCCACATCTATAATACCTATAGCCAGATTACAAATTCTTTAAAATTGACATCATGTGAGTAAAGATGAAGAATTTGGGTTTAGACACTATGTGTGTCAATACTTAAGTTTGTATAGTGTTAACAATAAGATCAAAATGACATACACTCTTATAGTATAAGACTAACACCATAGCATACGATTCATACTGCATGTGCTATAAAACCGTAAATGGAAAGCAATTGAATAGATTCCTACTTCATTGTTATGTGAGTCCCAGAAAGGTTAACCTTTTAATATCATGGAAATATGTTTCAATGTATGCTAGTTCAACATTTTTCCTATGATCATGATCAATACGATTTAAAGGCATTATATTAGGAAAGCGGTTAACTCATATTGATATGATATATGGGCGAAAGGTAGATATTATTTAGAATATACACATTTATGCTTGTGTCTGAGACATGTCATTTATTATGTTACTTGGGTAACTTCATAAGTGTGGATATTATGCATATAAGAAATGCAATCTAAGTTATATCGTAACTCAAGAGGGATTATATTTACCATAGAGAAAGTGTGTATAGGTTAAAATCTAAGGCATCGAAGGCATTATATTAATATGATCAAGCTGCACTACAGGGTTGTTTTATGTTAGTCTCTGTGAAAGGAATTCCTAGTATAAGATACCTAAATGGAGACGTCATGCACACGCGATTACAGTAAAGCACCTAGTATGAAAGAATGATGGCAGATAAAGAAGCTCGACCCACAACATCTGGTCTACCAAGTATGAGTAGGAGATGTTGGAATCTATCAGTCCACCCTTGGTAGATCAAGCCTAAGCCCAGTTCACTTGGGGCTATTATAAAATTAAAAAAAAAGGTCTGGGTCTAAATAAGGAGTTTTATCCTTATGATTTGAAATTCAAATAAGGATAACTTCTCATACATAATATATGGGATCGTTATCATTTCGTAGGAGGAAGTTAGAAAAAAAACTCATGAAAAACTCTTGTAGAAACTGCTCTCTCTGGTTCTCTTCTCCAATGGTGCATCTTCCATATGAATGTAATCGGAGTCCATATCGGTGCTCCAATCTTGTATGGGTACTCAGCAAGTTAATAGATTTCAGGTACACTCGAAATCCTTCAACCTAAACAATAAAATAAATTCACTGATAGGAGCTGAGATAGCTAGGTTTGAAAGAAGACAGTCAATGTTGTTTTGAAGTTAACACACACAAAACTCCCGTAGAAACTGCTCTCTTTAGTTCTCTTCTCCAATGGTGCATCTTCCATATGAATGTAATCGGAGTCCATATCGGTGCTCCGATCTTGTATAGGTACTCAGCAAGTCAATAGATTTCAGGTACACCCGAAATCCTTCAACCCAAACAATAAAATAAATTCACTGACAGGAGCTGAGATAGCTAGGTTTAGAAGAAGACTATCAATGTTGTTTTAAAGGTAACACACAAAAAAATAATTAAAGCTAATTAAAATAAATGCATGCACTTACTATTTTGTATTTCTTCGAACATCGTAGCGTAATTCTTTTCCTCGACTTTCAAAAGCCCTTCAAAGTTCTAAACAGAGATTATTATACATACATACATACATACATACATACATACATACATACATACATACATACATACATACATACATACATACACACCAACCAATGTTTGCAGCGGTTTTAAATATATACACCAACCAATGTTTACAGTGGTTTTAAATATATACACCAACCAATCTATAACTCCCTGTTACAGTAGCATTAACAGGAGATCACCATACTATTCACTTCAGCAGAGAATGCAAGCTAGAGTCAGAATCCCTTGCTCTGACTAGGCCTTTATCTCTAAGCAGATAATTCAATTGCCGTAATCAATGCTCTGATACCATTAAATGTAATACCTTAATTCTAATAGCCCTATATGAGTATAAATGAGTAGTGAAATCATTGGTGGGGCCAAGATTCAAACCCGGGTTGCCCAACTCTTGAAAATATTCACAAATCACCAATCTCAACTCAGGAGTTGAACCTAGGGTTGAGAGGGTTTTTCAACAGGTAAAAAAATATTTCAATTATTTTCACAAGTTTCACTACGTCATAATGTCTCATCGGCTCTTAATTGCACTATATCAGAGTCGCGAGTGATTCTTTCCTTAAGCTCAATTCGTTCATTTACATATATGAAATGTGTAGCCACATAAGGCTATCAAATATCTAAATCAAATACATACAATGCCCTGTGCTTTAATCTCCAATTCTCCTTCGTAATTCCTCTTTACATAACTCCATGCATTCTTCACCTGTCTAAATGGTTGGTTGGAAAGAGTGAGATTCGAGAGAATCTCAGTAGCAAACATTACCACTATGCATGCTATATATATATATATGAATGTATGACATGCTTGCCTACACTATTTCATGCCAACATAATGACATGGTACATGCTCGATGTTATGAGATACATATGGCCATTGCACAAATATAACAGAGCATCAACCAATCATACATGTTCCACACAAATAGGAAAAGCAGTCATATAATCAATGCAAGACATACATATCACATACATGCAGAAAAGGGAAGTTCACTACCTCTCGGACTTTATGTCATTCTCTTCTTGTCTATTGATCCGCCAATCATTGCTACTTCTTTGTTACTTCATGGCCCTAGGTAAATGATAGCATCATTAGAGCCATGAAAAGTGAATGCCCAATGGCTCACATTATCCCTAAAGGCTTACTTTCACCCTTAGAGTTCATAGCAATTACATTTGTGCCATTAAGTCTTAAATTCACATAAGACATAAGGCTAACAGATTTTTCACCAAATTTTAAGAATTTACCATTAATTCTAGAAAACTTCAAATTGAGTGGTTTCAAATTATATGGAAATATATTTAATTCTATTTTAACATAAAAATACAAAATTCCAGTTATCAAAGCCACAAAATTCCCAGAATTTCATCAAACTCAACCTGTCCAAATCACATTCCAGAAACAAGGCAGAAGTTCAAAAATTCATATCTCCCAACATACTTGTCCAAAAATCACAAAATACCCATCCCATTAAAGCTCTATATATATAATTTAATTCTGAAAATTTTGAGAATTTTTGGATAAGTTTTGTCCCTGAAATATCACGCACAAATATACTATTCCAGAAATTCTCAGATTCACATTACCAGATTTTGAAAAATCATAACTCCTAGCGCACTTGTCCAAATCCTTCATATTACCTATCATGTTAAAGATCATTATGTCTAATTTATATCTGGAAAAGTTCAGAATTTTTGGATAAGATTTAGACCTTCAAACATCAAGCACAACACTGACTGACACACATGGCACATATATGTTTCATAATTTCCCAAATTCATATATAAGCATCCAAAAATCATGAACACTTACACACCTACACAATTTTTTCTTCTAAAGCCAATGGAAGCATCAAAATGAACAAATTTCCATGCCTTATCCATAAAAAATCCAGAACAGAAACAGAAATTTAAAGTTCCCAGAAAGAGTTTGTCGGTTTCTCGTTTTCTTTGGCTTAATCACTTATTTGCTACTTCTAATCAAATGATTATCTATTTAAGCACTCATTAGACATGATTTAGCCATTGAAAACACCATTTTCTTATGAGAATGAATAGTACCCAACTTCTAATATACTCATCCAAACAACAAATCAATTGGTTAAAAAGGAAGATTACGCTTACATCTACCCGTTTCCGCAAACGGTTCAGAATTTCGGTAACACCCCGGCTGGTGAGACAGCGCCAACCACCTTCAAACAAAAATTTGAAACTGTAGAAATGAAGCTCGTGATGAGTAGAAGAAGTTTCCTGAAGGGTACTTTAAGAGAGGATGTCGTTTCGGCAGTGTTTCGGAGGTTGGAATTTTCTCTCTCCTCTCCCTCCATTTCTCTGCAGCTTCTCTCTCTCTCGTCTCTGCATTTTCAGCGTGAAAATGAGCTGAGGAAGATGATAATTGATGATTAAAGAAGGTGTTAATTAGCTTGCCATGTGTCAGCTTCCTATTGGCTCAAAATTCCAATTTTCACACTTAATTGTAAAACTGACATAATTTTCATTAAACTTTGAAAATTCATATCTAATTGTGTAGATATCCAATTGGGGTGGTTCCAAAGGCTATGCGACTCTTATTGAGTCTAATTTTAAGAAAAAATATGAAATTTGGCCAATTAGAAGCTCACTCTTCCCATAATTTCAATCTTTGGATGTTACCTCAGAAAATAGTCAATTTTGCTGGGCTAACTTCAAAAATTCATTTCTCTTTGTGTACAACTCCAAATGACTCATGTACCTATCAAATTGAAGCTTGATAAGTCTACTTTCATTTTAAAAATTTTCATAATGTTTCACCATCATTTACCCATCGAAACATGTCACACAATCATCAATGTCATACCGAGAATTTCACCGGTAGCAAAATTACTTTGTGTTCCATTTTACTATATTGTGTGTGACTTCCCATCACTTCGTTTTGTTATTCCCTGAGCTCTTTAGCTCATCAATATAATTCATTTTAATATCCAAGGATATAAAGGAATTTTGCTGAATTTAAACATGCCTTATAGGGACATTTGCTAAACCGGGGCTTAGCAGTCCACTTGATCCAGGCTTAATCTCAAGTTTTTTATCTCAAAATTTGGGATATTACAATAAATATAAATACTTTAAAATAATTTATTATCTTTCTTAATCTCTCCAAATTAGTCAACTATATTTTATATTAATCATTGGAGGGAGTATTATATAAAAAAAATTTATAATCATATATAATTAAAATAAAACAGGTTCATTTTAGACTATGCATGATTTCATCACCTGGCATACCTGCATCGGAAAATGTTGACCGCAGGAATACCATGAGGGGAGTCAAGAGGACTAGCAGGATTAATAGCGGGACTAATAGCGAAAACCATACCCACTTCATACACTTGCTCAAAAAGCTTTCTTCTCCAGGAATATTATACTCTGAAAATTAAATATTAAATCAAAAAATTAGTATCATAATGTATTTTTTATATAATTATTGAGTCAGATTCAAGTATTATGAGGTCCAATTGGCAGTAGTTCTTTCAAAAGAATTTTTTTTACATTAAAAAAGATTCAAACTTGAAATGTCATGTTTAAACGGCCTTTCATCAAGACAAACGCTTGTTGGTAGTGTATTAACATATACAAGAATAAACATATCCCATTCGATTTCCAAACACTATTTGATATTATTCATATAATTCTCTCCCTAAAGGCTAGGTCTTTAGGTTAATTCTAAATAAAATAAAGGGCAAAAGTTTAATTTTACCCATAAACATTTTTCAAAAGAGCTATCAATACTATAAATATTTTTCAGGTGTAAAAATACCCATGAACTTTAAAAAATTGACTGATAATGCCAATTCCATTAACTTTGACTGACGGCGTTAGTTTTTTGTTCATGTGGGCCTCACTTATTTTTTAATGAAAAACTAACACCGTTAAGTAAAGTTAACGGAATTGGCATTATCGATCTATTTTTTAAATTTCATGAGTATTTTTTCATTCAAAAAATATTTACAGTACTGGTAGCTCTTTTAAAAAATATTTATGAATAGAATTACACATTTGTTCTAAAATAAATGCACATTTGTTATGGACAAAAGAAAATAGCTAGGGAGTAACATGTAAACATACTTACTGAAGTTTTGCAATTCTTCAAACGTTGTGGCCTGCTTCTCCTCTTCAACTTTGCAACACTCTTTAAAGTTTCAAACAAATTAAACACGCATGTTATATATATATATATGGACACATACATATGCACAAAGTACAAATAGTTCCCGCATCTTTAATAAGAAACACATGCGGAAAATTTTGATTGGTCCTTAATAAAATAAAATTTTAAAGTAGTTGAGTACTTTTGCGTTATTTCCAAAAGTGACGTTTTTAGTTGGGAAATATCAACCATACTCAATATTATAAAATGCTATTCCATCTGATAAGAACTTTAAACATGTTTTATAATGTCCTTTCCTGTAGTTTTTTTTATAAGAACTTGATAACCAAATTATAAAATTAAAAATGACAGCTAAAATTGGTTAAAAGTAATAAATATATAAGAAATAAACATTTTACCAAGTGTGCCCTCATTTAATATGAGGTAAGTAAGAGAGAGAAATAGACTTATGAGAGAAAATGTGAAAGAAAATGTAGTATGGGAAAAAGATAAAAAGAAATATCAGAATTAATTATATATGGGCAAAAATAGTAAAAACACGTGAAATGCTTAGACAACCCTAAACAAGATCTTATAAAAAAAGATCAAGGACATTCAAGCTATTATAAAAAAAGACCGAAGAAAGTAAAATGTCTTATATATATATCTAAAGCATTAATGTTTTCACATAGTATACCTAACTAGTTATAAAACTTCTTAATAACTAATAATTAACTAAACTAATTACTGTCATTGAGGATAATTTTGACATTTTACGATAAATAGTTAATTTTAACTTACATCATTAACTTATGTGAAAATATTATCAGTGACTTATAATAAGGATTGAAGCTTTTTCTTTTTCCTTTTCTTTTTTGATACATAGAAGGGGGTTCTTTCAAGCGTCGTTGTAGGAAGATCGAAATACATCAGAAGAAAGCCAAGCATGAAATCACAGACATACACATATATGTACACATTGCATTCCCTTGCAGACAATATAACTTACTATAAATTGGATGAAGAAGTCTTGGCACTTCAAGGAGTGCAGTGGTTTCGAAAGCTGAACTCTGTGCTGCTAGGAGATGAAGTGGAGTCAACCCTTCGCTGTTGCGCCTCATCATCTACTTGAGATGATCTTTATAAAGGTGAATTATTTCAATTGCAACAGCTGCATGTAGTATTACTGAATCATGAGTACATTAAAAATATATAAAAGAAAGAATGTTTGTTTAGATTTACCAAAATTCCCTTCTGCAATTGCACAATGAAGAATGGTATCATGGTTGTCCCTTATACAGTGAGCAAAGTCGGTTGAGGAATCTTCATGGCTTCGCACATAAAGATAATGAAGCCAAAGAAAATTATGTCTCCTGCCATAGAGAGCTGCCAGGAAAAGGGGTGTCTCGCCATTGATGTTGCGTCTGGCAATTAAAGATGGGTCTGTGACACCGATCTTCTTGCATATCCGATAACACCATGCCATCCCTGCTTTCGACTGAAGACGGGGTTATCCTAGCTTAATCTAGGAGTGCAACAACACAAATAGTAGAGCTACCACCCTTTGGAAGGATCCTCGCGAGGCTCAAATCTGCATTAGTTGGAATCCGTAGAGTCCCGTAAAAGAGGAGTATCCTTGCATATCAGATAACTCCCCGTTGCTACTGCTAAATGCAGAGGAGTATCCTTTCTATCATTCTCAACGCCAAGAAAGATGTTCTTGTTCCAGCTGCTCTCATCCCCACCGTCTCCATCCACTGTAACCACCACATTACCTTGAGTGCGATTTTCCTCTTCTTGAACTAAGAAGTCAACCATGGCTGCCACTTCCTTCACTTGCCAATTAGACACAGCCATGTGTAACACTGTGTCTCCTGTTGGGGTTATCTTGGCCGTGCGAAGCGCCCTTTCTTGTTTGTACGTTTCAAATACTTCTGACCACTTTCCTCTCATGGCATCACTGCGCAGTTTCTCCAACGAACTCATTGTCTCTCGCACGATTGACCTCAACGGATTAATCAATTGAAGGGGTTGTTATATATGTATGTATGTATGTATGTATAAGGTAGGGTTTGCCCATCAATGTGTTTCACGCAGAAATGGAATAACTTGGATTGATTGCAAGGGATATGGTTTTGATTTTATTATTGTATTTTTTTAAAAAATGTAACATAAAATAATTATGCTTTTTAATTCATGTTTCTAATAATAAATTTAAGTCTGAAAATATAGGTTTGATCCTCTCAGTTTACTTTAAGTTTTAGTTTAACCTATCAAAATTTTATGAAGTGTATTCTCAATCACTCATTATTAAAATCGTTAGTCTCATTAATGACACGTGCTGACTCAACGAATTTAAATGTGGTGACTCTGTAAGATTAATATGTCAACCATTAAGTCGCCATTTAGATTCGCTGAGCCTCCACTCTCCGTTAGTCTTTTATATTTATAAAGTATATTTTCATTCTCTTAATCATATTAACACTTTTAGTCATATTAAATGCTAAAAACCCATGATTAAAACTTAATCCTTTAATATAATAATTTTACTTTAAAAATGTGACTTATAGATGTTGAAAGTGCATCTTTGATAGATTTTATTTAAATTAGTTTTCAATTTACAAATTTTTTATTAAAGATTCATATTTTAATATTAAATTGTAGAATAAAAATTTGAATTCATTGAGTTATCATTTTTAGTTAATGAAACTAATAGTGCTAATATTCAAGGAATATAAATAAACTTTACAAATTTAAATATTAAACTAAATTTTGATGTAAACTTAAAAGACCAACCATATACTTTACTACTTTAGCCAATATTTGATTTTCATTTCATTTTTAGTTGATTTAATTTTTTTTTATATTTTTACTTCAAAGATATTAATTTTATTTCTTAAAGAGTTGAATTAAACCTTCATGTCAAATGAATTAAAAAATAATTTAAATATTATATTATTAAAATAAAAAATATATCAATTTGGGAAAGAAAATAATTTATTATCCCCAAGTGATCTTAGATATTAGAGAAAATCAATCACAACATGGTCTTCACATGCTCTTATAGAAAGACCTTCAAAATTCAAACAAACAAAATAAATAAATATATAAATGCCACAAAGATCAAAATACAAGACTTGATTAATATAAGTTAAATTTGTCCAAAAAATCATTTATAAACCATGCATGTACGTCAAAAAAAATAAAAAGGAAAAAAAAAAACAGCACGTGATAGTTCGGATTTCACGGAAGAAAAGGAGTGAATATGTCGGCAAAAACAAAAAGGAGATAAAGAAAAGTAAAGTTCCAACAAACTAGACTACAAGCCAACATTGGCGCCAAAAAAAAAAAAGCAACCTACAAGCCAACAAACTAGCTAGCAACATAATTAAACTTAGACGGGAACTGAACCGTCTGAGGTATTAGGTCAAAGGTCAGTAGGTCAGATCGGAGTTATATCGAAACTAAATTGGGGCCAAACAGGTGAGGAAGTGAACTTAAAGAATAATATTTTTTTATAAAAGTTTTAAAATTTGATAATTTTTTACAATCAAATGATAAAATTTATGATTCTTTCTACATTAGAAAATAGACATCTCAAGCTTTCCATAGGGTCTTAATTTATATTTTTGGAAATATGTAAAATTATATCTGAATTTTTAAAGTCAAAAAAGTCTTAATAAATATTAAACCGATCAAACCGGTTAGAAGTGTCATTTCTTAGGATCGGGCTTTCCTCCTCTACACTTATCATCCACTTCCCTTCTACTTCGCTTCCACTGACAATCTCCACTTTTAGATTGAAAATAGAGCAATCTAGACTTAGGGCACATTTAGTTCGACCTCATTGTACCTTAAAGTGCATGCGCAGGGCAATGTGATGCAATGATAGTGGTACTAGAAGAGGAGGAGGTAGTGTCCGCAGTCAATATGGCATAGTGAGTGAAATAAGACAAGTGAAACAAAGACAAATAAGACTAAATGATAAATTGAACTTTTTCAATCAAGCAATTGTGTGATAATGGGTATTCACAGAGGGAGGTATGAATGAGGGTTACTAATTGTTTTAGTAATCATCATTACTGCTAAAGAGCAATCAAATATTATTCTCTTGGTAATGCAATCAGAATTACCATTACAATTATGTAATAGGGTTCAAACAAGTAGGCTCTTAATGTTTTATAACATTATTTTTTTAAATAATTATTTTTTTTGCAATTATAAATTCTTATGACAAAAATTGAATACTATAAATTTATTTATTTTCTTAATAATTTGGTATTTTATTAGTAATTTTATAAAATATTAAATATAATTCGCTCAAATTTTAATCGAAGGATGAGGGGAACTTAAGGGGAAGAGCATAGGAGGAAAGGCAAGTGTTATTTCTTCGATTCTTTTTCTGATCTCCATCAATCTTGTCTTTACTTTATTGATCTTTCTTCGAATCTTATTAATTTTCTTTTGGATTCTTCTGAGGTCTTCAGTCATCTTCTTGTCTGCCATTAAAGAATGTCTTCATTAATTGGAATTTCTCCTTCTTTTTCTCTTCTTTGTTCTTCTTTGCAGTATATACAATTATGGACTGGATATTCTGACAAATATTTACATACTTTCTCGGTTGTTTCCTCCTCATGTTCCATTTCATTCTTCTTAATTAAATCATACCACTTATGGAATTTTGCATGAGTTCCATTAGTGGATTTTCCAAGGGAATAAATACAAGTTAAATCATTAGTATGATAGACCCAAGGAATTTCTTCTAAGTTAATTGCTATTCGATTCATTTCCACAAATATTATATGATGGTCCTGAGCTCTTATATTGGAGATTCTGAACTGAAATTCTTCATCATCATCCATATCTTCCTTAATCTCTGGATCAAACTCAATTGGTTTCTTTGTTGTTCCAAGACGAATTAAATTAATTGGGTGATAAAATTGGTCTGGTGTAATCTCAGCAACTGTAGAATAACACCTGATAAAAACTTTATGTTGCAGGACTATTTTAATGTATTTTTCTACGGCTTCTTTAAATCTAGGTGGGAATAATTGGATTTCTCTTAGGTCTTGGGATGGATATATAGTTTGAATTAATCCATAGGTATATAAAGTTCTGGTTATTTCTGGTGGTGTTCCTGGGTAAATGATGGGTTTATTAATGGCATAATGGGATACATATCTAATAGTCTTGTGGGTTAAAGATAAGGTATTTAATCTTTTGATAATGGTCTTATAAAACTGGTACTTCTCGGTGAGACTAAAGGTTTCTGGATTATTGGGTTGTCTAGAGGTTGAGGCCTTAGAGGTATTATAGGCAATTACAGATTTATTTAGGACTTGGTATTGGGCTTTTTTCTTGGACTTGGACTTCTTTTTGTTTTTGGGCTTGCTGGTCTTTTATTATTTGGGCTAAAGAGTTTTTTCCTGGGCTTTGGGTAGATGACCCAATTTCTTGAATTTGGGTAGAAGACCCAATTATAGTTTTCTGAGTAGATGACTCAGGCTGGGTAGGTGACCCAATTACTGGTCTTTCTTTGTCATTACTCGTCTTTGGCAAAGGTTCCATAACTGGTTCCTTCTTTACTCGTTTTTCCAGGTCGTTTACTTTAGTAAATAATTCGTTTACTGAGCTAGTAAGATTAGTTACAGAATTAGATAAATTATGCACACTATTACTTACTTGGCTTCCAAGTAAACTCATATTTACTTCAAGCATATTCATCTTCATTACTAGATGTGTCATAAATGGATTTTCCTCTTGTACCTCATTTAGAGGAATTTGACTTACAGGATGACTTACAGGGCTGTTACTCTGTCTTTTTCCTGGTTCCATCTGCTCAAGCAATCAGCAATTAGATTATTTTTTCCTTTGATATATTCAACATCATAATCATAATAAGACATATCACTATGTCATTTTAATAACATTTTATTACTCAATTTTCTATTTTTTATTCCATTTTTTAACCATCCTTTTACTTGTGTATTATCAGTTCTTATTATAAACTTGCAGTTTACTATGAATAATTTGAATTTTTCTACTGCCTTTTTTATTGCTAAAAATTCCTTCCAGTTAGAATGATAATTACTCTGAGATTCATTAAATTTTCCACTTGCATATCTTGTTATTTTTTCTATTCCTTTACTGTCTTCAAAATACAAAGCTGCACCCCAATAATTTTCAGATGCATCAGTATATATTATCCATCTTATATTTTCCTCTAAATGTATAGTTAATTTTGGTAATTTATTACATAAAAATTTTATTTGTTCTATAATTTTCTGAGTTTCTTCATTCCATTTCCAAATTGTTTTTTCTCCTGCTAACTTAGATACTTTTGCTGTTAATTTCGATAAATGAGGTATATAATTTCTAGCTTGATTTACTAATCCTAAAAATGATTGTAATTCCTTTTTATTATTTATTCTTGGAAATTCTTTTACTTTTTGACTTATATGATCTTGTAATTCCATTCCATCTTTTGAAATTATTTGTCCTAAAAATCCTATTTTTTCTTTTCTTAGTTCAGCTTTCTTGGGAGATATATTTATTCCTTTTTGTTCTATTAATTCCATAAATCTTTTCAGATGTTCTTCATGTTCTTTTTTCATTTTTCGAAAATATTAATATATCATCAATATAAATTACAGCAAAATTTCTTATTGGGCTTAATAACTTAGAAACATATTCTTGAAATATACTTGGACTATTGTGAAACCCCATGGGTAACACATTCCATTCATATAATCCTTCTGATGTACTAAATGCTGTATATCTTTTACTTTCTTCTTTTAATTTTATTTGAAAAAATCCTGACTTACAATCAAATTTACTGAATATAGTTTTTCCTCTTATTAAATTAAACAATAATTCCATTTTAGGTATAGGATATCTATTTCTTATTGCTATCTTATTTAACTTAGTGTAATTTATTACCATTCTTGATTTTCCTCTTTTTTCTTCACTGTGTTTTACAACTATCATTGCTGGTGATGAGTATTCAGATCTACTTTCTCTTATCAAATTATATTTTTTCATTTCTTCTATATGCATTATAAATTCATTTCTATCATTTTCTGTCCATGGATAAGGTTTACAATTTATTTCTTTACTATAATCTTTTAGTTCTATTTTTGCTAATGATTTAGATTTTTCCCAATGTATTAAAGGATTTTCACTATAATTTTCTTCTAATCTTTTTTCTATTATTTTCTTTTTATCTTCTTCTACTTCTCTTATTGTCAAAGTAGCTAACATATGTTTTATATGAACTGGTTTATTATTTGGTAAGAATTGTACTTCATTTTCATTATTTTTTAGTTGAAATTTTTCATCTTTTCTACTATAAGGTTCCATTATTCTTATTCCCCATGCTTCATGCTTACAAGGTGTTGTTAATATAAATGCTTTTTCAATTATATGTATAGGAAAATATTGTTCTATAAAGTCTAGTCCTAGTATTATATCACACGATGGCTCATTAAACTGATTTAATACTTTTAATCTTAATTCATAACTTCCTATTTGAATATTAACATTTAAAGCTTCATATTCCATTAAATGTATTTCTTTTCCTGCACTTTCCATTCTTAAAGGTCTTTTCTTCTTCTTCCACATTACAGGTGGTAAAACATTATATTTAGCTACACTTAGGTTTGCTCCTGTATCTATTAAAGCATGATATTTTCTTGATCTATATTTTTCGTAATTAAATTTTGTAAGAATATAATATAGCTTAGTCATTATCCACAACTTAATATATTTAGTTTATTCTTCCAATATTCCATAAAATCATTTCTTCCTTTTATTCTCATATAGGCTTCATATCTTATTCTGAATGAATTAAATGTTCTCTTTCTTCTTTTAATTTTCTTATTTTCTTCTCTTATTATTCTTCTATCATTTTCATTCCAACTTTTACATTTTTTCATTATCCTTCTTATTAATGCTTTATTATTATGATGTATTTTTATTAATTCTCCTTTGTGATTTCTATAATAATCTACTACCATATTAAACTCTTGATAATACTTCCATTATTTTTCTGAATTTCTTAGCATAATATTTTCTTTCTACATGTGCTTCTACTGTATTTTGATATTCTTCTAACCATAATAAAAAATCTTGTTCATATAATTCTCTTAATCTTATTTTTTCTTATTTATTTTGTTTTTCCCATTTATGTTTTAGAAATCTCATAAAGCTTACATCTGTATGATTTATTTTTATTATTGTTTCATCTATTTCTGTATAATCTTGTACTCCTAAATACCATTCTTCTTCTCTTGGTTTCCATTGATTATTCTGATTTTGATTTTCTTGTTCATTTTGATTATTCATTTAAAACTTTAGGAATTATTATTGTTACATTGTTTATGTTAATAATTATTCTTTATTCTTGAATTCTATAATTATTTAATTTTTCTAAAAAATCCATTCCTAATATTAATCCAAAATTCTTCATTTCTTTATCTATTTTTATTGAAAATTCCATTATATCTCTTTGATTAAATCTTATTACTATGTCTGCTTTTCCTTCTTCATTTATTATTACATTTTCATCTAAATGTTTTATATCTATATTACTTTCTTTTACTTCTTCTAATATTAAGGCTTTTATATTCATCCATACTGTATTTTTCTTAATTTCTACTCTTATTATATTTTGTGTTTTTACTGTACTTCCTGATGGTCTTATTTCTTCCAATTTTGTTACTAGAGGTATTTATGGTAATCTATTACTTTCTGATCTTATTAATCTATTTTCTCGTATTTCATCATTATAACTTAAACTTAATCTTGATTCATAATTTATTCTTCTTGGATTAAAAATTAATGATCTTTGTCCTAACTGATTATTAGTCTGTAATCTTAATCTTCTTATATATTCATATTCTCTTGTTCTATCTATGTCTATTTTCAGTTGTTCTGGTAGAGTTATTGTTATTGGATCTATTGATAATTCTTTTAGTATTGGCATAAAATATTTTTCTATACTAATTCTTCCTTTATTTTTATTATAAATTTTATGTTCATTTGTAAATACAAGTCCTACCATTGCAGTTATACTTATTGTTTTTGATCCTTCCATTAATCTTATTCCTCCTAGTTTATGATATACATTTATAGTTTTATCTATATGTTCATCTGTTATTGATATTGCAAAATTTGTATTTAATGTAAATTTCAATTTTTGATATATTAAATTTCCTATTAACATTCCTATTATACTGTCTTTTACATCACTTATTATTCTTCCATCTGTTATAAGTAGTTCTATAGGTGTATCAATTTCTTCTTTAAAATAAGCTTTTACAAGTAATTGTAGTCCTGCTATATATACTTCTGTTACTTCATTCTTAAATGGTACTTTCTTTATTTCTTCTTCTATAAGTCTTTTACTTATTAGAGGTATTCTTAATACTCCTTCAGTTAATGTTGATTCTATAGGATGTCTTTTTTCTAATACTACACAATGTGTTTTATGATTTGTTTTAGTTTTGAATTTTCTGCTTACCATTTCTATAAACGATTCTTCTTGTAATTGATTAATTTTCATGTCTAGTTTTTTATCTTTTATTTTATTAAAATGTTTTGGATTAAATATCATTCTTCTTTCTACCGATCATTCACTTACATTTCTATATTCTTCATATTCATCATTTTCATCTTCATCTTGTTTACTTGTTTGTCCTTCTTCTAATTCTTTCATCATATATACATACATTTCTTCTTCACTTTCTGACTCTGACTCTGATTCTTCTGTTTCTGTTTCTGTTATTTCTTTTAATTTATATATTTCTACTTCTTCATTTTCTATATCACTAAATACTGGGATTTCTAATTCTATTGGTTCCAAATTATATTTTTCAGCTTCTTCTAATATTTTCATTTGTTTCTTTTCTCTTGGTTTTTTACATTCTGTAGATATATGTCCTATTTCTCCACAATTATAACATCTACATTTTTTAGGTCTTTTACTATAATTTATTCTTCTTTTTCCTTTCTTAAAATATTTTCTTGGTTTATATTTATTATAATATTTATATTTTGGATATCTTTTAAATTTATATTTCTTTCTTTTAAATTTATTATACTTTCCAAGTCTTTTCTTCCTATAATTCTTCTTTTCTTTTTCACATCCCCATCTATGTGATGTTTCAAATTTATTACATTGGATTACCATTTTATTTCTTTTATAATATTTCATATTTTTCCATGCTTCTTTACATTTATTAGATAAAAATTCTTTTAAAAAATATTCTCTTCTTCCCATTGTATCTACAAATGTTATTAAATCATTTCTATTTCCAAAAGCTTTATAATATTCTTCATTAATTTCTTATGATATTAATCTTGGTAATTTTCTATAAAACATTTCTAAATAAAATTTTTGTTCTTCATCTGTTTCTAATCTTGCTTCATAATAATATTTTTTATATTCGCATATGTATTGTTCTAAATATTTTGGTTCTAAAGAACATATTTCTATTTGGTGTAAACATAGTTTTGCTTTTTCAATTTTTGTTCTTTCATCTGCTCCTGCACTTCTTCCAATAAATTCATTTCTTAAAACTTGTTCATATTTTCTTATTAATATTGCATAAAATTATTTTCTCCAAATTATTTGATTTTTTTAACATAAAAATTAAATTTTATAAGAGTTAACTTTTTCAATAATCAGATTTTTTTTCATAATTATAAATTTTTTAAATAATTTAAATTTTAAATTATTATAATATAAATAATAATAAAATAAATAAAAATTATTCACTCATATTTATTATTGAAATTGAAATTATAATATAATATATATAAATTTTTAATAATATATTATATACAAATAAAAATACAAAGTTTATAAATACAAACAAAAAAAATAAAATATATAATAAAATGAATAAAAAAGATATTAATAATAAGTGAATAATTTTTATTTATTTTATTAATATTTATATTATAATAATTTAAAATTTAAATTATTTAAAAAATTTATAATTATGAAAAAAAAATCTGATTATTGAAAAAGTTAACCCTTATAATATAAATACAAAGTTTATAAATACAAACAAAAAAATAAAATATATAATAAAATGAATAAAAAAGATATTAATAATAAAAATTTAGGTAGAATATTTACATAAAATAAAATAAGAAAACTAAATTAAAATATTTAATAATATATTAAAATTTATATTTCTATTTTTTTGTAAAATGAAATATATATATATATATATATATATATATATATATATATATATATATATATATATATATATATATATATATATGATTTTATATTTAAATCACACATGTTCTTCTTTGCTCAACTAGCAAAGGCACTGGCACACGTGTGAGATGTCATATTTTTGAATCCCAACTTGGTCATAAAATGCAACCAAATTGTAATGTGGACGTGTGGCGGCCAACAGAGGGCGACACGTGGCACACGATCAAGGGTGACGTAGCAGTTGACCTGGACACACGGCAGTGAGGTGGCCGCAGCTGACCAGGATAGGTGGTGGCTGTCTGAGGCGAGGTGGCGGTGGCTTATGGGGATACATGGCCAATGGTGAGTACACGTGGTGGTTGTCAACGAGGAACATGTAAAGGCTCATGGTAAGAACACATAGCACTTTAACTTATACAAGGAAAAAAATTATTTTGTGATAGATTAGGTACGAAAATTCTATCACTAATTAGTTATATAAAATTTCATCCCTAATCTGTCACAAATTAGTGATGGAATTTAGTGAGGGAAATTTCCATCACTAATTAGCGAAAAAAATGTTTTATCGCAAATTAGTGACGGAATTTAAAATTCTGTTACTAATCAATTAGTAACGGAACTGTTATGGACGAAACAAATTCAGCCACTAATCTAGTTTGGTCGATAATCCATCGCTAATTTCCATCACTAAATTGATTAGTGATGGAATTTATGTCACTATATTCCATCACTAATTTGATGTTGCTTTGCAGTGATGTAAAGCCTACTTACTTTTCTGCAATTCTTCAAGTGTTGTGGCCTGATTCTTCTCCTTAACTTTTAAATGCCCTTCAAAATTACAAACAAACACACCACAAGCATATTATCATACACACATGTATGTGTATGTGTATGTGTGTTTTTGTTTACATGTGTCAGATACTTTTAACTAAGTTGAGTTTAGTTGATGACTATACAAGTGTACATAGTATCAGCATTAAAAGATCGAATTTATTTGATGCAATTATATTTTCTCATCTAATATTGACAATATATATATAGGGTTAAAGTGCAATTTGTCTCCTGAAGTTTTTCACCAGGTGCAATTTTCTTCCCAAAGTATTTCTTGGTTCAATCCCCCCCCAACGTAATTAAATGAGTGCATTGTTAATCCTCTTTGATGGAATGACGACATTGATGGTTACGAAAAGGTTTTTGTTTTACCTTTTTAGAATATGTGGCAATACATATAGATATTGTTGGATGAATTTGAGTGCCATCTGTTATAAGCCATAAAATATGTTGAAAGCCCTAAATAAAAACCCCAAATCTCAAATCAATGTCCCCCAAATCGCTCTCTTCACAGTGGCTCTAAGCAAGGTTCTAAGCATGAGGGAGAGTGAGACGTCGAGAGAGGGAGGCAAGGTTCAACGATGAAAATGGAAGAGTCTAAGACTTCATCGCGGACAACCTTTAGGACAAGAGCGTTGATACTGAGGGTTGGTGCTTAGTTAGAGTTTGAAAAGACCCAAAGATTCTACCACTGCGGTCTTCTCGCTCCTCGTTGGACTTCTTGGACAAAGAGGAACCCAGGAAGAAGATTCTATAAGTGCCCAAACTATGTTGAGGTACGTGTGTGATCTTTTGTTTGTGAAGGAAAATGTGTTGTGTCTGTAATTGTGCAACAATGTGTAGAGGGAGGATGTGGGTATTTTTCATGGCATGATGAAGAGGTAGATAAGAGGTGGAAGATTGTGATTAATGCACTAGTGGAACATATACATAAACTATTTGTTGAGAATGTGAGGCTTAAAATGAATGGGAACACCAATAGACGTGGCAATAAAGCAGTTGAAAGAATTGAGGAAGAATTAAATGAATTAAAGAGTGTGAAGATGATGCAGGCCAGTAAGCTCTTGCGAGTAAAGAAGTAGCTTAAGACGTTGACGGCTCTTATCTCGAATGTTAATTCTTGTTGTCCTCTCTTAGTAGATTTTTAAGCTAATTAGTGACATTACTAATTTTATTTTCTTGTAAACCCAGGCGTTAAATTAGATGGTGGTAGTTATGGTACATACTACTATAATGTTGTAATTTGAACGGAGGTTATATTGTGTTGCTAATATTGTAGTTGAACTTCATTGAAATAAAATTTGCATATGTGAAATCTATATGGCAGTTATAGTAATTTGTTAAGATTGTAATTGAAATCTAATTGGGACAATGAAACATCAAGTAAAATTGAAAGATGTATGGACAATTTGACCTAGGAAAGTATTTATGATATATGAAATTGAACATATAGTGCAATACAAAAGGGGTGGACAATAGTTTGCACCCAAAGGATACATATAGCCTACAAACAACGTATTCACAAAATGAGAACTTGACACCCTAATACATCGGGTGTTGCAGACCAAATTGTTGCATACTAGAATCAGTTGTTGTATATACAAACCCGCAATCTTAAGGACCAGTTCATGCTAAGAGCAACCCTTACTAAGATGTTCATTGTGCCATACAATCCGAGGTAAGTTATTTGCGACATTATTGTATGTTTTTTTCCTTATTCTTTCACTTTTATCATAACATTATTATCAAAGTAAAATTTTCAAAATATTTTAGGGCACATTAGATTTTTCCTGTGATCCAGCTTACCATAACTAGAGGCCCCTGTATTTTTTATTTGGATCCTATAGAGACTAGTTATCCAAAGAATCGGCAAGATATGTTAATTATGATTAATGGGTAAGTGTATGGGTGTATATGTAAATATTTGCATGGGTGATTACTGAATAACTGAAATTAATCACTCATTACTTCTTTGTTAGTGCATTGGCCACATATAGAAACAATGTCGGATTGCCCTATCCTATGAAATGCACTGACAGCATCACGGCTTAGAAGAAGATTAGAGTATATGAATTTACTTATATTTTGTTATTCACAAATTTTTATTTAAACAATGACTTAAGTATTATTTTGCCTTGTTGCAGTGTCCATTCTAGCCAAATAATAATGATTGTAGTTACTACATCATGAAATATATGAAAGATTTAGTAACTCATAATCTAAATCACTCCCACAAAAGTAAGTACTTTTACTTATATAGTTTATACTGTGTTTTGAATTAAATCGAGAATTGAAGTGTCTAAGTTAATTGCTTTATAGTGCTTTCAATTTGTTTTGTATGTGATATTTATGTAGTATTATGAAAATGAACGTTGTGACCAATTGACTAATCATCAAGTGGATGAGATCATTAAGAAATGGTGTAAATACATCGTCAGCTAGATATCAACTAATACTTAGACACATATGTTAGTTTGATTGTTTCTCTTACAAATTTCTTGTCTTGTTTTAGTCTCCTAAAATTAGTTGTGCATACATTTGTATGTTATGTTATAATTGGATACATTTAGTACTGATTTTATTAACTAGTTATGTGTTATTTAATTCTGATTTGATTTACTTTTTTTCTTTTCAATTAGTATTGCATATTGATCTTTGTAAATTCTAATTAAGATGAGTTCAAGTAAAGAAACAAATGAAATTATTTTGAAAAAAAAAATTGGCACCACCTACAGCGCTTTAAAAGGCACCTCCAATGGCACTTTGTGTAACATCCCAAAAATTTAATGTAAGGATTAATTTATGGAAACTAGATAATAAGCTAAATTATGGAACCTACAAAATTTAAGGAATCTTAAATTAGATAAAGGGAAATATTAGGGCCTAGTGTGTAATTAATAGGATATAAATATACCAATATGCATATAAAAACACACACACCCAAACCTACTAACACTAAGAGACACACACACCCACACTTGTTCATTTGTGACAGCACACGTACTGCGCACATTGCAATATAATTCCATTCCATCAATGCAACACACATGGTCCATATGCATACTCACACATGCACCCTCTTTTACACAAACTAATATCCTACGTACACACACACTTGCCATTTATTTTAAAATATTCATTCACCTCTCCATTCATTTCACATTCGGGTAGCAGTTGGAGAAAAGAGAGAGGTAAAACAGAAAAGAAAAACAAAGAAATAGAATAGAGGAAGAGAGTGAGACGTAAGAGAGAGCTGAAATATTTTTAGCCAAAAACAAGCAAGAAGGAACGTTGGACTGCCACAAACAACCACATATTCTAGTATAGGTGAGTGCCATTCATCCTTATCTTGTTTTTCCAGTGGATTTGTGGTTGTTTTCAGTAGCTTTTTGGGGTTGTTTTGCTGCTGGAATTAAGAAAATTTGCCGGAAAGTTTCAGTCACAAAAATCAGTCATTGTGTATCCATTTTACATGGGATTTTCGATCTATTTTCTTCTAAAAACATGTCCCAAACCCAAGGAACATGTTTAGGAGTATGTAGAGTTGAAATATTTAAGATTTGAGTCCAAAAGCATGACTGCATATCAGTTTTAGAAACTCTGTTTTGGTCGCCGGAAAATAGAGTGTTTGTCAGAAAATTCCAGAAGCTCAAACAGAGGCTATAGATGAAGTTTCAGTCTGATTATTTTTCTTATGGATATTTTAGGATGTGTAGTAGGAAATAAAATCAAGAAGAACACAATTTGAAGTCAAAATGAGTGAGTTATTGAGTTTTAAACTCAGACTATCAAAAACTGACATTTTGGAAGACAGTCCATTTCGTGTTGAAATTTGACTAACATAATAATATCCAATATTTATGAAATTTTACATGGAGATATTAGACATCTCAAGATTTAAAATGATTCATAAAATGAATCATTTGGATATTTGTAGAGGGAGTTATGATTTTCAAAATCTTGGTTTAGAAACAGGTGTAATCCTGGAAGTCCAGATTCTAGTAGTTGGTTTCGTGATGTTTTTGAATAATGAAATCTTTTCCATTGACCATCAAACTTTCCAAAATAAAATTTAATATTCTAAGCTTTAATTTGATATATAGTTTGTGTTATTTGGATTAGTATGTTGAGAGATATGAATTTTTTAAGTTGATTGCTCTCAAACTATGTTTATGGAAAACAGATTAGTTGTGTCGAAATTTTGGAAAACCAAAACTTAACCAAAAATTATGAAACTTTTCAGATTTAAATTATACATTCAGAGATTTAATTTGATATATGGATCATAATTTTTGGACAAGTATATTAGGAGATATGGATTTTCAAAGTTGTACTCTGTTTTTAGAGAGTAATATGAAATAGGGGTATTTCGAGAAATTCAAGGAGTAATATAGTGAAACTGGGTTGATTTTGATATTTTTCCATGAAAATATATTTCAAGAGCTTCATGTAGGCTTTGGACCCAGTCAATTTTGATTTTTATAGAATTAGTTATGCTTTTTCAAATTTGATTGAAAAATCTGCCAATTTTCTGAAAAATAGAAAAATTGCACTATGCAAAATTATACAGTGTAGAAGCTGCTGAAACTGAGATAACCAATAGAATTTGATTAAAAGAAATAGTAATACAAGTAATAATTAATTACTTATTAATTTTAATTTATAGGAATTGGTAATAGCTCGAGCCGGAGAAAAAGTTTTAGATAAACAGTTGGACCGGAAAAAGGACTCAGGTAGTAATTCTTTCTTTCATACACTATGTGATTATTTTTATGTTGTGTATGTCATTTTCTGTAACATGACAATGCCTGTGGCACAACATGCGAATAAGCCAGGGTCTAAACATGTCGTTTGACCATGGACACGAGTTAAGCCAGGGATCCAAACATGTCGTTTGGCATTGAACAGTATGCATACAACACGAGTTAGCATTTTACATATCATGACACATTGCATATTTATTTATCGCATTTTATATGACTGATTGTATGTTACTACTGAAATTCATTCGAATCTCACCCTTTCTCAACATTTAAAAATATTCCAGCAGAATGTAGCGGCTCTAAGGGCAAAACCGTAATTACTGGCGATTGAAGGTCCGATCCTAGTCGGGAGTTATAGCTGGGTTATCTTTAGTTGTAGAATTTAGTTCTTTTGGATTTGTTTATGTTTTTCAAACCATATGTGAATTTTCTGTAATATAAGTAAGTACTTATTATCAGTATATTTTCATTATTTATGTATGCCATTCGAACTACGCATTTATTATTCAGCGAATATCAGGATATTAAGGGGTATGACACTTTGTGAGAAGCACCGTAGAAGGTGCCTTACGACGCTTCTTAGCAGGTGTCAAAACCTCCCACGACATTTCTACAAGAAGCGTCGTATGAGGTACAATCCCTCCCATGACGCTTTCCATGGAAAGTGTCATAGGAGGTTCATCTCTAATTGTTTTTTTAAATAAAAAATACAAAGTACTTTTAAAAATTCAACAAGCGTCGTAGGATCTTTTCATAGTACTGAAACTGTGTCGTTTGCAAAACGCCATAATATTTTGAAAAATAAGTGTTGTTTATCGTGTTTTTTGTAATAATGTAATTTTAACTAACATTTTAATTTATGTAATTTGATCAGTTGTTACTTATATATAAAGACTGGAGGGGTAAAAAGCATAATGATTTTATGTTGATTAGAAAAATAAAAATACAATAATAAAAATTTTAAGGGAAAATGATAGAAAAAGAATTTTAAAATTGTAAAATCTCAAATCAAGCATTTCTCATAAAATAAGCTATAAATAGTTTATCATCATTTCTTCATCAGTTCTTGATAATAAACTTGATTTAAGCTTTTATAATTTCAAAGTTGGTTCACTAAAATCAAAATTATATATACCTAGGCAATCAATCCAAGTTATTCCATTTCTACATGAAACACCATAATGGGCCAAACTTGTCCAAGACGCGTAGTTCAACCTTCAACTTCTCCTTTTCAGTTTTTTTTTTTAAACCTTCAACTTCTCTTTACATGTGTAGAAAACAGCATTCAGTTGCACGAAATCTAGTCTTTTTGCCAAGATTGTGAATTACTGATCGCTGAGCAAATCTTTTCTTATATATACATATAACAAACCCTTCAAAAAATTACTCATATACTTACCCCCAAATGATATATATTTTTATTTTTAATAATATAATCTTAAAACTAAGTTTTTAATATTTCATGTTAGCAGGAATCTGTTTCAATTCAAGACTTTAAGAAATAAATTAATATATGCGAAGTAAAATAGATAAAAAAATTTAAATTACCTACAAAAGATGAATGGAACCAAATGAAATCAAATTGATCAGAACGCATAATGAAATTAAAATTAAATATATTATCTAAAAAAATAATTAAAAACCATAATTATTTTACGTTACATTTAATTTTTAAAATAAAAATATAGAAATAATACAATAATAAAATCAAAATCCCTTGCAACCAATCCAAGTTATACCATGCCTACGTGAAAAGCGACAATGGGCCAAACTTGTCCCAGACAAATCAGTTGCACGAAATATCTTCTTTCCAAGATTGGGAATCACTTGATAGCTGCGGAAACCCTGCCTTATATAACAACGCATTCAACTAATTAGTCCATTTAAGTCAATAATCGTGCAAGAGACAATGAGTTCGTTGCAGAAACTGCGCAATGATGCCATGAAAGGAAACTGGTCAAAAGTATTTGAGAAGTACAAGCAAGAAAGCCCGCTTCGCACATCCAAGATAACGGGGACTGGAGACACAGTATTACACATGGCTGTGTCAAGTGGGAAAGAGAGTGTGGTGGCAAACATGGTTGACTTGTTAGTTCGTGAAGAGAATGATCGTGCTCAGGATAGTATAATACTTTATCTATATAAAAGCTTTTTTATATTCTCTTTTATTTAAGCATCAATAATATTAATATTTTTTTTTTACTTCAATTTGATCCATCAACCTCAATAGAGAAAATATTAGTGAAGTCAAAGTAACACACAATGAATGTTATAATATTTCACTAAAAAATAGTAATAAATATTTTTTAAAAAACCTCTTTCTTATAAATATTTAAGGCGCTAGCATAGGCCACTAAGTTGCACTTTTGGTTCTTGTACGGTAAACTACAATTCTTAGGCCAAAGCAAAGTGAAGGTCCTCTAAGGTGATAGTCTCTGTGTGTTATTCTATCTAACTTCCTTTACTCTGTTCATCAACTCGATTCCCGACAAGTGCGTGAGGGTTGGACTCCAAAAAAAAAAAGGGAGGGGGGGGGGGGTGGGGCGGTGCTAGCCTCAATCAGAAAGTTGGTACTATTTGGCATCCTTAGTATTAGAGTTAGCTAGCCGACTAGTTTAGGTATATTAAAAAAATTAGATATATTAATTATTTGTGCTTGATAAAAAAATTATATTAGTTATTTATAATAAGTACAGATTATTTTTTTAAAATGATATCTTATTTCATCATGACTACCATTTTGAATGAAAGTTTTTTAATAATATATGCAATTAATAGGGAATATTTTAGAAAAATTATAAATTTTGGACATAGTTGATTGAGATCTTTTATTTAGAATCAAATCTAATCTTCAACTAACTCTTATAATAAGGATCAGATGCAGTATTAAATTCTTTGTGCCAATCACGCTGTTCTTTTTGTGCCGATCACATGTTCTTTTAAATATATTATTACAAATTCTTTCATCTTATTCTTTTATATAAGCAATATTCTTTTACATATGATTTATCCTATTACACCTTTTTCCCCATTTTTTCACTTCCAACTAATTACATGTCTCTCTCATATCTTTTTCTTACTCATTCTCTCTCTTATATTTTTCTAACCATTCTCTTGTCCACTCATCATCTTCATAAATTAGGATATATTTAGAGAAAAAAATTATGTCTCTTATATATTTATTACTTTTAACTAATATTCTTATCTAGGTAATTTGATCAGTTGTTCCTTATATATAAAGACGGGAGGGGGTAAAAAGCACAATGATTTTATGTTACATTAGAAAAATAAAACAATAATAAAAATCAAGGGAGAATTATAGAAAAAGAATTTTAAAATTATAAAATTTTAAATTAGGTATTTCTCATAAAATGAGTTATGAATTACTCATGAAAATTTATCATTTCTCTATCAATTCTTGATAATAAACCTGAATTAAGATTTTATAATTTCAAAAGTTGATTCCCTAAAATCAAAATTATATATACCTTGCAATCAATCCAAGTTATTCCATTTATAAGGGAAACACGATGATGGGCCAAACTTGTCCAAGACGCGTAGTTGAACCTTCAACTTCTCCTTTTCAGAATTTGTATTTTAAAAAAAGTGAAAAAAACATTCAACATCTCTTTACATGTGAAGAAAACAGAATTCAGTTGCACGAAATCTAGTCTTTATGCCAAGATTGTGAATTACTGATCGCTGAGCAAATCTTTTCTTATATATACTAATATACATATAACAACCCCTTCAATAAATTATTCATATACTTACTCCCAAATGATATATATTTTTATTTTCAATAATATAATCTTAAAATTAAGTTTTTAATATTTCATGTTAGCTGGAAGCTGTTCAATTCAACACTTTAAGAAATAAACTAATATATGCGAAGTAAAAATAGATAAAAAAAATTAAATTACCTACAAAAAATAAAAATGAAATCCAAAAAATATATTATCTAAAAAAATAATTAAAAAGAATAATTATTTTATGTTACATTTTTAAAATAAAAATATAGAGATAATACAATGTTAAAATCAAAATCCCTTGCAACCAATCCAAGTTATATCATGCCACGCGACAATGGGCCAAACTTGTCCCAGACACAGCTAATCAGTTGTACGAAATGTCTTCTTTCCGAGATTGGGAATCACTTGATAGCTAAGGAAACCCTGCCTTATATAACAACCCATTCAACTAATTAGTCCATTCAAGTCAATAATAGTGCAAGAGACAATGAGTTCGTTGCAGAAACTGCGCAGTGATGCCATGAAAGGAAACTGGTCAAAAGTATTTGAGACGTACAAGCAAGAAAGCGCGCTTCGCACAACCAAGATAACGGGGACTGGAGACACAGTATTACACATGGCTGTGTCAAGTGGGAAAGAGAGTGTGGTGGCAAACATGGTTGACTTGTTAGTTCGTGAAGAGAATGATCGTGCTCAGGATAGTGTGGAGGTTACAGTGGACGGAGGCGGCGAACAGAGCCGGAATCTGAACATCATTCTGAGGGCTGAGAATGATAGGAAAAACACTCCCTTGCACTTCGCAGCAAAAATGGGGAATGTTGAAATTTGCAAGAAGATTAATGACATAGACCCCTCCTTGATTGCAAGGCGCAACATCGCCGGCGAGACACCTCTTTTCTTGTCGGCTCTCAATGGCAAGAAAAAAGCTTTTCTGTGGCTTCATTATAGGTATATGGAAAGCCTTGGAGCTTCATCAACCAACTTTGCTCACTGTATGAGGGACAACGAGGATACCATTCTTCATTGTACAATTGCAGAAGAACATATTGGTATGTTTACAGAAATATTCATTCTTTCATATATTGTTAATGTACTTATGATTAAGTAATACTAAGTGCAGGTGTGGCAATCGAAATAATTCACCTTTATAAAGATCATCTGAAAGAGATGGTGAGGCGCAACAAGGAGGGATTGTCTCCACTTCATATCCTAGCATCAAAGCGTTACTGTTTCAAAAGTAGCGAATCAAGACTTCATCCAATTCACTGTAAGTTCTGTTGTCTGTGAAGCAAGCAAAATTTTTAGAATGTGTCTTATATTAAACACAGAAAAGGAGTATATTGTTCTTCATTTATCTGTGTGTGTGTGTATAATGTGTGTTTGGAATTCTGAAGGGCTTTTTGAAAGTCGAGGAAAAGACTCAGCCACGACGCTCGAAGAATTGCGAAAAGGTTAGCACGTCTTACTTGTAACTCCCTAGCTATTTTCTTTTATCTATAATAAACGTGCATTTATTTTAGTTAGCATTAATTATTTTAAGGTCAAATTGTACGTTTTGTCCATTAAATTTCAGTTTCAGTTTAATCCTTTAAGTTTAAAAAGTGTGTTTTAGTCTCTTAAATATAACATCATTAATTTCACTAACTAAAATTGCTCCCTCAATGATTTCAAAATGATGACTCATCATTTCAATGTTGACTCATTAATTTTTAATGTAAAAAATGTAAATTAAAAATATTTAAGATAAAATCTTAATTTTATCAACATTTTGTACGTAGTTGAATAATTATGAAATAAACACTTCTCTTTCCTTATTTCTATCATTGAAAAAATTATCCGATTAATCTTAAAAACCTGTCTGAAAACATTTTACAGATTATAATTATTTTAATAATTAGCGTTATTATTAACATTTATACTAAATCCAATATCATAATTTAAAATCCTATCATAAAAAATTAAAAAGGTGCAATTCAAATATTTTAAATTATTATTTTTATGAAAAATTAAGAGTGCATGTTTTTTAACCATGTTAGAAAATGCAGCCATAGGAAATAATCATGTTGGAGGACATCTTCAATTAGATTTTTTCTAAAATATTGTTTAGATTACATATTTTAAATTAAAAATTAATATGCTGACATTTAAATGCTGAGTTATTGTTTTAAAATCATTGATTCACAATTTTTCATTAATAAGATTAACGGTGTTAAATTTAAAAGACCAAAAATAAACTTTTAAAAATTACATGACTAAACTAAAACTTGATGACAACTTAAAGGGCTAAAGATATATTTTAGCTTTATTTTAAAGACGTTCTGTTTGACCATATGAAGCTACGGGATTAGGAAGAAATAGGATATATAGAAAATTGTTCATTTAATTTCCCGAATTCTAGTTTGATGCAACCCAGTGAGTGAATTTTGTGCGGCTTAATGTCAAACCCTTTAATATTCTGATATTCGTTATATAATAAATGCGTAGTTCAGATGGCATACAGAAATAGTGAAACTATACTGATAATAAGTACTTACTGATATTACAGAAAATCCTCATATAGGTTGAAAAATATATACATAGTACAAAAGAAATAAATTCCACAACTAAAGATAATCAAATGTAACTCCTGGCTAGGACCGGACCTTCAATCGCCAGTAATTACGGTTTTGCCCTTAGAGCCGTTGTCCTCTGCTGGAATATTTTTAGATGTTGAAAAAGGGTGAGATTCGAATGAATCTCAGAAGTAATGTACAATCAGTCATATAAAATGCGATAAATAAATATGCAATGCACCATGATATGTAAAATGCTAACTCATGTTGTATGCATACTGTCCAAGACCAAACGATTGTTTGCAACCCCGGCTTAACTCGTGTCCATTGTCAAACGATATAGTTAGACCCTGGCTTATTCGCGTGTTGTGCCACAGGCACTGTCATGTTACAGAAAATGACATACACAACATATAAATAATCACATAGTATATGAGAGAAAGAATTACTACCTGAGTCCTTTTTCAGTCCAACTGTTTATCCAAAACTTTTTCTTCGGCTCGGGCTTTTACCAGTTCCTATAAATTAAAATTAACAAGTAATTGGTTATTACTTGTATTACTACTATCTTTAATCATATTCTACTGATTATCTCAGTTTCAGTGGCTTATACACTATATAATTTTGCATAGTGCAATTTTACTATTCTTCAGCAAATTGACAGATTTTTCAGTTAACTTTGAAAAATCATAACTAATTCTAGAAAAATTGAAATTGACTGAGTCTAAAGCCTACATGAAGATCTTGAAATATATTTTCATGAAAAAATATCAAAATCTACCCAGTTTTACCATATTACTCCCAGAATGTCCCGAAATACCCTTATTCCATATTAGTCTCCAGAAACATAGCATGACTTTGAAAATCTATATCTCCTAATATACTTGTCTAAAAATTATGTTCTACCCGTAAAATTAAAGCTATGAATGTCTACTTTAAATCTGGAAAGTTTCATAATTTTTTGTCAAGGTTTGATTTTCCAAAAGTTCGACACAAACAATCTGTTTTCCAGAAACACAGTTTGAGAGCAACAGAATTCAAAAATTCATATCTCTTAGTATACTAATCCAATCAACACAAAATATATATCAAATTAAATATAAGACTATGTATTTCAATTATGAAAAATTTTATGGCCATTGGGAAAGATTACATAATTAAAAAATCCCACGAAATCAACTACTAGAATCTGGACGTCCAGGATTGCACCTGTTTCTAAACCCATCTTTCAAAAATCATAACTTCCTCTAGAGATATCCAAATGATGCATTCTATCACTAATTTTAAATCTTGTTATGTCTACTACCTCCTTGTAAAGTTTCCTAAATAATGGATGTGATTTGGTTGTCATAAAGCCACACGAAACTTACTAACTCTGAAAAACATCAGTTTTGATAGTCTAACTTCAAAAATTAATAACTTATTCGTTTTGACCCCCAAATTGAGCTCTCCTTGATTCTATTTCATACTATACATCTTAAAATTTCCATATAAAAAAGAATTAGATGAAAAATGCATATGTAGCCTCCGTTTGAGCTTCTGAAAGTTTCCGGTAGAAACTCTGTTTTCCGGCGACCAAAACAGAGTTGATAAAACTCACATGCAACCATGATTTTGGACTCCAATCTCAAAGATTTTGACTCTACATAGTCCTAAACACGTTCCTTGTGTTTGGGGACGTTTTTACAGAAGAAAAGGAATCAAAAATCTCATGCAAAACGGACACAAAATTGCTAGTTTTAAAACTGATTGATGACAGAAACGTTTTCGGTGAATTTCATCACTTCCAGCAGCAAAACAACCCAGAAAACAGCCATAAATCCAATGGAAATCTAAGGTTAAAGTAGAATAAACTTACCTAAACACGTTTATGATGTTGTGTGTGAGATTTGGAGCTTGTTCTTCCTTCGTCTCTCTCTCTCTTTTTTTCTGTTTTGTGCTCTTTGTTTCTGTTTCTTTTTCTTTTTCTGTTTCTTCTGTTTTCTCCAGCAACTTGTTCGAATGATGAGATGAAGATGAAGTGAATGGATATGTGATTAAGTGTTTTAAAATAAATGGCAAGTGTGTGTGTACGCTGGCCGAATGAGAATATGTGTGTGTGTGTTGTACAAATGAGAGAAGAGAAGTGAGGAGTAGGTAATGAGTGTGTTTGTGTGTGTAAATATATGGAACACGTATTTCATGTATAAAAAGAGAGTGCCACCTGCATATATGTGTTTGTCTCATATGTAGGTGAGTTTTTTAAATATATATATAGGTATATTTTTATCCTATTAATTACACACACTAGGTCCTAATTTTTCCCTTTGTCAAATTTAAGTTTCCTTAAATTTTGTAGGTTCCAAAATTGAGCTTACTATCTAGTTTTCATAAATTAATCCTTGCATTAAATTTTGGGATGTTACAATTCTCCCCCGTAAAATTAATTTCGTCCTCGAAATTTGTTACATATATGAAGACATAAATTCTGGGTATCGTCTCTTCATGTCTTCTTCAGCTTCCCAAGTTGCTTCTCTAGGAGATAACTCCTTCCATACCACTTTGATGAATGGAATACTCCTATGTCTTAGTTGTTTCTCCTGTCGATCAATAATTCGGTCTGGTGTGACCTCATACGTCAAATCATCTCGTACGTCTACCTCTTCATATTCAATCACATGTTCTGGATCAGGTTGATATTTCTTCAGCTGTGAGACATGGAAGACATCATGTATTCTACTCAAACTTGGAGGTAAATCTATTTGATACGCTACTGGCCCAATCCTAGACAAGATCTCGAAAGGACCAATGTACCTTGGGCTAAGCTTTTTCACCTTTAACGCCCTACCAATGCTAGTAGTAGGTGAAACCTTCATGAATACGTGGTCTCCAACTTGAAACTCAAGAGGTTTTCGCCTTTTGTCAGCATAGCTCTTCTGTCGACTTTGTGCAGCTAGTAACCTCTGCTTAATCAACTTTATTTGCTCCGTTGTTTGATCAACAATATCTGGCCCGTACATCTGCCTCTCGGATAACTCTGCCCAGCATAAGGGTGATTGGCACTTCCTTCCATACAACGCTTCGTAGGGAGCCATTTGAATGCTCGAATGATAGCTGTTATTGTATACGAATTCCGCCAAAGGAAGGAATTGGTCCCAACTACCTTTGAAATCAATCACGCATGCTCTGAGCATATCTTCTAATGTCTGAATTGTTCTCTCAGTTTGTCCGTCTGTCTGAGGATGATAGGCCGTACTGAATCGGAGCTTAGTATCCAAAGATTCGTGTATCGCCTTCCAAAATTTACCGAGGATCTCTGTCAGATATGATGTTCTTTGGCGTACTATGTAAACGCACTATCTCCTTGATATAAATGTCTGCAAGTTTATCGGGAGAGTAGTGAATGCTGATTGGGAGAAAATGAGCTGTCTTTGTAAATCGATCTACTATCACCCATATCGCATCATGATTCCGGACCTTTGCATTGGTAATCCTGTCATGAAATCCATAGTGATGCTCTCCCATTTTCACTCAGGAATTGCAGGGTTTTGCAGTAGTCCTGAAGGTCGTTGATGCTCAACTTTAACTTTATGACAAGCAACAAACTTTGTCACGTATTTTTTTTATGCTTGACTACCAATATGTGGATTTCAGATTGTGGTACATTTTAGTTGCTCCTGGATGCAAAGTATATTTACTCATATGTGCTTCTTCCAGGATTTGTCTTTTCAACTCAATTTGTGGTGGAACATATATTCGCTTCTTGTATCTGACTAGCCCACTTGGTGACAAGTCATATTCCTAAGTTTCTCCCTTTGTAATCATGTCTCTAATAAACTGTGCGCGTTTATCCTGTATCTGAGCTTCTTCTATGACTGCTCTTAGATCATTCTCTGTCTGACTGACATTGCTGCCTTTGATTATAACTTGATTTGATAAATTGAGATCTCTGAAGTTCTCAATTAGCTTATACTCGTGAATCATCAAGGCTACTACCTGCATTGTTTTGCGGCTCAATGTATCTGCTACAACATTAGCCTTGCCTGGATGATACTTGATCTCCAGATTATAGTCTTTAAGCTCTTATGGTCACAATACAACTCTACAATCATCCCATATAGATAGTGTCTCTAGATTTTTAATGCAAATACAATTGCTGCTAACTCAAGACCATGTGTAGGATATTTCTGTTCGTGAGGCTTCAGCTAACGAGATGCATATGCCACTACTAGGCCTTGTTGCATCAGAACATATCACAATCCATGCCCACAGGAATTTGTGTAGACAACAAAGATCAACTGTGGATCTGGGATTGTTAACATTGGTGCTGTTTGTTAATTTTTGTTTCGGCTTTATGAAGCTCCTCACAACTATTGTCCCACACAAAAATTTGAGTTTTCCGTGTTAACTTTGTCAATGGCAAAGCTATTCTCAAGAAATTCTGTATAAATTGCCTATAATAGCCTGTAAGACCCAGAAAATTGCGTATTTCAAATATTGTTTTTGGCCTCTTCCAATTCAGTATTACTTCCACCATGTTTGAATCTACTGAGACTCCTTGCTGTGAGAAAACATGGCCCAAAAATTTAACTTCCGATAACCACAACCTACATTTGATCAACTTAGCATGGAGTTGCTTACTCTTCAACATGTTCGACACTGTTCTATACAGCACAAAGTGCTTGTTGGATCTTACTGCCCAGGAACACTTCCCTATGCAAATATGTACTTTGGGTCTTATTGCCTTTGTTTTCTGTTTTGCATAATCTGATTACTTAGCAATTTGCTAAATTAAGGAATACTAGTTGAACAAGTTTTATGATCTCAAGACATATAGTCTGCTAATGATTCTAAGTCTCATTGCCTTATCGGGATGTTGCCTGGTATATTTAGCCTTACGACTTATGCCGTTCTGTTCTCACAACTCTAAATATTTTGATATTATTGCCCAGTACAATTGTGTACGTTGGGCTTACTATTTCGATGTCTGTCTACACCTCTATCTGTCTATAACCAGCTCTGTCTATAAATATGTCTATCTGCTCGGGGTTTAGGGTCAAAGGACTATTTGACCGTTACTTCCCGTACGGTGTGCATTATTCAGGATCAAGGCAATGATTTTGTTCCAGACCAAAATAATTGCTTTATCCCTATTTGTCACATCGTGGTATCTTTACTTGTCATATAAATATTCTAGAGCAGGTATCAACCTATCTGCAATTGTCTCATGCTCTCAAATAAAATTAATTGTTCCTAGCTTTACCACATGAGTGGGGTAGTTGATTTTGGAATTGTTAACATCGTACTGTTTGAGAGGTATTTACCACCATTATGCCCTACTGCTCTAGGGCTCATCCCTATCTCTATTTAGATGGGTCATCACAACTCATACAGATTGTGTGACTATAAGCTACATAAGTGGTGTCACTGTATACCATACTGGTCATGTTCCTGTAAACCACACAGGTTTACATGGGTAATATCACTATACATCACGCAGGATGTAACATTGTTGGCCACACCACCTCAGCTGCATGTTTTATGCATCGCCTCTCGACCATAGGGCTACTTGTGCTTTTCACCAGTGCAACCAGAACTCTCATCTGGCCATGTCAGGGGTGCATTCTGATCATGGGGTTGAATAACATGCTCTGATAAGGCTGCCTCATTGGGACCACATAAGTCATACAGTATACCACATGTGTTGTGTCACTGCCGACCTCACAGGTTATATTGTAATGTGGGATGATAATCACTGGTGCAACTGACAACCTCTCTTGCAACTTTCAAGAATTATGAATAGGTTCACTATGCTTCTACTGTGCCACTCTAATATTCTATTTTGTCATAACATAAGGGTATATCGGTCATTTCACAACATATTGGGTAGACAGGTACTCCTGTAATAACATATAACAGAGGTTTACAATAGATAGGGAAAACTTGTAACAATATACAGCCTCTGAGCTACTATACAACATGTTCTTGCTCCTTTACGTTACATAACATGTTCATGTAACTTCCCAGGGGGTCACCCATCTCGAGATTTCCCTAGGTTGAGCACGCTTAACTTTTGTGCACTCATACAGAAATACAAATACCGACTCGAACTGCTTCTGACCACCGGTACCCCGTGCCTGCCCTTGTCTCAAAAGTCGTGTTTATTGCCTCCAGCATTAAAATACTGTGTAGGGACTACATATAAGTGCCGATACATGTACTCGGACTCAGACACTGTGATTTGCTCTCTGAGACCCACCAAGTTGTCTGTAGCTTATCTGTCTTACACTAGTCAGCTTATTGGTGATTCTAGTCTAGGTTAAGGCCTATACTCTAGCCTTACCTAACTAATTAGGGTCATCCTTATACTGCCCTCCAGGTATTTACCGTTTCTCTAAGGCTTGACTATAAATCAGCCGAAGTAATTCACTTCGCTGTTCTTGTCACTGTATAATCAAGCATATCAGTATACTATTTTGTTGCCAGAATTGCGCACACTGTGGCCAGAACCACAGCTATGATACCAAATTTTTCAAACCCCTTAATATTCTGATATTCGCTATATAATAAATGCGTAGTTCAGATGACATAAAGAAATAGTGAAACTATACTAATAATAAGTACTTACTGATATTACAGAAAATCCTCATATAGGTTGAAAAATATATACAGAGTACAAAAGAAATAAATTCCACAACTAAAGATAATCAGATGTAACTCCTGGCTAGGACCGGACCTTCAATCGCCAGTAATTATGGTTTTGCCCTTAGAGCCGCTGTCCTCTACTGGAATATTTTTAGATGTTGAAAGTCGAGGAAAAGACTCAGCCACGACGCTCGAAGAATTGCGAAAAGGTTAGCACGTCTTACTTGTAACTCCCTAGCTATTTTCTTTTATCTATAATAAACGTGCATTTATTTTAGTTAGCATTAATTATTTTAAGGTCAAATTGTACGTTTTGTCCATTAAATTTCAGTTTCAGTTTAATCCTTTAAGTTTAAAAAGTGTGTTTTAGTCTCTTAAATATAACATCATTAATTTCACTAACTAAAATTGCTCCCTCAATGATTTCAAAATGATGACTCATCATTTCAATGTTGACTCATTAATTTTTAATGTAAAAAATGTAAATTAAAAATATTTAAGATAAAATCTTAATTTTATCAACATTTTGTACGTAGTTGAATAATTATGAAATAAACACTTCTCTTTCCTTATTTCTATCATTGAAAAAATTATCCGATTAATCTTAAAAACCTGTCTGAAAACATTTTACAGATTATAATTATTTTAATAATTAGCGTTATTATTAACATTTATACTAAATCCAATATCATAATTTAAAATCCTATCATAAAAAATTAAAAAGGTGCAATTCAAATATTTTAAATTATTATTTTTATGAAAAATTAAGAGTGCATGTTTTTTAACCATGTTAGAAAATGCAGCCATAGGAAATAATCATGTTGGAGGACATCTTCAATTAGATTTTTTCTAAAATATTGTTTAGATTACATATTTTAAATTAAAAATTAATATGCTGACATTTAAATGCTGAGTTATTGTTTTAAAATCATTGATTCACAATTTTTCATTAATAAGATTAACGGTGTTAAATTTAAAAGACCAAAAATAAACTTTTAAAAATTACATGACTAAACTAAAACTTGATGACAACTTAAAGGGCTAAAGATATATTTTAGCTTTATTTTAAAGACGTTCTGTTTGACCATATGAAGCTACGGGATTAGGAAGAAATAGGATATATAGAAAATTGTTCATTTAATTTCCCGAATTCTAGTTTGATGCAACCCAGTGAGTGAATTTTGTGCGGCTTAATGTCAAACCCTTTAATATTCTGATATTCGTTATATAATAAATGCGTAGTTCAGATGGCATACAGAAATAGTGAAACTATACTGATAATAAGTACTTACTGATATTACAGAAAATCCTCATATAGGTTGAAAAATATATACATAGTACAAAAGAAATAAATTCCACAACTAAAGATAATCAAATGTAACTCCTGGCTAGGACCGGACCTTCAATCGCCAGTAATTACGGTTTTGCCCTTAGAGCCGTTGTCCTCTGCTGGAATATTTTTAGATGTTGAAAAAGGGTGAGATTCGAATGAATCTCAGAAGTAATGTACAATCAGTCATATAAAATGCGATAAATAAATATGCAATGCACCATGATATGTAAAATGCTAACTCATGTTGTATGCATACTGTCCAAGACCAAACGATTGTTTGCAACCCCGGCTTAACTCGTGTCCATTGTCAAACGATATAGTTAGACCCTGGCTTATTCGCGTGTTGTGCCACAGGCACTGTCATGTTACAGAAAATGACATACACAACATATAAATAATCACATAGTATATGAGAGAAAGAATTACTACCTGAGTCCTTTTTCAGTCCAACTGTTTATCCAAAACTTTTTCTTCGGCTCGGGCTTTTACCAGTTCCTATAAATTAAAATTAACAAGTAATTGGTTATTACTTGTATTACTACTATCTTTAATCATATTCTACTGATTATCTCAGTTTCAGTGGCTTATACACTATATAATTTTGCATAGTGCAATTTTACTATTCTTCAGCAAATTGACAGATTTTTCAGTTAACTTTGAAAAATCATAACTAATTCTAGAAAAATTGAAATTGACTGAGTCTAAAGCCTACATGAAGATCTTGAAATATATTTTCATGAAAAAATATCAAAATCTACCCAGTTTTACCATATTACTCCCAGAATGTCCCGAAATACCCTTATTCCATATTAGTCTCCAGAAACATAGCATGACTTTGAAAATCTATATCTCCTAATATACTTGTCTAAAAATTATGTTCTACCCGTAAAATTAAAGCTATGAATGTCTACTTTAAATCTGGAAAGTTTCATAATTTTTTGTCAAGGTTTGATTTTCCAAAAGTTCGACACAAACAATCTGTTTTCCAGAAACACAGTTTGAGAGCAACAGAATTCAAAAATTCATATCTCTTAGTATACTAATCCAATCAACACAAAATATATATCAAATTAAATATAAGACTATGTATTTCAATTATGAAAAATTTTATGGCCATTGGGAAAGATTACATAATTAAAAAATCCCACGAAATCAACTACTAGAATCTGGACGTCCAGGATTGCACCTGTTTCTAAACCCATCTTTCAAAAATCATAACTTCCTCTAGAGATATCCAAATGATGCATTCTATCACTAATTTTAAATCTTGTTATGTCTACTACCTCCTTGTAAAGTTTCCTAAATAATGGATGTGATTTGGTTGTCATAAAGCCACACGAAACTGACTAACTCTGAAAAACGTCAGTTTTGATAGTCTAACTTCAAAAATTAATAACTTATTCATTTTGACCCCCAAATTGAGCTCTTCTTGATTCTATTTCATACTACACATCTTAAAATTTCCATATAAAAAAGAATTAGATGAAAACTGCATCTGTAGCCTCCGTTTGAGCTTCTGAAAGTTTCCGGTAGAAACTCTGTTTTCCGGCGACCAAAACAGAGTTGATAAAACTCACATGCAACCATGATTTTGGACTCCAATCTCAAAGATTTTGACTCTACATAGTCCTAAACACGTTCCTTGGGTTTGGGGACGTGTTTACAGAAGAAAAGGAATCGAAAATCTCATGCAAAACGGACACAAAATTGCTTGTTTTAAAACTGATTGATGACAGAAACGTTTTTGGTGAATTTCATCACTTCCAGCAGCAAAACAACCCAGAAAATAGCCATAAATCCAATGGAAATCCAAGGTTAAAGTAGAATAAACTTACCTAAACATGTTTATGATGTTGTTTGTGAGATTTAGAGCTTGTTCTTCCTTCGTCTCTCTCTCTCTTTTTTTTTTCTGTTTTGTGCTCTCTGTTTCTGTTTCGTTTTCTTTTTCTGTTTCTTCTGTTTTCTCCAGCAACTTGTTCGAATGATGAGATGAAGATGAAGTGAATGGAGATGTGATTAAGTGTTTTAAAATAAATGGCAAGTGTGTGTGTACGCTGGCCGAATGAGAATATGTGTGTGTGTTGTACAAATGAGAGAAGAGAAGTGAGGAGTAGGTAATGAGTGTGTTTGTGTGTGTAAATATATGGAACACGTATTGCATGCATAAAAAGAGAGTGTCACCTGCATATATGTGTTTGTCTCATATGTAGGTGAGTTTTTTAAATATATATATATATATATATATATATATATATATATATATATATATATATATATATATATGTATATTTTTATCCTATTAATTACACACACTAGGTCTTAATTTTTCCCTTTGTCAAATTTAAGTTTCCTTAAATTTTGTAGGTTCCAAAATTGAGCTTACTATCTAGTTTTCATAAATTAATCCTTGCATTAAATTTTAGGATGTTACACTTAATACATTTGTCTGTAAATTAAGAGAGAAGGTACGTGCATATATGATTTTGGCCAGATGAGAAATATGTCATCTAAACAAGTCCAGAAAGGGGGGAAAATTACGGTGAGTTGGTGTTTTAATGCTTGATTCTGCTTATCTACCTGTGTAAAAGATCTTCTAACGTTCATTTTCTTGACGTTAACTTCAAAACAGCATTGACCGTCTTCTTCCAAACCTATCTGCATCTCAGCTCCTCTCAGTGAAATATTTTTTTGTTTAATTAAAAAAGCCATTAGATGACTTGATAAATCTTGGCATTGACTTTAACTCAAATCATCTCATTATTTGCGTTACACATTCCCTTCATAAAAATAGTCCCTTTAGTCCTTAATGTAAGACCTATTTGCTTGATTTAATATGATTAAGAAAGTCAGTGCTAAGTTAGTTATAGGACCTTTTTTTTATAAAATACTTTAGTTATCTTTCTTAATTTTCTTCATTTCTCTTTTATTTGATTATTATTATGGGAGTATCAACTAGGATATATTAAAAAATATTAACAAATATGAGTATACCTCTCATATTTAATATAAGATCTCATTTATAGTGCAATTTACACTATTAATGAGATTTTATATTAAAGACTGGAGAGAATATATAAATTGTGCAACATGTTCCGCTGATCTGTGGGTATTATTTGGAAGAATGATACTGAACAAGAAAATTCACAGATTAATTATTAGTTAAGAAAGCAATCAATTTTATTATGCTAGTAAATACAAATTTCTCAGCCAAATTATGAATATTTACAATTCATATAACATAAATTTACTATTTAAAAGATATTTAACAATATTTACCACTCAAACAACAAAAAATTAACAATATTTTTTTTTTGTGATAAAATAATTTTAAAAAATGAACATATTTTATTTTAATTATATATAATTATATAATTTATTTTAACTAATAATTTTTAAAAAAACACGTTAGTTTGTCCCTACTGACATTCATTGAGGTCCTAAATTATTCTTTACTATGCCTTGAATATAGGAGTAAGAGGATGCCAATGTGCAATTTAAAAAGAAAAAAAATTTGAAGTAGAATTATCAACACATTTTTCTAAGGAAAAATGATAAAAAAAGAATTTTGAAATTGTAAAATTCTAAATCAAATATTTCATATAAAGTGAGTTGTAAATTACTTATTAAATCTTATAATTACCTTATCAATTCTTAGTAACAAACCTAATTTAGGGTTTTGTAATTTTCAAGTTTTTTTTGTCATTTTCCATTTTTTGATAAAATGAAAAATATTATTAAGAAAAAAGGATTACAATACAGAGTTAGTACAATAATAAAAACACACAAAAATATTTTATTATGGTGAGTTTATCATAAAGCCAAAAACGCCACACAAATGAACCAACTAGATATACAAACCTTTTTGAAAAGAACTCTAATACTTTGCAAAGTTTTATAATAATCGAGTGGCCTGTTTGTTTGGAACTTTGAAGGTTTATTGAAAGAAAAGGAGAAGAATCAGGCCACAAAGATGCTTGCAAGGGTCCTAATGGCAACGGAGGTGAATATTTATAAATGTAAGTACGCTTTACATGTTACTCCTTAGATATTTTCTTTTGTCCATAACAAACGTGCATTTTATATTAATTAGCTTACAGACCTTGCCTTTAATAACAATAAGAAACTATGATATTAGGAACATATCAGACATATTAATCCTAAAAAATTGATTCAGTTATAACTTAATCCTCAAATTTTAATTTAATGCAACTCATTAGTCCCTCAAATTTGTGTGGTTTAATAAATTTACCCCTGTACTTTTAAAAAATTGGGGAATTATACTGAGATTTTAAGGAAGAGAAATTATCACTATGAGGTCTCATATAATCGTCAAATTGACAATGAAGTCCTAAGAAACTTGTCGGCAATTTATTAAAATTGTGAAAAGATGAGTTTATCCTAACTTGTCATTAATAATACATTGACAAGTTAGGGTGCAAGCAATGATAAGTCAGAGTAACTCAATTGACAAGTTAATGTGTCACTGATAACAAATCATGATATTAAATTGATAAGTCAGGGCTTGACAAGTCATGATACTACCAATAATAAGGTGCACTACTACAAAAAGGGGTTCGGCTTCTCTCCACTGCCAATACCATCCACTGCCTATTTGCTGCTTTGAAACAGCTATGTTTTTATCTGAATGAGTGGATGAGGTGCAAGTCACGTAGCACAAGTGAAAGAGAAAAAATAGTGGACCATTGATGAAGCCATATCCTTAGATAGTTGGATTCATTGGATTTGGATCATTTTTTGCAGAAAAATATAAAACTGTATTTAAGAGATAAATAATAAATAACTTCTATTTTTATAAAGTTATATATATATATATATATATATATATAATTTTTTTGCAATTTTATTTTTATATTTTAAGAAGCAATTTTACCTGCATAATTTTGAAAACAATGCAATTTTCAACATTTTTAATACTCAATTCTAATGGGTATCAGAAACTTAACCTAAGTATATCCTTATTTTTAATACTCATTTCAACATTTTCAATAGTCATCTTAGATAACTTTTACCTAATCTTCTATGTTTTCATCCTAAAATATTAAAGATGAATATTCAAAATATGAAAAAGTGGTAAAACTTAACTAAAAATTTACTTTAAAAGCAAAATTGGACAACAAATTATTTTAAAGTGTTGAATGAAACCTAAAAGATATTTTAATTAAAATACTAAATGCAAGGTTAAAATTGCATTGTTTTCAAAATTAGGAGGGTAAAATTGCTTCTTAAAACATAAGAATAAAATTGCATACTTTATAAAAATAAAAGTTATTTATAATAAATGCATTTTCAATTCATATTTTTCTGCCAAAAATGATCCAAAGCCCATGAATCCAACTATCCAAGCATATGGCTTCATCAATGCTCCTTTTGTTATTTTTTCCCCTTCATTTGTGCTACATGACTTATGTCTCATCTACTCATTCAGATTAAAACATGGTCGTTTTAAAGCAGCGGACAGGCAGTGGATGGTATTAGCAGCAAAGATAAGCCGAACCCTACAAAAAGTTAGATAAGTAGCACATGTTTTGTAACACTTCCTTAAAAAAGGCAATCATTTTTTTAAGAAGATAATGATCTTTGTAGCTTTTCTCCAAAAATGTGTTGCAGCTTTTCTAATATAATTATTTGTATTGATAAATGATTAATTCGGAATAACGTGCATGGTTGTGAATGTTGTTGGTGGATAGAGACGGAGTCTGGTACAATAACGATTGATAAACCCCTGATGATTGCTGCAAAGAATGATGTGGTAGAAATGGTGGAGAAAATTCTGGAATTATTTCCGTCAAGGGTTAAGGATGTGAATGCTGAGGAAAAGAACATACTCCTACTAGCTGCAGATTAAAGGGCAATGAAGGTATTCAGGTTTTTGTGTAAACAGAAATGGCTAAGTGACAATCTGTTCGAGCAAGTAGATAAAGAGGGAAACAATGCATTGCACTTGGCAGCAAGGCTTGGAATCGATCCTGATGGGCTCACTCCTAGGAAATCACTATCCATGTCAGGGGAAATGATGTGGTTTAAGGTGCGTATGTATCAATCCATCTATGCAATTTTGCCCCCGAAGTAACCAATCAAGAGGGCCGGGTATCTGGAATCTTTTCGAGGAGGAACTTTACCCTAAAAGTGTTTAAAAAGGAAGCAATTTTTCCCTGATCGTTATAATTAATATTTTCACAATAAGAGGCAAAATAATTATGTTTTGGTTACTCTCATGAAAAAATTGTTTTTCAAAAAACTTCTAGAAACCCAGCGTTCCGGAGTAGTTATTTTCGCGAGACAAAATTGCACCTTAAGCCTTCATTTATTCATTAGCACCTTAACCCTTAATAGATAGATAGATAAATTAAACTAAATTAAAGTAGGTCACTATTTCAAAGATTTCTTTGATATTAAGATATATAAACATGCGTGGTGATGCAGTTTGTGGAGGATTCAATGCCCTGTGGTTTTTGGACTAGATACAATAGGAAAATGGAGATCCCTATGAGGACCTTCAGAGAGAGGCACAAGGAGCTGCTGAAAACTGAGGGAGAGTGGGTGGCTAATGCCTCACAAGCATGTTCTGTGGTGTCTACCCTTGTTGTGTCGGTGGCCTTTTCCACACGTACTAGTGTGCCTGGTGGTTATGATGAAAATAGCAAGGGCTATGCAATCCTTAGAGACAATGCAGTTTTCAAAATTTTTCAAGTCTCTTCCTTTTCGGCCCTCTTATTTTCCCTCATTTCCACCATCTGCCTCCTTTCTGTTGTTATGTCTCCTTCTAAATCATTCCAATCTCGGGTACTAACTCCTTTCGCACTTTACTTTGGTGTGTCCTTCATGCTTGGCTCCATTGTTTGTTTATTGATCTCTTTCTGTGCTGCTGATTTCTTCATCCTCGATGACCACAATCAAAAATTGCACAATCTCGGGTCGGTCTCGATATTCATCCTTTGTGTTATCCCACTGATCCCCACATTCCTTGGTCCCATATTGCCTACCATGTCGCAGAATTTTGCCCCGCGCCGCTGGTTCAGACTTCCCATTGAGTACCAAAAGACCAAGACCAAGGAAAGCAGTAGTAAAAATTTAGTGAACCGCCAAAATTAAGTGCATGCGTGTCTTTTATTATATTATTCAATGTTCAAACAATACCAACCTCCAGGCCAGCACTTTTATTTTAAAAGCTTTTTTGCGTGAGATTTCTTTTCAGATTTAAATAATCTGTGTAAGCATGCTCTTGCTTCCTCATAGCATTAAATTATATGGATCTCTCATAAATTATGTTGAAATTAATAAGTATATATTTTTTCTTTCTTTATATATATGTAACATTCATATGGAGACATTTCCAAACTATTAAAATAAATTACACAATTTTTTTTCTAGAATTTAGTTAGATCATCAAGCTTTTTTATGGGAAAAATCAGCTATCTCTGATTAAAATATAAAAAGACAACCAAACATATCCAATTTCTTATTGTATCATTCTCTCTCCTTCAAAATTTCTTTTAATATGAATAAAGTTGAAAAAAATTTAAATTTAAGATAAATTTAATGAGTTAATTATATCATTGTTTGGTTCCAATAAATTAGATGAAGTTACTTATATTGTCCACCGAAGGCAGCATGCTACAATCCGATTAGCAGTTTCATTCATTGATCTAGAGACCAAAAACTCCTTCACATTCCTAACCTTAACCAGAGCATCATCTTCTTCATTCATTGAAACAAGAAAAAATGTTTATATTAAGAACCAGCCTCAAGAGAAAGAAAATTTCTTATAAAAGGACTAGAAGGAGTATTAAATAAGGTGAAGTTAGAAAGTTAGTAAATTTTATGGTGTTGCCTAATTAGCAAAAACCGAACCTTTTGCTTTGATTTTTTTTTTTTAAAAAAAAGGATGGTACGGGTTAAAATGTCACCTTCAAAGTGCGCCTACTCCTATATCCGTTTTTATTTTTATTTTTTATTTTTCTTTTCAATAAAATATCTAATGTCAAACCCCTTAACACTTTGATATTTGCAGAGTAATAAATGCATGGTTCAGAGGGCACACAGAAATAGCGGAAATATACTGATAATAAGTGCTTGTTTATATTACAGACAATTCCCATAGGGTTTTTAAAATATAAACAAAATCCAAAGAAATAAATATTACAACTAAAGATAACCAATTGTACTCCGTTAGAACCGGACCTTCAATCACCGGTAATTATTGTTTTGCCCTTAGAGCCGCTACCTTCTGCTGGAATATTTTTAAATATTGAAAAAGGGTGAGATTCGAATGAATCTCAGTAGTAACATACAATCCGACATATAAAATGTGAAAATAGATATGCAATGCACCATGTTATGTAAAATGAAAATGCTGTGTGTACACTGTCCGAGGCCAAACGACTGTTTGCAACCCCAGCTTAACTCTGCGCCTCCGTTGGGTCCCAGACCACAACTAAGCTAATATGCGTGTCCCAGACACTGTGCTCATAATACAGAAAATGGAATACACAACATATAAATACTCACATAGTGTATGAAAGAAAGAGTTACTACCTGGGTCCTTTTTCAGTCCGATTCTTATCCAAAACTTTTAACTGGCTCGGGCTATTACCAATTCCTATAAATTAAAGTTAACAAGTAATTGGTTATTACTTGCATTACTACTGCTTTAACCATATTCTAGTGGTTATCTCAGTTTCAGTGATTTCTGCATAGTATAATTCTCCACAATACAACTTTTACTATTTTTCATAAAACTGGCAGATTTTTCAGTCAACTTTGAAAAATCAGAATTAAATCTAGAAAATTCCAAATTGATTGGTTTCAAAGCCTATGTGAAGCTATTTAAATGTGTTTTAATATAAAAATACTTATATATGATCAATGATAACACAATACTCCCAGAAATTCGCTAAACCTCCCCTATTCCAAATTTTCTTTCAGAAATAAACTCAACTTTGAAAATTCATATCTTCTAATGTACAAGCCCAAAAATTATAATCCACCTATAAAATTAATTCTCTTACTGTATACTATAAATCTGAAAAGTTTCATAATTTTTGGTAAAGTGTTGGTTTTCCAAACTTTTACCACAACCAATCTGCCTTCCAAAAACATAATCTGGCAGTACTTAAATTCAAAAATTCATAACTAAATCCAAAAATTTCCAAATAGAGTGGTTCAAAATTCTGTGTGACCCTATTTAATTATAATTTAAGGGAAAAATACATACTATTAGAGATTACATGCCTAAAGTTCCAGAATTCACAATTAATACAACTATGCCAGAATTTGTTCCAGATTCAGTGCTTAAGCTTCACAAATTCATTTCTTCCAATATACTAATCCAAATGGTACATATTATATATCAAATTAAAGCTCCTTATGTCTATGTTATGTCTGTAAAGGTTCATAATTTTTGGACTAGTTTTAACTAACGAAATGAATTTTATAACCAAAATGATTCCAAAAAACTAACCGAACAACATCTCCTCTTAATTTCTAAAAATTCCTGATTTATACATAATCATCCAAAAATTACAACCACATGTATTCTCACATAATTTTTCATGTAGAATCTATTGGTGATATCAAATTTATCAAATTCTTACTCCTTATATATCTACACCTTATTTTGACCATAAATAATAGCAACTTAATTTCAAAATCAGTCAACTTCCAACAACTATAAATCCTCATAAACAACCCAAACCAACTGTATAACCATAGAAAAAAATATAGAAGACTTACCTAAATAATATTCAAGGCTTGTCTATGGTGATTGACTTCTCCTTCTTCCACTTCTCCGGCAATTATTCTCACCTTAGTCTTCCTTCTCTCTTACTCACGTCTCTCTCTCTTTCTCTATATTTTCTACTTCTCTAGTCTTCTATGTGACTTGACCGAATGGAATGGAAAAATGAGAAGTGTGTGTATGTTGCCTTGTATTTATAGTGGAAGGATATGTATTTGTTTATTAAATAAATGTGTGTGTGTGCCATGAGGTGTTTATTTTAATGGTTGTGTGTGTAGTGTGGGAAGTGTGTGCCATGAGTGATGTGTGAAGAGCATGTGAAGCAAGTGTGGCATGTGAAGCATGGGTGGCATGGGAAGCATGGATGGCATGGAAAGCATGGGAAGTGTGGGTGTGTTTTTAACAATATATTTATATAGGTATATTTTTATCCTATTAATAATACACATTTAGCCTTAATATTTTCCCTTATCTAATTTATTACCATTTATTGTTGTTTCATGAATTTTCAGGAAAATAGGCATTTAATTCGCAAAATAAATTTTGGGATGTTACAATTCTCCCCCCGTAAAATAAATTTCGTCCTCGAAATTTGTTACATTCATAGAGACATAAATTCGGGGTAACGTCTCTTCATGTCTTCTTCAGCTTCCCAAGTTGCTTCTCTAGAAGATAACCCCTTCCATACTACTTTGATGAATGGGATACTCCTGTGTCTTAGTTGTTTTTCCTGCCTATCAATGATTCGATCAGGCATGACCTCATACATCATATCGTCTCGTACGTCTACCTCTTCATATTTGATCACATGCTCTAGATCGGGTTGATACTTCTTTAACTGAGAGACATGGAAGACATCATGTAATTTACTCAAATTTGGTGGCAAAGCTATTTGATATGCTACTGGCCCAATCCTTGATAAAATTTCAAATGGACCAATATACCTAGGACTTAGCTTCTTTACCTTTAATGCCCTGCCAATACCGGTGATAGGTGAAACCTTCATGAACACATGATCTCCGACCTTAAACTCTAAAGGTTTCCGTCTTTTGTCTGCATAACTCTTTTGTCTATTCTGAGCAGCCAATAGTCTCTGCTTAATTAACTTGATTTGCTCTGTTGTTTGATCAACTATATCTGGCCCATATAACTGCCTCTCAGACAGCTCTGTCCAGCATAAGGGTGATTGACACTTCCTTCCATACAATGCTTCGTAGGGAGCCATTTGAATGCTTGAGTGATAGCTATTGTTGTATGCAAATTCTGCTAGTGGAAGGAATTGATCCCAACCTCCTTTGAAATCTAATGCACACGCCCTCAACATATCCTCTAGCGTCTGAATTGTTCTCTCAGTTTGTCCGTCTGTCTAAGGATGATAGGCTGTACTAAATCGGAGTTTGGTACCCAAAGCCTCATGCACCGCCTTCCAAAACTTGGAAGTAAATCGAGGATCTCTGTCAGATATGATGTTCTTTGGAGTACCGTGAAGCCGTACTATCTCCTTGATATAGATGTTTGCAAGTTTATCGGGAGAGTAGTGTATACTAATCGGGAGAAAATGGGCTGTCTTCGTAAATCGGTCTACTATCACCCATATGGCATCATGGTTTCGAACCTTTGGTAATCCTGTCACGAAATCCATGGTGATACTCTCCCATTTCCACTCAGGAATTGTAGGATTTTGTAATAGCCCTGAAGGTCGTTGATGTTCGGCTTTGATTTTCTGACAAGTGAGACAACGAGCAACGAACTTGGTTACATCTCGTTTCATGCCCGGCCACCAATACGCAGACTTCAGATTATGGTACATCTTAGTTGCTCCTGGATGTAGAGTATATTTACTCTTATGTGCTTCTTCTAGGATTTTCCGCTTTAACTCCATCTTGGGTGGAACATATATTCGTTTCCTGTATCTGACTAGCCCACTTGATGACAAGTCATGCTCCTGAGTTTCTCCCTTTGCAATCATGTCTCTAATAGACTGCGCTCGTCTATCCTGTGTCTGAGCTTCTTCTATGACTGCTCTCAGATCATTCTCTACCTCACTGACATTGCTACTGTTAATCATAATCCGATTCGACATGTTGAGATCTCTGAAATCTTCAATCAGCCTTTGCTCGTGAATCATGAGGGTTGCTACCTGTACCGCTTTACGGCTTAATGCATCTGCCACTACATTAGCCTTGCCTGGATGATACTTGATTTCCATATTGTAATCTTTAAGCAACTCCATCCACCTGCGTTGTCGCATGTTGAGCTCTTTCTGGTCATACAAATACTTTAAGCTCTTGTGGTCGCAGTACAGCTCTATGGTTGTCCCATAGAGATAGTGTCTCCAGATTTTTAGTGCGAATACAATTGCTGCTAACTCAAGATCATGTGTGGGATATTTTTGTTCGTGAGGCTTCAGCTGACGAGATGCATACGCCACTACTCGGCCTTGCTGCATTAAGACACATCCCAATCCATGCCCACTGGCATCTGTGTAAACCACAAAGGTTAACTGTGGATCTGGGATTGTCAACACTGGTGCTGTTGTTAATTTCTGTTTCAGCTCTATGAAGCTCCTCTCACAACTATTGTCCCACACAAAAGGTTGAGTTTTTCGTGTTAACTTTGTCAAAGGCAAAGCTATTCTGGAGAAGTTCTGTATGAATCGTCTATAATATCCTGCGAGACCCAGAAAACTACGTATCTCAAATACTGTTTCTGGCCTCTTCCAGTTTAGTACTGCTTCTACTTTATTTGGATCTACTGAGACCCCTTGCTGTGAGACTACATGACCCAGAAATTTAACTTCTGAAAGCCAAAACTCACATTTGCTTAGCTTAGCATAGAGTTGCTTGCTTCACAACGTGTTCAATACTGTTCTTAGATGATGTTCATGCTCTACTCTGCTTTGCGAGTATACTAGAATATCATCGATAAAGACTACTACGAATTGGTCTAAGTATGGACGAAAAATTCGATTCATGTAGTCCATGAACACAACAGGTGCATTGGTCAACCCAAATGGCATTACTAGAAACTCATAATGACCATATCTAGTTCTGAAAGCAGTTTTTGGTACATCCTCTGCTTTCACTCTGAGTTGGTGATAACCAGATCTCAGATCAATCTTCGAGAACACACAAGAACCCGATAATTGATCGAGCAAATCATCGATTCTGGGAAGTGGGTACTTGTTTTTGACAGTCACCTTGTTTAACTCCCTGTAATCGATACAGAGTCGTAGACTCCCATCTTTCTTTCTGACAAAGAGCACTGGAGCTCCCCATGGCGAGACACTAGGTCGGATAAACTTTTTCTCTAGCAGTTCTTCAATTTGCTTTTTCAGCTCTGCCATCTCACTTGGCGCCATTCTGTATGGGGCTTTAGATATCGGGCCTGCTCCAAGCTTGGTTTCAATTGCAAACTCCACTTCCCTGTCCGGGGGTAATCCGCTGATATCCTCCGGAAACACATCAGGAAACTCGTTTACGACAGGGATATTCTCTAATGATGTTCCAGCCTCTGATTGCATAGAGAAGAATACTATATACCCATGACAACCTTTATGTAGGCATCTTTCAGCTTCAGCTACGGAGAGAAAGTCTAGGTTGATTTCCGCATTGGGTTTTGCTGGTGGATTAGGGTAAATGACCCTTTTTCTTCCACAGTCTAGCAAAACATTGTTTGTAGTTAGCCAGTCAATTCCGATTATCACTTCTAATCTCTTCAACGGCGAGCATATAAGGTCTATCGTGGACTCATGTTGTTCCACGTTTATGATGCAATTTAGGCAAACTTCTGTTGTGACGAACCCGTTACCCGTAGGCGTGGATACCGTCAAGTCGTAGGGTAATCGATACACACTCATGCCTAGTCGTCTTACACAGTCGTATGCGATGAATGAATGACTAGCACCTGAATCAAACAATGCTTGTACTAGATTACCATTGAGAGAGATTGTACCTTTGATCAGCTCTGGTGATTTTTGTGCCTCCTCTTGAGTTAAGGCAAAAACCCTGCCCTGAACTTGCTGTCTCGGCTCTCTAGGCTCTTGCCGCTGTCGACAATCCTTTGCGATATGTCCCGGCTTGTGGCAGTTGTAACAAACAACTTGCCTGATGGGTGCTGATGCCAGCTTCGTTACAGCTTGCCTAGCTTGACTACATGTCTGGCCAGGATGGTAAGTATTACTGCAATATCTGCAAATTCTGTTCTCAGTGGGTCTCTGATTACTGCGGCTGTCCGGCTGGTATGGCTTCTTGTTACCTCCACTAGAAGAACTACCTTGATATCTGCGTTTCTGAGAAGAACCCCCACCACTAAATGTATTCTTATTGCTAACATTGTGGTGAGAATACAGCTCTAACAAATTGTGTTCTGTAATCCGGCACTCTTCGACCGCCTTATTGAACTCTTTGAAGTGCTTAGAAACAAACTTCTCTTTAAGCTCTGGCTTTAACCCTCGAATCATCATGTCTGAACTCCACTCTTCGTCATCATGATTTTTTAAATAGGAGGAGTAACGGGACAATCGGATGTATCGAGCCAGATATTCATCAAAGCCTTCCTTCTCACCTTGCTGGATTGTCAGGAATTCAATCTCCTTGGCCAATCTCACTGACCGAGGAAAATACTTCTCATTGAATTTGTCCTGAAACACTTCCCAGGTCACGGGAATATTTCGTGCTTGCAGGATTGCTTCAGTGTTTTCCCACCATCGATCAGCATCACCTTCCAGCTTATAGATTGCTAAACGAGCTTTTATATTATCTGGGCACTCTAGTACCCTAAAGATCTTCTCCAAACGGGACAACCAGTCCTCTGCACCTTCAGGATCAAACTTTCCCTTGAACATAGTGGGCTGGTGCTGGTTCATTTGAGTTACCCAGGTTTGCATGCTATCCTCTCCAACTAGAGGAACATTAGGAACTTCTGTTTCAAATTCTGGAGGCTGTTCATGCCCACCGCCCTGTCCACCACAGTTGTTATGAGCTTCTGTATCTGCATTTTGCTTCTGCTGCACCTCCCTTAGGTCATTTCTTAGTTCATTCAGCATGTTTTGTTGTGTCGTCATCATGCCTAACAACTGTTGCATCGGGTCAGATGGTTCCTGATTATCATTTTCGTGTCTACCTCTACCCCGGCCTCCACCGCGACCTCTACCTTGGTCTCTACCGCCAACTCTACCACCTCTTAATCTCGCCATCTTTAAATTTTACTATATCAAAATGAGGAAGATGTAAATTTCACATAGTCATATATCAGTATACTATTCTGTTGCCGGAACTATACGCACTGTGGCCAGAACCACTGCTCTGATACCAAAAATGTCAAACCCCTTAACACTTTGATATTTGCAGAGTAATAAATGCATGGTTCAGAGGGCACACAGAAATAGCGGAAATATACTGATAATAAGTGCTTGTTTATATTACAGACAATTCCCATAGGGTTTTTAAAATATAAACAAAATCCAAAGAAATAAATATTACAACTAAAGATAACCAATTGTACTCCGTTAGAACCGGACCTTCAATCACCGGTAATTATTGTTTTGCCCTTAGAGCCGCTACCTTCTGCTGGAATATTTTTAAATATTGAAAAAGGGTGAGATTCGAATGAATCTCAGTAGTAACATACAATCCGACATATAAAATGTGAAAATAGATATGCAATGCACCATGTTATGTAAAATGAAAATGCTGTGTGTACACTGTCCGAGGCCAAACGACTGTTTGCAACCCCAGCTTAACTCTGCGCCTCCGTTGGGTCCCAGACCACAACTAAGCTAATATGCGTGTCCCAGACACTGTGCTCATAATACAGAAAATGGAATACACAACATATAAATACTCACATAGTGTATGAAAGAAAGAGTTACTACCTGGGTCCTTTTTCAGTCCAATTCTTATCCAAAACTTTTAACTGGCTCGGGCTATTACCAATTCCTATAAATTAAAGTTAACAAGTAATTGGTTATTACTTGCATTACTACTGCTTTAACCATATTCTAGTGGTTATCTCAGTTTCAGTGATTTCTGCATAGTATAATTCTCCACAATACAACTTTTACTATTTTTCATAAAACTGGCAGATTTTTCAGTCAACTTTGAAAAATCAGAATTAAATCTAGAAAATTCCAAATTGATTGGTTTCAAAGCCTATGTGAAGCTATTTAAATGTGTTTTAATATAAAAATACTTATATATGATCAATGATAACACAATACTCCCAGAAATTCGCTAAACCTCCCCTATTCCAAATTTTCTTTCAGAAATAAACTCAACTTTGAAAATTCATATCTTCTAATGTACAAGCCCAAAAATTATAATCCACCTATAAAATTAATTCTCTTACTGTATACTATAAATCTGAAAAGTTTCATAATTTTTGGTAAAGTGTTGGTTTTCCAAACTTTTACCACAACCAATCTGCCTTCCAAAAACATAATCTGGCAGTACTTAAATTCAAAAATTCATAACTAAATCCAAAAATTTCCAAATAGAGTGGTTCAAAATTCTGTGTGACCCTATTTAATTATAATTTAAGGGAAAAATACATACTATTAGAGATTACATGCCTAAAGTTCCAGAATTCACAATTAATACAACTATGCCAGAATTTGTTCCAGATTCAGTGCTTAAGCTTCACAAATTCATTTCTTCCAATATACTAATCCAAATGGTACATATTATATATCAAATTAAAGCTCCTTATGTCTATGTTATGTCTGTAAAGGTTCATAATTTTTGGACTAGTTTTAACTAACGAAATGAATTTTATAACCAAAATGATTCCAAAAAACTAACCGAACAACATCTCCTCTTAATTTCTAAAAATTCCTGATTTATACATAATCATCCAAAAATTACAACCACATGTATTCTCACATAATTTTTCATGTAGAATCTATTGGTGATATCAAATTTATCAAATTCTTACTCCTTATATATCTACACCTTATTTTGACCATAAATAATAGCAACTTAATTTCAAAATCAGTCAACTTCCAACAACTATAAATCCTCATAAACAACCCAAACCAACTGTATAACCATAGAAAAAAATATAGAAGACTTACCTAAATAATATTCAAGGCTTGTCTATGGTGATTGACTTCTCCTTCTTCCACTTCTCCGGCAATTATTCTCACCTTAGTCTTCCTTCTCTCTTACTCACGTCTCTCTCTCTTTCTCTATATTTTCTACTTCTCTAGTCTTCTATGTGACTTGACCGAATGGAATGGAAAAATGAGAAGTGTGTGTATGTTGCCTTGTATTTATAGTGGAAGGATATGTATTTGTTTATTAAATAAATGTGTGTGTGTGCCATGAGGTGTTTATTTTAATGGTTGTGTGTGTAGTGTGGGAAGTGTGTGCCATGAGTGATGTGTGAAGAGCATGTGAAGCAAGTGTGGCATGTGAAGCATGGGTGGCATGGGAAGCATGGATGGCATGGAAAGCATGGGAAGTGTGGGTGTGTTTTTAACAATATATTTATATAGGTATATTTTTATCCTATTAATAATACACATTTAGCCTTAATATTTTCCCTTATCTAATTTATTACCATTTATTGTTGTTTCATGAATTTTCAGGAAAATAGGCATTTAATTCGCAAAATAAATTTTGGGATGTTACATCTAATGCCTCGAATAAAATGTTTATCAATTCCAATATGATGTATATGCTGTTTCCTACGCTTAGGGAAATAAAAGATAGCCTTATAACAACCAAAATTCCACCACCAAATGTATTCTCTCTTTGAATAATTTAGTAGGAGGAACTTGAGCTGAAAAGTGTTGTTGTTCAGCATGTAGGATTAAAGAAAGTAGCTAGTTTTTTCCGGTTATTAATTATCATCAGTTATTGGAGTTGATAATATGCTTTTATTGTTTAGGAAAATGGAAGACAAAGGGAGGGAGAAATTAAAGATGCTTCTATGAAAAAGACTATTTTTGAGAGCTTGATATATGAAACAATTAAGAAAGGAAATGAATATAATAATGCAATCAAATTAAATGAAACGAATTATGTCTTGTTAAAATATCCAATAAAATTAATTGAATTTGGAGAGATTATTGGCTAACCATGTAATTTTTTTTTTTTTGCTTGAGTTTATTGCATGCTTTTTTTTTTTGTAGTTGGACAATTTTTTGATTATATATATATGAGATCTATTTTTTTATATTATATAGTTGACTAATGTTATAATTTTAATTACGTAGATAAATTTATTTCATTTTTAGTATTTATTATAAATTTTAATGTGAAATAATACATAAAATATAATATTATCCTTTATATTTAATTATCACAAAAATTAATATCCTTTTTGGTAATTTGATAATTAAAAAAGTGATTATCAACACAATACCCAAATACTCTCATTTAACTTTATCAAAATATTTTTTTCTCATAATCTATTATGCTCAGAATCTATTAAAAAAATTATTTTTTCACCTTTTTTTTCAAAAGTTATTATCAAAAGCTAATCCAAACTAAGAGATCCATTTATGGGAAGAAGGAAGGATTCGAGATGTTACTTATTTTTATCAGAAGTATAATAAATAATTTGAGCTAGAATGTCGATAAAATAGAGCTATAAATCATTGAAAAACGGCATTATATAAAAAAATATTACTGAATAACTAAATACTCTCGATCACTTTCGTAGACAAGGATGAAAAAAGAGGAGAGGCATATATGAATGTCAATCTCGATCACTTTAATTAATAACCATATGAGCCTCTCAGGTGAAATTTTCAAAGTGAAGATCTTCTCTCTCAATCCCATACATACACGCACACCCCCCATCATTTTTACCCATTAATACAAATGAAATGACATGGTCAGCCAATAGTCTCTCCACACTCAATTTGGATATTATTTTTGCAAGACATTCATATGTCATCTCATCACATTCTTAATTGTTTCACTATTTTTTTTTTTTGGCACAACGTTGAAAACTAAGAGACAGAAACAAAACTAAATAGGGTATGCATGGCTCAAAGAAATACTATCCCAAGTGCTCGTTTGGCAAGGTAATGATTGAACGATATATTTATATATGATTTTTATAATTAAATTGAGATTTTAATATACTAATTTTAGTTGGAAACAATTGTATCGAATTAATTATAATTAAAGATAAAATGAACATAATTTATTTATTATTCTATGCAATTTAATGCTACAGTATGCTTAATCTTGTATTACAGTTATTTTGGGAAGAATTTGGTAATTTTAGAGGTTCATAATTAATATTCTGAAGATTGGAGAAAATTACATAAAAATTCCTATTATTTCTGAAAATTACAAGTAGAAGAAGATAAGAGCCCAAAAGAATTAGAGGGAAGAATCCAAAAGAAAAGTCAAAACACACCAGGCGGCTTCTTCTTCCTGCTACCGACACTGACATAACAACTGGACCCGACGAAATTGTATGGAGAGAGTAATGAGTAAGAGTAGTTTAGTGGAGCAGGAATATATTCTTCTCTTTCGGCTGATAATGATGGAGCTGGGGCAATTTTTTGTTTTTAAATATGAAAAGAGAGAGAGAGAACAAGGCAGCATGAGATATAAAGCAGAGCATCTCAAGAACGTTCGAATCCATCACGAGCACGATCATCATCCCTTCCTTCCTCCTTCCACCTTCCTCTTTTTCTTCTTGTCGCCGGCGGCAAGCTTCATTCTCACTACTATTAGCCGCTGGTGACACTCCTCCATTGTCCACCAAACACCACCGGCGATTGAAGAGAGCTTGAGAGACGGAGGGAGATTGGTGAAGGAGAGGAGAGACCATCGATCCTTCACCGTACCACCATCACCATCGTGTTCTGTTCTCATTTCGCCAGAATATCCGACATTCATCACTATCTCTTCCTTCCACCTTCTTCATTCCTCTGTTCAAACACCACCGTTGTCTTCTCTCTCCTTTCACACCACCACCTTCGGTCTTCTCTGTTTTGACCACCACAAACTCCTCTACCACTGTCGGTCATCTTCTTGACAGACCCAAGCCGAAGAGCACCGTGAAGGGAGAGAAAAACCAAAGCTCAGAACCATTTCAACCTTCTCCTGACATGTTCTGAAATTTTCGGCGAGTTCATGAACTGAACTTTCCGGTCCCCATTTCCGTCAATCACCTTCACCGTCATTCTCTTCTTCATCTTTGGATACCACCAAAACCGAACAGAGTTGAGAGTGGTACGGTGAGCTTCCCCAGAACCACCGAGCCCCTCGTTTCAGCCATCATCATCTTCTTCTCATTTCTTCACTTCCGGCCCCCAATTTTCGGTGAGCTTGTGCAAATTCCGACGAGTGTTGCATTTTCTGGAGACTTGTGTTTGATGCTCAATGGACTAAAAGGGGAGTCATTTAATTTAATTTTGTAATTGATTTATATATTTTGTTTGAAATTTGATCATAGTTTGTATAATATGTAATGGATTGAGATGGTGTGATTGGATTTAGAATATTTCTTATTTGAGTTAATCTGAGTGATGTGTTTGTTTATGCATTTAATTAAATTATATTTTTTTAGTTATAAATAAAAAAATAAAAAATCTATTTTCCCTTATTTTATTATAGTTGCACAGTATTTAGATGACATATGATTAAATAAAGGGTAAAGGTGTAATTATGGCCCTGAATTATTTTTAGAGGTGCAATTTTGGTCCTGAATTATTTTTGGGTGCAATTTTAACCCTGAAATAATAAAATTGGAGCAATTCTGGACCTTACCTAACGGAAGTTTCACTTCCGTTTGCCACGTCATCATATTATTTGGGAAAAATAACCATTTTACCCTTACAATTTTGTGAAATTTTGTAATTTGGCCCTTAGCAATTGTGTGACACTGTTAAATTAGTAAATGACCTCCAAAAATTCTGAAAATTTTCAGAATAAAATTAGACATGATAAAATTTAATTTGATAGGTCATATGGAATTTTATGTAGTAAAAATGACCATTTTACCCTTACAATTTTTGCAATACTTGAAAAATTGGCAGATTTGTCACCAAACTTTAAAAATTCATATCTAATTGTATATATATCCAATTTGGGTGGTTCTAAAGCCTATATGACCCTTATTAAGTCTAGTTTTATGAAAAAATATAAATTTTAGCCAATAAGAACCTCAACATTCCCAGAATTTTTATTTTTTAAGTCTGCTCCAGAAAAGTGTTAAATTCGTTGGGCAAAATTTAAAAATTCATTTCTCCTTGTATATAACTCTAAAAATTCCATATGATGTATCAAATTAAAGCTTATCATGTTTGCTTTTATTCTGGAAAAATTTAGATTTTGTGGATGTCATTTACTAATTTAAAAGTATCACACTATCTGACTGCCTCAACAAGAAAATCACAATGGCAACAACTTCAACTTGTGTACCAAATAACTGATCAATGTGATTTTCTTGTTGAGGCAGTCAGATAGTGTGATACTTTTAAATTAGTAAATGACATCCACAAAATCTAAATTTTTCCAGAATAAAATCAAACATGATAAGCTTTAATTTGATAGATCATATGGAATTTTTAGAGTTATATACAAGAAGAAATGAATTTTTAAATTTTGCCCAACGAATTTAACACTTTTCTGGAGCAGACTTAAAAAATAAAAATTCTGGGAATGTTGAGGTTCTTATTGGCTAAAATTTATATTTTTTCATAAAACTAGAATTAATAAGGGTCATATAGGCTTTAGAACCACCTCAATTGGATATATATACAATTAGATATGAATTTTTAAAGTTCGGTGATAAATCTGCCAATTTTTCAAGTATGGAGAAAATTGTATGGGTAAAATGGTCATTTTTACTAAATAAAATTCCATATGACCTATCAAATTAAATTTTATCATGTCTACTTTTATTCTAAAAAATTTCAGAATTTTTAGAGGTCATTTACTAATTTAAAAGTGTCACACAATTGCTAAGGGCCAAATTACAAAATTTCACAAAATTGTAAGGGAAAAATGGTTATTTTCCACAAATAATATGATGACGTGGCAAACTGAAGTGAAACTTCCGTTAGGTGAGGTCCAGAATTACTCCAATTTTATTATTTCAGGGTCAAAATTGCACCCAAAAATAGTTCAGGGTCAAAATTGCACCTCTAAAAATAGTTCAGGGTCATAATTGCACATTTACCCTTAAATAAAAGCCTTATCAAGAAATGAGAACGATCCTAAGATTGCCTATACATAGTTTATTAAATTTTTGATTATCGACCGCAAGGTGAACGAATAAAAGTTCGGATCTGGTAATATCATTTCACTTTTCCGCTGAGGACCACTGAAACTTACAATTAACAAAAACAAAATTACTTTTAAAATTTATCTATATAATCCACACACATATATATATGGTAAAATATGATATTAGTGGAGGTCATTGGTATACGATGGAGCAATGAGGTGAGGAGGAAAATAATCGTAGGGAGTTTCGGGACGATACTGGAAGTTCTTCAGAGGGGGATTTCAATTCATAACTGAATCGTAGTGAGAGCATGCTTAATTAAGTCATAAATTAAATTGTGCTTCCAGCTAGGAATTGTTGTAGTAGTAGATATAGAGATGCATGAAGAATTAAGCTTAAATAACAATTCCGTGGCCCAACTCAATAGATGACTGAATATCCAGCTATCAAGGGGTTAAAAGAATGAAAATCAAAAGGGGAAACAAATTATTACACGGTATTTTTTTTATAGCATATCCACAAATTTTGAGCATACTAACACATTTTACTGCATACAATAAGATACAAAGAATGAGATCTCCAACTAATCAAGGACTAGCTTGAATTCACCACAAACTGCATTACCATGTTTGTGTATTGATGAGTACAAAAATTGATCAGTATCGCCTCCGATCCTAAATATAAGACCTAATTGACTTTTTTTAAAGAGATTAAAGGAGATAAATATGTTACCTAATCAGATTATATTTTGTGTGTGATTAAATTATATATTAGTTTATAAGTGAAACAAATTAGTTTGGAGAAAAAATGATGAATATAAATACTTTAAATAATTTAATGAGCTTTTTTAATCTACCTTAACTAGTTCTTATATTAAGGTAGTAGCAGATAGATAGATCACTCACCCTAAACCAGTTAATTTCCCTTAACATGGCGAGTGTATCCCCAGGAATGAGCCAATCAGGGTCAGCTTCAAGCCTTGATGCCAAGTGCAATGCATTATTTCCCTCTTTATCTGCTTTCCCAACCAGACTTTCACTTGGCCATTCCTGTTTGAGAAAAAACCTTAATACCTCTGATTGCCTATATTCTACTGCTAGTAGAAGTTGTAATATCCTAAATTTTGGGATAAGAGGCTTGAGATTAAGTCTGGATTAAAGCAGACCACTAAACCCCTATTTGGTAAATGTCATAGTGAGACATAGTATTATTTCCCAAAATTCCTTTATATCCTTGGATATTAAAAGAAATTATATTGGTGAGTTGAAGAGCTCGGGGAATAATAACAAAATGAAGTGATTGGAAGACACACACAACATACTGAAGTGGAATATAAAGTATTGTTGTTATTGGTAAAATTCTCGATGTGACAGTCATGTTTGTGTAGCAGATTTCAAAGGGCAAATGATGTCCAAAAATTATAAAAATTTTCAGAATGAAATCAGACTTATCAAGCTTTAATTTGATATGTCATATAATTCATTTTGAGTTATACACAAAGAGAAATGAATTTCTGAAGTTAGTCCAGCGAAATTAACTATTTTCTGGGGCAGCATTCAAAGATTAAAATTTTGGGAAGAGTGAGCTTCCAATTGGCTAAAGGTTATATTTTTTCTTAAACCTAGACTCAATAAGAGTCATATAGCCTTTGAAACTACCCAAATTGGACATTTTTACAATTAGATATGAATTTTTAAAGTTTAATGAAAATTCTGTCAGATTAAGCATTATGTATGAAAATCAATTATTTGGGCCAATCAAGAGCTGACATGTGGCAAAGTAATTTAACACCTCATTTATCCATTAAATCATCATCTTCATCATCCATTTTCACGCAGGAAAAGAACCAGAAGAGAGAGAGAGAGATCTGAATGAAAATGGAGGGAGAGGAGAGAGAAATTTCAAGGCGCCGAAACACTGCCGAATCGGCGTCCTCTCTCAAACTGCCCTTTAGGAAACTTCTTCTACTCATTTTGAGCTTCATTTCTATGGTTTTGGATTCTCATTTGGAGGTGGTTTGCACCGTCTCATTGACCGAAGTGTTGCCGAAATTCTGAACCGTTTGCGGAAATGAGTAGAGGTAAGCGTAAACTTTCTTTTTAACCAATTGGTTTGTCGATTGGATGAGTATATTGGAAGTTAGGTACTATTCACTCTCATAAAAATGGTGTTTTCAATGTCTAAATCATGCCTAATGAGTGTTTAAATAGCTAATCATTTGATTAGAAGTAAAAAGGAAGTGATTAAACCAAAGAAAATGAGAAACCGACAAACTCTTTCCGAGAACTCTAAATTGCTGTTTCTGTTCTGGCTTTTTCGTGGGGAAGAATTGGAAATTTGATAATTTTGATACTTCCATTGGCTTTAGGAGGCAAAATTGTGTAGGTATACAAGTGTTTATGATTTTTGGATGCTTGTATATAAATTTGGAAATTTAGAAAGTTTGTATATGCATGTTGTTGATTTTACCCTGTCTGTACAGTGGCATTGTGTGAGCTGTTTCATATGATAAACCTTGTCCACAAATTATGAAATTTTTCAGACGTGAAGTAGACATGTGGAACTTTAATTTGGTAGGTAGTCTGTAATTTTTGGATAAGTATAGTAGGAGATATGAATTGTTGAAGATATGCCTTGTTTTTTTAGAAAGAATCTGAAACATTGATGTTGTGCGAAATTGTTCATAGGGAAAATCTTATTCAAAAATTCTAAAACCTTCCAGAGTTAAAGTAGTGATATAGATCTTTAAATTGATAGGTATTTTGTAATTTTTGGACAAATGTGCTAAAAGATGTAATTTTTCAAAGTTATGCCCTACTGCTGGAAGAACATCTGAAACAGTTGGTGTTTGGAAAAATTCTGGGAATGTTGTGGTTATGGCGTTTGAAATTGAGAAATTTTATGTGAAATTAGACTGAATTAGCTTTGTATATGGCTTTGAACTACCTTATTTGAAAGTTTGTGGAATTAGTTATGATTTTTCAAATTTAGGTGAAAAATCTGTCAGCTTTATGTCTTACGTGAATTTAAAACTTAATGGTACAAATGTAAGTGGTATGAACTCCAATGGTGAAAGTAAACCTTTAGGGCTAATGTGGGCCATTATACATTCACTTTTCATAGTTCTAATGATGTTATCACTTACCTAGGGCCATGAAGTGACAAAGAAGAAGTAATGGTTGGTGGATCAAGGGACAAGAAGAAAAGGACATAAAGTCCGAGAGATAGTAAACTTACATTTTTTGCATGTATGTGATATGTATGTCTTGCATTGATTATGTGACTGTTTTGCCTATTTGTGTGGAACATGTATGATTAGTTGAAGCTCTGTTATATTTGTGCAATGTCCATATGTATATCATAATATCGAGCATGTAGCAAGTCATTATGTTGGCATAAAATAGTGTAGGCAAGCATGTCATGCATTCATATATATCTGGCATGCATAGTGGTAATGTTCGCTACTGAGATTCTCTCGAATCTCACTCCTTCCAACCAACAATAGTAATAGGTGGAGATGTATGAAGATGCATGGAGGAGATATGAAGTTGAAGTGAAGCTTGAAGCGCAAGGCGCTAGCTTGTATTTGGTTGTATTTATTGGGTGATTGTATTTATAAAAAGTGATACATGTATATGTGTATGTATGAGAATGTATGAATAAATGTGTTTAGCAAAGAACAACTCTAATAGATAGCTCTTAGTTTATTTTATGTAATCGTTGCACACTCTGATATGGGTAACTAAGAGCCGATAAGGTAATGGTGACGTAGTGAATTTTGTGGGAATGATTGTGAAGTTTGTTACCCTTTTAAAAAACCCTCTCGACCTTAGGTTCTTGAGTTGAGAGTGGAATATTGTGAAAGATTTTAAATGTTGGGTAGTCCGGGTTTACATCCTGGTTCCGCAATGGATTTCACTAGTCACTTCTACTCATTTATGAGTATTGGAAATAAGGTGTCACATTTAATGGTATCAGAGCAGTGATTCTGGCAATAGAATTGTTTGCTGAGAGACAAAGGACTAGTCAAAGCAAGGGGTTCTAACTATAGATTGCATTCTCTGCTTAAGTGAACCGGATAGTGATCTCATATTAGTGTTACTGTAACAGGAAGTTACAGATAGCAGAGGGATCTAAGTAGTTAGACTACCCCTGGTTGTTAATCAACCTTCTGAATGAAGGGTAAAAGTCTACATAGAGGAAGTGGCTCCACTTGACAGGGATGTTAGCTGTGCCTAGTCTCAGTAAGGATTCCTCTACTGGTGATAGTGATAATAAGTTCCTAAGGATAGAAGAGGCAGCATAGGATTTAGATTCTATTGCTAACTCTAAGGCTCTTGATTTGAGTTAGAGTATGACCCAGATTTTCCCCTGTGTTATGAAAACACATAGGGAACTATACCAAGAAGCTGGTACTGCTTATGTTTCCCTATAGAGACAGTATCTAACATTTCTGAGAATGATAACATGCTATACTGGGATCTAGGTATATATGGGATACCAATGCCCATAAATATGCGGGTCGATATAAGCACTAATGTCCCGGATATACTCAGAACTCTATGGTTAAGCGTGTTCAGGCGAGGAAAATCCTAAGATGGGTGACCCCTTGGGAAGTACCTTGAAAATTTCAAATCTTTTGATTAAAGTTTTGGAATCGTGATTAGAGGTTCTTAGATGACCTAATGAATGATTTTAGGCATGGAGATGATAAAGTAAGTATTGATCTTTAATCCGAACCGTTTCTGTTGTAGTGGGTACTGCTCAGAAAAGTTCATTGGATGAAACTATAGAAAACTTGAGACATAGTGATTGTTTTAAGATCTCTCCGTACTAAGTGATGATCCTTAGAAATCCATGGGGTTAATGATATGCGGGGATGCATGATGAGCGGTAATTATGCCATATATCGATCTCAGAGGATCTGAATTGATGATACTGAAGGTTAAGGATAAGATTGAGGTAGATCTAAGCATAGATAGTACTTAGGTCGAAACATGAATAAGGTTACACTAGGGTTCTATTTTATAACGGAAGTGTTAGCATTTTGAACCTTATAGATGATATTGAACTTTCAGTAATTGTTTGAGGATATTACTTGGAACCATAGAGGTTAGAATAGGCACTATTGATTTTGATTCTTAGCGTGCCTATTGGGTATGATTGAGGAAAGTGATTTTCCGACTTACGTGATGTTGAGGTTCTAAGAGTTGAACCATAACCTGAGAATCGAATCCAATAGTTAAATTGATTCTCCAGGAATTTGAAATAGCCTGAGTAGCTTGAGGTACTAGAATATAGTACAGAGATGTTTATGAGGTTTTTGGAGGTTGCTAGTTGCTAATCTAGCATAAGGAAAGATCTTAATGATAGAATATTCCCTTAGAGATTGTGATTATGCCTGGAGCGGGACCGATACCAAAAATCCATATTAAATGACCCTATATGAGATGGCAGAAATGAGAGAGAACATATTATAGAACTGCTATTAGGATTTTCCCATAAATTTATACACGCCTCAATTCACCATTTTATTCCACTAAGTATCACAAATATATACAAGGAATATATAGTGGAAAAAGTGGGTATTACAATTTGGATAAGCAAAGGTCAGCTACTGGTTATGTGTTTACTTTTACAAATGCACCAGTCAGTTGGAAGTCGACTTTGCAATCAACAGTTGCTTTGTCTACCATAGAGGCAGAGTACGTGGCGATTACAGAGGCTGTGAATGAGGCAATTTGGCTTCAAGGATTGCTTGGAGAACTTGGTATTAATTAAGAAAGCATCATAGTTTATTATGACTGCCAAAGTTCTATTCAATTAGCAAAAAACCAAGTTTACTATGTAAGGACGAAGCATATTAATGTTCAATATCACTTCATACGGGAAATTTTGGAAGAAGGTGGAATCATGATACAGAAGATACGGACAAGTGAAAATCCTACTGATATGCTGACAAAAGTGGTGACTTCTGTCAAATTTCAACATTTTTTAGATCTAATCAACATTGTTGAACATTGATTATTGAATTGTTAGCATAATTTTGTAATTAGGAAAAATTACGAATGTGAGAATTTTTCCAAGGTGGAGATTTGTAAGATGTCACATTGTGTAATTGATAGGGATTGGGTGGTGACTTTGGATATAAAAGGGGGGCTCTCCCTCCTTCTTGCTCACCCCTCAACTTACCTTCTTCCTTCTATAAGACATTTTGTATTTCCTCTTCTCTTATAGTATTTCACTTGTAAATTATTTAGAGTGAAATTAGATTCTGGTATTTTTCTTATTGTTGCCTTATTTATTATTTATTAGATGTTATTAGATATAGTAGTTGTGATTTATTATATTATTAAATTACGTCTAGAAACTCTATTTTGTAGTATTGTAATTTTTAATATAATCCGTTGTGTTCTATATATCCCGCTTCCGCAACATTTATTGTATGCCCGCTATGGCCAACATTTCCCCCCAATTTTTTTCAGTACTGGTTGTGACTGTAAATTAGAGTTCTTGAGTTTTGCTAAAGGCTTCTCTTCCCTTTGCTTAGAAATTAAATTTTAAATACTTCCTATTTGATGTTGTATTATCACATGCCAATGTTCGTAAAGGGGCCATGGTAATGTTTTAATAAATCAAAATTTGCGATAAACCTGGTAGGCCAGCAGGAAACGGATAAAGCAGTTTATTGTTGAATTAAATTGCGTGTGTAGAGTCCCTGTATTCTTTACATTTGAATTATATTTTATCTGTCTCTTATTCTGGGCATCTTGAATTCCACATATGCAGACTTCAGTGGCATTCACCAGCCTAGTTTTTGCTGCTGTTCCCACACTATTTGTAAGTTGACAATCGTTATGCTTATATTTGATATGTTTTCATCTAAAACCTGTATTTCAGACTTATTTCCTGTTGATTGTTTGGGCTTATATTTATTTATTATAGTTACAGCTGCAGATGCTTTAAATCTTTATGGTCGTATGATATTGAATGGTTTAAATTCAGGTATTGCTTACTTCTGTTCTATTTTCCGCACTTTCCTTAATAATGCATAAACTATGTAGTAATTGTAACCCAATAGAGGCAACCCTTATGTCTTGAGAGATGCAAAAAGAAAGCAAATAATGCCAGCTTGATGGAGTTGACAGTTGCATCATCTGAGTTATTGTAAGGGAGAAACCTGTTCTTTAATCAATAGGATCAACTTTGAAAATTTTTCCTTAGTCGACCAACTAATTAATTAGGCCTGCTCATACTAAGCCCAGAAACACGTCCAAATGCAAATAGTGGGGATTATGAGCTGAACATTGAATTACAGCAATAAGACTACCCCTATTCAATGACAACAAAGCCGATGGAAACTATGTTAAAAACTCAAGCTTTTCTCTCTGGCCAAAAAGACCAGAGAAAAATGATTGGGCTGCGATCCCTAACTTCAAAATATGCTCATTGTCTCTAATCAAGTCTTAGTTTTCTTAAGTTTCAATTAAAGAATTTTGCATCTGTGTATTCAGAAAGACATATAATAAAATACTTGAAATCCCTGCTCTTAGCAGTAGATTCTTCAGTTCCTTATTATGTGTTCTTGATATTGCAATTCCTGCAGTCAAGAGTTCCATGGCATTCTGAATATTGTTCCTGCATGATGTTATCTCATCCCTGTTAATTGTGGAAATACGAGGGCTCTGGTTTTGCAGGTCCAAAAACTCAGGTGTTGTTCTGAAAGCTAGGTAACAATGTATTGACACTATTTGTCGCAGTTGTTCCCTTCAATTGCATCAATGCCCTTAATAATCTGCTCTTCACCAACAATAAAGTGACAGCTAAACATATAGAAATCCTTCTAATCAACCTCAAAGAACGGGGATGAGAAAGTAGCTTTCATTCAAGCTTCAGTGCATATAGGGATACAGACAGATAGCCAGTTTACCAATTTTTTTGCTCTAAATAAATCCGTGAATGAAGTAAAATGTGAGCCTGTTTGTTTCAAAATCTTTACAAATGAGGGACCTACGGGAATGGAGATGAGTCCTATATCTTAACAACTGTCTATATCTGGCCTGATCTCACCCCTTGCACCCAGTTTTTACTCTCCTAGATTTAAGCTCCTACTACACAATATTATTATCTCTCTGTAACTTAATCATATAATAACGTGTTAGGATGCACAACTGCTCTGTTTCTGTAATATTGATTCCTCTAAATCCGTGAATTTATGAATGATGATATCACACGTGTAATTTATACAGAGAGACAAAGTAGCAAAAATTAGAGAGAGCCGTTACTTGCTTTGGCCTATTAGAATTTACCGTACAAGAATCGAAAGTGCAGCCGAGACTTGTCGAAAGACACCAAAATAAACAAATTAACAGAGTTTCAACCAATCATACATGTTTCACACAAATAGACAAAGCAGTCACATAATTAATGCAAAATATACATATCACATACATACAGAAAAGGTAAGTTCACTACCTCTCGGACTTTATGTCTTTTTCTTCTTATCCTTGATCCGCCAACCATTACTTCTTCTTTATTACTTCATGGCCCTAGGCAAGTGATAACATCATTAGAGCCATGAAAAGTACATGCCCAATGGCTCACATTAGCGCTAAAGGCTTACTTTCACCCTTGGAGTACATATCAATTACATTGGTGCCCTTAAGTCTTAATTTTGTATAAGACATAAAGCTGACAGATTTTTCACCAAATTTTAAAAAATCACAATTAATTCTATAGAACTCCGATTGAGGTGGTTCAAAATTCTATACAAAAATAATTCAGTCTAGTTTTACATAAAAATACTCAATTTTAAACGCCACTACCATAACATTTCCAGAATTTTTCCAAACACCAACTGTTTCATATGTTCTTCCAGAAGCAGGGCATAAATTTGAAAAAACATATCTTTTAACACACTTGTCCAAAAATTACAAAATACCTGTAAAATTAAATATCCATGTCTCTACTTTAATTATTGAAATTTTTATAATTTTTGGATAAGGTTTTCCCTATGAAATAGTTCTCACAACATCATTGTTTCATATTCTTTCCAGAGAACAGGGCATATATTCAAAAATTCATATCTCCTACTATACTTATCAAAAAATTACAAACTATATATCAAATTAAATCTCCACATATCTACTTTAATTCTGGAAAATTTCAGAATTTTTGGACAAGATTTACCATATGAAACAGCTCAAACAATGTCACTGTTCAAACAAGGTAGAATCAACAACATGAACAACCCTATTTCATAAATTTCCAAATTCATACACAAGCATCCAAAAATCATGAACACTTGTATACCTATACAATTTTGCCTCATAAAGCCAATGGAAGCATCCAAATCACCAAATTTATACTCCTTCCCCACAAAACAGTACAAGACAGAATTTAGGATTCTCAGAAAAAGTTTGTTGTTTTCTCATTTTCTCTTGCCTAATCACTTCCTTGCTACTCCTAATCAAATGATTAGTTATTTAAATACTCATTAGATATTATTTAGCCATTAAAACATTCTTTAAAATCAGCCATGAATAGTACCCCCACTTCCAATTTACTCATCCAAACAACAAATCAATCGATTAAAAAGCAAGCTTACGCTTACCTCTACTTGTTTCCGCAAACGGTTTGGAATTCCGGCAACACCCCAGCCAGTGAGATGGTGCCAACCACCTCCAAATGAAAATCTGAAACTGTAGAAATGTAGCTCGTAATGAGTAGAAGAAGTTTTCTAAAGGGCACTTTGAGAGAAGACGTCGATTTGACAGTGTTTCGACGGTTAGAATTTTCTCTGCCCCATCCCTCCATTTTCGTCTGCCTCTTTTCTCTCTCTTCTGATTTGTTTTTGCACGAATGAATAGATGAAGAAGATGATAATTGATGATTAAAGGAAGTGTTAAAATGGCTTACCACGTGTCAGCACCTGGTTGGCTCAAAATTCCAATTTTCGCATATAATGCTTAATCTGACAGAATTTTCATTAAACTTTAAAAATTCATATCTAATTGTACAAATGTCCAATTGGAGTGATTGCAAAGGCTATGTGACCCTTATTGCGTCTAGTTTTAAGAAAAATATAACATTTGGCCAATTAGAAGCTCACTCTTTCCAAAAGTTTAATCTTTAAATGTTGTCCCAGAAAATAATTAATTTCACTGGGCTAACTTCAAAAATTTATTTCTCTTTGTGTACAACTCCAAATGACTTATATGACCTATCAAATTAAATCTTGATAAGTATAATTTCATTCTGTAAAGTTTCATAATTTTTCACTATCATTTACCCATCAAAAAAGGTCACACAATCACCACTGCCACACCGGGAATTTCACCGATGGCAAAATTATTTTGTGTTCCACTTTACTATATTATGTGTGACTTCTAATTACTTTATTTTGTTATTCCCCGAGTTCTTTAATGCCCCCAAGGATATAAAGAAATTTTTATAGAATTTAAACATACCTCATAGGGACATTTACTAAACCGGGGCTTAGCAGACCACTTGATCCAGGCTTAATCTTATGCCTCTAGTCCTAAAATTCGGGATATTACAATATACAATGTGTGTGTGTCAATAACACCAGTTAGAGTAAGCTTACACTTATAATATATTATATTATAAACAGAATAGAAATAAAAACATGAAATCACACAAAAAAGCTCTTAAAATAACACCAGATATATATGAATGCATGACATGCTTGCCTACACTATTTCATGCCAACATAATGACATACTGCATACTCGATGTTATGACATACATATGGCCATTGCACAAATATAACAGAGATTCAACCAATCATACATGTTCCACACAAATAGGCAAAGTAGTCATATAATCAATGCAAGACATACATATCACATACATGCAGAAAAGGTAAGTTCACTACTTCTTTGACTTTATGTCCTTCTCTTCTTGTCTATTGATCCGCCAACCATTGCTACTTCTTTGTTACTTCATGGCCCTAGGTAAGTGATAACATCATTAGAGCCATGAAAAGTGAATTCTCAATTTCTCACATTAGCCTCAAAGGCTTACTTTCACTCTTAGAGTTAATACCAATTATATTTGTGCCATTAAGTCTTAAATTCGCATAAGACATAAGGCTAACAGATTTTTCACCAAACTTTAAAAATTCACCATTAATTCTAGGAAACTCCAAATTGAGTGGTTTCAAATTCTATGGAAATATATTTCATTCTAGTTCAACATAAAAATACTAAATTCCAGTTATCAAAGCCAAAAAATTCCCAGAATTTCATCAAACTCAACCTGTCCAAATCATATTCCAGAAACAGGGCAGAAGTTTAAAAATTCATATCTCTCAACATACTTGTCTAAAAATCAAAAACTACCTATCCCATTAAAGCTCTACGTCTCTAATTTAGTTATGAAAAGTTTGAGAATTTTTGGATAAGTTTTGGTCCCTGAAATATCACGCACAAATATACTATTCCAGAAATTCCCAGATTCACATGACCAGACTTTGAAAAATCATAACTCCTAGCACACTTGTCCAAATCCTTCATGTTAAAGATCATTATGTCTAATTTATGTCTGGAAAATTTCAGAAATTTTGGATAAGTTTTAGACCTTCAAACATCAAGCACAACATTAACTGCTACACATGGCAGATTTAAGCAACATGCACATATATGTTTCATTATTTCCCAAATTCATATACAAGCATCCAAAAATCATGAATACTTACACACCTACACAATTTTGCCTTCTAAAGCCAATGGAAGTATCAAAATGAACAAATTTCCACTCCTTATCCACAAAAAATCCAGAACAAAAACAGAAATTTAGAGTTCCCGGAAAGAGTTTGTCGGTTTCTTGTTTTCTTTGGCTTAATCACTTCCTTGCTACTTCTAATCAAATGATTAGCTATTTAAAGACTCATTAGACATGATTTAGCCATTGAAATTACTTTTTTTTGTATGAGAATGAATAGTACCCAACTTCTAATATACTCATCCAAGCAACAAATCAATCGATTAAAAAGGCAGCTTACGCTTACCCGTTTCCGCAAACGGTACGGAATTTTGGCAACACCCTGGCTGGTGAGACGACACCAACTATCTTCAAATGAAAATCTAGAACTGTAGAAATTAAGCTCGTGATGAGTAGAAGAAGTTTCCTGAAGGGTACTTTGAGAGAGGTACCGTTTCGGCAGTGTTTTGGAGGTTGAAATTTTCTCTCTCCTCTCCCTCCATTTCTCTGCAGCTTCTCTCTCTCTCTCTCTCTTCTCTGCATTTTCAGCATGCAAATGAACTAAGGAAGATGATAATTGATGATTAAAGGAGGTGTTAATTAGCTTGCCACGTGTCAGCTCCCTATTTCCCCAAAATTCCAATTTTCGCACTTAATTGCAAAGCTGACAGAATTTTCATTAAACTTTGAAAATTCATATCTAATTGTGTAGATATCAAATTGGGATGGTTATAAAGGCTATAAGACCCTTATTGAGTTTAGTTTAAAGAAAAATATAACCTTTGGCCAAATAGAAGTTCACTCTTCTCATAATTTTAATCTTTGGATGTTGCCCCAGAAAATAGTCAATTTTACTGGGCTAACTTCAAAAATTCATTTCTCATTGTGTACAACTCAAAATGACTCATATGACCTATCAAATTGAATCTTGATAAGTCTACTTTCATTCTGGAAAGTTTTATAATGTTTCATCATCATTTATCCATCGAAACATGTCACACAATCATCACTGTCATACAGGGAATTTCACCGGTAGCAAAATTAATTTGTGTTCCATTTTACTATATTGTGTGTGACTTTCAATCACTTCGTTTTGTTATTCCCTGAGCTCTTTAGCTCATCAATATAATTCATTTTACTATCCAAGGATATAAAGGAATTTTGTGGAATTTAAACATGCCTTACAGGGACATTTGCTAAACCGAGGCTTAGCAGTCCACTTGATCAAGGCTTAATCTCAAGCTTTTTGTCCCAAAATTTGGGATATTACAGTTCTTCCCCCGTTCAATAAATTTCATCCTTAAAATTTTAAATATCAAATGGTATCATCTGTACATTAGAGAACCATCTCTAGACATTTAATCTATCATTCCTATTCTAGTGCTTTCATTTGCAAGCTCATAGAGCATGCAATTCACTATCCAAATTCTTAACTCAAAATATTAGATAGCATTCAAACACAGGACCCACTGGTCCACTCTCACAACGCTTGGTTTTTAAGGCTTCACTGCCTCTTCAGGATTCTCTCCCGGATCACTGTATGTATACCAAGTCTTCCAGCCTCTTCGGGACTCTCCCGAACCACACTGTACGCATATCAAGCCTTACTGCTCTTTCAACTTCCAAGACGCTAGATATTCCAGCTCCATAGTTTAGGGATTCATCCCTCATGGGAATCTTAGGCTTACTGCATCTACTACAATCTAGTACAACCTACACATTCTGCTAACTTCAAGGCATATTTTAGACGCACTGGTCCATGTCACGGCGCTAGGTAACAACCACAGCACTTAGACATATAGGTCTCATAGCCCAAGGGCACTACCCTATGTAAACTTGCACCTTAGGTCTTATTGCCTCGAGCCTCTATTTGGCTCTATTCTCAACACATCTTACACTTTGACAGCCTAAGGGTTTACTAACCCATTAGGTCATATGGCTTTAGGACATTTAGTCTGTTACCTTGCTGAATAACAGCCCTTTTACTAGGCCCACTGTAGAGCAACCTGTTAGAACTGGCTGACACCCAAAAAGGGGGTGAATTGGGTGTGTGATAAGAAAGTATGGTCTTTTAGAATCTTTTCGTAACTTATCAAATCAATACATGCGGAAGTATAGAAACATAAGCATATATGTAAATCATATATGCTGGAAATGTAAAAGCATAGGGAAGAGAATATGCAAACTGTGATTTATCCTGGTTCAGTCCAATCCACGATGACCTATGTCCAGTCCCCATGCTCCTTCTGAGATTTCCAATCCACTATGTTCTTGTTTAACTGGGCACAAGATAAGCCTCTACAAATTCACAAGAGTAACTCCCCCTTACACAATGTAAGGTTTACTTCTTCTTACAGCAAGTCGAGCAAAGCAATCCGAAGACCTTTCTCTCTTGCTTACTCGTGCAAGTCTTATGAGCAGCAACGTTCTCTCCTGCTTACACCACTATAAGTCTTACGAGTAGCAACGTTCTCTACTGCTTGCACCTTGTAAGTCTTACGAGCAGAAAGTATTACTGACAATTCGCTCTACAACTTCCCCCGTAAGGTGATCAATCCTCTCAAGGTCCCTCTACCTTGAGAACACTTCTGAAATACAGATGAAGTGTTTACAAGCTCTCTCACAGAGTGGGTAAAATGCTCACTGAAGTACAATGTAAATATTCTCACTCTCAATTATACATGACAAGGAAAAACAGATATTAACAGAGAGTACGTAAGAGACGAAGATTCATGACAGCAGCATATTAGCAGTTGGGTTCTCGCTACTTCATCATTTCTGTTTGCTGGTGTATTTGGTCACTATCATATGTATTCTTCTTTTCGAATGCTTTAGTTTATATAGCAAATGTTGAGAGCCGTTGGGAGCATTCAAATATTTGTCCATTGTAATCTGATCGTGCTATCTGATAAGTAATTCAACCGTTGCCCATGATCGTGCTCTGACAAATGCTTCAGTTGTTTGCATGTTTCGTTGACTCGTCTGTTGAATATTGATATTGCCCATGATTCGTCATCATTAAATATCCGTCGGTTGCTTCCCATGTGAACTGTAGTGGAATACCTGTAATGCGCTGACAGAAAATAGCCGTTAGAGAATATTTTAAATATCACTCAAGTGGATAACTACTTCACCGGAAGTGATCTACATCAGCTAAGTACACCATGAAATCCTTCGAGTAATTCTTCAACTTGATGTACGTCACTTGGAATGTTCAGACATCTTCTGGAAGTGATTTTGATAAAATAATATTCTATTGGCAGTGATCAGCATCTCTCGAGTGTACTATGAAACCATTTGAGTTGTTTCCTTGTTTCTGTCATTTTTCTGGAAGTGATCTACAGAAGCATTTAACTGGAAGTGGCTTTGTAAGAGTAAGCATATTAATTGAGTGTACTGTAATCCACTGGCAGTAATGAACCATAACATGAATGAAGCTGATCTGATTTGAAGTGATTAAAAGACGCTAGAGGTGTTCTGAGTTAATCTGGTTCATGTTCATATTCTCTGGCAGTGATTTGAAGTTCACTGGAAGTGATACTGAGAAATTGGCATATCACTTGACAGAAGGTGATTTTAAGAAACAAGTAAATCATTCGATCTGATTAAGATTCACCGGAAGCAATACTGATTCAATTGGAATTCACTGACAGTGCGTTCAGGCTTCTTTCAAAAAACATCATATCACTTGATCATATAATATATGGCTGGTAGTGATCTAAGGTATAATGATATTATCACTGGGAGTGATCAAGAATGGTGCTGGAGGTAATCAGCTGAAATGGACGATCACTCGAGTGAAATTCATGTCACCGGAAGTGATTTTCAAAACAGTAAAATATTCCTGAAGTGATTTCGCCTTGCACTGGAAGTGATCTGTAGAAATGACTAATCACTCGAGTGAATTCAACTGCACTGGGAGTGAAAATGAGAACAATGAATTTTTCTTGAAGTGATTTTTGATTCACTGGAAGTGATTTGAGAAAGAGTGAAATTCACTGGAAGTGATTCAGCATCCACTGGAAGTGATCTTCGAAAACAACATAATCACTCGAGTGATTTTGGCATCACTGGAAGTGATTTGGCAAAGCTGAGATATACTCGAGTGATTTGGAGATCACTGGAAGTGATTTGGCGGAAATCACAAATCACTCGAGTGATTCAGGATCACTGGAAGTGAAATCTGGAACAGTGAAAAATTCTTGCAGTGATTATGGCGCCACTGGAAGTGATTTTCCATATCACTCGAGTGAATTCTGGAATCACTCGAGTGATCTGTTCTTCATATCACTTTTACTTCGTTGTTGCGTTTCCAGTTCTTCAGCAAACAGGGGTAAACTTCCAGATGACATAACTCTTAGAATATGACTCCAAAATTTCTGTATTATATATCAATGGAAAGTTCTTGAAGTCTAGTTTCATATGGGACCAGTTTCAGCTCAATAGCATCAGTGGTTTGAGAGTTATAGCCAAAATATCAAACCTGTTCCAGAAAGTGACGCTGATATGAATGCCAAATTCGAACAATTATATCTCCAACATCTGAGCTCCTTTGATGTTTCTTCTGGTGTCAAAATGACGCATTGGGAGTCTATTTTCATATGCAACTAGTTTCGTCTCAATCAAAGTTATATTTTGAGAGATATGATCAAATAACCAGACCTCGCTCAGCTGGACAAACAACAGAGCATGAAACGCTGAACATCACTCGAGTGATTTTTACTTTTTCCAGAATCACTCGAGTGATTATTAAATCACTCGATGCTACAGTGCCAAACAGTGCCAATTTCTACAGTGACTTCTGAATTCCCTTCTGATTAGTATTTCTTCTGGGAACTTGAATCTTGATATTCCCATTAGTTCCTTGAAGTTCTTCTTTCTCCAATCTCTTTGACTAATCTATAAAATATACAACATTAAATATAGTAGTTAGTCAATATAAGAGATAAGTATATTATGCAAACTTTTGCTCTCATAATATTTGATATCTATATTTGTCATCATCAAAACTAATCACATCTAACACAACCCTCACTGGGCGCCCCCTGCAGTTGCAAAATATAAAGGAATGAAATCCTTGTTTTGTATTTATGTAATGGCTCTCCCACTAGGCCCAACTGCAGAGCTACCCTTAATGGGCGCCCTCTACAGCGGCACGGGAGTCATGAAACGACCCTCCCACTAGGCCCAACTGCAAAGCTACCCTTAATGGGCACCCTCTACAGCGGCACGGGAGTCATGAAACGGCCCTCCCACTAGGCCCAACTTCAGAGCTACCATTAATGGGTGCCCCTTTACAGTGGCACGGGAGTTCGGCCCATACCCCCTGGCTCACCAAGACTAAGTGCGGCAAGCTTATGGAATAGTCACTCCTATTATCCCCCAAAGGGAACCTCTTAAGGTATCAAGCATGCGACATTTGTCACTAAAACCGCACTCGATAAACCCTGGTATCATTTTTTTGTAACGGATTACCCCACTAGGCCTACTGCAATGGCGCTCGACTCACGCTGCAGTCGCAAAAAAAATTCGACCAACTTCTACCCCTCCATAAGGCTCACCTTTTTATGTAGCGGACTGCCCCACTAGGCCCACTACAACGGCGCTCGGTTCACGTTGCGGTTGCACAAGACATCCGACCAACTTCTACCCCTCCACGGGGCTCACCTTTTTATGTAGCGACTACCCCAATAGGCCCACTATAATGGTGCTCGGCTCACACTGCAGTCACACAAGACATCCGACCAACTTCCATCCCTCTACGGGGCTTAGAAGGAAAAACTCGTGTGGAGCCTACCCACACTATCCCCTAAGGGAACCCTCCCAGGGATAGAACCCAAGACATTAAGGCTATTAAGCCTCCTGGTACCATTGAGCTAACTACTCAACAAGTCTAACTACCTAGAACACATAGTTCACTAGGTATTGTGAACTTATTATAGGCTACATCTCATGCTACTCAAGTTGTTCATATTTTTATGCAATGTTCACAAAGGATGCTAAACAAACCATCATCACAACAATTATCACATGAGCATTCGGTCCCAAGCGTTCACCCGCACAATAGGCCCTGGGATTCCACTTATGCATTGCAGGAGTTTCTATGGCCCTGAGTGTCCACCCGCGCAATAAGCCCCGAGTGACTGCTCGCGCATAATAGAAATCTCCATGGCCTGAGCGTCCACCCACGCAATAGGCCCCGGGCGACCACCCCGCAAATTCTGAATGCTCATCAGGTCTTACTGCCCAAGGAATCACCTCTATGCTAGAGGCATTACGGGACTTACAGCCTCGGGCCTCCGCCCATCAGGTCTGACTGCCTAAGGACACGCTGGCCCAAAAGGTCTTACTGTGTACTGTATATTCATAACACGAATAAACATGATGGTAAATACATACATGCAGAATCATTACATAGGATATGAAAGTAAGAGTAGCTTTCCTTAATCTCTGTCATCATTCGGCACTGGAGCACCCCATGACAATTTACTGGGTCACCCGACCCTTATTCTCAAGGAAACTTATGCGATAGAAGATTCATTATAAGATACCACTATTGAGAGTTGACATCCCCGTAGCTCTACTTTACAGTTTCAACGTCACAGTGGCTTTACTCCACAGTTTGTCGTCACGGCGGCTGTACACTATAGTTTGATGTCATAGTGGCTTCACACTACAGTACTGCACTTGGTGCTTCACACAAGCGCCCATACACCTGGTCAGCCCCTCCGATCAGAACCCTCTGTAGGTAGCTTTTTCCAATCAGATCTCCCTATAGGTAGCCTTTTCCGATTAGAACTCCCTGTAGGTAGCCCTTTATGATCAGAATCCTCCATAAGTAGCTCTGTCCGGTTGGTCGCCTCTGAATGGAAGTATCATTATAACATGATCTAAATCTCATAAGGTCCTTCTTCTTTAGCAGTTCTGTAATCTGCTATCTCATTTGGGGTTAATTCATTGGACTTTTGATATTGGTCTAGCTCCAGGCATATTACAACTCTAAGGGAATATTCTATGATTAAGATCTTTCCCTATGGTAGATTAGCAACTAGCAACTTCCAGAAACCTCATAAACATCTATGTACTATATTCTAGTACCTCAAGCTACTTAGGCACTTTCACATTCTTGGAGAATCAATTTAACTATTAGATTCGATTCTCAGGTTATGGTTCAACTCTTAGGACCTCAACATCACCTGAGTCGAAAATCACTTTCCTCAATCATACCCAATAGGCACGCTAAGAATCAAAATTAATAGCATCTATTCTAACTTCTATGGTTTTAGGTCCTTAAACATTACTGAAGGTTCAATATTATTCACAAGGTTTACAAAGTTCAACTTCTTCTATGGAACAGAACCATAGTATAACTTTATTCACATTTTGACCTAAGCATCATTTTAGCTTAGATTTCAACCATATCCTCAACCTTCAGTATCATCAATTCAGATCCTCTAGAATAGACATACAGAATCACCATATATCATGCCTACATGCCTTTAACCCCACAGGTTACTAAGGATCATTACTTGATATGGAAAAACCTCAAAACAATCACTATGCATTGAGTTCTTGTAACCTTATTAGATGAACTTTTCTGGTAGGAATCTCTGCAACAAAAATGGTTCAGATTAAGGATCAACACTTATTTCATCATCTCTATACCTATAATCATTCCTTAGGTCATCTAAGAACCTCTAATCAAAATTTCAAACCTTTAATCAAAAAAATTTGAGATTTCCAACGTACTTCCCAGGAGGTCACCCATCCAGCTGAGCACGCTTAACCACGGAGTCTTGAGGGTATCCGGGACATTAGTGCTTATATCGACCCGCATATTTCTGGGCATCGGCATCCTATATATAACTCAATCCCAGTATACCATGTTATCCTGCTCAGAAATGCTAGATATTATCCCCATAGGGAAACGTAAGCAGTACTAGCATCTTGGTATAGTCGCTTGATGTGTTCTCATACCACAGGGAAACAATATGGGTCATACTTCTAACTCAATATCAGGAGCCCTAGAGTTAGCAATATAATCTGAACCCGTGCTTCCTCTTCTATCCTTAAGGTCTCATTGTCACTATTACCAATAGAGGTATCCCTACTGGGAACAGGCACTGCTGACGCCCCTGTCATGGGGAACTACTTCCTCTACATAGACCGTTACCCCTTCCTTCAATAGGCTAATTTCACAAATAGGGGTAGTCTAACTCCTTAGGTTCCTTTGCTATCTATAACTCCATGTTACAGTAGCATTAACAGGAGATCACCATACTATTCACTTTAGCAGAGAATGCAAGCTAGAGTCAGAATCCCTTGCTCTGACTAGGCCTTTATCACTAAGCAGACAATTCAATTTCCAGAATCAATGCTCTGACACAATTAAATGTAATACCTTAATTCCAAGCACTAGATGAGTATAAATGAGTAGTGAAATCATTGGTGGGGCCAAGATTCAAACCCGAGTTGCCCAACTTGAAAATATTCACAAATCATCATTCTCAACACAGGAGTTGAACCTAAGGTTGAGAGGGTTTTTCAGCAGGTAAAAAACCATTTCAATTATTTTCACAAGTTTCACTACGTCATAATGTCTCATCGGCTCTTAATTGCACTATATCAGAGTAGCGAGCGATTTCTTTGCTTAAGCTCAATTCGTTCATTTACATACATGAAATGTATAGCCACATAAGGCTATCAAATATCTAAATCAAATACATACAATGCCCTGTGCTTTAATCTCCAATTCTCCTTCGTAATTCCTCTTTGCATAACTCCATGCATTCTTCACCTGTCTAAATGGTTGGTTGGGAGGAGTGAGATTCGAGAGAATCTCAGTAGCAAACATTACTACTATGCATGCCAGATATATATGAATGCATTACATGCTTGCCTACACTATTTAATGCCAACATAATGACATGATGCATACTCAATGTTATGACATACATATGGCCATTGCACAAATATAACAGAGCTTCAACCAATCATACATGTTCCACACAAATAGGCAAAGCATATATAATCAATGCAAGACATACATATCATACACATGCAGAAAAGGTAAGTTAACTACCTCTCAGACTTTATGTCATTCTCTTCTTGTCTCTTGATCCGCCAACCATTGCTACTTCTTTGTTACTTCATTAGCCCTAAAGGCTTACTTTCACCCTTTGAGTTTATACCAATTACATTTGTGCCATTAAGTCTTAAATTCGCATAAGACATAAGGCTAACAGATTTTTCACCAAACTTTAAAAATTCACCATTAATTCTAGGAAACTCTAAATTGAGTGGTTTCAAATTCTATGGAAAGATATTTCATTTTAGTTTAACATAAAAATACTAAATTCTAGTTATAAAAGCCATAAAATTCCCAAAATTTCGTCAAACTCAACCTGTCCAAATCACATTCCAGAAACAGGGCAGAAGTTCAAAAATTCATATCTCCCAACATACTTGTTTAAAAATCACAAACTACCCATCATATTAAAGCTGAAAATTTTGAGAATTTTTGGATAAGTTTTTGTCCCTGAAATATCACACACAAATATACTATTTCAGAAATTCCCAGATTCACATGACCAAACTTTGAAAAATCATAACTCCTAACACACTTGTCCAAATCCTTCATATTACCTATCATGTTAAAGCTCATTATGTCTAATTTATGTCTAGAAAAGTTTGGAATTTTTGGATACGTTTTAGACCTTCAAACATGACGCATAACACTGACTGCCACACAGGGCAGATTTAAGTAATATGCACATATATGTTTCATAATTTCCCAAATTCATATACAAGCATCCAAAAATTATGAACACTTGCACACCTACACAATTTTTCCTTCTAAAGCCAATGGAAGCATCAAAATTACCAAATTTCCACTCCTTATCCATGAAGAATCCAGAACAGAAACAGAAATTTAGAGTTCCCGGAAAGAGTTTGTCGGTTTCTCATTTTCTTTGGCTTAATCACTTCCTTGCTACTTCTAATCAAATGATTAGCTATTTAAACACTCATTAGACATCATTTAGCCATTAAAAACACCATTTTCGTATGAGAATAAATAGTACCCAACTTCTAATATACTCATTCAAACAACAAATCAATCGGTTAAAAAGGAAGCTTACGCTTACCTCTACCCGTTTCCGCAAACGATTCAGAATTTCGGCAACACCCCAGCCGGTGAGACGGCGCCAACCACCTTCAAAAAAAATCCGAAAATATAGAAATGAAGCTCGCGATGAATAGAAGAAGTTTCCTAAAGGGTACTTTGAGAGAGGATGCCGTTTCGGCAGTGTTTCGAAGGTTGGAATTTTCTCTCTCATCTCCCTCCATTTCTCTGCAGCTTCTCTCTCTCTCTTCTCTGCATTTTCAGCATGAAAATAAGATGAGGAAGATGATAATTGATGATTAAAGGAGGTGTTAATTAGCTTGCCACATGTAAGCTCCCTATTGCCCTAAAATTCCAATTTTCACACTTAATTGCAAAGCTGACAGAATTTTCATTAAACTTTAAAAATTCATATCTAATTGTGTAGATATCCAATTGGGGTGGTTATAAAGGCTATAAGACCCTTATTGAGTTTAGTTTAAAGGGAAAATATAACATTTTGCCAAATGGAATCTCATAATTTCAATCTTTGGATGTTACCCCAGAAAATAGTCAATTTTGCTAGGCTAACTTCAAAAATTCATTTCTCATTGTGTACAACTCCAAATGACTCATGACCTATCAAATTGAAGCTTGATAAGTCTAATTTCATTTTGAAAAGTTTCATAATATTTTACCATCATTTACCCATCAAAAAATGTCACACAATCATCACTGTCATACCGGGAATTTCACCGATAGCAAAATTACTTTTTTTTCCATTTTGCTATAATGTTTCAAACGTTGTGGCCTGCTTCTCCTCTTCAACTTTGCAACACTCTTTAAAGTTTCAAACAAATTAAACAAGCCACACGCATGTTATATATATATATAGACACATACATATGCACAAAGTACAAATAGTTCCCGCATCTTTAATAAGAAACACATGCGGAAAATTTTGATTGGTCCTAAATAAAATAAAATTTTAAAGTAGTTAAGTACTTTTGCGTTATTTCCAAAAGTGACGTTTTTAGTTTGGAAATATCAATCATACTCAATATTATAAAATGCTATTCCATCTTATAAGAACTTTAAACATGTTTTATAATGTACTTTCCTCTGGTCTTTTTTATAAGAACTTGATAACCGAATTATGAAGTTAAAAATGACAGCTAAAATTGATTAAAAATAATAAATATATAAGAAATAAACCTTTTACCAAGTGTGCCCTTATTTAATATGAGGTAAGTAAGAGAGAGAAATAGACTAATGAGAGAAAGTGTGAAAGAAAATGTAGTATGAGAAAAAGATAAAAATAAATATCAGAATTAATTATATATGGGCAAAAATAGTAAAAACACGTGAAATGCTTAAACAACCCTAAATAAGATTTTATAAAAAAAGTTCAAGGACATTCAAACTATTACAAAAAAGACCGAAGAGAGTAATATGTCTTGTATATCTAAAGCATTAATGTTTTCACATAGTATACCTAACTAGTTATAAAACTTCTTAACTAATAATTAACTAAACTAATTACTGTCATTGAGGGTAATTTTGACATTTTACGATAAATAGTTAATTTTAACTTACATCATTAACTTATGTGAAAATATTATCAGTGCCTTATAATAAGGATTGAAGCTTTTTCTTTTTCCTTTTCTTTTTTGATACATAGAAGGGGGTTCTTTCAAGCGTTGTTGTAGGAAGATCGAAATACATCAGAAGAAAGCCAAGCATGAAATCACAGACATATACATATGTACACATTGCATTCCCTCGCAGACAATAGAACTTACTATAAATTGGATGAAGAAGTCTTGGCACTTCAAGGAGTGCAGTGGTTTCGAAAGCTGAACTCTGTGCTGCTAGGAGATGAAGTGGAGTCAACCCTTCACTCCTCTTCATAAAGGTGAATTATTTCAATTGCAACAGCTGCATGTAGTAGTACTTAATCATAAGTACAATAAAAATATATAAAAGAAAGAATGTTTGTTTATATTTACCAAAATTCCCTTCTGCAATTGCACAATGAAGAATGGTATCATGGTTGTCCCTTATACAGTGAGCAAAGTCGGTTGAGGAATCTTCATGGCTTCGCACATAAAGATAATGAAGCCAAAGAAAATTATGTCTCCTGCCATAGAGAGCTGCCAGGAAAAGGGGTGTCTCGCCATTGATGTTGCGTCTGGCAATTAAAGATGGGTCTGTGCCACCGATCTTCTTGCATATCCGATAACTCCCCCTTGCTGCGGCTAAATGCAGAGGAGTATCCTTTCTATCATTCTCAACGCCAAGAAAGATGTTCTTGTTCCAGCTGCTCTCATCACCACCGTCTCCATCCACTGTAACCACCACATTATCTTGAGTACGACTCTTCTCTTCTTGAACCAAGAAGTCAACCATGGCTGCCATTTCCTTCACTTGCAAATGAGACACAGCCATGTGTAACACTGTGTCTCCTGTTGGGGTTATCTTGGCCGTGCGAAGCGACCTTTCTTGCCTGTACGTTTCAAATACTTCTGACCACTTTCCTCTCATGGCATCACTGCGCAGTTTCTCCAACGAACCCATTGTCTCTAGCACGATTGACCTCAATGGATTAATTAACTGAAGGGGTTGTTATATATATATATAAGGTAGGGATGTATGTATGTATGTATGTATAAGGTAGGGTTTGCCCATCAATGTGTTTCACGCAGAAATGGACTAACTTGGATTGATTGCAAGAGATATGGTTTTGATTTTATTATTGTATTTTTAAAATGTAACATAAAATAATTATGCTCTTTAATTCATATTTCTAATCATAAATTTAAGTCTAAAAATATAGGTTTGATCCTCTCAGTTTACTTTAAGTTTTAGTTTAATCTATCAAAATTTTATGAAGTGTATTTTCAATCACTTATTATTAAAACCGTTAGTCTAATTAATGAAACGTGCTGACTCAACGAATTTAAATGTGGTGACTCTGTAATTAAATAATTACCATGTATCTTAGCTTCATTAGATTTTATTTTTAAAACTTTTCAATTTACAAATTTTGATTTAAAGATTAATATGTCAACCCTTAAGTCACCATTTAAATTCGCTGAGCCTCCACTCTCCGTTAGTCTTTTATATTTATAAAGTATATTTTCATTTTCTTAATGATGTTAACACTTGTAGTCATATTAAATGCTAAAAACCCATGATTAAAAATTAATCCTTTAATATAATATTTTTATTTTTTAAAAGGTGAGTTATTGGTGTTGAAAGTGCATCTTCAATAGATTTTATTTCAATTATTTTTCAATTTACAAATTTTATATTAAAGATTAATATTTTAATATTAAATTGTAGAGTTACAATTTAAATTCATTGAGTTAGCATTTTTAGTTAATGAAACTAATAGTGTTAATAACAAATGAATATAAATACACTTTACAAATTTAAATATTAAACTAAATTTTGATGTAAACTTAAAAGACCAACCATATACTTTACTACTTTAGCCAATATTTGATTTTCATTTCATTTTTAGGTGATTTAATTTTTTTTGTATATTTTTACTTCAAAGATATTAATTTTATTTCTTAAAGAGTTGAATTAAACCTTCATGTCAAGTTAATTAAAAAAATAATTTGAATATTATATATTATTAAAATAAAAAATATATCAATTTGGGAAAGAAAATAATTTATTATCCCCTAAGTGGTCTAAGAGATTACAGAAAATCAATCACAACATGGACTCCACATGCTCTTATAGAAAGACCTTCAAAGTTCAAACAAACAAAATAAATAAATATATAAATGCCACAAAGGTCAAAATACAAGATTTGATTAATATAAGTTAAATTTGTCAAAAAAAAATTATTTATAAACCATGCATGCATGTACGTCAAAAAAGCGAAAAAGAATAAAAAAACAGCACGTGATAGTTCGGATTTCACGGAAGAAAAGGAGTGAATATGTTGGCCAAAACAAAAGGAGATTCTTTTTTTTGATATAAACAAAAGGAGATTCTAGTAATAAAGAAAAGTAAAGTTCCAACAAACTAGACAGCAGCAACCTACAAGCCAACAAATTAGGTAGTAAGGTAATTAATCCCGACTAGCTACTGACTATTTGGGGCATTGAATTAAAGGTTACTGAGTTATATTAAAATTAAACTGAAACTAAATCAAGAGTTAAGGAAGTAAATTTAAATAATAATATTTTTTATAATAGTTTTAAAATTTGATAATTTGTTATGATCAAATAATAAAATTTTTGAGTTATTCTTTTCTGTATTAGAAAGTAGATATCTCAAGCTTTCTATAGAGTCTTAATTTATAATTTTTGAAAATATATAAAATTATATATAAATTTTTAAAATAAAAAATTCGTAATAAATAGAACTGACCAATCCGGTCAAATCCATTTCTAACCACATTGCTAGCTAGTCAACATCAAACATATTATATTGAAGCCAAATTAAAGTCTTCACTCCCTTCAATATTCATAGAAGCTTTACACATTAAAAATCACATTGTTACATTATGCCTCATGCAATGAAAGAACAACTTTCAGTTATCAAAATCCCCATGTACAAAAAAAATGTGAGCTATATATATAAAGCTCAAATATTTTAATTAGAGACTTGTACGTAAGCAAAAGCAAAAATTGCTCTGAAAAAAGAAAACTTGTACGGTAAACTACAATTCTTAGTCTGTGTGTTTTATTCTGCTATCTATCTTCTTTTACTTTGTTCATCGACTCGATTCCGACAAGTGTGACGGAGTTGGACTTGAAAAAACAAGCGAGTGTTAGCCTCGATGAGAAGTAAAGCTGATTCTACTTCTCCTCCATGGCTAGCAAGATGACTAATTTAGGTATATTAAAAATGTTAGTTTTTTTATAACAAATGTATATTAGTTTTTATAAAATGATATTTTCTATTTTGACTATCATTAAATAATTGTGCAATCAATAGGAGATATTTTAGGATAAATTATAAATTTTGGACACAATTGATTGAAATCTTTTATTTAGAACTAAATCAAATCTACAATTAATTCTTATATTAAAAACCAAATGTAGTATTAAATTCTTTGTATGTGTTCTTTTAAATATTATTAAAAATTCCTTCCTCTTATTTTCATATATAAAAAACCTTCTCTTACATATGATTTGTCCTATTACACTCTTTTTTTTTTCATTTTTTACTCCCAAGTCCTAACTAATTATATACCTCTCTCATATCTTTTTATCACTCATTCTCTGTCATCTGTTTTTATATCTATTGTCTTGTCCACTCATCATCTTTATAAATTAGGATATATTTGGTGTAAAAATTACATCTTTTACATATTTATTATTTTTAATTAATTTTAATCAATATTTTTATCTATGTAATTTGGTCAGTTGTTACTTTTATGTAAAGACGGAAGGGAGTAAAAAGCATAATGATTTTTTGCTACATTAGAAAAGAAAAAACCATATGAATGAAATCAAAACTATATATACCTTGCAATCAATCCAAGTTATTCCATTTCCACGTGAAACACGATCATGGGCCAAACTTGTCCAAGACGCGTGTTTCAACCTTCAACTTCTCCTTTTCAGGTTTTTATTTTTAAGAAAAAAACTTAATCTAACTGGCACAAATTCTTAGAAGAACTATACTCAAAAACTAACTATTAGAGTTAGGAAGCTTAAGACCTTATAAGACGCCTCTTTCAAAGAAAACTCACTTGATGTTAGACTTATTACAATGCACCCCCTCAAAAGTCTAACATCCCGACGGCCATATTCTATAGTACTTCACTCAGCCACTTATTGGTTGATAAATCCCTATTTTTATTAGATATTTTCATACTTTATGTAAGGATTTTATCATAATAATTGAGTTTAAAAAGCCTTCTTTATGATTAATTGCAACTAAAAGTAAATAAATTAAATCAAGAGTAAAAAGGTCAAAATGGCTAAAAAGAATTGTAATTCCTCCTAGTCATTGATTTTTCTAAAAATATTTCATGTTAGATTAATTGTTTTTAAAGGTAGCTGTTTGAATAACTTATGCCAAAATTGAAAATTGAAGTTTGGGATCGAATTGCAAAATTTACAATTTTTCCCCATAAATGTTTTAAACTGTGTTGTTTAGTCCTTCCACAAACTTTTATACTTCATAGGGTGTGTTTGGATCAGCAGTGGAAAAAATGGCTTATTTGCAAGGATCTTCTCAATTGAAAGATCCCCTATATGGATAATACACATTCCAGTTGACTGAGCCTAATTCTAATTGTTTTGTTCTGAAGCAAAGATAACCATAGTGCAGTTTGTCCTATTATGATATTCACGACCAAGAAGAACTCGAACACTCAAGAAATTTGTCAGACAGGCGGATTCACACCTCTTACAACCAACACAATCTTCTCAAATTGAGTAAAAGTCAAATTGTGTAAGTGATTTATGTTTAGATTGACGATTGGATAAGTGCTTTTATAAAAGTGAAAATGTGTTTAGTTTAACTTTTGCATAAGTGAATTTTATGATATTTAAAAAAAATTGTAAAATATATGAAACGTAAAAAAAGTATATTTAATCACATATGAAAAGCTTGAAGAAACCACAACTAAAGACACCAAATCAAGCTGGAACCCAGATCAGAGATGAAGAAAGATGGAAGACGCTCACACAACATCAGACAAATCCAAACTTAAAGATGAAGATGGATCCAAGGTAAAGATCACACGCTCTTCAGGTTGAAGTTTGGGTCGTCACCGATGGAGGGAAGAGAGATCTGACAGTCCGAGTGAGAGCAGCAGTGAAATGGATGGAGGAGAGCTGGAGAGGGCACACAAAATTGATAATGGAGGGGGGGAGACCAAGAGTGAGAGGAATATTTGGTTCAGAACTGATGAGAAATATCGAATAGAGGAGAGAGAGAGAGACCAAGAGTGAGGGAAATAATTGGTTGGTAGGACAAAATTATTACAAGTTAACGGTAACTTGTTTACCTAAAAGCTACATATAAGAGCTTAAATGAAAAGCCATTTATTTTCTTATAAGCTCTTTACTTAGAAAGCCCGCCCAAACATCCATTATTTCATCCTTCCAATTCAATCGGGCTTCTGTCCTTCTTATCGAGCTTAAAGCAATGTATAAGCTCTGCCAAGCCCTCCCAGTCCCTCGCTTTTCAAAAGCTCCTTGTAGCTTCTCTCTGAAGATATATATATATATATATATATATATATATATATATATATATATATATATATATATATATATTGAATGAATAAAAATGAAAAATTATTTTATAGACTATTGAAAAAAAGGCATATTGCTTTTTTATATGATAAATTTTATACACTCTTTATTTACTCCGTCTCATTCTTATAAATAAAAATATTTTTAAAAAATAAATGACATTTTCATATATTAATGTAGTTATCTTCGTAAGTGTTTATCCATTGCATCAATTTCATAACATGAAAATACAAGCAAACTGACAATACTTTCAATGAGTTTGAGCATAATTTATTTGGCTTGTTTTATATCTGTTTGGCAACACATTAAATTTGACTGGGCTTTTAGGAGCAAAAAAAAAACTTTTGGTAAGAAGCTATTTTTTTAAATTTCTGGCAGTGGTAGATGATCTTGTTAGGGATAGATGATCTAATTATGATTCACTTCATGTATGACATTATGATTAAAATATATATTTATCCTTTTTTAGTTAAATACTTTAGTGTATTTTTTTATTTTTCAATAATTATTGAATTTTTTTATTTTAATTTTTTTCTTATATTTTTTAACATCAATTATAACAATATATATACAAACTATATATATATATATATAGTATTCAATAAAATTCATACATTTTTCAGTAATTTTTCATCTAAACAAGCTGTTCAAAAACTAATCAAAACAGGTTCAAGGTTAAAAAAAAGTCACTTCTGCTACCGTCAATCCAAACACAAATCACATTTACAATCTGACTTTTTTTCAATCTGACTTCTGTAAAAGTCCATTTAGAAAAAGAGTCATTTTTCCACCGCAAATTCAAACAGGCACTTTGACCACTCCTCTAGTGTCAATGAAACTAACTCCTTTTAACAGCAGAATGCAGATCTAGCCTTAGAGGTCAAGAAAAACATGGGACAATTTTAGTTACCCCTCTCTAGCAAATTAATTTCAGTCAGCCTTCAAAATTTTTTAAAACTTCACTGCACCCCATGATCAAAATGAAATTAATTTTTGTGGATAAAAAATATAATGATGCCCTTCTTTTTTTTTTCAGGAGAGTATTTACAAGACAAATATGGGAATTTACAAGATAAATAAAGGGATTCGAAAGAATATAGGGAATTAAAAACATTTTGGCCATGCATGTGCAAGACAAATGTGAAAATTCACTAGATAAATAAATTTATTTACAAGAAAAATAAAAATATTTCCAAAACAAATAAAAGGATTCAAAAGAACTTATAGAGTTAAAAATATTTTGGTCATTTACAAGTCATATATGAAAATTCACAAGACAAATCAGGCATTTACAAGATTAAATAAAGATATTTATAAAACAAATAAAGGAATTCAAAAGAATCTAGGGACTTAAAAATATTTTGATCATTTATAAGACAAATATGATAATTTACAACACAAATAAAGTAAATGCATTATTGTCTTTTCACCCGTAAAAATTAATTTCATTTTTACTATGAAGTGCTGTAAAGTTTTAAAAAGTTTTGGAGGTTGACTGAAATTAATTTGCTAAACAAGCGACTAACTAAAATTTTCCTAAAAACCATTCAAGTTTACCTGGCTTTATACATAAACTTAAAAAAGCAAAATCAATCTACAAGTATGCATACTTGTTGCCATCATAACTGGACTTTGTCACTCAGATGTGCTGTAAATTAAAAATCATGATAAAGGCAAAGACCGTGAAACTCGTACATGTGAAATGGTGTGAGAATCCAAAGGTCATGAAACAAGTTTCTCTCGGTGACATCAAAATCAAGACTTCTTCACCATATGAAGGTAAAAAAACAGAGTACTATCAATGTAGTCCTATTTATTACAAATTCAAGTTTAAGTTAATACACAATGAACTCAAAATGATATATTGAAATGAAGGCTAAGTACCCAACAAACTTAGGTTTCAGAACCAGAAAGTTCACACTTGATCTTTCTCTCTTGGACCAGAGAGACAGAGAAAAGCAGTTTAAGGGAGAAAACCAAGAAGCCAGAAATACTACCTGTTTTCTTCAAACGTCAGGAAGAAGAATGTTCAAACTAAAATCCTAATTAACTTGCCACTTTGATTGGAGGCGGCAGCCATCACCGGAGCTCTGGTGACCTAGCAGTGGCCAACCCCTGGAGCTCCAATGGTCTCCTTTTTTTTTTGAATTTTTCAAGTAAAAATCGTTAATATAGATATTCGAGTTATTAATATAGATACTAAAATTATAAATAAGGCTGACCGGAGTTTCCTCGGTCTTATATATATTTTATGACTTTAGTATCTATATTAAGAACTCAAGTATCTATATTGATGACTTTCTCTTAAGAAATTCAAAAAAATATATGAGACCGTCGGAGCTTCGGTTGACCTTATTTACAACTTTAGTATCTATATTAACAACTCAAGTATCTATATTGATTAATTTTGTCTAAAAAATTCAAGAAAATATTTGAGACCACAAGAGCTTTGATGAACCCTATTTACAACTTTATTATCTATATTAACAACTCTAGTATCTATATTGACGACTTTTGCTTGAGAAATTTAAAAAAATGAGATCGCCGGAGCTCTGATGAACATTATTTACAACTTTAGTATCTATATTAATAATTTAAGTGCAACTTTAATATCTAAATTAACTACTCGAGTATCTATATTAACGACTTTTGCATGAAAAAAATAGATAAAGAGACCGCAAATCACCAGAGCTCCAACAGCCAGCAAGGGGTGTATGATGATTTTTTATTTAAAAAAATAAGGGTAGTTAGGTAATTTCCCACATTTGTCCAAAATTCAAAATTCCAAATCAGTCTCTTCAGAATTATTGAAATTCAATATACTTATTTGTTTTTTATCAATTTTGATAGTATTTCCCTATCTTTTTCCCTTTATCTTACATATTCTCTTTATTAAAATTTTGTAATCATACTTTTCCATTTTTTTTAAATTTAACTCATAAAAATTTCCCTACCCTCTTCAAATCCCCCGTACCAAACAAACCCAAAAATAAAAAAGAGAAAGAGCATAGAAGGAATTTGTCAAATTTTGCAAATCCCAATTCAAATAATACATGTAGACTAATTTACCCTTTATAAAATTAGAATCACTCATTTGAAATTTCAGGATTCAGTTGGTATTCATACGAGATTTTTCTCTATAATTTTTCAAAGGAGATCAAGAGGGGAAAATATCTTTATTTTACTATCTCCAATCAATCATATACTGTAACATTCCAAAATTTATTCAAAGGCTAAGGATTAATTTATGGGAGTTAGATAGTAAGCCAAATTATGAAACCTATGAAATATAAGGAATCTTAAATTAGACAAAGGGAAAAATAAAGACCTAGTGTGTGTAATTAATAGGATAAAAATATACATATATATATATAATAATAATTAAAACACACACCCACTTCCCACACTTCACATGCAATCCATGCACACACAACTATTTAATTAAATAACACACACACACACACTACACACATGGCACACACATACACATTTTTAATTATTAAAAAAAACACACTCTCTCTCATTCTCTTAATTATACGTAACACACAACACACACTTCACAAATTTTTCCATTCACTTCAGCCATTATCCAAAAAGGAAAGAAAGAGAGAGTGAGTGAAAAAGAGAGAGAGTAAGAGACACATAATAGAGAAAGAGAGATAAGTAAGAGGATCAGTGCTACCAGAGGAAGGAAGAAGTGATTACAAATTCTACATACAACTCAATATCCTAATATAGGTGAGTTTCCTTCCCATATTCTTAACTCTTTCTAGTTAATTTGAGGTTATTTTTGGGTAATTTGGGAAGCATAAGAACCTAGTATAATGAATTGTTGTATTGTGAGGTTTTGTTTTGGGCAAAATAGTACATAATGAAGGAATGAGAATTTGATAAATTTGAGGTTTCCAATGAATTCTACACGAAAAATTATATGGGAATACATGAGATTATGATTTTTGGATGATTATATATAAGTCTAGAATTTTTAGAAAATAAGAGGAGTTGCTGTTCGGTTAGTTTCTCTGAAATCATATTGGTTTTAAAATAAATTTCGGTAACCAAACCTGGTCATAAAATTATGAAAGTTTCCAGAAGGAAATTAGACATCTTAAGATTTAATTTGATATATAATATGTATCATTTGGGTTTATAAATAGTGAGATATGAATTTTTAAAGTTAGATGATGAATCTGGAATGTTTTATGGTACAGACGAGGTTTGACGAAATTCTGGAAATTTTGTAGCTACAATTTATAAATGGTAATATTTTTCCCTGAAAATATATTTAAATATGATCATATAAGATTTTGAACCATCCCATTTGGAGTTCTAGATATTTAGTTATGAATTTTAGAAGTTAAGCTACTGAAACTGGAAAGGTTTTCTGGCAGTGCGAAACAAATTTAAAACTGGGAATTATTCATGGATAGGTGGTAGTTAAAAGTATTTTTATATTAAAATAGACTTCATAAGTGACGCATAGAATTTGGAACCACCTTAATTGGATATTTCTAGGCCAAGATATGAATTTTCAAAGATTATTGAAAATTCTGACAGAATTGAGTTATAGTGAAAAATAAAAAGTAAGGGTATTTTTGAAATAATTGGGACTCTAAGGGTCAAATTAAATACTTAGATTGGTATAAGTCCATTAAATACCTATTGGAATTAAGGTATTAGCTATAATGATAACCTACCAAGGTGTCTTAAATTATTTTGGAATAAGTAATAATTCGTCCGTCCGTAAATTATAAATTATAGGATTTGACATTTGCCCGGGACGCCTAAGAGACTGAGAACAGGAACCAAATTTGGAAAGACTGTCAGGTAGTACCTTATCTCTTATATCATATGTGATGCTATGTATGTGTACCATATCATCTGTATATGTGTGGGACAGATAGTCCATAGGCGGTAAGACCCGTAAGTACAAGTTACACCGGGAGTTACCCGGGGGCGTCTTGAGCCAGGTAGGCTTGAGGCAGAAAGCCCGTGACTGTACCTTGTATGGGGCAGTGGCCCTGGGCAGCCAGATTGTGAATCTCAAGCGCTGTGAGTCTGTGATAAGGGACCAGTTAGGCCCTTTTATGTGCTGCATTTCTGTAAGTTATGCTGTTTGATGATTTGTTTTACATGCTTAGTATTTGCATATTATATGAGTGATCTGTGTACTACTGAGATTCTTTTGAATCTCACCCCTTTTTCATCAAATAATATACAGCAAAGGCGTCCAGCTCTAAGGGCAAGAAGGTAATATAGACGGACGAAGAAGAGACAAATAAATTATGGACTGTTTGGTTATCATTTTATTTTGGATGACTGTAAAATATATATAAGTAGTAGTAGTGTAGCGATAGTAGTACTGGTACTCGCGACGCAGACTGTATAAGTTGTAATCCGTACGCTAGACTTTCGATAACGTATTGGTATCCAGAAACCAATAAGTTAACCATCACGACGCGAGCTATGGATAGAAAATGATCTGTATTTTAAATAAATGATTTTGAAACAGATAAAGATAATGAATTTACAAATTAAAATTTAGACCATACATATTTATTTTAAAAAGTTTTTGAAAATCCTATACAAATATAAGATTAAACTATTCTTAAATTGGGACTTTAAATTATTTTGGTCTCAAATTTAAAACCATTATATATTTAAACTAATCTAAAGGCTTTAGAAAATAAGGTATTACATTTTTGGTATCAGAGCATAAGGTTCTGGCATTATCAGAATAGTATGCTGATATATGACTATATGAAATTTACCTTTTCCTCATTTTAATATAGTGAAATATAAAGATGGCAATTATAAGAGGTGGTAGAGCCAACGGAAGAGGCCGCGGCAGAGGCCGAGGTAGAGGTAGAGACGAAAATGATAATATGGAACCAAATGCTAGACCTGATCTTATGCAACAAATGCTTGGCATGCTTACTGAACAGCGAGCCATGATACAAGAACTTAGGGAAGAACTCCAGGAAGTAAAAGCTAAGCAGAATGAAGATAGGGGGCATTCAGTAAATAATGAAACAATTCAAGAGGAAACAGAGAATGAGGAAGAATCGACCCAACCTAAGGAGTCACAACCACCAATAACACCAAATCAAGAATCTCATGGGGGACCAGTCCGTGAGGAACGAAACATACAGTATTGGGTTACAGAGTTTGGTAAACACCAATCCTCATTATTCAACGGGAAATTTGATCCTCAAGAAGTTGAAAACTGGATAATCAGGCTGCAGAAAATTTTTGAAATATTGGAGTGTTCTTCTGAGATAAAGGCACGACTAGCGGTGTACAAACTAGAGGGGGATGCAGACCAATGGTGGAGGAATATAGCTATGATGTTGCGAACCCAGAATATTCCTGTGACTTGGGAGCTATTCCAGGAGAAGTTTAATGAAAAGTACTTTCCCAGATCTGTGAGAATCGAAAAAGAGACAGAGTTCTTATCTATCCGACAGGGTGAAGATGAGACCTTCGATGAATATCTCTCTCGATTCACTCGCTTGTCCCGTTACTCCTCTTACATGCGAAACAAAGAAGGTGAGTAGTGGAGCTCAGATCTACTGATCAGAGGGTTGAAGCGTTACCTGAAAGATCGGTTAGCCGCCCGACAATTCGAAAATTTTAACAAAGCAGTAGAAGAATGCCGGATCACGGAGTACAACCTGCGAGATCGAAATCCAGCTAAGAATACCAGCAACCACAGTGGGCCTAGTCGGGGAAGTTTTCCTCAGAAACGGAAGGGTCAGGGATCATCATTCAAGGGAAATGATAAGAGACCTTACAAGCCAGATAACCGTGGAAATCAGGGGTCCTTTACAACTCCAACATGTTCTCGATGTGGTAAGGTGCATCCTGGCAGAACGTGTAATAGACAGATAATCTGTTACATCTGTCATCAACCGGGTCACTTTGCTAGTGAATGTAAACAGCGGACAGTAGAGCCCAGGCCCAAGACTCAAGGGAGAGTATTTGCAATGACCCACGAGGAGGCCCAGAAATCTCCAGAGATGATCCAAGGTACAATCCTTCTTAATGGTACCACATTACAAGCCTTATTTGATTCTGGTGCTAGTCATTCATTTATTTCCTCTGAGTGTGCTAAAGAGTTAGGGCTAAATGTGCATAAATTACCGTATGATCTGGTTGTATCTACACCGATGGGTGCTAGAGCTATTACTTCAGATACTTGTTTGAATTGTAATATAAATGTAGCTGGGCGGGAGTCAGTGATAGATTTGATCTATCTACCACTCCACAAACTGGAAGTTATTCTAGGCATTGACTGGCTAACGGCGAACAATGTGTTGCTGGATTGTGGTAACAAGAGAATTGAATATCTTGAACCACATAAAGGCAACGATGCTAGCATTAACCTGAATTTTCTCTCCGTAGCTGAAGCTGAGAAGTGCCTGAGAAAAGGGTGTCAGGGGTATCTTATATTATTCTCAGTTCAGGCAGAATCAGATGTAATGATTGAGAGTATACCTGTAGTGAATGAATTTCCTGAGGTATTTCCAGAAGACATTAGTGGATTACCTCCAGAAAGGGAAGTTGAGTTCGCCATTGAGATTATGCCGGGTACCGGATCTATTTCCAAAGCTCCTTACCGAATGGCACCAAATGAAATGGCAGAACTGAAGAAGCAAATTGAAGAATTACTAGAGAAATGATTTATACGACCCAGTGTTTCACCATGGGGAGCTCCAGTATTGTTTGTTAAGAAGAAGGACGGGAGCCTACGTTTATGTATTGATTATCGAGAGCTGAATAAGGTGACCGTCAAGAACAAATATCCACTCCCCAGGATTGATGATCTTCTTAATCAGCTATCTGGTTCTAGCGTATTTTCAAAGATTGATTTAAGATCGGGCTACCATCAGCTGCGAGTAAAAGCTGGGGATGTATCGAAGACAGCTTTTAGAACCAGATATGGACACTATGAGTTCTTGGTGATGCCTTTCGGACTGACCAACGCACCTGCTGTGTTTATGGATTACATGAATCGAATTTTTCGTCAATATCTGGATCAGTTCGTGGTAGTCTTCATTGATGACATCCTAATATACTCTAAGAGTAAAGAGGAACATGAAGAGCATTTGAGAATAGTGCTGAGAATTCTGAGAGAAAAGCAACTCTTTGCCAAACTGAGTAAATGTGAATTCTGGCTTTCAGAAGTTAAATTTCTGGGCCATGTAATTTCACAAGAAGGAGTCTCTGTGGATCCTAGTAAGGTGGAGGCAGTACTAAACTGGAAGAGGCCAGAAACTGTAACAGAGATACGCAGTTTTCTGGGTCTTGCTGGTTATTACCGGAGATTTATTCAAAATTTCTCCAGGATCGCCATGTCGTTGACAAAGCTCACGAGAAAGAATCAAACATATGTGTGGGATGACAAATGTGAGAGGAGCTTCACGGAGCTGAAGGAGAGGTTGACATCCGCACCAGTACTGATTATTCCAAATCCTAGTGAGCCATATGTGGTTTACAGTGATGCTAGTAAGCAGGGATTGGGATGTGTCCTTATGCAGCAGGGCAGAGTAGTGGCGTATGCCTCTCGACAGCTGAAGCCTCACGAGAAGAACTATCCCACTCATGATTTGGAGCTTGCGGCAATCGTGTTTGCATTGAAAATATGGCGACACTACCTGTATGGTAGTACTGTAGAGTTGTACTGTGACCACAAGAGCCTCAAGTATCTACATGATCAAAAAGAATTGAATATGAGACAACGTCGCTGGATGGAGTTGTTAAAAGATTATAATCTAGAGATTAAATATCATCCAGGAAAGGCAAATGTTGTTGCTGATGCCTTGAGTAGAAAAGCGGTGCAAGTAGCAGTCATGATGGTCCGAGAACAGAAATTGTTAGAGGAATTCAGAGATCTAAACTTGACAAATCAAGTATTCCTCAATGCATACAAACCGAATGAAGTACTCCTAGCTAATTTTAGTGTTAGTCAGGAAGAAAGCAATCTGAGAGCAGAAATTGAAGAAGCTCAAATGCAAGATGAACGAGCCCAGTTGATCCGAGAGATGATTGAAAAAGGTGAAACCCAGGATTATGATCTTTCGCCAAGTGGATTGATCAGATACAAACAGCGAATATATGTACCACCAAAGGCTGATTTGAGGCGGAAAATCCTGGATGAGGCACACAAGAGTCGTTACACCCTTCACCCAGGAATGATTAAGATGTATCACAATTTGAAATCCATGTACTGGTGGCCAGGGCTAAAAAGCGATGTGACCAAGTATGTGTCCCGATGTCTCACTTGTCAGAAGGTGAAGATTGAACATCAGAGACCACCAGGACTTCTACAGAGTCCAGAAATTCCAGAATGGAAGTGGGAAAGTGTCACCATGGATCTAGTGATGGGTTTACCCAAAATTAGAAACTATGATGCCATTTGGGTAATTGTCGACCGTTTCACCAAGACGGCACATTTCATACCCATTAATGCTAGATATTCCCCAGAGAAGTTAGCAGAAATATATATACGAGAGATAATCAAACTCCATGGTACACCAAAGAGCATTATCTCCGATCGAGATCCCAGATTTACATCAAGATTCTGGAAAGCTCTACATGAAGCTCTAGGTACGAAGCTGAAATTCAATACGGCCTATCATCCACAGACGGACGGACAGTCAGAAAGAACCATACAGACGCTGGAAGATATGTTAAGAGCATGTGTATTGGATTTCAAGGGAAGTTGGGATCATTTTCTTCCACTCGCTGAATTCGCTTACAATAATAGCTATCATGCGAGTATAAAAATGGCTCCTTATGAAGCATTGTACGGTAGGAAGTGCCAATCACCCCTATGCTGGATAGAATTGAATGAACGAAGACTATATGGGCCGGATCTGGTAGATCAAACCACAGAGCAAATCAGGACTATCAAAAAGAGGCTCCTAACAGCGCAAAGCAGACAGAAAAGCTATGCTGATAAAAGGAGAAGATCTCTAGAGTTTGAAGTGGGAGATCATGTATTTTTGAAGGTATCTCCTGTTACCGGAATCGGTAGGGCAATCAAAAGGAAAAAGCTTAGCCCACGTTACCTTGGTCCATTTGAAATATTGGCAAGAATTGGGCCAGTAGCATATCGAATAGCCTTACCCCCAAACTTGAGTAGACTGCACGATGTGTTTCATGTCTCACAGTTGAAGAAGTACCAACCAGACCCTGAACATATTATGGAATATGAAAATGTGGATATGCGAGATGATCTCACATATGAGGCTGAGCCAGAACAAATCATTGACAGACAAGAAAAACGACTCAGACATCGAAGCATACCATTCGTGAAGGTGGTGTGGAAGGGACTGTCTCCAAGGGAAGCAACTTGGGAAGTTGAAGAGGACCTGAAGAAATGTTACCCGGAGTTTATATCTCAAGAAGTGTAACAAATTTCGGGGACGAAATTTATTTTACGGGGGGAGAATTGTAACATTCCAAAATTTATTCAAAGGCTAAGGATTAATTTATGGGAGTTAGATAGTAAGCCAAATTATGAAACCTATGAAATATAAGGAATCTTAAATTAGACAAAGGGAAAAATAAAGACCTAGTGTGTGTAATTAATAGGATAAAAATATACATATATATATATAATAATAATTAAAACACACACCCACTTCCCACACTTCACATGCAATCCATGCACACACAACTATTTAATTAAATAACACACACACACACTACACACATGGCACACACATACACATTTTTAATTATTAAAAAAAACACACTCTCTCTCATTCTCTTAATTATACGTAACACACAACACACACTTCACAAATTTTTCCATTCACTTCAGCCATTATCCAAAAAGGAAAGAAAGAGAGAGTGAGTGAAAAAGAGAGAGAGTAAGAGACACATAATAGAGAAAGAGAGATAAGTAAGAGGATCAGTGCTACCAGAGGAAGGAAGAAGTGATTACAAATTCTACATACAACTCAATATCCTAATATAGGTGAGTTTCCTTCCCATATTCTTAACTCTTTCTAGTTAATTTGAGGTTATTTTTGGGTAATTTGGGAAGCATAAGAACCTAGTATAATGAATTGTTGTATTGTGAGGTTTTGTTTTGGGCAAAATAGTACATAATGAAGGAATGAGAATTTGATAAATTTGAGGTTTCCAATGAATTCTACACGAAAAATTATATGGGAATACATGAGATTATGATTTTTGGATGATTATATATAAGTCTAGAATTTTTAGAAAATAAGAGGAGTTGCTGTTCGGTTAGTTTCTCTGAAATCATATTGGTTTTAAAATAAATTTCGGTAACCAAACCTGGTCATAAAATTATGAAAGTTTCCAGAAGGAAATTAGACATCTTAAGATTTAATTTGATATATAATATGTATCATTTGGGTTTATAAATAGTGAGATATGAATTTTTAAAGTTAGATGATGAATCTGGAATGTTTTATGGTACAGACGAGGTTTGACGAAATTCTGGAAATTTTGTAGCTACAATTTATAAATGGTAATATTTTTCCCTGAAAATATATTTAAATATGATCATATAAGATTTTGAACCATCCCATTTGGAGTTCTAGATATTTAGTTATGAATTTTAGAAGTTAAGCTACTGAAACTGGAAAGGTTTTCTGGCAGTGCGAAACAAATTTAAAACTGGGAATTATTCATGGATAGGTGGTAGTTAAAAGTATTTTTATATTAAAATAGACTTCATAAGTGACGCATAGAATTTGGAACCACCTTAATTGGATATTTCTAGGCCAAGATATGAATTTTCAAAGATTATTGAAAATTCTGACAGAATTGAGTTATAGTGAAAAATAAAAAGTAAGGGTATTTTTGAAATAATTGGGACTCTAAGGGTCAAATTAAATACTTAGATTGGTATAAGTCCATTAAATACCTATTGGAATTAAGGTATTAGCTATAATGATAACCTACCAAGGTGTCTTAAATTATTTTGGAATAAGTAATAATTCGTCCGTCCGTAAATTATAAATTATAGGATTTGACATTTGCCCGGGACGCCTAAGAGACTGAGAACAGGAACCAAATTTGGAAAGACTGTCAGGTAGTACCTTATCTCTTATATCATATGTGATGCTATGTATGTGTACCATATCATCTGTATATGTGTGGGACAGATAGTCCATAGGCGGTAAGACCCGTAAGTACAAGTTACACCGGGAGTTACCCGGGGGCGTCTTGAGCCAGGTAGGCTTGAGGCAGAAAGCCCGTGACTGTACCTTGTATGGGGCAGTGGCCCTGGGCAGCCAGATTGTGAATCTCAAGCGCTGTGAGTCTGTGATAAGGGACCAGTTAGGCCCTTTTATGTGCTGCATTTCTGTAAGTTATGCTGTTTGATGATTTGTTTTACATGCTTAGTATTTGCATATTATATGAGTGATCTGTGTACTACTGAGATTCTTTTGAATCTCACCCCTTTTTCATCAAATAATATACAGCAAAGGCGTCCAGCTCTAAGGGCAAGAAGGTAATATAGACGGACGAAGAAGAGACAAATAAATTATGGACTGTTTGGTTATCATTTTATTTTGGATGACTGTAAAATATATATAAGTAGTAGTAGTGTAGCGATAGTAGTACTGGTACTCGCGACGCAGACTGTATAAGTTGTAATCCGTACGCTAGACTTTCGATAACGTATTGGTATCCAGAAACCAATAAGTTAACCATCACGACGCGAGCTATGGATAGAAAATGATCTGTATTTTAAATAAATGATTTTGAAACAGATAAAGATAATGAATTTACAAATTAAAATTTAGACCATACATATTTATTTTAAAAAGTTTTTGAAAATCCTATACAAATATAAGATTAAACTATTCTTAAATTGGGACTTTAAATTATTTTGGTCTCAAATTTAAAACCATTATATATTTAAACTAATCTAAAGGCTTTAGAAAATAAGGTATTACATATACCATCTAAGAGAATTTATTTAGAAATGACATATTTCTACTCATAAGAGATACTAATAATTTATATGAAATTTTTAATATCAATTTTTTTTTCACCTTTAGGGTGTGTTTGATTCAACAGAAGTTAAGGTAGGTGAGGTTTATTTAAGTTAGGTTAAGGGAGGTTATAATTTTGTTTGGTTCAAGAAGAGAGGAAGGGAGGTGAAGGGAATTAATTATAAATGGACAAAAATACTCTTCTGTATATTTTTCTTCTTCTTTTACAATATATTTATTAATAATTATTATTCTAACAATTATATACACTTGTTTCACACACTTGTCATCTCTTTCCCTCTATTTTGACAGATACAAAGTGAGAGAGAAAAAACATTTTTAGTACCCATAGAACATACATAAAACAACACTTGTACATTGACCCCTTGACACATATCAAAAAACTTATAATTAAAAATTCTAATCTTATGAACAGTACATAAGAAAAACAAAGCAAGAACTATGAGAAGCTCCGGAAAGTGAAAGTTTGCAGATGATCAACAGGGAGAAAAAAGGGAGAAAGAATTGTCAAGATAAGTTACAATGTAGAATATAAGAATTGTCACATAGAACACTTGTTTGGATCTCTCATTCCGTCCTATAAAGAAACTAACATACACAGTCCCAATACAGAATAGAAAAATTTGGCATTGATTTTGTCTGTATGCGATCTTATGATAACTGGGTCTGGATACACTCCTACATTTTCTTTACAAACATTAACTTCTACAGGATAAAAAAAAAAGGATTTTCAGCTGGGACAGAAATTCTTTGCTTCATCTGTAAAACCGAAACTGAGTCCAATTTTCTTGCAGATTAGATTGATGTAAATTACTCATTAATCTATATAATTGACTATTTAGAGTCTACTAATTAATTAGTAAAGGAATGCCTATACCAGTAAGCCAGCTGTGAACTCCAGAGGATTTAACATTATTGATTCAAGTTATGAAAAATTAAGCATTACAAATTGTATTCTCAAAATCTAACAATGAAGCCCCAGACTGAATAAAAGCCAGGAATAGAAAGCAAAGAGAGAGTGATCACAATAATGGAGCTAAAATCAGAAAGGAAAGAATCTAGGAATACATCATTGTTGGCAATTAAGAAATTTCCAACAAACTAGACAGAAAGCATCAAGGTCCAAGAGTGTTAAAGATTGCATAAAATGACACAAGCCTTTAATTAATTTAAAAAAACGAAAATCAGGGGGATCATGAGCTTGCACAATCCCTTGCAATCTTGATAGGAACTTAATGGAAATTAAGGAAGTTGAAGCTGGGAAAGTGAGATTGAAGAACATGTCCTAGAATGAAATATATTTTCATTGAGATAATGAAAATTGACAATAACCATACTCTTGAATGTTCATTCAAGAACATGTCCCAAATTAATTCCATACCATATTACTCCTTGCATTTGTCAATCGGTAAGGTGGATGCGTTGAAACAAGAACTACAAAGATGCTACCAATATTTCAAACACTAGAGTTGGGGTTGTAAAACGGATGCTACTAGAAATGCAGGCCTTAGTGAGCTAACATATAGTTCTCATACTTGACAATAGGGGAAAACGCAGAAAAATCAAAACCTCACGGTGACACGCATAACTCAAATCAGTACACCAGCAATCAATTTTCAGTTCAAGCAAGGTAATCTTACCTGAAAGAAGGAGGCAGTGAACTTGGAGATGACACTGGAGGAGCAGAATCGCAAAGGAGACGACGTGATCTATAGGACAAATGGATGGGCAGCAACCTTCGACAAAGAACCGATGGTGGCTACAAAAGCAGGCAACGACAACGGCTGCTAGAAGAGTGACCGGAGACGATGCTCAACTACTGAACGCGTGAAGGAGGCAAGGGAAAAAGGGATTTCGAGTGGGAGAATTGGATGAAAAAACAGAATCGCAGAGGGAAAAGGGTTTTCACAGGGCGGGGGTAGTCTCAGAATTTAAAAAAATTGTTATGGGCAATTTAGTTACAATAAGATACAAACATTCTCTCCGCTAAAAAAACCTTAAATTTTGAGGTTTTGTAAGAGAGGGGAGGTGGCCACTAAAAGACAAAAAATCCTCCCTCCCCTCACCTCCCCTACTTCCAACCAAACACCCATTTTTAATTTTCAACCCTCCTCTTACCTCATATAACCTAATAAAACCTCCAACTAAATATAGCCTTAATTATTGGTTAGTCTCACTAAGTTAATTAACTTGTTCCTATTAATAAGGATTTTTAAAAAAAATACATTTTCATATATTAATTTATTATTTACCTAATTTAGCTATTTATATCTTATAAAAATAACTAAAAGAACATTTAATTAAACCAATTATTTACCAGTGAATCCTTTTTAGAATTAGAATGAATAAGGTGGAAAGAGTGTAGGAATTTTATTAGGGTTATGGAGCAATTTCGTCCATAAAGTTGAGAGTAAGGGACAATTTTATTTAGAAAGTCTTTTGAGGGGCAATTTTACTCTATAAATGTCAAAAAGTGAGCAATTTTGCCATAGCCGTTATCTCAATTAATTTTGAACGTTACCTGATCAAATATGTTGAGTTGACAATCTTCATGTCAATCATGTCATTTTTTGTTAAAATGTAAATTTATCCCATAAATCTATATGTCATCTATTTCATTTTTTTTAAGTTAGATTTAAAACTTGGGAACAAATTTACACTTTAACAAAAATGACACAAATCACATGTGGACAGTCAACTTAAATATATTTAATCAACTAATGATAAAAATTTACTGAGATAATGATGGAAACAAAAATGCACCATTATACCTTTTTTTATATTTTTAGGATAAAATTACCTCAAAAAAACTTACCAAACAAAAAATAGGCCCAATGACAACTTGTTAGGCAAAGTTGCCGCAAACTTAAGGCCCAGTTTGATGCGAAGCACTGAAGGGTAGGAACTGATATTGAATCAGGGATTAGGCTAGAATATATCATTTGTTATGAGAGACTACGGATAATCAAGGATTGAGAATACAACGAAAGTGAGATTGCTGTAAAGTCACCTCCCCCTGATATTACGTTTTCGATCTCATGACTATAAATATCAGAGAGAAAAATATTCTTGTTTGTAATATTTTTTGAACATAAATACCCTCTATCAATTTTAACATAAATTTCGGGACTGTATTTTTTGTTATTTTTTTTAATAATAAGGAAGCCTTTTTTATAATTTATAGAGAATTATAAAATAAAATCAATTCAAAAATTTCATCTAAATATTACCGTATATCAAATGTAATTTTAAACCCTCAGTCTCAATCTCAATTTCAATTCCAATACCAATCTTAATCTCAATCAATCAAAATCCAACCGCTCATATCAAACATGGCTGGGTGTATCAGTGCTTGTTGGGCCACTCGACACCAAAAAAAAAAAAAAAAAGGAGAAAACATAGACTTCGAGGTGAACGTTCCGATTTCGCCGTGACCGGCAGCAACACAAGATAGCCAGAGCTGCTCCATTTACACTCCCACTATGTGCCTTCCTCTCCCGAATTCCATATTCCTAATGCATCGTTTCTGATTCTGGTTGTTAGGGTCTCATTTCTTGAACCGTTTCTTGAACCGCTATGAGATCTTTAATCTTAACCTCGCATCCTACCCATCTGTGTGTTGCAGCATCGCTAATTCATGTCTTCCCTCACTCTACCAACAAAACTTTGAATCTCTTGCTGCGAAAATCCAACGTCCGTCGATCACTTTTCTTGAGTTCTCAGCCCAATTCATCCCGATTTATTACGTATTGCTCCTCGCCTTCTGCGCAATCGTCTGATTCTCGGGCTGAAGCAGTTGAAGCGGATTACGCAGAAGCGGTCGTTGCCAATGAAAAATTTCATAGTTCAGTTGGGAGCCGCAGAATCCCTCCTGTTATTACTTCCATGGCCAATTTAAGTTTGAGTGATAAAGCTTTCTTTCTCATGGCATTCATTGCATGCACGGTATGGCCAACATTTCCCCCCAATTTTTTCCAGTACTGATAGTGACTGTAAGTTAGAGCTCTTGAGTTTTGCTAAAGGCTTCTCTTCCCTTTGTTTAGGAATTAAATTTTAAATACTTACTATTTGATGTTGTATTATCATATGCCAATGTTCGTAAAAGGGCCATGGTAATGTTTTAATAAATCAAAAGTTGCGATAAACCTGGTAGGCCAGCACGAAACAGATAAAGCTGTTTATTGTTTAATCAAATTGCGTGTGTAGAGTCCCTGTATTCTTTACATTTGAATGATATTTTATCTGTCTCTTATTCTGGACATCTTGAATTTCACATATGCAGACTTCAGTGGCATTCACCAGCCTAGTTTTTGCTGCTGTTCCCACACTATTTGTAAGTTGACAATCTCTATGCTTATATTTAATATGTTTCCATATAACACCTGTATTTCAGACTTATTTCCAGTTGATTTTTTGGGCTTATATTTATTTATTACAGTTACAGCTGCAGATGCTTTTAATCTTTACGGTCGTATGATATTGCATGGTTTAAATTCAGTTATTGCTTATTTCTGTCCTATTTTCTGCACTGTCCTTAATAATGCATAAAATATGTAGCAATTGTAGCCCAATAGAGGCACCCCTTATGTCTTACGAGATGCAAAATGAAAGCAAATAATGCCAGCTTGATGGATTTGACAGTTGCATCATCTGAGGTATTGTAAGGGAGAAACCTGTTCTTTAATCAATAGGATCAAATTTGAAAATTTTTCCTTAGTTAACCAACTAATTAATTAGGCCTGCTCATACTAAGCCCAGAAACACGTCCAAATGCAAATAGTGGGGATCATGAGCTGAAAACTGAATTATAGCAATAAGACTATCCCTATTCAATGACAACTAAGCAGAGGGAAACTATGTTGAAAACTCAAGCTTTTCTCTCTAGCCAAAAAGACTAGACAAGAATAATTGGGCTGCAATCCCTAACTTCAAAATATGCTCATTATCTCTAATCAAATCTTAGTATTCTTAATTTTGAAATAAAGAATTTTGCATCTGTCTATTCAGAAGGACATATGATACTAAATACTTAAAATCCCTGCTCTTAGCAGTGGATTCTTCAGTAGCTTATCGTGTGTTCTTAATATTGCAATTCCTGTAGTCAAGAGTTCCATGGCATTCTGAATATTGTTCCAGTATAATGTTATCTCATCCCTTTTAATTTTGGTCCTACGAGGGCTCTGGTTTTGCGGGTCCAAAAACTCAGGTGTTGTTCTGAAAGCTAGGTAACAATGTATTGACACTATTTGTCGCAGTTGTTCCCTTCAATTGCATCAATGCCCTTAATAATCTGCTCTTCACCAACAATAAAGTGACAGCTAAATATATTGAAATCCTTCTAATCAACCTCAAAGAACGGGGATGAGAAAGTAGCTTTCATTCAAGCTTCAGTACATACAGTGATACAGACAGATAGCCAGTTTACCCATTTTTTTGCTCTAAATAAATCCGTGAATGAAGTAAAATGTGAGCCTGTTTGTTTCAAAATCTTTACCAATGAGGGACCTAGGGGAATGGAGATGAGTCCTATATCTTTACAACTTTCTATATCTGGCCTGATCTCACCCTTGCACCCAGTTTTTACTCTCCTAGATTTAAGCTCTTACTACACAATAATATTATCTCTCTGTGCCATAATCATATAATAACGTGTTAGGATACACAACTACTCTGTTTTTGTAATATTGATTCCTCTAAATATCTTTCCATTATTCATTTTTCCTTTTTCTAGGCTTCGTAGAAGCCTTTTTAGTTTCACTGGAATTTCTAGTATCTCCCTTTACTGTGTTAAGGATGTTAACTACTCTTCTTTGTGATCTTGCTCTTCTTTTTAACTATTAAAAGAATTTTACTTGCTTACACCCTCATTCTATTGCTCTTTTTCTATAACCATAGAACTTTAAGTAATTATTTAATTTGTTGATTATGTGTTGCATATGATGTTTTGGTTCATTATGTATTCTGAGGTCTGCACGTACTACATGCCATCCTTATACTCATCATAATATTTCAATTGTTATTCATAATTAGATTCTGTTTACTTCATACATACATTTCTTAATCTTTGTTAGGCAATGAGAAATGCTGCAATATCTCTTTCAAAGCTAGCAGATACAGCTCGTGAGGAACTCCCTAGTACCATGGCTGCTATAAGGCTTTCAGGCATGGAAATCAGTGATCTTACACTAGAACTAAGTGATCTAAGGTGAAAATAAATTTCTCTGAATTATTCCCTTTGTTTTATTTTCCATTCTTTTTATCAAGTCTTTTCTAAATTTGGCTTCTAATATGGCTATAGGGAATTCACAGTCATGAATGTTGTCTAATTGTTGGTCCAACTCTTGTATTTGACAAGCTGTGGATGGGATCATAATTGATATGCAGAAGTGAACTGTTTTATCAAAATTGAAGCAGGAGATCCTTTGGCGCCTTCAATTATTATGGTGCTGATACTTGAAAGTTTCTCTAGGCATTTTTCTCCACCATCAGGATTAATACTACGATGGTTAACTGAAAGTTTTGGCATTAGGTAGTAAAATGGTAGCAGTAAGAAATGAGATAATTTCCTATTCTACTGTCTTATAGCTTTCGATATTTTTAGGGGTTATGTAGCCTAAGATCTTTAAGATGTCAATGAGATCCTATAAGACTTCGATCTTAACATAGAGAATCAGGAATGTAAGATCATCGCAACCTTGTATTTGGTTAATAGGTCTGCTAGCTTGAAACTTTAGTACCTTTTTCACATGTAGATTTTCATTTTTTGGTGTTACTGATAGTGTTAAATCTGCACAATGGATACTGGTACATTTACACGGGCAATGGATGCACAGTGGTCTAAACCCAGAAAGGAAAGAGAACACCTTGCTAGTGACGGATACATTAGAATTGACCATGAATAAATGTGGATTGATGAGAATACTTATTTCTTGATTTCATGATAAGGGAGAAGGCATGAATATGGATTGGAGAAGGGAACTAATCTCCCAATCAATCCCCCTCAATCAGTTTATTCAAAACTTAAGCCGAATGACATCTAATAACAACAGAAAGATATTGGCTAACTATGGAGAAGATAAATCTAGAGAAGTTAAAAGCTAAATGTAGTATGCTTGTGCTAGGTGGTTGCTCACTTCCCCCATTAGTACAAGGCTCTATTAAAATTTGAAGACTTGCATAAGAATATAGAATGTTAGGTTGAGTAGGGATTTTTGAATTTTGAATGTGAGGAACTGAGTTTGAAATAATGTTGATGCTCTTTTCTACTCATCTGGGATTATTTTCCAAGTCATGCTCTAACTACATTTTGCATAAATCTAAATACTTTATTTGGAACTCAGCCAGGAGATTGCTGATGGTGTTAACAAGTCTACTCAAGCTTTGAAAGCAGCTGAAGCTGGAATTCGACAGATGGGTTCTGTGGCACGCAAGCAAACCATTTGTATGTGTGATGTGTTTATCGGTGTTCCTTTAGTTCTCTCGCTCTCTTTCTCTCATATACCAATTAATTTAGTTCTTAGACTAATAATTAATTTTAGCTATAACACATAGCAGCTCTTCTACCCCTGTGCGCACACATGAAAAATGTAAAACGAAATGAGTAGGGAATGGTCAGTCAGAATGTCTGTTTTCCTTTTGTTTGTTAAATTTTTAAGTTTAATAGCACAAGCTAACCAACCATTGTGTCTGGGATGAGTTTAATAGCAGAAGCTAAACATGCATTGCCTCTGGGATAATTTATTGGTATATGAGAGTAAATCGGCAACAATGTTACAGTAACTTCACTTTTTATCTTCCTTTTACTAGGAGAGAAGTGCATATGAAAGTTTTATACACTTATCCTTTACGTGTCACAAATTACTTTTCTTTATAATCTATATTCATTTGAATTTTGAAGTCTGTTTTGCTTATTCTTATTATGAACAATGACATGGAATGAAATTGTTATCAATTAAGTACACCCCCATATGGTACTTGAGAACACTCGATTCTTTCCATTGTTAATCTGATGATGGCTTTATATGAATCAGCCATGATTGAAGAGAGAGCGAGCTTGCCAAAAATATCGTTGCAACCGGTTGTTGCTGGAGCTGCAAGAAAGACTTCTAGAGCAGTTGGCCAAGCCACAAAGACCTTCATGAACATCATTTCTAGAAGGGAAGACACGTCAGAAGAATATAATGATGAAGGCATGATATAATGAATGTGGAAGATTTCTGATGATTCATTGCTTCCCTTTTGGATTATTCCACTTTGTGAATGTTCTTCTTGCCCAATAATATGTAGATAGTGTAGGATGGGGAAGGTCTATAAATTTGAAATACCTTCCATGGAAAGGATAATGAGAACTGAAAAATGTATGAAGTAGGCTGTTATACTTGAAGATCACGCATTTTCTCCCAAATCTCATAAAAATATACTAGTAAAATTATGCTTCCTTCTGTAAAAACTAGATAATTAATTTATAAATATTAACAAAATTAATTATTTATATAAAATTATGTAAAATTCCCCATCTAATAATTTACATTGAAATTAGCTATGTTAATGGAACCTCTTTAATATATACCATCAATAAAGATAAATTAAGCAAGAATTATAAAATTTTGAGCACAAATGAATTAGGGTTTTAGTTTTAAGATCAAAGTAAATTTTAAACTAGTTCTTACATTTAGAATTATTGAGTAACAATATATATATATATATATATATATATATATATATATATATATATATATATATATATATTATAGAAAAGTAATGAGAGTTCATATCATTCATAAATCACACACAATATAGCTTGCTCAAACTCCATGTAGGCTGGGGGGTGAGGGTTAATAGCATCACTGACCTCCTAGAGGGAAAACCTAAACGAACTAACCTACAATCTACTTTATTTTAGATTTTGTTCTTATTTTCTTACTTGATGAGTTATTTTAATTTGAGCTATATAAATTTAGGCAATATTTATTAAATATTGGAGGAAATTAAATTCTTTATTTTTGAATGCATTCAATTGAGAAACTACGTTGAAGAAACAGTTTAATTTGGGTGATTTAAAGATTGGTAGATAGCAATAAAAGATTAAAAATATGCCCCCAAACACATGAACAGATTTAGCGCACACAACCCATTTCATGAATAAGAATTTTCTTTATCCTTCACTCTGAATTTTGTGTTATGAGTTTGAAAATAACATGACAATACGTACCACATTGGTATGATTAGAAAAAGCAATATTTTACATTCTATTAATATATATAGCATGTGTATCAAGGTTATGTTGTACATCAACTTTCTTCTTTTTTTTTTTCTCTTTCCATTTTTATTAAGTGCAGACTTTAATTAAAATAAATACAAAACCAACAAAGGACTCCACTGGGGATCAAACCCAGAATCTCTGGTTCCGTAGACCAGCGCCTTATCCATTGGGCCATGGAATCCATTGACAGTAGAATGTTGACCAACTATAAATATTATTTTCTTTTTCTCAACTTTTTTATCTTTAAAAAATTAAATAAACTAAATAAATTAGTTTATTAACGAATGTGTTATATATCATTTGATTATATATCAATTTAAAAATAAAAATAAATTCTTAATTTTTTAAAAAAATATCCAACCGATTCTTATACTTGCTGATAGGCAGTAGGCATCCTCCCCAGCGCCTGGACTTTATTCCAACTCCACCCAGTGTCTTCGGTTTGCTCATTGTCTCCCCCACATTATATGCCATTTCCTCTTGCTTCCTTCTCCCCATATGAATTTTCTCTTTAGTCTCTCACCATCTTCTAACATTCCTTGTGGGACCCTGTCATGTTTCATCCTTATAATTATGGATTTGATTATAACAATTTTGCTTAGTGCTCGTTCGACAACCTCAAAAAAATTGGTTTTTTTTCCCACCACTTTTATATAAATTGGGTTAAAACTTATGTCACGTGTTTACCCTGAACCGTGAACGTATTTACCTTCAAAGTGTAAAAACAATTTTAAAAACAAGAACACCCTTGTTTTGAAATTCTTACACACAATTTTTCCGTGTATTTCCTAAGAGAATCTGTATCATCTCCGGAGCTATTGGAAGTCGGAAAAATAACAACAATCACAAAGGATTGGGAATACAATTCATTACATACATTCTATACAATGCGTAAATACGGCATATTATATATATATATATATTACAAAATTATTAGCAGTGTGTAGTTATATATATGATCATGAAACAGAGTGACGCCTACGCCTTGGAAAAGGGAAGCGACCATCAGAACCAACTCTACCTCTAATAGACCTAATACTATTAATCCGAAACAGTGAATTAAGCTTACTAAGTTTATGAGTAAAAGATTTAAAGAGCTTATTAGCAGGATTAGACCTCACAAACTCTTGCTTCATATGAAAATGATCTTTCTCCAAATCAGTGAGTCTCATTCTCATTCTTGCAACTTCAAGCTTGAGCTCTCTGTTTTCTCTTCTCACTGATGCATAGTTATCTCTTGGTGAAATAGCTCCGCTTCCGGCACCACTCCCTGAACGCTGCGGAAACTGGTGGCTGTTCAGGCCACTGAAGAACATGTGGCTGTGTCCTCCGCCGCCGCCGCCACTCATGGCGTTTCGGAGCCGTATTTGCTCAAAGTATAGAACTTGCACCACCATCTGCACCGGTAGCCTATCGTTTTGTGCCGCGTGGCTTCCGGCTTCTTCGCTTAACTTCTGGCAATCTATGGTCTTGAATAGCCTGTGTCTCTCTGATTCCTTCATGTTTGGATGAACCTGATATAACCAATACCAAATGAACATATAACCTGGTAACTAATTAACTACTAGTACTTTTTGAGCTGGACCACTAATGGCTTGTTTGATCAGTGGAATACATTATGCATGGGAATATAATGTCATGGAGATTACATAAGTTTGTTTGGTTTGGTATTTAAGAATATAAGAATCAAATATATTATTGCCATTTATATTTTATTAAATTAAATATAAAAATTAAAAAAAAAATCATTTTTTCCAACCAGGAGCAGTGAATGTGTAGTCCAAGTGGATGAAGACTGTGGAAGAGGTAAGGACAAATAATGTCTTCTTTCAAATTCCCTGTTGTTATCCCTGTTCATTTGTCCCATTGGTATAATCCGGAATATTGATGCATATAATAAAGGCAATTAACATTACAATATATGTCATATTAACTAATTTAACTGATTTCTTTAATTTAATCAAATTAGATAAATATGTCTTAACTAAGGATTGGAGTGAGTAAATTTGATAGATAAAGTAGATTGAGGTCATAACGTATTTAGGATCAAAATAAATCGTTTGTCTAACTCTTATATTCAGTAAAAATAAGAATAGTAAGTTTACCTTAAGGAAGATATCAGCAGCTCTGTAGAGTCCATCACTTACAATACGAGCATGATCTGGAAGTAACTCTGCAAGTGCTATAAATTTTGATGGCAAAATATTTGGGTCCAAGGCTACCTCAGAAAGAAAACTGTCCAACAACTTCGATACCTTAAGAATTGAGCTTTGTTTTGGAGATCCGGGGCTATCAAAATCATAAACCATTTCACTTTCATCTCTCAAATCACTCTCCTCATTATCATCATCCTCATCCAAATTCAGAAACATAGAGAAGATCCTCAATATAGAATCCAAGTCATAAATTGTCCCATGTGGGTTCTGATTTGCATTTGATGGGATTAAGATATCTTCAAGAATTGCCTGATCAAGCTGCAAACCGATCCTCCTTTCCAAATCAGATCTGGTTGAAACCGATACTGAAGACTCTATAGCAGCTTTCAACAAACTAGAAAGAAATGCCATTGGAACTTGGCTTTTCCTTGATTGAGTAGGTAATAAACTAACTATAGCTTCAATAATGACCCTTTGTTTCTTTTGAAGTTCCAAATCCATTGAACTTCCTTTAACCACTTGAGGGTCCCCAACAATAATACCCTGAAGGGAATTATGTGCATAACTTATCAGAATTTTGCTAATCATGTCCTGTTTTAGTCCTTTAGACTTCACTGCAGATACAACTCTTTGGAAGAAACAAAGACTCAAAACATTAAGACAATTTCCCCACCAATCTGAGGGTGTTTCTGGTTCTAAGTTTTTTGTCTTGGAAGGGAAGTTATGGTCAAGTTTAAGCAAACCAGAAGTGAGTTGTTCTTTGCAGGCATTATTTGCAATTGCATTGATTAGTCTGGTCACAAGGTTTATGTCTTCTGATATGGGAAGGAGAGTTTCACAGCAATGAAGAACAGTTATTGTGTTTGGGATACTTGGGAGGACAGTGTCCTTTAAATATGTTTCTACTTGGCTCTCTAGGTTCTTCTCTGAGAATTCTTCTGTCATTTCTAGAAAATGAGCTAAGCAACGAAGCATGGCTATGTTTGAGAGGGTGAATTCAACATTGATTCCATAACAGAATTTAGCTGCTAGCTCAAATGCCACTGCTCCTCCTGGTATAGCTGTGAGGCTTATGCGCGAAGCTTTCGAATCTTTCGCTTCTGACAGTAGTTTTCGAATTCTTCCACTCCGAGAGACAAGAGGAAACTGTAGGGACCAAAAATTGCATAGTATGTATAAACCTCTTTAGTTTTGATTTATGGATTCCATGGTATATAGCAGGATTTATATTATTGTTAGTTCTCATAGTTTGATCGATATTTGGTTTTTATCCGAGTAATTTCAAATTATTGGTTTTGGTAACTATATAGTTTTATAAGGATTTGGTTTGGGTTGAAGTATAGGAATCAAAACCAAAACTTATTAAAAGTATAGGGACCATTCGTTAAACTAAGATGAAATTTTTATAAAATTATAGAGACTAAAACTAAGGATTTGAAACTATAAGGATCAAAATAAAAAATTAATCAAACTATAAAGACTAACATTAATATTAACCCTTTATAGTATCTCATTCAATCCACTCAGTCTTCTATTTTTCACAAACCCATTCAGTTGCTGTTACTCATGAATCCTAGGCTTAAATTCCCTTGTTAAAACAACAACAAAATTAGCTGAATATGAAGGAAGCTATGAGAATGACAGTTTTTTCCGTTTACCTTGTGAAGAGCAAAGCTTGATGCTCCAACTTCGATGGTAAGGTCACTAGTAACATCAGATATTGGCCTGCAACAAACAATTGCGATCGAATCGTTATATAAAACAGATCACATGAAGACAATATAAACAAAATTCTGATCATTCCAGCAATTTGTAAGAGCCTCTTAATTCTCAAAAGGGAAAACTATTGTTCAATGTACCTTGAATATCACAAACCAACAATGAACGAATCCACTAAGAAATTACAAAACAGAGTGGGAATCCTAAAGCGAAAATATAGACAATATAGTAACGAGATTCTTGAGTAAAATCGAATATTAAGGTACGGATTATGTTTATACCACTGTAGTGGAACCCTTCATTTCAACCCTACCAAGTGACAATTACAGATAGGAAGAGGAAACCATAATAAGGCCACTTTGGCTATGTGGATGTTCTGCTCATGTGAGGCCACAAGGTTTTTTTGACAGGAAATGAACTCATTTTACAGCTCCATACTTGTTTTTAAGGCCTAGATCTTGTAAAACCACAAGAATGATTGGCAGGAAAACATCGATTCGCGTTTACATTGTTGATGTATGAGATTTGGACATTCATCAAGTACCTTCAGATCAATGTGATAGATAAAGCTTTCTATCAGCAAAAATCTCAGCGTTTTTTGCCACAGATTTGGCTGATCTATGGCTAAACAAAGGGGAAATTCTATGACATTATTGCTTCACAAATCTTAATGCATTTTTTGGTGGAAGGATTGAGAAAGGATACAGAACCAATGGGACTCGAGTTCAAATCTAAGAAGAGATACCTGTGCTGGAAATGGAAGCTACAAACCCTGAAACTGTAGTAGTCATTTGTTCGGATACCTAGTAGTATAATCCAAAAAAGACACAGATACCGTAGAAAGTATAAAAAAGAATACAGAACGAATGAAAATCTAACAACTTACTGCATCTAAATCTGCATTATTGATTGACATGTTAAACCGAGAAGCTAGTGTTCTTCAATCAACACAAGAATGACACCAAAAACAGAATCTCATATATACTGACCATTCAGTGGCATGCCTTATGCTTGAACTTGTACGAAAAGATCTCTTCCCAGATATACTGGTCTTTAATTCACCGACAGTAACAACTCCCATCTGCATAAAAAACCAGCCAAAATTCCCAAAGTGCCAGTGATTTCACTATGCTAACTAACGACTCATTCCAATTCCAATTCCAATTTAATCAAAAGGACTGCAAGTAGAATCTTCTTCTTTGTTGTTTGTGGATGAAACTGAATCAAAACTTGTAGTGAAGCAATAAAAGTCAAAGGAACGCATGCTGGGGATGAATGAATGAATGAATGTTGGAGGTGATGACTCAAAAACAGACTTTAAAAAGGGCTAGTGCTTATTATCATGAACTTAAATCTATTAAAGTCAAGCCAAAACTCAAATGCTGTTCCACTTTTCGGTGAAAGGTAGAGACTTTTTAGTGGCCTTCTCTTTCTAATTTTTTTCTTTTTTTTAACACCTGTTTTTTCAAAAAATTGGAGGAATTCTCAAGTGTGGTGGTGCTAGCCAAATCAGCCCCATATAAAGTTCAGCATGAATATATATATATATATATATATATATATATATATATATATATATATATATAACCATATTATTATATTGAATCATGATTTACTTGACCAGGTTAAAAACATGATAAAAAGTTAAAAAGTTGCTGTCATTAGTTTTCGGAGGCCAACTTTTGAAGGCCGCAACCTTAAAATCTTGGGATTTTGAGGTCAGAAGAAGATATTTAAACACCAAAGGTACTAACAATAAGGGTAGTATTTAATGGCAAGTTCTATGTACTAAAAATGATAACAGGTCTATGTATGTTGCTTATTTATTGTAAAACGTTTCTGTGATTACATGTTTTTTTTGGAACTTTACAATAATTCTGAATCCTTAATTTAAGGCCTAGCTTTCGGTAGAAGCAGCCACACACAACATCTTAAGCTAATCAAGAGAGTAAAGATAATTATTTTGATGTGGGGTACAGAGTATAACTGTATTAATCTATGATTAGGAAATACAAAGCTGCTTTAAACGTTCAGCAAAGAAATATAAGCTATTGACATATATTCCCTGGTGTCCTTATTGTGTAGGTTTAGTTCAATGTTTTGTGGGCTTATAAGTCGGTATGTTCGTAAGTTGAGGTAACCCTCCTCTCATATACTTGAGCATGTTTGAAATAGCGACTGGAATCTCTAAAAGTTCTTTTCAATCGTGATTTACGGTATATGAGGTAACTTTTACGATTTACAAAGTAGTTTTTACGATCTATGAAGTAAATATGTGGAGGAGTTTTGTCTCAATTTACATGAATCGGGCTTATGTATAAGCATAAGCTAAACCAAACAAGCTTGAATTGTATTCTATAAATCACGATTGAAAAGTTGTTTTTGAAAACTTCAATCCCTATTTCAAAAAAATAAATTATAAGATACCGATTATCATTTATTACAAATCATTAAAAACATTAAATTTGTTATAAAAAAGATATAGACAAACATAAAAAAAATAAATTAAATATAGACGGACATACAAAAAATAAATTAAATACTTTTGAAAAACTTGTAATTGTTTTATAAAAAATACTAACAAAACTCTTGTAATAAGACAACAGAGAGAGACAGAGAGGATATGACCTATCAATTAGCCTGCTAGATTTTTTGTAGAACGAACGGTTTTCTCAATAAGCATTTAATGCTGTTTACAGGTGTCGTAAGTATCTTTCTAGAAACGGGACGATTGGTTCAGGTGCAAGACAAATAGGAGGGAGGTACACGTTTCAGTGGGAAAGAAATGTCAAAAACTTGGTCTCTCAACGGCAACAATTGTAAATTAAATTTGGAAGAGAACAAAAAAAAAAAGATTTCTTCACATTTTGGCCAACATTGAAATGAAAGATCATTAGGGCTATATACAATATCATTGGTTCAGCTATGAAAAGATGGTGCTGTCAATCATGATGTTCAGCAACCTTGGACCCCACCCCGGCCCCTCAAAATTTATGGGCTGTGGGGACGTCTTCACTAGGGCTTGTTTTCCAGCTTTTTAACAAACAACAAAAATTTGGGGGAGAATGTAAAAAAAAAATATTATTTAAATTTTAAAATTCTGTTAATAAATTCAATAATAGGATTAATAAAAATGGTAATGTAATTAACAAATCATTTTATTGTTAAATCATTTATTTAAGATTTTGAAGTTTAAATGATTTTTTTTAGAATTCTTCTAAAACTTTATGGTAGCTATTTATACTTTCTCTCAATATTTAATTTGATACTCATATATTTTTACTTTTTAATGAAATCTTATATATTAGCTCAGTTAACTCTTGTGTAGGGATTGACCGTAATAATAGAGAATAATTATAAGGGTTAATGGTGATAATAAAACGAAATTAAAGAATTTAAATAATAGCAAAAACAAATAGGTAGCAAATTTAAAATTAATGGAAAGTATAGGTACCTAAAAAATAGTTTTCACCAAACAAACTAATAATGAGGAGAAAGTCAATTAATGTAATGTAATTTATTTTTAAATATAATTTTATTAAAAAAATTAATTCAATATAAACTTATTTAAATAATACATTAAAATGTCAATTTCAAAAGATTTAACTCTTTAAAAAGAATTATAAGTCAGAAAAAATTACTTTAATTTTAGGTTTTTTCATAAGCTAAAACAAGGATGATTTTTTTTTTTTTTTCCATGGCGGGCTTTTGAATGTTAGGTTTGCGTCTTCCAACTGCATCTCAAACAAGCACTTAGTAATTAATTCCCTCCTTGCACTACCTAGACCACATTCTCCCTGAAGCCTTAGAAAGTGATATAAAATTACGCAGTCAGTTCAGTGTTCCATTTTCTTATTAATTCGATCCATGGAAAACACAAGAAGCCAAGTTGGCAAGAAAAATTCTTTTAAAAAAAAAAACTCATAAGAAGCAAGCTATTTGACACTTACACATCATAGATGCGCATGTGCTTATTTCGAGCTATTATGATAAACATAGTTTATATATTTACTTTATATATCATTAATTACGATAAGAAAACTATTTTTAAAAGTTTCAATAATTATTTTACATGTTAATCTATGCTTATGCTTGTTAATTGGCAGCCAAATATGAGGCCACATGAGATTTGTAGCTTGGGATGCCTGATCAGTCCTATCAACTCATAAGCATGGGGTGACTAATTAGTAGTTACCATTAAACCAATTCAGCTACTGTGTAAATCAGAGTTAACCACTTTTAATTATGACATTCGACACCTTCATTAAGTACCACTCATGCCAGGTGAAAATATTTGAAACATTGCATTTTGGTCTTGAACAAAAGAAAATATGAAAAAAAAATAGTCTCTTAAAATTACATTTAAGTATTGTAGGACTTTTTGGTAATAAATTTTAAATATTAAATATTCATAGTCTTGTCAATAAATGATCATGGATTTATTAATGGATGTATCTGGACTTGTTCATGACATGCCTCTGAACTTGTCAATAACGCGTCCATAGATTTGTCAGCGGACACTCATGGAGTTGTCAACGAAATTCAAATTTATTACAAAAAATTCTCACGAGACTTAAATGTAATTTTAAAATTTTAAAGAACTATTTTTTTTTATATTTTTTTTTATTCGAGACCTAAATACAATTTTTCTGATATTTTTTAGGTTGCTCTTGAAATTCCTTTTTAAGCAGCTAGCAGTAATACGAGTATGTGTGTGTATATTATTACTGACAAAAATGACCATAACATGTTTTAAAAAGAAGTGTGATTAAAGTCAAAGTGTCTTAGAAACAGTTTTGTGTGGGTGTGGCAACGAAAAGTTTATGGCAATGATGGGAACTTGTTAGCTAGGCACAGACACAAGACAGAGACAAATTTTCAGGGAAATAAAGCACAAAAAATTGAATCCCTTTGTTATTATTATAATGATTATTCTCAGAAATTATGCCGTTTTATTTCTCTTGTCTCGAGTGGAGCCAGACAAGGCGTGCTCTTGCTCCTAAATATGCAATGCTTATGCTGAAACACAAACCCTATTCTATAGGCCCCTCCTTCCTTCACAAAACAACAAATAAATTCATTACCATTCTCCTATCTAAACTAAATGTCATCCTCCAAAATCGTGAATAAAATTTAAATTCACTCTACTGTTTTTTTTTTAAAAAAAAAGATGTTTTCTTTCTTCTCTTTTGTGATACCCAGAAAGAGAATTTTTTTAGACGAAACTTGGGTCAGGTTAATTAGGTCCAGGTAGCCGACCAGATTTCACAACCTAGATGAGTTAAACACTCACTACAGTACTAAACCTCAGTTAGTGAGTAGTTCGATCATTTAGAGATATGAAACAATTACATTATATTTGGATATCCTAATGCTCGATAAAACAATAGAAAACAAACATGGAGAAAATATTCTAGAAAAAGCAATTTCTATTCCTCGCAGTTTGGCATGGTCTCCGGGTTATTTTAGAGGAGGTTAAGTCTTAAGCGCTCATGTGTTCAACTATTTTAGGTGAGAAGATCCAACTGGTTACATCGATCTAATGGACCTAATTAATTTAATGAATACTCTTCTGAATATTTATATAACATATATTTGGGGAATTAATTTTGGCTATAACTATATGAAATTTTTTTTTTCTAATTTACATTCATTGATGCTTCCTCAACCATAATTAGAGGGGGAAGGAAGGAATTAAGTAATGTGATTACAGTATTCCAGAAAATATGTCATATTATTTAACTTAACTAATTTCCTTAATATAATCAAATTAGGTAAATATGTCTTATATTAAGGACTATAAGAGTATTTTTATTTGTTCATTTTGTACATGTATTGATATTGATTATATTTAGGAAAAATTACAGAAAAATACTATCAAATATGAAAAAAAAATAAGGGAGTTGAATTTAAATAGGAATATTGAAATTTGGACAAATATAGGAAATTACATAACTACCTTTACTTTTTTTTATCCTCACACCCCTTGCTGTTCACCAGAGCTCCGGTGCCCTTGCCAGCCACCAGCTTCCAAAGCTTCGGCTATCTCATATATTTTTTGAATTTTTCAAGCAAAAATCATCAATATAAATACTTAAATCGGTAAGGGGATGTGGGGATTTTTTTTCATAAAAAAATTAAGGGTGGTTAGGTAATTTTCCACATTTGTCCAAATTTCAAATTTTTAAAAAATTTAATTTAAAATTATTGAAATTTAACACCCTTATTTATCTCTTTTCATATTTTAACAATATTTTTCTATCATTTTTCCTTATATTTCTGACTGGGCTTAAAACGGAAACCTCAATGTAAAGGGAAAATGTTGGGCCTCAGTTCCGACAATCAATTTTCATCCCAAAACAACTATGTGTGTAGTATCCAGTCCACGGCCCAAAAAAAATGCTAAGAAACTTATCGGTCCCTCTTCCCATTCTCTCTCGTCCGTCATCCGTCTCCGGAGCAATTACTGATCGGATTGCGTGAACAGAAGTGTACGGCAATGCGGGTATCCTTAGCAGGATTTCGAAGTTCATTTCCCTTTTCAGGGCTAATCAGGTGTCAATCGCTGATTTCTTTTTCGTCACAATATTTGGTATTCTTTCAATTTTGATTTCTTCCTTCTTCGTCTTTCTGGAGATTCAATAAACACACTCTAAATATATGAAAGATGGTTGTTTGGCTGCTAGCATTTTGATGTTTTTGGTTGTTGAAGCAGTTCCATAAGATCGCTTGACATAATCCTTAATTTGTAAATCCATTCATTTGTGTGTATAATTTAACGAATTCTGGTGTACGTGACTTGTTCGAGATAGTCAGTACCTACTCTAGTTAGGATTGTCTCCTAATCGTCTCTCTAACTGCTATGTTAATTCTGAGGGATAACTTGGTGCATTGCGTCATTATATTTATAGCAGTACCTGGTTGCACGCAATGAAAAGTGAAAGTTACTTTATGAAGAAAATGTATAAAATGAGAACTATTAATATCGATTATGGTTAAACAAGCTAGAGGAAGAGGACAACTGACACTATGAACTCAATCATATTGAGAATCAATGGAATGAATTTTCTTCTTACTCAACTTCTGCTATGGATGAGATTACCTCAACTCATCTGCTGGGGCTACTCTTTGAATGTCATCACTGCCTATTTTATTGCATTTATAATATACAAAAGTGTTTTCTGTTAATTATTGGTGTTCTCTGGAATTCAGGAGTCAATACAATATTACCTCCGCTATTTAACATAAGAGCTTGCTCACTAATTTGGATAGATTAAGGAAATTAGTTATGTTAGTTATTTGTAACAAATATATGTTGGTTTTCCTAAAATAACATATTTCATCAATAGAAACTCCTTAATGTGTGCAATCAATAAAAATAATTTAGAAAAAAATTACAAATTTGTGAGACAAAGTGGATTGAGTACGACATTTAGGACCAAATCTAATTCCCAGCTAGCTCTTATTTTTAAGATTAGAGATAAGACTACGTTTTATGGAGTTAGGAGAATTACTTTGTTATAAGCAATTCAGACTTATGGCCATGTAATGCAGTTAGCAAGAACCTTTAAGAACCTTGTCATTGTTTATTGTATATTTTCTATCTTCTGTTTTCATGTGGTGTCCTGATTGAAATCAAGGACAACAACTTTTTGAGACTTTCCTTTATTGTCATGTCAGCTCTAGGAGTAGGAGATAATTGCAGCAAATAATGCAGTTTTGTTAAAATGGGATGGTAAATTGCACTTTATGTTAAAATTAATAGTTATAACATTATATACATCTTGTGAAATTTTCAGTTATTGAGATTCCTTATGCAAGATTTCCTCCTATTTCTCACAGGCAATTTGAGCAAGAGATGGAGACTGTGATTAACGTGCTGCAGCCTGGACCATTGGGAATCATAGAACATAAATTTTCAGCTAAGGAGATTAGTGAGGCTAAAGCTACAGTCCATAGAGCTGTAGCAAATTGGAAAATAAACGCGAGCCTAGAGGAAAGAAATATTGGTCTGAAAGACTATATTAAAAAATGAAGAAATTCTGGTATCAGTGCATTGTTTTCAAACCTCTATTGTAATGGATTGTGCAAATGATTAATTGATGATAAATCTGATATTACTGGGAGACTTTGATATTTAGAGTGCAAGCATTGTAAAGCTATTGCATTTAAATTGTGCAGGTGAAGGTAATGACCAATTTTGCTTTGGTTTTGTTCACCAGCCTACTGCTGAGAAATACATGTGATTTTTGTAGTTGTAGACAAAGGGTGCTAAATCCTGAAAATTCTGGTTTTATTAATTCAACTGTAGTTGTTCCCGCACAAGTGAACATTTCATTCATGGCTGCATCGCTTTACAGTTGTGTAATTTCTTATTAGCAAATTGATAGTGGAGCAGACTATGTTCTTCAATTCAGTGTTTGGTTTTAAAGAGAATATTCTTGGAAAATATTTTCCCAATGAATATGAAGTTATGCTTGAAGCATAAGAATTATTTTCTTCTTGAGTTTAATAAATGAATATCTTTGAGTTAGGTGGAGATTGTGAGAAACTATATATTTGAAGCAACTGTGTGAGGCCTCAGGCCGAAAGATCAACATGGGAAAATTGAAAAAAAAAAAAGGAGTACTACACCAAGAATGTACATATTATTTAACAGGGCACAATAGTTTAGTCAGAAGATGGTGAATTAATTAATGGGAGATTTTGGGTCTATTTGGTTTATGTTTAAAAAGTCTGAGATAAAATTTCTCTTATATATTTATCTCGTAAATTATAAATTACTTTAAAAAAAAACTTCTACTCTCGATCAAAACAGACATTTTAATAAATATCTTAGTACTTTGTAACTTGGGCATCTTCCCGATGCATCTTCCCTGTGCGTTGCACATGTCTGTGTACAGTGAGCAAAAATTTTTGGAGAATAGAAATGTGGAGTACTATGTTTTAAGCGTGCGTATATTGAGTAACTATAATATTTACAACTACACAAATTTAAAGTTTATATTTTAAACTAAATGAATAATTTTAATTAAGTCATAATTATTGGTTGGATAAGTTTATAGACTGATGACATTTATAAAGGAATATGAAAGAGCTAAAACCGCAATATTTACACTGAAATATGGAAGGCAACAAACTTAAATATGGGCTGGTTTTGTTACAATGGAATGTGGAAGATCACTACCTTAGATATGAGCTCAATATTTACAATGGCATATGAAAGATCACAAACACAAACATGGAATGAAATATGAAGGATCACAGACTTAAATGTTTAGAAGGTCAAAAATTGGAATGTAAAGATGAGTCTAATCATAACAAATGAAGCATAACATGTTAATTAGAACATGTAAACTGAGCTAGCAAATAAGAATAAGCCGTAAATTGAGTTACTATCATGCTACTAAATGAATATTCAATGTTATAATCTTTGATCTTCAACTTTATAATCAAATCTTTGCCAGGGTCAAAATAAAAATATCTCTAAGCGACAATATTTATAAAGGCATGTGAAAAGTGTAGGGTTGGTTGATAATCACATTTACTATTTCATAACTAACATTCAAGTGACTTTTTTTAAAAAAGAATTTTTTTAGATTTTTTAACAATTTTTATAGATTTTTTTTTGTAAGTTCAAATTTCATCATATATATTTTATTTCTTTAAAAAAATAAATAATCTCTTTGTATTCCAAAAGCATAATTGGTTAATAACCATTGGATGTTGTACTTAAATTTCACTATTTTTGTTAATGTTACATATATTATTGCCTATGTATGACCGTTCATATTCCAAAGTTGCAAGCTACGAAATTTAGGGAAATTAAATTTGTAAGTATTTATGTTTATATTGTCAATGGATCTGGTACAGATATATGTAATTATCACATTTTTTCAATAATTTCATTTTTTAAAATTATTGATTAACTTTGTAAGTATTTATGTTTATGTATGATGTAAATAGTTGAATTTATAAATATGTATTTTTGTTTTTTAGATATTAGTTGTAGATAGAATGTTAGGTGGGTACAATGCTTAGTTGTACCAAGTACACGATGTCTATATATAGACCAATTGTATTCCCTTTGTTCTGTTAATGAGAATTATCATTCAGTATTTTCGAGCTTGTCCAATTATCGTGGCATCAAAGCCTATGGAATGATCCAGAAATGAAGCGAGTCAAAGACTCTACCCAACCCATATGCCATCCAAGATCCGATTAAAGAGCTAGGGTTTTAAAAGAAGCGAAAGTCGAAGAACTAGGTTTCTAAAAGAAGCAAAGGAGGCTTCAAAATAAACAATTCAACCAATTCATTGCCTTCTTCATCTCATTTTGTTGATTCAATGAGTACTTTTGCAATCTTCATCTCAAAAATTCCATGATATCACAATTCTAACTTTTAAAGATTGTGCTACACACCCCATAATCTATTCCCTTTAACAATCGACCAAGAAAGTTCTTCTTGCTGTTAAACTTTATGTTTTGATGATAATAAAGCTTAAAAAATGATTAGAAAGGTTTTGCAGGAGAAAACAAAAGTTTAAGAAAGCATTTTAAAACTCACAGAGGTCATATACTGCAAATATTAGTCAACCACTTGAGTGATGTGCCTTTGAAAATATCTCATCACTGTAGTGACTGCTGGAGGACAAAACATAGATAACTCAAGTGATCACCCGAGTGATGTTAAAAAAGGAAACCAGATCACTCGAGTGATGCTAGAGAATTTGTCTTCACTTTCACACTACTATGATGACTCGTTCGATTATCTATTTTTCAAAAAGAAGATCATTCAAGTAACCACTCGAGTGATTTTTAAATTGTCATCACTGTCACATCACCACGGTGCTCTATTGCAATGATCAATTTTGTAAAATTTGTTCAAAGAGAAGATCACTTGACTAACCACTTGAGTGATGTGTTCAAAATTCATCACCATCACATAACCACAAAGATCTATACTAGTGATCGTATCCTGAAAAGTTTTAAAGTTAAGATCACTCAAGTGATAAATTGAGATTACTCGAATTATCACTTAAGCAATGTGCTAAAAAGAACATCACTAGCACAGTACCACAGTGAACTTGGTAGTATTCAAAATACCTGAAAATTTCTAAGTGTAAGATCATTTGAGTGACCACTCAGGTGATGTATTAAAAATGAATCACTACCAAAGTACTTCAATGATGGCATCTAGTGATTTTTTTTCTTCAAAAATCAAAGGAAACAAGACCACTCAAGCGATCATGTCATCACTACTTGATAACCACATTGATGTTCCTAGTGATCTGTTTTCAAAGAAACAAGATCACTTGAGTGACCACTTGAGTAATCATATTTTGTGTATCACTACCGCCTCACTACATTGACCCATCCAGTGCTTTGTATTGTTTTCAAAAGACTAAGTGAAGATCACTCGAGCAATCACTCGAGTGATGCTTTCCAGAAAACAGAGCATTGTTTCAAACTTTTTGAAAATCATTTATAAGTTGTACTTTTTGCTTCTAATTATTATAACACCTCATTATATCAGTGCTTCAGGGGGAGCTACTAAAAGGCAAGTAGATCCATTTATTCTTGATAGTGGGATGCCACTATTATATACACCAAGAGTATATGGGGACAATAATGTTCACCATAATTTTCCTCACAACCAAGAGTTGCAACAAGATGGTGAAAGGAAGCAAGAACCAATGCATACTCACTCTTACACAAGGCCTGCTAGAGAGAGGTAGCCTTTAATGTAGACAAAAGATTATCATTGTGAGAAATTACCTTCTTTTAGCACTATTACTGATATACAGTTAGAGTTTGATTTGATTAATCATGCTGCCTTGTTTGCTTATATCTCACTTGATGACTTATCTTTACCATATAAATCCTTTCTATCCACTATATATAAGGAAATTGAACCAGATTCTTATGAGGATGCCACAACAGATCCTAGGCGGGTAACAACAATGGAAAATGAAATGATAGCCCTTGAAACTAATGGAACTTGGAAAATAGTTGACCTACTTAAGGGAAAGAAACCAATTGGTTGTTAATAGGTATTCAAGATTAAATATAAATCAGATGGAACTTTAGATAAGTTTAAGGAAAGACTAGTTGTAAAAGGATATAGTCAAAAGGAAGGAATAGAGTTGTATGAGACCTTTTCTCTAGTTGTTAAGATTGTCACTATTAGAATTATTCTTACCTTAACTGTTGTGAATAATTGGCCTATTTGTCTAATGGATGTAGAAAATGTGTTTATGTAAGGAGATTTACATGTGGAGGTTTACATGACCATTCCTCAAGGTTTTAAAAGGAGAGATAAGAATGGTTTTCAAGTCTATAAGCTTGAAAAGTCCTTATATAAACTTAAACAAGCGGCAAGACAATGGAATGAAAAATTGACTCAAGCCCTAATTAAAGGGGGTTTTAACCAGAGCAACTATGACTATGCACTATTTCAAAAACATACTAAGAATGATATATTATTTTTCCTTGCATATGTAGATGATTTGATGATCACAGGTAGCAGCAAGCAATCTATAGATGATGTAAGACAATTTCTACAACATCATTTCAGAATGAAGGACCTTATAACATTGAAGTATTTCCTTGGATTAGAGGACTTGAGGTCTCAACATGAGATACTCTTAAACCAAAGGAATTACACTTCATAACTTGTAGAACAAATAGAGCTAGAAGAGGTAGAGGTGGCTTTAACACCTATGGAACATAATTTATGAGTTATGGGGGAGCAAACAGATGGGGATTCATATAGAAGGCTCATTAGTAAGTTACTTTATTTAACATTAACTAGACCTGGCATAGCTTATTCGGTATAGGTGTTAAGTCAATTAATGCATTACCCAAGGAGTCACATATGAGAGCAACCCTCATATTAGTAAAAGATCTCAAGCACACCCCTGGTTGTAGAATATTTCTGCCTGCAGCCAGCCCCATGGAGTTGGAATGCTTTTGTGACTCAGACCATGCAGCCTGCCGAGAACAAGGAGATCCGTGATTGGCTTTCTAATTAGATTAGAAGGTTCACCAATATGTTGGAAGTCCAAGATACAAAATACAATATCAACATCTTCAGCTAAGGCTGAGTACCGTGCACTGTCAAAGGTCACATCAGAACTTACATGGTTGGTTCGTTTATTCAAAGAGTTGCATACACTAAATATAGAGCCTGTTAAAGTCCATTGTGATAACAAGGCTGCCATGCATATTGTTACAAATCCTGTATTTCTGAATACACAAAGCACATTAAGGTTGATTGTCACTTTGTTACAAATCCAAGCTTAATGGGGAGTGTTGTAAATAGTTGAATTTATAAATATGTATTTTTGTATTTTAGATATTAGTTGTAGATAGAATGTTAGGTGGGTACAATGCTTAGTTGTACCAAGTATAGATGTCTATATATAGACCAATTGTATTCCCTTTGTTTAGTTAATTAGAATTATCATTTAGTATTTTTGGGCCAGTCCAATTATCAATGTATATTATAACTTTGCTAAGACCTTTTTTCTTGGAAGCTTATGCATAATGTATACCCCATATTTCCCAAAAAAAAAGAAAAAGATTCTTATCTTTTAATTCCAAAGGAATAAATAAAATAAAATAGAGTTTGATAATATTATTTTTATCATGGAAAAAAGATAACATTAATTCTTACTTTTCAATTTCTTATGTGAACCATTTAATAAGATTAAAAGATCATTATTATTTGTAGTGACATTATTATTTGTTGCAAGATTAGGGCTTCTCCCATGCAATGCACAAAACAATATGTATTCTATGATGTAAACCATAGGTTAAGATCTTGGACTACCTTTTTAATTATTAAATATGTAAATGATTGTAATTGAATTTGCAGCTTCTGTAAGTTTAATTTATTTTAAATGGTGTGAGTTACTGAGTAGAGATAAACTTGGAGTGCGTTTGGTTCACCCTCATTACATGCCTGCAATGGTAATTATGATTATATTATCAAGATAAGAGTGTTTGATTGCTCTTTATCATGATAATAGAATTTACCATAGTAATAATGATTACCAAAAAATTAGTAATCCCCATTTATACTTTTACCCCTATTAATATTTATTACCACCCTATTATATGGTTGAAAATTTCTAATTTACCCTTTAGTCTCATTTGCCATTATTTCATTTGTCTTTTCGACCCACCAACCACGCCACAACTGTTGTTGCCACAACCGCCGTTGCCGCTACCCACTGTCGCCTATGCCATCACCTCCATTGTCATTGCCACCTCTACTATGACAACTTTTGTCACCATTGCTGCTATGATAATTGATGTCGTCGACACCATCACTACCTTCTCCTCCTCTACTGTTGCCGCCACCACACCACTATTACCGTCATAGAGCAACAATTATGATGAGGCGGCGTTAACTCTTAGCAATTTTTTATACAAAGATTTTGTTAAGGGCTAAAATTTTTGTGTGATATATTAATTTTAAATAATTATTATAAAAATAACCCATTGCACCTTACTTAAAAATAAAACCAAACACTAGCCCTGTAATTAAAATTGCATTGTATAACCATTGTATCACATTGTATTGTAGTATAAGCTGCAATAGGATCGAACCAAATGGGCCCTTGATGTTTTTTTAGGGTTAAAGGGATAAAATGCCCTGGAAATTTTCACAGATGAGTACTGGACACTTGGAAGTTTTTGAGGGGCCATATTGCCTTGAAAGTTTCAAAATCGGGGTAATATTACTTACCCTAACAAAATCAAACAGTCAACCAAATGTTGATCAAATATGCTTATGTGGCTTAATCGCATAGGATATTTATGCCACATCATATTATGTCACGTAGATACTAGGCCACACTATCATCACCCTTATTGAAAAAAAAAGAAATTTCCCACACCCATATCAACAATCTAAAACAAAAATCAATTTGGAAAAATTCAAAACCAAATGGCCAAATTAACAATTCGAATAGGGCCTTGAATAGTTCATCATTATCAGTTTAACATTCAGACAATAATGAGAAATAAATTCAATAACCCAAAACCCAAACCAAATTTTTTACCTCAAATCCAATGGGACTCTTCTCTCTATTCAATCCCAAATAAATTCAAGAGCTCTAGTTCCACCCTCTACATCCATGACAAAAAAATTTCTAGGTCAAAATCCAATCAGCTTTAGAACTCACTCAATCACTCCATCCAAGAAAAATAACAGCTAAAATCCACACAATTGCATGTGAAGAATTATGGATGAAAATTAACATATTTATCAAAATATAACAACACATCCAAGTCTAAAAATTGAAGAAGACGATAAACAAAGAACATGGAAGAATGGCCCATATCTGAAAATTGATGAAGCCTCCTCATGAGATTTGAATCTAGATATGGATTCTAAATGGAATTACAACAATGAACCAAAATCACATACCTTGATGAAGCTATTTATTGCTTGTGTTCATTTTCCTCTAAAAGTAACCACTAGATCAAAGCCATAGAGCGAGAAGGAGGAAGATAAGGGCAGTAGGAGATGAGGATGGAGTGCAAAAATTGGTGAAAGCAGAGGTTTCACTATCACATACCTTGATTCAACCTCATTGTTGTCGCTAATCATCATCGTCATAGACCTTTGAAGGTTGTCCTTGCATTGCTAAAGATGAAGGTTAGCATTCAACGCCGTCATTTTTGGGTTAGTGCTCTCATAGCACTTCATGGTCGAGAAAGAAGGGAGGAACTGACCAGAAGGTTCTTGATGAAGAGGTGGTGATAAGTTAGTATATTAAGTGCCACAACATTTGCCTACTTTGCATTTTGAAGTCAAACTTTCTCACTTAATGGTCAAACGTTAGTTCCATCCACTTAGGTTGACATTGCCTCGTTTTTTAAACTTTAGAGACACATTTGCCCCATCAAAAACTTCCGGGTGTCTAATGTTTATTTGTGAAAACTTCTAAGGCATTTTAGCCTTTTAGCCTTTTTTTGTCCACAGAATGATGCTTTTTTTTCCTTTGATTTCCCTCTCAATCATGTAGTACTTGATATTGGCCTAAGTTTTAGGTAGGGTGAAAATAGGTTAAGCCATACTAGGTTTTACCTAAATAGGCTTAGGCCTGCAACAGAAATTTAAAGTTAGAGCCTAGGCCAGAGCCTATATGTAGGTTATTTTTTAGGCTTGGGCCTAAGCCTTCAAAAGGCCTGACAGTGCCTAAAGCATGTTTATTAAGTAGGCTTTTAAATAACCTTTAAAGCCTATACCTCTAAATTCATATATAACCCTTCTCGTATATTAACAATCGTACATCATATTTTAAAAGTTTAACATCAATTATGGTTATAATATAAGGGTTTAGTAAGAAAAAGAAAAGAATATTTATTGACAACAGTTTTCCAAGCAAGTAGGAATAAGAAAAATAAATCATCTGTTGGCTAATAAGATATATTTTCTAAAATCGATCAAGCATAATAAGCAACATGTAAAACTAGATTTTATATCTTTTACTTTTCCCACATAAATTGGAACAAACTCCTCCTACTAAGATTATAATGTTTCATTAGGCACTAAAATAAACTCATATCAATTATTATTATACTTTAGTGGACGATGCAAATTATAGAAGAGGTGAGTGATTGATGCGAAAGTAAGGGTTGGGTGCAATGATGATAGGATGTGAAACTTAGGATTAAGATTAAGTTGGTAAATTAATAAATAATTTATAAAATTATTTTAGATGATATTATTATCATATATAAATACTTATATAATATTATAAATTTAAAAAGTTAAATAGGTCAGGCATATAGGCTTATAGGCTATACCTTACGAAAATAGACCTATCCTATTTATCTATGTACACTACTACAAAAAAACACAATATGTGGCGCTTATTTTGAAGATTACTATGACACTTGGGAAGTGTCATAACTTCCAACTCCATAAAAGTAAGCTATGACGCTTCTTAAATCTATGGAAGTATTATAGCTTGTTTCTTTTTTAAAAAACATTTTTTTATAGTCTCCTATGGCGCTTCATTAGGAAGCACCATAGGAAGTCATGCACTTCCTATGGAAGTGTTGTAGGAAGTGTATGCATGACTTCCTATGGCGCTTCCTTAGAGTTCTTTTAAAAAAAACAAATAATTTTGTATAGATGTTTCCTTTTTCTGGTGAAACCCTATGTATTTACCATCCAAATTCACATCAATTTACAAATACAATCCACAATAAAATGAAATAACTCAAAACAAAAAACTAATTCATAAAATCTAGTAAATATGTTTAATTACAACAATTGTAATGGACAACTAATTTTAAGTGAATAAACAAGACAAGAATAGGCATGAAACAACCTACGAACCAAAATATTAGCTAATTATCTGACCATATATTCATATCATTCCTCAATGATTTCATCCACTTGTTGGTCAATCAACTGGGCAAAATGTTAATCTTCATAATACTACATAAATAATCATGCACATAACAAATTAAAATCGCTAAGAATTGATTAGCTTAGATACTTTTCAATTAAATTTAATACATACGGACTTAAGCTTTTGTATATATATATAAAAAAAAGACTTATAAGCTAGAGAACTTCTATAGGAGGCTAAGATAAGAAGGAAAAAAACATGTGGGAGACCAAGCTTTGTACTATAATGGAAGCTTCTATTTGCCGCCGTCAAAAAGAGGAGGGAGTGGGGACAATGGATAAGGAAAAGTAGTGGAACAATAGAGTGGGGGCCGAAAGGATACAAGATGATAGACCAATCGTGTTCTAGAAAATGGAGAGTTGGAGGGCGAGTGAGACTTATGAAATTTTTTAAAGTACTTTGTATGGTGCCATACAAGGCATATGGATTCTCTTGATTTTTTTTTTTAAAAACAAAGGAAAGCTTTGGCACTTGTTATGCTTCCCTTTATTTTAAAAAAAAATGGTAGATAGGGAAACTTTGGCGCTTACAATGCAAGCGTCATTGCTTCCCTTAAGTTTTTTTTAAACAAAGGGAAGCTTTAACAATATATGCTTCCACATTGCAAAGATGCTGTCAAATCTTCAGCCACTTCTTTTATTTGTGAGTTGGTAAACATCATACAAGAAGCATTAAAATAATGTACAAAAAGGAAACAACAGATAAACGTTAGATGTTGTAATATATAGCTGATCAAGTATATATATGAATGAATTGAGCATATAATAGACCTTATTTGTATCAATATTTTTAGGACCATGGATGATTATGTCCTTCATGTATTGCATCATGCAATGCCCACAATCTCTGCTCATTTCCAGTTGCCTTAGACACTATAAAGAAAAGAGAGAGAAAAATTTGCCAATCAATTAGATATATAAATTATATGTGTACTTCAATCTAATATTATAGTCATTGGTGAATAATATATATAACTTTGGGTGCAGCCATTAGAAGAAGCATCTATAGCTGCCATCAGTGAGCTTGTTTTTGTTGCACTTGAGACCATTTTAAGTGTGGTAAGTGCAGACAGCTCTGATAACAGCCTTTCGTTCTACCACCTATCTCATGTTGAAGCAAACAAACTACTCATGGGGGTCTCTTCCTAATAGATTTTTGATGAGATTTAACAGCCTTGGTAAATCTGCACCATTTTAAATTATTTATTGGTATTTTTACACTTTCCAAAACTTATTTATATTAGACGTTCCTCAAGAAAAACTTTATTGATAAAATTACACATTAAACCAAAATTAAAATACCTAACTCGTGTTTAATATTACTTGTGATCCTAAATATAAGATATTTTTAGCTAATTTAGGGAAATTAAAGAAACTAAATAAATACCTAATTGTAACATAAATGACATGATCTCTTTGTAATACTTCTATGTATCATTAGATTATATAATTTTAAAAAAATAAATATAAAAGATAAAATTAAAAGAAATCATATTTAGGACCGGGATGTAATAACATTTGATTATCTAATATTAATGCATATAGAAAAAGCACGGAAACATAACTTAATTTAATATATTTTCATAAATTATTTCTCTAGTTGTGAGAAAAATGTGAAGCTTGACTTTTGAAGAAGTTAAAACTTTTCATAAATTATTTCATGTAACACTTTTAGACGATATATATGTCTTTGTCAACTTTAAACTATTGTAAATTATAGTAACTTTTCATAAATCTCGTTTGGCCCAACACTAAATATAAGTTCATAAAGAATAACCCTTCCTAACATTATTGGGCCTCCATTTAAATTCACATATTCTTTTAAATTCTTATTTTTTTTTATTAGCCTCTTCCTTCTCTCCTTCATCATTTTAATACCTCATGGAGCTCCTCCTCCACAAGCTCCTCCTCCTCCCTCCTCCACCACCTTCTCTACAAGCTCCTCCTCGACCATCACTACTGCATCATCCTCATCCTCTTGTGCCTTCTCCTAAAATGGAGGTTCTTATGTAGACATTAGCAAACCTTGATCTCCCTACGAGGCATCTCGTCCCATACTTCATCATAATAAGGTTGAATATGACTTCCAGTCAAACATTTCATCTCCTTCTATTGATGATGTCAACGAAGAGCAGGAGAAGGAGGATAATAGTAATGCTGAGCACATATAGCCTCTTCATACATAACTGTTCAAAATTGTGATGCATGGTTGAAAATAACCATTATGAAAGGTCTTTTCTGTATTAGTAGTGTTCAATAAAAATTGACTGGACGAGAATTTAATATTATAGTGGAATAGATATAGTGAAGTATTGATGGTGAAAAAAAAAGATATAATGAAGTAATGAATCTTAATTATTGTTAGGTTTCTTATTTTGGAAAGACCAATATATAAATTATAAGATATTCTAGGTTTAAACATCATGATTACTCAATGTAATCAATCAATTAAATTAAAAAGTAAATTTCACTGCCACAATTTCACTTTCCTATTAAAGATCATGTCAATGTAATAGACAAGAAAAATAAAATTGTAATTATTCAAACAATACAAGAACAAAGTGGTACATCAATTATAAATCCATATCATGGCCACGGCTTCAAGTTCCTGTCAAAGTTGTTCCAATACGTAGAAGCATAAGTGTGGAGAAGAAGAAGGAAATGTGACCGAACAAAAAGGAAGATTGAAACACTTGCAAGTATCATAATAGCCTTAGTGACTTCAAGGGACGTTTGATGAAATTTAACGGTCTTGATAAATCTGCATTATTTTAAATTATTTATTGGTATTTTTGTCCCTTTCAAAAACTTATTTGTGTCAGATACTTTTAGGAAAAAACTTTATTAGTAAAATTGCATATTATCCCTTTAATTTTTCACATGAAAAAATTAATATATTTATTTTTAAAAATAAGATACTTAAAAACATACTTTATATATGCGTAACGTCCATACTGATTAAACAATGATTGTATAAATATGGGATTAACCCAAGTAACTAATGAAAAGGATTAAGTCACAAGTTTACAGAAAATTTAATAATAATGTGTTTATTATATTGCCTCCAAAAACAAAAGATGGATTAGAGACTTCTGATTCCAGTGATTCTATTATCCGTTTTTTGTTCTCAGAAAATTTTTTATAAAATAGTTTTTAGAAACAATTTTTTTTAAAAAAATCTATTTGGATAATTACTTTAAAAATCTCTATTTTTGAAATGACGTGATGGTACAGTCACTGGTGGTGATGTGGCGGTGTTCATTACTAATAGCGTAATATCAATAATGGATAAGTGGCGACCTCAAAAATTTAAAAATAGGAAAACAAATAAAAATTATTTTTATTTTTTAGCTTTTTAAAAAAATTATTTTTTAAAAAAACAATTTTTATAAAGCATTTTACCAAACAGGTTTTATTGTTTTTAAAAACAAAAAAAATAGTTTTTAAAAATAAAATGAAACCGCTCCTAAGTGTCCACTCTCCACACTTGGGAACAAGATATTTCCAGCTATGCCTAACTTACAGTCATCCGATGAAAATTGAGGAATTTGAAACGTAAAAGCTTAAATAGGTCTTGACACTTTTCCCTCACATTTGGATGGAGAGAAAATCATGAGGGAAAACTCTAAAAAATAGTGGACGTTTTATGGTATATTTTTGAAAGTTTTCCTTCATAATATTTTCTTCCCTATATTTTCCTTTCATTTTTCTCTTCATCTAAACATAACGTTCAAAATATAATCACATGTAACCCCAACTTGGGCTTTTGACCGAAATAACTAGCCACACACATTACTAGATTTTATATAAACATGAATATTCATCCCATCCAATAGGCATGATGTCACAACTCAAAATCCAGGTCGTGACCGGTGCATAGACTAAACCAAATAATTTCATTTAGCCTAGCAAACCTACACAAACCATATAGACTCTCAAGCAAAATATTAGCAACAATAAGACTCCAACACTGCCATAGTAGTCATAATGTCACAGAACCTTATAGGACACATCAATGCAGTGAAATCTACTCCACAAGTCTATGGAGCATAATTGACCACAAACACTTTTGTTAGCTGCATCATCTGGGGAAAAAAATATGAAGAGAGGAGTTAGTCTACCACTCACTTAGTGAACGCATAGATTACAAAGTATGCAGAAGGAAAGCAAAAGTGCACTAGAGTTTTTCAGAAACATATTTTCAAGAAGGCACAATTAACTATGGAAAGAGAGAAAAAAGAATTTTTTTTTTTGGAAATCACAAAGTTTAATAGCCCCAAAAGCATTTAATTATGACTATAATTTCATTTAGCATCTCATATCCTTTAGTGGGGAATAACTGTCCCACCTATTATTATATCACACATTATATGTACACGTACAGTAGGAAAGAACCATCACATTTAATCAATACATACACCGTATATACTATTGTGTAGGGTGATGAGGAATAACTGTCTCACCTAATAATACACACACACATAATAGGAGGATAAAATTTAATAAAAAAACATGCAACTAAGTTAAAGAGAGAGAATTCACCAAAATAAAGTACATGTATATATTTTTGTTTAAGAGGGAAGGGGAAAGATTATTTAATTTCGTAGGAAATAAAATATGACAGTTGAAATAATTTAAAAAGAGGGAAAAAATAAAATATCATCAAGAAAATTATTGATATTCCCAATACTATAAAGATGTGCTTATAGAGTTTATAATATTCTCAAAATCAACTGTAATAGAACTCCAAGACCTAACTCAATAACTGAATTTGACTCATAAAATATTTGATCTAAAAGCGATATAACATGAATAAACACCTTCAAAAAAATTCCCACAAGAGCCACTTATAATTAATAGGTATGTATAAAAATTATTATAAGTTTTCAAGGATCAATTTTTTCCCCTCACTCATTGCCCTCTATAAAATCTAAATCCTAACTTCTCATTTTAATCTAGATTGTTGCATGTCAAGAATTTCTGATTTATTTTAAATAGTAATAAATCACGAGCAAAGATTAATCTGTGGAATTAAAAGGCTGAAATTTACATTTATGGGAACTGGAATCAACACGGAAGTGGCATCATGAAGCATATGGTTTTCTTTTCTTAAAAGAAATAGTAAAAAATCGAAAAGTGAATGAAGAAACATGAATGAAAAAATAGTGAGGTGTGTGTTGATGATCAGGTGATAGGTTGTTAGTGTATGTGGCAAGAGTTCATCAATGTCACATGTTTAGGTACTATTTACCCATGAAGAAAAGGAGAAGGAGATGTGATTATAGCACCAAATTAAATACATGATCAAGAGTCGGGATGTGTGTATAAGGGAAGGAAAAGTCCATGTGTTGAGGAAGCAACTGCAGAAATAAAAAGGGAAGGATGAAGAGAAAAGAAGGAAAAATGACGGGGTTCAACTAAAGAATAGAATCAAGGTATGTTTGGGATTATGATTGGTAATCTTAAAAATACTTATATACGTAAGTCGAGACAACACTCCTCTCATATACTTACCTCATATACTGTAAGTTACGATTGAAAAACTGTTTTTGATGATTTTAATTGTTATTCCAAACAAACACTCAATCTTTGGCGGCATAAGCAAGAGTAATGGGGAAATGATAAAAAGATAGGTTTAAGAAATTTAGGGTTTTTGTAGAAATTAAAATGACAAAGATGTTATTGTTGTTATTATTATTATTATCTCTATTATTACTAATGCTACATATTGCTACTATGAAATCTCCATAAGATAACCTCTAATATAATGAGATTCACTAATATTCACTCATCGCATTCTGGTATATATTTTTTTATTTTATAAGTTTAAATTTAAAAATATTTTGTGAATCTTTATGTCACAACTAATTAAATAAGGTTTATGGTGTAAATCTGTCATATAAGTTTTCACTGAGAAATAATGTTATCTTAAAAGTTTTTTTTGAGAATCAGTGTCATTCCCAAAGTTTCAAAAAGTAGCAATGTTACCTTATTTCATTAAAAAACTAACATTAATCCCTTAAAAATTTGACGTTGACCGTTAACTTTTTAATAAAAATGAGTAATATTACTTCTTTTTAATACTTTCGGGGTCATATTGAATCTAAAAAAACTTTTAGGGGTAACATTACTCCTAAACAAAAAAAATTTAAGACAAATTTACACTTTAACCCATTAAATAATCAATGAATGGATATCTTATATAATTATATGTGATATTAAATTAAATCTACTAAGAAAATAACTTTATTTTATAGATGTATATTTTCATAAATTATAAGCAAAAAAATTTTAAGACAAATTTACACTTTAACCCATTAAATAATCAATGAATGGATATCTTATATAATTATCTGTGATATTAAATTAAATCTACTAAGAAAATAACTTTATTTTATAGATGTATATTTTCATAAATTATAAAGGAAAGGAAGTAAAGATCGAGACTTAGCTTTCGAAGTTGTTTATCAATTTAAATAATAATATTTTTGTTATCATCCTCCTTTTTTTATGTTCAAGTTATATTATTAAGATGCCGTTGAAAAAAATAGAAAGATCTTGTTTGATATGAGATACATATATTAATGACTTTATAAAATGATTTTAGCGTTCTCTTTAATTTTAAAAAGTCTTACATTTTATTAATCATAATTTAATTTTAATGTATCCTCTCTACTTTGGTTATCACACATGAGACACTTATTTAAGTTAGGGTAGGGATTTTTTTTTTTAAAAAAAACCATAATATTTAAAATAAAATTTTTATATTCATCATATCAAGTTCTTCAATTAGTTAAAAAAAAGGACACATTAAATAATTTTACATATAATAAATATAAATAACTTGATGTATAGATATTTTCCTTAACTCTAACTCACATGAATTCTCCTACTCACCCATAAAGTTTTGAGTTGAAATGGCTGACTCTGAGCCCTCAGGATTCAAAATCACCCATAAAGTTTTATTTATTTATTTTATATAAAAAAGTTGACATGCGTCTTCAAAATAAGCTACTTGTAATAAATAAATAAAAAGAGAATGGTACTTGATGTATTGACCCAAAAAGCACTAAGGGACTAAATTGTAATTTTATCCAAAAAAAATATCACACAGAGAATTTATTTTCCTAATGCGAAGAGCTTTTGAGCGTCGACCCTGGAAGTGGAAGATGAAGAGTGAGGAGAAGCAAAATCAGCAGAGGCTTTGCAAGAGATGCAATCAATCTTACGATCCCACTTCCAACACTTCTACGTCTTGCCGATTCCACCCTTCCTTCTTCGTTTGTCGCCGTCACGATGATCAAAAGAGGTACCTTCCATTATTTGTCTATTGATTCAGCAACTCACATGCGATTGAATGGCCACCTAAGTTCTTCGTTTAATGAAATCTTTGAATTCTTATCATGTGATGGATTTCCCTTATCCTCTGTTCTTTCCGATACACATCTTTCGGTAATCGTTTCCAGTTGTGCCATCTTCCACTCGTTTCAAGTATGAATTTTGCAATTACTGGAATTAACTACAAATTTCATACTATTTGAGAATTGTAAGAGTATCATGTGCTTTAAATTATTTAAAAAAAAAAAGGCTTCATCTGTGTAGAATATTTACCGGGTTTTGTAGTTGGTTTTCGATTTTATTTTCTTCTAATTTTTTGTTTTCTCTCTGTTTGAAGTTTCCCCTGATTGTGTATATATATGTGAGGAAACAAGACTATAATACTTTAATCTCCTGGATTTTTGCTCCATTATTCGAAATTTAGAGCAGAAGGAGTTTGTTTTATCTTAAAAAAATCGGAGAGGCTTGCTTACTTGTTTAGGACTATAGTTTATGAATGTATAGGATTTTTACGGTTTGAAGAGAGGTTTGTAGACCAATGAGAAAATGCAGGGGAGATTGAAGTAGTCTATGCTACTCTGGGAGAAAAAAACAAAACAGTAAGTTCCCTTATTTAGGTTGGTGTTAAGGCCAATAAACCTTATTTTTATATAATTTTCAAATTCCTTTTATTCCTGAAAGGAGGAATTGGAGATATGTAGATTACATGATAACTTGTATCAAATTGATTATCATTGGTAATGATTCAGGCTCATTTCACTTAACTATATCATGTCTGGACCGGTATTATCAGATTCTTTATTTAACATTTCAAATCATAACTGGATATTCTTCCATTGCATGGTATGCTTTCATTGTAGATCGAAGTAGTGTAGTTTTAGAATGCTAATTTTGAGGAATTCACAGCATATAGGTTTGCAGTCCATGGCATTTTGGTTCTTGCAATTGTGGTTTTAATGAATTTATACATCAGTGTTGGCAATCATATGGCCCACGATTTGGAGTTCAGATCATTTTTCTTTGACCTTTTGCAGTGTTTCATTATGATGGAACCCTCTATTATTCCAGAGAAAGTTAGTGAGAGGGAAAATGAAACTGAATAACACCCCTTAATTCAGCAATATTCATGTGCAAGACTAAATACTGACACTAAGGGAAATAGCAATGTAACACTTGAATTCAGTTAAGGATTCAGCAACATAAGTTTAGAAAATCACACCTAGGGCAGCTATACAATGTCACAGAGATTGGTAGAAAATATAAACAAGAATGCTAGACAGACTCCTCTAATGTTTCCCACACCTTTTCCATTGTAACTCATTTTTCTAAGTACTTTGTAACTCACTTTCTTTTGCTTCCAACTCACCCCCATAAGTTCAATGACCTTTTTTTTCCCCCCTATCTTTCATATTTCTCTAATCTCTAGTTTTTTAAGGTTTTTGCTCTCATTTGCTCTCTTCCTTTCTCTCTCTCTCTCTCTTTTTTTTTTTTGGGCTTGGCTTTCTCCTCCGCTTTAATTAGGCAATTTCTTTCCATTTCAGCATTGCTTAAGCTATTTGCAAGTTAAGAGACTGTTGGGAAACTTGCATTAAAACCTGCTTCAAAATATTATAATCTCAGTACACAATTGATGCAGGATGCACTAGCATAAAAAATTACAAGCTAAAGATCGAATTATCTCTATTTTTGTTTGTTTAATCTTTGGAGCTTTTTTCTGGTCCAAAAACAAAGGGTTTGGAACTTGTTCAATGACCTACATGCATCCAAGAAAACACTAAACCTGATAATTTGATGGTCCTGCATCGATAGCCATTTGCTATTGAACCTGCACCTGAACTTTATGGATCTTAGAAATAGCTAGGACCAGATAAAGCACTATTGATGCAGGCCCAGTAAAGCACTAAAGGTGTAATCGGAATGTGAGGAAAGTAAAAGGGGAGAGAGACAGCATGTTATTTTAGGTTTGTTAACCAAGGTATTGTCAAATTAAACTTATTTCTTATTCCATAATTCGATAATATTACTTTCTTACCACCCAAAAATCCCAAGTCTGCTCCAAATTCTAATACATAAACTCTTTCAAACATGTTTCCTCTTTTTCTTTTTGTTCTTCCTCTTCTCCTTTTTTGGATATGGTGATTTCCATCCATTTTCATTACATCAACTTAGGTTTTGTTATCATTATCTCAAGTTCTCAAGTAGCTGTGCATTTCCTACTTCGTTCAAACACTATAAAATTGTATGACTCAATGGGCTGAGGCTCAGTGGTACTATGTTTCTAGTGTCGAAAATTTGACTTCAAATCCTAATGAGATTCAAAATTAACCCAAAAAATTTTATACCAATGAAATTTGGTTAAATAATACAAGAGTTATCTTCAAGATCAGGGGTGAAAAATGTAATTTTAAATCCAAACTTAAGCCAACCAAAAAAAGACTATAGGCTATGCATCATTAATGATTATGAATTATGTAGACTTGCTGCCATCTCGTTGTCTTGTTTTCTCCCCTAATTTAGAAATTAAGAAGGAAACTGAAAAGTCTTCCCTGAACTTTCTTTTTTCCAATAATATTTCTTGTGTTTGTTACAGTGTCTTAATGTTCTGTACTAAGTTCTGTATGAATTTGAGACACTATTCAGTAGCAATGTTGACACTTTATGAAAAATAGTTCTTCTAGCTTTCCATATGCTAAGCTTATTTGCCTCTGTAAATGCTTTGGGGTTATAATCTGTAATACCTTAAATTAAATAAAGCAGAGTTTGCTAATTTATGCTCCCCAGTGACTGTATACTTATTCCCACATCTCTAGTAAAATTTATAATATGTAATATATATATCACTGCGATCTTAAGATCTTATTATAATTGATAAGATGCCTTAGATTTAGACATTCTTGATACTCCATAAGCTACAGAGCAAGCCTAATGCCTATTATATACCTTGAGATTGGTCCAAATAGGAAGGAGTTTGATTTTCTTAATAAGTAGCAGGACCTTGAATTTAAATTTGACTTCAACTTTTGCGAGTAAAAAAGGAAAAAGAAAACAAATACGAAAGAATTAGTTTGGCTCTTGCCATTTTAGATGGTTATGATCTTCTTCATGATGCCCTTTTTCTTTCTTATATATGAAGGTACTATGAACTGGGGCCCAATGACCCGCCGTATGCGGCCAAGTTTTACGACTGTTGTGGGGCTGAGGACCCAGAGGCATCTGGCTGCACCACCAAGTTTCATGTCTCATATGATGATGACTGATGTAACAGCTCATCCCTTTTCTTGTCGGTATTTGACAGTCTCCTAGTGCCGTTCATGGATCTTTCTCTCACTGTTGTATATATATCATTTTCAAATTTCTTCAGCTACACTTTATCTGTTACCCAATGGAAAGTTTAATTATTATTAGTTCCACTCTCTGATTATTACTCTCTGTTTAATATAAGATATATTTTAGTAGTTGATCTTGGTCTTGAATATAAGATATAGTTTTCGTATTTGTTAATCTTTTCTTAATTTATCCCTGTTGATACTCCTCAACAATAATCAAAGAAGAATGGAAATAAGGGAATTAAGGAAGATAATTAGGGTGTTTTAGAAAATATATGTCATATTAACTAATTTTCTTTATTTAATCAAATTAGTTAAATATATCTTATATTAGAGACAGTAGAGAGCAATATTTTTGGCTGAACGGTTTTTGCAATATCTCATGAATATCAGTGGTCTGCTCTGGTCCACATCCTGATAAGAAAAAAAGGAAAAGGTTGGGACTGGGAGTGGTGGGGTGCATTGAAATGCTTTACTTTTACTTTAAAATGGCAGATTGCTTTTTTGTTTGTGTTAACTTTGAATGTGATATTGAGAATAGTCATATTTAGGACCTTATTTGATAGGTACTATCTCCCCAAAGCCCCTGGTATGAGTACTGAAGCTGCTGTTGCTGAAGCAAGAGATTTAAATATTTAATTCAGCATTGCATGAGCGGGAAAAAATATCCAACTACATGACAAGCAGGTTATTTTTTGGTGAAAAAAACGCAGGACATTAATTAGTTGCAAATTGACAAAAGTTAGTTGTGTAAACTATTCATTTTATTAGTTGATTATATATTTTCGTTCGTTTACAATTGATATTTAACAATATATGACTAATTTTTAACGATTTACAATTGATTCTAAAAAAATTTCAACAAGGGAGAATGACGTTTGGGTAGGGTATATTATAAGAAAAATATTGACATTTTGGTATCCATTTCAAAATAATAATTATTAATATAGTATTTTCTTACATAAAGACAATTTTATCCAATCCAAATATAAATAAAAAGGTACATAAAAAAACACTGGGCCATGACAAGTTCATGTAAGTATATAACCAATACAAAGAACACAAACCCAATGTAGAGGAAACTTCACAAACAACCGAAGAGCCTAACGCCTTGTTTATTTCGATGGAGGGAAGGGGAGGTGAGAGAAGGTAACGAGAGGATATGAGTTTTATTTGGTTGAATGGAATGGAAAGGAAGAGAAAGAGAAGTTTCTTGTTTAATTTAAGTAAATACCCTTAGTACATTATTATATATTAAAGTTATTATTTCTTAAGTTATAAATTGCAAAAAACTTGTTTCCTCACTTATATATGATAAAAAAAATTATATATATTTTAAATGATGATTTTATTAATTTAATTTGTTAACTCATCAAATTTAATATATTTTTTTAAATTTAAATCATAAATAGAAAACATGAACTGAAATGATGCCAAAAAAACACCAGCACAAAAAGGTGCCGATAAGAGAGACAATCGCTCTTCCAAAACTTCCAATACAAAAATCCGTGATCAACAATGATTGAGAAATAGCAAACACAAAGGTTAAATGGAATTTAAGATCTGACAGAAGAGTTAAGAATAATAGAACATATTTTGATCACTCTGGAATTTTCAACATAACTAGGTTTTGAGGAATTAGGTTAAAGATTGAGAGACGACTGAGAGACTTTAAAACTAGTAAGGAAAGCCATCGTCGCAATGTTCTTATGTTCTTTCTTGTTTTAATATTGAGTTTAAAGTCATATAGGATTTAATTAGATATATTTTTATTAGATAGATTTTTTGATTTATTTAACTGACCCTATTAACAATCATATGGGTTTTATAATCAGATGGATAAACTTAGGATAATAAAAAACTAACATAGGTATTTTAGTCAGAATAAAATATAATCTTTTTCACCCATTTAAAAAAACCTCAAATTTAGAAGGGTGCATAAGGAAAGAAGGGAAGCATTAAAAGAAAAAAAAAATTCTCATTCCCTCCCCTCCATTTTACCCAACCAAGCACGCCAACCCCCACTCACGCAAACAATGCCTAAAGAATAAAAAAAAAAACTCAAAATTAAAACAAAAGGCCTGGGAAGGAGCTGACTCATAAAACCGACTCAAACGAAAATATGGAGTTCCAATATGAAACAGAGCACAAATGCTTCACACAAATAATCTTTGATAGCTTAATGTTTATCTTTAATAATTTACCATCTAACTTGTTAAGAATCCAAATTTCTTATTGTCCATGGCTTTAGCCATGACCTTAGACTATTTGCAATAACCTGTCATATGCTTTGATATTATTTATAAATCACTTCTAAATAATTTACATATACCAATAAAAAAAAGTTTAAACCATTAAATTTGTCTCAAAATGTAAGTGATTCAATATTATCATTATTAACTACTCACTAAACTCTAATATCATATTTAATTATTATTCTCTCTCACTATCTTTATTAAATATGTGTATATATATAAAAAATATTTAATACTCCTTAAAAATTAACAAATAACTTATAAAAATGATCAAGAATAAATAGAAGACGTAGGATCAAATTAAAAAAAAAATCTCAACCTACCTCATAAATAGGATGAGAGGATTAAATAATATAGAAGGGAGTATCATTTTATCTTGCTTTCAAAAACAAATGTCATTTTCTCAAAAACTAATGGTTAGGAAAAAGGAACATTAATTGGGCAATGGAAGTAGAAACAAGTTATGAAGGATATTAAATATGGAAGAAGGAGAAACAAAGGGGTATGTGCATGTGGCAAAAACGTGGGTTTTGCATTAATGGATGTCTGCATAAATTGAGACTTGGGTTATGAGAGTCACGCTCTTCATGAGACTTTGCATTTAATTTCATGATTTGGATAAAAATAAAAAAACAAACTAAAAAAATATGTTTCAACTCTTTTTAAAAAAATATTTTTGTTAGTAAAATTTGAGCTTTAATTTAAATGAGTGAGTACCATTAGTCTTTACATAATTCATAACAAATCATAGCATGCACCACTTATAAATAGTGAAACTTTTTACATATTGTCCGTAACCAAAAGTTTAGCTGAGTGGGTTTTGAGGGTTATCAGAATCAAGAGATACTTTTTATTGCCTTCATCTCTAAATATAAACTTTAATCTTGAGAATAGATGTGTCCTAATATATAAACTTGATTTTAGAATTGTTAAAATATTAATTGCATTTTTTTCAATTTTATCCCTTGACTTTATTTGTTACATTTATTATCTTTCTCACTCATCATCTTTACAAATAAAGGCATAGTTGGCAAAAAATACATATTTAATACTTTTAACTAATTTTAACTGTTTTCTTGATAATCACAAATCAATTATTTGAATCTCATATTTAGGGATAGATGAAAGATCTCATAAAGCTCTTATAAAAATAGCTACACATTAGTCACCAATGAATTTTTCACATAGATAAAAAAGATAGTGATATAAAATCAAAGTGATATATATTTTATATCACTATGATCCTTATTATAAGTCTCTTTTAATAAATTCTTACATACCAAGAAATGATAATTAAGTTATTAAATATATTTTAAATTTATAAAATTTGTAAGTTTACCCTTATTAAAATTTTCACTCTTTCTACATTTACAAATCATTCTAACCTCTCTTCCCTTTCTTTATTCCCCCCTCCATTTCCAACAAAAATTTAATAAGATTAAAACTAAAAAACTGTTTTTAATAACTCTTAAGTGGACTTATATTTGGTATTAAAGATTTTATTTACAAATGGACATATAATAAGAACCAAAGTGGTACTGTATACTTTATATTGTTTGGTATATTGAATTACAGTACAATTTATATTAGGTCCTAACTCTTACAATTGATATATTTTTATAGAGATGTTTCTTAATTTTGATTTCTCTTCATGATGTGTTTTTAATATGCTAATTGATTTCTGGAAATCACATTAAATCCTGATTAATTCAGATGTGGAATTGAGTTGGATTATTAGCTCGTTTGGATTAGCTTATGGAAGCTCCATAAGTGCTTATAAATCGTGATTTACGGAATACGAAGTTGCTTTTACGGTCTACGAGGTACTTTTACAGTCTACGAGGTAAATATATGGAGGAGATTTATCTCGATTTACGTAAATCGGGCTTATATAATAAACCCGATGTAAATAAGCTCAGGCAAACAAGTAAAGCGCTCCTCCCGACAATTTTTTCCATTCACGGAACCCAAAGCAACGACCATTGTTAAAAAGGATTGAACGAGCTATTTTACTATCCATTCCTTTTTATTGAGTTATAAATAATCAAATTAATATAAATTGATTAAAAATAATAATTATATAAGAAATATCATATTTTAAATATAGCTTTACCTACAGAGAAGATGGGTGTGAGAGAGAATGAACGAGAAAAGAGATCAAAGAGAATGACCGTGAAAAATATAAAAAGAGATATGAAATTAATTAAGGATGAAAATTAAAAAAAATGCATTAAAATTTTAAATGTCTCCAAATTATAAGTTAAAAAAGTGTCAGTCCAATTCAAGACATTGTAACTAATAAAAGAGACTGGAAGTAGTGCCTTTGTACTGTTCAAGTCAATTACTCTCTTGGGTTTAAAATATATAAGGTATTTTTTAAGAAGAAATCTTTAGTCTATAATATAAGTTATATAGAGAGTTATTAATTATTATTTTTAATTTTATCCCTATTTACTAATGGTATATACTGGACATGAGGAAACAGAAAGAGGAGATAGATATCAATAGGGTCAAAATTAAAAAAAAAAGAATTTAATCTTAGACATACTTAATGAGTTAAATGCTCTTTCTTTTTTTTTTTTTAGTGAGTAGTTGAAAGTAGTTTAAAATATATATATATAGACACACGATAATGGAAACTGGTTTATATTTGAAAAGGAGAGTATTTTAAGTTCAACTCAATCTAATGTAATACTATTTCTGGCCAGTAAGTTGTGGTTAGACTAATATCTTGAATTGATTCTTTTAATAGAAGAGCCAACTTGAATTGACAAAATTAAAATGTTCCAATTATCAATATCGTCATCACATATACAAATTTTGGCAAATTAAATTATTTATAAGTTACAGAGAATATAATTTATAATTACTTTTCATACTTCATCGATACACATAGCTCGTTTGGATTAGTTTATGGAAGCTCCATAAGTGCTTATAAATCGTGATTTACGGAATACGAAGTTGCTTTTACGGTCTACGAGGTACTTTTACGGTCTACGAGGTAAATATATGAAAGAGATTTATCTCGATTTACGTAAATCGGGCTTATATAATAAGCCCGATGTAAATAAACTCAGGCAAACAAGCTATAGTGAGACTGCGTGTCACTTTTTCTTGGAAAGCAATGGATCCATCCCCAATGAAAAGATGCACCTGCCACTCTGGCATGGGGGGGGTTGTGTGTTTTTTTTTTAAATCTTATACTTTAATAATATAAAGTATATCTCTATTATAATAGTAAATTTTGAAATTACAGGAACCTAAAAATAAAAAAAATTATTATCACTAGTAAATTATAACTCAAGATCTCAAATGAAAATTTTAAATATGAAAAATACTTTTAAATGACAGCTAAATTACTCAAATTTTAAATTAAGTCATTAAATTTAATAAATCCTAAGTATTTTAAATTGGGCTGTTAAATTTAACAAATCTTAAATCATGTCAGATATTTTAAAATAAGATTTTAAAATTTGCCAATTTTATTCTTCTATCCCTCACTTGATTCTCTCGCATTGTCACTACCAATCTCACCTCCCTCTACTGCTAGTGAACCTTTCCTCTATTCCTTTGTTGATGGATGACAACAACGAATTGCAGTAACCATCCGCATTCAATAATCCCACCTTCCCAGAGAACTGGAAAAAAACTCAATTAATTATAATCATATTCTACGTAATTCTAATGGATCTTTAATTAAAATAAAAATAGAAGAAAAAAGAAACTTACAGGTTTATCAAACTTATTGTAATTTAATGGTTTTAATTTGTTGCCAGGGAAGATTGGTGGAATAACCGGACAAGGAGAGAGAATTAAATGAAGAGCAGTAAAGTAAATTGTCAAATTCTTAAATTTTATTTTAGGTCATTTGACCTATTTTAGGATTTGTTAAATTTAGTGGCTCAATTTAAAATTAAAATAGAGCAGCTGTCTTTTAAAGAGATTTTTCCTTTTAAATAATATCAAAATCATTTAAAGTAATAAAACTAAATTTTTTTTAATCAGTTCAAAAAGGAATTTGAAAAAAAAAATAGATAAAAAAATTGCACTGTTTTTTAACTTTGGGGTTGCATTCCCCACATGGTGAATTTATACCGGAAATAAGTCAAATAAAGTGGAAAATTATGGGGAGGGGTTTGAACATTTTTTAAACTCTAGAGACTAAATTAAAAACTTGTATAAATTATGAGACCAAATTATTAATTTTTCTTCTTTTTCTTTACTCATGCCTATTATTTTCATTCTCTGCCATTTTCTTTTATTTTGATCCACTTCCCATGTGGACGCCAGTTGTCTCTCAATTTCTTTCTCCTTCTTTTCTTTTAATAATCCTCAAAACATTGATCCATAAATCTGACAAAAGCCTTTTATTTTGAACATATGAAGATTGGTACAATGTTTTTTTTATAATAAAATTGTCAATGAGTTGTTAGGGTTCATGTTTTTCAATTATTCATGTGGATATTTATCTAAAAGAAAATCTCTTTCTTAAAAAAGGTAGAGTGAATATAATGATATTGTTAGTTGCATAAAAGACAAAAAAAAATTAAAAATTAATAATTGGTGTACCTTCCATTGTTCTGTTTAAAATAGTCGAACTAATTAAATATTGTTACAATTAGAGTTCTTGCGGTTCAATTAAGAATTAATTAATATTGGATACCTGGGCAGTGCTAAATTCAGATTAATATGAGAAAGCAATTTCCAATGAGATTTGGAATTTATAAAATGCAATATTTATAATGTGTTTCTAAAACGTAAAAGAGATATAAAAAAGGAAGAATAAATTTGAAAAAAAAATATATAAATCATAATGAAAAATAGAAATAGATAAAAACGTGAAAAAATAAAGAAATTAAATATCACATAAATGATTATATCACTCTCTTCTTACTCTCTTTCATTTTTTCTTATAGGTCCTCTTCTTACTTTCAAAAGATTAAAACTATAGAAGGTTCTTCGTCAATTATTACCAACTACAAGAAGTGAATTGCTTTTTATATAATTTAAGAGAGTTAAAAATCAAGAGCATAATAGGGTTATTATAAAAATACTATAATTACAGTTGATCGAAAAAAATCATATGATTACAAATTACTTATCGACAAGATCTTACAAAATAGGGGATATTCAAACTCTCATTGTTTTAGGACATGAGATTTTTTTTTTTTTTTTTTTGCCAAAAGAACATGAGAAAATTAACTCAATCGATTATTGCTCCAAAGGGGGAAAAACAAGAGAAAATTAACTCAGTCGCTTTATTTCCATGAAAGATAAGATATAGCAAAACAAAGTGGCATTATTGGTTGGGACAGGTCATGTGGGTGGGATTAGAAACAATGACAACTACAACCACCTAAGGCTTTAATTCGTTTGTTTGTTTGTTTGTTTTCTTACTTATTTTAAAATAAGAAAGGGCAAAGAGAGATCAATGTCAAGTTGAATTATGAGAAATTAATAAATTAAAGCAAAGACAACTCAAGGTTTGTTGAGCTTCCATTTTCTTAATGATATATGATGGTACAAGGCAGAGAGAAGGAGGAGGAGGAGAAGAAGAAGAAGAAGAAGCATTATGAGAGAAGGAACTAACTAAATTTGGGTAATTAGTTGACTTGGCAGATTCTTCCATTTTGTCATATTTTGGTATATTCTTCATTTTCATAATGATGCTTCCTTCACTAATCAAACTCTCTTAATTAATGCACTAATCATAATACTCCAACAACTTCTTCTGATTTGAAATGTAAATGTGTAGAGAGGATACATATTTAATTGTGTAATGTCATCAACTCATAATCATTATTACTCCCTCTATTTCTATATATAAGACAATTATTTCAAGATCACTTATTTCTATTTATAAAAAACACTAATAATAGCCTGTCTGAAATTTTTAATTCGATTTTTTTATTTTTGCCCCCATTGATTACCAATTAGCCTCACTACTGCATCAATCATCCCTCACACACATTTTAATTAAGGGTGTTTTGGAAACTAAGTTATATATATATATATATATATATATATATATATATATATATATATATTTCCTTTGATAACTAATTTTGACCAGCTTTTTTATTTACATAATTCAATTATTTGTATCTTATAAAAAGAATAGGAGTGAGTAGTATATATTATCTTATCTTGTGACAACTGCAATTTCAAGACAAATCAGAAAACTAATGTTAGCATGATTCTGTATACTTGATAAGGATTACATTGATTAGTATTTGCTTTATAATATTGATTTTATTTTGGGCTGAATTAGTTGGGAGTAAGCAGGAAGCTAATATCAGCATATGATCTCTTTGGACTAGTTTACCTGTGTGGTGTTTTGCCAATCCCCCCTTTTGTGTCATTTAATTTGTATTCCATGTAATTCATGAAATGATTAACAAATTAATTTTTTTAAAAAAATAATATACATATTTCTAATATTATTCAAGCTCTACTGAAGCCTCCTGTAGAATAGCATAGAGGGGAAAAATTGATTAAGATAAGGACACTGGTATCATATGAAAAATAGAATTTTTTAAATAATCCTTTACATTAAAAATAAGCCATATATATATATATATATATACATATATATATATATATATATATATATATATATATATATATATATTTGTTTTTCTTGTTTATGGCATTTAGGAAAGAATTTCAAAGAATTTAATTATATAATAAGGACTACGTACATAAAAGACTTTTTTAGAAAGAATAAAAGGATTATTTTATATAAACTAGGTGGATCAGCTCTCTAATATTATATTGATTTTGAAAGTGATGCTCAAGTTAAAACTCTCTGCTAGCTAGTGGCCACAAAAATTATCTATAAAATAAGCACACACATTGGTTAATTAGAAGTAAGAGTTTGGCATGCTTTAGAAATCAAAGATGAACAAAGTTTCACCTAATATTTGACGATCATCCACGCACAAAATAAATAAAATAATTAATTAATTAAAAAAGTGGTTTGATGGTTGCAAGTGAGAAGTCAGCTTCACACCACACAGAAGTTGTGTGAAGCATCTTTTGTGTTTTTACGCCATGCGTTCACCTAAACAAAGTTATTATAACAAATTCGTAGAGAGGTTGATCGACGAAGAGGACCACATGCAGGCTGCTTCATACAAAAATATTGCAACACTTTGAAATATAAAATTGTTGGGATGATTATTATTAAAAAGGCTTTTGTCTACGTAGAGTGTTTTGATCGGAGATAAGTGATACTCTTTACACACACAAAGGAAAATAAAAGAACAAGTAAAATTAAAAGCGCAGGGCTAAATCACAAGGCTTATGATATTTGGCACTTAGCTAGGTTTTTTAAACATTTAGTCAAAAATATTATCCTCAGATGGTTTGTCTGAAGAAGATCTTGTGGTCAACATTAAAACCCTTATAAAAAAGTCTCTCAGACAATATTTTTGAGCATCCCACCACAAATACATGCTGGAAGTCAGAAGGAAGAGATAATGCTTTCACTATTACAAAAAAGGCTTTTAATGATGCACATTTAATGACACTTCTCAAAGAAATGTCGTAGGTAATTGTTGTTTTTAAGGAAAAAATATTTATAAGCTACGGCGCTTTTTATTATAAACGTCATAACTTAGTGTTAAGTTTGTATGGCACTTTCTTAAGAAACGTCATGCGATCTTTTTTTTTTAATATCAAGTATATCAGCTATGGCGTTTTACAACAAAGCGTCATAACTGGTGTAATGATTTAAAATTATATTCTGAACGTTTAGATGCTACTTAAGTTATATACATGTAGTCAGCAAATAAACTTCCTCCAACTTATTTATTTCTAATGCTTTAATTATAAATTAAAATAAATGAAATCAATATTTAAAAAAAATTAACAAAAGCTATACAAACATTTTATCTAAAAAAACATGCCTAAATGAAATTTGCACCTTAATAATAGGAATAATCTGTAAAAAAAATTATCAAAAAAAAATTTTATTGCCTTAACAGCAAAAAAAAAAAAATTAACCTTGGACTAAAACGCCGACCAAGGTTTATTGGAGAAACCTTGGCGGTTTATTGGAAAAAACTTGGCCGGCGCTTTATATAAAGCGTCGTCCAAGGTCTTTTTAAAAAAAAACAATCGATATTGATGAATATATTTAAAACTCATTTATTCTCAACGTTATTAAATGCTACTTAGCTTATATAAATGCTATTTAAGGAAAAATAATAATAATAAGCTACGGCGCTTTTTATTATAAACGCCATAACTTAGTGTTAAGTTTATATGGCACTTTCTTAAGAAACGCCATGCAAGATCTTTTTTTTTAATATCAAGTATATTAGTTATGGCGTTTTACAACAAAGCGTCATAACTGGTGTAATGATTTAAAATTATATTATGAACGTTTAGATGCTACTTAAGTTATATACGTGTAGTCAGCAAATAAACTTCCTCCAACTTATTTATTTCTAATGCTTTAATTATAAATTAAAATAAATGAAATCAATATTTAAAAAATAAATTAACAAAAGCTATACAAACATTTTATCTAAAAAAACATGCCTAAATGAAATTTGCACCTTAATAATAGGAATAATCTGTAAAAAAAATTATCAAAAAAAATTTTATTGCCTTAACAGCAAAAAAAAAAAAATTAACCTTGGACTAAAACGCCGACCAAGGTTTATTGGAGAAACCTTGGTGGTTTATTGGAAAAAACTTGGCCGGTGTTTTATATAAAGCGTCGTCCAAGGTCTTTTTTAAAAAAAAAATCGATATTGATGAATATATTTAAACCTCATTTATTCTCAACGTTATTAAATGCTACTTAGCTTATATAAATAATGAACATTCATGTAGTCATAGCAAACTTTCCCACACTTATTTATTTCTAATGATTTAATTATGAAGAAAAAGTAAATAAATAAAAAATAAATTAAATAAATTTAAATTTAAATCCAATTTTTTATATTAATTTCCTTGCACTCAAGACCTTTTATTCCATTAGTTATCAGCCAAAAAAAATTATCTACAAAAAAAAATTATCAAGAAAAAAAATGTACCTTAATCGGCCCTTTCAAAGAAAACGTAGACTAAGATCCTTGAAATATCAAAGGAATAATCTGTAAAAAAAACAAAAAAAAAGTTACTAAAAAAAAATCTATCCACTAAAGTCCTTAAAAATAAAAAAGAAATAATCTGTAAAAAAAATTATCAAAAAAAATCTGGACCTTATCCGATGCTTCACTAAAAAGCGCCGAATAAGATAATAATTTTAATTACCTTATTCGGCGCTTCACAGTGAAACGCCAGAGAAAGCAACAATTTTTATTGCCTTATCCGACGTTTCAGTGAAGCACCGGATTTGCCTTAGGCAATTGATTGCCTAAGGCAATATATATAATTATATATAATATCATATTATATATATATATATATATATATATATATATATTATAATATTATATTATGTATAATATTAGATATTGTTAGGCAATATGTATCTTTGAACGACGTTTAAATGTTAAGCGTCGTTAAAGATTATTAACTTTGAATTTAACGTCATTGTTTTTTTATTTTTTATTTCGATTATTAAAAGCTATGACGTTTGGTGAGGAAAGCGTCAGAGCTTCTATAGACTTTGAATTTAAGGTTTTATTTTAACTTTTCACCAGCTCGCCATTATCGTCTTCCTCGCGCGCTCTCCAGCTCTCAATTTTTTAAATCTCCATTACTCCACCATATTGTCTTATCCCTTCAGTCCCCACTCTATTATCTTGGTCCCTATTTTCTATAGAAGTCCCTTAGCTTGTAAGTATTTTTTTAAATACAGAAGTTTAAATCTGTATGTTTTTTTTTCTTCTTTTTAGTTAAAATCTGTCATGAATATTATATTTATGCTTATTTTTTCCAGATATTTACTTGAAGTTTCAACTCTGCCTTCTTAAACTTCCTATACATTGTAAGTTTTTTAATTTTTGAGTTTAATTCTGTATATTTTCTTCTTCTTCTTCTTCTTTTTTAGTTAAAATCTGTCATGAATCTTATATATATGCTTAATTTTTTTTCAGATATTTATTTGGAGTTCTTCCATGCTTGATAGATGGAGATGAGAATTAAATATTGTAAAGAAAACCTGCAAGTTTGATGATGAATTTAGATGTAAATACAGATTGAGGGTTTCATTAGGAAAAAAAATCAGTCACGCAAATATTTTTTTTTAAAAGGGACCTTTTATGACGCTTCATGTGAAAGCGCTTAAGAGGTGCAAAAACCTCCTAAGGCGCTTCTACAGGAAGCGTCGTAGGAGGTTCTTCACCTCCTACGGCGTTTCCAATTGAAAATGCTATAAGAGGTTAGTCTTTTTTTTCAAAAAAAATAATAATTAAATACACTGTTCCAGCTTTTTTTTAAATTCAACAAGCGTCATAGGTTCTTCTTATGACATTGGATGTTATGCCGTTTGCAAAATGTAATAATATTTTTTTTAAAAAGTACCGCTTATCGTATTTTTTGTAGTAGTGTTTCTTAGCAAGACAGATAGCCAGCTTTTGCATTGTGATTCCCAATATGAATCACATCCACCTCTCAATTTCTTTGGAGAATTTGCTTAATTTCCTCAATAATATCTCTATAAGAATGAGATAAGTGATGCGTTGGGGTGCCTAATGTATATGGTATACCCCATGTTGTTTTTCCTCCTACCCCATAAAATTGAGAGGCTTCTTGAATGTTTTTTTAAGTTTCTTTTCATCATTAGATTCTATATAAAATGAATGATATTTTAATATCTTATAAATAAAATTGGTATTGTTTTCAATTTTTTTAATAATTTTTCAAATATTTAATACTTTAAATGAAAGATAAATTACTCAATTTTAGGGTATTAAATATTTAAAAAATCATTAAAAAATTAAGAAAAAAACACCATTTTTTACCTATAAGAGATCAAAATAATACTTATTAAGCATATGGACACGTTAGGCACCTCCAACATACTTTAATTTGATCACTTTGATTTCCAAAAGAAAAACATGAAAGTTTTTTTGCCATGTATCTCTCTGCAATCAAGTTAAAGAATGTCTATATTATCAATGTTTTAAAAGTTGGATCGAATATCGAGTCAAAAAAGCTAGCGGGTTATGGTTCAACCGTTTTATTAGAAATTGCATTGGGCTGGCTTGGTGGTATGCATAAACACATGGCCCGAAAACAGAAAACCTATATTTTTATTGGCCGAACTAAATTGTTATATTTGTTACTTTATTATTGCATCCTTGTACTATTTGTGTGAAAAATGCCTTATTTTCTCAAAACGATGGATTGTATCCTTTCATGTTATTTTAAATTTTACTTTAGCTTTAAAACTTTCAATGAAAATATTTTTTTTGTTGTCAATTAGAATATTCATGAAGTATCAACGATTTAATTTTATAATATATATTGAACCTTCAAAAACAAATGAAGAGCATTACAATTATCAAAATCAAATTAACTTCTCCTTTTCAAGGACCTCCCAAGTTAAAAGTAATGTTTATATTTTTAAATAAAACTATCATTGAGCCGTTAACTTCGGTGAAGGGATTTAGAAGATTTTTATGATTATTAAAATTTTTGAAAAATAAAGTAATTATCCAAAGAAGAAAAATATAAAGTATTATCTATGGTTCTTAATATAAAAATCGGTTGAATTTTTTTGAAGAGATTAAGGATGTAAATTAAGTTATATTAATCTGTTTATATTAATTGTTTTTCAAATTAATTTGCTTGACTTATAAATTGAGATATATAATTTAATTATGCATAACATAAACCATGATTAAATAGTTTATTTAGTTTTCTTAGCATTTAAAAAAAAAGTCAACAGAATCTTGTTTTAAGGACCGGAGATAGTACTAAGAAATACTCCATTTGGTCATTTTTATAAAAAACTTTTATCTTTATTACACAAAATGAACTAGTGATTGAGATTATTTAAAAACAATAATTGTATAAAAAATGTCATATTTCTTTCAAATATACCCATATTTATGAAAAAGAGTATAGAAGAGAGAATGAGTAACAAATATAAGAGAGTATGATTTCAAATGCAGTTTTTTTAAAAAAAAATTGCGACAGATCAATTGACCCGCCCGATTTTTGGAAAACCGCTCCGGTTTCCGGCCCAAAACCGGCTGGCAACTCAACAACCGGTTATCAACGGTCTAAAATGGCTGTAGAAAAAAAAACGGTCCAATGCTTGAAACCGGCCCGTTCTTGTGACCGAACGACGGTCCGACCGGTCAAACCGTTTGGCCCGATCCGATTCTTAAACCCATGCATATTATATTAATAAGGCAAATAGATAGTAGGCAGCGCACATTGGGAGTGGCACATTCCTACTACCTGGACACATCTACGTAGCTCACAACACGAGCAACACATTCCCAGTCAATGAGACACAGCTAAACAACACACAACATGAGTGACACGATTTTAGACACACCTTAGTAGCACACAACATGGGTGACATATTCCAAGGAGTTCTACTGTATCCATCAACATCCTCATCATCATCGTCATTATGATTGTCATATTTTCATCATCTTCTTCGTATACGTCTCATAAGATATGATGTACTCTTATTATTTTTTAATATAAATATATTTACATAATATATTAGATTAAAAAAACTAGTTAAGTAAGTTAGTATGACATGATTTTTCCAAAACACCCTAATTATCTTTTTTAATTAAATTCTCATATCTATTTTATTTGATTATTATTGAGGGAGTATCAATATGAGTAAATTAGGAAAAAAATTGATAAATATATGAAATAAATTTTATATTTAGAACTAAGACTAACTTCTCAAATAGGCCCTACATCAAGGATTGAAGGGAGTAATTACTTTTAGAGAAAATTTCACTGCATCCCCTCTATAGCAAATTATTTTCAAACAACCCCCAAAACTTTATAAAACTACTTCACTGCATTCTCAAAGCTAAACTGAAAATAAAATTTGTGGGTAAAAAGACAATTGTGCCCTTACTTTACAAGTTAAATATATCATTATTTACAAAACACATGTGAAAATTTATAAGTCAAATATGCTTATTTATTAGACAAATAAGTGAAATTACAAGATCATGTCGGCTATGTATAAGATAATGAGTATATTCATAAGAATACATATTATTTATAAGATACATATGAGAATTTATAAGTTAAATATATATATTTACAAGACACATATAAAAATTTATAAAACAATATCGGTCATGTATAAGATAAGGGTATAAATATCTTTTTACCAAAAAAAAAACTTAATTTCTGTTTAATTCTAGAAGAAACAGTGAAGTTTTAAAAAATTTGAAGGTTACTTTATTATTGAGGTAGCTACGAAACTTCCCACTGCTTTTATGCACCAATAAACCGTAATGAATCAAACAAGAAACAGACACCCTTGTTACATTATATCCACCGTATTCAATGGTTACTACCGATCATAATGAGTCGTGTGTGAGAGCTTCCTCATCATATCTATCTCAATCGCCACGTACGGCCTTTCCCAAGGAGATTTGAGCCAAAATTATGTACAGGCACTACAATTACGTACAACACAAAGCATCATGCAACAATATAAATCACAATTAGGTGGAAATAAGCCAACTTAGGAGCCATAATTCCCTTTCCAAAAAGAAATCAAGGCTCACATAACACAATCCCATCATTTAAATCTTACCCAAGGACTTTGGCAAATTTCCAAGAGTCCACACAAGTTCAAACATACCCAATCATTCAAGTTAATTACATAGTAAGATTTGAGTTGTAAGGATCCAAAAGCCAAAAATACAAGCAAATCAACTCGTAAAGGACTCTTAGTTGCCCTAAAAGTAACTACCAACCTTTAATCATAATTAGAAGGTATAAACATACAGCTTACACATCAAGGAAGTTCTCATTCAAGCCACAATAGCCCATTACAACCTTTGTTCTATAGAAACCACAACTTAGAGTAAGCCAATATAATATTAATTAAATGAACTCCAAACTCATGAAATTTTGTGTGTTCAACATTCAACATATGAAGGAGTTACATAAATCATCCCATTACAATTTATACCACCAACAATTTCTAAAATTAAGAGAAATTCATAAATTACTCCCTAAAAAAAAGTTTCTTTTTAGAGTGAGAATTTCAAGTTCAAAATAATAACTCAAACTAAATCCATTTGCTATGAAAATTTAGACACGAGCTCCTTATCATCAAAGCTTTCTAATTAAAATTATTTCTTAGTCAAATTGATCATAGTAAAAATGCCAAAAATTTTGCAATAATTCATCCATAGAGAGAAAATGGTTAACGTGAAAAACTATCATGAAATATTTCGTGATAGACATCTAACACCATAAAAAAATTTTAGGTAAAAAAATACACATGAAATTTTTAAAATGATACCAAAAAGTCATAACGGTTAAGTCATCTAACTTTGGCTGTTTAACAAGCATGCATGTTAAGAAAAAAGATGTAAAAATATACATGAAGTTTTCAAGATGGTGCAAAAATGTCACGACTAGTAGAAACTTCATATGTTTGCATCATTTTAAAAACTGTGTGTGTAATTTTGTATCTAAAAAAGTTTATAGTATCTGATGCCCTTAGTAAAATAATTCATGAATAGATTTGTATTTTAATCCAAGAGAAAAATCACCCCAAACTTGCAATTCAACCACAAAATCAAGTTCTAAGAAATACTTCTAAGTTACCCATAGCAAGAAATTGAAGTTTTAAGCGAGGATTAACTCTAAATTTGAAATCATTCTTTTGAAGCACAAAGTTTGAGCAAACAATCAAAATTTCATCATTTCACCAATTAAATTCATTTTAAAACTATAAACAAGCTTCATTAAGATCCTCAAGTATCATATAAACACCCGACAACAGCAATGAAGTCATATTTTTAAGCTTCCAATTTTGAATTCAACTCACAAATTCCAAAATTAACTCATGGAAACTTGAAGAAATGAAGAGTAGAATGAAGATTGACACTTACCTTGATGGTTGATATTGTTTGGAGGCTCCACCATTCCCCCTTCCTTTCCTTTGTTTTTAGACCAAAATTGCGTCTCATATAAAATTAATTTGTAGTGTCATTATGCCGTGACACATGGGACAGATTTTTTAGCTTGATTTAAAAAATTCATAATTTATTCTCTATATCTTCAAAAAAGTATGAATCAACATTCCATAAAAAGTTTGAGATGTGTCTCTCTTTCCTTCCCCCCCGGGAACTATGTGTCTCTTTCTAATATAAAATGAATCATTAAAAAATATTACCACTTTTTCTTTTAGAAAAGTAATTATTCCCAAGACAACTAAGAAAAATCCAAATATAATGAAAATTATTTTCACCCATCCTTTCTATAAATTTAATTAGTTAACTAGTTAAGCATACTTAGAGAATCATCAACCTTCCAAAACAAGTCTTAAGTTATTACTCGAGAGCAGAATTTCCCCCCCCTATTTATAAGGTGTATTATTAATTTTTTCATGTAAATATACAATTTTACCCTTAATTTATCATTGAGTGACCTCATTCTTATGGGGTATCATGTATATTAAATAAGGATAAAGTTGAAAATTTATTGAATTATAAGATAAAATAAATAAAGTTTAAGGTTTTCTTTGGTTTGTGTGAAACATGTTGGAAGTGCCTTATAAATAAGAGAAATACTCACATACTCTAGGAGCGCCACCTCATATATACTCTGACTAATTAAAATACAATAACTAATCTTATTTTAATTCTACATGGCTGATGAGTAATCTAGAGAAATTCAAATTTTATGATTTTGAAAAATAACAACTCAAGGGAGGGAATTGTGTTTTTTGCTTTTCTAAATTATGAAGTTTATGTTTTTCAAATCATAAAATTTAAATTTTTTCAGATGACTCATCAGCTATGTGAGAATAAAATGAGATGATTTGTTGTATTTGAATTAGTTTGAATACATATGAGGTGGCACTTTTGGAGTACGTAAGTATTTCTCTATAAATAAAATCAAAAGAGTAAATATTTGTGGTCATGTACCACTCTGATCTGATCCTATTTATAAATTCAAATTACTTAATTCTCAAATACCAAAGAAAATTAGTTAACTCAATAAATATGGACTAATTTATATGTGTGTGTGTGTGTAATATCAATATCAATTTTATCCTCATTTATGAATGAGTATTTTTCACTTTTTTCTTCTCTTTTCCTAAAATTTATTACTCTCTCGAAACCTTTTTACAAGAGCCCAAAATGTGAATTGTTTTGGTCATTTTTATAAGAACATGATAAGAGTTGTCTCAACATTTAATGATTTTTTTCATTTGTGCCCCTCATTAATGAGATATATATATATATATATATATATATATATATATATATATATATATATATTAATTAATTAATTAATTAAATGGTTGATGATACTTATATTTATTCTATTTCTCATTCTTAGTCATCTCTTATAAATAAGGGTATACTTGAAAAAAATTTATTTCAAGACATACTTATTATTTTTTAAATAATTTTAACAATTTTCTTAAATTGCGTAATTCGATTATCAGACTCATATAAATAGGATTAGAGGAAATACAATTAATTAGGGTAAAATTGTAACACTCTTTTTTATTATTCTAAAAGTCAACTTATAATAAATACTAATTTTTTTTGCCAGCAATTTTTTTTTTTTGAAAGATACTAACTCACGTATGCAATTACTGTATTTTTGAAAGATACTAACTCATGCAATTTTATCCTGTTACCCGTAGCTATTGAATTAGCTATCTAACTTAGCGGCCACATCAATACTATATTCCGCACAAGGCAAAATGGAAAGCATTAAATATAAAATCGCTTCTACGTTTGACGCAATAAATAAAACCTAGCTGCGAAGTCATGTTCATGTTTCCAGGTAAAAAAAAAAAAGGTCCTGTTCATGTTTGATGCACACAAATGAAGACAAAAAAATTGTTATTTTCACAAATTGGATATCAGTCAACAGTCATGGCAAAAAAAAAAAAAAAAAAAAGAGAGATATTAGCCAACAGTATTTTATCAAGATTGACATGAAGGCTGTTGAAGTGACGTTCTCTAAATGTAATTGTTACAATTTTTTTTTAGTAATATATTTGAGTTTGATTCTTTCCGCGTTCTTTTCTGTATTTTCAATCTTAATTTATAAAATCCTGTATCTTCTTTGTAAAATAAAAGATAAAAAAATAATTTGTATGATGGGTGATTAATTAATTCTTACGAAACTATGTTTAAAAGTTGATGCCATGTTACCTTAATAAATGAATAAAATATAGTTGACATATTTTATAGGAGAGGCGTTAAATAAAATTATGGATTATAGTTTTTTTTCGCTAATTGATTAAAATTATGGGTTTAGGGTTTAGATATTTTTAGAAGGCTCTGAGCACGCTAATGAAGTCCAAATTGGCCAAATGGGGCAATGGCTATCATCTGCTAAAAACTTAGCAATGCCAACCCTATATAATCAGAAAATTACAAAAATGACCCAAAATTATAAACAAATACCCTATCAGAAATTGATATATTTTTCTAATAAAATATAAAAATGAATATCAGGTAAGTCTTAAAAATTACAAATAAATGTCAAGAGACCAATGTCTTTTTTTCATTCATATAAAAGTACTAAAATATCTTTTTTAATAAATACTTTGATTCGTTATTGGGCAGCCAACCACTTTACTACATATTTGTTTGTAATTAATACTTTCATTTTTAGATATTTGCTTTTTTTCTTTTTGTCAATTTACTGTGAACATGATGAATGTGAATTGACCAATTTCAAACTTCAACTTTAAAATCGAGGTGTTTGTTCGGAATTAGTTTTTGAGAATAATTTTTATGATTTATGAGGTAAGTATGTTAGATGAGTTTTATTTCGATTTACGCAAACTATAGTTTGGAAGCCTCACAAACACACACTAGATGGGAATTCTTAAAGTTGGGAATCAGGGCTGGCCCTTGACGGGTCAGGGCCTAAAAGGGCCGGCCCTATAGGGTCTGGGGAAAGAAAAATTGTTGTTTTTCAAAGCCCGGCCCGAAAATTTAACTATACATCTACACATCTTATGCAATAAAATAAATACAGTTATTAATTCATAATCAAAGGTAAAAAATATTGTGTACAAGTAATTCATAGTCTCATACAAAACATAAGAAGGCAAAAAGCTAAACACTTTAAGCAACATGATTATGAAAACTATCGTTTTCATCTTCTTCGCTACTATCATCAATTTCAAGGAATTTTGATTGTACTTCACTTTAAGTAGTAGACTCTGTTTAAGGGGTAAAAATATCAAGAATTAGTAAATTACCATCATATGTAAATTTAGCAATTTTTAAGGTTCTTAGGGAGGAGTCAGCAAATGCATGAGTAGGAAGGATAGTAAAATTAAAACAAAAAATAAAGTTAAAGGGCCTAACGGGCCGGCCCGACTTCCTTTTGAAGCTTCATTTTTCAAACATAACCCGTGATTTAAAAGGGTTTAAAAGGGCCGGCCCGACGGGCTCAGTTCGATTTCCCGGCTTTAGGAATTCTCATCTTGCACATTGATATAGGTTTTTTTTTTGACTTGGCACATGGATATAGGTTTGAAATATCTTAATTAAATTAAAATAATTCAACATCCTATTTTCTGAAATCCATTAATAGATTTCCTAATGTCCAATATTTAATTGAGTAATTTGTAATATGAGTAAAATTGTTTGAAGCTTTATTCATAAAAATAAATTGCTTGAAGCATAAGCCAATGCAATAGTCACATGAGTTAGGATGCCTCGGCTTTCCATCGCTTTCTTCACCAAAAAATGAAATATTCCTCAAAATTAAAAGAATATTATTTTATTCATTATAAACAATAACATCATTCATATCATTAAAATCAATATATTAATATATAATATAACACTTACATTTTACAATAGATTAAACTATTCTTATGAGTTACTGGTTAAAAAAATATATTCTTATATATGAGTAATTATATAACTTATTTATTAATTATCAAATTATATGTAATACATAAAAAACATCTAGAAATAACAAAATATAAAACATGCTGCATTATCTTAAGTCAGAAACAATATTATTTATTTTTCAAACTCTGTTCAACACACACACATAAAATTTTATGCTTAAATATATTAAAATAATTTTATTCAATTTTTTTTATCTTTATTTGTAAATTAATTTTCTGATCCTTAATATAAGATATATTTAGAAGAGTTGATCTTGGTCTTAAATATAAGATATAACTTTTATATTTATCAATTTTTTTTCTAATGTACCTCTATTGATGCTCGCTCAATAATAATCAAGGAAGAAATAGAATGAAGGAATTAAGGAAGATGATTAGGGTGTTTTAGAAAATATATGTCATATTAACTAACTCAACTAACTTTCTTAATTTAATTAAAATAGGTAAATATATCTTATATTAAGAATTGAAAAAATATTAATTTTTTTATTCTTTTTCTATTTTCATGTTAAATTGTCCGCGTGATATTTACTATACTTCAAAAGCATGACTTATTTAAAATGAAATATTTATTTATTTTATAAATAATAACAAATGAAAAGAGAAAATACCATCAAAGTATGACACCACTGCTTTGTTTACTATTATTGATAGAGCCATTGAGACTGTGGAAACAAAGGAAAAGAATAAAAGAAAGTGTCTTCCATTTAATTTTCTTTTGATGGAACTTTACTTTATTAAATGTAGATTATATGAGCCACAAATGAGGAAAATACTTGAATTATTTTGGTGATAACCAGTGTTGCTTTTTATGAAAAAGAACAATTTTGCATAGCCGCCATTTGGAAAATAAAAGCCATAATTATTGATTAAAACATTTAAGAAAATTAGAATCATTTTTAATAAATAAAATATTTTCAAATTTTTAGAGATTTATTGCAATTATTTTAATTTTAATAAAATTTAATGTTAACATTTCAAATTTTAAAAATAATTCTTTGGTCATTAAAAGTATAATAATATCATGTTTTCATTAGCATCTTAAGATTTATATAATAGATAATATATAAAAAGTATAATAATATTAGTTATGAATATGGTAAACTAGATCGTAGGCGTGTAAACTGAATATTAACATATATTATGATTTTTATGATATTTTGAGTTGAAATTCATGAAATTTAAGTGTATACTAATTTTTAAAAAATAATTTATGCGAGAAGGATTAAAAAACAAAAGTGACTTGTATATGAATCTTATTTTTTTAACTTTCCTGAAAAGAAGGGCCAGCTTGGAATATAGGATAGGGAGGGTCACACCTCAACACACCAGCTTATTTATTTGCTTATTAGTTATTACACAGATAAGGGTAATTTTGTCATTTCCATCATCTGACATCTTCCACAAATTGGGATGGAGTTGGACAGTGAGTGTGAGAAAAAATGGTGGGAGAGAGAGAGAGAAAAAGTGAGTTTTTAGAGTGAGAGTGAACAAAGCCCTTGTGTGGCCACTCTGGAGACAGGAAAACCAACTCGAATTATTTGGTTTTCTGTAAATTCCTCTGTGCTTCTTCAATCTCCCTGTTCTTCTTATTCCTTCTCTTTTCAATTATTTCTCTGTAACTTACCCTGATCTGCATATTTGCTTCAGTTTCTTTCTTTCTCCCGTCTTCTTCTTCCTATGTCGGTACGTTAGCATTTTGTCAATCTGCTAACTGACTCTCCCCCTAACAGCAATTTCTCTCTCCTTTTTCGCTTCTGTTGTTTCTGTGAAACCTGCAACAATCGCCGACTCCGCCATGTCTACGAAATCTAGGTAAATGGTGCTCGGTGTTTTTTTCTTTTTTTTTTGGAGGTTCTTGTGCGCTGCTCAGATCTGATTTGTGCTTTTCGGTTGCTTTTTTTTTTTTTTCTGGGAAATGAAGTGTGGGATTTACTTTAAATTTGTTAAGTCATGGGTTTGATCTGTAGATTGTGGTACTCATCATGCGGTTTTAACCTAAAATTTGACACTCGCAATGTTTTCCCCCTATTCCTTTTCCGCCTCTTCTATTTAGATTTCAATGTTTTTGGGTTTTTTTGTCTGATATTTGGGTAGATTTTAGGAAATGGGCGTCACTTACTTTGTTTTATTTTTGGTAGTTCTTGAGTTTTGCTGATTCGAGTTGTCTCAAGCTTTCATGTTCCCTGACATTTAATTTTTGCCCTAAAGTGAAACTTTAGTTCTTGATTCTTCTGTATCTTAGTTCTTTGATGAGTGTGGTTTCTGGATATGTCATAGTTACTTCCTTTGGCATCCGATCCATATATATGATTAAACAGTGTTATAAAAATTGAGCATTTTGTTCATTTATCTTGCCTCCAACATTTGATTTTGATATTGGTGTTAAAATTATGGATTTGTTAGATCCAGTTTATCTGAAACTCCCAACAAGGCGTCACCTGCAACACAAACTCCGAATAAGACATCACCTGCAACACCAAGAGTCAGTAAACTCAGCAAAGGAGTGCCCAAAGCAGAACCTGAGTCCCCTTCGCCCTTACAAAATTCACGCCCTTCGATTGAAAGATCACCACGATCTGTGAATTCAAAGGTCACTGTCGAGCGAAAATCGCAAAAACTCGCCACCCCACCTGAGGTAAGTTATAGTAAATGTGCGGTGCTCTTTCTCTTTCTCTGTTGGAGACTTGATTTCTTACTTGGCTTCATTACCAGATAGCTACACTAAGATTTTTCTGTTGTTTTTCCTTTTCTATAATTGAATAAAATTTTTAACTTTCTTGTGAGATACAAGCGTAACCGAGAAACATCTGGTTTGTACAAGTTTACTCAAGTATCGGTTTTGCAATTTTTCTTCTGTAGGATTTCAAACTTCAGGGCATGCAATTTTATCCAGAAAGGAAACGTTGTAATTTCTAAAATTCAACTGCCTTCTTATCCTGTAATCCAAGATATCCAAACAAGATTCCTTTTTCTATCTCACTCTTGTGATATGTATTGTGCAAGTTTTCAGAAGACATGCACTTCTTTATTAGTTATGTGTGCTCTAACAAGCATTTGTTATATTAATTGATTCTCAGAAGCTACTTCCAAGAGTTGCTAAGGGTTCAGAATTGCAGAACCAGCTGACTCTGGCTCAAGATGATCTAAAGAAAGCAAAGGAACAGCTGATTCAGGCTGAGAAGGAGAAGGAAAAAGCAATTGGCGAGTTGAAAGAAGCACAGAGAGTGGCTGAGGAAGCAAATGAAAAACTCAAGGAGGCATTGATGGCTCAAAAACGGGCTGAGGAAGACTCTGAGATTGAGAAATTTCGAGCTGTCGAGTTGGAACAGGCAGGAATTGAAGCTGTAAATAAGAAAGAAGAAGAATGGCAGAAAGAGCTTGAAAGTGTGAGGAACCAGCATGCTTTAGATGTTGCTGCTCTTCTCTCTGCCACTCAAGAGCTTCAGCAAATTAAGCAAGAACTTAACATGGTTGCTGATGCAAAGAACCAGGCCTTGAGTCATGCTGATGATGCAACTAAAATCGCTGAGATTCAAGCAGAGAAAGCTGAAATGCTTTCCGCTGAATTAGCACGTGTGAAGTCTTTGCTAGATTCAAAGCTTGAAACGGAGGCTGGTGAAAATAAGACTGTGTTGGAGCTGAAAACAGAGATAGAAATTCTCAATCAAGAGCTTGAAGAAGCCAAAGATTTTGAGGCAATGTTAACCAAGAAAGAGATTCATATTGAACAGCTTAATGTGGAGCTTGAAGCTGCAAAGATGGCAGAATCTTATGCCCACAGCGTGCTGGAAGAGTGGAAAAATAGGGTCGAGCAGTTAGAAGTAAAATTTGAAGAAGCAAATAAGTTGGAGAGATCAGCATCAGAATCGCTGGAATCTGTAATGAAACAGTTAGAAGGAAACAATGATTTGTTACATGATGCAGAATCTGAGATTGCTACACTTAAAGAGAAGGTGGGATTGTTAGAAATGACAATTGGCAGACAAAAAGGTGATCTTGAGGATTCTGAGCGTCAACTTCTTGTGGTTAAGGAGGAAAGTCTTGAAATGTCCAGGAAGATTGAGTCTTTGGAAGCTGAACTTGAAACAGTGAACGAAGAGAAAGCACAGGCCTTAAATAATGAAAAGCTTGCTGCTTCTAGTGTGCAGACTCTATTAGAAGAGAAGAACAAACTTATAAATGAATTGGATAATTCTAGAGAAGAAGAAGAAAAGAGTAAGAAGGCAATGGAAAGCTTAGCATCTGCATTACATGAGGTGTCTGCTGAAGCCAGAGAAGCCAAAGAAAAGCTGTTAACTAGCCAAACTGATTATGAAAGCTATGAGGCCCAGATTGAAAATTTGAAGTTGGTCTTAAAAGCTACTAATGAAAAATATGAGTCCATGTTACATGACTTATCTGAAGAAGCCAGAGAAGCCAAAGAAAAGCTGTTAGCCAGCCAAACTGATCATGAGAAGAATGAGACCGAGATTGAAGATTTGAAGGCAGTCTTGAAAGCTACTAATGAAAAATATGAGTCTATGCTTGATGAGGAAAGGCACGAGATTGATGCTCTTACACGTAGTATTGGAAAATCTAAAGATGACTTTGAGGAGTCCAAGGTTGAGTGGGAGCAGAGAGAAGTCCACTTAGTCAACTGCTTAAAGCAAACTGAGAAACATAACTCTTCTCTGGAAAGAGAAGTGAGTAACTTGGTTCAATCACTCAAGGAAAGTCAGGAAGAAGCTTCTGCCATAAAGGAGGAAGAAGCTCAGCTGAAGGAAAGCCTAAAAGAGGTTGAGGCTGAGGCGATTCACCTGCAGGAAGCTCTTAAGGAAGCTAAGGCTGAGAGCATGAAATTGAAGGAGAGTTTATTGGATAAAGAGAACGAGTTGCAGAGTATTGTTCAAGAAAATGAGGAACTGCGAACTAGTGAAGCTGCTTCTATCAAGAAAGTGGAGGAGCTATCTAAGTTGCTTGATGAAGCTACAGCCAGAAACCAGACTGAGGAAAATGGTGATCTTAGTGACAGTGAAAAAGACTATGATTTGCTTCCTAAAGTAGTCGAATTCTCTGAGGAGAATGGACATGCAGGAGAAGACATAGCCAAGGTAGATGTTTCAGCCAATCGGGAGGGACTAAGACAGAACTCCCAGGATTCAAGTGTTCTCTTGAATGACAAGTCTGAAAAAGCTGAATCCCCCAAACTTGAGCATGCAAATGGAAAATCAAAGGAAGATGAGAACAAAGAAAAAGATGATGCAGTTGAAGGTGAGTTTAAGATGTGGGAGAGCTGTAAGATAGAGAAGAAAGAGTTCTCACCAGAGAGAGAACCAGAGCCTGAGTCCTTTGAAGAAGAAGTTGATTCAAAGGCAGAAGGTGGTGAGGGATTTGATCAGATAAATGGACCCTCTTCAACGGAGACCATTGATAATGGTGGAAGCTCACCATCAAAGGAGCAGCAGCTGAAGAAGAAGAAGAAGCCATTACTTGGAAAGTTTGGAAGCCTGCTGAAGAAAAAGAGTGCTAGCAATCATAAATAGAAAGACAAAATAGTCACTTTCCGCTTCGCCTGTATCAGGCAGGTATATTGAATATTAATTTGTTTGCACTTGTTTGCCTTCTGATTTTTACTTCTCGGAATAGCTTTTAAAGGTTCGCGAGGCTTGTGTAATATGGTTGTAGGATTTTTCTTCTTTAGTTACCCTCTTTTTGGATGTGGTTCTTCCTGTTGGCAGTAAATTGAATGTGATGATCTTTTTTTTTTTTTTTTTTTACCTTTTGTTAATTCGTTTCTTGTCTTGTCCCTTGCCATCCTGGTTAGATTTTACGGGAGAAGTGGCAAGTTGGATTGTATTTTCAAGTCATCTGATTTCTAATGAATATCTAGACAGAAGTTCCATGTTTCATTTCGTATGTGTCACTTGGAACCCCCCTTATTGACGTATAGGTGGAATTATTATCATTGCCCTCTGAATGGTGTACGCATCGGTATATTACTTGGTAACTATAGACACAACAACGAAAAGAGGCCATGTTCAGATTCTTAGTAGGGTTCTTTGGTATGTTTTTTTCACTGCTTCGTTTGCTATACAAACCATTGATTCACTGGGAGAACTTCTAATTATTTTGCTTCTGGGATTGAGCAAGAGACAATATGAGAGTGCACTCAAGTTAGTGATGGTGGGTTAAAAGCATTTATTACTGTTAATTATTTTACTTTTAATCATATTACTGTTTTGATCGATTTATGATGTAAGTATAGGTTTCAATCTGTTAAGGAGCAAAATGTTTCTTGACCTTGTTAAAATATAGGGGATGACATTTTAGACGAAAATAAATTTGAGGGATGAAAATTTGTAATTTAAAATTATAAAAATTAAAATCAAAATGTTGATAAACTATAAGGACTTGGCGTTATATTAATCCTTTTATTTTTTTACTGCTAACTTGCACAACTTGACTATATAAGGATGGCAGGTAAGAATTGACATTGTCGTATCTTTATCCATATTTGGACTTCATCGATATTAATACAAAATGTATCAGATTATTCACATCTAATGAAAAGTGCGAATATTTTTAATTTTTGGCAACTTCAAAGTATCTCACTACTGGCTCTTTCTGCAATCTCTCTGCCCTGCCGTGTCAGGAATGAGGGAAAGGATTTATCCTTTCTCTCTCTCTTTTTTTTTTTTAAGTTTTTGTAATTAGGTCTACTGTGCATTGGATTTACAATTTGGATGAGTAGTCTGGATTCAACCCCCCCCCCCCCAAAGATCTTGATAGAGGCATCTTGTGTTTTTTGTCCATTCCCAATATTTGAATTCTTTGCTTGGGAGGAATCAATTTCTTCCAAGTAACCTCATCCATGTCCGTGGTGTTTGACATGTGGTGTTTGACATTTTTAACCAATCCAATTATTATATTATGATAAGCTTATAAATGGAATATTGTATAGTTTAATCAGAGGAAGTTTGGGTATTTGAACCAGATGAGCTTTATAAGAGGCTTGAACAGTAAAGATTTGCAAAGAGAGGCTTTTAATTTTCCTTTAAAAATTGTAATTGGGGAGCGTTTTACATGAAGATTTTATTATTATTCTTTTCATTCAAAATTGCAAGTGTTTTGAACCTGGGAAATTTGTGAATGCAAGTCTATTGAAAAAGATTAATTTACTAAGATAGTTCTAATTAATCTAGAGGTGTAATGCCTCACTATGCCCCTCTAACTCTTGAATTCAGCAAAGAAACGAGTGAGCGCGAGTGCTTGTGTGTAGCAAGGGTTATGTGAGATTAGACACTTTCTTTTTTCTGTACTATTTGTAAATATTGAAATTGAACTGACTTGGTTAAAATTTTTTTTTATTCAACCGTAGTACTTATATAATTTATAAAATGATAGAAAAGATCATTCTTAAATTGTTGGTTTCAAGCTCTTTATTGTTAACAATGTTTTAAGGTAAATTTTAGATCGGGAAAATAAGTCCATATATTTTAATTTGATTCCTGTAGTTTTTTTTATTAGTCGCATGAAAAATACAATAACCTGTTTAGGAATATGATGAAACTATTAGAACTTGATGAAAAATCACCATACCTAATTAAAATTAGGTGAAACTATAAGACCTCGATAACAAAAAACTATAAGAGACCTTGTTAAAAATAAGATAGAACATTACGGAGGTGTAAATTAATTTTTCGTTTTGAGAAATACAATTTCTTAACACTAGATATAAATTGATTTCGAGTCAAATAATGATAAATGATAATTTTTAACACTTTCAAGAACAGGTAGGTAGATAACATTTCTATAATTTGAAACAAATACACAAACAATAATTTTCAATAATGCCAAATGCACAAACAAATAAACATTTATTTGTTTTGAGCACTTCTGATTTTGAGACAGAACACATAAAGCTTGTGAGACAAAATATTCTCAAATGTTAATATATTTAAGTTTAATCTTCAAAATAATAATAATTGTTAAAAAAATTATTACTATTTGACACTAATAGTGTTAGTATTAGAAGACTAAAAAAAAAATACTTTTTAAAATTACGGGATTAACTTGAAACCTTGTATAAAATTAAAGGAGCAAAAGTACACTTTATTCTAAACAATAATATTTCTATATTTCAAGAAATTGACTATGTTAGAAAGTTTAAAAATGTATGTATTAGAAATATTTTTTAGTGGTATAAAATATTATTTCTAAACAAATATAAATGTTTAATTTCTATGTTAAATAGGGATGTTTTAGTTAAAATAAGAGTTAGGAGTCAAACCTAACGGTCATCAATAGTTAGGTGAATGAAAATGAAATCTCAAATTATATATATATATATATATGTTTTGGTAGAAATTTTAGGTAAGTTGGATTCTTGAGGACTACTAAAGCCACTGCATGCCTTCAGATTAAAAAAATAATTATATTTATAAATATACTTACATATTACTTATCAATATGATCCTTATATCATCAACAAGATTTGAACTTGTAAATTTATGGTTATAATCCAACTCCTTACTAACTTAATCAACTTTTGTTTGCAACATACATTTTCAAAATAGCTTAGAAGGGATGTTTCTATAATTGAAGTAAAATAGATGAGTTGTTAATGTACTTTACTCCAATTTTTAGCAATCACAAATGTTGGCACACAAACTTTCAGTTTCTTATTTTGAGGCAGGACATACATAAATGTACAGCTATTGCACAAATAATAATTTGTTTTTTACATCACAGGCAAACTTAAGATCTTATTTAACCAACAATTGTTGGTAGATTCGGATAATTCACACAAACAAATAAATTAGAAGAATAACAATGAGGTCCCAAAGAAAAAACTTAATTACTAAAATGTCCCAATAACAAGTAAGGGGTATAAAACTGTTGTCATTTCTTATACTGGCAATTGTCATTGCATATTCTTTAAATGTTATTGGACTTTTAGGTAATTAAATCTCTTCCTTGAGACCTTATTGTAATTCTCCTAATAAATTATTTAATACAGACACATGTGAAATATAAGTAATTAGTTTGCTTGGTTTTTGTTGAGATGAACTTTGGCAAGTTGTGCAACGTTGGCAGCCTCCTCAATAGCAAGGGAAACAAGAGAGGCATTGGCTGAAGCTTCTTCCTTGAGTTCATATTCAAGTGTTGTTTTGATGATACTTGAGTCTTCTCCTTTCTCTATTACTTCAAACCGAACCCTAAACAGAGCAAACCCTAACTCCAAATATCCTCCTTCAATGAGCTCTTTTTCCTTTATTCGATTTTCATTGTCCATCTTCGTAACCTTCTCTTTGAAATAAGATATCCCTATTTTACCTATTTTAAGGAAATTGGTGGGGCAAAAAAAAATTGGGTTAGATTAATAACTACAACTAATAATGATATTAACACTATACTTAAAAGGGTAAGACTCCTTCGGTTCCATATATAAGTTAGATTATGTGATAGGCATGATCCTATTTACTAAGTGGCACTTTTTTTGTCTAAAGATTTAATATGCTCTTTTTATTTTTTATCCCCATAAATAAATGCTTGTACATCAATTATTACACATTCTTTCTCAATTTTTCTCCGCTCATGATTCCCTTTCACTTACTCTCTTTTAATAAATAAGGGTATAATTGTAAAAAAAAAATTACATCTCTTATATATTTATTATTTTTAATTAATTTTAACCAACATTTTGATCAACGTGAGTTAATTGTAACTTATACTTCTTTTGTTAATTTATAAATTATAAATTACTTCCAAAATGTTTATTTGAAATTAAGGAAAACCTTAAATCTTGTTAACTTAAAATTTAATAACTTTTTAACTTTACTTTTACATAATGCACATTCTATCCTATGTTTGTACCATGAAGAATAAATTAGTAAATAAAATATATGTTAATATAAATTTAATTAAAAATGTTTCTTTAGAATATTTTTAACGTAGCGTGTAATTAAAGCAAAATTAAACAGTGACCTACAAATAAAAGAAAAGCCTTTTATTCCTAAGTAGTTGTGTAGCATATAATATATACTATATAGGATGGGAGGGAGTATACAATAGCATGTTTGACAAATAAATAATTTGATTGACTTATAAATTCCTCTTTGATTTAATATTTTAATCAAATTGAGTGGGTTCTGTCCATGTCAATTTGTCCAATAATAATATCGTTAATTTGTTTAACATTATATTAATATACTGAATTAATTATTTATATACTAAATTTAACTAGCGTATTGTATAATTACCAAATAGTTTATTGGGATGGCCTAGCCCATAGTTATAAACCATACCATAACAACTTGGGCTGGGGTTTGAGTTTGCTGAAGTAAGAAAACTTGGCTGAACCTTGTTTGGTATTGTATTTTGAAAGTGAAAATTATGAATGAATCGTGTAAAGCTCTCACGAATTTGATTTATGATTAGTAAGTTGCTAAATAATTTATTATTAATAAGTCTAGTAACAATTAATTTTTCTCAATGGAGGGATTGCCTATAATTTTTCATAAAATTAAATAAGCGTATATAGAATATTATGATAATGATGATGTCAACAAATCGTCTTAAGACAATTTGGGAAAAAAATTTGTGAAATATGTGTATAAGAAGAACATGTGAAATTTCCTTTATCTATGTTATTCTCTGTATTTTTCTCTTATTCACAAAAGGAAAACTTGAAGTAGACAATAAAAAAAGGAATAATAATAATATGAAATATTATTTACCAGGCACTAGAGTTTTAACGAAGATACTTCCAAGTCCACCATCACCTTCAACAAGTTCCACCTTCTGAAACAAATCAGACATCTCTTTCTCCAGAAATTCTCCAAGTCGAACTGTGCTATACAGATCCCACGTCTCCCTCGCAGGAGCTCCCATCTCCAGCTCATGCTCAACACTCCCAAACATGTTGAAGGGAAAAAACACAACTCTCCCAAAAAATTGTGAATAATGCTTGTGATGGGTATCTTCTTATTTGCTTCTGATGATATAATGTGTGGTTTATATATATGTGTGTGTGTGTTAGGATCACAATGAAAGAGATTATGGTTTTTGACTTTTTGTAGAGGAGTATAATATAAGGCATGATTAGTCAACGTGGCACATTTGAAATTTACATCTAATTAAGTAACCATAGGAAATTTGGGACGCCCAAAGGTGGTGGCGTCCATAATTAATATTTGTGGCGTCCCTAAATTTAGGAATGCCAAATATTTTTATTAGGGACACCAAAAGTAATTAAGGTAGACCTTTGGCATCCGTTTAGTTTTTATTTTTACTTTTTAAAAAAAAACAGACGTCTTTTAAGATAGTAAAATATATATTTTGTAGTAGTGATGATTTTATTATTTTCTTGCACATATTGTATTCCGGATTCGCCAAATCGATCCTTATCTCTATGGTATTTCAAACTTCAAGATCTGTTCTATTCATGATTATATATATATATATATATATATATATATATATATATATATATATATATATATATATAAATTAATGCCAGTTGAAACAGTCTCGTGGAGTAAGGATCAAGGAGCATTATTGAGCTAGTATATTTTATGACCCATGTGCTGAACATTTGGTCCCCCCTTGCTTTCGTTTCCATGCTACCAGCTGGTAACAATAATATATATATATATGTATGTATATATATATATATATGTATGTATGTATGTCCACATGACGTTGTTTGCTATGAGTAAGAAGCTAAATTTAGGAATATAGTCATATGACTAATATGATAGTCCTGGTTTAAAACGTAAGATTCAAGGAATTAAATTACGCAATTCTATAAATTGGTTAAAGACAATATGTGAAACAAAATATAGCTTACTTTTTTAAAACACCCTTATTTATGGAGAAGATGAGTGAGAGAGATACTGAGTGGAAAAAGAGATTAGAGAGAATGAGTGAGAAAAAAGAGATGAGAGAATCATATAATTAATTATGGATAAAATTAAAAAAGCATTAAATGATGGAAAAAAATATCATTCATTTTGATCCTTAATCGCTATAATCTTCTTCAAGCCTTGAATTCCAATTTCCTCCCAAGTTTTTCTTCCAAGTTACCTATAAAACAAATCGTAATAATATAATATCATTTATTTCCAAAAATTAAATATTTAGAAGAAATCATAAAATTGATGGTTTTGCCCCTTTTAAACTACAATTCCAAGCAATGACTCTTAATCTCAAATAGCCATAATAAATTCATTTTAAGCACAATAATCCTAATAAAATCACCTAATTATATGACAAACTAGGGATTTGTCAATAAATGGCACCAGTTCTACACTAGTTTAAATCAGTGAAAAAAGTAATTTCAAGCTATTCTGATTTATTTTGTTAAAAATTAATAACTTTCTACATTGGTTTTTCTTCCAACTAGGGGGAAAATTGTTTTATACATGATAGAAAGTAGAAATGATAAATGTCCAATTAGTGTAGCGAGATGAGGTGCTACGTCTCTTAAGCAACGCCCAAGATTTGAATCCTATGTTGTGAATGGAGTTGTTGACTTGGGAGGTCGTCCCCTTTATGGACCTTTATAGTACCTGAATCCATATTAGTCTATGTTCATGGAGTTCCTTGTCAGAAGGAGTTGGCCTAGGATATTGGGTGCATATGGAAAAAAAAAAAAAATTAAAATGACAGACAAATGATGCTTCCTATGGTGTTATTTCATTTGAAAGCGGACCATCACATGACGTATTCACATGATCAATCTCTCATACTACTCGCCTTCTAGTCTCAATTGTCTCTATTGTATGCAGCTCAGTGGATATTAAATCTTATTTTCACTCGGAAGAGTTCGTGAAAAAACAACTAAACAAATGGGTTCATGTACTCTTTGGTCCATCATGTTTATCTTCATTTTGTTTTTGGTCTCCTAACTTTCAAACAATGAGTTTTGGTCCCTCAAATTTCATTTCTTTTAAAATATTGCTCCTTATATTTTAAGTAAAACCTGTAACATTTCACCCCTTGAGGAACCTAAAACCTATGGTTTGAAACTGAGGGGATAAATTCAAAATGAGGATAATTTTGAAAGACTAAGATTGCATTGACCCTAAACAAATATGGGTCTGTTTTGTTATCAAAACAATTTTATAAAATTATTATTAAAAACAAATTTTGAAAAACAAAGTTATTTGGATAATAATGGTATTGGCTGTTGGCATTCGTGACATGGAGTCGTCCAACACTAGCGGGGATGTGGGAGAATCAATTTCTTCCAAGTAACCTCATGGATGGCCGTAGGGTGGTATTTGATGTAATACCTTACATTTCTGCCCCTTTATTATGTACACAGAAGAGTTTACTTATATTCTCTTAGGGGATTATTATTCATTTTCGGCTATTGAGCTATTATTCATTAGAGTTCATTCTATTTCCTAGTTCTTATTCTTAATTTCAGTGATTCGATGATTCAGCGATCCCGATTACAGCTTAATTTAAAATATGGGTATTCGTTCAATTCTTTAACGAGTGCATGCAATTTATACACTACAAAGTAATACATTTTCTTCTGCATTTCTTCGTCCTCTTTCCTTCTGATTAATCTTCAAGCATTCTTCTCTTTCGTATCTCCGTACCTATATGGGTGGTGGGGGATGAGATTCGGAGGAATCTCAATAACAAACATTATAGACAATACATATAAAATGAATACTAGTGCATAATATGCTTGCCTTACATAGGCTCATGTTCGCATAATGATATTCTGCATGCTCAATGTTTCATGCAAATATACTTATGACCATAGTATAAATAGAAACAGAGCTTCAATCATTCATATATGCTTCACATAATCAAGCAAAGCAATCATACATATTCATACACAACATACATATCAAATACATGCAAGTAAGTAAGTTTACTACCTTTTATCTTTATGTCCTCTTTTCGTTTCCTTTTTTTTTCAACCATTGAAGTAGCTTGACAAACCTTCCATTGCCTCTTCTTTGATATTTTATGGCCCTAGATAAATAACTACATTATTAAAACTATGAAAGCAAGTCATTGCACTTGACTTGTTCTCTTCAAGAACTTTAAAATTCAGGTATTACCCTAGTCTGCCAATTTTCATTAGGCAACTTCTAAAATTCATAACTTAATCTCTAGAACTTCCAATGGGGTGGTTCAAAGTCCTATGTAAAGCTCTTGAAGTCCCCTATATAAGAAAAATACTTACCAGTGTCAAATCATAGACTTAACCTCCCAAATTCAGTGTTCAAGCTGACTACAAAAACAGAGAGTCAGAATTTCCCAGATTTTCTACCTAAATTTAAGAATTCATAACTTCCAAATTACACGTTCAATTCCTAAGTTCTAATACTCAATGGAAAGCTAAAATTGTCTAATTTAAGGAAAAAATAATCACAGGGCCAAATTAAAAGATTAACCCTATAAAATTCTCTCATTTTTCCACTGTCTGGACCTGGACTTTCAGAATTTCCCCTATTTCTGGACCTATATTTCAAAAATCATAACTTTCTCTCTAGGTATCCAATTGATGCATTATAGGACTCATTTAAAGCTATGGATGTCTACTATTTCTCTGTAAACTTTCATAAATATTGGGTAAGATTTGTTTGGTCCAAAATGCAAAATGAAATTGACTGACTTTCAAAAACATCAGTTTTGACAGTCTGAGTTCAAAACTTAAGAACTCATTCATTTTCACTCCAAATGGTACTCTTCTTAATACCTACTATACATCCTAAAATTTCCATATAAAAAAGAACCAGACAAAAAATCCATCTATAGCCTATGTTTAAGCTTCTGCAACTTTTTGGTAGAAACTCTATTTTCTTGCGAACAGAACAGGGTAAAGAAAAACCAACATGCAACATGGATTTGCACTCTAATCTCAAAGATTTTGAATCTAAATAATCCTAAACATGTGCCTTATGTTTGGTGACACATTTCTAGCACTAAAGAAACTATAAATCCCACCCAAAATTAACATACAAACTTTGGTTTAAAACTTATCAGTTGACATAATTTTTCCAACAACTTTTCTCACTTTCAGCAATCAAACAGCTCAGAAAACCACTCAAATCTTATAGGAAAATGAATGTAAATGTAAAGGAGACTCACCAAAACACGTTTATGGTGTTGCATGAGGTTTGGAGCTTCCTTCTTCCTCTTCTCCGGCGTCAACTTCCTGCCTTTTTACCACCGACATTCCTTCGCTCAACCTCTGTTTCTCTTTTCTGTATTTTTCTGTTTCTTTTGCTCTCTTCTCTCTGGCCGTCTTGCATGAGTGGAGAGGTGAGGAAGTATTTAATTAATAGGTGACAAAGTGTGGTGTTGGGTCAAGAAGATTCCAAGTGGCAAGAGTGTGCGCGTTTGTCAAAAGGAAGGTGTAAGTGTGTGTTTGTGAATGGACTGTGCATTTTCTAATGATGGAAGCAAATTATATTCAAGGTGGGGGCTGTTGATGTGCTCTTATAAAATGCCAAGTGTGGGTGTGTGTGTTTTTATATACATATAGGTATATTTTTATCCTATTAATTACACACACTGGGCCTTAATTTTTTCCTTTGTCTAATTTAAGATTCCTTAAATTTCTTAGGTTCCATAATTTGACTTATTATCTAACTCCATAAATTAATCCTTAATAATTTTTAAGTATTCTCTTCTTTAATTAACTTCATGAAGCTTTAAAATAATTTCTTAGAAATTTCCAAGTCAAATTATGACCGTTAACTATTGTTCCTAGAATTTTTTGGAAAATAGGCTTTTAATTCTCAAAATTTATCTCTAACACCATTCTAATTTTCTTTTTGAAAAATTTAACCTTTTAATAAATTTTGGGATATTATATTTGAAATTTTTAACCAATCCAATTATGAAATTATCAAAAGCTTATAAATGGAATATTGCATAGTTTAGTCGGATGACGTTTAGGCATCTGAACCAAATGAGCGTCATAAGAATTTTGAACGGATAGGATTTAAGAAGAGATGCTTTTAATTCTCCTTCAAAAATTATAATTGGGGAGAGTTTCACATGAAGAAGATTTTATAACTTTTTTATTGAAAATTGCAAGTCTTATGAAGATGTGAAATTTGTGAATGCAAGTCAATTGAAAAAGGTCAAGAGCCTATACCAACAATGATAATCATAATTGCATTACTAAAATGATAGTGTTTGGTTAGTCTTTAGTTTGGTAAATGGTTTTTGCTGTAACACCTGACTTTTATACCCCTTTATTACGCAGTCAGTAGCCTTAATAAGCAATTACTTAGGGGTTACTTTCTCTAATGTGACTCATCAGCCACTAAATTATCATAGTACTTTATAAAATTATTAGAGTAGTTTCTTTTCTTGTGAATCCGAATGCTGTTTATTAGCCCTTCGGCTCATATCATTATTGACACCTTTGTTATACTCTCTGATATCACTGCGCTTTGATAATTCTGATACCCTCACTTGGGTGCTGATACTCTTATCACAGGCACTGATACCCTTTCTACATGCACTAATACACTTTCTACATGCACTAATAATTTACAGATAACAGATTATCACATATCAATATCTGATTCTTCATCACATCTTCTACTTGCACGTCTTCATGCATTCTTTTTTCGTGCTCACATACCTATATGATTGGTGAGGAAGAGTGAGATTCAGGAAAATCTCAGTAGCAAACAATGCCAATTATATATGCAAGATAAATGCTTAGTGCATGACATGCTTGCCTTACTTACACTCATTCTACGTAATGACATATTTGAATGCTCAATGCTTCACATATCATACTTATGGCCATAGCATAAATAGAAACAGAACTTCAATAATTCATATATGCTCATATAATCAAGCAAAGCAATCATACATATCAACACACAAGCATACATATCAAGTACATACAAGTCAGGTAAGTTTACTACTTTTTGGACTTATGTCCTCCTCTTACTTCCTTTTTTTTCCAACCATTGAAATTGCTCGGGAAAAACCTCCATATTCTCTTCCTTGACATCTCATGGCTCTAGACACAATCCCATTATATGTTTAACTCATTAGAGCCATAAAAGTGAGCCAAAACTTATGACTTGTCTCCTTCAAGTACTTTAAAATTCGGTATCACTCTAGTCTACCAGATTTCATTGATCAATTTTGAAAATTCATAATTAAATATATAACATTTCAAATGGAGTGATTCTAGTTCCTTTATAAAGCTCATTAAGTTCTCTAAAAATTAAAAATATCACTCACTAACATTTATATACACAAGTATCCACAAATTCTCAATCAATCAAATTGTTCCAAAATTTGTTCCAGAGTCAGTGCCTCAACTTTAATAAATTATAACTTACAATCTACTAACCCAAATAATGTGTTATATAACTCAATTCAAATCTTAGGATGTCTACTAACATCTATAAAATATCATGATCATTGAATAAGGTTTGATCATCCAAAATCACGCCACAAGCAATATGACTCGCATAAAATATAATCTTGCAACAATTAAATATAACAACATTTAATTCCAATATTCCCACCATTAATCTTTCACCATTTTCCTACACAAATTTTCATTCTAAATACATTGGAAACATCAAAATCATCAAAATCACACTCCTTCCCCTTACCTTGTTCTGGCCAAAATTCACCCTAAGGAAAAACAAAGTGATTTTTGATCTATTAACTACAAAACTCACTTATCTTCCATTCTAACATACTTTAATCTCATATTCATGAACATTTGATCATTAAAGCTCTATTATTACCTCTTCACCAAAATCATAGCAGCCCAATAACCCTATGAAAACGTATCAAAACCTTAGGATATTATACTCAAATTAGAGCTTATACTTACCTTTACTCGATGCTATAGTCGGTTCTTGATTCTGGCAGCACCTCAACCATAGAGATAGCTCAAAACACCTCTAATTGAAAATCTGAAACCATAGAAATGTTGCTCTCATAAATAGGAACAAGATTCGTGATGGCTCTATAGACCAGAAACAAGATTTCGAGGGTAAAATCGGCTTGGGAGCTCAATAACACTTCCAACTTCTCTCCTCTTTCATTTTCACTATCTCCCCCTTCTTTTTCCCTTCTTAGAAGTTTTCTTAAGAGTGTGAGGAGGTGTTGGAATTTATTTAATTCCTAGGGTGTGAGATGCTCTTTTTCTCCTAGGGTGCCCGATGCTTCTCTGAAGTCATAGGGTGCTCAGTGCTCCTTAAATTTAAATTTCTCTCTCTTTCCCCTCTTTGGCCGACTTCTCTCTCTCCCTCCCTTAGCCCTTGGCTGACTTCCCATATCAGGGGAGAGGAGGCCCAATGATTTCCTCTGACTTCCATGTTAGGTACTTTGGAAGGTCATACACGTGGCTCGGCCGGTGACCGGTAAGTTGTCCCAACAATTCAACATGTGTTACTTGTGGGACTAAATGGCGTCACATGATTGGTCATCCAAAACAAAAGTAAAAAAGATACTTTAATAAAGTTCCTTTAATAAGGTTATTTTAATAAAGTTACTTTATCGATGTCCACCCTAACCACGCCACATCTCTCGGTGCCTTCAAGATTGCGCCACCTGTGTGTCTGTATGGCTTTATATGATGCCACTCAAGTCTGTGCCTCAGTAAGTTACCGAGTGTAAGCATGCATCTCCTAGATAAATGGCACTAGGCCTGTGTTCCTCAAAAAATGCCACGTGCACTTGTCTACATAGGCCACAAGATGACGCCACGCCGGTGTTTCTTTAAAAAATTTAGGGCATACATGCTTGCCTTGAAAACGCTATGTACTCACACTTACTGGCATATTTTATTCAACTATCACATACTTCATAAAGAAGCTAAGTGGCATTTTTTTATAGCTCCAACCAAAAGCTACTTTCTTATGTATATTAAAGGGATGCCAAGTATACACAGTCACAAATATCTTTCATCTGACTACTAGCACACAAGGCAACTTGTCATTGCGCCGACCCAAAAGCTACTTTCTACATATAGGATCCATATGGTGTCACACTTGTCTTTCTCAAGCCATAAAGATGGCGCCTTTATGTGTCTCTCAAGAAGACACCAAGTGTTCTCATACACTTATACATGGTATATTTTATCTAATTACTTTCACATATTGAGCCCTTATGTAACTCGGGGAATTATTCTCTACTCGGAGAGTTGTCTCATATAGAGTCCTTGAAACTCATTATTTCTCTCAGACACTCCTGGGACTCTTGTCAAACTGGGCTTGACAGTCTACTCAATTTAAACCTATTTTCAAGCTTCTAAGCCCGAAATTCGGGATATTACATTTGCCATAGTAATAATGATCACAAAAATTGTGGCAATCCCTTTTATGCCCTTTTGTCGATACTTATTACTACCACATTGCATGTTGGAAAAGGCCATTGTACAAACTTTCTTACTTTGAGGCAAGACACAAACGTAAAGCCATATTGTGCAAATAATTTGTTTATATTCGTATCACACTCAAACTTAAGATCTTATTTAACAGAATTAACAAACAAAGATGATTTAAACCAACTATTGTTGGTAGGTTTGGATAATTTAAACACAAATAAATCATTCGATGCAGCCACATGCAAATATATATGTTAATTAGTCAGCTTGGTTTTTGTTGAGATGATTTTTTGCAAGTTGAACAACATTGGCAGCGTCCTGAATAGCATATGAAATAAGAGAGGCTTTGTCTGAAGCTTCTTCTTTGAGTTCATACTCAAATATTTTTTTTTGATGATGCTTGATTCTTCTCCTTTTTCTGTTACTTCAAACCGAATTTTGAACAAAGTAAACCCTAGCTCCAACCATCCTCCTTTGATGATCTCTTTTTCTTTTATTCGATTTTCATTGTCTATCTATGTGACCTTCTATTGATAAAAGATACTCATGTTTTACCTATTTTTAGGAAATTGGTGGGGGAAGAGAAATTTGGTTAGATCAATAACTACAACAATAACAATATTAACACTATATTTATAAAGGTGATACTCCTTTGATTCCATATATAAGTTAGACTCTGTGGCATATATAGGGATGATGCGTGCTATATACCAAGTTACACTTTTCCTTTGTTTTTTTTTTGAAATTTTAATATGCACTCTTTTTATTTTTACCCCATTAAACACATGCTTGTACATTAAGGATTACACATTCTTCCTCAATTTTTTTCACTCATTCTCCTTCAGTTACTATCTTCATAAACAAGGGTATTCTTCAGTTACTATTAAAAAAAAATCTCGCATATGTGAAAACAAAAGTATCATGTGAGTAGTCAAAAGGAAGAGAAGTAAAAAAAAAGAAAAAAGAAAAAGAAAAGAAAGGTAGAAAAGTAGAAAAAGAAAAAAAGTGTGGCAAAAAAAAAATCAAAGAAAGAAATACATAAATAAGGCACTATAGAAAAATATGTGAATTAAGTTTAGTTGAATAGTACTAGATAATCTAATTTATTTGGTGCAAGTATAGTATTTGTTACATTTTTCATCCATTTAGCTTTCTCAACATTATAACCTTAAGAAGTCCCCTTGATTATGGATTCATGGCAGTACTAGTGGTAGAGATAGTAAAACCTTTATAAGCCTATGGTAGATGCTAGAATAGGTGAATTGAGTGAAATTCCCTATGATTTGAGAGATGAGAGAAACACTTATTCCATGAGAGCTGTACCATATCTATCTTTCTTGGTTTTATTATGTGTTCAAGTTGGTTTCTTTGCATTAAAAATTCCATGAGGTTTAATTGATTTGGGATTGTGGTTATTCAATTTTTGTAATTGCGTTCTTGAATTACTTGATGATTACAATATTGAGCATATTTTTTGAAAGCATTGGTTATATTTTGCCCAGGAGTGCAAAACGCTAAGCGTGGGGGAATTGACAAATCTCTATTTTATTATATATTTTTATATTTTATTTGGGGATTTTGTCATAATAATTGAGCTTAAAATGTCTCTTATACAATTAATTGTGATTAAATGAGTTTTTATGAAATTAAGGTTGAAAAAGGTAAAAATATCATATATTTTATAAATTACCTTAATTAATTAATTTTTAGAAAATTAGGTATTACATTTTAGATTTATTTACTTTACAGATCAATTTTTGAAGATTTTTTGTTGGAGCCACAAAAGTTAGTCCCTCCATAAAAGCTTCTGGAAGTTTCACTTTAGTCCCTTGGGCAAAATGCTTTTGACCAAGGGATCCAATCAGCTGAAGACCCGAACTGGTGGTCTTATCGGGTAAATAGGGAGGAGCTGAGGGAAAATAGAAGGGGGAGAGCGCCACAAAGACAAAAGAGGAGAGAGGGTCGCGGGTTCTGGATTGCAGATGGAATAAGTAGGAGGTGCCTCCATTTTCGTCATTGACCATCACCATCATTATCAATTCATCATCATCTCACCTCCACTTTCACTCCATCTTCTCCATCAGCCATCATCATCGTTGTAGCAGAAACAGAATCAGCGCATGGGGGAGGCGTGAAAACTGAACCAGTGAGAGGCGAAGGATAGAACGCAAGCTGAAAGCTGTGAGCTGAGAGGAGGATCATCACCATTATCACTGCATCACCACCGCATCTTCATCCCATATCCATCATCGCCTTTATCGTCGTGGCAGAGGTAGATTGGATAAAAGAACAGAGAGCAGCATCGCCTTCGTCATCCTATCACCATCATTTTGCAAACTATAGGTTTTAATCCCTTAAGGGCAAAATGGTTCATGTCCTTGTTAAAATATAGAGGATCACATTTTAGATGGAAAAAAAAAAATATTTGTGGGATAAAACTTATAATTTAAAACTATAAGAGCTAAAATTAAAATATTGACAAACTATAAAGAGGTAATATTGTATTTACCCTTTTATGTTTTTTTACCGATAACTTGCACAACTTGACTATGCAAAGATGGCAGGTAATTGCATATCTTTATCCATATTTGGAATTCATCGATATCAATATAAAATTTAGGGAAAATTGTATTTAGGTCTTGGATGAGTAAAAAATAAAAAAACAAAATAGTCTCTTGAAATATTAAAATTGTCAAAAAGTTCTATGAGACTTTTTTACAATAAATTCCAATCATTAATTTGTCAATGGATGCCTATGGAGTTGCCAATGGACACCCTTGAACTTATCAATAGATGCCTCTGGACTTATCAATGACGTGCCCCTGGACTTGTCAGCGGAATTAGAATTTATTACAAAAAAAATGTTGGTAATTTTGAGATTTCAAGGGACCATTTTTTTTTTCTCTTGTTCGGGACCTGAATATAATTTTTCCTAATATTTATTACTAGTCACATTATTCACATCTAATGAAAAGTGTGGATATTTTTTCTTTTTGGCAACTTCAAAGTATCTCACTATAGATCCACATTCCCTGCATGCTCATCACCCCAATTTTGGGTTTTTTTGAAAAAAAAATACTCTATGCACTAAAATTAATTAGCTTTAAGATACTGGATGTTAAAAAGATATTTCAGATATTGGTGTTATTGAAAATATATTTCAGAATCCTAGTATTATAGGAAAAATATTTCTGAATGCAGGACTAAAAATTAATTAATTTAAAATACTGGATGATAAAAATATTTCAGAGTGCATAATTTAATTTAATCTAAATAAATAAGAGTGCTTACAAAAAATTTGGGGTGCAGAGCATACCCAGGAATGTGGACCCATCTCGCTACTTGCTCTTTTTGGAATCTCTCTGCTCTGCTGTGTCAGGAATGAGGGAAAAGATTTTATCCTCTTTTTTCAAATTTTTTCAATTTGGTCTACTGTGCATTGTATTTACAATTTGTTTTTTTGATAACTATATGATAACCTGTCGTCTGGATTCAAATTTTTTCCCCTGTTCAGATCTTGATAGATGCATCTTTTGTTTTTTGTCCATTCACAATATTTGAATTCTTTGCTTGGGAAGAATCAATTTCCTCCAAGTAGCCTCATCCATGTCGGTAGTGGTGTTTGACATTTTTAACCAATCCAATTATGGAATCATCATAACCTTATATAGTTTAATTAGAGGAAGTCTGGGTATTTGAAGCAAATGAGGGTCATAAGAGGCTTGAACAGTTAAGATTGCAAAGAGAGGCTTTTAATTTTCCTTTAAAAATTGTAACTCCGGAGAGTTTTATACGAAGATTATATTATTATTATTATTTTCATTCAAAATTGCAAGTGTTATGAAGATGTGAAATTTGTGAATGCAAGTCTATAGAAAAAGATTAATTCATAAAAATAGAGTTAGTCTAACGGTTTAAGGTTCCGTTAGATCCTTTTGGATATTGAGTTCAACTTCCAACGGAGTGCCTGTGCTCATGCGTGTATGCAGTGAGGGATATGGGAGATTAGACACTTTTTCTCTGTAGTATTTTTAAATATTGAAATTGAACTAACTTGGTTAAAATTTTTTTATTGAACCGTAATGCTTTGCTTATATAATTTATCAAATGATAGAACTGATAATTCTTAAATTACTGGTTTCTAGCTCTTTATTGTTAACAATATTTAGCTCGTTTGGATTAGCTTATGGAAGCTCCATAAGTGCTTATAAATCGTGATTTACGGAATATGAAGTTGCTTTTACGGTCTATGAGGTACTTTTATGGTCTACGAGGTAAATATGTGGAGGAGATTTATCTCGATTTACGTAAATCAGGCTTATATAATAAGCCTGATGTAAATAAGCTCAGGCAAACAAGCTAAATGTTTTAAGGTAAATTTTGGATCGGATAAATCAGTCCATATATCTCTATAGTCTCACATTATTTTTTTTTGGTAAATAGTCTGACGTGATTTTTAATCATTCCTTTGTAGTTTTTTCTTGGGAAAATGGTTAAAAAATACCATTTAAGCAAATTAATTGCTAAATGGTACCAATGTGTAAGCAAGCATCCACCATGTGCAATCAGCATCCACATGTGCAAAAAGCATCCCTGCGAAAGTGCAAACACCATCCCTAGTGTGCAAAATATCATCCTTCATGTGCAACATACCACCCACCGTGTGCAATGGTAGTAATGAGCAATTAATTTGCTTACAAGGTTTTTTTTAGCAATTCTCCCTTTTTTCTTTTGTATATCAGGTTCTTATAAACTTGATTCTTAATTTAGTTCTTGTACCTTTTTTTTTATGTGCCATATGAAAAGTACAATAACCTGTTTAAGAATATGATTAAACAACTATTAAGACTTGATAAAAACCCACCATACCTAATTAAAATTAGGTGAAACTATAAGAACTCGATAACAAAAAAACTAAAAGAGACCTTGTTAAAAATAAGATAGAACTGTAGGTGTAACACCCTATTTTTAATCATCAATATTCCTCCTATGTAATTAATACATTTAGTGGAATAAAATGGTGAATTGTGATGTGCATAAATTTATAGAAATATTTCAATTGCGGGTTACATACAATTCGGCCAAGTAAGGACACAAAGAAGCAATTAATGTCCACATAAAGGCCTACTATTGTAACCAAAATTGGAACATAAAATGACATGATTAATGGGCTAATATAAATGTCAAAAATAGGCCAAACCAAAGGAAAGGAGCAAGAAATGATTTATTTCAATAAATCATAAAATGTAAGGGTAAAACGGTAATTTTTCCATAAACAAGAAACAAATTCTATTTCCTACTTCCTCCTACATATTTGGTCAAGCAAGGGGACTACACATATATATTTGCTTGGGTTACACTAAAGCAAGAAGAGAATTCTTGACCAATCACAAGGAAGTATAAGTCAAAAGCAAAAAGCACAAGACTTTCGTCAAAGAATTGTAAGATGACATTATGGTATGTTCAATAAAGCAATATAGACTCTCTCATCTCATTAAATTCAGCAGAAAAGAGAAGCAAAGAGAGAAAAGGAAATTATTTTGCAATATTAAACAAAAAACAAGTTTGGACAATTCCTTAAGTCATTAACCTTCTCCTTCTTCCATTCATTTTCGTCCAAAATATGCACTCAAGAGAGAGAGAGAGCTTCATATACACCAAGGGAAAAATAGAAAGAACCTAGGGTTCCAAATCACCAACCAAGGTAAGAACTTGCAAATTCTTGTGATTTTTACCTCCTAATCTCTCTATAACCTCTCCTAACCTCTTCTACTCCATTAAATCCAAGTTTTTCAAGACAAATCAAGAGGAAAGAGGTAGTGAACAGTGACATTTTAGAGAGAGAAATCCAAGAAATCAAGAGGTAATCACCAAAGCTTAATCCTCTTTTCTTGTATCATGTTGTTGGTGGTGATATTTGCCATGTTTTCCCTTGTTTTTCAATTATGGGCTAAAGCATAATCATGGGGAAATGCTGCCCAAATTCCCTCTAAACATGTCTATTTAGTGGTTAAGAAGCTAATCATGTGATTAGAAGTAGAGAGGAAGTAATTAAGCAAGAGAAAACAAGAAAACAACACAAACCTCCTAAGAACCCTAACCTTCTGTTCTATGCGTGACATAAGGAAGGAGTATGAATTTGGTAATTTTGATGATTCCATTGGCTTTAGAAGGAAAAATTGTGTAGGTATGTTTTCAAAGTGATGTGACGATGGTATTGATTGTCAGCATCAGTGACATGGAGTCCTCCAACACTAGTGGCGACGTGGGAGAATCAATTGCTTCCAAGTAAGCTCATGGATGGTGGTGGTAGGGAGGTGTTTGACATTTTTAACCAATCCAATTATGAAATTATCAAAAGCTTATAAATGGAATATTGCTTAGTTTAATTGTAACACCTTACTTACGTATCGTACAAAACAGTTCAAAATGTGACCTGATGCCAGAATGGAGACCAGAAACAGTTTTTAATTCATTTGGGATCTCGACTTCACTACAGGGTACGATCCTATAGTTAAGTGGGTTTTCAAAAAATTTTTCAAAAATATTTGAGCTGTGTCTCATTTTTTTTCCAGATCTATTTAATTCAATCAAATCTGTTCCCATTTGTTAATATCAGAGTATTTACTGAAGTTCTTAGCGGATATTCGTGTTAAATTTATTACTAAAGGGTACACTTGGTATGGATACCCTGTTCTAGTTGATTTACAATGATTACATACAAACTTTAGGGTCTACAGTTGGTGTACTTCTACCACTATGAGTAGTAGTTTTACAAAATACCATTTATCATTATATACAGATTCAAAAGTTAGATAACCAACAGAAAATAAACTCTAAATCTTCATTTCTACCCGTCCATAGCTATCTTCTTCCCGTGAGAACTACTTGCCCATACTGTAGGTTAGTTATTGAAAAAGGATGAGATTCAAAGGAATCCCAGTAGTAACAAATAACACTCATATAAAATGCATACTGTAAGACCCCGTCTTATTATTGATATCGCTCAGAGTAGCAATTGCGTAGCTCAGTGGGCATATAAAAATGGCATAAATATACTGATATATTGAAACAATATTGCTTGATTACATATAGAATTCTCCATAGAGGTGTACAGAATAATATAGACCTTAACAAATATAAAGGTCTTCAGATAACCAACGCCTCCTCTTGTATTGGCCCGGAACCTTCTGTCACCAGTAATTACGATTATGCTCTTTGAGCCGCTGTCTGCTGCTGGAAACTTTAAATATTTATGGAAAGGGTGAGATTCGGGGGAATCTCAGTAGTAACATGCTCTCAAACATATAGAATGCGAAAATAGATATGATATGCCATGTCATGTAAGATGATCGAAACTATGTGTACACTTGCCCAAGGCCAAACTATATGTCTGCACCTTGGTCTACTTGGCGCCCTTGTTGGGTCCCTAACCACAACATGACGAATTGGTGTGTCAAAGACACTAGCTCATGTTACAGTGAATGACATATACAACATTTAGTAATCACATAGTATATGTAGGAAGAAGTTACTACCTGGAACGCGCCCTTTCCTTGCCTGTTAATCGGTCCAGCTCTGTATCCGGCTCGAGCTATCGGTATATCCTAAAATATTAAATTTAGGATAAACGGGTTATTATTTATTTATAACTCATGATAAACTCATTGTGTTGGTTATCTTGACTCAAAACTGCAAAATTACAAAAATACCCCTGGAAACCCGGTCCACTCCCCTTCGTACCCGGTTAAATTGTACTATTCCAAAAATCATGACCCGGGCTAATCCTACACAATTTTGCGTGTAGAATCCATTTTTGACCTCAGATTAGTCAAAATCAGGCCCAAATTACAAAATTACCCTTTGCAGCCCCTAACTTAGGGTTTTAAGGGTAGTTTGGTCATTTCGCATTCTAGGGCTTTTCTCACTTCGCAGTCTACATGAACCCTACACAATTTTCCCTTCTAAACTCAATAGAACCATCAAATTTATGAAATTACAGACCAAAGAGGACGAAAATTCCCCTGGACCAGATCTGGAAAATTAAGGGAAAATGTTGTTTCCTTGATTTCAATCCATAAACCTCCTTCTTTACACCTCTAATCACTTGTTTAATCACTTAAACACCTTTCCCCCATGAATATTAGAAAATTGGGCAGCATAACCCTTAGGGTTTGAGCTTTCCAAATTTACAAAATCAAGGAAACAAAGCCAAATCAACCACAAATCATCATCAACAAGCAAGAATCAACAAGATAATCAAGGTTCTTGAGATTACCTTTGATTTCTCTTCTTTCTCTCTCTAAAACGTCACTGTTCATCATCTCCTCTCTCTTGATTCTTTTTGAAAAACATGGATTTCAAGGAGAAGAAGAGGTTAGAAGAGGTTGTAGAGAGATTATAAGGCTTAATCACAAGGTTTTCATGCTTCTTACCTTTGATCTTGCACTTGGAAACCCTAGCACCTCTTGTGTTCTTCAACTTTTCCAAACTCTCCTCTCCCTCTCTCTACTGTTGTTGCTTCAGCCGAAAGTGAAAGAGAATGAAGGGATAATAGCCTTATAAAAATATCCCAACTCACCTCCTCAAGTGTCATATTAAATTGCTAATTAACCATGTGACTTTACTTTATGTCATCATCTTTTCTCTTTCCTTCCTTATGCCATACGGATATGCTCCTCAAACTCAAGTCATCATCTCCTTATTTGGCCTACAATTGTTGACCGAATGAATGCAAGAGCAAGAAAAAATGTGCTTTCACAATATCTCTCTTGCTTTATTAGAATAGAAGTTGTTTAATGCAAATGAACATGTGTCCATTTTTCCTTGGCCATAATTTTACTTCTTCCATTAATATTCATCAAGTCAATTAATTTTCCTTTCCTCTTTCTCATATTGACGTGAGGTGGCTGTTAGAAAAAAGGAAGATAAGAGATCAAGACTTAATCAAAATATCCTCCTTGCCTTTTGCTTTAATACATGTGCTTGCTTGGGATTGGCTCTCATCATTTTGTTTTCCTCAAGAATTAATTATAGCCAAGTATATTTGTTCCCCTTTCTTGCTCCTTACTTCAGCAATAATTCATCTCAATTAAAGGGAAAAACAAATATCTGATTGCTTTATTGGTCAAATGACCATTTTGCCCATACATTTTTGTGATTTTCGCACATGCTGGAAAACTAGGCAGAATTTTCACCAAACTTTGAAAATTCATATCTAATTGTATAGATATCCAATTGGGGTGGTTCCAAAGGCTACGTGACCCTTATTAAGTCTAGTTTTAAGGAAAAATATAGAATTTAGCCAATTAGAAGCTCAACATTCCCAGAATTATTGTTTTTAGACGCTGCCACTGAAAATTGCCAGTTTCACTGGGCTAACTTCAAAAATTCATATCTCTTTGTGTGCAGCTCAAAATAGCTTATATGACCTATCAAATTAAAGCTTGATAAGTATAATTTCATTCTGGAAAGTTTCATGATTTTTGGACATCATTTACCTATTGAAAAATGTCACACAATCATGACTGCCACGTAGAGAAACACACTGGCGCCAAATTTCATTTGGTTTCCCAACATAGTCTTGTTGTGTGACCACTCATTGCCTTGTTTTATCACTTAATGCACTCTTTAATTTTCTATTCAATTCCCTTTAATTTTAGGGAATAAAATTATTCCTTACTGTGACACTTGCTAAACCAGAGTTTAGCAGTCCACTTATTGTAGGCTTATCATCAATTCTCTTGTCCCAAAATTTGGGGTGTTACACATACAGAGAAACATATCATATCAACCACCACATACTAAACAATTCAATATTTATTCAACATTCAGAGATATGTTTATGCAACAACCAATTCTATTTATTGGGCCAAAGCCCTTCTCATCTGAATGCTTAAAGGGCAATTCTGCCCGATTCCTGTTCACAATTCAAGTATGTAGCATGGCAATAATATGCATGAAACAAGATACATAGAATATGAGAGTGAAGTTACTACTGTAACCTTTCTAATGTTCTGAGGTGTGTTACCAGTTCCTTAGTCGTCCTGGGCAGATATCGAATCATATATGTGTGAATTCATGAATGGACGGGTTATTACTTAGCCCAATACTTTTGTAAATCATTCTCTTATGTTGGTTATCATTAGGGTTATTATGGTCATTTTACCAAGTAAACCAATGATTTAAAGTGATCAAATTATGCCAAAGGACTAATTTCTACTCTTGGTGTACCAAGAAATTACAATATGCCATTACATTTTGTAATTTTCGCATAGCCACAAATGCTGGCAGATTTGTCAACTAAATTTAAAAATTCATATCTCTTAGCAAAAATGTCCAATTGCAGTGGTTTCAAAGTTTATGTGACTCTTATTGAGTCTAGTTTCAGGGAAAAATCCTTCCACTACCACCTATCCACACATCATTCTCAGTTTCAAGTTTTTCCCATACTGCCATAAAATATTTCCAGTTTTAATAGCTTGACTTCTAAAATTCATAACTAAATCTATAGAACTCCAAATGGAATGGTTCAAAATTATATATGAACCTATTTAAGTCTATTTTCATTAAAAATATCTCCATTTATAAATTACAGGGATAAATGTCCCATAAATTCGTCAAACCATATCTGTTCCAGAATTCATTCCAGAAATAAGGCTTAACTTTGAAAAATGATAACTTGAAATCCACTAGTCCAAAAATTACATTATACATAAAAAAATGAAGCTCGGTATGTCTACTTTTGTTTTGAAAAGTTTCATAGCATTTGAATCAGGTTTTCATGGTCAACCAAATTTTAAAACAACTTGACTCTCTGGAAACTCCATTCTGGCAGCATCTTACTTAACCTTTATTCTATTTTTTTTTAATTATCAATTCAATCTTTCTAAAATTATTTCTACAAGCTAGTCCTACACAATTTTTCATTCTAAACTCATTAAAAACATCAAAATTGGCAAAAACTCCTTCTCTTTGCCCAAACTTGACCGAAATACTCCATAGAAAGAATCAAAGTGATTTTGCAACTCTTAATTAGTTATAAACTTATGCTTACCTAGTCTTGTTCTTTGGCTTAGCTCTTAACCGTCTTTTCTCTTTCTTTTTTCTATTTTTCTGTTTTTCTTTCCTCACTGTCCGACATTGAAATGGCTAGAAGTGAGGAAGTGATTGTATTATATTGATACATATGTGTGTGAGTGCATTGTTAGATGGTTTCCAAGTGTCAAAAGATGAATTGGATATTTTTTTTTACCAACCTTCCTTTCCTTCTTTTTAGCTTGGCCGTCCACTTTTTGAGGAAATAGTGAACACTTGTGTTGTTTAATATATTATAGCCAAAACTTTTGACTTAGAGAAAATAAATAAAGTATTATAATAAATTGAATAGATATGTGATAAGGCTAAGGTAGCAAAAGAAATATGTACGTGTCATGTTGGTATCATATTTTCTTTCTTTCATTGACATGTGTTGCCTACTCCTTTGAATTATAAGGTAAGAGAGTATATAATGTTTATTCTTTCTCTCTTCCTTTATCTACTCCTAGCGTCATATTGAAGACAAAGTCAAAAAGTGAGGATATATATTAATCTTTCTCTCTTATATCTTGAAGATGTTAGCCGACTTTGTTGACATAAGGAGATTGAGTAGTTGTTTTATATACATATATATATATCTTTATCCTATTAATCACACACACTAGGCCCTAATTTCCCATTTTTCCAATTTAAAATTCCTTAAATTTCTTAGGTTTCATAATTTGACTTATTTTCTAACTTTATAAAGCTTTAAAATAATTTCTTAGAAATTCCCAAGCCAAATTATGACAATCAACTATTGTTTCTCGAATTTTTGGTATGTTACAATTCTCCCACTGTACAAGTAAATTTCGTCCTCAAAATTTGTTATACATTCTGAGGCATAAACTCTGGGTAACATCTTTTTATGTCTTCTTCTGCTTCCCAGGTTGCTTCCCTTTGGAAGAGTCCTTTCCAGATCACTTTCACAAATAGGATACTTCAGTGCCTGAGCTATCTTTCTTATCGATCAATAATTCGTTCTGGCTCTACCTTATAAGTGAAATTTTCTTGCATATCTATATCTTCGTACTTGATAATATGCTCAGGATCTGGTTGGTACTTCTTCAATTGTGAGATATGAAATACGTCGTAGAGTCTGCTCAAGTTTGGGGGTAAGGATATTCTATATGTCACTGGTCCAATTCTTTCAAGAATTTCAAATGGACCGATGTAGCGAGGGCTAAGCTTCCTTCTTTTGATTGCTCTACCGATTCCAGTTATCGGAGATACTTTCAGAAATATATGATCACCAACTTCAAATTCTACAGGTCTTCTCTTTTTACACTACTACAGAAAAGGGATTTAACATCACATAAAGACGTCCCTTCTTTGAAAAGGGAAGTAAAAACTGTACGCAGTGGCATTTACGTAAATAAAGAGAGACTTTTTAATCTTTAGGCGTCCCTTCTTGAAGAAGGGACGCTTGAAGGGGACATTAGGCGTCCCTTCTTGAAGAAGGGACGCCTAATTTGGGGGTATTAGGCGTCCCTTCTTGAGAAGGGACGCATAATATAGGGTGCATGCCAGCCACGTGGCTGGCATGCACCCCATATTAGGCGTCCCTTCATATAGAAGGGACGCCTATTTATATGTTTAGGCGTATGCACCCTATATTAGGCGTCCCTTCTGTAAGAAGGGACGCCTATTTATATATTTAGGCGTCCCTTCTGTAAGAAGGGAGGCCTAAACATATTTCCCTCCACTATTTTCTTTATTTCCCTCCATTCCTTTCATTCACTCTTCCTCCCTCTCTCAAAAACACCGAGCTGATTCAGAAGGCCACCACAAGGTCAGTCCGGCCGTGCCCCCTTCCACCATATCCCTCCTTCTTCATTTTCTCTCATCTCCTCCTTCTATCATCTCACAGTTGCAGCATCGGAGCTCCCTCTTTCACGGTGTGTTGCGCGCCTCTCCTCCCTCCCAACCTCTTCATCACGCCATTTTCCAACTGCTAGCCATAAGCTTTTTTGTTTTTTTGCTTTTGGTTTATTTTATTTCACTTTAGTTAATATCATGATCGACCGTTTAATTTAAAGTAGTAGTTTTGCTAGAAACTATAAGCCACTCATATATGCCATAAGTACGAATCTCAGTCTTAATCTCTTACTATAAGACTTCCTGGGAAAGAGATGAAAAGGGATAAGAGGAAGTAATTACCCGAGTTTAGTAATGAAATCAATCTCTGGGCTGATCTTCCTACTAATTTTTAGGAAAGGACGGTAAATTAGTTTAGTCTTTATGCTAGAGATTATATTCCATAAGTACATATAGTTTTGCTAGTTAACTAATTTTATTAGATTAAATAAGTTATATAATTTATTTAATTATAAAATAAATTAAACATGTTTAGGAAGCTCTGAGTGCTATATAAAAAGACACATTTTAGAGTGCTAAATGTAATTTAAGTCTAAAATCTAAACATGCATATATATAACTTGTTTTATTTTATAAAACAAGTTATCAACAAGTAATTTTCAACATTAACCAATTGATTTTAATTTCATTGGTTTGAAATAATGAATACATGTATAGAACTTTTAATATTATGTAGGTGCATAGAACTTTTAACTTGTACTAATTTAAACATATTAGTTCCCTAAAGAAAAATTGATATTTTAAATTGTTGATATTGTCCTTAATTGCCTAAGTTACTTTATTTTTTTTGTTTGAATTAAGGTGAAATGGTTTGTTATTAAAATTGTGGGATCTTACACTTAATGGGAAATGCTGCCGAAATGTTTTTTGAAAAAAGTGATAATTATCAGCATAGCTTTTCTGTCTACTTTGTGTTGCTAGGAGCCTCTTTCTTATAATCTTGATCTGTTCTGTGGTTTGATCAACTAGATCTGGCTTATACAATCTTCTCTCAGACAATTCTGTCCAGCAAAGGGTTGATTGACACTTCCTCCTATACAGTGCTTCATATGGTGCCATCTAGATGCTTGTATGATAGGCATTGTTGTAAGCAAATTCTGCAAGTGGAAGGAAATGATCCCAATTCCCTTTGAAGTCCAATACACACGCCCTTAACATATCTTCCAGCGTCTATATAGTTCTTTCTGACTGTACATTCGTCTGGGGATAATAAGCCGTACTAAATCTTAACTTCATGCCCAGAGCTTCATGTAGAGCTTGCCAGAACCTAGATGTAAATCGAGGATCTCTATCAGAAATAATGCTCTTCAGTGTACTATGGAGTCTAATTATCTCCCTCATGTAAATTTATGCTAACTTCTCAGGAGAATAAATAGCATTGATAGGGATAAAATGTGCCGACTTGGTAAGGCGATCAACAATTACCCAAATCCCATCATGGTTTTGGATTCTCGGTAACCCCATTACTAAATCCATGGTAATGCTCTCCTACTTCCATTCAGGAATTTCTGGGCTTTGAAGGAGTCCTGGTGGTCATTGGTGTTTGATCTTCACTTTCTGGCAGGTAAGACATCAAGCCACGTATTTGGTTACATCACTCTTTAGTCCTGGCCACCAGTATTCAGACTTCATATTTTGATACATCTTGACCACTCCTAGATGAAGTGCATATTTGCTCTTGTATGCCTCATCTAGAATTTTCCTCCTCAGATTAGCCTGTGGAGGTATATATATTCGCTTCTTATACCGGATCAATCCGCTAGGTGAAAGATCACGATCATGAGTTTTACCCCGTGTGATCAGATCTCGAATAGATGTGGCATGTTCATCTTTCATCTGAGCTTCTTTAATTTCTATTCTCAGATTATTTTCCTCCTGGCTAACACTAAAGTTAGCAATGAAAACTTCATTGGACACGTTCATATTCATGAATACTTGGTTTAACAAGTTTAGATCTCAAAATTCTTCTAGTAATTTATGTTCTTGTATAATCATACATGCCACCTGTACTGCTTTTCTACTTAAAGCATCTACGACGACATTTTCTTTCCATGGGTGATATTTGTTACGATTGTAGGATGATGTATTTAAAAAATGTAAGTGTACACTGTCGTAAACAAGTAATATAGAAGTGAGTAGAGTATCGTTCCCACGAGGATTGATCACTAAGTACCAAAATTGGTAATTATAATTCTATTTAGCCAATCGATTAGTTTGTGGTTGAGAATACAAAATAAAAATGATAAAATGTGAATACAAGTAATGTGAAGACAAATATGAGAAAAAGTCTTAGGGATTAGATTTTACTTAGCGAATTCTGTATTGAATCACTTATCTATTCTAATCCAATTTATTCCACATGATTGATAGTCGAGTTTCCTTAATTTAATTACTAGTCTCTTCCAAGGTCAAACAATTCTATGATTAATTGCTAACCCAATATATTCCTATATAAATTTAAGCAATTAATCATGCATTAAGATTTATGGAACTCATTTAAGACTACACAATTCATATGAATATATTCCTATTTCATATGCAAATTATGGTTTTAATTATAGGATCCACACACATGTATCTCATTCCAGTCTCAACATACATATTGAAAGCATTAAGAACAATAATTAAAACTCAATCATGAAGGAAAAATTAAAACTAGATTTAATAAGTTAGATTCAATCCGTCATTAGTAAGCTACGTCATCACCCTAGGAAAAAGAAAATTTGCTCATAATGAAATTAAAAGCAAAACAAACATAAAATAAAAACATCATAAACATTACATAAAAATTAATTATAAAAACATAAAAATACAATTAATAGATGCATGAAAATGAAAAATCCGGCTTACCATATAAAAGGTAAAACATTCCATATAGGTGGTAACCTATACCATCCATAAAGGAGGACTACCTAGGCCTTCCATATAGGAGGTAAAACCATCCATGTAGGAGGCATGTAAGAAGTAAAAAAAATGTAAGAAATAAATTCTAAAAATAACAACTCTCTCTCTAAAATAGAAGCTCTCTCTCTCTCTTCCTTCCTCTCCATTTTAGGGTGCCAAGAAGCTTTATTTATAGGCTTCATTTTTGGACTGCTACAGTGAATTTGCTACAGTAAACATGTTTTGAACAGTAACCAGCTATAGTAATTGCTACAGGAAAACGCGTTTGCACCAACCACACTCTGAACAGTAGATGCTACAGTGAATCCCATGTGTGAACAGTCAGCTGCTACAGTTGTATCTTTCTACAATCTCATATTTTTCTATAATGCCGTAAATGCTGCAGTATAGTATGAACAGTAAAAACCCCCTTAAAATGCCTTCTCTAATTCTTCTTAATGCGGTACTATCTGTAGCTGTAAGAAAATCATTATTTTTTTATTAATTACACCCAAATTGATTACATTAAGCTCAAATATCGTCCACAAAATCATCATATAAGAGAAAAATAAATATGCAAATATTTTACTTATCAAATTCTCTCACACTTAGCTCTTGGACAACCTCAGATAAGAATGATTGACTAATAAGTGTTTCTAACAAAATTAGAAGTGTCAAGTTATAAGTAAGGACACAATTGAAGAATAAAGAGATCATAGTATTCTTGAATCAACAAAAGTATAAACTAATAACTTCATTTGAAAGTGAATGAACCAAATTTATAATTATGACTCATTCTCTCAATCTCTCAAGTGTTTAAGGGTAAGTGTTTAGCTTAATTCACCTAAAAAAAATTGCACTACCATAAGCTTTCTAAAAATCTCAATCTCTACTACGTAATTCACATGCATAATTCAAATCAAAAGGACTTATTAAGGGTTGTAATGGGGTTATGGTAAAAGGAATGTAAAAAGTGATATGAAGGGCTATATTTAAGAAGTAAATAGAACATTTGAAAAATGGGTCATCTTATGAATATACTTATCTCATCACAACAACCCACAATTTTTATTCAAATACTAAATATCTTTTTTTTTTCTTTTTTCTCTTTTTTTTTTTCCTTTTTTTTTCTTTTTTTTATAACTTCTGCAATTTTACAGTTAATGATATATAGACTCCCCACACTTGTCAAAAGCCCATTTCACAAAGATTTCAAATGCTCTGTTAATCTTTCGAATTAGGAAAAAGCATTTGATATATCATTAAAACACATATTAATGGGTTGAGAAATAATCAATCAGGCTCAAAGGGGCTTATCAATGGTATAATTGCAAGGTTGACTATTTGACTCTGGCTAAACAAAATGAATGCCTTTATTATTTTTGAATGTGCATGTGACATATAATTTCAACCATATTTAAAACAAGTTCTAGAGTGACAACTCAATAGGTGAATATCACGTACAAGAAAGATAATCATTGTTGATCATATAAGCTCAAAAGCTCATGGTTAGAGACTTTCAAATTCAGCTCATTTAATCTCAAAATTCATCACCAAATTCAACAATCAGTTGTTCAATTATGCTATAAAATCTCTAAACTCAATTGATACATGCTTCAAACTTGTAAACTTCTTAAAATCATTGAAAAACACCTAGACATAATTTTTTTTCTTTTTTATATATCAGACCTCTTTTTTTTATATGATGAAATAGAAAAAACAAAAAAAATGCAACTAATAAGATGCATCTCAAGAGTTAAGAATAACTCTTTACTCTGCCATCTATGCATACCCCATGCATCTAATAGTTTTACTAACTAACTATCTAATGGAGAAACTATGCTTTTTTTTTACATAATTTTTTTATAATCCTCCTCTAACCTAAATTAGACATTATCCTTAATGTCTTCTAAAGATTAAAGAAGAGTTTTTTTAACAACCTAAACACACAATAAATTAAACCAAAATGCTAAGAGTAAAATCATAAGATGAAAGAAAGTTACAACCGGAGAGTGGTATCTGGATCCTACTTCTGACTGCTATTTGAAGATTGCCCACCTATTTGCTTAACCAATGGATCTGATTTAGGTTCATAGGCTTGCATTTGATCCAGTAGTTGCTCAGCAGTTGAAGCATAAATTATGGAATGGTGAGTCACTTGGGATATAAATTCTGTTTCCACAACATGATCAAGAAAAGACAACAGTTTATCATAAAACCATTAAATTTTACAATCCTAATGGTTTTTTATGAAAGTTCAGTTTAGCTCAATATGCAATGCTAGAGATCCCATCCAATGTTTCAAAACTATCGGGCAGAGTGATAAAAGCATTAGCATGGTAGAACATACATCTCATTCGTTTAGGCAGGCTTGGAACCTGTAACTCTTGCCCTAAGGAGAAAATGTGATTTTCTAACTCTTTCACCCTTACACACACACCTTTACTACCATTAATGGTTGCAACAATGGCCACACTTGCTCTTTGGCCATGGTTACCTCCCCCGTAGATGAAGTTGATCTTTCTAGCAGCTAATGCACATCCCAGTTCCTTTGCTGCAGGTATAAACTCTTTATCCTTTCCCAAGTCAGTTTTACAAAAAATGCAGATAGATGTAAATCTACATTTTAGAGTGATACCACTCCTCTTTTTTTTTTCTCTGAGACATTTTGTATTTTTACAAATGGAAGATTGCATATTTATATTACAAAAATAGTGACAACAAAATCATGCAAATAACACATTTTTCAAAAAAGTTTGAAAAAAATTTCTGACACGAAGGACCAGTAGGCCACTGTGCGAAGAAACTAAGTAAAGTGAGTACAGAAAGTCAAAAGTTACTGAAAAAGATAAGAAAAATTAGACAAAAGCAAGATTATGTACAGAAGTTGTGATTGTGGCTCACATCTTCCTCTGATTTTACGTCTAGTAACGGCTTAAATGCTTTCTACGAATCGAGGATTTGCTTCCCATCCAATTTTCTTATAAACTGGAAAACAGGGTATTTTAAAGTCAGATTCCCAAGACGGTAGCACTCTTTTTCTTTGTTGAATATGTCTAATAAATCAAGAATTACATGATGAACATCACCACTAGGATACGTCTCAAGAGTCTGAATGATATAATCCAATGACTCCTTACTCAGTCCATCCTTTATAAATTTAATTTTATCTTCTTGATTTATAGAAACCATACCTTTGCTCCGACAGCGCTGATCACAATTCCACCTTATACATTTAGGACAAACCTTCATTCTTTTAGCTCTTCTCTTTTTGGTGTAAGAGCTTCTTCCCATTCCTGATATAGGTTTAACAAATGATTTATGAATCTCACCTATTAAACGTACCTTAGCTTCAATGATCCAGCAGACATCCTCAGGAAGGCCTAAACGCTTGAATGTCTTCATTCTTTTAAATCAACAGCTATAGATCTTCCTAAGTACATCTTTGGGAAGAGTAGGGAACCTATTCTTAAGCTTTACAAGAATTTCCTCCATGATGAGATTAAAATTTAAAGATGCAGTGTTGTGTGCTTCAGTGAGTATGAAAGAAAAATGAAAGAGCAAGGAAAAGAAGTTTTGGGTTGCCTCCTAAATAGCAGCCCTTCTTTAACGTCTTTAGCTAGACAAAGACCAAACCAACAATTTTTTATTTTTATTTTATTTTTAATTTTTTTTAGTTTAGGACTTACCTGCTATTTCCTCAAAAGTGATGACAGTTTTCAAAGTGTTGAGTGCACCATCATTATACTCTTTCAGCCTTTGCTCGTTCACTTTGAATTTTCGATCACCATCTTGAATCTCCACAGCTCCATATGGCTATGTTTGAATCACAGTAAAAGGTCCTGACCACCTTGATCTCAGCTTGAGTTATACAACAACACTTTTTATCTCGGTGTGAACTCTCTCCTAAGAATTCTTTTCTCATGCCATATTTTTGTCTTCTCCTTGTATAACTTGGCATTCTTATAAGCTTGTTGTCAAAATTCTTCAAGTTCATTGAGTTGGAGAAGTCTCTTTTTAATAGTTGCCTTTGAGTCTAAATTTAAGGCTTTTATTCCCTAATATTCTTTGTGTACTTCAGGATTAGTAGATTTTGATACATCTACCGTTTCCATTATGAATGGTTGATTCATGCAGCTTTCGTTCACCATGTCTTTTGTGCAAGTAGTCAATGTATCTACTCTGTAGCAGGTGTCACCTTCATTTGGAAAGGACCAAGGCTTAAAAATGTTGAAAGATACTTGATCATCTTGAGCTCGCAAGGTTAACTTTCCCTGTTGCACATCTATTAAAGTTCTCCCAGTTGCTAAGAATGACCTCCCAATAATGATAGGAATTTCTTGGTCTTCTTCCATGTCAAGTATGATGAAATCAGCTGGGAATATGAGTTTGTCCACCTTTACCAAAACATCTTTTAAGACACCCCTAAGATGTTTTATTGATCGGTCAGCTAGAAATAATGAAACAGTGGTAGGCTTCACCTCTCCAAGACCAAGTTTTCTGTAGACAGATAAATGCATGAGATTTACACTTGCTCCTAGGTCACAAAGTGCTCTTTCAAAGTTACATTGACTTATGGTGTAAAGTATGCAAAAGCTTCCTGGATCTTTCAGCTTTGGTGGTAATTTTCTTTTACAGAATGGCACTGCACTCCTCAGTAAGTACAACTGTCTCAAATTTCTCCAACTTATGCTTATTTGAGAGAATATCCTTCATGAATTTTGCATAACATGGCATTTGAACAAGAACGTATGCAAAAGGGATGTTGATATGTAACTTTTTGAACACCTCCAGAAACTTTGCAAACTGCTTGTCTAGCTTTGCCTTTATAAGTTTCTGAGGGTATGGAACTGGTGGTACATATGGAGGAGGGTTATCTGGAAAGCTGATTCTTCCTGGTACCATATCATCCTCTTGAGGTTTCTGTGCTTCCTTCTTCTGTTCTTCTTTGCTTTCTTTCTTTTCTCCGTCATTCTTCTTTTGAATTATAGGATTTTTCAATTCTTTCCCACTCCTTAATGAAATAGCCTTAAATATAGTCACATTTACAAGAATTACAGATATGTTTATGCAACAATCAATTCTATTCAAGGACTTACCGTCAATTACTATAGCGCTGAGTATTCTATTTGGCCAAAGCCCTTCTCATCTGAATGCTTAAAGGGAAATTCTGCCTGATTCATGTTCATAGTTCAAGTATGTAACATGGCAATAATATACATGAAACAAGATACATAGAATATGAGAGTGAAGTTACTACTGTAACCTTTCCAATGTTCCGAGGTGTGTTACCAGTTCCTTAGTCATCTTGGGCAGATATCGAATCCTATATGTGGGAATTCATGAATTTACGGGTTATTACTTAGCCCAATACTTTTGTAAATCATTCTCTTAAGTTGGTTATCATTAGGGTTATTATGGTCATTTTACCAAGTAAACCAATGATTTAAAGTGATCAAATTATGCCAAAGGACTAATTTCTACCCTTAGTATACCAAGAAATTACAATATACCATTACATTTTGTAATTTTCACATAGCCACAAATGCTAGCAAATTTGTCAACTAAATTTAAAAATTCATATCTCTTAGCAAAAATGTCCAATTGCAGTGGTTACAAAGCCTATGTGACCCTTATTGAGTCTAGTTTCAGGAAAAAATAACTTCCACTACCACCTATCTACACATTATTCCCAGTTTCAAGTTTTTCCCATACTGCCAGAAAATATTTTCAGTTTTAATAGCTTGACTTATAAAATTCATAACTAAATCTCTAGAACTCCAAATGGAATGGTTCAAAATTCTATATGACCCTATTTAAGTATATTTTCATTAAAAATATCTCCATTTATAAATTACAGGGATAAAGTCCTAGAAATTCATCAAACCATATCTGTTCCAGAATTCATTCTAGAAACAAGGCTTAAATTTGAAATATCATAACTTGAAAACCACTTGTCCAAAAATTACATTCTACCTATCAAAGTGAAGTTTAGCATGTCTACTTTTGTTCTAGAAAGTTTCATAGTATTTGAATTAGGTTTACATGGTCAACCAAATTTTAAAACAACTTGACTCCCTAGAAACGCCATTCTGGCAGCATCCTTAAACTTTAATTCTATTTTTTTTATTATCAATTCAATCTTTCTAAAATTATTTGTACAAGCTAGTCCTACACAATATTTCATTCTAAACTCATTGAAAACATCAAAATTGGCAAAAACTCCTTCTCTTTGCCCAAACTTGACCGAAATACTCTATAGAAAGAATCAAAGTGATTTTGCAACTTAGTTATAAACTTATGCTTACCTAGTCTTATTCTTTGGCTTTGCTCCCAACCGTCTTTTCTCTTTCTCTTTTCTATTTTTCTTTTTTTCTTTCCTCACTGTCCGACATTGAAATGGCTAGAAGTGATGAAGTGATTGTATTATATTGATACATATGTGTGTGAGTGCATTGTTTCTAAGTGTCAAAAGATGAATTGGATATTTTTTTTACCTACCTTCCTTTCCTTCTTTTCAGCTTGGCCGTCCACGTTTTTGAGGAAATGGTGAACACTTGTGTTGTTTAATATATTATAGCCAAAACATTTGACTTAGGGAAAATAAATAAAGTATTATAATAAATTGAATAGATATGTGATAAGGCTAAGGTGGCAAAAGAAATATGTACGTGTCATGTTGGTATCATATTTTCTTTCCTTCATTGACATGTGTGACCTACTCCTTTGAATTATAAGGTAAGAGAGTATGTAATGTTTATTCTTTCTCTCTTCCTTTATCTACTCCAAGTGTCATATTAAAGACAAAGTCAAAAAGTGAGGATATGTATTAATCTTTCTCTTTTATGTCTTGAAGATGTTAGCCAACTTTGTTGAAACAACAAGATTGAGTAGTTGTTTTATATACATATATATGTATATCTTTATCCTATTAATCATACACACTAGGCCATAATTTCCCCTTTTTCCAATTTAAAATTCCCTAAATTTCTTACGTTCTATAATTTGACTTATTTTCTAACTTTATGAAGATTTAAAATAATTTCTTAGAAATCCCCAAGCCAAATTATGACAGTCAACTATTGTTCCTCAAATTTTCGGTATGTTACATTAATCAGACGAAGTTTGGGTATCTGAACCAAATTAGCCTCATAAGAGGCTTGAATGGATAAGATTTGTGAAGAGATGCTTCTAATTCTCCTTTTTGAAAATTGTAATTGGTGAGAGTTTCACACGAAGAAGATTTGATAACTTTTTATTCAAAATTGCAAGTCCTATGAAGATGTGAAATTTGTGAATGCATGTCAACTGAAAAAGATTAAGAGCCTGTGACAACAATGATAATCATGATTGCATTATTAAGATGATAGTGTTTAGTTAGTCTTTAATGTAGTAATAGGTTTTGCCATAGTAATACTGATCACCAAAATTTTTGCAATCTCATTCATACCCTTGTCAATATTTATAACCACCACATTGCACGTTTGAAAAGGCCACTGTACAAACTTTCCATTTCTTATTTTGAGGCAGGACACAAACGTAATGCCATATTGTACAAATAATTTTCTTTTATTTGTATCACACTCAAACTTAAGATCTTATTTAACAGAATTAACAACCAGAGGTGACTTAAACCAACTATTGTTGGTAGATTTGGATAATTTCAACACACAAAAATTATTTGTGGCAGCCCATGCAAATATATGTGTTAATAATTTGGCTTGGTTGTTATTGAGATGAATTTTGGCAAGTTGAGCAACGTTGCCTGAATAGCATATGAAACAAGAGAGGCTGTGTCTAAAGCTTCTTCTTTGAGTTCATACTCAAATGTTGTTTTGATGATGCTTGATTTTTCTCCTTCCTTTGTTACTTCAAACCGAATTCTGAACAAAATAAATCCTAGCTCCAACGATCCTCCTTCAATGATCTCTTTTTCTTTTATTCGATTTTCATTGTCTATCTTTGTGACCTTCTCTTTGATAAAAGATACTCCTCTTTTTCTGTAACATCCCAAAAATTTAATGCAAGGATTAAATTATAGAAATTAGATAGTAAGTCAATTTATGGAACCTACAAAATTTAATGAAACTTAAATTTGACAAAGGAAAAAATTAGGACCTTGTGTGTGTAATTAATAGGATAAAAATATACCTATATGTGTATAAAAACACACACACCCACACTTGTTTATTCATGAGAAGCACACGTACAGCCCCCCATCCATGCATTGTCACTCCTTCTCTTCTCTTCTCTTCTTTCTCTCTCTCTCTCAGTTTTTCTGCTGTGTTTTCTGTGTTTTTCTTTGCTGAACTTGTTGGATGAATGAAGAGGTGAGAGATGTTTATTTATCTTGGGGAGGTTGAACGTGTGTGCTTATGTGCTGTACTTATGTGTGCTGTATGTATGTGTTGGTCAAATGAGAGAAAAGGAAGAGAATGAGTCATGCATGTACGTGTATGTTAGGTTGTACAAATGAGGAGAGAAAGAAGAGAAGAGAAGGAGTGACAATGCATGGATGGGGGGCTGTACGTGTGCTTCTCATGAATAAACAAGTGTGGGTGTGTGTGTTTTTATACATATATAGGTATATTTTTATCCTATTAATTACACACACAAGGTCCTAATTTTTTCCTTTGTCAAATTTAAGTTTCCTTAAATTTTGTAGGTTCCATAAATTGACTTACTATCTAATTTCTATAATTTAATCCTTGCATTAAATTTTTGGGATGTTACAATTCTCCCCCCGTAAAAATTAATTTCGTCCTCGAAATTTGTTACATATATGAAGACATAAATTCTGGGTATCGTCTCTTCATGTCTTCTTCAGCTTCCCAAGTTGCTTCTCTAGGAGATAACCCCTTCCATACCACTTTGATGAATGGAATACTCCTATGTCTTAGTTGTTTCTCCTGTCGATCAATAATTTGATCTGGTGTGACTTCATACGTCAAATCATCTCGCATGTCAACCTCTTCATATTCAATCACATGTTCTGGATCAGGTTGATATTTCTTCAGCTGTGAGACGTGGAAGACATCATGTAGTCTACTCAAACTTGGGGGTAAAGCTATTTGATATGCTATTGGCCCAATCTTAGGCAAGATCTCGAAAGGACCAATATACCTTGGGCTAAGCTTTTTCACCTTTAACGCCCTACCAATGCCAGTAGTAGGCGAAACTTTATAAATATGTGGTCTCCAACTTGAAATTCAAGTGGTCTTCGCCTTTTGTCAGCATAGCTCTTCTGTCGACTTTGTGCAGCTAGTAACCTCTGCTTAATCAACTTTATTTGCTCTGTTGTTTGATCAACAATATCTGGCCCGTACATCTGCCTCTCGGATAACTCTGCCCAGCATAAGGGTGATTGGCACTTCCTTCCATACAACGCTTCATAGGGAGCCATTTGAATGCTCGAATGATAGCTGTTATTGTATGCGAATTCCGCCAAAGGAAGGAATTGGTCCCAACTACCTTTGAAATCAATCACGCATGCTCTGAGCATATCTTCTAATGTCTGAATTGTTCTCTCAGTTTGTCCGTCTGTCTGAGGATGATAGGCCGTACTGAATCAGACCTTAGTACCCAAAGCCTCGTGTACCGCCTTCCAAAATTTGGAAGTGAACCGAGGATCTCTATCAGATATGATGTTCTTTGGTGTACCATGTAAACGCACTATCTCCTTGATAAAACTCACATGCAACCATGATTTTTGGACTCTAATCTCAAAGATTTTGACTCTACATACTCCTAAACATGTTCCTTGAGTTTTGGGACGTGATTACAGAAGAAAAGAAATCGAAAATCTCATGCAAAACGGACACAAACTTGCTGGTTTTGAAACTGAACGGTAGCAAAACGTTTTTGGTGACTTCTCTTGATTCCAGCAGCAAAACAACCCAGAAAACAACCACAAATCCAATGGAAATCCAAGGTTAAAGTAGAAGAAACTTACCTAAACACGTTTATGATGTTGTGTGTGAGATTTGGAGCTTGTTCTTCCTCTCTCTCTCTCAATTTTTCTGCTGTGTTTTCTGTGTTTTTCTTTGCTGAACTTGTTGGATGAATGAAGAGGTGAGAGATGTTTATTTATCTTGGGGAGGCTGAACGTGTGTGCTTATGTGCTGTACTTATGTGTGCTGTATGTATGTGTTGTCCAAATGAGAGAAAAGGAAGAGAATGAGTCATGCATGTACGTGTATGTTAGGTTGTACAAATGAGGAGAGAAAGAAGAGAAGAGAAGGAGTGACAATGCATGGATGGGGGGCTGTACGTGTGCTTCTCATGAATAAACAAGTGTGGGTGTGTGTGTTTTTATACACATATAGGTATATTTTTATCCTATTAATTACACACACAAGGTCCTAATTTTTTCCTTTGTCAAATTTAAGTTTCCTTAAATTTTGTAGGTTCCATAAATTGACTTACTATCTAATTTCTATAATTTAATCCTTGCATTAAATTTTTGGGATGTTACATTTTCCCTTATCTATGTTTTTTCCCATTAGGTTTTTCTAGCAAGATTTTTAATGAGGCAGCTTTATCAAGTATATCAATAAACATCATACTCTTTTTCTTCTACTAAGTTTTTGTTCCATCGGGTTTTTTTTAGTTAAAGTTTTTTTAATGAGGCACATCTTTAGCCATGGACATCCAAGGGAGAGTGTTATCAATATAGTATTTGTGAATGCCCATATCCCCATTATTTCCTTTTCTCCATAGTTTACTATTCTCATCCATTAATTCCTATGATTATGTGCAGATTAGAGAGTTGTCCCTATCAATAGAAGGCACATGTTATGTATTTGATACAACACTGAATAATGAATAAAAATTACTCTCTCTTGCTTTCTATTCATTCTTCGTTTCTCTTCTCATCTTTCCCTTTATTTTATAACAAATGGTAGATTATGGAATAGATACTTTATAACATTAGGGAATCAAATCAAAATCTTGTATAAAATTAGAGCACAATAAATGCGCTTCTGCCTTCTTTTTCAAAATATTAATAAACCAAATTTTTTATTTTCCGATAACAAAATTATGCACAGTTTTATATACTTGCTTTAAGGAAAACCTAAAAAAAAAAAATCACATAATTGGATTTGATCGCTAGCAAAACATATGATGACAATGAAATATTACAAATATTAGGCTTTAGATATCTAATTTGTGGTTCCTATAGCTCCCTAATATCTTCGGCTTACATCGTTTTTTGTTTCCTCTTTTTGGGAAGTATTGTGTGGATGTGTAGTGTCCTCCAAAAGATTTTTTAATTTTTATTCTTTTTTCTCTTGTCTAATATCTGTCCCACGTGAAGCTTCAGTTCGGGACCTAGATACTCACTCCGGTACTTAATTAAATATTATATACAGAGTAATATATATTAACCAGTTACAAATGTTAATTTGATGAGATAGTTCCAACTCCTCCATCACCTTCAACGAGCTCCACCTTCTGAAACATAGTTGGCATCTCTTTCTCAACAAGTTCTCCAAATCGATGGGTGCTGAAGAGGTCCCACGCCTCGCTCGCTGGCACACCCAGCTCTAGCTCATGCTCAAGATGCCCAGCCATCCTCGATCTCCAGAATATGAATTATTGTGCTTCTTGGAGTTGCTTCTGAGTTGAGTGTTTATATTATCACAGGGAATGTCACCGGGAATCTGCCACCCTCAATTTCATTTGTTTTTTGTTTTGTTTCTGATCCTTTTTTTTTGGTGATGTAGTATGTAGATGTAGTGAATTGGAAGAATGATGTGGAAAGTTAAATCAAACCAATATATTTTCCCCCTATTTTTTTTTTCAATTTTCTTTAAGTTTCATTTTGATACATTGGTAAATGTGGTCCATCTTCGATAAAATGCTAGTGGAGTCACCAGAGTAATATAGTGTACAACTAACCCCCACATGATACATGAGGAATCGAAGGTTTTTTTTTTTTGATAAGTGACCGAGGAATCGAGTTTGAATTTGGGGAAAATTAGAATGAAGGACCTCAAGGAAAAGATATTTATTGAGAAAGACCATAAAAATTGTAATTATTAAGGACCGTAGTAATTATTTCTTGTCTTGTCCCTTGCCATCTTTTTTAGATTTGACGAGAGAAGTGGCAAGTTGGATTGTATTTTTAAGTCATCTGATTTCTAATGAATATCTAGATAGAAGTTCCACGTTTCATTTCTTATGTGTTACTTGGAACCCCCCTTATTGACGTCTAGGAGGAATTATTATCATTGCCCTCTGGGTAGTGTACGCATCGGTATACTACTTAGTAACTAAAACACAAAATCGAAAAGAGGCCTTGTTCAGATTTCTTAGTAGACTTCTTTGGTATGTTTTGTTCACTGCTTCATTTGCTATAAAAAGGATTGATTCCCTGAGAGAACTTCTAATTATTTTGTTGCTGGGATTGAGCAAGAGACAATATGAGAGTGCACTCAAGTAAATGATGATGGGGTAAAATCATTTATTACTGTTAATTATTTTACTTCTAATTATATTACATTTTGATAGGTGTATTTTGGGTTAATATGATGTTTGATCCTTGTTTTGGTTTTGTCTCCTATAATTTCAAACTCTAGGTTTTAATCCCTTAGGGGGGAAAATGGTTTATGTCCTTGTTAAAATATAGAGGATTACATTTTAGATGGAAAAAACATATTTGAGGGACAAAACCTATAATTTAATACTATAAGAGCTAAAATCAAAATGTTGACAAACTATAAAGAGGTAACATTGTATTTACCCTTTTATGTTTTTTTTTTCCCGATAACTTGCACAACTTGAGTATGCAAAGATGGCAGGTAATTGTCATATCTTTTTCCATATTTGGAATTCATCGATATCAATATAAAATTTAGGGAAAATTGTATTTAGGTCTTGGACAAGAGTAAAAAATGAAAAAAAAATAGTCCCTTGAAATATCAAAATTGTCAAAAAGTTATGTGAGACTTTTTTTCAAAAAATTCCAATTATTAACTTGTCAATGGACATCTATGGACTTGCCAATGGACGCCCTTGAACTTATTAATGGATGCCTCTGGACTTATCAATGAAGCGCCCCTGGACTTGTCAGCGGAATTATAATTTTTTACAAAACAATGTTGGCAAATTTGAGATTTCAAGGGACCTTTTTTTTTTCTCTCATTCAGAACCTGAATATAATTTTTTCTAAAATTTATTACCAGTCACATTATTCACATCTAATGAAAAGTGTGGATATTTTTTCTTTTTGGCAACTTCAAAGTATCTCACTATAGATCCACCTTCACTGCATGCTCATCACCCCAATTTTGAGTTTTTTTTTAAAAAAAAATACTCCAAGCACTAAAATAAATTAGCTTTAAGATACTAGGTGTTAAAAAGATATTTCAGATATTAGGTGTTACTGAAAATATATTTCAGGATCTTGGTGTTGTAGGAAAAATATTTCTGAATGCAGGACTAAAAATTAATTAATTTGAGATACCCTATGATAAAAATATTTCAGAGTGTATAATTGAATTTATTCTCAATAAATAAGAGTGCGTAAAAAAGTTTGGGGTGCAGAGCATACCCGGGAATGTGGACCCATCTCACTAGTTGCTTTTTTTGGAATCTCCCTGCCCTGCTGTGTCAGGAATGAGGGAAAATATTTTATCCTCTTTTTTTCAAATTTTTGCAATTAGGTCTACTGTGCATTGGATTTACAATTTGTTTTCTTGGTAACTATATGATATCCTGTCGTCTGGATTCAAAATTTTCCCCCGTTCAGATCTTGGTAGATGCATCTTGTGTTTTTTGTCCATTCACAATATTTGAATTCTTTGCTTCGGAAGAATCAATTTCCTCCAAGTAGCCTCATCTGTCAGACCCCTTAATATTCTGATTTTCGCTAAATAATAAATGCGTAGTTCGGATGTCATACATAAATAGTGAAATTATATTGATAATAAGTACTTACGTATATTATAGAAAATCCTCATATAGTTTGAAAAATATATACATAGTACAAAAGAAAATAAATTCCCCAACTAAAGATAATCAGATGTAAGTCCTGACTAGGACCGGACCTTCAATCGCCAATAATTACGGTTTTGCCCTTAGAGCCGCTGTCCTTTGCTGGAATATTTTTAGATGTTGAAAAAGGGTGAGATTCGAATGAATCTCAGTAGTAATGTACAATCAGTCTTATAAAATGCGATAAATAAATATGCAATGCACCATGATATGTAAAATGCTAACTTGTGTTGTATGCATACTGTCCAATTAGGCCAAACGATATGTTTGGATCCCTGGCTTAACTCATGTCCATGGTCAAACGACATGTTTAGACCCTGACTTATTCGCGTGTTGTGTCACAGGCACTGTCATGTTACAGAAAATGGAATACACAATATATAAATAATCACATAGTGTATGAAAGAAAGAATTACTACCTGGGTCCTTTTTCAGTCCAACTGTTTATCCAAAACTTTTTCTTCGGCTCGGGCTTTTACCAGTTCCTATAAATTAAAATTAACAAGTAATTGGTTATTACTTGTATTACTACTATCATTAATCATATTCTGTTGATTATCTCAGTTTTAGTGGCTTATACACTATATAATTTTGCATAGTGCAATTTTTTCTATTTTTCAGAAAATTGGTAGATTTTTCAGTCAAATTTGAAAAATCATAACTAATTGTAGAAAATTTCAAATTGACTGGGTCCAAAGCCTAAATGAAGATCTTGAAGTATATTTTCATGGAAAAATATCACAATCTTCTCAACTTCACCAAAGTTTTCCCAGAATTTCCCGAAATACCTCTATTCCAGATTACTCTAAAAAAACTGAGCACAAATTTGAAAATCTATATCTCCTAATATACTTGTCCACAAATTATTTTCTACACATAAAATTAAACCTATGAATGTATACTTTAAATCTAAAAAGTTTCATAATTTTTCGTTAAGGTTTGATTTTCCAAACGTTCGACACAAACAATCTGTTTTCCAGAAACACAGTTTGAAAATAACCGACTTCAAAAATTCATACATCTTAGTATACTAATCCAATTAACACAAAATATATATCAAATTAAAGCTAAGACTATGTACTTAAATTCTGGAAATTTTTATGGCTATTGGGAAAGATTACATAATTAAAAAATACCACAAAAACAACTACTAGAATCCGGATGTCCAGGATTGCACCTGTTTCTAAACCCATTTTTCAAAAATCATAACTTCCTCTACAGATATCTAAATGATGCATTCTACACTCATGTTAAATATTGTTATGTCTACTACCTTTCTGTAAATTTTTGTAAATAATGGATGTGATTTGATTGGTCATAAAGCCACACAAATCTGACTGACTCTGAAAAACTTCAGTTTTGACAGTCTCACTTCAAAAACTAATAACTTATTCGTTTTGACCCCAAATTAAGCTCTTCTTGATTCTATTTCATACGAAACATCCTAAAATTTCCAAAGCAAAAAGAATCAGACAAAAAATGCATCTATAGCTTCTGTTTGAGCTTCTGCAACTTTCCGGTAAAAACTCTATTTTCCGGCAACCAAAACAAAGTTGAGAAAACATACATGCAACCACTCAAAACAGCCTCTAATCCAATGGAAATCAAAGATTAAAGTAGAAGAGACTTACCTAAACACGTTTATGATATTGTATGTGAAGTTTGAAGCTTCCTTGTTTCTCTTCTTCCTTCGTTTTGTTGTCTCTCTTACTCACGTATCTCTCTGTTTTGTGTTCTATGTTTCTGTTTCGTCTTTTTTTTTTTTCAGCTGATGTGTTGCAAGAATGAAGATATAAGAGAGTGTTTGAATTATGGTGGAGCTGAATGTGTGTGTGTGCTGTCCCAACGTGAAGTTCATGGAGATGTGAATGAGAGCTTTAAGTCAATGGGCAAGTGTGTGTGTGAGTAGTTCATTGGTTTGTCTAAAGGAGGTTGTGTGTGTGAGCATATGTATGGAAAATAATCATAATCCAAGGGTGGAGGCTATACGTAAGCTCTCATGGAATGCCAAGTGTGGGTGTGTGTCTCTTGCGTCGGTCAGTTTTTTTTAAAATACATATAGGTATATTTTTATCCTATTAATTACACATACTAAGTCCTAATTTTCCCATTTGTCTAATTTAAGTTTCCTTAAATTTTGTAGGTTCCATAATTGAGCTTACTATCTAGTTTCCATAAATTAATCCTTACATTAAATTTTTTGGGATGTTACATCATCCATGTCGGTAGTGGAGTTTGTCATTTTTAACCAATCCAATTATGAAATTATCATAAGCATATATAGTTTAATCATAGGAAGTCTGGGTATTTGAACCAAATGAGGGTCATAAGAGGCTTGAACAGTTAAGATTGCAACGAGAGGCTTTTAATTTTCTTTTAAAAATTGTAACTCGGGAGAGTTTTATATGAAGATTATATTATTATAATTATTTTCGCTCAAAATTGCAAGTGTTATGAATATGTGAAATTTGTGAATGCAAGTCTATGGAAAAAGATTAATTCATAAAGATAGAGTTGGTCTAACGGTTTAAAGTTTTGTTAGATCCATTTGGGTATTGAGTTCATCTCCCAGAGGAGTGCCTGTGCTCGTACGTGCATGCAGTGAGGGATATGAGAGATTAGACACTTTTTCTCTATAGTATTTTTAAATATTGAAATTGAGCTAACTTGGTTAAAATTTTTTTATTGAACTGTAATGCTTTGCTTATATAATTTTTCAAATGATAGAACAGATAATTCTTAAATTACTGGTTTCTAGCTCTTTATTGTTTACAATATTTTAAGATAAATTTTGGATCGGATAAATCAGTCTATATATCTCTATAGTCTCACATTATTTTTTTTTTGGTAAATAGTCTCACGTGATTTTTAATCATACCTTTGTAGTTTTTTTCTTTTTTATATCAGGTTCTTATAGTTTAAACTTGATTCTTAATTTAGTTCTTGTAGCTTTTTTTTATGTGCCATATGAAAAATACAATAACCTGTTTAAGAATATGATTAAACAACTATTAAGACTTGATAAAAACCCACCATACCTAATTAAAATTAGGTGAAACTATAAGAACTCGATAACAAAAAAACTAAAAGAGACCTTGTTAAAAATAAGATAGAACTGTAGGGACCTGCAAATTAATTTTTCCTTTTGAGAAATGCAATTTCTTAACACTAGATATAAATTGATTTCGAGTCAAATAATGATAAATGATAATTTTTAGTACTTTCAAGAACAGGTAGGTAGACAACATTTCTATAATTTGAAACAAATACACAAACAAATAAAACATTTATTTGTTTTGAGCACTCTCTGATTTTGAGACAACACATAAAGCTTGTGAGATAAATATTCTCAAATGTTAATATATTAAGTTTAATTTTTAAAATAATAATAATTGCTACAAAAAAAATTATTACTATTTGATATTAATAGTGTTAGTGTTAAAACACTAAAAAAAATACTTTTTAAAATTACAGGATTAACTTGAAACCTTGTATAAAATTAAAGGGGCAAAAGTACACTTTATCCTAAACAATAATATTTCAGCAACGAGATTTGAACTTATAAATTTATGGTTATGATCCAACTCCTTGCTAACTTAATCAACTTTTGTTTGCAACATACATTTTCAAAATAGCTTAGAAGGGATGTTTCTGTAATTGAAGTAAAATAGATGAGTTGTTAATGTATTTTACTCCAATCTTTAGTAATCACAAATGTTGGCATCTTATTTTGAGGCAAAACATACATAAATGTAAAGCTATTGTACAAATAATAATTTGTTTTTTCACATCACACGAAAACTTAAGATCTTATTTAACAGAACAAATAATTAAACCAACTATTGTTGGTAGATTCGGATAATTCACACACACAAATAAATTAGGGAATAACAATGAGGTCCAAAGAAACTTAATTACTAAAAAGTCCTAATGACAAGTGAGGGGTATAAAACTATTGTCATATCTTACATGGCAATTGTCATTGTATGCTCCTCAGATGTTATTGAACTTTTGGGTAATTAGATATCTTCCTTAAGACCTCATTGTAATTCTCCTAATAAATTATTTAATACAGACACATGTGAAATATATGTAATTACTTTGCTTGGTTTTTGTTGAGATGAATTTTGGCAAGTTGTGCAACGTTGGCAGCCTCCTCAACAGCAAGGGAAACAAGGGAGGCATTGGCTGAAGCTTCTTCCTTGAGTTCATATTCGAGGGTTGTTTTGATGATACTTGAGTCTTCTCCTTTCTCTATTACTTCAAACCGAACCCTAAACAGAGTAAACCCTAACTCCAAATATCCTCCTTCAATGAGATCTTTTTCCTTTATTCGATTTTCATTGTCCATCTTCGTAACCTTCTCTTTGAAATAAGATATCCCTATTTTACCTATTTTAAGGAAATTGGTGGGGCAAAAAAAAAAAAAAAAGGGTTAGATTAATAACTACAACTAATAACGATATTAACACTATACTTCAAAAGGGTAACGCTCCTGTTCAATGTACAAGTTAGATTATGTGATAGGCATGATCCTATTTACTAAGTTACACTTTTATTGTCCGAAGATTTAATATGCTCTTTTCATTTTTTTTCTCCCCATCAGTAAATGCTTGCACATCAATTATTACACAGTCTCTCTCAATTTTTGTCCACTCATGACTCTCTTTCAATAAACAAGGTATATTTATAAATAAAGAAATACATGTCTTATATATTTATTGTTTTTAATTAATTTTAACAAACATTTTGATCAAAGTGGGTTAATTGTAACTTATACTCCTATTGTTCTATTTATAAATTATAAATTAATTCTAAAGTGTTTACCTGAAACCAAGGAAAACCTTAAACCTTGTTAACTTTCTTAAAATTTAGTAACTTTTAAATTTTACTTTTATAGAATACACTCTCTGTCCCAGGTTTGTACAATGAAGAATAAATTAGTAAATAAAATATATTTTAATATAAATTTAATTAAAAATATTTTTAACATAGTGAATGGTTTGGACTTTGGACTTAAGTACATGTTTTCAAGGTAGAGGGAATAGAGTGCAATTAAAGCAAAATTAAATAGTGACCTACAAATTAAAAGAAAAAGCCTTTTCTTCCTACCATATAAATAGTTTTGTAGTATATAATATATACAATATAGGACTGGAGGGAGTATACAATAACATGTTTGACAAATAAATAATTTTATTGACATATAAATTCCTATTTGATTTAATATTTTAATCAAACCTAGTCGGGTCTGTCTATGTCAGTTTGTCCAATAACAATATCGTTAATTTGATTAGCATTATATTAATATACTGAACTAATTATATATACCAAAATTCAAACTAGTTTGGGATGGCCTATCCCATAGATATAAACCTACCAGAATTAACAACTTGGGCTGGGCTTTGAGTTAGCCGAACATGCCAAGTAAGAAAACTTGGCTGAACATTGTTTGGTATGTATATTGAAAGTGAAAATTATGAATGAATCGTGTAAAGCTCTCACGAATTTGATTTATGATTAGTAAGTTGCTAAACAGTTTATTAGTAATAAGTCTAGTAATAATTAATTTTTTTAATGCAGGGCTTGCCTATAATTTTTCATAAAATTAAATAAGCATATATAGAATATTATGATCATGATGATGTCAACAAATCTTCTTAGACAATTTGGGAAACAATTTGTGAAATATATGTGTATAAAAAGAACATGTGAAATTTCCTTTATTTATGTTATTCTCTGTCTTGGTCTCTCAAAAAGAATGTCCCCATTGATTTCTCTCTCCAATTTCCTCTCTATTGAATGTCTCCACCATTGGATCAAGTTTTAATGGTTGGGATTTAATGTTATATTAATATTTTTATATAGCATTAAATCCCAACCATTGAAATTTGATCTAATGGTGCAAACATTCAACGGAGAGGAAATAAAGAGAGCAATCAATTTAGACATTCCTCTCCGTCCTTATTCACAGAAGGAAAACTTGAATTAGCAAATAAAAAAGGAATAATAATAATATGCAATATTATTTACCAGGCGCTAGAGTTTTAACGAAGATACTTCCAAGTCCACCATCACCTTCAACAAGTTCCACCTTCTGAAACAAATCAGGCATCTCTTCCTCCAGAAATTCTCCAAGTCGAACTGTGCTATACAGATCCCACGTCTCCTTCGCAGGAACTCCCATCTCCAGCTCATGCTCAACCCTCCCGAACATGTTGATGGGGATAAGACACACAACTCTCCAAAAAAAAGTGAATAATGCTTGTTATTGGTATCTTCTTATTTGCTTCGGATGATATAATGTGTGGTTTATATATATATATATATGTGCCTCTATATAAATTGCTCTATTATATATATATATATATATATATATATATATATATATTGCCAGTTGAAACAGTCACGTGAAGTAAGGAGCAAGGAGCATTATTGAGCTAGTATATTTTATGACCCATGTGCTAAACATTTAGTTCCCCCTTGCTTTCGTTTCCATGCTACCAGCTGGTGACAACAATATCCATACATGACCACATGACGTTGTTTACTGTAACATACCAAAATTTATTCAAAGGCTAAGGACTAATTTATGGGAGTTAGATAGTAAGCTAAATTATGGAAGCTATGAAATTTAAGGAATCTTAAATTAAACAAAGGGAAAAATAAAGACCTAGTGTGTGTAATTAATAGGATAAAAATATACCTATATATATAATAATAATTAAAACACACACACCCTCTTCCCACACATCACACGCAATACACACACACACAATTAACTAATTAAATAACACACACACACTACACACATGGCACACACTACATTTTTAATTAATAAAAAAAACACACCCTCTCTCTCACTCTCTTAATCACACGGAAGCACACACACACACTTCTCATTCTCTTCAGCCAAAATCCAAAAAGAAAGAAAAGAGAGAGTGAGTGAAAAAGAGAGAGCAAGAGACACATAATAGAAAAAGAGAGATACGTAAGAGTGATCGGTGCTACTAGAGGAAGGGAGAAGTGATTACAAATTCTACATACAACTCCATATCCTAATATAGGTAAGTTTCCTTCCCATATTCTTAACTCTTTCTAGTTGATTTGAGATTATTTTTGGGTAATTTGGGAAGCATAAGAACCTAGTATAATGAATTGTTGTCTTGTGAGGTTTTGTTTTGGGAAAAATAGTACATAAGGAAGGAATGAGAATTTGATAAATTTGAGGTTTCCAATGAATTCTACATGAAAAATTATATGGGAATACATGAGATTATGATTTTTGGATGATTATATATAAGTCTAGAATTTTTAGAAAATAAGAGGAGTTGCTGTTCGGTTAGTTTCTCTGAAATCATATTGGTTGTAAAATAAATTTCGGTAACCAAACCTGGTCATAAAATTATGAAAGTTTCCAGAAGGAAAGTAGACATCTTAAGCTTTAATTTGATATATAATATATATCATTTTGGTTTATAAATAGTGAGATATGAATTTTTAAAGTTAGATGATGAATCTGGAACGTTTTATGGTACAGACGAGGTTTGACGAAATTCTGGAAATTTTTTAGCTACAATTTATAAATGGTAATATTTGTCCCTGCAAATATATTTAAATATGATCATATAAGAGTTTGAACCATCCCATTTTGAGTTCTATATATTTAGTTATGAATTTTAGAAGTTAAGCTACTGAAACTGGAAATATTTTCTGGCAGTGCGAAACAAATTTAAAACTGGGAATTATTCATGAATAGGTGGTAGTTAAAAGTATTTTTATATTAAAATAGACTTCATAAGTGACACATAGAATTTAGAACCACCTTAATTGGATATTTCTAGGCCAAGATATGAATTTTCAAAGATTATTGAAAATTCTGACAGAATTGAGTTATAGTGAAAAATAAAAAGTAAGGGTATTTTTGAAATAATTGGGACTATAAGGGTCAAATTAAATACTTAGATTGGTATGAGTCCATTAAATACCTATTGGAATTAAGGTATTAGCTATAATGATAACCTACCAAGGTGTCTTAAATTATTTTGGAACAAGTAATAATTCGTCCGTCCGTAAATTATAAATTATAGGATTTGACATTTGCCCGGGACGCCTAGGAGACTGAGAACATGAACCAAATTTGGAAAGAATGTCAGGTAGTACCTTATCTCTTATATCATATGTGATGCCATGTATGTGTACCATATCATCTGTATATGTGTGGGACAGATAGTCCATAGGCGGTAAGACCCGTAAGTACAAGTTACACCGGGAGTTACCGGGGGGCGTCTTAAGCCAGGTAGGTTTGAGACAGAAAGCCCGTGATTGTACCTTGTATAGGGCGGTGGCCCTAGGCAGCCAGATTGTGAATCTCAAGCGCTGTGAGTATGAGATAAGGGACCGGTTAGGCCCTTTTATGTGCTGCATTTCTGTAAGTTGTGCTGTTTGATGATTTGTTTTACATGCTTAGTATTTGCATATTATATGAGTGATCTGTGTACTACTGAGATTCTTTTGAATCTCACCCCTTTTTAAACAAATGATATACAACAAAGGCGTCCAGCTCTAAGGGCAAGAAGGTAATATAGACGGACGAAGAAGAGACAAATAAATTATGGACTGTTTGGTTATCATTTTATTTTGGATGACTGTAAAATATTTATAAGTAGTTGTAGTAGCGATAGTAGTACTAGTACTCGCGATGCAGACTGTATACGTTGTAATCCGTACGCTAGACTTTCGATAACGTATTGGTATCCAGAAACCAATAAGTTAACCATCACGACGCGAGCTATGGATAGAAAATGATCTGTATTTTAAATAAATGATTTTAAAACTGATAAAGATAATGAATTTACAAATTAAAATTTAGACCATACATATTTATTTTAAATTTTTTTTTGAAAATCCTATACAAATATAAGATTAAACTATTCTTAAATTGGGAATTTAAATTGTTTTGGTCTCAGGTTTGAAACCATTATATATTTAAACTAATCTAAAGGCTTTAAAAATTAAGGTGTTACATTTTTGGTATCAGAGCAGAGATTCTGACATTAGGCTAGTATGCTCTACTGCTATAAATAAGTATGCCAATACCTTAATAGTGATCTCATAACTAAAATTGTGGGTTAGAGATGAACCCAGAAAAATAGAATTTTTCTCGACCACTAACTGGGCATGCTTGTTTGGAGGATGGGGTATGTATACCCAGTAGAGAAGGATATGACTTTTAAAGAATTTGATGCGGAGCTAGTTTGATTCCAATGGAACTTTGTTGTTAAGCATGCTTAGGTGAGGAAAATTTCAGAGTGAAATATGGTGATCATTTAGGATGCCATGAGAATGTTAGATTAAATATATAGAATATTTATAATAGGTTTGAATCCGATCTAAGCTGAAATAGTATTTAGGTCAAGATATGACTCAAGCTACACTATGGTTCCAATAGATGAAAGTATGACCCTGTGAACTTCGTGAACCTGGTAAGTAATACTGAACTATCAACAATACTTTGGGGAATATTTGAGGATATTACTTGAATGTTATAAGAATAGAATAGATGGAATGAATCATGATGATCTTAACATGTTATTGTAAATGACTGAGTTTCTAGGATTAGGTTTATGAACCTAAAAGTTATGTAGACATACAGAGGATGACTACTAATTAAATTGTAACCTAAGAATCAAGTAATAGTTGAATTGATTCTTTAGACATTTGAATTATGGAATTAAGTTATTAAAATATGGTAAATATAAAAATAAGGTTTTTGAAGGTTGCTAGTTGCTAATCTAACATAAGAAAAGATCTTGATCAAAGAATATTTCCTTTGAAAGAATGAATGAGAATTTGTTCTATAATGAAATAGAGTAATAGAAAGAATGAGAATAACTATAAATTATGGTCTCATAATTAAGACAGAGAATAGAATATGCTTATAACTAACGAATTTACTGAAAGACTTGGATAGATTTGATTTGTTTACCACTCTATAAACTGGAAGTTATTCTAGGCATTGACTGGTTAACGGCGAACAACATTTTGCTGGACTGTGGTAACAAGAGAATTGAATATCTTGAACCACATAAAGGCAATGATGCTAGCATTAACCTGAATTTTCTCTCCGTAGCTGAAGCTGAGAAGTGTTTGAGAAAAGGGTGTCAGGGGTATCTGATATTATTCTCAGTTCAGGCAGAATCAGATGTAATGATTGAGAGTATACCTGTAGTGAATGAATTTCCTGAGGTATTTCCAGAAGACATTAGTGGATTACCTCCAGAAAGGGAAGTTGAGTTCGCCATTGAGATTATGCCAGGTACCGGATCTATTTCCAAAGCTCCTTACCGAATGGCACCAAATGAAATGGCAGAACTGAAGAAGCAAATTGAAGAATTACTAGAGAAAGGGTTTATACGACCTAGTGTTTCACTATAGGGAGCTCCAGTATTGTTTGTTAAGAAAAAGGATGGGAGCCTACGTTTATATATTGATTATCGAGAGCTGAATAAGGTGACCATCAAGAACAAATATCTACTCCCCAGGATTGATGATCTTCTTGATCAACTATTTGGTTCTAGCATATTCTCAAAGATTGATCTGAGATCGGGCTATCATCAGCTGTGAGTAAGAGCTGAGGATGTGCCGAAGACAGCTTTTAGAACCAGATATGGACACTATGAGTTCTTGGTGATGCCCTTTGGACTAACCAATGCACCTGCCGTGTTTATGGACTACATGAACAGAATTTTCCGTAAATATCTGGATTAGTTCATCATAGTTTTCATCGACGATATTCTAATATACTCTAAGAGTATAGAGGAACATGAATAGCATTTGAGAATAGTGCTGAGAATTCTGAGAGAAAAGCAACTCTTTGCTAAGATGAGTAAATATGAATTCTGGCTTTCAAAAGTTAAATTTATGAGCCATGTAATTTCACAAGAAGGAGTCTCTGTGGATCCTAGTAAGGAGGAGGCAGTACTAAACTGGAAGAGGCCAGAAACTGTAATAGAGATGTGCAGTTTTCTGGGTCTTGCTGGTTATTACCGGAGATTTCTTCAAAATTTCTCCAGGATCGCCATGCCGTTGACAAAGCTCACGAGAAAGAATCAAACATATGTGTGGGATGCCAAATGTGAGAGGAGCTTCACGGAGCTGAAGGAGAGGTTGACATCCGCACCAGTACTGATTATTCCAGATCCCAGTGAGCCCTATGTGGTTTACAGTGATGCTAGTAAGCAGGGATTGAGATGTGTCCTTATGCAGCAGGGCAGAGTGGTGGCGTATGCCTCTCGACAGCTGAAGCCTCACGAGAAGAACTATCCCACTCATGATTTGGAGCTTGCGGCAATCGTGTTTGCATTGAAAATATGGCGACACTACTTGTATGGTAGTACTGTAGAGTTGTACTGTGACCACAAGAGCCTCAAGTATCTACATGATCAAAAAGAATTGAATATGAGACAACGTCGCTGGATGGAGTTGTTAAAAGATTATAATCTAGAGATTAAATATCATCCAGGAAAGGCAAATGTTGTTGCTGATGCCTTGAGTAGAAAAGTGGTGCAAGTAGCAGTCATGATGGTCCGAGAACAGAAATTGTTAGAGGAATTCAGGGATCTAAACTTGACAAATCAAGTATTGCTGAATGCAAACAAACCGAATGAAGTACTCCTAGCTAATTTTAGTGTTAGTCAGGAAGAAAGCAATCTGAGAGCAGAAATTGAAGAAGCTCAAATTCAAGATGAACGAGCCCAGTTGATCCGAGGGATGATTGAAAAAGGTGAAACCCAGGATTATGATCTTTCGCCAAGTGGATTGATCAGATACAAACAGCGAATATATGTACCACCAAAGGCTGATTTGAGGCGGAAAATCCTAGATGAGGCACACAAGATTCGTTACACCCTTCACCCAAGAATGATTAAGATGTATCACAATTTGAAATCTATGTACTGGTGGCCAGGGCTAAAAAACGATGTGACCAAGTATGTGGCCCGATGTCTCACTTGTCAGAAGGTGAAGATTGAATATCAGAGACCACCAGGACTTCTACAGAGTCCAGAAATTCAAGGAATTAATTTATGGGAGTTAGATAGTAAGCTAAATTATGGAAGCTATGAAATTTAAGGAATCTTAAATTAAACAAAGGGAAAAATAAAGACCTAGTGTGTGTAATTAATAGGATAAAAATATACCTATATATATAATAATAATTAAAACACACACACCCTCTTCCCACACATCACACGCAATACACACACACACAATTAACTAATTAAATAACACACACACACTACACACATGGCACACACATCCACATTTTTAATTAATAAAAAAAACACACCCTCTCTCTCACTCTCTTAATCACACGGAAGCACACACACACACTTCTCATTCTCTTCAGCCAAAATCCAAAAAGAAAGAAAAGAGAGAGTGAGTGAAAAAGAGAGAGAGCAAGAGACACATAATAGAAAAAGAGAGATACGTAAGAGTGATCGGTGCTACTAGAGGAAGGAAGAAGTGATTAGAAATTCTACATACAACTCCATATCCTAATATAGGTAAGTTTCCTTCCCATATTCTTAACTCTTTCTAGTTGATTTGAGATTATTTTTGGGTAATTTGGGAAGCATAAGAACCTAGTATAATGAATTGTTGTCTTGTGAGGTTTTGTTTTGGGAAAAATAGTACATAAGGAAGGAATGAGAATTTGATAAATTTGAGGTTTCCAATGAATTCTACACGAAAAATTATATGGGAATACATGAGATTATGATTTTTGGATGATTATATATAAGTCTAGAATTTTTAGAAAATAAGAGGAGTTGCTGTTCGGTTAGTTTCTCTGAAATCATATTGGTTGTAAAATAAATTTCGGTAATCAAAACTGGTTATAAAATTATGAAAGTTTCCAGAAGGAAATTAGACATCTTAAGCTTTAATTTGATATATAATATGTATCATTTGGGTTTATAAATAGTGAGATATGAATTTTTAAAGTTAGATGATGAATCTGGAACGTTTTATTGTACAGACGAGGTTTGACGAAATTCTGGAAATATTTTAGCTACAATTTATAAATGGTAATATTTTCCCTGAAAATATATTTAAAGATGATCATATAGGATTTTGAACCATTCCATTTGGAGTTCTAGATATTTAGTTATAAATTTTAGAAGTTAAGCTACTGAAACTGGAAAGATTTTCTGGCAGTGCGAAACAAATTTAAAACTGGGAATTATTCATGGATAGGTGGTAGTTAAAAGTATTTTTATATTAAAATAGACTTCATAAGTGACACATAAAATTTAGAACCACCTTAATTGGATATTTCTAGGCCAAGATATGAATTTTCAAAGATTATTGAAAATTCTGACAGAATTGAGTTATAGTGAAAAATAAAAAGTAAGGGTATTTTTGAAATAATTGGGACTATAAGGGTCAAATTAAATACTTAGATTGGTATGAATCCATTAAATACCTATTGGAATTAAGGTATTAGCTATAATGATAACCTACCAAGGTGTCTTAAATTATTTTGGAATAAGTAATAATTCGTCCGTCTGTAAATTATAAATTATAGGATTTGACATTTGCCCGGGACGCCTAAGAGACTGAGAACAGGAACCAAATTTGGAAAGACTGTCAGGTAGTACCTTATCTCTTATATCATATGTGATGCCATGTATGTGTACTGTAACACCTTAATTTCTAAAGCCTTTAGATTAATTTAAATATATAATGGTTTCAAACCTGAGACCAAAACAATTTAAATTCCCAATTTAAGAATAGTTTAATCTTATATTTGTATAGGATTTTCAAAAAAATTTTTAAAATAAATATGTATGGTTTAAATTTTAATTTGTAAATTCATTATCTTTATCAGTTTCAAAATCATTTATTTAAAATACAGATCATTTTCTATCCATAGCTCGCGTCGTGATGGTTAACTTATTGGTTTCTGGATACCAATACGTTATCGATAGTCTAGTGTACGGATTACAACGTATACAGTCTGCATCGCGAGTACTAGTACTACTATCGCTACTACAACTACTTATAAATATTTTACAGTCATCCAAAATAAAATGATAACCAAACAGTCCATAATTTATTTCCTCTTCTTCGTCCGTCTATATTACCTTCTTGCCCTTAGAGCTGGACGCCTTTACTGTATATCATTTGTTTAAAAAGGGGTGAGATTCAAAAGAATCTCAGTAGTACACAGATCACTCATATAATATGCAAATACTAAGCATGTAAAACAAATCATCAAACAGCACAACTTATAGAAATGCAGCACATAAAAGGGCCTAACTGGTCCCTTATCTCATACTCACAGCGCTTGAGATTTACAATCTGGCTGCCCAGGGCCTCTGCCCCATACAAGGTACAATCACGGGCTTTCTGCCTCAAACCTGCCTGGCTTAAGACGCCCCCCGGTAACTCCCGGTGTAACTTGTACTTACGGGTCTTACGGCCTATGGACTATCTGTCCCACACATATACAGATGATATGGTACACATACATGGCATCACATATGATATAAGAGATAAGGTACTACCTGACATTCTTTCCAAATTTGGTTCATGTTCTCAGTCTCTTAGGCGTCCCGGGCAAATGTCAAATCCTATAATTTATAATTTACGGACGGACGAATTATTACTTGTTCCAAAATAATTTAAGACACCTTGGTAGGTTATCATTATAGCTAATACCTTAATTCCAATAGGTATTTAATGGACTCATACCAATCTAAGTATTTAATTTGACCCTTAGAGTCCCATTTATTTCAAAAATACCCTTACTTTTTATTTTTTTTCACTATAACTCAATTCTGTCAGAATTTTCAATAATCTTTGAAAATTCATATCTTGGCCTAGAAATATCCAATTAAGGTGGTTCCAAATTATATGTGTCACTTATGAAGTCTATTTTAATATAAAAATACTTTTAACTACCACCTATTCATGAATAATTCCCAGTTTTAAATTTGTTTCGCACTGCCAGAAAATCTTTCCAGTTTCAGTAGCTTAACTTCTAAAATTCATAACTAAATATCTAGAACTCCAAATGGGATGGTTCAAAATCTTATATGATCATATTTAAATATTTTTTCAGGGAAAAATATTACCATTCATAAATTATAGCTACAAAATTCCCAAAATTTCGTCAAACCTGGTTTGTACCATAAAACGTTCCAGATTCATCATCTAACTTTAAAAATTCATATCTCACTATTTATAAACCCAAATGATACATATTATATATCAAATTAAATCTTAAGATGTCTACTTTCCTTCTGGAAACTTTCATAATTTTCTGACCAGGTTTGGTTACCGAAATTTATTTTACAACCAATATGATTTCAAAGAAACTAACCGAACAACAACTCCTCTTATTTTCTAAAAATTCTAGACTTATATATAATCATCCAAAAATCATAATCTCATGTATTCCCATATAATTTTTCGTGTAGAATTCATTGGAAACCTCAAATTTATCAAATTCTCATTCCTTCCTTATGTACTATTTTGCCCAAAACGAAACCTCACAAGACAACAATTCATTATACTAGGTTCTTATGCTTCCCAAATTACCCAAAAATAACCTCAAATTAACTAGAAAGAGTTAAGAATATGGGAAGGAAACTCACCTATATTAGGATATGGAGTTGTATGTAGAATTTGTAATCACTTCTTCCTTCCTCTGGTAGCACCAATCACTCTTACGTATCTCTCTTTTTCTATTATGTGTCTCTTGCTCTCTCTCTTTTTCACTCACTCTCTCTTTTCTTTCTTTTTTGGATTTTGGCTGAAGAGAATGAGAAGTGTGTGTGTGTGCTTCCGTGTGATTAAGAGAGTGAGAGAGAGGGTGTGTGTTTTTAATTAAAAATGTGTATGTGTGTGCCATGTGGGTAGTGTGTGTGTTATTTAATTATATGAATTGTGTGTGTGTGTATTGCGTGTGATGTGTGGGAAGAGGGTGTGTGTGTTTTAATTATTATTATATATATAGGTATATTTTTATCCTATTAATTACACACACTAGGTCTTTATTTTTCCCTTTGTTTAATTTAAGATTCCTTAAATTTCATAGCTTCCATAATTTGGCTTACTATCTAACTCCCATAAATTAATCCTTAGCCTTTGAATAAATTTTGGGATGTTACAATTCTCCCCCCGTAAAATAAATTTCGTCCTCGAAATTTGTTACACTTCTTGAGATATAAACTCCGGGTAACATTCCTTCAGCTCCTCTTCTACTTCCCAAGTTGCTTCCCTTGGAGACAGTCCCTTCCAAACCACCTTCACGAATGGTATGCTTCGATGTCTGAGTTGTTTTTCTTGTCTGTCAATGATTTGTTCTAGCTCAGCCTCATATATGAGATCATCTCGCATATCCACATCTTCATATTCCATAATATGTTCAGGGTCTGGTTGGTACTTCTTCAACTGTGATACATGAAACACATCGTGTAGTCTACTCAAGTTTGGGGGTAAGGCTATTCGATATGCTACTGGCCCAATTCTTACCAATATTTCAAATGGACTAATGTAACGTGGGCTAAGTTTTTTCCTTTTGATTGCCATACCGATTCCGGTAACATAAGATACCTTCAAAAATACATGATCTCCCACTTCAAACTCTAGAGATCTTCTCCTTTTATCAGCATAGCTTTTCTGTCTGCTTTGCGTTGTTAGGAGCCTCTTTTTTATAGTCCTGATTTGCTCTGTGGTTTGATCTACCAGATCCAGCCCATATAGTCTTCGTTCATTCAATTCTGTCCAGTATAGGGGTGATTGGCACTTCCTACCGTACAATGCTTCATAAGGAGCCATTTGAATACTCTCATGATAGCTATTATTGTAAGCGAATTCAGTGAGTGGTAGGAAATGATCCCAACTTCCCTTGAAATCTAATACACATGCTCTTAACATATCTTCCAGCATCTGTATGGTTCACTCTAACTGTCCATCCGTCTGTGGATGATAGGCCATACTGAATTCAGCTTCGTACCTAGAGTTTCATGTAGAGCTTTCTAGAATCTTGATGTGAATCTGGGATCTCGATCGGAGATAATGCTCTTCGGTGTACCATGGAGTCTGATTATGTCCCGTATATATATTTATGCTAACTTCTCTGGGGAATATCTGGCATTAATGGGTATGAAATGTGCCGTCTTAGTGAAACGGTCGACAATTACCCAAATGGGCATCGTATTTTCTAATTTTAGGTAAACCCATCACTAGATCCATGGTGACATTTTCCCACTTCCATTATGGAATTTCTGGACTCTGTAGAAGTCTTGGTGGTCTCTGATGTTCAATCTTCACCTTCTGACAAGTGAGACATCGGGCCACATACTTGGTCATATCGCTTTTTAGCCCTAGCCACCAGTACAGGGATTTCAAATTGTGATACATCTTAATCATTCCTGAGTGAAGGGTGTAACGACTCTTGTGTGCCTCATCCAGGATTTTCTGCCTCAGATCAGCCTTTGGTGGTACATATATTCGCTGTTTGTATCTGACCAATCCACTTGGCGAAAGATCATGATCCTGGGTTTCACCTTTTTCAATCATCCCTCGGATCAACTGGGCTCATTCATCTTGCATTTGAGCTTCTTTAATTTCTGCTCTCAGATTGCTTTCTTCCTGGCTAACACTAAAATTAGCTAGGAGTACTTCATTCGATTTGTATGCATTCAGGAATACTTGATTTGTCAAGTTTAGATCTCTGAATTCCTCTAACAATTTCTGTTCTCGGACCATCATGACTGCTACTTGCACCACTTTTCTACTCAAGGCATCAGCAACAACATTTGCCTTTCCTGGATGATATTTAATCTCTAGATTATAATCTTTTAACAACTCCATCCAGCGACGTTGTCTCATATTCAATTCTTTTTGATCATGTAGATACTTGAGGCTCTTGTGGTCACAGTACAACTCTACAGTACTACCATACAAGTAGTGTCGCCATATTTTCAATGCAAACACGATTGCCGCAAGCTCCAAATCATGAGTGGGATAGTTCTTCTCGTGAGGCTTCAGCTGTCGAGAGGCATACGCCACCACTCTGCCCTGCTGCATAAGGACACATCTCAATCCCTGCTTACTAGCATCACTGTAAACCACATAGGGCTCACTGGGATCTGGAATAATCAGTACTGGTGCGGATGTCAACCTCTCCTTCAGCTCCGTGAAGCTCCTCTCACATTTGGCATCCCACACATATGTTTGATTCTTTCTCGTGAGCTTTGTCAACGGCATGGCGATCCTGGAGAAATTTTGAAGAAATCTCCGGTAATAACCAGCAAGACCCAGAAAACTGCACATCTCTATTACAGTTTCTGGCCTCTTCCAGTTTAGTACTGCCTCCTCCTTACTAGGATCCACAGAGACTCCTTCTTGTGAAATTACATGGCTCATAAATTTAACTTTTGAAAGCCAGAATTCATATTTACTCATCTTAGCAAAGAGTTGCTTTTCTCTCAGAATTCTCAGCACTATTCTCAAATGCTATTCATGTTCCTCTATACTCTTAGAGTATATTAGAATATCGTCGATGAAAACTATGATGAACTAATCCAGATATTTACGGAAAATTCTGTTCATGTAGTCCATAAACACGGCAGGTGCATTGGTTAGTCCAAAGGGCATCACCAAGAACTCATAGTGTCCATATCTGGTTCTAAAAGCTGTCTTCGGCACATCCTCAGCTCTTACTCACAGCTGATGATAGCCCATCTCAGATCAATCTTTGAGAATATGCTAGAACCAAATAGTTGATCAAGAAGATCATCAATCCTGGGGAGTAGATATTTGTTCTTGATGGTCACCTTATTCAGCTCTCGATAATCAATATATAAACGTAGGCTCCCATCCTTTTTCTTAACAAACAATACTGGAGCTCCCTATAGTGAAACACTAGGTCGTATAAACCCTTTCTCTAGTAATTCTTCAATTTGCTTCTTCAGTTCTGCCATTTCATTTGGTGCCATTCGGTAAGGAGCTTTGGAAATAGATCCGGTACCTGGCATAATCTCAATGGCGAACTCAACTTCCCTTTCTGGAGGTAATCCACTAATGTCTTCTGGAAATACCTCAGGAAATTCATTCACTACAGGTATACTCTCAATCATTACATCTGATTCTGCCTGAACCAAGAATAATATCAGATACCCCTGACACCCTTTTCTTAGATATTTCTCAGCTTCAGCTACGGAGAGAAAATTCAGGTTAATGCTAGCATCATTGCCTTTATATGATTCAAGATATTCAATTCTCTTATTACCACAGTCCAGCAAAACATTATTCGTCGTTAGCCAGTCAATGCCTAGGATAACTTCCAGTTTGTGGAGTGGTAAACAGATCAAATCTATCTCAAACTCCTACCCCGCTATATTTGCAATACAATTCAAACAACCAGGAACCTGTAGGTTATGAGCCTACCACGCTTCTACTGTGCACTCTAATGCCTCACACTATCAAACATAAGTGGGGCTGCACTTCTGCCCGCACTTATCTTAGTACCTTAACATCACATAAATTGGAAATCACTTTCCTCAGTTATAAAAAAATCAAGATCAATAACGCATATTCTAACCTTTACTATATCCTGGTAATATCCTCAAAACATTACTGAAGGTTCAACATTATTCATAAGGTTCACAAGGTTCAACTTCCTTCATGAAACAAAACTATAGTGCAACCTTATTTACATTTTAACCTAAACACTATTTCAGCTTAGATCTTTTTTAAACATATCTTGAACCTTCAGTATCATCAGATTGGATCCTTTAGGATCAATATACGGCATAATTATCGCTCCCCATATAGCACCATATATCATACCTACATACCTTTAACACCACAGTGTTACTAAGGATCACTATTTAGCATAGAGAAACCTCAAAACAATCACTATGCCTCGAGTTTCCATAACCCCATCAAATGAACTTTTCTTGCAACAAAAAATGGTTCGGATTAAAGATTAATACTTATTTCATCATCTCTATGCCTCTAATCATCCTCTAGGTCATCTAAGAACTTAGGGTTAGAATTCCAAACCTTTAAGTAAAAAGTTTTGGATTTCTAAGATACTTTCCAGGGGTCACCTATCCCGAGTTTACTCTCATCTGAGCACGCTTAACTATGAAATTTTGATGGTATCCGAGACACATGCCAGCTTAGCATTCGATTCTTTAGAGTTCATACCCTTATTTACTAGGTATACATCACTATTGCTCCATTTCATTCTCTATATACTGCTCTACCCCATCCTTTAAACCAGTCTATCCAGTTAGTGCTAAGGGAAAATTCTATTTCTTTAGGTTCATCTCTAACCCACAATTCATTCTAGCTATGAGATCACTATTAAGGTATCTGCATACTTATTTATAGCAGTAGAGCATACTAGCCTAATGCCAGAATCTCTGCTCTGATACCAAAAATGTAACACCTTAATTTCTAAAGCCTTTAGATTAATTTAAATATATAATGGTTTCAAACCTGAGACCAAAACAATTTAAATTCCCAATTTAAGAATAGTTTAATCTTATATTTGTATAGGATTTTCAAAAATTTTTTTAAAATAAATATGTATGGTCTAAATTTTAATTTGTAAATTCATTATCTTTATCAGTTTCAAAATCATTTATTTAAAATACAGATCATTTTCTATCCATAGCTCGCGTCGTGATGGTTAACTTATTGGTTTCTGGATACCAATACGTTATCGAAAGTCTAGCGTACGGATTACAACGTATACAGTCTGCATCGCGAGTACTAGTACTACTATCGCTACTACAACTACTTATAAATATTTTACAGTCATCCAAAATAAAATGATAACCAAACAGTCCATAATTTATTTGCCTCTTCTTCGTCCGTCTATATTACCTTCTTGCCCTTAGAGCTGGACGCCTTTGTTGTATATCATTTGTTTAAAAAGGGGTGAGATTCAAAAGAATCTCAGTAGTACACAGATCACTCATATAATATGCAAATACTAAGCATGTAAAACAAATCATCAAACAGCACAACTTACAGAAATGCAGCACATAAAAGGGCCTAACCGGTCCCTTATCTCATACTCACAGCGCTTGAGATTCACAATCTGGCTGCCCAGGGCCTCTGCCCCATACAAGGTACAATCACGGGCTTTCTGCCTCAAACCTGCCTGGCTTAAGACGCCCCCGGGTAACTCCCGGTATAACTTGTACTTACGGGTCTTACCGCCTATGGACTATCTGTCCCACACATATACAGATGATATGGTACACATACATGGTATCACATATGATATAAGAGATAAGGTACTACCTGACAGTCTTTCCAAATTTGGTTCCTGTTCTCAGTCTCTTAGGCGTCCCGGGCAAATGTCAAATCCTATAATTTATAATTTACGGACGGACGAATTATTACTTATTCCAAAATAATTTAAGACACCTTGGTAGGTTATCATTATAGCTAATACCTTAATTCCAATAGGTATTTAATGGACTCATACCAATCTAAGTATTTAATTTGATCCTTAGAGTCCCAATTATTTCAAAAATACCCTTACTTTTTATTTTTTTTCACTATAACTCAATTCTGTCAGAATTTTCAATAATCTTTGAAAATTCATATCTTGGCCTAGCAATATCCAATTAAGGTGGTTCCAAATTATATGTGTCACTTATGAAGTCTATTTTAATATAAAAATACTTTTAACTACCACCTATCCATGAATAATTCCCAGTTTTAAATTTGTTTCGCACTGCCAGAAAATCTTTCCAGTTTCAGTAGCTTAACTTCTAAAATTCATAACTAAATATCTAGAACTCCAAATGGGATGGTTCAAAATCTTATATGATCATATTTAAATATTTTTTCAGGGAAAAATATTATCATTCATAAATTATAGCTAAAAAATTCCCAGAATTTCGTCAAACCTCGTTTGTACCATAAAACGTTCCAGATTCATCATCTAACTTTAAAAATTTATATCTCACTATTTATAAACCCAAATGATACATATTATATATCAAATTAAATCTTAAGATGTCTAATTTCCTTCTGGAAACTTTCATAATTTTCTGACTAGGTTTGGTTACTGAAATTTATTTTACAACCAATATGATTTCAGAGAAACTAACCGAACAACAACTCCTCTTATTTTCTAAAAATTCTAGACTTATATATAATCATCCAAAAATCATAATCTCATGTATTCCCATATAATTTGTCGTGTAGAATTCATTGGAAACCTCAAATTTATCAAATTCTCATTCCTTCCTTATGTACTATTTTGCCCAAAACAAAACCTCACAAGACAACAATTCATTATACTAGGTTCTTATGCTTCCCAAATTACCCAAAAATAACCTCAAATTAACTAGAAAGAGTTAAGAATATGGGAAGGAAACTCACCTATATTAGGATATGGAGTTGTATGTAGAATTTGTAATCACTTCTTCCTTCCTCTGGTAGCACCGATCACTCTTACGTATCTCTCTTTTTCTATTATGTGTCTCTTGCTCTCTCTCTCTTTTTCACTCACTCTCTCTTTTCTTTTTTTTTTTTTGGATTTTGGCTGAAGAGAATGAGAAGTGTGTGTGTGTGCTTCCGTGTGATTAAGAGAGTGAGAAAGATGGTGTGTGTTTTTAATTAAAAATGTGTATGTGTGTGCCATGTGGGTAGTGTGTGTGTTATTTAATTATATGAATTGTGTGTGTGTGTATTGCGTGTGATGTGTGGGAAGAGGGTGTGTGTGTTTTAATTATTATTATATATATAGGTATATTTTTATCCTATTAATTACACACACTAGGTCTTTATTTTTCCCTTTGTTTAATTTAAGATTCCTTAAATTTCATAGCTTCCATAATTTGACTTACTATCTAACTCCCATAAATTAATCCTTAGCCTTTGAATAAATTTTGGGATGTTACATGTACCATATCATCTGTATATGTGTGGGACAGATAGTCCATAGGCGGTAAGACTCGTAAGTACAAGTTACACCGGGAGTTACCCGGGGGCGTCTTAAGCCAGGTAGGTTTGAGACAGAAAGCCCGTGACTGTACCTTGTATGGGGCGGTGGCCCTGGGCAGCCAGATTGTGAATCTCAAGCGCTGTGAGTATGAGATAAGGGACCGGTTAGGCCCTTTTATGTGCTGCATTTCTGTAAGTTGTGCTGTTTGATGATTTGTTTTACATGCTTAGTATTTGCATATTATATGAGTGATCTTTGTACTACTGAGATTCTTTTGAATCTCACCCCTTTTTAAACAAATGATATACAGCAAAGGCGTCCAGCTCTAAGGGCAAGAAGGTAATATAGACGGACGAAGAAGAGGCAAATAAATTATGGACTGTTTGGTTATCATTTTATTTTGGATGACTGTAAAATATTTATAAGTAGTTGTAGTAGCGATAGTAGTACTAGTACTCGCGATGCAGACTGTATACGTTGTAATCCGTACGCTAGACTTTCGATAACGTATTGGTATCCAGAAACCAATAAGTTAACCATCACGACGCGAGCTATGGATAGAAAATGATCTGTATTTTAAATAAATGATTTTAAAACTGATAAAGATAATGAATTTACAAATTAAAATTTAGACCATACATATTTATTTTAAAATTTTTTTTGAAAATCCTATACAAATATTAGATTAAACTATTCTTAAATTGGGAATTTAAATTGTTTTGGTCTCAGGTTTGAAACCATTATATATTTAAACTAATCTAAAGGCTTTAGAAATTAAGGTGTTACATTTACTATGAGTAAGATGCTAAATTTAGGAATATAGTCATATAACTAATATGATAGTCCCGGTTCAAAATGTTATATTCAAATAATTTAATTACGCAATTCTTTAAGTTGGTTAAAATTGATTAAAGACAATATATGGGAAAAAAATGTAACTTACTTTTTTTAAAACACCCTTATTTATGGAGAAGATGAGTGGGAGAGATACTGGGTGGAAAAAGACATTAGAGAGAATGAGTGAGAAAAAAGATACAAGAGAAATATATAATTAATATTGGGTAAAATAAAAAAAACTATTAAATGATGAGACAAAAACGATCATTCATTTTGGTCTTCAATTGCTATTATCTTCTTCAAGACTTGAATTCCAATTTTCTCCCAAATTTTTCTTCCAAGTTACCTACAAAACAAATCATAATAATATAATATCATTTATTTCCAAAAATTAAACATTTAGGAGAAATCATAAAATATGATGTTTTTGCCCCTTTTAAGCTATAATTCCAACCAATGTCTCTTAATCTCGAATAGCATAATAAATTCAGTGTAAAAAGCAATTTCAAGCTACTCTGATTCATATTGTTAAAAATTAATAACTTTCTACACTGGTTATTCTTCCAATTGGGGGTAAAAAGTGTTTTATACAAGTAGAAAGTAATTTGAAGTGATCAATGTCCAATTGGTCTAGCGAGATGAGGTGCTAGGTCCCTTAAGCAACGTCCATGGTTCGAATCCTGTGTTGTGAATGGAGCTGTTGACTTGGTAAGGACCGGAGGGAGTAGCAATTTGCATAATTTTTACAGTACCTGAATCTGGACTAGCCTAGGCCTGGGATATAGGGTGCATATGAAAAAAAAAAGGGTAATTTAAAATGTCACTGACAAGTGTTCCTTATCATGTTATTGTATGCAGTTCAACGGATATTAAATCTTCTTTTCACTCGTAAGATTTCATGAAGAAACAATTAAACAAATGGGTTAATGCAATATTTGGTCCCTCATGTTTGTCCTTATTTTGTTTTTGGTCTCCTAACTTTCAAACAATAAGTTTTGGTTCCTCAAATTTCATTTCTTTTAAAATATTTATCCTTATATTTTAACCAAAACCTGTAACATTTCACCCCTTGAAGAACCCAAAACCTATAGTTGGAAACTGAGAGGCTAAATTCAAAATGAGGACAAATTTAAAACACCTATGTATTAACCCTAAACAAATATGGGTTTGTTTGTTATCGAAACAATTTTATGAAATTGTTATTGAAATCAAGTTTTGAAAATAAAAAATTGCTTGGATAATTGTTCTTAAAAAAATATGTTTTCAAAGTGACGTGACGATTGTATTGATTGTCAGCATCAATGACATGGAGTCTTCCAACACTAGCGGGGACGTGGGAGAATCAATTTCTTCCAAGTAAGCTCATGGATGGTGGTAGGGTGGTGTTTGACATTTTTAACCAATCCAATTATGAAATTATCAAAAGCTTATAAATGGAATATTGCATAGTTTAATCGGACGAGGTTTGGGTATCTGAACCAAATTAGCCTCATAAGAGGCTTGAATGGATAAGATTTGCAAAGAGATGCTTCTAATTCTCCTTTGAAAATTGTAATTGGCGAGAGTTTCGCACGAAGAAGATTTTATAACTTCTTATTCAAAATTGAAAATCCTATGAAGATGTGAAATTTGTGAATGCATGTCAACTGAAAAAGATTAAGAGCTTGTGCCTACAATGATAATCATGATTGTATTACTAAAATGATAGTGTTTGGTTAGTCTTTAGTGTGGTAATAGGTTTTGCCATAGTAAAACTGATCACCAAAATTTTTGCAATCTCATTCATACCCTTGTCAATATTTATTACCACCACATTGCACGTTGGAAAAGGCCACTGTACAAACTTTCCATTTCTTATTTTGAGGCAGGACACAAACGTAATGCCATATTGTACAAATAATTTTCTTTTATTTGTATCACACTCAAACTTAAGATCTTATTTAACAGAATTAACAACCAAAGGTGACTTAAACCAACTATTGTTGGTAGATTTGGATAATTTCAACACACACAAAAATTATTTGTGGCAGCCCATGCAAATATATGTGTTAATTATTTGGCTTGGTTGTTATTGAGATGAATTTTGGCAAGTTGAGCAACGTTGTCTGAATAGCATATGAAACAAGAGAGGCTGTGTCTAAAGCTTCTTCTTTGAGTTCATACTCAAATGTTGTTTTGATGATGCTTGATTCTTCTCCTTCCTTTGTTACTTCAAACCGAATTCTGAACAAAATAAATCCTAGCTCCAACGATCCTCCTTCAATGATCTCTTTTTCTTTTATTCGATTTTCATTGTCTATCTTTGTGACCTTCTCTTTGATAAAAGATACTCCTCTTTTTCCCTTATCTATGTTTTTTCCCATTAGGTTTTTCTAACAAGGTTTTTAATGAGGCAGCTTTATCAAGAGTATCAATAAACATCGTACTCTTTTTCTTCTACTAAGTTTTTGTTCCATTGGGTTTTTTTTAGTTAAAGTTTTTTTAATGAGGCACATGTTTAGCCATGAACATCCAAGGGGGAGTGTTATCAATATAGTATTTGTGAATGCTCATATCCCCATTATTTCCTTTTCTCCATAGTTTCCTATTCTCGCCCATTAATTCCTTTCAATACGTGCAGATTAGAGAGTTGTCCTTATCAATAGAAGGCACATGTTATGTATTTGATACAACACTGAATAATGAATGAAAATTACTCTCTCTTGCTTTCTACTCATTCTTCCTTTCTCTTCTCATCTTTCCCTTTATTTTATAACAAATGGTAGATTATGGAATAGATACTTTATAACATTAGGGAATCAAATCAAAATCTTGTATAAAATTAGAGCACAATAAATGCGCTTCTGCCTTCTTTTTAAAAGTATTAATAAACCAATTTTTTTATTTTCCGATAACAAAATTATGCACAGTTTTATATACTTGCTTTAAGGAAAACCTAAAAAAAATATCACATAATTGATTTGATCGCTAGCAAAACATATGATGACAATGAAATATTACAACTATTAGGCTTTAGATATCTAATTTGTGGTTCCTATAGCTCCCTAACATCTCCGGCTTACATCGTTTTCTGTTTCCTCTTTTTGGGAAGTATTGTGTGGATGTGTAGTGTCCTCCAAAAGATTTTTTAATTTTTATTCTTTTTACTATTTTCTAATAATTGTCCCATGTGAAGCTTCAGTTCGGGACCTAGCTACTCACTCCGGTACTTAATTAAATATTATATACAGAGTAATATATATTAACCAGGTGCAAATTTTTGTGGTGATGTAGTATGTAGATGTAGTGAATTGGAAGAATGCTGTGGAAAGTTAAATCAAACCAATATATTTTCCCCCTATTTTTTTTCAATTTTCTTTAAGTTTCATTTTGATACATTGGTAAATGTGGCCCATTAATAAGACCAGTTTGGAAGATGTGTTATGTATACCCAGTAGAGAATGATATGACCTTTAAAGAATTTGATGTTAAGCTAGTATGTGACCCGGATTCTGATGGAATTTCATTATTAAGCGTGCTTAGGTGAGGGAAATTTTAGAGTGAAATATGGTGATAATTTGGGATGCCATGAAAATGTTAGATTGAATACATTGAATATTTATGATAGGTTTGAATCCGATCTAAGCTAAAATAGTGTTTAGGTCAAGATATGACTCAAGTTACACTATGGATCCAATATATGAAAGTATGACCCTGTGAACTTTGTGAACCTGGTAAATAATGTTGAATTATTAGCAATACTTTGGGGGAATATTTAAGGATATTACTTGAATGTTGTAAAAATAGAATAGAAGGAATGAATCATGATGATTTTAGCATGTTATTGGGTATGGTTGAGTTTCTAGGATTAGGAACCTAAAAGTTTGGTGGACATATAGAGGATGAATACCAACTGAATTGTAACCTAAGAATCAAGTAATAGTTGAATTTATTCTTTACGCATTTGAATTATTGAATTAAGGTACAGATAAGAATAAGGTTTTTGAAGGTTGCTAGTTGCTAATCTAGCATATGAAAAGATTTTGATCATAAAATATTCTCTTAGAAAGAATGAATGAGAACCTTGATAGAACAGAGTAATAGAAAGAATAAGAATAGCCATAAATTATTATGGTCTCATAATTAAGACAGAGAATAGTATATGCTTATAACTAACGGATTCCCTGAAAGATGTGGTAGATTTGATTTGTTTACCGCTCCACAAATTGGATGTTATCCTAGGCATTGACTGGATAACGGCGAACAACGTTTTGATGGATTGTGGCAACAAGAAAATTGAATATCTTGAACCATTATTTCCTTTTCTCCAAGGGGGAGTGTTATCAATATAGTATTTGTGAATGTCCATATCCCCATTATTTCCTTTTCTCCATAGTTTCCTATTCTCGCCCATTAATTCCTTTCAATACGTGCAGATTAGAGAGTTGTCCCTATCAATAGAAGGCACATGTTATGTATTTGATACAACACTGAATAATGAATGAAAATTACTCTCTCTTGCTTTCTACTCATTCTTCCTTTCTCTTCTCATCTTTCCCTTTATTTTATAACAAATGGTAGATTATGGAATAGATACTTTATAACATTAGGGAATCAAATCAAAATCTTGTATAAAATTAGAGCACAATAAATGCGCTTCTGCCTTCTTTTTAAAAGTATTAATAAACCAAATTTTTTATTTTCCGATAACAAAATTATGCACAGTTTTATATACTTGCTTTAAGGAAAACCTAGAAAAAGAATCACATAATTGGATTTGATCGCTAGCAAAACATATGATGACAATGAAATATTACAACTATTAGGCTTTAGATATCTAATTTGTGGTTCCTATAGCTCCCTAACATCTCCGGCTTACATCGTTTTTTGTTTCCTCTTTTTGGGAAGTATTGTGTGGATGTGTAGTGTCCTCCAAAAGATTTTTTAATTTTTATTCTTTTTTCTCTTGTCTAATATCTGTCCCACGTGAAGCTTCAGTTCGGGACCTAGATACTCACTCCGGTACTTAATTAAATATTATATACAGAGTAATATATACTAACCAGGTACAAATGTTAATTTGATGAGATAGTTCCAACTCCTCCATCACCTTCAACGAGCTCCACCTTCTGAAACATAGTTGGCATCTCTTTCTCAACAAGTTCTCCAAATCGATGCGTGCCGAAGAGGTCCCACGCCTCGCTCGCTGGCACACCCAGCTCTAGCTCATGCTCAAGATGCCCAGCTATCTCTGATTTTCTAGACACAGCAGCTTGATCTCCATAATATGAATTATTGTGCTTCTTGGAGTTGCTTCTGAGTTGAGTGTTTATATTATCACAGGGAATCTGCCACCCTCAATTTCATTTGTTTTTTGTTTTGTTTCTGATCCTTTTTTTTTTGGTGATGTAGTATGTAGATGTAGTGAATTGGAAGAATGCTGTGGAAAGTTAAATCAAACCAATATATTTTCCCTTTTTTTTTCAATTTTCTTTAAGTTTCATTTTGATACATTGGTAAATGTGGTCCATCTTCGATAAAATGCTAGTGGAGTCACCAGAGTAATATAGTGTACAACTAACCCCCACATGATACATGAGGAATCGAGGGTTTTTTTTTTTTTGATAAGTGACCGAGGAATCGAGTTTTAATTTGGGGAAAATTAGAATGAAGGACCTTAAGGAAAAGATATTTATTGAGAAAGACCATAAAAATTGTAATTATTAAGGACCGTAGTAATTATTTCTTGTCTTGTCCCTTGCCATCTTTTTTAGATTTGACGAGAGAAGTGGCAAGTTGGATTGTATTTTTAAGTCATCTGATTTCTAATGAATATCTAGATAGAAGTTCCACGTTTCATTTCTTATGTGTTACTTGGAACCCCCCTTATTGACGTCTAGGAGGAATTATTATCATTTCCCTCTGGGTAGTGTACGCATCGGTATACTACTTAGTAACTAAAACACAAAAACGAAAAGAGGCCTTGTTCAGATTTCTTAGTAGACTTCTTTGGTATGTTTTGTTCACTGCTTCATTTGCTATAAAAAGGATTGATTCCCTGAGAGAACTTCTAATTATTTTGTTGCTGGGATTGAGCAAGAGACAATATGAGAGTGCACTCAAGTAAATGATGATGGGGTAAAATCATTTATTACTGTTAATTATTTTACTTCTAATTATATTACATTTTGATCGGTGTATTTTGGGTTAATATGATGTTTGATCCTTGTTTTGGTTTTGTCTCCTATAATTTCAAACTATAGGTTTTAATCCCTTAGGGGGGAAAATGGTTTATGTCCTTGTTAAAATATATAGGATTACATTTTAGATGGAAAAAAAAATATTTGAGGGACGAAACCTATAATCTAAAACTATAAGAGCTAAAATCAAAATGTTGACAAACTATAAAGAGGTAACATTGTATTAACCCTTTTATGTTTTTTTACCGATAACTTGCACAACTTGACTATGCAAGGATGGCAGGTAATTGTCATATCTTTATCCATATTTGGAATTCATTGATATCAATATAAAATTTAGGGAAAATTGTATATAGGTCTTGGACAAGAGTAAAAAAATGAAAAAAAAAATAGTCCATTGAAATATCAAAATTGTCAAAAAGTTCTATAAGAGACTTTTTTGCAATAAATTTCAATCATTAACTTGTTAATGGATGCCTATGGACTTGCCAATGGACGCCCTTGAACTTATCAATGGATACCTCTAGACTTATCAATGACGCGCCCCTGGACTTTTCAGCAGAATTAGAATTTATTACAACAAAATGTTGGCAATTTTGAGATTTCAAGGGACCATTTTTTTATTTTTTCTCTTGTTCGGGACCTGAATGTAATTTTTCTAAAAATTTATTACCAGTCACATTATTCACATCTAATGAAAAGTGTGGATATTTTTTCTTTTTGGAAACTTCAAAGTATCTCACTATAGATCCACATTCCCTGCATGCTCATCACCCCAATTTGGGTTTTTTTAAAAAAAAAATACTCCATGCACTAAAATTAATTAGCTTTAAGATACCGGGTGTTAAAAAGATATTTCAGATATTGGATGTTACTAAAAATATATTTCAGGATCCTGGTGTTGTAGGAAAAATATTTCTGAATGTAGGACTAAAAATTAATTAATTTGAGATACCGGATGGTAAAAATATTTCAGAGTGCATAATTAATTTAATCTAAATAAATAAGAGTGCATAAACAAAATTTGGGGTGCAGAGCATACCCGGGAATGTAGACCAATCTTGCTACTTGCTCTTTTTGGAATCTCTCTGCCCTGCTGTGTCAAGAATGAGGGAAAATATTTTATCCTTTTTTTTTCAAATTTTTGCAATTAGGTCTACTGTGCATTGGATTTACAATTTGTTTTTTTGGTAACTGTATGATAACCTGTCGTCTGGATTCAAATTTTTTCCCCCGTTCAGATCTTGATAGATGCATCTTGTGTTTTTGGTCCATTCACAATATTTGAATTCTTTGCTTGGGAAGAATCAATTTCCTCCAAGTAGCCTCATCCATGTCGGTAGTGGCGTTTGACATTTTTAACCAATCCAATTATGAAATTATCATAAGCTTATATAGTTTAATCAGAGGAAGTCTGGGTATTTGAACCAAATGAGGGTCATAAGAGGCTTAAACAGTTAAGATTTTTAAAGAGAGGGTTTTAATTTTTCCTTTAAAAATTGTAACTCGGGAGAGTTTTATACGAAGATTATATTATTATTATTATTTTCATTCAAAATTGAAAGTGTTATGAAGATATGAAATTTGTGAATGCAAGTCTATGGAAAAAGATTAATTCATAAAGATAGAGTTGGTCTAACGGTTTAAAGTTTTGTTAGATCCTTTTGGGTATTGAGTTCATCTCCCAAAGGAGTGCCTCTGCTCATGCGTGCATGCAGTGGGGGATATGGGAGATTAGACACTTTTTCTCTGTAGTATTCTTAAATATTTAAATTGAAGTAACTTGGTTAAAAAAATTTTATTGAACCGTAATGCTTTGCTTATATAATTTATCAAATGATAGAACAGATAATTCTTAAATTACTGGTTTCTAGCTCTTTATTGTTAACAATGTTTTTAGGTAATTTTGGATCGGATAAATCAGTCCATATATCTGTATAGTCTCGCATGATTGTTTTTTGGTAAATAGTCTCACGTGATTTTTAATCATACCTTTGTAGTTTTTTTCTTTTATATATCAGGTTCTTATAGTTTAAACTTGATTCTTAATTTAGTTCTTGTAGCTTTTTTTTATGTGCCATATGAAAAATACAATAACCTGTTTAAGAATATGATTAAACTATTAATACTTGATAAAAACCCACCATACATAATTAAAATTAGGTGAAACTATAAGAACTCGATAACAAAAAAAAAACTAAAAGAGACTTTGTTAAAAATAAGATAGAATTGTAGGTGTAACATCCTATTTTTAATCATCAATATTCCTCCTATGCAATTATTACATTTAGTAGAATAAAATGGTGAATTGTGGTGTGCATAAATTTATAGAAATATTTCAATTGCGGGTTACACACAATTTGGCCAAGTAAGGACACAAAAAAGTAATTAATGTCCACATAAAGGCCTACTATTGTAACCAAATTTGGAACATAAAATGACATGATTAATGGGCTAATATACATGTCAAAAATAGGTCAAACCAAGGGAAAGGAGTAAGAAATGATTTATTTCAATAAGTTATAAAACGTAAGGGCAAAATGGTAATTTTTCCATAAACAAGAAAAAAATTCTATTTCCTACTTCCTCCTACATATTTGGTCAAGCAAGGAGACTACACACATATATATTTGCTTGGGTTATACTAAAGCAAGAAGAGAATTCTTGACCAATTACAAGGAAGTACAAGTCAAAAGCAAAAAACATAAGACTTTGGTCAAAGAATTGTAAGATGGCATTATGGTATGTTCAATAAAGCAATATAGACCAATATTAAACAAAAAGCAAGTTTGGACAATTCCTCAAGTCATTAACCTTCTCCTTCTTCCATTCATTTTCGTCCAAAATCTGCACCCAAGAGAGAGAGAGAGAGCTTCATATATACCAAGGGAAAATAGAAAGAACCCAGGGTTCCAAATCACCAACCAATGTAAGAACTTGCAAAATCTTGTGATTTTTGCTTCCTAATCTCTCTATAACCTCTCATAACCTCTTCTACTCCATTAAATCCAGGTTTTTCAAGACAAATCAAGAGGAAAGAGGGAGTGAACAGTGAAATTTTATAGAGAGAAAGCCAAGAAATCAAGAGGTAATCACCAAAACTTGATCCTCTTATCTTGTATCATGTTGTTGGTGGTGATATTTGCCATGTTTTTCCTTGTTTTTCAATTATGGGATGAAGCATAATCATGGGGAAATGCTTCCCAAATTCCCTCTAAACATATCCATTTAATGGTTAAGCAGCTAATCATGTGATTAGAAGTAGAGAGGAAGTGATTAAGCAAGAGAAGACAAGAAAACAACACAAACCTCCTAAGAACCCTAACCTTCTGTTCTGTGCGTGACGTGAGAAAAGAGTAGAAATTTGGTAATTTTGATGATTCCATTGGCTTTAGAAGGCAAAATTGCGTACATATGCAAGTGTTCATAATTTTTGAATGTTTGTATGCCAATTTGGAAATTTACAAAATGTGTATGTACGTGTTGTTGATATGCCCTGTCTGTAATAGTGATATTATGCATGGTGTTTCATAGACCAAACCTTGTGTAAAAATTCTAAACCTTTCCAGAATTAAATTAGACACATATAGCTTTAATTTTATAGGTATTTTGTAATTTTTGGATAAGTACATTGGGAGATATGGATTTTTGAAGTTATGCCCTGTTTTCTGGAATGTAATATGAAGTAGTGATGTTTAACGAATTACTAGGAATGATATGACTATAGTGACAAAATCTAACTATTTTTCTTCAAAATTACATTGAAAGTGCTTCATTATGGATTTGAAATAAGTCAAATTGGATTTTTTTTAGAGTTAATTATGAATTTCCAAAGTTGGCTGACCAATCTGCCAGTTTCTGGAAAACAATGAAATTGCACTGTACAAAATTGTGTTGTGCAGAAACTGTTATAACTGCATTAAATAACTAGTAGCATACAAGTTAAAAGCAGGAATGCTATAAGTAATAACCAGTTTCTTGTAACTTTAATTTTGATAGAAATTGGACATAGGCCGAGTTGAAATCCTAGAGTAGGACAAATGTAATATCCCAAAATGTACTCAAAGGCTATGTGTATAAAAGGATAGTGAAATTAATGAAAGAATTATCCCAAGAAATTGTATGAAGATTTTAGTCTCGATTAGCTATAAGTGAATTACCTAATTTTCGCCTAAAATCGAATATGACCAAATTTAATGGTTTGGAAGATGCAATTCTAGGATAATTCAAGAGGCAAATTAATATTCCATATTCCTCCATAATCTCATTCAAGACAAGGGTGAGGGGAAAGATATATATACTTGTTGGTCAAAATGGATTCAACAAGAAAATTCATTGGCCAACCACAAGAAGTCAAAAGGTCAACAAGCTTAAGGCTTTGAACAATGAATTTAAGAAGCAACTTTTTGGATATTTCAAGGTGATAATATCATTCCTTTGGCTTTTCATTTCGGTAGAAAAGGTGAGAGGAAAAGGAAAGAGGAATTATATTTTATGATATTCTATAAAACACAATTTTGGACCAATAGGAATTAAGCACTTGGAAAGCAAACTTTAATATCTTATTAGATCATCATCTCTTCTCATTCAATTCTCATTTTCGGTCAAAAAGCAAGAGAAGAGGAAATAGAAAGTTTAACTCAAGTAACCAAGCCAACTTGGGTTAGTTAATTAACCTTCAATTTTTTTTAAAACTCCACAAGAAGAGGACACGTGGCTTTCTCCTTTTCCTTGGTTTACTTCCGTCCAAGTGAGTAAAGAGAGCTGAAGTGAATTCATTTATTCACATTTCACTCTCTCTCCAAGCTCTCAAGGTCGGCTAACATAAGGGAAGAGGAAAGAGAAAGCACAAGAACATAAGGTTAGCTTCTAGCCTTAAAATCACTTAGTAAATCACCTCTATTGCTCAAAATCTCTTCATGAATATTGTTCCCCTCTTCAAAAGCTTCATTTCTATGGTTTTTTTTTTTGAAGAGGAGAAGTTTTGAGCTCTCTTGCAAAAGCACAAATTGAAGAACCAAAGAAAGAACCAAAGGAGGAGTAAGAGGTGAGTTTTAGCTTCAATTTGAGCTATGGATTGTGTTGTTTTGTTGAGTATTTTGGCATGTAAAATTCTGCCCTGTTTTTGGTCAAGTTATCATTATGAAGATTCATGGTATTTTGTTTGTGTTCATGGTGTTTTGTGATGTTTAGAAGGCTTATAAAACTAGTATGAGACTTAAATTGCAAGTTGGGTAATTGTTGGCTTATTTGTCAAATTTCTGCCCTGTGCATGACGTGGTGAAAGAGTTGGAATTTGATAATTTTGATATTTCCATTGGCTTTAGAAGGAAAAATTTTATAGGTATACAAGTGTTCATGAACTTTGGATGTTCCTATATCAATTTGGAAATTTTGGAAGTGTGCATGAACATGTTGTGTAATCTGCCCTGTGTAACAGTAGATGTTGTGCGTGATAATTCAAGGGTTAAATTTTGTCCTAAAATTCTGAAAATTTCTAGTCTGAAAGTAGAGACATAGACCTTTAATTTGATAGGTCATAAGGATTAATTGGATGTGTATGCTGGGAGTTACACATTTTTGAAGTTTGGTCATGTAAAACTGGAAAATTCTGGAACAATGTCCAATTACTGGAAATTCTGGATTTCTGTGAGTCCAATTGGCTAAGTGAAGTATTTTTCCATGAAACTATACTTAATAAGGGTCACATAGGCTTTAAAAACACCCCAATTGGACATTTTTGCAAAAGGATATGAATTTTTAAAGTTAGTGGACCAAATCTGCCAGCATTTGTGCCTATGCGAAAATTGCAAAATGTAATGACATATTGTAATTTCTTTGTACACCAAGGGTATAAATTAGTCCCTTGTGATAATTTGACCATTTTAATTCATTGGTTGACTTGGTAAAGTTACCATAATAACCCTAATGATAACCAACATTAAAGAGTAATTTATAAATGTATTGGGCTAAGTAATAACCCGTCCATTCATGAATTCCCACATATAGGATTTGATATCTGTCCGGGACGACCAAGGAAGTGGTAACACACCTCGGAATATTGGAAAGGTTAAGGTAGTAACTTCTCTCTCATATTCTATGTATCCTGCTTCATGCATATTATTGCCATTATACATACTTGAACTGTGAACATGAATCGGGTCGAATTGCCCTTTAAGCATTCAGATGAGAAGGGCTTTGGCCCAATAGAATACTCAGCGCTGTGGGAAGGGACGGTACGTCCTTGAATAGAATTATTTATTGAATGAACATATCTCTGAATGTTGAATGAATATTAAATTGTTTGGTATGTGGTGGCTGTTATGGCATGTTTCTTCGTCTGCATTTTATATGAGTGCTATTTGTTACTACTGGGATTCTTTTGAATCTCACCCTTTTTCCAATAATTAACCTGCAGCACGGGCAAGTAGTTCTCATGGGAAGAAGATAGCCACGGATGGGTAGAAGTGAAGACTTAGAATTTATTTTCGGTTGGTTATCTAACTTTTGGATCTGTATATAATACTGAATGGTATTTTGGTAAACTTAGTACTCATGGTGGTAGGAATACACCAACTGTAAACCTGGAAGGTTGTATGTAACCGATGTAAATTATCTAGAACCGGGTGACAGTACCAAGTGGACCCTTTTAGTAGCGAACTTATTCTAATTATCCACTAAGAACTTCAGTAAGTACTCTGATATTAAGAAAATGGAAATAAACCCGAATGAATTAAACCAATTTGAAAAATGGAAATGAGACCACAACTAAAATGTTTTGAAATACCTTTCAAAAACCCACTTAACTATAGGATTGACTCTGTAGTGAAGTTGGGATCCCAAATGGATTAAGAACTGCTTTTGGTCTCTCATGTGGCATCAAGTCATGTTTTCAACTGTTTTGTATGGTACAAAAGTAGGGTGTTACAACAAACACGGGAGTTTGAAAAAGATTCAGGTAATAACTTCTTATGTATACTATGTGATTACTAAATGTTGATTATGTCATTCTATATAACATGAGCTAGTGTCCTAGACACACCAATTTTTCATGTTGTGGTTAAGGACCCAATAGAGGCACCAAGTAGACCAAGGGGCAAAAATGTAGTTTGACTTGGGCAAGTGTACACACATAGTTTGATCATCTTACATGACATGACATTGCATATCTATTTTCGCATTCTATATGTTTGTAAGCATGTTGCTACTGAGATTCTCTCAAATCTCATTCTTTTTCAAAACAAAACTGTACAGCTGAAGTGGGCAGCTCAAAAGACAAGATGGTGGCTCCAGGAAATTATGGTCCCGGAGCTCTTTGTTGCTGCTTTAGTTTTTTTTGCATATACTCTTTGCTAATTTTTGAAATGCATTGTACATTTGTATATATTTTCAAACCCTACAGGGATTCTCCTATAATGCAAACTTGTACTTAATATCAGTAATGTTTTCGCTGTTCTATATGCCTTATGGAACTTTATGCTTATTACTCTGTGAATATCAAAATGTTAAGGGGTTTGACATTTTGTGCAAGTGGCTACCAAGCGGCTCATAAGGCTTGGAATTATCCTCAGGTCCTGGTTTCAAGCACTTAGGGAGGCGATTAAATTCCCAAGAGGGGGGAACAATTCCTGGCTTAGAGCTGCAGGCGACAGATGCCCTATTCCTAAGTCCGGCCACCGCACATCTGGGACGGGACAACAGGCCGTTACATAAAAAGGTGTGCCTTTTTATGTAACGGCCCGCCGCCACGTCCCATATGTGTGGTGGCCGGACTACAACACAGGGTATCCGTTGCTTGCAGCTCACAGCAAGGAATTGTCCCCCCTTATGATAAGGATTTAATCGCTTCCCCAAGGATCAAGAACACGACCTGAGGGCTAAGTCGAACCTTAAGAGTCACTTGGTAGCCACTTGCACCAAGAGTCACTTGGTAGCCACTTGCACTGTGGTATAAGTGGGTACCAAGTGACTCTTAAGGTTCGACTTAGCCCTCAGGTCGTGTCCTTGAGTCCATAGGGAGGCGATTAAATCCCTATCGCGAGGGGGGACAATTCTTGGCTGTGAGCTGCAGGTGACGGATGCCCCGTACCGTAGTCCGGCCACCACACGTCTGGAACGGGGCGGCGGGTCGTTACAGTAAGGACCTGCAAATTAATTTTTACTCTTGAGAAATGAAATTTCTTAACACTAGATATGAATTGATTTCAAGTCAAATAATGATAAATGATAATTTTTAATACTTTCAATAATAGGTAGGTAGACAACATTTCTATAATTTGAAACAAATACACAAACAAATAAACATTTATTTGTTTTGATCACTCTCTAATTTTGAGACAGAACACATAAAGCTTGCGAGACAATATTCTTAAATGTTAATTGTAACGGCCCCCAGAAGGAACTACCTCCATCCACTGGTGTCAGCCTTGGCAGGAACTACCTCCATCCACCGGGCAGGAATTGTCCCCTCCCCAAGGGGGTTTTTTTTAAGTACTATTTTTCTAACAAAACCTATTTGTTCTTCTTGGATTTTGGATTCAAGCTCAACAGACTATGTGACGAGGGATCGAGCATCCTTCATGGAATACCGTTGGTTGCCATATCTAAGCAAATGACTTTACGTGGGCAATAATGCTAAGATCGAAGTCAAAGGAATTGGCACCTGTAAGTTAGCTTTGCATGGTTGAAAGACTTTAATCGTACATGATGTTCTTCATGCACCTGACATCTGAATTTAGTTTCAGTTCTTTATCTTTTAGATTATAGGTTTGATGTAAACTTTCATGGCAAGGTTGCAGACATTTTTAACAACAAGACCTTTTATGGTTTAGCTTTCCTTTCTAGAAAGTTCTTTGTTATGGATATTATTGGTGATTTTTATGAGCATGACTGTTTTGTTACCTCCTCCAATATAATTGTTGACATGAATATCTGGCATGCTAGACTAGGACACATTAATCAAAATAGAAATTACATGCACTAGCTAGAGAGGGCTTGCTAGGTGAAGTTTCAAACAAGGAAATGTCATTATGCTAGAACTGTCTAGCTGGTAAGGCAACTAGAAAACCGTTTGGTAGGGGAAATAGAGCTGAGATTCCATTATAATTAATCCATTCTAATATATGCAGTCTAATGAGTGTGAGGGCGAAACATGGAGCTTGGTATTTCATTACCTTTATTGATGACTATTCACGATATGGTCACTTCTATTTGATATCACACAAGTCTGAAGCTCTTGAATGCTTTTAGACAATACATTAATAAAGTAAAGAATCAAACAGACTATAAAATTAAAGCGTTACGTACTGATCGAGGTCATGAATCCTTATTGGATTAGTTTAAAGAGCTCTATGAAGAGAAAGGGATAATTAGGCAACTAACCATCCCTAGCACTCCACAACAAAATGAAGTTGCAAAAAGAAGAAATAGAACTCTTCGAGATATGGTTAGGTCAATGATGGCTCAATCCAATATGCTAATTTCATATTAGGGTGATGCTTTATTGATGGCTGCCTTCATTCTTCTTAACCGTGTGCCCTCAAAATCAGTCACTTCTATACCTTATGAGTTATGGATAAAACGCAAGCCATATTTAAGCATTCTTAGACCCTGGGGTCAGCTGCATATATTTATAATGATTCCCATAGACATGGAAAATTGGGTCCTAGAGGAAAAAATGTATCTTTATAAGGTAATCTGAACAATCAAAATGATATGTTTTCATAGGTGAAAACGAAGATGCAATTGTAACTGAAATAGAGTCAAGAGATGCCGTATTTCTAGAAAATGAATTTCCTAGCAGGGGAGATATTGATAATTCAGTATCTCTTTATGAAATACAAGAACAAGGTAGTACAGAAAAACAAATGATCCTCAATTGTCTCAATATATTGACTTGAGTGAGAGCTCAAAAAGGTCTTTGCAAAGACCTAGATAAGAGAAGCGTAAGAGACAAGAGACTCCCATAAGAAGGAGTGACAGGGGGAATGTACCCAGGAGACACTTCTCAATAGAAGGAGAGGCAATTATTGTTACTCCAGATAGACAAGAGACTCCCATAAGAAGAAGCCTTATTAAGTCCTGCTAAGGATAAATGGAAGAGGAAATTGATTCAATGAAAAAGAATCAAGTTTGGGAATTAGTTATGATCTACCAAAAAGGTGAAAGGTCATTGGGAACAAATGGATTTTCAAAATAAAAAAGAAAGTTGATGGATCAATTGACAAAAATATAAGGCTCGATTAATTACAAAGGGGTACACACAACAGGAAGGTATAGATTATGAGGATACTTTCTCACCTGTTTTATGTTTCAACTCTATTAGACTTATTCTACCAATGGTAAATAGTTTAGATTTGTAATTACATTAGATAGATGTTAAAACCGCATTTCTAAACGGTGATTCGGATGAAGAAATCTATATGGAACAACTATTAGGTTTCATTCAGAGAGGAATAGAGAGCAAAGTTTGTAAACTCAAGAGGTCCATTTACGGACTGAAACAATCATCCAGACAGTGGTATTTGAGGTTTCATAGAGCGATAACCTCTTATGATTTTCAAATGATTGAAGAGGACTACTATGTCTACATTAAATGGTTTGGGGGTAATTTTGTGATATTATCCTTATATGTAGATGACATACTATTGACTGAAAATAGTCTAAATTCATTTTTAGCTATTAAAGAATGGCTATCATCGAACTTTGAGATGAAAGACATGGGAGAAGCATAATACATACTTGGAGTTAAGATCCAAAGGAATTGCTCTAGAAGAATTCTCTCTCTTTCACAAGAGAATTACATCAAGAAAATTCTTGAGCGATTCAATATGAAAGACTGTAATCCCTTAGATACTCCAGTAGCCTCTGGAGAAGCCCTGAGCCTTGATATGTGTCCCAAAACTGAGTCAGCAAAGAAAAAAATGGAAAGAGTCCCTTATGCTAGTGCCATTGGAAGTCTAATGTACGCAATGATGTGTACAAGACTAGATATTTGTTATGCAGTTTGACTGGTTAGCAGATTCTAGTCAAATCCCAATGAGCAACATTGAAAAGCAGTTAAGATGATTTTGAGATACTTAAAGGGCATATTAGATTATGCACTATGCTATCAAGGAAGCAATATACGGTTGGTTAGATACTCCGACGCTGATTTGGGTGGAGATGAAGTTGAGCGAAGATCGACTTCAGGATATACCTTCTTGCTGAACAATGGTGCCATATGTTGGAGTAGCAAAAAGCAGACGTGCATTACCTTACATCCTATGGAAGCTGAATTCGTTGCATGCACCTCAGTAGTGCAAGAGGATATATGGCTCAAGAGATTTATTAAACACCTTGGATTTAGGAATGAAAGTACTAATCCAGTGTTAGTGTATTGTGACAATACTGCAGCCATAGCCTATATGAAAGATCCCAAGTATCATAGCAAGACTAAACACATAGATATAAAGTATAATTTTGCGAGAGATTATGTAGCACAAAAAGTTGTTACTGTACAACATATTTCGACTAAGAGTATGGTCGTAGACCCCCTAACCAAACCAATAGCCAAGGAAATGTATGACAAACATGTAAAAGCTATTAGGATGCATAAAATGTAAAATTACATATACTTTGTAATATGTTTATGATTAATGATACCATTTTTTCATAAATTTATGTGTCTATATAAAAGGTATACAATGTCTAGTATGTCGTACAGGCAAGTGAGGTTAGCTCTCTCACACGAGCAACCACCTTTTAATACTCAGATGGAGTATGTAAAGATGAGACTATTGTGTTCACCAGTTAAACAACAGGAATGCTAGTATGGTAGAGAAGAAACACAAGTTAAGTCACCTCGACAAGAGTGTAGCATGTCAAGATGAGATTAATAAATATGAATTAATATAAATCGAATCATGGACGCCCATTTCCATGTTGCCTGTTGCCAGACAACAAATTCTTCAACGTTGACGTCATAAGAGATAAATAGAGTAGAAGAATTTGGGTTTAGATACTGGGAGTATCCAAACTTATGTCTGTACGGTGTTAATAATAAGATTTAAAACAACGTACACTCTTATAGTATAAGAGAAACACCGTTGCATGTGATTCATACCACATGTGCGAAAGAACCGCAAATGGGAAGCAAGTGAATGGATCCCTGCTTCGTTGCTATGTAAATCCTAAGAAGGTTAAACACTTCTATGATGTCCTCTAACTTTGACATTGTCATGGAGGTATACTTCAATGACTGCTATAGATACGATCTAAGATATTATGTTAGAAAAGCGGTTGCCGTATATCAAAATGATATATGAGCGAAAGGAAGATTACCTGAAATATACACAACTATGCTGGTGGCTGAGACATGTCCCTTATGATATTAATTTTGGTAATTTCATAAGTGTAGATACTATGCATATAAAAAGGCAATCTAAGTTTTATCTTGACTTGAGAGGGATTAGATCTGCCATGTAAAAGTGTATATTAGTAAATCTAAGACATATAAGGCATAACATTAAATTCAAACTACATAAAAGAAGGCTGCCTTATGATGGTCCTATGAAAAAGGATTCCTAATACATGCACCTAGGAGACGTCATGCTCATACGGTCACGGAAAAAGCACCTAGTATGAAAGGAGAAAAAGAGAGAGAAAAGGCTCACGCTTTATAATCCACTAAATGTGAGTGAGAGATGTTGGAAAATGGGTTTGATCCACCCTTGGTGGATTAGGCCCAAGCCCAATGCCTTGGGGCCAAACTGAGAAATATAATTTCATAGGGCATCAGTTTATAATGTTATGGGCATAATTTAGTAATTTTTCCCAAATATTTGAAACAAAGCGAGGGAACAGTTTTTCCCGAACACTTTAGTGGGAGCAGTTCACAAAATGTGGTTTTGTGGTTTTATAGGCAAACTCTCTCCGTAACAAGAAAAACATACGCTTCTAAAATTTCTCTGTTTTTTTTTTCTCATTCCTTCGGTGCGTTTGCTGTGTGCTATAGCCGGACTCCACCGTGATTTGATTCACGTGGGTATCTTGAGAGTACAGAACTACACTCTAGGTACGCCCGTAAACTCTACATCTATAATTTCAAACAAATACATAAACAATAATTTTTAAAATAATCTCAAATGCACAAGCAAACTTTTCGTTTCTTGTAATTTTGAGGTAGGACACATAATTGTAACTTTTAGGGTTTGATTTAAAACATTTAGTCTTCTCGAGGTTAAATCAAAATAAACCAATTTATGTAGTGATGGGCACAACTCATGTCATGTTCTTTTAAAAAATCTTTTATTTAATTCCTAGGTTGAACTAAATAGCAAAAATATTGAAAGGGGTTTTGAAATTAGTTTTTTTTATGACAGAAAACAACCTAAACTTTTTTTTTTTGGATTTTTGATAAAACAATGAATGAAAGTATGAAATTGGATTTAGAGAATGATATAATGAAATGCTCATTGGAAGTGAATCTATGATTATCCTAGCTTATTTAATGATATAGGAGTTAATTAATTCACCCAGTCTAATTAAAAACCCCAAACAAGGTTTGAGTCAAGTGATTTTTTTTTAAAAAAATAATTGTGTTAAACGCTATATAACAACTACTTGTCGAGACACTTTTAAAATTTACTTGGTGTGCAATTTAAATTGAGTTAATAAAACTTATTCCTCAATGATGAATGCTTACAGAAACACTCAATATCAACACAAATAAATTATAATATCTAACAACGTGCTAGATAAAACAATTTCAACAAGTGGAAAAAAGGAAACATATATAAAATCAAAATTCAAGTCATATGATTCAATTCAAACCACAATTATCTAACTAACAAAGATTAACGTATAATCTCAATTTCAAATCCAAATCAAAAAAATTCCTAATGAAGGAAAATTTATTATAGTTCAAGAGAAAATTAATTGGAAAACAAATACTCCCCTAATTAAAGCTCTCAAGCTTAAACCATAGTATCCAAATCTAAGGAACACACGAAAATTAGCCTCTCATGGAGTTAACAGCAGCCCCAACTCGTTCAGAACACAAGGACTTCATGGAACTATGAATGAAGTGCCGAATCAATGGAGGAAGCTAGAGGAAGTTGTTGGTTTAATGGAAGGAGTGAATAAACTGAGAAGAAATGATGGGAGAGAAAGAAGGGGCTGGAAGGCGAATATGTGGAGGTTTCTGGCAGTGAAGAGGAAGGACGTGGTCGACGGTGGTGGTGTTCTCCGTTTTCTTCCCTCCGTTTGAAAGTCCCCAATCTCTCCAAAGAATGCCAACTCATCTGAAAGTGTCGACCTGGTTCCTTAATAAATGGGGGGGGGGGGGGAAAAACCCCCCCAAATCTGTTTAAACCACCCCAAAAAAAATCAGTTTCAGCGGGTAAAGACGGTGGTTTTTGAGTTTTGGGCCTTTATGATATTTTCTAAAGTTCAGGGTACTTTACTGTAACTTTCTCTGACCTGCTTCCCCAATATGGAATATTTTAGTTTTTGTTCCTGCAATCTTTATTTTTCTTTAATTTTTAGTCCTTCAAAAATTGTCTCCCTTATTCTTGTCCTTGGCTTTTCGTCAATTTTTTTCAGCTCCAACTTGTGTAAATGACATATAATGCAAACAAAGATTATGTAGCATCGTAAATTCTAAGAAAATTAATCCAATTAATAGCCATTGCAAGATTTATGGAAATAGTACCTTTTAAGCTCTATTTTCACACAATCATCACTAATTCAAATTAAGCACAATGAATACCATTTAGACCAATATTCATGATAAAATCCCCAATTAAAATAGTAAATATCATGATAAAATAAGGATATATCAGGGTTAAAGTGCAAGAATAACCATAAATTTTTACTCAAAATGGATCAAACACCATATGTTTTTCAGAGGTGTAGAAGTACCTATAGACTTGTAAAATCGGAGCAAAAATACCATGACCGTTAGATGGGCTTAACAGATGTTACATGCAATAGGAAAATACCAAACACCCCTCAACCAAAAAAAAAAAAAAAATCCCCCAACCTCTATTAGTCCTCTGTTCGACAATCTGAAAACTGTCGACAAGCTATCTGTTTTGCTTCAAATCTTCTCACATGTATAAATTTCACATATCTTTAATCTTCATCATTAAACCCACTAGCAATATCAATATAATACTGATTTTCTTTAATTATATACTTATTGCTAGTGGGTTTAAACATGAAGAATTTTATACATATTTCTTCCTCCTACTTCGTCACACTCATTTTCTCCCTCCAATCTTCAATCAGAAATTCGATCCACCAAAAAAAATTAAAGAAAGAATAAAAAACCAAAAGAAGAATTTTAAAAACCAAAATATGTATACAAGATTGTGAAATCTGCAACTTCCCCCTCCATATTTGGGAAAAGATGAGATTTATGGGGGGTGGATAAATCGTGAAGAGGAGGCTGAAACGATTAGAGGAAGTAGAGACTTGGTTGAGGGAGGCAAGGTTTGAAGTCAGCACTTGGCAGAGGCAAAACAATGGCCATGACAGCGACCAGACTTGTGGTTCATGTGTGGAGAAAGTGCCGATGAGTAGAAGCGACTGAGATTGAGATAGGCGGACGAGCGGATCATGAAGGAGAGCTCACGGAGGATGAAATCGTTGATTCATGTCTACAAAGTGGAAAAAAAGCTTGTTGGAGATTTGAATAATTTTAAGCACACAAATAAATTACTTGATTTTCATGTAATTAGGTTGTTTAGTTTGCAAGCTTTTTAATTTTTGTTGAGATGAATTTTACTATATTAACACTATAAGGTTTCCACTCCTTTGGTTCCACGTATTAGGTGAGACTCTATGATAGGCATGATGCTATTTACGAAGTTACACTTTTCTTTTTTATGAAGCTTTAATATGCTCTTTTCATTTTTGCCCTAATTAAATGAATGTTTGTATATCAATTATTACACATTCTCTCCCAGTTTTTCTCCTCTCATGATTCTATCTCACTTATATTACTCTCTTTGTTTGTTTGTTTGTTGTTGTTGTTGTTTTTTTTTTTTTTTTTTTTTTTGCCGTTGACACTTACTCTCTTTCAACAAATAAGGAAGGGTATATTTGTAAAAAAAAAACTATATCTCTTACATATTTATTGCTTTTAACTAATTTTAACCAACATTTTGATCTATGTGAGTTAGTTGTAACTTATACTACTCTACTCCTATTTATTTATAAGTCATTTCCAACATGTTTTCCTGAAATGAAATTAAGGACAAAACCTTAAACCCTGTTAACTCTCTTAAAGTATAATAACATTTTGAATTTACTCTTATATAGCATATAATCTATCCTAGAGTACAAAATCTGTACTACAATAAATGAAGGATAACTTAGTACATAAAATATATTTGAATATTAATTTTAATTAAAAATATTTTATTACAATATTTTTAACAGAGTTAATAGTTCGAACATTGAACTTAATCATATGTTTTCAAAATATAACAAATGTCTATGTTATTAAAGCAAAATATAAAGGAGGTTGGAGTATTTTACTAAAAAAAATTAAATTTTGACTTGTAAATAAAAAAAAAAACGTTTCTTCCTACCATATAAATAGGATTTGAGTACTATATACTACATCAGATTGGAGGGAGTATATAGTAATATGATGACAATAAATAATTTGATTAACTTATAAATTCCTATTTCATTTAATAATTTATTCAAATTGAGTCAGGTTTGACTATGTCAATTTGTCCAATAAAAATATCGTTATTTTGATGAATATCACTTCCTTATGTGCTTATAACGCTTATTTACCTAATTTGGTTAGATTAGTTAAGTTAGTTAATTATACTTTCTTTGGTCCTTAATATAAGACTGAATTGACTTTTTTGTTGTTGGATAGATTACGAAAGCTAAATAAATTGTTTAATCATAGTATATGTTGTGTACCATTAGATATATATTAGTTTATAAGCTAAACAAATTAGTTTGGAGAAAAATTAATAATATAACTACTTTAAAATAATTTATTTATCTTTCTAAATCTCATAAAAAAAAGAGTCAATTAGGTCTTATATTAAGGACCGAAGGAAGTATGACATGTATTTTCTAAAATACGCTAGTCATCTTTCTTAATTTCCTTCTTGTTTCCTCTCATCTTTGATTTTTTTAGGAAACATCAATAGAAATAGATTAAAGAAAAATTGATAAATATGAAAAATAAATATTACATTTTTAACTAAAATCACCTCTATAGATAAATCTTACATTAAAAAGATAGGAGGGAGTATATAACATTGCTTCAATATTACGAACGTTAGTTAAGTGTCAAGGTATGAACCAGAGCATGCGGGTGGGTGAGGTTCCTCCGCCGTCACCGGATGAGGAGGATGCGTTAACGCGTAGCAGGAAAAAAGTACGAGCAGGAGAGGGAGAGTTCACGAGTGATCATTCTTTGATCCCAAGGGTTGAGGCATGGATGCACGAGGAGGAGCCGCAGAACATTAGATCGTTAATCAAGGGAGGTAAGTGAAAGTCTTTCAAGGAGGCGGTTACTAATGAACTGACAGAGACTGAGGAGGAAGAGGAGTGGTGGATAAGGGAAGGATGGAGGGAAAGGTGCAGGGTGGAGATGACTGCTAAAGGCCCGAATGTGATTTTTCTGCCACAGGAGAAGGAGAGGTTGGCAAGGAAATGGAGGAATGCGTTGATTGTAAAGCTCTTGGGCAAGATGGTAAGCCAAGAGTATTTAGAGAAGAAAGTGCAACAGCTATGGGCGAAATATAGGGAGGCTGAGATTATTGACGTAGGGTCGGGGTTCTCCGTCGTCAATTTCACTGATGTGCATGATTATGAGTTGTCTCTTACTGGTGATCCTTGGTTGGTTTTTGATCATTACCTGTCTGTACAGCCATGGAAACCGGACTTTAATCCTGACGCGGAAGTTATCTCAAAGGTGTCAGCTTGATCCGTATAGCTCAGTTACCACTAGATTATTTACGATAAAGGCGCGTTGTTCGTTATTGGATCTCAAGTTGGCAAGGTGCTTAAGGTGGATTTGAACACGATGCAAAGGAGGAAGGGGAGGTTTCCGCGATTATGCATTGAACTTGACTTGGATGCTCCACTGCGACCCATAGTTCTGGTAGTTCTGGTGAATGAGATGGAGCATAGGGTACAGTACGAGAGCATACATCTTATTTGCATGCCATGTGGAAGGTACGGTCATGATAAAGTGCATTACCCATATGGCGGTGAAGAGAGGGGGCTGGACTCAGAAATGGGTCACATATGGATCAAAGCAATGGCGGTGATATAGATGGTGGTGTAACGGAGGGGATGTGTACTACACAGGCTGATGCGACGGTAGCAACTAAGGATTTGGGCGTTAAGTTTGAATCTTGGATGGTGGTGCAATGGCCCCGCCGCGCCTCATGATCAAATATACTGAATGGGAAAGGGAGTGATAAGGGACATAACTCTCATATGAATCCTGTGATCAATGGTAACGGTTCATACTTTAGTGCTTTATTTATGGAGGCGGAAGAAGATCTAAAAGTTACGCAGTCTCAGAGTGATTTGCGGAGTGAGCAACGGACACATCTGAAACAGGGACTGAACTCACAAGATTCAGACGTATTGGTTCTAAAGAGAGCTGAGCAATTTTTGCTCCAATCTAATGGGCGGGTTCTTCTAGAGTAACTAATAGGCCTATTGTAAAGGATCCGGGACAGGCTGGGATAGGAAAAATAATGGCGGCCAAGTGTGTGTAACCGGAGATTGATATGGGCACTTTAATGCAGGCCAAAGAGCGACTGGAGATGGGCCAGAAGGAGGGAATAGAGGTTGATTGTGAACTAGCCGTTAGTGGAGAGTTGCAACTGGATGGACGAGGGGCGTTGCAGAACCGGAAGTTGTATATCACAGTTAGTCATGATGCTCATAAAGGTACATGGGAAGGGGATTTACCGGCTGATAATCCATATGACCCAGGTGCGTATGGTCAAAATAACCCAACTAATCACTACACATAGCTAGGTAAGATGAGGATACAGGAAGGGGGTGTTGGTATGGAGGGGATGGAGGACATTGGTGTGTCGTAGGTGCTGTGTGTTTATTTACTATACAAATTTCTTTTATGGATTTCAAGATTCTTATTTGGAATGCTAAAGGTGTGGGTGGTCAATCCTTTATGTGTTTAATGAAGGAGGTCAAGAAGAGGTATTGTTTTTAATTTTTGGCCCTTTTAGAGACAAGGCAGAAGAGTGAGAAAGCTCGGTTGCTCTCTCGGTGCTGGGCGTTCAAAAATTATGAGGTGGTGGATACAGCTGGTTTTAGTGGGGGATATGGTGTTTTTGGGATGATGAGGTGGATTTTTCAGTAAGTATGAAACATGCCCAAGTGCTACATAGAACTTTTAATAAAGGAAAAGCTGATGCTTGGGATTTATTAGTGGTATACGGTCATCCAAATCCTATACACAGGCGGGATTTGTGGCATCAATTACGTATTATAGAAGACACGGGGGTAGGTAGGTGGTGTGTAGGAGGTGATTTTAATGCAACGTTTAGACGTGAGGAGAGGAGGCTTGGCTTTCATAGAAATACAGGGGGTGATCGTGATTTTCTGCAGTGGTACTTGGAAAGGGGGTTTAGTGAAATAAGCTTTCAAGGACCCCAGTTTACGTGGAAATGTGGATTGTCAGGGAGTTGTATTGATCGTTGCCTTGTGAATTCTAGGTGGCTAGAGAGATTTACTTTAGCTTCCGTATTGCATCTGTAACACCTTAAATTCTAAAGCCTTTAGATTAATTTAAATATGTAATGGTTTCAAACCTGAGACCAAAACAATTTAAATTCCAAATTTAAGACAAAGTTTAATCTTATATTTGTATAGGATTTTCAAAAACTTTTTAAAATAAATATGTATGGTCTAAATTTTAGTTTGTAAATTCATTATCTTTATCAGTTTAAAAAATCTTTTATTTAAAATACAGGGCATTTTCTATCTGTAGTTCGCGTCGTGATGGTTAACTTATTGGTTTCTGGATACCAATACGTTATCGAAAGTCTAGCGTACGGATTACAACTTATACAGTTTGCGTCGCGAGTACTAGTACTACTATCGCTACTATTACTACTACTTATAAATATTTTACAGTCATCCAAAATAAAATGATAACCAACAGTCCATAATTTATTTGTCTCTTCTTCGTCCGTCTATATTACCTTCTTGCCCTTAGAGCTGGACGCCTTAGCTGTATGTCATTTGTTGAAAAAGGGGTGAGATTCAAAAGAATCTCAGTAGTACACAGATCACTCATATAATATGCAAATACTAAGCATGTAAAACAAATCATCAAACAACACAACTTACAGAAATGCAGCACATAAAAGGGCCTAACCGGTCCCTTATCACAGACTCACAGCGCTTGAGATTCACAATCTGGCTGCCCAGGGCCTCTGCCCCATACAAGGTACAGTCACGAGCTTTCTGTCTCAAGCCTACCTGGCTCAAAACGCCCCCGGGTAACTCCCAGTGTAACTTGTACTTACGGGTCTTACCGCCTATGGACTATCTGTCCCACACATATACAGATGATATGGTACACATACATAGCATCACATATGATATAAGAGATAAGGTACTACCTGACAGTCTTTCCAAGTTTGGTTCCTGTTCTCAGTCTCTTAGGCGTCCCGGGCAAATGTCAAATCCTATAATTTATAATTTACGGACGGACGAATTATTACTTATTCCAAAATAATTTAAGACACTTTGGTAGGTTATCATTATAGCTAATACCTTAAATCCAATAGGTATCTAATGGACTCATACCAACTCTAAGTATTTAACTCGACCCTTAGAGTCCTAATTATTTCAATAATACCCTTACTTTTTATTTTTCCACTATTACTTAATTCTGACAGAATTTTCAATAATATTTGAAAATTCATATCTTGGCCTAGAAATATCCAATTAAGGTGGTTCCAAATTCTATGTGTCACTTATGAAGTCTATTTTAATATAAAAATACGTTTAACTACCACCTATCCATGAATAATTCCCAGTTTTAAAGTTTTCTCGCACTACCAGAAAATCTTTCCAGTTTTCAATAGCTTAACTTCTAAAATTCATAACTAAATATCTAGAACTCCAAATGGGATGGTTCAAAATCCTATATGTTTCTCTTTAAGTATCGTTTTAGGAAAAAATATTACCATTTAGATATTATGGTCACAAAATTTCCATAATTTCGTCAAACCCCATCTGTACCAGAAAACGTTCCAGATTCATCATCTAACTTTAAAAATTCATATCTCACTATTTATAAACCCAAATGATACATATTATATATCAAATTAAAGCTTAAGATGTCTAATTTCCTTCTGGAAACTTTCATAATTTTCGGACCAGGTTTGGTTACCGAAATTTATTTTACAACCAATATGATTTCAGAGAAACTAACCGAACAGCAACTCCTCTTATTTTCTAAAATTTCTAGACTAATATATAATCATCCAAAAATCATAATCTCATATATTCCCATATAATTTTTCGTATATAATTCATTGGAAACCTCAAATTTATCAAATTCTCATTCCTTCTTTATCCACTATTTTGGTCAAAACAAGACCTCATAAGACAATGATTCATTATATTAGATTCTTATGCTTCCCAAACTACCAAAAATAGCCTCAAATTAACTAGAAAGAGTTAAAAATATGAAAAGGGAACTCACCTATATTAGGATATGGAGTTGTATGTGAAATTTGTAGCCACTTCTTCCTTCCTCCAATGACACCTATCACTCTTATGTCTCTTTTTTTCTATTTTATGTCTATCTCTCTCTCTCTCTCTCTCTCACTCACTCTCTCTTTTCTTTTCCTTGGCTTCCGAAAGTGAAGTGATGAAGAGGTGAAATGGTGGTTTAAAAAAATGAAAGTGTGTGTGTGTGTGACACATGGGTATTTAATTAATTAATAAGTGATTGTGTGTGTGCGTGAGAAATGAATGAAACATGGAGAGTGAGTGTTTTATTTAATTAATTGAATGTGTGTGCATGTGTCTCATGTGAAGCAAGGGAAAAAGGGTGTGTGTGTTTTAATATTATATATATATAGGTATATTTTTATCCTATTAATTATATACACAATGCCGTAATTTTTCCCTTTGTCTAACTTAAGATTCCTTAAATTTTATGGATTCCATAATTTAGCTTACTATCCAACTCTCATAAATTAATCCTTAGCTTTAAAATAATTTCTCAGAGAGTCCTAAGCCAAATTATGACCATTAATTGTTATTCCTTGAATTTTTAGGAAAATAAGCTTTCAATTCCCAAGATTAATTTCTAGTACCATTTAAATTTTATTTTTGGGAATTTAAACTTTTAATAAATTTTGGGATGTTACAATTCTCCCCCCGTAAAATAAATTTCGTCCTCGAAATTTGTTACACTTCTTGAGATAGAAACTCCGAGTAACATTTCTTCAGGTCCTCTTCAACTTCCCAAGTTGCTTCCCTTGGAGACAGTCCCTTCCATACTACCTTTACGAATGGTATGCTTCGATGTCTGAGTTGTTTTTCTTGTCTGTCAATGATTTGTTCTGGCTCAGCCTCATATGTGAGATCATCTCGCATATCCACATCTTCATATTCCATAATATGTTCAGGGTCTGGTTGGTACTTCTTCAACTGTGAGACATGAAACACATCGTGTAGTCTACTCAAGTTTGGGGGTAAGGCTATTCGATATGCTACAGGCCCAATTCTTGCCAATATTTTAAATGGACCAATGTAACGTGGGCTAAGCTTTTTCCTTTTGATTGCCCTACCGATTCCGGTAACAGGGGATACCTTAAAAAATACATGATCTCCCACTTCAAACTCTAGAGATCTTCTCCTTTTATCAACATAGCTTTTCTGTCTGCTTTGCGCTCTTAGGAGCCTCTTTTTGATAGTCTTGATTTGCTCTGTGGTTTGATTTACCAGATCCGGCCCATATAGTCTTCGTTCATTCAATTCTGTCCAGCATAGGGGTGATTGACACTTTCTACCATACAATGCTTCATAAGGAGCCATTTTTATACTCGCATGATAGCTATTATTGTAAGCGAATTCAGCGAGTGGAAGAAAATGATCCCAACTTCCCTTGAAATCCAATACACATGCTCTTAACATATCTTCCAGCGTTTGTATGGTTCTTTCTGACTGTCCATCCGTCTGTGGATGATAGGCCGTACTGAATTTCAGCTTCGTACCTAGAGCTTCATGTAGAGTTTTCCAGAATCTTGATGTAAATCTGGGATCTCGATCAGAGATAATGCTTTTCGGTGTACCATGGAGTCTGATTATCTCCCGTATATATATTTCCGCTAACTTCTCTGGGGAATATCTAGCATTAATGGATATGAAATGTGCCGTCTTGGTGAAACGGTCGACAATTACCCAAATGACATCATAGTTTCTAATTTTGGGTAAACCCATCACTAGATCCATGGTGACACTTTCCCACTTCCATTCTGGAATTTCTGGACTCTGTAGAAGTCCTGGTGGTCTCTGATGTTCAATCTTCACCTTCTGACAAGTGAGACATCGGGACACATACTTGGTCACATCGCTTTTTAGCCCTGGCCACCAATACATGGATTTCAAATTGTGATACATCTTAATCATTCCTGGGTGAAGGGTGTAACGACTCTTGTGTGCCTCATCTAGGATTTTCCGCCTCAGATCAGCCTTTGGTGGTACATATATTCGCTGTTTGTATATGACCAATCCACTTGGTGAAAGATCATGATCCTGGGTTTCACCTTTTTCAATTATCCCTCGGATCAACTGGGCTCGTTCATCTTGCATTTGAGCTTCTTCAATTTCTGCTCTCAGATTGCTTTCTTCCTGGCTAACACTAAAATTAGCTAGGAGTACTTCATTTGGTTTGTATGCATTCAGGAATACTTGATTTGTCAAGTTTAGATCCCTGAATTCCTCTAACAATTTCTGTTCTCGGACCATCATGACTGCTACTTGCACCGCTTTTCTACTCAAGGCATCAGCAACAACATTTGCCTTTCCTGAATGATATTTAATCTCTAGATTATAATCTTTTAACAACTCCATCCAGCGACATTATCTCATATTCAATTCTTTTTGATCATGTAGATACTTGAGGCTCTTGTGGTCACAGTACAACTCTACAGTACTACCATACAGGTAGTGTCGCCATATTTTCAATGCAAACACGATTGCCGCAAGCTCCAAATCATGAGTGGGATAGTTCTTCTCGTGAGGCTTCAGCTGTCAAGAGGCATACGCCACCACTCTGCCCTGCTGCATAAGGACACATCCCAATCCCTGCTTACTAGCATCACTGTAAAACACATAGCTCACTGGGATCTGGAATAATCAGTACTGGTGCGGATGTCAACCTCTCCTTCAGCTCCGTGAAGCTCCTCTCACATTTGGCATCCCACACATATGTTTGATTCTTTCTCGTGAGCTTTGTCAACGGCATGGCGATTCTGGAGAAATTTTGAATAAATCTCCGGTAATAACCAGCAAGACCCAGAAAACTGCGTATCTCTGTTACAGTTTCTGGCCTCTTCCAGTTTAGTACTGCCTCCACCTTACTATGATCCACAGAGACTCCTTCTTGTGAAATTACATGGCCCATAAATTTAACTTCTGAAAGCCAGAATTCACATTTACTCATCTTAGCAAAGAGTTGCTTTTCTCTCAGAATTCTTAACACTATTCTCAAATGCTATTCATGTTCCTCTATACTTTTAGAGTATATTAGAATATCGTCGATGAAAACTACGATGAACTGATCCAGATATTTAAGGAAAATTGTGTTCATGTAGTCCATAAACACGACAGGTGCATTGGTTAGTCCAAAGGGCATCACCAAGAACTCATAGTGTCCATATATGGTTCTAAAAGCTGTCTTCGGCACATCCTCAGCTCTTACTCACAACTGATGGTAGCCTGATCTCAGATCAATCTTTGAGAATACGCTAGAACCAAATAGTTGATCAATAAGATCATTAATCATGGGGAGTAGATATTTGTTCTTGATGGTCACCTTATTCAGCTCTCGATAATCAATACATAAACGTAGGCTCCCATCCTTCTTCTTAACAAACAATACTGGAGCTCCCTATAATGAAACACTAGGGCGTATAAACCCTTTCTCTAGTAATTCTTTAATTTGCTTCTTGAGTTCTGCCATTTCATTCGGTGCCATTTGATAAGGAGCTTTGGAAATAGATCCGACACCCGGCATAATCTCAATGGCAAACTCAACTTCCCTTTCTGGAGGTAATCCACTAATGTCTTCTGGAAATACTTCAGGAAATTCATTCACTACAGGTATACTTTCAATCATCACATCTGATTCTGCCTGAATCGAGAATAATATCAGATACCCCTGACACCCTTTTCTCAGACATTTCTCAGTTTCAGCTACTGAGAGAAAATTCAAGTTAATGCTAGCATCATTGCCTTTATGTGATTCAAGATATTCAATTCTCTTGTTACCACAGTCCAGCAAAACATTATTCGTCGTTAGCCAGTCAATGTCTAGGATAACTTCCAGTTTGTAGAGTGGTAAACAGATCAAATCTATCACAAAATCCTACCCCACTATATTTATAATACAATTCAAACAACCAGGAACCTGTGGGTTATGAGCCTACCACGCTTCCACTATGCACTCTAATGCCTCACACTATCAAACATAGGTGGGGCTGCACTTCTGCCCGCACTTATCTTAGTACCTTAACATCACATAAATTGGAAATCACTTTCCTCAGTTAAAAAAAATCAAGATCAATAGTGCATATTCTAACCTTTACTATATCCGGGTAATATCCTTAAAACATTACTGAAGGTTCAACATTATTCATAAGGTTCACAAGGTTCAACTTCCTTCATGAAACAAAACTATAGTGCAACCTTATTTACATTTTAACCTAAACACTATTTCAGCTTAGATCTTTTTTAAACATATCTTGAACCTTCAGTATCATCAGATCAGATCCTTTAGGATCAATATACGGCATAATTATCGCTCCCCATATAGCACCATATATCATACCTACATACCTTTAACACCACAGTGTTACTAAGGATCACTATTTAGTATAGAGAAACCTCAAAACAATCACTATGCCCCGAGTTTCCATAACCCCATCAAATGAACTTTTCTTGCAACAAAAATGGTTCGGATTAAAGATTAATACTTATTTCATCATCTCTATGCCTCTAATCATCCTCTAGGTCATTTAAGAACTTAGGGTTAAAATTTCAAACCTTTAAGCAAAAGGTTTTGGATTTCCAAGATACTTTCTAGGAGTCACCTATCCCAAGTTTATTCTCACCTGAGCACGCTTAACTACGAAATTTTGATAGTATCCGAGTCACATGCCAGCTTAGCATTCAATTCTTCGGAGTTCATACCCTTCTTTACTAGGTATACATCACTATTGCTCCATTTCATTCTCTATATACTGTTCTACCCTATCCTTTAAACCATTCTATCCAGTTAGTGCTCAGGGAAAATTCTATTTCTTTGGGTTCATCTCTAACCCACAATTCATTCTAGCTATGAGATCACTATTAAGGTATCTGCATACTTATTTATAGCAGTAGAGCATACTAGCCTAATGCCAGAATCTCTGCTCTGATACCAAAAATGTAACACCTTAAATTCTAAAGCCTTTAGATTAATTTAAATATGTAATGGTTTCAAACCTGAGACCAAAACAATTTAAATTCCAAATTTAAGACAAAGTTTAATCTTATATTTGTATAGGATTTTCAAAAACTTTTTAAAATAAATATGTATGGTCTAAATTTTAGTTTGTAAATTCATTATCTTTATCAGTTTAAAAAATCTTTTATTTAAAATACAGGGCATTTTCTATCTGTAGTTCGCGTCGTGATGGTTAACTTATTGGTTTCTGGATACCAATACGTTATCGAAAGTCTAGCGTACGGATTACAACTTATACAGTTTGCGTCGCGAGTACTAGTACTACTATCGCTACTATTACTACTACTTATAAATATTTTACAGTCATCCAAAATAAAATGATAACCAACAGTCCATAATTTATTTGTCTCTTCTTCGTCCGTCTATATTACCTTCTTGCCCTTAGAGCTGGACGCCTTAGCTGTATGTCATTTGTTGAAAAAGGGGTGAGATTCAAAAGAATCTCAGTAGTACACAGATCACTCATATAATATGCAAATACTAAGCATGTAAAACAAATCATCAAACAACACAACTTACAGAAATGCAGCACATAAAAGGGCCTAACCGGTCCCTTATCACAGACTCACAGCGCTTGAGATTCACAATCTGGCTGCCCAGGGCCTCTGCCCCATACAAGGTACAGTCACGAGCTTTCTGTCTCAAGCCTACCTGGCTCAAAACGCCCCCGGGTAACTCCCAGTGTAACTTGTACTTACGGGTCTTACCGCCTATGGACTATCTGTCCCACACATATACAGATGATATGGTACACATACATAGCATCACATATGATATAAGAGATAAGGTACTACCTGACAGTCTTTCCAAGTTTGGTTCCTGTTCTCAGTCTCTTAGGCGTCCCGGGCAAATGTCAAATCCTATAATTTATAATTTACGGACGGACGAATTATTACTTATTCCAAAATAATTTAAGACACTTTGGTAGGTTATCATTATAGCTAATACCTTAAATCCAATAGGTATCTAATGGACTCATACCAACTCTAAGTATTTAACTCGACCCTTAGAGTCCTAATTATTTCAATAATACCCTTACTTTTTATTTTTCCACTATTACTTAATTCTGACAGAATTTTCAATAATATTTGAAAATTCATATCTTGGCCTAGAAATATCCAATTAAGGTGGTTCCAAATTCTATGTGTCACTTATGAAGTCTATTTTAATATAAAAATACGTTTAACTACCACCTATCCATGAATAATTCCCAGTTTTAAAGTTTTCTCGCACTACCAGAAAATCTTTCCAGTTTTCAATAGCTTAACTTCTAAAATTCATAACTAAATATCTAGAACTCCAAATGGGATGGTTCAAAATCCTATATGTTTCTCTTTAAGTATCGTTTTAGGAAAAAATATTACCATTTAGATATTATGGTCACAAAATTTCCATAATTTCGTCAAACCCCATCTGTACCAGAAAACGTTCCAGATTCATCATCTAACTTTAAAAATTCATATCTCACTATTTATAAACCCAAATGATACATATTATATATCAAATTAAAGCTTAAGATGTCTAATTTCCTTCTGGAAACTTTCATAATTTTCGGACCAGGTTTGGTTACCGAAATTTATTTTACAACCAATATGATTTCAGAGAAACTAACCGAACAGCAACTCCTCTTATTTTCTAAAATTTCTAGACTAATATATAATCATCCAAAAATCATAATCTCATATATTCCCATATAATTTTTCGTATATAATTCATTGGAAACCTCAAATTTATCAAATTCTCATTCCTTCTTTATCCACTATTTTGGTCAAAACAAGACCTCATAAGACAATGATTCATTATATTAGATTCTTATGCTTCCCAAACTACCAAAAATAGCCTCAAATTAACTAGAAAGAGTTAAAAATATGAAAAGGGAACTCACCTATATTAGGATATGGAGTTGTATGTGAAATTTGTAGCCACTTCTTCCTTCCTCCAATGACACCTATCACTCTTATGTCTCTTTTTTTCTATTTTATGTCTATCTCTCTCTCTCTCTCTCTCTCACTCACTCTCTCTTTTCTTTTCCTTGGCTTCCGAAAGTGAAGTGATGAAGAGGTGAAATGGTGGTTTAAAAAAATGAAAGTGTGTGTGTGTGTGACACATGGGTATTTAATTAATTAATAAGTGATTGTGTGTGTGCGTGAGAAATGAATGAAACATGGAGAGTGAGTGTTTTATTTAATTAATTGAATGTGTGTGCATGTGTCTCATGTGAAGCAAGGGAAAAAGGGTGTGTGTGTTTTAATATTATATATATATAGGTATATTTTTATCCTATTAATTATATACACAATGCCGTAATTTTTCCCTTTGTCTAACTTAAGATTCCTTAAATTTTATGGATTCCATAATTTAGCTTACTATCCAACTCTCATAAATTAATCCTTAGCTTTAAAATAATTTCTCAGAGAGTCCTAAGCCAAATTATGACCATTAATTGTTATTCCTTGAATTTTTAGGAAAATAAGCTTTCAATTCCCAAGATTAATTTCTAGTACCATTTAAATTTTATTTTTGGGAATTTAAACTTTTAATAAATTTTGGGATGTTACAGCATCTACCACGGCTAAAGTCTGATCATTGCCCTTTGTTATTAAGCTTGAACCTGAGGAGGCCAAGGACGGGAAGGGAACAACAGTTCAAGTTTTTTACGCCGTGGGTTACAGATGATGGTTTCTCGGGGGTGTTTAGGAGGTTTTGGAACAAGATGGCTGATTGGAACAATAATATACAGAACTTTAAGAAGGACGTACAGTGGTGGAATAGGATTGAGTTTGGGAATACTAATGTAAGGAAGGCCGCATTGCTAAGTGAGTTAGAACAGTTGCAGGAGAAGGATGAAGTTGACCCGTTTTGGATTAGGAAACGCTCTAAAGTTTGGCTTGAGTTGGAAAAATGTTTATTACAAGAGGAAATTATGTGGCTACAGAGATCGAGATGTAACTGGTATATTTATGGTGATAAGAATACTAGGTATTTTCACGCAATTATGAATGGTTGTAAACGGAGAAAACATATTAATGCGCTGCAGAGAGAAGATGGGGTGTGGTGTTACGAGCCCAAGGAATTAAAGGAAGTGGGAACTGAGTTTTTTAGGAAGTTGTACACAGATGAGGAGGTTTTGTCTTCGAATGTTAATTTTGGGGATACATATCCATATGTGGATGCAGATCTATTAGTTTCTCTTGGTAGGATGGCAACAAATATTAAAATTAAATAGGCTCTTTTTAGTATGGGGCCTTTGAAGGCGCCAGGTCCAGATGGTCTTAATCCCCTGTTCTTTCAAAGTCAATGGGATACCGTGGGGCAGTTTGTTATTCAGTTAGTACAGGATATTTTTTGGACTCCACAGATTGTGCAACGAATTAATGAAACTAATATTGTCCTAATCTCGAAAAATTGATGTGCCCCAGACCTTTCGTGATTTCCGCCCAATCAGTTTGTGCAATGTGGTATATAAGGTGGTAACGAAGGTGCTAGCTAATAGGCTGAAGTGTCTGATGCCAACAGTGGTTGCTCCAAACCAATGCAACTTTGTTCCAGATAGATTGAGCTCAGACAATATAATATTGGCCCAGGAGGTTATTCACTCAATGAGAAGTATGAAGAAGAAGAAGGGGTTTATGGCTCTAAAGATAGATTTAGAGAAAGCTTATGATAGAGTCTGATGGGATTTCGTTATTAATTGTTTGCATGAATTAGGAGTGTCATCGGTATTTATTGAGATTGTAAGGTTTTGTCTTTCTACGGCAGAGATGCAGGTTTTGTGGAATGGGTCAAGAGGGCCTACTTTCAAGCCAAATAGAGGAATGTGGCAAGGTGACCCACTGTCTCCTTAGTTATTCATCCTGGTTATGGAGCGGTTGGCCCATCTTATACAGTGTGAGGTACGACAAGGTCATTGGCTACCTTTCCGCTTAAAGAAAAATGGTACGGTAGTCTCACATTTATTCTTTACTGATGACTTGTTTCTGTTCGCGGAAGCATCTCTAGAACAAACAGGGCTGGTGAAGGCAAGCTTGGATGACTTTTGCTTAGCTTCTGGACAAAAGGTGAATGCCTTAAAGTCCAGGATAGAATGCCTTAAAGTCCAGGTGAATGCCTTAATCACAATAGAAGGCAGGAGATTAGTCAGTTTTTGGGATTTACATCAACTGCAGACTTGGGGAAATACCTAGGGGTGCCTATTCACCACAAGAGAGTTACTTCCCATACATATGACTAGGTGCTTAATAAGATGGATGCTCGGTTAGCGAACTAGAAGGTGAATAATTTATCGATGGCAGCCAGGCATACTTTAGTCTCTTCTGTGGCGTCCGCTATCCCTGCTTATACAATGCAGTCTACACTTTTGCCCATGACAACATGTGATGCTATTGATAAACGGTGTAAGGGCTTTTTGTGGGGAAGCCAGTGAACTTCTAGGAAGATACACTTGGTTGCATGGGAGAATGTTTGTGATCGTAAGGAGGATGGGGAACTCGGGCTTAGAAGTGCAAGAAAATAGAATACGTCTTTCATGATGAAGCTGGGGTGGGGTTTGGTTAGGCGGAGAGATGCTTTTGTGGGTGAAGTTTATAAGGGAGAAGTATAAATGTGTGGACGATTTAGTTCCCTGGATCGAGAAACGAAGGGCTGAATCTCAGGTTTGGAAGGGAATTAAATATGCTTGGGATGATTTGCTAAAAGGGTTAGGGTGGAAGGTAGGGGATGGAACTAAAGTACGGTTTTTGGAAGATGCATGGCTTCCAAACTATGACAAATTGCATTCGTATGTAAGTGGAAGCATTGATGAGACCATACATAATCGAACAGTGGCGGAGATGCGGACTCCGACAGGGGATTGGGATTGGCATGTGTTTAGGGAACTGTTACTGGTGTATATTCTTCAAGCTTTAGAGAAGGAACAAACAAGGTGCAACCGTGTACTGCAAGATATACCAATCTAGAGGTATACAACACATGGGGATTTCACTGTGAGATCGGCGTACTCCCTTCTGTCTAATCATAGTAGGCCAAGCATTAATGGGGATTGGAGAACAATTTGGAAGGTGGCAGCACCCCAACGATGTAAGACATTCTTATGGCTATGTAGTAAAGGTCGTTTGCTAACAAACCACTCTAGGGCTATGAGGGGCATCCAGCATGATGGGAATTGTAGTTTATGTTTGGAAACCATTGAGATGACGTTACATACAGTACGGGACTGTAAGTACGCTCGGTCTGTCTGGAATTTTCTATTGCCTAGGAATTTACGTGGCAAGTTTTTTAACCTGAATCAGCCACATGAGTGGGTGGTTTGGAATCTGAAACAACGATACAAAGTGGTGGATGTGCAATGGTCAACATGGTTTGTGGTGGCTAGTCGGCAGATCTAGATGAATAGGAACGCTGGTGTCTTTGATCATGCCTTGAAGGGTCCTTTGCAAGTTATGCATTAGGTGAAGGCTACTGTGGTGTGTTCCAGTGGAAACCTATGCAAGCAGTTCATCGAGAATGGGAGAAGTCCACGGTGGGTTCCTCCTGAGGTAGGTTATTTTAAATACAATGTTGATGTCTCGTGCATGGGTTCCTTAGCAACGTGTGGGGGTTGCGAGGGACTCTAACGGAAGGGTTGTGGATGGTTTTATGTTTCATATTGGGAATGAGAATAGCTTGCATGCTGAGGTGTGGGCAGTGTTATGGGCCCCAAAGTGGGCCTGGAAGTTGGGATGGCGAAGGGTGGTTATTGAAACCGATTGCTGGGATATTGTTGAGTTATTGGCATCAGGGTGGTCTGAGTTTCATCTGCAGGGTGATATCCTCACAAAGGTTCAGAACTGGCTGAATCAGAGTTGGAAGGTGTGCGTGAATTGGTGTGGTCGGGAGAGCAATGGGGTGGCAGATCGGCTTGCGAAGGAAGCACAGATTGTCGGTTCTGGGCTGCATGTGTTCAGCAAGGCGCCGTCATTTTTGGATGAGTGCCTTAGGGCGGATGTATCTGTTTTGTAGACGAGCGGTTTTTTCTGTTATCGAAAAATAAAAATATATACAACATTCAATTTAGATTGGGATGGCCTAGCCCAGTTATAAACCATATACTACAACAACTTGGGCTCGGCTTTGAGTTAGCAAAACATGCCTAGCAAGAAAACTTGGTTAATTTTTTTTTTCCTTAAAAAAAGCTTGGTTAGACCTAGGCTGGGACGTACTACGGAGTTTGAAAGTTAAAATTATGAATGCATTTAATAAACCAAATACCAAAAAGCTGCTTAGTTTAGTAAACTTAAAGAAGAATCATGTAAATCTCTCTTGAATTTGATTTATGATCAATAAGTTGCTAAACAATTTGTATAAAAATTAAATTGACAATTTCACAAATAAATGTGTAAGATCAGACTAGATAAATTATAAATTTCAATGTGTTCCGCTTTTAAATCTTGCAGCAGAAAGTATTGTTAAAAAAAAAATCCCTAATTTTGTGATTTAGTAAATTAATTGAGATTTCCTTTACAAGCAGCTTCTTGCCATAGTTATGATTTACAAATCAAATTTAAACATTTACAACCTATCCTATATGTTTTTGCATAAATTCTCCAACAAATTTATTAGTAATACCTCAAATTTAGTGAATCTAGTAATAATTTATTAATTTTTGTATCTAGGTCTTGCCTATCATTTTTCCAAAATATTAAATAAGCACGTATAGAATAGTATGATTATGATGTCAACAAATCTTCTTTGACAATAAAATATTAAATATATATATAACATATAACCTATCAAGTTTCCTTCATCTCTGTTATTCTCTGTCTTTTTCTCTTCTTCATAAAAAGAAAACTGAAATTAGACAATAAAAAAAGGAATAATAATATGAAATATTTACTGGGCACTAGAGTTTCAACGAAGATGCTTCCATGTCCACCATCACCTTCCACAAGGTCCACCTTCTGAAGCAAATCAGGCATCTCTTTCTCCAGAAATTCTCCAAGTCGAACTGTGCTATACAGATCCCAAGTCTCACTCGCAGGCATTCCCATCTCCATCTCATGCTCAATGTAATATCCTAAATTTTGGGACTAAAGGTTAGAGAATAAGCTTGAATAAAGTAGACTACCAAGCCCACATTAGTAAAAGTCCCATAAATTATGACATATAGAAAGACTCTCATGGGCTATGAGATTTGGACCTTACTGGGCAAAGGGCTCGGTATCTGTAGACAGTATGATTAGAATGTCGGTGCAGATGTGCACAAAACACATAGATGGTACCATTGGGTTGGTAGAAAGACGCCACCTAACTATGTCATGATGTAAGGGACCGATTAGTCGGGTGGAATATGCCGATGTAGGTGTGCATATGCCATATTCAGGGCATATATGTGTACCCTGCGTTTTTGAATTGGACATCGGTATGTGGTGCCATATGGGGCCCACATACATATCTTGACCTGATGACATTTGACGGGCTTAAATATGCGTGGCGCAATCTCGAGTAAGTCCCGAGTAGACACTGATAAAGTAACTTTATTAAAGTAACTTTAATAAAGTAAGTAATCATGACATAACTTTTATGTTGGCTAAATGAAAAGGTAACACATGTCCCATTAATAATGAAATGTCATTTTGCATTTTGTGTTGGCATTTTAAGAAGGTGACATGTGGCACAAAAGTCAGGGGAATTCACCGGTCGGGTCACCGACAACTTTCTCGAACACCGAGCTGGATAAAATCATTAGACCCTTACTTCCTCTGACATTTTGGATGGCTAAAGGCCCAAGAACAGATGTGGGACCCACTTTAGAAAAAAGAAGTGACACGTGTCCTCGAATCAGTGGAATACCGAACAAATGGCACTGTAACATCGTGACACGTGGCATAATTTTTCATGACCCTTTCTTGGCCATATATTTTCGTCCAGCATCCCAAAAAGGCAAGAAAAATAATATAAAATAAAGAAAAAACGTTGGAGGAGAGAGGAGAGGTGAATAGTGAATTTTCATAACTTCAATCATCCGAATCATTATCGAATCGGCGTTTTCTCTCAAAGTACCATTCACAAACCTTCTTCTACTCATCCTAAGCTTCATTTCTACGGTTTTGGATTTTTGATTGGAGGTGTTTGGTGCCGTCTCCCTTCCCGGAGTACTGCCGGATTTCCGAACCGATTACGGAAACGCGTAGAGGGAAGCGTAAGCTTTCTTTTGAACCGATTGGTTTGTTGTTTGGATGAGTTTTTGTAAGGGTTGGGTACTGTTCATTTTTCATCCAAGGGGTATTTTTGAGGTTTAATCATGTATTTATGGTTAGAGGATGATTTATGATGATATTGGACCAAGTTGTCGGACAAAATTTTGAATTGGTGAATTGTTGTAGAAAACCCTGTTTTTGTGGTCTGAATAGAACGTGATGAAAAAGTAGGAGTTTTGTAATTTTGATGATTCCATTGGATTCTAAACGAAAAATTGTGTAGGTATGCAAGTGTTCATGATTTTTGGATGCTTGTATATGAATTTGGAAATTTATGAAGTTGAATGTACATGTTGTTGATATGCCCTGTCTGGAACAGTGAAATTGTGCGAGATTTTTCATAGGGTAAACCTTGTCCAAAAATTCTGAAAATTTCCATAATTAAATAAGACATCATAAGCTTTAATTTGATAGGTATTTTGTAATTTTTGGACAAGTACATTGGGAGATATGAATTTTTGAAGTTGTGTCCTGTTTCTGGAATGAAATCTGGTACAGGTTATATTTGGAGAAATTCTGGGAATTTTGTGGCTGTGATGGCCCGAATTGAGGATTTTAATGTGAAAATATACTGAAAGATCTTCAAATAGGACTTTGAACCACCCCAATTAGATTTCTATAGAATTAATTATGATTTTTCAAAGTTTGGTCAAAATGTTGGTAGCTTTGTCTACCATGTGAATTTGAGAAAGAAAGTGACCAAATGTAATTAGTATGAACTTAAAGGGTGAAAGTAAGCCTTTAGGGCTAATATAGCCCATTGGGCATTCACTTTTCATGGCTCTAATAATGTCATTACTTATCTAGGGCCATAAAGTGACAAAGAAGAAACTATGGTTAGAAGATCGAAGTACAAGAGGAGGAGGCAAAGTCCAAAAGGTAGTAAACTTACTTACTTGTATGTATGTGATGTTTATGCTGTGTATTGATTTGCTATATTGCTTTGCTTGATTATGTGAAGCATGTATGAATGAATGAAGCTATGTTTCTATTTTTACTATGGTCATAAGTATGTTGTACGAAACATTGAGCATGCAGAATATCATTATGTGAACATGAGCCTATGTAAGGCAAGCATATCATGCACTAGCATTCATCTTACATGCATTGTCTGTATGTTTGCTACTGAGATTCTCTCGAATCTCACCCTCCCCCATCAACCATATAGGTACAAAAACAATAAAGAGAAGAATGCTTGAAGAAGAACAAGAAGGAAAGAAGACGAAGAACTGAAGACCGAATTGTGTTTAGATTATTGTGTGTATCATTATTTACGCACAGAGAATATTTGGTTGTAAGAATTAACTCTGATATTCAATAAGAATAACGGCTAAATAAGTTGTGAATAAGTAATTACCCCTGACAAAGTAATAATGAATGCTTCCGTGTTAGTAAATAAGGGGTATGTAAGACGGGTGTTACACTCAACACTCCCAAACATAATGTTTATATGAATGCTTGTGATTGTTACGGAAGAGATGATGATTTATGTATAGTGTGTGCAAGAGATGATGATCTTGATCTAGGGGTTAATATACTCTTATTAAATATATGAAATAAAATTATTTAGTTAATACTTGGGTGTCTATAAATTTTTAAAGGAACAATTTTACTCCGAAAGTAAAAAAAAAAAAATGGCAATTTCACCCTTCTGTTAAAGACCCAAACAGTTAACCATTAGTTGACCCACGTGTGAGGTGGATCTTGTATCATTTATAAATGCCAACTTATATGTCCATAGCTTTTCCAACTTATGCCGTTTTTTGTTTCCACTTTTTAGAAAGTATTGTGTGGATTTAGTGAATCTGCCTAAAGTTTCTTTATTTGTCATAATCTTTGTCTAATATTTGTAGTCATATGAAAGAGAGATTGTGTGGACATGCTTCAGTTTGGATTTTTTTTTTTTTTTTTGCCAGAACCTTGAGTTTGGATTGTTCCATATGAAACTAAGTTAGTACTGTACATCTGTAATTCTTTTAAAAAAATAATAAATTTTTTGAATTTTTTTCCATTGACTATTCTATCATTTCAGTAATAATTTTAATTTTGAAATATTAGCTCCTGATAATTTTGTTTGAAAATTTTTAACCGTCAACATTTTTAATACCTAGGAGTGACATTGCTCCTTTTTTTTTTTTTAACACTTTTGGAATAATTGTTGATTCAGAAAACACTTTTAAATACCTACAGTTCCTATGCAAAAACTTACAAGACAAAATTGGATATTGACTCTTTAAAATTTTAAATTCAACATCTTTTATTAACAACGTTAGGATTATTAAATGACTGAAAATCTACTTAATATGAAACTAAAGAACCAAAATAAAACATTGTATGAAATTAAAGGACTAAATAAGCCCTTTATTTTTTTTAAAAAATAATTTTACATGGGCGAGCAAACGTAGATGCAAGTATTTAACTAGTTTGCTTGATTCTCAAGTTTTGTTGATCTGTTTTTGTTGAGATGAAGTTTGGCAACTTGAGCAATATTGGCAAGAGCTTCAGTAAAATCAGAAACAAGATGATGGCCATTATTATTGGCTGCAACGTCATCTTCTTGAAGTTGATACTCAATTGAATATTTGATGATGCTTGATTCTTGGCCTCTCTCTATCACTTCAAAACGAACCCTAAACATAGTAAACCCTAATTCCAAGGGTCCTCCTTCAATTAACTCTAGTTCTTTGATTCGCTTCTCACTGTCTATCTTTGTGAACCTATCTTTGTAAGGGCTCAGTCCAAGTGTACCTATTTTATATCAAACCAAAGACAACATAATCCAATTAATCAACAACATACCACAACCCCCCCCCCCCACACACACGCAGATACACATACATTCATACACAGATACATACATACATGCATGTGTGTGTGTAGGTGGGGCTTTGTCTGGGATGGTGTTTGGCAATCCCAATCATACATTTAGAGGGAAAAATACACTTCAGACAAAAGAATATGTTTGAAATAGCTTTTTAGTAATAGCTGAGGAAAAGTCATGAGCTAGACAGTGTTATGAATATATTTGATTAAAAACCATCTTTCATATAATTATAGGCAGTAAATGATGAAAGAGTTTTTTTTTTGCTGTTATACTTTTCTTCAAGGTTATTAAATTTGGACCAGACATTGAATCAATCGGGGTCCTAGATTAAGGGTCAATGGGTCAGATCAAAATCAAACCAGAGCTAATTCGGAACCAAACTAGTGAGGAAATGAAAATTTTAAAGCTATTAATATAAAATTTTTGAAGAAAAAAATCGAATTAAGTTATTTTCTTGCATGAAAAAATATTGAACCAATTAAGCCGGTTATGTGGCCGGGCCGGACAGGTTATGTGGTCGATTTGCCGGTTTCTAGATTGAATCAACCGGTCTGGTCCCTTTTTAATAATATTGCTTTCCTTTATACCTTATATTAAGATTTTGATGATATCCTCCATTTTCCATTTAAAAAAGGGAAAAAGACAGAAACAAAACTTTGAATTTGCAAAATTCTAAATAAGATGTTTTCCAAAAAATAAGTTGTGAATTGCTCATCAAATTTCGTCAATCTCTTATTAACGTTTGATAACAAACCTGATTTAAAATTTTACAATTTCAAAATTCTTTTTCTATCTTTTTTGCATTTAAAAAAACACACCAACCCTAAAAGTAGCTTTAAATCTAGGGAAAATGGCTCAAAAATACCTTACAAGGAAATTATTTACTGATTGGTACCACGGGTGCAAACAAGCACCCCTTATGTGCAAGCATCATCCATATGTACAAAATTCATCCTTGCAAATGTGCAAACATCATCCCTCGTGTGCAAAATATCATCCACCCGTGTGCAACATATCACCCACCATGTGCAATGATAGCAATTAGTAATTAATTTGCTTGCAAGGTAGTTTTTAGTAATTCTCCCTTAAATCTAAAGCAACTCTTTTTTTTTTGTTTTTTGGCTTTTAATCTTCTAAAGTCACGTTGCAGTGTCTCTTCCTTTGTCACTTTCCTTTTTGCGAGAACCTTGGTGCTTTTTATAATTTATTTAAAAAATGTCAATTTTATCTTTTTTTCAAAATTTATATTTTAAAATAATAAAAAATTATTACATTCTTTCTTCCTCACTGATAGATTTGTAATAAGAAAATATCAAAAAAATATAATAAATAATTTTAAATAAATAATGCATTAAATTTTTTATTTTTATAATTTTAATATTTTTAAAATTTATCTAATTATATATATAATATTTATGTACTTAATAAACTCATCCTTTTCTATCATCCTACATTTAAACTTTCTTTTTCATTAATTATCTAAATAAGTTTTAATTTGTTAAACTGATTTTTTTTAAAAAGTCGATCCAAATATAAATCATGGTACACAAATTAACTTCTATCTAACTTAAGTTTTTTAAAAAATAGATGAAACAAAAGTCACTTTTAACATCCTTAATCCAAACTCGCCCATGAAATCTTTAAAAATAGAGGTGAAGTTTATTGTGTGTTGTAATTTTTAAGTGCAAAGGGATTTATATATATTTTCAAAATAAAAGAGATATATGTGGCTAAAGCAAAATAAAAAGGAGGTGACTGTATCTCATTCTTTAAGAAAATTTAAAAAATCTCTTGGATTGGACTGAGTTAGCAGAACACACTACTAGTAAGAAGCCAGAAACAATGCAATTCATTAAATAATACAAACATCACTAGGCTATATGTTTAAAAATAAAGGATGGAATGCAATATCAATTTAAAATATTAAAATTTTCATAATTGATATTATTCTTAACCCAGAAATAATGCAATTTACTCCCTATACTCCGAATAATGCACATAACCCACATAAATAGGCTTATATATATAGAATGATAGAGTTAAAATATATATTTACCAGGTGCTAATGTTATTTTGACAACAGTCCCAACGCCTCCATCACCTTCAACAAGCTCCACCTTCTGAAACACTTTCGGCATTTCTTGCTCTGCGAATTCTCGAAATCCTGATGTGCCGAAGAGATCCCATGCCTCGATCGCCGGAACACCGAGCTCTAGCTCATGTTCAACACTACCTGCAGACATGGTTCAATTTCTCAACACAGCAACTTTATGAATATAATACTCACAAGTTGCGCGCGCGCGCGCGCGCGTGTTTTATATACTCACAAACTGAATCATGTGAGGACATGTGTGGCCGTGATAAGATGTTTACTCGTAGTCTCTGTTTGGCATGAGAGAAATGGAAGGGAAGAAAACTTTTAATTAGTCCAATTTACAAGAAATGGATAAGTGGGGTTAAAAAGTCTTAATAAAGATAAAATGTAAGAAAAAAAGGGTAAAAAAATTATTTAAAAGATTTAATCTCATTTCTCCAATTTTTTTAAATCAAACACATTAAAATTTTTCTGCCCTATTAAAAGCGTAGTAGGAACTAACAACTTGGGGTTATAGCTAGGTAAGATCAAACTTGCAACCTCTCAATTGTAGCAGAGCTTTCATACCACTAGGATTTAAACCCATTGCTGATTTTTATTTTCAAATCCTACATAAACTGTTTACACTACAAAAAAATAGCGGATTAGCAACGGAATTTTCGTCACTAATCAACTTAGCGACGGAACCATATTAGCGACAGAATTTGATAAAAAGACCGTTGCTAATTGATTAGTGATGAAATTTTGAATTCCGTCGCTAATTAGAGACGGAATTTAGAGACTTCCGTCTCTAATTAGTGACGGAAATTCCGTCGTTAAATTCGGTCTCTAATTAGAGTTGGAATTGACTAATTAGCGACGGAATTTTCTATCCCTAATCCGTCGTTAAATATTTTTTATAAATAATTTAAATTGCCACATTTCTACAACATGAGCCTCCACATGTCCCTCGCCGGCGGCCGCCATGTGTACCAGTCAGCCGCCACCACCCCACATTTCTACAACATGAGCCTCCACATGTCCCTCACCGGCGGCCGCCACGTGTACCAGTCAGCCGCCACCACCTCGCCTCTGGTCGCCACGTGTTCCGGTAAGCCGCCACGTGTCATCCTCCACCACGCGCCACGTGTCACAAGTCACAAATTGGTTACATTTTGTGACCAAGTTAGGATTCGAAGCCATGACTTCTCACGCGTGTTCTAGTGCCTTTGCCAGTTGAGCTAAGAAGAACCTGTGAAAGTTAAATACAAAATCATATATATATATATATATAGACACAGACACATACATTCACACATACGTACAAATATACATACATATACATATACATATACATATACATACATACATACATTTTATTATTAATATATTTTTTTATTTATTTTATTTTATATTTTATCTTTTTGTTTGTATTTATAAAATTTTCATTTTATTTGTATATAATATATTATTAAAAATTCAAATATATTATATTATAATTTTAATTTCAAAAATAAGTATGAATTTAATAATTTTTATTTATTTATTTTAATATTATATTATAAATTTAAAATAATTTAAAATGTAAATTATTTAAAAAATTATAATTTTTGGAAAAAACACCGAATTATTAAAAAATTTAACTATTAAAGATAGAATTAGCGACGGAAATTCCGTCTGTAATTAGCGACGGAAAAATTCTGTCTCTAAATTCCGTTGCTAATTTTTAGTGACGGAATTTAGAGACGAATATAATTCCGTCGCTAATTTTAGGACGCAACTTGTGAGGGATTAGGGATGGATTAGTGACAAAATGAAATTCTGTCGCTAATTCGCTCTTTTTTTGTAGTGTTATAAAAACATAATATATATAAAAGATAAATTTCCCTTATTTTCTAATAAATTTATTAAAAAATAATAATATTATTAAAAATATTTAACAATTATGAAGTTGTTGAAAAGTATGAGCCACATATTTTTTATACGTACGCAAAATTATTCGCTGCTTAACAGGATTTTTTTGGTAAAATATCACATCACATTCAATAAGCTAGAATATATATAAGGCACGCTTTTTTCTTGACTAAAACAAAACACAACAACTTTCAATAATTTTACATGCCAACACAAAAAAAAAAAAAACATGGCACACACAGTTTCATATGATCTTTTTTGGTCAAAATTCAAATTATATGATTATTTTGTGATATTGAATCCATCCCCGAATACATAAAAGCAAATAATAGCTGCATACTGAACACGGTGCAATGCATAATACATATTGGACAGAGACCACCTATCTAGTTTTCACGGCCACGTAACTAAAACCTTGTAAGATAAAGGAATACTTTCCCTCAATATATACACAGAAATAGTTTCTTTTTTATCTACAAGTTTGTTTTGGTTGAGATGAAAATTTGGCTACTTGAACAATGTTGGCTAGAGCTTGAATGGCCATTTTCTGAAGTCTCTTGCTTGAGTTGATATCTAGATTTTTTTTTACTAAGATGATCAAAGTTTCATTAAAAACATGCAGGGATAGGTGTAACGACCCTCCCACTAGGCTCATTGCAACGGCGCTCGGCTCACACTACAGCGGCAAGGACAAGAATTGTCCCCACCCCTAAGGGGATTTACTCTCCTGGACTCCACACCCAGGAGACGCCTCTCCAAGGACTCAAACACTCAACCTGGGGCTTAAGTTGAGTCCTATGAGCCACTTAATAGCCACTTGCACCGATGTAATACCTTATTTCTAATAGCCTCAGATGAGTATAAAAGAGTAGTGAAATCCATTGTGAAACCAGGATTTGAACCCAGACTACCAAACTTTTGAAATCTTTCACAAATTCTCACTCTCAACTCAAGATTTGAACCTAGGGTTGAGAGGGTTTTTCAAAAGGTAGAAAACTTTTCTATCATTCCACAAACCTCACTACATCATTAATGACTCATTGGCTCTTAATTTCAATATATTAGGGTACAAGCGAGCATTTTTCTTTTAATTAAGCTAGAGCTATTCTCTGCTCATACTACATTCATTCATTCTTTTACACATATATCAAATGTATAATCACATAAATACTACCAAAACATTTACATTGATACCAATAATAGTGCCTTGCACTACGATCTTCACTTCACCTCCATATCTCTTCCGTGCATCTTTCCATGCATCATTCACCTGTCTGAAATGGTTGGTTGGGAGAAGTGAGATTCGAGAGAATCTCAGTAGCAAACATTACCACTATGCATGCCAGATATATATGAATCATGACATTCTTGCCTACCCTACTTTATGCCAACATAATGACATTTATGTATGCGCAATGTTATGACATACACATGAACATTGCACAAATATAATAGAGCTTCAATCAATCAAGTATGTTCAACAAAATTAGGCAAAGCAGTCACATAATCAATGCAAACATACATATCAAATACATGCAGACAAGATAAGTTTATTACCTCTTGGACTTTATGTCATTCTCTTCTTGTTCCTTGATCTTCCAACCATTACTTCTTCTTTGCCACTTCATGGCCCTAGATAAGTAATGACATCATTAGAGCCATGAAAAGTGAATGTCCAATGGGCCACATTAGCCTTAAAATCTTACTTTCACCCTTAGAGTTCATACCAATTACATTTTTTTCCATTGAGTCTTAAATTCACATAAGACATAAAGCTGACAGATTTTTCACCAACGTTGAAAAATCATAATTAATTCTATAGAACTCCAATTGGGGTGATTCAAAGGCTTATATGACCCTTGTTAAGTCTAGTTTATAGAAAAAATAATTACTCTTGTAGTCCCCCTCCCCACAAGTCCATATTTCATTATTACCCTTCACTATCCCAAGACAGCTTCCAGATTCAATGTCCAACTTTGAAAAATTATAAATAATTCTAAAAAACTAAAATTTGACTGATTCCAAAACATAAATAAAAATATTTCAATGTAAATTTAAGGAAAAATATTTAGGTTTTCCCAATGTAGAAAAAGTATTCCCAGAAATTCATCATAGGCCACTGTTCCAGATTGCTTTCCAGATTACAGGGCTTAACTTCAAAATCCACCATTAATTCCAGGAAACTCCAAATTGAGTGGTTCAAAGCTATATTTAACCCTATTTAAGTATATTATAAGGGAAAAATATACCCATAAGCTAAATGCACTTACACAATTACAAAGTTCCATTCGTTTGAACATTGCTCCAGAAATTCCCAGATTTTGAAAAATCGTAACTCCTATCATACTTGTCCAAATATTTCATATTACCTATCCTTTTAAAGCTCTGTGTCTCTACTTTAGTTCTGGAAAGTTTGAGAATTTTTTGAACAAGGTTTACCCTATGAAATAACTCACACAATGTCACTCTTCAGACAAGGCAGAATCAACAATATGAACAATCCTACTTCATAAGTTCCCAAATTCATATACAAGCATTCAAAAATCATGAACACTTGTATACCTATACAATTTTGCCTCCTAAAGCTAATGGAAGCATCAAAATTATCAAATTCTTAGTCCATCACCATGACACATACAGAACAGAAAATCAGAATTCTCGGGAAGAATTTGTTGGTTTCTTGTTTTCCTTGGCTTAATCACTTCCTTTCTACTTCTAATCAAATAATTAGCTATTTAGACATCCTTGGACATCGTTTAGCCATCCAAAACACCCTTTAAACAATATATGAACAGTACCCAACCTTCCCAAAACTCATCCAAATAACAAACTAATCAATTCAAAAGGAAGTTTACGCTTACCTCTACATGTTTCCGTAAACGGTTCAGAATTCTGGCAACACTCTGGCCAGTGAAATGGCCACAACCACTCCAAATGAGAATCCAAAACCATAGAAACAAAGCTCGTGATGAGTAGAAGAAGGTTTATGAAGGGCACTTTGAGAGAAGACACCGATTCGGCATTATTTTGGCGGCTTGAAGTTTCTCTCTCTTCCTCCATTTTCGTCCAGCTCCTTTCTCTCTCTTATTTCTGATTTTCACGCAGGAAATGGCTGGATGAAGAAGATGAATAATGGTTAAATGCAAGTAACCAATCACTTGCCACGTGTCACCCCTCCATTGGTCCAAATATCCTATTTTCGCACATAATACTAAACTTGGCAAAATTTTCATTAAAATTTGAAAATTCATATCTAATTGTGCAAATATTCAATTGGGGTGGTTTCAAAGGCTATACGACCCTTATTAAGTATAGTTTTAAATAAAAATATAACTTTTGGCCAATTGGAAGTTCACTCTTTCCAGAATTTTAATCTTTGGACGCTAGCCCAGAAAATAGTTAATTTCGCTGGGCTAACTTCAAAAATTCATTTCTCTTTATGTAAAGCTTTAAATGACTTATATGACCTATCAAATTAAAACTTGATAAGTCTACTTTCACTCTGGAAAGTTTCATAATTTTTCAACATCATTTACCCATTGAAAAATGTCACACAATCACCACTGTCACACCAGGAATTTCACCGCTAGCAACACTACTTTGTGTTCCACTTTATTATATTGTGTGACTTCTAATTGCTCTGTTTTGTCACTGCCAATGCTCTTTAATACCCCCAAGGGTATAAATAAATTTTAGGGAACTTGATCATGCCTTACTGGGACATTTGCTAAACCAGGGTTTAGCAGTCCACTTGATCCAGGCTTATCATCAAGCCTCTAGTCTCAAAATTCAGGATATTACAATAGGATTATTGTATTAAATTGTCATGAAGGTAATTCTATCAACAAAAGTTTATCTTTAAAGTTGCAACCCTTGTATTGCTTAAGGAGATTAAGTCAAATAAATAGTATACTCATCTGGTCTTTAATATAATACAACTCTAGAGAGTTTATCTTGGTCATAAATATAAGATATAATTTTCATATTTGTCAATTTTTTTCCTCATTTACCCCTATATTAGCTTACCAATCCTTCGATAAAAAAAATAAAAACAGCTTACCAATCTAATTAAAGATAACTTTTCTAATTAATACGATTTGAGAACTTGGTTAAAATCATGCTTGAATTGAAATTTACAAGGTAAATGGATAGGTTATTAGTGACAGAGATATAGTCACTAACCTAGCATTGTCAAATGTAGGTTGATACTTTATGCTTACTTTTAACTAAATGTAGCAAGAGATTATGCATATTAATTAAATGTATTAAATTGGTTCTAACTTGAGAGAGCTTAATCAAATACCTTTAAATCCGCGGCTAACACATATAATCATTAAAAATACTAAAGGAGATGAACCATATTAAGTTATTATGAAGTGCAAAGGGGATAAATAATTATAGGCCTTTTATCTTCTTTGAATTTAAATAAAATAAATTTTCATTGTTTTAGAACATATTTTTATAATTTCATTTCTTAAAACAACATGTGCTAGCTCAACTTCATTGAATACATTAAGTTTATTGTTCAATTCATTTGTTAAAACAAATCCTCGAGGGAACGATATTCTACTTATCACTTTATTATTTGACACGACCTGTGCACTTGCAGAGGCAAACATATACTCAATGGAATTTAAGTCTAGCTAAAGTACCCATGATATCCTTGAGGTGCCTAATCAGGGTACTTAGGCTAGTGATGAACTATTTAATCTTGGAACAAGATTCCTACAAATAAGAATTCTTATGGAAAGGGATTTCTAAAGGTTGCTAGTTGCTAATCTAGCATAGTAAAAGATCTTAATCATAGAATATTTTCTTAGAAATATTGATTGAGAGTTAGTTCCTTGGTGGAACAAAGTGGTAGATAGAACCAGGGTAGCCATAAGTTATGGTCTCATGACCAAGACAAATAACAACATATATGCTAATGGCTAGCAGATTCCCTGAAAGATGTGGTTAGAGTACTCTGATAAGGGAAGTTGAAATTATGACTATTCCTAGAGATGGACTGACATCAAAAGTCCATGTAGAGTGACCCAAGATAAGATGGCAAAATTAAAGAAGCAGATTGTAAACTGCTAAAGCAAGAAGGCCTTGGGTTCCTTAACTCCAACGGTAAATTTTGGGTGTGGTTCTCTAAGGACAAGTTCCCGTTACAATGGTACCTTAATTGAGAGACAACTAACCAGAGAGAGGCTAACCAATCAGTAACCGAGTAAAGTACCAAGTGAATTTCCATAAAGTTAAGCCACGAAGATATCGAACAGTAAAGTGGAGCCACTGGGACGTTGACTCTAGAGATTGGTACATTGAGTTCCACAACGGGAGAGTTTCCTTGAGAAAGAAGGGTTTATATGACCCAATGTTTCACTATGGGGTGCTCCAGTGCTGTTTGTTGAAAGAAAGACAAGAGAAGAGACTAAGACAAAACAAGATCGATGAGATAGAGAAAGCCAATAAACTCTTGCTCTCATATCTTATGTAATTATTCTGCATGTATGTTTTTACCATCACGTGTATTCGTTTCATGAATATACAAAATTGTTATGAGACGCCCTACGACCTAGTAAACTAGTGTCCTTAGGCTGGTATGAGCATTCAGAATATGATGGGCGAACACCCATGAGACAATAAGACTATATAACTAAGCGCTTTGGTTCAAAATAAGATGAATGGACGCTCATGTGACATTGAGACCGGTCCACAAATTTGCATGGGTGTGACCCAGATGCATATTTGCATAAGGAGAACACCTTTAACCATAAGACCGGTGAGACCAAGCATTTTTCTATGGACCAATGGTCCATCGTTTGTGATTGAGAAATACTCTTGAGACAATTGTTGTGATTTGATGGTTTGTTTAGCATGCTTTGTGAACATTACGTAAGTGTATGAATGGCTTGAGTAATAAGAGATAGAGCCTGGAATGTATTTAAAGTACCTAGTAGACAGTATGTCCTTTAGTTGTAAGACCTGATATGCATTTAGCGTGGATGTTGGATTATGTGTCCTGAGGCCATAAGACCTGTAGGATAAATGTGTCTTTAGGATGGCAGATTGATGAGCATCCAGATTGTGGCAAGCAAAGACTTAAGGTGGTAAGACCCGGTGTACAATTTTGCTTGGGGCGGAGACACTAGGTCTCCAGACGACGCCAAGTCTAATGTGCGTCTTGTATTGGGCAGAGGCCCTAGGTCGTAAGACCTGTATGCCTAGTGCTATGCTTATTGCTGAGTGCTATGGTATTAGACTAGTAAGTCCAGAGAATGTGTTCTGATGATTGTTGAATGCTATCTAGAATCTTTGTTGATGAAATGATAAATTGTGTTGCAAGCTCTGTGAGCTTGCATATGAAAGAGATAGATTGAGTAATGAAAGAGATAGACTGAGTGATAAAAAGTAATTTCCCAAGGTATAGTTAAATCTATACGATGTTCAAAATTTTGAGGACAAAATTTATTGAATGGGGGAAGAATTGTAATATCCCGAAATTTAGTAAAAGGTTAAATTTTCCAAAAAGAAAATTTAAATGGTGTTAGAGATAAATTTTGGGATTTAAAGATCAATTTTCCCAAAAATTCAAGAAACAATAGTTAGAGATCATAATTTGACTTGAACATTTCTGGGACATTATTTTAAGGATTTATGAAGTTAATTAAAGAAGAGAATCCTTAAAAATTATTAAGGATTGATTTATGTAGTAAGATAATAAACCGAATTATTGAACCTAAGAATTTTAAGGAATTTTAAATTAGACAAAGGGGAGAAATTAGAGCCTAGTATGTGTAATTAATAGGATAAAAATATACCTATATATATATATATATAAACACACACCCAAGAATCGACACACATACATGACACACTCTTACCCACACACACACTTCACTAAAAACACAATACCTCACCCCACTCTTATTGGACCTCATGGCATTCACTACACCACACACACATTCAACACTTTTTATTTAAAACACTCCCTTAACTCTCCATTCATTTCACTTTTGGCCAGACAAGAAAGAGTGAGTGAAAGAGAGGGCTGGAAAATAGGAAAAAAATAGAGAGGCAACAAGAGTGATCGGTGTCACCAAAGGAAGAAGACAATCGAAGAAGAGAAAGAAGGAAGTGATAAACTTCATGTGCAATACCAGAAACGTCTATAGGTGATTTTCCTTCACCTTTAGCTAGCTTTTACCATCTAATTTGAGTGATTTTCTGGGCCATTGGGTGGCTGAAATGAGAGTGTTTTCTGGAAAAGAAAAACAGTCGCCGATGAGTGTAAAACAAAGCATATATGTTGATTTTGGTATGAGTTTTGGATTTCTTTGGTTTTGTTTTCCTAACATTAAAATAGGCCTTGATGTTGGGTGTTCTTAGGGTCAATTTTCTAGAGGATTAAAGTCCAAAATCATGAATATATGTTGGTCTTTCTTTACCCTGTTCTGTTAGCCGGAAAATAGAGTTCTTGCCGAAATGTTGCAGAAGCTTAAACAGAGGATATAGATGGATATTTTGTCTGATTCTTTTTGGTATGAAAATTTTAGGATGTTAAGTAGTATTAGAATCAATAAGAATACAATTTGGAGTGAAAATGAATGATTTCCTCAGTTTTGAACTCAGACTGTCAAAACTGATGTTTCTGAAAGACAGTCAGTTTTGTGTTGCATTTTGACTAGACAAATCTTATCCAATGTTTATGAAATTTTACATGGAAATAGTAGACATACAAAGCTTTAACATGAGTCCTAGAATGCATCATTTGGATACCTATAGAGAAATTTATGATTTTTGAAATATAGATCCATAGATAAGGGAAATTCTAGAAGTCCAAGTTCTGGTAGTGGAAAGAGGAACAAATTGCATAGGGTTAATCTTTTAATTTTTCCTGTGATTATTTTTTATTTGAAGTAGACAATATAAGATTTAATTTGATGTATGATATGTGCATTTGGGTTTGTATATTGTGAGATATGAATTTTTGCAGTTAGGCATGGAATCTGGAACCTTTTCTGGAGCAGCTGTGTTGTTTGATGATTCTGGGAAATTTATCCCTGTAATTGGAAGGGTTAATATTTTTCTCTGAAAGTAGACTTAAATAGGGTCACATAGAATTTTGAACCATCCCATTTGGAGTTTTAGAGATTAAGTTATGAATTTTAGTAGTCAGACTGTTAAAGCTGGAAAGATTTTCTACAGTACAGGTAAAATTGGAAACTAGGAACGTTGCATAGATAGGTGGTAGTGGGAAGCTTTTTCCCTTAAAATAGACTTAAAAAGTGACATATATAATTTTTAACCACTTTAATTGAATATTCCTAGATAAAGATATGAATTTTCAAATATTTATTGAAAATTCTGCCAACTTTTGGAAATTGTGTGAAAATAAGAAAGTAATGGCATTTAAGGTAATTTGGGACAAGTATTAGCCCAAAGAATAGAGACAAGTCCTAGAAGATAAGGTAGCCACATAGGGTATTTATTTATCATGACTCTAATAGTATAATCATATACTTAGGGTTATGAGATGACAAGGAAGATCCTTCACGCAACTTCAGTGGTTGGAAGAAAATGTACAAGAGAATGACAAAAATACCAAAGGTAGTGAGTTTACCTACTTGCTCGCATTGATATGTATGCTTGTATGTTGATGTGCATGATTGCTTTACTTGTCTATATCTAACATAGTTAAATGATTGAAGCTCTATTTTCTATTGATGCTATGTCCATATATATGAAGCATTAAGCATACAGATATGTTATCATGTAAACATGAGCCTGCGTAAGGCGAGTATATCATGCACAAGCATTAATCTTACATGTATATATGGTACTATTTTCTACTGAGATTCACTCAAATCTCACCCTCCCCCAACCAACCATATAGGTCTGGGAATATGAAAGAGAAGAATGCTTGAAGATGATTCAGAAAGAAAGAAGACGAATAATTGAAGATTGAATTGTAGATTACTGTGTGTATCATTATTTGCATACATAGATTATTTATTTGTAAGAATATATGTATTTGAATTAAGTCGTATTGGGATTATTGAGAATAAAAATTAACTCTGATATTCAATAAGAATAACGGCTAAATAAGTCGTAAATGAATAATTAACTCCTAAGAAATTAAAGAATAACGCTTCCATATACGTAATAAAAGGGTATGTAAGACGATGTTACAATATTACTATTTGATCAAATTCAGGTATTGCCAAGTGATCTAAATTAACACTCTTTTTTTTTGTAAAGGTTTTTAGTAAATAATTTTTTTGGTACTATATATGACTCCTAATTGTGTTCTGTATTTGATATTTGCTTTCAACGGACTCCAATAGAAAGAGTCCTATAGTATATTTGTATGTTTAATTTTTTTTATTTGAAGCAAATTTATACATTTATATAAAAACTGAGCTATTTCATGAGATAATTTCCGCAGACACACACGAAAGCACAGACGATTAGTATTATATATTACAATGCCATATGATTATTTCAATATAAATTTAGATACACATCATCATATTAAAGTATCACAAAACACATCAAACCAAAGTACATAACGACATTTTAAAGAAGTCATTAGAACATTTATATAGATCAGTTATTGGATTGATTGGTAAGCTTGTTTCTGTTGAGATGAGCTTTGGCCATTTCAGAAATGTTGGCGAGAGATTGAATTGCATTGGAAGCTAAAGGGGCATTGGCTAAAGCATCTTCCTTGAGTTCATACTCAACTGTTGATTTGATTATGCTTGATTCTTCTCCTTTATCTATCACTTCAAAGCGAACCCTAAAAAGAACAAACCCTAATTCCAAATACCCTCCTTCTACTACTTCAGTTTCTTTGATTCGATACTCATTGTCTACCTTTGTGAACTTCTCCTTGTAAAATGCTGGCCCTGGTGTACCTAATCAAACTCACACCAAAACTCGATGCAATTAATAATACATACAAGGATAAGTATAAATAGGGAGCCCTAATCTTAGTTGTCAATGCATTAATTAGCTGTTATTATTTATTTGATAAGTTAGAGTTTTTTTTAACTTCTTAAAAACTATAGTTGATTTGTTGCCACTGATATTCAACAAAGGAATATTTGTAAAATTAGTTGTCATCATTTGAATTTCAAATAAAGGCATTTAGGTAATTTTGTTACAAAATTTAATCCTATTATAAGGGGATTCCAACCACCTCACTGCAACTAATGAAAGATGGTTAAGTCATTAACTTTTTCTGAAAATGGAATAAGCTTCTGATTTTACCTATATTTAAAAAGAAAATTTTCATATTTGTATTACATTTTCTCTCATAATCAATGACTTTAAAGAAAAATTTTAATTAAATATACTCCCTCATCCGGTCCCTTATATAAATAACAATTACTCAAATCACGCAAAACAAATTGTTGATTAAAATTGGTTTAAGACAATAAATATGTAAGAGATGTAATATTACCCTTGTTCATGAAAACAATGAGTGTGAGCGAGAATGGGAAGACATGTAATTAATTCGGATAAAAATTAAAAAGGTGCATTAAATTTTCAGACAAAGCCAAATTGTTGATTATAGATAGGATAAACCCTATGTGAGAGAATATTGTTTATAAATAATACTGGAAGGAAGTGCTTTTTTTATGATAAGGATCATCTGATATATCTCTTCTAAGATGTAACGTGCCTTATGATAAGGATTACATTTAATGGTGGCCTTATATTCTAAATTTCAAACATGGTTATTACATTTTGAATGACAGAAATCGAACCGTGTTTTGTCAACCTGAATACAGGTGATTTTTTTTTTTTTTTTGGGTTAGTGCAATCTCTTTTTAACAATAAAATGCTATTATCAAAAAGAGAGGAAAAAAAGTATTATCCATGGAATGAAGAAAAGGGAATATATATATATATATATATATATATATATATATATATATATATATATATATATATATATATATATATATATATTTACCTGGCACAAATGTTAATTTGAGGATAGTTCCAACTCCTCCATCACCTTCAACAAGCTCCACCTTCTGAAACAACCTTGGCATCTCTTTCTCAACAAGTTCTCCTATCCGAATCGTGCCAAAGAGGTCCCACGCCTTGCTCGCCGGCACATCCAGCTCTAGCTCATGCTCAAGTTTCCCAGACATCTCTTTGATTTAATTTTAATTTCTACAACGAATAGCTTTTTTCTGAGTCTCTTGCAGTTTATATGATGATAATGAAGTTCAAATAGTGACAAATCTTAAGGTTCAGAATTTTTCGTCACAATGCCCCCCTAGGATTCCCAAGATATGCTATACCTATCTACCTTGATTTGATGTTGTTGATTATTTTTTCGTCACAGTGCCACTAGGTTAAAGAGGGTAATTTTTCTTTCTTTCTTGTTGTTGATGTTGTTATTATTATTTTGTCAAGTAGTGTGTGGACGTATATGAAACGGGAATAATAATTTTTAGGGGGAAAAACAAGAGAAAAATCTTTGCCGACCAGTAATTAGCTTGGTGGACAAGCTATCAAATGAAAATTTTCTTAATTTCAAAACTTGTATAGAGCTTTTTTTTTTTAATAATAACTAAACGTAAGTTGTACGGACTTCTTCTGTGAAGAACAAATCATACGGATTTCTGAAAAATTTTTTTAACGTTGTACCAATTTCTTCGTCCATATTTCAAAATTAGTACAAACTTCTAGTGAAAATAAAAATAAATTATATTGATATCTTATTGATTAGTATCTCCAAAATTACACAAATCTCTTTTTTCTCGTTAATATAATCATTGGTCCTAAAGTTTGCCTTCGTTTTGGTTTTATTCCCTCAAATTTCAAATCAAAGGTTTTAGTCTCTCAAGTTTGATTTCTTTTAAAACAATGGTCTCTATAATTAAACAAAAATTTGGACCATTTTGTCTTCTGATGAACTAAAATCAAAATGAAAACAAACTTGGGGGACTAAAGATTATATTAGCCATCTTTTTTATTTTAATTACATTATATATATATATATATATATATATATATATATATATAATAAGAGAGATGTTTTTGTAATTTTAACATAATTTAATTAATAGATAGTTATCTATATAATTTTTAATATTATTTTTGGAAAAACTACGCTAACTTTGAAAATACATTAAAAAAGTCATTATAATATATATATATATATATATATATATATATATATATATAACAAAAAAGTCTACGTTAACAATATAAATCTGTTTACTTATTCCCAAAGGGGAAAAAGAAGAATCTGTTTACCGCACTATTGAACTATTGTAACGTGGTAAGGACTCCGCCCAAAACAATTCCAATGAGTTGAATTAAAATAGTAGAAAAACAATTCCAATGAGTTTATATGTTGCACGTTAGAATCAAATTAAAACACATATTTCAAGTTTACTTTAGGGAAAATTGTCCATATATAAATACCTCATTATAAACTTATTTGTTAAATGAGACCTTTGGGTACAAACAGTCTTTTCCGTGTGCAAAAAATCTTCTCCAATGTTTAATATATCTTCCCTAGGTGACATTCCCTTATGTTCAAACAATATTCCTTTATGTGCAAAAGATATTCCCTTAGATCCCATTTAGCAAATAATTTTTCAATGAGGTATTTGTGGGCAATTCTCCCTTTACTTTAAGTCTTAATTAATTACTTTAAAAGAAAATATAAAAGAAAAAGCTTACTAGAACCATAGTAAATATATGTTCAAAGGAAGCACCGCAAAGACTTTGAGACTCACTCCTATCATGTGTCTTTCCTTGATTCTAATTTGATCCCTCACCTAAAAATAATACTACCCTAGGTACTTAATATAAGATATTGTTCCTAGTCGTAGTATAATTTAGACTACAAATAAGATTTTATATTAAGGAATGGGATAATAAGATATAATGAGGTGAGATATAAAGTCTTAGTACGTCATATACATGTAGGCAAACCACCACATACAAATATACCATATTAATTATACAAACATATAGTTACAAGGGAACAGAGCTTAAAACTAAACTAGACTAAAGCGACAAATCTTAGGATCGGAATATTTAGTCACAATGCTCCACAAGATTCCCAAAATATCGTGCATACCAACCTTGATTTGTCTTGTCTTTACTAATATTATTACTTTGTCAAGTAATATGTGTGGACACAAATGAAATGGGAAATAATAATTAAAAATAACAAGAGAAGCATCTTTGCCAATCAGTATTCGCATCTAGCATGGCACAAGCAAACAAATCAATTTCTTACTTTCAAAAAAACTTGTATAGATTTTTTCTGATGATCATAAATCATAAAACAAATGAATTTTTCCTAACATCAGTTTGTATAATACAGTTGGAATAAAAATCACTTTGGCAAAAATTAATCTAAAAAAGTCTTAATTAATGAGGTTTAAAGTTTCCTTACTTCCCTTAATTAAAATATGTTAGAAATGACTTATAATAGATATTGAGTTAGATCGTATTATATTTTGAAACACAGGGTAATTAAATATTATGGTCGGTTTGTATCATATATATATACATATGTATATGTGTGTGTGTGTAGAGAGAGAGAGAGAGAGATAAACACACATATAAACATATAGAAAAATACTTATGTCAAGTTCTTTATATCCATTTTATCAAGTTCTTCAATCACACATAATCATGTGTCCTATTTTTGAATTATTATCATTTAACTATAAACCTATATGGAAAAAAAATAGGACATGTGGTCAAGTGTGATTGAAGAACATGACGAAATAGATATAAGGAATTTGATGCAAGTGTGATTCTAATATATACTCCTAAGAAACTCCAATCAAATTCACAGACCTATACGAGACAAACAAATGAGAGCAGGGGTTTTTGTGTGATAGTGCACTACTTGATAGTCATATAAAAGCAAAGAAACGCAGAATGAAAGTGAAGGAAACAACATAAGCATATATCTCTCTTTATTATGTTATTTTTCGAAGAGGGTGTAACATCCCAAAAATTTAATGCAAGGATTAAATTATGGAAATTAGATAGTAAGCCAATTTATGGAACCTACAAAATTTAAGGAAACTTAAATTTGACAAAGGGAAAAATTAGGACCTAGTGTGTGTAATTAATAGGATAAAAATATACCTATATGTGTATAAAAACACACACACCCACACTTGACAGCACACAACACATACTCCTTATCTTTTCTTTCATTTGGCCAACACATAGTACAGCACACAAGCACACGTACAGCCCATAACTTCATGCTATCAACACAACACACTTGCACCACACACACACTTACACCTACATCCTCCTTTACGTAGACACACACATACATGACACTTGGAAATCCACAACATCACATGCATCTTCAATTTAATCAACCACCCACCTCCTTCATCTCTTCATTTACGTTCAAAGAGCTGAAGAAACAAGAACAGAAAACAGAAGAAAACAGAAAAGAAAAACAGAAATGAAACAGAAACAGAAGCACAGAAACACAGAAAACATAGAGAGAAACGAAGGAAGAACAAGCTCCAAATCTCACACACAACATCATAAACGTGTTTAGGTAAGTTTCTTCTACTTTAACCTTGGATTTCCATTGGATTTGTGGTTGTTTTCTGGGTTGTTTTGCTGCTGGAATCAAGAGAAGTCACCAAAAACATTTTGTTACCGTTCAGTTTCAAAACCAGCAAGTTTGTCTCCGTTTTGCATGAGATTTTTGATTCATTTTCTTCTGTAATCACGTCCCAAAACTCAAGGAACATGTTTAGGAGTATGTAGAGTCAAAATCTTTGAGATTAGAGTCCAAAAATCATGGTTGCATGTGAGTTTTATCAACTCTGTTTTGGTCGCTGGAAAATAGAGGTTTTATCGGAAAGTTTCAGAAGCTCAAACGGAGTCTACAGATGGATTTTTCATCTGGTTCTTTTTGATATGGAAATTTTAGGATGTTTAGTATGACATAGAATCAAGAAGATCTCAATTTGGTGTCAAAACGAATAAGTTATCAATTTTTGAAGTTAGACTGTCCAAAACTGATGTTCATCAGAGTCAGTCAGATTCGTGTGGATTTTTGACCAACCAAATCACATCCATTATTTACGAAAATTTACAGGAAGATATTAGACATAACCAGGTTTAATATGAGTGGTAGAATACATCATTTTGATATCTTTAGAGAGAGTTATGATTTTTGAAAGATGGGCTTAGAAACAGGTGCAATCCTGAACGTTCAGATTTTAGTAGTTGATTTCGTGGTGTTTTTGAATTATGTAATATTTCCCAATGGCCATGAAAATTTCCAAAATTTAAGTTCATAGTCTTATCTTTAATTTGATATATATTTTGTGTTAATTGGATTAGTATACTAAGAGATATGAATTTTTGAAGTCAGTTGCTCTCAAACTGTGTTTCTAGAAAGCAGTTTGTTTGTGTCAAACATTTTGAAAATTAAACCTTGTCACAAAATTATGAAACTTTCCAGATTTAAATTAGACATCCATATCTTTAATTTTACGGGTAGAACATAATTTTTGGACAAGTATATTAGGATATATAGATTTTCAAAGTCATGCTATATTTCTGGAGACTAATCTGGAATAGGGGTATTTCGGGAAATTCTGGGAGTAATATGGTAAATCTGGGTAGATTTTGATATTTTTTCATGAAAATATATTTCAATAGCTTCATGTAGGCTTTGGACCCAGTCCATTTCTATTTTTCTAGAATTAGTTATGATTTTTCAAAGTTAACTGAAAAATCTGTCAATTTGTTGAAGAATAGTAAAATTACACTATGCAAAATTATATAGTGTATAAGCCACTGAAACTGAGATAATCAGCAGAATATGATTAAAGATAATAGTAATACAAGTAATAACCAATTACTTGTTAATTTTAATATATAGGAACTGGTAAAAGTCCGAGCCGAAGAAAAAGTTTTGGATAAACAGTTGGACTGAAAAAGGACCCAGGTAGTAATTCTTTCTCTCATGCACTATGTGATTATTTATATGATGTGTATGCCATTTTCTGTAACATGACAGTGCCTGTGGCACAACACGCGAATAAGCCAGGTCTAAACATATCGTTTGACCATGGACACGAGTTTAGCCGGGGTTGCAAACAGTCGTTTGGCCTTAGACAGTATGCATACAACATGAGTTAGCATTTTACATATCATGGTGCATTGCATATTTATTTATCGCATTTTATATGACTGATTGTATATTACTACTGAGATTCATTCGAATCTCACCCTTTTTCAACATCTCAAAATATTCCAGCAAAGGACAGCGGCTCTAAGGGCAAAACCGTAATTACTGGCAGAGGAAGGTCCAGTCATAGTCAGGAATTACAACTGGTTATCTTTAGTTGTAGAATTTATTTCTTTTGTACTCTGTATGTATTTTTCAACCTAGATGAGGATTTTCTGTATTATCAGTGAGTACTTATTATCAGTATAGTTTCACTATTTCTGTTTTCCATCTGAACGACACATTTATTATATAGCGAATATCAGAATATTAAGGGGTTTGACAGAGGGCAGACTCTAACAATCTGAGGTAGCGATATCAAATCCGTGAGGCCAATATAGGCAGCAGAAGAGAGTGTGTAAAGATAGAATTTAATAATCATATCATCAGACATGCATGGAGAAATTGAGCATGAAGCAGAGTTGAACGTGGCGGCGAGCGAGGCGTGGGATCTCTACAGTTCGCTTCAGATGGGAAAGCTTCTGGAGAAAGAGCTCTCTATGTTGCAGAAGGTCGAAGTCATTGAAGGTGATGGAGGAGTTGGAACTGTCCTGAAAGTAACGTTTAAGCCAGGTAAATAATATTACATTAATTTATGAAAATAAATTTCCACTAAATGATTTATGTTATAATTTGGTAAAAATCGATCTAATAGTAATTATTGTTTAGTAGTCAAACATCTTACCTATAAAAAGTAAAAATTTCATGTTAATCTTTTAAGAACTAATAGGTATAGTGGAACCAAATCCCACTTGACTATCCAGTATTGTGTTAGAGCTCTGATCGGACGACAAGGGCTAATGGTGGAGGGATTTTTTTTATATGAGGGCATTTATGTCATTTCATAAAACTTATCCAAAAAATTTATAGGATTTAATTACTATATCATTTTTCCGGAGCATCTTAAAAGGGTTAATATATTCTTTAATCCCTCAAGTTTTTCTTTATTTTAGCTTTGGTCCTCAAGTTTTATTCCGCTTAAAATATTAGTTCATATAATTTAATAAAAAACTTAATTATTTTGCCTCTTGTGGGAATGAAACCCATAGATTGAAATTTAAAGGATCAAAATCAAAATAAGGATAAACTTAGATGACCAAAAATTATATTAACCTATATTAAAATTTTGCATATTTTTGTAGTACTTATTTACCATTCTCTAAGAACAAATTAAATGAACGTTGATATATTGATTAATAATTATTCTGTATTTTTTATGAGTTGAATATCAGATTTGCAAGGACAAGAAGCAAGCTATAAAGAGAAGTTCACAAAGATAGACAATAAGAACATGATCAAAGAAGTAGAGATAGTGGAAGGATGGTACTTAGAGCTAGGGTTTACTTCATTTAGGACTCGATTACAAGTGATAGAGAAAGGAGAAGATTCAAGCTTCATCAAATCAACAATGGAGTATGAGTTCAAGGAGGAGGCTGCACCTATCGCCTCTCTCATTAACACACAAATTTTGGCTCAGATTGCTCTTATTGCCAAAATTCATCTCAACAAAAACAAGCATCCTACAAAAGAAGACAAATAAACTATATATATATATATATATATATATATATATATATATATATATATATATAGAGAGAGAGAGAGAGAGAGAGACATATACACCAAGGAACAAAAAGCCAGACCAGACAATGAATCGGTCACGACATAGGTTAAAGGGTCAATGGGTCAACCGGGGTCGGACCGGTCATATTATAATATTACAATTTATTAGTAGCAATATATATATTAATATATTTTTAAATTTCTATAGAAAAAATGCTTAAAATCTATTAGTATTAGTTATGGTGCCTATACTTATACAATGATATCTCATTTTCTATAATTAATTAATTATTATATCCCTCAAAATCTTTTTTTTTAGATTTATTCTTTTTTTACCTACTTTTCTTTTCATTTTGGTCTTCAAACTTTCATTTTTCCTTCAAAAATAGCGTGAAATAGTAGTTAGAGGAATAAAAAAGTTGTATTTCATAAAAAAAATAAAAAATTGGACCGGTCAAACCATTGGTTTTTACTAGTTCAAACCAGTTCGATCGGTTCAACCAGTCGAACCGGCTGGTCCAATCCAGTTTTTTGTTCCATGATACACACATACTTGAGGCGGATTCTCTAAGTTTATATTTAAAATTTTTAGATATGGGCCAAGTCTTTTTCATAACGGACTTGGCTTTTCTTTTCTACCCTTCCCATTTACTTCCTCTTCACTACTCATGCCAAAATGAAATTTGTGTGGTCCAAATGTAATGTTTTGTATAATTACTAATAAAATGTCAAATTATTGAAAAAATAAATAAATTCAAACCACTAAATTCTAGTCATGATTGTTTAAAACTATTACCAAAAACATTAATACAATAATTTTATAAAATATTAAATCTAAACCGTTCAAATTTCAATCTAACGGTGAAGATGAAGAGTACAAAGGAAGTGAATGGAAAGTCAAAGTCAAACCCTTATGCCCATGAATGTGTGAATATGTATGTTTGGGGATCTCTGGAGTCTATCTTTGCTACTCTATGTTGTGCAAACGTTAATATGCATGTTGTATGGTTTAGGTGTTGCAGCAAAGACTTGGTGTTTGTGCAGTCTTCAGTGTGGGAGAGCTTGTTTATTGTGTCAATTATGGACTCACTTAAATGAGTATTGTAAAAACTAATTGTTGAAAAATATGGCGTTGAAAAAAAACTAGTTTCTAATACTGACAATGATATTTTGACGGTCGTCTTTATTTGTTGGAAAATATTTTTTTCTGACTTGAGGTTATACTACTCCAAATATGTCCGATTAAAAATACTACATTTTTTTGGGGGTAATAATATGAGTTATTTATATTAAAATTTCAATGATTTAATTACATATTTTTAAACTATAAACATCGAATGATGAACATGGCAGAGAATCAGAATGTGATGATATAAGGCAACTTCTTCAATCCATTTGACGGTCTATTTGGGAGAATTGCTAAAAAAAACATTGTAAGCAAATTAATTGCTCATTGCTACCATTGCACATGGTGGGTGGTATGTTGCACACGAGCGGATGATATGTTGCACACGAAGGATGATATTTTGCATACAAGGGATGGTGTTTGCACTTTCGCAAGGATGTTTTTTGCACATGTGGATGCTGATTGCACATGATGGATGCTTGCTTGCACATTGGTACCATTTAGCAATTAATTTACTTAAATGATATTTTTTAACCATTTTCCCCTATTTTTAGAGAAAAATCAAAATTACTTTTTTTAAAATAACAATCATTAAAATATTAAGAACAATATTTACTGCCATTAATATAAGACCAAATTAACTAATTTGGGGAGAATAAAGAAAATAAATAATTCACTTGATGATAACATATGTTATGTAATCTCTCTGAAATACACACACACACAGTAAATAAGGCAAATTAATTTTTTTAAAAAAGATAAATATTAATATTTCAAAATAATTTATTTTGCTTAATTTTCTCCAATTAATTGTGTTTTATATTAAGAACAGAAAGTAGTATTAATTTTCTGTTGCATTCTTAAATTGTCTTAGAAAACTAGACCCCATCTGCATATGCGCTTATTTTTTAGTCAGATTGTGTTGTACCATTTGTTTCAGTCAAATGGAAAACGAAGGCGGTACAAAAGTTCACAGTTGGCATGTGTAGGGAGGGAATTGTGTGACAAAACTAGGTCTTGAAAGCCCAAGACTATATGGATTGTATATTTCTGGTTGATGCAAGAGTTCAAATTTCCTTGTGTTTTGGTACCTTTAAGAGATTTAAAGCTTGTTTCTCTTTTTAAGAAGTTTTTAAAAAAATAATAAAACTTGCTTAGGTTATGTTTTAAGAAACTAAAAAAGTAAAAACAGTTTTTAGGGTTTTTTTCCCCTGGCTGCTACATGTCATTGCCAACTATTGACCTCACATAAATTATGTTGACCACCGCCACATCACTGTCAACAACGGCCATCATAAAAAAATATATCCAAATTGATTTTTTGTCTTTTTTGTTTCCAAAACTTAGGGTCTGTTCGTTTCTCTTTTCTATATTTTTGTTTTCAAAACATTTCTATAAAATTATTTTTAAAAACAATTTTTAAAACAAAAATAATGTTTAATAATGGTTTTAAAAAAATTGCTTTTAAAGTGACATGATAGCTACCAGTAATGTAATTTTGATAATAGATAGGTGGCAACATAAAAAAAATAAAAATAAGAAAACACCTAAAAACTAACCTTATTTGATTCTATTCTCCATTTATGTTCCTATAAACTGTTTTTTGAAACAAGTTTTGAAAATAAAAAATAAAAAAGTGTTTTGTTAGTTTTTTTTAAAAAAAAATAATCACGTTGCAGCAACCGTCGCAGTTGTGACCACCGCCATATGCCAATATAAATAGGTTATGGCCTCAAAATAAAAGATAAGAAAACAATTAAAAACTATTTTAACCTTAATTTTTAAAAACAATTTGTGGAAAATAATTTTATAAAATTTTTTTTTCAAAAATTAAAAAAAAAACTGTTTTTAAAAATAAAATAAAACAAACTTTAGTTTTTTGAATTTTTAAAAACAACTTGTTATTTTTTAAGAAAAAATACCACTTACTGAAAAAAAATTTCCAAATAGGTTTTTTAGATTTTTTTAAAAATAAAAAAAAAATTTAAAAATAAAATCATACAAGCCCTTATTTCCAAAAACAATTTTATAATACAAATAAAATAGGCATTATTTTTTCTTGTTTCTAATGCAAAATTCTCAACAGTTGTAAGCCAAAACAAGGACTGTCCCATTCTTTTGAATAACCAAGTCAAGAAACCAACGAGTCAGATAAAAGCCACCCCTGCAGAAGAAAATTATTCATTCATTTCAGATTAACAAATTGATGCTACATAGAATACATGACTAGCCTTTCAAAGAGCTGATACAACAATTTACATTTTGGAGAGCTACCGTCACTTTCCTATAGCTAAGATGTGGCCAAAGAATGTACCGAAAAATAACGAAGACAAGGGGCACAAATGGCACATGCACATCTTAGTGGCGGATTCTACACTTCCTTCTCTCCATTCTTAACTCCTACAAATCTATGGGTAACAATGATATGCGACAAGTGGTCTAATTGAAGGCCAAAAAGTATAAAACCTTCAAAAATGAGGAAATAAATTAGGTGCAAGGTAATAGTTCCTCAATCAGAAATTATTGGAGCAGGAACCCGGGGAAATGCAATAAAATGAGTGTCAAATAATCTTTGTAACATACCAAAATTTATTCAAAGGCTAAGGACTAATTTATGGGAGTTATATAGTAAGCTAAATTATGGAAGCTATGAAATTTAAGGAATCTTAAATTAGACAAAGAGAAAAATTAATACATAGTGTGTGTAATTAATAGGATAAAAATATACCTATATATATTATAATAATTAAAACACACACACCCTCTTCCCACACTTCACACGCATTTCATGCACACACAATTAACTAATTAAATAACACACACACACTACACACTACACACATGGCACACACATACACATTTTTAATTAAAAAAAACATCATACTCTCTCTCACTCTCATAATTATACGTAACACACACACACGTCTCATTTTCCTTAGCCAACATCCAAAAAGAAAGAAAAGAGAGAGTGAGTGAAAAAGAGAGAAAGCAAGAGACACATAATAGAGAAAGAGAGATACGTAAGAGTGATCGGTGCTACTTGAGGAAGGAAGAAGTGATTACAAATTCTACATACAACTCCATATCCTAATATAGGTGAGTTTCCTTCCCATATTCTTAAATCTTTCTAGTTGATTTGAGACTATTTTTGGGTAGTTTGGGAAGCATAAAAACCTAGTATAATGAATTATTGTCTTGTGAGGTTTTGTTTTGGGAAAAATAGTGCATGAAGAAGGAATGAGAATTTGTCAAATTTGAGGTTTCCAATCAATTCTACACGAAGAATTATGTGGGAATACATGTGGTTTTGATTTTTGGATGATTATATATAAGTCTAGAATTTTTAGAAAATAAGAGGAGTTGCTGTTCGGTTAGTTTCTCTGAAATCATATTAATTGTAAAATAAATTTCGGTAACCAAACCTGGTCAAAAAATTATGAAAGTTTCCAGAAGGAAATTAGACATCTTAAGCTTTAATTTGATATATAATATGTATCATTTGGGTTTATAAATAGTGAGATATGAATTTTTAAAGTTAGATGATGAATCTGGAACGTTTTATGGTACAGACGAGGTTTGACGAAATTATGAAAATTTTGTGGCTATAATTTATAAATGGTAATATTTTTTCCTGCAAATTTACTTAAATATGATCATATAGGATTTTGAACCATCCCATTTGGAGTTCTATATATTTAGTTATGAATTTTAGAATTTAAGCTATTGAAACTGGAAAGATTTTCTGGCAGTGTGAGACAAATTTAAAACTGGGAATTATTCATGAATAGGTGGTAGTTAAACATATTTTTATATTAAAATAGACTTTATAAGTGACACGTAGAATTTTGAACCACCTTAATTAGGTATTTCTAGGCCAAGATATGAATTTTCAAAGATTATTGAAAATTCTGTCAGAATTGAGTAATAGTACAAAAATAAAAAGGGTATTTTTGAAATAATTGGGACTCTAAGGGTCAAATTAAATACTTAGAGTTGGTATGAGTCCATTAAATACCTATTGGATTTAAGGTATTAGCTATAATGATAACCTACCAAAGTGTCTTAAATTATTTTGGAATAAGTAATAATTCGTCCGTCCGTAAATTATAAATTATAGGATTTGACATTTGCCCAGGACGCCTAAGAGACTGAGAACAGGAACCAAATTTGGAAAGAATGTCAGGTAGTACCTTATCTCTTATATCATATGTGATGCCATGTATGTGTACCATATCATCTGTATATGTGTGGGACAGATAGTCCATAGGCGGTAAGACCCGTAAGTACAAGTTACACCGGGAGTTACCTGGGGGCGTCTTGAGTCAGGTAGGCTTGAGGCAGAAAGCCCGTGACTGTACCTTGTATGGGGCAGAGGCCCTGGGCAGCTAGATTGTGAATCTCAAGCGCTGTGAGTCTGTGATAAGGGACCGGTTATGCCCTTTTATGTGCTGCATTTCTGTAAGTTGTGCTGTTTGATGATTTGTTTTACATGCTTAGTTTTTGCATATTATATGAGTGATCTGTGTACTACTGAGATTCTTTTGAATCTCACCCCTTTTTCAATGATATACAGCAAAGGTGTCCAGCTCTAAGGGAAAGAAGGTAATATAGACGGACGAAGAAGAGACAAATAAATTATGGACTGTTGGTTATCATTTTATTTTGGATGACTGTAAAATATTTATAAGTAGTAGTAGTAGTAGTAGCGATGGTAGTACTAGTACTCGCGATGCAGACTGTATACGTTGTAATCCGTACGCTAGACTTTCGATAACGTATTGGTATCCAGAAACCAATAAGTTAACCATCACGACGCGAACTATAGATAGAAAATGCCATGTATTTTAAATAAAAGATTTTTAAACTGATAAAGATAATGAATTTACAAACTAAAATTTAGACCATACATATTTATTTAAAGGTCTAAAACTTGTCCAACAATTATGAAATTTTTCAAGATTAAAGTAGACATGTGGAGCTTTAATTTTATATGTAGTTTTTAATTTTTGGATAAGTATAGTAGGAGATATGAATTTTTTAATATATGCCATGTTTTCTGGAAAGAATCTGAAACAGTGATGTTATATGAAGTTTTTCATAGGGAAAACCTTATCCAAAAGTTCTGAAACTTTCCAGAGTTAAATTAGAGACATATATCTTCAATTTGATAGGTATTTTTTAATTTTTGGACAAGTGTGCTAAAAGATGTGATTTTTCAAATTCATGCCCTGCTACTGGAAGAACATCTGAAACAGTTAGTGTTTAGAAATATTATGGGAATTCTGTGTTTGTGCCGTTCAAAATTGAGTATTTTTATGTGAAACTAGACTGAAGTATATTTGTATGGAATTTTGAACCACCTCAGTTGGAATTCTATAGAATTAATTATGATTTTTCAAAGTTTGGTGAAAAATCTGTAAGCTTTATGTCTTGTGCGAATTTAAGACTTAATGGCATAAAAGTAATTTGTATGAACTTCAAGGGTGAAAGTAAGCCTTTAGGGCTAATGTGGGCCATTGGGAATTTAATTTTCATGGTTCTAATGATGTCATCACTTACCAAGGGCCAGGAAGTGACAAAGAAGAAGCAATGGTTAGCGAATCAAGGGACAAGAAGAGAAGGACATAAAGTCCGAGAGGTAGTGAACTTACCTCTTCTGCATGTATGTGATATGTATGTCTTGCATTGATTATGTAACTGTTTTGCCTATTTGTATGGAACATGTATGATTGGTTGAAGCTCTGTTATATTTGTGCAATGGCCATATGTATGTCATTACATCGAGCATACAGCATGTCATTATGTTGGCATCAAATAGTATAGGCAAGCATGTCATACATTAATATATATCTGGCATGCATAGTGGTAATATTTGCTACTGAGATTCTCTCGAATCTCACTCTCTCCAAACCAACCATTTAGACAGGTGGAGAATGCCTGGAGATATGCAAGGATGAACTCCGAACATGAAGGGTGGATTGTAGTGTAAGGCACTTCCTTTTGTATTTAGTGTAAACATTTGATATGTATGTATATGGGTGTATGAATGAAGTTTAGCAGAGAACTGCTCTAATTAAATTAAAAGTAGAATCGCTCGCATACTCTGATATAATGAGATTAAGAGCCGATGAGACATTATGACGTAGTGAAACTTATGAAAATAATTGAAACATTTTTTTTACCTGTTGAAAAACCCTCTCAGCCCTAGGTTTAACTCCTGAGTTGAGATTGGGAATTGGTGAATGTTTTCTGACGTTGGGTAATCCGGATTCAAATCCTAGTCCCACAAATGATTTCACTACTCATTTATACTCATCTTTGGCTATTGAGAATAAGGTATTACATTGTGCTGCCATCAATAATGTGTATGGTATACAATGCTAACGCCAACAATCTTAGGAGATACTATCTGCTATTGTTAGCATTCAAAGTTATCTATCGGCTTGAGATGATGGTTTGTGAATGTATCATGCATCAGTAGAAGGCATGCATATAAGAGGTAAGTATCCCTTTGGTGCCTCACATATTTATGCTATATCTCTAGCAAAGGTATTTCTTATGGGTGGCTAACTATCATACCTTGTGTAAGCAAAAATATCTGTTCATGAGGAGTTCTTTTGTAGCGTGGATGGTTTTTTCATGTTTTTAAGCTATTTTATAAGCATATTATGGGCTGTTTATGATGAGATTGTGTGTCTATGATAACTAATATTGGTGCAGCCATAGCATATTGCACCATTGAGATATCCGATTACCTTTCTGCAATAAGAATATATTTTATATATAAAATAGAACCATGTTCAGATATATTTTATATGATATGAGATTTTTTTTTTTTTATCATGGCCAGTAAATATCATCATATATATTGTGGTTGTTTCTTAGAAAATATGGCTAAATAAATTTTGTGATTGCCATGTTGTTTTCTAAAATTATTATGATACTGATAAAGGTTAGAAGTTGGGATAAAAGGTTGTAAATAAATCTGGTTATTATTATTTCTTAATAAGCATTTGGTTCCTTCAAAAAAAAAAAGGGAAAGGAAATTCTATTTTTAGTAAGAATAATAATTCAGTAATATAAATAATAAATAAGGAGGGTGGCTAGTGGTTTCATATGTTGGGTTTTAGTATGCTAAATGCCACTTCATTCTGTTTTTATGGGTATTAATATGTTTCTGTTATACATCTCATCAATATTTTTCTAAAGTTCAATAGTGTTGCTATATTAGAATGGAAAAGGCATTATGAGAGGACCATTATATGTGTAATATTAAACCGTTTAAACACCTGATTGCTTTTAATTCCTTGCCATTGATTGATTAAATGATTAAAAAGTGGGATGAGGTGCAAACTTTTTCATGCTAACATACGAATTATAAATTGTTAATGAAGGGCTATGGGCATGTGGAAGTACTCTAAAATGCCTAGAATTTGGCCTTGAGAAATTGGTTAGTAGGATGCTTGCGTCTTCCACTACCCTCTTTAGCCTGTTGCCCATTGAGGAATTTATTTCTGCTGGAGGTTTTTTGGATAATTGATAAATTTGGTTTTATTACTATTTAATATGCATAATAAGCAGTAAATTCTTCCTGTGCACCAATAAATTCCATTCATGTTACTGATTTATTTCCTACTGTTGGTCCTTTCATGGAGGTTTTATTATTTTGATTAAATAGTATATTAAATTGGTGTAAATAATATATGACCTCCTTGCTGTAACTTATCTCCCCTGAGTTCATTATCTTTAAAGGGGGCAATAGTAGCTGGTGATCACAACATGGGTAAAACCATTATCAATTGTTTGATATGATCATGTGAAAAATTCTTATAAACCTATTTGCGGTAGGTTGTCTAATATATAAGGATTTGCTGAATTCCATAAAAAAAATGAGGGTGAATATATGTTTATGGTGAATTGGTCTATTCCATATTGATATGTTAATATGATCATGTCTTTGCTACACATATCTTGAATTTGGAAACATTATAATTTAATTAGAATGGAAGGGATTATATATTATATTGTGAGATTCTAATTAAATTAGAATTATTATTTATAAGGTGTGAAAATATTTTTAGATATTAGAAAGTGTGGGGGTGCCTAACATATGAGGTACCTTAAAAATTTCTAAAGTTACAAATTGTTTCTACCCTCATTTGATAAAACCAAGTTGTGGTTGAAAATTAATTGTGGAGATTTTATTATTTGTTGTATAAAGAAAATTTTGTGAATTATTTGTATGGTGTGAAAAATTTAATCATTTATCTAGTGTAGAGATAAATGTGTTTAAATTTCATGATCAATGAGTATATTTATAGTAGTACAAACATGCATGACTACTATGAATATTAAATTTTCTAATGCAGATAGCATGTGTTTTAATATGGCTTCAAAATTTAATATGAAAGCATATGTGATTTTAGGTGTTGAAATAATAAAGAAATAGTAATTATATACTATTGAGAAAAGTTTTTGAAGCTTGGTTTTTGAGAACCGTAATGAGTATTCCTTATGATTCTAACACAGTTTTTAAAGTGTTTTAAAAACTAATTTTGCTACTCAATTTAGGTATGCACAAATTGTTAAGAATTTGTTGCATTAAAGGATGTTAATCCCTATGATATAACTCATGTTATGTAACGACTGAGCATATATAAATATACAGTCTCATAAGGAGATTTAAATATCTGAGGGGTACCATAAATGTTGGTATTATATACAGTGGTTTCCCATTGTAATGAGATACACGGATGTTCAACTGAATTTCAGTTTTGTATGAGAAAATCCATTAGTAGCCAAGATAATTATGTGAGTTAGAGTATATTACTCTAGAATTGGTTGAGATTGGAGGCTAAGTTGTTGAAAATCTCTTAGCAAAAATTGTAGGTGTAAAACCAACATTTTATGTTGACGAGTTATGATTGCTAAATAGCAATAGCCATTATTGAGAGAATAATGATACAAGTGAATATCGTTTAAAATACTATTTGAATAAGCATGCTTAAATTTGTAGAGTTATCTCAATCGATTTTATGAGGTAAAAAGTTGACCTGCGGATCCGTTAAAAAACCCCGGGAAGAATTAAATTAGCCGAGGGGAATGGGACTAAAGCCAATACAAAATTAACAACGATAGCAACCCAACCTCTGTGATTGGTGATCCCACAAAGGAGGTTCAATGGGTAAGAACAAGTCGTTTGTTAGTTCTGCTAGCACTAAAATAAATTATCAATCCCTTCCTATGGTAAGAGAAAGTGCTAGAATGCATTTTGGTGAGGTTGAGCAAAAGCTCTTAATGATTTCATAATCCTACGGAATAGTGTGCTCATTGTAGGTACATTTCATAAAATCACCTATACGAATGAGGAGTGGGGCCGCTCCTATGAGATCATGGCAAAATCTCTAGAGCATTCGTTAAATACCAGGACACGCGCATGGCCGTTTTAATGTGCAAAAACGCGGTAACAGCAGAAAATGTTGGGGTATAATCTGACTCTTAATGCCTCTAGTATACGCCCAAGAGATGTTGGTTCATAGTCCATAGGACCACTGACATCTCTGTGTACTAAGTGTTATTAGTCTAGGTCTAGTTCATAGTCCAAAGGACCACTAGATACAATGATTATATCCATGTGTGTAACTCATCTAATGAGGCTACGAGCTTCCTTTGACACATGTGGGGGATTGTTAGAAATATTGTGTGTGAGTGTGTCAAAGAAAGAAGTCTCATACAACTCAAGATTGGGAATTCCCTATTATACAATTAAATATGAGCTTGAGTTAGTAAAAAGACTGATAAGAGGAGTATGTGAACTGACCGTTGGATTTTTAATTGAATGGTTTTAATGACATTTAAAAGGTTTTATTACATTAAATTGTCATTAATACTGGTTTTGTAACTGTTGTTTTAATTGTCATTAAACCGTCATTAATGGTCATCATTGCTGCTCAACGGTGTATGGAGTAAGTTCTAGTATGCCAAGGTGAGAGCACCGAGGCTTGGTGACACAAAGGTCCCTGAGCTCCTCTCCTCTCTCTTATTCTGAGTTATACTGATATCTTTCTCTAGTTCTGTCACCCTGCTTTATGCAGGAGAGGTTCGTTTTATCCTGGGAAGTGCCGATTCCTAATCTACTAGGGGGTTGCGGAATATCTCATAAGGACAGTGTCCTTGGACGTGACTCAAACTATACTTCTGTTGTGTTTCAACAGGCCAGGTGCTACCATCAATAATGTGTATGGTGTACGATGCTAACGCCAACACAGAACAGAACAATAAGTTTAGTAAGAGGCAATGACAGATAAATTACAATTAATATAAGGCAGGAAAGCCTTCTCCTTTGAAATAAGGAAGAAATGTAGCATTTCCTGTAAATTGAAATTAGAAACATTTTTCACGCATTGATGTTTAAACAAAAAATAGTAGGATAAATTAATTGCTCCCTCGAAAAGTTACCAATGCGTCCCCCATCACTAAGTGTTCGAACACCCACAATCACAAATCCTCTAGAATCAGGACTTTCAGCTGCCCGTCCACCACCAACAATTAACCTCATAACACCACTTTGTGTCTCTGTTTTTTATATCTAGGGACAAGAAAGGAAGGGTAAAATCATATGAAAAATTCAAATTACACCCTCTTATTTTAAGAAGAAAAAGCTGAAATTCTAACTACTATTTGCAAATCTTACAGTTGCTTTCAGTATTATCTCCCCAAAAGCAACTTGAAACTTTTAAAAATAATAATAATGCAAATACAAGGCTTCCAGGTGGCACAAAATTATTTGGGGTAGGGATGGGGGGTTGAGTGAAAGATCCTTTTGTCGTCTTGAAGATGGATATAATTCCTTTATTTCAAACGTTCACCTTGTACATTTCAGTTAGATAATTTACTTTCCTCATTTAATTTCTCTTCTTTTCTTAAAATAATTTCTCCTTGTTGGAATCAATGTAGAGTGTAAATACCATAAGTATGATGACTGTATGCTTGTTGTATATGGAGGTGTTGTAATATCCCCAAATTAGTAGAGTTTAATAACTTGTCTTGTGCTATCAACCTATAAGTGAAAATTTTCATTCTAGTCAGTAGCCATTAAATACATTTCCCTCAAAAGGTTTTCTGTCCTTTTACTCTTTACAGTCAAGAGTGTGCAGAAGTTTCTCCAATCACTGTCTGGGAAAGAGTTCAGAGGATGTCATCCACGTCACATTCTGGCTAACCACGTCATTAGCTTTAGGGAGATACCATGTGGGCTCCCAGTGAACCTTTAGCCAGCCCAAGAACAACAAACCAATCAATGCCAAGCTAGCCCAGGTCTTCATACACCTATATAGATCATCCTTTTTTAGCAACCAGTTGCTGTTTAGTTTTGCCACTATAAGTAAAATGGCTAATTGCTTAATTCCTCCATTTCTCTATCACATAATTCTGTTCTTCTATAGGGTCAGGCTGAGACACCTTTCAACATCGTCAAGGAGCTAAGAGCCTTGAGTGTTACTCATGGACTAGTGCTCATAGAATGTATGATCCACTCTACCCCCTCTCCTCAACTATCTGAGGCTGCTCATTAAGAGGGAGTGGTTGCTGCTGTTGAATCTCAAAGAATTGATGACATACCGCAAGTCATAAAGCCACCTAATGTTCTGCAAACCCAATTGGAGGCAGTACCTACAAAAGAAATGAATAATCCGAGTCACGTCCAATAATGTTGTCCTTAAGAGCTATTCCGCAACCACCGGCAGAGAGGAAGCAGCACTCCTCAGGATAAAATGGATCCTTCCTACTAGAACAAGGTGAGCAGAATAACGAAATATGATAAAACTCAGCAAGAAAAACATAGAGGAGGTGAGATGTGCTCGAAGGCTCAAAAGCTTGGCCATTGGACCTCTAACCGAAGCACTTTATATAGGCCTCACCACACCAAATGTTGGCAGCCTTTACAGCATCATAAGTGGGAAGTTTTATTAACATAAAGTGCCATTAATATGTTTAAATATGGTTATGAACGTTGGGCATAAGAAGCCATTAAAAGGCTGACGTTAGACATTTAAAGAAAATTGAAGAAATCTGTTTTGATAAAACCAACGTCCAAAATTCATTACTTTTGTTGAGCAAAATGGCATTTTCTATAAGGATGATTATTCCAAAGTTGTAATTCCATATTTCTCAAAAAATAATTAATAAAAGTGCCCAGTCTATATTTGACTCACATAGGGGGAAATTGCCGGATTTCTATATGGCTATGTGCGTGAGTCTACTCCTCCTCTTGGCCTATTTATTAGCTCAAGATCACAAGCTTTTATTTAAAATTTTGTGCTTCCACATTTTTGAGCAATATATGACTTTTTCCATTTTGACACACCCACAAATATACAATCACTCCAACAATCCCCCACATATGTCAGAAAGGAACACCATTAGCTGAGTTGAGCATACGGGTATAACCATTGTATCTAGTGGTTATTTGGACTATGAACTAGACCTAGACTAATAACACTTAGTACCCAGAGATGTCAGTGGTCCTATGGACTATGAACTCACACCTCTTAGGCATATACTATAGGCATTAGTAGTCAAATTGTACCCCCACTTTTCACTATTAAGGCAATTTTCCATGTTAAATGGCCATACGCTTGCCCGGTGCATAACAAATGCTTTAGAGATTTCACCATAATCTTATAGGAGCAGTGTCAAACCCCTTAATATTCTGATATTCACTGAATAATAAATGCGTAGTTCGGATGGCATACAGAAATAGTGAAACTATACTGATAATAAGTACTTACTTATATTACAGAAAATCCTCATATAGTTTGAAAAATATATACAGAGTACAAAAGAGATAAATTCCACAACTAAAGATAATCAGATGTAACTCCTGGCTAGGACCGGACCTTCAATCGCCAGTAATTACAATTTTTCCCTTAGAGCTGCTGTCATCTGCTGGAATATTTTTAGATGTTGAAAAAGGGTGAGATTCGAATGAATCTCAGTAGTAATGTACAATCAGTCATATAAAATGTGATAAATAAATATGCAATGCACCATGATATGTAAAATGCTAACTCGTGTTGTATGCATATTGTCCAAGGCCAAACGATTGTTTGTAACCCCGGCTAAACTCGTGTCCATGGTCAAACGATATGTTTAGACCCTGGCTTATTCGCGTGTTGTGCCCCAGGCACTATCATATTACAGAAAATGGAATACACAACATATAAATAATCACATAGTGTATGAAAGAAAGAATTACTACCTGGGTCCTTTTTCGGTCAACTGTTTATCCAAAACTTTTCCTCCGGCTCGGGCTTACCAATTCCTATAAATTAAAATTAACAAGTAATTGGTTATTACTTGTATTACTTATCTCTATTTCAGTGGCTTATGCACTATATAATTTTTCATAGTACAATTTTTCTATTTTTCAAAAAATTGGCAGATTTTTCAGTCAACTTTGAAAAATCATAAATAATTATAGAAACTTCTAAATTGACTGGGTCTAAAGCCTAAATAAATATCTTAAAGTCTAGTTTCATGGAAAAATATCAAACTCTACTCAATTTCACCATATTACTCCCAGAATTTCCCGAAATACCCCTATTCCAGATTACTCTCCAGAAACAGAGTACAACTTTGAAAATCCATATCTCCTAATGTACTTGTCCACAAATTATGCTCTACCCATAAAATTAAATCTCTGAATGTCTGCTTTATATCTGGAAATTTTCATAATTTTTGGTCAAGGTTTTGTTTTCCAAACTTTCGACAAAACCAATCTGTTTTCCAGAAACCCAGTTTGAGAGCAACTAATTTCAAAAATTCATATCTCTCAACATACTAATCCAAATAACACAAAATATATATAAAATTAAATATTAGAATATGAAATTTAATTCTAGAAATTTTCATGTCCATTGGAAAATATTACATTGCTAAAAAACATGATGAAACCGATGGCCAAAATCTAGACTTCCAGGATTACACCTGTTTCTAAACTCAGTTTTCAAAAATCATAACTCTCTCTACAGATATTTAAATGATGCATTCTACCACTCATTTTAACTCTTGGGACGTCTACTACCTCCCTGTAAATTTACATAAATATTGGATATACTTTGGTTGGTCATAATGCTACAAGAAACTGACTGACTCTGAAAAACGTCAGTTTTGATAGTCTAACTTCAAAAATCCATAACTCATTCATTTGACTCCAAATGGTACTCTTCTTGATTCTATTTCATACCAAACATCCTAAAATTTCCATAGCAAAAAGAATCAGGTGAAAATTTCATCTGTATATTATGTTTGAGCTTCTGTAAGTTTCTGGTAGAAACTTTATTTTCTGGCGACCAAAACAGAGTTGATAAAACTCACATGCAGCCATGATTTTGGACTCCAATCTCAAATATTTTGACTCTACATACTCCTAAACATGTTCCTTGGGTTTGGGGATGTGTTTACAAAAGAAAAGGAATCAAAAATTTCATGTAAAATGGATACAAAATTGCTGGTTTTAAAACTAATTGATGACAGAAACGTTTTCGGTGAACTTCATCACTTCCAGCAGAAAAACAACCCAGAAAATAGCCACAAATCCAATGGAAATCTAAGGTTAAAGTAGAATAAAATTACCTAAACACGTTTATGATGTTGTGTGTGAGATTTGGAGCTTCTTCTTCCTTCGTCTCTCTCTCTCTCTCTTTTTCTGTTTTGTGCTCTCTATTTATGTTTCGTTTTCTTTTTCTGTTTCTTCTGTTTTCTCCAGCAGCTTGTTTGAATGATGAGATGAAGATGAAGTGAATGGAGATGTGATTAAGTGTTTTAAAATTAATGGCAAGTGTGTGTGTACGCTGGCCGAATGAGAATGTGTGTGTGTGTGTTGTACAAATGAGAGAAGAGAAGTGAGGAGTTGGTAATGTATATGTGGAACACGTTGCATGCATCCAAAGAAGAAATGCCACCTGCTTATGTATATTTGTCTCATATGTAGGTGAATGTTGTTTAGTGAAATATATGTGTGCGTCCATGAAATCTCCAAGTGTGCCAAACGAAGAGGAGAGTGATTTATTAATTGTTAGTGTGTGTTGGTAAGTTTTATATATACATATAGGTATATTTTTATCCTATTAATTACACACACTAGGTCCTAATTTTTCCCTTTGTCAAATTTAAGTTTTCTTAAATTTTGTAGGTTCCAAAATTGAGCTTACTATCTAGTTTTCATAAATTAATCATTACATTAAATTTTTAGGATGTTACAAGTAGCCCCACTCTACATTCGTAGAGGTGATTTCATGAAATGTGTCAAACCCCTTAATATTCTGATATTCGCTATATAATAAATGCGTCGTTCAGATGGCAAACAGAAATAGTGAAACTATACTGATAATAAGTACTTACTGATATTCCAGAAAATCCTCATATAGGTTGAAAATATATACAGAGTACAAAAGAAATAAATTCCACAACTAAAGATAATCAGATGTAACTCATAACTAGGACCGGACCTTCAATCGCCAGTAATTACGGTTTTGCCCTTAGAGCCGCTGTCCTTTGTTGGAATATTTTTAGATGTTGAAAAAGGGTGAGATTCGAATGAATCTCAGTAGTAATATACAATCAGTCATATAAAATATGATAAATAAATATGCAATGTACCATGATATGTAAAATGCTAACTCATGTTGTATGCATACTGTCCAAGGCCAAACGACTGTTTGCAACCCCGGCTAAACTCGTGTCCATGGTCAAACGATATGTTTAGACCCTGGCTTATTCGCGTGTTATGCCACAGGCACTGTCATGTTACAGAAAATGGCATACACAACATATAAATAATCACATAGTGCATGAAAGAAAGAATTACTACCTGGGTCCTTTTCCAGTCCAACTGTTTATCCAAAACTTTTTCTTCGGCTCGGGCTTTTACCAGTTCCTATATATTAAAATTAACAAGTAATTGGTTATTATTTGTATTACTACTACCTTTAATCATATTCTGCTGATTATCTCAGTTTCGGTGGCTTATACACTATATAATTTTGCATAGTGTAATTTTTACTATTCTTCAACAAATTGGCAGATTTTTCAGTTAACTTTGAAAAATCATAACTAATTCTAAAAAAAATCGAAATTGACTGGGTCCAAATCCTACATGAAGCTATTGAAATATATTTTCATCGAAAAATATCAAAATCTACCCAGATTTACCATATTACTCCCAGAATTTCCCGAAATACCCATATTCCAGATTAATCTCCTGAAATATAGCATGACTTTGAAAATCTATATTTCCTAATATAATTGTCCAAACATTATGTTCTAAATTAAAGCTATGAATATCTAATTTAAATCTGGAAAGTTTCATAATTTTTTGTTAAGGTTTGATTTTCCAAACGTTCGACACAAACAAACTGTTTCCAGAAACACAGTTTGAGAGCAACTGACTTCAAAAATTCATATCTCTTAGTATACTAATCCAATTAATACAAACTATATATCAAATTAAAGATAAGACTATGTACTTCAATTATGGAAATTTTCATGGCCATTGGGAAAGATTACATAATTCAAAAACACCACGAAATCAACTACTAGAATCTGGACGTTCAGGATTGCACCTGTTTCTAAACCCATCTTTCAAAAATCATAACTTCCTCTACAGATATCCAAATGATGCATTCTACCACTCATTTTAAAGCTTGTTATGTCTACTATCTCCCTGTAAATTTTCGTAAATAATGGATATGATTTGGTTGGTCATATAGCCACACAAAACTAACTGACTCTGAAAAACATCAGTTTTGACAGTCTAACTTCAAAAATTAATAACTTATTCATTTTGACACCAAATTGAGCTCTTCTTGATTCTATTTCATACTACACATCCTAAAATTTCCATAATTCAATCCTTGCATTAAATTTTTGAGATGTTACAAAATGTACCTACAATGAGCACAACATCCCGTAGGATTATGAAATCATTAAGAGATTTTGCTCAACCTCACCAAAATGCATTCTAGCACTGTCACATGCCATAGGAAGGGACTGATAATTTATTTTAGTTCTAGCAAAACTAACAAATGACTTGTTCTTACCCATTGATCCTCCTTCATGGGATCACCAATCATAGAGGTTAGGTTGCCATCACTGTTAATTTCAAATTGGCTTTAGTCCCATTCCCATCGGCTAATTTTATTCTTCCCAAGGTTTGTTAATAGATCCACAGGTCAACTTTTGACCTCACAAAGTCGATTGAGATAACTCCACAATTTTTAAGCTAGCTTATCACATAATATCTCAAATGATTTTTACTTACACCATTGGTCTTTCTACAATGGTTATTGCTATTTAGCAATTACAACTCGTTGATATAAAATGTCGGTTTTACACCCAAACTTTTTGCTAAGAGGTTTTCAATAACTTAGCCTCCAATTTTAGCCAATTCTAGAGTAACATACTCTGACTCACAAAATAATTTATTTTAGCTACTAGTGGATTTTCTTACACACAACTAAAATTAAAATTCAATTAACATTCATATATCTCAATATAACGGGAATCTACTATACACGGTACCAACATTTTTGGTACCCCTCAAATATTTAAATCTCTTCATGATACTGCATATTTATATAAACTCAATCTTCCCATAGCATAAGCTATATCACAGGGATTAACATCCTTTAATGCAACAAATTCTCAACAATTTGTGCATACCCAAATTAAGCAACAAAATCAGTTCTTAAATCACTTTAAAAACTATATTAGAATCATAAGGAATATTCACAATGGTTCTCATAAAACCAAACTTCAAAAACATTTCTCAATATTTTATATAATCACTATTCCTTTTATGATTTCAACACCCAAAATTACATTTGCTTCACACATGATTTCATATTAAATTTTGAAGCAGCATTAAAACACATATGCTATCTGCATTAGAAATTCAATATTCATAGTAATCATGCATGTTTATACTACTATAAATATATACCCGCAAATCATGAAATTTAAACACATTTATCTCTACATTAGATAAATGATTAAATTTTCACACCATACAAATAATTCACAAAATTTGCTTTCTGCAGCAAATAATAAAACCTCCATAATTAATTTTAAACCACAACTTGGTTTTATCAAATGAGGTTAGAAACAATTTCCAACTTTAAAAAATTTTTAAAGTACCCCACATGTTAGGTACCCCCATACTTTCAAATATCTCAAAACTATTTTCACACCTTATAAATAATAATTCTAATTAAATTAGAATCTCACCACATATCCCTTAACATTCTAATTAAATTAGAATATTTCTCAAATTTTGTCACTCTAATACCCAAAGTTTGTATCCCCAAACTGTCAAGCACCACACATGCTTTGTATAGAAAATGGTTTACCCATATAATAAACAATCTTCAAAAAATGAGTTTATAAACGTGAATTCATTCACATCTCCAAATCAACCAATTTACTATGATTTACACATAATATTAGAGTCACTAACTGTTGGTGCCCTCCCAAAAGAAATTACCGTTGCCAAGTTAAATTAATAAATTTAGGAGAGATGACATATTAAAAATTATTGACACCAATTTAATGCGCTCATTAACCAAAACCGATAAAATCTCCCACCAACAGTAATACCCGAATGATTACAACGTAAAAGCAATGATAACAATCATCTTGTAACATCTTGGCAAAGTTGTCAACAAACCTCCAATGGGATAGAATTGAATTTATTAATGGTAAATGATGCAACAACATAGCCAAACTAGTGATACAATAATATATTTAGTATTAAAATCAAATTAAGGTATATGTTGACCAAAGCTCCAAAAACCTTCAGTGGGAAGAAATAAATCACTAAAAATAAGAAACAAATTACTAATGTAACTGTTTATTGAATCATTCCACAACACCACAGCTTGTTAAACTGGTTCGAATTCTCATGTCATTGGCAATGCCTTTTTTTCCCAATAATGACGTAACTAAGACATTGTTATCTCCACCATAAATATATTTATATCAGTAAAACTGCATAGTTTACCGCACTTCACAAACATATGTAACCCCATATATCATCAATCATGGCTATATAATATACTTATTTCTAAACGAATCTGTTACTCATGACAAACATAATTGCTTCTGCAAAACCACATCACAAGGCACGCCATTTGTTTTGCCACGGTTCCTCAATGAATGATTAATAATATATGAGATAAGATTATATTTAAAACACATAAGAACCCAAACACATGGCATTTATGCTGTGGCAAAAATGAAGGCATATGTCATAACCATAGCAACCAATGAGTAGCACACACAGCTAGGAATAACATAGGTCTAAACCATGAACTACGTTGCAGAATGAAAAAATCATGTACCATTTGCTCAACTATTCCAACAGACCACTGTGGCAAAGCTATTTTATTAACCATCAAGTTAATCATAATCATCAAATGAAAAGTGTAAATCATCACCTTAAGTCAATGATGAAATATTGTAATTTATCCAAGATCCTCACATGAGTAACGTTAGACCAAGATAAATATGCTTCTTACCATTTAAAATAATAAGTAAATTTCAGAATTTCCAGCAAGTTAATTACCCAATTCAACATGTAATCATGTTCCATCTTTAATATTTAATATTTGTTTATACAAAAAACATATTTCTATTTATCAATTCTGCCAAGAACCCACCATACATTTATATTTATAAAACTGCACATACTTTACATAATATGATAAAAGTGAATCAAAACACGTGCATTAATGCAAACATCCAATAGGGATATATATGGAAATGGGACAAAGGTCGTCAATAAAATTACTTGAAAACTTATAAAATAACCAGGCAATAACCAAGTCAAAAGATTGTCCTAACCTCCCTGAAGGCGCAACATAAACACGTCCAACTGTAGCCTCTTTTGCAATATCATAATAAGCTTAAAAAATATTGATGATAAGCACAACGGCATAAAAACTGATAGTACCTTAAAATCAATGAATAATAGGAGAGATAACATTGCTGGAACAAATACATAGGTTACCAATTATTTAAACCAAATTAGTATACTCATTAACTAAGAGGATAAATCTGCCAACACATAGGAATTAAATTCTCCAATAGAAGGGAATGCATTATTATGCTGAACTAAATAACGTTTTTCCTATTAAAACATTCCACAGTACCATGTAATGGTTACTTTGTGCGTGCTGCAAAGTAACTATTCTTGCAAAATAACTATTCTTGCAAAATAACTATTCTTGCAAAATAACTATTCATCCTCATAGCATTCAGAACATAATACCTTTAGGCATAAAGCTAACTATGTGCGTACCTGTGGCGAGAGACCAAGTCAGGAAGACCTCAAGGAAAACATAATGAACAGTAACATATCCACTCTTTATGTAATATACCAAAATATACTCAAGGGCTAAGTGTACAAATAGACAATGAAATTAATGATAGAATTGTCCCTAGAAATTGTACAACAATTTTAGGTCCGATTAGCTATCGGTGAATTACCTAGTTTTCGCCTAAAATCGAGTATGACCAATTTCAATGACTTGGAAGATGCAAGCCTAGGATAATTCAAGAGGCAAATTAATATTCCCTATTCCTCCATGATTTCGTTCAAGACAAGGGTGAGGGGAAATATATATATACTTGTTGGTCAACATGGATTCAACAAGAAAATTCTTGGCCAATCACAAGAAGTCAAAAGGTCAACAAGTATAAGGCTTTGAGCAATGAATTCAAGAAGAAAATTTTTGGATATTTCAAGATGATAATCTCAATTCCTTTGGCTTTTCATTTCGGTAGAAAAGGTGAGAGGAAAAGGAAAGTGGAATTATATTTTATGATATTCCATAAAACACGATTTTTGACCAATAGGAATTAAGCACTTGGAAAGCAAACTTTAATATCTTATTAGATCATCATCTCTTCTCATTCAATCCTCATTTTTGATCAAAAAAAAAACAAGAGAAGAGGAAAGAGAAAGCTTGACCCAATGAAACCAACTAATGTTAGTTAATTAACTTTACAACTTTACAAGAAGCAACAATTGTGTGACACATGGATTTTTCCCTTTTCTCTTGAATGTATTTCGGCCAAATGAATTGGGAGCTGAAGATCAGTCAACTAAACTCATCAAACACTCCCTCACACAACTCAAAAGTCGGCCAAGTGAAGAGAAGAAGAAAGAGAAAGAGCCAAGGTGAAGAACAAGAGTTTAGGTAACCTTCTAGCTTGATTTTCACCTAGTAGATCACTTCTATAACTCAAATGCTCTTCATAAACATTGTTTCTCTTTATGAGAGCTTTAATTCTATGGTTTTAAAATTTCAAGAGGAGGTGTTTTGAGCCATCTTGCAAAAGCACAAGTTGAAGAACCAAAGAAAGAACCTAAGGAGGAGTAAGAGGTGAGTTTTAGCTTCATTTTGAGCTATGGGTTGTGTTGGTTTGTTGAGTATTTTGGCATGTGAAATTCTGCCCTGTTTTTGGTCAAGATAAGGTTTTGAAGATTCATGGTATTTTGATTGTGTTCTTGGTGTTTTATGATGTTTAGAAGGCATATGAAACTAGTTTGAGGCTTAAATTGGAAGTTTGGTCATTGTTGGAATATATGCCAAATTTCTGGCAAAATAGGACGCCTATAAGGAGTGAAAATTTGGTAATTTTTATGTTTCCATTGGCTTTAGAAGGTAAAATTGTGTAGGTATACAAGTGTTCATGATTTTTGGATACTTTTATATGAATTTGGAAATTTAGGAAGTTTGAATGATCATGTTGTGTAATCTGCCCTGTGTAACAACAGCAGATGTAGTGCGTGATAATTCAAAGAGTAAATCTTATCCAAAAATTCTGAAACTTTTCAGTATAAAATTAGAGACATATAACTTTAATTTGATAGGTCATAATGATCAATTGGACTTGTGTGCTGGGAGTTATACATTTTTGAAGTTTGGTCATGTAAAACTGAAGAATTCTGGAACAATGTCCAATAACTAGAAATTCTGGATTTCTGTACGTCAAATTGGCTAAGTGAAGTATTTTTTCCTCAAACTATACTTAATAAGGGTCACATAGGCTTTGGAACCACTCCAATTGGACATTTTTGCAAAGAGATATGAATTTTTAAAGTTAGTGGACCAAATCTGCCAGCATTTGTGCCTATGCGAAAATTGTAAAATGTAATGGCATATTGTAATTTCTTTGTACACCAAGGGTAGAAATTAGTCCCTTGTGATAATTTGACCATTTTAATTCATTGGTTGACTTGGTAAAATGACCATAATAACCCTAATGATAACTAACATAACAGAATGATTTATAAATGTATTGGGCTAAGTAATAACCCGTCTATGCATGTATTCCCACATATAGGATTCAATATTTGCCCGGGACAACCAAGGAACTGGTAACACATCACGGAACATTGGAAAAAGCTAAGGTAGTAACTTCACTCTCATATTCTATGTATCTTGTTTCATGCATATTATTGCCATGTTACATACTTAAACTGTGAACATGAATCGGGCAGAATTGCCCTTTAAGCATTCAGATGATAAGGGCTTTGGCTCAATAGAATACCCAGCACTGTAGAAAGGGACGGTAAGTCCTTGAATAGAATTGATTGTTGCATAAACATATCTCTGAATGTTGAATGAATATAGAACTGTTTGTATGTGGTGGTTCATATGGCATGTTTCTCTGTATGCATTTTATATTAGTGTTATTTGTTACTATTGGGATTCTTTTGAATCTCACCCTTTTTCTAATAACTAACCTGCAGCATGGGCAAGTAGTTCTCATAGGAAGAAGGTGGCCAAGGACGGGTAGAAGTGAAGACTTAGAATTTATTTTCTGTTGGTTATTTAACTTTTGGATCTGTATATAATACTTAATGGTATTTTGGTAAACTTGATACTTATGTTGGTAGGAATATACCAACTATAGATTTGGAAGTTTGTATGTAACTGATGTAAATTAACTAAAACGGGGTTACTGTACCAAGTGGACCCTTTAGTAGCAAACTTAATTTGAATATCTGCTAAGAACTTTAGTAAGTACTCTGATATTAACAAATGGAAATAGACCCGAATGAATTAAAACAATTTGAAAAATGAAAATGAGACCACAAATAAAATTTTTTGAAAAACCTTTTGAAAACCCACTAAACTATAGGATCGAACCCTGTAGTCAAGTTGAGATCCTAAATGGATTAAGAACTATTTATGGTCTCTGATGTGGCATTAGGTCACATTCTGAATTATTTTGTACGGTATAAAAGTAAGGTGTTACACTTTACGAACAATAGCAAGTCCTTTATTGCCTAATTTCTCATGCGAGCAGTCCTTCACATTTAGCGTTGAAGATCCATATGTAATTGAATAGCTTCAACCAACAGTAATTCATGAAACACTGTCCAACATCATAGACAATTTCCAAAACTTTGAATTTAAGATCAGCAAGTAATATCTTGTGTCAAACCCCTTAACATTTCGATATTCACATAGTGACAAGCATAAAGTTCCACAAGGCATACAGAAACAACGGAAATAATACTGATATTAAGTACAAGTTTACATAACAGGAGAATCTCCGTAGGGTTTGAAAATATACACAAAGGTACAAAGCGTTCATAAGCAGCAAAAAGTGTAAGCATAAATAACTATTGCAGCAACAGAGAGCTCCGGGTCCCTAATCACCAGGAGCTACCGTCTTGCCTTTCGAGCCACTTGCTTCAGCTGTAAGGTTTTGTATTTTAGAAAAAGAATGAGATTCAAGGGAATCTCAATAGTAACATGCTTACAAACATATAGAATGTGAAAATGGATATGCAATGTCATGTCATGTAAGATGATCAAACGATATGTGTACACTTGCCCAAGGTCAAACTACATGTTTGCCCTTGGTCGACTTAGCGCCCCTGTTGGGTCCCTGACCACAACTTGGAAAATTGGTGTGTCTAGGACACTAGCTCATGTTACATATAATGACTTTAAATATATAAATAATCACATAAGATATGCAAGAAGCAGTTACTACCTGAATCTTTTCCAAACTCGCACGTTTGTCCTACTTTTGGATTTTGGCTCGGGCTATATCCAATTCCTATCATCATTAAAGTTACAAGTAATTAGTTATTACTTGTAGCATTATCGCCTTTAAATGGTATGCTACTAGTTATTTAATGCAGTTACAACACGTTCTGCACAATACAACTCTGTACAATGCAATTTCACTGTTTTTCAAAAACTGACAACTTGGTTAGCCAACTTTGGAAATTCATAATTAATTCTACAAAAATCCAATTTGACTGATTCCAAAGCCAAAACGAAGCTATTTAAATTTAATTTTGAGGAAAAATATTTAATTTTTCTCACTATAACCATATAATTCCAAGTAATTCATCAAACATCACTGATCTAGATAGCATTCCAGAAAACCGGACATAACTTCAAAAATTCATATCTCCCAATATACTTGTCCAAAAATTACAAAATATCTATAAAATTAAAGCTCTATATATCTAATTTAATTATAGAAAGTTTCATAAGTTTTGGATAATATTTGGTTAATGAAACACCACGCACACTTCCACTGCTCCAGACAGGGCAAAACCAACACATGTACATACAAATTTCAAGAATTTCCAAATTGGCATACAACCATCCAAAAATCATGAACACTTGAATACCTACACAATTTTTCCTTCTAAAGCCAATGGAATCATAAAAATTACCAAATTCCTACTCCATCTTTACATCACCCACAGAACAGAAAGTTAGGGTTTTAAGGAGCAACTTGTTGTTTCTTTGTTTTCTCTTGCTTAATCACTTTCTTTCTACTTCTAATCACATGATTAGCTATTTAAACACTAAATGGGCATATTTATAGGGAATTTGGATAGCATTTCCCCATGATTATGCTTCAGCCCATAATTGAAAAATAAGAGAAAACATAGCAAATACCACCAACAACAACACCAACAACTTGATACAAGACAAGAGGATTAAGTTTTGGTGATTACCTCTTCATTTCTTGTGATTTCTCTCTCCAGAATGTCTCAGCCCTCTCTCTCTAAACCTCTGATTAACCTTGCTAATCATGGTATTTAAAGAGGAGAAGAGATTAGTAGAGGTTCCTACATGATTTGGAAGCAAAATCTTCAAGTATTTATGGTTCTTACCTTGATTTTTGGAAAAAACCTAAGCTCTTCTTGCTTCTTGAGCTCCTTCACGCCTCAACCTCTCTCTCACTCCAACTGGTTTTGTTTTGCACGGGAAATGAAGAGGAAAGATGGAGAATTGGATGATATAACCAATTTGTCAAATGCTTACCACATGCTTGCTTTTGATTGGTCCACATGTACATTCTTTTTGTTCAATATTCCACCGTAAATGACATGAGAAATAAGAGGAAAATATTATCTTTAATTATCCTAGTGCCATCTTGCAAATTGTTGACCAAAGTCTTTGACTTTTGACTATTTTGACATTCCTTGATAATAATTCACCAAAATAGGCTTGTTAATGATCAAGTAGCCATTTCTCTCTTTTTAATTCCCATTTAACTCAAATTATTGGGAATATTAGGGAAAAATAATTATTTCTCACCTTATGGAAAAATTACCGTTTTGCCCCTACATTTTATGATTTACCGAAATAAATCATTTTTTACTCATTCCTTTGGTTTAGCCTAATTGTTGACACTTGAAGGAAGCCATCATTTGTGTCATTTTATACTCAAATTTTGGTTACAATATTAGGCCTTTAAGTGGACATTAGTTGCTCCTTTGTGTCCTTGCTTGGCCACGTTATGTGTAATCGACAATTGGAATTTTCCGTAAATTGTTGCACACCACAATTCACCATTTTTTTTCCATTACATGTATTAATTACATAGGAGAAATATTGGTGATTAGAAATGGGGTGTTACATCTTGTGTATAGAGATTGGAATTAAACTTAGTTCATTCGCTTTGCAGTCAACCAAATGAATTGGAGGACACCCGTCATGATTTTCTAATCAGGAGTAGCTCTTAAGATTGTTGGCGTTAGCATCTAAATTCTCATACAATCCAATGAATCTTCCAACTCCACCTAGTGTTATACAAACAGAGGTAATACCTACAAAGGAAATGAATAATCCGAGTCACGTCCAAGGACGCTTTCCTTAAGAGCTATTCCGCAACCACCGGCTGAGAGAAAGTGGCACTCCACAAGATAAAATGAATCCTTCCTACTAGAACAGGGTGCGCAGAACAGCAAAATATGATAAAACTCAGCAGGAAAAAATATAAGAGGAGAGATGTGCTCGAAGGCTCAAAAGTTTGGCCATTGGACCTCTAACCAAAGCACTTTATATAGGCCTCACCACACCAAAAGTTGGCAGCCTCTATAGCATCATAAGTGGGTGGTTTTTATTAACATAAAGTGCCATTAATATGTTTAAATAAGGTTATGAACATTGGGCAGAAGAAGCCATTAAATGGCCGACGTTAGACATTTAAAGGAAATTGAAGAAATCTGTTTTGATAAAACCAATGTCCAAAATTCATTACTTTTGTTGAGCAAAATAGCATTTTCTACAAGGCTGATTATTCCAAAGTTGTAATTCCATATTTCTCAAAAAATAATTAATAAAAGTGCCCAGTCTATATTTGACTCACATAGGGGGAAATTGCCAGATTTCTATATGGCCATGCGCGTGAGTCTACTCCTCCTCTTGGCTTATTTATTAGCTCAAGATCACAAGCTTTTATTTAAACTTTTGTGCTTCCACATTCTTGAGCAATATAGGACTTTTTCCATTTTGACACACCCACAAATATACAATAACTCCAACATTATGAAGGTAAAAAGGCAAAACACAAATGTTCTAAAGAAGATTCAGCTATGACTTATCTCAAGCTTCCACATATGCTTGAAGAAAAGACTCTAGACTCCAACATTCTTGAGGCGAAGAAGATAGATTATGAGCATGGTGATCATGTCATGGCCTACTTCACCAACTATGTAACACCAACTAAAGAGATCAAGGAAAGTTTTGTTGGTCCTTTTGAATTGATTGCATTATGCCACAATGGAAAAGTAAAAGTGAAGGATGGATATGGGAAATATTTTCACATTAAGTCCAACCGCCTTCACATGTACCATAGTAGCTACAAGCCTCTATGATAAGGTTGTTTCCTTCCTTTACCTCGTTCTACTATTTTAGACTGTTAATTAGATGATTACATGAAGTTGAACAGGTGTGGGGGAGGGACACTCTAGTAGAAAAAGGTAGCTTGTGTCTTGTATGTTTTTTTTGTCATGTCTTTTTGTGTTAATCTACTTTTTCTCACATTGATCCTTTCTGCATTATTGATACCATAGTTGTATCATTAGTCTATTTTTGCATTGAGGAAAATGCAAGGACTAAGTGTAGGGGAGGGATGAATAATGTTTTGTTTTGTGTCTGTAAGAGCTTCATTATGCTATCACAACTTGCTAGCTGCTGTTTTGTCCGAGTTTGAGCCCAATTTTTCAAAATTGTAAGATGCTTAAGTATAATCAAGTATCTCAATTGCATATGGTCAGACATTAATGTTGAAACTTGTCTAAATGAAGTGGGTTACCATATGTTTTAAGTCCAAAGAATGATGCATTGTTTAGTTTTGATGAATCTGAGAGGAAACAAAAGCCTAGTTGGAAGGTGTTTTGGGCCTAATTGTTCATTTTAGTGTGTGATTCATCCACTTAAGCTATTGCTCTCTAGAACTTATCTAATTTGTTGCTTGAGGCTACATTTTACATTGGCAAGACTAGAAATGATATTGGCATTCATATTCATTAGCTACTTGGCCAAATAGCCAACCTTGATCATGCTATCTATTTCTTAACCCTTTGAGCCTAACATCATTTTTCATTTCTGCATCTCCACTTCATTCTTCAGGTCACCTATGTGCGTTGCATACTATCATAAGAAAGGGCATTATGGTGTCTTTGAGCATGAGACCATTTTTTTTCAGGGATGGAGAGGTTAGTGTTGTTGAACCTTGCTGAAAATGTGGTATAGAATAGAAAATGCCTCTTCTCTTTATGATTCATTTTGTTAACCATCTAGAAGTGCAATATTTTGACCCCAAAAAATAAAAATAAAAAAAGGAGACAAAAGAAAAAAGTATACATAAAAAAATAGAGAGAAAGAAGAAAAAGATTTTTTTAAAAAAAACTAGAAAAAAAAAGAGGAAGAGGAAGAGGAATAAATAAGATTAAGAAGGGATGTATGAATATCATTGTGTTGCATTTACTTGTTCAATTATACCATTGTGTTCCATGATACTCCATTATGCATGCACTAGATGGGTTTTTTCTTTCTTTCATTCACTGATTATCATTTAGCCCTCACATCTTCCCTTATCATATCATTTTAATCATTCCATTACCTCCAACAATACAACCCTATAAAATCCTTTGGATCTACTTTGGCCATTTGCTACAAGTGGTGAAGAGCTTAGAAACATTACAAGCTTATGGTAGAGTGTGTCCAAGTGGATGTGAGAGAAAATACCTTACATGAGAGTTGAGAGTTAACACTTATCCTTACGAGGTTTTCAAATTTAACTCATTTGAATTAAGATTTGCATCTTTGTTAGTTCTTTTAGCATATGGCATGCTCATGGACTTGGGATAAGTGGATACGTCATTATTTAACACGTGTGATTCTTGAAGCTTGATCATACTTGTTCATCTCTATTCTCATTGTGCTTTGAATTGGACTTGCTTAGGAGTGCAAGAGTTTAAGTGTGGGGGAATTGATGGATCACTATTTTATCATATTTTTTTAATACTTTATTTAGGGATTTCATCATGTTATCTCAGCCAAAAATGCATTTATTATGACTAATTGGGATTAAAAGTGATTGCATGAATTAGTTGATAAAGAGGGGGGAAAATGACATTATTTTCATGATTATCCAAATACATGGTATTACAGAAACTTGATATTCATGCCTTGTCAAACCCTTTAATATCTTGATAAAGAGGGGGAAAATGACACAATAATCACGCCTTGTCAAATCCCTTAATATCTTGATATTATTCGCTGAATAATAAATGTGTAGTTTGGATGGCTTACAGAAATAGTGAATATATACTGATATTAAGTACTTATTTATATTACAAAAAATCCCCATATGGTTTGAAAAATTTAAAAAAATACAAAAGAAATAAATTCTACAACTAAAGATAACCAGTTGTAACTCCCGACTATGACCGGACCTTCATCCGCCAGTAATTACAGTTTTGCCTTTAGAGCCGCTGCCCTCTGCTGAAATATTTTTATATATTGAAAAAGGGTGAGATTTGAATGAATCTCAGTAGTAATATACAATCTGACATATAGAATACAAAAATAAATATGCAATGCCATATCATGTAAGATGATCAAAAATATATGTGCACTTGCCTAAGGCCAAACGACATGTTTGCACCATGGTCTACTCGGTGCCCCTGTTGGGTCCTTGACCACAACTTGGCAAATTGGTGTGTCCAAGACACTAACTCATGTTACAGAAAATGACATATTCAACATATAGATAATCACATAGTACATGTAAGAAAGAGTTACTACTTGAGTCCTTTTTCAGTCCGGCTGTTTATCCAAAAAAATTTCTTCTGCTCGGGCTATTATCAATTCCTATAAATTAAAGTTAAGAAGTAATTTGTTATTACTTGTATTACTAGTGCCTTTAATCATATTATGCTGGTTATCTCAATTTCAGTGGCTTCTACACAATACAATTTTGTATAGTGCAATTTTACTATTCGTCAGCAAATTGGCAGATTTTTCAGTTAACTTTGAAAAATCATAACTAATTCTATAAACTTCCAAATTGACTGGGTCTGAAGCCTAAATGAAGCTCTTGAAATATATTTTCATAAAACAATATCAAAATCTACCCAGTTTCACCATATTGCTCCCAAAATTTCACAAAATTTCACTGTTCCAGATTGCTCTCCAAAAATAGAGCACAACTTTGAAAATTCATATCTCCTAATGTACTTGTCCAAAAATTGTGATCCACATATCAAATTAAATCTATGAATGTCTACTTTAAATCTAAAAAGTTTCATAATTTTTGGTTAAGGTTTGGTTTTCCAAAATTTCAACATATCCAATCTGTTTTCCAGAAATATAGTTTGAGAGCAACCAACTTCAAAAATTCATATCTCTTAGTATATTAATCCAAATAAAACAAAATATATATCAAATTAAATATTAGAGAATGAAATTTAATTCTAGAAAGTTTAATGGTTATTGGAAAAGATTTCATTGCTCAAAAACACCACGAAACCAACTGCTAGAATCTGGACTTCCAGATTGCACCTATTTCTAAAACAAACTTTCAAAAATCATAACTCCCACTATAGATATCCAAATGATTCTTTCTACCACTCATGTTAAATATTGAGATGTCTAATATATCCCTGTAAAGTTTCATAAATATTGGATATGATTTGTTTATTCGTAATGCTACACGAAACTGACTGACTCTGAAATATGTCAATTTTGACAGTCTAACTTCAAAAATTAATAAATCATTCATTTGGACTCCAAATTGTGCTCTTCTTGATTCTATTTCATGCTAAAATTTATATAGGAAAAAAAACCTCCATCTATAGCCTCCGTTTGTGCTTCTGAAACTTTCCAGTAGAAACTCTGTTTTTCGGCGAGTAAAACAGAGTTGAGAAAACTCACATGCAACCATGGTTTTTCACTCTAATCTCAAAGATTTTGACTCTACATACTCCTAAACATGTTCCTTGTGTTTGGGGACATGATTACAGAAGCACAGAGATCAGAAATATCACCCAAAATGGATAAACAATTACTAGTTTTTGTGATAGAAACTTTCCGGCGAATTTTATAACTTTCAGCAGCAAAACAACCACTCAAAACAGCCTCTAATCCAATGGAAATCCAAGATAAAAGTAGAGGAGGCTTACCTAAATACGTTTATAATGTTGTATATGAAGTTTGAAGCTTCATTGTTTCTCTTCTTCCGTTGTCTCTCTCTCTGTTTTTTTTCTGTTTCGTTTCTCTGTTTCTATTTTTCTATTTATGTTTCTATTTCTTTCTTTTCTGTTTCATTTGCCCGAATGTTGAATGGAGAGGTAAGAGAGTGTTTATTTATTGTAGTTGCTGAATACATGTGTGTGTGTGTGTGATGTCTGAATAAGAATGATGAAAGGAGGAGTAATGAATGTGTGTGTGTTGTACGTTTTTTATTTGTGTGTGCATAAAAACCAATGAGAGTGAGGTGAGGTGTTGTTTAGTGAAATATATGTGCGCGTCCATAAAGCCTCCAAGTGTGCCAAATGAAGAGGAGAGTGAATGTTAATAATTGATGTGCTGGCAAGTTTATATATAGACATATAGGTATATTTTTATTCTATTAATTACACACACTAGGCCTTAATTTTTCCCTTTGTCTAATTTAAGTTTCCTTAAATTTTGTAGGTTCCATAATTTAGCTTATTGTCTAGTTCCCATAAATTAATCCTTACATGAAATTTTTAGGATGTTACACACCTTCCTTCATCAACCATCCCCATCAGCTCCAGTTGTCCAATCGATTCCATCGGGCATCATCCGCCATCACAACCATTCATCTCACTATCAGCCACTCATTCATCTTCATCCCCTTCATTCCTTGTTTCGCCTTCATCCTTGATTGTGCTCATTATTTGATGGCCAAAGGAGAGCCTAAGGCTCGATGTAGCTATTCTATAGTCATGAGCACGTTATTCTTTCATTTCTTGGTGATGGAAGAAGCTAGCTGGAGTTCCTTGCACCCCATAGGGAGTTCTACCTAATTTTCAGTTTCACTCATTTATGATTATGAATTGTGATACCTAAGTTTCTAGGATTGTAATTTGTGGTTGTATTGAGATGTGTTTTGGTTGTTGCATATTGAGACTGAAATTTGTATTGGATTGTGTATTTTAATGATTTTGATAGAATGTTTGTTAGCCTTACTGTTAGTCTTGTTCTATCATTCATGTGTTTGATGCTCTTAATTGGCCAGTTAGGTTGCTAGTAACTGTCAATTTGAGTAGAGAATGCCTCCCGCAAGATTTAATACATGTTAGGTGCTAACTAAAAAGAATCTAATGTACTAAACTCAAATTAGGTGTCTAGGTGGGTTTAGCTAATTAGAGGAGCTGTTTGGAAAATGTCTCTTCTCACAAGCCTAAATACTTAACAAAGGAATGAAATTCAATTAAATTGGAACAAGGAAAGTTAGTGAATTCACTCACCAAGGAATATCATGTTCACATTTCACATCACTCCATTTCACTTATTAAACTTGGAAAAACCTATAAACAAGTAGTTTAGCCTAATTTAGAATAGTTAATTAATTCATTAAACTATTTGGTTAATTTGTTAATTGATATTTAGTTAGCTAGACACTAAATAATTGGCTCTTCAAAGAAATCAACTTAGATTGCATAATTAGTCTAGTTTTATTTGATAGCCCTAGCACATGGCTTGTCAACCCACATGTGCTAAGGTCGCTCTACCACATAGGATCTTGTATCATGTATAATGCCAACTTATATGTCCATAGCTTTTCCAACTTATGTCGTTTTTTGTTTCCACTTTTTAGAAAGTATTGTGCGGATTTTGTGAATCTGCCTAAAGTTTCTTTATTTTTCGTACTCTTTGTCTAGTATTTGTAGTCATATGAAAGAGAGATTGTGTAAATATGCTTCAGTTTGGATTTTTTTTTTTTTTTTGGGCCGGAAGCTTCAGTTTGGATTGTTCCATATGAAGCTAAGTTAGCCCTGTACATCTGTAATTCTTTCAAGAAATAATAAATTTTTAAAATTTTTTCCATTGAATATTCTATCATTTAAGTAGTGATTTTAATTTTGAAATAGTAGCGCCTGATAATTTTGTTTGAAAATTTTTAACCATTAACATTTTTAATAGCCAGGAGTAACATTGCTCCTTTTTTACGCTTTTCGGATAATGTTTATTCAAAAAAATGCTTTTAAATACCAGCAGTTCCTATGCAAAAACTTACAAGGTAAAATTAGATCTTGACCCTTTAAAATTTTAAATTTATCATATTTTATTAACAACATTAGGATTATTAAATGACTGAAAATTCACTTTATATGAAACTAAGGAACCAAAATAAAACATTGTATGAAATTAAAGGAGTAAATAAGCCCTTTATTTAAAAAAATAATAATAATTTTACATAGGCCAGCAAACATACATGCAAGTATCTAACTAGTTTGCTTGATTCTCAAGTTTTGTTGATCTGTTTTTGTTAAGATGAAGTTTGGCAACTTGAGCAATATTGGCAAGAGCTTCAGTAAAATCAGAAACAATATGGCCATTATTATTGGCTGCAACGTCATCTTCTTGAAGTTGATACTCAATTGTATATTTGATGATGCTTGATTCTTCGCCTCCCTCTATCACTTCAAAACGAACCCTAAACGTAGTAAACCCTAATTCCAAGGGTCCTCCTTCAATTACCTCTAGTTCTTTGATTCGCTTCTCATTGTCTATCTTTGTGAACCTATCTTTGTAAGGGCCCAGCCCAAGTGTACCTATTTCATATCACACCAAAGACAACATAATCCAATTAATCAACAACACACACACACACAGATACATATACGTATTCACACACACACACACATATATGGCTTTATCTGGAATGGTGTTTGGCAATCCCAATCATACATTTAGAGGGAAAAACACGCTTCAGACAAAAGAGATATATTTGGAATAGTTTTTTAGTAATAGCTTAGGAAAAGTCATGAGCTAGACAGTGTTATGAATAATTTGATTAAAAACCATCTTTCATATGATTAAGTAAATGAGGAAAGAGTTTTTTTGCTATTATACTTCCTTTCAAGGTTATTAAATCTGGACCAAATATTAAATCGATCGGGATCTTAGATTAAGGGTCAGTGGGCTAGATCAAAATCAAACCGGAGCTAATCCGGAGCCAAATCAGTGAGGAAATGAAGATTTCAAAGTTATTAATATAAAATTTTGAAGAAAAAAATCAAATTAAATTTTATTTTTCCATAAAAAAATATTGAACTGATTAAGCTGGTTATGTGACCAATTCGCCGGTTTCCCATTTAAACCAACCAGTCCGGTCCCTTTTTAATAATATTGCTTTCATGTATACCTTATATCTAGATTTTGATGATATTCTCCATTTTCCATTTAAAAAAGAGTAGGAAAAGAAAAAGAAAAAGAACTTTGAATTTGCAAAATTCTAAATCAAGTGCTTTCTAAAAAATGAGTTGTTAATTGCTTATCAAGTTTCATCATCTCCTTATCAACTTTTGATTACAAACTTGATTTAGGGTTTTACAATTTTAAAATTCTTTTTCTATCTTCTTCCCTTTAAAAAAAACACTCCAACCCTAAAAGTAGCTTTAAATCTAAAGCAAATTTTTTTTTTTCCTTTTAATCTTCTAAAGTCACGTCACGTAGCAGTGTCTCTTCCTTTGTCACTTCCCTTTTTGCGACAACCTTGGTGCTTTTTATAATTTATTTAAAAAATGTCAATTTTACCTTATTTTCAAAATTTATATTTTAAAATAATAAAAAATTATTACATTCTTACTTCCTCACTGATAGATTTGTAATAATAAAATATCAAGAAAATATAATAAATAATACATTAAATTTTTATTTTTATAATTTTTATTTTTTAAAATTTATCTAATTATATATCTAATATTTATGTACTTAATAAACTCATATCCTTTTCAGTTATTGTACATTTAAACTTTCTTTTTCATTAATTATCCAAATAAGTTTTAATTTGTTAAACTGATTTTTTTTAAAAAAATCTATCCAAATATAAATCACAGTACACAAATTAACTTCTATCTAACTTAAGTTTTTCAAAAATTAGATGAAATAAAAGTCACTTTTAACATCCATAATCCAAACTTGCCCATGAAATCTTAAAAACATAGAGGCAAGGTTTATTGTGTGATGTAATTTTTAAGTGCAATGGGATTCACACACACACACACATATATATATATATATTCAAAATAAAAGAGATATATGTGGCTAAAGCAAAATAAAAAGGAGGTGATTATATCTCATTCTTTAAGAATTTTAAAAAATCTCTTGGATTGGACTGAGTTAGCAGACCACGCTATTAGTAAGAAGCCAGAAACAATGCAATTCATTAAATAATACAAACATCACTAGGCTATATTTTTAAAATGAAGGATGGAATGCAATATCAATTTAAAATATTAAAATTTTCATAATTGATATTATTCGTAACCCATAAATAATGCAATTTACTCCCTATACTCCGAATAATGCACATAACCCACATAAATAGGTTTATATATATAGAATGATAGAGTTAAAATATATATTTACCAGGTGCTAATGTTATTTGGACAACAGTCCCAACGCCTCCATCACCTTCAACAAGCTCCACCTTCTGAAACACTTTCGGCATTTCTTGCTCTGCGAATTCTCGAAATCGTGATGTGCCGAAGAGATCCCATGCCTCGATCACCGGAACACCGAGCTCTAGCTCATGTTCAACACTGCCTGCAGACATGGTTGAATTTCTCAACACAGCAACTTTATGAATATAATGCTTCTGCTATTTTTGAGTTGCTTCCAAGTTGTGCGCGCGCGCGTGTGTTTTATATACTCACAAACTGAATCATGTGAGGACATGTGTGGCCATAATAAGATGTTTACTCTTAGTCTCTGTTTGGAATGAGAGAAATGGAAGGGAAGAAAACATGAGTTCAATTTACAAGAAATGAATAAGTGGAGTTATAAAATCTTAATAAAAATAATATCTAAGAAAAAAGAGGTAAGAAAATTTATTTAAAAGATTTAATCTCATTTCTCCAATTTTTTTTAATCGAACTCATTAAAATTTTTCTGCTCTATTAAAAGGGTAGTAGGAACTAACAACTTAGGGTTATAGCTAGGCAAGATCACACTTGCAACCTCTCAGCTGTAACGGAGCTTTCAAATGTAAGGCCATTGCTAATTTTTCTTTTCAAATCCTACATAAATTGTATATAAAAACATAATATATAAAAGATAAATTTCCCTTATTTCTAATAAATTTATTTAAAAAATAATAATATTATTAAAAATATTTAACATCATGAAATTGTTGAAAAATATGAGCCTCCTTCTCCCCTTTCATTTTCTCTTGATTTTCTCTACTTTTCCCTTCTTGGAAGTTTTCTTAAGAGTGTGAGGAGGTGTTGGAATTTATTTAATTCCCAGGGTGCCAGATGCTCTTTTTCTCCTAGGGTGCCCGGTGCTCCGCTTAAGTCACAGGGTGCTCAATGCTCCTTCTTGAATTTAACTTTCTCTCTCTCTCCCCCTCTTTGGCCGACTTCTCTCTCTCTCTCTCTCTCTCTCTCCCCATTGGCCTTTAGCTGACTTCCCATATCAGGGGAGAGGAGGCCCGATGATTTCCTCTAACTTCCGTGTTAGGTACTCTCGAAGGTTGGACATGGCTCGGCCAGAGACCAGTGAGTTATCCCAGCAATTCAACATGTGTTACTTGTGGGACTAAATGGCGTCACATGATTGGTCATCCTAAAGAAAAGTAAAAAAGATACTTTAATAAAGCTCATTTAATAAAGTTGATTTAATAAGACTATTATAATAAAGATACTTTATCGGTGTCCACCATAATCATGCCGCATCTGCTGAGGCCTTCAAGATTGTGCCACATATGTGTATGTGTGGCTTCATATGACGCCACTCAAGTCTGTGTCTCAAGAAGTTACCAAGTGTAAGCTTGCATCTCCCAGACAAATGGCACCGGGCCTGTGTTCCTCAAAAAATAACACATGCACTTGTCTACATAGGCCACAAGTTGATGTCATGCCGGTGTTTCTTTCAAACATGTACGGCATACATGCCTGCCCTGAAAACGCTATGTACTAACATATACCAGCATATTTTATTCAACTATCACATGCTTCATAAGGAAGCGAAGTGGCATTGAAGTAGGCATGTGATTTATGCCCCGGCAAACTCTTCAAAATTTAAACAAGAATTACAATAAAAGGTGCAATTATGCATTGTCTCTCGAAGAGCCTTTTATTAATTACTTAGAAACTAAGTGCAATGATTGACATGAAATGATAAAAAGGGAAAAATTTGGTCTTTTGAAACTACAACTATATGAAAATATTAAAAGTCCTAAATTATAATGTTTTTGGTATTTTTGTATATAAAATAATAGGTGAAATGAAATGGATGAAGTGAAACTCTTAAAAATGGCTTGTAAGGGCAATCATAGTTCATATAATGATAATGTGAGTTCAATTTACTGTGCTATACAGATCCCACGTCTTACTCGCAGGCATTCCCATCTCCATCTCATGCTCAACACTACCAAACGTAATGTTTATATGAATGCTTGTGATTCTTATACGGAAGAGATGATTATTTATGTATAGAGTGTAGAAGAGATGATGATCTTGACCTAGGGGTTAATATACTCTTATTAAATATATGAAATAAAATTATTTACTTAATACTTGGGTTAAAGGGAAAAAATGCCTAAAAATTTTTCCTTAAGGAGCATTGGGTGTCTAGAAATTTTCAAATGAGCAATTTTGTTCCAAAAGTAAAAAAACATAGTTTAAGACCAAAACAGTCAATCGTTATTTGACCCATGGTGATTCACTATTTTATCATTTTTTTCAATACTTTATTTGGGGATTTTATCATGTTATCTTGGCCAAAAATGCATTTATTATAACTAATTGGGATTAAAAGTGATTGCATGAATTAGTTGATAAAAAGGGGTAAAATTGTCATTATCTTCATGATTATCCAAATACATGGTATTACAATAGTTTTGATTTCATTTCTGGGTATTTTGGTCAAGCAGACGAATTTTCAAAATTTCAGTTCAGTCCCCGAATGCCAAGAATGACATTTTAGTACCACAAGATATTATTAGTCTAGTACGTGAATTTTGGAAATGATAGTTTGGTCCTAAACTCCGGAAATCAGCACTTTTGTCCTCTGAAATCAGGTTTTAAGGGTTTGAGCACTTAACATTCAGTGAGCCGACACACATAATCATCACACCTTCCATCATGAACCATCCCCATGGGCTCCCATTCTCCAATCAATTCCATTGGCCATCCTCCGTCGTCACAACCATTCATCTCACTGTCAACCACTCATTCATCTTCATCCCCTTTCATTCCTTGTTTCGCCTTCATCCTTGATTGTGCTCATTATTTGATGGCCAAAGGAGAGCCTAAGGCTCGATGTAGCTATTCTCTAGTCATGAGCACGTTATTCTTTCATTTCTTGGTGATGGAAGAAGCTAGCTGAAGTTCCTTGCATCCCATAGGGAGTTCTTCTACCTAATTTTTCAGTTTCACTCATTTAAGATTATGAATTGTAATACCTAAGTTTCTAGGATTGTAATTTGTAGTTGTATTGAGATGTGTTTCGGTTGTTGCATATCGAGACTGAAATTTGTATTGGATTGTGTATTTTAATGATTTGATAGAATGTTTGTTAGCCTTACTGTTAGTCTTGTTCTATCATTCATGTGTTTGATGCTCTTAATTGGCCAGTTAGGTTGCTAGTAACTGTCAATTTGAGTAGAGAATGTCTCCCGCAAGACTTAATACATGTTAGGTGCTAACTAAAAAGAATCTAATGTACTAAACTCAAATTAGGTGTCTAGGTGGGTTTAGCTAATTAGAGGAGCTGTTTGGAAAATGTCTCTTCTCACAAGCCTAAATACTTAACAAAGGAATGAAATTCAATTAAATTGGAACAAGGAAAGCTAGTGAATTCACTCACCAAGGAATATCATGTTCACATTTCACATCACTCCATTTCACTTATTAAACTTGGAAAAATAACCGGCTCTTCAAAGAGATCAACCTAGGTTAGCATCACTATAGTGTATAGTTAGTCTAGTTTTATTTGATAGCCCTACGATATGGCGTGTCAAAATTGGCACCGTTGCCGGGGAGCCTAGGTCCTAGGTAATTGGGTGTCAATTACAAAATTGACCGGGGTTTAGCATATGTAGGTTAGGAATACTTGTTTTCAATTTATATATATAAAGGAAAATTTTTGAAAAACCAAACAAACATTTTAGAGTATTATTTAATATTTCAATCATACATATAGAAACTCACAAAAAAAAGGGGAAAAACTATATTTGTAACTGACATTTGAGTTGTTGTGATTTGAATCTTGCTGAGAAATTTGTTTGAAACTGGAAATTTAATTGATTGGTGTCTTGGAATTGGTCAGTAGCTGCTGGAAGTTAAAATTGGATTCTGTGAAACTGTTACTGTCGCATTGGGATCATGGTTGCAGTGATTTTATGCCGTTATTGACTCTTGAAATTACATTTTAATTGGTGACTACTGAAATTCTGTTGTTGTGGAGAATTTGGAGCTGAAAATTGAATTCTTGGTCAGTTTGAGTAATTATTTGTTGCTGAAATTGTGTAGTGATTGCTATCAAATTATGTGCTAAGGATGATTTTGAGAAATTAAATTAATTCTAAGATAGCTACTGTCATGTGTTATGCTGAATTATGAATGATTTGGTCCCTCTCATAAGCTGTAATTGAAGCATTGAGATTGTGGTTTTTTTAGGCTGGAATTCATTGATGTTGTAATATCCTGAATTTTGGGACTAGAGGCATAAGATTAAGCCTGAATCAAGTGGACTGCTAAGCCCCGGTTTAGCAAATGTCCCTATGAGGTATGTTTAAATTCCTCAAAATTCCTTTATATCATTAGATTTTAAAAGGAATTATATTGGTGAGCTAAAGAGCTCGGGGAATAACAAAATAAAGCGATTAGAAGTCACACATAATATAGTAAAGTGGAACACAAAGTAATTTTGCCACCGGTAAAATTCCTGGTATGGCAGTGATGATTGTGTGACATGTTTCGATAGGTAAATGATGGTGAAAAATTATGAAACTTTCCAAAATGAAAGTAGACTTATCAAGCTTCAATTTAATAGGTCATATGAGTTATTTGGAGTTGTACACAAAGAGAAATGAATTTAAAAATTTAGCCCAGCGAAATTAATGATTTTCTGGGACAGCATTCAAAGATTAAAATTCTGGGAAGAGTGGGCTTCTAATTGGCTAAATTTTATATTTTTCTTTCAAACTAGACTCAATAAGGGTCGCATAGCCTTTAGAATCACTCCAATTGGACATTTGTACAAATAGATATGAATTTTCAAAGTTAATGAAAAATCTGCAGAATTTGGTATTTTGTGCGAAAATTCATTATTTGGGCCAATCATAGGCTGACACGTGGCAAACGAATTTGACCATCAATTTAATGAATAATTCATCATCATCTTCAGCCATTTCCACGGTGAAACAGCCGAGAGAGAGAGAAAAGAGAGAGATGGAAATGGAGAAAGAAGAGAGATGAAATTCTTTCCTCCGAAACACTGTCGAAACGGCATCCTCTCTCAAAGTACCCTTCAGGAAACTTCCTCTACTCATCAAGATCTTCATTCCTACGGTTTCGGATTTTTATTTGAAGGTGTTTGGTGCCGTCTCCCTTTCCGGAGTATTGCCGGAATTCTTAACCGTTTGTGGAAACGGGTAGAAGTAAGCGTAAGCTTCCTTTATTAACCGATTGGTTTGTTGTTTGGATGAGTTTTGGGAAGGTTGGGTACTGTTCATGTTGGTTTAAATTGGTGTTTTCAATGGCTAAATCATGTCTAATGAGTGTTTAAATAGCTAATCACTTGACTAAGAAGTAGAAAGGAAGAGATTAAGCCAAAGAAAACAAGAAACAACATATTGCACCTAAGAATCTGATTTTCTGCCCTGTTTTGACATGGAGAAGGAGTAAGAATTTGATTATTTTGATGCTTCCATTGGCTTTAGGAGGCAAAATTGTGAGGGTATGCAAGTGTTCATGATTTTTGGATGCTTGTATATGAATTGGGAATTTTTGGAAATTGATGAATAAATGTTGTATAATTCGTTGTCTGGAAGAAGTGTTGTTGTGCGCATTTTTTCAATGGGAAAACCTTGTCTGAAAATTCCGAAAATTTCCAGATGAAAATTAGACACAAATAACTTTAATTTGATAGGTCATAATGCTCAATTGGATTTGTGTGCTAGAAGTTCTACATTTTTGAAGTTAGGTCATGCAAAACTTGAATTTTCTGGAATAGTATGTTTGTGCGTGATGTTTCAGGAACCAAACCTTATCCAAAAATTCTCAAAATTTTCAGAACTAAAGTAGAGACATAGAGCTTTAATTTGATGGGTATTTTGTAATTTTTGGACAACTATGTTGGGAGATATGGATTGTTGAATGTCTGCCCTGTTTTCTGGAAGAACATCTAAAACAGTTGGTGTTTGGAAAAATTATGGGAATGGTGTAGTGGTGGTGTTTAAAATCGAGTATTTTTATATAAATATAAACTTAAAGGGCTTCAAATATAACTTTGAAGCACCTAAATTGGAGTTCTATAGAATTAATTATGATTTTCTAAAGTTTAGTCAAAAATGTTGGTAGTTTGATTACCATGCGAATTTAAGTAAGAAATTGGCCAAATGTAATTGATTAGAACTCCAAGCGTAAAAGTGAGCTTTGAGGCTAATGTAGCCATTGGACATTCACTTTTCATGGCTCTAATGATGTTATCACTTGCCTAGGGCCATGAAGTGATAAAGAAGGAGCAATGGTTGGCGGATCAAGGGACAAGAAGAGAAAAACATAAAGTCCGAGAGGTAGTGAACTTACCTTTTCTGCATGTATGTGATATGTATGTCTTGCATTGATTATGTGATTGCTTTGCCTATTTGTGTGGAACATGTATGATTGGTTGAAACTCTGTTATATTTGTACAATGGCCATATGTATGTCATAACATCGAGCATGCAGCATGTCATTATGTTGGCATGAAATAGTGTAGGCAAGCATGTCATGCATTCATATATATCTAGCATGCATAGTGGTAATGTTTGCTACTGAGATTCTCTCGAATCTCACTCCTCCCAAACAACCATTCAGATAGGTGAGCATTGGAAACGTGCTGAGATCAGAAAAGAGGTATGCACGAAGAGGACTGTTGCTGGTTGTTTGAAGACCTTTTAGTTATTAAGGTCTGTAAATATTATTTAAACCCTAGTGGGGAAACTTTTGTATTATAATCAAGCAATATTGTATTAATATTATCAATATATTCATGCTATTCTTGTGTGCCCACTGAACTACGCATTGCTACTCTGAGTAAGGTCAGTAATAAGGGATATATGAGGCGGGGTCTTTACAAATGTCATACCCATTGCTATGAAAGAAGTTTGGGAATTTAAATCCTGAAGTTGTTGGTCAATTGTTACTGAACTTTGGAACTGTACTATAATTGCTGAATTGTGCTATGGGGATTGCTGATTTTGCATCGTGGAAAAAAAATCTGATTTGTGTTTGTTGGATCCTTATTGCATGCCTTCCTGCTGTATAGCCCTCATATATTCTAAAACTGATCTTCTGCTGAGATTAAGACTGATTTTGCTGGTGCAGCACCCTGAATTTGTGCACATATATTTGGTCTTGTTTGATTAAGTACTAGTCATCATACTCCAACTTCCAATTCCTATGCGTTGGGCTGAAACTTTGCTGCATTATGAAATTTTACTGAGAAAGGAATTTTGACTGACATTTTGAAACAAAAACTCTGAATTTTTGCTGAAATGTGTTGAGTTCGTGTATTCTTCATTGAATTTCAATTGCCAACTTTGTCACAATTGATTGCAAAAGGTGATAAATGCTGAATTGTTGTTACTGGAATTGCCACATTTTAGTTTAAAGTGCTCGATTTAGATATGATTTTTTCCACCTATGCGTTGAAATTGTCACTGGGCTATTGAAATTTTCTAGAGTTTGCAAGTTTTCTAGACTAAAAAACAAAAGTTTCTACTGGGTTGCATTTTGAAAATTTGAATTCCTTGAGTCTACTGTCACAATTTCTTGCTGAAATTGAATTTGTGCTAACATTGATATTTAGAATTATTGCATTCACTTCAGAGCAACCATTTGTTATGAAATCCTTTTCCAGGCCTGACCACATCATGCAGAAAACTGATTTATAATCTGAATTTTTGTCCATTGGGGTACTGAATGCATTCTTGGTATCTGATCTGCTTGTTGTTTGAATATTTTATCTGTGAAGCTGACTTTTGGACTATTTTGCCACTGAAATTTTAGACATACAATGCAAAACTTGATTATTGTGCTAGTTGACATTTTGTGGCTGATATAGTAAGTTTAGTTTTCTGTGAATCTGACTGGTATCAACCTTGGAAGTTTCATGAGAACTGTGTGCTTTACAGAAAGTATTGTTGCAGAAGCTTATCTGAAGGTTGCATGTGAATTTGAAATCTGTTGTAACAAGTGAATTGCTGTCATTTATTTGTTGATAGTGTCACTAATACTTAAGTCTTTGCAGAATGTGGTTGTGATATGTACATTTAGCATTGGAAAGTTTTATGCTAATATCACCATGTTGCTTGCTATCATTCAGCTCCATGATTTCTATTACTATGATAGAATTTTGGCTTGAGAAATTGAAATGATTTAGCTTGCAGATTGATTGCTAAACCTGATTGCACATTGTTGCTAATACTTAAGTCTTTGCACATTGTTGCTGTGAAATTGCTCTGTTTTGAACTGATTTTCTGCTACCACTGTGTTATTTGCCGTGATGTCTGTGCTGCGGTGAACAAAACTTTTTCTAAAAAATTTTAGCACCTCTTTTAATAATTCTAACCACTCATTGCTATTCTTTGTTGTTCCTTTGAGTGTGTGAGAATGCTAAATGATAGAAACTCATTGGATTGCTTGCATTGACTAAGATTTATCCATATCTCTCTTTTTCATGTCTTGGAACAATCTTTATAATGATTTTAATCACAATTCACCCATGCCTAGTTGATCTTTTGCCGGACAAGATTCACCACCTCATCACCAATCTTTTGGAAGATACAATGAGGCTTACCTCCTATTGCTCAACCTAGAATGCCACATAGGATGCCCCTACCTTATAGGGAACTCTATTATGTGTACTGTAAAACTAGATGCCATGAAATTCAAGACTATTATCATAGGATAGAACATGAGAGACAATTTGAGCCTTCACTTCAACCACTTGTACAAAGTGAGGAATCTCCTTTTGATGTGATATTGAGAAAACTCCAAGAATTACATGGCTATTTAGAGGCTAAAAACAATGAAAGCAATGGCACCCCATTTCTTGCATCGCAACCTAGTGCACCCATCCAACCACAAGTGCACATGGAAGAGAAGTCTCCTTCACCCATAGGCAAAGTGATTCCCACTTACAATGAAATTGCCTCACTTCTCTATATACCAAAATATGAAGATAGAATCTTGGCTTTAAGGGAAGCGCATGGTCACTTAAGGGCACATCACCATAAATTAGTCACTCATTGGAATTAATTACAATGAAATAGCAGAAGAGCTGTGTAAACTCACTTCCCTTAAAGACAAACTCATAAATCAAATAGAGTGGGAAGAATCAGATGGTATAGATGGCGAACCATGGTATCAATTTCAATATTTGGATGATGAGCAAGAAAGTCAAGCCACTATTGCAAGTGAAAGTGAACTTGGAAGTGGCAAATACCTTATGAAGAATCTAGTAAAGATAGAAAAGGCTTGTTTTGCCATGATTGTAGTAATGATAAAAAAATGTGTTGCATGTTTAGAAATTGATAAATGCTTGAATTCACCCACCTCCATTTGTGGGATTGATTCCACTATTGCGTACATGATTGATGATGGTTATATGAGTGTTGTTAGATGCACTGAATCTTCCTTGAACTCTAATGTTTATAAAGAGGTTGTGGTTGCTAGTGAATATGAAAATACTACATATGCTGCCTGTAGTGGTAGTAACTTAAATAAGCATGTGGCTTGCAATACTTCCACTCTTTTATGTGCTGATTCAAGTATGGACATGCATGATAATTCTTATTTTAGTGCTTAAATTGCTGATAGTGCACATATGATACAAACTTTAGTGATTCCCCAATTGTTTCTAGCTTCCCTTCTTCTACCCCCTCTTTTCATGGTGATGAAGTGAAGTGTTCTAGTGATCTTTCACTAGATTACATCATTTCCACACCTTGCCCTAATTTACTTGAGGATACTAAGCTTGATCAATCTATATTTGACCAAAATGAGCTTGAGAAGGATACTTTATGTGGTGATTCTTCAGGTTCTAAAATAAAGTAAAAGCCAAAGATATTGATGTTGAAACTTGTTTAAATGAAGTGGGTTACCATATGTTTTAAGTTCAAAGGATGATGCATTGTTTAGTTTTAATTAATTTGGTAGGGAAAAAAGCCCGATTGGAAGGTATTTTGGGTCTAATTGTTCATTTTAGTGTGTGATTCATCCACTTAAGCTATTGCTCTCTAGAACTTGTCTTATTTGTTGCTTGAGGCTACATTCTACATTGGCAAGAGTAGAAATGACATTGGCATTCATATTCATTACCTAGTTGACCAAATAGCCAACCTTGATCATGCTATCCATTTTTCAACCCTTTGAGCCTAACATCATTTTTCATTTCTGCATCTCCATTTCATTCTTCAGATCACCTATGTGCATTGCATGCTATCATAAGAAAGGGCATTATGGTATCTTTGAGCATGAAACCATTTTTTTTCATGGATAGAGAGGTTGTTAGTTTTGTTGAACCTTGCTGAAAAATATGGTATAGAATAGAAACTGCCTAGTCTCTTTGTGAATCATTTTGTTAACTGGCTAGAAGTGCAATATTTTGACCCAAAAAAAAAAAAGGAGACAATAGAAAAAATGATACAGAAAAAAGTAGAGAGAAAGAAGACAGATTGAAAAAAAAAAACCTAGATAAAAGAAAAGAGGAAGAGGAAGAGGAATAAAGAAGAATAAGAAGGGATGTATGAATATCGTTGTGTTGCATTTACTTGTTCAATTATACCATTGTTTCCATGATATTCCATTATGCATGCACTAGATGGGTCTTTTCTTTCTTTCATTTACTGATTATCATTTAACCCACACATCTTCCCTTATCATATCATTCTAATCATTCCATTACCTCCAACAATACAACCCTATAAAGTCCTTTGGATCTACTTTTGCCATTTGCTACAAGTGGTGGAGAGCTTAGAAACATTACAAGCTTATGGTAGAGCATGGCCAAGTGGATGTGAGAGAAAATACCTTTCATGAGAGTTGAGAGTTAACACTTATCCTTATGAGGTTTTCAAATTAAACTCACATTTGAATTGAGCTTTGTATTTTGTTAGTTCTTTTAGCATATGGCATGCTCATGGACTTGGGATAAGTGGATACGTCATTATTTAACAAGTGTGATTCTTGAAGCTTGATCATACTTGTTTATCTCTATTCTCGTTGTGCTTTGAATTGGACTTGCTCAAAAGTACTTAACATTCAGTGAGCCAACACACATAATCATCACGCCTTCCATCATGAACCATCCCCATGGGCTCCCATTCTCCAATCAATTCCATTGGCCATCCTCCGTTGTCACAACCTTCATCTCACTGCCAACCACTCATTCATCTTCATCCCCTTTCATTCCTTGTTTCGCCTTCATCCTTGATTGTGCTCATTATTTGATGGCCAAAGGAGAGCCTAAGGCTCAATGTAGCTATTCTCTAGTCATGAGCACGTTATTCTTTCATTTCTTGGTGATGGAAGAAGCCAGCTGGAGTTCCTTGCACCCCATAGGGAGTTCTTCTACCTTATTTTCAGTTTCACTCATTTATGATTATGAATTGTGATACCTAAGTTTCTAGGATTGTAATTTGTGGTTGTATTGAGATGTGTTTCGGTTGTTGCATATTGAGACTGAAATTTGTATTGGATTTTGTGTTTTAATGATTTGATAGAATGTTTGTTAGCCTTTTTCTATCATTCATGTGGTTGATGCTCTTAATTGGCCAGCTAGGTTGCTAGTAATTGTCAATTTGAGTAGAGAATGCCTCCTACAAGATTTAATACATGTTAGGTGCCAACTAAAATGAATCTAATGCACTCAACTCAAGTTAGGTGTCTAGGTGGGTTTACCTAATTAGAGGAGTTGTTTGGAGAAGGTCTCTTCTCACAAGCCTAAGCACTTAACAAAGGAATTAAATTCAATTAAATTGGAACAAGGAAAGCTAGTGAATTCACTCACCAAGAAATATCATACTCACATTTCATATCACTCCATTTCACTTATTAAACTTGGAAAAATCTATAAACAAGTAGTTTAGCCTAATTTAGAATAGTTAATTAATTTCATTAAACTCTTTAGTTAATTTGTTAATTGATACTTAGTTAGCTAAGAACTAAATAATCAGCTCTTCAAAGAAATCGACCTAGGTTAGTATCACTATAGTGTATAATTAGTCTAGTTTTATTTGATAACCCTACGATAGGGCTTGTCAACCCACATGTGCTAAGGTGGCTCTACCACATAGGATCTTGTATCATGTATAATGCCAACTTATATGTCCATAGCTTGTCCAACTTATGTCGTTTTTTGTTTCCACTTTTTAGAAAGTATTGTGTGGATTTAGTGAATCTGCCTAAAGTTTCTTTATTTATCGTACTCTTTGTCTAATATTTGTAGTCATATGAAAGAGATTGTGTGGATATGCTTCAGTTTGGATTGTCTTTTTTCTTTTTTTCTTTTTTTTTTTTTTTTTTTTTTTTTGCGCCGGAAGAAGCTTCAGTTTGGATTGTTCCATATGAAACTGAGTTAGTAATTTACATCTGTAATTCTTTCAAAAGATAATAAATTTTTTGCCATTGAATATTCTATCATTGCAGTAGTAATTTTAATTCTTAAATATTAAGGCCTGTTAATTTTGTTTGAAATTTTCTAACTGTTAACATTTTTAATAGCCAGGAGTAACAGTGCTCCTTTTTTACACTTTTGGGATAATTTTTATTCAAAAAATGCTTTTAAATCTCTGTAGTTCCTATGCAAAAACTTACAAGGCAAAATTGGATCTTGACCCTTTAAAATTTTAAATGTAACATCTTTTATTAACAACATTAGGATTATTAAATGACTGAAAATTCACTTTATATGAAACTAAGGAACCAAAATAAAACATTGTATGAAATTAAAGGAGTAAATAAGCCCTTTATTTAAAAAAATAATAATAATTTTACATAGGCCAGCAAACATACATGCAAGTATCTAACTAGTTTGCTTGATTCTCAAGTTTTGTTGATCTGTTTTTGTTAAGATGAAGTTTGGCAACTTGAGCAATATTGGCAAGAGCTTCAGTAAAATCAGAAACAATATGGCCATTATTATTGGCTGCAACGTCATCTTCTTGAAGTTGATACTCAATTGTAGATTTGATGATGCTTGATTCTTGGCCTCTCTCTATCACTTCAAAACGAACCCTAAACATAGTAAACCCTAATTCCAAGAGTCCTCCTTCAATTACCTCTAGTTCTTTGATTCGCTTCTCGTTGTCTATCTTTGTGAAGCAATCTTTGTAAGGGCTCAGTCCAAGTGTACCTATTTTATATCACACCAAAGACAACATAATCCAATTAATCAACAACATGTGTGTGTGTGGGGGGGGGACTTTGTCCGGGATGGTGTTTAGCGATCCCAATCATACATTAAGAGGGAAAAATACACTTCAGACTAAAGAGATATGTTTGAATTAGTTTTTTAGTAATAGCTTAGGGAAAGTCGTGAGCTAGACAGTGTTATGAATATATTGGATTAAAAACCATCTTCCATATAATTATAGGCAGTAAATGATGAAAGACTTTTTTTTTTGCTGTTATACTTCCCTTCAAGGTTATTAGATCTGGACCAGACATTGAATTAGTCAGGGTCCTAGATTAAGGGTCAGTGAGTCAGATTAAAGTCCGCAACTAAACCAGTAAAGAAATGAAAATTTCGAAGTTATTAATATAAAATTTTGAAGAAAAAATTGAATTAAATTATTTTTTGCATAAAAAAAATATTGAACCAATTAAGCCAATTATGTGGCAAGGCCGGACAGGTTATATGGCCAGTTCACCAGTTTCCGGTTTGAACCAACCGGTCCAACACCTTTTTAATAATATTGCTTTCCTTTATACCTTATATTTAGATTTTGATGATATCCTCCATTTTCCATTTAAAAAAGAAAAAAGATAGAGAAAGAACTTTGAATTTACAAAATTCTAAATCAAGTGTTTTCTAAAAAAATGACTTGTGAATATGCTTATCAAGTTTCGTTATTCCCTTATCAACTTTTGATAATAAACCTCATTTAAGATTTTACAATTTCAAAATTCTTTTTCAATCTTTTTGCCTTTAAAAAAAACACATCAACCCTAAAAGTAGCTTTAAATCTAAAGCAACTTTTTTTTTGGCTTTTAATCTTCTAAAGTCACGTTGCTGTCAAACCCCTTAATATTCTGATATTCACAATATAATATATGCATCGTTCAGATGGCATACAGAAATAGTGAAACTATACTGATAATAAGTACTTACTGATATTACAGAAAATCCTCATATAGGTTGAAAAATACATACAGAGTACAAAAGAAATAAATTCCACAACTAAAGATAATCAGATGTAACTCCTGGCTAGGACCGAACCTTCAATCGCCAGTAATTACGGTTTTGCCCTTAGAGCCGTTGTCCTTTGCTGGAATATTTTTAGATGTTGAAAAAGGGTGAGATTCGAATGAATCTCAGTAGTAATGTACAATCAGTCATATAAAATGCAATAAATAAATATGCAATGCGCCATGATATGTAAAATGCTAACTCATATTGTATGCATACTGTCCAAGGCCAAACGACTGTTTGCAACCCCGGCTAAACTCGTATCCATGGTCAAACGATATGTTTAGACCTTGGCTTATTCGCGTGTTGTGCCACAGGCACTGTCATGCTACAGAAAATGGAATATACAACATATAAATAATCACATAGTGTATGAAAGAAAGAATTACTACCTGGGTCCTTTTTCAGTCCAACTGTTTATCCAAAACTTTTTCTTCGGCTCGGGCTTTTACTAGTTCCTATGAATTAAAATTAACAAGTAATTGGTTATTACTTGTATTACTACTATCTTTAATCATAATCTGTTGATTATCTCAGTTTCAGTGGCTTATAAACTATATAATTTTGCATAGTGCAATTTTACTATTCTTCAACAAATTGGCAGATTTTTCAGTTAACTTTGAAAAATCATAACTAATTCTAGAAAAATATAAATTGACTGGGTCCAAAGCCTACATGAAGCTATTGAAATATATTTTCATGGAAAAATATCAAAATATACCCATATTTACCATATTACTCCCAGAATTTCCCGAAATACCCTTATTCCAGATTAGTCTCCAGAAATATAGCATGACTTTGAAAATCTATATCTCCTAATATACTTGTCCAAAAATTATGTTCTACCCGTCAAATTAAATATATGAATGACTACTTTAAATCTGGAAAGTTTCATAATTTGTGGTCAAGTTTTGATTTTCCAAAAATTCGACACAAACAAACTGTTTTCCAAAAACACAGTTTGAGAGCAACTTAATTCAAAATTTCATATCTCTTAGTATACTAATCCAATTAACACAAAATATATATCAAATTAAATATAATACTATGTAATTCAATTATGGAAATTTTCATGGCCATTGGGAAAGATTACATAATTCAAAAACACCACGAAATCAACTACTAGAATCTGGACGTTCAGGATTGCACCTGTTTCTAAACCCATCTTTCAAAAATCATAACTTCCTCTAAAGATATCCAAATGATACATTCCACCACTCATTTTAAAGCTTATTATGTATACTATCTCTCTGTAAAGTTTCGTAAATAATAGATGTGATTTTGTTGGTCATAAAGCCACATGAAACTGACTGACTCTGAAAAACGTCAGTTTTGACAGTCTAACTTCAAAAATTAATAACTTATTCGTTTTGACACCAAATTGAGCTCTTCTTGATTCTATTTCATACTACACATCCTAAAATTTCCATATCAAAAATAAACAGATGAAAAATCCATCTGTAGCCTCCATTTGAGCTTCTGAAAGTTTCCGATAAAAAATCTGTTTTCCGGCGACCAAAACAGAGTTGATAAAACTCACATGCAACCATGATTTTGGACTTTAATCTCAAAGATTTTGACTCTACATACTCCTAAACATGTTCCTTGAGTTTGGGGACGTGTTTACAGAAGAAAATGAATCGAAAATCTCATGCAAAACGGACACAAAATTGCTGGTTTTGAAACTGATCGGTATCAGTAATTTTTCCGGCGAATTTTCTTACTTCCAGCCACCCAAACCAGCAGAAAACAGCCTCTAATCTAATGGAAATTGTTAGAAATATGTGAAGAGAACTTACATATATCAGATTATAGCCTTGCATGTAGGATTTGAAGCTTCTTCTTCCTTCCTCTCTCTCTCTATTTTCTGCTGTGTTTTCTTTTCTCTTTGGTTGCTGAATTTGTTGCATGAATGAAGAGGTGAGAGATGTCTTATTTATCTTGGGGGCTGAACGTGTGTGCTTGTGTGCTGTATACGCTGGTCAAATGAGAAGAGAATGTGTGTATGTGTGTGTTGTACCAATGAGAGAAAAGAAGAGAGTAGGTGTGTGCTTGTGTTGTGCAAATGAGGAGGCTGTACAAATGAGGAGGCTGTACGTGTTGTGTGCTGTCAAGTGTGGGTGTGTGTGTTTTTATACAAATATAGGTATATTTTTATCATATTTATTACACACACTAGGTCCTAATTTTTCCCTTTGTCAAATTTAAGTTTCTTTAAATTTTGTAGGTTCCAAAATTGAGCTTACTATCTAATTTTCATAATTTAATCCTTGCATTAAATTTTTGGGATGTTACAGTTGCAGTGTTGCAGTGTCTCTTCCTTTGTCACTTCCCTTTTTGCAAGAACCTTGGTGCTTTTTATAATTTATTTAAAAAATGTCCATTTTATCTTTTTTTCAAAATTTATATTTTAAAATAATAAAAAATTATTACATTCTTTTTTCCTCACTGATTGATTTGTAATAAGAAAATATAAAAACATATAATAAATAATTTTAAATAAATAATACATTAATATAAGACATGTGTGGCCATGATAAGATGTTGAGTCTTAGTCTCTGTTTGGCGTGAGAGAAATGGAAGGAAAGAAAACTTTTAATGAGTTCAATTTACAAGAAATGAATAAGTGGGGTTATAAAATCTTAATAAAGATAATATGTAAGAAAAAAAAGTAAGAAAAATTATTTAAAAGATTTAATCTCATTTCTCAAATTTTTTTTAATTGAAATCATTAAAATTTTTCCGCCCTATTAAAAGGGTAGTAGGAACTAACAACTTGGGGTTATAGCTAGGCAAGATCAAACTTATAACTTATCCGCCGTAGCGGAGCTTTCATACCATTAAGCTGTATGGCCATTGCTGATTTTTACTTTCAAATCCTACATAAATTGTTTATAAAAACATAATATATATATATATATATATATATATATATATATATATATATATATATAAAAGATAAATTTCCCTTATTTCTAAATTTATTAAAAATAATAATATTATGATTAAAACATTTAACAATTATAAAATTGTTGAAAAATATGAGCCATATATTTTTTATACGTACGCAAAATTATTCGCTGCTTGACAGGATTATTTTTGGTAAAATATCACATCACATTCAATAACCTAGAATGTATATATAAGGCACGCTTTTACCTTAACTAAAACAAAACACAACAATTTTCAATAATTTTACATGCTGACACAGACAAAAACACGGGCACACACAGTTTCATATGATATTTTTTGGTCGAAAATCAAATCCTATGATTATTTTGTGAAATTGAATCCATCCACGAATATACATAAAAGCTAATAATAGCCGCATACTGAACACGGTGCCATGCATAATACATATTGACAGAGACCACCTATCTTGTTTTCACGTGTAATATCCTAAAAATTCATCCAAGGGTTAAATGACCCAAAAATAAGAGTACCCAATAGCAATTTAGTTAGTATTGCCTTGTGCAATGGCAAAAAGAAGATTTAGAATTTGATCTTGAGGAGAGAATTGGGAAATAAAATGAAGGGTTAACATTGACAAAAGATGATAATAATAGTCATAATAAAGGTGATGATGATGAAGGTGCATAGGTGGCTTGAAATTTACGTAAGGGGAAAAAAAGAAGGAACAAAACAATCTTGGCATTTAATAAGAGCATATCAACAACTCACCATTCAAATGTTCTTATGATTCCAAAACACACTCAACCACTCACCATTATCTTGTCCCATGGCCAACCTATCACCACAATCATCTTGTAATTAATCACTCACTCACCTCTCCAAGTAATCAAATCGTAGAGTAGATGAAAACTAAGAGAGAGAGAGAGAGAAATTGAAACAGAAAACAAATAGAGAAAGAGAGAGAGAAGGTGATGGCTTAGGAAGAACAAAGGAACAAGAAGTAGAGGTAACAACCTCTCTCTTGATTTTCAACCTCTTACTCACCTTTCTAGTTCTTGGAGTGTTCATAAGCATTATTCCTCTTGATGAGAGCTGCATTTCTATAGTTTAAGTTTCTTGAGAGGCGGTGTTTGGAGCTGCCTAAGTGGTGTGAAAGTTGGAAAAGTCAAGTTAAGGTGATAGCAAAATCAAGAGGTAAGTATAAACTTTGATTTGAAACAAGTATTTTGGATTTTGGCTAAGTTTTTATGATGTTGTGCTACCCTATTTTTGTAAAAAGATAATCTTAAGAGTTTAATGATGTAAGCACATGAAAAATGATGATAAAAGAGGTTTAAGTATAGTAGGAAAGAAATCTAGCAAACTTTATGAAAGGAAGTTACAAAATCACTATTTTCCTCTATGATATATTTCAGCTTGGATGGTTCATAGAGAAGAAATTGGTTATTGTCAAATTTGAGGTTAAATATGGATTCTACACAAAATTTGTGTGGGAATACATGTGGTTGTGATTTTTGGATGATTGTGTATAAGTTTGGAATTTTTAGAAATTAAGATGAGATGTTGTTTTGTTAGTTTCTCTGGAATCAGTTTTATTGTAAAATGATTTTCGTTAGTCAAACCTAGTCCAAAATTCATGAAAATTTTTAGAATAAAAATAGACATGATAAGATTTAAATTGATATATAATATGTGTCATTTGGGTATGTAAATTGTGAGATATGAATTTTTGAACTTAGATGTTAAATATGGAATGCTTTCTGGTATAGATAGTGTTTGATGAAATTATGGAGATTTTATTGCTGTAATTTCTAAATTCTAATATTTTTCCATGAAAATATAATTAAATAAGGTTACATAGGATTTTGAACCATTCAATTTGGAGTTCTAGATATTTAGTTATGAATTTTAGAAGTCATAATATTAAAACTGGAAAGATTTTTTGGTAGTATGGGAAAACCTTAAAACTGGGAATGATTTTTAGATAAGTGACAGTGGAACGTATTTTTATCTTAAAATAGACTTAATAAGTGACACAGAATTTGGAACCACCTTAATTGAATATTCCTAGGTCAAGATATAAATTTTCAAAGATTATTGAAAATTCTGCCAGATTTGAATAATAGTGTAAAAATAAAAAGGGTATTTTTGTAATAATTGGGACTCTTGAAGTCTAGTTAAATATTTAGAGTTGGTATTAGCCCATTAAATACCCATTGGGTCTAATGTATTGACTATAATGATAACCTACCAAAGTGTCTTGAAATACTAAATATTTGGAACAAGTAATAATTCGCCGTCCGTAAATAATAAATTATAGCATTTGACATTTACCCGGGATGCCAAAGTGACTGAGAATAGGAACTAAATTTGGAGAGACAGTTAGGTAGTACCTTATCTCTTTTATCATATGTGATGTTGTGTATGTATACCATATCATCTGTATATATGTGGGACAGATAGTCTATAGGCGATAAGACCCGTAAGTACAAGCTGCACCGGGAGTTACCCGGGGGCGTCTTGAGCCAGGTAGGCTTGAGGCAGAAAGCCCATGATTGCACCTTGTATGGGGCAGAGGCCCTGAACAGCCAGACTGTAAATCTCAAACGTTGTGAGTCTGTGATGAGGGACTGATTAGGCCTTTTTTATTTGCTGCATTCCTGTAAGTTGTACTGTTTGATAATTTGTTTTACATGCTTAGTATTTTTGCATATTATATGAGTGATCTGTGTACTACTGAGATTCTTTTGAATCTCACCTCTTTTTCAACAAATGACATACAGTAAAGACGTCCAATTCTAAGGGCAAGAAGGTAATATAGATGGATAAAGAAAAGACGGATTAAATATGGATTATTTGGTTATTATTTTATTTTGGATGACTGTAAAATATTTATAATTTATTGAAGTAGAGGTAGTAGTACTAGTACCTGTGACATAGACCGTATAAGTTGTAATCAGTACGCTAGACTTTTGGTGACGCACTAGTATCCAAAAGTGATAATTGAACTAAAGTCAGAAAACCAACCACCGAAAGCCCATAAGTTAATCACCACTATGCGAGCTATTGATAGATAATGCTCTGTATTTTAAATAAACGATTTTGAAATTGATGAAGATAATGGATTTGCAAATTAGAATGAGATCACACATGTTTATCCAAAAAAATTTCGAAAACTCTACACAAATACAAGATGGAGCGCTATATTCAAGTTAGGAATTTAAAATTGTTATGGTCTCATATTTGAAGTTATTATACATTCAAACTCATTTAGAGGCTTTAAAAATTAAGGTATTACATCACGCCCACATAACTAAAACCTTGTAAGATAAAGGAATATTTTCCCTCAATATATACACACAAATAGCTATTTTTCTTTATCTACAAGTTTTTTTTTGGTTGAGATGAAAATTTGGCTACTTGAGCAATGTTGGCTAGATCTTGAATGGCCATTTTCTGAAGTCTCTTGCTTGAGTTGATATCTAGAAATTATATATATATATATTACTAAAAGGATCAAAGTTTCATTAAACACATGCAAGCATAGGATTATTGTATTAAATTGTGAACAATGATGGTAATTCTATCAACAAAATTTTATCTTTAAAGTTGGAACCCTTGTATTGCTTAAGGAGATTAAGTCAAATAAATATTATACTCCGGTCCTTAATATAAGACAACTATGGAGAGTTGATCTTGATTCTAAATATAAGACATAGTTTTCATATTTGTCAATATTTCTCTAATTTACCTCTATTAATGCTCCTTCAACAATAGTCAAGGAGGAGAGAGCATGAGGGAATTAAGGAAGACGACTAGGGTGTTTTAGAAAATATATGTCATGTTAACTAACTTCCTTAATCTAATCAAATTAAGTAAATATGTCTTATATTTAGGACAAGAGGAGTATGATGTATAAAATTCTGTATAAAATAAAGTTGGCACTCTATATAACTGTAAATTATAATTCAGATGAGCCATTTATACAACAACACAATGGGGCATGCATGTTGCTATAAAAACAGCAAAACTGACCTATATATATGAACTTGTTATAGAGAGTAATATATATTTACCGTGTACAAATGTTAATTTGGTGATAGTTTCAACTCCTTCCTCATCACCTTCAACAGAAGCTGTACCTTTTGAAACAGACTTGACATCTCTTTCTCGACAAGTTCTCAGAATCGAAACGTGCCGAAGAGGTCCCACGCCTCAAGCCAGCCAGCGCACTAGCTCGTACTCAAGGGATGTCCTTGCAGAGTCATCTCTGATCATTTTCTAAACACAATAGCATGATCTCCAGCCAGAAGTTTGAATTATTGTGCTTCTTTATTGAGTTTCTTTCTGAGTTACGTGGTATATATATATATATATATATATATATATATATATATATATGATCACAATGATATGTCATGTATGTGGGGGCAAATATTATCTCTGGCTTTAAAATGTGTGATCACAATGGCTCCCTTTCATGTCCGAAATCTCATTCTCAACTTTATTTGATTTTTCTTTCGTCTTTTATTTATTGTGAAGTAATGTGTGGATGCATTGAACTGGAAAAATATATTTGATGAAATTATAAGCCTAAATAAATAAAATTTAATAAATCTGATTGAAAATTTAACATTTTATGAAATTTCGGAAATTTTGAAAATATATTTATTAGAATTATTTTTTTGGTAAATATAACTGTTTATTCTTATGTTAAATATGCGTTTTTTGGTGAAAATAACAGTTTGCCAGTCAAACTTAGAGGCAACTAACATGGGGTAAATGAAAATTGAATCTCATATATATGAGGGATGTTTGTATCATATACATTTTAATTTGAAAGGAGGTATATATGCAATTTCATAATACAAAGACTTTCCGTAATGTAGGTAAAATAAAATGGTGTTTAATATATTTTATTCTGTAATTTTTTATGCAAAATGTTTTTATCTATGTCCATGAGGATTATTTTGGTAAAAAAGAGATACAAACTGGGAGCACATTTTGTGCTCATCACATTGATAAGATAGATGCTCTCCTCACCCGTCTTTACCGTTAGATTTTTGGATAGGTTAGGTTTAATTTAATTTAATTTAATTTTTTTATATTTTAAATAACTTTTTATTTTAATACATGTAAAATTTAAAAGGGAAAATCCCAGAAAAATATATTTAAAATAGGGAAAAGACAAATGAGTGAGTCTAATATCACAAATCTCAAGTCAGACTTGTAGGAGAAATATGAAATTTGTTAATATTTCCAAATGACCAATATGCCCCTGATAGCATTTGCAGATCTCAAATTGTCAATATATATATTGAAGTTGTTAATTGTGATTCTTAAGTTCTTTTTCTCTATTACTTAAGTTGGTTACGCATCACAATTAACAACTTTAATATACATATTGACAGCTTGAACTCCCTAAATACCAACAACCTTGTAAGTAATATTTTGAGTCTACACATGTAGGTATCACTGACTACTTAGATATACAAAATAATAAATTAAGAATAATAACTAACAACTTCAGTATACATATTAACAACTTGAGATCCTTAAATATTGTCAAGGGCAGATTGGTAATTTGGAAATATTTGCAAATCTCATATTCCTCCCACAAGCCTAACTTGGGATTTATGATATTGGACTCCCAAATTTATCATTTCCATATTTTAAACATATTTTTTCTTGGATTTTCCCGGTTTAAAATAAAGATAATCTTCTAAATATAACTTCCTATAAAAATAAATTTATCATTTAAGCAAATCACAAACTAAAAATTTTAAATTTAGACAATTCATGTTAAATTTAAATGGTTGAGATCTCATCACTATAATATAATAAGAAATTAGTTACTCACTGCTGTATTCTGCACCAAATGTGAATACAAAATACCACAGCATGTTGTAGTATAATGCATAATGGACAAGGTACAAAAAAACTGGAACGGGTATTGAATCGAGGAGGCAGTGGTTCAAGAGTCAATAGATCAAACCGGGGTTAATTCAGAGTCAAACCAACCATATCAAAATAATACAATTTAATTGACAATAACAAAATATAACAATATTAATGATCATTAATGACAAAATATAACAATAGTTCAATTGTAACACTAACCAAATACAATAATATTATTTATAAATTTAAAAAATCAAAATTTTCATTTAATATTTTGCACATATGTGTATTCAATGCTAATATATTTTTGTATAGATTTTGACACTTAACTATGCAAATTAGATTTAAATTGATTAATTTTCATTATCTAACTTGTGTGCTTTTATAGGTAAATGTATATAAATAATTAAATAAGGAGTTTAAGAATATTTTTGTCATTCTTATTCTTTTATAAATGTTTTATTTTTTATTTTTCATAAAGGGTCATCTTTATATTTAATATAGGGTTTGTTGCGAAGGGAAAAAAAATATTGCATATGGTGTGGCAGACACTTTTTTAGGGATTTGAAAGTAGAGAGAAGAAGGAACACAAGGAGGTGGCGGCTGAAGTAAAAACCGAAGAAGACGATCCACTGGGAAGCACCAAAACTCTCCTTTCCATTACAAGCAAACGGCTATGCTGATGCTTTCACTACTTCGACTTCTCAATCTCACCCTCTCTCATGATTATACTCATTCTGGGTTTCTTGTTATAGCTTTCATGGAAGGGTTTGCTAAGTCTCTTTCATGTGATGGTAGTTTGTAGGCTTGTAGCCTTTAATTTATGCCTGATTATACTTTCTCCCTTCGTTTTATTCTTCTTCCCTACTCCATCATCATCTGATTTAGACTTCTCTTTCTCGTTTTGTTAAATATGTTTGGATATGTGGGCTTGTTGCTGAATTGGGGAAAAACCCGTTCAAATCGCCTAACCCAGTGGTTTTCCCAATTTATGATTTACGAAATAAATTTATAAAAATAGTTTTGTTTCTTAAAATGCAAAAGCGCTATATTTTTAAGCTGATCCAAACAGCTTACCAATCCTTCGATAAAAAATAAAAAATAAAAACAGCTTACCAATCTAATTAAAGATAACTTTTCTAATTAATACGATTTTTTTCATGCATAAAATTTCAAACTTTTAATCTTGTTTAAGAGAATCAAAATTGCTTCACCTGATCTGGCCACCGTTTGTAATGTTAATGGATCAATATTACGCACGCAAATCCCAAGAGTCATAAGAACAAGATATATCCAACTAATTAGTACTTAATACTACGATTTGATCAAATTCAGGTATTGTCAAGTGATCTAAATTAACACTCATTTTCTGTGTTAAGTTTTTTAGGAAATAATTTTTTCGGTACTATATGTGACTCCTAATTGTGTTCTGTCTTTGATATTTGCTTTCAACGGACTCCTATAGAAAGAGTTATATAGTATATATTGTATGTTTAATTTATCCTACTTGAAGCAAATTTATCCATTTATATAAAAACTGAGCCATTTCATGAGATAATTTCCGCAGACACATACAAGCACATACGATAAGTATTATATATTACAATGCCATATGATTTTTCAATATAAATTTAGATACATATCATCACATTAAAGTATCACAAAACATATCAAACCAAAGTAGAATACGAAATTTTAAAGAAGTCATTAGAACATTTATAGATCAGTTATTGGGTTAATTGGTAAGCTTGTTTCTGTTGAGATGAGCTTTGGCCATTTCAGAAATGTTGGCTAGAGATTGAATTGCATTGGAAGCTAAAGGGGCATTGGCTAAAGCATCTTCCTTGAGTTCATACTCAACTGTTGATTTGATTATGCTTGATTCTTCTCCTTTCTCTATCACTTCCAAGCGAACCCTAAACATAGCAAACCCTAATTCCAAATACCCTCCTTCTACTACTTCCGTTTCCTTGATTCGATACTCACTGTCTACCTTTGTGAACTTCTCCTTGTAAAATGCTGGCCCTGGTGTACCTAATCAAACTCACACCAAAACTCGATGCATTTAATAATTCATATAAGGATAAGGATAAATAGGGAGCCCTAATCTTAGTTGTCAATGCATTAATTAGCTGTTGTTATTTATTTGATAAGTTAGAGTTTTTTTAACTTCTTAAAAACTATTGTTGCTTTGTTGCTACTGATATTCAACAAAGGAATATTTGTAAAATTAGATGTCACTATCTTAATTGTTGTTGTTGTCATCATTTGAATTTCAAGTAAAGGCATTTAGGCAATTTTGTTACAAAATTTAATCCTATCATAAGGGGATTCCAACCACCTCACTGTAACTAATAAGAGATGGTTAAGTCATCAACTTTTTCTGAAAATGGAACAAGCTTCCGACTTTACCTATATTTAAAAAGAAAATTTTCATATTTGTATTACATTTTCTCTCATAATCAATGACTTTAAAGCAAAAATTTAATTAAATATACTCTCTCATCCGGTCCTTTTTATAAATAACGATTACTCAAATCACATAAAACAAATTGTTAGTTAAAATTGGTTTTAAATAATAAATATGTAAGAGATGCAATATTACCCTTGTTCATTAAAATGATGAGTGTGAGCAAGAATGGGGAGACATGTAATTAATTTGGATAACAATGAAAAAAAATGCATTAAATTTTCAGACAAAGCCAAATTGTTGATTATAGATAGGATAAACCCTATGTGAGGGAATGTTGTTTATAAATAATTATGGAAGGAAGTGCTTTTTTTATGATAAGGATCATCCGATATATCTCTTCTAAGATGGAACGTGCCTTATGATAAGGATTACATTTATTGGCGGCCTTATATTCTAAATTTCAAACATGATTATTACATTTTGAATGACTGAAATCGAACCGTGCTTTGTCAACCTGCATACAGGTGATTTTTTTTGGGGGGGCGGGTGGTTTGGTTTAGTGAAATCTCTCTTTAACAATAAAAATGGTATTATCAAAAAGAGAGGAAAAAAAGTATTATCCATGGAATGAAGAAAAGAGAAAATATATATATATATTTACCTGGCACAAATGTTAATTTGAGGATAGTTCCAACTCCTCCATCACCTTCAACAAGCTCCACCTTCTGAAACAAACTTGGCATCTCTTTCTCAACAAGTTCTCCTATCCGAATCGTGCCAAAGAGGTCCCACGCCTCGCTCGCTGGCACGTCCAGCTCTAGCTGATGCTCAAGTTTCCCAGACATCTCTTTGATTTAATTTTCTGCAATGAATAGCTTTTTCTGAGTCTCTTGCGGTTTATATGATGATAATGAAGTTCAAATAGTAACAAATCTTAAGGTTCAGAATTTTTCATCACAATGCCCCCCTAGAATTCCCAAGATATGCTATACCTATCTACCTTGATTTGATGTTGGTGATTATTTTTGGTCACAGTGCCACTAGGTTAAAGAGGGTAATTTTTCTTTCTTTCTTGTTGTTGATGTTGTTGTTATTATTATAACACCTTAATTTCCAAAGCCTTTAGATAAGTTTGAACGTATAATAACTTCAAACTTGAGACTAATGTTCATTTGAAAATAGTTGAAGTCCCAACTCTAATACAGGGTATGAATCTGCACTTGAGTGGGTTTTTGAAAACTTTTTAAAATACTTTAAGTGCGGTCTCAATACAGTTTTTGATTTCATTATAACCCATCAGTTCTTAGTTCCTTTTACTGAAGTCAAAGCGTTCTCATTCAAAAACCCTTATCGTGGTAGTTATCTTATAGGCTACCAGAAATTGGTTACCCAATTCTATTTCATTTATCACATCAAATTACTAGTGTGCGCGTTAATGTACTAATATAGGGTTTGCAACCATTAAGGCTACTGCTACTGCTGATACTGGTCTTATTATAGTTACAAATACAAATTATATGATTTCCCAAATAGATAACCAACGGAAATATAAATTTTTCTATCGATCACTTCACTCATCCCTGATTACCTTCTTGCCAATAGAACTACTTGCCTTTACTATAGATTAGTTGTTGGAAAAAGGGGTGAGATTCAAAAGAATCCCAGTAGTAACAAATAACAATAATATAAAATGCATATGGAGAATCATGCCATATCAACCATCAGATATCAGACTGTGCAGTATTCATTCAACAATCAGAGATGTGCTTATATAGCAAACAATTCTATTCAAGAACTCATTGTCCCTTCCCATAATGCTGGGTGTTCTATTAGGCCAAAGCCCTTCTCATCTAAATGCTTAACGGGCAACTCTACCCAATTCATGTTCACATTTCAAGTATTCATAATGGTAAAAATATGCATGAAACATGATACATAGAATATGAGAGCAAAAAGTTACTACCTGGTTGTCTTTCCTGCAATTTACCTTTCCAAACTAGCTTCTTCTCTGGGCTAAGGTAAATATTGAATCTTATAATTTAGAATTCATAAATAGGTGGGTCATTACTTATTCCAATTCTATTGACATAATAAAGGTTATGTTATTCTTGACCCATCCCAAATTATTAACCTTTATTTAACTTTTATTGGCTATATTTAATACTTTTTTGCACTTTATCTAATGTATATATAATTTAAGACATGTTATATGTCTTCCACCCTTGTGGTCTAGGTATTCAATGTGGTCAAATTGGTCTTTAAAACATATCTCTAATCCTTATTTATCTCCTAATCACAATTTCTTTAAAAACTAGAAATTTCCAGATTTAACCCAATCTGCCAGTTTTTATTAGGCAATTTTGAAAATTCATAACTTATTTTAGGGAACTCTAAATGGAATGATTCTAGTTTCTATGTAACCCTTTTTAAGTCTATTTTAAGTGAAAAATATCACTCTTTGCCATTAATACGCACAGGAGTCCAGAAACTTCAATCAACGACATTGTTCTAGATTTCATTACAGATTCATTGCGTCAAATTCAATAAATCATATCTCACAATATACTAATCCAAATAACATATTATATATATCAATTTAAATATTATTATGTCTACTTTAAATCTAAAAATTTTCATAAATTTTTTGTCAAGTTTTAGTTTTTCAAAATTTTTCCACAAGCATTTTGACTTCCAGAAACATAATCTAGCAGCAACTAACTTCAAAAATTTATATCTCTTAATATACTTATACAAATGACACATTTTACCTATCAATTTAAATATTATCATGTCTAATTTTATTTTGAAAAGCATTATGGATATTAGAAAATATTATATTACTCAAAAATACACCACAACTAAATTGCCAGAACCTGGACTTTTAGAATTTCCCTTGTTTCTAGACCTATTTTTCAAAAACTCATAACTCTCTCTACAGATATCCAAATGATACTTTTTAGAACTCATTTTAAAGCTTTGGATGTATACTATTTCCCTATAAAATTTCATAAATATTGGATAAGATTTGGTTGGTCAAAAATCAACACGAAATAAACTGGCTTTCAAAAATATCAGTTTTGATAGTCTGAGTTCAAAACTCAAAAACTCATTCTTTTTCGCTCTAAATTGTACTCTTCCTGATTCTATTACCTACTACACATCCTAAAATTTCTATACCAAAAAGAACTAGACAAAAAACTCCATCTATAGTCTCTGTTTAAGCTTTTGTAACTTTCAGGCAAAAACTTTGTTTTCTGGCAAAGAAAATAAGGTGAAGAAAAACCAACATATAATCATGATTTTGGACTCTAATCCTCCAGAAATTCGACCCTAAGAATGCCCAACATCAAGCCATGCTTTAATGATGTAAAACAAAACCAAAGAAATCCAAAAATCCCTCAAAAACCAACATGCAAACTTTGGTTTAAAGCTTATCAATTGATAGAATTTTTCCAATGGCTTCTTTCTCATTTCCAGCCAAAACCACCACAGAAAATTACTCAAATCAGACTATAAAAGCAATTTAAATATGAAGGAAACTCACCTAAATAATATTCCAGAATTGCTTATGATGAATGACTTTTCCTTCTTCCTCTTATCTGGCAATCACTCTCACCTCCGTCTCACCTTCACTCACCCCTCTCTCTCTTCTATTTTATTTTTTTCTGTTTCTCTACTCTCCCTTCTCTAGCCGACATGCATGAATGGAGAGGTGAGGGTGTTATTGATTAATAGGTGATTGTGGTGTTGGGTTCCGTATATGGTGAGTTGTTGAGTGTGTTTTGAAATTATAGGGACATGAATGGTGAGTTGTTGAGTGTGGTAGGTGAGTGTCGTGTACTGTAGTATGTGTAGTGTAGTATGGGTAGGTGTGTGTTTTTAATATATATATATATATATATATATATATATATATTCTATTAATTATATATACTAGGCCCTAATTTTCTCCTTTGTCTAATTTAAAATTTCTTAAATTTCGTAGGTTTCATAATTTGACTTCATAAGTCAATCCTTAAAAAATTATAAGGATTTTCTTCCTTAATTAACTTCATAAAGCTTTAAAATAATTTCTCAAAAATTCTCAAACCAAATTATGACCATTAACTATTGTTCCTCAAATTTTCAGGAAAATAAGCCTTTAATTCCCAAGATTAACCTCTAACACTATTTAAATTTTCCTTTTCAAAAAATTTAACCTTTTACTAAATTTTAGGATGTTACAATTTTTTGTCAAGTAGTGTGTCAACATATATGAAATGGGAATAATAATTTTTAGGGGGGGAAAAACAAGAGAAAAATCTTTGCCGATCAGTAATTAGCTTGGTGGACAAACTATCAAATGAAAATTTTCTTACTTTCAAAACTTGTATAGAACTTTTTTTTTTTAATGATAACTAAACGTAAGCTGTACGGACTTCTTCTGTGAAGAACAAATCATACGGATTTCTAAAAAAATTTGTTAACGTTGTACCAATTTCTTCGTCCATATTTCAAAATTAGTACAAACGTCTAGTGAAATAAAAATAAATTATATTGATATCTTATCCATCAGTATCTCCGAAATTACAGAAATCTCTTTTTTATGGTTAATATAATCTTTAGTTCTAAAGTTTGCTTTTGTTTTGGTTTTATTCCCTCAAATTTCAAACCAGAGGTTTTAGTCACTGAAGTTTGATTTCTTTTAAAATACTGGTCCCTATAATTAAACAAAAATTTGGACCATTTTTCCCCTAAGGGACCAAAACATCTTATTTAGAACTTGAGGGACTAAAAATTATATTAACCATCTTTTTTATTTTAATTACATTTTGTACATATGTATTTAGAAAGTAGGAGAGATATTTGTGTAATTTTAATGTAATTTAATTAAGAGATAGTTATATAAATAATTTTTAATATTATTTGTGGAAAAAACTTGAAAATATATAACTTAATATAAGATATTGTTCCCATTCGTAGTATAATTTAGACTACAAATAAGATCTTATATTAAGGACATGGGTAATAAAATATAATGAGGTGAGTTAGTATGTCACTACGTATATTTTATATATATATAGGCAAACCACCACATACAAACATACCATATTAATTATACAAACATATAGCTACAAGGGAACAGAGCTTAAAACTACACTAGACTAAAGCGATAAATCTTAGCTAGGTTTGGAATATTTAGTCACAATGATCCACAAGATTCCCAAAATATGGTGCATACCAACCTTGATTTGTCTTTTCTTTATTATTTTGTCAAGTAATGTGTGTGGACACAAATGAAATGGCAAATAATAATTAAAAATAACAAGAGAAGCATCTTTGCCGATCAGTATTGGCATCTGGCTTAGCACAAGCAAACAAATCAATTTCTTACTTTCAAAAAAACTTGTATAGATTTTTTCTGATGATCATAAATCATAAAAAAATGAATTTTTCCTAACTTCAGTTTGTATAATACAGTTGGAATAAAAATCATGTTGGCAAACATTAATCTAAACAAGTCTTAATTAATGAGGTTTAAAATTTCCTTACTTCCACTAATTGAGATATGTTAGAAATGACTTATAATAGATATCGAGTTAGATCGTATTATATTTTGAAACAGAGTAATTAAGGATTATGGTTGGATGCTGCATATTTCTATCATATATATAGAGAGACGCACCCCCGGGGGATGCATACACATATAAATATATAGAAAAATATTTATGTCAAGTTCTTTATATTCATTTTGTCAAGTTCTCCAATCACACGTAACCATATGTCTTGTTTTTTGAATTATTATCATTTAACTATAAACCTATATGGAGAAAAAATAGGACATGTGGTCAAGTGTGATTGAAAAACATGACGAAATAGATATAAGGAATTTGATACAAGTGTGATTCTAATATATACTCCTAAGAAACTCCAATCAAATTCACAGACCTATACGAGACAAACAAATGAGAGCAGGGGTTTTTGTGTGATAGTGCACTACTTGATAGTCATATAAAAGCAAAGAAACGCAGAATGAAAGTGCAGGAAACAGCATAAGCATATATCTCTCTTTATTATGTTATTTTTTGAAGAGGGCAGACTCTAACAATCTGAGGTAGCGATATCAAATCCGTGAGGCCAATATAGGCAGCAGAAGAGAGTGTGTAAAGATAGAATTTAATAATCATATCATCAGACATGCATGGAGAAATTGAGCATGAAGCAGAGTTGAACGTGGCGGCGAGCGAGGCGTGGGATCTCTACAGTTCGCTTCGGATGGGAAAGCTTCTGGAGAAAGAGCTCTCTATGTTGCAGAAGGTCGAAGTCATTGAAGGTGATGGAGGAGTTGGAACTGTCCAGAAAGTAACGTTTAAGCCAGGTAAATAATATTACATTAATTTATGAATATAAATTTCCACTAAATGATTTCTGTTTTAATTTGGGAAAAATCGATCGAATAGTAATTATTGTTTAGTAGTCAAACATCTTACCTAAGTAACAATTTCATATTAATCTTTTAGGAACTAATAGGTATAGTGGAATCAAACCCCACCTTGACTATCCAATATTGTGTTAGAGCTCCGATTGGACGACAAGGGCCAATAATGGTGGAGGGATTTCTTTACATGAGGGCATTTATGTCATTTCATAAAAAGTTATTATCCAAAAACTTCATATAATTAATTACTATATCATTTTTTGAGAGGATCTTAAAGGTTAATATACTCTTTAATCCCTTAAGTTTATCTTTATTTTAGTTTTGATCCTCAAGTTTTATTCCGCTTAAAACATTGGTCCATATAATTTAATTATTATTATTTTTCCTTTTACAGGACCAAAACTCATAGATTGATATTTGAATAATCAAAATCCAAATAAGGATAAGCTTGGATGACGAAAAATTATATTAACCTATATTAAAATTTTACATATTTTGGTAGTACTTATTTGTCATTCTCTCAGAACAATTAAATGAACGTTGATATATTGATGAATAATTATTCTGTTTTTTTATGAGTTGAATATCAGATTTGCACGGACAAGAAGTAAGCTATAAAGAGAAGTTCAGGAAGATAGACGATAAGAACATGATCAAAGAAGTAGAGATAGTGGAAGGATGGTACTTAGAACTAGGGTTTACCTCATTTAAGACTCGTTTACAAGTGATAGAGAAAGGAGAAGATTCAAGCTTCATCAAATCAGCAATGGAGTATGAGTTCAATGAGGAGGCTGTACCTATCGCCTCTCTCATTAACACAGAAATTTTGGCTCAAATTGCTCTTATTGCCAAAATTCATCTCAATAAAAACAAGCCTCCTACAAAATAAACGGATTTGGCTTTTCTACTCTACCCTTTCCATTTACTTCCTCTTCCCTACTCATGTCAAATTGAAATTTGTGTGGTCCAAATGTAATGTTTTGTATAATTACTAATAAAATGTCAAATTATTGAAAATAAATAAATAAATTCAAACTGCTAAATTCTAGTCATGATTGTTTAAAACTATTACCAAAAAAAATATATTTAACACAATAATTTTATAAAACATTAAATTTGAACCGCTTAAATTTTAATCTAACGGTGGAGTTAGACAGTGGAAAGGAAGTGAATTGAAAGTGGAAGTCAAACCCTTTTACCCATAAATGTGTGAATATGTACATTTGGGGATCTCAGTAGCCTATGTTTGCTACTTTATGTTACAGCAAAGACTTGGTGTTTTTGCAGTCTTCAGTGTGGGAGAGCTTGTTTATTGTGTCAATTATGGACTCACTTAAATAAGTATTGTAAAAACTAATTGTTGAAAAATATGGCGTTGAAAAAACTAGTTTCTAATATTGGCATTGATATTTTGACGGTCGTCTGTATTTGCTGGAAAATATTTTTTTTCTGACTTGAGGTATAGGAACTACTACTCCAAAATATGTCCGATTAAAAATACTACATTTTTTTGGGGTAATAATAGGAGTTTATTTAAGAATCATTTATATTAAAATTTCAATGACTTAATTGCATATTTTTAAACTATAAACATCAAATGATGAACATGGCAGAGAATCAGAATGTGATGATATAAAGCAACTTCTTCAATCATTTCAACGGTCTATTTTTGGAGAAAAATCATAAGTACTTTAAAAAAATAAGAGTCATTATAAATATTAAGAACAATATTTACTGTCATTAATATAAGACCAAATTAACTAATTTTGAGAGAGTAAAGAAGATAAATAATTTGCTTAATTATAACATACGTTATGTGGTCTCTCTAAAATACTTACGTATATCATTAAGTTATATATCAATTTATAAGTAAGATAAATTAATTTAGAGAAAAATAATAAATATTAATATTTCAAAATAATTTATTTAAATTACTTGATCAGATTGTGTTGCACCTTTTGTTTCAGTCAAATTGAAAACAAAGGCGGTACAAAAATTCACAGTCGGCATGAATAGGGAGGAAATTGTGTGACAAAACTAGGCCTTGAAAGCCCGAGACTATACTGATTATATATTTCTCGTTGATGCAAGAGTTCAAATTGCCCTCGTGTTTTGGTCCCTTCAAGAGATTTAAAGCTTGTTTCTATTTTTAAGAAGTTTTTCGAAAAATAATAAAACTTGATTAGAAAACTGTCTTCAAAAAGTTGTTTTTAAAAATAAAAAGATAAAAAAAAATTTAAAAAAAACTAGAAAAATAAAAAAAGTTTTTGGGTGCTTTCTTTTTTCCTTTCTTATTTTTTTTGATGCAGCTATCTGTCAACTATCAACCTCACAAACCACCACCATATCATTGTCGACAACGGTTATTATATCACTTTAAAAATATATTTTTTAAAATAACTATCTAAATTGTTTTTTTTTTTTGCCTTTTTTGTTTCCAAAACTTACCGTCTATTTGTTTCTCTTTTCTATTTTAGTTTTCAAAACAGTCCTATAAAAATATTTTTAAAAACAAGCTTTAAAACAAAAAAAAGTTTAATAGTTGTTTAAAAAACATCCGTTTCTATTTTTGAAATGATGCGACAGCTGTAATGAGTGCTATTTTGATAATAGATAATGGCGACATAAAAAAAACACTTAAAAACTAACTCACTTTATTTGATTCGATTCTCTATTTTTTTTCTATAAAACTGATTTTAGAAATAAGTTTTGAAAAAAACATTATAAACGTGCTTTGTTAGTTGGTTTAAAAAATATATTTTTTAATGACGTGACAATTGCCACGTCTCAATAGTATGTTGCCGATGATAAATATGTGGTAGCCTTAAAAAATAAAAGATAGAAAAATGAAAACAAAAAAATAAATAAATAACATTTTTGTTTTACTTTTTAAGAACAAATTTTTATTTTTTTTTTTAAAAACAATTTATAGAAAACAATTTTCCAAACAAGGTTTTTTTGTTTCTTGTTTTTCAAAATTTAAAAAAAAAACTGTTTTTAAAAATAAAATCAAACAAACCTAGTTTTTTAATTTTTAAAAACAACTTTGTGTTCTTTAAAAAAAACATTTGTTGGAAACAGTTTTCCAAACAAGGTTTTTTTTTTTAGATTTTGTTTTTAAAAATAAAATCATTCAAGCCCTTATTTTCAAAAAAAAATTTTATAAAACTGTTGTAGAAAAAAACAAAAACGAATAGGCCTAATTTTTTCTTATTTCTAATACTAAATTCTCAACAGTTGCAAGCCAAAACAAAGACTATCCCATTCTTTAGAATAAACAAGTCAAGAAACCAACATGAGTCAGATTAAAGCCACACCCTGCAGGAGAAAATTATTCATTCATTTCAGATTAACAAATTGATGCTACATAGAATACATGACTAGGCGGAACAGTAGCCTTTCAAAGAACTGATACAACAATTTACAATTTGTAGAGCTTACGTCACTTTCCTATGGTAAGATGTGGCCAAAGAATGTACCTAAAAATAACAAAGACAAGGGGAAAAAATATGGCACATACACATCTTAGTGGCAGATTCTACATTGCCTTCTCTCCATTCTTAAACTCCTACAAATTTATGGGTAAAAATGATATATGCTACAAGTGGTTCAATTGAAGGCCAAAAACTATAAAACCTCCAAAAATGAGGAAATAAATTAGGTGCAAGGCAATAGTTCCTCAATCAGAAATTATTGGAACAGGAACCCAGGGAAATGCAATAAAATGAGTGTCGAAGAATCTTACCAACTAAAATATCCGTTTCATTGTATACTTATGGGCTCTTTGCTATTTATGTGCTTGAAAATAATTAATAATCAATCATTTGATTGGAAGTCGAACAGCTTGATAGTTGATTTGTAAGGAAGTGGATGAAGTAAGCTCCATGGATGCATATGCTCCCAATCTTCTTTAAATTTCTGAGCATGACTCCTGACAGGAAATGCAAAAGTTAATTCAACCCTCACCACCACCAAAGCACATATAATCATAGAGAAGATAAATGAACAGTTTTTGTGGCATCACACACAAGAATTGTTGAAACAGTTAATTAAAAGGACAAAGTAAGCACCAGGCAGTTTGTTACACCTAGGAGAGAAGCGACTCATTCACTTCCCCAATTAGTGTACAGGGAAAATATAACTAAAAGAACTCCACCTCAGTACAATACTTCATGACTACATTTTAAGATTGAATATAGTAGACAAACCAGTGTGTTACACCTAGGAGCAATTGCATCTGTATGCATAAATGTTGTTAAATAGATTTGAACCTCAGTTTTTCATTAATTTGAGTTGATATCACCATGTCTAGTTAAGAGAATGAAAAGAACCAAAAAAAAAAAAAATTTTGGGGGGGGTAATGAGTATTGACCCTCCAATAAAAACCCAAGATTTAGGGGATAAAAATTTAATTTTGTAACAAATTAAGAGGGCCTATGCATAAGTCAAGCAAAATCATACTGTACCTACAAATTTCATAGTAAACCAGCCATAACAAACCATCTAGAAAAATCATGTTGTAGGCCGAGTCATTGTAGATAAACCACGTCCAACAGGAATAACTCCTGGATAAGTATCAGATGTTTCTTCCTCTTCTAAGGTAGCTGCATGATTGACACAAAAATTAACTTAAAGAATATTATATAAGCAACCAGAAACACAAAACTATACTTGTTCTTACATAATAGACTCTCTTTGTAATTATTATTTCAACTTCTGCAGAGAGAAACGCATGCTTTTTTCTTTTTTGGCATGAGCATGTGCTTGTTTTATTACATGGAAACAATCTTGGAATCTACAAGGCCAAAACTGGAATTGGAATTCCTATAGAGGCTGTGAAGGGAATTTTGGCAGCAAGGCACGAATAACTCCTTGGAAAAATATATAGGTAGACGAAATTCTAGGAGGAGTTTATCCGGAAGAAAAAAATAAAGTGGGGACTGAGAAAGAGAGATTTGGAATGAATTTAGGCACAGACCTCTAGCAATCTCAGAGCTAGAATATCTTCTATTTTTTCACATTTCTTATGCTGTTACTTCAGACGCAACACTAGGGTTTCCATTAAACTCATCCGAATTTAAGCATGTTTCAAGAGTAACGTCTCATTGCCCGGTACCTAGCATATGAAAAAAGTCATTACACAGGCGACAGACCCAGGAACAACAGAACTCTCACCTGTATTAGTAAATACTAAACTAAGTTTAGCATAGTTAATGCTTTAAAGGGTTAATGAAAAATCTCATAAGGATTAAAATGCCAATGGCATCTTACTTTATCCTAAGTAAAATATTTACATAAATTGAGATAGTTGTTACTACTCCCTTTGGTCATTAATATAAAACATATTTGAGGAATTGATCTTAGTCCTAAATATAAGACATAGTTTATAAATTTGCCAATGTTTTCCTAATTTGCCACTATTGATGCTCCCTCAACCATAATCAAAGAAGAGAGGGAATTAAGGAAGATGACTAGAGTGTTTTAGAAAATACATGTCATATCAACTAACTTAACTAACTTCCTTAATCTAATTAAATTAGGTATAGATGTTTTATATTAAGAGGAGTACTTTTTTATTATTGTTTGTTTAAATATCTTTTCAAAGAACAAGCAATACTCTCTCAGTTTTGGCCTTGACAACCATTTAAGCAACAAATTGTTAACAAGAAACCAGCATCACCATCAAATACTAGTTTGAGAACAAAAAGCCTCAGTCACAACTATAGGCAATTTGCCAGTCATGCAAAAACTAAGTTGGGATTCCAATCTAATTCCAGTTCAGTTGAAATTATAATTGGAGTTTAGTGCAGGTTTCAATATAATTCCGGTGAATCGCAGAGCTTTTTTTTTCTTTGTGGTGTTGTTTTGGGTTGGGTGTGTGTGGGTTTTTTTTTTTTGGGGGGGGGGTCAATTTGAGAACACTTGTGCACCTGCATTATCTTGTCCAGCCTGAGACCCAGCAATCCCAATGCATGAATATAGAGAACTGTCATCTACTTTTAACTGCTCATAGGCAAGGTATATATCCTCAATTGTTGCAGCTTCATAAAGAAATGTTAGATCCTTGATACATGATATGTCCTGAAAACCACATTCAACGAAGACATCAATGCATAAAAAACAAGCATGAATATGAAAGATTCAATTGAATTAACATTTTCAGTTTAAATTTGTTTACACAGAAAAATGAACTTGTTCAAAGTATAACTAAGTCTACTTTTATTTGAAAACATCAAGATTTGAATATTTGATCATCATAACTGAATACCGAGATTCAAACAATTTTATCTCACCTTTCTTGGAACAGAAGAAGCTTGCAAGTGAGCCATCAATCCCAGCCAATAGGCATTTGACTTAATTTCAGCTTCATGTCTCATAAGAAGGGTCCGCTTAGCCTACAATAAACAAAAGCACCCAAAGATATTCAAGACTTTAAGGCCCAACTGACATTAGAAGGATGCAGCAGGTGGCTATGCTTTTCAAGTTCTCTTAGTTTGACTTGTATCCAAAAGAAAAACGTTGATGCTGAAATGTTATGCGAGAACAACTCAGAAAAATTCAATGACTAACCCTGTCCAATTCCCTCTCAGTAATTTTGTTGCTATGCAGACCCCTAAGAACATTTTTGCACGCATCAACAGCTTTGTGCACCTGAATATAATTTAAGTTACCACCAATAAACAAATTAAAATAGGCAATAACCACTTAGATTATAAAAAAATTAAAAAAAAAAAAGAAAGTATGAATAAGAATGAAACCCACACAAAGCAACTTTAAATAAGGATGAAACCCATACCTTGCTTGGGGTTGACGTCACTGATATCACATACCATCCAAGTTTAAGCCTATCGAACAGGTTTAATTCAAATGACACATCATAAGTCAAGCCCAATGAGTCTCTGACAGTTGTGAAAAGCCTACTCAACAAAATACGTAATGTGTCAGGTTGTAAGCAAGGTTACAGCATTGAATAAAGAATGCTATTCAGGCAACCAGAAAACATACTGGCGATCAATATAAATACAAAAGCCTGGTACTGATGGCTTAGATCTCTACCACCCAGTAAAATAATGAAATATCTCTACGTTGCCTAACATTTCAAAAATTTTAGGCATTTTTAACTAATTGCACGAGTATATAATATCAGGCTTTCCTAATATACTTTACATATATCCACCAATCTTTAAAAAGTGTTTCTGATCTAAATCAAACTTTTAGTATTTTGTAAGTCAAAATCACAAGTTCAAGTCTTATAACTTCCATTTATAGAACATTCCCCCTGCCTAATGTGCAACTATCAGAACATGTTCCACTAGCAGAGTCACATGCCGTACAAGTTTCCCACCATCAATTTATTCAAGAATAAAATTCTAGGAACTAATGCACCTCAGTTAAAGGCTCTTCAGTTTAAAAAGAGATCTAATCTGTAAGATTTTTTTTTCTTTTGAGGATATGAGGAATTTTAATGTGAGCAAACTTTAGTAATCTTGAAGATTAAACATCTAGGTCAGGGGAAAAATATATAGATGATTAAATACTTAATTGGACAAAAATAGTAACAACATTGCTCAAGCATCGTCTAGGATCAAGCTGACTGCAGGTGTGAAGGACAGTGTACCTAGAATTTATAATCTCAGCCATCAGCCCCATAGTTATTCCAAAGAAAAGAGGATGACCACGAAGATTTCTTTGCAAATCACCTATCTTCTGAGATCCAGATAAGGACTGAGCAACTGCACAAGAATTAAGCATTTAAAGATAAAAAATCTAAACAGCTATTCTGAGATAATAATTTTCAAATATAGAGTATGATATCAAGCAGAAACCCACTATCACTTGTTGATGTATTATTAATTGACTCTAATAGATCTTCTCTATCAACAGTAAAACCCCAACGGTTTGGTGCTGGTCCAGCAATGTATGCACATGCTCTCTCATCAGTGTCCTTCAAGAATACCTGTCCAAAAAAAAACAGAGAGAGAGAGAGAGGTGTCACATGCCTAAAACATTAAGAGCATATCCAATCAGTTTCATAACCTATGAAACTTGATATGTTTCTACAATGTCACTGTGGGGATGGGGAGAAGAAAAAGAACATTGAAATAATATCCGTAGATTCTTACTTCTTGAAACTGCAAATCAGATGGAGATGGCCGAAATACAGGTGGGATAAATTTTTTATCTTCACAATTTCTTGTGACACGCGCTGTCCCGAGGTAATCAAGAATACAAGATTCAATTTCCTCCTCGGTGAAGTCCCCTACAATGCTTACCTACAGAACAAACAAGATAAAGTTACTAAATATGGCATATTAGTGTTGGAATGTAATGCACTTTGAGGACAACACACTCAGGCTGTTAATGGCAGACCTCCATATTATCACCAACAAATTGATTCATCACTGCATCCTTAACACATTGCAAACTTAAATTTTCTAGAGAATTTGGTGTAGGCTCAATAAATCGCTCATCTCCATCCATCATTGCTACCATGAGTTTATGGGCAGTTGAGCGTTCCAAGCTTTTAGGTATGGATCGGTAATATGACAGGTACAATTGCCTAGCTCTATCAAAAGCATCATCTAGCCAGACGCTATGCTGCACATAGAGAACCCCACATAAGGCACACAACAGAGCAAAGCAATAATTCCCACAAAGTTATAATCCAGCACATACAATGCAGTTCAAGGACTACAGGTGCAAAACAAGTGGCCGAGAATAGGCTTAATAGCAAGAAAGCTTGTAATAGTTTGTAAGATTATTACCTCAAGCACCATATGAAGCAACTGAAAAGCTGCACGCATCCCATTCTCTCTTAAAGTAAAACGAAATTCCATAGCTATGAATTCTTCTGTAGACTCCAAAGAGCAATTTATCAGGTGATTTACACAGAAAAGTTCAACCTGGTGTCATCAGTAAAATATACAACAATCAGCAAAGATGAAGTCTCAAATCTGTGGCCATGAACACCAAAAAATTTTCTGAACTCTTAAAACTGACAAATGCAAGGATCCAACAATATCAGCCTTTGTCTGCATATTGAGATACTAAAAATGTCTTTATGTGTAAGTCTCAATGATATCTTTGTATGCATGGATGCTCAAATGGAATAGATCTATGCTATCCTCGCTATCAAATTAAATTTCAAATAACTAGATATATGCCCATAACACATAATTATGTGTGCAGAACAGAAAAATAAGTTTAGTAAGTTAAGAGGCAATGACAGATAAATTACAATTAATACAAGGCAGGAAAGCCTTCTCCTTTGAAATAAGGAAGAAATGTAACATTTCCTGTAAATTGAAATTAGAAACATTTTTCACGCATTAATGTTTAAACAAAAAATAGTAGGATAAATTACCTGCTCCCTCGAAAAGTTGCCAACACGTCCCCCCTCACTAAGTGTTCGAACACCCACAATCACAGATCCTCTAGAATCAGGACTTTCAGCTGCCCGTCCACCACCAACAATTAACCTCATAACACCACTCTGTGTCTCTGTTTTTGATATCTAGGGACAAGAAAGGAAGGGTAAAATCATATGAAAAATCCAAATTACAACCTCTTACTTTAAGAGGAAAAAGCTGAAATTCTAACTACTATTAGCAAATCTTACAGTTGCCTTCAGTATTATCTCCCCAAAAGCAACTGGAAACTTAAAACAAAAAAATAATGCAAATACAAGGCTTCCAGGTGGCACAAAATTATTTGGGATAGGGATGGGGGGTTGAGAGAGATATCCTTTTGTCGTCTTGAAGATGGATAGAATTCCTTTATTTCTAACGTTCACCTTGTACATTTCAGTGAGATAATTTACTTTCCTCATTTAATTTCTCTTATTTTCTTAAACTAATTTCTCCTTGTTGGAATCAATGTATAGTGTAAATACCAGAAGTATGCTGACTGCATGTTTTCTGTATATGGAGGTGTTGTAATATCCCCAAATTAGTAGAGTTCAATAACTTGTCTTGTGCTATCAACCTATGACTGAAAATTTTCATTCTAGTCAGTAGTCATCAAATACATTTCCCGCAAAAGGTTTTCTCTCCTTTTACTCTTTACAGTCAAGAGTGTGCAGAAGATTCTCCAATCACTGTCTGGGAAAGAGTTCAGAGGATGTCATCCACGTCACATGCTGGCTAACCATGTCATTTAGCTTTAGGGAGATACCATGTGGGCTCCCAGTGAACCTTTGGCCAGCCCAAGAACAGCAAACCAATCAATGCCAAACTAGCCCAGGTCTTCATGCACCCATATAGATCCTCCTTTTTTAGCAACCAGTTGCTGTTTAGTTTTGCCACTATAAGCAAAATGGCTAATCACTTAATTCCTCCATTTCTTTATCACATAATTCTGTTCTTCTACAGGTTCAGGCTGAGACAAATTATTATAATCAGATGTGAGTCAAAGGGGCTTGTATCGTGTTACTATCCAAACATCCTCAATCATTAGCTCTTCCACTTATTCACCTGAACTTCTTCACAACCATCTGGATCATCCTGTCTATCTAAGCTTCAAAGGATGATTACAACTCTCCTCTTTACGTTTTTTTCTCTTTTTCTTTCTTCTTTTTTTTTCTTTTTTTTTTTGGGTGGGGGCATTCTATTCTCTACCTCCTTTAGAAAGTGAGTCATGTCAATTTAGTGAACATATCATGTATCATTACCAAAATATACCCATAGAGCAAAATACCCCTTTTCTTAGTCATTGTTAATTGTGGCTCTAGTCATATCAATTCTGCTTTGGGTTTTCATACGTTTTTCGAGTCTTTTTTCTCATACATTTCCATTGATTTCATTGTTACTTCTAATTGATTTTAGCACTTTACTATGGACCTTCGCCTATGTCAACTCTTAAAAACTCCACAACTCATCAAGTTCCTTGATGCCCTTATCTTTCTCCTTCTATCCAAGTCTATAGTTGGCACCCTAGAAACTCTAATCTCTATTACCACAGATCCTGCAGATATACCTTCTGAGTCACCACCAATTCCTGTGCCTTTAACTACCTTGAACCAGGCAGAAATTTCTACTAACAAAATTCAAGGAATAATTGCAGCATAACCCAAATTAATAGGATAATTGATAGAACTTCAAGAGATTCACTAGTATCATAAAAAGCTAATGGCAAAATTTCATACCTTATAGTTGATAGGAATGCCATTTGCAAGACGACATTGAACAATCCCTGTTTCCTCATCATGAATTTTTGTTCCATCCATTCTAGAACTTACAGGAACGAAGGCAGGCTTATGCTGCATCTTTAACTCTTCAAGCTTTGCCAAAGATACTAATTCTTTTGGCACCTCAAGCTACAAGAATTTGCAATTATTATTTTATCAGAAATCATGTAGGCCAGATATACAGCACCTAACTTGTAATTGGATAAAAACTGAAAATGGCTTTCCTCTATGAATTTCATCATCTAAGCATATGAATAGTAAAGTTACCAATCACATTGAGACTATATTTTAGGAAACACAACATATGCAAAATAAATATTCAATGTCAGAACACAAAATCTTCAGATGTTGGATGAAGTTTAAGAAACCTCAGGCTCAGGCTCGATATGCTCCTCCAATCCAGCTTTGATAGCATCGGTAATTTCACTTGAGGATATCTTAAATTCTGTTTCACCAATTCCCTCAACATGAACTTTCTTAGGAACACAAGCAACAATTGCCGCAGGAAGGGGTGCTGTAGGCTTTCCAAAATCAGCAATGAACTCTAACACCTCTGCACCAACAGAATTAACCTACACCAGAAGATTACAAACATAATCAACCAAATAAACTGAAATGCACTTCAGCTAAACAAAAAATGAAATAGCATTAAATTATAATATAAATATAAAAGAGGAATGAATAATCAAATGCTAACAGTTAAGCCAAAACACAAGAGAGTGCAGGTACAGGAAACTTAATATTTCCACAATGTACAAATCAAGACCGTTAAACTGCTAACCATTTTTAAAAAAAAAAATTCATTCTTATATTTACAATTATTACAAGCTGCAAGATAACAAAATCAAGATAATACAGAAGCATCTGCATCATCTCCAGTAATCCAAGGAATATGGAATCATTAAGAAGTAGAAAATCCTCACTCTCAGGATAGATAAGCTGATTCCAATATCATAAAATGATCCCTCAAAATGAAGAGGTATGCCTAAGCACTAGTTATGTCTCCAAAAAGCACTTACAAACCATAAAGGATTTGTTTAAACTATCATATAACACAATAATGACTAGCAAGGTCAAAGTAGAAGGTTTTAAACGAAGAGACTGCACAAGGTCCAATGGCTGGCCATGAAAATACCTCCTCAAGGGTCACTGTCTCAGCAACCGCAAGTAAGCTTTCATGTCCTTGTTTCTGGTCCATAACTTTGTGGCCAAGAGCATCACTTTCCATGATAAAATCCAAATTATCAACAGAAGGTACATTATCAATCATAGCTGCAAGGTGTTCACTATCCTTCAAAAGTGCATCCAGGTATCGTGTTAATTCACCCTGTGTAACACCGAATTCTTTAAGCCTCCGAACCTGCATTGTATAATATAGGCCATTACCCATTAGATCTGCATCATGAGTATAGGCAATCCATCTTTCAGGTAATTTGAAATCAAAAATCAAAATGGTTTTCTTTCTGAAAGAGATTACTAAAACTTGTCCAACAGCAATGATTATTGACACAAGAGACATACCATAAGGACACTTAACACTGAAAAATTGAGCATCTTACCCTCTCAGCATTTATATATGTAGAGATCAAACGTAAAAAATGGTAACTATGACGTATAAACAAAAGTATTAGAAAGAATAGGAACAATAAGCAAAAAGAAAATTGATAAAGGGCAAAAAGGAGCAGGACAGATGAAACCAACCTCTTGAACAGCAACTCTAATGGCATTTTGCCAATTATTTGGTTCTGCATTTATGGTAAGGGTGGTCACAGTACATCCTTCCCTTCCAGAATCACTATGATCCAATTCAACTGAAGTGAACGGTGGGTTTGAACTCTGGAAATTTATTTGCGTTAAACACACATTTGAACCATGGAATGGACCATTTTTCCACAAGTAAATAAATTATGAAACCAGCAATTTAAACATTGAGAAACCAAAGAATATATAAACTGAAGAAACGAAGTCCCAAAAATGTCACTAAACAACAGTATAACAGGAAAAAAGCTATCTGTCAATAACTCTTTATATATTTTATGGAAAATTCACATCCCTAAATTCTCAAACCACTAGTTATTATTATTATTATTAAGATTGGTAATCAAAAGATCTGAAAATTCTGACATAAAATCTACCAATATACAACTGCAAACACAGAAAAATGTAGTATGACCTAGAGCAATTAGGCCACTTATACTCAAATTACTGAAACGCAAAGATACAAAAGAATAAATACGATAATAAACCACCAAGTAACACCGGGAATCATGACAGTTTACAAAGAAGAAATGAGGAAATAGCAGATTCAATAGATTTTGCCACACCTTATATCTTGTGTTGATACGAAAATGCATGGCAGATAGAAATATTCTTTTCATCAAGACATTTCGCAAATCACAATAGGTTCGAACCTTATTCACAGGAACCTGCACATGGTAATTATAAGTCATTAAAAAAAGAGAGAGGGATTTACAAAGTTCAGCTGCATAATAACTAAACGCATGTAATAAATATTGTAATAAATCAGGACTGCAATCAAGTAGGTCAATCTAAGAAGTTCATATGAATGTTATAGTATTGTTTATGCTATCATTACATCTTAATGAATCAGTTTCTCAAATTCATGTTCCTTACTTCCTAAGGAACCACGCATACAAAAGTACCAAATTTTCACTCGTAGCATGATTCAAGCAATTAGAGTCACTACAAGAAAAATTCAAACCTCTAAGTACCTTGCAAAACATATTTATTGAAAAATTTTGAAGTAATTCATGTTGAAATATCTGCGGTGGCTTCACATCAGTGTTGATTCCAGGAAGTGACCAATTATGATTCACTGGAGGACGAACCGCATGTCTTTCCTTAAGGAAGATTTTGGACTGATCCACTGAATTTGTTGGCTTTTCAATAGAATTGCCACCCAGACCAATAGAGTGCTTAGGGACAAGAAAACTGGCCATTGCGCCAAATGCACTTGGAGTGGCCACGGAAGCCTTCTCATTATCCATACCATTTTTCCCAAAAACAGCCTGCGTGACAACAGTAACTTACTAAGAATCTTACAAACCAGAAACATGGGCGTGCCTGGAAGAATTTCTTGAATAAAAAATTGTTCAACATACTTCAATATGATGAACTGTCTTTGAGATGTTATCAATATCCCCCACAATGTACAAAGTAGCATTGGCAGGGAAATACCAACGCTCATGAAATTTCCTTATTTTGTCTGCATCCCACTTCTTTATCTGTTCTTCTAATCCAATTGGAAACCTTTTGCTCAGCTTGTTTTCAGAATGCAGATGCTGCAATAACTGTGATTGTAGAAATTGCACAAGGTCAATGTTTTGCACAAATGTCAGCATATTCACAGCCAAAACCCTTACAGTTTCTCATACCCACCTGGCAATCAACCCGGTACTCTATTGTATTCATCATTTGAAGCTCTGAGAGTATAGCACGCCGTTCCTTCTCAATTCTAGAAGCAAGGAACTTTGGATGGAATGCTATCTGAAAACATCAAGAGGTGTGAGTGTATAGATGCCAACCTAAAAGTACCATTAACAAACTTGGATGGCCTTACTTTTAACAAAAACTAGCCCAGACCACGTGCACAGTATTAATGTGTTGGCACGTAAGAGAATCACTTAGATTTAAATTCACAAATATCTATGTAAACCCATGCTTAAAAAAATGAAGCAACTGAAAAACCCATGTGAAAGCTATTTCAAGGATAACTGGAGAGCTATGCTAATTTATTTGAGGATAATTTATCCTCAATGAAGCTAAAAATTGATAATCTACACCCCTTCCCTAATCCATTTTTCACAAACATCTCTCCTTTCTTTTTCTAATCTCTTCTTCCTTCACTGTATTTCATGATCCATTTAAAAGCTATCCCATATCCATATTATCGTTCATTTCTTTCTTACCCCTCATATACCTCCCAAAGGCCAACAACCAGCTGGGCTCAAACCGAAGCATCAGACCATTTATTTAAAATTTAAGACTACACACACTAGAACCTCATATACGTGCTCTATGGGATCAGAAGCAGATTGCATAGCAAAGAGTAAAGCAAAATAAAATAAAGCATACCTCATCCAAGGCATCCAGCACAGATGGAAGTAGATCATCTTCAGAATCCTGAAAAAAGACATCAATTTGTAATCAAATGCAATATAGAAATACAGATATACTATACAACACATGGCATGACAGTTGCTCTGACTCAAAGTGATGGCCTGCAATGACAGTTGTGAGCCTATGACACTTCACAGTTCAGACTTCAGTACAACAGTTCTCTTAAACTAACCAACCTCAATTTCAGGAGCAAATCATAGAGAATTACTAGTCAAACTGTCCAAACCTTGGTACTAGTAGGAGCATGTATATGAAATACGGTGTGGTGGAAATCAGTGTAAGCATTGGAACGTGCTCCTGTCCCCAGAAGCTTCTCACGTTTTTTACTTCCAAGGAAAGCAACATGCTCAATCATATGTGCAATGCCTTGCTCATCGTCCTCTTCATCTATTGAGCCTGCATGAACTTCCAAGTGTGCTTCAAACCTAAAACTCAAGGAATTGGTAGACAGTATTAGTATGCCTGCCAAAACCATCAGCAATGAAGCACATGACGGTTCTAACAAACAAGGAACAGATCATGCAGTCACCAAGAACCTTTTTCACAGGTTGATATAAAGTTAGTATGCCTACCACAGGCATCATCCATGGAGACGAAAGTTCTAACAAACAAGGAATGGACTATGCAGGCCCCTCGAACCACTTCAAGGGCTTACTTTAATGATAAAAAAGATTTCTCAAATTTAATCATTGATAGACCAAACTTTTCCTCCCTTATTGCACTTGCTTCCTTACTTAACCACTTATATAAGCATTTATTCTAGGACACAGTTAACAAACTTCACCAACATACTGCTAAAATATCAGATGGTAAAAAAGAGGGAAAAAGGAGGAGTACAGAAGGCTCAGGAAATTGAGGATAAAGCACTTATATCACATAGCAGCTAGCCAAATACACTTAAAGCAACTCATTTAGTCCAGTATGGGGGTGGCCCAGTGCACAAGGTTCCCATCAAGTGGGGTCTGGGGAGGAATAGATATACGCAACCTTACTTCCACAATTGAAGAAGCTGTTTCTAGGATTTGGACCCGTGACCTCCAGGTCACATGGCAGCAAGCTGCGCCAAGGTCCAAATTCCTCTAACATGCCCTCCTCGACACTGACTAATGAATGTATGACATACAAAATCATTGAAGGGGGGAGGAGAATCAACAAGCCTGAAGTAATATATCCAAGTTCAAGATGTAGTTCACAGATAGATGCAAATTCATGCTTGACAACTTGACATATGATAACAAATTTGAACTCATTGCCCATATATCATTACTTATATATCTACCATCACTGTTTCAAACCAACCTTTTTGGTGGAACCTTATTAGGCAGAATCAGATAGCGCAGCCCATTCTTTAGTTGACCTCGATGCAACTTTGGATGAGATGGAAGTTCAGAACTCAAAAATGCTTGTATCTGCTGAAGCTCAGAAGCCAATATGTCCAAATCTTGTTTCTCAGTAACGCCATCTGGCCAAGCTGTACTTGCTGCATGTGGCTCATCTGGACCAACGGTAGCATGAGGAATTTGAACCTAATTAACCCCAAAAAAATAATCAATCACCCAATTTAATATGACCTTCAAGGGCAAGGAAAAGAAATTAGATTGCACCTAGAAGGCTATCACGCCATAATCATCCATTATAAAAGCAGATATGAAACAAACATAGACATCTGCAGGATAATCTCCAAATTTAACCATGTCTACTGAGAGAATTAAAAATAAAGCATACATCTTCAACTTTCAAGCATTATATTACTGCAAAAATTGACAGCATGTAAATTACTTTTAGCATATAAAATTGAGAGCATTCAATAAACATGTTACCTAAATCATGGAAAAATTGAAAAATTGGCAAAACAGACTGAAAGGGCACTTTTTAAGCGTGATGAGGATTCACAGCTGAAAAGTAAATATGAAAAATAAAGGCAAAAGAAAATATAATTAAAAATTAAGAATGTGGAATGTCCGTGCAGAAACCGATTTTTGAAAATAAGGAACAAATGAAAATGCAATGGCAATTGAAACAAGAACTTCTATTTCACAGTTCACACAGCAGACTACCCATAATAAAAAACAAGTAATACAAACACTTTGTACTGCGGGGGAAATTATAAAAAAAAAAAAAAACCCAAACAATGAGTATAGTTGCAAAGTTCACGATGCAGGGACGTATAGACGAAAATGAAGTAGAAGTGCTTACACGAGCATGACCGAGTTTGCTATTAGACAATTGGAAAGAAGATTTATCAAGAAGAGCTCTGGGAGAAAATCTTCTAAGATTGGCTCGACTTTTTCTGGCAGGACAGCAAGAAATTAAGGGATACTGTGGGGATGAAAGTCCTTCAGTCACTGGTTCACCAAGCATGGAGGTATAATGTTTCCAAGCACCACCATTCTTCCTTCGGAGATCCAGTCCGACTTTAGAAGCATTATGTGAAGCCCTTTCAACAATAATGAGACACAACAAAAGAATAGCAGAATTAAGTACAGGAACTCAATAGCCAATCTAATTATGGCCGTATCTAATATTGAGACGCAAAATATCAGTACAAATCAATATAATTATGGCTGTATCTAATATTGAGATGCAAAATATCAGAACACCGTAAGGTATACTTTCCCCAATGATTCGTAGCTTGAGAAAGTTCTCAGCTTTGAAATGAGAATTTGGATGAACGAGTCTCCTTAGTCAGTACATTCATACAAGATAATACACCAATTCGAGCTTCAAATAGGGAATTCCTTAAAAGCATATTTACAAAGGGCAAAAAAAAAAACCTGAAAGATAAGAAAGCTAGAAACATGGAGAAAGAATTCCATAGCTATTGATGTCATGCAAAGCGCACACACAAACAATTCCAAATGAAAAGCAATCGATAACAACATAAAAAAAGCACCTGCTGGAGGAGAATCGAAGCGAGGAAGAAGAAACAGGAGTTGTAAGTAACGATAATCGATTATTCCGCAACCGAGAGGGGAAACGACAGCAACTTGCGGTGGGCTTCGAATTGGAAGGAGCATAGCCTCTGGAGCGAAACGAAGGAGGAAGTTGAGTGAAGGAACTTCCAACTAGCGACGTTGAAGCAGCCATGGCTGGCGAGAGAGAGAAAGGGACGAGCTAGAGAGAGAGTTATATAGAATGGCGACACACAGATTTTTTTTTTTTTTTACCGGAAGATTTTTTTTTTTTTAATTGCTTCTTCTCTCTTCCTTTCTTTTTCTAAGGTTGTGTTTGGAAACAGCTTCTGAGAATAGTTTATGAAGAAAAAGTGAAAAAAAAAAAGTGATTTTAGAGAATAGATTATAGAACAAAAATGATTTTAATAAAATAAGAGTGTTTGGATATTATGATCAGAATAGTTTTTTTTATGATAAAATTATTGAAAATGTCATTAATTTATGTGATAATTACATATAATTGATAAGATTATATTTTATGTTTTATTTAATAGTAAATTTCTTAATAAATATAAAAAAAACATAACATCACATAAATTTTAAAAATTACAACATTAATCAATTATCCAACATCAAAAAATCAAAGATATATATATAAATTGTATAATCTAAAATCATTTATAATAATTAAATATATAGGATAAGATTATATTTTAGGTATTATTTAACAAATAATTGAATAACAAAAACCAAAGAAATTATAAACTGGGAAAAAAAGAGATATACATACATTCAAATATATATATTAATAAATGTTACATTTAAAGTTCACGATTAATTATTTAATACCTAAAATTAATATAAGGAACAATTTTTTCAATACAGTTAATACAATCTATTTTTGTCGTTCTCCTTTAGACATTGTCTTTCTTTGGCTAACAAGTGATACATTAGTGCTAACAACAATTCTAGATACCTCGAACTCATTATGGAAATGATATATTAACATTTAGTTATTATTTCTTAATAATTCAGTCTGTCAAAATAGAGATAAAATTACAGTTCACTTAATAAAATAATAAAGTACGACAAAACACTGAAAACACTACATAACTAATGCTCTTGCGTGTAATACCAAATTTGATCCCTTATATATCACTTTATGTATCCTTAAATTACAGATCCTTAATCATATCATATGTTATGTATCCTTAAATTATATATCAGTTTATTAGTCAAACTAATTAGTTTGGGAAAAAAATTAAAATATAAATATTTTAAAATTATTTAATTAATTTTTCAATCTGTAAAAAAGTGATAAATTTATATTATTAAATTTAAAACTAGAGTAATAAATTTTGACATATTTTATTTTAATAGGAAACAGTGATTTAAAAAAAAGAAAAGAAAACTCATCCCCCAATAAATAGCGAACAAAGACACGGAAAGGAAAAAAGAGAGAGAGAAGAGAGGGAAGGAGGAGAGTGAAATTCAAGTGGGACCCACACATAAGAGTAAGAAATAATAGCTTCTCAAAAACCATGGTTTTGGAGCCCAAAACTATGGTTTTAGTAAAAAAGCACTTTTGACATTTTTACTAATATTTAGCAAAATTTTTATAAAACCATGATTTAGATTGAAAAGCACTTTTTTTTTTATTTCCCAAACACACACTAAAGAGCTGTCACGTGGAATCGCTACTTCCGGATATCAGAATTGAGTTTTATTCGATTATTATTGGCTTTGCCCAAATAACAGGGGATACTTCCTTTGTTGACCCTCCGATTGGGCGAGGAAAATCCCATGGTTTAAGGTGATAATCTTTTTGTTCCAAAAGCTTTGATCTCCACCGTTCAAGCGACCAGCTACTAGATGATGCCATGTGCCCTTGCACATTTGATTTTTTGGGAAAGGACCTCTTGAGAAATATAATGGCATTCTAGGATGCTCGATTCAGGAAATGATAATCAAGGATTGCCAAAGAAGAAGAAATTAAAGACTAAAGTCATTATTTACTAAAAAGTAAAATTATACGTAATTTGCATGAACTTTATATTAGATAAAAATAAGATAAATAATTTCTTGAAATCCTGAAAATTTTATAATAAATTCTCTTAAAGTCTTTTTTTATTCAATGGAATACAAAATGACATAATTCTTAAAGTCTTTTATTTATACACATAATTCTACTACTAATCGCTTTGTTAATTACTCATTCTCTCACACACACGTATAAATCGTTATGGTGCACTTATACTCAAATGTGGCTAACACTATGAACTTTTCTCAAAATATAAAAATACTTGTAAACTTTCAAAAGTTGAACTAAAATGATATTGTTGTTAATCATAGTTACTTTGACCATTAGAGAGACCTATTGACTGAAAAGGCTAACATGGCAATTGATATAGCCATAAGGGTCCGTTTGGTTCAGCGAAAATTGGGGGAAGGAATTGAAAATGGCACTTTCAAAATGGCGGTGATTGTTTGGTTCAAATTTTCAGTCAGAAAATATTTTCCCACCTCCCCCAATTTTCAATCATATAAATGAAAATGGGTTTGCACCATTTTTTGGCGCCCTAGAAAATGGCTAAAGGGTCCAAATGCATCGAACGTCGTGGTGATATTATATAAAAATGAGGCTTTTTGGAGTTGAGTTTGCATTATCAAAGCTGGAGAAAACAAAGGGAGCTGAAGAACAAAGAGGGTGAGTGGTTTTATTTCGGTGACTGCACAACTCAAATAGGTTGCGACTTTAAGGGTAGAAGAGCTAGAATGATTAAGACCATCACTACCAGTTTGCTCTCTTCTTTTTTGTCTTCTTATATAGGTTGCGATAATCAAGAAAATTCTTTTATGATTTATATGTTTTCTTAATTGTTCTGTACTTTTTGTTGTCTTTTTGCAGATGTTGAAAAGCTCTACCAGAAATGTAACCCTGGTAGGTTACCTTAATATTTTTTACCTTTTTTTATTCTCCTCCCCCCCCCCCCCCGGGAATTTCATCCACCGTAGGTTATAGGTAATTTTTCTTAGAACAGGAGTTTTACATTTGTTTGTTTCACTTGGGTAAGTTTGCCTATTATTTGAATCTAGTGTTGTCTTGAATAATGTAAAATTTTGAGTTATTCATTCTTTGTTCTAAACTTCGGTGCTTGTTTGTGTTATTCTGTTACAAGCTCACAGTACTCACGACTCAATTCACTTATTATATACTTTTATTCATGCTTGCTAGTTGAGAATTCTGCATGAATTGGTGAATCAAGAAGGAAGCGAGAAGAAAAGATGAAGAGTTAAAGGTGTGTATTAACAAGTGAAAGGTATAATGTAATGGTCAAGAGTAAAGTTGTTTTGGTCGTGGATAACCAAGAGCCACTCATTACACTTATATGGTTAAAGTTATTTTCATTCATTCATGTATGATCATAAACGACTTATGGGCATCTCATGGTTATTGCTCTGTTACATTATTAAAACACAGGGGTAAATAGAGTTCTTTCTTCCACGTTTTTTCTACATGCAGCCTATGGTGGTTAAGTCGTGTTTATGCGGGAATTATTTGAAGTGATTCATGACCATGTGTTGCCTATAGAATGAGTATCGTTAGATGTGCTAAAATGAAAACATGGGCCTTCTTTAAATAATATTTTTAAAACAAAGGCCATTAAATAATATTTTTTAAACACGGGCAAAAATATTTTTTAGCTCATTTTCTTCCAATCAAATAAAAAATTCCTTGTTGACCCATGTTCTTTTCCAGTGCAAACCAAAGTATCGGTGGCAAAATATTTTCCATTTCTTTCCCTTTTTTTCCTTTTCCTTCCATTCCATACCTCATCTTTAATCCAAACGGGCCCTAATAATGTCTTAGTCCGCAGGAAAAAATAGAGAATAATTCATATATACATATAAATGGAGAATCTTATATAAATCCAACTAAAATATCAAAATTCATAATTAAGCCTAAAGGGGGGTTTTTTAATGTTATTAAAAGACCAAAATATCCATCTATAATTGAAAAGAACAATCCCAAATGTATGCAAGCTTAATTTTAATTTTGATTATTTTGAATGGATTTAATTGAGATTTTTACTTTTAGTTTAGTTAGTTAGTTAGTTTGTTTTATGTTCTGCTTTTCTTATAAAAGAAACAAGCATTTATTATATATAATAGAAAATTATTTTTTAAAAATTATACTATTTAATATTTATCTATATATAAAATTATTTAAATTTATAACTATCCCAATCACATCAAATATTTTTTATTTTTTTTTGTTTTTTTCTATTTTGCAGAATTATTCCTTCAACACTAATAAAAATGTTACGAACAGTCCTATCAGAGCTAAAAAAAAATTCCGACGGCATGGTTCTATTTCCTTTCTTTAAATTATTAACATTTCTTTTGTCCATCAAGTACTCATCAAGTGTGATAATCAAATTACTGTATATACTGCAAATTGAGGTTTGTGACAAAGCGCAGTTTAGTTTGATCTCTGCAAATTGATGAATTTTAGAGACAGACATCAAATATTGAGAGAGAAGAAAGGGAAGAGAGAATTAGCCAGCAAAGATAATTTGAGGAAAAAAAATATGGCGTCGTGAGGTAATATAATCTTTTAATAAGATTTATAAATTATTAATTAGGCCTCCTGACCTAACTAGAAATTTATTAAAAGTGTTAGTCTGAATTTTGATTTTAGTATTTCAGTTAAATTTATTTAAAATTCTCCCAAATTAATATAACGAACTTAAAGAAAAATAATATTTATTGTAAAGGACAGTAAAAATTAGAGTAAAATATATTAGCTACTCTTCTATTTTATCTAAATTATACAAACATCTCCTCTATTTTGAAAACGTTTATAGACATCCCTTGAAATTAAAATAAATGTTATAAAAACCTCCCTTACATATTTAAGATTCAATTTAAATTTCATCTATCAAACCGTTAGTTGATGACCTTTAAGTTTGACTATTAAACATTTCCCTTGACCAAAATAATCTTCCCTCAACAAATGAACAAATATTTATATTTGCCTAAAAGTAATTTTTATACAAACAAAAATAATTCTAATATATATGTTAAAAATTTGCAATATATTATAAAAATTATGATTTTTAATAAATTATAAAATTTTAATATTTCAAATTTTTATCATATTTATTGAAATTTATTTATTATTCTTTTAATTAACTAAAAACATATTTCTTTTTTTTTTACCTGACACCATGATTTGTTCATCATGTTGGGAAAGGTAAAAACATTTTTCCCTTTAAGCCTCAAGGGAGAAACCTTGATCAAATAAAAAAATTAACTAAAAAAAAGCTAAAACAGCCCAACATTCACATGTGACATAATTGTATTATTTTTTTCACCTGATATCATATTCATGTAATCAATTTAATTAATAACCATTAAAGTCATACTTCTATCTTTTTAACTTTTTACAAACGCAAAATTGTCTGATTTATATTAGCATTAACATCAATCAGGTTCTTTTCATAAAAATAAAAAACTATACTCATTTCATATCTTTTCATAATGTAACATATTATCTGAATTTTTTTTAATTTTATTAACATTACATGGATTTTTTAACTCGCATAAATTTCTTCTAAAATAAAAATAAATCATATGAAATTTTTTAAATGATTTAACATTTTGTAAATTAAACTTTATTTTTAGTTTCTAGCCATACATAAATTTTATTTAATATATATAAGAAATTATAAAACATCTTGAGTTTTAATTAAATTATATAATTTTTATTTGTAATTAAAATTTGTGTTGATGTTAAAAAAAATATCATTTTGAAAAAACTAATTTTTTTTTTGTTTTACTGAATATCATCTATGCAAGTGGTAAAAATTGTGAAAAACTATATTTAATTTAGTGAAATTTGAAAAAAAATTTTGTTTTACAAATAGAATGTTTGAAAGATGGGCAAAGGTGCAATTTTTATAATAAATTTTTGTAAAAGGGACATCTAATACCATTAAGTATTTCAAATTATTAAAATGTACATAAATTTTATAAAATGGGACATTTTAACATGACCCCTTAACTATGTTAAGGTTGACTGGAGTCGGAGAAAATAGGTTTGACCTCAATGGAGGCATGGCAAAGTGGTGATGCTGATGTGGAAAGCAAAAGAAAGTACTAAACAAAAAAGGTAGAAAATAAACCCAAAAGAAAGAAATAATTAGTAAAAAAATGCTTAATCAAACGAAACGAAACAATGAAACTAACAAGGAATACAAAATCAGACTTGGCAATAAATCGGTTACGGTACATGTTCAAAAGTCAATGGATCAATTAGGTTCTAATCGGTGGTTAGACCGGTCATATTAAAATATTATAATTTATTAGTGGTAATATATATATTAATATATTTTTAAACTTCTATAGATAAAAATAAAGATCTTTAGAAAAAAAAATGTTTAAAATCTATTAGTATTAGTTATGGTGCTTATACTTATGTAATGATATCTCATTTTCTATAATTATTATATTATTTTAAATAATTTTTTTTATCATCATCTTCTTTTTTTTAGATTTGTTATTTCTTTACCTATTTTTCTCTTCATCTTAGTTTTCAACCTTTCATTTTTCTCTTAAAAATTGCACGAGATAGTAGTTAGAAAAATAAAAAAAATGTATTTTACACAAAAAAGATAAAAAATGATAACTGGTCTAATCGGTTAGACCATCGATTTTAACTAGTTCAAATCGGTTCACGGGTTAAGGTTGAACCAGATTGGACCACTGACCGGTCACCGATTCAACCGGTTTAACTGACCGGTCCGGTCCCATTTTTTGTTCAGTGGAAACTAGATAAATATAAAAGAAATCAATTGCTTACTCCACCCCTAATAGATTTAATTGTGGGAGAATTATATTCAGATATCATTTAAGAGAAAAAAATGAAAAATTAATTATATGGAGTTGTCAATCACATCCCTAAACTTATCAATTTATACCCCTAAAGTTATTAATTGAATACTTTTTTTTCATTTTTTTAGGCGGGACCTGAATATAATTCTTCATTTAATTATCACCCCTAAGAAAACAATCAAAGGCATAACTTCTTATATTCTTCTTTCCCTTTTTCTTGAGTCTCTCGGTGTTACGCCAAAAAGAGAAAAATGAAGATGGATCTTCAGAAAACCAGTAATAAACCATGAATCACCGAGTTCCCGCGAAAGCAAAAGAAAATACTAAATAAAAAAGGTAGAAAAGAAACAAAGAAAAAAAATGAAATAATTAGTAAAAAGAAATGCTTAATCAAAAGAAATGAAACAATGAAACTAGAGAAATATAAAAGAAGTCAATTGCTTACTCCTAAAGTCGGAAATCGGGTTTAGTCTATCGGATCGACCCGTTTAACCCCTTTTAAATCTTGAGTCAAGCTTATGATGTGTTTGAAATAACGATTGAAATTTCAAAAAATATTTTTTAATAGTAATTTACGCTATACGAGATAATTTTTATAATTTATAAAATAAATATATAAAAAAATTTTATCTCAATTTACATAAATCAGATTTATATATGAGTATAAATTAAACTAAACATCCCCACAAAATTAGAGCCCAGCAGGAAGTTAAGCCGGTTATTTTTTTTTCTCCCTTTTTAAATGTCCCATCACCCCGCCCTGCCCACTGCCCAGCTGCCCTGCCCTCTCCGCAGCTCTATTCCTCCCTCCCTGAGACAACCCTAGTCCCTATAAACCAAATTCCTCCCTCCCTGACTCAGTCTCTCGCTCTCCCTCTCAGACTCAAATCCTCAATTAGACCACACTCTCATCTGACATACTCAGCAATCGGCGGCAAGCGGCAAGCGGCAAGCCGGCAACTCGGCACGACTGTTCCCCCCGTCCCCGTCCGTCTCACACTGTCTCCGGTGTCTCGAAGGTCCTAGTCTCGCACTCGCAGGAGTCGCAGCACGTCCGGTGTCTCGAATAGAAGGTCGCAGCCCAAGCCCACGCCGTGTTGCACTGTCTCGACTCTTGATTCTTGAATGAGGTACGATTTGATTGTTCTATTTTTCCGTTTTTGATCTGTTTCTCGCACACATCCTCTGAGGTAGCAGCACGTCTGTTTTTGCTTGCTTGGAATCCTGTTGCTTGGCCTGTATAGGTGTCTCAGGCTGGGAATTGAGTTGGCTTAATTTCTTTATTCTTTGTTACTCAACTGATATGGTTTGGAATCAGAAATTATGGTTTGCGTTGGACTAATCCTAAGCTTCCATATTTTCATCCCTTACTCAAAATGCTGCAATATGTTGGCCTGGCCCTCATCACGCTTATATCTGCTGAAGTCCTTGAAGGTAGTTTCATATGTTGATATAGCTTAACCATTCGAAGTTCGAACTGTTCTGGCTATACTTAAAGTTGCACAAATGTTTTCTCAGTTCGAAGTTTCATATGTTGATATATGTCAGGATATAATAATTATTATATTGCTAGTGTGATTTTGTGTTCCTTGTATATTGTGTGTTAATTCCTCCTGTGATCCTGTCCAAAATAGGGATCATCTTCTTTAAAAGGTTTTAGCTAATAGAATTAGAAAACGCTTCCAATAACATTATGATTTCAGTAGTTGTGGAATAATTGTTACATGTGTGTTTATTTCACTACTTGAGTATGATTTTTGATGCAGCCTAATGTCTTCATCACAACAAGTGAAACGATTGTGAATTAGTATGATTTTTGCTTTTAATTATGAATTAGTAATTGTATTTGTTTTATTGCATGAGGCATGTAGACGTGTAGTTAAATCTTGCAAAAATGACTTCCCACCCTGCTGGCCTTGGCTCGCATGCTCTCAGGCCGGACTTTGAAAAACAACAATTTTTCTCACTCCGGGCCCTGTAAGGCTGACCCTTTTAGGCCTTGGTCCGTCAAAGGCCGGCCTAATTCCCAACATTCCACCCCTAATAGATTTAATTATAACCCCTAACCCTAAGAAAACAATCACATACCTAACTTCTTATATTCTTCTTCTTTCCCTTTGCGCATTGGTCACTGAATGCTCCTCAAGGCACTCTCCCCCCTTCCTCTCACTAGTTCGACCCGTGCTAGTTGTACTAAAAAGAAAAGAGAAAAACGAAGGTGGATCTTGAGAAAACCGGTAATAAAACACGAATCATTGGGTTCCCATCAAACTCCAAAGAGGAGAAGCCTGATGCAGCTAAGGAAGCCACATATCAAAAGCAAGTGTTGGTTGTGGCAGTCGCCGCCGTCAAGGTCCCCATGGTCACAGCTAAGGGCACTGTGGAAGTGGCTAAGTTTACTATACCATTAACCTTGCCCCTACCTTCTTTAAAGTTTACGCCTATCACTCTACTTCTTTAAAGTTGGCGCCTCTTACTGCCCCTCTAAAGCCTCTTATGGCGTCTCGTCCTTCCTCCCTTCACCACCTCCGAACCCTTAGAGCCTATTTGGTATGAGGGATTTGGAGGGGATAGGATGGAAAATTTTTACGAGTTTTAAAAACTTGGAGCAATGTGATTATAAAATTTTAATAAAATGAAGATGTATAATAAAATCTTAAGAAAAATTAATTAAAAATTTTAACCTAACTTTTCTTTTTTTTTTTTAAAATCCAACTTAACAAAATTTTTCCTCCGCTGATCTCCCCTCCCCTCATATCAACCAGCTACTTAGCTTCTTATCCCCACTACCTTCACACCTTCGATGACTCTCTTAGCGTTGCACCTTTAGACATTTTAATATTTTATGAGTCACAGTCTCCACATCTTGTGTCTTTAATGGAGGAAGCCGACTTTAGTAATTCACTACCACCAACCTTCTTTGGGCGGCATTAAGGCCCTGTTTGGTACGACGGAATTGGAGGCATGGAATTGGAATTGGATTCCATATTGATAGTATGTTTGATACGTTGGAATTGGCCTTGGAAATGGATTCCATGTGAAATCCAATTAAGCCCAATTCCATCAACATAATTCCACCCAAAAAGCTCTGATTTACAATTCCATCTCCATATTTCCAACCTTACCCTCACTGCCTTCTCAACCATCATCTACCGTGCCCAACCACCTGGAGTGAAGACCACCGTGCTCGACCATGTCCAATAACCGGCCTCCCACATGACAACAAGATCTTCGGCAACAGTGAGGATGCGACGCCACCACCAGCAACCAGATCTGCAGACTTGTTTGACGGTTAGTTGTGGACCTGTTCAAGAAGAGGTGAGGACGATGCAACAGCGGTGGCATTTGCCCAAAGTTCGAGTTCGGCGCCTCCTTCGATTCCGATTCTGGCGACCTTCGAGTTCGAGTTCGGCACCTCCTTCAATTCCGATGCAGCAGCGATATGGTTGGATTGGGAGAAGAGATATGAGGACAATGGAGAAGGAAGAGGATGAAAGAGAGGTAGTCGAGAGGCAAAAAGTGGCCTTGAGGAAGAAGAGATGAGGACGATGGAGAAGGAAGAGGACGAAGGCGATCTGTTTGAAGGGGAGGACGAAGGAGATAGAGGGAGTTTTTATTTTTTAATTATAAAGGCATTTTGGTCTTTTCACATAAAAATTAGGACTCATTTCCATGACATACCAAACATACTTTTAAATTTATTTTCCATTTCCATATCCATTTCTATTTCCATATTCATTTCTATTTCCATCAAAATCAATTACATTGTACCAAACGGGCCCTAATGGATTCAGAGCTTCAAATACAGTCAAATGCTATTGCCTCTTCAATGGTCAATATGGAGGGGGGAAAATTGACACCTGCCCTGCACATGGTGTAGGACCCTTAAACTCTGACTTAACATCGATTTGCATTAAGTTAATGGAAGTTTTAAAATTGTCCTATTTTATAAAATTTATGTACGTTTTACCACTAAAAAAAATTAATAGTACCCAATGCTCCTTTCACAAGAGTTTGTTGTCAAAATTATACATTTGCTATTAAAAAATGTCGAAGAAAATGTAAAAGATTTTGTTGGGAGTAATTTAGTATTTTTAATTTAATATTTATTCCTTTTAGAAGGCGGGCCTTGGCGCAACTGGTAGGTGTGCTGGCTTTCCGCCCCTAGGTCCAACGTTCGAGCCCTGGAAACAGCCTCTTGGTAATAATGTCAGGGTAAGGCTGCGTACATATAGGGTCTCCTTCCCCTGAGCCCGGATTGTGCGGGAGCCGCTTGGCACTGGGGTCCGCCTTTTTTTTTTAATATTTAGTCCTTTTAAATAATAATATTTTTTTCCTCTTTTCCAATAAATATATTTTTCTTAAGCTCCTTCACCCTAATTTTCCCTACCCCATATCCATTGTGATATACTTCGTTATTTTTTTTTTATAAAGTCTAATTCCTAGCCCTACCCTTCACCAAATTCGTTGCCCATCTTCCTCCCTCAGCCTACGAAGTTGCGACGGCGACGTACTCCTCCACATTGCACCACCATCACGTCAGCCTCTTATTCCTTTCCACCTTCTTCAATGACGTCGGCAAACACTGATAAAATCTTCGTTTCCCTTTGTTATTGTCGACGACTACCTCTCTCTAGCAGTCTCTGCAAGAGTTATTATTGATTTTCAATATTGATTGGCATTTTCTTCACTTCAAATATGTTGAAGCATGCTTGGTGGTTCTGCTCTCTCCTCCACGTTTGATTATTTGTTCTGCACTTTGTGCATCTTTGTTGGTTTTGCTTTAGAGGGTTCTAAAACATAGAATTAATTACATTGACGCTTGAAGTGACTCTTGGCTGCAGTATTGGAGCGCTAGTTTGAACTGCGCTGTTGCCATAACTGTTAGCTTTCAATTTCAAAGACAAGAACTTCTTTATTGGGGGCACTAAATCATTAGAAATTAGTTACGTTAAGAATCACTCCTCTTCAGTGTTCACTTCCTTTCTTCAAAGAAAGGTGCTTCTATTCTTTTATATTCCCTTTGATTAGTTTTACTTATTCATCATTATTTAGAACTGTTTTGTATTTTGCTGGCATAAATGGTCACGGATTTCTTTTCCAAACTTTCAGCTATCTTTATCTTTTTCTTGGTTCTTTGTAAATATAGTTTTAAAAATTCTCAATTTCAAGCTCAAAAGTGTGATTTTAACTTGGATGAATGTGTGTACAAGATTCTGCATTTTAACTGGTGCACAGCTTGGTTTTGTTTAGACTTTTAGCATCCTTTTTTTATAGCAACATTTTGTGCTTTGCATGCTTTTTGGCTTAAAGTATGATAGCTGAAGTTGACTATTATATGTATTTGAGTATTCATCTACATAGAGAGAAAATAGCCTCTATTTTTTGTTCTGTCCAGTTTAAATACGATCTTTTTCTAGCATTGTTTATTGTGATGTGAAGTTTAAAGTTTTATTTGTTTCATTTAGGTGACTTTCCTTTATGGTATTCTGTACTCCACAAGTGCCGTTAGTTTTTGTGCTGAAGTTTACTAAACCCCGTTAGTTGAAAAATAGTGTTTATTTTAAAATTAGAAAAACAATTATGTGGGTAAAAGAGCCTTCTTAGAAGCTTTTTTGTCTCCCTTTTCATTTGAGAATGGAGCTTAGTTTTATATATTTGTCATAGGGTCTATCTCCATTCATAATCGGTTGCTATTTCTACTTTCCTGTATAACATATTTGTGACTCATGCTATTTTTCTGATTTCAAATAGTATTCATTTTATGGGAATTTCTATTTAATGTTGTTGTTGATATGCTGCTAATTGATAGAGATTGGTCTCCCACAGAATATGGCGCTCCAACTTTTTGATGGTAGTGACTCGGAAAACAATGACGTATCAGAAGTCAAGATAAATGAGGAGTATGCTCGCAGATTTGAATACAACAAGAAGCGGGAGGACCTTCAGCGGCTTGAGGAGTTAAAAAAGAAGGGTGTTATCTCTTCATCTTCATCTTCTGAGAGTGATGAAGAATCTGAATCATCTGATGATGAGGAACTAAAAATGTCCCCAAGGACTAATAAGAAGTTTTTTGATTGCTTAATTAAGGTGAAGAAGAAGGACCCCTGTCTTAAGCAAAAAGATGTTAAGCTTTTTGAGTCAGATGATAGTAGTGAAGAGGAAAGCAATGGAAAGGAGAAAGTCTATTCTAAAGATAAGAGTCGTAAAAACCCGATGTATTTGAAGGATGTCATGGCAAAGCATTTGATTGAGGAGGGACCTGATTTTGGGGATACAGAAGAGAAAAGTGATGTGAAGGAGAAAGGTATAGCAGAAAATAAGAAGAGTAAGAAGTCATTGCATTTGAAAGATACAAAGGCAAAGCATTTGATTGACGAGGAACTAGATTTTGGTGACAAAGCTGGAAAAAGGACTTATATCGATGAGCAAGAAGAAATGAAAAGAGCTTTTCTTGATGCGTCTGAAAAGGAGGGTTTAAATGATCATGAAGAGGATTTTTTTGTAGTGAAGGAGAAGGCTGGTGACACCAAAAGAGAAAAAGATGATGAGAAATATGTGAAGGAATTGGATGAGTACTTTGGTGAAGATACAGATGAAAATGAAAAGTCCAAGTTTCTGAAAAACTATTTCATGAACGAGATGTGGATTGACAAAAAGGGGGAGAATTTGGGTGTTGATAAGGAAAACTTGCAATGGGTATCAGATTCAGAGGAGAGTGATCTCGAAAGACAGGAAGAATATGAATACAGATATCAAGAAAATCAGGGAGACAGGGTGTTAGGTCATGCTCGGAATGTGGAAGGATCAGTGAGAAAGAAGACAAATGCAAGGAAGGAACAGAGGAAGAGCAAAGAGGAGAGAATGGCAATAGCACAGAAGGAGAGGGAGGAGGAGTTGAAACATTTGAAGAATTTGAAGAAACAAGAGATGCAGGAGAAGGTTAAAAAGATAATGAAGACTGCAGGAATTAATGATGATGATATTATCCCAATGTCTGCCATGGAAATAGAAGAGGAATTTGACCCCGAGGAGTATGATAAGATGATGAAAGCGGCATTTGATGAAAAATATTATAATGCAGAAGATGCTGACTCAGATTTTTGTGGTGATGAAGATGAAATGGAGAAGCCTGATTTTGAAAAGGAGAATGAATTGCTTGGACTTCCTAAAGACTGGGACGTGTGTGGTTCTGATGATGGGGATGATGGGTTTCGTGCTGCAAGGGAACGAGTATTGAAACTAAATATGGAGAATGGCAGTGATCATGACCTTGAAGAGGAGGAAGAAAACAATGAAGAACAAGTTCATGAGGAAGGTAAGCGGAAGAGGAAGCGGAAAACAGCTCTGCTGGAGAAAGCAAGACAGATAATGATGGATGAGTATTATAAATTAGATTATGAGGATACCGTTGGGGACCTGAAGACAAGATTCAAGTATGCCAAAACAAAGCCAAACAGATTTGGCTTGAGTGCCTCGGAAATACTGATGATGGATGAGAAAGAGTTGAATCAATATATTTCCTTGAAAAAACTTGCTCCTTATAGGGAGGAGGAATGGAAGTTAAGCAAACAGAAGAGGTATGAGCTGAAGAAGAGGGCTAAAGAACTTCTTCATTCAAAAAGTTTGGATAAGAAGAATAAAAGTAAAAAATCAAGAGATGATGCCAGCAAGTCAACTTCATCAGAGATATTGGGGGAGAACGATAAAGCATCTGCAGAGGTGGCAAACGTTGAGACGAAAAGTATATCTCGAAAAGCCAGGAGAAAGCAAAATATGGCTCATCTTAAGTTTTCATTGTCTAGGCATAAAGCGTATTATGGGCAGCAACACTCTAAATCAAAGGATAAAAAGAAGAAATAAAAGCGGGCAATAATTTTGGCAGGTAATTCTTTTTCTGAACCTTTTTTTTAAAAAAAAAAAATTTAGCTGGTTGATTATATCAGTTTTCATTTCTTATTTGTAAGGCAGATTATTTCAATTTTCTATGACTAAAAGCAAATCCATAACAAGTGAGAGACTAGGCCATACAATTCTTTTTGAAGAATTTTCCCCTTTACTGTTTTCCCCTTTATAATAAGATTTGTTTGTAATTTTGTAGAAGGAACCAACCACACAAAAAACCTCATTTACTGGATATGGAATTATAGAGCTGGAGATTGACATTGCAGTTTACAAGGCCCAGATTTCGGTTGATTTGTTGATTCAAGTTATGGATGGGAATTGTTTGTGCTTGTCTTTTCTCTTATTGTTTTGTTGGATAGATTAGGTTACAAGTAATTTATTCATCATGACCAGAACTTATAGTGGGACTCTCATTTCATTTTTGACCGATTCCTCATGTCATAATTTGTATTTTTATTAATATAATGAGTGCTGTAATGTTCGAATGAATTTCTTGCCAAGAAGTACATTTAAAATTGTTGTTAAATCTCTTTTACCTGTTTTTTGTTCTCACCAATACCGACCAAGTCTTGTTTAGAATGAAGTGAGGGGGGGGGGAATTTTTTAAGTTAGATTTTAAAAAAATAAGAAAAGAAAGGTTGAAATTTTTTAATAATTTTACTTACTCTTTTATTTTATATTTTCTCTTTATTATAATTTTTTTGGATTCATTCTTTATTACAATTTTATAGTTCCACGTCTTAAAAATTTTTTAAAATTAACTTGTAAAAATTTCCATCCCTTCCCTTAAGCCTCGAATCCAGTGTTGCCATGTGGAGATATCCAAGTGATAGAATATCCAATTTATTTACATTTGATGTTCAAGAAAGGAAAAAAAGTGTCTAGCTAATTAGGATGATGACATTGAAATATCATAGAGGCTATGTTGATATCAAAGTAGTAAAGTTGATAAAATTAAATTTATCTTGTCTATGTTTGTTTTATATTTAAAGGCTGGAAATGAAAGAAATAAATTCCATATCCCAAAATATGGAGCATTGCAAGAAATTCCTCGTCTTGAGATGGGCTTCTTGGCGTAAGGATTTTTTTTTTATTTTTATTTTTACTTTTAGTACTCTGAAAGAAATATTTAATTAATCTCATCATCATAGAGCCAATCAGGATGACATTGAAAAAAATTCCATATACCAAGATATGGGGAATTGTTTCTCTTTCTTTTTTTTTTTGTTACAAAAGTGGGGATAGCCCTACATTAATAGCTTGTTTGGATTAGTTTATGAAAGGTCAATAAGTGCTTATAAATCGTGATTCACGGAATACGAAGTAACTTTTACGGTCTACGAGGTAAATATGTGGAGGAGATTTATCTCGATTTACGTAAATCAGGCTTATATAATAAACCCGATTCAAGATCACTCAACCAAACGAGCCATAAGTAAACAAGCATCTTGGGGAATTTAATCCCATACGCTCCTTGTCAACCATAGTCCGCAAATGTATCGGACAAGTAGAAAGAATAGATGATTTGGATAAACTAAGCAGTCTGCCACACCATTATGCAATTCTCAACTACGCGTCAGCATATTCTGTATCTCTAAATGCATCAGGCTGCATGCACTTGTTTTTGATTTGCCCTCCAACATATCCATTAAGATTTTAGAATCTAATTCAAGAATAATTTTCTTAAATCCCATATTCCATACCAGTTGAAGCCCTTTGAATATAGCCCACTCCTCTACTTCAAATGCACTGCAACAACCCAAATACTGAGAAAAACCAGCTAACCAGTTGCCATATTGATCTCTAACTACTCCTCCACAGCCAACTTTTTTATTTGAAGAAGACATGGCACCATCTACATTAACCTTCACCCAACCAGAAGGGAGCGTTTGTGTCTCTCCAGTAACAAGTTTAGATGTCTGAACATATCCCTTCCAAGTCCGCATAATTATTGTTGCAGGGCCCACAGGTTTTTGACAGTCATCTTAAAAGAGACATTATTCCTCCAAGTTCATAGCTTCCAAATACACATACCAGGTCCCAATCCAACTCTCTAAAGGATGTTTGGAACAGCTGTTGAAACTTCCAATCGTGCTTTTCAATCATGATTTACGGTCTACGAGGTAGCTTTTACGATATACGAAGTAGCTTTTACGATATACGAAGTAGCTTTTACGGTCTACGAGGTAAATATGTGGATGAGTTTTATCTCGATTTATGTGAATCGGGTAAGCCCAACCAAACATCCTCTATCTGCCCATTTGCCTTTTCATATTGATATTAACTTGTATCAGCCCTCCCGTATCAGGCCTTGGGGAAGAGACAAAATGGGTACCAGGACGGGGATGTAGAACGACCCTTGGACCATCCTAGTTTTATCCCATTCCTAGCCTATATAAATTCTTAAATTTTGATTATTTTAGGGACCCAGGTTTCAATAACCAGAAAAAATAGTAAAAAAGTCTTATTGTAGATTTTTTTTTTATAAAAAAACTCCTTAGAAACTGTAGTGATATAAATTCTGAATGTGAAATTATCTTTTTATTCTTAATAATTAATATTTGAATATTATATGATATTAAGTTATATGATTAGATGTAAGTACTTGTCAATTATCATTCTATGACTTATTAATATAGACACATCCATCTGTTGTGCGAATTGTTTGTGCTTGTTTCTCTCATTGTTTTGTTGGATGGATTAGGTTACATGTAATTTATTCATCATGACCAGAACTTCTGATGGGAGTCTCACTTCATTTTTGACCGATTCCTCATGTCATAATTTGTATTTTTATTAATACAAAGAGTGCTGTAATTTTCGAATGAATTTCTTACCAACAAATACATTTACAATTGTTGTTAAATCTCTTTTACCTGTTTTTTGTTCTCACCAATACCGAAGAAGAAAATTTCCTATCCCGATTTTGTCCCATCCTGATTGTGCCTATACATATTTTGTAACTTTTTATGCTGCATTTTTATCCCAAAATGAATAAGCTCTAACCTAATTTCCTTGCTTTCTCTCTCACATCAGAATCAATGGCGTCTCTAGGGCCATATCCTAGCCTTACTCCCATCTAATCATTCTCCATTCACTAAAAACTTCGCAACATTTAATGCACATAAAGAGGATGGATCTGATCAAGCATATAGCGAGGCAACACTTTATTACTTCAAGCGATAAGAACTCCTATTGCTCATGTCAATTGATATTGATTGTCACTTTTATTTTTTTAATTATCTTTTTCCTTGTTAATTCCTTTGTTTCTCCTTCAATTATACCGTCTTCGTCTTTGCCTGCAGTATTTGAATTTTCGACTTATTTTGATCAATAATCTTCCTCGTGCAAGAACATGAATCTTGATACATGGTTTCATGCATGCATGAATCTTGGTTTCCTCCTCTTTAGTATCCATCTCACATGTCTCGTATTTCTATCTCTTTTTTTACATCAAGCTCTAATAATAGTAAGGTTATTAAACCAGGACCGGTCAGGGAACCAGTCGGGGTACTGGGTTAAGGGTTAGTGGGTTAGAAGAGTTAAACCGGAGCTAACCCGGGACCAAACTGGTGAGAAAATGAAAATTTTAGGCTTAATAATATGAAATTATAAAAAAAATTTAAAAAATCGATTATATATAAAAAGAAAAGGTAGACTGGTTCACTACCCGGACCGGACAGGTTTCCTGCCCGGGTCGCCGGTTTCCGGGCCAGACCGGACCAATAACCATGAATAATAGAGAATCAAAGTTCTACTTCTCTTGGCACACTGATATCATATGATGGAAGATTATACAAACTTGTTCTGTCCATTTTAACATCTACGGGTTATACTTTCAGTCCTACTACCTTCCAAACAAGTTTAAATATAAATATTATACTCCTCTGGTTTTTAATATAAAATATATTTGGGGAATTGATCATGTTCTTAAATATAAAACAAAGTTTTTATAGTTGTTAATCTTTTCCTAATCTACTCTTATTGATGTTCCCTTAATAATAATAATTAAAAAAGAGATACTACTCCAGAAATCATGATACATGACGGTTATGAACTGCCATATATTATGGTTTTGAACCTATATATATGCGAACGCTATAAAATTTTGACATAGATATATTACATTTGTTGGAATTTTGAACAATAATTCTATGGGTTATGAATAAGAAATAGGTTGTAAGAGAAGAGGGAAAAGGAAGGAGAAAATAGTGTGTGGACAAAAGTCCCACATTGGACAAATCAAGAAAAATAAGAGTGTATATAAGGCTCAAATTCTCACCTCTAAAATGGGCCCTTGGGTCAATCCACTTTTGTGGAGGAGGGAGGACATACATGGGCCTTGGTCCACCACACACGCGCGCGCCGCCGCCGGGTCGGTCGGTCGGTCGCGCGTGTGAGATTTAAAAATAATTTTTATTAAATTATTTTTTAGTTTGTCCGAACAATCACATTTTATTCCTTTATACCCCTTCGTGATTTTTCAAACAGTGCGGATGTGTGACCGAATGATCGAACCAGTGCATCCGTTCGTTCTGATGTGTCCGGTTACTCGGTTCTAATGTGTCTGTTCGCACGACACACCAATTCGCCAACAAAGAGGCACCATTCGCTTCTGTTCGCTCCGTTCGGGTATGTCTGTTCGCACGATGCACCGGTTCGCCTCAAGAGTCGAGTCCATCTGATCAATTTCCGTCAACTATAAACAGGACGTGCTAGTGACAGGAAAAATCACTCTCAATCTCAAAACATTCCTCTTTTCTCATATACTGCATAGTGCATTCTGCAATCATCTCAACCTGTGCGATTCTGAAAGCAATATCATTGTGTTCGTCCAGGCTTCTGTTTGATAGTGCAATCATTCCGAAGACACAATATGTTCTATCCTGGGAGACAATTGTTCATGAACCTTGGGCATCCGTATAGAGGGAACAAATTGTCTTAAGGAGACAACGTACGTTGGGCTCGGATTTTATTCAAAGTTCATTATTATTTTCGGCAGTCTTGTGAGTTTTTTTATATAATATACATAATTGTTCTGTGTTTACAAATTACGTCATCTTAGTTATACAGATTCTTATTGAATTTTCTACTTTATAAGTACTTGGGTACAACAATCTTAAGACAATTTGTATTGGTTTGTTCTATTGGCATTGGAATCAGCTAAAGTTAATTCATACTATTGGTGTCTAGGAAAGTGACTTAATTTAGTAGTTATTTAATTAGTCACCGTTGCAGTAGCACGGAGAGACTTCCACTTCATTTACACTTACCTGGCCAATTGATATAATGAACAAAGTTGGTTTCATGTACTGGTAGAAACATGATTGTAGCTTTTCACTTGATTGTGTTGAATCTGTATTTAGTATCTTTAATTTTGATTATTATACTGTTCTTAGATTAATCTGTGTGATTAATCAAAGTTTCTGTTTGAGTAACAGAAATGGCAAGTTCGAGTACAAACTTGATGAACCCATTTGGTTCTGCTCCAATGCATGGTGAGAAACCAGAAAAGTTCAATGGGAATGATTTCAAGAGATGGCAACAGAAAATGTTTTTCTACTTAACTACCTTGAACTTGGCACGGTTTATTACTGAAGAAGCTCCGAAATTGGAAGAAGGACAACCATTAGACAAGGAAAAGGTTGCTGCAATTGATGCTTGGAAGCATTTTGATTTCCTATGCAGAAAATATATTCTCAATGGTCTAGACAATACGTTATATACTGTATATAGTACTTTGGAGACAACCAAGGAATTATAGGAAAGTCTAGACAAGAAGTACAAAACTGAAGATGCTGGCTTAAAGAAATTTATAGTTGGCAGATTTTTGGACTTCAAAATGCTTGACTCTAAATATGTGGTAAGTCAAGTTGAAAAACTTCAATTGATTGTGCATGAAATCCACGCTGAAGGGATGTCTCTTAGTGAGTCTTTCCAAGTTGCTGCATTTATAGAAATCCTTGCATTCTTCTCTTCCTTTTTTTCTTGCCCTATATAGTTACATTCAATTAGCCTTAACTCCATATTTGGTAGTCAATTCATTGTCCATTAATTCATAGCTCATATTAGGATCAACATTGAAAGATCCTTTCAATTTATCTGTTATCCAGATAGATGTGGCATTGGGTTGATTAGTCAGCCTAATGCAAGTATGCATTTGTTTGTATGTCTTTATCATAAAAGTCACACCATCTGGGGTAGGAGAAGCATGAATTCTCCAAGGACAACTATCTGAAGCACAAATAATAGTTACTCTTGCTTTTTTATTTTTTATTCTAATTATGTCAAAATTTTCTTGGATTACATAATTCCTTAAAGTATTCCTAAACTCATTCACAATGATAAACAACAAGTCTTTTTCCAAATGCACTTTTCCATTAGCATCGTAATCAAATATTTTTCCCTTGACATTCTTTATAATATCAAGAATTTAAGGCTTTTCCACGTCACTAACACTTGTAGAATTTTCACTACCTTCAATCTCAATTTCAATTTCACTACCTTCATTGTCTTCTACATCATTTAAAATAGAATCATCATCAATCCTTTCTCCCTATCCAAATTCTTCTACTTCATTATCATCATAATCCTCTTCTTCAGTATCAGTATATAATTTATCAAAAGGAGATCCACTTTTATCACAATTATCAATATCTTCAACAAGAATAATATTATCCTGTAAGGATGAAAAATTTTAAAATTAAAATCAAAATAGAGAGCCAACAATATATTTTATAATGACATAAAATTTTTGCAAGGATGACTTTTGGTGGACTAGTGTTCTATGATTTATCAATATAGATTATGTGTAAATTACAACCTAACTCTCATTCATTATTTCAATGTAGCTCATCACTAATTGTTCTTCTATATATAATTGAACCGATAATCCCAATCAAAGAACGATTTTTTCAACCAAAAAAAAAAAACTACAACCAATGCCTTTTTCATGCGACACTTACAGTGGATAATTATATATTCATATATCAAACCCAATGCTTCGTTTTATGAGGAATAAAAGACTAAGGAATATGCAATATACATTCTTTAATGGGTTTCAATGAAAAGTTGATAAGCTTTGTACCTTTTGTTTTCATGATCTGTTGTAGTTGTCTTCTCGATAGTTGTTCTTGCAACTTGTGCTTTTTCTTCCGGAAGTCTAGAAACTCTCATGTAAAACTAAGGATTTAGTATTAAGGGCAAAATAGTAAATAAATTTTATTTTTATATAAAATTCAATTAAAAATATATTCTTGGAATCGTTTTAGAATATTCTTAATGGAATTAGCTGTGTGGACTTAAGTGTATATTTTCAAAATAGAGGGGATATCTATGTGATTAAGGCAAAACAGGAGGGTGGTCAAAGTATTTTATTCTAATTTTTATACATTATTGGGGCCCGAATATATTAAAAAAAGTGTCCTCTGGGTAGGTTTTCTTTCTCGTTGCCACTGCCTTATTGTTTAGATGTTTAGATATTCCGTTATAGAAATTTCTAACAAGAGAAATTCTTGCATGAACCAGGTGCATCACCTCATCCATGGTCTGACTAATAAAATCAGTTCAATTTTTTTCATCCAAGTGTTAGCCTATATGTCACCCACTTCTCTCAGTCTTATTTTACTTATTTATTTTAGAAATATGCACTTATTTAATACTATCATTCTCTCTCATTTGCCACGAAAAAAAGTACTAATGAAAAAAAGAACTATATACATATATTTACCCATTCATCCTTATTGTTAGGTTCTGAAATTGTCAAAATTCTTACTTACCCTTCTTTTGGATGCTAGAATAAAATTCTCTACCCAAAAACTAGAGTTGGTGATTACATGCCATTACAATGGTTTGTTATTTTGGTTCAAGCAGTTTTGTAGGATTGATGGCAAGTCCTCGTCTTTTGATCATTCAAGGGTGTTTAAAAACACTACTAAAGTTTGATGCTTTTGTGAGATTTAGGCACTTGGCTCCATCAGAATTATTTTTTCTGTTTAAGCAACAAGTGGCAAAATTTTGTCTTCTATTGCTTCCTTACCAAGAATATAGTAGTTATTTTTATTTATTTATTCTGTTGTTATTAAATGAGAAAAGATGAGGGAAGTAATCCATTTTGAAGGAGAAATACTTACATACTTAATAGTGCCACCTTATCTTACTTTGACTAATAAAACATAACAACTCATCTCATTTAAATCTTACATAGCAGATAAGTCATCCGAAGAAATTTAAATTTTATGATTTTTAAAAAACAACAACTTATGGAAGGAAATTACGTCTTTTGTTTTTCTAAATTATGAAGTTTATGTTTTTTAAAATTATAAAATTTGAATTTCTTCAGATGACTCATCTGCTATATATAATTAAAATAAGACGAGTTAATATATTTTAATTTGTTAAAGTATAGGTTATGTGACGCTTCCAAAATAGTATTTTTGATTTAGAAGCTATTTCAAACCTGCTACGTGGGATATAGTAACTTATTTGGTAATAATGTCACTTGTACATTTTGTTTAGGCTCTTCTTTTTTTTTTTTTTTTGGTAATAGGGACAATTTTATTAAAAGGGAATTTTACCAAGAAAATAGTGTAAAAAGATAGACACATCTATATGCCTCATCCCACACAATACCACCACAAATAGAACTATCAGATTCACTTAGGAAAAATAATAATATTACCATCAACCAAAACATTATCTAATTTAAAGAGAATCATATTAACTGAGTTCTGGAAGAAGTTTTAATTCTTCTCTACCATTGGTTGCAAAATGATGATTATTGAGGATCCATTAATCATGTTAATATAATCCAAATATCAATTGTTAATGAAAGTTAGTTTCCTGATAAGTAGACAACTTATTCTCTCATAAAGACATGAATTCATATCTTGTTCTAATATGATATGATGACCTTTCATATCGATAGATAATCTATAAATACTTCAGTTATCTTTATTCTACGCCTTATCCAATACAACGCAAGGGAAATATAGACTGCGGGGTGCGTTGTCATATTTTAGTTTATTTCCAATACTAGAAATAATTAAAAGGTATGATTATTAATCACCCATATATATATAAAAGAATAAAGATACATTAAAAAAAATATTTGTTTGGTTCTAGCAATTTGAGACTCAAGTTATCGTTTCTGTTCTAAAAGTAGTTTTGTGCGCCTTTTTTTTTTTTTTACCTGAATGTTTTATGTGCCTCTTAATTTTTTAAAAAAGTCTCTTACCACACTGATATTATATATGATAGAAGATTTTACAAACTTGTTCAACTCCTTCACACATGCTGGGCTTCCCTTATACTTTTAATCCTACTAACTCTCATACAAGTACAAATAAACATAAAAATCTTATTATACTTTTTCCCCCCTTAATTTGATAAAGTTTCCCATTTTTTTTGGGTCAAGTTATAAAGTTTCCATTTTGAAATTTAGAATTTAAAAGATTTCCATCTCTTCTAATAAATGTGTTTCTTGAGATTCAAATATGTAAGTAGACCTTATAGAGATAAGGCTCGATGCCACTTATCACCTTCACTAAGAGCTTTTTGACAAATACCTTATAACACAAAATTCTAAAACATAAGATGTTGATATGACTAAAGCTTGTTAAATTAACTTTTTTTTCCTCTCTAAATATACATTTAATTCAATATTACTCAATCACAGCCCTATGTCATATATCTATACTAATAACAGCCTCTTGAAATAATAAATAAATAAATAAAACACTAACTATTCCCTTGGGCCTTGACTAAAACCTAATAAACCTCAAATAATCTACCCAATAAGGCACAGTTTAAAACTGTCTACCGTGATTAGCCAATTATGTTTTTTAATTTCTAATGCTATAATTGTTACTACCTCAGATAACCTATGTTATGAAAATTCTTTACCTTTAGTTCTTCTTTTTTTATGCGTAAATTCTTATAATTTGTTAGCGAAAAAAAATACTTGTCAGTTAACTTTCATCGTTTATGGTTTATTTAGATAAGATTTACACAATTTATATCCGTTTATAATTTTATCTTTTTTGTTATAATAATTTCTATAATTAAAATATTGAAATTTTACACAATTTATTATATTAATAAGATTTAATTAATCATTAAAAATGCTTTAATGACATAAATAAAATAAAAATTTAATTATAAATATAAAAAAATCACTTAAACTTTAAAATCTTAAATAAGTGATTTTATATTTTAATGAGTTGTCAATTGCTATATTTTTATAAATAATATTTATACTCTTGTAGACAATCATATTATTTTGAGATTTTGAGATTCAAGCAGTATTTTCTTATTTTTTATAAATATTTTAATAAAAACCAAAAGTAAAATAAAAAATTAAATCAAACCTACAAATCAGATATGCCATATTTTATAGGAGAATTGCTCATAAAGACTTTATTGGAAACTTATTTGTTAAATGAGATATAAAGAATATTTTTTACACATAAGAAAAAATTATTCACACATGATATATTGAACATATAGAAGATTTTTTAAACAAAAGGAAAATTTTTTTTATACATAGAAAAATTGTTTACACATAAAAATTTTATTTAATAAATAAGTTTTTAATGAAGTATTTTAGAACAATTTTTTTAATTTTTATATGTTAATGGGATTAAAATATATTTTAAAAAAGGGTCTCCTTAGCCTTTCTTCCCAGTCGCCTTCCGGTTCTGCTCGTGCGTTGTATTCAGAGCCTCCCGCCTACGCAGGTTGAGAGGTTCAGTTTCAAATGGTAATGGTGATATTGAGGTCAAGGGGAAGGGTGGCCCTTGATTCAAAGATTTGGGGGGGATAGAGAAGGTGTTAGAGGAATTGAAGATGGAAGTAATTGTTCCTCTTTATCATCCTCAAGTGCCAAGAAAGTTATGAGTGAGACCAATGGCAGGGATTTTGCTGCATGGACCACCAGGGTGTGGGAAAACCACTCTGGCTCTTGCAAATAGGAGCTACAAATAGGCCTGATGCTGTTGACCCTGCCCTGAGAAGGCCGGGGCGATTTGATCTTGAAATTTTTCTTGGTGTTCCTGATGAATATGCCAGGGAGGAGATCTTGTCTGTGCTTACTCGCAATCTAACTCTGGAGGGCTCATTTGATCTTAGAAAAACAGACAGGTCTACCCCAGGTTTTGTTGGAGCAGATTTGGCAGCTCTAGCTGACAAGGCTGGTAACCTAGCAATGAAAAGAATTATTCATGAAAGGAAACGTGAATTATCCCAAGATGTTTTAGATGAGCATGGTGAAGATTGGTGGAGGGAACCTTGGTTACCAGAAGAGATGGATATGCTTGTCATCAAAATGTCAGATTTCGAGGTGCTTTAGATGGCTTTATATTCTAATATTCTTCTTATTTGTTCCTTCCTTTTCTAAATGCCGCCAAGAGTTTTTTTTTCTTGCCTCTCGAATTATGTTTATAGTATTATGTCTATTCATCAAATCAAGTGTTATTCTCAGAACAGTCGTACTGAAACATGTATGTCTCTGTATGTTTCCATTTATTTATGGCTACGAACACCTCAGTTGTTTGATTAGAATAAGTTTTGCATCAGGATTTTTCATTTCAATAAACGGATGAATGTTTAGTAAAGTTTTCCTTTATCATTTATCATATTAGTTTAAATAATGTGCAAAACCATTATATTCATCTGGGTATTTTTGCAGGAAGCAGTCAAATTGGTTCAACCTTCATCAAGAAGAGAAGGGTTTTCTTCCATTCCTAATGTAAAATGGGAAGATATTAGTGGGCTTGATCTTCTAAGACAATAATTTGAGCATTATATTGTTAGATACATAAAATATCCAGATGATTATGAGGTAGTTTTAACTGAAATTATTTTATTGAATTGTGGCATTATTTAAGTTAAGGTGGACATGTGAAGTAGGCAGCCTCTAAATGGGGAAAATCACTGAATTAGCTGAACTTTATATGCAATTTGTCATCTTTTAGATTCTATCTTTCTATTCTACCCTTTGGGATAATTGGTTGCTTGTTATCATTTTATAATATAGGGTAAGGGAACACTAACTCGTTTTTGGAAATCATTGTTAATGACTAATTTGGGGTGCAATTGATTACGAGAGGAAAGTGCTCGTGTTGGTAGAATGCATGATTCTTAAATGAGTTGAAGATGAATATTAGTTTATCTTGGATGGAATATATTTAGTCTGCCAAAATTGTTCTCATATTAGTGAAACATGATGTTTATATATAGTAACTGGACATATTTTATCATAAATTGAACAGAGTATTGTTTATGGCTTGTGAACAACGTAGCTTACTATGGATTTTATTATGTATGTTGATATTTATTATGGTAATCTATTTCATTAAATGGGATTCAATATTAGAGATTTGAATTGGAGAGTATACTTTACAAAAGGATTTACTTTTTTGAATATTTTGGGCTTGGTACGTTTTTGTTAAGTAACGAGGTTGTATCTGGATTGTCAATTTGATATTTTTGTGTGTCTTCTTTAATGTAGTAGTCACCTTTTCAACTTTGCAATTCTATTTACATTATGCTTATGATATTACTATTATTGGATCTTCCAGAACCTTGTATTGTAATTTATATATTGATTGTATAACTAGATTACTGCTCGATTGTTCACTTTCTAATGCTCTTTCTAAAATTCATGTCACTAATCTATAGTGGATTAATTGTATGCTCACGCTATGTCATGAAAAATCATTGTCCACTTTGTTTCACGTGATTGTTAATCTCTTGAAATTTAATTTTTCATGAATTTGGGGTAGATCTTGAGGCGGGATTTTTGCTCTATGGACCACTAAGATATGGTAAAACACTGATTGCAAAAGTTATTGCCAATGAAGCAGGGGCTAATTTTATTCATATCCAGGTCTGTCTAAAGCCTACAGCACCATTGTCTCTTTAAGTTTTGGTTTAGCTACAGGATTCTCCTCTGTCTGAAATGAAGTATTTTAATGAATTGTCTTAATCACTTTTGTTGTAGGGCCCTGAACTTCTAAATAAATATGTTGGAGAAAGCAAGCTAGCAGTACGGACATTGTTTAGTCGTGTAAGAACATGTTCACCTTGCATTCTGTTTTTTGATGAGGTTTGTGGCTGTCTCACCTTTGAATAATTTTCATTGTGAACCCAATTTTTGCCCTTCCGTGAGGAGCAGCAGAGAAATGTCTAAAATCTGGATGGTCCTAATGTCATTTTTTTCCATTGAAATCATCTTTTAAGATGGCGGTTATAAGTCCGCATTTTTTGTATTGAATCTTTTCAAATAAACAAGAATTTAAAAATATTAAAGGCCTGTGTGCTTGTCCTTTGTTAATTTATCGTCCTACAAACAAACCCAGTATAAAATTGTATACTAAGTAAACTGAATTTGTTGTAGTAGAGTGAACCTTGAAATTTATCGGCAAGATTTAAGATTTATCTTTTGTATTTTGAATCATCTTTAGGTGGATGCACTGACAACCAAACATGGTAAGGAAGGTGGATGGATTGTTGAGCGACTGTAACCAAGTGATTATTTAATGCTAACATGCTATAAGGACAACTACTATTTTTAGCATGGATAAGAAAATTGACAAATATTTGCAATTGCAGTTACTTGTTGAGTTAACGCCTATTTAGGTTGGTGGTGGAAAAATCTGTTCACTCAAGTTAAGACAAAACTCCTCTCACAAACTTACCTCGTATACTGTAAATCACGTTAGAAAAGGAGCTTCTACCGCTAATCTAAACGGACACTTAGACGATGCAAAGCAAAGGTAAGGTGTTTTTGTTATTAGGGCCGCTAACCGGTAACTTATTTTCCTTCTCTAATCAAATTTTACATATACCCATTTGGTTTGGGGGAGGAATTTGAAAATGAAAGCATGAAAATATTATTTTTGATTTCATATATATTTTGCTTTTCTCACCATCATTTAGTAGTGTCTCGTTTTTTTTATCTAAAAAGTGAGACTCATTTACATTTACATTGTCATGTCTTTTTTTTCCCTCTGCACTTGACAATTCTGGATACCAAGCAAGTGTTTGCTTCTCTTATGTAGACCTAAGGTGATGGACCGTGCGGTCCTTCGGCCTGGTAGGTTAGGTAAACTTCTGTATGTTCCTCTGCCAAGCTCAGATGAACGAGGCTTGATCTTAAAAGCTCTTGCAAGGAAGAAGCTAATTGATGACAGCGCAGATTTGTGTGCCTTTGAAAAAATGGAAGCTTGTGAAAATCTCAGCGGTGTTGATCTTGCTGCATTGGTATGTAGCTGCTTTTTTAGTCGAATCAGTTAGTCTAATATGATCTTGATCACAACAATATATGTGAAATGTCCAACAAAAATGTGGTAATGATTTTGGGGAGTTTGCTGACTTTGATTAATATATAGTGGAATGAAGTAGCGCTGGCTGCTACTAAAGAGAAGTTGGCATCAAAAGAGAGAACTTCATATGCATTGACCATCAAGTTCAACCATTTTGAGACTACTCTCACTAAAGTCTCTCCCTCAGTGTCAGATGTGGTATGATTGATTACTATGCATTGAATTCTTTATTTTTTGGCCAGAATTGTTTGTATTCTTTTTCCATTTGATGTTGGAATTGTATATATTTAGATTTCATTTTGATCGAGCTTTATACTTTATATACTTAAAATGGTTTATTTTGTTTTTTGGTGCAGCAAAAACAATAGTATCAGCGATTGGCAGAGACTTTCTAGGGCTGCATAAGAAAATAAGTTATATTTTTTTTAAAAGTATGTTTGGGATCACGATTGGTGTCCCAAAAGTACTTATACACATAAGTCGAGACAATACTCTTTTCACATACTTATTTTGTATACCATAAATCACGATTGAAAAGTTATTTTTAAAGGCTACAATTGTTATTCTAAACAAGCACAATAACATAGTAATTATTTATTTATTTATTTGTTCTGTTGTTATTAAGTGAGAAAAGATGAGAGAAGTAATCCATTTAGAAGGAGAAATACTTACATACTCAGTAGTGCAACCTTATCTTACTTTGTTTAATAAAATATAGCAACTCATATTTTTTTAATCCTACATGGTAGATGAGTCATTTGGAGTAATTTAAATTTTTATGATTTTTAAAAAACAACTTATTGAAGGAAATTGTGTCTTTTGTTTTTCTAAATTATGAAGTTTATATTTTTTAAAATTATAAAATTTGAATTCTTCACATGATTCATCTATTATGTATGATTAAAAAAAGATAAGTTGATGTATTTTAATTAGTTAGAGTATAGATTAGGTGACGTTTTTAAAATATATAAACATCTCTGATTTAAAAGCTATTTCGAACTTGTCATGTGCGATATGGTAACTTATTTGGTAATAATGTCATTTATATATACATCTTTTTAAGCCACTTCCTTTTTTTTTTTCTTCCTTTTAGTAACACGGACAAATATATTAAAAGTGAATTTTACTAGAAAAATAGTGTAAAGAGATAGACATATCTATATGCCTCATCCTACCAGAAAAAGAACTATCATATTCTCTTAGGAAATATAATAATATTACCATAAACCAAAACATTATCTAATTTAAAGAGAATCATATTAACTGAGTTCTGAAAAAAGTTTTAATTCTTCTCTACCATTGGTTTAAAAATGATGATTATTGAGGATCCATTAGTCATGTTGATAGAATTCAAATATCAATTGTTAATGAAAGTTATTTTTTTTTATAAGTAGACAACTTATTCTCTCATAAAGACATGAATTTATATTTTGTTTCTAATATAATGACTTTTCTTACCGATAGATAATCTATAAATACTTCAGAGTTTGTTGACTTTATTCAATGCCTTATCCAATACAGCGCAGGGGAAATACAGAGTATAGGGTGAGTTGTCAGATTTTAGTTTCTTTCCAATACAGCAAATAATGAAAAGATATAATTATTAATCCCCACACACACGTACAAAAGGAAAAAGGTAACATTAAAAAAATATTTGCTTAGTTCTTGTATTTTGAGACTCAAGTTATCGTTTCTTTTTAAAAAGTAGTTTTTTGTGTGTTTTTTTTTATTTTACCTGAACGTTTTATGTGTCTCTTCACTTTTAAGAAAGTAGTTTTTTTAAAAAAAATAATAATAAAAGAGAACTCAAATTCTACTTCTCTTACCACACTGATATTATATGTGATAGAAGATTTTACAAACTTGTTCAACTCCTTCGTACATCCGGGACTTCACTTATACTTTTAATCCTACTAACTCTCACACAAGTGGGAACAAATATAAATATCTTATTATACCTTTTTTTTTTGGGAGTTAATATAACTTTTAGTCCCTAAAGTTTGGTCCGATTTTAGTTTTGGTTCTTTAAGTTTGAAATCGGTAGTTTTGGTCCTTGAAGTTTGACCCAATTTTGGTTTTAGTCTTTTAAGTTTGAAATCGATGGTTTTAGTTCCTCAAGTTTACTCCTTTTATAACTATTAGTCCCTTAAGTTTAAGGTAATATATCAAGTCATTTTCAAATTTGAGGGACCAACAGTTATAAACGGAGTAAACTAGAAGGACTAAAACCAAAATCGGGCAAAACTTCAGGAATCAAAACCACCGATTTCAAACTTGAGGGACTAAAACCAAAATCGGGACAAAGTTTTGGGACCAAAAGTTATATTAACCCTTTTTTTTCCCTTAATTTGGAAGAGGTTTTCAGTTTGAAACTTATAATGTAAGGGATTTTTACTTCTCTCAATAAGTACGTCCTTTGATATTTAAATATATGTTTTTTCCCTTACGGAGATAAAGCCTGAGGCTGCTTACTACATCAACTAATAGTAGGGCTGAACATGGACTAGACCGGGCTGGGCAGGGCATTAGCCCTTGGTATGGTCAGGTGTGGTCTTCGGGCTGGTCATCCCAACCTGAAACCCAGTCTAGCCTGATGAAGAACCCACCATCGCCCGGGCTAAACAGACTAGACCAGACTGTATCGAGTTTAGTGGTCTAGTTGGTCTAGCCAACTACATCTTAATTTTGGTTTTGACAAAAAATGAAACAAATCCTACTTAAAGATGTAGAAAAAAAAGTACCTAAGATGAGAAGCACAATCTATTGATTTATAATAAAAAAATAGAAAATTGCAATACCTTTGAGAAATATCTTGAGAAATCCACTAATGAAAGCCTCAACTTCTTTTCAAAGAGATAGAGTAAAAATAGAAAACACATACTTAACAAGAAATTTGGCCAAAAAAAAAAAGTAATAGCAACAAAGATATAAAAATAAGCTTCTTCAAAATACAAGTTTTTTTAGATCGAGGTATAGGGATGGAAGAAGAGAAGTTGAAAAAGGAGGCGCTGAATCGTGACTGAAGAAGGAAGGAGGAGGAGGTGCCGAACTGTGACAAGAAAGAGGAAGAAGGTGGAGGTGCTGGTTGTCGAGCTTAGGACTTAGGGTTTGCACTTCTCCTTCTCACTCTCACACTTCGCCATTCACGTTTGGAAGAAAAGAATGAGGAAAAACTATATATATTAAAAAAACTATTACTACATGCACAAAGCACAATAAAAACAAACAAACGTACAAATACAGTCCCTCACACTCATTCTTTTTTATTGTAAAAAAAACAAACTAATGTATAGATGCCTTAGATGGTCCCTCCCACAAGAGCTTCAATATCAGTTATGTCTAGCAAAATCAAATGTGAGCCTTGGAGAGTCTACTCAGAACCTGGTCCTATCTGGTGATCGGGTCATACTCGGTCTACCCTAAATTTTTTCAGGCTTATTTTTTCTCTTTCCGGGATAGACCGGGTAGAGTCAGGCCAGATTGGATTTACTGGGCTTCCGGGTTCATTGCTTAGCCCTAACTAACAGTTTGTTAGTAAATACTTTATTACACAATATTGTAAAGCATAAGATGCTGATACAACTAAAATCCATTAAAGTAACTTTTTTCCCATAACTACCAAGGTTTTGAAATTCAGACCAGACATTGAATCAGTCGAGATACTAAGTTAAGAGTCAATGAGTCAGATTGGAATCAACTCGAAGCTAAATAGAGGCTAAACCGATAAGAAATTGAAGATTTTAGATTTATTAATATAAAATTCTAAAAAAAAATTAATTTTTTTTAAAAAATAAAAAAAATTTCCAAACTAGACCAATTTACTGGTCAGTCTAGTCTGAATTTAAAAAACTTGCTAAATATACATTTAATTCAATATTACCCCATCATGGCCCTATATCTTATATCTATACTACTAACAGCCTATTGAAAAAAAAATAAAATAAAATAAAACACTAACTAATTTGGGCCTTACTAAAACCTAATCAACCTCAAATAATCTGCCAAGCAAGGCACAGTTTCAAACTGTTTATCGTGACTAGCCAATTATATATATATTTTTAATTTCTAATGCTATAATTGTTACTACCTCAAATAACCTATGTTATGAAAATTCTTTGCCGTTTGTTCTTCTTTTTGTATGCGAAAATACTTATAATTTTTTAGCGAAAAAAAAACTTGTAAGTTAGCTTGTATCGTTTATGGTTTATTTCGATAAGATTTATATAAATTATATCAGTTTATAATTTTATCTTTTTTAAAAATACTAATTTCTATAATTACCGTATTGAAATGTTACACAATTTATTATATTAATAAGATTTAATTAATCAGTAAAAATACTTTAATGACATAAATAATAATAAAAATTCAATTATAAATATAAAAAAAGAAAAAAAAATCATTTCAATTTTAAAATCTTAAATAAATGATTTTTTACTATTATGAATTACCAATTGCTATATTATTATAGATAATATCTATATTTTTATAAATAATTAAACTGATTTGAGATTTTGATATTTAAGTAGTATTTTTTATTTTTTTAATAAATATTTTAATTAAAAACAAAGTAAAATTAAAAGTTAAATCAAACCCACCAATCAAATATACCATATTTTTATATATTAATGGGATTAAATATTTTAAAAAAGGGTCTCTCGTTAGGTTTTCTTCCCACTTCCCAGGCGACATTGCCTTCCGGTTCTGCTCCTGCGTTGTATTCAGAGCCTCGCGCCTACACAGGTTGAATTGGTGCTTTACAGAATCAACAAAGATGGGAAGGAGAAATGGAGGAAGGTCACTGTATGAAATTCTTCGTCGTCGTCTTGAGTCCTGCAAATCCAGGTACTCAACTGTTGATGAAATTGTAAACCATCTTCGAGCAAATTACCCTGATTACCAGCGAACAAAACAACAAACTTTGACTAGATTTGTTCAAGAAGCTTTGGAGTCGTCTAAGCGTGGGAACAAGCAGTTGAGCAGAAAGCCCAATGCTCCTATATTGAAGCCTGATAGATCAGAAGAAGATGAAGAAGAAGAAGGTCGAAGTGCATCTCGAAAGAGGCGCAAGAAAGTTGATGAAAGTGAAGAAAGATTGCAAAACATGGAGAGTTTACACCTTCAAAGGTTACAAAGGGATTGGAGCCGCTGTTTATCAACCTCTTCTGCCTCGACTTCTGGTCCGTCATCGCCTGAAGAGAGTGATGACGAAGATGGGACTGTGTCTACATCAGAGGATCCAATTTATGAGGAGAAAGTGGAACCAGCCTTTGACTTGATGAAAACAATGTTGCGGGCTTCATACTCAGGAACAAAGAATGTGAAATGTACAGCAGAGGAGAAAAACGTTGAACTGGAGGCGACTAATAATAAGAAGGCAACTAAGATTGATGCTATGAATGGAGTTGGAGGTAACATGAAAGATGATTTGGAACCAAAAAGGCAATTGAGGGGTTCAGTTTCAAATGGCAATGGTGATGTTGAGGTCAAGGGGAAGGGTGGCCCTAGATTCAAAGATTTGGGTGGGATGGAGAAGGTGCTGGAGGAATTGAAGATGGAAGTAATTGTTCCTCTTTATCATCCACAGTTACCAAGAAAGTTAGGTGTGAGGCCAATGGCAGGGATTTTGTTACATGGACCCCCAGGGTGTGGGAAAACCACTCTGGCTCTTGCTATAGCTAATGAGACTGGTTTTCCGTTCTATCAGATATCAGCTACAGAAGTGGTTTCTGGAGTTTCAGGTATAAATGTTACTATTGTATGTATTTATTTACTTTTGGGTGCTATAATATAGTTACTTGTTAGAGGAAAACTTCAAAGCTTATATTGATTGGCATTATCTAAAGATAGTTGATATTTGAAGTGAAATATGTGAAGGACTGATGTAGCCTGTGCTTTATAATTGCTAATAATAAACAATGCTTATTGGAATAATTTGAGTCAGGTACAACAAAAGTTCCTGTTGATTGCAACTTTAAGATAATTTAAACTTACTGGTGCTGTGGCCAAAAAAAAAATTGTTGCAGCCTGTAAGATTGATATTAACTAGCAGGGGTCTTTGGATCCTGATTAGTGATAACAGCTTGTTATTATTACAGTCATCCTGATATTGATATGGATGCCTAGAGAGCTGTTATTTCTTGGATATGTAACCTCAGGAAGTTTAAGTTGTGGATTTTTATGTTTTATTTTACTTTTTCTTAGCTGTAATGAACTTAACCTTTTATTATAAGTGATATTTCTAGTTAATATGGTGGGGACTTAGGAGCTGAAAAATGAATGTGTATTTTGGCAAACTAGTGTCATTGATGCTGCCATCAAGCCTTTATATATATATAGATAATTTTTCTGAACTAATCAATTGATAAATACTTTAGGAGCGTCTGAAGAAAACATTAGGGAGCTTTTTTCTAAAGCATACAGGACTGCCCCATCAATTGTCTTTATTGATGAGATTGATGCAATTGCTTCAAAAAGAGAGAATTTACAACGTGAGATGGAGAAACGAATTGTGACACAATTAATGACTTCAATGGATCAATCGAGCAGGCTCTTTCAACCTGCTGATAGTTCAGAAAGTTCTGATGCTTGTCCTGGCTATGTTCTTGTTATCGGAGCTACAAATAGGCCTGATGCTGTTGACCCTGCCCTGAGAAGGCCCGGGCGGTTTGATCGTGAAATTTTCCTTGGTGTTCCTGATGAATATGCCAGGGAGGAGATCTTGTCTGTGCTTACTCGCAATCTAACTCTGGAGGGCTCATTTGATCTTAGAAAAATTGCCAGGTCTACTCCAGGTTTTGTTGGAGCAGATTTGGCAGCTCTAGCTGACAAGGCTGGTAACCTAGCAATGAAAAGAATTATTCATGAAAGGAAACGTGAATTATCCCAAGATGTTTTAGATGAGCATGGTGAAGATTGGTGGAGGGAACCTTGGTTACCAGAAGAGATGGATAAGCTTGTCATCAAAATGTCAGATTTCGAGGTGCTTTAGATGGCTTTATATTCTAATATTCTTCTTATTTGTTCCTTCCTTTTCTAAATGCCGCCAAGAGTTTTTTTTTTCTTGCCTCTCGAATTATGTTTATAGTATTATGTCTATTCATCAAATCAAGTGTTATTCTCAGAACAGTCGTACTGAAACATGTATGTCTCTGTATGTTTCCATTTATTTATGGCTATGAACACCTCAGTTGTTTGATTAGAATAAGTTTTGCATCAGGATTTTTCATTTCAATAAATGGATGAATGTTTAGTAAAGTTTGCCTTTATCATTATCATATTATTTTAAATAATGTGCAAAACCATTATATTCATCTGGGTATTTTTGCAGGAAGCAGTCAAATTGGTTCAACCTTCATCAAGAAGAGAAGGGTTTTCTTCCATTCCTAATATAAAATGGGAAGATATTGGTGGGCTTGATTTTCTAAGACAAGAGTTTGAGCGTTATATTGTTAGACGCATAAAGTATCCAGATGATTATAAGGTAGTTTTGACTGAAATTATTTTATTGAATTGTGGCATTATTTAAGGTGCACGTGTGAAGTAGGCAGCCTTTAAATGGGGGAAATCACTGAATTAGCTGAACTTTATATGCAATTTTTCATCTTTTAGATTCGATCTTTCTATTCTACCCTAAAACTTTGGGATAATTGGTTGCTTGTTATCATATTATAGCATAGGTAAGTGAACACTAGTATGTTTTTGAAAACCATTGGTAATGACTAATTTGGGGTGCAATTGTTTACGAGAGGAAAGTGCTCGTGTTGGTAGAATGCATGATTCTTAAATGAGTTGAAGATGAATATTAGTTTATCTTGGATGGAATATATTTAGTCTGCCAAAATTGTTCTCATATTAGTGAAACATGATGTTTATATATAGTAACTGGACATATTTTATCAGAAATTGAACAGAGTATTGTTTATGGCTTGTGAACAATGTAGCTTACTATGGATTTTATTATGTGTGTTGATATTTATTATGGTAATCTATTTCATTAAATGGGATTCAATATTAGAGATTTGAATTGGAGAGTATACTTTACAAAAGGATTTACTTTTTTGAATATTTTGGGATTGGTACATTCTTGTTAAGTAACAAGGTTGTATCTGGATTGTCAATTTGATATTTTTTTCGTGTCTTCTTTAATGTAGTAGTCACCTTTTCAACTGCAGAACGGTGTATTGTAATTTATATATTGATTGTATAACTAGATTACTGCTCAATTGTTCACTTTCTAATGCTCTTTCTAAAATTCACGTTACTAATCTGTAGTGGATCAATTGTATCATACGCTATGTCATGACAAATCATACACTTTGTTTCACATGATTGTTAATCTCTTGAAGTTTAATTTTTCAGGAATTTGGGGTGGACCTTGAGACAGGATTTTTGCTCTATGGACCACCAGGGTGTGGTAAAACACTGATAGCCAAAGCTGTTGCCAATGAGGCAGGAGCTAATTTTATTCATATCAAGGTCTGTCTAAAGCCTACAAAACCATTGTCTCTTAAGTTCTGGTTTAGTTACGGGATTCTCCTCTGTATGAAATGAAGTGTCTTGATGAGTTGTCTTGATCACTTTTGTTGTAGGGCCCTGAACTTCTAAATAAATATGTTGGAGAAAGTGAGCTAGCAGTACGGACATTGTTTAGTCGTGCAAGAACATGTTCACCTTGCATTCTTTTTTTTGATGAGGTTTGTGGCTTTCTCACCTTTGAATAATGTTTATTGTGAACCTAATTTTTGCTTTCTGCGAGGAGCAGCAGAGAAATGTCTAAAATCTGGGTGGTCCTAATTTCATTTTTTTCCCATTGAAATCATCTTTTAAGTTGGCGGTTAGTCTGTATTTTTTGTATTGAATCTTTTGAAATAAACAGATATTGAAATTAAAAATATTAAAGGTCTGTGTGCTTGTCCTTCGTTAATTTCTTGGCCTACAAACAAACCCAGTATAAAATTGTATACCAAGTAAACTGAATTTGTTGTAGAGTGAACCTTGAAATTTATCGGCAATATGTAAGATTTATCTTTTATGTTTTGAATCATCTCGAGGTGGATGCACTAACAACCAAACGTGGTAAAGAAGGTGGATGGATTGTTGAGCGACTGTTGAACCAGGTAATTACTTGATGCTGACATGCTATAAGGACAACAATTATTTTCAGCATGAATAAAAAAAAAAGACAAATATTTGCAATTTCAGTTACTTATTGAGTTAGACGGTGCAGAGCAAAGGCAAGGTGTTTTTGTTATTGGGGCCACTAACAGGTAACTTGTTTGCCATCTCTAATCACATTTTTTATACACCCATTTGGTTTGGGGGAGGATTTTGAAAATGAAAGCATAAAAATATTATTTTTGATTTCATATTTTTCTTTTCTCACCATTATTTAGTAACGTGTCTCTTTTTTTCTCACAAACATGAGACTCGTTTACTTTTACATTTACTTTGTCATTTCCCTTCCTCCCCCACAATTCTGGATACCAAGCAAGTGTTTGCTTCTCTTATGCAGACCTGAGGTGATGGACCGTGCGGTCCTTCGGCCTGGTAGGTTTGGTAAACTTCTGTATGTTCCTCTGCCAAGCTCAGATGAACGAGGTTTGATCTTAAAAGCTCTTGCAAGGAAGAAGCCAATTGATGAAAGCGTGGATTTGTGTGCCCTTGGAAGAATGGAAGCTTGTGAAAATCTGAGCGGTGCTGATCTTGCTGCATTGGTATGTAGCTGCTTTTTTAGTCGAATCAGTTACTCTAATCTGATCTTGATCACAACAGCAGCAATATATGCGAAATGTCTAACAAAAATGTGGTAATGATTTTGGAGAGTTTGCTGACTTTGATTAAACATGTAGATGAATGAAGCAGCGCTGACTGCTGCTGAACAGAAGTCCGCATCAACAGAGAGAACTTTGGATATATTGACCATCAAGTTCAGCCATTTTGAGACTGCTCTGACTAAAATCTCTCCTTCGGTGTCAAACGCGGTATGATTGATTTCCATCCATTGAATTCTTTATTTTTTGGCCGGAATTGTTTGCATTCTTTTGCCATGTGATATTGGAATTATATATATTTAGATTTAGTTTTGATTGAGGTTTATACGTGATATACTTAAAATGATTTATTTTGTTTTTTGGTGCAGCAAAAACAATACTATCAGCGGTTAGCAGAGACTTTTAAGGCTGCATGAGAAAAGAAGTTGTATTTTTTCCGTTAGTGCATGTTTATCCTCTTTTTTTTTTCCCATCTATTCTCTTATTGAAAGCAAGCAATCATGTTCAAGGCAATGTTAGGAATTAAAAGTTGTATTGGGAGAATTGTCCTCCAAGTGGACCTTGGCTTGTATATAGATCGATGGGTTGATGCTGAATAGTTTTTGTCCACGTGGAAGAAATCAAGGCAATTGTTGAATGGGTGGTTGGATTATTTTCAGGAAAAGGGCGCATAGAAAAAATATGAAGACAACGAAGCATGGTGCAAGGAGTTGCAGTAAAAGTAGGATTTATAATTTTTGTTTTGTATTTGCTATTATTATTATTATTATTATTATTATTATTATTATTATTATTAATCTTTTATTATCTTTTTGAAACCTGAATGAGTATTTATTCTTATATTTAAATCTATTTTTTTTAACCAAACTAACTTGGAAGTATGTTGGATTTAAGATTATACCATCTGCTGATTCCCATCTTTATGGATTTTAGTGCATAAAAGTTGGAATTGGATAACGTGTTCCTTAATAATAATAGTAGCTGGTTTTTTGAAAACTATTTGTGTTCTATGTTTCTGGGTTATACCATTTACCAAATCCAAAATCAAACAAACAAATTAAAAAATAAATAAAATATAGACTTCTCAAGTCAAAACTAGGGACTGCAGTTTTTTATGTGGCATAGAAAAGTTCAAGCTAGTTCTCAATAATCTTCACCTAGTGGATACTCAATAATCATCAATTTTCAATCAAAGGTAGAGAAGAATTTAGGCATCTCTTCATGAACTAAATTAATATGATTCTTTATAGAGATTATTATGTGGGATATTTATATTTTTTTAAGAGAATTTGATACTTTCATTTGTGGTATTAAGGAAGATGAGGCATATAGATATGTCATGAATGTCTCTTCAATCTATTTTACTTGTAAAAATTCCTTTTTAATAAAATTGTCCATGTTATCAAATAAGGAAAGAGGAGGCTAAAAAAAGACGTCAAATTACACATTATTACCAAACATGTTATCATATGCCACATGGCAAGTTTGAAATAGCTTCACCAATGGGTTATTTACTCCATCTTTTCTCTCTTAATAACCAAACAAACAAACAAATAAATAACCATTATACTCTTATTGACAAGGTAACGTAATGACAATTTTGCCAGTTGTTGTTTGAACAAAAAAATTAATTTTGATGGAGCAAAGGGCCTAAGTCTAACAAAAGCATCAAATGTTACTAGTCATTTTTATAAATGTTTGAGCACCAGTGAATGATCAGAAGATGAGGACTTGCCATCAATTCCACAAGATTACCTGAACCAAAACAACCAACAATTGCAATGGCAGTGGCATGCAATTATCAAGTAACAACTGTGAAATATGATCTTCCTCAAAACCATCTATTCAGATGAGAACAATATACAAATTTCCTCAGTCAATTTGACAAGGGGAAAAACTGTATGCAAAATTGCAAAATTCTCTCTTTTAACTTCTAATCATTATGGTAGTAGAAGTCACCACACAATCATTCAAAAAAAAAAAAAAAACTAGATTCCAAGCCTTTTTGGCGACAAGAAACTTTGAGATCCTCAAGGAAGAAAGTACTAAATCTGTTGACAATTAGTGGTCCTAAACCATGCTGTCCAAAGGTATGATCTAATGCTAGTTCCTGCAAGATATAAGAATTGTTGCAGAATTCTGGATTTGTTGTATATTAACCTATCTCTAGCACTAAGCAGAAGATCCAGGCTTAGCAGTTGACTGTTTGGTAGGTTGTTGCAGCCCTGGCTTTTGATCAGGAGGAGAATAAGATGGCCTATTAGGACAAGCCTTAGAAACTTCTTCCTCTTTAATGTCAAACTGTAAAATGCAAAGATATGATTAAAAATCAGAATGTTGAAGACTAGCAGATTCTTTACTGTAAAAAGGAAAGATATGCATTTGCAATTATTTTAACAGATCACTATGGTAGAAAAAATGAAACTGTGTAGTATAAGATATAGTTCCCAGGAGCATTATTTCCTCTGGAGCTTAATGGCAACATTCTCAAGCCTAAGAGTCCATAATCTTACCATATACTACATATAACCTTAAAAGGGAAACTGTTATGCATCTCACTAACCTTGAAACCACAGCCGGATGCACATGCATGGAAGCATTCCTGCACATGAAGGGAAGGAATCAACAATTATTATTATTTTTTTCAAACTCTCAAGCAGTGCAATGCAAAATACATTAACACCCTGCTTATATCATTTTAAATGAGTGCATCTTAATCTCATGAACTCTTGGCAGAGCAATGCGCGATACAAAGAATTGAAAGAGATATGCTCGGCTTAAGATCATATAGAGAAATCATGGCCTTCCAAGTGAATTATCAATCTCATGACTCACATGTTACCACATCACTCAATTTGCTAACTCACTTCAGAAAGTTGCCATCAGAAGAATCATGCAGTAACATACCTTTCTTCCTTTAGGTAATGTCTTTTTCTTGAAAAACAACCATGAATGCTTAAGATTCTAAGAGGGAGGCAATCATTCACCAAACGAAAACTCTAATCAGAAGAACACAAATGTCTACATAAATTGAATTGCATCTCAAATGATAGCCATTACTACATCATTATTGCCCTCAATTTCAATTCCCTTGATCAAGATTCAGTGATTATTCTAGGAAACAGAAACAGCCAAGTTGTCAAACCTTACTGTTTCATTAAATCATTTACAAATTTAATCTCAAATCAGATTGACCGTCACATTAAATTGAAAAAAGCTTTAACCAGGAACTACCTACTAATCTAATCTCGGTCAGTTGCTCCTACACCAAAACAGGACGTACACACCTGGCTGTTAGTGCCCTCATTACCTCCTAGACAGAGTAAGCAATGTCATTATATGACACTCTAGAACATAATTATTCCATTATCACTTGCTGCTATATAAAATAGTTCACAACCGACTCCTCTAACTAACCCACAAACACATTGGCCAAAACAGAAAAAATAACCCACAAATGTCTTTTAGCAACTCCTTTAAATAAAATATAAACATAAAAGGTTCCAACTTCGATTTAGAAGTAATCTAAAGTAGTGCTATTCCATCAAAGAACATTCAGTAGAAAATCATCAATAGGCCTATCCTATGGGCAACAAGAACAATATTTAACTGAATAATTATTATAAAATGATCACGGTACGCAGTATCCTCAGCCATAGATTATATGAAATCAATGACATTCCTCAAACATGTAAAAGCTAAATCAACAATGACCAAAAAATTTATTTTTATATTACAACAATGACATATAGACAACCTTAACTTCAAGGAAGCAGAATCATAGGTTTAAAAAAAATTGAGTAAAAGTGAAAGAGAAACCATTAAAAAACAGCACTGTTAGAGCAAAACTGAAACACTAATTTATGTTGCAACAATGTAACCAGCAGAATAGCAAGTAATAGTGAGTAGATGAGAACAGAAAATGCCTCTGAAGAAGAGGCTGCTCCAGGAGAACGGTCAATATATGCACTCCACTGCTGCCCCTCTATTACAGGGTCCTTGTAGCAAATTTGGTTGCAGTCCTCCAAACCTGTTTCAACAATAATCCAAACCATGTGAGCTTTATGGATGTCTAATTCCCAAAAATGATCAGAGACAGCATTGTTCTCAGGAAGTTTAAAGGTTGAAGAAAACAGCGCCAACATCTAAAGCAATAGCCTAACTCTCAAATGTTAAACGCTTCAATCAAGCAATTTAATATAAATTTATCTAATCAATGGAAATCACTTTGTAGGTATGGGCATAAGAAGTAAGGGAGCTCAACACCTATATATATATATATATATTACTTCCGTGGTATTCTATGTTTTATGGTGGTTATTCTATTTTTCTGCTTTATTTTTCGTTAAGAACTATTTCTTAGATTTTTAATATATAATACGCCCTTATTTGATCACAGAATAAATTGATTACTTCTTTTTTATCACTCTACTCTATCTCTTCATCACTTTCATTGGTCCTGCATCGTAGTTCTGTTTCACCAGAATTAATAAATCAAAACAAATTCTACTAATATTTAAAAATACTTAGTGATAGGAGGGAACAACGGCTTTGTCCTTATAACGCCGGTACAAATGCAAAAATACCGTAAACTGAAAACTATATAGGTTATGTTAGAATAAAGGGTGAAAAAGAAGTGACAAGATATTTAATTAGGAAAGTTTCTTTGACTTATATTAAATATATATATTCTTCCCTTCCAATTCATTAACCTCAATCTGAACATATTCTAAGGAAAGGAATGTTAGATTTGAATCAAATTCAAAGAAAATGCCTAAACTAAAATTTCACTTCATTATTCTCTTCAAAGAATATGCGTATAATTCAATATGTTAAAAAAAGTAATGAAGCAGAAAAGTAGTCTCACATTCTTCATACGTCTCTTCATCTGAGTTGCAACCCTTCTTGCAGAATACTCGCCCTAAAGTGTTATCACAAGTAAGGCAACAGTCCTTTGGGATAAACAAAAAACTCAAAAAATGAATTTCTGTTCTTCACTATTTTCTGGAGTTAAAGCCAACCAACTAACAAGATACATTAGACTCACAAGAATATCCCCTTAATCACCAAGCAGAATAAGAATACATTGAAAACCATCATGAAATGCAACCCACCTAACTATAGAAATAATACTCGTCTAAGCAGGGACTGGTTTCATAATAAATTCTCTCGATTAGCCACACAAAAAATTCGCATGATAGAACCATCCATGGCAGATAACCACTAACCAGACTATTTATAAACAAAGATAGCAATTATTGCCCATGTCACAAACTCAAATTATCAAACCACCGACCAAGCATGTTATGAGTCAACGAAATGGGCTACGCAGTCACACAAATCAAGAACATGATATGCTTATGAGCATACATTATCAAGATTAAACATCTCGAAATCAAGAAAATACAGGAAGTGCAAGAAATTATGGAGAAAAATAAGCGGACGACAAAAACAAGAAAAGAATATAGGAGATTTATTAGATGGAATGGAAAGAAAAGGATTACATGGAAGCTGGGTAAGGGCTGCATATTTTCGGGTACATCGGTTTCCGCACGGAGGCACCCAATGCTCCGGTAGCATCGTTGGGTGGTGGAATGGTGTCTGTTCAGAACTTGCAGAAGAAGAAGGAGGAGGAGGAGAAAGAGAGTCAAGAGAAGGAGATGAGACAGTGATTGGATTAAATGAACAGAGTCATTACTCATTTATAGCAAATTTGCATTGCATTTAAATTGATAATGGGGGTCCGAGCTTCCCGTTCTAATTTTCTGCAAGTCATTTGGAAAAAGGACGAAAAATAGAATTTTTTTTTTAAAAAATACCGCAATTTGTTTTTGTTTAGTTTAATTTATATATTTAGTAATTTTTTTAATGTTTTTTATTATCTGGATAGTTTCAACAGGCTCATTTTCACAGGTATAAAAAACTAGGCACATTTTCTTTTTATATATATATATTACCTGAATAATAATTTTTAGAAAAAAGATAAAATAATACCATTGCAACTTCAAAATCCTAAATCCGTCTTGTTGCTTATAAGAATATTAGTATTAATTATAAGAATATAGTAATTGATGACTCATTTTAGTAAAAAATAACTTATTTGAGATTTTAAAATTTAAATTGTATTTTCTCATATTTTTTCTTAATTTTTATATGAATCATATTATTAACGTCTTAAAAATATTAATACGTTTTATATTCAAAGAAACTATAAACAATTAAACAATACATTATATTAGTATTTTAGTCTTCCTTTGACTGCCGCCCATTGGCAAATAGACAAATACACCGATAAAGGCCGTTATTTGGGTGAACCAAACTAAACCGAAATCCAAACTGAATTGAACTGAATTTGTTTTAGTTTTTTGGTTCGATTTTTTGATTTTTCATTAAGCTTTTATTTGATTATATTGCATCATATGGTTAAATATATTACATAAGTAATACATATTACAATATTAACCGAAGATGCCCACTTACCCATGCCTCAAGAAGCATTCATATACTTATCAACGCGGGTGCGAGTGTGCATGTGATCAAACAAATTCGTTTTAAGATAAAAGGGAACTTTCATTTTATTTTTATATATTTGGTCTGCATCAACCTTCCAGTCTGGCCTTGGGCCTTTAATGTACCTTTTTCTAATACTTTTATAAATTGAGTGTTTTAAATTTTTTATTATATTTTTTTAAAAATCAAAATTGCAAAACTTAAGAGTATTTTTTTTTCTTGAAAAATTATAGAATATTTAAAATCACATAATTTTATGCTCATAAATATCAAAACACCACTCATTTTATATAACATATAATGATCAAAAAGAAAAAAAAGGGAAAAAAAACATTTGGAGTTAGATTTTTACAAAAAGGTATTAAAGAGCGTTAGTAAAAGACACATTAGAGACCCCCCCAAACCTTTTCCGTGCAATCTTGGTCTATTTACATTTTTTTTACATTAGGAAGACTTAAAACCGAACAAATCAGTCTTAATAGGCTAAAAATTAAAAATTTATGCTAAAGAATCAAATCTTAAGAACTTATGACCTGTTTTCTTGGCTTTGGTCCATTGAAATTGATCCCACCCACCTACTGAGACAGATAACAACCAGCATTGAACATACCAAAAAATATCTGCCAAGGAAATTATTGAATTATCAAGTAGGTAACAGTACCGTGCATAATGCAACAATTACAGTTTACAAACAACAACAAAATCTTATCTCATTAAGTGGGGTTGGCTACATAGATCGCACAACAACGTTGTGTTAACAACAATTATAGTTGCAACAAAACTAAATTGGAAGTTCTTGATCACTAGTCGAGAATTTCTTTTCTGGGGCGGAGACGAGAACGATCCACAGGATCACAGGTGCAATTGCTTGCAGCACTTGGAGAATCAGCATAACATTTAACAGAACACGTGGAGCTTTATTAACATGACAAGATGGTTCAATAAGTAGATGTTATTCTACGTTTCAATACGATATTTTCTAGAGGGAAAGAAAGCAAGGAAGTATAATTATTATACAGGGAATAACAAACAGACCAACAATTAAGGGGAAAACAAATCAAACACACTCATATCTAGTACACTCAATTGCCATGGTTTTCTTGTTATGTGTTGATGATACAAGAGAATGATTGTCTCTACATTTTGCCCACCTTGAAATCTTCCTCTCCTCATTCCTGCACAGCCTCGCAGCAATTGACCTGAAGCCACTCCTCATGCAGCATACTATTCCAGTGAGGAACTCCCTGAAAAGTGAAATATGATATTACAATTCTTCAAAAAAGTATATGAGCACTAGTATAAAATCCTAACAAGCTTCCAAGCTAAGAGGTTGTTACAAGGCACAACATACGCTCCATCATTATATAAAAATCCTACTTTGAAAGCCAGTCAATAATCTCTGACTTGGGACAACTTCCTCCTTAATAACTACTCCTAAGCATTGCCTTTCCATTACATGAAACATGAGATGTACAATGTCTATTATACCCAAGTTAATATTACTCAACAGTAATAGTCCCTTTCTATTACTTTTTTGGTCCAGAGATAAGACTAACAATTTTCATCCTTTTCCTCCTTTCCATGCATAACATTTTGACTCCCAAGTAAGCCCTTGAGATTGAAGACAGGATTATTGTTTTTTGGCCTCTGCAGACGTCAACATTTCACAACATTCACCAGCATCACATACTCCTAAAGAAGGTTAATCACAAGACTTTTGAAAATGAATTTCCTTCTGAAATGAATTACGTAGTACTATCCCATGCCCCCCCAAAAAAAAAAAAGTACAAAAATATAAAACGTGTTTGGAAAACATTCAAGCCTAAACATTTATAAATCAATAAAGCATACACAAGGTTCTTACTTATCCAACTTAATCAGTTCGGACCAGAATAGTTCAAACTCCAGAAACTCATGTTTAAATCATACAAAAAAAGGGGCAACAACTTTTTCATCATCCATATCAAAGGGCTCATTTAAAAACTGTAAGGTTAGTTTAAGCAAATCAAGGTGGTATTGTGTACTTACAAAGGTGAGCAAGGTGATCGGCCCCCATTCACGTAGTACACAAATAGGTAAGAATCATAATGTTGTCCATTGATTAAATAAAATCCTTGCAGTCTCCTTATACACTTGAAAGACATCTTCTTGTATAGAAAGATTGCTGGGTTATTGTAAGAAATTACATGCAAGTAAACAGCACGGCAGGTTGGAATGCTTGAAGCATACTTTATGACCTCCCGAATCAGTGAAGAAGCTGCAGATCAAGCAGAAATTGGACCACAGATTATGCCACCAAGAACTCAAACTAAATTAAAGTGAGAAAATCTCATACCTATTCCGAGATTTCTATATGCATCCACTACTCCCAGCGTCAGAATATAAATTAAGGTTTGATCTGGTTTGGATGAGTCATATCCAAGAATATCCACTATCTGCGTAAATAATATTTGTTGGTAAAAAACTTAATGATCATCCAAAAGTTCAGCTTTCCAACAGCTGTACTCTATAATATATTATAAAATTTTGATACCGAAGTGAGACATAATCAAATATTCAAAAGCACAAGATTCAACAACATTAAGCCAAGCTTGGTTAGGATTAGGATGCTAAGGGAATATGGTTTTTTTCAAGTTTCTCTCTGCATAACCCTGGCTTACAGTTAGATTTCTTATCCTTGGATAAAATGATAGGTTGAATGCACCTTAAATAAGATTCCCATCAACAATTTCTGACACAATATATATTGCCACCAAGTAAGTGAATGCAAGCAATGAGCAGGTGAAGTCACATTCCAACAAAAAGACGCCTTTACAGGAAGTAATAGAAGACCTAAATATCTCAGTTTTTCTGTCCAGCTGGACTGCTACCAATGATTGACAATTTAACTTCTGAAAATGCTTCAAGCAATTAGGAAAATGCATACAATTGAACGTAATGGGACCAACCTCGCTTTCTTTTGCAAGAACAATTCGTGCTGTTACAAATCCAATGAGTTCATCACTTTGGCCCTCAGGCCGACTACGGTCCACAGCTCCCCATGACACAATGTCATGCCCATTTACTACATCTTGGAAAAATAATGACTCGTACCTTAAATTTGGAATATCAAGTTAGCAAAATTCCTTTCACTCATCATAAGGACAATTTAAAATTATAAATATTTAGAGAGATCTCACCTGATAGGAAAGAGTTTTCCATGTAAATGCTCTATGGTGTCAAGGTCAGATGGTAGTATAGGTCTGTAGCATATTTTTGGACGACCAGACACTTTTGACTTTGGGTTTACCATTGGCATTGAGTACTATTTGGAACTTCAGTTAATCCCCATCAAATATCTGATATAAGTGTAAAATTTGTCCAACTGCAGCTCCTTTCATTAAAACTACAGTAGAATGACAAAGACCATTGAATACTTGTTACCGCTGCAAATTAAACAGACATTTCAGAACTCTTAAATATACAATAAAGTATACAAGCAATACTGACTCAAATCATGATTGGGATATGTTTTTTCCAAGACCATGCAAACCAGAGATTTAATTATTTCTATTAAACAAGCTAATATACAAGCACCAGGTCTTTTCTCAAAAACAGAAACTAGTATAAACAAAGGTATAAGAAACGAAGCCAAAGAATCCTTCCACATAAAGTGATAAGTTCTTTTGTTTGCTTCAAAAAGGATTAACAGAGTATTGTTCTATTCTCCAGCTGCATTTTTCGCCCAAATAAACTATGAGGCATGCATAATGCTTCTGTTACAAGTCTTAATTATTAGGACAATGCAAATAATTCTTCAGACATTTAATTCTAGGAATCCTTTTCAATATGGGAAGCTCTCATCTACCGATATTGAAAATTAACCTCATCTTTTATATGCTTCGTCCCACAGTTTGTACAAAAGGGAGGCCAAATAATCAAATCAAATTGTTAAACTGGCAAGCAATCACAGCTTAGGCAGTGAATAAATGAGAAAAACCCGTTAACGAACAATATAAATTTAAACCACGCTAGAAAAGGGGGAAAGATGCGAGATCATATGTAGTAGAACAATATAGAGTATGAAAAAATAACTGACCAGGCCATAAAAAAATCCCAATCGTCACTGAAAATTCGTCAAGAATTGTAAGGCATCTGATTTCGGAACAGAATTTCTTAACAGCTATAATAAATCGGTGAATTGAAGAAAAGTCACAGAGCAGATAGCGTAATTAAAGAGAAAGATTATACCTAAACAGAAAAATAGAAGAAGATGCCTGGAAAGGAATGCTTTCGATCTTGATTATGGACAACGAATATGTACCCCAACCGAGCTTAGTCCTCCTCCTCTGCCTCTGTACAATTTGTTTGAGTGATATTTTTTTAATTTAATTTAATTTTAATTTAATGATTTAATTTTTATTTTCAATCAAAAAATAAGGAAACATGTAAAAAAAAAAAAGGAGCATCCTATATAAATATAGTCCGAATATCAAAAATCTAAATTTAGGCTCACATTTTCAACAAATTTTTAATCATACTTAAAGATTTAATTAAGGCTTTTTGAATGTTATTAAAAACCAAAATACCTATCTATAAGTAAAAAGGAAAATTACACACAAATGTAGGTTTAATTTGGGTTTTAATTATTTTAATTGGATTTAATTGAGATTTTTACTTTTATTTTAGTTTATTTATTTGTTTGTTTTATGTTTTGTTTTTCTTATAAAAGAAACAAGTATTTATTATATATAATATAAAATCATTTTTAAAAAACTACACTATTTAATGTTTATCTATATATAAAATTATTTAAAATTTAAATTTATACACTAATCACATCAAATATTTTTTATTTTGTGTTTTTTTTTTATAATTTTGCAGAATCATTACTTCAACACTAATAAAAATGTTACGCACAGTCCTATAGGAGCTCAAAAATTCCTATGGCGTGATTCTAATTCCTTTCCTTAAATTATCAACATTTCTTTTGTGCATTTCAAGTACTCGCCAAGTCTCATTGTCGAAACACTGTATATACTGTAAATTGAGGTTTGTGGCAAAGCATAGTTAAGTTTGATCTCTGCAGATTGATGAATTTTAGAGACAGACATCAAATATTGAGAAAGAAGAGAGGGAAGAGAGAATCAGCCAGCAAAGATGATTTTAGGAAAAAAAAAATGCCTTTGTGGGGGTAATATAGTGTTTTAATAACATTAATAAATTTTTAATTAGATCTTCTGATTTGATGAAAAATTTATTAAAAGTATTGACCTGAATTTTGATTTTAATATTTTAGCTGGATTTATTTAATTTTTTTAAAAAATACATTCAAAATATCAAAATTCTAAATTATTTTGAAAAAAAGATAGAAAAAACAACTTTAAAAATTACAAAATTAGAAATTAGATTCATTATCAATAATTGATAAAGTAATAACGAGACTTGATCAGTAATTCAGAACTCCTTTTTATGAGAATTATTTGATTTAAAATTTTGTAATTTTAATTTTTTTAATTATTTTTATATTTTACTTTAAAATCACTGATTTAAAATTGTCAAATTTTAAAGGTATTTTTCTAAATTTTTTTAAAATATATTATCAATTTAAAAAATTATGAATATTAAGTTATCAGCATATCATTACCACGGCACGAAGGTCAAAGAAACATAATCATTATCATTACTATATAAATACGAGTAGGAGTAGTTTCTTTCCTTTCTTTTTTTTCTTTTTTAACGAGCAAACAGTAAAATAAAGGTAGTTAAACTCGGTTCAATCATTAAATCGGTCGGGGTATTGAGTTAAAGGTCAATGAATAAGATTAGAGTCAAATTGGGACTAATCCGGTAAGAAATTGAAAATTTTAATTTTATTAATATAAAATTTTAAGAAAAAAATAAAAAAAGAACCTGGACCTGATCGGTTTGCCGGTCCGGTTCGGGTTCTATAACCTAGGGTAAAATCCATATAGACAGCATTACTGCACAACTCTCTGGCAGAAAATGAAAAGGCACTATTCATAAGTCCTATAAATGTCAAGGAACAAAAAACCGGACCGGTTAATGAACCGATCATGGCACAGGTTTAAGAGTCAATGGTTCAACCGGGGTCGGACATGTCATATTAAAATATTATAATTTATTAGTGATAATATATATATTAATATATTTTTAAACTTCTATAGATAAAAATGAAGATTTGTAGGGAGAAATATGCTTAAAATTTATTAGTATTAGTTATGGTGCATGTATTTATATAATGATATCTCATTTTCTATAATTAATTAATTATTATATCCCCAAAATCTTATTTTTTTTAGATTTATTCTTTCTTTACTTACTTTTCTCTTCATTTTAGTCTTCAAACTTTCATTTTTCCCTAGAAAATAGCACAAGATAGTAGTTAGAGGAATAAAAAAATGTATTTAAAAAAAGGAGACCGATTCGACCGCTGGTTTTGACTGGTTCGCCGGTTTTTTACCCCAACCTGACTGGACCACCGACCGGTTCACTTGTTGATCTCCAATTTTATAGTACAAGGCATGGAAAGTCAATTAATTTTTATTCCATGTTAACACGTAGGGAAGAAATGAAAGAGGAATTTTCTCTTATTAAATAAATGTATGTACATTACTTCTTTTATATATATTACCAAGTGACGTATGATAGGTGTAAACAAATCTAACTAATCATCTAACTAATCTGTTTTAAATTAACTAATCAAGTTAACTAAACAAACTCTATTACTTCCTATCAAATTGGGGAGTATATGTTTATCATGCCAAGCTTGGATAATAATGAGCAAAATGGTTGAGGATTGAGGGGTTTGGTAAGAATATCAATAAGTTGATGAGAATTGTGAACTAGTAGGAGACGAATAATGCTAGTTTGAAGCTTTTCTTAAACAATATGGCAATCCAACTCAAAGTGCTTAGTACATTCATGAAAAGTTGAATTCACTGCAATGTGGATGGAAGATTGGTTGTCATAGAATAAGACAGCTGGTGAAGAATGAGATATGTGAAGATTAGCAAGAAGATATAAAAGCCACTTGACTTCACGAGTGACAGATCCTAGTAAGTGATATTTTCTGCTTCAGAGGATGAACAAGAGACAATGGTTTACTTCTTAGAATGCCATGAAATTAAATCTTTGTCAAGAAAAACACATAAACCTGTGACAGACAGTCAAGTATCAGGACAACTGGCCCAATCAACACGTTCTAAGAAAGGGAAGAAAAATGAAGACCCTTGCTAGAACAATGTTTGAGATAGCCAAGCACACAAAGGGCAATCTGATAATGTGTGGTTGTTAGAGCTTGAGTAAACTGACATAGTTGTTGCACAGCATAAGATATATCTAGTCGGGTAGTAGTGACATATAAAAAGCAGCCAACAAGTCTACGATAGCTCTCAATATTAGCAAGAGGAAGACCTTTATCCTTGGAGAGAGGTATAGAACGATCCATGGGAGTAGAAGCCAGCTTACAAGCTAAATAACCAGTGTTAGACAGAATATCTAAAGAAATTTTGAGCTGATTGAGTGTAATGTTGGACTTAGACCGAGCAATCTCAAGCCCAAGGAAGAACTTAAGTTTCAAAGATCTTTAATCTTGAAGGAATCATCAAGAAAAGATTTAATACATTGAATCTCACCAAGGTCATTCCCTACAAGTATGATATCATCGACATAAACCAATAAAGCTGTGAAAAAATCTCCATGCTTACAAATAAATAAAGAATAATCAGATTTAGATTGCTTATAACCACAAGAAACAAGAGCCGTGGATAATTTTGCAAACCATTACCGAGATGCTTGTTTTAAGCCATAATGAGACTTTTGTAACTTGCACACCATATGATGATTAGGAGAAGAAAAGTCAAGAGGAAGAGTCATATAAGCTTCTGCATTTAAATCCCCATAAAGAAAAACATTGTTGATATCAAGTTGTTTAAGATGCCAATTAGAAACTACAACGATAGCTAATAAAAGACACACAGTAGTCATCTTGGCAACTGGAGAAAATGTATCAAAGTAGTCAACTCCCTCAATCTGAGTATAACCCTTCGCTACTAACTAGGCCTTGTAATGCTCAAGACTGCCACCAGCCTAAAACTTTGGTCTAAAAATCCACTTACAGCCAATTATACATTTGCCCTTTGGTAACTCAGTCAATACCCAAGTGTTGTTTTGCTTTATAGCTGAAATTTCAGCTTTCATAGCTTGTTGGGGTGTTTAATAGCCTCTCGATAGGACTTATGTTTAGGAATAATAGTCATGGAAAGAACAGAATGCTTATATGAAGGAGACAAATGATTATAAGAAATAACAGAAGAAATGGGATACCTACAAGTCTTGGACATGGAATGAGATTAGACTGAGTTAAGTAAAGAGCAATGATAATCTTGTAGATAAGAAGGCTGCTTATGTTCTCTAGTAGAGCGGCAATATGGAGGAGTTGATGAAGAAGGTATGGAAGAAGTTTGAATGGGTGAAAAATGATTAAAAGAAGTAGGTGGTGAGGGATAAATGGTGAGAATTGGATTAGAGGAAGAGACAGTGAAAAATCCCAATTTTATTATATATTTTTATACTTTATTTGGAGATTTTGTCATACTTATAGAGTTTAAAATGCTTTATTTATGATTAAATTGGCATTAAGAGTAAATATATTGAATTAGTACTAAAAAGGGTAAAATTGTTATAAAAATTATAATTACTCTTAATCATTAATTTTTGAGAATATTTGATGTTAGTTTAATTATTTTTAATTGTAGATACTTGAAAAATTGGATTAAAACTGAAAATGGCAGCTTGGGTCAAATTTCAGAAATGACATTTTAGTCCCCCAAATTTCAAAAAATTCAGTTTGGTCCACGAGCAAAACTCCAGAATTATGCCCTCAGAAATTAGGTTAGAAGCAGCAAAATATCAGAATTGAAAAAATTATTCTCTGACTCTATTGAGGCCATACAGCTCCTGCTAACCGACTGTGGTCATGATCATCCTCTTAGAGAGGAAATATGTAATATTATGTCTCTTATCTACTCAGATTGGGACCTTGAAATTATACATGCTAAGTGTGAAGCATTAAGGAGTGCCGACTACCTTGCTCGTTCTGCCCACGGAACGCAATCAGATTTTACCATATTACAAGAACCACCTATATGGTACTAGGTCCAGATGAATCAAGATCGAAGAGACGTGGGACTGGGGCCTTCGCCAAACCTTGTCATTGATTTTGATGATATATAATTTACAAGTATAATGCTTGCCTTATTATTAAAAAAAAGAGAAACAGGGGAGGATGGGAACGAATTGAACCACCTCCATCGTTCTTCCAAAGCTTCACCTTTATCTCACTACGATAGCCCTTCTCTATCGCCGGTGACATTCCTCCCCATCACCGTCATCGCTGGCGACCAACCACCAACCACCATCCACCGTCATTTCTACAGCAGCCTTCACTTTTCACCTTTGATCTTAGGAGTTCAGATTTGACGGCAAATTTTTCCACCATCGTCTTCCACTTCGACATCCACCATTATCACCAACTTCTTCTGTCGTGAACTCAAGAAAGGAGAGAGCAACTCTATATTCCACTTTCACGCTAACATCTACCATCACCTTCAACCTTCAACTTCCAGTACCCGGTCCGTCTTTTCCTCTGTCATTTTTCCATCCTTATCATCAATTTCATCTTTTGGTGGGTATTTCTCATCGTTGAAGCTTCCAACTTGTGTGGTGATGCTGTTTTGTTTTGATGTTTGGCAGCACCTAAATTCTTCAATCCTAGCAGAATGGTTTAAATAATAAGTTTGAAGTTTTAAGGTGGAGTGTTCTATTATCTAATATCTATATTTAATTTTTGTATTAGTTAAATTTTATGTTTAGAGTTTAATTAGTATATTAGATATTGGTGTTCCATACAATTCTTGAGACTAGATATATATTTGGTTTTAATTTTATGCACTTACACTTTAAACTTAATTAGTAATAATTTCTTATGTAATGATTTAGTTAAGCTTTTGCTTGGAATTGTTATGAATATATTATGCTTGTAATGTAATGGTTCTTGGTTATTTGTGTCTTGTATATTGTTAATTTCAATTGCTAGTGTTTAAATTAGGTTTCGGTTAGAGGGATTAATTTCTACCCGGTGTGGAGTAATTAATTCACCTAATTCAAGTTAGCTCAAAAGGTCTTTTGAGCAAATTTGTCAAACTAGCACACTTTTATTATTTTTTGAAGTAAGGATTGATGAAATTCATTATTCTAGGAGGTTTTTATCATATCTTTCAACACCAATTTTCATTCTATTCCACTTTTATTCCAAAAATCCAAGAAAAAAAATTAGTTTTTAAAACATTTTAGTTTAATTACAATTTAGTTGTTAGATAAAAAGTTCAAATTTTTTTTATTGCTTCATGTCAATTATTACATTTAGTTTCTAGGTAATTAATAAAAGGCTCCTCAAGAGACAATCCGAGATTATACCCTTTATTGCAATCCTTGGTTATTTTTGAAAAGGTTAACAAAGCACAAAGCATATGCTTTTTCAAACAGCAGAAGGATTAATAGATGGAGAAGGGTAAGAACCAAGATGATCTAAAGAAGAAAATGATTGAGGCATTAGAATAGAAGTAGGAGAAATAGAAGATGAAGCAGATGGTATAAAGGGGAAGATGGATTCATAAATGATAACATGTTGAGAGGTAAAAATTTGGTTGTTATGCATATCAAGGAGACTTTTGTACCAAATTTATAGCTAAGAAAAACACATTTGCGAGCCTGAACATCAAATTTAGTGCTACGACTTGAAGAGGAACATGTAAAACAAAGGGATCCAAACACTTTTAAAGTAATGTAATTAGGAAATTGATTGGTAAGCATTTGAAATAGAGATTTGTTGTGCAAAATAAGGAATGACAAACAAGTAATCAAATATACAACATATATGACTGCATAAGTCCAGTAATCTAAAGGTAAATGAGATCGCAACATCAAAGGATGAGTACTGTTTTGCTCTGGAGTTTCAACACATGAAGTTTGATAAAGAATACCTTTTGAAGAATAGAAAGATTGCATTTGAAATTAATGGCCATTGTCAGTGCGAGTGATTTTAACTTGTTTATTATACTGCCTTTCAAGAAAAGTAATCAAATTTTGAAAGAAGGAGCGTGCTTATGATTTAAACTTAAGGAGACAATCCAAATATGTCGAGTAAAGTTGTCAATAATTGTTAAAAAGTACATATATGGCCATGCATAGAAGAAACATTATAAGGACCCAAGATATCAACATGTAAAAGTTCAAGGCAAGAAGAAGATTTAGATACATTAGTAGGAAAGGGTAACTTTCTTTGCTTTGCAAAATGACATGTATCACAATTTGAATGAGAAGGATTACAAGATATGAAAGGAAATTGTTTATGCAAAATATCTTGAATAGCAGAAGAAAGATGTCCAAGGCGATAATGCTAAAGGTGAAAAGGTGATTTTGGTATAGGACTATCAGGCAATGCAGAGTTTACATAAGCAACTTTATCTTTGTCTATAAAAGTATGACTAGAGAGAATGTATAAACCTTCATAAACTTCAGCAATACCAATCATTTTTCATTTCTTCAGTTCCTGTATAAGACAATGAGAAGAGAAAAAGGTAAGACGACAAGATAATTGTGAGGTCAATTGAGTCAGGGAGATAATATTGTAACGAAAGTCAGGTATATAAAAAACATTAAAAAGACACGTATCAAAGGTGATTTTGGACAATATTAAAGATAGAAGTGATGACTGTGGAATCGATAGGAAGATTGACTTTAACAGGGGAAGTTGAAAAATATGATGTGAATGGAGAGAGAAAAAAACATGAGCAATAGTTTCACTATCAATTATCCAAGAATTAGATTATTGAAATGAAAGAATGCATGAATACCTTGCTTATCTACATTAGGCATGAATGTAAGAGAAGAAATTTGATTAATATGGTGAGTGGAAAAAGGTAGAGAAACATAAGTGGATGTAGGGGTGTGAGTGACAGCAGTATTAGGTTGTAATAGAGCTAGTAATTTTTTATATTAATCTAGAGTAATAGGGCTATATATGTTGGCATTAATAGGTTTGCATATCAAAGCATCGACAAATGAGTTGGAATTAAAAGTAACCATTTTGTTGATTGTAGAACTGTTGTTTCGAAACCTAAAACTAGGAGAATATCCATGCTTCTTGTAACAAGTTTCAATAGTGTGGCGACGATTTCCACAATAAGTGCATACTTTGTTTGCCGTAGAAGAAGAGCGTTGCTATGAAGCATTCTGAAAAGAATTCTTAAAAGAAGCTCAAGCCAAACATAGTAGAATCCATAGAACTAGAACCAATTAATTTATGTTATTGTTGAATAACAAGAGAGAAAATCTTATTAATAGGAGGAAGTAGGTCAATCAACATAATTTGGAATCGAACATTAGTAAACTTCTCATTAAGACCTTTGAGAAACCTAATCACATAATCCTGTTGAATTTAATCTCTCGCACAGCATGTACAATCAGGCATAGGTCAAAAATTAAGCAATTCATCCCAGATGATTTTCATTTTGGTAAAGTAATATGAAACATAAAGATCACCTTGTCGAAATTGATACAATTCTTCTTGGAGTTCAGTAATATGAAACACATCACCATGGTTGAAACGTTCCTTGAGATCATTCCACACATCAACTGCTTTATTGATCCAAATAACACTCTGATCAATAGAAGGAGATAGAGATAAACTAATCCATGTGAGAACCATGATATTACACCTTTGCCAAGCAAGAAATAGGATATCGGCTCTATCAAGAATAGATAAAGATCCATCAACAAATTGAAACTTATTTTTGCTCATGAGAGCCATAAACATAGCTCGAGCCCAGTGATGGTAATTAGATCCTGTCAAAGGAGGAGAGACGATAATAAGAGATGTATTTTCATTGGGATGGAGGTACATGAAACTTGCTAGATCCAAAGATTTATCGGCAATTAAAGAAGAAGAAGCAGAGGTCTCATAGACAACAACCATTAGAGGAAGACTAAGAATTGAGAGAAAAAGGAAGAGGAAAGCTCTGCGAAGAAGAAGATAGCACAACGAGCTTTTAGTGCTCTGATACTATAGTACAAAAGGAAAAAATGGAAGAGGAATTTTCTCTTATTCAATAAATGTCTGTACATTGCTTCTTTTATATATATTACATTTGGTAGCATAAGTGAGTGACACATGACATTTATAAACAAGTCTAACTAATCATCTAACTAATATGTTTTAACTTAACTAATCAAGTTAACTAAACTAAATTTGTTACATATGTTTCTTTATTTTAATTTTCTTATAAATTCAAAAATTATTTAATAAAAAATCATATGACAAGGAAAAAAAATTCCTTAACGAGAGTAAATCAGATCATTTTTACAAAAAAACAGGAGTTCATATTATTAATGTTCAAAAAACAACTAGGTATAGACTAATAGCATAAGCCCAAGACATGAAAAAAAAACCTAGCTTGCAACTTGTTCAAATAAAAAACCTGAACAAAATATAATAAATATAGAAAAAAGAAACTATGAACTACATCTAAAAAGTAAAAAAATGATTTGAGATTAGCTTTTGGAGAATAGCTTATGGAGAAAAAGTGATTTGAAAGAATAGATTTTGAAAAGGTAGAAAAAATAGTTTTTAGGAAAACAATGGTTTTCCACCTCAAACCATAGTTTTCTAGTAAAAAATAGATTCTGGAGAAAAACAGTGTTTGGCTGGCTTGTAACAAAACCATGGTTTTGGTAGAAAAATTGATTATGAGAAAAATGAAAGTGTTTAGGTTGTTTTTTTTTTTTAAAAAACCATGGTTTTGGAGATAAAACTATAGTTTTAGGAGTCACCCCTAAACACAAAAAAGAAAATAAATACTACACACATATAAGCCACAACACCTATTCTAGCCAATTAAGCAAATTTATTCATTGATCTAGGGATCAAAGCAAGCAAGCAAGATATTTGGCAAAGGTTTCAAATCCCGAAGATCATTCTAAGGTGTATTTGAATTAGTTTTTCAAAAATAGCTTCCGGAAACAAAGTAAAAAAAGTAATTTCAAAAAATATATTTTGGAGAATAGCTTCTAAAAAGTTTAAAAAAATATCTTTTAGAAAGTCATGTTTTGAACCTCTAAACAATGGTTTTTAGTTAAAATCATAGTTCTGCAGAATTTGACAGTAATTATGTAATTTAACCCGAATCATGGTTTTAGGGAAAAAAATGCTTTTTCCCTTTTTTCAATTGTTTGGGTATTTTTTTTTTCAAACCATGATTTTGACTATTTTTTATTGTTATCCAAATACACACTAATACTAACTACCAGATTTGCTTAGAAAGGATCCATCAATGTTCACTTTGATAATTCCACTATCTCCTTAAATTGCAATGAGTCCATAACTTCTCTCATTTTCTGGAAGACAAGCTACTCTCTCCTCTCTTTTTTTATAAGGAACATTATCTCTCACAAGGGTAATTCTTAATATAAGAAGAAAACCCTTTTATCTAAATTTTATACTAATCTTTTCATTTTTTCCCTCATTAAATATATATGTCACTCATTATGCTCTGTGATAAATTTTCACTTATTATATATCATGTAATTTCTTTATAAATAACGTTATAATTGAAAAGAATAGTACATATTTGAAATATTTATTATTTTTAATTAACATTTTGAACTGCGTGATTTGAGTAGTTATTCCTTATAAAAATGAATAGAGGGAGTATCATTTACTGCCTCCAAATAAAATGCTGAATCTTTAGGGGAACTTTGAGCTTCCAAATTTCCATCTAAAAACCCTTTAGGACCTGCATAATTCCTCTTATCAGTTATTCATTAAACAAATCCCTCACTATTTTTGAATTCTATTTATCATCCTTGATCAATTCAACAACAACATATCATAATTGACAGACTAATTATCATTATATTCCACCAACTCTCTGTCACCAACTATGCTATCTTTACATACCCTCACCTTGCTTCCATTCCCAATTCTCCATGTCAAATCCATTTTAAGCACATCTCTTCCTGTCAATAAGTTATGTAGAATTTTGGGTATACCTAGAATCTGACCGACTTATTGAAGTACCCCATACAAACCGAAGTATCAATGTAGACTCCGATCTCTTTATATAGCAAATTCACTATTAGAGAGGAAGAAAGGCACTGAGTTATATAAGGGAGAGCAGTTTTACAAAGAGAGAAGTATATTGTAAATTGTATAACCAACCCTTTTAAACCTATATTCCCTATATCACATATAGGAAGTTACATAATCATAAGAGCTAAACTCCATCTATATATCTATATATTTTCATATTCACATAACCGTCTCACTTCAATTAGGTTTAGGTCATAATCCATTAAGGATGTATTAGGTATATTCCAACAAGTTAGACCAACCCCACGAAACTCTCCCATCCTTTCTACTTTCTAATATTTAGGAAGTCAATTGTGGGAAAATATAAACCTTGCAACATTCTAACCCATAAGGCCTATGGATCCTGAATGACCCTCCAAGCAATCTTGGCAAGGATAGCCAAATTAAAATATGCAAACTCCCTCAAACCCATCCTCTCCCTTTTTCTTCATCATGGTCATCACTTCCCAAGCTTTCCAATGAATGCCCTTAACATCCTCCATCCATATCAAAGGGTGTTTGGTATGAGGTGAGGGGATGGGAGGAAAGTGAGTGGAGAGAAATATTTTTTTTTAAAGTTAGATTTAAAAAATGAGAAAAGTGAGGTTAAAAATTTTTAATTAATTTTTCTTACCTTTTTATCTTATATATTTTCTTTATTAAAATTTTATAACACTATTTCTCCAATTTTTTTTAAAATCCAACTCATAAAATTTCCTCTTCCCTCCCCTTCAAATCCCTCATACCAAATAGAACCTTAACCCACCAAAAATATGATATTACTCTATCAAATTCCTTGAATGTCTTAGGGAGTTTAAAACATGTCATATAGCATACTTTAACTGCATATGACACAATTTTGATCAGTTTCTCTTTCTCAAATTGAGTTAAATATCTCTATTTCCATCCTTGAATGTTTTTTTAATAGTGGATGTAAGGTTAAAAGTAACAATGTAAGTAATTAGATTTACTGTGTATAAAAAAAATTAGATTTACTAACCTGACTTGCATTAAATTTAAAGGAATATGACACTATGTCACTTATATAAATTTAGATGAAAAATGGAATGTTACAAACTAATTATATAAAAATAAAATAAAAAATGATTAATAATGATTAATTTGAAAAAATGTCTCCCTGCACAATAAATTCTTTTTAGTTTTTGCGTCATGTTTTGTGGGCTACAATTTAATGTGGACCGAATTACTTCACATGGACTAGATTCTGATGTGGGCCCATGAAAGAATTCATTTGGTGATCTTATTGTACCAAAAAAAAAAGTGTCTGATTCTTTAACAAAGGACAACAAAAAATTGTAAGAAAAAAAATACTTTTTTAAATTAGAGAAAGAAGTTCTTATTGAGCTCTAACTAAGGATTACTCTCAGGTTCGTTTAGATGGATATTCTGCATAGTAAAAAATAAAAATAAAAATAAAAAAGTTCGTTCTAACTATCTAAAAATTGTAATCAGATTTTATTTTAGCAGTAATTTAATCTCTTAGCTCTGTTTTTTTTACCTGAATCTCTTAGCTATTATAACATTATTTTTTTATCAAAAAGTAAAACATTTAAAATATTCCTGATGAGACATAATATTTTTTTTGTTTAACAATTAAAAATTGAAATATAATTCTAACTAACATGAATTTCAAGCAATTTTTTGTTCTGTAAGTCAAATTTCGCTAGTCAAATTTTTTTATGTTTACAAATTAACTTCTGTCATTGACAAATTGATTTTAAAAAAAAAATTAATTATTTAACAAATTCATTCATCTCCCAAAAGTAACCGTTAGGTTCTGACATAAAAAAGAGTAACCGTTACTGATAAGATAATCTCTGCAATACTTGGAGCTGATGAGCAGCTGAGCGCTTCGTTAAAACATTTCTGCTTTCTCAGTTCTCTGAACTTCATTCAGTAGCTTCATGAAGATTAGCAATGGCAGTCTCTTATTCTCTGCGATTCCCGCTATCTCCATGTCCGAACCCGTACCCGAACCCGAACCCTATCTCGAAGTTTTCACTCCTTCCTCCTAGGCTCTTCAGATGCTATTCTTCTTCCACTGAAACTGAAACCCCAACCCAATCGCCTCCAAACCCTAATCCTCTCCTCTCTCCTAACAAATGGCATCCATTTCTGAAGAAAAAAGTCGTAATGCGGGTCGGATACGTTGGCACCGATTATAGAGGTACCCTTTTTTCCCATCTTCTTCGAATTTTGTATGGATTTGTGTTTTGAAATATTCGAAATGGCGTGATCTTACTAAGCTATTTTCAGGTCTTCAAATGCAACGAGATGAACATAGATTATCCAGTGAGCTACTTATACTTATTTCTCGTTTGTTATGTTGGAAAATAAGAAATGATTATGCCAGTTCATGACGTAAAAATATGTCTGAAATTTAACTTCTATATATTTGTTCAATGTATTTGGCTGTACTTCTCCGTTCCATGTACTTTTCTGGGAGTAGCTTTACATATTTACTTTTTTTGTCAAAAAAAAAAAAAAAAATCTGGCTTCTGGCATTCGTAAGTTAGATGGTGTCTTGCTAAAGAATTTGAAAATTTGACATGAAGCTATTGAGAAGGAACTGGAAACTGCTATTTTCAAGGCTGGTGGCATCCTTGATAGCAATTATGGGGATCTGTACAAAGTTGCATGGGGCCGAAGTAGCAGAACTGACAAAGGAGTAACCTTAATTATTTACATTTGTGAATTTATAAATTGGTTATTTATTGGGAAAATTGCTCAAAAGTCCTTGAATGAAGTGTGCAAAGCTTCCTGGAATCATGTTAATGACTAATATCCTTTAGGAGAAATATATATGCATAAGAAATGACAAAACTGCCTTGAAAGTAAAAATTTAAAAGAAAAAAAGCTGAAGAAAAACGAGATTGAAGGCGCGAGGACAGAGTAGACGAATGAGTGAGGAGAGGACAATGATGCCAAGGCTAGAGGCAATGCCAATGAAGATAAACTATTCTGGAGAAGGAAGTGCCTTTTAGGTATTATTTATTCATAATTACTTTTCAAATTTTTACTCCGCTGCTTTGAGCTGTGAAAGCAATAAGGTTTCATAGCAAGTAGCAAATATTTTTTCCAACTTCGGTTTCTAGTGTAGCTTTTTAACCTTTTTTTGGATTAATGCTCTTAATTTATAGTCGTTGTTGCTGGGTTATTTTGCCATGTTTTCTTCTTGTTGATGCTTGAAATGAATGGTTGGCAATTATGATTTGGTTTGTGAATGCAAACCAAGTGTTTGATGAAATGTGTATAAAAGAATTATGATTACATTAAGCAATCTAGTGCAAATAATGTATTGTTAATTGAATTTTTGCATTGAGAATGTCAATCTTTATGTTGTACCCTAAAACAATTAATATCTGTCGTGCCCTGAAACAACAAATGTCTTTTTATATACGCGTATATGCTTGTCTTCATGGTATCTATAAATATGTTTTGACCGACCTGAATGTCAAATTTGTTGAAAAGAAATTTTGTCATTTATTTAGAAGATAAAGGAGGTTAGGAAAATACTGATGGAATTATATCAATGATGAATATATAGCTAAACAAATTAGGTAGAATTGGGAGATGAGGGAAATGAGGGAAGTATGGTTCATAGAACTATATTTGCTAAAGCAAGAAGAGGCAGACAAAGTTGCAAGAAAGGCATGAAAGAACTTGTTAGAGGAAGAAGGGAGTGACTATGTTAGAAAGGCCAAGGAATAAAGAAATCACAGAGTAGGTGTTGTAGAATAGGTTGAAACTCACACACACACTACGACTGATGCAAACTGAGAATGTTTTGAGGAGAAAAGTGTAGAAACGGGGGGGAGAGAGTGAGAACTGATCAGAAACAGAGAAAAAGGAGGAGGAAAGTGTGGGAGATAGGACAGAGTTACGGGGAGAACAGATGCAGAACGTTGGGGGAAGCGAGAGGGCAACTAAGAGCCCATCTGGATTAGCAGTGGCAGTAGTGGTTTTTTTGTAATAGGATTTTTTAAAATAGGATAAAAGTCAAATTGAAATGTGATTTGTGTTTGAATTGACAATGACAAAAGTGGCTTCTTTTCAAACCTTAAACATGTTTGGATTATTATTTGAAAAAGCCAGTTTAGATAGAAAATGACTGAAAATTGCATAAATTTTATTGAATACTACACAGACACACACATACATATTGTGATAATTGAAGTGAAAATTTAAAATTAAAAGTGGATATAATAAAAAAAGTTAAATTATTATTGAAAAAAAAAGTAAAAAAACGTTTGGCCAAAAAAAAAGAAAGAAAAAAAAGTAAAAAACACAGACACACACATATTGTGATAATTGAAGTGAAAATTTAAAATTAAAAGTGGATAAAATAAAAAAAGTTAAATTATTATTGAAAAAAAAGTAAAAAACGTTTGGCCAAAAAAAAGAAAGAAAGAAAAAAGTAAAAAACACTGAAGAACTTAATTAAAAATGAATAAAATTGTACATAAATTATAATGCATACAACAAGTGGATCATTACCTATCCCTAACAAGTTGGTCTCTGATTCTGTCATGAACATGATTCATTTGTACTGAAGATAATCTACAGATATTTGATGAGAATGCTACATCAAGTGGATCATTATTGGATCACCTATCCCTAACAAGTTGGTCTCTAATTCTGTCACAAGCATGATTCATTTGTGTTGAAGATAATCTACGGACATTTGATGAAGATGCTATATCAAGTGGATCATTATTACTTTCAATACATATATTTCCTCGTTCAGCTTCTAAAAACTCCACATCAGTTTGGGAATTTTTCCGGATAAGATTATGTATAGCCATTGTTGCACAAACTATATGGACTTGTGTTTCAAAGTTATATGACTTCATATCTTGAAAGATTTGAAACCTATTCTTTCATACTCCAACATCCTTTCTATAGTGCATCTCAAACTTGAATGATAATAATTGAAGATCTCGTTATTATTTCCAAATCCCGATTGTCACTGAAGTCTGGAAGGTGATAATGCTCACGTCTATATAAACCAAAATATCCAACTAGTGTTGGATAGCCAGTATCGACCAAATAATATTTCCCTGATAAATAATGAATTTTTTTTACATTGTGAAATTATAGCAAATGTGAAAAAAAAAATACATAGATGGAGTAGAGATAGTAGGTGTTGAAGATATACCATCAGGTGGATGGGTGAAATTCATAGATGGAATAAAGATAGCAGTGTGGAACACACGAGCATCATGTGCAATTCCCTCCCACCTTGCCAACACAAAAGTGAAGCACGCATCCCAATCACATACGTCTATGATATTTTTTGTTGGATATCCCTTTCTTCCGATATATTTCTCTTGCTCAGACTGACTGACCACACACCTAACCTAATGTGAGTTCCATCAATTGTGCCTATTGCATCCTTGAAATATGGGCAATATCGCGGATCATTAAATATTTATGTGGATAGATTGACACAAGCACCTATAACCGTGTGAAAGATCCTACTGATAGTTTCTCCTGAATGTTAAAATCATTCCTATAAGATTTTATTTCCTTGTGCATGTCCAACTGTATATAAGAACATGGCAACCATTTCTTCAACTCCCATGTACTTAGTCTTTCATAACCCATGTTTCTACCAATATATCAGACCTTATGTTTATAAAGAGCCACGTAGAGTTAGTAAGCAATCAGGGTTACATGTGGGTGCAAGAGGTTTTGCAAGGCCATGATACAGTTTGTCTTGAAAATTTTCGAGTGGAAAAACATGTCTTCTTTCAATTATGTTAACATGGGTTATGAAAGACTAAGTACATGGGAGTTGAAGAAATGGTTGCCATCTTCTTATATATAGTTAGACATGCACAATGAAATAGAATCCTACTAGGACAATTTTAACATTCAGGAGAAACTGTCAGTAGGATCTTTCACATGGTTTTAGATGCTTATGTCAATCTATTCACAGAAATCTGTAATGATCCGCAATATTGCCCACATTTTAAGGATACAATAAGCACAATAGATGGAACTCACATCAAGTGTGTGGTCAATCAGTCTGAGTAAGAGGAATATATCGAAAGAAAGGGATATCCAACACAGAATATCATAAACGTATGTGATTGGAATGTGTGTTTCACTTTTGTGTTGGCAGGGTGGGAGGGAACTGCACATGATGCTTGTGTGTTCCACAGTGTTGTCTCTACTCCATTTATGAATTTCCCCCATCCACCTGATGATATATCTTCAACACATGTTATCTTTACTTCATATATGTATTTTTTTTCACATTTGCTATAATTTTACTGTGTAAAAAAAAAATCATTATTTATCACAATTGATGGAACTCACGTCAAGTGTGTGGTTAGTCAGTCTGAGCAAGAGGAATATATCGAAAGAAAAGGATATCCAATACAGAATATCATAGACGTATGTGATTGGGATGTGTGTTTTACTTTTGTGTTGGCAAGGTGGGAGGGAACTGAACATGATGCTTGTGTGTTCCATACTGTTGTCTCTACTCTATCTATGAATTTCCCTCATCCACCTGATGGTATATCTTCAACACCTGATTACTTCATATATGTATTTTTTTTCACATTTGCTATAATTTTACTGTGTAAAAAAAATCATTATTTATCAAGGGAACGATGCTGGCTATCCAACACCAGTTGGATATTTTGGTTCGTATAGACGTGAGTGTTATCACCTTCTAAACTTTAGGCGACAACCTGGATTTAGAAATAATAATGAGATCTTCAATTATTATCATTCAAGTTTGAGGTGCACTATAGAAAGGACGTTTGGAGTCTGAAAGAATAGGTTTCAAATCTTGCAAGATATGAAGTCATATAATTGAAGATAGGTTTCAAGCTATATGAAGTCATATAATTGAAGATAGGTTTCAAACTATATGATAGGTTTCAAACTATATGAAGTCATATAGCTTTGAAACACAAGTCCACATAGTTTGTGCAACAATGGTTACATCATATTATTCGGAGAAATTCCCAAACCGATGTGGACTTTTTAGAAGCTGAACAAGGAAATATAGGCAGTGAAGGTAATAATGATCCACTTTATGTAGCATCCTCATCAAATATCTATAAATTATCTTCAACACAAATGAATTATATTCGTGACGGAATTAGAGTCCAACTTGTTAAGGATAGGTGATCTAATAATGATCAACTTGATATATGCATTCTAATTTATATACAATTTTATCCATTTTTTAATTAAGTTCTTTAGTGTTTTTTTACTTTTTTTTCCAATAATAATTTAGCTTTTTTTTTATTTGATCCACTTTTAGTTTTAAATTTTCACTTCAATTATCACAATATATACTAGTAATATATATATATATATATATATATATATATATATATATATATATGCATTATTCAATAAGATTTATGTCATTTTCAGTCATTGTCTATATAAACTGGCTTTTCAAATAATAATACAAATAGGTTTAAGGTTTTAAAAGAAGCCACTTGCCACCGCCAACTTGTTTAGGATAGGTGATCTAATAATGATCCACTTGATGTAGCTTTCTCATCAATTATCTGTAGATTATCTTCAACACAAATTAATCATACTCGCGACAGAATCAGAGACCAACTTGTTTGGGATACGTGATCCAATAATAATCAACTTGATGTATACATTCTAATTTATATACAATTTTATCCATTTTAATTAAATTCTTTAGTGTTTTTTACATTTGTTTCCAATAATAATTTAGGTTTTTTTATTTTATCCACTTTTAATTTTAAATTTTCACTTCAATTATCACAATATATACTAGTAATATATATAGTAATATATATGTATGTGTAGTATTCAATAAGATTTATGCCTTTTTTAGTCATTTTCCATCTAAACTAGCTTTTCAACTAATAATCCAAACAGGTTTAAGGTTATAAAAGAAGTCACTTCTGCCACCGCCAATTTCTGTCTCCGCTAATCCAAACAGACTCTTAGAACATGTTTGAAAAAGTAGTGGAAGGCCCAAACCGCAAGGTCAAAGTCTAAAAAAGCACAGTGGGTATATTTAAGCCATCGTAAAGTCGTTCATTCAAGTCTGATTTTTATCAGCTATTTATAGAAGGAGTTCCTTCTATAGAATGCTACAACTTGCAAAAGGTTTCCTCCACATGAAACAATCAAAAAGTAACAAGAAAATAATATTAAAATAAAATTTAATTTGATTTCCAAAAAAATAAACTAAAATATATTGAATCTTCCTTGTATACTAATATTTGGGGGAAACTTAGCATAGAAGTAAGATTTGATATATTTTAGTTTATCAAATCTCCTTTCTATGCTAAGTTCATCAAATGTTCCTTCTTTACTAAAATAAACTAATATTTACTTCTCCTTAGGGACCTTAGTCCTTAACATGATTCCAGATAATCTTGCACAATTAATTTTCTAATCAGGAACTTTTCAGCAATTTTTTTTTATTTCCTTTTGGTTTCCATTCCTACACATGACAGGACATACACTTTATTTGACTTCCTAACTGTCTGATGAGATGGATGGATGTGCTAGGTCCACTCTCTGGCAACTATGATCTCCTTAAAGATGGAAATTCCTGAGAATGCATGGCAAGGAGACCCTTATGGCCTTTTGCTTGCTAATTGTATTAACTCTTATCTTCCTCATACTATCAAAGTCTTTAGCATACTGCCTTCAAAGAGGTAAGATAATTAGAGGATGTTTGGAATGACTTATGAAAATTTTATAAGTGCTTATGAATTGTAATTTACGGTCTACGAGGTAACTTTTACGGTCTACGAGATAACTTTTACGGTCTACGAGGTGCTTTTACGGTCTACGAAGTGCTTTCACGGTCTACGAGATAAATATGTGGAGGAGATTTATCTCGATTTACGTGCCCCTTGGTCTCATGTGTTACAACTTCTACCAATATGTTGCATGCATCAAAATCTACATTTTGTTTGATATATAATGCAAGCACTATATGAAAGACCCTAGATTTGTTCAATTTAAAATTGTCATCCATGAGAATACAAAAGTACAAGCATCCATTTGGACGAGAGATTGCAATTAGAAGAGTTGTTTTAAAACAAAGAAGTTTCCCGTTTTGTTTTTCCTGTTAAGTAAAAAAGCAGAAAACCTTCAGCTTGTTCCCTAACCATATGGCTTTGGTTTGTCTCAGGAGATTTGATCCAAGAAGAGAGTGCAATCTGAGAAAGTACTCTTACCTCCTTCCTGCTAATATTGTAGGAATCCAAAGTCATCTTAATGAGAATGAAATTCAACATCATATTTCGGACTTCAACACTATACTTAGTGCTTTCGAGGTGTAGTATTTTAGTTCTTACATTATATAATGTGAAATTTCCATTTGCCTTATCTACCTTATGTAGTTAATTTAGTTTGATCTTAATTGAACTTTATAGCTTACATAACCATAACGATAGTAAAGTTATTTGTTGTAATTTCTTGGTAAAAAGACTTGTTTATTGCATTAACAATTAATCTCTTGTAGTTTCAAATTGCTCTTTTCTTTTATTAAAGAAGATGAAACAATATACTTCTTCCGGTCCTTAATATAAGACATATTTGAGAAGTTGATTTCGATCCTAAATATAAAATATAGTTTTCATATTTGTCAATCTTTTCCTATTTTACCCTTATTGATGCTCCCTTGACAATTATCAAGGAGGGGAAAGGAAGAAATTAAGGAATATGACTAGGGTGTTTTAGAAAATGCATGTCTTATTAACTAACTTCATTAGATAAATATATCTTATATAAGGACCGGAGGGAGTAATATACTAGACATCAAAAAACTACATGGTAGATGTCACCAACTCTCCATCTCCAAGCTGGAAACTGCATTTTAAGTATTTTGTCCCATACAAGTTCTGAAATTCTAACCCTTTCTTTCCTTGTTGTTGAGGCGTATTAGGCGTAGTTATTGGTGACTGATCAGCCATTACTATTATTCTAATATTAACTAATAAAAACTAAAAAGTTGATGTAAGTGTAACATTTTGATAGCTACCCCTTTAGTTATTTTTTTTTTCATCTGTTGATACTTTCTTGTAGGGAGAACATCCTTTCCATAATTACACTGTCAGGGCAAAGTACAGGAAAAAAATGAAGGTAAGGCAATCTCCTGGAAATGTTGGCATGTCAAGCAGAACAAACTCACCTGGTACGATATCAACTTCTGAATCAGAGTCTGAGGAAAGTGATGGAGAAGATTTTGAAGGTTGTGGGCCATCCTCTTCAGGCAATAAAGAACAGAAGCAGGAGTCGTTAGATGTTGATGCTTCCAATTCAAATTATAAAAACTCTCGTTCAGCTTTCTATGCAAGATGGTTATATGAGCCTGATGAGACTGATAGATTAAATGCTTCCCATTTCAGAAGGGTTTTTCATTGTTCTTGTGGGAATTTGGAAAATTCACTTGGATATGATTATCTTGAGATCAACATATGGGGGGAGTCTTTTATGTTGCATCAAGTAAGTCTTTATTGTGACTAGATTATATCTATACTTTTGGATTATTTTCAGGTTGGATTATGTTGATTTCATATATCTAAATGGCTCATGGCTCATGTGGCAAACTTTGTCTTACTGTTGTTGCCCACACCCCCCGGGGGAAAACAAAAACAAAAAAAAAAACTCAAAAAAAAAGGGTTAATACTATTGTTGATCCTTATAATTTGATCAAATTTTGATTCTGGTCATTGTAGTTTAAAATTGTTAGTTTTGGTCCCTACAATTTCATAATGACTTAGTTTAAGTTTAAGTATAAGAAACAAAACCAAAACTGGTTAAAAAATATAGGGACCAGTCATTAAACTTTGACCAAATTCTTATAAAACTTTAGGAACCAAAACCATTGATTTGAAACTACATGGACCAAAATCAAAATTCAATGAAACTAGAAGGACTAACAATGGTATTAACAAAAAAAAATAATAATAATCAGCTGCTTGGTTTGCCTCACACCATCCATGAGATGTCAAAATAGAAGAGGAAAAAAATTGATTAACCCCCAGAGGCAACCGTTGTATTATAACTGGCAGCTTGAATCAGTCTGTCTGTTTATGCTTATCCTTTCATGTAGAGAGTTAAATGCTCAACTTATGACACTATGATTAGTCATATACAAACTAACTCAGTAACTTATCAGATACGCAAAATGATTGGAACGGCTGTGGCGGTGAAGCGGAACTTACTTCCGAGAGACATCCTTGCATTGTCACTGGTTAAATTTTCTCGAATTGTCCTTCCTCTTGCCCCAGCAGAAGTTTTAATTTTAAGGGGGAACACATTTAGAATGAGAGCAAGTGCTGGAAACATGACAAGGCCAGAAATGGTGTGTATGGTTGAATCAGAACAAATTCTTGAGGCAGTTGATGACTTCTATGTATCGGTTATGCTGCCAAAAGTTTCAATGTTCCTAGATTCATCAAGCTCTCTTTGGGCAGATTGGGTTGAGAAATTGGATAGGAACTCAAGCATTCCACATTCTGAATTAGATGAAGTTAGAAATGCTTGGAAAACATGGAAGGAACAGAGATCAAATCCTGCATTAGATTCATAGTAAAATGTATGTAATTGAGGTATACAACTGCCAACCTACCTATTGTTTGTTATTGTCAATTACAGAGTCTTCAGAGTTCTGACATTGAAGATAGTGCAGCATATGATCTGGTCATCTGGAAGAGTGGACTCAATTGTTTATAGATCTTTGTAATTTGTATTGTCTGAGTTTGGCAGAAAACAGTTCTTAATCTAACTGTATAGTACCTGAATATATCAAGCATTCTTCGTCTTTCTCCAATTTTTCTTGGTAATATCTTCTTTCTCCAATATGTAACATACAGGTTGTGCTAATCTAGTTTCAAGTACTATTCATTTATATATAAGTATAATTGTTTTTATACCCAGGGTGCTTCGTTTAGAGAGTTTGTGTCTATTACCAGACTGAGTTATTTTATGGAATGAATAGTGTTATTGGATATAATTCTCTTGGTAAAAACAAAAAAATGGTTTTATTGCGGTTAATTTGATATTATACATGCGCTCGGGCGTGTGTTCAATAGTTTTCCAGGTATAAATTATGTAATACATGGTTGACATTGCATAATCTTTCACTTCCTATATAAAAACCTTCTCATGTCTATCAGTGCCTGTTACTATGGCAAAATAAATAAGTGCGTGCCAGTTACTGCAGCATGAGATTCTGGAGGAAAATTGCTTTTATTTTTCTGACTAAAATTGTGATATTCTTTTAGTTTATTTTCCCTTTCCCTATTACATTTTTGTGAATCAAGCGTCCAAGCCCTGAATTGGTTTTTTTTTTATTTGAATGGAAGGATAATTTCATTCATGTAATTCTTTGTACAGTAACAAAAACATCAGGGATTCTATGTATAGTAACTTGGTATCCTTTGAATGCATAGTCAATAATGTTAAAACAAGTCCTGAATTGGTGAAAGTTTCTTTTTCTTTTTTTTTTAATTTCACCATTTTTAATGTGTATGTAACGAATGGAAAGGGAATAATGGTGAAGAAAAAGTGAATGACTTTATATCATGCCCATTTTTGTATGGAAAGGGATACTGTCATTTGAAAGAAAAAAAGAATTACAATCTTACAATAGTGTTTCTTACCAGCACTTTCATCATTCGCCACCTTCCTACAAGAAGGTGCGGAATGATCAAAAGTACAAAATCATCTAAAACTTAATGAGAATGTTTGGCTAATAAATTAGCAGGACAATAGATAGGAAAGGTAACACTGATAGCATTTTAACACATGAGGAACTAGTGTCTTGTGATCTTCCTTTTATGTTCCAAGTGAAACTCATACCAATAAACAAATCAGCATCTCTCGTATTGATACCTAATTTCATTATCTTGACATCTAAATCAGCTTCCGAGACTGAAAAAGAAAGAGAGAAAACAACCTGACATTCTGAATCTGATCATAAGAATCCATTACTTGGCGCACAGCAGCTCATCACTGGGAATAATATAAACATTAGCTCAAGTGGAGAAGAAACACTCATCTTTCCGCCGAAGATACTGCAGCATTTTAGAAATTAAATGCCTCGTTCTGCATCTGATCGTTCTAAACAATTAACTATCATTAGATGGACATCGGTCAGCAGGGTTATCAGGAGATAATTTGCAGAAGCATTCAGGCCAAGAATTTGTATAGAAGGACTCTGGTGTTACACGCTTGTGAGGTCCACCAAAGTTTGTTGTAAGCATGGCTCTCTTAATAGCTTCCTCAAAGCCAGCAGTCTTCCCATTCTCCCTCTCTATGAAAATAGGGGCAAGAGCTTTTCTGTCAGGTCTGATTGTGGTCCGGAAGCCCTCGTAGAGGCGATGTCCAAGGAGGTTGTTTGCAAAGTTGCTAGGACCATCATATGTTGGCATAAAAATGTCAGAATGAAGACAGACCAAGTAATCCACAGCAGACCCTGCCAAACCACTTGTGTTCTCAGTAAGTTCATCAGAGGGTTCTACAGAACTATGGTTTTCGAGGTTTAGGAACAGACTTCGAAATGGCTTCATAAAACGATCACCGCCAAATAGTTCACCAGCTGCTAAATATATCTTGGTAGCATTGTCAAAACCCATTGAACGCAGAATAAGGCCAACCTACCATGAGAGACACATTGATGGGTTGGCCAACTAATATTGTCAATATTATAATTATAATCCTCAACATGTTTGGAAAGAAGAATCACCAGACACAAGTTAAACGGCAATAAGCAAAACTGTCTTACGGTCTTACCTCTTCCGGTGTCAATGGGCACTTCCCAATGGCTCTTCTTTCATTATAGACAAGTCTTTTGGGTGCAAAATTTTCTTCTCGATATTTTCTCAATATTTGTTGTTCCTCAGGAGTAAATATATCGAAGCATCTAAATATCATGCATGAACAAATGTTAATTAGCCAACTATCGAACGCTCAAAAGTGTAACAGAATTTGGTAAGAAAAAAAAGTCTAACACAGATAAATCCCTTGAACCTATTTAAGAATATTGTGACCGCCTAGATTTTAATGTATGAATTCCAGCAGATGTGACTTCTCGGGGTCCAGATGGAGTATGAAACTTTTCAACATTTGCAATACAAAATCTAATTAGCTCCAAAGTACTTCTATCACCATTTTAGCTCTTCTCCACAGAGTTCATTCATATTCACCAGAAGATTACTGCTTACAATATAACTATATCCCAAAAATTAACGAGGTTAAAGAATGGATTCTATCAAGTTAAACAATTGAAAAACGTCAAGTTATTTCACTTTTCAATCCAAAAGTAGGAGCACCTTAACACTTTGGCTCTAGTGACCTCCTAATTAAGAAGTATATGACAGCGTATAAATTTACTTGCATGCAATGGTGCCAACAAGATTGGCACAGGACAATAGGTCAGAATTAATGAATCTTGGCTAAAATCCATAACCTGTAAGCTGCATAAAATGTAAAATAAGCTAAGTTGCTCTATATAAGGTAATTACACTATCCCTGGACCCTGGTCAATCAACTATCATAGATTCCTAAACAGAAACCATGAGCTTCTGATCTTCATTCCAGCTTTAATGCATAAAATCACCCAAGGATTCAATAGAGGTCCCTGGTCTTGAAGAAATGATCTATCAACAAGTTTGACCTTTTGTTTTTAGATTGAACCTATTAAATTAAAAGAAAAGGCATGCTTTTCACTCTGACAGGTGAGAGACAAATACCAATTATCCATATCTATCAATTAATGTGGATGCTATCAAATCCAATAAACAAAATTGTCCATGACATCCCAAGAAAAGCCAGACAACTTACCCAGCAAATGCCAACATATCCATCTCAAAGCGGAGATGTATGGACATGAAATGACCTTGTCCCCGAAGTTTATTGACTATTGATTGGCTTAGCTTCATAATATGGGGCTTGAACCTTAAAGCATGATAGTTAACTCTACACCTCAGTCGTTGGTACTCAGCATTGTCGATTTCTTCAGCCAATCGATGTGAAAAGGGAGTAAGATAGATGGCACCATGTTCCTTAATTTTTTCCAGGGCAACGGAAGTATACCAACTGATAGGAGCATCTCTTGGGGGTCGAAGCTGAGGTGAATTAAAGTGGAAAGTATTATCCAGATATTGAAATTATATCCACCCCATGCTTACTGATCAATCACTAAATTGCCATATTCTACCTGAAAGGCTTTTACTTTCTTCTTTTTGCCATTTTTCACAATTTCTGGGATGCTTTCAACAATCCTTACATCATTCTTCAGCTTCTTTATGAAGTAGTCAACATCATAAATTCCATGGAAACCGCTGCACGAAGTAAACAGTTCATGGTTATGGTTATTTCAATGATACCCAAGCGTAATAAATGGTAATACATATTGAAATTCAGCTTCAGACAATGAATAAAACAATTTTGGTTAAAAAGTTCATGGTTATGGTTATTTCAATGATACCCAAGCGTAATAAATGGTAATACATATTGAAATTCAGCTTCAGACAATGAATAAAACAATTTTGGTTAAAACACTGTTTTTTGGGAGCCTAAAGGGCTGCCACCCTTGAGGCCAGGTCATAACCATCCTATTATTCTACATGAAGGCACCAACCCAATAAGCCTTAAGCCATATAGATATTCTGCTGCACAAAAGGATGTTGTAGAGAAGCGTCTGAATTGTTACAAACAGGGGTTATTCAAGAGGATTCCCCCCCCCCTCTCAGCACCCATTGTTTTGGTCAAGAAAAAAGATGGAACTTGGTGTATGTGCATTGACTTTCATGAATTAAACAAGAAGATGGTTTAAAATCAGTATCCTATCCCTTTGGTAGAAGATTTACTTGATGAATTACATGCTGCCAGGTGGTTTACAAAGATGGATCTTTGAGCTGGCTATCATCAGATTAGGATGGAGCCGAGAGATTGCTACAAAACGGCATTTAAAACACACTCAGGCCATTTTGAGTGGCCGGTGATGCCATTTGGGTTGACAAACGCACTAGCCACCTTCTAGGGAACCATGAACAATATCTTTAGACCTCTTTTAAGAAAATTCATTCTTTGTTTTCTTTGATGATATTCTAATCTATAGTTCTACCATTGCAGATCATGCACGGAACCTAGAGGAAGTATTGGGAATTTTGCAAGACAACCACTATTTCATTAAGAGGAGCAAGTGCACGTTTTCCACCAAGAGCATTCAGTACCTTGGACACATTATCAGTGAAGGCAAGGTGGCGACAGATCCAAGGAAGATTCAGGCTGTTTCTAGCTGACCTGAATCTAAGAAAGCAAACCAATTAAGGGCTTTTCTTGGCTTGGCTGGTTGTTACCGGCAATTATTAAAGGGTATAGATCACTAGCAAAGGCCCTCACTCTTTTATTGTGAAAGGATGCTTTTAAGTGGTTAGAAGCAGCAAGTGAAGCCTTTCAAAAACTGAAGGAAGTGCCGGTTTCAACCCGTGTTAGCATTGCCAGATTTCTCCAAGGAGTTTGTAGTGGAGACCGAAGCATGTGGTGTATGGATTGGAGCTGTGTTGATGAAACAAGGCCAACCATTAGCCTATTTTAGTAAGGCTCTGGCCCCTAAACACTTGAGTCTCTCTATCTATGAGAAAGAATTGATGGTGGTAGTGCAAGCTATTGAGTATTGGCATCAATATTTGGAGTGTAACAAGTTCATTATTAGAACCGACCAGCAGAACCTCAAGTACTTATTGGGGCAAAAGTTGAAGACCCCATTCCAAATGTATTGGATAGAAAAGTTGATGGGTTATGACTCTGAGATTCAATACAAAACGGGGAATGACAACACGGTGGCCAATGCTTTATCAAGGCTGCATGGTTCTCAATTGTTACAAATTTCTTTAGATACTGCCTTCCCGAAATTAATTGAAGAAATTAAGAGAAGTTGGGAATCAGATGTAGAAGTTGCAACCATCCTAGCTGAAGTAAAAGAAAAGGGTGGTGTTCAAAAAGAAGTATTCTTGGGATGGCACTTATTTGAGGAAGAACAATCGTTTGGTTGTCGGTAAGGATGCTGATTTGAAGTAAAAGCTGCCGGAATGGCTTCATGCTAGCCCTCAAGGAAGCCATTTGGGCATCCAAGGGACCTATTACAAGGTTAAGGGTCTGTTTTGGTGGAAACATCTTCATAAAGATGTTGAGAACTTTGTCAAAGGCTGTGATACATGCGCAAGGTGCAAGTATGAAACTGTTGCTGCACCAAGGTTATTGAATCCATTGCCAATTCCAAGCAAAGTATGGGAAAGCATATCAATGGATTTCATAGAAGGTTTGCCCAAATCCGGAGGTAAAGAAGTAATTTGGGTGATTGTTGATCAAATAAGTAAGTATGCTCATTTTATCCCTCTTTCTCACCCCTATTCAGCTTCTACACTTGCACAAGTTTTCTTAGATCAAATTTACAAATTGCATGGTGCCCCGGTGGAGATTGTGAGTAATCGAGATCCTCTCTTCCTTAGCAACTTTGAAAAGAGTTTCTCAAGGTTTTGTAAGTGCAGCAAAGTTTCTCCTCTGCTTACCATCGCCAAAATGATGGTCAAATTGAGGTACTTAATAGATGTTTGAAGTTGTATTTGCATTGCACGTGTTGGGAAGCTCCTAGAGAGTGGAGTCAATGGTTATCCTTGGCCGAGTGGTGGTCTAACACCAATTTTCACACTTCAACCAAGGCAACTCCACATGAGCTTTTGTATGGCCAAAAGCCTTCAGTTTATATTCCTTATATGCCTACATCTTCTATAGTTGAGGCTGTGGATCGAAGTTTTCAAGCAAGAGAAAGGATGATTGCAGTTCTGAAGCATCATCTTCAGAGGTCAGCCAACAGTATGAAGCAAAAGGCAGATTTGAGGAGGTCCGATAGAGAATTTGAGGTGGGATAATGGGTGTTTCTCAAGCTGCAACCTTACCGGCAAATATCAGCAGCTACAAGAAGTAACCAGAAGCTGGCTCCTAGGTTTTATGGCCCATAAGAGTGCTGGAAAGGGTAGGACCAGTAGCTCATAAACTGGATTTACCCCCAAAACAAGAATCCACTCTACTTTTCATGTCTCTTTGCTGAAATTGTGTCCGGATCCCAGTGTGAGGCAGCATCATCCTCCTATTGATTAGGCAGCAGTCCTAGTTCATTATATCCAGAAAAGATATTGAGCCAGCGAGTTGGAAGGAAGAAGCGTAGCATCATCATTGAAGTATTAGTTCAGTGGCAAGGATATCCGGATGAGGAAGCTACATGGGTATCATTGTTCAATTGGAAGAAGCACTTCCCTGAGTTTCAAGTGCCAAACCCTTGAGGACAAGGGTTGTTTCAAGGGGGGGCAATGTTATGGAATATAGCTGAATATAAAATAGGGAGCTATGTGTAAAATAGGGATTTGAATGTTAGTTAGTTAGTTAGTTTATCCTAAAGTGATTGTTAGGATGATTAGGCACTAGGAAGGGACTTAAGTGAGGGTATCACATTATAAATAATGCACTGCCCTCATTGTAAACTAGTCTGATCAGTTTTGTGACTCAATAGAGAATTGCAAGGAATTATTCAGAATTCCTCTCTGCTTCTTCTCTCTCTAAATCTGTTCTCTCTCTCAAATCCTCTCTTTCTTTCACTTTCATCTCAATACCATAACACACACACTTGACACTTGACGACACTCACAAGCGGGAGAAAGACTTACTGTAACGTGAAATGAACTCATTGTCCAAAAATAAGAAAGATCAACTGACATAAAGTTTAAACAACTTAACTTTAAAAAACTTTGCCTGATATTAAAGCCACTCAGTGCATAGTATTTGGCTACTAGAGCTAGATCACCTCTTCCGTTGCTTTTTATGCCACGAGTTTAAATGTAATGAAGATGCAAATTTTTTATCAAGAGGATGGGTTGCCATCTCATCACTATGCTTGCCAAAGGTTTTGATAAAAATGTACCCAAGCAGTTCTTACAGATGGGGGCATATACAACATTCTTTGTTCATCGGTTAACTGAGAAAGAAAAATATCTGGTGAATAGAAATGTTTAGGATAGAAACTACAAAGCCCAATCTGAGATGCCAGCCTAGCCTACAAGATTTGAGAAAAGGGTAAAAGAGTTGTTCTTGTTTCAAGATAGTTTTTGGGCTGTTAATTTTGAAGGTTATTTTAAGAAAACAGAAAAGACAAAGCAACCGCAGCCCCACAGAAATGCATTATTGACAACGCAGAGAATAAGAAAATTGGGAGAAAGAACATCTCAGTTCAATACTCACAACCCCCTTGGCTTCTCCATCAAGATACTATTCCTTAGATTTCTTCATCTACTCGTGTCCATCTAATTTTCTCCTACACCCATCTCTCTTTCAAACTATTCTTAGCTTTAACCGTTTTGTTCTTGAGCTCCACTTACTCAAAGTTTCTTACTCTTTCTTAATTACATATCTGATTTTGGCTTCTATTTTAATTTTTAAAAATGATTCTGAAATCTGGAAAATAAAATATGATTCTAAAAATGATTAGGGATCAGAAAGAAAGTGAACAACCCCTTATTCTGAAGCATAAAACCATAATTTTCTTTCTTTAGCACCTTGCTCCACTTGTGTGTGCTCTTTATTCAGCATATTTTTCCTAAGTCGTTTTAGAGGCCTAAAGCCTCAAGAGTACCTTTCAACTTTGACCCCCCTCAAACGACACACGTTCCAACTTCCGAGTCCAAGATTTGATCAATGGCTGCTGCATGTCAAGACTCAATTAAGAGTTGAAATTAAGATTGTTACCTATCATCATGCCAAAAGGAATTTGCATCCAACTCAGGTAGCACAAGTGTAGCATTCATTATTCTTGCAGCAAGAACAGCATTGGAAATCTATGGCATTGAAATGCAACGTGTTAGTATTACAGAAAAGCACCATATAGCACCGCCGCCCCATCATAACAACAGTGCTGTATTCACTTAGCTTTAGTAGCAAATATTCCGCTAGCATTTAGTATTTATTTTAATTTTCCTTCCATAAAAAAGACAGAATAAATTACTCAGAAGAAAAAGGTTCCAGAGTTTAAAGTTGAGAAAAATGTACAAACCGCACTGCGCTGCTGATTCAGTCCACCATTACAGCGAACACGCAAATAGCCATTGCTCTCATTTGGAGGAGCTGCCACAACTTATAATCAACATTGAATACAACAACAGAAATTCAGAAATTTACAAGTTCAGAAGAAAGCTACAATTAAAAGAAAAGAAAGATACGTGGCCAGTGAGATCGGGGAACTGATGATGGCCTCCAACCACCAGAATCAGCACCACTCCAAAGTTCTTCTAAATGGATCTGTTTAAACACAAGTGAGGATGAATTGCCAATCCCTAAATATAAGGAAGAAACAAGCACTCATAAAGAAAGTTTAGGGAAAGCCTAATATTTTTCTTTTCAGTACAATAGAAAAAAGTTTCCATTTAACCTGGCGCTTGTGATTATGACAATATATTTGTCTAAAATTGTGTCCTTGATTCCAGATTCGGGCACAGTTACATGAGATTAAAGTGAGCTGTATTTGTTGGTTGTTTTGGGTAACTGAAAAAATAGTTAGTACTCCCTCCGTTTCATATTGTAAGGCAATTTTAACTAATTCACATCCATTAAAAAAAGTAGCTAGTTATTTAACTAGCCAATTTTTTCCAACTTTCCCCTTCTATAATATCCATCATTAATTATTTGTTTCTAATGATTGCTTTTTTCTAGGCAAGTAATTTGATATACTTCTAAGGGCATTTTTATAAAAAGATATTAATTGCACTCAAAAATCCATTAATGGCCTTACAAATTGAAACATAGTACTTTACAAAAATGGCTTTATAATAAGAAATGGAAGGAGTAATAGCTAACAATTATAACTCCCTATTTACCCTTATGAACAATATAAATAGGGTTAATTGGGCATGGAATTAGTGAGTGCAATAATAAGAATTGTACTGAGACTTGAGATAACTTGATCGGTTTTTTCTCTGTATCATGCACTAATTAAGGGGTCAATTCTGATTACAGTCAATACTTTAGTTCTCTGTTCTAATTTGAAAAGCAAATTTTCAACAGGACCCACAATTTGGAATCTAGTTTTTCTGTTATAACATACTGTTACATGTCAATTGAGTAGATAACAAGTTAGTGGTTAGAAAGGGGATTAGAATATAAATACCCTTAGCCGCAATATCTGATACTTGATTAGTGATTTCAATTTACTTGTTACTTTTTTCTTCTCAACACATATAGTCCCATCACATGATCCTGATTCCTGAGTTTTGAGGATCTCAAACATGTATACAATTTCTTGTACCAAAATATCATTCAACACACTGTATATACTGGAAATGAAAAAGAAATTGTTTAGCAGGTGAACTTTGCCAATTAATTTGGATGGCTGCCAACAATTTAATTGGAAATTAGACAGACAGATGCTCCTCTCTTTAACATCATTGCCAGTCGACTTAATGTCAAGTTAGGTCTAGGCCAAGGGCAATAGAGTTTGCAACCTCGGCAGAAATATTCCCCATTTCATATAAAACGTATTTAAATGTTCTAAACTACTTAGTCCGGATTTCTCTGGTTTCTTCATATTATTTTAGCAACCAAAGAAACCAAATCGTTGCCTTTCTTGTCTTGTATCATTTGCGTAACGCAGACAAACTCAGTTCACAAATCGAAATACAAGTAAAAGTCTCATCTCACCTCCGTACGGTAGTTGGATTGAACACTAGTAGTGATTGTTGATGAGAACAAAAACGAGACTGTACAAATCACTAGCACCAGAACAGCAACTGACAACTTAATCATCATCCTGGTTATTCCTCCCCCTCCTCCTTGCTTCAAGTGGTGCCTGTGATTCAACTCCGCAACAATTACAAAACAAGGAAGTTAATATCAAGAAAATAAATGAATGAATCAATCAATAACAACCTATAGAAGAGAAAAAATGGTAAATATCATTTGCTCCTCCTTTTCCCCTACCTTCTCATAGTGATGTTCCAAAAGGTAATTGCGAGTATAGAGGATTAGCACTCTTCCCCAATCGTCACACTTATTCAAATCCTTCAAAATAACACCATGAATTGCTGCACCCTAATTGCTACATCAATGTGCGACCAAAAATCTTTGAAAACGATTAAAATAACGAAGCGCTACATGGGATGCACTGGCATGTGAAATGGAAAGAAGAACTAGTTAAACCATCAACTTAAGCTTAAATGGCGAAGTTTAGAAAAACAAAAAGAAACCATCAGAAGCAGACTTGGACTATGAAGGAATGCGGATCGCAAATGAGTTCTCAAGCTATGTCCAGATTCCGAAACTGGAACCAGGCATTGGTAGTGAATACAGAAGGAAGAAAGCAGGTACTGATCATCACATTCACGACGGCAAGAGCGAGTAACGGGTCGGGCGGGTCATCAATGATCATATCTGCAAGTTCGGGTCATGCGGGATCCGAGATTTTTTTCCTTATAATTAATTACAATTCAGGATTGAGGTCGAAAATTTTTTGATTTCACTAAGATATCCCTTCCAGGCTGAGAGTACAGGATGTTTTGGCTTTTCTTAACAAATGCGAGAATTTAAATTTATATTCTACTTAGTGCTTAATGATTGTTTGGAATAACGATTGAAATATTTAAAAACAATTTTTCAATCGTGATTTACGGTATACGAGGTAAATTTATGAAAAGAGTATTGTTTCGAATTATTTGCATAAACATTTTTAGGATCACCAATTATGATCACAAACATGCTTTTAGTCTATTTCATATCACAATGACATTTTTAAATAAATTGTTATTGCTAAGAAATCAAACCATAATGCAAATTTTCAGTGAGAAACGTAAGTACTTACAAAAGCGGGATATTGTTTTAAAAAATGGATTTAGTTATGGTCTTTTGATTTTACCGTTCCCTTTCTCTCCTCTTTCTATCTTAATCATTAGATTGAAATTTAAGTAGTTTAAATTTAATGTTTCATAAAAATGTTAATAAAATATCACATCATTAAAAAGTAAATAGATTCAAAAACTGCTATATTGTAGTTATGATAATTTAAAACTACAATAAAATATTTTATAAAATATTTTTTATAAAACATTTTAATTTAGTAGTTGAAATGGGCAGTGAACGTGAAGAAAAAAAAGAGATGGTAAAAGTAAAAGATAGTAACCAAATTAAAAACAAAAGGCCAAATTATAGCAATAAATACATATCAAAGAAGTATAAAAAGATCATAAATGGAAAGAAACATGAATATGAAAATAGATAGTAGCCTCCATCACTTTGATTGATCTAATGCTAATACTCCATTCAATTTATGTCTCATGCCAAGAGTACATCCCACAAGAAGTTGTGGAATCATTCTCAAGTGGGACAGAGAGTGGGTCTATGTGATTGGTGTGTAGATCACCCTTCCCTTCCTAAACAAGGGCAATCCTAGTGCCTTACAAAATTAACAAGAGCCTTGTAGCTCAATGGCATTCCACAACTCCTTAGAGGAGAAAGATTGAACGATCAAACCCCAGAGTGGTATTAGGGAGAGTGGGTATGTATGATAGGCGTGTGGGGGCCATCAGGGTTAGAATAGAGCAGTCCGAACAACAAAAACAGATATCTCATTAGTAAGCAGCCAATGCGTGATTCTTTTCCTCTCCGAAAGGGTGAGTCTTTTCCTCTCCGTGCGGGTGAGTCGCCTTCTACCATCTTCAGGGTGGTTATTGCTTTCGAGTGAGGAAGGTTCAGAGATAGAGAGAGAGAAATGCTAATGCCCACTGCGTTAGCATAGATTGAGAGGCTTGTGATTATTGAATGTGGTCACAAGATCGGAAGAGAGGCGGAGAAGGATAGGAGATTGAAGATGGAGAAAGGGCAGAGTTCTGCTGCTAGCGTCAAGAATCCCATAGCCTTGGAACGAAACCCGATGGAGCATGCAAGGGGAGCGTTGATCGGCAAGATAGAAGCTCCAAAGGAGCTCAATCGTAATACTGTGTTAACGATGGTACAGAAAGGTTGGCAACTCAAAGCAGAGGTTGAGATTCTCGACATGGAAAAAAATGTTTTTGTTTTCTAATTCTCTGATAAGGGGGATTACATAAAGGTATTACAAGGGCGGCCATGGTCAGTACAATCCTATCTTTTGAATCTTCAGCATTGGGATGACGATATGGTGTATGGAGAGGTTAGTTTCAATAATTTCCCGTTCTGGGTACAATTTCATGGCCTGCCCTTCGGCTATATGAATCATACAAATGCTATTAAACTGGGATCGTTAGTTGGGGAAGTAGTTATGGGGGAAAATCCCAGAAAGAATAACAGCTTGGTACGTAATTTCCTTCGAGCTAGAGTTTTGGTTGATATAAACAACCCTTTAATGGTTGGTTACTGGGTTCCGAGAGAAGGAAAGAAGGAGATATGGGCAGAAATGAGATATGAACGACTCCCAACAATATGTTACAGATGTGGTAGAATCGGCCATGAACAAAGGCTGTGCAAGTATATAAAAGACAAAGTGGATGAGGAGGATTTATTTGGAAGTCATTTGAAAGGCTCAACACCGAAGTTTTGTGAGGAGATATTGATGAAGGTGGATGAAGGGTGGTGTGAATGGAATCAGACCGCCTCAGTGGTGGCGTGAAGCCTTACGTATGGGGAGGAGGGTGAATCTGACGTACTAGTACGTAAGAGTAGGTATTGGTTGGCTCAAGGCGGGAATTACGGCAATGGCAGAGCCATATCTACTCCACAGATAGAGACAAGCCCATGTAGGGCACTAGCTGCTCATTGCACTCCTAAGCCAAACTCAAAACAGAAAATGCAGAAAGTAAGCCCAAGTAAGGGTGGGGGGACTGTAAGGAAAAACAAGTCGGCCCAAGAATTGAAGCCCAAATCAATACTCGAATAGAAGCCCCCTTGATACAACCCCATCGATTTAGCCCAGAAAGAAAGAGTCCAGCGGGTAAAAAGATTGAGACATACCCAGTTAAGGTAGCTGGAGGCCGGCGAGGTTCCATTGTTGAGCTTGAGAAAGAAGGCAATTGTGAAGAGAAGGTAAATAGCTCGATTGTTCCGGCGTCTCCGGCGTCTGATGTGATCAACAAGCTTGGAGTAGTGAAGTTGAAATGATCCCCATTAAAGATTGAAAGCCCCAGACCAAGTAAGAAAGCCAGACAAAATGAGGAGAGTGATCCTATGCAGCAACCAGCTGGTAGAGCGAGGAGTTCGACCCCCAGAAAGAAAAATGTTCGAAGAGTTAAGCAGGGATTGCGAGGTAAGGAATCTTCGTTGCTATCCTCCTCAGTTAACTACCCTTTACTTAATCTGGTTGAATACACCAATTCTGAGAGCCCAAAGGAAAGGTTTGGGGACTCTGATATGGCTGAAGGCGCGAGTGGCTGGCCTAAAACAACCCTCCAAGCGCCATAATTCTTGTTTCGTGGAACTGTCAGGGTATAGGGGTAGCTCTGACAGTTAAAAACCTGAAGGAGGTTTGTAGGAAAAATAATCCCTATGTGGTTTTCTTAATAGAGACCAACCAACAAGAAAAAACGGTTAAAAAAATTCGGAGAAGGTGCGGTTTTGAAGAAGATTGGGGTGGTGAATCCAGTTGGAAGAAGTGGAGGTATTGCAATGTGGTGGTCTGAATCGGTTACTATAGAAATCCTACACTCGTCAAACAACATCATTCATGCATCAGTTCAGTCTACCTCGGTGTCTGTCCCTAAGTATATCACCTGCGTGTACTGCCCACTGAAGGATCAGGAGAAACGAAAGGTATAGGAAAAACTCATTTCCATCTCTAGGCAGATCGATGACCCCTGGCTTTGTGTTGGTGACCTTAATGACTTAGTAGAACAGAGTGAGAAATGGGGGGTAGGCCGAAAGCCGTTTATAAGATATTAAATTTCTAAAGGCTGATATCTAACTGTTGTTTGTTGGATTTGGGGTACAATGGCTCTAATTTCACCTGGAATAATAGAAGATTGAATGAGACCCATGTGAAAGAGAGGTTAGATAGGGCAATGGCGAATGTGGATCTTTGAGAAAATTTTCCAAAAGCTCAGGTTTTTCATTTAGAGCCTATCGGATCCGATCATCATATACTCCTAATTGATCTGTGCTTTGCTAATGTCCCCCATATACATTTCGCTTTGAATTTAGTTGGCTGGAACATCCAAATTTTCAGCACGTAGTCTGCGAAGGACGGAATGGCCCTAGGGTGTTGGAGGATGATAAAATAGAAGATTTTGTTTGGAGGTTAGAAAGCTGCCAAAAGGCTCTAATATGCTGGAGTAATAAAGTCTTTCCCAACTGCCATAAGCTAATTAGTGGTCTGAAACGAGAGTTGGTTGGCTGTTTGGAAGGTGAATTCAGTGAGGATAAACTGGCTCGTGTTGAGGCAATCCAGAAGGAGATAGAGGATACCTGGAATAGGGAGGGAAAATACTGGTGGCAAAGGTCCCGTATATCTTGGCTGAAATATGGAGACCGCAATACCAAGTTTTTCCATGTCTCAACTGTTTAGCGAAGGCGTAAAAACGCTATTCTGCGTCTGAAAAAGGAGAACGGGTGGTGGGCCACGAATGAAACGGATATTGGGGAGTATGTGACAGACTATTTCAGGTCTTTGTTCCTGGCTTCTGAACCCCGGGACTTTACTTACATACTGCAATATGTAGAGTGCAAAATATCTTATGTAGATAATATGATGTTAATGGCTCCAATCACTGATGAGGAAATCAAACAAGCAGTATTTCAATTAGGGGGTACAAAGGCGCCTGGGCCCGATAGTTTTCATGGTAAATTTTACCAGCAATCCTGGTCTGTGGTAGGCAGGAGTATCACTGAGATGGTGAGAGCTTTTTTCAATGGGCAAAGTGATCTTAGCGGGCTGAATGACACGAACCTTGTACTGATTCCTAAGGTTGATAAGGCAGAGATGGTTTCTCAGTTTAGGCCAATAGGTTTGTGTAACTTTTCTTACAAGATCATTTCAAAGATTCTAGTTAATCGCCTCAAAGCAATACTGTAGAAATGTATCTCAGAAACTCAAGGAGCTTTCGTGGCGAGGAGGTTAATTCATGATAATATTGTGATTGCTCATGAGGCTTTCCATTATCTCCGAAGAAAGAAGACAGGTAATAAGCACGAATTTGCATTGAAGATGGACACGAGTAAGGCTTACAATCGAATCGAGTGGGACTTCCTAAAAGCGGTTATGCTAAGATTGGGTTATTGTGAGAATTGGGTTAATCTGATTATGGCATGTATTTCTTCTGTCCATATGAATATATGCTTGTCCGGTCGGAAGGTAATTTCCCTTACCCCTAGTCGTGGGCTAAGACAAGGAGATCCCCTTTCACCATATCTGTTTGTCCTTGTTGCAGAAGTCATGTCATGTATGCTTACAAAAGAGGTTATAGCCCAAAGACTTAAGGGGATTAAGCTCTCAAACCAGGGGCTCACTATCTCTCATATCTTTTTTGCAGACGATGCCCTCTTCTTTATGAATGCTAACCAGGAAAATTGCCAAAGACTAGCACAAATGTTGGATCTGTATTGTATAGCCTCTGGTCAACTTACAAATTTGTCTAAATTAGGTCTGATATTTTCACATAATACCCCTATACATGTTAAGGATCAGGTTAGCCAAATCCTGAAAATTCCTGTTTCAGAGGATCTGGGCAAGTATTTGGGTATTCCTAACGTGTGGGGAAAATCCAAACAACAAACTCTTGCTTATGTTAAGGAGAAGGTGGGTAAGAAAGTTCAGGGGTGGAAAAGAAATCTGCTATCTCCAGCTGGACGAAAAACGATGGTGAAGGCAATTATAAATGCAATCCCGATTTATTTGATGACGTGTTTCAAATTCCCAAATAAATCCTGTTCGGATCTTGATAGATTAATTTCATATTTCTGGTGGGGGGATACTACTTCGGGAGGCAATATCCATTGGAAATCTTGGCAATTCATGAAGGCATCTAAGACTGACGGGGGATTGGGCTTTAAAGATTTTGTTGCCCTAAATGATACGCTATTAGCTAAATCAGCATGGAGGCTCTCTCAAGAGGAAAATTCCTTACGGGCGAAAGTCTTGAAAGGTATTTACTACCCAAATAGTTCTTTTATGAATGCTCTGAAAGGCCATAAAGCTTCTTGGATTTGGTCTAGCCTTCTTTCAGGTAGAGACATGTTGAAGCAGCATTGCCTATGGTTAATTGGAGATGGTAATTCGGTTAATGTGTAGCTGGACCATTGGATCCCGGGGCTGCCAGGTAATTCTTTGCAAACCCATCTTCATGTTGAATATGTTCCTGATTTACTTGTAAGCTCTCTGGTAAGGGATGGTTTGTGGGATTCTGCAAGGCTTGTTGAACTGCTCCCAGGGGAAGTTTTGTCACTTATTCAGGAGATTAGAATCAGCCATCCTTCACATAAAGATAAGCTTATTTGGACTTTTGCCAAAAATGGTCTTTACTCAGTTAAATTAGGGTATAAAAGCCAATTATTGCAGAGAAAGTATGATAATGCCCGACCAAGTGCCTTACAGTCTGTTCCAAAAAATTTCTGGTCTAAGGTATGGAGGATCAATACAATACCTAGGGTTACTCAATTCCTATGGAGACGCTGTAATAATGTGGTAGCCACAAAATATGCCTTATTCCTTAGACATAGCTCAGCCAATCCTCTATGTCCCATTTGCATGGCTGAGCCAGAAATGCTTGAACATTTATTTTTCTTTTGTTCTTGGGTTAGATGCGTCTGGTTTGGTAGTGTATGCTCTATGCGAGTAGACCAGAGTAAGATCAAATCCTTTGTGACTTGGTTTAGTGAGTTGCTGTGTGAAAGGGAAGACGTCAATGAAGATTATATGACGTTGATAGTGTGGCTGTTATGGTTAATATGGAATGAGAGAAATGAAGTGGTCTTTCAACATAAAGACCCAAGCCCACATTCAGTTATTTATCATGCCTCAAAGGTGACTAAGGAATTCCTTCAACACTCCTCAGCAAATGAATCCTTGGTGCCATCGACCCCCGACAAACACTGTGTCAAATGGGAGGCCCCACCGGCAAACTGGGTGAAGATCAATTGTGACGGTTCGTTTCTGCAAGCTGATAGGTCCGGAGCTATTGGATTAGTATGTCGCGACAACAGAGGGAATTTTATCTGGGGATTTGTAGAGCTATGTCATGCAGATACACCGTTTATAACTGAAGTACTAGCTGTGAGGAAGGCTATCATGCTTAGCAGGGAGTTGAACATTTCCAAAGTAATCATTGAATCTGACAATCAGGGCCTTAGTAATTGTCTATCTTCAGGAAACTTCTCAGGTGGAGAATGGCAAGGTCTTCATTACCTTGAAGAAACTTTAGAACTAGCTAAAGCACATTTGAATTTATCCTTCTCTTTTACTGCTTGAGGAGGGAATAGTGATGCTGATCATCTAGCAGTATGTGGTCGAACGGAGGTGTACCCTACGGGGTGGGTGGAGACACCATCACCTTCTATGATATCTATTCTATCACGTGATAAAGCTGGAGTTGAAGTTTCTTTACCCAGGAGTGGAGATATTGGCAACGTGTCTAATCAGAAAGGAATTGGCTAATTCATAAGAACTGAAGCGGCGGTTACCTTTAGTCTTATTTTGTGTTTCCCTTTCTTTTCTCATGCCCTGGTCCTTTTTCTAATCTCGGTTTCCTTTGTATTACTGTATGAACTGCCTAGTACTTCTTATCATTGTTTTATTCTGTTAATGAAAATGCAATATTCAAGGTCAAAAAAAAAAAATAGTAAGCAGCCACTTGTTACTAACTTTCCAAAGTTTTCAATGGGGCAAACCAAAAGTATTTATCCAAATGTGGTTTTATTATTTAAATTAAAAATTTATAAATTTTACTTTCTTAAATATAAAACTCAATTAACTTTTTTTTAGATAAATTAAAGAAGATAATTAAATTACTTTTTGAAATATTTATATTTATCGTTTTTCATCAAACTAATTTAAATGACTTATAAACTGCTATATAATTTGGTGATACACAACATTCGATATGATTAAGTAATTTATTTAAGTTAATTAATCTTTTAAAAAAATCAACTGAGTCTTATATTTACAACTGAAACATATAATATTCTACTATCATTATTTTTCAAGCCAAGCCTTAACCCAAAATATGAGAGCATCGCCAGGAGAGCCAAATGGCGGGAAATATCAGTTTTACCCGTGGAATGAAAAAACCCACCCAAATAGAAATATTACAACAACCATTAAGGAGGAAGCAGAGGTAACATAATTAGCCAGGGAATTGAGCACACAAATATATCAAACAACAGATAGGGCTATAGTTCATTTTAAGTTTGGTCAGATTTTTGCCAAACAAAACACAACACAAAAGCAGATGGGAGGGAAGAGAACAGTATTCTCAGAGTTTGGTTATATCTGTCAGGTGTCTTTTTGAAGATGTGGATCACTTTTTGTTCTGCTCAGCTGCAAAGGACCTCAACACGGTCAGGAATCATGCACAACAAATATTGGCAACTCAGATAAACAACACTTCAAACCGCCTCTTTAATCCTTAACCACCCCATTCTAAACAAGTATAGTATCATCACTCTAAAATATAAGATTTCACCAAAGACTCGTTTTTTTTCAAATTCCTTGAAGGTCCACCTAATCTCAAAAACATATCCACATAAATGTATAAAAGGCAGCTCAATACACGAAGCTTTTCCCAGGCCTCACCCTCTTATATCCACATCAATGTATATGAGAAACAAATTGGAGGGAAAGACAACCCTCCTCCCAAAAAAATAAATAAATAAATAAAAATCAATCCTCCTTTCTCTCACTAATACTTCTGTTAAAAAAAGGCAAAAATACTTCTGTAATGATGTTCCTTGTTAATTATATACATGATACACGTTTCTAGAGATCTTCACAACATGATGTATTATTTTAGTCCACAGCCTAATTTTTAGTGTATGAAATGAAACATATACAAACAGCATGCTTGATATGATAAGGCTCATCTAAAATTTTACCTTTTTTGGCAAGAAACATAAATACAATTAGGAATTGTTGGAAGCAAGAAGTTCCATCTGTTGAGCAAGATGATCAATATGTTTTATCTTATCCAACTTTTCCTGTTCATTATCCTTTCTAGATGGAGATTCCCCTTCCTTGATCAAATCACCTCCAAGAGGGGAAGAACTAATTTCATCTGTATCGCCTGTAAGTGGACTTCCCGTGAGAAACTGTTCCCAGAAAACATCACTAATGCTTGGGAGCTTAGAAATTCCATCTGGATCAGGTGAAAAGGCATCAGCCTCCACTTCTACAGACTGTGCCCCATCCAAAACTGCTGACATCATGTCTATGTCTCCTGCATGCCCATTGTCAGGCCCCGCGAAAGTGAGTTCAGGATTCATTAAACTACTCTCTGTCTCCACACCTTGGATTTCACCAATACCCAAAACATTCTCTGGGCAATTATGCAAATTTAATCCAGGAAATTCAACTACTTTAACAGGATCAGTCAACACAGCACAGGAAGATTGCATTTGAGATATGTTGGCGGAAACACGATTAACAGGCAACCGTGATTGCCCTGCCATATAAGACTGGCCAGAAGCAGCTGGAACCTCAGAAAGAGTCACTCCTGAAGCCCGACTAGAGGAACTCCCACTATCTAATGGAATGGCAGTAGGAATATCATCAATGAGAAAAGCATCAGGGTTATTTATTGATGATTCCCTCCTTGAAGAAGCATTCATTTGCAATATCTGGCGCAATAATGCTTTTGCAGCCTCATTCATGGAAGGTTGATATTTAACAACACGTCCATCAAGAGCATTATAGAGATGATCAGAGGGTAATGTATCTTCTTCCTGCCTGTGGAGTCTCCTCTTTTTATTGCCTCCAGTAATATGCCTGTTACTGTCACTCTGCTGCTGTACAAACTGTGACATGAATCCTGGGCTTTGCATGGCCTTTGCCAGAAATGACATCATTTGTTGCTGACGCTGCTCCATAACCTGCACACGTTGCCCAACACTTTGCAATTGGTTATCGGTTGCTTGTTGCTGTTGTCTCAACCTAACAAGTTCTTGCATAAGAACATTCTTATCCCTTTTCAATCTTTCAACCTCTTCCTCAAGCCCAAACTTTCCAACCTCAATAAATGCCCCAACAGGTTTGCTCGGTGCTGGAGATGGCTGTTGATTACCGTTCACTTGAGCAGCTTTCCTCCTACTGATACTCTTCAAAAGTTGCTTCTGACCCCTTAAAAATCCTTCATTTGCAAACTCCCAGCGATCTGGATCAACCTTTCTAAAACCCTAGTTGTCAATTAAAAGGAGAAGGTTAAATAAAATTTAACTAAAAAATTTGTACAGAAGAAAATGCAACATGATGTATGTTATATATATATTGACAATGCATAATGTATAAGATAGAAAATTCAAACAACAATCAGTTTTCAAGTGGATGAGAATACAATCAATTTCAAAAAGTACCACTACAATTTTTATCTGGATATTACAGAAAAGTTTCCTAGGTTGACTATGAGGAGTGAGTGGTTCCCTACCTGTTGGTCCAAGTGGCCTTCCCTATGCCTTCCAACAGCCTCCCAGCAATTTAAGCTCAAGATAGGTGAGAACAGGCCTTTTCACTATTTGAGTTAAAATCTGTTTGTTAGCACTGGATGATTGTGGTAATTAGACATCTCTAATAGAGTGCCCAGCAATAGATCCATGTACACCAAATCTATCTATTCTATTAGTTGATTGTAATCATTGTCCTGCAGTATAAGACTCATGGTTATGTTGTCCTCACACTTGTATTTCTACTCATATCCTCTGTTCCCACCAGAACCCCTAACCTGGGTTACAAGGAGGTTGGTTTTATAATTATGATAACTTAAAATGATGGGTAAGCTCCATATGTTTCTTGCACCGACAAAAGAATCCCCAATCCTTAATTGGGAGTCTCAGTTTGACTGAATATCATTGCGTATGCTAAAGATACTAATAAAACCAAACTCAGACCTTCACCTAAAGCTTAAATCTTGAGACTAAAAAGATCATTACTCATTTGCCATGGCATCTTGATTCATAACCTTTATAACCAAGTAGTCAGGGGATTTAAAGCTTGTCACTTCCCACCCTCCCATTAAATTTAAAATTCAGCACTAGGTATGTGGGCCAAGAATTGGTTCAGACTTCTGCCCAAACGGCTTGTGTAATGGAGCATGTTATGATAGACATAATGAAACTAACATTGGACCTTCATCTACAACTTAGTGGGTATTTAAACTAGCTTATTTTAAGTGATTTTGCATTGTCAGAGGTAGATATATGAGGGGAGTTTGGTCTCATAAAGCGCAAAAGAGCTTTTTTAAAATGATTGTGGTTGTTTCCAAACAAGCACTTGAGCTTTTGGATTGAAGTGGTCATCAATAGCTTGGTAATAACAGGAGTAATAGGTAACAAAAACTCCATACATGGTAACCTTCCGGATTCCTTCTTAAACGGCCTAAGGGCAAGATGGACAGTTACCAATAGAAATAAACGAACAACAATTCAATGAGATTAAGTTATGTGTATCATTATTAGTTACCATTACCAAGAAAAGCTAGCAAAAGGAAAAGAAGTTCCTATTGCATGTTTCTGCAAATAACAAATGAAACAGAATACACATGTTTATGTACTGACACTTTCGAGTTATTGAGAAACTTATCAATTATTCAAAGATAAGTATTTTAAATTACATTTCTAATAAAATTTATTCTCTTTCTAATGCTTATTTTGACACTCATGGGAATTTCTAATTGACATAAAAGGAGATCGTACACCTTTGTGTTCTTCAGTTGCTTCTGCTTAGTTTTAATTTATTTTCGTATTTCCTTTTCAGGATTATTCCTCATACTCTGGAATGTACTTTTTTCCTTTCTATCTGATGAGATGGCGATATGTTATTTCACAAACAAAATTTTTTATGCCAGTTCACCTTATCTAGCTTTGCTCATACAATACTCTATAAATTTACACCTGTTCATTTCAGTAGTTCTCTTTAGCTTCAGTGCACGTTACAGGTAATGCCTTATCAAGATTTTTTATGCGTTTATGGCATATTTTCCCAATGACACTGCTGTGTCATTATCAATTCATCAGTCTTACAAGGTTTTGGCATCAAACTATTAAATAATACAGTTCCAACTAAGATTCATGCAGACAAGCTGGAAAGCCCATTAGCTATTCCATCATTCATTCTTCAAAAGCATGGTTTCCTCAGCTAATCAAAGTTAATGAGGATGAACTACTAAAAACTAAATGCCAATGCAAGAAGAGAAAGAAAAATAATTTGAGTTTACTTTGCCAACTTACTACGCAAATCCAGATATAACAAAAAAAATTTCCTTTTTAATCCAAATTTAGCAAAGTCAAGCATACCCCTTGAAGGAGTAAGCTGATCTGCAAGCTTCATCAACATACCTTTTATAAAGCCAGATACGAATTAATGACAAGCCAGAGAGAGTTAAAGCTTCATCAAACCTTTTATAAAGATATCAAATATTCAAATCCATTTAACCAATTACATCAAATCCAAAAGGTCAACATACCATGCAAGAAGTTTGCATACACACATGTAACTAATTAAAGGGGAAAATTCCATCAGAATGAGTGTCCTCAAATTAGAATGGAATTGCTTGCCTAAAGCATTACCAAAAATTGACATCGACTAGAAATTACACGTGTACCTTGAGCCTTCAAAAAAATTAAGAAGAACGTAAACAGAGATATCCACAAACACCCAAACACATACACACAACAACAACAACTACAACAAGGAGAAAAAACAAAACATGTGATGAATGGAAGAAAAATAATTAATTACAAGGAAAAACAAAACAATACGAGTCAATAAATCATGTCAGCCATAAAAGACCATAAAAGTATACGCATTTTTTAACATGAACACCAAGATACTTGAAGAGATTCCCAGAACTCCACAGAGAAATTATTGCCAATTGTCCAAAATGGGAAGCAAAAATAATTTCACATCAGGTAGGGGCCGATCTACCTCATGGCTGGAAAGAGTAAATGATTGGTTTGCAAATGCCTAGCCACAGACTAAACCACATTTTTTTGGGGCCAACAAAACCACAGATTTTCAATAACCAATTACAAACCCAGCAACAACCACAGGTAAAATCTATAAGCGCATACATTAACAAGATTTCACAAAGATTTAAAAGGATAATGGACCAATAGCCTCTTCAAACTTGGACAGAGTCTCTTGAATATCATCAAGAAAAAATAAATCACCGAAACTAGTGATAGCAATGAAGAAGAATAAAGCAGGAATCCAGCTTATCTAAGCCTCTACTGCTGATTAAAATTAACAAAATTGACAGACAAATATTTCAAATAAAATTTTCAAGTTCGAGATATTTCTCCAACTGCTAGAATATCATGAAAGCACCCCGCACCCCCCGTTCGAAAAAAAAAAATCACTATCATACTTCACTGGTGCCGTTAAAATGATTCCACCAATATATCCGTCATAGCACCAAGAGAGAGAAGAAAAGACTCAAAAAATTCAGTATATCAGCACAACGATCCTCCATCCCCAGTCAAAGTCATGCAATTGATTCCACTCTGAAAGTAACTACTACGACCCCCCTTGCCCCCAAAATCAAATCACAATCAAGGCACGAAAGATGCACGATGATCAACAAACATAAAGAGTTAATCCAGATCAAGTGAACAGAATCTAATATACTGATGATGGAGGTGTTGGAGAAAAAGATAAGAGAAGCCCACGTAAGTATTCAATTGCCTGACGAAGCTGGAGAAATTGTTGTGCTTGAAATACTTGGGCAAGATGTCCCTAGCGAACTCGGGCACATCCCAAACAACAAAACTGTTGTTATTATCACTCCATGAGACCACCGAGTTTGTGGAAGGGTCGTCGACCATATCATAGGTCTTGCTAAGGAATGGCGGCGGAGAATTCACATTTGCCGCCGCGGGATTCGCCACACCGCCATGAACTCCGTCCATCATTCTAAAAGGAAAGCGAGATGAAATCGGAAGAATCACCGATGGAATATAAGATCAAAGCGAGTCACTGTAAAGTCAATAACAGAGGGACAAGAGAGAGATAAGAGTGGCAGGCAAAGGGTTTTTGTTCGCGGTGATTAGGGATTTTTAATTTTTATATTCAATTCGAGGAGAAGAACGGAAACTGATGACGTCATTTCTACACATTCGGGTCTTTGCCTTGGAAATGAAGAAATGTCAATTAAAATTAAAATAAAGACTTCTCCTTTCAGTTTTTACAAAACTAAATATTCTTTTTTTTTATTTTAAATAAATATCATTTAAATTTATAAAACTCAAAAAATCTATTAACATATAAAAATGACATAAAGATGCCATATACTAAATTAGGATTTTAAAGTCTTGATGATTTTATCATTATACCCTTCAATTTTCTTTTAAAAAAAGAAAAGAAACACCATCGCTGGAGCTCCAACTCTGGCTGACCTGACACCCACCAGCAGCTTGACCTTCAGTCACTGGAGCTCCAACAACAGGGGCTATTTTTTGAAGGGTGGGGTTTGATTTTTTTTTTTTTTTTGTAATAGAAGCAAGGGGTGGGATTCGAACCCACCCCACCACTTTGTCAGGCCACCTAGCCCCTTTGTTATATATGTGCATTAGTATATATATGTATAATATAAATAAAGGTAGAATGGCATTGACAAAATAAGTAATGTAAATGACTAAATGTATAATGATATTGATTAAATACATAATTGTATTGACTAAATGAGTGATGACATTAATTAAAAGCGTAATGATATTCACTAAATGAGTAATGATATTCATTTAAGGCATAATGGTTAGGTGTGGCTAAAACCCGGTGGTCCAGTCCATGCTCATCCCTAATAATAGTATTAACTAAACGATTAATAGGATTGACTAAAGGCATGACATTGACTAAATGAATGGTAAGATTGACTAAAGGTGTAATGACACTGACTTAATGAGTAATGGTATCAACTAAACAAATAGTGGAATTGATTAAAGGCGTAATGACACTGACTTAATAAGCAATAATATTGATTAAAGGCGTAATGACATTGACTAAACAAGTAATGATGTTAAATAAAGGTGTAATGACATTGACTGAACGAGTAATGATGTTGATTAAAGGAGTAATAATATTGACTAAACAAGTAATGATATTGATTAAATGAGTAATGACATTAACTAAACGAGTAATGGAATTGATTAAAGGCGTAATGACATTGACTCAATATATAATTAAATTTAAATATTAAATAATAATTTATAATTTTAAAATAAAAGTAATAATTAAATATTAATTATTTATTATTTATTAAAATTTAAACTAGAAACTTACAAAATTAATTAAAATAATCAAATTTGAATTCAAAAATGAAAAAATAAAATCTAAAAGAGTTAATGTCATTACGCCTTTAATCAATCACATTACTCTTTAGCCAATATCATTAATCGTTTAGTCAATGTCATTACGCCTTTAGTCAACATCATTACTTGTTTAGTCAATGTTATTACACCTTTATTCAATACCATTACTCATTAAGTCAATGTTATTACGCCTTTAGTCAATCTCAATACTTATTTAGACAATATCATTAATCATTTAGTCAATGTCAATGCGTCTTTAGTCAATCTCATTACTTGTTTAGTCAATGTTATTATTAGGGATGAGCATGGACCAGATCACCAGGTTTTTACCTACGCCTAACCATTACACCTTTAGTCAGTTTATTTATGCCTTAAATAAATATCATTACTCATTTAGTGAATATCATTATGCCTTTAGTTAATGTAATCACTCATTTAGTCAATATTATTACGCATTTCGTCATTTTCATTATTTATTTTGTCAATGCCATTATACATTTATTTATATTATACATATATATACTAATGCATATATATATATATATATATATATATATATATATATATATATATATATATATATATATATATATATAATAAAGGGGCTTTGGGCAAAGTGGTGGGGTGGGATTCACTTCCATTTAAAAAAAAATTAAAGCCTACTACTTAAAAACAACCCCTGGCACTGGAGCTTCGGAGGTTTGGCTACCGTCGGTTGTCAGGCTGGCCAGAGCCAGAGCTCCGGCGGCTAGCTGGTGGCGGTGCTTTGGTAATGACACTTTTTCTTCTTCTTTTTAACTGAGGGGAATAATAGTAAAATCATCACACTTTTAAATCTCAATTTGATACATGTCACCTTATGTCATTTCCATGTGTTAACTCTAAAGGTATCTCAGGAGGAATACAAACTTTGGTACGCGCCATTGAGGAAGTCTCTCATCATTAAATTATTAGGGAAAACAATCCCTATCTAGGTAATGAGGACTTCGTTAGCGAGAATCTAGAAGACTAATAAGAATTTTACCACAAGAGATATAGACAACAGCTACTTTGTGGTGTCTTTCGAAGATGAATCCGACATGAATATGGTATACCAGGAAGGACCATGGATGATTGCGGGTAGATATCTTGTAGTGCAACGATGGAGGCCAAACTTCGATCCATGGAGTGCGGATGTCTAAAGGAAAACAGTAGTGTGGATTCAAATTCCCCTACTACCACTTGAATTCTTCAACTTAGCAAGCCTTAAGCGTATAGGGTCCCTCATTGGTAAACCTTTAAAGATCGACCGAGTGACACATGCAAGTGAAAGAAGAAAATATGCTCGCATTTGTGTGGAGATTGACTTAAAAAGAAATTGAAGTCAGCTATAAAAATCTTTGGTAGCCGACGCTACATAGAGTATGAAGGCCTCTACCTCGTATGTTTTGAGTGTGGAAAATACGGGCACCACAAAGAGGTCTATCCTGAAAAAGTGAATTCATGCACGGAGAAAAATGACATTTCTAACCCAGGCCAGAACCCGCCACTCTCTATGGTAAGCCCAGGACAAAAAAGATCATGACATTGTGGAGGAGAAAGGTACGAGCAATGCTGGAAAATGAAGGCCTAGGTGTTTGGAATCTAGTGTAATGGCACTGGCGATATAAAAATCGCAATCCTACGAATAGTGGATCGAGAGACTTTAATAAGGAAGGTAAATTAAAAACTGAACGTAAGGAGAGATCTTCACGTGAAGAATCGAGAGAGAGAATTGTGTAAAAGGAGAAGGAGTTTAATCTTCAGAGTGATTCTCGTAAGTCAATATAGAAAACAGTCAAAAAATCTAAGCATATCTCGGCCAAGATAAGCTCCTCCAGGACACCAGGTAAGGATCCTATTATAAAATCAAGGTAGGTCCCAGTAAAAAGCAATCTATCAAGCAAAAGTGGGGGCTCTAACATGCAGGAGGATGGTCCTTTTAATGTTGGACCTATGTGGAGTGGGCCTGGATATTCAAAGGCCCGTGATAAGGAGAGCCACTTTCTACAGTCTGCAAACCCATTCCAGGCTCTCAATTTAGACAATGTAGATAAGCCCGTGAAGGATTTAATTAACCACTCTGCTCAAATGAGCCAGTTTCACGCTAGAGGTGAGTTTGATAACAAGGAACCAAGTAATTTAGATAAGAATAATTATGATGAGGCTATTCAACAACAGATCGAGGAAAATATGACAATGGAAGGAGGAAACAATCTTTCAATATGTTCTCTTGATAATAATACATAGGGACCTGCAAGCAAAGCATACCTCAACAATGGTGTTCCATGCATTGTTTATTTTGGAATTGTCGACGAACGGGCTCCAAAGAAATGCCTGGGCTCATCAAGGAATTATGGAAAAGGTATTCGTTTGATTTTTTAGCATTACTAGAAACTATAGCTAACCTCTTTCAAGCTCAGGATTGTTGTAGGAAAATGGGTTTTGAGAATTTTGTAGTAGTGGAAGCAAATGGCCGTCAGGGTGGCATATGGGTTGCCTAAAAAGACTCCGATCTTAATATCACCACCATTGAAAAATCTGACCAGTTTATTCATGTGCTAATACAAAAGGGTGCCGACAAAAGGGTGCCGAAAAATTTTATGTCACATCTGTCTATTCTAGTACTAATCTTAATTGCAGGCGACTATTATGGAGCTCTTTGAATATTCTTTGTCCATAAAATAGGTGTATGTGGATAATCGGAGGAGATTTTAATGCAACCTTATTTCACCACGAAAGACGCTCAAGTGCTTCATCTCCTACCCCAGTAGATAAAGACTTTGGTTTCTGGTTTGAAAACTTGGAGCTTCACGATATGGGATGCAGTGGTCTATTTTATACATGGCACAGGGAGGGGTGTAAAAGCAAGATCGACAGAGTACTGGTAAATAGTAAATATATGGAGACTTATCGTGACATATGTGTTAAACACATCTCATTGTTCAAGTCGGATCACCGGCCTATATTGCTTCTTTCCACAATCAAAGCTTAATAAGGACGATGTGAACAACCGTTTCATGTTCTAGCATTATAGGTGCTACATGAGGACTATGCTCGTATGGTGAAAAATACTTGGGATGTTACCGCCCTATAGGAGGAGAATTTGGAAAAATTTACTAGAGATGTCGGGAACTGGTGTTTTAATATGTTTGGGCATCTCGAACATAAAAATAGGAGAATCATGGACCGCCTTGAAGGCATTACTAAATCCAAAAGCAATCTAGATTTTTCTTCTGATATGAGTTGACTGCAGAATCAACTTTGGTTGGAGCTAGAACGAGTCCTAATTCAGGAGAATCTGCTTTGGACACAGAAAGCAAAATGTAAATGGTATGCTATGGGGATAGGAATACAAAATACTATCATGCCAGAGTGAACAGTAGAAGAAAAAGAAATAAAATAAAGGCCATTATGAAAGAGGTAGGGGAATGGACAGATAACGCTGAGGAAATTAAAAGTCTAGCCACTAATTTCTTTATTAAATTATTCAGTGAAGAAAGCAATGAAGATAGCGCTATGAGGAGTACTTTATCATATCTAACAGTAGAATAAGAGGACATGATAGGTTTAAATAGTATGATTACTAATGAAGAGATCAAATCTTCTATATTTAGAATGGGTGCTCTAAAATCTTCAGGACTGGATGGGTTGAACGCTTTGTTTTTTCAAAGCCAATGGGAGACTCTAGCCCCTGCAATGACCAAACTGGTTAAAAAAGCCTTTGAGGAGCTGGAAACAATTCGGGACATTAATCAGACTTTCATCGTGCTTATACCTAAAAAGGAGTATCCTGAAACTATTCGAGATTTTCGCCCTATTAGTTTATGGAATGTTGTTTATAAAACTATTACTAAAATCATATCTAATAGGATTAAATGCTTCCTCCCGTAAGTTATATCGCCAAACCAGTACAACTTTATACTGGGAAGGACTAGTTCAAATAATATTATCGTGGCGCAAGAGGTGATTCATTCCATGAGGAACATGAAGGGGAAGAAATGTGTCATGGTGATTAAAATAAACTTATTGAAGGCTTATGACTGTGTGAGATGTGACTTTCTCATGTCGTGTCTTGACGAGCTTAACTCCCCCAACATCTTCAAGATGTGATCAGGATGTACATTTCTTTACCTACCATGCAGATTCTTTGGGAAGCAAATATGTTTTTCTCTTTGAGGGGTCTGCGGCAGGGAGACCCTATATCATCATATTTATTTGTGATATGCATGGAGAAGCTAGCTCACATAATACAAGAAGCGGTTATCGTTAATCACTGGAAGCCAATTCAACTAGGTAAGGATTGCCCTCCCATCACACACCTATTTTTTTGCTAATGATCTATTACTTTTTGCAGAAGCTAGTATGGACTAGGTAGATACGGTTAAGGGATGCCTTCACCGATTCTGCAATGTTTAGGGATAAAAGGTTAATCCATTTAAATTGTTAGAATTGGATGACACCCAAGAGGGGGTGAACTGGGTGTACGATAAAAACTTAAGAACTTTGATATTATTTTTGTAACTTATAAAATCAATAAGTACTAAAGAAAAGAATTATCAAACTATAATTAGTTAGTTAAATCACATATGCTGGAAATGTAAAAGTTTAAGGAAGAGAATGTGCAAATTGTGTTTTATCCTGGTTCGGTCCAATCCACGATGACATACGTCCAGTCCTCAGGCTCCTCTTGAGATTTTCAATCCACTATGTTCTTGTTTAACCGGGCACAAGAAAATGCTCTACAATCCTACAAGTTTGTCTAGGCATTTGTGAAATCGTTTACAAATCTCTTACCGAAATACTCCCCCTTACTCACCGTAAAGATACAACGTTTATGATGAAGAATTATAATCAATCTTCTCTCTCAGAAGTGAATAAGATGAACACTGAAGTACATTACAAATAATTTTACTCTCTAAAGTAAATTATGTAATCACTGAGAAAACAGAGAGCAAATGAGAGAAACGTCAGAGTGTCGGCATTTTGACAGCATAGGTGCAAGCTCATATCTTTGACTTTGAATGCTTTTTATTTTATAATTGATGTAGCTCCGATGACCGTTAAAGATGTTAAATTACCGTTAAGCACGAAGGTCTTCCCGTTGTGATTTTGTTGCTTTACAGAAATATGATCGTTGGAGATTCTGACACATTGCTTTTTGGCTGTTGAGCTCTAATCCAAGTTCAATAACCTATAATCCTAATATAAACTTGATTAGTGATTATTAGAAATGTTTAGAAGCAACATAACCAAGGTTTAAATGAATTTGTAAGATTATAGAGAAATCTGATAGGGTGATTAAGAGAATCTACTATCAGTATCACTCGAGTGCATTAGAAATAACTTGAATGGGAACTATAATCTTCTCTTGAGTTTCCTGAGGGTGACTTGTCATAGATGGCGAGTGGAGGATTTGTAACTCGGGTGATTGCTTGTCACTTGGGTGAACTTCTGATATAACTTCCTTATCTGATGCGAGTGACTTGAGCAGGGGCTGAGAATGACCTACTTCACTCACGTGATCACTTTTTCACTCGAGTGAGTGCTCTTCATAACCTTCTAGTAACTGGCGAGTGAGAACATTTCACTTAAGTGATAATCATGTCACTCGAGTGATCCTTTCTCATAACCTTTGAAAAACCAGGAGTGACTTTTGAAAATAGCAAGTGGATATAGTCACTCGAGTGACCACTTATTCACTCGAGTGGCTCCTTATCTCAACTTTCAGAAACTTGGCGAGTGACTTGCTGTCTTCTACAAGTGAAACCTTGTCACTTGAGTAGCCACTTATTCACTCGAGTGGCAGCTCTTCATAACTTTTAGAACACATGTGAGTGACTTGCAGAAGCCTTGCGAGTGATGCTGAATAATTCTGAATCACTCTAGTCGCATAAATCCTCACTTGAGTGATCTGTTTCCAACTCTCATATTACCTTGCGAGTCACCTCCAAATTCCCACGAGTTAACACCATCACTCGAGTGTTTATTTATCAACTCGATTGAACTTGCACAGCCTCAGATGAATGACTTAAAAAACTGAAGGTTAGGATCTTCACTCGTCAGTATCACTCAAGTGTTTTCTTCAAGTGAGTTGTATAATTTGGCTCCAAATATGGCAAATGATCCATTATCAAAAATCTCTTGTTATTTATATTCCAATCCAAAAAGAATCAGCTCCAACTCATTTGTATGTTGCAAGTTATGATCCAAAGAGTATAGATAGTGTATGCATTTTCGAGCACCAACTTCCAGAATCCATATTGATTTGAATATAACTCAAAATTTGACATATTATATATCCATGGAAACCTCCTTAAGTCTAGTTTTATATGGAATCAGTTTGAGCTCAATTAGATTTATAGTTTGGGAGTTATGTCCAAAATATCAAACCTGGTCTGGAAAGTAACGGTGATTTGAAGGTCAAATTCAAAAATTCATATCTCCTTAATCTGAGTTCCTTTTAGCTTGAATTTAGTGTCAAAATGACGCATTGGAAGTCTAGTTTCATATGTCACTAGTTTTGTCTCAATTAGAGTTGTGATTTGGGAGATATAGCCAAATTACAGAACCTTGTTCATGCTGAACGAAGAACAGAGCTGAACAGAGAAACTGAAAATTAAGAATCCACTCAATTGGCACATGTTCTACTCGAGTGAATCCTTAAAAATTCACTTTTAAGGTTGTCACTCAAGTGAAAATGAGATATCACTCGAGTGAGGAAGTGTCACTCGAGTAATATCTAAATTTCACTCGAGTGAACTCTGAAAAACCTCCAGATTGAGTATTTTAACTTCGAATTGATCTATTCCAACTTTCATTTGATCATCCAGACTTTCAATATCAAACCTAAGAGCTTGAATATTGATATTCCCATTATATTTTGCAATTTCTTTCTTCTTGATTTTCTTCTTTATGATCATTCTTCATAACCCCCAGAAAGCTTCCTTATTTTCTTGATTTTCTTCTTCATCATTCTCCATAATTCAACTTGATATTTACATTAAATATATCAGTTAATCAAGGTATGAGATAAATATGTTATGTAAACTTTTTGCTCTCAATATTTAATATATATATTTGACATCATCAAAACTAATCACATCTAACAAAAATGAGGGTCTTCATCTCCAGCAACATAAATCACAAAAGGGTAACCCAGATGGGTGATGCCCTTGGAATTCAAAGCACATTTGACCTTGGAAAGTATCTCGGTGTTTTGCTCCACCATGAGAGAGTTACCACAGGAACCCACCAATTCTTGATAAAGTCAAGAATCGACTCAACAGTTGGCAGACCTCAAGAAATTTGTTTACAGGGCAGGATACCCTCATCAAGTCTATTATAGCAGTCATGCCTAGCTACATCATACAAACAGTGAATATTCCAGTACCAGTATGCGATTCCATTGAGAAACAATCCTGAAACTTTCTTTGGGGCTCATCTGAAGAAAGAAGAAGAATGTACCTATTATCTTGGGATAAGGTGTGTGCGGAAAAACAACATGGCGGGTTAGGTATGAGGCACATCAAGCAATAAAACTAAGCTTTCATGATGAAACTTGGTTGGGGACTCGTAACAGATAAAGATTCCTTGTGGGTTAAAGTCATCAGAGGGAAATATGGGTGTGAAAATGACCTAATCCCTCATATAAATTCAAGAAGAGCAGGCTCAAACACATAGAGTTACATCAAGAATTCTTGGGGTAAGGTCATAGAAGGGATCCAACTCGCACGATTGAATGATGGAATGAATGTGACAAGATGGAAATGGGAAAAGCATGGGAGCTTTACTGTCTATTTTGCATATATGTCCCTCTCTCTGGATCATACAGGCCCTCCTAGCCTATGTAGCAATGTAAGGAAGTTAAAAATTCCACAGAGATGCAAAACTTTTGCTTGGGTAATGCTACAAGGAAGGCTTATCACAAATAAATTAAAGCATGTCATGAACCTACATGTTAATGGCATATGTGACAAATGTCAAAGTGAAGTGAAAGACGAGATTCACATTCTAAGGGATTGCAGAGAGATTAAATCTTGGTGGGGAAGCTTAATTCCAGCCCATAAGCACCAAGAGTTTTTCTTAGGTAACGTCAAGAAATGGTTTCATTTTAACATGAGATATAGATCATAGACGAAGAAAGAGTCATAGAAGAATTTGTTCTCAATTGTTTGTTGGTTGATTTGGCAAGCACGTAATGAATGAGTACATATGAGGAAACAAACAGACTTTGGACAATTATATGCAAGGGCCAAAGCAATTCTGGGATATATGGGGAAACGCAACAGAAGCTTTGATCCATTAACACAACAGGTGCCCCATGTATGGGACACAACGGGGGACTAGATTATCCTTTGCATACTGTCCTAGTTCAGGTAGATGAAGCCTACTCCCGATATAACACTAAAGCTACGAGTTGAGGTGTTATTTTGGACCCAACTGGATCTATCTTGGAAGGATTTAGGTGCCAAATGGATTTTGGTGATGCACTAACATCAGAGCGTTGGGGTGTCCTCCTTGGCCTTAAGAGAGCATGGGATAGAAGACATCGACTGGTCTGGGTAGTAACAGACTCTCAGGAGACGATCGAGCTAATTCGTAATGGAATTCAGAAACTACATAAGAATCGAACTCTAGCATTGGAAGTTGTGGAGATGCTGAATCGCCAATGGTCGACATCTATAGGTTATATACAGCGAGAGAACAACGCAAAGGTAGCCCATTTGGCTAAAATGACATTGAATGACGTCCCAGGTCTCCTGATCCTGGACCGAATACTATAGCTGCATGTCTATAGACCGAGGAGACGAGTGACTTATAATAGTACTTAGTTTAATTTCCATCTTATAAATAAAAAAAGACTTTTTGGGGTTTTATATATTCAAATGGTATTTATTTAGAATTTTCTCTTTTTTTTCCTTACTAGCCAAAACTAAATATTCACATAATTTTAACAATAAGTTTCAAATAAAAAATTGGGAAAATTGCGGGGGGAAAATTTAAAAATACTAAAGGACATAAAGGTATTTCGTATATTCATAATGTCAAAGAAGTGTGAGTGCCTGATTTGTCCTTTTCAAAATTAAATAGAAATGACTGAAATGTCCATCTGAATTTAGAAAATATTCTCCCATTTTTTATAAAGGTTTAATAAATTCATATAAGATTTTAACAAATTCTGATAAGATTCTCACAAATTCTAATTCAAAAATGATCACTTGCTACAATAACAAGGTATTGATTCCTACGTCTGATAAAATCTTATCATAAATTATTAAAACATTATTTGAATTTGTGAAACTTTATCAAAAGTGGAAATTAATAGGAAATCAATGCATTGTTGTTATAACAAGTGTAATTTTTGAATTGGAATTTTTGAAAATCTCATTAGAACTTGTTAAAACATAATCTGAACTTGTTAAATCCTTATAAAAAATTGGAAACACGTTTTTTAAACTCAGAGGGATATTTTTTCATTTCTATTTAATTTTGAAAAGGACAATTAAGAGAGAATACGTAAAAAGTATGAGAGAGAATGTGTAAAAATTATGCGAGAGAATGAGTAGTAAATGACTAAATGAAAGAGAATTAGTGGTCAATGGAGTATAATAAATATAAAAATGTGTATTTAACATGATAGAAAAGGAAAAAAGCAATTTAAATTTTGAGACACAAGAAAAAAAATTACTTATATTAAGGACTAACCTAAAAAAGAGAAAATTGTTAATAAAAACATAGGAGTAACAAAGGAGCCAGTAACAGAATATATTTAAACTAGCAGACAGAAAAATATAAAATATTAATAAACATAAGTATCAAACTCCAACTTATATATATTATATTTGGACAAATTAGTTTGATATTAATAATTTCAAATCAAATAGTAGTCACAGTCTTTCGACCTTGTCTCTTGTACCTCTCTAATGGTAACAATTACAGTATTAAATAAGATGACAAAAAATTAAATTAGTAATGATGACATCAGTGGTTATTTTTAATTTTAAACTAAATTAGTCAATAAAAAGTAGTTGTTTGAAAAAAAACAGAGAGAGAGAGAGAAATAAGAAGAAAGATTATAAGAAATTTAAACCTAAATTTAGTAAATCGCAAAGATGCTTATGACTTAAGGATATTTGGAATAGTAAAATAAGATGGTTAGGGAGAAAAATGATATTTAAGAATGTAAAATAAGATATATATATATATATATATAATCTTTTTATTTTAATGAACGAATCGGGAAGGAATGAAATTATTAAAAGTGAGTTGAAGCAGAACTATTGTTACTGTTTTAATCATAAAACAGTGAAAATTGGTAACTTCCAAGGATATACTGCAATATACTCCAAGCTAAAGCTATATTTATCAACTACACCTAAGTTGGGTAATGCAGTGATGCTATATTATTACTCAACTGAAGACATCAAGAGAAAGATATGATTCTGTAACTTACTCAGTCAGTCAAAATTTAATAGATTTTTAAAACCTAAATAATATACTGATAAAATATTGAAGGGGAACGTTTATGATGATTTTATTCTCCAAGTTACATGTGTATTTATACAAAAAGCTTTTGCAAGGATAATAAATGTTAGATAATTAACTTTTTTTTTTAATATTATTATTCGGTATCCAATTTCATGACTGCTCCTCTTATCACAGACATTTTTTTTGAATTTGACTTCAAGACTTAAAAGGATCTAGCAGGGACTAGACTCCTAACTAACAACTACTAACACCAACTACTAATTTCGTCATTTAACACTCCTATTCATGCTGGAGAGTGAGTGGAAATTATCCATTCTCGTAAGTTTTAAAAATGTTCACTGAATAATCTATGTGGGAGTATCTATCAATGAAAGCTCGGAGGAATGAACATAGCACACATTAAACGGCTTTTCAAATTCTCTTTGATAAAATGTTAATCAGTCTCAACATGCTTTGTTCAATCATCTTGGACTAGATTATAAGCAATATTGATAGCCAAATAGAGCTTCATGGGACCTTAGCATTCCCATTTGTTCTTCAAGTCCGATAGAATATTTTAACCCACAACAACTCACATATCCTGACTGCTATGGCTCTAAAATTTAGCTTCAATACTGGATCTAGATACCATATTTTGCTTCTTGCTTCTCCGTGTAATGAGATTTGAACTAAGAAAGGCATGGTAGCCTGCTGTAGATCTCATGTCATCAAGGTTGGCTCCATGGCCTGCATGAGCTATGCTTCAAATAGTCAATCTTCTCCGCCTTTTAATTTTTAAACATAATCTCTTTTCTCAGAGCATCCTTCAAGCAATGAAATACTTGATATACAGCCCTTAGATGTGACTCTTTAGGATTATGCATAAATTAACTCACCACAATTATTGCATATGCAGTATTACGCCTCGTGTGAGCTAAATAAATCAATTTACCAACAAGCTTCTGGTAGGATTCCTTGTCAACAGGAGGATCTTTTGGTGTTTTACAAGGTTTTTGATCTGGCTTTGGTTTGCGAGCCATCTTCCTTGCTCCACAAAACCCATGATTTTGTTCTATTGGTGTATTTACTGGTATGCAACCTAGCTTCCCTGTTTTAGCTAGAAGGTCAAAAACATACTTCTGTTAAGATATAAAGATATCATGTTCAGAATGAGCAACTCCAATGCCTAAAAAATATTTGAGCCTTCTTAAATCTTTAATTGCAAATTCTTTCATCAACTGTCTTCAAAGAGAATCGATGCCCTCCAGGTCATCTCGTTACTATTACATCATCAACAAAGACAAGTAAGATTGTCACTCCCCCTTAAGCTGGTCAACCTGACTCTATTTGTATCCCATGCTCACAATGGATTTTGTAGACCGCCCAAACCATGCGAAGTAACTGTTTCCAGCCATGAAGCACCTTTTCAAGATTTGTTTTCTTATTTTGGCCGAAGCTGTAGCGTGCAAGTTGGACTCTCATACATAAAATCATACAGTTATAAGAGAGGATGTGTATCACCTAAGAAAAAGGGAAAGAAAAAAATGGTGAAGTAATAATATTATGTTAAACCCAAATTAGAAAACCAAAGAGAACCTTATAAAATCAGAAAAACAATACAAGCAGAGACACTGAAATCATTTATGACCACCGAATAAAGTTTCCCAGGGAGGTATAGCCCATGTGGTCAAGAAATGCAGCTATTTACACACAAACAAAAAAAATAAAAATAAAATTGGTTCACCTGCTTTCCATAGCAAAATTTTTAAACATCTCATCCAATTGTTATTTATTTCCAAAAATGAAACCGTACGGACAAAAATCCATGATTGAAAAATGAAAGGATTCGACTTATAGTCAAGATCAGAAATGAACCATTATAACAGGAAAAAATGCACCCAAAAAAATGGTAAAGAATTTCAGAAGAAGCTTAACCTATCAAATACATTCATGAGCACAAAAGCCACTTCTAAAGGCTTCACTTCAACAAGAGCTGATTGTTCATTTGGTTCAAGGCCCCATAGGTGGTTGGATATTCTTTCTCGTGTATCTCTCATAGTATGGACTAGCACACCTCTTGTACTACCAATAATCATTACAAGAGCAGAACCCATCTTGAAAATGATGGTAACGTATAGGATCCCTTATTACAATATGCCGCTGCTCTAACTTCGCAACAAGTTTTGCAAATAAATGACAATCTCCACATATCCTTAGGTTCTTCCCTATTCTAATAGTTTTCTCCCTGGGATAGTTCATGATACCAAAGACAATTGCCAATTTCTCACTGTGGTATCGAAGGGAATTTTCTCCCTGTTCCTCCTCAAGATCTTGCAAGACAAAATTTGTGTCAGGAACATAGCCAACACTAATAAGTCGAGAAATAAGCTCATTCAACTGACTGTTGATCTCGTTTATCTGAGGGTGTGATTTCCCTCCCAAAGTAAAAGCATGAATCTGCTTATTGACATCAATCCAGCTACATCCAGGTTCTTTCCTCACACCTCTTATTCTCATACTCCTCCTAACTTTGGCAACATCATCCCACCTTTTTGAATTTGCATAGATATTAGATAAAAGAACATAGGCTCCTGTATCTTGTGGATCCAGCTTTAGTATTTCTTTGGCAGCTAATGTGGCTAAATCCACATTCTGATGGACCCTGCACGCATCAAGCAAAGTTCTCCACATCACAACATCTAGCTTGCAATTCATTTCATTGATTAACTTAACTGCATCATCAAGTTTCCCAGCTCTTCCAAGAAGATCAAGCATGCAACCATAATGCTCTCTTCCAGGATCAATCCCATAAAGGTCCTTCATAGAATGAAAGTAGTACAAACCTTCATTTACAAGCCCTGCATGACTACATGCAAACAGAACCCCAACTAGTGTGATATAGTTTGGTTTTGGACCAGAGGTTTTCATGTGCTCAAATAAATTAAGTGCCTCTATGCTACATCCATTTTGGGCTAACCCAGCAATCATGGTACTCCAAGAAATTACATCCTTCTCAATCATCCGATTAAAAATTGACTTTGCATCTTCCAAACCACCGCACTTACAGTACATATCCAAAAGGGCATTGTTGAGGATCAGATCCCGGTCAAACTTCAGCACGTGAACATGGACCTGCTGTCCTAATTCTAACATTGCCAAACTAGTACATGCTCTCAAAGCACTCGTCAGCGATGACTGATCAGAAAGAAAACCTGCTCTTCTCATGCTCTTATAAAGGTACAATGCTTCATCTCCGTCACTGTGCTGAGCAAAAGCCCCAATGATGGAGTTCCAAACAACAGAGTCTCCGGTCATCATCTCATTAAAAACATTTAATGCGTCTTGCAGCTCACCCAATTTTGAGTAGATATCAACAAGAGCGCTCCGCACAAACACATCAGACTCCAATCCTATTTTTATTATGCAAGAATGCAGTTGTTTGACATCAGATAGCCTCTCACAAGCTCTCAACACAGAAGAAAACGTGAACATGTTAGGCATGACACCTTCTCTAATCATAAGGATCAAAAAATTCAAGGCCCTTGCATTGAGCTTAGAATTAGAGTAAGCAGATATCATTGTTGTCCATGAAACAACATTTCTTTCAGGCATGTTTTCGAACAGTACCTGTGCTTCTTCCAAGAGATTGAATTTCACATACATGTTGAGCATGGTATTGATTAAGAACGTCTTTGGCTCATAACCATTAGAGAAAACGTGCTTATGAACGCGCTTACCTTCACTGATAGCCCCCCGAGCCAAGCAACACTTAACAAGCTCAGAATAAGTGATGCCATCTGCCCACACCTTGTGCCTTTCCATGGCTTCCAAGGCTCGCATGGCTCTGGGAAGGTCTCGCTTGTAGCAAAAGTTGGCGAAATCATTGAGCAGTGACGAAGAATTTACCGGCGAACTAAGTGTGGGTGCAAGATATGCAAGACAGGACGAACAAGGTAATCGCTTCAGGTACGGCAACAAACTTGAAATTGCTCTCATGGGTTTGAGTTTCTCTGCGATTGCTCTCAATTCTAGATGAAATTGGATTAACAATACCTTATTCACATGAAAAGGTCAAAACATTATTAGCCAGCTGCAATCTCAACTCGATCGAAGTGGTATTACTCGCCAGCGAATATTTTGAAAATTATCAATTTAATGTATGTCCAGACGGAGATGGGAGCTCCACTATCCTCCGTCGCACCATTAACCACCTTCTGCTACTTAACCATTTAGTTCTCCTCATCGCCGACGTGTGTTTCCAGTGGGAGACAGATTCTGCACACAAGTTCGGGATTCCGAGGATTGCGTTTCATGGGACTAGTTTAACCCTCTATCAATCTCATAAGAACCTTTCATTTGGATCAGAGCCCTTTGTGATTCCGAACTAAACCGGAGAAATTAAACTGACCAGGATGTTATTTCCAGAATACGTCTTGAACCACGACGACAAATCTGAGTTGGTGAGAGCGAGGAAAAAATGACGGAATCGGCGGCAAGAAGCTTCGGAGCGACAGTGAAGATTCACAAGTGTAGTTCAGGAATTTACTCCTTGTGATTTTTTTTAAGAGGATTAAAAAAATTAAATAATGTTATGAATATTAATTACGTGGATGTTCATTAGCTCATATTCAGGTCAACTTACTTTTACCTTTTCTAATCAATGTAATCTATAAGATAATATATTTAATGTAGTAGTGAGATACTGTAGCAGTGGGAAATCATTGTAGCATGGTAGGAGAATAACTGTAGGCCGAAATTTTCCTATAAATAGCTCCTTGAACTATGAATATGGATATAAAATTAAAGGAAAAATATTTATTACATTTTCTCTCTCAAATTTTCTCTCTCCTACTTTCTTATTGTTGATATTTTTATAACACGTTATTAGCACGAAGCTCTACTAAAGGTATGATCTTCTCATGGTTTATTTGACAATCTCATATATATTGTTTTACAGTATATTTATTTCATAGATTTGGGATAATCTGAGCCACTATATGGAATTAAGAAATATATATTCACTGATTGTTATAAACATCGGGTTCCTTGACTAAGATTAGATATCACTATCGTTCTTATTATATCTTATATATATCCTTTATACATTCATTTGTATTATTATTATTATTATTATCATGGCCAGAAGCCATACATATTTGATTCGTGAAATTATATAACCAGAAGTTATATTATTTTGATTTTTATATGATATGATATGGCCAGAAGCTATATCCGTATAATCTCCTATTATATGACTACAAGTCATATATATCACAGCTAAAAGCTATATGCAACTTTTATTTATCCTGAAGATAAATGGTCAGATGCCATATATATTTAATTTCTTATCATGAGATTAATTGGCCTGAAGCCATGAGAACTGAATGGCCTGAAGTCATAAAATTTTAAATTTTCTTACCTTGCCTTTACATATTTACTGTTATTTTAGTTTATGATATCATATTGCATATTTTTATTTATTCTTATTTATTTTTTTAATTAGTTTGAACCATATCAAATCTTGCAAAACTTGAATTTGTGGCTTTGGATATTACTGGAAAGAATTATTTATCTTGGATGCTGGATGAGGAAATCCACTTGAATGCCCATAATCTGGAAGACACAATAAAAGAAGGGAATAAGGCATCCAACCAGAATAAAGTTAAATCCATGATTTTTCTACACCACCATTTGCATGAAAGTTTAAAAATTGAATATTTAACAGTGAAAGACCCACTTGTTCTTTGGAACAATTTGAAAGACAGGTATGATCACCTGAAAATGGTCATCCTCCCGAAAGCTCGTTATGACTGGATAGATTTGAGGTTGCAAGATTTTAAATCTGTCAGTGAGTATAACTTGGCCATGTTCAAAATAACTTCTCAGTTAAAATTATTTGGAGAGAATATTACTGATGAAGATATGCTAGAAAAAACATTCTCCACATTTCATGTATCAAATTTGCTCCTGCAGCAGCAATACCGAGAAAAATGTTTCAAGAAATATACAAAATTAATTTCTTGCCTCCTTGTGGCTGAACAAAATAATAAATTTTTATTGAAAAATCATGAATCTCGTCCAACAGGCTCAACTCCATTCCCATAAGCGAATGTAGTAACAAATCAATCTATCCGAGGTTGTGGACGTGGCTACAGCCGTGGGCGTGGCTGTGGTCGAAGTTATGGTGGTTCAAATTCCTACCAGAAGTAAGGAAAGAATAATAAGAACCACAAAAGGGAAAAAAAGTGTGCAAAATAAAAATGCAGAAAATCCATGTTATAGTTGTAGTGGCAAGGGTTATTGGTCTCGTACCTGTCGTACACCAAAACACTTGGTTGAACTTTACCAAGAATCACTAAAAAATAATGGTAAATGATCAACAACTGAAGTAAATCATGTGGATCAGGCTGAGAATTCTGAGCATGGAGACATGGATTTTAGTTATTTGGATGTTGCTGATTTCTTAGCATAATTATTTATCTATTTGAACTTTTATGTTACTTTTATCGAATGGACTTATCTTAATCATGTTTTTATGTTTCTTTTAATGAAGAATGAATCTTACTGGCATCAATCTTGAAGATTTATGTCTCGTTGATAACGCAACAACCAACACCATACTAAAAAATGATAAATATTTTTCTTCCTTAATAATGCAAAAAGCCAACATTCAGACTATATCTGGTAGTATAGATTTGATTGAAGGCTCCGGAAGAGCTAATATTTTGTTACCTGAAGGAACAAAATTATGTATTGATAATGCAATTTATTCTCCCAAGTCTGGAAGAAATTTGTTGAGTTTCAAAGATATCCGCAGAAATGGATATCATATAGAAACAACAACTAAAAATAATCAGGAATATATTGTCATTACAAAAATAGTTGCTGGTAGAAAATGCATATTAGAAAGTTGTCCTACTTTTTCTTCTGGTTTATATTATACATTTATCAATACAATTGAAACACATGTTATTAAGAATCAGAAGTTTACCAATACAGACCAGAAGTCTGCCAATGTAAACCGGAAGTTTACTAATAAATTTAATGTTTGGCATGACCGGTTAGGCCATCCCGGTTTAATTATGATGCGACAAATAATTGAGAATTCATGTGGACATACTCTGAAGTGTAAACAAATACCACAATCCCATGATTTCTTATGTGCTGCATATTCCAATGGAAAATTAATTATTCGCCCCTCACCAAGCAAAGTAGAAAGTGAGTCTCTCACATTTCTAGAACGGATACAGGGAGATATTTGTGGGCTAATACACCCACCATGTGACAATTTAGGTACTATATGATTTTAATTGATGCATCAACTAAATGGTTACATGTGTGTTTATTATCTTCTCGGAACATGACGTTTGCGAGATTACTTGCTCAATTGATTAGATTAAGAGCACATCACCCTGATTATCCTATCAAGAAAATACGTCTTGATCATACTGTTGAATTTACTTCAAAAGCTTTTAATGAATATTGTATGTCTCTTGGAATTGATGTTGAACATCATGTAGCTCATGTTCATACACAAAATGGACTTACAGAATCATTGATTAAAAGATTGCAAATGATTGCAAGACATTTACTTATGAAATCTAATCTTCTAATTTCTGCTTGGGGCTATGCTATTTTACATGCAACAATGTTAAATTGTATCAGGCCAACAAGTTACCAGAAGGTTTCCCCATCACAAATGATTTATGGTCAGGAACCTAATACTTCCCATATAAGGACTTCTGGGTGTGCGGTATATGTGCTAATAGCACCACCACAACGCATCAAAATGGGTCATCAAAGAAGGATGGGGATATATGTTGGGTATGAATCTCTTTCAATCATAAAATATTTAGAACCATCTACGGGAGATTTATTTACGGCACGATTTGCTAATTGTCATTTTAATGAATCACTTTTTTCAACATTAAGGGGAGAAAACAAGCAATTGGATAAAGAAATTAGCTGAAATGAATTATCATTGGCTCATTTTGATCCTCGTACAAATCAGTGTGAACTGGAAGTTCAAAAAATAATTCATTTACACAATTTAGCTAATCAAATGCCAGAAGCATTTACTAACCTAAAGAAAGTGGTAAAGTCACATGTACCAGCTGCTAATGCTCCTGTTAAAATTGATGTCCTTGAAGGACAATCTACTATGGATAAATCTAAAGCACGCCTGAAGCGTGGCAGACCCATCGGTTCTAAAAACAGAAATCCTCGAAAAAGAAAAGGAGCAAAGAATATAGATGGCCAAATTGAGGATAATCAATAAAAGTTAATAGCTCCAGAAGAGTCATCTCCTGAAGAGTTATTATCTTCAGTAGAGATATCTCTAAAAGAGAATGTTGTAGTCCCAGAAGAGACCCAGGTACCCGATATATGTGAAAATAATGAGATCTCAATAAATTATGTTGTGAATGGAATTAGATGGGATTGAAATGATGTCAATGTTGACGACACATTTGCTTATCATGTAGCAAATGATGTAATGAATAATAATGAGGATTATGAGCCAAAATCCATTAGTGAGTGCCAACAAAGAAAAGATTGGCTCCTATAGAAATATGTCATTAATGCAGAATTAAAATCATTGGAAAAACGAAAAGTATTAGGACATGTAGTTCTTACACCTGAAGATGTAAAACTAGTTGGATGCAAATGGGTCTTTGTACGAAAAAGAAATATGAAAAGGGCGAAATAACAAGATATAAGGCACGTCTTGTAGCCCAAGGCTTTACACAAAGACTTGGCATTGATTTTGAAGAAACGTATTCACCTGTAGTGGATGCGACTACTTTTCGTTATTTAATTAGCCTAGCAGTAAGAGAAATGCTTGATCTGCATTTAATAGATGTCGTGACTGCCTATTTATAGGGTCACTTGACAATGATATTTATATGAAAGTCCTTGAAGGACTTAAGGTGCCAGAAGCATGCAATTCAGGTTCTCGAGGATAATACTCAATTAAATTAAATAAGTCTCTGTATGGCCTGAAGCAATCAGGGCGCATGTGGTATAATCATCTTAATGAATATCTGTTGAAAGAAGGATTCAAAAATGATCCAATATGCCATTCATTTTTATAAAAAGATCTAATAGTGAATTTGCTATAATTGTTGTTTATATTGATGATATCAATATTATTGGAACTCCTGAAGAGCTCCAAAAGGCAATTCATTGTTTGAAGAAAGAATTTAAGATGAAGGATTTGGGAAGAACAAAATTATATCTTGGATTACAAATTGAGTATCTTAAAAATGGGATCTTTGTATATCAAGAAACTTATACAAGAAAGGTCCTAAAGAGATTTTATATGGATAAATCTCACCAATTATGTACCCCAATGATTGTAAGGTCTTTGGAGCCGGATAAAAATCCACTCCAACCTCAGGTAATGAGTGAAGAAGGTGTTGAAGAACTAATTGGTTCAGAAGTATCACACCTTAGTGCCATTGGAGCACTAATGTATCTTGCTAATCATACACATCTTGATATATCATTTGTTGTTAATTTATTAGCAAGATATAGTTCTTCACCAACACAAAGACATTAGAATGGAGTAAAACATATTTTTCGTTACATGAGAAGAACTATGGACATGGGGTTATACTACTCAAATGTATCTAAGCATGAACTGGTAGGTTATGCAGATGCTGAATTTTTATCCGATCCACATGATGGTAAATCACAAATAGGCTATCTGTTCACATGTAGAAGTACAGCTATTTCATGGCGATAAATGAAACAGACTATATCAGCTACATCATCCAATCATGCAGAAATAGCAAGTCGAGAATGTGTGTGGTTGAGGTCAGTAATACATCATATATGAATAACTTGTCATTTATCTTTAGGCAAAATGGCACCAACAGTTCTATACGAAGATAATACTGCATGCATTACTCAACTTAAAGAAGGATATATTAAAGGAGACTGAACGAAGCATATTTCACCAAAATTCTTCTTTACTCGTAACGTCAAAAGGATGGTGAAATAGATGTCCAGCAAATTAGTTCAAATGAAAATCTAGCAGATTTATTCACAAAGCACTTTCAGGTACAATTTTTGAAAAACTTGTCTATGACATTGGCCTTCGACGATTCAGAGATATCAACTGATGTTGTTAAGAGGGGGAGTGGATACACGTTGTACTCTTTTTTTCCTTATCTAGGTTTTGTCCCACTGGGTTTTCCTAGAAAAATTTTTAATGAGGCAGCACTGGAAAGTATATCAATGAATGATGTACTCTTTTCTTTGGCTAGGTTTTTATCCTAATGAGTTTTTCCTAGTTAAAGTTTTTAATGAGGCACATTCATATTGGACATCCAAATGGGAGTGTATGAATATTAATTATGTGGATGTCCATTAGCACATATCCAGGTCAACTTGTGCTTCCAATCAATGTGATCTATAAGACAATATATTTAATGTAGTAGTGGGACTGTAGCAGTGGAGTTACTGTAGCAAGTGGAAAAAAAAACTGTAGCAGTGGGAAATCACTGTAGCATCACAGTGGCACTGTAGCATGGCGGGAGAATTACTATAACAGGCCGAAATTTTTCTATAAATAGCTCATTGAACTATGAATATGAATATACAATTGAAGGAAAAATATTTCCTAAATTTTCTCTCTTCTACTATCTTATTGTTGATATTTTTATAACAAATAAGTTATTTTAAAATACTTATATTTATCATTTTCTGTAAATTAATTTATTTGATTTATTAATATATAATATAATATACATTACATATTTAACTTCTTTAATGTATCTAAAAAATAAACTTGAGTCTTAGGAAATATAGTATAAAAGCATCATATGTAAATGGGGTTATGGGGGACATCAATTGATTATGGACTCAAAGTATTATCTAAGGTACTGAAAATTGGACCAGACACTGAACTAACCGAGGTTGACCCATCAAAGGTCAGTGGTTCAGACTGGGGTTAATTATGTGTGTGTGTCTGTGTTCACGGATATCATTCAAAAAACTACATAAAAGTTTTTTTTTCAACTAATAGTCCACTATAACCTCTTTAACCTAATACCCACAAAAATATCATTAAGTATATAAGGATTTTTCTCTAACCAATGTCAGAAGTATTCCACAATCCTTTTAAAACTCCTTGTAAGTCAAAAAATTTCAAGGAAATAATTTTTAAAAAAAAACTAAAATGACGTTGTTTGAAGCATAAAAAAAATAAAATTAAAAATCAGGGTTACCTATGATTAGGCTTACCCTCAATCGAGTCGAATTGATGGTCGGTTCACCGATTTCCAATTTGAACTGGCTTGTCCGATCCAATTTTTAATACCATGATATTACCCACCTCCAAAGCTCCAAATGCTTTCCCAACTTTGGAGGGAGGGATAAGAGAGGAAAATAATTTAGTAAAATTGTAATACAGTCGTAAGTAAGATAAAATACGACTTAAAGATTCTTTAAATTTTTTAATTTACAGTAAAGTCCTATATAAAAGATTTGGTAATATATTTTAATTTTGAAAAGATGGTGACACCTTTAATATCCTCACACGTCCTCTCTCTCTCTTATGCAGAGTTAATTTTTCAGAAAGTTTTACCTCCCTCCCTCAATTACCACCACTCTCCCCTCTCTCTTCCCCACCACGCCACTCTCCCTGTTCTACTAACACCCCTATGTCCTCGTCCAAGGTTATGAGTGGAGCTCTGCAAATCTCAATTTACACTGTTTGTCGACAAACGAACCCCCCTCCCCTTGCCTTCCCTTGCTTTTTTATTCATACTTTTCCTATATTCAACCTTTTCTCATAATCTTGCTTCTTCTTCTTCATCCACGGCTAACAATAACATAGCTTCTTCTCAGAAACACGTCCATGTCCTTGCCTACCCATTCCCATCTTCCGGCCACACTATGCCCCTCCTCGACCTCTCTAAACGCCTCATTGCTCGCGGCATATACGATACCATTTTGATCACCCCTTCCAACCTCCCTCTGCTTCAACCTCTCCTTCCTTCTCACGCTCCTTTCCTTCAATCCCTCCTCCTCTCCGATCCTCACCAGAAGAAACTCTTCCATCTCGTCTCCGCCTTCACCACCCCTTCCTCCTTTCCTGGGGCCCACTCCCACCCTTCCCCTCCTGTGCCCACAATCTTTGATTTCTTCCTCGGTTGGACCCACCACCTCGCCCTCGACCTCCGTATCCCCCGCCTCGTCTTATCTCCCTCCAGCACCTTCGCCTTGTCCTTCTCCTTCTCTCTCCGGCGCCACCTCCTCATCAATCTCGACCTGGCTGGCAATGCCGCTTCTCTTATTACCTTCCCTGACCTTCCCAACTCTCCGGTCTCACTTCCACAAACTCATGAAGGGTTTTGTTGTGGGGTCCGTGAGAAGCATCTCCGCCGATGAAGAGGTGGCAACCACGGAGGATGAGAGCTTCGGCGAGGTCAGAATCAAATGGACAAAGCGAGAGTGGAGTGTCATCTTCTTTGCAAGCGAGAATGAATTGTGTCCACCTTTTTCTTTGGTTGATTCAAGGGTATTACAGTCTTTTCGCACTATTGAAATATTTTACTCAAATGTCCCACAAACTTCACTCTAAGGGATTTTTGGGTCATATTTTGTCATACTTGAGACTTCAGTGCAATTTTTTCTAATAATTTTTCTCCTAAAAATTTTATATTGTTAAATACCATCAGCCCCCGGTTAACTTTTGTTGAAGAAATTAAATAAATTATCTTAAAATATTTATATTTATCTTTTTTTTATATCAAACTAATTTATCTCACTAATAAACTAATATATAATTAAATGATATATGACATATGTTATAATCAACTAACTTATTTAACTTTCTTAATCTCTTTAAAAAAAAAGTTAACTTAGTATTATATTAAATTGATTCTCAAATAAAGGCTATTCCCTCCATTTCTTTGGTACCAAACACAATCCTAAAAGTATAAATAAAAGTCTATGCTGAAGATCCTTAGATTAGTAGCACAAGATTTGTCATTTGTGGCACTAAATTCTAGGTTTGAACCCCGCTACTTTTTAGGTGCCATGCCTGCCCTCCAAATTTAAATAAATTAATTAAATTCTATATTTATTAAAAAAATTAATTTGGATATTCTTATAATTTATCTTCATTTTAAACAAAGATGTTGTAGTTTATTTTGTTTAGAGTGAGTCATTATATGATTCTTTATAAGCACTGTGTAGATAGGGAATGACTCCAGCAAAAATGAATTCAGTGAATTCACTCCACTATGTAGATAGGTAAAAATCATTAGTTTAAATTTAATAGTTTAAACTTGGTATTTTTAAAAAATAAAAATTAATATGTTCTTTTTAAATTTTGAACAACTTAATAGTGCTCCTCCTCTCTTCATCAAAATTTGATTTGCACAATTTAAATTTAAAATTATAGGAAAAAGAACAAAGAGAGAATAATAGTCACCGGGCACTTGCATGCCCCTCTGTTTTTCCAAGCCCAATTGTTAAGAGACAAAGCCTGTCACTTGATCAACTTTTGATTCTTCTAACAAATATGGAATATTATTTTCTTTATAGTACTCTAACTCATTCTTAATATAAGATATATTTATTTAGTTTAATTAAACTAAAAAAATTAAATAAATTAGTTTATATGACATATATTTTTAAGACATCTTAATATCTTCCTTAATCTCCTCATTCCTTCTCCTTTTTTATTATTGTTAAAGGAGCATAATAGAAGTATATTAGAAAAAAATTGACAAATATAAAAAAATATGTCTTATATTTAGGATCAAGATCAATTTTCTAAATATGTCTTATATTAAAGACAAGAATGAGTATGTGTTTGAATTAACTTATTTTATTTGGTGCTGTATAAAATAAATATATGAGAAAAAAATTATCCATGAAAAAAGAACTTTTTTAATTGATTCCCAAAGCAGCATTTAACTTATCCATTATATGCAGAATAAAGTACAATTATACTTTCAAGATCAAGAGATAGATTCAATCCCTTATTTTGGGGAAAAAAATTAATTTTTTTTTTTTTAATGACAGACTTGACTATATCATAAATAATACTACTCTAGTCTTAAATGTAAAGTGTGGATTTTAGTGTAAATGTTTATAGCCTAAATCTTTATAACATAATTTACACTACAAACTAAATCATATATCTATCTAGGAGTATTACAATATCTAACGAGGACCATACTAATTTAGATTTAACCATTGGACAATCGAACCTTTGTGGAAAACAAGTCACTACATTAAAATCAAGAATTCAATATAACCAAAATTAAATATTGACCTCACCACTTCAATGGCCAAGTTGGCAATTTTCTGATTATAACTATGACTGAAGGTATTACAATATTGATCTAAAATTAAAAAGGTGCAAGAACACCATTAAATAGAAAGAGAATCAATTCAAAATAACGATTAGAATGGGAAGCCTTATGATGCATCCAAAAAAGAATGGGAAATTTGATGCATCACCTTACAAGGCAATGCCTGACATTGATTTTAAGATTGTCAAGAACAGGAAAAGAAAATATTGTTACATAATTATTACCAAAAGTCACAAACATAATAATCAAATGTCTTAACTCCCGCCAAAAATTAAATTTCCTCATAACCCTCACTTCAAAAGCTTGTACCAAGCATTGTAAAATAGGTTTCCCAAAATAAGACATTCAGGGAAACCTCAAGGGAAGTATTGCCAGTGTGTATCATTTAGATCAGAGTTCTCCATAGAGACATTATGGTATACAATAAATTATGAGTGTGGAAGAAAGATCCTAAAATTTGTGTGCTAACCTAGCATGTCCCTTCAATCCTTTCATTGAAGGCAAAAGATCCCTCACCAAGAATTCAATCTATTCAACCTAGATGATGAATCAAACAAACTTGTCTGAAGTCAATTAACTTAATCATGGCCCTCTAAAAACTTCTCTATCAAAACTGAGAATGCTGCAAAACCAGCACAACCCATGCATGCCGCTTTTGGACCACCTAACAACCAAAAAATACAAGAATGGTAACTGGTAAGATTGAGATAAAGCCAGAACAGAATAATATAATTTGTGTATCTATGGATTTCACCTTCTGGTTTCATGAATGATAAAGCCAGAACAGAATAATATAATTTGTGTATCTATAGATTTCACCTTCTGGTTTCATGAATAAGTTTCACCTTGTATTTGTTTCCTTTTGCTTCATTTCTTCATTTTATTAATTTTTCTCTTTGATGATTTTTCCCATTTACAACCTCGACTACACTATTCCTCCAGCCACAATGGAAATTACACTTGGATTAAAAACAAATAGAAAAATGCTAAAGAAATTTCTGAAATATAAGCAAGGGATTCGCTTCAGCACCAGCATAATCTAGAGTTAAACACTTTACAAGTATAAAGTTCATGTTGACTCAAATGCAAACTTGGCAGTCAAACTCCAAATTCTTTAAATTTGCATGTAGCTTTCATGTTTATGCAAGCTTAGCAAGTTTTCATGTCCCCACTTATTTGGGCCATTTAAACCCTTACTGCAGCCTAGAAGATTCCAAAACAAATGCTACAAATTATCCTATAAAAAGATCAAGCATGTATCAAAAAAGAAAAAGGTGAAGCAGTGTTAAATTGGAGAAAACAGTTCAAAATTTGCATAAATCCCTTTCCTATAACGTAAAGCTAAAATATAGAAATACAGAACAATTGTAAACTAGTGATAAAAGACAAGTAGTAACTGCTACTTTTACAGTTCATTTTTTATTAATAAATTGTGTGCTGTTGAGGTTTTATTTATTTATTTCCTTTTTTCTGGGGTAAGATGTTCCAACATTGAGCATTGACCATCAACTGTGAAGGATTTGTCATTCTTGGTTCTCAACAACTAGTTTTCACTGGTGATACTTGTTAGTGGTCGTACTATGTTTTTCCATTTTAAGATGAGTTTGCCCCACTATGGCTGTATGAGTTGCCTCTACGGGTTGTTAGTGAATTTACATAATAAATACAATTCTTTCAGTGTTTCACATCCATTACCAGGTAACAATATTTACAGTGGACTACTACAATGGACGCCACTGAAACTGCTTGCTACTCAATCAGTTCTTATGATGTTCCAGATCAGGAGTAGCTAATGAAGCTTTATGACTTCAAGGTGCATGGTAAAGGAACAAGGCTGGACAGGTGGAAACTGGTAAACACAGAAAATGACCAGGGAAACTAACTCCGGCAAATAACAAGTATACTGACATAGGTGGACGAGAGAGAAGGCAGTCTCTTAGAGATGGTCCAAGAGGGAGGTCTGATAGCATTAGATGGTGTGAAAATTTCGGCAAAGGATTGGAAGAAACCTAACTTTGCATACTGCGAGAACTCTATTTCGCTTTCTCCTTGTCTATCCTTTATTTTATTGCAGTTTGTTTTTAAAATTTCTTCTGTTTGATCCATTATCCTGTACTTGGCTTGGCTTTTGAGCCATCGGTTTCATGGTACTTCAGTACTCTTAGACAGGACTGAATAGCTTTGTTTCTTCCTATAAATGCCAATACTGGAAAGGCTTCAGAAGTCATCAACATTGACGAATTGCCCAGTTAATATGCTCCCAATTTCGTTTTGTACATAATTTTAGATCCTTTGGCATATCTAGTTTTATACTTACATCCTGAATTGTTGAAGTCATTTGGAAATCCATTACCATTTTTGGAAGTTAGACTTGCTTAGAACTACAAGACACCTGAAAAATTGTAGAACTAGACTATTAACTATTTTATCGCCTAGAATACACCTAAATTTGTTTTTTTCATTAAACCACTTGAATATTCCAGAATGTCAAGTAACTATCCCTCTAATCCCTAAGCTCCTATTTGCTCTAATATGTCCTGGATGTTTTTATTACTTGGTTTCTGGCTGAATAAAGTAAAAGATTATTAAGTTAGCCAGCACATTGGAAACTGAATAGGTTTAGAAAGCACCACACATGGAAAATGTAAGCAGGAAAGTGAAAACTATAAAAGCAAGTATAATTGGAATTTGGAAGGAGTTACCTTTTGCTGATATTGCACCTCCAGTAACACATCCAGCAACAACCGTATTTGTTGTGCCATGTTTAGCTCGTGCCTGAAAACGATATTATTAAAAAAAAAAAAAAGGAAAGAAAGAAAAAAGAATCTGACTAGTTGAATCTAATAAAAACCACTCCTAAACTTCATCAGAGTCACACCTTCTCAACAACACATTCGGCTGCCGAGAATATCAAACCCATGACAGCAAATGCTTTGGCTGAACTCCAGCTCCTTCGTCCCATCTGCTTTGCTTGATATATTAGTTGTTGCCTCCCAGTCATTTCATCCTGCAACACATGGGTGTCCAGGGATCCAAGAAATAAACCCATGAAAAAGCCAAGCCCACCTCCTAAAAGCATCACATTAAATCATAAAATAAATATTTGGCCAGAGATATTACAATAACTTTCTATGTCTAGGGTGAAGATGAATGTTGATTAAATCACACCTGGAGCAGAAGAATTCAATTTATATAGAGGTAAGAATATGCTTTGAAATCAAAAAATTGAAGAAGGAGGTTGCTACTGTCATACCCATAACTCCACTTACGACACTGCGCACAGCACAATTGTTCCAAATGTCTTGACCACGAATTTCCTCAACTGAGGGCAATCTTATGGTTTGAATCTGAGGTTTCTCCGCTTCTTTTGTGTTCGAAGAACCTCCAGATTCATTTCCCGAATTATCAGCCATTAATATGGCTCAGAACCAAAATATACAAGACTTCACCGAAATCTCCTGCAAAAATAGAGCGTTTGGAAAAATGAGAATTCGTAAAAGGAGGTTAGGCACAGTCACTTCATTTTCCACTACCCAAACGGTACTCAAGCACAATGAAGAATAAAAATGCCAAATAAACAGGTTAATCAATTTCCCCATCAATTATGAAGAAGTTTTCGCAATGAATAACTTGATTCCTATGAACGTGTCACAACAATGAACAGGTGTTTCATAAGCTCCTAGAAATGAATAACTTTCCTTTTCACTTGATCTTTTCTTTAACTCTTATTCCCTCCTCCTATCAGACGTAGCCTTAACTACTTAGAAATGTCTTCCCAAAACAAAAGCATGTAAACTTAATATTTGGGCACTCACTGCAACAAGCTTACAAGATTTTTATCGAAACCAGTAGAAAAAATTCAAAACACTGAGATCATTGAATTCAATATAGTTTGCACAAACAAGCAAACAAAACCAAATTTCATATACACAAAAGCTTCCTTCACATTGTTCTTACTTGTTACCGGTGATCTGAAACCAAGACTTCAGGTCGTCGACGACAACGACGCACTGCAGGGGCTCGGCAAACGGTGTCTGGCTAGGGTTGACAGGAAATATGGGGAGAAGAAGAGAGCGTCGAACGGTCGAAACTAGAAACCTCGGACGAAAATTAGAACTAGAAGATATGAAAAGATTCATCTCCAAACTAAATTTTATATTAAAAGTTTGTGGAGTAGTAATTATTTCTGAGAAACATAATAGTGTCTTTTATTTTATAATTCTTGGTAGGTTGAGCAAGTCTGCACTCTGCAGAGCCTAATCAGCATACTTAGGTCTAGTGAAAAAATTGTTCATTATAGCCTATCCAATAAAAACCCATAATGGATAAATTTATATACTAAATAGGATAGGTTATGAGTACACTGTTAGATTGTCCATGCTCGCCAATATATATGTGTGTAAAATATATATATATATATATATATATATATATATATATATATATATATATATGTATGTATGTATGTATGTATGTGTATGTATTTTATAATTTAGGTATAAATTTAGGCAAGAGAACCATATCAATTTAATTATATTTCATATAAGTGAGATAAAATATATATTTAAATATAAATATACTATATTATATATAAGAGGAAGTCAAAGTTGGTTTGGAAGCAATTTTTCCTAAAGAGATACAGCTTGAAGTCAAGTTAAGCATATTATATATGGATATCTTGCTTGGCTTATATGATAGTTTCATTGCTTGTAGTGAAACATTTGGATCTTAGTCCAAGTCAGCATTAAAGCAAATGAATGATAATGTTTATGCTGGAAATGTTTTAGTTATATAGGTTGAAATTGAAATATTATAGTTTGTCATTGATCACACATAAAAAAAGTTTTTAACCAGTGCAAATACTGTAACTAAGAGGGCCGAGTAGCTTTCAAAGGTGGATGAATACCTTCAAGTCGATTTAACTAAATATTGTGTGTCAAAATTTGACCTTTTCGTATAGTGAAAAGAACATGCTTCAAAATATAAAGATCTAAATTTGATTGCACATGATTTATTGGTTGCATTAATTTCCACAGTATCTTCAGAATCTACTTTTAATAACAAGGTTCCAATACTAAATACATTTAAAAAACTCCTTATCTTTAAAGATGGCTAAAGCATTCATATGTACTCAACATTGATTAGGCAAAAGTCCACCCAAATTGAAGGAGGTTGAAGTTGATAATATTGTACATGTCAATCCCTGTGTAATTTCAATGAGGAATGATGAGGGTTATGCAATTGTACTTTATTATTAGTGTTTTTTGTGTTTTATATTAAAAAATTAGTTGCAATAATATAGTAAAAGTGTAACTGCATATTGAGTGTGTTTGTTTGGGCGGTAAGAGGTCCAATCGCCACTTTTCTGCCTTAATAGCATTATTGGATCCAACCAAATTTTTTTCTAATGTTTGGCACAGTGGGCAACAAATCGGGCTTGGCATACAATCAAGCGATTTGCTATAAGCTCCAACTTGGAGCTTTTGGCTTATTTTACTTGTTAGCATGCATTATGTTAATAGGCCGTTTAATTACCCATGTGGTTTTTCTGTTGAATGTCTTGTCCTCTTGTTCTTACCGTGTGAATCTCTGTCCACCCTTTATAACATGATACCCACCTTTTATTGGGGCTATGAAATGATAGAAGAATTGATTTATTTGCTAAAAGGTATTTGATATTATTATAAAAGAAGAAGAAAGAAAAACATGTAAAATTTGAGCAGATAGCAAAACAATTTCTTGAAGTGTTTTCTATGACTTTTTTGTGGTTGAGAAATTACTTGGACGATGCAATCTAGTCAACGCTTTATCAATGGAAATGAATGTTGGAGTTTTAAATGCAAGTAGATGTGTCAAATAGGAACTAGTCCTACATTGTTTGGGAGAGAGAACATACAAGTGTATATATTGCATCTTGTGAAATTTGACAAGTAAATGGGCCAAGAGGAAGAGTGGGCTCACGTGCACAACAATGGGCTACTAGGAGGCAAACACAGTTGAAATCCGGCGATTTCCCCTTGTGCGTAAATTAAACACGGACTGGGCATTTTTTATTAAATGTTTTTTGAAAAATCTAAATTTTTTTTTTGTAAAAATGGCTTACTGGAAATACCCAATTTTAAGGCATTTGTTTTTTGAAACATTAACACTTCGGTTACAAAGGTCATAAATCCCATTTTATTTTGTTTAATTGCCCATTTGTTAACGTTCAGAAACCGCCAAGTTAATTGGGTTTATGGCCATTAATTTTCTACCCAACATTCGGATGCATGGGGAGCCTATAAAAGGCACAGCCTGCGAGAGGTTCAGACATCCAGCTCTGAGTTCTCGAGAACTCTTCCTCTCTAGTCCTCCTTTGTTATCTCTGCCTTCTAGTTGCTTTACTTTTCGCTGTTCTGTTCACCATGTGTCTGCAGGAAGAGTCTGTTTTATCCTGGGAAGTGCCGCTTCCAACTTGCTGGTGGTTGCGGAATAGCTCTTAAGGTCAGCGTCCGTGGACGTAACTCAGATTACAGAATTTGCAGGAGTTAGCCAACAATCTTAAGAGCTAGAATGGCTTCTGTTCCTCCTGTTGATCCTGCGTCCGGTGTCCATACCAACAATATTGTTGCTTCCGAACCTAACAACCCCAATGCTAGTTCTATTCCGATGGCAGTGCCTATGCCAAGACAGTTCCTGGATATCTCAAAGATAGAGCAGTTTGAAGGGAAAAACTTCAGACGCTAGAAGGAACGTGTCTACACTGTCCTTGACATGCATGGAGTCGCTGATGCACTTACACAACCTGTACCATCCTCAGATGCTAACCAAGCCCAGAAGGATGCTTGGGCTTATGCTAACAAGGTTTGCAGACACACTCTTATTACTACTTTATCTAACGATCTGTTCAATGTATACCATGTGTACAAAGAAGCGAGTGAGATATGGGGATCACTTATCCTCAAGTATACTACTGAGGATGCTGGCAAGCAGAAGTTCATGATAGGGAATTTTTACAAATGGGAGATGACAGATGACAAAGACATCAAGCTCCAGATCAACGAGTACCACAAGTTGAATAAGGAGCTTCGGGCTGAGAAGATTAATCTGCCAGATGAGTTCATGGCTGGTGTACTGATCGAAAAGCTTCCAGATTCATGGAATGACTACAAGAAATAGCTGAAACACAAACAGAAATAATTGTCCCTGAATGATCTGATCACTCATATTGAAGATACCAACTGAAAAGCAATACAAGCTGCAAAGGGCAAAGAAATGGCTGCTAAAGCAAACTTAGTTGAGGAAAAGCCGCACAACAAGAGGTACGACTCTAAAAACAAAAATAATAAAAATAAAAAACCTTACCACAAGCCCAAGGATACTAGCCCCAAAAAGAAGAAAGGCAATTGCTTTGTTTGTGGAAAACCAGGTCACTATGCAGCTTAATGCAGGAAAAGGGCTAAGGGAGATAACTCTCAAAATGGTGAAAATCCTCCCAAGCCAAATGTAAATTTGGTTGAAGGAGATGATAGTAGTGATAAAGATATCATTGTTGATGTAGTGTCATAAGCCCTTCTTGTCTCTGATGTGAAGAAACGGGTGGTAGACTCAGGAGCTACCAGGCACATCTGTGCAAACAAAGAGTTGTTTACCTCCTTTGAAGAAGGGGAAGACCACATTTATCTGACTGACTCCCGAACTACTAAGGTTTATGGAAAATGGAGAGTGATGCTGAAGCTCACATCTAGAAAGACCTTGGCATTGAATGACGTGCTATATGTCCATGAAGTCAAAGCTAACTTAGTTTTTGTGGCGCTTCTTGGGAAAGCTGGGGCTAGGGTCTATTTTGAATATGACAAGATTGTCATAACTAAGAACAATGTTCTTATTGAGAAGGGCTATTGTGATAAGGAACTATTTGTTCAGAGTATTGTTGAAATGAATGAGAATGCATCATGTTCTGCTTACTTGGTTGATTCTTATGATGTTTGGCATGCTAAATTAGGGCATGTTAATAAATCTTATATTAAGAGGCTGCAAAATCTAGGGCTAATTTCTAAAACTAAAATTGATCTTCAAAGTAAATGCGAGGTTTGTGTAGAAACTAAATTAACCAAGAGGACACATTTTTTTACACAAAGAGAAACTGAGTTATTGTCCTTAATTCATACCGATTTAGGAGATTTAAAACAAAATGAAACCAAAGGAGGTAAGTGTTAGAGCAAGATTTTCACCCAAGAGGGGGGTGAATTGGGTGATTAGAAAATAAACAGATACTTAAATAAAATTATAAAACTTTAAAGCACAGTTATAAGAAGGAAGAGATATCACCAAAGTTCACACATGGGTTTATATTGGTTCGGTCTCAACCACTTGACTTACGTCCAGCCCTCAGAAATCCTTCTGAACCTTTCACTATATCTTTCAAGATTCAGTGGGTTCTTGGCACCACAGTACAACAGCAAGTTCCTCTCTTTGGACACTCGCTCCCCTTTACACAAGGTAATCTCAAATCTCAACTTAAGGTTCATCAACCTTAAGTTATCACTATTGGAAATAAAATAAGTATGACTGACAAATCTCTCTCACAGAGTATATAGATGAAAACTGAAGTACAGATAAAGAGTTGATAAGAGACGAGGCACTTATGAATGTATTGTTTGCAATGTGTTCAAATGTTGTTCGTCACTTTTATTTTTCGAATGGTTGGACATATATATCAGTAGCTTTGAGGACCATTGTAAATCTGTCCGTTGATTCATAGTGCTTCTGACAGATGCAACAATATTTGTTTTCCACTTTGCACGTTGATAGTTATTTTTGAATTTCGCTGCTGCCCACAATTAGTTGCCGTTTGAGTGGAGTGTTTAGTTACTTGTCATGTGGGTGGTAGTGGAGTACATCTGTAATACACTTGAGAACATTACCGTTAGAAAATATTTAAATATCATCAGAGTGATCATGATTCACTGGGAGTGATTTCTGAAAATTAAGAAACCATCGGAAGTGATCTTGCTTTCACTGGAGATGGATTTCAGCAACTGGAAGTGATTTGGAAAACATTAAAATCTTCTGCAAGTGATTACAGACTTACTGGAAGTGAACATGAGATTTCATATGCCACTCGAGTGAATTTGGCATCACTGGAAGTGATTTTGTAAACAATGATTTCTTCTTGTAGTGATTTTCAATCCATTGGAAGTGATTTAGCTAAAATAGTATATCACTCGAGTGATTCTAGATCACTGGAAGTGATTTTACAAACAGTAAAGTATTCTTGCAGTGATTTTCATTCCATTGGAAGTGATTCTGAAAATTTTAAGGATCACTCGAGTGATCTAGTTATCACTGGAAGTGATTTTCAAAACAGTGATTTTTTCTTCCGGTGATTTCAGATTCACTGGAAGGGATTCAGCAAAAACAACATATCATTCGAGTGATTCAAGATCACTGGAAGTGAAATACGGAACAATGATTTTTTCTTGCAGTGATTTTTGATTCACTGGAAGTGATCTGACGCATCACTCGAGTGATTTCACAGATCATTCGAGTGATATGGTATTTTTCATATCACTCGAGTGATTACATAAATCACTCGAGTGATCTTGCTCAGATTACTTTTCTCACTTCCTTTGCTGATGTATTTGTTTTAACCAAATCCAAGGACGTCTAAAACATGATTTGTTATCATCAAAACATGAAATCTAACAGTAAGAGGTATTATATTACCTTTATCGATGATTTTTCAAGATATACTAAAATATATTTATTGAGAAATAAAGATGAATCTTTTGACAAGTTTCTTTTATACAAAGCAGAAGTTGAAAACCAGTTAAATAAAAAGATTAAACGAGTTAGATCAAATAGATGAGGGGAATATTTATTACCAAACGAATTTTTTGAAAAAGAAGGTATAATACATGAGGTAACTCCTCCTTATTCACCTGAGTCTAACGGTGTTGCAGAAAGGAAAAATAGAACTTTAAAAGAAATGATGAATGCATGACTTGTAAATTCTGCAGCACCTAATAACTTGTGGGGTGAAGCTTTATTGTCTGCTTGTTTTCTACAAAATAAAATATCTCACAAGAAAACTAAGAAGACACCTTATCAATTATGGAAGGGTTTTTTGCCTAATCTTCAATATTTGAAAGTGTGGGGGTGTCTTGCTAAAGTTTTACTACCTGATGTTAAAAAGAGGAAAATTGATTCTAAAACCTCTAATTGCATGTTTATTAGATATGCTCAACAAAGTGCTTCTTATCGTTTTTTGGTTTTGAAAAGCGATGTTTTAGATCATAACACAATAGTTGAAACAAAAGATGCAGAGTTTTTTGAACAAATATTTCCTTTGAAGGTTGAGCATACTCCTACAAGAGTTAAAAATTCTTCTATTGAACAAATTTCAAATGAAGTTTTAATTGAAGATTTAAGGAGAAGTAAAAGACAAAGAAAACATACATCTTTTGGGGATGATTTTTATACTTACCTGGTGCAAGATGAACTCAAAAATTTTTATGAAGCTATTTCTTCTCCGGATGAATCTTTTTGGAAAGAAGCAATAAAAACTGAAGTTGATTTTTTAAATCAAAATAAAACATGGGTTTTGGTAGACTTGCCTCCAGGAGCAAAACTTATTGGTTGTAAATGGGTCTTTAGGAAAAAATATTTTTCTGATGGAACTATTGATAAATACAAAGCTAGGTTGGTAGCCAAAGGGTATACTCAAAAAGAAAATGTTGATTATTTTGACACATTCTCTCCTGTAAATAGGATTTCTTCTGTTAGAATCCTAATTGCCTTAGCTTCTATTCACAAACTTTTCATTCATCAAATGGATGTTAAAACTTTGTTTTTAAATGGTGATTTAGAAGAGGAGATTTATATGCAGCAACCTGAAGGCTGTATTATTCCTGGGCAAGAAAACAAAGTTTGTAAACTTATTAAATCTTTGTATGGTTTGAAACAAGCGCCTAAACAATGGCATGAAAAACTGGATCAAGTTTTGTTAAGTGGCGGTTTCTCTACTATTGAGGTAGAAAGATATGTTTATACAAAACTTATAAATGATGATTGTGTGATTATTTATTTGTATGTGGATGATATGCTTATATTTGGTACTAGCATGAGTATTGTGCTTGAGATAAAACATTTTTTGTCTTCTAATTTTGACATGAAAGATTTGGGTGAAGCTAAAGTAATTTTGAGTGTTGATAAGTAAAGTATTTGCATATTTATTTTTCCTTATATGATGATTTTGTGGACTATATTTAAGCTGAATGTAATCAATTTGGGTGTAATTAATAAATAAATAATGATTTTCTTGCAGTCATGGATAGTACCGGATTAAGAAGAATTAAAGAAGGCATTTAAGGGAAAGTTACTATTCATGCAGTACTATTCACCGTGACTGTTCATGTCTGGTACTGTAGCGGACCGTTGCGTTGTACTGTAGCGGTCGGTGTGTGTGGAAGTGGGACGGTTCAGTGCGGTTCCTGCAGCAGTCGGTTCACTGTAGCAAAATCACTGTAGAAAAATACTGTAGCAGTCCGAAAATGAAGCCTATAAATAGAGCTTCTTGGCACCCTAAAATGAGGAGGAAGGAAGAGAGAGAGAGAATTTTTATTTTAGAGAGAGAGTTGTTATTTTTAGAATTTATTTCTTGCATTTTTTTTACTTCTTGCATACCTCCTACATGGATGGTTTTACCTCCTATATGGAAGGTCTAGGTAGTCCTCCTTTATGGATGGTATAGGTTGCCACCTACATGGATGATTTTACCTCCTATATGGTAGGCTAGATTTTCCATTTTCATACATCTTGTAGTTGTATTTTTATGTTTTTGTAATTAATTTTTATGCAATATTTATGATGTTTGTAATATATTTTGGTTTTGTTTTTAATTTTATCATGAGCTAAATTTTCCTTTTCCTAGGGTGATGACGTAGCTTACTAATGACGGATTGAATCTTAACTTATTAAATCTAGTTTTAATTTTTCCTTCATGATTGAGTTTTAATTATTGCTCTTAATGCTTACAATTGATTGGCCACCTTTTGGATGATTTTAATATGCATGTTGAGACCGGAAGGAGATACATGTGTGTGGATCCTATAATTAAAACCATAATTTGCATATGAAATAGGAATATATTCATATGGGTTGTGTAGTCTTAATTGAGTTCCATAAATCTTAATGCATGATTGATTGCTTAAATTCATATAGGAATATATTGGGTTAGCAATTAATTATAGAATTACTTGACCTTGGAAAAGGCTAGTAATTAAAATAGGGAAACTCGACTATCAATCATGTGGAATAAATTGGACTAGAATAGATAAGTGATTCAATCCGGAATTTATTAAGTGAAATTTAATCCCTAGGGCTTTTTCTCATATTTGTCTTTATATCACTTGTATTCATATTTCATCATTTCTATCTTGCAATCTCAATCACAACTAATCAACCGACTAAATAGAATTAAAATTACCAATTTTGGTACTTAGTGATCAATCCTCGTGGGAACGATACTCTACTCACTTCTATATTACTTGATTACGACAGTGTACACTTGCACTTCTAAATACACTATCCTACACTCGTAACAAGTGTAAAAATCAAAAGGAATGATAATGGTATCATACTTTCTCAAGAACATTATGTTGAGAAAATTCTGAGAAAGTTTAAGTTGTTTGATGAGTCTCTTGTGAATACTCCTTATGATCCTAATATGCATTTAAAGAAAAATAGAGGAGATCCAATTGCTCAATCCAAATATGCACAGATTATTGGGAGTCTGTTGCATTTAATGAACTATACCAGGCCAGACATAGTATATGCTGTGTGTAGATTGAGCAGATATACTCATTATCCAAATAATGAGCATTAGAAGGCTCTCGTAAGGGTATTGAAATACCTAGAGGTACCATGGATTATGATATTCATTATAGTGGATTTCCCGCTATATTAGAAGGATACAGTGACGCTAACTGGATCTCAGATTCAAAGGAGAGAAAATCCACTAGTGGCTATGTTTTCACTCTTGGTAGTGGTGTCATAACATGGAAGTCAGTCAAACAAACTATCTTAACCAGTTCCTCAAGGGATTCTGAGTTTGTTGCTATGGAGTTGACTGGTACTAAGGCTGAGTGGTTGAAAAACTTCTTGGCAGATATCCTACTGGGTGGAAAACCAACACCATCAGTATCTTTACATTGTGATAGCCAATCTGCGATAGCTATGGCTAAAAATAAAACCTTTAATGGTAAAAGTAGACATATTCGATTGAGACATAATATAATAAGGCAGCTGCTAAAAGATGGTGTAATCTCAATCGATTATGTAAGGTCAGCAGTAAACCTTACGGATCCGTTTACAAAACCCTTGGGAAGGAAACAAATATTTGATTCATCGAGGGGAATAGGACTTAAGCCGATACGAAATTAATAGCGATGGCAACCAAACCTCTGTGATTGGTGATCCCATGAAGGAGGTTCAATGGGTAAGAACAAGTCTTCTGTTTGTTCTGCTAACACAAAGTAAATTGTTAGTCCCTTCTTATGATGCCGAGAATGTGCTAGAATACATTTTGGTGAGAATGAGTAGAGCTCTTAATGATTTCATAATTCTACGAAATGGTGTGCTCATTGCAGGTACATTTCATGAAATCACCTCTATGAATGTGGAGTAGGGCCGCTCCTATGAGATAATGGCAAAATCTCTAGAGCATTCGTTATGCACCAGGCACGTGCATGGCCGTTTAACGTGCAAAACCGCATTAATAGCGAAATGTGGGGGTATAATCTGACTACTAATGCCTCTAGTATACGCCCAAGAGATGTGAGTTCATAGTCCATAGAACCACTGACATCTCTGTATATTAAGCGTTATTAGTCTAGGTCTAGTTCATAGTCCTAAGGACCACTAGATACAATTGTTATATCCATATGTGCAACTAAGCTAAAGGCGTTGCGTTCCTTTTGACACATGTGGGGGATTGTTGGAGTTTTAAATACAAGTGGATGTGTCAAATAGGAACTAATCACACATTGCTTGGGAGAGAAAATACACAAGTGTATATATTGCATCTTGTGAAATTGGACAAGTAAATGAGCCAAGAGGAAGAGTGGGCTCGCGTGCACAACAACGGGCCACTAGGAGGCAAACGCAGTTGAAATCCAGCGATTCCCCCCCCACGGTGTGCAAATTAAACACGGACTGGGCATTTTTTATTAAATGTTTTTTGAAAAATCTAAAATTTATTTTTTAAAAATGGCTTATCAGAAATACCCAAGTTTAAGGCATTTGTTTTTTGAAACCTTAACACTTCGGTTACAGAGGTCATAAATCTCATTTTATTTTGTTTAATTGCCCATCTGTTAATGTTCAGAAACCGCCTCATAAAATCGGGTTTATGACATCCAACGTTCAGAAACCGCCGAGTTAATTGGGTTTATGGCCATTAATTTTCTGCCCAACGTTCGGATGCATGGGGAGCCTATAAAAGGCACAGTCTATGAGAGGTTCAGGCATCCAGCTCTGAGCTCTCGAGTACTCTTCCTCTCTGGTCCTCCTCTGTTAGCTCTGCCTTCTAGTTGCTTTACTTTTCGCTGTTCTGTTCACTCTGTGTCTGCAGGAAGAGTCCGTTTTATCCTGGGGAGTGCCGCTTCAAACTTACCGGTGGTTGCGAAATAGCTCTTAAGATCAGCGTCCGTGGACGTGACTCGGATTACAGAATTTGCAGGAGTTAGCCAACAATGAATACAACAAAAACAATACAAATATTATTTCAGCACTAAATATTAGATGTTTAGAGAAGTTATCTATTAGTTTAATTATTTTAGTACACAAAATTATATAATTCGGTTTCTATATGATAGTAAGATACTCTATATAAAACATAATTTCATATCTAAAACAGTAACATAAAACATAATTTTTAAAGCTAAAAAATATTAAAAATAATCAAATCAAATCCTTATTTCAACTTCATAATTATTATCAGTATACCCTGATTTTTGTATGAACATGGAGTTCAGCGAAAGTCAGGTGCTGCGAAGCTTTGAGGTGAGCAATACATTTTTTGGATTTGTGTTATGCCTAATGTGTGTTATATTTGATCTTTTTCATATAGAAAGATGGACCCAAAAGTTATTTGGGATTTAAAGTCAACAGAGATATTTATCAACGCTTGCATATAATTTTCACTTTTCATATATTTTACAATTTTTTATTTTAAATATCACAAAAGTCACTTATACAAAAGCCAAATCAAATACATCTTCGCTTTTATAAAAGCACTTATCCAATCAACAATTTAAATATAAATCACTTACACAATTTAACTTTTACCTAATCTGACTTTTCCACAAGTCAGATTGTAAATAAGCCACTTTTCTCACTGCTGATTCAAACACACCCATTGAGTTTTTTTTTCTTTTTAAAAAATGCACTATCTAGCTACTCATGCCCATTCAACCCCGCACGAGTTTAACTCAACTTATTTGATATGAGCTTCAATGGACATTTGACAGGCATAAGCTTAAGAAATAAATGGACGGGCTGCAGGCTAACCATCAAGCAGCCCATTGCACAGTCCTAAATGGTGGTGGTTGCCTTTAATATTTTGGACTGTCTTAAAAATAAAAATAAAAATAAAAAGTAATCCTCGTTTGATTTCTTCTTGGGCAAGTAGGAATATCCGTTTTGATTAAATTTTGATCCTTAATCTTATTCTTCACTAAATGGCCATGCCATGGATATATCAATATCATCACTAGGAAATCTACAGAGCTCCCCAAACACTATGCATTGCAAGTATTGTACAGGAAAAAAAATTGTATGTGGTGGTAGGAAAATAAATGTGGATGAATGCTAATTAAGAATGCCAAATGGTAATTGTAACACGCTAATTTTTATTTCTACTTGTTAATTATTCCTAGAACTTGATTTATCAAGTAATTTGAGGTATAAATAGATCAAATGCATTACTTGTGGTCTAAAATTATAAAATTAAGAAAGAAGGGAAAAACTGATTTAAAATTGAAGCCAATATATATATATATATATATATATATATATATATATATATATATATATATATATATATATATTTTCCCTTCGAAGCCAGTATATATTTATTAGTGATGAGTTGAATTTATTGATTATAAAAAATGTTATTTGAATGAAATACACAAATAGAGTTTAATTATCATTTTTTAAGAACCTTGGAAAGCAGTGATTTGTTTAGGAGGAGGAGGATTTCAGAATTTGTGATTCCAAGAGATGAGATTGAGGGTATTAAGAGTATCTATAAAAAAACTAATAAAAAATTTTAAAAGAAAAAAGTAAAAACAAAGGGGTAAAGAAAAGAAAGACATTATATATATATATATATATTATCGGAAGAAAAAATTATAAAATAAAAGCTAAAAAATAAATAATAAAAAAACTTAAAATAAACTAAAAAGCACGTGGCCTTTTAGTGTGAAGTCGGTGGGGTGGATATTTAATATCCACCCCCACCACTTCAATTCACCACTTCAATTGTCAGTGGGCTAGAAGGATCAGAGAGTGCGATTCCGTCATTTCAGGTAAGGCTTCAAACTTTTTAAATAATTTTAGTACTTAAAATCACTTTTTCTTATCAAATTATCTTCATAAAAATTATTTTAGGTATTTTTTTTAAATGAGGGTAATATTATACTTATTAGTGAAAATTTTAGAGTTAAGATTTTGTGAATAATTTTCTGTTGAGGGAGTGCAGTGAAATTTTCGGAGGTGCAGGCAAAAACTTGGGGTTCTCCGAATCCAAACCTAATATATAGGCTAGTAGCCGGAAACTTAATCAGGGTTTATGATTGGGGGGAAAAAATAATAATAATCAGGGTTTATGAATAGCAGCCCCTCTTCAGTGTTTTCCGTGTTCCCTTTCTCTTGAACAAACTGCTTGCAAGTCGCCACTTCCTTACATCTTTCACTCACTTTAGATCTATTGCTACCATCCAAAGTATCAAGGCGAGGCAGATCTTCGACTGCCGTAGCGATGGTACCTTTGCTAGAGCCGCCGCTCGCAGCGGTGCTTCCACCGGTATGCTTGACTTGTCCGGCATCTGGTATATTGCTTGTCGTGTTGCGTGTTGGTTTTTGAGGCTTTATTTTTATCATCTTGCTATGAACGGATAATTGTTTTTCTCCGGGCATCTCTACTTATCTGTAATCTTAGAAACTCTGGAAATGTTTCAAGTGTTTTTCATTTTAGTTTTAAATTTCAATCTCGTTCTGTTCAAACACCCCCTGACGTTGGTCATTTTAGATACATACTTTTGATCATATTTTGTTTGTTCTTATGTAAACAACCGATTTTGTTTTAGGGATTTGTGAGGCTCTTTAATTAAGAGATGGAGGATCTGACTTTCTCGGAAGAGGTGTATTGAAGGTAGATCTCGTCCCTTACACTCAAATAGTCTGAAATTCCCGCGTTGATATATCTATGTGGTTATTGCTCGCTTTATTTTCCTTCTCACTTAGTCGGTTGACATCATTAACAAAATTATCGCCCCTGCATTGGTTGGGCAAGGTTAAATATCTGACACTGATATTGCCCATGCCTTTTTATGCAGCACCACCAAACACCAATGGGAAGGCGCACTGCTCTTGTTCTCCTTCCAAAGTTGCATGGATCACTCAGGAAAAAGCCCTGCAATTCCATGCATGTTCCACTTTCCCATTTCTTCTGCTCCGAAACTGTTTCAGAGACACTTGCTGAAACCCACCATACCCAAATTAATGAGCTTTCCGTAGAATTTAACAATCAATCTGATTCACAAGAACATGAACGGCTCGAACAAGTTCGCAAGTTTCAAAATTTACTTGAAGAGGATCGTAGACATGCTGTCCAAAGGTTCATCACGTCCCTGGTTCTCTCTAAAAGCCCATTTTCTTCCCCTTTCGACCTCCACGCCTACTTCTCACTCTCAGCACCCTCCTTGAAACCCGTCTTCTCAAATTTGCTTTTTCGGGCTTGCTCTGATTCTGAGATGGTCGATGAAGCTATAGAGTTGTACTCTTTGATGAAGAAAGATGGCATGCTTCCTTCGACAGGTTCTGTGAATCGGTTGCTTGAAACTTTGATTAATTTGAAACAGTATAAGAAAATTCTTGTCCTATTCCTGGATTTTGTGGAGTCTGGCATTCAACCCAATATTTTCTCATACAGCAAAGCTGTTCAGGCAGCAGTGATGCTGAAGGACTGGAAAGCGGCTCTTGAATTGATCAATGACATGAAGGAGGGAGGAGTAAGCCGATCTAAGTTTATTTATAACCTGGTAATTGGTGGGTTATGTAAAGAGCGGAGACTCACAGGTGCTCACAATCTGTTTGAGGAAATGATCAAAATGAAGTTGGTTCCAAATTTGATCACTTATAATATGCTGATTGATGGATACTGCAAGGTGGGAGAGGTAGAGAGGGCTTTGGCTTTAAGGGAGAGGATGAGGGTGGAAAATGTGGAGCCTAATCTTATCACGTACAATTCTTTGTTGAGCGGTTTTTGTGATTCACAGAGGATGGCAGAGGCGGGGACGTTGTTGCAAGAGATGGAGGCTTTCAAGTTTGTGCCAGATGGATTCTCTCGTATTATATTTGGTGATATTTCAAGCGGAAATAATAATGCTTCGTGGGACAAAGGGGGGATGATCGACGAGTATACTTGTAGTATTTTGTTGGATGGATTATGTAGAGCAGGTATGGTTGAAAAGGCCAAGGAAGTTTTGGCCAAACTAACAGAGAGTGGATTTATACCAAGTAAGATAGTATACAATGTATTAGTGAATGCATATTGCCAGGAGGGTAACATAGAGAAAGCCATACTAACAATTGAGCAAATGGGAGAACGTGGGTTGGAGGCTAACTATGTGACGTTCGATATCCTCATTAACAAGTTCTTTGAAATAAAGGATGTGGACCAGGCAGAGAGATGGTTGAAGAAGATGGCAGAGAAGGGTGTTTCACCCAGTTTGGAGACTTATAACATTTTAATTAATGGTTACGGTTGCATGAATCAATTTGACAAATGTTTCCAGATTCTTGAGGAAATGGAAAAAACAGGGACAGAGCCCAGTGTCTTAAGCTATGGTATTCTGGTAAATTGCTTGTGCAAAGGAGGTAAGCTTCTTGAAGCTGAACTGATCCTTGTGGATATGGCAAACCGAGGGGTTTCTCCAAATGCAAAAATATATAATATGCTCATTGAAGGTAGCTGCTCGATGGGCAAAGTGACAGACGCTTTGAGATTTTTTGAGGAAATGGTTAAAAATGGACCAGGTCCAACTCGTGTAACATACAATATGCTCATATATGGGCTTGGAAAAGATGGAAGGATAACAGAAGCTGAGGAACTTTTCCAGCAAATGGGTAGCAATGGATACAATCCAGATGTAATCTCATACAACTCCTTGATCTCAGGATATGCTAGGTCAGGAAACACCCAGAAATGCCTTGAATTGTATGATACTATGAAAAAAGCGGGCATAAAACCTACAGTTAGGACGTTTCATCCTTTGATCAATGCAGGCATCAAGGAAGGGGTTGTGACAGCAGAGAGGCTGTTTCAAGAAATGTTAAAAATGGGTTTGATTCCAGATCGAGTTGTATACAAGGCAATGATTTACGCTTACGCCGAAGAAGGTGATGTTGAGAAGGCAATGTCTTTGCACCAACGGATGGTTGAGCAGGGGATTAATTTAGACAAGGTAACTTACAACAACTTAATTTTGGTGTTCCTTCGAGATAAAAGGGTGTTGGAAGTAAAGCATCTTGTTCATGACATGAAGGCTAAAGGAGTGGTTCCAAAAGCTGATACATATGACATACTGGTGAAGGGATATTGCGATTTGAAGGATTTCAATGAGGCGTACTTTTGGTATAAAGAAATGTCTGACAGAGGTTTTTGCCTAAATGAACGCATCTGTTATCAACTTATCTCTGGACTTAGTCGCAAGGGTATGCTACAAGAAGCTCAGATTGTTTCCTCAGACTTGAGTTCCAGGGCATAATAAGCAGTAGAAGAGAGGATTTTGCATTTCAAAAAGTCTAATTCGTCTCCTCAGAATTGAATCGCGAGGTCAATGGCTTCTCCTATAGCGTGCCAGAGAGATCATAGCTGGTTCATCAACTCGTGTGTTTCACCAGATTAAGCTTCACAAATCACCTGGCTGATTTAGCTAATGGTTGTCATCAGTGATGTGTGGCAGGATTCCATCGCAGAAGTTGCATCATCAAGGCTCAAGTAGTAACTCTTCGATACTGGAATGGTGTTACAATTTTGCCGTTAAGTGACTAAGATGAGGTATAAGATTTATGTGATAAACCTTTGTAATATGAATGTTTATAGCATTAGGAATTAAGGTAGAAGAGAAGAGGATTTGGAGGATTGAAGAAGTAGAAGAGAGTAGAGAGAGAGAGAGTAGAGTGATCTGAATAGTGCAGAATCTTATTAGCAATGCAAATCTGTCTAATACAATGGGTTTAGGCCTTCATTTATAGGTTAGAATGACTTAATGACTAAGTCAAGTTAAAGCTAACTAACTAATTAACTACTGCCAGCTTTAACTAACTGACATTAACTAACTTTTAAGTCTTTTTATTACATTTATACATCATTATTTTGCTTTATAATAAATATTATTTTCTCCATGTCTTTGTTTTAACTTTCCCATCATTCTATCAATCAACTTGAATAGCAAGTGCTTCAAAACATCTTTGTCTTATTGTGATTATATTTATATTGGGAAATAAAAAGATTTGAGATAAAAATGTATTTATGGTTTTAGTGACTGCTATTCAAAGAAATAAAAAGCTAGTTGCTCCCTTTGGTATCTCATCTCATCTTTTTTTATCAAGTAATTTTGCAACCAATTATACAAAATGACCAACGATGGAGCAACTTTTTTGGCAGCTAAATGATTTACCAATCAGTACTATCTGGAAACGACTAATTGCCAATTAGAGGGGACTATAGACAAATAATTGTTTTTCGTAAGTAGATCATATCATAAATAAAAATTATTGAATGAATTGTAAATTCTTGTGATATTGGCCTTGTACTGTCAGGTGCTCACACATTCGGAAGAGCACACTGCAATATTGCATCACATTTATGGAGTGTGGCACAGGCTTACCTGATCCAAATCTCAACACTAGTTGTTCTCTCAAAGTCAACCTCAAGAAATGGAACTTCCAGGGGAACAAAGAGTTGAATGCTTCAACGGTACTAGTGTGGGACACATTATTAAAAACCAAACTTGGCTCGGCTGGTCAAACCAGTGAATAGATGAACCAGTCAAAAGTATTTTGTGGTGCTTAAAGTATTATTTCAGGAGCAATTTTGAACCTCACCCTTAAATGAAGTTGCATCAAGTATCCTAAATTTTTTTTTTTGGTAACACTCGACATCCTAAAGTAATTTCTTGGCTCAAATTTACCCAAAAAGTTTTGAGTTAACAGTTAATTTCTTATTAGAGCATGTTTGGAATAGCTTATGAAAATTTCATAAGTGCTTATGAATTGTAATTCACGGTCTACGAGGTAGTTTTTACGGTCTACGAGATAAATATGTGGAAGAGATTTATCTCGATTTACATAAATCGGGTTTATATAATAAACCCAATTTTAAAAAGTGATAACAAACAAACTCTTACTCTCTTTTTTTTTTAGTACTCATCAAGGCAAGTTAATCATCTAGGCCTTTTTTACGAGGTTCAATGGCTTTACTGCCAGAGAGCGGGTTTACAAAGTACAAACCCCTTGCGTTTGAACTTTTTTTTTTTTTAATGAAAATTCATTTTCACATTAAAAAAATAAGGCAAAATGCAGAAAAATACTATCAAAATATATACAAGATAAATAAGGGTGTTGAATTTCAATATTTCCAAATTGATATATTTGAAATTTAAAAATTTGCACAAATGTAGAAAATTACCCAATCGTGCTAAGTTTTTTTTTTCCTTAAGAAAAATCCCCAAACCCCCCCTTGCAGGCAATTGGCTGTTGGAGCTCCAGTGCCAGTGACCGCCGCCGATGGGTCGTCACCGGAGCTTTGATGACCTTGTCGGTGACCGACCGCTGGAGCCCCAACGGTCTCTAGTTTTTGTTGTTGGAATTTCTCAAGTAAAAGTTGTCAATATGAATATTTGAGTTGTTAATATATATATTAAAGTCGTAAATAGGGTTGATTGAAGCTTCGATGATCCCATATATTTTTTTGAATTTCTCAAGTAAAAATCGTGAATACAAATACTTGAGTTGTCAATATGTATACTAAAGTCATAAAAAAAAAATGAGACCGTTAGAGCTCTAGATGACCCTATTTATGACTTTAGTATATATATTAACAATTCAAATATCCATATCAATGAATTTTGCTTGAAAAATTCAAAAAAAAAAGAGACCGAGTATAAATATTAACAACTCAAGTATAATTATTGACAACTTTTACTTGAAAAATTCAAAAAAATATATATGAGTCCGTTGGAGCTCCAGTCAATCATATTTACAACTTTAGTGTATATATTAACAACTCAAGTATGTATAATGACGACTTTTGCTTGAGAAATTAAAAAAAAAACAGAGATTGTTAGAGCTCTAGTGACATGTTGCTGGTGAGGTCACTGAAACTTCGGTTACCGGCAAGGAGGTGTAAGAATTTTTTGTTTTAAAAAAATCAAGGGTAGTTATGTAATTTTTCACATTTGTCCAAATTTCAAAATTTCAAATCAGTCAATTTAAAATTATTAAAATTCAACACCTTTAATTTTTTTACATATTTTAATGTATTTTTCTGCCATTTTCCCAAAATAACAAAGTACGAGTAGAAATATGAATCACAAGGATAAAATAGAACAATAGACTAGAATGGAAACGCCCTTCATGCGACTCAACCTCGAGAGATCATATTCTAGTCCCTCAAATTCAAAATGCAGTTAGAATTGCACCCAAAAAAACAGTTAGATCGAATTACATCCAAAAAAACAGTTAGAATTACAATCAAGTATCAACTAAAGGGTTTTCACAAATATATGCTTGTTTTATAATCAAATTAAGGGGCAACACAGGGAAAAAAAGGAGTTAATTTTTTTGGAAAACGATATTAAGGTCCCAATTAAAGAAAATAATATAAGAAAAGTCCAAAAATTTATCAATAGTAGCTTCTTCACTTATTAATGATTGTTTTTTTACTTGTTATTAATAAATTATGAGATTTTTTTATATTATTTCTTTTAATTGGGGCTTCGGTGTCATTTTTTCTTTTTTCTTTTTTTAATGAAAGCACGACATAAATAATTTCATATATAAAAACAAATAATAGAAAACTAGAAATCATGATTATCTCTTGTGATTGTGATGGTCAAAAGAATTAAAGTCAGAAATTTATTTATTTATTTTTAATGGAATATAACTCCATTCATGATGAAAAAGTATAACCTACAAAGGATCCTAATAATATACATACATACTGTAGGAGATAGGTTAAAATCTAAGGAACAGTCCTAGTTTTAGTAATAATTTTAATATGGGAATGTTTTACAAAATATGGGAAATCTATTTGGGTAATCTATTTGTTTTTGTCTGAGGATGAAAGTCATAGCCTTCCATAGTGCCATTAGCTGCAATTGTAGAATTCCAAGTTTAGTTGGAGGAGACAATATCCACTCATGAAAATGGTTTTGATCAAAGAATACTCAGATATATATGTTTCTCGGTCCTCTTCTTGAGTTGTTAACACTGAACACAACACTCCATTGAACAGAGGAGCTCCATAAGGATTGATGTTCTTTTACATTCTGCAGTCTGCACCTCCGTTATCATTAACATAATTTGGCTTTTGCAGAGAGTGTAATGAGGTAGTAGCCCTCTGTCACGACCTGTTTGGCTTGCCCGTGTAAGACCAACAAAAGATGGGCCATCTGATCTTGTCATTGAGTGATGGGAGGACGACATTAGTATTTTGAGCGTTGTTTTCCTTAAACGCTAAGGTCTCACTGTGAGGGACTGAAGTCAATCTAATGATTCAACTGGTCGGAGGTTAATGTCGTCCCCCTGATGAGCCTATGGCAGGGCGAAAGCAGTTGGCACCATATCTGGTTAAGCTGGTTGTTGAGGGAAGTGGTACCCTCGAGACTCCACACAGACGCTGTAATCTGCGCCGGACTCCAAACCTGTGACACCTCGCTCTAGATTACGCCATCCTGATTATCTGTTATAGAGATATTCTTACACTTGTATGATAAACTTTGTTTCTAGCAAATCACATTCTCAGTGCTAAATGAAAAGGTAGGAAAGTGATGGAATTACTGGGATCTTTATAGTTAGATAACTATGTCACTATCCATTATTGCAGGGACGGGTTAGGATTGTGGTTAGTTCTAACAAGAATTTCCAGATGTAGCCAGATGTCTATTTCTCAGCAAATGAATTGTTGGCAAGATGCGCAGCACGATTTTCCATAGTAACAACTTAATTCTAAGAGGTAAAAAGAATTTCCAAATCAAAAAACATACCTCATTCTTGTTGGAGAGCATTGGCCAAAAAATTAGCTTCCGCGTTTTCATCTCTATATCATGATCTTAATTTTTTTGGCACAAGTCTGGTGATTGTTGATACATAGAGCACTAACACAATCACAAAAAACTATAGTGCTTCAATTAGTATAATACTACTTTTACTCTTTAATATAAGATGCACTACAGACTAGATTTAATATTAAAGATTTGAGGTAGTGATTAAAAAATTTAAATCAATCATTAAATGCTCCACCTCTCATGCATTAAAAAAAAAAAAAACCATCACTGTACTTATTTGAGATCACATTTTGTATCCTCAAAAATGACTTTTGAAATTAAACAATTTGGGCTTAAAATTATACTTGTGATGACTTTGGTAAAACACAACATTTAAACAGATTAGCGATTGAATTCATCAGTAATCCAACGTTTTCTTTTTTTAATGACCAAAAGGTAAGTTGAGGCTAAATACTTTTTTTTTTCCAGACTATGCCTTTTAAATTTTCTTCATATTTGAAATTAATCTTTTTAAATCAACTTTTCAATATATTATCAAAATAAATTTATGTTAAACTGCCATTTTTATAAAAATCTATTCAAACATATATTAAGCCATATTAATTGACATTTGCTTCAACTTGAGTTGGTTAAAGTCTCTTAAAACAAAAGTCACTTTTGCAAACCTTTAGATACTGGATAATGTTCGTTTCTTTTGTTTCGTAGCTGTGTTTTGTGTTGCGTTCTGGACTTCGTATCTTGCTGTTCTGATGATTTAGTAATGAATGAATATGTTCTGTTCTGGCAAAAAAGAGAAAACTTGCAGTCCCAAACAACATTTTAGTATGCCAAAAGGACTTTCGAAACCCCAAAAGTTGAAACCAAATATATAGGTTGAGTATGTCTTGAGAAATTTTTCCTGTAATCTAACTGTATCGTGAACTTTAAGAATAAACCTTTAGTTAAAAAAATGATGCTATTATGCTAAACTATATCCTGATTGATAAAATGAATTTAATATGAACAGGAAGCTTGATTGATATCAAACTGATGCCTAGCGGAGTTAATTTGAAGAAGAAGGTATGAGGGAAGTGATGAGATTTTGATTTTCAGCCCCAAGAACTGTTAAAGGCAGCCGAAGTAATGGCCTGAGCGAATTCTTGGAAGTTAATACAACCGTCACCGTCGGTATCAGCCTCTTTGATCATTCCGGTGAGCTCCTCCGCCGTGAGGGCGTGGCCTAACTTGGCCATGGAATGTGCGAGCTCGGCGGCGGTGATGTAGCCGTTGCCGTCGCGGTCGAACAACCGGAAGATCTGGCGGAGCTGTTCCTCCGTGTAGGGGCTACGAGCATTGACGAGATCCGGTTCGACCATGGCGATGAACTCGGAAAACTCTACCATGCCGTTGCTGTTCTTGTCGGCCTTCTGGATCAGCGCCTCCAGCTGATCCTCGCTCGGCTTCAAACCTAGCGATCGGAGCAGCGACCCTAATTCGAGCTGCGTCAAGCTCCCGTCCTTGTTCCGATCGAATGATCGGAAAATCTCTCGCAGCTCCGCCACCTGCTCGTCGTCCAGCTTCACCGGCTGCTGGTTAGGGCTCATTCCTGATCCGATCGATGATGAATCAATGTGTTTGGGATTGATTGATTTTCTTGGTGGTATAGATAGGGATCCGTTTTCTGGAGATAATTCAGAGATTGAGAATAATCAAATGGTAAGAAGAGAATTGGATTAATTATCAAAGTCTAACAAGAAGTCTCTTTGCCTTTGTAGCTTGATTTGCGGATCTGAAATACAAATACTGCGTGCAGGTTTTTTCCTGGTGATGAAGGGAGTATATTTAAAGGTTTGACCATATAGTATTCAATAATAGTTCAAACCACTCATTCCTTAACATAACACATGGTTAGAGGGTTGATTTTAATTTTATATTATATAGTTTTTATATTTATCAATTTATTTTTAATTTACTCTTATTAATTATCATTCAATAATAATCAATAAAAAATTTTAAAAAAAATAACAAAAATGTTTTAAAAAATATATGTCATATTAACTATCTTAATTAATTTCATCAATCTAATCAGGTTAGATGAATAACATGTGTTATATTAACTGAGTGCATTAATAAGTGGTTAATGAAAGTTGATTCATTATGTATCCATCCTCATTGGTTGCTCTTTCACACTCTCCAGATTTTTGAAACTATACATAGTTAAGATTTATTAATTTTTTAATATGAATTTATATAATGTCATTATGATATGCATAATATATAATGTTTCCACCTCTTTTTTTTTTAAATAATTTTATTTATGGTGCATTCAATATTCTCTTATACTTCCAACACCTATTATATTATTTTTTGGTTATATTCGGCATCACAAATTTATTTGTGGTTTAGAGCTTTAGATGTATTTTAAAAAAGATTAGAATGTTGGAAGTATAAAAAAAATAACATCATGATCAATACATTATTGGCTGAGGTAGTAAGGGACTTCCTCCCGTAAGAAGGAGAATATAAATTCAAATATCAGGAAATATATTTATTGTAAGAGGTAAGAATCCTTTACCCTTTTAAGCCCCGAAGAGGAAACCCTTCATCAAATAAAAAAAAAATCATGTGCTGAAAACTACTTTACCTTTTTTTTAAATAAAATGCATTTTTAAAATATTAATAACTTTAAAAATAAAAAACTATGAATATGATTATGACCATTCTTTTTTCAATGAAAAATCAAAATGATATTAGCAAAATAACTGAGTCATACATTAGTTACAGTTCAGGACAACAAAGAAACAAGGATAATTGTTAAGAGAAGAAAAAAGGTTCGCCAATGGGGAAGGGGCCACATGATCTGAAAAGAAGGCAAAAAAAAAACTTCCAAGAAAGAGTTTTTGTCTTGATAAATGATGTTGGTATTCAGATCTTGTGAACTGTTGAGATTAAGGAGCTTCGTTGATGCAATGCAGCATTCCTTTTCAGCCAGATAATATTGTGAAGAAGAATGGTATCGTGCAAAACCTCAAAATTCTTATCTTGATTATGTAGTTGTAGGATAGTTGTCTTCAGCAAATGCTGAAAGTTTTGAAAGTTAAGATTTGAAACTCGGAGACAAAGACAACCAAACCAAATAGATCGGGTGTACGGGCAAGAAACATAGAGATGTTCTAAAGTCTTCTCTTTAAGGCATGATTATGACCATTCAAATATGAACAATTAATATTAGTAGTTTGTTATGCCAGTGTGTTACTGTAACGGGTGAAAATGGGTTAGATTAAACTTTAGCTAAATAAGTTTAGGCCTATAACAAAAATTTTAAGTATGAGCTTGAGTCTTTAAAAAATCTAATAAAGTCTGAAGCCTTTTTAAATGTTTATTTAAAATGTAGATCTTTAAATGGACTTTAAAGCTATAAAATCAATTCTTATCTACAATTTAGTAGGGGGAAAAAGATTGATTAGTGACAAAGTTGTCTGAGTAAGTATGAATAAATAAAATCAATCATTTATAGACCGAGGAGATATATTTTCTAAAACCAACTAAGTAAAACAAGCAATATGCAAGCTAAATTTTACATATTTTTTTATATAAATTGAAACAAACTCCTCCAACTAAAATTATAATATTTCATTTAAATATTACTAAAATCAGCTTAATTACAATTATTATGCTTTATAGAATGACCTAAATCAAGAGAGAGAGGAAATAATCTAATATTACTATCTTTTTGTTTTTTTTATACATAGCTAATATTACTATCTTTAGTGATACACGAGAAGAGACGTACAAGTGAATTACGGGCGAATGAAGGGGGTTGAACTCATGTGAATGATATAATGTGAAACTTTGGGTGCGTTTGATATGCTGAAATTGGAGAAAATGAAAATGAAATTGGGTTTTAATTTCATTAGAAGGTTTGTTTGGTATAATGAAATTGTCTCTTAATTTCAATTCCATGTGGAAGTCAAATAAGCCAATTCCACTAAAATGAATTTTATCCCAAAAGTTAAGATTTGTAATTCCACCTTTACAATTCCATCAATTACCCTCCTTTCTTCGGTAACAACGGTAACCTCTCTTCACTCTGGCGACAACTGTAACATCTTTATTTTTATTTCTAGGATATACTTATAATTTAGAATTAATTATTTAATAAAAATGAAAAAATGAAATTAGTAGGTAATTTTTGAAATAAAAAGAAAAGGGAGATCTGGTTAAAATATATTAAAAAAATTAGAAAAAATTATTATTAAAAAAAGTAATTATAATAATAATAAAAAAATAGTTTGGATGTTTGAGATACTTGTTAGGTTTTTTTAGATGAGGGCATATTAATAATTTCACATTTAAAATATAAATATTAAATAAAAATAATGTCTGAATTCTATGTATATATCAAACACACTTTTAAACCACATTTCCAATTCTATATCCATATCCATATCCATCAAAATCAATTCCAACATACCAAACGGGTTAATGTTAAGGCTAAGTAAGTAATTTTACAAAAAATTTATAAAATTTTTAATATTACATTATATATAATTTTATATAAAAGAAAAAACACTTAAATACCATTTGAATCTCAAAATCTCAAATTAGTTGTATTGATTATAAGAGTAATACGATTGATAAAAAGAGTATAATAATTGACAACTCAATTTTTTAAAAAACCACTTATTTAAGATTTTGAAATTTAAGTAGTATTTAAATGTGATTTTCCCTTTATATAACATTGCAAATTAAAAAAAAAAAGCTAAATAGATGAAGTTTGTAGGTTAGGCTTTATAAAATAGGATTAATTTATTTCTCTAAATGGACATGAGTACATGAAAATATGTAAGGCCATGTTTGGTATAGCTTATGCTTAAAAAATAATTGATTCTTACATAAGTCGAGACAAAACTCTTCTTACATACTTATTGCGTATACCATAAAACCTACCATAAATCATGATTGAAAAGTACTTTTGGAGGTTCCAATCGCTATTCCAAACAGTCATTTAATCTGAACTTAGACATTTACTAAATATGCGAAATATGCGTTGCTAGGTTGTACGCTTTTGATAGATGTCTATGTGAGTGTTTGTTTTAGCTTATTTTAGTTTATCCAACGTATTTATGAGTTTATACACATAAGTCGAGACAATCCTTATCACATAACTTACTTCATATTCTGTAAATCATGATTGAAAAGCACTTCTGAAGCCTTCAATCACTATTCTAAATACCCATTATGAGTCTATCTTATTTCCACCTTTAGAGGCTACACGCTTGAAGGAGGTTTTGGCCTTAAAATTGATGATAAATATGATTTTTATGAATGTACGAAATTTCTCTTATTGCATAACAAATTTCTCTGTGCCTCAACTTCTCTCTTTTCCATAGTTTTGTGTGATTTTCGTTCCTAAAAAAACGTAAAATTATAAATGACGCGACTCATAACTAAAACTTCCATGTAATATAAAGATGATGTCCATTTACAAATAATAATTAATGACAAATTTTCCATTGAAAAGAATAAATAAATGCACAACAAACTTAACATGTGGTCATGACGTGAACTATGAATGGATGAGGTAATTGTACACTACGCGGCTCAGAAAGATGAAAAGCAAATTGGGGGCGAATAATGAGAATTTCCCTTAATTTGGAAAGCTAGAAAGAAGAAAACCAAGCTTTTAGTAAACTGTATAATTAATTGCTCAAAATATAATTTTGAAATATGATAGTAATTCTAAAAAGTGAGTAAATATAATAAATGTCTGCCCCAACATAATTTTTCATATTAATTGAATTTTATTTTTATTTTCTCATTGATATCTTAATTAGTTGAGAACTTTTGTTTTTGAGTCAAAATAATTTTTTTTATTTAAAGTTAATTTTAGCGACGAGGATAAAATAAGATGTGAGCAAGATTATTAACCTCAGCAATTTAAATTCCTTTTTTTGGATCAATAATAATTTAGCGTCCTTGATATTCAATACAAATACATAAAATATTATAACAATGTATCATCAATATGGTCTTGAATAAATAAATTTTTTCTTTAAAATAAATTCTTGGATTATGAGATTTGATTTAAGGAGAATTAATTCAGTGAATTTAAATTTATAGTTATTGTTTTAAAAAATATTTAATCTCAATTTTAAACAGTATCATTTTTAATTTTGAAAAGAAAGATGAATGATATGATTCATATTTCATACTTTATTTTTTTTTTCTAAAAAATTTCATTTCACTAAATTTCAAGACACAACATTATTCTTAACCATATTTTTGTCTGAATGGATTTAGCGGCAAAGGAGGAAATATGTTCAAACCGTTTTAAGTCAGCTCGGAATTTGGAAGGTTATTGCTTAATAGACAACGGCTATGATTGATCAAGTGTATCGCATCCGTATGTACACCTTCATGGACTTCCCCGCTACGATGGTGCCACGTGTCCTTTCAGATCCAAAATTCCAAATCACGCACCAAAAGTCACGTAAAATTAACCGCGCTTGAAGCAAAAAAAATAAACGGTACTCTTATCACACACACCCTCACAACGATTCCTCTTAATCTTTCACATTGCTTAAACTTTCCTAATTTTGTTTCTCAGATTTTATCCTTTTCTTTCTAGGAAGCAAATCATAATTCGCTGGTTCATTTGCTTCTCTTCTTCCAGTTTCTGCAGTAATTCTCTGTTTGGATGCGAAGAAGAAACGCAGAAAGTTTCTGATCAATCGAAGAGTATCTCTCTCTCTTCTCTTCTCTTCTCTCCGATTTCATACTCAGAGTTAGTTCCTTTTTTTGTGTGGTTATATCTGTTGCTTTCTTCTAAATGCTAAAAGAGGAAACTAATCCGAGGGTTTGTGTTCATTGGTGAACACATTGCGAGTTTTAAAGCTTAAAATCATAGTCTGTTCTGTGCTTTTGGGAAGGCAACGAAGAATTTGAATTCTGAAATTTCTATTATCTTTTCTTCTTGTTTGATTTTGTATCCTTTTTTTCGTTAGAAACAAAAACAGGTGTCAAATTTTGATGTTCGTAATGAAGTTGTTGTTTGGATTACTTGTGTTCCAAGGAATAAATGAATAGCAATCACTCTGTCTCTTTTATGTTCCCCGGGATTTTTTGCAGCAATATAGTTTCTTCTGTCCCTTCAATCTTCTGTACATTATTGTTAATATGTAATTTAAATTGATTTTACAGTCAAATTCTCATGGTTCTAAGGTATAAAAGTTCTGTTCGTTTGTTCATTTTGCAGAGTTTTCAAAGTGTTTGATTATTTGTCTCTATTAAGGACAATAACTCAAACGCCAAAAAATGATAAAATCGGAAGTTTAATACAAGTGTCATACACGTCTCTAACATATATGAACACGATTCTTGTTTTTTAATTGCTTTTTCTTTACTGTGTAAATTGAATCATGTAGACCGTCTATTAATAGTCTGCCTAGTGTTACTACTGGGGAAAAGTTGACCTTTATTGCATATGTGTTTTTAAAAATCATGCTGTCCTTAGTGATGATATATATAATATACACACATATATAGTTGGAAACATAAAAAACTGCTTACCAAGTTTTCATGTTATATGATACTCTGTGTGTTAAAAAGTTGACACAATGCATATTCATCTAGCGAAAGCAATAACCATATAGCTTAGTTTTTATGTAGGAAACTTCTAAAATTTGTTTACTACTAACTAAAGTGGAATCTAGAATATATGCTCTATTATTCATGACTTATATAAATAGTGAGGTTTATTATAAATTTTGTGTTATGTATATGATATTGATGCTTTAACTATGTAATGCTTGGCACTGGTGATTCTTTTTTTGAGTACAGTGAAATTATGTATTTTTACGATGCAATCAATGGGTTAAGAAAGTAAATCCTGAATCTATATGAAGACTACTGGATATATAACATTGACTTTTTCCCCCCAAGAGTGATTCTTACATATATGCTTAAACGTTTTTAAGAATGATCCGAGTCTTTTATAGTTTTCATAGTTTTGCCTTTCCATGTACCTTTTTTTTTTGTTCTCTTGGCGATTGAGACAAGCCTATATATTGTGAAGATATCCATGAATCATGAGTGTTATCTTTAACTAGTTTATCCTAGATTTTTCCTTTTTATTTTTCTATGTTTTATGTGATGCATAATAAATACTCCATATATTCCATTTCTTCAAGTTTGTTTGCGTTTTGTCTGAACTTCGATACCCGGTTTTTGTCTAAGGAATAAGTTGCAGTGTTCATGATTCAAGAATAATGCAACTTGATATAGATTTTATTTTTTTATAGTCATACTGATATTGACTTATGTCCAATTTTCTTTTTCAAATTCCTGCAGATTGGACAATAACTTGAAATAGCAGGATGTACACAAGAAGGCTTCAAAGGTTGGAGTCTGTGGTCACATCTATGGATATGAAGAGTTCAAATAAAACAAGAGCTGCTAAAGTTTCTGGAAGAGAAAAAAAAGAAACAACAGGAAAAGAAGATGTATTGAGCAAACTGAGGAAAGTAGATTTGGCAGATCAAGAATGGGTCAATAAGATTCCAGAGTGTCCTGTTTTCTGCCCATCAGAGCAGGAGTTTGAGGATCCTTTAGTATATCTGCAGAAGATTGCTTCTGAGGCACAAAAATATGGTACAAGTGATACAACTCATTTTTCCCTTTGTTTTATTATTCTAGCTCCTTAATATGTTCACGAACTGGCTTCTAGTACTTAATCCTTCGTTCTTCATTATATTAAAGCTAAATTGTATAGAATCCCCTTGAAATTTGATAAAGAATCTTCTGTCAATTGACCATGTACCCCATTAAATTAATTTTTGATGCAACTAAGCCCTTAAACTTTGGGCTATAAGTAGGTGATTTCCCTAAATTTTAAATCATGTGCTGGAAAATTCTCTGTCATGTTATATTCCATTATTTAAGATAGACAGATTAACAATAATGGAGTTATTTGTACAATTTTAAAAGTTTGCAGAGATTCATTGTCAAGTTTTGAAGATCAGGGAAGTTATTAA